>OX243891.1:6830957-11897718 GCA_945859645.1 Amphipoea oculea | reverse complement strand
GAATCAATCCCAAAACTGGGGTCACCCAAACGCGACGCAAAGCCCCCATGGTGGAGCCCTTCTCTGGACCGTCTCAAAAGAGATGCGATGACGAGGAAGAGAAGGATCCGGAACGCAGCCGCTAGTCGGAGACACTTCACCATCCAGGAATACATCCAGGCAAAACAAAAATACACCATAGCAGCAGCGGAAGCAGCCACTGCCAACTGGAAGGAGTTCTGCTCGAAGCAGGACCGAGAGAGCATGTGGGACGGCATCTACAGGGTACTAAGGAAGACAGCCAGAAGACAGGACGACGCGCTCCTGAGAAACACCGCAGGGGAGACGCTCAGCCCAGAGCAATCCGCGGATCTTCTGGCAAAAACCTTTTACCCCGACGACTCAACGGATGCCGAACAGCCATACCACATGAACCTGAGAAGGCTAGCGGAGGAAAAGAACCCAAAAGGTCTGTCTGCTGACGACCCGCCCTTTACGACTGCGGAGCTGGAAATGGTTCTCCAGAACCAGAATCCGAAAAAAGCTCCCGGTCCTGACGGGTTAACAGCAGACATCTGCACTGCGGCAATAAACTGTGACAGGGAAGTGTTCTTAGCGATAGCCAACAAGTGCCTGTCGCTGTCGCACTTCCCGAAGCAGTGGAAGGTCGCCCACGTGTGCATTCTCCGCAAGCCAGGAAAGGACGACTACACCAGCCCAAAGTCGTACAGGCCAATAGGTCTGCTCTCGGTCCTAGGAAAGATCGTCGAGAAGCTCCTAGTCGGCAGACTACAGTGGCACTTCCTGCCCACACTCAACCAAAACCAGTACGGGTTCATGCCGCAGCGCGGAACCGAGGACGCCCTCTATGCTCTAATGGGGCACTTACGAGCCGAAATCAAAGCCAAAAAGATCGTGCTTTTGATATCATTGGACATAGAGGGGGCCTTCGACAACGCGTGGTGGCCAGCACTCAAAAGACAGATGGTAGTAAAAAACTGTCCCAATAACATCTACGCTCTCGTCGCCTCATACCTGGAAGACCGGAACATCAGGGTCAACTACGCCAGAGCGACTAGCGAGAAGGGTACCACGAAAGGATGCGTCCAGGGCTCAATTGCCGGACCGACGTTTTGGAACCTTATCCTAGACTCACTCCTACAGAAAATGGCGAGTATGGGGGTATACTGCCAAGCCTTCGCAGACGACGTTGTCCTAGTTTTCTCGGACTTCACAGCCGGTCCCCTGCAGCAATCAGCCAATGACGTGCTAGACACAGTATCGGAATGGGGCGTCCAAAATAAGCTACGTTTCGCCGCGCACAAGACCAATGCGATGGTGTTAACGAGGAAGCTTAAATACGATGTTCCGATACTCCACATGTCGGGCACGCGGCTGAACCTGGTCGAAGAGGTCAAGCTGCTAGGTCTCACAATAGACGCCAAACTCACCTTCAACGCGCACGTGTCTGCGACCTGTAAAAAGGCTGCAGACATCTACAAGCAGTTGGCATGCGCCGCAAAGGTGACTTGGGGTCTCAACGGAGAGATAATTAGGACAATATACGTGTCGGTGATAGAGCCCATCGTGATGTATGCAGCGAGTGCGTGGGCTCCCGCAGCTGAGAAACTGATGACGAGGAATCAGTTTGACTCACTGCAGAGGGGCTTCGCGCAGAAGATCTGCAAAGCATACCGCACGGTGTCTCTGACATCGGCACTCATCCTGTCAGGCCAACTCCCCCTAGACCTCCGGGTACTCGAGGCGGCTACCCTGTTCAAGATCAAGAAGGGTCATTCCAAAGAGTTCATACCACCGGGCCGCGAGCTGGAGTGCGACGTGCATCACTCCAAAAATCCCCACCCAGCACTACTCACAACAACAGAGTATGCGCGCCTGGAAGACTTGACTCCCGAAACCCTGGCAACCCACCAAGTAATCGGTCCCCAAATATACACCGATGGCAGTAAGATAGAGGGGAAAGTTGGAGCTGCCCTAACTTGGTGGGAAAACGGGAAGGAGTCCAAGTCCAGTACCTTCGGGCTGGAACCTCACAACACTGTCTTCCAATCGGAAATGTACGCTCTCTTTAGAGCTGTCAGGATGGTGAGAGAATCCAGGGCGGCCTCTGTAAGCATTTTAAGTGACTCAAGATCGTCACTTGACTTGCTGAGGAGACCGTCTGTCACTCACCACTTGGCACTCCAAATCAAGAGAAGCGTCCGAGAGATCAGAGAGGAGGGCAGAGATGTGAGGTTCTTTTGGCTCAAGGCCCACGTGGGAACCGCCGGGAATGAGAGAGCGGACGAGCTGGCCAAGGAGGCAGCCCTAACGAAAGAGACAGCAGACTACAACAAGGTCCCCGTATCGTTCGTGAGGAGGAAGATACGGGAGGGGACTATAGCGAAGTGGCAAACGCGGTACGAATCCTCGAGTACAGGATCGGTCACAAAAGTGTTCTTCCCAGACGTCCTCGCGGCGAAAAGGACACTTAGAGACTCAGTTCTCACACCGGTCCATGTACAAATCCTTACAGGACACGGAGGATTCTCAGCGTACCTCCACCGCTTCCATCTCAAAGACAGTCCCTCGTGCGTCTGTGACCCCAGTTGCGAAGAAACAGTCTGGCACTTGCTCTTCGAATGCCCCAGGTTCGCCCACGACAGAATGGAGCTGGAGGTCAAGTTAGAAACCCAGCTAAGCCGGTCCACACTCCAGACCATCATGGGGAGACCGGCTACTAGGACACCATTCTTGGCATTCGCGAGCAAAGTCGCTGTGGTCGCGGCAAAGGCTAACAAAACGGACGCAACCTTGTCAAGTCGAAACCGACTACCATCAACCACCACACCAACAACCACAACAACTAATACACTCACCACAACACGAACCACTCACACGTTTAACACCAACAGACAACCAGCACCAGCAGAACCACCAGTACCAGCAGCGGCAACGGAAGCCAACCCTCAACCAGCCCCTATCACCATGCCTATCACGCAATTCCTGGCGTGCGGAGGAGACGGAGTCCCGGGCGTCAGACTGCGAGGAGTCTCTCTGTTCATGAACAGAGAAGGAGAAAGGTTGGGCATAAGCTTCTGCATAGGCTCAAGCCGAGCTAGGGCCCGTATACCGATATCACCAGGCCTAGCCGCCTTGATCAACGGAAGCACCACCAAAACGAGCATGAAAGGCAGCAAGTATGCTGCACTACCTCGAGTGGAAATAGCCACTCACCGATGCCGTCTAGTGCGATCCAAAGGTAAGACGATCGCACTATTCGAGTGGGGAGAGGAGACTCCATTCGCTCAGGCAAGCTCACTGCTTCAAAAGGTCAGGGAGGCGGGTGACACTATGGCAGTCTCAGCACGTACCATAAGTGTTGACGCGATGATGGTCGGAGGGGAGAGAGGAGACGTCGCGGACCGCTTCGGCTGTCTAAAAGCCTCGGAACATCATGAGGTAGTTGTCTACGAGGACAGAGGGGAAACCCTGAGTTTCCTCAAAGCCCCAAGACAACCAACAGCCAGCGCGACGAGGCCCACAACAACAACCCCGACAACTCAGAGCGGTTCGGAGAGGGCCCAGCAGAAGGCAGAAGCCGAAAAAGCTGCAAAGGAGCAGAGCACAATTACCAGCCCCGAGGGTCAGGCCCGGTCGAGGAGTCGACTGAAAGCCTTCGGCACCTTCCTCAGTGCACTGCTCCCGAGCACCAGCCGAGCATCACCATCATCCCAAAGGCAGGAGGCAGCAGTGGATAGGTTCTTTAAAAGAAAGGCCAAAGAACCCACGCCGAAAAAGCCCATACCAACCAGAGCCGATAAAGGGCAAGTCAGCCCGCCGACCCTCGCAGTTAATTCCGGCACCACGGACCACGTGAAGAGCGCTTTCCTTGAGTACGTAGCAATCGTGAGAGCGACCAGAGAGGTCAATCTCGCGACATGCAAGAAGATCCTGCAGACCTACCAGAGAGACACAGAAGGACTGCTAAAGGTACTGCTCAAGGAATCAGAGGCAGCGGTGTACGACAACGTCACATCTCAAGTCATCAAAGGGGAAATGACGGGGTCGTACATGGTAGCCTATAGCGCGAGGAACGGATTTGTGGCCCTGGACGCAGAGGAGACGGAGCGCTCGGGCAAACTCAAGTTCAACGTACCGGACGACGACCCGATAGTGGTTACCGCAAAATGCACCAAAATCATGCCGGACGACAAGATCCTTGAAATGGCTCAGACCATTTTAGGGAACTCAGATGTCCCGGTATCGCAGGAAAGTTGGGCGGTACCCAACATCAGGTGGGTAAATGGGGTTCCGGGGTGTGGAAAGACAACTTGGGTGGTCAAGCACTTCGATGAGGGGAAGGACGTCATAGCTACCACGACAACCGAAGCTGCCAAAGATCTCAGAGAGAAGCTTGCGCACCGCTTAGGAGACCGAGTGAAGACAAAGGTGCGCACTATGGCCTCAATATTAGCCAACGGGTTCCGACAGCAAGAGAAGTGCTACCGTCTCACGGTAGACGAAGCTCTAATGAACCATTTTGGGGCCATAGTTATGGCAGTAAAGTTGTCCGGAGCAAGCGAGATTGTCCTTATCGGAGACGTGAACCAGCTTCCATTTTTGGACAGACAGAACCTTTTCGAGTTAAGGTATACCCGTCCAGACTCGGTGGCTGGCATCACCCAGGAGTTGCTTTGTACGCACCGCAATCCGATGGACGTGGCGTTTGCACTGAGCGAGATATACTCCGGTATATACTCCTCCAAGTCGTCGCTGTCGCAGGTCCACTCCCTGAAGGTGAAAGGTTTTACGGGAGCGCAAATACCGAGCACCGCACAAAACACCCTATTCCTGGTTCACACGCAAGGGGAGAAAACTTCTCTTATAAGCCAGGGATACGGCTCCGGTGAAGGGTCGCGCACGTTAACCATACACGAGGCTCAGGGGTTGACCTACGACAGCGTAATCATCATCAACACAAAGTCCAGGAGGCTCAAAATCCACGAAAGCATCTCCCACGCGGTAGTGGCGGTGTCGAGACACACGGTCAGTTGCGTCTACTACACCGACGACGCCGACGACGCCACGGCCCGTTTCGCAAAGAGAGCGATGGGTGCGCCGACTAAAATGGTCATCGATTACAACCTGAAGATGGCCATGCAGCACCGAGACGCAGTCGTTGTGGAAGCTTTGCTCAGGCTAGCGAAGTCCCTGGTCAGCAAACCTCAACTAACCACCTAAACACCACCTAACAAACCCACAACCCAATCCAATCTAATATAACAAACCCTAACCAACACTGCAATACCTTTAAAATAATTAAAACTTTGTAAAATTAGGAAAATAATACGTATAAACTTAAAATAAGTAGTAAATGTGTAGAACCTATATATAAAAGTTAACTGTAAGCAGAAACTGTAAAATATATAACAATAGATATTAAAAGTGTAACACTAAAATAAGAATGTATAAGATACTTGATAACAAACTGTAATGTGATGTATAATTAAAAAAAAAAAAAAAAAAAAAAAAAAAAATTATAACCATTAACCAATATTGTACCAATAATTAATAAATGCCTGATTAAATAATGAACAAGTGTATATATTTGCATGTACTGTCTATATATCATTAAAAAAAAAAAAAAAAAAAAAAAAAAAAAAAAAAAAAAAATTGTAGGATGGACTCACGTAGATTTTAAGTTAGTTATATAAGCCACTAATTGTAAGGATGTGTCCGATGTGGGAGTTTTGTAACTGTTTCCTAGCATAAGTATTAAAATTGTGTAAACAAATAAATAATGTAAACAAGGGCGCGGACCACCAAGTCCGCGGTAATTAATTAAGAAAAAAAAAAAAAAAAAAAAAAAAAACCTAACCTAACCTAACCTAACCTAACCTAACCTAACCTAACCTAACCTAACCTAACCTAACCTAACCTAACCTGAGCGAACCTAACCTGAGCGAACCTAACCTGAGCGAACCTAACCTGAGCGAACCTAACCTGAGCGAACCTAACCTGAGCGAACCTAACCTGAGCGAACCTAACCTGAGCGAACCTAACCTGAGCGAACCTAACCTGAGCGAACCTAACCTGAGCGAACCTAACCTGAGCGAACCTAACCTGAGCGAACCTAACCTGAGCGAACCTAACCTGAGCGAACCTAACCTGAGCGAACCTAACCTGAGCGAACCTAACCTGAGCGAACCTAACCTGAGCGAACCTAACCTGAGCGAACCTAACCTGAGCGAACCTAACCTGAGCGAACCTAACCTGAGCGAACCTAACCTGAGCGAACCTAACCTGAGCGAACCTAACCTGAGCGAACCTAACCTGAGCGAACCTAACCTGAGCGAACCTAACCTGAGCGAACCTAACCTGAGCGAACCTAACCTGAGCGAACCTAACCTGAGCGAACCTAACCTGAGCGAACCTAACCTGAGCGAACCTAACCTGAGCGAACCTAACCTGAGCGAACCTAACCTGAGCGAACCTAACCTGAGCGAACCTAACCTGAGCGAACCTAACCTGAGCGAACCTAACCTGAGCGAACCTAACCTGAGCGAACCTAACCTGAGCGAACCTAACCTGAGCGAACCTAACCTGAGCGAACCTAACCTGAGCGAACCTAACCTGAGCGAACCTAACCTGAGCGAACCTAACCTGAGCGAACCTAACCTGAGCGAACCTAACCTGAGCGAACCTAACCTGAGCGAACCTAACCTGAGCGAACCTAACCTGAGCGAACCTAACCTGAGCGAACCTAACCTGAGCGAACCTAACCTGAGCGAACCTAACCTGAGCGAACCTAACCTGAGCGAACCTAACCTGAGCGAACCTAACCTGAGCGAACCTAACCTGAGCGAACCTAACCTGAGCGAACCTAACCTGAGCGAACCTAACCTGAGCGAACCTAACCTGAGCGAACCTAACCTGAGCGAACCTAACCTGAGCGAACCTAACCTGAGCGAACCTAACCTGAGCGAACCTAACCTGAGCGAACCTAACCTGAGCGAACCTAACCTGAGCGAACCTAACCTGAGCGAACCTAACCTGAGCGAACCTAACCTGAGCGAACCTAACCTGAGCGAACCTAACCTGAGCGAACCTAACCTGAGCGAACCTAACCTGAGCGAACCTAACCTGAGCGAACCTAACCTGAGCGAACCTAACCTGAGCGAACCTAACCTGAGCGAACCTAACCTGAGCGAACCTAACCTGAGCGAACCTAACCTGAGCGAACCTAACCTGAGCGAACCTAACCTGAGCGAACCTAACCTGAGCGAACCTAACCTGAGCGAACCTAACCTGAGCGAACCTAACCTGAGCGAACCTAACCTGAGCGAACCTAACCTGAGCGAACCTAACCTGAGCGAACCTAACCTGAGCGAACCTAACCTGAGCGAACCTAACCTGAGCGAACCTAACCTGAGCGAACCTAACCTGAGCGAACCTAACCTGAGCGAACCTAACCTGAGCGAACCTAACCTGAGCGAACCTAACCTGAGCGAACCTAACCTGAGCGAACCTAACCTGAGCGAACCTAACCTGAGCGAACCTAACCTGAGCGAACCTAACCTGAGCGAACCTAACCTGAGCGAACCTAACCTGAGCGAACCTAACCTGAGCGAACTTACATTTCGAAATTAATACACGAACAGAATGAGTCGACGAAATTTCGCAATTTTAACATTTTAAATTTTCTCGGGCAAAATAAATACCTCTCCTCATGATTTAAGTTACCTCCCGCTACCTAATTCGATTTCCGAACATACATATTTAACTACGAGAACAGAATGTAATTCTATACACGAACCGTGACTTGCTGCGTTCACATTAAAAACATGAACCGCAAGAATGCCAAACAGATGAGGCTTAAACCCAGCAATCATTTATGTATGCTATTGTGGAGAACATAGCTGATGTTAACTTTCAATTTTCATTAGCCGTCCGCAAACGTGAGGACGCTTGGATCAAAATATTTCCTGCAACTTATATTAAACTTAAAGGGCCAATATATGTATATTATTATTTTAGTTTTTAGAGGTTTTTGTTTGTTATTAAATGGTTCAATAAGCTGACAATTACTATTATGTACTTGGCAATTCATGAAATCTTGTTAGGGTAGCTGTGGATTGCTTTTGATTGATACTGTGAGGCATCTTCACCTGTTACATTTATTCAACTGACACTCAACTTACGATTTATTAAATACTGAAACTAGTATTTAACTGTTCTTATATTGCTCAGAGTTCGCTGGCTGAGAGTTGTATGGTCGAAGAAATACATGTGTTCACGGAAACATAATTTAAAATTGCACAGTATAAGCACACACACGACCTCGAAACCTCCACGCCGTCAGCACTTTGGCAGCCGATTGGTTCTCTCTACTAGAGACGACCTATCGACCCCATTCGGTCCGAGTCTTCTTCGTACGGACGCTTTCTCTAGAATTTGGAGCGTCGGAGCAAGTTCTGTTTCGGTCCTCTGAGGAACAGTAGTTAGTCTCCTCGGCTCTTGTTTCCGTTGCTGGCTAATGGCCAGTGCACAACCCGCCTCGTAGAAGATCGTGCAATACTCCTGATACATTTGCGTTGGGGTCAGACAAATTCTCACTCACATGGTACGTATTTACATTTCAATTATAAAACATTATTTAATTTTTATCCGCGACGGTACGGAGACGGTATATGCGTTTGGGGTGAGAGGATGTTTGTTTGTGCAAACCAATGTTGCCATTTATCTCCAAAACTACTAGTCCGATTTTAATGCGGTTTTCAGTGATGGGTTCTGGTTTGATTGGTGCATGTCCTTAGGTAAGTGTTACAGTGACAACTCACCAAAGGGCGCTGCAGTAAACATTTGGTTGTGCAAATCCAATACTACTAGTCCGATTTGGATGCGGTTTTCAGCATGCGGTTTGTGGTTGATTATTGAGAATTCTTATGTAGATGTACAGTGAATCTACGCTCTTTAAAAAAATTGAAATAAAAAGCAAAATTAAAAACTTTGAAAACACTCACGACCACGGATATCGAGGGATATGGCATGGAGGCGTGGCGCATGTTGCCTCTATAAACGGCCATATGTTATCATCTGGCCGTATGTTGGTACGCGCGACGGCGGTAAGCTCCGTAGTCATATGTTTGTATCGAAACGTGTAGTGTCATTTCGTATTTTTACAAAATGCCGAATTGTTCCGTCTTTATTTGCAAAAATAAAACAATCACAACAAACCTTAAGACAAGTGGCGTGTCCTACCACCGGTAATTAAAAAATCACTGCACTAATTATATTATTTAAGGATTTCAGGTTTTATTTTTTCGATTTCAGTGTTGGGTCTCTTAGTAAAAGTTGTTCATTTTCATGGGTACTACACTCCCTTAAAGTATGTCCCTCGTTTAACCTGACACACTGTATATATCTATTTATATAGATTTCATCGATAAATAAATAGTTTTAATTTTACGTAAGAGAGAATTATAGCTCAATTTTTAACGCCCTACAAAATCAAGACATAGACACCACTTACATTAATCTTCTAAAAATTATTTATATGAACAGCACTGCAGCGATTAAGATCAGTTCCATGACAGGACCGTCCTTCCATATAGAGAAAGGAGTTAAGCAAGGCGACCCGCTGTCTCCGAAACTATTCACAGCTGTGCTGGAAGAAGTCTTCCGAAAGCTGGCAGTGGGCTGGACGGAAAGGGGCATTATGGTCGGCCATAAGAGATTATCTAACCTCCGTTTCGCTGACGATATTGTGCTCTTTACGTCCTCAGCCTCCGAGTTGACACAGATGCTAGACGATCGTGGCACGGCAAGCCTAGAGGTCGGACTTCAGATGAATTTGTCAAAGACCAAGTTGATGTTGTTGTTGAGAACAGCGCGCATCGCAGGATCACTGTGGCGGGGGAGGTTGAATACGTTGATGAATATTTCTATCTTGGTCAAATAGTCTCTTTCCAGGCAAGACAAAACAAAGAAGTTGCAAGGGCTATTGGGCCATGAAAGACCTAATGAAGGGTGATCTTCCTTTGTCCCTTAAGAGAAAACTCAATGGCGTGTGCATACTTCCCATCCTCACATATGGTGGTCAAACATAGTCTTTGACAAATCAGCAGAGATCCACGCTCGAGGTTTTGATAATTCTTTCACTAATGTGATCTACATACTTTCAGGAAGGTTTTAATATATAATACTTAAGGTAATTATTCTTATATACGAAGTTATATGCATAAATGTACTGCATCTCCGTCATTTCTATGCGAATTATTTTGATGACTCTTTTAGTCGGTGTCTTCAATTCTTCAATGCACTACTATTAATTGAATTTGTGTGGGGTAGGACAACTAAAAAGTGAAAAATAAAAACTATTTTACAAAAAAAACAACCGACTTCAAAATAAAACACCACAAAGTGAAAAATAACTTTAATTTCGGAAGTCGGTGTCAAAAACCGAAAATGCGGAACCAACGACACCGACTTCTGAAATTAAAGTTATTTTTCATTTTGTAGTTTTTTTAGTCGGTTGTTTTTTTTTACTTGTCGTGTGCGTTAGTATGTTAGTTAGTATGTATAGGTCAAATCTTGCAAGTCAAATTTTACCAACCTCCCAGGGTCCAATCAAGTTCAAATCTTATACACCTGTTTAAGTCAGGAGACAATGCAATATTACGGCATGATTGAGCTGGTCTGATGATGAAGACGGATGGTGGCCATAAAAACTCCTAAATTACGCTTGATTAAGCCATTGTGCGTGCCATTGCGTTGGAATCGTCTTGCAAGTACTTAATGACTGGGCAAAAAAGGTTGAATTTTTGATAGAGTAATGATTATGATATCCCCTTAGATTTACTGTTTTTTTCATTATTTTAATGTAGATAATTCTATTTTTACTTATATTTGGCAATCATTTAAGAGCTGTAATAATTTCAAAGTTCGTTACTGAACCAATATGGATAAACCAAAAGGGAAATCACAAGAAATATTGGGAGAAAAAAAAGAGAAAATGAGAGAAAACATTATGCTAAAATTAAAAAAGACCAGGAAAAGTTGGCCGCATACAGCGAAAAGGACAAACAAAAATATTTAAAGAGAGAGTTACAAGTATATTTTAATCTTTGTATATTTACATAATTTAAAAAGCTAACAATCTTAAAATAATAATATGTACAAGTACATATATAAAAAGGGAGGGAAAATAATCAAAGGGCATCAAAAAATTCGTCCGCATCACTGTCAACGGGAAACGTGCCCAAAAGGCTGGCAGCATTGCCACGTTGTATGGCAATGCTGATTCTTTGGCCAAAAAATAGGCCAGCCCTCTGGTCACATGATGAGTCGACCAACCGCTTGGCGATGTCTCGGAATACTAAGTGGGCACTCGGGCCCCATGGCCCTAGTGTTTCAACCCCAAACGGCTCAAATATGTAAGTTCCAAAGAGATTGTAGTATTTGCGCCGTTTGAGGTTTTCCGCACCTGCAGCAGCCGCCCCAGCACAGCTTACCGTGCTTGGAAGATGGGATGGCGCAAGGGTGTCGACACACGTTGCATCCTACACCAAAGGCCTACCTACCTTCCAAGGCATTATGGTCATCCCGTCTGGTCTCTTACCATCGTCGCGTCCCAAACCATTGGGTTCTAAAACAGCTGGCACCCCAGCGGTGACAAGAGCACGACGGAAGATGTCATTGATGCTGGCATGCCGTGCTATCCGGCCTGCGCTTTTACTGCAGGATAAGCCAATCATGGTGTCCGAGGCAGTCGACACCTTCACCGCATTGGCAGCGATGCGGAGCCACGCAAGGGGCGCCCAGACGCAAACAAGTAGCGAGCCGGAAGGTGGTGTTACCCAGCAATGTGCCTATGTTGGGTGACGGTAGTGCCTGAATCCAGAGACCCGACTCCCACTCACCCACAGCCAGTAGGCGGGCACGCTCAGCAGTATTAGTGGACGTATTAATAAGATTATTCTGTATCAACCTGCAGAGCGGCTCATCCCACTGCCTCTGGGAAGATAGGTTCGCGGGCCAATCTGTATCCGGGCAAGCCATTTTCCAGGCGTTCTCCGCGTCGGCCAAGCACGGCAATTCAGAGTCAACCAGGGAGGGGGCTAAAATCTTCCCGGTCAACTTTTCAGTGCTGTGGACAGAGGACAGGAACGCCGGTAAGCTAATACTGGTAATTTTGCGGACGCCGAGGCCACCAAAGCGAATGGGTAGTGTGGCTTGCAGCCACGCTCGGTCGTCCAAGGCCACATTTAGAATTGATGTTAATGTGCTGCGAATAATTTGGTCAATTTTGTCCAAGAGGTGTGGCTGCGTCCATAAAGGGGAAGAGCGTAGAAAATACATAAAATTTGGGCCAAAACAACAGTATCTAATCAGGGTGAATGCCGAATGTAGATTAATTTTGGAGAGTCTGTCCGAAATGTCGTTGAACTTTTTAATTTTTTCTTCGATGAAAGGAGGAAAGCTATCTTCCAAAATTGGGGAACCTAGGAGGTGCAGTGAGCTTTTTTCTAAAATTTTTATTTGTGGGGCTATTGCATTAAATTTCTCTAGGGTCAATTGTCTGTCGGTAATGTCAGAAAGGTAAATTTCGCATTTTGAGGGGTTAAGGTCCAAGCCAATAGATTTAAATTCCTGTTTGAGAAGTTGTAGGTCATTTAAAACGGTGTCTACATCACCTCCTAGCGTTCCATCATCTAGGTACCACACGTTGAATTTTGAATTTAGTTTCTGGATGATTGGATGAATAGCCAAGCTGAAAATGACAGGCCCGAGAGGGTCACCTTGTTGGCATCCTACTGAATGACTATCTCTGATATGTGAAAAATCCGTGTAAAACATTTATCGGTTATTGATTTTGCAAAAATTTCATCCATTGTTTAGCCATTCATTTGTTTTTTTAATGATTGCCACCATTCGAGAGGTCCGACGTGATTAATTATATGACCTTCAAACTAAGAAGAACAAAAAAAAAACGAGTGTGCTTATGACCACACGACTGAAGTGAAACTTCAAACGTATTTGGCTATGAGAGGAAGAGAGAAAGAAAATGTGCACGCGCACTGCTTTCTCTTGCTTATATCCCCCACTCAACTTCCGTTCACCTCGCCCGTAGCCCGTAGACATGGGTCATACTTGCAAAATCGAGTACCAGGGCTTCCAAGTACGTCCACCTTAAGAAACCAGGGAGTAAAACCAGGGCTCGAGATACTTTCAAGTATTTTCTATCTGCATCGAAAATTGATCCATAACGTCATACAAATAAGAAGTACAATCGCGTAATCAAACAAAAGCCCTGTTGGAAGTAAAAAGTACTTGCATAGGAAATTGACACGTGAATTCCTATAAATAAGGAGCACAATCGCGTTTACAAATAAATACTTTTACAAACCATTAAAATAAAAATACTTGCATACGAAATTATTCCGTAGACTCTTACCTCGGACGCTCCATACAACGCTCGCAAAATAATTACCTATTACTACTACATAAACAAATGACGTTTGTATACGTGCAAATGTGTGCGTGAAATCTAGTAGCGTAAAAAAAATGGCGCGGTAAGCAATTTGTGTCGGGGAACCAAACGACGACGGCGGCGGCGCTGCCCGAACGTGTGCATTATTATAAAGTGATCATGTAGTTCAATTGTTTATTTATACAGGTTGTTACGGAAAGGGTAGGTATATCAATACAAACGGGTTGAAGAGTGTATCTGGTCTAGAATCTCTGTACAAAATTTCAGCTCAAAAGCATTAACTTTGAAAATGCTTAATATTTTTTTATTTCGACATCACGGCGCTGCACTGGCGCGCGGCGGCGTGATGTGCATGTACTAGGCGCACAGACACACTACAGATAATGGATAATGACCCTCGTAGTGCGGTGACACGTTTGTTATGATTTCAATTTTATGAACTATCGAAATAAAAAAAATATTAAGCATTTTCAAAGTTACTGCTTTTGAGCTGAAATTTTGTACAGAGATTCTAGACCAGATACACTCTTCAACCCGTTTGTATTGATATACCCTTTCCGTAACACCCTGTATAGTCGGGTTCGTAATGAAATAAAAACACTAAAATAGTTTAGTTTAAATGACTTATCTGTAAATAATCGGTTATTAAATCGCATGTTATTAAAAATGCGAAATCTTACAAACAGTTTATGTAAATACGGATTCGGAAAAGCATCACAATATCCAACCATCATCGTGATTAAAACTCAAACAAAACATTTAAATCGCATAATTGTGTGTTCGTGTCAGCAATACAGCGCTGCGGTTCGCGAGCGCCCTTGCTAAAGAGTCGGCGACGAATACCTCGAAATGCGGGGTGAGGTACGATATCTGATATGAGGGCGAGGAAGGGAGCGTCCTTTCTATACGTAGTACTATTAAGTATTCTGTGCTCTCACTGATAAGGAGCATGATCGCATTTGCGAAAACAAACGCGGTTGTTGAACTATTTGAGTACCTACGTACTCGAGCGTCGAGGCACGACGGAGCGAAATACTTTCAAGTATTTTCTATCTGCATAGAAAATTGATCCATAACTTCATACAGATAAGAAGTACAATCGCGTATTCAAAAGCGCCGTTGGAAGTAAAACTACTTGCATAGGAAATTGATCAATGACTTCCTATATATAAGGAGCAAAATCGCGTTTACAAATAAATACTTGCAAACCATTAAAGTAAAAAATACTTGCATACGAAATTGTTCCGTAGACTTTTACTGATAAGGAGCATGATCGCATTTGCGAACACTAACGCGGTTGAGTACCTACGTATTTGAGCGAGTAGCCGTATAAGATACTTTATAGTCTTGCAAGTATTTTGAGTCGGTACCTGGTGTGCGTACTTGGAAGCAAATACCTGGTGTAAAAACCTGGTCGCGTAAATACGTACCTTCCCTACTCGCCCGATCACACTTTTCGTAACGCTTACGTCACGCATTCGCCAGCTTACTCTCCAAGTCAAGTGTGCGTAAAGAAGTTTCACTTCAATAATTTTGACACAACAAAAATCGAATTTGACAATCGCGACTCGTCGACACGTGGTACTTATTTGCCCTACCCCGTGTATTGTTTTTTAGAGCCGCAGGCGCGGAGGGGGCGGCCTTATCGTGTTTTTTAAGGAATTTTTCACTTTTTGTATGGAAAATATGAAAAATGATTACCTACATGTTGAGTTTTAGGAGTTTATGGGCTCTATAAAGGGGGTCGAAATTTTCATTATTTTTGCGATAGGACGCACCATTTTCGAGATATACGCAGAAGAAAAAAAACTTTAAACGTATTTGGCTATGAGAAGAAGAGAGAAAGAAAATGTGCGCGCGCACTGCTTTCTCTTGCTTATATCCCCCACTTAACTCCCGTTCACTTCGCCCGATCACACTTTTCGTAACGCGTTCGCCAGTTTACTCCCCAAGTCAAGCGCGCGTAGTTTCCCTTCAAAAATACTTGCATACGAAATTGTTCCGTATACTCTTACTGATAAGGAGCATGATCGCATTTGCAAAAACTAACGCGGTTGAGTACCTACGTATTTGAGCGACTAGCCGTATAAGATACTTTATAGTCTTGCAAGTATTTTGAGTCGGTACCTGGCGTGCGTACTTGGAAGCAAATACCTGGTGTAAAAACCCGGTCGCATAAATACGTACCTTCCCTACTCGCCCGATCACACGTTTTCGTAACGCATTCGCCAGTTTACTCCCCAAGTCAAACGCGCCTACAGAAGTTTCACTTCAAAAACTTGTTTATGTTTTAAACAAGTTTTTTAACTGTTTTTGAATTTGAACTATTTTATAAAATTAAAAAAAAAACTGTTTTTTTTTCCAACCCTGTTATGAGGAAGAGCAAAAAGTACTGAAACGAGTCTCGGGCTCGACTTTGAAGAAAACTAAAACTGCATCATTGGATTTTTGAAAAAGCCAGAAATCGAACCCGTTTATTTTGAAAAAAAAAACACTGTATACACCATTCGACATGTCGATACACCGCGCGTGATTTTTTACATACAAAATATCACGCGCTCACGCGCGGGAGTTGATTTTGTATGTAAAAAAATCACGCGCGGGGGCGCGTTATCTGCTCACCGCGGCAGAGCGCGGTGCAGTGTCTGGAGCGCCTAAGGAGGATCGAATTCTGGGAAGTAATGACATATGGGATTCAAAATTACTTGGGTGCACTTACATTAGTTTATGAACTTAGTTATTAAGGTTAAATAAAAAAGGTTTATTATTTTTTGCTTTTCCGTTTTTTCGGCGGTTTAATTTTTTTGTTAAAAAGTTTATTTGTATAATTTTTGTGGCTATAATTTACTCATTACTACATACTTAATATTTTATTACTTTTAAAATAGCTACCTACCTTCATTTAGCTATAAACTGTTATATAATCCTACTTTAACTATTATTTGTTGTATAATATAAATACTTTAAACAATCAGTGAGTGAACAATCAATCATCGCCTGGGTCAGTGGGTCGTCTTAGGGTTTGAATTTTATTTCCAAATACCGTATAAATATATAATGAGACCAACCTCGGGGTACAACCTTTCCAATAAAAATAGAATTATCAAAATCGGACTACTCTGTTAAAAGTTATGCGTGGTCATAACATTACAATCAGTGAGTGAACAATAAATCATCCCCTGTTTCGCTACCCTTAGGGTTGGATTTTTTTTTTTTTTTTTCAAAATATTATGGCACCTACTTTGGGTTATACCAAAGTAGCAAAAACAATATTAACACACGATTATCAATTTATTTATACGTAGATGTAGGTACTTTAAAAGTTAGACACTTTAATTATTATTGAGCAAATAAATCAAATTATTAGTTTAGCTTTCAGCAAACATTTTTAAAGTAAATCAAAACCTTTTGAAGTTAAATTGAATTTACGGTACCAACTAATTATTTAAATCAGCCGTTAGTTTTAAACAAATAAATAATAATAATGAATTCTAAAATAGAGCTAAAAAGGTGAGTGTTCCGTTGTGCGGTCCAAACAGCAAGAGGACGAGCGCGCCGAGCGAGTCGGCGCGAGCCCCTCTCCTCCCTACCACCAGCAGCTACGGTGGTCCGATGTTGACGTCACGGCAGCTGTCTAGGCGGTGCTAGTAGTTCCGCTCGCCAATAACAGATGGCGCTCGCTCCACGAAGTTGCCAACACGGCCATTCTGCAAGGCGCATGTCCCAGGCGCCCCACGAGTCTAGGTAAAACACTGAAACAAAACCAACATCAGAATTAGTTTTCTAAATTTGCAAGTATGAACCACAAGCCATAATACGCTTTTGAACCATCAGCAAATGCCCAATCAATTACTGCTAGGTGAACCGTACTTAAAGGGACTATGCCACACTTAAGAGTCCTGGTTTTCCTAGAGCTTACCACTTGGAATCACTTGCATTTAAAGAGCCTTGCGCTACACTTAAATGTACCAAGTTGTTTTCCAAGCTTTATTCACATTTGCTGGTGTTTCCAACCTGGCGAAGATTGTGGTACAAGTGTTTTATCTAGTCTCGCAAGTAAAATATAAGCAATACTATAATTATGTGAGACTGTGTAGCCATTTCATTTTATTTACAGTAAAATTGGCCATAGTCAAACGGAAAGGATCCAATTATAGAGCAGTGTATATATTAAGACCAGGCACTCTAAAATAATTTCTACGCATGAGAGAGAGAGATGAGAGACCGGTTAGACCGCTATGGTGAAAGACGCTAACGTAGCCGTAATAAGGTTGAATACCGCGTGCGCTCTTTGATCGCGTTCGAGCTCGAAACTAAATGTCGTAAGTCTCAATTCTTATTTTGTTTATAACTAAAGTAATAATTGATCTAGAGAAAAAATATCTTGTGGCTGGATAGTAAACTATATTTTCTTACTGTTAACATTTATTTTAGACATAAAGGCCAAGCAATCTTGAAAAAAAAAAGTAATAATCTTTAAAAAAGACATGATTTTTGAATAAAATATGAATCGAGCGAAAATGTTACAATTACGTAACTGTCTTGTACATGGAAAGAAAAAGATCCAATGAATCATATACTAAAGTTCCATTTTGATTGTATATGTGACTGTTTCAGAATATTAATGCAAATTAACGTAAAATTTAGGGAGCCTCCTCTTAATTATTTACTGCAGCCAGGAAAGTGCAATACTTACATACCTTTAAAACTACGACTTGCCAACACGGACCTTATTGTCAATAGCCTACTCCAATTTCCAGTCATCGATTTGTATCCAATACTTCATATTTTCAACAGCTGCTACGCCATTGTACGGTTTACTGCTCCTTTCAGAACCCCTTAGGTCTGTTACCTCATATCTGTCATTACCCAGAACTTTTTTTTACTCGAAACGGTCCTTTGAAGATGGGCAGGAGTTTTCTACTTCGACCATCGTTGCTCTGACTCTGTATTCTGATCAATACTAAATCTCCTTCTTCGTAAATCTTGGCTTTTGACCGAGTTTTGTCAAACCTTTGTTTTTGTAATATTGCACTAGCTTTAATATTTTTATCTACCTTTGCTCGCAACTCCGTTACGTCCACTAGCGATTCATCATCAAGCTCTGGCTCTACATTGTCATTATCAACGCGCAACCGATATCCTAATAAAACCTCACTAGGAACAGCATTAATCGTTCTATGGATTGTACTGTTTAAACCTTGCTGTATTATTTTAACATATTGATCCCACCTATCTTCAGTAGTATCTGCCCCGATAGTTTTTAATGATTCTAGTATTTGTAACACTGGCCCGTGCGTAGTTTACAGAAATTAATTGGAAACAAGCTGATGATGGTTTCTATTTGAACTATACTACTCACCACCGTGCTAAAGTAAATTTATAGGGTATATTCTGCTAGGGAAAGATTCAATTAAACAAGTACCTTCTTACACAATACAAGTTTATTGGAATTAATACATAATTAAGGCACACATACAAAGTGGCGAGCCACTAAAATAATGCCTCTTTCCCTGCTACTATGGCATTCACCCACACAACTAGTCTCCGTACCTAGTGGTATGGGTGAAAACCTGCATGAGACAAATAGCAGTTTCTCAGAGTCGCTATGCGAGTCCGCGAGGGAATAGATCAATAACCTTACTAGCTCACGTACATGTGTCGACCTATTTGGACTGTGCTCATATGGGGAAAATAACTAATATGCTAAGCAAACCCGAGACACAATATCTTACGACAACTGGTCTTAACACCTAGCCTTTTACAAAAGGCCTAACTCTCTCATACGTTAAATTATACTCTTACACAATAACCTCTCAGTTTTGATCTCAGTCAGTTGACGGATCGTCGGTCCTTGGCTTCGCTCACAGGAGGTTCCTGTGAGCACACGCGAACGCGGCCTACGGACGAGATGGTGACGCTTTCGTTACCTGGAGTGGCGTACTTCCCTCATAACCGGGAACCGGCTAAGTAAGGCCTTCCTGAACGTCGGATGACCACACCGCAAGGGATAATCTCAAAAACGCCTGCGCTCTGATGAATTCCAAATCATCACACAACGGCGCAACATCCAGGCATCAATTTAGCTGCGCATAGCACCAATCAAAAGAAGGCTAGCATAACAAGCCAGACCTGTAACAACGTCCTCGTGTCAGAACATACATGCAAGAGACCTGGGCTATAGGCTGTCCAGCAAGAATAAAGCAAATGGTTTAATACTCACAGGATTCTGCTCTTACTGGATTATATTAAAACCCCATCGGGTTATTTGGGCACATCCCGTTCCTCTCAGGATATAAAGTCCCTCTCAAACAGCCCCCAGGCTCGTGTTCTTGGTCGTAAAAGACCGGACACGGAACACCGTTTTTTTCCAAACCAATCTGACAGTTTCTCGAATAATCTTCCACAGACTATATAAGATTATTATCGATTTTTATCCTTAATACAATCGACTATGTTTTTAATTAAAAATATGGTGAATTATGTATGTTTGTTTATTTGTTTTAATTAACTGTTAAACTGCAATTAATTTACTAAACACAAAAAACCGTCTTTGCGTAACGTAAACCACCATGTCAATCGCTATTCCACGACAGGTGTCGCTAGTATTAGTTTTGCAACGTCACAATGCCCCTCTTCCCACAATAAGGTTTTTGTGTACGCAAAAACCAACACCGCCCTCGGTGTTATAACACTGGAGTGGGTAAACAAATTCTCATAGAAAGCTAAGTGGAAGAGTACAAATCTTTATAATCAGATGATTCTGAAACGACAGATATAATAATTTTTAAGATGGAATATAAATAATTTCCTTAATTTCTCCTACTGTAAGTAAATGACCAACCTTATAAAATCCAAACTGCCAGGAAACTTATTCTGCTTACAAATCTTCCTACATTCCGGGCATAACCCCCCCCATTCTTTCATATATCCCTAAATTTTCCTCTCTTTCAATCCTGTAGCAACCTGCATTCATCTCGCAGGAAGCCACCTCTTGCATACTCCCGAATTCCGTCTGTATACCAGTGGAACTCTGCATTGTTTAATACAAATCTAAACGATCCTCCTGGTGAATATGTTCAGCGAGCTGATACATATACAACGTGTAACGTTAAATGCGCAAAACCTCAGACACCCCAACTGATTTTTAATTCAATTGACCTATTTCAGAGAGAAAAAAAAACATTAAAAAAATTGTAAAGGTTTTATGTGCTGTTTTAGTTTTACTGGCAATTCTAATCGTTAACTGCGTCTGCGACGTATTGAGGGAGGAGTCGTCACCGGGCCGCTGCGCCGCGCATTATTTACCATCTACGCTCCTAAAAAACTTAGGTTATCTTTGAACAGTGACTTAAATGTTTCCATCACACTTTTCCAGGCTTTGGCCAAATTAACGTTGTCATTACAATGCGCCAACATTCTCACCATTTCACAATATTGAATGTTTGTGTACAAAAACGTTGCGAAATTCACGCGCACGCGCCGCCTCGCCGGGGTAACGGGATAGAACAATTACACCTGTGACGCATGTGCCGGCGCCGCTCAGACTGAAGTAAACACGGCCGACTTATTAATAACTTTTTGTTGACTTATTAATAAATAGACACGGCAACGTTTTTAATGAAGATTTTTTTTAAATGTGACCTATATTAAAAAGTGGTTTAATTGATTCTGCTCGTTATTCTGATCAAACTATTTTCAGGTTTTGCGCATTTAACGTTACACGTTGTATAGGGCAACCAATGTGCATAACTCACCAGGCAAGACGTATACAGCGTTCCCAGAAATAAAACTTCTGAAAACATAATGGTGGTTTGGCTTATTTTAAGAGTCACCGGCCGCTCGTAACTAGATAAGCACTAGTGCTATCTAAAGTCTCACCGAAGCAAGAATGCTATCTCGGCAAAACAAAACATTAGTGAAGGCCTATTTTAGAAGTCACAATCCGCTTCATAAAAAAAATACAACCAAGCAAACTTGGATATAAACAACGTGTAGGCTTATTTTAGAAGTCACTATCCGCTTCAGTCAAGGCCTATTTTAGGAGTTACTACCCGCTCCATATGAAAAACCAACCAAGGAGATTGATTATAAATATCGTGAAGGCTTATTTTAGAAGTCACTATCCGCTTCAGTCAAGGCCTATTTTAGGAGTTACTACCCGCTCCATATGAGAAAACAACCAAGCAGATTGATTATAAATATCGTGAAGGCTTATTTTAGAAGTCACTATCCGCTTCAGTCAAGGCCTATTTTAGGAGTTACTACCCGCTCCATATGAAAAACCAACCAAACTTGATTATAAAAGTTATGGACCGAGCCATAAAATAAGTTTGTTACTAAACGCATGGCATGCAAAACGCTTAATTTTCGTATAAATTTTAAACAAAACCCTAAACTCGCGTTCATAATTTAATATAATAAACAAAACAATGTAAATACCATGTGCAGCATTATAGTTACGTTACGCCTCGTCGTCGTTGTTCTAATAGACCTCAAAACAACACGTGAAAACACGGACTACGGCTAATATATTGTAAACTGCTACATCATAATTATAAACTAACATGGCAAACAGCAAACTAAGCCATTTAATTATATATATTAAAAAAATATATATATATATATTTATATCAATTACGGCTGAATATATCCCTGTCTGGCTTGAATAGTGTTGACTCTGATGTGTTAAGTTTGTTATAATCAGAAACACTTAAAAAAAAAAAAAAAATTACCCATTTCGACCGGTTCTGGTGGTTGGTGACTGACTGTTGAAACTAGTTTTTTAGAATATTTGGTACAATTTTATGTTCTGGAATAAAGTAAAAAAAAATAATTGGCAAAAAAAAAAAAAAAAAAAATTCTAAATAAATAATCTATTTTTTCATTTATAAGACGAAACAACTGACTTTGCCGTTTAAATGTCCCTTTCCACCATGTTAGTGTGTGGTGCGCCCATAGTGAACTTGAGGTACGTTAAACTTCTATAGTAGCCTATGAAACTCTGATCCCGTGAATTGAACCTCATTAATGGCAATTACGGTTTCAGGAATCCCGTGAGCAAGAAGAACATACATAATTCTCAAAGTTCCGGCTACCAAAATCACTAGTTGTGTAATGGTATCAGTAACATTTTTTTTATAACCGCAAAAAAACTACAAGTAAAAGTACGAGTCGCAGACAAGTAATGCATGAACCGCAACCTCATACGTCAATTCGTCCTCAAGATGGGAATGTCAGTATACTGTCTCTAAATCCATTATTATTATAATTATTATCTTTAGTTTGTAACGTTATTGTTTCAATATAATAAATGCACAATTAAACGCAAAACAATTAACAAAAAACTAAACGCAAAACGTGTATAACTCCAATCTCGTTTCCGAACGCACCGAAATATTTCAAAACGTGAAACGTCAAATGTCACCAATGTCAATGTGTTTTATAGGTTAAGTTCCAATGTATGATGAAAACGAACGTCGATAATAAACAATGCTGTTTTATGGAATGCCGGTTGTATTATAAATCTGGGTTTAATGATGAGTGTTTTAACGTTAAACGTCTAAGTGACCGACCAGTTGTCATAAAAATTCCAAGTGTTTCGTTTCAAAGAAAGTTGACTGTTATTGTTCAATAATTTCGACAAATTTCAGCTCCCTGTATTGCACAATCCAATTAATAATAGTGAAGCTTGCCTGTAGTGTTATTATCTTACTACTGAAATCCTCTATAACAAAGAAGAGACCGCTAGAACACTACTGAGAACTGCGTCATAGAAACTTTACAATTTTTAAGTTTACCCCCAAATTAATTTATTACTGTTACAGAAATTTATATAGGGTTTATTGAGTTATAATACAATGTTTCACTTTATAAATGCAATACAGTTTATCTGAACATGAACTGAAACAAACACA
This sequence comes from Amphipoea oculea, assembly GCA_945859645.1. NCBI lineage: Eukaryota > Metazoa > Arthropoda > Insecta > Lepidoptera > Noctuidae > Amphipoea > Amphipoea oculea. Next base: position 11,874,327 of record OX243891.1, on the reverse strand, counting down.
TGAACATAAACCAAACTGTTATGTTTTATATTGTAAACTAATTATCTTCCAGTTATAATAATTATTACTTGTACCTGTGTGTTGCAATAAATAAACTTTTCCACAAATGCAAACTAGTATGTTACAAAAACTTCCAAATTATAGGTAATATTATGTCATCAAACACTAAACAAACATTTGGTACATAGAATAGTCCCAAAATAATTAACAGAATGCAACTTGTTCAACTTGTCAGTTGAGCATACATACAAATAAGGTAATGACCTTTATCAACACTCTGCACCTTACCGGTCCAACAAAGAAATGGTTAGAATGTGGTGCGTTGACCACTTTATATTTAAAACTTATAAACTAGCCTTAAACTAATACGAGAATCCGCCAACTGAAAGGACTGAGAGAACTGAGAGAGAGAGATACCGTTATCAATCTGTTCACCTTATACAATTAAATAATTATATACCGTTGGGCGCCAACTGTAACACTGGCCCGTGCGTAGTTTACAGAAATTAATTGGAAACAAGCTGATGATGGTTTCTATTTGAACTATACTACTCACCACCGTGCTAAAGTAAATTTATAGGGTATATTCTGCTAGGGAAAGATTCAATTAAACAAGTACCTTCTTACACAATACAAGTTTATTGGAATTAATACATAATTAAGGCACACATACAAAGTGGCGAGCCACTAAAATAATGCCTCTTTCCCTGCTACTATGGCATTCACCCACACAACTAGTCTCCGTACCTAGTGGTATGGGTGAAAACCTGCATGAGACAAATAGCAGTTTCTCAGAGTCGCTATGCGAGTCCGCGAGGGAATAGATCAATAACCTTACTAGCTCACGTACATGTGTCGACCTATTTGGACTGTGCTCATATGGGGAAAATAACTAATATGCTAAGCAAACCCGAGACACAATATCTTACGACAACTGGTCTTAACACCTAGCCTTTTACAAAAGGCCTAACTCTCTCATACGTTAAATTATACTCTTACACAATAACCTCTCAGTTTTGATCTCAGTCAGTTGACGGATCGTCGGTCCTTGGCTTCGCTCACAGGAGGTTCCTGTGAGCACACGCGAACGCGGCCTACGGACGAGATGGTGACGCTTTCGTTACCTGGAGTGGCGTACTTCCCTCATAACCGGGAACCGGCTAAGTAAGGCCTTCCTGAACGTCGGATGACCACACCGCAAGGGATAATCTCAAAAACGCCTGCGCTCTGATGAATTCCATATCATCACACAACGGCGCAACATCCAGGCATCAATTTAGCTGCGCATAGCACCAATCAAAAGAAGGCTAGCATAACAAGCCAGACCTGTAACAACGTCCTCGTGTCAGAACATACATGCAAGAGACCTGGGCTATAGGCTGTCCAGCAAGAATAAAGCAAATGGTTTAATACTCACAGGATTCTGCTCTTACTGGATTATATTAAAACCCCATCGGGTTATTTGGGCACATCCCGTTCCTCTCAGGATATAAAGTCCCTCTCAAACAGCCCCCAGGCTCGTGTTCTTGGTCGTAGAAGACCGGACACGGAACACCGTTTTTTTCCAAACCAATCTGACAGTTTCTCGAATAATCTTCCACAGACTATATAAGATTATTATCGATTTTTATCCTTAATACAATCGACTATGTTTTTAATTAAAAATATGGTGAATTATGTATGTTTGTTTATTTGTTTTAATTAACTGTTAAACTGCAATTAATTTACTAAACACAAAAAACCGTCTTTGCGTAACGTAAACCACCATGTCAATCGCTATTCCACGACAGGTGTCGCTAGTATTAGTTTTGCAACGTCACATATTGTTTTATTAAATCTCTCTACCTGTCCATTTGAGCGAGGCATACCCGTTGCCACAATATGCGCGCGAATATTTTTGCTCTTACAGTATTCTTTGTACATGTTGGAAGTAAAGCATGACCCTGAATCGGAAATAATTCGTTTTGGGTTACCGAAAGTTTTAGTTATATTATCTAATTCGTTTATAAGATCGGTTGTTTTTGTAGACTTTACTGCGCAGATAAACACAAATTTAGTGAATGCATCTACTAAAACTAGTAAGTATATATTTCCGTTTCGTGTTTTAACGAACGGCCCTAAGTGGTCTGCGTGCAAAGTATGAAAAGGCTGCGCGTATTTCGGCAACGGGTATAACTCGCCTTCTTTAGCACCACCCTTATTTTTATAATAAATACAATTCAAACAGTTTTTAATGTATTTTTTTACTATATGACGCATACGAGAAAACCAATATTTGTGCCCTATTCTCTCAACCGTTTTATCGACAGAAAAATGGCCCACGTCATCATGGTTGTATCTTATTATTTGCCATATACACCTCTTTGGTACAACCCATCGTCGCCCTAGGGCTGTTCTTCTGTACACTTTTCCGCCTAACAGTTCATACGTGTCAAAAATGATTTTATTTTCATCTATTTCACCAGATTCTAAAACAGTTTTAATTTTCACAATATCAGAGTCTTGCATCTGTACAGAAAGTAACCAGTCTCCTTCGGTTATTGATAATATTATTTCCCTTTCCGACCTCTCACCTGAGGGAACGGGATTTCGACTCAAGGCGTCCACATGTTGCATACGTGTACCTTCTCTATGCTTTATTTCGTACATGAATTCCTGAGTCGAAAGAACCCACCGTGCGATCCGGGGAATAATATTCTTTTTAGTCAATGCATACCTGACCGCGTTACAATCTGTGATAACGGTGAAGGATGAACCAATTAAATAAAGACGAAATTTTTGGAGTGAACTTACGATGGCTAGGAGTTCTAACTCGAATGAGTGGTATTTCTTTTCGTCCTCAGTTGTCTGACGGCTATAGTAATAAACAGGTTTTTCACCCTCATCAGCAACTTGGACAAGAATACCCGCAACGCCATCTCTACTAGCGTCCGTATACAAAATAGTTTCTTTATTTGGATCGAAAATGGATAGTACACTATCTGATGTCAGTTTATCTTTTAAAATTTGAAACGCTTGATCATGCACGGAACTCCAAGACCAGGAAGCATCTTTTTTCAATAATTTAGTAAGAGGGGTAGAAATTATAGCGCAGTTTTTAATAAATTTGCGAAAATAATTGATTAGCCCTAGAAACTGTCGTAACTGATGCACAGTTTTCGGTACGGGAAATTTCTTAACGGCTTCTACTTTGGTTTCATTTGGCATTACACAATTTTGTTTTATTCTATATCCGAGAAACTCTATTTCAGTTTTAAGGAAATGACATTTTTTTAAATTTAAAGTTAAACCATTCTGTTATATTTGTAAAATGTTTTCCAAGAGCTTTAAATTTTCCTCAATAGTTTGTGTAATTAGATAAATGTCATCTAAATATACGATGACGTTCTCAAACCTTAAATTACCTAACACTTTATTCATCATCTGTTGGAAACAAGATGGTGCATTAGCTAAACCAAATGGGAGCCGTAAAAATTCATAGTGGCCATCTTCGGTAATGAATGCCGTTTTTTCTATGGACTGTGAGCTCATAATAATTTGATAATATCCACTTTTCAAATCAAGACTTGTAAAATATTTGTAACCCTGTAGTCTATCTATAAGATCTTCGATTCGGGGCATTGGGTACTTGTCCTTTACTGTTATTTTATTCAATGCGCGGTAATCAATGCAGAGTCTTTTCTCGCCATTCTTTTTGTTCACCAGCAGAGCGGGACTCGCGTAAGGGGAGTTACTTTCTTGAATAATTTTATTATCCACTAATTCCTGCACCATATCTCGAATAATCTTTCTATCTGTATGAGAGGCTCGAAAGGGTCTGCATTGCACCGGTCTTGGGTCTGTCAGCGTAATAACCATCTCGTGGTTATTCACTTTCCCTAACTCTTTAATGTCTGACGCGACACATTGTTTATATTGTCTAAATAAATAAATCAATTCATTCAAGTGAGTGTCAGTATCGATCTTAGTCTCATGTATAGCGTCACAAAATTCACTAAGTGAATGTGCATAGTCAAATTTGAATGAATTTCCTACACGTGAATATATCAAATCATTTCGCTCCGTTATGTTACGGCCAATAAGTATATCACAACCTACTAATTCATCAATAACGTAAAAGTTCACACCAGTTAAAGACACGCAGTCAATTTTTAAATCTAAAGTGACTTTTCGAGCGACCGGTTTAGAATTATGCCTCGAAAAACCCTGTAGCAAAACTGGCGAGGGTAGTGCACTAGTTTGAAGCGAATATTTTTTTACCACCGATTCGGAAAGCAGGGAACAACTGCTTCCCGTATCAATAAATGCCTCATGGACAAAGTGATCAATGTTAACCATTTTTACAAATTTATTCCGCGGATCAGGGGTAAGGATCAATTTGGTTTCCTCAGTTTCTGGTTTAATTAATCCTGTACTTTTCTTACTACGGCACACAGCCTCAACATGGCCTTTTTTTTTTACAAAAATTACATTTAATAAGATCACATTGATTCCTTTTATGATTTCCACCGCAAGTGTAACATTTAATAGGTTTCTGAATATATGTTGAACCGGTTTGATTACTTTCATGCGCACTACTAGAATTGGCGTTAATATTTGGAGAGGTAACGTTCGGGGACGGGCGCGTAGAATTATTCGTTTGATCCACTGTTTTATGTTGGTTTTCACGTGTACTACTCGAACTGGTTTGTTTTGAGTTTTTGCTTTTATAGGTACGACCATGAAGGTAACTAGCTAAATCATGGCATGATTTAAAATTACTCGCCTCGATAGATGCTCCTATATTGCTGTCACCTATGCTCCCGACAATTATAGATATAATATCTTGCTCAGTAAAATTCAAAGATAATCGGTCAACTTTACATTTAATATCAAAATAAAATTCGTATAGTGATTGGTTTTCTACCGGTTTTTTATTTATAATTTCTTTTAATAACTCAAACATATTACGACGTGTTTGAAAACTATTAGCCAGGCGCCGATTCCAATCACTCCATTTCCATGTAGGCCACTGACTATCAGTACGCAACAACGAGTCATACCATACTTTGCCAGAGCCTTTCAACTTATTAAGAGCTTGATAACGTATCGTTTCGTCGGTCCAATCAAACGTTGCCGCATAGGATTTTATAATATTAAGCCATGCATTTATATCATCATTTAAGGGGTCAAACTCCGGTATTATATTGCTTAAGGTACTCACAGCTTTGGTATCTGTATGACGTGATACCTTTGACTTCCTTCTGGGCGGAGGTGACGGCGTTCTGGAGCTTGAACTCGTCGTGCTGCTGCTACTTGACGACGATTGTGCTCGCTTGCGATAGCGCCTGCGTTTGCCCATGACGCGTAGGTTCCACTTCTGATATCAAAATAAAACAATATTAACACACGATTATCAATTTATTTATACGTAGATGTAGGTACTTTAAAAGTTAGACACTTTAATTATTATTGAGCAAATAAATCAAATTATTAGTTTAGCTTTCAGCAAACATTTTTAAAGTAAATCAAAACCTTTTGAAGTTAAATTGAATTTACGGTACCAACTAATTATTTAAATCAGCCGTTAGTTTTAAACAAATAAATAATAATAATGAATTCTAAAATAGAGCTAAAAAGGTGAGTGTTCCGTTGTGCGGTCCAAACAGCAAGAGGACGATTAGTATGTTGATCTATGACTGGTGCACAGAACATATTTACTCTTGGGAGGACTGGTGTCACTGGTGTGCGGGGCGCGCGCGGCGCGCGCGCCGGCCGCCAGCCAGCGCGCGGCGCGGCCGCCGGTGTTCCCACCACAGAATCACAGAACATTAATACTCAAGAGGCACAGAATACAGGTTGAAATTGAAAACATGCGACAAATCGAAATGGCAGATTGTACTCATCATTAAGAACAACTTTTACTATGGGACCAAACCTGAAATTGCGAAAAAAAAATCAGCTGATCCCTACATTTTGACGAGTTATGCGAACATAAATGTAGGGAACAGCTGGTTTTTTTTTCGCGATTACAGGTTTGGTCCCATAGTAAAAGTTGTTCATAATGATGAGTACAATCTCCCATTTCGATTTGTCGCATGTTTTTAATTTCATCCTGTATATAATACCATAATACTTAGGCAGGCCGCATACGTCCGGTTTCCTGATTCGGAATTCAGATTCGGAGACCCCGAATGCACGCATTTCATACAAAATGTTCTCTCCAGCGCACACGTACTTAAATTTTCCATCCGGGTTTCAGAACGGAAAATTTAAGCACGTGTGCGCTAGTGAGAACAATTTGTATGAAATGCTTGCATTCAGGTTTCCGAATCTGAATTCAGAAACTGAATTCCGAATCAGGAAACCGGACGTTTGCGCCTAGCCTTAGGCAGGCCGCATACGTCCGGTTTCCTGATTCGGAATTCAGTTTCGGAATTCAGATTCGGAGACCTCGAATGCACGCATTTCATACAAAATGTTCTCTCCAGCGCACACGTACTTCAATTTTCCGTTAGGGTTTCAGAACGGAAAATTTAAGAACGTGTGCGCTGAAGAGAACATTTTGTATGAAATGCTTGCATTCGGGTTTCCGAATCTGAATTCCGAATCAGGAAACCGGGCGTTTGCGGCCGGCTTTAGGCTGGGCGCATACGTCCGGTTTCCTGATTCGGAATTCACTTTCGGAATTCAGATTCGGAAACCCGAATGCACGCATTTCATACAAAATGTTCTCTTTAGCGCACACGTGCTTATATTTTCCGTCAGGGTTTCCGAACGGAAAATATAGGGCCCCTCGCTATGTTCTCAGCTTCGCGGAAATGGCCGCCGGTTCGAAGGAACACATCCAAGAGCCTCTTCACTCGATGGTCGTATCATCTGTCAACGAACAGGACACCGGTGACGGGTGAAGAGGTCATTGAGTAGCTCAGGACGGCGGTAGATGCCAGGAATGAAGGCACGAGAGTGGAGCGGCTGCGCAAGGCGAGAGAACAAAAGGTGGTCGTAGGTTTTTAGACCAGAGAGGAGCTGAACAGGATTACTGACAGAATAAGAAAAGTGTGGAACCTGGTGGTAGAAGAGATGAAGAATAAGGATCCGCTCATAAACATTTGTGACGTTCTTTCCTGCCACTCGGATGTGAAGGTCACACAGGTTCTGCAATGTCAGAACGCCCACCTGATCGGGGACGTACCTGCGGAGGATTTGAGGTTAGGGGTTAAGTGCCGTCGTAGGACAAGGAACCCCCATATGTGCCACGTCATCCTGCAGCTCTCCCCTACGGTATGGCAGAGGCTGACTATGGCGGGTCGCGTGCACATTGACCTACAGCAAGTGCAAGTGCAGGATCAGTCGTAAATTACTAACATGTTCAGATTGATTTTAATTTTTTTCAAACTTAAGTAAATACGAGTACTTTGCTACTTAAATCTCGCCACAAGCTTTTAAATCATATAAATTGTGTATTGAAGTTATAAGTTGATAGTAAAAGTTTTAAAGGAGAAGTTTATTTCATTCTTTTTAGCGCATTTAAATAAAATCTTATTTTTAAAAAAAGTTTGTTTAAGTACTTTTAATTTATTTTGAGCGCGCTTTTCTCTGGAACTACCTGTCGGATTAGTTTTTGAAGTGAAACTTCTTTAGGCGCGCTTGACATGGGGAGTAAACTGGCGAATGCGTTACGAAAACGTGTGATCGGGCGAGTAGGGAAGGTACGTATTTATGCGATCGGGTTTTTACATCAGGTATTTGCTTCCAATTACGCACACCAGGTACCGACTCAAAATACTTGCAAGACGATAAAGTACCTTATACGGCTACTCGCTCAAATACGTAGGTACTCAATCGCGTTAGTTTTCGCAAATGCGATCATGCTCCTTATCAGTAAGAGTCTACGGAACAATTTCGTATGCAAGTATTTTTGAAGGGAAACTTCTTAACGCGCGCTTGACTTGGGGAGTAAACTGGCGAACGCGTTACGAAAAGTGTGATCGGGCGAGGTGAACGGGAGTTGAGTGGGGGATATAAGCAAGACAAAGCAGTGCGCGCGCACGTTTTCTTTCTCTCTTCCTCTCATAGCCAAATACGTATGAAGTTTTTTTTTCTTTTGCATATATCTCGAAAATGGTGCGTCCTATCGCAAAAATAATGAAAATTTCGACCCCCTTTATAAAACGCAGAAACTCCTAAAACTCAACATGTAGGTAATCATTTTTCATATTTTCCATACAAAAAGTGAAAAATTCCTCAAAAAACACGCCAAGGCCGCCCCCTCCGCGCCTGCGGCTCTAAAAAACAATACACGGGGTTAGGGCAAATAAGTACAGACGCCAGCACATCAACCTACTACAATCTGTCAGATTTCTTTAATAGATTTTCAACTTTATTACTAAAGAATAAGGTTCAAAGTTGACGTGCTGGCGTCTGTACCACGGGTCGACGAGTCGCGATTGTCAAATTCGATTTTTGTTGTGTCAAAATTATTTACGTGAAACTTCTTTACGCACACTTGACTTGGAGAGTAAGCTGGCGAACGCGTGACGTAAGCGTTACGAAAAGTGTGATCGGGCGAGTAAGGAAGGTACGTATTTACTCGACCAGGTTTTTGCTTCCAAGTACGCACACCAGGTACCGACTCAAAATACTTGCAAGACTATAAAGTACATACCTTATACGGCTACTCGCTCAAACTCAACCGCGTTAGTTTTCGCAAATGCGATCATGCTCCTTATCAGTAAGAGTCTACGGAACAATTTCGTATGCAAGTATTTTTTACTTTAATGGTTTGCAAGTATTTATTTGTAAACGCGATTTTGCTCCTTATTTATAGGAAGTCATTGATCAATTTCCTATGCAAGTAGTTTTACATCCAACGGGGCTTTTGAATACGCGATTGTACTTCTTATCTGTATGAAGTTATGGATCAATTTTCTATGCAGATAGAAAATACTTGAAAGTATCTCGCTCCGTCGTGCCTCGACGCTCGAGTACGTAGGTACTCAAATAGTTCAACAACCGCGTTTGTTTTCGCAAATGCGATCATGCTCCTTATCAGTAAGAGCACAGAATACATAATAGTACTACGTACAGAAAGGACACTCCCTTCCTCGCCCTCATATCAGATACCGCACCTCACCCCGCACTTCGAGGTATTCGTCGCCGACTCTTTAGCAAGGGCGCTCGCGAACCGCAGCGCTGTATTGCTGACACGAACACACAATTATGAGATTTAAAAGTTATATTTGAGTTTTAATCACGATGGTTGGATATTGTGATGCTTTTCCGAATTCGTATTTACATAAACTGTTTGTAAGATTTCGCATTTTTAATAACATGCGATTTAATAACCGATTATTTACAGATAAGTCATTTAAACTAAGCTATTTTAGTGTTTTTAGTTCATTACGAACTACCGACTATACAAATAAACCGACTATACATTTGTATAGTCGGTTTATTTGTATAGTCGGTAGTTCGTAATGAACAATTGAACTACATGGTCACTTCATAATAATGCACACGTTCGGGCAGCACCGCCGCCGTCGTCGTTCGGTTCCCCGACACAAATTGCTTACCGCGCCATTTTTTTTACGCTACTAGATTTCACGCACACATTTGCACGTATACAAACGTCATTTGTTTATGTAGTAGTACTAGGTAATTATTTTGCGAGCGTTGTATGGAGTGTCCGGGGTGTGCTCTTATCACACCTCGGACACTCCATACAACTCCGTAAGAGTCTACGGAACAATTTCGTATGCAAGTATTTTTACTTTAATGGTTTGTAAAAGGATTTATTTGTAAACGCGATTGTGCTCCTTATTTATAGGAATTCACGGGTCAATTTCCTATGCAAGTACTTTTCACTTCCAACAGGGCTTTTGTTTGATTACGCGATTGTACTTCTTATTTGTATGAAGTTATGGATCCATTTTCGATGCAGATAGAAAATACTTGAAAGTATCTCGAGCCCTGGTTTTAGGCCCTGGTTTCTTAAGGTGGACGTACTTGGAAGCCCTGGTACTCGATTTTGCAAGTACGACCCATGTCTACGGGCTACGGGCGAGGCGAACGGGAGTTGAGTGGGGGATATAAGCAAGAGAAATCAGTGCGCGCGCACATTTTCTTTCTCTCTTCCTCTCATAGCCAAATACGTTTGAAGTTTCACTTCAGTCGTGTGGTCATAAGCACACTCGCTTTTTTTTTTTTCATTTAATAGCCCAATTTTTAGGGAAGGCTATAGGGTAAGTCCGAGGGAGATGGCCGTACGAGATAGATGACCAGTAGAAAGAAGTGCGAGTTACAAACAACAAATGGCGTAAATAGTAGGTAAATTAGTTCGCTTCGTTGTGTGATCGGCAACAAGTTGCTGTATGATTTTTTTTTGCAAAAAAAAAGAACAAATTAAAAGTAAAAACTTTTTAAAAACAAGCTTTTAGTTAAATGCGCTAAAAAGAATAAAATAAACTTTTCCTTTAAAACTTTTTCTATCAACTAATAACGTTATTAAGTACACAATTTATATGATATAAAAGCTTGTCGCAAGATTTAAGTTTACTTAGTATGAAAATTTTAAAAATTAAAATCAATCAGATCAAGTTATTTAATTTACTTTTTTTTTTATCTACACAGGTAAATCTCGCCACAAGCTTTTTGAAACCCTGTTTCCTGATTCGGAATTCAGATTCGGAAACCCGAACGCAAGCATTTCATACAAAATGTACTCTTTAGCGCACACGTGCTTATATTTTCCGTCAGGGTTTCCGAACGGAAAATATAAGAACGTGTGCGCAAAAGAAAACATTTTGTATGAAATGCGTGCATTCGGGATCTTCGAATCTGAATTCCGAAACTGAATTCCGAATCAGGAAACCGGACGTATGCGGCCTGTCTTAGAAGTCCACCATATTGAATTTAGAGTGACGTCACTTTATTTTTCGAGTTATTCTCAGGAAGTCCTTTCATTTGATATCCATATCGCAAGAGTGCATTAAAAATAATAATAAATAAATAAAATAATAATATTCCACAACTATCACACAACGCCATCTAGTCCCAAGCTAAGCAGAGCTTGTGTTATGGGTACTAGACAACTGATAAACATACTTATATATTTCTAAATACATACATATTATAGATAAATTACACCCAGACACAGAACAAATGATCGTGCTCATCACACAAACATTTGTCCTGGCTAGTCCGCCATCTTGGGTGTTCCGCCATGTTAGATTTAGAATGACGTCACACAGCTAACTATAAGGCAGGCCGCATACGTCCGGTTTCCTGATTCGGAACTCAGTTTCGGAATTGAATTCCGAAACTGAATTCCGAATCAGGAAACCGGACGTTTGCGGCCGGCCTTATCCAAACTAAACGTGTATAAAAAAATTCAGTTCAATCGGTTAAAGATATCTGAGCCCTGATTCACAACCATACGACAGGCTATCGTATCGAAAACCTGACATTTAGATAACCTGTTTTGACTTGCCCTCAACAGCAAATAGCTGTTCTAGCTGTTGGAAGAATAGCGGGCGTCTATTTGATTAAAACTGACAAAATTTTCGGGTTTTGGACTTGTGAACAGCGTTTAGAAGACTCCTACGACAACAATGATTAATATTCGATACTATACGGAAGCGTATCGAGTGTTTGTGAATAGCTATGCTGTGAACGATTACAGCTAATTCGGAAATTGGCCAATGTACTCTGTGGTAATGGTCTTCGAAGAAGTGTTCATAGATCAACATAGAAGTGTTCGGCTGGCTAAAAGGTCCCAGCAACCAGGCCATTAAAATATTAAAAAAAAAAGAAGTTGGCATCATAGACTACACTATTTTGTTGGCAGTTGGCATTTTCCAAAGAGTAAAGTAATATGCATTTTGTAACTCTAAGACTTGTGTAAAAGAAATAAATGGTGTTAGTGCGGTGTGTGTAGTGATGGCCGGGAAGTACTACGTGTGGGGCGAGGGCGTGTGGCGCGAGGTGGACGTGGCGTCGGGCCGCGTGTCGGGCTGGCGGCGCCGCGCGCGCTTCGTGTTCGTGCGGCGCGGCCGGCTGCTGGTGGCCCGGCGCCGCCCCGTGCTGCGCGCGCTGGAGGCGCTGGCCGCGGGGCAGCCCAGCGCCGCCGCCGACGGCCCGCGCCTCTCGCACCGCAGGTAAACAATACTCAAGAGTACTGTCCTTCCGTCAGTATGACATCCAAGTCACATTAGTTTTCGCGCTCAAACTGCGTCGCAGTATAAGTGCATCCACTTATTACAGTAGGCAGGTCATAATATATCATGTCCAACATTTAGAGCATGTGCCCTGTTATTGTGCTGGTGACAGGTGAATGTATGTGTGCAGTGTGGCTATCTGTTTGTTTAATTAAGGTTGGTGTTGTTTATGGACAGGGTTGTGAGTACTGCATAAGAGCCAACATCATATCATCACATCAGTAGTCAGGGAAGGGTGGCCAACAATGTGTTCACCTTGCCCCAGCAACAGACACTGGGTGCAGAGTTCACAACAACAAACTTGTTCCCTTACCACTGGCCGACTGCTTGCATATTTGCTGTCATTGAAATCTTATTAGATGTTGTGTAGCTGGAAAGTTAACATACCATACTTATCTATAACTAGCTGCGCCCCGCGGTTTCACCCGCGTAAATGTCAATCCCGTGGGAATATCGGGATAAAAACTATCCTATGTCCTTTCCCGGGACTCAAACTATTTCTATACCAAATTTCATTGAAATCGGTCCAGCTGTTTTCATGTTATGTTGTGACAACGGAAAACGGGTTTCATTTTTATATATATAGATAACTAAACTGTGCTATATTGACCATAATTCTTCTCCTGTTGGCTCCGCTAGAGTTGTTAGATGTGGAGTCACCTGTGATGTAATATTAACTGTTTCTGTGTCAGTAGTTGTTGTTCACGATAGTTAGCCATGCCTGACCGGCTGCACGGCTCCTTACACACAGTAAGCCACTATGGCATGATCACCTCACTTGAGAACAGAGACTACTGATTACTTAACAGTTCATATGTGGATGCAGTCAAGACTGCCAACAAGCAGGACATAGGAGCGCAGGGGGCTGGCTCCACACAGCTTTCAGTCTGCTTCAGTGAGGAAATAAAACTAAACACTACTGTTGTTCCATGCTGTATACTCATGATACGCAAGGAGTGCACTTGGCTCTGTGGTGCATAAAATGCAGCTTTTGCGAACTTATGACACGAATGGCTTTGCGAAATGTTATTGTTTTGGCTGTGCAGTGTTATGAAACAGTTGTTCTATCCATTTTGACAGAATTGTAAACGGTAAGATATAAATAAGGAAAATGTAGACTTGTATTTATCTCACGGCTCTGTGGTGAAGTGATAACAGTTGGTATTTTATACATTGTCACTGGGTATTTCATGGTTTTCAAGGTTGCTGATGCATTTCTGATTTAATGCTCTTTGTATACATTTCTATCAAATTGTATTTGAATAAAGTATAATTGCAACTGTTGTATTACGATGCCTCTCCCTGCAGCAAGTCTGGAAGCCACACCAAGAGCAAGCCCGAGACGCGTGCTGCGCCCCCCGCGCCCCCCGCGCCCCCGGCGGCGCCGCCAGCGTGTGAGCACCACCACTGCTGTGCACACAGGTAACTGTCATAGTTTTGTTTCTAGTGTTGCGCCCACTTAGTGTTTGCCTGATGCAGTAGAGCCTTCTGCTAGATGTCATTAGTTTTCCTGAAAGTAGTTGAGTTCAGTTTGAAGCACACAAGGATCTTGCGCACGCCCAACATCGGAACCAACGCCGCCATCTTGATTTTACAAAACATTGGCACAAATGTTTACCAACAGCATCATCCTGTCAATGTTGTTGGAGCCCAACAGATCCTTGTAGCACATAGTTACGTGTCACTTGTAGCATGCATGTCGCTGTGTTCACATAGACAGTGTTATCTGTAATATAATGAGGCACTATTATTTATTCTTATTATTTTAAATTGTACTCATTAGAAGTAGGCAGCTGTAGTTAATGTGCGCGACAAACAACACACGACGTTATTCCAGATGCAACAACAACGACACGCGGCCGGCGGGCACGCGCAACATAGCCACGCAGTGCGGCGCCGGCCCGCCCGCCCTCGCCTGCGACCAGAAGCACAACGCCACCGCCGTCGCCGTCGCGCCCGACTACAGCTCTGCAGAGGAGTTCGTGAGCACGAGCGCCCGCAGACCGGTACTCGCAGCACGCAGACCGTCGCTCGCAGCACGTAGAAAGACACAAGTGAACGAGCTGTTCGGCAAGACGCCTGCGACCAAACCACTCGCCGCCGCGGACAAGAAGCGCACGCTCGTCGCGACACACGCGGCAGACACGTCCGACGACGAGTGGCGAGAGCGCGCAAGGAATCGACTTCGGACAGTCGTCGTCAGTGACTCCTCGTCGACCAACGAGCCACTGCAGCGCAGACAGTCGCCCGGCGCGTGCAAGGAGTTGATCATCTCGGAGGCGGACGTGGCATTGCTGCGCGGGTTCGTGTCGCGCACGCGCCCGTCCGCCCTGGCGCGCTTCGATGCCGACGTCGCCTACCAGCGCTTGCTGTTCCACGCCATCAACCCGCTGGTGCATGTGGAGCGGTGCGCGCGCCTGGAGCGCCAGCTGCGCACGGAGCGGCCGGGCCCCGCGCCCGCGCGGCCGGGCCCCGCGCCCGCGCGGCCGGGCCCCGTGACCGCGCGGCCGGGCCCCGCGCCCGCGCGGCCGCGCGCCCGCCCCGCGCCGCGCACGCAGCGCAGCGCCTCCGCTGATACCGATAAGGTAACTGGGCTACGTTTGAGGTGGCCGTTTCTTAGTAAACAGAAGGAATCGACAAGAATTGACTAAACATAAAAGCCCATCAATGGCCTTATGTGTCAAATTCTTAAACGATTAAGTAGTAAGTAGCTGCGCGCCGCCCCCGCCTCCGCCCCCGCCGGTGCCGCCTGCCGCGGTACAGAGACACGTAGACTTGTAAGTGAGAAGCTCTTAGAGATACAGATACAAAATAGAAATGATAGAAAAAGGAATTTTAATTTCAAGGAGAACAAGGACGAACACTCGTCTCCGAATAAAGTGCGTGAGCCGGTCAGCGGCACGCAGGAGTCGCCGGAGAAGAGACCGGCTAGCGAGCTAGCGCCGCCCAGTCGCCTGGGAGTGTCGGAACGCAACAACACGCTCAAAAAAGAAGCGGCAGTGATAAAAGCACCCAAGACTAATGGCGTCGCCGCCAGTGACCCCCCGAGAGCGAAGCCCGCGCGGAGCACGGAGAAGGCAGTCGCGTCCGCAGCCGCACGCCGGGACGGCACGCGCTCGCCGCCCGGCGCACACGTCATCAGTAAGCGGTAGGTATCGGTGCACACTTGTATAAACTTCCAAGTTTCTGCTCGAGCACATTACTTCTGTGTTGTTGATGCATCTGCGACGTTAGTGCAGTGTTGTGACATGCGCAAGGCTTTGAATTACATTTCAGTTGAGAATGTGTTTGAGCTGCTGATCGTGAATGTTTTGCATGTTGTGGTGGTGCTAGTGGTGCCTACTTCAATTGTTTGAGATTCTTACAAAGGGGGATGCGCTTTCCTTTGTTTTCTGCAATTTGCATGTCACTGTGAAGTTGTATGTTGATCAAAATATAATTCGCGGTTGTAAAATGTTTTTACAGAATTATAATCATTAAAATCACCAACTAAGTTCAAATGACTATTGAATGTTCTAACTTAGAAAGTAGGACTGATGATTGTAATCTATATAAATATTTAAAATTCAAAGTCCTGACTGACTGATATATCGACGCACAGCCTAAACCGCTGGTCCTATAGACATGAAATTCGAAGGGTATCCATTAAGAAAGGGTTTTACGAAATTCACGCGGAGGACGTCGCGGGCAGAAGCTAGTGATTCTATAAATACATATTTGTTACCGTCGCGAATCATATTTTGATAAACCTATCATTAGAATTTCGCGGGCTACCTTAGCGCATCCTCCTTCTGCCGGAGTGCCGCAAGGTGCGCCTCTCGGGCCGCTGGTGTATGGCAGTGTTTGTGTGCAGTGCGTCCACCGGCAAGGAGTACTCCAACCTGGAGGACCACGCCATCGTGGCGTGGGTGAGCAGCGGGTCTCGTGCGAGTCTCGTCAGCGGCAACCGCTTGTGGCGCGACCTGCAGGATCAGTACGAGCGGCTCACGGGGCGCGGTGAGTGCACTTTGTCGCCTGAGTGTGTCTGTGTGTCTAGCGTCGCTCGTCAGCGACAACCGCGTGTGTGCAATCATAGAAAAAAAATACAGAGAGTCCTAAACGAAGCCGAAAGGCTTTTATCTCAGCAGGATGCAGCGACATTTAAAAATAAATGTCGCAGCGCTGGTGTTCTGATGGGGTCACTATGATGCCACGGGCAGATACAGAAATAAATAAAATAAACATAGTTAAGTAAAACGCTAACCAATGGAATGTGTGTCGCAGCGCGCTCGTGGCACTCGCTGCGCAACCGCTACCTGCGCTACATCCTGCCGGCGCTGGGCGCGCTGCAGCTGCCGCCCGGCGACGTGTCGCGCCTGCGCGCTGCCGCCGCCACGGGTATGTAACTATGTGTGTCGCAGCGCGCTCGTGGCACTCGCTGCGCAACCGCTACCTGCGCTACATCCTGCCGGCGCTGGGCGCGCTGCAGCTGCCGCCCGGCGACGTGTCGCGCCTGCGCGCTGCCGCCGCCACGGGTATGTAACTATGTGTGTCGCAGCGCGCTCGTGGCACTCGCTGCGCAACCGCTACCTGCGCTACATCCTGCCGGCGCTGGGCGCGCTGCCGCCGCCACGGGTATGTACGCGGGCGGTGCAACCAGTACATATATTTGTTTTCACTTCTCATGCTCTAAAAGTTCGTCTTTATGTTGTGCTTAGGCGACATAAAATCGCTTTTTATGTTCTAGTGCATAAAGTAAAATTTTTTTCTAAGACTAAGGTAATCCAGGCCCAACAGCCACACACAATAAAACTTCGCAGATTAAAGTCGTGATTTATTTCATTTTCTTTAATTTATACCACTTCCGTGTTTTCTATCGTTAATTTAATAAAATCAGGTAAAATAGTTGTCATTATTTATTTAAAAACGCAAAGAAACGTGTTTATGACTTGGCAGTATGAAGTACCCAAGCCGAATGACAATAATGATGAAAATAAAAAATTTAAAAAGTTTTTTGGCGGTGCTATCTGTGGTGGCGGGAATTAGCTATGCTATGCAACATTTTTATTAATTACTAGCTTCTGCCCGCGACTTCGTCCGCGTGAAATTCGTACTTTCCTCTAAAAGTTTCGAAAATGTATGTTGGTATGATCTTTATAATTAATTTAGATAAATAAGTATTCGGCTCAGGCGCAAAACGTCTCTTTCGCAAAATGTCCCCTGGTCGTAAAACGTCTCTTTTGCAGAATGTCTCTTTCGTAAAATGTCACTTTCGCAGAATGTCTCTTTCGCAGAATGTCTCTTTCGCAAAATGTCGCGCCAGGGACTTAAGAATAAAATTTTGATTTTCAAAACAAAAAATCATTTATTAAAATTATAGTGCAATTAGGAAATTCAATTTAGGAAAACATCGTGAGGAAACCGGCATGTCCTAGAACCAAAAATTCGAAGACATGTGACATCTACCAACCTGCAGTGGGCCTGCGTGGTGGATTACGGCCCACTCCCTCTCACAGAGAGGAGGCCTGTGTCCCAGCAGTGGGAACATTTATAGGCTGATTATGTATGTATGTATGTATAGTGCAATTATGATGTTAAAATTTTGGTACTTAAATTTACTTAAGTATGTATTCCAAATAAAAACAATATCAATAGGTATCAATCAAACATTTTACACACATTCAAAATTTAGATCAAAGGAATCAATACTGTTAGTAAACATATCCACAGATAATATAATAGGAGCTATTACTAATAGTACCTAACGAAACATTAACTAAGTATTGCAAATGAAAATATTTTTTATACCATTTTTAAAATGATTAAAAAATACACACATCAAAAGTGTCTAGGGATCAACATATATTTTTGCAATAACTTTTCTCCTGATTGATATTAATTAAAATTTTCTTTAAGGATTCATCAAATAGTGTTTTTGTTTGTCACAGTAACGATAAACCAAGTCACCTTTGCATTAATAAAGAAATTTGCCATTTTCCTAATAAAGGGATTTTTGACATTTGAACCACTAACACAAAAGTTCGAAAAAAAGACTGAAATAACAGTTTTCTTTAAAATTTTATTGGGTAACTTAAACAATTAATAATCCGTGTTTCTACCGCGAACACTAACAACACAAGAACATCGGTTTGGCATACTCAAAATGAGTTCATCCAAATCACGCTGTGGAATGGCCGCCCATGTTCGTTGCAACAACAAAAAAAGGTCTTCTTGCGACTGGATACCCTCCATATTCGGCAGAGCTCTTCTCTGTAGCATATCCCATGCATGCTCAATCGGGTTCAAGTCTGGCGACTGAGCAGGCCAGGGCAGGACATTGATGTTAGCTGCGGCGAGAGTCTGTCTTACAACTCTTGCGGTGTGCGGTCGTGCATTATCATGCATTAACTGAAATAAGGGACCGATTTGCACTTGTAGAGGAACGATGACGTCTGATACAATCGTCTCAGCATAAATTTGAGCGTTGAGGTTGCCTCTGATCCAAATCAACTCAGTTCTTCCGCCGATCCAAATACCCGCCCATACCATGATGGTTCCACCACTATAAGGATGGACTTCCTGGCAGGATTTTAATCGCTGTTGGCGTCCAGGGGTTCTCCAGTGTCGTATACGTCTTGTATCCGGTCTCATACCAAAACGAGACTCATCAGAAAAGCACACGAAACGCCATTGTTCTTCTGCCCAATTTCTGTGTTCAAGAGCCCATTGATATCGAATCCTACGATTGTGCATTGCTATAGGTGGTACCCGTAGCGGTCTTCGGGAATGAAGGTACACTTCATGCAAGCGGTTTCTGACTGTTTGGTCGCTAATTAAGTTCCCTGAAGAGTGATGAAGCCTCACGGCTAACATCATGGCGGTTATTGTTGGAGCTCTTCGAGTTAAGATTTGAATGTATCGGTCTTGTCTCCGTGTGGTGCAGCGATACCGTCCTCCATGGCGCTCAGCCACGGTACCAGTGCTTCGGTAACGTGTCCAAAGTCGACTGATAACACTCTGACTTGTATTCAGAGCTAAAGCCACAGTACGTTGCCGGGAACCAGCTTCTATCATTCCCACGGCTCTAAGCATTTCTTCCCTGCTTAAATGACGTCGCCGCTCCATAATAACGTTGGTTTTAATCAGTAGTAGGGAAACAGTAGCACTAATAATGTCTTCAATGCGTTGTATGTTTTTATAGGGAAAATATTGACAGCTGATTTTCATCTTTTACTCGAATTTGATTCACAGTTCCTGATTCAAATTATGAAATGCACCAAGAAGGATCCATATAAATTTATAAAATCATAAATTTATTACAAAGCCACATCTCAATCTCAAGAAATCCGCATAAAAATGCTTGATCCCTAGACACTTTTGATGTGTGTATATATTTAATATTAAAATGTCAAATAAATAAATTTTGGCATTATAATTTACTTGAGTTATTATCAAGTATTGCATAAAAAAAATCATTTTCATAAATGATTAACATAACATTATTGATAAAAAGAAAATATAAATATATGACATATCAAATG
This sequence comes from Amphipoea oculea, assembly GCA_945859645.1. Taxonomy (NCBI): domain Eukaryota; kingdom Metazoa; phylum Arthropoda; class Insecta; order Lepidoptera; family Noctuidae; genus Amphipoea; species Amphipoea oculea. The sequence continues at coordinate 11,854,610 of OX243891.1, read as the reverse complement.
AAATTATATGTTAATTGTGGCACTTTGCTACATAAATTATTATTTTCGTAAATGATTATGAAAATAAATCTTTCATTAAGAAAAAAAAAACATAAATGTACTTATTTTCACTCTGGAATGTACATTACTTGCTAATGAAGTATTGTAAATCAAAATAAACCTACTCAGCAAAAAAAAAAAAAAAAATTTTATTCTTAAGTCCCTGACGCGACATTTTGCGAAAGAGACATTCTGCGAAAGAGACATTCTGCGAAAGAGACATTCTGCGAAAGAGACATTTTACGAAAGAGACATTCTGCGAAAGAGACGTTTTACGACCAGGGGACATTTTGCGAAAGAGACGTTTTGCGCCTGAGCCAAGTATTCGGGCCAATTTTTGAGTTTATAGAACAAAGGAATCAGATTTTTCAAATAAACTGTATCCCCGCTTTTCACCCCCACAGGGGTGGAATTTTATAACTTGACTCAGTTTATTTATACCAATTTTCGAGCTAATCAAGCCACGCGGTAAAATCCTCCCTTTCACACAGTTAGGGGTAGATTTTCGAAAACCCCGAATACATGTTATTAATTATTTTTAATCCTTAGTATAAATACTGAGTTTCAAGTTAATCGGACAGGGCGTTAAAATTCTTCCATACAAATTTTGACACCCCCCAATACCTCTTTAGGGGGTATTTTAGAAAAACGAAAAATTCCAAACTTCATAATTTACTTAGATAAGTATTCGTGCCAAGTTTCAAGGTTATTAACTCAAGAAATAAGATTTTTCATACCAACAAAATCCCCCCCTTTTCACCCCCTTAAAGGTTTAATTTCCAAAAACTTCTTATTCGATACCTACTCTTCACAAAGAACACACCCTCCAAAATTCATGTCCCTAGGAAGGACCAGCGATTTAGACTGTGCGTTGATATTTCAGTCAGGTCGTTCATCCCCCTTTTGGGGAAGAAATTATCAAAAACGCTGAGACACGTATAAATTAATTTTCAATCGTTAGCCTAAATACAAAATTTAAAGATCCTAACTTTTAAACTGACGGACTTTCATACACATCTTCATCCCCCCTTTTAACCCTTTGGGGGTAGAATTATCAAAAACGCTGAGACACGTATAAATTAATTTTTAGTCGTCAGCCTGAACACAAAATTTGATGATCCTAACTTTAAAACTGACGGACTTTCATACAAACTTTCATCCCCTATTTAACTCCCTTAGGGGTTGAATTTCAAAAAATTCTTCCTTATTCCTTGTCTCCACAACAAAAAAGAAATGAAAATAAAGCTGAAACGCCTGTGCAATACTATCTACCTATACCTACTTCACTTAAAAATAAATACTTATAACTACTTTAATTAATAAAAGTACCTACGTTTAATAATTTTTAATTTGAACGAATATTTAAACACTACCAAAACAACTCATACCTATTTTACAAAATAACAACAAAAGAAATTCAAATAAACTATTTAAAGACTAAAAGTCGCGCTGATAAGCACGGTTTCTCAATATCAATTATTGTCTGTCAATAAGGTCGAACGCTCTGACAACCGTTACACAAAAATAATCCTTATAGCATGATTCAGACGTGCGACGCGACGGCGCGATGGCTTATTTCATGTATAAGTTTGGTGTTTCTATACCGATTTCTATGATTCTTTTTTTATTGAATAGGTAATAATGTTAAATTTTTTAAATTAGGGATGAGTGAGAGTATTATAAACGTAAGAGTAAACAAATATAATCAGAATGCTCCGAACTGCTAAGCTATCAGGAGTTGCACGTGTTATTGTGAGTCAACCATAAAAGATAGACATATGCTGTTGAAGGATATTTTTTAGACAATTTTATGTAGAATACTAGCTGCGCCCCGCGGTTTCACCCGCGTAACTTTCGATCCCGTGGGAATATCGGGATAAAAACTATCCTATCCGGGACTCAAACTATCTCTATACCAAATTTCATCGAAATCGGTTCAGTAGTTTAGGCGTGAAGAAAAGACAGACAGACAGACAGAGTTACTTTCGCATTTATAATATTAGTTTGGATTTCCGTCATACATGATTTCTATGTAACTTTAACCATTAAGGCTGCACACGCGACGGAAGCTTAAAAAATGGAGTAACTTCTCCCGTTTTCCGAACATTTCCCTTCACTACTCTGCTCCTATTGATTGTAGCGTGATGAAAAGTATACTATAACCTGCCCAGGAGTATGAAGAATAATTGTACCAAGTTTCGTTAAAATCCGTTGAGTAGTTTTTGTTTCTATAAGGAACATACAGACAGACAGACAAAAATTTTACTGATTGCATTTTTGGCATCAGTATCGATCACTAATCACCCCCTGATAGTTATTTTGAAAATATATTTCATGTACAGAATTGACCTCTCTACATATTTATTATAAGTATATAGATGTACTGTATACTTTATGCCTATTTCATTTTCTCGCAATCGAAGTGAAAAGCAGAGTGTACAACTCAGGCATAAATAAGCCATTTTACCCCTCGACTTAACTATCCACCCTCGCCTGCGGCTCGGGTGGATATAAACGTCTTGGGGTAAAATAGCTTCTTTTATGCTTTAGTTGCCCAATCTACTATTGTGCTTATATTTATATGTAATTCGTTACATATTATATTCATACTTTTAATAGGTTTATGCGTATCTTTATATTTAAAATATTTATTTCTCAATTTTCATGATTGCACCTACCACTGTTTGTCTATGCATCACCCAAAGGTTGACTGGTAGAAAATGCCTATGGCATTAAGTCCGCCTCTGTACATTTATGTGCTTGTATTAAATAAATAAACCAAACAAGCTTCGTGTTTCCGACTGAGCACGGACGTCGCGCCGCGGAGGCAGTTTCTAAGGCCTACTTGACGTAAATGTGACTTTGCAGGCGCTATCAAGACGAAGAATCGCGTGGCGGTGCGGCGCCACTCCGCGTACCAGACGCCGCCGCGCGGCGCGGCGTCGCGGCGTCCGCGCGGGGCCGCCGCAGCCGCCTCCAGCGACGACGCGCCCGCCGCGGCTGAGGGCGACGCGCCCGGTAGGTATCACTCAACTTGACATTCTGTGAGTCGCGACTAACGACTTATACATTACTGTTTAGTGAAGTCAATTAAAATAATAATGTTGTTTTCTATCGTGCGTTAGGTCCGTCGTCGCCGAAACGTCGCTCGTTGCGCTCTCGCCCACCGGTATCCGCCAGCAAAGACACCAGCAACAAGAACGAGAGCGGCAACGAGTCTGCAAGCAAGGCGTCCGACAGGAAGGAGCTACACGGTGAGGACGCCGGCAGCAAGGGATCTGGTAGCAGAGCGGGCGGCAGCAAGGAGCTCGACAGCAGGGAGGCTCGCAGGGCGGCCCGCTCGCCGCGCTACTCGGAGGTGACGCGTCGGTTCGCGGCGCGGCCCCGGGCCGCCCCCTCCCCCTCCTCGTCGTCGGCCCCGCAGTCGTCGCGCTCGCCCTCGCCGGTGCTGCCGCCGTCGCGCTCGCGGCGACTCTTCAACCCCAACGCTAATGTGTGATGTGATGACGTCACATGTTCGGTTAAAGGGATGTCGCTCACATAGATATTTGAGCTCCGTAGTGATGCCGGGTCGCATTATAATTAATTTCTGCCTACCCGCATGAGATAAGGCACGAGTTCATTTATGTATACAGGGTTATTGGAAAAACATCAACAACCTCTTAAGATGTCATTGTACTCATCATTATAAACCACTTTTACTATGGGTCCCATAGTAAAAGCTGAATACTGCGGCGAAATATTCCGCTCCGAGCGCGCCATATTTACATATATACACTTGAAGGGATTTAGAGTCGCCCATTTTCGCTTCTATGCAAATTATTTTAATTATCCTTACCTATGGTCCAGGTTCTTATATCTCTTTCTTATATTACCTGCGTGTGCTTTTATACTTGATGTCAATTTAAATAAGGAGTACTGCACGGAGAATGTATGCGAACTGCTATACTATGTCTAGTCTAGTCTAAGTTGATTTAAGAGTGTGTGTGAGTTGACAATGGGATTTGAACTTTGTCACGTAGAACATTGAGTTTATGGTTCCAAAATGTGACAACACACTGGATTCAAGTTTCATTGGGCCAGTGTGTGTGTGGGCGTGCATGGCCGCGCGTGGCCGTGGGTGGTCGCCGCGGATGATAATCTCTGTACCTGTTGTAAGAACAATGTATCGTTAAGATGAGTGTCGTCAGCTTTATGTTCGAAGATTATGGATATATTTTCAAGTAAAAATTGTTTTTTTTTTATATTTTGTGATTTAATTTTGTACATGATCCTTACCTTTTCGAAATATCTGAATCAGTCTAACGAGGAAAATTACTGATCTTTAAATTCTGGCAGTTTCAAGAGTAACTGATTGCAGCCTGCCCTAAAAACAGACAACCAGTCTTAGCAAGGGGTCGCGTTATCTAGTAACTGGGTTGTGGAGGTCAGCTGCAGTCGCACCATGTAAAATACTGGTGTTCAGCTGCGTTTGGTTAGACTGGTAGCCGACCTGAACGTAGTTGGGAACAAGCTAGGCAGATGAGTCTAGTGGTCTTACTAGCTGTGCTGTGCAGCTATCAGGCGACGACGCAGGCGCATAGCCCATGTTTCCGTGTCTGATTGGAACACTAGTTGTGTGGTGTTGGGCAAGGTATACATAAATGAAAAGACTGTCTGGGAGTGGTAAGGGACACTTTACTGTCTCGGGGACACATAGTTACATAGACACTCACTAGCTAGTGCACACGTGCGCACGTGCTCGCGCACGTTTGGCACATCGTCTGTATCACTGCTCATCACTTAACACTACGGACTTATTGTACACAATACACTTACTAGCACACAGTCGGCTCACAAAATATGTATACATGACAAGGATTCACTTGAAGAGACAATAAAATGAGTTCTTGTCCTTGTGTACATGATTCTGAGGCTGAGCGGTCAACAACAGTGGGCGGCCCCGAGTGATCGGTTGACAGCTCGGGGCTACAACACTTCGCATATTGCAGCGAATAACTGGCACTTCATTTCGCTTTGTCTTAAACACTAATCAATTTGAAAAATACACAAAAGTACGTCTTGCGTCTTGATTACGAAATATTCCATATTATATGAGACAATGAAGACTTTTAATAAAATATTCCAAGATTTAGTTTGTAATGAAAGCTGTTGACCGACTGTAGGTAGATGGCGCCACTGTGCGGCTAAGTGACATACGGTAAAATGACTGACACAAAGTTCGAGCGCATCACTAGCGTCCATAGTCACTCGCACTGCGCACGAGTGCGTCACGCGTGGACACTGCACACAAGTATGCCGTACGATGTTTTCAACATCTGTACGCATGACACATGATTATGGAAATAACAATGAGTCGACTTTATTGATCCGAATCTCAATAATTAGAGCTTACCGAACTGCGCTACGACAGTTAGGTAAGATGTGTTCCAAGTCTCCCCATTGCCCACCGTACTGTAATATGGACGTGTATCGTCGAGTCATTGCTATTAGTTGCTGCACCGTGAGACCGGAGCGCGCCGCACGCCGCACCGGCTCCGGTACCCATCTAGTATGATGACAGAATTGTAGAGCCATATTTACACAAGTTATAAGAACATTTTGTAATGTCACAATAAAACAAGTTGAATTGACAAAGTTCACATACATATGTACATCTTCTATCTAGAACAAGGCTACTCCCCCCAGGCCAGGCATTTGAATTAGCCGCCAAAAGCTATCAGCTGGCGATAGTCTTTTGAGAACAGATTTCAGGACTTCAAACAAAGCCTTACAATATTTTGCTGTTTATGAACCCATTCTCAAAGAAATTTTTTTTTATTTTTCAGACTTGATTTTATTATCGACCTCAGATTTGTGGCCAAAATACCTATATTAATAAGTTGTTGGCATAAATCCTCTACCTCGTCAAAGGTCTAGGTAAAGTTGTTTTAGATTATTCAAACTATGAGTAATGTTTAAGGTAAGTTTTATAAGATGCTAACTGACACGAAATCAAAAGTATGGCCCACCTTCACAATGGGTTGGGCAGCTTCGATCTAGAACATTCGCCATCTAGTGTGGCGGACACAAGTAACACTTGCAACAGATAAAGCTGCGGTGTCCTACGAGAGCGGTTCCGTCACACTGTAACGGGCGTCATGAACGCGTCATGTCCACCAGCGACGCACTGTAGTTGACAGCCGTTACTGCGTGCCGTTCAGCGCATTCTTAGGAAACCAAAGCTTCAGGCCCTTTGTACACACACGTTTTTCTATAGCCGTGAAAAACTACGGTTTATTCGCCGTGACGGGTGACGAAGAGTTCCCAGTGCTAACTCCTATAGTTTTGAGACGGTCCGTTGTGCGGTGCTTCGACGCGATTTTGTTGTACGGTTTTGGATACGGGTACCGTATGAACTCACTGAACTTTTCGAGCTTTTCTATCTTTCCAATTTGAAGTAAATGTGATCAGTATCGATATATCACGTACTTCGAAGACTGCTGCAACTTCACGCGTTCACGTTGCACGCTCGTCAGCGTTGATCACTACGAAAGCTTGCTGACGGACACGTTTGTTTCCGGCGCGGGTTATACGCCGTGTCGTTGCCACCGTGCCGTGTGCAAAGGGCCTTAGTGTTGCATTACTTTACATTTATTACAATATGACCACCAGTCTAGCTTGCCATTTAGTTTGGCACGCTTATCCTACGTGTCGAGTTACGACAAAAGAGGTTTCGATCAAAAATACACTAGATACAGTATCACGAACAAAAACTCATTGCTCGACTGGCCGCGGTTGCTGTACAATTTATGTTCTTAACTCAAAAATAAAGTAATTATGAAATAAGTACAAAAATATTTATTCTAAAATAAAACTTAAAATCTAAGCAATAGGGTTGGAAAACGATGTTTGTCATTGGTGCTTATTCTATTGTTGATCGCACAACTTATTTTATTACGGAGCGTTTTTGAGGCGCTAATGCTGAGTCTAGTGTACTCTTCGGTCGAAGCTGAGAGGTCAACACAAGGGACATGTTACTGCACAAGAGCCGCGTTACTTCTTTAGCTTACTGCACAATGTATACTCAGACAATCAGTTCTAACTATTAATTAAGACGTGGTTAAAAGTTCTTACTTAGCACTGTTTATAACTTCAAACGAATCGAGTCCTTAACTCTGCTGTCGAGTCGTCGCCGGTTGGCAGCGAGGCTTTTACACACGATTTGGGAGGTCGGCGGGCTGGCCGGCCGCTCACACGAGCTCCAGCACCTTGATGGTGCCCTGCGAGTTGGCAGCCAGCAGCACGTGCCGGTCGGCGGGCTGGCCGGCCGCTCACACGAGCTCCAGCACCTTGATGGTGCCCTGCGAGTTGGCAGCCAGCAGCACGTGCCGGTCGGCGGGCTGGCCGGCCGCTCACACGAGCTCCAGCACCTTGATGGTGCCCTGCGAGTTGGCAGCCAGCAGCACGTGCCGGTCGGCGGGCTGGCCGGCCGCTCACACGAGCTCCAGCACCTTGATGGTGCCCTGCGAGTTGGCAGCCAGCAGCACGTGCCGGTCGGCGGGCTGGCCGGCCGCTCACACGAGCTCCAGCACCTTGATGGTGCCCTGCGAGTTGGCAGCCAGCAGCACGTGCCGGTCGGCGGGCTGGCCGGCCGCTCACACGAGCTCCAGCACCTTGATGGTGCCCTGCGAGTTGGCAGCCAGCAGCACGTGCCGGTCGGCGGGCTGGCCGGCCGCTCACACGAGCTCCAGCACCTTGATGGTGCCCTGCGAGTTGGCAGCCAGCAGCACGTGCCGGTCGGCGGGCTGGCCGGCCGCTCACACGAGCTCCAGCACCTTGATGGTGCCCTGCGAGTTGGCAGCCAGCAGCACGTGCCGGTCGGCGGGCTGGCCGGCCGCTCACACGAGCTCCAGCACCTTGATGGTGCCCTGCGAGTTGGCAGCCAGCAGCACGTGCCGGTCGGCGGGCTGGCCGGCCGCTCACACGAGCTCCAGCACCTTGATGGTGCCCTGCGAGTTGGCAGCCAGCAGCACGTGCCGGTCGGCGGGCTGGCCGGCCGCTCACACGAGCTCCAGCACCTTGATGGTGCCCTGCGAGTTGGCAGCCAGCAGCACGTGCCGGTCGGACGAGCGACGCCAGCAGACAGCCGACACGAACTCCGAGGGCTCCTCGTCGCGCCGCTCGCGCTCGAGGAAGCCGCGCACGGCGTCGAACCTGGACAGTCACGCAGTAGCAACATCTACACTCTATTTTTGTTTAAGAAATACAAGGTCAAATTAACTTGACTAGCGAAACTTCACAACTCTGTAACTGAAACTCAAAGCATTTATTTAAAAAAACTAGCTGTGCCCGCGACTTGGTTCGCATTGATGTCGGAACACAATAATGTGTCGCTTAGGAAAGGTGTAATTACCGCTCAATAAATCAAGTGCCCGTCTGGCGGAGTGTGCTGAAGCGTTATCACGGTGAAGGAAAAAAAATTGAAAAAACTTTGAAAGCATCATACTAATCATGATCTTAAATCCTTATGTAAATAAGAAAATGGTTCTCTGTAAACGATGTTCGAGAGGTTTCTTGCCCCTCGGAAACGCTTTGAAGAAATCGGCCTATACACTCTCTATTATTTATTTATTTTAAGTTTTTTTTCCTGTTTTTCTTGAAAATATTTTCAATGTACAGAATCGCCTGGTCTACAGATTTATTTTAAACTAGCTGCCCGGCGCGACTTCGTTCGCGTGGTGTCCTACTCCTTCCCCTACCCCTACCCTTCTCCTACTGTACCCCTCTCCTACCATACCCCTTCCCTACTCCTACCGTACCCCAACCCTACTCTTACCCTACCCTGACCATACTCCTACCGATCCCCTACCCTACTCCTCTACTCCTACCCTTACTCCAACTGTACCCCTACCCTACTCCTACCTTACCCCTACCCTACTACTCTACTCTACTCCTACCCTTACTCCAACTGTACCCCTACCCTACTCCTACCTTACCCCTACCCTACACGTACAATAGTTTTAAAATAAAAATAGTTTACGTCCTATACTCAGACCTACTGAATATACACACAAACATAAGAATCGGTCAAGCCGTTTCGGAGGAGTTTTGTTACCAACACTGTGACTCGAGAATTTTATCGCTGCGCTGCGTGGAGCCACACCGGCATGTCGGCGTGTATTTTTTGTTTATTTTGACATTTTTAATTTCGTAATATCTTTTGAATGGAATGTCCGATTTCAATCACTCAAAAAGTAATCAACAGGTATTGATACAGTCTTGGATAAGAAACAACTTATTTGGATATGAAAAAAAAAGCAAAAGGTATTGATAACATGGTCTGATTTTGATCGGCATTTCTATCAACTTTTAAAATGTAAAAAAGTAGTTAATAGTGACATAACTACAATAGTTGGACATATGGTCTCGCGAAGTTTTTTGTAGATATTGATATGTTCTATAATATTGTAGAGCATTTTTTTGTTCTATCTTCAATACTTTCCGCAGCGCATACGATGAGACATTTTATGGCAATTTTTTTCACACCTTGGGTTGGTTTTAGTACAAATTTCTAAGGATCTCTAATTTTTTCTAGTACTAAATATAGCCTATATTACTCAGTGATAATGTAGCTATCTAACGGCAAAAGAATTTTTGAAATCGGTCCAGTAGTTTTTAAAGTTTATTCGTTACATACAAAAATACAAATCTTTCCTCTTTATAATATTAGTATAGAAGTATAGATATAGAATAGATAAATCATTTACAGGCAGTTTTGAATTGTCTAGAGATCAGCCAGTCAGATAAATTAAGCTAATTACCCTAGCGCAGTAGACACCTATGGAGACGGATGGCGAGAACCTCCACGGACAGTTGAGTTGTTTGTTGACTAGTAACACTTCACTCAATTTAATTTGACCTTGTTTTAAAATAAAAATAAGAAGAATCCCCTTCCATTTTTGATTTTCTAATATTTGAACAAGTTGTCTTAAGAAACACTAGGAAGCACAGACACACCTGTAGGCGAGCAGCGGGCGCGACAGGCCCGAGTAGTAGACGTAGAGCGCGTTGTTCTCGGAGCCGCACGCCACGTACTTGCCGTCCGTGGCCAGCCCCACGAAGTTCTTCTCGTTGGCGTGGCCCGTGAAGGAGCGCACGCAGCGCGGCGACTCCACGCGCCACAGCTTCAGCGCCGAGTCCGTGCTGGCCGACACCAGCGTGCGCGCGTCCAGGAACTTGACGTAGGACACGGCCTTGCGGTGGTCCTTGAACACGGCCAGCGGCTCCCGCGGCGCGCGCAGGTCGTAGTAGTGCACGCAGTGGTCGGCCGAGCCGAAGGCCAGGTGGCACGACGAGCGCGGGTTGAAGCGCACGCAGCACACGTTGAACTTGGCCTCCAGCGTGGCCACGGAGCGCTCCGCGTTCAGCGCCCACAGCTTCACGCGCGCGTCGTCGGAGCCCGAGGCCAGCAGCCGCACGTCGGCGCGGTTGAAGTGCACGGACCAGCAGCGCTTGTCGTGCTCGTGCAACGCGCGCGTGCGCTGGCCCGTGCCCGCGTCCCACACGCTCACCGTGCCCTCGTAGTCCGAGGACGCGATGACGTTCTTGTGGTAGGCGTTCCACGACACGCACGAGATCTTGTGCGAGCACTGCATCTCGGCGCACGGGTAGTGCACGTCCACGCAGTCGCGCACCACGCTCTCGTACTCGAACACCTTGATGCGCTTCGTCACGCCGGCGATGGCGAAGAACTCCTCGTCCTGTTTCAAAGAAGCACTATTTATTGGGACTCGCACAGGAACAATACTACTGCACGAGGCCGAGGCCGCTCTTGACCCCGACCACGCCTAATGGAAAGCGATGGATGAGGTCTATGATGGAACGAGCGTGCCCAAATGCCTTGACTCTTGCTTTGAAGGCAGACGGGTTAAATGTGGAAGAGAACAGAAGCTGCCAAGGAATTTCTTACTTTGGTTGTGCGTATAAGAAATGTGGAGGAGTTGCGCTAAGTTCGACTGATCGCCGGTCGGGACCTCAACCTAGTGCGGATAGTATCCTGCAGTATGTCTGGTGTTATAACTAAGGTAGTAAAAGGGCGATGATGGGATCAGGTCGTGGAGCTCATTACAGGTACTGTGTGCTGGTGCCTGCGCTTATGTATGGATGTGAATGTTGGGGGTAGCAAGAGGCATGGAAGTAGAATCAATGTTGAGGAAGTACGTTCCTGGCGAAGCACGTGTGGTGCGACTGTGAATAATAGTAAGAAATAGGCGGAGGAACAATGTGACGCGGCACCGGTGCGGCTTCAATGAACATGTAATGACAAACATTTCAAAGAGTATGCTTAGATGGTTTGGTCATGTCGAGAAGATGAAGGAAAGGCCACTAACTAAAGGACGCCCTAGGAAGACATATTAGTGATGTTCTTCAGAAAGGTCAGACGTATGACGTAAACGAGTATGTACGGATCGTAGCAGGTGGAGGCGTTCTGTAGGTTGTGCCTGCCCCGATGGGGAGGCGTGAGTGTATGTGTATGTGTACCTTGTCGAACTCGATGGTGGACACGATGGTGGAGTAGTTGATGGCGTCGCTGCAGTAGCTGAGCGTGGCCAGCGGGCGCAGCGCGCGGTAGCGGGTGAAGGCCAGCAGGTCCTCGCGGAAGGCGTCCAGGCCGCGCGGCCGCAGTGCGGCGCGGGTGAGCGTGTCCGTGAGGTCGGAGGGGCCCGCGGGGGCCGCGGGGGCCGCGCCGGGGGCCTCGTCCGGGGCGCGCTGGTCGCCTCCTGCATACATTACATACAGTAAAGCCCGGTTTCCACCGCGAAAGAGTAATGAGCCGGAAATGGCTAAGCGGAGCGGACTTCGTTTTTATGAAATAGGTTTGCGTTTCCACCAAGAAAGAGTTTAGTCGTCTGATTCTCTCTAGAAATGAGCGAGCGCATTTTTACTCTTTTTGCCGGCTGGGTCATTTCCGCTCGATTCTTTGTTGGTGGAAACACATGTAAGCAGTTTTCTCTTGAGAGGCAAAAGAAGTCATTAATGGGTCCGCACCCCTCGCGGTGGAAACCGGGCTTTAGACTTTAAGGCGAATTTCTCCAATGAAACTGAACGCGATCAGCACATTAACAAAGTTCAAGAACTGCCACTGGCAGTATTCCACTACAATGATGACACACACAACTCTTGAACGCGGTTTAAATATGCAAAGTGAGCAAATGCTTCAACAAACTTCTGACAGCTGCTGATTCCCTAAATATTACGCCATTCTTGATCCTGATTTATGAATGGGAGTTCCATTCACAAATAAGGATCAAGAATGGCAACTACCGACCTATTTCGGTGTCGCCTGAATTGTCGAAAATATTAGAAAAATGCTACACAACCGATTAATAAACACTTAACTTCTATTAACTTTCTTTCAGACTGACGATACGGGTTTAGTCCACAAAGCAGCACACAAGAGGCACACTATCAACAACTACAGTCGACCTCGTTACTAAAACAAAGCAAAATGTAGAAGTAAAAACATATTCATTCGTATCTTTATTGACCTCAAACAAGCGTACGACGCCGTACTCGTCATGAAAATGCCACTTAAAAAGTTTCAAACCAAAAAAAAAGCTAGAAGCCGGTACAGTTCGACATAACTTAGAGGTAACATCGGCAAAATTCGTAAAACCGATCACATCCAAACTAAGTGCGCCTTCAAAATCACCACGAATACGAATTAGGAACGTTTTACGAATTTTGCCGATGCTACATCTAAGTTGTGTCGAACTGTAACATTACCGGCAGTGCCTTCAAAAGGTTTGATTCCTATCTAAACAACAGATTACAATTAATTAGAACGCATAATATTTATCAAATCTCGCATTACGTGTGGAGTTCTGCAGGGATCAATTTTGAGCCTTTTAATCTGACAAGCTCCGCTACTGAGACACAATTGATTTTCTATTGTTTCGTCGCCAATTGGCGACGTGCGGTACTTGATCGGTTAAATCTACATAAACTATATTCAGGAAATGAAACTACTTGGCCATCTTACTCTATACGCAGATAAACACTCGTTATTTTATTGCGGATATTTTATTCATGATTAAGTTTCCCTGGCTTAAGATGATTTTAAACACCCTTTTTTCATGGTTGCAACGTAACTTATTACCGATAGATATATTTTTTAATGATATTGTTATTTGGTTCAACACACTAGCAGTGAATTAGCTGATGCGTGTACTGAAGAATCTACTGGACTGAACTAATATCTCCAAGCTATGTGAGCTTGGAAATATTAGTTCAGTCCAGTAGATTCTTGAAGCAGTTCAGTGTGGGAGGGGTCCTAACATTTCCAGGAGCCTACGGTACTCCATGCTGCTACAACTCTGTTCGGCAAGAATTGTTTCAAATGCAAGTTTTTTTAGGCAAGTTTAATGTGCGCCAGCCTTTACTGTGGTGAAACAGTTACCGTGCATGTTGACGGACTGCGCGTCGCCGGGCCCCTGCGGCACGTGGTCGGAGTCGGGCGCGCCGGGCCCCTGCGGGCTGGCGGCGGGCCCCGCGGCGGGCCCCGCGCCGGCCGCGCAGTCGGCGGGGAAGGCGGCGGGCGCGGGCGTGACGGCCGACGAGCCCGGGAAGTACAGCTCGTCGGCGCGGTGCGCGAAGTAGCACTGTGGACATCCGGGGAGAGCGTTCGACGTTGGAGTATCACAAGACATTTTAACGTACAAACCAAAAATACTGCAATATTTTTTTTACTACTTATATTATACTTTGAATATTGAACAGGCCAGTTTCCGAGGTGACTCTTTCAAAGCATCGACGTTTGGGTCTTTCAAAACTTTGCATGATTAGAATGAATGTGAGCTCAAACAATCTATTTCGGTAAAACATTTCAACAAAAGTATTTTCGTAAAATTATGCTAAATATATGCTGAATATTATTTTAAGTTAAGTGTAGTAGTTTATCATATAAATTTTATAGTGTGAAGTATCTCTCTTGATAGTAAACCTTAAGTATTAGCAAAAATCAAAAGTGCAAATGGTTTTCCTGTGGGTGGCATGCAGTGTACTGTATCACGTCTCCGAATGTCTGTCTGCGCGGCACTGCTGCACCAGTTACCTGCACGAAGTCGTCGAAGTGCGCGTGCAGGCGCCTCCAGCGCGCCGCCAGCGCGTCGCCCGCGCCGGCCGCGCCGCCCGCGAAGCTCTCCTCTTCCGACGCCGCGCCCAGGCTGCCGCCTGCATGCGTACATACGCGGTGTTTGTATTTTGTGCGGCGTTCAACATATAGTGACAAAACTTAAGGCTATTCAATACATGATCTCCCAGCCACTTTATCGCTAGATGGCGGCACATTCGCACTTCGAACATTTTCAATTTTTACGCCTAACTCAGAAAGCTTTGCGAAACAACTTTATTATATGCGTCAACTAACGCATTAACATAATCTTTTTAGATATTCACTTTGCTTGTTAACTCGTCACATACAAAGATTTGTACCCCTAAACATTTAGCCGTTTCACTTTATATCTTTACTATGTCTTTACACACACATGTACAGTTACACACTACGTGTATAGTTTTACTTGCGATATAACTAGATGGCGTTGTATTCATAAACTTGGTTTGTGAACTTGTTTTCCAGAGGTGGCGTTAATTAAAATAAAATATTTTTACGAAAATATTTTTATGACTGTCCTTCATTCTCTAAAGAAAAGCGTACTTTTTATAGTAAAAACCGAAGAAAAGAATACTTGATTGCTACAAGGGTTGTCAGTTGCTTATTCAATTATTCTAAGGGTGCTTTTGTAGTGTGTTAGGGTAGGTTTAGGTTTAAAAATAATAAAATAATAATAAATCCCCTGACCGATTTCGGTCACGGTGGCCAATTTCAAAGAAGATTAGCCAGGTTTGCAGGAGATATTATAGTGCACAAGTGTGTGCGCAAATACAGGAGAGAGAACAGGCGCAGGACCAACGGCTTTACGTGCTTTCCGAGGCACGGGGGTATTACGCCACCAATTTCCAAACTCCGGGCAAAAAAAAAAAGAAAAAGAGTAAAGAAACTCCTAACGGGAAAAACCCAATTTTAATAACACTGTCCGACCTGAGAATCGAACCCAGGACCCCGAGAACGGCAGATGCACTTGTGACCACGAAACCAACGGGACAGTTAAGATTCTTTGTATAATTAAACGCTACTATAAAACAAAATATATAAAATGTTTATTTGAGTCGTGCGCGAGAGATGCAGCCGGCGCGACGGAATTCCGCGAATTTCGGTCACTCGTAGGTATAATAATAATGTATCATTCAACCGCAGCCCAGCGTGCCCGCCGTCGCAGGCAGTAAGGCAGTGTACAGACGCGTGAAATTATTAGGCCGTGTACACACGGTTGTGGGTATTTAATTATTAGTGTAATTTTATTACTGTTGTGTGTATGTGTATGTATATGTATATAAGTGTTATGTGTAATATGTATTATGTGTTTACTATTTACGTGTGTTTGTATGTTTAGCCTAAAAACCAACAAATTCACATACACCAGCGTCCACTCAAACCAACAATTCCAATTTCAAATGAGAAAATGAAAAAAAATCAGCTGTTCCCTACATTTTGACGCATGATGATACCTATACGAACATAAATGTAGGGAACAGCTGATTTTTTTCGCGATTTCAGGTTTGGTCCCATAGTAAAAAAAATTGTTCATAATGATGAGTACAATGACCATGTTAGTGTTGTTCCAATAACCCTGATACTTATACTATATTATATCCATACTAATATTATAAATTCGAAAGTAACTCTGCCTGTCTGTCTGTATGTTACCTATTCACGCCTAAACCACTGAACCGATTTAGAAGAAATTTGGTAGGTATGGGGAAGGACATAGGATAGTTTTTATCCCGATATTCCCACGGGATCGAAACTTATGCGGGTGAAACCGCTGGGCGCAGCTAGTTGCAAATAAAGTTTATTGAACTCTTCTCTCTCTTCGATAATTGAGCTTTGTTGGTACCGACTTTGTTTTGAAGATTCTATACATCTTTTATTAGGTACTTATTTACACCCTAAGTTACATTAAAATTAGCAAGGAAAAACCGGCCAAGTCCATGTCGGACCACAATGAAGAGTTCCGTAGTCGAAATGAATTTATCCCAAGAACAAGCTTAACATTGTAGTTGAAAATCATGTCCTCCCATACATTGCAACTAAAAGTTGGTCGACTATTACTCGTAAAGTCTACTCAGCTGTGATTTTGATTTCGTGACATATAAGTACTACTGCCGTGAATTTTAGTATTTCTTCTAGTATTTCACAAACAATTTAGGGGATATGACATCCCCCTGTATCACCCCCCTGAGCAGTTGGATGGGGCTGGTTTTCTGATCCTGGATCTGGAAAGTCATCGTTGCAGCATCATACAAACATCTCAACACTTCGATTTAGCACCAGTCAATTCGACATCATTGCAGAGAGGCCAGAACTGCCCATACTTCGATGGAATCGAAGGCTTTCTCGTAGTCCACAAATGCCATACACAGTGGCTGACTGTACTCCTCGGTCTTCTGTACAATTTGTCAAACAGTAGGTATGTACCTATATGGTCTACGCTCGTAACTGCGTACAAAACCATCACATCGTCCGGCGTCCGTTCGTCACTGTGGAGCATTCGAGACTGTTTGTTTACCGAGTGTAAACCGAACTCGCGGGCCGCGGCGCGTAGGTATGACTCGCATAATAATATTACCGCGGTAGTAGATTGATGTACTTGCGTCTGTACAGTATTGAATTTCATTCATTTTCACCTATTTTTTTTCGCGGAACTTATAACATCAGCTTTCTGCCAGTGGAAGTCTCGTCAAAATCAGTCTAGCCGTTTCGGAGATTAGCCGGAATAAACAGACAGAGACAAAAATTAACAACAAATGTTTTTTGTTCAAAGTAGGTACCGTAAATATAAATGACTGTATTCAGATTACTTTATTTGATCAACCGCACAAAACAGAAAGGTAATTTGGTACTTGCACTTTTCATACCTACGCTCGGCGGTCGCGCTGGGGTTGTCAACTTTGGCAAAAAACACACAAAACAAAAAACACAAAAAACTAGTGTAGTAGTGGTACTCGTATCTAGTTACTTGATTCATTGTTGAGAATGAAACAGCAAGAAAGGAAATGATCGTATTTTTTTAGCTTATAGGTACTTACTACAATAAATATCTAATATAAATTGTAAAAATATTACAACGCCACAAAGTCATGTTCGCTTTTACGGCTCGGCACCGGGGGCCGGGGCGCTTACCTACCTATCTAACTATTCGAAATACAAGCAAATGCCTACTTACCTCTCTGAAACAACTGGTAGCTTAAAAAACGATAATTCATCGTAATGTTGAATTTAAACAACCATCCACTCAACAGTTACTTATAATTACTTTTTTTTTTGTTACTCCATTTTTAGGGTTCCGTAGCCAAATGGCAAAAACGGAACCCTTATGGATTCGTCATGTCTGTCTGTCTGTCTGTCTGTCTGTCTGTCCGTCCGTCCGTATGTCACAGCCACTTTTTTCCGAAACTATAAGAACTATACTGTTGAAACTTGGTAAGTAGATGTATTCTGTGAACCGCAGTAAGATTTTCACACAAAAATAGAAAAAAAACAATAAATTTTGGGGTTCCCCATACTTACAACTGAAACTCCAAAAAATTTTTTTCATCAAACCTGTACGTGTGGGGTATCTATGGATGGTCTTCAAAAATGATATTGAGGTTTCTAATATCATTTTTTTTTTTAACTGAATAGTTTGCGCGAGAGACACTTCCAAAGTGGTAAAATGTGTGTCCCCCCCCCCCTCTAACTTCTAAAATAAGAGAATGATAAAATTAAAAAAATATATATAATGTACATTACCATGTAAACTTCCACCGAAAATTGGTTTGAACGAGATCTAGTAAGTAGTTTTTTTTTTAATACGTCATAAATCGAAAACCGCAATTTACCTTTCACAAAGTTACAACGAACTACAAGAACTTTTATATTATGTTACTTGCTGCTACGGAACCCTTCATGGGCGAGTCCGACTCGCACTTGGCCGGTTTTTTGCACTTCACAGCTACGCGTGTCTCGCGCGGATGGCAGTCTGTAGGTACTCTCTATATTTTGTGCCTGTAGGTACTGCGCGGTACAAGTAGGTACTAGGTATTACATTTATATACGGTACGTACCTACATTTTATACAAGTCCGTTGCCTAATTTCAACTTCTTCAATACGTCTATTGAAGAAGTTGAGATTAGGTAACGGAACGCGGAATTAAGAATTTATTTAGGTAGGTACTGCTACTCTACTCCATAGGTAGAATAAAATTATTTACTTTTACTTTATCGTACTTTATGGAGGTACTAGATTTTTCCCGCAGCTTCGCCCGCGTGGATGTCGGAGATTATCCCACGGAATCGTACTACCGGAATAAAAAGTATCCTATGTCGTAATCCTAACCCAGCACTCTAATTACCTACGTAACACAATCATTATCAATCTCAATCTGAATCATTTTGAAGAATATTGCTAATCCATTGCTTTGCATTACCTATGTTCGAAACATATGTATATCATTTCTATGGTTCGAAAAATGTTTTTGCTCAAAAACGTAAATGATGCAATGAATGTTGTTGAACTGTCAAAATGAAAGCCATTGCTACTGATAGTGTGTTACGCAATTACCCCGCAGGTCATGGTCTACCCATGTGCCAAATTTCATCTAAGTAAATCCGTTCAGCTCAGCCGTTTTAGCGTGAAAGTGGAACAAACAAAGTCAATTGCGCATTTACAATATTAGTTAGGAACAAACATAATATGAAAAAGCTAAAGTATTTGTGTATATTATAAATAATTTCCATATAGTCAAAAATAACGCTAGTTCGGTAGGTAGGTACCTAGATTGATAAAAATTCAAACACACATCTCCCCGGCGCGGGGCCAAGCCTCCAATAGTGCCGGCCGGGCCTGCCGCCCAAAGTCCATGCTGCCGCCTGCGAGTGAGCGGCGGAAGTTACCGAACCCGAACCGAACGCCAACCGAGCGTTCAGGCGCTATCTCTCTCTTTTTGCTTTGCCTCTTTTTCAAACAATGCGCTGGATTGAACAACAAAAACAAGCTTAGCTCCGCTAGGGAAAGGTAATAGTGTTCTGTGAACAAGCTTTTGACTATGCCCGCGTTGACGATAGGATAGACGGTTTGGGAACAGTGGGAACTGGGAAGGGCTCTCTCAATAGGTACTTACCAGCCTAATGCAGAAAGATTTTTAATTCAGAAAATTTTTTGAAGACAGTTCAAGTGTAAGTTAGTACTTACATTTATGTAGGTACTTAGGTACATAAACTTAGTATGTAGGTACATACATTCATTACAGTAATATCGAACCCAGGGTAGATCGCAAATACTATCAATAAGTAGGTAAAGCATTTTTTCTCACTTCATGATTCAATTGATAAATTGATTTAATATATAACTGCGCGGGCAGAGCCACCGCGCCAGCCTTGTAAGAAATATTGCATACCTACCAACGATTCGCAACTTGTCAAAAAAAACACGCATAATTCAACGATTTATTATAAAATTGGCCAACCTGTTTGACATTGACAAACAACGCCATCTAACGAGCAAGATCAATTGTTGTTGATAACCTTAGCAAAAATTTGTGTTCTGCTTCTCGATAGTTCTTTGAAATATCCTGCAGAGGGCGTGTTCCGGCCGCGCACACATAGAAAAATTTATCGATTTTGTCAGGCCTAGATATCCTGGAAATAGTGTTTTTTTTATAGGTTTTTGTCGATATGCGTCAATAATAAGTCATAACAACTTAATATACGTGCTTTTATTCTGCAAAAATCGTTTATTTTTCGAGATTTGTACCCCGAAAGAATGTATGAAAAAGTGTCAGTATCCAATCACCTTAAAAGAATATGCTTAGGTGGTTTGGTCATGTCGAGAGGATGAAGGAAAGGCGACTAACTAAAGGTATTTACAAGGCAGAACGGCGAGAGGGGACGCCCTAGGAAGACATACATAATCGTGACGTTCTTCAGAAAGGTCAGCCGCGTAGTGCTCGCAACCGGCGAGCGTGTATGACCAGACGTATGACGTAAACGAAGCACAGGGAGTGTGTACGGATCGCAGCAGGTGGCGTTCGGTAGGTTGCGCCTGCCCCCGCGGGGAGAAGGCGAGTGTGTGCATGTGTGTGTTGGTGGTGTTCACTACAATACCGTCTACATGCGAGGCGGTGTCGCCCACGCTGCCCGCGAGGTCCGCCAGCTCCCGCTTGAGCGCGCGCACGGCGTCGCCCGCTTCCGGCTCCTGCGCCGCGTCCGGCGCGTCGCCGGCCTCGGGCAGGCGCGCCAGCCCGGCTGCTCCTGTACCACAAACGTACAGCATTAACACATGTATGTCGCATGTAACGGACGCGTAAACCAACTTTTGACCAATTATTATGTTTCATAATCAAAAGTCATTTTTAATAAATGACTTTTGATTTTAAATAGGCTGAGAATCAGTGCTTTTCGAATGTCAAAAAACGAATGATTACATAAGACAGTCCCGCGGCACGCCCGCCCTTCACCACTTCCGAGTGCTTTAGCTGGGAAGAACAAGTTGCGCAACAAACTCCCCAGCAGCAGCTGTCTGTTCAGTGAGAAGTGCCCGCAGTAGCGCGAGCCCTTACCAACAGCAGGGCACAGATGATTGAGTCCGGCGCTTGGTACACAAGAGACCCGGAGCAGTGGACTGCACATCATGTTCAGCTGCATTAACATTTGTGACATTTCAATTCAACGGACAAATTCACACCGTACATTGCGACGGTACTGGACTGGTAACCACGGGGATGTAACATTGTATGTGTAGTATCTCACTAGCTGCGCCCCGCGGTTCCACATGCATAAGTCTCGATCCCGTGGGAATATCGGGATAAAAATCAGTTCATTAGCGAGAAAACGTAACCAAATATGAAATATTTTTTCTCTTATAATATTAGTTTAGATGAAGCCTCGGAATGGGTCGCTGTATGGCATTAGTTGTGGCCACGCGTATGGCGAGTCACGGTACCTTGCGCCGTGTCCCGGAGCACGCTGGCGACGTGGTCCATGTCCTTCCGCACCAGCGACGCCTCCCGCGCCAGCTGCTCGAGCTGGTGCGAGCGGTGCTTGTGCAGCTGCGCCAGGAACTCGTACAGCAGCCTGTGATGAGCTGCCGCACACTCCGCCTCTAGCAGCCGCTTGCGTCTCGTCAGCAAGTCCAGCATGG
Source organism: Amphipoea oculea (assembly GCA_945859645.1). Classification (NCBI taxonomy): domain Eukaryota; kingdom Metazoa; phylum Arthropoda; class Insecta; order Lepidoptera; family Noctuidae; genus Amphipoea; species Amphipoea oculea. The sequence continues at coordinate 11,833,290 of OX243891.1, read as the reverse complement.
CGTCTACATCCGCGAGCGGAAGCCTCCTCGCTTCAGCTGCAACCAGCGCCCTCACACACGGGCCTCTGGGTTGCGGCACGGTCTCGTGTCTCGCTCGCACTCGCCGGCGCGCTACGAGCTCGTTGAGAAGAAAGTTCGGGAAGATGTGGTCGCGAGATGCGAGCGCGGCGCCGCATTTTGGACAGCGACGGTGGAGCTCTACCGCCTGGAGAGCACACAGAGATATCTTATAGTGTAAATAAATCTCTTAATGATAATAGCATTCATTTTGTTAAGTATTTGAACTATCAAAATCAGAATGAATTATGCTCTGTTCGAATGTATCAGATGAAAGTGTAAACAAACCCTGTTCAGCCTGTTCCGACTAAATTCGTACGCAATCACTCGCGGAAGGGAAGTTAGTGACAAATTCTTAAAAACTTTTGATCTCAACACTTTTCTTACAATTGTTGTTTGAATAACTTTATTAAATTGTAATTGAAATATCGTGGAAGAAAATGAACGTTGTAAAATTAACCGCAATTATTGTCAAATGATAAATACAGTATCTTTATAGTGATTTAAATTTTGAATTTCGGATTAAAGTAATCAAATAATCATAACTTAATTCAAAGTGGCTCTATAAACTTTCTATTCCATTTGTTCACATTTTCATCACATATGTCTCCGATTCCGATCATGGGTATTAAGGTGCTCGCACACAAAAATGTGTTTTGTCAAGCAGCATACACTAGCAACATTTCAATAGACAATTCTCCATACAAAGCAGACGACGGCTTGTTATGTCCTGAGTCACGAGGCCACCGAATCTATCGTAGATATGTTTGTCACGCGTATTTGACACAGTGACACGGTCGCAGCTACAAGTACGTTGAAATGCCACTAATTTATTTATTAAATACTAATAATAATGTAATGCACATTAGCACGGTAATATTATCTAAACAGTATTCTATCTTCATACAAGCGGTCGGAACGCGAGTCACACGTACGCGCCTCGAATTCGGTTTATACTCGGTAAACAAACAGTCTCGATTGCTCCGCAGTGACGAACGGACGCCGGATGGTTTGATGGTTTTGTAAGCAGTAAGCGTGCGATTTGTGACAAATATTCATTGAAATAAGTACAAGTACTTACTTAATATGGCAAAGAGCAATTATAGACTATATTGTTATGTATTGTCAATAAGTTTTTTTTATTAAATCTACAAATAAAAAAACACAACATGTATTTTTATTGAACTCTTCCTATTTCATTCACAACGAATTTCATTATAAAAAAATATTTTGCTATACAATCACAAAACTAGAAAGAAACTCAAGTAGTTTGATGAAATTAAATAAAATACTGAAGGCGGGCAGCCCTATCGCGTGTTTACGTACCGCGCGGTTGTAGGTAATTATTTCTAGAACAGGGCTGAATCACAATACTGTATAGATAAAATTAATGTGACATTAGTGACCTATCTTCAATTCGTTAGGGATTGTAAGATGATGCTTACCTTGCTAATACACGCGTAGCAGAAGGAGTGGCCGCATCGCGTGACGTAGGCCTCGTCGATGAGCTCGAAGCAGACGGGGCACAGCAGGTCGCAGTCCTTGTCCTCGAGCGAGCCGCCCAGCCCGCCCAGCGCGCCCACCCCGCCCGGCGCCGCGCCGCGGCCCGCGCCCGCGCCCGCGCTCCCGCTCGCCGCGGCGCCCGACATTGTGAGGGGCTCTCTGCACTCAAGGCAAACCTACTTCATAAACATCTTAGACTCATTCATTGACAGACAATGCACAGCCTAAACTAGGGATCACCCATTCGTTTCAGACAAATCCAACAAATCGAAAATCAGCCGTTCTTGAGTTACAAATAGTGTAACTAACACAACTTAGTTTTATTTATATAGATCATCCTCATCTGCCTGCCTTTTTAACCGACTTCAAAAAAAGGAGGAGGTTCTCAATTAGACAGTATTTTTTTTTTTTTTTGTATGTTTGTTACGCGATTACTCCGTCAATTGTGGACCGATTTTCAAAATGATTTTTTTGTTCGAAAGGAGATACTTCTGAAGTGGTCCCATAGTCACCAAGTCAGGATCTGATGATTGGATCCTGGAGAAATCGAAGGAACTCTTCAAATATTATAGGCACACCTGTAGCGATTTGGGTATTTTTTATAGTAACTCGTGCATTTGCTTTCGAAAAGCACCATTTGGTGAAGTGGAACTGATGATGAAGACCACAGATGGACACCGGAACTACTCAATAATATCTAAGTATTTCACGGGTTGCGATTCGATTACTTTAATATGGTTGCTAAGCAATTTATGCTCGCCACGATGTGAATGGTAATATGGAGCTGATGGTGGACCAGGAGAACTCCTCAAAAATTAACTTACCTGCATCGGGAAAAGCAATATTTTGTAAAAGGCGATGAGCATGTTGACACTGGCTATTGTAACTTAGATAAATTATAAGCAGACCCACTAAAAATCGTGAAATAAAAACTTTTTAACAAAAATACAACCGACTTCCAAAAGAAACACTACAAAGTGCAAAATAACTTTAATTTCGGAAGTCGGTGGCAAAAAACGTAAATACAAAACCAAAGACACCGACTTCCGAAATTAAAGTTATTTTGCACTTTGTAGTGTTTCTTTTGGAAGTCGGTTGTATTTTTGTTAAAAAGTTTTTTATCAACTATGTTTGGGTTGGCTTCTAGTCTAACCAGATGCAGCTGAGTACCAGTATTATTTATACATGTTACCGGCAATCTGTATAATCCGGTATTCTATACCTACAATACCTAAGCAATGTATAGAATACCTAAACATTTAGGTATAAGGTATAAAATATTATTTATTTTATACTTTGCCTAGGCATTCTATACAGTACCGAATGCGCAGCCGGCAATGTGTGAAAAAGACGAAAGCGGGGAAGGGGAAAACGTGCGAGCAGGCAGTAAACTCCACGCGACAATTAATAAATATTTTTGAGTGTAATAATTCTTATTCTACTCCAAAAAATCAAAAATCAAAATCAAAAGTCATTTATTCAAACTAGGCTGAGAATCAGCACTTTTCGAACGTCAAAATTACAAAAGACAGTCCCCCAAAACGCCCGCCCTTCGCCACTCTTCGCACACGCCAAAGGTATGTATTATATAAGTATTACCTACCTTTTTTATAAAGATTATTTTTAATGAGCGATTGACTACTTGTTCATTTTAATAAAGTTAATTTTGAGCAAACATGAGCAAACATATTATTTGTCTGTCATTTTATAGGTAATTACTGTAGAGGGAACTTACATCCAACCAATTTGAAAACAAAATATATGTGTCGAATTGAGAACCTCCCCCTTTATTTTCGTCATGAACAAATCTGTTAGCAAGTATTACTCTAGCGGCCTTGTGTTGCAAGCAAGATAGTCCTTACGGTGTATAGATGTTCGTTTCTCCCATGGCACTTACATAACATTAATAAATATAGATCAAATCTATTTACTTTACACATTGCCGGTGAACCAGCAGGTATTCTATACAATCCCTAGGAAATGTATACATTACCTAGGCAAAGTATGTAACGGACTATAATGTTCATAATATTTCATAGATTGCCTGGACGCCTCAGGTATTCTATACATTGCCTAGGTACTGTATAGAATACCTGAATTATACACATTACCGGTAACATACACATATCAACGCCTTAGAGTGAAAACCTCTTAAGTGTAAAAGAAGTAATTTTTCAGGAGGAAGATACAACTGCGTGCTGTACAATTTTTGTATGGCGTCCTTTATTATTTTTTTTTGTTAATTTATAGGTAAATTTAACCCACTTTCATATCCAGAACAGTCATATTCTCGAAGACTGACCGAAATGCATAACATGCTACTTACAAAGTATTCATACAAAAAACTATGCAAATGCAGTCCCGAGGTTTTCACTCTAAGGCGACGATATTGACTATTACATAGATGAATTCAGAAAAAAAAATAGGTAACACCAGTTCATTAAGATTTCAAATGATCATTTAATACTAAAATCAATCTGCGTAGGCTTTTCCCAAATACCTATGTTGGGGTTGGCTTCCAGTCTAACTGGACGCAGCTGAATACCAGTATTTTACATGAAGCGGCTGGCTATCTAACCCCACAAACCAGTGTCTAGTTAATATGATACTTGTTGGTAAGACTGGTTGTCAGACTTTCGGGCTTCTAATGACCCGTAATGATTGTCAAAGATCATCAAATTACAGCTGGGACCAACAGCTTAATGTGCTTTCCGAGGCACAGAGGGGTTCTGTATGTAAAGATTGTCAACCTGAAGGTCAGCCTGAGTGATCAACCTGTGCAGCTGTTGTTACTTAGCCACAAGCCCCTCCCTTGCCTTGTTATACTAATAACGCTTTAGATTAATGATTTGTTTGTTGGCACTGGTTCTCTTGTTGACAAACTCATAGTAAAACTAGCTGCACCCGCGGTTTCATCTCCATAAGTCTGGATCCTATGGGCATATCGGGATAAAAAGCCTATGTATCCACGTCATTGTCTACACATGTACCAAAACTCATCCAAATCTGGTCAGCCGATTCAGCGTAACAAACAGATATACAGGGTGAATTTTTCAAGTGGGCGTGGATGGCCAAATCCGAAACTATGAGGAATAGCGAAAAGTACTCAAAGGAGTCGCGGGCTCGATTTTGATGAAAACTAAAACTGCATCATTGGATTTTTGAAAAATCAATATGTCTGGCCAGGAATCGAACCTGTTGATTTTGAAAAAAAAAAACACACGCTGTATTATTACGCCATTCGATAGTGTCGCTAAAGAGGATCAAATTCTGGGAAGTAATGACATACGGCAAACTAAAGGAAAGAGCTCATTTTTATCAAAATACTTTTTTATTTTCTTATGCTACCTACCTATTAAACCTTAACTGATTAATTGTTCAAAATTATGACAATTGTTTTTGAATACATAGCTGGATTCGACGTCTCAAGGATTGTACTGCAATTAAAAATTTGAATTTAGAACATAATTTTGTGAAGGTGACTGGGCTACGAGTGTTTCGGGTGTAAAAATATTGAGCATCATTTCGAACAAGGTATGAAAAAAGAAGCAGTTTATTAAAATTCAACATTTTCCTTAAGTTTGCCGTACGTCATTACTTCCCAGAATTTGATCCTTATTAGGGACACTATCGAATGGTGTAATAATACAGTGTGTGTTTTTTTTTCAAAATCAACAGGTTCGATTCCTGGCTAGAAATATTGATTTTTCAAAAATCCAATGACGCAATTTTAATTTTTATCAAAATCGAGCCCGCGACTCCTTTGAGTACTTTTCGCTATTTCTCATAGTTTAGAATTTGGCCATCCACGCCCACTTGGAAAATTCACCCTGTATACAAAAAATCAAATCTTCTCTTTATAATAATTAGTTGAGATAGAGCCCTGACCACCGGTAGCTTGGTCCCTGTTCTCAATACTGGGGGGTTACTATTTTTTATATTTTTAAATGTTTTTACATCCTAATATTAAAAAATATAATTTATATGAATTTAATGAAATAAAGATATCTTTAATAATGCATGGCAAGATAAAAAGAGAGTGATTTTTGAGCTTTATTGTTCTTAAGAGGTGGCCCGTTCTGATGTCAAGTTGTTTATTTATGGGTGAAACATAGGCATGACGTTTAGTTCAACTTAATTTGAAGGTTTCATTTTATGTATTCCATCTTTTAATTTCTATCTGCAAGAGAAACTTTACAAGTTTGGTGCCTGATAGTCAACACCCAAAAAAGACTTTATGGGAAAATAAAATTCAAATTGTAACAAAAACATTTTTCTGCGGAAAAGTAAAGTCACATAAAATAATGTTTGTTTTTCTATCCCTGATAGTATTTCTTAATAGAATATGGCTATTCGAAATATGTAAATAACTTACAACAAAACCTTTATGCACTTCCTGCTAAAGTTGTACTCAAGTTTTCACTTGAACCACTTTCTAAGTGATTCCACTGCTCTAAGTGATCAGGAACACTGGAACTATGTTTTACAGAGTGCTATTCGTCCCCAATAAGGTGCAGGACGGCGGAATGCGTGTATTTATAGCCAGCAATCGATAGCCACTGACCATAACATGCTCAATTACACACAGCTGACCTAAATCGAACACAAGCGGCGACACCTACATATGAGACTGGCGAGCGCTGAGCACGATGACCGGAGGGACATGCTAGGGCGCTCTGCACGCCCGCGGGCTGTTCGCGCTCTCAGGATCAGAGCCTCCTGGCTCCCGACACCGCCCCGGCTCCACAGCGGGAAAGTCCTCCAGAACACCACTTGTTCACTTGAACTACTGTTTACACTTAATGTTTCACTCAGAATACACGACTCAGCACCAAACCCCATCGTTTAAAATTACGATTTTATGCATTTTATTACGATTTTTCAACAACACTCGCGTATCGGTATACTTTGACGTTTGACAACTTTTAAATTGCCAGTCGAAATATTTTAATTAGGTCAGTCCCTGGCCGACCCGGGGTCAAGGATTTGTAAATGGGGCCACGAAAAGGGTCACACCTGGAATGATATGTTTATTTGAATAAGTGGAAACAAAAATGCAATTCTATTTTAACAAAACTATTGTGTGTATTTTATAGTATTTAATAAATAAATAAGTTGAAAAAGTATGAAATTGACTGGTAGCGACATCTAGCGAAATTGTACGGAACCACGCTGGAAACTGTTAGACCGACACCGACTCACCACGAACTGTTTGACTGACAGTTAAAACGCCATTTTGCTATTATTACAGGAGGTTGCGTTATCTGTTCGTCAACAATGTAAAGTGAAATGTTTGCTGGATTTTTATAGTGAATGTAATGTGAAGTTAAATTTTAACCCTTGGAATAAAAACTAGGGTTATGGAGGAGTCCAACGAGGAGCTCAGGGTCATCCCAGGTAAGTGTAGTGCTTAGAAATTAATGCTCTAAAATGTGAGTGTATGTCGTGCGAGGTCGTGTAATGTTAGCTTTCCCGATTTCAGAGCTCTACTTTCTGATAGCGAAATTCCTATCGGGCGGACCCCTCAAAGAGACTGCAAAGGTAAATTGGCTCGGAATATGTTCGAATTAATTTCCTTTATAGTTCTGTGAGCTAATTGTGACCGTTTCTGTTCCAGACTTTGCTAAAAGAGCTCGAGACTATTGAGGTAGGTTTGAGCTTTTCCTAGTGCCGGGTTTGAGCTTATATTGTTGTTTTGGTCGCGGACGCACGTGGCTGCGGCTGTCAAACGCGCTGAAACTTCGCTGAAAAGTTTTTATATAGTTCGCGGTATTGCAGGTGCTGCCCCGACGACTCGACTGGGAGGGACGCGAGCACTCCCAATCTTACGATGAATTGGTAAGTTTAGCGGAGTTTTGCGCTCAAAACTTTGTTTATTTACGTTTTGCCGACTGATTAGCGACTGGAAATACGTAAATTGTGCGAAAACGACGAAAAATTTTAAATTGTGTTATGCTTCAAATTGATCGTGAAAATACGGTGGAATATCGTGAAAAATGTTTTTGTGGTGTTTTAGTGATAAAATTAATGTTTTTGGCTAATTTGCGAAAAAATTGTTATATCATGCACTATCGAGAAGGAGCCGTGTCGTAATTAGAAGGCTTTCTATCTCGTTTCTTCACAAGCTTCGGTGGTTACATCGCATGTGCCATCTCGTTTTAGCAATCGACTGCAGTAGTTCTCGGCCGCGATTGGCCGGCGAGAATCCGATCGTGGTCCGAACAGTCGCGAGTGCTGCGTGACGTACAATGGCGCCATAATTCGTATTTTTATTTTCTTTACGCGAAAGGGAACTCGCTTGCTATGATTCATAAGAAAACATTTAAAAAAAAGTTTATGTTGAATAAAGAAAAGTTGGATGCTATCAAAACAGAATGTGTAGTTATAAAGTATTGTCAACAATGTAAGGCTTGATAGAAAAACAAAATGTACCTATCAATGAACAACCATGACAAAGGATAGCTTTGGGTGTGGTACTTCTTACTAACACTTTTCATTGATTATCATGTAGTTTATATTAAACGACATTATAAATCATGTTGGGCCTGCTTGCACCACAAATCTAAACTTTTATTTAAATCATCATACTGTTGCTGGAGATGACAGACAGAATGATGTTTTAGATATGTTTAGTAATGTGTTTAGTGCTATATAATGCACCATGCAAGGATTTGTGGTGCTGATTGATGTCACAACTAGTGAGAGCTGTGCCAATATTAATATCAAAGTATTACTTGAACACGGCTCTGCTAATGAATGTTCATATTCATTTATTATCATCATCTGCCTGCCTTTTCCCAACTATGTTGGGGTCAGCTTCCAGTCTAACCGGATGCAGCTGAATACCAGTTTTTTAAATGGGGTGTTTGCCTATCCACAACCCAATTACTGGGTAATACAATACCCCTTGGTAAGACTGGTTGTCAGAGTTTCGGTTAATCTAATAAGTGCTTTCGGGCTACTGACTACCTGTAACAATTTGTCAAAGATCCACGAATGACAGCCGGGACCAGCATCTTGACGTCTTTTCCGAGGCACGGAGGAATCAGTGTTAAGAATAAAAGAATAAGAATAATTTATTTAATAATATTTGGTATGTAAAGATGGTCACCCATCCACAGAACAACCGCGGCAAGCGTAGCTAAACCTGACCGAATGACCTGTGCGGCTGTTACTGTGTGGCTGTTGCTCTTGTGTTTTATAGTAGCTTATGTATGTCATCGATAATCACCACTCTTGGTAGACAAGTAGTGATTGCAGTAGTTAGTACAGCAAAACAACATTCTTGGCTCTACTTTGGAGAAATTATAATAATTTAGCAGTGGATACTTGTAAACCATGAGGCATATCACAGGCATCCCAGCACTCGGACGTGTCGTGGCGCCGGCTGGCGTCGGTTTGCGAGCGCGCGGTGTCACTGGCGCGGCTGGCGCCGGCGGCGACAGATGTCCCCGACGCGGCCGGAGACGCCGACCGGCTGGCCGCGCGGCTCTCGCTGCTCAGCGAGACGCTGGTGCGGCCCAAGCCGATGTACGCCTCGCATAAGCAGGACCATACCTTAGGTAAGAGAGGCGTGAGTTTGACTTTCGAGGGGCACGAAGATAGTATGAAACCAATTTAGATCGTGTGCAAGATGGGGAGAGAGATCATTTTGCAACCTAATATGCATTGTAATGGGCGACTAGCTTCATCTTTCTGATTGATCAAATCCTTGACAGTTTAAAAGTGACTATAATCTATTTTATTGCAATAAATGCTTGAGTTTGAAGGTGAAACACAGCTGAGTGTGCAGAGTAGACAGTAGTTTATTTGATCCAACATTAACTAAAAAAAAATCTGTAAAAGTAGATGTAAGGCAGATAAATAAACTGTTATGAACAGGGCTGGTATCCACAAGTTCGACGGAGACTGGTCAATGTGTGCCCTCTGTTGTCAGTGCGGCGCCTGGTGTCGCGCGAGCTGGGCGTGGGCGCCGCGGCGCGCGCGGGCGGGCGCGGCGGCCAGGCCATGTTCCCGCCGCGCATGCTGGCCGGCCTGCAGCTGCAGCGCCGCACGCTGGGCCACCTGTCGGCCGTGTACTGCCTGGTGTTCGACTGCACCGGCCGCTACGTCATGACCGGCGCCGACGACATGCTCGTGAAGGTGAGCCGCAGTTCCCGCCGCGTGCCCTCTCTCCGTCCGTGTTCACAACCGTGTCGTCGCCCAGGTGTGGAGCGCAGTGGACGGGCGCCTGCTGGCGACGCTGCGCGGCGTGGGCGCGGAGATCACGGACATCTGCGTGTCGGCCGACGGCGCGCTGCTGGCGTGCGGCTCCGTGGACCGCCTGGTGCGCGTGTGGGGGCTGGGCAGCGCGGAGCCGCGCGCCGTGCTGGCCGCGCACGCCGGCACCATCACCTCGGTGCACTGGGCGCCGCCCGCGCGTCGCGACGTGCGCTGGCTGGCGTCCACGTCCACCGACTGCTCCGTGGCCTTCTGGACGTGCTCGCCCGACGGCCACTTCCTGTCGCAGCCGGTGCAGTACGTGGAGCGCATGCGGCCCGGCGTGTGCCACATGATCTGCGCGGCCTGGTCGGCCGGCGGCGCCTTCCTGGCGGCGGGCAGTGCCGACCATCACGTGCGGATCTACACCGTGGAGCACGAGCCCGGAGGCCCCAAGAGGGTGAGTCGAGACACCCACATACCACGGACGTTACACCCATTGCAAAGACTAAACAGATGCTCATCTTGAGTTTAGATTTCATATTTGACGATCCCAACGTCGATTTTCGCTATCTTGAATCAGTCGAATGCCAATAATTGACAGTAAAGTTCCGTCCCGAGCTGCCATAATCCACCAGTATTGATATAATATACTGTGCGCAGGTGCTGGAGACGCCGGTGCACGACGACGCAGTGGACAGCATCGCGTGGGCGCACCGCGGCCTGCGCTTCGTGTCCGGCAGCAAGGTAACATCACAATGTTGTTTCCTAGTGCACTACTACACTAGATATTGGGCATAGTTATGTAAGTAAGTCGAACAAGGGATCCGGTAAGCATGCGAAAATATTCCTCTTCCCTCCTAAACTGCCATCACCATTGGCAGCCTTGTTTCACACAGCTCAGTATAGGCCGCCACCCGTTTGTGCAGAAACGAAGCACTATACGAAAACCAATTCAAAAGAATTGACTAGTCAGTACAGTCGAAATATTGTTCAAGTTACTAGAATGCGTTCAATATGAATATGCTGTCGACAGGACGGCAGCGCGGCGCTGTGGACGTTACACGCGACACAATGGAGACACGTGCTACTGCAGCCCAAAAGCACGCAGCAGGACGGGAAGAGACTCAAGGTAACACTATTCAAATATATTATTTGTTTTTGTTAGCCTATACTGTCCCACTGCTGGGCAAAGGCATCCCCCAAATCCTTCCAGGAACTCTTTTCACACCCTCGCTGTACGCGTTCAGGTCATCTCGCCGTGTCTGTCGGGGTCTTCAGGCACCCATTGTGTGGAGCCTGGCCCAGCGCTCACCGTGCAGGCGGCTGATGTGACCCACACAATCCCATTTGAGCCTGGCAGCCTTCCTCCCTACATTCAATTTGCCCGTTTTGGAACGCAGCGTGATGTTGTAAATTCTGTCCTGTCTTTTTACACCCAGAATGCTGCGTTCCATCGATTTTTGGCAAACTCCAAGGCGCAACTTTTGCGACTCGCTGAGCGACCAGCGGGGCAATTGCGTAATACATTATCAATCGGAATCGATTTCATTTTGATAGTTCAACTACATTCATTGCGTTAATTACGTGTTGAGCAGACAAATTGTGAAACCTGACAACCGTGAAGCCTGGCCGAAACACAGGAGACACGCGTAATCTGTACGATATAATGCCTTAACGTGGAACTAGTCGCGAGCTCGAACTCACTGGTGGGCATGGCCAAAAATCGCGCATCTCACCTGGCTTCGTGTCCGACAGAGATAGTATCAGTGCTGCTGAGCAGGTAGACGCTAGTTTACACGCACAATGTCTAGTTCTCACGCACAGAAACACCGTTCCGAACTAAAAGCCGCGTAAAAAAATTCAAAAAGTGATTTGGAAAATCGAGTTTTATAAAAAAAACCATTGCATAAATCAATTACAAGTAAAGTTTATTAAACTCTTCGATAACTGAGCTTTTTCGGCACTGACTTGGTTTTGAAGATTTTGCAGATCTTTTATTACTTATTTACACCCAAAGTTACGTTAAAAAAAAACGAGAAAAACGAATCTTTGTTGGCTCATAACTTTTTAATGGCTTTAATTTTACTATTCTGTTTCCGTGCAGACAAAATTAATAATAAGACAAGACAATATCATGTTTAACTTTGGATGCACAATGTCAAACAGTGGAGTAATACTCTCCCGAAATTTGTATGGAATAAATAATAGTGGCGGTTGGCACCTTATTTACATGATTTAGTAACGTGTGACTCCCACAATACGAAAACTGAAAACAATTGACGACATCGATGTCTTGTTTGTTTATACATTTTTGGCGTTTTTGTCGTAGTTGGATTTTTAACCGACTTCTAAAAAAGAGGAGGTTCTCAAATCGGATGTTTGTATTTTTTTTTTATGTTTGTTCGCGCATAACTTGCTAACCGATTTGAAAAATTCTTTTTTTTGTTGGAAAGGGTTTACTTTCCAAATGGTCCCATGAAAATTTTATCGAAATCGGACAAGCGGTTTTTGAAAAATCAACAAAAATCTAAAAAATTATCTACATTTACGATCTTTTCGGTTACATTTTTGTGGGGTAGGTACAACTAAAAAGTGAAAAATAAATACTTTTTTACAAAAAAAAAAAAAAACAACCGACTTCAAAAAAAAACACGGCAATGTGATAAATAACTTTAATTTCGGAAGTCGATGTCAAAAAACGAAAATGCGGAACCAACGACACCGACTTCCGAAATTAAAGTTATTTATCACATTGTAGTGTTTTTTTTTTTTTAAGTCGGTTGTTTTCTTTTTTTGTAAAAAAGTTTTTAGTTGTTGAAGTTAGAAACGTGAAGGTTCCTGAGAACCTCCTGGCAAGTTGTCATTGGGAAATCCCATCGAGCACTGGTTCGTGAGTGACTAAATTCAAATGTATCGTGAATCTTCTACGGAACTCTTCCTGCATCCCCAGATGACAATGGTCTGCTGGGACAGCAGCGACGCCTACGTGATCACCGCCGTGTCCGACAACACCATCCGCGTGTGGTGCGCGCGCTCCGCGACCGCCATCCGCGCGCTGTCCGGCCATCGCGACGAGGCCTACGTGCTGGAGGCGCATCCCTTCCTGCGCGGCGTGTTCCTGTCGGCCGGACACGACGGCCAGCTGTTCGTGTGGGACGCCACAGCCGACCAGCCGCTCGCCAAGTTTCACAACAGGATCGATGGTAAGTGTTGCTGCACGAGGCCTACGTGCTGGAGGCGCATCCTTTCCTGCGCGGAGTGTTCCATAGGGGCGGCGGAAAGAGCACGGGGTCAAGTCTTCATCTTTCGTGGCGCTAACTGTACTCGTCTATAACACCGCTCACTTCCCGCAGGGCACGGCGACGGCGCCATCTTCGACGCCAAGTGGGGCGGCGGCTCCACCGTGGCCGCGACGGACTCGCACGGCCACCTGCTGCTGCTGGGGCTGGGCCGCGGCCACCGCCTGTTCGGCGCGCTGCCGCCCGAGCTGTTCTTCCACACGGACTACCGGCCCGTGGTGCTGGACGCGCACGGCGGCGCGCACGACGAGCAGACGGACACGCCGCCGCACCTGCTGCCGCCGCCCTTCCTGGTGGACGTGGAGGGCGCTCCGCACGCGCCCGAGTACCAGCGCCTGGTGCCGGGCCGCGAGAACCTGGCGCTGTCGCAGCTCATCCCGGCCGCCGACGCGCCGCGCTCGCGCATCGACGCCATGATCGAGGCGCTGGCCGTCGCGGGCGGCCGCGAGGCCCGCGGCGTGTGGCGCGGAGAGGGTGAGTGCGGGGCGGGCCCGGGGAACTTGCTGCCGGCGCAGTCCTAGCCACGGCTACCTGTGTGCCATGAGCGAGGCGCGCGGCGTGTGGCGCGGAGAGGGTGAGTGCGGGGCGGGCCCGGGGAACTTGCTGCCGGCGCAGTCCTAGCCACGGCTACCTGTGTGCCATGAGCGAGGCGCGCGGCGTGTGGCGCGGAGAGGGTGAGTGCGGGGCGGGCCCGGGGAACTTGCTGCCGGCGCAGTCCTAGCCACGGCTACCTGTGTGCCATGAGCGAGGCGCGCGGCGTGTGGCGCGGAGAGGGTGAGTGCGGGGCGGGCCCGGGGAACTTGCTGCCGGCGCAGTCCTAGCCACGGCTACCTGTGTGCCATGAGCGAGGCGCGCGGCGTGTGGCGCGGAGAGGGTGAGTGCGGGGCGGGCCCGGGGAACTTGCTGCCGGCGCAGTCCTAGCCACGGCTACCTGTGTGCCATGAGCGAGGCGCGCGGCGTGTGGCGCGGAGAGGGTGAGTGCGGGGCGGGCCCGGGGAACTTGCTGCCGGCGCAGTCCTAGCCACGGCTACCTGTGTGCCATGAGCGAGGCGCGCGGCGTGTGGCGCGGAGAGGGTGAGTGCGGGGCGGGCCCGGGGAACTTGCTGCCGGCGCAGTCCTAGCCACGGCTACCTGTGTGCCATGAGCGAGGCGCGCGGCGTGTGGCGCGGAGAGGGTGAGTGCGGGGCGGGCCCGGGGAACTTGCTGCCGGCGCAGTCCTAGCCACGGCTACCTGTGTGCCATGAGCGAGGCGCGCGGCGTGTGGCGCGGAGAGGGTGAGTGCGGGGCGGGCCCGGGGAACTTGCTGCCGGCGCAGTCCTAGCCACGGCTACCTGTGTGCCAAATGCTAGCGGAGTCTGGTGTGACGTGGAAAGATAATAGACAGACTGACGGTTACTTTTGCATTTATAATATGGTGCTGTCTCAGACAACAATAATTAACTACTAATTTGATTTTACCTTTGATATTTGTTATTACTTGAAAAAAGGTGTATTATATGGATTTTTATTATAAGCCGCTTAATATCTTACATGTCGATGACGTTTGATCAGGATAAATGATTAATTTCGGCCATTAGTAAGTTCTACTTTTCACATAAATTCCAACAATGGTCAAAACAATATTTTACTTCCGTAGGCGTGCGCTACACAGCGGGCAGCTGGCAGCGCGGCGACCCGCTGCTGGTGCCGCAGTGCACGCGGCCCATCGTGGCACCGCTCGCGCTCGCCGCGCAGGAACACATCCACAAGACCTGGTAACTGGCGCACTGCCTCAAGAGCCAAGGCTTCGCGGGTTCGAACGAACGTCGCGAGGAGACCGGTGTGCCTCGCTTAATTAATAATAATGTTATCGTCGCAGCTTGGAGCTGAACGCGCTGGAGCAGAGCTGGTACCGGCGCGAGATGCGGCGCCGGCCGCTCATGATCAGCACGGCCACCGAGGGCGGCGGCGGCCCGCGACGCCGGGCGGGCCGCAGGCCGCGCGGCCCCGCCGAGCGGCCCCGCGCGCGCCCGCGCGTGCCCGAGGAGCCGCCCGAGCCCGAGTCCGCGTCCTGCAGCGACACCAGCGACGAGTGGGTGCAGCGCGCCCCGCGCCACGGCCGCTCCACGCCCGACTCCCGGAACTCGAGTCTGGAGCTCAGCGACACCGACACCAGGTACACTGTCCTCCCATACCTACATGACCCGCACGGCCCCGGGCGGGCCCCGGCCGCGCGGCCCCGCCGAGCGGCCCCGCGCGCGCCCGCGCGTGCCCGAGGAGCCGCCCGAGCCCGAGTCCGCGTCCTGCAGCGACACCAGCGACGAGTGGGTGCAGCGCGCCCCGCGCCACGGCCGCTCCACGCCCGACTCCCGGAACTCGAGTCTGGAGCTCAGCGACACCGACACCAGGTACACTGTCCTCCCATACCTACATGACCCGCACGGCCCCGGGCGGGCCCCGGCCGCGCGGCCCCGCCGAGCGGCCCCGCGCGCGCCCGCGCGTGCCCGAGGAGCCGCCCGAGCCCGAGTCCGCGTCCTGCAGCGACACCAGCGACGAGTGGGTGCAGCGCGCCCCGCGCCACGGCCGCTCCACGCCCGACTCCCGGAACTCGAGT
Organism: Amphipoea oculea; assembly: GCA_945859645.1. Lineage (NCBI taxonomy): Eukaryota > Metazoa > Arthropoda > Insecta > Lepidoptera > Noctuidae > Amphipoea > Amphipoea oculea. The sequence continues at coordinate 11,817,636 of OX243891.1, read as the reverse complement.
CTGGAGCTCAGCGACACCGACACCAGGTACACTGTCCTCCCATACCTACATGACCCGCACGGCCCCGGGCGGGCCCCGGCCGCGCGGCCCCGCCGAGCGGCCCCGCGCGCGCCCGCGCGTGCCCGAGGAGCCGCCCGAGCCCGAGTCCGCGTCCTGCAGCGACACCAGCGACGAGTGGGTGCAGCGCGCCCCGCGCCACGGCCGCTCCACGCCCGACTCCCGGAACTCGAGTCTGGAGCTCAGCGACACCGACACCAGGTACACTGTCCTCCCATACCTACATGACCCGCACGGCCCCGGGCGGGCCCCGGCCGCGCGGCCCCGCCGAGCGGCCCCGCGCGCGCCCGCGCGTGCCCGAGGAGCCGCCCGAGCCCGAGTCCGCGTCCTGCAGCGACACCAGCGACGAGTGGGTGCAGCGCGCCCCGCGCCACGGCCGCTCCACGCCCGACTCCCGGAACTCGAGTCTGGAGCTCAGCGACACCGACACCAGGTACACTGTCCTCCCATACCTACATGACCCGCACGGCCCCGGGCGGGCCCCGGCCGCGCGGCCCCGCCGAGCGGCCCCGCGCGCGCCCGCGCGTGCCCGAGGAGCCGCCCGAGCCCGAGTCCGCGTCCTGCAGCGACACCAGCGACGAGTGGGTGCAGCGCGCCCCGCGCCACGGCCGCTCCACGCCCGACTCCCGGAACTCGAGTCTGGAGCTCAGCGACACCGACACCAGGTACACTGTCCTCCCATACCTACATGACCCGCACGGCCCCGGGCGGGCCCCGGCCGCGCGGCCCCGCCGAGCGGCCCCGCGCGCGCCCGCGCGTGCCCGAGGAGCCGCCCGAGCCCGAGTCCGCGTCCTGCAGCGACACCAGCGACGAGTGGGTGCAGCGCGCCCCGCGCCACGGCCGCTCCACGCCCGACTCCCGGAACTCGAGTCTGGAGCTCAGCGACACCGACACCAGGTACACTGTCCTCCCATACCTACATGAGCAGCACGGCCCCGGGCGGGCCCCGGCCGGGCCCCGGCCGCGCGGCCCCGCCGAGCGGCCCCGCGCGCGCCCGCGCGTGCCCGAGGAGCCGCCCGAGCCCGAGTCCGCGTCCTGCAGCGACACCAGCGACGAGTGGGTGCAGCGCGCCCCGCGCCACGGCCGCTCCACGCCCGACTCCCGGAACTCGAGTCTGGAGCTCAGCGACACCGACACCAGGTACACTGTCCTCCCATACCTACATGAGCAGCACGGCCCCGGGCGGGCCCCGGCCGGGCCCCGGCCGCGCGGCCCCGCCGAGCGGCCCCGCGCGCGCCCGCGCGTGCCCGAGGAGCCGCCCGAGCCCGAGTCCGCGTCCTGCAGCGACACCAGCGACGAGTGGGTGCAGCGCGCCCCGCGCCACGGCCGCTCCACGCCCGACTCCCGGAACTCGAGTCTGGAGCTCAGCGACACCGACACCAGGTACACTGTCCTCCCATACCTACATGACCCGCACGGCCCCGGGCGGGCCCCGGCCGCGCGGCCCCGCCGAGCGGCCCCGCGCGCGCCCGCGCGTGCCCGAGGAGCCGCCCGAGCCCGAGTCCGCGTCCTGCAGCGACACCAGCGACGAGTGGGTGCAGCGCGCCCCGCGCCACGGCCGCTCCACGCCCGACTCCCGGAACTCGAGTCTGGAGCTCAGCGACACCGACACCAGGTACACTGTCCTCCCATACCTACATGACCCGCACGGCCCCGGGCGGGCCCCGGCCGCGCGGCCCCGCCGAGCGGCCCCGCGCGCGCCCGCGCGTGCCCGAGGAGCCGCCCGAGCCCGAGTCCGCGTCCTGCAGCGACACCAGCGACGAGTGGGTGCAGCGCGCCCCGCGCCACGGCCGCTCCACGCCCGACTCCCGGAACTCGAGTCTGGAGCTCAGCGACACCGACACCAGGTACACTGTCCTCCCATACCTACATGACCCGCACGGCCCCGGGCGGGCCCCGGCCGCGCGGCCCCGCCGAGCGGCCCCGCGCGCGCCCGCGCGTGCCCGAGGAGCCGCCCGAGCCCGAGTCCGCGTCCTGCAGCGACACCAGCGACGAGTGGGTGCAGCGCGCCCCGCGCCACGGCCGCTCCACGCCCGACTCCCGGAACTCGAGTCTGGAGCTCAGCGACACCGACACCAGGTACACTGTCCTCCCATACCTACATGACCCGCACGGCCCCGGGCGGGCCCCGGCCGCGCGGCCCCGCCGAGCGGCCCCGCGCGCGCCCGCGCGTGCCCGAGGAGCCGCCCGAGCCCGAGTCCGCGTCCTGCAGCGACACCAGCGACGAGTGGGTGCAGCGCGCCCCGCGCCACGGCCGCTCCACGCCCGACTCCCGGAACTCGAGTCTGGAGCTCAGCGACACCGACACCAGGTACACTGTCCTCCCATACCTACATGAGCAGCACGGCCCCGGGCGGGCCCCGGCCGGGCCCCGGCCGCGCGGCCCCGCCGAGCGGCCCCGCGCGCGCCCGCGCGTGCCCGAGGAGCCGCCCGAGCCCGAGTCCGCGTCCTGCAGCGACACCAGCGACGAGTGGGTGCAGCGCGCCCCGCGCCACGGCCGCTCCACGCCCGACTCCCGGAACTCGAGTCTGGAGCTCAGCGACACCGACACCAGGTACACTGTCCTCCCATACCTACATGAGCAGCACGGCCCCGGGCGGGCCCCGGCCGGGCCCCGGCCGCGCGGCCCCGCCGAGCGGCCCCGCGCGCGCCCGCGCGTGCCCGAGGAGCCGCCCGAGCCCGAGTCCGCGTCCTGCAGCGACACCAGCGACGAGTGGGTGCAGCGCGCCCCGCGCCACGGCCGCTCCACGCCCGACTCCCGGAACTCGAGTCTGGAGCTCAGCGACACCGACACCAGGTACACTGTCCTCCCATACCTACATGACCCGCACGGCCCCGGGCGGGCCCCGGCCGCGCGGCCCCGCCGAGCGGCCCCGCGCGCGCCCGCGCGTGCCCGAGGAGCCGCCCGAGCCCGAGTCCGCGTCCTGCAGCGACACCAGCGACGAGTGGGTGCAGCGCGCCCCGCGCCACGGCCGCTCCACGCCCGACTCCCGGAACTCGAGTCTGGAGCTCAGCGACACCGACACCAGGTACACTGTCCTCCCATACCTACATGAGCAGCACGGCCCCGGGCGGGCCCCGGCCGCGCGGCCCCGCCGAGCGGCCCCGAGTTGTCCGGAACTGAATAAAAAAGTAAATTAAGTGTTACTTGTCGTAAATCGTTTTTTGTATTCTATCATCATAGGTATCGATGCTTATCCCGCCTAAAGTTTTACCATTTAATTTATATTTCTTCCTCAAAACTGCTCTTATATCATGCTTTGAGTTAACCAGATATCAACAAATCTTATAAATGGTACAGTATTTTGATCTCACGAAGCGACGCGCGCTTTACTTGTGGTCACCAAGTGTACAAACACGCTGTGAATGTATGTGTGAGCGCAGAAGCTCTCGGCACCGTCCGAGGCAATGGCGAAGTCAGAACTGTGTGTGTTATGTGCTGAAGCTACCTGTCTTCACGCACACATTTACAGCGCGTCTGTACACTTGGTCACCACAAGTAAAGCGCGCGTCGCTTCCTGAAATAAAAATACTGTACGTCAATATGTTGGTCATCATAACGTTACCGGCCCATTCCGTTGTGTTATAACAACTGTCAACTAATACTGTCAATACCTTTGTCGCAGCTCGCATAACTCGGGGACTAATAAGAGTAAGAGCGACAGGTTGGTTCAGTAGACGCACACTGTGTCGGATGTTCAGTCAATGTGCTGGAAGTCTTAAACTGGCGCGACTGGCACGCACGGTGTCGTATTGCGATGTCTCAAGTGATACAAGGATAGTTTGGCGCGCGGCAAACACTTAACTAACGTCGCCATCTTGTTCAAATTCAGATTTATTTAATTAACTTACACACAGTTCTTAACCTAACAAGTAACAAAATAAAATACTAACTATCAGAAGACTCGACAGATTGGACAGCGGCTCAAACTAGGCACAGCCTGTGTCTTGTGACGCAAGTTCTACACTAAGTTCATAATGTAACGTGTTCTGCTAGCGCAATCTGTTGTTTTCAATGCAGTTCACGAATGTTTACTAACAGCGCCGCCCTGCATGTGTCACGCGTCAAAAGCTCCCTGTAGCACTGTGCGCATGTAGCATGTGTACAGAGTGGCGCACATCGACGCGACGCGCAAACTGTAACCATGTTATTCAGCACATGATTCTGAACACCCCAGCGTTGGAATTGACAACATTTCAAACCTGACATGACCTTAAAACAAAAATACTATTTCTTTATTTTCGTATCCTGAGTTCAAATATATTTTTATTTTATTTCTTTATTTCTAAATTTCTGAGAAAAAAAAATTAAAATCAAAAAACATGTGATGACGTCACATAAATGGCGGAATGAGGTAGTTACCTTTGCGTATTCCAATGTCTTTGATTGAAAACATTACATCAAACAAGACATGTCAATGTCACCTAAGAAGTGTAGCTAGAAAACAACTAAAAACTGAATTGAATTCAACAATATTTTTCCTATCAACTCGACACGCTGCTTACTGTTATTATCAATTTTTGATTGATATTTCGCCAATAAAATGGATCCCAATGAAAAATATACGCCAATGAAGGAACCAAAACAACCACTGAGACAAGTGACATCTAACAGTTTTTTTGACGGGTCACAGTAAAGCAAAGGTAATATCGCCATTCTACCGTAAGCCTGACGTCATCTGGCGCTTACGTCTTTTTAGAATACACCGAATGTCAAAGTTGAAATTATGAATGAAAAGTACATAATTTCGAAAAACGAAAAAATATGAGTGCCCTAGATTTGAATTTACTTTTATATAACGTAATAATACATGCAGGTTAAAAATATGAAATGTTGTCAATTGTTCGTAAGTTATAAAAAGAAAATTCTGTTCCATACACTTTGACCGTGTAGGCATTTTTCTATGAAACAGCAGATTTTTTTTTTAACCGATCTATATCTACTCTACTAGAGTCTGGGATAATGTGCTGAAGTCATGGCTACAGTTTGCGCGTCGATGTCCCTGGCACGCTGTGTATCTGATGTGACGGCGCTCGACGCTACCCTCGGATGTCGCGCCAGTGAGACACACTCGTAATACTCCAAAGTGAATGGTTCATCCAAACATGAATGCTTTCTTGCCTTAAGCTATTGACCGATCATCCGACACGGTATTCGATGTTCTGTCTAGACTAGTAGTGACTTCGTGTCCCGCTCAGTATGTTAACTAACATGTTGTTTTATCACTATCTAGTTCGTCCTCGTCGTCGCAGTACTCGGACTGGGAGGCGGGCGCGGCGCTGGCGCCTCCCGCGCGCGCGCGGCGACGCCCCCTGCCCACCAACCGGTACGTAGCGACACACGCCCACGTGTCGCCCGACCGCAACGACAGACCGCAGCGACACGACTGCTTTCTGTTTCTGAAAACGCTTTCGTAGATGTCACCGTGTTCATAGAGTAACAGCTTCGGAAAAAAAGTGCTCACTTTATTGTTTCCGGTCTGAGTGGACTTTCATTTTGCTCCACCACGACCTATCGTGGCGATTATTGGGACTACTGTATAGTAGGAAAAAATAAATATATAACAGTAAAAGATCGGCTTAAATGTAAACAATGGCGGCGGCTGACTGTCGGCAGCGGGCCCCGCAGCCCGGCTCACTGCCGCATGCCGACAGCGCGCCGACATGTTGAAAGGAATTTAGAAACAATCGTCCGCTCCATAGCAACACTAGCGCTATGAATATCGTTTGTTTGTCGAAATCAAAGGGATTGACATTTGCAGTATGTTACATACAAGTAAACCAGAATAGTTATGCGCTTTGGGAAACCTCGTGTTTCCGAAGTAGCACGAACGTCCCGCCACGAAGTAATCCCCTATAGACATGCTACAGACAAGTTTTGAAGTGAAACTTCTTTAGGCGCGCTTGACTTGGGGAGTAAACTGGCGAATGCGTTACGAAAACGTGTGATCGCGAGTAGGGAAGGTACGTAAAAAATAGCTGGAAATACCTGGTGTAAAAACCCGGTCCCGGTCGCATAAATATGCGACCGGGTTTTTACACCAGGTATTTGCTTCCAAGTAAAATACTTGCAAGACTATTAAGTATCTTACACGGCTACTCGCTCAAATACGTAGGTACTCAACCGCGTTAGTTTTCGCAAATGCGATCATGCTCCTTTTGGAACAATTTCGTATGCAAGTATTTTTTACCGACTTCACAAAAAGGAGGAGGTACTATGTTCGGCTGTTTGTATGTTTCTTGAAGTGAAACTTCTTTAGGCCGCGGCGCGCCTGACTTGGGGAGTAAACTGGCGAATGCGTTACGAAAACGTGTGATCGGGCGAGTAGGGAAGGTACGTATTTATGCGACCGGGTTTTTACACCAGGTATTTGCTTCCAAGTACGCACACCAGGTACCGACTCAAAATACTTGCAAGACTATACAGTATCTTATACGGCTACTCGCTCAAATACGTAGGTACTCAACCGCGTTAGTTTTCGCAAATGCGATCATGCTCGTTATCAGTCAGAGTCTACGGAACAATTTCGTATGCAAGTATTTTTGAAGGGAAACTTCTTTACGCGCGCTTGACTTGGGGAGTAAACTGGCGAACGCGTTACGAAAAGTGTGATCGGGCGAGGTGAACGGGAGTTGAGTGGGGGATATAAGCAAGACAAAGCAGTCCGCGCACACGTTTTCTTTCTCTCTTCCTCTCATAGCCAAATACGTATGAAGTTTTTTTTTCTTTTGCTTATATCTCGAAAATGGTGCGTCCCATCGCAAAAATAATGAAAATTTCGACCCCCCTTTATAAAACCCATAAACTCCTAAAACTCAACATGTAGGTAATAATTTTTCATATTTTCCATACTAAAAGTGAAAAATTCCTTAAAAAACACGCCAAGGTCGCCCCCTCCGCGCCTGCGGCTCTAAAAAACAATACACGGGGTTAGGGCAAATAAGTACCACGTGTCGACGAGTCGCGATTGTCAAATTCGATTTTTGTTGTGTCAAAATTATTTACGTGAAACTTCTTTACGCACACTTGACTTGGAGAGTAAGCTGGCGAACGCGTGACGTAAGCGTTACGAAAAGTGTGATCGGGCGAGTAGGGAAGGTACGTATTTACTCGACTAGGTTTTTGCTTCCAAGTACATACACACACCAGGTACCGACTCAAAATACTTGCGAGACTATAAAGTACCTTATACGGCTACTCGCTCAAATACGTAGGTACTCAACCGCGTTAGTTTTCGCAAATGCGATCATGCTCGTTATCAGTAAGAGTCTACGGAACAATTTCGCATGCAAGTATTTTTTACTTTAATGGTTTGCAATATTTATTTGTAAACGCGATTTTGCTCCTTATTTATAGGAAGTCATTGATCAATTTCCTATGCAAGTAGTTTTACTTCCAACGGGGCTTTTGAATACGCGATTGTACTTCTTATCTGTATGAAGTTATGGATCAATTTTCTATGCAGATAGAAAATACTTGAAAGTATCTCGCTCCGTCGTGCCTCGACGCTCGAGTACGTAGGTACTCAAATAGTTCAACAACCGCGTTTTTTTTCGCAAATGCGATCATGCTCCTTATCAGTAAGAGCACAGAATACTTAATAGTACTACGTACAGAAAGGACACTCCCTTCCTCGCCCTCATATCAGATACAGCACCTCACCCCGCACTTCGAGGTATTCGTCGCCGACTCTTTAGCAAGGGCGCTCGCTAACCGCAGCGCTGTATTGCTGACACGAACACACAATTATGCGATTTAAAAGTTTTATTTGAGTTTTAATCACGATGGTTGGATACTGTGATGCTTTTCCGAATTCGTATTTACATAAACTGTTTGTAAGATTTCGCATTTTTAATAACATGCGATTTGATAACCGATTATTTACAGATAAGTCATTTAAACTAAACTATTTTAGTGTTTTTATTTCATTACGAACCCGACTATATAAATAAAAATAAACAATTGAACTACATAGTCAGTTCATAATAATGCACACGTTCGGGCAGCGCCGCCGCCGCCGCCGTCGGCGTTCGGTTCCCCGACACAAATTGCTTACCGCGCCATTTTTTTTAGGCTACTAGATTTCACGCACACATTTGCACGTATACAAACGTCATTTGTTTATGTAGTAGTACTAGGTAATTATTTTGCGAGCGTTGTATGGAGTGTCCGAGGTGTGGTAAGACTCTTACCACACCTCGGACACTCCATACAACTCCGTAAGAGTCTACGGAACAATTTCGTATGCAAGTATTTCTACTTTAATGGTTTGTAAAAGTATTTATTTGTAAACGCGATTGTGCTCCTTATTTATAGGAATTCACGGGTCAATTTCCTATGCAAGTACTTTTTACTTCCAACAGGGCTTTTGTTTGATTACGCGATTGTACTTCTTATTTGTATGAAGTTATGGATCAATTTTCGATGCAGATAGAAAATACTTGAAAGTATCTTGAGCCCTGGTTTTAGGCCCTGCTTTCTTAAGGTGGACGTACTTGGAAGCCCTGGTACTCGATTTTGCAAGTACGACCCATGTCTACGGGCTACGGGCGAGTCGAACGGGAGTTGAGTTGGGGATATAATCAAGAGAAATCAGTGCGCGCGCACATTTTCTTTCTCTCTTCCTCTCATAGCCAAATACGTTTGAAGTTTCACTTCAGTCGTGTGGTCATAAGCACACTCGTTTTTTTTTAGAATTGCGAGTTTATAGAGTTGTAATACAAAATGAGCAAGTATCTGTATCGTTGTAACAGCTCTATATCAGATCACATCATCGCGCGTTCGTTTTTCCGAAGACAAACGATGATTCCCGAAGCGCATACTTTTCTTAGGATACCTGTGATGGCTTGATGAGGGTGCAAGCATGGATATCAGCTACAAGTATCGCGGGTCCATCAGTTGAGCACGTGTCCAGTTACAGTCCCAGCACGGTGGTGTCGAAGCGCGCGGCGCCGCCCCCCGCGCCCGCGTCGCCGCCCGCGTCGCCGGGCCCCGCGCCGGGCCCCGCGCCGGGCCCCTCGCCGGGCCCCGCGCCCGAGCTGCCGGACGCGTACCGGCCGGGCGAGTGGCTGACGGCCGTGTCGCCGCGGAAGGCGCCTTACCACCCGCAGATGGGGGACCAGTGTCTGTATTTTAGACTTGTGAGTAGTTTTATTTTATTTATTTTTTTCATTCAAAGAAAACTTAACGCGTGTATATTTGAGTATGCAGTAACATTATGTGGTGATTCGCGCTGATTTTTAAATTGGCATAATAATAATCTAACTTTAAAAAATACAAAAAGTTCTACCGAAAAAAAAAAGCAAAAATAAAAACCAGTAAAACATCAAAAACAGTAACTGAATCTTTTTTATATCCGGATACTAGGAGTAAACAATATCAAGTTGTTTATAAAAAGGTCGCGTACAAATAAATGACGCTTCGTAAGCTGTCCTCGCCCGTAACTGATATGTTCTGAGGTAAACACGTGTTTGGTCAAATATCGAATGTGTTGCATGTGTTCAGGGTCACCAGCGGTACTTCGAGGCCGTCGCAGAGAAGGACGTGTACAAAGTGAACCCGCGAGACAAGCCCTGGGAGAGGACGCACGTATATGTAAGTGAACATCATACTTATTACATTGTAAGAGTTTGTTGCCTATTCATCATACGAAACTATCTATATCTTTTGGAAGGGTCAACTGGATTAATTCTATTTTCTTGTCAATTTTGACATGCGAAAGTGCCTTTTTTGAAATAAATGATTTGACTGCATTTGGCAACGTCGGCCTATTCTCTCTCGAACAAACCGTCTGCACTCAAGCGATAGTGGCGTAGTTGATAACACATTGCTACGCCATCGTAGCACTCGACTACGCCGTAGCACTCGCGGCTGTAACAGCGATCCGTTCCAGGAATGCGAGCTCGTGAAGGTCGTGGGCATCAAGTACGTGATCAAGCCGCCGCGCGTGGCGTGCCTGCGCCTGGCGTGCTCGCTGGACGCGGCGCGCGCGCGCTCGCTGACCGTGCGCTACCACGACATGCCCGACGTCATCGACTTCCTGGTGCTGCGCCAGCAGTACGACGCCGCCGTGCAGCGCCGCTGGGGACCCGGCGACCGCTTCCGCTGCATGATCGACGACTGCTGGTGGACCGGCCAGGTGCTGGAGAACACGGGTCAGTACTGTGCTGGTGTGCTTCCTGCAGCAGTGCGACGCCGCCGTGCAGCGCCGCTGGGGAGCCGGCGACCGCTTCCGCTGCATGATCGACGACTGCTGGTGGACCGGCCAGGTGCTGGAGAACACGGGTCAGTACTGTGCTGGTGTGCTTCCTGCAGCAGTACGACGCCGCCGTGCAGCGCCGCTGGGGAGCCGGCGACCGCTTCCGCTGCATGATCGACGACTGCTGGTGGACCGGCCAGGTGCTGGAGAACACGGGTCAGTACTGTGCTGGTGTGCTTCCTGCAGCAGTGCGACGCCGCCGTGCAGCGCCGCTGGGGAGCCGGCGACCGCTTCCGCTGCATGATCGACGACTGCTGGTGGACCGGCCAGGTGCTGGAGAACACGGGTCAGTACTGTGCTGGTGTGCTTCCTGCAGCAGTACGACGCCGCCGTGCAGCGCCGCTGGGGAGCCGGCGACCGCTTCCGCTGCATGATCGACGACTGCTGGTGGACCGGCCAGGTGCTGGAGAACACGGGTCAGTACTGTGCTGGTGTGCTTCCTGCAGCAGTGCGACGCCGCCGTGCAGCGCCGCTGGGGAGCCGGCGACCGCTTCCGCTGCATGATCGACGACTGCTGGTGGACCGGCCAGGTGCTGGAGAACACGGGTCAGTACTGTGCTGGTGTGCTTCCTGCAGCAGTGCGACGCCGCCACATGGTTGTGGAGTTACTGTCGTTGTCAGGGTCGGTTCTCCCATTAGCTCACCGTCCGTTCAGGACCAGGCCCGTGCCGGGCGACACATACGTGTTCCACGCGCGCCTCAAAGAGATGTCAGCAAAATGGAAGCGGCCTGCCAGGGCCGAAGCCTGCCGGGGGTGCGGGAATGTCCGAAAGGGTTACCGCTACCCCGGAACACAAAGGGCTAAGGAAGGAACACGGATGGGTTTTAGTCAGTAAGAGTCTGGCACTCCCTTCCGCTCCACCCAGAGCGGGAGGGGTCATTTGATGATTTCCCATCCATAAAAAAAAAGGGTCGGTTCTTCCATAGGGCGAACAGTCGAACTAAAAAAACCTTTTCAAACTTGCTTGAATTTCAAAAATGAGAAATACCTTTGCATGTGTATGTACTTTAGGGTCCAAAGGGCGCCATATTCAGATGTCGCTCCATACTGAAACTAGCCTAGATCCGGCACTGGTTGGTGGGGTATGTGTCGCAGATGGATTGTCGAATCCGCTGTTTTACAAAACAGCTGCGTTATATAAAACAGCTGAACGACGTTTAGCGATTTTCCATAATTACTGAACAACACACAGAATTGCATAAACATTTTGCATTTTACAATGCAGCCGGTCAACGATTAGAGGTTACATAAAAAAATGTGATATGAAACGTCAGATTGTAGATTTTAGGTCTAAATTCTGTCGCACGCGTGGCTCTTGTTTGTCATAATGGCGTCCGAAACAGAAATAAATAAAACAAGTAATCATCAGCTGTTTTGTAAAACTGCTAGCCGGTTATGTGACTAGATCTGTAGACTATTTTTTATTTTATCAAGTACCTGGTACTTGTTGACAGGCCTACGCCTGTCCTCCCATACCTACTGTAATTTGAAAACATTGTAAAAGCCAATTATTTGTAAAAGAGTAACCGCGGAGATTCTTGCCGGCTCGTCTCCATAGGAAACGACCAATTGGAACCGTGCACCTAGCTTCTGACGTTTCATAAGTGTCCATGTAGGTTTATGTGAAATAAAATATTTTGATTTTGTAAAACGGCAAATTAAGCAATCCATCTGCGACATATGTAAGACAGCATATCTTTCAAAAGCACAATGACTCGCTGCGTTGTGGTAGTGTGCTACGCCGTGGCTGTCGTGACGTCATCGCTGTATCTATGCCGTAGCACTACTCACTCTGACCCGTCCGGCAGGTGGCGAGGCGTCCGCAGCAGAGAGCGGGGCCGCGGTGGGCCTGGCGGGCCCCGCGGCCGAGGCGTGGGCCCGGGCCGCCGCCGCGCACTTCCTGTCGCTGCGTGTGCGGTGGGATAACTCCGAGGTATGTGCTGTAGCGTTGTGTGTGGAGTGGTGCTCGCATTGAGATGTCACGCATATTTCACCTTCTGTTTTTAGGGTATTGTAATTGAGAATTTATTCCGTAAGGTTTATGTATTACTGTCTTTATTATATTATTATAAAATTTACATAAAATGTGCAAATCTCGATGCTGAAGCAGGGGTGACAAACAACGTACTCGCTCCGCAGGTGGAGCGCCTGTCCCCGTGGGACCTGGAGCCGCTGGACCCGGAGCGCCTGCCCAGCGTGGCGGGCGGCGCCGTGGCCGTGCTGCCGCACGAGCTGGAGGCCGCGCTGTACCGCGCCGAGCCCGCCGAGTGGCCGCCCCGCGGGGAGCGCGCGGCCGCGTGTCGCGCCATCGCGCAGCACATCGGGGCCGTCATGTCGCTGTCGGCGGCCGAGGCCTTCGTGGCCCCCGTGGACCTGCAGCAGTACCCGGCCTACGCGCGGGTCGTGCCCTACCCCATCGACCTCGCCACCATCCGCGCGCGCTTCGACAACCTGTTCTACAGGTATGTACTCGTTACTAATCATTGCTTCGTGGACCTGCAGCCGCCATCTTAGGTTTACATTTTAACGTCACTATCGACTTGAACACCCTCGAAACCCATGACATCAATTTTGAATTTTTTTGCAGCCGCCATCTTGCTTTGTATACTATGCAACACGTTCTTTGCATTTTTAAAATGATCGCGGCGGTTTGTGACGCTAGAGATAAAACGTATAACGCAACCACTCGCCTTGACACGGTACCCGCCACTGAGAGTACCGCGACTATCGCTTAGGGACTTCGTAGATGCTCGCGCAGGTGTGCGTGTACCGTTTGGAACGTTCGTAGTTTCTGTACTGTCCATGTTTACATTGTGGTCGAGGGGAGCGGCGCTACAGTACACAGCACTAATTGGTGCCGTTGTGTCGCAGACGCGCGGCCGCCGCACAGTTCGACGTGCGCTACCTGGCCAGCAACGCGGAGCAGTTCAACGAGGCGCACTCGCCCATCGTGCGGCAGGCGCGGCTCGTCACGGACCTGCTGCTGCACATCATCGCGCACTGGCGCGACGTGGACGTGCTGGCGCAGTACCGCGACCTGGCCGCCTGCTACCACAGCTCCGACGACGAGCCGCTGCGAGCGCCCGCCAAGGTAATGACACTCGCCCATGGTGCAGGTATCTCAAGTCCTCCGGACGTTTAAACAAATCTGTAGTGGCTGAAAAATATTTGCAATATCATCTGTGAAAATTGTTTCCGGTTTAAATGCTTATTTTATTTAGCGAACACGCTCATACGCAGTCTACAGACCGATTAAATCATAAAATGTAAAGGGGCCATTATAGTTTTAGGATCGTACGATGTAAACTTACATTCTTGACAATTCAAAAGTGCCCTCGCATGTCCTCAGGCGCGGCGCGGCGAGTCGTGGCGCGACGCGTGCTGCGGCATGCTGACGGAGCTGATGGCGTCCGTGGACGCGGGGCCCTTCCGCCAGCCCGTGTCGCCCGAGCAGGCGCCAGGTAACTGCTACTCATTTCTTTTTCATGTTAGGTGCCAAGTCAGAAAACGCTCTTTGATCGGAAACACCGGTCACAACGCGTTATGGCATTTTCAAAACAGCCGCCATCTTGGATTTTTTATTTCGTTACATATCTATATAATCTTCGTAAAACTACGAGACCGAAAAAAAAACTAACGACGCCATCTTGTTTTGTCCATACAGTTTGCGATTTCACAAGTGTTTACCAACAAGGCCCTTCTTTTCATGTCAACGAGGCGCTAGGCGCCAAAATATCCTTGTAGGACTGTGAGATTTCACTATCGCATTGGATACCAGTACCGTGATATATTTTTTGGGCAATGGGGATACCATTGCTAAAGACAGACGTTCAAGTGACTCTTGAGTTTGCCCTTAAAGCATGTAGAAGTTTAGATCAGCTACGGCGTAGCACGGCGCGTAGCCTTATAACTACGGCGTAGCACGGCGCGTAGCGTTATAACTTTAGTAAAGCTGTTAACATTTCTACCTTAGACTACTGCCGCGTGATCGCCGTCCCCATGGACCTGGGCACAGTGCGCACGCGCCTGCTGGAGGGAGCGTACACACACGCGGAGCAGTTCGCCAGCGACGTGCGCCTCGTGTTCGCCAACAGCCGCCAGTACAACACCAACAACCGCAGCCGGGTACGTGCCACACACACACACACACACACACACACGCAAGGAGCGCGGCCTCGACAGTTATCTCTTACCCGTCGTGCACTGTTACAGATCTACTCGATGACAGTCCGCCTGTCGGCGCTGTTCGAAGCGCTCTGGTCGCGCTACAGCAGCACGTGCACGCGCGCAGTGCGGCGCCCCGGCCGGGCCGCGCGCGCGCGTCGCACCACGCGCAGGACGCGCCGGACTGCAGGCAACAGTGAGTACACTCCACGTACACAGCACGTAGTGTCGCGCTACAGCAGCACGTGCACGCGCGCAGTGCGGCGCCCCGGCCGGGCCGCGCGCGCGCGTCGCACCACGCGCAGGACGCGCCGGACTGCAGGCAACAGTGAGTACACTCCACGTACACAGCACGTAGTGTCGCGCTACAGCAGCACGTGCACGCGCGCAGTGCGGCGCCCCGGCCGGGCCGCGCGCGCGCGTCGCACCACGCGCAGGACGCGCCGGACTGCAGGCAACAGTGAGTACACTCCACGTACACAGCACGTAGTGTCGCGCTACAGCAGCACGTGCACGCGCGCAGTGCGGCGCCCCGGCCGGGCCGCGCGCGCGCGTCGCACCACGCGCAGGACGCGCCGGACTGCAGGCAACAGTGAGTACACTCCACGTACACAGCACGTAGTGTCGCGCTACAGCAGCACGTGCACGCGCGCAGTGCGGCGCCCCGGCCGGGCCGCGCGCGCGCGTCGCACCACGCGCAGGACGCGCCGGACTGCAGGCAACAGTGAGTACACTCCACGTACACAGCACGTAGTGTCGCGCTACAGCAGCACGTGCACGCGCGCAGTGCGGCGCCCCGGCCGGGCCGCGCGCGCGCGTCGCACCACGCGCAGGACGCGCCGGACTGCAGGCAACAGTGAGTACACTCCACGTACACAGCACGTAGTGTCGCGCTACAGCAGCACGTGCACGCGCGCAGTGCGGCGCCCCGGCCGGGCCGCGCGCGCGCGTCGCACCACGCGCAGGACGCGCCGGACTGCAGGCAACAGTGAGTACACTCCACGTACACAGCACGTAGTGTCGCGCTACAGCAGCACGTGCACGCGCGCAGTGCGGCGCCCCGGCCGGGCCGCGCGCGCGCGTCGCACCACGCGCAGGACGCGCCGGACTGCAGGCAACAGTGAGTACACTCCACGTACACAGCACGTAGTGTCGCGCTACAGCAGCACGTTGCCTATTACGTGATTTAGATTTCTGAGAAATACTCAAATCAATTTGTCTGTAAAACTCAAAATAATAATAATAATATATTTATTCAAAAATTATTAGGCATGAAAATTTGTACAGTTTTGCTTAAATAAAAATTACATTGCTAAGACTTACGTGCCTGAACTAGGTAATCCTGTGTTTCAGGCGAGAAGTGCTAAAATAGTCTTTTAAAATTAATAAATAATCAAAAGTTAACAATAGACAAATAATTATATAATAACTCTTAGTTTCTAAATTTGATAATTATATAACTTAAGTGAAGTTTGTATACCTATATTTACTTTAACACAGTTAGTAAATTTTCTGTTTCTTCATAAGACATACTTTGGAGAGCATCCTTGAGTAATTTCTTACAAATTGTATAGTTCACAGAATAAATATTTGCTTTCGAGTTTAGTCTATTATATAGGAGAGGTCCGAGGTACAGGTGAAATTTGGATATAAAAGCATGTTTTGTTGAAATTTGTGGACAAACTATATCTTTACGTCTTTTATTAGTATATCCAGCGCTGTAGGGTAGAGCTTTGTGTTGTTTTAATACAATGCCCATAATAAATAGCTGTCGAACTGTTAATACTTCACAAGATTTGTACAGGAGGTTAGTAGGAAAAAGGAAAGGGCGGAAAGTAGACACTTTGAGAATCGCCCTCTGAGCTCTCTCGATGGTTAGTAAAAATATTTACCTTTCCGAGTAACGATTGCACACGTTTTAATCCATCACTTTTTAATCACTTTAAAACAAAGGTAATTACCGCAAAAACTAAACACAACACTTAACTTCACAGAAAATGAAAAAAAAAAACAAAACAAAAAAATGCACCAATAACCGATCAAAACTTTGAACTAATAGACTCGCGCAATGTCTCGCGATCTTACTATTTACACACACACGCGCGTCGTTATTACGTTTCATTCATAAAAAATCAAAAGCCAGGCTTAAAAATCAGTACAATTTGGGAAATAAGTACATACTAATGTTATCAACAACGTGAACAATTTCTATACAAATAGTCAAAGGTCTAGAAGCCAGATTTGAAGCCAACTGGTGCGAGCGAGACGGGTTGATTTTTGCTGTTGCGCTCTAGATTGCTAAGCGGCACTGGAGATGATTGGCAACGATGCGCGTGATGAAAATGCGCGGAATTTGAAATTATTCATTGAGTATGTAAACCTGGCAACCTTGCATCGTACTTACGTATAGCGGGTGGCCGGGACGTGCGGAGTTTATTTTTTATTATTCTTATCAATATCTTTATAAGTTTACTTGTGTATTTTTTTTTTAATTATTAAGCTCGCGCTTCATTGAAAGCCAGGCTTTTCGGCTTTAGTAAAAGGCACGCCCCTGAGAGCATGTGGAATGTTCCACCTGTTCCCGATACATGTATACAATCTGTAGACGCGTCATCGTTCTTGTGCCCTTGTCCCAAATGATGTGAGGTCGGCGCAACATGGCTTCTTCTTCGACACTTGTCTGCAAACGCCTCGTCGTCCTAACATTGTGACATGTTACTTACAGAAGAGCTAGTGAACGGCGCGGCACACGCGGAGTCGGGCAGCTCGGACTCCGAGACGCTGGCGGCCACGTCACGCCGCGTGCACGCGCGCGCCGGCCAGCACGAGCACGAGCACGACGGCACGCGGCG
Source organism: Amphipoea oculea (assembly GCA_945859645.1). Lineage (NCBI taxonomy): Eukaryota > Metazoa > Arthropoda > Insecta > Lepidoptera > Noctuidae > Amphipoea > Amphipoea oculea. The sequence continues at coordinate 11,800,303 of OX243891.1, read as the reverse complement.
CGCCAGGCACGAGCGCGACTCGTGGGACAGCGACGCGCCGCTGCACGTGCATCGGAAAGGTACGGCTCGCTCACCACATCGTACATTGTAATTCCCTGAACTGCTTCTAAACCCCCTTGCGATGATTCTTTTTGTTTTTGTATATTAGGATAACGATTCTAGATAGCTTATTTAATTTGACCCTGTACGATTAACCACTTCGGTTGTTTAATGCGCCACAGTCACTTCAATATTATGCACCCTTCTTCGTAGCGCGTCGCGTAATACGGTGTAATAGTTTGTTCGGTTGTTATGACGAATATAATGTGCGGCAGGTAAAGGCGTGGGCAAGAAGAGCAAGAGCAGCAGCGCCAGCGCAGAGCCCGTGCCGTCCACCAGCAGAGCGCCGCCCGACGGTAACTATACTATACGCTGCACAACGTAGGGTACACAGTCTATGCACGATTTAATTGTACATACATTAATGCTCACTTGAAAAAGTCCAAAAGTGATAAACATATTTATTTATTTTGGAAGGTTTACAAAAGTGTGAAGATTAAACCAGAAAAAACGTAGCGCCACAGAGTAACCCCCCACGGAGGCAAATCTTCTCATTTGTGTTCTGTCCCGCTTTGTGTAGTGCCGAGTGCTCCTTTCATTGCGCGTTTGTGCGAAGTTGTCTCTCTGTCGGGTTACTCACTCGGTCGCAGATCGTAATCTGTCTCTCAAAATTGCATAGAGTTGTTACTATAATCTATAATTTTGTAAGCATGCTAATACATCACATGCAATGCTTCCATAGTTGTAACATATTGTTACGAGCTTGGGGTTCGTGACAATAAAAACTGCCGATTTAATTACCAAAAATAGACACTTTAATTGAAAACACAAATTACAACTTAAACACACTAATTATAAAACACAATCGCACTACTGATTACTTGAAAGTCGCACTTGAAGATCGCTTCGATGTTTTCGCTTGTATCGCTTATCCAACACTGTTTTCGGGACGCGGCGACACCGGTCTTATATAGGCCTCGGATAGTTCCAGAACCTTCTATCGTAGAAACATCTAGAATGTTCGAGTACATATCGGTCCCGTCCGACCAGACATCGATAGTTCTGGAAAGTTCTATCATCGAAGTTTCTAGAACGGTCGCGACTATTAGTTCTGCTACTCGATACTAGATGGCGCTAGTGGTAGCTAATATCGCCATCAATTGGCTATTTGACAGTTTTCGAAAAGATATTTTTAAATATACGTAGGTTTATTTTATACCTCTTACAATTATTTTTTTCTTAAAAAAGCGTTGTTTATTCGAAAAAAAATGTTTTTTTTCATTCCGTATTTTGAAATTCGCGCGGAAACAGCCGATCACGTGACATTTATGGCTGTGACGTCACATTTCAATAAACTAAGTAAAGCTAACTACGACGCTTCAACTCTTAAACATATTTTGTGTGGAAAGTTTGCATAAAAAGTTGCATAAAAAGTATATTTTGTGTGGAAAATCAGCAAACTGCCAACGATGATAAAACACAGTAACACACAACGTTTTATTTATTGTGATGTGACGTCATACGATGCTCGATCATGGCCGTTCGCGTTTCAGTTTTAGTAATCCACAGATAAAAAATCTCTAATTTATTTTTCAAAAATAAAATATTTACAATTTATTTTAATGCATAAAACCTATTGTATGATTATTGTGAACCTATATGCTACTATATCTAACATATTATATATTTTATCGTTACAACTGTCAAATAGCCAATTGTGGCGCGCAACACTGCCCCCTCCTAAAACATGCTCGTCCCGAGCATCATTGGCCCCATGATAACGCGCCAGTCGATCCACATGGACGATCTTAGGAGTACCTCTCGCACCTTTCTGTATCCGGTAGGTTACGTCATTGATCTTTGTCACAATCCGGTACGGTCCGTCCCATTTAGCTTGAAGCTTAGGAGATTTCCCTTTGCTGCGGACTGGATTGTGCAACCACACTAGTGAACCTTGGTCGAACCCTTTATTGTTCATTTTGCGGTCATAACGGGTTTTCATCTTCTCAGACATTTGCTGGCCCGATTGTCTGACGTGCTCATAGATGTCATTCATTTTGTTCCGCAAGTCATTCGCATAATCGGTTATACTGCGTGGGGCATCAGGTGGTATTCCAGTGATCAGGTCTGCAGGCAACCGTAATTCTCTTCCAAAGTTTGCGAAAGCTGGTGTCACCGATGTACTTTCGTGAACAGCACTTCGATATGACAACAAAAACGGTTGTATGTGCTTGTCCCAATCTCGTTGCCGATTTTCCACAACTTTTGCCAGGTATCTTTCCAATGTCTGATTAAATCGTTCCACCATTCCATCCGATTGTGGGTGGTAAGAAGTTGTTCTCGTTTTATGAGTACCCATAACTCGACAAGTTTCCTGGAATATTTGGGACTCAAAATTCCTTCCTTGATCACTGTGAATCTCTAAAGGTACGCCAAAACGACAGAAGACTTCATGGACTAATTTATCTGCAACTGTCGAAGCTTCTTGATTTGGTATGGCGAAGACTTCCGGCCACTTAGTGAAGTAATCCATTACAACCATGAAATACTTGTTACCACTTTCACTTTCCGGAAACGGTCCCGCAACATCTAGGGCTATCCTCTCCCATGGTGCACCAACATTGTACAATTTCAATGCACCTCTACTACGAGTCTGAGGTCCCTTTACAGCTGCACAACTCGTACATTTGCGGCACCAGTCCTCGACATCGTCCCGACAGTGGACCCAGTAAAACCGTTCTCGTATCTTCAGTAGGGTCCGTTTAACTCCCAGATGGCCTCCTGAACAACCATTATGGTACAGCTGTAGAACATCCGGTACTTGAGCTTTAGGGACAACCATTTGCAAATGACAGCTGTCTCCCCGAGCATTTTCCCATTTACGGCACAGGACTCCATCCTGAATCACCAAGCTGTCCCATTGGGCCCAATAGCTTTTTGTGATCGAACTCATCGCTGAGACGTCGCTCCACGTGGGCTTAGGTGCACTGGCCTTCATCCACTCGAGAATCGGCTTGAGGTCTGAATCTTCCTGTTGTGCACGTTGTAGGCTTTCCTTCCACTCGTTGCTGAGGTCTGTCTTGAGCATCCTCACAGGTACGACTTCTTTACTTTCTTGCCTAGTACAATGCTTGCAGTCTTCAGGACAAGGTCTTCTTGACAATGCATCCGCGTTGCCATGAGATTTTCCGCTGCGATGTTCGACCACGAAGTCGTATTCCTGCAGTAGCTCAATCCATCTCGCAACTTGTCCTTCCGGATTTTTGAACTGCAATAGCCATTTCAGTGCAGCATGGTCGGTGCGTAAGTGGAATTTCCGCCCCAGAAGATATTTGCTAAAATGCTGCAATGACTTTACCACAGCAAGCAATTCCCGTCTCGTGACACAATAGTTCCTTTCCGGCTTTGACAACGACTTGCTGAAGTACGCTATTACAACCTCTTGATCACCATTCCGTTGAGACAATACACCACCAAGTCCTATGTCACTTGCGTCTGTGTCAACTATAAATTCCTTGCCTGCATCAGGGTACCCCAAAATAGGTGTTTTGCACAGTCGGTCCTTTAACTCCTGGAATGCGATGTTGCAACTTTCATCCCAGCAGAAATGTCGCTTCTCCTCGGTTAGCTTGTGCAGGGGTTTGGCTATATCCGCAAAGTTCTTAACAAATCGCCGATAATAAGAGCACAAACCCAAAAATGCTCTGACCTGCGTCTTGTCTTTTGGAACTGGCCAATCCTTGACAGCGACGATTTTCTCTGGATCTGTGCGGATACCTTCTTCCGACACTACATACCCCAAAAAGCTAACTTGTCGTTTGAATAATGAACATTTCTTTGGACTCAACTTGAGGTTGGCACTCTGGATCTTCATGAGCACACGTTCCAGGTTTTGAAGATGTTCTTCAAACGTACGGCCTACGATGATGATGTCATCCAAGTAGACCAGGCAAGCATCGCCAATTAGCCCGCTAAGTACAAGCTCCATCAGTCTTTCAAACGTTGCCGGAGCGTTGCACAATCCAAACGGCATAACTTTAAATTGCCAAAGACCCTTTCCTGTCGAGAATGCAGTTTTCTCCTTGTCCTTGGGATCAATTTCAACTTGCCAGTAGCCACTTTTCAGGTCCAGTGTGCTAAACCACTTTACTCCAGTAAGCATGTCCAGCGTGTCATCAATTCTTGGCAAAGGATAGCTGTCCTTCTTCGTAACGTCGTTCAGGCGACGATAGTCAACACAAAACCGCATGCTGCCGTCCTTCTTTCTTACCAGCACTACAGGTGAACACCATGGACTAGATGAAGGTTCAATAACACCATCCTTCACCATTCCTTCAATCATGGTTTCCACTTCCTTTTCACGTGCTACCGGCAATCTCCTTGGCCGCTGACGGATAGGCAATTCTTCTCCTGTGTTTATTTTGTGTTGAACTAAGCCAGTCTTCCCAATGCCAGCATCGTTTGACGAGAAAACATCGGCGTACTTGAGTAACATCTTCTTCGCCTTGACCATTTCATTTTGGGACAGAGCGCTGCGGCAGTCTTCTAAAAGTGTGGACACTTTCGTTTGTGCATCCTTGCTGAGGGTCCCAGTCGATAGATATTGGCATCGACGCAACCAATCCACTTCCTCGCAAGTACCAACTAGTGTGCCTTTTTCTATAATCTGTTCCTGATCACAAAGGTTCAGCACACGTACCCCTGAGATGTCGGTGGCCCTGACCAAAGTTCGTGCCACTTTCCATGGAAGGTCATTGTCTACCCTTTCCACGAGTACACAACGATTAGTTTGCCCAGGATTCCGAGGAAGACTAACCGGCACAATCGTTTCTGATCTCGGCGGAAGAACAATCTTTTTAAGGCTGTACACATTCCCTGGTAATGCCCCTTCCATAAAAAGTTCCTCTTGTCCACATTTCAAAACACCTTGCTTGACGTCAATCTCGCAACCATTCTTCCTCATAAAGTCAAGGCCCAAGATGCAGTCGTCCATTATATCAGCCACGATGACATTATGCAGGTAGATTCTGTTGCCTAGCTTCAACTCCATCTTCTTCTCTCCATGGACGGGTATGCGCTGACCGGTGGCTGTTACCAAATTAATGCGTTCTCGGTTGTATGCGGAGTCCCCAAGGAACCGACTTATAAGTTGGGAACTGACAACCGTACGAGAGGCTCCAGTATCTATGGTCAGCTTACACGGCGTTCCGTTGACCTCGCCCTTGATGATTAAGCTGTTCCCGTCAAGGGTTTGTGTGATCGAAATCCTTGGGGCTCTTTGAGCATCAGCCAGCACCCGCCCCGCAGTCCTGGCTATTACTCGTTTCCCTGCTGCTGTTGCTGGGCGGTGCTGTTAGCCGCACTACCGTCTGGAGCTCGGTCTTCTCTTTCTGCAGTTGGCTTAGGGCAACTGGATCGAAGGTGGCCCCTTTCCCCACAGCCATAGCACCTAGGGCTGTATCCTTTGTTGCGGTCGCGAACTGTAGCCGCTGCAACCTCCCTGACGCGATGGGAACGATGATCCTGCCGCACAGCTTCCACCTCCAGTGCATGGGCCAAGGCGTCCTTAAGGGTCCCGTGGTGACCGAGCCTCACAGCAGCTCTAACTTCAAGGTCACGGATGCCATCGATAAATACCTGCACCAGGTTCCCATCAATAAGCGCAGGTACAGACTGGTATGCTTTCCGAACCAGCTTCTCAACTTCAAGGGCCCACTGCTGCAGGTTTTCATTATTGCGTTGCACGCGATCCTTGAGCTGCGCACGAAACACGTGTTCCAGGTGAGCGTCGCCATACCGAGCCTCCAATGCCTCAAGGAGCTGCTCGTAAGTCACTTCTTTTCCAAGAGCTTCCAGCACAGTTAAGGCCTGGTCGCGCAGGCCTAGGGTGAGGGCAGTCATGGCCTGACTCTTATTCCACCCGTTCGCCTTCATGACAGCCTCAAACTGAATTTTGTAGGCCGACCAGGAAGATGTTCCGTCGAACGGTGGCACTTTGAATCCCCGTAGCGAAGGTGTTGTAGCTACGGGGGCTGCGATTCCATCCTCAAGTTTAAGGTAATCCAGCGTTTTCTTCACGTCAGCCATTACGGTTTTCTTCACGTCAGCCATCACGGTGTCAACCCGATTATTCACTTGGTCGATTCGGGTTTCAGCTTCCAACAGGCGGTTGTCGTGTTGAGCAACCTTATCCTTCATCTCCTTCATGTCTTTCCCGAAGGTAGCGTGAAGGTCCTTCATAAGGAGCATCTGCTCTTCCTGGCGACGTGCCTGCTCCTCCTTATCCCGCTGGAGCTGTTCTTCCAACCGACGAGCCTGTTCCTCCTGACGGTGGGCCTGTTCCTCCTGACGGCGGGCCTGTTCCTCCTGACGGCGGGCCTGTTCCTCCTTGTCCCGCTGGAGCTGTTCCTCCAACCGACGAGCCTGTTCCTCCTGTCGGCGGGCCTGTTCCTCCTGTCGGCGGGCCTGTTCCTCCTGACGGCGAGACTGCTCCTGCAGCATCATCATCAGAGCAGCAAAATCTGGTGCTGATGATGCTGGAGCAGCTGTGGACGGGCCGGCCTTCGTGATTGGTAGTTGGCCCTCCGACGTCTGTGGCGTTGCTCCACCGAATCGCCTCTGGTCCGTCTCTTGCTGGCGTTGACTCCGGGTACGGATACCCTCCGTGTCGTCCTTCGGTAGAATCGGCATGATTTTAATCCTTGCTTCTGACACCAATTGTTACGAGCTTGGGGTTCGTGACAATAAAAACTGCCGATTTAATTACCAAAAATAGACACTTTAATTGAAAACACAAATTACAACTTAAACACACTAATTATAAAACACAATCGCACTACTGATTACTTGAAAGTCGCACTTGAAGATCGCTTCGATGTTTTCGCTTGTATCGCTTATCCAACACTGTTTTCGGGACGCGGCGACACCGGTCTTATATAGGCCTCGGATAGTTCCAGAACCTTCTATCGTAGAAACATCTAGAATGTTCGAGTACATATCGGTCCCGTCCGACCAGACATCGATAGTTCTGGAAAGTTCTATCATCGAAGTTTCTAGAACGGTCGCGACTATTAGTTCTGCTACTCGATACTAGATGGCGCTAGTGGTAGCTAATATCGCCATCAATTGTGGCGCGCAACAATATAATAACATATATTAGATGTAACATATATTAGATCTCTTTATCGCGTTCGTTTTTCCGAACATAGACGATGATTCCCGAAGCGCATACTTTTCTTTGGGAAGCTGTACGTAGTTCACCGTGGCGTACTTGGTGGAGCGGCACTACTACTTACAAGAACCCGCGTCGTTTGCTCGTCACATATGATACGAAGTACTGTGTACAGAATACGCGCAAGTGAACGGGTCGGGCGGCGCGGCGTCGTCGTGCTCTGCGGAGCGCTCCGGGGAGGGCGAGGGGGAGTCCTCGAGCGAGCGCTCCAACATACAGGTGGTCGAAGAGGAACTGCAGGACGACGAGGTCGAGCTCACCTACGAGGTCAGTACACCATCAGTATATCTTTACCTTTACGTAGTATAAAACAAAAGCCCTTTTCGTGTGTCAGTATGACCGCTTTGATCTTCTAATCTATGGTCGGTTTCAAAAGTATCTGATGAACATGTAAACAAATGGGTCAAAAAACGTACCTGTGGATGCCAATTCATAATGCCATATGATTTTATTATTTGAATACTTACCCCCTTATTCATAAAACTTATCAAACCTATTTTAGTTAAAATGGGGGTTGTCTCTTTCTTACACACAGAAATGACAACGTGACAGATAAAGACAAACGTTCTATATCTACTTTATCTCTATTTTAGCTAAAATAGAGATAAAGTAGGATTATTAATAAGGGGGTTAGTTAAAACAAAATTTCTAATTTTAAATCGCGTTGATGATGTTTTTCATTTGACAATTGAAATAAATTTTGTAACCTCAATTTTCATCAATGATTGATCAATTACAATTTAATAAAGATATTCAAACAGTAATTGTTGGAATAAGTGGTGACATATAAAGTCGAAACGTTGTACAAACTGACAAATGTGATACTATTCCTTTTTATGAGTGATTCAATCTGAGTTAAACCTGCACAATGTGTGTTGCGTTCAGTTCTCATTACATATTGTCGGATCAGACACAATGGAGTTGAATGGAATGGTGCTTTTCACTATCGTTTAGAGCATTTCTTTTGTAAGATGTATGTGCATTCATCTGGTTAATATTCAACTTGATTTAGCACAAAAGTGTCGGCATTATGAGTCTTTTGTACCAACCAGCCTTCTATTCTATTCTCTTTATATGGCAAACAAAGTCCATTTCGACCATTCTGCCAACATCTAGTTAATTGGAAAAGCAAGTGTGCATTAAAAAAAAAAACGAGTGTGCTTATTTATGAACACACGACTGAAGTGAAACTTCAAACGTATTTGGCTATGAGAGGAAGAGAGAAAGAAAATGTGCGCGCGCACTGATTTCTCTTGCTTATATCCCCCACTCAACTCCCCTTCGCCTCGCCCGTAGCCCGTAGACATGGGTCGTACTTGCAAAATCGAGTACCAGGGCTTCCAAGTACGTCCACCTTAAGAAACCAGGCCCTAATACCAGGGCTCGAGATACTTTCAAGTATTTTCTATCTGCATCAAAAATTGATCTATAACTTCATACAAATAAGAAGTACAATCGCGTAATCAAACAAAAGCCCAGTTGGAAGTAAAAAGTACTTGCATAGGAAATTGACCCGTGAATTCCTATAAATAAGGAGCACAATCGCGTTTACAAATAAATACTTTTACAAACCATTAAAGTAAAAATACTTGCATAAGAAATTGTTCCGTAGACTCTTACGGAGTTGTATGGAGTGTCCGAGGTGTAATAAGAGTCTTACCACACCTCGGACACTCCATACAACGCTCGCAAAATAATTACCTAGTACTACTACATAAACAAATGACGTTTGTATACGCGCAAATGTGTGCGTGAAATCTAGTAGCGTAAAAAAATGGCGCGGTAAGCAATTTGTGTCGAGGAACCGAACGACGACGGCGGCGGCGCTGCCCGAACGTGTGCATTATTATGAAGTGACCATGTAGTTCAATTGTTTATTTATATAGTCGGGTTCGTAATGAAATAAAAACACTAAAATAGTTTAGTTTAAATGACTTGTCTGTAAATAATCGGTTATTAAATCGCATGTTATTAAAAATGCGAAATCTTACAAACAGTTTATGTAAATACGAATTCGGAAAAGCATCACAATATCCAACCATCGTGATTAAAACTCAAATAAAACTTTTCGTGTCAGCAATACAGCGCTGCGGTTCGCGAGCGCCCTTGCTAAAGAGTCGGCGACGAATACCTCGAAGTGCGGGGTGAGGTGCGGTATCTGATATGAGGGCGAAGAAGGGAGTGTCCTTTCTGTACGTAGTACTATTAAGTATTCCGTGCTCTTACTGATAAGGAGCATGATCGCATTTGCGAAAACAAACGCGGTACCTACGTACGTACGTAGGTACTCAAATAGTTCAACAACCGCGTTTGTTTTCGGAGCGAGATACTTTCAAGTATTTTCTATCTGCATAGAAAATTGATCCATAACTTCATACAAATAAGAAGTACAATCGCGTATTCAAAAGCCCCGTTGGAAGTAAAACTACTTGCATAGGAAATTGATCAATGACTTCCTATAAATAAGGAGCAAAATCGCGTTTACAAATAAATACTTTTACAAACCATTAAAGTAAAAATACTTGCATACGAATTTGTTCCGTAGACTCTTACTGATAAGGAGCATGATCGCATTTGCGAAAACTAACGCGATTGAGTACCTACGTATTTGAGCGAGTAGCCGTATAAGGTACTTTATAGTCTTGCAAGTATTTTGAGTCGGTACCTGGTGTGCGTACTTGGAAGCAAAAACCTGGTCGAGTAAATACGTACCTTCCCTACTTGCCCGATCACACTTTTCGTAACGCTTGCGTAACGCGTTCGCCAGCTTACTCTCCAAGTCAAGTGTGCGTAAAGAAGTTTCACGTAAATAATTTTGACACAACAAAAATCGAATTTGACAATCGCGACTCGTCGACACGTGGTACAGACGCCAGCACGTCAACCTACCCGAAACTGTCAAATTTTCCCAATCAACTTTGAACCTTATTCTTTAGTAATAAAGTTGAAAATCGATTAAAGAAATCTGACAGATTGTAGTAGGTTGATGTGCTGGCGTCTGTACTTATTTGCCCTAACCCCGTGTATTGTTTTTTAGAGCCGCAGGCGCGGAGGGGGCGGCCTTGGCGTGTTTTTTATGGAATTTTTCACTTTTTGTATGGAAAATATGAAAAATGATTACCTACATGTTGAGTTTTAGGAGTTTATGGGTTTCATAAATGGGGTCGAAATTTTCATTATTTTTGCGATAGGACGCACCATTTTCGAGATATAAGCAAAAGAAAAAAAACTTAATACGTATTTGGCTATGAGAGGAAGAGAGAAAGAAAACGTACGCGCGCACTGCTTTGTCTTGCTTATATCCCCCACTCAACTCCCGTTCACCTCACCCGATCACACTTTTCGTAACGCGTTCGCCAGTTTACTCCCCAAATCAAGCGCGCGTAAAGAAGTTTTCCTTCAAAAACATACAAACAGCCGAACATAGTACCTCCTCCTTTTTGTGAAGTCGGTAAAAATTACTTGCATACGAAACTGTTCCGTAGACTTACTGATAAGGAGCATGATCGCATGGCGAAAACTAACGCGGTTGAGTACCTACGTATTTGAGCGAGTAGCCGCATAAGATACTTAATAGTCTTGCAAGTATTTTGAGTCGGTACCTGGTGTGCGTACTTGGAAGCAAATACCTGGTGTAAAAACCCATTCGCATATTCATGCAACCGGGACCGGGTTTTTACACCAGGTATTTCCAGCTATTTTTTACGTACCTTCCCTACTCGCCCGATCACACGTTTTCGTAACGCATTCGCCAGTTTACTCCCCAAGTCAAGCGCGCCTAAAGAAGTTTCACTTCAAAAATACATAAAATACCAGTCGACCTTAGTATATTACAATAGAACTAGAGACTTATTGCTGCTGTTGCAGAGCGGCGGCAGCAGAGGGCGCGGCGCTCGCAAGCGGCGCCTCGTCAGCTCCGACAGCAGCGTCAGTCTGCGCAGGCGCAGCAGGCACAGCAAGCACAACAAGCCGGCCAAGCGGTAAGCAGTATAACCACATTTATGTGTTTTTTTCGGGAATGCACGCAGTCTGATGAACCTATCCACAACTACCGATTTAGTCACTCTGCACGCTCTTCTTCGAATGTGTCGCGGTATGTCGCGTGTTCACTGGGAAACATGCAATGCTAAAAATATCGAAAGAAAACGTAATTTTGCGACAGTAAAACTAAATTACGTTAAAAAAAAATGCGAAATTTGTTTTAACAAATTGTTAATGTTAGTATTTTGCTGAAGTATTCAGATGTTGAGTTAAATAGACCACAAAGATTATTCAAGGACAATTAGCTTATTGCGCAAGCGCAGCTACATACTCTGTGTGTGCTGCAATCGCTATGGCGTACATGAGGCCCCCTGTGTGGCTACTGCTGACTGTACACACCCCGCCCGCAGCACGCGCGAGCGCTTCGCGTCGGCCTCGTCGTCGTCGCGCAGCAGCGGCTCGGCGGGCTCGGCCGGCTCGGCGGCGGCGGCGCGGCGCTACGAGTCGGACCGCTCGTACCGGCCGCGCTACTCGTCGGACGACGACGCGCCGCTGCAGCTGTACCGCACGCGGCAGGACCCCGCCGCGCCCGCGCCGCTCCGCAGGCGCACGGTGAGTAGCCTTAGTGTAGCCGCCATCCAGTACTCGGGACGAGTCGCTTGTGGGGAGCGAACCGGCCGCGCTACTCGTCGGACGACGACGCGCCGCTGCAGCTGTACCGCACGCGGCAGGACCCCGCCGCGCCCGCGCCGCTCCGCAGGCGCACGGTGAGTAGCCTTAGTGTAGCCGCCATCCAGTACTCGGGACGAGTCGCTTGTGGGGAGCGAACCGGCCGCGCTACTCGTCGGACGACGACGCGCCGCTGCAGCTGTACCGCACGCGGCAGGACCCCGCCGCGCCCGCGCCGCTCCGCAGGCGCACGGTGAGTAGCCTTAGTGTAGCCGCCATCCAGTACTCGGGACGAGTCGCTTGTGGGGAGCGAACCGGCCGCGCTACTCGTCGGACGACGACGCGCCGCTGCAGCTGTACCGCACGCGGCAGGACCCCGCCGCGCCCGCGCCGCTCCGCAGGCGCACGGTGAGTAGCCTTAGTGTAGCCGCCATCCAGTACTCGGGACGAGTCGCTTGTGGGGAGCGAACCGGCCGCGCTACTCGTCGGACGACGACGCGCCGCTGCAGCTGTACCGCACGCGGCAGGACCCCGCCGCGCCCGCGCCGCTCCGCAGGCGCACGGTGAGTAGCCTTAGTGTAGCCGCCATCCAGTACTCGGGACGAGTCGCTTGTGGGGAGCGAACCGGCCGCGCTACTCGTCGGACGACGACGCGCCGCTGCAGCTGTACCGCACGCGGCAGGACCCCGCCGCGCCCGCGCCGCTCCGCAGGCGCACGGTGAGTAGCCTTAGTGTAGCCGCCATCCAGTACTCGGGACGAGTCGCTTGTGGGGAGCGAACCGGCCGCGCTACTCGTCGGACGACGACGCGCCGCTGCAGCTGTACCGCACGCGGCAGGACCCCGCCGCGCCCGCGCCGCTCCGCAGGCGCACGGTGAGTAGCCTTAGTGTAGCCGCCATCCAGTACTCGGGACGAGTCGCTTGTGGGGAGCGAACCGGCCGCGCTACTCGTCGGACGACGACGCGCCGCTGCAGCTGTACCGCACGCGGCAGGACCCCGCCGCGCCCGCGCCGCTCCGCAGGCGCACGGTGAGTAGCCTTAGTGTAGCCGCCATCCAGTACTCGGGACGAGTCGCTTGTGGGGAGCGAACCGGCCGCGCTACTCGTCGGACGACGACGCGCCGCTGCAGCTGTACCGCACGCGGCAGGACCCCGCCGCGCCCGCGCCGCTCCGCAGGCGCACGGTGAGTAGCCTTAGTGTAGCCGCCATCCAGTACTCGGGACGAGTCGCTTGTGGGGAGCGAACCGGCCGCGCTACTCGTCGGACGACGACGCGCCGCTGCAGCTGTACCGCACGCGGCAGGACCCCGCCGCGCCCGCGCCGCTCCGCAGGCGCACGGTGAGTAGCCTTAGTGTAGCCGCCATCCAGTACTCGGGACGAGTCGCTTGTGGGGAGCGAACCGGCCGCGCTACTCGTCGGACGACGACGCGCCGCTGCAGCTGTACCGCACGCGGCAGGACCCCGCCGCGCCCGCGCCGCTCCGCAGGCGCACGGTGAGTAGCCTTAGTGTAGCCGCCATCCAGTACTCGGGACGAGTCGCTTGTGGGGAGCGAACCGGCCGCGCTACTCGTCGGACGACGACGCGCCGCTGCAGCTGTACCGCACGCGGCAGGACCCCGCCGCGCCCGCGCCGCTCCGCAGGCGCACGGTGAGTAGCCTTAGTGTAGCCGCCATCCAGTACTCGGGACGAGTCGCTTGTGGGGAGCGAACCGGCCGCGCTACTCGTCGGACGACGACGCGCCGCTGCAGCTGTACCGCACGCGGCAGGACCCCGCCGCGCCCGCGCCGCTCCGCAGGCGCACGGTGAGTAGCCTTAGTGTAGCCGCCATCCAGTACTCGGGACGAGTCGCTTGTGGGGAGCGAACCGGCCGCGCTACTCGTCGGACGACGACGCGCCGCTGCAGCTGTACCGCACGCGGCAGGACCCCGCCGCGCCCGCGCCGCTCCGCAGGCGCACGGTGAGTAGCCTTAGTGTAGCCGCCATCCAGTACTCGGGACGAGTCGCTTGTGGGGAGCGAACCGGCCGCGCTACTCGTCGGACGACGACGCGCCGCTGCAGCTGTACCGCACGCGGCAGGACCCCGCCGCGCCCGCGCCGCTCCGCAGGCGCACGGTGAGTAGCCTTAGTGTAGCCGCCATCCAGTACTCGGGACGAGTCGCTTGTGGGGAGCGAACCGGCCGCGCTACTCGTCGGACGACGACGCGCCGCTGCAGCTGTACCGCACGCGGCAGGACCCCGCCGCGCCCGCGCCGCTCCGCAGGCGCACGGTGAGTAGCCTTAGTGTAGCCGCCATCCAGTACTCGGGACGAGTCGCTTGTGGGGAGCGAACCGGCCGCGCTACTCGTCGGACGACGACGCGCCGCTGCAGCTGTACCGCACGCGGCAGGACCCCGCCGCGCCCGCGCCGCTCCGCAGGCGCACGGTGAGTAGCCTTAGTGTAGCCGCCATCCAGTACTCGGGACGAGTCGCTTGTGGGGAGCGAACCGGCCGCGCTACTCGTCGGACGACGACGCGCCGCTGCAGCTGTACCGCACGCGGCAGGACCCCGCCGCGCCCGCGCCGCTCCGCAGGCGCACGGTGAGTAGCCTTAGTGTAGCCGCCATCCAGTACTCGGGACGAGTCGCTTGTGGGGAGCGAACCGGCCGCGCTACTCGTCGGACGACGACGCGCCGCTGCAGCTGTACCGCACGCGGCAGGACCCCGCCGCGCCCGCGCCGCTCCGCAGGCGCACGGTGAGTAGCCTTAGTGTAGCCGCCATCCAGTACTCGGGACGAGTCGCTTGTGGGGAGCGAACCGGCCGCGCTACTCGTCGGACGACGACGCGCCGCTGCAGCTGTACCGCACGCGGCAGGACCCCGCCGCGCCCGCGCCGCTCCGCAGGCGCACGGTGAGTAGCCTTAGTGTAGCCGCCATCCAGTACTCGGGACGAGTCGCTTGTGGGGAGCGAACCGGCCGCGCTACTCGTCGGACGACGACGCGCCGCTGCAGCTGTACCGCACGCGGCAGGACCCCGCCGCGCCCGCGCCGCTCCGCAGGCGCACGGTGAGTAGCCTTAGTGTAGCCGCCATCCAGTACTCGGGACGAGTCGCTTGTGGGGAGCGAACCGGCCGCGCTACTCGTCGGACGACGACGCGCCGCTGCAGCTGTACCGCACGCGGCAGGACCCCGCCGCGCCCGCGCCGCTCCGCAGGCGCACGGTGAGTAGCCTTAGTGTAGCCGCCATCCAGTACTCGGGACGAGTCGCTTGTGGGGAGCGAACCGGCCGCGCTACTCGTCGGACGACGACGCGCCGCTGCAGCTGTACCGCACGCGGCAGGACCCCGCCGCGCCCGCGCCGCTCCGCAGGCGCACGGTGAGTAGCCTTAGTGTAGCCGCCATCCAGTACTCGGGACGAGTCGCTTGTGGGGAGCGAACCGGCCGCGCTACTCGTCGGACGACGACGCGCCGCTGCAGCTGTACCGCACGCGGCAGGACCCCGCCGCGCCCGCGCCGCTCCGCAGGCGCACGGTGAGTAGCCTTAGTGTAGCCGCCATCCAGTACTCGGGACGAGTCGCTTGTGGGGAGCGAACCGGCCGCGCTACTCGTCGGACGACGACGCGCCGCTGCAGCTGTACCGCACGCGGCAGGACCCCGCCGCGCCCGCGCCGCTCCGCAGGCGCACGGTGAGTAGCCTTAGTGTAGCCGCCATCCAGTACTCGGGACGAGTCGCTTGTGGGGAGCGAACCGGCCGCGCTACTCGTCGGACGACGACGCGCCGCTGCAGCTGTACCGCACGCGGCAGGACCCCGCCGCGCCCGCGCCGCTCCGCAGGCGCACGGTGAGTAGCCTTAGTGTAGCCGCCATCCAGTACTCGGGACGAGTCGCTTGTGGGGAGCGAACCGGCCGCGCTACTCGTCGGACGACGACGCGCCGCTGCAGCTGTACCGCACGCGGCAGGACCCCGCCGCGCCCGCGCCGCTCCGCAGGCGCACGGTGAGTAGCCTTAGTGTAGCCGCCATCCAGTACTCGGGACGAGTCGCTTGTGGGGAGCGAACCGGCCGCGCTACTCGTCGGACGACGACGCGCCGCTGCAGCTGTACCGCACGCGGCAGGACCCCGCCGCGCCCGCGCCGCTCCGCAGGCGCACGGTGAGTAGCCTTAGTGTAGCCGCCATCCAGTACTCGGGACGAGTCGCTTGTGGGGAGCGAACCGGCCGCGCTACTCGTCGGACGACGACGCGCCGCTGCAGCTGTACCGCACGCGGCAGGACCCCGCCGCGCCCGCGCCGCTCCGCAGGCGCACGGTGAGTAGCCTTAGTGTAGCCGCCATCCAGTACTCGGGACGAGTCGCTTGTGGGGAGCGAACCGGCCGCGCTACTCGTCGGACGACGACGCGCCGCTGCAGCTGTACCGCACGCGGCAGGACCCCGCCGCGCCCGCGCCGCTCCGCAGGCGCACGGTGAGTAGCCTTAGTGTAGCCGCCATCCAGTACTCGGGACGAGTCGCTTGTGGGGAGCGAACCGGCCGCGCTACTCGTCGGACGACGACGCGCCGCTGCAGCTGTACCGCACGCGGCAGGACCCCGCCGCGCCCGCGCCGCTCCGCAGGCGCACGGTGAGTAGCCTTAGTGTAGCCGCCATCCAGTACTCGGGACGAGTCGCTTGTGGGGAGCGAACCGGCCGCGCTACTCGTCGGACGACGACGCGCCGCTGCAGCTGTACCGCACGCGGCAGGACCCCGCCGCGCCCGCGCCGCTCCGCAGGCGCACGGTGAGTAGCCTTAGTGTAGCCGCCATCCAGTACTCGGGACGAGTCGCTTGTGGGGACGGAACCATCTGTCTGATCAGAAAATAGACAAAGATTTTGTGCTTAGGGCTATGATTTTACCGTGTTAATAAGTGCGTGTGTGAGGGGCTCGTCGCTGAGTAATAGCCGCACAGATCGATTGATCGGGTTAAGCTACGTTTGCCGCGGTCAATCAGTGGATGGGATCACCTTTACATACTGAAAACCTTCCGTGCCTCGAACCGAAACCGTTGGTCCCGGCTGTTATTCGTGGATCTTCGTTACAGGTAGTAGTGAGTACTCCAAAGGCTGACAACCAGTCTTACCAAGGGCTATCGTGTTACACAGTAACAGTTGTAAAGGTTTGGTCGCGACGACAGGTCGCAGTGGAGCAAAATGAATGCGACAGTGGACTGTATAACATGTACATAATAAAATAATAGAAGACATGAAATTACAACAGAACAGTCGATATACAATATAAACCAGAAAGTATTTTGAACGTTATAAACGCGGGCGTGTGGTGCCGCGTCGTCCGGCTCACTGGCCAACGCGCCAACATGTTGAAAGGAGCGCTCACGACAAGATCGAATAGGCAGTCAATTTATGTAATACTATATTGCATCAATACTAAAAGTTGCTGTTTCATTGAAACATGCTTTGAGCTTGTCACCATTCAAGCCATGTTTCTTCCCTCCAGGGAGCTGGCGTGTCGCTCCGAGCGCGTCGCGCACAGCGGCAGTACAACGAGGACAGTGAAGAGGACTCGGTAGCCGCCATCAGCAAGCGGCTGCAGCACCACCAGCACGCGCGCACGCACCACGCGCACCAAGCCAGCCGGAGGAGGCACCATGCTGAACAGGTACCCAGGAGTTAAAGTGTACACATCATCTATACAGGCTGATTTTGTCACCTGCAGGCTGCGTGATGGATTGAGTTGATGCAGGATTGGAGGTGGTTTCTCGTACCACACGCATCTGGACCAAAGAGGAGGCTTACTTTTATATTACGCGTATTTTGAATCGCTTTGTTGTGACGTCACGCGCCCATTAACCATCGCAGGTAGGAGTGGTTGTATGAAGCTCTCTCTCGGACTGCTGGACGTAGGCCCCTCCCAAGTTGCGCCACAGCACCTGGTTCTCCGCCGCCCACGCGATCGGGTCATGTAACTGGTCACTGCATACCCCGCAGTACAGTAACGCCATTGTGTTGCAGAGCGCGCACGCGGAGGGCGGCGCGCACGCTGCGCACGCGGCGGACCACAACTACTTCAACGGGCACGCACCGCGCGCGCACGCGCCGCACGCCCCGCACGCGCCCAATGGAAACGGTACGCACGCACCCACACCATGCAGTATCCATGTTGCATAGTCTGCTGCGGCTGAGTCGCGAAACTTAGCTGAAAAGATATTTTAAATTAAATTGTTTGTTCTTGAAATAGGATACTTATCGGAATCACTTTTACACGTCATATTATTTAAAAAAATAACGCTAAATAGAGTCGAATTTAAACGTTAATTCAAATTTAGAGCTGAAAGATTTGATGCTAGTCTCACGAGTACGCATTGTACTAGAATACGAGCCTTTGATTGCAAATATTTATAGATTGTACCTGCAAGAGCTATACCTCCACTTTAGGAAATGAGTAAGCTTCAAAAAAGAAGTTATTTCAATGTGCACATTATATTTGTTCTTTGACAATTAAAATATTTTGTAATATCTTCTGAATGTTATGCCGGCCGCATTCATTGATTGAACATTATTGTTTTTGTATAAAATCAGTATCTCGACAAGACACTTGAGGCGGCGAGATTTATATCTCAGCGATAACGACAGCGCACATTGCGAGTGGAGGCTGAGTCTGTAAGTAGCCGCACGAACTAGTTCCAAACGTTGCCTGTCACCACCTGCATCAACCGCCGATATATTTGTTGCAGGTACCGCGGCAGACGGGTCGGGCGGGTCCAACGGCTCGAGCGCGGGGGCCTCGGGCCCCGGGGCCCCGGGCGCCGTGTCCATCTCGTCGCGGGGCCGCGTGCGCAAGCTGACGGCCAAGGCGCGCGGCCTGCTGCGGGAATGAGCCAGGGCCCGCGCGCAACGCGCACATAGGACGTAGGACTGTGAACAAATTAGTGATTCAATGTGGTGACTAACTGAACTTAGCGATAGTGGAGAGCAGGGACGTGGTGACGGTGATACTGGTTAATGTTATACAGTGCGGCTTTCCAACACAACAGTATGCGCTTCGGGCGTCATCGTGTTTCAGAATTAGCGCGACCGTCGCGCCACACAGTAGCCTTCAAGTTTAGTGAGCGGCGCACCTATCACTGCGCGTCAACACAGAGGGAATTTCAAACATTGATGTAATTTTTTATTTTCATTATTTTATTTGTCATCACAGTAATATTTTCAACATAATGTTGTAACGAAATAAATGACTTCTATCGGGTAACCTACTCTGGTCTCAGATTGTCAGAGTGGTTAATCTATAAGTTTGTAAACATGGGAATAGTAAATAGACAAGTATGTCCATGGCTGTGTAACAGCTCTATATTAGATCTCATCAACGCGCGTTCGTATTTCCGAAGGTGCCCGAAGCGCATCGTTTCCTTTGGAAAGCTGTGCAGTTCAAGAATATGTGTTACACACATAGTCTTATTTTGTCTTTAATAAGTTAACTGTAAACTAAGTACGAGAGCTTAGTTACGTAGAAGTGAGTGTTTATTAAAATGTGAAGAATGCCATTTTGTAATACTCAATGCAGTCGGACAGAGTTCAATATTCAATATAAAAGAGGGGTGTGGCTTATGATCACACGGTAGAGTGACAACTCACGACTGGAGCCGAATGTACCCGAGCGGGACGGTTCGGTCTCATTCAATGTTCAGAAAGAGCGCAAAGTGCGCCTCAAGAATTTTCACTAAGCAATGTAAAGTAATAATACTTTTGTACTGTTTTCAATTACTTGAATAATGCACGAGTTTCGTAGTGAGTTCACCTCTACGACGTGGACTCTATCACGCCATGAACAAACATTACAACATAGTTGTGTGCTGAGTGACACCTCTACTCCTACAGTTAAGATTTAGTATTTGTTTACTTTCACATTGATGTTGTAAGCAAACTAGTGTGGTACGATTTATCGACACATTTCTGTTGTTTGACTCAGTGTAGTGTTGTGTGTAAGTGTACGTTATCGATAGTGAGCGGCTCGGTCGCGTCCGTCTTGTGATATTACGGTATATTGTAGTTCGTTGTAAGCTCAATTATACATATTGAATAGTACTGCCGCATGCCGTCGCTCTTCAGTTGTTTGTGTTCAGTACAAGCTTTAGTTCAAATCAAACATTGCTGTGTGTGTCGTTACCTTCATAATCAGCCTCTAGTGTTCCCACTGCTGGGGCACAGGTCTCCTCTCTGTGAGAGGGAGTGGGCTGTAATCCACCACGCAGGCACAGTGCAGGTTGGTGGACGTCACATGTCTTCGAATTGTAGGTTACCTTATTATACATAAACACAAGAGGGCCAATACTCACGTCAGCAATTATTTATCAAGTACTATCGACCACACACCAATGGTAACAATGTGACATTGACAGCACCTCTATTTCGTAGTGTCAAAGGTGGTTTTCCTAGTTGAAGTGTTACTGACGTGCAGTTGCCTGTACCTCTGCGGCAATATTTTGGTATTCGTTTGGAAAACGTTGTGCCCGTTGTTCACGTGTTCCTGTGACAGGAGTTCTGTTAGCTCAATATAGTAAGTGGATGTTCACTGCGCTGGGGACACGCGGAGAGCACAAACTCGCCCAGCAAGCTTGTGTGTCTAGTTGTAGACAAATGTTTGTAGGAAGCAATCTCACGCTCGAGTGTCGCGCCCCTTACATCATATGTTAAGAACAATTAATTAAATAAGAATTAATTGTAAATATATTCAGTTAATATTATGCTAACAATCTTAAAATAATAATATGTACAAGTATATAAAAAGGGAGGGAAAATAATCAAAGGGCATCAAAAAATTCGTCCGCATCACTGTCAACGGGAAACGTGCCCAAAAGGCTGGCAGCATTGCCACGTTGTATGGCAATGCTGATTCTTTGGCCAAAAAATAGGCCAGCCCTCTGGTCACGTGATGAGTCGACCAACCGCTTGGCGATGTCTCGGAATACTAAGTGGGCACTCGGGCCCCATGGCCCTAGTGTTTCAACCCCAAACGGCTCAAATATGTAAGTTCCAAAGAGATTGGAGTATTTGCGCCGTTTGAGGTTTTCCGCACCTGCAGCAGCCGCCCCAGCACAGCTTACCGTGCTTGGAAGATGGGATGGCGCAAGGGTGTCGACACACGTTGCATCCCACACCAAGGGCCTACCTACCTTCCAAGGCATTATGGTCATCCCGTCTGGTCTCTTACCATCGTCGCGTGCCAAACCATTGGGTTCTAAAACAGCTGGCACCCCAGCGGTGACAAGAGCACGACGGATGATGTCATTGATGCTGGCATGCCGTGCTATCCGGCCTGCGCTTTTACTGCAGGATAAGCCATGGTGTCCGAGGCAGTCGACCCTTCACCGCATTGGCAGCGATGCGGAGCCACGCAAGGGGCGCCCAGACGCAAACAAGTAGCGAGCCGGAAGGTGGTGTCACCCAGCAATGTGCCTATGTTGGGTGACGGTAGTGCCTGAAGCCAGAGACCCGACTCCCACTCACCCACAGCCAGTAGGCGGGCACGCTCAGCAGTATTGGTGGACGTATTAATAAGATTATTCCGTACCAACCTGCAGAGCGGCTCATCCCACTGCCTCTGGGAAGATAGGTTCGCGGGCCGATCTGTATCCGGGCAAGCCATTTTCCAGGCGTTCACCGCGTCGGCCAAGCACGGCACTTCAGAGTCAACCAGGGAGGGGGCTAAAATCTTCCCGGTCAACTTTTCGGTGCTGTGGACAGAGGACAGGAACGCCGGTAAGCTAATACTGGTAATTTTGCGGACGCCGAGGCCACCAAAGCGGATGGGTAGTGTGGCTTGCAGCCACGCTCGGTCGTCCAAGGCCACATTTAGAATTGATGTTAATGTGCTGCGAATAATTTGGTCAATTTTGTCCAAGAGGTTTGGCTGCTTCCATAAAGGGGAAGAGCGTAGAAAATATATAAAATTTGGGCCAAAACAACAGTATCTAATTAGGGTGAATGCCGAATGTAGATTAATTTTGGAGAGTCTGTCCGAAATGTCGTTGAACTTTTTAATTTTTTCTTCGATGAAAGGAGGAAAACTATCTTCCAAAATTGGGGAACCTAGGAGGTGCAGTGAGCTTTTTTCTAAAATTTTTATTTGTGGGGCTATTGCATTAAATTTCTCTAGGGTCAATTGTCTGTCGGTAATGTCAGAAAGGTAAATTTCGCATTTTGAGGGGTTAAGGTCCAAGCCAATAGATTTAAATTCCTGTTTGAGAAGTTGTAGGTCATTCAAAACGGTGTCTACATCACCTCCTAGCGTTCCATCATCTAGGTACCACACGTTGAATTTTGAATTTAGTTTCTGGATGATTGGATGAATAGCCAAGCTGAAAATGAATATTAAAAAATATTAGACGTTGTCAGGGAAGTACTTACGCACAGGTTTAGTTTTTTTTTTGTATATTATTATGTAGCATCAACACTTATAATAAGATATGGGGGACTCTATGCGTTTTATTTCATGTCGCGTGTAGGCTCTCTATACGTAAACATTGAGTGTTGCCAGTCAATATTAAAGTGCCGTGTAGGGTGTTAGTATATGGTTTTTGAACAGGATCGGCAACGTATCCCCAACCCGGTTGGGGGTACGTTGCATTAGCGTATCATTTGATCAGCAAAATGAGTAATGCTCTGGGAACAGAGCTCAATAAATGCGTGTATTGTTTTGAGAAGACTCAGTTTAATTGGTGACTTTCAGACAAATGATGAAAGCGATATTTTTGTAATTATTGCACGAAACGGACTCTACAGTCTTTTGTTACTGCTCCTCTGACAGCAGCCCTGTGGCAACAAGTTCGCTGCGATGCAACATCAGAAGGGAAAATAATTGAAACGACTGTCGCGGGCGGCGTGACGTCGCGTGGCGTTTATGTGCTTTGATGTCAGCCTCCTATTAGTGCTATCTCCTTAGTCATTTTTAGTCGATCATCACACTGCACCACGCCCCGTCGCGTACCGCGGGCGGCAGGTTGAACACAGTATCAGTTTGTATACAAAACACAATCTGCGCGCGCGACCTCCGCGACGGAGCGCGGTGCACTGTGATAATGCCTTCGCATCTGGCTTTGGTTGACTCAATCACGTAAACGCCCTAAAATCCAAAGCTAGAGCGCTACAAAGATTTTTGGCGCCTGAATAACATTGGGAAATTGTGTCACAGAAACTGTATTGGCAAAACAAGATGGCGTCGTTAGGTCCCGCTCTGTCTTGTACACCTGTGGATGCGAAGGGCTCCTAACCTACGATTTCCCAGCAGAGCGGTGGCCTTCATGACAATCTGTCATTTTCACCAGTATTTGACAGGTGTCAAAAAGTCTGTAATTGGACAGCCGTTATCGTGTGTCCGTTCGCCGCTTTCTTCGGAAACCAAAGCTTTGGTAACAAGCTAAACAGAATGAGATGTGCACACGAATAGTCATGCTCTGAAATGCTAAATAAGTTAATAATTAGTTGAGTGTGTACTGATGTACCTGCGCTTAGATTAGTTGACGAACCCTCTTATGTAATAAAATTATAATTTATTGCTTATGTATTATATTATGTTGTGTATTATTTACTCAATAAATGCATTTCACCCGACTGCGGTGACGTGTATGTATGTACTTATGTATCGATATTACTGCGAAGTAGAAATAGGTTTATGAAATGCGATCAGAATTTGTTATCATAATTTAAGCACAATTTTCTCTTGTTTAGTGAATATTATTTCAATCGTGTTCAAGGGCTCCAAGCCAAAAGTAGCGCTATCCCTTTCTTGCGGATAATAAACTAAAGACGTGTGAAGGAACATGCGGTCTCGTACCCACAGGTAAGAGACCGCATGTTTCTTGCAACACAACACAACACAAGACTTTGCTTGTTAAAAAGTAATTTATTTAATTCTCTGTGTCAAAGAACTCGTTACTATTGTTTAGTAGCCGTGCCCTACGGCCGCCGCCATCTTTAGTTAGTATTATATTAGATCAATTTATATGTTAGTATTTTGTTATAAAATGTATAAATAGGACTGAAGTCTTATAGGTCAGTAGTATTGTATAACTTATAGCCATAAATGTTATGTAATATATCTCACTATAACTTTCTTTTATAATAGTAATGTAATTATTTGACCATTTAATGGCAACACCGGAGTCGGGTTTTTATTTTATGACAACATTATTTACAATAAATTGATGCGAATATTTTTGTAAAGTGTAACAAATTTATAATGAATAGTTATTATTATTTTGTCATTGTGATATTAAGTATGCAACGAGCAGCTCGAGTGACCTTCACAAGTATTGTATCAATTATTATTACCGACGTGTGACACGTCTGAACAAACTGCAACATCGCACAAACCTCGGTATCATTAGCCAAAGGGAAAATATTATCGACTTTATGTATGTATGCTCTATGGCAAAACCAAATGTGACCTGCACTTGTCTTCACTAGTAAGAGCACCAAGGTCCTATTACAACTTACAACTGGCAACACAATGCTGTATCCAGAGCTTACAGTTTAGTCTCCACTTCTATTTAAAGCTTCGTGTTGCCAGTTCGCAAAATTTAAAATAGGGAACTGTAAAGTTGATGTTTTTTGCAATTCTCTCTGTTAAAGCAATGTAATAGTTATAAATAGTGAATATGTAGCAACAATTTTATAACAATTCCATATTAGATAGCGGTTGAAACCAATGTGTTCTGTACTCACAATGTTTTATACCAATTGACTTTGTTTAATGCAAACTCGAATGTTTAACTGGGCATTAGTGTGCTCGAGTCAGTTCTACGACGCTCAACCGCGTTTGTGTGAGCTCTACTAAGCTCAACCGCGCTCGACTTCAATAGCCCGCTCGTTTTGTTAGCAGTAACGTCTAGGATAAGTGTTGTTTAGTGGAGAGGGCGGCGCAGGTCGCTCGGTGTACATTGTACCTATGTATATATACGTGTGTGAGAATGTGCGTCGCGACGCTGAGTTGATACCAAACAATAAAATGAATATTTTGGAAAATATACTCTTTTTATTTGAAATGAAATGTTTATTAGATCTTTTAAGGTGGAACTAGTCGCGAGCTCGAACTCACTGCACTGGTGGGCAAGGAATATACTACTCTCTGACGAGCTGGTGGGCATGGCCAAAAAGCACGCTGTCTCACCTGGCATCGTGTCCGACAGAGATAGTATCTGTGATGAGCAGTTAGACGCTAGTTTACACACCCAAAGTCTAGTTCGCACGCACAAACAAACACCGTTCCGAACTAAAACGCGCGTAAAAATAATACAAAAAGTCCTTTGGAAAATCGAGTTTTATGAAAAAACCACTGCATACTTCAATTAAAAATAAACTTTATTGAACACTTCGATAATTGAGCTTTGTCGGTACCTACCGACTTTGTTTTGAAGATTTTAACTTCTTTTATTACTTACTAGCTGACCCGGCAAACTTTGTTCAGATTTTTTTTTTGTCGCGTTGGCAACATCTGAGGAAATAGTCATTCCATTTATGAGCAACGAAAACTCATCAAGCTTCTCATTTGCGCCACTCGCTCTCCGTACGTAGGTCATACTTGCTGCGCCCTAACATGGTCATTGCGGTCACGAGCAAAAATGTATTACTATGTAGCGACCGGCCAGCGCTACTTCCAAAGGCTGTTACCTGAGAACTTGTGACATATACACAGTGAGGTACCTACTAGCTTATACGCTATGACTAGGTTAGCGAGCGGGTCACTAGTTAATCACACTAATATTTATAAAGGCGAAAGTTTGTGTGTGTGTGTTTATATGTCTGTTGCTTCTTCACGCTCAAACGGCTGGACCAATTTTGATAAAATTTTGTATGGAGGTAGCTGACACTCTGGATTAACATATAGGCTACTTTTTATCCCGATATTCCCACGGGATCGACATTTACGTGGGTGAAACCGCGGGGCGCAGCTAGTACAGAAATAAACTAAATTGTAAGCTAAAAGCTCCGTATCAAGTGTGGTGTACGTAGGTTAAAATTAAAAAGTTAATTTTGACAGTTGATACATGTTCCGTTATTAGTTGACCATATTAGTAATCTGTGTAGTTGACAGTAGATCAACAATGACACACGTCATTTGTTGAACCGGAAATATTCTAGAATTTCTTCAGTAAAAGGAAATAAATAAAATTAAATTTAAATACTTTCAAAGTATTTAATTGTATTTATTATACGTTGAATCTCAATTACTCACATATATTTACTGCCCGAAACGTCTACACCACAGTACCGAGTCGATCTTGTGTGGGCGTTGATATTGTGAAATATCCTGTTTTGTGTGCGAAACTGAAGGTTTTATTGTTGACATGGATCCGCTAATCGAGGAAGAGATAATGGCAGAAGAGGAGCCGTCGACCTTCAGCATGATCAACCCGCTCAGCTTCAGTAAGTACACTGACTAACTTAATTCCTTAAGTAATCCTATGTTTTCTTCCGCATGAAGTTACTTAATGTTATCAACAAGTATTATTTACCTACACCACGGTCATTGTGTGATAGCTAATATGTTTTGCATCAAAGTAAAGCGCTAGTGGCGGAAAATTGAAAAAGAAACCTTGAAATTAGGTTAATTGTATTATGACTATTGATGTGGCAATCCAGTCAGTGACCTGTTACTGTTGACATGACCAAACTTGGATGAATTACTTGAATGTTATATGATTGATCGCAGTGCAACACATTATCTATACTAATGTTATAAATGCCAAAGTACCTGTCTGTCTGTTACCTTTTGATGCCTAAATGGATATTCATGAAACTTGACACACAGGTAGACCATTAATTGGGTAAGGATGTTGGATACTTTTTAACCCCGCAGTATGTTCCCGTAGGATGATTCCAACTTCCATCCGTTCAAAGCCGGGAGCAAAAGCTAGTTAGCATAATTAGCAATGCTGTTTTTTTCCTTTTATAGAGTATGAGTCATCTACATCAAACAATGTGTTGAATGAATTGAAAACACCTGTTACAAGTGCTGCTGTTATGTCAACTATTTTAATAAAACATTTGTATAATTTTGTATTTATCAATTTTGTTTTATGTTGGGTTAAACCATAGATACAGATACACCTAGATAACGCAAGAGCATCTACTTCGCGTGCCCAGCTTACATACAAAAATCGTAAGCCTCCACTTTCGCGCTCAGTCCTGTAGTGCTGCTGCTGGGTGAGGGTGAACGCTGGGGCTAGGCCCCGGGGGTGGGGCGAGATGGGTGCCGCACATGGCGGTGTCTTTGAATCGATTTGGATTTCCCATCACTAAATAGTGCTTGTGACATCATAGTAGGTAGTCAAAAAATGTCATGCTTGGTTTTCATACAGATCGTGATACTTGCGTTATCTACTATATCTGTGGGTTATACTCATAACAAAAGTGAAAAGTAAATTGTCGGTTTTATAATTTTTGTTGATAACAAAGTCAATCCAAACTGAGCAAAAATATAATATATCTTCAATTTAAAAGTTAGCTATTATTGAAGATATACTAGCAGCTATGCTAAGCTTGTGTTTGAAATAACTTGGGATATTTAATCTGTCCAGTCGGTCTGTCCTTAAAGCAGTTTGGTGTGGGAGGGGTCATAACATATTCCAGGAGCCTATTCCATGCTGCTACAACTCTGTTAGGCAAGAATTGCTTCAAAGGCTTTTTCTTTGATGAAAAGTCCTATCACTTTAGGCCCTAAAGCACTGAATGCAGTTGTTTAAAGCAGGCTGACCATCTTCATTTTTAAAATCCAATTGTTCCTTCTTGAAGATGCTGCATTAGTCTGTTATTTTAATGAATCCTTCTAAATGTTCCAGTGCTCAAGTTCCTAGCCTCATACGGCTGGTTCCTCGTGGGAGGCGCTGCAGTCACACTGTACATCGCACACAGACTGCGGCCCGTGCTGGCCAAGTGGCAGCAGGCGAGGGAAGATGCCGAGTACCATAAGAGTAAGTAGAGGTCATCAGAGCAGTCTCCGCATAGACGACGCAGGGGCCTACTGTCTACGTCCGTCATCGAAGATACGTCCGTCCAAAAGTAGTTCGATACAACGAAATGAACTCTTTTATTAACTTTTTCGGAGGGGCAAAAAATATCGGGACAGCCGTCAAATCGTGCTGTCATACATTCTTAGTCCGGGCCCCGAAATAATGTTATGCCCGCAGGTGATAAGCAGTATGAAACACCCGTAACTTCGGCTGTAACAGCTATGGATCTCGTCCTTGGTGCCACCCCCAGATCTTGAGTCCTCTATCTCTATAATCTATACTAATATTATAAAGAGGTAAAAGTTTGTAAGTTTGTATGTTTGTAAGTTTGTATGTAGGGGGTAAACTCTAGAACTACCAGTTGGATTTGAAAAATTCTTCTTGCATTTGATAGCCCAATTATTGAGGAAGGCTATAGGCTATTTAAAATCACGCTATGACCCTTAGGAGCCGAGCAAAAAGAAAAAAAGTCAAAAAGAACGTTAAGTGATAGCGCGGGCGGGTGATGCGATACGACGGGGTGGCTCGGGGGAAACAAGAAGTTTCACGCGAACGAAGTCGCGGGCTGAAGCTAGTTATCTATATTGTGGAAGTATTCCGAGGTCCGCTGTTTGTGCCTATTATTGCACAATTACTTACTCTTCCCGAGTCCTGGAGTGGAGACCGCGTATCAGCAAGCGTGGTGTGGTACACTCCCAACTAGCGACGACCTTAAAAGCTGGTTGGTACAGACTGGACGCGGAAGGCGGAGAACAGGGTGTCGTGGCGCAGACAGGAAGTGGCCTTTGTCCAGCAGTGGACTGCGATAGGCTGAGTTGAGTGTGAAAGAACGGCTTAGTTCGTCTAGTTTCACCTTCAAATCCATGGACACTAGGTCTGCTAGTTATAACATGTGTGGCCAGATTCGGGAAGAGGGAATTGAGAGACAAATTAGGGATTGCGCCCTTGATTTTCCCATTAGTGTCGTAAGTTCAGCCATGATTGGATCATTCTTATAATGACTAACATATGATTGATGTGTTACTGTCCAGACCCGGACGTGGCCCTAGCGCGCATGGAGGCGGTGCAGCGCGCGCGGGAGATGCAGCAACAGAAGCTCCTGGAGGCGTCGCAGAGGGCGCTCGAGCTGCAGAAAGAGGTACACTAACCACAATACAGTTGCTCATTTTTCGGTTTGTTTTTATGATAAATGTTTCAAGAAATAACCTAGAATTTGGAAAGGGCATTTGTCAGACCTATGTGAAGCACAAGGCAGAGAATTTTGTTATGGTATTGAAAAACAGACCTTATAATCAGTGACTGAAAGTTTAAAATGGCTTACACCCAAAAAACGCCTGTTTGTACAACATTGAACTTTATGACACTAACAATAAAGTTGCTTATTGCCAATGTAAATTTGCAAGTTAATTAAATAACGAATGCTTTGAGTAGACGAAGCTAAAGTAATTATATTGTTTATTGTTTCACAGCGTGAGGAACGCAAGCGCGCGGAGATGGCGGAGCGCCTCGAGAAGTACGGCACCGCGGCCGGACACAAACTCGGCAGCGGACAGAAAGATGACGGTACGTACTGATGGCTACTTTGTGTGCAACTGGCCTATCATACGCCCTGTAGCTGCAGGCGAGACTAATTGGGGGAAAATAGAGCGTTTTAAAATTGCTGCGGACTAAAACGCGAAAAGGGTTTAAGGCGAGTCCGATTTCCGTCAGGTTATATCATGATAATTACAAAGCAAACAAAATTGTAATCTCATAACGTCAATCAGTTAATTATTTTGACATGTATCGCTTTCCATCAGGCGTGCTCGGGGTCAAGAGTGGCCCATTTAGCAATAAAAATAACCTCAGCTACTGGCGCTTGAGATCACAGCTTTCCTGTGAAAATGTTAGTATTTAACCCTTTAAATCTGTATATGTATGTATCATGTGCCATAAGTGTCTGTATCGAAAAACTCCTTTCTCAACAGACTACATGCCTCTGAGCGCGGGTGCGTCCACCTCGTCCTACCGTCCTCCCAAGAAGTCCAAGTGCGGCGGCGGCGGCTGCGGCCGGTAGACCGACATCCCACACCCCTCACGACGGAGAGGATGGCTGTCTGTGCCACAGCCGTCCACACACGAACCGCTCAGCAAGGATATACAGGAATATGCTAACTTGTCTCTGCAGACTATACATCACTGTAATAGTATAAGTATTGTAAACTCAGGGGCTAACTCTCGGTGGATGAAAGCCTATTAAACCAACACCCGGTGTCTGAACTGAGAATTTGATGTTAAGAACTTGTCACGTTTATTGCAAAGAAATGTTGAATTTCGCTATTTGAAGGAATCACCACCTAATTCTCAATTCAGAAAGTGGATGTGAATCGGTTGTCAATACTCGTATCAACTATATTGTGCCGAAGGGATCCCGTCGGCAAACATGACGAAGTTTCATCCACTTTTGTTATAAAAGTAAGTCTTGTGCAAAATGTTATGCTTCTAGACTAGAACCAGCGCTTCAGGCAGTGCGTTGTCTGCCGGGGAGTGAATTGCTTTCTGTTATTTCTACCTAACAATCGCAACACAACGGCGGACATGAAATTTGACAACAGATATGTTAATTAGACTTTCATAAATTGTGGGTTAGCATAGTTCCATGCCATGTCTTATTATTAGGATTTTTTTTTATATTGTTGTTATCAAAATAATATTGACTCATATCGCTACTAAAAGTATAATACTGAAATAGAAAATAATAGACTTTCCAGCAGTTGTTGTAACAAATAATAATAATATAATGGTGATGTTAATAATTAATTACTTATAATAATGTTAGATACGATCTTGTACTTGTGTAAATTGCGTTGATGGTCGAGTGGCGACCGAGTTTTAAAGAAATTAAATAATAATTGGTTCTATTTCGTTGTTTCTCTTTATGTTACCTCTCGCAGAATGTCAGCGCGGCTGTCGGCTACATCCTCTAGCCCAGTGCTAGCGGCCCCGACTTGCGAGTAGTCGTGAGTTCGAACCCAGCCACTTTGTGTATTCAATTTATCACCACTGCTCTCAGAACGGTGAACTTGGTTTCATCGTGAGGAAAAAGTGCGCGTGCGTATTCTAAGCTTAGCCGTGAGAAGTGATGTAAGCAAACTCTTCTCATACGGAGAAGGACCGATTGTTGATCACCACGCCACGCTACAATAGTTTGTTATTTCAGTCATTCTTAGTAGATTGTAGCGCTCTCTACGCTTCTCAGGGAATAGACACAAATAGTGTACGCTTCGCTCGGTAGATGGCGCTGCTCTACTGTAGTGAAATAATATTCTACTGTTTGTGACTCCGATCCTAGTGGTCGCTTCACTTCCAGGTCAGATATTCATATTCCAGACGCATACTTTATTTGTTAAAGTTAAGTCAAAGTGCGATCTGTGAATCTTGCCCTAAGTCAAGTTCAGAGCGGCCACTTCCATAATTTCAGTAAGTATCAAACACTAGGAAATACTGGTTAAAAGTGCAGTATCAATTGAACCTAATCACAGACAGAATAACGTCTACTATCCACTATTCCAGTTCCTACCTCAATTATCGATCGAGTGCAACAGTAATTATAGAGTGCAACAATAATAAAGCCATAAATTATGAATAACGTTCAAAGAAGGTGTTACTAATCAGCTGATTGCTGAAATTACTACATTATTACAGACAGTTCAATGCGATACTACAATATTTATGTTGGAGCGCTGCGCCGAGCGAGCCCGAGCGAGCTCGACTGCATGAGTACACGCGGTCGTTGCTGGTTATAGGTCAGGATTTTGAGAGTTTTGCGTGAAATAAATATAATAACACTCAAAAATACAAATGGGCAGCTCATTAGTGAAATAACTATCTGTACCTATCTGTGGGGAAGTTGCGTAACACACTAACAGTAGCAATGGCTTTCATTTGACAGTACAACAACAGCATTCATTGCGTTATTTACGTTGTTAGGCAGACAAATTTTTCGAACATAATAAAGCAATGGATTAGCAATATTCTGCAAAATGATTCAGCTTGTGATAGATAGTACAATTATTAGGATGCGGATCCGATTCCGAAAATTCCTTCACTAATGGCATCACTTGTGTACCTAGTTCTGAAGATTACCCCTTGCAAACAAACGCTGCTACCTCTTTATGATCTATACATACTTACTTATAATAACAATGAAATGCTGTTCGTTGCTAAGCGCATCTAAGTGCGTACACACGAGCGGCACGCGTCAATGGCACAGGCAGTTGCCTCCGCCGTTGACTCGTGCCGCTCGTGTATATGAGCACTTATAGATCTCGCATGTAGGTATCTACACTTAAGAAAAACACGGTACTAAATAACTTTGCGAGGAGTTCAAGATGACGATGAAATGAAACCCTTTGATATTGTTCGGTATACCTAATACTTAGCTAGAGCAAGACAAATAGAGGACTTTCCAAAGGGTTATGCAGATATGTATGTAGGTGTGTTGACTGAGTAGGTACCTGCACGGTGCACCAACATTTCGCCAGCAATGGTAGTCTCACTGGGCTGCTGACTGCTACGGAACAATTTCTAATGAAAAACCCCAACAACACTGACCGAACTGGAAGTAGGACTCGAACCCGCGGGGTAATTGGGCAATACATTATCAATTGGAATCGGTTTCATTTTGACAGTTCAACAACATTCATTGCGTTATTTACGTGTTGAGCAGACAAATTTTTCGAACTTATGAAGCAATGGATTAGCGATTGGCTTCAAAATGATTCAGATTCCGATTGATAGTGTGTTACGCAATTAGGGTGCCGGACCTCACGCTTACCAGTGACGACTAGACAAACGCGGCAGTCGAAGTTTTATATCATAATACGGATGTCATTATGATTGTGTTGCATAATGTTCCCGTTACTTGGACATAGCCACCTCTCTGTGAAGGAATGGGCCGAAATCCAACACGCTGACAGTGCGGGATTGGTGGATGACACATGTCTTCGAATTCTTGGTTCGAGAACATGCCGGTTTCCTCACGATGTTTTCACTTTCGTTTTATTAAGGCTAAATCAGATTGGGGCAGGCCGCGTCGCAATGCGACGCATTGACTCCTTCATCCATCAACTCAGCCTGTCGCAGTCCACTGCTGCACATAGGGCTCTCCCAGGCTGCGCCACAGCACTCTGTCCTCCGCCTTCCGCCTCCAGTCTGTCCCAGCCACTATCTTTAGGTCTTCGGTCTATCTAGCGGGGGCGTCCCGCCCACACTACGCTTGCCGATACGCGGTCTCCACTCCAGGACTCGTCTGCTCACCCGGCCTCCTTACTCGCTTTCAGGCATTTTCTATGAGCCAACGCGCACTCCAGGCGGGTCACACCGCAGTGTGTATGGAAAAGCGTTGCGCAGTGCGCTGCGGTCCGTCGCGGCTGTAACGTGCGCTTGGATTGATTGCACTTTGGTTTAAACCTGAAGGTAACTGTAATGACTACAATTAACATTACTATTGTGTACAACGACTGAGCGACGTTGTCGGTGAAACTGACGTAATGTCGCAAGTATCTACCAGAATACTTACTTTGGGTACATTCCGAACTGCGCTGAAATCGATTAGAGCGTGCTTACACCCGTTCCGAATTAGAATCGTCATAGATGACGACATGACACGCGCCATCTTGCGATAACGCCGACCATGCCTTAAATTAATACACCATGAACGTTGCTAAAAATGACAGTTGTTTTGTTTTGTTTTGAGTCGCATCAATATCTTTAAACTAACGTGACATTTTCGAAATTGTGCTTCTTTTTACAGTCGCCACCTAACCAAAGCAAAAGAAGCCGTGTATACACAAAGAAATACTGTAATCCAACCATGAGTATTCCACTGGATAGTTTTAACGTTGAGCGAGCACTGCGAGCGTTCCGAATTGTTGACATCTTTCACCTGTCATAATCGTGATATCTAAATCGGAACGCAAGTTATTGATGTGAGCGCTGTGAGCGATTATGGCATAATTCAGAACTTATCCTTTATTATTTTGTAGTGGCCGGCGCGGGCGGGCGCTGTGACGCGCACGCGCCACGCTCAGGATCGACTTCATTAATTGATTATCTACGGCTACATGCTAACATGTACTTAGGTGGCTGATCAACTATGTTGTTGTTATCATTTTGATTAGTAGGTAAGTAGTAGGGGCCCAGAATACTCCCCTGAGGAACACCTAAACCAGTTTTTTTCTGCTCATCGCTCGTAATGTTATATATTCTAACACATTGGTACCGGTGGTCTAAAGGGTCAGTAAAAAGTTTCAGCGGCGTTCCCCTTATTTCTATGATCTCTAATTTGTTCAGAAGAACAGAAACAGACACCGTGACCCTGTCGAAGGCCTTGGCTAAATCGAGAAACACTCCCAGGGCCTGGTTTCCTTTGCCGAGTTCTTCCGATATATAATCAGTCAGGCTATGCACCGCATCGTCTGTGGACAGTTTGGCTTTAAAACCAAATTGCGCAAGAGATAAGGTGTTGTTTTTCTATTTATAATTTTCTCTAGCATTTTTGTAGTCGATTCGGGGAGTAAGGATATTGGCCTATATATAATTATTTAACTACGTTAAAGACAAAGTTAATAATTATAGGCCAATCAGATTTAAAGATAGGGATTACAATTGCCTTTTTTAGACAACTATGGAAAATTCCTTCGGAAAGACAGATCCGCAGAATGTTTTTGAACTGTCAAAATCAAAGGCATCGCTACTGTTAGTATGTTAGGCAATTACCGCGCTGCTTAGTGTAAGTAAAGTATTACCACTGGCGTGTGGTCTACTGTACTTCCTCAGAAGAAATATTTCACAAGCGGGTGAAGCAGGTAATCGCACTGGATCGAGAGAGAGCCACGTTGCCGACAACCCTTCTTGTTTCCCAAATTATATTTATAAGTCACGGGGACCGCACAATGAGAGCTTGCGACGACTTGCGACTTGCGACGTGCGACGACGGAGATGTGACGAAACCCGAAAGAAATAAAACGGTTTGTTTATTACTGCTGAATTAAAAGGTTTCCCGCCGTGTCGACATCTCACAGCGTCACAACTACTTGCGAAATTGAGATAAACATTGCAATAGGTACAGATTTTTTGTAAGAATTTATCGCTGATGCTGTTTACGATCGACTGAACTGAGCTGACTACTCATTGCAAGTGCAATAAGTAGTCAAAACGAATCATATGACTTCAAATTCGAGGGGTTCACTAGTAGCCACTAAAGAACTCCAGTATCCATCTTCTGGCTCCATCATCAGAACAGATCCAAGATACTTGCCAAATTATAGTTTTGTCTTACACATACATACAAAGTTTCATTTCGATACGACAATAAAGAAGTAAGTACCTAGTTAAAATTGACTTCTAAGATTTTGTTAAATTGTTAGTTAGTGAGGTAGTTACAAGTGAAGCTAATAAGAGCGTGTTAAAAAGCAACTAGCTGGCTGGGTGGCTCAGAGACATGACGGCTTATTTTGATACTCATTTACAGGCTGGTCAAAAAGTCGTGGATCAAACGGAATAGGGAGATAAAGAAAGTCATTTTAAAAAATTTTGGAAAATGTTTAATTGCTTTTGAAGTTTGGTACCCAGAGCCTCAATAGAACTTTTGTAACTAGTGCTGATACATCATCTAGTAATAATACAACACCGTTTGTTTTATATCACATTTTTTTTTAAATTCTCATGTCTAATTGTAAAAGAACTCGGTATACAAAAATATTCATTAGGGCAATTGAATTATGGCCATGCTGTAGAAAGATTTTTTGTTGGAAATGACCTCTTTTATCTCCCTATTTCGTTTAATCCACGACTTTTTGACCACCCTGTATAGCATCAATTTGTGCGGCACCCGCGCGCCGCGCCGCGAGTAAAACTGTAACATAAACCACTGGCGCTCCCTCGGGACACACACGCGCTGTATTTATGAAGATATCTGCAGTTTATCGTCCACGTCACCGATCTGTTACTCCACACTTATAACACGTTACGTCACATTCATCATTTCAGCCTGGAATTGCCCTACTGATGATAAACTGGAACGAATAACCGTACTTAAACAGTAACACTTCATCATCATCTACCTGCCTGTTCAAAACATTGATTGTGCGGCTTCCGGGCTGACCGGCTGTTGCTGAATACCAGTAGGTAATTTACATGGAGCGACTGCCTTCTTCTTTCCTTGACTGACTTCGACAACCCAACTGGGTAAGACGATACCCCTTGGTAAGACTGGATGTCAGACTTTCGGGCTTCTGTCTACTACTAGCCGTTTTTTTTTAATTTAGCCTGCTCTTCCACTGCTGAGCAAAGGCCTTCCCCAGATCCTTCCAAAACCGTTACCACTACGAAATAAAGGAGAAGCCAAACTGCTCTCCTATGGACTTCGGGTGGCGGATGGCTGCTTCACTAAGTAGGATTAAAATGGACACCCTCACAGACTCCCAAAGATTCTACTATTGATACTTAGAGATGTTTGTGTAGATACTTCTATTAATTCGATAGATAGGAAATACTCCCGAGAGACGTATCGCTCTTCCCAAAATTAGCAAAAGGAGTAAACCAATTAATGAAGGAAACCGTATACTTTCAGACAAGAACTACAGAGGGCTACCGTACGTGCTGCGCATGCTGCTATCACTAGCGGCTGTTCATACGGCGCTGTACTCTTCGATATTTTATGGCTAGTTTACACAGTGCGAGCTGCTGCCTAGCCAGTAGACAGCTACTCGGCTTGTTTACTTGTACGCCAGTAGCTCGGGCTCGCCTTTACTGTCTACATGACACATAGTAGTTGCTATTGGAGTTGCGTCAAAACAATATTATGTCAAAAATTGGAAAATGCCTATAAAAAGCTTAAAAAGGAAGAGCGAAAGCGAAACAATTGTCCGGCTGGCACTGGCGAGCTACTGCCGAACGCGACCAAACGATGCGAGTGATGACCGAGCTGCTGCCATGTGCGAGTTGCTGCCGGGCGAAGAGGCGAGTGAAAACAAAAAATGTTGAAGTAACTCGAATGCGAGCTACTGTCCAACTCGCACCTACGAGTTACTGCAGTGCAGTTACTCGGCAGGCTGACTCGTACGCTAGCTCGCACTGTGTAAACTAGCCATTACACACACACGCACACACCACTGGCGTAGCCAGTCCTAACGAGTCGATCATTTTTGGAGGCTCTTTTTCGACAACTGCTGCTAAGCTTATAAGAAGGGTATTGCATATTCTGATTCGGGAGGTTAAGCTATCATTGTGACCTTTGTAAGTGAATGCAAGAACGAGCGGTAACCTGACTCAGGAAAGAGCGAAGCGAGCTCGAAAATTGGAGCATTCTGGACCGAGATTAGGTAATTATTTAATTCCAATGTCACCAAAGAAAATGCAACAAGAGAGCTAGAAAAACAAAGCATCTTGACTCGGATACGTTAGATTTTGCGCGACACTAAATTAATGTAAGAACTTTAGAATTAACAAGCGCCTGTAGCACCCTATAGGTTGAAGCTTTTCTAAGCTATAAAAAATGATTTTTTTTATATTTAAAAAATGACGTTAATTTTCATAATTATTTTCATTAGGTATACTTTACGGGCTCCTATCAATAAGAATTTGATGTGTTGGATAATATTTTGTGAAGTTTTGCTTACACACGTCGCGCGACGGTGTGGGCCTTTATTTTGGGGGCCCCGTATCATTGATACGGCGGTAGCTACGTCCCTGGATCGCGCCTTAACATCCCACTGTTCATATAGCCATGTGATCCCAAAATTATACAGTAAAATATCGCACGGATCATCGCCATATTGTGGTCGGGGCCTTTTTGCACCGCCGACGTCAGCAATCCAACTCGTCATAGCTACACGCGCCAGTTGTGAGTACTACCATAGTAAGTACTACGCTACGCACCTGACCTCTTTGAAGGACATCAAAAAGATGTCGTTCTACCATAGTAAAAAATTGTTTTCACTATGGTTCTACAATGTCCCCTCCCCCATCGCGTCGTCACTCGTTCCCATGGCAACGACTTTTAATTAATCGTTTTTCATTCATTCGATAATCTTCTTTATCGTCTTTTAAATGCAGATTATATGAAATGGTAGGTTATAAGCTAATAAAACCTTTCGGTTTGTAGTTGGTAGCGCCATCTTTCAGATTCGGTTGCCCGGGGCAACGGCGAGGACGCAACACGGAACGTCAAGCATTTATCCTTATATTTTATGGCTGCCTGGTACCTTGTAAATGATATTTAAGAAAATTAAATCTCACGCTTTTGCTGTCGTTATGTAATTAATTTGACTTTTTAAATACAGCATGTTTATATTGACGACATTACGAAGTATAGAGGGTTTAAAAAGTTTCTAATTCCGGCCTCGTGGCTCGTGGCTCGCGCTCGTGGTCGTGGCTAAAGAATAACAGCCGCGTGGGTCCATCTTCAAGGTTGTGGTGGTCAGATAGGCAAAGATGTAAAATACTGGTATTCAGCTGCATCCGTTAAAACCAGATGCCGTCCCCACCATGGTTGGGGTTTCTGATTCCGGTCATTCGACCGTGACATCTACCAACCCGCACTGAAAGCAAGAGAAGGCCTGTGTCCCAGCAGTGGGAACATCATAGGCTGATTATGCTTTACTCGGCTTGATTTAGCTCCGTAATAGTCATAGTAGCTTAGT
Organism: Amphipoea oculea; assembly: GCA_945859645.1. NCBI lineage: Eukaryota > Metazoa > Arthropoda > Insecta > Lepidoptera > Noctuidae > Amphipoea > Amphipoea oculea. The sequence continues at coordinate 11,761,725 of OX243891.1, read as the reverse complement.
GGACTGGTCTTTTTTAAAGTTATGCTAATCCTGCCTAAGCTGCTAATCATTACCCGACTAAGGAAAACGGAGGAAACCTAGACCGCATGGTCTGACACCGTTAAAACGTAGGGTTCAAGTGCTTTCAAAACTCGTTCCTTCTCGGTATCAGAAGACCCCTTTGCCCTGGAGTTGCAGGAGGCTATGTCAACTTCATACTTACATATTTACATTCTTACACAAGACACGCAAAAAACATTGAAATTAGGTATGTTTAGGAATATTTAAAGTTGTGCAACAGTTACTAATTACTATTTAATTGGTTCCTTTAGGTATGAATTTCAAACCAAACCATTTAAAAATAACCTGCGTGCTCAGTTTTTATCATTCTACCTACCTATATAATTATCGTAAGTTCACACTCATGCATGGCTTAGGAATTAAGTATAAATTAATTTCGGATAGTTATTTCCTGATTCTTATTTTATGCCTACAAAGTTAGCAGCTACCTACTTATAAAAAAAATAGTTCGTGTAAAAGTCCAGTCTAATCAAAAAAATTGCCACCAAATATTTCCTTGCAAACAATGGTAGGGTGACAACACCACTTTTCGTCTCACAATTATAATATTAATTATTATAGGTACTTAATGTTATTTTCTATTTAAAAATAATGCATGTGTCATTGGCATATTCTTCTTATTACGCTGTTATTGTTCGATAGCTTCTCACGGCCGTCACAATAACCTTTCTGAGCCATTATATCGCTTTGTTTACGTTGCAAATAGTAAAATTGAAAACAATCATCTGTCATTAAACTGATGACGCCCTGCGGCGCTGATCGTAAGCGTCACGGTCATGGATATTTCCTACTTCGGCTATGTTTAGAAGAGTAGATGAGCAGAGGTTTAGATAGAGTAGTAGTAGCATACAGCGCTATCTCCGATGCGAACAAGTTAACTCGCCTTTTGTCTTTCTTGTTTGTTTAGCGCGGAAACTATGGGAAGTACCGAGTTTTTCAAGAAGTATTTCGTGAAGTTTTCAGTAAAGAAGAGTCTACCTTATTTTTTATCTATGCGGGGGGTGTCACGAACGGTGACTAAGAGACTGCGTCGAGAGGAGTAGTAGTAGCGTCGTCCTGTTTGCCAATAATACGCCAATTTTGGCGATAATGGCAAAGTTTTTTACTGGTCGTTGGGAAACCATTAGGCAGTAGTGGTCTGATATGATGAGGAAAGTTGTTTGATCTATATTATTATTGAGAGCAGTAAAGCTTTTTACAGTCTCTGCTATACTTATATATAGGGCTCTCCAAAGTTGCACCACAAAAGTTACAGTATCTCATTATTGAAGTACAGTCGAGTGCTGGAGTGCTTGTCCGCCCACGACCTTATTACGGACTTTATTCTGTTCAAGCATTGTCATGACTTGCACATTCAAACTTTTTGCCTCCTCAGCAATCCAGTTTGAAGATAACAAATGTATGAAAGTTATTCCAAGTTAGTTGAGCGAATGGTGGTCGTGGTTGCGTGTGTTAGCCGTTCGTGGCGCTGTTAGCACCTCGGCACCCTCGACCTTGCTCCGTGCGGGCGTTTGCGAGGGGTGTACACACAGCTGATCTACATCACCCTTAGGCTGAGCACACGTCCATATTTCATAAACCCCGCGAGTGGAGGTCACACGAGCTTAAATAAAATAGTCGTAGAGCTGCCTGCACTCCGCAACCACCGCGAAGCCCTACCGTGGAGGGGCTGCTCGCCAGCGCCAGCCCGGCACTCGCAGCCTGAGCTGCTAATACGCATCGACGCAATATCCTTTGTAAAGATATGCTTCGTCCCGCTTGCGAGTGGAGCGCGCGAGAGGGACGGGGCGCTACGGTTGACACGAAGAAGCCTAGCTTAGCGTTCCGGGCGTGACGTCACGGGGGCGCGGGGTACCGCGGTGCGGAGGGGCGCGGGGTGGCGCGGCGCAGCGCCGGCAGTGTTCGGCCGGCCGCAAACTCGCGCGGACGGGTGCACGATGCGTGCACGGTGAAAAAAACAATCGCGATGCTGTTTGAGAGTCCCAACGCGAAACTGTACCCGGCGTTCAACATCCCGCCGCCCGTGAGGCTCAGGTGAGCAGTGTGTGACGCGGTGCTCTGCGACCACCGCATGTTGTGTTCAAGTGTCAGTGTTCTTAGTTTTTGCCGAAGCCATAAAAAATGCCTATAAAGTGTTGTTATGTACGGCGGGCGCGCCGCAGCCGCGACAGTGCGTCTGTCCAGTAACGCTCCAGCGACCGACGAATGAAACGTCGATACGACGTCGCCGTTCTATATTTTTTTCTCACAACCAACCATTATTGTGTTCTGAGTGATCTTAATGTGAATGATTCCAAATCGAGTGATGTACGGCGCACGGCCGTGGCCGATGGCGTCTCCTCTCCATGTCGATATCCGAGGCGATCGCATCGGAAGCTACAGTCTACTAAAAATAGTATTAAATTCCGTTCAATTGCCGTCTGATCGAGACAATCGATTCGCCCGTGTCAGGGCTGAGTTCAAGTTGAAACGGGAATCGATTCTGATTGCTTTGTGTTGCGAAAACACGAGAAACGTGAGAGAAACTGTTGCTTCAATTTCTTGATTAAACTTTGTGACTGTTGTTTGATTTGCACCTTGTTCCAACTTGTATTGGAATGGAATGGACCCCTTCTGTCAATAAATCGTTTCGCACGGATCGATGTGTGATGTCGCCGTGCCGGCTGTTCTCGGAAGCGTGTCGAGTCGTCGCCGTGTCGGTCACGTCGCGTCGCTGTAAACACGGCGGCTTCCTGTTGCGCCGAGCCGCATAGCTCAGCAGGCTCAGCTATACAGGGCTTAACTCAGTTGTGCCAGAGCAAATCGTTAGAACACTGCGGTTGGGCAACGTTTCGTGCGCCTACCGTCTGCAATTTATGTATTACTATTAATTCTTGCATTAGCGAAGAAATTCTGACTAGAACCTGTATTTTTGGGGATATCTGGAGGACATTTATCATCCCTACTACCCATATACTAAGCATGGACAGAAAGTTTCGAGAAAACTGCATAAGTCAATGAGGGCTTTAAATGTGGCCAGCAAGAGAAAATTCCTGAGATGTGGTGTACTCTTAGCCACCATTGCGTTTATAGGAACATTCAGCGTCCTACGTTCACTACAACTAGGTCTTTACCGCGATCCTTTCGAGGTCATTTACCCATCACGCCCAGCGTATCTGGTTTTACAATCGAGCCCGGAGTAATAATAGTTATAGCATAATGGAATAACTGGCTCCCTCGTCCTCTGCAGCCCAATTCCCTCATTTAGCTAAACAAAGCCTCGTCCAACCACTTTTTTATTGTTTCGTTTTGCTAACAATCGTTCTGTTCGCTTTGTGTACGTTTTGACAGAAGGGCCGCTCGTGAATCTGGAAAGAGCTAATTCATACGACCCTTATAGCTATAGCCGAAACAGTTGGAATTTATGTTTGTATCTTGAGGCGTACACTTGTTAGAGACCACTTAGAAAACTTGACGAAAGAGTTTGTTTGGACCACGCTACTGAGTGTGGTCGAGACTGAATCTTTTTTCTTAAGTAACGACACAGTTATGGTAGCCTAAGCAGTCACTAGAAGCCTTAAAATAATATTGCATTGCATGCAAATAAACTAAAAGAGCTCGACAAAACTAATAATTCTCAGAAATAATTGAATAATTCCGAAATTCGCCAAAAGTGATTCGATTAGTGAGCTCCAAATTCTAATCTAAGCTTGTCATCAATTAACTAATTAGTAACTTGCGTTAAATACGCAAGTCCTTTTGTGGCCGATGGAAACCGTTTTGCACTCCTATAATCATCTACATAATTTGGACCGTATAAAACGATCCTAAGAAAAAAGGCCAAAAAAGACCGATTCAATAAATTGACTTCTTTTATAACAAGGTTGCGATTTCTATCGTAGCACTGGTTGGTGGTATTTATTTAATATCAGAAAGTCGTGAAAACGAAATGGAACTACAGTCTAACGTTATATTCTTGCTTTGGAATGCAGAAAATTATTGTCTTTTCACATAATCAATAACCGAATCACCCTACTTGTAAGTAGGGTGATTCTACTATACTATGATATGAACTATAATATGAACTAAAAATAATTGCATTCTAAATACGTAAACGTATTTAGAATGCAATTATTTTTTGTTGCAAAATCAAATTAAAGTCTGACAACTGGGCGATTTACCCTACAACATTTTGTTGCTGATATTATTTAGATATTTCGACATGAAAATAAATTAAATTTTGATGTTCTTTTCTTTCATTCTATATTTTATTCCTTGCATTTATCAATTCATATGTCTAATCTATGTATGATTCTACCTATATACCCATATTAATCATAATTTATGACAAGTATACCTACAGCTGGTATTATATAACTAGGTACCTAACATCGGTATTCCCTTGAAGGAAATAAGTATTACAGTTTCCTAATAAATTGACTAACCCTAGCCACTTTGACTGGGTTTAGCCCATAACATGTTCTCCCCACACCAAAAATCATGGAAAATCCAACCTATCGCAGTCCCTATATGTATGGACATTTAGACTGCGCCACAACACCCTGTCCTCTGCCCTCCGCGTCCAGTCCGTCCCAGCCACCTTCTTAAGGTCGCCGGTCCATCTAGCTGGGGGGCGTCCTCCCACATTACGCTAGTCGATTCGCGTCTCAACGCGGTGGAAAATCCTGAACGATACTATTTCAATACTGTGTCTCCTACTCGATAAATGAATTCGACCGATATTACGATTGCCTAATGATAAATCAATGAGCATTGGTTTACCGACATGTACTTATGTACAATGTGTGTATATGTTGTACATAACATGTATGTAAGTGAGTGTATCCGCGCGCGAGGTACCAGGACCGCATAATATCAGGATGCTATTGCTGCAAACATGATTTTGTTAATTAAAATGTAAAGTAAAGTAGGTAAGTACTCGCTACGCCTACATAAAATACAATTGGATGAAAACTACTAACATTATATACCAGTTTTTGCCAACGAGTTTTCGGTTCCAGGGTCTCCGTATCCAAGGACCAATTTTTAGGACTATATCTAGATTTTTTGATTGTCATTAATCGGCAAAATCAAAAGTTATTAAAATTAGGCTGAGAATCATCACTTTTTGAACATCAAAATTTCATGAGACAGTCCCCCGGCAGCCCGGCGGCATGCCCGCCCTTCACCACTTCCTGATGCTTCATTTGGGAAGAAGAAGTGGCGCAAAGTGTCCAGCAGTTGTCTGTTCAGTTAAAAGAACTAGATTCTATACATAATACAACAGTATGACAGATTTCCTAAAATATATCCCGAAAGAAAAAGTCCCGGAAAAAAGAAGAAATTTAAACTACCTAAGTACGACATTCATCTTCTTCAGAATTCCTTCACATCTTGTTACGAAGGCAAATAACTTCCTACCAATGTCAATACTTGGTTACAAGCTCAAATTCTTTTCATTCAACATCCATAGGTGAATACTCACGTTCACAGTGAAAAGATTACCGAGTCGAACGTCGGCTGGCATCGGGAGCGACTACACTACACAGTGCTCAGGGAGCGCCTCACGCACGCGGGAATCGTCCTCGTGGAGATTTTGGAAATAAACCTAAGCAATTTTGTAAGATATCTACGGAGTTTTGCTTCGGGGTTTTAAAAATAGGAGACTCGTTCTCTTCTATATCATGGATGATGCCTAGCTTATTAGAATAATATTCTGTTTGCACAGAAACAAAAAAAAAAAAAAACAAATTGTGTGGTATTAGAAATACGACGCAGTTTGATTTTAAACTTTATTACGCAGAACAATTAAAATCATTTCATAAATAAACGAGCAACGTCCTTTCGTAATGCCCCTCGATCATTCTCAATGTTTTTCCATTAATTCCTGTGTTGCCACATTCTTACAGCGATCGGATATCACACACCCAATTCCACACTAAACCGTTCATTGTATGTCCTCAGACATCACAAATAATTCAGCTCACAGCAAAATTACAACATTAAAATTGTACTACATAGATTACCGTGGTCAGGGTCACTTAGGACCAGCTTTGGAACGAAGGACCAATTTCTTCACCCCGAAGGACCAATGTACAAAATACCTGAAGCCCACATACTGATGATACGAGGGTCTCCAGATACCAGGGTGTCATAATCGCTATGTTATGCGTTAGTTTCGAACACAATAGCGAAAAGACTAGCTACCGGCGAGAGCTTCATAAACAATAGGAGTTTTAGTTTACAAGCGATACCTGATTGTTCTATAAATGTGGAGGACGCTCAGTTACATCATAATGAAGAAGAAAGGATAATGTTTGCGTTTTATTATAAACAAAATTGTACAAATCGCTCGCATAAAGAATCGACGAGCAAAAACCGCTATCCAATTTCAACATACTGTCTGAGATTTTAATTTCTAAATGCTGTGCAGACTTTGTTGGCAATGTTGATTGCACAATCATAATCAGCCTATACAGTTCCCGCTGCTGGGAGAGAGAGAGAGGGATAATCCACCACGCGGGCCCAGCGAGGGTTGGTGGATGTCACATGACTTCGAATTTTTGGTTGTATGATAATACTCATAATATGCCATTTTCCTCACGATGTTTTCCTTCACCGTTTTGAGCAGTAGTGATGAAATTAGCCTGCCTGTGTTCGATCCCACGGCTATAGATTCAGGATACTCGAAGATGCAATTGGTTAATCAAATCGTATCTGGACAGGAATCAAAGAAACCGAAAAAGTGCGTCTCATCATCATCATCACCATCATCATTGGCAGCCTTGTTCCACCCACTGCTGAGTATATGCCTCCTCCCTTGTGTGCCATGCTGCCCTGGTCACGTCTCACTGTCTACTAAATATTCGCCAATAAACTGATTAGTTCACTTCACTTCAGACTAAAGTCAGAATTACTAATGCTCATGCTTTCCTGGTAGTTGCGATGTAAACATGGTGTCATTTACCACTTTTCTAAGAACGTCGAGATTATCTTTGTAGTCACAGACTTTACACATTCTCATAATTATTACGATAATTGGGCAGAGATGTAGGCACACAGGTCAGCGATAACATTGGGGTGAGCGTTCTGCCATTTTCCGGGCACAGTACTAAGAATTACCTAACAAAATCATACAGACATCATTTAATAGGTTTATAAGTCCTGTGCGACAGTGCGCGCCTCTTACCATCGGCTTTAATCTCGAAGATTCTGCTGAATATAGTAGAACTTTCAACCCCCTTATACCCAACAATTTGAATGCTAAGAGTTTTAGGACGATTTGTCCAGTAATCATTTATATACTCAACCGTATATCTTTGACAGTCGTTACGGGTAGTCAGAAGCCCGAAAGTCAGACAGCCAATTTCATTTAGGGGTATCGTGTTACCCAGTAATATCTTCGCTAATATCAAATCGTATTAATCTTCATAGTTTAGCATTGAAGAGTTCAAGACCATTTCCTCTTTCCGAAGACTTTATTAACACAATGCGATTCAAAGGACCAGAGCCCTGATTCACAACCATACGACAGGCTATCGTATCGAAAACCTGACATTTCGATAACCTGATTTGACTTCCCCTCAACACCAAATACCTGTTGGAAGAATAGCGGGCGTCTATTTGATTTAAACTGACAAAATTTTCGGGTTTTGGACTTGTGAACAGCATTGAGAAGACTCCTACGATAACAATGATTAATGTTCGATACGATACGGAAGCATATCGAGTGTTTGTGAATAAGGGGGCAGTTACGTACAAACTTACCATTGGTTAACCGTTATGAAATATAAGAACTGATATTCCAGCCGCCAGTTTCCCGATATCAGCAGTCTGTGTAAGTTATCAGAAAGAAATAAAAGAATATCATAATAATAAAAGATGTCAGCAGCTCGGCCGGAGTCGGCTGAACTCGTAAAATTCGCCGAACGGTTAACGGATCAGCCTTTACGACTATGTTTATTTACTTCGTACATACTGTGGCGGGCGACGGGAAAGGGATTTTGGTAGTTGAGCTCTTTGTGAAACAAATCTTCAGAGAAAGCAATGCCACCATTTTTGACTGCAAAGAAATGGCGTCCTGTCTTAGTACGAAACTTCAAACATGATTTCTATGCTACTTATATCTAAGTTAAATATGAATGTATGTATGTACACATAAACCTTCCGGAATGCATTCTCTAAATACTGGTGATAACTGCAGCAAAGGCATAGACAGACACAAAAACCGACATGTTCTATACTATGTATGGATAGATGTGACAATAAAAAGTGTTGAAGAGATAAGTAAAAGTAAAGAAAGGCAGATGAAACGAAAACATGGTTGTACTCTGTAAAGGATGATTACTATAGCTGAGACGGAAGTCTACACTGAAATAACGGCTGGTACACGTATGGAAGAAAAAACACGTACTTACTGGGCCAAACCACAAATAAATTCCCGTTTTTGATCACTGATGTTAAGCGACGATGGAATGGAGCACGCTTGCCTTTTTTTATGGATGGGAAATCATCAAATGACCCCTCCCACTCTGGGTGGAGCGGAAGGGAGTGTCAGACTCTTACTGACTAAAACCCATCCGTGTTCCTTCCTTAGCCCTTTATGTTCCGGGGTAGCGGTAGGTAACCCTTTCGGACAATTTCGCAACCCCGGCAGGTTCGGCCCTGCCAGGCCCCTTCCTTTTTGATGACATCTCGGAGCACGCTTGCCTAGAAGCAACCTATTGACTCCAGACTTAGCGACTCCCAGGTTATATCTACCAGAAACACAGACTTCAGCAAAAAATATTCCACCCTTCCTGCCGTCAAGCAATGTTGTGTTACGGTTTTAAGGCATCCTTGTGAAATGACAGCCACATGAGACTTGAACCCTCTAATTCTCTATTGAATGATAATGGCATACGAAACAATTAGACTACACATTCGGTAATGTTATGTCAGTCGAATCTGGTCCAACCGGCCGAACGAGCGAATCAATACAATCTATCTAATTGTACTGGCCGCCGAAATACACCACGCGGTGGGCAGCTCAGAATTACCGCTCTCTAGATAATCGAAAGTACATAATTGAATTTTAATGGAATAAACTATGAAACTTGTAGAAATGAAATTGTTTGTTCTGTAAATAGGATGTCGGAATCACTTTTGCAGGTCATATATAAAAAAAACACGATAGATGGAGTCGACATTTTCTATCTGACTGCCACCTGAGAAGAAATAGCGAAACAAACTCAGTAGTCAGTCTCTTTTAAAGTCCAGACAAAATCTTGGTCAGACTATGTGAAGACAATCTAGATCAGTGCTTGAAATGGTCTTTTGAGGAATGAACCACACAGATTTGAGTGGTCCTGTGCAGTGTCCACTCAGTGCAAGAATCTTGTAGGACCTGTGACTGCAGCTCTTATGACACGAGGAACCTCTGGGACCCCTATTACATGGGACTTAAACATAACTGGCGAAATGTGGGTGTACTATATATGGTACAGTTCTGCCTCACCCTTCAGGGATTACAGACGTAATCTTATGTTCGTGAGAAGGTTTCTCAAACCTTTAAACTAAGAAAAAAATAAATATAGGTACTGAAATTATTTCACTTAGTATCATTTCAGAGCTGATCATTTTCAAAATAAACTTGTTCGTTGAATCAGAATCGCCCTCATAGATACATTCATCCGTTGTTTCTAAGCCGACCAAGCGTCTAATCACTCTACATAATTAAGTTGGCAACCACTTTTAGAAATCGAGCTTTAAGCGTTCAACCCAAAATTAAGCCAGAGTTCAAATTCAACTTTGTGAAAGTTTTTCGTAAATGGAGCCCTCAATCCTGAATCCTCATCAAAACAAATAGTCAACCAGTATTTCAAATGCTACATCAATATCGTAAAAGCGATGAATGTAAAGATTTTCATGTCAGCTAGAGATAGCCTTGTGCGATAAGGCATTGAACACTAGTTTGAAGTATTTGTCTTTTTTAGGGCTCCGTAATAAAACAAGGTACTCTTATAATTTCGCCAAGTCCGTCAAAGTCAAAAAGTCAAAGCATTTATTTCAAATAGGCACATAAAAGGCACTTTTGAACGTCAAAAATTATCTTCAAATAGAATTGATTCTAGCCGTCTGTCTGTCTGTCCGCGGTTTAACTCTTTTTGACGGCTGTCATGGGATTGGTTATCGTTATAGTTAGGTGATACACACATAATCTCATAATCAGCCTAATGATATAACTCACTCTAATTAAAGCGATAATTTAGCATACATGTAGCGGTATCTACAAAGTCACATACGAACAACGCGTCATACTGACGTCACGCAAATCCTGCATCGCGCAAGCAGAGTTTACCGCGCAACTAGCATATATACAACAGCCCGACATGACTCATTGGGCAGTTGCCCGCCAGACATAACACTCGCGTCTGGTCGGAGGATCCTCCCTTTTCTATGGAGGTTGAGTGAACTTTACACCCTGTTCCTCATACCTCTATATAGTTATAATCAAGCCTAAAAAGAAATCATTGTTTTATGTGGTATACAATAAAGTGTTTATTATAATTTGTTAGTTGTCAATAGAAAGCAAGCTAGACTTCTGTTCTGTATATGATATGTTGTGTCTAAAACTCCAAACACAGACTACTGACAACATACAGTCTGCACGTGTGTGTGTGCACACACGCACACACGCACACATACATCGCATTGATTACAGACGCTGCAAGTAACTATTATGAGGCTATAATAATAGTCAACAGCAGCAGCAGCTGATATTGTGTACGTTTCGTATACATCGATAGACTAGCTTCTGCCCGCCACTTCGTTCGCGTGGAAGTCGTAAGACACCACAATATACTGAATAGCAGCCACATTTTTATAAAACTTCCCTGTATATCTGCCAAAGATGTAAACAACAATTGCCGCTCAAAATTGTGGGTTGGTCTCAGCAGAACCCCAACCCGACTCACCGCGTCGCATCGCATCGCCCGTCCGCGCTATAACTTCGTTTTCGCTTAGCGTTCTTTTCTAAAGGTCGTAGTGTAGTAATTCCTTAAGAATTGGGCTATCAAATGCAAAAATATTTTTTCAAATGGTAGTTCCAGATATTAGCGCGTTCAAACAATGTCTTCAGCTTTATTATATTAAAGTACCTATAGATGGGGATAAAACTGTGAAAGTCGGATTATTGAAGAGAATCCGGTATTTGGGCAGGGAGGGACTAAACTAAAAAAATGCTATAAGTGTTTGGCTTACAGACAAAAATAAGCGTGTTCAAAAGAGGCGGAAGAGTTATCATGATAAACTTCAGCGTGATTTAAGAGATGGCATGTTCGGAGTTCACTATCTAGTAAAAAAAAAATCACCCGTGTGACTTATCTACATATTTTTAGTCCCATTCTGTGCCCTTTATTTAAGCAATATTTAATTAGACAAGACATACAAAACTTTAACTTAAGTGAAGACAAATAACCACCTTTTTGGGAATCCAAAGAATCGCATAACCCTTAGTCCTGTAAAAGGCAACAGCTATTGCCTTAGTTAAGAAGATGTACCATGTAATCTTCCTGGCTGTCAATTACAACAAATTGAAATCGCCAATTCGTCAGCCAACCGCGGTGATCTGTCTCAATAGCGGTTATTAGGAAGTTCCTAAGCTAGCAGTGGACGATAACGAGCTGATATTTAAGTAAGTGATGATGAATGGTACCAGGCTCGCAGACATTGATGAAGGTATAAATAATAACAATTCCTGTAAACCGCGATTCGGTGCCAATTCATTGTCAAACATCTGCTGAGCGTGCTAAAAGCGGTTTTTCAAAGAACGCCTTGTGTTGTGGTACAATGTAATTAATGGTTTCGCTAAAATTAAGCTGTATTTTGGCAGAATAAAGCTTTCTGATTCGGTCCGATGAGTGACAGATGGCTACAATGGTGAAGGGAATGACGGTGAAAGCTCTTTTCATTCATGTTGCCTTAGTACTTTTTAGTAGCGAAAATTACTTTTCATCAGACTTGGTGACATAAAAACAAAGTCCTTATGTTTTTCGTACACGTTAAGTACATGAATCTTTTTCATCATAATCATCATACACTGGATAATACACTCCATTCGCACGCCATTCAGCTCGATTTTCGGCAACACTTATCCTGGCTACCAGCCATCCTGCCAAAAGAAATGGACCTGTTTCTACCCCAAAGTAGCATCGCTGTCAAATATATAATGCACATAACTTTTCATTCCAATAGTTATTTGCTATTCGTAAGCTTCTGCCTAACCCTTTGGGGGACTTTGGCGTAGTGATATATTACAATGGCAGCCAATATTAACTTTATTGAAATACAGATCAGAAAACTCGGTGCTCAAAATCAGAATTAAGGTCAGTCAGTAGAGGTCAGATTAGGGAAATAACTTAAGCTGTTTAACGTGAACCAAACAATGGATTCCTCACGATGCGTCAAATGCATGCATTAGCAACCTCCTCACGCAGAGGTAACTTTTTCCGCGAAGGTTGCCAAAATTCTGTGTTTCCCAATACACGGCTTTGTATTGACACAAAAAGGGACAACGTATAATGAATTTTGTGACAAAAATGTTCCAAAGTATTGGTATAAATATCATTTTTACAAAGAAAATTTTAATGTGCACGGTGAACTGGGTTTTCATTCTTACAAAAAAATGTTGGTCATCTGAGAGTCGAGTCATCATTGTCATTGTCGTCAAATTGGAAGACTTTGAAAGGAGACATGCTACCGATTACTACAACAGACTGCCTCATTGGTATGCACCTATGCAGGTGTAGTGGTCACAAACACGAATTCTGAGCATAGAGCTAACAGGGCTCGACCCAAGATAGAACACCACTCTAGGTCAAAGCAGCGAACAAACACGTAGGTAGATTTGTGTGCGGTTGATGGCAATAATAGGCTCGCATTCTAAATTTCTCTACCAACTATATACATTATGGTAAGCACTAAAGAATTGAGAATTACATACTCGTATAACTGGCGAAATGTGGATGACTCACATAATCAAAGATATCCAAAATCATTTATTCAAATTAGGCTGAGAATCAGCACTTTTTGAATCACAAAATTACATAAGCCAGTCCCCCGGCACGCTCGCTCTTCACCACTTCCTAGTGATTTAGCTGGGAAGAACAAATAGCGCAAAAAAACTCCCAGCAGCGCAGCTGTCTGTTATGTTAGAAGAACTTACACCTGTGCCCACCCGTTCGGCGATACAGGCGCGATAACTGGTTACTGCAACAGATTGAGATGCTAAAGAAATAATTTAACTATCTTCACGTACAGATGCTAATTCGTTATCAAATCAAACATGCTAAATATAGCTAACTGAATCCCCCCGACAGGTGGCCGGCTGCAGGCAGGTGGCGTCATGACTCATTAATATCACATAAGCTAAGGGAATGTTGTGGTTCAATCAAATCTTCAGGAGTTTCATCAAGGCTAATGGATGAACTAGCTTCTGTCTGCGACATCGCCCGCGTGTAACTTCTTGTTTTAACATAAAATATATCCCATGACACTCGGCAGTACTGTAGCTTTCCATTAGTGAAATATCCGATATCGTATCAATATCCGAAGATTGCGACTTTCGTCCCAGATTTCGTGCTTTGAAAATGTACTTGATTTTGTGGTATTCACTTTTGTCTACATGCTGGGAAAGGGTCTCTCCCAAATCAAACCCTAGCAGACATCGGCAATCCTGTTTTGGATCGTATCGTCGTGTGTTAGTATTCAGCCGCTGAGTTTAACATCCAATCAACTTCGCCCCATCGCCCTCTGGCACACCTTGAGTTTGGACGCGTGAAACTAGATCAGGGAGCAAGTTTATCTTACGAATATCTACGATAGTTTACGGATAGTCAGGACTCAGAAGCCTCAGTCTATTTATAAAGCCTGTATTCCAAGAAAGGGTAGGTTGTGGACGTCAGATAGGCAGTGGTTCCATGTAAAGTACGGGTATTCAGCTGCATCCAGTTAGACTGGAAGCCGACCCCAAGAAACGGTAATTGGCGAAATTGCGCTCATTGCGCCAGTTATGTTTGTCTCATATAATCGGAAGCAAGCAAATTGCCATCAAGCAGGTACAGATCTAGACTTCAAGCACCTATTATATTGAAAAAAAAATATTTTCTAAACGTGAGCCCCAAAAACATTGTCACATAACAGGTCCATCAATTTATTTGTGATGATTCATTTATGATTATTCATTCCGACCTGAGAAGTAAACGCAGACCCCATGCTCCGTAGTGATGCACGTGGCCCATACACCACAGGGCAATTGAGTCATTAGTCTAATTCGTTTTAAAATAAATCTAAGCACTCCGCATATCGACCATGCTTATATTTAGAAAAGATACAAATTTATATTTTTCGCCGGCGCTTCGGACTGTCCAATCTTTTATGCAACGAGTCTGAGTTTAAAGTGTGCTGTTTTGGGAAGCAAATCGAATTAGTTCGCTAGTTGGGTCGTAGAGGCCAGGCGCCAGTCGCTACATGCGAAGTAAAAATACTTTGATATTCAGGAGCTTTTGGTTGCACTGAAAGCATCAAAGTTGGGAATAGACTAAGCCAAATCCAGTTTAATCATAATTCTAATTAAATGATTAAATAGATAACCACTATACCATTATCAACGTACAATCAACATAATTATTGGTCATCAGAGCCCTGATTCACAACCATACGACAGGCTATCGTATCGAAAACCTGACATTTTGACTTGCCCTCTACAGCAAACTGTTGGAAGAATAGCGGGCGTCTATTGGATTTAAACTGCCAAAAATTTCGGGTTTTGGACTTGTGAACAGCGTTTAAAAGACTCCTACGATAACAATGATTAATGTTCGATACGATACGGAAGCGTATCGAGTGTTTGTGAATAGCTATGCTGATTCGGTTTTTAGTTATTTGTTGTCGGACGTTAAATGTGTCAAGAGTGAAATTTAATGCTGAAAGACTGTCAAACTAATGTCAAGTGATATGATTGGCTGTTATTATTTTAGTTAGCCAATCATAAACCAGGGAGTTATCATGGTAATCTGTTTAAGAAAGAAACAGAATTTGGACAAGCATGATCTATCTCTAGCTCTACCTAGCCCACGAACGTTTCTAAGCGAGATATTAAAAGCAAAAAACTCAAAACTGTTTTGCATTCGGGTACCAGGCGCACAGAACCGCAAGCAGGTTGAATGTAATCTCATTATTACTAGAGCAGTGCGGTGACGGTTTAGAAAGTAATATCGATTTCGCGAATTCGTTTTGATGAAAAAATAAAAACGTTGGTCAAGCACGAAACGAGATCACTTTGTTTTTATTGTAGAATAGAATAGTTTTTAACAATCATGAACGTACTACAGTTACATTACGTAAGAGGCAGGCAGGTAGATATTAGTGGGTAGAGGAAGTCTGAAAATAGTACCGGGGAAACTGAACAGTTCAGCGGAAATCGGTTGCCATGGTATGGGCATGTGATGCGGGGGAATGAGAGAAATGTCGTCAGGAAAATGTTGAGAATGAATGTGGCTATACGAGTAGGGGAAGGCCAAAGAAACGATGGTTGTACTGTGTGAAAAATGATATAACTGGAAAGGGGTGACTACTGAGATGTATAGACTAGTAGAGATGTAAGAAGAAGACATACTACAACGACGGCAAATACGTTGGGATAAAGGTGAGAGAATGATAATAATAAGTGTATTGCAGGTACTGCAAAAAACGTTTGGCGGAGAGGTCACTTGTACCTAAATTATGAACTAGTTTACAAGGGCCTGGCTTGAGTCAAAATTACCCTTTACGAACGGAGCTAAGTTGTAATCTCCGGCCGGGATGCTGCATACAATTTTCATAAAGAAAATTACTAAAATCATTTTAAGGTCATCATCACAGATTTTCTAGTCGCATTTGCAAACGAGACAAATGTCCAATATTCCCATTGGTCTGCACAGTTGCACTACTACTTTTACCGGCGATCGTAGCAATACCTACACTTTTTCTATAACTGAACTCTATTATCGATAGAAAGTCCACTCTATTGTACTGCTCTATTTTAATTATCGCTCTGCAAAGATTCTGAACAACTTTTAATTGAGACTAGGTTTGATTGAACAAAGATGGCGACTTTTTCATTGAATTGAAAAGCATAGTTGTTGATAGTCTGCAATATTTTACGTGAAGAAACAATGGATGAAGAACTAGATTTATTCGATAACAATCTAGTAAACGATACTTAGACATTTACGTATGAAAATAACAATTCTGAACCCGGTATTTCCAGTCCATAGTCATAGCTTTGAAAACAAAGAGATAATAAATAATTTAATGTCTTTGTTTGAAAGTATGACCTTTAAATAGTTATTATACTCTTTGAAGTATGATAATGACAGACAATAATATGTTTTCCATGGAGTTTGAGTTTGATGGAATAGCTAATTCTCGTGGTATAGACCAGTGAAGCAGAAAAAAGGTTACATGTTATGTGAAGCAGAAGAATGAGGAGCATGTGACAAGATAAGTATGAATGTGTCTATAAAAAAAAGAAGAAGACGGATGAAAAGATGAATGGACCTGGAGGGACTGTATAAAAGATGATATAGATGCTAGGAAGAAAATGAAGACTGAGGTGACGGCTGGTAGAGATTTTTGGAACAGAAAAAGACATGGCAACCACAAATAGCAGGATAATGGCTTTCTTTTTGATGGTTCAACAACAATATTCAATGCGTTATTTACTTTCTTGAGCAGGCAAATTTTTCGAACATATGAAGCAATGGATTAACAATATCCTTCAAAATGATTCAGATTGTGATTGAAAGTGTGTTACACAATTAGGGTGCGGCACAGGAGGATGTTTGCTATCTAAAAATAACTGAGTATGTGTTTTTTTACTATAAGACGCACGACACAAATCCAGACAACAAAGCGACAGGTCTCAATCTCATCCCTTTCTCCTTTTAGCTAACGGTTTTAGAAAGGGATGCCATCAAAGTCAAGTACCCCTTATCGCTTGAAAGAATTCCTTTATCCAAATCAAAGTTCCTCAACTAACATGCTTCCCTAGTACTTAGTTACACGTGTAGCATGAACTCGAGCAACAAAACTCAATTAAAAACTTAGCGGGTTGCAATTACCTGACAATCGGTTGTAATCGATTCTTGGAATTTAGTCGATACCTAGTTTGCATACAAGCAGTGGCGTACTGAGAAGTGATTGAGTTTCTTTTAGTTAATGTGTACAATGATTATGTAGCCGATTCTATGGTTCAAGGTACAATATTGTATATAAAAAATTGTATGTGTGTGAAAAAACCATTCTTGCAGAGGTATTATGTTTTCCGATGTTTTTTTTTATAATGTTTTCCTAATATGGTATGTGTTCAGCCCACTGACCTCTAATCAGCCTCTCCGTCTGCTTTTTATAAAACAATCTCATTACATGACATTTATTTCGTCATATTTATTAAAATTTCGTCACCATTCCTCCTTCGTTCCATCGTTTTTTGAGTGAGTTTCATGATCCGCAGCATACAGGCCACGTTGACGTCACTCGTGTAATCCCCGAAGAGTTAGCCAGAGACCCTATAGTACGCCCACACAAGTCTCATGGAATAGGGCGAGCCTATCGCCATCAACCGGGCACACGTCCAGACTCCGGGTCGCTACTGAGAAATTCCTGATGGCAAAACTCAATAGCACTTTGTACGACCTGGGTATCGAATCCAGGACCTCATGCTCATCAAGAACGCTTGCGACCAACGAGGCAGTCATCCATAGCCTTCCGTAGTTCATGAAGATTCTCTCTCAACCTTTTCGTAGAAGACTGCTACATGACTGTATAACTCTAATGAAGCCTATTTCATGACCTAAGCTTGCCGCAGGTTCCAATATTTCTACCAGCCATCATTCTACTTCTTAGCCACAAATATCTTTCACTCAGCTTTTAATAATAAATATCCATTCCATCAAATTCTGGCCTTGACTGGTAACGAAGTAACTCCACGAGCCTGAGTCAGCACATTCCATACAAATATTAACTCAACTGTTCTGAAGCTAGTTCGGTACCAAAACAAATACTTCATTATCTTGTAGTTTCATAACAAGTGTTCTTAAACTATTCTCATCTATCATCATCTTTGTTCTGCCCATATCCGAAGCTATTTCATCTTCTTCCATATTATTATATACATATAGTCCTCCTTATGGATTTCGATAACGGCGACCCTTTGGAATTATTATTTCCTAGCGTGCCCCAACATAACTCGCCAGACCGAATTTAGTATTAAATATCTGGTCACAACGAATGCAATAGAGTGGGCTGGCAGAGTTAAGGTATAGGAGGGCTTAGGCCTCTCCTTACCTATTTGGCGTCCTTTCGTCAGTGTGTGCTGCTGGAGAATTTGTAGCACCACTTCTTCTTCCCACCTAAAGCACTAGGAAGTGGTGAAGTGCGGGCGTGCCGGGGGGCTGTCTTATGTAATTTTGAAGTTCAAAAATGCTGATTCTCAGCCTAGTTTAAATAAAATGACTTTGGATTTTGTATCGAGTCGCTTTTTTGCGAAAGTTTTTACATTTTTGTAGACAGTAGAGCGCCAAGACGACATAATATTTATATTTTCTTCCATATACAGCTCTGTTAGACGTTATATCAGTATTCATCACTTTTAGTCATATCATCTCTCACACCGTCCATCTTTCGCATCATCGGTTTTCAGTTTTCATATACGTATATCTTCAATTAATCAATATTTAATATTGTATATTTAATATACATTATAATTTATATTGTACATAGCCTTGAGTAACTCAGTGGTTAGTAATTCGACACCACGATGTCCCGAGGTCAAACCCCGACGCGTACAAATGTGTAGTTATAAGTTTATAATAACTTATGTTCGTCATTTATCAAAATCTATTTTGATTATGTAATTTATAATCTTTTTTCGCGATTACTATTTATCTATTTGAAAGAGGCGGTACCAGGGTAGAAGTACGTGTGAAAGTTGACGTATGATTGGTCTAAATAATTTTTAATAAACTAGTGACCTATTTAAAACTATTTCTAGCTATAGGATAAATAATGAACACCCAGAAGAAACACCAAAGTCAATCAAAGTTTGTAATCGCGAATTAATTTATCAAATCGACCTTAAATTATGAATATTCATGAAGCAAAGCTTTAAGGTTCCCAGAGTTTGCAATAGTTGACAAGACCACAGCGAATGAGGTGATGGAAGGTGTCAAATCTTGTTAGGATGATTCAAATATCATCATAGTAACACAGACAGTATGATCCACGTAAAGTAGCGTCATCATCATCATTCTTATCTCAATTTATTTGTGGTTGGTGCAGCACAACGACTGTGTCGTTGGTGCAGCATGTCTTCTTCTACTATACTTACATCTCTATTAACTGACATATCAGTATTTACTTTCTAGATATTTATCATCATTCACACAAACTATATCTTATGATGCTACAGCCACAGCCAAACAAATTGGCGACAAAAACGATACTAAATCAAATTGTACAGCTAATAAAAATAAACTTGACCAAATATGCATGCAAAAAGCAAGCACGCGTACAGAAATAAATTATGTATAATTAAATGACCAACCCCCTTTTCATTGGAGTAACATTGCACGAAACGTCAGCCGGGGCGCGCGCCCCTCACCTGCGCGCTGTTGCCGCTGCGTGCACGCTGCCCGGAGCGGCAACCGCGTAGGTGTCGAGTTCCCTGTTCGCTGGGCACTTGGGTAGATCCTGTGCTGTCTGCGGCTCTGGTAGAATGAAATGTTATTTAGGTTAATTCATAGTCATCATGGTCAATTTGGAACGTATTGAACATCAGAAAAAGGTTTTGATTTCACTAGAAGATCTTTAGCTATTATAAGTGTTTTTTATTGTGTCATAATTATAACTTGCGTACTTTATTTTGGAAAGATATTTTAATTAACTTGCGTTAGCATTACACTTGCTCCTGGATTCAGGGCTGAAACAATCATCAACCATGGTTGAATGGTCCATAAACCAACCAACACAGTACTTACAACAAGGTAACTAAGCTATAAAAATAATGAAAACTTTAAAAGAAATACCTCAAACTGAACCTTTCTTTGTAATGCCAAACTTAGAGCCAAAATTATGAGTGCTACTGATTAAATCAGCGTCACTCTTCAAACCGGAACCATGCTGTTCCGACAGAAATAGAATAAGTAATAGAAGGGTTTATTTCTGTAGGAAAAAACTCTTTTACATCCTTTTAAACAGTTTTTTCGTCGAATTCGACTGCACTGTCATATTTTGTACTCCGTGGAATCTCATGCGTGTCATACGTTATTTATTTATTTACCATCTGGGAGTCATATGTCGAGTCACGCGAATGTTGTCAGTCGTCAATCGTGTAAACATGCATTGAAAGGCTAAGGAATGTTCTTTCTCCCTCAATCAAAGTATTCTTTGATTGATAACATCGAGCCTTTTCAGGAAGAACATCGTAAGCGCCAAAAATCCCAAAAAACTGTTTTCATATTTACAGCCAGATCAACTGATAAATATATATATATATTAACCGCCAGATCTTAACATTTGAATTAATAGGGAGGTGCCCTTAAAACACTAAGTAAAAATTTCATATTGATGCTATAAATATTTTGAAAATGTTTGAAAAAGACCTTCTCCTGTAAAATATGCAAAATGGCGGTTACGATCTTCTTCCTGAAAAGGCTCGACATGTCCATGGTAACTGAAGGATTATCTTTAAAGGTATGAGGGAGCAGGCTTATAGATTTTTTATGACAGAAAGTCTCAAAACACTTTTCCCTGCTTGGGCATAGAACTCAAATAAAAAAAAAAAATGTTAATTTGGACAAAAATCCAGAAATCTTTTTAATGGGAAAGTGAGAAATTCAATTTTTAACTAGAACCTCAGAAATGCAAGTTACTCCAACCCGTGTTCATTACTACTCGCTAAAATGACCCAAATTTTCATCTCAAAACACAGAATAATTAAGAGCCATCATAAAAAGCATGACCTACAAACAACCTCTCACAATTACTCAAAAAACTCTTTTGTTACCGAAAATTAATTAGCCCAGAACGAGGACTCCATCTCAAAGACAATAAGAAAAAGTAACAACTCGACGAAACAAATGCTTTACCAAAACAACCCTTTCAAACTTTTACAATGTATAAAATGAGAATAAAGTGTCCCAAGAATCGTTCCCTGGGGGACGCCCAACAGGTATCTCCGTCTCTTTCATTCTTGACGTGAAATTCCGGTTCCTTTCGTTTGTGTGAGTGAGAGGGGAGACTATGAGATAGTTCCGGTTAGGTGTGTATCGGAGAACAGATGTGTTTGACGTCAGATCGGTGGCGCTACAGAGTCGAAGGCATGCGTCGGAACTGCTTGTAACGCGAGATATACAATGATTATTGCTGTGATATGCGTGGGGCGGCAGGTGAGCAGATAGCACTTTACGTTTGATATGAATGTGAAGAATTTAAAAGGAAATGTTTTGATATTGGAAAATGTTAACTGGGTAAATATTGTACTGACTTTCATAAAAACCATGATTTATAACGATTTATTTCGCACAGTAAAACTTAGAAATTGGAGATCGTATACAAAATGTATGCAACACAAAAAACAGGTGACTTGAAACGAAGTGGTCGATACGATTAGGGGAGCCAAGTGTTGGGGTTGATGAGTATCAAGGGCATTGGGCTGGCCGGTATAATGTGCGTGGCATTCAAAAAAAATCAGACGTGTCTGTTAGTTGCAGACAGTTAATAATAAATTGTATAAAATGGATGTTCCTGGATGAAATGATGTTATAAAATTATGCTGAGTGGTGATGTAAATTATTATAAACTAGCTGCGCTCCGCGGTTTCACCCGCGTAAATGTCGATTCCGTGGGAATATCGGGATAAAAACTATCCTATGTCCTTTTCCGGGACTCAAACTATCTCTATACCAAATTTCATCTAAATCGGTTCAGTGGTTTAGGCGTGAAGAAGTAACAAACATATAAACACACACACACACACACACACTCACAAACTTTCGCCTTTATAATATTAGTGTGATATCCAGCTCATTAACAACCTCTCTACACTTTTGAAATTATGGTTTTTTACTGGGTTACCCTTTCAATCATCCCACGAAGTAAAAATTCAATCAAACTTGTACCAGGGCGTCAGAGGTCGTGAAGAGGTAACCGAGTCTGCAATTCTCGGTAACTTTAATGAGAATTATGATAACTAGGAACTGTTTATAAAAGGGGTGAAGGAGGTGGGCAGAGCTCTAGGAAATGCTTTGATGTTGAAGTAAGTCTGAAATGAAACTAATAAGATTAATAGTTGAGTTTCCTCTAAGGAGGATTTACTTCGCGGAAGTACTCCAAGTTTCCTCTGCTTCCAGTTAATGTTTGTGTCTGTTACTTGCAAGAAGGATCTGCTTCTATTAACTTAGTAAGTAAGTAATTGATACCAAACTCTTTGTACAACGGGACTTTCTTACATACAAAATTAATAGAAAGAGTTGGATGAAAATTTTACTTCAGCCGATCTATTCTGCTACGAACTTACGGAGGAAACTTAGGTGAAGTGAGCTGTTATTCCACCTAAAGCTAGGTATTGGTACTGACAGCTGACTTCACCTATCTTTCCACGGTGAGTTTGTAGCGGAATAGACCGGCGGAAGTTTCAATTTCATCCAACTCTTTCTAGTAAACAGTCGGTTGAATCAGCATTCATACATAAAATTAATCACATCGCAGTCATTTTCCGTCGAGTTTTTCCATCAAGCCAAACACATTGTTCAGACAGACCCTTCGTTCCTGATTTGAACGTACAAAAGTGGGTTATCCGTTCCATCATCCATCGCTTACAAAATGATTGGTAAGCGAAACCACCATCAATCAGCGCTAATAAGCGGTATATAACGAGCACTCCAGCACTAACAACCTACAATGTGCTACAGACAGGATAGAGAGGTACAGAAGGCTGGCTTGGTACAACGAGCGAAACCGTACGCACACATACGCACATTACACACACGTGCGCACGGCGCGGCGGCGACCGTAAGACCGCGAAATTCAAAGCATACGTTTTTTGCAATTTGCAGGTCAGTGTCAGGTTGTATGTTGATTTGAATATGATTCGCTGCCGTAACAACTATTTATTTATAGAGTTATTATAATCATAAAAATCATCAATAGAACTCCCTAAGTTCATATTGCCCTATTGAATAACTATTATTCATGAAATCATGACATTTGAGGCCAATTCTAACTCAAGGGAGTGTATTGCTGATTCCTGATGATTATAAATCTGTAAAGCAATATTTGGTACGGTTACGAATATATTTTGTTCAACATACAACCTATCACTGACCTCCAAATTGCAAAAAAACGTAAGAAAATTTGAATTTTGCTAGTTACATTAGATTAGAGCATCCCCCATGAAGTAATGCCAGCCGTGAGTGCGCTTGCACTCGCTGTACGTTGTGTGTGTAGGTATATGTGTGTGCATTTTCGCTGTACGTTGTGTGTGTATATTTGTGTACGTTTTCACTTATTGTATAGAGCTGACCTTCTGAATCTCTCTATTTCGTGAATGTAAACGCACACGCTTTTTAAAATCTCCAAGCAAAATAGTCGATCAATAGTATTTTGTTTACATTGATCGCTTGCTGTGTAAACACGACGAGCGCTTGTTTGTTTAGCACGTAATGTAAACCGTGCAGGCGTTTTTATTAATATGAACTCCTTAATGAACTACGCTCAATGGAATTTTACGCTGAAAACATTATTTACTTATAAACGTTACGCTTAATAAGAAATTTAGAAGTGAGACGCCTGACAAACGGTTTTAATCAGTTTAATAATTGAAAAATCTTTTATTAAACAGTAGCAACATAATTGCGTAATACACAGACAATAACAATGTTTCGCTTTGACAGATGAGCATTATCCATTGCGTTGAGTACGGATGTCTATAACATACCGCGCAATGGATTATGTTAAACTGTCAAAATTGAGAGCAGATTTCGATTATAACTTAGTTTTCTGTTTTTTATTGTCCCATTTGATTTAATGGCGAAGGAAAACCTCTTGAGGAAACCTGCGTGGTATTGCGTAACACACAATGTCAATACCTTTCATTTTGACTGTTAAACAAATTTCATTGCGTTATTTACTTTTTTGAGCAGTAGAATTTTTCGAACATATGAAGCAATGGATTAGCCATTTCCTTCAAAATCTTTCGAACTGTGATTGAAAAAAGAAAGAAAATACATTTATTGAAAGCGTGCTTCGCTGGATGAATAGTCTGAAATTCGTTCGATTAACGTTCATTCCATCTCCGTATGAGAAGTCCTTAGCTCTACTGTAATAACTAAATGCTGATGTGATGATATAACATGATGACTGTTTATTAATAATTGTATTGTTAGTTAACGACGCGGAGTTTCTGAAGTGTAACGCGAGACAAACCGCGATGGTCAGCGGATCATCTTTTAGTGGGCAACGAGTAATAACAGGCGGGTGTTACACCGAAGTATTTATTATTGCGTAGTAAACGATTAATTTACACACATATACATATAAACAGACAATAAGAAAAAAAAAACAGAAAAATATATACGTATAATACGTACGCTTATTTCTAAAGAAATCTCTTTTAGGATACCTGCGAATCTGCGATAGGAAAGTAGATAAGAGTAAATGGGAATATATAATACTTAGAATAAAAAAACATACGTTCGTAACTTCGTGTTGTTAATGTTCATAGTCTCCATCTTTCTTCAGTCCAACAAATATCTTCTTCGATTGCTCTTATTACTAATTTGCTACCAATTTTCATATCACCTTTCGATTAATTTTGTTTCATTGATCAGTCAGTATTTGGCAGTAACTTTGAGGTAGTTTCCAGTTACTGGGAGTTATTTTAATATTTTCGCAAAAAATCACAAATTGTAGAGGTATAGTCAGAGATCGATACTTGGGGCTATAGTGAAAGTAACCTACTATGTTCGGCATAAAGCCCTTGGTGTAACTGCTGAACGTGTTCATGTAGCTGTTTGTTCATTTGGCTAACTAATGGCCTAGAGGCCAAACATCTACATAGCAACTTCTTAACATAGACCTATATTTACTGCTGAGTCCACACCCCACAGCCGACAACCTCGTGTGCTAAATCAAGATAATTTGCTTATCTGTCTCAACTTTCACTAGATTCTTGCCATGACGACCAGTGATATGATATTAACAATCATTTTCCCTCTCATTTTTCGAGATATATGTTACAAAGTAGTTTTAGCAACTATGTATTAAGTTTATACGTTTTACTATCTAAATGTTAGCCTACAATTGTTCCACTGCAGGAACCTCACCACCGCCTCACCCTCCTCTTCTCATACAGAAAAGGAACGTGCATTGATAACCACATTCACCACCCTTACTCCTTATGAGTTGACGGTTCCCCACGTTTTTCCCTCACCATAATTAATTTAATTTTGTCTACTAGCTGTAAATCCCAGCAATTTATAACCAAGTTTATTTTTAGTACTGCTGTTACAGAATCATTTCATAAATTATTCATGAGGAGAATTAATTCATTTTATGTTCGTCGGTACGCGTCGGTGTGACAGGCGGCCTGTCTCAGTTATAAATAGGTCACGGCTGCTCTTACATCGCGATACCGGGACCGACTTCGGACGACTTCGACTGTTACTGTCGACTTCAGTTGAAGCTTTCAGGAGTTTGGCATTGCTTCCCGAGGAAACTGCATTTTCATAAGCAATATAAATTGCTGTCATCTATGATTTTTCTTTTGAAACTGGGCAATCAACAATAATATAGGTATTTTTTTTTAATTAAATTAAAGTTTCCTTGATTTCTAACCAACCAACCGTAAATGGTTACTTTTACGAATTATCGCCATCATTGGTTTCTATAAAATACGAAGCACATTGACTTTCGTTTTGACAGTTCAACAACATTCATTGCGTTATTGAGTAGACAAAGTTTTCGAACATATGAAGCAATGGAGCAATATGCTTCAAAATGGTTCAGATGGTGATTGAAAGTCTGTTACGCAATTAGGACGCTGGTTTAAATAACGAATCGTTGTAAGAATGACACGAGACATAACTAAGCAACAAGCATACTCAAATAACTCATTTTCTATTTCTTAAATCTACTGTGTCGGATAAGAACGACTACCTACAGGCACTATACAGGGTGAAATTAAATTCATGGGCATACTTTTAAGGGGTCATTGTACTCATCGTTATGAACAACTTTTACTATGGGACTAAACCTAAAATCGCGAAAAAAAAATCAGCTGTTCCTTGCAATTATGTTCACATAACTCGTCAAAATGTAGGGAACAGCTGATTTTTTTTCGCGATTTCAGGTTTGGTCCCATAGCAAAAGTTGTTCATAATGATGATTACAATGACCATTAAAAGGATGCCCATGAATTCAATTTCACCCTGTATATACTTAGTCAGTTTTATTTCTCAAACTTGACTGATGACAATTTCTCTGGTAGAAACACTCCACTTTCATAGATGTTGTTTCATACCTCACAGGCACCTCACACGGCAAAAGTTTCTTTGGTGGATTTTCTGGTATGAAAACTTTATGACTACCATTTTTCAACTAGGAAAATCAAGAAAATCTAGTCCTATATAAATCTATTTACGACCAAATATAAACAGTACATAACATCTTCTAAATGGGTCACGGCTGAGTCGGCGTTACTCTGCGATATCCGGCGGATATCTGTCGGATAAGTTGGACGCCACCCAGCGCTGGACGCGTCCGTCGCAATGTTTACGATGACCTCCTCGTTGACGATGATGTCCTGGTAGCTGAGATCTTATGTGATGTGTTTTGGCATTGATTTACGCAGTTTTTCTGAAAGGCAAAAACTATGTATTAACTGGCACTTTCCTATTTTTTCCAATATCGAAGCTTTCATATAAATTACATACTAAATACCTTTTCATCTTTTACAGGTAAATATTGACTTCTGGATTATTTCAAAGGACCGGTTAGAACCATAACAAAATATTACAACAATTTGGTAAGCAAACTTATTAATTTATGAAAATTTGGAACTATAATAATTGTAGGTGAAGGGCGGGCGTGCCAGGATACTGTCTTGTGTAATTTTGACGATCGAAAAGTGCTGATTCTCAGCCTAATTTGAATAAATGACTTCTGATTTTTTATTTGATTTAGGTTATATTATTATAAGGACTCCGCGTCCTTATAATGTATTACCTACCGGGTCGTATAAAATGAAATGCTCAGTAAGTTTTAATCGCGTAATTATTTAAATCAAATCAAATGACGTGCACGGTTAGCTCTTCAAGCCGATGCACTATTATTTTCTAATCTTCTAAATACGAAATAGTGTTTGTCTCATAATATTATGCCAGATACTTACAAAATATTCATGAAGCTTGCATGGTAAAACCGAGCAGGCTAAATAAGACTCTACAGTACTATAACATACAGTATTTTAAAGAAAAATACTGTGACACAGGCATGAGTGACAGAGACTATGTTTTACACAGCCAAACTTTTTCTAAAAGTTGTTGTTTTCGGCGCGTGAGTCGTTGTCGACGGAACTTGTTGCCATTATAATTATAGTTATATAAACATTTACCCCCTTATTCATAAAACTTATCAAACCTATTTTAGTTAAAATGGGGTTTGTCTCTTTCTTACACACAGAAATGACAACGTGACAGATAAAGACAAACGTTCTATAAACCTATTTTAGCTAAAATAGAGATAAAATAGGATTATGAATAACAGGGTTAGAAGTCAGGGCAGGGTCAGGGGTATTTATTTAATTTTTTATTTCATCGTATGTTCACGTCAACGCTTGCTGTCGCTGAAAACAGCGCTGGGGCTCTCTCTCGCATAGGGTCGTAGCATTATGCTGAGCGATGTCCGTTTTGCGTAGATGTGACGCATATTTCTTCTCCCAAATTGTTTTATTTTGTGTTCTTTCTCTGCGTCATTATTATCGCAATTAAACTTATTTCCTTTCTATGTACTTACCATAAATTAACGGCATAGTTACTGGAAAATTCTTTTTTGTCACCTGTCACCATGAATAACCCAGGTACCAGGAGATCATAAGAAAGCTAGAAGTCACCGGCTGCGTCACTGATGGTGCTGGAGAGAGTGCGGGTCGATCGCGTATGAATTATTTAGAAGCGGCACTTACTATCGCTCGGCGAAGGTCGCGGCCGCCGGGGTCTAATTGAAAACTGAAGGACAACCATATGCTAGTCGGATTTAAAAGAATAGCAATTATTATATTATTTATTCACCGATGAAATTTGGAATGTTCATTTAAAGGTCTGGTTCAATTTATGGACGCCGTGTATTAAGTTGTGATACGATTTCGGGGCGAAAACAAAAATGATGAGAAATACGGAAAATTGGTACCTACTTCGGGCTCTTACTGAGAAATTCCTAATGCAAAACCCAATAACATTTTGCTTTGATCTGGAAACCGAACCCAGGACCTTATGCTCAGCAGTAGCGCTTGCGAAACCCATCGCAAACCAAACTCATTCACCCTGTATTCATCATCAATGCCCTTATTTTATCTTTTATTAGTGATCGGCGCAGCATCTCTTCTTCCATACATCTCTATCAGTCGCCATCTCAGTAGTCAGCCTCTTTCTAAATTTTTCTTTCACAATCCATCCATCATTTCTTTAGTCTCATCATCATCATTGGCAGCCTTGTTCCACCCACTGCTGCGTATATCTTCCTTTTGTGCCATGTTCCCCTGGTATGTGCGAGTCTCATCCGGGTCTATTACCTGAAGCTTTCATTTCCTAAGAAAGCAGTGAACGGTCACATACTAACGGCTGAGCGTTTTTTGACACCTTATGTCAAATACTTATGAAAATGTCAGATTGTCATGACAGTCGTTACAATGTGACGGAACCACTGTCCTAGGAAACCAAAGCTTTATAGCTACAATAACATTGTAATGTAAGTTTGCACACAAAACCGCTCGATTTAACTTTGTATTGACGATCGACTAAGTGTCAAACAAGTGCCGTTAAGGGAATGGCGGCTCACCGCACTTAATGTACCGAGTGTCGAGGAGTGCGCACACTTTACTACGTTGTTCTAACACTACTTGATACTTGTTTTGTTCGAAGACTGTAGGACCAGAGCAGGTAGAAAAATACCCTTAATTCTTTCTGTTCTGGGGCTAATTGCGTAACACACTAACAGTAAACAATGGTTTTTTTTTGACAGTTCAACAACATTAATTGCGTTATTTACGTTGTTGGGTAGACACATTTTTCGAACATATAAAATCCTAGCCTCCACACTGATTAATTCTGATGTGCCATGTTTCACAGAGGCTATGGATGCCTGGAGACTCGCTTGTCCGAATACAGATCCACCCGACAATCCATCTTCCCAGAGACGGTGGGATGAGCCGCTCTGCAGAGTAGTACAGCAGAACAATTTACTTGACTCGTCTGCTACTTCTGCGGAACGTGCGCGCCTGCTGGCTGTGGGTAGATGGGAGTCGGGACTTTGGCTTCGTGCACTACCTTCGTCGAACATAGGAAAAGTAGTGTCTACTACTTTTCGCCTCGCTGCTTCCCTGCGACTAGGTACTCCTTGCTGTTCCCCTCATCGCTGCCACTGTGGCGAAGATGTCAAGAGCCTTGGACACCACGGCCTGTCTTGCAGCCGGAGTGCGGGTCGCTTAGCGCGCCACGCGAACATTAATGACATCATCCGACGAGCTCTTATTACCGTCGGCGTTCCAGATGTATTAGAACCCAATTCCTTGGTACGCGACGATGGCAAGAGACCGGACGGTATGTCTCTATTTCCTTGGAAGGTGGGTAGGCCTTTAGTGTGGGACGCAACTTGTGTCGATACTCTTGCGCCATCCCACCTTCCTGGATCGGCATGCTGTGCTGGCGCTGCGGCTGCGGCTGCGGAAAACCTCAAGCGGCGAAAATATAATAATCTTATCGGAAATTATATTTTCGAGCCGTTTGGGGTTGAAACCCTCGGGCCGTGGGGTCCGAGTGCTCATGGACTTTTTAAAGAAATTTCAAAACGGCTGGTTGACACTTCCCGTGACCCAAGGGCTGGCTTTTACCTTGGGCAAAGGCTAAGCATTGCCATACAACGTGGTAATGCCGCCAGTCTCTTGGGTACATTACCAGTCGACAGCGATGCGGATGAATTTTTCGACGCTATATTTTAGTTTGTGTATAGTTTCAGTTAAGTTAGGTTTTAATTTTGTTATTTTTGTTAATTAAACATATAAAGCAATGAATTACCGATATCCTACAAAATCATTCAGATTTATTGAAAATGTGTAAAAACGTCCAAATTCAAGTCGCGATCACATCTCAGGAACAATCAATGTCAAAAACTTATAATAAGTGATTGAGACTTAGATTAGAATCCGAACGTTCTAAAGAATAAAGGAATTGACAGTTTCGTCCATCGATACTGTGTTTGCCGATTTCTGGTAGTGGTTTTCTCCACAGACTCTTTTGACAGTCAGAACTTGCCCACTACCTAACTGCCTACACAATCTCGCTGAATCTACCACTACAAATGTCAATGACAACTATGAAGGCGTCGAAATTTTAAAAGAACGTTCACAATCTGATCTCAGTCTCAATCTGTCAAAAATACCTCCATTTGGACAAGTTTTTGAAATTGATTGTCGCTGAGACGAGACTGCGACTATATTTTAAACGTTTTTAACCGACTTCAATTAAAGGAGGAGGTTCTCAATTCGTCGGAATCTTTTTTTTTTTATGTATGTTCGCCGATTTCTCGAAGACGCCTGGACCGATTTGGAAATTTTTTCTTTTGTTGGATAGGGTATACTTCCCAAATGGTCCCATGAAAATTTTATCGAAATCGGACAAGCAGTTTTTGAAAAATTAACAAAAATCTAAAAATTTATCTACATTGTCTACATTAACGATCTTTTTGTTTACTTTTTTGTGGGGTAGTTACAACTAAAAAGTGAAAAATAAAAACTTTTTTACAAAAAAAAAAACAAACGACTTAAAAAAAAAACACTACAAAGTGATAAATAACTTTAATTTCGGAAGTCGGTGTCAAAAAACGAAAATGCGGAATCAACGACACCGACTTCCGAAATTAAAGTTATTTATCACTTTGTAGTGTTTTTTTTTTTAACTACAGAAATTGGTCTTCTGATCCTACTGTACATATATACACACTACTTATTGGTTTTCTAAACCTAAAATTCTAAACTAATATAAGTCTCTACCATCCTGTGTAAGTGAGGTGAATATGACTCTATTGCGAATCATTGAATTGCGTTAAGCTGAGTTGATTCTGAAGTCTAAACTAATATTATACAGAAAAATATTTATACTTAACTTTGTTGGTTACGCTTTCACGCTAAAACGCCTAAACGGATTTGGATGAAAAGCACATATTATTACGTAGACCATAAACTGGATTAGAACATAGGATACTTTTTACCCGGATATTCTCTCGGGATCAAAACTTATGCGGGTGAATCCACAGGGCGCAGCTATACTTATTAGCTTGTGACGTCCCACGGCAGGGCAAAGGCCTCCCTACTCTCTTATGAGAGAGTAGGGGTTTAGACAAATTAACCCACCGCTAGTGCGAGTTGGTGGGTGTACAGTGGACCGCCTGACTGGGTCCGTGGGCGCCGCGTTTGACGTGCTAGATGTTCATCAGCCGCCGCCCTGAGTCGACATCCTGCACTAATATCGACTGTTCCATCCGAGCCTATTTGGGTGTATTTATCCCATAGCGCGCAGCTATAGTATTAAATCAATTCAGACAGATTTCCACAGCCGATGAAGTAAAGGCTTCTTTCAATTTCAATTTGCCCCAATTTCCTATGGCTGCGTATTTATATCCTGGAAGTAAAATGGTACAATAACTGTACGGAAATGGAAATGCGTACCACCTCAGAATCAATAAATACAAAATGTATGAGAAAATCAATTATTATCATCATTTTTTTTTTTTCTTCGTGAATTTTTCCCATGTTTTGATAGTTATTTTGCTAGTCGGGACGGAGACAAACCTAAAATCCAACAAATCAAAGATCATATAAATCGGTCCAGCCGTTCTTGACTTATAAATGGTGTAGGTAACTAACCCGACTTTGTTTTATTTCTATAAAAAGTAAGATATATGAACGATTTTTCTTATTTTCGGCGAGACGCGGGCGAGTACAGCCTAGTTCCAATAAACAGTTATTACTCCGATACGAAAGGTCTAAAATTTATAGCAATAGGCTATTTCGCTGTTACTTGTGCGATGTGGGTCAACTAGCGGTGCTCGGTCTGTCGATAGCGTGAAGTATCGACAGTATATTACATGTAACAATTGTTCAGGGTTATGGGACCCTGGTACTTACTGTGTGGAAATCAGCGTTTTTATGAGCATAAAATGGCTGGACATAGGCTTGGCATAGTTCAGGAGACTGTTTGGACTGAATTTACAGTTTTTTTAAAACTCCCATAGGATCTACCGGACAACACGCCTAGGCGTTTAGTATGTGCACACCCACTTTTCGCTAGATACACAATATCAGCATATAATTTTTCCACTCCTAGGACACGGGCCTCTGTGAGAGGGAGTGGGCCGTGAGTTGGTGGATGTCACATGTTTTCGAATTTTTGGTTCTAGGACATGCCGGTTTCCTCACGATGTTTTCCTTCACCGTTTTGAGAGCAGTGGTGTTCGTGTAATAAACACAATATAGTTCTAGGTTTACAACCTGTAAGTCGCGCCCGTGGCCACTAGACCACCACTGCTCTCATTTTGCCACAGTTTCAATTATTCAAATCTATATGATCGTCCTTAATCAAAGAAATCTCCACACTTTGCCAAGTCCAGTGTGACGCTACACAATGATTACTTACTTAACATACAAACATCACTATAACGAATGTTCAGCCGATGTTCACCGCCGCTGAACATCGCTGAGCACGTGGTGCACTAGAAACAGAAAGTAAAAACATAACATTTACATAATTTCATCAGTTTACTGCGCCCGCGCCTATCGTTCTGAAACGGTTATAGTTTACTATTTATTGCTTGATTTCTAGATTGTATTTTATGTTTACTCGTTTATGAAATCTAATCGTAACTTTGCTATTCATAAAATATAGATATCATACTAGCTGTTGGTCGCGACTTCGTCTGCGTGTATTTAGTATTTGATACGGATGTGAGCAGTGGTAGATATCGTCCCCGACTTACGAGTTGTAGGTCGTGAGTTTGAAGTCAGGCAGGCACCTTCCTTTGTATATTTAATTTCATCACGACTGCTCTCAAAACGGTAAAGAAAAACATCATGAGGAAACCGGCATGTCCTAAAACCAGAAGACATGTGACATCTACCAACCCGCAAAGGGCTTGCGTAGTGAATTACGGCCCACTCCCTCTCACAAAAAGGACGCCTGTGTCCCAGCAGTGGGAACATTATAGGCTGATTATGCATCACGGATGAAAAGTAGCATATGACCTTCTCTGTCCTGTGCGGGTGCCAGATTACCTATGTGGCTGTCAAATTTAATTACAATCGGTTCAGTGGTTCAGGCGTAAAACGGTAACAGACAATAAGTCAGCCACACAGACAGAGTTACTCTCGAACTTATAATATTTATTTTTATTCACGTTCATTTGACTAAATATAACAATATGGTCGACGTATCTTGTCTCCTTCTTTTTGGTCCTAATGCTTTCCTTTGATCATTTTTGGTCCTT
This sequence comes from Amphipoea oculea, assembly GCA_945859645.1. Classification (NCBI taxonomy): domain Eukaryota; kingdom Metazoa; phylum Arthropoda; class Insecta; order Lepidoptera; family Noctuidae; genus Amphipoea; species Amphipoea oculea. Next base: position 11,727,855 of record OX243891.1, on the reverse strand, counting down.
ATGAGCGCTATTTTTAATGATAACGAACATGAGATTTCCTTACGTTTCTCCTTATATTCTATTTCAATTATGTATAGGTTAAATTCATGTAACTCGGCATTTCTCGCCTTTCTTTTCAAAACATATGTAATCGGAGTACCAGGCTCACATAATGACGTGAGAACCTCACACTTGCCTTTACAATTTATTACGACTGTTGCTTCCTCCAGTTACTTGGCTATCAGCTTACCTCTCTGACAAAATGGTAATGTAATCTAACAGCTACTACGCGCGCATATTACATACTCTAAAGCATTTTTTGCTGTAACATTTTGCCGCTTATTTACATATTATATGACTAGCTATGCCTTGCGGTTTCACTCGAATGGAGTTTCCTACTGGAATCGTGAATTCTTCCAGGATAAAAAGCAGCCTATGTCACCGTCTGGCCCAAAATCTATCTCTATGCGAAAAATCAAGTATAAGTATCTGATACTCCGTTACTTCGCAAAAGAAGGACAAACAAACGAACACTCTTCCGCATTATTATGTTCTGGTTCAGAAGCTCTGCTTACCCTTACTGTGTAGCGTGAAGATTACAAAACGCATGTAATCCTAACATAACTACAGACCACATATGTAATAATGTAACAGCCTCATACTAGACCTTACAATTATTTTGATACAAAGCATTCAAAAGCCCTGCTTATCCCCAAAGCGTAGCGTGAAGATCACAAACGCACAATCCTAACATAACTCGAGATCAACTACCAGGCTCACATAATAATGTAACAGCCTCACTCTTGACCTTACAAACTTTTTGCTACATTTTTTTGCGTCTATTGTTATACGTCAGTCGCGTGTGAATCCTGCGTAGTCGACACTTCGATGTAAATCAATCCGTTTTCTGCGATAGGCAAATACTTATAATAATGATTGTAACATAATCAGGGGCCTTCATTAATATAGCTCTAATTACCTAATACTTTTTTGTAAGCGTATTTTGACCGTACTGTTAATTTGTCTTGTAATCATCATCATCATTTCAGCCGAGAGACGTCCACTGCTGGACATAGGCCTCCCCCAAGCACCTCTACTTCGACCGTTTCTGTGCTTCTCGCATCCAACGAGTTCCTCGGCCTTCACAAGGTCGTCGGTCCACCTTGTGGGAGGCCTTCCAACGCCACATCTTCCGGTACGCGGTCGCCACTCCAGAACTTTTCGGCCCCATCGGCCATCCGTTCTGCAAGCAATGTGCCCTGCCCACTGCCACTTAAGTTTGGCAATTCTTCGGGCTATGTCAGTTACCTTGGTTCTCCTGCAGATGTTCTCATTTCCGATTCGATCACGCAGGGAAAATCCAAGTCTCAATTCTGTCTTGTAATACCTAATTAAATTATAATCTGTGTGTCAAAGTGCTCTCTAAATTCACCTGATACCTTTCAGGCTTTCATGTTTGCCTGGTACTGCCAGTTCTTCGAGTCAAGTAGCCTATTGGAATCAAAAGCTGGAATTAGTTATCTATCTTGGTGCTTAGTCACCAGAAGGATGCCAAACCTCTTGCGTTGGTGTGCCTCTAATTGGCATGGGGAAACTAAAGGACCTAATTCTAGCCACAGATTTTGTAAGGAAGTAGGTAACTGTCCATTTTGAAATGCTCACAACACCGCGAGAGAAAAATTCATTTAAATAAACCACAACAAATAATTTAATAAATTCGTTCCGAATAAGTTACGCTTGTAAAAACAATTAAGTTAAAACTATGACGAATTTCTGGCGATTAGTTACTTATAATTTACGCATATTAATAAAGAAAAATATGCGTATTATTTAGCCCGAGAGTATAAATAAAACTACAGTCGCGGTCGAAAATATGGAACACAGAGTTTTGAAAAAGTTCGCCTTTGTAGAGAGTTGTCTTTGTCATACTTCTGAGAAAGCCCTTTTCTAACCCTCAAACAGGCGACTGCGCCTGCTAATAACAACATACTTACTGCTACAACCAACTGTCCGGAAGTATCTGGATCCTGACTTTCATATTGTTAAAATAGTTTAACAGCATTAAAGACAAAATGTAAGGAAGAGACAATAATGGCTTACACTGTAAAGCCACGAGCCTATACACTCTTCAGGCTCGGGGCTCAGTAATAACAGCCTCACGGGTCGAGCGAAGGTTAAGCTACGCTTGGCAAGGTCGGTCTGTGGATGGTTGACCATCCATTCCAAACCGAGAACCCTTTGTGTCTCGAAAACCACGTTAGTCCGTTGGGCCCGGCTGTCATTCGAAGATCTTTTACAGTCGTTACGGGTAGTCAGAAGCCCGAAAGTCTGACAACCAGTCCTAGTCGCTCCACGTAAAGTTCTGGTATTCAGCTCCATCCGGTTAGACCGGAAGCCGATCCCACCAGCTATCTGTTGGGGTTCCTTACATTTCTGCCTTTGTCTGTCATTTCTGACTTTGTGTGTTTCTGTGTTAGTCAGTCAAATGCAGGTTCTTAAAATAGTGATGTAAAATAAACAATTAATATAACTCGACGAGCCCGCGCGACTGACAGACGACACACGAAGTCTTGGCGCGAATTATTATATTATGTAATACATCTTTTTATTTATTAGGTCGGGGGATGTGTGATGGACGGCAACATATTTTTTACGTCTGGTTGTCATTCGTCTAAGTCGTATTGTAGGAGTCGTTCAAAGACTCCGCCTTTAAGACTGCTTTGGGGACCTAAAAGGGTAACCGTGGAGTTTCTTGCCGGCTCGTGTCCACAGGAAACGACCAATTGGAACCGTGCACCTAGCTTCTGACGTTTCGTAAGTGCCCATGTAGGTTTATGTGATATAAAATATGTACTTTCAATTTGAAGGAGTAGGTAGTGGTGTATAGCCACACATTTCGGTAGTTATGTTCAAGTTCCATGTAATAGGGGATGAGTCCATTGCAGGCAAAAATCCAGGCTACTACTGAGGATCTCCTGATAGAAATACGCAATAGGTAACACTTTTCCTGAACCGAGGATTGAATCCGGCGGATTCCTAGGTGTTTTATCCAATGAAGCAGTTTTGAACAAAAAAATCCATCCAAAGGTTGTCTTTAGAAGATCGCTCTTAGCGATAAGACCGCCCATTGTGTCACCCATTGTAAAGTTTCTATATTTATATCTGTAATTTATATGGTGTCCATAATAAAGAATATTCTATTCTAAAAATGTAAACAAATCGATCTGAAAACGTTCCTGGTGGATGCCAATTTGTAATGCCACTTACTAATTGAGTGCTTCGATTTGATTATTTAAATAGTACAAGGAAAGAATATCATTTAGCTGGTCTCCAAGACACAGGCGCCGCCTAGTTTGGAGACTGCCGCAAAGATCCAAATGATGATCGCTAGGTAACATTTACAGACCAAAGCTAAGTTAAATTATTTGGTAATAATTGTAGCATTGGTTCAATTTTATTTATTATTTTTCTGAGTACATGGTAACCCGAAATTCTAATTTTAAATTACCTTAAAGATGTTTTTCATTTGACAATTGAGGTTAGTTTTATAACCTCAATTACAGTCGAAGATTTTTCAATTACAATTAAACAATGTGTAGCGGTATCTACAACGCCACATGCTAACAAGGCGTCATACTGACGTCACGCAAATCCTGCATCTCGCAATCAGAGTTTACCGCGCAACTAGCATAGATACCACAGCCCGACATGACTCATCGGGCAGTTGCCCGCCAGACGTAACACCCGTCTTGTCGGAGGATCCTCTCTTTTCTATGGAGTATGAGTGAACTTTACACCCTGGTCCTCATACCTCTATTAATGATTATTGGAAAAAAGTGGTGAGCCGTGACATTTAAAGTTGAAACCTTCTCAATACTGATGCGTGGGTTACTAATTCCTCTTAGTGAGTGATTGCATGAGAATCTAACCTGAACAGGGTTTGTTTACACTTTCATCAGAGAATTAGCGAACGGTTCTTACCCGAGTGAAAAGAATTTCTGGGTTTTTCCGAGAGAAAAAGTCTAGTACCTATATCCTTTGTCTCCGAAACTATTTATGAATCAGAAATATTATCCAACTAGGTAGTGCTAATCTTTACTTAAACCCGCCGGACAAGTTCCTAATTCAATCGATTATGACGTTATATCAATCAGTGAAAGTAATACGCAGTAGACTAAAAATAGATAAACCTGTTACTTATTATTGCTTTTATTGGCCATTTAGCAAACTATTATGATGGTCTATTACCATTTAGCGGGCGAACTTGTGAATAAACGAAGCATAGAGCTGTAAACTTGTTAATTAAAAAAAAATCGTTTTCTTTTACCATGTTTGTAAATATGTGAGCACCATGTACTTATCTATCAGATAATTCATTTATACAGAATGAAATTAAATTCATGGGCATCTTTGTAAATGCTAATCTTTTTTTTATTTTTTTTTTTCATCATTGTACTCATCATTATGAACAACTTTTACTATGGGACCAAACATGAAATCGCGAAATAAAATCACCTGTTCCCTACATTTTGACGAGTTATGCGAACATAAATGTAGGGAACAGCTGATTTTTTTTTCACGATTTCAGGTTTGGTCCCATAGTGAAAGTTGTTCATAATGATGATTACAACGACCCCTTAAAAGGATGCCCATGAATTCAATTTCACCCTGTATGTCATGGTTTCGTTTTTAATTCTTTTACCTATTGTGGTATAGTTATTTTATTTTAGGTGCATCGTCCTCACATATTATTATATAATTAATGTACCCATGCAAAATATTGTAAAACATTTTAAAAGAGTAACGGTGGAGTTTCTTGCCCATTCTTCTCCATACGAAAACTACCTTTTGGAAGGGGCGACTAGAATCAATTCTATGTTAAGGTAACTTTTGACGTTCAAAAGTGCCTTTTATGTGCCTATTTGAAAAAATGCTTTGACTTTGACTTTGAACACTCACCGTGGAAACTTGACTGTCATTGAAGTGAAGTTAGCTTTCATTCCAGCCGATGCAAGGGATCGACACTATTGACAAATGACAGATCAGTTCACCTAAGTTTTCACGCTGAGAGTTTTCAGAAGATGGCGGCTGCTATTTCTTTTGACTACAACTTTGCCCACGGCGGCTCTCGTGTGTTTAGTTTTTTTTTATTTTTCGGGGAAAATGCTTTGTCTTTCCTTATGTTATATGTATCAGTGTTACCTGTCGCCTGCCAACATATTTAGCCGTGGAAACGTAATAAATAAAAGAGATACAAACTCGAATTTGTGTACATGATGCTAACATTCTATAAGTAAATAAGTGTCACTCAGTATCCTTTAGAATTTTGGTCCTTGATGGCAAAAGAAGTCAGCTGTCAGATATGATATAAGGAGTATTAAGATATGTATTCCTTATTATTATTTGTATTGTTTAAGGAAATTCTCAGTTTATATATCAATTTCTAGGCTAATTGTTTATTTCTAGGCTTGAAATAGTACCTACGAGTTATTGCACAAAAGTCTATAGAAAAAATATCAATGATTATACCACCATAGAAAGCAATACAACATGTCCATTAAAATATGACTTCTTTTTAGAGACATCCCATAGAATAAGCATCAAGTACAAAATAAACACATTCCGTTCTCATTCAAATTTGGAACAGTTTGAACTTAACTCACACAGATAATATACTGGCACAGATTACAAAACTTAATAACAGTCATTAGCAGTGGCGCTAGTGAACTGTCACTTCATAGACAATATAGAAGACTCGTTCAGACCATAGTGCCACGAGGTCTATAGATCGTCTATGGAAAGCCTGTCATGGTTGAAATATTGAGCAAACGTATTCGATGTAACATTTCGGATTCAGTTAAAAGTATTTCTACCGCCTGCCCTACAGTCACTTCTAATAAATTTCGAAAGCCCGACTTTTTTATTCAATAGGTAAGCTTATAAACTAAGCCGAAGCTGACAGCGACCTACTTGTAACTTTTAAAACAAAGACATTTTTTCCATTCATAACTTTGATATTATCTAATAACTTTTTAAGATGAGAACATGAATGTCCAACATTGAAGTCTGAAAGACAAAAACGTTTAATCCTAAACATCTTCATCATCCTGCTGCCCTTATAGAACTCAAACTCAACGCATTTATTTCAATTAAACCATTTACTTTTGAATATTCAAGAAGTCGGTCAGTCAGAAAATATGAAGCTTGTAGTTGCCCATTCCGAAGCGTAGTAGGTACCTATGGAGAAGAACGGGCAAGAAACTCTATGGCCACTATTAAATTATATTTTTTACAAAATATTAGTTAAGTACAACATTAGTGTTGAAATCATAATTATATGTAAGAACGATGTAAAAAAAAGACGTACGTGTTAATAGCGTCCTTATCCCATTGTATTAGAGGTCGGCGCCACATGTCTTCATCTTCCATACATCTCTATCATTCGTCATCTCAGTATTCAAAATCAAAAGTAATCTATTCAAACTAGGCTGAGAATCAGCACTTTTCGAACGTCAAAATTACAAAAGACAGTCCCCCAAAACGCCCGCCCGTCACCACTTATTTATTTATTTATTTATTTAATACTTCAAGCACATAAATGTACAGAGGCGGACTTAATGCCATAGGCATTTTCTACCAGTCAACCTTTGGGTGATGCAGAGACAAACAGCGGTAGGTGCAATCATGAAAATTAAGGAATAAATATTTCCACTTCCTAGTGGTTTCGCTGGGGAGAAGAAGTGGCGGAACAAACTCCCCAGCAGCACAGCTGTCTGCATTCACCCCCTTACTGGCTATATCATCTTCCACACAATCCATGGATTGTTATTTTGGTATTCCTCTATACATGGCATCAACATCAACTCAGCCTGTTTCCGTCCACTGCTAGATAGACCTTTCCCAGGCTGCGCCACAACATCCTGTCCTCCGTCTTCCATACACGCATATTCAGCCAATAATGTTCTCCTTGCTGGGTCACACGCCTCCTTTCTGTGCTACCCAAACTGCCCCCATGCGTGTTGCTAATCTTAAAGCCATTCTAAACATCGTGCACATTAGACCTTCTGCGCTATATTTCATAGTGATATCTTTCAAAATCTGACGTAGTTAACGACTGGTGTTTTGTCTAAATTGCTCGTCAAGGTCACTGGCGCTGGTCGGTGATGTGAGGCAGACGTAATAGTAATCATATCATACGTCATGTTAATGTTTGGTGCAGGAACTATGCTGCGATTTGTACTGTGAACTAGATTTTGTGCAAACGCCTGTATTATCTGAAGGGGTAGACGGAGGTGTATAGTTCACCCACATTTCGCCAGTTATGTCAAGTTACAAGTTAGGAACCAATAACTGGGAAAATATCCGTACTCCAGGAGGAGAATTTCCAGATTTAAAAACCCTAAAATATTTTGCTGGACTTGGGGATCGAACTCAAGACTCTACGCTCAGTAGCCGCTTATGATCACAAGATCAAGTGTGCCTGTTGCCACTAACCTAGAAAATATACTCTAGGCTGCTATTGAGAATATCCAGATCGGGAAACCCTAAACACTTAGTACTCTTAGTAGCCAAGCTTACGATCACAATACGAGGTATTCGCGATGTTTCCACGAGCGCAACCGTCATACAATTATAATGCTCATTTAATTTGTTATCAGAAATACTGGTTTCATACATTTTCAATTAGCTCTGCGGCTCGAAGGACCAGCAAGCCTATTGTATTGTTGTAGGCGAGAGGTCAGTGACTGTTCGTTATTTATGCTTGCATGGTGACATTAATGTTTAAAACAAGGAGTTCTGGTACTTTCTGAATGGCCTAAATGAGCTTTTGGCTATGTCGGACAATTTTATGTTTTTTAGATTCATTTGTGAACAGTGAAATCATCATCATCATCATCAGCAGCCTTGTTCCACCCACTGCTGCGTATATCCTCCCTTTTGTGTCATGCTCCCCTGGTCTGTGCGAGTCTCATCCTTTTTGAGTATCGACCATGGGCATGGGACTAAAGGTACAATTTCTAAAGAGCAGCATTTTTGTACTTTAAAAAAAAGAAAGCTTTATGCTGCGCTCGGGAATAAAACACGACGTTTTTTGCAAAACAAGTGCGATAAAGATCAAATCCCTCACTGGAATGTGTCGCTCTATCGAAGAAGCGCATCTGTCTGTACCCTTACTTGTGACGTTATGTCTTAGTTTCCTTAAAAGGCTTACTCTTGAAAATATCCAAAATTTCGGTTTGGTTGCCTGGGAAAGGCTACCAAATCGAAATTTATAAAATATCATAAAATACCAGTGAATTCGGTAGTTAGAGAGAGAGGCTTTTCATCCCAAGAAAAAAATACGATTCTAGAGGGATATATAGACTGCGCAAAGCGAGTGCGCCGGTATCAGCTAGTCTCCCATTTACGGATATAGCGTCACATAGTCCTAATACCGTCCGTCCTGAATTTCAGACGTATACAGTTGACCATGAACTTTTAAAGTTATTGCTAAGTAACTTCATAGTAGCAGGACCATTCTTTCGCGCTTAATATTAATAACCAGGCAATAAGATGATAGTGTACATCTCCTAAGAACAAAACTGCGTACTCCTACTAGGAGTACACAAACAGCTAAGACAATACGCGATCGCAATCAGCGCGATCTCTGCCGACCTTACCGTCGCCAGTTCGCTCGACAGTCGACAATGAACTCGTGGGTCATCGACCTCGCTCACGGCCGACCGGTCCTCTCGCGGCACTGCGCCCCTGGTAGGACATTGCACGTTATGTTGCATATTTTTATCAGTTATCATGCAAAGCCTTTGCAGGCAGGGATGGTTTGAAAGAATCCTCCTTGGTGGACACTTTCTGGGTCCATTTAACTTTATTTAGGTCATCGATGCGCCGACGGTCAGGAATGAAATTAGGGATTAAAACAAAGCCTTTGGCATGTAGTAGGTGTGAGAACTTCCTTTGTCTGCCCTGATAGATGATACTTAAGTTAGAAGATGCTTTTTTTGACTTTTTATAATGCAAAGCCTAAGCCTTATTGGGGACTTGGTGTAACCTGAAATCCGATATAGTGTGATTTAGTCCTTTGTATATTCCTCTTTGGTTTTCATTAGGATTCATTGGAGTTTTGACCGCTGCCGGAATCCAGGGAACATTCGAGGTTATGTTGGGGGTTAGTACAGTTAGATCTAGGACTTAATTTGACATTATTGGGCGAAGGCTTTAAACAATAATTGCTTCCACCTTTGCATCCGCGGATAGCGCAAGTATTTTCGCCTTTTGTAGAGTCAAAGTTCCAATTGATTGTATTGTATACGACTTCCGACTTCGGATGTATTCGGCTTCCTAGGATGCCCCGTCTAAAGATTGCGGAGTCAGAGTTAACTTTGGCAAAAGATTATTTGCCCTAGATTTCCTAATACGGATAATCTTTGTTGTGGTGAAAACCAAAAACGTCGACACGATTCAAAATCACGACCGCAACTCTCACAATAAAATAATGTTACTGTGCTGTCAATGTTTATTACATTCTGCACCAGTTGTATACATATTATCACTAGCTTCTGCCCGCGACTTCGTCCGCGTGAAATTTCACCCTCCCCCCATTCACCCTCTCAGGGGTAGAATTTCGAAAAACCCTTTCTTAGTGGATACCTACTCTTCACAAAGAACACACCTTCCAAATTTCATGTCCCTAGGACCAGCGGTTTAGGCTGTGCGTTGATATATCAGTCAGGACTTTGAATTATTTTTATATCTAAGTATACGACTTTTTAGAGGACTGCATCATCTAGGTACTTCTCGAACTTTTGCAGAATCTTGTTGCTGACCGTAAACAAAAGTGTGATGAAATGGCTCTTAATCTCATGCAAATCGTTTGTAACATTATAAGTAAGTATCACGTTAAATCAAAGAACTATTGTTATGTACATGACTCAGAAATTGTGAAGGTCAGAAGGCAGTCGTGCAACTCGTGCAAACTATGTAGTTAGTTTAATCAGCGACACCCATCTGACCCAATGGCGCTTAGCGCAATGGCGGATTTACACATTTGCCGCCAGTAGGCTATTCAAATTTTGCCGCCCCTACCGACCTCTACAACAATGTCTCATGTCTTTTGTATACTGCTTCACCTTTTCTTCAAAATGCTTAAAATGTTCTCGTTCATCAGCTACGAAAAACTTGCAAATAGATTTTTTAAGATCGGCAACTGAGATAAAATCTACGGTAGAAGCCTTTGAGCATTCACTTTGTTTATTCTTTCCAAAAAAAGATGGTAGGTATATACATATTAATATTTTTAATTTCAGTAAGACATTTAAAAAAAATTAGCCCCAAATTTGCCGCCCCTAAAATCTGCCGCTCTAGGCTTCAGCCTACTCAGCCTATTGGTAAATCCGCCACTGGCTTAGCGCAATCGCCGCGATTAAATTAGGCTTAGAATAAGTTGTGCATCATGATGCAATAACAGTCAACTTTTGTTCAGCAATATTTCTGTCCAAAAAATGATGGATTGAAGCAGCAACGTTGCCCAACATTTTCACACGTTGCTTAGTGAGAACAGCTATAGTGCGTTTGCGCATTGCCTCCGATCTAAATCCGAGAGATATCGGTCCGAAGTAATCTTAGTATTAATTGATGAATTAGGGGTTGCGCACTAGATCCGAACTTAGAACATTCAAAATTGAGATGAAACTCGGATATCGAACGCGAAGACGCTCCGAGTCTCTTGTCAGATTAAAAGGACTCTTGAAACTCCCATTATTACCCCTTGACCTTTTCGATCGCATAACAGGAACTTTTCCAAAAAATGAGACAAAAACCCGGAAGTTCTATTATGCAGGGGTCATGTCAGTATACCCGGAAGGCTCGCCTGTCACATGGTGTGACAATAGCCAGGGGTCGGTGACCTGTGACAGTGACAGTCAGGGCTATGTGGAGCTACATGCAGTCATTGTTACTAGCCGCTCGTTACAAGTCAATGGGAATTGTTTTACATGCACCTAATGGCCTAAACAACACAAATAATCGAGCCAAAGTGTTACTGGGGGGTGTTTAAACAGGAATTTCTCAGAAGCAGCCCGGAGTCTGGAGTTGTGCACGGTTGGTTGCGATAGGCTCGCCCCCTATTACATGGGATTTAAACAAAACTGGGGAAATGTGGGTGTACGCCTCTGCCTAACCCTTTGGGGATTACAGGCGTGATGTTATGCTATGTTAGCACAAAAAGTGTAGATGTTAAACTTCAGCGCAATCTTAGCGCCACGTTCCGAGGTGTCATCTAAATGTAATACCTAATTGCAAGATTAAGTTCAACTCAAACGGCTCTAGGTTATGTCTGTCAATCTGTTAGTTCAAGTCAATTTTTAGTTTATTTTAGTCGGTGTATCGCAATCAGTGAGTTAAAACCATTTCGTTGATACGTTCTCAGAAGTTTTTCCAAAACATCTATTTAATAATAATCTTGAATTCGCTCACTGACACAACGCACTGCCAAATTTTGCACAAGAATTCCCTAAACTATGTATGTAGGTATAATGAAAGTGAGCACTTAAGAAGGATTTTATAAAATTCTGGGTCGGGTCTAGGCGCGGTAAGAAGCAAATTTTTAGGTAATTGACGCTTCGCGGCAACAAATAAGGTTCAAAATAGCGACGTGTTTGGTGTTTGAATCGAATGAGCACCAAAACAAAAGTAATTTTGCAATTAAAAAAAAATTTATGCACGGCTCAATGGAATAATTTTAGGTAGGTATTTTTTTTGTTAATTGAAGTCACTTTATACATAAAACATGATACATAAAATAATTATGATAGCTTACGCTCAAAATTTTGAGAATTTTACGACCAAAAATATTTTTTTGAGCTCTGTTTTACGATTTTTTTATCATGATACTTACTATTTCATTTTTATGAAATATTTTTGAATAAGATTTTTCTTTGAACATTTGACAAATACCTCACCTACCCTTTGGGCAGCGCCTTAAAAGTGTTATGGAAGTTCGTCATCTTCCGATAGGCAATCCCATCGGGCGCCTGCTTGTACCTAATGGAGTGAGCGTCACATGATGCCCACTTAAATAAAAATAACCTCTTCTTAACACAAAGCTCTTCATTGTCTTGTTTACCTAGTACTCACAACCGTCGGCGCCTGCGTGACTCACTCACAGCGGCAGACACTTTTGTGCACAATCAACTTCGCCTTATTTGGATGCGCCTCTCGTGCTTGACGATTTATTGATATGTCTTACCAACTATAGCGAATGAAGGGTTATCAATTTAACTGGAAGTGCATGTGAGTATACTATCACCGCGAACAGTATACCTATGAACTACGTGTGACTGTTCTTAAATTACCCTAGGCTGATAAAAAATAAGTTTTGAAGTGAAACTTCTTTAGGCGCGCTTGACTTGGGGAGTAAACTGGCGAATGCGTTACGAAAACGTGTGATCGCGAGTAGGGAAGGTACGTAAAAAATGGCTGGAAATACCTGGTGTAAAAACCCGGTCCCGGTCGCATAGATATGCGACCGGGTTTTTACACCAGGTATTTGCTTCCAAGTACGCACACCAGGTACCGACTCAAGATACTTGCAAGACTATTAAGTATCTTATACGGCTACTCGCTCAAATACGTAGGTACTCAACCGCGTTAGTTTTCGCAAATGCGATCATGCTCCTTTTGGAACAATTTCGTATGAAAGTATTTTTTACCGACTTCAAAAGGAGGAGGTACTAGGTATGTTCGGCTGTTTGTATATTTTTTTTGTATGTTTGTTCATCGAATATTCCGCCAATTGTCGACGGATTTTCAAAATTCTTTTTTTGTTCCAAAGTAGATAGTTTTGAGGTGGTCCCACTGTCACCAAGTTAGGATCTGATGATGGGATCTTAGAGAAATCGAGGGCAACCCTCAAAATTTTATAGGCTCACTTATTGTTTTTCGCATATTTTTACCGACTTCACAAAAAGGAGGAGGTACTATGTTCGGCTGTTTGTATGTTTTTTTTGTATGTTTGTTCATCGAATACTCCGCCAATTGTCGACGGATTTTCAAAATTCTTTTTTTGTTCGAAAGTAGATAGTTCTGAGGTGGTCCCATTGTCACCAAGTTAGGATCTGATGATGGGATCTTAGAGAAATCGAGGGCAACCCTCAAATTTTATAGGCTCACTTATTGTTTTTCGCATATTTTATGAAGTATCTTGTTTATTTGCGTATGGTTGTCACCATCTCAGGTAGCTGGGCTGATGATGGAAGGTACAACTCCTTAACAGTAAGAAGTTACTCAAACAGGCAAGAACTGTTTTAGTAAATTGTTTTGATGTTTGATAGGGCATTGGCCACATTTGGTCTCATGATCATCAAGTCATGACCTGATGCTGCAGTCAGTATAGTCTGCAGAGTACCTAACTCCTCGACAACTAACAGCAGATATATCGTGTTTAGGCTCATTGAAAAGGGCTCGATGTGTGGATAAACGTACTGTTAATGAGGAACACCGAAGTACATAGAGACCTGATGCTGAAGCCAGGAGAATCAGAAAAAGTACAAACCTTGAAATAACAGCACCGTAGTCGTGTTTGGGCTCATTTTAAACAGGACTAAATTTTAAGTTCAGTGCAATGTTGACATAAGTCTGGCCTGATGCTGCAGCCAGGATTATCAGCATCTAGTCTAAAAACATCAGGTCAGGATTTGATGATGGGATCCTGGAGAAATCGAAGGAACTCTTCAAATATTATAGGAACACCTATAGCGATTTGGGTATTTTTTAAAGTAACTCGTGCACTTCTTCTCGGAAAGCACCATTTGGTGAAGTAGAACTGATGATGAAGACCACAGATGGCCACCGGAACTACTCAATAATATCTAAGTATTTCACGGGTGCGATTCGATTACTTTAATATGGTTGCTAAGCAATTTATGCTCGTCACAATGTGAATGGTGATATATGGAGCTGATGATGGACCTGGAGAACTCCTCAAAAATTAACTTCCCTGCATCGAGAAAAGCAATAATTTGTTTGTAAAAGGCGATGAGCACTAAGCTATTGTAACTTAGATAAATTATAAGCAGACCCACTAAAAAGCGTGAAATAAAAACTTTTTATGAAAAAAAAACCGACTTCCAAAAAAACACTACAAATTGAAAAATAACTTTAATTTCGGAAGTCGGTGGCAAAAAACTAAACTAAAGATCCAAAGACACCGACTTCCGAAATTAAAGTTATTTTTCACTTAGTAAAGTTTTTTTTGGAAGTCGGTTTTTTTTTTCTTAAAAAGTTTTTTTTACTTTAATAGTTTGCAAGTATTTATTTGTAAACGCGATTTTGCTCCTTATTTATTCGAAGTCATTGATCAATTTCCTATGCAAGTAGTTTTACTTCCAACGGGGCTTTTGAATACGCGATTGTATTTCTTATCTGTATGAAGTTATAGATCAGTTTTCTATGCAGATAGAAAATACTTGAAAGTATCTCGCTCCGTCGTGCCTCGACGCTCGAGTACGTAGGTACTCAAATAGTTCAACAACCGCGTTTGTTTTCGCAAATGCGATCATACTCCTTATCAGTAAGAGCACAGAATACTTAATAGTACTACGTACAGAAAGGACACTCCCTACCTCGCCCTCATATCAGATTTAATCAGATACCGCACCTCACCCCGCACTTCGAGGTATTCGTCGCCGACTCTTTAGCAAGGGCGCTCGCAAACCGCAGCGCTGTATTGCTGACACACAATTATGCGATTTAAAAGTTTTATTTGAGTTTTAATCACGATGGTTGGATATTGTGATGCTTTTCCAAATTCGTATTTACATATACTGTTTGTAAGATTTCGCATTTTTAATAACATGCGATTTAATAACCGATTATTTACAGATAAGTCATTTAAACTAAACTATTTTAGTGTTTTTGTTTCATTACGAACCCGACTATATAAATAAACAATTGAACTACATGGTCACTTCATAATAATGCACACGTTCGGGCAGCGCCGCCGCCGACGTCGTTCGGTTCCCCGACACAAATTGCTTTCCGCGCCATTTTTTTTTACGCTACTAGATTTCACGCACACATTTGCACGTATACAAACGTCATTTGTTTATGTAGTAGTAATAGGTAATTATTTTGCGAGCGTTGTATGGAGTGTCCGAGGTGTGGTAAGAGTCTACGGAACAATTTCGTATGCAAGTATTTTTACTTTAATGGTTTGTAAAAGTATTTCTTTGTAAACGCGATTATGCTCCTTATTTATAGGAATTCACGGATCAATTTCCTATGCAAGTACTTTTTACTTCCAACAGGGCTTTTGTTTGATTACGCGATTGTACTTGTATGAAGTTATGGATCAGTTTTCGATGCAGATAGAAAATACTTGAAAGTATCTCGAGCCCTGGTTTTAGGCCCTGGTTTCTTAAGTTGGACGTACTTGGAAGCCCTGGTACTCGATTTTGCAAGTACGACCCATGTCTAAGGGCTACGGGCGAGGCGAACGGGAGTTGAGTGGGGGATATAAGCAAGAGAAAGCAGTGCGCGCGCACATTTTCTTTCTCTCTTCCTCTCATAGCCAAATACGTTTGAAGTTTCACTTCAGTCGTGTGGTCATAAGCACACTCGGTTTTTTTTCCTAATTAGTTTACTATCTTTCAATTAGTGTCTAGTTCGGCTTTCCCCTAAGGGGAACTGTGTATTAAATACAAAGTTCCCTGTTGGAATTATCTTGATGCTAAATGTTTCAAACGTCACAACTCGCAGGACAGAGATTAAAACAGAAGACGAATGGAATTGTCTTGATGTTAAATGTTTTACCTAAACGTCACAACTCACAGGACAAAGATTAAAACAGAAGACGAACTAGCAGGGGATCGAGGAGGGGAGGGGGTGGAGGGGGGGGGGGTTTAGGGGATCAGACTGGAATTTAATCGAATATTCAAAATTGTGGTCGCTAAATGTCAAAGTGAGAAAAATAGTCATCATTTTCTATATTTCCATGTTTGGTTTTAGTTTATTACTCTAATTAAACGAAATATTGGTTAATTGTTGTTTAATTGTACTTTTATAAATCATGTTTCGACGCTGTGCAAAAAAAAAAATCCAATCTGTTTTGCCAAGCTGCGAAATGCTATTCAGCTGCATCTGTCCCGACTGGAATGTCTCGCTAACTCGATGGCAGTTTGATTCCCTGGGAGCTCACGTTTTACAATGTTTTTTAACCGACTTCTAAAAAGGAGGAGGTTCTCAATTCGGATGTTTGTATTTTATTTTTTTTCATTTACTGTTAGTTTTCGTATCGTTTTAAAACTTATTGGCATAGTATACAATTATAAGTCATCAAAAAATTCGTCCGCACTGCTATCAACAGGAAAAGTGCCCAAAAGGCTGGCAGCATCGCCACATAGGCGATGCAGATTCTTTGGACAAAAAATAGGCCAACCCTCTGGTCACGTGAAGAGTCGACGAAACATTTGGCGATGTTTCGAAAAACTAAGTGGGCACTCGGACCCCACAGCCCTAGTAATCTCAACCCAGAATATAATATTAATTATTTTATTGATCGAGATTCTCCGTCGTACCGATTTGTAAATCGTAGCAAATAAAGTTATGAGTAACCAAGTCAATGATTTGTTATCAACGGTATCGAAAAGTGACTGTGAGCTGACCCGCACAAGCCTCGCCAATGTACTTCAAGTGAACAATCACACGAGTGCAGTGGCGTGCAAAAGAAAGTGGTCACGCTCCAATCGGGCGTGACCAGCAGTTCCTGGTTCCGGTGGAAAACTATCGACGTTTACCTAATTATTGAGGAGTACCCTGAATTATTATTATCTTTATGGGTTTTCCCTAAGAATGTATGCAAGCTGAGCGTGAGGTCCTGTGTTCGACTTCCCGCTCGGCAAAGTATATTGGATCTGGAATTTCTCAGTAGCAGCCCGAAGTCTAGGTTAGTCCCCGGTTGATGGCAATAGGCTCGCTCCCTATTACATGGGACTTATACATAACTGACGAGATATGGGCGTACTATAGGTACACCTCCGCCTAACCCTTCTGTGAATACAGGCGTGATGTTATGTATGTTATGACCAGACAGTGGCTCTCTTTATATTTATTTGAAGCCTATGTGGTCCCACTGCAGGGCAAAGGCTTCCCTTTCTCCTTTCCACTCCTCTCTGTCTTGTGCTAGTGTGGACCAATCCTGTCTGTAGGCGACCAGCTCGTCCCGCCATCTTCTCCTGGGTCTGCCTCGATGTCGCCGAAGGTTTTTTCGGACCCACATGGTACACCACGTATGCTGCGACATGCTGCAAATAGTAGTTCTCTTCCAACATTAATAATTTTGCCAAAAATAGGGGAAACCTGAAATATTGACAAAAAAACCGAGTGTGCTTATGACCACACGATTGAAGTGAAACTTCAAACGTATTTGGCTATGAGAGGAAGAGAGAAAGAAAATGTGCGCGCGCACTGTTTTCTCTATATCCCTCACTCAGCTCGCCTCGCCCGATCACACTTTTCGTAACGCTTACGTCACGCGTTCGCCAGCTTACTCCCCAAGTCAAGTGTGCGTAAAGAAGTTTCACTTCAAAAATGTGCATTTTGGAGTCACTCTAGTTCTCGTCTATCAGTCGGTTTTCTCTGTTATATCGATGTTCATATGTGCCAAAGACCAGTAACTGCTCGGACACATAACGGATGGTTACGTGTCCGTCTTGTAACCAGAGCAATGGAGCGCGCATTGTCTTTCACGCGCGGCGCGGGCGCACCTCCTGCGTTATGTCACTGGCTTATGTTGTAGCACATAGTACTTAATACTAGTTACTTTGTGTCTGCAATTCTTTCTTTTATGTACTTGATAAGGACGGGCACTATGTGGCATTAGTCGCTAGGAGAGAAGTTCAGGCGCGATTTGGTAAAGGGCACAATCATAAGCTAAACGATTTTTTATCTCTTCCGTCATCCCAAAAGGAAGGTATTCTTGAGATTTTTCTCACGACCAGAAATAGGCAATACTTGTGTTTCTTTGACCTAGTTTAGGCAGTGTAAACAGTAGGTAGATGAAAATATTTAGGTATCTATTGCTTTGGCAACGAGATTTTTTTTTTGTAGTACGTTTTTTTTTTTTTTGGTAGTCTGTCCTGAACTTTAAAGTGTACCAAATCATCAATCATATAAACCGCTGGTCCTAGAGACATACAATTTGGAGGGTGCGTTCTTTGTGAAGAGTAGGTATCCAGTAAGAAAGGGTTTTTGAAATTCCACCCCTAAGTGAGTAAATGGCAGTGGCGTGCATTGGTTTTCAGAATAGGTAGGCACTTGATCGGGTCTAGTCTAGGCAAACGCGGTCACTAATCAGAAAAAAAAGTGAGGTCAAAAGTGTGGTTATTTGAGTAGGTAGGCATCGAAGGCCGAACGTTATGGTATTACGCGTGAGACGTACGTATTTTTAATTTTGTCGTATTAACTTGAACAAGTAAAGACCAATGATAATATGCGAATAGTACGGGAGCCGAGTAGGCCGTCCGGCGACTGCCTACTGCCGCGCGTGTTTGTATGAAGATTTTGTTTTTTGTTAGGTATGATAATTTAGTGTGTTTATTAATTGTGGGGCACACACACTAAAATATAATTGACAGGCTTATGTTGATATATCGAGGTAGGCACTGCTTATATGCCTATATGCAATGCACGCCACTGTCCTGAAGTGTACCAAATCATCAATCATATAAACCGCTGGTCCTAGAGACATACAATTTGGAGGGTGCGTTCTTTGTGAAGAGTAGGTATCCAATAAGAAAGGGTTTTTCAAAATTCCACCCCTAAGTGGGTAAATGGGGGGAGGGTGAAATTTCATGCGGACGAAGTCGCGAGCAGAAGTTAGTCAAGCTCTAACCCTCCTTCTGGCGCAGTCGGGTAATAAATTACTAGTTTTAGCTGACCTCGCAATGTACAGGATAACAGGATTTTCGTATAATGAGAAGTCAGGTTCTTCTTTCAGGAAGGAAATGTACGTCTGTTCCCGTTGTCCCCATTGACGCTCTCCCCATTATAGCTTGATATGTCGTCGTGCGTACGTCAGCCATTTATAATTGAGCTAATTTCTCAAGATTTTCCTCAACAATATTTGCCACAGTCATTCTATTTGACTACCATCTTTCATTTTGCTCGGCAGTTTTAGAAACCTCCGTTCAAACATAATACTCGCTTGTTTTCTAACTTGTAAGAGCGAAGTTAACTGGTTCTCCGTTAAAATTAACAGTGTTACGGTTAAGCGGAGATGGGTAGTAACGGCCGGGTAGAACCGGGTAGTGTCTACCCGGGTAAATTGTCAAAGGGTTATGTAATAGACGAGATACATCGCGAAGTTTGATGGCGGGTATCGGGCTAATAGTTTAGTAATAGATTTAGCGCCAACGGTTTGTTTACATGCTTCTAGTAGTAGGATCCAATCTTGTATTAATCGTAAGAGTCTGAACTCACAGTTTCCGTATTTGTTTTTGTTTTTCTACCTTTATTGTCACAATGGTGCGAAGATCTTCCCCACCGCTTTCTTCTCTTCCCTGTATGTTGCCTTCTCCGGACAATTCATACTATAATATTATAAAGTCGAAAGTAACTCTGTCTGTCTGTCTGTATGTTATCTTTTCACGCCTAAACCACTGAACGGATTTAGATGAAATTTGGCAGAGAGATAGATTGCATCCCGGGAAAGGACATAGGATAGTTTTTATTTCAAAAATCATCCTTTAAGGGAGTGAAAAAGGGGGTTGAAGTTTGTATGGGGAATTAATAACCGCTGAACCGATTTAGTTGAAATTAGGTATGGAGATAGTTTGAGTTGTGGGGGAGGATATAGAATAGTTTTTATCCCCGAAATTATCCGTTAAGGTTGTAAAAAGGGGGGTGGAGATTTGTAAAGAGAATCAATAAAAAGGACTATAATACTTTTATCGCAGGTGAAACCGCGGGGCACAGCTAGTCTTCCATAAACGGTTCTTCATAAGTCATCACGCCAGCGTTTCTTCGGCCTCCGTCAGCGAAGACGCCCGTCTTCTGACTCCTTTTTTTTATAGTACCGTGAAATACGCCAACATTGCCCCTAAGGGAAACTTTGCCCAAAGAACAATTTATAAGCATTTCTTTGTTGTGCAAAAATATCTTAATATTCTGGCAACATTGATTGACTTTAGTGGAAAATAGGTTATATGTATGGCAACACTAACTATCGTGTTTGTCGCTAACTTTGTTTAGTAACTTGTTGGAACTCGTCGAGTGAGGTGCGTGTTTTTGCGGGCAAATTTTAGTGTACATTTCGAAGTAAATTCTGCGGAATGGCGAAAACACAGGTTAGTTGACTTTGTATCATGTCCTTTAAAATTATTTGTAGAGTATATTAATGTAAGGTTCATTGCTCAGAGTCTTTTATAAATAAAGTTATGATGATGGGTAAAGTTATCTAGTAATGTTCCAACCTACGATTGACAACATTGCCCGCCATCAAAAAAGGCTTAGGGTTGGCACATTACGAAACCTTGTATTTTTTCCGTTTTTAATTTATGGCTACTGCTGAGGTTATTTAATTTACAACATACTTATATTAGATATTTAATTAATAAAATTCAAAGATTACTTTAGGTACCTGCTCCACACTACATTATAATTTGTTTTTTTTTTTGTTATTCTTATACTTGTCGATCCCGTAGCCTTGTTGGTAGTATGCCTGCCTCCGAAACACAGGATCGCGGGTTCCAATCCCGCCCAGCGCAAACATCCATAATATGTGAATCAGTGAGACGTTAATAGTAATGAACAATAAAATTGTGATATAAAAAATATGTGATAAATGTTGTTATTGCGGGGTGGATTCAAAAACCTTGATTTCTGATATAACTTTACCTGAGGATAAACATTAAGAGTAAGAAACTCCTACTGATTTTTTATAGATGTCTACATAATTATGGTTAGGGTAAGTGTACCTATGTGTTTAAATTTAGAAATAATAGACATGATATGATTGGAGTCATAATCATCATTATAAACCAATTTTATGTCTTCTCCAGTTATTTAAGTTCAAACTTTAATTTGTGAATCAGTAAATTGTTAAAAAACAATAATTAAAACATAACAATTATTATTGGCCACTAATAAAAATATCCATAAAATATTTCATTATTTTATAACTTTATGCAAATGAAACTAAATAAATATATAATTTTTTATATAATTACTAAACAAAATATCTGTTCAAGTCTATTTAATTTACCTACCACATACGAGTTACTTGAATTGATCTCTATTAGTAGTACCTACTTATTTTATCCATAAAAGTGTTAACTGTATTTTCAGTTTTTATTAAATACTAATAAGTGGGAAACGTTTTTCTTTTTATTTACCTGAACACATATTCTTTGTAGAAAGGAAAAAAAACAGAATATTTTTCACCATGTGCCAACCCTAGCACTTTTAAAAGGCGAAATGTGAATTGTATGAAAAAGGTAAAAAATGCCAGGGTAACATTGCCCCGTCATTTTAATAAGAAACTTTTCATAGTGTCGTTTACTTTCCTAAAGTAAGCGCCATCTTTACCAAAATTCTTGTACTGGTTTTTATGTCATCTGCTTAGAGGTCGTATTTGCGTCAAAAATCAATGTGGGCAAAGTTGGCTAAAGGTCCAGATAACTTTGCCCGCCAACAAAATCGAACAAATATTGAATTAAATGTTAAATAATAGTAAATTTAGCAATACTCACACATGCGCATGATCTTAAAGTTGTAGCTGATAAAGGAAAATACTTACGCCTCCATAGAAAAATCGTATTAAAATTGTAATTATTCTAAAAAAGGGGGCAAAGTTGGCATGTTTCACGGTACTCGTAAATGCAATTAATTTCAGACTAAAAAAGAATCCAGAAAACATAACAATTGTCACTTTAGTAAATTAAACTAGTAATTTACAAGAAGAAAACATAGTAGGTAGTTCATACATGTATGTAATTAAGTTTATGACCGCTAAGTGTTGTACAGACAGCGTCAGAGAAAAGGAACCCCCTTTGGTTACTTACCAAAGGGGACTCATTACCAACGGGGGTTCCTTTTGTCTGACGCTGTCCGTACTATTTATCGGATATAAATCCGAAATCCTGTTATTTACAACTTTAACTAATCTTTCTGTCGGAGGTACATAATTCAAGACTAATGAATAAGTATACGGATTCATAATACAGAATGCATTTTATCGATGTATTCCACGCGCCATCGTAGAAAATATCTAACGTGACTGGTGGCGCCACCTGCGGTCGTGTTTGGAATTAAAATCTGCTAGTCTCTGTTGGCATCTAGTTAGATATTTTTCGCGTACCTAGCTTGTTACCCGACTGCGCCAAAAGGAGGGTTATGTTTTTTATTTTAGTGCTGAACCACATAACGTGAATGTTCAATGGAACACCACAACAATATTGTCACACGAAAACCCCATCTGACTATGGCTAGAAAGCCGATCGCAGTGAAAAGGAGAACACAAAAAAAACTGGCTTGTTTAACATAGTGTGCTATAATGAAATTAAATACTAACACACGTGGTCTGTTCCAAAAGTATCTGCTGAAAGTGTAAACAAACCCTGTTCAGGTTACATTCTTACGCAATCACTCACTAAAAAGAATTAGTAACACATTAATCTGTTGGTATTTTAGATGGTTTCAACTTAATATGTCACGATTTTTTCTAACAATAATAGTTTTTTTTTTTTTTTTTTTGTTTACTTTTTACAATATATGTATGTATCAAACAGTATTTGTATTCAAACAGTGCACTGTTTGAATACCATTATTAAATTGTAAATCATCGACGAAGATGTTATTTAATTAACCTCAATTGTCAAATGAGAAATGAGGTGATTTAAAATTATAATATTGGTTTTTTAAGCATTCAAATAATCAAAGCAGTTAATTTGTACGAGTAAGTGTTGCCACTTACAAATTAAGTGCTTTGGTTTCATTACTAATTGACATCCACGGGTACGTTTTCAGATCCATTTGTTTACATTATCGTCAGAGACTTTTGGAACAGACTATACATTATTTGGGCAAGTCTCCCCAAACTATTCAATTTCTGTATTTCGTATAAATAAATATGTATCCAATCGCAGACAATCTCGTAAGTAAGTGTTGAACAGGCAATCCAACATGGCGGCTGATTAAAACCGCTCTAAGGTCAGTAGCGAGCGCGCCGCCGAGTCAGCAGGGCGTGCGTGACACGGTCGCTAATCAGAACATTAATAACGAACCAACTACCAATTAACAAAGAATGACCGTGGTAGGAAGTAGTTTATTAAAGCGAAGTGCGAGTCTCGTCGGGTGCTGAGGGTTCCTTGTTGGGGTCGTTTTTGCTGAACTTTTATTTATAAGAAAGCTAAGCTGTTAGGCAATTTTGGTAGATATTTATATAGAAGTTTAAGTTCCCTGGGTTCAATTCCCGGGATCAAAGTATTATTGGGTGGTTCCATGTGAAATTTCTCAGTAGCAGCCCAGAGTGAATTTGTGCCCGGTTGATGACAATAGGCTCGCGCCCTCTTACATGTTCTATGTTCTGTGTTTGATTTCCGTACTTAGTCCTTCAAATGCACCATTGTGCGTGAGACATGGCGGCCGTCGGTGGTTATTCCAACCAGCCCACCTCCCTCCAGAAGCTGACTAGGTCTCTTGGTCGGTTGAGAATATCTGTGTATGATTTGGGTGTTCCGAGGGTTTCTGATCTGATCTGGGTGACGCCTGTGCACTCAAAGAGTACATGCACAACGGTTTCATCGGCCTTCATGCAAGCCCTGCACAGGGGACTGCCCTATTACATAAGTGACTGGCGAAATGTGGGAGTACTATGGTTACACCTTTGCCAAACCCATCGGGCAATGCAGGCGTGATGTTAAGTTAACCTTTATAAACAAACTTAAGATTGTTACGAAAATCTTACTACCAATGGTTTTGGCCTGCCATGTGTATGGGGAAAACTGTTGTTTATTTATAGAGAGTGTCAGGGATATTTACGCGCAAACTATAAGCATTATTTCAGCACATGAGCCTAGACCCCCTAGAGCAGACATTTTTCATCGGTTATCAAAAAAATCAGCTGTTTCATAGAAAAGTGATGTGAACCTACGCGCTCAAAATGTATGGAACAGCATTTTTTTTTAATATCCAGCAAGTAGGTATAGAATGCAATGCCGGGCCGATTCGCGGCGGGAGTGGAGCGAGCTTCGAACATCCCGTCAGCTTACAAAAATCAGTTTAATATACTGGGCCCTCAGTGAGGGAACTTTCAGATATTAAGCTGAAAAGAACAGATACTACACTTTGATCTTAGCCAACCACTACCCCGGAACACAAAGGGCTAAGGAAGGAACACGGATGGGTTTTAGTCAGTAAGAGTCTGACACTCCCTTCCGCTCCACCCAGAGCGGGAGGGGTCATTTGATGATTTCCCATCCAAAAAAAAGGGGGTACAGAATCATGTACTGAACCCATGGTTACAGTTTCCGCGTCGAAGTCCCTGCCACCAGTTCCACGCTGTAATAAAACAAATAGACCACGTCTACGGTGTTCCGAAAACATTGCCCTGTGACAGACATCGTTTGTTCAGACACTTGGTTCGGAATAAAGATGTCTCGCCCAACTCTATGTTTACCTAGTACACCGAATTGTTTTGAATGCCTCAAGTATCCGAACTTTTCAATATTATGACTGCCACAAGAACTATTATAGTTCCGACAGGAAAACATACGTTTTGTTTTTATTTTATTGTGTATTCGAACCAGACACATCTTGGTGTTGTCCGTTGTTTAGATATGTATCTCTTTTGTTTAAGAAATCTGATTACGAAACCGTTAAACATTGGTGTCACAATCGTTTTGAGATATTTTGTCCATGCTGGTTACTCGCTTAGGGATTACATAAACGAAATACATACATGCCTGATCAGCCGGTAATGTTTCCACTGCTGGGATACAGGCCTCTTCCCTCTCTGTGAGAGGTAGAGGGCCGTAATCCACCACGCGGGCCCATTGCGGGTTGGCAGATCATGTCACATGTCTTCGAATATTTAATTCTAGGACATGCCGGTTTACTCACGATGTTTTCGTTAACCATTTTGAGAGCTGTGGTGATGAAATAATTTACACAAAAGTAAAGCGCCTGTCGGGGTTCGCACCTACGACCTGCAACTCGTAAGTCGCGGCCGTTACCACTAGGCTACCTTAATTATTTATCATATCGATATCGATATACCATTCAGATAGATCAAATTATGTTGTGGTGTTGTGGGTATAATAATAAACTCATTTCTATAAAATACATTTTGTTCCTGTTAACCTATGTTGTCCCAGTACTGGGCAGAGGTCTCCCCATGGTGTTCCAATTTTCTTTATCCTTTGCCTTCTCCGTAAATTGGTAAGGATAATATATCTACCGACTTAATCGTAACGGCTAATGGACAATGGCCGAAAGCCTTGTTTAACATCTCCCGAGGCTCTCGCTTAGACAGTTGGGTCAAGGCCAGTCAAGGGCCTGATTCAGTAGGCATAAAACAAAATATGTACTTCAAAAAAGTCTTCGACAAAGTGCGGTTATTTCGGATAAATATCCGAATTTGTCCCAACCCCAGCCCTCACATCTGCGCCTTGTTCCTTGGGTTCTTCCCAAATTAATTGACCTGTAACCCTGACGCGTCGGGTATAAATTACAGGGTGCTGGGTGAGTTGACCTCGAGGTCTTTTAATCAGACACCCTTTGGGGTTAAATGAAGTTAGGGATGAATGCTAAGCATTGTAACGTTCGTGTACTGCTTAGAGGTACGTAACGTGATTACAGCTAAGGCTTACTTATTTCATTCGAGGTCAAGGGTCAATTTGTGCCGGGTCACATTATTATTTTTTGTATTTATCCTGCTTATAGTCTCCGAAAGGGTTAGAAAGAGATGTACCTGCCTATACAGCCACATTTTGCCAGTTATGTATAAGTCCCATGTAATTGTGAAATTGGCAAGTAATCTCCTCAACAAAGTCTAAAAAACTATAAAATAGTACTAGGGCAACATGACACGTAAGTACAGACCCTCGCGACCCACTTCCACTTCTAGTACTCGCAGGTGAAAGCACGGGCAGTCTAGACAGGTATATACGCCACAATTATATGCCATATGCCCGCCACCACTTACTGTACCAGGCCAGCAGATCAAGGTCGGAAGTGGAAATGATGGAGTTTAAGATACATTAGAAATGCTGGGCGTCATAATGGCTGATGTCTTCCTCCATAGCTAAAAGTCGCAAGCGCGACTGTGGTGTGTGTACTGTAGCATGTGTGTACTGTGACATGTATGTACTGTGTCATATGTGTACTGTGTCATGTGTGTACAGTGTCATGTGTGTACTGTGTCATGTGTGTACTGTGTCATGTGTGTACTGTGTCATGTGTGTACTGTGTCATGTGTAAACTATTATTATGTGTGTACTGTGTCATGTGTGTACTGTGTGTACAGTGTCATGTGTGTACTGTGTCATGTGTGTACAGTGTCATGTGTGTACTGTGTCATGTGTGTACTGTGTCATGTGTGTACAGTGAGTATCATGTCGTGGATTCGACCCCCATGATTGTTATTGGGTTTTTCCATCAAGAATTTCTCAACGACAGGTCTGAAACTGAATTTGTTCTCGGTTGATGGCAGTAAGTTCGTCCCCATTACAGGAGACAACTGACCAAATGTTCTGCGGTACAAATTACCTACTTAGCACCTTACTAAGCTAGATCTGCTTATCTTGTAGGAGTAGGCCTCTCTGCTCCCCATTACTTTAACTTTTGGCCTATAAATAAATGTTAGGTATTGCTGCTTTAAAAGAAGTCCCTGCAGTATCCCTCCCAATTCATATGAGTCAGATGTGAGACACGACAAACGAGTAAAAATAGAAAATATAATTTCATTACGTCGACCATATTTAAACCGATTCCAATCATAGAGCATATTTCAAAGTTCACTCCGACGTAAATGCCTTCCGTTTCCGGCTTTGTTCAAGGTTAATGATCTATTTCACATTATTATATTTTCAATCGTAATAGCTGGTCATATGTATGACGCCATGAGTCGTAATAATGTCGGACTGTGATGTGCTACTGAACAGACAGCTGTGCTGCTGGGAGTTTGTTGCGCGACTTCTTCTTCCCAGCGAAATCACTAGGAAGTGGTGAAGTACAGTTGTTTTGGGAGTGTCTCATATATTTGACGTTCAAAAAGTGCTGATTCTCAGCCTAATTTAAATAAATGACTTTTGATTTTTATAGTTTTTGGGGTTCCGTAACTCAAAAGGAAAAACGGAACCCTTATAGATCACTTATGCTGTCTGTCTGTCCGTCTGTCAAGACCCTTTTTCTCAGGAACGCGTCATCAAGATTAAAATAATATTAAATTCACGGCTCTACTGAATAGTAGTCTTTTTGCAGAACCGACATTGTTAATAGGGACCATCGTATGTGGGTGTATATAATTATATAGTACACCCACATATGTTTAAGTCCCATGTAATAGGGGGCGAGGCTATCGGCACCAACCGTGCACAACTCCAGACTCCGGACTGCTACTGAGAAATTCCCGTTTCAAACACCCCCCAGTAACACTTTGTCTCGATTATTTGTGTTGTTGCGGCCATTAGGTGCATCTAAAACAATTCCCATTGACTCGTAACGAGCGGCTAGTAACAATGATTGCATGTAGCTCCACATAGCCCTGACTGTCACTGTCACAGGTCACCGACCCCTGGCTATTGTCACACCATGTGACAGGCGAGCCTTCTACTGAGAAAGAAAAACCAAATACTTAACACTTTTCCCGACCTTTTTTTTTATGGATGGGAAATCATCAAATGATCCCTCCCGCCCTGGTTGGAGCGGAAGGGAGTGTCAGACTCTTACTGACTAAAACCCATCCGTGTCCCTTCCTTAGCCCTTTATGTTCCGAAGTAGCGGTAACCCTTTCGGACAATCCCGCACCCCCGGCAGGCTTCGGCCCTGGCAGGCCCCTTCCTTTACTTTTCCCGACCTGGGACTCGAATCCAGGATCTCATGCTCAGCAGTAGCGCTTGTGATCACTAGATCAACGTGGCAGTCAGTAAACTTCATTAACAATGAATACTTATGAAATTTTATATTGAACATCAAATCTTGAACATTATTTTAAAATTCAAATATTTAGTTTGGTTGCTGACTTTAATAAACCAACAACCCAGATCACAACTAATCTATTTATAAAAACAAGCTAGTCTATATTATCGGCATACATTTCGGGCGATCACTCGCCGACACGAGGCTGGGCTAAGGACAAGGTCAGAATCGATTTCACATCAAAATTATATTTTAAACAAAAAAAAAACAATCGATATTCTCCGTTACTAGCACATGTTGGCAAACTTCCAGAGATCCAACCAAGCCTACATACAAGTCTTCACCGTGTAAATAAAACTAGTACTTATTTTAAACAATTTGACACGAGATAGTGATGCGGAAGGGGGCGCGGCTCCGGGAACTTCCGGGAACACGACAGTCCCGGGAATCGCGGGAAATTGGCAGATATTTAATTCTGCTATCTACGTTTCCTTTCTTTTCCTGCAGACGTGGCAACAACGATATTTATTTACTTTTCAATAAATAGATTCAGACTGCATTCTCATGCAATATGTAGTTTTAACTATTTTTTTTTAAGGATTCAGTGTGGTCTCCAAAGAATAGGTATCTAATACTTTTCAAAATTTTTCCAAGACACTCGTAATTGAGGGAATCTGTAAAAGAGATCGGCTGTGCAATTTCAAAACCTAGGAACTGACAAAAAAAAACCATGTTTTTGCATTTTTGACTTGCTAGATAATCTAACAAGTCAGTTGCTAAGTTTTGAAATTGAACAGCCGAGATGAGTAGCAGCAGCGTTCTCCTGTCTGCTAATAACAACATACTGCAATCGGCAATCCATCTGCCAAGCGAGGTGATTTTGGCAACTGCTTCATTCCATTTAGGACTAGATAGTTACCTACTTAGCAGTTACTCCGTGTCACTTCACCGCCAAAATGTCCTTTTTATCTATATTTAGTTATTTAATTAAGTAGGAACCTAGTTAAATAGTTACCATAAAATAACATCACGCCTGTAATGTCCGAAGGGAAAGGCAGAAGTTCGCCAGTTATGTTTAAGTCCAATGTAGGTAATAGGGGGCGAGCCTATTGCCATCAACATCAATTTCAGACGGAATAACCCATTAACACTTTAAAATATATTTATTTAGGCATGGAAGTGACTACTATCTTTATATGAACTGGTATCATAATAGTAGATTGTACAACTAATGCATAAAATGGCTTGTTTATGCCTGAGTTATACACTCTGCTTTTCACTTCGATTGCGAGAAAACGAAACAGGCGTAAAGTATACAGTACATAATTAATCAAAAATTGAAGCATAGCTAATTCCCGCCACGAAACTTTTTTTTTTTTTTTTTTTAATTTGCAACATATTGTGTCATTCGACTTGAGTACTTCTTACTGCCAAGTCATAAAACGTTTCTTTGCGTTTTTAAATAATAAATGACAAGTATTTTATTTGATTTTATTAAATTAACGATACACGGAAGTTGTATAAATTAAAGAAAATGAAATAAATCACGACTTTAATCTGCGAAGTTTTATTGTGCGTGTGGCTGTTGGGCCTGATTACCTTAGTCTCAGAAAAAAAAAATACTTTATGCACTAGAACATATAAAGCAATTTTATGTCGCCTAAGCACAACATAAAGACGAACTTTTAGAGCATGAGAAGTGGAAAAATATAAAAGTCACTTCATGTTAAATATTAATTCAAATCAAGCACGACATAGTGTAGACTAGTCGCACCGGTCTCCACCCCCCTTCAACTCTACAGCATCAACATTCAACATAACCCTCGTTAGTAATATTTTTCTAAAAACGTTCCATCCCTAGAGCCCGTAATCCCGTTTCCCGGGACTTTGCCCGAGTCCGGACGGAAGCGACAGTCCCGCGGAGTTCCGGGGCGAGGCCACCCGTAATGAGGTATAAGCGGTCGATACGGCGTCATAGTGGGTTGAGAGTTCAATATTTTTCTAGCTGCGTTAGTTGACTGTGACCTTAATCTGAAAGGTCTTGCTGTGAGGGAGGTGCACTCTGGTATCTTGATTCAATTTGTTATAGTTTCCTGTAAAAGAGTTTGCTATATTCAAAGGCCCTAGTAAAATCTGTGTTTTCAAACCCTTACAAGCGTTATACAGGGTCTAGGTCTAAATTAGTTAGCGAAACTCCGCAGACGTGATAACTAAACTAAACACGCTATAAAACAAAAAATAAATTTATTTGATGTTTTTTTTGTGGGGTCATCGACCGCAGTTAATCAATGTGTTTTTTTTTGTGTAGCTAAACTTCACAGACGTGATCGGTTTCGATATCTAAACACGATAAAACGAAAAAAGATGCGGAAAGTAGCTTACACAAGTACAGACGCCAGCACATCAAGCTACCCGAAACTGTCAAATTTTCCCAATCAACTTTGAACCTTATGCTGTAGTGATAAAGTTGAAAATCTATTATAGACATTTGATGGATTGGAGTAACTTGATGTGCTGCCGTCTGTACCACAACTATATCGCTATTGGTCCATAGCTCACTTCCGCCCAAATCCTTTGAAAAAAAAAAAATTAAATCGAAAATACAACTAGCCTAATCATAATAGCATTTTGGTTTACATTTTTGCGACAAGCACAATTGCTCCCGGAAGAGCAAAGCAGGGGCGGGTCACTAGTATAAAAATAAGACTATTTCTCGCCTAGCCTTTTCCCAAAATAGTTGTACCGGATGCAGCTGAATACCAGTATTTTACATGGAGCGACTACCTTTCTCACCTCCACAACCCAGTTACTGGGTAATATGATACCACGCGGTAAGACTGGTTGTCAGACTTTCGGGCTTTTGGCGACCCTTTAACGACTGTCAAAAACCCACGGAAGCTTGGTGCTTTCCGTGGCACGGAGGGGTCTAGGTATGTATAAAAAAAATGGTCACCGGGCCATTCCGCGCAATTAGGCCGACTTTTGTTTGGAAATGGTAAGGACATTTGGTGCGTGTTGATTGCAATAATAAATTAAATAAAGGTGTTATACTTTTTTAGATAGCGGAGCCATACGTAAAAACATGTAAGAAATGTCATATAAAGTAAAAAAAGAATGCAGCTATGATATTTAATTTATTATTAGCATATTATTCGCCGTTACGGATTTCCGCGGAATGACCCCACCCCGTCCACGGATTTCTCGCCATAATACATACTTAACAATTTACCATTCAAAAAATACCTCTGTCTCCCAATTTCCACCTGCATATTACTGTAACATTTCCGCACAAAACCCGGCGGTATGGGCAGGACATGCAAATATTTCGACTTTGTAGTGCAGGCTGTTGAGATCTCGCCATCCGTGATGAAGTAGGGATGTGCCGCAGCGGATATCCGCGCTTTCAAATATCCGCACTTGATCACAATGCTTGTGGAGATTTTTATTAGAGACGTACGTCGTTGATACTGAAGTATAGTTCGGCTTTGTTATTGAATGACACCTGTGAGCTGTCACTCCCCCTGATGCTAGGGATTCACACTATAGACAGCTCACTTCACGAAAGTTTTCAAGGCGAAATTTTTCAGAATCGGCTTTGTCCAAAAGTGGATTAGTATAAGTCGATCGAAGAGATTCGTCTTTGGCGTGCTTTAAATTAAAGTGAATCGTGTTTGGCATGCTTTTGAATTTAAGATACTTATAAATTTTTAAAAGTACTATAGAGGTACGCTGACGCACACATTTTGTATTCGATAAGGTACATGCGCAGCAAGCCTCAGTTGTCCGTACCGTACGGGACAACTGAGCCTCGTGTGTACGTCCGTCAGCGTTCGTCTACCTACAGTACCATGAAGGCAACATGTGATGTGGACTTTACAAAGACCTTGACCTGTCAACATGTCGCGGTGTTTCCTGTTACAAATAGTCGCTCACTCAATCAAGAAGTACAGTTCGACACAACTTAGATGTAGCATCGGCAAAATTCGTAAAACCGATCACATCCGAACTAAGTGCGCCTTCAAAATCACCAATCTTTATTACTACTTTAGAAAAAATTGATCAACATAACAACAACATAATCAGCCTATAACGTTCCCACTGCTGGGACACAGGCAAATTGATCAATTTTTCCTAAAGTAGTAATAAAGATTTACGAATACGAATTACTAACGTTTTACGAATTTTGCCGATGCTACATTTAAGTTGTGTCGAACTGTACAAGACTTTAATATTGACTCGTAAAACTGGTTTAGAAAGGCTTACTTATTAGGAACAAACAAAATCAGTCTGCGTAGCCTTTTCACAACTTTGTTGGGCAGCTTCCAGTCTAACCGGATGCAGCTAAATACCAGTATTTTACATGTAGCGACTGCCTATCTGACCTCCACAACCCGGTTACTGGATAGCATGTTACCTACCCCCTTTTGACTACCTATAACGACTGTCAAAAATCTACGAATGACCGAATGGACTAACGGCTTGATGTGCTTTCCAAGGCACGGAGGGGTTTCGATATGGAATGAATGGTCACCCATCCAGGAAAGGACCGCAGCAAATGTAGCTTAACCTTCGATCGAGCCGTGCGGCTGTTATTATTTAGCCACGAGCGAGCCCCCCATGTATATTCATAGAAACAAACAAACATTTATTATGAACAGTGTCGTCGATGTGAAAAGAAACGCATGAACAACAACAATAAATGCACAATATAGTTAGTTTACTATGTACTCGTAGAAAGTAAGAGCTATCGTAAAAATCATCGTAAAACTGTTCTACCTGCAGCTCTCACTACACAGTACTATTCACAAGATAACAACATTTATAGCTCACGGCGAGTTAACGAAATTGTAAATATAATTAAAAAATGCTCATGCTCAGAGGGTGAATGAACAGCGACTAACAAAATAAAGGTATTACAAGTCAGATGTGAGCAGAAACGCCTAACGCCTACGCTTGCCGCGGTTGGTCCGTGGATGGTGGTTGGATGAGGCACGGGCCTTGGATAACACGTTAAGCTGTTAGACCCGGCTGTCATTCGTGGATCTTTGCTTTGACAGTCGTTACGAGTCGTCAGGAGCCCGAAAGTCTGACAACCAGTCGTACCAAGGGGTATCGTATTAACCAGTAACTGGGTTTTGGAGGTCAGATAGGCAGTCGCTTCATGTATAATACTGGTATTCAGGTGCGTCCGGTTAGACTGGAAGCCGAGCCCAACATAGTTGGGAAAAGGCAGGCAGATGATGATGTGAGTACGGACGCCCTAGGAGGACATACAGGGGGGCAGCAGGCAGGGGCATGGAAGCACAAACTGTAAGCATGAACTCAGCACATGTAGACCCCCTGCAACAGGGGGTTCAGAATCTTGTATTGAATTCATGGTAGTCAGCAACAAAAATCGATTAACACTGTCATTTTTACATGTTATTAAATTGACAACCATTTTTTTTTAATAAACTGCTTTTTAGCTTTTCACATAATAGCAAAGAGTTTATATTCTAAAAAAAAATTATGCTGCAATTTTGAACAAATATTTTGCTCAACAACTAAGATTAAAAAAACTAAGGTGTTAATCGACTTTTGCTGCTGACCGTACGCGTACGTTGAATACACGTACGATTCGTGATGTTCTTCAGAAAGATGGTGCGTAGTACTCGCAGCCGGGTGCGCGTATGAACGTAACGTATGAATGTAAACGTTGGCGTTGTGTAGTTTCAGCCCCCCATGGGATAAAGGCGTGAGTTTATGTACTTACTCGCATGTATAATTGAAAAATAAAATATCCGAAACTTGGAACTCAAAATATCCGCGGATATTCGAACGGGGTAGCAGTCCTATTTTACAGTTGCTGAATTCGCAATTTATTTACTAGTATAGCCTTTAGCGTGGATTTTATTTTCATTTTGCGAAAATAGCCGCCTCAGTGGCCATTTGACCTGGATAGGCTATGGAAGCGGTGTTACGGCTACCTTTATATACATACGAGTAGCTTGTTCCGGGAGGAGGTGAGCAGAGGGGCTGCTTGTGTAGGTACATGCTGAGGACGGGTGTTAGCTCTAGATTAGGAATGAAGGCAATGCCACATTGATGACTTGATTTTAGCAGTAGCTTTCTAGGTTCATGAGCGAGTTCGATTCCCATAATGTTGATCGGCGACGAAACAATAGAAAATCAATTGTGTCTCATTAGCGGAGGTTGACAGATTAAACTCTATCTAAACATGGACCTCTTAATAATCAAGAAAATGATTAGCATACTGTTGCATAGAATCTAGTTCTTCTAACTAAATAGACAGCTGTGCTGGGAGTTTGTAGCGCCACTTCTTCCCACCTAAAGCACTAGTGAGTGGTGAAGGGCGGGCGTGCCGGGGGAGTTCCTCATGTCATTATGACGTTCAAAAAGTGCTAATTCTCAGCCTAATTAGAATAAATGACTTTTGATTTTGGTCAAGGGGGCATTGAAATGATCACACACAGAATTGGCGATCGCAGTATGTTGGTATTAGCAGACAGGAGGGCGGTGCTGCCGATGTTCAAACCCAAACATTTAAACCGTCGCCCTTTAGCTTTTAGCTGTCTTTCATAATCGTTTTTCTGCCGTTATACCAATTTATTTGCGGTCGGCGCAACGCGGCTTCTTCTTCCATACTTCTCTATTAGTCGTCATCTCGTTAGTCACCCCCTTTCTAACCGTATCATCTTTCCCACAGTCCATCCATCGTTTCCTTGGTCTTCCACTACTTATACAGTACACATTTATACCTTTAGCTGTCAGTTAATCTTTGCTGGGAAAGCAAACAGAATAGTAAATTGTGAAGCTATACCCAATCACATCCAATTTCCATTTTCCAAACATTATCTTTAACAATTTGTGACTTTCACTGAGAGAGATATCACTTCTTTGTTGCTTGTTGGCGACCGCAGCAATTGTTTTTAATCATAAAAAACAATTGCGGTTCACTTTCAATTTCTAACTGTTTACCGATAGAGCATGGTCTTAGATGGAAAATGGATTCGGGTCGCAAGCGCTACTGTTGACCGTGTGGTCCTGGGTTTGACCTTCAGGTCAGGCAAAGATGGCGAGCACAGTCCTGCAACCCAATTCCGTAACGCGATTTCAGTCACCATCAGAGGGTTTTGAAGGATATTTCTAATACATTGCTTCATAGGTTTGGAAATTCGTCAGCTTTACAACGTAAATACCGCAATGAACGTGGCTGAACTGACAAAATGAAAGGCATTGCGATCAATTGTCATTTTATGTGTTACAGTATTTCTAAGTTCTCTAGGGATTTCTTCGTAGCAGTGGTTTCTTTAAAAGCAATTGGGTCTTATGCGTGGGACGGAAATATGGATGCACTGTACCCCTTTTCATTAAGGCTTACACACTGGCATTTGGACAGCTGTCATTTTGACAGTAATTGATCTTCCGTCTCTCTCTTATTTTGCCCGTTACAAAGAGATGTCAAAATCTTCAGATTTAGAAATGTGACATGATGATATTAATGATTGTTTTTTGTTTCAGGTAAGTTATTAAACTGTTCATACACCACGGACAAACCACGAAGTATTTACATAGTCGTACGATGAAGCTGAATTAAAAACTTATCGGTATGTAATATTTCTATAAAATTTCTCGATTCATTAAAATTTAATTACTGTGGTTTTAAAAGTGCATAAAATAATGAACGTTATAAACTGTGAAATTATTAATTAATGGTTACTGGCACATAATTAATATTTGTTTTAGTGCGAGTGACAAGAGGTTTTTTTTAATGAGGGTTGTAGGTACCCTCTACGATAACACTTTCACAGACCTTTCACTGATGAGGATAACGCAATTGCAACAATAGGTACTGCTTGAAGTTGGATTGGAATATATGGGGTGATAATAGGTATCAGGCTACAATGATCCCACTGTTGGGAATCAGGCCTCCTCTCAGCGAGAGGGAGTGGGCTGTAATCTACCATACACGCCCAGTGCGGGTTGGTGAATGTCATATGCATTAGAATGTTTGGTTCTAAGACATGCGGCGTTTCTTCACGATGTTTTCCTTCACCGTTTTGAGAGCAGTGGTGATGAAGTTATTTACAAAAAGTAAAGCGCCTGTCTGGATTCGAATCTACGACCTCGTAAGTCGCGGCCGTTACCACTGGGCCACCACTGCTCTCTCTTACAAAAAGTAATATAGGTAAGTGGTTTAGCACAAATGATTGGTGTGCCAAACTTCAACCAAATCCCTTCAGCCGTTAATGCGTGATGTAGCAACATCTTCACGTCACATTATGAATCGTAGTACGATTAAAATTATAACCCGATGAGTTCTCGAATGCCAGCTGCATCAGCAATGTGATCTATATTTAGACACTATTTGAAAATTGAGTGTTTTGATTTGACTAATTGAACACTCAAACCCGAAATTTAAATTTTAAATTATCATAAAGAAGTTTTTCATTTGACAGTTGAGCTTAATTTTATAACCTCAAAATGTTTCTCAATGATTTTTTTACTTATTACAATTTAATTTACATATTATTTAAACAATATTTGTTAGAAAAATTGGTAAATAATATAAAAAGTCAAAGTCAAAGCATTTATTTCAAATAGGTAGGTACATAAAAGGCACTTTTGAACGTCAAAAATTATCTCAAACTCAAAGCATTTATTTCAATTAAACCATTTACAGGCACTTATATATTATATTATTATTATTATTATTTATTATTATTACTTTTGAATTGTCAAGATAATATCTTCTAGTTGTAGTAGATAATATCAAGAGATCTTAAAATAGTACCTACCTACTGATTCTAGTCGCGAAAAAAAAAATCAGCTGTTCCCTACATTTATGTTCGCATAACTCGTCAAAATGCAGGGAACAGCTGATTTTTTTCTCGCGATTTCAGGTTTGGTCCCATAGTAAAAGTTGTTCATAATGATGAGTATACTTAATCTCCCATTTCGATTTGTCGCATGTGTTCAAATTCAACCTGTATAAAGTTGAAGCCTTCTAAATACATATGAATGTTTTACGTAAGAATGTAGCGAGCAGGGTTTGTTTACACTTGGATACATGCGATACTTTCGGAACAGAGCACATCTCGGACTCGGTTCAGTTCAACATCAAAGTGTAACAGACAACAATGCGACATAAATCAAATCCGTATCCGTTACATGTGCACTGTGGTACGGAACCCGGCGCCAGAACGGTCACGATGACATAACATCGCTCCTCTAAGGCGGAGGTGTAGGGTAGGCCACATATCCCGGGCGCAAATCCAAGGGCTGCTGCTAAGAAAACAATTCTGTGCTTGGACTCGAGACAGCCGTACGAGTTGATCGCAGGTTAAGCTACACTTACCGCGGTCAGTTCGTGGATGGCTGACCATCCATTACGTATAGAGATCGCTCCGTGCCTCGAAAAGCACGTTCAGCAGTTGGTCCCGGCTGTCATTCGTAGATCTTTGACAGTCGTTACTTAACCATATAAGGGGTATCGTGTTACCTGGTAACTGGGTTGTGCAGGTCAGATAGGCAGTCGCTCCATGTAAAGTATTGGTATCCAGCTGCGTCCGGTTAGACTGGAAGCCGACCCTTACACAGTCGGGAAAAGGCGGATCAGATTAATTGATTGATTATTTTCAAGTGACATACCCTGAGTCCTTCATTAGAAGTTAAAAGCAGTGTTGTTTGTTTAAGGCTAAGCGCAAACGAGCCACCGGCCAAAGCTCTCGGTAGCCCAGTAACAATCAGTTCACGTTCTTTTTCATACGTTTTGTATGGATTCGTCACACATGTGTGTGTGGCCGGTGGCGGCCACTTGCTATAGTAGTACTCAACACCGCAACAAGAGGCGACAGCCACAGTGGTTGTGGCCGGTGGCTCGTTTGCGTTTACCCTTAGGTAAATGTGGACGATATGAGAGCAGAAGACAAACTGGCAGTATCAGGACACTTCCCATACGGCGCGCGCCGGCTTAACAATGGACATTTACGAGACAAAACAAAATAATGATGACATTTCTACAAACACAAAATCCATATGTTTTGAATACAGTTATTAGCCACCATTTAATTCGAGCACCTGCTGTAATATCTCAGTGACAAACTCCCACTGCAAGACAGATGGACAGTTAAACGACGTTTTAGCAAATCCCTCACCCCCACCTAACACATTGGGAATAACAATCACTTCAAAAATGACAAATCAACCGAATCCATTGCTTCTTAAGTTTGGAGAGTCCGTGAACTCGACAGCAGGAAAAACGCAATGAATGCTGTTGAAATGTCAAAACGAATTCCGTCGCTAGTGATATAAACTCGTATATCTTGCCGGGGCCGTGAAGTTAAGAAAAAAAGTCTTTCATAAAGTTCTACTGATACATCTATCATTTTTTCAATGTGTGTCCGAGTGAGCGTCTGTGTGTGCGCATAGAGTAAGGAGTTTTGTAGATGCGACAGTGTTTTGTTATGTCTATGCAAGAATTAAAATATTATGTTCGGCTATGTTTGTTTTGGCCATCACCTACATTACCGTGGGTGTCAAAGTCTAAACATTAATATTATTATATGGTTTAGTAAAAATTTTAAATTCTTTCAATATTAGAATTTTTTCAATTTTTAAATAGGAATGCCTCATGAATCATTTTAAGAAAATAATAATATCCCGTATCTTCGGGCAGTATCTATCGTATTTCATAGCTTAGCAGTAAATCTTATGAACTTGATAATCCCCATATACATTTATATTTTTTGTAGTATCATTCTAAAGGACGAGCTATTACTAATGAAATCCTACTAATTGGAGAATCAGCATTGCCATACAACGTGGCAATGCTGCCAGCCTTTTGGGCACGTTTCCCGTTGACAGTGATGCGGACGAATTTTTTGATGCCCTTTGATTATTTTCCCTCCCTTTTTATATACTTGTACATATTATTATTTTAAGATTGTTAGCATAATATTAACTGAATATTTTAATAAAATAAAGAAACATGTAATCGAAATCGCAAATTGGAGAAATATTGCATTGAATTCCCACGTTCCCAATATTCCCAAAACGGTTTCCAAGTTTTTATTTTTTTAAGAAGCCAATCTGCAGTTGTGTGTTCACTTGATATTATTATAAATGTGACATTTTGTATGTTTTGATGTTTTTAGCAATGATATTGTTAATTATAATATCACTGTTTGTTAGGGTTTTACTCAATCACGGAAAAATGGATTTGTCACACAGATAGTTTATAACCTGGATTAACACATAGGATATTCTGGACCCAATTCTGATGTCCACGCAGATGAAGTCACAAACAAAAGCTTGTCAATATACAGGGTGATTGGAAGATGGGTGCAAAGCTTTAAGGTGAAGATAGTATAGACAATTTAGGACCATTTAAGCCATGGTTGTCTTAGACGAAGTCTTACCAAATTTTTTTAACCAAATTTTTAAGTTTTTTTTCGGAAATTCTCAAAATTTAATGAAAACTGCATAATTATGGCCAAATTGAATGATAAATGAATTAATTTTTTATTTATTTAATTAAAGTAATGTGTAAGCAACCAAGCAAAACATGTTTTAGGCTTCTGTGTCATTAGACATTTTTTTTACAGATATTTAAACCTCAGAAAAAATAAAAAATTTGTACAATACGTCTTTTAAACCTTATTTAAAAAAAAAACGGAGGGTGCTTTTTTTGTTCAAACCTTTTTGAAGACATGCTTGATAATCGCTCTTTCTTTTGAGGTATCATTTATGCGGATATCTTACAAATTATTGAAATTAGGACCTAATAAACCAAATCGAGGGAGAAATTTTAAATTTTAGGCAGTCTAACAAAACACAAAATTTTTGCTTAAAAGAATACTTTATGTGCTCGAAATGATAACATTGTTCAATTCTAAGAATTTTTGGCACATGCAGGAACCAATTGAGGGGAACCCATTGAGGGGATTCTCTAAACAATGGCCACCGAGCGCGGTGCGACGGCATTTCCAGGTAGAACGCCCAATGAATAGCAAAAAGCGATAAAGAGTTGGTTTTTACAGCAAAATGGTCTTAGTTACTGAGGCAACAAAGTCGTTTTTCTTTAGTCAGGGTCAGTCGGTCTGTGATGAAGCCGTTACATCTTTTACTTATTAGTCAAACTACTGCCCTTGTGAGTGGACGTTGTCGTGTTGATTCACAATTTACCGTGTTCAGTTGTAGCCCTTTGCGTTCCTGCACGTGTTGTTTGCGTTAGTTTTGAACTTTTTTGTTTCACCGTGTCCAGTCGTAGCCTCGCGCTCCTGCACGTGTTGATTTTTGACTTAATTGTGTTGAGTTGACGTTTAGTGCGCTCCTACGCCGTTTTTCTTAATTGTTAAGTGACTATGGCTACTTTTTCCAATCAAGAATATGCGGATATCGTATTTATGTACGGTAGAGCAGACGGCAATGGATCTTTGGCGCGACGGATGTATCAAGAGCGCTATCCGAATCGCAGGATACCGAATGTCCGAGTGTTTTACAACACGTTTCGTCGTCTTGCCCAAGATGGGTTTCACCGCGTGGAACCTGGAGTCAACCCGGGCAGACACGAAACTGCCGTCGACGAAGACATTTTAGCAGCATTTCAAGCGGATCCTACTACCAGTACTAGAGCAGTAGCTCGAAATTTAAACATTTCTCAATGGAAGGTGTGGCATACAATGCACCAAAATGATAAGTATCCGTTCCATGGCAGGAGTGTGCAAGGTCTAGTAGAGCAAGATCCTCAAAGAAGAATTCAGTTCTGCCGTTTCCTCCTCAACAGAGACATCGAAGATGCGTGGTTTCTGAAATCAATCTTGTGGACGGATGAAAGTAAATTTTCAAGGGAAGGTATTACAAACTTTCACAACATCCATGAATGGGCCGACGTAGACAACAATCCACATTTTAAGAAGCAGGTGTCATTTCAGATGAAATTCTCTGTGAATGTATGGGCTGGAATAATTGGCAGAACATTGATTGGGCCCCACTTTCTGCCTGATCCATTGAATGGCGAAAATTATTTGCAATTTCTGCAAATTGATTTACCACTGCTGATAGAGGAATCAGGTGTCCCGATCTTCGAAAGAGACCGAACAGTCATCTTTCAGCAAGACGGCTGTCCAGCGCATTGGACTTTAAATGTAAGGGAACACCTCAACAATTGCTTTCCTGATAGCTGGATCGGCAGGGATGGACCCATCCCTTGGCCCGCTCGCTCCCCAGATCTGACCCCGTTGGACTTTTTCGTGTGGGGCCGGGCCAAGGAACTGGTGTATAACAACAAAGAAATTAACACTAGAGAAGAATTGATACAAAGAATAAATTCAGCGTTTGAGACAATGAAGCAGGAGATGATGTTGAAAATAACGACTACAGAAGTTAGAAGACGGGGCCGTGCTTGTATTAGGAATCACGGCCGTCATTTTGAACATGAAAAATAAATAATTTTAATTCAAATGTTGTTTTAATTAGTCTGCCTAAAATAAAAAAAATTCTCCCTCAAATTGGTTTGTAGGCCCTAATTTCAATAATTTGTAAGATATCCGCATAAATGATACCTCAAAAGAAAGAGCGATTATCAAGCATGTCTTCAAAAAGGTTTGAACAAAAAAAGCACCCTCCGTTTTTTTTTTTTGAATAAGGTTTAAAAGACGTATTGTACAATTTTTTTATTTTTTCTGATCTTTAAATGTCTGTAAAAAAAATGTCTAATGACACAGAAGCCTAAAACATGTTTTGCTTGATTGCTTACACATTACTTTAATTAAATAAATAAAAAATGAATTCATTTATCATTCAATTTGGCCATAATTATGCAGTTTACATTAAATTTTGAGAATTTCCGAAAAAAAACTTAAAAATTTGGTTAAAAATATTTGGTAAGACTTCGTCTAAGACAACCATGGCTTAAATGGTTCTAAATTGTCTGTACTATCTTCGCCTTAAAGCTTTGCACCCATCTTCCAATCACCCTGTAATTATATATTATAAACCAAGACAGGTACTATCAAAAAGAAAAGAATAATTATCACATTCAATGAAAAAAGGTGGAATAATTTATTAAGTGATGATGAGTGTCCACAAATTACGAAAATTTAAGTTTATAATTAAAACCAGAAACATTACATAACTGTAGGTCCTACTCGCGGACCAACTACGTCATTTTAATACGCGATAGTTCAAAGAGGCGCTGGCACTCCTCCAATAAATTGCTACGAAGAAAATACACATTAATTACAGAGAAATTCGCTTTAAATTAATAATATCCCGGAAATTCTTACATCCCTTCTCATATAGAAGTACCAGGAATGCATAGCCTTAATGCAATTTACTTAATACTCATTAGAAGGCAGATGTTCTGTCGGAATCCCATTAGATTCTATTTAAATCCCGCGTTCAATCGATCTTGATCCGATTATAAACACACGCCAAAACACAAATCACTTCTATATTATTTCATAATCTTAGCCAACACTACGTAACTACACTCAATTTGGAATTCACTACTACTAATCGATTTTATATCTATCTCTGTCTAACATACATTGCATTCTGAAGTGCGATAAAGATGGCAAGTTTCAAAAGTAGATTGACAGATCGATGTCTGTCTCGTTCAAGCACGTGGGTTAGCGTAGTGCGTGAGTAGGATAGAGAACACGTGCGCCAGAGTTTAATAATAGCCGGCAAAGATCAATGATCTATAAAATTGATGTTGTTTTATGATAGTGTTGTGACTGCGATGGTTGTCGGATAGTTATACGAGTGTAATTACTTCCGCATTTATTCATATCACGTGATCGCGGGAGACTTTTGACACGTGTGAGGAGCTGAATATTCATTATTGTGTTTTAAAACATTCAAATGTTTTTTTTTAATTTCAAGAACTCAGTTGCGATAACATCGTTTTACACGCTTGTAAGGAATTGTCATTATTAATACTGCGGAGGGGGGGGGGGGGGGGGAGGGGGGGTTTGTTGCGTCACTTCTTCCCAGCTAAAGCACTAGGAAGTGGTGAATTTTGACCTTAAAAAAAAATGCTGATTCTCAGCCTAATTTAAAAAGTCATTGAAAACTTTATTTTGATAATGTTTCAAAAGCCTTAACAGTCGTTTTAAATGCATCTTTTAATGTTACTTGTCATACAAAATGAATATTCAGCGTTTGTTAGTTGTGAATTAGTAACAACCACGTTGCGATCATTTAGATTACAGGCGGATACTACGCAACGTCGTAGTTTTTATTTAACAAGAAAAAAAACTTCTTAATTAAGTTGAATTTATAATCTGAAATAAGACTCGGTGTGATCCCACTCTGTATTAAATGATCGAACTCAAAACTCTCCTGAAACTCTAAAGCATTTCTTTTAATTAAACCATTACAGGCACTTTTGAACTGTCAAAGAGTCGGTCAGTTAGTCAGAAAGTTGAAGCTATAGTTGATGCTTTTCTTACGGCAGTAATATTATTTCGGTAGGTTATTCAATCATGCACAACAGATTTTATGTCATGTTACACGAAGTAGTTTCCCGGATGTGAGTGACACTGCGGGCCACAGCTAGTTTCTTACATAAATCATTGCGATACTGTCAAAATAGTTGCACTCCCTGTTATCTCTTCTATCTGGCACTCGAAGATCTCGGAGCGATCAGATTATGATCTGACATGGAACACTTATTTTTAGATCCGACGATACATTAGCGAAAACGTAGCAAGTTCTTACATTTGTATCGTAATTCGTTATTGAACGTCAATCATTTTTATTTCTGGATGACGTTTTTAGGTTATCCGCATACAGATTTTGAAGTGATGATCATTCTTTGTAACAATTACTTCTCATCTAATTTTAAATAATTATAATCCATAAAAAATGCTTGTCGTTTGTGGCGAAAGAATTAGGTATAACTATTGTTGTAGGCAATACTTTTAGCCGATTGTGGCTGTACTAGGTTTGTAGTTAGTACTAGTAAAGGCTTGCACCATGCGACCAGAAAAAAATCCTACAAATATTTAAATTAAAAAAAATGTCAACGCACTATATCCGAAAAATATCCGCGCTTCACATCCCTAGTTTTCCATCAAGCGCGAAGACGGACGGATGTAGTCGGATATAAAATTCGTCTAGCGCAAGCACTGAAATAGCCGAGATTTGGACGCAGACGTGTGCCATCAGCCGTCAGCCGTCAGTCGGCACGTATCCGCGGACATTATCTTGTAGTGCTCGGATATTATGCGAGAACTTTTGTAAACACTTTACTAATGTCTGAAGATGGAGTACAATTTGAGCCTCACGTTTGATATTAAATAAAAGCGTAGTTTACAGGTTTTCTTAGTCTTCGCTGTTTTTAGTCTGATGTTATTATTATTCTTATACCTACTACAGGCCGCGTTGCCCGAAGCACATTGAGGAAGCGGCGGGGTGCGGGAGGGGTGTGGTGACGTGATGCGAGAGCTCAGTGCTTCGTCAACTTGTGACAACCATCACCCCGCCCGCACCGCGCAGCTACCTTAGGCAACGTCTCAGTTAAGCAGTCGGCCTATAGTTACCAGTCGTTATTTGTAAAAATTACTTTACTTTTACCTTACGCGATACTTTCACGCAATCACACTCGTACATAATAAAAAGAGGCACACACGGAGAGAGAGAGAGAGAGAGTAGACCAGTTTACTCCTATCGCAAGTCGCGATGAAGAACTTTGTTCCAAAAAATTGAATTATTATCCTGTCTAAAGGCATGGCAACAGAGCAGCGCTCGACTTCACGCCAAAAGGATTGCGTACCGATGTGCCACAGACAAGTATTGCATACACAGGAACATACTAAATCTATCATTCTTATAT
Source organism: Amphipoea oculea (assembly GCA_945859645.1). Lineage (NCBI taxonomy): Eukaryota > Metazoa > Arthropoda > Insecta > Lepidoptera > Noctuidae > Amphipoea > Amphipoea oculea. The sequence goes on along the minus strand of OX243891.1, from coordinate 11,682,902 downwards.
TACTAGTAACTATAAAGTAACATTAGGCTATTTCATCATCATCATCAGCACTCCACTACTGGACATAGGCCTCTCCAATTGCAGGCCACCTCGATTCTCTGCAACTCTCATCCAGCTGAGGGTACTTATCCACCTCATATTTCAAGAAAACTTTATAAACGCAGGCAAAACCACTGGTTTTCAAAAGCTAGAAAATACCCACTTTCCGTACTAGCACCTATTGTATTTGGAATAAAGGCTCACACTGAGGCACAGCGGAAGAAGCCGCGATCAATGGCTTCTACATCGCTATTGATACTCGACGGCGCGCGGCGTCGGCTCTACATCTGTATTGATACTCAGACGCGAGTGGTGGAGCGATCTGAAGCCGCTTTGTTCGAAATGTAGGTCTGATAGAGCCAATATTTTAGTATAGAAAATAATAGAAATGCCTGCCTACAAGAAAATGTTTCTATATTACTTCACCACACTTCTAGTTCTGTCACCAAGCAACGTGCCGGTGTGAAGGCTGTGGGGTGTCGCATGCCGTGTAGCTTCAGGCACATGTATGACACACTAGGTGCGCCCCGCGGTTTCACCCGCGTAAATGTCGATTCCGTGGGAATATCGGGATAAAACGTAACCTATATGATAATCCAGGGTGTCAGCTACCTCCATACAAAATTTTATCAAAATTGGTCCAGCCGTTTGAGCGTGAAGAAGGAACAAACATATAAACACACACACACACACTCACACTCACAAACTTTCGCCTTTATAATATTAGTGTGATAGCAGCGCCCCGCGGTTTCACCCGCATAAGTCTCGATCCCGTGGGAATATCGGGATAAAAACTATCCTATGTCCTTTCCCGGGACTCAAGCTATCTCTATACTAAATTTTATCTAAATCGGTTCAGCAGTTTGAGCGTGAAGAAGTAACAAACATATAAACATACACACACACTCACAAACTTTCGCCTTTATAATATTAGTGTGATAAAGTATATAAAGTATGGAAGTATGGATTATCCATCATCATCTACCTACCCTACCTCACCTCATCTACCCACCCTGTACCATCTACAGGGGTCGGCTTCCAGTCTAACTGGATGCAGCTGAATACATGACAATTGTTGAAAAAGTACCAGTATTTTACATAGAGCGGCGGCCTATCTGACCTCCACACCCCAGTCACTGGGTTACACGATAAGGCTTGGTAAATCACCGGGGTAACTGCGTAACGCACTATCAGTAGGAATGGCTGTCATTTTGACAGTTCAACAACATTCATTGCGTTATTTACGTTGTTGAACAGACACATTTTTCGAACGTATGAAGCAATGGATTAGCAGCATCCTTCAAAATGATTCAGATTGTAATTGTAAGTTTGTTACGCAAAAGAGGTGCAGGTTGTTAGACTTTCGGTAAGATATAGGACCCGTGTATACAAATTTTCTAACGGGCGCACTCACAGATGCTAACCCAACTAACGTTAATGAACCGCTCACTTGGCATGCTAAACTGAGTTTGACAAATTTCCATCACGATTTGTGATTAGTTTATTATAAGATAACCTGAATACATACTTCTTGAATATTAAGTATCCCATTAGTTATTGTAAAGGGGTTTGATTGTAAAGATGCTTACATATTAGTGGAAATGTGAGGTTTAATGACTGGCAACACTGTTAGAATGGGGAATGATAGACGTAGGGGGTGATATGATAAATTATTTTATTTCTGAAAGTAGATTTGTAGCAACACTTTTACATGTCGATCATAATTTAAAACTAGATGAGGTCGGCGTTTCTTATGCGAATACCTGGAGAAGAAAGATCAAAACAAACTCAGAAGTCACGGTCTCTTTTAAAGTCCAGACATAATCTTGGTCAGATCATGTTATAAAGACCATGTAGACTAATAAGTATTCTCTTTTGTGGAAAGAACCACATAGATTGAGTGGACTTGTCCAGTTAGGGCCGAAGCCTGCCGGAGTAGCGGGATTGCTGCCGGGGGTGCGGGATTATCCGAAAGGGTTACTGCTGCCCGGAACATAAAGGGCTAAGGAAGGAACACGGGTGGGTTTTAGTCAGTAAGAGTCTGACACTTCCTTCCGCTCCACCCAGAGCGGGAGGGGTCATTTGATGATTTCCCATCCATAAAAAAAAAACACGCATTTACCAGTAATAGTGCAGTTCGACTCGGTAATCTTCGGAACTACACGTCCGATTCCGAAAATTCTTTCACTAATGAGAAGCTAGAGTATTGCCGAGTGTCGTAGGATGTATTTTATCGTAAAAAAAACCGCGTGGGGTTATGACCACACGACTGAAGTGAAACTTGAAACGTATTTGGCTATGAGAGGAAGAGAGAAAGAAAATGTGCGCGCGCACTGCTTTCTCTTGCTTATATCCCCACTCAACTATCGTTCGCCTCGCCCGATCACACTTTTCGTAACGCTTACGTCACGCGTTCGCCAGCTTACTCCCCAAGTCAAGCGTGCGTAAAGAAGTTTCACTTCAAAAAGCGCGAGCAAAAGTCAGTACCTATATTTATAGTATAGAGGTATGGATTGCGCTAGTTACAATACGAACATCCAGGCTACGATTCCAATAGCTGTACGACTAGTATTGATACTCAAGACGTCTGTGCTACTCCGGCTGGAGTGGGCGCATTGTGGCGCTTTGTTCGAGCGCCACTCCGCCTAAGTGGTAACCCACTATACACCGCCTTATGCTTATGACACCCTGGTACCAACTGATTTTTTAAAGGTTACAAAGATATGAGACATTCAAACTTTGTCTCTGGGCTGGCAACGGATTGATGCCTCTGCTATGACATCACGCCTACCGTCATCATCCCAAAAGGGGTAAGCAGGAGTGTATGATACAACCACGTTTCGCCTGTTAAGTTTAAGTCTAGTATAACACGCGCGCCTAACGAATATGCATTCCTAGTCGAAAAACCCAATATGACTTTGCTCGACCTAGGGTACAAACCCTGGAACTGACGGTCTGCTGTCCCGATTGAGCCATTTAGTATAGTTTCGTTTGTATCTAGGATGGCAACGAACCTGCGATGCCTCATAGCAGATGTCCTGCGCATGCGCGGCTGTGACCAACTGATAAACAGACTTACCACCAGTCACCAACTCGCTGATTGGTTTACTTTTCACAACGACATGACCATGACTCTTGCCCATATAAGAAAAGAATTTCACCTACCTATATCAAATTTCAGAGAGCAGTGGTGGCCAAGTGGTAACGGCTGCGACTTACGAGTTGTAGGTCGTAGGTTCGAACCCAGACAGGCGTTTTACTTGGTATAAATTATTTCATCACCATTGTTCTCAAAAGGGTGAAGAAAAACATCGTGAGGAAACCGGCATGTCCGAGAACTAAAAATTCGAAGACACGTGACATCTGCCAACCCGCACTGGGCCCGCGTGGTGGATTACAGCCCACTACCTCTCACCGAGAGGAGGCCTGTGTCCCAGCAGTGGGAACATCATAGGCTAATTATGGTGATATTGTAAAAGAAAAAATACTGTATTTCTCTAGAGAATAAAAAAAAAAAAAAAAAACAAAAATCGATTAGCGATTTCGGAATAGCAGTCGAAAACTAGTCTAGTCAACATTTCATCTAAATATAGTCCAAAAATCTGGGCAGTGTCAGACTGTTACAATTGATCTCAGTAATGCGATCGTATGAGCAAGTTATCTGCGCGGTATATCGGTACGTCGCCCGTCACACACCGGATTCATGTCAAAAGATCACAGCACAGGGCTGGCAGGCAACACAAATACCTAGATTTATTTTTATCTATCTTAGAAATTACCGACACCGAAGGAAAAACACCTTGAGAAAACCTGGACTTATAGTTAACTAGCTGCGCCCCACGGTTTCACCCGCATAAGTGTCGATCCCGTGGGAATATCGGGATAAAAACTATCCTATGTCCTTTCCCGGGACTCAAACTATCTCTTTACCAAAGGGGTTTGAAGGTTTTGGCCCTAAAATCAGCCGCCATTTTGATTTTTTTTCAGAATCGCGGTGCACAACAAAAGTTATATATTTAGATAGAGGACACTTATACAAACAAAAAATGTTATGTAACATAATATCCTAAAGCGTCAGGTTTCGGAGTTATTCACAGAAATATAAGTCGAAAACAACAAGGATTTTTTTGTTTTTTTTCCCTTCTGGTAAGCTTATTGAACTATTGAGGCAATAGAAACGTTATGAAACCTGTATGGAGAAGAAACAAATGAAGAATAGACATTTTTTAAATAAATAATTAAATACGGCAATTTATAGTTCGTTTTTTAATCCCAGAGACTAATCTGACAAGTTTAATGTCAAACTTCTATACGAAAACGCAAAAGACTTACATGTCAGATTCTGAAAAAAAATCAAAATGGCGACCGACCTTAGAGCCACCCTCCATACAAAAATCTTCTAACCCCTTTCATCTAAATCGGTACAGCGGTTTAAGCATAGAAATCTTCTTTCATATATATACATATCTATGGGTTTAAGCTTGAAGAGGTAACAGACAGACAGACAGACAGACACACATTCGCATTTATAATATTAGTAGGATATAAGTCTGAAAAACTCGTCTTGACCAAGCGTGGTGATCAATGCTTGTGCCTTCTCTGTATGAGCCTTTGCCCAGCGGTGGGGTAACAAAGGCTGGTATTATTATATTTGTGACCTTTAACCACTTCACACCCAAAGAGACGCGATGCTGTGTCGAAGATTATGCGCGCTTGTATTGGCTATGATGAAATAAAGACTTCTCCATACGAAAACTACCTTTTGGAATGGGCGACTAGAATCAATTCTATTTTAAGATAATTTTTGACGTTCAAAAGTGCCTTTTATGTGCCTATTTGAAATAAATGCTTTGACTTTGACTTTGACTCTAGTAGGGACTTGCACTCCTTAGCTGTAGTTATTTTTTAAAGCCCTTATTACCCGTTTGGAGAATTTTGGCGTGATATTGTGCGATTTTCGTTCAGTTCTTTGTCAGGAGGATTACTAAAGTTTTTTTTATTGGTAATTTCAACATAGTCTATGGTCTGCTGTAAAATGACGTATATTGCCAGAGTCCACCTTAAATTAAAATAATACAATACTGCAACAACAATGAGTAAGAACGTTTAAGTTCTCGTTGACGGTATGCTAAGCTTCTCTTGTATATTCAAATCTTCATCATACAATGCAGAACGGACAGGCATTATAGCTCTTCACAAACATTCGATACGCTTCCATTACGAATCCAACATCAATCCATGTTATCGGAAGAAGTCCTTTAAACGCTGTTCACAAATCCGGAACTCTAAATTTCTGAAGTTTAAACCAAACAGACGACCACTATTTAATTTTTCCGGCGACTATTTGCAGTCGGGAACATCGATCACTATGGTCAGGGACTATAGACGCAAATCAGGTAACCGAAAATGTTTAATTTTCTATTCAGAACCCTGTCGAATGGTTGTGTGAATAGAAAGAAAGAAAATACGTATATTTGCGGTGATCATGCCGGAGAGAAGGAACACAAACCCAAAAAAAAAAACATATTGGGCGAAAATATACGTCACATCCACGCGAAACGGCCATCACTCAGCATAAATGCCTCCTATGTGCCTGGTTTTCAGCGACAGCCATAGCTATGCGGATGCCCTTAAATATACCCCGTATAGTCTGTACGCTTAAGATTCCAAAGAGTGCTTAAAAAAACAATGCTCTGACGTGTCCTCACGCACCGCTGCGTCTTGTCTTTGGGAGAGGTTGTGAGTTAAAAGCAAGCCTCTTTACGGGAACACATAATTGATATGTATATACATATACATAGGAGCCGATTGTGTTGGTATTGTTGTCTTTTTCTAACACATAACATCAGAAAGAGATGGGAAAACTTGACAGCTGTCAAAGCAGTTGATGTGTGTCAAACTTCGCGTGTTTTTGTGCCACTTTCTGCATTGCTGTCCAAACCTATTTTTTTGACTATCAGACTGACCCCTGATAGTTAAAAAGTGCCCGAGTGGTCCTAATACAATGAAAAAGTAGGTAACTACTTTGACTTTGAATGTATTCATATACGGTTAGAACAGTTCATTTTGACAGCCCCAATTTTCTTTCATCTCTGTCTTACTACGTATGTCAGAAAAGGATAGCAATATTTCCACAGCATTATTGGCGCCATAGTCTTGGCAACCCTAGTTCGAATCTACAAATAAAATATAGAGTAGTTTAGTTAATTGCCAAATTCGAGCGCGCGCAACCCACTCGTGTATTAAATCCAATATTTTGTTCATAATTTATGCTGCACCGATATTTTGATTGAGAAACCAATCTGGTTATGGGCGCCTGGTACTTCTAAACTGTAAACAGTAGGAGTTGATGAGTTTTCACGAGTAAATAAATGGAAATTCGTGTTTCGGTTTCAGCGATTAGTCACGTTCGGTTTCAAAATTACGGTTTTCGGCCTGAACGGTGAACTCCACATATTTTCCGGTATTTGTCGATATTTTCTGTGCTTGGTGTCCCACTGCAGGGCAAAGGCCTCTCTTCACACAGAGAAGAAACGACTGTTGATCTCCACGCTTGCTCCCCAATGCAGTTCATATTTTCTCACGATGTTTTCCTTACCTACAAAAGCTTTGGTTTAAAAGAAAGCAGTTCCGGTTCGGTTAGTCATAAAAATCTGTAATTTTCATCAGTGTTAAATTAATTTCTGTAAATTAAAATAATAAGTACGTACAACTTATACCTAATTAATTAATAAAAATAACAAAATTATATCCTGACTTAACTAAATCTATACAGATACTAAAATAAAGCGTCGAAAAAAATACATCCGCATCGCTGTCGAGGTAATGTACCCAAGAGACTGGCGGCATCAGTGGTTGACGCTCTGTATTTGACAGTTTGGCAGCCGCTCTTGTGTGACCATTCACCGCTTTCTTGGGAAACCAAATCTTTAGTCACGGCTGTAGAACGGGCATAACAATATTTGTTTAATTCCGACTATCACATCACACTATCACACTAATATTAGGTCCTTACATATGAAATTGGCGTTTTGTATGGAAGGAACAAAAAGTCGAATATTTTTTAATATAATATATTTAATTAATCAAAGTATGAACCATTGTTTTCAATGCACTTTTGCCATCTTATAGGTAGTTCATTGATCCCTTTACTAAAAAAACCAGTCGGACGGGAATCAATAAAATCTTTGAAGGCGATTTGGACTGCCCCATCGGAGTTGAATTTTTTCCCTTGCAAAAAGTTATCCAAATTGCGAAAAAAATGGTAATCTGTTGGAGCAAGGTCCGGGGAGTACGGAGGATGTCTAAGACATTCCAATTCAAGCTCTTCTAATTTGGTAGCCGTCTGTTGCGCAGTGTGTGGTCTGGCGTTGTCGTGCTTTCAAGCTTTTTAATCTTCCCAATTTGCTTCAAGTGAATTAAAACAGTTTTATCACTAACATCGAAGCCTGCAGCTAACTCGGACGTGGTTTGCGATGGGTCCGCTTCCACAATAGCCTTCAATTCTCCATTATCAACTTGGGTCTCAGGCCGTCCACGGGGCTTGTTCTGCAGGTCGAAATTTCCAGAACGAAAACGTTGGAACCAAAAACGAACTGTGTTTTCTTTTGCAACATGACCGCCATACACATCATTCACCCTTCGAGTCGTTTCCGCAGCACTAGTGCCACGGCGGAACTCGTACTCGTAAATAATGCGATATTTTAAATTTTCCATTTTGTAAAATGAGTGACGCAAACAGAAAAAACAGAAGAAAAAAAACAAATGAATGACGGTCATCGAAGCACAAATACATGAGTAAATAGCTGTACAAATTTGAATTTGGAATTCCTTACCAAAGAGGAGAAATTCGTGATTAAAGTGGCCAGTACGAAAAACGCCAATTTCATATGTAAGGACCTAATATTATAAAGGCGAAAGTTTGTGAGTGTGTGTGTTTATATGTTTGTTACTTCTTCACGCTCAAACGGCTAGACCAATTTTGTTAAAATTTTGTATGGAGGTAACTGACACCGTGGATTAACATATAGGCTACTTTTTATCCCAATATTCCCACGGGATCGACATTTACGCGGGTACAACCGCGGGGCGCAGCTAGTAAATTATAAAAGACTGTTGTTTACAGTTTTTCGCTCTTGAAATCCACCGACCACCAACCTGCACAGCCCGCACCATCCACCTATCCAGCAACCCGCACTGGGCCCGCGTGGTGGATCACCTACAGCCCACTCCCTCTCACAGAGAGGAGGCTTGTGTCCCAGCAGTGGGAACATTATAAGATTATGTTCTAGGAATGAAACGCGTTCATATGTTTTATTAGCTTCGGTCTAGTCCGGTCCCTGAAACATGACAGTAGGTACGGTCAGCATCAAAAGTTGATTAACACTTCAGTTTTTTTAATCTTAGTTATTGAGCAAAATACATATTTGTTCAAAATTGCAGCAGAAGAATTTTTTTTAGAATATATACTCTTGTCTATTATGTGAAAAGCTAAAAATCAGTTTATTGAAAAAAGTTGTTGTCAATTTAATAACATGTAAAAATGAGAGTGCTAATCGACTTTTGATGCTGACTGTACCTTTCATTTGAGATGCCATCTAATACCCCGGCGGCAATTAGTCACATCGACCTTTAGAGAGAGTAGACGCTCTACAAATTGACCTTACCTGTGTGTGCCGTATTAACACTTTGAGCGGAGCATCTGGGTATTCAAATGTTTCTTGCGCGGCGCATTATTTTCTCATACAAAATACGTAATTAGAATGTATGTGTGTGAGTAGCCAAAAAAAAAAAAGACGGGTTGCACTCCGCGAGTGCCGGCAGAAGTGAAAACTTGAATATTAACGTTGAAATAAATCAACTATTAATTATTTTTTCGTCACTTTTTTCATTAATAGATGCACTTTGTTCAATTTCCATATTTTAAACACGTTATACAGGAATATTTTTTAAGGAGTGCGCAAAAAAATTTTGGTGGTTCAGTATCAGTAATAGAACACATTTCTATAATTTTTTCAAAACTTTTTTTCACGTTTTTATCCGACTCTAAATCAGCAAATTATGGACACTATCTTTTCGTAATAATAACAATGGGCGCGCGCGCCGGGCGGCGCGGGCGCACGTGGCGGAGTTGCAGCGGGGAAATCCCGGGCGGCAGAGTGGTGCCCGGGCGGTCACCCCGGACTCCCGCCCGACCCCGACATGACAGTCTGCTCATCGCATGCGCTTCGTGACCTCGCGTCCAATCGCTTTCCCGTGCAACCCCCGCGCCGCACGTGTGTCGTACTCGTACCTACCGGTCACGATGTCGGACTTTAGCAACCGCGAGTTTTATGAGATGGTGCGAGTGTATTTATTAAGTGGTGAAAGTTTACGAGCAGCTCGCAGAATGTATGCGACGGAGAGCATACCTCGAATGCGAGCCCATGGTATCCTTAACCCCGTGGTCCCTAATGAAAGAACCAGTTTAGCAGCTAGTCAAAGGCTGCTTGATCACGGTCAGTTCAGGACCCGGAATCACGCACAAGGGTCTGTCAGGCAGACCTCGACTGGCGGTTGAAATCGAAGAAACCATTTTCGATTTCTCCGAGCGAGATCCAAGAGCGCACAGCTGATAGGTAGGTACACTCTACAGACGTCATTAGCCCATCAAGCAATACATTTTTAACTTTATCGCTAAAGCATAAGGTTCAAAGTTGTATGTACTGACGTCTGCACATAGCACGTTTCGCTTCGCCACTCGCCAGCGAGTAGCCATAAAATCAATTTCAAAGTAGACATCTTTCGTTTACGATAACTTTATTTTTTTGTACTATGACATGTCAAAATAAAAAATAGGTGTTTAATAAAATTCGTCAAAGTTTATTTTGGCAAAGTTTGCGCACTGAATAAAAAATATTCCTGTATACACGAATTTTACGAATACACAGCAGTGTGGCCACTACACAGACGGTCGAGCCATCAGCTGTCACCATCCATGGATGCGCGTGCCACGCTGTAACATAAACACACACGAACATTCGCGCAAGCGCCCTGCGCCGCCTAAACGAAACAGCAGGCATACATTTTCGCCGTACCGTAGAAAGAGAGGAGGATACTTCCTCTCCTACGCCGCGCCGGCTGTCTACTCTCCGTCCGTCTTACGAATTTTCGATCAGGTCACGTGTCCTCACGCGAGTTTAACATTTTTACCCATTACAAAAAAAGTGTACAACGCTGCTAAAGAAGTTTTCATTCAAAAACCAACGTGGAGTGGCGCTAGCAGTCCGAAAATTTAAAGTGATACGGCGCGATGACGTAGCTTGAAGGAATTGGTATAAGCCGCAGCCGTTCATACACGTTGTTTTAAGAAAGACATAGTTTTTGCTGACGTGATTAAACGTTTTGTCAAATAGCGTTTATCAAATTTTACGTAAGTATTATAACGTTGCTCCGCTCAAAGTGTTAATGGCCGCCAACTGTACGTATGTACCTACCTCTGTAACATAACATTATCATCACGCCCGTAGTCCCAGAAGGGTTAGGTAGAGGTGTACCTGTAGCACTCCACATTCGCCAGTTATCTTCAAGTCCTATTGCCATCAACCGGGCACAAATCCAGACTCCTGACTGCAACTGAGAAAGGATTATGAGCGTTTGGTGTATCCATACTATTACTAATATTATAAATTCGAAAGTAACTCTGTCTGTCTGTCTGTATGTTACCTTTTCACGCCTAAACCACTGAACAGATTTCGATAAAATTTGGCAGAGAGATAGATTGCATCCCGGGGAAGGACATAGGATAGTTTTTATCCCGATATTCCCACGGGATCGACACTTATGCGGGTGAAACCGCGGCTAGTCATACATAAAAATACCTTTCTACACACATAAAAATTATTGCGTATGGAGCGCGTACTAGGTTCCATACATTTTTGTCCATCATCCATTCTGATGTAAAAATCCAATAACACGTCTTTGGAATCAAACCCAGAACGTTATGCTCAGCAGTAGCGCTTGCGACCAGTAGACCACGAGAAATAGTTTCTACGTAGGTAGATGTGTACAATTTCTACACGATTTTAAGTGGTTTCTTGATGATTGGAACTGAAATATCTAGTATCTACTGTGTTATTAATGCGACTAGATATTTCCACTAAGACGAACTACGATTTTGATCACGATATGAATTATTTTGACGTCGCGACTCAGTCGGGTAACCCAAATGTCGGAGATAAATCTGTGGAATTAATTAAATGCTGAGATCTTATTTCCGTTGCAGATATGAGCTTTATTTTTATTAAAAGATGAAAGGAGTTTCTTATTAAATAGTTTTTAATAACCCAATTCTTTTTGGTGTCATAGATTGAGTGGAATATTTAAATTTTTTCTTGCTATAGACAATTATGAAAACTATGGTTTTAATGTTGACTGACCCGTTCTAGTTCAGTTAGCACAACCAGGGCTCTTGAGCGTTGATTCTTCGGATCGATTCCCAGGTCGGGAATAGTGTAGTATAGGTACTTAGGGTTCCATTACGATGTTTTTGATATTGTGCCCGGTTAGTGACCATAGGCCCCCCTTTACATGGGACTTAAAACATAACTGCCGAAATGTGGATGTTCTAAACTTCTCTACCTAACCGTTCGGGATTTGCAGGCGTGATGGCGTCAAGAAGTAATTAAAGAAACCATTCAGTGCAATGGTGGTTACCAAACTCTACTAATATTTTAGCATCTCACATCTCCAATGCTTCTATGTGCTCCTGGTACTTATGCTACGTAGTTATATATTCACGACCGCATCGTTAGGAGCGGGCAGGAGCCATTTGTCAACGGTCTGGCCACAGGTGCGTTGTATAGTACACGGGTATGTATAGGTAGGAATTTCAAAATACAGGTATTTATTATGTAAAGATGTTACGGCCAAAATTCTTAAAGGGAGAGACAGGGTTGGGTAACCTACCTTCTATTTTAAAAGATGTTTAATTTAAGCGGTTTTTCACCTGAGTAAAAAGGTTCAGCGGGTAGGCAAGAGGAACTGAGGCCTTATAATTAGGTACAGCATTCATTTTGGAAAATTGACGACCAAGCTATTGACGTGTTGCTACTAAGGAAGATTTTTGGGACGCATGAAGAAGCCTCCTCGCGTAGCGCAGTTTGTTCCGCCAGTTACTCCACTGAACCGAGCGCTCGGCGCATCCCGGACAGTCACACCCAACACCTTATTTGACTGGCCAATTCTTCCCTTGCAGTGGTAGGGCTAACGCCCGCCTAGTTTGCGACCACCCTTCCACCGGAGTCCGGCGCCAAGCAGTCGGCTGTGTTTCGTCGAGGCGTGGAAGCTCCAGTGCCTTAGGCATCTTCTAGGCAAGCTCGTTCCATCATAGACCTCATCCATCGCTTTCCATCAGGCGTGATCGAAGTCAAGAGCGTGCCCATTCAGCAATAAAAAAAAAAGATATTACAAGAGTTCTAGCAGTGGTTCTAGCTAAGAAACTGCATGCCATGCTCTTTGGTCTTTGCATAGCTAAGAAAGCCAATTAATCAACTCAGCTTACAATGCTAATCATACTCATGATTGTCATGTCAAACCGCGGTATATTTTCTTTACTGCTTTACGGTAAAATGTTTGCCTAACGGATTCGAAACACAACAAATTCAAACATATTCCTTGACAATGATGCCACGAAGATGCGACAGGTAGCGGATAGTGACACTTGACATTATTTCTATGTGATAAACTATGGTTTTCAATTAAATCTACCGTTACAATACATAGATTGTCTGTCTGAATGCATTTACGTCTATTAAAACTTATAACAGCGCCATCTATTAGTGAAGAGATTTAACTTTGACATATGTATTTGTTTTTGAGGTTATTACGATTGATTGGTCATTGTCAATGATTATTCGCTTTAAATGCTTCAGAAAATGGTCAGTTCCTACGATTTTCTATTGTCTATAAGTCAGGTCAGTGAATTTTCCTCAGTTATTAATTTGCATAAAATGTGGTACAAGATGGTAAAATACAATTTTGTGAGCCATTCCGCCATAATACAATAATGCAAATTATTTCCATTTTGACATTTGAATTTGTAATGAAATAAGAAGAGGCTTCATAAGAAAGAATTTTCGCAAACAGACAACAGCATTTTGTAAACAGACAGTTATACAGAATTTTCTAGCCATACACATAACTTTGAAGTGTCACCCAACAGATGGCGCTAATATATTTATCAAACACAAATTAGTGGACACGTGTGACAGACCGACGATCCATCGACAAGTCGTTAATCACGCGGCAGATGCGACTAGTCGCGCGTGTGTCGACGGCGTGTGATCGATCGCCATTTTAAATTAATTACAAAAGAGAAGCTCCGATATTTTGTATCGGAATTCTGCACTGTGATGCAATATTGGACAATAATTGAGTTTGTATACTCGTGCAGGATTATAATCGTTAATTTTATGAGAATTTTTCGATGGTACTTTTATTGATGAAATTCTTTTTAATATGGCTTTATTCATGTAATATATATCTTTATGGTTCGTGGCTGAATGCTAACAGGAGAACATGTCGATCGAAGGTGTGTTATGCTTGCCGCGGTCGGTTCATCGATGGGTGGCCATCCATTACATATCGATCGAGACTCCTCCTTGCCCAGAAAAGTACGTTAAGCCGTTGATCCCGGCTGTCATTCATAGATCTTTGACAGTCGTTACGGGTAGTCAGAAGCTCAAGTCTGACAACCAGTCTTATCAAATGGTATCGTGTTTCTCAGTAACTGGGCTGTGGAGGTCACATAGGCAGTCGCTCCATGTAAAATATTCAGCTGCATCTGGTTAGACTGAAAGCTGACCCCAAAATAGATAGGACAAGGCTTGGCAGATTGATTGATCTACGAACTAAAAAGAAAATCAACCTCAAGGTTGAAAGGAAACAACCTGTACTATTTAATATTGAAAAGCTAGTCATGTCTATTTTAGGAATGTTTAACATATCTACGACTTTTCCGATTTGATTAATTCTATCGTGATATTTACCCGTCTATGTTAGAGACAAGCCAAAAATCTACTGACAAAAATTCGGTTAACGTATCCCACAGATAATTTATAGCATTTATTGGCCACTGACATAAAGTGTCTATTAGGACACTGAAAGCATATCTTCTTACATAAAGTATATTTCCTAACACCTCAATTCTCTCGAGACTGACACCCGGTTTCTGAATTGAGAATTTGAAGTTGAGATCTTGTGAAAGTGTGAAACTCTAGCATTACTTAAGTGCCTCGGTCGTGAGGTTTGGAATAATTTTTTGGGGTAACTGTAACCTAAGAAATAACGTGTTTAAAGCTCAGAAACGCTGTATAAGAGCGATGTGCGGTCTTAAACCCACAGATAGTTGCAAACCGTTGTTTAAGTCTTTAAAAATTCTTCCCTTTCCATCATTATTTGATATGGAAATGGCAATATTTGTTAAAACAAATGCGAACTTATTTATTAAGGTCTCGGACACTAGAGGGGCAAATCTCGTAATTTTAAGAACGTTCACGGTCTGATCTCAATCTCAATCTGTCAAAAATGGGAACACCCAAATACTCCGAAATATTTTACTCCGAATTTCGATGTTCCGATTTTCAAAAGTCCGAATTTCATAATACCTAAGAATCATAATATCTATTATTAAAAATCACGAAATTTATTTTACCGAAAGTCATAAGTGCGACTTGTTTGTTTTCCGATTTTCATATATTCGAAGAATCAAATGCTCGATGGGTTCTCGGTCCGAAAAACGACATTCCGATTTTCAATACTCCGATTTATTTCCGTTACCATTACCGCACCCGAACTCAACGAACGTAATAGACGACGTAGGATGCAAGAGCGAGCGAAGGGCACCCCGAGGTTTGGTTTGGTTAGGTTACTTTAAACCCTTTACACAGAAATAGGGGCCCCGCGAAGCGGGGCTCCGTCGACATAGGATGCAAGAACGAGCGAAGGGCACCCCGAGGTTCGGTTTCGTTAGGTTACTTTAAACCCTTTACACAGAAATAGGGGCTCTATTGTTCGTTTTGTGCCATCTATATTCTTACAATCG
Organism: Amphipoea oculea; assembly: GCA_945859645.1. NCBI lineage: Eukaryota > Metazoa > Arthropoda > Insecta > Lepidoptera > Noctuidae > Amphipoea > Amphipoea oculea. The sequence continues at coordinate 11,667,781 of OX243891.1, read as the reverse complement.
GAAATATGTGTTTATTTGTCTTGCTATTCAGTTTTACAAAGCGTTATTATTTCGGAATTCTAATTAATCGGTATTTTAATAATCGGAATTCGTATTTTTGATGTTTCGAATTATCATTAAGTCGGACTTTTTGTTATTAGATCTATTGAAACTCGGTATTTTGAGAATAGTAATTATAAACGTTAGGGATATTGAAATTTCGGAATTATTGAAATAGGATGAATGATAAATCGGAGTTGTTATAAAAGGAATTTTGAACCATTCGGAATTATGAAAATCGGTATTTTGAAATTCGTATTTGTGACTTTCGGAATAAAGTTTTTCGTATTATTGTAGTGTACCCGTCAAAAATACTTCTAATTTCCCTACATTTTAATTGCATTTGAGAAGCTTAATTTATCAATTATTTTATTTTTACATTTTAATGGGTACGCGATTTTATTTGAATTTAAAAACTTAATTAACAAAAATAACAAAATTAAAACCTAACTTAACTAAAACTATACAAAAACTAAAATATAGCGTCGAAAAATTCATCCGCATCGCTGTCGACTGGTAATGTACCCAAGAGACTGGCGGCATTGCCACGTTGTATGGCAATGCTTAGCCTTTGGCCAAGGAAATTGCATTTTGACATTTTAAGTGTATTTTGACATTTTGATTTTATTTTGACTGTCGTGTATTAGTCCTCGATATGACTTTAAACTGTCGTGCATTTAGTATTGAACTAAATGTAGAACGCCACCTGTAGGCTATGGGATAAATACACCCACATAGGCTCGGATGGAACAGTCGATATTAGTGCAGGATATCAACTCAGGGCGGCGGCTGATGAATATCTAGCACGTCAAAGGCGGCGCCCACGGACCCAGTCAGGCGGTCCACTGTACACCCACCAACTCGCACTAGACAAGCGCGGTGGGTTAATTTGTCTAAGGCCTTTGCCCTGCAGTGGGACGCCACAGGCTAATAATAATAATAATCGTGTATTATTAATTGTATTGAACTGTTATTTTTTATCTGATAATTGTGTTTATATTGTTCTTATTTTTATTAGTTAAAGCATCGTACCTATTCATTCATTTAAATTTTGCACTTCAAATCTTGGGCAGAATTTATGGCTCAACTTTAATTCTTCACGACCTTATTTGTATACTTACCTGCATTCTAGCAAATAAATAATTTGGTTTGATTTGAAGTGTTATGTAAGAAATTTTGAATTCTGCGGCAACCCTAAGGAGTTTGCCGCGGAGTTCAAAATTTCACCATAACATTAACATCATCATTCTCCTGCCCTAATCCCAATTTATTGTCGGTCGGCGCAACATGTATTTTTCTTCCATACTACCTATTAGTCGTCATCTCGGTAGTCATCCGTTTCTAGCCATATCATCTTTCATACAATCCATCTTCCGTTTGCTCTTTCCCTACTCTTATAGCCATAAGTAATGCTAGAGCCAAACTCTACTTCAAATGCTCAATGAAGAAACCGGGTATGTGTCCCATGTATGCTATAACATACAAAATATAGCTCTGAAGCCTAACGTCTACATTGGCTCATTAATTTAGTAACGAGGTAACGTGCAAACGCGCAGGGAGTGTTTAGTCGCAGCCGCCGCGAGAGCTATTGAATGCGTTCGAGTGAGCTGCAGGTCTTAATAATGAAGCCTTTGCAGTTTATTGGTTTGTTCTCAAAGGTTATTAGGAGGGAATTATTCTGAGTAGGGGTAGATTAAGCCCTTTGCTTACTGCTGGGTAGATTGTGGGTAAAGTGGTCTAGATTTTAAATTAGTAGATGTTTATGTGATAATTGTATGAAGACTTAGGTACGTGAACGAGAGGTGTTATAACCTACTGATTTTAATTACTACATCTAGAGTTATCGTATTGAGCTTTTCTCTTAAGTCTTCAACATAATTATTCTGTATTCTGAATTTTGGAATTTGACTAGCCCCCTTGTAAGGTTTGTCTTTAAACTATTACATACATAAACTAACACCTTCCCATGAGGGTACGCGGAAACTACAAAACGCCACCTACTATGATCCTTAATACTCCTTTTGCTTCGTTCAATTTCATACATCTGGTAATCATTAACGCACGCCGATATCGAGTACATACTACGCAGCTGACCCCCATCTCACCCCATGTTAGGTTCTAATACGATTGATAGTGAAATACGTGTACGTTTTCTTAAGAAAACAGTCATGAAGATAATAATGGCATACATATTTATGCCTTTAATTCCTTACAAGGTCTTCTTTCATTGTTGTATATAAAATAAATAATGTAAAAGGAAGGCCTCGTTTGTCATGTATCACATAACCACTTCCTGCAAACAGCGGGCCCTGGCAGCCAGCCAAAATATTGTAGGACGAAGAAACAGCTCAATGATTTGTTGGTACTTAACTAGTAAGTTGAATGTTTTTCTAATTTTTTGATAAGTCACGGGACTTTCTGACATAATATAACATCACGCCTTGTTTCCCTGAATTGTTGGGCACAGGTGTACCTTTAGTACACCACATTTCGCCTCTGATGAATAAATAAATGAAGTCAAATATGAAGATATGAAGATTTATGTTTAAGTCTCATGTATAAGGGGGCGAGCCTATTGCCACCAAAATAACTAAATTTTGTGAAATGAATAAATGTAACTTTTTCAACCTATAGGCAATGTTTCCACTGCTAGGACACATGCCTCCTCCCGGTGAGAGGGACTGGGCGGTAATCAACCACGCGGGCCAAGTGCGGGTTGTCTTCGAATGTTTGGTTCTAGCACAAGCCGGTTTCCTCACGATGTTTTCCTTCATTGAAATATTAATATGATTATTGTTGTTGTCTTAATAAGGTCAGGTGCGTAGCACACAATTGCAACCGGCGATATTTGAACGTAGAACTATTTTTGATCGTGTTATTAATTCAAAAGAAGTATGTTGGAATCATAGCCTACAGAGTTCTGTCGTGGCTACATCAAGAATATTGTCTCTTCACAAAACGTTTTCAGGCGACAGCCTAAATAACTTTCCAATTAAATCATCTAAAAAATCGTTTCTTAACTAAATAACACAATTTCCAGTACAATTTGTTTTTTTCTCGGCAAGGGCTTAGATAAAGATTACAGTTTATCTCGAGATAATCAAATAAATTGTGTTGTAAGCTCCTTACATTAAGGGACTTGGAAACAAAATCATTTGTGTTCGAACTTCTTACTCACAGCTGGTTAGAGAGTCTCGAAGTGATTCAGATTTAATACAATTTGTTTTATTTGTTGAGTGTCGGGCACTAGATGGCGTTGTTTTTAATTTTAGTTTCTTTATTGAATTTATTGTCCATAGGCTAGCTTTTTCATTGACTACTTTACTACTTATTCGATTATCAATAGGCAGTCCACCGCATGGTAGAATAGAACCGTTTCCGAACAATTTTTGAGGTCGACTTCCAGTCTAACCGGATGCAGCTAAATGGAGGAGGAGATATCTGGAACACGCCAACGCTACTTGGCGGCAGAAATACGTCTGGTAGTATCTACTGACGCCAGCACGTCAAGCTACCCGAAACTGTAAAATTTTCCCAATCAACCTTGAACCATATATTTTGGCAATAAAGTTGAAAATGTATTAAAGATTTTTTTTTTATTGCGGAATGGGCCCGCTCTTGATCTCGATCACACCTGATGGAAAGCGATGGATGAGGTCTATGATGGAACGAGCGTGCCCAGAAGATGCCTACGGCACTAGAACTCCCACGCATCGACGAAACACAGCAGGCTGCTTGACGCCGGATTCCGGTGGGAGGGTGGTCGCAAACCAGGCGGGCGTTAGCCCTACCACCGCAAGAGAAGAATTGGCCAGTCAAATAAGGTGTTGGGTGTGACTGTCCAAGATGCGCCGAGCGCTCGGTTCAGTTGAGTAACTGGTGGAACAAACTGCGCTACACGAGGAGGCTTCTTCATGCATCTCAAATTTGACAGATTGTAGTAGTTTGATGTGCTGGCGCATGTACTTCCCCGGCCGGGCTTCCTCACTAAGAGCTCTACTACGACACCTATCTGTATTTTACATCCAGATACAAACCTAAAATGTCCATCTCAACTTTTCAATGGACTCTGACGTTATAGAAATAAGCGAGGCTATTCTCACCAACCTGACCCATATCTATAGTGCTGCCTATTGATCTCAACTAAATGCCACAAGTTATTCATAGTCTGGCGGCTACTTACCTACTCGTAAGTTTGAGAGCCGAGAGCGAATGTGAACTTATAAGCGAATTGAAAACGTTTGCCGACGGTGTATGTGTTTGTATGATGTTGTATTGTTTTAGGAGTAGAGTAGTTGTGAACTACAGGACTACCACCATATCTACTTATTTTTGTTGCCAAACATTGTTGCGTTACAATTTGTAGGGTGCTGGACGTTTTATAGGCATACTAGCTGCGCCCCGCGGTTTCACCCGCATAAGTTTCGATCCCGTGGGAATATCGGGATAAAAAGTATCCTATGTCCTTTCCCGGGACTCAAACTATCTCTATACCAAATTTCATCTAAATCGGTTCAGCGGTATAGGCGTGAAAAGGTAACATACAGACAGAGCTACTTTCGAATTTATAATATTAGTAGTATGGATGGGTGTTTTTCTACGTAGTTCTGCGGTACCTAGTTGCTTGAATTGCTACTCAACCCTCTCTCCTACTTCTGCTGTGCCCGACAGGGTCCGTATTTATTCTTTACTTTGTTATACCATCTATGTAATACATATGGAATGCAATAAAACATTGAGTATTGTATATCTTGTATCAAAGGCTTGTATACCTTTTTAAAATAAGGCTGGACTGGATGACTGGGCTGACTGTTTCTTAATAAAATAATTTTACTTAAAAAATGGTTGTCACAATAAGGCCGCGACCATCATTATTGCCACCAATATATCGGTCGGCACAGCTTGTCTAATACTTCTATACATTTCATTTAATCGTCATCTCCGTATCATACCCACCATAGTTCACGCCCTTACTAGCCATATCATCTATGTCGTGAAGTATCTAGCATTCTCATGTTTCAACAAAATTAAAATTTCCTTCTTAGTTTGCCTACACCAGCAACAATTTGGCACCGACATTAAATCTTACTTCCTTACCATCACCTGCACCACGTCCCACCTATCAAAACATCTCACAAAGCCTTAATAACTCCATTTAATTTACTCCCTAAGAAATTAATAAAATAACTTGCTACAAGTTCGCCTCGTCCGGGAACCGAACCGGCGGCCCTCGTAAAGTGTTATTTACGAGGGCGCTGCCTGGCGAGCTGCCAGCTCTTGTGTGGAAGCACTAGCTTCCGAATATTGGTGCGGAAGTCGAGGCTCAAGTTTTACAACGTACTAAGTCGTGAGCGACTCAGCCTGTGTGTTTAAGAATGGCCGTTAATCATTGAAAATGACAGGTGAGTTTACCCTGAAAATTTTCCTAAAAATAAAATATTATTTACAATATACGGACGACTTTTTAATATAGAGATTCTCAGTTATGAATCTTGGTTCAACTGTCATATTTTAGCCAAAAGTGGCGTGTTACGTTAGGCTGGGCATTTTTTTTGCTGAATGGGTATGCTCTTGACCTCGATCACGCCTGATGAAAAGCGATGGATGAGGTATATGATGGAACGAGCGTGCCCAGAAGATACCTAAAGCAGTGGAACTCCCTCGCATCGACGAAACACAGCAGGCTGCTTGACGCCGGACTCCGGTGGGAGGGTGGTCGCAAACCAGGCGGGCGTTAGCCCTACCACCGCAAGGGAAGAATTGACCAGTCAAATAAGGTGTTGGGTGTGACTGTCCAGGATGCGCCGAGCGCTCGGTTCAGTTGAGTTATTGGCGGAATAAACTGCACTACACGAGGAGGCTTCTTCATGCATCCCGCTTAGTAGCAGTAGGAAAAGCCACAGGGCGGACGTGTTCTTGACTGGTGATCGCGAAACGACAAGCATAGGACGCAATCAAGTTAGGTGCAGCCACGATCTTAGCATGATTCCTGAAGCCCTCCAGCAAGCGGCATCTATAACGCCACATGCAAACTACGAACCACACTGACGTCATGCAAAAAACCTGCATCGCGCAAGTGAAGTTCGGCGCTCGACTAGCATATAACTACCCGACATCAACCGTTGGGCAGTAGCCCATCAGACAGACACCCGTTTGGTCGAACAATCCTTCATTTTCTATGGAGATGGAGGGTGAGTGAACATTGCACCCTGTTCCTCATACATAACGTTTGTATTGGATAGTAAAATACCAGCAGAAAATTAAATGTCTTTTTCATACTTACATTCTGTAATCAGACCACAAGTACAAATTCATTACATTTTTACGACGCCACTATCATTTGTTCAATGCAACCTTTTGTAATGAGAATATTAATTGAAAAATACACACACCTATTTATAGCTGCATCTGGTTAAACAGGGCGCTGAGAACTGAAGGCCAATTCCCTTAATTTAAAACGTTCAAAATCCAATCGCAGTCTCATCTCGGCGACAAACAAATGTCAAAAACTTGTCAAAATGTAGGGAAATTAGAGGTATTTTTGACAGATTGAGATTGAGGTCAGACTGTGAACGTTCTTAAAACTACGAGAAATGCCCCTCTGATCGCCTACGTGATGCATTACTTCATCATTTCATTTCAGTCACTGCTTCATTTCTCGTGTCCGCAAACATAATCAGCCTCTAATGTTCCCACTGCTGGGACACAGGCCTCCTCTCTGTGGGTTGGTGGATGTTACATGTCTTCGAATGCTTGATTCTTGGGCATGCCGGTTTCCTCACGATGTTTTCCTTCACCGTTTTGAGCGCAGTGGTGATGAAATAAATCACACAACAAAGTAAGTATTAGTTCCTGCTGTACTTAGCCAGTCAGCAAGGTGGCAGCAGGCAGCAGGGATGATACTGTGCGCCCACAAACATTTAAGAATCGCCACTTCCAGAGGCTATATTAATGCACTTTGTCCACTAGTACCTATAAGTCTTTTAACGAGACCCCAAGGAGCAATTTGACTAGGATTTTAAGAACCGCTCGATTTAGGCACATTCTATAAAATTCTGTCTCAACCAAAACTGATGCAAAGAGTCTGTTCAGGGTTCCTGGTACAAATATAATCCGTAGCAGTGTGTATTTAGAGAATAGTGGGATTGTCACACTCATTGCAATTATAAAAGTCCCTATTTAACTAAGTAAAGCAAAAACGTAGTGATTTTATATTTAGTTTCATGTTTGAATTTTCAATGCAAACTGAAACTTTCCCGGAAATTATTAACAACTATTCTAAGTAATTTATTGATTTGCGCTGAAAACATTTCACAGTATTTATGAAGTACCTGTATAGTTATTTACCTTGGGTCCTAACAATACTAAATAGCCGAGTAAACCCAGTTTGCTCGGGTATCTTTGCTTAGTTACTGCGACCAAATCAAATTATTTAGGTATAGAGCAACCAACCACCAACCAACCCAACCACCAACCAATCAACCAACCCAACCACCAACCAACCACCGACCAACTGTGAGAAAAGGCCAGAAATTAAAAAAGAGCCTCAATTATTTAAAAATGTGTGCATCATTAGAAGCTCAAAAGGTTTCTAGAGGTTCATTCATTTAAAAAAAGTTTACATCATTTATTAGAAGGTCGATAAGTTTTTTTGAAGAGCAGTTAGATATTTCCCTAATAAATATAGCACAGAATACCAAGTAGGTACCTCTGTCGCCTATAATATTATAATTCCACAAACAATTGGGAAATATTTCAGCTCTATAAATCACAGTCCTAAAACCATTAAAGTTATTGAGTTTGACTACAATACAGGATGTTCAAACGGCCGCTGTCCTATACAGGGTGTGAACACAATGGTGGCGATTAATTCATTAGTTATAACTGTCTGGAATGACGTATGGAGTGGAGGGGACGTGCTCCGGCTTGTTAGGCAAAGAAATGAAAGGGCGGCTCGCAAGGAGGTTTGGCATTTGAATTTTTTTGGATCGAAAAGTTAGATTAGGTTTGCAAATAAAAGTTAGCCTTAAAAAGGTCGTCTTTTATGTAAAATACTTGTGTAACCTATTACATAAACGTTGTATATTTACAAACGTTGCTTATAGTTAAGTAACATATTTTTTTTTTTTATGTCCAAACGTTCTTTAACTGTAAGCACCGTTTATAAATAAAGAGGCTTGTCTTAAGGCAAAAATATTGCGTGAAAAACAAAGTAGGTAATTAACATAAAAATTTTACTGACTGGGTCCCGCGGGGTAATTGTGAAACACACAATCGCATTTTGTCATTTCAACAACATCCATTGCGTCATTTTCGTAGTCGAGCAGACGAATTTTTAAAACATATGAAGCAATGGATTAGCAATTTCCTTCGAGTTATAATGGAAAATGTGTACTTCTATGCAACAAATTCACTATTAGCTAAAAATTTAATTTGATTTTTATCTGTCAAACGAGGCAGACTGTTGAAACCAAAAAATTTAAAATTCTATCTTATCTCAAGTTCACATTGTAAGGTTTTTGACACCGTCCACAGAACGACTGTCATTAGAGTCAGACAGAGTTTAATTAAAAACTGTAATAATCCTCACTTCGCAATAACTACGTGACTTACGATCGAATACTCAAACGTAACTTCATTTTAAGTAGCAGTTAAGTTTCATGCTGTCTCTGTCACTTTTTGGTGTTTTGTAGAGACAGAAAGACTTAGGAACATCAGAGGGGCAATTCTCGTAATTTTAAGAACGTTCACAGTCTGATCTCAGTCTCAATCTGTCAAAAATACCTCTAAGTTCCCTACATTTTTGACAAGTTTTAGACATTTGTTTGTCGCCGAGATGAGACTGCGAATAAATTTTGAACGTTTTAAATTACGAGAATCGGCTGGATTAGGACATTTCCCACGTAATCGAGACTTATGCGGGTGTAGCCGCGGGGCGCAGCTATCTTTAATAAGAGCTAAAATACAATTTACTTACAATGTCACGGTGATAAAATACTTCTTGAATACCGTTACTACTCCAGTTGCAAAGTAAAAGCGTGCTATATCACATTTTGATGTCGTTTAACGGCTATTAACCGCTTATTATCGCTCTTTCGCTTATTGACCCAGCTCACGTAGATCTACGATTACCTTACAACCGTGCTGACTGCATAACACCTGAGAACAAGGCAGAGGTGTACCGCACACCCACAAACTGCTAGATTTGTGTAATCCCATGTAATAAATAGGGGGCGAATCTGTGGCCGTCACCCGAGCACCAATCATCTGCCTACCTTTTCCTAACTTTATTGAGGCCCTTTTGTAGTCTAACCGGATTTTACCGGATGCAGCTGAATACCAGTATTTTACATGCAGCGACTGTCTATCTGACCTCCACAACCCGGTTACTGGATAACACGACAATTCTTGCTAAGACTTGGTATTTCATCTTCTTACCTTCACTCCCAACAGAGCGGTCGTGGACGATGATTTATGTGCAATCGCTTGTTAAACCGACACAAATCCAGACTCCAGCACCCTATTTGCGTAACACACTATCAATCGGAATCAAAATCATTTCGAAGCCAATTGATAATCCATTGCTTCATAAGTTCGAAAAAAAATTCTGCTCAACACGTAAATAACGCAATGAATGTTGTTGAACTGTCAAAATTAAACCGATTCCGATTGATGAAGTGTTACGCAATTGCCCCGCAGGCATCAACTGAGAATATTATAAAGCGAAAACTCAATAATACTTAAGGCGACGTGAAGGGAAACCATGTTTGTACTTAACAAACCGTGGAAATGATAATTTATTTCCAAAAACACCCGACATACTCCGAAGTCTCTAATAAAAAGGCTTTGTACTGCCGTTACTGCGCCGAGCCAAATACCGTGGATGCCTATACCCCCATTCATCATCCCAATACCGGCCGGGCAGAGACAATAGAGCGGTATATTCACTCAATAGCTCACAAGATGGATGGGCCAGCGGTGTTTAGTAGTTTTTGAGAAATGGCGCACTAAATGGACTGTTTGGCGAAGAAATATGAAGTGTGGTCTTGTTTTTACTAAAATGGCAAACAAGCTGACCGCCCACCTGAGGGGCAATTCTCGTAATTTTAAGAACGTTCACAGTCTGATCGCAGTCTCAATCTGTCAAAAATACCTCTAATTTCACGATATTTGTTTGTCGCCGAGATGAGACTGCGACTAGATTTTGAACGTTTTAAATTACTAGAATAATTGGTCTTCTGATGTAAGTGCTTACCGACGCCTACCTGTCGATGTATCCTGTAAAAACTTAGGAGAAGTTAGCTGTCACTGCACCTGATGCTATATAGGTACTGACTGACACTAGTGACAGTTCCCTTCACCAAGTTTGGCTGTAAGGGCTCCCACACATAAACACGATACGACGCCGCGTCGTGCTACGACGTATATGATTTTAGTGACGTATCAAACCGGGAAAAGTAGAAAGAGGGAAGGGAGGCCTTTGCCCTGCAGACCCTGCAGTGAGACAACACAGGCTTATAATAATAATAATTCATTCAAACGGTAAAACGATGCTGCGTCGTAGTACGACGCGACGTCGTATCGTGTTTATGTGTGGGAGCCCTTACACCAAGGGATTTGCTAATGTGTAGTCAACTTTAGAGATAAAGTTAAAAAGTCACGTATGCCTGTACTGTCATTGAAACCCATCATCATTATCGCTTATCCCAATTTATTTGGGGTCGGCGCAACCACAGTTTTAACTGTTCTGTGGGCGTAACATGTATTTTTCTTTTATCCATCACTGAAATCCAGCATATTATTTATTATCTTGGATAATTATGTTCGCAGCCAAACAGTATTTCTGGCCAAACAAATTATAGGCAAATTAAAATTTAAAATTTCGTCACTAAAGTCGGTAATACACTACATAACACTTTAGAAAAGGCAATAGTATCATCCCTAGATGAACAAAGACACATTCCTTCTTCTTGTAATCAAACACAGCACCCTCCTTCACCTCCCACACTCGAGCAAAAAGATTTACTTCCAATCTTTACGACCCTCAATAAGAGATGGCGCCACTAGCACAATGGGAGAAAATTTATTACTTTTTACTTTACAACAGAATTCTGCCGTTGAAGTGAATTACCTGAATTATGGCCTACCCCCCATCAGAGAGGGGGTGAAGGTACATGTATTATGTGTGCCTGTGTGTGTCACTGAGTTATTTGCGTTCGAAAGGGGCTGTGAATCGGTTCTATTGAATTTTGGCAATATGGCCGCGGGGTGATAATTTAGTAATATTATTTTGTACAATGCCGTTAGGGAATGTTTTGTGGTTCCCGGGTGGAAATAGGTTTAATAGCAATTTGCTTTAATATGTCTTAAAAGGTGCTTAAGAGAAGGCCAATATTCTGTACAAAACCCAGTTTTTAGTCATTGTGCAAAAATCAGACATCTGCCAGAGCGCCTTCTGCTGGATTATTAGGCAATACTAATATCTTATTATTAGTATCCTGTAAAGAGTTGTCAGTCGAATATTGCGCAACGAGCTTGACTCCTACTGAAAAAACTGGCCGGCACTTGAAAATTGATGAATTGTGCGGGAAAGGGAGAGGGAGGCCTTTGCCTTGCACTGGGACAAAACAGGCTAAAGTATATTTATGTTTCAAATTAATATTATTTCAAGTTAAACAAATATCAACGTTATTTTAATCGTAATTAAGTTAATTTCAGAGTGACTAGCACTATTGAAAAAGTTATAAACATGTTTGAAGCTGTAGCGTAAACTGAACGTTATTATGTAGTATTTAAAGTTATTTTTCCATAAACTCATATTTGTTTACATTTTTGGCAAGGAAATCGCGAATGCAGATTAGTTAGATTAGATTAGTTGTCAGTCTTCCAAACTTCTGTCTCCATGTAGCGACTGTCATAGATCAAATATGGATGATGGAGTCAGGGTGGTCAAAGCGCGGTCACCCGCCCATCTCCCAACCTCAACAACTGACGCTTCACCTCTCAGATCTATCAGTAACATTTCCCCACAAGAAACTCAACACACAACATAAATATTTGCTCATTTTAAGTAACGTCTCCACTGCGGCGCCGCTCGATCATATTTCTTTCGTAATATTTTATAAACATTAAGATGTTGATTTATTGCTCAGATCGAGTGCCAGAGGAATGGCGCTATGAAATCTTATACCCTTGACATAATTTCATATGTTTTTGCTATGTTGTGATTAGATTTTGATAGGGATTCCAATTCGGCAATGAGGAATCAGATCCCGTAGGTTCCCGTTTGGTTTTCCGCGGGGTAATTACGTACCTACAATGCTTTACATTTTGACAGTTCAGCAATATTCATTGCGTTGTTAACGTTGTCGAGCAGACGAATTTTTCAAACATATGAAGCAATGCATTAGTAATTTCCTTCAAAATCCTGCAACACAACCGATTGAAGCAATAACGAATCCAGGAATAACGTTGCACATTATTTACCAAAATAATTGAACATATCATTATACATAAGTACCTAATATAAAATAGATAGTTTTCAAGATCTGGATTTGCATCTTCTGCTGCAACGGAGGTATTATATTATCTGTGAACGGAGTAAGAAAGAATTTATGGTGTTTGATCAAACTCAACGCCACCACGTCAACGCCGGCTGTCGTTGGAACCCAGCGATGTGGCTCTGACTCGCATAGGTTCACACTTCCACAGCATTATGCTGAGCGATGTTCCGGCCGGTTTGCATGGATGTGATGCATATTTTCCCCACCTTGTTCTTTTTTGTGTTTTTTCTTTGCGTTCTGATTTACAGCATTTTTTAATGAGTTCACTGTCCCCATTAAAAGGGACACCGTCAATAGAATCACGTCTGGCGCACCCTTGGGGAGTTAGTTGGCTATCTGACAACCAGTCTTCTTACAAAGGGGTACCGTGTCACCCAGTAACTAGATTGTGGAGGTGAGGTAGCAGCATTAGACTGGAAGCCGACACCAACATACCTATTTGGGAAAAGGCTAGGCAGATAACGATTGTATTTCGTGTCCGTAGAGCCCCTCCGACTCCGCGGAAAGCGTGGGTCTCGGCTATCATTCGTGGATCTGTGACATAAGCTCGCCCCCCTAATCCCCCTACTACATGGGAGTTAAACATAACTGACGACATAATTATGGGTGTACTATAGTACACTTCTGCCTAACTCTTCGGAGAGGCCGGGCGTGAGTGATGTGACCTTTGACATCGTTACAGGTAGGTAGTTAGAAGCCCGAAAGTCTGACAATCAGTCTTTCCGCGTGGTATCGTCTTACCCAGTAACTGTGTTGTGGAGATCAGGTTAGCAGTCGCTTCGCGTAAAATGCTGGCCTTCAGCTGCATCCGGTAAGACTGTAAGCCAACGCCAACATAGTTGAGGAAAGGCAGGCAGATGATAACTAGACCACAGATAATATAAACTAACGAAATAATTTTTATGAAGTGAAAACTTCTTGCAGTTCTTGCGCGTTGGGGATTTTTTGAGATGGGGAAAAACCATTGAATTCGCGCCACTGTTACCGTAACCGACACCGCTTCGGATGTGTTCAGCTTCGGCTGTCCTCGGGATGTACTCGGTTTTAATGTATTTCCGATATGTCAGTGAGTGATGGCAAAGTATTCTGTTTTTGTTTTGTTTATATGACGATTCAAAAAATAAACACGTAAATTGTTCAACTTTTTACTTTTGTCGGCACTACAAGAGTGCCACTTAAAAAAAAGTTTTATAGTCCGTGTTTACATGTCCTTCATGCTTAAAGTGTATTTGTCTTGGACAGCGAATCATTTTGTTTATTATCTATTTAAATTATGATCAAAGCGCGTCACCGGCGCGGCTCATTAATTGTATGTTGTTTCTATTCAGAATTAGATTGAAAACACTTTGAATTTTGAAATATGTTCAGATCAACAAAGGGGACCATGTGATAATTTTTGTAATCTAAATTAGGTACTTTAGTTACCAAGACCTTCAAAAAGCCAATAAATATATTGAAAGAGTTTAAGAAATAAAAAATGTTTATTTTCGTCTGTTCCCGTTGTAAGTACAGCGGAACTCAATAAAAATAATATTTATTCCTGATTGTAAGGAAGTACGTGGAGGCTATGAACGCGCCGTATGTATCGAATAAAAAAGCACAGATCACTATAACACCCTTCTTTTTGCCGCGGGTGTAACAAAAAGTATGAAACTACCCACAGAGTCATTGTGTGCTGTCGATAGTCGCACGTGGCTGCGTTCAGCTCACTCGCGTGGAAGTCTAGATAATGTTCTAGTTCGTGAACGAAGTGTTACGTTCAAAAATCATTTTCAGTTTCAGAACCTGATGTTTTTGTTTACAAAACTGATCCTTTTATGTACAGACGCCGGGCACATCAAGCTACCCTAAACTGTCAAATTTTCCCGATCAACTTTGAACCTTATGCTTTAGTGATAAAGTAAAGAAATCTGACAGATTGTAGTAGTTTGATGTGCTGGCATCTGTACAAAAGTTTGCAAAAGTGATCTCTTTTTGTTTTTTCAAGCTTGTAGGTACTTATTAGTCCATTATCACGAGTCGTCGGCTTGACCGCTCTCTCTCGAGACAAGTATATAATCAAAGCTCTTAAAGTTACCAATCCTATGACTTACATAATCAGCCTATAATGTTCCCATTGCTGGGACACAGGCCTCCTCTCTTTGAGAAGGAGTGGGCCGTAATCCACCACGCGGGCCCAATGCGGGTTGGTAGATGTCACATGTCTTTGAATTTTCGTTTTTTTCTTTTACCGTTTTGAGAGCCGAAGTAATGAAATAATTTACATAAAGTGCTTGACTGGGTTCGAATCCACGACATACCACCAGCGCTCTCTGCAATCTTACGACTTACTAGCTTCTGCCCGCGACTTCGTTCGCGTGAAATTTTTTATTCCCTCGACCCATCTCGTTGTATTGCATCACCTGCCCGCGTCTCCTGCTCTATCACTTCGTTTCCCCATAGCGCTTTTGCTCGGCTCCTAAGGGTCATAGCGTGACGTTAAATAGCCTATAGCCTTCCTCAAGAATTGGGCTATCAAATGCAAGAAGAATTTTTCAAATCCGACTGGTAGTTCCAGAGATTACCCCCTACATACAAACTTACAAACTTTTACCTCTTTATAATATTAGTATAGAAGTATAGATATAGATGACACAAATATTGACCATAACATACGTAGAGTCCCTCAAAAAGAGGCCGACATTGAGGTCCATTCTGAGTCTACATTTCTATGTATGAAAAGATATAAGATTTACTACAACACTCTTCGTGATTTTGCAGTCAGACCAAGGAAGGGCCAAAGTTTTTTTGTTTGTAACCCAATTATCATCACTAGAATCTCGCCACAAATCTAGTGCTACATGAAATCCGTGCTCGTAATTCTGACACCGCGACAATATAACGTTAATTAGCGGATCAGACCGTGGAGGCCAAGTATTATTAGCGGCAATAAAAATATGCGCACAGACACGTGTGCCTGTCCACAGAGACACGGACACAAGACATGTCGCGAATGTATCGTGAACTGAGATATAGTAACACATAACATTCAATAACATCACGCATGTAATCCCCGGAGGGTTGGCAGAGGTCTACCTATAAGGGTCAGCGCAGACAGAACGAAGCGCAGCGGAGAGGATTTTATTAACGCACTTGAAAATAAACTTTAATATTATTAAAATAAAGTGCATAAATGCTTGAACCCGTTTCTCTAGGACGCGCAAGCATTTTTTGTCGGGTTCAAGCATTTATGCACTTTATTGTAATAATTTTAAAGTTTATTTTCAAATGCGTTAATAAAATCCTCTCCGCTGCGCTCCGTTCTGTCTGCGTTGACCCTAAAACACCCACGATTCGCCAATTATGTTTAAACTTACGTTCCATGTAAGGAAGCCTATTGCCGTGAACCGAGCACAAATCCAGACTTGAATTTGCAGATCCAGACTCCGGGCTGCTACTGAGAAATTCTACATGGAAAAACTCATTAACACTTTGCCCGAACAAGGAATCAAAACCAGGACCTCATGCTCAGCGATACGCTTGCTTGTCTACTAGACCGATGAGGCAGGAATATGAATTTGAGCCCAGTTAATGACAATAAGAGCAGGTGGTGGCCAAGTGGCCGCGACCTAATTACGAGGTGTAGATCGTAGGTTCGAACCCAGATAGGCGCTTTACTTAGTGTAAATTATTTCATCACCACTACTAAAAAATAAACACCACCACTAATAAAAATATAATATAATATAAATACTCTCAAAATGGTGAAGGAAAACATCGTGAGGAAACCGGCATGTCCTAGAACCAAAAATTCGAAGACATGTGACGTCTGCTAACCTGCACTGGGCCCGCGTGGTGGATTACGGCCCACTTCCTCTCACCGAGAGGAGTCCTGTGTCCCAGCAGTGGGAACATTATAGGCTGATTATGTTATGTTATGTAATGAAAATGGACTCGCCCATTTTTCCTAGGTCACTTTTCATTAAGACAAAGCAAATCCGCGTCTAAAGCTAGTTTCTCTATAATTAGAAGGCACCTAATTAGTCTCATACGTTGGCGATGTTAAATTAATGTGCGGCGATACATCAGTCGTGACCACCTGTCTGCTCGTGTCACCCTGGTACTTCGAGTGAGGAAATACCTGCGATATAGTGGAATTAGACCGTTTAGTAAACGTTTACTTGGAGTAACGGCCAATTTATTGAAAGAAAGATGACGGGATACAGAAAGAAATAAAAAACGTGTTAAATATTATAAAAACATTCTCCTTTATTCGTCGAGTCGTTTAAGGTCAACTCCCGACGCGACGACAATCGCTTGACTCCGACATCAACTCCTTCAATCCAAAAATCCTTCAAAAGATGAATGAAGACAGTAAATATGTTCTTGGTGTTACTTGTAGGCCTTGTAGACTCATAGACGCTTCGATTTTTTTACGATTTACTATTTTGCCAAGTCGAACAACCTATTACGGTCGAACAAGCTATTTGGTATACAGGCAGCTAACTTGCAACTACTTTTAAACAATGGTGTGCTGAGTTAGTCAATTCTTTTACACCACTCTATTTAATTAAGGATGCCATAAGCTGAAAAAGTTATAACGCACTAAATAAAACTAAATATTGACTGTGTAGTGGAAAGATGAATATTTTTGCCTGTATACCTGCAAATAGCTTGTTCGACCGTACTTGGCAAAATAGACATGTTGACAGACCTACATTGTCTGTAGTTTGAAAACATTGTAAAAGGCACTTGTTTTTAAAAGAGTAACCGTGGAGTTTCTTGAGGGCTCTTCTCCAGAGGACGTTTCATAAGTGCCCATGTAGGTTTATGTTAAATAAAACATTTCGAATTTGAATTATCTCATCTTCAGGGTTTGTGCCCGGATGGCACAGGCTCGGATGCGTTTTCTATACACATCTGCCTACGCCTTTGGAATACAAGCGTGATGCTACTAGTATATGTACACTTGATAAAACTCTCAGTCTTCTCCTCCGTGTTAGTGGCACGACAAGTACTTCAGAGCCCTGATTCACAACCCTACGACAGGCTATCGTATCGAAAACCTGACATTTTGATAACCTGATTTGACTTCCCCTCAACAGCAAATAGCTGTTGGAAGAATAGCTGGCGTCTATTTGATTTAAACTGACCAAATTTTCGGGTTTTGGACTTGTGAACAGCGTTTAGAAGACTCCTACGATAACAATGATTAATGTTCAATACGATACGGAAGCGTATCGAGAGTTTGTGAATAGTTATGCAGATCTTGTGGGCCTAAAACCTCGCCACTTCCACGTCGACGTCGGTGGTAGCGCAGAGCTCATAGGTTACTTTGACTGCATTTTTTGGAGCGCAGAGGGAACGATGGGAGGTCGTGCATAGTTTGAGGCATAGCTCCACATCCCTGCCGCTCCGTCGAGGTAGCCCCACTTTACAAACCTGCAGCTACATCTTCCCACTCGGGTTCGAAGACGGACTTTCAGTAAACGACGGCTAGCTTCATTCTTAAATAAATCCTATCCTACAAATATTATAAACGCGAAAGTTTGTGACGATGGATGGATGGATGTTTGTTACTCTTTCACGCAAAAAATACTGAACGGATTTTGATGAAACTTTACAGTAATATAGCTTATACATCAGAATAACACATTAGATACTTTTTATCCCGATATTCCCACGGGATCGACACATATGCGGGTGAAACCGCGGGGCGCAGCTAGTAATTCTAATAAACAAATCTATGTCCCAGCTCTAGCTTATCCGTTAATTAAACTCGTTCGTATCGATCAACTCCCGCGCAGATATTAATAGCAGGCAATGACGTCACGCGCCGTTTATATAACCGTCTGATGAGATAAACAGATGTGATCGAGTACACGATGGTCCATGATGGCAGAGTAATGAAGATTGCACGTTCATTAATTATTCTTGATAATACGTACATAAACCCACGCCTTGTCCCCGTGGGAGTAGGCACTACAGAACGCCTCCTGCTACGATCCTTACAAATATGTACTTAGGTACTCCTTTTGCTTTTTAACCGACTTTAAAAAAGGAGGTTCTGTGTTTGACCCGTATGTATGTATGTATGTTTGTACGTCCGCGATTTTTTCAAAAACTAATGAATTGATTTTGATAATTCTTTCATTAATGTAATCTACATACTTTCAGGATGGTTTAAGTATGTAATACATTAGGTAATTATTCTTATGTACGAAGTTATATGCATAAATGTACTGCATCTCCAGCATTTCTATGCGAATTTTGATGAACCTTCTAGTAAGTGTCTTCAATTCTTCAATGCACTATTGTTAATTGAATTTGTGTGAGGTAGGTACAACTAAAAAGTGAAAAATAAAAACTTTTTTACAAAAAAAAAACAAACAACTTCAAAAAAAAAAACTACAAAGTGAAAAATAACTTTAATTTCGGAAGTCGGTGTCAAAAACGAAAATGCGGAACCAACGACACCGACTTTCGAAATTAAAGTTATTTTTCACTTTGTAGTGTTTTTATTCCTGACGATCTACCTAAGTTGTAGTACTAGGCAGTAACTATGGCACACATTGAGTATGAGAAAAAGTTTGATGAACAATTGAATTTAATGTTCTGTGTCTCGTAATGTTAATTGTTACTTTGGATACTACTACTATTGTATACTTGATGATGATGATGGGGCTCCCTTTTCCGCACTTAGACTCCCATTTGGTCCGTTGTGCGTGGGGATTCTGGCTAACAAAGCCAGCCTAGCTCCGTCCAGAAGCACAGAAGCTTCCTGGGAGCTTCGCAGGCTTCACGGAGCGACCTCACTGTTCCAAGGATTTCTTCACGTTGAGAAGCCACAGCCTCGCATTCCAGGATGACGTGGGCGGCTGATTCCTCGGCGTCAAGGCAGCCCTTGCAAAGGGGGCTGTCCGTGGCGCCTATGTTAAAAAGATGTTTGTTAAGAGGGTTATGGCCCGTAATGTAACTATTATTATTCTGAGGTTATTTCTACTTAGGCTAAGAAGTTTTCTGGTTAATCGCGGGTGTACCATTGGTAAAGCCAATTTTGACTGTTTACAGTCTGTTACCCGTGACCATCTGTTGTTGTTGTTTATTGTATACTTATAGAATCAAGTTGGTCTAACTGAACAGACAGCTGTGTTGCTGGGCAGTTTGTTGCCCTGCTTCATCCCAACTGAAGTACTAGGAAGTGGTGAAGGCCGCGGGCGTGCCGGAGGACTGTCTCAATATTTGACGTCTCAAAGTGCTGATTCTCAGCCTAGTTTAAATATGACTTTTAATTGGAAACCATGGAGTTTCTTGCCCGTTCTTCTCCATATAGGTACCTCCGGTTTGGAATGGGCAATTCTAGCTTCATATTTTCTGACTGACTGACTTCTTGACAATTCAAAAGTGCCTGTAAATGGTTTAATTGAAATAAATGCTTTAAGTTTGAGTTTGAATTTTATGGATTTGATTCATGTAAGAAGTGGGTTTTACGCCAAAATAGTGCAGTTACTTTACTTTTTTAAACTGACGTCCGGATTTCCTTAAAAACTTACGATTTCATTACTATGAGAAGTAACTATCTACTTATTATAATGTAACTAATTAAATTATGTTTTTGTTTCAGGTACAAATTTCAATTATTCGGTATTCAGCCCCAACAAGGCAGTATTGTTGTCGTTTCCCGGGTAAGCTCTCTTTAGGTTCCTGTTTTATATCAGTATACTGAGTTCCTGACTCACTAATCAAATACTTACAGTAATCGGCGATCTTTATGGCCTGCGCAGACGAGGGACTTTTGTCCGCGGAGAAATTGTCCGCAAAGATAAAATGTATGGAAATCCCAGCAGTCTACTTGTCCTTCGTGTGCGTTATTGCATAGATTTACATACGTTCTATCGTTGCGGACAATTTTTCCGCGTACAAATTGTCCCTCGTCTGCGCAGACCTTTTATTCGGAGAGATGCTTCTGTCACATTACAAAATAAGTAGGTACAGTTCGACACAACTTAGATGTAGCATCAGCAAAATTCGTAAAACGTTCGTAATTCGTATTCGTAAATCTTTATTACTACTTTAGGAAAAATTGATTAATTTTTCCTAAAGTAGTAATAAAGATTGGTGATTTTGAAGGCGCACTTAGTTCGGATGTGATCGGTTTTACGAATTTTGCCGATGCTACATCTAAGTTGTGTCGAACTGTATCATGTAAACGGGAGGATGGCTGTATGTTCTATGTTCGAGGGCTTGGTTTCCGCACTTAGTCCTTCAGTTGGACCATCGTGGGTGGGCCATCCATGGCGGCCACGACGGATGATGGTTCTCGAGTACCTATGTACAGTCATCAAAAGAGATAAGTATGTAGGATCGTCGGATATAGTTGAAGCAACGACCATGGTCGTTGAGTTGAAGTTTAGTAAGAAACCGATGGATGTTGTCGACTGAGATTTAATTTGATAAATGAGCTGTTTGTTTTCTTTAAATAAAATTAAATTTTATTCGAGAACATCTATCGGTTTCTTACTAAACTTCAACTATATCCGACGATCCTGCATACTTATCTCTTTTGTTAACTGTACTCAATAAGCGCACTTACACGTCGCGGTCGGTCGATGAGTGCGCTTATTACTCGGACATACAGAAGATCCGATGCGTTTCATGTAAAAGTTTAGGAAAACAAAAATAAACAGTGGTATTTCTAGATACTTGCTGTATTTTAGGGGTCCTAATTTTCTCGCCTTCACTGCATGGAAAAGCAGTGGCGCAAAAGCAGTGGCGCAAAAGCAGTGGCGCAAAAGCAGTGGCGCAAAAGCAGTGGCGCAAAAGCGGTGGCGCAAAAAGCAGTGGCGCAAAAAGCAGTGGCGCAAAAAGCATTGGCGCAGAAGTCCTCAAAAGAATTATTTCATTGCCATTTTTTTACTTGTTCCTCTACATTTGAACGGATATATGTACGAGTATTGACCTGTAATTTTTTTGTTGACCTATGTTCTATGTTTGTTCGTATTTTCTTTTCTTTCTCTTTCTTATCTACAAATAAAAATATTTGAATTTAAATATCCCATGACTTTAAGCAGAAACGAAATAATCAGACATCCAGACAATTTTATAAAAAAAAATGTAGACACAAATTACATAAAGAAATTATTTAAAAAAATATCTGTATAATATGTGGTAAATAGCCGAATTGACGCACGTTGCGTACGGTGGCCGATGATGGGCGGCGCCCGACCACAGGGGTATTTATAACTAGGTACAGTCAGCAACTACAGTTAGTTGCCAATACAGGACCAGCATAATATTTTTTTATTATGACGGAAAAGATGCAGGTACTTAATATTTATTTATTACTTTTACACTACAATCCATACTGGTGTTCAGCTGCATCCGGTTAGACAGGAAGCCGACCCGAACATAGTTGGGGAAGGGCTAGGCAGATAGATTGACTCATATTTTAAATGCGATAGTAACTCTGCCTGTCTGATAGACCATGACCTGGGTTAAGGCCTAGGATAGGTACTTTTTTTTATCCCATTAGTAGGTTCCCGTGGGGTAATTTCCGTCCACCACGCGGGCGAGGCCGCGGACAAAAGGTAACACATATTTTTGGTCACTTGAGATTAAAACCATAGACATTTCACTATCGAAAACTCTGTTACGTTCACATAATATTATTATGTCAAAGTTTTTGTTGCTGACCGTACTAGAAATTAAACGATGTTGTATATTATTAACTACAAATATAATTTATAAACTAGTACGAACTACGAGAGTCTTAGATATTTGCGGAAAATTATACATCATTTACACAGGGTGAATCATTGAGTAAGTCAGTATGGAACAGTCGGATAGTTTGATATAAGAAATTTTAACGATTCTAGAGCTTCGGAAAACATACTTTGCGTGCCTCACTCCCGGCTGTCACTCGTAGATCTTTGACATCCGTTACGGGTAGTCAGAAGCCCGATAGTCTGACAAATAGTCTTACCAAACGGTACCGCGTTAGCCAGTAACCGGACTGTGGCGCTCAGATAGGCACTCCCTTCATGTAAAATACAGGTTTGCAGCTGCATCTGGTTAGACTGGAAACCGACCCCAAGATACTTGGCTAAAGGCTAGACAGGTGATGAGCTTGGATAACCACAAATCTCATACACAGCTCGGCCATCGAAACCGTCATTTTCTTTTTTAAATATAAATACTAGCTGTGCCCGCGGTTTCACCCGCATAAGTCTCCAACCCGTGGGAATATCGGGATAAAAAGTATCCTATATCCTTTCCCGGGACTCAAGCTATCTCTATACCAAATTTCATCAAAATTGGTTCAGCGGTTTAGGCGTGAAAAGGTAACATACAGACAGACAGACAGAGTTACTTTCGAATTTATTATATTAGTATGGATAATTTCAATACAAATAAATCTAGGTATATTGCTAAAAAATATGTTTATTATTTTTATTGATTTCTTCAGAATAACTACACTTATTGAAATAAATAATTCAGATCTCACGGAAAACTCAGGAAACCTTTGAAAGTAAATAAATTCAAGAACAGTTTCGGTTTATTTCGAAGTTAAATTAAAATAGGATTATGCTAATCTAAACTTAGCATTTTGTTCCATCTTTTTATACAAACTCAAAAAAAGATACGCATTAATTCTTTATCTTTTCTACATTTTACGATATCGTCAGAGAACATTTTAAGAAACTAAGCAGTTATCATTTTCTTAAAACAATTCAATATTTCACCCCCAAAGTACCAGGCTCTCATAATTCCTAAGGAGCTATTCATTCATTACAAGAGCCAGTAACATACTTGACACAAGTAACGATCATATAAATCCTTCGGGAGACGAATTAAAGATCTCATTAAGCTAACACGAGTTACATATGAGAGCCGTATGAATTGAACGTGAGAGAGACAATAGAATTTAACATAATTGAATTTGGTATGAGGACTTTTTGACTTTATTAGGAGGCCTTTTGCTACGATAGGACTTGGTTTTCTGTGTGAGGATGAGAAGAGGCCTTTGTTCTGCAGCCGGATACTTTTTACTGACTTTTATTATTCTCGTAATAATAACAGCCGTGCGGGTCGATCGATCAGGTTAAGAACAGTGAATGGGTGACCATCTTTATAGTATACCAAGACCCCTCCGTGCCTCAGGAAGCACTTTAAGCAGTTGGTCCCGGCTGTCATTCGTAGATCTTTGGCAGTCGTTATGGGTCGTCAGAAGCCCGATATATAATTTGACAATCAGTCTTACCCAGGGGTATCGTACTTATTACCCAGTAACTAGATTGTGGAGGTCAGATAGGCAGTCGCTCCATGTAAAGTAAAATACTGCATCCGGTTAGACTAGAAGCCGACCCCAACATATTTCGGAAGAGACAAAATAAAATGAACAGGTGACAAGGTGCGTAACATGTCCGTTTCATTACTGTGCATTACCAAAATCGGGCATTTTTGAAATGAAACACTTTTCTGCTAGACAATTTTATGAAAAATATTTTAAAAAATAACATAACACGCCTGTAATCCACGACGGGTGGCAGACAGAGGTCTACCCACAGGCATAGCACACACCCACATTTCCCGAGTTATGCTCCAAAATATTTCACCGCATAAAATTAAACTTCTTATTGAATGTACTGCACAAGGAATGCACACACTTTTTTATCAAAAAACGTGCTTAAAAATATCTAAAACCTCTATACAATATATTATGCACACCACAGCATCCTTTTTATCTCGATTTAAACCTTGTTAAGAACATCTCAAACAAAGATAAGCCATGCTCCACCGTCGCCGATGGCACTACGGCGCACTACAGCGACATCTTATGATACTTCATGGTACTTTTGGTGCCATTGAAGAGCCTCTTAGTCAGGCTTCAGATTGGCGGCTGGAGGGATTAAGTAGGTAAGGGTTGTCGCACACTTGTTAGCGAGTGATCTGACGCGCCAAGTCGCGCGGGTAAATAAGGATTTTTTTCTGAGAATGGTAGATTTAGTGTTTCATCTTTAGAGATTTTTTGGTGATCAAATTGTTTTATTTGTCGTGACTGGCAATATGGGTTTTGTTAAATCATGAAAAGCATGAAAGACAGTATCATCAGTATTTTATATGTTGTAAAATCTATGGAAAGTTTAGGTAGTTCATTTTTTTTTTTTTGTTAGTCTATTTTTGTCCCACTGCTGGGCAAAGGCCTCCCCATTTTTCTTCCAAACCTCCCTGTCTTGTGCGATCTCTGGCCATGTTGGCCCTGCGAATGATATTAGATCGTCACGCCGCCTTCGTCTTGGTCTACCTCGACGGCGATGTCCTGCCTCAGGCGTCCAGTGAGTGACGATCTTTGCCCATCTCTCCGGGTGCATTCGTGAGACGTGTCCGGCCCATTCCCACTTCAGCCTGGCTGTTTTTTCTCCAACATCCGCTACTTCAGTTATGGAGCGCAGCGTGGTGTTTCTAACTCGATTTATTTTGGTCAATATTTTTATTTGGGCTTGATAGTTCACTACCCTTGTTAAATTAAATATTCTGTCCATTTACAAACATCCTGAAATTTAATTCAAGTTATCGCAAACATGTCTTGAATTAAAATTTAAGATTACGCAACTCAGGCCCCCAAGATACAGGCGCTTCTTATTCGGTTTCGGTTTAAAGAAACTTTATTCCCAATAAAGACATGTCACTTACTTGAGAACAATACTAAAAATATAAATTACAATATGTTCGTCATCAGTATTACAATTTAATAGTTACCCATCCAATGCATTCATTTCTCCAGAAGTGATCGATCCGCAATTATGTGCTGGCGAAGTTGAGTTTTGAATACATTGTAAGAGTGTACATTTCTTATACAGGACGGTAATTATATTATTCTAGTGAGCCATTTAATTTAGTACCGAGTGTAAATACTTAGCTGCAAAATAAATCAAATGAAAAGGTAAGGAAACATAAATCTAGTGAAGCAATGTTATATTTAGTCGTTAAAATAATTGTATCATATAGAAAGTTCAATCACAAACATCAATCATAAAATTAACAACTGCTATAACTTTACGCAGTCCACATTACTGCTCCGTTAAGTAACCCATTACAATCATAAATAATGATAACGTATGACGTACCGTTACTATGTCATCATTAATTACTGTAAACAAACCACTGTTGTAGTAATTTAAACCAAATAATAAATATTTACATTCATTCATACTCACGGGCACGGTTTAATTGTCTATACAGTATTGTGATTCGGCCCTGTTTTAGAAATAATTACCTACAACCGCGCGGTACGTAAACACGCGATAGGGCTCCCGCCTACAGTATTTTAATTTCATCAACCTACTTGAGTTTTTTCTAGTTTTGGTTTGTGATTGCATAGGTAAATATTATATTTTTTTTAATAAAAAAAAATATTATCATTATGAGATAGAAGCAATATAGAGCTGCCAAATTTGACAAGTTATAAACATCAGCAAGTTTTTCAGTGACATGTTTTAATGGCTGAACATTTTATTTTGATGGTTTGACAGGTCCAATTACTTTAATCGCTATCTGGGGCGTATTTAATAAAACCGACAGGCGACAGGCAACAATTTGACAAGCCCACAACTTTGCAAGCCACGTCCATAGATTTTCTGTTTTAGTAAACAGCACCCGTTATGAAAATGTGTAAGTTTTGAATTTTTTTGACACATATGTAAAATCAAAGCATTTATTCGTTTGTAAACATGGGCAAATAGAGCTCTGGTTTTACCTATCTACTTTTAAAACGCAATATTAAGTTCAATTGGTAGTTACTTTAATGAATAGGTGCCCATACACACAAATAGTCGCGCGATCTTTTACACGCGTCTTCAAACCGCGCCATGGAGTGGGCGACGTCCTTTAGTAATAAAATCGACTGGATTATATTTTGCAGTATCTGCAGAGAGGGTGGTGTTAAATCTTGTGCTGTTTGACACTTGAAGATTGCTTCGTAAGGGTTTTATCGTATAACAAAGGAAAATGTCAGAATGTAATATTTTCAACGAATCCTTTTTTTTACGTTTCGGACGCCATAATACTATCTAAAGGTTACTCCTGTAAAATGAAATTATATTATTTATTCTGTAGATAGGGTAACGGAATCACTTTTATACCGACGTGTAAAAGTGACGTGAGTGGCGTGTGAGTGATTTTTTTTTAAATATGACTATTAAAAAAAAAATAACCTAGATGAGGTCAGTGTTTCCCATCTGACTACTCTCTGAAGAGAAATCTTGTTTTGATTTATTTAATGATATTCTGAAGTTTGGAAATGTGCCCAGTGTGTGACATCGAATCGCAGAATGAAATAGTTAAATAAACTAAAAAATTCTTCAGCCAGGATTCGACCATTCGTATAAAACATAGCAATAAGAATACTACGCAGACAATGCGAGTATGTACCAGGCCGCTAGACCTTGTAAGAGGTGTCGCATTGCTATTGTAAACCGCGGGAGTCAGGTGACTCTTTGTCTCTTGTGTAGCCCTAGTACTGTCAGTTATAGAAATTAGCTGACACACGGACCCACCTTTGCATAATTGGTTGAGGTAGAATACGAATCGACAGAATTTTATAATTCTTTTATGTTTTATTTACTTTAAAATAAAAAAGAATGATAAAATTTATAGTTTTTATTTTTCCCATTTATGCAAAGATGGGTCAGCTAATTGGTATAACTAAGTGTACTTTGCATTTAATCTTAATAGGCATAGTATCTAATGACTGAAGGAACTACCTACATATTTCAATTTGACTTTCAAGCTTGTATTCCTTCTCCCTTGTGTCTTGTTCCCTGTCAAGTTTGGGCTTGCCACGGCACATGGGACTCAAACGTAACTAGCGAAGTCTGGGTTAGCTAAAAACTTCTGCGTATATCCTATTCGGGGATAGTACTCCCTACATTCAGAACTGTTGTATGAAGAAGCGAATCGATACCCATATTTTAGCTGGCTTGTCATTCCAACGTAATGAATAAATGTGATGCCCAACCAATTACACAAATATTAGGATAATTTCCATGAATTTAAGCGCCGTATGAACTACACATCAGTAAATCCGTTTTGCGCTAAACATATTTAAAACATCTATCTCGTGACATCTTCAAACTCAACTCAAATATTCGTTAAACGTTAAACTTATTTAATGATTTGTGGTGTAAGCGATCTCTCAGCGCGCTATGGAGCAAGCTATACTCGGAGTCTCTTTGAAGGATAAAATCAGGAATACAATTATCCGGTAATGAGCCGGAGTTACCGACATAGCTTGCAGAGTAAGCAAACTGAAGTGGCAGTGGGCTGGCCATGTCTGTCGAAGGACTGATGGCCGGTGGAGCAGGCGAGTCCTGGAGTGGAGACCGCGTATCGGCAAGCGTAGTGTGGGACGCCCCCAGCTAGATAGACGGATGACTTAAAGAAGGTGGCTGGAACGGACTGGATGCGGAGGTCCGAGGACAGGGTATTGTGGCGCAGCCTGGGAGACGCCTATGTCCAGCAGTGGACTGCAATAAGCTGAGTTGAGGTGTAAGCGGGCTTATTCTTTAATTTAAAAAAAAAACAGTGGCACTCCGGAAGTGCCGACAGAAGTGAAAACAAAACGCAAACAGAATACTTTGCCATCACTCACTGATATAACCGAGTACATCTCAGGATGTCACCACTTCGGAAACATTTATTTATTTATTTTATTTATCCTCACACTGGAACGCCATACGGCAATTACACCAACGGAGTAAAAAATCACATCATCTACTGCTTTCCGTCCATGTTGTGCGCGGCGGACATCGAACGAGTGGCCACAAGGCCACAATGGATCTCGCACGCTCACGCAACGTCAAGTCATTTCTCCATAACCCCATCACTCCTTCCATAAATTGCACACATTCATTGCGAATTTTTAAAATATGTTGATTTTACAAAGTAAATACATTAAAATTGAATAAAACGGAAAATTTTGAGGTGTCATCCTGCCTGACAGATGACAGAACATCCGAAGCGGTGTTGGTTACGGTAACAGTGGCGCGAATTCAATGGTTTTTCCCATCTCAAAAAATGCATAACGCGCCTAAAGACGTTTTCACTTCAATAAATGACAAAGTACGGTCGTCTATGAAATTTGAACGCAGGATGAATTACTATAGAAACTAAAACTGTAAGAAACCGCCCGG
The DNA here is from genome assembly GCA_945859645.1 of Amphipoea oculea. Taxonomy (NCBI): domain Eukaryota; kingdom Metazoa; phylum Arthropoda; class Insecta; order Lepidoptera; family Noctuidae; genus Amphipoea; species Amphipoea oculea. Next base: position 11,639,010 of record OX243891.1, on the reverse strand, counting down.
ACGCGGTGAGCAAGCGTTGTAACCAATTCCTTGTTCCTGTACGAGAAGATCCCTTCCCCCTGCAGTGGGGCAGGAACGAGCCGGTAACACAAACAGGGTAACTGAGTGACTAGGTCGCCGGTAAGCTGATACGCTTCCACTTTGTAAGGCTTCGTTCAGTGTTATGGCTTCTGACAACTGTTCGTATCGATTTAAAGCCGATATGGACTTATAGGCTATATCGAGGAAGGAATTACGATGATGGAAGTATTTTTACCCACTACGGCGAAGCAAAAAGGAGAGTTATGATTTTGACCGGTATGTATGTATGTATGTTCATCTGTTCCCTCATAACTGCTAAACTACTTACTTGTCATAATTGGACAAATGAGGTATCGTTAGAAACGTCTTGATCGTCCGCTGGTTATACGCTATGTGGCGTCACATTAAATTGAATATGGCGCCCTCTAGCGGACATAAAGTCATGACCTAAAAATTTTTTTTTTTTAATCATGCTTGTTGGATATCAAATGAAAGGGCTTAATTAGCACATTTCAAAAATATCAATATTACTGAAATTAGGCCTAAAATAATTAAATAAAAAATAAGTTTAATAACTAAAACCCGACTACTGAAAAGAATAAAACAAGAAAGTACCTTCTCGTGGTCGCATGCTACCATAGCTTATAACATGTTAGTACAGCGGCATGCGACCACGGGAAGGTATTCCTTGTTTTATCCTTTTCAGTAGTCGGGTTTTAGTTTTTAAACTTATTTTTTTACTTACCTGACTACGGGTTAAAACAAAGAGTTGTGAGTTTACCAGTCTGTGTGAGTACGCATGTTATTTGTAGATCTTTGACAGGCGTTACGGGTAGGAAGCCCAAAAGTCTGACAATAAGTGTTACCAAGGGGTAGCATATACCCAGTACCTGTGTAGTGGAATTCAGATAGACAGTGCTTCATGTAAAATACTGGTATTCAGCTGCGTCAGGTTAAGCTAAAAGCCGACCCCAATATGGTTGGTTGTTGGGTATGTAGATAGATGATGTCGTACGGTCGAACAAGCTATTTAGTATACAGGCGGTTAACATGCAGCTACTTTTAAATAATGGTGTGCTGAGTTAGTTAATTCTTTTATACCACTCTATTTAATTAAGGATGCCTTTAGCTGAAAAAGTTATAACGCAGAAAATAAAACTAAATATTGGCTGTGTAGTGGAAAGATGAATATTTTTGCCTGTATACCAAATAGCTTGTTCGACTGTACGAGTATGTACGTAAAAATCTAAATGTTTTATTTCACATACACTTGGGCAGTTATGAAACGTCAGAAGCTAGGTGCACGGTTCCAATTGGTCGTGTCCTATGGAGAAGAGCCGGCAAGAAACTCCACGGTTACTCTTTTTTTTAAATTTTTCATGGATATTAGAGTCGTAGTGTTATCCTACCTAATTAAAATTTTGAATTTTTTTGACTTAAAAGAAAACCAAAACTTTACGCTAACAGCATTAGTAAAAGACCAATAAAATTTTATGTATCTTTTTCCTGGCCAATCATAGCCAAGCTATAATATCATCCTATACTAAAGCATTCAAGCTATAAAGCATAGGATAACAGCAACACAAGCACGTTCGTAATTATTTATGCTCACACCGCCGCTACGCCGTAGCGCCGTAGCCCGTAGCTGCTACGGCCGTGTCTACGCATCTGCTACGCCATCTACAAGGCATTTGGCTTGCAATAATTATGATTTAGTTCTAAATTGATGGGCTCTTGTGAGTTGCTGTGGTCCTGGTACTTTTTGGGATTAAAGAGTGCGTATATTAGGGGGGATAAGCAGAGAGAGAGAGGTGTGGGGGGCAGTCGTAAAATAGGTCAGGAGTAAACGGACTAAAGCTACGGTTTGCTAAAAGAGCGGTGGCCGCCAAGTGACGGCAGCGGGGTTTAAGTTTATTGTGTTAAAAACGCTTTCTAGAAAAACACACCAACTTACTTTCATAAATAACATGTCAGTGACATCATTCAACGGCACATTGCAGAAGCTATGTAGCGGCCACCGCAGGCTTAGGAAACCCTAGCGTTATGATATGCTCATTTCTTACCTTGAATAAGAAGAAACCCTAGACATAGCGAATAGAAGTTATAATCATAATAAAAATAATTAAAAAACATCAAATTAAAGACGTAATTTCCTTTCGAACAAACGGCTTTCAATCTACAATAGGATAGCCGTCCTTAAAAAGAACTAACTTTTAAAAAAAAATAAGTTTAAAAACTAAAACCCGACTACTGAAAAGCATGAAACTAGAAAGTACCTTCCCGTGGTCGCATGCTACCATAGCTTATAATAATTATGTTAGTACAGCGGCACTAAATTAATAAATAAATAAATACATACATACATACCGGTCAAAATCATAACCCTCTTTTTTGCTTCGCCGTAGTCAGGTAATAATCGTGAATTTGTGTATTATTCATTTACCTAGTGATTTCCTGCATTGTGGTCGGCTCCCAGTCTAACCAGATGCATCTGAATTACTATTTAGCGGTTCTATTCATCTAAATTGCGTGGCTTGACGCGTGTCGGCGACAACAGCAATATCATATGTCTGGTGTCGCCTGCAGCCGTCGGTGACTGATGCCTGCGATACGAGCCTAGACATAGGCTAAAATGTAGGCAATATGCATTGTTGTAATATCAGTTTGCAGCTGCAGGGCACACGCCTCTTCTCATACTGAGAAGGTACTAGCACTGCAGAGGGGCAATCCCGTATTTTTAAGAATGTTCGCATTCTAATCTCAGTCGTAATCTGTCAAAAATACAATCAATTTACATACATTTACAATCATTTTTCGACTCTTCACGTGACTAGAGGGCTGACCTAATTTTTGGTCAAAGAATCAGCATTGCCATACAACGTGGCAGTGACAGTGATGCGGACGAACTTTTTGATGCCCTTTATTTCCACACCTTTTTATATACTTGTACATATTATTATTTCGTTTATTTGTCTATTTACATATTTGATTAAATTTTAAATATTTCTTAACATGTAAAAAGTAAGAATAAAAAACATTTAAAAATATAAAAAAAATAGTAGTACGCCGGTGTCGGGAGCAGGGTCCAAGCTACCGGTGGTTAGGGCTCCAGAGACAGGAACCTCCTCACAATACGAGCCGTATCGAGGAGTACTGCCTTCTGAATCAAGCCCTTGATCAAAGTCAAAGTCAAAGCATTTATTTCAAATAGGCACATAAAAGGCACTTTTGAACGTCAAAAATTATCTTAAAATAGAATTGATTCTAGTCGCCCATTCCAAAAGGTAGTTTTCGTATGGAGAAGAACGGGCAAGAAACTCCACCGTTACTCTTTTAAAATGTTTAGGTACAATATTTTGCATGGGTACATTAATTATATAATAACATGTGAGGACGATGCACCTACAATAAAATTACTATACCACAATAGGTAAAAGAATTAAAAACGAAACCATGACATATAAATTAATTATCTGATAGATACATGGTGCTCACATATTTACAAACATGGTACAAGCAAAACGATTTTAATTAAAAAACAAAATACAAGTAATAAGTCAGGGTGTGAGTAATAAATGTAAAAAAAAAGAATAAAAAAATTTACAATTAAATTAGCAACCAGTTTGATTTTGTCTAGACTCTAGATTGTCCTATGGAGCAGGACCAGCATGTTTCCAAGCGTTCTTATCTTGGATATAATCTTCTAATTTATAGTATGCTTGTTTACAAAGTGTACGTTTAATGTGAGTTTTAAATTTTCTTTCATTTAATTGCAATATATCACAAGGTATTTTATTGTAACATTTAACACAGTACCCCATAAAAGATAATAATAATAATAATAATAATATTCCACAACTATCACACAACGCCATCTAGTCCCAAGCTAAGCAGAGCTTGTGTTATGGGTACTAGACAACTGATAAGCATACTTATATATTTCTAAATACATACATATTATAGATGTATGTACTTTGGCTAATCTGAAAAATGGTTGATGTATTTTATCTTTATTTCTTGTATTAAAGTTATGTCTATCGCTTATTTTATTAAAAAGATGTAGATTTTTTCTTACATACATAATATTTTCATAAATGAATTGGCAAGGTACCGTCATAATATTAATCCTTTTAAATAGTTCCCTGAGAGATTCGCGGCGACGTAGATTATAAATGGCTCTGACAGCTCTCTTTTGCAAAATAAAGATGGATTCAATGTCAGCAGCTCGACCCCATAGTAAAATGCCGTACGACATAATGCTGTGAAAGTAGCTAAAATAGACTAAACGCGCGGTTTCTACATCTGTTAACTGTCTTATCTTCCTAACAGCATAAGCGGCCGAGCTAAGATCCAACCGCCTAACGAGAGCATCGATAGATGTTATTATTATTATTTTAAGGCTGTTAGCTTTTTAAATTATGTAAACACTTTAAATAAATAATTCACTATTTATATACGTTTTTGACGTTGATTGTCGCTGAGAGGAGATTGCGACTTCAATTAAAATGTTTAATTGGCTTTCTGATCACCACATCCGTTCATTCCTTGTTTGTAATTTGAGACTGTTATGTCCAGGTTTTGTCACGTGATACATACCAATATCATTACGCCTGTGTACCTAGGTGTAGGCAGCGGCAGAGGTAAATATTCCTTCCTTAGGTATAACTAATGATTCAAAATTACACTGGACGCTCCACATTAGAACTATCTCAGGTACATTAAGTCCATAGTTTCAGCCGAAGTTATGGACATCATATATTATGAACTAAGAATGAATGACAATACGATTTGACAGTACCAATATGTATCATACCCGTCCGAAAAATGAATCTGTCTCTGGTTTTTGCGGGTCAACTACTTTTGGGCGAGGTCGTATCTTTGTGGACGGACTTAGAGTTTGCCTCCAGCTGCATTTGCAGTAAAGAAAATAAGGCAGTTGACTGACATGGCTACACCTAGTCCAGTACATGTTGTTTAATTCCGCACTCGCGAAAAAAAAAACAGCTGTCCGATACATTTTGTCAATTTATGTGAACACAAACGTACTGAACAGCAGATTTTTATTTAACGGTTTCAGGTTTGGTCCCACAGTAAAAGTTTTTAATGATGAGTACAGTCACCTCTTAAAAGGTTTGGAAAAACTAAGCTTGTAAATTCTTGGTTTTCGAGAATCACCCTTTTTGAAGTGAAACTTCTTTACGCACGCTTGACTTGGGGAGTAAGCTGGCGAACGCGTGACGTAAGCGTTACGAAAAGTGTGATCGGGCGAGGCGAACGGGAGTTGAGTGGGGGTTATAAGCAAGAGAAAGCAGTGCGCGCGCACATTTTCTTTCTCTCTTCCTCTCATAGCCAAATACGTTTGAAGTTTCACTTCAGTCGTGTGGTCATAAGCACACTCGGTTTTTTAATCTTTTTGTTTGTGATGATGTGATGATGTTTGTCTACCTGAATAATAATATTTTTACCATATTGTATCATTGAAAACAAGTAGAATATTTGCAATATATAAAAAAAATCCACCAAAGAATTTTCAGTTCTTTGAACAAAATAATAGTAGCCGATATTTGGTACTTAACGGGGCTTTGACGTGTAACTGTAATAAGCAGTACACCTCTTTGAACACGAAATCATAATTAATCAATTTAATACCTTATTCTTAACTCATTTAAATCACTAATTGCTGAACATTAATTATGTACTCACATCCTGTAATTAAATAAACTTTCAATTATACACCTTACCCCCTTTTACATAAGAGCTATAAATTATTTAACGCAATCATGAGCTTAAATCAATTACTGCGATTTTCGTATCATTAATTTTACACCCTATATTTTTGGAGTAAAGTTGCAAATCGCTTAACATTTATCATAGATGTGTCCATGTTAAACGGCTATTTGAAACCTTGGCAATAAAGAAATAAGGTTGTAAATCTTTAATGATAAGTAAAGACAATTTAATATTCCGTGGTTTTATGAAGATGACGGTAATTAAGTTAAATTATAATTAATAGACAAGCGTTTTGTCTTATGAGACTTGGCGGAGTAATATTTTAGTGAATGAACGTCCTATGCCGAACATTGGGACGTCCCAATGAACCACCTGGTCGTGGTTTGTGACAGTTACTGATGGGGGGAAGGTCGCTTATCTTTAAAGTATTCTCCTTTCCATCTATCTCTTTCTTTTTGCAACTATAACTAAAAGACAGGAATATTTTAAGTTAAATGTATAGTCCACGCCCAGCAAGCACGCATTCAATGTAAGTAATTAGTACCCTAGTAATAGGTAATAATGAATCCTCTAATTTTTTTTCCCGATTCCAAATCATGGCTCATTTAATGTTCTTATAATAATATGTAGTTTATGGCCCGCAACTTATTGATTTATTTATTGATCTAGTAAGAATAAACATTTCGCTCTTTCTAAAATTTCGGTTTTGAGGGCATGGGTGCCGGTGTAATTACAGATAGATAGATAGATCATTTATTTGTCCAAAACATAGTATACACACACATGGCATGCAAGATGTTATGGTGGTTGGTAGATGAAACCTTCGATAGAACTGTATGTCCGTAGGCGAGCTTTAGTCATGCACAATCACGTGGAAAAAATAGGATTGAGGGGAAAGGTACTCACAGGTCTTCGTCGTCGACAACGCTCCGTGGCGCCACTCCACTACACAGTCCAGGGACGTCCCTTTATTTGGCACTTAACACTAACACAGATTTGTTAGAAAAATAGTCTTTGTAGGTAAGTTTGTTTGATATGGTTGATTATTGAAGCCGGTTAAATAACCGCGCTTTTTCTTCGTTAGTTCGTGACAGAGTGTGTCGGAGCGAGTGAATGATTGGTAAAGGATTGATTTGAACCCGGAAGGAAGTGAATGAATGGGAATGGGAGAATGGATTAGAATGAGGAAATATGACTGTGCATTAGTCAATTGAATGTTTATTTATTTGTTTTTTGATACTTTAACATTCTTCCCCCCTGCTGGCGAAATTATGGAGACAGAACTCTACAATGAAGGCTGCGTCCATATTAACCAAAAACTGGTGTTAGATTGTGTTATGATGTGAATGTTATGAATACTCCTACAATACAAAATTATGATTTAATGATATATTTTTTGATGTTTAGTAGTGAAAATTTAATCATGCCTATCAGGGAGAGGACATAATTTTACTAATGGTCTGTCAATAGTACCTTGAGCAGTCTTGACCGTAGCCGAACGAGGTATCCCATCACGGCCAGGATATAATTTTATGATCTTACCAAACCGCCATCGTAACGGATGATAACATTCGTCTTTGATAATGACTACCTGATTGACATGAACGTCACGTGAGGACTTATTCCATTTCAAGCGTTGCGTTAAACTGGTTAAATATTCAGAATGCCATCGTGACCAAAAGTCTTGATGCATTCGTTGCAAAAGTTGCCAACGTGTCAGCCTGTTAGTTGGTATGTCTGTATAATTTGGTGTTGGTAATGTTGTTAATGGTGCTAATGTTAAAAAATGGCCTGGTGTGAGTACTGTGCTGTCATTGGGATCCGTACTAACTGAGCATAATGGTCTAGAGTTTAGTAAGGATTCCACCTGGATAAGAAGTGTATTTAACTCTTCGTATGTTAGGATTTGTGTACCTATCACACGATAGAGGTGCGTCTTTACAGACTTAACCCCAGCTTCCCAGAGTCCTCCGAAGTGGGGGGCCCCAGGAGGGTTGAAATGAAATGCTATATGCTCGGTCTCACAGGCAGACTTCATGATATTGGCCAACTCTGATTGAGCACCTTTAAAATTTGTTCCACAATCTGAATGGATAATGTTACATCTACCACGGCGAGCAATGAATCTACGTAATGCCGCTAAGAATGCTGCAGACGACATGTCAGATGCTAACTCTAAGTGGAGCGCTTTTGTGGCAAAGCACACAAAAAGACACAAGTACGCCTTCATAACACGAGAGCCACGATTTCTGACGGGGGTTACATTGAAAGGTCCTGCATAATCACAACCAACTGATTGAAATGCTTTTAATTGAGTAATACGTGATTTTGGTAAGTCTGCCATTTTAGGCTCAAGTGTTGTTGGCTTGACACGCAAACATCGATAACAATTTGATAAAACTTGTTGAATTGCCCGTCTTGGGGACAAAATCCAAAAATTTTGAAGAATTAAAAAGTGAAGTGTTTGTAATCCTGGATGCATGTTTTCGTTATGAACAGATTCAATGATACGCTGAGTCAAAAGATGTTTGCGAGGAAGCAAAGATGGATGTTTTGTTTCAAAGGAGAGCCTTCCCCCCACCCGCAAAACACCAGAGTGGTCTATAAATGGGTTAAGTTTCCTAAAGGGTTTAGGTAAAACTTTTCCTGCTAATAACTGTTTGATTTCATCTTTGAATTCAATATGTTGTACGTGTTTAACAAGCGCCATAAGGGCATTCTTTAGCTCGGCTTCTGTTAAATGATTAGTTGTTTTGTTTTTGCGTAAAGCGTTAATGAATCTGAAGCAATATGCTAAAATACGTTGAATTTTTCGTAATGATGAAAATTTGTTAATGAGATTATCTAAAGGGTTACTATCCATTAAGCTGTTTGATAGCACTGTGATACGTTGTTCACAGGCTACATCATTATCAGTGATGCAGTGAGATTCTGTATTTATTGGCTCGTTAGGCCAATGATTATGATTTGATGATAACCACTCCGGTCCAGTCCACCAAAGGGTGTGGCTGATGAGCTCATCTGGTAATAAACCACGACTTGCGCAATCAGCTGGGTTCTGCTTGCCTGGCACATGTTTCCAGGTAGCATTTGCTAATTTTCTTTGAATGTTTGCTATACGATTGCCAACATATGCTTTAAAATTGGTTGAATTTGATTTGATCCATGCTAGCACTATCATGGAGTCAGACCATGCGAAGACGCCGTCAATGTTGATGATGTTAGAATATATGTTTATAATATAACTCATGAGATCTGCTAATAATGATGCACCGCAGAGCTCGAGTCTCGGCAGCGTTCTTCGCTTGGTGGGAGCAACACGTGATCTTGCGCTCACCAGACAGACTTGATGTTGATCTTGAGAAATACTGGAACGAAGATAAACTACTGCCGCATAACCAGCTTCACTAGCATCGCAGAAGCCATGAATTTGATAAGATGCTGCTTGATCATGTGTAATACGTCTTGGAATACGTAATTGAGAAAGATTTGATAATTGATGCGTATACTTCGTCCAGATTTGATGAATGTCATCGGGTACTGGTTCATCCCAAGACGACCCTAGTAACCACAGACGTTGAATAAGGAATTTTGCTAAAAATGTTAATGGTGTAAGTAAACCGATAGGGTCATAGATACGGGCAAGCTCAGAAAGCATTGTCCGCTTTGTACAGCCGCGAGGAATTTGATTAACTTGATAATTAAAAACATCTTGACAAGCGTTCCAGGCAAGGCCGAGAACCTTGATAAAGTTGGTGTCACTGTCGAACGTCAAATCTGGTATCATCTTATGTTCTTCAGGTATGTTTTGCAGTACAGACGCATGATTGCTGGACCACTTCCTGAGCTCAAAACCACCGGAAGCCATGATTTTGACTAACTCTTGTTGTAAATGAATGGCTTGTTGAATGTTATCACAACCGGTGACTACGTCATCTACGTAAAGGTCTTTTCGCAACACCTCTGCTGCAGCAGGGTAGAACTCCTGTTCGTCTTGAGCCAGCTGATGCATGGTACGTATGGCCAGAAATGGCGCGGACGACACTCCAAATGTTACGCGATTGATTCTATATTCTTGAATTGATTCGTCAGGTGAAAATCTAAATAGGATACGCTGATAATCCCGATGATCCTGAGTGATGATGATTTGACGATACATTTGACGTACGTCGGCTGATAGTACGACTGCATGGAGTCGGAATCGTAAAATGATGTTATTGATATCTGCTTGCAACTTAGCGCCTGTTAACAATGTGTCATTAAGTGATCGACCCTGTCTATCCTTAGCTGAGGCGTCATAGACAACTCTCAGACGTGTAGAAACGCTACTTGGTTTTAGCACTGCGTGATGTGGTATGTAATATGCTGAAGATGATTGACGCTCATTAGGTGGGACAAGTTCCATCTGCCCACTTAATAGATACTCCATTATATGAGATTTATACTCTTCTCCGAAGGTCGGATTTTGATGAAGACGTTTTTCAAGCTGATTAAATCGCCGAAGCGCAATAGTATACGAATTGTTAAATGATGGTAATGATGAATCTCTAAACGGTAGATGCACGATATAACGACCGTCAGCATCACGCTTACATGTAGATTGATAAATGTCCTCGCAACGAATGTCGTCGGCAGAGGCTGCTTGCTTTGGTTCCGATGGCATGTTGTCGGTATCCCAAAACCTTTGGACTGCAATATCTAAATTAGCATCCATTGATACATGATTGATTGATACAGGAACAGACTCAATGGGATTGGCTGCTTGTGTCCTACCCATGAGTACATATCCAAATATAGTGTTAATTGCTGTTGCTGTATGATTATCACTCTCAATTTTGCCTGGTAATATAATCTGAGGGAAAATTTCTCCACCAATCAACATGTCTATAGAACGAGATTTATGAAAATCAGGATCTGCTAACTTGAGATTTGATATATGTTTGAAATCATTGATATCTATTGCATGTGTAGGCATATCGCTACAAATTTTGTCCAAAATCACCGCTTCTGCTGTAAATGATGTATGAGAATTTCCCAGTGGACGAATATCCAGAAAAACCTTACTACCCGATAAAGCAGGAGCATCCCCTATTCCAGACATTGGAGTGTTACATTTGACCCGACTCAAACCAAGTCTCCGTGCACAAGAATTTGTAATTATATGACTTTGGCTCCCTGGATCTAACAAGTCACGAACCTTTTGATAAATGTTATGCCCATCTTTGATTTCAACTTGCACTGTGGCAAGCAACACAAAAGATGGAGTAGATGCTTTTGTGATATTTGATAAAGTTGTAACCGGTGTGATGCCCGGGGTAACTGCATTAGAAGTGCTAGCCTGGTTTGCAGCAATATGAACTTGTGATGAATTTTGTTGATTTGAATTATCATTCTGGTGACTTTGGTCTGATTGTGTACCCTTTGTAAAATGTAATAAGCTGTTATGACGCTGATTACATGTTTTACACACATGGGTTGATGAACATTTAGAAGTGGTATGATTTGAACGCAAACAATTTAAACAAAGTTTATGTTGCCTTGCAATTTGAAAGCGTTCTTGAGGTGATTTAGCAAGAAAAGTTTTACATGAAAAAAGAGGATGATTTTCTTTGCAAATGATGCAATTTGATAATTGAGGCGTTTGAGCCAAAAGCATAGTAGATGCTTGATTTGTTGATGTCTGATTCTTATGTTGAGTACGATTTGATGAGTTGTTGTTATTTTTGTTGGAATTATTATTGGTATTAGGCAAAGCCACTGATGGAGTATTTGTTAAAGATGAGCGTTCTAATGCATTGCATCTGTCTACTAAAAATGTCTTTAACTGATCAAACCGTGGAAAGTCACAACCACTGCAAGAAAGTTCAAAAGCTTCACGAGACATTTTATCTAATTTTACCAAAAGTGAATGAAATAAAACAAAATCCCAATTGGAAGTTGGCAAACCTAATGAATTTAACATTGAAAGATTTTCCGAAAATGTGTCCAGAAGATTTCTCAAGCTTTGAGCAGATGGTGTGTTTATTGGTTTAACGTTGCATATTTGTTCCCAACATAAAAATGAAAGATATCGCTTGTTATTATATCTATTAACAAGTGCGTTATAAGCGCTAATGTAATTAGCTTCAGAAATTGGAAAAGCTCTGACAAGATTAACTGGTTCCCCTGAAAGAGAAGTTACAAGGTATTGGAATTTTTCTACTTTTGATAAATCTGCCCTGTCATGGACTAATGTGTTAAACATATCAATAAAACCAGGAAAATCCTTAAACTGACCTGAGAAAGTAGGTAGCTTTATTGCAGGCAATTTAGTAGGCTTCCTGTCTTCTATTGAGGATGTGGAAACCTTTACCCCATCTGCTTTATGATCAGGTAAGAGTTTACGTATAGTTTCTAATATCTCAAAATACATGTCATCTGCTTGCTCTTGGTATATTGTTTGTTTGAGCATTTGTTCCTCACTGATATCAAGGTTTTTATATTCACACAAAAGTTTTATGTGAGCATCATTAAATGCTTCCATAAGTGATTCTATCCGCGAACCCCATGTTTCTAAACGCGGTAAAAGGCTTGAATCATTGATGCATTTGCGAGCGCAGACAACAGCATCTGTTAATCGCTTGTGAGAAATGTTGCGCTTTGATTCATGATGAGCTGCCATAGCTTCACTCATGATGAATTTTAATTAATTTACTCAGTAAAATATGTTAAAGTATCTTATCGTTACAACAATAAGTTATAATAATGTTTTCAAATGGTTTAAAATATTGTTTGATGACGTAAATATTAATTACGTAATTTGACAGCAGTGGTAGAAAATATTCACTTGAAAATTATGCTAAAACTACCAAAGAGTAGTAATTTTCTAAGTATGGTAATATTTTAGAGCTGACAACACTGAAGATTGAGTGAAATGTGAGTGAAGGATCGATTGTTTTGTTACGCTACTGGATACTAGATGTCGCCATTAGCAATCAAAGAACTATGCAAATTCTGCGAAAATAAATTGTTTCGAAGGACCTTATGATGAAATACAAATATTATGTTAATTATAAATGTATTGTTATGTATGTATTTATGAATTATATGTTATTTATAAATGTCACGACTAAAGAAAACAATGATTTATTATGTTATAGAGTGTTTATTGCAACGTTACATGTTACGTATGCAAATAAAATTACGTGAAAAATACGCTAAATGAATGATTATGTTATAAGTAATGTTTTAGTGCTATATGTTACACTTTAAAACAATGCTTGAAACGTTCAAAATCGCGCTCCTGTTGGAACGGACGAACTAAATACCTACCTACCTGCATCGACCGGTCAAAACTGGTTCAAGATTTCAAACTTCGAAGTGAAGTTGAAGAAAACTTAAAAACCACTTGCTATGATGAAATGATGCTTGTTTAATATGTTAATACGTGTTAGAACACTGAATATTGTTATGTATATCGTGTTGTATGTTAAGTGTAAATGGCAAATATGGACGCCGCACGTGTATTGTTACGACCAAAATTTGAGGTACATGTATATAAACCCGGCTCGCAGGACCAAAATGTTATGGTGGTTGGTAGATGAAACCTTCGATAGAACTGTATGTCCGTAGGCGAGCTTTAGTCATGCACAATCACGTGGAAAAAATAGGATTGAGGGGAAAGGTACTCACAGGTCTTCGTCGTCGACAACGCTCCGTGGCGCCACTCCACTACACAGTCCAGGGACGTCCCTTTATTTGGCACTTAACACTAACACAGATTTGTTAGAAAAATAGTCTTTGTAGGTAAGTTTGTTTGATATGGTTGATTATTGAACCCGGTTAAATAACCGCGCTTTTTCTTCGTAAGTTCGTGACAGAGTGTGTCGGAGCGAGTGAATGATTGGTAAAGGATTGATTTGAACCCGGAAGGAAGTGAATGAATGGGAATGGGAGAATGGATTAGAATGAGGAAATATGACTGTGCATTAGTCAATTGAATGTTTATTTATTTGTTTTTTGATACTTTAACACAAGATGTTACATAAAATTATAGCACAGTCATGTTTTGCCTTAACGGCGTACAAATATAAGCAGGTAGGTCATTTTTATTAGTAGGTTTGTCCATTATTCAAAGAAATTAACATGTAAAATGAGAGAAAAAGAAATAAACAATCAAATTATAATAAATATACTACAGGATAGTGTCATCAACTCGTCATCGAAATGTATAATAATAATGTATAATAGCTAGTCAAAAAGTCAAAGTAATTCGGAATAAAAAATCTACATATTATTTCACACAAGTCAGATCAATTTACTTGAATATTATACATAATCTCAATAATGAATTTAAAACAACAAATGTTAAAACAGAAAGGTACCTAAATAAAACTATATCAATACTTTGTCTGTTAAAAACTCGGAAATATAAATAGGCTTTTTGAATTAGAAAGTTCTTTAATTTTTTCTTAAATAAGTTAACATTCAATTCTTTAATGTGTGGCGGAATGTGATTGAATATATTTGGCGCCATGCAAAAGACACTTTTATGCATCAGTGCTGTATTGGACTGTCTTGCACGTAATGTACTATAGTCCCGTCTACTCCGGGTGTTAGTATCTGATAGCTTCTTGAAAAGATTTTGGTTTGTTTCAAATCATACATCGCGCAAGCAGAGTTTTCCGCGCAACTATCGTCGAGCAGTAGCCCACCAGACACAACACCCGTCTGCTCGGAGGATCCTCCCTGCTATAGAGTATGAGGGAACTTTACACCCTGTTCCTCATACCTCTATAATATCAACATTTTCATCTGGGCTGGCAAGGCACATGCGATGCCTCTACTGCTGATGTCCATGGGGAGCGGTGACAACTCCCCATCAGGCGGGAAGGCGGCTTAAAAATCTTCAGTAGATGTAATTATTTTCCAGAGAATACAAAAATTACATTTTTAATTTTTTTCTACTCAAATAAACAACGCTAATCATTGGTCTCCAAAAGTCTTAACAAAGACAAAAACGTCCCCTCACAATTATTTCTAAGCCGCATAACTCGCAGCTATCAAAAGCAGACGAAAACTACAATTAATCTGAAGTTACGCAAACGGGAAGCGAACCCGTCACCCGCAGGGAGGCGTGTCCGCGGAACATCAATATCGTGGTCATAGGCACTGGAACGGACAGGACTGTCCCGACTTCTAAGGGGCGAATGGACTTTATGTAGTACCTACGTCGGTTATTTGATATTCGATTTGCGGCTTTTCGAGAATTCGGGAACTAGATACTTATCCAGCCGAACTTGTTGGGTTCGGGTATAAAGTTTTTTTTTTTTTGTACGGCTTACAGTCATTTGTAGATCTCTGAAAGTCGTTAGCCCGAAAGCCCAAAGGGATATCGTTTTACCAAGTATTTGGGTTGATTCTAGGTCAGATAGGCAAACGCTCCATGTAAAATACTGGTATTCAGCTGCATCCGGTTAGACTGGAAGCCGACCCCAACATAGTTGGGAAAAGGCAGGCAGATGATGATGGTTCTCCCCCGGACGAGCTTCTTTACAAAGAACTATAACTTCGAAAACTTTGTATTTAGTTGAGAAGGTAGGTTGCTACGAAAGGGTGGCCTAATGAAAACGTTGTCATGGCAACAGTGTCCTTATTTCGATATTTAGAACACGGTAGTCAGTATTGATTTCCTACCTCTGCTTGGTTCGGGCGATTATTTTTAACTTATGAAAGGTGAAAATACACGTCAGATATATAACCTCTCCTTCTCTTTTGGAGTCGGTATCCTAGCCTGTTCCCAACCATGTTGTCGTCGATTTCCAGTCCAGTGGCGTGCATTGGTTTTCAGAATAGGTAGGCACTAGGCCGGGTCTAGTCTAGGCAAACGCGGCCACTAATCAGAAAAAAAATGAGGTCAAATATGTGGTTATTTGAGTTGCAAAGGTCGAACGTCATGGTATTACGCGTGAGACGTACGTATTTTTAATTTTGTCGTATTAACTTGAACGAGTAAAGACCAATGAAAATGTGCGAATAGTACGGGGGCCGAGTAGGCCGTCCGGCGACTGCCTACTGCCGCGCGTGTTTGTATGAAGATTTTGTTTTTTGTTAGGTATGATAATTTAGTGAGTTTCTTAATTGTGGGGCACACACTAAAAGTAATTGACAGGCTTATGTTGATATATCGAGGTAGGCACTGCTTATATGCCTATATGCAATGCACGCCACTGTTCCAGTCTAACCAGATGCTTCTGAATAAAGACTTAAAGATTCGTAAAATAATACCCGTTATTAATCCAAAATAACAGTGGTGGCCCTTTGGAAACGGTCGCAACTTACGGTCGTAGGTTCGAACCCAGACAGGACAGGTGTTTTACTTTGTGTAAACTATTTCATCACCACTGCTCTCAAAACGGTGAAGGAAAACATCATGAGGAAACCGGCATGTCCTAGAACCAAACATTTGAAGACATGTGACATTTACCATCAGTACCAACCCGCACTGGGCCCACGTGGTGGATCGTACTTAGCCTTTTCCCAACTATGTTGGGGTCAGCTTCCAGTCTAACCGGATGCATTACAATCAAAATATAACAAATCTGCAGAGCAGGGACTGCCTTGTTGCCCCATTGGCACAAGCGCGAATGCTGAGCGTTAAATATTGTTAATTAGCTCGGATCGTCATTAGAGGTGTAAAAAAAACAGTGCTTTTGTTTCATCATGTAAATTAGAACCAACAAAAAAGCATCTTCAAATCTCTGTAGAATGCTAATGTAAGATAAAAACCCGCTAAGACGGCGTTAATCGCTCTGCGATGCTAAACTAATGACAACGCCATCTGCTGGTGAGAAGTCGGAACTATGTTGAAAATTATATGCTGCGGTAACTTTTTCCTAGAGAGAGATCGGAAAAGGTTTGTTATCAAAATAAACGATAAAGGACACAAAAAGATTTCGTTAAATAAATAATAGTAGGCACGTTCCGGTTCCTAAAAACTACTGATAGTTAGGTAATGGTTAAAAAAATCTCGTTATTCCCAACATCTAAAGGCTTAGAAAAAAAGCTACGATTGACAAGCAAACCTAAGAATAAATATTTCAAACGAAAAACTAACTTTCACTCCGCCATAAAAGCAATTTATCAAATAATAGTTTTTGCGTGACTTTCACATAAGTAAATAGACCGGAATGGGAAAAATAAATGTCACAATCAATTAAAAAGAAACATAATGAGATCGGTTTAACTTTGAAGACATTGAAATAAGTACCTACCTAGTCACTTTGATAACTTTTTAAAACATTTCAAATTATGTTAAAGTCGCATGGTTTTCAACTATTTGGTTTTACGAAAGTATTAAGTAGCTAGATAGATTAGCCAGACACAAAGTTGACAACGCGGCGCTGATTGCTATAGATAGATCAGTCAAATTGCCCCGCTCGGGATGCGGGACGAAATTCGCTCGCGCCGATTTTATCAAGTAACTTGTACGGAAGTGTTCACACTGGCGCTAATAATCGCGTGGCTTCTTAATCGAGCATTAAAACAACACGGTCGTCGCGTCCCGCGGCTATGTTTGACCAGAGCTTTACCTAGTTAAACCTGACTTTGATTTAAGTAACAAAAACCACCAGTTAAGTGGTAGTGATGAACGCACCACACTAAAACACAAGGCAATAAAGTTAACACCTCCGCAGTTTACATCCTTTAACACGTAGACATAAACAAAAAAGCCCTTACTCTCACGAGCACCTATAAACACACCTGTTTCCTTTTACATATTATTATTGATATTTGGGAAGCAAATCCTGCTTTATGGTGATAGAACCTCTGTTGTATGCGCTCCTGGTACCTCTGTAGCTTACTGACTTTATGTTATCCCTATGTGGATGGAGAAGGGGCATGATAGGTGTGGATGAGATGCGGGATATAGGATAGGGGGTTTGATTCCAGGGTGTGGTATTTTATGGGGTTGAATATAAAGTAATATATTTTTCAACACACTTGCTCGTAAAATGGCTCTTAATGCACCGATTTTAGGACCATAATGCAGTGTATTACAAACGCGTGCTTTTTCTTTACGTTACGGTACTTGTGCTTTATTTCCACAGATAACTATTTAATTTACTAGTCGGAGGTCGGAGAAGTGCGTTTTTTTTTTAATCTCTTCAAAGAGACTTCATGCCAAAAGGATTCCGCGAGCCATATTTCAGTTTTTTTTTTTAATAGTCTGAATTGTCTTTGGTCCCAAAATGAACTAAAATGTATTTACCGGATGAATGCGCAGTTGTAGCCCGCGAAATTCAAATTTTCTAACGTTTTTTGCAATTTTCAGGTCAGTGTCAGGTTGTATCTTGATCAAAATATGATTCGCGACTATAACAGGTACGTACTTATTTACAGAATTAGAATCATTAAATACATATTTCTAAGTTAGATTTGTTCCATAAGAACAAATCTCTTATGGAAAAGTTCTTAGGGAACAAATCTAACTTAAATATATATATTAATGATTCTAATGACTATAATTCTGTAAATACATATCTATTATATAAATATACATTTTGATCAAGATACAACCTGATACTGACCTGCGAATTGCAAAAAACTTAAGAAAATTTTTTCGCGGTCTACCACTGCGCATTCACCTTAGGGTGCATCCAGACATAGCGAGGCATGTGCCGCAAATGATTTCTTTTTATATGTACGGTTGCCTCAGGCTGAGGCATCTAACACAAAAAAAAAGCACTTGCGGCGCATGCCTCGCTCTGTCTGGATGCACCTTACAATTTTCCGTCGTCCCTCCCGTAACCAAACGGGAAAGACCACTGGCGTTCTATTATTGCGGATTCTCACTGAATTAATGTATATTTCTCTACGCCAATAGTACTTTCTAATTCCATACTAACCAAACTACAATTTGACGTACGACAACACTACGATCAGTCTAAACATTATTTTGTGTTTATTATATCTTTTCTATAGGCTGTATATCGGTTTTGTATGTGCCTTTAGGAATGACCATTACTTACTCTATGGGTATACCTGCGCGCGCACGCTAGCGCGGCGCGCGGAAAAACAAACCCAGCCCGCCATTATCCTATTTAACAATACAAGTCTGTTTTTTTCCTCGCAAATGTGTTGAAAAACGTCGTATGATACGCGTGTGCATTGATCATGAAACTCTCGGCTTCCTTATCGCGCTCGCCTATGGCTCGCGCGAATAATACCGCCTCGAGTTTAATGATCAACATAGCACACATGTATCATAATGTACTATTTCAACACACTTGCTCGTAAAATGGCTCTTAATGCACCGATTTTAGGACCATAATGCAGTGTATTACAAACGCGTGCTTTTTCTTTACGTTACGGTACTTGTGCTTTATTTCCACAGATAACTATTTAATTTACTAGTCGGAGGTCGGAGAAGTGCGTTTTTTTTTTAATCTCTTCAAAGAGACTTCATGCCAAAAGGATTCCGCGAGCCATATTTCAGTTTTTTTTTTTAATAGTCTGAATTGTCTTTGGTCCCAAAATGAACTAAAATGTATTTACCGGATGAATGCGCAGTTGTAGCCCGCGAAATTCAAATTTTCTAACGTTTTTTGCAATTTTCAGGTCAGTGTCAGGTTGTATCTTGATCAAAATATGATTCGCGACTATAACAGGTACGTACTTATTTACAGAATTAGAATCATTAAATACATATTTCTAAGTTAGATTTGTTCCATAAGAACAAATCTCTTATGGAAAAGTTCTTAGGGAACAAATCTAACTTAAATATATATATTAATGATTCTAATGACTATAATTCTGTAAATACATATCTATTATATAAATATACATTTTGATCAAGATACAACCTGATACTGACCTGCGAATTGCAAAAAACTTAAGAAAATTTTTTCGCGGTCTACCACTGCGCATTCACCTTAGGGTGCATCCAGACATAGCGAGGCATGTGCCGCAAATGATTTCTTTTTATATGTACGGTTGCCTCAGGCTGAGGCATCTAACACAAAAAAAAAGCACTTGCGGCGCATGCCTCGCTCTGTCTGGATGCACCTTACAATTTTCCGTCGTCCCTCCCGTAACCAAACGGGAAAGACCACTGGCGTTCTATTATTGCGGATTCTCACTGAATTAATGTATATTTCTCTACGCCAATAGTACTTTCTAATTCCATACTAACCAAACTACAATTTGACGTACGACAACACTACGATCAGTCTAAACATTATTTTGTGTTTATTATATCTTTTCTATAGGCTGTATATCGGTTTTGTATGTGCCTTTAGGAATGACCATTACTTACTCTATGGGTATACCTGCGCGCGCACGCTAGCGCGGCGCGCGGAAAAACAAACCCAGCCCGCCATTATCCTATTTAACAATACAAGTCTGTTTTTTTCCTCGCAAATGTGTTGAAAAACGTCGTATGATACGCGTGTGCATTGATCATGAAACTCTCGGCTTCCTTATCGCGCTCGCCTATGGCTCGCGCGAATAATACCGCCTCGAGTTTAATGATCAACATAGCACACATGTATCATAATGTACTATTAAGGTCTTATTCTTGACTTCTTACTTATTATTCTAGACCAGGGATAACACCCATAGAGAAAGCAGACATAGATGTTTTTTGTACTCATTTTAAGCCAAGCTTTTTCCGTATTTAGAGCACTCTTGCAGGCGAGATTGATCTAAGAGAGTCTGGGGTGAAGCTACGAGATTACTCAAGCTAGGGACTGCTCAAGCAAGAGTAAGTAATGTATGTATAACTTAGGTATAACTTTTGCCAGCGACTTCGTCTGCGTGGAGATCGGAAGTTATGCTACAAAAACGTACTATATACGGGGATTAAATCATCTTATGTCTTAACCCAGGTCCTTGTATTCGTGTGTGCCAAATTATCGAAATCCGTACAGCCGTTAAGGCGTGAAAAAGTAGCAGGCAGAATAGAATAGAAAACTCTTTATTATTGCTTTTTTTTCTTTTTTTTTACTCTTTATTTTTCTCTTTATTCTGTAATGTATATGGTGTACACCATATACATTACAGACATAAATATACAGACTGATCGACAGCATAATAACATTAAGAAGTATGGATGCTAGATTAGTCTGAATAAAATCGCAATTCACTTTTAGGTATGAGTGCTAGATAGATTAGTCTCAAATTTTAGTTTTAATAGTCCATCGCTTTAGACTCATATGAAATAAAAATCAAATCAGCGTCATGTTCGTAAACGGGCGCCGTCGGTTGAGACTGGTCATCCCTTAATTGCCAAGGCTTATTTTTGTATTATTTCTTCATTTGTGTTTTTTTTTTTTCATTGTTCTCACATATAGAAGCAACAAGAATAATGTACTCAGGATTTTGTAATATTCTTGATTTAAAAGAGTGTCCATGGAGTTACTTGCCCGTTCTTCTCCATAGAGATCTACGTTTTGGAATGCGCAACTAGCTTCAACTTTCTGACTAACTGACCGACTATTTAATTTTGACAATTCAAAAATGCCTGTAAATGGTTTAATTGAAATAATTGAAATGAATTGCTTTGAGTTTGAGATTCAAATCAGCCTGTTACTGTCAGACAACAGAAGAGACACAACTCATACAAGGACGGATTGATTACCAGCGAGCTAATAATCTATGCTTCACTGAACACTAAACAGCGTGCAAATAGCACGATTAACGACTGCACAGTCGCACACAGTCGCGCACAGTCGCACATAATGAGATAGTCGCGATTTATGTACTCGCCCTTATCTGTGTACTGAGGGGCGGGGGGCACGGTGACAGCGAGTAGCGGTGAGCGAGTCATAAAACGCTGTGACACGAAAAAATATTGACTAGACTTTGTCAGTGCCTTAAAAACAAAAATTGCTTTTATGATTAAATGATAAATGTACAGACGCCAGCACATCAAGCTACTACAATCTGTCAAGTTTCTTTAATAGATTTTCAACTTGATCACTAAATTATAAGGTTCAAAGTTGATTGGGAAAATTTTACAGTTTCGGGTAATTTGATGTGCTGCCGTCTGTACGTTCGATGCACCCTGGACAGTCAGCTCCACTACCATCTTGTTGACTGGCTTATATTTTTACCATCTTTACATATTATTATCTACTGAAGTAGACCTACAGCTGTTTAACACTAATTTCGTAACATACTCGGAATAACAATCCCCTTCCCTCCTTCCCCCCTTTGTGGTCGAGCAGTCGAATTTTTCACATATATGAAGCAACTAGCTACGCCCGGCGGTTTCACCCGCATAAGTTTCGATCCTGTGGGAATATCGGGATAAAAAGTAGCCTATATGTTAATCAGGGTGTCAGCTACCTCCATACAAAATTTTATCAAAATTGGTCCAGCCGTTTGAGCGTGAAGAAGTAACAAACATATAGACACACACACACACACACTTTCGCCTTTATAATATTATTGTGAAGGAATTCTTGGTATTGTCAAAATATAAGGAACTGCCTTTCTGAGTATTACCGAGCGATGTGCTAAGAAATTACTATCTGTAGACCATACAATTTTTATATTTATTCCGTTTTGAAATTGACCCGCAATCCGCAGTAAAGAAAAGATTCACTCAACCACTGCGCCAAAAGCCATCGCATTAAAGAATCAGTTTCATCTTCATCGCTACGCGCGCCTGTTATCGCTACGCCTCCCGTGGGACCGCGGTCTTATCGGCCGCTACATTTAGTATTAACCCGAGCACGGAGGCTCATCTCATATTTATTGGGTAGAATGCTAGATTCAGCTGAAGAATTGTTTTCACTTTAGCTTGTAAGAAATGAAAGGGTTTATTTTTGATGCGGGCTGGCTAAATTTTGAAGATATACGAAAGGATTTTTGTAGATACTAAACTTATTGAAAGTATTCCATTCTTACTTATATCGTTCATTGTGGCTAGGCAATATTGTTCTTAGGTTTTCAATCAGGATTTTTTCAGTAGCAGGGATTTGTGCCCGGTAGCCGGCAATTGGATCGCCCCCTGTTATATGGGGCTTAAACGTACTTCGCGAAATGTGGGTGGGTGCAGTTTACAGGGTGTAAAAAGACCCATCACCTACCCGTTATCGACGTATTCTGTGCATAAACCAAGTAACATTAAGTAAAAATTATAGCTGGGAAATGACTTTTATTTTTGGTGTCAAAATCGTTGTTTACGGCAGCGCGCAATAATACGCACGCAAAATATTGTGAGTTCACGCAACGGTACAGGAGTTATGGGGTATTTAGAGTTAAGTTATAAGTATACCATTTACTTTTTTTGGTGAAAAAAGTAGTTACTTTGACCTAAAATATCTCCGCAACCAGAAGGCTCCCAATTACAGTCTATAGTACAAAAAAAAACATCACAATGACGTG
Organism: Amphipoea oculea; assembly: GCA_945859645.1. Taxonomy (NCBI): domain Eukaryota; kingdom Metazoa; phylum Arthropoda; class Insecta; order Lepidoptera; family Noctuidae; genus Amphipoea; species Amphipoea oculea. Next base: position 11,615,886 of record OX243891.1, on the reverse strand, counting down.
GAATGCAAATGACTCTCAGTTTCTACCGTTATTTCGTCCTCCGCGGAATATAGGCGGGTTTACACGTAGTACAGACGCCAGCACATCAAGCTACTATAATCTGTCAAATTTCTTTAATAGATTTTCAACTTTATCGCTTAAGTTTAAGGTTCAAAGTTCATTGGGAAAATTTGACAGTTTCGGGTAGCTTGACGTGCTGGCGTGTGTACATTAGATTTTTCTCAAGTTATAAGCGCACTAAGAGAAGGACAGCTTATCTGTCTGTCTGTAAAGACATTGCGTTTTATACATCTACTAGCAGCGCCCCGCAGTTTCACCCGCATTAGTTTCGATCCCTTGGGAATATCGGGATAAAAATTATCCTATGTCCTTTCCCGGGACTCAAACTATCTCTATAACAAATGACATGGCCGGATTCTGCCCTCAAATCAATTCAGAATACATAAATGTACAGTAATTATTAATATATGAAAATTACTTCTTAAATATACTAAAATTAATCGCAACAATTACATTTCTCTAGAGCAGGCGACAAAAAATGGCAAAACAATATGTGTGTTAATTGATTTTTTGGTTTTTAGCAATGCAATACAAATTGCATGTGCGTTTGGATACATGCATAAGACAAACACCGTATCTGTAGCGCGCTTGAAGGTTGCATTAAAATAAAAAACACCCGCGACTGCCAGAATCGTATTGCTAAAGTAAATACCTGTAGAAGTCAACGTTTTCACGATTTTCGCACACATTATTTTTCGAGCTGCCGTGGCCCGCGAGTCATGATGTTGATCACGTTACGCATTATGCATCGACAATTATATTCAAGAGTGTGTATCCGAACGTCCTAGTTATTTTTTTCACGTCTGTCACCTGTCACTCAGTGGCCTGTACCACGGTAATGTTATCTAACAGTATTGTGACTCGGTCTTGTTCTTGAAATAATTACCTACACCCGCGCGGTACGTAAACACGCGATAGAGCTGCCCGCCCACAGTATTTTAATTTCATCAACCTACTTATTTCTTTCTAGTTTTGTAATTGTAAATTCGAATCAAAACCTCTAACTACCTACTACACAATCTTACTATTAAATGGTTATAATTACTTACATATGTACACACACACTAAAATATATATATACTATATACAAATAAAAATAAAAAAAGACGAGCTCATTAGGCATCAAAAAATTCGTCCGCATCGCTGTCAATGGGATAAGTGCCCAAAAGACTGGCAGCATTACCACGTTGGATGGCAATTCTTATTTAAAAAGTAAATTATAATGTAAATCAGAAGGTAGGTACCTACCATTTATTACTCTCATAATCATTTCATAATGATATTTCGTCTAATTCAATAATATATATAAGTAGCTAAGTACATAAGTAAGTAGATAGCCTTACTGCTTACAAAATCATCACACCGTCCGTTCATCACTGTGGCGCATTCGCGTCTATTTGTTTACAGAGGGTATACCGAACTCGAGGTGCGTAGGTATGACTCGCGTTTCGACCGTTTGTATGAAGACAGAATACTGATATGATAACATTACCATGATAATAGATGATATTACCTACTGTGACATTACCGTGCCTGTGCTCTGTGTAGTTTTGCGTTGACCTTAGCACGTATTCTGTTTATGTTACTCTGTTGGATATTTTAACTTGACCCCACGCTATCGTTTATCGGACTTTCGTTTACGCTTCTAACGTTAATATTCTGCTGTGCTTACTGGACTTTTTTGTTTACGATTTGGATTATTTGGATTCTGACGCTCACGATGTCAAGGTGCCTGAATTGTAGTGTGATGATTTTGTAAGCAGTACTCGAATGCGAAGGCAACCACTCTAACACCGCAGTTACAAAATACATGACATGACAGGGAGCCATCTAGAAGCAGTCATGCTAGCACTGGAGGTGGCGGGATGGCTGAGGGAGAGAGCCTCACGTCCCAGCCGCCACGGGAGACGCTCCGGGCGTCGGGAGCCACGTGAGGACTCCCGGCCACCGTAGGCGCGGGCCTGCGGACGGAGAGTAATGGGTAGCTTACCCTCCGATCAGGACCAGGCCCGTGCCGGACGGCGCGTACGTGTTCCACGCGCGCCTCAAAGAGATGTCAGCAGAAAGGAAGAGGCCTGCCAGGGCCGAAGCCTGCAGGGGGTGCGGGATTGTCCGAAAGGGTTACCACTACCCCGGAACATAAAGGGCTAAGGAAGGAACACGGATGGGTTTTAGTCAGTAAGAGTCTGACACTCCCTTCCGCTCCACACAGAGCGGGAGGGGTCATTTGAAGATTTCCCATCCATAACGAAAAATGGTCATGACGTTATTATGGTATTTGGGCTGGCCTAGGCATCAAGCAAATATAACGGCACCAGCCTCATTCCTTGATAACATTTTGTTGATCTTTGAAGATGAATAACTTCAAACGCAAGACTAGGTAAAAACATTGAATGCCCATTCTTCTCCATATGAAAACTAGCTTTTGGAAGGGGCGACTAGAATCAATTTCGTTTTATTGTAATTTTTGAAATAAATGATTTGACTTTGACTTTGAATGTGTCTTGTCTGAGTAATTGCAATGATGTTTTTCTAAAAATGTCTGTAAAACAAGTAGCTATACATTTTATAAGCAAGTGTCTATTCTAGCTACTTAATTAGATAGGTACTTAAATAAAAATTCAAGTGCTATTTTAGTGTTTTATTGCCAATCCAATTGTATATTTTTTGCCAATATGCTATGAGGAAGTCATAATATCCAGAAATATCTGTAAGACGACGAGCTCTTCGCTATCGCGGCCTGCCTACAACGATTGAATGGTCTAGCCAGAGACTATTACCAATACATCAATAATATGATTTCTAATAAGTTTTACTTGGTATTTTGATTTTTGGCTCTTTCGTCACTAGCTGACATGACGCGTTTAGATTATTTCATACATTTTCATAGAATTAGATATTCACTGATATCGATGTGAATAAATGTCATGTCGGCTAGTGAAGAAACGGCATTTATATCCATTGATAATATTGTATTTCTCGTATTGTTTTGTCTATAAAACTCGGTAAGATTGATCATTGCTATTCAAAATGTCTAGGCGCTTTTTTTTGTATCTTATTTGTAGTATCTCTCGCTTCTTCTCTGATCATAAAACTTAAACTATTGTAAAGACATACCTGTAAGCTTTAATATGACGTAGTTTAAGTCAGTGTACATGAATATTTTTTGTTAGGGCACAGCTGTCTAAGAATACCGGCCGTGTCCTTTCATTTAAATCGGTTCAGCGGTTTAAGCGTGAAGAGGTAACAGACAGACAGACACAGACACACTTCCGCATTTATAATATTAAGCATGGATTAGGAAGAAAAGATAATTACCTTCCTAACCTCCAAAATGATAAACGTCTCTTGAATCCCCATTTAAAGTTGTTACTTGCTAGTTTAGTCGATACCGGTGATATCGCGACGTGGCGTGCTCAGACCGAGTCGCTGTAATCTATACCATCACGCTAGCTAAGGAACTTGGCCGGGTAGGGACAAGGTACGATGCTCAGCAATGATAAGTTGATTGCGTTATGCACTGCAGTATTATTTGTCGTGAAGATATTAGAATTGCTGCGGTACCTTGAAGTATCAAGGTTTCGTGTTGCGTAACAGTTTTAGAGAATTTCATGAATTTGGTTTTTACATTGTAGTATTATCTTGTATTTCCATTTATCTCTACAGCAAAGTTATTTCTAGAACAGGACTTTCATCATGATAATATGAATATCATGAACCAAGTTTTTTTTTTTTGTTGAAACTGTACGCCACACGGCCATGGGGTCCGAGTGTCCACTTAGTTTTTCAAGACATCGCCAAAGTCTTCACGTGACCTGAGGGCTGGCCTGCTGGCCAGTGGCGGATTTACACATTTGCCGCCAGTAGGCTATTCAAATTTTGCCGCCCCTACCGACCTCTACAATAATGTCTCATGTCTTTTGTATACTGCTTCGCCTTTTCTTCGAAATGCTTAAAATATTCTCGTTCATCAGCTACGAAAAACATGCAAAGAGATTTGTAAAGATCGGCAACTGTGATAAAATCTACGGTAGTAGCCTGAATTTGAGCATTCACTTTGTTTATTATTTCCAAAAAAACATGGTAGGTATATAAATATTACTTAATCTTTTTAATTTCAGTAAGACATTTAAAAAATTTTAGCCACAAAGCCGCCCCTAAAATCTGCCGCCCTAGGCTCCAGCCTAATCAGCCTATTGGTAAATCCGCCACTGCTGCAGGCCTATTTTTTTGCCATTACGGGCATTTTTGCTATTGACACCGATGCGAAAGAATTTTTTGATGCCCTTTGATTCCTTCCCCTCCTTTTTTATATACTTGTACATATTATATTTAAGTATTTTAAAATGTAGGCAAGGAAATTATCGTTTTTAATAGATACGAAATCACGTACCTAGCTAAAATAGTCACGAATTGAAAACCGATCGTAATTTATTCCTGAATTCTATTTCCCCAACCGGAAGCTGGGAGATAACCCAGTAATATCACAGTGCATAGTTATGGCTGCATCCGGTGGAGCATCGATCTCTGCTGTGCGAACCGATGCTGCGCTTGTGGTTAGGTTAGCAACGCTGGTGGAATGGGCGCGGCTGTTAGATTTAATGGGATGAGTAAAATTGAGATGGAATTTTGTTTTGGTTTTTATTTTGAACAAGATAGGTAAGTTTTTTTAGTTCTAACCATTCAAGACTGAAAAATGGCTCTGATATACGCAGCCAACTATAACCCGGCCCTTGAGTAGTTTACAGAAATTAATTGGAAACAAGCTGATGATGGTTTCTATTTGAACTCACCACCGTGCTTAAGTAAATTTTTAGAGTATAATCTGCTAGGAAAAGATTCAATTAAACAAGTACCTTCTTACACAATACAAAGTTTTATTGGAATTATACAAAATTAAGGCACACACAAACAACTAATGTACGAAATGAATATACCTTTCCCTGACACTACGGCATTCACCCACACAACTAGTCTCCGTTCCTAGTGGTGTCGGTGAACACCTGCAATGAGACAATAGCAATTTCTCAGAGTCGCTATAGACATAACACATACATAATCAGCCTATAACGTTCCCACTGCTGGGACACAGGCCTCCTCTCGTCTCGGTGAGAGCGAGTGGACCGTAATCCACCACGCGGGCCCGGTGCGGGTTGATAGATGTCACATGTCTTCGAATTTTTGGTTCTAGGACATGCCGGTTTCCTCACGATGTTTTCCTTCGCCGTTTTGAGAGCAGTCGTGATGAAATAATTTACACAAGGTAAAGCGCCTGTCCGCGTTCGAACCTACGACCTACAACTCGTAAGTCGCGACCGTTACCAAAGTTAAAGTCAAATCATTTATTTCAAATACCTAGGCACATTAAAGGCACTTTTGAACGTCAAATATTACAATAAAATAGAATTGATTCTAGTCGTCCCTTCCAAAAGGTAGTGTTCGTATGGAGAAAAATGGGAAAGAAACTCCACAAATGTTTTACAAGGTATGAGACATTAAGTACCTAGGTAGTAGTAGTAGATCTGTTAGTGACGGATGACGGAGCTCGGTCCAGGGAGGTACAACCACCACACCTACTTCTATCCCCAAGCAACGATGCTGTGTTCCGGTTTTATGTGTTTATTCACAGACAGAACATTTTCACAATAAATATTACCTCTACCAAACTGTAAAACAGTTAGCTTATTTTCGTCATTTCAGCTTCGAATCTAAAATGATAACTTCTTAAAGAAAATCTTCAACACTCACTCGACTAAAAACTAAATGAAAGAAGGACGTTTCTTTAGTTAATTTTTTAGGTAAGCACATTACAATTATTGCCTACAATTTGTGCCTAGGCTGGCTAGTGATCTTAGGCCGCATTTACTTCTATAAAACTTTATAAAAAAGATGTCCAAGCATTTACAAATTTAGCGCAGTTCATAAGAGGTTAGGATAAATACATGACGTCCCTAAATAAAAATAATATGTATATCCCTCCCCTGAATCAAAGCGGATAGCCACCTCAATTACTAGGAGCGCATAAATACGAACAACTTTCTGCGAGTCAAACAACACAGAGAGGTCAGAAGGTTCAATATGGTTTTATTTAAGTTAGAAAGTTATGGAATGTGCATAAAGTGCGCAAGAGAGAAAAAAAAATGTTGAATCCTTGCACGTGTTTTAACAATTATTTCGTAGATGAATCCATACTTAATAATTATTATAAATTCGATTGTCTGTCTGTCTGTATGTTACCTTTTCACGCCTAAACCACTGACTGAATTTCGATAAAATTTGGCAGAGAGATAGATTGCATCCCGGGGAAGGACATAGGATAGTTTTTATCCCGATATTCCCGCGGGATCGACACTTATGCGGGTGAAACCGCGGGGCGCTGCTAGTAGGTAATAAAATGTAATCCAGTATAATAAGATATAAGACATAGCTATTCACAAGCATTTAATACGCTTCCGTATTTTATCGAACATCAATCGATGTTATCGTAGGAGTCCTCTAAACGCTGTTTACAAGTCCAAAACGCGAAAATGTTGTCAGTTTAAATCAAATAGACGACCGCTATTCTTCCGAAAGCTGTTTGCTGTCGGGGGCAAGCCAATTCAGGGTATCGAAATGTGTAATTTTCGATACAATATCCTGCCGTATGGTTGTGAATACCTATGCAATTGCCATTTTTGAGCGTGCGGGCTCAAAAATAGCAACCGTCTCACACACCTCACCATAAATGAAAGCCTTTGACCATTTAAATAACTAGGTATGTGACAATACAAGGTTTTGAAATAAGACCACTCGAAATAAAAAAAATGGCTGCATGGTTTAAACATGGCTCTGCAGATAAACCTTGATGTTTGTGTTGATTGATCCGGTACAAAACCTACATAAAGGCCGGAATTTTTCTTTGGTGAGAAGAATAATTTCGATATCTCTTTGCCCAACCTCATGATCGAACCCAGGTCCTCACGCCCAGCAGTCATACTATAAGTAGACCTGCAAGAAGGCATTATTTCCAGGATTTCTAATTATTCTTTTTCGCAGACCACACAGATTTGTCCTTCTGTGTTTTCCTTCATAGTAGTTGCCCCGGCTTCTCCTGTAAACATCCCGGGCGTCAGTCTGTCTGGCTATATTGATTGCGTAGATCCGACGCGTACGAATACGGCGATGTGCCGCGACGTACGAGCGATACGCACCGCCTCGCGTAGTATTCACACTTGTTTGGTTTCTTGTGGGAAGAATGGGATTTGTTTCAAGGTTTATTTTTGTTTGTATATTTTTATGGTTTTAGTATTATTCCTTTATTTCATTATGTACCTACATATAAATTATATTTTTAAATATTAGTATAAAAAATATATAAAAACATTTAAAAATAGTACCCCACCGGTATCGGGAACAGGGTCCAAGCTACCGGTGGTCAGGGCCCCAGAGAGAGGTATCCTTAGTATTATTATTATTAAGCTGACTTCTAAAGACATTCAGTATCGTGAATCTCTTTTGATATTTAAGCAACTTACAAAAATAAATACTTAATGTCTGTTTTTTTACCGACCTCGAATGCTTGGACATCTTTAACCTCCCAACAACAGCGGAGCTTGACAGATTAAATAGATTCATTGGTGATCCAATGAATCTATTTAATCTGTCAAGCTCCGCTAATGAGACACAATTGATTTTCTATTGTTTCGTCGCCGATCGGCGAACCGCGCCGCTTGACCGGTTAAGCTAAATAAACAAGCCGTAGTCCTACCTGACTAAATTCAACACAAAAGCCATTTTCCCTGCGTTACCGACCTTAAAAACAAATAAAAACTGCCTTATGTGACTGTAACATCATTGGCATTAACATCCATAAAGATAAAGATTAAATTGCTCATATGCCTGTGAAATGAAATGGGACTTAAATTATAACTGGCGAAATGTGAATGTACAGTCAGCAACAAAAGTCGATTAACACTTTAGTTTTATAAATATTAATTATGAAGTAAAATAAAAAAAAAAAATCGGAACAGAGGTAAAATTTAAACAATATAACTTTTAGCAAACAAAATGTTGAAAAGCAGTTTATCGAAACATTTTGTGTCAATTTTGATGATGTGTAAACTTGACAGTGTTAATGGACTTTTGTTGCTGACCGTACTATAGGTACTTCCCTGCCTTACCCTTTGGGGATTACAGGCGTGATGATATGTTTATGTTATGCCTGTAAAATCTCTGATACACTTCAAAGCGGAATAGCAGCGCTATGTAGCTTTGTTAACAGGCGCTAAATAGCGCCGCTATTTCGGCTTTTACAATGTGTTTGCCAAATGGCAATTGCATTGTGTACTCACTCATCACAAATGTGTGCGCTATATGTCTGCACATAACTCATATCCCGTCCCGTTACATATAACACTATTGATAGTACACGATAATATACAGGGTGGATTTATAAGGACTGGATTTAGTCGTAGGCTATTGTCCTTAGCTTTTGAGAAATTTTGACCTGTATTTACAGATTTTGAATAAAATATACAGCCAGCAAGAAAATGGGTAACAGACTCAATAACTTTTGTTGTTGCCAATCGATTTTGTTTCTAATAAAGAGCAAAAAACTTAATTTTAGCAATCGCTGTTAGACATTGAAATGTTATCTATTCCGTGCAGGAAACAGAGGGGCTGCAATTTCCGCATTTTTAAGAACGTTCGCATTCCAATATCAGTCTCAATCGGTCAAAAATTCAATCAATTTCCCAACATTTTTGACAAATTTTTGACATTGATTGTCGCTGAGATAAAAGTTTTAAAGGTACGAGGCCTTTTGAAATCTCAAAAGACTTCCTCGTCCAAACCATTCACCCTGTACCCATCCCATGCAGGGATGTAACACCTTACGGAGTCATGTTTACGATGGCACGTGTCTTCGAGCCGATGGCGACACGTTATTGCATATTGCTTGCCGAATTATTGTACCAATAGGGCTTTATTACCTATGATGGTTTAGCTAGGAACACCCATAGTTGATAATAGTTTGATAATATGCTATGTGTGTAGCGAAATAGTCGAAAATATCGTGTCGCCATGGACTTGTCTTATTGACATGAAGGTTTTGGCAATTTGGTAGCATGAAGCTTGTACCCAGCTATCTTAGACGAAGGGTAATGTTTTTAGTAACCAATTTCAGAAATCAGAGGAGGTTATTTTGACTAGCCCACGCTGTCCCACTGCTGGACAAAAGCCTCCCTCCACTCCTTTCATCTTTCGCGAGCCCGCGCATCCGCCTTCCAGTTTTGACGGAATCTATCCATTTATTTATTTACTTTATTATTTATGTACACACAGTAAAATACATGGGGATACGACATAATTATAATTTCAGTTTATAATGTACCCGCATGGTGGATTATGGCCCACTCCCTCTCACAGAGAGGAGGCCTGTGTTCCAGCAGTGGGAACATTATAGGCTGATTATGTATATCAATAATTGAAAGGCAAAGGGACACCACTAAGCCACCCTCTTCCAAAATACAAAATTCATCCAACGTATCAAAAAGGTATCTCACTGAAATAACATGTTATTTATATCCACGAAAAAATCATTAAGGATTCCATAAAAGAGCCCATACATCGCAAACCCATTCCCGCCAGCTGTCATCAAAAAATTAGCCAACGTTGCAGAAAAGGTTAGAGGAGCGTGATTGAGCGATGGCCGACGATCGGATTAGAATATTTGGGCCGTTACAGCCACGTGCCAGTCATGGCCGCTCGTAACGGTCGAGAATTTTACGGTAAATTACTTCCTAGGTAGTTGTACACTGTATGTAAATGTGTGTGTAGTTAATAGCTTTGTTTTAGGTAAAGGGCAAAGGTTCGACACGAAAATGGAGTAACTAATTGCCTATTTTGTGAGCCTTTGTTGTTATGACGTTGCTACTTTATATTTAGTCGACACGTGTTACATGCCGGGACGAGCTGGAGAAAAAAAAACGACCAGTGGTCCACTTTACCCCTGGATCGAAAGAGCCGGCGGTCATGGGGCCTTTGCCCAGCAGTGAGATGACGCAGGCTAACAGTAACACATATTACAAAATGTAAGAATTACCTGGACGAAACATGACCAAGTAAAAATCATAGCCCGTAGAATTCTGTATAGTTTCTATCTACCCAATCAATCTGTCTGGCCTGTTCCCAACAACTGTGTTGGGGTCGGCCCCCAGTCTAACCGGATGCAGCTGAATACCAGTATTTTTTAAGGAGCGACTGCCTGTCTGATCTCCACAACACAACTGAGTAACAGGATATATACCCCTTGGTAAGACTGGTTGTCTACAGACTTTTCGGGCTTCTCAACACCCACCATTTTCTTACCACTTCATTAGTCTATTGGCAACGGCGATACCAACTCCATTTTGCAGTCCTCCAACTGTCAAATGTTCTGTACGTCAACGGACTAAGGTTGACGTTCGAATAAATTTTGTTTGATCGACTCCGAGTTTATTTTTGCAGCAATGTCAAAGTACCAATGACATGACGTGGCATTTCTTTTTGTAAAATGAAAAAATCACGGTAATTCGGTCACAATGGAATTAACTTAGATCGAAGTGGGATGGGTATATTTTTTGCAACAGTTTCCATAACAACGTTACATCACACCTTTTAATACGTCTAAACAGAAGACGAACTAGCAGGGAATCGAGATGGGGGTGTAGGGGGGGTCCGGGGGATCGGACTGGAATCACTCAAACAAAACAGCCAGGTACACACCGCTTGTTCTCAACACATTACGAACTTATCTAAATTATTACTAAGTATAACTACTGCAGCATGTCGGTCAGTCCGACACCGGAAGGGACCGCCGCCGCCGCCGCGCCGGTAGGCGTCAGGGACTGTCGGCTGACTATGTGAGAAATAGGTCAGGGAAGCGGGGGTAGGCAGATAGGTAGCCTGTTTGCGTTGGGTATGATTTGTTTTAGTTGTACTAACTTAGAAAGCGATGTTTTTAAAGTGGGGGAACGAATTTTTGCAGCCGAAAAGCTAGGTTGTTTTCGGAGGATAATGAAACTTGGATACGTCGCATGATTGGGAAAGCCGACCTCGCGTAACGACAAAAGACGAGGCCAAAGAAGAAAATAATGAAACTTGAATACATAGGACCTTTTAACTTAAGTGTTTTAAGTTTGTAACACAACGCCAAAGCTAGGCATTAGATCTTTAATGACCAGAGGTTCTAGCACGAACGTACTACATAAACATATCGTAAACGAAACATAACGTAAACCCGAACGCTTTTTTCATCACCAATTCTATACCATAGATAGATTTAAACAAAGTCTTAAAACTAAGTAAATATTTAGTTTAAAACGAGTATTTTCAATTTTAAAATCGTTTCATATTACGTTGTTTACTCTGCGCATTCGTGCTAGACCCACAGGGTTCCAACGATGTTCTCCTTTACCGTACGTGTAAACATGAATTCAGAACTTGATGCTCAATTATTTCGTCGGTTATTAAAAAAAAAAAAAAACTTTTTGAAAGAAAAATGTAGCTACTACGCGGCCAAAACGTACGGAAACGCTCCTTTTTTTTATAACCGACGAAAAATTTCAACGCAGTGGGGTTCAGAATCAGTTCCGGATTAGCCCATAAACAAATTAAGCAATTGCTTAGGGCATCACGTCTCGGGGGGGCACACTAAACAGTACCGAAAAAATATTTGCTAGCACATGAAAGGCAAGGCTGTTTGTCAGCAAGACCCGGAAGTCATTCTAGAGACGTGGGGCCAATCTTTACAAATCGTTCGTCCATTATTTAGAAAAAATACGAGGCGACTAGTGGATAGGAGGGCCCACCGGCGTGGATTGCTTAGGGCATCAAGTAGTCTTAATCCGGAACTGTTCAAAATCATGTACTGAATCCATGCTAACAGGTTGCTCGTCAATGTCCTGTCATCCTGTATACCTCCCCAAGTTTAGATCATTAATAGAAAGTCCACATGATATGGCAAAGGTCATTTTAAACAAGGCAGGTTTACAACGTGTAACGTACCTCGTGCTTAAGACAGGGGCGTAGCTACCGCCGTATCTGCCGTATCAATTATACAGGGCCCCGGGCCACGGGGGCCCCCAACGTGCGTAAGCAAAAATGAATAAAAACTTACCAAATGTTTTTTTATTTCACAAATGACAAAAGTCAAAAAAGCAAATCAGCTAGAAATGAAAATAAATCAGTTTGCCGAAAAAAGGCAAGGAGAGTGTGTATTTAATTTGAATTGTTTGTAAAAATTTTGGAAAAAGTGACAGATAGATAATTATGATGAATAAATATTTCTTTTAATTTTATGCAAACATTTTTTTTTTTCGTTCGTGAGAAATCTTTACCCTTTCTAAGGGCCCCCAAACAAATTTTTATACGGGGCCCCGCCAAGGCACGCCACGCCACTGTAAGAAACAGGTTCGCAAACCTCGAAGTTCCACCAATTAGTGTTCCAAATAATATCTAACAAGCAACTACAATACAAAGTACAAGTTTCCAGTTCTCCCAACGCCATTAATTAAAACTTTCAAATGAATCGCTTCTACAATTCGTTTGCACGAGTTTTATTTGATTTACCTTTGTAGGGTTCCGTACATAAAGGTTGCCAACGGAACCCTATTACTAAGCCTCCGTTGTCCCTATGTCTGTCTGTCTGTCTGTCAAAGTCAAAGCATTTATTTCAAACTAGCTGCGCCCCGCGGTTTTACCCGCATAAGTCTCGATCCCGTTGGAATATCGGGATAAAAACTATCCTATGTCCTTTTCCGGGACTCAAACTATACCAAAATTCATCTAAATCGGTTCAGCGATTTAGGCGTGAAGAGGTAACAAACATATAAACACACACACACACACATACACACACTCACAAACTTTCGCCTTTATAATATTAGTGTGATAGGCACATAAAAGGCACTTTTAACCGTAAAAATTATCTTAAAATAGAATTGATTCTAGTCGCCCATTCCAAAAGGTAGTTTTCGTATGGAGAAGAATGGGCAAGAAACTCCACCGTTACTCTTTTAAAATGTTTTAGGTACAATATTTTGCATGGGTACATTACTTATATAATAACATGTGAGGACGATGCACCTAGAATAAAATTACTATACCACAATAGGTAAAAGAATTAAAAACGAAACCATGACATATATTAATTATCTGATAGATACATGGTGCTCACATATTTACAAACATGATACAAGCAAAACGATTTTAAATAAAAAAAAATGCAAGTAATAAGTCAGGGTGTGAGTAATGAATGTAAAAAAGAATAAAAAAAATTACAATTAAATTAGCAACCAGTTTGATTTTGTCAGTCAGCTGGCTATATCTCATGAACCGTAATAGTAAGACAGTTTAAATTTTCACAGAATTTGTATTTCTATTGCCGCTATAAAAACAAATAATATAAAAACAAAAAAAAAATAATAAAAATGTATGGGGGTCTCCATGTAAGAAACGTTTTTTGTTTAGGCGTATTTTGCCTCCTGGTACGGAACCCTTCGTGTGCGAGTCCGACTCGTACTTGGCCGGTTTTTCCAGTTGTTAGATCTTTGTTAGTAAAACCTTATTGTGCTATTAATAGTGTGCATTAATCATCGCACAGCCTCCACGTGCGGCCACACTAGAGTGCCTTCCACGTACAATTACGTATGTGGCAGGTACTCTGTGCAGTGCCTTTGCTAACTGGCAAATATTTAAACATCAGCATGATTTTCATTCTCAAAATATTTTATTCCATGTTAATATGAGAAGAATCAATTTTTTATGTGAGTTCTTCATGTTTGCCTGTCTATTACTGAACATTGTCTATAGTCTGTAAGTGTACGTGAAGCTACCATACGTACATACAATATGTAACATAATTAACGCGAGACCTCATACACCCCAATTAAAGTATTGAGTTAACCGCTCAAGGACCGCGGGACACCGATCGGTGACCAAACAATAGAAAATCAATTGTGTCTCATTAGCGGAGCTTGACAAGCGTAATACAATACCCAAAACTTATTTTATTTAAAGCTAACTATTAATATTAATAAAATCGTGTTGACCCTAGCAATAACTTTATGCATTTAAAATTGAGTCTTATTGCCTTGAGATAAGATTTAGTTTTCTTTGATTCAATCGGCGGTCAGTATGTCAAAATACATAATTTAAAAAAAATACCTATATTAAAAGTTACTTTTATCGATTCAGTAGTCAATCATGAACAAACTATTTTCAGGACTTGCGTTTATTCTGTTACACCATGTATATGTCGTAAATAGTCATAATCACCACGCTTAAACTGACGAATTGGTGATTGCAGTATGTTGTTATCACACAGGAGCACGCTGCCTACCCTCTTAACGACATCCATTCAGTAAGTCACGCACAGAAAGTGTTTATTCAGCCTTTTCTTTGCGAAAAGAATTTATATTTATCACAACAAACATAAAAAATGCGAACACCAATCCGCCTACAAAGCGCTTTGCTACGAGAAGTCTACGGCGTAGACCTACGATTAATCGTAGCGGCCTACGCTTCTACGAGCGTACACAAAAATAAAATGAAAAGAACTTTTTAATACAGAAAAGTTAATTTGATATTCCGTAATACGATACGTTTAGAGCAACATTAAAACAAAATGTAACCCATATAAAGTAACTCGGTTGATCAATATCATTTGCGACACGAGAGGCGCTGAGCACGAAATTTAATATACCTAAAATTGAAATATTTCAATGAGAGAGCGTGGAATCAATAAAGTATCATACTAAATGAGGGAACTCGTACTGTACATAATTTGATTTATGTCAACAGTAAATTTTGCACAGGGACACTCGCAAATAGTCTGCAAAATGAGCGTCCCTCACCCCAGCGGGAAGGCGTAAATCAATAAATTCCATTGTTCAACTGAAGTTGTATTTTGCGCCATCTAGTAGCGTGTAGCTGTACTATTGCGAAGTGTTGAGTCAAGTGAGCGAAACCTTTTTGTTTGGAAGTTGCAGCCGATAGATGGCGTTGTACTCAATATTTTATTTGTTTGTTTCAGGTACATTACAAAAGAATACATTGTTGGAGAATAATTGTGGCGGTGTTCCAGATAAGTTTAGGATATATATAAGGCAGATTTGTATTCGATTTTTGCTAACACAAATCTTAAATAATGGCAGGTTATCAGGGTCCTTCCCAAAATCGAGTAAATTGAGTCCCCAACAGGCATGTCACAGCACTATTTTTTTATTGACAAAACAATAAACCGAAGTTCCATTTCACATTAAACGAATCGTAAATAATGAGGAAACGTTTTACGACGTTCCTCGAATTAGTTCCTTTTGAAGAAAATACGATTCCGAGTCATATAGGATAGGAAGGGCAGGTAGGTACCTAATTGATATATTTTCCTTTGCTAACATTTCTAATACCTACTTCAGGAAGGATATTAGATAGGTATATTATTTGTGTCTATTCGATATTAACACAGTAATCTATTAATAGGCCCTACACTAATTTGATTTTGTGCATGGCTATAATAATTAAATTTACGGTAAAAGACGTTTATTTCTCAAATTAATGTTAATCAAGTAAAGTTAGTAGTTAACTAAATACTCATACAGATGAATGCGGATGAACTTTACGACGCCATATTTTATTTTGTGAATAATTTTAGTTAAGTTAGGATATAATTTTGTTATTTATTAGTGGTTATTTACGTAGGTACATGTATATATTTTAATTCTGAATAAATTTCTCTCATATACAGGTTGAAATTGAAAACATGCGACAAATCGAAATGGGAGATTGTTCTCACCATTATGAACAACTTTTACTATGGGACCAAACCTGAATTCGCGAAAAAAAATCAGCTGTTCCCTACATTTTGACGAGTTATGCGAACATAAATGTAGGGAACAGCTGATTTTTTTTTCGCGATTTCAGGTTTGGTCCCATAGTAAAAGTTGTTCATAATGATGAGTAGGTACAATCTCCCATTTCGATTTGTCGCATGTTTTCAATTTCATCCTGTATACATGGATTACTTGCGAAGACTACTTGATAGACGATAGTATAGATTTTGTGACATCTCCCGACTATCACTGGACCCGCGGGGTGGATTACCGCCCACTCTCTCACACCGAGAGGAGGCCCGTGTCCCAGCAGTGGGACAGAGAGTGCCTAGCAACACAAGCGTCAGTGTTGTCGATAAAAGGAAAAGTACTTGTAGTTGCCAATTCAGAGTAATTACTTTGTAATTTAATACGTTATTTGCATGTTTATTGACGATAGAAACGATTTATGAATACAGAACAGAATTATGCGCCATTTATTTTTCTATGAAATCATGTTTTCCTACCCATGTTAATTTATAACAGAGTTGAACTCATCGAATTGTAATTTAACCGCCATAAAAGATATCATAACGCAAAAGTTATGGCTCATTTAATATCCACATCAAATAAATGGAAGGTTCGCTGAAATATAATTTGCAACGAATTAGAAAGCCATTACTTACACGTTTTTTAGGCTGGCAACACTGGTAGCCGGTCGTCAAAAAAACGGTCTCTAGGTTAATTATTTTAATAAATTATTAAAAGTGTTATAAATATGTTAAATTAGTGTAATATAGTCGAACCTAGAAATTAAGTATTAAATACAGTGATTAGAAAGTGTTTTTTGTCGCGAAAACTTCGTACAAAAAGGATTTAAAACCGGCTGTCAACTCAACGCACCAACGGTGACGGATTTCAAAATATCATCGATCCCGGGGAGTATTTTGTTTTATTTAAGTGATTGTAGTTAATATTAACAGACCACAGAACATCACAAAATACTGCTCAGGTCTCTGAGCTACGTCCATCACACACTGGCACGGTTTATGTCTCCTTTTGCTTGACAACTAGTGGAAGCAAAATCGATGACGAAAACATTCGCCCAGACAATAAACACTACATATTTTACTGTACAAAATAAGCTAATTAAGAGCTCTTGCTATTATATTTATGTATACTAAATTATAGCCTGTAATGTGTCTCAAACTCTTCACATAAAATCAATTTATATTGTACTATCTAGTTTAAAGATAAAAACAAGGAAAGCAGTGTTTTCTATAGTATCTCTCTTCTGTTTAACTTTCCAATCTAACTCTAATTAACTTACTTAATCTAAATGTAATACTTAGCTACTTCTCAACAAATTACTTTATTTACTTTTTCCCCTAACTACCTCCTACTTATTCACATATTAGAACATCTTTTCTTGCACTGTCATTTAGCTGCATAATTTCACACATTCCAGGTGAGTGACAATTATCCAAAATGATGACCCGCAGAGCTACAATCAAGGAGATGGAAGCAAAACTGACAGCTACTTTAAAAGAGCTTGAAGCTTCTGAAGCTGAACGCAAACAACTACTCCAGGAAAGGGAAGACAGCGAGGTGGAAGTGGAGAACATTATTGCAAAGAACACTTTCCTCAAAAATGAGCTGGCTGAGCTACACATTCAACACATGGACTTAACCGACCAGTATAGTCGACTACAAGATCAAGTGTCAATGTTTCAAGAGTGTAGTGACACCCACGAACTGGCTTTGAACCATATTGCAGAACTTAAACAGCAATTATGTGATGCCCATAAGGCCCTATCTCTCTCAGAGTCTGTTAAGGTCAGTGAACAGGTTGCTAACACGGATAACCTTTTTTATCGACTGGTAGGTAGTAAGTCAAAATCAATGTGTCAGCCAGCTGTAACAATAGATTTGACTGGTGATGATACCATACCATTGTGTCCAATTGTTATGAGTCATAATAAACTAAAGAAATATATTAAAATTAAGAAATTAATTAAAAGGTCACAGAGAGCAATTAAGAAACAAAATCTTTTAAAATTAAATATTTCACTTAGAAGGGAACGTGTTATCCTTTCTAAAAGTTTAAATAGTTGTACTGTTGAGTTAGATGAATGTAGGGAAAAATATGACATTGATACAAAGCTCCTATATAATGATATACTACACAAGGAGCACTTGCTGAAGGATATTTTTGAGAAATATGAGACTTCACAACAACAACTAAGTGAGCGATTATTTGAGGCTGGGGAACTACTGGAGTTGGTGAAGTGCAATGCTGAGAGTTATGAGTTTCTGACTAATAATCTCTCATGCAGCTGTGCCAACCAACCACCACCACCTCCTCAGCCTCAGAGTGACTTGTCTCCACCGGTATTGGCTCTTCCAGCAGAGTCCTGTGTTAGTACACAGAATAATAAATCAATTTTTTTTAGTGACGAAGTAGGTTCAGGCTTTGGAAAAATATTACTTAATTACCTTAGCCATAGTTTTACCAATCATTGCTATCATAACATAAGTTTTAAACAAATGATTAAAAGAATTGCAAACACAAACCTAGACAATTATTCTACAATGGTTTTGCTACTAGGTAAAAGTACTGGTATTACCAGAGAGGACATAGTGGATGGTGTGAACACCTTATTAAAGTTAAACATAGGTAAGCTAATGTTGTGTGCTTTACCTTACTCTGATACTCTATCAGAAGATGAGAATAAATATATATATAAGTTGAATAACACTATTCACATGCTGACATGTTATCATAGTGACAAATTATTGTTTTTTGACACTAATAAGTTTGTTAGTGGTTTTAAGTTAACTCAGAGAACTTTATCTCTGTCTTGGGAATGTAGAAATATGATTGCTATGTTGATAGCATATAATATTAACGGTGTTATAGCTAATATAACAAATTCTAGTATTAGGGACGAGTCTGTGTTGTCTAGTCATACTAACAACATAGTGATGACTAATTATGAATCTTCATGTTGTACGAAGGAGGGTCCACCTACAATACCAACATCTTTGGAGGCCACTACCAGTCAGATAGGGTATTCTCTTCCTGCTGGAACTCATACGGGCTTCCTAGACACTTCAGTCGTAGTTGTGGAGGTCTCTCCGGATAACTCTTTAAACTAGTCAGTAAGACAACAGAAGTTACCCCTTCAAATAACCTATTACTATTAGAGAATAATAAAAAGGTATCTTCTGGCAATATTACTCAGAATAATAAAAAACCAAAGGGAGGGCAACATGTTTTAAAATTATTTAACCAAAATATTCAAGGTTGCTCTTCTAAATTACTGGAAATAGAATTGTTTTTAGAAAAAACCAAGTTTGATGTCATTTGTTTAACAGAACATTGGTTAAAAGCTCATCAAGTAATGTCAATTAACTATGAAAATTATTGTGTAGTTAGCCATTTCAGCCGAACATGTATGATACATGGTGGATCATTAATATTAGTTAAAAATTCTGTTAAATCAAAGGAACGAAAAGACATCGTCGGGCTTTCTGTTGAACACACCATTGAATTGTCCTGTGTTGAGCTCGATAAGCATGTAATAGTATGCGTATACAGACCTCCAAGTTACCAGAATCTATCTGTGTTTGATTCTGTAATGGAAGATGTGCTAAAGAAACTTTCTGCTAGTAGTAAGTCAATAATCATATGTGGCGATTTTAATATTAATTTATTAGAAAATAACTCAAATACTATGAGATTATTAGGTCTTTTTAGGTCATTTGACTTGTCAAATGTTTTTATTGAACCCACCCGAGTGACAGCTTCCTCTGCCACTTGTATAGATAATATTTTCTGTAACTGTGATTATTTACACAAACAAATTGTAAATAAGTTGCCATCTGATCACAGCGGACAAACAATAACATTTTGCTCCTACATGCCTTTACAAAAAACTCTAATAAGGTTTAGGCCAATTACATCAAAAAATTTAGAGAAATTAAATAATTCTTTAGCAAGTAAATTATGTGTTCAGAGTTTTAATCATTTATGTGACCCGAATGAGTTCTACGCCGAGTTCTTTTCACTATTAAACACGCAATTTAATGACACTTTCCCACTAAAGACTAAAAGTATTTACACAAAGTTCTTATTTAGTGATTGGGCGACTCCAGGTATTCGTAAAAGCAGGGAAAACCTTTTTGAACTTTATGGCCTAAAGCAACATATGAATAACACAAGCTTTCATCAGTATGTTGCTACATATTCTAAGACTTTTAAAAGTGTATGCAAAATAGCTAAAGCTCTTTATATTAGCAATAAAATAAAATCAGCCGATGATAAAATAAAAACTACCTGGCAAATAATAAATAATGAAACAGGTAGGAAAAAACAGCGTAATACTGAATTTAATTTAGAAACTGCACATGGCCCCATAAACTCAGATGTAGAAATTGCTCAGGAATTTGAAAACTTTTTTGCTAATATTCCCATTAAAACTACTGAAGCTTTAAATTCCTCACCCGCGCGTTCTGCTGATTTACTTAGAAAGAATGTTAAAGCATGCCCCTCGGAGTTTAGTTTTCAACATACGAACCCCCAGGCTGTTATAAAAGCTTTTAAAGATCTTAAAATTAAATCAACAGAAGATCTTTGGGGAATGTCTGTAAAAGTTTGTAGATCTATCATTGAAACGATTGCGCCCTATTTAGCTTTCATATTTAACATCAGTATAGACCAAGGAGTCTTTCCGGATCTCATGAAACACAGTAAAGTAGTTCCTTTATTCAAAGCCGGTGATAGTAAAGAACCCAACAATTATAGGCCTGTGTCAATTCTGCCAGTTCTCAGTAAGGTGTTTGAAAAGTTGATGCTCAATCAAATGTTACGCCACTTTAATAAAAATTCCATCTTTCATGAACAACAGTACGGTTTCACCAAAGGGCGTTGTACCACTGACGCCGGTGTCACCCTAATAAAGAACATTTTTAACGCCTGGGAGGAAGCACAAGATGCCATTGGAATCTTTTGCGACCTCTCAAAGGCGTTCGATTGCGTCAACCATGAGACACTTCTGCTGAAACTTGAGCACTATGGGATTAGGAATTTAGCTCTTGATTTACTAAAGTCGTATCTAAAAGATAGAAAGCTTAAAGTTCAAGTAAACGGCGTAAACTCATTGGGGTCTGAAATGGCAATGGGCGTTCCTCAAGGTTCGATATTGGGTCCATTCCTCTTTTTAGTTTACATTAATGATTTACCACAATTACTTCAAAATCAACCGAAGATGGTGTTATTTGCAGATGACACATCATTGATCTTTAAGATAGACAGACGGGCACAAAATCTTGACGACGTGAATAACTCTATTCTTCAGGTCCAAGATTGGTTTACGGTAAATAATTTGGTACTAAATGAAAAGAAAACCAAATGCATTAGATTTAAATTACCAAATGTTAGAAGTAGCGAATGTGACATCATACTGAATGGAGAAAAACTAGAATTTGTTGATCAAACGGTTTTCCTGGGAATCACGCTAGACGAGAAATTACAATGGGGACCTCACATAACATCTCTTGCGGGGCGGCTTAGCTCGGCCGCTTATGCTGTTAGGAAGATACGACAGTTAACAGATGTAGAAACCGCGCGTTTAGTCTATTTTAGCTACTTTCACAGCATTATGTCGTACGGCATTTTACTATGGGGTCGAGCTGCTGACATTGAATCCATCTTTATTTTGCAAAAGAGAGCTGTCAGAGCCATTTATAATCTACGTCGCCGCGAATCTCTCAGGGAACTATTTAAAAGGATTAATATTATGACGGTACCTTGCCAATTCATTTATGAAAATATAATGTATGTAAGAAAAAATCTACATCTTTTTAACAAAATAAGCGATAGACATAACTTTAATACAAGAAATAAAGATAAAATACATCAACCATTTTTCAGATTAGCCAAAGTACATACATCTTTTATGGGGTACTGTGTTAAATGTTACAATAAAATACCTTGTGATATATTGCAATTAAATGAAAGAAAATTTAAAACTCACATTAAACGTACACTTTGTAAACAAGCATACTATAAATTAGAAGATTATATCCAAGATAAGAACGCTTGGAAACATGCTGGTCCTGCTCCATAGGACAATCTAGAGTCTAGACAAAATCAAACTGGTTGCTAATTTAATTGTAAATTTTTTTATTCTTTTTTTTTACATTTATTACTCACACCCTGACTTATTACTTGTATTTTGTTTTTTAATTAAAATCGTTTTGCTTGTACCATGTTTGTAAATATGTGAGCACCATGTATCTATCAGATAATTAATTTATATGTCATGGTTTCGTTTTTAATTCTTTTACCTATTGTGGTATAGTAATTTTATTGTAGGTGCATCGTCCTCACATGTTATTATATAATTAATGTACCCATGCAAAATATTGTACCTAAACATTTTAAAAGAGTAACGGTGGAGTTTCTTGCCCGTTCTTCTCCATACGAAAACTACCTTTTGGAATGGGCGACTAGAATCAATTCTATTTTAAGATAATTTTTGACGTTCAAAAGTGCCTTTTATGTGCCTATTTGAAATAAATGCTTTGACTTTGACTTGACTTTGACTTTGACTTTGTAAATTACAGAACGAAATAAAATGTTAAGTATTTCATAATATTAGGGATAGGTACATTGGAGGACCCTCCAATTTGAACATGTTCCTTTTTCGCACGTTTTTTAAACATTATACGTACCATTGCATTGATACTTTTTATCGAGCGCGGTTATAAGTACTTACCTAACATTGCCACCGAGTTCTATGGTTTAAAAATCTGAATTCCGTAATCAGTGGAGTAATTGCGTAACACACTTCGATGATAGGTTAAGCTACGCTTGCCGCGGTTGGTCTGTGGATGGGTGACCATCTTTACATACCGAGACCCCTCCGTGCCTCGGAAAGCACGTTAAGCCGTTGGTCCCGGCTGTCATTCGTGGATCTTTGACAGTCGTTACGGGTCGTCAGAAGCCCGAAAGTCTGACAACCAGTCTTACCAAGGGGTATCGTATTACCCAATAACTGGGTTGTGGAGGTCAGATAGGCAGTCGCTCCATGTAAAATACTGGTATTCAGCTGCATCCGGTTAGACTGGAAGCCGACCCCAACATAGTTGGAAAAGGCTAGGCAGATGATGAATTGCGTAACACACTATCAGTAATTTTGACAGTTCAACAACATTAATTGCGTTATCTACGTTGTTGAGCAGACAAGTATTTCGAACATATGAAGCAATGGATTAGCAATATCTTTCAAAATTATTCAGATTGAGATTAATAGTACTTATGTTACGCAATTAAGGTGCAGGCTTGCTTTAGAATCAATCTAAGCATTTTTTGAAGTGAAACTTCTTTACGCACGCTAGTTTTAGGGAGTAAGCTAGCGAACGCGTGACGTAAGCGTTACGAAAAGTGTGATCGGGCGAGGCGAACGGGAGTTGAGTGGGGGATATAAGCAAGAGGAAGCAGTGCGCGCGCACATTTTCTTCCCCTCTTCCTCTCATAGCCAAATACGTTTGAAGTTTCACTTCAGTCGTGTGGTCATAAGCACACTCGGTTTTTTTGCTGGGAGTTTGTTGCGCCACTTCTTCTTTCCAGTTATAAGACTAGGAAGTGAAGGTCGGGCGTTTTGAGCAGTCCCCCAAAACGCTCATAAGTGATTTTGACGTACAAAACGTGATGTATCTCAGCCTAGTTTTAATAAATGACTTTTGGGACTAACCTAGATAAAGTGGATAAGACAGAGATTAAAACAGAAGAAGAACTAGCGGGGGATCAAGGGGGAGGTGGAGGGGGGTTCAGGGGATCAAACCGGAATAAATCTGCGGGGCAATTGCGTAACACTTTATCAATCGGAATCGGTTTCATTTTGACAGTTCAACAACATTCATTGCGTTATTTACGTGTTGAGCAGACAAATTTTTCGAACTTATGAAGCAATGGATTAGCAATTGGCTTCGAAACGATTCTGATTGCGATTGATAGTGTATTACGCAATTAGGGTGCAGGTTTGCATCAAACCTTTACACAAATATCTTTATCATCGTCATCATTGGCAACCTTCACCCACTGATGAGTGGTTTCTTCCTTTAGTGCCATGCTTCCCTGGTCTGTGCGACTTCTTCCCCGCGATTCCGTAGTCATCTATCAAATTTTGCTTAAATTTTTTTGCAATATAATATTGCACCGCGTAGAAACGCAGTACCAAAATTAAAATCACCTGTCTTCGAATAAAGAGTGAACAGGCATCTTGTGGGCACGCTCGTTCCATCATAGACCTCATCTATTGCTTTCCATCAGTCAAGATCGCGCCCATTTAGCAATAAACAAAAAAAAAATGTTTTGTTCAGATTTTCACACCAAGATAAATACTGGCCACCCTACCCCCGTTCCTTATACCATTAATCGCAGATAACTCATGAAAAATGATCTCCACCCTTTAATGGCGCTATGAAGTACCATTGTGCCCCGTAGTGTCAGACGGTACCGTCGAGTGACACTTCAGTAAACGCGTCATAACCTGTGAATAAACTCAGTTAAGTGCTGTGGGTAGCGGGAGCGATGCGATAGATAGCGAAGAGGGTGAGGTACAATATCTAAGATTCTTTATAATAATATATTTAAACAATTTATAGTACTAATTGCAGAGTAAGCAAACTGAAGTGGCAGTGGGCTGGCCATGTCTGTCGAAGGACTGATGGCCGGTGGAGCAGACGAGTCCTGGAATGGAGACCGCGTACCGGCAAGCATAGTGTGGGACGCCCCCCAGCTAGATGGGCGGGCGACCTAAAGAAGGTGGCTGGGGTGGACTGGATACGGAAGGCGGAGGACAGGGTGCTGTGGCGCAGTCTGGTAGAGGCCTATGTCCAGCAGTGAACTGCGATAGGCTGAGTTGATAGTACTAACACCACATAAAACAAAAAGGGCAAAAATAAGATTGTTTATTATGGAGGTCGATAAATCAAATATTGTCCAAAGCGAACCCGCAAACATTAAAACTTTCACATTTATAATAATATGTATTAATCGAATTCAAAGACCCCAGCTTTTGTGTACGTATGATAGAGTAAAGAATAGAAGTTAAGGTAATTGAAAAATATGTTAAAAACATAAAAATTGATAAGTAATCCTAAATATCGATTAAATAAATTATTGAAGTTAAGTCTTAAACTAGGCGCTATAATTACCAAACTGTTGGTTTCATATGGAATTTTGTAGACGGAAAATATTAAGTACCAGCTTCTGCCCGCGACTTCGTCCGCATGAAATTTCACCCTCCCCCATTCACCCTCTTAGGGGTGGAATTTCGAAAAACCCTTTCTTAGTGGATACCTACTCTTCACTAAGAACACACCCTCCAAATTTTATGTCTCTAGGACCAGCGGTTTAGGCTGTGCGTTGATATATCAGTCAGTCAGTGAGTCAGGACTTTACTCAATACTTTATTGCATTCCATAATGTGTACATATACAGTTGGTATGTTAAAACATCGAAATCATCAATCTTCATTATCGATCTTTGAATTTTATATGTATAGATGACCCCCACTCTGAGCAAAAAACACACTTTCCTTAAACAATTATATAAACGGATTAGTCTTATTTGCTTACGCCCAGTATAAAATAGATAACCTACTCGTAGATGGAAAAACACAATTTCATCACGCTTTCCCGAAAATAAAACCGGCACTCAGCAGCTTCGCCTCGCATCGCCCCCACTGAGACACGACCTTTACTCAAGTTTAGCCACATCACACGCAGACAAGGGTGTATATCATAATAATGATAAACGATCATTACTCACAAGGCATGTACAGTCTACTGCACGTCCATGACATTGACATCGCCTTTATTCACTAGCAGTAAGGGCGGGTTTCGCAGTTCAAATTTAACATGGGGTTGACCGTACCTACCCGGTTTTTGCGCGTCCACCTTCAGAATGGGTAGTTAAAGTTAATGGACTGAAGTTATTGTTCAGGAGTGTTTCATACAGTCCCTTTGCGGACCTGATAATGTTGAATGTATAATACTGTGGGGTTTATATTTAAACTTTAGTTTTATACCTTTTTGACTCTGCTGAGAAAGATTGGTTAAAGTCAAAGTGCTCAATGAAGGTGTACACAACTAACGTAACATCACGCCTGTAATTCTGGAAGGGTTGGTAGAGGTGCAGCTATTGTACGGTCGAACAAGCTATTTGGTTTACAGGCAGCTAACTTGCAACTACTTTTAAACAATGGTGTGCTGAGTTAGTCAATTCTTTTATACCACTCTATTTAATTAAGGATGCCATAAGCTGAAAAGATATAACGCACAAAATAAAACTAAATATTTGCTGTGTAGTGGAAAGATGAATATTTTTGCCTGTATACCAAATAGCTTGTTCGACCGTACCTACACCCAGAATTCGCCAGTTATGTTTTTAAGTCCCAAGTTATACGGCATGCTATGCAGTTTTAAAATTAAAATTAGCTAAATGCATTTTTATTGTAGGTATGTACCAGGGTGTGCAAATGTATGGTAGGTAATACGAATTAAAATTGCAGTTAGGTATTCTTAATTATTATAAAAATAAAGTTAACTTTTCACATTATTCACAACTCTGTTGCCTTTTTCCACGTACCTACGGTCGTTCCACAAAGACTGCATTGCACCTTAATTGCTTAACACACTCTCAACCTAAATCATTTTGAAGGGTATTGCTAATCCATTGCTTCATATGTTCGAAAAATGTGTTTGCTCAACTACGTAAAAAACGCAATGAATTTTATTGAACTGCCAAAATGAAACCCGTTGCTAATGATAGTTTGTTACGCAATTACCCCGCTGTGCTCCCAGTAAACTAACTGCACTCATACAGAAAAGAAACGAGCATTGACCATGTTGATAATTTCACATCATTAAATCAGGAATTCCTCACTTAGTTTTCCTTTACCGTCATTCCAAAGCTTGGGTTTCCTAAGGAAAGCATAGCCGTTATAATATTATAACTGCCGCAAAATGACGTCACAAAAATCTGCGGTATTTTGACATTACGGTGTCAAAATCGCTGTCTATATTAACCGTCGTCATGATATTTTATGACGGCACCGTTTTCTATGGAAACCCAAGTTTTATTTATTTTATTTTGTTTATTTATTTCTCTCATAAAGGTACATTGTTACAATAGTGTGTATATTATACAATTTTACCTTAGTTATGCTAGAACCTTTGTGAGAGCTGGAGTCTGAACTAGGTTCGGGACCTGTATGACAGATCTCCCGGCTCACACCCCTTTAATAATTTATCATATTTAACGTTCAATCAACTGAGAAGCTGAGAACTCAAATTCTATTGTTTCATGCCAGTATCACAGCAGAATCCTGCACAAAGCGTGTCTATAAACCCCTATTCTTCCGCCGTTTTTAATGGATGATATCTCCATAATATCCCGCCTCCTCCCTGCTCTCTTCCACATCATAAAACGCAGGCGATCGTCAGCAGAACTGGAGATTATCTGCAGATATTAATTTATACGGTGACACCCTACGTCGCTATTTTATTGTTCGCACAGAACTGTCAAGAGGCTCTCGATCCTCTTTACTTCTGTAGAATGTACTTGTGGTATGAATATGAAGTATTTAGGCATTTGAATTTACGAAGCGTCTTGCAAAAGGAAGGTTTAAAGATCAGATAAACGAGAATTTACATGAAAAGCCCATTTAGGATGAATTCATAAGTGCTACAGTTCATGGCGCTCACCCAAAAAATAGTTTAAAAAACTCCCCAAGATTTAAAGGAATGCTTGATCAAAGCAATGTTGCTTGGCGGCAAAAATAAATCCTAGTCAGTACCTACTATCCCAGAGAAAACCTTTTACAAAAAGCTTTACTAGACAAAGTCTGTAATAGTTTTCCGAGAAATGAAAAAGCTCTCGTCTGTAATTTCCCGCCATCAGCACTGTTATGACAAAGCTACTGTCATGCATTGTTATTGACGGGTAGTGACGTGGAGTTATCAATTTAATTATTAACATTTAGTCGATTTTAACACTGTCTTACGTGCCAATATTTCACTTTTGATATTATAATAATAACATAGTGAATTAGGCGACATTCCCTTAGGAGTAGTAAATAGGTAGCATGGTCAGAAAAAAATAACTTGATAAAAAACATTTCTAAAATGAATGCGGCAAATGGGATACAATTTTCCAACATTAAAACCTCCGCCCTAGATAGGCGGGAAGCATCGTCGCCCATTGCTCGTTACTGGCGCGAAGTTTTTATCAACACCCACCATTTTCTTACCACTTCATTAGTCTATTGGCAACGGCGATACCAACTCCATCTTGCAGTCCTCCAACTGTCAAATGTTCTGTACGTCAACGGACTAAGGTTGAGGTTCGAATAAATTTTGCTTGATCGACTCCGAGTTTATTTTTGCAGCAATGTCAAAGTACCAATGACATGACGTGGCATTTCTTTTTGTAAAATGAAAAAATCACGGTGATTCGGCCACAATGGAATTAACTTAGATCGAAGTGGGATGGGTCTATTTTTTGCAACAGTTTCCATAACAATGACTCAATGGGGCGTCCCTAAGTGAAATAGTTTTGCGAAAAACAAAATGGCGTGTCATTTCGCTTTTTTTTCTATTTCATTTGATAAAGGCGGGTAGATAGTGGACGCAATTTCGTTCCGAATTCGTGTTTTTTGCTTGTTTCACATTTATCAGCGGGAGTGGTGTGTAGGTAGGTACTCTTTTAGTTTTTTTTTTTTTTTTGTAGGAGGCTTTTTCATTTGATGGTAGACTATTTCACATGATTTTGTCGTAATAATGTGATTGGTGATCAGTTAATCTTAGACAAAAGAAAATATTGTGAAAAAACATGGTCTTGTCTTGAGAAAAAATCAACATAAACTCAAAGCAATTGAACCATTTACAGACACTTTTGACTTTTGAATTGTCAAAGAGTCGATCAGTCAGAAATATGAAGCTAGTTGCCCATTCCTAAGCGTAGTAGGTACCTATGGAGAAGAACGGACAAGAAACTCCATGAACACTTTTTTTTATTATTTTATCACAAAATATTAGTAACATCAACAACGCCGTGTCTGATATGCATGAGACAACCCTTCTGTCCTCTCGAGGTACAGTTACAGGCTAACATACATTTTAATTAAGCATACATCATCTGCCTAGCCTTTTCCCAAATATCGGGTCGGCTTTCAGTCTAACTGGATGCAGCTGTATACCAGTATTTAACATGAACCGACTGCCTATCTGGCCGCCATAACAGGCGTCCTCCGCACCTCATTAGGATAATATGGAACGCCGATTTATTATATATTTGTATTTAAAAAACAATGTGCATATATTGGAAGTATAATTTTTTGTGACTTGTTTTTGCCAAGATAAAAGCAATTAAAAAAAACGCCGAAGGGCGTATTTTGCACCTAAATATTAAATCAAAAAACGCCGAAAGGCGTCCGCCGCAGCGAATGGGTTAAGGACACATTCTAAGCATACATTTTGCCGTTGAAATGATGTCATTACACCAAACTCACCGCATCAACAAAGCCGCAGAAAAGTACTAAAAGACTGGTAGGTGTATACCCAAACACACATAAACCAGCTTTTTTCATTTCCCTGTAAAGCCCCGATATCCCCCGTATTCCTCTGAAGATACGAGCGCATTACATTACTACTTTCACGTCCCATATTCGGTTCGACGAAACAAAAACTGTTTTTCTCTGTGACGACAAAAGGGTGCTGATGTATGTTCTGCCATTTTTGTTTTTTGTACAAAATTACTGATATTTTAGCTAGATATGATGACGGTTTACCTATTTTTCTTAGCTGAAAACTCTTGGAGTCCTAAATCGAGTAACCAATCTTTTTGTGTACAGGTTGAAATTGAAAACATGCGACAAATCGAAATGGGAGATTGTACTCATCATTATGAACAACTTTTCCAATGGGACCAAACCCGAAATCGCGAAAAAAAAAATCAGCTGTTCCCTACATTTATGTTCGCATAACTCGTCAAAATGTAGGGAACAGCTGATTTTTTTTTCGCGATTTCAGGTTGGTCCCATAGTAAAAGTTGTTCATAATGATGAGTACAATCTCCCATTTCGATTTGTCGCATGTTTTCAATTTCACCCTATAGAAGTCTATAGATATGAAATGGTCGTGAAAACAAATTCGGAACAATGACGACACCAAAATGTCAAAATGCCAGTATGTCAAAAAAATAACTTTTTATTTGATTCATCGTTGTTTTGATATTTTAGGTCTTTATACCTCACATGACATCGCACGATGGCTTGATTTAGGAGTCCGGGAATGTATATCATAAAGGATTTAAATATTCATGAAAGACTACCTATTCAATACAAAAATTTAACTCAATGTTTTTTTCACTATGTAACCTACGCTTTTTAGCGTTTGACGATAGGACCCCTATGTGGCAGGCGTGTAAAAAGAAACCGGCCACGAACCGGACACGAAGGCTTCCGTGCCACCGTACAATATTTAACACTACATATATAAAAAAGTCACGTTTGTTGTATGGGAGCCCCCTTAATTTATTTTATTTTAATTATTTATTTTTAAAGTGAATATACAATTTAACTAAGTACCTATTCTGTAAATATTTCAAGCGTCTACTTGTTGCCGTTATTAATATCGAGCAAAAAACGGCAAAATATCACGCCTGTTGTATGGGAGCCCCCCTTAAATATTTATTTTATTCTGTTTTTAATATTTGTTGTTATAACGGCAACAGAAATACATCATCTGTGAAAATTGATGAACTGTCTAGCTATCACAGTTCATGAGATACAGCCTGGTGACAGACAGACAGACGGACAGTGGAGTCTTAGTAATAGAGTCCCGTTTTTACCCTTTAGGTACGGAACCCTAAAACTGATATTCAGTCTCAATTTGATAACACCGGAAAAAGGTTACGCTGCCAGAAAACTAATTTTTCCATTAAACAAAAAATTATTGCCTGAAAATTAATTTAAATTGTGGCCTGTGGATGAATACCAATACATATCGGGTACTCCTTCGTAAACAGCAGGTGCGACATTTCAACATATATTATAAAGTACCTACATACAGTTCGTGTCTTTAAGAAAAAGATTGACATCTTATTCTAAAGATGTTTGCTACGCCAGTGCTACGTAGCACGTAGGCAGCCCGCGTAGCACGTAGGTGGCGTAGTCAATCCGACGTAGACCGGTTACGGCCTACGCGGCTACGAGATTTTGTCTGATTTCATTGTTTACTTTACTAGTGCGTTTGTGTCGCTAAAAGTAGAAATTAAAATAGGTTTTATTATGTAAGGCTTTTTCCTTTGTGGGTTATTATTATAAATAGGAATTTAGTCAGCTCATTCCGTTAAGAGAATTCATAATCTGCTCTGAATTCAAATACACAGAAGTTTCAGATATTAAATACCTAATAACAAAGTATAGAAAGCTCTAGCACCGCAAAAGGCTGAGTAAATAGAACACTAGCCTAATGCGACCAGCCATTTAAGCAACTGCCAAATAATTAAATTCATTTGCAAAAGTGCTTGTGGCCGACTGAGGATCGAACGCCAGACTAAGGTCAATGACCTCTGTTGCCATGCTTCCGCCAAATGGATTTAACCATTAAGGAAACATATTAAAAACATTGCTTTTAAATGAGCTTAAGTAACTGCACTCTATCTCTAACATTACGTCCGGATAGGATGCTTAAGAGATTTTATAAAAATGTAGAATTTTTTTTCAATTTAAATAATAATATGAATAATAATATGTACCAGCCGTGCGATTCTGTAACCGTCTCACCGTGAAAACTTAGGCGAAGTGAGCGTGGAGTGAGCTATCAGTGTCATCCCACCTGATACTAGGGATTGACCAAGCATACATTTACAATCATAATCGAGATTTTAATAATAATTTTTATGCTAATTCTATTGATCTGTGACGTTGCAAAACTAATACTAGCGACACCTGTCGTGGAATAGCGATTGACATGGTGGTTTACGTTACGCAAAGACGGTTTTTTGTGTTTAGTAAATTAATTGCAGTTTAACAGTTAATTAAAACAAATAAACAAACATACATAATTCTCCATATTTTTAATTAAAAACATAGTCGATTGTATTAAGGATAAAAATCGATAATAATCTTATATAGTCTGTGGAAGATTATTCGAGAAACTGTCAGATTGGTTTGGAAAAAAACGGTGTTCCGTGTCCGGTCTTTTACGACCAAGAACACGAGCCTGGGGGCTGTTTGAGAGGGACTTTATATCCTGAGAGGAACGGGATGTGCCCAAATAACCCGATGGGGTTTTAATATAATCCAGTAAGAGCAGAATCCTGTGAGTATTAAACCATTTGCTTTATTCTTGCTGGACAGCCTATAGCCCAGGTCTCTTGCATGTATGTTCTGACACGAGGACGTTGTTACAGGTCTGGCTTGTTATGCTAGCCTTCATTTTGATTGGTGCTATGCGCAGCT
This sequence comes from Amphipoea oculea, assembly GCA_945859645.1. NCBI lineage: Eukaryota > Metazoa > Arthropoda > Insecta > Lepidoptera > Noctuidae > Amphipoea > Amphipoea oculea. The sequence continues at coordinate 11,583,461 of OX243891.1, read as the reverse complement.
AAATTGATGCCTGGATGTTGCGCCGTTGTGTGGTGATTTGGAATTCATCAGAGCGCAGGCGGCTTTAAGGTTATCCCTTGCGGTGTGGTCATCCGACGTTCAGGAAGGCCTTACTTAGCCGGTTCCCGGTTATGAGGGAAGTACGCCACTCCAGGTAACGAAAGCGTCACCATCTCGTCCGTAGGCCGCGTTCGCGTGTGCTCACAGGAACCTCCTGTGAGCGAAGCCAAGGACCGACGATCCGTCAACTGACTGAGGTCAGAATCAACTGAATGTGGTCAACTGAGAGACTGTAACTGATGGGTATTAACTGAGTTCAAAACTGAGAGGTTATCCGTGTAAGATAATCATTTAACCTATGAGAGAGTTAGGCCTTTTGTAAAAAGGCTAGGTGTTAAGACCAGTTGTTGTAAGACCTTGTGTCTCGGGTAAGATTAGTATATTAGTTATTTTCCCCATAGGAGCGTCAGACCCAAATAGGTCTACCCATTTGACGATATGTTAGGGTTACAGTTGGCGCCCAACGGTATATAATTATTTAATTGTATAAGGTGAACAGATTGATAACGGTATCTATCTCTCTCTCTCTCTCTCAGTTCTCTCAGTCCTTTCAGTTGGCGGATTCTCGTATTAGTTTAAGGCTAGTTTATAAGTTTTAAATATAAAGTGGTCAACGCACCACATTCTAACCATTTCTTTGTTGGACCGGTAAGGTGCAGAGTGTTGATAAAGGTCATTACATTACCTTATTTGTATGTATGCTCAACTCACAAGTTGAACAAGTTGCATTCTGTTAATTATTTTGGGACTATTCTATGTACCAAATGTTTGTTTAGTGTTTGATGACTTAATATTACCTATGTATTTGGAAGTTTTGTAACATACTAGTTTGCATTTGTGGTAAAGTTAATTTATTGCAACACACAGGTACAAGTAATAATTATTATAACTGGAAGATAATTATTTTACAATATAAAACATAACAGTTCTTGTTTATGTTCATGTGTTTGTTTCAGTTCATGTTCAGATAAACTGTATTGCATTTATATAGTGAAACATTGTATTATAACTCAATAAACCCAATATAAATTTCTGTAACAATAATAAAATAATTTGGGGGTAAACTTAAAAATAGAAAGTTTCTATGACGCAGTTCTCAGTAGTGTTCTAGCGGTCTCTTCTTTGTTATAGAGAATTTCAGCGGTAAGATAATAACATTACAGGCAGGTTGCACTATTAGTATTTGGATTTGTGCGATACAGGGAGCTGAAATTTGTCGAAATTATTGAACAATAACATTCAACTTTCATTGAAACGAAACACTTGGAATTTTTATGACAACTGGTCGGTCTCTTATACGTTTAACGTTAAAACACTCATCCTTAAACCCAGATTTATAATACAACCGGCATTCCATAAAACAGCATTGTTTATTATCGACGTTCGTTTCCATACATTGGAACTTAACCTATAAAACACATTGACATTGGTGACATTTGACGTTTAGAAATATTACGGTGCGTTCGGAAACGAGATTGGAGTTATACACGTTTTGCGTTTAGTTTCTTGTTACTTATTTTGCGTAGCATAGCTTTTATTATATCGAAATAATAACGTTACAAATTAAAAATAATAATTATAATAATATTGGATTTAGAGACAGTATATTGACGTATGAGGTTGCGGTTTATGCATTACTTGCGTGCGACTCGTACATTTACTTGTAGTTATTATTTGCTGTTATATAAAAAAAAAAAAAATGTTACTGATACCATTACACAACTAGTGATTATGGTAGCCGGAACTTGAATTATGTATGTTCTTCTTGCTCACGGGATTCCTGAAACCGTAATTACCATTTATGAGGTTAAATTCACGGGATCAGAGTTTCATAGGCTACTATAGAAGTTTAACGTACCTCAAGTTCACTATGGGCGCACCACACACTAACATGGGGGAAAGGGACATTTAAACAGCAAAATCAATTTTATCGTCTTAAAAAGAAAAAATAGATTATTTATTTAGAATTTTATTTTTTTGCTTATTAATTTTAATATTAATTAATTCCAGAACAAAAAATAGTACCAAATATTCTAAGAAACTAGTTTCAACAGACAGTCACCAACCACCAGAACCGGTCGAAATGGATAAATAGTTTTTTTTTTTAGTGTTTCTGATTATAATAAACTTAACACATCAGTGTCAACACTATTCAAGCCAGACAGGGATATATTCAGCCCTAATTGATATAAATATATATATATATATTTTTTTTTTAATTTTTTTTTTATAATTAAATGGCTTAGTTTGCTTTTTGCCATGTTAATCTATATGATGTTGCAGTTTACAATATATTAGCCGTAGTCCGTGTTTTCACGTGTTGTTTTGAGGTCTATTCGAACAACGACGACGAGGCGTAACGTAACTATAATGCTGCACATGGTATTTACATTGTTTTGTTTATTATATTAAATTATGAACGCGAGTTTAGGGTTTTGTTTAAAATTTATACGGGAACTATGCCGTTTTGCATGCATACGTTTTGCATGCCTTGCGTTTAGTAACAAACTTATTTTTATGGCTCGGTCCATAACTTTTGTAATCAAGTTTGGTTGGTTTTTCATATGGAGCGGGTAGTAACTCCTAAAATAGGCCTTGACTGAAGCGGATAGTGACTTCTAAAATAAGCCTTCACGATATTTATAATCAATCTGCTTGGTTGGTTTTTCTTATGGAGCGGGTAGTAACTCCTAAAATAGGCCTTGACTGAAGCGGATAGTGACTTCTAAAATAAGCCTTCACGATATTTATAATCAATTCTGCTTGGTTGGTTTTCTTATGGAGCGGGTAGTAACTCCTAAAATAGGCCTTGACTGAAGCGGATAGTGACTTCTAAAATAAGCCTTCACGATATTTATAATCAATCTGCTTGGTTGGTTTCTCTTATGGAGCGGGTAGTAACTCCTAAAATAGGCCTTGACTGAAGCGGATAGTGACTTCTAAAATAAGCCTACACGTTGTTTATAGCCAAGTTTGCTTGGTTGTATTTTTTTTAAGAAGCGGATTGTGACTTCTAAAATAGGCCTTCACTAATTGTTTGTTTTGCCGAGATAGCATTGTTGCTTCGGTGAGACTTTAGATAGCACTAGTGCTTATCTAGTTACGAGCGGCCGGTGACTCTTAAAATAAGCCAAACCACCATTATGTTTTCAGAAGTTTTATTTCTGGGAACGCTTTATACGTCTTGCCTGGTGAGTTATGCACATTGGTTGCCCTATATATGTATCAGCTCGCTGAACATATTCACCAGGAGGATCGTTTAGATTTGTATTAAACAATGCAGAGTTCCACTGGTATACAGACGGAATTCGGGAGTATGCAAGAGGTGGCTTCCTGCGATATGAATGCAGGTTGCTACAGGATTGAAAGAGAGGAAAATTTAGGGATGTATGAAAGAATGGGGGGGGTTATGCCCGGAATGTAGGAAGATTTGTAAGCAGAATAAGTTTCCTGGCAGTTTGGATTTTATAAGGTTGGTCAATTACTTACAGCAGGAGAAATTAAGGAAATTATTTATATTCCATCTTAAAAATTATTATATCTGTCGTTTCAGAATCATCAGATTATAAAGATTTGTACTCTTCCACTTAGCTTTCTATGAGAATTTGTTTACCCACTCCAGTGTTGTAACACCGAGGGCGGTGTTGGTTTTTGCGTACACAAAAACCTTATTGTGGGAAGAGGGGCATTGTGACGTTGCAAAACTAATACTAGCGACACCTGTCGTGGAATAGCGATTGACATGGTGGTTTACGTTACGCAAAGACGGTTTTTTGTGTTTAGTAAATTAATTGCAGTTTAACAGTTAATTAAAACAAATAAACAAACATACATAATTCTCCATATTTTTAATTAAAAACATAGTCGATTGTATTAAGGATAAAAATCGATAATAATCTTATATAGTCTGTGGAAGATTATTCGAGAAACTGTCAGATTGGTTTGGAAAAAAACGGTGTTCCGTGTCCGGTCTTTTACGACCAAGAACACGAGCCTGGGGGCTGTTTGAGAGGGACTTTATATCCTGAGAGGAACGGGATGTGCCCAAATAACCCGATGGGGTTTTAATATAATCCAGTAAGAGCAGAATCCTGTGAGTATTAAACCATTTGCTTTATTCTTGCTGGACAGCCTATAGCCCAGGTCTCTTGCATGTATGTTCTGACACGAGGACGTTGTTACAGGTCTGGCTTGTTATGCTAGCCTTCATTTTGATTGGTGCTATGCGCAGCTAAATTGATGCCTGGATGTTGCGCCGTTGTGTGGTGATTTGGAATTCATCAGAGCGCAGGCGGCTTTAAGGTTATCCCTTGCGGTGTGGTCATCCGACGTTCAGGAAGGCCTTACTTAGCCGGTTCCCGGTTATGAGGGAAGTACGCCACTCCAGGTAACGAAAGCGTCACCATCTCGTCCGTAGGCCGCGTTCGCGTGTGCTCACAGGAACCTCCTGTGAGCGAAGCCAAGGACCGACGATCCGTCAACTGACTGAGGTCAGAATCAACTGAATGTGGTCAACTGAGAGACTGTAACTGATGGGTATTAACTGAGTTCAAAACTGAGAGGTTATCCGTGTAAGATAATAATTTAACCTATGAGAGAGTTAGGCCTTTTGTAAAAAGGCTAGGTGTTAAGACCAGTTGTTGTAAGACCTTGTGTCTCGGGTAAGATTAGTATATTAGTTATTTTCCCCTTATGAGCACAGTCCAAATAGGTCGACACATGTACGTGAGCTAGTAAGGTTATTGATCTATTCCCTCGTGGACTCGCATAGCGACTCTGAGAAACTGCTATTTGTCTCATGCAGGTTTTCACCCATACCACTAGGTACGGAGACTAGTTGTGTGGGTGAATGCCATAGTAGCAGGGAAAGAGGCATTGTTTTAGTGGCTTGCCACTTTGTTTGTATGTGTGCCTTAATTATGTATTAATTCCAATAAACTTGTATTGTGTAAGAAGGTACTTGTTTAATTGAATCTTTCCCTAGCAGAATATACCCTATAAATTTACTTTAGCACGGTGGTGAGTAGTATTGTTCAAATAGAAACCATCATCAGCTTGTTTCCAATTAATTTCTGTAAACTACGCACGGGCCAGTGTTACAGTTTTTTTTTTTTTTTTTTTTTTTTTTTTTTTTTTTTTTTTTTTTTTTTTTTTTTTTTTTTTTTTTTTTTTTTTTCTTACACAATACAAGTTTATTGGAATTAATACATAATTAAGGCACACATACAAACAAAGTGGCAAGCCACTAAAACAATGCCTCTTTCCCTGCTACTATGGCATTCACCCACACAACTAGTCTCCGTACCTAGTGGTATGGGTGAAAACCTGCATGAGACAAATAGCAGTTTCTCAGAGTCGCTATGCGAGTCCACGAGGGAATAGATCAATAACCTTACTAGCTCACGTACATGTGTCGACCTATTTGGACTGTGCTCATAAGGGGAAAATAACTAATATACTAATCTTACCCGAGACACAAGGTCTTACAACAACTGGTCTTAACACCTAGCCTTTTTACAAAAGGCCTAACTCTCTCATAGGTTAAATGATTATCTTACACGGATAACCTCTCAGTTTTGAACTCAGTTAATACCCATCAGTTACAGTCTCTCAGTTGACCACATTCAGTTGATTCTGACCTCAGTCAGTTGACGGATCGTCGGTCCTTGGCTTCGCTCACAGGAGGTTCCTGTGAGCACACGCGAACGCGGCCTACGGACGAGATGGTGACGCTTTCGTTACCTGGAGTGGCGTACTTCCCTCATAACCGGGAACCGGCTAAGTAAGGCCTTCCTGAACGTCGGATGACCACACCGCAAGGGATAACCTTAAAGCCGCCTGCGCTCTGATGAATTCCAAATCACCACACAACGGCGCAACATCCAGGCATCAATTTAGCTGCGCATAGCACCAATCAAAATGAAGGCTAGCATAACAAGCCAGACCTGTAACAACGTCCTCGTGTCAGAACATACATGCAAGAGACCTGGGCTATAGGCTGTCCAGCAAGAATAAAGCAAATGGTTTAATACTCACAGGATTCTGCTCTTACTGGATTATATTAAAACCCCATCGGGTTATTTGGGCACATCCCGTTCCTCTCAGGATATAAAGTCCCTCTCAAACAGCCCCCAGGCTCGTGTTCTTGGTCGTAAAAGACCGGACACGGAACACCGTTTTTTTCCAAACCAATCTGACAGTTTCTCGAATAATCTTCCACAGACTATATAAGATTATTATCGATTTTTATCCTTAATACAATCGACTATGTTTTTAATTAAAAATATGGAGAATTATGTATGTTTGTTTATTTGTTTTAATTAACTGTTAAACTGCAATTAATTTACTAAACACAAAAAACCGTCTTTGCGTAACGTAAACCACCATGTCAATCGCTATTCCACGACAGGTGTCGCTAGTATTAGTTTTGCAACGTCACAGATCATTTTATATAATTTCAAAGCTAGTAGGTATTTTAGTGGTCAGAACATTAATATTTTGTGGGGTTTTACAATAAAATAGCAAAACAGAAACTTAGCCAGAAACTCAATGTTGTTTTTTTTTTCTTTTTTTTCCTAGACTGACTAGTCAATACAGCCTGAGGCGCGAGCTTTGATGTAAATCGCGTGAAGTGTTCACTTCACGCCGCGCTTGCGCGTTAGTCACTGTCATTATCACATTGGAGATTATTTTCATGTGGATCGCGTGAAGTGTTCACTTCACCCGACTCACGACATTTAATGTCGTGAATCGAGTGAAGTGAACACTTCACGCCGCGCTTGCGCGTTAGTCACTGTCATTATCACATTGGAGATTATTTTGATGTGGATCGCGCGAAGTGAGCTTACGCGTTGGGCGCTGTCATTAATATTAAATTAAGTTTTTATTTATTTCTATAATTGACGACCATGGTCGTAAGCCTGTTCGTAACCGAGTTCAGAAATTAGTTCCTATTTATTTCAACGCTTTTAGATGTTATGTCTAAATCCAACCGTGTTTGTATACATTTAAAAAGTCAGTTGTGTGCATTTTGTTTTCAACAATTAACCAGATTTTGTATTAACTAGTTACAGACTACTTATTTAACCTGTAACGCGTGCAAATATAACATTATTGTAACAAGATACTAAATAACTAAGATCCGTATTTTTGATGCAAGTAACCCTTAAGGTGAATGTGCCATGGTAGACCGCGAAATTTAAATTTTCTTACGTTTTTTGCAATTTGCAGATCAGTGTCAGGTTGTATCTTGATCAAAATATGATTCGCGACTATAACAGGTACGTATTTACAGAATTATAATGATTAGAATCCTTAATACATCTTTCTAAGTTAGATTTCTACTGTTAAGAACAAATCTCGTATAGAAAAGTGTTTATGGTAGAAATCCAACTTAAAGAGATATATTAATGATTTAGGCCGTCGGAAATAGACAAAAAAAGTGGCTAAATTCGCAAAGCGTGATGTAGTTCTGCATATTTGGTATGTTGTATAGGTTTGTTAGGGTAGTGTAAATTCAAATTTGCAACTTCTAAAAACTTGTGGAAACTGAGAAAATCGAGAAAAACTTCGAAATTTTGGGACTTTTTTCACTATTTGCTCTCCAGGGCCAAAACTATGCATTTTTTTGCGAACAATGTTCCATACACTTATAAACTGTATTAAATTGTTTAAAATTTGAGCCCAAATGCAGCTCTATTGACCCCAAAGGAGCCAAGCTATGGCACTTCAAAGATGACCAATTTTTCTTGAAAATTGAAATTTTCAGGTTTTCCACACTTATTTCGCGAAATATTGGCAAAACCACTTGCCCTACGAAGAAAAGTTACTGAAAATATTTTATAGTACATTTATTTAGCTTTTATTAGAGCCCAAAACGAAGTTTGTGAGACTAGCAGTTCACTCACAATCTCAAAAAACGAAAAGAAGGTAAAATGGGTTATAGAGGCAAAAGACTCAATGTATACAGGGTTATTGGAAATTAGACCGGAATCTTATAAGGGGCGATGGGGGACATCATTTGCAACAATATTCACCCTAAAAGTAATATGTATAACCTCTCCGTCCATAGTAAAAAGATTTGTAAATCGTAGAACTCTTTCTTTTGTCTTTGTTGTGTGTGGATGTCGGTTGATGGCGTTAAGTTCACTAATGTACCATTGAAGTTAACTTTAATGGTTAACATTTTTTTTAATTTTAAGTGGTTATTGCAGGGATACGTTACATTTGTCTCAATTATTCCATTCCGAATATCAATAACATAAGCTGAGAGTACCTCCCCGCGGTGAAGGCGGTAACAGAGTAAGCAGTGTAAGCGTGTAATGCAAACACTTATGTAGTCGTTGATGGGGGATACCTCTTGCATACTGTTTTTGGCATCGTAACTCATTTGTACAGGCAATTATAGATGCCTACGTCACGTATACGTTGAACCGCTTTGGCAGGAACGTATCAGTGGTGTTTTTTTTTTTTATTTATTCTCTAGAGAAATACAGTATTTTTTCTTTTACAATATCACTCGCCGGGTTGACGGGTACCGGGAACGAGAGTGCCGATCGGAGCACAAAAGTTGCTGAGCGATTCAGACGATATCTTGATTCTTCAACTGAAATTATTTTTGACTCCTCCACGATTATAAAAGTGCCCCAGGAGAAGATGATGTCGAACGATCGAAACAAAGAACGTCTCATTCAACATCTATGCTCTGCATTATGCCTCGAAGGAATTGAAACGAAGACAGCGACGGATGATGCAGACCGCGATATTATTCTAATGTCGTTAGAGAAAACCAAGAGCCACGCCCATGTGATCGTAGTGGGAGAGGCCGTAGACCTGCTTGTTCTCCTCTGTGGGTTGGGTTCTAACATCCAGAACTTGCGCTTTCAGAAACGTGGACGTAACAGACATGAGGCCGGGTGCATTCAGTATACCACTAGCGCGTTTAACCGAGGAGAAGTGAAATGCCCAATGGATTTAAACTGTTTATACACGCTTTTACTGGGTGTGATACCACGTCCGCCCTTTTCTGGCAAGGAAAACAGAAATTGTGGGGTCAATGTCAAAAGAGGCAAGAACTAGTAGACCAGGGGCGCAATTGCGTTACACATTATCAATCGGAATCGGTTTCATTTTGACAGTTCAAAAACATTCATTGCGTTATTTACGTGTTGAGCAGACACATTTTTCGAACTTATAAACCAATGGATTAGCAATTTGCTTCAAAATGATACAGATTCCGATTGATAGTGTGTCACGCAATTAGGGTGCTGGCTACCATCTTCCTCCAAACAGATGCAACGCATGCGGATATTGCGGAAGCTGGCATAAAGTGTCTGGTGGCTCTTTACGGAGGCGTTGCAGGTACTCAGACACTGCAAGACCTGCGGTTCCAGTTGTTTGTGAAGACAGCGGCAAGCGCAAAAGTGAATCTGGCACGTTTGCCCCCTACTACCGAGGCATCCTCTTTTCATGCGTTTCGCATCTACCACCAAGTGCAAAAATGGCTGGGGGTAGAAAAGGATCCCACCGAGTGGGGTTGGGAAATTAGCTCCCGCGGCCTAATCCCGATCACAACATACAAAGAGCCAGCTCCCGCACAGCTTCTAAAAATGATAGCCTGCAAATGCAAAAAGGGATGTAGAGGGGCATGTAGTTGTTTAAAAGCTGGGCTGAAATGCTCGGCTCTTTGTTTGAATTGCGGAGGAAAGTCGTGTAATAACGTCGCGTTGATTTCTGTTGACGAAGACAGCGACGATTCAGAGCAAGATGAAGAAGGACTTCTTCCTCAGAATGATGAAGAAAGACACGAAGAGGAAGAAGAACACGAGCGCATTCTTTTTCATCTTTCTCAAAACGAAAACCATCCTTATGAAAGGGAATCCCAAGCAAAGAAAAAACGACGATTGACTAAGAACAGTTCTTAGTCAATCGTCGTTTTTTCGGTTTGATTTTTTGGTTTTTTTTTTTATTCGGTCATTGATTTTGTTTTGCCTAGAACTTAGATTCCAAATCAAACTTCGAGCGAGATTATTGCAAGTGACCTCCCACCAAAATTCCTGTCTAATTTCCAATAACCCTATATATATTTTAGTCTTTTGTCTCTATAACCCATTATACCTTCTTTTCGTTTTTTTGAGATTGTGAGTGAACTGCTAGTCTCACAGACTTCGTTTTGGGCTCTAATAAAAGCTAAATAAATGTACTACAAAACATTTTCATTAACTTTTCTTCGTAGGGCAAGTGGTTTTGCCAATATTTCGCGAAATAAATGTGGAAAACCTGAAAGTTTCAATTTTCAAGAAAAATTGGTCATCTTCGAAGTGCCATAGCTTGGCTCCTTTGGGGTCAATAGAGTCGCATTTAGGCTCAAATTGTAGGCAATTTAATACAATTTATAAGTGTACGGAACATTGTTCGCAAAAAAATGCATAGTTTAGGCCCTGAAGAGCAAATAGTGAAAAAAGTCCCAAAATTTCGAAGTTTTTCTCGATTTTCTCAGTTTCCACAAGTTTTTCGAAGTTGCAATTTTGAATTTACACTACCCTAATAGACCCATAGAACATACCAAAAATGCAGAACTACATCACACTTTGCGAATTTAATGTCTTTATCCGACGGCCTAATTCTAATGACTATAATTCTGTAAATACATGTCTATTATAGTCGCAAATCATATTTTGATCAAGATACAACCTGATACTGACCTACGAATTGCAAAACACGTAAGAAAATTTAAATTTCGCGGTCTACCACTGCGCATTCACCTTAACCGGTCAAGCGGCGCGCGTTGCCCATGATTGGCGAGTGGCGACGAAACCGTAGCCAATGAGCGACGCGCGCGAAGTGATGTTGCCATGGTTACCGTGGAGTGAAAATTGGAACATTCCGAATTGCACTGTAATCGATTACAGAGTGCTTACACATTGACCCCAATTATTCTGTATGGTATAAATTACCTATTATTCCCCGCATAATCTTACCACGCCGTACGGTTGTCAAGCGTGGTATTTTGACAGTTCAAACCGGTTTCGTAAAACTAACGTGGCATTTTCGAAATTGTGCTTCCGGCTACAGTCGCTACCTTACCAAAGAATAAGAAATTCGTGGTGTATACACAAATAAATACTATAATCCAACCGTGAGTACATAATGAAGTGAAAATAGTTTTGACTGTCACCTGCCATAATGGTGATTCATCTAAATCGGAACGCAAATTATTTATGTGAGCGCTGTGGGCGATGATGGCCTAATTCGGAATGATCCATATATCACGCAGCGCACTGCGCATGCGTATTAGGGGCTGTCGTTAGTATCAAGTGAACTTTTTTTTTTGCTTTCATGCTATTGACGACCATGTACAGACGTCAGCACATCAACCTACCCGAAACTGTCACATTTTCCCAATCAACTTTGAACCTTATTGTTTAGTAATAAAGTTGAAAATCTATTAAAGAAAGACAGATTGTAGTAGGTTGATGTGCTGGCGTCTGTACAACTCGTTTATAGAGAGTAGTATATTCCTTGATGTAGAATGTACATAAGCCCGTACGTATTCAAATACAGTGACAATAATTAGTTCCTAATTACCTATTTAATGCTTTTAGAGATTTTAATGTCTAAATCCAACTGTGTTTGTACATTGAAAAAGACAATTTAGTCAGCCTACATTAAAATTTAAGATATTATAACATAAGAAATTGTGCTAAGCAAGTACCTATTCAGTGATTGGTGTAATGTTCGTATACACAAGTACATAATACGTAAAAGCACATATAGGGCTTTGACATTATATAATCAAAGATATAGGGTTTTTTTATATCATCTCTAAGTAAACCACACGTAAAAGATACAAACCTTATAACATAAATATGTAGGCATATTATTAATCTAGTTATGTAGGTAAATATTAGATAATTATGCTACCCATCAAATCTTATGAATGTGCGTTAATTAAGAGCGTTGGATAAAAAACTCATATGTTAACGCCATTAAATATTTCATATTTAGCGCACAAGCTTATTACTTTACCTTTATTAAATTCAAGTCTGTAAATGCGATAATCGCCATTTTGTTGACAGTGGTGGTCGAGGCTAAAAAACATAAAAATTGGGGATTTCGAACATCTAAACTACACCACAGGGGCAGCGAATAATACATCATTTAATTATTTGACGAATTCATTCATTGTTCAAGTTAAAATAAGTAGTGGTAATGAAGTTTTTTGATATCTAATGTCGAAGTTTCGCGCCAATCGTGCGCGTTTACATTTTTACTTTTCACAAATATCACACACACACATGTAGAAAAGATTTAAAATTAGACAAATATTATTGGAAATATTATTTACAACACGAAAATGCCCAAATCCTAACGTAATATTGAAACACAGGTCGAATAACACGTATTATTCATTACCACTACTCAGTTTGTGTTCAAAATCGCCGTCCATTTTTGTTTTTTTTTTTTTATCGTAATGATGTGCGAAAGCGATTATGCTAAACATTTTTTTTTGTAATTTCGATTGACTCGGGTAATTAATATGTCGAATGTCGAAAATCGATACTCAGAAACTGAATTAAAATTATTTTATGCATTAAATACAATAAGCATTGTTTGTAATAATGATTTATGCTTTTCTAATGTAATTTTAATAGTTTTTTGGACATTCAATTGAAACTGAGTCAGTAACTTGACCATAGTCATTTATTGAATTTCGCGTCGAATTGTTTCTATATTTGAATTGATCTTCGGAATGCGCTCGCCGTTTAAAATTATTTTTATTTATTGTACATTTATTTATTTTTGATACTTTTCTAATAGTTTGCTACAGAATGCCCAGTATACATTTTTTAGGTAGGTCTGAGCAAAAGTTTGAGAATGACGATAAATTAATTGTATAAATTGCGTATTTCGCAATCAATTTACATTTCAATATGTGTTGTTAGTTTTATAAGCTTGGTAGTTTTTGTTTCTATTATTTACTTGAGTAATAGTAATTGTTTATTTTTGTGGTAGTTTCCCAAAAAAAATTGAAAAAAAAAAATGCCATGTTCATGTCGAACCACGCACAGTGAAAGGCTCCGTAGTTGGGTTGAATATTCACGCTTGCACAATGCACATAATTAATTTGATCGACTGCAAAAATAAGTTTGTATTTCATAAACTCATCGTTCATAAGTTCATAAGGTATTCAAAAATTAAAGTGCCGGCTAGAAAAGAAAAGTCCTACTGTTTTCTTATGAATAACATCTTGAGCATGTCTTACTATTACAGCGAAAGTCGAGCTTCTTCAAGAGATTAGGTGGTTTATGTACATATTATAGGTGCCTATACCTTCTGGATAGGTGTAGTAATTACTATTTTATACAACTTTCAAAAAAAAAAACAACATTGAGTTTCTGTTTATGTTTTGCTATTTTATTTTAAAATCCCACAAATTGGCGTCGATTCTCTTGTTCACAAACTAAACTATATTTAAGTTAATTGTCTATGGAGTATCTTAATTTGACAGGTCTAAACTAATATTTATCTTCTGTCCTTTTCTTAACGAAATAGAAAGAAAAAGATGCACTGAAATTAAATTTAGTTTAGTTTGTGAACAAGGGAATCGGCGCCAATATTAATGTTTTGACCACTAAAATACTAGCTTTGAAATTATATAAAATTTTCAATATAATTAGCTTAAAAAATATTATTAAAATCTCGATTATGATTGTAAATGTTTGCTTGGTCAATCCCTAGCATCAGTGGGATGACACTGACAGCTCACTCCACGCAAGTTTTCACGGTGAGATTTTTACAGAATCGACATGCTGTATATAAAAAGGGAGGGAAAATAATCAAAGGGCATCAAAAAATTCGTCCGCATCGCTGTCAACAGGAAACGTGCCCAAAAGGCTGGCAGCATTGCCACGTTGTATGGCAATGCTGATTCTTTGGCCAAAAATGTAGAATTGATTAATTTCTACTTTTAGATACGAATAAGGGCTTTTTACAGTTTGATGTTGGAAAAGTCTTACCAAGGGGTATCGTGTTACCCAGTAACTGGGTTGTGGAGGTCAGACAGGCAGTCGCTCCATGTAAAATACTGGGATTCAGCTGCATTATTGTAAGTTTTAGTGTATATTGACGACATCATAGTTCCGTCAACTATATTTTGACTGTGGGGTAATCACACTAATATTATAAAGGCGAAGTTTGTGAGTGTGTGTGTGTGTGTGTGTGTGTGTGTGTTTATATGTTTGTTACTTCTTCACCACTGAACCGATTTAGATGAAATTTGGTATAGAGATAGTTTGAGTCCCGGAAAAGGACGTGATAGTTTTTATCCCGATATCCCCACGGGATCGAAACGTACGCGGGTGAAACCGCGGAGAGCAGCTAGTACTATATAAAACAATAAGTTCAGTTCGATGCCCCAGATATTGTTCTTAATGGTCTATGACACCCCCTATCGTGCCTAACGCCGACATTAAAGGTGCGGCCAGTATCACCCATAATAGCTACAGTCAACTGCACGCACATGGTAACAGTTTGACATTGACAGCCCCTTTATGTTGTAGCAGTAAGGGCGCGTTTCGTAGCTCATGTTTAGTACTGGCGTGCGGTTGAGCGTACAGCCATAAAGATCTCTGTGAGTACGGTCTGCTGCCCCGTCGCTTAACAGTGCCATGGCAACGCCCATGGTTGATTCATTTGGCATTCCTTAGCTTGGTAGAGTATACTATTATTTATGTGTGTGTGTTTAATGTAGGAAAATAGCAGTTTTCTTTACCAGTATAAGATAAATTTCAGTTTACTTACGTAGCAGATCATTTTATGCAAATCCTGAATGATTGTCTCTGTGGATACTGTCTAACAGGCCCCTAATATTGTAAGACAGTTCGATTTTGTAAAAAAAACATCTTATAACTGCTAAATCTAATGACATCAAACAAGAACCTATCAGCTATGTGCTCAAATTAAGCCGTATAAAAATGTACTCTAATTAAACTGTGCTAGAGCTATCTGTCTAGCACCTGAGCATTAGTTAATGGCTCAAATTAAGTGACATCTATAACCTCTATTCATCATCATCATTATCGACCTGGCCTTATCCCAATTTATTTGTGATCGGCGCAACATGTCTTTTTCTTCCATACTTCTCTATTAGACGTCAACCTATAGTAAATCGATAACCACAATCCATGACAAAATATAACCCTTATTATTTTAAATGGCTAAGAAAAGGTCATCTCCCAAAAATCGACTAAAAATCCATTACAATATATAAACAAAAGAAAATCGACTAGAACAACATTCAAAAATCGAACGCTCACTAAACAAACACGCACAACCCTAATGTTGCCAAGTAATCAATTATTCAATTTCGTTTTACTAATAATTTAGCGTGCAACGCCCTCTACATATACAAAGAGGCTAACTAAACTAAAAGTGGACGTTGCTAGGTAGTTATTTGGCTAAAATAGTCTACATTGTGCAGAATATAGCTCTAAGTGTGAGGGTATGTTGCTACCCCGTCGGGCAATGGCGTCATCGGGCCATGACAACGCCTTTCGCCGTCAATAAAAGCTGTTGACAGCTTTTAAAAAGCTCTATAACTAGATGGCTAAATAAACAAGGATATAAAAAATTAAATTAATAATTTCAGCTGGTATTGACCCAATGCAGGGCAAAGACCTCTCCCAGCCCGCACCTCAATTTTGTTTGTGCGAAATAAAATAATAACCTAGGTACTAGACTCTATGCTACGCTAAACTAGAAACTAGACAGATAGGTGCAGATAAAGCTTTTCTAATTATTTAAAAAAATAGTGCTCTTCTTGTCTCCATAGAAATCTGTGAAATACTTAAGGAAAATACTGCAAATAATAGTTTAAATATCTTCATTCTGCGTCTTTCAAGAGGTAGGCTGAGGTCCATATTGAGTCAGCGTTCCTCAACCTAAATTGCACCCCTTTCGCTTCACCATCCGGGGCTCAGTCCCTTTGAAATCAATGAAATGAAAACAAAACTAATATATCCTAAGGATTCTAACACCAACGCGCTAAAAACAACCTAAACATAACAAAAATAAGATACAGTTTCCCTAAAATCGAATAGAACACGATTCGCGAGTAGAAAATGGCCGGAGTTTCAGATGCAGCGAAAAAATGTGGCACGCATGCGCACAGCGCCGCTCGATATATGCACCCTCCGGTGATCATGTGTTGAACCACTCTCGTATCTACGCGAAACGAACGATATTACAGAAGAATACGCGTTGTAACACTCACACAACACCACGCAAACACTTTACACGACAGAAAAATATCAGTAAGAACTTTACAGCAGCTTCCCTCATGTTTTCTCAAATATAACCTGCAAAGAAAGTTATTAGTACAGTTGACACGAGAAATACAGAACAATATTGTGGGGCTTCAGTGATGGGTGTGCAACGCCACGGCCCTCTTGTCCAGACGCAGCAGTAACTGTAGGCAACACGTACTGCTGTGACAGGACAATATGGTCGTAACGCGCAGTTCGGGCGGCGGCCCGCGGGCGAGTGAGGCAGCGTGGCCGCGCCGCGCCACCGCGCCCCTCCGCCCGCCGCCCCGCGCACGCGCCAACACCCCCCGCGGCCGCTACGACACCCTCAATGAACGCCCACAATCAACTATCGATTTTCCAGTAAAAAAAATGGTTTAATTCATCAGCACGCATCTTTGGGGTTGTCTATGTTTCTTTTTGGTGGGCGTTCGAATTTGGAAGGTGGTTAAGCGATTCGCTTTGAGAAACCACTAGTTAGAGACCTTGATTACTGTATTTTGTAAAACATACTATCTATTTCCCTACCCCCGCCATTTTCTCCAAAAAATCTGGACAATTTGATCACTGAAGTCTTAATTTTCCATAATTAAGGACTCCTGTTCAGTGAGGTTTTCATGACGACAATCAGCAAATCATCGAAGTATAATAACTTGCAAGAGTCCACCTTCACATACATACAAGTCAAGTTAAATAAAAGCTTTTAAAAATCCACTTAACTATGATGAAATCCAGACCATAATCTCTAGATATCAAATTCTCTTTACAAACGCGAACTTCTTTCTGTGAGTTTAACAAAAGCCTCGCAGGAATATCGGTCATTGCTACCTCCATTTTCTATTTCAAGCCGGCATTGCCCCTGAAATGCTATGGTTTTATATAAAACCTGATATTAAATCTCTTTCAGTGCGCTGAGAATTTTATTTCTAACTGTGCAAACCTGAAGAAAAGGTGCATTGAGATTTTGGCTCAATGCTCAATCAATCATTCGACTGAATCACGATTGATTCTATAAAATCAACACATTATGAACATCTGAGATAAATAAATAAATAAATGTTAATCTTTATTTTAACTTTTAAGCAGGTATTTCTTTATCTTGATCATATGTAACTCAGCGTGCTATGAATCAAAAGCAGTATTTTATATTTCAATTTTGATGTCAAAAACGTTTTCTATTTCCGAGTTTGTATCTAAAAGAGTGTTTTTGTCCCGCACAAGTTATAAGAGGCAAACTGTGAGAAGTAGGTTACTGAGGGGCTCGCAAGCGTTGTCCTGGCAACGCTCTCTACTAGTGTGTAGCGATGTTTAATATCACACTTCCCGCTTTGATTCGTATACATTAAGGAATTTGCGGGTAGTGTTTCATTTTTGCAGCGAGAAAATTTTCATTCGAGTCATCATTCCTTGAAATTGGACTGTTAATGAGATCTTTTCAATCGTCCAAAAGTACAGAAGATAGCCCCCGTAATGGCTAACCATTACCTTTATGCTGCATCCAAGACAAAAACTGAATCTACCTATTAAAAAAGGCCTCTAGACTGTTCTTCTGTGGTTCTGCTCTTATTGAAACCATTAATAATTCTAATATTAACGAACTAGTATCCAAAGAAAGAAGTCCTCAACCAACCCATTTCAGGCAATCATAAGTACTATAACGATTTCAAATAAAATAAATCTGTTCTCAATTTCTAAGAAAACCTGAAAACGTCACCAGCTTTGAAGCATTAAAATCATGAATTAGACGTACGTACATAATTATTTTACTCAGTCCGTATGAATGCTCTACAGCCTGCTATAGGCTGTAACTCAATCTCTGTATCCACCATCTTCGATTCAAAATTGGATTAATCTTCAAACGCTGTGCCCGATATATCAGAGTCAGCTACCTACTACTGGTATAACTCGATTGAACTGCCTGAGTATCAGTATTTCATTTGGAGCATCGACATCAGATCTCCATACCCCCTCTGATACGGATCGATATCCTGAAATAACACCGGATATGAAAATGTTTCGAGATTTTGAACACCCGAGAACTATCCCACACCTTATTATGGAAACCGCGTTGACAGTTAACAGATAAACGAGATATATTTACTACTAGCTGCGCCCCTTGGTTTCACCCGCGTAAATGTCGATCCCGTGGGAATATCGGGATAAAAACTATCCTATGTCCTTTCCCGGGACTCAAACTATCTCTATACCAAATTTCATCGAAATCGGTCCAGCTGTTTTCATGTTATGTCGTGACAGCGGAAAACGGGTTTCATTTTTATATATATAGATTATCTACAAGTACCCACTACCCACGCATATCATAATCACTTTTATGAGAAATTACGACACCTTTGTAAGAAAATAGGGAGATTTATTGTTTTTATATTCTACTAGCAGCGCCCCGCGGTTTCACCCGCGTAAGTTTCGATCCCGTGGGTATGTCGGGATAAAAACTTTCCTATGTCCTTTCCCGGGACTCAAACTGTCTCTATACCAAATTTCATCTAAATCGGTTCAGCGTTTTAAGTGTGAAGAGGTAACAGACACACTTTCGCATTTATAATATTAGTATGGATTACAATCTGGCTAAAATTAGAGGATATTTTTAGTAACAGAAGAGTGTAAATATAGGGTCTTCTGATTGGTAACTCAAAATGTGGGTAGATTGACATCAGTTAATCAGAGTAGTCTAAACTGAGAGAAGGTAGATGTAAGTTTGTAATTGAATTTTCATATTTCTGCTTAGGAACTCAAGGGTTTGACATGATCAGTAGTTTACCTCCGGAAAGGAACACATTGTGCATAAAATCTAGTCGAGTTACAGTTAAAAAAACAGTTTCTTGAAAAAATATTTCAATTACAACTTTAGTCTGCAGAAAGCTCCGAGGCTACAACAAAAAGTTTAAATTCTTGCATGTTATTATGTGAGATCACGTATTCGGCCGCTTGACCTCTTAAGGTGATGTGCTAGTGAGCGAGAAAATAGAATTAAAATTAAGAAATACCCGTGCACATTTTCTCATGCAATTTCAACACGTTTGAGTAACGTTAAGGCGGTCTTTTGGATGGGCACCCAAAAGAATTTTAGCTTTCAGAGTCCAGATGGCGGTTGCCTTGTAAAATGCAGATAGATAAAATACTTTTTTTAAGTATTGCACACCGAAAAGAGAGGACATGAAAACACAAACGTTTTAAAATAAGGGCGGCCTTTTCATAATCGACGATTTCTGCAAGACAATCTTAGGTGCGTATTATTCTGATGCATCGAGTCAGAAAGAACATCATGATCAACCTAGCTTTTCCAAACTTTGTGAGCTATTGTAGACTTTAAAGCCAATTAAAGCAAATGGATGCCTAGACTGAAGCTTTTGCCACGCCATGGCTTCCAATCAAACGAGAGGCGACTGAAATTCACGAAGCGTCTATTTTCCACCTAGCGACTGCCATTTGACCTTCGCAACCCAATTACTTGGGAATACCGACCCTTAGGTTGAAAATGGTGGTAAAATTTCCGAGCCCCTGACTACCCGTAACGACTTTCATCGTTCAACATGCTCTCCGAGGCATGCAGGGGTCTTGAGTCAGTCTACCTGTCGAGACGGTCACCCATCTGTATAGTTAAGTGGTTGCCATTTAGCGACCAGTTAAGTAAGACTAGTCGACTCAAATAATTATAAATTTTGGTAGTGAGTTCTTTGTCAAGGAGCTCTCCCGGCGAAATGCTAGTCTGCCACCATACTTATTTCTGCTGTCAACCAGCATTGTTGTTTCGTTTTGAAGGATATGGGTCTGTATGATAGCAGCATTAGCAACGCACCTGCGATGCCTCTTGTATTGCGGATTTTTATCAGCTACGATGACCACTTACCGCCAACTGAGCAGTGGTGACTTACACAGCCAACCTATTCAGGAACTCTTGTTAGCCACCGTCTTTTTTATATATTCGGTCTTATCCGTTTCCGTTTATGCCTTTAGACATACAGCCCAAAAGGAGAGCCTTTTGGGCTTAGCCGCAGTCGAGTAAAAAACTAACAATACAAGGAAATCCACTCACCCCTTTAAGAATTAAAAATGATATTAATCTGCACATTACTCCCTACAGTTTTGTTTTGCAAAACTGAGTTGTTTAGCTCAGTTTCGTCTGACTCATCCCTCTTGCGATGTAGGTGGGGTCATCGACCGGAGGGTGGCTCGCAGGACAACGTACCAATATTCACAGATGAGCGGGGTCCACTCTTCAGTTTTTGGTATTTAATTTGTTTATTTATGCATTTGAATAATATATAATAATATAATTATATGTATTAAATTCATTTAACGAAAACTAGTATATTTTTTTGTATCGGCGCGAACGTGAAATGTGACAGCATAACCAAAACCAGCCTATAATGTTCCCATTGCTGGGACACAGGCCGCCTCTCTTCGAGAGGGAGTGAGCTGTAATCCACCACGCGGGCCCAGTGCGGGTTGGTAGATCTTACACGTCTTCGAATTTTTAACCGACTTCAAAAAAGGAGGAGGTTCTCAATTCGACGGTATGTTTTTTTTTTTGTTCTAGGATCTTCCGGTTTCCTCACGATTTTTTTCTTCACCGTTTAGAGAGCAGTGGTGATGAAATAAATTACGCAAAGTAAAGCGCCTGCCTGGGTTCCCACAACTCGGAAGTGGGGGGCCGTTTCCATTGGGCTACCACAGCCCATGCTGTGACAAAAAAAAAACCAATGGCACTCCGGGAGTGCCGACAGAAATGAAATTAAAATACAAACAGCCATCACTCACTGACATATCGTATATACATTAAAAGTAAAACACACATCCGATGCGGTGTCGCTTACGGTAACAGTGGCGCGAGTTCAATAGTTTTTTCCCACATCCCGCGCCTAAAGAAGTTTTCACTTCTAAAAATTGTCAGTCAGCAAGGTGGTCGCGAAGCTGACAGTACAGGGTGACCATCCCAGCATAAAAATCTTCAACCTTGGCTCCCTCAGGAAGTCTTACCACCCATTACGAAAGCAAATTGCCGTCAGTCGCGAAAGTTAAGCCGTGAATACGACTGCATAGTAACAATTAAATGATTTACGTATCACAGACGTAAACTCACAAGAAACAATTTACAACAAATGGATTCCGGAAAAACTAAAACCTATACTAATAATAAAGCTTAAGAGTTTGTTTGTACGCGCATCTCTTGAAAAAATATTTTACATTAATTGATAGCCCAATTCTTGAAAGCTATAGGCTACTTAACATCATGCTAGGATCCTTAAAACCCGAGCGAAAAAGTCAGAAAGACCGCTAAGCGACACTGAAGTAATACCACGAGCAGGCGATGTGATGGGTTGGGTCTGGGGAACAAGAAATTTCATGCGGACGAAGTCGCGGGCAGAAGCTAGTAAAAAATATTTTTATAATAGGTTCTACGGCTTCTTGTTCAAGTTTCCTATGTAAGCGGGTACGAGTGTTCTTCCAAGAAACGAGATAAAAAGTTTTGTTCATATTTTTATGTGACTGAACTTTTCCAACTGCACTGTCCTATTGAATAAAATCACTGGCAACCTTCTGGCAACTTATATTATCCTATGCATAGTCCTTGTTTTGTATGGCTGTGGATTTTGTGCCATGAATAAAAAAGGGGGTGTGTTTTTGACCACACTAGAAGTAAAAACTTAGGTATATGATCCGACTAATTAAGATTAAGCTTTATCGACCGACTGAAGCCAAGTACACCTGATTTAGCGTCACCGACTTGAGGGTGACGGTTAATTTTCGTTCACTGTTCAGAAAGAGCGCTAATTACGCCTAAAAAAATTTTATTTTCAAAAACTTTTATGTCGTCCGTGTATGGCTTATCCAGGCCCCACTCCAGACAAGTATCACAAAAAGTATGAGAGAATATAAAGCAGCGTCCACCTACCTGCTAGTAAAAAATAAACTGTTATCCGTCAATCAACCGTCATTCATTAAACAATCATAGTCACAGCCCCCTTATCAAGCCATTGCGTGCAACATCTTTACACTGATCGCACTGTATATTAGATCAATGCTAAAAATAGATAAAAAGGTCTATGAACTGTTTAATTATCTTGGACGCACTGTACCGAGATGAAGATACAAAAAAAACAAGGCCTCAAACAGCAACCTTGAATTTACCAGAAACTCGCCGCCTTCCTTGAAGAAGGCACAAGCCCCCGTACCCCGCCTTAGTAACAAGAACATGAACTACCTTGTAATACAAAATGGCGTACCTACTATGTAATTCACTGATCATCACAAATCCTTCCTGAAATGTGAACAAGGTCCTTAACTTCTTAGCCATGCTTAATTAACAACACTGTATAGCATTAGTAGAATCTAGTAGATTAATACTGAGTGAAAACCTAATGAATTTGAGTGTAGATATGACAATAACCGAATTTTGCAGACCAAAAAGTTTTTTTTTTTATGTTATGTTGTCCAGTCGGCTATAATATTATTTCTGTCAACTTTCTTTATCAAAGAACCATAACGACATCACACACTCTTTCTACACAAACTAATAAAAACAGAAATTACAATCACAAATTCACAATTATTAGAAAATAAATAAACTAACTTTTCGATTGCCACCAAAACAATTAACCGTTTCCGAAATTTCGAATGCAGTTCAAGTAGTGCTGCTGTCATTTCACCAATTCGACTAAACAACCAACTTTTCAATAAAGCAAACACAAACCATGAAAACACAGATTTTATTAATTATTTTTAAATAAATTAATAAAATTTAACCAAGAATGTAGTCACAAGCACATCACAAGTAACAATAATTTAATAATTCGACAATGAGCTGGTTCATATTGACAAACGAAAAGAACGCAACCATTTTTTGTTAGCCATAGAATGTAATACTTTACGTTTCAAAGTTACATAAGGTGAATGCGCAGTGGTAGACCGCGAAATTCAATTTTTTTACGTCTTTTGCAATTTGCAGTTCAGTGTTAGGCTGTATCTTGATCAAAATATGTTAAATATGTACCGTCAAACGGAGTGAATAAGGATGCAGGGGTGAATCGGGACGAAACTTTAAAAGCGATTTTTACATTGAAATAGTAATATAGTTTGTGCCATAAAGGACTCTAATGTGTTTACTGCATTATAATTAACGATTAAGTGCCCTTGTCGGCAAAAAACTATATGATTTCAACGCTAAAATCCATTTTAAAGTTTCGTCCCAATTCACCCCTGCATCCCTATTCACCCCGTTTGTAGGTATTTACAGAATTATAGTCATTAATATCATTAAAATATCTCAAGTTAGATTTGTACCATAAGCACTTTTCTATAAGAGATTTGTTATTATGGTACAAATCTAACTTAGACAGATGTAAGAATGATTCTAATTATTACAATTCTGTAAATACATACCTGTTATAGTCACAAATCATATTTTGATCAAAATACAACCTGACACTGACCTCAACAAAAAACGTAAGATAAATTCAATTAATTAGTTTTACTCTGGCAACGGCTACATTGCCACCATGTACTCAAGGTAACTTGTGAACGAGCTTCAAAGATCAAGTCTCTTTTAAATAAGCTGCTGTAAATGCTTATTCATAATAAAAAATTAAAATAAAATTAAAATTATTTACCGAGTATTCAAACAATATCCTGCAATATACGTGCAAATTGCGTCCAAAGTTTCAATTAAATTAATGACTCATTTCGTTCTCCCATTGACAGGTCGTAACAAACAGCCGCCCGCTTCGCCTCTGACCCGAAAGCGAATTAGAGAAACTATTTGTCACGGCTTACGTTTTTTCTCACTTTACGGTGTCTTAATTTATTGAAACTGAATTCATTGCGGTACAGCGTTGCGTAATTTGTTATAGAAGAAGTAGGTTTTCACCGGAATTTTCGTTTAAGTAGAATGATGATGCTACTCAAGCTGATAGCATTGGAAATAAGTTTCGCAAGAAGATGTAGCAAAAATTGAAACTTTTAAAATTAGTTTAGATTGCGTACGTTAACTTAACTGTAAACTTCAAGGTGTAGTTGTTAGAGACAAGTTGCCCATAATTAATAGTTATTGAACGTTAAAGTGTTGCCTGTGTTTACAGTAATTATGAATAATTAACAATTTAACAACGAAAGCAATATCGTAATGAGAAAATAATATCGTTGCTAATGGAAAATGCTCGCAAGTCGCAAATAATAAATCAGACACATGAAATATGTATTTTTAACGACTGCTTCATATAGAAATTTGTATGTGTTATTTTTGATACAACACAGAAAACCTCTTGGGTCCTATTATTACGAGGATAGTGTAAGGTCGTATGGATTGTACCCCACATCATGTTCAGACGAGATAAATTGTGCGAGTCTACACTGATTTATAGTTGGACAGGGGAATTCATTAAAAGATCCCTCGGAAAAAGCGAACATCTATCAAACTTGGCGAAAAAGATTATACCGTTTAACATTTATTAATTTGTATAAAAGTAGGATTTGAAAGTTCTCAGTGCAGATGTGATTAATTTATATTCCGTATGAAAAATTTAAGAACCTTAGGCCGCTGTCGAGTTTGTGTTGGAAAATAATAGGCGCGGCTAAGCCGTAATGAATGAACCCCTCAAAAGAGTTTGATCTTACTAACTACCTTTTTTTGTGGTTGGGAAATCATGAAATGACTCCTCCCGCTCTGGGTGGAGCGGAAGGGAGTGTCAGACTCTTACTGACTAAAACCCATCCGTGTTCCTTCCTTAGCTCTTTATGTTCCGGGGTAGCGGTAACCCTTTCGGACAATCCCGCTACCCTGGCAGGCTCCGGCCCTAACGGGCCCCTTCCCTTATGCTGACATCTCTTTGTGGCGCACGTGGAACTCATACGCGCCGTTCGGCACGGGCCTGGTCCTGATCGGACGGTGAGCTACCCATTACTCTCCGTCTGCAGGCCCGCGCCTACGATGGCCGGGAGTCATCACGCGGCTTCCGACGCCCAAAGCGTCTCCCGCGGCGGAGGGGACTTGAGGCTCTCTCCCTCAACCATCCCGCCACCTCCTTCGCTAGCATGACTGCTTCGCAGAAGGAGGTGACTGCCTCCCACTCCCTCTCGTTCCGGACCATGGCTTGAACCAGAGCCGGACGCGAGAGGTCGCCGCCGCTGCCAATCGCCTCTACGAGGACACGGTGGTGCTCCGCCCAAGCGGGGCAGAACTCCACCGTATGCTCCATCGTGTCCTCTGGGCGATCCTCGCAATGGTTGATCTTGCTACCTTCAAGCGTAGTGAGAAGCTTACTTGACCTTTATTGTTCTTGATAAACTCCTTTGAAGACGCTTTAAATTACGTTTAATTTTGAAATGCGGTGTTTAACTAAATAAATTATTATCGTTACACAAATATTTCATAGATTTTGTCCAGGAAATGAACGGTGACTTTAATTATACACTAGCTATGCTTATCTGGATTTCGGTATCCTTCTGAAGTAAAGTAGTAAGTGTTGTGAAGTACAAATTTGATCCATTGCTTAGTTTAATGCAGAGATTATGTTCAATCTTTCAGTTCATCAAGGACCTCTCTCTCTCTGCTAAAAACTAAAATGTATGTGGTTTTCAAAGAACCGCAAACTGGCAGCAAATTTAAATTGCAAAGGCCAAAGAAAGTCGTCATTGGCATATTCAATATGAATTGTGGATTGAATTTGGGTTTTTATGTAATCCTGAGGTCCAAAACGCAGTGTTCACATACAATAGAAAAAAGTTCAGTTAAATTGAGATGAAACTCGTAAAACTTGCTTATTGATCCAAATAATACGTATGTGTTTACTTCAATAAAATCACTCCGCATGCTCAAATATTTACATTCGACAGCAGCTATCGGACACAGCCGTGTCCGATAGCTGCCGCTGACTGCCCCAGAGCTACGAGAACTTGCCCTCCACACCACACCCTTAAACAAAAAGCAGGACACCAGTACACCCAACAGCTATGCCAGACAAGAATAGGTATATTGGTTCCAGAGAGAGACAGAGACACACTCATTTCGGAAAATGTATAAGTGTGAAAGATATAGCAATAGCTTCGTGGAGATGAAACGCGCAACTCGCAGGAGGGTAATTTTTGTGGAGCAGCTGTACGGATAAGTTCATTTTCAATAAAATAAAAGCTTTTCCGGCGGCGGGCGGTGGCGGCGTGCGCTTTTCTATTAGACTCGACTGTCTAGAATTTTGAAGAGAATATTATACTTCTTCGAAAGCGATTTGGATATGTTCTAATTTTTATTATAGAACTGAGACTAACTTTAAGAATTTTAATGTAACAGGCTCGACGCGGCAAAATAAAAGCAAGTAAATTTCTTTCAAAGCAGCTATGGGGGTTATGTCGATAATATCTGTTATGGGAGTAGGGGAAGAAATCACGCAGCCTCTACTCTAAACTCAAGAGCACGTCGCGTTGACTGCCAGTATAGTCTTTGCTGCCAGTTAGCAACTTACCGCATGACAAATGGCACTTCATTGCTCGGAGAAACATTAGGACACGATTCATTTTATTATTACACAGTATATTAAACGTAATATAAATATATGAGGCTCATGTTGTTTAAATGTACCGACGAAACATAAATCTCGCGCAAAGCGTCTGATATCGCATTCGTCATGTTTCATCTTAAATGCACATATTTACCTTCCTCAGGGTACCTCAAGAGATTCTAAATATTCTGAATGTCATGACGGGAACGATGTGTGTATGTACGTTTTACAGAAACGAGAACAAAATACAAATCTACACTCAAGACGGAATAGTTATTTCCTTCGTCATGGTCAGACGTAATTATTTACATTCTATCGTATTTTCACCTGTCTATGATGACATGATGTAATGACGTTAACTTTATCATAGACAATACGTTTCTTAATGACAACCTTCGCCGTTTTACTTTTACAATCAAATTATTCACGAAATACACAGGAAATACACGACAAATATCAAATGTTTGCGCTGTGTGAAATGTAAATTAATAATACAGTAATTATTGTGTACACAAATAGATTAAATTTCAATTTATTCAGCGATAGTTACTTTTGAACTTAATTATTATTATAGCATTGGCGGGAAATTCGTCTGAATGTAAACAGATCGTGTTTTGTTTTTTTCTCTGCCACAAAGTGAAAGCGTCGTTGGACCGAATCGTGATTCGGCCATCGATATTTACGTAAATTCGTAAATAATTTAGTTGTAAGCCGTGATTTGTTTGGTGCGGTAGTGACAATGATGGGATTGTATTCTAGCGGGGCGCTGGGTGGTGTGGAGGTGCTGGATGGCGGGCTGGTGGGCGGCGAACTGACGGCTCACGTGCTGAGCGCGCAGGCGGCCGCTCATGCCGCCGCCACGGCCGCCGCAGCCGCACATCAACAACACCAGCAGCAACAGATTGCTGTGCAGCAAATAAGTGAGTATCAATTTGAATTTTACCTTAGAAGGCCACCAACGGCCAAAAGTAGCATTCCCCCGACAAAAAACAATTGAATTTCTGCTAA
This sequence comes from Amphipoea oculea, assembly GCA_945859645.1. Taxonomy (NCBI): domain Eukaryota; kingdom Metazoa; phylum Arthropoda; class Insecta; order Lepidoptera; family Noctuidae; genus Amphipoea; species Amphipoea oculea. Next base: position 11,555,581 of record OX243891.1, on the reverse strand, counting down.
GTTTCGGTCAGTGGGTCGTCTTCGAAATGGAGGAATGCTGACAAGAAAATTAGCTTATCCAGTTACAAAGTATCATGAAGGCTTTGTGGTATTATGATTAATTACTTCTACACTGGGTCAAGTGTGTAGGTACTGTGGAAACATAGTGTCTATTTTCTATCACGAAATAATCTTTCTAAAACATGGCTTTTTCCAGTGATTTTGAAATTGATTCTTGTAGGAATTTTACTGATAATTTTTGTCTCATTGTTTGGTGTCTGCAAGCATTATTCATATTAGTTTTCAATGCCAATGCCAAAATAAGAAACAAAATATAATTTTGATTACAATGGAAGGTCAAAGTCATAGTTATCTTTTCACAATTTGAATGTTAGATTGTTGCTTATCAGATTGTTCAAATTAAACATTGTTGTTAGATAGATTACTTAGTATTTTCTAGTTAGATGAAAACACAAGTTTAGTATGAATATGGATGGCTATAAGAATAGGGTAAGAGCAAAGAAACAATGGATGGACTGTGTGGAAGATCAATAATGTGCTTTGGAATAGGCAACTAGCTTCATCTTTCTGACTGACCAACCTCTTGACAAATCAAAAGTGCTTGTAATTGATTGATTTGAAATAAATGCTTTTGAGGTTTGAATTTATGGCTAGATAGGGGTACCAAGATGAGGAGTAATAGAAAAGTATGGAGGAAAAAGACATGTTGCACTAACCCCAAATATATTTGGATAGAGGCAGGACTGAGAATTGATGATGAGATGAAAACACAAATTACCATCTAAGATAATTTAGTATGTCCTGTGATAGTTTTTTAATATAGTACAATATACAGATGATCTCTTCCATTAAAGTTAAGTACTGTATTGTATTGCATAGTTCTTGCTGATTAATAACGAAAAATAATCTGCAACACTGTTTGTTTTTTTTTGTCATGTCCCACTGCTGGGCAAAGGCCTTCCTACTCTTTCCACCTCTCTCTGTCCACAGTTGCCAAGGACCAATCTTTATTAAAGGAGTCCAGCTCATAACACTGTTCTTGGAACAATAAAGTTATTCATTATTTAAAAAAGTATAAGTTTATCCAGTATAAATATTTTTAACCTCTTTAATAGATAATTTTCTTGTAAGAATTTCTGATCTAATCTTTAGTTTCAAGCATTCCTAAGTTTATCTTATCATTCAAGAACACACAGAAACATGTACTGGTTAATAGGGAAGCACTCACAAATGAACATACAAAGCAAGCTAACAGTCTACAAAGCAATTCTCAAACCAATCTGGACGTACGGTATCCAGCTTTGGGGCACGGCCAGCCAAAGTAATATTGAGATTTTAGAAAGGTTTCAGTCGAAGATATTAAGAGTTATCTTTAGCATACCACAATATATTTGTAACAAGCTAATATATCAAGACTTGAAAATACCTACAGTCAAACAAGATATAACACAATACAGCAACAAATACCAGAACAGAATATCAAAACATCAAAATGAACTTGCTCTAAAACTAAGTGGTGATGGTGGCCTGCAATTTAAGAGATTGAAAAGACATAGCGTCCCAACTCTCCTGGACAGATTTATCTAATTGGAATGAGAAACTTAACTACGAAGGTCTCACCAAGCTCTAATACCTAAAACCCAGAAATTTCGGACAAAGAAGCAGCTTATTTTCGTTTACGACAGATTGCTGTGAAGCAGAAAGTACAAAAAAAAACAACCGACTTCAAAAAAAATACTACAAAGTGAAAAATAACTAATTTCGGAAGTCGGTGTCGTTGATTTCGCATTTTCGTTTTTTGACACCGACTTCCGAAATTAGTTATTTTTCACTTTGTAGTATTTTTTTTGAAGACGGTTGTTTTTTTTTTGAAAAAAGTTTTTATTTTTCACTTTTTAGTTGTAACTAGCCCACACAAATTCAATTAACACTAATGCATTGAAGAATTGAAGACACTGAATAGAAATGCCGGAGATGCAGTACATTTATGCATATAACTTCGTACATAAGAATAATTACCTAATGTATTATATACTAAAACCTTCCTGATAGTATGTAGATTACATTAGTGAAAGAATCATCAACATCGGTTCATTAGTTTATGAGAAAATCGCGGACATACAAACATACATACATACGGGTCGAATACAGAACCTCCTTTTTTGAAGTCGGTTAAAAAAAGAAATAATTCAAGAATAGCTTTACCAGTTTTGAGATTCCAATTCCAACCATGCTAATTCTAATGATGTAGGTAAGTAAGCAGATAGGTTTTTGATGTTGAAAATAAAACGACCACATTTCCTGCGAATAAGTAATACATTTCACAATGAGTTTGTCTTTCATGGTAAACAATATTATTGTATTTCATTATATTGTCATGTTATTCTTTCAAATTGGAAATAGGAAACAATTACAGCCACGTGTTTCTATTATTATTCTAATTTTACAAACTAAAGTTAATTGAATTTAAATACTTTTACCATGTTCATGTTTGATCATCTTAAAAATTGATAAGGAATTTACTTTTTTGTATAGTTACGTAGGCTGATATGACTCAGTATTTAATACGAAAATCCACATCTTTTGTAAACAATCCAGGCCTGAAAATTTGTTACGTTTTACAATTTAAATGGTTCAAAACATTAGGTAATAGGTAATACGGGCTGGTGTCCGCAACTCCACGTCAATGCGCGTGTTTTGCGTACGTTTTAAAACATTAATAAGCAATATAATTAATAGATAGATGTGAGGTACCACTTATAGGTAGTACCTTTATGATAATACAGAACACTAAACTGTTCATCATCCAAGTACAGTTCTCTCGCAACCCAGAAGTCACTAAATACCTATTAGTCTAAAGCAGTGTTCATAATCTCAGATAATTACATTCCATCGCTAATTAATCAGTTATCTGCTTTAGTGAAATGTATTCTAAGTTGATTTTTGAGTGACCATTTGTAACAAAAAGGTCCTAAAAAGTTTTTGGTTGCAATGGAATTTGAACGTTGTTAAGTATAACATAACTAGCTGCGCCCCGCGGTTTCACCCGCGTAAATGTCGATCCCGTGGGAATATCGGGATAAAAACTATCCTATGTCCTTTCCCGGGACTCAAACTATCTCTATACCAAATTTCATCGAAATCGGTCCAGCCGTTTTCATGTTATGTCGTGACAACGGAAAACGGGTTTCATTTTTATATATATAGACTTGAAAATTATCTCAAATTCCTGGCTCTAATATAGCTCATATTACAATCTAACCAAGCCGTAACTAAGTTCATCTCAACATTGACCCTAGACCCCTATTTCCCTACAGAAACTTCCCCGTCATCCGGGCGTTCAACCCCGGTGACGTCAGCAGCTAATGGCACACAACCCGCACCAACGGGATCCACCTCACCGTCGCCCAGCAAGCTGTTCGTGGGAGGTCTCAGCTGGCAGACGAGCTCGGAGAAGCTAAGAGAGTACTTCGCAATGTTCGGCCCAGTAACCGATGTTCTGATCATGAAGGATCCTGTTACGCAGGTAAGAGGGGGATTGTCGTAGTTTGGTTTTGAGGGAAGGGTGATGCAAAATTATTGTGTTGGATATTTAACAGAAATCTTTATTTCTTGAAAATATTAATTTTATTTAAGACCAGTAAAATTACAGGTATAATTATCATTCTAATTAACTTTGGTTCAAGACAATGTTAATTATAGATAATTGTATTAAAGGAGAATTACTAAGGAATAGTATTTGATTATTTCAACTACCAAAGATTTGATTATTCGAAGAACTATTGTTAACCGAGGGGCTCAAGCTCATGGCTAAGTAATAACAGCCGCTCGGATCGATCAATCAGGTTAAGCTACGCTTGCCGCGACCGGTCCGTGGATGGGTGATCATCTTTACGTACCGAGATCCCTGCCCCTCCGTGTCTCGGAAAGCACGTTAAGCCATTGGTCCCGGCTGTCATTCGTGGATCTTTAGCAGTCGTTATGGGTCGTCAGAAGCCCGAAAGTCTGACAATCAGTCTTATCAAGTGGTACCATGTTACCCAGTAACTGGGTTGTGGAGGTCAGATAGGCAGTCGCTTCATGTAAAATACTGGTATTTAGACTGGAAACCCACGCCAACATAGTTGGGAAAAGGCTAGGCAGATTTTTGATTTGTAAAGTTAAACAGACAACATTGCTAGGATAAAAAAAACCGACTTCCAAAAAACTACAAAGTGAAAAATAACTTTAATTTCGGAAGTCGGTGTCTTTGGATCTGTATTTTAGTTTTTTGCCACCGACTTCCGAAATTAAAGTTATTTTTCACTTTGTAGTTTTTTGGTAGTCGGTTTTTTTTTTGTAAAAAAGTTTTTATTTCACGCTTTTTAGTGGGTCTGCTTATAATTTATCTCAGTTACAATAGCCTAGTGTCAACTTTCTCATCGCCTTTTACAAAATATTGCTTTTACCGATGCAGGGAAGTTAATTGTTGAAGAGTTCTCCTGGTCCACCATCAGCTCCATATCACCATTCACATTGTGACGGGCATAAATTGCTTAGCAACCATGTTAAAGTATCGAATCGCAACCCGTGAAATAGTAGGTACGGAGATATTATTGAGTAGTTCCGGTGGCCATCTGTGGTCTTCATCATCAGTTCCACTTCACCAAATGGTGCTTTCCGAGAGCAAATGCACGAGTGTTACTATAAATAATTTTGAAAGAATTTTCTTTTAACTCCAAGCCGTTGAGGAGTTGTACCTTCCATCATCAGCTCATCCACCTGAGATGATGATTATCAGATGCAAATACTTAAACAGCTTTAGAAAATATATGAAAATGGTACTATGTGCCTATAAAATTTGAAGGTTGCCCTCGATTTCCCTGGGATCCCATCATCAGATCCTGACCTGATGATCATGCAACCACTTGGGAAGTATACCCTTGCAAACAAAAGAAAAATTTTTCAAATCGGTCCAGGCGTCTTCGAGAAATCGGGGAACATACATAAAAAAAAAAAAAAAAAAAGATTCCGACGAATTGAGAACCTCCTCCTTTTTTTGAAGTCGGTTAATGAAATAGAAAATGTCACCCAAATAATTGAAAATATATCGAAACATAAAGAACATGAATGATTTTCAATAATATAATTTTGCATCACGTCTTCCTATTATGTTGATTTTATTATTTCAGTAGATAAGTATGTATAGACGCCTTAGCAACATGCCAATTTATACAACATGCTTTTTATTACTCCTGTACGTAATTTATTAGTGTACATATCTACCCATATAAACCAATATTACAACACGGGCGCAACAAAAAAATATAACATTCTGTATAATACTTTTTGTTGCTCTCTGTAGAAGTTTAAAAAAAAATGATTATTCAGTCTGCATAAAATAGATTATACAGGGTGCACAAAACTAACGCCCTGTAGAAAGATATTTTAAAATTAAAGATAGAACTAAGTACAGATATTGGCATCCCTGTGATGTCCGAATCGAAAGCGTAGCGAAAGCGCGAATCTTGAACGGATCACGTTTCATTAAAATTAGTCGTTCATCATACTTTTGCTACATAGAATCTCGTCAGTGTACGCAAGCCATATAACTTGAGAAGACAAGTGAGATGTCGCAAGTGAACCATACAAATGTTTTGTTTAAACTTGTTACTTAATGATAAATGACCGCGGTCGGCCCGTGGATGGGTGACCATCCATTACAAATTGAAACCCCTCTGTGCCTCGGAAAGCACGCTAAGCCGCTGGTCCCGGCTGTCATTTGTGGATCTTTGACGGTCATTTACGGGTAGTCAGAAGCCCGAGTCTGACAACCAGCCTTACCAAGGGGTGTCGTGTTACCCAGAATCTGGGTTGTGGATTTCAGATAAGCAGTCGCTCCATGTAAAATACTGGTGTTCACCTGCAACCTGATAGACTGGAAGCCGACACCGCCATTGTAAAATATTACTGATAAATGGCCGCATCTCACCAAGTACTTATAGAAAATCAATTCGCATCAAAAAACTGCTCGTAAATTTTTTTTTTTTACATAAATTCTATGGCGCAATGAGCGGTTGACCGCGCTTGCTATTGCTGACCAATATTGCATAATTTTGACGTCAGCTGCTGCTGTTTGCTTTGTACTACTCAACGGGGGCTCTAACTTTAAGATTGAGTAATCTGTATTTTTATTTAGCTCGCAAGATTACCAATAGATTGTTAATTGCGGCACGTTGTCGACGGCTGCAGTTCTCTCTGACGTTGATGCGTGTCGTTCGTGTGTAAATTCCGCAATGCATCGGCTGCCTGGGGAGGCCTTAACCCAGTAATTTATGCTAATTATAGAAAAAATGTAAACATAAGCAATTATTTAGTTTAAATCTTATCCTAACTATATCCCTGGCATGTTGCTAAGATAATAACTTTGTTTACATTAGTCGATAACTTATTTAATATTGGTACATAGTTTTATGACTCCAAAATAGATCTTAATCTTCAATAAGTTTATGTCCAGATTGACTCCTTGCAAGGCCTCCACATATTATTATAGTTTCAGCTGCCATGAGCAAGCCTAATCAGTTATTATGGATGGCGCTATTGCCTTATGTGTTTGAAAATCATTTATTGGACCAACTGAGGCATTTCAAAACTACATATCAGGACATTCAAAAGTTTTCTTAATAACTTCACTTATAGTATCTTCTTGCAAGTTATCGACTAATGTAATCAATTAAACTAGACATTAAGAATATAATAACGCCATTTTTTCAAGACAGCGGTAGGCAGAAGACGGAGCGCATTCGGTCAGTCTTAGTATCGTTGTATAGGTTGATTTGGACTAGGTAGATTGTAGGTTCGTGTGGAAGACCACGGCCATGTGCAAAAAATATCATTTTGAATGTTCTGTAAAATTTCCCTTAATTTGCCCCCAAAATATCCTTGAAATCTGTTGTGTGACCCCCGGAATCTCTTCTTCTAAATAAAAATGTCCAGAGTAAATTCTGTCTTTCCCTTTCACTCCCCACTTCACAGTACAAATACCTATCAAGATTTTTGACTACCCTCCTTGTGTATATGTATTTTAAATAAATCGATTATTTTTCCAAGACTTTGTGTAACCCCCAGTATTTTAATGTATATCTATTGCATGAACCATTGAAGTATTTAATAATAATAATTTATTTATCCAGATCATAGAATCCAAGTTGTTAGTAACTAATTACATATTCAAATAACTCCAAAAAAATTTACTTTGTAAACTGTATATGGCTCATTTCGACCATGTTATAAATAACGCTTTTTCCTGCCCTATTTCCTGTACATCCAGTCTTTTTTTGCATATGGACCAAAATCTCCACACATAGTTGGGCTATGGTTGATCCAAAGTAACCTAGGTACACTAATAAAAGTATATCCATTAAATAACATAGACAAACCGGCATGCTAGACTCACTAACATAGAACGTTAGGTCTAGAAATATGGATTTGATAAAATACTCCTTCTATTGACTTCTATTTTTGAATCTGGTAGTTCCCCTTCAGTCGGTGTTGCCATGCTTTTACTTTTTCTACTTATAAACTTTTGTCCAGTAGTACATAGACCTGTTATATTTTTTTTTTTGGTTTTTATTGGTCACACTTGAGTTGTAAGATTAGATTTTTTAATTATGGTTCTATTACATATTTAATCAGTTATTTTTATTCTCCTTATCCTAACCCAAAGTTAAATCTAAAGTTAATCTGTAGCAACAAATAGTAAAAACTACAGTTACTATTACAATTTACAATTAATGATAATTAAGTAAAAAGTAAATAAATTGTAGTTGACCGAGTAGTCAGCTTTAATGTATAACCATTATTTTGTATTTTGAACTTATTCACATTAATTGTGTAACAATATTTCTAAAAATATATGTTCCTCGCTAGGTTCATAGCACTCTGTTAATATTTTACTACAAATAATTACCTATTTATATTTTAGTGTAATGTTTATTATGTTAAATAATAGTTTCTTCCTAGTTAAATGTGACCATCCCCAAAAATAATAGTTTTAATCATAGCAACACTGGCTTCACCCCTTTAATTATCTGCAAAACCTATAACTTCGATTTTCTACTAATTAATTAATAGTACTTAGCTAAGATCACAGAATAGATTGGAAATACTCTTTTTTGTAGAAAAACAGTAAATAGTAATTTTCTCACTGAGGTAACACTGAGATGCTCAGATGAAAATGGTAGAATTTTGGTACACTTTGAGGGTAACAGTGCTCGGTTAGACAGATTCGTGCTAATAATATGAAATAGTTGTCTGTCAGTAATGTTATTAGTATGTATTGTTGTGGCCATTTTATTGCACGTTTTGTCTTTGATGATTAATGTATTTATTTTGGTGAATAAGGTACTAGGTTTATAATGCTAGCATGGCCGAGATCAGTAGTCGTAAACAGCCAAGTGAAAGCCTGTAGCTATAGAAATAATAAAAAGAAAGAAAAATAATTGTCACAGAAACGTGCATATAAAAAAAGACAAGCTAGCCTAAATACCTAGCCGACTGCAGACTACAACCCATACATTTTATGATTAAGTGTGGAACTCTCTGCCAGCGTCTGTGCTCTCTTCCACGCATAACCCGTCAGCCTTTAAAGCAAGAGTGAACAGGCATCTTCTGGGCTCGCTCGTTAATATAATAGACCTCATCCATCGCTTTTCACCAGGAGAGGGCGAGGTCAAAAGCTGGCCACTTTTGCAATAAAAAAAGATAATAATAAAGTAATACTTATTCAATTTTGAGATATATTTTCATCCCTCCTGATACTGAAGAGAACTTTCAAATGGCAGAAATGCATCAGTGACTTTTATTGCATTTATCACTTTCTTTAGAATACAAGCTTACTCTTTATAAGATAAAAAAACTGCTTACCTAATACTTTATTTGCCTTTTGAAAACATGTAACTTTGCGCGCATAGAATTAAAATCTTATCATATAAAATGGTCACTAATCATCACTAATTCCAACTAGATGTACCACTGACGGAAGCATGAGTACTTAGGACGACCTCTGTACAACTACTAGTAAACTAAGTAATACCACGTATATCTTCATATACCCTCATTTAATAAAATATTTGTGATTTGCGAATATAGCTCTTAAATGTGGGGACATAGTGTGATTTTTTATTATTGTTGTGTGTCAGTGTTTTGGCGAGGAGATGGGTTCAGTTATATTATTTTATCTTGTTGCCACTTTTTAATTTTTTCTCCTTATAAATATTAAGTTTTATATGTATGATTCATTAAAGAGCCGATACCTATCAGATAAGCTGTGCTGCTGGGGAGTTTGTTCCGCCACTTCTTCTCCCCAGCGAAAGCACTAGGAAGTGGTGAAGGGCGGGCGTGCCGGGGGACTGTCTTTTGTAATTTTGACGTTCGAAAAGTGCTGATTCTCAGCCTAGTTTGAATAAATGACTTTTGATTTTGATAAATTCAATAAGAACAGAAATAGCATGAAATTAACTGCCAGTTAATTAAGCCGGAACTTAGGCACTTGTCACACCGCCAGCTAAGGCGGAAGCGACTAACTATCGTACAATAGATGTAGGTACTGTGTCAGTAAAAGAAATGCATATACAGGGTGAAATTAAATTCATGGGCATCCTTTTAAGGGGTCATTGTACTCATCATTATGAACAACTTTTACTGTGGGACTAAACCTGAAATCGCGAAAAAAAATCAGCTGTTCCTTGCATGTATGTTCACATAACTCGTCAAAATGTAGGGAAGAGCTGATTTTTTTTCGCGATTTCAGGTTTGGGCCCATAGTAAAAGTTGTTCATAATGATGAGTATAATAACCCCTTAAAAGGATGCCCATGAATTCAATTTCACCCTGTATTAGTAATTTTTCGCTGACTGTTCACACTGCCAACGAGAACTATCTCTCCACTAGTTTAGTTGGTCGCAGCGACAACGAGCTATCAAAGAAAATACTCGATCAGCGATGCTCGTTTGGTGGGCAAAACAATCGCTGAGAGACTAGCATGGTCCATTCGCAAACTAGCAAGTGTCTGGGCAGTCATTCTATTCGTCGCACTGGCTCATAACCCAGCGACAAAAGTATCCGAACTACAAACTAGCCGCTAGTTGCTCACCATCTCGTTTCTAGTTGCTAGCTCCACTCGCTTCTTGCGAATCGTCAGCGGTAGACAAGTGCCCTATCTGGAGATGGCAAAACAGACCATAAATAAAAGTCTTATTTATGGTGTTTGAGAAACATAATTCGTTCAAATCGAGCAAACCTGAGCGGCAAAACTTTACACAAATGTAACTTTAATAAATTGTAAATGATTAATCTTAAACTTTGTCGTACCATGGTCAAATAGAAACGTTTTCTCTCTGACAATGTTCTCAGAAATACATTTCACTTAGAGTTTACATAATCCTGAATTTGTACTCGAGTTTAAATTGTCGTTTCTTAAGTGCTCTGTAACAGATTTTGTTTTAAAAGTTCGTGTTTTCTTTTTATTAAAGAAACTTTTTATAGTACACTGTCGGTAGTAACTGGGTTGTGGGGGTCAGACAGGCAGTCGCTCCATGTAAAATACTGGTATTCAGCTTCATCCGGCTAGACTAGAAGCCGACCCCAATATAGTTGGGAAAAGGCAGATAGGGACGGCTTTTCATAGTGAAGCAACTTTAAATAAAATAAATTAATTGAGCCACATCTTCCCGCCTAAGTTTGATGGTGACACTGATGGAATCTAACCTGAAAAGCCTGTTTTTTTCAAGAGCGTATATAAATTCGTACATAACGTAGCGTATATTCAAGATTTTTTCAAATAAATTTTAGTTTTATACCTTTCTATAGCTAGGTTTGCCTTGTACAAGTATTATCAAAATTAACATTACGTAATTAAATTTTTGTCTGTAAAACTTTTATGAAGTTGAGTACTTATATAGAATTTAATAATTGGCAATATTTTTAATTATCTACCTATACTCTTTTTTTCAACCGTAGAGTATTATTACTTTTTTTTTTAAGATTTTTTTTTTGTATACGCTCTTGATTCAAGTAAATTAACATTAACCGTTGATCTTAAGTTTTGTTTGAGACTAGTAGTTCTCGTTTCACTCGTAGGTACTTAGGTGTAAGTCACTAAACTCCCTGTCACCCTTATTCAAGAGGAGTTGGGGAATAGACCTTTATAAACAGATTTTTAACTGTGCTGCACTGACCAACAGCCGGTCTATACTCTTTATCCGATCATGCATTTTGATCTAAAAATGTTCGAATATCAAGGATTACTTTTGGTTATACAAAGGTCTGTCCCCCCACTTCTTCACCTATAACCAGACATACGACTGACACAAGCCGCGCGCAGAGATCGCGCGGCTTCGGTTTTATCACGTTCCAGGAGGCGTCTTCAGTCGACAAAGTCCTCGCGGTCCCCGTACATACGCTGGACGGCAAGCGCATCGACCCCAAACACGCCACCCCCAAGTCGGCCCCGCGCCCCGCCAAGACCAAGAAGATATTCGTCGGAGGCGTCGGACAGGACACCTCCGCTGAAGAGGTCAGGTCTTACTTCTCACAGTTCGGCCTCGTAGAAGACGCCGTCATGCTCATGGACCAGCAGACCAAACGCCACCGCGGCTTCGGCTTCGTCACCTTCCACTCCGAAGAGGCGGTGGAACGCGTCTGCGATATACACTTCCATACTATTAAGAATAAGAAGGTGGAGTGTAAGCGCGCGCAGCCGAAGGAGGCCGTCGCGGCCGCCCCGCTGGCGCTCGGCAAGAGACTGGTGCTGCGGCCGGGCCGCGGGCTGGTGTACGCCACGAGCGGCGTGGGCGCCGTGCCCGCGGTGGGCGCGGCGCACGCGTACCGCTACGCGCCCTACGCGCTGCCCACGGCGGCCTCGGCGGCCACCGCGCTGGTGGCGCCGCCGCAGCCGCAGCCCGCGCCCGCGCTGCCGCAGTTCGGCACCGCCTACTCGCTCGCCGGCGTCGACATGTCGTCCTTCCAGGGCGTGGACTGGGGCGCCATGTACGGCCTGCCCATGTACATCTAAACGGTAACGAGCAATATTGACATGAAAACCCCACCCGCCTACAACGGATAGGTTCTTAGCTCGGCTATTTTATTTCTTACGATAGAGTTCCTACGTACTATTTTTTTTTTTAATTAAGGTGTTTGTCTTGCCGCGTACTCGAAGTGGCCACAAGAGGGAATGATCAGTATTCGAACGTAGTTAAGATGTTTATTGGCTCATTAAACTTAGTATAAGGCAGATACAAGCAATACTTTGCCCGCTACGGGCGTCAAAGAGAACGCATTTCATTTTTTTTTATTAAAAAGTTAATTTATTAAGGCGATTCCCAACGGGTACGCTCGAATAGGAGAAATTGACGGTCCCATGTTTATTGTTTTTGACAAGTCACTTGATAATGTTTAATTTTTAGTTTTCTGAATTGTGAGGGTATTTTGATTTTTTTACAAGTGAATTGTCAAAAAATAACAATAAAGATGTCGTCTTCTTCGAAAATTCGCGTCGTTGCGTGTCCCCTTAACTTTTAAATATTAAGGCGAAGATCTCAAATAATTTAGTTGCGATAAAAAAAAAAACTAATTTTTCTTATATTTTGTCTTTGATATTTTGTAATTTAGTGGTAGACATAGTGCACGTTTGTTTGGCAATACATTAACCTGGATATTATTTATGATGACTCGACTGTATTTTTATGAATCTCATTTGCAGCTGTATTTTTTAATGATAAACAACATAGGAATTAATATATATATATTCGCGGTAAGAGTGACGCTGTGTGACTGCGCTGTTATTCAATTATTATTGTTAAATAAAAAGTATTATCTACCCTCATATTTCAAATATTGGTAATATAAAAATTAGAAAATTCTATTGGATAACTCTTCCCACAGACACGGGAATGTAGAAATTAAATAAAAATATTTAGGCTAAATAAATTTCAATGTATAAAAATTAAAAACAAAGAAATGGTAGGTGATGTCACAGTATTATTATAACGGTGCCATTTCGCTAGGAACATACGTTTGTGCCAAAATTTCGCTCAGTTTTGCGTTTTATGAATCTCTTTTACTCTTTTTATTATTAATTAAGCACTTATATTTGCTAAAATAACTGCTTTTTTAGATTTTTCAATTGAGATTAAGTAGGTACATCAGTACGTCAAAACTATCAAGACTGTTTGATGGCAAATTTTGATCTGTAAACTAACTTACACCTTCCGCGGCTATAAAGAACCGCATGTGTCGTATTATTCTGTGCAAAAAAGGATAGCGTTGTACTTCCTCGCATTAAGACTTCGGCCTCATTTAGAAGCAACAAAAATCTCCCTCCTAATTTTCCCCGGTCAGGGCTGGTCCCACGACGGCACGACATGTCATCAGTCATCGATAGAACGTCTTAAGTGCAAGACGTGCTCACGACTACGTCATAAGCGTTACGTCACACGGCGTCGACCGCTCTGCTCACGACACACATATCTGACGAGCGGAAAGCAATCTCATTCTACAATAGTATTATATATTATTGACATACGTAGATATAGTACGAGTGGTGGTTTTGGTGGTTTTTGTGGTCTACCCTACAGTAACAAAAAGAAAATCTCAAGCCTTTTGCCGTCTGTGGTTGAAAAGAAGCCTCAACAATGCAGGTTCAATAACTAAACTTAAATTACATACAGTGATGAATAACTGTTTTCATAAAAATGACAATATTGCCACATGGTACCCGAATACTCTGATATTATCACAAAAGCCACCAAAATCACTCTCAAAGTAAATTAGTTTACATTAATAATAATTTAGTTTAGCGTGTATGAGCGTGTGGACTAACACCCTGTGTACCGTGACAATAAGCTAAGTATATAAGCCGCTGTAGATTGTCATGGCCGCGCGGCCTCGCCCTCCGTTCTCGTCTATATTTACATTTTAGAAGTACGTCCTTTGATTTTGAAGTTTACTGAGTTGGGCCCATGTTGGGCGCCAAATTTTGGAGGACACTGTCTTGGTTTTACGAAAAAGGTTTTAAGTGTACTTATCTGCTTAACCGGGCGATACACTAGACTCCTGAGAGTAAGTTTTTGCTTGACGGGTGAAAGGATAGACCACAATAAGAATGAGGGTTCTTTGTGAGTCCTAAAACTGGTTCCAGAATTGGCATTCCAAAGCCCGAGCCTCCTAATAGAACATACCTAAGTCTTGAGTATCGGATGGTTCAATCTTCTAAAATCGTCCGGCCGTTGAAATAACTGTACTTAAATCCGTTGAAAATACCAAGTATGTACTTAAATTCTTCACTAAAACTATCAATTTAGTTATCCAAGACAGTACTCTCCAAATGATATCCTCAGAAACCCTTACGTCCTTTATTAGAAGTACTTAATTTATCAATCGTAGCGTTAGATCCAAAAGCAATACAATATGTGATTAGTGAGTGTAAAAGACAAAGATGGTTGTGTTTGTGCAATTCCTAGATTTAAGCGCAATACTGGACTTAGTCCTAAGACCAGCAGTATTAAAACCACTCGTGATTTTCCAAAATTATCGACTTCTATGTCATAGTTTTTTATCTTTGGCAAGTTCCTTTAAAATTCAAAATTTTACATCCAAATACTCGTATTAGTCATAGTTTTGATTCTATTAAAATTATTTACCTATCTCTAGAGAGTTCATTTTAATTAAATATTTCTTAACTTAGATAAAAATTCAGACATTTCGGAATTCAAATGTAATCTTGTAAAAACAGCGTATTGATAATGAATATGACAATATTATATCATAATTAAATCTCAACAAATCTCAGATAAAACAATAAAAAAATATAAAGAGAAATATCCTAAAATATATCATCAAACGGGAAAATTCCGAAAAACGTCTATTATTAAAGTACTTAATCCCTATATTTATATTAGCGTATATTTTGGACGTAGACGAGGCCGCGCGGCAAAGCGTAGTGCAGTATGCATGGTAGCTTGGTCGGCTACATTCCCTGCCAGCCGACGCACTTGTAACCGCAGCGTGTGAAAATTAAAATGATAAAATACTCTAAAAACCAGTTAAAGTTGAAGATAAAAAAAAATAGTAGAAAAGGGTAGTTCTGGCTTAGTAAGGCCCTTCTGGGCGCCACTATTTCGACTACACTTTTCATACAAGCTAAACTCGTATGTCATTTTCGGTCATCGATCCCAGTGAAATTATTGGAACCGTGAATGAGTTCTTACATGTTGTTCCCAGTTATAGATGTTATTATTATTTATTTATTCATGAATTTTCTTACGTTATTATTTTCAACGTTACAAGACATTCTCACTTTGTTTTATTTTTCTTTCCACACGCCACGGCTACCGTATGCTATGATATTCACATTATGTATACACATACCTATCCTTATTATATAGCAGTATTTTTAGCATAAGTAGGATTAGAACCTCCTGAGATTAATCAGCGGAGCGCGCGCTTTCTCGTCTCGAAAAGTTGCAATAACCGGATATGTCCAGTTTGAACTGGGTCATTTGAAATATAAAAAAACCAGTGTGAGGCAGCTAAAGAAATGTTTTTTTTTTATTGATTCTGGTATAAGAACTACCTTTTGTGGCGATTAAAGCCAAGCAAGAATTGTTATTTTAGTATCCCTAACAAAATCAGGAATTGATTTTGATTTTTACGAAAATGTTTTTTTTATTTATATTAGTTGTCTAGAAAGCGCGCGCCTGCAGCACCCGACTATTACACCTTTTGTACATTAGCGGTCGTTTTTCCTGAGACAGTATTAGAATGGTTGACTATGTGACGTCACAGCCGCCGTGCGCTTCGTATCTTGCCAAATTAGATAGAGGGCGGCGAGTGTGGGGACGCGAAGGATATACCAACGTGGGTAGTTGTAAATTATTTGCTTAAAAAATTAGGGTAATTTGAAGAAACTTTAAATTGAAAGGGCGATTTGTGTTTCTGATGCAGAATTTGGTTCTGTAGGGTAGAAATGAATGAATAACTACAGTCTTTAAATGTAACTAATACCTACACATCATTTCAGTAGCTCGCAACTAAACCGCATGTGCAAACATCATCCTATTGCCATTTCTGATATAAATACCATACTGTGAACACCTTTCTTAGCCTTCTCACCCAAGGTCGTAGTTTGTGCCACGTTGAGTCATGTCCCCCGCGCCCTCACACAAATGTTGTAATGTACTTAACTTTGTTTTTTCATATATTGTACTGTTCCAACTTCCCTTTATGGGTGGCGATATTCCAACACCCTTGTCTTAGTTACACTTGGTAACTGGTTGCTGTTGTTCGTTGCTGATTGCTGATTGAGTGACGTTGCTAACTACCTTACCTGGGGCTCTGGTTGAGGAGATTCACACTTGAGTTTTTGTGATGACCGTACTTTAGTTGATTTGAAGTTGTCATGCTTTGGGGTAGTATGCATTATAGTTGGTGACGTCACTGAATCGTGACGGACCTCGGCAGTAGGATTAGTTGTAGTTTTAGAAGGAGTTTGCCCGCTGTAAGGAGCACCTAGTAATACCTGATGTGTCATTACATGGATATAATATTAGAAATTAAAATTGTGTGTTTTATTTAGCGTGGGACTTCCTGCTGGGTTTGGTTTGTTGTATTTTACACTACTTTTTTATCTTTCTAGATAGTTTGCACGTTGAACTTGTAGTATTTAGTTATGGGGTTGCCATCTACACTTTTGGCTTTAAAACTGTGATTAATTACATTTTAATATTAGGGTGATCCCGACGACAGAGGCACTAATGAACAAAATTTTAACATTTCTACTAAAAAGTTGGCAACCCTAGTGTGAAAAAGTCGTGATCGTTTGCCCCATGGTGGGCGCCAAAAAACCTCGGTATAGGAGGGTGGGACAGACCGGAAGTATGGTAAGTCAAGTAACGCGAATCAGGCATGCGTATTGCGTATAACAGTTGTAAATTATAGTGTTACGCCGTAGTGCAAGCGCGTCTTCATACTCGTGACTAACTCAAGACTTCACGGAGAGAGATACTTGGACACCGCGCATTGACGACTTTCGGTATAATCAAAGGTATCGCAAATCCAACTCACTCATTAGGAGAAAAATTGTAAGAAAATGTAAGCTACGCAAATTGGTATGACCACGATAGTCGTTATTCTGCGTTATACCTTTGAAAGTGCGACTCGTCCTCAATCCGCGGCGAGTCTGGCATGGTTGGCATGAATGAATACGTAAACAAAATCTAATCTTCCATACAATATACTTCACTGTCAATTTATTAAGGCGTTTGCCACACGTTGGTTGTGATGCGTGCTATTAAAAATATTCCTTTTAAAGACCGCCTTTAAAAGGAATATTGTATACGTAGACACGTAGATTAGACCTTTAGACGCTTCGCTTCGGGCCACAGGTCTTCCTGGTATAAGAGTTGTTTTGCCAAAAAAACAGGCCAAAATTTAGCCAAAAAGTTAATTTTGCTCAACGTTGAGAAGTCGCAGATGTAAAGAAGCGTTTGGAAGTAGTGATTTAAGAACTTTTCGCTATAAGAGCTAGATGAGTTGAGTATTAACAGAAATGTAAAGGAACTTACCTATTTAGGAACACTGCGACAAAAGACGGTATATAAAATAATATTTTGCCAAAAAATCAAAAAGGAAATACGCCAGAGTAGCTTAAGAATGTGACAATAATAAGACGGGACGTTGCCAACTAAGACGCTATTACTATTTAATCACTTCGTTGCCATATACGTGAATACATTCCTCTCTAGTCATTTTTTTATTATTTTTTTTTTCTCTATTTGGCGGGAAACTAAATACAGAGTCTTATCTTGCTCAATACTTATTCTTGCCTAGTTGTAGTTAATTTCTATCGATAATAAGCTTGACGCAGTAGTGATGTGCCATACACCAGATATGCCATAGCACGCAAACGATAAACTAGTGATGTGCTTGTTCGCTCCAGGCTCACTGGACCAAAATGTAAACAGCATTGGAAAAAATATATTATATATTCTTAATTATGTAAGATTACTAAGATATACATAAATATACAATTTTGGATTGGTATAATGTTAAATTGAACATAAAAATACTATGTTGTGTGTTTTTAATGTATGGCAATGCTAGAGTAGTGTTGTAGCGTAGACATTTTGAAGTTTTACATACATATGATAAATAAATATGACTAACCGAAAGCAATAACATTTAATATTACTACAGCACGCGCGCGCTGCGGCTTGCACAAGAGCGGTAGTGAAGTTAACGTTGAGAAGTCGAACATGTGTGTCGATTGATGTTTGAACTTCGAACTCGGTGGAGTAACCTTTGAATTTAAAAAAAAATAATAAACACATTAAAAAGAATGACAAAGATAAGATTTAATTGGTGCAAGGCAGGCTTAACTTAAAAAAAATACTATCAATTATAGTTCGCGTGAAACTAGTTGGCCGCTGAGGTGGGGACAGGAGTGAGGCGGCGGTTCGCATAGCACATACTGAGTAATGCGTCCCCGCCCCTTCGTCCCACCGCACACATACCTCAGGCGCGGGCAACTAGTTGCGCGCGGACTATAGAAACGGATTTTGGCTTTTTGGAACATAGAAACCATGTTCCGGGTGTTAATGGAAGCATTACCTAAGAATGACTCACTGTCTAATGCATTTTAAATACTAATTTACAAAAAAAGCTCTAAAAGAGCTAGCAAAAATAACATCAATATGACACACTAAATTAAATTAAAATTAAGTAATAAAATGCACTTGGCTAAGTAACGACTGGGCACGGCAGCGCGCGCAAATGTTAGATTTATTATACCTAATAATATACACAAGGCATACAAATACAAATATTTTTGTATAATAGGTATCTGTGTACTAGTAGTGTGTTGGTTAATCTTGTATTTTTAAATGGTAAGCGACGAAATGCGGGTAGTCTGTTTTACTGGGTGACGTCAGAGTTAGACGATTGTAGGAAGTTTGGTTTGAATAATGGCTTTGGCATCTCACGAGAAGGTTTTATCCACAGCATGTTTCCTCTGCAATTTGCGACGTTCTATTACCTAGGCTTTGCAAAAAAAAACCTCTGGCAATTGGCCCTAAGTAAACCTTCTCATCTTAGAAATTTAACCCAGAATTTCATGCCCTGCCAAAGATTTTGAATTCGGTGAATGATCGTTTTCCTGTAACATCGATATCCAATTACGGAAGCCCGACATTGAAAACGGTTTTACAGCAAACTTCGGTTTGGAAGATTGCCTTCGAATTGGAATTTTCTAATTAAAAGCTACGTCAGCTTGCTCGGGCTACTTTATCTTTACAATAATCTTAAATTGGGACCTATATTTTCGGCTTAAGTGCGTAACTACATAGGGACACCCATACTATAATTTATCCGGCCTAAATAGGCGTAATTCGGGTCAAAGTCCTTTTCTGTCACTGAGTGGTAAACCTGCCAAACGACTCATTTAGATTTCTGTACATCTGGCAAATCACGGATCAGCTTATATGCATACTAGACCTCTCAACAGACTTCTAACTCGTGACGTCACTTAGCACACAGCCTACCTGTTTGTGTCGTCAACCGATATAATTACATTGTTGAATAAGCGACAGTATG
This sequence comes from Amphipoea oculea, assembly GCA_945859645.1. NCBI lineage: Eukaryota > Metazoa > Arthropoda > Insecta > Lepidoptera > Noctuidae > Amphipoea > Amphipoea oculea. The sequence goes on along the minus strand of OX243891.1, from coordinate 11,535,955 downwards.
TGGCGCAGTGTTTATTGTGTAGGGCGCTCGCGCCGACGCTTGAGGGCGTGCGGCCACGTTTCGTTCAGAAATTCTAAATATTTTTTTCTAAATTGTGTCATGGCATGTTGCCGTGTTTGAGGCGGGGATAGTCTTCAAACTTACGTTTCAATGAAGAAAGAAATGGCGCGGTTTCTCTTATAATTATTCTACCGTTTTTTCCAATCGCGCGATTTCCAAACTAGTCTTGATTATGCCTGAAGTAAGGTAGTTTTGTTGTTTTATTTATTGGATATCCTCTAAATTATTCTGTGATAAAAGCCAGACACAGTCTGTCTTTGTAGTTTTATTATTTTAAAAATAACTTTGAATGCAACATGCCTCGACATGATATCGTTCAGAAACTTGGCGGCACTAACATGTTTTTGCGTCGAAATCCGCGTAGTCATATGTCTACATTCCTTTATGTATATTTTTGAACGAATTACTGCATTTTATTTATGGTAGTTATATAAATCATAGTTTATCCTAGACAAATTAGTGATGGGCTGTTTTTTTATTTACGTATCCACCGGCTAATAGAGGTTTCCTTATTTATGTTACTAGATAGCGCTAGTGTGAAAAAGTTTGTATGTTATTTAAAGTAGATTTAAATTCCTGTATTGGAATATACATATTGAATACTCCAATTTGACATAGTTCAAACATGTTTGGCCTAATTTTACAATTTAGGGTAGGCAAATAATTGAACAATAAGTAAAGTAAGATTTTGGTAATTTTTCATGATCATTTTGTTGAAGCTCTCGTCACGTAGCGCCATCTAGTAGCACACTATGGAAGTCCTCAGTTTGTGCAATTCAACAGACTTATTATATGTATATTTTGAGGTACCCTGTAGTTACGGTTGGGTTTGGGTATGTAGCTGCGTAGATATCTTCGACTACGTCAGTCTACGGTCCCCGAGCATAGTGTGGTGTAATGTCTATGCGCAGGGAGTAAGCTTTGCCGCAAGGAGTATTATTAATGAATGTTTTGTATAATGTAGATTATTATTTTAAAAACTAGGCAATAGTCGGGCTCTCTAGCGCCCCCTAGCTAGTGGACGCAGTAGTGCGCCGGCCGCGCGCCTCCTTCAGCCATTAACAATATTATGGTTCATCTTCACTTAGATACAAGTATTAGAAAAAAAATAATAAAATGGTAACACAAAACACAGCTGTTCTTTCATTTATCCGCTTTTTCGTTAGTTTTCGTACCTCTTCGTTAGTTAAAACATTAGTTTGGAGAAGAATATTTTTTTATTGAGACTCGTAGTATAGAGCTTTTGGGCCCATGTTGGGCGCCAGTACGAATTTTCTTAGTCGATCGACCCCAAGTCAGTAGTGTTAGTAATGTTTTGGAGATCAAAGACTATGGTTGGACATAGATGCATGACGTCATAAGGAGCTGTGTAGCGGTGGAGTGTGCATGCCTCGGTGTCGACGGAGCCGCCTCGGGACCGAAGACGAAGACTACATTCATTTTTTATACGGTGAGGCAATACTGAAGCTGCAGTCTAATCTCTTGTCATGTTAAAACACTGCCATCTTACATTTTAAACTGAACACCACTCTCAAAATTGAGTCTCTACCTAAAACAACACGTAACATCTGCCTACCCCTCACCCATTTTGTTACAAAAAGTCTTAACAATCATTACGTAGGAAAGATTTTCAGTAATACTAACTCTGGCTAACTCGAATATTAATGTTTAACATTGACAAGAAATTGGATAATACGTAATTAATATAAATACTGAGGGCATGGTTTTAAAAATTGTAGAATGGAGAAACAGTTTGTTGCGTAGTCGCTTCCGTATAGTACTCCGTGTAACCTCCGTAGATTACTACCTCTGAGGACAATGCAGAGTAAAAATTACTTCAATTTGAAAGTTCCTGTACTCGGGGGAAGAAAGAAGAATCATCAGGCAAACATTCGGTGCCATCACTGTATCTACCCACTGCCCTCTGACTAAGATGGTAAAACAGACTTCAGTTTTCTGAAACTGGTGATAATGTCTCATTTCCCAAGCTTGCCCAAGACGTTATTGATTTCTTCAACAACGGGTAAAATCTCACCATTTGCACAGCATATAAATGCATTGCTCGACCAGCGAGGTTGTTATTGGAGCAGAGAACTAGCAGCAACCAACTGTTTCACCATAAATAAATAAGAAAATCAGTATTGTCATTCACATTACCGAATCTGCTGTTGAAAATATCGCTTAGTTTTTATTTCTAGTACCCATTTCCAGTAAAGTGCATCCCAGTAATTTAGTTAAGTAGATAATAGACGTGGTACAAGCGGTGCTGGGTTCTTATTAAGTCAAATTCGTAGTTTTAGTTGAATGGTCGAATCGATTAGTTGGACTTACGAGAATAATAATATTGTGATGTATAAAACTCCATGGGAGCCGCTTTTAAGATTTTTTTCGATTTTTGAATAAGTAGAAATAGAGTTTTTTGTAGTTTTAGAATGAGGAGTCATATCAACCGAAAGACACAATCGTATTGTGCCTTAATAGTTTGTTTTATTACGATTTTGCTTTGGATACTAGAATCTTTTAGAATACGGACCAAAAGTTCAATTAGTTTGGAAATATAAATGAATAAAAACATATTTTTTGTACAATTTACTTTTCCGTTGAAAATGTTGATGAGAAAATTTTTCGAAACGACTTAGCTGTCTCGGTAGTGTATTTATTAGAAAAGAAATGTAAACGAGTTATACAATGAATGTAGGTATCCCGTTTTGTAGTAGTACAAAGTAATTTAAGTATTTTGTATCTGCATATTGTTAAAAAGTCTTCCTTAATAAAAATAGACTGAAATATTAGTGACCCATGTAATTTTCTTTTGATATCCCGTTTCGCTGGGATGCACTAGATTTTATTAAGATATATTTTATGTAAAGGGCACTTATTTAGATCTGTTGCTTAATATTTTAACAAACTCAGTACCTAAAATAATTAAACTTGTCAACGTTTTTCGCCGCCATTTTGTTTGACATTTTTTTATAATTGTTAATTTAACTGATACTTAAAGGAAATTAATAAAAACAGCCTATCATGTAAAAGGTCTGAAAAAGTGCTTTTTTGTAATATCCGAGAGTATTGATAGTTCTCTCATTGTAGTTGAAGTGTTCAGTAGTGATAAACCCCAGTACAATGAGTCTATGTACGGAGAGTGCCTATGTGTGACAATATTCTTATCACACTTTATTTCTTCCATTTTTAGTAAATGGTCACCTACGATAGCTAGGTATTACCAACCAGTGATTTGATAGATTAATAATCTTACTCGGGAAATTAAACAGCTGTGAAACTGATTTTAATAGATTAAATTTTTAAACCGGAAGGAAGTGTTGGGATGGCAACATTAATGTATAAATACAGACGTGCCTCCAGCGACAGCGTCGATTAATTATTTGTATAGTTAATCTTTAAGCTTATAAGAAGCTGGTTGAATCCATATAAGAGATCCAATAAAATTTTAAATTTCCCGGGTAGGATTCCAGTGACCAATATTATCAAACTGCAGAAGTATCAAGTAATGTTTGATAATTAATCGCATTTAGTTTGATTTAACTAAAATAGTCTAGTCAAACAGAAAATTGTTAACGTTTTGTTTTTTTTTTAAACCGAATAGATTAGGTATTGTTTTTTTTTCAGTCGCACTTTTATCGACTCCGACGTTAAGTTTTTCCACATCGCAAAATGGGCAGTAAATTCTACCCGCATTTATTCGTTTTTACAAAATGTATTGGGAGTGATAAAAGCGCGAAAATAGTTGTTTCTACGAACTTTGTACATATTTTAGTGTAAGATTGTTACTGAAATAATAATGTGTGGTGTATTTTATTCATGTACTGAAGTTACGTGTCTAGGGTGGTTAGAAACTTAGGTATGTCTATCTCTTTCTCTCGTTTGAATATTTCGATTTGAAAGTAGAATATTATCTCCTTTAAGTACGAAGATTGGGTTAGTGGACTAAATTCATAAGCTTTAATATTGTTGTATTTCTCAATCGAATTCTGGCTAATAAAATAAGTACCTACATAATGAAGGTGCGTAACCACTGTTTGAATTTAAAATCTTGAGCAATATTTATTCTAACTTTGCCAGCCTGATTACTGTTTAAAAATGGCAACAAAACAAACCTGAAAACTACATAGTGTTGCTACTTATTTTAGCGAATTTCTACCAAAATCATAAAATGTTAGTCCACTAATCCAGCCTAGTGATTGAACCTCTTAAAAATAACATGAAGTGCCCCGACGAATTTGTAAATCGTAAGCTCATTGTTCTATTTACATTCATTAGGCCGTAGTTTGTGATTTGTAATTGATCCTTTGGACGGAATGTATAGATTTTTTACTATATCTTACATTTTGAGACGTCGGCGTATTGTGGCGCGGTAAGATCGGTTTGAAGTTCAAAAACCTTACAATGAATAAACTCAAACACAGGTTAGCACAGTTTGGCGGTAGTTTTACATTTATGTGGGTGCTACATTATTAGCTAATTGCATGCAGCCAGTAATATTCCTGCAAGTGACTTATCATTCAAATAAGAGCTTTGTCGTTAATATCTCAATTTGAATTTAGAAAATAATACCTATCAGAGGTTGCAAAAATGTTGAGTTGCCACTCAAAAAATTCCTTCAAAACGATCATCGCGCCATATTTAATCGTATTAATACTAGTCATTGTAGTTTTTTAATTGTGAAGAGGAATTATATAATATTATGTAACGAGAGTTTCATGCTTCTTATATATTTATTCTACTTATTTACTGGCTACCGGCGGTATACCGGTAGTCGACGACGCAGTTTGAAATTGAACAAAACAATTAATAAATGGTTTACATTCATTATTGTGTTTTATTACAAGGTACCTGTTATTTGTTATATGGCAGAAATCTTTTTTTATGGCTCTCAATGGGACGGGCCTTCTTTTTACAGCCTAGTGAAGACACATTAGGCTAATGGCTGGTTATGGTCATACTTGTGGTCTTACATATTTATGGCTTCAGAGCCAGACACTCACATTAAAGCCCGTCCCTGAGAGGAGTTGACAATCAGACCCACTACACTATTAGCCCCACACCACAGTCTTAGGTACAAATGCAACCTCTAGTAGCAGTAGTTCGGTTGTTAGTCCGGTTGACCGGACTACTGAGACTTTCAGTTGCGATAGTTTGGTTCTAACAAAGCACCGAACGGTTCAAACAGCACCGAACTATTCGGTTCTAACAAAGCACCGAACTATTCGGTTCTAACAAAGCACCGAACTATTCGGTTCTAACAAAGCAGCGAACAACTACTGAAACTTAACTATGTACCCTCCCTTTAGTTCGGCAAATAAACTAGGCATAATTATAATAAAACAGAGATACCTATGTAGAAGTTGCATTGCAAGGAAATCTGGAATCATTATATGCCTAGTTTATTTGGGGGAGAGTACATATTTAAGTTTCAGTAGTAGTTCGGTGCTTTGTTCGAACCGAACTACCGCAACTGAAAGTTTCAGTAGTTCGGTGCTTTGTTCGAACCGAACTAACGCAAATGAAAGTTTCAGTAGTTCGGTCAACCGGACTAACAACCGAACTACTGCTACTAGAGGAAATGCAACACGACAGGCTCTAAAGAAGCAGCAGACGGAAAAGGCTAGGTTATACAGGTGCGAGTCTCTATACCCGCGCAATATATACACTAGTCATGTCCGAGTGTTGTGTGTGTGTGAGTAACACCATGGATAGACGTCAATAGCTCCCATGCGAGTTACTCTACAACAGTTTCCAACATGCCACCAAGGCTGGGTACCAAGAAGTGCTAACTCCTAGCACAGACTTAAAGTACTACGTACAGAAAGGACACTCCCTTCCCCGCACTAACATCAGTTACCGCACTTCGGCGTATTCGTCGCAGTTATTTAACAAGAGCGCTCGCAAACACAAGTACCTCACGCACACATTCATACGTATACAAACGTAATTTTTTAATGTAGTAGTAGTAAATTACGTTTGCTGCGATCGGAGGATCGAAAAAAAACCGAAACGACTTTTAAATAAATTTAATTACTGAATTAATATTACAAAATTAACCCTATGAATGATGATTCCAGGTCGAGGTAGGACAATAGAATAATCATTCTTACAATTTATTGAACAAACAACAGTTTGCGAAATCGTTTGACGTCATAGGTGCATCAGCAATTAAACAAATTAATAAGTATCGGCGCGGATGCAACATCAGCGATCTTCATATAGTAGCGCTATGTAATTCCTCCCCCCTTAGAACGGCGACTATTTTAGCACGTTTAGTGAAAATGTTGCCGGAAGTTCGCCAGAACTTTCATTTTCTTCCCGGGTTGCGGCTGGTGGTTGCTGTTCCTTTTTCATAGTACTCGTACATCTGCGTAGGTAACGCCGGCAGCCTAATTGCGGAACGCCAAATCGTCAAATGATTCTGATCAGTTGGCTTCATTTCTATTCACAATTGGCTTCATTTTACGATTTTCGAATTGCAAAACTCTATTTTATTATGAAACCAATTATGAACGTTAAGGCCCTGCGCAGAAACTAGAGTTTCGCAATTCGAAAATCGTAAAATGAAGCCATTTGTGATAGAAATGAAGCCAACTGATCAGAATCATTTGACGATTTGGCGTTCCGCAATTAGGCTGCTGGTCATTGCGATGATAACGAGTACGCTTGCACTCAATAGTACTCCATAGAATGGGATTGTAGTGTGGTAAAGTGCGTCGGTGCGTGCGTTCTCAAGTTGAACAGGATTTTGGATCATAAGTTGGTCCTGGATGCTATGTAGTCCTTGGAGATCAATAGAGTTCAGATTGACGTGGATAGCTGTGGTGGCCTGTTTCTCAGCATCATAGGGTATCTTCATTAACTTTAAGGGTTGGCCGTTAATTTCGTCGTAAACGTTTGCAATGGTAAACTCTTCAGATTTCAGGTAACATCCAGTAGGAATTGTTGCAAGGTAACTACCCTGAAGCGATGTGTAGTCTTTCCGGTTACAGGTTAGTTGTACCTTCGTTTCTTGAGGAAAGGATAGGACGTAATGTTGGTCGTCGAGCTTCTCCATGGCTTCTCTCATCAAGGTGATTGTGGTAAACTTGCAGGAGTCTTGTAGAACCTGGTTGGTGATTAACTCCTGGACGCAGTCAGCTTTGGTGCGAATCTGGTGGGTAATATCTTTCTCACAGAGGTACCAGTCTTTCAACTTCGGGCATTCAGCCTCTATGTATACATGTAACATCTCGTTAGTTGCAAGGAAAGGAAAGGGTGGAATAAGGGCTTGTGCATGTTTATTAGGTACCACAGAGAGTCTATAAATGTCGTAGCTATTTTTAGAAAAGATTGGAAATTTAAATACTGTTGCGCGCCACAATTGATGGCGACATTAGCTACCACTAGCGCCATCTAGTATCGAGTAGCAGAACTTATAATTATTCGGGTCCCTTCTAGAAACTTCGATGATAGAACTTTCCAGAACTATCGACGTCTGGTTGGTCGGGTTCGGCATGTACTCGAACATTCTAGATGTTTCTACGGTAGAAGGTTCTGGAACTATCCGAGGCCTATATAAGGCCGGTGTGCCTGCGAGCCGGCAATCAGTGTTGGATAAGCGATACAAGCGAAAACATCGAAGCGATCTTCAAGTGCGACTTTCAAGTGATCTTTTAGTGCGATTGTGTTTTATTGTTAGTGTGTTAAAGTTGTAATTGCTGTTTTTAAATAAAGTGTCTATTTTTGGTTGTTAAATCGGCAGTTTTAATTGTCACGAACCCCAAGCTCGTAACAATTGGTGTCAGAAGAAAGGATTTAAAATCATGCCGATTCTACCGAAGGACGACACGGAGGGTATCCGTACCCGGAGTCAACGCCAGCAAGAGACGGACCAGAGGCGATTCGGTGGAGCAACGCCACAGACGTCGGAGGGCCAACTACCGATCACGGAAGCCGGACCGTCCACAGCTGCTCCAGCATCATCAGCACCAGATTTTGCTGCTCTAATGATGATGCTGCAGGAGCAGTCTCGCCGTCAGGAGGAACAGGCCCGCCGACAGGAGGAACAGGCTCGTCGGTTGGAAGAGCAGCTCCAGCGGGACAAAGAGGAACAGGCCCGCCGACAGGAGGAACAGGCTCTTCGGTTGGAAGAACAGCTCCAGCGGGATAAGGAGGAGCAGGTGCGCCGCCAGGAAGAGCAGATGCTCCTTATGAAGGACCTTCACGCTGCCTTTGGGAAAGACATGAAGGAGGTGAAGGATAAGGTTGCCCAACATGAAAACCGCCTGTTGGAAGTTGAAACCCGAATCGACCAAGTGAAAGAAACCGTGATGGCTGACGTGAAGAAAACCGTAATGGCTGACGTACAGAAAACGCTGGATTACCTTAAACATGAGGATGGAATCGCAGCCCCCGTAGCTACAACACCTTCGCTACGGGGATTCAAAGTGCCACCGTTCGACGGAACTTCTTCCTGGTCGGCCTACAAAATTCAGTTTGAGGCTGTCATGAAGGCGAACGGATGGAATCAAAATCAGGCCATGACTGCCCTCACCCTAGGCCTGCGAGATCAGGCCTTAACTGTGCTGGAAGCTCTTGGAAAAGAAGTGACTTACGAGCAGCTCCTTGAGGCATTGGAGGCTCGGTATGGCGACGCTCACCTGGAACACGTGTATCGTGCGCAGCTGAAGGATCGTGTGCAACGCAGTAACGAAAACCTGCAGCAGTGGGCCCTTGAAGTGGAGAAGCTGGTTCGTAAAGCTTACCAGTCCGTACCTGCGCTTATTGATGGGAACCTGGTGCAGGCATTCATCGATGGCATCCGCGACCTTGAAGTTAGAGTTGCTGTGAGGCTCGGTCATCACGGGACGCTTAAGGACGCCTTGGCCCATGCACTGGAGGTGGAAGCTGTGCGGCAGGATCATCGTTCCCATCGCGTCAGAGAGTTTGCAGTGGCTACAGTTCGCGACCGCAATAGAAGATACAGCCCTAGGTGCTACGGCTGTGGGGAAAGGGGCCACCTTCGATCCAGTTGCCCGAAGCGAACTGCAGAAAGGGAAGATCGCTGGTCTCCAGAGGGTAGTGCGGCTAACAGCACCGCCCAGCAGCAGCAGGGAAAACGAGTAATAGCCAGGACTGCGAGGCGGGTGCTGTCTGATGTTCAAAGAGCCCCGAGGATTTCGTACACACAAAACTATGACGGGAAATCTCATGGCAACGCAGATGCATTGTATAGAAGACCTTGTCCTGAAGACTGCAAGTATGGTACTAGGCAAGAGGGTAAGGAAGTGGTACCTGTGAGGATGCTCAGGACAGACCTCAGCAACGAGTGGAAGGAAAGCCTACAGCGTGCACAGCAGGAAGATTCGGACATCAAGCCGATTCTGGAGTGGATAAAGGCCAGAGCACCTAAGCCTAAGTGGAGCGACGTCTCAGCGATGAGTTCGATCACAAAAAGCTATTGGGCCCAATGGGACAGCTTGATGATTCAGGATGGAGTCCTGTGCCGTAAATGGGAAAATTCTCGGGGGGACAGCTGTCATTTGCAAATTGTTGTCCCTAAAGCTCAAGTACCGGATGTTCTACAGCTTTACCATAATGGTTGTTCAGGAGGCCATTTGGGAGTTAAACGGACCCTACTGAAGATACGAGAACGGTTTTACTGGGTCCACTGTCGGGACGATGTCGAGGACTGGTGCCGCAAATGTACGAGTTGTGCAGCTGTAAAGGGACCTCAGACTCGTAGTAGAGGTGCATTGAAATTGTACAATGTTGGTGCACCATGGGAGAGGATAGCCCTTGATGTTGCGGGACCTTTCCCGGAGAGTGAAACTGGTAACAAGTATTTCATGGTTGTGATGGATTATTTCACTAAGTGGCCGGAAGTCTTCGCCATTCCAAACCAAGAAGCTTCAACAGTTGCAGATAAACTGGTTCATGAAGTCTTCTGCCGTTTTGGAGTACCTTTAGAGATTCACAGTGATCAAGGAAGGAATTTTGAGTCCCAAATATTCCAGGAAACTTGTCGAGTTATGGGTACTCATAAAACGAGAACAACTTCTTACCACCCACAATCGGATGGAATGGTGGAACGATTTAATCAGACATTGGAGAGATACCTGGCAAAAGTTGTGGAAAATCGGCAACGAGATTGGGACAAGCACATACAACCGTTTTTGTTGTCATATCGAAGTGCTGTTCACGAAAGTACATCGGTGACACCAGCTTTCGCAAACTTTGGAAGGGAATTACGGCTGCCTGCAGACCTGATCACCGGAATACCACCTGACGCCCCACGCAGTATAACCGATTATGCGAATGACTTGCGGAACAAAATGAATGACATCTATGAGCACGTCAGACAATCGGGCCAGCAAATGTCTGAGAAGATGAAAACCCGTTATGACCGCAAAATGAACAATAAAGGGTTCGACGAAGGTTCACTAGTGTGGTTGCACAATCCAGTCCGCAGCAAAGGGAAATCTCCTAAGCTTCAAGCTAAATGGGATGGACCGTACCGGATTGTGACAAAGATCAATGACGTAACCTACCGGATACAGAAAGGTGCAAGAGGTACTCCTAAGATCGTCCATGTGGATCGACTGGCGCGTTATTATGGGGCCAATAATGCTCGGGACGAGCATGTCTTAGGAGGGGGCAGTGTTGCGCGCCACAATTGATGGCGACATTAGCTACCACTAGCGCCATCTAGTATCGAGTAGCAGAACTTATAATTATTCGGGTCCCTTCTAGAAACTTCGATGATAGAACTTTCCAGAACTATCGACGTCTGGTTGGTCGGGTTCGGCATGTACTCGAACATTCTAGATGTTTCTACGGTAGAAGGTTCTGGAACTATCCGAGGCCTATATAAGGCCGGTGTGCCTGCGAGCCGGCAATCAGTGTTGGATAAGCGATACAAGCGAAAACATCGAAGCGATCTTCAAGTGCGACTTTCAAGTGATCTTTTAGTGCGATTGTGTTTTATTGTTAGTGTGTTAAAGTTGTAATTGCTGTTTTTAAATAAAGTGTCTATTTTTGGTTGTTAAATCGGCAGTTTTAATTGTCACGAACCCCAAGCTCGTAACAATACGAATACTATCTGCTTATCTACATAATATGATCCCGGCTTTATAATATCATAATAATCTCTAAGTTCTAGATCTAAAACTTGCTCTTCGGCGTAAATAGTCTTAAGTTTTCTTACCATTGTCTCTAGTATTTCTATGTCTATCATGGAGTGGTGTGTACTACTCGCACGAACAAAAGCTAAACTATTTTCTATCCTGATTAGTTCCTGAGTTAAATCCTCTACATTATCGCTTATAATTTCTAGTAGTTGGGCAAAATGGGCATATTTTATTAAACTGTTCTCACTTAGTGCATTACTTTGTAGTATAGTCTCTAGAGTAACGTTAATTTTATTCTGGTTTTGTACTATCTGTGTAATTATGCTATTGTATTTAGACATCCACTCCTTACTTATACTAATATGATCATTGAATTCGGTCACTAATTTGTTTTGATTACGTTCTAAGATTTTAATTACTTGATTATATTTTAGTGCATCCTCGTGATCTAGGTTCCCGGTTAGGCTTTTTATTATTGAACCTAGTCCGTCTACAAGACCTCTTTTGGCCCTGTTGGGTTCTAAGGATCGTAGGTAACTGTTTTAGGACATTGCCAAGTTTGCTAGCAAGATATTCCAGTTGAATTTCGTATAGTGCGTAAGTGTCATTAGTCATTTGATTTTGGCAGTTCGTTAGTTGGGTCTGTAGGGAGTAAACATTGTTTTCGATGTTACTTAGTTGTACGTACTGAATAAAGGTATGATGATGAGTCGTAATTTTCATTTGTCCAAGTTTAAAGGGTAGAAGTCCTGGTCCATCGTCGAGGCTTTCAAGTCTTATTTCCTGAGATCGCGTCATTGTGAGGATTGTTATCAGTAGGATCCTGTAACAATTTTGCAGATTTAGGTATACGCTTAAGTCTTGACTTCGCTATGGGGCCTCGTTTTTTCGAGGTATAAATGTGGATCGGCAGGTCTGCTAAAACTGTGTCCTGTGTATATCGCGGGGCAGTCTTTTGTCGACTTGCAAGAGGGTTTGTTATAAATACTTGTTGTTGGGGGGCGTATTCTATCTCGGGTTCCCGGGTTTCATTTCTTTTCTCAATTATTGAGGTACGATTGGCAAGTGATGACGAGTTAATGATGTCATGGACATGTTTCATTTTATCTCTATGGGTTTGCGTATACTGTTGTAATAGATGCTGTGTAAGGTCAATGTCTGTACAGTCTCGGGGGTCAAAATGACCAGTCAGTAAGTCAAAGGGTCGGCATCTTGTGAAACTATGTATAGAGCTATTATAAGCTATTAGAGCATAGGGCACAAGATTTATTATCGGTTCATCTTTATGCTGTAACTTAAGGAGTCTAAGATGTTATAGAAGGGTTGAGTGTAGTCGTTCAATATTCCCGTTGTCGTTGGGTGAGTGAGCTAGTATTCTATGGTGGTTGATTTTATGAAGCCTCGTAAATTCCATGAACAGTTGGTTTGTAAACTCGGTTCCATTGTCCGTGATAATAGTTATGGGGACCCCATGGTGGGTACAGTACTGCAGAAGGGCTTGTAATATGCTAATAGCTGTTCCGTCACGTAGGTGATAGGCTTGACCGTACTTTGTAAATACGTCGATAAATGTTACATATTTTTCACCCTGTACAGTGAATAGATCCATGTGGATAGTCTCGAACGGCTTGGTAGCCGGTGGTACAATGTTGAATTGGGGTCTTATCGGGTTTCTATCGTACTTGGCCTGACCGCATATCGTACATTCGTTTATAAATTTAGTTATCTGGTCCTTCATCTTTGGCCAGTAATATTTACGAGATAAGGCTAAATGACACTCGGTAATTCCACGATGGTTAGTTTTACCGTCATGATAGTGTCGTATTATCTCCTGCTGTCGAAGATAATCTTTGACATTTTCTAATTCAGATTTAGCTAAAACGAGATTTAAGGATGAACTTTTGAATTTGTCCTGTATAATCGGTATAATTGTATACATGGCTAGAGGTGGATTAACTAAAAGAGCTGTCCTAACCTTGGGGTTAACGTACTCTTTTACGGCACAGATTACATCTTCCTCTAAGTTAGATTCGGATAGCTGGATACTGATACGTGTATGGGTGTCGAATGGCTCTAGCTTCATCTTTCTGACTGACCGACCCTTTGACAATTCAAAAGTGCCTGTAGGTCGTTTTTTAACGTCATTTACAATGGTGAAACATATCTGTCTGTTGAACTTATTTAATGGCTCGTCAGTTATGGGGATTTCTAAGATAGGGTTCTCAGCGCTGGTATGTGCTGTTTCGGTTGAGGAGTTTGGTTTGCCAAGGATGGTTTCTGATGGATTACCCATTAAGGAGTTGAGTTCATCAATTTCCTCTATTAAAGACATGGCTTCTTTAGTGTGAATTTCAATGCGGGAAAGGGCGTCAGCATTTGTATTGGATTTCCCTTTTTTATAAATAACTGAAAAGTCGTATTCGCTGAGTCTAAGTTTCCACCTTGTCAGTCGGGAATTTGGTTCTTTCATGTTCATCATCCATTGTAATGGTTTATGGTCAGTGAAAATTTTAAATTTGCGTCCAAATAGGTAGGGTCTAAAATATTTCGTAGCCCAAACTATAGCAAGTAATTCCTTCTCAATAGTACTATAGTTCATCTCGCTTTCATTTAAGGTTCGGGATGCATAACAGATAGGTTTGTCTGAGTTTATAGGTCCTTGGGATAAAACAGCGCCGATGGCTACATTCGAAGCGTCTGTCGTCAAGTTAAATTCCTTGCTGAAGTCTGGATACTGTAGGATGGGGTCATTAGTCAAGAGGGTCTTGCATCTTTCGAAACAATTCACGTATTCGGAGTCAAGGGTGATTTTTCGTCCTTTTTTCAAAGCACTGAGTATAAGTGGTTTTGTGGTTCGGGCAAAGTCAGGAATAAATTTTCGATAATAACCAAGGAGGCCCAGAAATTGTTTGATTTCTTTCGGTGTTTTTGGAATGGGATACTTCTTGCTTGCATCAGCAATTAAACAAATTAATAAGTATCGGCGCGGATGCAACATCAGCGATCTTCATATAGTAGCGCTATGTAATTAGTAGGTAATTATTTTGCGAGAGTTGTATGGAGTGTCCGGGGTGTGCTCCTACCCTATCTATAAAACCTAACTATACTCTAATAAACAATACGAAACACTTACACTATGGACATATTATTATACAGTAGACATACATGATGCCTATCAAATGTGAAATTAGTTTCTCTCACTCATCAGCGCTGGCTGGACCACGGAACTCTCACAAAAGGTGCTGTGGTCCAACTATTTTTAAAGTTGGACAACTGCCCCTAGTAAAGACCCATGGTCCAACTAGTTGTACAGAGCAGTTGGACCACTGCCCCGGAATGGCTACATCGCATCGTTGCAAGCGTTGAATAGTTTCCTGTGGTCAAAAAGAGATAGGTAGTGCCCCATGCGGTTATGTTGCACATATTTCACCATCCAAACAACGTTAAGAGAGTCAGATAAGCATTGAGAGTGCTAATGTTAAATTCGTCGTAAAAAAAATCAGCTGTTCCCTACATTTATGTTCGCATAACTCATCAAAATGTAGGGAACAACTGATTTTTTTTTTCGCGATTTCAGGTTTGGTCCCATAGTAAAAGTTGTTCATAATAATGAGTACAATCTCCCATTTCGATTTGTCGCATGTGTTCAATTTCACCCTGTATAGGCTACTTTTTATCCCGATATTCCCACGCGATCGACATTTACGCGGATGTAACCGCGGGGCGCAGGTAGTATAACATAATAATGAAAACACTAGATATGCAACAGTTTTCTAGATGCTTAGTTGATCACGATAATATGTAACAGCGATGTTAAATTACAGAATAAATTGGGCTAACAAATGCCAAAAATATTTTTCAATACCGACAGGTAGTTCCAAAGGTTAGCGCGTTCAAACAAACTTCGGTTTTATTATTAGTAAGTACTTAAAGGTAAGATAGTATCTTCCTTCGTTCTCATCCATATTAAGTTAATAAAATAATAAAAATAAGCTCGCTCGAAACACTGAACGCAGACAATAAACTATTCAATTCATGGAGACTGCGCGCGCTGCTGCGCTAATCGTCACGAACGGGTCGCTACGCCGCACGGTGGTCGCGTAGAAGGTCACAGGCCTCCGATGGTAATGATCGAGCTAAGCCATGATATCTGGTTCAGTTACTCACTAGTTGTCATACTACCTGAAGCTATAAAAAGTTTTGCAATCTATTGTTCGCAACATTCCTTTTTCGGCATCGGAAGTGAATACATCTAAATAGTCATCAACCGTGTTATTACCAAGCGCTAATTGCTAATTAGCCTAAGACGCGACGCGTGTTTTCAAGTTCCAACTTGTGTGTGACCTGTTATTTTGCAATGGACAATCAATTTACAGGTATGTATTATTAATTTACTTTACTATTTTGCATTTTCAATCCACCATTTTTTTTTTAATTGAGTGCTACGCCGCAGCGTTACTTACGTATTTATTTCTGTATTTTTGTTTATGTTGAAGCTTTTACTTATGTTTGTACCTACTTGTGCCATTGAGTTAGGTATAAAAATGTCGCTTAAAATCTCTACTACTAGACTTTAAAAAAATTATTTGCGGCATGCTGCAGCTGTAAGGTGCAGCCAGGGTCTACGCCGAGCGCCTGGGCGCGTAGCACTTGCTACGAAATATGTTTTGTTTTTAATCCGCATTTAACTATTTTTTGTTTAGTTTTAGGTACTGGTTTTGAGTGTTCTTTCAAAAGAATGCTTGTACTAGATACTTGGCTGTCTATTAAGGACAGCACATCCGAACTGGAATGGTGGCGTCGAGTTTTTCAAGCCCTGATACAGTTGCTGCCTGAAGTTGAGAATTTGATTGCTTATGACTTAGAAAAAAGAGTTACTAATCTTTGTACAAGATTTGTAGCCATCTGGAAGCAAGTCTCTTGCAAGCATTCTCGCATGGTCTCTAAGTACAGAGACTGGCTGAACGAAATTGAAGTTTGCGTTCTGCCAACTTGTGCATCAGTAGAGAGCCACGACACTCAACGGCCAGCAGCAGAGGCTTCGACGAGCACTCAACAGCATCAGTGCAGGAAGGACTTCGAGGAGTGTAGCAAGAGATCAAAACGCCGCAGACTTACAGAGTTAAGTAAAGTAGACAGTTCCGCGATAAATTATTTGTTGGATGATTCAAGTCGATCTAACGCCGGTTCTTTAAATTTCAAAACTGATGAAGTCTTGTCTCTCATAAACGAGACTAAACTGACTAAACATCAGTATCTTATGGTGAAAGACTTCATTAATGCAAAATCACCGAATGAATTACCATCTTATACAAAAGTGTTGGAAGCTAAGAAGTGGTGTTATCCATTGCAAAAGTTTATCACGGAATCATCTGCTGAAGTAGAATTACAATCTTTGTTAGATCATACTGCCGGATACTAGAATCCCAAAAAAAAACGTTTTGAATAATATTGACCTTGACAAAGAATTTGTTTTGATTGGAAAATGGGGTTTCGATGGGAGTACGGGGCACAGCGAATATAAACAGTGTTCGTCGTCCCTCGTCTGTACATAAGGTCGTCATTCATGGTTAGGAAGTAATTGACCACGCATTATTGTCAAAAGGTGAGCTTTCGGAAGAGGCCGCCGAATCTTGCAATAAGTTAGTTAAACAGTTTAGGCGTGACAACACGAGGAAAATGTCCCGGGTTGTCACAAACACCGACGTGATACATAGACTTCTCTCCAATTCGGATCCTTATATTTCTGGTTTAAGAAGGTTACCACGGAAGAAGAAGTCTATTCTATCTAAAGAGGTGTTGAATTTGTTGTCGGTATAGAATAAAATGTATATAGTTGTTAATAAATATTAGATTTACATTATTTTAGATACAGCTCTTATTATGTAACTATCAACATGTAAATAATATATTTTTGTCCATTACTGTGTTTGTAGTTAGGTAATAATTAGGTATTTACTTTGTTTTTACTATAAAAATGTAAATATTTAAGTTTATCAGTTATTAAGTTGCAACTCTTTTCTTGTATTTTAGTATGTATTTCGTCAAGTATAATAACTGCATTAATTTTCGAATAAAAAAGATTTTTAACATTGATTCGCTTATTTTCGTTATATTATAACGTAAAGTATAACAAAAAAGCATAATAATAATAATTAGTATTGATAACGACAGTCATTACCTTCGCGAAACCCTATGACCGCCTCTCTTAGGGCGCGGAACCACTGTGCGCCGTAGCTCGCCGCGTAGCCGAGTGATCGGCTCGCTACGCTACATGCTAAGCTACGGCGTAGTAGCTCTTAGCATTATATCGCAGGGAGTCCAAAAATCACTACACTAGGTTCGCTCAGGCGCGTATTTCCCGCGGCGATTTTTTTCCGGGCACTGGATTTTTAACGCGCTGCTCAGCGTCGAGAGTTGAAAATCCAACAGTGTGTTTTTATTTGAAGCGCTGGGATGTGCTTTGTTGAATTATCAATGCTCGGTTCAACACCAAGAATTGAAAATCCAGTGCGCGATAAAATCCGTGAAATTTTTTGTCCTTACAAACGGGTGCTCAGTGATTTTTAAGATTCCGCAGCAGAATAGCGAAAACGCAACCCTTATAATTTCACGTCCGTCTGACCGTCTGTCCGGATGACACACAGCCATTTTACTATGTGACTATTGGCGCAGTGAATTAATTATGAAAAAAATAATTAGGGTTGGCACTCCACATACATGTAACCGAGGGATGAAAATAAACATTCATTGCACAAAAGCGTGTGAGGTATTGTTGGATTCTAAGTAGGTATCTCAGAGGCTCAGTCAGACCCAGGAGAAGATGGCGGGGCGAGCTTGAAGCCTACAGACAGAATTGGTGCACACTAGCTCAAGACAGAGAGGAGTGGGAAGGAGAAAGAGAGGGCTTTGCACTGCAGTGGGACAACATGATGGGCTAAAAATAAAAAAAATTAAGTGGCGAGTGTCGCGGCTGGTGTAACCTTTTTATTTAAGTTAATAGTATGTGAAAGGCAATGAAGTTTATACATCATTGGTGAAAGGTATGTTTTCGGCTTAGATATGAAAGAATGATATGCCTATGTTTTTTACATTTCTGTGGTTTTCGGTGACAGCCGTAGAACTTTGTTTCTCATAGATTTAGCAATACTATGAAATACACACTTATTTTTACGGTCGTTAATTGATGCAATACTGTCAAAATACAAGTCGAACTCGAATTTGAAGTCGATTACTTAGTCGAATTTTTCTTTCATTATCTACTGGGTCAGTGGGTCGTCTTAGAGGCTGTAATGATTATACATCTTACTAGTACGAAACCAACTTGTAAGTACTTAGGTAGGTACTAACCTGAAACGTTGTAAGTAACAGAAAATCAAAAATCCGGAAGCTGCTTTTCATTTTATTTAAATTATAGTAAGTATGCGACCAAAAAGAGCTTTCTAAACGCCAAAACCACAGTATAAATATACAGTAAAACATCTTCATACAAACGTGCCGCTCTCGGTTTGAATGTGTGCGTGCGCGCCGCGCGCCATGTCGGCACGCGATTTCAAGCACACGCTAGCATAATATATGAGGGAATAAGGTGGCGGCAGTGCGGGCTGTGCAGCGCGACTGTGAGCACGCGCGTACGCTACATGACCGCTTGCGTTCGTCAACTCTCGCTGGCGGCGGCCACTTAAATTACGAGTATCATGACTTCAAAAAGGGGAAACAAATATTGTAGTGTTTTCGGGTGCCTCAATAATGATTTCGCAAACCCGGACTTATCATTCTTCATAGTTCCTACTCAACCAGAAATGTATGTACCTACTTATACTTAAATATTATTAGAAAATGTGGTATTGTATTGTTTATTTCACAGTTTATTTGCTTTATTAAGAGCGTAGCCGAGTCGCATTTTTCCATATAAATGTATTCCCAAATTTACTTTCTGAATACTATGTTTAGAGCTAAAGTTTATTTTAAGAAGTCTAGTTTTACTATAAAACAGAGGATTGAGTTCGAAACATCGTTTAGGTAAACGTATTTGTCGCGTATAGATGTAATAAGGGCAATTTCACAATAATTAATATTGCAAATTAATTACTATTGAAATTATTATTTTTTCTATTGTCTGATGTGTTGTTCAATCCAAATATGGTGTCTTATACACCCATTACAGGAATTACGGCAAAGATCGAAATTTACTCATGATCCCACCTGATGATTTTGTCGATAATGTAGAAAGGATGGGGCAGGTGTTTCGCAAAGCGTTCGAAAAGGACCACATCAACATGACATCAACATTAAAATTGGCCGGTCAATTTACGATCAACTGAATGATATAGAATTTAAGATGCCCTGTCCATGCTTTCCCAAAACTTGGACTTTCCCATGCTTTTTACAAAAACTTTACATAAGAATGAGAATTTACTTTACATTAACAAATAATAATAAAGCGTTCCGGACGTGCAGAAACAGGAGAAAAATTTTCTCGATATCAAATTTGTAACTTAGTACTTATTATAAATGTTATGTGAATAAAGGCTTTTTATTTTTACTAAATTTATAAATTGGTAAAATATTCAATCATAATATGCTTTTTTATTTCATAAATTTAGATGAAGTGCTGCTTGTTCGAAAATATTAACTAAAAGTAAAAGTGACAACCCTGGGGATCAACGCAAGAGTAGGCTAATAACTCGTCGGGCGGCCTTAGATAACTTACTGTATATTTATACTGTGCCAAAACCGTTAAATAAAACACCACAAACGAAAAACTTCACAAACATGTCAAAAATGCCTGTTCCCGCCATCTGCAGGCGCGTCACGTGTCGGCCATGTTTGTTTTACTTTTTCTAAACAATGCGGGCACACGTAATTGCGCGGTGAGCCTGCGACAAGTTTTTTAAATATATTTTTAATGTCCCGAGCATACGGGAGGGATGTTCGCATTGTTTGATTAGGAAATTCGTTTGAAACAAGCGGTGTCCCGTTTATTAAATAGGTACCTATTTTAATTATTTGAATGTGAAAGTAGGTCATGTTTGTTATAGGTTTATTGTTGTAGATAGGTTTCACGGCAAAATTGATATGGTTTTAATTCTGGAATATAGTAGTTACCTATTTAGAAAACTTAAAAAAAATGTAGCTAAATAAAATATATGCCACAAAAAGTTAACGCAGCTACGACGTTTACTCTTTAGTTAGAGGATCCTTTCAAAACTTTTGCAAAGATGTATGTACACATTGTACACACGGCGACACATCAAGCTGATACATTTCCGTTTTAGCTGACCTCGCACATTGTATACAGGATGTTACGGAAAGGATATATCAATACAAACGGGTTGAAGAGTGTATCTGATCTAGAATCTCTGTACAAAATTTCAACTCAAAAGCAGTAACTTTGAAAATGCTTCATATTTTTTATTTCGATAGTTTATTAAATTGAAATCATAACAAACGTGTCACCGCACTACGAGGGTCATTATCCATTATCTGTAGTGTGTCTGTGCGCCTAGTACACGCACATCACGCCGCCGCGCGCCAGTGCAGCGCCGTGATGTCGAAATAAAAAAATATTAAGCATTTTCAAAGTTAATGCTTTTGAGCTGAAATTTTGTACAGAGATTCTAGACCAGATACACTCTTCAACCCATTTGTATTGATATACCCTTTCCGTAACATCCTGTATATAGGTACGTATGGGTCTTCCCACATTTATCGACGCGGAATCGGCTAACGCCGGTCAAAAAAGCTTTTATGTCTACATAATAAGAGTGTTACTAATACCATTCCACCAGTAGGTCGTAGGTTCGAACCCAGACAGGCGCTTTACTTTGTGTAAATTATTTCATCATCACTGCTCTCAAAACGGTGAAGGAAAACATCGTGAGGAAACCGGCATGTCCTAGAACCAAAAATTCGAAGACATGCGACATCTGCCAACCCGCACTGGGCCCGCGTGGTGGATTACAGCCCACTCCCTCTCACTGAGAGGAGGCCTGTGTCCCAGCAGTGGGAACATTATAGGCTGATTATGATTATGATGAATACCATTCGCATCGGCTCGGCTCGGCTGACGCGGCGCGACGCGGCGCGACGTTGCGCGACGCCGATCGACGGCGAAACGAGCCGTTTGCCTATTAGCTCGGCGATAAGTCGAGTAGTTTGGTGATACGCACTCGGCTTCAGCCGATTCCGCGTCGATAAATGTGGGGACACCCTAAGGATCTTCGTACAATCAGAAGACAGCTTATACAGGGTGTTACGGAAAGGGTATATCAATACAAACGGGTTGAAGAGTGTATCTGGTCTAGAATCTCTGTACAAAATTTCAGCTCAAAAGCAGTAACTTTGAAATTGCTTAATATTTTTTTATTTCGATAGTTTATTAAATTGAAATCAAAACAAACGTGTCACCGCACTACGAGGGTCATCATCCATTATCTGTAGTGTGTCTGTGCGCCTAGTACACGCAAATCACGCCGCCGCGCGCCAGTGCAGCGCCGTGATGTCGAAATAAAAAAATATTAAGCATTTTCAAAGTTAATGCTTTTGAGCTGAAATTTTGTACAGAGATTCTAGACCAGATACACTCTTCAACCCGTTTGTATTGATATACCCTTTCTGTAACACCCTGTATACTGAGATGGAAAAATTGTATTTGGCTCTTTGAAATAAAGATTATTATTATTATTTTATTATTATACTTACTTCTTCTTAGCGTGTCGATAGCAATCTAAATGTACTCGGCCCAGAATTCGGCTACTTGTTTGGCGCCATCACTAGCGTCCATTCTTGTAACGCTTATACTGGTCGCGAATCATACTACCTACTAAGTACCTACTTAGTAGTACGATTCGCGACCGTAACTAATATAATATCTACGTATTTACAGAAAATGTTCATTAAAATAAAATCATCAATACAACTCACTAAGTTTCTGAATTTTGAACGACTATTTCATGAAATCATCACATTTTAACTACTGAAAAGCCAGCTTTTTAACACGTTCGCTGACAGTGAGCTCTTACCCTGACACCACATTACGACAGTAGAATTTTCCATACTAAATGACAATCGTTTCACGACGTAGTGTCATGTTGGCCATATGTTTGCCTGTCGAAGTTCGATACTACGTCGATGGACGTGATATGAGATAACGATAAAATATAATAATATTGCCCAAAGTGGTGTTTCAATGAATAGGTACACGTTATTCACGAAATAGACATAGCTTAGTAAACGCAAACATCTCAAAATCGTGTAAATGCACTTTAATCACGGTATTTTAAAACAAATAAACGCACAATATATGTGTTTTTATAAATTTACTTACGGTTTGAGCGATGTAAACACGTGGTTGTTCACAAAATGGCACCGGCCGCACTGATTGTTCGAGTAACAAGGCGCGCGCTCACGCCGGTCGACGTAGTACTCGTTCACGAACGGTTTAAATGTGTGTGTGAGCGACTGAGATAGCAATATGAAACTACCCACAAAATACTCGTGTTACGGCAGTAAGAAATATGAATTTGCTCACAATATGACAGTGGATACTGCTCTTCATAATACTTATACGAAAAATTATCGTCCGACGACGTGCTGCCAATACTCTTAAAAATAAGTAGCCCGTCCTTCGACGTTCTGTTATAACGCACTATTTCAATTTCCCGCCTAACAACGTACTGTCAGCGAACGTGTTAATGTTACCGCTCATATCGAAAATATCGTGCATCGACCAACAATGGATACCCCGCCTCCGCGGTGCCAGCGACCACAGATTACGGACCTCCTCTTATTTGGCGCGACCGCGACTAATAACGCGCCATTTAAATAATATTCACGTAGAGAGAGTTTTACATTTTTCTGTAAGGGAATGCGATTAATTTTAATTATTACCTTTTGATGACAGTACCTGGTATTTGTGGCGTTTCATTTTGGTAATTTGTGTGCTTGAACATATTTTTATTGTTGCTGGTGGTTGCGGACAGGAATAGAATATTCTGGTGGAATTTGTCAATTATGCGAGCCATATTAAATAAAAATGATTTTTTTTTATTACATTTTGTTAGTTTCTCTTCTCAAAAAATCTGCTCTTCTTAGCGTTTCGATGTCAATCTATAGGTATATAAAGTAAATATTACACATTCACATTAGATAAATAATATGTGAGCTATAAATGGGGTACCTACTATTATCAAGACCCTGACACTAAAGTGTTAGGTTTTTGTTTTTTAAAGATAGCGACAAGAGTCTTCGTAGGTACGTAAAAACAGTTACCGGGTAACGCAAAAGGTTTTAAGTATGATGTACCTAATTACCCGTACCTAAGATCTCAGATAAAACACTGACTATTCTAATACCCTGTAATTTATATGGTGCACATAATAAAGTGTATTCTATTCTACTGTCCCTCAAAATGATATACCTAATAGATGGCCATTTCTCTACCAGACCCACACACAACTACGAGTATGACTGTGACGTCTAAAACAAACTTCCACATTCAATCACACATGTAACCACACACCGTTTCTACAACACTAGTCAATGTGTCGCACGATTTCATTCTCCTCCCTAGCATCTGTCATTGACGTTTGAGCAATTTTTCGCGCGCAAACAAAAGTGTTGCCAGCCGTGAAATACAATGTCACTGGCAAGAAGCACGAGCCTGAAAAAAATTGTTTATTCTGTCCCTTCCTTTGTTTTTTGTTACAAACATGAACGGAGTACAACGAAACGTCACGTAGATCTGTGTACAGTCAACCGCATATCCATGGAACAATTCAAGACTTAGAAAGCGCTTGTAATAGTAGGTAAGGGCGGATTTCGTGGTTCGAGATACCTCAGTTGGCCGTATCTGGAACTGGAGACTTTCTGAAATATTCCGGAAAACGATCAGTCAGGACTATCAATAAAACATCACGATGTGTAAGACCGGCGAGCTGCCAAGTTTGCCTAAATCGATCATAGTGGATACCGTCTTCAGAAAAACTTCACAGCAAAGTTTATAACGAAAGTGTTATAATTATGAATGTGGCATAATTTTTGCAAATGGCGTTAAAATGCCCTTGAGATTTGATACATTATATTGTAGACAGGTACCTAGAGAATCAGTTGACAATGCACACAGTCACACAGCTCATGTAACGATGGAGATTTTGATTCATCAATTTCGGGGTCGTGCGATCTTCCGTTTTGGCGATTTGAACTGGTCGGCCAGATCACCAAATCTGACGGCGCCTGCAGACTTCTGTCTTTGGGGCTTTTTGAAATCTTGTGTTTACCACAACAAACCGCAAACCTTCCAATTCTTGAAAGCCAAAATTGAAGAAGAAAATATCAATTTGGGGGCTGTTTTGCGAGCAACAGTTTAAAAAGCCGTTTAACGAGCACAAATGTGCATCAACTTAGGAGGTGGTCGTTTGACCGATATCATTTTTTAACCCCCGACGCAAAAACGACGGGGTGTTATAAGTTTGACGTGTCTGTGTGTGTGTGTGTGTGTGTGTCTGTCTGTTACATCGTAGCTCCCAAACGGATGAACCGATTTTGATTTTGTTTTTTTTGTTTGAAAGGTGAATTAGTCGCGAGTGTTCTTAGCTATGTTTGAAGAAAATCGGTCCAAGATGGCCGCCGCCACAAAATGGCGGATTACATATTTTTTCACAACTCCCTCAATATGGGTATCAAATGAAAGGGCTTGACAAGTAGAATACCAAACACTATGCTAAATTTCAAAACCAAGATGGCCGCCACCACAAAATGGCGAATTATATTTTTTTTTTCACAATTCCCTCAATATGGGTATCAAATGAAAGGGCTTGACTAGTAGAATACTATACACTATTACAAATTTCAAATCCAAGATGGCCGCCACCAGAAATGGCGAATTCACAGAGGAATACGTTAGTATGGAATGAACGCCAACGACCACGAGTACCTAACTAGCTTCGCTTCACTGTGGTAAAAAAATACGTACAGCTGCGCAGATTTCGGCTAATCACGTGTGGATCGTATAGTATGTTTACTAGTAATATAATATTATAAAGTTTAAAAAGCAAGAAATAAAAGTTAAATTAAAAATTTAAAAAACCCCCGACTCAAACAAAAACCTCTAAAAAGTAAAATAATAATATACTTATATTAGCCCTTTAAGTTTAATATAAGTTGCACGAAATATTTTGATCCAAGCGTCCTCACGTCGGGGGACGGCTAATGAATTCATTATTGCTGGGTTTAAGCCTCATCTGTTTGGCGTTTTCATTAGCCGTCCCCCGACATGAGGACGCTTGGATCAAAATATTTCGTGCAACTTATATTAAACTTAAAGGGCTAATATAAGTATATTATTATTTTACTTTTTAGAGGTTTTTGTTTGAGTCGGGGGTTTTTTCGACTTAATATCATAAATTTTACACTTTTAAATAAACTTTCCTTGAAAACATTTTTTTAATTTCTAACCAAATGGCAGCCAATTTACTTTATGACATTACTTTTGCAGTTTTGATCCATCTTGTATGTCCTCCTTTTATTAGACTTCACACAATCGGTAATGTGTGAAAAAAAGACAGAAACAAATGAAAGTAACCATATCTAATAGATATATTATCTGTCCTTTGCTCTCTGTATACTTATAACGCAGTGTGCCTAAGTCGCGTTATGCCTAGACCAAACGAGATGTGGGCGTGACCGTAGGAACGCTTAAAGTTAGAATCACCGAAGCACAGATAATATAACCGAAGGTTGGCCAGTTTCTGCGTCCATCAAGGGAAAAACATCATGTATCTAGGTACTTTTGTATTACAGCATCCGTTCACACAGCTCCAACCGTTGGTTTGCCCATAACGTAATGAGAAACGCTCGCTACATCGCAGAAACAAATGACGCATGAAAGCGAGATAATCCGACCCGTCGCCCATCTGAGTTATAGCTAGCCTGCCCTGTGGAACTATGGGGTACAGTGGCGGACAAATGTAAAGAAATGGTTGAGGGAAGATGACATCTGTAGGACTGCTAGTTGGTATGTTTTAAAGGAGTTATTGGTAGAATTTTACAATGTACGTAAAGCAGATTGGTGTGCAGATGTTTGGCCAATAGGAGTCCTGTTTAAACGTTATAGGAAAGCACGACCAAAACCAAGCTCCCATGTTTAGTTTTTAATTCTGTGGTTTAAATAAAACCCCTAAGACGACCCACTGACCAACTTTAAGGTCTTATTATGTATGTTACGGGTCTTTGTTACCTAAAATAAATGGTGTATTAAGTATTAAAATACCTAAGTGACGGAAGTAGTAAGATGGCCAAACATTTATTGGGGGGCAAAAAACAGTGGAAATCCTTTCACAAACAGCTCCACAATTATTGTAACTTATGGGATTCCGAATATAATTATTCATGAAATAATTTCGATTGGTGATCTGCGGTACCTAAAGGTCCATTCGTGTGCAGTGCAGTAGACCCGAACAATAACTCCATGCACAGGCGTCTCCTATGTTTCTAGTAGTATTACGAAATGCTTACTCTAATGTAGGTATCTTAGAAAATTCTTTCTCTAGTCATTTGCTTATAAACAATCGATGAAAGTGGAAAAACATTGAAGATCGTATCTGTAACTACATAATTATGATACGATGTATTAGAAAATATCAATTGGCAAAGTATCAAAGTCGTCTTTACCAGAAATTACGAATTTTGCAAAATCATATCATAATCAGCCATCAGCAATGTTCCCACTGCTGGGACACGGGCCTCTTCTCGGTGAGAAGGAGTGGGCCGTAATCCACCGCACGCGAGCACAGTGCGGGTTGGTAGATATTACCTACATGTCTTCGAATAGTTGGGTCTAGAACATGCCGGTTTCCTCACGATGTTTTTCATCACCGTTTTGAGACGAGTGGTGATGAAATAATTTACACAAAGTAAAGCGCCTGTCTGGTTTCGAACCTACTACGAAATTGATGTCTTGGATGTTACTAAACCACTGGGCCACCACTGCTTTGCTAAATATAAGGCTAAACTGAAATATAAATCATCCTACGAAATGTCAATTTACGTCACATATCCCACACTATTCAACCCACTTTAATTCTCACTTATATTATAATATAACACTGGCAACACTGCACTAATCCCAGATTACCTCAGAGACCCAGGTGCCACAGACTACAGGTGCCACGTCCGGTAGCACCTGTAAGTACCTGTAATTAATCGCAGCTCGTCTCGCGAGGATGTTGATGGATGAACGAGAATGCTTAGTGTAGGCTAATTTATGTTTTGTGGGTTAATTAGGTTAAGCTATAATAAAGCAGAAGCTTACCTACCTTATTAAATATACGAATAAAATGCCTATTTAGGTAGGTCCTACGAAAAGGTTATTTATCTAATGAAGATTAGTACCTTAATCCTACCTATAGTTAGAGAGAGGAAAAACGGAATCCTCAAAAGATCACTTCGTTGTACGTCTGTCCGTCGGTCAAGACCCTTTTTCTCAGGAACGCGTGGAGTTATCAAGTCAATACCTACTCAGGGCTGCAATCGCTTGAAGCAGTGAAAAAATCAAATTTCTAAGTCAACGCAATCAAAGGATACGGGCGTTTCTGTCTGTCCCCATGGGGACAAGGCATAAGTTTATGTATGTAGGTATGTATGGAAAAGCTTTTTGAATTTTTATTAATTGTTATGTCAACATTCAATTAAACAATCAAACAGCTCCCACGCTTGGAAACCGTGGGCATGCGTGTAAGTAGTATAAATTTACAAAAAACATAAGTAATAAAAAACTGTAGCGTTTTTAAAGCATCACAATATTTCGGGTACCTACCTGATGTAGGTTGGTATTGGTAACTATGACACTATATTACCTACTACGTACTGAAAATAGAGTTATTAATAGACATCCTAGCGGTACTCAATGACACACAATATCCCACAGTAAACACACTTTACCATCCATCGCTCTTTGTCTACAAAATACATCCATCAAAGTCTAATAAAGCATCAATGTAGGTACTTACACTTTTATTATTTGAATTCAGTGAATCTCGAAACATTCCTTGTTTATCGAAGTCGTTAGGCTGAATGCATCCTGTCCCTGACTCTCAAATCTTTTCAAACCCACCCCTTTACATGTCACGTTAATAAAACCATGATTAACAAACAAAATGGCGGTATTTTGTCGTTTCCCGCCGTTTTCCATTAGCGCGTTCGTCGCGCCACAAAATGGCCGCTGCTAAATGACCTGTGAACTTGATAAGTGATGGGGTGTGGACATAGTGGCGGGGGAAGCGAGTTAATTACACTAAAATACTAGGTACTTAATGAGCTCGTAGGCTTTGTGTAGCACACTCACCTGACTCACCCCCGGGTTCACACGCATTTTGTCTGTTTTTTAGCTGTCCTAATTGATTGTTCTTGTTTAGCTCATAACGAAGAACTCAATGGCGCTGTAGCTAAAATACTGGCCCTTGCGGTACGGCCGTATGGCTCACGAGTTCTATTCCCTCATGTCCAAATCGCTTGTAGTGTAAGATTTAGTTGTTTCATAAATACACTGGACTCTGGAGCATGTCAGATAACAGTGTCTTTATATTTTGCACTCACTAGATATACCATATAGATAGATAGAATATGTACAGAAATGGCGGCTGATGAGGATGTTATATACTTTGCCGACCACAAGTAAATTGGGATAAAGACAGAATTACAGAAGGATGACGTTCATAATCATGACGATACAGGTAAAATTTCGATAATTTTGGTGCCACTGGAATGATGTCTAACATAAACTTTTTGTTTGAAGAATGTTTTCTGCGTTAGGTCCCATCACATAGAAAGAAAACAACAACTTTATCTAGCCCCCTTTTTTTTCGTGTGGAAATGTCCACCACCCTGAGGTGGGTGGAGTGGTCTGTCAGACTCTTACTAACTAAAACCACACGGTGTCCTGCTGCTACATTTAGAATCCATGCGGACCCCGTCATTCCTCTAGAGAGAGGCGCGCGCGGAACACGGCGCGCCGTCTCGGGCCGTTCACTGTTCAGGCAACAAACTCCCCAAGTCTGTTGCCTGCAGGCCTCACCCTAAGGCGACCGGAGATCGTTCCGCGTCCTCCGACGCCCGGTGCGACTGCTACGGACTGGGAGGGAGGTTGTATCCTACCTCTCCCTTTCCGCCGCCTCTTTAACGACCATCACTTCCTCGCAGAAGCAGGCAACGGCGTCCCACTTGCTCTCACTTCTGACCATGGACTGGACCACGTCCGGAAGCGAGAGAGTATCCGCAGCACCTACCGCCGCGACGAGGTCACGGCGCTGCACTGCCCAAGCAGGGCATTCCTCAAGGGTGTGCTGCGCCGTGTCGTCGAGGCAGTTGCAATGGTGACAACCGGGTGCAGGTTCCCGGCCTATGTGGTATAGGTACTTTTCGAAGCACCCATGTCCGGATAATATCTGTGTCAGCCGGTAAGGGCGCTATGCCGTCTCTCCAGCCACTGCCTCACAACGGGTCTCGGTATAGTGGCGTGCCCAACTTCATCTAGCCCCTGTCCACTACCCGCCCCCGCCTCTGCCCCCGCTACCTCCCCACACCATCCCCCACACGTATCAACTAACGGAGATGATCTCCGGTTTCGCGCGTCACTTATCCGAGGTTAAACGGTTCGCGCCAACCGTTGATAAAACATTATGACTGAACACAAACCGCTCGGGCGACGCGATTTGATGGTTTCATTAAAATGATACGGACTTTGGGCTGTAGGGAGTATCGCGATAGCAGGAATGGATGGTAAAACATTTAATTAATTAGTAATAGAAATTGGTGATCGCAATACAAAGTCGTCAATGTAAAAGTGAATGCGTATCTGTGGACAACCCTTTGTCGTGTCAAGTGACGGGAGTCATGTTCGAATTCAAGTATTCAGAGTATAAATTTTAATTAGGTAACACTCTTCGTACGTACCCAGGGGTATGTAGAAAGAGAGAGATTGGGTGCAAAGAAATGTATTGTGTTTTACTACCCATTTAATTATAATTTAAGATACCTCCTTCGAATCAACCGGTGCAGGATGAATTTCTAATGTACAGTCGTCGGCACGTAACTTGGCAAGGTTTTGGCGAACTTACTCCGTACACGAATGTGCACTAGTGCAACACAAAAAATATACATGGGCATTCTCTACCAGTCAACCAAGGGTCGTAAAGAGATTAGATCACTTTTATTGTTAGTCATTATTCTATTGTTTTTGCCATAATTAAATTATGTAATTTAATTTTGAAAAATACGTTCTTAGAAACATGTCTGTTTAGAAGAACGTTAAAGAGTAATTAGACGTTCCTCTCCTAGGAACGACTAACCAGGACTCTTGCCAAGTTACGTGCAGGCAACTGTACTACTTATAGCTTAAAAAAGACCAAGCTTGTTTTGTTACCCTACGTTTTAAATGAAAGCCTCTCATTAATTAAATTCCTGTAACAGGCTATCCAGATTAGTCCTAATTATGCTCTGCGGACTTCAACAAAGAGGTCAGAGAGTAATGAGTCAGGCTATTAGAGGACTCCGCCACATTTTGAGCTCGTGTGTATCAAACGTGTTCTCTGTGCAATCCGGGTCACGTACACACAGGCTTCTGGAAAGACATGCACTTTGCCCGTTAGCTGCTTGTAATTAGCTAATAGCTTTGCAAAACTACATATTATACATAGTGTAGGTAGGTACAGTCAGCCTCGGAGAGATGAATACATAGACAAAAATCCTTTTAACTGTTTACAAAAACTAACGCAAGTATATAAGTAACTATTTACACTAGGTACTAAGATAAATGACTCACTAAATAAATATACAAGTAAATACAAAACAAAATGACACTATTAATTAGGCGTCGAAGTACTCGTCCGCATCGCTTTCATCCGAAAACGAGCCCAGAAGACTGGCAGCATTGCCACGTTGAATGGCAATGTGTTTAATAATACTGTATCTATAGTAGATACAGTTAAGTACCCACAACCATCTGCCTTTTCCTATGTATGTCGGGGTCAGCTTCCAGTCTAACCGGATGCAGCTGAATACCAGTATTTTACACGGAACGACTGCCTTTTTAGCGTCCACAACCCAGTTACTGGATAGTACGATAGTAAGATACCCTTGGTAAGACTGGTTGTCAGACTTTCGGGCTTCTTGCGAACCGTAACGACTGTGAAAGGTCCACGAATGACAGCCGGGACCAACGGCACATGAACTCCTCTATGTAAAGATGGGCATCCATCCTCGGACCGATCTCGGCACGCATAACTTAAGCTTAACCTGATCGATCTGTGCGGCTGGTATTAAGTACTTAGCTACGAGTACCCAATGTGTGATATTGTTGTGGCTACACATTGATACAATATTAAAGAACTTTGTAGACAATCAAATGAATTCTTGTCGATGTATACCTACATCTTTTTGAGCCTGACTGTACTAACTTAGGCACCTATTTGCCTCGGTGACGGTCTGCCTGGGTCTACTCGTACCTACTTTTTTATGTAAACACTCGTTATTTTGCTCGCCTATCTAGCGTAAGCGTACTGTGCTCAAAGGTGGGTGTTTAGGGTTGGTATTCACAATCAAAATGTTAGTTATCACGAAGTTCGTCCAGTATTCTCTCATAGTGATTACTTTGTCAGAACATTTTAAATGCTTGCTGTAATAATGTTCTAAGACTTACCGTAATTAATAACTCATCTATGCTTACCCTCCAGTGTGACAAAGTGTTTAGTAGTTGCTCTAGGTTCGTTAAAAGAATTGGCGTATTATTTGTGGCTAATAAAATGTACAAGTTTTTTAATCTATTAGTTAAAGTATTAATTATACTTATATTAATTTTAACATCAGTATTATAAACAGAATTGTCAAATTCAGCCATGCGCCGCTACTAAACGTAGCTTTGACAGACACTTTGACGTTTAGAAGCTCAGCTGATCGGTAACCTAAAAAGAAAAAGAAAAACATTGAAAGAAAATCTTAATTTATAACAAAATGCGGTACTTATCGCGCTTATTTCAGCCAGTTATAACAATACCGAAGAATGCCAAGATTAAGAATACTGAAATTACTTGTAAAAGTCAAAAGGTAAGTCAGTTTGTGTGTTTTATTGATTTTGATGCAACAAAAATGTAATATATTGTAGTTTTAAACGAAAGCACTTCCAAATAAATTTATATATTCCTTGCATTCATTGTGCAAGGCGCTTGTTTATTTAGTAATGTTCTCTTTTCTAGAGATTGATTCTCATTTCTAGTCACACATAAATAAAATTACCCCTTGAAGACTTTTGCTGTATATGTTATTATAACTAATATATTGCTAACAAAGAAATACTCTGGATAGAATCACTATGGTCTTTCAAATTCAATAACTCCATTCTATTCACTTTTATATCAACACAGTAGTTAATCTATCGCACTAATATTATAAAGGCGAAAGTTTGTGAGTGTGTGTGTGTGTGTTTATATGTTTGTTACTTCTTCACGCTCAAACGGCTGGACCAATTTTGATAAAATTTTGTATGGATGTTGCTGACACCCTGGATTAACATATAATAGGCTACTTTTTATCCTGATTTTCCCACGAGATCGACATTTACTCGGGTAAAACCGCAGGGTGCAGCTAGTGACAAATAAACTACACCCCCAATTGTTTTCATATATTCCAGCTCCTCCTAGAATGTGGCCTAATCCGCCCCACCAGTTCCGGCCTATTCACGGTGCTCCCACTAGCCCGCAGAGCGCTCGACAAGCTAGAGGTCCAGATCAGGTCCTGTATAGAAGCGGCCGGAGGTCAGCGCATGTCCGTACCATCATTGACAGCGGCTACACTGTGGGACAAGACCGGGAGGCTGCAGGAGATTGGACCGGAACTGATTAACATGGAGGACAGGCATGGGAAGAAGTATTTGTTGGCTCCGGTGAGTTTTCTTCTTATTTTATTTATGTTTTTTGCACTTATTTTACCTTAACACGTTGACTGCCAGACCACAGACACAATAGAAAATCTATTGTTGGTGGACACCGTGTGACCGCAGTGGCAGTCAACGTGTTAAGTAGACTCTGCTATAATATTATAGTTATTCGTCACCAGGGCAAAGAGTACTTCTTGTAGAGAAGATACTTGTTGCGTTCATCACCATTTTTGCTCTAGTATGTTGATTCTTTCAGACATTCAGGCTTCTGGTCATGTTAATTTTCACCACAATCACTGAAATTCTAAATTAACTTCAAAATGTTATGTTCAGGGCTGTCTCTTACCTTGGCCAAAGGCTAAGCATTGCCATACAACATGGTAATGCCGCCAGTCTCTTGGGTACATTACCAGTCGACAGCAATGCGGATAAATATTTCGACACTATATTTTAGTTTGTGTATAGTTTTAGTTAAGATAGGTTTTAATTTTGTTATTTATGTTAAATAAATAAAGAATAAGTAATATAAAAAAAATGTAATGTGTATTTTAATTTATTTATTTTATTTCAATTTCAGACACACGAAGAGGCAATAGCAGATCTGTTAGCTGATGTGGGCCCCCTGTCCTACAAACAGCTGCCACTGTTATTATATCAGGTATTTATTAAAGTGCTTACTAAATGGTAATGAAAGAAAAAGCAGGCTTTCATTGCTATTTAATTTTCTTTCTACTACCTATTAAACCCCTACACCCCGACCACCTGCCATCTAATCTCTTCACCGCCCTTGGTTGACTGGTAGAGAATGCCTAAGGCATTAAGTCCACCATGGTACCTTTTGTGTGCGAAATGTTTATATAAATAAACCTCCAAAAATAAATGTTGCTGCTGTTTTGGATAGCTTGTTTGGCTCTGTCACACCTCCATCATGAGTTTTAAAGCAAATATTATGTTTACCAGGTTTGGCGGTTCATGCATATAATATTAATTGCTTCCCATCCTCACATATGGTGGTCAAACATGGTCTTTGATAAATCAGCAGAGGTCCACGCTCGAGGTTTGCCAGAGGGCTATGGAACGGAGTATTCTGGGTATCAAACTAACAGACCGGGTTAGGAATACGACCATCCGTTCCATCACAAAGATAACTGATGTCACTTGGAAAGCTGCCACGCTAAAATGGAACTGGGCTGGACACATCTGCCGCATGTCAGACGAACCAAACCAAACCAAACTTACGACCCAATGAGTCCCTCTTACTGGCAAACGCCATCGTGGCAGGCCCAGACGGAGAAGGCGGGATGAGCTGACTCCTTCAACAAGAACTGGTCCTCACCAGCTTTGAACAGAGAGAGGTGGAAAGAGAGTAGGGAGGCCTTTGCCCTGCAGTGGGACGTCACAGGCTAATAATTATTCTTATCTTGTGTCAGATAAGCAACAAATACCGCGACGAGCATCGACCGAAGCACGGCCTCCTGCGCTCCCGAGAGTTCTCCATGTTGGACGCATACGGAGTGCACGCCACTGAGGAGTGTGCCACCAAAGTGTACCACACCGTCACTGAGGCTTATACTGAGCTGTTTAGAAGACTGCAGCTGCCCGTACACAGGGGTAAGTGCAAGGGTCAAATGTGGGGCGATAACTGATGTACACTGTTGACCAAAATGAATATACAAAAGTAAAGTCAACTTATTATTTACACTAGGCACTAAATAACTCCTAGCCGCCGCGGGAGACGCTCCGGGCGTCGGCAGCCGCGTGACGACTCCCGGCCACCGTAGGCGCGGGCCTGCGGACGGAGAGTAATGGGTAGCTCACCGTCCGATCAGGACCAGGCCCGTGCCGGACGGCGCGTACGTGTTCCACGCGCGCCTCAAAGAGATGTCAGCATAAAGGAAGGGGCCTGCCAGGGCCGAAGCCCGCCAGGGGTACTGGATTGTCCGAAAGGGTTACCGCTACCTCGGAACATAAAGGGCTAAGGCAAGAACACGGATGAGTTTTAGTCAGTAAGAGTCTGACACTCCCTTCCGCTCCACCCAGAGCGGGAGAGGTCATTTGATGATTTCCCATCCATAAAAAAAAAAGTTACCTAATCTGCATTCGGGATTTATTTGCCAAAAATGTAAACAAATATGAATCAATGGAAAAATAACTTTAATTCCTACACAATAAAGTTCAGTTTGCACTACAACTTCAAACATATTTATAACTTTTTCAATAGTACTGGTCACTTTGAAATCAACTTAATAACCATTGAATTAAAGTTGATATTATTTGTTTAACTTGAAAGAACATCAATTGCCAACATAAAATTTGAATAGACCATGTCGTATCATTACCTATGTGTTTTCCAGTCCCGGCCCCAACAGGCGACATGGGTGGCTCGATATCCCACGAGTGGCAACTGCCAGCCGCCGCGGGAGAGGACGAGCTGTCTGTGTGCACGCGCTGCGGACAGGCAGTCTTGGACAGCACGGACAAGTGCGCGGAATGTGGAGGGAACATACAGAAAGCAAATAGCATAGAGGTGAGGTTTATACTCAGTGCTTGGCCAGACTGGCAGCGCGGGGCGGGGAGCGGCGCGGGTGCGGGAACGCGCGCGATCTGCCTGTCCGCAGTCGAGCGCGGCTGCGTGTTGTCGCGTCCAGTGTTTGTCAATATATAATATGCATGAAGAAGACTTATTTTTACTAGAAAAAAGCTCGAACTCATTTGAGAACCCCGCTCCCCGCGCGGGCAGCCTGCACACCCTGCCCTGCCACGACTGCTCTCAAAACGGTGAAGAAAAACATCGTGAGGAAACCGGCATGTCCTAGAAGCAAACATTCGACGACATGTGACAAAAAAAGTGGAACTCTCTACCTGCGTCTGTTTCCGAGCGCATACAACCCGAATCTCTTCAAAGTGAGAGTGAACAGGCTTCTTCTGGGTAAGTTCACTCCATCGTCAACTTTGTCTCTATCACCTTTGACCTAGACGAGTCAAGAGCAAGCCCATTTCAAATTAAAAAAAATTAAAATAAAGCTATTGCATAGCATTTTTTATCGCACGCACACAAACACCGTGCCGAAGTCTGCCGAACTGAAACGACGTTAGACGATGCACGGCTTTCAACGCTGCACTGCTGTGCCAGTCGGAGTGGGGAGTGTTAGGTTTATTTTCGTTACGGAATTTCTTGATTCGGTCGCCGCGCTCAAAGCCCACGATAAAAGCTATTATTATTATTTATTTCAAAAATCGGATAACAGAGATCCGTAGTGTTAGTAAAGTACCTTATACCTAGTGTTAGTATACACATAAATTAAAATAACAGTTTGGGTATGAGTCACCTTGTAAAGAAGACTTAACCAGTTTCTCAACCGGTCATCTTCTCCACAAAATGCCTCATAAAAGGGGAAAACACATTCTCAGTCACTGTTTTAATAGCAATAGGTTAAAAATTCCACCAACCCATGGTGGTGGATTAAGGCCCACTCCCTCTCACAGAGAGGAGACCTGTATCCGAGCATTATAGGTTGAAGCTATGCTTTGTCTGCCAAGGTGATAGTGACCTGTTCTACCCTGCTATATAAACCTGTCTCCTACCTTCCAGGTCGGCCACACGTTCATCCTGGGCACCAGATACAGCGAGCCCCTCTCGGCGCACTACACGCCCGCCAGCGGAGCGCCGCAGCCCCTCATCATGTCGTGCTATGGGATTGGAATAACTAGGTTGTAAACTACATCCATACTATAAACTATATCCATACTAATAATCATATTCCACAACTATCACACTAAAGTAAAAACTTCTTTTATGGGTTACTGTGTAAAATGTTATAATAAAATACCATTCGATATTCTTCAACTAAATGAGAAGAAATTTAAAACATGCATTAAACGCACACTATGTAGACAAGCATATTATAAGTGCGATGATTATATTGCAGATAAAAATGCTTGGCTAAATGCTGGTCCTGCTCCACAGGCACTTGAGTTCACTAGTTAAAATTTCAATATTTGGAAGAGGTGCTTCCCTTTATTTTTTCTTTTTTAGTGTCTGACATTACGATCTTAATATTTATTTTTATTTTATTCTATCATGTTTAATGCTGCAATACTAAACACCTTTTCCTGTTTGGTATTAAAAATTTTATTCATCTATTAAATAAATTGCAATTTATAGTTTTGTATAATTTAGAAGCATTTTTTCAATTTTTGTAAATGTAAGAACCATGGATCCGTTTATTATGATTTGTTGATGTTGACTTGAAAGAGCATGGCAGTTGAGAATGTGTCATGCTCACTTAAATGTCTCACTGATGGTGGCACGTGTGTTGGATCATTCGGTTCCCTACAAAATGGTTGAGCTGGATGGTGCTGATCCATGCGTCATGTTCGTGAACGGGCGCCGTCGGTTGAGACTGGTCATCTCTTAACTGCCAAGGCTTATTTTTAATCTTATTTCTTGTATTGTTTCTTCATTTATGTGTTTTTTTTTTACATTGTTCTCACATATAGAAGCAACAAGAATAATGTACCCAGGATTTTGTAATATCTTGATTTAAAAAGAGTGTCCATGGAGTTTCTTGCCCGTTCTTCTCCATAGAGATCTACGCTTTGGAATGGGCAACTAGCTTCTGACTAACTGACCGACTACTTAATTTTGACAATTCAAAAGTGCCTGTAATGGTTTAATTGAAATAAATGCTTTGAGTTTGAGTTTGAGTTTGACACAACGCCATCTAGTCCCAAGCTAAGCAGAGCTTGTGTTATGGGTACTAGACAACTGATAAACATACTTATATATTTCTAAATACATACATATTATAGACAAATTACACCCAGACTCAGAACAAATGATCGTGCTCATCACACAAACATTTGTCCTGGGTGGGAATCGAACCCACGACCTCCGGCATAGCAGTCAGGGTCACTAACCACTAGACCATCAGGCCTGTCCATACTAATATTATATCCATGTATATCCATACTATGTATATTATACTAATGTATATCCATACTAATATTATAAATTCGAAAGTAACTGTCTGTCTGTATGTTACCTTTTCACGCCTTTAGCCTGACGTAATTTTAGTAGGCAAGTTTTTATTCACGTCTAAACTTGTATGGAGTACTGTCAGGCGCTGATTAATTTGAGAGGATTAAACTAAAATGTTTCTTCTGTCCTTTTCTTAATGAAATAGAAAGAATAAGATGCACTGAACTTAAATTTAGTGTAGTTTGTGACCAAGGGACGGCACCAGTGTCTGTTACTTATAGAAGACTCAAACTTGGACTTTATCTTCTGAAATGAGCAAGCGTGATCAATCATGATTCCTTCTCAGAATGAGAATTGTCTAATGACTCTTCTGGCTGCGGGCAGTCTGATATTTTGAAGTGTATACTTGTACACATTGACCATTTGCTAGGAGCAGCGGTGGCCCAGTGGTAACGGCCGCGACTTACGAGTTGTAGGTCGCAGGTTCGAACACAGACAGGCGCTTTACTTTGTGTAAATTATTTCATCACCACTGCTCTCAAAACGGTGAAGGAAAACATTGTGAGGAAACCGGCATGTCCTAGAACCAGAAATTCGAAGACATGTGACGTCTGCCAACCCGCACTGGACCCGCGTGGTGGATTACGGCCCACTCCCTCTCACTGAGAGGAGGCCTGTGTCCCAGCAGTGGGAACATTATAGGCTGACTATGTATGTATGTATATGACCATTTGCTTCCCTTACATAAAATAATGTATTTTTATTGTATACTTTCAGATTACTCGCAGCGAGCCTGGAAGCCCTATCAAGTGACAAGAGCCTGCGCTGGCCGCCCGCCATCGCGCCCTACAGCGTTATTATTATAGGACCTAAAGTAAGCATTCTCATTATTCACAACTTCAATTCAGACAGGCCTGATGGTCTAGTGGTTAGTGACCCTGACTGCTATGCCGGAGGTCGTGGGTTCGATTCCCACCCAGGACAAATGTTTGTGTGATGAGCGCGATCATTTGTTCTGTGTCTGGGTGTAATTTATCTATAATATGTATGTATTTAGAAATATATAAGTATGTTTATCAGTTGTCTAGTACCCATAACACAAGCTCTGCTTAGCTTGGGACTAGATGGCGTTGTGTGATAGTTGTGGAATATTAAAAAAAAAAAATTACTCCAGTGTTGGGCAAAACGACAATATTCTATGTAATACTCTGAAAAATAAGTACGCAAATGCACAGCTGGAGATAAACATAGATTGTTTATTATGTATGCTTTAAAAAGGTACAGTGCATATCATTTTGGTAACAATTTGACATTGACGCCGCCTTTGTGTCGTAGCAGTAAGTGTGATTTTCGTAGTGCAAGTGTTTCCACTGATGTGCTGGGCAAATTCGGCATTCTCCTGTCGACAATTGTAAGGTGTTCCGGGTTGAATGTTAGTGAATATTATCAAGAGATTTATATTTGTAAAAGGTATATAGAGGTATGAGGAACAGGGTGTAAAGTTCACTCATCCTCCATAGAAAAGGGAGGATCCTCCGACCAGACGGGTGTTGTGTCTGGCGGGCAACTGCCCGATGATTCATGTCGGACCATTGTATATAACACAGGGCTATTGGAAAAACATTAACAACCTCTTAAGAGGTCATTGCACTCATCGTTATGAACAACTTTTACTATGGGACCAAACCTGAAATCGCGAAAAAAATCAGCTGTTCCCTACATTTGTGTTCGTATAATACTCGTCAAAATGTACGGAACAGCTGTTTTTTTTATTTTTATATATGCTAGTTGCGCGGCAAACTCTGCTTGCGAGATGCAGGATTTTGTATGACGCGTAGTTAGCATGTGGCGTTTGTAGATACCGCTACAGGTCCATATTTATTTATCAAAGCGTCAATACTTCCAGAAAACTACAGGCAAAACATGAAGATTTCCTAAATCCACTCTATGTCCTTTACAGGAAGGTTCAAAAGAATGGCAAGCCCATGGCATCGAAGAAATTAACAGATTATACGAGAGGATATCAGAGACACACGATGACGACATCGTCATAGACGACAGACACCACCTCACCATAGGCAAGAGACTCGTGATGGCCGACAGGTAATTGCAACCATAGATAAAGCAAACATATAAGACCTTTGTTAATTACTTTACTGACTAATTAACGACCGTTCGACAGGCTTCCGAGTCGACAGTTATACATTTTCGGTTACCTGATGTGCCTGACCCCGACTCTAAATAGCCTATTGGGTTTAAACGGTCAAAATTTTCGCGTTTCGGAAAACCGAAAATTTAGGAGTTCCTCAATATAATTGATGTTCGATTCGGCACGGAAGTGTACCTGCTATGCTGGTCAATAAAATTTCACCGATTACAAAAACGGGGTCATATCATTGATATAATATATCAATGGGTCAACTTCTATCGCTATTAAATTACGGGTGCTAATTAAGGCAGCTTCTTTAAAATGTCATTCTCGTCTGCAAATATATTTAGTTGTCTAATGAATTAATAGATCAGCGACGAACTTTTAGCGTCTAATAAATGGTTTATAAGCGACCATATATTGTAAAACAAGCTACTGTTAATATGACGCAACATGGTGATAATTCTTAAGCAACTAAATTTGTGATATGTCTACTCATTGCCAGCTTCTAATAAGTGTATCAACTTCATCTATAAAATAATATCAACGTACTCTAATTTCATAGAGTCACCTTTATTTTTATACTTTAGCATAAGTAATTGATGAGTGAATCTACTATATTTTAACATAAAATTTCCTTATTATTGTCATCAAATAATGGTCAAGGAAAGCTATAATTTCATGTATTCGCCTATCTATTTATAATGTTACCATAAGTAATTGACTATTATACCTACCCAAATGAACATTCTTCGCGGGGCCCCTATTTCTGTGTAAAGGGTTTAAAGTAACCTAACCAAACCGAACCTCGGGGTGCCCATCGCTCGCTCTTGCATCCTATGCCGACGGAGCCCCGCTTCGCGGGGCCCCTATTTCTGTGTAAAGGGTTTAAAGTAACCTAACCAAACCGAACCTCGGAGTGCCCTTCGCTCGCTCTTGCATCCTACGTCGTCTATCGGTCGCGCCCCTCTGATTCCCAACGAGCGTCAGGTACACTCCCGCGCTTGTGTTGCAAACTTTCACGAAAAAAGAATATGATTTATTAATTTAGTTGTTGAATGAAAAACTTTGATTGCTAATTTTGAGGCTGGAATTTGATTTTATTAGCAGACAGATGTTGAATCTCTAAAATATATAAAGTAGCTCACTTACAACATTAGTCGCTGAGTTATCAAATCAGAAGTAAATATATTTATCGGTAGCTCGGAGTCATATTAATTTACGCTCGTAAATTGACGCTGGTTTTTTGATATTCTGTTGGAATAGTAAAGATGATGAATTAATATAATTGAAGCTGTTCTATTAACTCGTCGCCCACATATAAAAAAAGACGCTAGGTTGCAGGTGCTAAAGAAAACTTTTGTTGCCGCACATATTATTTCCCTTAAATTACAATGTATCTAATAGCGATAAAAGTATTTTATAAAATCATAGTTCAATCAAGTAATCAAGTTTCTATATTTATGTCTGTAATTTATATGGTGTACATAATAAAGAGTATTCTATTCTATTTATAAAATCACTAGCTGCGCCCCGCGGTTTCACCCGCATATGTGTCGATCCCGTGGGAATATCGGGATAAAAACTATCCTATGTCCTTCCCCGGGACTCAAACTATCTCTATACCAAATTTCATCTAAATCGGTTCAGTAGTTTAGGCGTGAAGAAAAGACAGACAGACAGACAGAGTTACTTTCGCATTTATAATATTAGTTTGGATAATGTTGAGTAACTGCGCACGAGCAGAACGCGAGACCCCCGTGATTATTAATCATTTAAAATTATGAATATTGGCAATTCTTTTTTGATCTTTGTTTCAATAAACTTATCTACTTAGTGCATCTCAAGGGAACGTGTTTCTCTATACTAACTGAACTTACGAACCTTCACGACAAATCGGTGTACGGAGTTAACTACTACTGTAAATGGTTTATTTGAAATGAATGCTCTGAATTAAACAAAACTGACGAAGTCTGCGTGTACTATACAATTCTTCCATGATATTATGTAACTCAGTGGCGTGCATTGCATATAGGCATATAAGCAGTGCCTACCTCGATAAATCAACATAAGCCTGTCAATTACAATTTAGTGTGTGCCCCACAATTAAGAAACCTACTAAATTACCTAACAAAAAACAAAACCTTCATACAAACACGCGCGGCAGTAGGCAGTCGCCGGACGGCCTACTCGGCTCCCGTACTATTCGCACATTGTCATTGGTCTTTACTCGTTCAAGTTAATACGACAAAATTAAAAATACGTACGTCTTACGCGTAATACCATGACGTTCGACCTTCGCAATTTGTCACCCTTAAGTAGGCATGCCTGCTCAAATAACCACACTTGACTTCACTTTTTTTTTTGCCTAGACTAGACCCGGCCTAGTGCCTACTTATTCTGAAAACCAATGCACGCCACTGATGTAACTATCCTATTTGCGTTCACAGAATGGGCTATCCCCATATAGTGGTCATCGGCAAGGCCTCCCTCGAGACTCCAGCAAGATACGAGGTATACCGCAGCGCGGACGTGACTACAAGCGTGCAACTACTTACTGAGAACGAGCTGCTGACGTTACTTGCTCATAAGAATGCTACTGTTGATGATACTCATGTTATAATAAAGACTAGTGTTTAAGAATATGTGTTGGTTATTTCTAAACCCTTCAGTCATTAAAGTTGCAGAAGTCAATGTTTATAAAGCTATAAGGTTAGATCGTTAGTTTTATGTCCGATTTGTTTTTAAGCTATTGCATAGCTTTTACCGCGGGCTTTGAGCGCGGCGACCGAATCAAGAAATTCCGTAACGAAAATAAACCTAACACCCCTACTCCGACCGGCACAGCGGTGCGGCGTTAAAAGCAGTGCATCGTCTAACGTTGTTTCAGTTCGGCAGACTTCGGCACGGTGTTTGTGTGCGTGCGACTAGACGTATGCGTGTAGACGTGGTGGTCACCACGCTCAAAAAGTGTAACTTGAATTAACATCAAAGAAAAAACTTGAATTAATATCAAAGAAAAAAAATATTGCATAAATATTATAATTGCATAAGTTGATAAAAAATGCTATGCAATAGCTTTACCGCGGCAGTCCCCGAGTGCCACACGTATTTTTTTTTTTATAAACGCCTTATAGCAATCAGAGAGGCAACTCTCGTTATTTTAAGAACGTTCACAGTCTGATTTCAGTCTCAATCTGTCAAAAATACCTCTAACTTCCCTACATTTTGACAACTTTTTGACGTTTGTTTGTCGCTGAGACTGCGACTATATTTTGAACGTTTTAATTTAGGAGAATTGGCCTTCTGATCATCTGCCTGCCTTTTCCCATGTTGGGGTCGGCTTCCAGTCTAACCGGACGCATCTGAATACCAGTATTTTACATGGAGCGAGCGACTGCCTATCTGACCTCTGCAACCCATTTACTGGGTAACACGATACCCCTTGGTGAGACGTAATATTCTGGTCATATTTCTCAACTAGCAGCGCCCCGTGGTTTCACCCGCATAAGTGTCGATC
This sequence comes from Amphipoea oculea, assembly GCA_945859645.1. Classification (NCBI taxonomy): domain Eukaryota; kingdom Metazoa; phylum Arthropoda; class Insecta; order Lepidoptera; family Noctuidae; genus Amphipoea; species Amphipoea oculea. The sequence goes on along the minus strand of OX243891.1, from coordinate 11,492,203 downwards.
CCGTGGGAATATTGGAATAAAAAGTATCCTATGTCCTTTCCCGGGACTCGAAACTATCTCTATACCAAATTTCCAGGGTTATTGGAAAAACACCAAAAACCTCTTAAGAGGTCATTGTACTCATCATTATGAACAACGTGAAACCGCGAAAAAAAAATCAGCAGTTCCCTACATTTTGACGAGTTATACGAACACAAATGTAGGGAACAGCTGATTTTTTTTCGTGATTTCAGGTTTGATCCCATCGTAAAAGTTGTTCATAATGATGAGTACAATGACCTCTTGAGAGGTTGTTGGTGTTTTTCCAATAACCCTGTATAGTATTGATATTGTAAGAACACAATTTACTTCACTGCTATTAAATTTAATAGGTAAAAGCAACGAGAAAGCGTCTTCTATTTACATTACCGTTTAGGAGAGATTCTGGCCAAAATTTCCATCAAAGTAAACACTTTTTGATTTTCAACTGTACGCTGCAATGATAAGGTATATTTTAAACTGGCAAAGTACCTAACACCTAACAGTATTTATTCCTACTTAATTCTTTGCACGTTTTTACGTCTATAGTTACCGGTAACGAACGGTCGGCGGTATAATGACTAGTTACTAGTATATAGGGTGAAATTGAAAACAAGCGACAAATCGAAATGGGAGATTGTACCTACTCAACATTATGAACAACTTTTACTTTGGACCAAAACTGAAATCGCAAAAAAAAATTGGCTGTTCCCTACGTTTATGTTCGCACTAGCTGCGCCCCGCGGTTTCACCCGCGCAAATGTCGATCCGTGGGAATATCGGGATCAAAAAATAGCCTATATGTTAATCCAGGGTGTCAGCTCCCTTCATACAAAATTTTATGAAAATTGGTCCAGCCGTTTGAGCGTGAAGAAGTAACAAACATATAAACACACACACTCACAAACTTTCGCCTTTATAATATTAGTGTGATAACTCGTCAAAATGTAGAGAACAGCCGATTGTTTTTTCGCGATTTCAGGTTTGGTCCCATAGTAAAAGTTGTTCATAATGAGTACAATCTCCCGTATACGTGTACTCCTTTTTTGAATTTTACAAACGAACTATATGACCTTTGTGCGGGGCTAGAGAGCGCTTCTATTTTTAGAGTGCAAGCAAAAATGAATTTAGTAGTGGTCAGGCTGGAGTGTCCGCGATAGTACATACAAATAACATTACGCCTGTAATGCCGGACGGGGTAAGCAGAGGTGTTATTATGTACACATCCCACGTCTAAGGCCTGTGTCGTAGGGAGCAAGCCATCCATTCAATTTATCCACCGTGTCTTTGGTCTTACCCTACCCTTATGGCCAGTGGCGTAACTACAGGGTGGCATTAGGGCAAAATGCCACGGGCCCCCAAAGGGGGCCCGCCCGAGAGGGCCATGAGCACAGGAGGATCATTCTAACATAAGTTTATAAATGCAAATATTTTTTGAAAATGTGCAACATAGAACATCATTCAGGTTTCGAACATTTTGTACCTTTTTCCCATTGTTTGTCTAATTTTTTGGACAGGACCTCGTGCTCAGCAGTAGCGCTTGCGACCACTAGCCCAACGAAGCAGTCAGGTGTTAAATTTTGTTGGGGAAAATATGAAATCTACGCGGAAGAAGTCGCGGGAGAAGTGCTAGTAAAAAAAAAACTATAATGTTGGTTGAGCTTCTTTACATTGAGGGAGGGCCCCATCCCTTGAATTTGCCGCGGGCCCCAAACGGTACAGTTACGCCACTGCTTATGCCTTATGGCCATTTACATTAGGTACTTCGCATGCGGCGATGATACCGCCACATGGGAATTGAACCCACGTCCCCATCGGATGTCATCTTTACACTGTTACATGAAGCCCGTTCATTATGGCGTTGTTTGGGGGTCATCCATGTTGGTCAATTGATTGGTTCCGCCGGATTGCGACAGAGGTGACAAGGTAACTTCGACGAGGTTGAATAAATGGCTGGTTGGTAGGTAACGAATAATTGAAGAAGACACTGACAGGTGAAGGAAGGTACCTACTTTATCGTGAGGACACAACAAAATAAGCTAGCGTTACGCCTGCACTAATAATAATAATCATTTTATTATCAGGCAACTGAGGCCCATAGATAAAATAGGTACACAAAATAAAATAATCTTATGCTATAATAAACTAATACATATTAAAAACCTTAAAGCTATGTCGGTGTCGTGTTTCGCTGCGTAGTGTCGCGTAACCGTCCTCGGAAACGTCGATATACGACACCTTTCGGCCAAAAGTCCTCTTTCAGGCAGGTCTGTAGATGTTGGGTTGAAACTCGTACCACGAATGACTTAAAGTTGATGTTGTGGCGCGATTCCAACATTTCGACCCTCAGAGTCCAGTTGGTGGTGGTTGGTGGTGTTGGTTGGTTGGTGGTTGGCATTCCCCACAGGGGTGGCAGTGGGCAGGTATAGTGCAGGGTCAAATATTTAGCTAGTAAAACTTGATGGGTATCGATATCTAATCATGATAAATTAATTTGATGATTTTTTGTGGGGTCATCGACCGTAGGTGCAGCGAATGGTTGGGTGAATCGCTGCTCTCCTAGCTAGATCAATGGTAATGGCGACTTACGGGTTTGTGTTGTGTCTTCTCCTGCCCATCGGTCCGGCGAGTCCAAATCATCACGTCAGCGTTTCTTAGGGCTGCTTCGGTAGTCACTTGAAAGATTAGTTTAAAAAACAGTTTTTTTTTTATAAACTTTTCCGGCGTGATTTCGATAAAAAAAAACAAAAGAACACAGATTTTTTAAACTCTTAATTCAAGTAACAACACTACAAGCGTTCGTTGACCCCCAAACAAACACGAAATCATTTCTATTTTATCGTGTTTACCTAGATATTGATACCCATCACGTCTGCTGAGTTTCGCTAGGTAGTGTAATTTGACCATGTCTAATAGTACCCACATTTCTTCAGCTATGTTTTAATCCCATGTAGGGGGCGACCTTATTCTTATAAACCGGGCACAAATCCAGACTCCGGGCCTACTGAAATAGCTAAACCTAATAGCACTTTCAGCAGTCGCACGCGACCACTGGATTAACGAGTCGTTCAACCTTAATTAAATACACAAAGTAAAGTGCCTGCCTGGGTAAGAAAGAACTCACGACCTACAACTCGTAAGTCGGGGCCGACACCTTGTAATGTGTATTTCATTTCTTCACCATTGCTCTCAAAACGGTGAAGGAAAACATCGTGAGGAAACCGGCATGTCCTAGAACCAAAAGTTCGAAGACATGTGACATCTGCCAACCCGCACTGGGCCCGCGTGGTGGATTACGGCCCACTCCCTCTCACAGAGAGAAGACCTGTGTCCCAGCAGTGGGAACATTATAGGCTGATTATGTATATGCAACCTTAATTGCTGACTGTGAAATATTCAAACTCAAACTCAAAGCATTTATTTCAATTAAACCAATTACAGGCACTTTTGAATTGTCATTGTATTTTCACCATGACAAAAGAAAAGATGAGAAGACATGAGCCATATGATTTGATCACGGCATAACGTTTCCATAAAACACAACATCAAAATAAATAACCCACAAAACTGGCCTGTTATGAACAAAATAAACGAAAAAATTAATCATAACTGTTTTTAACTACGGTTTGTGAAAGCGACCGTTATTTCTGTACATTATTCTTTATTATAATTGCAATAGATAATATAGATATGGCTATGTATGTGGTCTCAGATGCGGGGCAGTGATAGCACGAGCGATGGTCCAGCGGTCATCACATACTGTACAATGATTACATACGTCATAGCCAAGAGTCTTCAACAAACAAATGAATAGCATTCGTTATTATAGGGGTAGAGAGCAGTGGTGGCCAACTGGTATCAGCCGCGACTTACGAGTTGTAGGTCGTAGGTTCGAACCCAGACAGGCGCTTTACTTTGTATAAATTATTTCATCACCACTGCTCTCAAAACGGTGAAGGAAAACATCGTGAGGAAACCGGCATGTCCTAGAACCAAAAATTCGAAGACATGTGACATCTGCCAACCCGCACTGGGCCCGCGTGGTGGATAACGGACAATTGCTCTTACTGAGAGAAGGCCTGTGTCCCAGCAGTGGGAACATTATATGCTGATTATGATTACACGGGTAGTCAGGAAGCCCAAAAGTCTGGCAACTATCTTACCAAGGGGTATCGTGTTTTCCAGTAAATAACTGGGGTGACAACGGGAGATAGGCAGTCGCTTTATATAAAATACAATAAATTCCAATAAGGTCCAACTTTTAGAAAGAGGTCATTCGTCGAATTCGACTCGGCTGGGCAGCGTTCGGGAAGCTACACAATATCTTCTCGTCCCACATATCGCAGTGTCTCAAGACGAAAGTCTTTGACCAGTGCGTGTTGCTAGTGATGACATATGGCACTGAAACGTGGTCGCTCACAATGGGCCTTATTAGAAAGCTGAAAGTCACCCAAAGGGCAATGGAGAGGGCTATGCTTGGAGTTTCTCTGCGTGATCGAATCAGAAATGAAGAGATCCGCTGCAGAACCAAGGTAACCGACATAGCCCGAAGGATTGCCAAACTTAAGTAGCAGTGGGCAGGGCACATTGCTCGCAGAACAGATGGCCGATGGGGCCGAAAGGTTCTGGAGTGGCGACCGCGTACCGGAAGACGTAGCGTTGGAAGGCCTCCCACAAGGTGGACCGACGACCTTGTGAAGGCCGCAGGAACTCGGTGGATGCGAGAAGCACAAAACTGGTCGAAGTGGAGGTGCTTGGGGGAGGCCTATGTCCAGAAGTGGACGTCTTTCGGCTGAAATGATGATGAATAAATTCTGGTATTCAGCTGCATCAACGGGATAATGACAACCAGTCTTACCAAGGAGTATCGTGTTATCTACTGGGTTGTGGAGGTCAGATCCAAATCCAAAGAGCCAGTCTGCTCCTTATAAAATTCTAGTATTCAGCTGCATCAACGGGGTAATTGCGTAACAGTATACTAACAATAGCAATGGCTTTAATTTTGACCGTTCAACAACATTCATTGCGTTAAATACATTGTTGAGCAGACAATTTTTTCGGACATATCAATGGATTAGCAATATCCTTCAAAAAGATTCAGATTTTTATTTATTTATTTATCCATTTATTTCAGGCATCAAGGCCCGTATAAAACACATACAATACAATATTAATATAACTTAAAAATACTATAAATACATAAAACATTATAATTACACTAAGAAACTAACTAAACACGAAGTGTCTGCGTCGTGTTTTGCTGACTGGTGTCATGTAGCCGGCCACGAAACCGGCGGTCAACGACCACACAGCCCGTTGCCGGCGGTACACAACACCCTTCGGCCAGAACTCTTCCTTCATTCCTTGAGGAAGAGATTGGATTGGATTTTTGGGATTGATTGTGTGTTACGGAATTAGGATGCCCAACCAACAAAGTTGAGACAAGGATGACAGATGATGAGTAAGAACAGCTCTTGGTGAAGGAGCTCGTACGAGCAAAACACCCACCATAGATATTATTTTCTGCCGTTAAACACAGGGCCGTCTTTACCCGGGGGTGCAAGGGGTGCATGGCACCCGGGCGCAGGGTCTTAAGAGCGCAAGCCAATCGCCTTATACCTACAAATACCATGCGTAATCAAACCTCAAAATTGAAATTAATAAAAAACTACAAGTACAATTAACTATGACTCAAGATAAATTGACTGGCTACAGTGCAGGCAAAGGAGTAACTTCAGGTTTCTTTTTTTTTCAACGTTCCTGCGATAAATACCTAAGTTCACTTTTGTTTTGCAGCTCCAGCCGGAGTATTCTGTAAAAATATCACCGGGAAGATTTGAACTTACAATGCTATGGGATGCCGGTGACATTACGGTCATACACAAAGACATTTGAATCCTTCGGCCAGTGCAGCCCCTCAGTGACCAATTTTCTATAGCAACAACATAAACTTGTTAAATTGGTAACCTATAAAAACTTGATAAATAAACAAAACAAAAGCAGTTTTAATTGTACTTTGCGCGATAACTGCAAAATGCTTGTAACACATAACACAGTACCTACCTAGGTATTGACGTACCTACTTATGTTATTATGTGGATAAAAAAATTGTGGATTTTGCAAGTGCAATGTATCATATTTGCAAAGGCTTATTTCATGTCTATTAGCACATTTTGAAACTGAAACCTTGTAACCTTATACTTTTGCGAATGTTACCTATTACCTATGTTATTGTTTACTGTCTTCAATATTTTTGTGATTTTCCAATTCGTCGTCTTCCAGTCGAAAAAAATGAGGCTGAAGTAATTTCACAGAAATACTCGTTATCTATGTATACTATACAGGGTGAAATTAAATTCATGGGCATCCTTTTAAGGGGTCATTGTACTCATCATTATGAACAACATTTACTATGGGACAAAACCTAAAATCGCGAAAAAAAAATCTGCTGTTCCTTGCATTTACATATGTTCATATAACTCGTCAAAATGTAGGGAAGAGCTGATTTTATTTCGCGATTTCAGGTTTCGTTCCATAATAAAAGTTGTTCATAATGATGATGAGCCTCATCCAGGTTCTACCCGTGATGGTAACATTGTCGTCAACCCATCTCGCCGCCAGATGACCGACACTTCATCTCCCAGTCCTTGAACGCCACTCTGTCACAGCCTGATTCCACATGCCATCACTGCACCTAGCAGGTGTCCTGCCCAACTCTATTTCAGTTCCTTTCCTGATTTTGAAAACCTTCGTACGTCTTCGGATGTCGTCGTTTCGTTTGCGTTTTTTGACAACAGTGCCTACTAATAATACCACAGATTATAATTCTGACAAATCACTTGTAGCTATTACAAAAGCGCCTCTAAGAACAACGTTATTACACGCTAACATTACGCCACATAGAGTAGCGAGCGGCGACCAATCTCCTCATCTCAATTGCAGCGACACATCAGTTTGGCAATCAGCTCGCTGCTGCTTGTGTTGCAAGCTCAGATGCAAAGTGATACTCTTGAGTACTTTTGACGGTATATTTGGGGGTCAGTGAACTTCAGTAGTTTATGTTTTGAACAATTTTGAAGATGGTTTATGAAAACAACCGACTTAAAAAAAAAAACACTATAAAGTGAAAAATAATTTCGGAAGTCGGTGTCGTTGGTTCCGCATTTTCGTTTTTTGACACCGACTTTCGAAATTAAAGTTATTTTTCACTTTATAGTGGTTTTTTTTTTAAGTCGGTTGTTTTTTTTTTGTAAAGTTTTTATTTTTCACTTTTTAGTTGTACCTACCCCACACAAATTCAATTAACACTAGTGCATTGAAGAATTGAAGACACGAACTAGAAGAATCATCAAAATTCGCATTGAAATGCCGGAGATGCAGTACATTTATGCATATAACTTCGTACATAAGAATAATTACCTAATGTATTATATACTAAAACCTTTCTGAAAATATGCAGATCACATTTGTGAAATAATTATCAAAATCGGTTCATTAGTTTTTGAGAAAATCGCGGACATACCTATACAAACATACATACATACCTACGGGTCGAATACAGAACCTCAAGTCGGTTTAAAATGAAAAGAGGGGATATAAACTACCAAGTGACTTCTTATGTAATCATCTTAGTTACGCTTCAGTCATTATTATCTGGCTAGTCTTTTCTCAACTATGTTAGGGTCGGCTTCCAGTCTAACCGGATGCAGCTGAATACCAATGTTTACATGTATTTTACCTAAACTATCTGACCTCCAAAACTTAGTAGGTAACAGGGTAATCGTCACGCGGTAGGTCTATTGAACTTCAGTAAGTAAGTACCAGTGGAGAGAGCAGTGGTGGCCCAGTGGTACCGGTCGCGACTTACGAGTTGTAGGTCGTAGGTTCGAACCCAGACAGGCGCTTTACTTTGTGTAAATTATTTCATCACCACTGCTCTCAAAACGGTGAAGGAACACATCGTGAGGAAACCGGCATGTCCTAGAATAGAATAGAATAGAATACTCTTTATTATGTACACCATATAAATTACAGACATAAATATAGAAAACTTTACAATGGGTGACACAATGGGCGGTCTTATCGATAAGAGCGATCTTTTAAAGACAACCTTTGTACATACATAAAGGACTATTAATCCATATAAATATATACATATACATAATAATAAACATGAAACAGGAGCAAAGAAAATACAATGACAATGTTTAAGGAGAGAGAAAGTGCTAGAACCAAAAATTCGAAGACATGTGACATCTACCAACCCGCACTGGGCCCGCGTGGTAGATTACGGCCCGCTCCCTCTCACAGAGAGGAGGCCTGTGTCCCAGCAGTGGGAACATTATAGGCTGATTATGTATGTAAGAACCTAGAAATAAAGTTTTGAATGATCACAAAAAGAGCGGGGATCTCTGGGACATCGTCATCAAAATGACTTTTAAATTGAAACCACCTTTCGTGGTTGTGTTGACACTTTGACAGTAAAGTTTAAACACGCAGTCATGCACACGCGCATATCATGTAATCATTTGAGGGCAAAGAGAAGTAATTGTTTGAGAGTCTCACGATATTATGACAGCATAAACGCCAGTTTCTTGACGCCTCTGATTCTCCATAAGCTCATTAACTTATTACGATCTAAAATCGCTGAATAGCAGGTATTTGAGACTTTTTATTGGTACGTAATTGAGGATAGGTGTACCTAAGTTAAGATACAATCATGAATTGAGCTGTCATAAATCCGTCAGCACGTTTTTGCTTCTTTCTTATTCGGTTATTGTCTCTAAAGTGCGGTCTCTAGGTATAGGTTCTTATGGTACCTTTATGTGAGTAGGTACCTATGTTAATTTAAGCACTAAACACAGATATAGATCTACATAGATAACGCAAATGCATGCACTTCGCGTGTCTGAACCCCGACCAAGCGTCGAGGTTGGTCGCCGCTAACTTCAATCCCCGCGCGTCCGTTGTTGCAGCCGAACGTCCGCAAAAAACTAAAAAAATGCCTCGTTGCGTGATAATTAACTGCAATAGCCCAAAAATTTCGAGCACCCAAAGGCAGGAACATATTTCCTATCACAGGTAAGTTATTTTAAAATTATATTATGCGTAAATTCATATTAAAACTGTTTTTAAGTATTCCAAGCTGCGTGTCGTTCCAGAATATACCTAACTATAAATTACCGTTAAGTAAACTTTATTCACATTACGTTGCCGCGTTTGCTTTGGACGTTTGATCTGACGTTGTGTGTTAGGAGACGATGAATATCGGAACAAGCGATACTGTCGCTCATCGCTTCGACTTCGTGGTACAGGCAATTTGTCATTCGTCTGTCAATTGTAGCAACTAGTGCTGTTCGTTCTACAACATATATCAATAATCGATTTTAATCGATATCGGACAGACGAATGATATAAAAAAGCCAATTTAGTAGATATAACAAGCTCATATGCATGACCTAATTTTACACTATAGCTATAAAAAGGAAGATAATTTTTTTTAGGGTTAATGTATTTAATGTGTTTTTTGTTTATCCTTTCAACATTATACGACTATTTTTATATATTTATTGTGTTTATTTTCTATTGCATTTAAAAAAAAATTTTTTAGTTTCCCACATGATCCAATCATAAAAGAAAAATGGATTGCGAGGTGAGAGCGAGCGGGACAACAGATATAAAATATATGAGTATGAGCGAGACGATCACGGCAGCGGCTTCAGTTGAATCGTAGCGGGGCGAAGGGGCATCGGCGGCATCGATGGCTTTGAATCGGTTTGGATGTCCCGTCACTAAATTGCGGCTGTGACGTCACAGTAGGTATTAAAAAGTCGGCACGCTTGGTTTCAATACAAATCGTGATAGTTGCGTTATCTATGTAGATCTATATCTGTGGCACTAAACGACACGAGCGATGGTGGTGAATCATTTAAACATCGTAATAGCATAATTTATAAGTAATGCATGTTTAGTAGTGCATGACCAATCCTGGCAACCTCCTGGATTTATGAGTGGAACGCGATCTAGAATGTAAACGTAGTAATCAAGTACCGATTGTATTCGATTTGGGTTGGATCGAACTTGCGCTAGAAAAGGATGCCTGGAAGGAAGGATTTGGGGCCTTTGGTCTGCAGAGGGACAGTATAGGTTAACAGAAAACAGTAGGTAAGTATCGTATTGTTTGAAAATGATCGCAATTAAATGAAGGTTATAATTGATAAATGTAATAGAGATGTAGAGTTGAAACGGTATTTAAAAATCACACTAATATTATAAAGGCGAAAGTTTGTGAGGGTGTGTGTTTATATGTTTGTTACTTCTTCACGCTCAAACGGCTGGACCAATTTTGATAAAATTTTGTATGGAGGTAGCTGACACCCTGGATTAACATATAGGCTACTTTTTATCCCGATATTCCCACGGGATCGACATTTACGCGGGTGAAACCACGGGGCGCACCTAGTCAATTATAATGTTTTGCAGGTTGTTGCCAAAGAAAAACATGGGAGTATTATGGCATACGATACCCTTTGGTAAGACTGGTTGTCAGACATTCGGGCTTCTGACTACCCGTAACGACTTTCAAAGATCCCCGAATGACAGCCGGGACCAACGGGTTAACGTGGTTTCCGAGGCACGGAGGGGTCTCGGTATGTAAATATGGTCTCCCATCCACAGACCAACCGCGGCAAGCGTAGCTTTATATGTGGAATTCATGGTCCCTGTCATCCGGTATATCAGCCAGCCAACAAAGTGGACAGCCCATGCAGGGTGTGTAGGACTTTGGTACCTATTATATGTATATCCTATATTTAAGCATCACCAATCAATTTAATGTTGCACCCATGTTAATATAACAGTGAGCACAATAAGACCCAGCAGTGTGACGTCACCAGGATCCCACAAAGCATACATGCAGTACTCAAACCCATTATAAAATTAACGCAAAGCGAATAAAAAAGATCTTCAGACAACAATCACTGTGATTGTAGTACTAAGGATAATGCTGCTGAGTTGGGAAGTCGTGTGTGCTGTGTGGAGTAGTGAGAAGGATGTGTTGCGAAATTTAGTCGGGTTATAGTGGTCGAGATTGTAAGGTTAGTTGGACAAGTGAGATTATTCGAAAGGCTTCGTAAAGTTTTTCACTGCAATCCACCTTGAGTTGCTTGTAAACGACATGGTCCTAGAAAGTCTTCCGCTCAAGCTGCATTGCTGTATTGAGGTTTAAAGCCGGTAAAATTACAAACAGCTCATCTGATGAAGACTTCCACCGCACCACTTATGGACCTGCAACATACCAAGGGATTACCGCGTTGCTGACTTCGAAATGTTTAAATATCTTTATTACTTCGCGCTATTTAGAGTGCCCTTACACCCGGTCCACCGTCTTTCCAAGAACCTTCTTCAGGCCAACGGCTCCAGGTTGTCACCGTCTCCTTAAAGACTCTCCAGCACCAACTTGCATCGGTCCTTTAATATTAAGTTACCAGAATCAGTTCATACATTATCCTTCATCGCTGATGACGAGTTCCACTTGCCTGTGATTTCTCTCCGTTGTGTGCTTCATCACATCATATATGTGTGCATCCTTCAAATAGGTACTCAGCACTGCTTGGCAGCAGGCAACAGGGCCGGATTAACTATGTCGGGGCCCTTAGGCAATGCAATTCTCGGGACCCCTTTTCAGCCGCTTGAAGATCATCAGCTTTTATAAAGTTGATGAAGGGATGTGAGTAATAGCATCAGCCAGCAGCATCACCGGACTGATGCTTAACTGCTCAGGAACTTACAGTATTTATAGATTTGTATTTGGGCTCATCGAAATGGTCTTAACGAATAGGTTACGGATACGTGATAAACTGATGATCCAGGTCTTATTAGGAATAGTATATGAGATGAAAGAAAGAAATATAAGACGCGGGTGTTTTAATTTTAACTTTATTCTTGTTAAATGCAATAAAATATAATAAACGAAAGAAAATAGTTTTGACACGGGTGTTTTAATTTTATTATTGTTAAATGGAATAAAAAACGATAAACCAAGAATTTCATCATCAGCACGAAATGCTAATTACTTTTGTGCGCGCACGGGGCCCTTAGCCGATGCGGGGCCCCTAGGCAGTTGCCTACTCTGCCTAATGGTTAATCCGGCCCTGTCCATAAATGTTTATGGACAGGGCCGGATTAAAAGTATGTACTTTCCCGGACGAAATGTTTGTACTTACTCGTAATAATTAAGACCCAATGAATACTTGTAACAAGAAGCAAATATTACTAATAATTACTGACCTATTTACTTTGACTGTATAGTATCCATTAGCAAATTAATAAGTAATTCACTAAGTTTAATGACTAGTCGCTCAGACAAGTCGTGAATCTGCAGCCAGCCTTACCTAAGTAGAGGGGAGAACTGAGTTGTAAGTTTTTCCTTCGCCCGCTCGCCAGTCTTCCTTCGTGCCTTTGACAGTGCGCTCGACAGTGTTGCCAGTAGAAATAAATAAAGTTTTTTAATCAAGGCTACGCGAGTTATAACAAGGTAAGCCAACCTTTTTTTCTTACCTTTGTGGTTGTGTTTTTTATGGTATTGTGTAACTTTAATTACTGTAAGTAATTATGTTGTGTTTGGGATAAGAGGCAGGCAATTTTTAAATTGTGGTTTTTTGCCAGCGTAGGTAGAGATGTATTTGATTGTGATCACCTGCTGATAATTATTTGAGTATTTTTTAAATAATTTGCCGTTCTGTCTGTACATAGAAATTAGTAACAACAAATTAGCAATTTGAAATAATCAGTTTCCTTTAGCAATCGGATCGGACAACTAATACCTAAATAAAGAAACACCTAGAGTAGAGACCTGTTATGTTACTGCGATGTGCGTATACAAGGTGAAATTGAAATCATGGGCATCCTTTTAGGGGGTCATTGTAATCATCATTATGAACAACTTTTACTATGGGACCAAACCTGAAATCGCGAAAAAAATCAGCTGTTCCCTACATTTTGACGCGTTATGTGAACACAAAAATAACTTGTATGTGTGGTGCAAACTGTCAATATAGTTGGTTATTAATAAATAAATAAAAAAATTAAAAAAATTAAAATTTCACCCTGTATAAACTGCGTGGAATAAATGGTAATAAAAATACCTAAAAAAAACTGTAAAACCATGAATTCAGAAGATGATTCTAGACCCCCTGTAGCGTAGATTTTTTATTTGGTGCTTCAGAATCATGGACTAAATCCATGATAACGGTTGCGCGGTGATGCCCCCTGCCAGCCTGTAAACAAAGAAAGAAGAGAAAGAAAATACATTTATTTAGCACAGACTAAAAGGCACACAATACACCAGATACATACATCAGATAAAAACAAAAATAAAAAATAAAGGTCAAAAAAATAAGCAGGAAAGTGTGCCTCACGGCTGCGCTAAAAAGGTCCAGTTTAGCAAATATGCCAGACAACTAGTGCCTGACGCTGGTTTCCAACTGGACCTGGTGTGTGAGGTGACGGATGTAATATCTGTAGACTGTAGATATAACTGGCGAAATGTGTGTGCTGCTTGCGTCTCTGGCTACCCCTACGGGGTATACAGGCGTGATGCATAAGATCAAGCCTGTATTCCCAAAGGCACTCAATAACAAGAGATCCTTCAACTAACCTCTTTGTCAGCATCATCTGTCTAGCCTTTTCCCAACTATATTGGGGTCGGCTTCCAGTCTAACCATGCAGCTGAATTTGGTTGTCAGACTTTCGGGCTTCTGACTACCCATAACGACTTTCAAAGATACCCGAATGACAGCCGGGACCAACGGCTTAACGTGCTTTCCGAGGCACGGAGGGGTCTTGGTATGTGAAGATGGTCACCCATCCACGGAACAACCGCGGCAAGCGTAGCTTAACCTGATCGATCGACCTGTGCGGCTGTTTACTTAATCACAAGCCCCTCAACTAACCGCTTTGTATGATCACGAAATCCGTACCTATCAATATCGATTGTAAACCGGTTTATTTTATAAAAAAAAAAAACAATGTCGGCATTCGCGAATGCTTGTTCAAATTAATTAGTACGTAGGTAGGTAGGTATGTACAGTGGTACGTACTACCAATGTATTATGGTAGAGATTATGGTGATTTCTTATGGTATCTCGCGAAATAGGGCATTATTATCGATCCATCCTACATCCAGTGCGAGCACAGTGCTCCAGAGCCCTGATTCACAACCCTACGACAGGCTATCGTATCGAAAACCTGACATTTCGATAACCTGATTTGACTTGCCGTCAACAGCAAATAGCTGTTGGAAGAATAGCGGGCGTCTATTTGATTTAAACTGACAAAATTTTCGGGTTTTGGACTTGTGAACAGCGTTTAGAAGACTCCTACGATAACAATGATTAATGTTCGATACGATACGGAAGCGTATCGAGTGTTTGTGAATAGCTATGCTGAACAGACTATGTCCCACCTGCTCGTGTCCCAAATCGTCGTTTAGCTGCACCTTTGACGATCTGAACAAGGCCTCTGACCCCGCAATACATGTGGCCACCTAGTCGGTCCAGTCAGTATAAGATACTTACATCACACTAATATCACAGAATACTTAAAGTACTACGTACAGAAAGGCCACTCCCTTCCCCGCACTAACATCAGTTACCGCACCTCACCCCGCACTTCGAGGTTACCGTCGCAGTTCTTTAACAAAGAGCGCTCGCAAACACAAGTACCTCACGCACACATTCATACGTATACAAATACAAACGTCATTTTTTTATGTAGTAGTAGTAGGTAATTATTTTGCGAGCGTTGTATGGAGTGTCCGGGGTGTGCTAATATTATAAAGGCGAAAGTTTGTGAGTGTGTGTGTGTGTTTATATGTTTGTTACTTTTTTTTTATGTATTTTCCTTTTTACTTTATTTTTCTGTTTTAATTTAATTTGACTTTTTTCGCTTTCAATTGCATACTTACCTATTATCATGATAAGTGGAAGAGCGGAGTTCACCTAACACAAGCATCTTCTTGCTTAAAAGGTGATCTCCATCTAATGTGTTTTTCATTTGTATGTAATTGCATTTTGCAATAAACATTTTATTTTATTTTTTCACGTTCGAACGGCTGGACCAATTTTGATAAAATGTTGTATGGAGATAGCTGACACCATAGATATATGACATTTCTATGGCTGACACCCTGGATTATCATATAGGCTACTTTTTATCTCAATATTCCCACGGGATCGACACTTATGCGCGTAAAACCGCGGGGATTTTCTACACTTCTACTCTTGTTTTATTCCATCATTACCTACTACGCTGCTACAAGAGTATATACCGTCGAAACGTAAAGAAGAAGATGGTAGACATTACATCATATGAGAATAACTAGACCAAATCCTTCATGTGCAAGTTATTTTGTACAGCATATGGACCGAGGGCGGTCCTAATCGTTGTAGCTAGGTATTTATAAATATTGCCATATAAAACTGCGCGTGTAAGGAAAAATCCAAAACAAAAGTTATCTTCAAAAACAATTCAATCATTCAAACTTAGAAACTTTCAATGTCATTTCCCCTTAAGGGGGATGCGTTAAGGTAGTCCGAAAAATTCAAATTTATTTACGCTTTTTGCAATTTGCAGGTCAGTATCAGGTTGTATGTTGATCTAATTTTTATGATTCGCGGCCGTAACAAAGACTTATTTATAGAACTAGCAGCGCCCCGCAGTTTCACCCGCAAAAGTATCGATCCTGTGGGAATATCGGGATGAAAAGTAGCCTGTGTGTTAATCTAGAGTGTCAGCAACGTCCATACCAAACTTTATCGAAATTGGTCCAGCTGATTGTGTGTGAAGAAGTAACAAACATACAAACACACTCACAAACTTTCGCCTTTATAATATTAAAATTAAAATTGTGATAGTGTGATGTGATCGTAAAAATCATCAATATGTACTTATCTCTCTATGTTAATATTCATGACATTTGAGGCCAATTCTAACTCAAGCTGATTCTAATGATTTATAATTCTGTAAAGCTATATTTGTTACGCCTCGCGAATCATATTTGAATCAACATACATATGTACACACAAACTAAAATATATATATACTATATACAAATGATAATAATAATCAAATAATGATAATCAACATACAACCTGACAGTGCCCGCAAATTGCAAAAACCGTTAGAAAATTTGAATTTAGTTAATCAACAAAACGCACTCTGGATTAACACTTAACACATATAATATTATCGCCCAGAGTTCATTGCGCGTTGTCTGTCAGTAAGTGAATGTGTTACGCGGGAATCGAAGCCGCGACCCGTTCCGCAGAAACTAAGCCACTGCGCCTATGGTGTCAAATGCTACTAATTTGTTTTTTGAACACGCATTTTCATTGTTTCATTATCATTGTCACGCATTGCAAACAAACACTTCGAATAACTACTTGATCGCTACGCGGTTAGAATTCCAAATATGCACTAAGTAAAGTCTTGTATGCATTGGACACGCATCATTTTCATGTCATTGTTTATTATTTCTTGTCAATAATTTGTTCCATCAACTGTTTTATTGTAGTAATCTATACGAATATTCTAATATTATAAATGCGAAAGTATGTCTGTCTGTTACCTCTTCACGCTTAAACCGCTGAACCGATTAAGATGAAATTTGGTATAGAGATAGTTTGAGTCCCGGGAAAGGACATATTAGGATAGTTTTTATCCCGATATTCTCACGGGAAACTTATGCGGGTGAAACCGCGGGGCGCAGCTAGTTATCTATAAAGGCTAATGACAAATGTGTATTAAGTTTCTCATAGAGTTCCTATACAATGACGAAACCAGAAAGTAACTCTCTACATACATTGACTGTTTATCACACTAATATTATAAAGGCGAAAGTTTGTGAGTGTGTGTGTGTGTGTGTGTGTTTATATGTTTGTTACTTCTTCACGCCTAAACCACTGAACCGATTTAGATCAAATTTGGTATAGAGATAGTTTGAGTCCCGGAAAAGGACATAGGATAGTCTTTATCCCGATATTTCCACGGGATCGACATTTACGCGGGTAAAACCGCGGGGCGCAGCTAGTCTCAACATAAATTTTAACATATCCTCACGACAGTAATAACAATAATTTTATTATCAGGCAGCTGAGGCCCATAGATAAAATACAAAAAATAATCTTATGCTATATTAAACTAATACATACTAAAAACCTTAAAGCTATGACTATATACGTAACGTTGTCGGCGTCGTGTTTCGCTGCGTGGTGTCGCGTAACCGTCCTCGGAAACGTCGGTATACGACACCTTTCGGCCAAAAGTCCTCTTTCAGGCAAATCAGGCAGGTCTGTAGATGTTGGGTTGGAACTCGTACCACGCATGACTTAAAGTTGATGTTGTGGCGCGATTCCAACCTTTCGACCCTCAGAGTCCAGTTGGTCTTCACCTTCAAATACTGCACTACGTCCTCAGTTGTCGTGGAATCCCCAAGGGGTTTAGCAGACGTGTACCTGTGAAATACACCCACATTTCACCAGTAATATTGAAGCCCCATGTAATACTGGGCGAGCCTATTGCCATTAACCGGGGACAAATCCAGCTCCGGTCTGCTATTGAGAAATTCCTGCCAAAACTCATAAACACTTTGCCCGACCTGAGAATCGAACCCAGGATCTCCTGCTCAGCAATAGCGCTTGCGACCACCAGACCAACGAGACAGATTTCATCCTAACTTTGTCTCTAAAGTTGGCAACGCATCGAAAATCCCCTCAATGCTGTCAGGGCCCTAATTTACTATGACCACTAAATGATTCCTTACGTCGAAGCAAGAACCTCCTTGCTTCGAAACCACGTCAATTCCTTAATCAATCACGACACCAAAGGGGCAATTCTCGTAATTTTAAGAACGTTCACAGTCTGATCTCAGTATCAATCTGTCAAAAATATCTAAAATTTCGATACATTTTGACAAGTTTTTTGACATTTGCATGTCGCCGGGATGAGACTGCGACTAGATTTTGAACGACGACGTATATCCGATATGTCAGTGAGCATGATGGCAAAGTATTCCGTTTGTGTTTTGTTTTCACTTCTGTCGGTACCCCGGAGTACCACTGTTTTTTTTCTATTTCGACCAAAATTGGAACTAAAACCGCCATCTTGTCTTATCTGATACAATCTTAAATGTTTACCAAGCCGGTGTCAATGTCATTCAGGTGCCAAACGATCCTTGAAGCACTCGACAAATTTCGCGAATTTCTGTCATCTATTGAAAGTGTTACAGTTTCATTATCTATTTAGATCACGACAAAATGTATTCAGACACAACTAGAAAGTTCTTCAAATAAAAACTAGAACTACAGATTGCATAGAAAATGCTAGATCACGAATTAAGTTTCACGACGAAGTTTCATTTCACCAGGGTGAAATTGAATTCATGGGCATCCTTTTAAGGGGTCATTGTAATCATCATTATGAACAACTTTTACTATGGGACCAACCCTGAAATCGCGAAAAAAAATCAGCTCTTCCCTACATTTTGACGAGTTATGTGAACATAACAAGGAAAAGCTGATTTTTTTTTCGCGATTTTAGGTTTAGTACCATAGTAGTTGTTCATAATGATGAGTACAATGATCCCCTAAAAGGATGCCCATGAATTTAATTTCACCCTGTATAGTTCGTATGCTATTGCCAAGTAAGTGTTTAAAAGTATATTAATTTAATTAAAAACAAGGTAAAACTCTATCTAATCTATTAGATATACATGTGCTGAATTAAATTTGCCTGCTTTTTCCCAACTAAGTATGTTGGGGTCGGCTTCCAGTCTAACCAGATACCGCTGAATACCAGTAGGTATTTTACATGGAGCGACTGTCATCTGACCTCCACAACCCAGTTACTGAGAAACACGATACCCCTTGGTAAGACTGGCTGTCAGATTTTTTTTAAGCTTCCGACTACCTTTAAAGCGCCCTGTAAACGATCAAATTGTTTGCCAAATTTTACGTCTTTGTGAAATTATTTGATCAAACAGTCTACAGGAGAAAACGTGAAGTCTAACCAACTTTGTCAAGCAAATTTCATCGTTTTCAGGGCGCTTAAGAGGCTTACTAGAGCTAAGTGTCCTTGAAAAACGCATGCACACATATGCAAAATCGACGCAAACGCCATCTAACGACGCCGCCCATCACAATTATGACATAAAGCATACATGAGATTTAGAAGTAACGGTTTTGTGAGATTACGCCCTAGTATTCTAATAGATGGCGCGGAAACGATGTGCAAATAAGTTAAAGATCTAACAAACAAATTATGTAGTTATGTGTGACAACATAATAAATTTTATTCGTTTTGAGTGTGACTTGAAAAACTTAAGGATGTGGGTGATTTTGAAATAAAACTGATTCAATGAAATTTAAAACATTTTTAACCGACTTCAAAAAAGGAGGTTGTGTATTCGACCTGTATGTATGTATGTAATGTATGTATGTGTGTATGTTTGTATATATATTTGTAGATTTTCTAAAAAACTGATGAACCAATTTTGATCATTCTTTCACTAATGTGATCTACATACTTCCAGGAAGGTTTTAGTATATTCATTAGGTAGTTATTCTATATTCATTAGGTTTATTAGGTAATTATTCTTATGTAGTATGTCCGAAGTTAATATGCATAAATGTACTGCATCTCCGGCATTTCTATGCGAATTTTGATGATTCTTCAATGCACTAGTGTTAATTGAATTTTTGTGGGGTAGGTACAATTAGAAAGAAAAAAAAAAAAACAACCGACTTCAAAAAAAGCACTACAGCGTGATAAATAACTATAATTTCGGAAGTCGGTGTCAAAAAACGAAAATGCGGAACCAGCGACACCGACTTCCGAAATAAAAGTTATCACTTTGCAGTGTTTTTTTTCTAAAACTATGAATTTTGGAAACATCTAAGAAAGTGCAGTCATTACGCTTAAGGTACGTATTTTCGACTTCACGTACAACTGTCACAGTGACGTATGTGGACGACGTGTAGATTTGTATTCGAGAGTCCCCGGGTTCGATTCCCAAGGTTACGAAATCGAATTTTCTATTTAAATGTCATTTTGAATTTTTAAATATATCTATTAAATATTTTTATAAATAACTAAAAAAAGTCTGCAGGAGAAAGAAAGTCGAAAATATTAACACGGAAGTTAGGTATTTCTAATGCGCAAGTACCTACACGTTATCTAAGCTATTACAAAAATAAAAAAAATTCTGACCTAATGTTTTTATTAACAGACCGCGACTTATTGATAATGGGCATAATGAAATAGGTAACAGATTCATCTGAAAATTGCGATGAAAATGATCAAAAGCAAGAAATTAGATTTAAAATTGATTTTGTTTATAATAAATAGGAATCATAGTTATATATGAATGTTAGGTACCTAATCTTTGAGGCCGTTTACACATTATGCCGCAGCTGCAGCGGCACCGCCGTCGCGTCGTCGCTGCATCAGTCACCCTTGGATTTGTATGAACACACGGCGCCGCGGCGGCGCGCCGCAAGGGCTCATACAAATCCAAGAGAAACCAATACAGCGGCATCGCCACAGAATATAATAGTGTTACGCGCCACACTTGATGGCAACATTAGCTACTACTAGCGCCATCTAGTATCGAGTAGCAGAACTAATAATTATTCGGGTCCCTTCTAGAAACTTCGATGCTAGAACTTTCCAGAACTATCGACGCCTGGTCGGACGGGATCGGTATCTACTCGAACATTCTAGATGTTTCTACGGTAGAAGGTTCTGGAACTATCCGAGGCCTATATAAGGCCGGTGTGCCTGCGAGCCGGGATCAGTGTTGGATAAGCGATACAAGCGAAAACATCGAAGTGATCTTCAAGTGCGACTCTCAAGTGATTAATAGTGCGATTGTGTTTTATTGTTAGTGTGTTAAAGTTGTAATTGCTGTTTTTAATTAAAGTGTCTATTTTTGGTTATAAATCGGCAGTTTTTATTGTCACGAACCCCAAGCTCGTAACAATTGGTGTCAGAAGTGGGATTATGCCGATTTTACCGAAGGACGACACGGAGGGTATCCGTACCCGGAGTCAACGCCAGCAAGAGACGGACCAGAGGCGATTCGGTGGAGCAACGCCACAGACGTCAGAGGGCCAAATACCAATCACGGAGACCGGCCCATCCACAGCTGCTCCAGCATCATCAGCACCAGATTTTGCTGCACTGATGGTGATGCTGCAGGAGCAGTCCCGCCGTCAGGAGGAACAGGCTCGTCGGTTGGAACAACAGCTCCGGCGGGACAAGGAGGAACAGGCCCGCCGTCAGGAGGAACAGGCTCGTCGGCTGGAAGAACAGCTTCAGCGAGATAAGGAGGAACAGGCCCGCTGCCAGCAGGAGCAGTCCCGCCGACAGGAGGAACAGGCCCGCCGCCAGGAAGAGCAGATGCTCCTTCTGAAGGACCTTCACGCTACCTTCGGGAAAGACATGAAGGAGGTGAAGGATAAGGTTGCTCAACATGACAACCGCCTGTTGGAAGCTGAAACCCGAATCGACCAAGTGAATAATCGGGTTGACAACGTGATGGCTGATGTGAAGGAAACTGTGATGGCTGATGTGAAGGAAACCGTGATGGCTGACGTGAAGAAAACCGTAATGGCTGATGTGAAGAAAACGCTGGATTACCTTAAACTTGAGGACGGAATCGCAGCCCCCGTAGCTACAACACCTTTGCTACGTGGATTTAAAGTGCCACCGTTCGACGGAACTTCTTCCTGGTCAGCCTACAAAGTTCAGTTTGAGGCTGTTATGAAGGCGAACGGGTGGAATAAGAGTCAGGCCATGACTGCCCTCACCCTAGGCCTGCGCGATCAGGCCTTAACTGTGCTGGAAGCTCTCAGCAAAGAAGTGACTTACGAGCAGCTCCTTGAGGCATTGGAGGCTCGGTATGGTGACGCTCACCTGGAACACGTGTATCGTGCGCAGCTCAAGGATCGTGTGCAACGCAGTAACGAAACCCTGCAGCAGTGGGCCCTTGAAGTGGAGAAGCTGGTTCGTAAAGCTTACCAGTCCTTGCCTGCGCTTATTGATGGGAACCTGGTGCAGGTATTTATCGACGGCATCCGCGACCTTGAAGTTAGAGCTGCTGTGAGGCTCGGTCACCACGGGACGCTTAAAGACGCCTTGGCCCATGCACTGGAGGTGGAAGCTGTGCGGCAGGATCATCGTTCCCATCGCGTCAGGGAGGTTGCAGCGGCTACAGTTCGCGACCGCAATAAAGGATACAGCCCTAGGTGCTACGGCTGTGGGGAAAGGGGCCACCTTCGATCCAGTTGCCCTAAGCGAACTGCAGAAAGAGAAGACCGAGCTCCAGAGGGTAGTGCGGCTAACAGCACCGCCCAGCAACAGCAGCAGGGAAACGAGTAATAGCCAGGACTGCGGGGCGGGTGCTGGCTGATGCTCAAAGAGCCCCAAGGATTTTGATCACACAAACCCTTGACGGGAACAGCTTAATCATCAAGGGCGAGGTCAACGGAACGCCGTGTAAGCTGACCATAGATACTGGAGCCTCTCGTACGGTCGTCAGTTCCCAACTTATAAGTCGGTTCCTTGGGGACTCCGCATACAACCGAGAACGCATTAATTTGGTAACAGCCACCGGTCAGCGCATACCCGTCTATGGAGAGAAGAAGATGGAGTTGAAGCTAGGCAACAGAATCTACCTGCATAATGTCATCGTGGCTGATTTAATGGACGATTGCATCTTGGGCCTTGACTTTATGAGGAAGAATTGTTGCGAGATTGACGTCAAGCAAGGTGTTTTGAAATGTGGACAAGAGGAACTTTTTATGGAAGGGGCATTACCAGGGAATGTGTACAGCCTCAAGAAGATTGTTCTTCCGTCGAGATCAGAAACGATTGTGCCGGTTAGTCTTCCTCGGAATCCTGGGCAAACTAATCGTTGTGTACTCGTGGAAAGGGTAGACAATGACCTTCCATGGAAAGTGGCACGAACTTTGGTCAGAGCCACCGACATCTCAGGGGTACGTGTGCTGAACCTTTGTGATCAGGAACAGATTATAGAAAAAGGCACACTAGTTGGTACTTGCGAGGAAGTGGATTGGTTGCGTCGATGCCAATATCTATCGACTGGGACCCTCAGCAAGGATGCACAAACGAAAGTGTCCACACTTTTAGAAGACTGCCGCAGCGCTCTGTCCCAAAATGAAATGGTCAAGGCGAAGAAGATGTTACTCAAGTACGCCGGTGTTTTCTCGTCAAACGATGCTGACATTGGGAAGACTGGCTTAGTTCAACACAAAATAAACACAGGAGAAGAATTGCCTATCCGTCAGCGGCCAAGGAGATTGCCGGTAGCACGTGAAAAGGAAGTGGAAACCATGATCGAAGGAATGGTGAAGGATGGTGTTATTGAACCTTCATCTAGTCCATGGTGTTCACCTGTAGTGCTGGTAAGGAAGAAGGACGGCAGCATGCGGTTTTGTGTTGACTATCGTCGTCTGAACGACGTTACAAAGAAGGACAGCTATCCTTTGCCAAGAATTGATGACACGTTGGACATGCTTACTGGAGTAAAGTGGTTTAGCACGCTGGACCTGAAAAGTGGCTACTGGCAAGTTGAAATTGATCCCAAGGACAAGGAGAAAACTGCATTCTCGACAGGAAAGGGTCTTTGGCAATTTAAAGTTATGCCGTTTGGATTGTGCAATGCTCCGGCAACGTTTGAAAGGTTGATGGAACTTGTACTTACCGGGCTAATTGGCGATGCCTGTCTGGTCTACTTGGATGACATCATCATCGTAGGCCGTACGTTTGAAGAACATCTTCAAAACCTGGAACGTGTGCTCATGAAGATCCAGAGTGCCAACCTCAAGTTAAGTCCGAAGAAGTGTTCACTATTCAAACGACAAGTTAGCTTTTTGGGGTATGTAGTGTCGGAAGAAGGTATCCGCACGGATCCTGAGAAAATCACCGCTGTCAAGGATTGGCCAGTTCCAAAAGACAAGACGCAGGTCAGAGCATTTTTGGGTTTGTGCTCTTATTATCGGCGATTTGTTAAGAACTTTGCGGATATAGCCAAACCCCTGCACAAGCTAACGGAGGAGAAGCGACATTTCTGCTGGGATGAAAGTTGCAACATCGCATTCCAGGAGTTAAAGGACCGACTGTGCAAAACACCTATTTTGGGGTACCCTGATGCAGGCAAGGAATTTATAGTTGACACAGACGCAAGTGACATAGGACTTGGTGGTGTATTGTCTCAACGGAATGGTGATCAAGAGGTTGTAATAGCGTACTTCAGCAAGTCGTTGTCAAAGCCGGAAAGGAACTATTGTGTCACGAGACGGGAATTGCTTGCTGTGGTAAAGTCATTGCAGCATTTTAGCAAATATCTTCTGGGGCGGAAATTTCACTTACGAACTGACCATGCTGCACTGAAATGGCTATTGCAGTTCAAAAATCCAGAAGGACAAGTTGCGAGATGGATTGAGTTACTGCAGGAATACGACTTCGTGGTCGAACATCGCAGCGGAAAGTCTCATGGCAACGCAGATGCATTGTCAAGAAGACCTTGTCCTGAAGACTGCAAGCATTGTACTAGGCAAGAAAGTAAAGAAGTCGTACCTGTGAGGATGCTCAGGACAGACCTCAGCAACGAGTGGAAAGAAAGCCTACAACGTGCACAGCAGGAAGATTCAGACCTCAAGCCGATTCTCGAGTGGATGAAGGCCAGTGCACCTAAGCCCACGTGGAGTGACGTCTCAGCGATGAGTTCGATCACAAAAAGCTATTGGGCCCAATGGGACAGCTTGGTGATTCAGGAAGGAGTCCTGTGCCGTAAATGGGAAAATGCTCGAGGAGACAGCTGTCATTTTCAAATGGTTGTCCCTAAAGCTAAAGTACCGGATGTTCTACAGCTGTACCATAATGGTTGTTCAGGAGGCCATTTGGGAGTTAAACGGACCCTACTGAAGATACGAGAACGGTTTTACTGGGTCCACTGTCGTGACGATGTCGAGGACTGGTGTCGCAAATGTACAAGTTGTGCGGCTGTAAAGGGACCTCAGACGCGTAGTAGAGGTGCATTGAAATTGTACAATGTCGGTGCACCATGGGAGAGGATAGCCCTAGATGTTGCGGGACCATTCCCGGAAAGTGAAAGTGGTAACAAGTATTTCATGGTTGTAATGGATTACTTCACTAAGTGGCCGGAAGTCTTCGCCATTCCAAATCAAGAAGCTTCAACAGTTGCAGATAAACTGGTTCAAGAAGTCTTCTGCCGTTTTGGAGTACCTTTAGAGATTCACAGTGATCAAGGAAGGAATTTTGAGTCCCAAATATTCCAGGAAACTTGTCGAGTTATGGGTACTCATAAAACGAGAACAACTTCTTACCACCCACAATCGGATGGAATGGTGGAACGATTTAATCAGACATTGGAGAGATACCTGGCAAAAGTTGTGGAAAATCGGCAACGAGATTGGGACAAGCACATACAACCGTTTTTGTTGTCATATCGAAGTGCTGTTCACGAAAGTACATCGGTGACACCAGCTTTCGCAAACTTTGGAAGAGAACTACGGCTGCCTGCAGACCTGATCACCGGAATACCACCTGATGCCCCACGCAGTATAACCGATTATGCGAATGACTTGCGGAACAAAATGAATGACATTTATGAGCATGTCAGACAATCGGGCCAGCAAATGTCTGAGAAGATGAAAACCCGTTATGACCGCAAGGTGAACAATAAAGGGTTCGACGAAGGTTCACTAGTGTGGTTGCACAATCCAGTCCGCAGCAAAGGGAAATCTCCTAAGCTTCAAGCTAAATGGGACGGACCGTACCGGATTGTGACAAAGATCAATGACGTAACCTACCGGATACAGAAAGGTGCAAGAGGTACTCCTAAGATCGTCCATGTGGATCGACTGGCGCGTTATTATGGGGCCAATAATGCTCGGGACGAGCATGTCTTAGGAGGGGGCAGTGTTACGCGCCACACTTGATGGCAACATTAGCTACTACTAGCGCCATCTAGTATCGAGTAGCAGAACTAATAATTATTCGGGTCCCTTCTAGAAACTTCGATGCTAGAACTTTCCAGAACTATCGACGCCTGGTCGGACGGGATCGGTATCTACTCGAACATTCTAGATGTTTCTACGGTAGAAGGTTCTGGAACTATCCGAGGCCTATATAAGGCCGGTGTGCCTGCGAGCCGGGATCAGTGTTGGATAAGCGATACAAGCGAAAACATCGAAGTGATCTTCAAGTGCGACTCTCAAGTGATTAATAGTGCGATTGTGTTTTATTGTTAGTGTGTTAAAGTTGTAATTGCTGTTTTTAATTAAAGTGTCTATTTTTGGTTATAAATCGGCAGTTTTTATTGTCACGAACCCCAAGCTCGTAACAATAGTATGGCACCGCGGGCGGCGCACAGTGGTCTGAAAATCGAGCTCCATACTCATAGAAACTTAAAGTTCGGAAATAAAAAAACAAAAACTGTAATGGGTCTAGTATACCTCCCTTTACGTAATATTAACGTATGGATGGTATCAGTCGCTCCACGCGTGAGAAAAAAAAGTTTTTTATTTTTTTTTGTATGGGAGAAAACACTTAATGTACATATTTTTGAAACTGAATGGAACTGATAGGCTGGAGCTCACATGAGCTATTGTACGATACACGGCCATCAAGATGACATACAATTCATGCACCGTTCGGCGCCGCTTTGCACGTAGCAAATTTTTGAAATTTTGAATTTTCGATACGTGATTTTTCAAATCTTTGACGAGGTTAAATGAACTTGCCGATCGATTTACTTATACTATCGTTAGTTTTAGCCTGCTTATGACCTTTGTGATGACAACAATTAAAAATTATATTGATTATATACGTTTTTTTTTATTTCATTCCAAGAACTAACTCATTTAATCACCGTGATTATGGTTGAGTTATAATTATATACCAATGACATGAGCATCAACCAGCTCTAGCAGGGCCAAATGGGCACTAGTCACAATAAAATTCTATTGTCTGTAATATTAAAGTCTGTAAAACCTAATTAAAGAATAGCGAACGATAATGAGGGTAGTTGTATAAAAATAGGACGTTTGAGCTTACTTTTATCAGTAGCTCTCAGTACTTGTGCGCGCTAACTTATTACGTTATTTTTTTTATTGTGCTGTGATGGAAGGTTGTGATACCAATTTGGACATTGTCATGTTTGTGACAAACAACAATTGTTTTTTACAGCCCAATGTTTTATTTGAAGTTTTTGAGAATACTATTGATTTGTACGAAAATGAAAAGAGGGTATTGAAACAATTCTGTCAGACTTATGTTTGTTCGTTGAGGAACAAATGGATCTCGTGTAATCGCACGAGACGTACATACATAACAAAGTATGAGACATGGCTGCAAGAGAACATAAAATGGCCTGAGATCATGAAAGGAAATATGACCCCTTATTTAGTGTCAGTAGAGCAGCAAACCCGTTCCAGTTCTGACTTTGTTTTAAATGAGGGTGCATCAACATCCTACACACCCGAAACGTGCAGTGTTGGAACATCAACATCAGTTGTGAGGCCGAGAAAACCATTTAAAGAGCTAAGCCCGCTACAGAAGAGAAGGAGAGCGGAAGACCTCCTAACGTATAGCACTGAAAGCCTTGCTCATGCAACCGGTTTGAAAGCACATGACAAGAATATAGCAGATATCGTTAAACTAGTCTCGGAGCAAAGAGGCTACAAGGATAAATAAATTGTTAAAGCCCAAGGAAACTGTGCCTATATATTCCGCTGATAAAGCTTTATTTATTTTGACCTCATTGAAGCTTTCGAAGTGGCAGTATATAACATTAAGATCTTGTGCAAAAGAAGAAGGAGTACCACTGTGTCCTTCTTATACTGCCATCCTTGAGGCGAAGAAGGACTGCTGCCCTCCAAAAGTTACCATTGTACATCACGGAAGGAGAGGTAAAAGTAAAGCTAAATTTTGGATAAAACTGTGCAAAGCTTGGAAAATTCCTACGTGTGGAACCTTCGCTGGATGGCAAAGAGTTAACAATTATATGCAAGTATGGCTTTGATGGTGCTTCAGGGCAAAGTTTGTATAAGCAAACTATGGCAGACGAAGACGATTCCAGTATGTTTATGTGTTCTTTTGTGCCTCTGCGCTTAGTTTGTGGCGAAGAAAAGGTATGGGAGAATCCAAAGCCGTCTTCCACAATGTTCTGCTGACCAATTTATTTTAAGTTTTCAAACGAAAACAAGTTGAACATCGTGGAAGAACAGGCTCTGATTGAGGCTCAGATTGAAGCAGTATCTAATTATAACTCAACCATAATCACGGTTGTAGAATCCTGTTGATTCCGTACTTATGTTAAACATATCACTTCACTGGCTCACTACCACACCAAGCGCCATCGTATATAGCCTGCTTCACTTTGTCTGTTTCCCGCCATTCCTCGTAACTGACAGATGACATAACATAACTGACAGCAGCTACCCCGCTTGTGTGAATGAGACAGTGTTTACATATCTATTTAATAGATACACTACAACGGTGATTAAATGAGTTAAGTAGTTCTTGGAATGAAATTAAAAAAAAACGAATAGGTACTTATAATCAACATAATTTTTAATTGTTGTCATCATAAAGGTCATAAGCAGGCTAAAAGTAACGATAGTATAAGTAAATCGATCGGCAAGTTCATTTATTCACGTCAAAGATTTGAAAAATCACATATCGAAAACACAAAATTTCAAAAATTTGCTACGTGCAAAGCGGCGCCCAACGGTGCATGAATTGTATGTCATCTTGATGGCCGTGTATGGTACAATAGCTCGTGTGAGCTCCAGCCTATCAGTTCCATTCAGTTTCAAAAAAATGTACCTTAAGTGTTTTCTTTTCTCCCATACAAAAAAAAACAAAAAACTTTTTTTTCTCACGCGTAGAGCGACTGATACCATCCGTACGTTAATATTACGTAAAGGGAGGTATACTAGACCCATTACAATTTTTGTTTTTTTATTTCCGTACTTTAAGTTTCTATGAGTATGGAGCTCGATTTTCAGACCACTGTGCGGCGGCGAGTTTTGATAGATCTTATCAAAGCTCGTCGCCGCGCCGCGCCGCCGGCGATGCGGCGCGGCGGCTCGGCGGCGCCGTATGTTCATACAAATCCAAGGGCGACTGATGCAGCGGCGCCGCGGCGGCGGCGATGCCGCTGCAGCTGCGGCACGATGTGTAAACGGCCTCAAGGATTAGGTACTCGTACCTAACATTCATACATAATTATTATGATTTCTATTTATTATAAACACAATCAATAAAAATTAAACTCTTGCTTGTGATAATTTTCATCGCAATTTTCGGATGAATCTGTGATTTCTTTATGCACATTATCAATAAGTCGCGGTCTGTTAATAAATTTAGGTTTTTTTTATTGTTACAATGGCTTAGAAAACGTGTAGGTACTTACGCATTAGAAGTAACTTCTGTGTTGATATTTTCGACTTTCTTTCTCCTGTGAAAGATAATTACATTGTAGACGTTTTTTAGTTATTTATAAAAATATATTTAAAAATTCGAAATACATTTAAATAAAATTAAATCGATTTCGTATCACTGGGAATCGAACCCGGGGACCCTCGAACACAAACCTGCGCGTCGTCTACATAAGCCAATGTAACGATTGCGTATGTCGTCGAAAAAACTGAGCTTATGCGTAATAAGTGCATTTTCTTAAACTACCAAAATTCATAGTGAAAAAAAATATTCAGTAATAATAAAATGCTCTTACTTTGTTCGGCGTTTGTTTTATATGAACGTTTTGTAGTCCTCCTAAGGGAATGTTTCACTTTATTTCCCATATTTACAAATGATATAATTGATAGCAAATTATTACGCTATTTTAACTTAAAAGTATTTTATATTTACATGAAATAAAAATATTTACAGAAAGAAGATATGCAAATAGTAATAATAAACAATGAATGTATGTACATATAAATAATGCGGCGAAAAGAGCGACACGCTCGTATAGTATCAGGCCTCGGCCGGCATTATTCCTACACGGGGGTTTACCGTTTACGTACACATGCGCACTTATTATGTTCGGAACTATGAATATGCTATTTACAATAAAACTATTGTTTGAACTAAAAAAATAAAACACTATTATTTTGGTATGTTGCTTGTAGAATGATCTGACAAAAAATCAGAATGATTGTATGTATATTAGTATGGTTTCTATTGTAAAAAGAAAGTTTTTAGAGGTATCTTCATGATTTTTTTCTATCGTACCAAAGTAGTTGTATCATGTTTTCAAAACACTATTTATCTAAAAATTCAAAATACATTTAAATAAAATTTAAAAAGAAAGTACGATTTCGTAACCTTGGGAATCGAACCCGGGGACTCTCGAATACAAATCTACACGTCGTCCACATGCGCCGGTGTGACAGATGTATGCGGAGTCGAAAATACTTACCTTATGCAAAATGACTGCACTTTCTTAGATGTTACCAAAATTCATAGTTTTATTGCAAAAATAAAAATATTCAGTTAAAAATAAAATGCTCATACTTTTTACTTTCGTTCATATTATGTTCGGCTTTTGTTTTATATGAACGTTTTGTAGTCCTCCTAACGGAATGTTTCACTATATTTCCCATTTATTTACAAACTAGCTGCGCCCCGCGGTTTCACCCGCGTAAGTTTCGATCCCGTGGGAATATCGGGATAAAAACTATCCTATGTCCTTTCCCGGGACTCAAACTATCTCTATACCAAATTTCATCGAAATCGGTTCAGTAGTTTAGGCGTGAAGAAAAGACAGACAGACAGACAGAGTTACTTTCGCATTTATAATATTAGTTTGGATTATTACCCTATTTTAACTTTGTTATGTTACGCGGACCACTGCCGGGAGACACAAGTGAAACGCCCGGGAGTTGGGACTCGCCGTACAATAGATGGCGCGCGCCTTGCACCCATACATAACAAACTTAAAAGTATTTTATATTTACACGAAATAAAAATATTTACGGAAAGAAGATATGCAAATAATAATAAACAATGAATTTACAAATAAAACTTAACAAAAACATAACAATCTTGACGGAAATAGTGCGGCGAAAAGAGCGACACGTCCGTATAGCATCAGGCCTCGGCCGGCAGTGTCGCTACACGGGCGTTCACGCACACATGCGCACTTTTTATGTTCGGAACTATGAATATTCGATTTACAAAAAAACTATTGTTTTAAATAAAAAAATAAAACACTATCATTTTAGTATGTTACTTGTAGAATAATCTGACAAAAAATCAGAATGATTGTATGTATATTAGTATGGTTTTTATTGTAAAAAGAAAGTTTTTTAGAGGTATGTTCATGATTTTTTTCTATCGTACCAAATTAGTTGTATTGTGTTTTCAAAACACTATCTATCTAGCAAATATCCTGAAGAATATCATATATTTTTCTGATTTTGTTTACTGTAGGCGATCATATACTTTTATTGTTTCGAAAACTACCGTTTTTTTGCGTTTAGCTCATGTAAGCCCCTTAACAATTGTCAAAGATCTATGAATGGCAGCCGGAACTAACGGCTTAACGTGCCTTCCGAGGCACGGAGGTCTCGGTACGTATAGATGGTCACCTACACACAGATCGACCTTGGCAAGAGTAGCTTAGCCCTTCTATCGACTCGAGCGACTGTAAATATTTTGCCACGCGCTCCTTCATTTATTTAATAGTTAATTAAAACGGTACAATACCAATTACTTACATTCATTAACATAGAAACCATTATTAATATTATGTTGTATAAAATTTAATTTTAAAACTAACACGGAACAGTGGACTCCCTTGCATACTTTCTCACACAAAACACCAGACATTATACGCATCATTTTACTCCAAATATCGGCAATAATACCACATTCAGGGTAGGCAGTTAGAAGGGCTTTTAGCATTTTTAAAGTAGAGATACATATATGCTGAACTACCTATACGTAAAAAATATTTTTGAAGGCATAATATGGCGCCAACAATCCGCCATTTTGTTTTTTTTCTTTATTTTGATATACCCAGTGTCACTCTCACAGTAAATACGAATCTATCGACTCCTCTCAACCTAAAATCCATCGAGCCGTTCAGGCCGCAGAGCGTGCCATACATACATACATACTCTCGAAAAAACTAACCCTCCTTCTGGCGCAGTCGGGTAAAAATACAGGACAACAAAATTAAACTTGTTGTTTTCGTCGTGAACAAATTCGTTGATAATTCGCGACCCACTAGCTAGCTCATAGTTGCAGATATAACCACTTCTCGGCAGTTATATCATAGACAGTAATTAACAGTGCAATGACCTCTTTGACCTGTGTCTAATTGACACATAACACGATACGGAGAGGCGAGAGGTAACCTAAGATGTTTATTTGTTTTTTGTGGTCTGTGGTGGCCATTCCAGCAGTGTCTAAAAATTAATATTTATTTATTTATTTATTAAAACTTTATGCACAAGTAAAAAAAAATAATACTGTACAAAGGCGGACTTAATGCCTGAGGCATTTTCTACCAGTCAACCTTAGGGTGATGCAGAGACAAAATATGGCAGATGCGGTGCAACATAAAGGAGAACTAGCTAGGAATCTCTATATCTCGTCGAAAGACGAAAAGGACAGGAGAATTCCTGTCCTTATCTCAATTTATTTGTGCGCAACGTGTCTTTTTCTTCCATACTTCTCTATTAGTCGTCATCTCGGTAGTCGCCCCCTTTCTAACCATATCATCTTTCACACGGTCCACCCATCGTTTCTCTGGTCTTCCCCTACTCTTATAGCCATCGACATTTATGCTCAAAACTTTCCTCACGATAATATCTATATGCTATTTATTTGTAAATTAAAACAGTTTCCATCGGACTGTCTTCCTATTTATCAGCATTTGCTTAGCTTTTTCCCAATTATGTTGGGGTCGGCTTCCAGTCTAACCAGATGCATCCACAATCCAGTTACTGGCTAACACGATCCCACTTGGTAAAACTGGTTGTGAGTCTCAGACCTTCTGGCTACCCGTAAAGGAGTGTTTCAGACTTTGTTGGTTTCAGAGATCCGAGACACGATAGGTACTAAGCCTTAATACTAAGAAACACGATAGTAGACACACATTATTTTTAAAGATAACTTGTATAAGCACTAAGTGGCCCACATAGATAATGCAGCTTTCAAAACTCCAAGTAATTTTATAGAACAAAGCCTCTCAGCTTCCAGATGAATGCTAATTGTAAAAACTATAAACTTAAAATTATGCAAATATTTACAACCGCAAGCTAACGACTAGGGACGGGCAAAAAATGTTTCGTAAAATAAGGCCTCGGTAGATTAAACTGTTTTGGAGTGAAACATTTAATCAAGACAGGTATACAAGTAGAGAGGCTTGTGGCTAAGGAATAACAGCCGCACGGGTCGATCGATCAGGTTAAGCTACGCTTGCTTGTTGGTCCGTGGATGGGTGACCATCTTTACATATCAAGACCCCTCCGTGCCTCGGAAAGCACGTTAACCTGTTAGTCCTGGCAGTCATTCATAGAACTTTGACAGTCGTTACGGGTAGTCAGAAGCCCGAAAGTCTGACAACCAGTCTTATCAAGGGGTATCGTATTACCCACTAACTGGGTTGTGGAGGTCAGATAGGCAGTCGCTTCATGTAAAATACTGGTATTCAGCTGCTTCCGGTGAGACTGGATGCCGACCCCAACATAGTTGGGAAGACTTCTGGCCGCAGGACGTGGGGTTCCGTCGCTTCCGCGGACAAGTGCCACAGAACAGCACAAGAACAAGCTTGTGAAGTGAGGTTCTATTTTATAATAAAAATCTGTATTCTTAGGTTAAGGTAGAACAGAATAGAATAGCATACTCTTTATTATGTACACCAAATAATTTACAGACATAAATATAGAAACTTTACAATGGGTGACACAATGGGCGGTGGGGGGTATTTATCTATGGGCCTGAGTCGCCTGAAATAAATAAATAAATAAAAAGGCTAAGGCAGGCGCTAGCTTTCTACCAGTCGATGCCCAAAATTAAAATGTGTTTTTGCAAAGTCGCTGTGTGCTACGTTTGAAATCATTTGGCAAGTCCTTCAGCACCTTTTATCGCACTACAAAAATCTTAAAGAACTTCAGCACTACCTAGTTGTTTTAATCTATTTGACAGGCACATCTTTTAACTTTAAACATTTCGGCCTCCATCCTCGTCTACTCGACGTCGTCTTCGTCTAAGCTAGAGCACATTACTATCAAACGAGGTCGTGCAATCTGACTGACACACTCTATAAAGCTCGTATTTTTCACTGTTATGTTATATCTAAACGTTGTTATATTTAACGTAATTTATTATTATTATCTTAATTACGGCAATTATGAACTAGGTTATGACACTGTGTCGCCGTTCTGTAAGATTACGTTTTTCATTGCAGTCGTAACACTTGCAATAATAAATTCACCCTTATTACAACGACATAAAGGTGGTAACACTGATGTGCAGCTGATTGTACCAGCACGAACTACTTACATATTTAAGAACTAGCTGAGCCCCGCAGTTTCACCCGCATAAGTCTCGAACCCGTGGGAATATCAGAATAAAAAGTATCCTATGTCCTTTCCCGGGACTCAAACTATCTCTATACCAAATTTCATCTAAATCGGTTCAGCGGTTTTGGCGTGAAAAGGTAACATACAGACAGACAGACAGAGTAATATTAGTATAGAAGTATGGTTAGCTCATCATGAAGATATCTGACATCTACCAACCCGCACTGGGCCCACGTGGTGGATTAAGTGTGGCCCAGGCGTGTGTGGCTGTGTCCCAGCAGTGGGGACCATTTTCGGCCGAAAGACACCCACTGCTGAACATAGGCCTTCCCAAAGCAGCCACAAGGACGAGCCCTACATAGTCAAACATAAGCATAATAACATAGTCTGCAAGGTAGTTGTTTTTTGTGAATGGGTCTTGCAGCTCATTCTAGGAGATTGTCGGGTGTTTAACCTGGCTATCTTGTGGTCCTTGTGGATGGCATAATATACTGAATCATTTTGAAGGATGGTCCATTGCTTCATATGTTGGAAAAATTTGTCTGATCAACAACGTACATAACGCAATGAATGTTGTTGAACTGTCAAAATTAAACCCATTGCTACTGGGGATTCCTTCTTTTCGCATAATGTTCTTCTTCCTAATATACTTTGGCATAACTATTTTGGTATAATTTGTTTTGCCATAATACTTTGCCATATTTTCTTTTGGCATACAGTTTACGTTGGCATAATTATCTTGAAGGCTAATTTGTTTTGGCATAAATTTAATTCGCATAATACTAAACGACGTCAGGGGCACCCCGAGGTTCGGTTTTGTTAGGTTCGAGCCCCGCGCAGCGGGGCTCCGTCGATCTGACGTCGTTAGAAATAAAACGAGCAATGCTTTAGAATGTTATGCTTAATCATTATTATGGTTAGAAAAAATTATGCGTAAACTGTTATGTGTAAATAATGTTATACGAAAATATAATTATGAGAAACAAAAGTATGCCAAAAATTATATGCAAATGGATAGTGAACCTTGCTACTGATAGTGTGTTA
Organism: Amphipoea oculea; assembly: GCA_945859645.1. Lineage (NCBI taxonomy): Eukaryota > Metazoa > Arthropoda > Insecta > Lepidoptera > Noctuidae > Amphipoea > Amphipoea oculea. Next base: position 11,456,495 of record OX243891.1, on the reverse strand, counting down.
CGCACTTACCCCGTAGAGCAATACAAGGTAGCTTTATATTTAGGTTACAAAAATTTAATGTTTATGTAAATTAATACCTATTAATAGTTAATTGTTTTATTAATTGGTTTCTACTGATTACGATAGTGGCACAATGCTCGTTAGCGAAGCGGGTTTGATAATACGGTATGAAATCGGCTATAATTGTTTTTAAACACTAAAATTCGAAAGTGTCACGTTTTAAGTTTTTGACATCTAAACTACTGAACCGATTATGATGAAATTTGCATGACCTTTCTGAAAAATATCACCAATAAGGTGGCTATTATGTCCTCCTAGTTCGTCCCGCGGTTTTCACATACATTTACCATGTAAGAAAATACCTTTCTTAGTCGCTTTTCATTCATCCTCTCAGCATGACCGAACCATCTAACATACTCTTTTCAATATCTGACACTAAATCTTCTTAAAAAAAAATGGTTTTATTAATACCTTTTGTATGTACTTAATCACCAAATTACCTAAGGTCCGACTGCGCCAAATTTGCCAAAGATATAAACAACAATGGCCGCTCGAAATTGCATAAAATCAATAAACAAGAGTATTTATTTTAAGTGATGTTAGTTTACGTCTCTAGATGAAAACAAACATTACTTAAAATAAATACTCTTGTTTATCTGAAATTGAATAAAATCGATAAACAAGAGTTTTTATTTTAAGTACCTAATGTAAGTTTTCGTCTCTAGATGAAAACAAACATAACTTAAAATAAATAGGTACTCTTGTTTATCGATTTTAATCAATTTCGAGCGGCCATTGTTGTTTACATCTTTGGCAAGTTTGGCGCGGCCGGACTTTAGAGCCCCCAATTCTAACAAATGCTTTGTTCACAAAGTTCTTCTTACGTTGGAAAGTTATATCAAAGTATCTTGTTGCTTGACAACCTCGGTGTCAGTAACCTAGCCACAGATAACAATAGGAACGACCTGATATCTTTCCTAAGACACAATAAATACCTATTGTTTGACCTGGGAATTGCACCCAAGACCTTACACGGGACAGACGGCTGCTAGACTATTAGAAAGCAATCTTCCTATCAGACTAATGTAATCGAGTTGGTCTGATCCTCCGCGGTCTGACCTGAACCGGGATTTGAACCAGTGACCTTGCTAGTTCGATGGCACGAGTTCAATCTTTGTCAACTGATACCTAATAGTGGCAATTTGACTTTATCGCTGGTTTCTATACCTGTCCTTTATTGGTCAAAGTTACCACTTCGAAGCGAAACTTTAATCAAAGCTTTGATTTCCTAAGAAAGCGGTGAACGGTCACACAATACCAGCTGTCCAGTTTTACCACAGTAGATACTAAGCCCATGCCAAATACAGAGTGTTTTTAATCACTTTATGGTGCCATAGCTAGCTCACCGTCCGATCAGGACCAGGCCCGTGCCGGACGGCGCGTACGTGTTCCACGCGCGCCTCAAAGAGATGTCAGCATAAAGGAAGGGCCCTGCCACGGCCGAAGCCTGCCGGGGGTACGGGATTGTACGGAAGGGTTACCGCTACCCCGGAACATAAAGGGCTAAGGAAGGAACACGGATGGGTTTTAGTCAGTAAGAGTCTGACACTCCCTTCCGCTCCACCCAGAGCGGGAGGGGTCATTCGATGATTTCCCATCCATAAATAAAAAAAAGGTGCCATAGCCGATATTTTTTCATTTTTTCCATACTTTCGTGAAAGTATCTATTACTCCACTGTTTGACATTGTACATACAAAGCTAAACATGATATCGTTTTGTATTTATTATTAACTAGCTGCGCCCCGCGGTTTCACCCGCATATGTGTCGATCCCGTGGGAATATCGGGATCAAAAGTAGCCTATATGTTAATCCAGGATGTCAGCTACCTCCATACAAAATTTTATCAAAATTGGTCTAGCTGTTTGAGCGTGAAGAAGTAACAAACATAATATAAACACACACACTTTCGCCTTTATAATATTTAGTGTGATTTTGTATGTACGGAAACAGAATAGTAAAGAACGGTCACCTAATCCTAACATAGATTGATTGATCGATGTCACCGGATAGTTAGCCATTAGCCATGGCACAGACAGACTAAAGTTCACTAACACCAATGACAGGTCATTTTAATACTGAGCTGTCTGTGCAAGATTTATCTTAATGCGAAAATTGAATCAATCATTCTTTACTGCGAGGTTGCCCTGGGCCTGGGTACATACAATCAATCTAATCTACCTAGCCTTTTCCCAACTGAAGGTCAGCTTCCAGTTTATACAGGGTGTTACGGAAAGGGTATATCAATACAAACGGGTTGAAGAGTGTATCTGGTCTAGAATCTCGGTACAAAATTTCAGCTCAAAAGCATTAACTTTGAAAATGCTTAATATTTTTTTATTTCGATAGTTTATTCAATTGAAATCATAACAAACGTGCGTATGTGGTCTCCACTCCAGGACTCGTCTACTCCACCGGCCACCGGTCCTTCGACAGACATGGCCAGCCCACTCGGTCGCCACTCCAGAACTCTCAATCTTAGCGCATGGTTGACCATGAGGATGCGAGAAGCACAGAACCTGCCGATGTGGCGATGCTTGGAAGAGGCCTATGTCCAGCAGTGGACGTCTTATGGGTGAATGAGGAGGATGAATAGACTATCTCAGTAGCAGCCCGGAGTCTAGATATGTTTGATTCCTAACCCGAATGAGTTACCCAGTAACTGGGTTGTGGAGATCAGATGGGTAGTTCTTCAGGGACAAAATTTTCGATGTCTATGGGTATATTTCTGTAACCAACTAACAAAACGGCATGTAATTTTTTTTTTGTACAGTTTAGCTTTATGCCTTACTAGGACAAATGATATTTTTTAAATACTTGCTGTCTAGGTACAAAATAAAAATATTTGAAGTGTGTTCTTCTGATTCATATAACGCGTCCGTTTGCCATTTTCCGGTACAAAAGGGTCGATGTCGCATTTTGCCTTTGATACATCAATATAAATTATAATTATATCGAAAGGAAATGAGTTGTCCTCTTACAAAAAAAATGTGTATTGGTTATAACTACGTTATTTTGTTTATAAATAAGTAAATAAGGAGTGTCCGGCGTACAATACTGATTAATGTGGCGTAAGCTTCACTTGACCGTACTTGGTCAGGTAATAATAATGAGAGTCTGGCTTCCCGCGCGGGGGCAAGCCAGTCGTGCAACGGACGAGCTAGAAGGTGGACCTGTGGCTGGTTGGCTTAGATCCCGGTGTTACGAAGGAAAATATCTGATTCACCTGTGTTTGGTTCGGGTGGCATTATGATTACAATGCCTACTTTATAAAATTTATTTTATTGTTTTAAAACTTCAATCTGTGTTTCGTGTGATGCTTTTAGGTTATGGAATCGTGTAGAAAAATGACAATAATGAAGTATGTATGTATGATGAGTTATGCATGATTATAGGCAAAAATCTGATTCAATTGTGCCTGATTCGTATGGTCAAAACCCCCATATGACTAATGAAATAAATTCGATTTGCCCTTTCCAGCACGAAATGAATGCTTTTGTTGCATTATAATGTCCAATGTTTGACCGTGTACAAGTCAGTAGTTCTAGTCTTATTTATTATCATTTATTTAGCTATAACCTTTTGAATAATTAAAAAGTGACAGGAGTATAAAACTGTTCTAAATATGACACTTTTCATATGTCTTAGTCTTAGTTAAGAATAAATAATTATTGTTTAGAATTATCAATCAAAACTAACGGTGTATTTATTACTTTTTATTTCTGTTTCTGATTCATCTGGGCACAAGATATTCGAACGTCGATATCTTGAAAACTACTTTATAAAAACGAGCCCCTCATACAAACATATGTTCTTTGGTATGTCTATTTTCATATGAGCTTGTGTTACAGAGCTGAAAGTGAAATTAAATTTTGGCCATATGGATCAGTCGAAGAATCAAATTTTGAAGAACTACCCAGATAGGCAGTCGCTCCTTGTAACATACTGGTATTCAGCTGCATCCTGTTAGACTGGAAGCTCCCAACATAGTTGGGAAAAGGCAGGCAGATGATGACGAGCATTCTGCTCACAATGTAGCACAGTCACCTATGTAGCTACCTCCCGTCAGCTGATTGCTGTGACGTCACGACACAATTGGAGTCAATTGGTCGATGTGGGTCATTGTGCCTGCAGTTAACCTCACTGGCATTTAGTTGACCCTGTCTTAGGTACTGTGCAAAAGGCCTACACTTACCAAATCAGCACTTTTCGAACGGCAAAATTACATAAGACAGTCCCCCGATACGTCCGCTCTTCACCACTTCCTAGTGCTTTCGCTGGGGAGAACAAGTGGCGCAACAAACTCCCCAGCAGCACAGCTGTCTATTATCTGTACACACAGTGCTACAAGGATATTTGAAAAAAAACTAATACCTAGCGCTGTTAGTTCCAGTTATGACCATGCGCTAAAAGGTTCTTGTATAGCTGTACATTTGGTACATTTTGTAGATTGAATCAACCATGTCAACGTCACACGTCAGCTGTTGGTTTAATGGTCGCAAGCATGACTGCTGAGCGTGGGATCCTAAATTCAAACCCTGGATCGGGCAGTGTTGTTGGCAGTAGGAACACCTCTTTTAAATGGGACATACTTAGAACTGGCAAATCGTGGACTTGTACTTACTAGGTAAAGACGTCTGCCTACCAGTGGTGGATCCGTGGATTTACCAACAGGCTGAGTAGGCTGGAGTCTAAGGCGGCAGATTTTAGGGGCGGCAAAGAATGTTCATTATTGTGTAAGTACGCCTTATTAGTAGTACATAATTCGAGCTTTTACGAGCTCAGAAACATAGATTTAGAAAGATATCCAAAAACTATTTCTTGTACAATCTTAACATCGTTGGGTTATAAAATATTATCTAGAAAATCATTACTGTAGAGGTCGGTAGGGGCGGCAAAATTTGAATAGCCTACTGGCGCACAGTGGGCCCATACTGAAAGGAGAATGGCAGAAGTTCATAGAACGCTGGCATTAAACTTTTTTAGTTTCCACAGAAATAAAAGTGGCATGGTTTGATAGGGAATATTATGAGCTTTTGTTAAAAAAATAAATAAAAAATAATTACAATGGGGTTAAAGAGAAATCTTAATTTTTGTAAAAGTGAGGTTAAGTGCATTAATGTTTGTACTTTTAACAGGTTATTTTACCTCTATTACTATTTTAACGCATAAATGTTTATTGTATGCATAACATATTGCTAATTATGCTTTGTAAGGACTTCAAAAATGATAAATAACTACTTGTTGAAGTTTGTTTAGTTCAATGATTTACCCACTGCTTATAGACCTAATGACAGTTTCAAGTGTAGATACTCGGTCAGTTTTAATTAAACTCAGTAGTCATAGAAAACTCAGGAGACTCTAGAGACTCACTTATCGGAATCTAAGCATATAATAGGAATAATAATAAACAATAAGAATAATAATAAAATAATAATCTAAGCATATAGGAAACGTCGAGGTCCAAGTCTAGCAACAGTCGTTCAGAAAGGTAGGAGTCTTCGAAATCCAAAAGCAAGCCAGGTCGTTCTAAAAATCCACGTAAAACTTTGGGCGCACAAAACATTCACACCAGCACAAAATAGTAGCGAGCGAGCGAATGTGACTTGTGAAGTTTTGTGTGTCATCTTAGTCTATCAAAAAGTACTCTGTGGTCATCTTCTAAAGAGTCATGTTTGTTTGTTTGCCATGACAACACTGTCATATAGTATAACAAGTCCAAAAAGCCTTGCTTCCGGCTGCTCAACTTACTCATATTTAACGAGATTTAATCCCAATTCTCAATAATAAAGTTAATTTGGCTATCAATACATAAAAATAAGCGCTTTTTTTTTTAAATAGCTTTGAATTCTGTACCTTTCCAAAATTAGCAATGCCAAAAACTGCCATCTCCTTTGTGGACTTAGGCAACAAAGTTCCAATATCGACGCGATTTTTTTTTATATGACGTGTTATGATATTCCTAACAACTTTTATTCTTATAAAATTTCGTCTAAAGTTGATAGTTTGTCTTGAAAAAAATTTATTAGTGTTTTTTGTATGGAGCGAATCACGTTTCATTTTTTTTCTTCAATCGTACTAATATGTTGAGTGTGTGGCGGTGAGTATATGATAGCTAGGGTCATTCTCTATCCATGAAAAAAAAATCAGCGCCGGCTATCTGCGGCATCGCGAGTAATCATTCGGTAAAAAAAAATTATTTTGTATGAAATTTTTTGCCATTTAAAATAAATTCAAAGTATATTTTTTGTCTCATTTGGCTGTTTTGACCTTCTTTTTAGTTAAATATATAGTTTTAATAGCGCATAGTTACATATAACTAGTAATTCTGGTAGAGATTTAGTTATTATTGCATGTTATCGGTAGCACCTGCATTGTGATTGATGACTCATTTGTTTGTGCGCTCGGCTAAGCGCATAACTAATGAGTTTTCAAAAATGCTCGTCTTTGATTGGCTGTGTTATTTTTTTAACTGCACGTTATCTATTGTTGAATAAATATCGTAATAAGTTTCAGGTTATACCTACTAATTTTGTTAATGATAGGTGAAATAATTTAAATCTGTACGGGCAAGTCATTGATAATTACCTACATAATCAAGCGTATGTATATTATAGTATAAGTTATAAGAATAATAATAATAATTTATTTATTTCTCACAAAAACTTGTTACATTTGGACAGATATACAGGACAATTTAAAAATTTTCGTAGTTTTATAGTGAAGGCATCTGTGTCTGAACTAGATAAAAATATCTGTATCTCAGACATCAGCGCTCTTCCTTAGGAAGACCATTACAATACTAGCTTAATTAGACATTGGTATATCATTACACAGAAAAAAAAAAAGTTATCGTACGTATGACCAATATGAAACTGTGAAGTAATTGTAGCCCTGAAAAGGGCTGTTTGTCATATTCCTAGCCCTGATGGGCTTTTGTGGGAATAATCTAGAGCCGGATCACATTATTTCTTGTTCCAGAAGTGCTAGTGGGTCTGGCAAATTTTCGGACTCTGCTATGAGGCATTCTTCTTCCTCCATAATCTCACTGCCACAGGGAGGCTCAGTAGTCTGTAACAACTGAATTGCTTCAGGCAACAACTCATTATGAACCTTCTTCGTTATTTTAGGCCTTATGTAGGATATGTGGGGATCAGAGCTTATTAGAAGTCCATGAAGGATGTCTTCGTTTGTTGCTATTCTCCCTGTTTTCCGAGTGTGCCTCTCCCTGACGTTTCTGAAATCCTTATTACGGGCTTCCGAAGCTTCTTCAGATAAGGTACCTAAAACGAATAAGTTATGTACATTTTAATTTCAAAACGCAATCGAGTCAAATAATACATCATACTATATTTATTTTTTACTTACCGATTGGCAAAACACCAAAGTGGTTACAGATGTCTGCACCGTGCATTAGATGTTTATGTACACTAACTGGCATGTAGTACCACGAATAGTGTTGCACGTACACATCAGCTGTTTCTCTACAGTACCTTCTAAATTTTTCACAGTCAATGTTTTTGCCTGATGATATGGCTTGTAGAATAACGGAAAATCTGAAAATCAGATTTTCGTCAATTCCCGTTATTCTGGAAGATCTTTTGTAATCTTGGAAAAAGCGCCTCGCAGTATTCCCGTCATTTGTAGTTCCAAAACCCTAAAATGGGAAAACAATACTGTAATATACAATATATAGAGATATAATACACAAACAACATAAAAAGAGCGAAAATTAAATACATACCTGTTTGACTATATCAATCAGCATTCCAGTTTGCTCACGAAATTCTTGTTGCGTGGTATTTTTTTTAGCTTGTTTCAAAGCCTTATGTTCGCCTCGAGCAGTCCATCGCTGAAAATCCAGATTATAAGATATATGGAGAAGACATTCCATACACCGAATCTTCATATGCAGTGAAGAAATTCCTTGTTTGTAAATTTCTTCACGAAGTGGTTTGGAAGCCAAAGCGTCTAAATTATTCATTTCGCTCGGTGTTGCCAAGCAAATGGGACACGTTGCAAATGATGGTAACGTAAAAGCTCCTATTAACGACCCCCTAAAATGTGTACCCTATTACCGATCTAATTTTTAAATCACTCATATTAGACATATTATAGGGTTCCAGAAAAGTCATACCTTAAAAATTAGTTACGTATTTTTGTTGGACAACAAAAAGAGTAAAGTTTGTGAGTTTAAATAGCCAGTGAAAGAAATAACTTGATAAATAGTGTGACGCACCCGAAGCGGACGCACTTTTCATAGTGTTGCGTCTCCAGCCACGTAAGTACACCTAAATATTACTTAAGGAAAATAACACACTAAAAATGGATTCGTCTTCTTGCTATCACATTACAACTGTAACGTATATATTTATTTTCTAAACTAACTCTTAATATAATACTTTTTATTGGTTTTTGTGTTATAAAATCATGTTTTAATTTAAGGCGGTAATAGAATCCAAATTTCAAGACTTGATTCTAATAACGACCCATGGCGTTGTTAAATGAGAACATTTAGTATTTTAAAATAACTAATATCTATTATAAACTACCTCATTTGATTTTATTTTTTTCTTGTTCAATTCTTATAATTATTTTACTTCGTTAGATCTATTAACGACAAAGCTATTTCTTAAAGTTTTTGTGTAAAACTCAATTCAACGTTAGACAATATCCCTATTATTATAATGATATTATACTGTAAATAACCTTTATTATCTGATTTAAAGACTAACTGACATTAAAACAAATAATATAGCAATGAGATCGAATTTAACAGTATTCCATAAAGCGGATATTTTATCTGTTTATTATTAATTTTATTGGTCGCTAATAGAATATTGTTACCTTCATACTTGATTCTATTACCGACTCACAGCTGTGACGACATTTTTGGCAATATTACAGTACCTACACAAAAACAAAAACAAAAAAAATGAACAAATTGGCTATTTCTTGCATACGTCTTGAGAGATTTTGTCACAGGACATATTATTATTAATGTAAAATAATATTTGCTATCCAGTTTCATTCATGGCTTCATGGCATTGGCTATATTTCATATGTTTTCAAATCAAATAAAAATGGCGGGACGGAATGGGGGCCATGTAACTTTTTAAAGCTTCTTTCGAAGAATTAAATTCTATATCTCTTTAAAGATTGTGTTTTTTTATAGAATCATGGAGCCGCAGAAGCGCAAGCAGTACGCTTCTGCTCAACTAGAAGCTGCGCTTCTAGCTATAAATGAAGGGACCAACATAGGTATACAAAGCTTGAAAAACCTATGGCATACTGAGGACAATTTTTATTAATTAAAATAACAAAAAATAATTGCTCTAAGCGTTGCAATAAATAATTATGTTCATATTGTAATAATGTTGATCTCATAACTATTGTTATTATATAATAAATACCTTAAAAACGATATTTTATTTTATTTAATAGTATAGAAGAAGTGACAACTTCGTAGCGGTCGGTAAAAGAATTAGAAAAATCGGTAATAGAATCTTGCCGCATTCTATGGGTCGGTAATAGAATCAACTACTCTTTTGGATTAAATAATTATTTAGTAACTATTGTGTTATTGAATATTGAATTTAAGTACTGAATTGCAAAGAATACTTCGTTGAGATTAATTATAAATTATAACATCTTTCCTAACATATCAGCGTATATCAATTTTTTTAAAGTGAATCCTAAGACAGCTAAAACTGGCGGTAATAGGAGCATTTACGTTACTTCAGCAATAATATTGGCCACTTTTCCATCAATCATGGTCATATGCAATTCATGTGATACAATAATATTTCCAAACTGTGTAGATATTCGTTCATCAATTTGTTTTTTCATCTCAGACTCTTCAGACTTTATAAAATCAGCTGTCTCTGAAGTGAAAGTAAACTTCACTGGTCGACAGTAAAGAGTTGAGCAAGGTGTGGGGTTCTCCCAAACTATATTTTCATTCCCAGATGATGGGCTAGTAGACACTAGCTGAAGAGGGACGATACTTATCATGACTACTGATGAATCATCGAACTCTGTAGCAGTGTTTGACGTTTTCTGTTTATAATTACTCTGCGACGAAGAACCATCAAGTCCCCATTTCCAGGTTAACTTGAGTTCTTCATTTTGAGACCTATCAACAGAATTCATATCTAGTAAAATCCTCTTCACAGTGTGGTCCAATAGCGCTTGCAATTTAATGTGAGCTCCTTTTTCAGTAATCTCCATACTCTCTTGTGGTGGGTAACATCTTTTCTTGGCATTTACAAGATTTGGATAAGATGGAAAGGCAGCACAGTTTTCTTCTTTCAGAAATTGTCGAAGAGCTAAGTATTTCCATTTCGAGAGCGCAAGTGATGTATAAAGAGCTAAACACTTATCTTCAGAGACAGTACTTAAGCTCTACTTCTTGAATAGTCGCTCATCTACTTCGGATAGCGCATCTGGATTACTGGAAAGGTATTCGACCACTTTTGCCAGATTCGTTTTGCCGTTGTCTTTCAATTTTGTTATGTACCAGTGCTGCAACTCTTCCTCGGAATTTTCTTCTACTATGGAAGTAGAACGTCTTTTTTTTTGCTTATTACTTAAGTCTTCGAACGGTTTTCTGTGCTCCTTTTCTGTAGATGTTCCCGCTTCCTCAGTACATACTGCAAGAGTAGGAACATGGGAATCTATATCCACAGGCTCAGATAAGGCTGCGTCTGAAAAGCCCATCTCACTTCTCAGGTCAACAGTGTCACAAACAGGCCATTTGATGTTTTTTTCCATCCACTTGCGATTACTTTCACGGTTCATAAAAGTTTTTTGATGTCTACATGACTCTATCCACTTTTTATTTAGATTTACACAAAAAAGTCGACAGAACTCCTTGATTCGGTTCTTGTCTTCTTCAGAAACTTCGGTAGTCAAGACAGAAATGATACTTTCATATAGAAACATATGATTTTTCAGATCACCGCCACTTCTTAATTTCACAAAAAGATCTAGGTTGGTACAAAATCCAGCCATAGTTCTAATGTAAATATAAAAATAAAAGTATTTCACTGTGTTCACAAATAAGCGACAAGAGCGAAACTAGATGGACTTAATGAATGTCTTTATATTTATAGTCAGTGTTAATTACTCAAGTAGTGGACATAACAGTGAGTGAAAATTATTCAGCCAATCAGAGACGAGCATTTTTGAAAACTCATTAGTTATGCGCTTAGCCGAGCGCACAAACAAATGAGTCATCAATCACAATGCAGGTGCTACCGATAACATGCAATAATAACTAAATCTCTACCAGAATTACTAGTTATATGTAACTATGCGCTATTAAAACTATATATTTAACTAAAAAGAAGGTCAAAACAGCCAAATGAGACAAAAAATATACTTTGAATTTATTTTAAATGGCAAAAAATTTCATACAAAATAATTTTTTTTTACCGAATGATTACTCGCGATGCCGCAGATAGCCGGCGCTGATTTTTTTTTCATGGATAGAGAATGACCCTAGCTATCATATATTCACCGCCACACACTCAACATATTAGTACAATTGAAGAAAAAAAATGAAACGTGATTCGCTCCATACAAAAAAAACTAATAAATTTTTTTCAAGACAAACTATCAACATTAGACGAAATTTTATAAGAATAAAAGTTGTTAGGAATATCATAACACGTCATATAAAAAAAAATCGCATCGATATTGGAACTTTGTTGCCTAAGTCCACAAATTTTCAGTATGGGCCCACTGTGTGGCGGCAAGTCTGTAAATCCGCCATTGCTGCCTATCCATTCGGAAACAATGCTTTGTGCATGTTCTTCATCTTCTACCTAAGTTCCAGCATTCAATGAAAACACATTATTCAAAAACTCTGAATTTTGAAAGAGGTCAAAAGCTACTCCGTCCAAGCATAACATCTTTGGCAGTCTTGTAATCACACAGTCCAAAGACTCATTTCTCCCAAACAATTTACATATTACGTAGAACATTATTCTCATAACAATTTTTTGTATCTTCTCAGATAATTCGAGGCGCCATATTATATATAAACTCATTATTTACTCACATTAAACTCTCCTGATAGCCGCTGTGAGATAACGGATGGCGGGTCAAACACTATCAGCTCCAGCCGAAACAGTTCGGAATACGTCTTCAAGACAACCAGTAGTCTATAGTTAAATGACATTAAAACAATTGAATAACGTGTCAAATTAGTTTATTAATACTTAGACTTACTTTTAAATTATAGTTCACAGTAGCAAAATTAATTATAGATGTTTTAGACCAAGTAATGCCAAGTTTCTTACATGTTTTAGTGAATTTGATTGTAAAGGTAAGATTCTGATGTTTCTATTCCTTAAACATACACAATCCAATACCTGTTTGTATGTATTTGTCGGTAGCAGTCCCAAGTCTGGATTTATGTGCGGACCTGTTGATGGCAATGGGCTCGCCTCCTATTCTTCTTCTTCGGCTTGACGCCAAATTCTCTATCCTGGGCCATTTTTGTGGCTTTCTGAACGAGAGTCGAATTTCCCAAAGTCCGGAGGGTCTGGTGAGGATCTGACGAAGTACTTAGGTACCTATTATACGCCAAGCCAACCGGGAGCCGCGTGACGACTCCCGGCCACCGTAGGCGCGGGCCTGCGGACGGAGAGTAATGGGTAGCTCACCGTCCGATCAGGACCAGGCCCGTGCCGGACGGCGCGTACGAGTTCCACGCGCGCCTCTAAGAGATGTCAGCAAAAAGGAAGGGGCCTGTTGGGGCCGAAGCCTGCCGGGGGTGCGGGATTGTCCGAAAGGGTTACTGCTACCCCGGAACATAAAAGGCTAAGGAAGGAACACGGATGGGTTTTAGTCAGTAAGAGTCTGACACTCCCTTCTGCTCCACCCAGAGCGGGAGGAGTCATTTGATGATTTCCCATCCAAATAAAGAAAAAAAGCCGATCCCTTCAAAACAATGTAGTAATTTATCCAAACTAAGCTGAAAATCAGCACTTGTTGAACGTCAAAATTACATAAGACAGTCCCCCGGCACGCCCGCCCTTCACCACTGCTGGGAAGAAGTGGCGCAAAAAACTATGCAGCAGCACAGCTGTCTGGTTTAGTTAGAAGAACTTGATTCTATACAATAGTATGCAAAGTAATTTAACATTACAAACTACTTATTCAACTACTAATAATACTTACTATGTATTTTTCGGAAATTATAGCCGTGATGCTATGTATAAAATCGCACCAAAGCATTGTAAATCTTCTTTTTCCCCAACGCGCACTAAAATCTAAGCTGATTTCAAAACAAAAAGCGTTTTCTGTCAACGCGACATTGTCCAAGATGTTATTTGATAAGCGAGCGTACACAAAAGTAATTTAAGTAGGATAAGTAACTAGGTAATTGTGTGAACTAACCGGTTTGTTTGCGCAACGCCCGCAACTAGGTCGCGTTGCGGTCCGCAGCAGAATCAATGCTAAAGACTGCTTAGTGTCAATTTGGACGGTTTTGGCGCCGGCGTCAACGGCTGGACTCATTTTTGTTTACCGGTTTCTGAAAGTCTATCAAGTTATGTCTATATTACACGGTTAACTGGCTCATTGGTTTAGTGGTGGCAAGCGCTACTGCAGTGCAGAGCAGTGGTGGCCAAGTGATAACGGCCGCGACTTACGAGTTGTAGGTCGTAGGTTCGTATCCAGACAGGCGCTTTACTTTGTGTAAATTATTTCATTACCACTGCTCTCAAAACGGTGAAGGTAAACATCGTGAGGAAACCGGCATATCCTAGAACCAAAAATTCGAAGACATGTGACATCTGCGAACCCGCACTGGGCTCGCGTGGTGGATTACGGCCCACTCCCTCTCACCTAGAGGAGGCCTGTGTCCCAGCAGTGGGAACATTATAGGCTGATTATGTTTGTTATGTAAGCGCTACTGCTGAGCATGAGGTCTTGAATTCGACTCCAAAGTTAGGCAAATGTATACTGGGTTTTTCTAATAGGAATTCTCAGTACGGAGTCTGGACTTGTGCTCGGTTGATAGGCTCGCCTCCTATTCCATGGGACTTAACATAACTGGCGAGAAATGAGGGTGTACTGTGGTAGACTTCTGCTTTAACCTTCGGGGATACGAGCCGTGATGATACATTATGTTATGTACACGATTAAACTAAATTGATCAAACTTGGATTGAAAAACTGAGTTTGGTTGGCAATTAAATGACCAAAACTTTGTAGACATATGACATCGTGCACTGTGCCAGCATGGTGGAATACTCCCTCTCACAGAAAGGAGGCCTTTGTCCCAGCACTGGGAACATTATAGGCTGATTATATGCAAAAGTAATGCCAGTGGCAATCAATGTTACACGTATAATGTAGAAGAAGTGTACTTAGAAATTACTCAAGCGGATGAAACGAGGGCTAAAGTTTGTATGCGAAGGAAGTCGCGTGTAAAAGCTAGTTACTAATACACCTTGCATATACATGGGTACAGAGAATGTGGAGAAAGCAGTGACATGCAGTACAGTTAAGATACTGCGGACAATAGTGTGAGAGAACACGTTTAAGAGTGGTGCGCGCGAGGAGCGGTGGCGATTGGCGTTTGAATCGTGATGAACGGACGTTGTAATGTAGCGGTATCTACAACGCCACATGCGAACAACGCGTCATGCTGACGTCACGCAAATCCTGCATCTCGCAAGCAGAGTTTACCGCGCAACTAGCATAGATACAACGGCCCGATATGAATCATCAGGCCATAGATCAACATACTAATATATCGGGCAGTTGCCCGCCAGACACAACACCCGTCTGGTCGGAGGATCCTCCCTTTTCTATAGAGGATGAGTGAACTTTACACCCTGATCCTCATACCTCTATAGTAGGACGTGTTTCTAGTTGATTTAGCTCCCTTCACTTATACAGGGTTATTGGAAAAACACTAACAACCTCTTAAGAGGTCATTGTACTTATCATCACACTATCACACTAATATTATAAAGGCAAAAGTTTGTGAGTGTGCGCGTGTGTTTATATGTTTGTTACTTCTTCACGCTCAAACGGCTGGACTGATTTTGATAAAATTTTGTATGGAGGTAGCTGACACCCTGAATTAACATATAGGATACTTTTTATCCCGATATTCCCACGGGATCGACATTTACGCGGGTTAAACCGCGGGGCGCAGCTAGTTATGAATAACTTTTACTATGGGACCAAATATGAAATCGCGAAAAAAAAATCAGCTGTTCTCTACATTTTGACGAGATATACGAACATAAATGTAGGGAACAGCTGATTTTTTTTCGCGATTTCAGGTTTGGTCCCGTAGTAAAAGTTGTTCATAATGATGAGTACAATGACCCATTAAGAGGTTGTCGGTGTTTTTCCAATAACCCTGTATATACCAAGAATACATTACATATACATAATCAAGAAACAACACACGAATAAATCACATATATTTCTTTAAAAAAAAATGATAATATCTTTTCTTAATTTTACACATCGCGCCGTAGAAATCTTTCTACAACGTGTCCATATTGTCTTTCGTTTCTTCTATTCCTCAAGGAGACGCACACTTGGTCCCCATGATCCGAGCGTTTCGACCCCAAAGACTCAAACTGTAGGTACCTATAACGTTACAGTACATACTAATAACTTGCTGCATGCTTTGCCGATGACATGAAAATCTTTGCCACTATCTCAACGCTCGACGATAGAGAGACTACAGGCCGACCTGTATCGGCATGAAGAGTATTGTCGGGCTAATAAACTTGATCTCAATCCATCCAAGTGTTCGGTGATCACTTACACTAGAAAACGTGCAGTCCTAGCCACTAATTATACTTTGGCGGGCCAGATCTTGCCAAGATGCAATACTATCCGTGATTTGGGCGTCCATCAAGACAGTAAGTTACTTTTTGACACACATATTGACGCAATTGTTAAAAAAGTTTCCAAACTGCTAGGGTTTATAATGCGTTTCTCTAAGTGTTTTACTGATGCTAAAACACTAAAAATATTGTATTGCACTTTTGTAAGAAGCCAGTTAGAGTATGCGTCTCAGATATGGAATCCACGTCATCATAAATACATTGACCGCATAGAAAACATCCAAAAACGGTTCATAAAATATCTTTGCTTTCATCAAAAGATTCCATATCGGTCAGCCGATTATCTTGCACTTTGTAAGAGGTATCACCTGCTGCCACTGGTAGATCGACGTAAAATTGCAGACTGTTTATTCTTGTTGAAAATCCTCAATAACAATATTGATAACCCTGAGTTATTGTCAAAATTTTATTTTAATGTGCCAAGTAAAGCACTTCGTTTTAATCTACCCATACTTGTGCCTCACACATCCTCGAATTATAGGCAGAACAGTTACATTGTGCGCGCAAGCAGAAATTTCAATAATATATGCAAGGAATATGATTTTGATCCATTCACAATTAGTGTGAATTCGGCCAGAAGGTGCTTAAGCCTCAAATTTTTCAAGTAGTTGTAGGTTATATTATTTGTTTTTGTTATTTTATTATTTATACAGGGTGAAATTGAAAACATGCGACAAATCGAAATGGGAGATTGTACTCATCATTATGAACAACTTTTACTATGGGAGCAAACCTGAAATCGCAAAAACAAAATCAGCTGTTCCCTACATTTATGTTCGCATAACTTGTCAAAATGTAGGGAACAGCTGATTTTTTTTTTCGCGATTTCAGGTTTGGTCCCATAGTAAAAGTTGTTCATAATGATGAGTACAATCTCCCATTTCGATTTGTCGCATGTGTTCAATTTCACCCTGTATTACTTCTTACTTTAATTTAGGCGGCGTTTTTATTATATTTGTGCTCACACCATAAATAACTATTATAAGTCTATACGTGAGGATTTGTAATTGGCTTTCTGGTGACTATGGTTTTCTTTTTTGTTTGTTTTTATTAGCTGTAAGTCCTCCATGTACTAAAATAAATAAATAAATAAACTAGATAAACACAATTTCTGTACGCAATTGACCTCTTCCTCTCGTGGCTTGCGCCTCAGGGTCACAGCTTGACCCACTCGCCAAAGCACTACGTACTGCGTGTGTCACTTAGAAAGTACAACTAATACACGAGTACCTACCTACAGCTGTACTATTGCGTGTTAGCACATTACCAGTTAGAAAACATCTTCACTCCGCTGTTGTGTGGTGTCAGCTGAGTTTGAATTTGAAGTGATGATGACTTTTATTTAACACCTTCTTACGTCTCGCTTCGTCTTGCTAAGTATTTGATTTTTTGGTAAAGCTTAAGCTAATGGTTCCCGAGTTCTAAAAATATTGTCTTTCTCTTAATTGAAAACAAACTTGTACCCGCAGCTTCGTTTCCGTGGACTACCCCAGCATAGCTATTCACAAACACTCGATACGCTTCCGTATCGTATCGAACATTAATCATTGTTATCGTAGGAGTCTTCTAAACGCTGTTCACAAGTCCAAAACCTGAAAATGTTGTCAGTTGAAATCAAATAGACGCCCGCTATTCTTCCAACAGCTATTTGCTGTTGAGGGCAAGTGAAATCAGGTTATCGAAATGTCAGGTCTTCGATACGATAGCCTGTCGTATGGTTGTAAATAGCTATGCAGAACCGTGCATTTTTCCGGGTGTAAAAGCACTTAGTCTCTAGCCTACTTAAAAAAAATATGTAGATCTGTTTCTCCGTTGTTATGTGAAAGAAGAAGCGTCAATGGGGACAACGGGAATAGACCAGATATCTACCAACAGACGCATTCATTGTTGTGGGTTCTGTGGACTTAACTGGTTCTTTTACTCAACTCGGAAAATATTAGGTCCTTACATATGAAATTGGCGTTTTGTATGGAAGGAACAAAAAGTCGAATATTTTTTAATATAATATATTTAATTAATCAAAGTATGAACCATTGTTTTCAATGCACTTTTGCCATCTTATAGGTAGTTCATTGATCCCTTTACTAAAAAAACCAGTCGGACGGGAATCAATAAAATCTTTGAAGGCGATTTGGACTGCCCCATCGGAGTTGAATTTTTTCCCTTGCAAAAAGTTATCCAAATTGCGAAAAAAATGGTAATCTGTTGGAGCAAGGTCCGGGGAGTACGGAGGATGTCTAAGACATTCCAATTCAAGCTCTTCTAATTTGGTAGCCGTCTGTTGCGCAGTGTGTGGTCTGGCGTTGTCGTGAAGCAGCAGTGGCGTGGAGCGATTGACCAGCCTTGGTTGTTTAGCCGCTAGCTTTTCCATCACATCGAAGCCTGCAGCTAACTCGGACGTGGTTTGCGATGGGTCCGCTTCCACAATAGCCTTCAATTCTCCATTATCAACTTGGGTCTCAGGCCGTCCACGGGGCTTGTTCTGCAGGTCGAAATTTCCAGAACGAAAACGTTGGAACCAAAAACGAACTGTGTTTTCTTTTGCAACATGACCGCCATACACATCATTCACCCTTCGAGTCGTTTCCGCAGCACTAGTGCCACGGCGGAACTCGTACTCGTAAATAATGCGATATTTTAAATTTTCCATTTTGTAAAATGAGTGACGCAAACAGAAAAAACAGAAGAAAAAAAACAAATGAATGACGGTCATCGAAGCACAAATACATGAGTAAATAGCTGTACAAATTTGAATTTGGAATTCCTTACCAAAGAGGAGAAATTCGTGATTAAAGTGGCCAGTACGAAAAACGCCAATTTCATATAATATTAAAATCTCTCTTAAAATTAAATATCGTGATTAGATTTGTATTTTTGAAGTGAAACTTCTTTACGCATGCTTGACTTGGGGAGTAAGCTGGCGAACGCGTGACGTAAGCGTTACGAAAAGTGTGATCGGGCGAGGCGAACGGGAGTTGAGTGGGGGATATAAGCAAGAGAAAGCAGTGCGCGCGCACATTTTCTTTCTCTCTTCCTCTTATAGCTAAATACGTTTGAAGTTTCACATCAGTCGTGTAGTCATAAGCACACTCGGCAATTTTTTTTTAATCTACAGAGTGGGACATACTGTTATTATGGATTCAGCACATGCTTATGAACATGTGATACGTTGGTTATGAAAACAAAATTGCTGTTCCGTACATTTTGTTTTGACCGCGTAGGTATCGCACTTTTGTATGAAACAGCAGTTTTTTTTTATAACATGCAACATTTGTTCATGAGTCATCCATCACACTAATAATATAAAGGCGAAAGTTTGTAAGTGTGTGAGGGTGTGTTTATATGTTTGTTACTTCTTCACGCTCAAACGGCTGGACCAATTTTGATAAAATTTTGTATGGAGCTAGCTGACACCCTTGATTAACATATAGGCTACTTTTTATCCCGAAATTCCCACGGGATCGACACTTATGCGGGTGAAACCGCGGGGCGCAGCTAGTCCTAAATATAGCTAACTCAGGGATAATCAAATAATTCATGTTGCCCCGCAAAGAGTTCGAGGTAAACCTAGAGATGAACTTTTAAACAACAATTAATCCACTTATGTGGGAGAATCAGCGGGGCAATTGCGTAACACATTATCAATCGGAATCGGTTTCATTTTGACAGTTCAACAACATTCATTGTGTTATTTGCGTGTTGAGCAGAAAACATTTTGAACTTATGAAGCAATTGATTAGAAAGCTTCAAAATGATTCTAATTCCGATTGATAGTTTAGGTATTACGCAATTAGGGTGCAGGTCGCTAAACTCTGGATTAGTGTTAGTAATGTCCAAATTAATTGACGTTAGAGGTACCGCTGATAGCTTATTTTGTTACTATATTAATAAATTCGGTAATAATAAACTATATCGGCAGGTGAACTCATATAAAAATAAGTCCAAATGATAAAAAACTTAAAACAGGTCCAGTTGAAAACCAGCGTCAGGGGCTTGCTTGAACTGGGCCTTTTTGGCGCAGCCGTGAGGCACACTTTCCTGCTAATTTCTCACATCGGACTTTACACTTTTTATTTGTTTTTATCTGATGCATGTATCTGGTGTATTGTGTGTATTTTAGTCTGTGCTAAATAAATGTACTTATGTTATTTCTTTCTTTCTTTAAAACATATTCTTCCATCTGACGTTTTCATCAATCTCAACCCATATATAATACTAGCAGCGCCCCGCGGTTTCATCCACATAAGTTTCCTGTGGGAATATCGGGATAAAGACTATCCTATATTCCTATGTCCATTCCCGGGACTCAAACTATCTCTATACTCAATTTCATCTAAATCGGTTCAACGGTTTAAGCGTGAAGAGGTAACAGACAGACAGACACACTTTCGCATTTATGACAATTACTAGCTGCGCCCCGCGGTTTCATCCGCATAAGTTTCCTGTGGGAATATCGGGATAAAAACTATCCTATGTCCTTTCCCGGGACTCAAACTATCTCTATACCTCGGTTCAGCGGTTTCAGCGTGTAGAGGTAACAGACAGGCAGACACACTTTCGCATTTATAATAATTAGTACTTATTATTATTATATGCAAGTGGGTCTATGTGTTCTAATCGGTTGAATTGTCTAATCATAATCACCAAGGTCTGCAACGTGCAGAGCTATCACAATGAGACTTACAAGACCGTTGCTCCCAGCTAGTGGCACCGCGTTTGTAACTTTCCCACAACCCACCATAATTATTGTTAGTGTTACGCTTACAAGAACGTAACAACTCCCGCGCATGTGTACGTTAATCTCAATTGTTTGCGAAACACTCACGTTTTTGCGTATACGGCGATATGTTTGAGAAAACCGCCTAGTTAAAAGAAAACTGTTAAATAATACTTTGCTTGAGTGTAGGCACCGCCACCGGTCGCGGTTGTAGTATCGTAAGATTACGCCTATATTCGCCGATGAGGTAGGCAGATGTCAAGATGTGCATTTTTGTCTGTCAGGCTGTATGTTCGCGATCGTAACAAATATGACTGTACAGAGTTATTATCATTAGAATCAGCAATGCAACTCCTTGCGTTAGACTTGGCCTCATATGTCATGATCTCATGAAATAGTCATTCATTAAGGTAATATAAACATAGAAACTATTGTAAACACACAGACAGACAGCAGACGGTTATGCATTCATTGGGACTGCTATTAAGGAATTCCTAGCACAATATCACTTAAGCCATGGTCCGGGGCGAGAGGGAGTGGGAGGCAGTCACCTCCTTCTGCGAAGCAGTCATGCTAGCGAAGGAGGTGGCGGTATGGCTGAGGGAGAGAGCCTCACGTCCCAGCCGCCGCGGGAGACGCTCCGGGCGTCGGGAGCCGCGTGACGACTCCCGGCCACCGTAGGCGCGAGCCTGCGGACGGAGAGTAATGGGTAGCTTACCGTCCGATCAGGACCAGGCCCGTGCTGGACGGCGCGTATGTGTTCCACGCGCGCCTCTAAGAGATGTCAGCAAAAAGGAAGGGGCCTGCCAGGGCCGAAGCCTGCCGGGGTAGCGGGATTGTCCGAAAGGGTTACCGCTACCCCGGAACATAAAGGGCTAAGGAACACGGATGGGTTTTAGTCTGTAAGAGTCTGACACTCCCTTCCGCTCCACCCAGAGCGGGAGGGGTCATTTAATGATTTCCCATCCATAAAAAAAGCACAATAGCTCTTTCCGACCGACCTAAGAATCGACCCCAAGCACGCTCAGCAATTGGTCTGAGGAGCAGGGGCTGAAAGCAAGGGATTCAATAGCTGAAGAGATTTCCAGCCTTTTAATAAACGGCTGGCTCGTTAGTTTAGATTCGCAAGCGCAGAAGCGTAACCCGTATTTTTAAACATAAGTATGTAGTTTTGGTTTACGCCATCAATGTTTTCTTATACCATAGACCGATAGTCATCTGCCTGCCTTTTCCCATCTATGTTGTGATCGGCGGGGCAATTGCGTAACACATTATCAATCGGAATCGGTTTCATTTTGACAGTTCAACAACGTTCATTGCGTTATTTACGTGTTGAGCAGAAAATATTTTCGGACTTATGAAGCAATGGATTAGCAATTTGCTTCAAAATGATTCTGATTCCGATTAATAGTATGTTACGCAATTAGGGTGCGGTTTCCAGTCTAGCCGGATGCAGTTAAATACCAATATTTTACATGGCGTGAATGCTTTTCTGAACTCCACAACCAAGTTTACTGGGTAACACGATACCCCATGATATGAGACTGGTTGTCAAACTTACGGGCTTCTGACTACCTGTAAAGACTGTCGACTCATCGAGCGATGTTTTGTTTGTTTCAGAACAAGATGAAGACTGTAGCAGTGTTGTGTCTGGTGGCGCTGTTCTACGGAGCGCTCGCGAAAGGCAAGAAGGGAGATGACCATAAGGTATAGTACTATGTTCAGGCATAGTGCATATTTCTATTAATTTATAGAGGTATGAGGAACAGTGTGTAAAGTTCACTCAACCTCCATAGAAAAGGGAGGATCCTCCGACCAGACGGGTGTTGTGTCTGGCGGGCAACTGCCCAATGATGCATGTCGGGCTGTTGTATCTATGCTAGTTGCGCGGTAAACTCTGCTTGCGAGATGCAGGATTTGCGTGACGTCAGTATGACGCGTTGTTCGCATGTGGCGTTGTAGATACCGCTACAAATTCTACTGGTACGTAAAACTTTGCTTATTAACAAGTGGGAGGAAAATAATATCAGTCTCTGTAATTTGTCAAGACAAGGACCTCTATTCATAGAAAAAAGAAAATTAAAAAAGAAAAAGATTTTTTTCTTTTATATCATGACTTTATGTCCGCTGGAGGGCGCCATATTTTATTTAATGTGACGTCACATAGCCTATAACCAGCAGACGATCAAGACGCTTCCAACGATACCTCATTAAATGTAATTAGGGACAAGCAGTTTAAAAGTTATGAGGGAACAGATGAACATACATACATACATACCAGTCAAAATCATAACCCTCCTTTTTGCTTCGCCGTAGTCGGGTAAAAAGAAACGAGCATTGTTGGTGATTTCAGACAGTTTAAGTCCAAGTTTTCTCATGATGCATTACTTGAGAAATCACACAGATATCTTGTCATTTGCGAAGTAGGTTAATTGTGGTACCTACACTGGTACTTGGTACTTTACTTAAGGCGAGGAAAAACTTGTGCAAGATCACTTCTGTTAAAAGTGGTCTTAGAAGTCAAAAGTTTGAATTTTATCACTTTTCTAGTGACCGAGTTAAACCACAAAGGTGCTTGTTGATTTGTCCGTTTGGTGCACTATCATACAAACCACTAACCCAACACCCATCTTGCTCCTCTCCAGGTGAAGATCGCAGTATACTACGAGTCTCTCTGTCCGGACAGCAAGCAGTTCATCACGTCGCAGCTGGCGCCCGTGTGGAGGGACTTCAGAGGAGTCGTGAAGGTCAAGATGGTGCCCTACGGAAAGAGCACGGTACGTATACATACGCATAACAGTAGCAAGATTAGAGCACAGTATGTAGTTTGTGTGGAATGGAGATAAATTGCAAGCAAAATTAAGTTAGGACAGGGTCAAATTAAATTTTGAAGATTTATAGACGCGCAATAAAAATAAACTAAATAAATATTTTTACATTTATGTTTTGAAGTTTTTTCATGCAATAATCGGCTAAAGTAAAGAAAATTGTTATTTCAATACTTACATCTGTGCGCTATATAATAGTTATTTGTTATACAAGAGTGCAAAGTTGCTTTTTAACCGCGTGTTCAATTTTGATGACCGAGCAAGCGAAGGATTCTAAAATTGAATCACGCACGAGCGCAGCGAGTGATTCAAAATTAGAATCCTGAGCGTTAGCGAGGGAATCAAAAGAGCACGAGGTGAAAAATCTTTGCACTCGAGTGCAACACGTAACTTTTCATTCCACCTCAGCGAGGAAATGACTAAATGCAAAAAAAAAAACGTTTACAATCACAAGATAGGTACACTTTTATTTCAGTTTAGGTATTAATTACTACATTATGACAGGTAAGTATTACAGAATAATCTTTAAATTATAACAAAATAATACTAAGGTATAATTAAGAAAATTTTAAAGTAACGTTGCTACAGTTATTTAAATTGAGTGTAATATTTTTTAATTCACAAACTTAGTGCACACGATGTTCTAAATTCAATTTACTTTATCCTCTAGAGAATAAAAACGGCTTTTCCACTCAGATATTGAAGATTAAAAATACTCTTTCCGAGATGGTGGGATGAAAAAATTATTAATCTTAGTTTTAGAAATTGTTTCTCAGTAAGTGAATTATACAGGGTGAAATTGAATTCATGGGCATCCTTTTAAGGGGTCATTGTACTCATCATTATGAACAACTTTTACTATGGGCCCAATCCTGAAATCGCGAAAAAAATTAGCTCTTCCCTACATTTTCACGAGTTATGTGAACATAAATGCAAGGAACAGCTGATTTTTTTTCGCGATTTTAAGTTTAAGTAGTCCCACAGTAAAAGTTGTTCGTAATGATGAGTAAAATAAAATTACCCCTTAAAAGGATGCCCGTGAATTTAATTTCACCCTGTATATGCAATTTTTATGAGGAATAAAGTTGTTGTTCAGTGGTGAAGGGCGGCGTTTTGGGGGACTGTCTTATGTAATTTTGACATTCGAAAAGTGCCGATTCTCAGCCTAATTTGAATAAATGACTTATGATTTTCATTTTTTTTTAATCGTGATGGCTACTTTGGACATGACTAACATTTTGACCCTCAAGGATATCTCCGTCTCTACCAGATGTATCCATCTGCTGGTGTTCTTGTATTTGTTACTGCCAGAAATCGTCAAAAACCTCTGCTAAAGTACATTCAAACGATGACGTGATAAGACGTTTTTGTCATATTGTCTTTTAAACATGTAATATCATACAACACAACGTATTTATACGTCAAATATATTTGTATGGCAATTTGTTGTGTCATTCTAGAACACGATTGAAATTGAGACTGTCCGCGAAAGTGTTACTTAAAAATAGCGTCAAATAATTCGGTTTGTTTACAAAATTGTATCTGTAACCTTGAATACATTAACTACGCTTTGGTCTTCGCGGAACGAGTTTCCGATGCTATAAAATTATGATTTTCTCATCAGTATATTTAAATCACAATAATATTATAAAGGCGAAAGTTTGTGTGTGTGTGTGTGTGTGTTTATATGTTTGTTACTTCCTCACGCTTAAACCGCTGGACCAATTTTGATAAAATTTTGTATGGAGGTAGCTGACACCCTGGATCAACATTATAGGCTACTTTTATCCCGATATTTCTACGGGATAGACATTTACGCGGGTGAAACCGCGGGGCGCAGCTAGTTAATAATATATGATACCTACACAACAAAATGTTTGGCGATCTTAATCAACACGATTTCACTAAGTGATCGCAAATGCGAAGATTGTTTAGTTGAATAATTGACTATGTAAATACGTCCTAAGTTAATAAAACCTCTTTTATCAGGATACATAAGATATAAAAAGCGACGCGGCTACTGCATCCTAACTGCGTAACACATTATCAATCTGAATCATTTTGAAGGATATTGCTAAACCATTGCTTCATATAATCGAAAAATGTGTCTGCTCAGCAACGTAAACAGCGCAATGAATGTTGTTGAGCTGTCAAAATTAAACCCATTGCTACCGATAGTGTGTTACGCAATTGCCCCGCTCAGCAATTTCACTCACATTTACACCTGTTGTATTGTTTGAGGAACAGGGTGTAAAGTTCACTCATACTCTATAGAAAAGGGAGGATCCTCCGACCAGACGGGTGTTGTGTCTGGCGGGCAACTGCCCGATGATTCATGTCGGGCTGTGGTATCTATGCCAGTTGCGCGGTAAACTCTGCTTGCGAGATGCAGGATTTGCGTGACGTCAGTATGACGCGTTGTTCGCATGTGGCGTTGTAGATACCGCTACAGTACCTATACCACAGAATACTTAAAGTACTACGTACAGAAAGGCCACTCCCTTCCCCGCACTAACATCAGTTACCGCACCTCACCCCGCACTTCGGTGTATTCGTCGCAGTTCTTTAACAAGAGCGCTCGCAAACACAAGTACCTCACGCACACATTCATACGTATACATACAAACGTCATTTTTTAATGTAGTAGTAGTAGGTAATTATTTTGCGAGCGTTGTATGGAGTGTCCGGGGTGTGCCTATACCTTAAACTTAATGTTGTTCTTCCCTGTTTCCAGCACGACAAAGTGAACGGCAAGTGGCAGTTCAACTGCCACCACGGACCTGATGAGTGCTACGGCAACAAGGTATGTAATCTATAAAGTGTATAGACCTAGATGACTTTATACTGGTTGCCTATTGATACTGGTAGAGATAAACCATTTTAAATATCAATTGCCGTGCCCCTAGCGCGCGCCTACAAATCGATAAAATACACAAAAATAAGGAAATACAATAAATAAGGAGGAGAAATCGTTGTTTCGATTAAAAAATAGTCAAAAAGTTTTTATCTCTATTTAATAATGGTTTTAGTTAGTTGTACCAAGCAGTTAATAGGATGAAAATAGAACGAAAAAATCATGCATGTTCTCTGTCGCATAAATGCGACACAAGCGGTCAAAAGGTTAAAAATGAACGCCCCTCTACTGCTTGTTGCATACACATTTCAATTGTTTGTATAGAAATTTTAGTGGAGGGGCGTGCAGTTTTAGAATGGTTTAAGTATCTCTACTACTAGACTGCCTCTAGTGGTCCAAAAAGCGTGAATACTAAGCCGTGCGTGAGGTCCTGAGTTTGGCAATCCTGGCAGAAGTGTTAGGTAGGTGTGGAGTTTTTCCATGATGACAAAGTTTCATGAGACTATTCGTGGGCAGCTATAGTACCTAATACCTATTAATATACAAGACGTGACATCCCTCTATCTGTCTGTCCGTTTAAAACTTAAGAACTGCTTATCCGATTTACGTGAGCGTTTTCATAACAATATTTTAAATCTCTAACTCTCTAGGTTCTAATAATAAATATTACTTAATTCTGGCAAATCGGGGAGATACATCATAATATACCAGGCCCACACTGTCTTTATTAAAAGCTAGACACAGTAGGTACTTATTTTATTTATAGTCTTGTCTTATGTACTTATCAGCCGTAGTTTTGCGCAATTATCTCCACCGTCCGTGATTTTATCTTAACTCGGCACATTGCAGACCAATGAATCAACACACGCAAGGTCTAACGGTTATGTAACCTTATTAGGGCCATTATGTACCACAGCTGTGTATGGCCGGCTTGGCTAACTGGATGTAGTAGATAAAACATGTACGTTTGCCTGGCTAGGCCCCCCGGAATTTGCGATTTAGGTATACACCAATGCAATGTACTCGCCTCTAGGAGTATATGTACCGCTTTCTTTTTCAATGTACCTCTGTACTTTTCAAGAAATATGCAAAAAAAGGGGGCCGTGCCAGCCAAACGTTTTCAGCACGGCCCTCGTGTAACTTGAAAAATATATAGCGTATTAAAAAGTTTCATAAACTCAAGGAATGTACTTTACTAACACGTTCTATGTACCGTAACAGATATTGTGAATTCGTAATAACAAATAATATATAGACGTGGATAGGGGGCCGTGCTGAAAAAAAAAGAAATGAGAAAATATCTGAAAAAGACAACAACCTTAGCCAAAAACTATATAAAAGTAATTCATGTTTGGCAAGTAACATATGTACCGCATTGGTTTCTCATACAACTTGCTAAATTCAAAAAATAAACCAATTTTAGTTTATTCAGCACGGCCCTCTATAGTTGCCTATATCTTTTTAAATATAACATGTGTGTTTACAAAATTCGACTTCCTGAATTATGTATAGGAGTACATTCGTTCCAAATAAATTGCGATTATGGTGTATTAGTATTTTAAAAGATAAATTGGATCAAAAATATCCTAACATGCAACTGATGGGGTGACCATGGTTCCATAAATTAGGTTGATTTATTCTATACCTTTAATGAAATTATGTGACTACATTGAAATAAACATTCTTTTTTTACAATTTGTTTTTTTTTTCTTTAAAATTAATATTAGCGATGACATCTTTTAAGGGAATTAAATCAGTTAAAACTTGTTGTGTGCGGTCGCTATTAATTCACTAGGTAAGGTTCAATCAATGTGATTTGTTGGAAACGTATCTGTAATTTTTTAAGCCTTTTAAGCTCTGTAGTCAAAGTGAAAGCATTTATTTCAAATAGGCACATAAAAGGCACTTTTGAACGTCAAAAATTACCTTAAAATAGAATTGATTCTAGTCGCCCCTTCCAAAAGGTAGTTTTCGTGTGGAGAAGAATGGGCAAGAAACTCCACCGTTACTCTTTTAAAATGTTTTAGGTACCTACCTACAATATTTTGCATGGGTACATTAATTATATAAGGTGTAAAAAAATTAACCTTAAAAACTTTAAGAGGTGCTTTAGACCATCGAACTGAACAACTTTCACTATGGGACCAACTCCGAAATCACGAAAAAAAAATCAGCTGTTTCATACAAAAGTTCAATACCTACTCGGCCAAAATGTATGAAACAGCTCATTTTTTTTTTCGTGATTTCAGAGTTGGTCCCATAGTGAAAGTTGTTCAGTTCGATGGTCTAAAGCACCTCTTAAAGTTTTCAAGGTTAATTTTTTTACATCTATACAGGGTCCCATTAAAATAGGTGGACAAATTTTAACACAGCACTCAGTACGTCTAACCAAAGATATCCAACAAAAAAAAAACACTGATTAAAGTGATTTTATTTTGACCTAAAATAATAAATTGCCGGCACATTAGTGTATTTTCGTTAGCTGATTATTTTTCTTGTAAAGTATCTAATGCGTTTTTCTTATATATTTTTTTACCATCGTCCTTATTTTGGTGGTCTGAATGATTTCTAAAAGTTTGTCCACCTATTTTAATGGGACCTTATATAATAATATGTGAGGACGATGCACCTAAAATAAAATTACTATACCACAATAGGTAAAAGAATTGTAGTGTTTGTGACACATAGTTTTTCTGCGATTATTCCATAGGTAAACGTAACTAATCTGTGAAATGTACCGAAACTGTAATTTTATTGTAATGTACCGTACATCAATCCGTGTGATTTATTGGAAATATATATGTGATTTTTTTTAAGCCTTTTGAGCTATTTAGTCTTAACGACACTTGTTGTTTTGTTCGATTTGCGACCTACTACTTACTACTATTATAGTTATCGTTAATAGTTAATACAGATTACGATATTTTTGATTTTTTTATTTTATTAAAGATTTACTCAGAAGTTTTTTTATCCATTCTCACGTGGAATCATGGTCACCCCATCAGTTGCATGTTAGGATATTTTTGATCCAATTTATCTTTTAAAATACTAATACACCATAATCGCAATTTATTTGGAACGAATGTACTCCTATACATAATTCAGGAAGTCGAATTTTGTAAACAAACATGTCATATTTAAAAAGATATAGGCAACTATAGAGGGCCGTGCTGAATAAACTAAAATTGGTTTATTTTTTTAATTCAGCAAGTTGTATGAGAAACCAATGCGGTACATATGTTACTTGCCAAACATGAATTACTTTTATATAGTTTTTGGCTAAGGTTGTTTTGTCTTTTTTAGATATTTTCTCATTTCTTTTTTTTTCAGCACGGCCCCCTATCCACGTCTATATATTATTTGTTATTACGAATTCACAATATCTGTTACGGTACATAGAACGTGTTAATAAAGTACATTCCTTGAGTTTATGAAACTTTTTAATACGCTATATATTTTTCAAGTTACACGAGGGCCGTGCTGAAAACGTTTGGCTGGCACGGCCCCCTTTTTTTGCATATTTCTTCAAAAGTACAGAGGTACATTGAAAAAGAAAGCGGTACATATACTCCTAGAGGCGAGTACATTGCATTGGTGTATACCTAAATCGCAAATTCCGGGGGGCCTAGCCAGGCAAACGTACATGATAAAACCACACCTAATATTCTAAAATTTGCACCTCCTAGGTTCCCCAATTTTGGTAGATAGTTTTCCTCCTTTCATCGAAGAAAAAATTAAAAAGTTCAACGACATTTCGGACAGACTCTCCAAAATTAATCTACATTCGGCATTCACCCTAATTAGATACTGTTGTTTTGGCCCAAATTTTATGTATTTTCTACGCTCTTCCCCTTTATGGAAGCAGCCACACCTCTTGGACAAAATTGACCAAATTATTCGCAGCACTTTAACATCAATTCTAAATGTGGCCTTGGACGACCGAGCGTGGCTGCAAGCCACACTACCCATCCGCTTTGGTGGCCTCGGCGTCCGCAAAATTACCAGTATTAGCTTACCGGCGTTCCTGTCCTCTGTCCACAGCACCGAAAAGTTGACCGGGAAGATTTTAGCCCCCTCCCTGGTTGACTCTGAAGTGCCGTGCCTGGCCGACGCGGAGAACGCCTGGAAAATGGCTTGCCCGGATACAGATCGGCCCGCGAACCTATCTTCCCAGAGGCAGTGGGATGAGCCGCTCTGCAGGTTGGTACGGAATAATCTTATTAATACGTCCACCAATACTGCTGAGCGTGCCCGCCTACTGGCTGTGGGTGAGTGGGAGTCGGGTCTCTGGCTTCAGGCACTACCGTCACCCAACATAGGCACATTGCTGGGTGACACCACCTTCCGGCTCGCTACTTGTTTGCGTCTGGGCGCCCCCTGCGTGGCTCCGCATCGCTGCCAATGCGGTGAAGGTGTCGACTGCCTCGGACACCATGGCTTATCCTGCAGTAAAAGCGCAGGCCGGATAGCACGGCATGCCAGCATCAATGACATCATCCGTCGTGCTCTTGTCACCGCTGGGGTGCCAGCTGTTTTAGAACCCAATGGTTTGGCACGCGACGATGGTAAGAGACCAGACGGGATGACCATAATGCCTTGGAAGGTAGGTAGGCCTTTGGTGTGGGATGCAACGTGTGTCGACACCCTTGCGCCATCCCATCTTCCAAGCACGGTAAGCTGTGCTGGGGCGGCTGCTGCAGGTGCGGAAAACCTCAAACGGCGCAAATACTCCAATCTCTTTGGAACTTACATATTTGAGCCGTTTGGGGTTGAAACACTAGGGCCATGGGGCCCGAGTGCCCACTTAGTATTCCAAGACATCGCCAAGCGGTTGGTCGACTCATCACGTGACCAGAGGGCTGGCCTATTTTTTGGCCAAAGAATCAGCATTGCCATACAACGTGGCAATGCTGCCAGCCTTTTGGGCACGTTTCCCGTTGACAGTGATGCGGACGAATTTTTTGACGCCCTTTGATTATTTTCCCTCCCTGTTTATATACTTGTACATATTATTATTTTAAGATTGTTAGTTTTTTAAATTACATGGTTGAAAAATAAAAACTAAAAATTGCATTAAAATAGAAATAAAAATATTCTAATATACTATCTAAGGACCAATGCAAGGTTTGATGCGTAAGACAAACGCATAATTTTGATGTCCATAAGAGAATGCAAGAATTTAGGTAATATTTTGTCGAGAGTTAGGTATTTAGGTATA
Source organism: Amphipoea oculea (assembly GCA_945859645.1). Lineage (NCBI taxonomy): Eukaryota > Metazoa > Arthropoda > Insecta > Lepidoptera > Noctuidae > Amphipoea > Amphipoea oculea. Next base: position 11,424,933 of record OX243891.1, on the reverse strand, counting down.
TAATAGCCCAATATATATTTAAAAAAAAACCGAGTGTGCTTATGACCACACGACTGAAGTGAAACTTCTTTCGCTCCATCTGTATGTCCACTGTGCTTAGATATACGGAACGTATTTGGCTATGAGAGGAAGAGAGAAAGAAAATGTACTCACTCAACTCCCGTTCGCCTCGCCCGATCACACTTTTCGTAACGCTTACGTCACGCGTTCGCCAGCTTACTCCCAAAGTCAAGCGTGCGTAAAGAAGTTTCACTTCAAAAATATTCTGACAAATTGAACCCTAATGTTGGCTGGCCTCATGCGTCAAATTCGGAGTATTCCCGTTTGAGCACCTATTTTCAGAGCAGCTTTTTTTAGAGCACCAAAGGTATTCCCATTAGAGCACCAATCAATATTTTACCGTGGTGCGCAAAGGGGAACAATAAATCGCTTTTTTTAGTAGGTAGTTAAAAAAAATTGAGAAGCTACTGCTTTTTAAAGTCGATTCATTAAAACACCTAGGTAGATGATTAATAAAAAGAGACCGTCTTTTAAATCTAAATAAAATAACGTTTTACAGCTGGCTGGCATAAAATCAATACGGGGAAAATATAGACAGCTCTTTCTAACTTTCTTTTAAGGACAAAACATCTTATTCCTGTATTTGTCTTTGTTATTTCATCATCATCTCAGCCGAAAGACGTCCACTGCTGGACATAGGCTTCCCCAAGCGTCGCCACATTGACCGATCGTGTGTCCATTATTCATTTCTAATTGTGTAAACCTACAAAAAGTATTTTCTTCTTGCCTCCAGATCCAGGCTTGCATCCTGAAGGACCGCAGCCTCCAGGACACGGAGAAAATGGAGCTGGTGATCTGCCTCATGAACCAGCCGAACCCTGACAAGTCTCTCGACACGGTAAGCTATTATGTCATTTATGTTATACAAGTTTTTAAAGAGTGTAGATGGAGAATGGTGATCGCCTTTGGACCTTCTACCTGGGACTTGAAAGCCTTATATTTTTTTTAAACCAGTTGTCTGCATTCTTTTAACTAGGTAATAGAGAAAACAAGTCGCAGCAAAAGCTGATCATAACTTACTTAACTGGTAGATATACAGGGTGTCCCAAAACTCAACGTCAAGCCGAAACGGGGTGACAGGATTGATCATAACCATCACGAGAAAAATCTGAAAAAAAATCTATCCCATGCAGTTTAAAAATTATGGGCATTTTAAGAAAAACCTAGAAATTTGATCAAACTGTACCATTTTTCGGTTATTGTGGTTATTCTTTTTTATTTTTGTTCATTTGAACTTTGGAAACGTAATCCTAAATAACATTTCTAGAATCCCAATAAAAAATAATGACACAATTGCCTCAAGTTTCCGAGAATTGAGACTATTTGTTAAACTACGAATTTAAAATTTTCAAGATTCGTCGACTTTGACAGGCCCTCCTATAAAAAAAATGTACTAGAGTGCCTTGGCAAGTGGCATTAAAAGTTGGCGCATTTAATCAGAATTCTAAAATGGTACAATACTTGTTAGTTCCATACAATAGAAAAGAGTAAAAAAATTAAAACCTCAAGTAACCCGATTTTTGCTATCTCATTTTACTCAGTTAAAATGTTTTTAATTCACACAAGCTCTAGGTAGGTTCTTAATTTTAAGACAAAATGATGAGAGAGATGGATAATGGGTATGTTCGCCATGAGTGAGCGAGACAGATAGTGACGCCACTTTTACCAAAGTGAAAAAAAGTTAGTAAAATTAGTAAAATAATTAGGTTTGTTGGAATAAAAGTCTGATGATAGAGAAATAACGTTTTTTATTACAATAAATGTTCAAATTGTTTACCATCAGCCTCAATACAAGCCCTACATCTTCTTAAAAAAGATCTACTTATTAGTCGGGCATATCTTCGAGAGTTGATCGCCTCAGCTGCTTGAGAAATGCGTTCACGCAGGTCGGCTACGTTCTCAATGGGCTTTGAGTAAACTTTTTCTTTGAGAACTCCCCAATAGAAAAAATCCAGGGGATTTAAATCTGGTGAACGGGCGGGCCACGAGATAGTGCCCGAACGTCCAATCCACCTTCCCGGATATTCCTGGTCAAGGAAATCTCTTACTTGCACTGCGAAATGCGCTGGGCAGCCATCTTGTTGAAACCACATGTCGCGAAGATCTGCTAGTGGTACGTCCTCTAACAGGGTTGGTAAATCTTCTCTTAAAAAATGTAGGTAATTAGTTCCATTCAAGTTCTCAGGCAGTTCAATAGGCCCAATAATTTTACCGTTTAAAATTCCGGTCCACAGGTTTACTTTAAAACGATACTGGGATCTATCTTCTCGCATTAAATGTGGATTCTCCACATGCCACTCGTGATAATTGTGCAAGTTCATGTAACCATCTTTTTTCAATGTCGATTCATCTGACCAGAGAATTTTTTGGATGAATTGGGGATTCTCATTATGCCTCTGTAGCATTGTTCTACAAAAAGAAATCCTTTCCTGATAATCTCGAGGTAGAAGACTTTGAACTCGTTGTACGTGAAACGGATGCATTTCGGCTCTTTGTAAAATACGATGAGCAGTGCTTTTCGGTATTCCCGTTCTTTCTTCAATTCCACGTACGGAAATACTTCGGTCACGTGCGACCTCTTGCAATACTTCTTCCTGGAAAGGAAACACAGGTCTACCTCCAGCCTGTATTTGATTCGGGAAATGGCCGCCCTCTGTGAGTGAACGGTGCACATTAACAAACACGCGGTGATCCGGGTAGCGCTCTAAATTTGGATATCTTTCACGATAAAGTCTAGCGGCAGCACTTGCGTTGCATCTGCATTCCCCATAAATGAGGTGCATGTTCGCATATTCTTGTGAAGTGTAGCGCGTAGGCATGGTAGATAAAAAGGATGCCAACACAAAAGTCCAGAGAGAAGCCAAAGTTGCCGGTATGTTATCAACAAGTCCAATTCACAAAGATTCAAGTCCAAAAAGAGAAGCCAAAGTTGTCAGTACTAAATCAACACAAGCGAATACGAACGTGCGCAGTAGACGAATGAGCGAAACGTACTAACTGGTTGGTGTCGGACTGGTAGCGTAGCCATTTGCTTGGCTGAAACTAGTGCGAATGAAACAGATAGATGCCATAGCATCTATCTGTTTCATTCGCACTCGTTTAAACGACGCATCTCCGTCTCAATGCGTGGCGTCACTATCTGTCTCGCTCACTCATGGCAAACATACCCATTATCCATCTCTCTCATCATTTTGCCTTAAAATTAAGAACCTACCTAGAGCTTGTGCGAATTAAAAACATTTTAACTGAATAAAATCTGATAGCAAAAATCGGGTTACTTGAGGTTTTAATTTTTTTACTCTTTTCTATTGTATGGAACTAACAAGTATTGTACCATTTTAGAATTCTGATTAAATGCGCCAACTTTTAATGCTACTTGCCAAGGCACTCTAGTACATTTTTTTTATAGGAGGGCCTGTCAAAGTCGACGAATCTTGAAAATTTTAAATTCGTAGTTTAACAAATAGTCTCAATTCTCGGGAACTTAAGGCAATTGTGTCATTATTTTTTATTGGGATTCTAGAAATGTTATTTAGGATTACGTTTCTAAAGTTCAAATGAACAAAAATAAAAAATAATAACCACAATAACCGAAAAATGGTACAGTTTGATCAAATTTCTAGGTTTTTCTTAAAATGCCCATAATTTTCAAACTGCATGGGATAGATTTTTTTTCAGATTTTTCTCGTGATGGTTATGATCAATCCTGTCACCCCGTTTCGGCTTGACGTTGAGTTTTGGGACACCCTGTATACCTACTTGCTCAGCCTTTGCTTGTTTTTATACATAGATCAAGATGTGCCAACTTTAATAAGGTTGTGGACAGCTTTCAATCTTACCAGACGCGGTGACTGGCGTAGTTTTCTCATACTTATCTACTGGGCGACATTGATGTTATAAGTAGGTACTTATAACGGTTGTCTAAAGAACGAAGCCGCCAGTCATTTGTGCTCCCCGTCATTGCAATATTTTTTTTGTACTGGATACGAAAACTACCTTTTGGAAGGGGCGACTAGAATCAATTCTATTTTAATGTAAATGTTGACGTTCAAGTGACTTTTATGTACCTATTTGAAATAAATGCTTTGACTTTGATATTGATTTATTTATCTATAATATGTATGTATTTAGAAATATATAAGTATGTTTATCAGTTGTCTAGTACCCATAACACAAGCTCTGCTTAGCTTGGGACTAGATGGCGTTGTGTGATAGTTGTGGAATATTATTATTTTAGTCCTTTATTTCACTATATACATATAAATTATATTTTTAAATATTAGTATAAAAAATATATAAAAACATTTAAAAATATAAAAAAATATATTATTATTATTAAAAAAAAAAGTTTTGTGTTTGAGTTTTAAATAAGTATTCTTATCTCCTCTTCCAGTGCCTCGCCCAAGTGAACAAGGAGTCGGAATCCGTGAAGTTGAAGAGATGCGCCTCCTCCGACCAGGGTGACAACCTGCTGGCCACCTACGGAGACAAGAGCGCCACCGTCCAGCGACCTCTGGCCTTCGTGCCCACCATTATTGTTAATGAGGTATGTAATATGTTCAACTGACTTCAGGACATTAGGAATTTCTCGGTAATAATAATAAAAGCTGCCATCTTAAACACCTGCAGAATAGTAAGGAAGTTCATGCAGTTAGAGGAAGACAACACACCCTCATCTTAAACATACACCACACGCTGCATTTACTTGGCTTTGGCCCGTAAATGTAGCAAAAACCAGCCTTAGAGCTGAGAAAAAGAACACTAATAAGTATATAATAATAATCATTTTATTTCAAGCAACAAGAGTCATAGTGATAGTAACAATATACTTACAAACTAAGTTAGTAATACACTTACAAAACAAAACCAAAAACAGAAAACAGATTGCGACATCACTGCTGCACGGTGACAGGCCCAGCCGAAACCCTGCAGCAGTGGTTCACAAACGCACAATCAAGCCTGCTCGCTATAGGGTGGCGTAACTATAGGGTGCCATTGGGGCAAAATGCCACGGGCCTCCAGCTAGAGGGGGCCCCCGGCCCGAGAGGGCCATTAGCACAGGAGAATCCTAACGTAAGCACAGAAGCAGTCAGGTGTTAAAGTTTTTGTAGGGTAAAACATGAAATGTACGCGGGAGAAGTGCAAATAAAAAGAAACTAACGTTGGTTGAGCTTCTTTACATTGAGAGACGGCCCTATCCCTTGAATTTGCCATGGGCCCCAAACGGTATAGTTAGGCCACTGCATTGACCAGTGTATAGTACAATGACAAGACAACACTATTTACCCCTGTAAATCACTTCGCTGTTTCTTTTCCAGAAATTCGACCAAGCAATCCAAGATGAAGCGTTCAGGGACCTCAAATCGGTTGTCTGCCGCGTCGCACCGAACAAACCCTCTATCTGTTAGAAAATACACAAAAATCTTCTTTAATACGTAAAAACACAGACCCAGGACACTAACTTACATGTCGAGAGTAAATAGGTTACTTCTAGGCGGGTGAGCATCATCGCTGATCGCATCATCGATTAGGTATCATTAACTGGCCTATTGCATAAATATTTCACCATGAAAACTTGGGTGAGCTTCACGTGAGCCGTCAATATTGAGTCCGCCCCTAGCATCAGGTGCAGTGGTGGCTCAGTGGTCAGAGCTCCGACTTTCGAGTGCCTGGGTTCGAACCCACGATCTACAATCATGGCTTCGAACCCAGGCAGGCTCTTTACTTTGTGTCAATTATTTCATCACCACTTCTCTGAAAACAGTTGAGGAAAACATCGTGAGGAAACCGGCATGTCCTAGAACCAAAAATTCGAAGACATGTGACATCTACCAACCCGCGCCGGGCCCGCGTGGTTGATTACAGCCCACTCCCTCTCGAAGAGAGGAGGCCTGTGTCCCAGCAGTGGGAACATTATAGGCTGATTATGCTTTATGCTAGCATCAGGTGACATGACAGCTCACAACATTATCTTTGGGTCTAATTTTGTCCCTAATATTTCAAAAGGACCCCTTTTACTGAAAATAATTTTGATTCTATTGTTAAATCTAGCCTAGCCTTTTTCCAACTACCTATGTCCAATTGTCCAGTCTAACCGGATGCAGTTGAATACCAGTATTTTACATGGAACGACTGCCTATCTGACCTCCACAACCCAGTTACTAGGTAATACGATACCCCTTGGTAAGACTGGTTGTCAGACTTTTGGGCTTCTGACTACCCGTAACGACTTTATCTACGAATGACAGCCGGGACCAATTGCTTAACGTGCTATCCGAGGCACGGAGGGGTCTCTATACGTAATGGAAGCGATTCAAATTCAGTCCAGCCTTTTCTGAGTAATAATAAAGGGGCAAACTAACAGATTCTTCGTTAGTTTTTATGCATTTTAAGTACAAGCGCACACTGCACGAATTTATAACGTTCGGTCTAAGTGTGGACTGAACGTTAAGGAGATTATTAATAAGTATAGAATAGGAGAAATGATATTTTGTATTGTATTTTTTTGTAATAAATTAAGTACTTATTTTTAAGAATTGTTTTATTTACAAGGTAACGCTTCTTTTCCCCTATTAACACGATATAGTATACTAGCTGTCCCCCGTGATTTCACCCGCATAAGTCTCGATCCCGTGGGAATATCGGGATAAAAAGTACCCTATGTCCTTTCCCGGGACTCAAACTATCTCTATACCAAATTTCATCTAAATCGGTTCAGCGGTTTAGGCGTGACAAGGTAACATACAGACAGAGTTACTTTCGAATTTATAATATTAGTATGGATAATCTTGAGGGCTGATTTTATAATGACTATAGTAAACAAAATCAGAAAAATATATGATATTCTTCAGGATATATGCTAGGTAGACTAATTTGATACGATAGAAAAAAAGTCATGAAGATACCTCTAAAAACTTTCTTTTTACAATAAAATAATGTGCGCAATGTTTGATGTACTTAGAGGCAAATAGGGAAGTAGACAAAAAAGAACTCAAAACAGACAGCATATATCGATGTATTTACAAAACTTATTCGAACATTACAATCATAATATTTACAACCTTAACTAATAATGTACAGACGCCAGCACATCAAGCTACTCGAAACTGTCAAATTTACCTAATCAACCTTGAACCATATGCTTTAGCGAAAAAGTTGAAAACATTAAAAGAAATTTGACAGATTGTAGTAGGTAGCTTGATGTGCTTGCGTCTGTACAACACGTTAGTTCTAGCGTTCTTACAAAGTTTAATAGTACATTACGACACGTATCGTATACTATTTTATAGCCCGTGTGACCTAAACGAGCAGTTAAGTCACAGATAAGTGTGACTGCGGGTTTAGGTCACACAGGGTTGGGCAAAACATCGTGGATCAAACAAAACAGGGCGATAGTTGGAGTTAATTGCCGAAAATAAAAAAAAATTGTTTTTGAAGTATCTTCACTACGACAGTGGGTGCCATGATTTATCAGTATTGGCACTTTTTCAATATATTTTAAGTCTCACGAAAAATTATTTGTAACTTTAGAACCTTTCTGTAAACACTGAAATTGTCAAAGTTAGGGCTCTGCCACAAATGACGATGCTAGAACCAGAGTGATCTAAGTGACATTTTTGGCAAAAATGGTTTTTTTACACAATTGCATGGAAAAATCATAATTCTTTCATGCCATACTGTTATGATTTTTCCATGCAATTGTGTAAAAAAACCATTTTTGCCAAAAATGTCACTTAGATCACTCTGGTTCTAGCATCGTCAAATATATTTTTTACTGCAAATAAGAATAATACTCAGCAGCTTGCTTTGAAATACAACCTTGTAGAATCGGATGTGCCGTACTATAGGTCTGTGCCCGACCCAGTTCTCGAAAATGGTAATATCACATTGTACTGGGATCGATCCATCATCACTGACAGGACTATTGTTGACAATAAGCCTGATATAGTGGTGGTGAATCGATCAGAGCGGCGCGCAATGATTGTTGACATAACTGTCCCGCATGATGAGAACCTCGTGAAAGCTGAGAAAGATAAACAAATTAAGTATCTTGACTTGGCTCACGAGGTTGTCGACATGTGGGATGTGGACTCAGCGATCATTGGGCCGATAGTCGTTACAGCCAATGGATTAATAGCCAAGAGCCTCGACCAACACCTGAGGAGGTTCTCGTTGGGCAGCTGGATCAAGGGCTTGATTCAGAAAGCTGTACTTCTGGACACGGCCCGTATTGTTAGGAGGTTCCTCTCTCTGGAGCCCTGACCGCCGGTAGCTTGGACCCTGTGCCCGATACCGGTGGGCTACTATTTTTTATAGGTATTTTTAAATGTTTTTATATATTTTTTATACTAATATTTAAAAATATAATTTATATGTATATATTGAAATAAAGGAAATAATAATATTCCACAACTATCACACAACGCCATCTAGTCCCAAGCTAAGCAGAGCTTGTGTTATGGGTACTAGACAACTGATAAACATACTGTTACGAGCTTGGGGTTAGTGACAATAAAAACTGCCGATTTGATAACCAAAAATAGACACTTTAATTAAAAACAGCAATTACAACTTTAACACACTAACAATAAAACACAATCGCACTACAAGATCACTTGAGAGTCGCACTTGAAGATCGCTTCGATGTTTTCGCTTGTATCGCTTATCCAACACTGATGCCGGCTCGCAGGCACACCGGCCTTATATAGGCCTCGGATAGTTCCAGAACCTTCTACCGTAGAAACATCTAGAATGTTCGAGTACATATCGAACCCGACCGACCAGGCGTCGATAGTTCTGGAAAGTTCTATCATCGAAGTTTCTAGAAGGGACCCGAATAATTACTAGTTCTGCTACTCGATACTAGATGGCGATAGTAGTAGCTAATGTCGCCATCAAGTGTGGCGCGTAACACTGCCCCCTCCTAAGACATGCTCGTCCCGAGCATTATTGGCCCCATAATAACGCGCCAGTCGATCCACATGGACGATCTTAGGAGTACCTCTTGCACCTTTCTGTATCCGGTAGGTTACGTCATTGATCTTTGTCACAATCCGGTACGGTCCGTCCCATTTAGCTTGAAGCTTAGGAGATTTCCCTTTGCTGCGGACTGGATTGTGCAACCATACTAGTGAACCTTGGTCGAACCCTTTATTGTTCATTTTGCGGTCATAACGGGTTTTCATCTTCTCAGACATTTGCTGGCCCGATTGTCTGACGTGCTCATAGATGTCATTCATTTTGTTCCGCAAGTCATTCGCATAATCGGTTATACTGCGTGGGGCATCAGGTGGTATTCCAGTGATCAGGTCTGCAGGCAACCGTAATTCTCTTCCAAAGTTTGCGAAAGCTGGTGTCACCGATGTACTTTCGTGAACAGCACTTCGATATGACAACAAAAACGGTTGTATGTGCTTGTCCCAATCTCGTTGCCGATTTTCCACAACTTTCGCCAGGTATCTCTCCAATGTCTGATTAAATCGTTCCACCATTCCATCCGATTGTGGGTGGTAAGAAGTTGTTCTCGTTTTATGAGTAACCATAACTCGACAAGTTTCCTGGAATATTTGGGACTCAAAATTCCTTCCTTGATCACTGTGAATCTCTAAAGGTACTCCAAAACGACAGAAGACTTCATGGACTAATTTATCTGCAACTGTCGAAGCTTCTTGATTTGGTATGGCGAAGACTTCCGGCCACTTAGTGAAGTAATCCATTACAACCATGAAATACTTGTTACCACTTTCACTTTCCGGAAACGGTCCCGCAACATCTAGGGCTATCCTCTCCCATGGTGCACCAACATTGTACAATTTCAATGCACCTCTACTACGAGTCTGAGGTCCCTTTACAGCTGCACAACTCGTACATTTGCGGCACCAGTCCTCGACATCGTCCCGACAGTGGACCCAGTAAAACCGTTCTCGTATCTTCAGTAGAGTCCGTTTTACTCCCAGATGGCCTCCTGAACAACCATTATGGTACAGCTGTAGAACATCCGGTACTTGAGCTTTAGGGACAACCATTTGCAAATGACAGCTGTCTCCCCGAGCATTTTCCCATTTACGGCACAGGACTCCATCCTGAATCACCAAGCTGTCCCATTGGGCCCAATAGCTTTTTGTGATCGAACTCATCGCTGAGACGTCACTCCACGTGGGCTTAGGTGCACTGGCCTTCATCCACTCGAGAATCGGCTTGAGGTCTGAATCTTCCTGCTGTGCACGTTGTAGGCTTTCTTTCCACTCGTTGCTGAGGTCTGTCCTGAGCATCCTCACAGGTACGACTTCTTTACTTTCTTGCCTAGTACAATGCTTGCAGTCTTCAGGACAAGGTCTTCTTGACAATGCATCTGCGTTGCCATGAGACTTTCCGCTGCGATGTTCGACCACGATGTCGTATTCCTGCAGTAACTCAATCCATCTCGCAACTTGTCCTTCTGGATTTTTGAACTGCAATAGCCATTTCAGTGCAGCATGGTCAGTTCGTAAGTGGAATTTCCGCCCCAGAAGATATTTGCTAAAATGCTGCAATGACTTTACCACAGCAAGCAATTCCCGTCTCGTGACACAATAGTTCCTTTCCGGCTTTGACAACGACTTGCTGAAGTACGCTATTACAACCTCTTGATCACCATTCCGTTGAGACAATACACCACCAAGTCCTATGTCACTTGCGTCTGTGTCAACTATAAATTCCTTGCCTGCATCAGGGTACCCCAAAATAGGTGTTTTGCACAGTCGGTCCTTTAACTCCTGGAATGCGATGTTGCAACTTTCATCCCAGCAGAAATGTCGCTTCTCCTCGGTTAGCTTGTGCAGGGGTTTGGCTATATCCGCAAAGTTCTTAACAAATCGCCGATAATAAGAGCACAAACCCAAAAATGCTCTGACCTGCGTCTTGTCTTTTGGAACTGGCCAATCCTTGACAGCGACGATTTTCTCTGGATCTGTGCGGATACCTTCTTCCGACACTACATACCCCAAAAAGCTAACTTGTCGTTTGAATAGTGAACATTTCTTTGGACTCAACTTGAGGTTGGCACTCTGGATCTTCATGAGCACACGTTCCAGGTTTTGAAGATGTTCTTCAAACGTACGGCCTACGATGATGATGTCATCCAAGTAGACCAGGCAAGCATCGCCAATTAGCCCGGTAAGTACAAGTTCCATCAACCTTTCAAACGTTGCCGGAGCATTGCACAATCCAAACGGCATAACTTTAAATTGCCAAAGACCCTTTCCTGTCGAGAACGCAGTTTTCTCCTTGTCCTTGGGATCGATTTCAACTTGCCAGTAGCCACTTTTCAGGTCCAGCGTGCTAAACCACTTTACTCCAGTAAGCATGTCCAGCGTGTCATCAATTCTTGGCAAAGGATAGCTGTCCTTCTTCGTAACGTCGTTCAGACGACGATAGTCAACACAAAACCGCATGCTGCCGTCCTTCTTCCTTACCAGCACTACAGGTGAACACCATGGACTAGATGAAGGTTCAATAACACCATCCTTCACCATTCCTTCAATCATGGTTTCCACTTCCTTTTCACGTGCTACCGGCAATCTCCTTGGCCGCTGACGGATAGGCAATTCTTCTCCTGTGTTTATTTTGTGTTGAACTAAGCCAGTCTTCCCGATGTCAGCATCGTTTGCCGAGAAAACATCGGCGTACTTGAGTAAAATCTTCTTAGCCTTCACTATTTCATTTTGGGACAGAGCGCTACGGCAGTCTTCTAAAAGTGTGGACACTTTCGTTTGTACATCCTTGCTGAGGGTCCCAGTCGATAGATATTGGCATCGTCGCAACCAATCCACTTCCTCGCAAGTACCAACAAGTGTGCTTTTTTCTATAATCTGTTCCTGATCACAATGGTTCAGCACACGTACCCCTGAGATGTCGGTGGCTCTGACCAAAGTTCGTGCCACTTTCCATGGAAGGTCATTGTCTACCCTTTCCACGAGTACACAACGATTAGTTTGCCCAGGATTCCGAGGAAGACTTACCGGCACAATCGTTTCCGATCTCGGCGGAAGAACAATCTTTTTAAGGCTGTACACATTCCCTGGTAACGCCCCTTCCATAAAAAGTTCCTCTTGTCCACATTTTAAAACACCTTGCTTGACGTCAATCTCGCAACAATTCTTCCTCATAAAGTCAAGGCCCAAGATGCAATCGTCCATTATATCAGCCACGATGACATTATGCAGGTAGATTCTGTTGCCTAGCTTCAACTCCATCTTCTTCTTTCCATGGACGGGTATGCGCTGACCGGTGGCTGTTACCAAATTAATGCGTTCTCGGTTGTATGCGGAGTCCCCAAGGAACCGACTTATAAGTTGGGAACTGACGACCGTACGAGAGGCTCCAGTATCTATGGTCAGCTTACACGGCGTTCCGTTAACCTCGCCCTTGATGATTAAGCTGTTCCCGTCATGGGTTTGTGTGATCGAAATCCTTGGGGCTCTTTGAGCATCAGCCAGCACCCGCCCCGCAGTCCTGGCTATTACTCGTTTCCCTGCTGCTGGTGCTGGGCGGTGCTGTTAGCCGCAATTCCCTCTGGAGCTCGGTCTTCTCTTTCTGCAGTTCGCTTAGGGCAACTGGATCGAAGGTGGCCCCTTTCCCCACAGCCATAGCATCTAGGGCTGTATCCTTTATTGCGGTCGCGAACTGTAGCCGCTGCAACCTCCCTGACGCGATGGGAACGATGGTCTTGCCGCACAGCTTCCACCTCCAGTGCATGGGCCAGGGCGTCCTTAAGCGTCCCGTGGTGACCGAGTCTTACAGCAGCTCTGACTTCAAGGTCGCGGATGCCGTCGATAAATACCTGCACCAGGTTCCCATCAATAAGCGCAGGCAAGGACTGGTAAGCTTTACGAACCAGCTTCTCCACTTCAAGGGCCCACTGCTGCAGGGTTTCGTTACTGCGTTGCACACGATCCTTGAGCTGCGCACGATACACGTGTTCCAGGTGAGCGTCACCATACCGAGCCTCCAATGCCTCAAGGAGCTGCTCGTAAGTCACTTCTTTTCCAAGAGCTAGTAGCATATAATTGGGGGTTCTGGACCACAGGAAGTCCAGCCTAAGTAGACCCGTGAGGGTATGTAGTTAGTGTGGAGACGAGCGTTCAGGTTATAGTGGTTAGTGGTGAAAAATGGTGTGTCGAGCGGAAACAGTATGTTGATAAGAAGGTGTAGCGGGGGCGGGGCGGGGAAGTAAATGTCATGAAACTTTGTTGCATTGTGGTTAACTGTTGATAAGGTGTTGCGGGGGCGCTGCGGGGCGGGTGCGGGACAGGGAAGTGTGGATTGATAAGGAGGCGTAGCGGGGGCGCTGCGGGGCGGGTGCGGGGCGGGGAAGTAAATGTCATGAAACTTTGTTGTTGTGGTTAACTGAATGTTGATAAGAAGGTGTTGCGGGGGCGCTGCGGGGTGGGTGCGAGGCTTGGAAGTGTATGAAATGTCATGAAACTTTGTTGTTGCGGTTAGTGTTCTTTTGCTAAGTACGTCTGATGGTGATGTGTTTACATTATAGTACGTTTGTATTTATTTACATTCGGATGGTAGCATTGGTGGAGGAAGGTTCGCGAAATTAATTATTATTTGCAATGTCTGATTCAGTGAAATCTAATGTGGAAGACATTTCTGAAATGATTTTCAAGAATGTTCATGGTGAGATAATATTGACTAAAAGTATGCGGACTGCTCAGAAGATATCTAACTCAGATTCATTAAAACATCAGGACAATGATGTTGATGATGATGATGATGACGACGATGATGGAAGTCGTATGGAAGATTCGAAGACATCTAATATTGAAAACATACATTACGTTGTATTCAAGAGTGATGATGAGGTTACACATACATTTGTTCGAGTTAGCGATGATGATGATGATGATGATTCTGATGGAATGGATGAGTGTGGTACTGGTTCAGCATCATCACAAGTGAGTAGAACAATAGCCTCATTGATGAGTGAATATAGTAGAGATCACAAGCCACAGCACCCGCAATTCAGTTCAAAAACAAAACGTTTGCACACTTTCATAGATTGGCCTCGAGGTATGCGTCAGAAGCCTGAAGATCTTGCAGAAGCTGGTTTCTTTTATACTGGTATCGGAGATAGAACCATGTGTTTTCATTGTGGTGGAGGCTTAAAAGATTGGGAAGATGATGATGATCCTTGGCAGCAACATGTTCAGTGGTTTAGTGGTTGTGCTTATGTAAAGAAACTTACCCCGTGTTTTATGTGAGAATAAGTGGGAAGGTGAAAAAAAAGGAAACAAAAAAAAAACTGTATACAACAAACAATGTATTTTATTTGATTAAATAATGTCCCCAAGCCAAAGTGTTTATTCCATCCTCAGTAATAAATCTTTTATCATCATTACCACAAAGAATTTTTTTTCTCTTAATTTGTGTATAAACATGGTGCTTATCACTAGTAAACGTATACATGTTATCATATTTTACATAGTCACGATCAAGTGCTTTTTTATAATTTTCAAAATTTAACTTTCTTACAATAGCGGCGGAGGTGCCTTTGTTTTTCTTTACACTCAAATCATTTTGTAAAACATAACTATACATTTTAGAACGTAAACCAATAAATTCTTTGATGATACAACCATTGGTTTCATCTTTCATAAGACCAATCACTTTTTTGTTGACTAATGGTAGATTATAAACATTGTCCATGGGAAAATCAGAGGTGTCAAATTTAGCCTCTAAGTCACATCTAATATCTTCATAAAAATTTTCAGTTGTGATTTGATAGATGAAAGAATCGGTATCTGTGTAGAGTAATTGTACGTTATGTTTGTATTTAGATAGCATATATGAGTAGTGAAAATTGTACATAACATATTTGGAAAGTTCTAGTATAGTGAAACCAACATAAATAGGTTTATTATACAATATGTTTGTTTTATTCATTTGCACCGCTATAAAATCTTCAGAGAAAATCTTACAACTATGAAAATTAGGATGAGCTATGTATCTTTCAGCACCGTATTTACATTTAGTATTGCCTTTCTCATCACCCCACATGTTACAAAGTTTCACATCAACTCGTTTCCTTACATTCTCTATGGTTTTACCGAAAATCGAGTTGTTCATGAGCTTGTAGAAGTCTTTTTCAAAAGAGTTTTTTGCAAATATTCTTTTTTGTGTGTTTAAATCTATGTAAGGTTTAAGCCATGGGGATTGCTGAAACGATAAGATCCTATGGATTTTTTTACAAACTAACCCATGTTCTATGCATTGCTTCAAGTTAACATAGTGAATTACATAATTGTGTTTGTTGTTCAGAGTAAGTAAAAGCTTTTTAGTTTTACCGTTTGGTGGTGTTTTTGTTTCAGCACAAAATGGATAGTCATTGTGTAAATCATGTAGACACTGTGGATACTCCAGGTCCACTTCCAAAATGTAACCGATATC
The DNA here is from genome assembly GCA_945859645.1 of Amphipoea oculea. Lineage (NCBI taxonomy): Eukaryota > Metazoa > Arthropoda > Insecta > Lepidoptera > Noctuidae > Amphipoea > Amphipoea oculea. The sequence goes on along the minus strand of OX243891.1, from coordinate 11,409,438 downwards.
TGAATCAGGACGCTGTGCTAATATATTGAATGAGTTGATTTCATCACTCGTTAACCAAACAAAGTTTCCATAAGGCAGATATTGACTCATAGCATAACCATACAAATTATTAACATCCAAATACACAATGAAACTGTTATCCTTTGTAGAATTGTATGTGGTTGGATCTAGAAAGTTATTATTAGCCTGAGCATGTCTTTTGGAAACTTGACTAATACCACCTCGAATACCAGACTGTAAGAACTGAATCATTTCATAATCGGTGAGAAGTTCGAGATTTATTCCTGTCTGTCTCAACATAGCATCCCATGAAAGACCGGGTGCTGTAAGATATCTACAAGGATCTAGTTTATATGCACTCAAACAGATACTACGGAAATTTTCAAACACTTCAGCAAGCAATAGGACATCTGTTTTGAGATATAAATCACAGTATTCACCCAACGTTTCTAATTTAAATTTTTTCCATACAGTTTGCGCGTGTATGTAATCGCTATCGGAAATATGTGTTTGTGTTAGTTCACTGTAAAATGATTGTTTATCGGGTAATGATGTATCTTTGAGTTTGGTCCAAGAGTTAAGGTATTCATATGGAAACACACCCTTTCGTGTTAAAAGACTTATTTGATCAGGATCTAAAAAGTGTTTAGATAATATTAGGTCCTTACATATGAAATTGGCGTTTTGTATGGAAGGAACAAAAAGTCGAATATTTTTTAATATAATATATTTAATTAATCAAAGTATGAACCATTGTTTTCAATGCACTTTTGCCATCTTATAGGTAGTTCATTGATCCCTTTACTAAAAAAACCAGTCGGACGGGAATCAATAAAATCTTTGAAGGCGATTTGGACTGCCCCATCGGAGTTGAATTTTTTCCCTTGCAAAAAGTTATCCAAATTGCGAAAAAAATGGTAATCTGTTGGAGCAAGGTCCGGGGAGTACGGAGGATGTCTAAGACATTCCAATTCAAGCTCTTCTAATTTGGTAGCCGTCTGTTGCGCAGTGTGTGGTCTGGCGTTGTCGTGCTGTCAAGCTTTTTAATCTTCCCAATTTGCTTCAAGTGAATTAAAACAGTTTTATCACTAACATCGAAGCCTGCAGCTAACTCGGACGTGGTTTGCGATGGGTCCGCTTCCACAATAGCCTTCAATTCTCCATTATCAACTTGGGTCTCAGGCCGTCCACGGGGCTTGTTCTGCAGGTCGAAATTTCCAGAACGAAAACGTTGGAACCAAAAACGAACTGTGTTTTCTTTTGCAACATGACCGCCATACACATCATTCACCCTTCGAGTCGTTTCCGCAGCACTAGTGCCACGGCGGAACTCGTACTCGTAAATAATGCGATATTTTAAATTTTCCATTTTGTAAAATGAGTGACGCAAACAGAAAAAAACAGAAGAAAAAAAACAAATGAATGACGGTCATCGAAGCACAAATACATGAGTAAATAGCTGTACAAATTTGAATTTGGAATTCCTTACCAAAGAGGAGAAATTCGTGATTAAAGTGGCCAATACGAAAAACGCCAATTTCATATGTAAGGACCTAATATATGAAATTGATCTCGTGAGAGATTTTTCACCAGTTTATCTAAACTGGTGGACATAAATTTAAACGAATCAACAAAACGTATTGTTATTCCTTTTTGAGTGTCATCATCATCATCATCGCCATCTTTAAAATATAACTTTTGACTAAATGAAATGTACTTTTCCTTATTCTGTGGTATACACTCAATGCGGGCACCATCTCTTGCAGCAAGCTCCTTAATGAATAAGTGACTATCGTATCCGCTTAAATTATGAAAAAATATTGGAATATAGTTGGGTAGAGAATATTTTAAATTACATAGCTGATGAGCTACACCTCTAGTTTTCCCTGTGAGATGACAATGATCGATAACTTTTCGATCGGATGATAACAATGGTTGCTCACAAATATGACAATGAGTGAATGTGTTATTCATTATCAAGCTTTCATTTTTATCATAATATAGTATTTTATTTGAGTAATTATCAGCAATATAACGAGTATCCAAATAGATATTATCTACAAACTTTTTAACACAGTCTTCACCACGATATGTAACAAATTTACTTAATGAACTATCATAGTTACAATGTATGTAATACGCAAAAGCGCATGGAATGTGCTCATGAGTGTAATAAGTGGTTTTCATTTCCTCCATTTTGAGGGGGTTTAAAATTGATTCAAAATCTGCATATATAACAAATGGTACAGAAAGTTGATGACTAATATTTTTGAAACTCAAGTACTTATCATCGGGAGTAGGTAGTTCTATTAAAGCTTTTTCACATCCTAACATCTTATGACGTTCAATTTTAGACTCACTAATGAAATATTGCAAGCATCCATCACAGAAAAATATTTTACTTTTATGACTGGTAATTTGAGAGCGTATCAGACGAGACATTTGTTTTATCCAACAATAATGAGATTTACCATTATGTTTAGTATCTTCATAAAATAAGAGATTGACATGACGATTGTTGGGGTTACCCTTAGATATATACATGGGTACGATCTTTTTAGTTTTTTTAATACCATACACATTAATATTGATCTGGTTCAACTCTTCGAAACGTTTGATTCCTTGAATCGATACTGGTAAATTAATTCCTGCTGTTTTGAAGACTGTCTCATAGTGTGGGTATGATATTAGACGATTCGAATGGGAATCAGCTGGATAGAGGGCGCTTGCTACTGCCCAGAAAAAGCAGGCATTGTCGGTGTTCTGTACATTCACACATGCATGTTTACGTTGTATCCAATCCGGAAGTGGTATGTAAGAGCCGGCCTTTAACGGTACGTATTTGTTGATGTTAATCTCTAAAAATTCAATCTTCTCCAATGTCCATCCGCTATCTCTTTCTTGAAACTCTTCGCATTTCTTCAGAATTTTAGCGCAGGTCTCGTTATAGTAATGAGATAAGTCCGATGATTGTTGTAAATGTATGTTTTTAGTGTTGAATGATTTCAGGTCTCTAATCACTTCATTCTCTCTTACTATAATATACGTGCAGAAAAGTTCAATGTTTACCTTAATATGTTTGTTTGATGCTATTTCCATTTTAAGCAATTCTTGAATTTTAGATGCAGCTCCTGCTAAGTAAACTTCTGGGTTTAATACACTTGATGATGATTCATTAATACGATATGTCACGATTCTACACTTAAACGCTGTATTCACAACATACATGAAATAATCTCCTGCATCTTGTTTACATAGTAACTTATGACGTTTCGTTCTCGAATGAGTAATTAATTGATTACTCTCCACTTTTGTATTACAAAAAGGACACTCGTACATTGTTATGCTACACTATGATTATAAAAAAAAAAAACAAGTAGTGATAGCGTATGTTATCCGCAAACGACTGGGAACTGAATGATTTAAATACTTAATTTATATCTACTATTTTTTTTTTTACATTTTGCGGTTGGGTTGCGGTTGGTATATTGAGATAAAAGAAACAAAGTATGCTGTCAACTAAATAACACATTTTATTATTTTATAGAAAGCATGAGAAGAATAAATAATCGATTACAAAACATTTGATTTCTTGATCCACAATTGACATTTCATCATAGACATTTTCCACAATTGCATAGGCTTCAGACATTGTTTTCGGTTGGACGAGCTTGAACCGCTTTCTAAAGAAATTAATACGGTTCTCATAGTAACTCTTTACCTTTGTTAAGTGACGTAAACGTGAATCAAGACAATTCAATAAATGATTCAGACACCACCACTCTTCACAGCAGATGACAATCGATTTCGTCCCAATGTCAATTATGATGAATTTTTTGCTTCCTTCTTCATGTTCAGGTAGGTTTATATAATTGATCACTTGACGCTGCTGCTGCTGCTGCTGCTGCTGCTGATTTGATACAGGAATTGAGCCAGATGTGAAGAATTCCGATATTTCAGAGACGTTTTTCATAAATATCAGGTCCCACTCGTCTTTAGTTAATGTTATCCGATTAGCAATATCAATACACTCTTCCAGTAATCCATCGATTTGATCTGATGGCTTCAAATATGTTTTAATATATGGAATCGTGGAGCTGGAAATTTGATACATATACTTGCAAAGTTCAAAGTGCAAGGGTGGAATCGATGGAGTATAATATGAGGGTTGTATAAACTGATACATGTTGTCGCTATAAGTGTTGATGAATAACTGCTCTCTTTCTCTCAACTACTCTGACAGAGTTTATGAAGTTATTTTTCGAACAGCTTTTGTAAGAATACTGTATTCGAAGAGAGAGTCATTTATAATTAAACAATAAGCAGTGGTATCACTCGATACAGGTTTTTTAAACTCTAGCTCCAGTTTGATGTCTATGGTGCCACCGGTGCCGGAACGAAGTGTGTCAGTTTGTCTGGAACAATCGATGACAGCTAGAGGGGTTTTCGTTTTGAAATGAGGTGGGCTTATTTGTACGCTGGAGCTCTTCAATCCATAATAGGATCTTTTAAAGTTTATGAATGCGTCATACAAAAGTGAAAACACACCCTTATCAAAGTCATTAGAGAATGAGTCATATGGATAGTATTGAGAATTGAGATATAAACGTGCATTATAAAAGTGGATGTGATCAAAGATGCTCTTATCTTTGACTGCGTCGTTATTACGTGAATGTTGGAATCCGACTATGATGTAGCGAGGTTTCTCCAACTGTGTACTTGTTTTCACAGTCCAAATATGTTTTTGGGATGTTGGTAACACAGGGTACTCATAAAGATCCCACGAGCGGAATGCAATCGGAATGGGGATGTTGTTCTCTACATACTTCAATAAACGTAGCTTTTCTTTATCAGATACCTTGACAATGGGCATACGCCATGCTATACGGGTTATTTCAAGTTCAATCTTTTTTGTTGAGTCTTTGAGAACTACACAGTTGAGATCAGAAGAGCTTCGGTTCAATATCAATTCATGTTTCGCATTAACTATGACTTTATTGTAATCTTCAGCGAACCCCAACAAATGTCGAAGTGGAATAGTGAAACAGAAGTCACCATCAAACTCTTTATAACCATTCATATTCCAACCGCTATTTTCCAAACTTTTACACTCTTCTTCTCCATAGGATACTGCTCCCTTAATTGTGGTGGTAATACCACAGTTTTTTGTTCTATCAATCTCTACACCATTCAATTCATAGCGGATGTCTTGAAAGAGGTGAGCAGGAGCATTGTTGACGAAAGCAGAAGATTTTGTAATAGTACCCTCAATTACCAACTGACTCTCACAAGGTAGTACTATTGCATCTTGATCGTTGATACGGATTCGGATCTCATCATTGTTTTTATACGATTCGCTATAGGGTAAATATGAGTGATATTCAATTCCCTCTATACTATCATCAAATAAAACACTATCTCCTATATTTAGAATCGATGATGATGACGTCATTATAACTAGGAATTTACTTGTAATCCGAGTGATTGAAGAAACAATGCGTTATCTTTCGTAATCTTCGTTCTTGCTTCTACTTTTGGCTGCTTTTGGTGAGATGTTCTCTCCAGTTGAGAGGTGGAAAGACTATGGCGTTGTATTGCCTCACCATTTGTTTTATAGATAATCATGAGGCTATTTTCCTCCTTATATGCAGGCGAAGTGAAATGTTCTCGTTTCTAAAGTTCACAAGATTCCCTTGTTCGTTGGTAATACGCACTTGTAGATTTTGAATTGTATTCGTCTTTATCGGTAAATAGATGAGATTTGGAGGACACTCTATTATTTGGTATCCAGGAGGTACAGACGGTGAAAACTCATGTAGCACATGGGTTGGTTTATTATTTATGAATGAGCCTCGAACGATATTGCATTCTACTCTTATAGTGTTTGTGATTAGAATGTTTATCGATTGATCAGAGTGATGCGCTTGGTTTTTGAGGAGAATTTTCCGAGAAAAACCAAAAATGTTTCCGATACTGTTCTCTTTCTCAAAGTGTATATCATAATATGGAGAATAAAGTGTACACTTCATTGTATTCGTATTAGCTAGTATATCAATCGTTTTATAAGGGTCGTCACCTGCTTTTCTAGCGATCTCTTGTTCCAGGTAGTGAATAATGTTATCCAGCTCATAAGAGCCTTCAGGAACCGTAATAACAGTATCTCCATAATGAAATAGGTTGTTGCTCCTATCCACATTAGGAATAGAATTGAATGATTTAAAATAAATCAAAGCACACTCATATTCACCTTCACCCAGTTCTATAGGTGGTAAAAAATCCACATTCAATAAGGGATCCGTACCATTGAGCGATAAAGAAAAAGACATTATCACAATCAAACAGAAGGATGTGAAATGAATGAATGTGTTTTCTTGGAATAGTATTTATATATTTTATTTTATTCTAAACATATCATTACAAACATTTAACAGAAAACGTAAACATAAGTGACCACAGTTATATGTCATGTCTTTCTGTATATTGTTATAGTTATAACTGATATTGATGACATCATCACCATTTAACATGTATTTGAGAAACTCCTGTGGTGGTCTCAAATTTCCATAACTGTCAAAGTACTCGCAATTTTGATCTTTCTTCGCATATGCTACCCAGTGTGTTCCTGGCCCATGTGAATCGTCTAAATTTACGATCCCCGTTTCATACCTCCACGGTCGTGATTTTCGCTTCTGTAGAGCATCTCGCATGACTACACCCCGGAAATGAGGAATTTTTAGCTGCTTAACATATTTTATAAGCTCATAGTTGAGGAGGGCACGATTCGGTAGGGCGATGTCTAGTTTTTTTGATACGGTGTCAGATAGAGGCCCATACCTTTTTTGTAAGGTGCCATATACATGCCCCTCCCTACAGCTACTGGTGCTCTATCACTCGATTGATCTTTCTTTTTAACCATTTCATAAATATTTTTAGCCGCGGTTGTGACTCCACCAGCAAGAGATCCAGCAGCCGCCAACGCCCCCAGTATCGGTATCAACGGAAGGAAGCCACCACTTTTCGGTAGAGGAATAACCCTTGGATTTTTCACATTCCTCTTATTGTCCTTGATGCTTCTTTTAGCAGCTTTAATAGCGGTGCTTATCAATTTACAGGTAGATATTTTTTTAACCTTTCCACGTTTACCGCTCTCATTGATCTCACCATGATGTCGTTGGTGGTTTTTCATAGCTTTACGTGCGGCTGTTATAACCTTTTTGAGGGGCATCATTCCTAAACCTCTTTTCACTTTCTGTTTCATTATTTTATTCACACCTAGCGCCACCAATCGTTCAGTTAAACTATTTGACTCAAGTTGACGTTTCTTCGCTGCTAATGCCAATTCCAAATCAGCTTTATGTCGATAGTCTAAGGATGAGTTTTGAGCGTATGCAATGTCGTGTAATTTACAGGCCTCATCCAAAAGATTAATACCTACATCACCTCTCTTCAAACGTTTTTCCAATTTTGTTCCAGGTCCGCAATAATTGTAGCCGGGTACGTGTAACTCGAAAGGTAGGTTATTGATAAGTGTATTGACTAAACCACTTCCACCTTTCATAGAAGTTTCGTGAAGACTGACCTTATTTCTCTGTTGCACAATCATTTTAAACTACCTACTACTCTTACCGCTGTCGTTATTGAATTAAGATATATAAGACACGAGCAAGCGATTAAATTGCTTATCAAAATGAAGTTTCAGAAGCAATCCACGTGTTTATCAGTTAAAAGATGGGATATAAATTCGAAATACGATAGTGATAATATACGTTACAGACATAGTGTACTCCTACCTAACAGTATCAGATGTCTAATATGCGGTCCATCTGGTTGTGGTAAAACTAATCTATTACTCACCTTACTGCTGGAGCTAAAAGGTCTGATATTTGAAAATGTCTACTTATACTCCAAATCGTTAAATCAACCAAAATACATGTTTTTAAGCAAAGTGTTTAGTCAGGTGCCTGAAGTGAATTTCTACACTTTCTCAGATAAAAGTGAGGTAGCCTCACCGGAAGAGACTCAAAGCAACAGTATCATAATTTTTGATGATGTGTCGATGGAAGATCAAGAACCTATCCGTTTACACTTCTCGATGGGTAGACACAAGGGATTAGATTGTTTTTATCTATGTCAAACATACAGCAAAATACCTAAACAGCTGGTGCGGGATAATGCAAACTTCATTATACTCTTTAAGCAAGATGAAATGAATCTAAAACACACGTACGATGATCATGTGAATACAGATATGTTATGGGATACTTTTCTAGGAATATGTAGAGCTTGCTGGAAGAATAAATATGGGTTTTTAGTGATTAATAAAGATGTTGAGATGAATAAGGGTCGATATAGGAGGGGTTTTGATGACTTTATAATATTATAGTTGTATAAGAATACATGTTACAATGAAGCTGTTTACATTTCACCATGGACTCTTCAACAGTGCAGATCTTTGGCGATAAGGAGCTTAAACGTAAACTTGTTCAGTCTGTGAGTTCAGTTAAAAAGAAAATTAAAGCTTTAAATGAGGGTAAAGCTGAATTAACATCGACCTTACAAGAAACATTTCAACCAATCACACAGCCTCTAAACACTCTATTACATCAGATCAATGTAAACGATAATAATGAGTTAATTGTGAAACATGAAACTGATAAGAAGCCATTCCAAATTAAACAAAAAAATCGACGAAATGCATCTGATAAAATAATGCACCACAAAAAAGAAGAGTACAACGATGTTGAAAAGGAAGAGTATGAAGATGCTGATGATTCTCTAAATACAACAACAACAATCCAATCGGAAACGGAAGAGGATTTTGAGTCACATCCATTAGTACGCAGCTATTTGGATAGTATTATAATTAATAAAATTCAAAAAGTGCCTTACGGCATTTACCTTACACCGGAGGGGTATTATATAGGTGACAGCGCTGTTGAATTCGATAAGAATCATTTAATAATAAAAAATAAAAAGTTTAACTATACACCAGGTCTGATGGAACTGTTATTCAAGCGGGAACCTAATACTTCTTTGATTCAACCTGCGGATAGTAACGCCTACTATAAAATAATAATGATGACAAATGCACATAGACGTAATTTTTCTGTAGAAGGTCAGATACAGGGTGATAGGAGTCTCAAATATACTCAATATATAAAGGAGTCAAACCATCCACATTCTACTCCTATTAAAAAATCTGAAATGAAAACAAAAACTGGTGGATATTTAAACAGATCAGGTGAAACAGATAACAGATCAGGTGAAAAAGATAACAGATCAGGGCTGTTCGATGTAATAGGTAACAGATCAGATGTAACTGGTCTGTTAAATGTGAGAGATCTGTTACTAACAGGTAGAGGCTTAACATCATCATCATCATCTACTAATAATAATAACCATTCAAATACAGACACAACTCTTTTAATGAAAAAATACTACCCTAATACAGATATTATATATTGGGACAACCCTAATGAACTAATAGATCGATTACGACTGCTTATCGCTTCGCGAAATGTTGGTAACAATAATCATGATAATGAAATTATTGCAATTTTGGAAGAATTAATAGAAGCTAACATAATTGCATCACCTCATCGACTTTCCAACATACTAAAACATGTACTCAAGTAAATATACTTTCATTGTAATTATGACTATCGATAAGTTCGGACGTTATCTACATAGCGCTCAGCAGCAAACGCCACAATTGATTAAGGTAATGAAACATCAGGTGGACTGTGGAAATCGCTTATTAAGGAACGTTAACAAAGGTATTCTAAAAAAAGATGTGGTTATAAAAGAACAACTGGATGAGGTTCTGATTCATTGTTTGTCTAAAATAAAAAAAATCTCTCAAAATCTAGAAAAGATCTCAAAAACAAATTCAACTAGCACCAGTACATTAGTCACCCCCACCACCACCACCACCACCACCACCACTAGACAACGAGCACCGGCGGTGGCGATAGGGTCAAAACCTGGAGGAAAAGAAGAAGTTAATAAAAGAAAAATTCGAGGTCATTCAGAAGTTAGTAAGAAGCCGATATTATGAGCAAATGGACAGTCGTTCAGGAACTTCACAAGAATGCTCGTAAAAATTTCCCTCGAAGACGTTTCATACAAAAAGGACTTGATGACACCTGGCAAATAGATTTGATTGATATGCAAAAGTATTCTAAGTATAACCGAGGCTTTAAGTATATTTTAGCGTGCATCGATACATTTTCGAAGTACGCGTGGGTTCAACCGATAAAGAGTAAATCAGGTGGGGATGTAACACAAGCCATGCTCAACCTTTTAAACAACAACCGACGTAAACCAAAAAATATTCAATCCGATGATGGACGAGAGTTCTTCAATGAAAAGTTCCAAGCTCTGATGAGAAAGTTTAATATAAACCATTATTCTACATTTAGTATAATGAAAGCTTCTATTGTAGAGAGATTTATTAGAACTATCAAAAATTGGCTTTGGCAACGATTCGCATTCAATGGCTCTTACAAATGGAACGGAAAAGAGCTTTGTGACATAATAAATAGATATAATAATAAAATACATCGTACTATTGGAGTTGCCCCAGTGACCGTGAATCATACTAACGCTAATGACCTTTTATCTACTGTTTACAATCATATCAAAGTACGAGCTAAATCAAAATATATGTGTGGTGACTATGTACGTATCAGTAAATATAAATCCACTTTTTCCAAGGGATACACCGGAAACTGGAGTTCGGAGATATTTCAAGTGGTGAAAGTAAATAACACCAATCCGGTGACCTATCAGTTACAAGATGAAAGGAAACAACCAATCTTAGGTGGATTTTATGAACTGGAACTGCAAAAAGTTAAATATCCTGATGTGTATCTAGTGGAGAAAGTGTTGAAGAGAAAGGGTGACAAAGTTCTAGTGAAGTGGTTCGGTATAGATTCAACGAGTTGGATAAATAAAGAAAACAAGATTAATTAAAGTATAATATGTTTTATTTCACTGACCTACCTGAAGCTTGCTAACATTTTTTTTTTCTTAAACGCTTATTATTATTATTACATAAAAAAAGACTTAATAATAACAGTTAATTAGGTATAGACAAAAGTTAAATGTTTATTATTATTAGATATACATGTGAAACACATAATAGGTACCAACAGGCTACCAATTTATACTAAATAATTTTCTAGTCAATATAAATGAACTAGATACAAATTATGAAAAAAAAAAAAAACAAAAACAACTAGATACCTAACTACACAAAAAAAAAATTAAATGCTACACTTATCGATTAAGTAGATGATGTTCTAACCACATTGAGAATGCTCGCACCTCTACACCACTACAGTGACAGGTGCGAGGTGGTTTTCCTTTATATGCCACATGCCTCGTACAATTCTTAAGGCGGTGTAATTTTAAATTTTCTATAACTACTTCTACCTTCGGACAATTTATTGATTCTAAATTATATGATATAAACCCTAAACTTGTTAAAAAATCTCTTTCAATTATCCCCCCTTTGTAAGCCCATGTGAACTGTTTGTTTGGATCAAAACTCTTTATTCGTTCTACAAACTCTGAAAAACTAATATCATTGTTAAAATTTTTTAATTGCATACCGTGAATATATCTTGTGACAAACATAATTGTTTTATCATGTTTATAATCTAATAACCATGTTGGGAGTTTTATATAAAACAAATAAAGAATCTTATCCTGAACATTGTAAATTGCCACTTCTTTAAAGTACATATTCTTTAACATCTGAAACCCATCTACATCAATAATATACTTTATATTTTCTAGATGCATAATGAAGTACACAAAAAAAAGAAAACACTTTCGCAGATATACAAACAAAAAAAAAATCGCAAGTGAAAACTTTAAAATATTTCTATACCACACTCGCTTACAGCATAAATTAAACAGTTCATTAAATCATTACCTATTTGTTCGGTGAATAGTTCGTGAGCGAAACACTCTGACGGTGTGTCACTTAATAACTGAAACCACTCTTTCACTTCCACATTGATATCACCTGCAGTATCCTCCAAATGAGACGTGATATCGTCCCAGATCTCAATCAGGGAACAGGTGTTTGCATCACTGAAATCACTTTTCTCATAAACACTTTTTAGTAAAACACTCACGTCTCCATTCAGCTTCGCAAGGGGTATAGGTCTTGTCCACAGTCGTAGCAATCTGTTTGAAGATATATGTTTTAACCAATTCTTCTTACATTCGAAATACATTGTTTCAACTAGTGACATCATAATCACCATAAATGTGAATATACTAAGTCGTCTAAAATTACTTATATCAGTAGGTAGCGTCAGTCACTGTAATATAAAATAATTATTTAATTCCTCAACAGATCTATTCTAAAGAAAAGTTGATAATCCATGTATTCCCGCTTGCTCCTTTATTTATGAGATGAATACCACTATTAAGCTCAGTCAGTAGGTCTTCATTTATATCGTTAAATCTTGATGGTAGTGTGACTGTATATCCATTCTCCAGATGCACCACCGTCTGCATTGTGTTTGGTGCATACTTTGAAGACATCCTACTAGCTTCTATGATCTTATAAGGCTTATTTATCTCCAAATCACTTATTTTTCTCCAAGTTTTATTCCCCCAACTATTTAATTCTGCGAGAGCATTATTACTCTTTCCTTGATTTGATGACATAATTTTATTTAAAAAAAATTAACACTTACAGCGATTATGAGACGTAAGCGTACAAGTAACTCCCTTATACTGATGTATAAGACTGTCGTTGATTGTATAAGACTTCTGGTATATAAGACTTGTCACTGTTATTGTACTTGCTACTGTTTACTGTTGTTCTTGTTAGATGGTAACTGAATGTATGTTCCTTTGAAATGTATGGGTTTATATATTAAAGCCTTATCTAACATTATGCGGTTAATTCACTATTTAATTATCTTAGCAAATGAATACTCACCGCAACAACATAGTTTCATGAGAATTTTTTTTATCTCTTCCGGTGTTAGAAATTATTAATTTGTGTTTTATTTAATTATCTAATCAAATAAACACTCACCGCAACAACACAGTTTCATGAGATTTTTTTAAATTTTTTAACCGCAAACGACATAGTTTCATGTGAATTTTTTTTTTATCTCTTCCGATGTCAGACATTATTAATTTATGGGTAAACTAACTGAACATTCGATGTCGGTTATTTTACCTTCTCTCAATTTCTTCATTTCTGTAGATATCCATAATTGTACACTTTCCATAATTACTTTATAACGCTCGCAGTTTGAACTTAATATAGGATAAGCCGTTGTCGATGTTGTTGTTGTTGTTGTAGCAGCAGTCGTCTCCATTATGTTAACACTCATATTCTCTCCTGCTCCATCTTCAGATTTATATTGATGATTATAATGACGACGGTGACTAGCAATAGCAACTGGACTACCTCTAGGTACTTTCACTATGATTTCCAAACCATTTTCATCTGTATATGTCTGATGAAACACGTCGGATGTCCAAGTTTGACTTAAACTATTGTTCATAGTTCCACCACCACCACCACCACTACTGCGTTTTGAACGAGGATTGATAAATCTTGTGATTTCCAGTTTGTTAAACAACAATCTATTGTTTTCACTACATAGACGTAAATTCAATCCATTTTGTTTCTTCCTACTGCTTACAGCCACATATTCATGATGAAACATATTCATTCCAAATCCATCTCTATTCACATCGTTATCATAATCATTATTCAAATATAACTTTATTAACCATCTTTTTATAAAATTACCTTGCTCATCTAAGAGCTCCACCTTCTTAATACGCCACAGTTCATCATCACTACATACACCTTGTAAATCTTCATTCAAGAATCGTGTTATATTTCTCACCACCATTTCACCACCACCATCATCTCGTTGTAAGTGGAACATTACCACCCATGGTAACAAACTCGTTAAAATCATTATGAATGCACGATGACTATTACTGTTGACAGAACACTTAGCACAAACTGTATGCATTTTATTAATCATAATTTTCCTTTTATATATTCCCTTCACCCACTCTCCTGTCTTATCATTTTGTACAGGCGCCAACACATCAATCTACCCGAACTATCAATTTTTCCCAATCAACTTTGAACCTTATACTTTAGCGATAAAGTTGAAAATTGATTAAAGAAATTTGACTGATTGTAGTAGCTTGATCTGCCGGTGACTGTACTATTCATTTCCTGTCCTCCCTTTGTTATATTGATTTTTAAATAAAACATACATTGTATGACTAACCACATATCCTCCTTATCAGCCCACACTTCCCCGCCCCGCACCCGCCCCACAGCGCCCCCGCTACGCCTCCTTATCAATCCACACTTCCCTGTCCCGCACCCGCCCCGCAGCGCCCCCGCAACACCTTATCAACAGTTAACCACAATGCAACAAAGTTTCATGACATTTACTTCCCCGCCCCGCCCCCGCTACACCTTCTTATCAACATACTGTTTCCGCTCGACACACCATTTTTCACCACTAACCACTATAACCTGAACGCTCGTCTCCACACTAACTACATACCCTCACGGGTCTACTTAGGCTGGACTTCCTGTGGTCCAGAACCCCCAATTATATGCTACTCCAGCACAGTTAAGGCCTGGTCGCGCAGGCCTAGGGTGAGGGCAGTCATGGCCTGATTTTTATTCCACCCGTTCGCCTTCATGACAGCCTCAAACTGAATCTTGTAGGCCGACCAGGAAGAAGTTCCGTCGAACAGTGGCACTTTGAATCCCCGTAGCGAAGGTGTTGTAGCTACGGGGGCTGCGATTCCATCCTCAAGTTTAAGGTAATCCAGCGTTTTCTTCACGTCAGCCATTACGGTTTTCTTCACGTCAGCCATCACGGTGTCAACCCGATTATTCACTTGGTCGATTCGGGTTTCAGCTTCCAACAGGCGGTTGTCGTGTTGAGCAACCTTATCCTTCATCTCCTTCATGTCTTTCCCGAAGGTAGCGTGAAGGTCCTTCATAAGGAGCATCTGCTCTTCCTGGCGGCGCGCCTGCTCCTCCTTATCCCGCTGGAGCTGTTCTTCCAACCGACGAGCCTGTTCCTCCTGACGGTGGGCCTGTTCCTCCTGACGGCGGGCCTGTTCCTCCTGACGGCGGGCCTGTTCCTCCTGACGGCGGGCCTGTTCCTGCAGCATCATCATCAGAGCAGCAAAATCTGGTGCTGATGATGCTGGAGCAGCTGTGGACGGGCCGGCCTCCGTGATTGGTAGTTGGCCCTCCGACGTCTGTGGCGTTGCTCCACCGAATCGCCTCTGGTCCGTCTCTTGCTGGCGTTGACTCCGGGTACGGATACCCTCCGTGTCGTCCTTCGGTAGAATCGGCATGATTTTAATCCTTGCTTCTGACACCAATTGTTACGAGCTCGGGGTTCGTGACAATAAAAACTGCCGATTTGATAACCAAAAATAGACACTTTAATTAAAAACAGCAATTACAACTTTAACACACTAACAATAAAACACAATCGCACTACAAGATCACTTGAGAGTCGCACTTGAAGATCGCTTCGATGTTTTCGCTTGTATCGCTTATCCAACACTGATGCCGGCTCGCAGGCACACCGGCCTTATATAGGCCTCGGATAGTTCCAGAACCTTCTACCGTAGAAACATCTAGAATGTTCGAGTACATACCGAACCCGACCGACCAGGCGTCGATAGTTCTGGAAAGTTCTATCATCGAAGTTTCTAGAAGGGACCCGAATAATTACTAGTTCTGCTACTCGATACTAGATGGCGCTAGTAGTAGCTAATGTCGCCATCAAGTGTGGCGCGTAACAATACTTATATATTTCTAAATACATACATATTATAGATAAATTGCACCCAGACACAGAACAAATGATCGTGCTCATCACACAAACATTTGTCCTGGGTGGGAATCGAACCCACGACCTCCGGCATAGCAGTCAGGGTCACTAACCACTAGACCATCAGGCCTGTCAAATAACTGCAACTATCGAGCCATTTCGTTTGATCCACGATTTTTTGCCCACCCTGTATAACATGTTACCTTCATACTTATATAACCTCACGCCTTTTGCCCATCTGGGTAAGAAAGAAAAGAAAGAAAGAAAATACGTTTATTTGCGGTGAAACTGACGCAAAAAAGAACATAAACAAAAAATAAAATAAAAAGGTAGGGGAAAACATGCGTCACATCCACGCAAAACGGCTATCGCTCAGCATTATGCTGCGACCCTATGCAAGACAGAGCCCCAGCGCTGGTTTTCAGTGACAGCCGAAACAACACCCGCTGTTTCTGCCGGTAGCAGAAACTACAGAAAGCTTTTTAGCGTCGTTGACGTTCATGCATGTCCAATTATTTAAATCTAACGAACTCGTGTCTATACATGATATAATTATTTTACAAATCTTTCTTAATCTGAGCCCAGGAGAAGCCTATCATAAAAAAAATTATGCAAATGCAAAATTAAAGGCATTGCGATCAATTGCCATTTTATATGTGTGTGCCTGAATTGAGAATTTGATGTTGGGGTCTACATTTCTTTCCAGAAAAATAATGTAACTTGTGATTAATAAGATTTAAACTTAAGATCAAAGGTTGAACAATTAATTCGAACGTTTCTGCGGTTCTTCGTTCATTTCTAACTAGAATATCAAAGGTCATTTTTAACAATTACTTTGTTAAAAGTAACTACAGAGAAAATAATAAGGCAGTCGACCAATTGGATGGTGGAGACAACGACGTGTGTAGGTTCGTCGACCCCCAAACGAGCCTACGCAGCAATAGGAGCCGCTAACAAGCCTGCTGAGTCGCAAAACTCGCAGGTAAAACTAGCGGAAAAACTAAAAGGGGGTAAACGGAGCCCGTCGAAACCCAACAAGGTTTTGAAAAGGCAGGATTCAGAGAAGGACACGTGCGACAAGGATGGTTTCATCAAAGTAGAGAAGAAGAAGAAGAAGAAACCTCCTTGTCGGAACCAGTGCGGCACCGCGCTGGCAGGACCCAACATGCTGCTGCATCCAGCAATCCCGACGACGCAGCTGTACGTGTCCAGACTGCACCACTCCACGAAGGTTGAGGAGATCGTGGAGTACATGCGTGTGAAGACCAACTGGACTTTGAGGGTCGAGAAGTTGGAGTCGCGTCACAACACGAACTTCAAGTCGTTCGTGGTGCGTGTTCCGACACACCATCTCGAGAAGTTCCTCAAGGAAGAGTTCTGGCCGAAGGGTGTTGTGTACCCAGGGGCGTGCAGTGCATATACGTACAAGTGTGCAACATTCCGCTGGTGTAGTAACTTTGTCGATACACAGTAATTACTTATTAGTGGGTAATTAGTGTGTATCAAAAAACTAAAAAACTAGCGGAATTATCTACCGATTAGTAAGAAGAGTGGGGCGCGTCTTCGTGGATGGCACTATCTATAGATAATAGGGTTCGGTCGTTCGTGTAGCAGTAAGTTATACAGGGTGTTACGGAAAGGGTATATCAATACAAACGGGTTGAAGAGTGTATCTGGTCTAGAATCTCTGTACAAAATTTCAGCTCAAAAGCATTAACTTTGAAAATGCTTAATATTTTTTTATTTCGACATCACGGCGCTGCACAGACGCGCGGCGGCGTGATGTGCGTGTACTAGGCGCACAGACACACTACAGATAATGGATAATGACCCTCGTAGTGCGGTGACACGTTTATTATGATTTCAATTTAATAAACTATCGAAATAAAAAAATATTAAGCATTTTCATAGTTACTGCTTTTAAGCTGAAATTTTGTACAGAGATTCTAGACCAGATACACTCTTCAACCCGTTTGTATTGATATACCCTTTCCGTAACACCCTGTAGAGAGGTTCTAAACTACTGAAAAACAACTTTCACAAGTGCTAGAACTTTTAATTAATACCCACTTTAACACATTAAGTAGAAATTACATAATCTTAATATTTACAATAGAGGGCGTCCTGCGCGATACTAACTACTGTTAAAATTATTTAGGTAAAAAGGATTACTCTGAGAAAATATTTGTGGAGCACTAACGAATAGGGCAACACTGATTGGCGGTAGACATAGGTATGGTACTACAGACGCCAGCACATCAAGCTACTACTATCTGTCAAATTTCTTTATTCGATTTTCAACTTTATCGCTAAAGTATAAGGTTCAAAGTTGATAGGGAAAATTTGACAGTTTCGAATAGCTTGATGTGCTGGCGTCTGAAATGGTCAGTTGGTCGAATTCTTTCACAAACCTGTATTATCTATATCTACATAAAATATCCATGTTTTATACTAATAATAAAGCTGTAAAGTTTGTTTGTTAATAAATGATAAATTATTTTATTTCTGTAAGTAGGTCACACAAACACTTTTACACGTCAGTCATATTTTTAAAAACTAATCGAGGTCGGCGTTTCGTATCTGACTACTCTGAGAAGAAAGGCCGGAGCAAACTCAGAGGTCACAGTCTCTTTTAAATCCCAGACATAATCTTGGTCAGATCATGTGAAGACCATGTAGATTGGGGTCTGTAATGGTCTTTTGAGGAAAGAACCACACAGATTGAGTGGACCTGGTAAGTCAGTGCATTTGTCAATTATCGTGCAGCTCAACTTAGAACTTAAGGAGCTAAACTATTAGACGGATAATACCAAAGAAAGGACATTTGGGTAGGCCGCATAAATTACTCCTGCCAGACCGTCATCAAAACTAACTGAAGGGAACAAAAACAATGAACCAAATAGTCCTCACATTCACAATGAAAACTTTTTTACAAAAAAAAAAAAACAACTGACTTCAAAAAAAGAACACTACAAAGTGAAAAATAACTTTAATTTCGGAAGTCGGTGTCGTTGGTTCCGCATTTTCATTTTTTGACACAAAAAGTTTTTATCTTTCACTTTTTAGTTGTACCTAGCCCACACAAATTCAATTAACACTAGTGCATTGAAGAATTGAAGACACCGACTAGAAGAATCGCCAAAATTCGCATAGAACAGTACATTTTTGCATATAGCTTCGTACATAAGAATAATTACCTAATGTATTATATACTAAAACCTTCCTGAATGTATGTAGATCACATTAATGTAAGAATTATCAAAATCGGGAGGGCAGGGGGAGGAGGGAGTTTAAAAAAATGTGGCTGTTATTTTAGTATGTTGTATCTTACGTCCTCAACGCGAACAAAGTCGCGGGTAATTATAATACTTTTATAAATACACAGATATTTTCTCAGAGTAAAATCAAGCAAGTATCATCATGATTTGGAATATTTATAGTCAAATATTACAAAATAATCACAAAATAAAATATCATACTACTAAGTCAGGACTTAGTTAACTTAGAAAGTATTTTTTAAAACAATAGTCGTACAAAAAATAATCAAAAATAAATTGTCTTCCTTTTAATAATTCATGATTTTATTTAAATTAATTTAATTTACACTTTTAACCTTTTAACCGCCCGACTTTATATCAGTTGACATGCCCCCAACGCCCGAAAAAAAAAAAAAAAAACGAAAAATAAATACCGATGAAACGAGCTGTGATGATGTAATAATAATACAGATTAAACGAGCTGTGTTATTTGGTCGTATACAGGGTGTTACGGAAAGGGTATATCAATACAAACGGGTTGAAGAGTGTATCGGGTCTAGAATCTCTGTACAAAATTTCAGCTCAAAAGCATTAACTTTGAAAATGCTTAATTTTTTTTATTTCGCACATCACGGCGCTGCACTGGCGCGCGGCGGCGTGATGTACGTGTACTAGGCGCACAGACACACTACAGATATGGATAATGACCCTCGTAGTGCGGTGACACGTTTGTTATGATTTCAGTTTAATAAACTATCGACATAAAAAAATATTAAGCATTTTCAAAGTTACTGCTTTTGAGCTGAAATTTTGTACAGAGATTCTAGACCAGGTACACTCTTCAACCCGTTTGTATTGATATACCCTTTCCGTAACACCCTGTATATACGACTCTGGCGGAATGGACCCGAAAATATTTGTCGGATTAATCCAACATAAGCGGTTAAAAAGTTAATCAACTAAAATTAGGAAATACTTCGATTGATTTGGCCTTGTAGACCCTTTACACACATGGCGAGCAGTTAGAACATAGAAATAAAATAAATACTTCCCATAGAGGCAAAAACGGGCGTAAAATACGCCCAGAAACTGAAGACTAGGGCCCATCAGGTCCACGATGCGACTCTAAATTACGGACCACCATCAAAATAATAAACAAAAAAAAAAATAATCCAACAGCGCGATTACATCCCCATGTAGAGAGACTTTCAACCAGTCAAGATGGTGGAGAGCAATGGTGGCCCAGTGGTAAAGGCCGTGATTTACGAGTTGTAGGTCGTAGGTTCGAACCCAGACA
Source organism: Amphipoea oculea (assembly GCA_945859645.1). Taxonomy (NCBI): domain Eukaryota; kingdom Metazoa; phylum Arthropoda; class Insecta; order Lepidoptera; family Noctuidae; genus Amphipoea; species Amphipoea oculea. The sequence goes on along the minus strand of OX243891.1, from coordinate 11,389,012 downwards.
GGCGCTTTACTTTGTGTAAATTATTTCATCACCACTGCTCTCAAAAACGGTGAAGGAAAACATCGTGAGGAAACCGGCATGTCCTAGAACCAAAAATTCGAAGACATGTGACATCTACCAACCCGCACTGGGCCCGCGTGGTCGATTACGGCCCACTCCCTCTCACAGAGAGGAGGTCCTTGTCCCAGCAGTGGGAACATTATAGGCTGATCATGAAAGATGGTATCCGGGCGTATGATACGCCGCGAAACGGTAATCGCGGGAGTTTCGCTTTTATACGAAGTATCTATTATATTATTTTCCGTGATCCCGGCTTTCAATCAACATCTATGACGGCCGAATCTAAGAATGTCTTAAAACGCTAGCCTATTCAACTTAAAAATACTTATCTCCTACAATTTTATACAAAAATGTGAAATAAGGTACCAGCTTGAAAAGTAGCTGCTTATGTATATTTTAATGTCAATATTTTATTATTTCGATTTTACAGGAATGAATGAGTGAATGAATGATCTATTCATTCAATCATTCATTATTGAATGAAAGAATGGTCTCTTCAATTATTCATTCATTTTTAACAAACACAAAACATCTATGTCTAATGAGCGTTTTTATAAAAGGTGGAGACGATAAAACGACAATAAATTAAACTTTGTATATGTACATCTAATGACGTTCCCAGTCCGCATACAAAAATTCAACCAAGTATATGTAGAACTAGCTGTGCCCCGCGGTTTCACCCGCGATAAAAGTATTATAGTCCTTTTTTATCGATTCCCTTTACAAATCTCCACCCCCCTTTTTACACTCTTGGGGATAAAAACTATTCTATATCCTTCCCCACAACTCAAACTATCTCCATACCAAAATTTCATCTAAATCGGTTCAGCGGTTATTGATTCCCCATACAAACTTCCACCCCCCTTTTCATCCCCTTGAAGGATGATTTCTGGGATAAAAACTATCCTATGTCCTTCCCCGGGATACAATCTATCTCTCTGCCAAATTTCATCTAAATCTGTTCAGTGGTTTAGGCGTGAAAAGGTAACATACAGACAGACAGACAGAGTTTACTTTCGAATTTATAATAATGGATAGCATGGATGAGGAACAGGGTGTATCACTCATCCTCCATTGAAAAGGAAGACTCCTACGAACAGACGGGTGTCGCGTCTGGTGGACTACTGCCCGACGATTTGAAGTGGGAGACCGCGACGCCCGCGCAGAATGCTGTACGGTGGTCTGTCAAGGCCCTCATTGAGTTTACATACCATAGGCTGAAGGCATTTTGAGCGCACGTTAGCGATGCCATGCCAGCACATGTTCATTGCATGTTGTCTTTCTGTAGGCGCGCCACGACGCTAATTCACAGCGTCGCTTTCTTCACACCTCGGCGGTCTGTCCCCACCAGGTGGGACCGCCGTTTCCTGGGGAGGCCCGGTGGGAGCCCGACGATTCATGACGGGACTTTGTAAATTAATTACTAGCTGCGCCCCGCGGTCTCATTCGCATAAGTGTCGATCCCGTAGGAATATTGGGATAAAAACTATCCTATGTCCTTCCCCGGGACTCAAACTATCTCTATACCAAATTTCATCTAAATCGGTTCAGTGGTTTAGGCGTGAAAAGGTAACATACAGACAGACAGAGTTACTTTCGAATTTATAGTATTAACTAGCTGCGCCCCGCGGTTTTACCCGCGTAAATGTCGATCCCGTGGGAATATCGGGATAAAAACTATCCTGTCCTTTTCCGGGACTCAAACTATCTCTATACCAAATTTCATCTAAATCGGTTCAGTGGTTTAGCCGTGAAAAGGTAACATACAGACAGATAGACAGAGTTACTTTCGAATTTATAATATTAAGTATGGATATGCTAGCTGCGCGGTAAACTCTGCTTGCGCGATGCAGGATTTTGCGTGACGTCAGTGTGATGCGTACATCGACACATGTAGATGCCGGCACAGATTTACTGTCGCATTGTCGTCTCCACATTGTATGTTTTAGTTAATACATTCACAGTTCAGGCATACATTAACTGGGCATCCTCACCCGTCCACATACTTCAGAAAATGAAGCAACCAATTGGAGCGAATTTTAATTAAAGTTTTTCTTAAAATTTAAGTACTACATTCAACCTCATAATTACTTTACCACTTTCGACAACAACTCCCAGTAAATTGAAACTTGACAAGGTTGAAAAATGGCAGACGCTCCATGTAAAATTCTGGTATTAAGTTGCATCCGGTTAGACTGGAAGTCGACCCTAACGTAGCAGGGAAAAGGCTAGGCAGATCATGATTTTTAATGGTTTATTCTAAGCCAAAAAAATATTATGTTGTTTTGTATGCCATAAATGCCAAAACATGCAGATCTACTTGTTATTTTAAGACTTGCACATATTATTTGATGTATACTCAATGTTTTAACAATAAATATATTCGATTCTATGCGCACGGATCCAATCGGCCGTTTCTTTAAGGTAAAATAATTATGAGGTTCGCTATAAAGTCCTCCAGACCGTATTTCGGCCATGGCGGCCAATCTCAACGGAGATTAGCCTTCGGCGCGGGAAATACTATAGTGCAAGCATGTGCGCAGACACAGGCGCACTCCCCCAGTCCGGCGGGACGACAAGCCGACACTGGCGGAGAGATCAGGCGCAGCACACGGCGCCGTGTGCGCAAAGCACGTGGGTATCACACCATCAACTTCCAAACTCCGACAAATTCCTAATGGAAAAAACTCAATAACACTGCCCGACCAGGGAATCGAACCCAGGACCCCACGCTCAGCCTTCACGAGACCAACGGGGCAGTTGAAACGAGGTTCACAATACAATACAGTCGTATCCTAATTAAAATCAATATTTACAAAGAAACCAGTCTCTTATCATTTCATTAATTAATCATAAACTGCTCACAATTATCCGGATGTATTCTCAAGCAGTGGCGCTTCAGATCGCTCTTCTTCTTGGTCGCATAATCACACTTCGCACAAACATGTTTTTTGTCACTCTCGCGACAAGACGACAGATGTTCTAACACTTTGTACTTGTTATCAGATTTGAAACTACACCTTTTGCACTTGAAGTCTTTGGAATTAAGAAGGTCACAGTTGTGTTTTTTTAGGTGGTATATCAAACTCATTTTGTGACGAGCTCTGTAGTCACATAGATGGCATTTGAATTTTTTTTCGGTTTTGTGTATCCTTGTGTGTCTCGCGAACATGGAGTTGCTGGCGGAGGTGTAGCTGCAGATCGGGCACACGTGCAGCACGGTAGAATGTTCGGATATATGCTTATTATATTCCGCGATGTTTTTCGTTGAAAAATGACATTGCACGCAATAAAAATCATACATGCCCCACATAATTTCTTGTATATCCTGCTTTGGTTTTTTCACTTTGGTTTTTTTTTTCAGTTTTTTTTTGCTGAGGCCTGGTTTTTTTTTCACCAGTTTGACTAAAGGCATGTCGTCCTCATCCGTCTCGTCGGAGACCTCCACCGTGTCTATGTGCGGCTCTTGCAGGATGACGTCATCTTCGTCGCTTGAGGTCAACAGACTTATTGGGTCATCTTTTCTGTAAAAAAAAATAAGTTTTTATTTAAACTATATTATTAAAATGTAATGCTGTCCGTAAGCGCATCACTTGAGAACAGCTGGATTGATTTGGCTATTTTTTTTTGTTTTAAAATGTTCGTTATAGTCCAATTAGGTTTTTATGGAAAGACAAATCGGCAAAAACTGAACTTCCTTTTAACTATGGGATTTTTGTATGAACCCCGCCTCGCGGTTTCACCCGCGTAAGTTTCGATCCCATGGGAATATCGGGATAAAAACTATCCTATGTCCTTTCCCGGGACTCAAACTATCTCTATACCAAATTTCATCGAAAACGGTTCAGCGGTTTAGGCGTGAAAAATTAATATACAGACAGACAGACAGAGTTATTTTCGAATTTATAATATTAGTATGGATAGTATGGATTTCCAAGCAATTTGATACACACGCACGTATCAGCTAATTAGCCATGTCTAACCAAGTAATTATAAATGTAATGATAAGTTAGGTAAAAATGCACAGTTCTTGAAGACTATCCCCCTTACTAATAAACGTTGTATAGCGTCTGTATAGTTACACAACGCTTTGTCTTCTTCTTTCGAAAGTCAAATTACTGACGACTGAAAGAGAGAAATCGGTGTGTAACTATTCATCTGATATGATTAGTAAGGGGGTAAAGAAAGAAAGAAAGAAAAAGTATTTACTGCGACTCGTACAGGAAGATCACAAGCTAAACTAAACACAGTAAAAAATAAAAAACCAAGTTATATAAAAAAAAAGAAACCAAGTTATATAAAAAAAAAGTAACAAAAAGAAAAATTAAACAGAAACTCCTATACGAGGCCAAAAGGCTCCTATCTCAGCATGATGCTGCGACATTTAAAAAATAAATGTCGCAGCGCTGGTATTCTGATAGGGCCCGCCGCTGTGATGTCACCGGCAGTTACAGAAATAAATAAATATTAAAATTAATATCATCTATACTAATATTATAAAGAGGTAAAATTTGTTTGTAAGTTTGTATGTATGGGGTAATCTCTGGAACTACCAGTCGGATTTGAAAAATTCTTCTTTTTTTTTTTACAACTTAATTAATTTTATTAAAATATTCAGTTAATAATATGCTAACAATCTTAAAATAATAATATGTACAAATATATAAAAAGGGAGGGAAAATAATCAAAGGGCATCAAAAAATTCGTCCGCATCACTGTCAACGGGAAACGTGCCCAAAAGGCTGGCAGCATTGCCACGTTGTATGGCAATGCTGATTCTTTGGCCAAAAAATAGGCCAGCCCTCTGGTCACGTGATGAGTCGACCAACCGCTTGGCGATGTCTCGGAATACTAAGTGGGCACTCGGGCCCCATGGCCCTAGTGTTTCAACCCCAATTCTTCTTGCATTTGATAGCCCAATTTTTGAGGAAGGCTATAGGCTATTTAACGTCACGCTATGACCCTTAAGAGCCGAGCAAAAGCGCTATGTGGAAATAAAGTGATAGAGCAGGAGACGCGGGCAAGTGATGCAATACGATGAGATGGGTCGAGGGAATAAGAAATTTCACGCGAACGAAGTCGCGGGCAGAAGCTAGTGTAAAATATTAGCAAATAAAATATTAATTTTTAATCCGCGCCAGACGTAACCTGATTAAGTCATTACTTGTCTATGCCTTGAGTGTGACAGGCTCTCTGGTGTGTCTGTGGCATTAGTGTGGGTACAGTACCCGGCGATAAATATTGCACATCGATCTTTGGAAAGAGACAATCGGCTAATTTCGGCTTCTTAGATCGTTATCTCTGTCGCGCGAAATACAAACAGTCCGGTATCTATTAGGAGCTGTTAAAACAATTATGATTTGCTTCTTTTGATAATTCTTTTTATTCTTTGTATAAAATACACCAATTTTTCTATAAATGATTGGTTTAGGTTGGGGTAAAATAAAATGGTTCCCCTATTTTTCCTAAAGATGCCATAGTACAACTTTAAATTATTTAAATTTGGGGGTGTTAACAACTCTAGATATATATTTTGAACTGGACGCGACCGCACTCTATCGCACTTGAACAACGACTGACAAAACGTCAGTTAACGTCACATAGGTAGTGTGCGACAGAGATAACGCACTACGAAGCCGAAATTAGCCGATTGTTTCTTTCCAAAGGTCGATGTGCAATATTTATCGCCGAGTATTGTAGGTAGTGTAAGACTTACTTGTGCGCCTTCCTCTCCTCCTCGCGGTAGTACTCCTCGTCGTGCGCCAGCAGCAAGGTGCTCGGGTCCACGTCCACCTGCACGCTCTCCAGCAGCATGAGGCAGTCTCCGCTGCCCGCGCCGACTGTGTTGGTGTCTGTCAACAATATACAGTGTTATTTTATTCTGTTGGGAAACTTACAGCTAACTTTTCTTGAAGGCCCTTTACAAGTTTTCGCTGACCAATCCATCTGCCTAGCCTTTTTTCAATCATGTTGGAATCGATTAAGGAGCCTCCCCGAGCGACGTATCTACAGAACCACTATACGTCCGGCGCACCCTGGGCAATCAGCGAGTTATCCACGCTGATTTACAAATTGCAGATCTTTTGACACCGACTTACGAAATTAAAGTTATTTATATATCACTCTTAGTGTTTTATTTTTTAAGTCAATAGTTTTTCACTTTTTAGTTGTACCTACCCCACACAAATTCAATTAAAACTAGTGCATTGAAGAATTGAAGACAACGACTAAAAGAATCATCAAAATTCGCATAGAAATGCCGGAGATGCAGTACATTTATGCATATAACTTCGTACATAAGAATAATTACCTAATGTATTGTATACTAAAACCTTCCTGAATGTATGTAGATCACATTAATGAAAGAATGATCAAAATCGGGTCATTAATTTTTGAGAAAATCGCGGACATACAAACATACATACATTCGGGTCGAATACAGAACCTCGTTTTTTGAAGTCGGTTAAAAATATACATAACTCCTAACCTTTATCAACGGAAACCTCAATAAACACAGGCTCTGCTTCCTTAACATCTTCAATTTCGATCGGTTCCTGATTCTGCGGCACCTCGAACTCCACCGGCACCGTGAGGCCGGCCTGCGCCACCAGCTGCGCCAGCGGCACGGGCGGCACCACGTCCGCGAGCAGCGCCGGGTTGGGGACCTTGTTCTTTATGTGGTAGTTTGTTATCATGTCTTCTATGTCCTCTTTGTGGTCGAGGGGGGGCACTAGGGGGGCAGTAGGGGAGCTGGAATGAGAGAACGAAATTAAATATGGTTTTCTTCTTAACCGGTTGAATGCCGTAATTACAGACACAATTAAAAAGCCATTGTGTCTCGTGTAGATCTACGTTCCGGCATACGAAAGGTTAAAAAAAAAAACAAAATATTAGGCAAATAAGTTCTCATCAGCAAAAATTACAAACTTCCATAAAAAAACCGAGTGTGCTTATGACCACACGACTGAAGTGAAACTTCAAACGTATTTGGCTATGAGAGGAAGAGAGAAAGAAAATGTGCGCGCGCACTGCTTTCTCTTGCTTCTATCCCCCACTCAACTCCCGTTCGCCTCGCCTGATCACACTTTTCGTAACGCTTTCGCCAGTTTACTCCCCAAGTCAAGCGCGCGTAAAGAAGTTTCACTTCAAAAATTTTGCCATTACGGGTAGTGAGAAGCCCAAAAGTCTGACAACCAGTCTTATCAAGAGGTATCGCTTTACCCAACAACTGGGTTGTGGAGGTCAGAAGGTCAATTCTCGTTATTTAACCTTTTCGACGCCCATCTATATAATACGCGATGTGTCCTCCAGCGCCACGCTACAAATGTATAACGTATCTATAGTAAAACGTAGGGATGGGATTAATGTCCTATCGACAAATAAGTTGCAATTTATGTTTATTCACCAATTTACGAAGCTAAATAAAAACTGATACCGTATTTTCATATTTTGTTTTATTTCATAAAAAAATCAATATGAAAACCTGGATATATTTCCCATAATAAAAGAAAAGAATTGTAAATTTATTAGACGTGTGTTCTAGAAGGCACATCCCTATTTGACTCCAAATGTAATCCTTCTACTTCATATCAAGTCATTGGCGCTCGAGGCACGGCAAAATCCTTTCTGATATAAGGATGTTTAGATGTCGATGTCTATGGTATTTTTCTTTTTTCTATTCACTGTGGTCGAGTTACACGTGCATAACCTCAACCGATTCATGCATAATTTATTTCGTTTACTTACAACAAATAGAACCAAATACAATCAATAGAAGCTAGATACGTGGTTTTCTACGTGTTTTTTTTTTAATTAAAATGGAGGGTAATAACTGTTTTACGCAGATGTTACAGATCTTTTTTTTTCAATGGTAGGTATAGGTGTCGCAAAATACTAGCAATGATTTTTCTTGTTTTTAGAAACTAATAGAAAACGGAAGTACATTCCTGAAACGGAAGTTGACGACTTAACGGAATCTCAAGACGACGAACTATTTCAAAATTCTGATTATTCACAAACTTTTTCTTATGATGAATCGACTCAAAAAGAAATGAAATGTAACCATTGCACTACACTAAAATGCACAGTCACTATGACCTTGAAACCCGTCCGCTTATGACGTCACAGATTTACTTCTATACAAGTTCGTGGCGTTGTGCGCACTGACAACTAGCCACTTTGTAAGGATGGGTTTTTCAAACGGTGTTTCACTATCGACAATGATTAGAAAACCTATTTATTCTTGATTAAGGTGAATAAAACGTAGTTTATAGTTTACAATATTTATAAAATATTATTTATTCACGTCATTTTCTTGCAATAATAGTATTTATGATCGTTTCGACGAGATGAAATATAGCGAGATCTTCATCGTGTCCCATCACTGGCTTACTTTATATCAAGTACTTGGCGTTAGGGGCATTAAAATATTTTCTGGGGTTTTGTTTCTATTGAATATAAAACAAACAAGAACTTATTATGTGTGAAAAAGTTAAAAATATGGCTTATAACAGGGCAATTTTCCATAAAAACATAATAAAAGGTCTTGTAAAAGTCGTAAATTTATTTTATACTATTATTACTTCTAATCAAGTAGTGGCGCTGAGGGCACGAAAATCTCGAACTTGTATACAAGTGATTGGCGTTCAAAAGGTTAAAACGTTCAAAATCTAGTCGCAGTCTCATTTCGGCGACAAACAAATGTCCAAAACTTATCAAAATGTAGGGAAATTAGAGGTATTTTTGACCACTACAAACACTGATCAATACCTAATTGTGTTACGGTTTACGATCATTACTTTCTCATACCTTTATCCTGTCTACACTATTTGCAATCTCTTGTCTACACTATTTGCAATCAAAGTCTCTTGACATGTTAATTTTATTTTTTTCCTTCCATTTTTATATTTTGTATTCATTAGTCATTTACTTTCTTTATTTTTATCGTGTTTACTCCTAGTTATATGTGCATGCTGTGGTCTCTTGTAATGAGCACAGGTAAAAGAACCTTTTGTATTACTGTAAATTTATATTGTGTATGTGTATCCTTTGTTGGAGATCCTTAATAAATAAATAAATAAATACCTCGACATTGGCAAAATCATCGAACGTTATCGATGGAGCCAGAACCTCAAAAATAGAATAGTAGGGAAATTTGAGGTATTTTTGACAAATTGAGACTGAGATCAGACTGTGAACGTTCCTAAAATTACGAGAATTGCCCCCTCTGATAGGCAGTTGTTCCATGTAGAATACCGGTATTCAGCTGCATCTGTTAGACTGGAAGCCGACGTAGGCTACCGTGGAGTTTCTTGCCGGCTCTTCTCCATAGGAAACAACCAATTGGAACCATGCACCTAGCTTCTAGAGCAGTGGTGGCCCAGTGGTATCGGCCGCGACTTACGAGTTGTAGGTCGTAGGTTCGAACCCAGACAGGCGCTTTACTTTGTGTAAATTATTTCATCACCACTGCTCTCAAAACGGTGAAGGAAAACATCGTGAGGAAACCGGCATGTCCTAGAACCAAAAATTCAAAGACATGTGACATCTACCAACCCGCACTGGGCCCGCGTGGTGGATTACGGCCCGCTCCCTCTCACAGAGAGGAGGCCTGTGTCCCAGCAGTGGGAACATTATAGGCTGATTATGATGACCTAGCTTCTGACGTTTCATAAGTGTCCATGTATATGTATACAAATAAATAAAATTGGAGTGTCTGTTTGTAATATTAAAATAACCGCTTTTTACTAAATGCATATGGATGTATACACGGTACTTATACCAAAACAACATTTTTTACAATTTTTGTCTGGCTGTTTGTTCCGGCTAATCTCTGAAACGGCTGGGCCGATTTTGACGGGACTTTCACTGGCAGATAGCTGAAGTAATAAGGAGTAACTTAGGCTACTTTTATTTTAGAAAAAGAATTAGGGTTCCGCGCAAAAAAAATAAAACGTTTTCCGTTATGCACGCAAACGAAGTCGCGTGCACAGCTAGTGTGAAATAAAATATTTTGATTTTTTTTTTATTATTTTTTTTTATTTTTTTATTTGCTCTCATGTACATCACACATTTTACAAAATAATTACTGTCGGTTTTTGTACATGAACCCTGTCAGGGCGCTGCAAAATAATGTTGGTTTGCTGCTGAGTTTGTGGTCATATTAACATAAATGGAGTAATTAACATAAATTGAGTCAACAAATTACAATTCAAATAAGTACAAATAATCTCAGAAATAGTAGTCTAGATGTCGTTAAGATGTCCAATGAACAGCAATAAACAAAATACAATAACACAGATAGTCATATTTACGTCAGATGATATTAATTTAGCAGGTAGGTAGTAAAAATATAATAATAATAGGTAACAGTTACAATCAAGTCATGTCAATTCATTGTTAGTAGTGTAATTAAATTATGTTATGTGATATGTCATTTTACAATAGGTACAAAATAAAATAAAATCTTGATGTCACTGCAATATACAATATTTATGTCTTCGTTCAGACCGTATCTAAACAAATATATAAATAGAACTAGCTGCCCGGCGCGACTTCGTTCGCGTGGTGTCCTACCTTACTCCTACCCTAATCCTACCCCTACCCTACCCTTCTCGTACCTTACTTGTACACTACCCCTTCCCGACTCCTACCCTACTCCTACCGTACCCCTACCCTACTCTTACCCTACTCCTACTTCTACCCTACCTCAACCCTACTCCTACCCTACTCCTACTCCTACCCTACTCCTACCGTACCCCTTCCCTACTCCTACCCTACCCCGACCTTACTCCTACCCTACCCCTACCCTACACGAACAATAGTAGCAGTTAAAATAAAATAAAAAATAGTTTACGTCCTATTCTTGGACCTACTGAATATACACACAAAATTTCATAAGAATCGGTCAAGCCGTTTCAGAGGAGTTTTGTTACAAACACTGTGGACACGAGAATTTTATCGCTGCGCTACGTCGTATTCTGTGGCTGCGTGGAGCAACACGGCGCGCGGCGGCGCGGCGCGTCGGCGTGTATTTTTTTTCTACTGACATTTTTAATTTCGTAATATCTTTTGAATGGAATGCCCGATTTCAATAATTCAAAAAGTAATCAACAGGTATTGAAACAGTCTTGAATACAAAATAATTATATTGCTAAATGGGCGCGCTCTTGACCCCGACCACGCCTGATGGAAAGCGATAGATGAGGTCTATGATGGAACGAGCGTGCCCAGAAGATGCCTGTTCACTCTTGATTTGAAGGCAGACGGGTTAAATGTGGGAACACAGATGCCGGCAGAGAGTTCCACACTTTGGCTGTGCGCATAATAAAAGTGGAGGAGAAGCGCCGAGTTCGACTCATCGGGATATCAACCAAGTGCGGATGGTACGCTGCAGTACGTCTGGTTGTCCGGTGGTAAAAGGGCGATGGCGGGATCAGGTCGTGGAGCTCCTGCGCACACTCTCCGTAGACCGTCAGGCAAGCGACATTACACACGAACGTCTCGTCGCCTATAAGCTTTTTAGCTCTGCGTTCCACCGAGTCAAGTGCAGCAAGCTGGTTTTTTTTTTTTTTTTTTTGATTTGATTGATTTTGCTAGGCAGATGATTATACAAAAAAACATACCTTTTACCAACAGTCTGGTTATCCCCGATGACCCCATTTTGAGTCTTCATCAGCATATTAATGGACCCGGCTATCCTCTTCTGTATGTCATCGATCATCTTCTCAGCATCCACTGGAGATGGTACCGAGACTGTGGTGGAGTCCCCCGCGTCTGTCTCCTTAGGGGGGGAAGGGGGTGAAAGTGGCGATTTCGGTGATTTGGGCGATTTTGGGGATGAAGGGGCAGTGGGAGATAGGGGCGGTGACTTTGGGAGTGGAATTTCTGATGGTGATGTGGGTTTCTGTAAGAAGATTGTTTATTTATTTATTTCATGTATAAGGCACTATTATACTACTTATAATAATAATACGATGATGGATCGATTAGAGCGGCGCGCAATGATTGTTGCCATAACCGTCCCACATGATGAGAATCTCGTGAAAGCTGAAAAAGATAAACAAATCTAGTATCTTGACTTGGCTCGCGAGGTTGTCGACATGTGGTATGTTGACTCAGCAACCATTGTGCCGATAGTCGTTACAGCTAATGGATTGATAGCCAAGAGCCTCGACCAACACCTGAGGAGGCTCTCGTTGGGCAGCTGGATCAAGGGCTTGATTCAGAAAGCAGTACTTCTGGACACGGCTCGCATTGTCAGGAGGTTACTCTCTCTGGAGCCCTGACCGCCGGTAGCTTGGACCTTGTTCCCGATACCGGTGGGCAACATTTTTTATATTTTTAAATGTTGCTATGTTTTTTTTTTATATTCTACTATTTAAAAATATAATTTATTAGTATTTAGTTGAATAAAAGAGATAATAATACCAGCGTATTATTGTTGCCCACTGCTGGGCAAACGCCTCTTCTCATACAGAGAAGGGACGAGCCTTGAACAGCACACGTGCTCAAGACGGGTTGGGGATTTCAGATTTATTTATACTAATATGTATATGACGGAGAAGGTATGTGTGTCTCGTTATTATTATTGTGTAGGCAAACTTTACACAAAAAGCCTACAATGCCTTGCGCGTGCAGTACAATAATGTGTTCAGAAGGCCAATTCTCAATCTAGTCGCAGTCTCATCTCAGCGACAAACAAATGTCAAAAACTTGTCAAAATGTAGGGAAATTAAGAGGTATTTTTGACAGATTGAGACTGAGATCAGACTGTGAACGTTCTTAAAATTACGAGAATTGCCCGTCTGGGCTCTGTTTCGGCTCCCTCGATATTGCAGTGCATCCGGCATGTTTGCTGACGCCAGCGTAGATGACTTCTACGCAATTATGCGTGTAAAAGTTGCGTCGGTGGTGCGACGAGTACGGGGGAGCCGGAATAGCGTCCTGAAGATGTTTGTCGAGAGAACCGATACTACTCTGCTCAGTAGGTTCACCGAGCTCCATGTGTTGCGAGGCCGATGAGCGTACTGTGCAGAGATAGACGGTGTGTTTAGTTTCTTCTTTTTATATAATTACTAACATTAGTTATAAGCTAAATTCTTGTTACTAAAAACCTTGCCTGGCCTATGGACTTTTTGTCTGAAATAAATGATTTTTATTATTTTTATTTTTATCAGTCATATTTTAACTACTGTGGGCGAATACTGTGAGTATAGTGTTGGTTATTGCGCAATAGAAAAACGGTTTGCAGTTCACAGCAGATTATAATTTCACGAACAAATTAATCACACTAGCAAATCACACACTATAGGTACACGATACAACCAGATACGGAACGCGGGACAGTTTCTGAGCACATGTTGTTTGTATGATGTCCGATCAGTCCAAGAGGGCTCCACATCGTTCTGTCGCGCTGTCGTCGATCCCCCACGAACTCAGGCTAGACTCTGTCAAGCGCCGCCAGATGGCGCTAGCGTTCCGAATAGTCAAACGAATGACCGGATGCGACATATATTATAAAGCTGAAGAGATTGTTCGTTTGGTTGAACGCGCTAATCTCAGGAACTATTGGTTTGAATTGAAAAAATATTTTTGTGTTTGATAGTCCATTTATCGAGGAATAGGCTATATAACATCACGCTACGAACAATAGGAGCGGAGCATCAATGAAAAATGTTGCAAAAACGGAAAAAAATATTCCTTTTGAGAGCTTCCGTTGCGTACGCTGCGTAAACGGTTAAAGTTACACAAAAACCATGTTTGACGGAATTGTTCCCCTTTAAAATCTACAAAAACAAATTCCGCGACATTCGCGGACTTTTTTATGGATTATTTTTTTTTTTGCATTGATAAATGTAAAACGTTTATGCAATCCTGCATGTTCAAGTTCAGTTATTATGGAAAACCGCTGAACGTTGTTCAGTTGTTTTAGATAACGGAGCTGTTTTCTTAAACAACTAGCGGTTTTATAAAACCGCGGATTCAGCAATCCATCTACGACACATACATGAACAAAAAACAAATGAATATATAAGCTTTTTTGGGGTCATCAAACGCAGCATTTTGTCCTGCGGAGTTTCGTTCGAGTTTTATTTGAACCTGTAGAGTAGTTATAAATGTTTAAACAAACACACCTGCTGCAGCTGCTCCAGCAACAAGCTGGGTTCCTGCTGTTCCAGCAACAGGCTGGGTTCCTGCTGTTCCGGCAACAGGCTGGGTGCCTGCTGTTCTAGCAACAGGCTGGGTTCCTGCTGTTCCAGCAACCGGCTGGGTTCCTGCTGTTCCAGCAACAGGCTGGGTTCCTGCTGTTCCAGCAACCGGCTGGGTTCCTGCTGTTCCAGCAACAGGCTGGGTTCCTGCTGTTCCAGCAACCGGCTGGGTTCCTGCTGTTCTGGCAACAGGCTGGGTTCCTGCTGCTCCAGCAACAGGCTAGGTTGCTGCTGCGCCAGCATCAGGCTGGGCACCACCTTCCTCTTGAGGCGCACCTTCCCACGCACGCTCTCGTAGTCCTCGGCGTGGAAGTGCCGACTGCACACCACCGTGCCCAGGGGCAGCTTGCCCTGGATCGGGATCAGCTCCAGCCATTTCCGCCGGAGGATGCGACTGGTTGGGAACCTGGGTGAACAGGGTGTTAAAATTACTATTTTCAATATTGATCATTAAACTTATCATAAACCTAAGTTTTATTTTAAAATCAAGAATATTTTAAGGCTGAGGAAAAAAAAATATACAGTAATCGTAACAATTTTTTTATACTTCTTCTCCCCAGCGCCACTTCTGCCCAGCGAAAGCACTAGGAAGTGGTGAAGGGTCCCGTGACGGTCCCCGTCACCAGGCGCAGGCTTTTCCTGTCCAGGCGTAGTAAGCGGCTGGTTAGCTTGACATATAATGATGGCATGGCGTCCTTAGACTGCCTACAGTCCGGTGACGACGCCCACCAGGTCTCTGCTCGTGTGTGGGTGTGCTCCTGTAGCAGTGGCGTGCATTGCATATAGGCATATAAGCAGTGCCGGCCTCGATATATCAACATGAGCCTGTCAATTACATTTTAGTGTGTGCCCCATTAAGAATCTCACAAAATTATCATACGTAACAAAAAACAAAATCTTTCATACAAATACGCGCGGCAGTCGGCAGTCGCCGGACGGCCTACTCGGCTCCCGTACCCGTACTATTCGCACATTGTCATTGGTCTTTACTCGTTCAAGTTAATACGACAAAATTAAAAATACGTACGTCTCACGCGTAATACCATGACGTTCGACCTTCGCAATTTATCAACCTTAAGTAGGCATGTCTACTCTAATAACCACACTTTTGACCTCACTTTTTTTCTGATTAGTGACCGCGTTTGCCTAGACTAGACCCGGCCTAGTGCCTACCTATTCTGAAAACCAATGCACGCCACTGTGTCCTGTAGCCACCTAGTACTTATCTAGCACACTCCTACTACTTTTATAGTGAACTTACTCAAAATAAAATGTTTCTTCAGAAGTAACCTCGCACCCTTCCACACAGCAAGGGCCCATGATGAGGCAGGCTTACTTCCTGTAACCAACGGAAAATAAATGAATACATAATATCGCGCCTGTATGTCATGAAGGGTTAGACAGAGGTGTAGGTACTTAAACAGGGTGTCCGGAAGAACGTTGAACATACGAAAATGGCAGATAGATGGGGTCGTCTACTACCTATCCACTGCAAAAAAATTACCCAGGCCCCATAGTTTTATTTTATTTATAGGATAGTTTTTATCCCGGTATTCCCACGGGATCGAGACTTATGCGGGTGAAACAGCGGGGCGCTGCTAGTTTTAAATAAATAAATAAAAAATATGCTTTTGTGCAACAACGTGGATTGGCGCGGTAAGTTCCCCTGGAGGATTGGACAGAGACCCTTTTGCTACATTAGTGGTTGCAATGGAAGCACTACTGTTGAGTATAGGGTTCAGGGTTCAATGCCAGATTGGGCATTGTTAAAGGAAATTCACAGTTGCAGCCCAGAATCCGTATTTATGCCCATTTGTATGTAATTGTTCCTCTAGTGGTCGCAAGCTCTACAACTGAACAAAGTCAAAGTCAAAGCATTTATTTCAAATAGGCACATAAAAGGCACTTTTGAACGTCAAAAATTATCTTAAAATAGAATTGATTCTAGTCGCCCATTCCAAAAGGTAGTTTTCGTATGGAGAAGAACGGGCAAGAAACTCCACCGTTACTCTTTTAAAATGTTTAGGTACAATATTTTGCATGGGTACATTAGTTGTATAATAACATGACTTATACCCCTTACTACAAAACAAGGTTTATCTTTAGATCAGGTTTAAACCGCCAAGCGAGTTATTGAATTAAGAACCTAACTGTTATAGAAATGCAGTTCTTTATACAAAAATGACAGCTTAGTTCGGTGCTAAGTTGTCAGTTTAATATTAAAAACTATGCCTAATTCGAAATGCCAAATTTTAGGATGCATGAAGAAGCCTCCTCGTGTAGCGCAGTTTGTTCCACCAGTTACTCAACTAAACCGAGCGCTCGGCGCATCCTGGACAGTCACACCCAACACCTTATTTGACTGGCCAATTCTTCTCTTGTGGTGGTAGGGCTAACGCCCGCCTGGTTTGCGACCACCCCCTCACTGGAGTCCGGCGTCAAGCAGCCTGCTGTGTTTCGTCGATACGTGGAGTTCCAGTGCCTTAGGCATCTTCTGGACACGCTCAAACTCAAACTCAAAGCATTTATTTCAATTAAACCAATTACAGGCACTTTTGAATTGTCAAGGGGTCGGTCAGTCAGAAAGATGAAGCTAGTTGCCCATTCCAAAGAGTAGGTACCATCATAGACCTCATCCATCGCTTTCCATCAGGAGTGATCGAGGTCAAGAGAGGGCGGGCGCATTCAGCAATCCATACTATAATATTATAAATTCGAAAGTAACTGTCGGTCTGTCTGTATGTTACCGATTTTGATGTGGTATAGAGATAGTTTGAGTCCCGGGAAAGGACATAGGATAGTTTTTATCCCGACATTCCCACGGGATCGAAACTTACGTGGGCGAAACCGCTGGGCGCTGCTAGTAAAAAATAAAATTCGAAATACAAATACGGGCTCAAAGGCGTAGGCTAGAAATAAAGTCTGAACTTGTTTTCTAATAAGACGGCCTGGGTTTGAGTCTCACGTTGCACAGTACTATTGGGTTATTCCATCAGGAATTTCCCAATAGTAGCCTCAGACTCCGGGTTTGTGCCCGATTAATGTGATTAAGCCGCTCCCTAGTACAAAGGATTCATAATATACTGGTGAAATATTTTACACCTCTGCCCAACCCATTGATGAATGAAGACCATGTTATAATATTCAATAAAATATTTTCTTCCTTTCTTACAAATATCCTACAATAAATGGTGATTTTTAAGTTTAGGGATACCATACTCGAAAATAAAATTTCCCACATTTTATTCATTTATTTATTTAATAGAGAAAGAAGTTTCTTTATTTCTCCCCGGATGTTTGAATGTCATGAATATAGCAACTTTTAAGGGGGGCTTATTATATCACAGTTTAGGGTGAAATAGCACCAAGAACACTGTATTTGAATGGGAAATAAACAGATAAAGGAATAACATAATTTTGTCCATAAAGCAATCCAATAAAATTTGAAAAGGGATATTATTACATTGTCCTTTCCAACCTACACCCTTATATTATGGCGCCAAAATATATCCAATTACGGTTTATCAAACAATTTAAGTAACACTTCCTTACAACATATTCTAAACGAATAATATGAAGTTCTAAAGTAACTACAAAATTAATAATTATTTTCCCAAAATTTATGAAAATTACACACAACTGGCAACCCTAACCACTAGTACAGCCGAAAAGCAATAACCAGTCGCGGAGCCTCATTCCGAAAGCTATATCGCAGCAACATCGAAAACACCACATCAACCTTATTATTATACAGCATAGAGTTCATAATGCCATATCAAATGCAACAAGCTCGATCGCGTTACGAAGCGATTTCCAGAATAACACCGCGTCGATAATTAATGCAATGCGTTTTAAAATCGATATTAACGCATTCAATTTAATAAATAAACGTAATCTAATGTTTGTAAACAATTTTAATGGGATTTTACGCGCGAAAACATCTGTTGGAAGGTTAGAAATACATAATTGAAATATCGCGACTTACCTGTGAAGGGGAGGCGTCTCAGCCAGTATGGCGTTGTTTTATGGTGGAATCTTAAATATTTAACTATTATTACACACGCATTCACATAAAATCTTCATAATAACCGGTGTTTTGTTAAATTTTTAGCCTGAAAAATATTTACTCGGCCTTTTTTTCGCACTTTTGACAAATGCTAGTGATGCGCACACAGCTTTAGATTACAGATTAAAAATGTTGTGTTTATGTCTTTAGTCGAACGATTATAGATTACAAAAAACAAATAGTTAAAAGTTCAGTCATTGTTTAGGCCTTTGCTGGTTATTTTAAATTTTAGTAGGGCTAGTTAAAATTATTATTCGTAGGTAAAATTGGTTTAAAAAATCCATACTAATATTATAAATGTGAAAGTGTGTGTGTCTGTCTGTTTGTCCGTCTTTCACGCCTAAACCGCTGAACCGATTTTGATGAAATTTGGTATAGAGATAGTTTGAGTCCCAGGAAAGGTCATACGATCGTTTTTATCCCGATATTCCCACGGGATCGAAACTTACACGGGTGAAACCACGCTAGTAAATATTATAAAGAGGTAAAGTTGGTTCATATGTATGTAGGGGGTAATCTCCGGAACTAATGATCCAATTCTACCAATTTTTTTTCACTGGTTGCAAGCTTCATTATTCTCGAGTGATAGAGGCTAATAAATTATTATTTATCTTGCACAACTTTTGTTAAGCAAGTCGGAAAGAAATAAAATTTGATTTTTTTCCTGCACTGCCTAAACAGTTGATATATAATTCAAAACAATGTGTGGCCATCTGGTCCGCGGTCCACCGAACACAAAGAAAAAAGTGAGAAAGAATGCTAAGCGACAACGAAGTAATAGCGCGGTCAGGCGACGCGTGGCGACGGGTCGGGTTGGGGTACCAAAAATTCCACGCGGACGAAATCGTGGACAGAAGCGGAACCTCCATCGAAGATTTTCTTCATTAGAAGTTTGGAATATAACATCACGCTAATTCTCTCATGCCAGGGCCACACCAACGGGTAACGCCGATAATTATCGCGATAAGTTATGGCTGCACCTACGATTAACGCCCGTAATTGCGATTAATTATCGGCGTTTCCCGTTGGCGTGGCCCCGGCATCAGAGGGAAAGGCAAATAAATAACATTTCTAATGTTTCGTAGTAGCCTTAAGGCTCCTACACACATGCCGGCGGGTTTTTGCCGCGCGGGTATGCCGCCGGCATAATCAGGCGGCAGCAGAGCATCATTTCAGTTGTGCAGCTCGTTTGTGCGGCAAAGCCGGCGGCTTTGTATGCCGCCGGGTGCACGGCGGCTTACCCGGCGGCCCTGCCGACGGCACTGTGTGTAGGAGCCTTTACGGCGCTGACACCCCCAACTGCTACTGAGAAGTTCAGAATGGAAAATAACCGTGCTTGGCCCTGGGGAGACCCAGGGATTGAATCCGGAGCCCCGGACCATCTAACTGAAAATTAATATGTTTCGCACCTTGTATTATTTACTAAAACAAAATATATTTTCTAAAATCAGAAAGTAGGTAAATAAAAATGCGACGTTTTACAACGTATGATTTATTTTGGGTAGGTACTTGTTACACAAACAAACATCGACTTTAACAAAGGGATAACAACATTACTTGCACTTGACTGTACTCACAAGGGCTCAATCGCGAGTTCATACGATACGACCGCCCTCTGTCGGCGGAGCGACCACGCCTTCTGATTCACCGAACAAAGTGACACGAGCGCGACGATCGCTTTTAGGTCGGACAAGGGGGATCGCATTGGTCGTAAGCATCGTTCATTAGTGCGAACGATGGCCACTGAGGAC
Organism: Amphipoea oculea; assembly: GCA_945859645.1. Taxonomy (NCBI): domain Eukaryota; kingdom Metazoa; phylum Arthropoda; class Insecta; order Lepidoptera; family Noctuidae; genus Amphipoea; species Amphipoea oculea. The sequence continues at coordinate 11,368,925 of OX243891.1, read as the reverse complement.
GCCATAAAAACACTCATCTTGTTTCAAATCAAACTCCAAACCTCATTCATCTTTCTTTTCCTTATCAACCTTATTCCCATACAAATTTCTTAAATGATACTTCGCTCTACAATGCTTCTGATACTGATTATTGTTGATAAAGTTTTTATTACAAAGCTTACACTCTACAGGGCGCTCACTTGTATGCTTAAACAGTGAGTGAGTCTTTAACCCGGTCACACTGACAAACTTACCATCACACTCAGGACACTCATACAGAGTCTTCTTTGAATGAGACCGCATATGAACCACAAGATAGTTTTTGTGCAAATATTTCTTTCCACACACATGACAGGTGTACTTTTTCTCAGCGGCATGACTCTCTTTATGTCGTTGTATATCTGTCCATTGCCGGGCTTTATGCCCACAAATGTCACACGTAAAAGGTTTTTCACCTGTGTGTATCCTAGTGTGCACATCCCTCGCGTTTTGGTTGCGGAAACACGCTCCACAATAAAGACACTGTACCCTCTTAACACCAGTATGTATACTCATATGATACTCATAATCTTTTTTACAGTTGCTCTCTTTTCCGCACTCTACGCAAGGAAATTTGTATTTATGCTGATATATATGAGCCCGTAGATTGTATTCGCCGTTGGTAACGAAAGAGCATAAATCGCAGGAGAGTAGATTTTCAAAATGTGTCATAGTGTGTTGTTTGTAGAACTTTCTTCGATAGCGCAGTCCACATTCTGAGCAGTTGAAATGTGGCTGACTCAAATGCTCATAGTTGTGAAGTAGATAGTCACGGTAGTTGGAGAATGCTAGTTTGCATTCTTGGCAGAGAAAGGACTCACTATTATGGTGCTCTCTGTGGGCAATTAGGTCTGCATTTTTCTCGAATTTCTTGGAGCATAGCGAGCAGGTGTAATACTGTACAGTTTTGTTGTGGATTCGGAGGTGATTTAGTAACGCTACTTTGTTTTCAAACTCTTGCTGGCAAACGGGGCAGGTCAAGTCCGTTTCGTCATCTGTACTGATGTGGCGTTTGCGTTTGTTGTCTGCTGGCTCCTCGACTTCCTCGTATGAAACTCTGTAATAAAAAAATATTTAAAGATTTACAAATATTTTGTGCTTATTATACGAGGAAACTGTTCGGCAATCTTTTGGGACTAATGTAGTCAGAACTACAAAATAACGAACGTCCCAATTACCTTATGTTTCATTTTATTTTATTTAAAATTTTTAAAGAATCATACTACATGTTGGAACAGTGGTGGTTTAGTGTTAATGGACGCGACTTCCGACTACGTACGACTTGTAAGTCGTACGTTCGAACCCAGGCAGGAGCTTTACTATGTGTAAATTATTTCATCACCACTGCACTCAAACGGTGAAAGAAAACAGTGAGGAAACCAGCATGTCCCATAAACGATAATTCAGACATGTAATATCTACCAATCCGCACTGGGCCTTCATGCTGGATTATGGCCAACTCCCTCGCACACAAAGGATGCCTGAGTCCCAGCAGTGCTAACATTATGGGCTGATTATGCTTATACTATACTACAATTATGTTGGAGTCGGTTTCCAGTCTAACTGGATGCAGCTGAATACCAATATTTTACACTGCCCTTTGGTAAGACTGGTTGTCAGACTTTCTGGCTACTGACAACCTGTAACAACTGTCAAAGATCCACAAATGACAGCCGGGACCAATGGCTTAGCTTGCTTTCCGAGGTACGGAGGGGACTTGGTATCTGAAGTTGGACACCCACCCGAGGACCAACTGCGGCAGGCGTAGCTTAACCTAATTGATCGACCCGTGCGACTGTTATTATTTAGCCACAAACCCCTTGTTGGGTAAATAAATACAACCCTTAATGGAAATAGTCTACTTACCGTTGCTCAGTTTTCCTCAATTTAGACTTTCTGAATCTTTTACTTTTATCTCCAAATACATTGTATTCATTTTCATAATTCTTCATGTCTATAGCAAGCAACTCCAGCTCGGTTTTATTTTTTCTCTTACCCTTACCCACTTGAACTATGGTAACGTTACCCTCACTTTGTGTAATGTTACCCTTACCTTGAGCAATGTTACCCTCACTTTGCGCAATGTTAGCCTCACTTTGCCCAATGTTAGCCTCATCTTGCGCAATGTTAGCCTCACTTTGCCCAATGTTAGCCTCATCTTGCGCAATGTTAGCCTCACTTTGCCCAATGTTAGCCTCATCTTGCGCAATGTTAGCCTCACCTTGAGCAATGTTACCCTCTTGCTCAATTTCATTTTCATAACTTTTTTTTCGACTGCCAAGGTAGATTACATTTTCTATTTGTTGAATATCTTTGTTATGAGGTTCAATACTATTAACCGTGTCTGAATTAGTTTCTATAAAATACTGGTTTCCTTGACTAGAATCTGAATTGCTGATAACCTCATCTATTGGACCTTCTTCTTTTATTGTTACTACATCATTTAATTCAGGTATGTTAGTTTTAATTCCAATTTCGTTATTAGTTCCATGTACAAGTAGTATTCTGCTTGCCATGTTCATTAGACCTTGTTGATAGGTATTTTTTCTTTGAATGGTCTAAATGGTCGTAATTTATTGTAAGTAGATATTTTATCAAATAGTATCCTTATCAAATATTATCCATCAGTAGCAGTAGGTAGACGGCATTGGGAAATAGATTTTTCATTATACAAGATTACCCAGCACTGAAACAAGAAAAAGAAAGGTAATAAAACTCGAATCAATAAACTATTTAGTCAATAAATAGGTATCCATAATGTGGAAATTAATGATGATAAGGGCAGGCGAATGATAATTGCAATGCTTGTAAAAGGCTGCTAAGTCATAAGTACTAACATGAAATAACACCAACATTGTACACTTAGTTCGCAATAAACGTTTTGACTTTGAAAATTACTTGTTGCTGTAACATTTTTTAACTTTTTGGTATCATTCAAACTTCAACATTGCATTACCTAATAATTCACTTACTTGCGCACTTTAATTATCATGTACCTTATGAATTTATTTTCTGTACTAAACTGTTCAAAAACATCGGAATTTAATTAATTTCATATAAAGAGTACTCTTTAATTAATTTATTGTAAACAGACAAAACCTTTTTTGTCTTGCTCGTTTTCAAGCACTGACGTATATGATTTATACGTCAGTGTTTTCAAGTGGTTTTTGTATTTGACAATTTTGACATTACTATAGTAATTTTTTTTCTTTTGTTCCTTGTGGAACAGGCTAGGGTCAGGGACCATGCTGCCTAGCTATCAGTTAGTATTTACCTAGTCAATAAAGTACTCTGTGTTACTAGTGATGTCCAGATACATAGATTGTAGTGGAGTAGACATAAAAACAAATCATAGAAGTAGCGAAAGTTAATTGATTATGATTATGTTTTGTCCTTATGCTCGAGCACCTATTCCACTTGTGCATGAAAAATAGCGCTTGTAACCAGCAACTAGTACAAATGAAAGGAATGGAATAATCGTCATAATAATCGATTAGATTCCCGTTTAAAACTCATTTACTAGGCATTCTGTACTAAGTCCAGCCAACTTGACGCGGCGCGAACACTGTGCGCGGCTAATGGTCATAATAATCGGTTAGTTTCCCGTTTAAAACTCATTTACTAGGCATTCTGTACTAAGCCCAGACGATTTGACGTGGCGCGAAAGGGGTGCGCGGCAGTTTTAATTTCTGATAATGCATAGGTTACACGAAGCTAGTTTTTAAGGTAGGATAATAAAATAGTGCTAGTAAGCTGGTCACTCTAGCCTGGCGTATACAGAACTATTGTGATTTTTAGGCTGGTAAACTAGTTTTAGGACAGGGTGCTATTTTTGAGTTAGCAGCGCCCCCTTCTGTGATTTTACTGTCCTGGCTTGTATACTAGCTTCGTGTGGCCGGCGAAGTTAGAACCCAAACCAAAGTAAAGGGGTTAATAGGAGGGATGATAGTTTGTTTGGAAGCTCGTTCTTTTTTTTTGTCGATAGGACCTCCCATCAGGCGCACGGTAGTTCAATAAATAAAATTGTCTCAACGCAGTATAAAACTATACTTTTATTTACACAAAAACCATTATACCTCTATATTGACCTTAATTTACATTATAACATCGATATCAGTCGAGAAGACCTATTTTTTAAGGGAAATATTTGACTGATCCTCTAAAAACTTATTGATCTTCTAGTGATGGACACTTTTTCTTAAAACTTTTTGCGCTTCTAATGGTGCACACTTTTTTATGACTGGGTACTCTTTTTATCTTTCTGGCCTTTTCTGACAGCTGATCGCAGTAACTCTTCGCGGAGGCCTTTTGTTTCTCACGAAAAAAAAGGGTACCTCAACCAAACGGCTTAAGTGAGGTTGGAACTGTGTCTAACCGCGGAGGGAGATGTGCCGGGGCAGCGCGCCCGGCGCGGCGAGCGCTACATCCAAGTTGGTAGCAGTTAGTTAGTGGCTATTTAGTATTTTCAGGACCCCGAAATAGGAATTATTTGAGGTTCACAAAAAGAGGCGCAATAATTAAATTGAGTGCTCAATAATATTTTGAGGAGCGCAAAACGTGAATTATTAGAGAAACGATTAAATGTGCCTTTTATAATATTAATTACATCTTAAAAACTAGGTATATAATTCGTACGCAAGTTATAAGAAGTAACTATGCCATTGTTAGGAAGTTATAAATTGGCTTTTTTATTCTACTATATTAATAACGAGTAGTTATGCATCTTGTAAGATTCTTAACAGGCAGTGGTTTTACCTAATATAACAATATACTTATCTGGGTTTAGCAAATAAAACCAAACAATACTACGTTTATATCGATGGCAGCAAAGTAGAAACGGACATGTACAAAATCACAATTTTACAGGATTGATTTAGTAAAAATTAATTAAAAATTGTCCTTATTTACGTGGCAGATTTTCTTAATTATTATGAAATTTGAAATAATTTTAATACAGACTTGTAGATAGGGTTGACATAAGCTCATTTTTTGTAAAAAAAAACATTTTCGCAAAAATGTAGATGTCCGTTTCTACTTGCTGCCATCGATATAAAAGCGAAACTGCGAACGAGTTCATATTCTCGCTATTACTCTATGTGCTTCGGGGCGTAATATCTTATATCTACAAATCTTATAACATATGTACTTATATTTACAAATACTTAGGAACTATTATTATATTGCCATTGAGGCCGATTTATCAATAAGAGATAAAGGGGATTGAAGATTTTTCTAAGGAGCCTGGTATGACTATTGTAGCGCCATTTTGATTGTTTTTCAAAATGGTGGCCACGGCAAAGGGAAAAAAACAAAATCAATCTATATGTTTGCATTGATGCCAGCTATCGGTTTACATACCTAAGTATACTATAGGTATCATGCGTGACCGCCATTTTGAAAAAAAGAAACGACGTGGTGGACAGGTAAGTATGCCACAGACCTTCAAAGTCCTTCGTCTGAGGAACAAAAATTGCAGCTCTTGTATAGAAAATATGTCTTTATCTTACGATTGTAAAATCGGCCATAAAACAAACTAAACAATCTTTTTACACTACTGAACCCAATATATTTATATCTGCATTTAGTTTTTAATTTAGTACTCTATTTTGCCGCCTGCCATAAATATACTGGGCGTACTGTACGAGGCTTTTATTGAAAAAAAGGAAGACAACGCAAAAATGAGATACTTTGCCGTTACATTACACAACAGGTGGCAGAGCTGTATATAGGTACAATGGGCCAAAGTTCCGCATGCTCACCTTAAAGGCGATAGTCGCATAGCACGGCTCACGAGTCACGACTCGATCGTATAAATAATGTAAATTTAACAGATTGTAGTAGCTTGATGTATTGGCGTCTGTACATATATACATTATATACACATAATACATTTCGTTAGTTATGTGTCCTATGTATTAGGGCCTATTGTCATCAGCAAAGCACAAATCCATGCGGGCGAAACTGCAAGTGGAAAGTAGTATTTATTAACACAAAATAATTACATACAAATCCCCTTATTTACATTAATTAACATTCTTAGCCTTTCCACAACTATGTTGTGGTCGGCTTCCACTCTAACCAGATGCAGCTGAATATTAATATTTTACATGGGGCGAATGTCATCCGTGTTCCATAGCCCAATAAGTGCTCAAACACACGAGCGACACGCGTCGACGACAGAGGCAACAGCATCAAACGACACGCGTCGAAGGCTGCCCCTAACACGCGTCGTAGGCTGCACCCAACACGCGTCGATAGGCTGACCCCAACACGCTTCGACGGCTGCCCCCAACACGCGTCGAAGGCTGCACCCAACACGCGCCGAAGGCTGCCCCCAACACGCGTCGAAGGCTGCACCCAACACGCGCCGAAGGCTGCCCCCAACACGCGTCGAAGGCTGCACCCAACACGCGTCGAAGGCTGCCCCCAATACGCGTCGACGGCTGACCCCAAAACGCGTCGAAGGCTGACCCCAACACGCGTCGAAGGATGACCCCAACACGCGTCGAAGGCTGCACCCAACACGCGTCGACGGGTGCAGTTGCCTCTGTCGTGGACGAGTGTTGCTTATGTGTATGCACACTATTAGGCTATACCAATTTAAGTATTTACACATAACAATATTTTTTTTCAGTTTAATCACTTTTATTATGCTATTCAACACACCCTGGACAATCAAACCAAGTTGGTAGTGTTAGAGAACATCCTGTACATCAGCACCAGCACATATAAAGAAAATATTTAAGTTCATAATATTCAATTGAAAGAAAAAATTCAACTATTGAAGTAAGAAACAACAGGCTAATTTTCATAGATACACAATAAACATAGTTTAATACAATCTAGCCTAATTATTTAGGCATTTGTATGCTTACTTAACCGCTTGCTTGTGTCTCGCGTGGATCCACGTTTAAGCATACGAAGGGTTAAAACGTCTACACACTACACGATATTTAGAATCCTTCCTCCCTGTTTCATATTAATAATATCCTCGCAACCGATTTCGGTCCTGGTGGCAATCTCAACGGAGATTAACCACACGTACGCAGGAGATATTATAGTGTACAAGTGTGAAGTGTGTGCGCAAACACAGGTGCACTCTCTGATCCTTTACTCTCATAGTCCGACAGGACAGCAATCCAACACGACCGAGGAGAGATCAGGCGCAGGACCAACGGCTTTACGTGTTTTCCGAGCCACGGGGGTATTAAACCGCCAACTCCACCAAAACTCCGGGCTGTTACTAAGAAACACCTAATGAAAAACCCAATAACACTTGGCCCGACCTGGGAATCGCACCCAGGACCGCTCACTCAGCAGTCGCGCTTGCAACCACGAGATCAACAGGGCAGTCAAATCTCTTCTCTTGTCTTTTGACGTTCAAAAATGCCTTTTATGTGCCTGTTTGAAATACATGATTTGACTTTGACTTCAGTTTCTCTTATTACACCATGTGGATATCGTGACCCTGAATATCGTGCAGTGTATTAAAACTTTTAGACAACATCTATGCTACATTTTTAGCTCAGCATACATTTGAGATAGTCATTATAGTCAGCCAGTCTTACACCCTATGTGTGTGTAGGCAGGTGTACACCAACATTTCAACAGTTAGTCCACATTCACACGATCACACGGCGTCGATCAGAAAGATATTTTACTGTATAATTTTGGGATCACATGGCAGTTTCATACTGCATATTTTATTGCCTGCCACTTCACCTGTGTTGTTATGTAATACGAAAGAGGAATGCATAGGCTACATCCTAACTTATAATATTTATGTCTGTAATTTATATGGTGTACATCAGTGGCGAAGGGTGAATTTATGACAGAGGTAAGCCGGAACAAAAAAAAATACCAAAAAAATGTCAATAAACCGTTACATTAAATTGGTTCCTATTTCGATCTACTTTTCTAAGGTATGAGCTTCATGCGAAGTATCGAAAAATGACAGTACCCAATTCATATAATGGATATTTATATGTAAGTTTAATATTAACATAGTATGCACATAAACTTTCCGGAATAAATGCTCAAAATATTGGTAAAAAACGCAATAAAATCCGTTGTATAGTTTAGAAGAACAACGCAATAATGCTATTTCCGGACACATTCATTTTTAGACACAGAGCTGGGCTGGACAGTTTGTTGCGCCACTTCGTCCCAGCTAAAGCACTATGAAGTGGTGAAGGGCGGGCGTTTTGGGGGACTGTCTTATATAATTTTGACGTTCGAAAAGTGCTGATTCTCAGCTTAATTTGAATATTTCAGTCGATTTTGATTTGGACATGAAAACGCTTCAAAAAATATGTATAGAACATAGATAGATATATTATTTTTCTTATTAGCCTGTGACGTCCCACTGCAGGGCACAGGCCTCCCTACTCTCTCATGAGAGAGTAGGGGTTTAGACAAATTAACCCACCGCTCTTGTCTAGTGCGAGTTGGTGGGTGTACAGTGGACCGCCTGACTGGGTCCGTGGGCGCCGCCTTTGACGTGCCAGATGTTCATCAGCCGCCGCCCTGAGTTAATATCCTGCACTAATATCGACTGTTCCATCCGAGCCTATTTGGGTGTATTTATCCCATAGCCTACAGATGCCGTTCTACGTTTAGTTCAATACTAAATGCACGACAGTTTAAAGTCATATGCATAATTATGTTAACGTGTGATCCCAAGATTTTACCGTAGAATATCGTACCGTACACTGCACACACTTTAAGTCACTTGATCCCACTACCTACATCACTTTGGTCTCTAGAACACCCGGTCCTGATACCCCGAGTCCTGCACAGGCTGGGTCGGCTTGGCCTGCGCGCCGGCCACGTGGTGGTGGTGCCGCAGGTGGCCGGGCCGGCGCGGCGGGGCCAGGTACTCGAACATGCTCTGTGTGTGCTGGGCCAGCATGTTGGCGAGGTCGCATGGCATGGGGTCGGTCCAGAAGAAGTCGTGGTTTAGAGCTGTGTCGGCGTCGTATCTGGAATGAATTTGTTGAGATTGGTGATTTGCATAGATATATTTTTTAATCTTTTTTTTTAAGCTGTAGAGTGGCAAACAAGCTGGCGCGGGTCCAGCCCAATGTTGGGGGATATGGAAAATATTATGACATACACGCAAATGAATCGAAATCGCACTTAAAAGTGCCAAAACATCCACAAGCAACAACCTAGTACACAGTAATAGTAACATGTCTGGAAACCAAACCTTCTAACATAAAAGTGTACTCCACACTCAGCTCTATGTTCTATGTTGGAGGGTTTAGTTTCCCCATTTAATCCTTCAAGTGGACCATTGTGCGTGGGCCATGGCGGCCGTCGGTGGTTATTCCAACCAGCCCACCTCCCTCTAGAAGTTGATTAAGTCTCCCGGTCTGTTGAGAACATCTGTGGAAGATCTGGATGTCTTGAGGGTTACTGACCTAATCTGGGTGACGCCTGTGCACCCAAAGAGCATGTGCGCAACGGTTTCATCAGCCTCCATGCAAGCCCTGCACAAGGGACTGTCCGTTATGCCTATTGTGTGGAAGTGTTTGTTACTCACCTCTTCGCTGGATCCAGTTGCAACAACTTGTCCAACAGATCACAGCCGTACGGATCCTTAACATATGGCTTCAAACGTTCCTTCACCTTCCTCTTCTGACCCTTAGGTAGTTCCATCTTATTGTAAAGATCTAAGTTTTCAACTCCGGGCCAGACATCTGGGGTACAGGAACCGCAGAGCTGGGAGATAAGGATTAGTTGCTGTTGTTCTGTTGGTCCCTGCATGATGGGGGAACGGGTCCACATTTCAGCCATGATGCAGCCAGCTCCCCACATGTCTACAGGTGGCCCGTAGTTCCGGTCACCTGAGGAGATTACGTAGGATGTAGTTTTCTATATTTGGATGGAAATTATTGTGTTTCTATTGGGAAGCCGCACAGGTCGATCAATTAGGTTAAGCTACGCTTGCCGCGATTGGTCCGTGGATGGGAGACATCTTCACATACCAAGACCTGTTCTTGCCTCGGAAATTGTGTTAAGCTGTTGGTCCCAGATGTCATTTGTGGTTCTTTAACAGTCATTATGGGTCATCAAAAATGGGTCGTAAAATTTGTATTCAGCTGCATCCGGTTAGACTGGAAGCTGACACCAACATAGTTAGGAAAAAGCTAGGTAGGCTACGAATAATATTATTCGTAGTAGGCAGGTGATGATTTTGAGAATAGGTTAGTGGTGTTTTACACATGCTGGGGACTTTGTTGCGCCACTTCTTCTTTCCAGCGAAAGCACTAGGAAGTGGTGAAGGGTGGGCGTGCCGGGGGACTATCTTATGTAATTTTGACATTCAGAAAAGTGCTGATTCTCAGCGTAATGTGAATACATGACTTTTGATTTTTGAAGTGTTGTGTTGATCAAGCTAAATAGCATTGAATTTTGTTGCGTATTTAACTTAGAGAAGAGAGACACAAACTTCAGTTAAATTTTTAATTATCTGTGTTGTTTTTGCATTGACAGTCCTTATCAGGAGACTGAGGGGCAATTCTCATTATTTTAAGAACGTCCACAGTATGCCCTCAGTCTCAATCTGTCAAAAATACCTCTAATTTCCCTATTTTTGTCAAGTTTTTGATATTCATTTGTCGCCGAGATGACACTGGGACTAGATTTTGAACATATTAAATTACGAGAATTGGCCTTCTAAAGACTCAGATTACAGACTTGATTAGTAGACTGTGTGAAACACTACTTACCCTACTTACTAACCAGCAAACCTAGTTTCAATCAAGACAACATAATATAAGCTAAGTCAACATGAACCAGAGGGGACTATTCTCATAATTTTAAGAATGAATATCCACACATTTACATTTTTGACATTGATTATCGCCGAGATGAGATTGCGACTAGATTTTCAACATTTTTAATTAGGTAGGGTAGGTCAACATACCCAAAAGTAGTTCTGGTGGCCGATACCACAGGGTCACCACTCTGTTGGTATATTTATTGACTTGACCCGACTTTGCCACACTGAAGGCCCTCGCCAGACCAAAATCAGCCAGTTTTAGAATACCATTCTTAGTTATTAGTACGTTTGCAGCTTTCATATCTCTGTGCAAGATTTTATTACTGTGAATATAGTATAAACCATTTAGTAACTGCTGCATGACCTTTTTGATCTCTCCCAGACTGAATTTGACGTTCACATTGGACAGTAAGCCAGCCAGATCGTGTTCACAGAAATCGAAAACTAAATAAAATGTTGATCTGTATTTGTTGTGCAATGTCGCTTTTGTACGACAAATCTCGATCAGATTCACGACGTTCTCGTGTTTTAGGAGCTGTAGGATCTTTATTTCTCGCAAAGCTGTGATCGGGAATCCTTCCTTTTCGTTGTCCATCAACACTTTCTTCATGGCGACGAACTTTTTGTTGCTATTCCTCTGTCGAGCTTTGAACACTTCTCCGAAGGTTCCCTGGCCGATTTTAGCGACTTTCTCGTATTTTGAGGACTCGTCGCAAAAGGGGAAGTCGAAATCTTCAATGTATTTCTCTTTTTCCCTCATACTTAGGATGGTGGAACTTGTGCTTATTACGGGTTGCGTAGGCTCCCGCGGAGCACTAACGCCTTGCATTTTGGACGTAATTTTGCCGCTCTTTTAGTACACCCTAAGAAAATAATAAGGTTTTGTGTTATGGAGAACACTCGTGGCACTTTTTTTTGAGGTAAATTAGGAAAACAATCACATTCAATTTGTCTCGGATTTGGCAACTTTCGTTGAAAACAAACGTCAAACTGACAGATGCAGATGCAGATTCTTAACAGAGCAAAAAGCAACTAATGTTAGTGATGTACCCATACGAGCTATTTTGAAGTATTTTCTGTCTGGTTTCTCATTTGAAATAGCAGACTTGACTTTTTGAATCAGTGACGCGAATGAAAATGCCTGGCAATAAACGAGCAGGTTCTTGAACTTATCATCCTCCAATTCAGACTACGAAATCTTAAGAAAACTTTTGTTTCTGGGAAAGAATAAAGTTTTCTTTTTTATTATTACCTATTTAAGTTCTGTCTTAGGTTACTAAAACGATAAATCGAATCGAGTTTACTAAACTACCGAACGAGTAGAGAATGTCATCTTGTACTTTCCATTTCACGAATGAACCGTTACATGAAGAGGTAACTAACCAAAAAAACAGTCACATCATCAAATTCTACTTTCCCGTTTCCATAAATGGAACGTCATTTGTTGTCTGTCATTCTCCTATTCGTATCTTATTGTTTTTAGATGAAATTATCGTGAATTTCCTGTGAATTACTCGACAATTACTTTACTAAAAAGGTAAATAATTATTTAATCATTCATTTAAATAACCAGGTTTGCTTCATAATAGTGTAAGTATAGTGATATTTTAAAGATTGTTTTACATCAATATCGATCCGTACCAAAATAACTGGGGCAAAGATTTTAGCGAGTTTTCGCAATCAAAACATTATTGAGGTGCTCGTTATCGCTATCGTGAAAGTCTGTGTAGTCTCTGCGATAACACGCGATGTTAATTACGGTTCTTAATTAGTTTAAATGTGGAGTAAATTGCGAAAATAGTACGCCCCTTTTTTTGTGTTGTATAAAAGGTAATAATATACATTTATAATCGGGTAAACAAACATTAAATGTACAATTGATTACCGCCAAGTTCAGCAGATGTTTTTGAAGTATATTCTAAAATAATTTTTGCGTTATTTCGACTGCAAAACCGAAAACCGCGCCATTCAGCGACTAGGTATCAGATTCTTATTTTTACTTTGCTATTTTGTAGTATTTTTATACATATGATTACGTCGAAATCGGTATTATTAAATATCCGTAAACTTGTTTCTTCTACCTTCCTCTACTAATAATAATTTTCTATCTATACTAATTAGTAAGGGGACTAATAAACTTACCTATTATATCAGATGATGAACTGACTGTAACTATTCATCATCTGTCTATCTAGATAACGCGAGTATCACGATCTGTATGAAAACCAAGCGTGCCATTTTTTGACTACCTGCTATAATGTCACAAGCACTATTTAGTGATGGGAAAGTGAAATCGATTAAAAGATGCCGCCACATGCGGCACCCGTTTTGCCCCACCCCCGGGGCCTAGGGCCAGCGTTCACGCTCACACAGTGCAAAGGACTGAGCGCGAAAGCGGCGGCTTACGATTTTTGTATGTAGGTAATAGGTTACAGGCTGGTGTCTGCAACTCCACGTCAATGCGTGTTATTTTTTGTATGTAAGCGGGTGTCATTTTTGGCACGCGAAGTAGTTGCTCTTGTGTTATCTAGGTGTATCTATATCTATGTTACACACCGATTTCTCTCTTTCATTTGACTTTCGAAAGGCACAGCTGTAGAATATATTTTATGTTGAAACAAGAAATCTTACACAGACAAGGTCGCGGGCGGGAGCTAGTCTCATTAGTAAAACTTGTAATAAAGACTATACAGGGTCAAATTATCTAGCAAAACTCAGCATATTTTTTTTTTTCCTTTATGGTAATTGAGCCAATGTCGACTATTCTGCCAGCGTCGCATATACATAGACGACTTTACACTTTGTAGTAGGTCTACAGGTTCTGTTAGTAGCTCCGCATACTTGACGGGTATCAATACCTAAACATGAAAAAACCGGAAAAAAATAGATTTGATTATAATTTATTTTGAGGTCAACAAGCACTGGTAGAGGTTTACTAGCTAATTTAATTTAACCCTGTATACTTTGTGTTTACCTAAAGTCAAGTCCTTTGAATCTCATTCGGAATTAAATTATCATAATCTGAGTCGTAGACACTTAAGACCATTATAATTAATTAAATGCCTTTGTGTTAATCATATTATTATGTTTATGAGTCATATATCAGGTGTTTATGAGTCATAAGTACAACACAAACAGTTCTATGGTTTCTTGCTTAAACAAAATAAATTCTATTTTTAGTTGAATGCAGAATAACATTTTCATAGTTGAATTATGAATGCAGAATAACATTTTCATTGTTCATGTCTATTTACTATTTTACCGCCAATTTGTCCAGCCAATTTTCCAGGCTAATTCTAAATTAGCCGCCTGGGCTGGTTTATAAAATATGCTTTTTTAGTCACATTCTTTGGATAGGATAGGAGATTTGGTCCACAATATTTTGCACATACAGTATAGAATGTATCGATATGTGCAAAGATTTGTGAAAGATTAGACATCTCAGTCAGATCTTTTCTTTGCAGAAAAATAGGCATAAAACTTCATTATTATTTTTTTATATATGTTACGGCTAATAGCCGAAGTGCGGCTACACCTAGTTTTAATTGAACCTAACCTCGGGGTGCCCTTCGCTCGCTCTTGCATCCTACGTCGCTGGATCCCCGCTTTGCGGGGCTTCTATTTCTGTGTAAGGAGTTTAAGTAACCTAACCTCGGCGTGCCCTTCGCTCGCTCTTGCATCCTACGTCGCCGGATCCCCGCTTTGCGGGGCTCCTATTTCTGTGAAAGGAGTTTAATTAAGTAACCTAACCTCGGCGTGCCCTTCGCTCGCTCTTGCATCTTACGTCGCCGGATCCCTGCTTTGCGGGGCTTCTATTTCTGTGTAAGGAGTTTAATTAAGTAACCTAACCTCGGCGTGCCCTTCGCTCGCTCTTGCATCCTACGTCGCCGGATCCCCGCTTTGCGGGGCTCCTATTTCTGTGTAAGGAGTTTAATTAAGTAACCTAACCTCGGCGTGCCCTTCGCTCGCTCTTGCATCCTACGTCGCCGGATCCCCGCTTTGCGGGGCCCCTATTTCTATGTAAGGAGTTTAATTAAGTAACCTAACCTCGGCGTGCCCTTCGCTCGCTCTTGCATCCTACGTCGCCTCCCGAAGTACACACGATCCGCACGTGGCCGGCTGAACCTAGTTTTACCCGACTAAAACTAGGTATAGCCGCAGCTGTACCCGGCTAAAACTAGGTGTAGCCGCAGTTGTACCCGGCTGAAACTAGGTGTAGCCGCAGTTGTACCCGGCTGAAACTAGGTGTAGCCGCAGTTGTACCCAGCTGAAACTAGGTGTAGCCGCAATTGTACCCGGCTGAAACTAGGGGTAGCCGCAGTTGTACCCGGCTGAAACTAGGTGTAGCCGCAGTTGTACCCAGCTGAAACTAGGTGTAGCCGCAGTTGTACCCGGCTGAAACTAGGGGTAGCCGCAGTTGTACCCGGCTGAAACTAGGTGTAGCCGCACTTGTACCCGGCTGAAACTAGGTGTAGCCGCAGTTGTACTCGGCTGAAAATAGGTGTAGCCGCAGTTGTAACCGGCTGAAAATAGGTGTAGCCGCAGTTGTACCCGGCTGAAACTAGGTGTAGCCGCAGTTCGACTACTAGCCGCGACATATAATTATATAAACTTAACAATCGAGTCGATCTATCTCAACTAAAACGTGTGACGAATATGAAGACTATGATCACACTTGTGCATGGCTCTAAGATCATCAAAACTCTTCTTTATTTTACAGCACCATGGCGAGTGAGAGCAGCTCAGCCGTGCTGGAGTTGAACGATGCCGACAACGAGGACACGGAGGCCACAACGGTGACCGATGACACGCACGAGGGCATGCCGCTTATTATGGAACATGGATATGATATCGCTGTTAAGGTTAGTGTGTAAGAAAATATGCAGAATTTTTTTTTTTGTCTAGTGTGCGCTGTCCCACTCCTGGGCAAAGGCTTCCCTCCACTCCTTCCATCTTACGCGAGCCCGCGCGTCCTCCCTCCAGTTTTGACGGAGCCTATCCAGCTCGTCCCGCCATCTCCTACGTGGTCTGCCGCGACCCCGCCTCACTGTCTCAGGGCACCATTTCTGCGCTATTTGAGCCCACAGTTTGTCCGGCATGCGGCAGACATGACCTGCCCAGTCCCATTTAAGTTGAGTAGCCTTTTAAGCCACGTCAACTATCTTTGTTTTGGAGCGCAGTCTTGTGTTTCGAACACGATCCGTTAATTTAACGCCTAGTATACTGCGCTCCATTACTCTTTGGCAGACCTTGAGTTTGGACTTCTGGATTTTAGTCAAATATTGAAATTAAATTACTTAAAATAAATTATTAATTCTGAAGCCATTTACAGAATTAATAATTACATTTAAATATTATTTAACACGTTATATTAAAAAATAAGCTAGTCAAAACGGGTATAATAGACGTAGGCAAGAAAGCTGCCAGACTCAGGTGGGACTGGGCGGGTCACATCAGCCGCATGCAGGATGACCGCTGGGCAAAAGTTTCCACACAATGGGTGCCTGAAGATGGACGGCGCCGCCGAACCCGGCCCAGAAAGTGATGGCGAGACGACCTGGACGCGTACCGCGAGGGCTGGTTTGAGGTGGCGCGGGAAAAGAGTTCCTGGAAGGATTTGGGGGAGGCCTTTGCCCAGCAGTGGGACAGTACAGGCTAAACAAAAAAAAAAATAAGCTAGTTAGCAAGTCGACATTTCCTATCTGACTACCCCTGAAAGGAAATTGCTAAACAAAGTCATTGGGTCAAAGTCTCTTTAAAAAGTCCAGACATAATCTTGGTCTGATCATGTGAAGACCATGTAGATCTATGTCTGAAATGATCTTTTGAGAAAATGCTGCTAAATAGAAACGGTCGTCATGAACATACATATTGATTATTAGAGACCGGATAATATGCATTTGCATATTTGCATATGCATTTGCATATTTAAGCCATTTTCAGCGCTAATAGCATATTTTTCCTAAGATCTAGTGATGATGCATATTATCGCTATAATTTACAGTATTTTTCGAGCGCAGCGCACTCAGCAGCCGCGCGTCTTTTGTTTTGGTACGATAATAAAATGAAAGAGACAAATGATCGTCGCGCTCGCCTACCGCACTACTCCTTCCTCCCACCTATTATGCATGTTATTGCTCATTGATCTGCAGTTAAAGTTTTTGTGTCAAATTGTACAATGCCTCCCGAAAAAAAAAGTGTGTCTTCGTGGATAAGTGACTTTCCTGAAACATTTACTTACGACGGAACTGTTTTGTATTATCGAGTTTGCGAGAAAAATATTTCGTGCACTAAAAAGTTTCAAATAACGATAAACTTAAATCTAAAGGAATAATATTTACAAAACAAAAAAAAAGGGGTTTGAAGGTTTTGGCCCTAAAATCAGCCGCCATTTTGATTTTTTTTCAGAATCGCGGTGCACAACAAAAGTTATATATTTAGATAGAGGACACTTATACAAACACATAACATAATATCCTAAAGCGTCAGGTTTCGGAGTTATTCACCGAAATATAAGTCGAAAACAACAAGGATTTTTTTGTTTCTTTTCCCTCTAGGTAAGCATATTAAACTATTGAGGTAATAGAAACGTTATGAAACCTTTATGGAGAAGAAACAAATGAAGAATAGACATTTTTTAAATAAATAATTAAACACGGCAATTTATAGTTCGATTTTTAATCCCAGAGACTAATCTGACAAGTGTAATGTTAAACTTCTATACTAAAAAAAAACGAAAACACAAAAGACTTAAATGTCAGATTAGTCTCTGGGATTAAAAAACGAACTATAAATAGCCGTTTTTAATTATTTATTTAAAAAATGTCTATTCTTCATTTGTTTCTTCTCCATAAAGGTTTCATAACGTTTCTATTATCCCAATAGTTTAATATCCTTACCTGGAGGGCAAAAAAACAAAAAAATCCTTGTTGTTTTCGACTTATATTTTGGTGAATAACTCCGAAACCTGACGCTTTAGGATATTATGTTATGTAACATTTTTTGTTTGTATAAGCGTCCTCTATCTAAATATATAACTTTTGTTGTGCACCGCGATTCTGAAAAAAAATCAAAATGGCGGCCGACCTTACGGCCACCCTCCATACAAAAATCTTCTAACCCCTTTAGTCATTTAATGTTGCATATTCTGTCAGTTTTCGTGCATATTTCAAGCATTTTTCATGCATATTTGCATGCATATTTCAAGCTTTTTATGTTGCATATAATCCGGTCTTTATTGATTATATTTGCAGGTGGACGCGCCAATGAAACAGCTGTCAACTCTAGAGACGTACGTGACGTACCGCGTGCGCTGCGTGTGCGCACGCTGGCCTACTCCGCCGCACGTAAGGAGGCGATACAACCATTTTAAGGTAAATTACAGTTATCATTCTCCAACTACCATTATATGTAACATGTGTGTTATGTATTATGTGTACCATTGTATGTGTTATGTATTATATTGTATGTGCTTTTTTTTAATTTTTAAACTTTAATTTTTTTTTGTGTGCCAGCTATGATTCTGTGTTGGTCGAAATAAACGATTTATTATTATATGTGTTAGGTCCGGCCGCGCCAAATTTGCCAAAGACGTAAACAACAATGGCCGCTCAAAATTGAATAAAATCGATATACAAGAACATTTATTATTAGTAATGTTTGTTTGCGTCTAAATCTCTGAGCTAACTAGACGAAAACAAACATTACTTAAAATAAATGTTCTTCAAAATCGATATACATCAATTTTATTCAGTTTCGAGCGGCCATTGTTGTTTACATCGTTGGCAAATTTAGCGCGGCCGGACTTTAGGTCAACGATCAGTGATAATCAATGTCAACATGTAGGTAAATGCTATGCAATTTTTAACAGATTGTCATTAGATGAGATTGCGAACGTTCTTAAAAATACTGGAATTGCACCTCAGTTCACATCAAAAACATAAGACCAATATCCGGCCTAGTTTCATTAGAAAAGTAGCAGAAATGAAGACTTTAGTTTAGAGCCTCTTCGGAATAAGTGTGTCAAACTTAGCCGTTCACGACGCGTAAACGCAGCGTTAGCAACGCGTTTGCACAGCGTCTAGGTTACGTATAAGCACAGAATACTTAATAGTACTACGTACAGAAAAGACACTCCCTTCCCCGCACTCATATCAGATACCGCACCTCACCCCGCACTTCGAGGTATTCGTCGCAGACTCTTTAGCAAGGGCGCTCGCAAACCGCAGCGCTGTATTGCTGACACGAACATACAATTTTGCGATTTAAAAGTTTTATTTGAGTTTTAGTCACGATGATTGGATATTGTGATGCTTTTCCGAATTCGTATTTACATAAACTGTTTGTAAGATTTCGCATTTTTAATAACATGCGATTTAATAACCGATTATTTACAAATAAGTAATTTAAACTAGACTATTTTAGTGTTTTTATTTAAAGTCAAAGTCAAAAGTCAAAGCATTTATTTCAAATAGGCACATAAAAGGCACTTTTGAACGTCAAAAATTATCTTAAAATAGAATTGATTCTAGTCACAAGTTCGGGCAGCGCCGTCGTCGTTCGGTTCCCTGACACAAATTGCTTTCCGCGCCATTTTTTTTACGCTACGCACGACAGCCAACCCTACTAGATTTCAAGCACACATTTGCACGTATACAAACGTCATTTGTTTATGTAGTAGTAATAGGTAATTATTTTGCGAGCGTTGTATGGAGTGTCCGAGATGTGGTATAAGTGCGACGAACGCCTAAGCTAGATCATCGCTGGATGCGAAAGTACCTCTCAAACAGATTCTCATATTTACCCAATAATTTAATCCACTTGAATGCCCAAGTGTACGTAAATGAATGTTTGTACTTGTCCCCAGCTGCTCCACAAGCGCCTGGTGTCGGCGCACCCGCTGCTGGCGCCGCCCGCGCTGCCGCCGCTGCACTCGGCGCGCCAGCAGCTCGACAGGTACTCGCCGTCCTTCGTGGCGCTCAGGACTTGTGCGCTCAACGCATTTCTAGGTGAGTCTATACAGGAAGATTTTTTATCACCATCCAAATTTTTACAGGGTGTTCTACCCATGAATATGAACAACTTTCACTATGGGACCAACTCTGAAATTACGAAAAAAAAACTCAGCTGTTTAATACAAAAGTTCAATACCTGCTTGACCAAAATGTATGAAACAGCAGATTTTTTTTCGTGGTTTCAGAGTTGGTCCCAAAGTTACTGCTTTTGAGCTGAAATTTTGTACAGAGATTCTAGACCAGATACACTCTTCAACCCGTTTGTATTGATATACCCTTTCCGTAACACCCTGTATACTAAAACCTTCCTGAAAGTATGTAGATCACATTAGTGAAAGAATTATCAAAATTGGTTCATCAGTTTTTGAAACAATCGCGGACATACAAACATACATACATACGGGTCGAATACAGAACCTCCTTTTTTGAAGTCGGTTAAAAAAGAGCCGTTTTGGCCAATTATTTTCAGTAAGACCTAAGGACATAGGTAAAAATCTCATTACTATTTCCAAAATCAATGCCTTTTACAATAAAGTAAGTATCGATTAATATTCTCATGTTGTTGACAGAGCGAGTGGCGAAGCACCCTATCCTGACACACAGTGACGACTTCAGAATATTCCTGACCACACCCGACGACGAACTAGACAAGGTAACTATTTCAATATACCATTTATGAAAGTACTAGCTGCGCCCCGCGGTTTTACCCGCATAAGTCTCGATCCCGTGGAAATATCGGGATAAAAAGTACCCTATGTCCTTTCCTGGGATTCAAACTATCTCTATACCAAATTTCATAACATATTTACATAAGCACAACCACTAAACCACTGAACATGTTGCTGCCAAGGATCATCATCATCTTCCCAATCTTTTAAGCCTCCACCACAATGAAAACACATGGTTCTATCTCCGCTACCAGTATAAAAGAAACCAGCTTCTGCAAGATCTTCAGGCTTCTGACGCATACCTCGAGGCCAGTCTATGAAAGTGTGCAAACGTTTTGTTTTTGAACTGAATTGCGGGTGCTGTGGCTTGTGATCTCTATTATATTCACTCATCAATGAGGCTATTGTTCTACTCACTTGTGATGATGCTGAACCAGTACCACACTCATCCATTCCGTCAGAATCATCATCATCATCATCGCTAACTCGAACAAATGTATGTGTAACCTCATCATCACTCTTGAATACAACGTAATGTATGTTTTCAACATTAGATGTCTTCGAATCTTCCATACGACTTCCATCATCGTCATCATCATCATCATCAACATCATTGTCCTGATGTTTTAATGAATCTGAGTTAGATATCTTCTGAGCAGTCCGCATACTTTTAGTCAATATTATCTCACCATGAACATTCTTGAAAATCATTTCAGAAATGTCTTCCACATTAGATTTCACTGAATCAGACATTGCAAATAATAATTAATATCGCGAACCTTCCTCCACCAATACTACCATCCGAATGTAAATAAATACAAACGTACTATAATGTAAACACATCACCATCACACGTGCTTAGCAAAAGAACACTAACCGCAACAACAAAGTTTCATGACATTTCATACACTTCCAAGCCCCGCATCCACCCCGCAGCGCCCCCGCAACGCCTTCTTATCAACATACAGTTAACCGCAACAACAAAGTTTCATGACATTTACTTCCCCGCCCCGCACCCGCCCCGCAGCGCCCCCGCTACGCCTTCTTATCAATAGTTAACCACAATGCAACAAAGTTTCATGACATTTACTTCCCCGCCCCGCCCCCGCAGCGCCCCCGCTACACCTTCTTATCAACATACTGTTTCCGCTCGACACACCATTTTCACCATTAACCACTATAACCTGAACGCTCGTCTCCACACTAACTACATACCCTCACGGGTCTACTTAGGCTGGACTTCCTGTGATCCAGAACCCCCAATAATAAGCTACTAAATTGGTCCAGCCGTTTGAGCGTGAAGAAGTAACAAACATATAAACACACACTCACGAACTTTCGCCTTTATAATATTAGTGTGATTATATTTTTTTGAAGTGAAAACTTCTTAAGGCGCGTTGAGCATTTTTTGAGATGGGAAAAAACCATTGATCTCGCGACACTGTTACCGACACCGCGCTACATTCGGCTGTCCTCGGTTTTAATGTATTTCCGATATGTCAGTGAGCGATTGCAAAGTATTCTGTTTGTGTTTTGTTTATATGACGATTCAAAAAATACACACGTAATTGTTCAAGTTTTCACTTCTGTCGGCACGCCCAGAGTGCCAATTTTTTTTTTACTGTACCGGCTCAACAGCCGTTCAGTCAGCAAGAAAAAAACCCAATTTAACTTTAATAAAAAAAAATCTCTATGGGTTAATTTTTAAATTAATTAGTGAAACGTCGTAGTTGATAGAGTATCGGCAATTAGAAGCATATTCTTCTACAAAATCGTTATTTTTAAGAAACTAAACGCGACAAGTTTACTAAAAAGTTAAAATTATGATTTAAGAAAAACGGTTTTCTGCAGAAAAACGGGTTTCTACGAAAATCCGTTGCACGTCTTGAGGGAAGTTTAACCAACTAATTAAACAAGGCCCAGCATAACATGAGTGCTGAAAACCAGAGTATCAAATAATAATATTGTTAGTGTCAATTTAGATGTCATTTAAAAAATTAACCGTGATAAGGTCGTAGCACACGTATCAAATCGGAAAGGGATCGGCACCGTATCTACTCGAGCCGTTAAGTATTCTTTGTATGAAACTCCCTACTGCAACGCACACTAATCGGAATCGTAACGTAATCACCTCAACTCGGGACAAGCTCTCGAACATCGTTGCGGTGCGTTATGGCTCGTCGTCCCCGCGCTTACGGCTCGTCGTCCCCGCGCTTACGGTTCTCCGTACCCGAGCTTACGTCTCTTCGTCCACCCTTGCCCCTCTCACCCCTCCGGCCTGCTTGCTGCACCATCAACCAGCGGTCGGCGAGCCGTAAGCGCGGCGTCGTCTAGCCGTAGCCGAGTCGACGTATTGGAGCTTCTGATCCGCTTTGGTTACGAGCTTACGTTAGGTTGATGCCTGTTTGATGGCGAGGCAATACGGTGCCGATCCCTTTCCGATTTGATACGTGTTCTACGACCTATAAACAACTTTTGTGGCTGACTGTACCACATGTGTAGATATTTTTTCAAAAAGTTCTATAAAACGATTATTTACTTGTTACAGGTATTCAAAAGTGAAAACAGCGCGCTAAACCTATGGGGGCTCAGCAGTGCACTGTACGGTTCAGGAGAATCGAAGGCTACTAACGGACCAAGGTACTATTCTCCCCTTATAAATACAGGATGTTCGGCAGAACGTTGAACACACGAAAATGGCAGATAGGTGGGGTCGTCTGCTACTACCTACCTTACTTTACTACCTTGCCAATTCATTTATGAAAATATTATGTATGTAAGAAAAAATCTACATCTTTTTAATAAAATAAGCGATAGACATAACTTTAATACAAGAAATAAAGATAAAATACATCAACCATTTTTCAGATTAGCCAAAGTACATACATCTTTTATGGGGTACTGTGTTAAATGTTACAATAAAATACCTTGTGATATATTGCAATTAAATGAAAGAAAATTTAAAACTCACATTAAACGTACACTTTGTAAACAAGCATACTATAAATTAGAAGATTATATCCAAGATAAGAACGCTTGGAAACATGCTGGTCCTGCTCCATAGGACAATCTAGAGTCTAGACAAAATCAAACTGGTTGCTAATTTAATTGTAAATTTTTTTATTCTTTTTTTTTACATTTATTACTCACACCCTGACTTATTACTTGTATTTTGTTTTTTAATTAAAATCGTTTTGCTTGTACCATGTTTGTAAATATGTGAGCACCATGTATCGATGTATCTATCAGATAATTAATTTATATATGTCATGGTTTCGTTTTTAATTCTTTTACCTATTGTGGTATAGTAATTTTATTGTAGGTGCATCATCCTCACATGTTATTATATAATTAATGTACCCATGCAAACGATTGTACCAAAACATTTTAAAAGAGTAACGGTGGAGTTTCTTGCCCGTTCTTCTCCATACGAAAACTACCTTTTGGAATGGGCGACTAGAATCAATTCTATTTTAAGATAATTTTTGACGTTCAAAAGTGCCTTTTATGTGCCTATTTGAAATAAATGCTTTGACTTTGACTTTGGCTACCTACCCAGCCCAAAAAAAATAAAAACCAACGCCCCACAGTTTTTTTTATATTTTCGATATGACTTTAAACTGTCGTGCATTTAGTATTGAACTAAATGTAGAACGCCACCTGTAGGCTATGGAATAAATACACCCAAATAGGCTCGGATGGAACAGTCGATATTAGTGCAGGATATCAACTCAGGGCGGCGGCTGATGAACATCTAGCACCTCAAAGGCGGCGCCCACGGACCCAGTCAGGCGGTCCACTGTACACCCACCAACTCGCACTAGACAAGCGCGGTGGGTTAATTTGTCTAAACCCCTACTCTCTCATGCGAGAGTAGGGAGGCCTTTGCCCTGCAGTGGGACGTCACAGGCTAATAATAATAAAATAATAAGGCTGGATCAAGGGCTTGATTCAGAAAGCTATACTTCTGGACACGGCCCGTATTGTTAGGAGGTTCCTCTCTCTGGAGCCCTGACCACCGGTAGCTTGGACCCTGTTCCCGATACCGGTGGGCTACTATTTTTTATATTTTTAAATGTTTTTATATATTTTTTATATTCTATTGTAGCGCTATCTACAACGCCACATGCGAACAACGCGTCATACTGACGTCACGCAAATCCTGCATCGCGCAAGCAGAGTTTACCACGCAACTAGCATATATACAACAGCCCGACATGAATCATTGGGCAGTTGCCCGCCAGACACAACACCCGTCTGGTCGGAGGATCCTCCCTTTTCTATAGAGTATGAGTGAACTTTACACCCTGTTCCTCATACCTCTATACTGGTGACCCCGAACATGAACGTCAGCGCAGCCTTCGTGCAAATACTTCAGCGTGACGTCATCATCATCACTCCCGCAAGCTTTAGAGCGGCGAGTCACCCAGCCAGCCAGCACCCACGCCTTCAACGGGTATCCTGACCACCAGCATGCAGCGACCGCGCATACCTGGTCATCACCCTCAGCCTCATCAGCAACCTCGGCACAGCACACTGCACTTTCGGCCGGTCTACAAGCAGAGCCCTTCTCTCCTGGTCGACGCCAGCAGTCAGCCTCAACCCGGCGCTGTACTACATCCGACGCACTGGAGCATAACGCAGCGCCACCCCGACTCACTGGGGACATCTTCGCAGACAGTTCCGACTCACCGTGAACTATGCGGCAACCGGTTCCGACTCACAGGAACCTCAGCTGGCCTGGCAAGCATCGCAAGATTCAAGACTCAGCCCACTATCGACCTCCGGTCTCCGGGGGGGAGTGATGTAGCGCTATCTACAACGCCACATGCGAACAACGCGTCATACTGACGTCACGCAAATCCTGCATCGCGCAAGCAGAGTTTACCACGCAACTAGCATATATACAACAGCCCGACATGACTCATCGGGCAGTTGCCCGCCAGACACAACACCCGTCTGGTCGGAGGATCCTCCCTTTTCTATGGAGGTTGAGTGAACTTTACACCCTGTTCCTCATACCTCTATACTATAATTTAAAAATATAATTTATTAATGAAATAAAGGAGATAAAATAATAATAAAAAATAATATAGCCTATTTTACTATTTGCACCAAACAATAATTTTAGATGAATCTACCAATAGTCGAGACAAAAACAAAAAAAAAGGTGTTGCCAGTTTTGTCTATCCTACATAAAGTTATAGGCCTTCAAAGTTTTAAAACTCATGAATTTCGGTAATAAAAAAAATATGGTGCCTGGGTAATTTTTACCAAATTTAAAAACTGGGCCTGCGTAGTGGACGTGGTTTACGACCTCTCACAGAGAGGAGGCCTGTGTCCCAGCAGTGGGAAAATTATAGGCTGATTACTATGTGTTGTTTCAGAGTCAAAGACCCGGAGTTTACTTCAGCGGCAGACTACCTGCAGTCTTTGCAACAGAAGTTGACTACTCTCTGTGCGCTGACTACCAAGTTACACAAGAGTACTGTGGCGCTGAGCGGCGAGTTCATGGGGTAAGCAGTATTATACAGGAAGATTTTTTTATCACCATCCAAATTTTTACAGGCTGTTCTACCCATGAATACGAACAACTTTCACTATGGGACCAACTATGAAATCACGAAAAAAAAAATGAGCTGTTTCATACAAAAGTTCAATAAGTACCTAGTAGTAGTTGAGAGCAGTGGTGGCCCAGTGGTATCGGCCGCGACTTACGAGTTGTAGGTCATAGGTTCGAACCCAGACAGGCGCTTTACTTTGTGTAAATTATTTCATCATCACTGCTCTCAAAACGGTGAAGGAAAACATCGTGAGGAAACCGGCATGTCCTAGAACCAAATATTCGAAGACATGTGACATCTACCAACCCGCACTGGGCCCGCGTGGTGGATTACGGCCCACTCCCTCTCACAGAGAGGAGGTCTGTGTCCCAGCAGTGGGAACATTGTAGGCTGATTATGAATAAGTACCTACTTCACCAAAATGTATAAAACAGCTGATTTTTTTTCGTCATTTCAGAGTTGTTCCCATAGTGAAAGTTGTTCGTATTCATGGGTAGGACACCCTGTAAAAATTTGGGTGGTGATAAAAAAATCTTCCTGTATACCGTGTTATTGAATTAACACAAAACCTCTTAAGGGGTCATTGTACTCATAATTATGAACAACTTTTACTATAGGAACAAACATGAAATAAAAAAACAGCTGTTCCCTACATTTATGTTCGCATAACTCGTCAAAATGTCTACATTTTCAAATCAGCTGGTCCCTAGAACAGCTGTTTTTTTTTTTACGATTGACATGAATCATCGGGCAGTTGCCCACCAGACACAACACCCGTCTGGTCCTTCCTTTTTTATGGGTATCATTTAAGCTATCACCAATTTAATTAGTTTTGTGTTTCTTAAATAATAGGGTTTGTCCTCCAAATAGTAGATCTGTCACCAAAATGTAGTCACCAAACAATGCAAGTGACCTAACCAAACCGAACCTCGGGGTGCCCTTCGCTCGCTCTTGCATCCTATGTCGACGGAGCCCCGCTTCGCGGGGCCCCTATTTCTGTGTAAAGGGTTTAAAGTAACCTAACCAAACCGAACCTCGGGGTGCCCTTCGCTCGTTCTTGCATCCTATGTCGACGGAGCCCCGCTATCTGAGAACGAAAATATTTCGTGGCGATAGATCTATTTATTAGGTGATACAAATATTTCGTGGCGATAGATCTATTTATTAGGTGATACAACTTGATGACAAATATAAATTTTGGTGATAGAAAATATAGTTCCCCTTTTTTATGGAGGATGAGTGAACTGTGTTAACATGCTGTCACTCTGGTATCTCGCCATGTCATTTCGGTGTCACATAGATTACAACTCAATCACTAACACGGTCCCGCTCCCCCAGCATGAAGCGCGCATGCGACGCGTGGACGTCGCAAACGTCCGGACGCGCGGCGCTGGGCACGGCGGGCTGCGCGGCCGGCGCGCGCGCCGCCGCCGCCGCCGCCTCGCGCCGCCCGCCGCTCGCGCACCGCGCCGTGCTGCCGCTGCTGGCGGCCTACGCCGCCGCGCATGTGCACAAGATATCGCAGAGGGATCATATACATGGTGAGTCATCATAATACAGTTTTTTTATCTAGTACAGCATTTTAATCTCATTAACCCATTCGCTACGGCGATAAAATTTACGATTATTAGCCAAGTGCTGGACTTTTCGTCGCGAACGTCCCTGGGCGTCCTCCGCACCTCAGTAGGATACTATGGAACACCAATTTATTATATATTTGTATTTAAAAAACAATGTGCATAAGTGGTTAGCGTGGGATCCTGGGTTCGATTCACAGGTCGGGCAAAAATGTCATTGGTTTTGCCATTAGGAATATTATATTACAAATATAATTTTTTGTGACTTGTTTTTACCAAGATAAAAGCAATTAAAAAAAAAACGGCGATGGGCGTATTTCGCACCTAAATATTAAATCAAAAAACGCCGAAAGGCATCCGCCGTAGCGAATGGGTTAAGCGACGCGCGCTTTACTTGTAATAACCAAACGTGTACAAAACGCGCTTTGAAATGTGTCCTTAAAGATGAGTAGCGTTAGCACACAACACACACACTTACACGCACATCTGACTTCACTAATGTCTCGGACGGTACCGAGACCTCCAGCGCTTACGCACAAATTCACAGCGTGTGCCTGAAAAGCTATGAGACAAAAAGAAACTTCTGAAAATTAATTCCAATAAATAATACAAGACCAAGGGCTGGCTTCTACCTTGGCCAAAAGCTAAGCATTGCCATACAACGTGGTAATGCCGCCAGTCTCTTGGATACATTACCAGTCGACAGCGATGCGGATGAATTTTTCGACGGTATATTTTAGTTTGTGTATAGTTTTAGTTAAGTTAGGTCTTAATTTTGTTATTTTTGTTAATTAAGAATATAAGTAAATAATACAAGCCATTCACTTAACTAACATTTATTATTTACATTACAACAAATAAATATGACTATGTACCGTAATTTGGGGTGAATAGAAATTCAGGGATGAAACAAGAACAATAAAAAGACTTCTGCTACCTACAGATCAAGAAACTTATAGATAAGTGTAGGCAACACTCTAAATACTTAAGTGAAAACGGAGTTTTTGGCGGGATGTCTTCGAGTGAAGTTCAGTGGCTGTTTTAATTATTCGCAAATTGATTCCTAGTGGATATTGTGATGTAAAATTGGTGTAGTTTTGTATCTCAAGTGTCTGCGCAACTGGACAATATGTGGAATCATTGAAACAGGCGCAATCTCGGTAAAACGGAGCTGAGGATTTTATTGTGGTTTTGGCCGCCTCAGCGAAGTTTACTGAGAAGGCTGACTCGATACATTTGCTGCCAAATACTTCAAAGTCGTTAGAATGGGTTGCACCCGCATTCTAATGACAATTACGTAAGAAAACAAAAATGTTTAGTGACTACGACTGAAGGACATGTATCCATGGTCATGAATAAATTTAAAAAAAAAAAAAATTAAGTGAAAACGACTGTGGTCGGACACTCTCTTTCTAAATACACACATAAGAATGAGACAGTGATATGTGTTTTCTTTGTCATATGTATGTATTCAGAAAGAGAGGTCCGACCACAGTAGTCTTCACTTACATAATTATTTAGTGTTGCCTCACTTTTATCTATAAGCTTCTTACTAGAGATATACAACGTGGAGACGACAATAAACAAAAACTCTAGCAATACTAAAGGTAATTACATGCCGAAGATCCTCACTGCGATACCTCGTGGTTGCGGTTTGGCTCGCTAACTCGATGTCATCTCCATGTCCTTTCTTTGGTATCGAATCGTTGTGCTCCTCAAGTTCCGAGTTGAGCTGCACGATTTTCGACAAATGCGTGCACTGACTGGACAGGTCCGCTCAATCCGTGTGGTTCTTTCCTCAAAAGACCATTTCAGAACACCCAATCTACATGGTCTTCACATGATCAGACTAAGATTTTGTCTGGACTTTAAAAGAGACTGTGACCTCTGAGATTGTTACGGCCTTTCTTCCTCAGAGTAGTCAGATAGGAAACGCCGATCTCATCTAACTTATAAAAAATATGATTGACGTGTAAAAGTGTGTACAAACCTACTTACAGAAATAAATCATTTTTGTAAAACAAATGCATGCTAATAGACACGCACGCACATGCCAGACGTTGAGGTGAACCCCAAAGCAGCCCACGATGTGTCACAGTGAGGTACCCTTCGGGGCCGCCTCCACGAGCGAGAGAATCGCGGCGACAGTCTCGCCGTGCCATCAAATTTTAGTTGTGGAGGCACGTTCTAAGAGTGTATAGAAATACGTGGAAAGACGATGTTATCGCCGCGATTCTCTCACTCGTGGAGACGGCCCCTAAACATGAATTTTGCACATGGTTCTAGCTAGAGCATATTTTCCGTTGGATATTAAAAAAAATCAGCTGTTTTGACAGCGTAGGTATTAACCGGTCCAGCGGCGCGCGTCGCCCATTGGCGACGAAACAATACAAAATCAATTGTGTCTCATTAGCGGAGCTTGACAGATTAATTACACTTTTCTATGAAACAGCAGATTTTTTTTGTTTTTTTTTATGTCCTACGAAATATTTCTGCGTCAGGGGTTCTGGGTGTTGAATGCATGTTTACAGTTTGCCGATGCTGCCACCTGTATTCATCCCTACATTTCTATAGACCCCATTATGCCAACAATTAATCGTCCAAATGAATTCTGGTCACAATATTTTCACAAACAGACTTGATTTTCACACTGTTTTCATAAGAACTCCTGGCAGCAGGTCCTTGAACCAAAGAACCTATGAAACGGAGTAGTTTCTCAGGAATTTCTTCATCAATGTCACCATCAGAATTTCTCTTCATAGCTCTAATCTCGCTACGTAATTCAAATGCAATTTTATCATGTTTAAAGTCTTCATGTTCAATAAAAGCGCTGTCGAAATCTGTTGTCCCATCTTTGTATACAACCTTCTTTTTAGATTTCGAAGTTATTTTTATAATACCCTCATAATGGGTAAGTATCTTTTCTTGGAAATTTAGAACAGTGTTACTTTCCACATCCAATGGTATGGTCGTATTTTGAATTTCGCACAATAACGCTTTGTAGCGTTCAAAAAGATCTGTCAATAAGTAGGTTTTATTCTTGTCTATGATTTTGTCGTCTATGAACGCGCAGAGTGCATCAAATGCTTCCATTTTTATTTTTGTTATAACCAGCCTGACGTCTTCTTCATTGCAGTTCTTGGTAGTTATTTTCTGGTGTTGATTTCTATATTCTACTCTGCAAAGAGGATGGCATGAAAATACTTTGTTTTCGTTCAATTTTTCTAATAAATGTTCGTCTTCCATTGCTTTAGCTGCCTCCAAAACCTTTTCAAATTCATCCTCTTTGGCTATCTCTGGCAGCTCAACCTGCAAGCCTATTTTCCTCTGCTCCTTCTCACAAAATAAACAGACGTCATTCGCTGACGAGTCCATCTCAACAATTTTAGGTCCTAACGTCCCCTCACCAAAGTTCAAATTCGGTTGGTTATAAATACTTCCGTATCTGAATAGATCCATACCAGAACCAAATGCGTAATGATCTTTCGTCATATCTTTTTTGATAGGAGATTTTCGTGTTAGTATAGACTTAAGGATTACTCCTCTAGAAATATCTGGGTTGACGTAACTCGGTTCGTCCATTTGATAAGTCTTAAAAGGTGCTACTTTTAAGTCTATATCACAGGTCTTGGTACCAATGCGAGGGATTTCTATAAGCTTCGGTATCTCCATGCTGCTGGATGACGTGTTTTTCTTAAATGCGTTGGGCGAGTCGATTTTGAGGGAAGGTATGTTGTTGATTAGTACCTGTGAATTAAAAGAATAGAATTAGCATTCACACGTAATATAATCACGGCTTGTTACCCCGAAGGCTTGGGCAGAGGTGTAACTGGACTTGGTTGGGTGGAGGTGTTTGGGATGCATGAAGAAGCTTCCTCGTGTAGCGCAGTTTGTTCCGCCAATTGCTCAACTAAATCGAGCGCTCAGCGCATCCTGGACAGTCACGCCCAACACCTTATTTGTTTGGCCAATTCTTTCCTTGCGATGGTAGGGCTAACGTCCTTAAATAGTTCACAAATTCCTCATTTTATTCATTTCCTTAATGATGAATCACTGACTGATTCACATACTATTGTTCTGTTTGTATTTTTTTATTACTGTAACCTTGTTGACATATTGTATTAAGGTGAATGTGCCATGGTAGACCGCGAAATTTAAATTTTCTTACGTTTTTTGCAATTTGCAGATCAGTGTCAGGTTGTATCTTGATCCAAATATGATTTGCGACTATAATAGACATGTATTTACAGAATCATAGTCATTAGAATCATTAATATATCTCTTTAAGTTAGATTTCTACCATAAACACTTTTCCATACGAGATTTGTTCTTAACGGTAGAAATCTAACTTAGAAAGATGTATTAATGATTCTAATTATTATAATTCTGTAAAAACGTACCGGTTATAGTCGCGAATCATATTTTGATCAAGATACAACCTGACACTGACCTGAAAATTGCAAAAAACGTAAGAAAAATTGAATTTCGCGGGCTACAACTATCCATTCACCTTAATATGCAGCATTCTAATGTAATTTAAACGATTTGACATTAATTTGTATTATTATAATTTCCTAATTGTTATTTTAAATGATAACATATTTAGTGGAAATTAAACATAATTTTTATGTCTATGTGACGGTACAACACTGCTTTGAAGATTCCTGAGTTCACAGGACGTAGGCTCTGCTTTAAAACTTACCAGACATACCTATGTATTACCCATGTTTATAAACTAATACATGATTTGATTTATTTGCTCCAACTAAAGTAGTAATTTGAATCCTACAATAATATGTAACCATGAGATGACCTTTTCTTTTTCAATATGACCCTGTATTTATCTATTCATTACATTTCTGCAAGGTCCTGGTTTTTCTAGATTTACTTAAATGAAAAACATTTAGATCAGCATTTTGAACATTCAATTACAAAAGGACAGGAATGTCTGACAACCAGTCTTACCAAGAGGTATCATGTTACGCAATAACTGGGTTGTGGAGGCAGTAGCTTCATGTAAAATACTGGTATTCAGCTGCATCCGGTTAGACTGGAAGCCGACCCCAACATAGTTGGGATAAGGCTAGGCAGATTGATCTACCCCTAAGATGACCCACTGACGGATTTCTTGAATAAAAGACTAACTATTGTGTTTATAAAATCACATCACACTAATATTATAAAATGGCGAATGTTTGCGAGTGTGTTTGTATGTTTGTTACTTTTTCGTGCAAAAACTACTCAATGGATTTGGATGAAATTTGACACACGGATATTTTAAAACCAGGATTAATTAACACATAGAATACTTTTTATACCGATATTCCCACGGGATCGAAACCTATGTGGATGAAACTGCAGAGCGCAGCTAGTATTGTATAATTATGCCTGTGCTGAGTAATTGATCAAGGCTGTTTCCAGAAAAAGTTTTTTTTTTTTTAACAGTAATGGCTCCATCGCACGGTGTGTTAGAAAGCCCGATTTTGTTGCATGCCCTTTTTATTACAGAAATCGATAGTATTTATCATTTTAAGCACTACAGTCAAAGTCCGGCATCGATACGACTTGTAGATGTTTTTTAAAAAAATCTCAAAGTTGCTGTATAACCGGGTCATGAAAATAATAAAAAAAATTATATAAAAAAACCAGCCTACATATTTAAATTTCCATTATAATTACTAATCAAACTTATAATACCTAACTATCTGACAAGTTTTCGTGTCTGTATTACAAATAGATCGCGAAATATGAATATTTTTATGTTTTTTACTTTTTATTTAATTTCTTGGCAATAATGCGGTATTAGATGGAGATATTCGACCAGACGATTTTCAACATGTATGTCTATCGACCTTATTAAAACCACAATCTAATTCAGCGTTATTTAGAAGTTATGAGAATTTTTCTATTTTAGCCAGGGTTGTCACATTCGAAAATGTCAAGTTTTATCCGGGTTGTAAAAACTAAAAATGGTTATAAGCTGGTTATAAGCGGTCATCGTCGCCTATACCACCTATCGTCCCTCTAGACATGTCGCGCAAGTATAAATGAGACGGCAGTTACCCACCCTGAGACTTTAAGGTGTGTTCTGTCTCACGTGCCTATAATTTTGCTGGCTAACTGTCCTTCAAACCGAAACACAATAGTCCAACACTACTGCTTGGCGGCAGAAATAGACGAGTCGGTGGTACCCACCCAGGCGGACTAAGCGAAAGAATCAAAGAATAAGAGTGCCCATGGGTATAGTTTCAGTTATTGGTAAATGCACATATAAAGATAATTAATCGATAATATATACGACTTCTTTCAGCTAAACTCAAAATTATAAAAAATATTAAATTTAAAATTCTGGTTAAAGTGACAACCCTAGTACAAAAAAATCCGGATATAACTGAAAATTCTCATAACTTCTAAATAACGCTGAATTAGATTGTGGTTTTAATAAGGTCGATAGACATACATGTTGACAATCGTCTGGTCGAATATCTCCATCTAATACCGTATTATTGCAAAGAAATTAAATAAAAAGTAAAAAACATAAAAATATTAATATTTCGCGATCTATTTGCAATACAGACACGAAAACTTGTCAGATAGTTAGGTATTATAAGTTTGATTAGTAATTATAATGGAAATTTAAATATGTAGGCTGGTTTTTTTTATATAATTTTGTTTATTATTTTCATGACCCGGTTATACAGCAATTTTGAGATTTTTTTAAAAAACATCTACAAGTCGTATCGATGCCGGACTTTGACTGTAGTGCTTAAAATGATAAATACTATCGATTTCTGTAATAAAAAGGGCATGCAACAAAATCGGGCTTTCTAACACACCGTGCATCGTTTTAACAATGATTCTGCCAATGTCAAGGTTAAGGGAAACAAAGTGTATTCGTTGAGGTTGACCGGTTATACTGTCTTTAGTACGGTTTAGTTACAACTGGAACTGAATGATTCCTTTGCCAGACTTCACTCACAGAGACACATTCTATATACAAATATAAACTCTCGGATTCGTCCCATGGGGCTAGGCAGAAACTCCTCCTCCTTTTGCTTTGTGAACGTTTGTACATTCACTAGGATCTACAAAAAATATAATTAAATACACAAAAATATATTTACCTTGCTATTACTGAACATAGAGGCGAACTCCTTTCTATTATTACTTTTTAAAATAATAAACTTGTCATAGCATTGTAAATGATAACCTCTTTGCATCAAACTCTTTGGTAAAACGACATCTTTATAGATCAAATTCTTTTTCTTCCGAAACGCCTGTATTTTGCGACATTTTTCTAATCTTTCTTCGTTAAATTTCTTGACAATGATGCCCGCTTTTTTGCATAAGAAACAGGTTAGCATTTTCAGGTGTATTATCTTCTCTTTTCTTAAATCCATTCCGTTTTTTGCGTTTTAAATAACCTCAAAAACTATACCATAGTCTTAATCTTCGCACAAATCACTATATTGACACTTTTTGTACAAAATTCACTGTATCAATGAGAAAATACGGAAGTAGAATCAAAGTTAAAGAGTTGTTATGTCTCAATGTCAAAATTTAACCTCGCTTTTATGTTCCTTGTCGAAACATTACACTTTTAACACACGTTCAGTCACAGATCACACAAATAACACCTATTATTACTTGATACTTGATTAGCAATTAATTTTACAGTTATTTTCAACAAATAAATCATCGCTTGCCGTTAATCTATAGTAATGTTTACTAGCCAAGGTCGTGTGTTGACGTTTGACGCGCGCGTTTCATTGAACCACACGGCGATATTAGTCTTTGGCGGTCGCTTCTTACGGTAGGTAGCGGAGACTGCCGAACTGCCGAATAGCGCCGAAGTTGTAAAATGGCCGTGAGTGTAAGAGAGATGGTAGATAGTCGTGCTTTGTCGCTCGCATGTGTTTTGTTTTGAGATAGTGATGTGACGTGTGCCGTCGTGACGTGGTTATCGATACGGTTTTATTATTATTATTTGGTTAGACACAGTAGCAGTTAATTAGCTGAAGCGTGTGTATCGTATAGCTTGGAGATATTTAGGGCCAAAGCACACACGCTATTTTTTGCATCGGCGATCGGCGATTTTGCGGCTGTATCGATGCTATATCGCGTTTTGGCGACTCTGCGTTCGGACGCGGTATCGGAATCGCGCGTTTTAGCGACTGCTCCGATGCTGCATCGCGTTTTGGCGACTCTCTGCGTTCGGACGTGGTATCGGAATCGCGCGTTTTAGCGACTGCTCCGATGCTGGCGCAGATGCCAAATCGCTGCGACCGGCATCCGAATGTGTGCGGAGTGTAGCGTTCAGCCGCTGTATCGAGCTTCCGAAAAGCGACTGAATCGCCGCGTTTGGCGTTTTTAAGTGTGCGGTGTGGAATACTTGGTCGCTGCATTTAGCTTCTAAAAAGCAGCTGAATCGCCGATCACCGATTCAAAAAGTAGCGTGTGTGCTTTGGCCCTTAGTCTGTCCAGACGATTCTTGAAGCAGTTCAGTGTGGGAGCCGTCACAACATTTTCCAGGAGCCTATTCCATGCTGTTACAACTCGGTTCGACAAGAGTTGTTTCAAGGGCTTTTTTTGTTTTGAGTTTTTGACTATACTTTTTAATTAAGTCTTCAATTAAAACCCAACTAATACTTTGGTTGGTGCAAAGAGAAGAGATGAGGAACGGAGAACAGAAGGGTTTCACAAAAAAAAAACATTATATTTGGCGATTGAGAAACTAATTCGTGACTAAGCAACAAGCAGTAAACCATTATGAGTTGACTGTAGTAATAATAGACAGCCTACAGCAATCTACAGTTGGACATAAGCATAATAAGTCTATAATGTTCCCACTGCTGGGACACAGTCCTCTCTTCGAGAGGGAGTGGGCTGTAATCTACCACGCGGGCCCAGTGCGGGTTGGTAGTGACACATATATTCGAAGTTTTGGTTCTAGGACATACTAGTTTCCTCACGATTTTTGCCTTAACCGTTTTGAGTGCCTGGGTTCGCTGGGCTATCACGACTCGTTGAAATTGCAGCAGTTGGACATAAGGTCCTCAAACTTATTATTGTTATTAGGATTAAATGTAGACAAAAGCTCATTAATGCGGAACATAAATGTATCGACAAACTTAGTGATACCAAGTTTTACCTCCCTACAGAACGACCGCGAGCATCGAACTCGATCGATGATAGCAAGGTCAACGAGCTTAGCACGCTATTCATTGCTTGCCTGAAACTAAGCAAGGTCTTTGCCCTCACTACCAAAAGTCAATGTATGTTTTACAGGCTATTTCAGCTGTATTTTGGTTAGTAATGGAAAAATTTAATATACAAAATTCGAAAAAAAAAAACTTAAAAGCAAGCCTTAGGCCGTTTGTTTATGGCCGCCGCCGTCAACGGAAAGTCAATGGTGTCAATTCCCTTGTTCACAAACTAAATTTAATTAAGTTCAGTGCATATTTTTCTTTCTAGCTCATTAAGAAAAGGACAGAAAATAAATATTAGTTTAGTCCTGTCAAATTAATCAGCGCCTTACGTAAATTGACGTAATTTTAGTAGGCAAGTTTTTAATCACGTCTAAACTTCTATGGAGTAGAGCAGACGCTGATTAATTTGACAGGACTGAAATAAAATGTATCTTCTGTCCTTTTCGTAATGAAATAGAAAGAAAAAGATGCACTGAACTTAAGTTTCGTTTACTTTGTGAACAAGGGAATCAGCACCAATGATAAACGAGATTATTTGAACCGAACGTGACGTCCGGGTGATGGCGATCGTTTGTCCACCGCGGACAGATTTGCAGGTTTACTCGGCAAAATTACATAGATATGGATTTTCCTGAACCCAGCTAAATAAAATAAAATGTCTTTGTTACAGCTGCCTATGTCGCCGGGACTAACACCACAGATGACCTACACAATAGGTAAGATACTCAATACTCAATTCTTTATTGCATTTCACAATGTAGCACACCCCGGACACTCCATACAACGCTCGCAAAATAATTACCTACTACTACTACATTAAAAAATGACGTTTGTATACGTATGAATGTGTGCGTGAGGTACTTGTGTTTGCGAGCGCTCTTGTTAAAGAACTGCGACGGTAACCTCGAAGTGCGGGGTGAGGTGCGGTAACTGATGTTAGTGCGGGGAAGGGAGTGGCCTTTCTGTACGTAGTACTTTAAGAATTCTGTGCAATGTAGGCTTAGGTGGTAAATATTTGCCAAAAGAAACAATCATGGACCTTGTCGGGCACAGCAAAAGAAAGATATGATATGAGGATTCATAATTGTATCATAATTATTTGCCTTCATGTTGTGAGGATGCTTGACGAGAGGGTAGTTAAGCGAATCTTCTTTTCTCAACTCGACGGCAAGTGGAAACAAGGCGGCCAGTTCCTCAGATACAAAGACGTTCAGAAAAGACATATGCAGTGATGCGATATTTATTCCTCTTGTAATTTATTAGGAACAATTTATATTGTGTTTGATACATTATTTTACATTACATACATCATAATTAATAAAATTAATATAAATTCTAAAAGTGAACATGCAACAATAATAATAAAAAAAAATATGTTTAAAGGGAATAGATCATCTTTATCAGAAGAGGCCATGTTGCGTGGGTTTGCGGGCGAGGAGTTGAAAGTATTATGAAAGTCTTTATGAACAATCACAGGATGTCTAATCCAATTATTTAATTAACGATAATGCATGAATGACATTCCACCAAGTACGTGGGGCGCGAGCGCAATCAATTTACACACAATTGGATATCATAGCACAATTCCTCCAATCAATATCGTCATTTACGATCAACCCATGTGAATGTATCCCTCACTTTTCCCTTGTTCTTATTATGGCGGGCCGCCTCCCCAGTCCATGGTGTTACGTCAAATTGACAGTTGACATATCTTCTAAAAAAAACAATATTAACCAAAGAGGTTGGCATCACCGAACCAATTCTCTAAACGCGCCGACATGTTTATAAAAATCAATAATAATAAATAGCAATTTTTTTTTTGGAATATTAATATTAAATTACAGTTTGTCCATTGAGTACAAGTTTTTATCTGACAGAAATGCTTTGTTGCTACAAATATTGATTTTTAAAAAATCCGATGATGCAGTTTTAGTTTTCATCAAAATCGAGCCCGTGACTCCTTGGAGTACTTTTCGCTATTCCTCATAGTTTTGGATTTGGCCATCCACGCCCACTTGAACAATTCACCTTGTATATTAATTTGCCTTCAAACACTTTAACAGTAGTAGAGCACTTTGTGAAGAGCTCGACCAGGAAGTACTACCATCGTCTTCCTGTCCTCGTCCCATGTTACTCGGGGTCGGCGCAACATGTTTTCTTCTTCCATTCTCCCCTCTTAAACCAGGCGCGGTCGCAGCCTAAGATTTTGGTTGATACCTCGGCACCCATGATGACCCCCCGTCATCATGGGTGCCGAGGTATATTTTAAGGGAGGTACATCTTCTCGTTGGTCTAGTGGTCGCAAGCGTTACTGCTGAGAATGAGGTCCTAGCAGGGTTCGATTCCTAGGTCGGGTAAAGTGTTAAAGGGTTTTTCCATCAGAAATTTCTCAGAAGCAGCTTGGAGTCTGGATTTGTGCCCGGTTGTCGGCAGTAGGCTCGCCCTCTATGACATTTCACTTAATAACTGGCGAAATGTGGGTGTAAGTACTATATGAAGGTACACCCCTGCCCAACCCTTTGGGGATTAAAGGCGTGATGATATGTTAAGGTTCATGTACATCTCCAGCTCCACATTACTTATGCTATTCAGGGACGCAGCTTTTACATAGGCGGGTGTTACTTAAATGCTGCCAAATTGGTCGTATTTATAAGAACGGTAGTTTGCGTAGGGTGGGGAGAGCGAGCGAAGCGAGCTCGAAAATTTTAACAATCCGCCTCTGTTGATTAGGTGTTTTGTTTTATATTGTCAAGTAGAAATAGGAGTTACATTGTCGACTTTGCAGGCAAGCTCAAGCAGCTATCAGAATCTAAAATGCAAGAGCGAGCGAAGCGAGCTCGAAAATTTTGCACTCTCGGATAGGTTCGAGTTTCTTTCGATCATTCCAAAAGGACTAGGAATTACTTGCTTTGTCGACTTTTGAAGAAAAGCTCAAGAACCAATGTAAATTGCAAGAACGAGCGTAGCGAGCCTGAAAATTGTAGCACCCCACCTTGAATAGTCTCTGTTTTCTTTTACCCATCATACAAAAAAATAACTTACTTTATCGAATTATGACGAAAAGCTTAAACTCGTTTTACAGCAGTTTAGGTTTTGGAATCTAGCCTTACCTAAGTCTTTCAACCTTACGTACGAGCGGGGTGCCCAATAACCCGAGTTTGCTTCGCTCGCTCTTGAATCCTGGATTCTATATTTTTATAACAGACTTTTTAAAGGAAAATATTTATTAGGCGCGTTAAAAAACCCACTGTCATTTCATGGTTTTAAGTTTTTACTTCAGTCGGCAGTCCCCATGTCTGCCGATGTTCTTAATGTTTTTGAATGTGCCAATCGGGGTTTTCGTGGCTCAAGTACAGTTTTAAGTTAGTAAGGCAAGTAAATCATTCAGACCAGTCATGACCCCCACGACCCCCCCCTCGGACCGCGCATGTCTCAACCGTCACGCTATCATTCACTCCCTTCTCTTTCATATCATTCCTCACACAATCCATGCGTCTTTTCTTTGGCCTTCTTCTCTCTTTCTTCATCCATTAAACAGGACCTAATGGCTGCGTCAGCGAATACTATCCGCGTTGCAGAATTTAGGGCCAAAGAAATTTAAAAAATAAAAAAATAATTTTTACCATCAACACGTTATTTGGGTCGCTAGTGTTTTTTTTTCCACTAGCCTGTGATGTCCCACTGCTGGGCTAAGGCCTCCGTACTCTCCTTCCTCCTCTCTCTGTCCAGGGAGTCAAGGGCCATTCTTTATTAAGGAGTCTAGCTCTTCCCGCCATCTCCGTCTGGGCCTGCCGCAATGTCGTTTGCCACTAAGGTGAATGCGCAGTGGTAGACCGCGAAATTCAAATTTTCTTACGTTTTAGATTTGTTCCATACGCACTTTTCCATGAGAGATTTGTTCATATGGAACAAATCTAACTTAGAAAGATGTATTAATGATTCTAATGATTATAATTCTGTAAATACATACCTGTTATAGTCGCGAATCATATTTTAATCAAGATACATCCTGACACTGACCCGAAAATTGCAAAAAACGTGAGAAAAATTGAATTTTCATGGGCTACACCTGCGCATTCACTTTAAGCGGGACCCGCTGAGTCGTAAGTTTGGCGCACTGGTCAAGTATCATATTTATATATATAAATCACGTGACCACTTCCGCTTTATATTTTATCACAAAAGATTGAAAATAAAAGACATCCTCGTGCAATCGTTTGGAGGTCGACCTTGAGTTTGGCATAACAGCGTGAGGTCACGCGTCCTCTCGACCTCGCCTTCAATGTATCGGAATAGTCTGTGCGTCATATTTGCCAAGGTCATCTGGGAGTTTTAGCTCACATATAAAATTACGCCTGTTTTCCCGTAGGACAAGAAGAGATGTAGGCACAGTTAGCAACATTCCAGTTTTTTAAACTATTGAGCTAAATGTTAACACTAGAAATAAGGACAAACTACGTGCTCCCTTTCACCGGCTTCATAAGGTTCATAACTCATTTG
This sequence comes from Amphipoea oculea, assembly GCA_945859645.1. Lineage (NCBI taxonomy): Eukaryota > Metazoa > Arthropoda > Insecta > Lepidoptera > Noctuidae > Amphipoea > Amphipoea oculea. Next base: position 11,327,589 of record OX243891.1, on the reverse strand, counting down.
TTGGGCTTGGTATAACCTTTTATAACAAGCTACCTCCTTCTTTGCTAGATTGGCCTTTTAATACGTTTAAAGCTCAAGTAAAATCCAACCTTTGTTCAAAAGCATACTATTCCATCAACGACTACTTAAACGATAAGAATAGTTGGTCGCCCTGATTAACTCAAGACAATTTTTATGTTCTTTCTCCAGAATTAACTTACTGACAGGTTATATGAGTTCATATAATTGTTATTTTTCATTTGAGAGCTTTAGTCTACTTAGTATTGTATAAAATCAATTATTTTCCAACTGAACAGACAGCTGTGCTGCTGGGGAGTTTGTTCCGCCACTTCTTCTCCCCAGCGAAAGCACTAAGAAGTGGTGAAGGGCGGCCGTTTTGGGGGACTGTGTTTTGTAATTTTGACGTTCGAAAAGTGCTGATTCTCGGCCTAGTTTGAATAAATGACTTTTGATTTCGATTTGATTTTGATTGAAATACTTGTTTAATCTAAATCGGAACAGAAATAAAATTAAAATAATATTAACTCTTGGCAATTATAATAATATTGTGTCAATTTACATCAAAATCAAAATATTTTATTTCACGTGGGCACTTATGAAACGTCAAAAGCGGTGCACGGTTCCAATTGGTCGTTTCATGGAGAAGAGCCGGCAAGAAACTCCGCGGTTACTCTTTTAAGAATAATTGACTGTTCTTCTTCTTAGCGTGTCGATAGCAATCTAAATGGACTCGGCCCAGAATTCGGCTACTTGTTTGGCTCCATCACCAGCGTCCATCAGTTCCTGTAACGTGCAGCTGACAGGCCACGCAGGGCACGATATTAAGTGTCCCATCGTTTGTGGAACAGCACCACATTTACACTCCAAGGCGGAGTCGTCTATGAATCTCCACCTGAAAAGGTTTTCCTTGCTTCGGCCAACCTGGGTCCGGAGTCTGTTAGGTTACCCAAGGTAACTCATGTCCAGGTGGGACGTCTTCAGCGTTACAATGTTTCAAATTACAGCGTAGGCCTGTCTACAAGTACTAACAAAATAGAAAATGGTCAACAAATCTACAGTCTACAAAGCCTACAACGTTCTCATCTCATATTCACGAGGCAAGCTCTACTTCCAAAGGCCAAATGGTTAACTATACGGCTAATTTAACCAGTTGGTTGCGACATAATTATACATTATAATTGCACAAAACAACTAGTTTCTAATATCAACATTTCTTTGTCCGCAGGCTTGAACAGGCATCCGAAGCGCTACGCTCCGAACTATCAGACTGGGTACCAAAAACTCGCTCAGAAATCAAAACGCTACTACTAGACCTCGCCGAAAGGCAAGTCAACCTGCACACGCAAACGCTCCATGGCTGGGAACACGCGTTAAAACTAGCTACAGAAGCTAATATAGATGAGATATTTAAGACTGTCTCCAAAAATGCAGTACAGAATCTTTCGCCTTCAAGGTGTAGGTCTGAAATGACTCCTACGGAGACGGAAAGAGATCTAGATGATTATAGCGAAGAATTTGACGCTAACAGTCATGATGACTTTGAATCGAATCATATTATAGTGTACGATGAGGACAGAGTTTCAGATCCGAAGCTGAATTTAGAGAACGATATTGATGGTGATTTTGAATCCAAACTGGATGAGTTGCAAAATGATTCTTTGAGTGTAAAGGAGATTAATGATACGGAGGTTGTTAATGATAGTCAAGTTGTAAAAACACAAGAAGAGATTATGAACGAGATTTTAGAAGACACAGTAACGGAAGCGTCGAGCAGTGATTTGAAACCAAAGTCTTTGAATTCAAAGAGTGACGGCATTTCGGATCCGTTGAGAGATTTTACGGACGTTGATCTATCATGATTTTATGACTCCCTTTTCTTTGATTTACTTAAAGATTTTTAACCCTGATTTAGGAACTGCTATTAATGCAGTTCCTTTTATAGATCTGGGTGAGGCGTTTGACTTTATCAGCCAATGAGCGACCAGTGCTGAAATTCAGTCAGCCAATAAAAGGAATAGCAATAGTCATTGTAAGGCCATTGGTGATTGCATTTTATTGTTATTAGCAGACAGAAGGCCATTTTAAGACATTAATGAACAAAAACGTTGAGGGATCCCCAAGGCAATATATTTGGACCACTACTGTACATTTTAGATACTCGTGGCTTTCTACGGTATGTTTTAGGTACCGTTTAGGGTTTTAGTTATCGCCAAGTCAGAATTGTAAGATATTTACGAAAACTAAGATAGATTTAGTATTTGAATACTTAGAATTTAGTGACAAAAATCTGTTAATGTGATTGCTGAAAGAAAAATAATAAGTTAAAACAAAATAATATCTACATTATTGCTATCAGGAACAACAGATATTTATTAAATATGTTTCTGTCTCTATGATACACCTTATAATGAAAGAGACAGCGCGAAACTTATTGGCGGCTTTAAATTGAGTTGTGTTTGAGTGTTCAGCTGTTAGACATTGAAAGCAGATATCCCTGCATTTACAAACCAATTTGAACATCCACTATGCACAATTCTTTACCATGAGCAAAGAAAACAACCAGTCTTACTCTCAGTGGCGTGCATTGCATATAGGCATATAAGCTGTGCCTACCTCGATATATCAACATAAGCCTGTCAATTACATTTTAGTGTGTGTGCCTCCCACAATTAAGAAACTCACTAAATTATCATACCTAACAAAAAACAAAATCTTCATACAAACACGCGCGGCAGTAGGCAGTCGCCGGACGGCCTACTCGGCTCCCGTACTATTCGCACATTGTCATTGGTCTTTACTCGTTCAAGTAAATACGACAAAATTAAAAATACGTACGTCTCACGCGTATTACCATGACGTTCGACCTTCGCAATTTATCACCCTTAAGTAGGCATGCCTACTCAAATAACCACACTTTAACCTCACTTCTTTTTTCTGATTAGTGACCACGTTTGCCTAGACTAGACCCGGCCTAGTGCCTACCTATTCTGAAAACCAATGCACGCCACTGCTTACTCTGGGGTATCGTATTGCGTATATCTGCCTAGCCTTTTCCCAACTATGTTAGGGTCGGCTTCCAGTCTAGTTCCAGTTACATGGCGCGACTGCCTATCTGACCTCCACAACCCAGTTACTGGGTAACATGATACTCCTTGATAATAGTATCCTGGTTAATTTTGGCGATTTTGAAGATAGTAAATAATAAGGACAATATAAAAATGTATCCAAAGCAATTAATATCATATCATTCATAATACAACTGTTATATACAAATTATTAGTTTAATTATTTATGTCTTTTCTTACATACCCCTTACTAATAAACGTTGTATAGCGTCTGTATAGTTACACAACGCTTTGTCTTCTTCTTTCGAAAGTCAAATTACTGACGACTGAAAGAGAGAAATCGGTGTGTAACTATTTATCCAGACTAACCCCCTTATTCATAAAACTTAAATATCAAACATATTTTAGTTAAAATGGGGTTTGTCTCTTTTTTACACACAGAAATGACAACGTGACAGATAAAGACAAACGTTCTATAAACCTATTTTAGCTAAAATAAAGATAAAATAGGATTATGAATAAGGGGGTAAGATTATAAATTCGAAAGTAACTCTGTCTGTCTGTATGTTACCTTTTCACGCCTAAACCGCTGAACCGATTTAGATGAAATTTGGTATAGAGATAGTTTGAGTCCCGGGAAAGGACATAGGATACTTTTTATCCCGATATTCCCACGGGATTGAGACTTATGCGGGTGAAGCCGCGGGGCGCAGCTAGTCTGATATAATACATTTATTAGTAAGGGAATCTTTAGGCTTAGAAGACATTTATGTTCTTGAGATGAAAGAAAAAATAACTTATGTAACACAATATTCTAACTGAACACTACTTATATTTGTTGAACGTTGTATTATATCAACCTAAATTAACTGGCAAAACCTTATGCATTACACGACTGTGAAATTTCGCCAGCTAATCTAATTTGACCTTTAATGTTATAGGCATGTATTTAATCGAACCTCTATTAATTATTTAATTCTCAGTTTGTGCTCCTAAAAATATTATTGAACACTAATTAATGATTGCGCCTCTTTTTGTGAACCTCAAAATAATCACTATTTTCGGGTTTTTAACCGACTTCTAAAAAAGGAGGAGGTTCTCAATTCGAATGTTTGTATGTTTTTTTTTTTTTTTTTTGTGTTTGTTCGCGCATAACTCCGTCGATTGCCAACCGATTTGAAAAATTCTTTTTTTGTTGGAAAGGGTATAGTTTCCAAATGGTCCCATGAAAATTTTATTGAAATCGGACAAGCTGTTTTTCAAAAATCAACAAAAATCTAAAAATTTATCTGCATTGTCCACATTAACGATTTTTTTGTTTACTTTTTTGTGGGGTAGGTACAACTAAAAAGTGAAAAATAAAAACTTTTTTACAAAAAATAAACAACCGACTTCAAAAAAAACACTACAAAGTGATAAATAACTTTAATTTCGGAAGTCGGTGTCAAAAAACGAAAATGCGGAACCAACGACACCGACTTCCGAAATTAAAGTTATTTATCACTTTGTAGTGTTTTTTTTGAAGTCGGTTGTTTATTTTTTGTAAAAAAGTTTTTTAAAAATACTAAATAGCCAGGTAACTGCTACCATCTTGGATTTTCGCTCGGCTCGCGCGCTAACCCCTTTGGTACCCTCTACCATAGCTTAGTTACTGTGGCCAAATGTGAGAAAAGCCCAAAAGTTAAAAAAAAGCTCAACTATTATAAAAACTGTGCATCAACAGAAGCGCAAAAAGTAACAGAGGTTCATTAATTTAAATCATAACCCTCCTTTTTGCTTCGCCGTAGTCGGGTAAAAACAGTGTCCATCATGAGAAGGTCAATACATTTTTGGGGTTTCTTGGGGTTCCTATATTATATCACCCTGTATTAAAATGATTTAAAACTTAAAAGCTCTGAAATTATTTTTGTGTGCGCGAATGTGATTTGATTGAACTGTGCCAAAGATGCTTTTAAATCAGCAGTATGATTGTATAGCTAAACTAAATCGAAACTCTACTTAACCTTTTAGAATGTTTAAACTGCTATTACTTTTAGACTCAGACAGTTACTATCACAAAGTGAAATGAAATTGTTTATTCTGTAAATAGGGTATCGGAATCATTAAAAAAAAACCGAGTGTGCTTATGACCACACGACTGAAGTGAAACTTCAAACGTATTTGGCTATGAGAGGAAGAGAGAAAGAAAATGTGCGCGCGCACTGCTTTCTCTTGCTTATATCCCCCACTCAACTCCCGTTCGCCTCGCCCGATCACATTTTTGTAACGCGTTCGCCAGCTTACTCCCCATGTCAAGCGTGGGTAAAGAAGTTTCACTTCAAAAAAAACTAGATGGAGTCGACTTTACCTGCGGGGTAATAAAGTAACACACTATCAGCAATAACTATTAGCAATGGCTTTCATTTTGACAGTCCAACAACATTCATTGCGTTATTTACGCTGTTGAGCAGACAAAGTTTTCGAACATATGAAGCAATGGATTAGCAATATCTTTAAAAATTATTTTAGTGTGTTATGCAATTAGGGTCCTGAGGTTGTTTCGCCATTTCTTCTCAAGAATGTCGAAACAAACTCAGCTATCTAAGTATCTTTTAAAGTCCAGACATAATCTTGGTCAGATCATGTAAGGACCATGTAGATTAGTGTCGGACGGAAAGCGTGTTTTGAGGAAAGTACCAGATTACAGATTTGTTTGATAGTGCAAGCATTTTGTCAGTACCTAATCGTATAGATTAACTCAGAACTAAAGTAAATATGTACAAAGAACAACACGCATCTTTTGGCACAGTTTATTTAGAATGTTTTATGTAAATAAGTCGATGCAATACATTTGTATATAAAGGATTATTTATTACAATATTACTGACTTTTATTTACCTGTTTTTCCTCGTCATCATCTGCCTAGACTTTAACCGGTCAAGCGTCGCGGTTCGCCGATCTTGGCCGGTTAATGAAAAATAGGAAAGCCACGCGACCAGACGAGATTCCTGGAGAAAACTGGTGCAGCATGGTTGACTAAGCTTTTCAACGAAATTCTTCAATCCGGGGCTAAAGTGGATGGCGGAGCACCGCCGTGCTCTCGTAGAGGCGATCGGCAGCGGCGGCGACCTCTCGCGTCCGGCCCAGGTTCAAGCCATGCTCCGGGGCGAGAGGGAGTGGGGGGCGGTCACCTCCTTCTGCGAAGCAGTCATGCTAGCGAAGGAGGTGGCGGGACGGCTGAGGGAGAAAGCCTCACGTCCCAGCCGCCGCGGGAGACGCTCCGGGCGTCGGGAGCCGCTCCGGGCGTCGGGAGCCGCGGGAGACGCTCCGGGCGTCGGGAGCCGCGGGAGACGCTCCGGGCGTCGGGAGCCGCTCCGGGCGTCGGGAGCCGCGGGAGACGCTCCGGGCGTCGGGAGCCGCGGGAGACGCTCCGGGCGTCGGGAGCCGCGGGAGACGCTCCGGGCGTCGGGAGCCGCGGGAGACGCTCCGGGCGTCGGGAGCCGCGGGAGACGCTCCGGGCGTCGGGAGCCGCGGGAGACGCTCCGGGCGTCGGGAGCCGCGGGAGACGCTCCGGGCGTCGGGAGCCGCTCCGGGCGTCGGGAGCCGCGGGAGACGCTCCGGGCGTCGGGAGCCGCGGGAGACGCTCCGGGCGTCGGGAGCCGCGGGAGACGCTCCGGGCGTCGGGAGCCGCGGGAGACGCTCCGGGCGTCGGGAGCCGCTCCGGGCGTCGGGAGCCGCGGGAGACGCTCCGGGCGTCGGGAGCCGCGGGAGACGCTCCGGGCGTCGGGAGCCGCGGGAGACGCTCCGGGCGTCGGGAGCCGCTCCGGGCGTCGGGAGCCGCGGGAGACGCTCCGGGCGTCGGGAGCCGCGGGAGACGCTCCGGGCGTCGGGAGCCGCGGGAGACGCTCCGGGCGTCGGGAGCCGCGGGAGACGCTCCGGGCGTCGGGAGCCGCGGGAGACGCTCCGGGCGTCGGGAGCCGCGGGAGACGCTCCGGGCGTCGGGAGCCGCGGGAGACGCTCCGGGCGTCGGGAGCCGCGGGAGACGCTCCGGGCGTCGGGAGCCGCTCCGGGCGTCGGGAGCCGCGGGAGACGCTCCGGGCGTCGGGAGCCGCGGGAGACGCTCCGGGCGTCGGGAGCCGCGGGAGACGCTCCGGGCGTCGGGAGCCGCGGGAGACGCTCCGGGCGTCGGGAGCCGCGGGAGACGCTCCGGGCGTCGGGAGCCGCTCCGGGCGTCGGGAGCCGCGGGAGACGCTCCGGGCGTCGGGAGCCGCGGGAGCCGCTCCGGGCGTCGGGAGCCGCGGGAGACGCTCCGGGCGTCGGGAGCCGCGGGAGACGCTCCGGGCGTCGGGAGCCGCGGGAGACGCTCCGGGCGTCGGGAGCCGCGGGAGACGCTCCGGGCGTCGGGAGCCGCTCCGGGCGTCGGGAGCCGCGGGAGACGCTCCGGGCGTCGGGAGCCGCGGGAGACGCTCCGGGCGTCGGGAGCCGCGTGACGACTCCCGGCCACCGTAGGCGCGGGCCTGCGGACAGAGAGTAATGGGTAGCTCACCGTCCGATCAGGACCAGGCCCGTGCCGGACGGCGCGTACGTGTTCCACGCGCTCCGCTTTGGGAGGTTCCTGCACATCATCAGGCGGGAGGAGACGCCCGGGTGTCACCACTGCGAGGATCGCCCAGAGGACACGGTGGAGCATACGGTGGAGGTCTGCCCCGCATGGGCGGAGCACCGCCGTGCCCTCGTAGAGGCGATCGACAGCGGCGGCGACCTCTCGCGTCCGGCCCTGGTTCAAGCCATGGTCCGGGGCGAGAGGGAGTGGGTGGCGGTCACCTCCTTCTGCGAAGCAGTCATGCTAGCGAAGGAGGTGGCTGAACGGCTGAGGGAGAGAGCCTCACACCCCAGCCGCCGCGGGAGACGCTCCGGGCGTCGGGAGCCGCGTGACGACTCCCGGCCACCGTAGGCGCGGGCCTGCGGACGGAGAGTAATGGGTAGCTCACCGTCCGATCAGGACCAGGCCCGTGCCGGACGGCGCGTACGTGTTCCACGCGCGCCTCAAAGAGATGTCAGCAGAAAGGAAGGGGCCTGCCAGGGCCGAAGCCTGCCGGGGGTGCGGGATTGTCCGAAAGGGTTACCGCTACCCCGGAACAGAAAGGGCTAAGGAAGGAACACGGATGGGTTTTAGTCAGTAAGAGTCTGACACTCCCTTCGCTCCACCCAGAGCGGGAGGGGTCATTTGATGATTTCCCATCCATAAAAAAAAAAAAAGGTTATTGACGCTTTATAAGATTAAAAGAAATAGTAAAATAACAAAAATGTATTTTAAAATATATTTATTTCATTATCTTTGTACGCACGGAGTGCTAATAATACATTTTGTCATAACTGTAAACTGATGACGGCAATCGATTCGAACAACTATCTCGCAACTGTGGCGCAACTATCACGCAACTGTTGCGCAACTTTTATCAACCAATAACAAATGTACATAGTATTGTGTACCCTATTTAAACGTCTGTGTAAGTAGATTTTGTATTACGAGAATTTTAGTAACTCGAACCGTATAAACATTCACTGGGCTAACAGCTAACTACTAAACTTAATTAGTTTACACTGTTCGAGTTACTAAATTCAAGTAACTTGACTGGAGACGTTCTTTGCTTAGGGTGGATTCACGCTAGCGCAGGGTCAAAGCGCATCATCAAATTCTTATCAATTAAAAGCGAAGTTGCAGAAATGCGCGCGTATTCTCGTGGATTCGGTCGATTTTGCTTTTAGTTGTGTGACTCTCCGACGCTGAGGCCAGGACCCGACTGACGCTATGGTTCGCGCGAACGCGCGCGCATTAATCAACGCTGGACGAATGCTTTTTTTTATCTCGATGGATACAATATGTGCAGTAACGTTATGGAGATTACAGTGAATTTGTTATATCTATACAGTCAAACGGGGTGAATAGGGATGCAGGGGTGAATCGGGAAAAAACTTTAAAAGGGTTTTAACATTAAATAATATAGTTTGAGGCCAAAAAGGACCCTAATGTGTTTACTGTAATTTAATTAACGATTACGTGCCCTCATTGACAACAAACTATATTTTTCAACGTTACAATCCATTTTAAAGTTTCGTCCCGATTCACCCCTGCATCCCTATTCACCCCATTTGACGGTACCTTTTAAATTGACCTTCGCTGCGCTTCGACTCTGCGCTAGCTAGTATGAATGAACCCTTATTGCATTTTCCTTTTTTATGATAAATATATCGAGAATCAGTTGCATAGTCATTCATCTCGATTGTCAACACCAAATATACAACTTAAATAATAATAATTATATTTATTTATATTCTATTTTACAGTAATTTACAATGTACATTAATAATTAAAATTATATTTTACAATATTTTGATATTTATACCTTTTTAACTTGTTTTCGAAGTGAAACTTCTTTACGCACGCTTGACTTGGGGAGTAAGCTGGCGAAGGCGTGACGTAAGCGTTACGAAAAGTGTGATCGGGCGAGGCGAACGGGAGTTGAGTGGGGGATATAAGCAAGAGAAAGCAGTGCGCGCGCACATTTTCTTCTCTCTTCCTCTCATAGCCAAATACGTTTGAAGTTTCACTTCAGTCGTGTGGTCATAAGCACACTCGGTTTTTTTTTTATATACAGACATTTTTGAATAATTATGGCTATTTAATTACCTACCAACCCGCACTGCGCCCGTGTGTCGGGCTTACGAGTACGACCCACTCCCTCCCCTCTCACAGAGAGGAGGCCTGAGTCTCAGCAGTGGGAATATTATGCAAGCATTTAAATATCAAAATATTGTAACAAGGATAAATAATAATTATTTAATAATAAGACGAAACTGATATTCTTATGTTTACGATCAATTCTACGTGCACAATATACGTCCAACGTATATTACATGATTCGACATTTCTTTCAAGCCACAAAAGTAGTTGAAGTTGACTTTTAACCGACTTTAGGTAAAGAAGGAGGTTATGTATTTGACGAGTTTTTTTATAGTAGTTTTCACATCCAATCTCAAGATCTAATTGAGAATTTTTCTTTAAGAAAGATACAATTATTATTCTTCGTCTCAAGATGGATAAGCAAAAACTTTCTTCTAGAACAAAATCTCGGCCGTTGTCAAGATATTTTGTGGCAAAATAATAAAAAATATAATGTGCACGTAATATTGGTAATTTTTTTTTTATATTTATCTTCAGACATTTTAGTATTTCAAAATATTATTTTTACTAAATACAGCGGAGAATCCTAAAGATTTGTAAATGTAAACATTCTTTAATGTGACAGCTTTGTGACAGCTGCGCGCGCGCACAGATTATTAACCTTTTCGACGCCCATCTATATAATACGCGATGTGTCCTCCAGCGCCACGCTACAAATGTATAACGTATCTATAGTAAAACGTAGGGATGGGTTTAATGTCCTATCGATAAATAATATTATAAGTTGAAATTAACGTTTATTCACCAATTTACGAAGCTAAATAAAAACTGATACCGTATTTTCATATTTTGTTTTATTTCATAAAAAAATCAATATGAAAACCTGGATATATTTCCCATAATAAAAGAAAAGAATTGTAAATTTATTAGACGTGTGTTCTAGAAGGCACATCCCTATTTGTCTCCAAATGTAATCCTTCTACTTCATATCAAGTCGTTGGCGCTCGAGGCACGTCAAAATCCTTTCTGATATAAGGATGTCTAGATGTCGATGTCTATGGTATTTTTCTTTTTTCTATTCACTGTGGTCGAGTTACACGTGCATAACCTCAACCGATTCAAGCATAATTTATTTCGTTTACTTACAAAAAATAGAACCAAATACAATCAATAGAAGCTAGATACGTGGTTTTCTATCTACGTGTTTTTAAAAAAAATTAAAATGGAGTGTAAGTGACTGTTTTACGCAGATGTTACAGATCTTTTTTTTAATGGTAGGTATAGGTGTCGCAAAATACTAGCAATGATTTTTCTTGTTTTTAGAAACTAATAGAAAACGGAAGTACATTCCTGAAACGGAAGTTGACGACTTAACGTAATGTCAGGACGACGAACTACATATTTCAAAATTCTGATTATTCACAAACTTTTTCTTATGATGAATCTACTCAAAAAGAAACAAGATGTAAACATTGCACTACACTAAAATGCACAAAGTCACTATGACCTTGAAAGCCGTCCGCTTGTGACGTCACAGATTTACTTCAATACTAGTTCGTGGCGTTGTGCGCACTGACAACTAGCTACTTTGTAGGGATGGGTTTTTCACACGGTGTTTCACTATCGACAATGATTAGAAAACCTATTTATTCTTAATTAAGGCGAATAAAACGTAGTTTATAGTTTACAATATTTATAAAATATTATTTATTCACGTCATTTTCTTGCAATAATGATATTTATGATCGTTTTGACGAGATGAAATATAGCGAGGTCTTCATCGTGTCCCATCACTGGCTTACTTTATATCAAGTACTTGGCGTTGGGGGCACTAAAATATTTTGTGGCGTTTTTGTTTCTATTGAATATAAAACAAACAAGAACTTATTATGTGTGAAAAAGTTAAAAATATGGCTTATAACAGGGCAATTTTCCATAAAAACAAAATAAAAGGTCTTGTAAAAGTCGTAAATTTATTTTATACTATTATTACTTCTAATCAAGTAGTGGCGCTGAGGGCACGAAAATCTCGAACTTGTATACAAGTGATTGGCGTTCAAAAGGTTAATACCCGGCGGCGCGTGAGGCGTTGCCCGGAATGTTACCACTTCATTATATTTCATGTTTATACTATCTTTTTGTAATGTATATTTATTTTATTTCTGCCTAAGGGGCCGTCTCCACGAGCGAGAGAATCGCGGCGATATTATCGTCGTGCCACGTATTTCTATACACTCTCTTAGAACGTGTCTCCACACGGCGATATCATCGCGGCGAAAATTTGATGGCACGGCGAGACAATCGCAGCGATTCTCTCGCTCGTGGAGGCGGCCCCTAAGCCTTCGAGGGTTGCAAGCGAGATGTTCTATACGTATGTATAGCATGTTTACTTTTACAAGTTTTTAGGTCATTCCCAACGAATTTAGGAAACAGTAACATTTGAAATTGATGGCATTTTGATCTACGTTCTTAAGGACGCAGGTTGTAACTAACTATTTGTTATGATACCAATATAATTTTATTGTTTGAGAAAAATTGCCTTCACGCAACTAAAGTAAAATTAGCGAAATTAATGGTTTAGCAAATTGACCCTTGTTTGTTTCGACATTCTAGTCAGATAGAAAGTGTCGACTCCGCGCAGCTTATTTATTTTTATAATATGTATGACGTGTAAAAGTGTTTCTGATACCCTATTCACAGAATATACAATTTTAATTCATTTCACTTAAATTGCCCGAATAAGAAACGATGGATGGACTTTGTGAAAGATAATATAGTTAGAAAGGGGTTGACTACTGAGATGACGTCTAATAGACAAGTATGGAAGAAAAAGACGTTGCGCCGACCACAAATAAATTGGGATAATGGCAGTGGAAAGATTTTTTTCCAATTTTTTGTTTTAATGTGTGAATTTTGTGTGCCATAAGCAGACATGTCGTTACTTTGTGAGTGTTAATTAGTTAGTTTTTATTGTCTGTGCTTGTTATCCTGTCTGTATCCTTTTGTGTATCTGTTTTTATTTGAGTCTTGTCACTCGAATTAAACTAATTTTATTATTATTTACTAGCTTCAGCCCGCGACTTCGTTCGCGTGAAACTTCTTGTTTCCCCCGAGCCACCCCGTCGTATCGCATCACCCGCCCGCGCTATCACTTAACGTTCTTTTTGACTTTTTTTTCTTTTGCTCGGCTCCTAAGGGTCATAGCGTGATTTTAAATAGCCTATAGCCTTCCTCAAGAATTGAGCTATCAAATGCAAGAAGAATTTTTCAAATCCGACTGGTAGTTCCAGAGATTACCCCCTACATACAAACTTACAAACAAATTTTACCTCTTTATAATATTAGTATAGATTTATAACCAAGGCCAAATAATTTCTTTTTCCATTCTTTCAGGAAAATCATAATATTCAAATCATAACAGCTGTCATTCTTTGAGAGCTGTATGAAATGGCTTTGACACGTAAAATAGAGGCAGTGTTTCAATTTGATAAACAATTAGTTTCCCGGACTGTGCTTTCGTCACATTTTTGGCCAAATTTTTACTGCAGCATAAAATTATATTGGTACCGTAGCCAAATTTGATTGTAAAAACCTTTCCGATATACCAAAAAATATACATTTTGACTAATATTAATTAAAAATTATCCTAAATTACAATTTATTTATAACAAGGCATATAATAATATTTAATAATTAGTGATTCCACTAATAATTCGCCCCTTTGGGGTTGTTTTTAAGATCAAGTGTGAGCCCCGAGGTTTATGGGGTCTTTACTGAGTTTTACCCCCCTTGATAATAAACTCGGAGTAACTACAGGGTCAAAAGTAAATTAGCTAACGAAACTCCGCAGACGTGAAGGGTATGTGAGCCTCGTCCCATTTATAATTATTATTTAAGAGCCCATACTACCTCAGCTAAAATTCACTCTTTATCTCGCTCATACGATACTGCTCGCAGACTGAGTGAGAGCGAGACAGAGTGCGGTGCTGGGCGGCAGGCAGCGCCAATAGTTTAGGTATTTGCTTTTTACGGTGAAAATAATGGTAATTATAAAAAAAAAATAACATAAGACCTGCTTTAAAGCAAGTTCAGTTAGTATGCAAAGTTTCATGATCTAATTTGAAGTATTTTTTGAATACCAGCGGTTTATTGTCCGGTTTAGAGGTAACTTTGGATTTTTTTTCTATCGAGAAAATTTTATGGAATCGTGTTTTCGTCTAACATAGGACTTAGCATTAATCCTCAACTTTACCATATTTTTATTTCAAAATTAATGGTGCAGTATTTTCGACATAACGGAGGATCACGCTAAGCCAAATGGCTACCTCAAATGAGGTACTAGGTATAGGCTCTTAAGGGACGTCTGCAAGTTGGTTTCGGCCCATCGTACACCTTCCAGCCGGTCCAGCGGGGTAATTGCAGAATCTAACAGTAGGAATTCGTTTTGACAGTTCAACAACAATCATTGAGTTATTTACGTTGTTGAGCAGACCAATTTTTAGAACATATGAAGCAATGGATATCGCTCAAAATGATTCAGATTGTGATTAATAGTGTGGTACACAATTAGGGTGCGATCCATGGTCCCGAGATTAAACAAATGACCCCAAAATCGTAAAGTAACTTTACTCCGGGTTCATAATCCAGGTTAGCGGCTGTTCATTTATTATGTAAGACGATCTGAGGAGGGCGGGGGTCCAAACGAGTCTTATTTATCTTACGTGGGGTGGGAGGGGTCTAGATTGTTCTTACGTAGGATTACAAAAGTAACCAAAAATTATAAGTTTCAAATTTTTATTTTTTGTATTTTGGTAGATACTGATCTTACGTAAGATTGAAAAGGGGGGGGGGAGTTAATGCAAGACTTATTTTTTTCTTATATGGAGGGAGGGAGGGGGGGGGGGGTGTCAGAAAGTGGTCAAAATTGTCTTACGTAATAAATGAACAGCGGGGTTAAGGGTACCTTTCTATTAGTTTTTATATTAATGTTATGTAATGTAGTTATTTCTCCGTATGTTGTAGGCTTTTAGAATATGTAGTATTTGAGCTAAAACACTGGCATAACGCGGCCAGAAGGTGAGTATAGACTGGGCATTTACTTGTAAACAGAACATCGAGCATTCGTCGTTTTATAATTTTAATCGAACCGCACTTCGAACACGACGCTCGATGCTTTGTTACAACCTGCGACGGATGCGTGTACGCACGACGTTCGGTATGTTTAGCACGCAGCAATAGTCTTTCAGCTCAAAACTACACATTCTAAACGCTTTTAAATCCTTTTCTTGTTAATTCTCTTACATGAACCCTTACGGGGTATAACCCGGCTAACAATGGTGCTGTTCGTACAGATCGGGCTCGAGGCGACGCACGCGCACGCGCTGCCGGTAGTGGTACTCCTTCAGGTACAGGCGCAGGCGCGGCGGCAGGGGGAGCTTCTCTACGCCTGGAATAAAAGAGAGGGGGGTTAGAAAATAAGGTCCCAATCAAATATCTGAAGACCAATAAAATTCCTGTAATTAAACATTTTCAAAATCTAGTCGCAGTCTCCTCTCAGCGACAATAGGGTAGTTATTTGACTGGATTTTTGAATTTGGTTTTTCGAAACGGATATCAATTAAGCCATAATAAAAAATTAAAAAACCGAGTGTGCTTATGACCACACGACTGAAGTGAAACTTCAAACGTATTTGGCTATGAGAGGAAGAGAGAAAGAAAATGTGCGCGCGCACTGCTTTCTCTTGCTTATATCCCCCACTCAACTCCCGTTCGCCTCGCCCGATCACACTTTTCGTAACGCTTACGTCACGCATTCGCCAGCTTACTCCCCAAGTCAAGCGTGCGTAAAGAAGTTTCACTTCAAAAATATGTAAGATTGTTTTCCTTACCATCATAGCTGGTATGTGACACGATGACGGCCCTCGCTAGCTGCTGCAGACTAAAAGGCTCGCTCCGCGGCAGTGGAGCCGTCAGCATGGGCTCGAAGAACATCACGCAGGCTGGGTCCTGTAACATGAGACAGTATGTTAGTTAATCAAAATTATCATCTGCCTGCCTTTTCCCAACTATGTTGGGGTCGGATTCCAGTCTCACCAGAGCCCTGATTCACAACCCTACGACAGGCTATCGTATCGAAAACCTGACATTTCGATAACCTCATTTGACTTGCCCTCAACAGCACTATTTGATTTAAACTGACAAAATTTTCGGGTTTGGGACTTGTGAACAGCGTTTAGAAGACTCCTACGATAACAATGATTAATGTTCGATACGATACGGAAGCGGTGTGACCAGATTCAGTATTTTAATACTTTTTGCGTATATTTTAGTAAGTTTTCCAAGAGTCAGTATTTTAAAGGTATATTGGCGGAAGCCAGTATTTTTGGGTATATGTTGGAAAAATGTTATGGCAATACCATAGCCATGTCATAAAATTATTTAAAAAAAAAAACTGCGTACATTGATGTTCAGGGGAATTTCCGGATTTAGTCTATATTTCATTTTGGAGCAAAGATCAGTAAGTTACAGATAGGACATGACAGGTGAGCCCCCTACAATTACAAATAGTATCGAATCATCTAGTCACAAAATGATTTTCTGTTCTGCACTTGGCTTAATCTTTGAAGGTTTGGTTTCAAACTTTCAAATTGAAACTTAGGGAAATTCCCGAATTATTGAAACTTTCAATAATTTGGGATTTTCCCTAAGTTTATATTGTACGTGTTCGTCGTAATATAAATATAGTACATTAACCTTTTAGACGCCCATCTACATAATACGCGATGTGTCCTCCAGCGCCACGCTACAAATGTATAACGTATCTATAGTAAAACGTAGGGATGGGATTAATGTCTTATCGATAAATAATATTATAAGTTGAAATGAACGTTTATTCACCAATTTACGAAGCTAAATAAAAACTGATACCGTATTTTCATATTTTGTTTTATTTCATAAAAAAATCAATATGAAAACCTGGATATATTTCCCATAATAAAAGAAAAGAATTGTAAATTTATTAGACGTGTGTTCTAGAAGGCACATCCCTATTTGTCTCCAAATGTAATCCTTCTACTTCATATCAAGTCGTTGGCGCTCGAGGCACGTCAAAATCCTTTCTGATATAAGGATGTCTAGATGTCGATGTCTATGGTATTTTTCTTTTTTCTATTCACTGTGGTCGAGTTACACGTGCATAACCTCAACCGATTCATGCATAATTTATTTCGTTTACTTACAAAAAATAGAACCAAATACAATCAATAGAAGCTAGATACGTG
This sequence comes from Amphipoea oculea, assembly GCA_945859645.1. Taxonomy (NCBI): domain Eukaryota; kingdom Metazoa; phylum Arthropoda; class Insecta; order Lepidoptera; family Noctuidae; genus Amphipoea; species Amphipoea oculea. Next base: position 11,310,580 of record OX243891.1, on the reverse strand, counting down.
GTTTTCTATGTAAGTGTTTAAAAAAAAAATTAAAATGGAGTGTAAGTGACTGTTTTACGCAGATGTTACAGATCTTTTTTTTAATGGTAGGTATAGGTGTCGCAAAATACTAGCAATGATTTTTCTTGTTTTTAGAAACTAATAGAAAACGGAAGTACATTCCTGAAACGGAAGTTGACGACTTAACGTAATGTCAGGACGACGAACTATTTCAAAATTCTGATTATTCACAAACTTTTTCTTATGATGAATCTACTCAAAAAGAAACAAAATGTAAACATTGCACTACACTAAAATGCACAGTCACTATGACCTTGAAAACCGTCCGCTTATGATACAAGTTCGTGGCGTTGTGCGCACTGACAACTAGCCACTTTGTAAGGATGGGTTTTTCAAACGGTGTTTCACTATCGACAATGATTAGAAAACCTATTTATTCTTGATTAAGGCGAATAAAACGTAGTTTATAGTTTACAATATTTATAAAATATTATTTATTCACGTCATTTTCTTGCAATAATAGTATTTATGATCGTTTTGACGAGATGAAATATAGCGAGGTCTTCATCGTGTCCCATCACTGGCTTACTTTATATCAAGTACTTGGCGTTGGGGGCACTAAAATATTTTGTGGCGTTTTTGTTTCTATTGAATATAAAACAAACAAGAACTTATTATGTGTGAAAAAGTTAAAAATATGGCTTATAACAGGGCAATTTTCCATAAAAACAAAATAAAAGGTCTTGTAAAAGTCGTAAATTTATTTTATACTATTATTACTTCTAATCAAGTAGTGGCGCTGAGGGCACGAAAATCTCGAACTTGTATACAAGTGATTGGCGTTCAAAAGGTTAAAATACAAGAATATATCTAGTTTCAGTAAATCTCTGTTATGTATACCAGTGTCGAATGCTGCATATCGACTTATTACTTAGACGTCAAACCTACGACTCTCTATATGACACATGCTTGGGCGTTCGAATGGAACATACTTCAAATACAAGTGGTCTGACTCGCAAGGAGGTCAGAATCTCTCAAAGAGGTCTGTACAGTACCTTGTAGTGCTCAATGAGCTTGGTGACGGTGGCGGCGGCGAACACGGCGGGGTCGTGCGAGTCGAAGCTGAAGCGGTGCTGGTAGTGCTCGATGCGCGCGTGCAGCGAGCGCCCGTACTTGCGGAACGACACCGAGAACAAGTGTTCCTCCTGCGCCGAGTCGCGCAGCAGGAACGTGCCTGCGGGCAGGGGACGGGCCATAAGACATCGTCAAACACCTTTAAAAATACGTTTATACAGGGTGAAATTGAACACATGCGACAAATCGAAATGGGAGATTGTACTCATTATTATGAACAACTTTTACTATGAGACCGAACCTGAAATCGCGAAAAAAAATCAGCTGTTCCCTACATTTTGACGAGTTATGCGAACATAAAATGTAGGGAACAGCTGATTTTTTTTTCGCGATTTCAGGTTTGGTCCCATAGTAAAAGTTGTTCATAATAATGAGTACAATCTCCCATTTCGATTTGTCGCATGTTTTCAATTTCACCCTTTAAAGGTGGAGTCACACAATTCTTCATTGGTGAAGGTTGGACACCCATCAACACACCAACCGCGACAAACGTGGCTTAACCTGATCAATCGATCCGTGCGGCTGTTATTACTTAGTCTCGCGGGTCAATTAATAATATATAATATAATAATAATAATGATTTATTTTTTCCCACAAAGTACAATTACAGTATAGAGGTATCACAAAAATTGGAAGTACTAGGACTTGTGGGAGTCAGGAATCCAAACTAGGATACCCTGTGCTATGGACTCCTCAGGTTATGTAATTGGCTATTTGACAGTTGTAACGATAAAATATATAATATGTTAGATATAGTAGCATATAGGTTCACAATAATCATACAATAGGTTTTATGCATTAAAATAAATTGTAAATATTTTATTTTTGAAAAATAAATTAGAGATTTTTTATCTGTGGATTACAAAAACTGAAACGCGAACGGCCATGATCGAGCATCGTATGACGTCACATCACAATAAATAAAACGTTGTGTGTTACTGTGTTTTATCATCGTTGGCAGTTTGCTGATTTTCCACACAAAATATACTTTTTATGCAACTTTTTATGCAAACTTTCCACACAAAATATGTTTAAGAGTTGAAGCGTCGTAGTTAGCTTTACTTAGTTTATTGAAATGTGACGTCACAGCCATAAATGTCACGTGATCGGCTGTTTCCGCGCGAATTTCAAAATACGGAATGAAAAAAAACATTTTTTTTCGAATAAACAACGCTTTTTTAAGAAAAAAATAATTGTAAGAGGTATAAAATAAACCTACGTATATTTAAAAATATCTTTTCGAAAACTGTCAAATAGCCAATTTAATATGGTTATGAAATAAACAATTTTTATTTTATTTTTTTAAGTATTACTGACGATGGAGACCTTTGTAATATTAATATGAAGTTATTTAATGCTTCTAATAATATTACCTTCTGGCTTGTTGTCAAGTAATCTCTCTGCCTCGTACCGGTCCATCTTGCCCCAGTAGAAGGAGCACGCTGTGATCTCTTTCAGATCTGGCACTAAACAATGTATGTAATCCACCTGAAACATAAATTCAGCAAAATATGTAAGCTTGATAATAAAAATAAAATCTACAAAGTGCTGTGGTCTCTTGAAAACATCCACTTTGTTATGATAAATATCGAGTGATCGACGTCAATCGAACGTTATCAAGTTTCCTTGTTAAAGAGCATAGTTACCTGCGTGTGCACTTTAGTAGGCGGCGCGTGCGCAGGCGCCAGCGGGGGCGCGCGCAGCAGTAGCGCGCGCAGCTCGCCGCCGCACACCACCTGCGGGGACAACAACATTATTGAATTTCGGCTATACATATGAGAGATCCCATTTATTGCGTTTTGGCCCCCCTATCAGCTCCTTACGGATATACGTCGAATTACAAGTAACCCTGAACAGTAAAAATCGACATTGTAGCCCGGAAGTCTGACAACCAGTCTTACCAAGGGGTGTCGTATTAACCCCCGTATTCATGGTAAACATTTGTTTATAAACAAAGTTTAATCAACATGTTGCTGAGCTGCTGTCAACATGTTGCTGGCATCATTCGGTGTTACAGATTTGATCACGGCATGTTGACAAGTTCTCGCTCGACGAGCGACAACATCTGTTTATCAACAATTGTTGACTTGTCTGGACATGTTTCCAACAAGTTTATTAACATGACAATAGTGTGCAATACATATATGGAGAACACAACAACACTACTTCCTCGGGCAACATTTTGACGCAGACTGACGTGTAAACAAGACATATTGATGATATAAACTTTATGTCCAGCAACTTACAACAATGTTGATCAACTGTTGCTCAACAAAAGTTTGCTATGAATACGGGGCTTTACCCAGCAACTGAGTCATGTAGGTTAGATAGACAGTCGCTTCATGTAAAATACTATTATTCAGCTGCATCCGGTGAGACTAGAAGCCGTTCCCAACATGTTTGGGAAAAGGCAGGCAAATGATTACCTGGAAGTGCGGGTGCAGTCGTATGGCATCGTTAGTCTGTGTGAGCTCCGTGCGCCTGCCTTCCTGTGAGCTCTCGCCTTCCGCTCTGAAATCACAACAACAGAGGTTTGAACACAAACAAAATGGCTGAACGTAGACAAAGTAAGATCCAATAGAAATTATTCATAATTGTATTTTTAACGAATAGGCTATCAATTTCAGAAATGTAGTTCATTACTGGATCTTTATTCACAAATCTATACTCCATTTACTATAGCATTAGACAGAAGTTAAAAAAGGCTCTTTTAGGGGCACACTTTGTAATAAAATTATAACAAACATTATTACAAGTCAAAATTGATGTGAAGTTAAATATAATCAATTTAAATAACAGAAATCACACTTAATTGTACTTATTTAACCTATCTACCTTCTGAAATTACAAGGCTTTCATTTAATATTATTTAGTTTTTACATAAAATATTGTTGTGTCAATGTTTAAAATCTAAAAGAAGCAGGGGCGGACAGTACCGGGAACGTTTTTCATGTCACTATAACTCTACAAAATCTAAAATGTTACCTACGTTTAACTTCGTACATAAGAACAATTACCTAATTTATTATATACTAAAACCTTCCTGAAAGTATGTAGATCACATTAATGAAAGAATTATCAAAATTCTTTCATTAGATTTTGAGAAAATCGCGGACATACATACATACGGGTCGAATACAGAACCTCCTTTTTTGAAGTCGGTTAAAAAGAAATTAATTTGATATGCAATAAAAAAAAACTAGCGTTAGATTGGCAGAACAGTCCGAAATCATTAAAACCTTATTCCATACATTCATCAAAGGTGTAGGTTCTGCACCCTAATTGCGTAACACACTATCAATCGGAATCTGAATCACTTTGAAGCAAATTGCTAATCCATTGCTTCATAAGTTCGAAAAATTTGTCTGCTCAACACGTAAATAACGCAATGAATGTTGTTGAACTGTCAAAGTCAAAGCATTTATTTCAAATAGGCACATAAAAGGCACTTTTGAACGTCAAAATGTAACGCCCCTTCCAAAAGGTAGTTTTCGTATGGAGAAGAATGGGCAAGAAACTCCACCGTTACTCTTTTAAAAATGTTTTACAATATTTGGCATAGCATAACTGTCAAAATGAAATCGATTCCGATTGATAAAATGTTACGTAATTGCCCCGCTGGGTTAAACTTAGGACGTATCACTTACGTTCTAGGTGCGACAGACAGCACGTAGACTTCAGCGGTCGGCTCGCCATTCTCCCGGCCCGTGTCACCATCTGAAACATTCAAATATTTATAGCATGGAACGGGTTTCCGAATCATATGTAATGTATGATACTGGCGCCGATTTCCTTGTTCACAAACTAAACTAAATTTAATTTCAGTGCATCTCTTTCTTTCTATTTCATTAAGAAAAAGACAGAATTAGTTTAGACCTGTCAAATTAGTCCGTGCCTGACGTAAATTGACGTATTTTAATAGCCAATTTTTTAATCACGTCTAAATTGTCTATGGAGTATCTTAATTTGACAGGACTAAACTAATATTTATCTCCTGTCCTTTTCTTAATGAAATAGAAAGAAAAAGATGCATTGAACTTAAAAGTTTCGTTTGTGAACAAGAGAATCGGCGCCACTGTTGGAGTATAGCAAAAACAAATCGATCCTACTTCAACACTATCGTCTCTCTCATTCTAACTCATAAATATTATTTTACGTATCCGAACCTGCCCTTATCACTTGAACGAAATCCTTCCTTTCGCATAGTGACACTACTACTCTATTAGCCTTGTGTGGGATCACACGTCTCACATAATATTAGTAAACACACTTTCCAATATATAAATAAAAGGATAATAAACGTATTATTGAAATCCTTAGAACAGTCTTTCCTTTGGTGTTCCTCCATTAACCCTAACAGATACAACGGTTAGTTTAAGGATCGTAAATATAATTTAAATACATGAATTAAAGTTGGTCTATTTATTTCGGGATTTTATGTGAAAATCCCGAAATATTTGGTAATTGCAAGTTTAGTTAAAAATAGCCTTTACCCATCTTAAATAAAGCTTCTTTTCAATTTATTTAAGATTTTTCCCGAATTCCGGAAAAAAAAATGTCGTCGTAAGGAAGTCTCCACTTTCTGTCTCTGTTCTCCGAAGTTTAGGTAAATATACTCAGCCTATTCCGATCACTGATGATGACTTATGTAACAGTTTCTTTTTAACCTTTTCGACGCCCATCTACATAATACGCGATGTGTCCTCCAGCGCCACGCTACAAATGTATAACGTATCTATAGTAAAACGTAGGGATGGGATTAATGTCCTATCGATAAATAATATTATAAGTTGAAATTAACGTTTATTCACCAATTTACGAAGCTAAATAAAAACTGATACCGTATTTTCATATTTTGTTTTATTTCATACAAAAATCAATATGAAAACCTGGATATATTTCCCATAATAAAAGAAAAGAATTGTAAATTTATTAGACGTGTGTTCTAGAAGGCACATCCCTATTTGTCTCCAAATGTAATCCTTCTACTTCATATCAAGTCGTTGGCGCTCGAGGCACGACAAAATCCTTTCTGATATAAGGATGTCTAGATGTCGATGTCTATGGTATTTTTCTTTTTTCTATTCACTGTGGTCGAGTTACACGTGCATAACCTCAACCGATTCATGCATAATTTATTTCGTTTACTTACAAAAAATAGAACCAAATACAATCAATAGAAGCTAGATACGTGGTTTTCTATCTACGTGTTTTAAAAAAAAATTAAAATAGAGTGTGACTGTTTTACGCAGATGTTACAGATCTTTTTTTTAATGGTAGGTATAGGTGTCGCAAAATACTAGCAATGATTTTTCTTGTTTTTAGAAACTAATAGAAAACGGAAGTACATTCCTGAAACGGAAGTTGACGACTTAACGTAATGTCAGGACGACGAACTATTTCAAAATTCTGATTATTCACAAACTTTTTCTTACGATGAATCTACTCAAAAAGAAACAAGATGTAAACATTGCACTACACTAAAATGCACAAAGTCACTATGACCTTGAAACCCGTCCGCTTGTGACGTCACAGATTTACTTCAATACTAGTTCGTGGCGTTGTGCGCACTGACAACTAGCTACTTTGTAGGGATGGGTTTTTCACACGGTGTTTCACTATCGACAATGATTAGAAAACCTATTTATTCTTGATTAAGGCGAATAAAACGTAGTTTATAGTTTACAATATTTATAAATTATTATTTATTCACGTCATTTTCTTGCAATAATGATATTTATGATCGTTTTGACGAGATGAAATATAGCGAGGTCTTCATCGTGTCCCATCACTGGCTTACTTTATATCAAGTACTTGGCGTTGGGGGCACTAAAATATTTTGTGGCGTTTTTGTTTCTATTGAATATAAAACAAACAAGAACTTATTATGTGTGAAAAAGTTAAAAATATGGCTTATAACAGGGCAATTTTCCATAAAAACAAAATAAAAGGTCTTGTAAAAGTCGTAAATTTATTTTATACTATTATTACTTCTAATCAAGTAGTGGCGCTGAGGGCACGAAAATCTCGAACTTGTATACAAGTGATTGGCGTTCAAAAGGTTAAAGCACTGTGTAGTTTGTTGTTAGCTTATTTCTTACCTGTATTTATGACAATTGCATCTAGCTCCCTTCGTAGATCCCTAGCGCCGAGCGTTAGAACAGCGGCCAGTCTGTAAGAACAAATAACAATTTGTTACAATTTTGAACAAATAAATTATGAAAAGGGCTGGAGAGTAATTAATTCCTCGCAAAAGTCAAAGTCAAAGCATTTATTTCAAATAGGCACATAAAAGACACTTTTGAACGTCAAAAATTACCTTAGAATAGAATTGATTCTAGTCGCCCCTTCCAAAAGGTAGTTTTCGTATGGAGAAGAATGGGCAAGAAAAAAAAAGGAAAGGACATCATTCATTTCGTACCCAAAAATTAAGTGAATGTTAACAGTTAAAAATACCTGAATGCAAAAAAGTTTTAGAAACAATAAAAGTATATGATCGACTACAGTAAACAAAATCAAAAAAATATATGATATTCTTCAGGATATATGCTAGGTAGATAGAGTGTTGAAAACATAATACAACTTATTTGGTATGTTAGACAAAAATCATGATTATACCTCTAAAAACTTTCTTTTTACAATAAAAACCATACTAATATACATACAATCATTACGATTTTTTGTCAGATTATTCTACAAGCAACTTACTAAAGTGTTTTAATTTTTTAGTCCAAACAATAGATTTTTCGTAAATTGATAATTGCTTCATATTTTGCAATAAATTACCAGCGTTTTGTCATCGCGTTTCTCTTTCTTTTCTATGCAGTCCGATAAAGACCGCGCTTTAGGTCATGTAGTCCTCATAAAGTGCCATTTGTGTGTTTGTGAATTTTTTTGAGTTTAAAATAAAAAATAATGTTATCATGCTTATTTTCTATGTTACGGGTTTGGTTTCCGCACTCAGTCCTTCAAGTGGACCATTGTGCGTGAGCCATGGCGGCCGTCGGTGGTTATTCCAACCAGCCCACCTCCCTCCAGAAGTTAATTAGGTCTCCTGGCCTGCTGATAACATCTGTGGAAGATCTGGGTGTCCCGAGGGTTTCTGACCTAAACTGGGTGACGGCTGGGTTTCCTCAGCCTCCATGCAAGCCCTGCACAGGGGACTGTCCGTTACGCCTATTGTGTGGAAGTGTTTGTATAGCGAGCAGTGTCCCGTGGTGGTCCCCGTCACCAGGCGCAGGCCTTTCCTGTCCAGGCGTAGAAGGAAGGGGCCTGTCAGGGCCGAAGCCTGCCGGGGGTGCGGGATTGTCCGAAAGGGTTACCGCTACCCCGGAACATAAAGGGCTAAGGAAGGAACACGGATGGGTTTTAGTCAGTAAGAGTCTGACACTCCCTTCCGCTCTACCCAGAGCGGGAGGGGTCATTTGATGACTTCCCATCCATAAAAAAAGGCCTTTCCTGTCCAGGCGGAGTAAGCGTCTGGTTAGCTTGACATTACATGGCCTTATCATGCCTATTATCCATTGTAAGCTCAACCATTGCTCTGGCATTATTAGTTCCGTAGAGCAGTGGTGGCCCATTGGCAACGGCCGCGACTTACGAGTTGTGGGTCGTAGGTTCGAACCCAGACAGGCGCTTTATTTTGTGTAAATTATTTTCATCATCACTGCTCTCAAAACGATGAAGGAAAACATCGTGAGGAAACCGGCATGTCCTAGAACCAAAAATTCAAAGACATGTGACATCTGCCAACCCGCACTGGGCCCGCGTGGTGGATTACGGCCCACTCCCTCTCACCGAGAGGAGGCCTGTGTCCCAGCAGTGGGAACATTATAGGCTGATTATGATTAGTTCCGTAGTTATTAGCGATGGCGATTAAAACATGAAACTCGATGGTTGAACGGGCTTCCGGTACACAAAGCGTAAAGACATGTTCACGACGACAACGTGTGACGTGTGTCGTGTGTGTTGTGACGAGTTACTCGAACATAAATGTAGGGAACAGCTGATTTTTTTTTTCGCGATTTCAGGTTTGCTCCCATAGTAAAAGTTGTTCATAATGATGAGTACAATCTCCCATTTCGATTTGTCGCATGTTTTCAATTTCACCCTGTAGATTTGTTGTTCATTATGTATTACTAACCTGTCGTCACTAACTCTCCTGTAGGCCGTGCAGACGCAGGCCGGGCGGCGCCAGCGCCGACGCCTGCACGCGCACTCGCGGCCGCTCCATCTGATAGTAGTGGGGAGAGTTTATACAACAATTATGTTCGAAAATAAAAACAACGGAAAAATAAATATCAACGAAATAAAAAAAAACATTAAAAATGTGTTCAAAAAATTAAGTAAAATGAACAAGAAAAGTCAAGGGAAAAGCAATCTAATCTGCGTTCTCGATTTATTTGCCAAAAATGTAAATAAATATGAATTAATTGGAAAAATAATGTTAATTCCTACACAATAAAGTTCAGTTTACGCTACAACTTCAAACATTTTTGTAACTTTTTCAATAGTGCTAGTCACTCTGAAATCAACTTAATTTTCATTGAAATAAAGTTGATATTTGTTTAACTTGAAACAGGGTAGGGGTGTCCACTTGAAACAGGGTAGGGGTGTCAACTTGAAACAGGGTAGGGGAGTATAGGTAATCCTTTCCTTTCTGCCATAGGTACTTCTCGGTTCCCAGCATCCCTCAGCCAGGTGTCTCCCCGTCACATTTCCTGTGTTATAAGCGCAGGGGCAAAAGGGAGACAACACTCAGTTTGAGTGCCACAAAGATCTTTCTTTTTGAAGTGAAAACTTCTTTAGAGGCGTTGGGTTTTTTCGATATGGGAAAAAACCATTGAATTCGCGCCACTGTTACCGTAACCGACACCGCTTCCGATGTGTTCTTCTTTCTTTCTTTTTTCTTTTCTTTTTCTTTTTTTAAAAAAACGTTGCCCCACACTAGGAATTTCTCCTGTATTGTGGGTGCGTTTACAAACATTTAAACTCACATACACAAACAGCCAGACCCGGAACAACTACTTGTAGGTCATACAAATATTTGTTCCGTGCGGGAATCGAACCCGCGACACGCAGCGCAGCAGTCACTCCCTTAACCACTGCACCACTGCGTCGGCTGTCCTCGGGATGTACTCGGTTTTATTTAATGTATATCCGACATGTCAGTGAGTGATGGCAAAGTATTCTGTTTGTGTTTTGTTTTCATTTCTGTCGGCACTCCAGGAGTGTTATTTTTTTTTGTAGCAATTGCGGCCCAGTGGTAACGGCCCCATAGGTCGTGAGTTCGTACCCAAGCAGGCGCTTTACTTTGTGTAAATTATTTCATCACCACTGCTCTCAAAACGGTGAAGGAAAACATCGTGAGGAAACCGGCATATCCTAGAACCAAACATTCTAAGACATGTGACATCTACCAACCCGCACTGGGCCCGCGTAGTGGATTACAACCCACTCCCTCTCGAAGAGAAGATGCCCGTGTCCCAGCAGTGGGAACCTTGAAGGCTGATTATGTTATGTGAAGATATTTTGGCGCCTGAATGACATTTGACAGGAGGGCGCTGTCAGTGAACGTCTGTGCAAATGTATTGAAAAACAAGATGGCGACGCGCGACGTTAGTTCCGATTTTGGCCACGCGCCAAATCATCTTTGTACAGCTAGTAATAGTTACCTGTCAGTGACGGCGCTGACGTACCGGTGCACACTGCTGGGCGACTCCGCGTACCGACGTCGCTCCCACGCGCCGCAGCCGCACGTGCACTCGCCGCCTAACAATAACACATCATAATTATTGTAACCAACCACCATTGATATACAGAATTAAGCAATAATATGTATACACTTAGTAACTTTAAAAAATGATTTTCTTTTTTTATTGTATTTTTATGTTGTTGCGAACATAGTATTTTGGAACCACAAATATTATGAAACAGCAATCCTTATTTCGCGAGAAAATCGCTACTGAATTTTGCTATGTGTATTAGATATTAGGGCTCGTGACTGCACCAACGAAGGTAAACAGGACGTTTTGTACGCCTAAAAGCTGAAGGCTCATAGCAAGATTCTGAACGCATTTAAAGCGTGAGGCGTGGTACGCTGTTCGGGTCGGCATGTTTCGGCACAGCCGGGAGACAAAATCGAATATAGTTATGTTTGAGAAAAAGCCGCTCGGCTGAGCTCGAATTTAGTCGAGCCGACGCGAACAGCGAAGGTCGACACCGGACGGAGTTTGCCGGTCGGCACGAACTGATTTTTTTTTTCGTCATGTCCAATCGCTGATGTGATCGATTATTATAACCATAATTATTAGATATTTGATCTCGCACACATCTTTAGGTGATTCTCCAGTAAGAATCATACCACAAGCCGAATGAAAGCCACATATGTGTGTAATTGGTTCGGGTCGTCTTTGTTGTTGAAAATCTGCCGCATCGAATGTGCCGACCTGAACAAGGGTATTGCACCCCTGATATGTTCAATCAGTTAGGAAGGATGACAAAAGCAAGTCACATATTGTTTGAGTTTAACAACATCATAACAATCAGCCTATCGCAGTCCACTGCTGGACATAGGCCTCTCCCAGGCTGCGCCACAATACCCTGTCCTCCACCTTCTGCATCCAGTCTATCCCAGCCACCTTCTTAAAGTCGTCGGTCCATCTAGCTGGAGGGCGTCTCACGCTACGCTTGCCGATACGCGGCCTCCACTCCAGGATTCGTGCTCCACCGGCCATCGGTCCTTCGACAAAACTGCCACTCAGTGGCGTGCATTGGCATAAAAAGCAGTGCCTACCTCGATATATCAACATAAGCCTGTCAATTACATTTTAGTGTGTGTGCCCCACAAATAATAAAACTCACTAAATATCATACCTAACAAAAAACAATCTTCATACAAACACGCGCGGCAGTAGGCAGTCGCCGGACGGCCTACTCGGCTCCCGTACTATTCGCACATTGTCATTGGTCTTTACACGTTCAAGTTAATACGACAAAATTAAAAATCCGTACGTGTCACGCGTAATACCATGACGTTCAACCTTCGCAATTATCACCCTTAAATAGGCATGCCTACTCAAATAACCACACTTTTGAGCTCACTTTTTTTTCTGATTAGTGACCGCGTTTGTCTAGACTAGACCCGGCCTAGTGCCTACCTATTCTGAAAACCAATGCACGCCACTGCTGCCACTTCAGCTTGCGTACTGTGCAAGCTATGTCGGTAACTCCGTAAGCCTCCCAACGAAGTTTAACAACATCAGAATATAATCCTGTTTTGTTTCTGCTCCCTTTAGCTCGAATATGCCAGAGCCAGCTAACTCATAGAGACAATATTATGTGTACTGATTGTTTTTATTTGTTACTAATCACAGATATAGATACACCTAGATAACGCAAGAGCACCTACTTCGCGTGCCAACAATCGCACCAGTTTACGATCGAAAATCATAAGCCGCCACTTTCGGGCTCAGTCCTGCGTACTGCTGGCTGGGTGAGCGCGAGCTTGTGACGTCATAGTGGGTAGTCAAAGAGTGGCACGCTTAGTTTTCATACAGTTCGAGATACTTGCGTTATCTAGGTATATCTGTGTTACTAATAATATTAAAGAGAGTACTCACTCTTCCTTGACGTCTGCTGACCCATCTTCAGTGTAATGCTGGTGTTTTAACTTGCACATGCAAAGTTCGTCCGGCGAACTACCATCTAGAAACAAATTACACATACATTTTAATAAAACATTCAAATTCATTCATTTGCCTTATAACGATGGTGGGGTCTGAGACTGAGGCACCTGCAGGTAGAGCCAGCAACTATAAACTAGTTGGCGATTGGCGAGCAACGACGGGTAGTCAGAAGCCCGAAAGTCTGACAACCAGTCTTACCAAGGGTATCGTACTACCCGTAAGTAACTGGGTTGTGGAGATCAGATAGGCACTCGCTCCATGTAAAATACTGGTATTCAGCTGCATCCGGTTAGACTGGAAGCTGACCCCAATATAGTTAGGAAAAAGTACCACTGACTTATTATTCCAACAATTTTTTAATTTTTTTTGTCTTAATAAGAGGAGGCGTGTGTCCCAGCAGTGGAAACATTATAGGCTGATTATGTTATGTTGTCTTAATAAGAACTGCATTCTTTGTGAATCACTCTGAGATCAACATAATAGGTAGGTATTGTAAGGAAGCTATAATAAACAATAACAAAATCTATTTACTTCAATCAATTGTATATTTTACATGAATACAATTGCGCATGCCAGACACATACAAGTCTACATCAATCGATGTATACAAAGCACTATAGTACATACACCATTAACTCATTTAAATCAACCATATGATTAAAACAAGCGTCTATACTTAGCAGCACAACACAATGGATACCTGGTACAGAAGGCCAGACCATACAATGAGCAAAAACACTACAAAGTGAAAAATAAACTTTAATTTCGGAAGTCGGTGTCGTTGCTTCAGCATTTTCGTTTTTTGACACCAACTTCCGAAATTAAAGTTTATTTTTCACTTTGTAGTGTTTTTTTTTGAAGTCGGTTGTTTTTTTTGTAAAAAAGTTTTTATTTTTCACTTTTTAGTTGTACCTACCCCACACAAATTCAATTCACACTAGTACATTGAAGACACGACTCGAAGAATCATCAAAATTCACTTAAAAATGCCGGAGATGCAGTACATTTATGCATATAACTTCGTACATAAGAATAATTACCTAATGTATTATATACTAAAACCTTCCTGAAAGTATGTAGATCACACTCATGAAAAAATTATCAAAATCGGTTCAGTAGTTTTTGAGATAATCGCGGACATACAAACATACATACATACATACGGGTCGAATACAGAACCTCCTTTTTTAAAGTCGGTTAAAAACCGGCCATACACAGGCAGACACAGGGCTAGCTCCTTATGTTCCGTTAAAAGGTTTCATCTTCTATTTTTTTTAAATTCTTTTTACCTATTGTGGTAAAGCAATTTTATCCTAGGTCCATCGTCATCACATTTTTTTTTAGGGTTTCGTTTTTCCTTTTGAGCAAGGAACCCTATTAAAAAGGATTTATAAGATCACTTCATTATCTATCTGTCTGTCCGTCTCTAAAGACCCTGTTTCTCAGGAACGCGTGGAGTTATCAAGTTGGAATTAATATCAAATACTCAGCGCTGCAATCATTTGAAGCAGTAAAAAAACCAAACCTAAGTCAACACAATCAAAAGATACGGGCGTTTATGTTCCGTTTATGCTGCAGATTTTGACACTCGCAAGGGAATAAAAACCTATAGGGTACTTCCCGTTGACCTAGAATCATAAAATTTGGCAAGAAGCAATGTCATGGAGGAAACAGTCAACTTATAGTTACCTACATACCTACAAATTTGTACGGAACCCCTGGTGCGCGATTCCGACTCGCACTTGACCAATTTTTTAATTCATTTAGCCTGCACTGTCCCAATGCTGAGCAAAGGCCTCCCCCAAATCCTGCCAGTCACGCTTTTGTAGAGCCACCTCGATTAATGTCATACAAAACATTGTAAATCATTTTTAAAAGAGTAACGGTGGAGTTTCTTGCCCATTCTTGTCCATGCGAAACTACATTTTGAAAGGAGCGACTGGAATCTTTTTTGAAGCGAAACTTCTTTATGCACGCTTGACTTGGGGAGTAAGCTGGCGAACGCGTGACTTAGCTTATATTTCTGTAATATGAATTGTAAAAGTGATTCCGATATTATCCATGCTAATATTATAAATTCGAAAGTAACTCTGTCTGTCTGTATGCTACCTTTTCACGCCTAAACCACTGAAAGGATTTCGATAAAATTTGGCAGAGAGATAGATTACATCTTGGGGAAGGACATAGCATAGTTTTTATCCCGATATTCACACGGGAGCGACACTTATGCGGGTGAAACCGCGGGGCGCAGCTAGTATTTAATAAGGAAAGAATAATAAAAAATAAAATAAGAAACTACACTAGCTGTATGTGAAGCATGTCGTGTGTGACCCTTTTTGCTCATTGAGTGAAGCAAATCTTCTGTACCTATTAAAACTGTGGCTGCAATGAGTCAGCCATTAGACTTAATTGGGGAGACACATTAATTGATTTTAATTGTAACAATTTGTTGTCAACGCAACAGAATTAATGGTGTAAATATGTGTCACATACTTGGTCTTTGTCTGGTGGACTGAAGTTCAAGTAGTAAGTAAGAGTGGGTGCACCTGTCAAAAGTCATTTATTCCACTTCCTAGTGCTTTCGCTGAGGAGAAGAAGTGGCGGAACAAACTCCCCAGCAGCACAGCTGTCTGTTCAGTTAGAAAATAATATTGATTTTATACAATACTAAGTATGTTTGTGGGAAAGGGCCTCTATTGCCATGCTAAATGTAATAGCTATAGCGCATAATACAAACATATAGTCTGTTCCAAAAGGATCAGATGAACATATAAACAAATGGATTACAAAGTTAAGTGGATGCCCAATTTGTAGTATCCACCACTTACAAATTGAGTGCTGAGTGTTATTTGATTTATAACAATAAAAAAAGTAATTGAGTCACAATTGATCTCATATAGATGTTCTGCAATTGATAATAGAGGGTAATTTTATAATTACAGTTTTCATTGATGAGATTTCTATTACAATTTAATTCAAACAACAATTATTGGAAAGAATAGTGAGACATAAAGTTGAAACCTTCTTAATACAGATGAATGTGTTTCTAATTCCCTTATGTGAGTGATTGCATGAGAATCTAAACTGAACAGGGTTTGTTTACACTTTCATCAAGTACTTTTGGAACAGACCATACTAGAAACTACTGCCGCGTTCCGAGTTAGGAATGTAATCGATATTATCAATTTGAGCGTGCTTAAACCCGTACCGAAATAGGTTTAAGCACGCTCAAATCGATCATATCGATTACCTTCCTAACTCAGAACGCGGCCTACATCATAATTGTCAGATACGAGTAAAAGAAAAAAACATCTGATGAGATAGAATCTCTCAGCAATAACATTGTGCAATACTTTTATTGTGCAACATTGAATCACCCCTTGCATTCAAACAATCAAATTATATTGATGCAATAACATAGACAGCTCACAAGTGTCAATGTTTTCACTTGAGGTCAACCTCTAGGACAGGTATGGCGGAAGCAATGAAACACATGCCATTGACCTAAGAGGTTGACGGCTGGTTAACCAGGTCTATCGTGTGGATGCCTTCATAAATTAAGGCTTCCAGTCATGCTTAAAACTATTGCACATTACTGATCCTACACAGTGCGAAAATATGATGCAATAAAAATTAAACTCGCTCAAACATAACATCACACCTGTAATCTCCTGAGGATTAGACACAGGTCTACCTATAGTGCACACACGCACATTTTGCCAGTTATGTTTAACATGTTGAGCACCATGTTTCCTTTGGGAAACACAGGCAATGCTTTATTCGGAGGCCAGTGTGTCCGCCAGGAAACATGTTTTAATACATTTTACTATGAATTCTAATACCTCTTGGCCTCCACGGTTGTTTCGGTCTAAGTGAAGAACAACACAGTTTTTAGTCTAATGTAATAAGGGTAAGCCTATTGCCATCAAGCGGCACATCCAGACTCCAAGCTGCTAACATTATTAGGTCAGAAATGTAACTGTGAAGAAGACTAGTATTCTAAACCTTTGTCGACCAACTGGACCGGGAAATAGAAGAAAGAGAGAATATGACCTTTTTAGTTTTGTGCCTGAAAAATGAGGCTTTTGTGAATGTAACTTATAATTTCAAGTGGCCAAATATTAGTCATAGAAGAAACTTATCAATAACACTTTAATAATAATTAGGTCTACCTACCTACCTTGCAGTTTTGGAATAATGCTCGATCTGCAAACTTTTTTCTGTCTTTTTTTTTGCCAACTTGATGTAAACTTGGACAGGTTTCAACAAGTTCAATAACCCTATTCGACCTCTTTTCAAAGACGGTTAAAATTAATCTCTGAGACTTATTGCAGCTATTTGAAGTAACAACAAAACGTGTAAATCAAATGGTAGACTGCTAAGCTAGAGAAATAAACAAAATAATCAAAATAAAAGGTAATACTTCCGCCATCTTGGAATTCTACATCCAAAAGAAATAACGTGTGAATAAAACAGCTAGAAAGGGTAAAGTACTCACGTCTATGTTTATTTGAAGGGATTACTTCGATGTTTGTAGTCTTTTGTGAAATATTTTTATAACAAATCACAAAGAATCGAAGCTCGTTCGTACATTATCATAACACTACACGTTCACTCCAAGGTCCGATGTAAATCACAGAAACACTCGAATACATTAACAATAAAGGAACGCGTAAATTATTTACACATTTACAAATATAATTTATAATTTGTGACTGAAATTAGCACAACAAATACGCAGTTCTCGGTTGGTGTCTGACATTGTCTGACATTTTTGTTTGACTTCATTCCGTTTTGCTTTACCATGACATTGATTCCGGGAACGATTGTTGCATACATTTTTTATTCGATTTTATCTTAAAATTGCAGTTTTGTTTCCACAAAACGAGTTTCGAAACCTTTTTGAAACAATAGTTTGATGGTTTGGCAAAGTAATCTTTTATGTCATCAATCATGCATTCTAGTGCATTAGCAAACGCATTCTCAACGTGAAAAGGAATGACTCTCAAAAGTTTCTTTTTGCGGAAAGTTATGCGAAGGAAAATACACATTATGCCTTATAAAGCATAGAGTAGAAATCAAAGCTTTTTTATTGAATTATAATATTCACAATATTGTGGGTACGTCACTGACTACAACTTGTTTTGGAGTACGTTGAAGATCTGAATGAAATCATTTAAACAATTCTTTGAGTACCATGCTCATGGTGAGAGTAGTTTTTATTGTGTGTTTTTTTTCACCATTTTATATGAAACATCAATCTCAGTCACCAATATCACGTTTCATACTAGAACGAAGCGTAAAATAGGAATCTCTCTTTTTTTACTCTCCTACGCCGCCGCGGAGCACAGTGGAACGAATGTATGGGAGCGGTTGGACGTAGACATGTCCGAAAAAAAAGAGTAAAATTATGCCAAACTAATGATGCCATCTTATTCGATTACTTAATGCCTTCATAACTTGTGGTGATGAATTTCTTCATAACTCCCATATTTCGGGAGTAATTTGAGAAAATGTGAAATTTTACTATGAAAATGAGTGTATCGAGCTCTCTCCCTCCTGATTCCGGGCTTGTTTCAAGTAGCGGTCTCTAATATCATAATGCTTATACTAAGAGCTATATTTAATACTAAGACACATAGTGCGCCAAATGTGCACTTTCTGGGATAAAGAGTGATGTTTATTTTATAACACAATTTTTTTATTTTTTGTTTATTTTGTTGATTAAAACCGTTTTTCTAAAGGTTTACCTTATTACAATAACATTTCTGAGCAGCCAATTAGAGAAGATATAAGCTAATTAGGATATATAATTAGGGACTTAAGGTTTACATATAAAACTGATGCACTAATGATTACTGATAAGAACATTGCTATTATTTAATTACTAAATGGCTCTTAATACACTAATTTAGCATGCATCATTTACTAATTATCACAATAACTAATTACCTTGCAATATTTAACAAAGGATACCTGGGATACCTGGATTTTATATAAATAGGTCACTATTAGTAACTTTAAAATCAGTGTTGATTTACACCTCGTTGTATCCAAGCTAATCTCGCAATGTATTTTCCAAATTTTAATACAAATCTTGATATTCACGTTGCTTTATGCGCACGCGCACATAAAGATTTACGCGACTTTAACTATTTGTTCAGTGTTTTAAAAGATAACAGTTGTGTTCAGTTATGTGAAAGTGCTGAAACAAGTTTAAAAGACTGGTGTCGTCGATTTTGCTACCGCATTTATGCAAAATGGACACAGTCTGGAAGAAGCACAGATAAGTTTCGGAAGAAACATGAGATTTGGCTACAGGCTGCAATTCAATGGCCGGAATTACAGAATGAAAATATGGAACCTTCTACAGAAAATATAAGTGACGTCATCGAGCCCATAATTTCTCCTGCTAAATCTGATGCTTCAACTTGTACACATCCTAGTCCTCGTAAATCTTTTGAGGACCTTAGTAACCGGCAAAAAAGAAGACGCACTGAAGATAGTCTTTCATGCAGCAGTAGCAGCGCTGAAATTATGTTTTCGGCCGAAAGGGCGCTTCAAAAGGCAGGACAAAGCGATACAGCTTATGTTATGAAATACTTGACGGAGAATCCAGAAGAGGCCTCAAAAATCAAAGCCTTCATTGAAGGTAAATCAATTCAGGTACGGGAAATATCCCCTTTGAAGGCATTGGCTCTTTATGTATCGATGAACTTATCGAAATGGCGCTATAACACTCTTCGGGATTTCAACACTCAAGAAGGAGCTCTTCAATACCCGAGTTACTACATGTTGGTTAAAGAAAAAATTAAGTGCTATCCGGCCAAAGAAGATCTCACAGTTACAGAGAGCTCTGCAAAAATCAAATTACAAGCCTTGATGGATTTAACCTCAAGAAGACTTATTAGGTCGTTAGAAACCCCTGTTGATCCCAATCAACAGCTCGTATTGACCAGCAAATGGGGTTTTGACGGATCATCTAGCCAAAGCATTTATCATCAAAGGACGAGTGAAGATGAGCAAATCGATCTTGCTAGTAATTTTATGATTAGTCTTGTACCACTGCGGCTCGTCTCAAAAGGTGTAACAATTTGGGAAAACGAGCGACCATCTTCCACTTCATTTTGCCGGCCAATATTGTTTAAGTTTATAAAGGAAACCAAAGAAAATGTGCAGAGAGAGATGGCTGAAATCGAAGCAGAGATTGAAGCCTTAACTCCATCCACCATCACTGATGGAATTAGTGTCAAACACCAACTGCTGTTGACAATGATTGATGGTAAAATTCATTCCATTATATCCAATACAGCAGCTTCAGTGTGTGACATATGCAAGGCTTGTCCTAAAGAAATGAATAATTTAGAGTTAATCAAAGATAAACACGCAAACGAGGACATGTATAAATATGGCTTAAGCACCCTTCACGCTTGGATTCGCTCAATGGAATGCTTATTACACATTTCCTACAAATTAGACATAAAATCATGGCAAGTAAGGGGTGATATAGCAAAAAGGCAAGTTGATGACAGGAAGAAAAGAGTTCAAGAGGCTGTAAGAAGAGAAACGGGCTTACTTCTCGATGTTGTGAAACAAGGCAGTGGATCCACCAACAATGGCAACTCGGCAAGGAGATTTTTTGAAAACTACACTAAATCTGCTGAACTGACCGGAATAGATGCTATGCTTTTAAGAAAAATCTGTGTGATCTTGCAGTGTATTTCATCAGGAGAGAAGATCAACGTAACTAAATTCCGAGAGTTCTGCTTTGATACTGCTAAGCTTTACGTGGAGTTATACCCATGGTATTATATGCCTTCTTCACTTCATAAAATTTTAATGCATGGGCCAGACATAGTTCAGAACATGTCAATTGTGCCCATTGGTTTTCTATCCGAAGAGGCATCTGAGGCTAGAAATAAAGATTTTAGAAAATATAGAGAGGGGCATTCTCGAAAGCATAGCAGTATCTCATGCAATGAAGATATTATGCACAATCTTTTACTGTCTTCTGATCCACTTGTTACAAGTATCCGTCCAAAAGGAAATAAGTTTGTAAAAAAATCTTCTTTTAAGGAATTTTATGAGCTTACGGATTCTGAGAAAAGTGATATCGAATTTGTTAACATAAATGATTTAGCGGACATCGATTCTGAATTTGAATTAATTGATGATGATGATGATGACGAAGATAATTAAATGATGTTATTGTTTTAAAATGTGTAACTTAGTAAATTAGAGCTTACATCTTAATTATTTATTGTACTTTTAATGAAACTAGGTAATTTATTATCAACTTACTTAAAAGTCATACTCTCATCAGTTCTTGTGAATATTTTTGTTAATATATATTTCTGTATATATATAATATATTTATAGACCTCTTAATAAGTCTGTCTGCGGTTTAAAGTAAATACAAATGGGGAAAAAACGTTTTTTTTTTTTAAATTTTCATTTCCTTTTATCCCAGAAAGTGCACATTTGGCGCACTATGTGTCTTAGTATTAAATATAGCTCTTAGTAATAGCATTACGATATTAGAGACCGCTACTTGAAACAAGCCCGGAATCAGGAGGGAGAGAGCTCGATACACTCATTTTCATAGTAAAATTTCACATTTTCTCAAATTACTCCCGAAATATGGGAGTTATGAAGAAATTCATCACCACAAGTTATGAAGGCATTAAGTAATCGAATAAGATGGCATCATTAGTTTGGCATAATTTTACTCTTTTTTTTCGGACATGTCTACGTCCAACCGCTCCCATACATTCGTTCCACTGGAGCCACGATACGTCTTCTATCTAATTTTTTTCACTTTTTTCTTTCCCATGTATTATTTTTGCTCTATGCAACCCTAAACATTGAAACCATAAACAACAAGACAAATCTTTTTTTTGTTTCAAAGCAGCGAAGTCGCCATCTTGTTGGATGTTAAAAATTATTGGGAAATTTGAAGAATTCTCTCGTATTTTAATTTGTTTTGGTGTTATATGTGTTGTAATCCGAAATGTCTAAGCGCCGCATTGAAGTGATGGATCCTTTTATCAAAAAGAAAAGGTTAGTAACACGTTTTCAAACGTTTGTTATGCCATGCTTTAATTCGTCGTTTACATGCCTTTGTTTGTCGTATTTAATTTAATTATTAGTTATATTGGTGACACTCAACAATTTACACGCTAATATCTTCGTATTCTTATGTTCTAGAAGACAAACACAAGGTTAGGTTTCAGGGCCGTAGGTACTTCATAATACCATTTCGATATTTTCTGTAGTCACCGGTTTGCATGCGTCCTTTTCGTCGTGTTATTAAATGTTCTAATCAGTTAGGTTAATCATCTAATACAAGAAAACAAGAAGTGCGTAGTAGTACTCCGTATTAAAAATTCAGAGGCCTTAGTGTAAGGAAGTCTCGCGACTTTAAATGTTCTAAACTGGTTCTAAAGCGCATGTCCCATTCCTGAATGTATCATCACTCGTAAACGTATTAATATCGGTTGTAATAGTCTGGTTTTATAATTTTTAAACAAATAACTGACGTGAATAACAGTTTTAGTTCCAAAAATGGAACTCACTACACGTAAAAAGTTATTTTATTTGTTGGTTAAAAGTTTGAAATACTCAATACTATTGTTCCGAACTCATTTTGGACCTATTTAAATATACTGGTACTTATATCTTTTAATGAAGTGCTAAGTCACAGTGTCACACCTGCAGTACATTACAAATAAAAAAAACAATTCTATGTTTACAAAAAGTTTGAGCTCAATACACCTAAATGTTTCATTAATAATTAAGTAGTGTTGCCAACCAAACTTGTATAATTATCCTGCTATATTAAAGGCTTAAATACTATAATTCTAAGAAAAAAATATAGTAGGCATTCCCTACATTTTGACGAGTTATGTGAACAAAAATGTAGGGAACAGCTGATTTTATTTTCGCGATTTCAGGTTTGGTCCCATAGTAAAAGGTGTTCATAATGATGAGTACAATCTCCCATTTCAATTTGTCGCATGTTTTCAATTTCACCCTATAGAAGTTTAATAAAGGTTCACAATTTACTTGTTATATTATTATAGTAAAATAGGACATGGCTGGGCGAAGGTAAGTAAGCGACTAGAGAGCCAGTCTGTGGCGTTCCTTTACAATATCAAAAATGCAATTCAGAAAATCGCATCGCTACAGTGGCATGAACTTTCTGAAGAGGCGCAGCCAACATGTTCCGGATTGACATACGAACTGACTGATGCTAATGCGTTAGCTACAGCACTAAGGGGCCGTCTCCACGAGCGAGAGATCGCCGTCGTGCCACGTATTTCTATACACTCTCTTAGAACGTGTCTCCTCGCGGCGAAAATTTGATGGCACGGCGAGACTATCGCCGCGATTCTCTCGCTCGTGGACATGGCCCCTAAGTGTGTTGTTAGTACCAGCCTACGTACACATTAGTCTAAACGGCTTGCTCGAGTATTAATATTCTTACCCGCCATTACGACCAAGGGCCAGTAAGATCAGCGGTGGACCAGTTGAAGTTGCGACTTCGAGCCTTTTGTGCCATGCTTCCCAGAGGGGCAATTCTCGTAATTTTAAGAACGTTCACAGTCTGGTCTGTCTCAATCTGTCAAAAAAACCTCGAATTTCCCTACATTTTCACAAGTTTTTGACATTTGTTTGTCGCCGAGATGCGACTGCAACTAGATTTTGAACGTTTTAAATTACTAGAATTGACCTCCTGGTCTGTGAGACCGGAATTTTACTTATGTGTAAATTATTTCATCACCACTGCTCTCAAAACGGTGAAGGAAAACATCGTGAGGAAAGCGGCATGTACTAAAACCAAAAGTTCGAAGACGTGACGTCCACCACCGCACTAGGCCCGCGTGGTGGATTACGGCCCACTCGGCCCACAGAGAGGAGGCCTGTGTCCCAGCAGTGGGATCATTATAGGCTGATTAGCCCTCCTACGAAACCGGTAGATTTGATAACCTGAGTACTACTTCTTTTGAATGTGACGACTGTCGTTTTTAATGATGGTCTGGCAGTTTGGAGTACTTTTTGCGGCCTGTCCAAACATCCTTTCTTTGGTATTGTTCGTCGAGTCGTTGAGCTGCACGATTACTACAGACAAATGCGTGCACTGTCTGAACAGGTCCACTCAAATCTGTGTGGTTCTTTCCTCAAAAGACCATTTCAGACACTAATCTACATGGTCCTCGTATGATCTGAACAAGATTATGTCTGAACTTTAAAGGAGACTGTGACTTCGTGGGGTTGTTTGGGTCTTTCTCGGAGTAGTCGGAAAAGAAACACCGAACTCGTCTAGTTTCAAAACACTTATTTTTGTTTCTTTATTCGATAGGTTCGCTCTATGTAAAATCACAGAATACTTTATAGTACTACGTACAGAAAGGACACTCCCTTCCCCGCGCTCATATCAGATACCGCACCCCACCCCGCACTTCGAGGTATTTGTCGCCGACTCTTTAGCAAGGGCGCTCGCAAACCGCAGCGCTGTACTGCTGACGCGAACACTCAATTTTGCGATTTAAAAGTTTTATTTGAGTTTTAATCACGATGGTTGGATATTGTGATGCCTTTCCAAATTCGTATTTACATAAACTGTTTGTAAGATTTCGCATTTTTAATACCATGCGATTTAATAACCGATTATTTACAGAGAAGTCATTTAAACTAAACTATTTTAGTGTTTTTATTTCATTACGAACCCGACTATATAAATAAACAATTGAACTACAAGGTCACTTCATAAGAATGCACACGTTCGGGCAGCGCCGCGCCGCACGGTGGGCTGAAAATCGGCTTTCATAGACTTAGGCATTTTATTTTGCAAGTGCCAGTTTTTATGCCGGATATCACTTCTATTAGTTATAACAATATACAAAAATGACACCAGAATTGATTCTGCACAAAAACGATGGAATTATAATTTTTTTACGAAAATTTTGTATGGAGCTAGTATGAAAAATCGAAATATCTCTAAAACGGCAGGGATAACCGTAATATCCTTATAGGAGGTTATAGTACTAATTATTTATGATTTTTTGACATACGTTACATAATGGTTGTAGATGCCGTTTTTTTTTTAAAAATCGTCAAAATATTTTTATTTATTTTTACATATGAAACTGTTCAAAACGATCCGTGAACTGTGTCAAAGTTAAGAACATCGTTAGGAAGCATGTTTTTTCCCCAAATATTAAGAATATGTGATAAAAATAGACTGTAAATATATACTTTTATTGATAGGTAATTTAAATAAAACAAAAGTAACAAAAATAATGTCTAAGTGCTATAAATTCAATTATACAAAATATTTGAAACAATAATCTATGAAATTATTAACTAAACATATTGGTACAATAAACTAACATAACAAATAATTAAATTTTACAAATTTTCTTTACAACTTTCGTTGTCGGACTCCAATTCCAAGTCAGAATCGAGATTGGATATACCTACAAACTCGAACTCAGTTTCCGGAAACTGTATTAGGTCGAGAGTTTCAGCAAAAAAGGTTGTCTTCCTTTTTAACCGACTTCAAAAAAGGAGGAGGTTCTCAATTCGACGGTATGTTTATTATTTTTATTGTATGTTTGTTACGCGATTACTCCGTCAATTGTGGACCGATTTTCAAAATTATTTTTTTGTTCGAAAGGAGATACTTCTGAAGTGGTCCCATAGTCACCAAGCCAGGATCTGATGATTGGATCCTGGAGAAATCGAAGGAACTCTTCAAATATTATAGGCACACCTATAGCGATTTGGGTATTTTTTATAGTAATTCGTGCATTTGCTCTCGGAAAGTACCATTTGGTGAAGTGGAACTGATGATGAAGACCACAGATGGACACCGGAACTACTCAATAATATTTAAGTATTTCACGGGTTGCGATTCGATTACTTTAATATGATTGCTAAGCAATTTATGCTCGCCACGATGTGAATGGTAATATGGAGCTGATGGTGGACCAGGAGAACTCCACCACCACCAGCACCATCAAATCCCCACTTCGATATCAGCTTTAACTGCTTATTTTCCACATTATCAGAAAGACTTTGAAGAATCCGCTTCACCGTGATGTCAAGTAAAGCTTGAAGTGTAATTCTAGCTGATGAATCCGTAACTGACACTGATTGATTAGGAGGGTAGCATGCAAGCTTAGTTTGTTGCAGTTGATAGTAGGATGGGTAAATATCCTTAGCACCTTCCCGAATGGCAGTCTCTCGCAACGTAATATTTTGCCACTTTGAAAGCTTAAGTGATAGAAGCAATCCAAGTGCTTTCTCTGGTGTAAATATAACTGTTTTCACTGGTTTCTTAATGCTTTCATAGATTTTAACTGCAGCTTCTGGATTTTTGATCATACATTCGATTACAGATGCGATATCTTCATACCCTTCATCTTTTAAACGTGCCGCAGCTGCATATGCCAATTCAAAGGAATCCTCGCCTATGTGCTCACTAGATCTTCTCTTTTTCTGTTTGCTTCCCAGATCTTTGCATGGTTTTCGGGACCTTTTTGTCATTGTTCCAACAGTCGATGATGTCGAAGGTTCTGGAGAGACTGAGCGTGCTCTTGGTATCTCATCAATAGTTGGTTCTTGATTTATTAAAGTTTGCACGCAACTTGGCCAATCAATATTTGCTTGCAGTCACTCTCCGTACGCATTTCACATTCAACAACAAACAATTTTATTCCCCTATCTTTCAAAAAGAAGCGACAGCATGGGCACTTTGACATTGATATTCAACTATTTGGTATTGTAGGAAATCTTACAAGATCAACAAGATACTACACACCTCTGTCTAGTCCTTCAGGTCTATAGGGGTGATGCTATTTTATGTTAAGAGTTGTTAAAGCTCCTAATTCTTCAACTTAAACACTAAAAAGAACGTTTCATATGTAAAAATAAATAAAAATATTTTGTCGATTTTTTAAAAAAAACGGCATCTACAACCATTATGTAACGTATGTCAAAAAATCATAAATAATTAGTACTATAACCTCCTATAAGGATATTACGGTTATCCCTGCCGTTTTAGAGATATTTCGATTTTTCATACTAGCTCCATACAAAATTTTCGTAAAAAAATTATAATTCCTTCGTTTTTGTGCAGAATCCATTTTGGTGTCATTTTTGTATATTGTTATAACTAATAGAAGTGATATCCGGCATAAAAACTGGCACTTGCAAAATAAAATGCCTAAGTCTATGAAAGCCGATTTTCAGCCCACCGTGCGCCGTCGTCGTTCGGTTCTCCGACACAAATTGCTTTCCGCGCCATTTTTTTACGCTACGCACGATAGCCAACCCTATTAGATTTTACGCACACATTTGCACGTATACAAACGTCATTTGCTTATGTAGTAGTAATAAGTAATTATTTTGCGAGCGTTGTATGGAGTGTCCGAGGTGTGGTAAAATACTGGTATTCAGCTGCATTCGGTTAGACTAAAAGCCAACCTCGACGTAGTTGGGAAAAGGCTAGGCAGATGATGACTTATTTTTGACGTGTTTGTACAAAAATTACAGAAATTAAATCATTTGTCTTTTTTCTCTAGGGAAGAAAAAGCTGCCGCGGCCGCTAAGTCGGGCGCTGGCGGGGAGTCGTCTGAAGCCGCGTTGGCGGCTCTGTCTACCACCATGCCTCCCTCTGCCACCAGTACTCCTGGCATCAACCCGTTTACTGGTAAGTCTATACAAGTTTAGTTTTTAACATAACTCACGCCCTGTTTCCCCAAAAGGTTAGGCAGAGGTGTACCTGTGTTCTATGTTAGAGGGTTTGATTTCTGCAGTTAGTCCTTCAAGTGGACTATTGTGCGTGGGCCATGGGGGCCATCGGTGGTTATTCCAACCAGCCCACCTTCCAGAAGCTAATTACGTCTTCTGGTCTGTTTAGAACATCTGTAAAAAATCTGCTTGCCATGAGGGTTTCTGTTCTAATCTGGGTGACGCCTGTGCACGCAAAGAGCACATGCGCAATGTGGTGTACATATAAGACTCGATCCCGTGGGAATATCAGGATAACAAGTAGCCTATGTGTAAATCCAGGGTGTCGGCTACCTCCATACCAAATTTTATAAAAAATTGGTCCAGCCGTTTGTGCGTGAAGAAGTAACAAACATACAAACACACAAACTTTCGCCTTTATAATATTAGTGTGACAAGTGGCAGAAAATTATTGCTTGTATTTCCAAGTAGCAGGAAATGATTGCTTGTATTATTTTACGAGTTGCAGGAAATGATTGCATGTATTTACAAGTGGCAGAACACTTAAAAAGTATATTAGCGACTTTATAATAGGCTCGCCCCCTTTTATATGGGACTTTAACATAATTGGCGAAATATGGGTGTACTATAGGTAGTCCACTACCTTTTTTTTATGGATGGGAAATCATCAAATGACCCCTCCCGCTCTGGGTGGAGCGGAAGGGAGTGTCAGACTCTTACTGACTAAAACCCATCCGTGTTCCTTCCTTAGCCCTTTATGTTCCGGGGTAGCGGTAACCCTTTCGGACAATCATGCAAATACTAACTAGCACACGCTAAGCAGTAAAAATGCGCAGTGCTGCACACCCTCACCCTATTTCAAGTTAAACAAATATCAACTTTATTTCAATGAAAATTAAGTTGATTTCAGAGTGACTAGCACTATTGAAATAAGTTATAAAAATTTTTGAAGTTGTAGCGTAAACTGAACTTTATTGTCTAGGAATTATAGTTATTTTTCCATCATATTTGTTTACATTTTTGACAAATAAATCGAGAACGCAGATTAGGTCCCCAGGGGCACGTTTTTCCCGCGGTGATTTTTTTTCGCGCACTGCATTTTCAACCCACTGCGTAGCGCCGAAAGTTTAAAATCCAAAAATGTCTTTTTTTGACGCGCTAGGATGCGCTCTGTTGGATTCTCAATGTTCGGCTCAACACCTAGAGTTAAAAATCCAGTGTGCGATGTAATACCGCAGCGATATTTTTACGCCCGCGCTAACGTTACGCTAATTCTTCTAATTTATCCCTCTCACATTGTCCCCAGGGCTCCCACACTCGCAGCGCTACCACGAGCTCCTCCGCCGTCGACTAGGCCTCCCCGTTTGGGAATACAAAAACGATTTCATGAGACTCCTAAACACACACCAATGCGTCGTCTTGGTCGGCGAGACTGGCTCCGGAAAGACCACACAAATCCCACAATGGTCCGTAGAATTTGCTGCAGTAACTGCTGGGAAGTCTAAAGGCGTTGCTTGTACTCAGCCCAGACGAGTAGCTGCCATGTCAGTAGCCCAGAGAGTGGCAGAAGAAATGGATGTAGCGTTAGGTCAGCAGGTTGGTTACAGCATCCGTTTCGAAGACTGTTCTGGACCCCAAACAATACTTAAATACATGACAGACGGTATGTTGTTAAGAGAAGCGATGTCAGATCCGATGCTGGAACAGTACAGGGTTATATTACTAGACGAAGCCCACGAAAGGACGTTAGCAACGGATATCCTGATGGGTGTGTTAAAAGAGGTCATAAAACAGAGGTCGGATCTCAAACTGGTTATCATGTCAGCGACGCTAGATGCCGGAAAGTTTCAACAGTATTTTGACAATGCACCGCTTATGAATGTCCCTGGTAGAACGCATCCCGTAGAGATATTTTATACGCCACAGCCCGAAAGAGATTATCTAGAAGCAGCTATAAGAACAGTGATCCAAATACACATCTGTGAAGAAATTTCTGGTGACATACTACTATTTTTGACGGGACAAGAGGAAATTGAAGATGCTTGCAAGAGGATCAAACGGGAAATTGATAACCTGGGACCTGATGCTGGCGAATTGAAGTGCATACCTTTATATTCAACACTCCCACCGAATTTACAACAAAGGATTTTCGAGCCAGCGCCTCCGAATCGGGCAAACGGTGCGATTGGTCGAAAAGTTGTCGTTTCTACCAACATTGCCGAAACTTCACTGACGATTGATGGTGTAGTTTTTGTGATAGACCCAGGGTTTGCTAAGCAAAAAGTGTACAACCCCAGGATTCGTGTGGAATCCTTGCTAGTATCTCCTATAAGCAAGGCGTCGGCCCAACAGAGGGCTGGCAGAGCGGGTAGAACTCGACCAGGCAAATGCTTTAGACTTTACACGGAAAAAGCTTACAAAAATGAGATGCAAGATAATACTTATCCTGAGATTTTAAGGTGATTGGTGGTATTCGAGTTTTTTTTTTATTATTTAGTATGTAAACGATTTTTATTTATTACCTATTTACATGGGTCATGCCTTTTCGGGCTAGTCGTAAGTGTGACTGCAGAGCGTGGGTTCCTGGGTTCGAAGCCTAGGTCGGGCCTGAGTAATGTCTTTCCATTTCTCCAAAGGGTGGAGCCAAAAGAGCGATTTGTAAGCCGTGAGTCGCACGATAACAACAAATTAACGAAATGAAATTAATTTATTTGAACGTAAATTACGCGAGTCATTTTACGCTGCCGAAATTACGCGACTCATTTTGCGCTGGCGAAATAACGCGACTCATTTTGCGCTGCCGAAATTACGCGACTCATTTTGCGCTGCCGAAATTACGCTCGTTTGGCATCACACTTCGAGTGACAGCATAATATTTAACGTCGACTTTAAATTGAGTTGCCGTTGAGTATTCAATCGATAGTATGACAAGGTTTCAACGGTACCAAACGATTTCATCACACATTTTTGTGTTGCAATCAAGACCCTTTAACAATACTTCGTTTATAGAGATCACAAACTCCTGAAGAGTCCCCGCAGACAGTCTGAGCTAACACAACGCACAATTGTTGCCGTTGCAGATCAAACTTAGGGTCTGTAGTTTTGCAGCTGAAAAAGCTTGGCATCGATGATCTGGTGCACTTTGACTTCATGGACCCTCCCGCACCGGAGACGCTGATGAGGGCTTTGGAGCTGTTGAATTATCTCGCTGCGTTGGGTAAGGATTTTGTACTTGTTTTTTTTTTTTTATCTTGTTGTATATTTGACTGAGAATAAGCTTTGAAAACAAAAAAAAAGTGGCACTCCGGGAATGCCTACAGAAATGAAAACTTGAATAATTACGTGTGTATTTTTTGAATCGTCATATAAACAAAACACAAACCGAATACTTTGCCATCGCTCACTGACATATCGGAAATACATTAAAACCGAGTAGCGGTGTCGGTTACGGTAACAGTGGCGCGAATTCAATGGTTTTTTCCCATCTCAAAAATGCCCAACGCGCCTAAAGAAGTGTTCACTTCAATAATTGAATATCATTTAGGCCGTTAGTCAAACGGCCGCCGTTTAGTTAAAAGGCTAGGCGGTTAACTAAACGGCTCATTAACGAGTTGGCTGCGACAGAGCTGTCAGAGCCATTTATAATCTACGTCGCCGCGAATCTCTCAGGGAACTATTTAAAAGGATTAATATTATGACGGTACCTTGCCAATTCATTTATGAAAATATTATGTATGTAAGAAAAAATCTACATCTTTTTAATAAAATAAGCGATAGACATAACTTTAATACAAGAAATAAAGATAAAATACATCAACCATTTTTCAGATTAGCCAAAGTACATACATCTTTTATGGGGTACTGTGTTAAATGTTACAATAAAATACCTTGTGATATATTGCAATTAAATGAAAGAAAATTTAAAACTCACATTAAACGTACACTTTGTAAACAAGCATACTATAAATTAGAAGATTATATCCAAGATAAGAACGCTTGGAAACATGCTGGTCCTGCTCCATAGGACAATCTAGAGTCTAGACAAAATCAAACTGGTTGCTAAAATAATTGTAAATTTTTTTATTCTTTTTTTTTACATTTATTACTCACACCCTGACTTATTACTTGTATTTTGTTTTATAATTAAAATCGTTTTGCTTGTACCATGTTTGTAAATATGTGAGCACCATGTATCTATCAGATAATTAATTTATATGTCATGGTTTCGTTTTTAATTCTTTTACCTATTGTGGTATAGTAATTTTATTGTAGGTGCATCGTCCTCACATGTTATTATATAATTAATGTACCCATGCAAAATATTGTACCTAAACATTTTAAAAGAGTAACGGTGGAGTTTCTTGCCCGTTCTTCTCCATACGAAAACTACCTTTTGGAATGGGCGACTAGAATCAATTCTATTTTAAGATAATTTTTGACGTTCAAAAGTGCCTTTTATGTGCCTATTTGAAATAAATGCTTTGACTTTGACTTTTGACATATCGCCTATTACCCCTGTCTACCTGCTTCTTAATATTATTATCTATGTATCTGTATACAGGGTGAATTTTCCAAGTGGGTGTGTGGCCAAATTCTAAACTATGAGGAATAGCGAAAAGTACCCAAAGGAATCGCGGGCTCGATTTTGATGAAAACTAAAACTGCATCATTGGATTTTTGAAAAATCAATATTTCTAGCCAGGAATCGAACCTGTTGATTTTGAAAAAAAAAACATTGTATTATTACACAATTCGATAGTGTCCCTAATAAGGATCAAATTCTGGGAAATAATGACATACGGCAAACATTCTATCGTCATGTTAACACCTGTACCATGTAATTTACAGACGACGACGGCAACCTGACAGACTTGGGCGCTGTAATGGCGGAGTTTCCCCTCGACCCTCAGCTCGCCAAGATGCTGATCGCGAGCTGCAACCACAACTGTTCCAACGAGATCCTCTCCATCACGGCCATGCTGTCAGGTAAGTCATTGCCGAGGAGTTTGTGTTCAAAACTACCTTGACAAAACTGTCATTTACTAACTTGAAATGTGTATTGGCTGACTTTTTTTAACTGTCTGAACAGGGTATAAAAGATGAACGGAGTAGAAGTCTAAGTAAACTTTTCATTTTAAAAAATAAATTAAAAAAAAACAAACTTATAGGCACCCACTCTACGCGCGGAAATTATCAATGTATTCGAAGCGACATTCAATCCTTTTATTAAAGAAAAAAAAAAACAATATTCTGTGCTATAGGCATCTACTCCGTTCACCTTTTATATCCTGATTTGTCAAGACAGTAAAAAAAGTCAGCCGGTATACAAAACATAATCAAAAGTCATTTATTCAAATTAGACTGAGAATGGTCACTTTTCGAATGTCAAACAAAAAGGACACGGGAGGCGCCCACGAGCAAATTTTTTCCCAGCAACTAATTTTGGTCTCTCGCATCAAGTTTCCGGGCTTGTATGTAAGTGCGCTTATGCAGCGACGCGACAAAGACAGCACTTTAAAATTTTTGATCATCATCATCAGCCTATAATGTTCCCACTGCTGGGACACAGGCCTCCTCTCTGTGAGAGGGAGTGGGCCGTAATCCACCACGCGGGCCCAGTGCGGGTTGGTAGATGTCACATGTCTTTGAATTTTTGGTTCTAGGACATGCCGGTTTCCTCACGATGTTTTCCTTCACCGTTTTGAGAGCAGTGGTGATGAAATAATTTACACAAAGTAAAGTGCCTGTCTGGGTTCGAACCTACGACCTACAACTCGTAAGTCGCGGCCGATACCACTGGGCCACCACTGCTCTCCAAAATTTTTGATGTGAGAGACAAATTAGTTGCTGAGACAGTGGCGTGCATTGGTTTTCAGAATAGGTAGGCACTAGGCCGGGTCTAGTGTAGGCAAACGCGGTCACTAATCAGAAAAAAAAGTGAGGTCAAAAGTGTGGTTATTTGAGTAGGCATGCCTACTTAAGGGTGATAAATTGCGAAGGTCGAACGTCATGGTATTACGCGGGAGACATACGTATTTTTAATTTTGTCGTATTAACTTGAACGAGTAAAGACCAATGACAATGTGCGAATAGTACGGGAGCCGAGTAGGCCGTCCGGCGACTGCCTACTGCCGCGCGTGTTTGTATGAAGATTTTGTCTTTTGTTAGGTATGATAATTTAGTGAGTTTCTTTATTGTGGGGCACACACACTAAAATGTAATTGACAGGCTTATGTTGATATAGCGAGGTAGGCACTGCTTATATCCCTATATGCAATGCACGCCACCGGCTGAGACAAAAGTTGCTCGTGGGCGCCCTTCCTTAAGCGTCGAAATACTCCTCCACATCGCTGTCATCCGGAAACGTACCCAGA
Source organism: Amphipoea oculea (assembly GCA_945859645.1). NCBI lineage: Eukaryota > Metazoa > Arthropoda > Insecta > Lepidoptera > Noctuidae > Amphipoea > Amphipoea oculea. The sequence goes on along the minus strand of OX243891.1, from coordinate 11,276,628 downwards.
AGACTAGCACAAACTTAAATTGGTGTTCACCTGAAATGTTTTCCAGCCAATAAAATCTACATGTAAAATAAAAGGTTATTCCCTCATTTTTCAGTCCAACAATGCTTCGTGCGACCCAACGAGGCGCGCAAGGCAGCCGATGAAGCCAAGATGAGGTTCGCGCACATCGACGGAGACCATCTCACTCTACTCAATGTGTACCATGCTTTTAAACAGAGTAAGTTTGCCTTACAACATGATAATAATTAGTTATGGAAAATTGATAACGTATTCAAAAGGGGAGCTGTTAAAAAGATGTGCGGTAAAACTTGTGGTCTGTTCCAAAAGTAACCTAAGCCGCATGTACGAGCGATTTTTTAACGCGAAGACTTTCTATCATGCACTCGTTTTTAATTTGTTCTGTTTAGTGGATAAATAACATGTTATTGTATGTTATTCCAGACATGGAAGACCCCCACTGGTGCTACGACAACTTCATCAACTACCGCTCGCTGAAGTCCGGAGACAACGTGCGGCAGCAGCTCAGCAGGATAATGGATAGGCAAGTACCTACTACCCAAACATCTTCACATATTCACTACTAGCTTCTGCCCGCGATTTCGTCCGCGCGAAATTCGTACTTTCCTCTAAAAGTTTCGAAAATATATGTTGGTATGATCTTTATAATTAAATTAGATAAATAAGTATTCGGGCCAATTTTGAAGTTTATAGAACAAAGGAATCAGATTTTTCAAAGAAACTGTATCCCCGCTTTTCACCCCCACAGGGGTGGAATTTTGAAAAATCGTTTATGACATTGGCTCGAGAAGTTGAGGCTCTAACTCTCATAGAATTTAACCGATTTGCTCTTTCCTCTGCCGATTCTTGAGATCGCGTAATTCTCATTCTCTTAGCTTTACTCGAAGTTCGAGATAAAGATAATGGTTTTTTAGGTGGCATTGTGTAATAATCTACGGTAACGAAAAGGCTGTCAGTTACCTAACAAAATAACCTACGTTAGAGGTCCAAACTTTAGCTACCTTACACTTAAAATCTTAATGACTATTGACACTAAAATATTGTAATAGAATTATACCCAGAAATATATACAACTCACAACAAAAAAGAAATGAAAATAAAGCTGAAACGCCTGTGCAATACTATCTACCTATACCTACTTCACTTAAAAATAAATACTTATAACTACTTTAATTAATAAAAGTACCTACGCTTAATAATTTTTAATTTGAACGAATATTTAAACACTACCAAAACAACTCATACCTATTTTACAAAATAACAACAAAAGAAATTCAAACAAACTATTTAAAGACTAAAAGTCGCGCTGATAAGCACGGTTTCTCAATATCAATTATTGTCTGTCAATAAGGTCGAACGCTCTGAACGCATCAACAGCCAAATATTGAATGAAGCTCCAGCTCGCTCTCGGACCTCCCGCCTTTTTATACCCTACCGCCGCCGCGACCCGTGTCGAGCGCGGCAACCGTTACACAAAAATAATCCTTATAGCATGATTCAGTATTCACGTGCGACGGCGCGATGGCTTATTTCATGTATAAGTTTGGTGTTTCTATACCGATTTCTATGATTCTTTTTTATTGAATAGGTAATAATGTTAGCTTTTTTAAATTATGGATGAGTGAGAGTATTATAAACGTAAGAGTAAACAAATATAATCAGAATGCTCCGAACTACTAAGCTATCAGGAGTTACACGTGTTATTGTGAGTCAACCATAAAAGATAGACATATGCTGTTGCGGGATATTTTTTAGACAATTTTATGTAAAATATTTCCGTCATACATGATTTCTATGTAACTTTAACCATTAAGGCTGCACACGCGACGGAAGCTTAAAAAATGGAGTAACTTCTCCCGTTTTCCCAACATTTCCCTTCACTACTCTGTTCCTATTGATTGTAGCGTGATGAAAAGTATACTATAACCTGCCCAGGAGTATGAAGAATAATTGTACCAAGTTTCATTAAAATCCGTCGAGTAGTTTTTGTTTCTATAAGGAACATACAGACCGACAGACAGACAGACAAAAATTTTACTGATTGCATTTTTGGCATCAGTATCGATCACTAATCACCCCCTGATAGTTATTTTGAAAATATATTTCATGTACAGAATTGACCTCTCTACAGATTTATTATAAGTATAGATGACTGGGTCATCCATTAATACCATGGAGGCCATGGAGGTCGTCGGCGGGTGCCAAAGTTTCTGCTTGTGAACGCCATGAGTTAAAAGTCAAAATTATTACAAGAGGTCGTAGTATAGGCGGGCGGGTCCAAAAAAAAAATTCTTTCAGGACGCCTCGGGATCCACCCTGACCTCCCGAATTCAAATAGTTTTTAAAACTACTGGCGTGCTGATATGGAAAATGTAATAAGAGTATTAAAGAATGTGCTTTGGCCTGCTGAACAAAATTTTTTGGGGGTCGCCGGCGGTTCCTGTGGCAGGGAGAGTGTTAATCACGTGTTGTTTTTTAGCAACTTTTTAACTCCCACCCCCTCCTCCCCCTTGTGATACGTGGTGAGATTTTAGACTAATTAAGGCCGTTATTAATTAGCCCCTCTCAAAAACAGTTCGTCACACGTCAAATAATTAAATTATGTTTTTAAATTAGATGAGATCAGTATGGTGTTGTTATATGTATCTAATGTTTAATGTAAAGTTGGTATTGTTGTCTGTTCCAGGTTTAACTTAAAGCGAACAAGTACAGAGTTCACAAGCAAGGACTATTATATTAATATAAGGAAAGCACTAGTTAATGGATTCTTTATGCAGGTAAGTTATAGCCCAGCAAAAACATTTTCATGTAAAATGTTGCCAAGATGCGACCACATATGGCTCGCACCACAGATATAGATAGACCTAGATAACGCAAGTATCACGAACTGTATGAAAACTAAGCGTGCCACTTTTTGACTACCTACTATGACGTCACAAGCTCGCGCTCTCTCGCTCACCCAGCCAGCAGCACGCAGGACTGAGCGCGAAAGTGGCGGCTTATGATTTTCGAACATAAGTTTGTGCGATTTTTGGCACGCGAAGTAGTTGCTCTTGCGTTATCTAGGTGTATCTATATCCGTGGCTCGCACTGTCAAAAAGTTATCAGAAGGCCAATTCTCGTAATTTAAAACGTTCAAAATCTAGTCGCAGTCTCATCTCGGCGACAAACATATGTACAAATTAGAGGTATTTTTTGATAGATTGAGGCTTGATATCAGACTGTGGACGTTCTTAAAATTACGAGAATTGCCCCCCTGATCTCATGTAGAGCCAAGCTTCTAACTAAAGTTTTTTTCACCTTACGCGCATGTGATGGTAGCGAAACGGCCAAGCCACATATTTTGACTCATTTCATGTCGATTTCGATTTCGTACCGCAAGCTCTGTTAAAGAACTTCGTCGAAAAATCAAACTTAAACAATATTCTTTGTACGTTCCAGGTAGCCCACTTAGAGCGAACAGGCCACTACCTCACAGTGAAGGACAACCAGGTGGTGCAGCTGCACCCGAGCACGTGCCTGGACCACAAGCCCGACTGGGTCATCTACAACGAGTTCGTGCTCACCACCAAGAACTACATCAGGACTGTCACTGATATCAAGCGTGAGTACCGAGAATCATCACCTGCCTAGCCGTCTCCACACACACTTGTGCATTATAATATCTCCTGTCCTGCGTACCTGGCTAATGTCCGTTCAGATTGGCCACCGTGACCGAAATGTCAGGAGGCTATTATCTTTTTTTTTTTCCTTTTTGGCTACTGAGCCGATGTCGACTATTCTGCCGGCGTCTTGCAGTGACAGCAGCACAGCAAGATAGCCGTCGAGGGTTGCACTTTGTGCTAGTTGTTATTCGTTACTTAATGTTAGTATCTGAAAAGACAATGCAAGTTTTGTTAGTTAACATGCTTATGTTGAATAGTGTGTCTCTTAATCCTCTATACCATCACAACATCCATAATTATTTATATCCATACTAATATTATAAATGTGTCTGTCTGTTACCTCTTCACGCTTAAACCGCTGGGGGTCTACTCCCTAAGTCCGTCAACGAAGTAACGAGCCCGTCCGACAGTAGTCCGATACGTCGGACTGAACCCTACTCCCTAACGATTTCGGATTCATCAGTTTCAAACGGAATCATAGACAATATTCGTGAACGAAAGACTCTTAGCAATAGAGTTGCGCTATTTTACCGGTCGATTACCGATTTACTTATTTTGTAGTTTTCTAGCTTATTAAACAAAAATTAATACTTTTGTCGTTAGAAAATTACCACATTTTTTTAAATATAATTTTTATTATGAGATTTTAATTATTTTTGTCATTTTTGTCCGGAAACCAGCATCATCCTGTTGATACCTTTGCCTGTTTACTTTTTGAAGGAAATTTTCAAATGAAACGTCAAAGTATAGCACGGATTTTTCTATGGCTATAGTAAGTACGATGTTGTTGCTACCACGGAATATAAAAAAACAGGCTGCTACGCAGTGCCATTCCGCCGCCCGTGCACCTAGCGAGTAGCGAGTAGCGCACCTAGCTGCTAGCGAGTAGCGCACCTAGCTGCTAGCGAGTAGCGCACCTAGCTGCTAGCGAGTAGCGCAGCAAAAGCGACGCGGGCGACAGAGAGAGAGAACTCCGATCGCAAACGGATACGGACGTACAACGGCGATCCTCCGCGACTCTCAGTCGCAAAGCCATTTTTATATTTTGTACACAGTGTGTTTTACTCATTGTATAAAAAAAAAACCAAACCCATTAAATGATTATTTAAAGAAGTGATTTTAAAAAAGTTCATAAGCTTCGTTAGCGTAGAAGTTTTCTGTATTCTAATTAGCTTTTCATTCCATGGTTAATTGTGTAAAATGGCCCCAACCGCTGCAGCAACTCACGAGCAAATTGAGGCCCTTCTTGATTTTATGGGTGAGAACCAAGAATTGGCTCGCGGATTATTGAAGGGTGCCGACGGGAGAGTTCGCTCAAAACGGCTATGGGAAAACCTGTGCAACTCCCTTAACTCAATGGGAAGTTTCACTAAGTCCGTCGAGCAGCGGTAAATAGTAAGGATCTAAAAGTAAACAAATAATGGGTGGGACAAATTGGTAATACAGCTCAATAAGTTGCAGAATCTTTAATATGTCCTTACCTTCATTCTTGGATCAACACCACTTCGGGGTACCTATGTGTTGAGGCAAAAGAGGTATTAATCCGCACATAAGTCCCCGAATAATTCCCGAGTGAGCCTAGTTCCCGAGAGAGTAGTTCCCTATGAAGTCGGGAATACTCGCCAACCTAAAGTTTTAGCATAAATAAAATCAACGTTGCCTCCGCTCTTCCTGTAAAGCTTCTTCAATAATTAAAAAAGCAGCCATAGTTTGAAATTCTTTTATTTTAGTAACTTTCGTCGATAGCACGAGAACTATTTTGATGTCGTGTCAACTGACATAACTATCCGTCAAAACCACTGTCATGGTCAACTGTTCGGACGGGCAAAAACACATCGGGAGTAGGGACAACAGTCAAATCTCGTTGTCATTCATTCTTCGCTCGGGCCCCGAACGAATCATCCGTCCGTAGGTCATAGGGAGTAGGAAACGCCCGTAACGAAGGCCGAAACGACGGACTTCGTGCTTAGGGAGTAGACCCCCTGAACCGATTTAGATGTAATTTGGTATAAAGATAGTTTAAATCCCGGGAAAGGACATAGGATAGTTTTTATCCCGATATTCCTACGGGATCGAAACTTGTGCGCGTGAAACCGCGGGGCGCTGCGAGTTTAACCGTAAAGTAACAATTATATTTTCCTCTTCCACAGCGGAATGGCTCCTCAAAATAGCCCCACAGTACTACGAGCTAAATAACTTCCCACAATGCGAGGCGCGGCGACAACTCGAGCTGCTGCAGGCGCGGCTCGAGTCCAAAGCTTATCAGGAAGGCTTCTAAGTAGCGCGGGTGCGACTGGGACATAACGACAAACAGAACATATGGGGACAGAACCTCGGCTCCATACAGGGAATGATAATGTATGTGTCTTTTCATATTGATGGTTTGTTCTTAATCAAATACCAACCTTAATGTAATGGAGATTAAGTTGACTTCAGAATGACTAGTGCTATTGAAATAGTTGAGAGCAGTGGTGGCCAAGTGGTAACGGCCGCGGCTTTCGAGGTCGTAGGTTCGAACCCAGACAGATGCTTTACTTTGTTTAAATTATTGCATCACGACTGCTCTTAAAACGGTGAAGGAAAATATCGTGAGGAAACCGGCATGTCCTAGAACCAAAAGTTCGAAGACATGTGACATCTACCAAGTCCCGCGTGGTGGATTACGACCCACTCCCTCTCACAGAGAGGAGGCCTGTGTCCCAGCAGTGGGAACATTATAGGCTGATTATGTTATGTATTGAAAAAGTTATAAAAATGTAAGTTGTAGCGCAAATTGAACTTTACGTGTGGGTATTAAAAGTTGTTTTTCCAAAAAATACATATTGGTTTTGTTGGTATGACGTTGGCGTGTCTGTTTTCGTTCGCTGTATGGGGCCGAGTTTTTAGACCATTTTATTTTGTGCAATTATTATACTGAGAGGGGATAGAATTCGTTGGAAGCCATGTTTTAATTGTGTAGTCTAACAGATATGTAGATAAATGTATTCTTTATTGTATTTGACAGGATAAAGCATTAGGTCCGTGAGTGTAGTTATGGGTTCAGTCCCAGGTCAGACAACTTTGGACCACTATCTGACCAGATGGTAAGATAGTGGTTGAAAGTGATACTGTTACGGATTTAAGGGCAGATTCACAGATCACACTTTTTTAAGAAAAGTTCGCTTCAAATGAATGTGAACCTTATTCCTACCTAGATAAGGTTTATATTCGTATGAAACACTTTTCCACATGCGAACGTTGTTTAATTACAGAAATATTCGTATGAAAAGGTTTTCCACATTCTTTTATACGAATATGAACCCTGTGCAGCTACAGTAAGGTTCATATTCGTATAAAATGCTAACTTTAAATAGCAAAGGATATATGAATTTTGGCCCGGAGTATGGTTAAAAGCAGGTTCTTTTCTCATTTCGTTTGCATAGCAACACATTAAATACTACTTCACCATGTAAACTAATTTAATCAGGTCAAATTAATTTATCTAGAGAAACTCCGCAGACGTGATGGGTGTCGATATCTAAACACAATAAAACAAAAAGAAATTAATTAGTTTTTTTTGTGCGGTTCATCGACCGCTGTTAGTGTATTCAGTTAGAAAGAAAGAAAATACGTTTATTTGCGGTGAAAATGACGCAAAAAAGAACATTAACACAAAAAAAGTAACAAAAACAACAACAATACAATACAAACAACAACAACACAACAATACAAGACACAAAAACAACAACACAATACAACACACACAACACAATAACACATTACTACAACACACACAACAATCAACAACAGTACAACAAGACAGAGACAGAGAGAGAGAGACAGACTAGTTGACTAGTTGTAGTACTACAATTATCAGTCTGAAAAGTCAGTTTTTTGTATAATCTTCAAAGACGTGATTAGTATCAATATCTAGACACGATGAAACATATTTTCTCAACTTAAACTTCAAGTAAAAACACTACTAATGGTCGTTGACCCCAAAAAAAACCCATCAAATCTTTTTTATATTAATTTTATAATGTTTTGATATCGATACTCGTCACGTATGCAGAGTTTCGTTAAATAATTTAATTTGACCATGTATTGCCCAGTGATTGGGTTGAAAATGGCAATTATTAAAATATGATATTCACCCGCCTCTGGTTAGACTGGAAGCCGACCACAAGTTAGTTAGAAAGGCTAGTTTAAAGATAAAACAGTTAGGCTTAATGTAGATAATAATTTATATATTTTTGACTAAATTGTGTTGTAGTTATAATATTGGCGCCGATTCCCTTGTTCACAAACTTAAACTAAATTTAAGTTCAGTGCATCTTTTTCTTTCTATTTCATTAAGAAAAAGACAGAAAGTAAATATTAGTTTAGTCCTGTCAAAATAAGATACTCCATAGACAAGTTTAGACGCGATTAAAAACTTGCCTACTAAAAATACGTCAATTTACGTCAGGCGTTGACTAATTTGACAGGACTAAACTAATATTTATCTTCTGTCCTTTTCTTAATGAAATAGAAAGAAAAAGATGCACTGAACTTAAATTTAGTTTAGTTTGTGAACAAGGGAATCGGCGCCATTGTCGAAGTTGTCTGGTTTTTAAAAGCCTTGTCGAAAAGGCGACACAGCCCGGTTCGAACTTAATGTCGGCTTTGAAGTGCACAATACCTCCCCTCTCTCCCCGCTGACACGTGAATTTGTTAGCCCACGTTCGTATGGACGTAAAAATGTCGCGGGATTTTATTGCGTACTGGATTTTCGACTCTCGGTGTCGAATCGAGTGCTCAAAATCCAACAAAGCGCATCCCAGTGGGTCAAAAAAACACTGTTGGATTTTGAACTCTCAGCGCATAGGCAATGCGTTGAAAATCCAGTGCGTAAAAAAAAAATTGTCGAGGGAAAAATGCGCCCGCGCGGACCTATAGTAAAAGTGCGTGCAGTGCTGCACAGCCCCACCCTATTTCAAGTTAAACAAATATGAACTTTATTTCAATGACATTTAAGTGGATTTCAGAGTGACTAGCACTATTGAAAAAGTTAGAAAAAATGTTTGAAGTTGTAGCGCAAACTGAACTTTATTGTGTAGGAATTAAAGTTATTTTTCCATTAATTCATATTTGTTTACATTTTTGGCAGATAAATCGCGAACGCAGATTAGGCTTACTGCTTAGCGACTCGCCTGATGTTCTGAGCCGCCATGTTTGAACCGGGCTGTAGTTATAGACACTTTCCTTCAGAAGGCCAATTCTTGTAATTTAAAACATTCAAAATCTAGTCGCAGTCTCATCTGGCGACAAACAAAATGTCAATAACTTGTCAAAATGTTGGGAAATTAGAGGTATTTTTATTTATAACAGCTTACCTATCATTACAGGGTTTACCCTAATGCGAAAGTTAAGAACTTAAACTAATAACCTAAGCTATACAGGTATATTTTTTTATCACCATCCAAATTTTTACATGGTGTTCTACCCATGAATATGTACAACTTTCACTATGGGACCAACTCTGAAATCACGAAAAAAAAAATCAGCTGTTTCATACATTTTGGTCAAGTAGGTATTGAACTTTTGTATGAAACAGCAGATGTTTTTTTTTTTTTGAGATTTCATAGTTGGTCCCATAGTGAAAGTTGTTTATATTCATGGGTAGAACACCCTGTAAAAATTTAGATGGTGATGAAAAAACCTTCCTGTATACTACCTTACCTAAGCTATATGCTTTTTGACAGATTGAGACTGAGATCAGACTGTGAACGTTCTTAAAATTACGAGAATGGCCCCTCTGATAAAAATTGAGCCTTCGCGGGACTTTTAAAAACCGGAGTTACTTGCTTACCGCAGTTAAGGTATAAGAACATACATTTACAAATAAAATGATTTGCAAAGAAAAGCAAAAAAAAATTATGTATGAGTAACGATAAGTCTGCCGTACATGTACATGGCTGCAATCTGTCAAATTTCTTTAATAGATTTTCAACTTTATTGCTAAAGCATAAGGCTCAAAGTCGATTGGGAAAATTTGACAGTTTCGGGTAGCTTGATGTGCTGGCGTCTGTACATGGAGAATTGAGCATGTGTGGTAGGATTTACAGTCATTTGATTTTAAAAAAAATGTACCTATTCGATTTGTAATAATAATACTTAGTGTAAAATATTTTAAGGGGTATCAGCTGTTTGACCAAATAAACGAAGCAAAAGGAGTATGTAAGGATTGTACCAGGGGCCGTATTACGTAGTATTAATGTCATCATGATTCCAGTGCGAAAAAAGGATGGTGCTATCGGGCATGTATAGCTCCGTCTCTCTCTTACACTGGAATAATGATGGCATAAAACTGTCATAATACGGCAACTGGTGGGGTTCTGTAGTTTGTGCCTACCCCCATGGCAAAAAGGCGTGAGTTTTAATATGTAGTTATCAGTGGCGAATGGTGGATTTAATATAGAGGTAAGCCGGAGCAAAAAAAAAAAATCCAAAAAAAAATCCATTATGAATTGACTATAGTGTGGTTATGTTCTGAATTTTCGAAAGGAAGCCGGTGGGAATCGAGTTGTACGGTACCTTCGCCACTGGTAGTTATACAGGGTGAAATTTTAATCTCCGTTTTCCTCTTAAGGGGTCATTGTACTCATCATTATGAACAACTTTTACTATGGGAATAAACGCGAAATCGCGAAAAAAAATCTGCTGTTCCCTACATTTTGACGAGTTATGCGAACATAAATGTAGGGAACAGCTGATTTTTTTTTCGCGATTTCAGGTTTGGTCCCATAGTAAAAGTTGTTCATAATGATGAGTACTATCTCCCATTTCGATTTGTCGCATGTTTTCAATTTCAACCTGTAAATGCGAAAGTTTGTGAGGATGTTTGTTACTCTTTCACGCATAAACCATTGAACGGATTTTGATGAAACTTTACAGTAATATAGCTTATGCATCAGAACAACACATCGGATACTTTTTATTTCGATATTCCCACGGGATCGACACTTATGCGGCTGAAACCGCGGGGCGCTGTTAGTGCGAACATAAATGTAGGGAACAGCAGATGTTTTTTTCACGATTTCGGGTTTGGTCCCGTAGTAAAAGTTGTTAATAATGATGAGTACAATTACCCCTTAAGAGGAAAACTGTGATTAAAATTTCACCCTGTGTAGCAGATGTTTCATACCAAAATTAAAGACCAAATTTTATAAAATGAAGCTCACTGTTTTGTTAAAGACATGTGACATCCACTAACCCGCACTGGGCCCGCGTGGGATTACGGCCCACTCCATCTCACAGAGAGGAAGCCTGTGTCCCAGCAGTGGGAACGTTGCAGGCTGATTATGCTTATACTTTCGATGTGTCATAAGTAGGTACTTTTTGACAGGCCTACACTGTCCTCCATACCTGTTAACACTGTAATTTGTAAACATTGTAAAAGCCAATTATTTTTGAGTAACCGTGGAGTTTCTTGCCGGCTCTTCTCCATAGGAAACGACCAATTGGAACCGTGCACCTAGCTTCTGACGTTTCATAAGTGCCCATGTAGGTTTATGTGAAACTAGCTGCGCCCCGCGGTTTCACCCGCATAAGTTTCGATCCCGTGGGAATATCGGGATAAAAACTATCCTATGTCCTTTCCCGGGACTCAAAACTATCTCTATACCAAATTTCATCTAAATCGGTGCAGCGGTTTAGGCGTGAAAAGGTAACATACAGATAGACAGACAGAGTTACTTTCGAATTTATAATATTAGTATGGATAAAATATTTTGATTTTAAGTAAAATTTGTTAATATTCATGTGGAAGGACCCTTAAAATATTTTAAACTATTATTATTTTTAAAAGTTTTTAAAGAATTTTGACTGTATTCAACGCGGCATCGAACTACAATTCGGTAGTACAATTTATTAGTGAAATTAGGATAAAATGAATTGGCTATGGGCTCGCCCCCTATTATATGAGATTTGAACATAACGGGCGAAATGTATTGTACTATACAGCGAGTATTAGAAAGGTGACGTCATATTTAATTTTAAGGGTGTGGTACAGACATGCAAACTGAACAAGTTTCTCCATGGGATCAGCATCTTGAGAGGAGCAGTGGTAACGACCGGGATTTATGAGTTGTAGACCGTAGGTTCGAACCCAGACAAGCGCTTTAGGCCCGGCGCACATTGGCGGCACGGCACGGCAGGGTGTGCGTTACCCCAGCCAGAAAATGTCGAAAATCGACAATGTGCAATGGATAATTAGATATACAGGGTGAAATTAAATTCATGGGCATCCTTTTAAGGGGTCATTGTACTCATCATTATGAACAACTTTTATTATGGGACTAAACCTAAAATCGCGAAAAAAAATCTGCTGTTCCGTGCATTTATGTTCACATAACTCGTCAAAATGTAGGGAAGAGCTGATATTTTTTTTCGCGATTTCAGGTTTCGTCCCATAGTAAAAGTTGTTCATAATGATGATTACAATGACTCCCTAAAAGGATGCCCATGAATTCAAATTCAACCTGTATAGCTTCTGTAATTGGTAAGCAGGTTTTTAAATTTGGCAAGCTGATATATATTTAATTATTGGCCCACTCCCACTCACAGAGAGGAGGCCTGTGTCCCAGCAGTGGGAACATTGTAAGCTGATTATAATATTGTAGTTTTGTATGGGACAGTTGATAATCTTTTCGCGATTATGATGTTGGTCTCATGGAGAAATTTGTTCGGTTTGATGGTCTTTACCAAACCTTTCTGATACACCCTGTTTACCTCCTACCCTTTCGGGGGACAAGCGTGATGTTATGTTAGGGCAAATATTGTGAAATACGACGAAAGTATTGTTATTTTCAATCAATGGTGAAAAATGTGTGATACCTACTTGGTGTATTATGTTATAATGTTGCCTAACTGTAAAATCGTACCTCCGAAAACTCAAACGATACTTTAAGATGCTGTTGAAACTTTGAAAGCATGACCCTGTGTCCTAACCGATAGCGAAAGTCGCGCGCTTACGCCATCGTTGAGGGATGCGCTAAGGTAACCCGCGAAATTAAAATTTTCTTACGTTTTCTTGCAATTTCCAGGTCAGTGTCAGGTTGTATGTTGAACAAAATATGTTTCGCGATCGTAACATGTATGTATTTACAGAATTATAATAAACTAGCTGCGCCCCGCGGTTTCACCCGCATATGTGTCGATCTCGTGGGAATATCGGAATAAAAACTATCCCATGTCCTTTCCCGGGACTAAAACTATATCTATACCAAATTTAATTTAAATCGGTTCAGCGGTTTAAGCGTGAAGAGGTAACAGACAGACAGACACTTTCGCATTTGTAATACTAGCAGCGCCCCGCGGTTTCACCCGCATATGTGTCGATCCCGTGGGAATATCGGAATAAAAACTATCTCATGTCCTTTCCCCGGGACTCAAACTATACCAAATTTGAGACTCACTTTCGTATTTATAATATTAGTATGTATACATACTTGTTGCGGTCGTGAATCAAATTGCAAAAAACGCAAGAACATTTGAATATTGCAGGCTACCCTGGTGCTTTCTCCTCAGCATGAATTATGATGTACAAACGCGATTTGATTGATCGCGCTAGTACATCGTATTCATATCCCGGGTTATTGGAAAAACATTAACAACATCTGAAGAGGTCATTTCACTCATCATTATGAACAACTTTTACTATGGCACCAAACCTGAAATAGCGAGAAAAAAAACAGCTGTTCCCTACATTTATGTTCGTTTAACTCGTCAAAATGTAGGGTACAGCTGATTTTTTTTTCGCGATTTCGGGTTTGGTCCCATAGTAAAAGTTGTTCATAATGATGAGTACAATGACCTCTTATTGTTGGTGTTTTTCCAATAACCCTGTATTCTTATACAGGCGCTCTTGCGCGACCATCTCTTTCGGTTAGGACGTAGCCTGAGAGTTAACGGCGATTTAAAGTAGAGTAGCGTTTGAGAGTTCGGCCAATAATGTTATAAAATATAATGTATTGTGAAGGATTGTTGTCTTGTTCCCAGTCGTTTGGCTTATGTGAAATATTAAAGTATTGTGTAAGGTATTTCTGTTGTGTTATTTAATCCTATACTGTGCGATGTGTGGGAGGGGCCCGTGGCTAAATAATAACAGCCGCACAGGTCGATCGATCAGGTTAAGCTACGCTTGCCGCGGTTGGTCTGTGGATGGGTGACCGTCTTTACATACCAAGACCCCTCCGTGCCTCGGAAAGCACGTTTATAGTCTGCGCAGACGACGGATTTTTGTCCGCGAAGATAGAATGTATGGAAATCCCAGCAGTCTACTTGTCCTTCGTGCGAGTTATTGCATAGATTTCCATACGTTCTATCGCCGTGGACAAAAATCCGTCGTCTGCGCAGGCTATAAGCCGTTGGTCCCGGCTGTCATTCGTGGTTCTTTGACAGTTACGGGTCGTCAGAAGCCCGAAAGTCTGACAACCAGTCTTACCAAAAGGGGTATCGTATCCTTGGCTCTGTATACCTATAACGCAGTGTGCCTAAGTCGCGCTATGCCTAGACCAAACGAGATGTGGGCGTATTGTGACTTAGGACAATTCCGTTTTAGTTCAATAGCGAGATAGGCTTAGTGAGACTAAGGGTTAGCGCAGATAGAACGGAGCGCAGCGGAGAGGTTTTTAGTAACGCACTTGAAAATAAACTTTAAAATTATTACAATAAAGTCGCGCGGGGATTCCCGCGTATCTTCGAGGACGCGCGAGCATTTTTTGTCAGGTTCAAGCATTTATACACTTTATTGTAATAATATTAAAGTTTATTTTCAAGTGCGTTAATAAACTCCTCTCCGCTGCGCTCCGTTCTGTCTGCGCTGACCCTAAGGTGCATTGAGTTTTAGTTGTCCATGATGATGTTATGTAATATAATAAATTAAAACACTCGTATAACAATAACCAACTATATTTAGAACATCTACCACCTCGCTCATGACACGCGTCTGTGAACAAACTATACAATGGAATTCTACTGAAGACTTACTGAGAGAGAGAATACAACACAACGTTGACTTTAGTAAAAACACATGACATTTGACTCTTAAAATACTGATTGTACCCTTTTTACACGGCACAGTTATTATATTATATCTCCCGCGCCGAACGGAAGGCTGGTCTCGGTTGAGATAGGCCGCCATTGCCGAAACCCGGTCCGGAGGACGCGACACGGTTTCTTTACGGTACGGCGAAGAAAGTTGCATCGTGCAAATGGTGCTAAGGTAATGTTCTAAAAGAACGTGAACACGCTACCATCGCATGTTCGCGCGAATTTTGTTCCGTAATCAAACGAATAAGTGTCCTATTCATAATTGACATTCTTGTGATGTAATCGCGCGATGGTCGAGTATTCGCGTTCTATAGGACAACGGCTTACCCCGCGTCTGTGGACGCGATCACGCGTTCCGGTTCACCGAACAAAAAGTGACATATGAACGCGAGAACGCGTATTCGCGCGACCTTAAGCTGATGTCAATACTTTTCCGTACTATTCTTAAGTATGGAACCGCTGTTAAATGCATACTTTGAACGATCCCTTTAGAATTTTATATTGAGCATACACTATTTCAACACTAAATATTTTAATAAGAAAGAAAAAAAAAAAAAACAATAAACAGAAAGGTATTATTCAGTAGTAATAAAAGGGAACAACGTAATAATTTAATTATTTATAAATGCATTCAACAAACTCTCTCTCTCTCTTATTTAATTCTATACTATTCAATTATAAAAACTAAAACCAATCGTTTTGCGCCATTCTCAAATAATGTACACACACATCTTTGGATATTGTTTGATATCAAATTGTCGCTCAAATCTAACCGCGTTACCCCAGCCGATATCAAATGCTTCACTTTTGCCTTTCACTCGAAGTGAAACGTCGGAAAACAGAATGAATCAAAAGTGAAAAATTAATTCATTGATGAACCGATCCAACGATTTTAGATTTTGACACTCGGCCTCTCTAACACCCCTACCGAATGATCGAAAAATAAATTTAAAGGAGCAGATGAACGGATTTCATTCATATTTTTCGGTGTCGGTGGACGAAAATGAACTTTCGCGTTAGTAAAGTGTCTGATATCGGCTTTATAAATTATCGTGAAAATCGCATAAACTTTCGGTTAGGACAAGGCCAACATTTTGACTTAGGCCTTGTCCTAACCGAAAGTTATCGCGCGAATACGACTAATAATTTAAAACAACACTCCTTTTTTTGTGCAGTCGTGTAACAGGACAGAATAACGACAATTTAAGTACACTGAAAAAGATTTTAGAACTATTCACGAATGGTCTGTCCGTATTTATAATATTTGGACTTCTACTGTTCAATCTAAGACGACATTATTTTAATATCCTGTTCACAATGGGATCCGTTTTTTTAAAAGTCATCAGTAGGTAATGGCGAGTCGTGAAAAACGATCGCTGTTCGAGACATGACTACATATTATAAAAGAAAGCCACCCCCGTGCCCCGTGAACAGGTTATTAAAATATGGTTCATATAAAATTAGTGCGTTATAAAATAACATAAATAAAACGTCTTAATATTTTTTGCATTGGTCATTTTAACATATTTGATGTTCATATCGAAAATTGCTGAACGTTTTTCGATCAAATTTTCGCGTCCAAATGAAGATATTTATTAATTTTAAGTTTTAATTCATACGCTTTACTGAAAAAAACCCTGCATCCGGTGAGACCGGAATCCGACCTCAACATAGTTGAGAACAGGCTAGGCAGATGATGATGCTTTACAAAAAACTGATCAGCAGGTTTTCGAAAATGAAGAATGTTTACAAAAAATACCGGAATAGGTTTCTATTAGTACATCTTTAATCTTTCATACAGTCGTATTTTCAAACGCAACTCGTTCGAGAAGGGTTTAGGGATTCACACGGTTTATATTTAAGGTCAAATTAAACTGACTAGCGAAACTCCAACGGCTTATACAGGGTGTTACAGAAAGGGTATATCAATACAAACAGGTTGAAGAGTGTATCTGGTCTAGAATCTCTGTATAAAATTTTAGCTCATAAGTAGTAACTTTGAAAATGCTTAATATTTTTTATTTCGATAGTTTATTAAATTGAAATCATAACAAACGTGTCACCGCACTACGAGCGTCATTATCTTTAGTGTGTCTGTGCGCCTAGTACACGCACATCACGCCGCCGCGCGCCAGTGCAGCGCCGTGATGTCGAAATAAAAAAATATTAAGCATTTTCAAAGTTAATGCTTTTTTAGCTGAAATTTTGTACAGAGATTCTAGACCAGCCCCCTTATTCACAAACACTCGATATGCTTCCGTATCGTATCGAACATTAATCATTGTTATCGTAGGAGTCTTCTCAATGCTGTTCACAAGTCCAAAACCCGAAAATTTTGTCAGTTTAAATCAAATAGACGCCCACTATTCTTCCAACAGCTATTTGCTGTTGAGGGGAAGTCAAATCAGGTTACCGAAATGTCAGGTTTTCGATACGATAGCCTGTCGTATGCTTGTGAATCAGGGCTCTGATACACTCTTCAACCCGTTTGTATTGATACACCCTTTCCGTAACACCCTGTAGATATAAAATGTGTATCAGAAAGGTGAGGTCATATTTAAGGTGTGGTACAGACCATCAAACTGAACAACTTTGTCCACGGGACCAATATCGTAATCGCGAAAAAATTATCAGCCGTCTCATACATTTTCGGTCGAGTAGGTGTTGAAGTTTTGCAGTACATATAATGATCTAGTCTGTGAAGCTTTGCTAATGAATTTAAATCGACCTGTATTATTCTAAATCTAAGCAATTTAGGAAGTTATCTTAAAAAAATATTAAATATACAGACTTTATTATAATATTTTGTGTATGTATTATAGTTTAATTCCTTTGTAGAGTGAGCAAGACTGATTCTACATAGAATCGAAGTCGATATTATTGCTTTCATTCAGGGAAGACGGAGTTACCTAGATATTTCTTTACAAAAAGCCATTTTTTTTTATAAAAAGACGAGAGGTGTCGTGGGACACGCAGTTGGAACGAAGTTCCTTTCGCTGTATATTTGTATCTCGCGACACGCGCTTTACTTGTGGTAACCAAATGTACAAACGTTGTGAAAACTTGTGTTCGTAAACTTGCTTACCACAAGTAAAGCGCGCTTCGTGCGATAAGAATACTGTATTACATAACAAGCACAATGAAATAAATTAACAACGTTTAAGAGTAACTAAATATAAGAACAAAATTGTCTTGTCGGTCAAAATATTACACTCTTTATTCGATCTAGCTCTGATTCGTCAAGTGTGCAGAGTATAACGTGCATTAAGTGGCCGGCGAACTACGCATACTAATGCGTTGGGTTTATTCCCGGTCGTCCCCACTGGACACGAGTGGGAAAAATCAGTGAAATCACTTATTGAAATCCCCATTATTGCATTTTGACTCTCGGTCTATAGCGGAACGAGTGGGAAATAAAAAGTTCCAATCGTCACCACTGGGGAGGTACGAAACTTTTTTTCCCACTCGTGCGCAGTGGGGACGACGCGACGGGACGGGGACGACCGGGAATAAACCATACGTTGTTCATACAAACGTAATACCAAAATAATTTGTAAATCACACATATTCTTAAGGTAGTGTGTATTAATTCCGATAGGATTACAGATTATCTAGGTTCCCAAATATATATTTTGAAAGGACTCTGATATAAAGACGAGATATGAGGAATTTTAAATTTCTATAGAAAACTTATTTTTCTCATATCTCGTCTTTAAATCAATGTCCATTCAAAATACATATTTGGGAACCTAGATATTCTGTAATCCAATCGGAATAAATACACACTACATTAAGAATATGTTTGATAGATTTACAAATTATTTTGGTATTACGTTTGTATGAACAACGCATGCTTCGCCGGCCTCTTAAGGATCTCCGTTCCAATAAAAACATGGTCAGACTTCTTTCCTGAAAAGAGCATCCGCATAAAAGCTGACACGAATTGCAAAATAAAAACTGAAATATTTCATGAATGATATGTGTAGGAACATTTGCTTTCCACAAATATTTGCAAAACTATCTGGCTAAAAATTGTAGTTTAAACGCGGCTAAACTTCGGTTAGGCCGGTAAACCTAGCCTCAGGTTATAGGCACATATGGGATGTTTTTAAAGCACGTTAGGCGTCGAGACAAATTTTATACGGAGTCGGTCTATTTCCAACAATTTTACTAAAAACTCTAGTTGAATACTTCAATCTGCCTAGCCTTTTCCCAGCTATGTTTGTGTCGGCTTCCAGTCTAACCGGATGCAGCTGAATACCAGTATTTTACATGGAGCGACTGCCTATCTGACCTCCACAACCCAGTTACTGGATAATACGATACCCCTTGGTAAGACTAGTTGTTAGACTTTCGGGCTTCTGAAGACTCGGTAACGACTATAAAAAATCCACGAATGACAGCCGGGATAAACGGCTTAACGTGCTTTCCGAGGCACGGAAGAGTCTTGATATGTAATGGATGGTCACCCATCCACGAACCGACCGCGGCAAGCGTCGCTTAACCTTCGATCAACCCGTGTGGCTGTTATTATTTAGCCACGGGCCCTTCCTAATAACTCTTATTCGAACCACGAGAATAAAGTAGTAAGTTGGTACTCATTATAGTAAAATACTGGTATTCAGCTGCATCCGGTTAGACTGGAAGCTGACCTCAATATAGTCCAGGCATATCTCTATTCATTGCAATACATTGTCTCTCAATAAATCTAATACAACTGAGACTGCAGATACTAAAGATCTTGTTCACCATCTCCACAAGATTTGATATTAATTATTTTCCCAAGTAATAAAAATGAAGATGTATTTAACGTTAAAATTATAATATTACTTTAAGAAAACATCGCTTTAGAAACCATCCCACACACACACAATTAATCATTATTCCCTACAAGTAGTCATCTCGCTCACTCCTGTTCAATCTGACCGACTCCTGCGCATCACTTGGCGACACCGACAAGCGCGGGCCGCACGCACCGCTCGTGCAGCTTGTAGCCCACTTTGCTGACCGCTACTACTGTGCCGGACTCTGCGCCTTCTACTTCCTGAGAACAGAAGAGAGAAGAAGGGAATTAGTTTTGTGATTAGGATGTAGAGGTATGAGGAACAGGGTGTAAAGTTCACTCATACATACTTCCATACTAATCTATACTAATATTATAAAGAAGTAAAATTTGTTTGTAAGTTTGTATGTAGGGGGTAATCTCTGGAACAACCAGTCGGATTTGAAAAATTCTTCTTGCATTTGATAGCCCAATTCTTGAGGAAGGCTATAGGCTATTTAACATCACGCTATGACCCTTAGGAGCCGAGCAAAAAGAAAAAAAGTCAAAAAGAACGTTAAGTGATAGCGCGGGCGGGTGATGCGATACGACGGGGTGGCTCGGGGGAAACAAGAAGTTGCACGCGAACGAAGTCGCGGGCTGAAGCTAGTATTATAAATTGGAAAGTAACTCTGTCTGTCTGTCTGTATGTTACCTTTTCACGCCTAAACCACTGAACGGATTTAGATGAAATTTGGCAGAAAGATAGATTGCATCCCGGGGAAGGACATAGGATAATTTTTATCCCAGAAATCATCCTTTAAGGGGGTGAAAAGGGGGTGTAGAAGTTTGTATAGGGAATCAATAACCGCTGAACCTATTTAGATGGGTATGGAGATAGTTTGAGTTGTGGGGAAGGATATAGAATAGTTTTTACCCCCAAAATTATCCCTTAAGGGTGTAAAAAAAAAATGGGTGTATATATAAAGGGGGGTGGAGATTTGTAAAGGGAATCAATAAAAAAGGACTATAATACTTTTATCGCGGGTGAAACCGCGGGGCACAGCTAGTACTCCATAGAAGAGGGCGGATCCTCCGACAAGACGGGTGTTGTGTCTGGGACTGACCGACGGTTGTTTTTTTTTTTATGATTGGCTTCTCGCAATTCATCATAGGAGGTTGTCGTCTGCTCTACCAGACTTGTCTGTGGTTGTGTCAATAAATTAAGACCTCCAGCCAGGGCTTATAAAACTTAAATACTAAGCGACTACACGCTGCGGGCTCCCCCTGTGGGGTACGGACCTTGGCTTTAGGCGGCGCTGGGGGAGCAAGGGGCAGGCTGGATTGGAATTATTCCCCGACGATTGATGGTGGGACGTTGTATATGCTAGTCGCGCAGTATGCTCCGCGTGACGTCAGTGTGATAAGTAGTTCGCAGGTGGCGATGTAGATGTCGCCACAAGGCGCAAGGGTTTGAAGTGTGAAAAGTACTTGTAATCCCGATATTCACACGGGATCGAGACTTATGCGGGTGAAACCGTGGGGAGTTAGTTATTAATTATTTAAAAATCTCACCTGTTGGAACAACGCTTCATGTAGGTTGGGGTCGAACTTCTCACGGAGCGGAGATACCGGGGACAAGCCGTGTCTACTGAACACCTGCAAATAAACAAATGGCATGCAATTAATAAGTGCACCTGTGTTGGAAAACACGATAAACCATTGGTCGGCAGTTTTTCGTAGATCTTTGACAGGCGTTACGAGTAGTCAGAAGTTCGAAAGTCTGACAACCCGTCAAGCTGTATCGTATGGTAACACGATACATCTTGGTAAGACTGTAACCAAACATATAGATATACCTAGATAACGCAAGTATCACGAACTGTATGAAAACTAAGGGTGTTCCCCACATTTATCGACGCGGAATCGGCTTAAGCCGAGTGCGTATCACCAAACTACTCGACTTATCGCCGAGCTAATAGGCAAACGGCTCGTTTCACCGTCGGTCGGCGTTGCGCCGCGTCGTCCGAGCCGAGCCGATGCGAATGGTATTAGTAACACTCTTATTACGTAGACATAAAGGCTTTTTTGACCGGCGTTAGCCGATTCCGCGTCGATAAATGTGGGAAGACCCTAAGCGTGCCACTTTTTGACTACCTACTATGACGTCACAAGCTCGCGCTCTCTCGCTCACGCTCACTCAGCCAGCAGTACGCAGGACTGAGCGCGAAAATGGCGGCTTATGATTTTCGATCGTAAGCTGGTGCGATTTTTGGCACGCGAAGTAGGTGCTCTTGCGTTATCTAGGTATATCTATATCTGTGATTAGTAACTGACAGCAACTGGGCTGTGGAGGTCAGATAGTCGCTCCATGTAAAATACTGGTATTCAGCTGTCTTCAAATGTCTCACTGATGGTGGCGCGTGTGTTGGATCATTCGGTTCCCTACAAAATGGTTGATCTGGATGGTGCTGATCCATGCGTCATGTTCGTGAACGGGCGCCGTCGGTTGAGACTGGTCATCTCTTAACTGCCAAGGCTTATTTTTAATCTTATATTTTGTATTGTTTCTTCATTCGTGTGTTTTTTTTTAACATTGTACTTTGCGGACGAATTTTTTGATGCCCTTTGATTATTTTCCCTCCCTTTTTATATACTTGTACATATTATTATTTTAAGATTTTTAGCTTTTTAAATTATGTAAATATACATACTTAAATAAATTTTAATTTACATTGTTCTTACATATAAAAACAACAAGAATAATGTACCCAGGATTTTGTAATATTCTTGATTTAAAAAAGTGTCCATGGAGTTTCTTGCCCATTCTTCTCCATAGAGATCTACGTTTTTGAATGGGCAACTAGCTTCAACTTTCTGACTAACTGACCGACTATTTAATTTTGACAATTCAAAAGTGCCTGTACATGGTTTATGGTTTAATAAATGCTTTGAGTTTGAGCTGCATCTGGTAAGAATAGTGTGCACGACAGACTGAGGTATGAGGTCACCTCGCTCCAGGGCGGAAGTAGTGCCGGCACCTTTGTGCATTTTTTGTTAACTTTGTGCAATAATTTAGATTCATGTTATGTAAAATTATGTTTTGTGATAATTCTATGTATGTTATCGTAACGAATTAATGTAATATATAAGCCATAGCGTTAGCCGACCCTCTTGTATTGTCAAAACTGTAAGAAAACTAGTCTCTGTATTAAAGTTAAGCCTAAATGTTAAAATTGTAGTTTTACGTAATATCAAACTGAAATTGTCGTCTTTAAATAAATAAGTTAGATACTTACTGTTATATACCATGTTTACCTATGTAAAAATAAACAAGTTTACCGTTTTGCGTTTCATTCCCTTGCCTCTACGACGGTCACAATTCAAATGAGAAGCGCGCCGGGGGGCCCGCCGTTTTAATACGGGGTAGCGGGGGGTAAACGATATTTAAATTCGCCGTCGGCCGTCGTAGAGGTAAAACAATTAGTAAATTAAGTAGCCGGTGGGCACTTATGTAAATAAATAGTATTAAGAATGAAAATTGTAACGTAGAAATAAGGAAAAACAATAAAAGTTAGAGTGCGGGGGAGGGGAAGGGGAGCGACGGGGGCGGTAACGCGTTCTGTATAAAAGAAGGCGCGCTTCGCCGCCCCGCACACTCCGTTCCAGACCTCTACAAGCAAAAGGCGAAGCTCTGTCACTCTGCTTCCCCACCACCGCCTCGCCTCCCATAAAGAAAATCTCCGTGTATTTAATCATCACCCCCATCACCAACAAATAGAAGCCGACCTTAACATAGTTGGGAAGAGGCAGGCAGATGATGATCTTAAAACTGGTTTGCGGGTTTTTTTTCTACAATATCATAATATTATACCTGTGTGAGCTGCGCCCTGGTCAGTCGAACACCATCTTGCAGCGAGCGCAGCGCTGCGGAAGCGCCGCCCTCCGTGCCGCCGCCCTCAGACACCTCGCTCCCCGGCACGCTCTCCGCGGCAGCCGCCAGTGTGTCTGCTACCTGCACGAGTTGTACATACCGTAGAATACCTCGTTATAGAGATCAAACAAGTATTCATGATTCATTCATTCATTAGAGAGCAGTGGTGGCCCAGTGATCACGAGTTGTAGGTCGTAGGTTCGAATCCAGACAGGCGCTTTACTTTGTGTAAATTATTTCATCACCACTGCTCTCAAAACGGTGAAGGAAAACATCGTGAGGAAACCGGCATGTCCTAGAACTAAAAATACCAGTAGTTTGTAAACTGTACTCACGTCAAGCAGATCCTTGCAGAAGCTCTGGATGGCGAAGGACTTGGCGTCTTCAATCTGTTTCATCATGCGACGCCTCACGTTCTCGCCGTCGGCTAGAGCGCGCTTGTATTTGTCCTAGAAGTACAATGTTTGTGTTCAGGACTGGGTAAGCAGTGGCGTGCATTGCATATAGGCATATAAGCAGTGCCTACCTCGATATATCAACATAAGCCTGTCAATTACATTGTGTGTGTGCCCCATAATTAAGAAACTCACTAAATTATCATGCCTAACAAAAGACAAAATCTTCATACAAACACGCGCGGCAGTAGGCAGTCGCCGGACGGCCTACTCGGCTCCCGTACTATTCGCACATTGTCATTGGTCTTTACTCGTTCAAGTTAATACGACAAAATTAAAAATACGTACGTCTCACGCGTAATACCATGACGTTCGACCTTCGCAATTTATCACCCTTAAGTAGGCATGCCTACTCAAAGAATCATACTTTTGACCTCACTCTTTTTTCTGATTAGTGACCACATTTGCCTAGACTAGACCCGGCCTAGTGCCTACCTATTCTGAAAATCAATGAACGCCACTGTGGGTAAGTTAATATGTACGGGGCAGATGAGGATCAAGGCAACAGCTCATTGGATGGAAAGTACATTGATTTTATCTCACGAAGCGAGGCGCGCTTTACTTGTGTTAACCAAGTGTACAAGTGTGTGTGTGTGTGTGCTTACGCGCAGGAGCTTTGGGTTCCGTCCCGACACGGGTAGTCGGATCTTTGTGTGCGTCTGTATGTTAGGGTGCGTCCACATCTGGCGAATGTGCCGCGAATGTGCAGCTCGCGAGCCGTTTGCGAGCTGCCCGCGAGATGCGCGCGTGCATTTTTGTTCGTGCGCCGCTCCTGCGCCGCCCGCGCGAAAACTAAGCGCCGTACGCTCACAGCGCGCGGGCGGCGCTAGCGGCTCGCGTCTACCTTTCGCCCGCGCCTCAAGCCGTGCGAGAATAAAGTGCGCGCAGATCGCGTGCCGCGCGCACGCCTTTATACGAGCCTTGCATGAGTTGCGCTAAAGAGGCGCACCAAACCATTGCCGTGACTACACGCGCGCAGCTCGCAAACAGCTCGCGAGCTGCACATTCGCGGCACATTCACCAGATGTGGACGCACGCACCCTAATGTGCTGACGCTTCACGCACACATTCACAGCATGTTTGTAATCTTGGTTACCGAAGTCTAGTCTAGGTAGCTCAGAGATTTAGACGAAAACTAGCATCACTTAAAATAAAAACTCTAGTTTATCGATTTTATTCAATTTCCAGCGGCCATTGTTGTTTACATCTTTGGCAAATTTGGTGCGGTCGGACCTTAGATACTCACTTCAAAATCTTTGGCTTGAGCCTTAATGGTGTTCAAGTCGACATGAAGCGCTTCAATCTGCTTGTGGCACTCCTCAATGGTGCTGGGCAGCTTGCTCTCTTCCTCAGGCTTCGTGTTTGTCTTCTCTTCCGTGCTGTATGCACGGAGTTTGCTTGTGCTGGAAAAGGTGAGTACGTTCATAAGATATTTTTTTATGAATTACTAGCTGCGCCCTGCGGTTACACCCGCGTAAAAGTCGATCCCGTGGGAATATCGGAATTAAAAGTAGCCTATATGTTAATCCTGGGTGTCAGCTACCTCCATACAAACTTTTATAAAAATTGGCCCATCCGTTTGACCGTGAAGAAGTAACAGACATATAAACACATACACACTCACAAACTTTCGCCTTTATAATATTAGTGTGATGTGATGTGATAGTGTGAAAACTGTGTTGAGAGAATGTTGGCAAAAGGAGCTTGGAGGTCCTATAGCATGTTGGGCTGACCATAAACACCAAATTCACAGGAAAACTTGGATGAAGGACGCATGTAACTGGAGGCTTTTATAAAGCAATGTGTGGTTCAGGGCTAAAATGTTTAAAATCAACAATACCTAATCAAGAAAAAATATTGTGAGGAAATCTGGATATTAAGAAAGAAAGAAAATACATTTATTTAGCACAGACTAAAAGACACACAATACACCAGATACATCGGATAAAAAAAACAAAACAAAGATCAAATAAAAAGCATAAAGTCCGATGTAAGTAATTAGCAGGAAAGTGTGCCTCACGGCTGCACCAAAAAGGCCCAGTTCAGCAAAAATGCCAGACAACTAGTGCCTGATGCTGGTTTTCAACTGGACCTGATGTGTGAGGTGACAAATGTAAATCAGTTTTACACTGCAACATTATTAAGGGCTTGATCATTTGAAATTCCACAAGCAAGTTCTTTATGAGAACAGGACTTTACCCAGCAATGGGCCATAATTACTAAGTTACAGATTTGAAGCTAGAGCTTGCATGTTCAAGGGGGACATTGCAAGCTCTAAGCCAAGTCAATGGGACTGTGGTAGGACTCAGGTATCTTGTAAGTCATCAGAGAGCTCACAAAAGGAATAAAAATTAGTCTGGGTCGCTGTCGCCAGATACGGTGAAGAGGACTATTATATTACATTGCTTTTTAACAATATCAAGATTCTGGCTTGACTCTGTCAGCTGAAGAGGCAGTGGGTAAAATTGTGATCATACTTTTTTTTACTTAAATTGTATGGGCTTACAGAGTGCTTGTTATCTTTAGAGATTAGCATGTGGGAAGGCTTGAACTTTGAACATAGACTAATTCATATTACGAGGAGTCTTTGAATGAGGTTTTAATACTGCAAAGACTTTTACAGTTCCCTAGAAGTGGCAATGATTGAGGAGACTTATATGGACCATATATCTAAGTTTACAGATGATGAAATTGTAGGAATATACATGACCCAATAAAGCTTGCTTTACCAGCAAGAAAACAGCAGTTTTGACTAAATAACAAAGGTAAAATTATTGAAAATCTGGTTTGAGTAAATATTACATCAGCTTTAAATTACAAACATTTAGCGCAAGTACTCTTTAAAAATTAAATGAATAAACTTCAATGTCCCTGTCTATACCAATATTTGACACTTTCATACAGTATTTTTTCCGAAATTCGAAAATTATTTCGGATTATAACCTTAAAATTGATTGCGCAATTTCACCTGTATATATTCGCTCGAAGGGTCCTCATTGATGTTCCAGAAACATATTTGGCGAGTCTACCCACTGAATACACATTTAGTGAAGCCATTGCAATTTGTATTATGTAATTATTTATATCAATTTGTAAAATAAATTCCCATAAAAAGAGGTTAGGCTACGATTCTGAATTCTTTATCTGTCAAGTTTTTTTTTAATTCCTCTATGTATGAATGTCTGACACTGACAGCCAAGAAGTATGGATGTTGACAGATTAGTTTGGATACAGTTTGTAAAAGTTGTAAATGAAGAGGTACTGAGGTGCTATTATAAAATGAAATAATGAGAAAACAAGAATGGAAAAAATAATCTATATTTCGTCTAACTCAATAGATAGTGTAGGTCCTTTCACAGTAATTTTACCTCTGACTTTGTATCATTGCAAAATCTCAGTGAACTTTAATCTCATCACAATCGTTGCTATTCGGCTGCTGATATCAGAGGTAGACTAATTACTGTGAAAGGACTGTAGTAAAAATACTACTTGTACTGACCCTTTATTTTTCGCAAAAATAATCTATTATACCTTTTTTATTTTACTACAAAGCAAAACATCTCTAGCGCGTATCCAAACAAAATTTCAAGGGCACGTCAAACTCAAATCAATAACGTCAAAACAACTGATAACTGTCAAAATTCACAAGTATTTTGTGTCTCCGCAAAAACCACACATGAAAATGATTACATCATCCACAATTCCTCCGTTCCATGTCTCGATGTCCGCTGACGTCACAAAACGTGTCTCAAGTTCACGAGACATCGCTTAGGACTTCAGATACTACCGAATTCACCACTTCAGTGTGTTTCGGACCGCGGTCGTGTGCGCGCGTAATTTTCAAACATGGCGAGCTCATCCTTAGCCGTATTTGATTTCGATCGGACTATTGTCGACGATGATTCTGACGCTACAATAATAAATAGATTGAGGGAAAAGAAACCTCCTCCAGAGTGGGAAGCTAGCAATCATGACTGGACTCCTTACATGAGCGATGTAAGTTTTTTTTATCTTGGCTTTATATTTTTGTTGCTTTTGCACGTAGCTTTTGCATGAGTAGGTGTAAAAAAAGTTTTATCTTACGAAGAGATTTATTTTTTAAATAGGCAGACTTATTCAGTTGATTTCCGCGAAATTAGAAGTGAATAACACAGCTAGCGAAAGAGTTCGGCTGTGGATATTACCAACTTAGCACCATGTTTACCGCCAAATGGCATAAATTCTAGAGCCCTAATTCTAGAGGATTGCTGAAGTATCATCCCATTCATCAGCCCATCAGCCCATTCTATCATCGTCAGCCTAAACCAGTCCACGGCTGGAGCTGGACATTGTTTGATTTTATCTGTTATGTTTTCTGTTAATTTATGTCGTGTGGCAATGGGTGTTATTTACCTGAAATAAATGAATTTATTATTATTTTATTATTTATTATAAGCCTCTTCAAATCGCAATTCGCACGCCACATAACGCAATCCTCTGTTAGCCATAACAATTTTATTACCTAAGAATAAAAGTTTTACGAATGTTCTCAACCCGTTTAGCATTTTTTTACTACTTCTTAATCACTTCTGGCTGGGTCCACCTTAATTAAAAACTAAACTAGATACCTGCTTGTACATACTTCGTACTGTTTATTGATAAATGGTTGTATTTCTGCACTTACACGTCAAACATATTTTAAAAACTAAATGAGAAGAAAGGTTGAAACAAATTCAGAGGACCTAGAAACAATTACATAGGTACTTCATGTAATTGGTGTCGTATTTATTTTGCCTGCCTTATTATTTGCTTCAATCTATAAGTTATCTAATCCATAGAAAAGCTCATTACTTTAATTCACAGATCATTTTCACTTACTAGCAATGCAAAAGTTTACGAATTCAATAATATTGCGCTTCCATGAATGGCGCTGCTGTCTCGTTGTCCTATGCTCGCATGTCCCAGTTTCCGAAGTCCTTAGATAAAGTTTTAAAGGCTACTATTGTTTTCACTCTGAGTGCTCAGAAACGTAGTGTCAAGAGTCCAGATCTCGAACCAATTACAGAATTATCGCATAGATAGAAACCGTTGAAGAATCCTCAGAAACTGACCAGTAGTTGCTTTTAACGACAGCCTAGAGATGAAACGACAACTTGTATGTGTTTCGTTCAAAATCGAATCAATTTAAACCCCTTTATTTATTCATAAACGTTTCTAAAGTTAATTAGTGATTAGAACCGTACAATTTTAACGTTTAAATGTAACTTAACTTTAATTTGTCAAACTCCGCTAATGAGACACAATTGATTTTCTATTGTTTCGTCGCCGATCGGCGAACCGCGCCGCTTGACCCGTTTCATCGTTTATAAATAAAACCCATAGTCTTACATTCATTCATTTATTGACAAACAACGTACAGCCTAAAACACGGGTTCTAGAAACTTGAAATTTTGCACTAGAGTTCGTCATAACGAAAGTTAGTTTGTATGAAAGTTCGTAATTTTTGCCAATGAGAAAGTCCATTGGGCACACGGCTTTTCCTACATTACCAGCCTATAATGTTCCTACTGCTGGGACCCAAGCCTCCTCTCGGTAAGAGGGAGTGGGCCGTAATCCACCACGCGGGCCCGCAGCCTAATTGCGGAACGCCAAATCGTCAAATGATTCTGATCAGTTGGCTTCATTTCTATCACAATTGGCTTCATTTTACGATTTTCGAATTGCGAAACTTAGTCTTCCATAGTGGAGGTGTTATTGCACAGAGCACACAATAAGACATCTCTCAACGAAAATAAAAGAAGCGCTCTATTTTTTCCAAACACCGAGAGAATCTATGATATTTCTTCCTTTCATCATCATCATCATTTCAGCCGAAAGACGACGTCTATTGCTAAACATATACCTCGCCCAAGCGTCGCCACATTTTAATTTTATGAGGATATCAATTCTCTAGAATATAAAATATTTTTTTCGTAAAAATGTTTTTATTTTTCACTTTTTAGCTGTACCTACCTACCCCACACAAATTCAATTAACACTAATGCATTGAAGAATTGAAGATTAGAAGAATCATCAAAATTCGCATAGAAATGCTGGAGATGCAGTACATTTTAAATGCATATAACTTCGTACATAAGAATAATTACCTAATGTATTATATACTAAAACCTTCCTGAAAGTATGTAGATTACATTAGTGAAAGAATTAACAAAATTGGTTCATTAGTTTTTGGGAAAATCGCGGACACACAAACATACATACATTCATATGGGTCAAATATAGAACCTCCTTTTTGAGTCGGTTAAAAACGTACTAATTTTACAATTGTCAGCTCGTGACTTTTTAACTTCAGCTTTACATTGAACGAGCAAACTCAAAAGCAAGCTATCATGAATGAATGGTGCATCATTTGCATTCAACAGGGCCTCATTCATTGCCTCATCTTTGTCTTCTATAATTTTTTAAAAACCGTTGCAGTCAGTCATTAACACACTTGTGTTCTAGAGCATCTTTAGTCATCATCTGCTTAACCTCTTCCCAAGTATTTTGGGGCTGGCTTCTAATCTAACCGGATGCAGCTGAATACCAGTTCTTTACATGGTGCGACTGCCTATCTGGCATTCATAAGCACGACATCCGTATTTTCAGCCGAAGTTAGGGGCGATTCCTACTCCATAATCACCTACGGGCATACGTTTAGTTTAGAGCCCGAGCTAAGAATGAATGACACAACGCTTGTGTTTTTACCCGGCCGAAAAAGGACATTAATCGGGTTTAGGTTTCTCCCCGAAGTTTCGAACTAATTTCGGATGGGTAAAGAGGTAGAAAGTAAGGTTCCTGACCTCCAAAAACAGTTACTGGGTCAAACTCAAAGCATTTATTACAATTAGTTTAACCATTTACAGGCACTTTTGAATTGTTAAATATTCGGTCAGTTAGTCAGAAAGTTGAAGCTAGTTGCCCATTCCAAAACCTAGATCTCTATAGAGAAGAACGGGCAAGAAACTCCAAGGACACTCTTTTAAATCCTGGGTACATTATTCTTGTTGTTTTATATTTGAGAATAATGAAAAAAAAAACAAATGAAGAAATAATTCAAAATACAAGATTGAAAATAAGCCCTGGCAGTTTAGAGATGACCACAGTTACTGGGCAACACGATACCACACAGCCATAAGATCAAGACCAGCTTTAGTATGATAGTTTTATTTTCAATGTCAGGGGCGACCGTTGCGTCATGTGTAGTAAAATTCCAATTGAAATGAAACCTTACGTTTCCACTAGACTAATTAGTTAATTCAGGAGTTATTGCGGACTATTACAGTTACCTACTGATGATAAAGCTGTCCTGTAATTTGATTAAAACATATTGTCACGCAGTGTAGTATGAGAGCAGTGATGACCCAATGGTAACGGCTGTGACTTACGAGTTGCAGGTTCGAACCCAGACAGGCGCTTTACTTTGTGTAAATTATTTCGTCACCACTGCTCTCAAAACGGTGAAGAAAAACATCGTGAGGAAAGCGGCATGTTCTAGAATAAAATAATCGAAGACACCGTCATCATTAGTCATCTACCCGCACTGGGCCCGCGCTGTGGATTACGGCCCACACTTTCTCACCGAGAGGAGGCCTGTGTCCCAGCAGTGGGACATTATAGGTGGATTATGATATTATCACGCCTGTTTTTACTTAAGTGGTAGGTATTGTAGGTTTAGAAGCATCAATTTTTGTGTGAAACCCTTGATTCAGCTATCGAACGTGAGCCTCCCGAGAGGTTGGTGCTTTTGGTTGAGCATCTTGAACATTAGGTTAACATGACACCATGGCTATAATCCCCGAAGTGGAAGAGGTGTTTACTGGCCACATTTTGCCAGTTATGTTAAAAATATCATGCCATAACATGAGCCTTATAACATACACGAACCTATTGCCATACCCATAGTAACACTTCGACCCGGTGAACTCAGGAACTTACCAGACGTGCGCACGTCAAAGAAAATAAAAATGACCCACATCAAAGAGGCGAAAGATGTATTGAAGAATTCACCATGATAATATTCTTGCAAACGTATATCTGTTCTAAGCGTATTATTATCTACACTAATAATAAAGCTAACGCGCTAATCTCCTTAGCTCTTCAAACAAGCAATGTTTGAACGTCCTAATCTCGGTAACTACCGGCCGGATTCGATAAAATCTTTTTGTATTTGATAGCCCTATTCTTGAAGAAGGCTATAGGTTACCATTATCTCACCTATAGGTTCATGCTAGGACACTAAGGAGCCGAGCAAAACAAACAGGGCAGAAAGTTCGTTGAGCGAAAACGATGTAATATCGCGGGCTGGCGATGTGACGGGGTGGTAGTCGAGGGTAGAAGCTGGTATTATACGGGGTGAAATTGAATTCATGGGCATCCTTTTAAGGGGTCATTGTACTCATCAATATGAACAACTTTTACTATAAGACTAAACCTAAAATCGCGAAAAAAAATCAGCTGTTCCTTGCATTTATGTTCATATAACTCGTCAAAATGTTGGGAACAGCTGATTTTTTTTCGCGATTTCAGGTTTGGTCCCATAGTAAAAGTTGTTCATAATGATGAGTACAATCACCCCTTAAAAGGATGCCCATGAATTTAATTTCACCCTGTATAAACCACTAGCTGCGTCCCGCGGTTTCACCCGCATAAGTCTCGATCCCGTGGGAATATTGGGATAAAAAGTATCCTATGTCCTTTCCCGGGACTCAAGCTATCTCTATACCAAATTTCATCTAAATCGGTTCAGCGGTTTAGGCGTGAAAAGGTAACATACAGACAGACAGACAGAGTCACTTTCGAATTAATATCAGTTTGGATTGTTTGTTACAATAGAAGAATAGATTCCCTAGTGACTATATTGGATGTATAGTTCCTCGTCTGTGTCGATCCCATGGGAATTTATTCCATTTCCCCTCATATAAGAATATTTGTTTGAGACATGTATTTCTTAAGAGTAGTGGGTATAATCTTTCACAAGAAGCGTATTCTTGTGAAAGATTTTATCTGCCGCCACACAAATTTCGCGTATTGGCAAGCGTAGATGGACCGAAGAACTTAAAAAAAGTTTAAAAACTAAAACCCGACTACTGAAAAGGAAGAAACAAGAAAGTACCTTCCCGTGGTCGCATCACGCATGCCGCTGTACTAAATATGCTATGGTACTTTTTTTATTTAATTATTTTGGGGCTTATTTCATTAAGACTTATATTTTTGAAATTTGCTAATTAAGCCCTTTCATTTGATACCCCATAAGGCACCATCCCAAAATATTTATTTTTAAATTCATTACTTTATGGCCTCTAGAGGGCGCCATATTGAATTTAGTGTGACGTCACATAGCCTATAACCAGCGGACGGTCAAGACGCTTCTAACGTTACCTCATTTGTCAAATTATTATAAGTACGTTTTAAGTTATGAGGGAACAGATGAACATACATACATACATACCGGTCAAAATCATAACCCTCCTTTTTGCTTAGCCGTAGTCGGGTAAAAAGGTGGCTGGGACAGACTGTATGCAGAAGGCGGAGGACAGGGTGTGGTGCCGCAGCCTGTGAGAGGCCTATTTCCAGCAGTGGACTGCGATAGGCTGAGTTGATTGATACAGATTTCTGCTACCAAGCATTGGTTTATTCCGGTTTGGAGTTACGTCAACTTGAAAACATTCAAAAATATCCCACATTTCACTAACTAATAAAACATTTTGTCTCAATAAGCTGATTTTCCTTGGAAAGTTTAAATAATTGAATGCCATTGTTTTATATGCAGTGATTCTTTCGGGATCAAATTCAAGACATACAATTCGTTCATGTTTAAAATAAAAACAGTCATCTGCAGTCATGTTATGTAGTAAGTCAAGTTGAAAAACTCCGTTGAGGAAGAACTTTGTCGAACGCGGAGTTTATCTTGTGAAACTCAGAAACCAAGCAATGCATAAATAAAAGCCAGAAGTCTGGAACTCTGCGGTAATTCCGTTTATCCACCCCAAAAAATCCACGCTAAGGTGGATATGCAAGCCCGAGTATCCACCCTAAGCCTACTGCGGCGGCATCTACATCGCCACATGAGAACTACGCACCACAATGACGTCAAGCAAAATCCTACATCGCGCAAGCAGAGTTTACCGCGCAACTAGTATACATACGACGTCCCGACATCAGTCAACACCGACCAGACCCGACACCCGTCTGGTCGGAGGATCCTTCCCTTTCCATGGAGGATGACACCCTGTTCCTAGCTATACTGTAAACTTCGTTTATCCAACTAAGCCTGGGGTGGATTTTTCATTCAGTTACTATTTCGGTCCATCGATTGTTTTCCAACCTGCAGACATGGCCATGTTTGTGAATATCGAAAGTATATTATTATTGTTATCAGCAATCTGCAGCAATATACTCTTATCTTAAACCATTGTGAGCACTTTTTATATGCACTAGGTTGATATTCGAAGTAATATCCGTTTCCAATATTACACGCGGTTTAGCCACATTCGCTTATGGCCCTAATATTTATTTGAGCTAGAATATGTTTACGCATATTAAGACTTTTTTTTTAAATAATTTCTAGATGAAGGAAAACACCGTGAGGAAACCGGCATGTCCTAGAACCAAAAATTCAAAGGCGTGACATCTACCAACCCGCACAGGGCCCGGGTGGTAGATTACAGCCCACTCCGTCTCGAGGAGAGGAGGCCTGTGTCCCAGCAGTGGGAACATTATAGGCTGATAATGCTTATGCTAAGACTTTTTTTATACTCACCACTTTAGAAGCCTATAATGTTCCTATTGCTGGGACACAGGCCTCCTCTCTGTGAGTGGGAGTGGGCCATAATCCACCACGCGGGCCCAGTGCGGGTTGGCGGATGTCTTGTGACTAGAAACTTTAAAAGAGACATTTCAAGTATTGGACAAAGTTAAAGAAATACCGATAGGTACTCATTTTCAGTCGAAAGACAAGAGATCAGTGGTGGTAACGTTATAACGGTCCAGGCTTGTCGAGTTGTACTAATAAGGTCACGGGTTCAAACCCAGCCATCATCACGGCTTTCAAAAAGGCGACGAAAAACATCATGAGGAAACCGGCATTTCCTAGAACCAAACATTCGAAGACTTGACAATTGTGACTTCTACCAAACCGCACTGGGCCCGCGTAGGATTACAGCTCACTTCCTCTAAAAGAGAGGAGTTGAAGCGTTGTAGGCTGATTATGCAGCCGAACAACGACCACTGGACATAAGATTTCTTCAAGTATTGCTACAACGATCGGGCCTGCGCTTCCCGTATCCAATGGATTCCGGCGACCTTTATCTGGTGTTCGAATAGCAATGTACTTGGTCAAAATCTCATCAAAAGCAATGGATTAGCAATATCCTTTAAAATAATTCAGATTCTGAATATTCTGATAGGGTGCTGATTCGATTCCAAAGATACTTTCACTAATGGAAAGCTACAGTATTTACCGAGTGTCATCATCATCATTTCAGTCGAAAGACGTCCACTGCAGCTGGACATAGGCCTCCGCCAAGCCCCTCAGGTTTTGTGCTTCTCATATCCAATGGGTTCCTGCGGCCTTCACAAGGTCGTCCGTCCACCTTGTGCGAGGTCTTCCAACGCTACGTCTTCCGTTCGTCTTCGAGTGCCATAGGATATAGTTAATGTTATAACAAGAAATTTCACGCGAACGAAGTCGCGGGCTGAAGCTACGGATTGAATAAAATCGTCTTACTTGACACAGGTAACTTCGATCAATCAACTCAGCCTATCGCAGTCCACTGCTGGACATAGGCCTCTCCCATCGTGCGCCACAATCAATACCCTGTCCTCCGCCTTCCACATCCAGTCTGTCCCAGCCACCTGGGCCTAGCCACCAGGTAACTTGGCTTGGCTAAAGAAAGTCATTTTTATTTATAAACTAAGGGCAAGGTTGGAACCGTTGAAAGATACCATCCCAAGTGTAATTTGCGAATATCCGAAATATATCTAGTTGTTAGTTTTTGGCAGCGGATCAATTTGGCGACCTTGTGATGTGGCACGTTTGCCAGTGAAATTGTGACAGGTTAAGACAAGAGATGTAGTGGGTTTCTTTCTGAAGATATATCTGTAGAATTCTTTGCTTTTACCACAACATGGAATCATCGATCGGCCGACGAGAGGATGCATTCTTGACGCCTGCCAGTTACAAACGAATACGTGATTTGCGAATTTGATCTTTATTAGCTACTAGATTTGTCGCACTGACAGGTGTGAGAAACGCATTCTCTCGATGACCTGCACACTAATTGCGTAACACACTATCAATCGGAATCAGAATCATTTCGAAGCCAATTGCTAATCCATTGCTTCATAAGTAAAATGAAACGAGCACAAAATAAACGTGCATTAACTCAGGAGCTATAAATGTTTTTATAAATTTTACACCTTTAAATAATCTTTCCGTGAAAACAGAGTCCAATTTTTTTCATTTCCAACCAAATGGCAGCCAATTCATATTACTTTTGCCCAAAGACATTAAATTACTTAAATCTCTTTGCTTTTGCCCCACCTCGTATATATTTTGTCCTCTTCATATATTATGTTGATTTACCTGGTAATAAATGAATACTTTTA
Source organism: Amphipoea oculea (assembly GCA_945859645.1). NCBI lineage: Eukaryota > Metazoa > Arthropoda > Insecta > Lepidoptera > Noctuidae > Amphipoea > Amphipoea oculea. The sequence continues at coordinate 11,240,094 of OX243891.1, read as the reverse complement.
ATCAGCATGATATACTAATAAGTTAGCGGAAGGAAAACGCTATTGCGGAAATCAATCACTTCGTTTATGGAATCCAATTCATCCGCATCTTTGTAGGCACAGTTATGGTATGCTCGCTCATCAGGTATAGGTATTGCCCAGTAACTGGGTTGTGGAGGTCAGATAGGTAGTCGCTCCATTGAAAGTACTAGTAATCAGCTGCATCCCGTAAGACTGGAAGCTGACGCAGCAAAGTTGGGAAAAGGCTGAGCAGGTGATATAGAGATGCACAAAAAAGGATATTTGTCACATTTCCTTGAGCGAGTACTCCCTCCCTCCCTACAGATGATGGGGAGGGAGGGAACGCATATTACTAAAATAGTGATGAATATACAGGGTCCCATTAAAATAGATGGACTTTTAACACAGCACTCAGTACGTCTAACCAAAGATATCCAAGCAAAAAAAAACTGGTTAAAGTGATTTTATTTTGACCTAAAATAATAAATTGCCGACACATTAGTGTATTTTCGTTAGCTGATTATTTTTTTGTAAGCATATGTATAATGCGTTTTTCATATATATTTTTCTACCATCTTCCTTATTTTGGTGGTCTGAATGATTGTCCATCTATTTTAATGGGTCCTTCCTTATATAGATAAAGATGGAGAGGGAGAGGAAGGCCAAAGAAAAGATTGGAAGGATTGTGTGAGGAATGATATGAAAGAGAAGGGAGTGAATGATAGCGTGACGGTTGACTGGGAGAATGGAAGAAGAAAACGTGTGGCGCCGACCACGAGTGACATGAGTCGAGGACAGGAAGACTATGATCCCTAAGAGAGTATTCCCTTAGATTGGAGATTAGAGATTAGATTACGTGCACTGTCTGGACAGGTCCACTCAAGCCTTGTGGTTCTTTCCTCAAGAGACCATTTCAGACACCAATCTACATGGTCCTCAAAGAATATGACCGGATTTTTTTTTTATATACACATTGACATTTATGAATTTTATATGTACAATGACATGAATATTATATTTACTTTGTAAAGTATTTTTATTTTATTCAATGATTGTGAATGTGAGGACTATGTGGGTCATTTCTTTTTTCCTTCTTAGTTAGTTTTAATCATGATCTGGCAGTTTGAGTAATTTACGCGGCCCACCCAAATGTCCTTTCTTTGGTATTATTCGTCGAATCGTTGAGCTCCTCAAGTTCTGAGTTGAGCTGCACGATTTTTGACAAATGCGTGCACTGACTGGACAGGTCCGCTCAATCTGTTGGGTTCTTTAGACACCAACCTACATGGTCCTCACATGATCTGACGAAGATTTTGTCTAGACATTAAAAGAGACAGTGACCTCTGAGTTTGTTTCGGCCTTTCTTCTCAGAGAAGTCAGATAGGAAACGCCGACCTCATCTAGCTTTAAAAAAATATCATTGACGTGTAAAAGTGTTTGTACAAAATACTTACAGAAATAAATCATTTATCATTGAAGTTTGCTATTTTGCGAGAATTTTTTATGAAAATCTAAAGAAATCCGCGATTTTGCGGCCAATGAAAATAATTCTTTATACACTCGCATATAAAATAATTCCGCCTCTACCAACGCGTCACGCGAAGTCTATAAATAAATAAATACTATGTATCGAAAGTTTTATATGCAACATAGGTTGATGTAAAAAATATATCTCAGAGCACATGACAAAAACATATAGGATGTTTTTGTCATGTGCTCTGAGATATATTTAGATCAATAGAAATAAAATACACTTCTGAGAATGTGGCGTGGGTATTCCCCGGGTATGCAGTAGGTAGATTGATGTTGATGCATGGTTAAATGCAGGGTAGGAGTACATCGACGCGCACCCAGTTGCCACGGGTTCAATGTACATGATTCTTCACTACCATGAGTTGACATTTTTCGTCGGTTATTAAAAAAAAACGGCCAACTTCGAGTCGAACTCGCGTACCGAGGGTTCCGTACAAACCTGTTTGAAATATTTTTATTATATGATGTGTTATTTGGTCGGGGTGCCGCCTTAATTTCATGTGTCCAATTTAGTCACTGTAAATTTTTAGAAACTTACTAACATTAGCTTGTCTAGCAGTCTAACAACCTCTTTTCTTCCCCAGGTATTCGAACACGCGTACTCCGCGGGCCTCAGTCAGGACGACATCCTGGACTGCATCGGTTCCATGCGGCCCACGCCGGGGGTCGAAAAACTGATCACAACTCTAGCGGCCGAGGGATGGGACGTAGTGCTGGTCACAGACGCTAATACTGTGTTTGTGCAGCACTGGTTGAAGGTGCATGGTTTACTGGTGAGTGAGGATACTTTTAATATTAGCATATTGGCTTCTATCTGTGTGAGTGGGGTCCACGCGGCCCACTCCTGCATAGCTATTCACAAACACTCGATACGCTTCCGTATCATATCGAACATTAATCATTATTATCGTAGGAGTCTTCTAAACGCTGTTCACAAGTCCAAAACCCGAAAATTTTGTCATTTTAAATCAAATAGACGCCCGCTATTCTTCCAACAGCTATTTGCTGTTGAGGGCAAGTCAAATCAGGTTATCGAAATGTCAGGTTTTCGATACGACAGCCTGTCGTATGGTTGTGAATCAGGGCTCAGAAGGCTAATTCTCTTAATTAGAAACGTTCAAAATCTAGTCGCAGCGGCTATCAATGTCAAAAACTTGACAAAATGTAGGGAAATTAGAAGTGTTTTTGACAGATTGACTACTGTCAACGTTCTTAAAATTACGAGAATTGCCCCTCTGGTGTGTATGCGGCCCATCTTCATCTTCTTTCATTTTAATATTAGGCTTGGAATCAGTGCCTTTTTTTCAAATTGCGAATCCACGATGATAATGTTAATCTGTCAAGCTCCGCTAATAAGACACAATTGATTTTCTATTGTTTCGTCGCCGACAGGCGACGCGCGGAGCTTGACCAGAAATATAATAAATCCTCTTGAAATTCATGTCATGTTCGTGAACGGGCGCCGTCAGTAGGGACTGGTCATCTTTGCTGCCATGGCTTATTTTAATTTACTATTTGAATTGCTTTTTTTTTTCTCGTCTTTTCATTATGGACGCTTTTAACGTTCTGCATCGTTCTCACATGTACCTATAATTTTTAACATGAATGATGTTACCAAGACTTTGTAAACATATTATTTTGATTTAAAAGAGTGTCCATGGAGTTTCTTGCCTGTTCTTCTCCATAGGTACCTACGCTTTGGAATGGGTAACTAGCTTCATCTTTCTGACTGTACCGACCCCTTGACAATTCAAAAGTGCCTGTAATTGGTTTAATTGAAATAAATGCTTTGAGTTTGAGTTGTTGGAAATCGTCGTTTTGTGTCAATCAATCTGCCTGGCCTTTTCCCAACTATGTTAGGGTCGGCTTCCAGTTTATGCGAATACCGCTGAATACCAGTATTTTTACATGGCGCGACTGCCTACCTTTATGAAGGGCAAGTAATATGTTAATAAAACCTCGAACAACATGATATCACCACTGCGCTATCACGCAAGGACAAACAGAGTTCTAATTATTATAATTAGAGTGTTTTGTTTCCAAAGAAATAAGTCACTTCCCTTAAGAATGATCCTCGTTTACACGAGTGACGGTCGAGTATAAGTATGATAATTATCTTCAACACACGTTGTATAGTACTAATATATTTTCACTATGATGTGATATTAACTCAGTCACGAAGAAATCTATACATATAAAATTCAAAGTCCTGACTGACTGACTGATATATCAACGCACAGCCTAAACCGCTGGTCCTACAGACATGAAATTTGGAGGGTGTGTTCTTAGTGAAGAGTAGGTATCCACTAAGATAGGGTTTTTCGAAATTCTACCCCAGGGTGAAATTGTTATAACTAACTGGTTATAACTAGAAAGCTTTCATCAGTGATGGCCGCATCATCGCTCATGGGGTCCGAGTACTCATGGCTTGTTCAATGAAATCTTCTAACGACTGGTTGACACTTCCCGTGACCCAAGGGTTGGCTTTTACCTCGGCCGGAGGCTAAGCATTGCAGTCGCGGCCGTTACCACTGTGCCACTGCAATCAAGCTATCAAATAAGTCTACCTACTGATGTCCACTTCTGGACATAGGCCTCTCACAAGTTTTGGGAACAAAACCCACACTGCCACGCTGGTCTAATTCGTTCTTAAAGCTAAAACGTATAAATCATTTGTTATTATTACAAAAAAGTGGATACCTACATCATTTAAATGTTTTTTTTTTCCTGTTACAGAACTGCGTAACGGAAATAATTACCAACCGAGCGTTCTGGCAAGGCGACCGCCTGTTCATAGAGCCGTGTATGCGCCAGTCGACCTGCCCGCGCTGTCCCAGCAACCTGTGCAAGTCGCGCGCGCTGGTCGAGTGGTGCGCCAAGCGCGCGTACGGAAAAATAGTGTACTGTGGAGATGGCAGGAATGACTACTGTCCCTCTATGTCCCTGCCAGCTAATGTGAGTATATCCATTCATTTCATCCGAAAGACGTCCACTCGCTGGACATAGGCCTTGCCCAAGCACCGCCTCTTCAACCGGTTTTGCGCTTCTCGTATCTAACGGATTTCTGCGGTCTTAACAAGGTCGCCAGCTCACCTTGTGGGAGGCCTTCCAACGCTACGTCTTCCGGTACACGGTCAAGGCTTTGCCCAAGCACCGCTACTTCAACCGGTTTTGTGCTTCTCATATCTAACGGATTTCTGCGGTCTTAACAAGGTCGCCAGTCCACCTTTTGGGAGGCCTTCCAACGCTACGTCTTCCGGTACGCGGTCAAGGCTTTGCCCAAGCACCGCCACTTCAACCGGTTCTGTGCTTCTCGTATCTAACGGATTTCTGCGGTCTTACTTAACAAGGTCGCCAGTCCACCTTGTGGGAGGTCTTCCAACGCTACGTCTTCCGGTACGCGGTCAAGGCTTTGCCCAAGCACCGCCACTTCAACCGGTTCTGTGCTTCTCGTGTCTAACGGATTTCTGCGGTCCTAACAAGGTCGCCAATCCACCTTTTGGGAGGCCTTCCAACGCTACGTCTTCTGGTACGCGGTCAAGGCTTTGCCCAAGCACCGCCACTTCAACCGGTTCTGTGCTTCTCGTATCTAACGGATTTCTGCGGTCTTAACAAGGTCGCCAGTCCACCTTGTGGGAGGCCTTCCAACGCTACGTCTTCCGGTACGCGGTCACCACTCGAAAACCTTTCGGCCCCATCGGCCTCATCGGTTCGGGTATTTAAGAATCCATTGGGCAGGGCACCTTGCTCGCAGAACATCTGTTCTGCGAGCAACGTGCCCTGCAGCCCAATGGATTCTTCTGGCTATGTCGGTTACCTTGGTTCTCCTGCAGATCTCTTCATTTCTGATTCGATCACGCAGAGAAACTCAAAGCATAGCCCTCTCCATTGCCCTTTGGGTGACTTTCAGCCTTCTAATAAGGCCCATTGTGAGCGACCACGTTTCAGTGCCATTTGTCATCACTGGCAACACGCACTGGTCAAAGACTTTCGTATTGAGACACTGCGGTATGTGGGACGAGAAGATATTGCGTAGCCTGCGGTTTGGTTTGCCGATGGATATTGTAGTCATGGCTGTGATTATGGAGGACCTCAGTAATTGAACGGAGGCATGATGACCTCAGTAGAGCGTCCGAAAGAGTGAGTCTTAAAATGAACATGGAAAAGACAAAGGTGATGTCAAATGCCCATGCAACATTCACCCTCATGAAGATCGGGGACGCGTTCTGGTGTTTTGTATATAGCCAGGAGCACTATATACACCATATATCTGCCATGTAACTTAAGTGGTTCTTCATCTTTTTCAGGCAATAGTCTTCCCCCGTCGCGGCTACCCCCTGGACGACTTAATAAAGAAGACCCTGACGTCTCCCACTCCTCAAGTGAAGGCCAGGGTAGTCCCCTGGACGGACTGCCACTTAATACTACAAGTTATCTTCCCTGGCAAGTTTACTGATACGACTTCCATCACCTCTCTTCAAATGTGATACTAATGTTTAAGTTCGGGTATTTAAGCTCATTTGCAACACAAATCACTTAGTGCTTAATCAGCCTTAGTGTTCCCACTGCTAGGACACGTATTCGTTCAGTGCTTTCCAAATAGGTCACTGTAGTTCGCGACCCCGGCTTTACGAAGTCTTGAGGTGGTGAATACACCTCTCTTCCCATAATTAACTTCATTCTGTAAGTGACCTGTCTTGGATTTCCTGCGTGGAGCGGACGTAAAAATATCTTGGCGGGATTTTATCGTGCACTGGATTTTGAATTCTAGATGTTGAGCCGAGGGTTGAGAATACAATAGAGCGCATCCTAGCTCGTCAAAGAACACATTGTTGGATTTTCTACTCTTGGCGCTGAGCATTGCGTTGATTATCGAGTGTGAACATGGGCTAAGAACACAGATATAGATACACCTAGATAACGCAAGAGCACCTACTTCGCGTGCCAAAAATTGCACCTGTTTACGATCGAAAATCATAAGCCGCCACTTTCGCGCTTTGTCCTGCGTACTGCTGGCTGGGTGAGCGTGAGCGAGAGAGCGCGAGCTTGTGACGTCATAGTAGGTAGTCAAAAAGTGGCACGCTTAGTTTTCATACAGTTCGTGATACTTGCGTTATCTAGGTATATCTATATCTGTTGCTAAGAAGCAATGGTTGAAGATGATAGATGCATAAGTGTTAAATTATGTTTAGCGCGAAACACATTTAGTGATTTGTGGTGCATGAGCCTTCTCATAGTGCTCTTAAAAAATATTGTATAATGGCCGAATTTTCAAACGCTACTATAGGGCTTTGAAGATCCGTGGCATAACTACCACCCGGTCCGCCATTTTGTTTTTTTTTTTTTGTCAATTTTCTTGCTTACATCTTGTTGCATACATGTTTGATTATCCAGATTATTTCTGACATCTAAGCAACAAAATTTTTTATTTCATTTCATTTATTTATTTTGTGAAATTTAAGCAAGTTAAAAAAGTATGGATGTCACGTGATCAACGTTAATAATATCTCGGAATCGTGACGTTTTACGGGTTTTGGTCCTGTTATGTTTTCTGTTTGCATTGTTGTCAGATATCGGTTTCACGCGTGGCCGCCATTTTGAAAAAAAATAAAACAAAATGGCGCGACACTATGTATGCCATACTCCATGTAAAAGTCTTCAATGCCCTTTTAATTGCCGTTGGTCTGTCACGTAGGTGTTTTGTAGCGACAGAAAGATTTTTAAGTCAATTAGTGTCGTTTGAGAATGCGGAGGTAGAATTTCTGTAATAAATGTTGATGTTTCTCAATGTAGAAGATATTTTATTTGTTTTTGCCAAATTTTATCAAAAATAGTGAAATTAAAGTTGTCTGTAAAATGGTCCTGTTGTTGCAAATATCTCTTTTCATATAGGGAAGGAATGATCTCCACGCTTGCTCGCTCTGTGTTGGTGATTTCAGCTATTTAAATCCAGGTGTAGACGCCAGCACATTAAGCTACTATAAACTGTCAAATTTCTTTAACCTTTTAACCGCTTACGTCGGATTAATCCGACAAATATTTTCGTGTCCATTCCGCCAGAGTCGTATATATACGACGAAATAACACAGCTCGTTTAATCTGTATTATTATTACATCATCACAGCTCGTTTCATCGGTATTTATTTTTCGTTTTTTTTTTTTGTCGGGCGCTGGGGGCACGACAACTGATATAAAGTCCGGCGGTTAAAAGGTTAATAGATTTTCAACTTTATCGCTAAAACATAAGGTTCAAAGTTGATTGGGAAAATTTGACAGTTTCGGGTAGCTTGATGTGCTGGCGTCTGTGCTTTCGTAATATCGAGTTCACACGGTTCGATTTAAGTTGATTAAAAGTCGAAAGCATTTTGAACCGTCTGAAAAGACTAAATCATATTGAATTTCAAAGTATTTTTTTTTGTTGAACAACGAAAGTTTGTTTAACTAAAAACGAACCGTGTGGATCCGGTGTGACTCACATAAAACGACAATCGAGTCTTTCGTTTTGACATCCATTGCTTCGTAGGTTTGAAAAATTCGTGTGCCCAAAAACGTAAAACGCAATGAACTTGTCTGGACTGTTAAAATGAAACCAATTTGCGATCAATTGCCTTTTTATGTGTGAATTACCCAACTGGTTTAATTGACAGTTTTCACAATGAAAATACATTTGTTCTATGAAATTTTGGAGAAATTTTGCGAATTGATCACGGATAGGCTAGGGCAGAGGTCGTTCGATCAGGAATTTCACAGCAGCAGTCCTGGGTTTGGATTTGTGCCCGGAAGATGGCAATAGACTCGTCCCCTAGATTACATGGGACTTAACTAGAAAAACGTGGTTGTACTTACACCTCTGTGAATTCATGCGTGATGTTATTTAGTATTACTTTAATAATACATTATTTATATTTTATTGTTAAGATAATTATACTTCGTCCATTGAAATAAAATCTTTATTTTGAAAATTATTTTGTTTTTTTTTTTGCCATTTTAGTTGATAACGCAGTGGGAATCCCAAAGTGATTTCAGATATTTATGCTTCCAGTGGGGTGTTACATATTTTTGCAATATGAGCGGCACTAAGTGCGTTAGAGAACAGAACTCGAAACATTAAAGGTAGATACTGTTAGGTTTATAAGGCAGGGGCTTATGGCTAAGTAATAACAGCCGCACGGGTCGATCGATCAGGTTAAGCTACGCTTGCCGCGGTGGGTCCGTAGATGGGTGACCATCTTTACATACCAAGCCGTTGGTCCCAGCTGTCATTCGAGGATATTTGACAGTCGTTACGAGTCGTAAGAAGCCTGAAAATCTGACAACCAGTCTTACCAAGGGGTATCGTATTACCCAGTAACTGGGTTGTGGAGGTCAGATAGGCAGTCGCTCCATGTAAAATGCTGGTATTCAGCTGCATTCGGTTAGACTGGAAACCGACCCCAACTATGTTGGGAAAAGGCTAGGCAGATGATGATGACTGTTAGGTTTATAAGCTGCCAAAGTGATAGATATCACATATTTTTTTACACAACGACGTATCACATTTTTCTGAATTTTACTGATAAGGCAGATATTTATGAGGACATGCACGATATTATTGCATTCTAAGAGGTGACACATCTTTTTCTGAGGCCGAAGCATCCTATATTTTGGCGAAGCTTGTCTCGTTAGTTTTAGTGTACCTTCTATGGTGTCACATATTTTTGCTGCCACTTGTATAGGTATGCTTTCTTCACTTTCTTTCTATATATTCTTTCTTCAAATGAACACATATTATTTGACGATCTTGACGACAGATATTAATGGATGAATCACGATATCTAAAGGCCAATTCTCGTAATTAAAACGTTCAAAATCTAGTTGCAGTCTCATCGTATTATATTAAGTATGTATGTAAGAAAAAATCTACATCTTTTTAATAAAATAAGCGATAGACATAACTTTAATACAAGAAATAAAGATAAAATACATCAACCATTTTTCAGATTAGCCAAAGTACATACATCTTTTATGGGGTACTGTGTTAAATGTTACAATAAAATACCTTGTGATATATTGCAATTAAATGAAAGAAAATTTAAAACTCACATTAAACGTACACTTTGTAAACAAGCATACTATAAATTAGAAGATTATGTCCAAGATAAGAACGCTTGGAAACATGCTGGTCCTGCTCCATAGGACAATCTAGAGTCTAGACAAAATCAAACTGGTTGCTAATTTTAATTGTAATTTTTTTTATTCTTTTTTTTTACATTTATTACTCACACCCTGACTTATTACTTGTATTTTGTTTTTTAATTAAAATCGTTTTGCTTGTACCATGTTTGTAAATATGTGAGCACCATGTATCTATCAGATATTTAATTTATATGTCATGGTTTCGTTTTTAATTCTTTTACCTATTGTGGTATAGTAATTTTATTGTAGGTGCATCGTCCTCACATGTTATTATATAATTAATGTACCCATGCAAAATATTGTACCTAAATATTTTAAAAGAGTAACGGTGGAGTTTCTTGCCCGTTCTTCTCCATACGAAAACTACCTTTTGGAATGGGCGACTAGAATCAATTCTATTTTAAGATAATTTTTGACGTTCAAAAGTGCCTTTTATGTGCCTATTTGAAATAAATGCTTTGACTTTGACTTTGACATCTCGGCAACAAACAAATGTCAAAAAACGTGTCAAAATATAGGGAAATTGGATGTATTTGTGACAGATTGAGACTGAGATCAGACTGTGAACGTTCTTAAGGATTCAGGGTGTTATTACCGAGCTGTCCATAGTAATATATTTATGCTCGTGACTGTACCTCAAATAAATAAAAGGCCAAAATTATATCTAACATCTTTTATTACGACAAATAACTTATAAAGTTTATAGACAATATTTCTTACTTTTTAATAAAAAGCGCATGCAACGCCATCTAGCGTCTCGTTAAGCAACACATTTTAATAGGTACATTAACCTTAAACCTACGAGAAATCTACCAAGAAGCCATTTTGGTAGAATTTTAGACTTTCCACATAGCAACGTCGAGAGGTTATTTTGATATGGCAACATTGGAAATGGCAGTGATCGGTTAGCTTGATGGTAGATTTTCTCGATTCTAACATTATTTTGTTACTTTAATACTGATGATAATAATTAGGTCGTAAATGCGTTGATAAGTGTTACCATTTCATTAAATTTCTACCGTTTTGGTAGTAAATAAATAGGGAATGCTTTAAATTACATTTTCCTTATAATTAAATGGGAGATAAGGTTACTGTGTTGTTGATTGCTGTACACTAATATATTTTTTTGGATTGTTACATACATATATGAACTCACCACTTCTTCCCATGAGGGGGGTAAGCAGAAACTACACAACGCTTGCTAAGATCCTTTTAAAGATTGTTCTGTTGCTTAAAAACTTTAGAATGAGTTAATCCTTTAGCCCAAGCGCAACCATCCATCAATTTGTATGAAAAAAAAAAATGCCATAAAAGTAACAAGGAAAAAATGAATAATCACATTTCATAAAAAGTATAAAAATAATGCTATTCAAAAGACTGCTCCCTTCATATTATCCACTTAAATATTGTTCTTTTTAACAACTTAAAATGATAATACGTATGTCCACCAACCCGCACTGCCCGCGTAGGATTACGGCCCACTCCCTCTCACGGAGAGGAGGCCTGTGTCCCAGCAGTGGGAACATTATAGGCTGAGTATGCTGATGTCCAACAGTGGACTAAAATCCCTTCATATAATAATGAATACGACTAGCAACAACACATTAACAGATCTCCATAAATTCTTAAAGTTACTTTACAAGCTGATTCAGCAACATAATTTTAAATATTTTATTTATAAAAGTTTATTTTTTACAAAAACCTTAAACAAAAAGATATGAGGCTCAAACCATGAGTTATAGGAACAAGAAATACTTATGAAAAAGGTTAATTTCCAGTTATACAGCAACTGGGTTGTGGAGGTGAGATAGGCAGTCGCTCCATGTAAAATACTGGTATTCAGCTGCATCCAATTACACCGGAAGCCGACACCAATTACGTTGGGAAAAGGATAGGCGTATGATGATAAAAAGTAAGTACTGACAAGTTTTGATAAAGACATAATTTAGTAACAGTAAAAAGAGGTATAGTGGACCTCGAAACAGCTTAATCTGTCAAGCTCTGCTACTGAGACACAATTGATTTTCTATTGTTTCGTCGCCGATCGGCGAACCGCGACACTTGACCGGTTAAAATTCCATAAGGTTGAAACTATCTATCTGTCAAACAGACAAAATAGACCTTGTTATTTTATGAGGTGCAAGTTACACTCAACCTTAGGGGATAAAGCAATTAGGTCGACTATACAGTGTTACAAGGATCTTTTGGCGCGTGAATGACACCGCAGGAGCTGTTGGTAAACATGAGCACAAATGAGAGCAGTGGTGGCCCAGTGGTAACGGCCTCGACTTACCGAGGTCGTGAAATCGAACCCAGGCAGGCGATTTACCTTGTGTGAATAATTTCCCTACCACTGCTCTAAAAAACGGTGAAGAAAAACGTTGTGAGAAAACCGCCATGTCTTAGAATTAAAAAATCGAAGACATGTGACATCTACCAACCCGCACTGGGCCCGCGTGGTAGATTACAGCCCACTCCCACTCGAAGAGAGGAGGTCTGTGTATTATCGGCTGATTATGTTGTTGGTGTCATGGGTTTTGTGAACATATATTGAAAAAAAAAATGACAACTTTCGATTTTGGCCACGCCCCAGAAGTTCCTTTTACAACTATACTTTTAACACGAAGCCACAATCACAGGTACAGCTTATGTATAAGATATTATATTATTCGTTCCTATCTCTCAAAGTTGTTTGCTTAAAGCTAACTTACATAAATAAGTATTTTTACGTCTTAAATGGCAAGATTGTGTTTAGACTAACTTGAGTCCTTTGTCTCTGGCAGAAAAAGGTGGCAAGAAAGCGATCAAAACGTGGGTGTGTGCTTATGAACACACGACAGAAGTGAAAACTTACAACTGGAGCCGATGCAGCGCCGAAAGTTTGCAATAACGAATAATCTAATGACGAAAGTACGAAGCAACGAATAACGTTACAACGTAAACATTTGATAACGAATCACGAGACCACGAATGCACGTTACGACGAAAAACTGCACACAATAACAACGAACGCATCAACGACAGCAAAAACAGTAAATGCTTTACTGTTTTTGGTGTCGTTGAAGCGTTCGTTGTTTTTCGTCGTAAAGTGCATTCGTTGTCCCGTGATTCGTTATCAAAGGTTTTCGTTGTAACGTTATTCGTTGCTTCGTGTTTTCGTCATTAGAATTATTCGTTATTGCATACTTTAGGCGCAGCATTATTCGGCGTCGCATAAACCCAATTTAGCGTCACTGACCGATTGGATCCAAGAATAGCTTAGAAAGAGCGTAACATGCGCCAAAAGATGTTTTCACTTCAAAAGGGTTTTGCTAGATTAAGACTGGCTAAAAATTACCAATTTTAACATCACTTGTCCATTCACAGTTAATTTACCTTTGCCGGATTGGCACCCTAATTGCGTAACACACAATCAATCACAATGTGGCTCATTTTGAAGGATATTGCTAATCCATTGCTTCACATGTTCGAAAAATGTGTCAGCTCAACAACGTAAATAGCGCAATGAATGTTGTTGGATTGTCAAAATGAAACCCATTGCTACTGTAAGGCTCAATTTACACCGCCGCGGAACGGAGTGTAATCGACTTTTCGTAATAGCAAGATGAACTTTATGTCAATTGTCTAACGTACAAACTAGATAAGTACGAGCTTGTTGAAATGAACTGCGGGAATTCCCGAGAATGCGCGATAATTCTCCAGGAGATGCGCGATCTGTGCGTATGGGTGTATCTAATTTGTGCGTTACAGTACTGACAAAAAGTTCATAATGCTTTGTACAGAAAAAAGTCGCTTCCATTCCGTTCCGCGGTGGTGTAAATTGAACCTTAGTATGTTACGCAATTACCTCGCTGGTGTTTTTACATCACTGACAAAATCCGGTATTGTTCTTTAATTTTGTTGAAAAAAGGTTGCCGTTCGAATGCAGCTTGGATTGCTGTCAGAAATAAAATTACTATGAAGAGACTGTAAACGATTTTATCTCAGTAGCTGTCAAAATGTAATTATGTATTAACATAATGTAACTAAAATTAAAATACACGAGCTTATTTAACTCCGGTACATAATAATAAAAATGAAAGCATAGACTAGACGGCATGTTTTGCATATTTAAAAGGTTTTAGGTCAAAGATTGTCTGCTTAACATGTTTGCGTGAAGTTTAATTACAACTTGTTTTTTTTTTTCAAATTCAATATCGTAGTGTTGTAAGCCTAAATTTTAAATTCCTACTATTTCGATAAATTAAATTTTCTTAACTAATTTTAAACGCCAATAGATTACAGATTACATAATACTTAAAAACTAACTTAAATAATTTATTTTATAAAAAATAAACAACATATAAAATAATATTATTAATAAATAGTTTTAATTACATGAAATGAACTCATTGATATCATATTTTATTTCTTTTATTATTGTAAAAAAAAAAATGCAAAAACAATTTGCCATTTGCATTTTGTCATGGATAAAATATTTTATGATTATTTTCATAACATTACTGGATAAGAATTTAAAATTATTTCAACAACATAGTAGTATGTTCAAATTAAAATAATTTAATTATTAAGTTTACTAACTTAGTTAATTCATTTTAATTGGTAAACTTTTTCTCTTTTAAAACTAAAAGCCTCATTTAATTTAAAATCGGTTTATCAATCGTTCAATCTTCAATCATGGGATTGATAAATCAACCGGTCAGTTGATAAAATGTCGTCGTTGGTGAAATATTAAGCGTAATTTTAGCTTTAAAGCGCAAATAATATGAAATATTATTTAATATTGCGTTTCCAAGCATTTATCAAAGCGTACAGTTCATGACCACAAAGATTTCAAGATGAAAATTCAATTAAATCAATTTGTCTTATTAATGATTCCTCCTATATGTTATTTATTAAGTATTATTTATTTTTATTAATATTACGACTGGGTAAGCCAATAGGTACTAACATACAAAAATGTTTTTAGGTAAATTACCATAACAGTGAGGGTATTTTACACGCGAAAAACTGTCTAGATATTTTATAAAGTACAAGTTTTGATGGTAATACACAACATACAAACAGCATGCATGCTATTGTGCCATTACAACTTGTAACATAACATCAGAAGGCCAATTCTCGTAATTTAAAACGTTCAAAATCTAGTCACAGTCTCTTTTTCGGCGACAAACAAATGTCAAAAACTTGTCAAAATGTAGGGAAATTAGGGGTATTTTTGACAGATTGATACTGAGATCAGACTGTGAACGTTTTTAAAATTACGAGAATTGCCCCTCCGGTGTACGTACGCCCACATTTCGCCAGTTATGTTTAAATCTCATGTAACAGTGAGCGAACCTATTGCCATCAACCCGACACATACCCAGACTCCGGACTACTACTGAGAAATTCCAGGTGGAAAGACCCAATAACACTGCCCGCCCCGGGAATTGAAACTAGGACCTCATGCTCAGCAGTAGCATTTGCGACCACTAAACCAACGAGGCAGTATATTGGCATGTATATTCATGTGTCTTGTGAAATTTTAGTTTTTTTTATCATTTATGACAGTTCAACGCGTTTATAACTTTTAGGTAATATTTTATTGGATATAGTTAAATTGCCTACTCTACTGATTTAGGCCGTTACTACTTTTGTGTATAATTCTTATTTCAAAATGGGGGGATAAATTCGTTTCCTTAATATTGTTTTTTTTTTCAAGTAAACTGCGTTCATTTTCTTTGATTGATCAATCGGAAAGTTTGATTCATACTGTATTGTCATTTGATTGACAAAATAAAATATCGATTCGATTAAATCAGTCATTATTCGATGCAATAATTAATTATGGTAAAAAAATGTTATCAAATTATTTTCAATGTAAAGAATGCCATTATTTTTTCACGAAAAATAATGCAGTTTACTTAAAAAATATAAACTTTTACACTGTATGTGATATTTATTTGCAATTAAAACAACATTATAGATTATTACACTTTACAATTAAGATTTTAAGTGTCCATATTGTTATTTTAATTTTCTACTAATATTTTAATACAAATGCTACTTTAATATTACATTTTGTAAGTATGTAGCTGGGAATGTATATGAATAAAAAAGCGTGTTTTATTGTCTATTGCCTGGGGTGAGCTCGTTAATTGTAGTGTTGCCATAGTTAGTAATTTCTCACGTTAGGTACTTTAAAATTTTAAATCACGGTGATACCGTAATTATAAATATTAATTGTAACTATGTTATTCGCTGTCAGTTTTTAAAATATTTCTTTGAGAACCCTCCTTTTATAAGGATACGAAAAACAAATAAGTTTACAGAAATTCTACCATTTACTTTTTGTTTTAACATGGCAACACTTTTTGTATATAATATAATCATCTAAAAAGTGTAGCATTTGTGGACACCATTGAATATAATTATCATTTGGGGCACTTTGTGGGGTCGGATAATTCATTCTAACATTTAATGGCTGGGCGCTACTAATTTGTGAATTAGGGCTAATCATTTATTAATTAATTTTGGTAGGTATTTAATTTCTTAAGTCACTAAATCATAAGTTACTGGGATTCCATGATGTATTTTATGAAGTTGTTTTTTTTTTATATTTTAGACGCTTAGTCTTGTGTCTTGTGGTGCCTCTAACATAACGGAGTATTTCATTTCATTTATGAAATAGGGTTGTTCATGAAATAGGGTCGTTCATGAAATAGGGATGTTCATGAAATAGAGATGTTTATGAAATAGGGTTGTTTATGAAATAGGGTAATTAATGACTTGGGGTAGTTCATGGTCAGTCTTGTTCAGTGGAATGGGGTGTTTCGTGCGCATTTTTTGCCGCATGCGCACTTCCTGACTATTTCGATATCTTTGGTGTATCGTGTGCCGTCCGAGCAGATCAATCTTATCTGTAAATAAGAAAAATAAACAATTATAATGAATGTAGGAATGGAACGCTGTTGTATGCATGACTGTAAGAAAGAGCTGAAAGGTAAGGTGTAAGTGAGACAGATGATGTATGCCAAAGACGTATGCTTGGAATGACGTGGAAGGTATTTAAAAAGGGGAATGACAGTTGGCCTTTTGAATGACGCCATGGAATGACGGAGTGAAGACGTTAAGACGTGATTTTTTACTAAGATGTGTTTTTAAGAGATTTAATAGTTTATAGAAGAATAAACAAGTATAACTACTTGATTGTATGATTTTTCTGTCTTCAGCCCTTTTATTCCCACATGAAGGTTTATAATGAAAGTATGAAGTGATGTGGCATGTAAGAAAGGCAATTGGAATGCAACATTAAGAATTTTTATAGTGTGTGTGATGTGGATGTGGAAGCGCCATTCTGACTAGTCTGTCAAAAAGACAGTGATCTTTATTCCCTTTTTAATAAGGTTGTAGTTGGGTTGCTGCTGTTAGAGGTGAAATAACTGTGTAGCGGTATCTACAACGCCACATGCGCGCAATACGTCATACTGACGTCACGCAAATCCTGCATCTCGCAAGAACCGTTTACCGCTCAACTAGCATAGATACAACAGCCCGACATGAATCATCGGGCAGTTGCCCGCCAGACACAACACCCGTCTGGTCGGAGGATCCTCCCTTTTCTATGGACGGTGAGTGAACTTTACACCCTGTTCCTCATGCCTCAATAACTGTGAGGGAACTGTACAGTAAATGCTACAGAGAGGAGGATACTTTTCTAGGACAAACGATTACTAAGTATTGAAAGAAGCCAGTCGAGCACCTGCCGAGAATAAATAAACAGTGGGCTGTGTCAAGAGGATTTTCTATCCTGACGCTTTCACCCAGTAGCGGATTTACACATTTGCCGCCAGTAGGCTATTCAAATTTTGCCGCCCCTACCGACTTCTACAATAATGTCCCATGTCTTTAGTATACTGCTTCGCCTTTAGTTCAAAATACTTAATATGTTCTCGTTCATCAGCTACGAGAATCTTGCAAAGAGATTTGTAAAGATCGGCAACTGTGATAAAATCTACGGTAAAAGCCTGAATTTGAGCACTCACTTTGTTTATTCTTTCCAAAAAAACATGGTAAGACATTTAAAATAAAATGTTAGCCCCAAATTTGCCGCCCCTAGGCTCCAGCCTACTCAGCCTATTGGTAAATCCGCCGCTGCTTTCACCTTAAATGCTTTCCACTACATACCTTTCTCTTCTTAGTCTTCCGGGGCGCGCAGCATTGACCCTTAGCGCACCCGCCGCCGCCGCCGCCCTGCCGCGCGTCACGCGACACGCAGCGCGCGCCCCGGACCGCGCGACGCGAGCGGCAGAGACCCTCGGTTATCAGCTCACGGGTCGCCTCCTGGAATATTAAATGAATAATGACACCGACTTCCGAAATTAAAGTCATTTATCACTTTGTAGTCTTTTTTTTTTGAAGTCGGTTGTTTTTTTTTTGTAAAAAAGTTTTTATTTTTCACTTTTTAATCGTACCTACCCCACACAAATTCAATTAACATTAGTCCATTGAAGAATTGAAGACACCGACTAGAAGAATCGTCAAAATTCGCATATAAATGCCGGAGATGCAGTACATTTATGCATATAACTTCGACATAAAAATAATTACCTAATGCATTATACACTAAAACCTTCCTGAAAGTATGTAGATCACTTTAGTAAAAGAATGATCAAAATCAGTTCATCAGTTTTTGAGAAAATCACGGACATACATACATACGGGTCGAATACAGAAACTCCTTTTTTGAAGTCGGTTAAAAAAATAGAGGTAAGCATCAGTCAAGAAGCCGACAGAAGGACCCAGTTGGGTTCGACAGCGTTTGGAAAACTTTGTCAAGTCTTCTCGCCGTCAATCCTGCAATGTTTGAAGACTAAGGTCTTCAACCAGCCAGTCGTCCTGCCCATTATAACATACGGTGCCAAAACGTGGACAGTGACAGTCGGACTGGTCCACAAATTCAAGGTCGCTCAGCGCGCTATGGAGCAGGCTATGCTCGGAGTTTCTTTGAAGGATAAAGCAGAAACGAAATTATCCGGAAAAGAACCGGAGTTACTGGCATAGCTTGCAGAGTAAGCAAACTGAAGTGGCAGTGTAGTGTGGGTACGGTCCCCAGCTAGATGAATCGACGACCTTATAAAAAGGTGTCTAGGACAGACTGGATGCGAAAGGCGGAAGACAGAGTGTAGTGGCGCAACCTGGGAGAGGCCTATGTCCCGCAGCGGACTGCCGTAGGCTGAGTTGATTGAAGCATCAGTAGCATCTAGTAGAATCAGATCAGATAATCGAATTGGTTGTTTGGAAGAGTTTGTTTTTGTGCCAGGTTTTAAAGGTACGTAGCAAATCGGAAAGGGATCGGCACCGTATCGACTTTCGCCTCGCCGTCAAACAGGCATCAACCTAACGTAAGCACGTAACCAAAGCGGATCAGAAGCTCCAATACGTCGACTCGGCTACGGCTAGCCAACGCGGCGCTTACGGCTCGTCGCTAGCTGGTTGACGGTGCAGCAGCAGGCCGGAGGGGTGAGAGGGGCAAGGGTGGACGAAGAGACGTAAGCTCGGGTACGGAGACGTAAGCGCGGGGACGACGAGCCGTAACGCACCGCACCGCGATTCGTGAGCTTGTCCCGAGGCGTGGCGATTGCGTTACGATTCGGATTAGTGTGCGTTGCAGTAGAGAGTTTCATACAAAGAATAATGAACGGCTCGAGTTGATACGGTGCCGATCCCTTTCCGGTTTGATACGTGTGCTATGACCTTAACCCTGAAGCCGTTCAAAAAGTGACTCTATTAAGTTTATTCTGGATCTACACGTACCTTTCTGCAGGCACCTGTGGCAGGCGTCGGCTGTGAGGGCGCGTGTTCTGATGGCATTTGCTGCTTGTGAGACGGCGCGGCTGAAATATAAGAATAAAAACATAACTATCAGTCTAGATTGACATCATGAGGGGCAATTCTCGTAATTTTAAGAACGTTCACAGTCTGATCTCAGTCTCAATCTGTCAAAAATGCCTCTAATTTCCCTACATTTTGACATTTGTTTGTCGCCGAGATGAGACTGCGACTAGATTTTGAACATTTTAAATTACGAGAATTGGCCTTCTGATATGCAATTATCAGTCATGTCCTATCGTAGGTCTACTGGGAGACATGTTTGATGAAATCGGTAGTAGCCATTAATGTGACTGAAATAAAAGTATAAGTCAAAGAGAAGACTCTCTCAGCGCGCGAACCTATTTTAAATCTATGGACTCTCTACAAATCTGAACTTTATCTAAAATTCGATGTGTCAACGTAAAGGTAATGGATGAGCAATATCCTTCAAAATTATTTATAGATGTGTTAGAAACTGTTGGTTACCTGGTGACGCTTGTACGTTGCTGATGGCTTGCTTCCGTTGAGCCATCTTGCTTCCTTGAGTGATCACTGGTGCTCCACCTGAGAAAAATATTTTTAGTTATTTATTTGATTGATTAATTTTTCAATCAGTTTCTTTGAACTGACATATTATTTACAGTGGCAAGTCTGCTATAGGTTGAAGGTCAGGGCTCGAACTACATAAAGCTCTTATTAAAACAGGTAGATAGGGTCTTCCCGGTTTCAATTTTTTTTTTTTTATTGTTTGTGCATGTTAGAGCATGCTCGTGGACTTTGAAGGTGTAGAGGCATGAGGAACAGGGTGTAAAGTACACTCATCCTCCATAGAAAAGGGAGGATCCTCCGACCAGACGTGTGTTGTGTCTGGCGGGCAACTGCCCGACGATTGTTTTTTGAATGGCCAATTGGAGTTCAATCTAGGAGGTCGTCGTCTGCTAGCCGGACTTGCTTGTGAATGCCTCAATAAATTATGGCCTGCCCAACGATTGATTTCGGGACGTGTAGGTATACAGGGTTATTGGAAAAACACCAACAACCTCTTAAGAGGTCAATGTACTCATCATTATGAACAACTTTTACTATGGGACCAAACCTGAAATCGCCAAAGAAAAAATCAGCTGTTCCCTACATTTTGACGAGTTTAGACGAACATAAATGTAGGGAACCCTGTAAAATTATGCTAGTCACGCGGTAAACTCTGCTTGCGCGATGCAGGATTTTACGTGACGTCAGTATGACTCGTAGTTCGCATGTGGCGTTGTAGATGCCGCCACAAAGGCATGGCATGGAGCCCAGACACGTCCGTATGAACAAGGTCGTGAAGACTGCCTTGTAGTTTGTTTAAGGTGAATGTGAAGTGGTAGACCACGAAATCTAAATTTTCTTACGTTTTTTGCAATTTGCAGAACACTGTCAGGTTGTATCTTGATCAAAATATGATTCGCGACTATAATAGACATGTATTTACAGAATCATAGTCATTAGAATCATTAATATATCTCTTTATGTTAGATTTCTCTTTAAGTTAGATTTAGAGGCCTATGTCCAGCAGTGGACGTCTTTCGGCTGAAATGATGAAGTTAGATTTCTACCACAAACACTTTTCCATACGAGATTTGTTCTTAACGGTAGAAATCTAACTTAGAAAGACGTATTAATGATTCTAATTATTATAATTGTGTAAGTACGTACCGGTTATAGTCGCGAATCATATTTTGATCAAGATACAACCTGACACTGACCTAAAAATTGCAAAAAACGTAAGAAAAATTGAATTTCGCGGGCTACAACTACGCATTCACCTTAATCGTCTTGGTACTGCGGTAAGACTTACTGATGGAAGCTCTAAGCTCGCACTGAGGGCCTGCAGTGCCGGCTCTGCAGCGACACGTGTAGTCTGACGGAGAGCCTTCCTCTCTGACGCACCGCCCGCCCCTGGCGCAAGGGTTAGGTACGCAGGGGTCCTGAAAATAGGAGATAAAAAATAATGGGAAAAAACAATTGAATTCGCGCCACTGTTACCGTAACCGTCACCGCTACGGATGTGTTCGGCTGTCCTCGGGATGTACTCGGTTTTATTGTATATCCGACATGTCAGTGAGTGATGGCAAAGTATTCTGTTTGTGTTTTGTTTTCACTTCTGTGGGCACTCCCGGAGTGCCACTTTTTTTTTTTTTTTGATGCGTCATGTTTGTCTTTATTTCTTTAATTAATAACCTACCCGCTCCATATTCCCCTTTATTTTTATGTAAGTATGGGAAATCATCAAATGACCCCTCCCGCTCTGGGTGGAGCGGAAGGGAGTGTCAGACTCTTACTGACTAAAACCCATCCGTGTTCCTTCCTAAGCCCTTTATGTTCCGGGGTAGCGGTAACCCTTTCGGACAATCCCGCACCGCGCTACATATTGCCCTGTGATGTGCTTTTTCAGAAGTTCTAATAGAGTTTTTACCTGGTTGTGTCTCCCCGCGTCCTCCTGCACGAACACAGTGGCTTGAACAGCACTCGTGGGTTCATCCTCTCCACAACCAGCTGATGTCCTCTGTACCCTGACAGCGTTGACGTAGTCCACACGCTTGTGGTTTATCCAGGCTGCCTTCAGACATCCTGTAGAGGAGGAAAATGAATAAGTAAAATAATAATAATAACGTTTATTGCGGATCACCTGTAAAAATACACACAATCCATATAGAATTAGTAACATAAACTTAAAAATACATACGTACGGGTCGAACACAGAACCTCCTTTTTTGAAGTCGGTAAAAATCACCTAAAAATGACAACTCACCCTTCACACGAGACTATTCATAGACAAATTTAAAATATGCACATACTTTTTTTTTTTCAGCCATTTCTGGCCCACTGCAGGGCAAAGGCCTCCCTTCCCACCTTCCAATTATCCCTATCCAGTGCGGTTACACGCCAATCCTTGTGGAAAGAGTCGAGTTCATCCCGCCATCTCATTCTGGGCCTGCCGCGTTGCCGTTTGTTGCTGTTTGGGACCCATTGTGTGGTTACTTTAGCCCATAGCTCCTCCGGCATGCGACAGATGTGACCAGCCCAGTTCCATTTTAGCTTGGTAGCCGTGTGACCTACATCGGCAATTTGAGTTTTAGAACATACCTTTAAAGCTAGTAATGTTTCGTAGATGCCATTTGCTGAATGCTTCCTTAGCGATGTCCTCCGGCACTCCTCCGAGGTACATCGGTCGCTCTAGCCGAAGGTATTCCTTGGTACCTGCAAATAAAAAGATAAAATATTGTACCGAAATGGTTTTTTTTTCGAAACCAAGCGCTTCAGAATCAGCAACTTTGCTCGACAAAATCCGCAGACTTCGAAAGAATTCGATACTTTTTTTGTGGATTGTGTGAGCTGAGGTTCAATAAAGAAAGGGTATCGATGTTTTTAAATGGTCACCCATCCTCAGACTAATCGTGCCAATGAAAGCTTAACTTTATAGATTTAGGTTGAGGCCAAACGAGCGTAATTTTTTGAGTTGTGAGTCGCGTATTTTGAGTACCGCAATTTATGTTCAACTGAAATTTGGTTAGGCTGCCAGACGGACGGACGAAACTTCGGTCGCATTCTGTGACATAACTGACGCTTGCCTCGCTAACCTCCCTCACCCCGAGCGCAATTCGGTTGAAATTACGCGCGTGAGTCAGCAGACAACTCATTTTGCGTCGCCGTGTGGTACAAACAGGACTTTAGTATGAAACCGATTGCAGCGTCAATTCCGCGACTCATTTTACGCGACTCACAGTCACAGCTCAAAAAATTACGCTCGTTTGGCCTCAGCCTTACCGATAATTTTTCATATTCTAAGTTAGAGTGATAAGTTTTTTGGTAATCATACTTGTTGACTGGAATTAAACATGAGACGACAGTTTACCTTCATTTATGATAGACCGCGCTGGTCCATCGTCTACCTTCAGGGTGAAGTTCTTCTTGATGGCAATTAGCTCAGCTTTGTGGTAATTACCGTCCGATACCATCTCGAAGCTGAAATGAAACAAGAATTGTAGCATAAATAAATTACGTTTGTATACAGGGTCGGGGGTCCAATACGATTCACAACAGCTAGATTTACTTCTGGTGTAAATAATTATTTGACTTTCTCTGGTAGATGTAATTTGACTTTGACTTTCTCTGGTAGATGTAATTTGACTTTGAGTTTCTATGGTAGATGTTATTTGACTTTGATATTCTCTGGTAGATGTAATTTGACTTTGATATTCTCTGGTAGATGTAATTTGACTTCTGTCGTAGATGTAATTTGACTTTGACTTTCTCACGTAGTAGATGTAATTTGACTTTGACTTTCTCTGGTAGATGTAATTTGACTTTGACTTTCTCTGGTAGATGTAATTTGACTTTCTCTGGTAGATGTAATTTGACTTGGATATTCTCTGGTAGATGTAATTTGCCTTTGACATTCTCCGGTAGATGTAATTTGACTTTGATATTCTCTGGTAGGTGTAATTTGACTTTGAATTTCTTTAATAGATGGAATTTGACTTTCTCTGGTAGATGTAAGTACAACATAACTTTCTACGTCGTGGGTATACTAACCAAATGGACTTTGTCTTTGATTTTTATTTGAACTGAACTGTACAGGAATTGGTTGTAAGTTCGAAACTTGAAGCTAGATGTTTAGCAGCTGTATTTCTCCAACAATTTCTAGTCATCATCTGCCGAGCCTTTTCTCAACTATGTTGGGGTCGGCATCCAGTCTTACCGGATGCAGCTGAATACCAGTATTTTTCTTGGAGCGACTGCCTACCTGACCTCCACAACCCAGTTACTGGATAATACGATACCCCTTGGTAAGACTGGTTGTCAGACTTTCGGGCTTCTGACTACCCGTAACGACTGTCAAAGATCCGCGAGTGACAGCCGGGACCAACGGCTTAACGTGCTTTCCGAGGCATGGAGGGGTCTCGTTATGTAAAGATGGTCACCCATCCACTGACCAACCGCAGCAAGCGTAGCTTAACCTGATCAATCGACCTGTCTGGCTGTTATTATTTAGCCACGGTCTCCTCTCCACCAATTCCTAGTATGAAGGTTAAAGAAAAGAAACATTATACTTACACCGTGTTCTTCACGATATCCATAAACTTTTTCAAACGCTTCTATAGCTTTTACAAATTAAATGCAACACAGGAAGTAGTACTTAAAAAGGCTTCGTTACAAAGATATTTGTAATTTCATTTAGTTTTAATTGAGCTATGTAGTAAGAAAAGGTCTTAACTCAGTTTTGACAAGTTGCAGCCCGCCAAATCTTATGAATGAAAATACGTCATCGTTGCCAATTCGGATAAAGAGGCATGCATATCGGGCGATTTACGTCAAGGTATTTAGTTTGTATGAAAATTAACAAAAAATAAAAAATAAGAATTTATTAATGTGTCCATAATGAAAAATGCTTATTTCCATGGTCTGAACATCTGGTCGAAGTTTATGTATATCGTCCGGAACACGGTGTATAAATCAGAATCAGAATACTTATTGTAAGACGTACCTATACATTGTAGAAGTAGGGTGGTTCCCTATATCGTAACTGATGCGGATCCGTCCGTTGAACAGCTCCACCGCCAAATGCTCGTTCTCACCGAAGTACATCAACACACCATGGAGTTGCGTTGTACTGAATACTAGAAAGACAAAGAAAAAGGCATTTTATTGAGGTTTTCCACCTTTTTTTTTATGGATGGGAAATCATCAAATGACCCCTCCCGCTCTGGGTGGAGTGGAAGGGAGTGTCAGACTCTTACTGACTAAAACCCATCCGTGTTCCTTCCTTAACCCTTTATGTTCCGGGGTAGCGGAAACCCTTTCGGACAATCCCGCACGCCCGGCAGGCTTCGGCTCTGGCAGGCCCCTTCCTTTTTGCTAACATCTCTTTGAGGCGCGCGTGGAACACGTCTGCGCTCCCCGGCACAGGCCTGGTCCTGATCGGACGGTGAGCTACCCATTACTCCTCTCCGTCCGCAGGCCCGCGCCTACGGTGGCCCGGAGTCGTCACGCGGCTCCCGACGCCTGGAGCGTCTCCCGCGGCGGCTGGGACGTGAGGCTCTCACCCTCAGTCGTAAGCTATGTTAGGGTCGGCTTCCAGCCTGAAGGTAGGCGCGCACTAGGCAGGCTGGCTGCGGCAGCCGATCTAACATAATCAGCCTATAATGTTCCCACTGCTGGGACACAGGCCTAGCTTCTCTCTGTGAGAGGGAGTGGGCCGTAATCCACCACGCGGGCCCAGTGCGGGTTGGTAGATGTCACATGTCTTCGAACTTTTGGTTCTAGGACATGCCGGTTTCCTCACAATGTTTTCCTTCACCGTTTTGAGAGCAGTGGTGATGGATTAATTTACACAAAGTAAAGCACCTGTCTGGGTTCGAACCTACGATCTAGAACTCATAAGTCGCAGCCGTTACCACTGGGCCACCACTGCTCATTTCAGTAGTATTGGTTGATAAATAAGCTGCTGAAGTGGTGACCTATCTGAAAAACCCGGTCGAGTTTGAGACGGACTCGCGCACCGAGGGTTCCGTACAAATTTGTAGGTATGTAAATAGTTTATCACGGGAATGTTTTATTTTATTTAATGTAACTACTTTACGGTTTTCGGATTTTTCCTTTACTGGTGCTACACTTCATTGCTTCTTGCCAAATTTCATGATTCTAGGTCAACGGGAAGTACCCTATTGATTCCCTTGAGAGTGTGGATATATACGTATTTTTTTTTGCGGCATAAACGGCCGTATCTTTTTTTTACGTTAACTTAGAAGTTTCATTTTTTTCACAGCTTCAAGGGACTGTAGACCTGAGTATATGGTTTTAATTTCAACTCGATACCTACAAAAGTTCCAATGATAAAGGGTCTTGACAGACAGACGGACAACAAAGTGATCGTATAAGGGTTCCGTTTTTTCCTTTTGAGGTACGGAACCCCGGTATATTATATTCATAGTTTTAATAAGTTTATGCGTATCTTTATATTTAAAATATTTATTCCTCAATGTTTATGATTGCACCTACCACTGTTTGTCTCTGCATCACCCAAAGGTTGACTGGTAGAAAATGCCTATGGCATTAAGTCCGCCTCTGTACATTTATGTGCTTGAAGTATTAAATAAATAAATAAAAAAGAAGAAGTAAGGTATGACTTACTTAATGTGACATTGGCTTGTGGTGTTGTCCGAAGAGGTTCTAATTCTACCAGAGAATCATTGTGACTGAACGTTAGGGATGTTAGGTACTCGCAGAGGCGACCTGGAAGAAAAAAGAATAATATTTAAATAGTTTCTTTAAAAAAACGCACTTAGATCATCATCACCTGATTAGCTTTTCCCAACTATGTTGGGGTCGGCTTCCAGTCTAACCGGATGCAGCTGAATACCAGTATTTTACATGGAGCGACTGCTTATATGACCTCCACAACCCAGTTACTGGGTAATACGATACCCCTTGGTAAGACTGGTTGTCAGACTTTCGGGCTTCTGACTACCCATAACGACTGTCAAAGATCCGCGAATGACAGCCGGGGCCAACGGCTTAAAGTGCTTTCCGAGGCACGGAGGGGTCTCGTTATGAAAAAATGGTCACCCATCCACAGACCAACCGCGGCAAGCGTAGCTTAACCTGATTGGTCGACCTGTGCGGCTGTTATTATTTAGCCACGGGCCGGACATAGATGTGAAGTTATTTTTTAAAATAAATGGCATTGCTCTTGTCTGTTGGAAAGCGAAGGTTTTGATTCACTGTGGACGTGCTATCGCGGACACTCCCGCCTGAACACCACTAAGTTCATTTTTGCTTGCACTCAAAAAATAGAAGCGCTCTCTAGTAAGCGTGCCAAGGTCAAATAGTTCGTCCGTAAAATTCACAAAAGGAGTACACGTGATGGGTTACTAAGCTGCGCAGTGCAGGTTGCAACTAATTGCGTTATCGCTTTCCTAATAGGCGGAAACTTTAAAGGGGCGTGGCTTTGCGCCGCCGCAGGATTTAGGCGAAAAAATTTTTAAGTGATTAGGCGGAAAAGGCCGCGATGGTACAGTCAGCAGCAAAAGTCGATTAACACTGTAATTTTAACATGTTATTAAATTGACAACAATTTTATCAATAAACTGCTTTTTAGGTTCTCACATACCTAATAGCAAAGAGTTTATATTCTAACCCCCTTATTCATAAAACTTATCAAACCTATTTTAGTTAAAATGGGGGTTGTCTCTTTCTTACACACAGAAATGACAACGTGACAGATAAAGACAAACGTTCTATAAACCTATTTTAGCTAAAATAGAGATAAAATAGGATTATGAATAAGGGGGTAAAAATTTTTCTTCTGCTGCAATTTTGAACAAATATTTTGCTCAATAACTAAGATTAAAAAAACTGAAGTGTTAATCGACTTTTGCTGCGGACCGTACCTAGAAGATGCCAGTTTACTCTTGTTTTGAAGGATAACAGGTTATAGGTTGTAGGTAACTCAGAGTTGTGTGTTTACTACATTATAATAATACGTATGTAATGTCAGTTATATTATACCTGAGTATCCCGGCGCACATTTGCAGAGATAGTCGTTGGCTGTGTTGAGTAGAGGGCGTTCCATTATAATATCGTCCTGAAAGTTATATAAAAACAGTTAAAAATACTACTTACTTCAATTAACTAGCTATATACAGGGTGTCCCGTAAGTCGACGTCAAGCCGGAATCGAGTAATAGGTCAAGTCATTATAGTTATCAGAAAAATATTATAAAAAATCTTTGGAATAAAAAAAAAAATTTTGAAGTGAATCTTCTTTACGCACGCTTAACTTGGAGAGTAAGCTGGCGAACGCGTGACGTAAGCGTTACGAAAAGTGTGATCGGGCGAGGCGAACGGGAGTTGAGTGGGGGATATAAGCAAGAGAAAGCAGTGCGCGCGCACATTTTCTTTCTCTCTTCCTCTCATAGCCAAATACGTTTGAAGTTTCACTTCAGTCGTGTGGTCATAAGCACACTCGGTTTTTTTTAAATTCTTATTAAATGTGCCAACTTTTAATGTTACTTGCCAAACTCGCATAGTACATTTTTTTTTCAGTACAGTCAGTTAAAGTTTGGCAAAGTAGGTATTAATTTTGAATATTTGGTTGGGCAAAAAGTGACATTTAAATGCCAATAATTTTAAAAATACACAACTTAGATTTTTTTTAAATATTTTTCTGATAACTATAACGACTTGGCCTATTACCCGATTCTGGTTTGACGTCGACATACGGGACAACCTGTATTTAAAAAAAAATATATAAATATTGTGGACCAAACACTTGCACAAACCAAACACTTTCATAAACCTGCCAAACTGCTTCACAGTTTGTCGGCAGGATTAGCGCAAGAGTCTCCACATTTTTGCCAACATCATATTATGATCTCTCTGTCTGAGGACCATGGTCAGTTTCAGAGTTGCATCTGGAGCGGATGAACCGCCTCCACTGGTTTCTGTCCAGCGCATCGGTTACCTGCAAGGGTCGCGGCTGCGGCAGGTAGCACACGCCGTGCACGCAGTCGTGGTGCGCGCAGGGCGACGTGCCGAGCGCGGCGTGCGGCGCCGCCTCGCAGTAGCGCCCCGCGTACCCCGCGCCGCACGCGCAGCGGTACTCGTCCAGCCCGTCCACGCATGTCGCGCCGTTCTGCGGAGACCAAATACAAATTCTTTGTTGAATAACTTCATTAAATAAAGACTGTCAGCTTTTTAAATTAGGTATGTAAACACTTTAAATAAATATCTACTAAATATATTTAAAAAAAAATACCTAGATGAGATGGGCAATATTCCATCTAGCTAGCTACAAAAATATGGACCCACGAATGGCATATTCCACTTAATTGCGGATTATTATCCCGTACCTATACAAAATTACACATAATGGCGACTTGTTATATAGGACTCATGAACTCATCACATCCAATAGACCAGGACAAAAGAGAGAAAGTTTTCAGAGCGTAATTAAATGGGTATCAAGCTTCCCGTCCAGATTATAGGCACTGTAGATATCCTGAATCCTATCCGGGCGCCGCCTATCCGGGCGCCGTCAGTAGGGACTGGTCATCTCTTTGCTGCCACGGCTTATTTTAATTTAACATTTGAATTGTTTTTTTTTGTCATCTTTTCATTATGAACGCTTTTAACGTTCTGCATCGTTCTCACATGTATAATTTTTGACATGAATGATGTAACCAAGACTTTGTAATCATATTATTTTGATTTATAAGAGTGTCCATGGAGTTTCTTGCCCGTTCTTCTCCATAGGTACCTACACTTTGGAATGGGCAACTAGCTTCATCTTTCTGACTGACCGACCCTTTGACAATTCAAAAGTGCCTGTAATTGGTTTAATTGAAATAAATGCTTTGAGTTTGAGAGTTATGCTGCTAAATCTAAACTATCTAAAACATACTTGACACATGTGATTGATGCAATCATCCGCGTTGACCGTGCAGTTCTGTCCAGAGTAGCCCTTAGGACAGGCGCACGTGTAGTGACTGTGATGGTCGGTGCAGACGGCGCCGTTCTCACAGGGGTTAAACTCTTTGGTGCAGTAGGGGATCTTCTTCTCGCAGAATTCGCCTGGGAACAAGATGGTTGGGGGCGGTAAGTCGTGGGTAATCACGCTTATCACACTTTAATATTATAAAGGCGAAAGTTTGTGTGTGTGTTATATGTTTGTTACTTCTTCACGCTCAAACGGCTGGGCCAATTTTGATAAAATTTTGTATGGAGGTAGCTGACACCCTGGATTAACATATAGGCTACTTTTTATCTTAATATTATAAAGGCGAAAGTTTGTGAGTGTGTCTGTGTGTGTGTGTGTGTGTGTGTTTATATGTTTGTTACTTATTCACGCTCAAACGGCTGCGCCAATTTTGATAAAATTTTGTATGGAGATAGCAGACACTCTGGATTAACATACAGGCTACTTTTTATCCCGATGTTCCCACGGGATCGACATTTACGCGGGTGAAACCGCGGGGCGCAGCTAGTACATAAAATAAGTATAAATCGAAGAAGACGTTAAAACACTCACCCATAAAGCCAGGAGCACATTTACAGGAGTACCCTTCTAGGTGATCGACACAGGTCGCGTTGTTCTGGCACTTGTTGGCAACACAGTCGTCGATGTTCACCTCGCAGCGTGCGCCGGTGAAGCCGGCCTGGCAGGAACAGCTGGAAATGAAAAGACAAGGTTTAAGTAGGTACTATCGAAACTTACATCACCGTAAGGGCTATTCTTGCTTGCAGCGCTCGGCCGCTATAGTAACGCTTGCTACCAGAAGGCCAATTCTCGTAGTTAGAAACGTTTAAAATCTAGTCGCAGTCTCATCTCGGCGACAAACAAACGTCAAAAACTTGTCAAAGTGTAGGGAAATTAGAGGTATTTTTGACAGATTGAGACTGAGATTAGACTGTGAACGTTCTTAAAATGGACATTTTAACAGAATATTTACATAATTTAAAAAGCTAACAATCTTAAAATAATAATATGTACAAGTATATAAAAAGGGAGGCAAAATAATCAAAGGGCATCAAAAAATTCGTCCGCATCACTGTCAACGGGAAACGTGCCCAAAAGGCTGGCAGCATTGCCACGTTGTATGGCAATGCTGATTCTTTGGCCAAAAAATAGGCCAGCCCTCTGGTCACGTGATGAAATTAAGATAATTGCCTTCCTGATGTGGTCGTCGTGTGCACGGGATTTTGTTTTCTAATTGCATGGGCAGATGTAAGTTTCCTCAATGGTACTAATTGTTCCCATAACTGCCTAGACGTTATCGTTTAGTAAGTTATGGGGGTTATTCCCGCTCGGTAACACCCTGTCGTCAACACTGTTGACGATCGGGAAAAAAAAGTTTCGTTCGTTCGCAGTGTCCATGAGTACTCAGTTCCTATAAATTACGGGTCGTTAGTGGTTATATTTGAGAGCAGTGGTGGCCCAGTGGTAACGGCCGTGACTTACGAGTTGTAGGTCGTAGATTCGAACCCAAACAGGCGCTTTACTTTCTGTAAATTATTTCATCACCACTGCTCTCAAAACGGTGAAGGAAAACATCGTGAGGAAACCGGCTTGTCCTAGAACCGAAAAAAATTCGAAGACATGTGACATCTACCAACCCGCACTGGGCCCGCGTGGTGGATTACGATCCACTCCCTCTCACAGAGAGGAGGCCTGTGTCCCAGCAGTGGGAAAGCTAGGCTGATTATGTAGTGGTTATGTTTAAGTTTTGTAATTTCGTTACTATAGTCTTTATAATATTCCTAAGATGAGTTTTTACAATAAGGGGAAACTCTAGTTCGGAGAGTTGAAAATATATTCAGCTGCATCCAAAATCAAAATCAAAAGACAAACAAACTAGCTGAGAATCAAATCCGGTTAGACTGGAAGCCGAAATCAACATAGTTGGACATAGTTGGGTAAAGGCTAACCAGATGATGAAGATGATAAATGATTTATTTTCTGTAAGTAGGTTTGTACAAACACTTTTACACGTCAATCATATTTATTTAAGCTAGATGAGGTCGGCGTTTCCTGACTACTCTGAGAAGAAAGGCCGTAACAAAGTCAGAGGTCACAGTCTCTTTTAAAGTCCAGACAAAATCTTGGTCAGATCATGTGAAGACCATGTAGATTGGTGTCTGAAATGGTCTTTTGAGGAAAGAACCACACAAATTGAGCGGACCTGTCCAGTCAGTGCACGCATTTGTAAAAAATCGTGCAGCTCAACTCAGAACTTGAGGAGCTCAACGATTCGACGAACAATACCAAAGAAAGGACATTTGGGTAGGCCGCGTGAATTACTCAAACTGCCAGATTCATCATCATCATCATTTCAACCGAAAGACATCCACTGCTGGACATAGGCCTCCCCAAGCACCTCCACTTCGACCGGTTTTGTGCTTCTCGCGTCCAACGAGTTCCTACGGCCTTCACAAGGTTGTCGGTCCACCTTGTGGGAGGCCTTCCAACGCTACGTCTTCCGGTACGCGGTCGCCACTTCAGAACCTTTCGGCCCCGTCGGCCATCTGTTCTGCGAGCAATGTGCCCTGCCCACTGCCACTTAAGTTTGGCAATTCTTCTGGCTATGTCGGTTACCTTGGTTCTCCTGCGGATCTCATCATTTCTGATTCGATCCCGCAGGGAAACTCCAAGCATAGCCCTGATCATGATTAAAACCACGGATATCGATTAAAACTAACTAAGAAGGAAAACAGGAAAAAGAAATGACCCACATAGTCCTCACATTCACAATAATTAAATAAAATAAAAATACTTTACAAAGTAAATATTCATGTCATTGTATTGATGACTAGCTTCAGCCCGCGACTTCGTTCGCGTGAAACTTCTTGTTTCCCCCGAACCACCCCGTCGTATCGCATCACCCGCCCGCGCTATCACTTAACGTTCTTTTTGACTTTTTTTCTTTTTGGTCGGCTCCTAACGGTCATAGTGTGATGTTAAATAGCCTACAGCCTTCCTCAAGAATTGGGCTATCAAATGCAAGAAGAATTTTTCAAATCCGACTGGTAGTTCCAGAGATTACCCCCTACATACAAACATATAAACAAATTTTACCTCTTTATAATATTAGTATAGATAAGTCAAGAGTTACTTACTGAAACCGTCCTTCCTCCAGCACCCGACAGAGTCCATGAGCACACGGGCTTCCATAACACGCATCTATCTGGTACTGACACGAGTCTCCGTGGTATCCCCTCGCGCACAGACACTCGTGCCCACCGGCGCCTCTCGCGCGGCACGAGCCGCCGTTGCGACACGGGTTGCTGTAGCAACTGTCGCATTTGGAGATCACTTCCGCTGGTGGTTTACCTGGAAACGAGAAGAATACATTAGTTAGTTTTTTTTCATATTTTGAAGTGGCGCAGTCGCCAAACTCCTGGCAGAGCACTAGCTCCTGACAAACCTATCGGTTTACTAAAGTTCATTTGGGTGGCTCTGTCACTATACGAACAGCAATCGATCCTACGATTTGTTCGCAATTACTTTGTTACTGTACATAATTATTAGTAGTACAGTGTGTGATTAATTTGTTCGTGAAATTATAATTTGATTCGAACTGCAAACGGTTTTTCTATTGCGTAATAACCAACACTACCCACAGTACGCCCACAGTAGTTAAAATATGGCTGATGATAACGAGACAAAAACCTACCTGATCCGACATACCGGGTGTTAGTGTGAACAGTGGCAATATTTAAGGAGGTGCATAAGTATCATGAGTAGAGTCTAAAACCGTTGAAAAAATATGACCCTATTTTTTTCAAAGTTTTTCTTCTAATATCCCGAAAAATAAAAAATCATAGTCACAATACTGTTAGGCCTCCGCCCCGCATGTACCTACAGGCGCCGCGCCGGCGACGCGCCACGCGGCCGCGCGCGAGTCGTTCTCGTTCGTTCGTCAGTCCAGTCTGCGCTCAGTCTCGCTAGAGAGTGTACGTGTGCCGTGTTTGCTTACAGACTACTCTCGCGCATCACGTAGATACGTGTATCCACGCGTTATTATTAGTTACCGACAATGGCGTACTCGAACGAACAACTTACCGAAATGGTTAGACTGTATGCGATAGCCGGTGATAGTTTGCTTGCTGCTAAGGACCTGTACCGGGAATTGTACCCGGGTCAACGGGTACCACATCGGGCAACAATTTTAGCGGCTACTCAGAGACTGCGCACTTATGGACAATTCACCGTACCAAGTCACGCACAAGGTCGCGGTAATCAACAGATTCCGGTGGATGTTCAAGAAGAAATTTTAGACTTTTTCGAGAACAATCCCGAAGAAAGCACTAGAAGAGCGGCCCGGCGGTTTAATGTGTCCCATTGGACTGTTTGGAAAATCCTGCATCGCGATAGGCAACACCCGTACCATTTACGACCCGTCCAACAGTTGTATGAAAACGACCATCAACCACGGATAGCGTTCTGTCAGTGGCTTCTCCATAACTTGGACAACATATCCATCTTGTTCACAGATGAAGCAATGTTTACAAGAAGTGGAATTTACAATGTTCACAACGAACACTACTGGAGCCAGCGCAATGAGAATCGAACGCGTCAGGGACACTTTCAGCATCGCTTTTCTGTGAATGTGTGGGCGGGTATGCTAGGAGGGATTATTCTTGGACCTCTTTTCATCGAAAACAGCTTGAATGGTCAGTCGTACATGACCATTTTACAGCGAGTGATTGGCAGAATGCTAGAAAATGTGCCCCTTCGATACCTGAGAAACCTCCACTACCAACATGACGGCGCTCCAGCTCACTTTCAGCTGCAGATCAGAGCTATGCTAGACGCGGAGTTCCCCGGGCGATGGATTGGTCGCGGAGGACCTGTCGCCTGGCCCCCTCGCTCGCCTGACCTCACTCCCCTTGATTATTTTTTGTGGGGCGATTTAAAACGCCGTGTGTATGCCACGGAGTTTAATAGCAGACGCGAATTAAAAAGACGCATTAAAAGTGCTTTTAATGACGTGAGGAGTGAGAGTGTTGTGCTTAATCGAGTGCAAAATAACTTAAGGAGACGTGCGGAGACATGTTTAGCCGTAAACGGTTCACATTTTGAACAGATTTTAAGACTAATGTAAGTTATTATTGATTTTCTTAGTAAGTAGGTATTTAATCATTGTTTAAAATTTAAATCAAAATCAGTGCAGTGTTGAAAGGGACAACCTAACTAAATTACTTGTAAATAACGTGATTTCTCTTTTTAAATACGCCAAAAATACCTAACTTAGAAATTAAGATGTAGTAAAGTTCACTAATTCGCACTTTTTTTCTTCACTTTTCTTAAAAACGCTTTTAACAATGAATTAGGTATTTTTGCCTGTCCTAAGCCAGGAAAAGTATGAAGGGAAAGTGCAATCACAGAAATTACAAATTCATTCAATGCGGCCGATGCGTAGGTATGCGCGCCCATACAATTTACCTCCGTCCGAGTGCGGCACGCACGCCGCATCTGTGGATCCATTGTGAATCTCATTGTTTCGAAAACATTGTAAAAAAATGTGTCGGTACTGCCAGCCGGAAAGTCCCTACGTAATAAGGGCGATTTTTTGTGCAGTGGTGAATGGAAATTATCGAGTAGCGTGTACATGTGTGCGTGCGCCGCGTACGATCGTGGCGGCCGGCGGCGGTGGCGCGCGGCGGGGGGGGGGGGGGGGGGGCTGCTTCGTGCGTTATCGTAGGGTGCGTTCACTTCGCGTAAAATTTCGGAATTAGAAAACTATAAAATTCGCAGATGAAATTTCGACATACACATTTAATACTTTTGTAATATTTTTTTATTTAAGGTTATCTATCCGTCCTTTGAAAGTTGCCACTGTTCACCCTAACATTCTGTATAAATAAATAAATAAATATTCTATTCTAAGAAAGGCCTACGTCCAGCTGTTACATACCTTTACAAACAAAAGCACTGGACTGCGTGCTGAGTATCAGCTTGTCCCTCATGGCGGCTGGCTCAGAGCAGCGCGCGATCCCGGGCTCCACGTACTCCCCGGCGCTCTTCACCCACTCCGACAGCCAGCGGGCATTGCAGTCGCAGTAGAGAGGGTTTGAGCCTAAAGCGCTGGAAACAAATTGACAATCGATTTTCAGACATAAGATGTAGGAACTAAAGTTTAAATTACGATGGATATGGGAAGAGAGTGAAGTAAAAAGTATTGTTTTGGGTGTCGTAAAGGCGAATAAGACAAGAGTTTGGGCAGGATTAATAAACCATTAAATTTTAATCACCGTTTTCCTCTTAAGGGGTCATGTACTCATCATTATGAACAACTTTTACTATGGGACCAAACCTGAAATCGTGAAAAAATAATCAGCTGTTCCCTACATTTTGACGAGTTATGCGAACATAAATGTAGGGTACAGCAGATTTTTTTCACTTCATCATCCCCCTAGCCTTTTCCCTACTACGTTGGGGTCGGCCTCCAGTCTAACCGGATGCAGCTGAGTATCAGTATTTTACATGGAGCGACTGCCAATCTGACCTCCACAATCCAGTAACTGGGTAATACGGAACCCCTTGGTAAGACTGGTTGTCAGATTTTCGGGCTTCAGACGACCCGAAAAGACTGTCAAAGATCCACGAATGACAGCCGGGACCAACGGCTTAACGTGCTTTCCAAGGCACGGAGGAGTCTTGGTAAGATGGTCACCCATCCACGGACTAACCGCGGCAAGCGTAGCTTAACCTGATCGATCGACCCGTGCGGCTGTTATTACTTAGCCACAAGCTCCCTCCGAATTATGATACTTACACATGAGAAATGGATTCCAGGTCCCTGAACACGCCATCAGCCAACATTGAGATGTTGTTTCCATGGAGTGAGAGCACCCTTAGCTGAGTCAAGCCTTTGAGAGCATCGCGCTGAAAATACAAAATAACTTGATCAGTAATTCTTACAGAAAGACATTTATCTTTTCAACACTTTTTTTTATTTTTACACACTTTCTGAACGTAGTTAATTGGCTGTCAAATCGGGATTAAATATAATGATCACAAATGATAAACAAGGACCATAGAAGTAAAAAAATAAACAAGTTGTTACTAATATCAACAATAAAACCATGGTCAGCAAGACGAAAAGTCACCACAAGCAGCACCCGTTCACGAGCATAACGCAAAGATCAGCCATTACCCCCCTCGCCATATTTGAGGGAAGGAGGCAACCCGACCCCGACGCTGCTGTAAGCAGTAAGGGAGCATGACGCACTTACCTGAACACATCTCAGCTTGTTGTAACTAACGATCAGTGTGGACAGCTTCGTGAGTCCCTCGAACGTGTTGTTAGTGATGACGCTGATCATGTTGTTGGACAGGTCCAGCCGCGTCAGCTGCGTCAGGTGGCGGATGTGTTCGGGCAGGATTGACGCTATCTCGTTCGACTCTAGGTAGCTGAAACGAGTAATTTATATAGGTTTAGCATCGTCGTGATCTAAAACGCTGAAGGAAAACATCGTGAGGAAATTGGCATGAAAGGCACGACACATTCACCAACCCGCAGTGTCCACTCTCTGTCGCAGAGAGGAGGCCTGTGTCCCAGCAGTGGGAACGTTATAGTCGGTGACGGTGTCGGATGTGGTCTTGTGGAACTACCTAGTTTTTTTGCCGGTTAGATTGGAAGTCCCAAAATATAACGCGCAAGTGTTTTTATATTAAATTTTTCGATTAGCTGGAAATGAATCCAGGCTCCGAGGTTCTATTAAGAATTTCTTTAGGGAAAAATCCTAAAACACTTTCTTCGATCTAGGAATCAAACCCAGGACCTAGGATGACATGATAAAATCCCGGCTTCAAGATATAACGCACGTACGATGCTCGAAGTGACCACTCCCTTAAGAGATTTGTGTAAATTAATGAGATCCTTTCGTTGTTCGCTTGTTTAGACGATTTAAGATATTGTACATATAATTTTAATGACTTTGGATCTCTCCATGTATAGAGCATGTAGCGACATCTACATCGCTACAAACGAATTACGCATCACACGGACGTCACGCAAAATCCTACATCGCGCAAGCAGAGTTTACTGCGCAACTAGTACCTATAATATGTTGATACATATTATACTAGTTGCGCAGTAAACGCAGATTTTTTAAAACATTTTTTCCATCGATAAAATGAAGCTTAGTTTCCCTCATTTCGATATGTGCACATTATGAAGAATCACACTGTATAACGTATTACTTACAGCTCCGTAGTCTGTTTCGGTATGTTCAGGGGGACGGTCGTCAGTTGCGCTCGTGAGCAGCGCACCACGGTACCGGCGCACGCGCACTGCGAGGGGCAGTAGTCTGATGATAGGCAGCCTTTGTCTTCAGCTGGAACACGAAGTAGATAATTATTTTGTGGACCTTGGTGCAATGGTGTTTTTTACATAAATATCAAACAGTTTTAAAAAACACTCACTGTCACTTGACAGGACTCGAACCTACATAACTGGAGTGAGTATAGTGCCCCGTATGAGACACCGTGTAAAATCCATATCAGTAGATTTGTAGCGGTATCTACAACGCCACATCCGAACAACGCGTCACACTGACTTCAAGCGAATCCTGCATATCGCAAGCAAAGATTACCACGCAGCTAGCATAGATACAACGGCCCGACATGAATCATCGGGCAGTTGCCCGCCAGACACAACACCCGTCTGGTCGGAGGATCCTCCCTTTTCTATGGAGGTTGAGTGAACTTTACACCCTGTTCCTTATACTTCTATAGGGGAATCGAACCCAGGTCCTCATGGTTTCTTTTTTTTATGCTTCTGTCTCTACCATAGTTAGATAAAAAGCAACTCACGTGTACACTTGAAGTCAGACACCTCCAGATGATGCAGGTTGGCATCTCTCAGTGCTGCTGGTGACCTGCAGGTGGCCGAGGGCGACAGACGACGACTTCGGAGCCAGTTTGGCATCCAGGAGATGTGGCAGGTACAGTCTAGGGGGTTGGATTCCAAGTTCCTGTGGAAAGGGAGACAATATGTAAGGTACAGCATAGTGGGATGGTGAATAGCCAAGTGACCACCAGTGTTTCTGAAGTAAGTAGTAGTAGTATAACCTTTCTGCGTTGCGAATTCGCATCGCGCCGATACGCAGTTTTGTGTGAGCGCCCGTAGACGGAATATAGGATTTGATTACTTAGATAAAGCACAAGCATTTAATAAGGAAACATGAGGTACGTATATTCATAACGACATAGGACGACGCTTCGAAACGCTTCGAAATGTTGCCACTACATAAAGCGTAAAACGTTTATTGAGGATGATATTCTCATAGCATGTACTGTACCTATGTCTTTTCCTGTTTAGTATATTATTCTATCACTTTTAAATTCAATTATTTTTCTTTAAGTACACTGTTTTAATAATAGTTTGCTGCACCGGACGACGTCATTACGTCAGCGCCGGCTGTCGTTGAAAACCAGCGCTGGGGCTCTGTCTTGCATAGGGTCGCAGCATAATGCTGAGCGATAGCCGTTTGGCGTGGATGTGACGCATGTTTCCCCCTACCTTTTTATTTTATTTTTTGTGTTTATGTTCTTTTTTGCGTCATTTTCACCGCAAATGAACGTATTTTCTTTCTTTCTTTTATAAGCAAATAAGCTTATACTTACAATGTGGACAGCATGGTGAGGTGGTCAAAGGCTCCTGGAGTGATGCACCTGATCTTATTATCCGTAAGAGACCTGAAAACAAGAGGAATATTATAAAAAAATTGTAGAAATTGTATACTGATGAAGTGCATAGTGTAAAATTTAATGCAAATGCTGAGTTGAGCAGCACGGTTACTGACAAATAAGTATTTAAGTAATAATAAGTTTATTCATCAAAAAGTAAAATACAATGTGATGGATTCGGTGAGCCACAAACTAAGCATCGCTTGTATCTTGTGGCTCTGGAGTGCAATTTTACAATGTTTATGATTATTACATTACAATTTGAGGAAGTTAGATAGTAACAGAAAGATAAGAGTTAAAATAAAATAAAACATTCGTGCGATTCTGTTCACAAAATAAAATGGTATTGGTTTAACCTAAGGCTTGTACTATGGTGTGTGTGTGTGTCAGTGTGTATGTTGGGGTGTATGTGTGAGTGTTTGTATGCATGTTTGTGTGTGTGAGGGGGTGTGAGTATGTGTTTGCACTGACTGGACAGGTCCACTCAATCTGTGTGGTTCTTTCCTCAAAAGACCATTTCAGACACCAATCTACATGGTCTTCACATGATCAGCATAGCTATTAACAAACACTCGATACACTTCCGTATCGTATCGAACATTAATCATTGTTATCGTAGGAGTCTTCTAAACGCTGTTCACAAGTCCAAAACCGTAAAATTTTGTCAGTTTAAATCAAATAGACGCCCGCTATTCTTCCAACAGCTATTTGCTGTTGAGGGCAAGTCAAATCAGGTTATCGAAATGTCAGGTTTTCGATACGATAGCCTGTCGTATGGTTGTGAATCAGGGCTCTGACCAAGATTTGGTCTGGACTTTAAAAGAGACTGTGACCTCTGAGTTTGTTTCGGCCTTTCTTCTCAGAGTAGTCAGATAGGAAACGCCGACCTCATCTAGCTTAAAAAAATATGATTGACGTGTAAAAGTGTTTGTACGGTCAGCATCAAAAGTTGATTAACACTTCAGTTTTTTTAATCTTAGTTATTGAGCAAAATATTTGTTCAAAATTGCAGAAGAAGAATTTTTTTTAGAATATATACTCTTGTCCATTATGTGAAAAGCTAAAAATCAGTTTATTGAAAAAAGTTGTTGTCAATTTAATAACATGTCAAAATGATAGTGTTAGTCGACTTTTGATGCTGACTGTACAAACCTACTTACAGAAAATAAATCATTTATCAATATTGTACGAAAATAAGTACAATCCTATTGCCTAAATAGGCAATAGGATTGCAAATAAAAAAAAACCGGTCAAGTGCGAGTCGGCCTCGCGCACGCGCAGACGGACAGACAGACGGACAACGAAGAGATCTTATAAGGGTTCCGTTTTTCTATTTGAAGTACGGAATCCTAAAAAAAAGAAGTTGGAATACTTACAGTATGCCCAAGCTGTGTAGTCCGAAGAACATCTTATCGGTGACCGTCTGTATCAGGTTGCCGTCCAGAAGCAACTCCTGGATGTTGGCAGCACCGTCAAACGCGTTGTCTTCTATCAAAGTAATGCCTGAAAACGCAGAGAAGTTTAATAAGTGGCGTGCATAGCATATAGGCATATAAGCAGTGCCTACCTCGATATATCAACATAAGCCTGTCAATTACATTTTAGTGTGTGTGCCCCACAATTAAGAAACCTACTAAATTATCATACCTAACAAAAAACAAAATCTTTCATACAAACAAGCACGGCAATAGGCAGTCGCCAGACGGCATACTCGGCTCCCGTACTATTCGCACATTGTCATTGGTCTTACTCGTTCAAGTCAATACGACAAAATTAAAAATACGTATGTCTCACGCGTAATACCATGACGTTCGACCTTCGCAATTTATCACCCTTAAGTACGCATGCCTACTCAAATAACCACACTTTTGACCTCACTTTTTTTTTCTGATTAGTGACCGCGTTTGCTTAGACTAGACTCTGCCTAGTGCCTACCTATTCCGAAAACCAATGCACGCCACTGAGTTTAATTTAGTACCTAATTGATGGAACTGATAAATTGAATGGTCCACCTTGGCCAACCTAATATTAAGTTGTAGCTAATTAGCCTATAATGATCCCACTGCTAGGACAAAGGCCTCCTCTCTGTGAGAGGGTCGTAACCCAACACGAGGGCCCAGCGCGGGTTTGGTAGATGTCACATGTCTTTGAATTTTTGGTGCTAGAACATTTGTTTTCTCACGAAAAACATCGCGAGGAAACCTTTTACCGTTTTTGAGAGCTGTGGTGATGAAATAAATTTGTACAAAGCTATGCGCCTGTCAGGGTTCAAACGTACGACGTACAACTCATAAGTCGTGGCTGTTGCCACTGTGCCACCACTGCTCTCCGTTGTAGTAATCATCTATACCTACTTACGAGTATAATAAACCTGTAGAAGTGAAAATTCTGTACATTGAAAATATCAAAAAAAAAAAAAATGTGATTAAAAAAAAATTTGTCTGTCTGTCTGTTTGTTCAGGCATCACGCAAAAACTACTGGTTCGATTACGATGAAACTTGGTATAATTATTCTTTAATATCCTGGGCACCACACTGGGTACTTTTTATCCCGGAAAAGTATATACAATAAAAAACAAGCTTAATTTTGCGGTTCGATCCCTAGACCCGATTACTGTACCAACCGCAAATAATAAGTTTGTCGTAGGTTACGTGGAGGGTGTGTTCTTTGTGAAGAGTAGGTATCCACTAAGAAAGTGTTTTTCGAAAGTCCAACCCTAAGAGGGTGAATGGAGGGAGGGTGAAATTTCACGCGGACAAAGTCGCGGGCAGAAGCTAGTCAGTAAATAAATAAATCAATACACATAACTGTAAACTTCGTTTAGCAAGTCGTAATGTCGTAGTTGAACATTCTTTATTATTTTTGAAGTGAAAACTTCTTTAGGCGCATGAGATGGGAAAAAACCATTGAATTCGCGCCACTGTTACCGTAACCGGCACCTCTTCAGATGTGTTCGGCTGTCCTCGGGATGTACTCGGTTTTAATGTATTTCCGATATGTCAGTGAGTGATGGCAAAGTATTCTGTTTGTGTTTTGTTTATATGACGATTAAAAAAATACACACGTAATTGTTCAAGTTTTCATTTCTGTCGGCACTCCCGGAGTGCCACTTTTTTTTTCAATATTATTTTATTTTGCTTACCATTGTTTCGAAGGTCCAGTTTCGTCAGATCTGGGAGACGACCAAACAGTCCATCAGACTTTATCTGACCTAAACTGTTGTCTGACATCAACCTGTAATTAAAAGTATCTAAATTAAATTTATAGCCTTTAGACAAGTTCTCAAGTGGACACATGCGTCATGTTCGTGAACGGGCGCCGTCAGTAGGGACTGGTCATCTCTTTGCTGCCATGTCTTATTTAATTTAATATTTGAATTGTTGTTTTTTCTCATCTTTTCATTACGGACGCTTTTAACGTTCTGCATCGTTCTCACATGTATAATTTTTAACATGAATGATGTAACCAAGACTTTGTAACCATATTATTTTGATTTAAAAGAGTGTCCATGGAGTTTCTTGCCCGTTCTGCTCCATGGGTACCTACGCTTTGGAATGGGCAACTAGCTTCATCTTTCTGACTGACCGACCCCTTGACAATTCAAAAGTGCCTGTAATTGGTTTAATTCAAATAAATGCTTTGAGTTTGAGTTTGACACGTACGACCATAGCGCCTATGTATGTGTAGCGGTATCTACAAACGCCACATACGAACTATGCGTCATACTGACGTCATAAAAACTCAAATCAAAGTATTTATTTGCTAGAATATGGTACATAAGGTGTTACAGTAAATTAGTTTCAGCATATCCTGCCCTAACATGGCGTGCAAATGTATTCACAATAAGCAATGTCAATTAGTCAAACTTACAAATTACGGATTCTATTGACTTGTCTTCTAAGTAGTCCTTAACGGTATAATAATTCTTTTAATTAATAATAGTTTGAAAAGCATTTTTTTAAATATTGTCAGCGGTAAGTCTTGAAAACTATTTGGTAAATGATTGAAAATAATAAACGACATGCAGTATACATTTTTCTTAAATAATAAATTGTAGTTTCTCCGCACAAAAACACATATTTCAAAAATAAATAGACATAGCAAAGGTAGAATTTTAAGTTTTTCAAATAGTGGCTTACAGCTGTCTTAAAAAAAAAGCTCTTGCATCTCGCAAGCAGAGTTTACGCGCAACTGGCATAGATACAACGGCCCGACATGAATCATCGGGCAGTTGCCCGCCAGACACAACACCCGTCTCAAAAGTCTGGTCAGAGGTTCCTCCCTTCTCTATAGAGGATGAGTGAACTTTACACCCTGTTCCTCATACCTGTATATATTATGTATGTTTGAGACGGTAGGAGTCCGACATAATCCTCCGTTCTTCTGAAACGGAATGTACCCATGGGGATTTTCCAAGAAAAATAGATATTCTACCACTTATCTTTGTAGAGAAAAGTCTTGAGTGTATACATAATCAGCCTATAATGTTCCCACTGCTGGGACACAGGCCTCCTCTTGGTGAGAGAGAGTGGGCCGTAATCCACCACGCGGGCCCAGTACGGGTTGGCAGACGTCACATGTATTCGAATTTTTGGTTCAAGAACATGCCGGTTTCCTCACGATGTTTTCCTTCACCGTTTTGAGAGCAGTGGTGATGAAATAATTTACACAAAGTAAAGCGCCAGTCTGGGTTCGAACCTACGGCCTACACCTCGTAAGTCGCGGCCATTACCACTGGCCACCACTGCTCTTGAGTGTATGTTAGTGATGACTGTACTTACAGCGCATCAGTGTTGACTGGCAAGTCCCTGGGCACCTCGGTGAGCGCCGCCCGCGTGCACGCCACACTGACGGCTCTCGCGCCGTACTCGCAAGCGCACGCCGCCGGGCACGCGGCCGCTGAACCGCAGGCGTTCGCTGATTCTTCTCCAGCTGAAATGAGTAAGGAAAGGGTGAAGAATGTTAGTATTCATGTACTTATT
Organism: Amphipoea oculea; assembly: GCA_945859645.1. Classification (NCBI taxonomy): domain Eukaryota; kingdom Metazoa; phylum Arthropoda; class Insecta; order Lepidoptera; family Noctuidae; genus Amphipoea; species Amphipoea oculea. The sequence goes on along the minus strand of OX243891.1, from coordinate 11,195,313 downwards.
ACCATCTCAACATTATACTATTGCAGGGCAAGGGACTGTTCTCATACATTGCATTGATGACCACGCGTGCTCAAGACGAGTTGTCGATTCTATTATTATTTATTTACTTATTAATAAAGGTTTACCAACAGCACACAATACATATGTATAGTCGGAGCGTGTCGGAAGTACGTCATTGAGGGTTCAACTGATCGGGACAAGAGCGCCATCTGGTGGCGCTGACAGAGTCTAGCCTGAGTTTATGGGAGTCGAAGAGAGGGAGCGGCGAGGTGGAGCGGCTCACTTGGGGACATCGTTCTCGAACAACATGTGCTCAGAAACTGTCCGCGTTCCGTATCTGGTTGTTGGTTCGTGAGATTATCATCTGATTTGAACTGCAAACGGTTTTTTTCTATTGCGCAATAACCAGCACTACCCATAGTACGCCCACAGTAATTAAAATATGGCAGATCATAACGAGACACACATACCTTTCCCGTTACATATATCATAAGTATAGGTAACAATTAGATTAAATTTCATAGTGACATAAATTTGTACATTTTTGCAGCCTTCATCTTGGATTTTCATTTTGACCTCACTACTGGGTTCAGCACCCACGAAAACCATGAAAACTACATATCTCTTTCTTTCTCTCTCACTGTCTCTTTCTGATACATATAATAAAAAGTCGCATGGAGGCATAACGCATGGCGGCTAACGTTTACTCCTACTGCAAGCTCCGTCAAAGAACTGCGTTCCAATTTTTTTCTTTTTCTCACTCCTCTACAAATAGGTACGAGTAAATAAAGACGTATTTTACTCACGTTTACATTTAAAGTTTTCCTCTCTCAATGCATCTATTCTCTTCCTGCTCATCCGTTTAGGGGAGTCGCATTTGGCTCCCGACGTCTCGATGGGGTTCTTGCGAAGGTATGCTGCCAGCCAGCGGAGGGAACAGTCGCAAGCAAAGGGATTTCGGCCCAAGTGTCTGTGGAGTAAGGTTCAAAGTTGCAAACAATTGTTAAAGTCAAAGTCAAAGCATTTATTTCAAATAGGCACATAAAAGGCACTTTTGAACGTCAAAAATTATCTTGAAATAGAATTGATTCTAGTCGCCCATTCCAAAAGATAGTTTTCGTATGGAGAAGAATGGGCAAGAAACTCCACCGTTACTCTTTTAAAATGTTTTAGGTACAATATTTTGCATGGGTACATTAATTATATAATAACATGTGAGGACGATGCACCTAAAATAAAATTACTATACCACAATAGGTAAAAGAATTAAAAACGAAACCATGACATATAAATTAATTATCTGATAGATACATGGTGCTCACATATTTACAAACATGGTACAAGCAAAACGATTTTAATTTAAAAAAAAAATACAAGTAAAAAGTCTGGGTGTGAGTAATGAATGTAAAAAAGAATTAAAAAAAAAAAATTACAATTAAATTAGCAACCAGTTTGATTTTGCCTATTGTCTATTGTTATAGTGATATAGGCCGTTATGCTGTTGTAGCGGTATCTACATCACCACCTGCGAACAACGCGTCATACTGACGTCACGCAAAATCCTGCATCTCGCAAGCAGAGTTTACCGCGCAACTAGCATATACACAACGGCCCGACATGAATCATCGGGCAGTTGCCCGCCAGACACAACACCCGTCTGGTCGGAGGATCCTCCCTTTTTTATGAAGGATGAGTGGACTTTACACCCTGTTCCTCATACATCTATAATATTGTGCAGCGACTTGAATTCTTGTTATCTCTAAACAAAACATAACCTCATTCTTGTATCAGATACCCAAGGGAGTATGCCAGTCAGTGGCGTGCATTGCATATAGGCATATAAGCAGTGCCTACCTCGATATATCAACATGAGCCTGTCATTTACATTTTAGTGTGTGTGCCCCATAATTAAGAAACTCACTAAATTATCATACCTAACAAAAAACAAAATCTTCATACAAACACGCGCGGCAGTAGGCAGTCGCCGGACGGCCTACTCGGCTCCCGTACTATTCGCACATTGTCATTGGTTCAAGTTAATACGACAAAATTAAAAATACGTACGTCTCATGCGTAATACCATGACATTCGACCTTCGCAATCTAGACCCGGCCTAGTGCCTACCTATTCTGAAAACCAAAGCACGCCACTGATGTCAGTACACCATAACATTTCGCCAGATATGTTGTAAGCGATGTAAATCGGATATTAATCCAGACTCCTGCTGCTATTCAGAATTTTCTGATAGAAAACATAATAGCACTGCTCGAACCGGGTATAGAACCCGAAAACCGAAAAACCGATTACAAGAACAACAAAGCAGTTATTTCCAAGTATAGTAAAAGTGCCCCCCACCCTATTTCAAGTTAAATAAATATCAACTTTATTTCAATGACATTTAAGTTCATTTCAGAGTGACTAGCACTATTGACTAAAGACTAGAGGCAAGAGCAAACCAATAATAAAAAAAAAATTGAAAGAGTTATAAAAATGCTTGAAGTTGTAGCGTAAACTGAACTTTATTGTGTAGGAATTAAAGTTATTTTTCTATTAATTCATATTTGTTTACATGTTTTGCAAATTAATCGCGAACGTAGATTAGGGAGGTAATGATTATATTTTGAGATCCGTAGACACTTACAGTGTTTGTATTCCAGTTAAAGCATCGAAGGTTCCATTTGGCAGGGATCTGATGTTGTTGTCGTACAAGGACCTGGAAAAAGACGGATTTATAATAGATGAAACAAAGCTTTTCTTATCAATAATCAGGTTTTCATGGAATCCTACTAATATAATATAATTTTAGACTTTTACACTAATATTATAAAGGCGAAAGTTTGTGTGTGTGTGTGTTTATATGTTTGTTACTTCTTCACGCTCAAACGGCTGGACCAATTTTGATAAAATTTTGTATGGAGGTAGCTGACATCCTAGATTAACATGTAGGCTACTTTTTATCCCGATATTTCCACGGATCGAAACTTATGCGGGAGAAACCGCAGGGCGCAACTAGTCACACTAATATTATAAAGGCGAACATTTGCGAGGATGGATGGATGTTTGTTACTGTTTCACGCAAAAACTATTGAACGGATTTTGATGAAACTTTATAGTAATATAGCTTATACATCAGAATAACACATAGGATCCTTTTTATCCCGATATTCCCATGGGATCGGCACTTATGCGGCTAAAACCGCGGGGCACTGCTAGTACTTACAATAATTTCAGGTTTTGTAAATCACGGAATGTGTCCTTCCTCACGCAGGTTATCTCATTAGAGTTCAGCAATCTGTAACATTTAACAGAAGTCATTTTAATTACTTATCTATCAATTTTCATGGCTTGTGGGTCGGACATATAGCCAGTCAGTCACAGAGTACTTTTTGATAGACTTCATTACTGAAACTGAACCGTCTTTACATGAATTAGTTTCCAACGACAAGACCCTTTTACCCCTTTTATGTCACCCTTAGATACATTTCTATATTTATACCCCTTACTAATAAATGTTGTATAGCGTGATCTGTATAGTTACACAACGCTTTGTCTTTTTCTTTCGAAAGTCAAATTACTGACGACTAAAAGAGAGAAATCGGTGTATAACCATTCATCTGATATAATACGTTTATTAGTAAGGGGGTTATTCTGTAATTCGTATGGTGTACATAACAAAGAGTATTCTATTCTATTAGTACACGGTACTCTTTGTACACGCCAGTGACTGAAGTGACATGCAAACTGACGTCGTGTCTGGAGCTCATTAGATTCTGGAGACCGCTGTCCAATTTACTAACTTAATAACTAAACATACGTGCGTACGTGGTTGTAGTTAAAAGAGAAGTTGATGTCAATGGTACTTACAGCAATTGTAAAGATGTTAATCCATGGAATATTCCCGATGGTAGATCCTTTATTTTGTTCCCGTATAAAACTCTGAAATGGAGAAAACATATTGAATAAATAACATGAAAATAGTAAAATTGATTATGTGGTAGTCCCCGACGAGTCGTAGGCAGACAGACGAGTCGACTTTTCGTTGCCAGAAGGACGCTGCTACACATTTGCTTGTAATGCCAAGAAAATGTTTGTCCTTCTGTCTATAATGCAAATCAATAATGGATCAAATATTGCTTTTACCGAATCTCCTTATACTAAGTACAAGGTGGGCAAAAGTAATGTCTTAATGTGAATAAAATAAAATAAATAAAAAAATTCATAATCATAATCAGCCTATAATGTTCCCACTGCTGGGACACAGGCCTCCTCTCTGTGAGAGGGAAGTGGGCCGTAATCCACCACGCGGGCCCAGTGCGGGTTAGCAGATGTCTTCGAACTTTTGGTTCTAAGACATGCCGGTTTCCTCACGATGTTTTCCTTCACCGTTTTGAGAGCAGTGGTGATGAAATAATTTATTCAAAGTAAAGTGCCTACGACCTACAAGTCGTAAGTCGCGGCCGTTACCACTTGGCCACCACTGCACACAAAAATGTAATGTTCAGAAAAACACATTACAATATTTGAATAGCACTAGCCTCCACACTAGGATTCCTTGTGTCGTGTGGTGGTTAATGTGCCAAAATTTAGCTAATTTCGGTATAATGTCATTGTGATTTGATACATTATGTTGTAGACAGATAGAGAGTTAGTTGACAATGCAATGGAGCGATACACACAGCCACACAGCTCATGCAACGATGGAGGTTTTCAAACACCAATTTCGGCAGCGGCGTAACTATAGGGTAGCATTCGGGCAAAATGCCACGGGCCTCCAGCCAGAGGGGGCCCCCGGCCCGAGAGGGCCATGAGCACAGGAGGATCCTAACATAAGTTTATAAATACAAACTTTTTTTGAAAATGTGCAACAAAGGACATCATTCACATTACGAACATTTTGTACCCTTTTCCCATTGTTTGTCTAATTTTTTGGACAGGACCTCATGCTCAGCAGTAGCGCTTGCGACCACTAGACCAACGAAGCAGTCAGGTGTTAAATTTTGTAGGGGAAAATATGAAATCTACGAGGAAGAAGTCGCAGGAGATGTGCTAGTAAAAAAAAAAAAACTATAACGTTGGCTGAGCTTCTCTACATTGAAGATGATTGAAGGAGGGCCCCATCCCTTGAGTTTGCCACGAGCCCCAAACGGTATAGTTACGCCACTGAATTTCGGAGCCATAATATGATCTTCCGTCTCACGTTTTGGCGATTTGAAGCGGTCGGCCAGATCGCCAGATCTGACAGCGTCAGACTTCTTTTTTGTCGGCTTTTTGAAACCGCGCGTTTGTCACAACAAACCTTACATGTCTTGAAAGACAAAATTGAAGATAAAATCACTAATTTGGAAGATATTTTGCGAGTTTGTTGCAAAACTTCCTTCAAATTGGTCAAAATGGTATAAAGCGAGAACAAATGTGCATCAACGCAGGTTATTCAGGATGTGGTCGTTTGACCGATATCATTTTTTACCCGACTACGGCGAAGCAAAAAGGAGGATTATGATTTTGGCTATAGGCTATGTGACGTCACAATAAATTGAATATGGTGCCCTCTAGCGGACATAAAGTCATGACCTAAAATATTTTTTTTAATCATGCCGTGTTGGGTATCAAATGAAAGGGCTTAATTAGCACATTTCAAAAATATAAATATTATTGAAATAATCCCCAAAGTAATTAAATAAAAAATAAGTTTAAGAACTAAAACCCGACTAACATACAAAGCTATGGTAGCATGCGACCACGGGAACGTACTTGTTTCATCCTTTTCAGTAGTCGAGTTTTAGTTTTTATTCGACTTAATATAAAGTTTCCGTGAAAACAGAGCTCATTTTTTTTTCATTTCCAACTAAATGGCAGCCAATTCACCTTATGACACAACGTTTGCTCCACTTTTTTTTTTTTTGGGTGGGAAATTATCAAATAACTTCTCCCGCTCTGGGCGGAGCAAGAGGGCGTGTCAGACTTTTACTGGCTAAAACCCACCCGTGTTCCTTCAGTTGCCTGTGCGAGGGGCCACGGTATCTCTTTCGAACAACCCGCGACCCCGGCAGGCATCAGTCCTGGTGGACCTCGTCAGTTAGTGCTGACATCTCTTTGAGGCGCGCGTGGAACACAACGCGCCGTCGACCCGGGCCTGGTTCTTACCGGACGGCGAGCTGCCCATTTCTCCAATAAACAATACACTATACGTAGAACACGCAACAATGGCCGTATTTTTCAAAGAATAGCTTTGTTTTATGTCACCCAGCCGCATAGTTTGTTTTTGAAACAGACACGGAAATATGCGCTTTAGGTATAAACATTTCATATTGTGTCAAGGGGGCAGTGACGTCCTCCTGTTTAATAATAATAAAATTATACTGTACACCTCTGCAACCTTTGGGGCTTGTGGCTAAGAAATAACAGCCGCACGGTTCGATCGATCAGGTTAAGCTACGCTTGCTGCGGTTGGTCCGTGGATGGGTGACCATCTTTACATACCAAGACTCTTCCGTGCCTCGGAAAGCACGTTAAGCCGTTGGTCCCGGCTGTCATTTATGGATCTTTGACAGTCGTTACGATGATTCGTCGTCGTTAGTCGTACCAAGGGGTATCGTATTACCCAATAACTGGGTTGTGGAGGTCAGATAGGCAGTCGCTCCATGTAAAATACTGGTATTCAGCTGCATCCGGTTAGACTGGAAGCCGACCGCAACATAGTTGGGAGATGATGACCTTTACAACTTCTGTGTTCAAAAATTTCTGTGAGAGGGAGCGGGCCATAATCCACCACGCGGGCCCAGTGCGGGTTCATCCAGTGGTGGATGTCACATGTCTTCGAATTTTTGGTTCTAGGACAGTTCGTTTTGAGAGCAGTTGTGATAAATTATTTACACAAAGTAAAGCGCCTGTCTGGGTTCGAACCCTCGACCTACAACTCGTAAGTTGGGGCCTTTACCACTGGGCCACCACTGTTCTAACCTTGTGGCGTGCATGCTGATAAGGTCTTTTAAAATTTTGATTCCAATCTTTTTATTTTTTACCCCCTTTATCTTCCTCTTCATCTACAGGGTGAAATTGAATTCATGGGCATCCTTTTAAGGGGTCATTGTAATCATCATTATGAACAACTTTTACTATGGGACCAAGACCGAAATCGCGAAAAAAAAAATCAGCTCTTCCCTACATTTTGACGAGTTATGTGAACATAAATGGAACAGCTGATTTTTTTTTCGCGGTTTTAGGTTTAGTCCCATAGTAAAAGTTGTTCATAATGATGATCACAATCACCCTTTAAAAGGATGCCCATGAATTCAATTTCACCCTGTATAAGAGTTCATTAAATGGATGGATTTGCATGACTTACAATGAAGTGAGATGCACCAATCCGCTGAAGGCATCTGCAGCTAACTTCGTGATCTTGTTATTTGACAGGTCTATCCTCGCCACTCTCTTCACTGAGGAGAAGGCGCCCGCGCCGACCTCGGTTATCTCGTTCTGTTCTAGGCGGCTGGAAAGAGAAAAAAGTTGCTGAATTTTTCAAAGGTTTACGATTCATTATACAGAAAAATAAAAGTAGTTGCCACAATCAAGTTTTTGTTTAGATTAACTAAGTAACTTGTTTGCATCTGAGCCTATCAAGCACAATGATCACAGCTACTAGTTTTATTTGATTGAGATTTGAATCGGGATCTTGATTGGAGTTATCACAAAACCTATTTGCAGCAATCAAGTTGATCAAGTTGCTTGATTGACACAACTAACTTACTTTGTTGTTTTAACTCTTCTACAATGATGTCATGTTAAGGGTAATCAAGAAACTTGTTTGAGCGTTCAATCATTTGAACTAGTATTGCTGCAATCATGTCGTGATGATCAACTTAACTAAGATTTTGATTAATCTAAACAAGATATCGTCAATCAAGCTAAAAAGTCACTTGATTGGAGTGCATTTTTTTTCAGTGTATGATCTACTTTTTGTTGGAGAAAGTAGTTTTGATTGTGACCAGCGGCGATGTGGAGCTGTATTTTCAAGTCAATGTAAATTGTATTCCTGTTTACTCCTCCACAGAAGGTATAACACTTGTAAAAACCGGCCAAGTGCGAGTCGAACTCGCACACGAAGGTTTCCGTACCACCGTACAATATTTAACACTACATATATAAAAAAAATCACGTTTGTTGCATGGGAGACCCCTTAATTTATTTTATTTTAATTTAATTATTTATTTTTAAAGTGAATATACAACTAAGTAACTATTCTGTAAATATTTCAAGCGTCTACCTGTGGCCGTTATTAATATCGAGCAAAAAAGGGCAACCAAATCGCGTTTGTTGTATGGGAGCCCCCCTTAAATATTTATTTTATTTTGTTTTTAGTATTTGTTGTTATAGCGGCAAAAGAAATACATAATTTGTGAAAATTTCAACTGTCTAGCTATCACGGTTCATGAGATACAGCATGGTGACAGACAGACGGACAGACAGCGACAGTCTTAGTAATAGAGTTCCGTTTTTACCCTTTGGGTACGGAACCCTAAAACAAGGTTCCTGACCTATAATGCAATATACATACGATAGATTTTACTTCATGACGTTTTTAAAACGATGAGTCTAAACCGTCGGGCGATTGGCAATTATTTGCTATTGCGCCCAGCAGTTGCATTATCAAGTAACCATGACGATCGACTCTGCAGTAGCGTTGAAAAAAGCAGGAAAAATTCCCGTTTTTTTTTTATTATTTGAAATGGGCTTGCTCTTGACTCTAGCCTAGGTCAAAGGTGACAGAGACAAAGTCGACGATGGAGCGAGCTTACCCAGAAGAAGCCTGTTCACTCTCACTTTAAAGAGATTCGGGTTGTATGCGCTCGGAAAAATCTTCCGAGCGCGTTTTTCTTTCTTTCCAATTCCGTTGTTTTTTTCAATATTTCATTCGAAAGTTTCAAGAAAATTTGTCAGTATATAAGTATTTCATGTTTTTTTTTTCAATAAAACCGAAAAATATGAAAGAAACGGGAAACTTTCATGTTTATTTTATTCAAATCCGTTCTTACTATATTTAAATTAAGATATTCTATGCTTTATTTCTTTCCATAATAATACGTAGGTACTAATAAAATGGAGGGTAGAATGAAAAAAAATTTCAATAAAACTTGTTTTTTTCAACTTTTCAAGACATCAAGCGAAACATTCGAAAGAATCCTGTTTCTTTCCAAAGGATACCTTCCGTTAATTTTTCTATGTAACATGCGAAAAAAACCGAAAAAAAAAACACAATTTGTTTTTTTTTTCGTGAAAAAAAAAACAAATTGTTATTTTCGGCATTTTCAACGCTACTCTGCAGTCGATTGTTTTACTCGTAGCATCGTATAGCGCAGTTCCAATTCATCCAGATGCGATTCTGCACTTACATCTCCGTGGCTCTATGTGGTATGGTGGCTGGTAGTTCAGACAGCAGTTTCTCCCGGCAGTCGACCGTACCCTCGGGGGTGCAGCGGCAGGGAGGGGGGCAGCGAGGCTCCGCTGAGCATTCTACTGTCGTTGTGGTTGTAGGACCTTGGGAAAGATTAAGAAAAAGGATAAGACGAAGAATCAAAATTAAGTGTTCTAAGTCATAGCCCTGTGGCGTGCATTGGTTTTCAGAATAGGCAGGCACTAGGCCGGGTCTAGTCTAGACAAACGCGGTCACTAATCAGAAAAAAAAGTGAGGTCAAAAGTGTGGTTATTTGAGTAGGCATGCCTACTTAAGGGTGATAAATTGCGAAGGTCGAACGTCATGGTATTACGCGTGAGACGTACGTATTTTTAATTTTGTCGTATTAACTTGAACGAGTGAAAGCCAATGACAATGTGCGAATAGTACGGGAGCCGAGTAGGCCGTCCGGCGACTGCCTACTGCCGCGCGTGTTTGTTTGAAGATTTTGTTTTTTTGTTAGGTATGATAATTTAGTGAGTTTCTTAATTGTGGGGCACACACACTAAAATGTAATTGACAGGCTTATGTTGATATATCGAGGTAGGCACTGCTTATGTGCCTATATGCAATGCACGCCGCATTGCATATAGGCACAAAAACAAAATCTTCATACAAGCACGCGCGGCAGTAGGCAGTCATTCGCACATTGTCATTGGTCTTTACTCGTTCAAGTTAATACGGCAAAATTAAAAATACGTACGTCTCACGCGTATACTATGACGTTCGACCTTCGCAATTTATCACCCTTAAATAGGCATGCCTATTCAAATAATCACACTTTTGGCCTTACTTTTTTACTGATTAGTGACCGCGTTTGTCTAGACTAGACCCGGCCTAGTGCCTACCTATTCTGAAAACCAATGCACGCCACTGCTCCCGAGCCGATGGCAGCGGCTAGTCTCCGCTGAGATTGGTCCCCAATTCGCTATGGCCGAAAAACGGTCTGCAGGACTATTATTATATGCGATCAAAATACTATTGGAGTCACCGCTAGCACAGACATATTTAGGAGAAAGTTTAAAGAAGTAATTAAGGACTTTGAAAGCCGGTTACCGCTGCAAATCAGCTCATGTGTTTCCAGTTCCGTCAGAAGAGCTCCTCTCAACGCTGCAGGCGCCTGGCATCTGGAAATACAGTTTATATTGGAGGTGCTACGTAAGTACTAATATTCCAAACATTCCTCTTATTTGTCATCTTGATCGGTTAACATGGTACAATTTTTGAATTTTTCCGACATTTGCAGTTCAAATTGTCAGCGCAATTACCCTATGTTTTTTGTCTGAAATTAATTGTTAGAACAACAACCCCATTATGTTTTTAAAACGTCGTTTTTCCTCATAAATCTTGTTATCAATTAACAATAATTAACTTGGGGATTATTTCAGTAATATTTATATTTTTGTATTGGTCCAATTAAGCCCTTTCATTTGATACCCAAGAAGGTATGATTAAAAAATCATTTTTTTTAGGTCTTGGCTTTACGTCCGCTAGAGGGCGCCATATTCAATTTAATGTGACGTCACATAGCCTATAACTAACCAGCGGACGATCAAGACGCTTCCAACGATACCTCATTTGTCCAATTAGGACAAGCAGTTTAGAAGTTATGAGGGAACAGATGACCATACATACATAAGTACATACCGGTCAAAATCATAGTCGGGTAAAAAATAAGTTTATACCTGGCTCCAACTCCAAGAATACCAGCAGCTCTGACAGTGGTCGATAGCCTCGCGACTCGACAATCGCACACGACAGGATTGTCGGTCAGTCGCAGCGTGTTTAGTCGACTAATCGCAACTGGCTCCAGCGAGAGATATGTCAGGTTATTGTTGTTTAAAGTCCTGAAATTGTTACAAGAATTAGTGAAGGAATTGTCAAGGAAACCATGGATAGCTAGAAAAAGGGGGACTATGGAAATGATGGCAGACAGAGACGTATGGAAGCAGCCGACCACACATCATCATCTGCCTAGCCTTTTCCCAACTATGTTGGGGTCGGCTTCCAGTTATAGAGGTATGAGGAACAGGGTGTAAGTTCACTCAACCTCCATAGAAAAGGGAGGATCTTCCGACCAGACGGGTGTTGTGTCTGGCGGGCAACTGCCCGATGATTCATGTCAAGCTGTTGTATCTATGCTAGTTGCGCGGTAAACTCTGCTTGCGCGATGCAGGATTTGCGTGACGTCAGTGTGACGCGTTGTTCGCATGTGGCGTTGTAGATACCGCTACACAGTCTTAACGGATGCAGCTGAATACCAGTATTTTCCATGGAGCGACTGCCTATCTGAACTCCAAAACCCAGTTACTGGGTAATACGAAGCCCCTTGGTTGGTTGTCAGACATTATATGCCGGTTATCAAAAAAAAATAATTAGATTGCTTATTGCAATATACACAGGAAGATTTTTTTATCACCATCCAAATTTTTACAAGGTGTTCTACTTGTCTTCTACCCATGAATATGAACAACTTTCACTATGGGACCAACACTGAAATTACGAAAAAAGAATCAGCTGTTTCATACATTTTGACCAAGTAGGTATTGAACTTTTGCATTAAACAGCTGATTTTTTTTCGTGATTTCAGAGTTGGTCCCATTGTGAAAGTTGAACATATTCATGGGTAGAACACAAGTAGAACGCCTTGTAAAAATTTGGATGGTGATAAAAGAATCTTCCTGTATATTTTGGTCTACCAATACAATTGACGTGATGATTATTGCAACATCCCCTTTTTTTTGTGGATGGGAAATCATCAAATGACCTCTCCCGCTCTGGGTGGAGCGGAAGGGAGTGTCAGACTCTTACTGACTAAAACCCACCCGTGTTCCTTCTTTAGCCCTTTATGTTCCGGGGTAGCGGTAACCCTTTCGGACAATCCCGCATCGCCGGTAGGCTTCGGCCCTAACAGGCCCCTTCCTTTATGCTGACATCTCTTTCGAAGGTATCTTTTTAGCATTCCACAAGCTTTTTTATTTTTAAGGGCAGGTGCTTATAGGTGCTCCAAACCTGCGCAGTAGTAAGATATATGTATGTGGATGAATAATTCATGATTTTGCGTGGAAACAACCCTAGGAAAGCACGTAATCGTATACTTTATTGCACGTATACTAATATTATAAAGAGGTATAATTTGTTTGTAAGTTTGTATGTAGGGGGTAATCTCTGGAACTACCAGTCGGATTTGAAAAATTCTTCTTGGATTTGATAGCCCAATTCTTGAGGAAGGCTATAGGCTATTTAACGTCACGCTAAGACCCTTAGGAGCCGAGCAAAAGCGCTATGGGGAAACGAAGTGATAGAGCAGGAGACGCGGGCAAGTTATACAATACGACGAGATGGGTCGAGGGAATATGAAATTTCACGCGAACGAAGTCGCGGGCAGAAGCTAGTGTATCTTTAAAATGACTCATAATGAACACGAATTCGTGGGACAATAGTAGACGTTTTAACAAACGAAAGGCCATCAATTGACCTGAAGTGAACTGAAGAATATTGATCCGACCCCAGTCTTGAATGAAGTCTTATTGAATCCAAATGACCCAATTACAGGTTCACGAGGAATTAATACAAGTGTTTGATCGAGGTTCAAGTGTTTTATTTGATTACTTCAATGTAACAGGCATTTGAGGTTGAAAAAACAGATTCTTCGATCTTTACTTAATCAGCCTATAATGTTCCCACTGCTGGGACACAGGCCTCCTCTCAGTGAGAGGGAATGGGCCGTAATCCACCACGCGGGCCCAGTGCGGGTTGGCAGATGTCACATGTCTTCGAATTTTTGGTTTTAGGACATGCCGGTTTCCTCACGATGTTTTCCTTCACCGTTTTGAGAGCAGTGGTGATGAAATAATTTACACAAAGTATAGCGCCTGTCTGGGTTCGAACCTACGACCTACTCCTCGTAAGTCGCGGCCGTTACCACTTGGCCAACACTGCTCCCATCTTTAATTTCTTGTAAAACTCAACTTCTCAATATTCTCATTTATGGGAAAAAGATATTAGAGAGCAGTGGTGGCCCAGTGATCACGGCCGCGACTTACGAGTTGCAGGTCGTAGGCGCTTTACTTTTTGTACATTATTTCATTACCACTGCTCTCAAAACGATGAAGGAAAACATCGTGAAGAAACCGGCTTTGCGTGACGGCAGTATCTCGCGTAGTTCGCATGTGGCCATGTAGATGGCGCCACCTGTATTAGTCAAAGTATGTTTTCTTCTTCCTTACATCTTTATCAGCCGACATCTCAGTAGTTACTCCCTGTCAACCACCAGTATTTTACATGGAGCGACTGCCTATCTGACCTCCACAACCCAGTTACTGGGTAATACGACACCCCTTGGTAAGACTGGTTGTCAGATTTTCGGGCTTCTGACGACCCGTAACGACTGTTAAAGATCCACGAATGACAGCCGGGACCAACGGCTTAACGTGCTTTCCGAGGCACGGAGGGGTCTTGGTATGTAAGATGGTCACCCATCCAGAGACCAACCGCGGCAAGTGTAGCTTAACCTGATCGATCGACCCGTGCGGCTGTTATTACTTAAACACAACCAACTACATAAAGAAAATCTATTATAAATGCTACTTACAATACTTCTAAACTCTTCAGGTTTTCCAGCGCCTTCTCATCAATGCATTTGAGGTGGTTTCCATCGAGGTGCAAACTCTTCAATGCCGTTAATCCTCGGAAGGTCCTTCGACTGATTGCCGTCAGCTCATTGCGACTTAGATCCCTAGAATACAGGATAAGTATTAGATGACTTGATTAAGAAAATGTGTCATGTTTTTGACGAAGGAGTATCCTGCGTTAATATAGTCTTAGCTCCTGGATTCGACAGAAACATGATAAGTTTTAGTTGGCAAGAATATGAAAGGTGTTTATTGTTTTTTTGAAGGATTATCCTGTGTTTTTAATTGTCTTTGACTCTGGTTTCAGTGAACTGCGAAAATCTGCATAAGTGTCGTGAACAGACGCCAGCACATCAAGCTACCCGAAACAGTTAAAATTTCCCAGTCAACCTTGAACCTTATGCTGGAGCGATAAAGTTGAAAATCTATGAAAGATTGTAGTAGCTTAATGTGCTGGCGTCTATACCATAAAGTAACCCGTCAATCATAATTAATTACCCCGGTTTTAGTCATGTGAAGGTCTTGCATGTTATGAAATGATATGAAATTGTTTATTCTGTAAATAGGATTTCAAAATCACTTTTAGGGTCAGTTCACACCGCGATGCGACGCGGCGCGCAGTTTTCAAGATAGCAATACAATTATAGACCTTATCTACTACACAATAAGGTACACAATTCAGTGAGGTGAGCCGCGCGGCGTAGCTTGCCGTAGTAGTCACCACCTCACCGAATTGTGTCCCTTATTATGTAGTAGATAAGGTCTATAATTGTATTCCTATCTTGAAAACTGCGCGCCGCGGCGACATGTTATAAAATAAAATTAAAAAAACCGGTCAAGTGCGAGTCGGACTTACGCACCGAGGGTTCCGTACAAATTCGTAGGTATGTAAATAGTTTATCACGATTTTTTTTTAATGTGACTAAAAATCACGTTTGTTGTATGAGAGCCCCCCTTAAATATTTATTTTATTCTGTTTTAAGTATTTGTTGTTATAGCGGCAACAGAAATACATGATCTGCGAACATTTAAACTGTCTAGCTATCACGGTTCATGAGATACAGCCTGGTGACAGACAGACGGGCAGTGGAGTCTTAGTAATAGGGTCCCGTTTTTACCCTTTGGGTACGGAACCCTAAAAACAAAATTAGCTAGATGAGGTCGGCGTTTCCTATCTGACTACTCTGAGAACAAAGGCCGAAACAAACTCAGAGGTCCCAGTCTCTTTTAAAGTCCAGACATAATATAGATTTCTTTCCATCCCTGTCGAAAATAATTATAAAATTCATAAAAAACTTTTCTTGTTTACCAAAGTTAATTTATTAAATTACTTATATATAAGTATACTAATATTATAAAGAGGTAAAATTTGTTTGTAAGTTTGGATGTTTGTATGTAGGGGGTAATCTCTGGAACTACAAGTCGGATTTGAAAAATTCTTCTTGCATTTGATAGCCCAATTCTTGAAGAAGGCTATAGGCTATTTAACATCACGCTATGACCCTTAGGAGCCGAGCAAAAAGAAAAAAAAGTCAAAAAGAACGTTAAGTGATAGCGCGGGCGGGTGATGCGATACGACGGGGTGGCTCGGGGGAAACAAGAAGTTTCACGCGAACGAAGTCGCGGGCTGAAGCTAGTTATTGATAAAAATGAGTAGGTAAAAGTGTAAGCACTGCCGGCTCCTTCTTGTTAACAGCTTGAAGGCATAGCGTCAGGTGTGTAAACAGCAGAAAATAATGTTAAAATTTCTAAAAAAACTTTTTTTATTACCGAAGTTAATTTATTAAGTTATTGATTAAAATGAGTAATAGTATAAACACTGCCGACTCTCTCTAGTTAATAGCTTGAAGGCATAGCGTCAGGGGTGTAAACAGCAGTTATATGTAGCTGTATAAAGCGTCTTCGCACGCCATCCGCGATGCTAAATTATGAAACTTTAATGAGCCGCCCTAGGTGGGGAAGAATAGTGTGGAATTGCCTGAGAGAGCAATTTTCGATGAACGGCTAAGTTCTGTTTTAACGTAAATCGTAGACAGATAATAAACAGGGTCAAATGAAACTAGCTAGCGAAACTCTATAGATGTAATGGATTTCGATATCTAAACAAGATAAAAGAAAAAAAAATGTTTTTTTGGTCATGGACTGCAGTTTTTGTAGTCACTTGAAATACTTAAGTATCTGTTTTTTTTCCACATTTTTTCAACACACATACTTCAACACAACTACCAGCGGTCGTTGACCCCCAAAAAAGTCTATCAAATCCTTTTTATTTCCATTTAATTGTGGTTAGGTTAGGTTAGTTATAGTGTCTCTACACTTACCGTGAGATTTGGTGACACCAGATGAAAGGGATTCATAGGAATTCCTTCCGCTAACAAGACATGGATCAATATATCTGAATGGCTTATTGTGTTAACACAGATTGCCAAGTTACAGAATACTTACATAAAAAAAAATGTGATTAGATATCGATACCGTCTAGAGTTTCGCTAGATAATTTCATTTATATAATGCGTAGAATACCCAGAGAACATTTACTTGTTTCATTTTATCTTTAAACTACCCATAAAAACCTCATGAATAAAGGTCCAGACAAAATAAAGAAATAAAGAAAAATGTTTTACTTGTCAAAGAGCACGCGAACTCCCGTGAGTAAAGTCATAACCAAACCGAAACCTTCGCGTCATCAGTTCTTGTATTTCGAACTCTATTCCGACTACGGTAAAGTTCTTAATGCAAAAACTGATTTTAGGACAGAGTCTAAGATGTCAATTTTGTATTAAGAACTTTACGTCAGTTGGAATAAAGTTCCAAATGCAACTACCGGGTTGTAGGCTTTTGTTCGAAGTAAAGAAAGATCTCGTTTTGTGAATGACCGAATAGGTTTATCCACTATAATCCAACGTTTAGAAGCAGGGCTGGGCAAAATTGTTACATCTATCTGTTTTCACTGAATTATTGATACCGCTCTCAAATTGGCTCCGTTCACGACAGGATGAAGGCAGGGAATTTTGGATACGGTGCAAAAAAGTGTTTGGATTTTTCCTCGTGTAATGTATAGCATAATCAGCCCATAATTTTCCCACAGCTGGGACTCAGGCCTCCTCTCAGTGAGAGGGAGTGAGCCGTTTCCATCACGCGGGTCCAGTGCGGCAACGTCTCATGTCACCGAATTTTTGGTTCTAGGAAACGCTGGAGGTAACGGAACCGATATGGTTTCGAATTCGAACCCTAATTGGTGCTTGTGTAAATAATTTCATTACCGCTGCTCTTAAAACGGTGAAGGAAAACATTGTGAGGAAACCGGCATGTACTAGAACCAAAAGTTCGAAGACTAGTTCCTTCTATAACAATAAAATACAGCCTATAATGTTCCCACTGCTGGGATACAAGCCTCCTCTCCTCGAGAGGAAGTGGGTTGTAATCTACCACGTGCCATGTGGGCACGCGGGGCAATTGCGTAACACTTTATCAATCGGAATCGGTTTCATTTTGACAGTTCAACAACATTCATTGCGTTATTTACGTGTTGAGCAGACAAATTTTTCGAACTTATGAAGCAATGGATTAGCAATTGGCTTCGAAATGATTCTGATTCCGATTGATAGTGTGTTACGCAATTAGGGTGACGTGCCGGTCGGGTTGGTAGATTTCACATGTCTTTGTGACATCTATGACCAACCCGCACTGGGCTCCACCAAACTAAAACAAACTAAACTAAGTATACCAAATTTCATCTAAATCGGTTTAGCGGTTTAAGCGAGAAGAGGTAACAGACAGACACACTTTCGCATTTATAATATTAGCATGGATGGATTGGATTGGTTGAATGTAGACTATGGATTAAGTCTGTGTTGCCCTTTTCAGGGCGAAGACCCTTTTCTTCCATTTTATATTTAACAGCGTCCTATGCTAATATTGAGGCAATCTTTCCTTTCGTTGTTCAAATTGATTCGGCTAAACGAAATTTTCTTCAGGGTTTTTGCCATATTTTATTTGACACTTTTTTATCCCTCGTTGGTCATGAGGTCCTGCACCCTAATTGCGTAACACAGTATCAATCGGAATCAGAATCATTTCGAAGCCAATTGCTAATCCATTGTGTGAGCACTATGTACACACTATAAAGCTACCATTTACTGGGTACGTCTTTCATTGACTTGAATGTGCTCTGGCGGCTGAGAGTATGTCATGCTCACTCAAATGTCTCGCTGATGGTGGCGCATGTGTTGGATCATTTAGCTCCCTTCAAAATGGTTGAGCTGAATGGTGCTGATGCATGCGTCATGTTCGTGAACGGGCGCCTTCAGTAGGGACTGGTCATCTCTTTGCTGCCATGGCTTATTTTAATTTATTATTTGAATTGTTGTTTTTTCTCATCTTTTCATTATGGACGCTTTTAACGTTCTGCATCGTTCTCACATGTATAATTTTTAACATGAATGATGTAACCAAGACTTTGTAACCACATTATTTTGATTTAAAAGAGTGTCCATGGAGTTTCTTGCCCGTTCTTCTCCGTAGGATACCTACGCTTTGGAATGGGCAACTAGCTTTATTTTTTCTGACTGACTGACTTCTTGAAAATTCAAAAGTGCCTGTAAATGGTTTAATTGAAATAAATGCTTTGAGTTTGAGTTTGATTGCTTCATAAGTTCGAAAAGTTTGTCTGCTCAACACGTAAATAACGCAATGAATGTTGTTGAACTGTCAAAATGAAACCGATTCCGATTGATAATGTGTTACGCAATTGCCCCGCAGGGTTGGATTCCTAAGTCGGGCAAAGAGTTTTTGGGTTTTTTCGTCAGTATTTTTTAGTACTGCTACTAAAAAATACTATTACTTTTCGCCATTTTCGGTAGAATATAGGAACCCGAAAACACAATGCCAACGGCAGCAAGACTTTGTAAAAGTCTCGAGAGCTCATTAAGCAGTTCTTAGTTCCGGTTGCGGGCAATATGGCGGCGGGGTTATTTCCGGTGCAGCTCAGTCGTCGTCTGAGTACCATCCGGAGCGGACGTGTTCTACTTTGTGATGATATTGCTATTTTATTGAATTTGACTT
Organism: Amphipoea oculea; assembly: GCA_945859645.1. NCBI lineage: Eukaryota > Metazoa > Arthropoda > Insecta > Lepidoptera > Noctuidae > Amphipoea > Amphipoea oculea. Next base: position 11,176,164 of record OX243891.1, on the reverse strand, counting down.
TTATTAGAGTGTTCATTATTTTTTTATATTTTTGTTTCCTTTTTGGTGGTGCTTTACAATTTATGATTGTTGGCAGTTCATTATTATAATTCTGGATAGTACTGTAGTGATTTTAACTTGGCTGGCTTTCTCATCCAACCTCCTGCAATACATGATAAGTTAATGTAATTTTAGAGAAAATATTGCAACCTGATTGGGAGTTATATGTTCGAGCCGGTTGGGGTTGAAACACTAGGACCATGGGATCCGAGTGCCCACTTGGTTTTTCGAGATGACCAGACCAGAATAATAATAATACCAGATAAGAATAATTACCTAAGGTATTATATACTAAATCCTTCCTGAAACTATGTAGATCACATTAGTGAAAGTATGATCAAAATTGGTTCATTAGTTTTTGAGACAATCGCGGACATACAAACATACATACATACGGGTCGAATACCTACAGAACCTCCTTTTTTGAAGTCGGTTAAAAACTAAAACAAACTTAACTATACCAAATTTCATCTAAATCGGTTCAGTGGTTTAAGCGTGAAGAGGTAACAGACAGACAGACACGTTTTCGTATTTATAATATTAGCATATGGATTAGAGGAGTCTGCTGTCTCTAGACATAATAATTCATTGACCACCATTTCCAATTTATGAGTTACTAGCTGCGCCCCGCGGTTTCACCCGCGTAAGTTTTCGGGATAAAAACTATCCTATGTCCTTTCCCGGGACTCAAACTATCTCTATACCAAATCTCATCTAAATCAGTTCTTTGGTTTAGGCGTGAAAAGGTAACATACAGACACACATACAGACAGAGTTACTTATAATATTAGTATATGCAATGCTGCCAGCCTGGGCACTGTTCCTGTTGACAGCGATGCGGACGAAGTCTTTGATGCCCTATGACTATTTTGTTTATTTTTTCATATAATTGTACATATACATAGTTTGTATGTTAGCTTATATTATGTAAATATCTATACAAATAAGTAATTACGAGAATATTAGTATGGATTTTACGAGTTTTTTTGTTTTGAAAAAGGGACATAAAAACATGGCTGACAATTGTATTAGGTACCTATCCTCCGTTCTGTCAAAGCTCCACTGACATACATTAAAGACCCTCACCTATGAACGAAGCTCAAAATAATTAGTTTAAGTAATTATAACATCAAAGAGCCTCCCGCCGGAAGTGCCTCCATCTTGTGCAGCCGCGGAATGGCGGCCGGAAGTCGGGAATGGATCCTTAATTGGCGGGACTGTTGGGGCTTTTGGATGTATCTATTTTTTATTTTATTATACTAATTTTTTTAATGTAGGAAAAGCGGATATTTTTATGCTTTCTCTGAACCATCGTGTTGAGTGTTCTGAGGTCTGAATAAGGAGTTAAATATTATTTTGCCCATTCTTCTTCTTAGCGTGTCGATAGAAATCTAAATGGACTCGGCCCAGAGTTCGGCTACTTGTTTGGCGCCGTCACTAGCGTCCATCATTTCCTGTAACATGCAGCTGACAGGACACGCAGGGCACGATATTAAGTGTCCCATCGTTTGTGGAACAGCACCACATTTACACTCCAAGGCGGAATCGTCTATAAATCTCCACCTGAACAGGTTTTCCTTGCTTCGGCCAACCTGGGTCCGGAGTCTGTTTAAAGACTTCCAGGTTACCCAAGGTAACTCTTATCCAGGCGGGAGGTCTTTAAAACTCACTGCGACATTCTTTGCGTTCAAGAGACCCCTCAATATGAAACCCAAAGCCGGCCACACATCCCTGGACTTACGCTTATCGCCGAGATTTTGCCCATAGCCGTATTTATTTGGTCGTTGAAATATGTATTTTTCTTCCCTACTTCTCTATTAGTCGTCATCTCGGTAGTCACCCCCTTTCTAACCATATCATCTTTCACACAGTCCATCCATCGTTTCTTTGGTTCACCCCTCAATACTCGTATAGCAATGCACATTCATACTCAAAACTTTCCTTTCACGACATTTTCCTCGTTCCTCTGATGTAGAGGAATAAAATGATTAAGGACATGATTAAGGAATAAAACCTCTTATCAAAATTATGTCTAGTTTTTTACCCGACTGCGCCAGAAGGAGTGTTATGTTTTTATATACAGGAAGTTTTTTTTATCACCATCCAAATTTTTACAGGGTGTTCTACCCATGAATATGAACAACTTTCACTATGGGACCAACTCTGAAATCACGAAATAAAAATCAGCTGTTTCATACATTTTGGTCAAGTAGTAGGTACCTACGTGAACTTTTGTATTAAACAGCAGACTTTTTTTTTCGTGATTTCAGAGTTGGTCTCATAGTGAAAGTTGTTCATATTCATGGATAGAATATCCTGTAAAAATTTGGATGGTGATGAAAAAATCTTCCTGTATAGATTAGTACAAAAAATCTGTCATTATAAGATCATTGGTAGTCTTCTATTTTGATATTCTGGTTGCCAAATATGTGTAAGATGATAGTCGTCCCAGTAAAATGGAAACTTTGGGAATAATAATTCATTTCAAGGATGGTTTTAACCCGTGGAGATTTCTATAAGCTTTCAAAATAACTTCCTTTCCCGAACGGGTGCCTAAGTCCAGGATAACCGCGAAAAACCAATCTAATATCCATAGTAAGAAACCTTACAATAATCCCTAAAGTGTGCACCAAGCTTTAGTCAGCCATTTTGAAATAAAAACGCGGGAGAATTGCAAATGGCGGCCGCTGGCTTTTGTTGAAAGTAGCCGAGCATAGAGTACTTAAGTTTCTCTTTGTGAAGCTATGCGAAGTAAAAGAAATGTATTTAGGCGCTGTGGTAAAGACGATGCAGTATTTTTTAAAGTTCTGGATTTCATTGGAGTACTTACCTATACAGGGTGAAATTAAATTCATGGGCATCCTTTTAAGGGGTCATTGTACTCATCATTATGAACAACTTTTACTATGGGACTAATCCTAAAATCGCGAAAAAAAAAAAACAGTGTTTCCTTGCATTTATGTTCACATAACTCGTCAAAATGTAGGGAAGTTTTTTTTTTTTTTTTCGCGATTTTGGGATTAGTCCCATAGTAAAAGTTGTTCATAATGATGATTACAATGACCCCTTAAAAGGATGCCCATGAATTCAATTTCACCCTTTATGTATGTGTATAGTATCGATTAAAATGCATTGTTTCTATTGATCATTATGTGTATCTTCGATTAGATTTTTAAAACTAATGATTGAAAGTTTACACAGCTGGGCATAATCAGCCTATAATGTTCCCACTGCTGGGACACAGCACACAGGCCTCCTTTCTTTGAGAGGGAGTAGGCTGTAATCCAACACGCGGGCCTAGTGCGGGTTGACAGCTGTCACATGTCTTCGAATTTGTTTTCTAGGAAAGCATGTCTCTCGCGGTTTCCTCACGATGTTTTCGTTCACCGTTTTGAGAGCAGTGGTGATGAAATAATGTACAGTCATCAAAAGAGATAAGTAACCAGGGCCGTCGGTATAGTTGAAGTTTAGTAAGAAACCGAAGGATGTTTTCAAATAAAATTTAATTAAAACCATTTAATTTATTATGCACTTAATATTTCGAGACATCGCCAAGCGGTTTGTCGACTTTTCGCGAGACCAGAGGGCTGGCCTATTTTTTGGCCAAAGAATCAGCATTGCCATACAACGTGGCAATGCTACCAGCCTTTTGGGCACGTTTCCTGTTGACAGTGACAAATTTTTTGATGCCCTTTGATTATTTTCCCGCCCCTTTTTATATACTTGTACATACTTATTATTATTTTAAGATTGTTAGCTTTTTAATTTATGTAAATATATAAATAAATTAATACATTTAATGAATAGAAAACAAACAGTTAATTTATCAAATTAAATTTCATTCGAAAATATACATCGGTTTCTTACTAAACTTCAACTATATCCGACGACCCATGGTTACCGTCAAACGGGGTGAATAGGAATGCAGGGGTGAATCGGGACAAAACTTTAAAAGGGATTTTAACAATTAAAATAATACACTTTGTTGTCAATAAGGGCACGTAATCGTTTATTAAATTACAGTAAACACATTAAGGTCCCTTTTGGCCACAAAATAAATTATTTTAATTGTTAAAATCCCGTTTAAAGTTTTGTCCCGATTTACCCCTGCATCCCTATTCACCCCGTTTGACGGTACTTATCTTTTTTGGTGACTGCACACAAAATAATGAGCCTGACTCGTAAGTCGCGGCCGTTACCACTAGGCTACAATTGCCCACTGGCCACGACTGCCCACAATGTATTAGTTAAATAGTTACGCATATAAATTGGTAGCACAATACCTTTAAAAAGTACCACTTCGTTCGTACCCATCCAATTATGCGAAGTAAAGTGTGTCCGCACTAAAAGTGTCATTTTCCCATCACATCCCCCTAAAACACGGTCCCCATGGGCTTTCCCATGACATACAGACGGAGGCATATCTTCACGATATATAATTTATGGGGCATTTAATTTTCTTTTGGAAAAGGGACCCTTTGAAGGGTGTGTTTACCCGACTTCTTTTGGGAAATTGAGGGTGCTGTGTTTTACACGTTAGTAGCAGTTTAAAAAAACCGAGTGTGCTTATTATGACCACACGACTGAAGTGAAACTTCAAACGTATTTGACTATGAGAGGAAGAGAGAAAAAAAATGTACGCGCGCACTGCTTTCTCTTGCTTATATCCCCCACTCAACTCCCGTTCGCCTCGCCCGATCACACTTTTCGTAACGCTTACGTCACGCGTTCGCCAGCTTACTCCCCAAGTCAAGCGTGCGTAAAAAAGTTTCACTTCAAAAATTGTTGTGAATAACAGTAAAACGGACTATAGTCTGTTCCAAAAGTATTTAATGAAAATGTAAACAAATGGATCAGAAAACGTACGTCTGGATGCCAATTTGTAGTGCTACTAACAAATTGAGTGCTCGATTTGATTACAAATTGAAATTTTAAATCATGTATAGGACTATTCCAAAGGACTATTCCAATATTCCAAGTCTGACAACCAGTCTTACCAAGGGGTATCGTGTTACCCAGTAACTGAGTTGTGGAGGTCAGATAAGCAGTCGCTCCATGTAAGATACTGGTGTTTAGCTGTATCCGGTTAGACTGAAAGCCTACCCCAACATTATTAGGAAAAGGCTAGGTAGATTGATGGAGCCTCCCTGAATGGCGATACTTATTTTTTTTTATGCTGCACGGTTTCGCTCTTGACCTCAATCACGCCTGATGGAAAGCGATGGATGAGGTCTATGATGAAGCGAGCGTGCCCAGAAGATGCCTAAGGCACTGGAACTACCACACATCGACGAAACAACAGCAGGCTGCTTGACGCCGGACTCCGGTGGGAGGGTGGTTGCAAACCAGGCGGGCGTCAGCCCTACTACCGCAAGGGAAGAATTGGCCAGTCAAATAAGGTGTTGGATGTGACTGTCCAGGATGCGCCGAGCGCTCGGTTCAGTTGAGTAACTGGCGGAACAAACTGCGCTACACGAGGAGGCCAAAAACTTAAGTGTACGCGGGACACAACGTGGAAAATTCGCCTCCCTACCACCTTGCCGACTGGCTAATATTTCAACAACGGCATGAGCTGTTCTCTTCTAGAAAAGCGGTGGCCGCTAGATAACGGCCGCAGTGACGGTTGTCAGGAAAATGATGGCACAGGGACTTTACGGTATCAAAAAGCGTTCTCAAGGAAAACACAGCAACTTACTTTCTGATATAACGTTTCATTGATGTCATTCGACGGTATATTGCAGACGCTAAATAGCGGCCACCGCTTTTCGAGGCAACTGCAGCTTAAGGCCGGCCAGCAGGAAGCCAGTGATCAACATACACGGATTGCTCGTGCAGTCAAATTCTACCCCTTGAAGCTGCTATTGATACCTGCCTGCTTGCTGGTTGCTGCTGCAGCAGTCGGTATCAACTCCTCTGCGGTTTTTATTGCCGGCCTTAACACACGCGTCGTGGAATGAAGAGCACGGGCGGAGGTAACTGCGCGAGAGCAGTCGACAGCTCGATCAGTCAGTGTATGCCTGGCGACTGTGTAGCGGTATCTACAACGCCACATGCGAACAACGCGTCATACTGACGTCATGCAAATCCTGCATTGCGCAAGCAGAGTTTACCGCGCAACTAGCATATATACAACAGCCCGACATGACTCATTGGGCAGTTGCCCGTCTGGTCGGAGGATCCTCCCTTTTCTATAGAGTATGAGTGAACTTTACACCCTGTTCCTCATACCTACCATACCATAACTGCTTGACCGCACGATGAAATTTCACCGCGCTGCCGACCGCCCGAAGCAGTCGCGACTGTTCGAGCGGTTCCGTGTATGTGTGTACGTAGAAGACTTGCTATGCAGTCGCATCTTGAAGCAGTCAATACTGGCTGCTTCAAGCTGTCCGTGTATGGCCGGCCTTATAGTTCGTTCCTTTTCGAAAGAAGATAAAAGAAAAACAAACGAACATCGAGAGGTCCCTTTAAATACAATTGTGCATTCTGTTTCTTCCCGGGAGCCGTATTCTGCCGTATAATATAATTTAAGTAAGTGCCCTATAATAATATTGTATTGACAAACTTGAGGGTGGATACCCTTATGTTAGAGGGAGAACGACACTACGTTCGACAAGGATAGAGAAGAACCTTTTGAATTTGCATACAAACAGTTGGTTTCAATTTTCTTACTAGAATTTGTACCGCCATCTCATAAAAGATTGAAGATATAACATGACAGATCTTTAATCTGCATCATTATAAATCTAGCCTGTTCCCAACTATGTCGGGGTCGGCTTCCAGTCTAACTGGATGCTATAATGTTCCCACTGCTGGGACACATACCTCCTCTCTTCGAGAGAGAGTGGGCTGAATACCAGTATTTTACATGGAGCGAGCTATCTGATTTCCGCAACCCAGTTACTGGGGAACACAATACCTACTGAACCTGCAACCTTGTCCTTTCAAAGTGGGCTTGTAAATCTTTGGGCCATAACCATATCTTAATTCGAAAGAAACTCTGTCTGTATATTACCTTTTCACACCTAAACCACTGAACGGATTTCGATAAAATTTGGCATGGAGATAGCTGACATCCTGGGGAAGGACATAGGCTACTTTATGTCCCGGTAGCACGTTCCCGTGGGATAATATCCGACATCCACGCGGGAAAAGCCGAAGGCAAGGAAAGTGTATGTATTATCACACTAATATTATAAAGGCGAAAGTTTGTGAGTGTGTTTGTATGTTTGTTACTTCGTCACGCACAAACGGCTGGACCAATTTTGATAAAATTTGGTATGGAGGTAGCTGACACCCTAGATTAACACATAGGACGCTTTTTATCCCGATATTACCACGGGATCGAAACTTATGCGGGTGACCCGCGGGGCGCAGCTAGTTTAATATAAATGCGAAAGTGGCGCTGTCTGTTATCTTTTCATACCTTAACGGCTGAATGGATTTCGATAAAATTTGACACACAAGTGACCTAAGTTAGGACATTAGATACTATTTTTATCGGAAAATATATATTTTCGAGCCGTTTGGGGTTGAAACCCTCGGGCCGTGGGGTCCGAGTGCTCATGGTCTTTTTAAAGAAATTTCAAAACGGCTGGTTGACACTTCCCGTGACCCAAGGGCTGGCTTTTACCTTGGCCAAAGGCTAAGCATTGCCATACAACGTGGCAATGCCGCCAGTCTCTTAGGTACATTACCAGTCGACAGCGATGCGGATGAATTTTTCGACGCTATATTTAAAATTTTTATTTCTCCAAAAATTAAATATTTACATAATATAAGCTAAAATATAAACTATAATAATATGTACAATTATATGAAAAAATACACAATCATTATAGGGCATCAAAGAATTCATCCGCATCGCTGCCAACAGGAACAGTGCCCAAAAGGCTGGCAGCATTGCCACGTTGTATGGCAATGCTAATTCTTTGGCCAAGAAATAGGCCAGCCCTCTGGTCACGTGAAGAGTCGACTAACCGCTTGGCGATATCCCGAAATACCAAGTGGGCACTCGGACCCCATGGCCCTAGTGTTTCAACCCCAAACGGCTCGAACATATAAGTCCCAATCAGGTTGCAATATTTTCGCCGTTTGAGGTTTTCTGCACCTGCAGCAGCCGCCCCAGCACAGCCCACCGTGCTAGGAAGATGGGATGGCGCAAGGGTGTCGACACATGTTGCATCCCACACCAAAGGTCTGCCTAACTTCCAGGGCATTATGGTCATTCCGTCTGGCCTCTTTCCATCGTCGCGTGTTAGGCCGTTGGGTTTATATATTTTAGTTTATATACGCTATATTTTAGTTTTTGTATAGTTTTAGTTAAGTTCGGTTTTAATTTTGTTATTTTTGTTAATTAAGGTAAATGGTTAAACAATACAATATTTTTATCTAATTAGTACGTCCATCTACGATAATTTCCGTCCGATAAGCTGCGGGCTCATAATCAGCCTATAATGTTCCCACTGCTGGGACACAGGTCTCCTCTCTGTGAGAGGGGGTGGGCTGTAAACTACCACGCGGGCCCAGTGCGGGTTGGTAGATGTCACATATCTTCGAATTTTTGGTTTTAAGACATGCTGGTTTCCAAACGATATTTTCCTTCACCGGTTTGAGAGCAGTGGTGATGAAATAATTTACACAAATTAAAGCGCCTGTCTGGGTTCGAACCTTCGACCTATAACTCGGAAAGCGGGGCCGGGGCATAAGCTAGTAGCTAATATTTCAAGAAAATCAGAATTTTTCTCTTTGCGCGTCTTTTTATAGTACAATCAAAGACACAATTTTAACAAAATGTCATGGCGTTTCCTATGGGTTTGTGAAAGCCTTCCTGTGTTTCACTTTGGTATAAAAACAAATTGCCATGGGGTGGGGAAACGGGAGTCAAACGCCAATGACTTTTTCAAGCTGCATTTAGTTGGGTCGCGCCCGTCGAATCCTGGGTCGAGCAAAAGTGTTCATATGTTTTCTCATTCTGTATTTTGTTATGGAAAACCCATTTTATACCTATAGAATATCTGTGCTAATCTAATAAAGCTGAATGATGAGTTTGTTCGTTTGGACGCACTAATCTATGGAATAACACACTGATAGGAAAAAAATATTTTGTATTTGATTGTCCAATTCTTGAGGAAGAGAACATCTCGCGTGTCTGAGAACCAAAAATCCGAAGACATGTGACATCTACCAACCCGCACTGGGCCAACGTGGTGGATTACGGCCCATTCCCTCTCACAGAGAGAAGGCCTGTGTCCCAGCAGTGGGAACGTTATAGGCTGATTATGCTATGCTCTTAAAACGGTGAAGCAAAACATCGTGAGGAAACCGGCATGTCCTAGAACCAAAACTTCGAAGAAATGTGGTATTTACCAACCCGCACTGGGCCCGCGACGAATCAGAAATTAAGAGATGCGCAGGAGAACCAAGGTAACCGACATAGCCCGAAGAATTGCCAAACTTAAGTGGCAGTGGGCAGGGCACATTGCTTGCAGAACAGATGGCCGATGGGGCCGAAAGGTTCTGGAGTGGCGACCGCGTACCGGAAGACGTAGCGTTGGAAGGCCTCCCACAAGGTGGACCGACGACCTTGTGAAGGCCGCAGGAACTCGTTGGATGCGAGAAGCCCAAAACCGGTCGAAGTGGAGGTGCTTGCGGGAGGCCTATGTCCAGCAGTGGACGTCTTTCGGCTGAAATGATGATGATGATGATGACTGGGCCCGCGTGGTAGATTAAAGCCCAATCCCTCTCATAGAGAGGAGGCCCGTGTCTCAGCAGTAGGTCCCTCTCACAGAGGCACAAGGCTTGTATCCAAGCAGTGGGGGAACCTTATAGGAGGCTTATGAGAAAAAGAACCTTTGTTCTGCATCTAAATAATTACAGGTCGATGAAGAAACGTTTCGTCTGGGAACCAAACCCTCACCTTTCGACGACCCTAATGAAGATTTATGTTACCACAAGTGGTCCTAGGGTCCATTGGAACATGTACCTATCCTAGAAGGGACATCACTATAACTAGGGCAGGAGATAATGAAAAAATTCGATAATAATATCCGTTGGTACAGTCACACTCATATAAATCATTTGCTGTCAGGATGGTAAGAAACGTGCGCCGGCGCTGGGCTAGGGAAGGGACGGTGGGATATCGATATGTCGATAAAAATAGATAGCAATTTTATTGTGGTGGTGGTGTTACAGCTTCGATAGATAGTGGGGGTGTAGTATGCCTAAATTATATTATATTTAACACAATTTATGTAAAGTTAAAGTTAAAATATTAAAAGCGATGATAGGTAAACGAGGTTTGAGTAATAATCAATAATATACACAGTAAATTTTTTGTGGGTTGGTGAGTGGATTGATTTGTTTGTTTTATTTGAATACTAGCTGCGCCCCGCGGTTTCACCCGCATAAGTCTCGATCCCGTGCGAACGTCGGGATAAAAAGTATTCTATGTCCTTATCCGGGACTCAAACTATATCTATACCAAATTTCATTTAAATCGGTTTAGCGGTTTAGGCGTGAAAAGGTAACATACAGACAGACAGAGTTACTTTCGAATTTATAATATTAGTATGGATTTTTTAACAGACTCTAATGACTCACTAACCCAGACAGCCACCCTTAACAAAACGCGCAATCCATTTTAAATGTCTGTCCATTCGAAAAGTAGACAGTCAAACGCACGACCATTACTCTTACGACGTAAACTTCCTATTCCGTTTAACTACTTCAAACACACCAACCAACATAAAAATAAGTACGTAGATACTATTCATACGCCACACGCCACTATTTCCAAACAAACAAATAAGAATAACACCACAAAAGGCAGCCAAATCCGATTTACTTCATTACAGCTAAGCTTCTCCACAATGAAACGAACGTGCCTCAACATAGAGCGAGCAAATCATTCATTCCATTCATTCTTTATTTTTATCGATATAAAAGTGTCGAGCTAATCCCCTCACTAGTGAGGTGGACACGTTCAATGAAGCGGTTATTGTTGATCTGTTATTTGAGAGTGTAAGGAATGCATCCGGTTTTACTTGTATAGTAGTTAAAGGATGGAAGCGATGAGATTTGGTGAGTGTAGATAAGATTTTATGCTAACGTGGTTACCGAAAAAGCCTAGCGTCACTTTCAACTTCGAGTAATACAGAATTAGGTAAAGCTTTATTATCCGGAAAAGAACCGGAGTTACCGACATAGCTTGCAGAGTAGGTAAACTGAAGTGGCAGTGGGCTGGCCATGTCGTCGAAGGACCGATGGCCGGTGGTGCAGACGAGTCCTGGGGTGGAGACCGCGTACCGGCAAGCGTAGCGTGGGACGCCCCCTAGCTAGATGGACGGACGACCTAAAGAAGGTGGCTGGGGTAGACTGGATGCGGAAGGCGGAGGACAGGGTGCTGTGCCGCAGTCTGGGAGAGGCCTATGTCCAGCAGTGGACTGCGATAGGCTGAGTTGATTGAGGTAAAGCTTTGTTTTTTGACACCTTTATGTCAAATGCCATGTCTGGGAGTCGTACCGTGGCTCGAGCCGAGTCTCCTGTCCCTCGCACACTCTCTGCGCTCAACGCTCTCTTGGACGCTAAGCCTGACTGTGAAGATGTTCGACAATCTTGCGTCAGTTACTTAGAAATAGAGAAAGTACGGGCCCACATGTCGATAATTATGTCTCATGTAATAGGAGCAAGGTTAAACTCAGAAGCCCTGATTTGTTTCTACAGTTTTAACCTTTTGAACGCCATTGTCACATATATGTGACAAACGAAATCTTACCCTGAACGCCAACGTCACAAATATATGACAAAATACACGTCACACGGGTCGCAACATATTATGAAATAAACAATTTAATCATTACTTTTGTGTGTTTTTATTTATATAATTTATAAAAACTTTTTTACAAAAAAAAAACAACCGACTTTAAAAAAAACACTACAAAGTGATAAATAACTTTAATTTCGGAAGTCGGTGTCGTTGGTTCCGCATTTTCGTTTTTTGACACCGACTTCCGAAATTAAAGTTATTTATCACTTTGTAGTGTTTTTTTTAAAGTCGGTTGTTTTTTTTTTGTAAAAAAGTTTTTATTTTTCACTTTTTAGTTGTAGCTAACCCACAAAAAAGTAAACAAAAAGATCGTTAATGTAGATAAATTTTTAGATATTTGATGATTTTTCAAAAACCGCTTGTCCGATTTCGATAAAAATTTTATGGGACCATTTGGGAAGTATACCCTTTCCAACAAAAAAAGAATTTTTCAAATCGGTAGGCAAGCGACGGAGTTATGCGCGAACAAACACAAAAAAAAAAAAAAAAAACACAAACATTCGAATTGAGAACCTCCTCCTTTTTTAGAAGTCGGTTAAAAAGTTTAAGCTTCCGTCTATATTGTATTGCATGAAACTAATATAAATAAACCACCAATATCGAGAAATTTGTTGTTTTAAGTGTATGTGTGTGTTGTTTTGTTAAAGTGGCCTGGCGTCAGGGGTACGGCGATACGTTTATACTCTGGCGTTCAAAAGGTTAATCATGATCTGGCAGTTTCAGTAATTTACGCGGCCTACCCAAATGTCCTTTCTTTGGTATTGTACGTCGAATCGTTGAGCTCCTCAAGTTCTGAGTTGAGCTGCACGATTTTTGACAAATGCGTGCACTGACTGGACAGGTCCGCTCAATCTCTGTGGTTCTTTTCTCAAAAGACTATTTCAGACACCAATCTACATGGTCTTCACATGATCTGACCAAGATTTGGTCTGGACTTTAAAAGAGACTGTGACCTCTGAGTTTGTTTCGGCCTTTCTTCTCAGAGTAGTCAGATAGGAAACGCCGACCTCATCTAGCTTAAAAAAAATATGATTGACGTGTAAAAGTGTTTGTACAAACCTACTTACAGAAAATTACATTATTACTTACATTTATCATTTACAAATCAGGGCTTCTAGCGTTTCTTGCTGAAAAACCACTAAAACACTGCCCGACCGACCCAGAGATCGAACTCACTACCCCATACTCATCCTAGAAACCGAAGAACACCTTTAAAAAGAAAAAAACACCGCATTCCTCAACCAATCGAAAACCGATATACCAAAATACGATACCCCTACCAATATAACCTATAGTTTTATTACCAAATAATGTTTAATATTTTCGAAGGAAGCCATTTTCTTGTCGTTAGAGGCAGGGGGAAGAGGGGAGGAGGGGGGAGTGTGAAGGAAACCTTATAATACACGCATGGCTGACTCGAAGACGCCTTTGTGTTGTTACAGCTGGGGACAGGATTATTGGGGAATCTTTATCATGTCGTTTTGTTATTTGGGGTAGAGAGATAATTTGTGAGTAATGATTTGGTTGAGCGGTTTTTTTACTGCGTTTTAAACAATAGTTAGTGGTCAATAAAAAGAAAAATTAACTTCTTTTCTTTTCAAAGTTTTTGGAACATCTCTTGGGCAACATTTTTTACTTCTAGACCCAGCTGTTTAAGCTGTGCGTTGTATGTCAGCGATTGAATGTAAGATTTTTATTAAGTCTGTGAATGAATGAATTTAAGATTCTAGTTAACTAGATATTAAAAAAAGTATCAGTAGAGTAGATGTTGGTGTATGACACCTTAAATGAAAGAACAACGGCATATTTTTTTTTTGTGGTCGTGTATAATCAAGTATACAGGGTTATTGAAAAAACATTAACAACCTATTAAGAGGTCATTGTATTCATCATTATGAACAACTTTTACTATGGGACCAAACCTGAAATCGTGAAAAGAGTCAGCTGTTCCCTACATTTTGACGAGATATACGAACATAAATGTAGGGAACAGCTGATTTTTTTCCCGCGATTTCAGGTTTGGTCCCATAGTAAACGTTGTTCATAATGATGAATACAATGACCTCTTAATAGGTTGTTAATGTTTTTCCAATAATCCTGTATATAAATAAATAATAATATTAAAAGTTGTTGTCAAACAGATTACTAAATAAATTATTTTGATTATTTGAGTAAGTCTGTTTTTCAGAGAACCTGGGGATCCCTTCTTTTCGCATAATGTTCTTTTTCCTAATATACTTTGGCATAACTATTTTGGCTTAATTTGTTTTGGCATAATAATACATTGCCATATTTTTTTTGGCATACGGTTTATGTTGGCATAATTAGCTTTAAGGCTAATTTGTTTTCGCATAAATTTAATTCGCATAATACTAAATGACGTCAGGGGCACTCCGAAGTTTGGTTTGGTTAGGTTCCTTTAAACCCTGCAGACAGAAATAGGAGCCCCGCGCAGCGGGGCTCCGTCGACTTGACGTCATTAGAAAAAAAACGAGCATGCTAAATTTATGCTTTAGAATGTTATGCTTAATCATTATTATGATTAAAGAAATTATGCTTAAAAAAATTATGCGTAAGCTGTTATGCGTAAATAATGTTATGCGAAAATACAATTAGAAGAAACAAAGGTATGCCAAGTTATATTAGGTTTTAAAATTTTATGCAAATGGATAGGGAACCGAGAACCTGTGGTTCTATATAATAACTTGCCGATATACCTACATATGGTAAAATGTACTGTTGTTTGTGATCCAAATGACGGATGACGTATGAAGCTCTAAAAAACCTAGGCTAATTGATTTAGTAATTATGTAAATGCCCCGTGTCGTGTTAATAAATAAACAAAACATAGGTAATTAGGTTAAGTTAAATTTCACATGAAAACCTAAATAAAATTGAAGTGAGTAACTTTCCATACATTTTTTTCTAGCTAATTACATTAATGGAGCTAGGTGAACCAAAGAAACGGTACAAAACAAGCCTTCAAAAATAAAACTACCCAAATAAAAGCTGGGTCTGTATTCTCGGCCGACACTGTACTTTGCATCTTTTATCCTTCTCACGCTCGACTAGAACTGAAAGCTCTTTCAAAGTTGCTCTTTTCAAAAGATATGTTTAAAAGATACGGTTATCTTTTTATTTTTACCTTTTTTAGATGTAAAAAAGTAATGTTAAACTATATTTTGTAAACTGATATATTCTCCAATGGATTAGGCAGAGCATAACTCGCTCCATAGCGCGCTGAGCAACCATATACAGTAGGGTGGTCCTTATTCCTAAGAAAAAAAAAAATGTCACGTAATTTGATTATATGTATACCATAAGAAACTGTGTCACTATTTTTTTTCTTAATTTTTTTAATGACATTTAGCGTTCGCTACCAAGGTTTGAATTTTAAATAATTTCCTGCCAATTACTTACATCGGACTTTGCGCTTTTTATTTGATCTTAATTTTTTTTTTTTCTGATGTATCTGGTGTATTGTGTGTCTTTTAGTCTGTGCTAAATAAATATATTTCTTTTCTTTCTTTCTAAATAAAAACTCAAAATCTGTATTTGTTGGATTCTTTTATTCATTAACCTTACTTTGATTTCTAGTAGCTTTACTGAGTCCGCTACTTGTAGACGGGTGGATTTTCGTAATTTATCGTCATTTACAGGTGTTATTAATATTATATTATTTATAATACGGCACCGCACCACAACCGCGGCACGTGTCACATCCCAACATATATTGTGTCAAACGAAATAACATACGAATACCAATATACTATATTTTCAATGTAAGTGAATACAATGTAACAATCTACGCACTCAGGACCGAAGGACCAAAAAAATTTTGTGCGATGAATGATGAAATGATGATAAATAACGAAAATTCATCCAGACAGACGCCATTTCAAGTTGAAACACGTTACTATTACTTTTACAAATAAAACGCGTGCGCTCTCGTTAATGACTTATTAGAACTGAAGTGCGGGGCGAGCTAATCTAGACGCGTCGGTACAGAAGAGGGGTCGAGGGGAGGAGGGGATAAGGAGCGATTTTACTTGCACGTAAAATTTGATATAAACACTAAAATGAAACTTTAGTGAAACCACCATTTAAGCTGTCCTTCAACGCTTTTTGTAAAAACTTTGACAGCTGGTACTGGTAGTGACCTCTAATTCTTAATAAAAAAAAAAAAAAACTTATTTCATATTTAGATGTATACAGGGTGTTACGGAAAGGGTATATCAATACAAACGGGTTGAAGAGTGTATCTGGTCTAGACTCTCTGTACAAAATTTCAGCTCAAAAGCAGTAACTTTGAAAATGCTTAATATTTTTTTATTTCGATAGTTTATTAAATTGAAATCATAACAAACGTGTCACCGCACTACGAGGGTCATTATCCATTATCTGCAGTGTGTCTGTGCGCCTAGTACACGCACATCACGCCGCCGCGCGCCAGTGCAGCGCCGTGATGTCGAAACAAAAAAATATTAAGTATTTTCAAAGTTAATGAGCTGAAATTTTGTACAGAGATTCTAGACCAGATACACTCTTCAACCCGTTTGTATTGATATACCCTTTCCGTAACACCCTGTATAATGAAAAGACAAAGTGCCCCGGGGATAATTCAGAAGTCGAAAAATAAGGACCACCCTATACAGGGTGTCCCAGGGAACCTGTACCAGCGAAGGTCTGTGGTCAGGGGACACTAATACCCATCGATTGGACCCCTATGTATGTTCCGCAATATTTTGTAGTTATATCCATTACGTTTTTGAAGATTACACAAAAAATACTATTTTTAAAACTGATATTTGAAGTATCTACAAACATCTGCGAGTGACTAACTCAAAAAAAAACCGAGTGTGCTTATGACCACACGACTGAAGTGAAACTTCAAACGTACTTGGCTATGAGAGGAAGAGAGAAAGAAAATGTGCGCGCGCACTGCTTTCTCTTGCTTATATTTTCCACTCAACTCCCGTTCGCCTCGCTCGATCTCACTTTTCGTAACGCTTACGTCACGCGTTCGCCAGCTTACTCCCCAAGTCAAGCGTGCGTAAAGAAGTTTCACTTCAAAAAACAATTACGTGTGTATTTTTTGAATCGCCATACTTATATACAGATTTGTCGGTTACGGTAACAGTGTCGCGAGTTCAATGGTTTTTTTCCCATCTCAAAAATTGCCCATCGCGCTTAAAGAAGTTTTCACTTCAAAAAACTCATCAAATTGATTAATTTTTGTTTTGTCATGTTAAGATGTCGATATCCGTCATGTCTGCGGAGTTTTCCTAGCAAATTTGATTTTACCCTTTATAATTTCGCGTGTACCGCATAACTTTCATAATTAATGCCAGCTCGTGCGCAAGGACGATGTCAGGCGCTAATATCATTGCTTAACACCGGAAGCTGTAAGAGACCACCGGAAGCCGCCATATTGTAACGGATGTGCAGGTTAAATGGATTATTATGTTATTTTAATAT
Organism: Amphipoea oculea; assembly: GCA_945859645.1. Classification (NCBI taxonomy): domain Eukaryota; kingdom Metazoa; phylum Arthropoda; class Insecta; order Lepidoptera; family Noctuidae; genus Amphipoea; species Amphipoea oculea. Next base: position 11,158,820 of record OX243891.1, on the reverse strand, counting down.
TATGTCAGTTTGGTTTGGTCTTCATGCTTCTGTGGACGTAAAGGTTAGCCATATATTACGGATAGTTTTTTGATGTCAATTATAAGGTTATGTTAGGTAACAACAACAATAGGCTAGTTTCCTAAAAAATTCTAATTAGTCCGTCAGTTAGATTATCGAAAAATAATGGACCCGTATTTTTTCTTTTGTCAATCAAACAAAAAATGACAAAGATAAAGCGCGTCAAAATTTGGGAGTGGGGGGTCGTGACGTCACGCCGTGCTAAAAAGTGTCGCACGGCGTGACGTCACGCGGAACCTTAACGGGCGATATCTTCATCATTTTTTATATAATTGACAAAAGAAAAAATAAGGGTCCAATATTTTTTGATAATCTAACTGACGGACTAATTAGAATTTTTTAGGAAACTAGCCTATTGTGTCAAGGTTTTTGACACCTGAATTTTTGAAACATAAATAAATCCATGCTAATATTATAAATTCGAAAGTAACTCTGTCTGTCTGTCTGTATTTACCTTTTCACGCCTAAACCACTGAACCGATTTAGATGAAATTTGGTATAGAGATAGTTTGAGTCCCGGGGAAGGACATAGGATAGTTTTTATCCCGATATTCCCACGGGATCGAGACTTATGCGGGTGAAACCGCCGGGCGCAGCTTTTCACACTATATAATATTATAAAGGCGAAAGTTTGTGAGTGTGTGTGTGTTTATATATTTGTTACTTCTTCACGCTCAAACTGCTGGACCAATTTTGATAAAATTTTGCATGGAGGTAGCTGACACCCTGGATTAACATATATGCTACTTTTTATCCTGCTATTCCCACGGGATCGACATTTACGCGGGTGAAACCGCGGGGCACAGCTAGTTATTTATAATTTAAACCGGCATCGTCAACGGGTCATTTAATGGAGCATAGGGTCACAGCTAATATTGAAATATAAGCCCGTTGACAGTGATCTGGGGGGCAATTCTCGTAATTTTAAGAACGTTAACAGTATGATCTCAGTCTCAATTAAACCAAAGAGTTGTTATCTATGGAAATTGACCTGCTGGTTACAACCGTATGGGAGCGTTCAAGTATTACGTAACGCAATTTGGGGGGGCGGGGGGGTCTCGTAAAACGTTACGATGCGTTACACGGGCGGGAGGGGGTCCTTCTTACAACACGTTACGTAACATTATTTCTTTTTTTATATAAAAAAATAGGGAAATAAAACTCCCAAATTGGCAACCCTTTTCGTTTACGTTTTACGGGGAATCTCTCGATTGTATTAGTCTGGTCGCCATTTTTAATTTGTTCTCGCATGTTGGTAAACCTTTTCGTTTATATTTCACGGGGAATCCCTAGATTGTATTGTACGTCATTTAATGTTGTTTTTGTTGTCAGTATTCGTTAGTGTTTATGCAGAAGCAAATTGCTGTAGTCGCTGTTATTAAAGTGAGTTCATAGTGTTCATACTGTAATGTCCTCAAAAGAAGGAGATTTGTATCATCAGCTGTTCTTGTTTTATTATAAGGCAATTAAAACTATACGAAGGATAAAAACTATAACAACTTTTTGCGACTTCAGGGTAAAAATGATGACTTGAGTGTTACGTAACCTTTAGAGAGGGGGGTGGGGGGGTACAGAAAAACGTTACGGAGCGTTACAGTGGGGGGAGGGGGGGTCAAAAATCTTCAAAAATTGCGTTACGTAATACTTGAACGCTCCCTATTCACAGACATTGATGAAAGTTAATGAACCATTAACTTAACACTTTGAGCGGAGCAACGTTATAATACTTACGTAAAATTTGATAAACGCTATTTGACACAACGTTTAATCACGTCAGCAAAAACTATGTCTTTCTTAAAACAACGTGTATAAACGGCTGCGGCTTATACCAATTCCTTCAAGCTACGTCATCGCGCCGTATCACTTTAAATTTTCGGACTGCTAGCGCCATTCCACGTTAGTTCACTTTATAAGGCTACTCACACACATACATTCTAATTACGTATTTTGTATGAGAAAATAGTGCGCCGCGCAACAAACATTTGAATACCCAGATGCTCCGCTCAAAGTTTTAAGATTACTAAACGGTGAACATAACGGTTCCTGAAAATACTCAAAACAGTTAATCTGCCATCAGATTTGACTGAATAGAATGTTGACTCAGTAGAATATTTTATTAGGAAGTACCTAATTTATATTTTTACACGAGGCAAGTAAATGCGTAAATAAGAATGTGTCATTTTCACAATTACTATTAAACGTACGTGATAACGGCACCTACGTACACAAGTACGTAGGTACGTGACACAGCACATCAAACTACCCGAAACTATCAAATTTTCCCAATCAACTTTGAACCATATACTTTAGCGATAAAGTTGAAAATCTATTAAAGAAATTTGACAGATTGTAGTTGCTTGATGTGCTGGCGTCTGTACTTACAAATAACTTATAAAGAAAATAATGTTAAAACGACATTCAAAGTAGGTATTTTTTTTTTTTGTTAATTTTACAATAATTTTTGTTATTATTTTTCTTAATTTATCATTATTATTAAGTTATTATATTTCTGTATAATAAAAGTTAATGTCGCACACCCTAGCGAAGCTCATGAGATGGTTCAAGCTAATAGTGTGGTTACACCATGGACAAAATTGCAGGTTTTTTTAAAAAAAAAAAAAAATATATATAAAAGGTTCGCGTTTTCTCCAATACACTGGAAAAGTGCATCTATATCTTAATTTTATTTTATTTTTCTGTAAAAAATAATCTTTTTCGATTTGCAGATCAATCGACTTAAAATCGCATAGATTTCGTCAATAAAATAAAACATTTACAAGATTGTATTTTTTTTTTGGTAAAAATAATGTTAAAACATCCGTTTTTTTTTTGGTTAATTTCACATTTTGTTTATATTATTTACTTAATCATTACATTTCTGTACAATAAAAGCTTATGTTACGGGGTTGGGTTAGCCCTACGGGTTGGGGTCACACCGTAGCGAAGCTCATGAGATGGAACAAGCGAATACTGTTAGGCCATGGGGATTTTTATGACGATTTTATGACGTTTTTATGGGAAAGTTTTCCCTTTTTCATCTGACATATTTGATTTGCAAGCTTGAATTACACCGTGACATCACAGCGGGCCCTATCAGAATACCAGCGCTGTGACATTTATTTTTTTAAATGTCGCAGCATCATGCTGAGATAGGAGCCTTTTGGCCTCGTATAGGACTTTCTGTTTCATTTTTCTTTTTGTTATTTTTTTTTTATACAGGGTGAAATTGAATTCAGGGGCATCCTTGTAAGGGGTCATTTTATTCATCATTTTAAACAACTTTTACTATGAGACCAAACCTGAAATCGTGAAAAAAAATCAGCTCTTGCCACATTTTGACGAGTTATGTGAACATAAATGGAAGGAACAGCTGATTTTTTTTCGCGTTTTTAGGTTTAGCCCCACAGTAAAAGTTGTTCATAATGATGATTACAATGACCCTTTAAAAGGATGCCCATGAATTCAATTTCACTCTGTATAACTTGTTTTTTTTTTTACTGTGTTTAGTTTAGTTTGTGATCTTCCTGTACGAGTCGCAATCAATACTATTTCTTTCTTTAATTATATTGCCTCAATATTTAATGACAGACCTTGGTTTGTTAAGTCAGCGATGTATTTTCAGAATTGGCTGAGATTTTTTCTAAAAATATTTGTCTAGACTTTTACCAAGTATGTTGGGGTCTGCTTCCAGTGTAACAGGTTGCAGCTGAGTACCAGTATTTTACATGGAGCTACTTTGTAACCTCTATAGCCCAGTTTCTGGGTAAGTTGGTACTCCTTGGTAAGATGTATTTTTTAAACAAGACATGATCACTCAAGACTTGTGGTTTTGGAAGCTAGATTTTGATTAGAGACGGCTGATACCTCTTGGTATGACCACTAGCTTTTTTTTTCCCTACTAAAAAGGTAGGAAACGTCTGTCTAATAGTTCTACCCCAAAAGCCTTGTAGAAAAAGGTTAAGCATAACTAGAATATTGTTTGCAGGTTTATTTTTAATTTTCGTTTTAGATCCACATGCTGAGTGAAGGTTGATTTTGTCGCTAAGGACTATGACATGAATGATCATTCGAAGACGTCTCATAGAATTTTTTTCCCACAAAAACACAAATTAAAAATCGTCATAAAAATATAAAAAAAACAGTTTTGTTTGTTTTTATTGTTGTTATATGCTAGCGGCGCTGGGTGGAAAATTAACAAAATTATAATAAAAGTATATAGACACTGAAGAACCCGGTTTTAGGCACAAGCTCATGGGGTTGGGGAGATGATTGCTGTCATTGGGGATATGGTGAAGTCAAAATACTCCTATAAGGCAAAATATACCACGTGATTCTTCTGTTCTAGCCCTTTTCCCATGTATGTTGTAGTTATCTTCTAGTTTAACTAACTAAGGGCTAGAGACTGCTTTTTGACTACTTACTTTGGTAGTTTAAGTAAAATCAAACGAATGTTAACTTTATTTGTAAAATTAATGTTCAAATTCGTATGAAACGCTTGCTCACAATAGCTTATACGAATATGAACATTATTGACATAAAAGAATAAGGTTCACGGTCGTATGAAGCAGTATCTTTACTTACAAAAGTAAAGTCAAAGTGCGGTCTGCGAATCTTGCCTTAAATCTTTAACTCTTGATTAAAACAATGCTTTCATGAATTTAGCGTTACTTTTTTTAATGCCTAATGTTCTTTATTGGCAATTAAGTCGCTAAACACGGCTAAGATACTATAATATTATATCTTAAGATACAATATCGCTCGCCATACAATTCAATGGACCATTAGGTACACACGACGAAGATAATACTTATTTATTTCATATTCTATTGAATTGTATGGCGAGCGATATTGTATCTTAAGATAAAATATTATAGTAATCTTAACCGTGTGTAGCGCCCTTTAAAAGTGGTGCAATCCTCTTAGTGTTCATACACACAAGAGACACGACCGTATCAACGGCATAGGTAACTGCAGCCGGCTTAGTCGCAAAACGTCTCTTTCGCAAAATGTCTACTGGTCGTAAAATGTCTCTTTCGCAGAATGACTCTTTCTCAAAAGGCCGCTTTCTCACAATGTCTCTTTTGCAGGGGTTTACTGCTTGATATCGAATGCCCGGTGGCTTACTCCCCGAAGTCATCAGATCGAACGTCCGAATTGCCGAAATGTCTCTTTCGCAACTTGTCGCGTTAGTAACTTGGAATAAAATTTAGCCAGGTTTAAAAAAAAGTTTGTTTTCCAATTTTGTGACAAAGCCCTTCAGCCATCAACGCTGCCGCTCGTGTATCGATCATCCTACTCAAATACTTGAGGGACGGCTGCAGTTGCATTTACCGTTGATGCCTGACGCTCGTGTATATGCTCACTTCGAGTGCATAGAGAAATTCCACAACTTAACACATATACTCACAATGTCATAGATCGATGCCGACCACACAATACTCCGAAGTGATTGATGTATCGACAACAGATCTAAAATCGATGGACTAGAGTTATCTATACCAGATACTAGTACATGTATACGCAATGATTGATCGTCTGAAGTTAAACCACAAGCGAAAGTGTGGGTCTACTACGATCCCATTAATAACTACTAGACTACTCTAACCTTCAATCTAACCCAAATCTACCGTCTGAGCCGATTAAACTTCGTTATTATTTGGGATATCAATATAAAGAAGCTTCATAAATCGCCATTGCTAGTGTCAGCACATATATGCCGCCGTATTTTGAGTTTTTTTTAAAGACCTTGGCTTGTCCTAGACTACGCTTAGCGTCACTCAACGAATACTAGCCGAAAACCTCCAGATTTGTATCTTTTGAGTGGTATAAGGTGGACTAGATGTACTATTTTAGAAATATGAAGGACAGCCACTCGAAATTTATATAATTATCTCCCTACCAGTACTGACAACCAGTGGCGTGCATTGCATATAGGCATATAAGCAGTGCCTACCTCGATATATCAACATAAGCCTGTCAATTACATTTTAGTGTGTGTGCCCCATCAAGAAACTCACTAAATTATCATACCTAACAGAAAACAAAATCTTCATCCAAACGCGCGGCAGTAGGCAGTCGCCGGACGGCCTATACTCGGCTCCCGTACTATTCGAAAATTGTCATTGGTCTTTACTTGTTCAAGTTAATACGACAAAATTAAAATACGTACGTCTCACGCGTAATAAAATGACGTTCGACCTTCGCAATTTATCACCCTTAAGTAGGCATGCTTACTCAAATAACCACACTTTTGACCTCACTCTTTTTTCTGATTAGTGACTGCGTTTGCCTAGACTAGACCCGGCCTAGTGCCTACCTATTCTGAAAACCAATGCACACCACTGCTGACAACTGCTCCAAGCACTAACTATATCCCTGCAAAACGATTTCTCCGCACTAGTGGCATGCGTTATCACTTCAAGACTATAATCCCTCATTTTGACTTCACCAAACCCAAACGCCCAGCACCACCCAGGGGTAAGTGAACACCAAGAACCTTGGGACGAACAGGGACCACACCATTGACCTGCTACGTCAGGTCAACTACTCACAGTCTCTGCAGGTGTCTTAGTCTCAAAAATAGCCCCTCTGGCAAGTGACCCAGGCGGTTATTGTTGAGCCTCCTGGAAGGAAATATTAATATAGTCTAGCGTTTCTTAAACTGTGGAGTTATTTGACATTTTGGTACAAAATTGCCTCAAACAAAAAAAAAAAAGACAGAATACTCGACGATCTTATGCTTATTGCTGCACAAAAATGGTATAAATTTTAAGAGGGATAGTTCCAGTAAACTCTGGAAAAGTGTTTTAAAATTGTTTTAATTTATTGACTAATTAATGAAACACGAGGAAGAATCGAAGATACAATTCTGTTATTTAGTGATAACTTTTAAAACTAAAAATATTACATTCTTTATTAAATAATGACAAAAACGTAAACAATAATAAACTCCGAAATAAAAAAATCAAAAAGTTTAAGAAACGCTAATACGACGCTGCAAAGTCATTGCATACGGAACAAACGCAATCAGCTATTCCAATTGGAAGTTTCAAAATTGGAACTTCACATTTTTCTGTACGACGCGCGACGTAAGTTTGTAATGAGGTTTTACACTCCAGACTTTTAATGGTTTTGGAATTGAAAACTTTGTTTGTAGCTGCAATCGTATAAATAATTATGGTAAAAAATAAGAAAAGTCCCTGAAATGAACTGAAAGAAAGAAAAAAGGAAACACAACACGCAAAACGGCTATCGCTCAGCATAATGCTGTGACCCTATGCGAGACAGAGCTACAGCGCTGGTTTTCAGCTATAGCCGGCGCTGACGTGATAACATCAACTGCTTTAATTTTTTTAACAAATGTTTTTGACATTTTTTTTTACATGAAAACTTTCCCTATTCTAATATTAATTTATCCCATTGTTTCTAATAGGTAAATTGCTGCTCATTCAAAGTATTTCAGGACTTAAACCATTAAAATATCTGCATGTAATTAAAGTAAAATTAATTAAAACGTTATGCAAATGTACTTACAGTCGCTCTAACGCGTTCAGCTCTAGGAAGGCATCCCTCTCGATCGTGTGTATTAAGTTTTCTGATAGTTGCCTGTAAAAGATAAAATATGAAAAAATAAAGCACCAACTACCTAATCAGTTATTTTGGGAAGGCATTATATATTAGCTGCTGATGTAGCAGAAAAGTTTAACCGCTCAAGCGGCGCGCGTCACCCATTTAAAAAGTTAAGGGTTTCTTATTTGGCGTATTCTATTTATGTATTTAATCCAGTAACAATAATATCTAAATTGTATCTACCTACACTTTACATAAATGTTAGGTAATCTCTTGTTATCAAAGTTAATTCTTCATTAACATTAATTGAAGTTTCACAGTGTGGCCGTAAATAAATTACTAATTTAAGAAATAGGTATTTATAGATTTACCATCAGCGTATAAAAGACAATACGTATGCATTATAAGGACTAAAACCAAATAATATCGGTATTTATTAAAATAAGGTGACACTTACAATGTTTTCAAGTCCTTCAGGCTTTGGAAGTCGCTCTGAAAGATGATTGTAATGTTGTTGCCTTGCAGATCGCTGAAACAAAAGAAAAATAGGTTTAATTTAGCTATTTTTGTATTTTGGGGGTTCAGGGGTCCTAGTCCTAGCGAAGGAGGCGGCGCGGCGGGATGGCTGAGGTAGAGAGCCTCACGTCCCAGCCGCCGCGGGAGACGCTCCGGGCGTCGGGAGCCGCGTGACGACTCCCGGGTACCGTAGGCGCGGGCCTGCGGACGGAGAGTAACGGGTAGCTCACCGTCCGATCAGGACCAGGCCCGTGCCGGACGGCGCGTACGTGTTCCACGCGCGCCTCAAAGAGATGTCAGCAAAAAGGAAGGGGCCTGCCAGGGCCGAAGCCTGCGGGGGGCGCGGGATTGTCCGAAAGGGTTACCGCTACCCCGGAACATAAAGGGCTAAGGAAAGAACACGGATGGGTTTTAGTCAGTAAGAGTTTGACACTCCCTTCCGCTCCACCCAGAGCGGGAGGGGTCATTTGATGATTTCCCGTCCATAAAAAAGGGGGTCCTAATCCATGCCCATATTTTAAATGCAAAAGTAACTCTCTCTGTTACATTTTCACACCTAAAACACTGAACTGATCGTTTTGAAAGACACAGGTAGCCTGGAGCTGAAGAAGGACATATACATATATGCTACTTTAGAGCGCCCAACTGCGAGTCGGACACGAAGGTTTCCGAAGCACAAGGCAAAAATCGCCGAAAGAGACACGTTTCTTATAATATGGGGACCCCCTTTAATCTCTTCTAAGCGTGTCGATAGCAATCTAAATGGATTCGGCCCAGAATTCGGCTATCTGTTTGGCGCCATCACCAGCGTCCATCAGTTCCTGTAACGTGCAGCTGACAGGACACGCAGGACACGATATTAAGTGTCCCATCGTTTGTGGAACAGCACTAAATTTACACTCCAAGGCGGAGTCGTCCATGAATCTCCAACCGAACAGGTTTTCCTTGCTTCGGCCACCCTGGGTCCGGAGTACCCCCTTTAATTTTCAACTTTATTTTATTTTTATTCAAAATCAAAAGTCGTTTATTCAAATTAGACTAACAATCAATCAATCGTCACACTTTTCAAACGTCAAAATTACATAAGACAGTCCCCCAAAACGCCCCCCCTTCACCACCCAATCCATGGTTACAGATTGGGCATCGCTGTTCCTGCCAGCCTGTACACTCAAACTCAAACTCAACTCAAAGCATTTATTTCAATTAAACCAATTACAGGCACTTTTGAATTGTCAAGGGGTCGGTCAGTCAGAAAGATGAAGCTAGTTGCCCATTCCAAAGAGTAGGTACCTATGGAGAAGTACGGGCAAGAAACTCCATGGACACCCTTTTAAATCAAAATAATGTGGTTACAAAGTCTTGGTTACATCATTCGTGTTAAAAATTATACATGTGAGAACGATGCAGAACGTTAAAAGCGTCCATAATGAGAAGATGAAAAAAAACAACAATTCAAGTATTAAATTAAAATAAGCCGTGGCAGCAAAGAGATGCCCTACTGATGATGTCCCTACTGACGGCGCCCGTTCACGAACATGACGCATGTATTAGACTTGACATAGGAATCAAACGTTGAACCCCACAATCCACAGCCACGAGTGCTGGCACCATACCACATTACAACTTAGTCGCCACAAAGGGACTCCATCGGTCCTTCGGCGCCAATAAAACGGTTTATATCCCTAGATTGCAGACGTTAATAAGTTAATAGGTACTAGTTGTAAATGTTGGTAGTTTACGACTGAATTGTGGAGTATTATGACTCTTGGACTACTTGGTGGCCAAGTGGTAATGGCCACGACTTACGAGTTGTAGGTCGTAGGTTCGAACCCAGACAGGCGCTTTACTTTGTGTAAATTATTTCATCACCACTGCTCTCAAAACGGTGAAGGAAAATATCGTGAGGAAACCGGCATGTCCTAGAACCAAAAGTTCGAAGACATGTGACATCTACCAACCCGCACTGGGCCCGCGACTGTGCTACTACAATCTATCAAATTTATTTAATAGATTTTCAAGTTTATCGCTAATGTATAAGGTTCAAAGTAGATCGGGAAAATTTTAGAGTTTCGGGTAGTTTGATGTGCTGGCGTCTGAACATAAATAAATAATTAAAGAAAATAAAGAAGAAATAAATCTGAACATTATTTCCTTCTCTATCATATCCTACCATTTAGCAAAGGACAGCAACATCCAGTGGCGTGCATTGGTTTTCAGAATAGGTAGGCACTAGGCCGCGTCCAGTCTAGACAAACGCGGTCACTAATCCGAAAAAAAGTGAGGTCAAAAGTGTGGTTATTTAAGTAGGCATGCCTACTTAAGGGTGATAAATTGCGAAGGTCGAACGTCATGGTATTACGCGTAAGACGTACGTAATTTTAATTTTGTCGTATTAACTTGAACGAGTAAAGACCAATGACAATGTGCGAATAGTACGGGAGCCGAGTAGGCCGTCCGGCGACTGCCTACTGCCGCGCGTGTTTGTATGAAAAATTTTGTTTTTTGTTAGGTATGATAATTTAGTGAGTTTCTTAATTGTGGGGCACACGCACTAAAATGTAATTGACAGGCTTATGTTGATATATCGAGGTAGGCACTGATTATATGCCTATATGCAATGCACGCCACTGATAGTTAGGTAAGTACCCTAGAGAACTGGCCCCATTAACTCATATAATATAGGTAACTATGGCACCCCGCGGTCACAAAGTAATGGCTCTTAAATGGCACTTAGTGCCACTAAATGTGCACACTTCACTAATGTTCAAAGTGCCTCACAACTTAATAAGGAAGGGTGTTTGATGTACCTTTGATTATGAATATGAAGATGTGTGGTTTTGGGACGAAGTGTGAAGGTAACCTCAGAATAGTATACAGCATTCGAATTGCGTATACATACACTTTCAATATTCATCTTCTGCTTAGCCTTTTCCTAACTATGTTGGGGTCGGCTTCCAGTCTAAGCGGATGCAGGTGAGTACCAGTATTTTACATGGAGCGACTGCCTATCTGACCTCCACAACCCAGTTACTGGGTTTTACGAAACCCCTTGGTAAGACTGGTTATTAGACTTTCAGGCTTCTGATGACCCGTAACTACTGTCAATGATCCACGAATGACAGCCGGGACCAACGGCTTAACGTGCTTTCCGAGGCACGGTGGGGTCTTGGTATGTAAAGATGGTCACTTATCCACGGACCAACCGCGGCAAGCGTAGCTTAACCTGATCGATCTCTGCGTGCTAAGTTTCGTTTATAGATCTCGGCCTTAGACAAAACTGTTGTGATTCCTCTGGTGAGTGTTTGGCTTTAAATACCAATACAAATTAAATCACTCAACTAAATAAAACCGTAACATTTTCAACCATAAACAACAAATAATCATAAACAAAACAATATAGTGTTGTCCAACAAAATTAAATTAGTCGATTCCCAAGCCAATAAAAATTAATCTAGCGATTATTACTAATCGAATCACTTCAATTCTCACGTCGAAGCGATTGCGGCAATTCTATCGATTATCGAGCTATCGGGAACAGACGATAATTGCTTGCTACGAGTATAATTGCTGGATTTACAAACAGCGCTCCTAATAGTGGTGTAATGATGTCGGGATTAATTTTTATCGATGCTTTTTTTTGTTGTTTATGATTTTGATTAAGTACATTGTTGTTTTTGTGAATGAATTTAATAATGGAATACGTTTGATTTATTATCATTATGTGAAGTCAATCTGTGCATTAAGAGCCTATACTACCTCAGCTTAAATTCACTCTTTATCTCGCTCATACGATACTGCTCGCGGACTGAGTGAGAGCGAGACAGAGTGCGGTGCTGGGCGGCAGGAAGCGCCAATAGTTTAGGTATTTGCTTTTTACAGTGAAAATAATGGTAATTATAAAAAAATAAATAACATAAGACCTGCTTTAAAGTAAGTTCAGTTAGTATGCAAAGTTTCATGATCTAATTTGAAGTATTTTTTGAATACCAGCGGTTTATTGTTCGGGTTAGAGGAATTTTATGGAATCGTGTTTTCGTCTAACATAAGACTTAGCATTAATCCTCAACTTTACTATAAATTTATTTCAAAATTATTCGTGCAGTATTTTAGACATAACGGAGGATCACGCTAAGCCATTTGAGGTAGTATAGGCTCTTAAAATGTTTATGTACTTATACAAACAATAATTACACAACTAACTAAGACTGTTTCCACCGGTTTCCATATCGATAACAAAGTAAAGTGCTTGCCTGGGTTCGAACTCAATACTGGGCCACCACTGCACTGCTCTAACAAAATTATATTCTAACTAATAAAACATATCCCTGGATCTAAATTAACACAGATTTAAATGTTTACCTAATTGTTTTAAGGCATGACATGACCGTGGTCACTGTCGGACTGCATAGAAAAGAAAGAGAAGCGCGATGACACAACGCTGGTAATTTAATGCAAATATGAAGCAATTATCTAAATACAAAAACTATTTAATAATAAATATAATATTATAAAGAGGTAAAATTTGTTTGTAAGTTTGTATGTATGGGGTAATCTCTGGACCTACCAGTCGGATTTGCAAAATTTTTCTTGCATTGATAACCCAAATCTTGAGGAAGGCTATAGGCTATTTAACGTCACGCTATGCCCCTTAGGAGCCGAGCAAAAGCGCTATGGGGAAACGAAGTGATAGAGCAGGAGACGCGGGCAAGTGATGCAATACGACGAGATGTGTCGAGGGAATAAGAAATTTCAAGCGAACGAAGTCGCGTGCAGAAGCTAGTAATAAATAATCCATCATTGAATGCAGTTTGGCATTAGAAATTTAATGGTATATTTGTAACTAGCTGCGCCCTGCGGTTTTACCCGCGTAAATGTCGATCCCGTGGGAATATCGGGATAAAAACTATCCTATGTCCTTTCTCAAGTTCCAAACTATGTCTGTACCAAATTTCACACAAATCGGTTCAGTAGTTTAGGCGTGAAGAAAAGACAGACAGACAGAGTTACTTTCGCATTTATAATATTAGTTTGGATTATAATTAAAATATTATAATTAAAACTGTTAATGAAGGGATAACTGCTTTTAAAGACAATTAAGAGGTGAATTTGAACATTTTTTTTATGAATTAATGTATTTAATTAATTGTATTAAAATAAGACTTGAAAATATCAAATATTTTTGTTTTTGGGCAAAATTATTTGCGGTTTAAGAGATACACCTGCTTTAAAAAACCAACTTTTTGACCGTTTTCTTAAACCTCCGCCTTAAAACATATTGTTACACAACATAGCGCATTATGAAAAACAGAACACACAAGACAGCCCTGGTTATTAATCCTACAAATTATATTCAAATATAAACTGCTTTGATCTATTTAACCAACTGGACATCAAAAGGAAGGTGTTGTGTTTATTTAAATCATAATTCATGCGAAAATAAATCTTATCAGGGTAAGTATCGTTTGTTTCGAAATCTGTGTGAGATTTTCCATAGGTATAATAAACACAGATATAGATAGACCTAGATAACACAAGTCTTGTATCACGATCTGCATCATCTGCTTGCCTTTTCCCAACTATGTTGTGGTCGGCTTCCAGTCTAACCGGATGCAGCTGAATACCAGTATTTTACATGGAGCGACTGCCTATCTGACCTCCACAACCCAGTTACTGGGTAATACTATACTCCTTGGTAAGACTGGTTGTCAGACTTTCGGGTTACTGACTACCCATAACGACTGGCAAAGATCTACGAATGACAGCCGGGACCATTTGCTTAACGTGCTTTCCGAGGCACGGAGGGGTCTCGGTATGTAAAAATGGTCACCCATCCACAGACCAACCGCGGCAAGCGTAGCTTAACCTGATCGATCGACCTGTGTGGCTATTATTATTTAGCCACGATGATTGTATGTATAAATATTAGTATGGTTTTGATTGTGAAAAGAAAGTTTTTTGAGGTATTTTCATGATTTTTTCTGTCGTACCAAATTAGTTGTATTATTTTTTCAACACACTATCTAACTAGCATATTATATCCTGAAGAATATTATATATTTTTTTCTGATTTTGTTTACTATATTCTTTCAGTCATCGATCATATACTTTTAGTTTAGGCATTATAAAACCTGCGTTTTTTGCGTTTAGGTCCTGTAGTCCCTTTAAGGTCAAAGTGTTACCACTCAAACTCAAAGCATTAATTTCAATTAAACCATGTACAGGCACTTTTGAATTGTCAAAATTAAATAGTCGGTCAGTCAGTCAGAAAGTTGAAGCTAGTTGCCCATTCCAAAACGTAGATCTCTATGGAGAAAAACGGGCAAGAAACTCCATGGACACTCTTTTAAATCAAGATATTACAAAATCCTGGGTACATTATTCTTGTTGCTTCTATATGTGAGAACAATGTAAAAAAAAAACACACACAAATGAAGAAACAATTCAATATACATATAAGATTAAAAATAAGCCTTGGCAGTTAAGAGATGACCAGTCTCAACCGACGGCGCCCGTTCACGAACATGACGATCGATGATCTACTGTACCTAGGCAGGCCTAGGCTTAGTAATAATGGTTCCGTGGTGCCTTAGGGTCTTGGGCACGGAACCCTAAAGAATGATTGGTCGGTTATTAATAAGCAGTGTTTGCAATAAGCAGTCAGTCGGTTCGTATCCCTGCTGCGAACGTTTCGCCATCGGAGCGCATAATTCATTCGCTTAGTGCAAACTTTATGAGCGGTATTCATCATTATTATATGGTGGCGTCGCACAGATAAGAAACAGAAGTTCCAGATGATATAAAACTTTTACAGCTATACAGGGTGTCCCAGGAAACCTGTACCAGCGAAGGTCTGTCGATTGAACCCCTATGTATGTTCCGTGATATTTTGTAGTTGTCACGCGCGAGCCGAATTAGCCGCAGTACGAGAACTAAGCCAGGGCATCCCGACCAAATGGGTTAGGAGGTTAGAACTGTGATCAACCGCGTGCGAGCCGAGAGAACGAAGCGAGGCAAGCACTGCTTCCAAAGGCCAGGCGGTTAACTAAACGGCTAATTTAACCAGTTGGCTGCGACATAATTATACATTATAATTGCACAAAACAACTAGTTTCTAATATCAAAAATTTCTTTGTCCGCAGGCTTGAACAGGCATCCGAAGCGCTACGCTCCGAACTATCAGACTGGGTACCAAAAACTCGCTCAGAAATCAAAACGCTACTACTCGACCTCGCCGAAAGGCAAGTCAACCTGCACACGCAAACGCTCCATGGATGGGAACACGCGTTAAAACTAGCTACGGAAGCTAATATAGATGAGATATTTAAGACTGTCTCCAAAAATGCAGTACAGAATCTTTCGCCTTCAAGGTGTAGGTCTGAAATGACTCCTACGGAGACGGAAAGAGATCTAGATGATTATAGCGAAGAATTTGACGCTAACAGTCATGATGACTTTGAATCGAATCATGTTATAGTGTACGATGAGGACAGAGTTTCAGATCCAAAGCTGCAGCCTAATTGCGGAACGCCAAATCGTCAAATGATTCTGATCAGTTGGCTTCATTTCTATTCACAATTGGCTTCATTTTACGATTTTCGAATTGCAAAACTCTATTTTATTATGAAACCAATTATGAACGTTAAGGCCCTGCGCAGAAACTAGAGTTTCGCAATTCGAAAATCGTAAAATGAAGCTATTTGTGATAGAAATGAAGCCAACTGATCAGAATCATTTGACGATTTGGCGTTCCGCAATTAGGCTGCTGAATTTAGAGAACGATATTGATGGTGATTTTGAATCCAAACTGGATGAGAAAAAGATAGTGAAAAAAAAAAGATAGTGATTTTTTCTTTTTTTTTTTTTTTTTTTTTACTTTTATGTAAAAGATAGTGGAGGTGGTAAAGGTGGGTGTAAATGAAGCCATGGCTTCTGTTAGTGCGTTACGCAATTACAGTTCGACACAACTTAGATGTAGCATCGGCAAAATTCGTAAAACCGATCACATCCGAACTGAGTGCGCCTTCAAAATCACCAATCTTTATTACTACTTTAGGAAAAATTTATAAATTTTTCCTAAAGTAGTAATAAAGATTTATGAATACGAATTACGAACGTTTTACGAATTTTTGCCGATGCTACATCTAAGTTGTTTCGAACTGTACCCTGGTAATCATAGATTCTAAAATGTATAGTTTTCTGTTTGCATAAACTAAATGTACATATTGTGTAATCCATACTATTATAAATTCGAAAGTAACTCTGTCTGTCTGTATGTTACCTTTTCACGCCTAAACCGCTGAACCGATTTAGATGAAACTAGCTGCGCCCCGCGGTTTCACCCGCGTAAATGTCGATCCCGTGGGAATATCGGGATAAAAAGTAGCCTATGTCCTTTTCCGGGACTCAAGCTATATCTATACCAAATTTCATCAAAATTGGTCCAGCCGTTTGAGCGTGAAGAAGTAACAAACATATAAACACACACACTCACAAACTTTCGCCTTTATAATATTAGTGTGATATATATATATATGTATTAGTGTGATTTGGTATAGAGATAGTTTGAGTCCAGGGAAAGAACATAGGTTACTTTTTATCCCGATATTCCCAGGGGATAGAGTTATGCGGGTGAAACCGCGGGGCGCAGCTAGTATTATAAATGCGAAAGTGTGTCTGTCAGTTACCTCTTCACGCTTAAACCGCTGAACCAATTTAGATGTTTGGTAGGTATAGAGATAGTTTGAGTCCCTGGAAAGGACATAGGATAGTTTTTATCCCGATATTCCCACGGGATCGAAACTTACGTGGGTGAAACCGCGGGGCGCTGCTAGTAAATAATAAAAGTAAAAAAAAAACATATGTCAGGAATTCCGCCATCTTGCTAATTCGATAGAAATCATGGAGTTCTTGCTTATTTATCTCCATAGGAAGTATTAGGAAGAAATTAACTTGGGTTCCCTACTTATAATAAATGTTGGGTAGCGTCTGTATAGTTCCACAACGCTTTGTCTTCCTCTTTCAAAAGTCAAAATGTTAACACTGTTGCTATGAACCTCCTCCTTATTTTAAACGAAACAGCAAACACTGGTTAAGGCGACTACATGACCTAAAACGCGGTCTTTGTCAGACTGCATAGAAAAGAAAGAGAAGCGCGATGACACAACGGTGGTAATTTATTGCAAATATCTATTTACAAAAACTATTTAATAAAAAGTAATCCATCACTGAATGCAGTTTGGCATTAGAAATTTAGGTAACGGTATATTTTTAATCATAATTAAAATTGTTAATGAAGAGATTTAAACTGCTTTTAAAAATTAAGAGGTGTATTTGAACATTTTTTTGATGTATTAATGTATATTTAATTATAATTTGAGTTCCATCACTCTATTAAAATAAGACTTGAAAATATCGTACCAATATTTTTTTTGGTCAATATTATTTACGGTTTAAAAAACCAACTTTTTGACCGTTTTCTGAAACCTCCGCCAATACCACTCCGTTCAATGGTCAAACATATTGAAACTTCTGGCCACATCTCTGTGCGCACATAACTCCCGAACGAGGAGTAATTGCTTACGCAATGCAGTTTATTTTAGAACCGTTTTGTACCGTTTTATTGTTACAACAATGTTTAACTTTCTCCCCATGGAAGTTACTTCAAGATTCGGGAAAGGATTATTATTATAATTCTGATGTTCTTTGTCGTCTGTGTGGTCGATGAAACATCTCATGAAAAGACCTCTCCCACTTTCACTAAAACGAAAGCTCATGGACATGACGTGCATTCTACCCATCCTCACCTACGGAGCGCAAACATGGTCTCTTACAAAGCGTCAAAAGTCCTCACTTGGAGTCTGCCAACGGGCTATGGAACGAAGTATACTAGGTGTCAAACTCACAGATCGCATTAAGAACTCTATACTTCGTTCCAAAACACAAATAGCGGACGCTGGCCGCACAGCTGCTGGATTAAAGTGCATAGAGGTATGAGGAACATGGTGTAAAGTTCACTCAACCTCCATAGAAAAGGGAAGATCCTCCGACCAGACGGGTGTTGTGTCTGGCGGGCAACTGCCCGATGATTCATGTCGGGCCGTTGTATCTATGCTAGTTGCGCGGTAAACTCTGCTTGCGAGATGCAGGATTTGCGTGACGTCAGTATGACGCGTTGTTCGCATGTGGCGTTGTAGATACCGCTACAAGTGGAACTGGGCTGGCCATATCTGTCGTATGTCGGAGCAGCAATATGCAAAAGCCACCATTCAGTGCCCAGAAAGAGATGGTGGGATGAGCTGGATTCCTTCTTAAAGGATTGGCCCACAATCGCAGTAGACCGGGAAAAGTGGAAAGAGGGAAGGGAGGCCTTTGCCCTGCAGTGGGAAAACACAGGCTTATAATAATTATTATTATAAGCCTGTGTTTTAATAAAAATAACAACAAAATGATGTTCTCTGAGAGAATTCTCAAGGAATAAATCCATGTACGAGTATACTTATTATAAATTCGAAAGTAACTCTGTCTGTCTGTCTGTATGTATCTAACCTAACCTAACCTAAACCGCTGAACAGATTTTGATGAAATTTGGCAGAGAGATAGATTGCATCCCAGGGAAGGACATAGAATAGTTTTTATCCCAGAAATCATCCTTTAAGGGGGTGAAAAGGGGGGTGGAAGTTGGTATGGGGAATCAATAACCGCTGAACCGATTTAGATGAAATTTGGTATGAAGATAGTTTGAGTTGTGTGGAAGGATATAGAATAGGATCCCCGAAATTATCCCTTAAGGGTGTAAAAAGGGGGTGGAGATTTGTAAAAGGAATCAATAAAAAAGGACTATAATACTATTATCGCGGGTGAAACCGCGGGGCACAGCTAGTTGTTTATAATTCACCAACCCGCATTGAGCCCTCGTGGTGGATTACGGCAAACAGACAAATTTTTCAAACGTGGCAATGGATTAGCAATATATTGTGCTATGCAATTAGGGTACAACACCCTAATTTGCGTAACACATATTCGATCACAATCCGAGCGTTTAGAAGCAGCTACGGATTTCGTGAGGGGTATGCTTCAAACCGGCACCCTAATTACATAACACACTATCAATCGGAATCAGAATAATTTTGAAGCCAATTGCTAATCCATTGCTTCATAAGTTCGAAAAATTTGTCTGCTCAACACGTAAACAACGCAATGAATGTTGTTGAACTGTCAAAATGAAACCGATTCCGATTGATAAAGTGTTACGCAATTGCCCCGCTGAACACAAAATCCGTAGCTGCGGCCGAAGTAACGGGCGCTTCCAACCCCGTATCATCCGAACACAAGATTAGTTCGGGGCCCGATCTAAGGATGCATGACAACACAATTGGACAGTAATGTCCTTACTCTCGATGTTTTTGTTCGTCCGACAAAGTTAATTAATCGGGAGTAGGGTTCATTCCGAAATATCGAAGAGCTTTAGAACGGATCCGTATCTTCGTTATAGGAATTTTAAAAGCACGCCCCCTGCATCTTCATGTTTGAGAAACGGACGTTATAACAACCGAGCTATCATGTCTACGAGATAAAATATAAATATCAAAATCATCTATAGGTAATCTCATTGTTTATTCAAAGTTCCATAAATAAAAACATAAGTGTATGCCATAGACAAGGCATAGATTATATAGACCATCTGTGTATGTTCAAAAGAGGATTATGTCTCTAAACCATAGATTATAGAACGTATAAAAAGATTCTGAAGCGTGTCATGGCATACATTTAACGTATTTAGATAAGATGCTTTTAAATCTAACTTATTTGAGTTGGTTTTGGTATTATAATATTTTAAACGTAAATAACGCAATTAATGTTGTTGAACTGTCAAAATGGAAACCATTGCCACTGCCACCCAGGTCCCATGATCTACATCCTATGTTCTAACATAGGAAAGAATACTTCGAAGCCCGCTGGCACGTTCGCGTGGGATAAATTCACAAGTCAAACTCAAACTCAAAGCATTTATTTCAATTAAACCAATTACAGGCACTTTTGAATTGTCAAGGGGTCGGTCAGTCAGAAAGATGAAGCTAGTTGCCCATTCCAAAGCGTAGGTACCTATGGAGAAGAACGGGCAAGAAACTCCATGGACACTCTTTTAAATCAAAATAATATGGTTACAAAGTCTTGGTTACTTACATCATTCATGTTAAATATTATACATGTGAGAACGATGCAGGACGTTAAAAGCGTCCATAATGAAAAGATGAGAAAAAACAACAATTCAAATAATAAATTAAAATAAAATAAGCCATGGCAGCAAAGAGATGACCAGTCCCTACTTACGACGGCGCCCGTTCACGAACATTAACAAGCGGGCGAAACCGTGGACTTAAGCTAGTATAAAATCAGTGCTCTCCAATAAAACTTCAAAATATCTTTCACAGTAGCTATACGTTACTATACCTTTTACTTTCGATCGACTTGGAAGTCGAAGTCGAAGCCTGAAGCAAACGACTTTAGTTTAAACACAGTTTTAATTAAACTTTGTATTTGCATTGATTAATATCCGTCTGCATCGGTACAGGTGAGGAGAGAAGTGATTTCAAATTTAATGAAAATTAGGTTTACTTTTTAGGATGGATGGAGCCGGTTCCAGACAAATTAAAATGATGATAAAAAAAATATACTTAATGTGAAAATAATGCTCTGTGGATTCACATTTTTGCCTGTTACCTATGATTTTCCTTTTTAAATTGTTAGAAATGGAATGTTTTATCACACTTATCACACTAATATTATAAAGGCGAAAGTTTGTGTGTGTGTTTATATGTTTGTTACTTCTTCACGCTCAAGCGGCTGGACCAATTTTGATAAAATTTTGTATGGAGGTAGCCGACACTCTGGATTAACATATAGGCTACTTTTTATCCCGATATTCCCACGGGATCGACATTTACGCGGATGAAACCGCGGGGCGCAGCTAGTGCATAGTGTTCTGCATATATAAAAATATATGCAGAAAAAGATGCGTAATTATTAGTAAAAAAAATCGAGGCCCTGATATGACCTTACGCTAAAACGCACATGCACATACAAAAAAATTGATTGATATCTTATTTTCTCTTATAGGTAATTGCAATTAAGATACTTTTGTAACTCAGACAATTTTTTTTTATTTCTGAGTATATGGTACAGACACCAGCACATCAAGTTACTACAATCTGTCAAATTTCTGTAATAGATTTTCAACTTTATCGCTAAATTATAAGGTTCAAAGTTGATTGGGAAAATTTGACAGTTTCGGGTAGCTTGATGTGCTGGCGTCTGTACTTTCTGGCATCATGGCATTTTATTATGGCATAAGCTTTTTTAGAAACATTTGACAGTCGTTACCGGGTAGCCAGAAGCCCGAAAGTCTGACAACCAAGTCTTACCAAGGGGTATCGTATACCCTTTTTTTTTTGTTTCCGGGGTGGAAATTGATGTGCAGGCGTCTGTATATTAAAATCTATAAGCAAATAATAACTAATACCTAAAAAATTAAAAAAACAAAATTTATCCCAACTTAACTAAAACTATACAGAAACTAAAATATAGCGTCGAAAAATTCATCCGCATCACTGTCGACTGGTAATGTACCCAAGAGATGGGCGACATTACCACGTTGTATGGCAATGCTTAGCCTTTGGCCAAGGTAAAAGACAGCCCAAAATAAAATAATTGATTGAACACTTATTATAGAGGTATGAGGAACAGGATGTAAAGTTCACTCATACTCTATAGAAAAGGCAGGATCCTCCGACCAGACGGGTGTTGTGTCTGGCGGGCAACTGCCCGATGATTCATGTCGGGCCGTTGTATCTATTTTAATTTATTCATTTACTTCGGACAACAATATAGTCCATTTTGTTAGTAAAATATCTTATAACTAGTGTTAGTAAGTACACAAAACAAGGAGAAGAATACTAAGGAGAACAATAGTCATAATGTATCTATGCTAGTTGCGCGGTAAACTCTGCTTGCGAGATGCAGGATTTGCGTGACGTCAGTATGGCGCGTTGTTCGCATGTGGCGTTGTAGATACCGCTACATTATTACATAATTGCATTAAGAAACAACTTCCCATTCCTCAGTTCATTCACTCACATTCCATTCGTTCGTCCGTTTATTTCAGTTAAGCTAAATATCATGTTACTGTTATTGATACAAGTTAAATCGGTTCCAAGTGGTAACTTTATATGTTACAGAATTAGTTTCTAATGTCAATTCGTAACTGTTAATAAATAATTAGTGTTCGTTATAGCGGTTGATTATAAGATCTTCACCATCATCATCATCATTTCAGCCGAAAGACGTCCACTGCTGGACATAGGCCTCCCCCAAGCACATCTACTTTGACCGGTTCTGTGCCCTCTCGCATCCAACAGGTTCCTGTGGCCTTTACAAGGTCGTCGGTCCACCTTGTGGGAGGCCTTCCAACGCTACGTCTTCCGGTAGGTACGCGGTCGCCACTCCAGAACCTTTCGACCCCATCGGCCACGCAACCGATTTTCCTTGAGCTCATTATTTGTCTCTCTTTGTTTTGTTACTGTAAGATATAACAATGTTGTCGAAGTCGCATCGTTTCCTAGTTATGTCATGTCGAAGAAACGCTTTGTCGGAGTACAGTAGTGTCGGACTTAAGGTATTTCGAAATAAAGTATTGTCGAAATGAAGACGTGTCGGAGTTCTGTAGTGGGGAAGTAAAGTCTTGTCGTATTACAGTTTGTCGAAATTTTGTTGGTAAGTCTATTTTTGGTTTAATTTATGTAGTGCCCAAAAGAATAAGTGTCCAGTAAAAACAAAATTAAAGAAACATATTATGCAGAACACAGGTAAAATTAAATCTTAATTAATATTTATTTTTTCATGATTTTTTTTTCAACGATGTTAACACCTGAACTTTTGACCAGTCACACCAAGAATTTATTACATCACCTCCCAAAACACAAAATAAAACCCATCCAAACTCCACACTTCTCACCTCGCCTGTACCGCGTTCTCGCAAGCTATCAAGTGAAACTATTCGCCGAACGGCAGCGAGTTCTCCTGCTTCAAATAATTACTAACTTGGACAACTATTTAGAACTATTTCTCATTTGTTTCGGTGAGTCCTCGAGTCGGGAACTCGGGAGTGAATGGTTACTTGTAGGTGAAGTTGGGCTATTGCAGTGGCGGATTTACACATTTGCCGCCAGTAGGCTATTCAAACTCTGCCGCCCCTACCGACCTCTACAATAATGTCCCGTTTCTTTTGTATACTGCTTCGCCTTTTCTTCAAAATACTTAAAATGTTCTCGTTCATCAGCTACGAAAAACTTGCAAAGAGATTTGTAAAGATCGGCAACTATGATATGCTCAAATTCAGGCTTCAATTTCAATTTGAGCATTCACTTTGTTTATTCTTTCCAAAAAAAACATAGTAGGTATATGTATAAATATTGATATTTTTAATTTCAGTAAGACATTTAAAAAAAATGTTAGCACCAAATTTGCCGCCCCTAAAATCTACCGCCCTAGGCTCCAGCCTACTCAGCCTATTGGTAAATCCGCCACTGGGCTATTGTCTTTCTCTTTATTGGTTACTAGCTTCAGCCCGCGACTTCGTTCGCGTGAAACTTCTTGTTTCCCCCGAGCCACCCCGTCGTATCGCATCACCCGCCCGCGCTATCACTTAACGTTCTTTTTGACTTTTTTTCGTTTTGCTCGGCTCCTAAGGGTCATAGCGTGATGTTATATAGCCTATAGCCGTCCTCAAGAATTGGGCTATCAAATGCAAGAAGAATTTTTAAAATTCGACTGGTAGTTCCAGAGATTACCCCCTACATACAAACTTACAAACTTACAAACATACAAACTTACAAATTTTACCTCTTTATAATATTAGTATAGATCACACCTGAGGGTTATCTGCGTAACGCGCTGGTAATCCCAATGCCATTCATATTGGCAATTCAACAATCCTAACTATATCCATACTATCCATACTTACTAATATTATAAATTCGAAATTAACTCTGTCTGTCTGTAGGTATGTTATCTTTTCACGCCTAAACCGCTGAATCGATTTAGATGAAATTTGGTATACACCGTGAAATTTTAATCACCGTTTCCTCTTAAGGGGTCATTGTACGCATCATTATGAACAACTTTTACTAGGGGACCAAACATGAAATCGCGAAAAAAAAATCAGCTGTTCCCTACATTTTGACGAGTTATGCGAACATAAATGTAGGGAACAGCTGTTTTTTCTTAACGAAAAGAAGCAACAAACATGTAAACACACACACACTCACAAACTTTCGCCTTTATAATATTAGTGTGATAGTGTGATAAAGTGTGATATTAGTGTGATTATGGATTGAGTCAAATTGATAGAAGCTTCAGTATCATTTCATCGCAAATTTATCAGTTTCCTGTATAATTACTTTCAGACCCATTTTCTTCAAAATGCCAAATCAAATCATCAAATCATTTATTTCTTGCCAACATGGGTAGGGAGGGGTATAGATGTTATACAGTCATGTTTTGGTAATGTTCTCCATGCTCTGCCGTCACTTGGGCATGCAAAATTTACACATACATTAAGTACAACAATAAATATTACTTTATTAAGAAAATCATTTTAACCATTTTATTTTTAATTTTTCAATGTCAAGGAGTATCCAGTAGTCAATAACTAAAATGTCATAGTAAAAAATGTCATAATAAATAGTAAAATGTCATAGTAAATGGTGAATAATTAAATAAAAGTCCTAAACAAATATTAACTGTGAGTTACACATGTCATTTCTATCATAGAATATCTAATTGCCACCAAAAACTCTGCTCAAATTTTCCTCCAACAATTTTAACAAGTAAATCAAAGGGACAGTTTTCAATAATGTTGATCAATTGTCCGCATAGCGCAGTGGCTGGCTCTCTGCCAAGGCCGCAGTGGACGCAGCGCTAAAGGGAATTAAATGTCCAATCTGGGGGAAGAAAATTAAATAGGAGTATTTATTAGGTGTCTACTAACGAAAACGGTCGCCGCTCCGCACCCGCGGGGGCCGTAGAGAAAACTGAGAAATTAAATAGTGATGGAAAACACAACCGACTTCCAAATAAGACACTACAAAAGTGAAAAATAACTTTGATTTCGGAAGTCGGTGTCGTTGGGTTCGCATTTTCGATGTTTGCCATCGACTTCCGAATTTGAAGCTTAATTGTCTTTTTTGGAAGTCGGTTGTTTTTTTTTTTTGTACAAAAAGTTTTTATTTTTCACTTTTAAGTTGTACTTATTTACCCCACACAAATTCGTATACTTAAGACTACTTGCTTAAATTTTTAGGTGATCAGGCGGAAAAGTCCGCGATGGTACTTATGTGTTTGGCAGTGGACGTATTTCAGTCGAAAGACGTTCACCACTGTACACAGGTATCCCCCAAGCTAGGGTTGCCAGGCGTCCGGATAAAGCCGGACACAGTCAGGCTTTTTGGTTGCGTGTCCGGCCAAATCAGACGGTCTCCGGCCTGTCCGGCTTTTTAAATTTGACCAAAGCGTGCGCGGCTCGCCCCCGCCTCCACATCACTTTTCATCGCCACCCCACTCTAGTGTATAGTAAACGATATAAATGCCTAGTTTTTTCTTTAAAAAAAATTGTCGTGTTATCCTAAGACTGAAAAATTAAGGGCGTCTATACTCCATTTGTTTAGGTAATTAAATAAAGGTAAACAAAAAAACCACGTGACTTAGTTAACCGACTAAACGTAATATCACTCACTTCACTTGTCATGCTATGTCACAGTTGTACTCTTCAATTTAGCAACATTATTAACGAATTATAGCGTTGCTAAATTGAAGAGTACAACTGTGACGTAGCATGACCACTGAATAGACTGGTATTACGTTTGGTCGGTTTACCACGGCACGTGGTTTTTTTGTTTACCTTTATTTAATTACCTAAACAAATGGAGTATAGCTTTTTTACCCAAATGTCCGGCTAAACTGGCTGGTCTGTCCGGCTTTTCGGTTTTAAGATCTAGCAACCCTACCCCAAGCATTGCCGTATAAAGGCAAACTATACTTCAAAACCGCACGACACACTTTTATTCCCAAACCAAAAATAAATACTACATTATGGACCTTCTCTGCTCACCCCTGTAGCTATTAATATCAATTATCATTCGGAAACAGTTCGCCAAATACTGTATTATTGCGCCGTTTGTCAAAAGAGGGGTCGGCAGAGGGCGATAAGAAGGTTTTCTAATAGGTTATCATGGAAACGATATCTTTTCTTCTTAATTTAAAAATGCTATGTTGCTGTTTGCTTTAGGTTCATTGTTACTGCTTCTTGAGAGCAGAATCTGAATTAAAAAACCGGCTAAGTGTGAGTTGGACTCACCCATGAAGGGTTCCGTAGCAGCAAGTAATTGCGGTTTACGATTTATGACGTATTAAAAAAAAACTACTAACTAGATCTCGGTCAAGCCAATTTTCGGTGGAAGTTAACATGGTAATGTACATAATAATATTTTTTTTAGTTTTATCATTCTCTTATTTTAGAAGTTACAGGGTGTGTGTCCCCCGGATACACATTTTACCATGTTGAAAGTGTCTCTCGTGCAAACTTTTCAGTTTAGAAAAAAATGATATTAGAAACCTCAGTATAATTTTTGAAGACCTATTCATAGATACCCCACACGTATGGGTTTCATGAAAAAAAAATTTGAGTTGCAGTTCTAAGAACCCCCATTGTTTTTTTTCTATTTTTGTGTAAAAATCTTAATTTTCATGCGGTTCACAGAATACATCTACTTACCAAGTTTCAACAGTATAGTTATTATAGTTTCGGAAAAAAGTGGCTGTGACATACGAACGGACAGACATGACGAATCCATAAGGGTTCCGTTTTTTGCCATGTGGCTACGGAACCCTAAATGGGGGATGGTATTTTGAATTTCAGACATTTTTAAAGTAAGTACGTCCTATTCGTTTTGGCGTACCTACCTATTATGAACAACGTATTTTTGTCGAAAGATAAAATCTGAGTTTCTTCATTTTTTTTTATTTAGTATTTGCAGTATATTATTATATTTTCTCTGGCTATACTGAGAGAACACTAGTCCATGAGGAACACAGGATATTTCCTAACACCTGTTAAAGGATAAAATAATTTTATTCACCTACATATTTATTTACATATCTTTTCTGATGCCGCTAATTTGTGAAAATTTCAACTGTCTAGCTATCGCAATTCTTGAGATACAGCCTGGTGACAGACAGACGGACAGACAGCGAAGTCTTAGTAATAGGGTCCCATTTTTACCCTTTGGGTACGGAACCCTAAAAAGATTTCGGACAAAAGTATCCGAATTTTTTTTTTCGAATTGAATTGGATTGGCTCAAAGAAGAAACTTGCTGCGTGCAAAAATAGCCTAACTAGGAACAACAATTGCCGGCCATTTACTTTGACCACGAGCCAATGTATCAATTTAATTTGATTCAAACCAATTCAAACGCACCCGCGGGCACAGCCAAGCTCTATGAACCACAATAATTTGAGTACAATCCAAAGTTTAAGGGAATTTTCTGAGGGATATAATATAGAGGAGCTATTGAGCGGAAATGCTCATTGGAAGACGATGCCGTTGGCGAGAGGGTAGGGTGACAATGTTGTGAGGTAAGTCCAAAGTAGGGAGTTGCGTGGTTTTCAGAATAGGTAGGCACTAGGCCGGGTCTAGTCTAGGCAAACGCGGTCACTAATCAGAAAAAAAAGTGAGGTCAAAAGTGTGGTTATTTGAGTAGGCATGCCTACTCAAGGGTGATAAATTGCGAAGGTCGAACGTCATGGTATTACGCGTGAGACGTACGTATTTTTAATTTTGTCGTACGAGTAAAGACCAATGACAATGTGCGAATAGCATGGGAGCCGAGTAGGCCGTCCGGCGACTGCCTACTGCCGCGCGTGTTTGTATGAAGATTTTGTTTTTTGTTAGGTGACCAATTTTGATAAAATTTTGTATGAAGGTAGCTGACACCCTGGATTAACATATACATAGGCTACTTTTTATCCCGATATTCCCACGGGATCGAAACATAAGCGGGTGAAACCGCGTCGCGCAGCTAGTAATCACACTAATATTATAAAGGCGAAAGTTAGTGAGTGTGTGTGTGTGTGTGTTTATATGTTTGTTACTTCTTCACGCTCAAACGGCTGGACCAATTTTGATAAAATTTTGTATGGAGGTAGCTGACACCCAGGATTAATATATAGGCTACTTTTTATCCAGATATTAACACGGGATCGAAACTTATGCGGGTGAAACCACGGGGCGCAGCTAGTAATAAATAAATACGATTTGAAGTATATTAAGCTTATTTTGAGCAGCATAAATAGTAAGTAATAAAATTAATTATAATTTCGTTTAGTTGGTCTAGCCCCAAACTACAACGAGTGACGATGCTAAGTGCGTGTGGCGCACCCTTTGTAATCAACCCGCTACTAATATTAGACTCGTGCCGACACGAGATACTCAACAACACGATACAATTGTAATTTAATTGACTATCGAGCATATTGGCGCCGATTCCCTTGTTCACAAACTAAACTAAATTTAAGTTCAGTGCATCTTTTTCTTTCTATTTCATTAAGAAAAGGACAGAACATGAAAATTAGTTTAGTCCTGTCAAATCAAGGTACTCCATAGACAAGAGACGTGATTAAAAAATTGGCAACTAAAATACGTCAATTTATGTTAGGCGCTGACTAATATGACAGGACTAAACTAATATTTATATTCTGTCCTTTTTTTAATGAAATAGAAAGAATAAGATGCAGTGAACTTAAGTTTAGTTTGTGAACAAGGGAATCGGCGCCATTATTAAGAGCCTATACTACCTCAAATGGCTTAGCGTGATCCTCCGTTATGTCGAAAACACTGCACCATTAATTTTAAAATAAATATATAGTAAAGTTGAGGATTAATGCTAAGTCTTATGTTAGACGAAAACACGATTCCATAAAATTTTCTTGATAGAAAATAAATCCAAAGTTACCTCTAACCCGAACAATAAACCGCTGGTATTCAAAAAATACTTCAAATTAGATCATGAAACTTTGCATACTAACTGAACTTACTTTAAAGCAGGTCTTATGTTATTTATTTTTTTATAATTACCATTATTTTCACTGTAAAAAGCAAATACCTAAACTATTGGCGTTGCCTGCCGCCCAGCACCGCACTCTGTCTCGCTTTCACTCAGTCCGCGGGCAGTATCGTATGAGCGAGATAGAGAGTGAATTTTAGCTGAGGTAGTATAGGCTCTTAAGTTTCTAACCTGTTTTAGATTTTCGAACAAAATTAGTGATCCGACAATGTTTTATACGTAACGTTTTATTCTTTCTTATTGTTTATAGTACACATTAGACACAATTACATCGATACAAAGATAAATATAATGTAAAGACGCCAGCACATCAAGCTAACCGAAACTGTCAAATTTTCCCAATCAACTTTGAACCTTATGCTTTAGCGATAAAGTTGAAAATCTATTAAATAAATTTGACAGATTGTAGTGGCTTGATGAACTAGCGTCTGAACATATTATTATTATTATTTATTAAAACAGACTACAATGGTCTATTAGATAGTGTTAGTAACAAAATAGCTTAGCCTATGTTAGTACTTAATAACTAAAACAGAACGGGTCCGGTTTGTAATCGCCCACACTAGCGGACTATCTGCCCGGGCGGCTATTGATTATTATTATTGACATAGACGAGCTGAACCCAATATTGGGTTTACAGCTTTAATTACTCATCATTTCAGCCAAAAGACGTCCACTGCTGGACATAGGCCTCCCCCAAGCACCTCCACTTCAACCGGTTTTGTGCTTCTCGCATCCAACGAGTTCCTGCGGCCTTCACGAGGTCGTTGGTCTACCTTGTGGGAGGCCTTCCAAAGCTACGCCTTCCGGTACGCGGTCGCCACTCCAGAACCTTTCGGCCCCATCGGCCATCTGTTCTGCGAGCAATGTGCCCTGCCCACTGCCACTTAAGTTTGGCAATTCTTCGGGCTATATACATCTCATACTTAGCTATGCTTCATACTGGATTATGTTCTAACGTAATATAAATTGTTATCTACTAAATAAACAAATTGAATTGATCCTATTTTTACCCGACTACGGCGGCGAAGCAAAAAGGAGGGTTATGATTTTGACCGGTATGTAAGTATGTATGTATGTTCATCTGTTCCCTCATAACTTCTAAACTCCTTGTCATAATTGGACAAATGAGGTATCATTAGAAGCGTCTTGATCATCCGCTAGTTATAGGATATGTGACGTCACATAAAATTGGACATGGCGCCATCTAGCGGACATAAATTCATGATTTAAAATTTTTTTTTTTTAAATCGTGCTGTGTTGGATATCAAATGAAAGGGCTTAATTAGCAAATTTCAAAAATATAAATGTTACTGAAATAAGCCCCAAAATAACTAAAAAAAATAAGTTTAAAAACTAAAACCCGACTACTGAAAAGGATGAAACAAGAAAGTACCTTCCCGTGGTCGCATGCTACCATAGTTTATAATATATTAGTACAGCGGCATTCGACCACGGGAAGGTACTTTTTTGTTTCATCCTTTTCATTAGTCGGGTTTTAGTTTTTTTTTAACTTATTTTTACGATTTCACCAAAAAGTCTCTTTTCCACGAGACATTTCAAGACAGTCTCACTCAAACCCTCTACCATGCGCCCCCGACTCGCCCGCGGCACCCTACTTTCATAAAACGCTTGGAAGGAATCCTGCAAATGATCCTCATTGAACTTCTCTATGTACAGTCATGAGCAAAAACATATCGTCGACCGTAGGTTCAATTGAGGTAAGGGACAAAATACCCAAAATGAGTTGAGTATACAGTTTTGTTCAGAATTTTTCGCTCTATCGATTGGTGAATATGAAAAAATTCTAGCTTAAGAAAATATCCCTTACCCTAATGATTTTTGGATCCAAATTTTGAATCAGCCCCATAATAACGTCCGAAAAAAATCTTTGTCGGCCTCTCCTGAAAAATCGTATTTTGTCCCTTACCTCAATTGAACCTATGGTCGACGATATAAGTATACCCAGGTAAAGAAAGAAGAATATTTTTTTTGGAACACGGACAAACAAAATTTATAAAAGGAATTAGATAACTGAAAAAAGATTGTGCGATGGCAGAAAGGCAGTCACTTGTCGCAGCATTATGCTGAAATAGAAATCTCAGAATAATGCTACGACTAGAATACGGGCGACTAGAACCAATTCTATTTTTTGTAAATTTTGACGTTCAAAAGTGCCTTAACTACGTGATGATATAACTTTGACTCAATGTTCACATTTCTATGCACCTGACTGTACAGATTGTGTATATAACGCTGTATATCACGGGGGGTAAGCAGTAAGCTGAGACGGTAGCGCTCGCTTTGATTTGAGAAGAGAGAATTTCGTTGTTCTTTTGTTTTTTGTTTTGCAAAAGAGTCGGGTAACGTGTTCCCTATAATTATGGGGAACTATATTTTCTATCACCAAAATTTATATTTGTCATCAAGTTGTATCACCTAATAAATAGATCTATCGCCACGAAATATTTTCGTTCTCAGATAGCGGGGCTCCGTCGACATAGGATGCAAGAACGAGCGAAGGGCACCCCGAGGTTCGGTTTGGTTAGGTTACTTTAAACCCTTTACACAGAAATAGGGGCCCCGCGAAGCGGGGCTCCGTCGACATAGGATGCAAGAGCGAGCGAAGGGCACCCCGAGGTTCGGTTTGGTTAGGTCACTTGCATTGTTTGGTGACTACATTTTGGTGACAGATCTACTATTTGGAGGACAAACCCTATTATTTAAGAAACACAAAACTAATTAAATTGGTGATAGCTTAAATGATACCCATAATTATGTAACGGACTAGCTGGTTCCGCGGTTTCATCCGCATAAGTGTCGATCCCGTGGGAATATTGGGATAAAAAGTAGCCTATATCTTAATCTAGGGTGTCAGCTACCTCCATACAAAATTTTATCAAAATTGGTCCAGCCGTTTGAGCACCCGTTTTTTATTTTTTTGACAGGCCTGATGGTCTAGTGGTTAGTGACCCTGACTGCTATGCCGGAGGTCGTGGGTTCGATTCCCACCCAGGACAAATGTTTGTGTGATGAGCACGATCATTTGTTCTGTGTCTGGGTGTAATTTATCTATAATATGTATGTATTTAGAAATATATAAGTATGTTTATCAGTTGTCTAGTACCCATAACACAAGCTCTGCTTAGCTTGGGACTAGATGGCGTTGTGTGATAGTTGTGAAAAATTATTTTAGGTGCATCGTCCTCAAATATTATCACATAATTAATGTACCCATGCAAAATATTGTAAAACATTTTAAAAGAGTAACGGTGGAGTTTCTTGCCCATTCTTCTCCATACGAAAACTACCTTTTGGAATGGGCGACTAGAATCAATTCTATTTTATTGTAATTTTTGACGTTCAACAAAAGAGCCTTTTAGGTGCCTATTTGAAATAAATGCTTTGACTTTAACTTCGAGAATGGCACTATCTATACTATTCTATATAAACTTCAACGAATAGTTAGTTCTATTTTACTCTACGCTTGCTTTGCATAAACATTACCATAAACAAAAACAAATAAACAAAAATTACCCCAAAAAGCCTTTCTTATTTAGGTACATTACTTTGCATATGCACGGACAGAACCGGAAATGTAAATTTTTCCTTTTTATTACTACAGGAAGTTGCCACGGTGGCGCCCTCTGTGTGTCCTTTGTGCAATTTGGGAAAAACGCTTTCGAAATATGAATATGTATTCCTTTTATTTGTAACGTACAAAGTCAAAAGAAATTGTTACATGGCCTGAAAAAGGGGTAGATTTATTTTTATCTGACTTCAAAAGCAATGGTCTGTGGTACTGGTTCTGAATTTTACTCCTTTGTAGATACTTGCGAGTAAGGCCGCGGCATATGAGTTGTATATGGTAGGTTCGAACCCGAACAAGCGCTATACTTTGTGTAAATTATTTCATCATCACTGTTTTCAAAACGGTGAAGGAAAAAATCGTGAGGAAACCGACATACCTATCCTAGAACCAGTGGCGTGCATTGCATATAGGCATTTAAGCAGTGCCTACGTCGATATATCACCATAAGCCTGTCAATTACATTTTAGTGTGTGTGCCCCACAGTTAAGAAACTCACTAAATTATCATACCTAACAAAAAACAAAATCTTCATACAAACGCGCGGCAGTAGGCAGTCGCCGGACGGCCTATTCGCACATTGTCATTGGTCTTTACTTGTTCAAGTTAATACCTACGACAAAATTAAAAATACGTACCTCTCACGTGTAATACCATGACGTTCGACCTTCGCAATTTATCACCCTTAAGTAGGCATGCGACCTCAAATAACCACACTTTTGACCTCACTTTTTTTCTGATTAGTGACTGCGTTTGTCTAGACTAGACCCGGCCTAGTGCCTACCTATTCTGAAAACCGATGCACGCCCAACCAAAATTTCGAAGACATGTGACATCTACCAACCCGCACTGAGCCCGCGTGGTGGATAACGGCCCACTCCCTGACATAAAGAAGCCTGTGTCCCAGCAGTGGGAGCATTATAGGCTGATTATGTAGATACTTTATGTTTTTTGTTGCAATTGAAACAGCGAGTTAATTGCTTAGCGGGTTAATAGCTTCCCAAATTAACACAAATTACTAATTGCGTAGGTAACACACTCAAAATTCAGCAATGGTTTTTTTTGACAGTTCAACAACATTCATTATGTTATTTATTTATATACAGGGTGTTACGGAAAGGGTATATCAATACAAACGGGTTGAAGAGTGTATCTGGTCTAGAATCTCTGTACAAAATTTCAGCTCAAAAGCATTAACTTTGAAAATGCTTAATATTTTTTTATTTCGACATCACGGCGCTGCACTGGCGCGCGGCGGCGTGATGTGCGTGTACTAGGCGCACAGACACACTAAAGATAATGGATAATGACCCTCATAGTGCGGTGACACGTTTGTTATGATTTCAATTTAATAAACTATCGAAATAAAAAAATATTAAGCATTTTCAAAGTTACTGCTTTTGAGCTGAAATTTTGTACAGAGATTCTAGACCAGATACACTCTTCAACCCGTTTGTATTGATATACCCTTTCCGTAACACCCTGTATATACTTTATTGTACACCACAAAAATACATAACATGAAAGAAAATACATCAAACACTACAAAATATACAATGAGCGGCCTTATGGCTTTCTGCGATCTCTTCCAGGCAACCTTGGAATGGGCAATGTTTCCTTGGACATAAAATGGGGCTGTCGTTGGTGCAAATATTATGTAGGTATACATTAATACACTAAAATAGATACACAGATATATACCTATCCAAAATTATAGTTATTTACGTTGTTGAGCAGACAAATTATTCGTAACACACTATCAATCTTAATCAGAATCGTTTTATAGGATCCCGTGGGAATATCGGGATAAAGACTAA
Source organism: Amphipoea oculea (assembly GCA_945859645.1). Classification (NCBI taxonomy): domain Eukaryota; kingdom Metazoa; phylum Arthropoda; class Insecta; order Lepidoptera; family Noctuidae; genus Amphipoea; species Amphipoea oculea. Next base: position 11,124,095 of record OX243891.1, on the reverse strand, counting down.
CCTATGTCCTTTCCCGGGACTCAAACTATGTCTCTATACCAAATTTCATCTAAATCGGTTCAGCGGTTTAATCGTGAAGAGGTAACAGACAGACAGACACTGTTTCGCATTTATAATACTAGCTGCGCCCCGCGGTTTCACCCGCATAAGTGTCGACCCCGTGGGAATATCGGGATAAAAACTAACCTATGTCCTTCCCCGGGATGCAATCTATCTCTCTGCAAAATTTTATCGAAATCCGTTCAGTGGTTTTGGCGTGAAGAGGTAACAGACAGACAGACATTCTTTCGCATTTATAATATTAAGTAATTATGGATTGCTAATCCATTGCTTCATATGTTCGAAAAATGTGTCTGCTTTACAATGTAAATAACGCAATGAATGTTGTTGAACTGTCAAAAACTCAAAATGAAACCCATGGCTATTGATAGTGTGTTACGCAGTTACTCCGCAGCTCGTTTTCTTAAGTTGGTAAAAAGTACACATTTTCTTTATGAAAGGTCTTGAAGTGAGGTCGATCGATCAGGTTAAGCTACGCTTGCCGCGGTTGGTCTGTGGATGGGTGACCATCTTTACATACCGAGACCCCTCCGTGCCTCGGAAAGCATGTTAAGCCGTTGGTCCCGGCTGTCATTCGTGGATCTTTGACAGTCGTTACGGGTAGTCAGAAGCCCGAAAGTCTGACAACCAGTCTTACCAAGGGGTATCGTATTACTGAGTAACTGGGTTGTGGAAGTCAGGTAGGCAGTCGCTTCATGTAAAATACTGGTATTCTGCTGCATCCGGTTAGACTGGTAGCTGACCTAACATAGTTGGGAAAAGGCTAGGCAGATGATGATGAGTGGACCCACTTTTCTCGCTAAATACCATCCTAAGTCTTTTAAAAGTGCACTTCCCTTCTTTCAATCATTCTTCAAAACCTCAAGCGAAACACGAGTTTAAATCAATAACTATTTGTATAGAAAAACATAATATTCCAGGTCTGCACACATGAAGACATATTGTCGGCACGTGCGGATCCGACCAATATGATGCTAATATGAACCCACCCTTACGTACAAGCGGTGAGAAAAGTGCTTCGGTTAGGATTGCGATTTGAAAAGTGACTTCGAAAAGGCGGTCCCGAATAATCATTTCATTAGTATTGAGTTCATTGAGCGTTGTTTTTTGTTTGTTTTTTTGTTGGACAAATCCCAGGACCTCCATGAAAGTTTCCAACGACGCCAAAAAAAAAGTGTATGGTCACCATTCAAATTAAAAGGCTTACATCACTGACCTATAGGTAATATACAAGAACGCTGGACTTCTTACTATCGATGAAAAAATGAAGAATTATTTGATTTTCGCCGTTTTGGCGCTGATAGCAACGTGAACGTCCGTGGAAGTAATATTTTAGATAGCGAGGTTTACAAAATGCGCATACTCTCATGATAAAAATGTTCTATATATCTCGTAGTAAACTATTTACTATGACATTTTAGTTATTGACTAATGGATACTCCTTGACATTAAAAAATAAAAAAATAAAATGGTTAAAATGATTTTCCAATTTAATAATCTTGTAATATTTATTGTTATTAAGCATGGTACTTTGATAATAGGTTGTATTGTATGTGTAAATTTTGCATGCCCAAGTGACGGTAGAGCATGGAGAACAATACCAAAACACGTATAACATCTATACCCCTACCCATGTTAGAAAAAAATAAATGATTTGATTTAAACAAACAACAAACATTACGACATATATTCTTCATTACATGATTTGCGAGAGATTTATATTTAATTCATTGATTATTTTGATTATTATTTCGTTTATTTATTTATGTACATTAATTTTTTTTTTTTTTTTTTTAAATCTGATCTGTAACTACATATTAAATTTGACTATGGCTAATAATAATCGTATCGATAGCTGTATCTATAGTACTATTCAATTCAAAGCTAATATGTTGCATGCCGTAAGGTAAAATGTATCGGGACACTTATCAAATATTCCAACTTATATGTATACCTACATTATCAGCAAATAAATGATTTCTTTCTAAAAAAAAATATATGATTTCTTTCTAAACACAAAATACACAAAATAGACTTATACCACAATTTACACCTAAATCATCAGAAGTGATACTCGTGTGTCAAGCAAAAGCCTTCCTTATCTTTTCACAATCACATAAAAACAGCTAAAAAAGCAAAAAAATATTAAAGTAACACTTGTCTACTCAACTGTCCCATCTCCCCTACCCACCAATAGTTTGTAGAGTTATAGATCGGTAGAGAAGAAAAATCTTGTCTTATTTCAGAATAGAACTGTATAAAAAACGGCCAAGTGTTAGTCGGACTTGCTCACGAAGGGTTCCGAACCACCGTATAATAAGACGGTACCCCGACCAAAACCGCGTTTTTCTTCGTTATTCAGAGTCTACTAACTCAATAATTATGAGAAATAAACTACATCTGAAAGCACATTATTAATGTTCGATATCCTATCATCACATTGCACGTTATTATTTGTTTTTATATGTTACTAATACATTTAAAATCTCCTTTTAAAAAAGTAAATAAAATTATTGATTGAATGCATCCTTTGCTAAATTTGACGTTCTATTAATTCGAGAATTTCATCAATGGATAGATAATTTAAAAATCTAATTAATCCATGTTTTAATTTATTTAAAAAGATTGCTATTCTTTTTTTATTAAAATATTTACAAAATATTTGCGAGTTCTATGATAAAGGGGCGTGCGCAGGGTGCGCTGCATCCCTTTCGTACGAGGAAGTCGTGTCGCTCTCTGTCTCTGTCGCGAATGCTCAAGGTTATTTGGTCGGGGTACCACCTTAAATACTACATATCGTCCCTCGCATGACTAAAAGTCCTATCTCATTTTTCTAATTTTTTAGATGGTTCGAGTTAGGACAACTACATTTTTCTATTCGTGGTTCTTTACATTTTTCACTAACCGTCGTATCTCTATGTTATTTGGATCTCAAAATATAACCATTTTGCAAAGCCAAATCAGCTAGAAAATGAGATAGAACTTTTAGTCATGCGAGCGAAGATTTCTTTAATATTTTAGTTAAAAAAAAAACCGAGTGTGCTTATGAGTTATGACCACACGACTGAAGTGAAACTTCAAACGTATTTGGCTATGAGAGGAAGAGAGAAAGAAAATGTGCGCGCGCACTGCTTTCCCTTGCTTATATCCCCACTCAACTCCCGTTCGCCTCGCCCGATCACACTTTTCGTAACGCTTACGTCACGCGTTCGCCAGCTTACTCACTTACATTTCACTTCAAAAACTTGTATGTGGACTACTTTAATTTATTACTTTATTTTATGTTTATTATTTGTTGTTATAGAGGCCATTGTAGTATTAGTAACGGGGTCCCGTTGGCCTCCATTGGGTGATCATAATCAGCCTATAATGTTCCCACTGCTGCACTGCTGGGACACACGTCTCCTCTCTTCGAGAGGGACTGGGCTTTAATCTACCACGCGGGCCCAGTATGACTTGGTAGATGTCACATGTCTTCGAATTTTTGGTTCTAGGACATGCCGGTTTCCTCACGATGTTTTCTTTCACCGTTTTGAGAGCAGTGGTGATGAAATTATTTACTTAAAGTAAAGCGCTTGCTTGAGTTCGAACCCACGACCTACAAGGAGTAAGTCAGGGCCGTTTCCACTAGGCCACCACTGCTCTCATTGAGTGCGGAACCCTAAAAATGAATCCTCCACACTTGATCTAAAACTATCTGCAGACAAAAGAGAATTTTATCCAAGCGTCCGTGAGCTTTTATTATATTATACTTAATAAAATCTGCATTTGGGAATATCTATTGAAGATTGGAGCATAATATTTGATTCTTTTATTTATGGTTGAATTCTTGAATGAAGTTCAATTTTTAGTACCTGTTAGATATTATAGTGTCTTCAGCAGTTTAAGATGCATTTTGGAGGCTGGTTTGTTTGTCTAGTAGTCGCAAGCTACTTACTTAGCGTTAGCGTTTACGACGTACGGCATTTCATACAAACTTTCAAGCCCTTGTTTTTCGAAATGAAAGAACCGATTTTAATGAAACTCCGTCTTCGTTTCGTTCGTCAAAGGTCTAAAAAGTTAGTTAAGAATATTTTCGAAGAAGAACAAATTAGAACGATTTAATTTTTTTCATAGAAACAGAGATTTCCAGTTATCTTTTTTTAAGTAAGACATTTCGAAAATGTTCTTTATTAACTTTTTAGACCTTTTTATCCTGCTTATGCGTACGAAGTTTCATTAAAATCGGTTCATTCATTTCGAAAAACAAGGGCTTGAAAGTTTGTATGAAATGTCGTACGTCGTAAACGCTATTAAATCTAGACTAATATTATAAAAAGGTTTGTTTGTAAGGTTGTATGTAGGGGGTAATCTCTGGAACTACCAGTCGGATTTCAAAAATTCTTCTTGCATTTGATAGCCCAATTCTTGAGGAAGGCTATAAGCTATTTAACATCACGCTATGACCCTTAGGAGCCGAGCAAAAAGAAAAAAGTCAAAAAGAACGTTAAGTGATAGCGCGGGCGGGTGATGCGTTACGACGGGGTGGCTCGGGGGAAACAAGAAGTTTCACGCGAACGAAGTCGCGGGCTGAAGCTAGTGTACAAATAAAATTGCTCCCTCTAAATGTTCTACACTCTGCAATAATTTCACGGGTTTCTCTCCCTAAGGAAAATATGGGAAGGTTTTTCTATAATATTAGAGTATATTAGTATGGGTTTCTCACCCCTATAAATGCTATGGGGTGTTTATTGGTAATTTAGATAGTTTTCATGGTTTTTGATATTGTACCTATCAATATTTGGAAGCGACTTTCCTTTATCCAGCGAATGCCAGCGATACTATTTACTTTACTAATATTTTGTCGGTTTTTGCGATAAAAATTCGTGCTATTTTTTATGTTTTTTTTTTTTCGATTTTCCTGCTAGGGGACTGACTAGGCTAGGACTTAGTATGTTTCGTAAATGAATCGCAAAGTTTATCGTTCGTCGGAATTTGCTGTTTGACTCTCGTGTTTTGGAAGGCCATTGTAATTGCATTAAAATCGCTTACACGATACTTAAAAATGCTCGATTGGCTTATCCTGGTTAGTAAGCCAAGAGAAGTTAGTCATTCTGTCATTTGGTCATTCTGTCATATTTTGGACATTCTGTCGTTTGGTCATTCTGTCATATTTTGGACATTCTGTCGTTTGGTCATTCTGTCATATTTTGGACATTCTGTCGTTTGGTCATTCTGTCATATTTTGGACATTCTGTCGTTTGGTCATTCTGTCATATTTTGGTCGTTCTGTCGTTTGGTCATTCCGTTATATTTTGGTCGTTCTGTCATTTGGACATCCTGTCATTTGCTCATGCTTTCATTTGCTCATTCTGTCATTTGCTCATTTTGTCATTTGCTCATTCTGTCATTTGCTCATTCTTTCATTTGCTCATTCAGCCATTTGCTCATTTTGTCATTTGCTCATTTGCTCATTCTGTCATTTGCTCATTCTTTCATGTGCTCATTCTTTCATTTGCTCATTCTGTCATTTGCTCATTCTTTAATTTGGTAATTTAGTCATTTGATCATTTAGTTGTTGACGATTTAATAGCAAAATAACAACAAAAAAATACTCACAGCCGATGCGAATCAGTAGGCAACCTCTTCGGTACGTGCAGCAACCCTCGATGAGCACAGTCAGCCGCTGCAGCGCGGCAGGAACACGCCCAGGGACAGGTGGCGCCGCGCGTCAGCGACGCCGCGGTGATGACCACCACGCATACGAGGAGTACGCGGAGGTAGGCAGACATCGCGGCAAGCGTGTGCCGGACGGTTCGTGGGAGGCGTATGGTGGTTACGTCATTTTTTTGACCTGGAAAGAGAGAAATTATTGATGGTTAGGTACAATTTTAAAAATGTCAACAGGTAAAGTCCATCATCTGCCTAGCCTTTTCCCAACTATGTTGGGGTCGTCTTCCAGTCTAACCGGATGCAGCTGAATACCAGTATTTTACATGGAGCGACTGCCTATCTGACCTCCACAACCCAGTTATTGGGTAATACGATACCCTTGGTAAGACTGGTTGTCAGATTTTCGGGCTTCCTGTCAAAGATCCACGAATGACAGCTGGGACCAACGGCTTAATGTGCTTTCCGAGGCACAGAAGGTCTTGGTATGAAAAGATGGTCACCTATCCACGGACCAACCGCGGCAAGCGTAGCTTAAACTGATTGATCGACCCGTGAGGCTGTTATTACTTAGCTACAAGCCCCCTTCACCATTCTCATACACCATTCTCTACATTTCTTGCCATCGACACGCTAAGAATGAATGAATGAATGAATTGCACCGATGCCAGCATGGTTAAACCAGATTACCAGACTCGATTAATCGAATGAACCCCAAGATTCGCACTAGCTCCTGTAGCCTCATGTTCATGGTGCTACAGCGACCATTGCATATCAAGGAATAGACCGGGGGGCGCGGTGATGGTAGGGAGGACGTGCCCGAAGGATAGGTAAGGATTTAAGAGCCTACCGGATATGCATCCTAGAGCAAGTATTGGACTAGTGGAGAGATGGGTAATTATATCTATGGATCGACACGCTAAGAAGAAGAATAATAAAATACTATCAAAAATATTTGAAGTTGTAACGTAAACTGAACTTTATTTTGTAGGTATTAAAATTGTTTTTCCAAAAGCTCATATTTGTTTACATGTTTGGAAACTAGATCGCAAACGCAGATTAGTTTAAAATGTTTATACGGTAGTACGGAACCCTTCGAGTGCGAGTCTGATTCGCACTTGGCCGCTTTTTATTTGTTTTCTTACAACTCTGCCAGACCCTTATCACAACAATCTTAAAGAATCAATATACCTTAAGTCCTCAAGCAATTGCTGGCTTCAATAACTTCAATATACCGCCGGGCATCGAACTCATAAATTTAATTCCGATGCCATACAATTGAACCTTCCGACCTCGGTTCATTTCACTTTACGCTTACTTTTTAAGTGGTACCGGCAGAAACGATGGTCATGGGTTTATTAAGAAAGGGATTATTCGTCACAAGACTTGCGTTTTAGGTTTAAAGAACTTTATTTTTGATAAGAACTTAAAAATAACAGTCAAACTCAAACTCAGAGCATTTATTTCAATTATTATTATTCATTTATCAAAATCTCCCTTACCACTATTATTACAGGTTTATACCTAATGCGACAGCGTGGTCTTAAAAATAACCAGAAACCAGTAGGTATTATTTTTAGTAATTAAACCATTTACTTACAGGCACTTTTGAATTGTTAAGAAGTCAGTCAGTCAGAAAATATGAATCTAGTTGCCCATTCCAAAGCGTAGGTACCTATGGAGAAGAACGGACAAGAAACTCCATGGACACTCTTTTAAATTATATTTTACAAAAATATTATGTTACATCATGAATGTTCAATTTATCTATACATCTATACAAATAAAGAAAATCGGAGTGTCTGTTTGTAATATTAAAATAACCGCTTTTTACTAAATGCATATGGATGTATACACGGTACATATACCAAAATAACATTTTTTACAATTTTTGTCTGTCTGTCTATCTGTTTGTTCCGGCTAATCTCTGAAACGGCTGGACCGATTTTGACGGGACTTTCACTGGCACATAGCTGATGTAACAAGGAGTAACTAAGGCTACTTTTATTTTACGTTACGGGAAGTCAGAAGCTCTAAAGTCTGACAACCAGTCTTACCAAGTGGTATCGTGTTACCCAGGAACTAGGTAGGGTTTTGTGAAGGTCAGATAGGCAGTCGCTCCATGTAAAAACGATCCACAAAAAGCTTAATAAATCGGTATAGTAAGCAAACCACTATTAAAACAGAATGAACACTCATTTTTTTCTAATATTACACACGAGTGAATTCAAATACATTTTAAAATCACAAGTATTTTTCAAGCACTTTCCGATTTAACAACTTAAAAAGGGTTATTCCCATTCAATATAAATAGTAGTTCACACTACACATCTTTGAAAGACAATAGCTGGGTCGTGTGATTGAGGGAGCAGGTTCGAATCCCGGGTCGTTTAAGTGTGAAACTGCTGGTACTTATGCCTTTTGTAGTCTTTAAAGCTGGTGATTTTTGTGAAAGGGGTGGGAATCACCCTTCGCTTATTCTCACCACGAATTTAACTAGGCTTTACTTTGTGCAAATAACTTCATCACCACTGCTCTCAAAACGGTGAAGGAAAACATCGTGAGGAAACCGGCTTGTCCTAGAAACAAAAATTCGAAGACATGTGACATCTACCAACCAGCAGCCTAATTGCGGAACGCCAAATCGTCAAATGATTCTGATCAGTTGGCTTCATTTCTATCACAATTGGCTTCATTTTACGATTTTCGAATTGCGAAACTCTAGTTTATTATGAAACCAATTATGAACGTTAAGGCCCTGCGCAGAAACTAGAGTTTCGCAATTCGAAAATCGTAAAATGAAGCCAATTGTGATAGAAATGAAGCCAACTGATCAGAATCATTTGACGATTTGGCGTTCCGCAATTAGGCTGCCGCACTGGGCCTGCGTGGTAGATTACAGCCCACTCCCTCTCGAAGAGAGGAGGCCTGTGTCCCAGCAGTGGGAACATTATAGGCTAATTAGGCTTGCTGCTTATGCATGGAAATAAGGACATGTTAGGCGCAGTCCTAGTTATTTTTATTTCAAGTGACTGCCTCACCTTCACCTACCAGAAGGCCAATTCTCAGAATTAAAAACGTTCAAAATCTAGTTGCAACCTCAACTCAGCGATAAAAAAATGTCAAAAACTTGTCAAAATGTAAGGAAATTAGAGGTATTTTTGACAGATTGAGACAGAGACAAGACTGTGAACGTTCTTAAAATTACTAGAATTGCCCCTCAGTTACTGGGTAACACGATACCCCTTTATAACACTGGTTGTTAGACTTTTGGGCTTCTGACTACCAGTAACGAAAGTCATTGTCAGACTTTCTGGTTTCTTATTACCCGTAACGACTGTCATTGTCAGACTTTTGGGTTTTTAATTACCCGTAACGACTGTCATTGTCAGACTTTCGGGTTTCTGAGTACCCGTACGACTGTCATTGTCAAACTTTCGGGCTTCTGAATACCCGTAACAACTGTCATTGTCAGACTTTCCGGCTTCTTATTACCCGTAACGACTGTCATTGTCAGAATTTCGGGTTTCTTATTACCCGTAACGACTGTCATTGTCAGTATTTCGGGTTTCTTATTATCCGCAACGACTGCCATTGTCAGAATTTCGGGTTTCTTATTACCCGTAACGACTGTCATTGTCAGAATTTCGGGTTTTTAATTACCCGTAACGATTGTCAAAGTTCTATGACGAAGAAGTTAGACTGAAGTCCAGGCAAATTATTGATCTAGAAAAAGAAAATAAAACATCTTAGCTGACACCTACTAGGTACTCTGCTCACACCCGTAAACTTAAAAGCTTTGCACTAAATATGCGTCTGATACCCTTTAATGATGCGCAGCGCCCATCATACAAGCCGTAATGATAAAAACGCTGAGTTCTCAAGATATAAGCTAGGGTTGGCACAGAAAATATTATTTTACTGAAAATATTGTGGGGCTTGTAGCAAGGTTAAGCTATGCTTGCCGCGGTTGGTCTGTGGATGGATGACCATCTTTACATACCAAGACCCCTCCGTGTCTCGGAAAACGCGTTAAACCGTTGGTCCCGGCTGTCATTCGTAAATCTTTAACAGTCGTTACGAGTAGTCAGAAGCCGGAAAGTCTGACAACCAGTCTTACCACGGGGTATCGTATTACCCAGTAATTGGGTTGTGGATGTCAGATAGGCAGTCGCTCCATGTAAGATATTATGTTCAAATACGGCATGTCCTAGGACCAAAAATTCGAAGGCATGTGACATCCACCAACCCGCTCTGGGCCCGCGTGGTAGATTACAGCCCACTCCCTCCCGAAGAGAGGAGGCCTGTGTCCCAGCAGTGGGAACATTATGCGCTGATTTTGCTGTGCGTCGAAAAATTCATCCGCATCGCTGTCGACTGGTAATGTACCCAAGAGACTGGCAGCATTACCACGTTGTATGGCAATGCTTAGCCTTTGGCCAAGGTAAAAGCCAGCCCATTAGGTAGAGTACGTTCAGAATATTCTGAGCATTTGATACAGAAGAGACCTTTTCTTGGGAAAATTTCAGTCTGTTAATATTAAATAGCTGCGCCCCGCGGTTTTACCCGCATAAATGTCGATCCCGTGGAAATATCAGGATAAAAAGTAGCCTATATGTTAATCCAGGGTGTCAGCTACCTCCATACAAAATTTTATCAAAATTGGTCCAGCCGTTTGAGCGTGAAGACACACACAAACTTTCGCCTTTATAATATTAGTGTGATTCCTCGGCTGCGACAACCCTACCTCTTCGTGCACTTTATATTATCATTGCTCTCTCTAATGGAGCCTGCTTGTAATGCACATGGGAGCTAAAATTATACGACGTTTGACCTCTGGCATTGCTTGCTTTTATACTCCAGTTACAACCAGATTGCATGGCAAAATATTACTCGTAGTTGTTGAGAAACTCCCATTTTTTAACCGACTTCAATAAAAGGAGGAGGTTCTCAATTCGTCGGAATCTTTTTTTTTTATGTATGTTCCCCGATTTCTCGAAGACGCCTGGACCGATTTGGAAAATTGTTCTTTTGTTGGAAAGGGTATACTTCCCAAATGGTCCCATGAAAATTTTATCGAAATCGGACAAGCGGTTTTTGAAAAATCAACAAAAATCTAAAAAATTATCTACATTGTCTACATTAACGATCTTTTTTTGTTTACTTTTTCGTGGGGTAGTTACAACTAAAAAGTGAAAAATAAAAACTTCTACAAAGTAATAAATAACTTTAATTTCGGAAGTCGGTGTCAAAAAACGAAAATGCGGAATCAACGACACCGACTTCCGAAATTAAAGTTATTTATTACTTTGTAGTGCTTTTTTTTTAAATCGGTTGTTTTTTTTTTGTAAAAAAGTTTTTTCAGATATAAAAGATGTAACTGAAATAAACGCTACTTACTGATGATTGTATAAAATCCCTTTATATCATCGAATTCTTACAATGAACATGTGTACTTTGCTTTATGCAACTTATTGCATCACAAACCAGTGAAAAAATTTGTGAGAAAACCAACTTGTCCGAGAACTAATATTTCGAAGACATGCGACATCCACCAACCCACACACACGGACCCAAGACTCCTATTTTCGAGAGGAAGTGGGCTGTAATCACAGTGCGGGTTGGTAGATGTCACGTGTCTTCGAATTTTTGGTTCCATGCCACTTTCCTTACGATATTTTCCTTCACCGTTTTGAGATTGAGAGCAGTGGTGATGAAATTATTTAATACAAAAGTAATTTAAAAAAAAATTAAATCGACTTCAAAAAGAAATTAATAGATACAAAATTATGAAATAACTTTGTATCTATCTTTCGGAAGTCGGTGTCTTGGGATCTGTATTTTAGTTTTAGTTTTTTTGCCATCTACTTCCGAATTATTTTTGAAGTCGATTTAATTTTTTTAAATGACTTACATTTTTATTTCGTAATTTTTAGTTTTAAGTAAAAACTGGAATATATTTTTGTAATAAGTAGGTACCTAACAGTTTTGTTGTACACTAGAATTTGACCAAGGTTTTGAGATGTTTTCCCTTTGACACTACACCCGTAGCTCGTATCAATAAACCAGGCCGTCACTCTTACACGATCTTATTCACGACCATATCTTGAAAATTACTGAACCGATTTTGATGAAACTTGCACTGTGACCTAAGTTGAAGTAAAAGTAAGCCAATAAAAAAAATGGTCACGATCCGATTGATAATTGCGGAGAAATGCGTGGACAAACATACATACATACATCTATGAAATTTTTGACATTTGTTTGGAAGCCCTAATAGATTGTCATATGTGAATATATTGCAGTTCCAATAATATTACAGACATACGTGTCGAATTGACAACCTCCTTTTTTTGAAGTCGGTAAAAAAGTAAAGCGCCTGCCTGGCTTCGAACCCACGACCTACAATTCGTAATTCGGGCTGATACCAGTGGGCCAAAACTGCTCTCAAGTGGTGATGGAATGTTTGAAATTGTTGAACGAAGCGAAGGTTGATTGGAGCAGCTGAGAAAGTATGAATGCACCTACTTTATGGTATAACGTTGAGTAATTTATTTACAGTAATTTATTTTTAACACATCCTTTTATACAATTTAACACTATAATATATTATACGGTCCCATAAATTAAATATTTACATAATATAAGCTAACATAATAAACTACAATAATATTATGTACAATTATTATGAAAAAATAAACAATCATTATAGGGCATCAAACAATTCGTCCACATCGCTGTCAACAGGAACAGTGCCCAAAAGGCTGGCAGCATTGCCACGGTCCACAGTGTTTTATGAAGACCGTTTTTCGGACATTGCTTTTTTATCTAAAAATCTGATAGTTTAAGTTATTTAAAAGCAATATTTTGAATCCCCATTTCACTAGCATGTTTAGTTTTTGAGATTGAATTTTTTGAAAATCGTCTTTTTTTTCATTCGGGTATTTAGAAAAAAAATCATTTCTCTGAAACTAAATATGATAAGTACGCAATTATGTCCTTAGAAACATCGACGGCGTTTTTTATGCTGCATATTTTAGAGTACAAATAAACTTAGGAACTTCGATAGCTATAGGCTATTTAACATCACGCTATGACCCTTAGGAGCCGAGCAAAAAGAAAAAAAGTTAAAAAGAACGTTAAGTGATAGCGCGGGCGGGTGATGCGATACGACGGGGTGGCTCGGGGGAAACAAGAAGTTTCACGCGAACGAAGTCGCGGGCTGAAGCTAAATAATTGAGTAACTAATAAATTGTTCTCTACAAAGATGCCTGCCATTTGAAGAAAGTAGAAACGCAGTATAACATTGAGTAATTAATAAATTGTTCTCAACAAAGATGTCTGCCACTTGAAGTCTTCACTCAATAATCGATTTGTACTAAACTCGTCCCTATTATTTCCGGCTGACTAATCGGCCTCGTTCAAGATAATCGTCTTCCAACGATTATTCGGTTAAAAATAAACGATTAATCGCCTCAAATAGGTGTCGGACTTCATGGTCAGTTTGCAGAAAGAAATTATTGAAATCTATGCGAATTCTTTTGTTTTTTAGCTTAATTGAGAGCTCAGGCAGACATACTCGTAACAGCATTCTTTCGTATGTAGGTACAATGCCCTAAATACAACAGAGGGGGCAATTCTCGTAATTTTAAGAACGTTCACAGTCTGATCTCAGTCTCAATCTGTCAAAAATACCTCAAATTTCCCTAAAATTTGACAAGTTTTTGACATTTGTTTGTCGCCGAGATGAGACTGCGACTAGATTTTGAACGTTTTAAATTACGAGAATTGGCCTTCTGTTTTTTGGGGGCCTTTGTACAGAAGTCTTGCCCGTTCTTCTCCAGGAAGCTACTACGCTTTGGGATGGGCAACTAGCTACATTTTTTTAAAGTGCAAACTTCTTAAGGCGCGTTGGCCATTTTTTGAGATGGAAAAAAACCATTGAATTCGCGCCACTGTTACCGTAACTGACACCGCTTCGGATGTGTTCGGCTCTCCCCGGGATGTACTTGGTTTTAATGTATTCCCGATATCTCAGTGAGTGATGGCATGGCATAGTATTCCCTTGCGGTGGTAGGGCTAACGCCCGCCTGGTTACTCTCCCATCGGAGTCCGGCGTCAAGCAGCCTGCTGTGTTTCGTCGATGCGTGGGAGTTCCAGTGCCTTAGGCATCTTCTGGGCACCCTCGTTCCATCATAGACCTCATCCATCGCTTTCCATCAGGCGTGATCGAGGCCAAGAGCGGGCCCATTCAGCAATAAAAAAAACAACCGACTTCAAAAAATAAACATAACAAAATGATAAATAACTTTAATTTCGGAAGTCGGTGTCGTTGGTTCTGCATTTTCGTTTTTTGACACCGACTTCCGAATTTAAAGTTATTTATCACGGTTGTGCAATTTCAAAACCTAGCAACTGCCATTTTTTTTTAAATCGGTGTTTTTGCATATTTGACTTCCTAGATTAGCTACCAAGACAAATATGCAAAACCACCGATTAAAGAAAAAATGGCAGTTGCTAGGTTTTGAAATTGCACAGCCGATCACTTTGTAGTGTTTTTTTTGAAGTCGGCTGTTTTTGACCGACTTTAATTTTGTTTAACAGTTTTTACTTTTCACTTTTTAGTTGTAACCTACCCTACACAAATTCAATTAACACTAGTGCATTGAAGAATTGAAGACGCCGACTAGAAGAATCATCAAAATTCGCATAGAAATGCCGGAGATGCAGTACATTTATGCATATAACTTCGTACATAAGAATAATTACCTAATGTAATACATTAGGTAATTATTCTTTGCGGACATACAAACATACATACATACGGGTTAAATACAGAACCTCCTTTTTTTGAAGTTGGTTAAAAAATAAAAGAAAACTACGAGACCAAAGTGTCGGGTAAATGTCTACTTTATTTCTGTAAGTTCGGTTTAAGTTTAGCTCAGGTACAACCTAACGATCGCAAGCTGCATTTAGCTCTATTGTATGACTCACAGTTCGTAACTGGTAACTATGTACTATTGATTTATTACCCACTGCATTATAGTCATTTTGTTTGAGTAATGACAGTGAGTGACTGACTTGTTGGTATAGTGGTAGCAAGGGCGGCTGCTGAGCCTGGGGTCTAGGTTTAAATCCCTGGATTCAGCAAAGCCTTTTTAACCGACTTCAAAAAATGAGGTTCTGTATTCGACCCGTATGTATGTATGTTTGCTTGTATGTCCGCGATTTTCTCAAAAACGAATAAAGAAATTTTGATAATTCTTTCATTAATGTGATCTACATACTTTTAGGAAGGTTTTAGTATATTAATACATTAGGTAATTATTCTTATATACGAAGTTATATGCATAAGTGTACTGCATCTCCGGCATTTCTATGCGAATTTTGATGATTCTTCTAGTCGGTGTCTTCAATTCTTCAATGCACTAGTGTTAATTGAATTTGTGTGGGGTAGGTACAACTAAAAAGTGAAAAATATATTATTTTTACAAAAAAAAACAACCGACTTCAAAAAAAACACTACAAAGTGATAAATAACTTTAATTTCGGAAGTCGGTGTCTAAAAAATCCAATAATTCTTTGTCCAACCTGGAAACCAAACCCAGAACCCCAGGCTCTGCAGTCACGTTTGCAAACCACGGGGCAGCTACTATAAATAATTACTATAGCAAGTACCTACCAAAGTGACCAAATATCCATTCAACTTCGCCGAAAGTATGTCCAACTTTTAAAAGCAATAAATCATTTTTTTTTCACCTTTAATTAAAAGACTGAATGGCCGACTACCTCTACGGCTTATAAAAAAAAAAATGAATACAATTGAAACGTCAAATCCTATTGTCATAGTTTGACACCTCGGAGAATGGCGTTGTGTTAGGTTGTTGAAATAAATAGAATGGGTTCCGCGTGGTTCTATTTATATTTTTATGTTCACGCCTTTTTAAAAGCTTTGGACAAGCAGTATGAAGGTTTTTGTGTATTTATTGTGATCAAAGATGTTTTGCACCGTGACTAAACGAACGTGTGATATGAATAAAAAATGGTTTTGTTTTTATATACGAACAGTGCACTTGAAAATATAGGCCGAGCGCTTAACTGAGACGTTGCCTGAGGTAGCTGCGCGGTGCGGGCGCGGGAGGGGTGACAGTTGTCACAAGTTGACGAATCACTGAGCTCTCGGCGCTCTCGCATCACGTCACCACACCCCTCCCGCACCGCGCAGCTACCTCATGCAACGCCTATAATAGGATTAATTTGTTCTTTGGCTCAATTTGGAACCGAATAATGTCATGAGATATTTTGTTTTTGAAAATGTTACAGTATTTAGTGGTTACAAAACCTGTATTTATGCGGAGGGGCAATTTTCGTAATTTTATGAACGTTCACAGTCTGATCTCAGTCTCAATCTGTCAAAGAAAGCTCTAATTTCCCTAATTTTTTTGATAAGTTTTTGACATTTGTTTGTCGCTGAAATGAGATTGCGACTAGATTTGGAACGTTATTAATTACAGGAATTGACCTTGTGTCTCGTAAAGGCCAGCTTAACCGGTCAAGCGGCGCGCGTCGCCGATCGGCGACGAAACAATAGAAAATCAATTGTGTCTCATTAGCGGAGCTTGACAGATTAAAGTTACCACTGACGTGCATTGGCGTAACTAAGGTCCGGCGTTTCTAAATTTGCCAAAGATGTAAACAACAATGGCCGCTCGAAATTGAATAAAATCGATAAACAAGCACATTTATTTGAAGTAATGTTTTATTTCGTCTAAATCTCCGAGCTAACTAGTTGAAAACATTACTTAAATAAATGTTCTTGTATATCGATTTTATTCAAATTCGGGCGGCCATTGTCGTTTACATTTTAGGCAAAAGAAGACGGGACCTTAGGGATTTTGTGTAGGGGGGGCAGACGTCCAACTGAATTAACTACAGTCATCTAATGAGAGATAATAAATGACACCTCGAAATAAATAATCCCACCAAAAACATCTCATGTAAAGCAGCGGGGGAATTGCGTAACACATTATCAATCGGAATCGGGTTTCATTTTGACAGTTCATCAACATTCATTGCCTTATTTACATGTTGAGTTTTTTCTTTGATATTAATTCAAGTTACAGTAAGCAGCTCGTCTCGATCCGTGCGAGCTTCGTACAGTCTACACGCATACGTCTAGTCGCACGCACACAAACACCGTGCCGAAGTCTGCCGAACAGAAACGACGTTAGACGGTGCACGGCTTTCAACGCCGCACCGCTGTACCGGTCGGAGTTGGGGGTGTTAGGTTTATTTTCGTTACGGAATTTCTTGATTCGGTCGCCGCGCTCAAAGCCCGCGATAAAAGCTATGGAATAGCTTAAAAAAAGGCATTGCCCCCCTTGACCCTCCCCCCTAGCTACGCCCATGCAATGACGTCTCGTCGACTGCACCTTGCCTTGAAAATAATTATATTATTCAGTAGTTAGACATATACCAAGTTTAAAATCTAAACCTAGTGCTTGGTTAAAGCTATAAACTTACGAGCCACCGTAAAAAAATCCTTACACCCGAGTCCCGATGCCTAGCGGATTTTTTTATTTTTTATTAAAATGTTTAAAAATTAATTAAAATTTTCCGCGATAAAGAGAAAAAGCGTTTAACCAATTATACTTTTAGACCTAAAAAGCGTCATAAAACTTGTTAAAAAACGCTTCAAATTAATTACACTTGACAGCTATGTAATTAAAAGTACCTACAATCTACATACATACAAATGTCTAAAGGGTGCTCCGTAAACGGAACTCTAAATGAGCTCCGCGGGTACCTGTCAAAAACGTGACGTTTTAATTAAATTCCAAGGCTTTTTGTCTGTGTGTTTGTTTGTGTAGATATATACAATGTAAATGGGAACTGGGTGAAAGCTACTGTATCTTTTTGTTGTTAAAAGGTTGGCGAAAAACTGGTCACTTGACTTTTTGAATGGGAACACGGCAGGCTATGATGTTGGCTGGCACCAGTAGGTACTTCATGGTAGGTACTCCAGGATAACACAAAGATCATCTAACTCTGCTAGTAACACCTCAGACAGAAGTGTTGTCAGGTCTATTAACTACAGGACCTAAACGCAAAAAAACGCAAGTTTTATAATGCCTAAAAGTATATGATCGACTACAGTAAACAAAATCAGAAAAATTTATGATATTCTTCAGGATATATGCTAGTTATAGTGTGTTGATAACATAATACAAATAATTTGATACGATAGAAAAAAATCATGAAGATGCCTCTAAAAACTTTCTTTTCACAATAAAAACTATACTAATATACATATCTACAATCATTATGATTTTTTTTGTCAGATTATTCTACAAGCAACATACTAAAGCACGATTTATTTCGGTAGTGTTTTAATTTTTGAGTCTAAACTATAGATTTTTTGTAAAAAGATAATTGCTTCATATTTTGCAGTAAATTACCAGCATTGTGTCATCGCGCTTCTCTTTCTTTTGTATGCACTATGCAGTATGACAGTGACCGCGCTTTAGGTCATGCCCTTAAACTGATAACCTGAGGGCTTAGACATGTGGCAATCGCTTACAAAGCGTTTCGTATTAATTCTACAACAACTTTCAAAAGAATTCACTATGCTTTTCGATAATCCAAAACACTTCTGACTTTTGTATCATATTTATCGCTGATATCATGTCATTTCAACAAGGCCCTATGGTGTGATCTGGTGACCTGACAATATTAATAATTTTTTGGTTAGAGTCAGCGGTACCTACATTTTACACCACTTTGTAATGCAGGTTGTGCATCTGTAAAGTTTATGATTTTTTAATAGCAATTAATAGAACTTTTGAATTAAATATAAAATTAAATAAACCGAATAACGGTACCTAAGTATAATCGATTTGAGGAATCGATATGATGAGTTGACAACACTTGGCAAGCGCGGGAATTTTTAATCTGTACGGCCGTACGGCGGGATTTTTTTTTATTAATTTGGCGGTGTACAATTGTAACATTGGTTGATTATAATAAATAATTCTACCTGAGTTTTACTACACATCCTATGAAGTTTACAAGCAGCATTCAATAATGTGTCAAATCATCAAAAATATCTAAATATCCTGCTTCTTGTCAACTCAAAATCACAGCAGGCCAGCCTGTTTCTCTTTTCGTAATTTGGTAACACTGCCAGTGGCGTGCATTGGTTTTCAGAATATGTAGACACTAGGCCGGGTCTAGTCTAGGCAAACGCGGTCACAAATCAGAAAAAGAAATGAGGTCAAAAGTGTGGTTATTTGAGTAGGCATGCCTACTTAAGGGTGATAAATTGTGAAGGTCGAACGTCATGGTATTACGCTTGAGACGTACGTATTTTTAATTTTGTCGTATTAACTTGAACGAGTAAAGATCAATGACAATGTGCAAATAGTACGGGAGCCGAGTAGGCCGTCCGGCGACTGCCTACTGCCGCGCGTTTTTGTATGAAGATTTTGTTTTTTGTTAGGTATGATAATTTAGTGAGTTTCTTAATTGTGGGGCACACACACTAAAATGTAATTGACGGGCTTATGTTGATATATCGAGGTAGGCACTGCTTATATGCCTATATGCAATGCACTCCACTGAACACTGCATAACATCTTCCCAACTATATGACCAACTTCTAGCCTTACATAACTCCACCATATCCTGTGCAAAACGCCGCTATAATCATAAATCCATACGCACGGCAGGACAGTGCGCACAGTCCGCGAATTGACACACAATTGGGAGGGGAGCGTAAGTAAGATGGACGGACGACACGCGACTCCGGAGTAGGTACAGTTGTGGAGGCTAGTGTTATGTTGGTCGAATAGGTACTATAGGCGGTCGTTGTGCACGATGACCATTGGGAGTTATGCACAAAAATCGTTGATAGTATCGATACCACAGATATAGATACACCTAGATAACGCAAGAGCACCTACTTCGCGTGCCAAAAATCGCACCAATTTACGATTGAAAATCATAAGCCGCCACTTTCGTGCTCAGTCCTGCGTACTGCTGGCTGGGTGAGCGTGAGCGAGAGAGCGCGAGCTTGTGACGTCATAGTAGGTAGTCAAAAAGTGGCACGATTAGTTTTCATACAGTTCGTGATACTTGCGTTATAGAATAGAATAGAATAGAATATTTTTATTTCAGACCGGAGTCCATAGGGTTAGTAACAATTTTAACTTAAATTCTAGTGTTAGTAGGTTACAGACACATAAAAATATACAATTAAATTTCGGCATGTAGCCGCATCCACCTCCGCAACATCGGGGAATCCCACCGATCTACGAATACACTGAGAATACTGTTGGTGCTGCCGCGAACCCGAGACATCAGGGATGCACATCTGTTCCTAATAATAGCGGCAAAACCATCAATATTATTATCTGCAAACATCCCTGACGCACTACATCGCCACGGCAGCCGCAGCAGCACTCTCAGTGCATTATTATATTGAACGCGTAGGTCGCTGTATGCCCGCTGAGTGAAGTCGACCCACACAGGGGTTATACAGGGTGAAATTGAAAACATCTGAAAGAAAAAATCTGCTGTTCCCTACATTTTGACGAGTTATGCGAACATAAATGTAGGGAACAGCTGATTTTTTTTTCGCGATTTCAGGTTTGATCCCGTAGTAAAAGTTGTTCATATTGATGAGTACAATCTCCCATTTCAATTTGTCGCATGTTTTCAATGCCAACCTGTATAGGTATATCTATATCTGTGGTTTTCCTTCACTATTAGGTCTGAGGTTTCATCGTAGTAAAGGGTAATTGGAACCTTATGATCGGTCGCTACTCTCCAGTAATTGGGTACCTAGCGGTGTCAGATGTCAGAAGCTCCATGTAATATTCTGTGTATAGTCTATCCCCCTTATTCATAATCCTATTTTATCTCTATTTTAGCTAAAATAGGTTTATAGAACGTTTGTCTTTATCTGTCACGTTGTCATTTCTGTGTGTAAGAAAGAGACAAACCCCATTTTAACTAAAATAGGTTTGATAAGTTTTATGAATAAGGAGGTTAGTTTCTAAATTTGCCAAAGATGTAAACAACAATGGCCGCTCGAAATTGAATAAAATCGACATATAGATACAAGAACATTTATTTGTTTTTGTATAGTTAGCTCGGAGAATCTCCGAGAAAACTAGACTTTACTAGACGAAAACAAACATTACTTAAAATAAATGTTCTTGTACCTATATCGATTTTATTCAATTTCGAGCGGCCATTGTCGCGGTTCTGTAATTACGAAAAACTATATCAATGCACCCCTTTATTATAAGGACTAGCTGCGCTCCGCGGTTTATGTGAGCGTGTTTGTATGTTTGTTACTATTTCACGCACAAACGGCTGAACGGATTTAGATGAAATTTGGCACATAGATAGTTTATAACCAGGATTAACACATAAAATACTTTTTATCCCCATATTCCCACGGGATCGGCACTTACGCAGGTGAAACCGCGAGGCACTGTTAGTAAGAAATACAAGGCACACGCAGTCGACTTGTATTTTTTACCCGACTGCGCAACGCAAAGGAGTGGTAATGTGTTTATCAGCCTATGTATGTATGTATGTAAGTATGTATGTTTGTATGTTCCTTTGAAGCACTATACAAACCAAACGCCTGGGCCGATTTTTATGATTCACACGTCAATCGATTTCTCTTAGTCCGGCGAGTGTCACTAAAGACATGACGTTAATGAAAATTCAATATGGCGACTACCGGACGCCATATTGTGAAAATGAAAAAAAATTAAAGTCAACAAACTATGTCAAGTGGGGTATCGTTGGATAGGTCTTTCAAAAATATTAGTAGTTTTGGAAGACCGTTTTTTGATTAAGTAAACCGTTCGTGACTAATCAAGCTTTAAATTACCAATTTTCGTTAGTATCAAGTGTCCCCCCCCTCTACCAACTAAACGGTTGTAGTTAGAAATTTAAATGTCACGGCAGTAGTACCTATATATAACGAAATTTAAAGGAAAACCTTCACACTTAAGTGGGATTTACAACTCATAACTAAAAAGTATAAAATAAAAAAATTAAATTTAAAAAATCAAAAAACCCGACTGCGGTAAAAAACTTAAGTTAAAAAAAAACTGAAAAGCTAAAAACAAGCCCATTTTAAATTAAATAAAAGTTGGAAGCAGGCGGGACCCATACCTACCATTTTTATATTTTCAAACTCAAATGGGTCCCGCCTGCTTCCAACTTTTATTTAATTTAAAATGGGCTTGTTTTTAGCTTTTCAGTTTTTTTTTAACTTAAGTTTTTTACCGCAGTCGGGTTTTTTGATTTTTTTGTGTGTTCTTTTATGCGTCATGTTTACCGCAAATAAACGTAATTTCTTTCTTTCTTGTTTCTAGCCAAAGTAGCGGGCAAAAGCTAAATTTTTTTAAATCATCATCTGCCTGCCTTTTCCTAACTATGTTGGGGTCGGCTTCCAGTCTAACCGAATGCAGCTGAATACCAGTATTTTATATGGAGCGACTGTCTATCTGACCTCCACAACCCAGTTATTGGTTACTTAATACGATACCCCTTGGTTGGCTGTCAGACTTTCGGGCTTCTGACGACCCGTAACGACTGTCAAAGATCCACGAATGACAGCCAGGACCATCGGCTTAACGTGCTTTCCGAAGTACGGAAAACGTGGTCACCCATCCAGGGACCAACCGCGTCAAGCGCACAACCCGTGCGGCTGTTATTACTTAGCCATAAGCCCCCTCTACAATTTTATAAATGTTAGAATGAATTCCCTGGTAAATGCAACCACTTCTCTCCCTGCTGGTACAGTTGAATCAAATGGAAGCTGCGACATAGATTCAATGAGCCTAATTGTCCGTCGCTTGCATGCTGGGACGTAATTATATTATGGGTCGTATAATTAATTTCTAGCTGTATTCCGTTGGGCCGGTGGCTGGTGTGTGGGGAGGTAGGTTTGATTCTTGTGTGGAGCAAAAGTTAGGAACTATTAACATCATCATCTGCCCACCACCACCACCACCACCAACCACCATCACCACCATCATAGATCACCACCAGATCACCAACAGATGCAGCTGAATACCAGTATTTTTAACGTTTTTTAAAACATTAAATATTAAGAATGGCTCCTTCGATATTCGTATCGACTACTAGCAGCGCCCCGCAGTTTTACCCGCATAAGTCTCGATCCCGTGGGAATATCGGGATAAAAACTATCCTATGCCCTTTCCCGGGACTCAAACTATCTCTATACCAAATTTCATCTAAATCGGTTCAGCGGTTTAGGCGTGAAAAGGTAAAAGGAAGGGGCCTGCCAGGGCCGAAGCCTGCCGGGGATGCGGGAACACGGATGGGTTTTAGTCACTAAGAGTCTGACACTCCCTTCCGCTCCACCCAGAGCGGGAGGGGGTCATTTGATGATTTCCCATCCATAAAAAAAAGGCGTGAAAAGGTAATATACAGACAGACAGAGTTACTTTCAAATTTATAATATTAGTATGGATAACTTGTCAAAATGTAGGGAACAGCTCATTTCATTACATTATTTAACATACATTATACGTTCACATTCCGGCGCTACGTCATGCGTTGTAACTCCGCATCCCGGGCTCTACGTACGGCAATGCATCAAATCTGTCACTTATCTCTCTGATGCTTTGATACTCGTTGATAAATCGACTCCCCTACCAAGATGGAGGATGCCATTGAGATTAAACGTGCTTCAAAATTGGTGCAGAGAGATATTGTATAACTCCGTCATGAATAACTTCTTGCCTACTCGATGTGGTTGACGATGGAGCACGATTGCCTAGAAACCTATTCACTCGAGATTTGGAGACTCCTAATAGCACATTACAATACGTGTGACTTAAATAGTCCATTATAGCACGGTTTGAAATCACAATCACACTAATATTATAAAGGCGAAAGTTTGTGAGTGTGTGTGTGTGTGTGTTTATATGTTTGTTACCTCTTCACGCTTAAACCGCTGAACCGATTTAGATGAAATTTGGTATGGTGAATGTGTGTGTGTTTATATGTTTGTTACTTCTTCACGCTCAAACGGCTGGACCAATTTTGATAAAATTTTGTACGGAGGTAGCTGACACCCTGGATTAACATATAGGCTACTTTTTATCTCGATATTCCCACGAGATCGACATTTACGCGGGTGAAACCGCGGGGCCCAGCTAGTTAGCCTAACTACCTACATTTTACATTTATATTGTTAGTATGAACCTAAAAACTATGTTAGTACCTAATAACTAAGAGAGACTTAGTCCTCTGGGTGAGGCTCCACCCCAGTGGGCTGTCTGACTTATTGCCTATTACCCTCAGGATGCTGTTACTGCTCCCACGCAATCTGCTTAGCAGTGAGGCTGTCTTCTTGCGCCAAGTGGCATCAAAGCCGTCTGTGCGCGACTCTGCGAACATGGTTGACGCACTACAGAAACGTGGCAGACGTAACAGCGCCCTGAAGGCATTGTTAAACTGGATGCGCAGGGAATTGTAAGCCCTTTGGGTATATCTGAACCACAGGCTCGCTGAGTACAGGGATGTGCAATACGCTTTGAATAAAGTTACTTTGACTGCGTCTGTACATCGAGCGAACCTGCGGGCCAGCATGTTCCCCGCTCAGCGCCCCGCGGTTTGACCCGCATAGGTTTCGATCCCGTGGGAATAACTGAACAAAAACTATCCTGTCTTTTCCCGGGACTCAAACTATCTCTTTACCAAATTTCATCTAAATCGGTTCAGTGGTTTAGGCGTGAAAAGGTAACATACAGACAGACAGAGTTACTTTCGAATTTATAATATTATAAAGTATGGATTAAAACAGCTTTTCTACACGATCTAATAATCTATTTAACACGTAACTAATCAAGGATATCCTACAATTAATCTCGGCTAAAGTCCATGTTTATTTTACTAAATACTGCACAGAATTGGGTTAATTCCTGTCACTGATAGTTTTAGTATAGATAACGTATTAGAGTCATGTCGGTAGGGTTGCCAAATCTTTCTAGAAGAAGTAGAGTATATCTGATTTCAGAGAGGGTAAATAAAGACAAAGAGTACAGATTAATAATAAAAAAGAGTACCATATATTTAATTTAAAAAAAAAGTATTTTTTAGCACTTTTTGCGGTACATTTTTAGAAGTTATAAGTCACAAAATAATAATTTTTCTATTGCGCAATAACCAACACTATACCCATAGTACGCCCACAGTAGTTAAAATATGGCTGATGATAACGAGACTCACATACCTTCTCCAGGACTCCAAACATATTTGTCTATAAACAATGACTTTTTCGAGTCTTTTTTTACTTTTTCGAATATGATTGTTCAAATGGTTTTAATTTCTGTTTTGTTGTATAAGTAGTCAAAATCCAATATTTTTTTTTAATCGACGAAGAAACGGAGGAGGTTATCAATTCGACGCGTATATTTTTTTTTTTATGTATGATTACGCATAACTTTTTACACAGCAGTCCGATATTGATAATTCTTTTTTTATTCAGAGGGTCGTCTTAGGGGCGGAGTTTTAGGAGATTATCTCTGGCATCCATTTTAAGAGTCAGTTTATGTAAAAAGAGTTTTCTATTAGCGTACGCTATTAGCAGTGGCGTGCATTGGTTTTCAGAATAGGTAGACACTAGGCCGGGTCTAGTCTAGGCAGACGCGGTCACTAATCAGAAAAAAAACGTGTGGTCGGGGAACCCCCGGCAAGAACTAAGTTCAAAATGAAAATAATTTAGTGAGTTTCTTTTGTGGGGCACACACACTAAAATGTAATTGACAGGCTTATGTTGATATATCGAGGTAGGCACTGCGTATATGCCTATATGCAATGCACGCCACTGCCTATTAGTGTTATAAATTATAGAGTAGGTACATCTACAAGAAAAAGAAAGAAAGAAAAAGTAATTTATTGCGAGTCGTATAGGAAAATCACAAACTAAACTATACACGGTAAAAAAAAATCCTGTATAAAAAAAGTAATAAAAAAGAAAAATGAACAGAAAGTCCTATACGAGGCCAAAAGGCTCCTATCTCAGCATGATGCTGCAACATTTAAAAAATAAATGTCACCGCGCTGGTATTCTGATAAGGCCCGCAAAAAGAGGACAATACTCTATTTTAGAGTATGGTTGGCAACCCTACATGTCGGTCACCGGCACACAGCTGCTGAACCGCGTTACCAATTAGAAGGCTCAGTTTTAATTTATGATCTATCTTTTAACAGAGGTAAATGGATCGGTTTAACACAAACCTTAAAGCTTTTTTTTTCCGTCAGCCTGTACTGTCCCACTGCTGGGTAAAGACCCCCCATTCGATCGATCGGCTGTTATTATTTAGCCACGGGCCCCTCGTTATGCTAATATTTTTCACGTTAGTATTTCTGAATCCAACAGTTTAGTATTAATCCTGTATCCTATCCTAGGTGCGTTTACGCACACAGGCACGGAATAATGATCTCTAGGTCACCAAAAATGGACACATAACATGGGAATCAAACTTGTAACTTACCAACTTATGAATACAGACGCTCAACGACTTCCAAAACAGAGTATACATACTATTTATACTTCTATACTAATATACTAATCTATAATATTATAATGTTTGTAAGTTTGTATGTTTGTATGTAGGGGGTAATCTCTGGAACTACCAGTCGGATTTGAAAAATTCTTCTTGCATTTGATAGCCCAATTCTTGAGGAAGGCTATAGGCTATTTAACATCACGCTATGACCCTTAGGAGCCTAACAAAAAGAAAAAAAGTCAAAAAGAACGTTAAGTGACAACGCGGGCGGGTGATGCGGTACGACGGAGTGGCTCGGGGGAAACAAGAAGTTTCACGCGAACGAAGTCGCGGGCTGAAACTAGTAATTGTATTATAAATTGGAAAGTAACTGTCTGTTTGTTTGCATGTTATCATTTCACGCCTAAACCAATGAACGGATTTAGATGAAATTTGGCAGAGAGATAGATTGCATCCCGGGGAAGGATATAAAATAGTTTTTATCCCAGAATTCATCCTTTAAGGGGTTGAAAAGGGGGGTGTAAGTTTGTACGTGGAATCAATAACCGCTGAACCGATTTAGATGAAATTTTGTATGGAGATAGTTTGAGTTGTGTGGAAGGATATAAAATAGTTTTTATCTCTGAATTTATCTCTTAAAGGTCTAAAAAGGGGGATGGGGACTTGTAAATGGAATCAATAAAAAAAGGACTATAATACTTTTATGGCGGGTGAAACTGCGGGGCACAGCTAGTTTGGAGTAAAACAAGAATCTATCACTAAAAAACTTGTCAGACCTTTGGGAAAATGCCATATAATAATATACGCCATATATTGATCTTTTAAAACACTAGAAGAAACACAAATGCAAGGAACAGATGATTTTTTTTCGCTATTTCAGGTTTGGTCCCATCACGGGTCCCATAGTAAAAGTTGATCATAATGATGATTACAATGACCCCTTAACCTTTTAACTGCTTACGTCGGATTAATCCAACAAATATTTTCGTGTCCATTCCGCCAGAGTCGTATATATACGACCAAATAACACAGCTCGTTTAATCTGTATTATTATGTATTACATCATCACAGCTCGTTTCATCGGTATTTATTTTTCGTATTTTTTTTTTTCGGGCGCTGGGGGCACGACAACTGATATAAAGTCGGGCGGTTAAAAGGTTAAAAGAATGCCCATGAATTCAATTTCACCCTGAATAAGCCACATATTGATCTTTTAAAACACTAGAAGAAACATACACCTTTCATTCCTACCGATCCGTCACCGATCCAAAACGTAACAACAGCTTATCATGGCGTCAGTGCAGCGAAGACAGCTTGTTCAAACATGTCAAGTCATTCACAAGATAATACGTGTGTTACACCTACACACACACACACATACAAAGACATACGTAACAAGTATGAAGACAGGAGGAAAAAATATGGTTCGAATTACTGCCTTCATTTCGGATACGAAGTTACACCATGTGAATGATTTCATTAGTAAGCTTATTTTCGAGCCGTTTGGGGTTGAAACCCTCGGGCCGTGGGGTCCGAGTGCTCATGGTCTTTTTAAGGAAATTTCAAAACGGCTGGTTGACACTTCCCGTGACCCAAGGGCTGGCTTTTACCTTGGCCAAAGGCTAAGCATTGCCATACAACGTGGCAATGCCGCCAGTCTCTTGGGTATATTACCATTCGACAGCAATGCGGATGAATTTTTCGACGCTATATTTTAGTTTGTGTATAGTTAGGTTTTAATTTTGTTATTTTTGTTAATTAAGGATATATGTATTATTCAATGGACCGCGGATGGCTGCTAGAGCAGACGAGGCATGCACTTACTTCCATTTACTCAAAAACGGCGCAAATAACCTTATGGGGATCTACAGCTTTGAGTCATTTGGGGTTGAAACGCTCGGGTCATGGGGCCCGAGTACGCGTCTTCTTATGGAGATTTCTCGCCGACTGGTTGATACCAGACATTACCTGACCAGAGGGCTGGGTCGTTCTTTGGCCAAAGAATTTGCATTGTCATTCAACATGGCAATGCTGCCAGTCTTCTGGGCACGTTTCCGGATGACAGCGATGCGGACGAATACGTCGACGCCTAAACTAAGTGTCCCTTTGTATTTGTATCCATTTGTTTATTTAGTCATTTAACTTAGAACCTAGTGTAAATAGTTTTGTTAAATATTTTGAAAGTTATAGCCTCCTTCGGGTCATCATAATCATAATCAGCCTATAATGTTCCCACTGCTGGGACACAGGCCTCCTCTCAGTGAGAGGGATTGGGCCCAGTGCGGGTTGGTAGATGTCACATGTCATCGAATTTTTGGTTCTAGGACATGCCGGTTTCCTCACGATGTTTTCCTTCACCGTTTTGAGAGCAGTGATGATGAAATAATTTACACAAAGTAAAGCGCCTGTCTGGGTTCGAACTTACGACCCACAACTCGTAATTCGCGGCCGATACCACTGGGCCACCTAACCTTAAGGTAACCTAGCCAAACTTTTAACCAAGGTAATTTAAGTTGATATGTTGAAAAAAAAATTGGTTTTTCTATTTCGTGTAACTTGTATGTGGAATAGGGATTTAACATTTTGGTATTTGTTTTTTGACTCTGGTCTAGTATCATGTAAAAGGAATACACGATTCAATTAATTTTTCTCGATACAAAAAAATTGCAAAATTATATCTATTTTTTTTACTTTTTTTGACATGACGGCGTAACGCTTAAGAGTTATTCAATGGATTATTATCATATCAAAGTTTAATCAAAGTAGTTTTAAATTATTTTTTTAGAAAAGGAGTAAATTCGTTTTGGCACATACGTCGTTTTATTCCGAGCGCACGCATACTATAGCCATATCAGTCTTGTTTTGCGTTTCAAAAGTAATTGCATCACTTTTGCTCGCTTAGTAGGTTTTCGAGGATTTCAGATTTTCGAGGTTTTCAGATTTTCGAGGTAGCACCTTAATCCCTCCTAGTGGGTAGCTCGCCGTCCGATCAGGACCAGGCCCGTGCCGGACGGCGCGTATGTGTTTCACGCGCGCCTCAAAGGGATGTCAGCATAAAGGAAGAGGCCTGTTAGGGCCGAAGCCTGCCGGGGGTGCGGGATTGTCCGAAAGGGTTACCGCTACCCCGGACCATAAAGGGCTAACGAAGGAACACGGATGGGTTTTAGTCAGTAAGAGTCTGACACTCCCTTCCGCTCCACCCAGAGCGGGAGGCGTCATTTGATGATTTCCCAACCAAAAAAAAAAAAAACCGAGTGTGCGTATGACCACACGACTGAAGTGAAACTTCGCTATGAGAGGAAGAGAGAAAGAAAATGTGCGCGCGCACTGCTTTCTCTTGCTTATATCCCCCACTCAACTCCCGTTTGCCTCGCCCGATCACACTTTTCGTAACGCTTACGTCACGCGCTCGCCAGCTTACTCCCCAAGTCAAGCGTGCGTAAAGAAGTTTCACTTCAAAAATCTCTCCTAGTGGTTGATACTGTAAATTATGTTTGCACGACTAAAGTTGAAATCATGCTGAGTCGTATAAATAAAAAGTTCCATTGCAATCGCTACATCAGTTTCGCAGAAGTTACCTGATTAAGGAACGTACCCGAGAATCGTAAGAACTCGTCAGTACCTACTACCTCCAGATATATCTAAATATATTCCTGCCGCCATGCTGTGTTGCTTGGTTTCAGTTTAAAGTAATCTTCCGTAGATGATACCGAGTATACGCCCGTAACTTCGGACGGAACTACTGATTTCGGTCGCTTAGAGAGTAGACTTCTAGATCCGAATTCCATCCGTCAGAATTTAACCGGTCAAGCAGCGCGCGTCGCCGATTGGCGACGAAACAATAGAAAATCAATTGTGTCTCATTAGCGGAGCTTGACAGATTAAGGCACGCCGTATTCAAATTAAAATGTGCAAACGCCTAAGACGAAAGCTTGCCGCGGTTGGTCCGTGGATGGTTGACCATCTTTAAATACCAAAACCCCTCCGTGGCTCGGAAAGCACGTTAAGCCGTTGGTCCCGGCTGTCATTCGTGGATCTTTGACAGTTGTTACGGGTCGTCAGAAGCCCGAAAGTCTGACAAACAGTTTTACCATGGGTTTTGGTATTACCCAATAACTGGGTTGTGGAGGTCAGATAGGCAGTCGCTCCATGTAAAATACGGGTACTCAGCTGCATCCGGTTAGACTGGAAGCCGACCCCAACATATTTGGGAAAAGGCTAGGCAAATGATACTCTAAGACCATAGATATCTGTTTTTGACATTTTTATGTCTAAGACGAAACCAGACCCAGTTCTAACTGTCCCAGTCGACCAGTAATAGCCCAGTGGTAACGGCCACAACTCGAGTTGTAGATCGTAGGTTCGAACCCAGACAGGCGCTTTACTTTGTGTAAATTATTACATCACCACTGCTTTCAAAACGGTGAAGGAAAACATCGTGAGGAAACCGGCATGGCCATAGAACCGAAAATTCGAAACATGTGACATCTACCAACCCGCACTAGACCTGCGTGGTGGATTACGGCCCACTCCCTCTCACGAAGAGGAGGCCTGTGTCCCAGCAGTGGGAAAATTATAGGATGATTATCTTAAGTCGACTGATAGCTTACTTGTAACTTTGTAAGCGTAAACAAACACACCTGAATAACTCTCAAACTATTTGTACTATTACAAAAATCCTACATAATTCTAAGACTCCAACTTTCTCTTTCCCCCACAGCTATTAAACCAACGAGTGAGCGAGACAGACGCATAGTGTAGGAATGCAACGAATGTCAGTAAATCACTTAACAGCTAGGGATGTGCGGTTGTCGATGAATTTAGTGTTGTTACAAGGAACGTTTCCTTTGTTATTGTCGATATTTATAGAATGTGTGGTGGAGTCATTTATGACGGAATTAGGTGTTTTGTTTATAAATGGATTTCTTTTTTTGGACAAACATTTATATTTTAGGATGTTTTTTGTTTTTATAAAGATTATCAACTATGTGGGTTTCATATTACTATCATTTTTGCTGTTTACAAATACACACAAGTGTCAACAAATACTTTTTTTTTAATCTTTAGATGGCGAGTAGCGACAGCACATAGACATAACACACTCACACCTAAATAAAGGGACACATTTGAAACGTATGATTCGGATAACGCCACAACTGACAGCTGTCAAATTAACTTCCATACAAACTTCAACACATCGTTAGATCCGCTCAGGGGTTGAGTTCCGACATACACCTTCTCCCACGTGCCTGTAATTACACTGGCACCGAAACCCTTCAAACCGGAATACAGCAACACAGCTTGGCGGCAAGAATATGTCTGGAGAAGAGATTTTAGCTAGAGTTTTTGTTCTTTTGTTGTTTTTTTTTCTTTTATTTTTATTAATTTTTTTTTTCTTTGTAACGTGAATGCTGTGTTTTTTCTTCGCTTTTGTTGTGAATGTTGTGCACGTCTGTAATTGACGTAAACACTAGTCCATGTCTCTGTTCTCTGTTATCTGTAAATGTTTGTGTTTGTGTTGTTGATAATCTATACTTATAATAAATCTGTAGAAGTGAAAATTCTGTACATTGAAAATATGAAAAAAATAAATGGCAGGGGGTGTTACTAGACCGACACCGAACCCAAAAATGTGATTAAAAAAAAAATTGTCTGTCTGTCTGTTTGTTTAGGCATCACGCAAAAACTACCGGTTCGATTACGATGAAACTTGGTATAATTATTCTTTAATATCCTGGGCACCACACTGGGTACTTTTTATCCCGGAAAAGTATATACAATAAAATACAAACTTAATTTTGCGGTTCGATCCCTAGACCCGATTACTGTACCAACCGCAAATAATAAGTTTGTTGTAGGTTACGTGGAGGGTGTGTTCTTTGTGAAGAGTAAGTATCCAATAAGAAAGTGTTTTTCGAAATTCCAACCCTAAGAGGGTGAATGGAGTGAGGGTGAAATTTCACGCGAACGAAGTCGCGGGCAGAAGCTAGTAAATAAATAAATAAGTCGGTACAAACGCCAGCAGATCAAGCTACTACAATCTGTCAAATTTCTTTAATCGATTTTCAACTTTATCGCTAAAGCATAAGGTTCAAAGTTGATTGGGAAAATTTGACAGTTTCGGGCAGTCTGACGCAACTCTCTAATAAAAAAGAAACTATGAAACGTGTACTAAACATAATGGCGGCTATCGCTGTCTCGCTTTAACATGTGCAGTCTGTTTCATTTTTGTTATGTTGGTATTCAGTTTTAGTACAAGTTTCATACAAGCGACGTCTTCATCTTTTCCTATGGGACTCCCGTCTCTTCTTACACATTACTTACTCTATGGTTTCGGGTAGCTTGATGTGCTGGCGTCTGTTCTTCCCCGGACGAATTCGTAGAACCACATTATTCACACAGAAAGTGCTGTGTTTCTGCGAGGTGTTGCAGACGCTAGTAACAATGTTGTAACTTTAACTTAAATTCTTATATTATGCCTTTTACGTCATCAACAGTAGAAATACATCAAAGATTCCAAGGACGAACTTTTTCTTAGAAAAAGTCTTTTTACCCGACTACGGCGAAGCAAAAAGGAGGGTTATGATTTTAACCGGTATATACGTATGTATGTTTGTTCATCTGTCATAACTTCTAAACTGTTTGTCATAGTTGGACAAATGAGGTATCGTTGGAAGCGTCTTGATCGTCCGCTGGCTATAGGATATGTGACGTCACATTAATTTGAATACAGCGCCCTCTAGCGGGCATAAAGTCTTGACATAAAAAAAAAATTAATCATGCCGTGTTGGGTATCAAATGAAAGAGCATGATTAGCGCATTTCAAAAATATAAATATTACTGAAATTAGCCCCAAAATAATTAAACAAGAAATAAGTTTAAAAACTAAAACCCGACTACTGAAAAGGATGAAACAAGAAAGTACCTTCCCGTGGTCGCATGCTACCATAGCTTATAATAATTATGTTAGTACAGCGGCATGCGACCACGGGAAGGTACTTTCTTGTTTCATCCTTTTCTGTAGTCGGGTTTTAGTTTTTAAACTTTTTTAAAATTTATTATTGGCAATAGGCCGGCCTGATGGTCTAGTGGTTAGTGACCCTGACTGATATGCCGGAGGTCGTGGGTTCGATTCCCACCCAGGACAAATGTTTGTGTGATGAGCACGATCATTTGTTCTGTCTGGGTGTAATTTATCTATAATATGTATGTATTTAGAAATATATAAGTATGTTTATCAGTTGTCTAGTACCCATAACACAAGCTCTGCTTAGCTTGGGACTAGATGGCGTTGTGTGATAGTTGTGGAATATTATTATTATTATTATTTATAGGCTCGCCCCCTATTACAAGGGACTTAAATATATCTGGTAAAATGTCGGTGTAGTACAATTACACTTCTGCCCAACCGTGCGGCCGACGAGAAAATGCGTGTTTGACTCCTGTCAGTTACAAACAAACGAGTACGTGTTTTGCGAATTTGACCTTTATTAAAGGGCGCTACACACGGATAAGATACTATAATATTTTATATTAAGGCACAGAATACTTAAAGTACTACGTACAGAAAGGACACTCCCTTCCCCGCACTAACATCAGTTACCGCACCTCACCCCGCACTTCGGCGTATTCGTCGCCGGCTCTTTAACAAGAGCGCTCGCAAACACAAGTACCTTACGCACACATTCATACGTATACAAACGTCATTTTTTAACGTAGTAGTAGTAGGTAATTATTTTGCGAGCGTTGTATGGAGTGTCCGGGGTGTGCTTAAGGTGCCACTATTCGATATTTTTTCCATACAAATTTCGGGAGAGTATTACTCCACTGTTTGACATTGTCCATCCAAAGTTAAACATTGTATCGTTTTGTCTAATTATTAATTGTGTCTGTACGGAAGCAGAATTGTAAAATAACAAGCCATTAAAAAGTTATGAGCCAACAAAGATTCGTTTTTCTTGCTATTTTTAACGTAACTTTGG
Organism: Amphipoea oculea; assembly: GCA_945859645.1. Taxonomy (NCBI): domain Eukaryota; kingdom Metazoa; phylum Arthropoda; class Insecta; order Lepidoptera; family Noctuidae; genus Amphipoea; species Amphipoea oculea. Next base: position 11,089,837 of record OX243891.1, on the reverse strand, counting down.
GTGTAAATAAGTTATAAAAAAACTGAAAAATATTAAAAATTAAATCCGTACCGACAAAGCTCAGTTATCGAAGAGTTCAAAAAACTTTATTTGTGATTGATTTATGTAGTGGATTTTTCATAGAACTCGATTTTCCAAAGCACTTTTCAAATATTTTTATGCGCCTATCAGTTCGGAACGGTGTTTCTGTGCGTGAGAACTAGATGTTGTGCGTGTAGATTAGCGTCTAACTGCTCATCACTGATACTAGCTCCGTCAGACACGAAGCCAAGTTAGACAGCATGCTTTTGGCCATGACCACCAGTGAGTTCGAGCTCGCGACTAGTTTACTCTTAAGATACGATATCGCTCCCCATACGATTCAATGGAATATGAAATAAATATTATCTTCATCGTGTGTAATGGTCCATTGAATTGTATGGCAAGCGATATTGTATCTTAAGATAAAATATTATAGTATCTTAGCCGTGTTTAGCGCCCTTAAGAGGACTACATGACCTAAAGCGCGGTCTTTGTCGGTCTGCATAGAAAAGAAAGAGAAGCGCGATGACACAACGCTGGTAATTTATTGCAAAATATGAAGCAATTATCTATTTACGAAAAAAACTATTGTTTGGACTAAAAAATTAAAACGCTAGAGTTTTAGTATGTTGCTTTTAGAATAATCTGACAAAAAATCATAATGATTGTATTTGTATATACACCGTGAAATTTTAATCACCGTTTTCCTCTTAAGGGGTCATTGTACCTACTCATCATTATGAACAACTTTTACTATGGGACCAAACATGAAATCGCGAAAAAAAAATCAGCCGTTCCCTGCATTTTGACAAGTTATGCGAACATAAATTTAGGGAACAGTTTTCAACACACTATCTACCTAGCATATATCCTGAAGAATAACATACAGTAAGATTTTTTTATCACCATCCAAATTTTTACAGGGTGTTCTACCCATGAATATGAACAACTTTCACTATGGGACCAACTCTGAAATCACGAAACAAAAATCAGCTGTTTCATACAAAATTTCAATACCTACTTTTTTTTCGTGATTTCAAAGTTGGTCCCATAGTGAAAGTTGTTCATATTCATGGGTAGAACACCCTGTAAAAATTTGGATGGTGATAAAAAAATATCCCTGTATATTTTTTTGATTTTGTTTACTGTAGTCGATCATATACTTTTATTGTTTTGAAAACTTGCGTTTTTTTGCGTTTTGCTCTCGCCGGCCGAACTGAAGCAACCTTCATCAGAAAAAGGCCTGTTATACGTTACTTTCATCTTCCATAAAGGAATATCGTTCCTTTATTCTATATTATAATCCCTACAGTGTATCATCACTAGTCACAATGCATCGTATGTGCTTAATGGTTGTGCCTAACGAACTGTTGATATTATCTGTGGACGCTGGAGGGGCGAGCAACATTTTAGGTAAGTTTGGTGATTGCAATTCAATTAATTTTTATTTCAGATAAATTACATTCGTTAGTTATTATTCATACATGTTTTTAGAAATATTGGATCAGGACCGCACGACTCGCACATGTAGTATTGTGTAAGGCTAAATAAACGAGCCATCCACATCCATTCTCCATGCAATAAACTGAAGGAAGCTGTTGGGGCTGCCCCGTATGCGGCATTACTTTTTTCATTTATTTCACTTGTATTACTTTTGCTAGACAAGCCGAAGTCATGAAAGGTACAGCCGTAAAGCTGATATTGATACAGTCACCAAAACTAACTAACAGTGAAGGTTTTCGGCAGGTATTCGGAGACAGATTTTTACTAAAAAGGAATTACTTAGGTACTTATTTGCTTATCCGATATATTTTAAAGTAGTTTGAAATACAAGTCAAGATTATACTATACGCCATAGGTTTAGGCAGTTAAATAAAGGTAAACAAAAAAACCACGTGACTTAGTTAACCGACTAAACGTAATAACAGTCTTTTCAGTTGTCATGCTACGTCACTAAATTCAATATATTCGTATTTTAATTTGCAGTCACGTGGTTTTTTGTTTACCTTTATTTAACTACCTAAACCTATGGAGTATAGGTACATTGTTTAATTAATTCATCCAAATCTAACCAGCAGGGCAATTGCGTAACACATTATCAATCGGAATCGGTTTCAATTTGACAGTTTAACAACATTCATTGCGTTATTTACGTGTTGAGCAGACAAATTTTTCGAACTTATGAAGCAATGGATTAGCAATTTGCTTCAAAATGATTCAGATTCCGATTGATAGTGTGTTACGCAATTAGGGTGCAGAACATAAAGAGTAACGCGGTATCTGACAGATAGAAAGACATACTACTTTCTCCAAAAATATGTTTCGGCGTTATTTATATAACCTGGAGAACATATTTTTTTAATTTCTTGTACCTAGTGGCATAATGACAAACGTAATCATCAGGGCCCCCATTCTGTGTTATTCCCCGCAAAATCTTACCACGTGTTATCGGCAAGGAATCGAGATGTCAACCGTACGGAGTTCGAACCACGCCATTGTGTCATAGAGATGTCGTGTGACGTGGTTTTAAAGTAAGGTATCGTTAAGTGGGCATATAAAAATTGGTCTTTAAGTCTAATCGATGTCTAATTTCTTTAATACATTTTCAACCTTATGCTTTCTAAATAAAGTTGAAAATCTATTAAAGGAATTTGACAACGATACGACTTAGCGACCGATTTTTGTCGCTGTCTAATGTCGAGACTGCAGGGGCAGAAACTATCATCGGAGTAACGTCAATTTATATATCTTTTAAACACTTTAACATTGTTTAACTTTGAGCAAGTAGGTAGATACTGTACTTGCAAAAAAATCGACCCACAAATAGGCATTAGGTATGTTTTTTGAAACACTTTGTAACTAAAATGTTGCCAACCCCTGCGTGTAACTTGATCTAGAGATGTAATCTGCCTCAGTCATGGCTAGTTAGTTTATTATTACGACCTCCTTGCCTTATAGGGACCGACAGAATTCTAGGCATACTCGGAGTAACCGAGTTTTTTATAGGTTACTGGTTAAATGCCCCCTATTATACTGGATGATTTTTTTTCCGTCTCAAAATTTTTACAGGCTGTTCTACCCATGAATATGAACAACTTTCACTATGGGACCAACTCTGAAATCACGAAAAAAAAAATCTGCTGTTTAATACCAAAGATCAATTCCCACTTGACCAAAATGTATGAAATACCTGATTTTTAATGATCACGATGACGATGGTGGCGGATGGAGAGCCATCCATTTAAATTATTTATACCAATGTCTTCGGTACAATAATTATTAAAAGTATTAGGTGCATTGCATTAAAATGGCCTCTGCGATACTTAAATGCAATTTTGGCTACGAATCGATAATTCAAATCGAATTTACAATTTACGTTGTCTCAGCCCTAGTATAAGCAATTGGCAGTGTCAAACAAATCATTGCAAAATTAACAGAGAATTGTACAGGATTAGATAAATCATAATGCATTCACTAAACTATTCACGATATTCGGAGACCTGAGTAGGTCATTAGGTATGTGCGTGAGAATATAGCCTTTACACAGTGGCGTGCATTGGTTTTCAGAATAGGTAGGCACTAGGCCGGGTCTAGTCTAGGCAAGCGCGGTCACTATACAGGGTGTCCCTGGAAGTATGGATCAAATCGAATAGGGGCGTGGGCAAGGTCATTTCCAAACTTTTTAACCCTGAGAACGTCAGCGGATTTTTTTACGGTTCAAAAGTTATGACCGATTTTTTTTTTCAAACACTTCGCATAGTGCGCAAAGAAAATAATCATAAAAAAATACTATCAGGGCTATCTAAAAAAAATAAATTTATAGCCCTGATAGTTATTTTTAAAGACTTTTTTAAAACGATTCGATTTCTCTTCTCTTTTTTTTTAGTTTTTTTTTTTGCTAGAACGTTTGGAAATGACCTTGCCCACGCCCCTATTCGATTTGATCCATACTTCCAGGGACACCTTGTATATCGATTTTATTCAATTTCGAGCGGCCATTGTTGTTTACATCTTTGGCAAATTTAGGAACGCCGGACTATAGATGGACCGACGACCTAAAGAAGGTGGCTGGGACAGACTGGATGTGGAAGGCGGAGGACAGGGTGTTGTGCTGCAGTCTGGGAGAGGCCTATGTCCAGCAGTGGACTGCGATAGACTGAGTTGATTAACGTCATTCAACGGTAAATTGTGGACGCTATGCTATGTGGCCAGCCATCGCATTCTTAGGAAACTCTTTTAAAAAGACGTTTCTGTATACCCTCTCTGTTTGTAACCAACCTTCATCTTGGATATTACAAACATCACGTGTGTGAGTCCCTCTACTAACAGAGAGGAGGCCTGTGTCCCAGCAGTGGGAACATTCTAGGCTGATTATATGCAAACGTGTTGGTATGTCTGTATGAAACCATTGTGCGACTAAAATCGATTATGTGCAACACGCATAAACGAACTAATGATATACCTGCATTGTTTCCTTCGTTAATATTTTTAGGGTACCGTAGTTTAACAGTTAATCCTTTCGTGGTTCGGTTCGTCTCGTCAATATGTGGTTGCAAATTGGCGTGAGTTTATACAGGGTGAAATTGAATTCATGGGCATCCTTTTAAGGGGTCATTGTAATCATCATTATGAACAACTTTTACTATGGGACCAAATTTGAAATCGCGAAAAAAATTCAGCTGTTCCCTATATTTTGACGAGTTATGTGAAAAATAGTGAACATAAATGCAAGGAACAGCTGATTTTTTTTCGCGATTTTAGGTTTATGTCCCATAGTAAAAGTTGATCATAATGATGAGTACAATGAGCCCTTAAAAGGATGCCCATGAATTTAATTTCACTCTGTAGATACTTAGTGACTTTCGATTCAGAAAAAAATCATAAGCGTTACCATGTAGTAGGTAGGTACCTAGATAATGTGGAAAAGACAAAGTTTAAAACAGAAGACGAACTAGCAAGGGATCGAGGAAAGGGGAGGGGGTGTGGAGGGGTTTCAGGAGATCAGGGGATAATGTCGCATAAGTTTCGATCCCGTGGGAATATCGGGGTAAAAACTATCCTATGTCCTTTCCCGGGACTCAAACTATCTCTAACGTATCGGTTCAGCGGTTTAAGCGTGAAGAAGTAACAGACAGACACACTTTCGCATTGAAGTATAATATTAGTAGGGATTTATCCTTTTGATAGATTCTTATTTTGTAAATGTGAGGACTTTGTAGGCCTTGTAGACTTTAGACCAGCGGGGCAATTGCGTAACACATTATCAATTGGAATCGGTTTCATTTTGACAGTTCAAAAACATTCATTGCGTTATTTACGTGTTGAGCAGACAAATTTTACGAACTTATGAAGCAATGGATTAGCAATTTGCTTCAAAATGATTCGGATTCCGATTGTTAGTGTGTTACGCAATTAGGGTACTGTATGCCATTTTTCCCGCTTTCCCCTTAATATTCAGCCTGAATTTAGACGAACGGAACCCAACTCTACACAATACACCCACTTGACATCCTCGAAAAATACCAGATGGATTATGAAATTGGAAACTGACAAAAAAAGGGTCATTTCGGGATATAGCCCAGTGGGTCTGTGGCTTTAAAAAAATGTTATGTAACCGCTGCAGATTAGATCGAGTGTCATCCATCATTGGCGCCAAGGGTCAAAGGGACCTCAGGTAATATTATCATCCCTGTTTTAATATGGTATAAGCAGGAACTGTGTTTTTGTAATCACACTATCACACTAATATTATAAAGGCGAAAGTTTGCGAGTGTGTGTGTGCGTGTGTTTATACAGGGTGTTACGGAAAGGGTATATCAATACAAACGGGTTGAAGAGTGTATCTGGTCTAGAATCTCTGTACAAAATTTCAGCTCAAAAGCAGTAACTTTGAAAATGCTTAATATTTTTTTATTTCGATAGTTTATTAAATTGAAATCATAACAAACGTGTCACCGCACTACGAGGGTCATTATCCATTATCTGTAGTGTGTCTGTGCGCCTAGTACACGCACATCACGCCGCCGCGCGCCAGTGCAGCGCCGTGATGTCGAAATAAAAAAATATTAAGCATTTTCAAAGTTAATGCTTTTGAGCTGAAATTTTGTACAGAGATTCTAGACCAGATACACTCTTCAACCCGTTTGTATTGATACGAGTATACCCTTTCCGTAACACCCTGTATGTTTGTTACTTCTTGCTCAAACGGCTGGACCAATTTTGATAAAATTTTGTATGGAGGTAGCAAACACCCTGGATAGGCTACTTTTCATCCCGATATTCCCACGGGATCGAAACTTATGCGGGTGAAACCGCGGGGCGCAGCTAGTAAAATCTATATAGAAAACAAAGTCGGGTTAGTTACACCATTTATAACTCGAGAACGGCTGGACCGATTTTTATGATCTTTGATTTGTTGGATTTATCTCCGCCCCGAATAGCAGAATAACTATTAAAACATTGGAAGACACATCTAGACAAAATCAAACTGGTTGCTAATTAAATTGTAATTTTTTTTTTATTCTTTTTTACATTCATTACTCACACCCTGACTTATTACTTGTATTTTATTTATTTTTTTATTTAAAATCGTTTTGCTTGTACCATGTTTGTAAATATGTGAGCACCATGTATCTATCAGATAATTAATGTATATGTCATGGTTTCGTTTTTAATTCTTTTACCTATTGTGGTATAGTAATTTTATTTTAGGTGCATCGTCCTCACATGTTATTATATAATTAATGTACCCATGCAAAATATTGTACCTAAAACATTTTAAAAGAGTAACGGTGGAGTTTCTTGCCCATTCTTCTCCATACGAAAACTACCCTTTGGAATGGGCGACTAGAATCAATTCTATTTTATTTAAGATAATTTTTGACGTTCAAAAGTGCCTTTTTTGTGCCTATTTGAAATAAATGTTTTGACTTTTTTGACTTTGACTTTGGAAACATTCATGGAAAAAAAAATCCGAGGCGCTACGAAGTTCGCCGGGTCAGCTAGTTTGTAATAAATTAAATATTATTTTGTTATCTTTAATGTTTCATCTTAATGACTATCATGGCAATATTTAACAGATGTCGACGCGCAAAGAGGAATATTATAAGATTTCTTACTTGTGATTTTGTTACTGTCGTTCAATGCCTTTGTTGTTATCACAAAATATCCAATTATTAAGAATACAGGGTGAATTTTTGAGAGGGATTTTGGGTTTGATCAAAAAACCAATCCTGTATAGAGATTTTTATTTCTGTAAATACCTACAATTTGGATACAATTATTACACAACTAACTATGTACACTAGATACTAAATTAAAATTGATAAAAAATAATAGGCTTTTACCTTGGCCAGAGGCTAAACATTGCCATACAACGTGGTAATGCCGCCAGTCTCTTGGGTACATTACCAGTCGACAGCGATGCGGATGAATTTTTCCAGTTTAAGTAAAGTTAGGATTTAATATTGTTATTTTTATTAATTAATAAATTAGGTATTAGTTATTATTTGCTTATTTGACCAAATTAAATGACTAACGATTGTATATAGGTCGTGGGTTCGAATCCAGGCAGGTGCTTTACTTTGTGTAAATTATTTCATCACCACTGCTCTCAAAACGGTGAAGGAAAACACCTTGAGGAAACCGGCATGTCCTAGAACCAAAAATTCGAAGACATGTGACATCTACCAACCCGCACTGGGCCCGCGTGCTGGATTACGGCCCACTCCCTCTTACTGAGAGGAGGCCTGTGTCCCAGCAGTGGGAACATTATAGGCTGATTATGTATGTAAATGACTAACTATACAAATAAACTGTATACTTACTCGTACATTTAATTAGGACTAACGTGCGTGTTTCGGTATTACCGTCAGACGGGGCGAATAGGGACGAAACTTCAAAAGCGATTTTAACATTGAAATAATGTAGTTTGTTGCCATAAAGGACTCTAATGTGTTTACTGCATTATAATTAACGATTAAGTGCCCTTGTCGGCAAAAAACTATATGATTTCAACGCTAAAATCCTTTTTAAAGTTTCGTCCCAATTCACACCGTTTGTAAGTACCTACTCAATTAGATACCGTCTCAAAAGACTTTACAACTGCAAAATTATGGCCGACACTTAATTACAAAATCGATAAATAAATATCAAGTTCAACATTAAACTAGTAATGTATGCATAATGCATATAAAATGACCTAACATGCCAATCAAATATAAATAAGAGAAATTATATTAATAATTCATGAAATTTACATTTATAAATCAAGTCATATAATTTATTTCATGTTTCTTAATGAATTAATTCATTGATAACATCACGCCTTCGTGCTGCAAAGGTTTAAGCGAGTACTTATTAGCACACCCAAATTTCGGTAAGGAGGCGAGCCTATTGCCGGGTACAAAATCCAGACTCCAGATGAAAATTCCAGATGAAAAACCCAATAGGTAATTTAAGTGTTCCAGGTCTGCCCTGGAAGTTAGGCAGACCTTTGGTGTGGGATGCAACATGTGTCGACACCCTTGCGCCATCCCATCAGTGGCGTGCATTGGTTTTCAGAATAGGTAGGCACTAGGCCGGGTCTAGTCTAGGCAAACGCGGTCATTAATCAGAAAAAAAAAGTGAGGTCGAAAGTGTGGTTATTTGAGTAGGCATGCCTACTTAAGGGTGATAAATTGCGAAGGTCAAACGTCATGGTATTACGCGTGAGACGTACCTACGTATTTTTAATTTTGTCGAATTAACTTGAACGAGTAAAGACCAATGAAAATGTGCGAATAGTAGGTACGGGAGCCGAGTAGGCCGTCCGGCGACTGCCTACTGCCGCGCGTGTTTGTATGAAGATTTTGTATTTTGTTAGGTTTGATAATTTATTGAGGTCAGAAATACTAAAATGTAATTGACAGGCTTATGTTGATATATCGAGGTAGGCACTGCTTATATGCCTATATGGAATGCACGCCACTGCTTTATACTACCAATATACATCTCAAATACCATAGAATCTTCAGTCCCTTCATCCAATACTCAGGTCCCAGTCCCAGGAGAGAGCATTGTATTGTGCTCACCCCAGTTCGGCGGCACGATGACTCAATTATTAAATTTTATTAAAATGGGGGCATTGACCTTTCAATTGAGTACGCTTAGGTACCGACATTGTATTAGTTAGGTGTATGGCTTGTGGCTAAGTAATAACAGCCGCACGGGTCGATCGATCAGGTTAAGCTACGCTTGCCTCGGTGGGTCCGTGGATGGGTGACCATCTTTACATACCAAGACCCCTCCGTGCTTCGGAAAGCACTTTATGCCGATGGTCCCGGCTGTCATTCGTGGATCTTTGACAGTCGTTACGGGTCATTACTGAATTTTATTAAAAATGAGCTCCTGATCTATTTACACTTACAATTAGGATGTTTGGAGTCCTAAATTTCTTTTAAAAACAATTAAAAATTGTTATGTACTGCAAAAAGTACTAAAAATTACATTTTTTAAAATTGAATAAATGGTAGGTACTCTTTTTTTTTAATCTGTACTCTTTATTTACCCTCTCTGAAATCAGAATATATACTCTACTTCTTCTAGAAAAAGTTGACAACCCTAGAAGCAATGTACTAGCAATATCGTATGTTACGCAATGAGGATGCAGGTTGTTGGGCCAACCCTTATTAAAATACATATCGAGTATTTTTTTAATTTTTATTAAATACATATTTGGACAAACAAAGGCCTATAATAATGAATATTAAATTAGTGACAGCAAAAACTATTTAAAATTATGAATAGTGTTTAATAATATAAACTGAACGTCACGGGGGGCGCGCTTAGCAAATTGCGCCATGGTTTTATGAGCCCCAGCAAAAAAGATTAGGGTAAGAAGGGTGACCATAAAATTGAATTTCAATCATAATAATGAGGATAGTTTGATGCTTCTTGTAGATTCTGTAGAGTTCCAATTAATTAAAAGGGTATGGGTACCGTAAAAATACTTTCATGCATTTATGAAAAAGAAAACAGTTTTCGTATGATTTGAAGAGTAGTGGTGGCCCAGTGGTAACGGTCGCGACTTACGAGTTGTAGGTCGTAGATTCGAATCCAGACAGGCGCTTTACTTTGTGTAAATTATTTCATCACCACTGCTCTCAAAACGGTAAAGGAAAACATCGTGAGGAAACCGGCATGGCCTAGAACCAAAAACATTCGAAAACGTGTGACATCTACCAACCCGTACTGGGCCCGCGTGGTGGATTACGGCCCGCTCCCTCTCACTGAGAGGAGGCATGTGTCCCAGCAGTTAGAACATTATAGGCTGATTATGTATGTATGAAAGTTTTAAGGCAAGTATTATTTTTACAAAAATTCGGCAAGGTACACTAATCGCTAAACTAAATACACTAAACTAAATTCAGCCGTGCGAACCTTGCTCATTGAATGACGCAGTTATAAGAATATCATCAAGTGCACGGGTGACAGTGACCATCTCATGGAATATCTGATTTTATGAACTTAAAGGGTTTTTAACCGACTTCTAAAAAAGGAGGAGGTTCTCAATTCGAATGTTTGTATTTTTTTTTTGTTTGTTCGCGCATAACTCCGTCGCTTGCCAACCGATTTGAAAAATTATTTTTTTGTTGGAAAGGGTATACTTCCCAAATGGTCCCATGAAAATTTTATCGAAATCGGACAAGCGGTTTTTGAAAAATCAACAAAAATCTAAAAAAAATATCTACATTGTCTATATTAACGATATTTTTGTTTACTTTTTTGTGGGGTAGGTACAACTAAAAAGTGAAAAATAAAAACTTTTTTACAAAAAAAAAACAACCGACTTCAAAAAAAAAACACTACAAAGTGATAAATAACTTTAATTTCGGAAGTCGGTGTCAAAAAACGAAAATGCGGAACCAACGACACCGACTTCCGAAATTAAAGTTATTTATCACTGTAGTGTTTTTTTTTTTAAGTCGGTTGTTTTTTTTTTTTGTAAAAAAGTTTTATTGATGACTTTAATGATTATAATTCTGTAAGTTCAAATTTGTCACGATCGCGAATCATATTTTAATCAACATACAACCTGACACTGACCTGAAAATTGCAAGAAACGTATGAAAAATAGAATTTAACTAATTATGGTAAAAAAAACAATAATAGATGAGGGAGCAAAACTTTATAACGCACTACCAAAAGATATAAAAAATACACAATCACTACCACTATTTAAAAAAAACTATTAAAATTCCACATCTTAAAGGGGTCATAATTAAGTAATATCTAGTATTTATTTCTGTACAAGTGATTTGTAATCTTTAGAAATAAATGAATTCAAACCGTAATTTCGAGGACTAACTTTAATTTTTTTTGTGGATGGGAAATCATCAAATGACGCCTCCCGCTCTGGGTGGAGCGGAAGGGAGTGTCAGACTCTTACTGACTAAAACCCACCAGTGTTCCTTCCTTAGCCCTTTATGTTCCGAGGTAGCGGTAACCCTTTCGGACAATCCCGCACCCCCGGCAGGCTTCGGCCCTAACAGGCCCCTTCCTTTATGCTGACATCTCTTTGAGCCGCGCGTGGAACACGTACGCGCCGTCCGGCACGGGCCTGGTCCTGATCAGACGGTGAGCTACCCATTACTCTCCGTCCGCAGGCCCGCGCCTACGGTGGCCGGGAGTCTGGCGCATCCCTCTTAAATTAAAAAATGCGAATAAAACCTCATTACTCACTTTTATTCATAATGTCTTGTCCGATATATTTTCTAAACCACGGTCACCCCCACACAACGTGTGCGTTCATTCTCAATAGGGGATGGATGGTCAGGGGATCAAAGGGGGATGACCATTGGCATTTTACTTTTAGTAGTTTTGCATAATCCTTGATTGGCGTAGTGGCGACCGTTTTGCACAACTGTAACCGTTCTATTCTCATTCATTCATTTAATCTTTTCATTCTTAGTTGACACAAACTTATGAACATAATGCGGTTTTGTTAACTAGCAGCGCCCCGCGATTTCACCCGCATAAGTTTCGATCCCGTGGAAATATTGGGATAAAAAGTAGCCTATATGTTAATCCAGGGTGTCAGCTACCTTCATGCAAAATTTTAACAAAATTGGTCTAGCCGTTTGAGCGTGAAGAAGTAACAAACATATAACACACACACACACAAACATACACACACACTCACAAACTTTCGCCTTTATAATATTAGTGTGATATCTATTAGATTACGGCCCACTCCCTCTCACTGAGAAGAGGCCTGTGTCCCAGCAGTGGGAACATTTTAGGCTGATAATAACCTATACCTACCCATTACGCCATTAAAGGTTACAAAAAAAATATATTCTTAAACTGATATTTCAAGTACCGTAACTCTACACTGCATTACGAACGTTGACCCCACAATGTCATGAAGTCTTTTTTGTTTTGTTGTGTTTAGATATTGATACCCAACATGTCTACTGTCAAAGTCAAATCATTTATTTCAAATAGGCACATAAAAGGCAATTTTAAACGCAAATTTTGCAAAAAAATAGAAATGATTATAGTCGCCCCTATCAAAAGGTAGGAAGCGGAGTTTGGTTAGCTAATTTAATTTGACCTTGTGTTTAGGAAACCGCTTTTTAATACGACCCGTTAATTATAGGAACCTTACCATCCGTTTCAATAGAGACACTGAGTATTTCACTTTTAATTGTCAACTCTGCTGACCCTAAAGGTATAATCCATACTAATATTATAAATTCGAAAGTAACTCTGTCTGTCTGTCTGTATGTTACCTTTTTACGCCTAAACCTCTGAACCGATTTAAATGAAATTTGGTATAGAGATAGTTTGAGCACCGGGAAAGGACATAGGATACTTTTTATCCCGATATTCCCACGGGATCGAGACTTATGCGGGTGAAACCGCGGGACGCAGCCAGTTATGTATAAACCTAGTTACCGTTTCAAACAAACCCTTCTGTCCTAACATACCGTCACACACCCTTCGCCAGCACATTTGCATTAGATCTTAATTGATGGGGTCGAAACTACCCCATGGGGTCGAAATTACCCCGTGGGGTAGTTATCACCCTTGTAATTGAGTTGTGTTGTACATGAGCAGGTTGCTTTGCGACCTTTGAAGAGATAAGAATATGATATCTACCCGTTGATAACCTACTCGTATTATATTCGCTTGTAATTTTATTGTCCCAGGCCTTTGAAAGGGCTTACAGGACCTAAACGCAAAAAAACACAATTTTTAGAAACAATAAAAGTATATGATCGCCTACAGTAAACAAAATCAGAAAAATATGATATTCTTCAGGATATATGCTAGGTAGATAGTGTGTTGAAAACATAATACAACTAATTTGGTACGATAGAAAAAAATCATGAAAATACCTCTAAAAACTTTCTTTTTACAATAAAAACCATACTAATATACATACAATCATTATGATTTTTTGTCAGATTATTCTAAAAGCTACATACTAAAGCACTAGTGTTTTAATTTTTTAGTCCAAGCAATAGGTTTTTTGTGAATAGATAAATTGCTTCATATTTTGCAATAAATTACCAGCGTTGTCATCGCGCTTCTTTTTCTTTTCTATGCAGTCTGAATAAAACCTCGCTTTAGTTCATGTAGTCGCCTTTAGGTTTTTGAAGTGAAAACTTCAAAAACCTAAACCTTTTTTGAGACGGAAAAAAAACCATTGAACTCGCGACGCTACATTCGGATGTACTCGGTTTTAAAGTATTTCCAATATGTCAGTGAGTGATGGCAAAGTATTCTCTTTGTGTTTTGTTTAGATGGCGATTCAAAAAATACACAGTTTTCATTTTTGTCTGCACTCCCGGAGTGTTAGTTTTGAGAAAAATACGAGGTGGCCCACAGGCCTGGATTGCTTAACCTTTTAACCGGTTACGTCGGATTAATCCGACAAATATTTTCGTGTCCATTCCGCCAGTGTCGTATATATACGACCAAATAACACAGCTCGTTTAATCTGCATTATTATTACATCATCACAGCTCGTTTCATCGGTATATATTTTTGTTTTTTTTTTTTTTTTGTCGGGCGCTAGGGGCACGACAACTGATATAAAGTCCGGCGGTTAAAAGGTTAAAGATATTTTATTTTGCAAATACGGGTACAAACAAGTCATGGTGGTACATAATATAAATACAGAAACAGCCATATTTTGCCAATTACAAGGCATGCAAAAGTATCGAGATTACAATATTTACTATTCCATTACATAATATAATTCTAGTTCATCATTCGCTAATAATTATCAATGTTCAACTATTCAATTCATTCAATACATAAAATAATTCTAATTCATCAGTCAATAATATAATTAATGTCACAATTTCTAGTAGTTATTTAAATACAATATATAAACTAGTCAAACAATTTCTTTTTCCAATAAAAAATCGTCAACCCTATAATAAACTTTGTCTACTAAAAAGTTCCTAAGTCTTTTTTGAATAATTCTCAAACTCAAACTCAAAGCATTTATTTCAATTAAACCATTACCTACAGGCACTTTTGAATTGTCAAAATTAAGTAGTCGGTCAGTTGGTCAGAAAGTTGAAGGTAGTTGCCCATTCCAAAGCGTAGATCTCTATGGAGAAGAACGGGCAAGAAATTCCATGGACACTCTTTTTAAATCAAGATATTACAAAATCCTGGGTACATTATTCTTGTTGCTTCTATATGTAAGAACAATGTAAAAAACACACAAATGAAGAAACAATACAAGAAATAAGATTAAAAATAAGCCTTGGCAGTTAAGAGATGACCAGTCTCAACCGACGGCGTCCGTTCACGAACATGACGCAGGGAATGTAAAATTATAGTCCTTCCAACAACTTGGTAGTTCCAACAACTTAGGGCATCAAGTAGTCTTAATCTGGCACTGCCTGAACGGCGTGCACAGGAGAGGCCTATGTCCAGCAGTGGGCTAGTATAGGCTGATGATGGTGCCGTATATTCACAAAATTCTCTAGGGAACTAACAGTATAACTAAACTTAGCGGTACACTGATAATTAGATTAGCACTCATTTGCATACCAAATCAATTATTGACTTGAGCAGCTTTGTTTAATCGGACTGTTTGTCAATAGCTTATTTTCTCATCACGATTGGCACTTGGCAGTATTTTGTTTCGTGTTGAATAAAAGAAGAATCGGTCAAGTGCGAAGGCTTGCACAATCAGGGATTTGTGCCAGAATTTTGTAAACAAAAAATTCATAAAAAATTAAAACCAGAAATCGCGAAAAGAAAATCTGCTGTTCCCTACATTTATGTTCGCATAACTCGTTAAAATATAGGGAACAGCTGATTTTTTTTCGCGATTTCAGGTTTGGTCCCATATTAAAAGTTGTTCATAATGATGAGTAGAATCTCCCATTTCGATTTGTCGCATGTTTTTAATTTCAACCTGTATACGACCAAACAACACAGCTCGTTTAATCTGTATTATTATTACATCATCACAGCTCGTTTCATCGGTATTTATTTTCCGTTTTTTTTTTTTTTTTTTCAGGCGCTGGGTTCACGACAACTCATATAAAGTCGGGCGGTTAAAAGGTTAAAGTTGTTTTATAACAAGTATTAACTTATATTATTAAGGTTTTAGTTTTTTGGACGCAAGAGAGATTAGATTGAAATATCCATTACTCCCATAAAGTGTCACCAACAAATTCAAAGCATCGTTGTAAAAGTAGGTACTGCAGTGATTAAACGACGATTCCCTTTAAATTCTTGGGTTCGTAACAGCTGGTTACACATCCACACCCCTCCGTGCTGGAGAGTCAATATACGAGTACATGTATCTATGTCAGTCGTTACGGGTAGGTAGGTAGTTTAAAGCGCGAAAATATGCAAACTGTTGCCATTTTCTTTATTTATCATCTCAAAAATAAACCATCCATCTTACTCCAAGAAAATCACTTAGGGCCAAAGCACACACGCTACTTTTTGCATCGGCGATCGGCGATTCAGCTGCTTTTTAGAAGCTAAATGCAACGACCAAGCATTCCACACTTAAAAACGAAACGCGAAACGCGGCGATTCAGTCGCTTTTCGGAAGCTCGACACAGCGGCTGAACGCTACACTCCGCACACATTCGGATGCCGGTCGCAGCAATTTGGCATTTGCGCTAGCATCGGAGCTGTCGCTAAAACGCGCGATTCCGATGCCACGTCCGAACGCAGAGAGTCGCCAAAACGCGATGCAGCATCGGTACAGCCGCAAAATCGACAGGCCTGATGGTCTAGTGGTTAGTGACCCTGACTGCTATGCCGGAGGTCGTGGGTTCGATTCCCACCCAGGACAAATGTTTGTGTGATGAGCGCGATCATTTGTTCTGTGTCTGGGTGTAATTTATCTATAATATGTATGTATTTAGAAATATATAAGTATGTTTATCAGTTGTCTAGTACCCATAACACAAGCTCTGTTTAGCTTGGGACTAGATGGCGTTGTGTGATAGATGTAAAAAAAAAAAAAAAATCGCCGATCGCCGATGCAAAAAGTAGCGTGTGTGCTTTGGCCCTTATTCAAAAGTCATTTATTCAAACTAGGCTCATAATCAGCACTTTTCGAACCTCAAAATTAATTACATAAGACAGTGCCCCGGCACGCCCGCCCTTCACCACTTCCTAGTGCTTTTGCTGGGGAGAAGAAGTGGCGGAACAAACTCCCCAGCAGCACAGCTGTCTGTTCAGTTACACAAATGACAAACAGACAGCCCCGAAATTATTCCGTCATTTCCATATCTCCAAGCCGGAACACTAAAGATAATCAATGAAAGAATTTCTCAATCAACGCGAACTTTTAAAATTAATGCCAAAATAAACACAAGTCAGTTTTCGTTTCCGTCTCTGTCGACGGTTTTAGGTTAGAAACCCGGAGAAGTTAAAAATGGAGGGCGAGGAATTTTAAAGATGGCGTCGTTTTCCTAATGTTTGACACTATAATTTAACAATTGGCGTTGCAATAATGAGGGTTCAATTTCTACACTAAATGAAAGAAATAAAGTAAATACGTTTATTTGCGGTAAACATGAAAATATTTTCGAATTGAACCAACAAACGTCGAAGAAACAAGGGTTCGATGTAAGGTTATCGATATAAAGAAACAGAGAACATAAAAGATGTCGTAAAAACATAACGTCGCATTATCAAAGCATCGATGTACAGACATCGATGTAACAATTTTCGCAGAATAGTATTTCGTACTCGTATAGGGAACCCGTGTAAACGTATCTCACCAAACATACCACGGAAACAGGGAGTGCTTAATTGAGTGCTCCATTTCTTCCTCCTCTTTGTTTTAAATGCCTTTGAAATATTTCAAAAGGTGTTTTTCATCAACAGCGGAAAGTTTATTTTATTTATTTTTAGCAGCATTTTTCCTTAACTGGGATTGGAAATCTTTATAAGTTTTTAACAGAGTGGGTAGGTATATCTATTATTTCGCTATTTATAAGTATTTGTGAAATTCTCAAGCCGGTGAAGGAAAACATCGTGAGGAAACCGGCATGTCCTAGAACCAAATATTCGAAGACATGTGACATCTACCAACCCGCACTGGGCCCGTGTGGTGGATTACAGCCCACTCCCTCTCGAAGAGAGGAGGCTTGTGTCCCAGCAGTGGGAACATTATAGGCTGATTATGTGAGTATTTATGAAACCATAGTAAGTATTTTATAAAATCTATATTTCCTCAATCACTGTTACCTAGGTAGCTTATACTCTACCTACCATGAGGAAAAAAAAACTGACTTAAAAAAAAAAAACACTACAAAATGAAAAATAACTTTAATTTCGGAAGATGGTGTCGTTGATTCCGCATTTTCGTTTTTGACACCGACTTCCGAAATTAAAGTTATTTTTCATTTTGTATTGTTTTTTTTAAAGTTGGCTGTTTTTTTTTTGTAAAAAAGTTTTTATTTTTCACTTTTAAGTTGTACCTACCCCACAAAAAAGTAAACGAAAAGATCGTTAATATAGACAATGTAGATAATTTTTTTAGATTTTTGTTGATTTTTCAAAAACCGCTTGTCCGATTTCGATAAAATTTTCATGGGACAATTTGGGAAGTCTACTCTTTCCAACAAAAAAAGAATTTTTCAAATCGGTTGGCAAGCGACGGAGTTATGCGCGAACAAACATAAAAAAAAAAAAAAAAAAAACCGAGTGTGCTTATGACCACACGACTGAAGTGAAACTTCAAACGTATTTGGCTATGAGAGGAAGAGAGAAAGAAAATGTGCGCGCGCACTGCTTTCTCTTGCTTATATCCCCCACTCAACTCCCGTTCGCCTCGCCCGTAGCCCTTAGACATGGGTCGTACAGGTCGTACGACTCGTACTTGCAAAATCGAGTACCAGGGCTTCCAAGTACGTCCACCTTAAGAAACCAGGGTCTAAAACCAGGGCTCGAGATACTTTCAAGTATTTTCTATCTGCATCGAAAACTGATCCATAACTTCATACAAATAAGAAGTACAATCGCGTAATCAAACAAAAGCCCTGTTGGAAGTAAAAAGTACTTGCATAGGAAATTGATCCGTGAATTCCTATAAATAAGGAGCACAATCCCGTTTACAAATAAATACTTTTACAAACCATTAAAGTAAAAATACTTGCATACGAAATTGTTCCGTAGACTCTTACGGAGTTGTATGGAGTGTCCGAGGTGTAGTAAGAGTCTTACCACACCTCGGACACTCCATACAACGCTCGCAAAATAATTACCTAGTACTACTACATAAACAAATGACGTTTGTATACGTGCAAATGTGTGCGTGAAATCTAGTAGCGTAAAAAAAATGGCGCGGTAAGCAATTTGTGTCGAGGAACCGAACGACGACGGCGGCGGCGCTGCCCGAACGTGTGCATTATTATGAAGTGACCATGTAGTTCAATTGTTTATTTATATAGTCGGGTTCGTAATGAAATAAAAACACTAAAATAGTTTAGTTTAAATGACTTGTCTGTAAATAATCGGTTATTAAATCGCATGTTATTAAAAATGCGAAATCTTACAAACAGTTTATGTAAATACGAATTCGGAAAAGCATCACAATATCCAACCATCGTGATTAAAACTCAAATAAAACTTTTCGTGTCAGCAATACAGCGCTGCGGTTCGCGAGCGCCCTTGCTAAAGAGTCGGCGACGAATACCTCGAAGTGCGGGGTGAGGTGCGGTATCTGATATGAGGGCGAAGAAGGGAGTGTCCTTTCTGTACGTAGTACTATTAAGTATTCCGTGCTCTTACTGATAAGGAGCATGATCGCATTTGCGAAAACAAACGCGGTTGTTGAACTATTTGAGTACCTACGTACTCGAGCGTCGAGGCACGACGGAGCGAGATACTTTCAAGTATTTTCTATCTGCATAGAAAATTGATCCATAACTTCATACAGATAAGATGTACAATCGCGTATTCAAAAGCCCCGTTGGAAGTAAAACTACTTGCATAGGAAATTTATCAATGACTTCCTATAAATAAGGAGCAAAATCGCGTTTACAAATAAATACTTGCAAACCATTAAAGTAAAAAATACTTGCATACGAAATTGTTCCGTAGACTCTTACTGATAAGGAGCATGATCGCATTTGCGAAAACTAACGCGGTTGAGTACCTACGTATTTGAGCGAGTAGCCGTATAAGGTACTTTATAGTCTTGCAAGTATTTTGAGTCGGTATCTACCTGGTGTGCGTACTTAGAAGCAAAAACCTGGTCGAGTAAATACGTACCTTCCCTACTTGCCCGATCACACTTTTCGTAACGCTTACGTCACGCGTTCGCCAGCTTACTCTCCAAGTCAAGTGTGCGTAAAGAAGTTTCACGTAAATAATTTTGACACAACAAAAATCGAATTTGACAATCGCGACTCGTCGACACGTGGTACAGACGCCAGCACGTCAACCTACCCGAAACTGTCAAATTTTCCCAATCAACTTTGAACCTTATTCTTTAGTAATAAAGTTGAAAATCTATTAAAGAAATCTGACAGATTGTAGTAGGTTGATGTGCTGGCGTCTGTACTTATTTGCCCTAACCCCGTGTATTGTTTTTTAGAGCCGCAGGCGCGGAGGGGGCGGCCTTGGCGTGTTTTTTAAGGAATTTTTCACTTTTTGTATGGAAAATATGAAAAATGATTACCTACATGTTGAGTTTTAGGAGTTTATGGGTTCCATGAAGGGGGTCGAAATTTTCATTATTTTTGCGATAGGACGCACCATTTTCGAGATATAAGCAAAAGAAAAAAAACTTAATACGTATTTGGCTATGAGAGGAAGAGAGAAAGAAAACGTACGCGCGCACTGCTTTGTCTTGCTTATATCCCCCACTCAACTCCCGTTCACCTCACCCGATCACACTTTTCGTAACGCGTTCGCCAGTTTACTCCCCAAATCAAGCGCGCGTAAAGAAGTTTTCCTTCAAAAACATACAAACAGCCGAACATAGTACCTCCTCCTTTTTGTGAAGTCGGTAAAAATTACTTGCATACGAAACTGTTCCGTAGACTCTTACTGATAAGGAGCATGATCGCATTGCGAAAACTAACGCGGTTGAGTACCTACGTATTTGAGCGAGTAGCCGTATAAGATACTTAATAGTCTTGCAAGTATTTTGAGTCGGTACCTGGTGTGCGTGCTTGGAAGCAAATACCTGGTGTAAAAACCCATTCGCGTATTCATGCAACCGGGACCGGGTTTTTACACCAGGTATTTCCAGCTATTTTTTACGTACCTTCCTTACTCGCCCGATCACACGTTTTCGTAACGCATTCGCCAGTTTACTCCCCAAGTCAAGCGCGCCTAAAGAAGTTTCACTTCAAAAAGAAACATACAAAAAGCCGAACATAGTACCTCCTCCTTTTTGTGAAGTCGGTAAAAAATACTTGCATACGAAATTGTTCCAAAAGGAGCATGGTCGCATTTGCGAAAACTGACGCGGTTGAGTACCTACGTATTTGAGCGAGTAGCCGTATAAGATACTTAATAGTCTTGCAAGTATTTTGAGTCGGTACCCTGTGTGCGTACTTGGAAGCAAATACCTGGTGTAAAAACCCGGTCGCATATTTATGCGACCGGGACCGGGTTTTTACACCAGGTATTTCCAGCTATTTTTTACGTACCTTCCCTACTCGCGATCACACGTTTTCGTAACGCATTCGCCAGTTTACTCCCCAAGTCAAGCGCGCCTAAAGAAGTTTCACTTCAAAAATACAAACATCCGAATTGAGAACCTCCTCCTTTTTAGAAGTCGGTTAAAAACAAAAAAAAAGTGAACAAAATACCAAAAATAGCTTTCAAGATTCTACTTTAGCATACGTAGGTCCTAACAATATCGACCGGGCTACCCTTTTCCCAACTATGTTAGGGTTGGCTTCCAGTCTCACCGGATGCAGTTGAATAACAATATTTTACATCTCATTATCATCATTTTGTATCTGGGTACAGTTCGACACAACTTAGATGTAGCATCGGCAAAATTCGTAAAACGTTCGTAATTCGTATTCGTAAATCTTTATACTTTACTTTAAACTTTAGGAAAAATTTATCAATTTTTCCTAAAGTAGTAAAGATTGGTGATTTTGAAGGCGCACTTAGTTCGGATGTGATCGGTTTTACGAATTTTGCCGATGCTACATCTAAGTTGTGTCGAACTGTAACACGATACCCTTTGGTAAGACTAGTTGTCTGACATTCGGTCTTCTGACGACCCGTAACGACTGTCAAAGATCTTCGACTGACAGCCGGGACCAACGGCATAACGTGCTTTCCTAGACACGGAGGGGTCTTGATGTGTAATGCATGGTCACCCATCCAAGAACCGACCGCGGAAAGTGTAGCTTAACCTTGGATTGACCTGTGCGGCTGTTATCATTGAGCCACGAGCCCCGTCACATGACAAGTGAAACTAAATAAAAATCCTTATAAAATGGAAAAAAAATGTTACCTCCCATTTAAATGATATATCATTTACCTCTCCACAGTCGTTTAAAAATGAAACGTTATTATTAAGTAATAAAACCGTTGATTCATATCAGTTGCGGAGAAATTCACACACATACGGACATACGCTCACAATGAGTTGACAACACAACATGCAGTTTAGGAGATGCGTGGGCGCAAACGGATAAACACGTTATGTTAAGGAGAAGGAACTGACATAATCCAATGTACGTTTTTGGATGTGACATTATAATACTGTAAATGCAATGGAGTTTGTTGATTGCTTTAAAATTTTGATGGACATTACTAATCCATACTAATATTATAAATGCGAAAGTGTGTCTATCTGTTACCTCTTTACGCTTAAACCGCTGAATCGATTTAAATGAAATTTGGTATAGACGTAGTTTGAGTCCCGGGAAAGGACATAGGATAATTTTTATCCCGATATTCCCACGGGATCGAAAGTTACGCGGGTGAAACCGCGGGGCGCAGCTAGTAATATTATAAATGCGAAAGTGTGTCTATCTGTTACCTCTTTACGCTTAAACCGCTGAATCGATTTAAATGAAATTTGGTATAGACGTAGTTTGAGTCCCGGGAAAGGACATAGGATAGTTTTTATCCCGATATTCCCACGGAATCGACACTTATGCGGGTAAAACCGCGGGGCGCAGCTAGTATTATTATAAATGCGAAAGTGTGTCCGTCTGTTACCTCTTTACGCTTAAACCGCTGAACCGATTTAAATTAAATTTGGTATAGAGATAGTTTGAGTCCCGGGAAAGGACATAGGATACTTTTTATCCCGATATTCCCACGGGATCGAGACTTATGCGGGTGAAACCGCGGGGCGCAGCTAGTCACACTAATCACACTAATATTATAAAGGCGAAAGTTTGTGAGTGTGTGTGTGTGTGTGTGTGTGTGTTTATATGTTTGTTACTTCTTCACGCTCAAACCGCTAGACCAATTTTCATGAAATTTGGTATAGAGATAGCTTGAGTCCCGGAAAAGGACATAGGGTACTTTTTATCCCGATATTCCCACGGGATCGACATTTAAGCGGGTGAAACCGCGGGGCGCAGCTAGGTATATTTTATTTATTATATTTATGCAATATTTTTTTCTTTTATATTAATTCAAGTTACAGTAAGTAGCTCGTCTCGATCCGTGCGACCTTCGTACAGTCTACACGCATACGTCTAGTCGCACGCACACAAACTGAAACGACGTTAGACGATGCACGGCTCTCAACGCCGCACCGCTGTGCCGGTCGGAGTGGGGGGTGTTAGGTTTATTTTCGTTACGGAATTTCTTGATTCGGTCGCCGCGCTCAAAGCCCGCGATAAAAGCTATGCAATAGCTTAAAAATTACGTAAATAAATACTTGGGGATTAGCACTTCCCCTTAACTACAGAAGTAAGGTAACAATGTTGTGAATAAATATCTCAATTCCAGCTTCATTGAGGTCTTTATGATCTTATGCTTACTCTTACCGACTGCTGCCAAAAGAGGTTGTGTGTTTTACCAAACAACCATCTATTGGTGAAATATAATAGTAATAAAAATCTTTTCAAGACAGCAAATGATATTTTGTAGTGTTTGATGTGTTTATTTCATGTTATGTGAAGAGTGTATCTGGTCTAGAATCTCTGTACAAAATTTTAGCTCAAAAGCAGTAACTTTGAAAATGCTTAATATTTTTTTATTTCGATAGTTTATTAAATTGAAATCATAAAAAAACTTTTAAGAAAAAAAAAACCGACTTCCGAAAAACACTACAAAGTGAAAAATAACTTTAATTTCGGAAGTCGGTGTCTTTGGATCTGTATTTTAGTTTTTTGCCACCGACTTCCGAAATTAAAGTTATTTTTCACTTTGTAGTGTTTTTCGGAAGTCGGTTTTTTTTTTTCTTAAAAGTTTTTATTTCACGCTTTTTAGTGGGTCTGCTTATAATTTATCTAAGTTACAATAGCTTAGTGCTCATCGCCTTTTACAAACAAATTATTGCTTTTCCCGATGCGGGGAAGTTAATTGTTGAGGAGTTCTCCAGGTCCACCATCAGCTCCATATCACCATTCACATTGTGACGAGTATAAATTGCTTAGCAACCAAATTAAAGTAATCGATTAGCAACCCGTGAAATACTTATATATTATTGAGTAGTTCCGGAGGCCATCTGTGGTCTTCATCATCAGTTCCACTTCACCAAATGGTGCTTTCCGAGAGCAAGTGCACGAGTTACTATAAAAAATACCCAAATCGCTATAGCCTATAATATTTGAAGAGTTCCTTCGATTTCTCCAGGATCCCATCATCAAATCCTGACCTGATGTTTTTAGACTAGATGCTGATAATCCTGGCTGCAGCATCAGGCCAGGCTTATGTCAACATTGCATTGAACTTAAAATTTAGTCCTGTTTAAAATGAGCCCAAACACGACTACTGTGCTGTAATTTCAAGGTTTGTACTTTTTCTGATGCTCCTGGCTTCAGCATCAGGTCTCTATGTACTTCGGTGTTCCTCATTAACAGTATGTTTATCCACACATCGAGCCCTTTTCAATGAGCCTAAACACGATATATCTGCTGTTAGTTGTCGAGGAGTTAGGTACTCTGCAGACTATCCTGACTGCAGCATCAGGTCATGACTTGATGATCATGAGACCAAATGTGACAAATGCCCTATCAAACATCAAAACAATTTACTAATTTATAAAACAGCCCTTGCCTGTTCGAGTAACTTCTTACTGTTAAGGAGTTGTACCTTCCATCATCAGCCCAGCTACCTGAGATGGTGACAATCATACGCAAATACACAAGATACTTCATAAAATATGCGAAAAACAATAAGTGAGCCTATAAAATTTGAGGGTTGCCCTCGATTTCTCTAAGATCCCATCATCAGATATTGAAATGGTGACAATGGGACCACACGGGAAGCACCAGCTTTCAAATAAAAAAAGAATCATGAAAATCGGTTCACCCAGTCGCAAGTTATGAGGTAACAAACATAAAAAAAAAAAAAAAAAAAAAAAAAAAAATACAGTCGAATTGATAACCTCCTCCTTTTTTTGAAGTCGGTTAAAAAACGTGTCACTGCACTACGAGGGTCATTATCCATTATCTGTAGTGTGTCTGTGCGCCTAGTACACGCACATCACGCCGCCGCGCGCCAGTGCAGCGCCGTGATGTCGAAATAAAAAAATATTAAGCATTTACAAAGTTAATGCTTTTGAGCTGAAATTTTGTACAGAGATTCTAGACCAGATACACTCTTCAAACCGTTTGTATTGATATACCCTTTCCGTAACATCCTGTATATAGGTAAATAAATAAACGATGTATGCCCTCGCAACAGACGAGATCCCTATAAATTGGTTCTTCATGAATTGCCAAGAATAACGAAGTACAATAGAAACTGCCTAGCTATGTGTGTGCGTATTTATAACCACATGCCAAGCCACTTTAAGTCTCTATGTATATGGTTGTTAAAGCTTAATTTGTATAAGCGGTTAAGTGGACGTAGTTATTATAATTTGAAAGAGTTTATATTTTAGTTTTCTTTATTGTTACAAATTATTTGCCAAAAATGTTGCATGCTATAGTATATATCATAGCAAAACATGTTTGTACATTTGAAGTGAAACTTCTTTACGCACGCTTGACTTGGGGAGTAAGCTGGCGAACGCGTGACGTAAGCGTTACGAAAAGTGTGATCGGGCGAGGCGAACGGGAGTTGAGTGGGGGATATAAGCAAGAGAAAGCAGTGCGCGCGCACATTTTCTTTCTCTCTTCCTCTCATAGCCAAATACGTTTGAAGTTTCACTTCAGTCGTGTGGTCATAAGCACACACGGTTTTTTATTTTATTTAACACCATTTTTATACCATGTTTTATGAAAATAAATGATTAAAAGTTAAATAAAAGATGACTTGATATACACACATCAAAAGTGTCTAGGGATCAAGCATTTTTATGCGGATTTCTTGAGATTGAGATGTGGCTTTGTAATAAATTTATGATTTTATAAATTTATATGGATCCTTTTTGGTGCATTTCATAATTTGAATCAGGAACTGTGAATCAAATTCGAGTAAAAGATGAAAATCAGCTGTCAATATTTTCCCTATAAAAACATACAACGCATTGAAGACATTATTAGTGCTTTTGTTTCCCTACTACTGATTAAAACCAACGTTATTATGGAGCGGCGACGTCATTTAAGCAGGGAAGAAATGCTCAGAGCCGTGGGAATGATAGAAGCTGGTTCCCGGTAACGTACTGTGGCTTTAGCTCTGAATACAAGTCAGAGTGTTATCAGTCGACTTTGGACACGTTACCGAAGCACTGGTACCGTGGCTGAGCGCCATGGAGGACGGTATCGCTGCACCACACGGAGACAAGACCGATACATTCAAATCTTAACTCGAAGAGCTCCAACAATAACCGCCATGATGTTAGCCGTGAGGCTTCATCACTCTTCAGGGAACTTAATTAGCGACCAAACAGTCAGAAACCGCTTGCATGAAGTGAACCTTCATTCCCGAAGACCGCTACGGGTACCACCTATAGCAATGCACAATCGTAGGATTCGATATCAATAGGCTCTTGAACACAGAAATTGGGCAGAAGAACAATGGCGTTTCGTGTGCTTTTCTGATGAGTCTCGTTTTGGTATGAGACCGGATACAAGACATATACGACACTGGAGAACCCCTGGACGCCAACAGCGATTAAAATCCTGCCAGGAAGTCCATCCTTATAGTGGTGGAACCATCATGGTATGGGCGGGTATTTGGATCGGCGGAAGAACTGAGTTGATTTGGATCAGAGGCAACCTCAACGCTCAAATTTATGCTGAGACGATTGTATCAGACGTCATCGTTCCTCTACAAGTGCAAATCGGTCCCTTATTTCAGTTAATGCATGATAATGCACGACCGCACACCGCAAGAGTTGTAAGACAGACTCTCGCCGCAGCTAACATCAATGTCCTGCCCTGGCCTGCTCAGTCGCCAGACTTGAACCCGATTGAGCATGCATGGGATATGCTACAGAGAAGAGCTCTGCCGAATATGGAGGGTATCCAGTCGCAAGAAGACCTTTTTTTGTTGTTGCAACGAACATGGGCGGCCATTCCACAGCTTGATTTGGATGAACTCATTTTGAGTATGCCAAACCGATGTTCTTGTGTTGTTAGTGTTCGCGGTAGAAACACGGATTATTAATTGTTTAAGTTACCCAATAAAATTTTAAAGAAAACTGTTATTTCAGTCTTTTTTTCGAACTTTTGTGTTAGTGGTTCAAATGTCAAAAATCCCTTTATTAGGAAAATGGCAAATTTCTTTATTAATGCAAAGGTGACTTGGTTTATCGTTACTGTGACAAACGAAAACACTTTATTTGATGAATCCTTAAAGAAAATTTTAATTAATATCAATCAGGAGGAAAGTTATTGCAAAAATATATGTTGATCCCTAGACACTTTTGATGTGTGTATTATACTTTTTGATTGGTTTCATAACCTCATTGGCCTGATTAGCTGTTTGGGTTCGACTCTTGGGTCAGACGGTGCGACTGATTTTTATTGCAATATATATTGATTGCAGTGGCAATTGTGTGAGTAATCGTCATAGATGAGGTCGGCGTTTCCTATCTGACTACTCTGAGAAGAAAGGCCGAAACAAACTCAGAGGTCACCGTCTCTTTTAAAGTCCAGACAAAATCTTGGTCAGATCGTGTGAAGACCATGTAGATTGGTGTCTGAAATGGTCTTTTGAGGAAAGAACCAAGAAGCTATTTTATAGCACTCAGTTATTATTTCTGCCTACACCAGAAGTAAGTAGCCGTGATGATATGAGTATAATTAATTAATGACTTCAATTAATTAGTGACTAATGGGTTGCGTGAAGAGAAACTTATCAGTGCGACATTCGTTATAATTAAGGTTTTGATCAAACTTGCGATTTTGCGACAAATTGCGATTATAATTTGCAATTAAGTATATTTTATTCACATAAAATCAAAAGTCTTTAATTCAAATTAGGAAGAGAAATAGCACTTTTTGAACGTCAAAATTATATAAGACAGTCCCCTAGAACGCCCGCCCTTCACCACTTCCTAGTGCTTTCGCTGGGGAGAACAAGTGGCGCAACGAACTCCCCAGCAGCACAGCTGTCTGTTCAGTTAGAAAAACTTGAATCAACTTTTTCTATCAAGACAATTCTGATTGACGGACATTTCATCATCATCATTTCAGCCGAAAGACGTCCACTGCTGGACATAGGCCTCCCCCAAGCACCTCCACTTCGACCGGTTTTGTGCTTCTCGCATCCAACGAGTTCCTGCGTCCTTCACATGGTCGTCGGTCCACCTTGCGGGAGGCCTTCCAACGCTACGTCTTCCGGTACGCGGTCGTCACTCCAAAACCTTTCGGCCCCATCGGCCATCTGTTCTGCGAGCAATGTGCCCTGCCCACTGCCACTTAAGTTTGGCAATTCTTTAGACATTTACGGAGACAAAAACATAAAACATGGAAGATATAATTTTTTACAGAGGGTATAGAAGTGGGGAACATGGCTTCTTAAATAGTGGTATTGATTTAAGATTTAAAATATTTCTAATTTTACCGGAGGTTTTATTGCGTTAAGGAGGAAAAAACGTGACAAAAATACATAGGTGCTTAGACGTTTGCAGATTTACAAAGTGTTAAAAAATTAACCCAACAAACTTTAAGAGGTGCTTTAGACCATCGAGCTGAACAACTTTCACTAGAGGACCAACTCTGAAATCACAAAAAAAATCTACCGTTTCACACATTTTGGTCGAGTAGGTATTGAACTTTTGTAATAAACAGCAGATTTTTTTTTTTCGTGATTTCAGAGTTGGTCTCATAGTAAAAGTTGTTCAGTTCGATTGTCTAAAGCATCTCTTAAAGTTTGTCAGGTTAATTTTTTAACACGTATAAACTCACTAGTGACTTGCGCGTAAAGAAAGCATATTCAGCACCCTGATTGCGAAACACACTATCATTCTCAAACTGCATCACATTGAAGAATATTGCTATTTTGCTAATCCATTGCTTCATATGTTCGAAAAATATGTCTGCTCCACAACGTAATAAAACCCGACTACTGAAAAGGATGAAACAAGAAAGTACCTTCCCGTGGTCGCATGCTACCATAGCTTATAAGTATGTTAGTACAGCAGCATGCGACCACAGCAAGGCACTTTCTTGTTTCATCCTTTTCAGTAGTCGGGTTTTAGTTTTTAAACATATTTTTTATTTAATTATTTTGGGGCTTATTTCAGTAATATTTATATTTTTAAAATGTCCTAATTAAGCCCTTTCATTTGATAGCCAACAAGGCATGATTAAAAAATATTTGTTTTTAGGTCATGACTTTATTTCCGCTAGAGGGCGCCATATTATATTTAATGTGACGTCACATAGCCTATAACTAGCGGACGATCAATACGCTTACAACGATACCTCATTTGTCTAATTATGACAAGTAGTTTAGAAGGTATGAGGGAACAGATGAACATACATACATACATACCGGTCAATATCATAACCCTCCTATTTGCTTCGCCGTAGTCGGGTAAAAAACGCATTGTATGTTGTTGAACTGTCAAAATGAAAGCCAGATAGTGTGTTATATATTGTACGCAATTACCCCGCAGACTGCCAGGCTACGATTGACAGCCAATAATGTCAGTCGCAAAGTCGTCCGTCTGCCCACAGCCTACATCGCGACCTGCTGTTAAAAGGTCACACATTGTCGTGAGAAATGTAAACAGGACTTGAATAATTATCACTTTGATATAATGTCTACAATATGGACGCAAATGTTAGTACCAGCAATAGTAGTATCACGTTGTTTTAGTAGACGCAGAGGGTCTTGTGAAAGAGCTTGAGTAGCATACGTATAAACAGCCAATAATGTTCGCGCGTGTGACCGATCCGTCAAGCAGTTTAGCTGTAGCTAAACTGCTTAAGGCGGTACCCCGACCAAATAATAATAATAACTTTATTTCACACAAAATACAGATTGAACATGTTTTATATAAAGACAGTTTTAAATGAGCTTTGGTAGTAACACAATGCAATACAAATCTAAGAACTATAATCTGAAATAACCTTGAGCATTGCGACAGAGACAGAGAGCGACACGACTTCCTCGTACGAAAGGGATGCAGCGCACCCTGCGCACGCCCCTTTATCATAGAACTCGCACAATTTTTAGAAAAATTTTAATAAAAAAAGAATAGCGATCTTTTTAAATAAATTAAAACATGGATTATTTAGATTTTTAAATTATCTATCCATTGGTGAAATCCTCAAATTAATAGAACGCCAAATTTTGCAAAAGATGCATGCAATCAATAATTTTAGTCACTTTTTTAAAAGGAGATTTTAAATGTATTAGTAACATATAAAAACAAATAACGGCCAATGTGATGATAGGATATCCAACATTAATAATGTGCTTTCAGATGTAGTTTATTTCTCATAATTATTGAGTTAATAGCCTCTGAATAACGAAGAAAAACGCGGTTTTGGTCGGGGTACCGCCTTAATATTTGTTAATATTTGCTCAATATTTTTTATATTTTGTTCAGCGCTATGTCCAAACACATATAGGCGATGTTCTTGATGAACAAATTCATGTTTTCGTTTCTGTATCTGCCTAGCCTTTCCCCAACTATGTTGGGGTCAGCTCCCAGTCTAACCTGATACAGCTGAATACCACTATTTTCCATCTTTTCGTCACCAATATTTTTTATCGTCCTTTTTGACGAAAAAAATTTTCTTTAAAAAAATGTTATCGATAAATCCGACCATCGACAGGTGTCCCATCCCTAGCGCGTCAATATTGACACTATTCACTGTCATGTCATTTGTAAACAGTGTGGAGACTGGCGCAGTCGATCTGTGAGCGTATTATATTGCTTTTGATGGAGGAGTTCACACGGTTTTTGATTTAAAAGAGAATATAATTAATGCTTTGTTTGTGAATGAAGTGTGCAACAAAAATAGTTGTCATCTTTTTTTTTTTGCTGAATCGGCCCGCTCTTGACCTCGATCACGCCTGATGGAAAGCGATGGATGAGGTCTATGATGGAACGAGCGTGCCCAGAAGATGCCTAAGGCACTGGAACTCCCACGCATCGACGAAACACAGCAGGCTGCTTGACGCCGGAGTCCGGTGAGAGTCGCAAACCAGGCGGGCGTTAGCCTTACCACCGTAAGGAAAAAATTGGCCAGTCAAATAAGGTGTTGGGTGTGACTGTCCAGGATGCGCCGAGCGCTCGGTTCAGTTGAGTAACTGGCGGAACAAACTGCGCTACACGAGGAAGCTTCTTCATGCATCCCCTCATTATCCTGCCCTTTATCCATTGATGCCTTTATCTCAATTTATTTGTGGTCGGCGCAACATAAATTTTTCTTCCCTACTCCTCTATTAGTCGTCATCTCGGTGTCACCACCTTTCTAGCCATATCATGTTTCACACAGAGACATGTTACACAAAAACCGAGTGTGCTTATGACCACACGACTGAAGTGAAACTTCGAGAAAGAGAGAAAGAAAATGTGCGCGCGCACTGCTCTCTCTTGCTCCTACACTGTGATACAGACAATAGGCCTGCACTGTGCTTAGATATACGGAACGTATTTGGCTATGAGAGGAAGAGAGAAAGAAAATGTGCGCGCGCACTGCTTTCTCTTGCTTATATCCCCCACTCAACTCCCGTTCGCCTCGCCCGATCACACTTTTCGTAACGCTTACGTCACGCGTTCGCCAGCTTACTCCCCAAGTCAAGCGTGCGTAAAGAAGTTTCACTTCAAAAAGATTTTTGGTACTTATGTGTAAATATATCATCCATACTAATATTATAAATTCGAAAGTAACTCTGTCTGTCTGTCTGTATGTTACCTTTTCACACCTAAACCGCTGAACCGATGTAGATGAAATTTGGTATAGAGATAGTTTGAGTCCCGGGATAGGACATAGGGTACTTTTTATCCCGATATACCTACGGGGTCGAGACTTATGCGGGTGAAACTGCGGGGCGCAGCTAGTAATAAATGTAACAATTTTACGAATATTTCTATATTTCTATTGGCAGTGGTGGCCAAGTGGTAACGTCCGCGACTTACGAGTTGTAGGTCGCAGGTTCGAACCCAGACAGGCGCTTTACTTTGTGTAAATTATTTCATCACCACTGCTCTCAAAACGATGAAGGAAAACATCGTGAGGAAACCGGCATGTCCTAGAACCAAAAATTCGAAGACATGTGACATCTGCCAACCCGCACTGGGCCCGCGTGGTGGATTACGGCCCACTCCCTCTCACTGAGAGGAGGCCTGTGTCCCAGCAGTGGGAACATTATAGGCTGATTATGTATATTTCTATTGGCGATATGTGACTATGTGCTACACATCCTACTATCATACTACCTCATCATCTGCCTAGCCTTTTCCCAACTATGTTGGGGTCGGCTTTTACCGGATGCAACTGAATACCAGTATTTTACATGGAGCAACTGCCTATCTGACCTCCACTACCCAGTTACTGGGTAATACGATACTCCTTGGTAAGACTGGTTGTCAGACTTTCGGGTTTCTGACCACCCGTAACGACTGTCAAAGATGTGAAATAAATGACAGCCGGGACCAACGGCTTAACGTGCTTTCCGAGGCACGGAGGGGTCTCGGTATGTAAAGATGGTCACCCATCCACAGACCAACCGCGGCAAGCGTAGCTTAACCTGATCGATCGACCTTTGCGGCTGTTATTATTTAGCGGTCCACGGGCCTTATTTGAGTTTCTGTCCATCTTCATAATATTTTATTTCTTAAGAGCCTTTATTTCTTAAGAGCCCATACTACCTCAGCTAAAATTCACTCTTTATCTCGCTCATACGATACTGCTCGCGGACTGAGTGAGAGCGAGACAGAGTGCAGTGCTGGGCGGCAGGCAGCGCCAATAGTTTAGGTATTCGCTTTTTACAGTGAAAATAATGGTAATTATAAAAAAATAAATAACATAAGACCTGCTTTAAAGTAAGTTCAGTTAGTATGCAAAGTTTCATGATCTAATTTGAAGCATTTTTTTAATACCAGCGGTTTATTGTTCGGGTATAGAGTGTTAATCCTCAACTTTACTATATATTTATTTCCAAATTAATAGTGCAGTATTTTCGACATAACGGAGGATCACGCTAAGCCATTTGAGGTAGGCTATATAACCACAGTCTACATAGG
Source organism: Amphipoea oculea (assembly GCA_945859645.1). Classification (NCBI taxonomy): domain Eukaryota; kingdom Metazoa; phylum Arthropoda; class Insecta; order Lepidoptera; family Noctuidae; genus Amphipoea; species Amphipoea oculea. The sequence goes on along the minus strand of OX243891.1, from coordinate 11,056,575 downwards.
TAAAATGTCAAAGAAACTTAACGACGGAGTATCGATTTCCTTCGTCAAGTTGAGTGAATAGATTTTTTATTCATGTGAAGATAATTAATTGATTCCGAGGCCACGCTTCTTGGTAAATTGGGCCTTTGTCAAAGGTTCTAAGTATTGAACTTTACTAAGAATATCGGTAGATAGGGGAAAATCTATACCATGGCGTGTAAAAAGAACTTTTCACTGCGGAGAAAGGTATCTTCTTATAAAAAGAAGGAACGACCATTGATCACCACGTGTTAAAGATCCGTAAGATCCGAGATCTGTCCGAGTCCGGGTTTTTTTTTTCACAGTATGATGATTTCTTCTAATATCGTGAGGAAACCGGCGTGCCCAGAACCAACCAACCACCCAACCAACCATGCAACCGATGTCACCCGAAGTATACACGAACCGCATGTGGCCGGCTGCTCCTAGTTGTACCCGACTAAAAGTTGGTTTAGCGCACTTCGGCTATTAGCATATACAAAATATTGTAAAACATTTTAAGAGAGCAACGGTGGAGTATCTTGCCCATTCTTCTCCATACGAAACTATCTTTTACCAGGGGCGACTTGAATCAATTCTATTTTTTAACCGACTTCAAAAAAGGAGGTTCTGTATTCGACCCGTATGTATGTATGTCCGCAATTTGCTCAAAAACTAATAAACCGATTTTGATCATTCTTTCATTAATGTGATCTACATACTTTCAGGAAGGTTTTACTATAAAATACATACGGTAATTATTCTTATGTCCGAAGTTATATGCATAAATGTACTGCATCTCCGGCATTTCTATGCGAATTTTGATGATCCTTCTAGTCGGTGTCTTCAATTCTTCAGTGCACTAGTGTTAGTTGAATTTGTGTGGGGTAGGTACCACAAAAAAGTGAAAAATAAAAACTTAAAAAAAAAAACAACTTACGGAACCAACGACACCGACTTCCGAAATCAAAGTTATTTATCACTTTGTAGTGTTTTTTTTTTTTAAATCGGTTCTTGTTTTTTGTAAAAGTTTTTGTAAATTTTAACGTTCAAAAGTGCCTTTTATGTGCCTATTTGTAAAATGATTTGACTTTAACTTTGACCCTTCGACTCTTCGAAGGGTAAAGCAGAGCTGTACCAAACTGTGATGATGTTACGTTATGTCTTAGAATTTAAATCTTAATCAATCCAGATCGTCATCCATTTGCTGATGGTGTTACGGTACACGACACACAGTGGAACAGTCTTCATCAGTTATTAGCTTTCTACACTCCGGAGCTCGAATTGTGATGTTCGACGCACTCTAGTGGACGATCGATACGTCAATATTTGTAGTGCTAGAGCTGGGACAAAAGTATCGATAAAATAAAAAAGGGTCGACTTTTTTTGTTTAGTTTTGAGTGACACGCGGTCTCTTGTTGTGTCAGGAATTTCTGTTTATTTATCTGTACTAGCTTCAGCCCGCGACTTCGTTCGCATGAAACTTCTTGTTTCCCCCGAGCCACCCCGTCTTATCGCATCATCCGCCCGCGCTATCACTTAACGTTCTTTTTGACTTTTTTTCTTTTTGCTCGGCTCTTAAGGGTCATAGCGTGATGTTAAATAACCTATAGCCTTCCTCAAGAATTGTGCTATCAAATGCAAAAAGAATTTTTCAAATCCGACTGGTAGTTCCAGAGATTACCCCCTACATACAAACTTACAAATTACAAACTTACAAACAAATTTTACCTCTTTATAATATTAGTATAGATTAATATTATAATAATAAGAAGGTTGGAAGTCGACCCCAACATAGTTAGGAAAAGGCAGGCAGATGATGTCATAATTTTTTTATTAAACAACTTATCTCATGGTATCAAACACAATATCGTCCAGTTTAGATGAAATACTTCCGTACGCAATATCTAATATCCTTGTTAACCCATCAATTTAGCCTGCAGCACTCGAGCTAGGACCGAGATCAACTGTAATTAAAAACACTTAACACCGGACCACACAGTTCGAAAATTTTTATTACAGCCACGGATATCTATGACCAGTACATGTTCAGTGAGAATTTGAGAACTATCATACACTATCATTATAAAGGCGAAAGTTTGTGAGTGTGTGTTTATATGTTAGTTACTTCTTCACGCTCAAACGGCTGGACCAATTTTAATAAAATTTTGTATGGAGGTAGCTGACACCCTGGATTAACATATAGGCTACTTTTTATCCCGATATTCCCACGGGATCGACATTTACGCGGGTGAAACCGCGGGGCGCAGCTAGTACGATAATAAGTCAGTCTTGCCTCTCTGTTCACATTTAATCGCTTGATCCCCGCTAATGAGACACAATTGATTTTCTATTGTAATGGGCCGCCAGAGGCTCACGCCCCGGGACGGAGCGATTAATTTGACTGTCTGGCACAAACGAGTACTGTACTTCTGACTACTCTCTACTTATTATAGGACCTACAACTCTGACGAACCCTTTGGGTAAAAATGCGAAACGAAAGTCCCGTGAAACTATTTATCGATACTCGCCCCGCGCATCACTATTAACTCGAAGAGCCAATAAGCGTTCGTGACACTCGCATTAACATGCCACGACAGTTCCATACTAAACTCTCTTCTTTTTTTTTTTTTTGTGAACTGACAACACTGGACACTAATGAGTTCACCACGACTGACATTTTGAGTTCATTTTACCAAAATGGTAGACGTACGAGATTTTTTTTTTTGTTGTTTGATCTGGGCGACCCGCACTGTGCCCGCGTGGATTAAAATGAAAGCAAAAAAATCAATCTGCCTAGCGTTTTTCCAACTATGTTGGGCTCGACACCCAATCTAATCCAACGCAGCTGAATACCAGTATTTTATCACGCTTTTCATCATTTCAGTCGAAAGACGTCCACTGCTGGACATAGGCCTCCCCCAAGCACCTCCACTTCGACCGGTTTTGTGCTTCTCGCATCCAACGAGGTCCGTCGCCCTTCACAAGGTCGTCGGTCCACCTTGTGGGAGGCCTTCCAACGCTACGTCTTCCAGTACGCGGTCGCCACTCCAGAACCTTTCGGCCCCATCGGCCATCTGTTCTGCGAGCAATGTGCCCTGCCCACTGCCACTTAAGTTTGGCAATTCTTCGGGCTATGTCGGTTACCTTGGTTCTCCTGGTTTCACGCTTTTATTACAATGTAAATAAAAATGCACAGATCTTGTGCCTTTCACGACCTTCGGATACATTGAAAATGAATTTATGGCGGTTCGTTCGCAGCCTCCTGCTCCTCAGCCCGCGGGCCGCCTCGCCCCTACGAGCCTAGCGCCGTCCGCGCGTTGCCCAAAATACGGCTACACAAAGGGCACCTTAGCACCTAGACCATAAGAGATAGAGAGGTCCAGTCTATTTCAAAATGTAGCCTAACTCAATACCACGAGGGTTTTTTTAAATTTTTTTGATATCGCATTTAGTTTTCGAGATATTTAGACGATTTTATCACAAAATACATGAACAAAATGCGAACTTTTTTAACATTTTTGCTTTTTACAAAAAAAGTTTTTGACTTTTGCAATTTCTTTTTTCACTGAATTTTAGCTCTTGTCAATACGCATTTTTTGAGACCTCAACCATTCACGAAGCCCTAAAACTCACGAAGCCCTAGCAAAATCTCACTATTTCTTCAAATGAGGGCCTATATCTGGAGCCAGTGAAAAAGCATTTTATATGCTAATAATGTAGTTTAAAAAAACACGCTTTTATCACACACAAAACATTACAAAATAATTAAGTATATCTATTGACTTAAATTGAATTCAAAAAGCGTAGAGTGCACATAAAAATTAATTTTAAAAGCGCTCCGAAACACTAAACTACATACATATTTTTTTATTAAAGAAAATAATCTAGCTCAGTACGACACCGCCTCCATATTGAAACACTGTGAACTAACATACAAATCGTTTGTTTTGTATAAAAACGAGATAAAAAACCTTTTTACTGACATTCTGATGCGTCACTCTGACGTCTCATTTGAATATTTTAATTAAATTTCTGTTTTATGGTATACCTTGTTAGTTTTATACATTTTTACTCTGATTTGAGGAGTAGGGAGGGGCTCGTGGCTCACAACAGCCACAAGGCTCGATCGGTCAAGGTGAAGCTGCGCTTGCCGCGGTCGATCCTGGGATGTGTGACAAACCGTGTCTCGGAAAGCATGCTATGACGTTGGTTGTTGTCATTCGTAGATCTTTGACAGTCGATCCGGTTAGTGAAGCCTCAATGTTTTACCGACGCGTATCGTGTTACACAGTAACGCGGTTGTGGAGGTCAAATCAGTGGCGGATTTACACATTTGCCGCTAGTAGGCTATTCAAATTTTGCCGCCCCTACCGACCTCTACAATAATGTCCCATGTCTTCTGTATACTGCTTCGCCTTTTCTTCAAAATACTTAAAATGTTCTCGTTCTGATGAAATTTTTCGTAGCTGATGCTACGAAAAATTTGCAAAGAGATTTGTAAAGATCGGCAACTGTGATAAAATCTACGGTAGAAGCCTGAATTTGAGCATTCACTTTGTTCGAAACGATGCTCAATATTTTTACTAACACACCCGCAGCGCAGTCACCTTCACAACATTAGGTTCTAAATTCAAATTTCTATTACGATCTTTGGAAAATATTCTAATGGAATCAATAATTGTAATGCTTAATGCAGTACAATCCTTGAGACGTCGAATCCAGCTATGTATTGAAAACAATGGTTACTTATCATTTTGAACAATTATTAATCGGTTCAGGTTTAGTAGGTAGGTAACATAACCCGGGCCCGGCTAAATACTAACAGCCGCACAGGTCAATCCATCAGGTTAAGCTACGCTTGCCGTGGTTGGTCTGTGGATGGGTGACCATCTTTACATACCGAGGTATTCAGCTGCATCCGGTTAAAATGGAAGCCGACCCCAACATAGTTGGGAAAAGGCTAGGCAGATGATGATGAGGTAGGTAACATAAGAAAAAAAAAAGTATTTTGTTAAAAATGAGCTCTTTCCTTTAGTTTGCCGTATGTCATTACTTCCCAGAATTTGATCCTTATTAGCGACACTATCGAATGGTGTAATAATACAGTGTGTTTTTTTTTTTAAATCAACAGGTTCGATTCCTGGCTAGAAATATTGATTTTTCAAAAATCCAATGATGCAGTTTTAGTTTTCATCAAAATCGAGCCCGCGACTCCTTTGAGTACTTTTCGCTATTCCTCATAGTTTCGGATTTGGCCATCCACGCCCACTTGAAAAATTCACCCTGTATATTTTAGTTTGAGATAAAGTTAGATATTATTATAACGAATTTAAAAGATTTGTGAAAATTCATCCCCTAGGCCTAGTGGATGAATGTTCGTCATATGCTTGAGTACGAAGCTTTCCACTATGTTGTTTGTGTATATTAATTTTATGTCTATTTTTATTTGTAATGCGTGCGTTTTGTTTGTGCAGAATAAACAATTTTTCTTTTTTTTTCTTTCATTCTTGCCGATGGGATTATACCATATACTCGGCTTGTTAATTAATGAAATTTAACGATTTCGATAATTGTACACCTACCAATAAAGATTATATTTCTATTAGAAGTTCCGCCCATACCATAAATATTAAACTTCGTGTTGCTATTCAAACTAACAAGCTATCATAAACACAAATTCAATTAAAATATTTAAATCTAACGACCAATTGACGTTTGTGAAATGATTTTGTTAACATTTTTTTATTCATATTTTTGACATAAATAATATGATTATTATCGCGTTTAATGGGATATTAATTATTTAAGCCTTTAATTTATTTACTACTGGGTACCTACTTGAGCCTTGAGTATGTCCAACCAACGAGGTTTCAATAAAATATTTCGTAGCGTTGGCGTTAGATCCCTTGGTCTTTTTTTTTTTATGGATGTGAAATCATCAAATGACCCCTACCGCTCTGGGTGGAGCGGAAGGGAGTGTCAGACTCTTACTGACTAAAACCCATCCGTGTTCCTTCCTTAGCCCTTTATGTTCCGGGGTAGCGGTAACCCTTTCGGACAATCCCGCACCCCCGGCAGGCTTCGGCCCTGGCAGGCCCCTTCCTTTTTGCTGACATCTCTTTGAGGCACGCGTGGAACACGAACGCGCCGTCCGGCACGGGCCTGGTCCTGATCGGACGGTAAGCTACCCATTTCTCCGTCCGCAGGCCCGCGCCTACGGTGGCCGGGAGTCGTCACGCGGCTCCCGACGCCCGGAGCATCTCCCGCGACGGCTGGGACGTGTGGCTCTCTCCCTCAGCCGTTCCGCCACTTCCTTCGCTAGCATGACTGCTTCGCAGAAGGAGGTGACTGCCTCCCACTCCCTCTCGCCCCGGACCATGGCTTGAACCAGGGCCGGACGCGAGAGGTCGCCGCCGCTGCCGATCGCCTCTACGAGGGCACGGCGGTGCTCCGCCTATGCGGGGCAGACCTCCACCGTGTCCTCTGGGCATCCCTTGGAGTCTAAGCTACACGAAATTAATGTAAATGCCGTTTTTGGCTGATTATGGTGTTGTCTTAATATGATAATTAATAAACTACTTCTGTGAAACTAGCTACGTGTCTTCGAGGAAAAACTATATTATAAAGAGATAGTTTTTTAAGGTTCCGTACCTAAAGGGTGAAAACGGAACCCTATTACAGGCTGTATTCTCTTTTTCTATTCTATATTCTGTATGCTGTATTATATTCAGGCGGTAATCTCATCTCGGCGACAATCAAATGTCAAAAACTTGTCAAAATTTAGGGAAATTAGAGGTATTTTTGACAGATTGAGACTGAGATCAGACTGTGAAAGTTCTTAAAATTACGAGAATTGCCCCTCTGGTCTATGTCATCACATGGCAGGCTCACTCCGCAATAAAAACAATTAAAAATAAACATTGGAAGACCATGTCGACCGGTAGACAAATTGCAGACTTTTTTTTAAATTTTTTTTTATTGCTGAATGGGCGCGCTCTTGACCCCGATCACGCCTGATGGAAAGTGATAGATGAGGTCTATGATGGAACGAGCGTGCCCAGAAGATGCCTGTTCACTCTTGATTTGAAGGCAAACGGGTTAAATGTGGGAGGGAACACAGAGAGAACAAAGAGTTCCTCACTTTGGCTGTGCGCATAATAAAAGTGGAGGAGAAGCGCTGAGTACGACTCGTCGGGATATCAACCAAGTGCGGATGGTACGCTGCAGTACGTCGGGTTAGACTAATGGTAAATTACTTGCATTGTATCTTTCCTTCCATAAATCCCATTCTTCCATTTATTTTCTTTTCTTTTTTAATAAATACTAGACAATCTTATCATACCTATTTCCTCATCTATGTCTGTGACAAACATTAGACAGGTCCATCTGATAGGTAAATGATTTATTTCAGCAAATTCATCTCCAAGACAAACAAACCCGCTCTGTGTTAGTAGATAGTGCCTAATTATACGGAGAGGAGCATAGAGAGGGGATAATGTCGATAAGAATTGATAGAAAAAAAGTATCGATAGCTTAGCTACCGTTTTGCGAGCTTACAAGGAAACTGTGGACAAAGACTCTTGTTAATTTTAATTAAACATGTTATTATAAATATAAATGTTGTATCACTCTGTTATAGTAGATACACGCACTCGGAGTGCGAGTTTTCGTTACTTCTTCTTAAGTGCCCATCTTTTTAATTAGAATCTTATTTTGCTTGTATGTAAAATATTCAATGTAGAATGTATGTAAAAACTCATAGAGACAAAACATGTAGTTAGGTATGATAAAAAGATAAGTTACTAAATATAAAAATAATTAATAACTTTTCGAATTATTCAAGTAAAGCGTATACGCCCCACCGAAAAAGAGAAAAAAAAGTCATTAATCATTATACATACAATTTGCATTATGTCTTATTTCAAACCAAACATCACGACGACGCGCGACGTTACGCGAAAATTACGACACGTCGTAATTTTTATCGATATCACAACAGTCCCGTCCATGTCCCATCCCGACGATCGAGTAGCAACACTGCACTGAACCGATAGCGTGTTCAAATAGTGATGTGCATACAATCTACATAATTACGACTAGATAGACACGGTGGGCGCGTCTGCCTTGTTTTAGGTTCGAGTCTCGTGCCAGTACTAAAATTGAATTAGATCTATGGTGTTAGTTCTTTGCAAGAATTTAGCCTGACGGATAACATGTAGTATAATTTCAACTCGGATGATGTAACCAATCACACTAATATTATATTATAAAGGCGAAAGTTTGTGTGTTTGTATGTTTGTTACTTCTTCACGCACAAACGGCTGGATCAATTTTGATAAAATTTGATATGGAGGTAGCTGACACCCTGGATTAGCACATAGGCTACTTTTTATCTCGATATTCCCACTCAATATTCAGCTAGTAATGTTATAAATGCGAAAGTGAGTTTGGTTGTTACGCTTTCACGCTAAAACGGCTGAACGGATTTGGATGAAATTTAACACATGGGTAGACCATGACCTGGAGAAGGACATAGGATACTTTTCATCCTGGATCGTAGACAAAGTTGCGGGCAGCAGCTCGTATAATAATATTTTGATTTAAAAGAGTGTCCATGGAGTTTCTTGCCCATTCTTCTCCATTGGCACTGTAGAGACCCCTTTGAGAGGTTCTGACCTCCTTGCGAGTCAGACCACTTGTATTTGAAGTATGTTCCATTCGAACATTCAAGCATATGTCATATAGGGAGTCGTGGGTTTGACGTCTTAGAAATAAGTCGATAATTATATAATACTAGCTGCGCTCCGCGGTTTCACCCGCATAAGTCTCGATCCCGTGGGAATATCGAGATAAAAAGTATCCTATGTCCTTCCCCGGGACTCAAGCTATTTCTATACCAGATTTCATCGAAATCGGTCCAGCCGTTTGAGCGTGAAGAAGTAACAAACATATATACACACACGCACACTCACAAACTTTCGCCTTTATAATATTAGTGTGATAATAAAAAGACTCATAAAATATATCCCATGAAACTCTAAAGGGATTTTAATTCGATAACATATATCCCCCCGTGGCCTAGGTGCCACAGTACCTACTAAGCTTCGGAATGGGCAACTAGCTTCATCTTTCTGACTGACCGACCCCTTGACAGTTCAAAAGTGCTCGTAATTAGTTTAATGGAAATTAATGCTTTAAGTTTTGAGTTAGGCGGGTTATCGGAAATCACTTAAGCGTGTCAATTAATACTACTACTTCTTATGAAAGAAGAGGGGCCCGTGGCTAAATAATAACAGCCACACAGGTCGTTCGATCAGGTCAAGCTACGCTTGCCGCGGTCGGTCTGTGGATGGGTGACCATCTTTACATTCCGAGACCCGTCCGTGCCTCGGAAAGCACGTTAAGCCGTTGGTCTCGGCTGTCATTCGTGGATCTTTGACAGTAGTCAGAAGCCCGAAAGTCTGACAACCAGACTTACCAAGGGGTATCGTATTATGAGCGTATTATCCAGTAATTGGGTTGTGGAGGTCAGATAGGCAGTCGCTCCATGTAAAATACTGGTATTCAGCTTCATTCTGTTAGACTGGAAGCCGACCCCAACATAGTTGGGAAAAGGCTAGGCAGATGATGGACTTCTCATGAAAGAAGCCTTTGGCCCGCAATGCAACAATTACAGGATTCTTTTAGGCATAATGTATGCGGGAATTTGAATAAAGTAGCTTTATTTATTGACTAGGTGCGCCCCGCGGTTTCACCCGCGTAAATGTCGATCCCGTAGGAATATCGGGATAAAAAGTAGCCTATATGTTAATCCAGGGTGTCAGCTACCTCCATACAAAATTTTATCGAAATTGATCCAGCTGTTTGAGCGTGAAGAAGTAACAAACATATAAACACACACACACACACAAACTTTCGCCTTTATAATATTAGTGTGACGTAATGTGATCCGTATGGTTTGTAACTATCTTAAAATAACCGTATAAAGTACGAGTCGGACTCCCGCACTGAGGGTTCCGTACAAATCTGTCCGAAGTATTTTGAATGGTTAGTTTGTGTTGTCAGTCACGGACTTCAATAAGTATTATAACTATCAAGTGATAAAGGATGAGCGTTTTTGGGGGCACATGCTAGGTATTTTGTTGAGCAAACTTATTTTTTTAAATGATATTTGTACAGGCGCCAGCACTTCAACCTACTACAATCTGTCAAATTTCTTTAATAGATTTTCAACTTTATCACTAAAGCATAAGGTTCAAAGTTGATTGGGAAAATTTGACAGTTTCGGTTAGGTTGATGTGCTGGCGTCTGTACTATACTCTGATATGTCAGCAGCTTTTTGCTGCAGTAATGTCTGCCCTATCATACTAAAAACTTTTTTACAAAAAAAACAACCGACTTCAAAAAAAAACACTACAAAGTTATAAATAACTTTAATTTCGGAAGTCGGTGTCGTTGATTCCGTATTTTCGTTTTTTGACACCGACTTCCGAAATTAAAGTTATTTATAACTTAATAGTGTTTTTTTTTAAGTCGGTTGTTTTTTTTGTAAAAAAGTTTTTATTTTTCACTTTTTAGTTGTACCTACCCCACAAAAAAGTAAACAAAAAGATCGTTAATGTAGACAATGTAGATAAATTTTTAGATTTTTGTTGATTTTTCAAAAACCGCTTGTCCGATTTCGATAAAATTTTCATGGGACTATTTGGGAAGTATACCCTTTCCAACAAAAAAAAGAATTTTTCAAATCGGTTGGCAAATGACGAAGTTATGCGCGAACAAACACAAAAAAAAAAAAAGATACAAACATTCGAATTGAGAACCTCCTCCTTTTTTAGAAGTCGGTTAAAAAGTCAAACTTGAACATAAAATATTTTATAAATCTTATTCGGAGCGTCAAATACTTGGGTGCGTCTAGACAGGAAAACTGTCCCGAACTCAATCGAATTCGATTTCCTCGCAGAATGAGAGTTTTGCTTTACAAATTGTACTGATGCGCTGTGGTGATGAATATGGTGTGGTGTCATAGAATAAAATATTATCTTTACTGTCTTCGCCATCTAGGTACTTAAATGGTTATTAGAAATATTCTGAAACATCACAGAAAATGTAAATAAAGTCCTCCAGACCGTATTTGAGAATGGCCCCCCTGGTGTCGCGTTACTTAGCGCAGGACTCAGGACTTCACAAGGCTAGGCAGATGATGATTGAGCAAGCGTGTTGAAACTGTGACCAATACTAGTTATTTATTAGTATCTTTGTAGTGGCAAGGTTACACAGGTGATTATAGCCGCTCTATTTTCGCCGCATAACGAAAATCGACTGTCTAAATGGCAACTCGGCTAGGCTGCAGGTGACTAAAATCAGAAGTTACGAAGTAGAGTAGGTTTAGACTTTAGTCGTGCGGCGACAGGTCACAACTCACATGCGGCGGGCGACTTAAGGTATGATTTCGATCTCGGCAGCACGCAGCAGTACTGCCGCAGCACTGCTGGTACCCATATATTCTCTATAGAAATGACGCGCAGCATTGCTGCCGTGCCTTGAATGTAATCTCATATAAACCTATAGAAAATTTATGAGGACCAGTAGTGCTGCGACCGCACTGCCGCGGCAGCACTGCTGCGTGTCGACCGTGAAAATGCTCAGTCGCAGGCGATCCTGCCGAAGCCTGAAGGTCGACATTTTGTTGCAAAAAAACTAAAACCCGACTACTGAAAAGGCTGAAACAAGAAAGTACCTTCCCGTGGTCGCATGCTACCATAGCGTTGTATGTTAGACGTTAGTACAGCGGCATGCGACCACGGGAAGGTACTTTCTTGTTTCATCCTTTTCAGTAGTCGGGTTTTAGTTTTTAAACTTATTTTTTATTTAATTACTAGCTGCGCCCCGCGGTTTCACCCGCATAAGTTTCGATCCCGTGGGAATATCGCGATAAAAACTATCCTATGTCCTTTTCCGGGACTTAAACTATCTCTATACCAAATTTCATCTAAATCGGTTCAGTGGTTTAGGCGTGAAGAGGTAACAAACATATAAACACACACACTCACAAACTTTCGCCTTTATAATATTAGTGTGATTTTGGGGTTTATTTCAGTAATATTTATATTTTTGAAATGTGCTAATTAAGCCCTTTCATTTGATACCCAACTAGGCATGATTAAAAATTATTATTTTTTAATATCATGACTTTATGTCCGCTAGAGGGCACCATATTCAATTTATTGTGACGTCACATAGCCTATAACCAGCGGACGATCAAGACGCTTCCAACGATACCTCATTTGTCTAATTATGACAAGTAGTTTAGAAGTTATGAGGGAACAGATGAACATACATAGATACCGGTCAAAATCATAACCCTTCTTTTTGCTTCGCCGTAGTCGGGTAATGATCTAGTTACCTGCGATTTTTATCGACCTGTGTAAATGGGGTGTCGATTCGGCTTGCAAGGCGCGAATACAAGGCAATTTCTTATCAGTGAAAGAAAGAAAGAAAGAAAGAAAAAGTATTTATTGTGACTCGTACAGGAAAATCACAAACTAAACTAAACACAGTAAAAAATAAAAATCAAGTTATATAAAAAAAAGTAACAAAAAGAAAAATGAGACAGAAACTCCTATACGAGGCCAAAAGGCTCCTATCTCAGCATGATGCTGCGACATTTAAAAAATAAATGTCGCGGCGCTGGTATTCTGATAGGGCCCGCTGCTGTGATGTCACGGGCAGTTACAGCAATAAATAAATAAATAAATATTAAAATAGATTTAACATGTAAAATATTAACAGTGTGATCTAAGTCAAATTCGTAGAACTTGGACAGTTGTTAGGGTACTCAGAAGCCCGAAAGTCTAACAACCAGTCTTACCAAGGTATCGTGTTATCCAGTAACTGGGTTGTGGAGGTCAGATAGGCAGTCGCTCCATCTAAAATACTGGTATTCAGCTGCAATCGGTTAGACTGGAAGCCGACCCCAACATAGTTGGGAAAAGGCAGGCAGATGATGATGGAACAATTACAAGATAATTTCATATCTTTATAACTAACTCAAATACGTCATATTTGATTCGTGGGAAGATAAATATTTATCGACAAACTTCACTTGAATAAATCCAATATTGGTTGCTTATCTTCAATAAATAAATTGTCAAGATAAATTGAGTTTTGGAAGGTTAACGATAAAGTGAATTTAGGTAACTAGATTTTTAAATAACCTTTATATCCCTCGTTGGTCCAGTGGTCGCAAGCGCTACTGCTGACCATGAGGTCTTGGGTTGTACAGGGTGTTACAGAAAGGGTATATCAATACAAACAGGTTGAAGAGTGTATCTGGTCTAGAGTCTCTGTACAAAATTTCAGCTCAAAAGCCGTAACTTTGAAAATGCTTAATATTTTTTTATTTCGATAGTTTATTAAATTGAAATCATAAAAAACGTGTCACCGCACTACGAGGGTCATTATCCATTATCTGTAGTGTGTCTGTGCGCCTAGTACACGCACATCACGCCGCCGCGCGCCAGTGCAGCAGTCGAAATAAAAAAATATTAAGCATTTTTGCTTTTGAGCTGAAATTTTGTACAGAGATTCTAGACCAGATACACTCTTCAACCCGTTTGTATTGATATACCCTTTCTGTAACACCCTGTATATCCGGGTCGGGCAAAGTTTTATTGGATTTTTCCGTCTGGATTTCTCAGTAGCAGCCCGGAGTCTGGATTCGTACCCAGTTGATGGCAATAGGCTCGTCCCCTGTTACATGGGACTTAGTGCCCTACCACGCGTTGCACAGAGGGCGCTGCGGATCGGTCTTTTGAGAGGTAACGGTGCCCCTTCTATGTGCAGATGGTGGGCGGTTTTAGTGAGGTAAAAATCCCACTCTCCCTGGTTTTATCCCCAAAGACATTTTGAAGGTTTCCCACCAAAATAAAAGGAAGATCGACGCGCAATGTGTAACCATGACTTCAGCATAATGATTCTGGACATCCCTGCGTTATAATTTGTCGTCGGTTATTTATCTTCCCTGCCTAATCGTTCGGAAAAGGCACGCGTGATGTTTATGTGGGGGTGTGTGTGAAGACATGTTATATACGCTTTGCTGGCCTTCCTTGAGGAGCTGGGGTGGAACGAATAATCGAATTTCCCACCCGTAAGCAAAATACGCGCATTGACGTGGAGTTGCGGACACCAGCCCGTATTACCTAAATATTACCTACCTACATACGCTTTGAAAATTGCGAGATCTAAGTGTTAATATTAGGTAACTAATAACGGACGGTATTGGTCCTCTTACCGAGAGGAGACCTGCGTCCCAGCAGTGGGAACATTATAGGCTGATTATGTGTTATGTGTGTGTGTGATTGGTCAAACATTGGAATTGGTCATTTGTAACGAGATTAAAATAATAAATATAAGCTACTTATTTTGACGAGTTTCCTAAGTGTGATGCTCTTAAAAATAAATGGAAATCGATTAATATTACATTCGTGTTTTGTGAATGTGCTTTTGAATTTATTTGGAACTAGCTGCGCCCCGCGGCTTCACCCACATAAGTTTCGATCCCGTGGGAATATCGGGATGAAAACTAGATATCCTATGTCCTTTCCCGGGACTCAAACTATCTCTATACCAAATTTCATCTAAATCGGTTCAGTGGTTTAGGCGTGAAAAGGTAACATACAGACAGACAGAGTTACTTTCGAATGTATAATATTAGTATGGATGTTTTAAATTTTTAAGTGATCGTAATCAAGGTTATAAGAATTAGGAATATCAGATGAAATTACTATGTTTTTGAACTTTGTTTTAATTAGATAGTTATTAGCGACACAATCGAATGGTGTAATAATACAGTGTTTTTTTTTTCAAAATCAACAGGTTCGATTCCTGGCTAGAAATATTGATTTTTCAAAAATCCAATGATACAGTTTTAGTTTTCATCAAAATCGAGCCCGTGATTTTTTTGAGTACCTACTTTTCGGTATTCCTTATAGTTTCGGCTTTGGCCATCCATGCCCACTTGAATAATTCACCCTCTATATTGTATCGTAAGTCATTTTCATTTGTAATTAGTTTCATTTGTGCAGATTAAAAATTTTTTTTCATTCTTTTGTAATGTCAAAAAGCAATTTTATGAATCATAAAGTGTTGTTACAAAATATCTAATTTTTGGGTCAAATTAATTTTGTTAACATGAGTCCAAGCGCAGTTTAGTTGAATCCAATTGAAACTTGTGTTTATATCATAACCGCTTATAAACTATAATACTTATTATACTTAAGTACCTACTTACACAAAATATGGCAAAAACGTGTGAACTCTTCTAAAATGATGCTAAAACATTACTTAATCTCGATTTAAATTAGATCAATTTCATAGATTAAGCACTTCCTGTCCACGACAACATTTGTGATGAGAAATAAATTCATTTATGCTAATACTAGCAGCGCCCCGCGGTTTCACCCGTGCCGATCCCATGAGAATATCGGGATAAAAACTATCCTATGTCCTTTCCCGGGACTCAAACTATCTCTGTACCAAATTTCATCTAAATCGGTTCAGCGGTTTAAACGTGAAGAGGTAAAGACAAACAGACAGACACACTTTCGCATTTATAATATTAGTATAGGTAAAGAAACATCACGCCTTTAATCCCCGAAGGGAACAGCAGAGTTGAACCTATCTGTATGTACAGACGCCAGCACATAAAGCTACCCAAAACTGTAAAATTTTCCCAATCAACTTTGAACATTAAGCATTAGCGATAAAATTGAAAATCTAGAAATTCGACAGATTGTAGTAGCATGATATGACTCTAGACTAGACTCCGGGCTGCTCGTGACGGGAAAACCTAATAACACTTCTTCCAACCTGGGTATCGAACCTAGAACCTCATACTCTTAAATCCAGTGGCGTGCACTGCATATAGGCATAAAAGCAGTGCCTACCTCAATACAACATAAGCCTGTCAATTACATTTTAGTGTGTGTGCTTCACAATTAAGAATCTCACTAAATTATCATATCATACTTAGCAAAAAACAAAATCTTCATACAAACACACGCGGCAGTAGGCAGTCGCCAGATGGCCTACCCGACTCCCGTACTATTCGCACATTGTCATTGGTCTTTACTCGTTCAGGTTAATACGACAAAATTAAAAATACGTACTTCTCACGCGCAATACCATGACGTTCGACCTTCGCAATTTATCACCCTTAAGTAGGCATGCCTACTCAAATAACTTTTGACCTCACTTTTTATTTCTGATTAGTGACCGCGTTTGCCTAGACTAGACCCGGCCTAGTGCCTACCTATTCTGAAAACCAATGCAGGCCACTGCTTAAATCTATGACAAACTCCACAAAACATATACCTACTTAGAGTCGAAAGTCCTGTCCTGCTGGCTGAGGTCGAACGGCAAACATTAACGAACATATATTTGTCTAGATTGTAAAATTTGCTATTTCACACTAGCTTGTGAATTGAGAGAAAAGATTTGTCTTCAAATATCAATATTATCTCTTGTTTAATGCTATGACAACCCCGAAGATATGTATTATGCAGTTACATTGTAAATATGGTGAGGATACCGGCATGTCCTAGAACTAGGGTTACCATTTAGAACGAAAAGTTCTGACAAAAAGCCGGACATTTCAATAAAAGTCCGGACATTTTGTCACAAAATCTAAACATTTACCCACTTAGTTAGTGGTAAAAAGTGCGCTGTGCGTTCTGTCCTTTTCTTAATGAAATAAAAAGAAAAAGATGCACTGAACTTAAATTTAGTTTAGTTTGTGAACACGGGAATCGGCGCCATTATTGCATATTGTTAAATATTGACACTACCAGACATTACCTATTGCATTTTATTAAATTACATTAATTATATGTATATAGATACACATAAATTGACATTGATACTACTGAATTATTATAAATGAAAATACCTGATTGGCAAAACCTTCCCATAAATGTATATTTGTACGCCAAATGGCAAAACACAGAGAAAATCTATACTAGTTTGTAAGTTTGTATGTAGGGGGTAATCTCTGGAACCACCAGTCGGATTTGAAAAATTCTTCTTGCATCTGATAGCCCAATTCTTGAGGAAGGCTACAGGCTATTTAACATCACGCTATGACCTTTAGGAGCCAAGCAAAAAGAAAAAAAGTCAAAAAGAACGTTTAGTGATAGCGCGGGCGGGTGATGCGATACGACGGGGTGGCTCGGGGGAAACAAGAAGTTTCACGCGAACTAAGTCGCGGGCTGACGCTAGTATAATATAAAAATTGTAACATCTTGCACACTGTTGGAACCTATGTTTACAAATAAAGACTATTGATTGATTCATTGATTGATAACTAGTCGAAGAGGAGGTGCTTGTGGACGTCTTTTGGTTGAAATGATGATGAAATGCGATAGTAACAGGTTGATGAGAGTTCAATGCACTCTGTAATCTCAACTCTCAGATAATAATCTGGGACGAAATAAAAACAAAAGATTATCAGATACATTATCAACACATCAGTTGTCAGACGCGTATAAACGATATGATTGTTATCTTGTTGGTTAGTTTTTCTTCCGCATTGCTTTGATAGGCAAAGGTGTCCCCATAGTCTTCCAATTATACACATCTACGAATTGAGTTCTGCGAGTACAGGCCAGTGAACCCAGAAGCGAAGCCCGAAATGATATAGGCGACGTAGGATGCAAGAGCGAGCGAAGGGCACCCCAATGTTAGGTTTGGTTCAGTGGCGTGCATTGGTTTTCAGAATAGGTAGGCACTCGGCCGCGTCTAGTCTAGGCAAACGCAGTCAGTAAGCAGAAAGAAAAGTGAGATCAAAAGTGTGGTTATTTGAGTAGGCATGCCTACTTAAGGGTGATAAATTGCGAAGGTCGAACGTCATGGTATTACGCGTGAGACGTACGTATTTTTAATTTTGTCGTTTTAACTTGAACGAGTAAAGACCAATGACAATATGCGATTAGTACGGGAGCCGAATAGGCCGTCCGGCGACTGCCTACTGCCGCGCGTGTTTGTATGAAGATTTTGTTTTTTGTTAGGTATGATAATTTAGTGAGTTTCTTAATTGTGAGGCACACACTAAAATGTAATTGACAGGCTTATGTTGATATATCGAGGTGGGCACTGCTTATATGCCTATATGCAATGCACGCCACTGGTTTGGTTAGGTTACTTTCGGCGTGGCCGCTTGGGAGGAGCCACGCCGTGCCCTCATCTCAGAAGTAGGCAGTGACTGTCGCTGCCGGCCGTAGTCGAGTCGATGGTCGGCAGCGAAGAGTCCTGGGACGCGGTAGTTTCCTTCTGCGAAACAGTTGTCTCGCAGAAGGAGGCTGCGGAAAGGGAGAGGGAGATCTCGTCCACTCACCCGGCCCGCAGCAGGCGCACCGGGCGTCGGCAGAGGGCGTACAACGCCCTGTTCCAGCCCCCCTAAATGGGTCCAGAGGCGACGGACTCGCGGACGTCCATCGCCCCCCATACACTAGGACCCGAGGTGGCGGCGCGTAGTGTTCCACGCGCGCCCCTCTTAGACGTCGCGGAGAGAGTCAAACACCTCACTTCCCCCCTTGACCTGAGGAGGCCCGCAGTGGCGGACCGACACCAGTCGGGGGTTGCGGAAGGATCATACTTTTCCGCGACCCCCGGCGTAGGTGTGAGATGGAACACCGGGGTGGTTTTTAGTCAGTAAGAGTCTGACAGACCCCGCCGCCCGCCCCCAAAAAAAATACGTGTAGCACTCGGGAACTGCCGCGGTAAAGCTATTGCATAGCATTTTTATCAACTTATGCGAGCTTCGTACAGTCTACACGCATACGTCTAGTCGCACGCACACAAACACCGTGCCGAAGTCTGCCGAACTGAAACGACGTTAGACGATGCACGGCTTTCAACGCCGCACCGCTGTGCCGGTCGGAGTGGGGGGGTGTTAGATTTATTTTCGTTACGGAATTTCTTGATTCGGTCGCCGCGCTCAAAGCCCGCGATAAAAGCTATGCAATAGCTTAAAAAAAATGGTTAGGTGGCTTTAAACCCTTCACACAGAAATAGGAGCCCCGCACAACGGGGCTCCGTCGACATAGGATGCAAGATTATATCAATCTCAAGAAGTTCTTTCGAACTCAATCGGTGGATTTTGCAGACAAAGTCTTCTACGGGAGTTTAACGACCAACCAGAAGCCACAATCAAAACTCAGTTGATGGACTTTGCTTCCCGCCCAGCCCCATTACAGCGCCGCAGATTTATCGCCAACATCAGCGATGCCCAGTGGCATGCATTGCATATAGGCATATAAGCAGTGCCTACCTCGATATATCAACATAAGCCTGTCAATTACATGTTAGTGTGTGTGCCCCACAATTAAGAAACTCACAAAATTATCATATCTAACAAAAAACAAAATCTTCATACAAACACGCGCGGCAGTAGGCAGTCGCCGGACGGCCTACTCGGCTCCCGTACTATTCGCACATTGTCATTGGCTTTTACTCGTTCAAGTTAATACGACAAAATTAAAAATACGTACGTCTCACGCGTAATACCATGACGTTCGACCTTCGCAATTTATCACCCTTAAGTAGGCATGCGCGGGCCTGCGGACGGAGAGTAATGAGTAGCTCACCGTCCGATCAGGACCAGGCCCGTGCTGGACGGCGCGTACGTGTTCCACGCGCGCCTCAAAGAGTTGTCAGCAAAAAGGAAGGGGCCTGCCAGGGCCGAAGCCTGCCGGGGGTGCGGGATTGTCCGAAAGGGTTACCGCTACCCCGGAACATAAAGGGCTAAGGAAGGAACACGGATGGGTTTTAGTCAGTAAGAGTCTGACACTCCCTTCCGCTCCACCCAGAGCGGGAGGGGCCATTTGATGACTTCCCTCCAAAAAAAAAAAATGGGAGCAGAGTATAATATATTTTGATGATGAGCAGTGGTCGCCCAGTGATAACTGCCGCGACTTACACGTTGTAGGTTCAAACCCAGACAGGCGCTTTACTTTGTGTAAATTATTTCATCATCACTGCTATCAAAACGGTGAAGAAAATCATCGTGAGAACACCGGTGTGGCATGTTCTAGAACCAATTAGCAATGGCCCGCGTGCAGCCCACCTACCCTTTTACTGACAGGAGGTCTGTGTCCCAGCAGTGGGAACATTATAGGCTGGGCCACCACTGTGCGCTCACCCTTTTCAGCAGTGTACGTTTGAAGTCACAGACATATTACTGTGTCGTGTTGTGTCGTCACTCTGGATACACCAATCAAACGAATCTGTTCAGGACTACGTCAAAACGCAACGAGTTTTGATTGGCTTAAACTACGTCAGAAGTAGCGTTGAAAATGCCGAAAATAACAATTTGTTTTTTTCACGAAAAAAAAAAAACAAATTGTGGATTTTTTCCGTTTTTTTCGCATGTTACATAGAAAAATTGACGGAAGGTATCCTTTGGAAAGAAACGGGATTCTTTCGAATGTTTCGCTTGATGTTTTGAAAAGTTGAAAAAAACAAGTTTTATTGAATTTTTTTCCATTCTACCCTCCATTTTATTAGTACGTATTATTATAGAAAGAGATTTAAAGCATAGAATATCTTAAGTTAAATATAGTAAGAACGGATTTGAATTAAAAAAAAACATAAAATATATACTGACAAATTTTCTTGAAACTTTCGAATGAAACATTGAAAAAAACAACGGAATTGGAAAGAAACGGGAATTTTTCCTGCTTTTTTCAACGCTAGTCAGAAGGCGTCACGACACGACACAACACACTAATATGAATCCGGCTTAAGCCACTGCTTACCCAACCTTATAATCCAGCGACACTATTTACGTACGCAACATCCAATGGAAAGGACTTTAATAAAGTCACGGGTCAAAAACATTAAATGCATTAAAATTAGCATCGACACTAATACGCGGAATTAACCTTTTGACCTAAACGCGTTAGAATGTGGTATTCACACCATCGTAACTTATGTTTAATTACTGTCTCTAGTTCCTAATGGAACATGCTTCGGGTTAGCGTCTAGTGCAGGGATGGCGGACCAATGGCACGCTGGCCATTGGTGGCACGCATAGACATATGAAAGAAGTTTTTTACATTTCTATAGTAGGTATCTGCCGATCTCCCTGAAGCGCAAACTCATCGACATGTGTATCCTGCCCGTCCTAACCTACGGTGCTCAGACCTGAGCCCTGATTCACAATCATACGATAGGCTATCGTATCGAAAACCTGACATTTCGATAACCTGATTTGACTTCCCTTCAACAGCAAATAGCTGTTGAAAGAATAGCGGGCGTCTATTTGATTTAAACTGACAAAATTTTCGGGTTTTGGACTTGTGAACAGCGTTTTCCTTGCATTTATGTTCACATCAACTCGTCAAAATGAAGGGAAGAGCTGATATTTTCGCGATTTCAGGCTTGGTCCCATGGTAAAAGTTGTTCATAATGATGATTACAATGACCCCTTAAAAGGATGCTCATGAATTCAATTTCACCCTGTAGATTGTGCTTGCAAATAACTGTTACTCATTCAAGGCTAGACGCTTTTGATTATCCTCGACGATTCATTCATCGTCAGCTGCCATTGACGTTTCGATTCACTCTCTAAATATAATTTCCTACTGACTGGTACTCGTATTAAAAACAAAATATGCAGACTATCAGCTAATCTCAAACGAGACTCATTGACAAAACTGGTTACTATGAGAGCGAGCGCAAACTGTGCGTCTTGTCGATGCGACTAGTCGAAAGCAGTCATTTGCGTCTGCGACTAGTCGTCCCGATAGACGTCATTCAGATAGCGATTATTTTCTTTGAGTATTTGAAAGAGACGGTCGTGTTGTTCATCTTGTGAGTAACTAAGTATGCGATGTAAATACTTTTTACAAAAAAAAAAACAAACGACTTCAAAAAAAAAAAAAAAAACACTACAAAGTGATAAATAACATTAATTTCGGAAGTCGGTGTCGTTGGTTCCGCATTTTCGTTTTTGACACCGACTTCCGAAATTAAAGTTATTTATAACTTTGTAGTGTTTTTTTTTTGAAGTCGGTTGTTTTTTTTTGTAAAAAAAGTTTTTATTATTTACGAGTTTGTAGGTCGTAGATTCGAACCCAGTCAGGCACTTTACTTTGTGTAAATTATTTCATCACCACTGCTCTCAAAACGGTGAAGGAAAACATCGTGAGAAAACCGGCATGTCCTAGAACCAAAAATTCGAAGACATGTGACATCTACCAACCCGCACTGGGCCCGCGTGGTGGATTACGGCCCGCCCCCTCTCACAGAGAGGAGGCCTGTGTCCCAGCAGTGGGAACATTATAGGCTTAGTATGTACTTTTGATTTTGACGTTAATTTTGATTCGCCGAGCTGCCACAGTCGTATAGAGTGCGCCCTGTCTTACCGAGTTCCATTTGGTCTGTCAACCTGTCACTACTACATATAATTGTATAGTCGTTAATGTAATAAAGAGAAAAAGTTTCATCGTTTTTTGTTTGGAACTAACGACCCGGAATGCTGCGCCGGATTTTTCGGGGTACAATGGAGGTAGTTGATAAATGCAGTTAGAGAATTGAATGGATTTGTTTAATAAGTGTGGACGGATTTTCTACTTTTAGAATTTTTTTTTTATTTTTTTTTTTGCTTGAGTAAGTATAGTTTTTTATTGTTTGTTCATTTGTACTTGTAACTAAGTATATTGGCGTGCCTAGGTGACATATTATGGCAAATACGGCATGACGTTGTTGCCTTGGAAGGTGGGTAGGCCTCTGGTGTGGGACGCAACATGTGTCGATACCCTTGCGCCATCTCATGTTCCTAGCACTGCGGGCTGTGCTGGCGCCGCTGCTGCAGCTGCTGAGACCCTCAAGCGGCGCAAATACTGTAACCTTATGGGCAACTACAGCTTTGAGCCGTTTGGGGTCGAAACGCTCGGGTCATGGGGCCCGAGCGCGCGTCTCCTTTTTAAGGAAATTCCTCGCCGGCTGGTCGATACTTCACGTGACCAGAGGGCTGGGTCGTTCTTTGGCCAAAGAATTAGCATTGCCATTCAACGTGGCAATGCTGCCAGTCTTCTGGGCACGTTTTCGGATGACAGCGATGCGAATGAATACTTCGACGCCTAAGTGTCCTTTGTTTTTTATTTTTATATAATTATTTGTATTGTAAGTTAGTTAGTCATTTATTTTAGTATCTAGTGTATATAGTTAGTTTGTGATTAAATTTCCATTATACAAATAATTAATAATTATTTATGGCAAATTATGGCAATTTAATTTAATATTCTGTGTCTTGTAATGTTAATTACTTTTCATACCTAGTATTATATCGACGGTTCCCCCGGCTATTTGATCTCAGCGACATTTTTTGCGAAATTGAGTTATATACATAATTCGAATCAGAAAATTCGCTGATTCCAATTATGTGTATAACTAACCGATAAAAAAAAAAAAAATGCCGAGGAACCGTCGATATACAATCAAGTATTTTCTAACTGAACAGACAGCTGTGCTGCTGGGGAGTTTGTTCCGCCACTTCTTCTCCCCAGCGAAAGCACTAGGAAGTGGTGAAGGGCGGGCGTGCCGGGGGACTGTCTTATGTAATTTTGTCGTTCGAAAAGTGCTGATTCTCAGCCTAATTTAAATGAATGACTTTTGATTTGATTCCTTCTTGGATAAAATCGTCACTTACTTACATTCTCCCAAGCCTACAATCAGTGGCGTGCATTGGTTTTCAGAATAGGTAAGCACTAGGCCGTCACTAAACTAATCAGAAAAAAAGTGTGGTTATTTGAGTAGGCATGATTGCGAAGGTCGAACGTCATCGTCATGGTATTACGCGTGAGACGTACGTATTTTTAATTTGGTCGTATTAACTTGAACGAGTAAAGACCAATGACAATGTGCGAATAGTACGGGAGCCGAGTAGGCCGTCCGGCGACTGCCTACTGCCGCGCGTGTTTGTATGAAGATTTTGTTTTTGTTAGGTATGATTATTTATGGGGCACACACTAAAATGTAACTGACAGGCTTATGTTGATATATCGAGGTAGGCACTGCTTATATGCTTATATGCAATGCACGCCACTGCCTACAATGTAGATATAACCTTATTTTTGCCGCAGACGTCCCAACAAACCACTTCGTCATTGCCAGATTTCAAATAAAAAATGGCTTTGCGAGCAAAAACAAAAGCCAGCGTCCATTCGAATCAATTTAGCTTTCTTTGTTTTAAGCTAGCTCCAACGCAGCTGTGCTTAATTCTTTTTTAGGGAGTAGAAACGGTTTTAGATGAAAAACAGCGGTCAAGAGCGAGTCGGAATCGCATGAAGGGTTCTGTACACCGTACTATATTTAACACTACAAATTATAAAAAAAAAAAATACTTTGATAAAAAAACCGAGTGTGCTTATAACCACACGACTGAAGTGAAACTTCAAACGTATTTGGCTATGAGAGGGAGAGAGAAAGAAAATGTGCGCGCGCACTGCTTTCTCTTGCTTATATCCCCCACTCAACTCCCGTTCGCTTCGCCCGATCACACTTTTCTTACTCCCCGAGTCAAGCGTGCTTACGCACGCTTGACTCGGGGAGTAAGAAAAGCGCTATAAACATGTTCTTTTTGAAGTGAAACTTCTTTACAGAAGTTTCACTTCAAAAAGAACATGTTTATAGCGCTGTGTGACCTAAACCCGCACTTAAGTCATGCTTTTCTGTGAAAGTAGTCCATTTTTACTCAGAAAAGTATGACTTAAAAGCGGGTTTAGGTCACACGAGTTATAAAATAGTATTCGACACGTGTGCCATAAGTTTTCTATTCTTCTTCTTCTTAGCGTGTCGATAGCAATCTAAATGGACTCGGCCCAGAATTCGGCTACTTGTTTGGCGCCATCACCAGCGTCCACCAGTTCCTGTAACGTGCAGCTGACAAGACACGCAGGACACGGTATTAAGTGTCCCATCGTTTGTGGAACAGCACCACATTTACACTCCAAGGTGGAGTCGTCGGGCCTGCGGAAGGAGAGTAATGGGTAGCTCACCGTCCGATCAGGACCAGGCCCGTGCCTGGGGGCGCGTACGTGTTCCACGCGCGCCTCAAAGAGATGTCAGCAAAAAGGAAGGGGCCTATCAGGGCCGAAGCTGGCCGGGGTAGCGGGATTGTCCGAAAGGGTTACCGCTTCTCCGGAAGAAAAAGGGGTAAGGAAGGAACACGGGTGGGTTTTAGTCAGTAAGAGTCTGACACTCTCTTCTGCTCCACCCAGAGCGGGAAGGGTCATTTGATGATTTCCCATCCAAAAAAAAAAGGCGGAGTCGTCTATGAATCTCCACCTGAACAGGTTTTCCTTGCTTCGGCCAACCAAGTTGTCTAGTAATGCACGACGATGGATTACTTAAGTTACACATATCGTAATATTTTCTTGTGTAAGAACCCTTTTAATTTAATTTTTATTATTTGTTGTTACAGCGGGTGTAGTAATACACACTCTGTGATAATTTCAAGTGTCTACCTTTCAAGGTTTAGAAGATACAAAATCAAAAGTCATTTTTCTATACTAATATTATAAAGAGGTAATTTGTATGTTGGGGGTAATCTCTGGAACTACCAGTCGGATTTGAAAAATTCTTCTTGCATTTGATAGCCCAATTCTTGAGGAAGGCTATAGGCTATTTAACGTCACGCTATGACCCTTAAGAGCCGAGCAAAAGCGCTATGGGGAAACGAAGTGATAGAGCAGGAGACGCGGGCAAGTGATGCAATACGACGAGATGGGTCGAGGGAATAAAAATTTCACGCGAACGAAGTCGCGGGCAGAAGCTAGTTTTATATATAATTGTTTGCTGAACTGAACGACGTCATTACGTCAGCGCCGGCTGTCGCGGAAAATCAGCGCTGGGGCTCTGTCTTGCATAGGGTCGCAGCATAATGCTGAGCGATAGCCGTTTTGAGTGGATGTGACGCATGTTTCCCCCTACCTTTTTATTTTATTTTTGTGTTTATGTTCTTTTTAGCGTTATTTTCACCGCAAATAAACGTATTTTTTTTCTTTCTTTCATTTATTCAAACTAGGCTGAGACTCAGCACTTTTCGAACGTCAAACAAAAGACAGTCCCCCAAAACGCCCGCCCTTCACATTTCATTCAGCCTTGTGACAGACGGACGGACAGCGGAGCCTTAGTAATAGGGCCCCGTTGGCATCCGTAATCCGTTGGATACAGAACCCTAAAAACATAGCCTTTTAGTTAAGCTTTTAAAAGGTTTAAAGAGTATTTTCAATTCCTTATGTATTTTTTTGGGATTTACTCTGGTCCAGCAGATTTTAAAGATGTTGTTTAGTCAAGCGGAAAGTAATTTAATCTTTATTTAGATAAATTGGCTTGGTTTAAACGTAATTCTTGGGTTAGAAGAGCTGTGGTGGCCCAGTGGTAACGGCCGCGACTTACGAGTTGTAGGTCGGGGTTTGAGCCCAAGCAGGCAATTTACTTTGTGTAAATTATTTCATAACCAATGCTCTCAAAACGGTGAAGAAGAACATTGTAAGGAAAACGGCTTGTCTAGAACCATGAAAAAAATCGAAGACTTGTGACATCTTCATTTGTTGATCTCAGCTTTCCCTTAATTATTAGTAAGTCTATTTGTGTGTACATTTACTGACTTGTAGTCCCGATGTGGCTAACTAGCTTAATATTTCGGGTGCCCAAGACACAGGCTGCGCCTAGTTTCGGACCAACAATACCTCGATATTGTAATTTTGAAATATGAAATAACCGATTACTCTTTTACTTACTTACCTACCAATCCGCGCTAGGCCCGCGTGGTGGATTACGGCCCATGACTCCCTCTCTCCGAGAGGAGGCTTGTGTCCCAGCAGTGGGAAAATTATAAGACTGATTATGTTAAGTCTTGGGTATAATTAAGTGAACATACTATTGATTTAGCCAGTTGGCTTACTTAGCAGATGATAACTTTGGTCGTCTATTGCCTGTTTGTCTATGAAAGCATACTATTGTATAGAACCAAGCTCTTCTAACTGACCAGACAGCTGTGCTGCTGGGGAGGTTCCCAACTCGGCAGTGCAAATATTCCAACCTGATTGAAAGTTATATGTTCGAGACGGTTGAGGTTGAAACACTAGGGCCATGGGGACCGAGTGCCCAATTGGTATTTAAAGATAACGACTATTCACGTGACCAGAGGACTGGCCTATTTGTTGACTAAAGAATCAGCATCAAAGTCAAAGTCAAAGTCAAAGCATTTATTTCAAATAGGCACATAAAAGGCACTTTTGAACGTCAAAAATTTATCTTAAAATAGAATTGATTCTAGTCGCCCATTCCAAAAGGTAGTTTTCGTATGGAGAAGAACGGGCAAGAAACTCCACCGTTACTCTTTTAAAATGTTTAGGTACAATATTTTGCATGGGTACATTAATTATATAATAACATGTGAGGACGATGCACCTACAATAAAATTACTATACCACAATAGGTAAAAGAATTAAAAACGAAACCATGACATATAAATTAATTATCTGATAGATACATGGTGCTCACATATTTACAAACA
Source organism: Amphipoea oculea (assembly GCA_945859645.1). Lineage (NCBI taxonomy): Eukaryota > Metazoa > Arthropoda > Insecta > Lepidoptera > Noctuidae > Amphipoea > Amphipoea oculea. Next base: position 11,028,992 of record OX243891.1, on the reverse strand, counting down.
TGGTACAAGCAAAACGATTTTAATTAAAAAACAAAATACAAGTAATAAGTCAGGGTGTGAGTAATAAAATGTAAAGAAAAAAATTTACAATTAAATTATCGCCATCGCCATCGCCATGCAATTGCAATTTCAAAACCTAACAACTGACAAAAAAAAAATCGACGTTTTTGCATATTTGACTTACTAGATAGCATTAGAAATAGTGAAGGGCGGGCGTTATGGGGGACTGTTTTATGTAATTTTGACGGTCTAAAAGTGTTGATTCTCAGCCTAATTTGAATAAATGACTTTTGATTTTGAAAACTATCTTTCTTTTGAAACCTTAACTTTCGACAACTAACGATTTTGATAACATTGTCACTATAAAAAAACAGTGGCACTCCGGGAGTGCCGACGGAAGCGAAAACAAAATACAAACAGAAAAAGTACTTTGCCATCACTCACTGACATATCGGATATACATTAAAACCGAGTACATCCCGAGGACATCCGAACACATACGAAGCGGTGTCGATTACGGTAACAGTGGCGCGAGTTCAATAGTTTTTCCCATCTCAAAAAATGCCAAAAGAAGTTTTCACTTCAAAAAATCTAGAAAGATTATGGACATTATTTTGCCTTCACAAAAAAGTTTCAAACAAAAAGTCTATTGTTTAAAAAGATTGTCTAGGATCGTAGCTTTTAAATCTTATTAACCATAAAATATGGAGTCTACAGTCTATTCACCCGATTTTCCAGCATTTTTTGCAGTTTTACCAGTGCAGACTGTTTCCTACAAATATTTAATAATACAGACGACAAAATTATGGTTCTCGTCGGAGACTGTGCCCAGAGCCCTGATTCACAACCATACGACAGGCTATCGTATCGAAAACCTGACATTTCGATAACCTGATTTGACTTGCCCTCAACAGCAAATAGCTGTTGGAAGAATAGCGGGCGTCTATTTGATTTAAACTGACAAAATTTTCGGGTGTTGGACTTGTGAACAGCGTTGAGAAGACTCCTACGATAACAATGATTAATGTTCGATACGATACGGAAGCATATCGAGTGTTTGTGAATAAGGGGGCAGGTCCCAGACATTTCGTTTAAGATAAATATGAAGACTGCATCTGCATTTGGACTTAATCCAAATAAGGAGGATTGATATTTAGAATTAATAATGTAGATTTTGGCAACACTAAAGTGTTTTGAAGTGTATTATTATTGGCAGAGTACCGTCAAACGGGACGAATAGGGATGCAGGGGTGAATCGGGAGGAAATTTTAAAATGGATTTTAGCGTCGAAATAATATAGTTTTTTGCCGACAAAGGCACTTAATCGTTAATTATAATGCAGTAAACACATTAGAGTCCTTTTTGGCAACAAAGTATATTATTTCAATGTTAAAATCGCTTTTAAAGTTTCGTCCCTATTCACCCCTGCATCCCTATTCGCCCCGTTTGACGGTAACTTGTACATATTTCTTTGTGATTGTTATGTTCATGATTTGTTGCGCAGGAGTTTTTGATATTGTCATATATTTTTTTTGGAAAAATGTGTAAACTGGAAGAAACAATAATATCTTCTATATAAATAAAAAAAGTCGGGTAAGTTACACCATTTATAACTCAAGAACGGATGGATCGATTTTTTTTATCTTTGATTTTTTGGATTTGTCTCCGCCCCGAATCAAATCAGTGAAGTACCTATATCGTTATTTTCATCTTTTGATATTATTATTTCTTATTAGACGACTATTAATTTTATCATTGTAAAAATGAGTCAAGTATTGTTATTATTATTTTTTTCTTTATTTTTATTATCAATATCTTTCTAAGAATGTGTTTTGTTAAGAAATAAATGACTTATGTACACAGTATTGTAGTTTAAATATAATTTTCACTTTTTTTTTAATATTTACATTAGTAAGTATTATGAGTTTCACGAACTGTGTCCAAATACTTTAAACGTTATTCCTTTTTTTTTCAGACATTTTGAAGTCAGAAAGTAGTAAAAAGGTCCAGAAGAAAGAGCTGCAAAGTTCTAAGAGTCTAGCATTTTCAAAGTTTGTTTTATTGATTTATTATTAAAACAATAATTATGATAAGTAAATGTTTACTTAAATATATTCTAAGACTTACGTGTTTAGCAATATATCTATTTTCTCCAAATTGTTGTTCAACGTTGACTCGTTAATCAACTTAATACTTAATGACGATTTGGCTAATTACAGTTTGTAGCTAATTAGCTAATTTACAAATATCTACGTGTGTTTATACCTAAACAACCGTCTACACAAACGACTAACAACATCCCATGACATTCTAGTAGCCAAAATAAACACAAAACACTGTTTTAACAACAAAAAATTACAAAAACATGAGTAAAACCGCGTCAAAAGCTTATATTTCGAGTTGTTATAGAAATACGTGTTCAGCAAATTAGTAAGAGTGGTCCCAACCACTCATGTAAGTACTGGAATAGCTCAAATAATTGAAAACACGCAAGAATTTGACACCAAACCTTCAAGAACTGAACACCACAAGATGTTTTCGATTATTATCAATTTTACTAAGAAACTATAAGTGTTTTAAGTATTTTCTATAAGTAATGTTGTACCAAAACTTGTTTATAATCAAGTACACACAACAAATAAATACATTCCGTAATCGCAGGAATGAGACACGAAAATCTCAAAAACAATTACTGCTACTTCCATCAACAGTACCTTTCACCCTATAACGAAAAAATATTAAAAAATAAAACTTACCCTTGTAAGAAAATAGCCAAAAAACACACTAAAATACACAATACACAGTGTACACACGGCAAATTAATACAGTACACAATAGTACACAGTTTTAATACACAACACGCACGTTGCTCGCGGTCGGAGGGTGAACGTAGACTACATGAGCGACCGTGGTAGTTCGGTGTTGTCGTTTCAAAATCAAAAGCTCCCGGGAAAAGCACTGGGTTGACCGATTGCAGGGATGTGGGGTAATGGTTTTTTTTCATGGGAGTTATTAATTTAAAAAAAAAAAAAATTGCGTTGCATTTATTTAAATTGACATTTTTTTACGTAGAAGAATAATGGATTACACAATATAATCTCGGTTTTATTTGGATTTAAAAACACCACGTGACTTAATTTTGAAACTAAGAAAAGTGAACATGACTGTTTATTTTTTTCTTTTTAAAAATATAATTATTGATGCCTGTTTTCACTAGCACTAAATGATTGCATCGCGCTGTTGGATTTTAAACGCTCAACACTGCGCCGAGTATTGAAAATCCAACGATGCGTTTTTATTTAGGCTTTGTCAGTCAAGTGGTAACGGGCATTAAAATCTAAGTGAAAAACTAATAATTTTCTTGTCTTCAATTCTGCACCTTCTCATTATAAAAAATAAAAACATAATCTAACAAATTATGTCAGGATGTTTTAAAACTAATTTATAGATGTGGTTATATTAATTCAATTTCAGATTAAATAATTTTCTTGTCTTCAATTCTGCACCTACTCATCATAAAAAGTAAAAACATAACCTAAAAAATTATGTCAGGATGTTTTTATTTTTTATTACAAAAAAAAATCATTTACTTAACAATCAAAGTACACCTACACCAAAAACACACAAAAGCTTCCAGAACTCTTCCACCCCAATATAGCAGTATTGGGATTTAGGGCCTCACACGGGCCTTTTTTTCGATGGTTTTCTTATGTAGTTTTATATTTTTGTTAATATTCCCTGCATTTTTTTATATATTTTCTCTGCATGTCCCAAATAAAATATTTTTCTTTCTTTTTTTTATTTACCCACAATTCAGGGTAATTTTCCCTCATCACAACACAGTCCCTGCTACCTGTACCACGCACACAGACGCAACGCTTTCACACGCTCCATGTACATACATTAGGGCGTCACTCACACACGCAACGATAGAAGGAGAGAGCAAGATGTATGTTTTTAGTGTCAGAAAGAGATAGAAGTACAGGATTTTAATGTATGAAGTTGAAGGGTGAGTAGAGTTCTAGGTTTTTGATGATTGACTGTGTTGATGTTTTTGAAGTGGCTCGTGGCTCGTGGCTCAATGGTTACTACGGGAATTGGTAAGGTTAGTTTTAGATGGGTGACCATTCTTAACAGTATTCTGTAACAAGACGCGCTAACCAATATGACATTACGCTTGTATTTTTCGATAAGGTAGGCAGAAGCGTAGTAATATAGCACATACACGTTTCGACAGTTATCTTCAAGTCACATGTACAGAAAAAACTTTTTTAACCGACTTCAAAAAAGGAGGTTATGTATGTATGTATGTTTGTTTGTATGTCCGCGATTTTCTCAAAAACTAATGAACCGATTTTGATATTTTTTTCATTAATGTGATCTACATACTTTCAGGGTATATAATACATTAGGTAATTATTCTTATGTACAAAGTTATATGCATTAATGTACTGCCTCTCTGGGGTTTCTATGCGAATTTTGATGATTCTTCTAGTCGGTGTCTTCAATTCTTCAATGCACTAGTGTTACTTAATTGAATTTGTGTGGGGTAGATACAACTAAAAAGTTAAAAATATTTTTTTTTTTACAAAAAAAAAAAACCAACCGACTTTAAAAAAACTACAAAATGATAAATAACTTTAATTTCGGAAGTCGGTGTCAAAAAACAAAAATGTGGAACCAACGACACCGACTTCCGAAATTATCTCTTTTTAGTTTTTTTTTTTTTTGAAGTCGGTTGTTTTTTTTTTTGTAATTTTTTTTTTAATAGATATGCAACTTTGTCACTTAACCATAAGGTTCAAAGTTGATTGGGAAAATTTGACAGTTTCGCGTAGCTAGATGTGTTGGCGTCTGAACCTAACAGGGGGCGATCCTATTGCCATCTACAAAGTCAAAGCATTTATTTCAAACTAGATGCGCCCCGCGGTTTTACCTGCGTAAATGTCGATCCCGTGGGAATATCGGGATAAAAACTATCCTATGTCCTTTTCCGGGACTCCAACTATCTCTATACCAAATTTCATCTAAATCGGTTCAGTGGTTTAGGCGTGAAGAAGTAACAAACACATAAACACACACACATACACACACACACACTCACAAACTTTCGCCTTTATAATATTAGTGTGATAGGCACATAAAAGGCACTTATGAACGTCAAAAATTACTTAAAAAAAATAGAATTGATTCTAGTCGCCCCTTCCAAAAGGTAGTTTTCGTGTGGAGAAGAATGGGCAAGAAACTCCACCGTTACTCTTTTAACACTACCGGGCACCAATCCAGACTTTGGACTGCTACCGAGTAATTCCAGATCGAAAAAAACTCAATAACATTTTGCCCGACCCGGGAATCGAACCCAGTATCTTACGTTCAGCAGTCGCACTTGCGATGACTAGACCAACTAAACCAGGGAGGTAATTGCGTAACACACCTTACAGTAGCTATGACAGTTCAATAATATTTATTGGTAGGTTCTCGGGGAAAAATAATAACAGCCGCTCTCAATCTTCTAGGTTAAGCAACACTTGCCGAGGTCGGTCCGTGGATGGGTGACCATCCATTACTGTATACCGTGATCTAGGAAGGCACGTTAGTCCTGGCTGTCATTTGTACAACTTTGACAGACGGTGCGGGTCGTCAGACTGAAGCCTGAAAGTCTGAAAACCAGTCTTACCAAGGAGTATCCATTACTGAATACTGAATTACGCTCTCTGATCGTGACGTTGATGTATTCACGCTGCATTTATAGTAGTTGGGAAATGAGGAGCCATTTATTATATTATAACTAGCTTCGCACGCGGTTTTACCTGCATAAAAAGCAGTGGCGGATTTAAACATTTGCCGCCAGTAGGCTATTAAAATTTTGCCGCCCCTACCGACCTCTACAATAATGTGTCATGTCTTTTGAATACTGCTTTGCCTTTTCTTCAAAATACTTAAAATGTTCTCGTTCATCAGCTACGAAAAACTTGCAAAGAGATTTGTAAAGATCGGCAACTGTGATAAAATCTACGGTAGAAGCCTGAATTTGAGCATTCACTTTGTTTATTCTATCTAAAAAAACATGGAAGGTATATAAATATATTCTTTTTAATTTCAGTAAGACATTTAAAAAAAATGTTAGCCCCAAAGCCGCCCCTAAAATCTGCCGCCCTAGGCTCCAGCCTACACAGCCTATTGGTAAATCCGCCACTGATAAAAATATACTATGATAATATCAGCACCCCAATTGGCGTATTTCCCTTTCCGTGTTCAACTGGCGACATCGGTCTCGCGAAATCCACACGCTTTTGTTTTACTACGGAATCCTACGAGTCCGTGTTCAATTCGCGTCAACTGAGCACGCCTTTGTGATCAAGTGGCGCTGGGTAAGGTTTAACGCCATAGGATGCAAGGGCAAGCGAAGGGCACCCCGAGGTTCGGTTTGGTTAGGTTACTTTAAACCCTTTACACAGAAATAGGGGCACCGCGAAGCGGGGCTCCGTCGACATAGGATGAAAAAAAAAGTGTGTATCATATTAGACTAAATAGGTTTTATGTCTATTGAGTGGTATATCACAGGTTAAAAAACCGTGTTCAATTCAATTGCACACTATTTTGTAAAACTTCTTTTAACGTTGCTTGATCGCAAAAGCGTGCTCAGTTGACGCGAATTGAACACGGGCTCGTAGAATTCCGTAGTAAAACAAAAGCGTGTTGATTTCGCGAGACCGGTGTCGCCAGTTGAACACGGAAAGGGAAATACGCCCCCAATTGAGTCCATTGCTTCATAAATGTTTGAAAATGACGTCTGCTCGACAGCGTAAATCATCACCCCAACTATGTTGGGGTTGGCTTCCAGTCTAACCGGATGCAGCTGAATACCAGTATGTTACATGGAGCGACTGCGTATCTGACCTCCACAACCCGGTTACTGGGTAGTGCGTGCTGAGACTGGTCGTCAATAGTAATGCGGGGTACTTGCGATGTCAAATTCAAAGCATTTATTTCAACAAATAGCACATAAAAGGCACTTTTGAACGTCAAAAATTACAATAAAATAGAATTGATTCTAGTCGCTCCTTCCAAAAGGTAGTTTCGTATGGAAAAGAAGCCTCCTCGTGTAGCGCAGTTTGTTCCACCAGTTACTCAACTGAAAGCTCGCGTTCCGCGCATCCTAGGCAGTCACGCCCAACACCTTATTTGACTGGCCAATTCTTCCCTTGCGGTGGCAGAGCTAACGCCCGCCTGGTTTGCGACACCCTCCCACCTGAGTCCGGCATAAAGCAGCCTGCTGTGTTTCGTCGATGCGTGGGAGTTCCAGTGCCTTAGGCACCTTCTGGGCATGCTTGCTCATTCCATCATAGACCAGTCTATGATGGAATGAGCAAGCATGCCCAGAAGAGAGATGAGTCTCTCTCTCCTCAGGCGTGATCGAGGTCAAAAGCGGGCCCATTAACCAACAAAAAAAAAAAAGAAGAATGGACAAGAAACTCCACCGTTACTCTTTTAAAGTACTTACTTAGCATATGTCTATTAAAAAAATATTTAGGCTGCGTTTAAATTGAGTCAAGTTTAAATCTTTCAACACCATGGTCTTTAAAAATCTGGATAAATATTTTATGCTTATGTTGAGTTCATTATCAAAATAAATAGTCCACGCATGCATTTTCCGCTATATTAATTTAAATATTTCCCTGCAAGCGAAAAATATCGGCTTTATAGCCATTATTTATTGGACGGCTATAAATTTTAGCAAAATGGCGGCCATCTGTCAAAAGTCGTTTGCACTCCTGCCGTATTTACTATGGGAAAATGAAAACGCGGCTTTTTAAAATTTACTAGATATTGCTTTTACTCGGGTTCTGGAGAAACTGAGTATGATACTTACGTATAATGTATCCGGATTAAATGATAAAATGTCCCTACTTATTAAAAAAAAAAACAACCGACTTAAAAAAAAAGCACTACAAAGTGATACTTACATAACTTTAATTTCTGAAGTCGGTGTCGTTGGTTCTGCATTTTCGTTTTTAACCGACGAAAAAACGGAGGAGGTTATCAATTCGACGCGTATATTTGTTTTTTTTTTTTTTTTTTTTTTTATGTATGATCACGCATAACTTTTTACAGAGCAGTCCGATTTTGATAATTCTTTTTTGATTAGAAAGGATATACCCCGAAGGTGGTCCCATATAAATTTGGAAAAAAAAATCCAACCCTTAGGGTAGGAAAACAGGGGATGATTGATAGTTCACTCACTGATTGTAATGTATGACCACGCATAACTTTTTACAGATTAGTCCGATTTTGATAATTCTTTTTTTAATGGATAGAACATACCTCGAAGTTGGTCCCATGTAAATTTGGAAAAAAAATTCTTACCCTAAAGGTGGGAAAATAGGAGTGATTTGTTGTTCATTCACAGATATTAATGCTGACCTGTGTGACAATTAAAATTAAGGGCCTATCTATGTTGGTATATAAAGCCTGTTTTTTTTTAAGTATTTTACTATACAAAAAATAATAGTTAAAGTAGGATTATATAACAGTTAATATCTAAAGTAAGGTAGGTAGCTATTTTAAAAGTAATAAAAAATTAAGCATGCAGTAATAAGTAAATTATAGCCTCAAAAAATTATAAAATAAAAACTTTTTAACAAAAAAATTAAACCTCCGAAAAACTGAAAAGCAAAAAATAAAAACCTTTTTTATTTTACCCTAATAAATAAGTTCTTAAACTAATGCAATTATACCTAAAAAATTATGAGTCGGCGCCAAACAATCAATGAACAAAGATCACTAAATTGCCTTAAATTTATAGAAATAGCCAAATCAAATTAATAATGCAACGTGAAATCTCCAGCGCTAAATATTAACATTCCAAACAAAAAATGCGCTCTCCGCACGACCACTCGCAACGATATTAAGTTGCTTGTTTGGCGCCGACTCAAAATTACTTAGGTATACTTGCATTAGATTAAGAACTTATTTATTAAGGTAAAATAAAAAAGGTTTTTATTTTTTGCTTTTCAGTTTTTCGGAGGTTTAATTTTTTTGTTAAAAAGTTTTTTTTGACACCGACTTCCGAAATTAAAGTTATTTATCACTTTGTAGTGTTTTTTGAAGTCAGTTGTTTTTTTTTTTTTTTTGTACAAAAGTTTTTATTTTTCACTTTTTAGTTGTACCTACCTACCCCACACAAATTCAATTAACACTAGTGCATTGAAGAATTGAAGACACCGACTAGAAGAATCATCAAAATTCGCATAGAAATGCCGGACATGCAGTACATTAATGCATAAAACTTCGTACATAAGAATAATTACCTTATGTATTATATAGTAAAACCTTCCTGAAAGTATGTAGATCACATTAATGAAAGAACGATCAAAATCGGTTAATTCGTTTTTGAGAAAATCGCGGACATACAAACATACATACATACGGGTCGAATACAGAACCTCCTTTTTTGAAGTCGGTTAAAAACACTACAAAGTGAAAAATAACTTAAATTTCGGAAGTCGGTATCGTTGGTGCAGCATTTTCATGTGTTTTTCGGAGTTGATTGTTTTTTTTTTTTCAAAAAGGTTTGAATTTTTGGTCAGTGGGTCGTCTTAGGGGCGGATTGGGGTGGTCTTACTTTTTACTTACCCCAAACAAATTCGTATAACAGTACTGGCTATGTAACCCCAACCCTGACTTATTTTTGTTTCTGTGTATTTATGTTCTTTATTGCGTCATGTTCATCGCAAATAAACGTACGTCTATTTTCTTTCTTTCTTCTTTCTATGTAATTATCAGTGATAGGAAGTTACTATAACATCCATCCAAGACCACTAAATGGAAAAAATACGTATTGTAGAAGCTAACTCAAAAACTGACCCAAGCAAAGTTTATTGAATGTTTATATATGTAAGAACCACCCCTGACGATTTTTCGAAATCGATCCACAAATTACCGGAGATTTCGCGTTACATAACCTTCATCATCATCATTTCAGCCGAAAGACGTCCACTGCTGGACATAGGCCTCCCCCAAGCACCTCCACTTCGACCGGTTTTGTGCTTCTCGCATCCAACGGGTTCCTGCGGCCTTCACAAGGTCGTCGTTTCACCTTGTGGGAGGCCTTCCAACGCTACGTCTTCCGGTACGCGGTCGCCACCCCAGAACCTTTCGGCCCCATCGGCCATCTGTTCTACGAGCAATGTGCCCAGCCCACTGCCACTTAAGTTTGGAAATTCTTCGGGCTACGTCGGTTACCTTGGTTCTTCTGCGGATCTCCTCATTTCTGATTCGATCACGCAGAGACACTCCAAGCATAGCCCTCTCCATTACATATTTTTATTATTAGCCTGTGAAGTCCCACTGCAGGGCAAAGGCCTCCCTACTCTTTTTCCAACTCTCTCTGTTCAAAGCTGCTAAGGACCAGTTCTTGTTGAAGGAGTCCAGCTCATCCCGCCATCTTGGTCTGGGCCTGCCACGATGTCGTTTGCCATTAAGAGGGACTCATTGGGTCGTAAGTTTGGCCCACTGTTCGTCTGACATGCGGCAGATGTGTCCAGCCCAGTTCCATTTTAGCGTGGCAGCTTTCCAATACTTACTAACAAAAACAAAAATAGATATACAGTCGAATTGAGTACCTCCTCCTTTTTGAAGTCGGTTAAAAGTTTAATTAGTCAATGCAGCATCCTATATGCGTAACACACTATCTATCGGTCTCAATCTGAATCATTTTGAAGGATATTGATATCCATTGCTTCATATGTTCGAAAAATGTGTCTGCTCTACAACGTAAATAACGCAATGAATTTTGTTGAACTGTCAAAATGAAACCCATTGCTACTGTTTGTTACGCAATTACCCCGCGGGGCACGGACTCATGGCGTACGTACTTGAGTGCCAAGTTATTATTTCATTAAAATTATTTTTTTCATCTAAACCTGATTAGCAGAGGTCGTCGTAACAGAAAATAATAAGAAAAAAAAAACCGATTGTGCTTTTTACACAAGACAGAAGTGAAACTTCAAACGTATTTGGCTATGAGAGGAAAAGAGAAAGAAAATGTGCGCGTGCACTGCTTTCCCTTGCTTATATCCCCCACTCAACTCCCGTTCGCCTCGCCCGATCACACTTTTCGTAACGCTTACGTCACGCGTTCGCCAGCTTACTCCCCAAGTCAAGCGTGCGTAAAGACGTTTCACTTAAAAAAACAGTGGCACTCCGGGAGTTCCGACAGAAGTGGAAACAAAACACAAACAGAATACTTTGCCATCACTCACTGACATATCGCATATACATTAAAAGCGAGTAAATCCCGAAGACAGCCGAACACATCCGAAGCGGTGTCGGTTACGGTAACAGTGGCGCGAATTCAATGTTTTTTTCCCCATCTTAAAATATGACCAACGCGCCTAAAGAACGTTACTGTTTGCTTTGATATCCAATCTTCATTAATATACAAGCACCAAAAGAAGAAGAAAAATACTGTGTATTAACGATTGCCAACTCCACATGGGATATAGCGAGTAGACTGTGAGTGTACACCTCTGCTTACCTCTTGTGGTTATTCAGGCGTGACGATTCCGCATAGACTAACGGTCCGTTCACACAGACCGGCTCGGAGAGCATCGGCGCGCATTTTTCTTTTCACACAGACCGGATCGTATACGCTTGGAGTTGGTCGGAGCGGAGCCGCCAACTATTTCACATAGACCGGCTGGAAGCTATCTGAAAGCGGATTCGCTCGGAGCCGGTCGGATGCGCTCGCAGCTGGTCGGATGCACTCGCAGCCGGTCGGATGCGCTCGGAGCCGGTCGGATGCACTCGTATCCGGTCGGATGCGCTCGGAGCCGGGTGGATACACTGCAAATGGCGGTCGGCGTGGGGCGGCGTGCACGCAATCGGAGCCGATTGGCTGCGCGAGCGAGAAAGAGCACGCAATCGGAGCCGATCGGCTGCGCGAGCGAGAAAGAGCACGCAATCGGAGCCGATCTGCTGCGCGAGCGAGAAAGAGTACGCAATCGGAGCCGATCGGCTGCACGAGCGAGAAAGAGCATGCAATCGGAGCCGAACAGCTGCTCGAACGAGAAAAAGTACGCGATCGGAGCCGGTCAGCTCCTCTTATTATTTCACACCAAGCGCATTCAAGCATTCTTAAGGGTCCGTTCACACAGACCGGCTCGGAGAGCATCGGCGCGCATTTTTCTTTTCACACAGACCGGATCGTATACGCTTGGAGTTGGTCGGAGCGGAGCCGCCAACTATTTCACATAGACCGGCTGGAAGCTATCTGAAAGCGGATGCGCTCGGAGCCGGTCGGATGCGCTCGCAGCCGGTCGAATGCACTCGCAGCCGGTCGGATGCACTCGGAGCCGGTCGGATGCACTCGCAGCCGGTCGGATGCGCTCTGAGCCGGGTGGATACACTGCAAATGGCGGTCGGCGTGGGGCGGCGTGCACGCAATCGGAGCCGATTGGCTGCGCGAGCGAGAAAGAGCACGCAATAGGAGCCGATCGGCTGCGCGAGCGAGAAAGAGCACGCAATCGGAGCCGATCGGCTGCGCGACCGAGAAAGAGCATGCAATCGGAGCCGAACAGCTGCGCGAACGAGAAAAAGTACGCGATCGGAGCCGGTCAGCTCCTCTTATTATTTCACATCAAGCGCGTTCAAGCATTCTTAATGACAAAAGCAGTGCACATGCAAAAATAAACCTTACTACAAATACTAAAAACTCTGTTTTCAACGTGATAAGAATCTGCTCTCCTCTCCGAGCCGGTCTGTGTGAACGGACCCTAACTCTTCAAATTCTTCTAAACAGCGCCATCCTGTTTTTCTTAGTAAAATAATTTGAATGAATGGCTCATTCGAGGCCACAAGCAAGTTCCAGTGACAACCGACAGATGGCAATGTACACAGTTTTTGGCTTTAATATGTAATAAAGTTTACCATTGTGCTCAATAGATGGCGTTGTCGTTTTACGCTTGTTTCTGAACGTCGCAAACTCCGGTCTTTTGGCCAAGATAAGAGTGTAGCCTTTTCAGCTTAATAACTGAAGTGCTCTCAATGAGGGACCACTATATTAAACTGATTTTTGTAAGCTGCCAGGATGTTTCGGGGCTCGCTCCCGTTGCGTCGTGGGTCAGAGGCATTGTAGTGCCGCCGGGATCGGCCAACAAATAAGATATCCCCGAAAAGTAAAGATCTCGCAGAAATATTTGGTACTTACTTTCCGGTAAATAGTACGTCAAGACCAAAAGTTAGAATTAAATGTTAGATATATTAAGTGACCCCAGGGAAGACGGTGGCACAGTGGTCACGTGCTGCCGTGCATATTGAGGCTCAGGAGAGGCCCCTTTACAGCCTTCCCAGGGATTTGTCTTACAGGCGTTGCAGGGACCGGAATTGGTCTTGTAAGAGGAACCGGGACCGCCCCTATATGCTGATGGTGATCACCGGGGTGGTTTTAGTGAGGTAAAAATCCCACACTCTCCGACCTCGCCACTCCCCGGAGGTCGGGTGCCTTTTGAAGGTTTCCCCCCGACAAAAAAAAGGTATATTAAAGTAGTTTTCTCTGAGGATGCAAATGTAAGTCAATCGGGGACATTCGGGGGACAGCAACTTGTTTAAACAAACCAGCCAAGTGCAAAGTGAAGGAGCAAGGATTGTCGAAATAGGGAGTTAGTACAAATTAATGACTGGGCTGCGGGTTGGGCTGTGCATAAGCGAGTATCAATCAGCCTAGCCTTTTCCCAACTTTTTTAGAACAGCGGGGCAATTGCGTAACACATTATCAATCGGAATCGGTTTCATTTTGACAGTTCAACAACATTAATTGCGTACGTGTTGAGCAGACAAATTTTTCGAACTTATGAAGCAATGGATTAGCAACTTGCGTCAAAATGATTCAAATTCCGATTAATAGTGTGTTACGCAATTAGGGTGCTGCTTCCAGTCTAACCCGATGCAGCTCAATACCAGTATTTTGCATGAAGGGACTGCCTATCTGACTCCACAGACCAGTTACTGGGTAACACAATAGGTACCCCTTGGTAAGACTGGTTGTCAGACTTTTTGGTTTAGTAACAACTGTCAAAGATGATGTAGAAATGACAGGACCATGGACCACGGCTTAACGTGCTTTTTGAGACATAGAGGGTCTCGGCAGCTGAATACCACTTAGGGGACGCCTCCACGAGCGAGAGAATCGAGGCTATTATAGCTCGCCTTGCCATCAAATTTTCGCCGCGATGATATCGCCTTGTGGAGACACGTTCTAAGAGAGTGTATAGAAATACGTGGCACGACGATATTCGACGCGATTCTTTCGCTCGTGGAGGCGGCCCCTAAGTATTTAATATTTTATATTTTGCATGGCAGAAGGTGGAATTTTCTAATCTAAAGAACTGTAACGGGTGAAATTGAAACAAATCATTTTAATATAAAAATATTTTAATCTTATTAAGTAAGAAGGTATGGCAATATTTCTTGATCATTTACACATATTTCTTGATCGTTTACACAGATCATTGCACACCAAGCTACCCGAAACTGTTAAATTTTGCCAATCAGCATTGAACCTTATAAGTACTGTGGCGATAAAGTTGAAAATCTATTAAAGGCATTTGACAGATTGTAGTAGCATGATGTGGTGGCATCTGCAAAATGGAGTAATAGAGGATTACCCTTGCAAAAGTCAGTTAAGTTGAAAAGACGATGCCGATGTTATGGTTTGCGATTGAAATGCCCATAAGCAAAGCCACTGGCCACACCGAGGCGAATCCCGCACGAAAAGGAACGTCATTGCGCTCGTCGATTGTTTTATTGATTTAAAAGTCAGGTGATTATTAACGCCATTTTGAAAATCTCCAAACAAGTTATTTTACACAATATCTTTCAGCTCAAATCAAAAGTTTTATAAAGTTACCGAAAGAAATTAGAGGTTAATGTTGTATTTGATAGATCAAACAACAATTATAGAAGGTCCCATTAAAACAGATGGACAAACTTTTAGAAATCATTCAGACCACCAAAATAAGCACAACGGTAAAAAATATATAAGAAAAACGCATTAGATACTTACAAGAAAAATAATCAGCTAACGAAAATACACTAATGTGCCGGCAATTTATTATTTTAGGTCAAAATATAATCACTTTAATTAGTGTTTTTTTTTTTGCTTGGATGTCTTTGGTTAGACGTACTGAGCGCTGTGTTAAAATTTGTCCATCTATTTTAATGGGACCCTGTATATATTACTTAAGGTGAAAGAGTCAGAGCAGCCAATGAAATTCAAAGATTCTTACGTTACGGTCGCGAATCTTATTTTAATCAACATACAACCTGAACCTGACACTGACCTTATTAGGCCCCCAGTGCAAGAAACGTAAGAAAAATTGAATTTCGCTGGCCACCTTAATGCATCACCCAAACCACCTAATCAAGATTTAAATATCGCATATATGTATAAGTGAACTACATGTCGCCCGTTTGGAAAATCATCGACGTAAATGTATTTTTTTCCCAAAAATTAGTTAAATATGCAAAAGCACTTAGAAAGCGTATTTACTTTAGGAAAGCAAAGACGTAAAAAAAAAAACGTGGCACTCCGGGAGTGCCGACAGAAGTGAAAACAAAACACAATACATAATACTTTGCCATCACTCACTGACATATCGGATATTACATTAAAACCGAGTACATCCCGCGAGGCAATTGCGTAACACTTTATCAGTTGGAATCGGTATCATTTTGACAGTTCAACAACATTCATTGCGTTATTTACGTGTTGAGCAGACAAATTTTTCGAACTTATGAAGCAATAGATTAGCAATTGGCTTCGAAATTATTCTGATTCCGATTGATAGTGTGTTACGCAATTAGGGTGCCGAGGACAGCCGAACACATCCGAAGCAGTGTCACACGGTAACAGTGGCGCGAATTCAATGGTTTTTCCCCATCTCAAAAAATACCCAACCAGCCTAAAGAAGTTTTCACTTAAAAAAAAAGGTACCAGTTACGTCGATGTTTTTCCAAATGAGCTATATGTCTATGTTCTTTTTGGGAAAAAAATCTCGAATTGGAACGCGAGAATTTCGTCTCAGACCCCGCGCGGTTTTTGCCAAAATTTGGCCAAAGCTTAACAGTGATTTTGACTATTTAGGGCCAGACGATGCTCTCAATCCAGGGCACATAGTTGAGGACCCTGGTATAGATGCCAGGCTCTCCCACGAAGCCACAGGCTCTGCCGAAGGATGTCACCCCGACAACGGTGTACATGCAAGATATTTTCTTGTTTTTAATCTGGATTGGACCTCCACTGTCGCCCTGTAAATTCAGAAAAATAGATGTCAGTAAATTATCTCACACTATGGCAACTTTTTGCCTTTGGAAGCAGTGGTGGCCAAATGATAACGGCCGCGACTTACGAGGTCGTAGGTTCGAACCCAGGCAGGCGCTTTACTTTGTGTAAATTATTTCATCACCACTACTCTCAAAACGGTGAAGGAAAACCATCGTGAGGAAACCGGCATGTCCCAGAACCAAAAATTCGAAGACATGTGACGTCTGCCAACCCGCACTGGGCTTGCGTGGTGGATTACGGCCCACTTCCTCTCACGGAGAGGAGGCCTGTGTCCCAGCAGTGGGAACATTATAGGCTGATTATGTACTCGTATGTATGCCAAGTTTTTAATTGTAATGTCGAAAAGTATTGTAATTGTAAGATTAGAGAAAAGAGTTATCTTGGTATAAAATTATTTTATATTCATTCTTTCAGGGCTCAGTTTTGTGAACATTATTATAAGTAAGTTTATTAACGTTTATCAAAATTGGAAACTATAGGTAAGTCGAAAGGAGAGTTATCAAAATACAAATCTATTTTAAGTGAATGCAAAGATAATATGAAAGATAAAACCAGGTTTTTTTTTTAACTTTTGGATATAAAAAAATACGTTTAAAAAAGGTAAAATATAGTAGATACCTGGCAAGTATCCTTGGAAACCTGTTTGTCTCCATAGCAGGTCTGCGACTGAGCATCAAAGCCCTGCTTCATCAGACGAACTGGCATGTACTTCTGCATACATTCCGTAGTACTGAACTTGTGCAGGACCACCTGGCGCAGAGAATATTATTTAATAAGAATATTATTTAACCTTTTGGCTAAATATCAATTGCCGTGCCCCTAGCACGCGGCTACAAATCGATAAAATCAAGATAAAATAATACCTACAATAAATAAAGAAGAGAAATAGTTGTATCGATTAAAAAATAGTCAAAAGTTTTTTTCTCTATTTAATAATGGTTTTAGTTGTACCACACAGTTAATAAGACGAAAATAGAACGAAAATAACATGCATGTTCTCTGTCGCAGAAATACGACACGAGCGGTATGGGCACGGAAAGGGAAACATGTCGCATGCTTAATGGAATACTCACTTAACTCAAAAAAGAAGATTTTTGGGACATCGCAAAAGAAGATCTTGCTATGAGGACTTATCCTACTTGTTGAAGCATAAAATTAAAACTGATTTGATTTTACTATTTATTAATTATGAATGCTAGTATTTTAAACGTCTATGATTAACTATTGATGAGATCTGAGTTAAAAAAAAAAAAACTGTAACTCAATTCTGACCTATCTACTAATGGGTCAATGTTCCATTAAGCATGCGATGTGTCGCATAAGGGTGTACACACATTTATCGACGCGGAATCGGCTTAAGCCGAGTGCGTATCACCAAACTACTCGACTTATCGCCGAGCTAATAGGCAAACGGCTCGTTTCGCCGTCGATCGGCGTCGCGCCGCGTCGTCCGAGCCGAGCCGATGCGAATGGTATTAGTAACATCCTTATTGCGTAGACATAAAGGCTTTTTTGACCGGCGATAGCCGATTTCGTGGTGATAAATGTGGGGAGACCCTAAATGCGACACAAGCGGTTACAAGGTTAAACGGTTTATTGCCAAGACTTCCGTTCGAAGCAGTAGGTGGCCCAAGACCAGTCAAAGTCAAAGCATTTATTTCAAATAGGCACATAAAGGGCACTTTTGAACGTCAAAAATTATCTTAAAATAGAATTGATTCTAGTCGCCCATTCCAAAAGGTAGTATTCGTATGGAGAAGAATGGGCAAGAAACTCCACCGTTACTCTTTTAAAATGTTTTAGGTACAATATTTTGCATGGGTATATATACATACACTATACCACAATAGGTAAAAGAATTAAAAACGAAACCATGACATATAAATTAATTATCTGATAGATACATGATGCTCACATATTTACAAACATGGTACAAGCAAAACTATTTTTATTAAAAAAAAAAATACAAGTAATAAGTCAGGGTGTGAGTAGTGAATGTAAAAACTAATAAAAAAAAATTACAATTTTAGCAACCAGTTTGATTTTTTCTAGTCGTGGCCGAAGAGCATTCGTAGCCTTTGACGCGACGTGGAGGTGATTAAAAAAAAGCAGATATTGACGAGATCATGTAGACTTGTCACACGTTATATGTTCTCGTCAAGGTCTGCAGTCTCAAAATCATATGCTGCGACAGTTGGTCCTTTTTGGAGACGATGACCTCTTCTTCTGGCGTGGTGGTTTACTTCTCAAGCCGTGTCCTTCTCAAGTCGTGAACGTGGAATGTAATGTTTCATGTAATGCATGTAACTAGCTGACTTATGGCCACCGGAGTCCGGCGTCAAGCAGCCTGCTGTGTTTCGTCGATGCGTGGGAGTTCCAGTGCCTTAGGCATCTTCTGGGCACGCTCGTTCCATCATAGACCTCATCAATCGCTTTCCATCAAGCGTGAGCGGGCCCATTCAGCAATAAAAAAAAATGTATTGTGTCTCATAATGTTAATTACTTTGCATAGGTAACTACTATTGCAACTAGCTTCATCTTTCTGACTGACCGACCCCTTGAAAATTCAAAAGTGCCTGTAATTGGTTTATCCATACTAATATTATAAATTCGAAAGTAACTCTGTCTGTCTGTCGGTTTGTCTGTCTGTCTGTATGTTACCTTTTCACGCCTAAACCACTGAACGGATTTCGATAAAATTTGGCAGAGAGATAGATGGCATCCCGGGGAAGGATATAGGATAGTTTTTATCCCGATATTCCCACGAGATCGAAACATATGCGGGTGAAACCGCGGGGCGCAGCTAGTCACACTTCACACTAATATTATAAAGGCGAAAGTTTGTGAGTGTGTGTGTGTGTGTGTGTGTGTTTATATGTTTGTTACTTCTTCACGCCTAAACCACTGAACCGATTTAGATGAAATTTGGTATACAGGGTGTTACAGAAAGGGTATATCAATACAAACGGGTTGAAGAGTGTATCTGGTCTAGAATCTCTGTACAAAATTTCAGCTCAAAAGCATTAACTTTGAAAATGCTTAATATTTTTTTATTTCGTCATCACGGCGCTGCACTGGCGCGCGGCGTGATGTGCGTGTACTAGGCGCACAGACACACTACAGATAATGGATAATGACCCTCGTAGTGCGGTGACACGTTTGTCATGATTTCAATTTAATAAACTAAGTATCGAAATAAAAAATATTAAGCATTTTCAAAGTTACTGCTTTTGAGCTGAAATTTTGTACAGAGATTCTAGACCAGATACACTCTTCAACCCGTTTGTATTGATATACCCTTTCTGTAACACCCTGTAGAGATAGTTTGAGTCCCGGAAAAGGACATAGGATAGTTTTTATCCCGATATTCCCACGGGATCGACATTTACGCGGGTGAAACCGCGGGGCGCAGCTAGTAATATTATAAATTCGAAAGTAACTCTGTCTGTCTGTATGTTACCTTTTCACGCCTAAACCGCTGAACCGATTTAGATGAAATTTGGTATAGAGATAGTTTGCGTCCCGGGAAAGGACATAGGATAATTTTTATCCCGAAATTCCCACGGGATCGACACTTATGCGGGTGAAACCGCGGGGCGCAGCTAGTTTGAAATAAATGGTTTGAGTTTGACTAAGAAATTGTATAGAATCAATTATTTTCCAACTGAACAGACAGCTGTGCTGCTGGGCAGTTTGTTCCGCCACTTCTTCTTCCCAGCGAAAGCACTAGGAAGTGATGAATGGCGGGTGTGCCGGAGAACTGTCTTATGTAATTTTGACGTTCGAAAAGTGCTGATTCTCAGCCTAATTTGAATAAATTACTTTTTTTAAATTTTGTTTGACTGCCTTTGTGATCGCGCTAAAAACCGTCAGCCCATGGATCAGCGCAAGCGCCAGTCCGAACGTTACACGTAATGCTCGTACTGCCGACCACATGCAGGTATGATACATTACATTGCACATTTCATACGCTGGATACCCGGCTTTAGCCTTTTCCCAACGATTTCCAGCTGTTTCGATTGGAACCAGATGCAGCCGCTGTCTGTACTTCCACAACCCAGTTACTGGGTAGCACGACTTGGTAGGGCTGGTTGACTGCGAAAGACTGAAAGCATACCTCGGACACTCCATACAACCCTCGCAAAATAATTACCTATTACTACTACATAACCAATGACGTTTGTACACGTGCAAATGTGTGCGTGAACTCTAGTAGGGTTGGCTGTCGTGCGTAGCGTAAAAGATGGCGCGGAAAGCGAACGACGACGGCGCTGCCCGAACGTGTGCATTATTATGAAGTGATCTTGTAGTTCAATTGTTTATATATATATAGTCGGGTTCGTAATGAAATGACACTAAAATATTATCATTTAAATGACTTATCTCTAAATAATCGGTTATTAAATCGCATGGTATTAAAAATGCAAAATCTTACAAACAGTTTATGTAAATACAAATTCGGAAAAGCATCACAATATCCAACCATCGTGATTAAAACTCAAATAAAACTTTTAAATCGCAACATTGTGTGTTCGTGTCAGCAGTACAGCGCTGCGGTTCGCGAGCGCCCTTGCTAAAGAGTCGGCGACGAATACCTCGAAGTGCGGGGTGAGGTGCGGTATCTGATATGAGCGCGGGGAAGGGAGTGTCCTTTCTATACGTGCTGAAAGTTAGAATTAGTTCTACCCACCTTCTGCAAAGTTTCAGATACTGATCCACTATATTGTGTGAGGCCCCAACCTGTTGCTTGAACCTTTTCCTCATTGATAGGATCTCCCGCGGGAAGACATGCTGGTACGGTGAACTCGTTTAGCGCAATCCTGAAATTTATGTACCCGGAAATTTAAGTACGTCACAAAGGTATATCCTGGCAGTCTTCGAGGCTCGTCAAATATGACAGGATTTGACGTGAAGGTGTCGAAACATGCACTGCCTCACTGCACTGCACTGGCCACCTAGGAGTAATAGTGTTCAATGGCACTGCTAGAGTAAATAATAATATATGTTCCTTATACTACGGCACAGCACAGAACATAATATTCTTTAACGAAACACTACGGGCCCTATCAGACTACCAGCGCTGCATTTATTTTTGAAATATCGCAGCGTCATGCTGAGATAGGAGCCTTTTGGCCTCGTATAGGACTTTCCGTTTCATTTTTCTTTTTTTTTTACTTTTTTTTTTAAATATGAGTAAGTAATTTGTTTATTTTTTTTTATTTTTGACTGTGTTTAGTTAAGTTTGTTATTTTCCTGTACGAGTCGCAATCAATACTTTTTCTTTCTTTCACTGTATTTGGGCAGCCGTTTTTGTGTGCGGCTTTCAACGCTTTCATATTATATATGTTTACTGTAGTCGATCATATACTTTTAGGCATTATAAAACTTGCGTTTTTTTGCGTTTAGGTCCTGTAAGCCCCTTTTAAACGTATAATTAAATAGTTTGTACTTACAATTTTTCAGTCTCAATTAAAGCGATGTCATTGTACTTGGAAGGTGGCCGGTACTCAGGGTGTTTGATAATGGACTTCACTTTGTAGGTCTTGGATCTGTCTGAAGACTCGCTTCGCCTCAATGCTCCTACCAGTACGTATGTTATTGGGCCACTGGAATGACAGAAAATTGTGTGTTATATCTATACTAATATTATAAAGAGGCAAAATTTGTTTGTAAGTTTGTATGTAGGGGGTAATCTATGGAACAACCAGTCGGATTTGAAAAATTCTTCTTGCATTTGATAGCCCAATTCTCGAGGAAGGCTATAGGCTATTTAACATCACGCTATGACCCTTAAGAGCCGAGCAAAAAGAAAAAAAGTAAAAAAGAACGTTAAGTGATAGCGCGGGCGGGTGATGAGATACGACGGGGTGGCTCGGGGGAAACAAGAAGTTTCACGCGAACGAAGTCGCGGGCTGAAGCTAGTTAAAGATAAGATTAGCAAAGTGCTTTACATATTGGGAGGCAGGGACACCGATGTGCAACCTGACACCATGGAGTCATAACACAAAAAAAAATTGGATAATCCAAAATTGCACGACACATAATGGTCATTTGAACGTATAAAAAAAAAACCTTGAATAAAAGGGCTATTTTCAATAGGGTTCCTCCTATGGGTAAAACCATAGAAATGTATATCTATGGGTGAAACGAATCTAATACTTGATTTTTTCGCAAGCTTCAATTTTCTCAGGCTTCACACTTGATTGACGGAAAAAAATTTAGAAATATTTTGATGTTTGTTTCATGTCGGGCCGTTGTATATGCTAGTGGCGCGGTAAACTCTGCTTGCGAGATGCAGGATTTTGCGTGACGTAAGAATGACGCGTTGTTCGCATGTGGCGTTGTAGATACAGTGGTATAAAATAGGCCTAAGTCCAGCTGCGAGATGAAACAAGCTAGACTAGTAAATGGTGGGTTTAACCATGCTGGGATCGGTGCAATTAATTCATTCATTCATTGTAGGTACTTACAGATCCCTGCTTGAGATGCAATGTCCAGCAGTGAGAACAAAACGATCACTGATCAGAGCGCCGCCGCAGAGGTACTGCACGTTTTCAATCTGCTCTCCATAGCCGACCATGACCTGGAAATAACATAAAGAATTTCATGTAGTTATTTTTTTTTAATTATTATTAGCTTGTGACGTCCCACTGCAGGGCAAAGGCCTCCCTACTATCTCATGAGAGAGTAGGGGCTTAGACAAATTAACCCACCGCGCTTGTCTAGTGCAAGTTGGTGGGTGTACAGTGGACCGCCTGACTGGGTCCGTGGGCGCCGCCTTTGACGTGCTAGATGTTCATCAGCCGCCGCCCTGAGTTGATATCCTGCACTAATATCGACTGTTCCATCCGAGCCTATTTGGGTGTATTTATCCCATAGCCTACAAGTGGCGTTTTATAATTAACTAGCTGCGCCCCGCGGTTTCACCCGCATAAGTCTCGATCCCGTGGGAATATCGGGATAAAAAGTATCCTACACAGATATAGATACACCTAGATAACGCAAGAGCAACTACTTCGCGTGCCAAAAATCGCACCAGCTTACGTTTGAAAATCGTAAGCCGCCACTTTCGCGCTCAGTCCTGCGTACTGCTGGCTGGGTGAGCGTGAGCGAGAGAGCGCGAGCTTGTGACGTCATAGTAGGTAGTCAAAAAGTGGCACGCTTAGTTTTCATACAGTTCGTGATACTTGCGTTATCTAGGTCTATCTATATCTGTGGGAACCAGGGTTCAGGTGGACTACATTCTGCTATCAAAGAAATCCCTTCTACCACATACCATGTGAGGAAACTCATATTGTGCAGCATCAGTGCCTCCGATGATCAGCTCATCCGCGTTGTGGTGACAACGGTTGCTTCTGCTGAGCTCCCCTGTCAATGCCACCCCCTTCTCGCAAGGAAACACGTACTTTTCTTGGTATTCGATACATTCTGGAAAGAATAATTTTATTTCTGTAAGTAGGTTTGTACAAACACTTTTTATACCTCAATCATAATTATTAACCCAAGGCCGAAACAAACGCAGAGGTGACAGTCGTTTTACCTGACTACGGCGAAGCAAAAAGGAGGGTTATGATTTTTGACCGGTACCTATGTATGTTTTTATCGTTCATCTTTTGGGAAGGGGCGTGTAACAGCACTGGATAGGGATAAGTGGAAGGAGGGAAGGGAGGCCTTTGCCCTGCAGTGGGACAGAAATGGCTGATAACAATAATAATAATAATAATGTATGTATGTACTCGTATGTTCATCTGTTCCCTCATAACTTCTAAACTTCTTGTCATAGTTGGACAAATGAGGTATCGTTAGGAGCGTCTTGATCGTCCGCTTGTCACAGGCTATGTGACGTCACAATAAATTGAATACGGTGCCCTCTAGCGGACGTGATCTAAAAAAATAAATAATCATGCCGTGTTGGATATCTAATGAGCGGGCTCAGTTACAGGCACTTTCGAATGGTCAACGAGTCGGTCAGTCAGAAAGTTGAAGCTAGTTAGCTAGTTAAAGCGTAGTAAGTTTCTATGGAGAAGAACGGGCAAGAAACTCCATGGACACTCTTTTAAATCATAATTTATATAAGCTAACATAATAATATGTAGTACAACTATTATATGAAAAAATAAACAAAATAATCATAGAGCATCAAAAAATTCGTCCGCATCGCTGTTAACAGGAACAGTGCCCAAAAGGCTGGCAGCACTGCCACGTTGTATGGCAATGCTAATTCTTTGGCCAAGAAATAGGCCAGCCGTCTGGTCACGTGAAGAGTCGACTAATCACTTGGCGATATCTCGAAAAACCAAGTGGGCACTCGGACCCCATGGCCCTAGTGTTTCAACCCCAAACGGCTCGAACATAATATAACTCATATAATATACAAGCTGTCCCTGGAAGTATGGATCTAATCGAATAGGGATGTGGGCAAGGTCATTTCCAACTTTTTAACCCTGAGAATGTTAGTGAATTTTTTTACGGTTCAAAAGTTATGACCGATTTTTTTTTCAATCACTTCGCATAGTGAAACTAAAACGTTTGAAAATGACCTTACCCACGCCCCTACTCGATTTGATCCATACTTCCAGGGACACCCTGTATACACATATAATCATAATTATTGTACTTACTGTCTAAAGCTTTCTGTCCTGTCTTTTGGAGAGTCATAGATGGAGGTATAGGTTCACATTGGCCGTCAGTTTGACCCACAATTTCATAGTCATAAACTGGTGGTATGTATTCTGTGGTGCTGGTCACCGATGGTCTGGAAACATGAGGATTATTTAAAAAAAGTAAGGAATATAACATATTAGCTGCACCCCGCAGTTTCACTCGCATAAATGTCGATCCCGTGGGAATATCGGGATAAAAAGTAGCTTATATGTTTCTTCAGGGTGTCAGCTACCTCCATACAAAGTTTTATCAAAATTGGTCCAGCCGTTTGAGCGTGAAGGAGTAACAAACATATAAGCACACACACTCACAAACTTTCGCATTTATAATATCCATACTATCCGTACTAATATTATAAATTCGAAAGTAACTCTGTCTGTCATCTGTCTGTACCTTTTCACGCCTAAACCGCTGAACCGATTTAGATGAAATTTGGTATAGAGATAGCTTGAGTCCCGGGAAAGGACATAGAATACTTTTTATCCCGATATTCTCACGGGATCGAGACTTATGCGGGTGAAACCGCGGGGCGCAGCTAGTTAGTGTATAAATCTTATACTGGTATTTAACCGCATCCGGTTAGACTGGATGCCGACCAGTACAAAGTTGGGAAATGGCTATTCGGCTAGGGATAGCAAGGGTGGACATACCTTTTTGTGGTCGTAGCTACAGCAGGGCTCCCAGAAGCCCTGCCGTCGAGACAGCATACTATAGGATCAGTGTTGTCGAACGAGCATATCTGATGTAAAAGAAAAAAAAAAAGTGAACATTTGGCAGTAGTAGTGATTCCAGAGGTGGAGATTTCAGTGCTGGGAGCCAGTGCTGGCAGGTAATGTTTGGAAGCCAGTGCTGGCAGCTAATGCTGGGAGCCAGTGCTGGCAGCTAGTGCTGGGAGCCAGTGCTGGCAGTTAGTGCTGGGAGCCAGTGCTGGCAGCTAATGCTGGGAGCCAGTGCTGGGGGCCATTGCTGGGAGCTAGTCTGGAAGCTGTAGTGCTGGTAGCCAGTATGGGATGCCGGATACTGGAGCATTCATTCATTAAAACACAACGTGTACAAATTAGTCACGCGCCAATAAAACAGATTATTAACATTCTCGTTCTTGCATTACAAATGACACATGCGGAGGTAGGTAATGACCAAACTCGTTTCTTAATTAATTTGTTGAACACTATATAATAAAATAAAAAATAAGTGCCACTCCGGGAGCGCCGACAGAACTGAAAACTTGAGCAATTACGTGTGTATTTTTTGAATAGTCATAATATAAACAAAACACAAACAGAATACTTTGCCATCTCACTCTAATTCTGTAAATACGTACCTGTTATAGTGGCGAATCAAATTTTGATCAAAATAAAACCTGAAACTAACCTGAAAATTGCAAAACACGTAAGATTTGATTTTGCGGGCTACCACTGCGCATTCACCTTAATTACGCGGACTTGGAAATCTCTAAATAGACTTCGAACCCAAGTCCGCCTTATCAACTACTTTAAAACTGTATAATCCTGTTTATAAAACCAGTTGTATTTACCTGCGGGTTTATCCGGCGCTTCAGGTCATCGATGGCAGTCTGACATCTGTTTAAGTTCGTACACACGCCCGTTGTACCGCCTTTCGTGCAACTTTGGCCTGCAACAATATAAATAAATAGTCATCATCATAATCATTTATAATGTTCCCACTGCTGGGACACAGGCCTCCTCTCAGTGAGAGGGAATAGCCCACGCGAGCTCAGTGCGGGTTGGTAGATGTTATATAAAAAATACAAAGATAAAGATAATTTATTTGTGAAACATGCGTTTACATGGTTTATATATAAATCAAGCATGCAAGATCTTAAATATAGGTACCTAACAAGTTCGTAGGTACATGTTTTGCCTGAGGATGCGTACAAATTATTTTTTTATATAACAAACAAATAATTACTTCAATAAACCAAAGATTAAAAGACGGGTTCACTAACATCCATCATTACATTTTATGAGAATAATAATACTACTTATAGAAATAATAATATAAAAGTTCACGCATGTCAAAAGGTTTCTGTCAAAAAGTCATTTATCTTATAATAACATTTGTCTGTTAGTAGATTTCCAGTCTAACCGGATGCAGCTGAATACCAGTCTTTTACACACCTTTTGCACACAAACTCAAAACTAATCAAAAATGCAAATGGCGTTGCTTTTCTATTAGTTTTAAAACTGGCTTAGCTTCAGGTACCAAAATACTGTTATTGGGACAAACAAAGTCATTAACATGAGAGCTCGACCAGTAACCAGTTACAAACACGTCATATTTATTGTTTTTATATAAGTACCTAGATTTTGTAATCTAGCACCCTTACTAATAAACGTATTGTATCAGATGAATAGCTACACACCGATTTCTCTCTTCAGTCGTCAGTAATTTGACTTTCGAAAGAAGAAGACAAAGCGTTGTGTAACTATACAGACCATATGCAGACGCTATACAACGTTTATTAGTAAGAGGGTAAGTATGTATATAAATACAATAAATATGACGTGTTTTTTATACAGGTTGAAATTGAAGAATTGGTTGGAGGTGCAGTAACGTTACATAATCATAATAAATTGTCACTTCCCAAATCTAAATTCTTGAAGAAAATCTTGTAATAATCGTCTTGGATAGTGCAAACTAAGTTATGAATTATCGTCGTATCAGTATTTTTTTTTAATAATTAACAAAGCAAAAATAAGAAAATTAAAGTATCAATATTAGCGCGCGCCCGATAAGCAATCCATTCATCGCCGAGTTCAAACCACGCAGCAAGTTGGCAAGGTGTTGAATGAATGAACTAACGGTATTTTTCAAATTTTTACCGTTCCTATGAATAAAAGTTCGCATACACGTACGTATGTTCATAACGTGCTCTAAATCGGGTTACATCGACGCGACGATACGGCAGCACGACGTGGATGTGGTGCTATGTCGCAAACTATGCCCCACCTATCCTGCCCTCTGTTTTGTGGCGTAACTATAGGGTGGCACTGGGTCAAAATGCCACGGGCCCCCAGCCAGAGGGGGCTCCCGGACCGAGAGGGCCATCAGCACAGGAGGATCCTAACCTAACATAAGTTTATAAAAGCAAACTTTTTTGAAAATGTGCAATAAAGGTCATCATTCAGGTTTCGAACATTTTGTACCCTTTTCCCATTGTTTGTCAAATTTTTTGGACAGGACCTCATGCTCAGCAGTAGCGCTTGGGACCACTAGACCAACGAATCAGTCAGGTGTTCAATTTTGTAGGGGAAAATATGAAATCTACGTGGAAGCAGTCGCGGGAGAAGTGCTAGTAAAAAAACAAAACTATAACGTTGGTTGAGCTTCTTTACATTGAGGGAGGGCCCCATCCCTTGGATTTAAATGTAGGGAACAGCTGGTATTTTTCACGATTTCAGGTTTGGTCCCAAAGTAAAAGTTGTTCATAATGATGAGTACAATGACCCCTTAAGAGGAAAACGGCGATTAAAATTTCACGGTGTATAGTTTGCAACAACAGAAGTCGCACTAATTTGTCATTTCATTTAAATAAATATAAAATTTTTAATATTCACATTAGTCCGACACCCTTTGCACGAAAACACCCTTGTGCCACAAAGGCTAAAAAGCCGAAATAGTTTCTTAAAGTGTGTCGTCCCACTCACTGGCGAACTACCACAAGAAAGACTGAGGCTGTGGCGAGACAGTGCTTCCTTACCCAAACCGTTCGTTCCACCCGCTGAGGACCTCCCACCTGGACATGAGTTACCTTGGGTAAACTGGAAGTCTTTAAACAGACTCCGGACCCAGGTTGGCCGAAGCAAGGAAAACCTGTTCAGGTGGAAATTTATAGACGACTCCGCCTTGGAGTGTAAATGTGGTGCTGTTCCACAAACACTTAATATCGTGCCCTTCGTGTCCTGTCAGCTGCACGTTACGGGAACTGATGGACGCTAGTGATGGCGCTAAACAAGTGGCCGAATTCTGGGCCGAGTACATTTAGATTGCCATCGACACGCTAAGAAGAAGTCCTACACCAACCGGGGGTTGTCCTTAGGTGCACTTGTATAGTGCGAACGGAGGTAATCGTCGTCGCTTGGTGTCTAAAAACGTCTAACGGGCCTCAGCGATTTAGTTTCGGCCCCACTTGCGTCTTCCAAAGCCCTTTGCGCGAGTCCATTTCGCACTTGGACGGTCTTTCAC
Organism: Amphipoea oculea; assembly: GCA_945859645.1. NCBI lineage: Eukaryota > Metazoa > Arthropoda > Insecta > Lepidoptera > Noctuidae > Amphipoea > Amphipoea oculea. The sequence continues at coordinate 10,999,777 of OX243891.1, read as the reverse complement.
ATATTAAATATAAAACTACTATGAATGTTGACCCCGTGATCTTAAACATAGCGGTTATCAATGCACAGTTCGACATAATCATCATATGTCGTATGGATGGACTGTGCGAAAGATTATATTATGACGACTAATAAAAGAAAAAAAAAAGAAAGAATATGCGTTTCTTTGTGGAAACATGACGCAGAGAAAAAAGACACAAAAAAAAAAAACCGAGTGTGCTTATGACCACACGACTGAAGTGAAACTTCAAACGTATTTGGCTATGAGAGGAAGAGAGAAAGAAAATGTGCGCGCGCACTGCTTTCTCTTGCTTATATCCCCCACTCAACTCCCGTTCGCCTCGCCCGTAGCCCTTAGACATGGGTCGTACTTGCAAAATCGAGTACCAGGGCTTCCAAGTACGTCCACCTTAAGAAACCAGGGCCTAAAACCAGGGCTCGAGATACTTTCAAGTATTTTCTATCTGCATAGAAAACTGATCCATAACTTCATACAGATAAGAAATACAAACGCGTATTCAAAAGCCCCGTTGGAAGTAAAACTACTTGCATAGGAAATTGATCAATGACTTCGAATAAATAAGGAGCAAAATCGCGTTTACAAATAAATACTTGCAAACCATTAAAGTAAAAAAAACTTTTTAAGAAAAAAAAACCGACTTCCAAAAAAAACTTTACAAAGTGAAAAATAACTTTAATTTCGGAAATCGGTGTCTTTGGATCTTTATTTTAGTTTTTTGCCACCGACTTCCGAAATTAAAGATATTTTTCACTTTGTAGTGTTTTTTTGAAAGTCGGTTTTTTTTTTCTTAAAAAGTTTTTATTTCACGCTTTTTAGTGGGTCTGCTTATAATTTATCTAAGTTACAATAGCCTAGTGATCATCGCCTTTTACAAACAAAATATTGCTTTTCCCGATACAGGGAAGTTAATTGTTGAGGAGTTCTCCAGATCCACCATCAGCTCCGTATCACCATTCACATTGTGACGAGCATAAATTGCTTAGCAACCATATTAAAGTAATCGAATCGCAACCCGTGAAATACTTAGATATTATTGAGTAGTTCCGGTGGCCATCTGTGGTCTTCATCATCAGTTCCACATCACCAAATAGTGCTTTCCGAGAGCAAATGCACGAGTTACTATAAAAAATACCCAAATCGCTATAGGTGTGCCTATAATATTTGAAGAGTTCCTTAGATTTCTCCAGGATCCCATCATCAAATCCTGCCCTGATGTTTTTAGACTAGATGCTGATAATCCTGGCTGCAGCATCAGGCCAGACTTGTCAACATTGCATTGAACTTAAAATTTAGTCCTGTTTAAAATGAGCCCAAACACGACTACGGTGCTGTAATTTCAAGGTTGGTACTTTTTCTAATGCTCCTGGCTTCAGCATCAGGTCTTTATGTACTTCGGTGTTCCTCATTAACAGTACGTTTATCCACACATCGAGCCCTTTTCAATGAGCCTTAACACGATATATCTGCTGTTAGTTGTCGAGGAGTTAGGTACTCTGCAGACTATCCTGACTGCAGCATCAGGTCATGACTTGATGATCATGAGACCAAATGTGGCAAATGCCCTATCAAACATCAAAACAATTGACTAAAACAGTCCTTGCCTGTTCGAGTAACTTCTTACTGTTAAAGAGTTGTAACTTCCATCATCAGCCCAGCTACCTGAGATGGTGACAACCATACGCAAATACACAAGATACTTCGTAAAATATGCGAAAAACAATAAGTGAGCCTATAAAATTTAAAGGTTGCCCTCGATTACTCTAAGATCCCATCATCAGATCCTAACTTGGTGACAGTGGGACCACCTCAAAACTATCTACTTTGGAACAAAAAAAGAATTTTGAAAATCCGTCGACAATTGGCGGAATATTCGATGAACAAACATACAAAAAAAAAACATACAAACAGCCGAACATAGTACCTCCTCCTTTTTGTGAAGTCGGTAAAAAATACTTGCATACGAAATTGTTCCAAAAGGAGCATGATCGCATTTGCGAAAACTAACGCGGTTGAGTACCTACGTATTTGAGCGAGTAGCCGTATAAGATACTTAATAGTCTTGCAAGTATTTTGAGTCGGTACCCGGTGTGCGTACTTGGAACTGGAAGCAAATACCTGGTGTAAAAACCCGGTCGCATATTTATGCGACCGGGACCGGGTTTTTACACCAGGTATTTCCAGCTATTTTTTACGTACCTTCCCTACTCGCGATCACACGTTTTCGTAACGCATTCGCCAGTTTACTCCCCAAGTCAAGCGCGCCTAAAGAAGTTTCACTTCAAAAAATAACATAATAACATGGCCATCTGCTAAGACCCTGATGCGAGACAGTGCCTTAGCGGAAGAAAAAGACAGATATGGAAGAAAAAGACAGGTACGGAAATAAAAAGACAGGTATGGAATAATAAGACAGGTATGGAAGAGAAAGACAGGTATGGAATAAAAAGACAGGTATGGAAGAAAACGACAGGTATGGAAGAGAAAGACAGGTATGGAAGAAAAAGACAGGCATGGAAGAGAAAGACAGGTATGGAAGAAAAAGACAGGTATGGAAGAGAAAGACAGGTTGTGCCGACCCCCAATTGGGATAAGAGCAAAAGACTGATGATTTTGATTGTTGCTTTACTCGTAGTAGGTAAACGATTACCAACGAACAAAAATAATTGCACAAAATGCGAAAAAACTTTATTCCGAGAAATCTTTGAAATCGATTTGGAAATCCCAAAAACGTACCTACAGTCGTAATTACATCCTAATCTTCTTTTTAAAATCTGTTAAAATTAATAAAATTTGTTTATTTAATATCTTGTTTTATTTTTAATTAGCAAGCTGTGTACCTGAATCGTCGTCGCCTATCCCGCAGTGTATGAAGACTAAGGTATTCAACCAGCGCGTCCTGCCCGTCATGACATACAGTGCTGAAACGTGGACACTGACGGTCGGGCTGGTCCACAAATTCAAGGTCGCTCAGCGCGCTATAGAGCGAGCTATGCTCGGAGTCTCTTTGAAGGATAAAATCAGGAATGAAATTATCCGGAAAAGAACCGGAGTTACCGACATAGCTTGCAGAGTAAGCAAACTGAAGTGGTAGTGGGCTGGCCATGTCTGTCGAAGGACCGATGGCCGGTAGAACTGACAAGTCCTGGAGTGGAGACCGCGTATCGGCAAGCGTAGTGTAGGATGCCCCCCAGCTAGATGAACGGACGACCTAAAGAAGGTGGCTGGGGTAGACTTGATGCGGAAGGCGGAGGACAGGGTGCTGTGGCGCAGTCTGGAAGAGGCCTATGTCCAGCAGTGGACTGCGACAGGCTGAGTTGATGATGTTCAAGTACCTGAATGGGATTTCATGGAACCATCCTCTACTCAATCAAAGTCAAAGTCAAATCATTTATTTCAAATAGGCACATAAAAGGCACTTTTGGACGTCGAACGTTCTTGTCGCCCACTCTAAAAGGTAGCTTTCATATGGAGAAAAATGGGCAAGAAACTCCACCGTTACTCCCCATTTAGGGATAATTTATATTAGACCGGGCCGTGCCCGGGGCGTGCCGTGTAAGTGGCATGACATTGCATGATCCGTATCCCATGGCCCGGACGGGACACGGATCATGCACTGTGTGATATAAACTGCTTCATACAAAATGTATGTAACGTTTCAAACCCGTGCCCCGTCCAGGCCAGATTTTTTGAAGTGAAACTTCTTTAGGCGCGCTTGACTTGGGGAGTAAACTGGCGAATGCGTTACGAAAACGTGTGATCGCGAGTAGGGAAGGTACGTAAAAAATAGCTGGAAATACCTGGTGTAAAAACCCGGTCCCGGTCGCATAAATATGCGACCGGGTTTTTACACCAGGTACACAGTATATATTATACTGTGCCAGGTATTTGCTTCCAAGTACGCACACCGGGTACCGACTCAAAATACTTGCAAGACTATTAAGTATCTTATACGGCTACTCGCTCAAATACGTTGGTACTCAACCGCGTTAGTTTTCGCAAATGCGATCATGCTCCTTTTGGAACAATTTCGTATGCAAGTATTTTTTACCGACTTCACAAAAAGGAGGAGGTACTATGTTCGGCTGTTTGTATGTTTTTGAAGTGAAACTTCTTTAGGCGCGCTTGACTTGGGGAGTAAACTGGCGAATGCGTTACGAAAACGTGTGATCGCGAGTAGGGAAGGTACGTAAAAAATAGCTGGAAATACCTGGTGTAAAAACCCGGTCCCGGTCGCATAAATATGCGACCGGGTTTTTACACCAGGTATTTGCTTCCAGTTCCAAGTACGCACACCGGGTACCGACTCAAAATACTTGCAAGACTATTAAGTATCTTATACGGCTACTCGCTCAAATACGTAGGTACTCAACCGCGTTAGTTTTCGCAAATGCGATCATGCTCCTTTTGGAACAATTTCGTATGCAAGTATTTTTTACCGACTTCACAAAAAGGAGGAGGTACTATGTTCGGCTGTTTGTATGTTTTTTTTTTGTATGTTTGTTCATCGAATATTCCGCCAATTGTCGACGGATTTTCAAAATTCTTTTTTTGTTCCAAAGTAGATAGTTTTGAGGTGGTCCCACTGTCACCAAGTTAGGATCTGATGATGGGATCTTAGAGTAATCGAGGGCAACCTTTAAATTTTATAGGCTCACTTATTGTTTTTCGCATATTTTACGAAGTATCTTGTGTATTTGCGTATGGTTGTCACCATCTCAGGTAGCTGGGCTGATGATGGAAGTTACAACTCTTTAACAGTAAGAAGTTACTCGAACAGGCAAGGACTGTTTTAGTCAATTGTTTTGATGTTTGATAGGGCATTTGCCACATTTGGTCTCATGATCATCAAGTCATGACCTGATGCTGCAGTCAGGATAGTCTGCAGAGTACCTAACTCCTCGACAACTAACAGCAGATATATCGTGTTAAGGCTCATTGAAAAGGGCTCGATGTGTGGATAAACGTACTGTTAATGAGGAACACCGAAGTACATAAAGACCTGATGCTGAAGCCAGGAGCATTAGAAAAAGTACCAACCTTGAAATTACAGCACCGTAGTCGTGTTTGGGCTCATTTTAAACAGGACTAAATTTTAAGTTCAATGCAATGTTGACAAGTCTGGCCTGATGCTGCAGCCAGGATTATCAGCATCTAGTCTAAAAACATCAGGGCAGGATTTGATGATGGGATCCTGGAGAAATCTAAGGAACTCTTCAAATATTATAGGCACACCTATAGCGATTTGGGTATTTTTTATAGTAACTCGTGCATTTGCTCTCGGAAAGCACTATTTGGTGATGTGGAACTGATGATGAAGACCACAGATGGCCACCGGAACTACTCAATAATATCTAAGTATTTCACGGGTTGCGATTCGATTACTTTAATATGGTTGCTAAGCAATTTATGCTCGTCACAATGTGAATGGTGATACGGAGCTGATGGTGGATCTGGAGAACTCCTCAACAATTAACTTCCCTGTATCGGGAAAAGCAATATTTTGTTTGTAAAAGGCGATGATCACTAGGCTATTGTAACTTAGATAAATTATAAGCAGACCCACTAAAAAGCGTGAAATAAAAACTTTTTAAGAAAAAAAAAACCGACTTTCAAAAAAACACTACAAAGTGAAAAATATCTTTAATTTCGGAAGTCGGTGGCAAAAAACTAAAATAAAGATCCAAAGACACCGATTTCCGAAATTAAAGTTATTTTTCACTTTGTAAAGTTTTTTTTGGAAGTCGGTTTTTTTTTCTTAAAAAGTTTTTTTTACTTTAATGGTTTGCAAGTATTTATTTGTAAACGCGATTTTGCTCCTTATTTATTCGAAGTCATTGATCAATTTCCTATGCAAGTAGTTTTACTTCCAACGGGGCTTTTGAATACGCGTTTGTATTTCTTATCTGTATGAAGTTATGGATCAGTTTTCTATGCAGATAGAAAATACTTGAAAGTATCTCGAGCCCTGGTTTTAGGCCCTGGTTTCTTAAGGTGGACGTACTTGGAAGCCCTGGTACTCGATTTTGCAAGTACGACCCATGTCTAAGGGCTACGGGCGAGGCGAACGGGAGTTGAGTGGGGGATATAAGCAAGAGAAAGCAGTGCGCGCGCACATTTTCTTTCTCTCTTCCTCTCATAGCCAAATACGTTTGAAGTTTCACTTCAGTCGTGTGGTCATAAGCACACTCGGTTTTTTTTTTTTTTTGTATGTTTGTTCATCGAATACTCCGCTAATTGTCGACGGATTTTCAAAATTCTTTTTTTGTTCCAAAGTAGATAGTTTTGAGGTGGTCCCACTGTCACCAAGTTAGGATCTGATGATGGGATCTTAGAGTAATCGAGGGCAACCTTTAAATTTTATAGGCTCACTTATTGTTTTTCGCATATTTTACGAAGTATCTTGTGTATTAGCGTATGGTTGTCACCATCTCAGGTAGCTGGGCTGATGATGGAAGGTACAACTCCTTAACAGTAAGAAGTTACTCGAACAGGCAAGGACTGTTTTAGTCAATTGTTTTGATGTTTGATAGGGCATTTGCCACATTTGGTCTCATGATCATCAAGTCATGACCTGATGCTGCAGTCAGGATAGTCTGCAGAGTACCTAACTCCTCGACAACTAACAGCAGATATATCGTGTTAAGGCTCACTGAAAAGGGCTCGATGTGTGGATAAACGTACTGTTAATGAGGAACACCGAAGTACATAAAGACCTGATGCTGAAGCCAGGAGCATTAGAAAAAGTACCAACCTTGAAATTACAGCACCGTAGTCGTGTTTGGGCTCATTTTAAACAGGACTAAATTTTAAGTTCAATGCAATGTTGACAAGTCTGGCCTGATGCAGCAGCCAGGATTATCAGCATCTAGTCTAAAAACATCAGGGCAGGATTTGATGATGGGATCCTGGAGAAATCGAAGGAACTCTTCAAATATTATAGGCACATCTATAGCGATTTGGGTATTTTTTATAGTAACTCGTGCATTTGCTCTCGGAAAGCACTATTTGGTGATGTGGAACTGATGATGGTGGCCATCTGTGGTCTTCCCACAGATGGCCACCGGAACTACTCAATAATATCTAAGTATTTCACGGGTTGCGATTCGATTACTTTAATATGGTTGCTAAGCAATTTATGCTCGTCACAATGTGAATGGTGATACGGAGCTGATGGTGGATCTGGAGAACTCCTCAACAATTAACTTCCCTGTATCGGGAAAAGCAATATTTTGTTTGTAAAAGGCGATGATCACTAGGCTATTGTAACTTAGATAAATTATAAGCAGACCCACTAAAAAGCGTGAAATAAAAACTTTTAAGAAAAAAAAAACCGACTTTCAAAAAAACACTACAAAGTGAAAAATATCTTTAATTTCGGAAGTCGGTGGCAAAAAACTAAAATAAAGATCCAAAGACACCGACTTCCGAAATTAAAGTTATTTTTCACTTTGTAGTGTTTTTTTGGAAGTCGGTTTTTTTTTTCTTAAAAAGTTTTTTTTACTTTAATGGTTTGCAAGTATTTATTTGTAAACGCGATTTTGCTCCTTATTTATTCGAAGTCATTGATCAATTTCCTATGCAAGTAGTTTTACTTCCAACGGGGCTTTTGAATACGCGATTGTATTTCTTATCTGTATGAAGTTATGGATCAGTTTTCTATGCAGATAGAAAATACTTGAAAGTATCTCGCTCCGTCGTGCCTCGACGCTCGAGTACGTAGGTACTCAAATAGTTCAACAACCGCGTTTGTTTTCGCAAATGCGATGATACTCCTTATCAGTAAGAGCACAGAATACTTAATAGTACTACGTAAAGAAAGGACACTCCCTTCCTCGCCCTTATATCAGATACCGCACCTCACCCCGCACTTCGAGGTATTCGTCGCCGACTCTTTAGCAAGGGCGCTCGCGAACCGCAGCGCTGTATTGCTGACACACAATTATGCGATTTAAAAGTTTTATTTGAGTTTTAATCACGATGGTTGGATATTGTGATGCTTTTCCGAATTCGTATTTGCATATACTGTTTGTATGATTTCGCATTTTTAATAACATGCGATTTAATAACCGATTATTTACAGATATGTCATTTAAACTAAACTATTTTAGTGTTTTTATTTCATTACGAACCCGACTATATAAATAAACAATTGAACTACATGGTCACTTCATAATAATGCACACGTTCGGGCAGCGCCGCCGCCGACGTCGTTCGGTTCCCCGACACAAATTGCTTTCCGCGCCAATTTTTTTTACGCTACTAGATTTCACGCACACATTTGCACGTATACAAACGTCATTTGTTTATGTAGTAGTAATAGGTAATTACTTTGCGAGCGTTGTATGGAGTGTCCGAGGTGTGGTAAGAGTCTACGGAACAATTTCGTATGCAAGTATTTTTACTTTAATGGTTTGTAAAAGTATTTATTTGTAAACGCGATTGTGCTCCTTATTTATAGGAATTCACGGATCAATTTGCTATGCAAGTACTTTTTACTTCCAACAGGGCTTTTGTTTGATTACGCGATTGTACTTCTTATTTGTATGAAGTTATGGATCAGTTTTCGATGCAGATAGAAAATACTTGAAAGTATCTTGAGCCCTGGTTTTAGGCCCTGGTTTCTTAAGGTGGACGTACTTGGAAGCCCTGGTACTCGATTTTGCAAGTACGACCCATGTCTAAGCGCTCCTGCACACGATGCCGTCACCGCGCCGTCGCCGCGCCGCCGCCGCGCAATTACACTGTAGATACGAGTCGCGCGAAGCCCGCCGCCGCGCCGCCACCGCGCGCGTTCCCCTCCCTGTCCGTTTGATTCATTCCATTACCGGCGGCGGCGGCGGCGGCGCGGCGACGGCGCGGTGACGGCATCGTGTGCAGGAGCGCTAAGGGCTACGGGCGAGGCGAACGGGAGTTGAGTGGAGTATATAAGCAAGAGAAAGCAGTGCGCGTGCACATTTTCTTTCTCTCTTCCTCTCGTAGCCAAATACGTTTTTGAAGTTTCACTTCAGTCGTGTGGTCATAAGCACACTCGGTTTTTTAGGCTCTAAAACTTGATAATAAACCACTATTAATATAGAACAGCACTATACACTGTGGGTATTATTTGAATATAACTTTGTTGTTTAAAAATCGCGGTTGTTTTTCGCGGAGGCGTGCGGGAGCAGCGTCGGCGAGGTTCGAACGCCCACTGACGCGTGATGCCTGATCAAGGCATCAGGGCGGGCGCGCGGCGGACTCGATCACACGGACATCTGCCACAGATTAGTAGGAACACCTTCGCCGAGAGACTTTTAATGGATCGCAGGGATTTATTCCCACTTGGATCGCCGTAATGAGAAAGTTTTAATCGCGGTTTTTTTGGTTTTTCTCTACTAGAACAACTGAGGTCCACGTGGTAGCTTCGGATTTAGCCAAACAGATTAAAGTTTACTTACAGCTTTTTTTCGCAGTTAGTCTTTAAACGAAACCGAAACTTAAACCAGTTTCAGACGGGATTAAAAGAGTTTTTTTGAAGTGAAACTTCTTTAGGCGCGCTTGACTTGGGGAGTAAACTGGCGAATGCGTTACGAAAACGTGTGATCGGGCGAGTAGGGAAGGTACGTAAAAAATAGCTGGAAATGGAAAAACCCGGTCGCATATTAATGCGACCGGGACCGGGTTTTTACACCAGGTATTTGCTTCCAAGTACGCACACCAGGTACCGACTCAAAATACTTGCAAGACTATAAAGTATCATATACGGCTACTCGCTCAAATACGTAGGTACTCAACCGGTTAGTTTTCGCAAATGCGATCATGCTCCTTATCAGTAAGAGTCTACGGAACAATTTCGTATGCAAGTATTTTTGAAGGGAAACTTTACTCCCCAAGTCAAGCGCGCGTAGTTTCCCACTACGCGCGCTTGACTTGGGGAGTAAACTGGCGAACGCGTTACGAAAAGTGTGATCAGGCGAGGTAAACGGGAGTTGAGTGTGGGATATAAGCAAGAGAAAGCAGTGCGCGCGCACATTTTCTTTCTCTCTTCCTCTCATAGCCAAATACGTTTGAAGTTTCACTTCAGTCGTGTGGTCATAAGCACACTCGTTTTTTTTCTTTTGCTCTGGCTAGATTTTTTTAGTCTAGATAAGCGAGTGAACCCGTAATCACAGCCAATTAAATAATACAATATAAAACACGAACGTTTCTGTTCACCAAAAAAATTATAACACTAACAAACTATAGAATTTACAAAGCAATGCGATTTTTTTTTGTTACTAACGGGGTCACGGTCAACGTCCTCAAAGATGAAAAAAAAAAACAAAACAAAGATGACATACCTTCAAACTGGGCTTCACTAACTAATATGTACACAAATAGGAAAATAACTTTTAAAAACATGTTTTTTGAGTTTAAAAACTCAAAAATACTTAAATTATTTTTGGTTAAACAAATATGGAAGCTAGATATTGTTGATTTGTTGTAAAATTATTAAGATACGTCCGTCTGGCGCCAAGGGCAGACGGTGACTAGAGGAAAATCATAAACAAATTATTAAAGCAATGTAAAGGTGTGTTCGTAAAGGTAGTGTGCGATTTTTTTCTTTTAAAACATCTTGATAAAAAGAAATTAAGATTTTCAAATTCATTTGCAATATTTTCGGGGGTGAAAGTATCTACTTAAAAATAAGTTTTTTTTTTTTTTTGGGTTTTCAACAAAAGGTATACACAAAACATTATGTGGTTAATTGACGACAAGGTATTTGGTAGGTGTACTCTTTCAATTACAGGATACCACAGCATGCACAATAAAATTAACAACTAAGCTAACAAATTAAATACCTAATACATAATAAAAGAAAACATTTTGACAGTAGAACATAAAAAACACAATAAATTCTGTAAAAATTTGAAACATAGAAGAATAAAATAAGTAACATTAACATAAAAAGAAAAAAAAAAGCATTCACAATAATTTTTTTAAATATTTCTTATAATTTACGAGAGATTGGCTGATATCTAACTCTGTAGTTTTAGCAGCTTTTATTTGCGAATATCTCTGAAATATTGGAATTGTTAGCAGCAGTAAGTAACGTTATTAGATCTCTCTCTCAGATAGAAAACCCCTACCTCATCTAGCTCATTTTTTTGAAGTGAAATCTTGTTTAGGCGCGTTGGACATTCTTTGAGATGAGGAAAAAAACCATTGAATTCGCGCCACTGTTACCGTAACCGACACCGCTTGGGATGTGTTCGGCTGTCCTCGGGATGTACTCGGTTTTAATGTAAGTATATCCGATATGTCAGTGAGTGATGGCAAAGTATTCCGTTTGTGTTTTGTTTTCACTTCTGTCGGCGCTCCCGGGGTGTTTTTTTTTTCTTTTGTTTCGGAAGTCGGTGTCGTTGGTTCCACATTTTCGTTTTTTGACACCGACTTTGGAAATTAAAGTTACCTATCACTTTGTAGTGTTTTTTTAAGTCAGTTGTTTTTTTTTTAGTAAAAAAAAAGGTTTTTATTTTTCACGTTTTAGTTGTACCTACTCCACACAAATTCAGTTACCATTAGTGCATTGAAGAATTGAAGACACCGACTAGAAGATTCATCAAAATTCGCATAGAAATGCCGGAGATGCAGTACATTTATGCATATAACTTCGTACATAAGAATAATTACCTAATCCATACTACTATTATAAATTCGAAAGTAACTCTGTCTGTCTGTATGTTACCTTTTCACGCCTAAACCGCTGAACCGATTTAGGTGAAATTTGGTATAGAGATAGATTGAGTCCCGGGGAAGAACATAGGATACTTTTTACTATTCCGATATTCCCACGGGATCGAGACTTATGCGGGTGAAACCGCGGGGCGCAGCTAGTTTATTATGTATTAAACCTTTCCTGAAAGTATGTAGATCACATTAATGAAAGAATGATCAAAATTGGATCATTAGTTTTTGAGAAAATCGCGGACATACAAACATACATACATACAGGTCGAAAACAGAACCTCCTTTTTTGAAGTCGATTAAAATAAAATCGCAAGCAGGCACACACCTTTACAAATGAGTAATAAACAAGTTTTTTGTTAGTTTCAACGCATCTTATCTACGTAACCAGTTTCTGACTCCAATTATCATCTAAATTCAAGTGTCTGTTTGTAAATCCAAAATAACAGTATTTTACTAAACGTATAATTATGAAAGTATCATCATAATTATAAGTATATCGTCATCCTAGCCTAGCCTTTTCCCAACTATGTTAGGGTCGGCTTTCAGTCTAACCGGATGCAGCTGAATACTAGTATTTTACAAGGAGCGACTGCCTATCTGACCTGCACAACCCAGTTACTGGGTGATACGATACCACTTGGTAATACTGGTTATCAGACTTTCGGGCTTCTGACGACCCATAACGACCGTCAAAGACCCACGAATGACAGCCGGGACCAACGGTTTTAACGTGCTTTCCAAGGCACGGAGGGTTCTTGGTATGTGAAGACGGTCACCCATCCACGGACCAACCGCGGCAAGCGCAGCTTAACCTGATCGATCGACCCGTGCAGTTGTTGTTACTTAGCCACAAGTCCGTCCTCAAAGTACTTATAGCAAAAAAAATATTTTTATATATTTTTTTTCTGTTTGTCCTATTGTTCATGCTAATCTCCGAAACGGCTGGAATGACTTTCACTGGCAGATAGCTGATGTATTAAGGAGTAACTTAGGCTACTTTTATTTTAGAAAAAACATTAATAAAGAGACAAGAGGAAGTCTGAAAGTGGCACCGGTAACTGAAAAGTTGTTTGGCAATCGGTTGTCATGGTGAGTGATTCGTCAACTCGTCCGACTTGCTTACGGCCCAAGTTTTGATTTTTGAAGTGAAACTTCTTTACGCACGCTTGACTTGGGGAGTAAGCTGGCGAACGCGTTACGAAAAGTGTGATCGGGCGAGGCGAACGGGAGTTGAGTGGGCAGTGGCGTGCATTGGTTTTCAGAATAGATAGGCACTAGGCCGGGTCTAGTCTAGGCAAACGCGGTCACTAATCAGGAAAAAAAGTGAGGTCAAAAGTGTGGTTATTTGAGTAGGCATGCCTACATTGCGAAGGTTGAACGTCATGGTATTACGCGTGAGACGTACGTATTTTTAATTTTGTCGTATTAACTTGAACGAGTAAAGACCAATGACAATGTACGAATAGTACGGGAGCCGAGTAGGCCCTCCTGCGACTGCCTACTGCCGCGCGTGTTTGTATGAAGATTTTGTCTTTTCTTAGGTATGATAATTTAGTGAGTTTCTTAATTGTGAGGTACACACAAAAATGTAATTGACAGGCTTATGTTGATATATCGAGGTAGGCACTGCTTATATGCCTATATGCAATGCACGTCACTGTGAGTGGGGGACAATAAGCAAGAGAAAGCAGTGCGCGCGCACATTTTCTTAGCTCTTCCTCTCATAGCCAAATACGTTTGAAGTTTCACTTCAGTCGTGTGGTCATAAGCACACTCGGTTTTTTTTATCGTCCCAAATGGGCCGTAGGCATGCAGGACGAATTGACGAACCACTCGTCATGGTATGGGCAAATGATACGGAGGAATGAGGAAAATGTCGTGAGGAAAGTATTGAGTATGAATGTCGATGGCTATAAGAGTAGGGGAAGACCAAAGAAACGATGGATGCACTGTGTGAATGATGATATGGTTAGAAAGGGGGTGACTACCGAGATGACGACTGATAGAGGAGTATGGAAGAATAAGACATGTTGCACCGACCGCAAATAAATTGGAATAAGGACAGGAGCAGTGACGTGCATTGGTTTTCAGAATAGGTAGGCACTAGGCCGGGTCTAGTCTAGACAAACGCGGTCACTAATCAGAAAAAAGTGAGGTCAAAAGTGTGGTTATTTGAGTAGGCATGCCTGCTTAAGGGTGATAAATTGCGAAGGTCGAACGTCATGGTATTACGCGTAAGACGTACGTATTTTTTAATTTTGTCGTATTAACTTGAATGAGTAAAGACCAATGACAATGTACGAATAGTACGGGAGCCGAGTAGGCCCTCCTGCGACTGCCTACTGCCGCGCGTGTTTGTATGAAGATTTTGTCTTTTCTTAGGTATGATAATTTAGTGAGTTTCTTAATTGTGAGGTACACACAAAAATGTAATTGACAGGCTTATGTTGATATATCGAGGTAGGCACTGCTTAAATGCCTATATGCAATGTACGCCACTGGACAGGAGTTTGATGAATTACTAAAGAGACACATTATTGTTTTCCGACATGGGTATTGTTTTCCGGAAGTCGCGAGCGAGCTCAGCTAGCTGTGCTAAATTAAAACAATAATTAACTCAGATGACTTTAAAAATTACCACTTTTATGTTCATAATTACTGCTATCTGGAAAATCCCATACTTTACCTGACAAGGTACGTAACTCAGAGCATCCATACTTATTATACTTACTAATCACACTAATATTATAAAGGCGAAGGTTTGTGTGTGTGCGCGTGTGAGGGTGTGTTTATATGTTTGTTACTTCTTCACGCTCAAACGGCTGGACCAATTTTTATAAAGTTTTGTATAGAGGTAGCTGACACCCTGGATTAACATATAGGCTACTTTTTATCCCGATATTCCCTCGGAATCGAGACTTATGCGGGTAAAACCGCGGGGCGTAGCTACTCGTAGAATTCCTGGCGCCGAAAATGCGTCGACATAAAGAAAATCAGTATTCAATTATTTCCAGTGATGACAAATATTTTGAAGTCGTCCTTCCTTGATAATGTAATTAGGATAAAATAATAATAATGAGAAAATACTCCGTATAATTCTATAATAATTTAAATGCTAAAGGAAAACTTGTATTTTTAGCCTTATTAACCGACTTCAAAAAAGGAGGCTCTGTATTCGACCCGTATGTATGTATGTTTGTATGTTCGCGATTTTCTCAAAAACTAATGAACCGATTTTGATAATTCATTACTGTGATCTACATAGTTTCAGGAAGGTTTTTAGTACATAATACATTAGGTAATTATTCTTGATGTTATATGCATAAATGTAGGTACTGCCTCTTCGGCATTTCTATGCGAATTTTGATGATTCTTCTAGTCGGTGTCTTTAATTCTTTAATGCATTAGTGTTAATTGAATTTGTGTGCGGTAGGTACAACTAAAAAGTAAAAAATATTTTTTTTTTACAAAAAAAACTACCGACTTAAAAAAAAAACACTACAAAATGATAAATAACTTTAATTTCGGAAGTCGGTGTCATAAAACGAAAATGCGGAACCAGCGACACCGATTTCCGAAATTAAAGTTATTTATCATTTTGTAGTGTTTTTTTTTAAAGTCGGTTGTTTTTTTTGTAAAAAAATTTTTTCTTGCTAAATAGTATTTTACCCGAACGGGTTGCCAGGTATAAATAGGAGGTAGACGTACCACGTCCTGAGACGTGGATGCTCCAGAGGGGCTTGTGGCTATACCGAGACCCCTCCGTGCCTCGGAAAGCACGTTAGGGATGATTTATATTAGACCGGGCCGTGCCCGGGGCGTACCGTGTATATGTCCCGGACGGGACAGGGATCATGCACTGTGTAATATAAACTGCTTTATACAAAATGTATGTAACGTTTCAAATCCGTGCCCCGTCCGGGCCACGTACACGGTACGCCCCGGGAACGGCCCGGTCTAATATAAATCATTACTAAAGCCGTTGGTCCCGGCTGTCATTCGTGGATCTTTGAAAGTCGTTACGGATCGTAAGAAGCTCGAAATCTAACAACCAGTCTTACCAAGGGGTATCGTATTACCCAGTAACTGGGTTGTGGAGGTCAGATAAGCAGTCGCTATTAGACTGGAAGCCGACCCCAACATAGTTGGGAAAAGGCTAGGCTGATGATGAATGTTGGTAAACAGTTAGTATGCATAACAATAATGAAACAATCACGGACCCTGTCGGGCACAGTATCTTAGGATATCTCCTAAGATACTGTGCCCGAAGAAAGAGAGAGAGAGAGAGAGATAGTGTGCGAGAAGAAAAACATTCTATCATCGTTTTTCTTCTTATTTTTTCTTTTGGGGACTACAGGACCTAAACGCAAAAAACTCAAGTTTTATAATTCCTAAAAGTATATTATGATCGACTACAGTAAACAAAATCAGGGAAATATATGATATTCATCGGGATAATATATGCTAGTTAGATAGTGTGTTGAAAACATAATACAACAATTTGATATGATAGAAAAACGTGAAGATACATCTAAAAACTTTCTTTTCACAATAAAAACCATACTAATATACATACAGTCATTCTGACTTTTTGTAAGATTTATTCTACAAGCAACATACTAAAGCACTAGTGTTTTAATTTTTTAGTCCAAACAATAGATTTATTTTTGTAAATAAATAGATAATTGCTTCGTATTTTGCAATAAATTACCACTGTTGTGTCATCGCGCTTCTCTTTCTTTTCTATGCAGTTCGACAAAGACCGCGCTTTAGGTCATGTAGTCGCCTTAATTGAATTAATACATCGAATTACAAGTAACCCTGTATATTATTACTATGCAGGATGTGTTTGAATAAAATTGTCAGAGTTTATCCTCTATCTAGTCTGTGTTAGTCAGTGCCTTGGACAAGACGTGTGCAAATTAATTCATTAATTTAATTCCGATGAGTGAAAACAGCAATTTGTAGTGTTCGTGTTTTGAAACAAAAATGGTGTTGGAACTTTTGCTTTTATTCTTTAGTGCTGTATTTTGTCAGACCCTGTATGAAGGTGGGGTTTCTCTTTTTTTGGCACAGTCAGCATCAAAAGTCGATTAACACTATCATTTTTACGTGTTATTAAATTGACAACAACTTTTTTCAATAAACTGATTTTTAGCTTTTCACATATTAGACAAGAGTATATATTCTAAAAAAAAATCTTCTGCTGCAATTTTGAACAAATATTTTGCTCAATAACTAAGATTTAAAAAAAAAACTGAAGTGTTAATCAACTTTTGATGCTGACCGTGCAGTCGTCTGCAATGACAAAATTAGTTGATTTTACAACCTGAATCCTAATTGCGTAACACAACGTAACTCTCAATTTGAATCATTTTGAAGCGTCTTGCTAATCTAATGACGTTTGCCCGCCTACCTGTCGAAACACCCCACGCGTCGGAGTAGTTGAATGGGCGCGGTAAAGTCATTTTTTTAACAATGACACTATTGTGTACACTTGGTGTACCGTTGACGTTTCGAGTACTTTCTCTTATGTACACTTGGTGTACACTTGACGCTTGAGGGGTTTGTAAAACGTCTATTGAGGATGATAATATTCTCATAGCATGTAGGTACCTATGTCTATTTCCTGTTTAGTATAATAATTCTATCACATTTAAATTGTATATATTATTAATTTTTCTTTAAGTACGCTGCACCGGTACAGTGTCCTATAATTGTTTGCTTCACCGGACGACGTCATTATTTCAGCGCCAGCTGTCGCTGAAAACCAGCGCTGGGGCTCTGTCTTGCATAGGGTCGCAGCATAATGCTGAGCGATAGTCGTTTTGCGTGGATGTGACGCATGTTTCCCCCTACATTTTTTATTTTTTGTGTTTATGTTCTTTTTTTCGTCATGTTTACCGCAAATAAACGAATTTTCTTTCTTTCTATATGTTCGAAAAATGTGTCTGCTCAACAACGTATAGAATAGAATAGAATATATTTAATTGCTTTAAAACATGGTACATTAAGGTCTTATAAAAAGTGATGATCTTACATGTTTCGCCATGGACTGGCATACAAATATTTAAACATGCTAAATGTAACTTTAACGCATTAATTTGTTAAAATTAAAAATAACGCAATGAATGTTGTTTAACATTCAAAATGAAACCCATTGCTACGGAGAGTGTGTTACCGGTGTTACGCAATTACCCTGCAGTTTAGCATGTTTTCTATCATTATCATCAGCCTATAGCAGTCCACTGTTTCTGTCATATTTTGACTTAGGTATAGAATTTGTGAAGTTAGGGCTTGTAGAGTTAGAAGCTTGGCTCTACATGAGATCTCGTAATTCTTTGACATTGCGAGCCATATGGTCTCGTCTTGGCAACATTTTACATGAAAATGTTTTTGGTGGGTAAACTCAAACTTAAAGCATTTATTTCAATTAAACCAATTAAACCATATTCAGGCACATTTGAATTGTCAACATTAAATAGTCGGTCAGTTAGTCAGAAAGTTGACGCTGAGTAGTTCCAAAGCGTAGATCTCTATGGAGAAGAACGGGCAAGAAACTCCATGGACACTCTTTTAAATCAAGAATATTACAAAATCCTGGGTACATTATTCTTGTTGCTTCTATATGTGAGAACAATGTGAAAAAAACACAAATGAAGAAACAATTAAAAAAATAAGATTAAAAATAAGCCTTGGCAATTAAGAGATGACCAGTCTCAACTGACGGCGCCCGTTCACGAACATTACGCGTGGATCAGTACCATCCAGCTCAACTATTTTGCAGGGACTTAATCTCCTATCCCCTTTAAACCAACGAAGTTGCGGCAGAAACTAGTATGTATCAAACTAATATAATTTTATTGTGTTCTAGGCGATCGCTGTTACAAAGATGGCGCGGAGGGCGTGTGCCGAAACTTGAGGCAATGCAGTCCTGCTTTAAAAGACCTTGAAAATAGGAAAATTCCTCAGGTAACTTTCCACCGCTGCGAATATATATTTATCCTTAAAATAGAGGGTTGAAGGCAATGAAAATGGACTGTAGTGGTTGATGGAATTAAATAAAAATAAGTTTTAAAACTAAAACCCGACTACTGAAAAGGATGAAACAAGAAAGTACCTTCCCGTGGTCGCATGGTACCATAGCTTATATGTATGTTATTAGTACAGCGACATACCGCGCGGCGACCCGTCCGGCTCGTCCGTGTCCCGGACGGGACACGGATCATGCACGGTGTAATATAAACTGCTTCATAGAAAATGTATGTAATGTATTTTGCGAAGTGCACATTTTGCGTCAAGTGCACATTCTGCGAAGTGCACATTCTGCGTCAAACCCGTTTCAAATCCGTGCCCCGTCCGTGCCACGTACATGGCATGCCCCGGGCACGGCCCGGTCTAGTGATAATCATCCCTAATACGGTACCCCTTGACCAGACCATTGTTTAAAAAGCACAAAATATTAACATTACCATTTTTATACATTTTTGAAGTTGCATCTTTTGTAAAGTCTAATCCCCAGCTCTTTGCACGACAATCTGACATTTTTCCGCGAAACAGACGTGACAATACTCAAATTTGCGTGCACTCGGCAAAAACTGCCCTCATGGGGAAAAGCTTTTTTTGTATGGCCCCGAAAATATACAATAAAATACCATAGTAATATAAAGCCATGACAACAAATCAATTTAAAAAAAAAAAAAAGACGGGTTGCACTCCGGGAGTGCCGGCAGAAGTGAAAACTTGAATATTAACGTTGAAAAATTATTAATTGAATTAATATAACTCATTTTTTCCACTATTTCTGCGTCCCTTTTTTCATTAATAGATGCACTTTGTTCAATTTCCATATTTTAAACACTTTATATACACGAATGTTACGAATACACAGCAGTGTGTCCACGTCCACTTCCACTTCGACTTCGACTTTGACTTTGACTTCGACTCCGACTTCGACTCCGACTTCGACTTCTACTTCGACTTTGACTTCGACTCCGACTTCGACTTCGACTCCGACTTCGACTTTGACTTCGACTTCGACTTCGACTCCGACTTCGACTTCTACTCCGACTTCGACTTCGACTTTGACTTTGACTTCGACTTCGACTTTGACTTTGACTCCGACTTCGACTTCGACTCCGACTTCGACTGACTTCGACTCCGACTTCGACTTCGACTCCGACTTCGACTTTGACTGACTTCGACTCCGACTTCGACTTCGACTCCGACTTCGACTTCGACTCCGACTTCGACTTCGACTTTGACTTTGACTTTGACTTTGACTTCGACTTCGACTTCGACTTTGACTTTGACTTTGACTTCGACTTCCACTTCCGCTTCCACTTCCACTTCCACTTCCACTACCACTTCCACTTCCACTTTCACTCCATCCAATCCATCCATCCATCCATCCATTGTCGTGTGTCACTAAACTTGGTTCACTTCGGTTGGCGCCGCCGTAGAAAGAGAGGCGGGGGGGGGGGGAAATCTCTCCTGACGGTCACGTGTCCTGACGCGATGCCCTGACGCGAGTTTAACATTTTTTACCCATTACAAAAAGTGTTCAACGCCGCTAAAGAAGTTTTCACTTCAATAAGATTCGAAATCTACTAACAGACAAAAATGTTATTATAAGTTAAATGACTTTTTGACAGATACATTTTGACATGCGTGAACTTTTATATTATTATTTCTATAGTATTATTATTCTCATAAAATGTAATGATAAATGTTAGTTAACCCGTCTTTAATCTTTGGTTTATTGAAGTAATTATTTGTTTTACCCTTGCGCCATCCCATCTTCCTAGCACGGTGGGCTGTGCTGGGGCGGCTGCTGCAGAAAACCTTAAACGGCGAAAATATTGCAACCTGATTGGGAGTTATATGTTCGAGCCGTTTGGGGTTGAAACACTAGGGCCATGGGGTCCGAGTGCCCACTTGGTCTTTCGAGATATCGCCAAGCGGTTAGTCGACTCTTCACGTGACCAGAGGGCTGGCCTATTTCTTGGCCAAAGAATTAGCATTGCCATACAACGTGGCAATGCTGCCAGCCTTTTGGGCACTGTTCCTGTTGACAGCGATGCAGACGAATTCTTTGATGCCCTATGATTATTTTAATTATATTTTCATATAGTTGTACATATTATTATAGTTTATATTTTAGACTTGATTTCATCACCTGAATATTTTATCTGGAATTATAAATACACCCATTATTTGTTTGTTATATAAAAAAATAAATTGTACGCCTCATCAGGCAAAACATGTACGGACGTGTTACCTATATTTAAGATCTTGCATGCTTGTTTCACAAATAAATTATCTTTATCTTTATTTTGGTAAGAATTTCGGGTTTCAACTAACCGTAGGTAACAACTTTACAACTGTCAAAGATCTACGAATGAAGTCGCGGGAAGAAGCTATTAGATCTATAAATGTAATAATAACGGGAATAATTGAGTAACTGATGATTAATTTTCTGTTAAGTAATTATCCTTAGCTTTTTCCTGTTGACGTCTTCATTGTGGGTGACAAACAAAAGATTACTGTACTTGTACAAGTACTCCATTTGTTTTTCTTCCTTTTCTGAGTTGGTATAACATGGTTGTTTCATAAAATCAAAAGTCATTTATTCAAACTAGGCTGAGAATCAGCACTTTTCGAACGTCAAAATTACAAAAGACAGTCCCCCAAAACGCCCGCCCTTCACCACTTCCTAGTGCTTTCGCTGGGGAGAAGAAGTGGCGCAACAAACTCCCCAGCAGCACAGCTGTCTGTTCAGTTAGAAAATAATTGATTTTATACAATACTAAGTATGCAAAGTAATTAATATTACAGGACACAGAACCTTAAATTAAATTATATGCCATAGGTTAGCTAGCCACGCCAATATGCCAACAAAAACAATAAACACTATACGTACTCAAGCAAAAAAACATATATACATTAATTAGTCATGAAATATTGCGTATTTAGTGGGGAGCACGTACAGTCAACGAAAGAGATAAATATGCAGGATCGTCGGATATAGTTGAAGTTTAGTATGAAACCGATGGATGTTGTCGACTGAAATTTAATTTGATAAATGAGCTGTTTGTTTTCTATTAATAAAATTAAATTTTATTCGAGAACGTCCATCGGTTTCATACTAAACTTCAACTATATCCGACGATCCTGCATACTTATCTGTTTTGTTGACTGTACGTCCAGCAGTGGACTGCTATTGGCTGACGATGATGACGTACGTGTTTAGGGAAAACAGGCCAAAACAATGAGTACTAATAAATAGCTGAATTACAATTTGAGGTATATTTTGTACCTACCTAATTAACTGACATTAATTTCTTGCTTTAAACATTATTTTGATAAACTACTGTTTAATCCTAACAATAATTGTTTTTCAAAGCCAGTTAGATAACAAAATTATTAAACTGATGCATTTTTTTGTTTTTCATTATCGAATTCTACGAAGACGGTGATATTCGCCTAACGTTATTCTATTAGCAAGACGCCGCAAAGTATTTTGCTATAACATTTCGACTAGGCGCTTGGTACTTTCAGGTTTTCTTGGGTGTCTTGTAATTTGACGTATTCCGTCCAGGACGTGATAGTTTGACCCAATTGCAACAATAAAGCCTAGGCGAAAGTTGATGGGGTTCGAGAAAACCCAAGCATTATGTATTTTTGAAAATTTCCTAGAATGCGAAACTAAATATAACTTCTTTATAAAGTCTCAAATTGAATGGCCTTGAAACCCTTCGATGTAACCAGGTGTGCGTGTCTTTTATCATGCATTTGTTTTACATGAAGGTGACATGGAGGTAGGTAGCGAGCTAAACCGTGGCCGCGAGGTATCGCAGTGAGGCATCTTCGGCATGTATTACCCTTAGTGATAGTGTAAGTATAAAATGGTTAAAGCTTGTCTTTTTCTATTCAACAGACATGCTCGTATGATAAGGACGTCCCAATCGTCTGCTGTGTGGAGAGTACGCCTACAATAGCAAGGTAAGCTAACAACAATTCAGGGTCATCTGTGCCCGTCGTGGTCTGAGCCGCGCCGCAGTCTCATCGCGGTGATCGGACCGGACCTATCACTCCCCGGTTTGGTTAACGCCATGCTGAGGGATGAGAGGTCTTGGGCGGTAGTCGCCTCCTTCTGCGAGCACGTCATGTCGCAGAAGGAGGCGGCGGAGCGCGCGCGGGAGGAAGATCCTCACGCGGCGCCGCTCCGAAGGCGGAGGAGGGGTCGAAGAAGACGTCAGTTTGACAGTCATCTCCGACTCCTCCTAGATGGAGGCCAGCAGGCAACAGGTGCGGGGGCACCTGTGCGTGTATTGCACAGGCCTCCATCAGTGTTGGACGGGAATGGCCAGGTGTTCCCGGCCATTCCCGTAGCTCCCCAGCCTGGGGGGCATGCGGGGCCCGCCAGATAGGCGGACATGCACAAAAAAAAAAAGGGTCACCTGGCGTCAATAATACGCAGATTGAGAGGAAGCGACAATAGCATCCTGAGAGTATTTTCTGAAAGGTTAGAAGGGCCTACAATGGATAGGTTTATCAAGCTACATGCCCGACATGGGGCTTGATAAACCTTCCTGTAGGTAATTGGGTGCTTTTTGTTGTTTAAAAAAAATTTTGATTGTAATTGTGCGCCTAATTTTTTTATCTACTACCTACTAACATAGATTTTTAAGTAAGATGTAATACTAACACGCTATGGGCCTACGATGCCTGCCAATAAAAGATTTTATTTATTTATTTTTTACCCGGGGGTGCAAGGGGTGCGTGGCACCCGGGCGCAGTCTGGGTGATCGACGGGCGAGCCGTATACCGCGGTTTTGAAGACGACGGTTTTTACTCGCGGAGTCGTGGCTCGTAGGTGCTGATCGACTAGCGAGCAAAACAGTCGAGTGTGAACCGCAAATGAGGCAATATGTCTTGTTCGAAGATTGAAGTTTTGTGTTACCTCGGTATAGCATACCACGAAATGAATAAAAAAAAGCGAAGACGCCCTAAAGTTTGGGTTAAAAGTTGGATTCAAAAAAGACAACAGTTGTCGTATACCCATTTGTCGCGGAAAACTGTCGGCTCGGCTCGTGAGTTGAGTGGTGATCGACACGCGGTCTTGCGCAACGTGCCGAGCAAAAAATTAAACATAACTAACGAGCCGCGAGCCGCGTTGGTTTTTAATACCGCGGTATTGCAATGATCCACGGGCGAGCTTTACCGACGAGCCATACAACTGCGGTTTTACTCGCCCGTCGATCATGGCCTTTATAGGGGGCGCTTGCAAGCCAATCCGTATACCTACACGTACCATGCGTAAACATTCTCGAAATTGAAATGAATAAAAAACTACCTACGATTAACTATGACTCAAGCCAAGATAGATTAACTTTGGTTATAGAATACCTACCTATCGAATAGAAAATTGATTAGAAAACAGACGATATCATAAAAAAAGATTGCCGATTTTAAAGCCGGAAAAATTAAATTTGATGTTTGAAAATCTACCTAATTTTATTGGAGAGTAGGTATTAAATAAAAAATTAAACACAAAAATTGGGATGCAAGCTGATTTTCGTGCCCCGCCGGAGCCCAATATGGTTAACGGATGATTTACATTAGACCGGGCCGTGCCCGGGGCGTGCCCTGTATGTGGCCCGGACGGGGCACGGATTTGATTTTACATACATTTTGTATGAAACAGTTTATATTACACCGTGCATGATCCGTATCCCGTGCCCCGTCCGGGCCACGTACACGGCACGCCCCGGGCACGACCCAGTCTAATATAAATCATCCCTAAGACGGCCCTGCAACAATCCATACTATCCTCCTTACTAATAAACGTTGTATAGCGTCTGTATAGTTACACAACGCTTTGTCTTCTTCTTTCGAAAGTCAAATTACTGACGACTGAAAGAGAGAAATCGGTGTGTAACTATTCATCTGATAATAATACGTTTATTAGTAAGAGGGTAATATTATAAATGCGACAGTGTGTCTGTCTGTCTGTTACCTCTTCACGCTTAAACCGCTGAACCGATTTAGATGAAATTTGGTATAGAGATAGTTTGAGTCCCGGGAAAGGACATAGGATATTTTTATCCCGATAATCCTACCAGGAAAATGAAATTCCTATTTCTGTTGATTTTTCTTTTTATTACTTTTTTTTTTATATAACTTGGATTTTTTTTTTTGCTGAGTTTAGTTTAGTTAGTGATCTTGCTGTACGAGTCGCAATAAATACTTTTTCTTTCTTTCTTTACGGGGGTGAAACCGCGAGGCGCTGTTAGTTTAAGGTATTTCAAGATTAAGCTATGCCAGCAATAAGACTTGGCAATAGTATTTTACCGCCATAATTAAAATCTTATATGAATACGGATAAAGAGAATAAGTCATCTGCTTAGCCATTTCCCAACTATGTTGGGGTCGGCTTCCAGTCTAACCAGATGCAGCTGAATACCAGTATTTTACATGGAGCGACTGCCTATTTGACCTCCACAACCCAGTTACTGGGTAATACGAAACCCCTTAATAAGACTGGTTGTCAGACCTTCGAGCTTCTGACGACCAAAGATCCACGACAGCCGGGACCAACGGCTTAACGAGCTTCCGAAGCACGGAGGGATCTTGGAATATAAAGATGGTCACCCATCCACGGAACAACCGCGGCAAGCGTAGCTTAACCTGTTCGATCGACCCGTGAGCTGTTCTATCTTGGCCACAAACCCTAGCTGTGAAAATGATATAGATGAATGGAAGAAAAACACAAGCAAATTGGATAGCGGGAAGGAGATCTCGCACAAGTCCCTAGATACTAAAAAAACAACCGACTTCAAAAAACATTCGAATTGAGAACCTCCTCCTTTTTTAGAAGTCGGTTAAAAAAACATTACAAAGTGAAAAATAACTTTAATTTCGGAAGTCGGTGTCAAAAAACGAAAATGTGGAACCATCGACACCGACTGCCGAAATTAAAGTTTTTTTTTTCACTTTGTAATGTTTTTTTTGAAGTCGGTTGTTTTTTTTTGTAAAAAAGTTTTTATTTTTCACTTTTTTGTTGTACCCACCCCACAAAAATTCAATTAACACTATAGTCCACTGAAGAATTGAAGACACGGACTAGAAGGATCATCAAAATTCGTATAGAAATGCCGGAGATGCAGTACATTTATGCATGTAACTTCGTACAGACGCCAGCACATCAACCTACCCGAAACTGTCAGATTTTCCCAATCAACTTTGAACCTTATGCTTTAGTGATAAAGTTGAAAATCTATTAAAGAAATTTGACAGATTGTAGTAGGTTGATGTGCTGGCGTCTGTACATAAGAATAATTGCCTAAAGCATTATATACTTAAACCTTCCTTAAAATATGTAGATCATAATAAAGAAAGAATGATCAAAATCGGTTCATTAGTTTTTAAGAAAATCGCGGACAGACAAACATACATACGGGTCGAATACAGAACCTCCTTTTTTGAAGTCGGTTAAAAAGACAAGCAAATTGGATAGCGGGAAGGATCCTCTTGTCCGTGTCCCTAGATACTAAAAACACCCAGGTTTTGGTATTTTTGAAAGAAACAACACGTATATCACTTCTGTTTTCAGACAACCACCACCACCGCCACCACCTGTGCAAAAATCTGATAATGGGTGCAATCCGCTGCCTCAAAACATCACTCCGCTGAAGATTGGAAAGAAGGCTTTTGACAGTGAGTACAGTTTCTGTTTCTGCCATAGTTTAGAGCATAACAGCCTGGCGGGGTAGCGGGATTGTCCGAAAGGATTACCGCTACCCCTGAACATAAAGGGATAAGGAAGGAACACGGATGGGTTTTAGTCAGTAAGAGTCTGACACTCCCTTTCGCTCCACCCAGAGCGGGAGGGGTCATTTGATTTCCCATACATAAAAAAAAAGAGCATAACAGCCGCACGAGTCGATCGGTTTAAGCAGGTTAAGGCGGTACCCCGACCAAATAACCTTGAGCATTGCGACAGAGACAGAGAGCGACACGACTTCCTCTTACGAAAGGGATGCAGCGCACCCTGCGCACGCCCGTTTATCATAGAACTCGCACAATTTTTGGAATTATTTTAATAAAAAAAGAATAGCGATCTCTTTAAATAAATTAAAACATGGACTATTTAGATTTTTAAATTATCTATTCATTGGTGAAATCCTCAAATTAATAGAACGTCAAATTTTGCAAAAGATGCATGCAATCAATAATTTAAGTCACTTTTTTAAGAGGAGATTTTAAATGTATTAGTAACTTATAAAAACAAATAATAACGGGCAATGTGATGTTAGGATATCGAACATTAATAATGTGCTTTCAGATGTAGTTTATTTCTCACAATTATTGAGTTAATAGCCTCTGAATAACGAAGAAAAACGCGGTTTTGGTCGGGGTACCGCCTTAAGCTTGCCTGACAAGGAAGGAAAAATACAAAAAGATAAAATGTCAAATACAAAGATCTCCTGTTAAATGGAAATTCCAATTAAACGTAAAAATAATGTTAATGGCATTCCGATTTGTATTTGTAACCAGTCATGCTCATTTTCCTGCTACAAACTATGCATAATCATAATAATGTGGCTTGTGGCTACGCTACGTAATAAGTAGTAATAACAGCCGCACGGTTCGATCGATCAAGTTAAGCTACGCTTGCTGCGGTTGGTCCGTGGATGGGTGACCATCTTTACATACCAAGAACCCTCCGTGGCTTGGAAAGCACGTTAAGCCGTTGGTCCCGGCTGTCATTCGTGGATCTTAGACAGTCGTTACGGGTCGTCAGAAGCCCGAAAGTCTGACAACCAGTCTTACTAAGGGGTATCGTATTACCCAGTAACTGGGTTGTGGAGGTCAGATAGGCGGCCGCTCCATGTAAAATAATGATATTCAGCTGCATCTGGTTAAACTCAATTCTCAAACTCAAAGCATTTATTTCAATTAAACCATGTACAGGCACTTTTGAATTGTCAAAATTAAATAGTCGGTCAGTTAGTCAGAAAGTTGAAGTTAGTTGCCCATTCCAAAGCGTAGATCTCTATGGAGAAGAACGGGCAAGAAACTCCATGGACACTCTTTTAAATCAAGAATATTACAAAATCCTGGGTACATTATTCTTGTTGCTTCTATATGTGAGAACAATGTAAAAAAAAAACAAATGAAACAATTCAAAAAATAAGATTAAAAAAAGCACTGCAAATTGATAAATAACTTTAATTTCGGAAGTCGGTGTCTTTGGTTCCGCATTTTCATTTTTTGACACCGACTTCCGAAATTAAAGTTATTTATCAATTTGCAGTGCTTTTTTTTTTGAAGTCGGTTGTTTTTTTTTGTAAAAAAGTTTTTATTTTTCACTTTTTAGCTGTACCTACCCCACACAAATTCAATTAATAATAGTGCATTGAAGAATCGAAGACACCGACTAGAAGAATCATCAAAATTCGCAGAGAAATGCCGGAGATGCAGTACATTTATGTATATAACTTCGTACATAGGAATAATTACCTAATGTATTGTATACTAAAACCTTCCTGAAAGTATGTAGATCACTTTAGTGAATGAATGAATTATCAAAATCGGTTCATTCGTTTTTGAGAAAATCGCGGACATACAAACATACATACATACATACGGGTCGAATACAGAACCTCCTTTTTGAAGTCGGTTAATAAGCCTTCTCAACCGACGGCGCCCGTTCACGAACATTACATAGACTGGAAGCCTTCCCCAACATAGTTGGGAAAAGGCTAGGCAGATGATGATTATACAACATCCCGACATGAATCGTCGGGCAGTAGCCCACCAGACACAATAACCGTCTGCTCGGAGGATCCTCCCTTTTCTATAACTAACACCCTGTTCCTCATACCTCTATAGGTAGACACACCATTGCCTCCCCTACAGACATGATGTTATAGAGGGTATGAGGAACAGGGTGTAAAGTTCACTCAACCTCCATAGAAAAGGGAGGAACCTCCGACCAGACGGGTGTTGTGTCTGGCGGGCAACTGCCCAATGATTCATGTCGGGCTGTTGTATATATGCTAGTTGCGCGGTAAACTCTGCTTGCGCGATGCAGGATTTGCGTGACGTCAGTATGACGCGTTGTAGATACCGCTACATGTGTGTGTGTGTGTATGTAACCGACCTTTATTTTCAACCGATTTCAAAAAAGGAGGTTCTGTATTCGACCCGAATGTATGTATGTTTGTATGTCCGCGATTTTCTCAAAAACTAATGAACCGATTTTGATATTTTTTTCATTATTGTGATCTACATACTTTCAGGAAGGTTTTAGTATATAAAACCTTAGGTAATTATTCTTATGTACGAAGTTATATGCATAAATGTACTGCATCTCCGGCATTTCTATGCGAATTTTGATGATTCTTCTAGACGTGTCTTCAATACTTCAATGCGTTACTGTTAATTGAATTTCTGTTGGGTAGGTACATCTAATAAGTGAAAAATATTTTTTTTTTACAAAAAAATTTTTGACCTAAAAAAAAACACTACAAAATGATAAATAACTTTAATTTCGGAAGTCGGTGTCAAACAACGAAAATGCGGAACCAACGACACCGACTTCCGAAATTAAAGTTATTTATCATTTTGTAGTGTTTTTTTTTTTAAGTGGGTTGTTTTTTTTTCTTTTCAGAATGCATAGATTATCAACAGAAGTACGTGTACCCCTGCGCGCGCGGAGTAGACCTCCTCGGAGACGTCACCAGACAATACCAATGCCACCACTCAACAGATAAGCTCATCATAGGAGGAACCATTGCTGAGAAGTACGAGTTCCCTCATATGGTGAGAAATGGCGTCCACAAATAGTGATAGTGATGAACCAAAGTTCTTGCTTATTATTAACCTAATACAGGCTTATTTTTTTATCACCATCCAAATTTTTACAGGGTGTTCTACCCATGAATATGAACAACTTTCACTATGGGGCCAACTCTGAAATCACGAAAAAAAAATCTGCTGTTTCATACAAAAGTTCAATACCTAGGTACTTGACCAAAATGTATGAAACAGCTGATTTTTTTTTTCGTGATTTCCGAGTTGGACCCATAGTGAAAGTTGTTCATATTCATGGGTAGAACACCCTGTAAACATTTGGATGGTGATAAAAAAATAAGCCTGTATTATTTTTAGGTTATGCTAGGCTATGGAGAGTCACCAGCAATTGATTGGGACTGCGGAGGTGCAATAATCAGCGAGCGATTTATTCTGACAGCGGGACACTGCATATCGAAAAGTAGCCAGTGAGTATTTTCTTGGACTTACCAACTGAATTTCGACAAACCGTAATACGAAACGTGAGCAGTGGTAGCCCAGTGGTATCAGCCGCGAATTACGAGTTGTTGGTCGTTTATCTCATCACGACTGCTCTCAAAACGGTGAAGGAAAGCATCGTGAGGAAACCGGCATGTCCTAGAACCAAAAGTTCGAAGACATGTGACATCTACCAAGTCCCGCGTGGTGGATAACGACCCACTCCCTCTCACAGAGAGGAGGCCTGTGTCCCAGCAGTTGGAAATTATAGGTATTTTCGACGGTAATTGCCCCTCTGTTCACCGCAAATAAACGTATCGTTTTACTATCTTTAATTTCTTACATTTACCTTCAGGGAGTCAGTGTCGCACATTGTCATCGGTGCATTAAGGCGCAGCGATGCAAATGACAAGTCCAAGATTTACAAAGTGAAGAAAATCATTCCACACCCACAATATGCGTCGCCGGCAAAATACAATGACATTGCTTTAATTGAGACTGAAGAAGTGTGAGTAATATAATATTTTTATCTGTTATTATACACCGTGAAATTTTAAACACCGTTTTCCTCTTAAGGTGCCACTATTCGATATTTTTTCCATACATTTTTCGGGAGAGTATTACTCCACTGTTTAACATTGTACATCCAAAGTTAAACATTGTATCCTTTTGTCTAATTATTAATTGTGTCTGTACGGAAGCAGAATTGTAAAATAACAAGCCATTAAAAAGTTATGAGCCAACAAAGATTCGTTTTTCTTGCTATTTTTAACGTAACTTTGGGTGTAAATAAGTAATAAAAGAATTGAAAAATATTAAAAATTAAATCCGAACCGACAAAGCTCAGTTATCGAAAAGTTCAAAAAACTTTATTTGTGATTGATTTATGTAGTGGATTTTTCATAGAACTCGATTTTCCAAAGCACTTTTCAAATATTTTTATGCGCCTATCAGTTCGGAACGGTGTTTCTGTGCGTGAAAACTAGATGTTGTGCGTGTAGATTAGCGTCTAACTGCTCATCACTGATACTAGCTCCGTCAGACACGAAGCCAAGTTAGACAGCGTGATTTTGGCCATGACCACCAGTGAGTTCGAGCTCGCGACTAGTTTAATCTTAAGGGATCATTGTACTCATCATTATGAACAACTTTTACTATGGGACCAAACCTGAAATCGTGAAAAAAAATCAGCTGTTCCCTACATTTATGTCCGTATAACTCGTCAAAATGTAGGGAACAGCTGACTTTTTTTTTGCGATTTTATGTTTGATCCCATAGTAAAAGTTGTTCATAATGATGAGTACCCTTAAGAAGAAAACGGTGATTAAAATTTCACGGTGTATATTATTTTTTTTATCTGGCTACTCGCGAACCATTCATTGAAATTTTACAAAAATGGTAGTTACATTTATTTAGACAAAAACAGTCAAATATTATCAGTACGCGCGGAAAATGTTCAATGAATTCGTAGTGAAATTATAGCACAGAATACTAAGGCCCCTCGCCTACGGCGACTTTTTGTAGCGATGCAGTAGCGATGCTGTCGCGCGTCCGCATCGATACAATCGCGAAGCGGTCGATAGCTGTGTGCTCTCGCCCACGGGCCCAGATTCAGTCGCGATGCAAACGCGATGCTGTCGCGCTTCTGTCGCGATTAAAACGCGATTCAGTAACGGCACAAAAATACCTGCGATCGCTACAGTTGCAAAATGGACTCCGTTGGACGTAGGACGGTTCTGAATTGCCATAATAAATGTTTCAGTGTCGAACAGAAATGAACTAAATGTTTCATTTTGCGCATGTGACGAACAACAGCACTCTCGACCTGTCTGTGTTGCACTGATGCTCGGTTCTCCACCCGACATAGTCGCGCGTTTGCATCGATACAGTCGCGATGCTGTAGCGCGTTGCAAATGCGACTAACACGCGTTAGTAGCGATATTGTTGCGCGTTTACGAAGCGCGCTACAGCATCGCTACAAAAAGTCGCCGTGGGCGAGGGGCCTTAAAGTACTACGTACAGAAAGGCCACTCCCTTCCCCGCACTAACATCAGTTACCGCACCTCACCCCGCACTTCGGCGTATTCGTCGCAGTTCTTTAACAAAGAGCGCTCGCAAACACAAGTACCTCACGCACACATTTCATACGTATACAAAAGTCATTTTTTAATGTAGTAGTAGTAGGTAATTATTTTGCGAGTGTTGTATGGAGTGTCCGGGGTGTGATTATAGGCTAATTTTAAGTCTTATTATTTCAGGATGAAACTGACCCAGTTTACGGTACCAGCTTGTCTGCATACTGGTGACGTTGTCAATGACACGAAGGTCATAGCTGCTGGGTGGGGGCTTACACACGCCAAAGATGTGCAACCGAGTGAAAGTCTTATGAGGGTTTGTATCTCTTTTTAGGGTTCCTTAGCCAAATGGCAAAAAACGGAACCCTTATGGATTCGTCATGTCTGTCTGTCTGTCCGTCCGTCCGTATGTCACAGCCACTTTTTTCCGAAACTATAAGAACTATACTGTTGAAACTTGGTAAGTAGATGTATTCTGTGAACCGCAGTAAGATTTTCACACAAAAATAGAAAAAAAAAATTTGGGGTTCCCCATACTTACAACTGAAACTCCAAAAATTTTTTTTCATCAAACCTGTACGTGTGGGGTATCTATGGATAGGTCTTCAAAAATGATATTGAGGTTCCTAATATCATTTTTTTCTGAACTGAATAGTTTGCGCGAGAGACACTTCCAAAGTGGTAAAATGTGTGTCCCCCCCCCCCTCTAACTTCTAAAATAAGAAAAATGATAAAATTAAAAAAAAAATATATTATGTACATTACCATGTAAACTTCCACCGAAAATTGGTTTGAACGAGATCTAGTAAGTAGTTTTTTTTTAATACGTCATAAATCGAAAACCGCGATTTACCTTTCACAAAGTTACAACGAACTACAAGAACTCGCACTTGGCCGGCTTTTTAGGGTTCCGTACATAGAGTAAGTAATGTTCATTATATGTAAGAAGAGACGGGAGTCCCATAGAAAAATATGAAAAACGTCGCTTGTATGAAACTTGTACTAAAACTGAACACCAACATAGCAAAAATGACACAGACTATGCAGTATGCACAGACTGCAGATGTTAAAGCGAGACAGCGATAGCCGCCATTATGTTTAGTACACCTTTCATAGTTTCTTTTTTTAATAGATAGTTGCGTCACACTGGTTTCGTACCCAAAGGGTAAATAGCGGCAACATCTGTGAAATTTTCAACAACAGACAGACGGACAGTGGAGTCTTAGTAATAGTAGGACCCTATTACTAAAACTCCATAGTCCATCTGTCTGTCTATCACCAGGCTATATCTCATGAACCGTGTTAGCTAGAAAGTTGAAATTTTCACAGATGATGTATTTCTCTTGCCGCTATAACAACAAATACTAAAAACAAAATAAATAAATATTTGAGGTGGGCTCCCATACAAAAGACGTGATGTTTTTTGCCGTTTTTTGCTCGATATTAATAACGGCTACACGTAGACGCTTCAAATATTTACAGGATAGGTAGTTAGGTGTATATTCACTTTAAAAACAAATAATTAAAATAAAATAAATTAAAGGGGGCTCCCATACAACAAACGTGATTTTTTTTATATTTATGTTAAATATTGTACGGTGGTACGGAACCCTTCGTTTGCGAGTCCGACTCGCAAATGGCCGGATTTTTTAATGGGTACTTTCTTTCGCAGGCCGTCTTATGGAAATTCTCAACCCAGGAATGTGCTGCAAAATACGGTGGCAATCATAATTTAAAGAGGGGGTTCGATCACTCAACCATGTCCTGTTACGGAGACAGAGATCCACCTACGATGTACCAAGATAGATTTGAGAATAAGGATACGTGTCAGGTAAAAACGTCATTATATACTTGTTACTTTTATTTTAGAAAAAAAAATCTCGCTGACGAAGTCGCGTAAAATATCTAATTCAACGTATTATAAGGATATGCACATGCACATTATTATGTTTGCATAGGCGAGCGATGCAACGACGTCGCGTGACGCGTCGCGTCGCGAGCCCTTTTTTCGTAGGAACGGTCAAAATTAGGCTGAGGCTACAGTAGACAGCGATTTGCGATGCGACTGGAAGAGCGAAACGAGATAAACATGGTATGGCTACATTATAAGCGAAAATCCGGCGTATATTCTGCGATGACGTGCTACAGTACACATGCTATCAAATCATCCATCGCGGTTTACTATACGCATAATGTAGCCACACGCATATTTAGTAGCACTATTGAACTAGTCGTGCAAGTGAGAAATTTTCTAATAAATTCGCTTCAATTTCGCTGATATGTTGATGTAGCCGATGCCGTGATTACAGTAATGTTGTTCCTACCGCATAAAGAAATCAAAGATCGCTATAGTATAGTTAAAATCTCGCTGCAGACTCGGTCATAAATCATAATCGGAGTAGGAATGTGCGCTAGTTGCGCGCGCGCAAGGCCATTATCGATAACAGAATCATTTATAAGGTTATCACGTAAACATACTGCATTCAAGTAAAAAATGAAGTTGCAACGAAAAACAAAACCTTCAAGATTGCTGATGTCGAGAAGTTAGTCGATGAAGCCATTTCCAATGTCTCCATTGAAAATTGGCAAAAATGTGTGGAACATGCAGAATTGCTGCAAGATGAAGACTTAATAAAAGCACATTTATGCGAAGAGTTCATCATTCATGTGGATGATGATGACGATGACTCAGACGAAGAATTTTAATTTTCTATTTTTAGTTTTATATATACGTTCTTTTATTTATAATATTTAATATGCTTTGTAGTAAAGGAGAATGGCGACATTCCATTCATGCCTGGCACCAATATTTTCTTTAACGTATACTGCTACTACTATCGAATTCTTCTAGATTATTATGCTGTGATGCTATTTTTTTGGGGTAAGCGCTCGGCTTCGGCGCGTCAACACGTACTCACTGTGTGCTCGTACAAATAATTTCTTTAAAGTAACTTAAAGTAATTTCTCCGACCTAAACTATATACGATACTGTAGCCAAGCCTAAAAGCTACCTAGTACGCGAATCAGATGTCCTCAAGATCAAGAGATTTCCAAATAAACACAGTATTAACATAAATCGGTTGCAATAATTTTAAATCACTGCTGCGTGGAGTGTGAGTCATCGCTTAACGAGTCAGCTGAGCGACGGCTGGGGTCAACGACCGGCCTTCGTGCACATCGCCACTACAAGGACAGCGCTCGACTGCGTTCGCTCGTCAACGTTCGGGCACCCGAAGGTTCACGAAGATAAGCAGCGCGTGCGTAGCGGAGCCGCGCCGCCTCACAGCGGTGCGTGGAAGGATTATCTACCAACTGAGGGAAGTGACTCATTACTGCTCATTAGTATAAATACTGCATGTTATTGAATTAGTCTGTGACAGTTTTAATTTGCAAACAGTCTCATACATACCGTTCCTACTAGAGTGTATTGTTCTGTAAAATAATAATGACTGAACGCACGCCCCCAAAAACTAAACCTTCACCACTACATAAGTCTGAACCGGATTTAGCCTCGGGTTCTGTCACTCCTGAATACATTACCCAAAGGAAGCGGAAGCGTGGTGACGACTCAGATCTCCATCGAATGGAAAACATGATTATTGAAATGAAAGCCTTGTTCTCACAGATGGTTTCCCAACAAGCGCAGCAAAACCTTAAAATAGATTCCCTACACTCGGCCCTTGAAAATATTAAAACCCAAAATACCTTGATCAGTACTCAAAACTCGGAAATTCAAACACAGAACGAAGAAATTAAAAAGACTGTACAGTTTTTATCTGATAAATATGATGACGCTGTATTAGAAATAAGCCAGCTTCAATCTAAATGCACCAACAATAATAAACTGATAAAATCACTGGAGCTTAAGGTAGACTTTCTAGAAAAAAACCTTAAATCAGCATCAATAGAAATAAGAAATATCCCCATGCTGAACCCAGAAAACCGAGATACGCTCTCTAACACAGTGCAAAAATTGGGTGAAGTCATAAATCAACCAGTTGAAAAAAAAGACATAAAAACCGTATTTCGCTCATTGGCTAAAAAAGAATCCCTAGGCACTGTCCTCGTCGAATTCTCGTCTTCGACAATCAGAGACCAGTTCCTGAAGTCGACTAAAACCTTCAATAAGGACAACAAATCCAACCGTCTTAATACTACCCACCTGCAACTTACAGGACCCGAAAAACCCATATTTGTCGCAGAAGCGCTCACAATAATGACAAAACGCCTTCACTACCTCGCCAGAGAGTTTATCAAAAGCAGCACCTACGAACAATGTTGGATTGCAAATGGAAAGGTGTATGTTCGAGAAAAAGAAGGAATGCCCAGTCGCCTGATAAAAACTGAAGAAGATCTCATAAAATTACGGAAACAAATATGACTGCTTAATGTCTTCCAATTGTACAATTCAATACATTCAACTTTTCTTTTCTCTGTGTTAAAATTGCTTAAAAATATGTTCCTAACTAAAAAAACTAACAGTTGCCCTATCAATGTTCATTCACCGCTTTATCACACAATAATAAACCTAGCACACGCACACTCTATATCACTAACAAATGATGCAACAATATACTATTACAATACAATACAATATAATACACACTTATACAAAAACCACAGATACACAATACACGCATATGATACATATATAATACATAACATCATACAGATTTTGAATTTACTTTGTAACTCTCAAATGTTTTATACTGGTTATGTGACGTGTAGTTATATAAATTTCTTAAATATCAGAAAATATGCCATAATTATCTGTAATTTCCTAAAATTTATCTCTAAGCATATAATAGAAAACTATCTTGTTAGAAAAGTCAGCATTAGAATTTCCTTAAATAAAATTCAATACCACACAAAATAATACAGACAACATAGACTCAGTCTCCGTCTCTGACTCTGCTACATGTGATTTGGATAATTGTATTCCGGCTAACTTCTCGCCCAATCAGTCGCTCACAATTCTTAACCAAAACATCAGAAGCATAACCAAAAACATATCAGGGCTTCACACCTTACTCACGAGAACTAAGGTTAACTGGGATATTATCACTCTGACGGAATCTTGGCTCCCCTGTACCCAACATATCCCGAATCTTACAGGCTACAATTACTTTAAGACCGATAATAATCGTACTCAAAATGAGGGAGTTGTCGTTTATGTGAACGAAAATCTTAAAGTCTCTGTGGAGGAATTAATGCTTATGGAAGCAAACTGTCTTCAGGTACGGATCGATCACAGCACCATTTTGTTGGCAATATATCGTCCACCAGGGTATAGGGACGTAAACAATTTTATAAACTCACTAGACGCTGCTCTTAATAAAATCTCGAAGTATACAAATATCATAATTACTGGTGACATAAATATAAATATCCATGACCAGTGTCACGATCCAGCTAAGTACAGTTACCTAAATCTACTGGCCACACATGGCCTTCTACCAGCACATGTACTACCCACACGACAATCTGCCTGCCTGGATCACTTTATTTTGAAGACAACCCTTCCTGCCTTTACACTAGTAGCCCACTCCTCACTCACAGACCATGATACCGTGCTTTTATTCCTTGCAAAAAAACCGTCGAAACAAATGACAACAAAATCAGTCGTCCGAATCAATCATGACCAGCTCGATGCGGACATGAAACAACTTGATTTTGGAGCAATATACACGTCAACAGATCCACATGAGGCAGCTGAAATAATGATAACACTCATTACTCAGTTAATAGAGACAAACTCTGAAACAGTAAAAGTTCCAAACCGTAAAAGGATTGTGAAGCCATGGGTCACCACTGGTCTTCTACGATGCATTCGGCATAAAGATAACTTACACAAGAAGTTAAAAGCGGACCCTGAAAACCACATCTTAAAAATATCGTTCACTAGATACAGAAATTACTGTGATAAATTACTCAAACAAGCCAGAACCGAACACGAAAAAAAAGAAATAACAGACGCTAGTAACAACACTAAACTGCTATGGACAGCTATAAATAATATATCAAATAGGACCAAAAAGAAAGACAATCCGCGAGAATTACTATCCATATCATCAACGCCAAAGCAATCTGTCAACGACGTAAATAATTTCTTCGCAACAATAGGTAGAAACCTTGCAGAGAAACTGGATAATCGGACAATGGTATCAACTGGTGACAATCCAAGTAGCGGCTCGCAATCCATGGTACTGATGCCAACTGACGAAGCTGAAGTCACACAACTAATTCTATCTCTCCGAAATGAATGTGCCATGGGTTGGGACCGAATATCTTCCACCTTTCTCAAAAGACATCTGACGTCACTAGTTCAACCCATAACCTTCATCTGCAACCTTGCCATCAGTACTGGTAAATTTCCAAAGGTCTTCAAAAGGTCCATCATCCACCCGATCTTCAAGGGTGGGGACAGAGACCGTGTCAATAATTACAGACCCATAGCTGTGCTACCAGCCATCTCCAAGATACTAGAACGCATACTGAATAAACGCCTCGTGGATTACTTAGAGAAATATAATCTTCTCTCCCCATCACAGTATGGATTTAGGGCCGGCAAATCAACTTCAGATGCGGTTCATGACCTTACCAATCATATCGTCACTAACTTGGATGGTGGCCGAAAGGTCTTGGGGATCTTTTTAGATCTTGCGAAAGCTTTTGACACGGTCTCTGTTCCCATCTTAATAGGAAAGATGGAACGGCTCGGAATAAGAGGAATCCAACTCAAACTTTTTGAGGATTATCTGAGTGAGCGCACCCAGTGCGTCAAAATAGGAGGGAGTGTCAGTGACGAGTGCCAGGTTAATTACGGTGTGCCACAAGGCAGCGTGCTCGGTCCGACACTCTTTCTCATATATATAAACGAGCTGGGTATGCTCTCTCTCCCAAAAGGCAAAATCATAACCTTCGCGGATGATACAGCCCTCTTATTCACTGCAGACACCTGGAGTGAGGTGTTTGTGTGCGCCCAGTCAGGATTCAACATTGTATCGAACTGGCTGCGTGACAATGTTCTCACCCTAAATGCGGAGAAAACTAATTACATCACCTTCTCCATAAAACAGCATACACCGTCTCCATCCATGACGCCGAACACTATCCTGGCCCACACGTGTGCATTTCCTCACGCCACAGCATGCACGTGTATTCAAATCAACAAAGCCGATTGTGTTAAATACCTGGGCTTAGCTGTAGACAGCACACTCAAATTTCACGAACATATCAACACCTTAAGTAACCGACTGAGAAAACTGATATATGTTTTTAAGACCCTAAGAAACGTGACTGACGATAAAATAAAAAAAATGGTATATTATGCTCTTGCTCAGTCTTTAATAACATACTGCATTACCTCTTGGGGTGGTGCCCCAAAAACTACTCTCCTGGAACTGGAAAGAGCTCAGAGAGCCATTCTGAAGGTTTCTTTGTCCCTTCCTTATCGTTACCCAACAGCTCTACTATACCAAAAAGCGAAAGTCTTGACGGTGCGTCAAGTGTTTATACAACAAACCATCCTGAAACAACATAGACTACTAACCTACAATCCTTCACTGCCTCGAGCTAAGAGAAGGTTTGATCCTGTTGTCAACTACCATACTTCGCCTTCAACATCTTTTTCAAAACGTTTCTTTTATCACCTCGGTCGGTATCTCTACAATAAAGTAAATAGGGTCATACCTATTTATGAACTCAACAAGATAAAGTGTAAAATGAAACTATATAGTTGGCTTCAAGAACTCAATTATGATGACACTGAAAATTTATTGACAGTCTTAAAATAAACATCACAATGCAAATATGATACGACCAAAGCAAAAGTACTCACTGTCGCACACACACTCACACCACCCCTCACACACACAACCTCTCTACACACACACAACCACTGCACACACTTTTTTAACTACACTACACATACACGCAGTACACTCAACCTCACTCCCAACCTGTTGCTAACCAAACTAACTAGAGAAAGAAAAAAAAAAAAAAAAAAAAAAAAAAAAAAAAAAAAAAAAAAATAGTTTAACATGTCCTAACTGTATACCGTTTGTACGAGTACATAACATAATATGTCAAATATAAATGGGAGGAGTCCTGGTGACCTGAAATACAGGCCTTGAGCCTAGTTTAGGCACCAGTCTCCCACAATATAAAGCCCCTCCTATATGTCACCGTAGAAATAGGATAACATTTAAGAGTAATATTGTGGAGAAAATAAACTATATATTATTATTATTATTTTAAAATCAAATGTTCACTAAAAACATACTGTTTTTATTTTATTTAAGTTTTTTTAAATTATAGGTTATATCGATTTTGACATATGAAAAAGGAACAAATATCGGGATCCGTAGGAAAGCAGAGGGTCAAGTACCTAATCACTTATCAGGAGGAGCCAAAACCGTGTAAAAGCGCGCAATACTTATCACAACGAAGCGAAGGAAAGTATTGAGTTGACTTTTAAGTCTTTTGACAGTTGATCATTCGCAATGTCAGTTAAGCGTTTCATTAGACGTAAAAAAATGTCATCGCATATTAAATATTTTTTCTGTCTGTTACACAGTCTCTGTATTTAACACTAAATGCAATATTATAAAATATAAACTCTGATATAAACAAAACATTATTATGGCTAGATATACTATTAAAAATCTTTTAAACGCCTAATGGAGGGACAGATAACGTACAACGGAACGTATGGAGAGCGCGTTCCGAATCAATATCAGCTTAGTTAGGCTTAAAAATATAAATGTTTATTTTTATTTTACAGACATACTGCTAGTTCTAAAAAATATTGAATTAGGTTCTTTAATATAACTTTAATAAAGCATTTTTTTTAATATATTATGTCGCTATACGCAACTGGTGCCAAGGTCGCCATCATCCTTTGGTAATAAAATAAAAAAAAAATGTGTATTTATTTCTATCACCCATTTATAAATATATAAAACTATCGATATCACTCATCGACTGCAGTAATGCACAGGACTACGTGTGGGCGTGGCCTGCCCATAAGGCCCGTGAGTGGGAAAGAGAGCGAAACACGAATGATTTATGACCGAGTCTGCAGCGAGATTTTAACTATACTATAGTAATATTTTAATGTACGGTGTAGCCATAGACGTGATCATTTATTTGTTTTAATCGCTCATGTGTCGCAGGTCGCGTCGCGGCCTAATGTAGCCCCAGCCTTAGGTGAATAAAACGTACGTACGTACGTTATTAACGAATTATAACATTGCTAAATTGAAGAGTACAACTGTGACGTAGCATGACAACTGAATAGACTGGTATTACATTTAGTCGGTTAACCACGTCCCGTGGTTTTTTTATTACCTTTATTTAACTACCTAAACCTATGGAGTATATATATAGTATAGGTAGGTACGTCGCGAATTCATATCAGCTTATATAATTTTACATTTAAAAAACACCATAAAAATTACCCATAAAGATAACATTAATCAAAGAATTATCAAAATTGCTTAATTATTCAATAACCATAAAGATAACATTAATGAAATAATTAATTCAAAGAATTAATTAATTCAAAATTGCTTCATTCGTTTTTGAGATAATGGCGGACATATAAACATACATACATAGATACATACGATCGAATACAGAACCTCCTTCTTTGAAGTCGGTTAAAAAAAATAGAGAGCCACCGATGTTGAGAGCAGCCTAAACCCTAAGCATTACGTAGATTCGGCCGAAATTATGGGCGTAATCCACTCCGTATCACCTAAGGACATAAGCTTAATTTGGGCGCCGAACTAAGAATGAATGACAACGATTTGACAGCGGTCCTTACAGTTAATATATTTTTACCCGTCCGAAAAAGTAAATTAATCGGGAGGAGGCTTCACTCCTAAATATCGAACTACTTAGACAGTACCTAGGCCCCCCAGATTGGTGCGGGATTGTCCGAAAGGGTTATCGCTACCCCGGAACATAAAGGGCTAAGGAAGGAACACGGATGGGTTTTAGACAGTAAGAGTCTGACACTCCCTTCCGCTCCACCCAGAGCGGGAGGGGTCATTTGATGATTTACCATCCATAAAAAAAAAGGCCCCCCGGATTCCAAGTTACAGGTGGTAAGGGCTCCAGAGACAGGAACCTCCCCACAATGCGATCCTTCTGAATCAGGTAAAAGCCTTTCCAGACCTTCGAGATGTTGGTCGAAGCTTTCAGCCTTCATGCATTGGCTGTAATGTAAAATAGAACATCGATATTGTTTCGACGGTTGAGAAGCGCTATTGAAACACTTACCTACAACTTTAACTCCGAATTAAACAGCTTGCACTTGGCCAACCCTGAGCCCCGGCTCAAAGGGGCCACTCGACTTGCACGGAACACGGCGGGTGCGGTACTGGGTGCATGAACAAAGGACTTTCTAGAAACAGGCTAACTGCACTGCGCATGTCACAAATGGCGATCAATACTTGGATTTGCAATGCAATGACACTACCTTACGTTATGATGCAGTTTGACTCGACGTTTAGAATTCTACCTGAAATAAATACTCAATATAACCCTCATTTTACAATCTAATATATATAGATATTATATACAAGTGTATAATAAAAAAAGGAAAAAGAAAAAGACAGGACCTCGTTGGGCATAAAAAAATTCGTCCGCATAGCTGTCAATGCGATAAGTGCCCAAAAGGCTGGCAGCATTACCACTTTGTATGGCAATGCTTATTCTTTGGGCTAAAAATAGGCCAGCCCTCTGGTCACGCGAAGAGTCAACCAACCGCTTGTCGATGTCTCGAAATATTCGATGAGCACTCGAACCCCATGGCCCTAGAGTTTCATTTTCAAAGTTAATGCTTTTGAGCGGAAATTTTGTACAGAGATTCTAGACCAGATAAACTCCTCAACCCGTTTGTATAGATATACCCTTTCCGTAACACCTGTATATGCTAGTCGCGCTGTAAATTGTGCTTGCGCGATGCAGGATTTTGCGTGACGTCAGTATGCATGTGGCGGTGTAGATGCCGCTACAAACTCAACTAAGGAGCTCAACGATTCAATCAACCAATCAATCAACTCAGCCTATCGCAGTCCACTGCTGGACATAGACCTCTCCCAGACTGCGCCACAGCACCCTGTCCTCCGCCCTCCACCACCACATTCTTTAGTTCGTCCGTCCATCTAGCTGGGGGGCGTCCCACACTACGCTTGCCAGTACGCGGTCTCCACTCCAGGACTCGTCTGCTCCACCGGCCATCGGTCCTTCGACAGACATGACCAGCCCCCTGCCACTTCAGTTTGCTTACTCTGCAAGCTATGTCGAACGATCTATGAATGAAGCTATGCTCAACGATTCGACGAACAATAAATACTTTTTCTTGTTTTTCAGGGTGACAGCGGTGGTCCTATTCAGATCAAGGATGCGAAGATACATTGCATGTATACAATTGTTGGGGTGACGTCATTTGGCGGCAGTTGTGGGAACGGCGCTAAACCCGGCGTCTATACTAAAGTGTCCGAGTATTTGCCATGGATAGAAAGCATTGTGTGGCCCAATTGACTGACTGCCTTATACAGGGTCATTTGAAATTAGCTAGCTAAGCTCCGCAGACAAAATTGAAAAACATTATAGGTACAGTCAGCATCAAAAGTCGATTAACACTATCATTTTTACATGTTATTAAATTGACAACAACTTTTTTCAATAAACTGATTTTTAGCTTTTCACATAATAGACAAGAGTATACAGGGTGAATTTTTCAAGTGGGCGTGGATGGCCAAATCCGAAACTAAGAGGACTAGCGAAAAGTACTCAAAGGAGTCGCGGGCTCGATTTTAATGAAAACTAAAACTGCATCATTGGACTTTTGAAAAATCAATATTTATAGCCAGGAATCGAACCTGTTGATTTTGAAAAAAAAAAACACACACACTGTATTATTACACCATTCGATAGTGTCGCTAATAAGGATCAAATTCTGCGAAGTAATGACATACGGCAAACTAAAGGAAAGAGCTCATTTTTAACAAAATACTTTTTTTTTTCTTATGTTACCTACCTCATCATCATCTGCCTAGCCTTTTTCCAACTATGTTGGGGTCGGCTTCCATTCTAACCGGAT
Organism: Amphipoea oculea; assembly: GCA_945859645.1. Lineage (NCBI taxonomy): Eukaryota > Metazoa > Arthropoda > Insecta > Lepidoptera > Noctuidae > Amphipoea > Amphipoea oculea. Next base: position 10,955,560 of record OX243891.1, on the reverse strand, counting down.
GCAGCTGAATACCTCGGTATGTAAAGATGGTCACCCATCCACAGACCAACCACGGCAAGCGTAGCTTAAGCTGATGGATTGACCTGTGCGGCTGTTAGTATTTAGCCGGGCCCGAGTTATGTGACCTACCTACTAAACCTTAACTGATTAATAATTGTTCAAAATGATGACCATTGTTTTCAATACATAGCTGGATTCGACGTCTCAAGGATTGTACTGCATTCAGCATTACAATATTATTGATTCCATTAGAATATTTTCCAAAGATCGTAATAGAAATTTGAATTTAGAACCTAATGTTGTGAAGGTGACTGCGCTGCGGGTGTGTTAATAATAAAAATATTGAGCATCATTTCGAACAAGGTACGTAATGTAGGTATGAATACTCTAAAATAAGAAGCAGTTTATTAAAATTCAACCTTTTCCTTAAGTTTGCCATATGTCATTACTTCCCAGAATTTGATCCCTATTAGGGACACTATCGAATGGTGTAATAATACAGCATGTGTTTTTTTTTCAAAATCAACAGGTTCGATTCCTGGCTAGAAATATTGATTTTTCAAAAATCCAATGATGCAGTTTTAGTTTTCATCAAAATCGAGCCCGCGACTCCTTTCAGTACTTTTCGCTATTCCTCATAGTTTAGAATTTGGCCATCCACGCCCACTTGGAAAATTCATTCTGTATATTCAAAAAAAAATTCTTCTGCTGCAATTTTGAACAAATATTTTGCTCAATAACTAAGATTAAAAAAACTGAAGTGTTAATCAACTTTTGATGCTGACCGTACAGGCTAGCAAACAGAACTAAATAAAGTCTATTCAAACTTATGTTTTAAATTAATATTATTTCAAGTTAAACAAATAATTATCAGCTTTATTTAAATGGGTATTGGGTTGATTTCAGAGTGACTAGCACCATTGAAAAAGTTAGAAAAATATTTGAGGTTGTAGCGTAAAATGAACCTAATTGTGTAGGGTATAAAGTTATTTTTCCATAAACTCATATAGAAACTCCATGGACACTCTTTTAAAACAAAATAATATGGTTACAAAGTCTTGGTTACATCATTCATGTTAAAAATTATACATGTGAGAACGATGCAGAACGTTGAAAGCATCCATAATGAAAAGATGAGAAAAAACAACAATTCAAATATTAAATTAAAATAAAATAAGCCATGGCAGCAAAGAGATGACCAGTCCCTACTGACGGCGCCCGTTCACGAACATGACGCATGTATTAGCACCATTCAGCTCAACCATTTTGTGAAGTTGAGAAGAACTGTTTTCGTATATATTTCATAATGACTACAGTAACTGCGGTTGACGACCCTATAAAAAAAAAACTACAAATTAGTTTTGTAACAAACCTCATTTTAAAACCACTACCGCCACCTATTATCTAAGAAAGACACTAGAACATGCCGCTACTCGACACAAGATGGCGCTGTCGCATTACGTCACACCTAATGACCTCCGCTTGTATATTTAATTTTTTCAATGACTGAACTAGCAGTACATTCGTGGGTTACGTCCAAATTAGAATAGCTACACGTGACTCTGCTACTAAGTTAAATTTGTAAGACAGTAATTGTCCTTTTTTGGTTTGGAGGACCAAAACCCCCTGCCTTCGTCCTTCCTGGGAAAAGGTAGTCGGGACTCGTCCTATTATTATTGTACGTGTACATTGTTGGAAATAAAACCTTGTCCAAGAAACCGAACTTCTCTTCGTGCCGGCAACAGTGACTAACATCCCCTAAAGTTTTTTATTTTATTTAGATATCTTGTTTAGATGATATCCATCGCGGCTGCGGAGTTTAGTTAGTTAATTTAAAATAACCCTGTATAATTTTAATGTAATTTATAGCGCTACATGGATCTTTTGCGCCTGAACATGACATTGACAGGGCATTGTTGGCTGTCACAGAATACATTTTGAAAAAAAAAAAAGATGGCGCCGTTAGTTAGCCGATTCACGCCACGCGCTAAAATAGTAGATTGTTATGCAAGGGTCGAAAGGAATCAATTCCTATACGAGGCATTTAGACGCCCTCGCTGCGCTCGGCTATAGCCCGAGTAGGAATTGATGACTTTCACCCGTGTTAAACACTACTTTTCATTTCGAATATAAGGAAAGTAAAAAGTAGTAATTTTTCTTAATTTATGTAAAGAATTTCGTAGCTGACTACAGTTCTATTTTTAAAATTCATTCCCACCCTAAAGAGAAGAAGAGGGAAGTAATTACTATGAGTCTTTCCCGCCCTGTGGTGGGAATTAAGCAGCGTCTTCCACCCGCTATTTGGATCAAACAAACACTACTTTCCGAGTATGAGAAATGAAAAAATCTTTGTACCGTTTGTTGTTGCAAGTTCGAAATAAAAATCATGCTAGCATTTAAATAGTTTGTTATTTTTTATCGACATCCTAAGGGGGTTGAAGATTCTTATATTTAACCTGTCATAGGTACGGTCAGCATCAAAAGTTGATTAACACTTCAGTTTTTTTAATCTTAGTTATTGAACAAAATATTTGATCAAAATTGCAGCAGAAGAATTTTTTTTAGAATATATACTCTTATCTATTATGTGAAAAGCTAAAAATCAGTTTATTGAAAAAAGTTGTTGTCAATTTAATAACACGTAAAAATGATAGTGTTAATCGACTTTTGATGCTGACTGTACTGTCGCACTATTTTATACTTACAGGGTAAAATTTTTTATCACCGTTTTCCTCCGTTTTACTTTTTATCCCGTTATTCCCACGGGATCGAGACTTATGCGGGTGAAACCGCGGGTCGCAGCTAGTATATGACACTAATATTCTAAAGGCGAAAGTTGGTGAGTGTGTGTGGGGGTGTGTTTACATGTTTGTTACTTCTTCACGCCTAAACCACTGAACCGATTTAGATGAAATTTGGTATAGAGATAGTTTGAGTCCCGGAAAAGGACATAGGATAGTTTTTATCCCGATATTCCCACGGGATCGACATTTACGCGGGTGAAACCGCAAGGCGCAGCTAGTATCACACTAATATTATAAAGGCGAAAGTTTGTGAGTGTGTGTGTGTGTGTTTATATGTTTGTTACTTCTTCACGCTCAAACGGCTGGACCAATTTTGATGAAATTTGGTATAGAGATAGCTTGAGTACCGGAAAAGGACATAGGATACTTTTTATCCCGATATTCCCACGGGATCGAGACTTATCCGGGTAAAACCGCGGGGCGCAGCTAGTAATCCAAACTAATATTATAAATGCGAAAGTAACTCTGTCTGTCTGTCTGTCTTTTCTTCACGCCTAAACTACTGAACCGATTTAGATGAAATTTGGTATAGAGATAGTTTGAGTCCCGGGGAAGGACATAGGATAATTTTTATCCCGATTTTCCCACGGGATCGACACATATGCGGGTGAAACCGCGGGGCGCAGCTAGTAATATTATAAATTCGAAAGTAACTCTGTCTGTCTGTATGTTACCTTTTCACGCCTAAACCACAAAACCGATTTAAATGAAATTTGGTACCTATAGAGATAGTTTGAGTCCCGGAAAAGGACGTAGGATAGTTTTTATCCCGATATTCCCACGGGATCGAAACTTATGCGGGTGAAACCACGGGACGCAGCTAGTATATTATAATTTGCGTTTATCGACCTTCCTCTGGGGATTTTATTAGTTTTGAATCGTTAATGGAGGATTCTCTCAATGTGTTGAAATCAAGTAACAAACGTATTATTTTATGTGGAGAATTCAATATTAATATTTATTTAAGATATTACTCCATTAAATATTAGACTTCTCAATCTGTTTAGGTCTTATAAATGAAACATGTAGATTGGTGTCTGAAATGGTCTTTTGAGGAAAGAACCACACAGATTAAGGCGGTACCCCAACCAAATAACCTTGAGCATTGTGACAGAGACGGAGAGCGACACGACTTCCTCGTACGAAAGAGATGCAGCGCACCCTGCGCACGCCCCTTTATCATAGAACTCGCACAATTTTTGGAATAATATTAATAAAAAAAGAATAGCGATCTTTTTAAACAAATTATCTATCCATTGGTGAAATCCTCAAATTAATAGAACGTCAAATTTAGCAAAAGATGCATGCAATCAATAATTTTAGTCACTTTTTTAAAAGGAGATTTTAAATGTATTAGTAACATATAAAAACAAATAATAACGTGCAATGTGATGATAGGATATCGAAAATTAATAATGTGCTTTTAGATGTACTTTATTTCTCATAATTATTGAGTTAATAGCCTCTGAATAACGGAGAAAATCGCGGTTTTGGTCGGGGTACCGCCTTAAATGGATAGGTATAATTTAATTACAATCAGTGGGAGAGTGTCCAGTCTGGAGACGAGCTCTACAGAGTCGTTCGGGGCGGGGTGCGACTCTTCCCCATTAGGGGGAACCGACCTAAACATTAATATTTAACATAATTAGGAAAAACGAACATTTTATCAGCCTAGGGTAATTTAGGAACAGTCACAATAAATTTATATTAAATAGTTATATGTTATTAATAATTCTATTCCAATTTATGCTAATTTCTATCTAATTTGTCTATTTTTTATCTAATTTTTATCTAGTTTTGTCAAATTTTGTTTCACTTTATTTCATTTCATCTTTTAATTATGTGATTTTACCTAATTTTATGATTGTATGACATGTCTAATTACTAACATTGACCAATAACTTGTATGTGTGGTGCAAACTGTCAATATAAGTTGGTTATTAATAAATAAATAAAATAAAAATACCTAATGAGTTATCTCAAATAAGTAGATTCCGATGAATTGAGAACCTCCTCCTTTTTTTAAAGTCGGTTAAGAAACTTTATTAATTGAATTTGTTATCAGAACATATCCAATTTGTTTTTCCATTAAAATGTAATGGACCGCAGAGCAGTAAACTGATAACCTCATTTACTAAGTATATGTACGGATTATTCGTAGACATTACTTTATTTCTGCTGCTTCCAACTGTGTGTTTTTCTTATTTAGCGGAGGAAATAATAATAAAAACGTACATATTATTCAAATAATTAATGTACTTTTTTATTATTATTTTATTCTCTAAATTATTATACAACAGCCTGCAGACACCAGAGGTGAGTCTTAGTACTGGAAATTGTAAAAAAAATATCATTTCATTTTAGTTAAACACATAATTTACTGATTTTTTTATTATTTTTTTTATTATGTAGATTATTATTATGTACATAATATTATTATTATATAATGTGTACAATTATATGAAAAAAATAAACAAAATAATCATAGGGCATCAAAGAATTCGTCCGCATCACTGTCAACAGGAACAGTGCCCAAAAGGCTGGCAGCATTGCCACGTTGTATGGCAATGCTAATTCTTTGGCCAAGAAATAGGCCAGCCGTCTGGTCACGTGAAGAGTCGACTAACCGCTTGGCGATATCTCGAAAGACCAAGTGGGCACTCGGACCCCATGGCCCTAGTGTTTCAACCCCAAACGGCTCGAACATATAACTCCCAATTAGGTTGCAATATTTTCGCCGTTTGAGGTTTTGTTATTGTTTATTATGTTGACATTAATTAATTTAGTTAATTAGTCATCAATCAGTAATACATGACATTGTATTACTGATTCATGACTATTAAAATTTGACGTTAAAAAGTGCCTTTTATAATTATGCCTATTTTAAACTATTTATTTTTAAAAGCAAGGTGTTAGTACCCGACTGCGCCAGAAGGAGGGTTATGTTTTTTAAAGTATGTATGTTTGTATAATTGTTTGGCACGCTCTGTGGCCTGAACGGCTCGATGGATTTTGGCTTGAGAGATGTCGTTAGATTCGTATTGACTGTGAAAGTGACACTGGGTATATCAAAATAAAAAAAAACAAAATAGCGGATTTTAAGCGCCATATTATGCCTTCAAAAAATTTTTTTTTTCTCAAAACCTGTCGACTGGGGTATCAAAATAAAAGGTTTTAAAAGGTGATTACAAAAATATATACAACTTATATGGTTAAAAGTAATTCAAAGTGACAAATCGTAAAAAACACGTATCAAGAACTAAATCGCCTGCGAAATCTTTCACATTTGTAAACTAAAAAGCTGGAAATAAAACAAAGTAATTAAAAAAAATTAAAAACCCGACTGCAACCTTATACTAAAACTAACTGAAAAGCTAAAAACAAGCCCCTTTTAAATTAAATAAAAGTTGGAAGCAGACATACCATACCATTATTATAGTTTCAAACTCAAATGGGTCCCGCCTGCTTCCAACTTTTATTTAATTTAAAATGGGCTTGTTTTTAGTTTTTCAGTTAGTTTTAGTATAAGGTTGAAGTCGGGTTTTTTAATTTTTTTAATTAAGTACTTTTTTATTATAATAACTGAAAACCCGAAAAGATCATTGTACAGTCACGTCTAAAAGTATGTATACACTTGGCAATTTTCAATTGCGATTTTTTCGTGAAATAACGAATGCAACGTTGAAAAACGACACTTAACATAAACCTATGGGTTTGAAATAGTAGATTGTACAACTAAGGCATAAAAGAAGCTATTTTACCCCGAAACGTTTATATCCACCCGAGCCGCAGGCGAGGGTGGATAGTTAAGTCGAGGGGTAAAATGGCTCGTTTATGCCTGAGTTATACACTCTGCTTTTCACTTCGTTTGCGAGAAAATGAAACAGGCATAAAGTATACAGTACATAATTAATCAAAAATGTTGCATCCATAGCTAATTCCCGCCACCACAGATAATACCACCACGAAACTTTTTAAAAGTTTTTTTTTTAATTTTCAACATTTGTCATTCGACTTGGGTACTTCATACTGCCAAAAAATGAAAACGTTTCTTTGCCTTTTTACATAATAAATGACAACTATTTTACCTGATTTTATTAAATTAACGATAGAAAACACGGAAGTGGTATAAATTAAAGAAAATTAAATAAATCACGACTTTAATCTGCGAAGTTTTATTGTGCGTTTGGCTGTTGGGCCTGATTACTTTAGTCTTAGAAAAAAAAATTACTTTATGCACTAGAACATAAAAAGCCATTTTATGTCGCCTAAGCACAACATAAAGACGGACTTTTAGAGCATGATAAGTGAAAATAGTATTTTCGTAATAATATAAAATTTAATTCAAAAATAAAGGAGAAAATTGCCTTTGAACAAAGCCAAGTGTATAGATACTTTTAGGCGTGACTGTACTCATCATTTTTAAATACTTTTACTATGTGACAAACAGAAATCGCATACAACATACAGCTGTTGCAACATTTTGTTTAGTTATCATAAACTAGCTTTCGCCCGCGTGGAGGTCGGAAATTATCCCAAGGAAACGTATTATTGGAATTCATACTAAACGTTGTAATTCCGCATAGTAACGCCTGATTCCACCATTTACCATTTTATAATATTTTCTTATTGTTGTCATTTTCCAGGATAATTCCAGTATCCTGGAGGTCGGAGACAATATCTCTTTCTCGAATTGAGGTAACAATGCAGATTTTAAAGTATCTATGTAATATATTATTATTGTCTTCATTATACAGGGTGTTACAGAAAGGGTATATCAATACAAACGGGTTGAAGAGTGTATCTGGTCTAGAATCTCTGTACAAAAATTCAGCTCAAAAGCATTAACTTTGAAAATGCCTAATATTTTTTTTATTTCGACATCACGGCGCTGCACTGGCGCGCGGCGGCGTGATGTGCGTGTACTATGCGCACAGACACACTACAGATAATGGATAATGACCCTCGTAGTGCGGTGACACGTTTTTTATGATTTCAATTTAATATACTATCGAAATAAAAAAATATTAAGCATTTTCAAAGTTACTGCTTTTGAGCTGAAATTTTGTACAGAGATTCTAGACCAGATACGCTCTTCAACCCGTTTGTATTGATATACCCTTTCCGTAACACCGTGTATATGATAATTGCATGCTGAACAATTTTGACTCGCCTATTTTTATAATAGGACTTACCGTTTAGCTGAAAAATGCAAAAAACCGATATTTGCAACATTTGACTTTGAATATTTTTTTTTTGCACACGTCGGATCGATGGGGACTTTTGACAATTTATTTGTAATGGTGTTCCTAACATTTATACTAATTTTCAGCTTTATGCGAATTAATGTAACCTAAACGTTTATTTTGACTGGGCTAATTATTGAACAATAAATTAGATAAATAATAACACTCATATACAGTGTGGCGATTAGGTTATCACATTAATAAATGAAACCACGTATTCTACATCAGGTATTTTAAATTTACACAATTACAATTATTCATTACAATTAACATCTAGCCGTGGTACCTAATATGAAAACCATAAAAATGAATCGCCGAAATGTCTATACTTACGCGCATAACTTCCGAACGACTGCACCGAATTGGATAATTTTTTTTTTGTTGTATTCGGTATTGTCTGGACAAGGTTTGTATGAAAAAAAATCGAATATTCGAAAAAAAAATCTTTTTTAATTTTCTATTTTTGTAAAAAAAATATTTTATTTTTTAACAGACAATTTAAAATCATAGGGAATGACATCGCCGCAATTTTTAATTGTTTTTTTTTTCTCAAATATGCTTGGAAATTTGAGCATTATTTTGACAACGTTCCTTGAGTTAATTGAAAAAAACATAAAAAAGTACACTACTTGTTTATTTATACACTAAATCAGCTTAGTAGGCGTTTCGGCCTCTGAGTTTCGTCCGATCCGGTCGAAACAGGGATGTCATTATCTATACATATAAAATTCAAAGTCCTGACTGACTGACTGACTGATATATCAACGCACAGCCTAAACCACTGGTCCTAGAGACATGAATTTTGGTGGGTGTGTTCTTAGTGAAGAGTAGGTATTTACTAAGAAAGGGTTTTTCGAAATTCCACCCCTAAGAGGGTGAATAAACGAATGGGGGGAGGGTGAAATTTCATGCGAACGAAGTCGCGGGCAGAAGCTAGTTATTACTGTTGTTGAGTGGTGTTTCGCACTATACTTTTTTTTAAGCAAATTTTGTACATTCAGAATGAAAAACCTTAGGTGGGGTTATATTATTTAAGTAAAAGTCGGGGAATTGTTGGAAATAGATAAAGTTTAATTTATACAATTACAATGACAATGCCCTTCTTAAGAATTATAGGCCCATCTGACTTCTGAGCCATGTCTACAAGCTGTTTTCGAGAGTCATCACGAACCGTCTCGCGCGCAGGTTTGACGACTTCCAGCCTCCCGAACAAGCCGGATTCCGTAAAGGCTTTAGCACCGTAGACCACATACATACGCTGCGACAGGTTATACAGAAGACCAAAGAGTATAACCTGCCTCTCTGCTTAGCGTTTGTGGACTACGAGAAAGCCTTTGATTCGATCTTGACATGGGCTGTACTGCAGTCTCTTCAACGGTGCCAGATCGACTATCGGTACATCGAGGTGCTGAAGTGTCTGTACGAAAACGCCACTATGTCAGTTCGACTCCAGGACCAGACCTCGAAACCTATCCTTCTGCAACGAGGTGTGAGACAGGGAGACGTTATCTCTCCGAAACTGTTCACCGCTGCTCTGGAGGATGTCTTCAAGGTTCTGGACTGGAAAGGAGCTGGCATTAACATCAATGGCGAGTACATAACTCACCTTCGGTTTGCCGACGATATAGTAGTCATGGCTGAGACTATGAAGGACCTCAGTACAATGCTCGATGACCTCAGTAGAGCCTCTGAAAGAGTGGGTCTGAAAATGAACATGGGCAAAACGAAGGTCATGTCAAATGCCCATCTAACACCCACTCTCATGAAGATCGGAGATGCTACACTCGAAGTCGTGGACGAGTATATTTACCTAGGACAAACTGTCCAGTTAGGTAGGTCCAACTTCGAGAAAGAGGTCAATCGTCGAATCCGACTCGGCTGGGCAGCGTTCGGGAAGCTACGCAATATCTTCTCGTCCCACATACTGCAGTGTCTCAAGACGAAAGTCTTTGACCAGTGCGTATTGCCAGTGATGACATATGGCACTGAAACGTGGTCGCTCACTATGGGCCTTATTAGAAGGCTGAAAGTCACCCAAAGGGCAATGGATGTGCTTGGAGTTTCCCTGCGGGATCGAATCAGAAATTAAGAGATCCGCAGGAGAACCAAGGTAACCGACATAGCCCGAAGAATTGCCAAACTTAAGTGGCAGTGGGCAGGGCACATTGCTCGCAGAACAGATGGCCGATGGGGCCGAAAGGTTCTGGAGTGGCGACCGCGTACCGGAAGGTGTAGCGTTGGAAGGCCTTCCACAAGGTGGACCGACGACCTTGTGAAGGCCGCAGGAACTCGTTGGATACGAGAAGCACAAAACCGTTCGAAGTGGAGTTGCTTGGGGGAGTCCTATGTCCAGCAGTGGACGTCTTTCGGCTGAAATAATGATGATGATGATGTTCCTGACGTTACTTTGCCTCTAAAAAAGGATTCGTCCGTGACACCATTAATAATAATGAAATTCCTGTTTCGACCGAATCGGACGAAACTCAGCGGCCGAAACGCCTACTAAGTCAGTAAATCAACGTTATATCAGCCTTATTGATTGAAGCATAAAGTCTATACAATAAGCATATAAATTTTATACTGCGGTAGCCGTGTTTGACGTAAAGAAAGTACCAAATAATTATACGGCTGTTGCCGTACTGTCATTCAAATCAATCTACCTAGTCTTTTCCCAAATAGGTTGGGGTCGGCTTCCAGTTTAACCGGATGCAGCTGAATACCACTATTTTACATGGAGTGACTGCCTATCTGACCTCCACAACCCAGTTACTGGGTAACACGATACCCCTTCGTAAGACTTTCGGGCTTCAGATGACCCGTAACGACTGTCAAAGATCCAAGAATGACAGCCGGGACCAACGGCTTAACGTGCTTTCCGAGGCACGGAGGGGTTTCGGTATATAAAGATGGTCACCCATCCACGGACTGACCGTGGCAAGCGTAGCTTAACCTGATCGATCGACCCATGCAGCTTTTTTATTCCATGAACTTTCAAAATACGGTTACAGCCGTTAACGCGCCGGAATGTGTAGTAATAAGAAATTCATGAATATTTTTTAAGAGATTTAAGTTTTTGTTGCGCGCCACAATTAATGCCTGGTATATGGTGAAATTAGTTACCACTAGCGCCATCTAGTATCGAGTAGCAGAACTAGTAGAGTCAAGATCCTTTTAGAAATTTCGATGCTAGAACTTTCTAGAACTGTCAACATCAGTCGGGCCGGTATGTACTCGAACATTCTAGACGTTTCTATAGTAGAAGGTTCTGGAACTATCTGAGGTCCTATACAGGGTGGAATTTTCGAAGCGTGCCTAGAGTGAAAGTACACTAAATACTGAAGACAGCAAATTTTACTCAAAGGAAACATTCCTTTATTTTTAAAAAGAAACAAAACTGCATTTAAAGATTTTTGAAAATACGCTTGCCACACCCGGGAATCGAACCGACTAAAATCCGAAAAAATAGCATCCTATTCTTTTATGGCACCAATCGATAGTGTCAATCATAAGGTTGTAATTGGTGTTGTTAATTATAGTGTCTATTTTTTTGGTTATTAAATCGGCAGTCATGTTCGTAAACGGGCGCCGTCGGTTGAGACTGGTCATCTCTTAATTGCCAAGGCTTATTTGTAATCTTATTTTTTGCATTGTTTCTTCACTTGTGTTTTTTACATTGTTCTCACATATAGAAGCAACAAGAATAATGTACCCAGGATTTTGTAATATTCTTGATTTAAAAGAGTGTCCATGGAATTACTTGCCCGTTCTTCTCCATAGAGATCTACGTTTTGGAATGGGCAACCAGCTTCAACTTTCTGACTAACTGACCGACTATTTAATTTTGACAATTCAAAAGTGCCTGTACATGGTTTAATTGAAATAAAAGCTTTGAGTTTGCAGTTTTTATTGTCACGAACCCCAAGCTCGTATCAATATTGTCAAGTAAATAATTGTATGTCTTTGTTTCAGGAGCTAGGACATGTTTGCTAAAATCAGCATAAAGATTCGTCATATTCATGGTGGGCCCACGTGAGGTTTTATTCTGCTAATATTAATGATTTATGTTCACCGATTCACTTTACCACACTGGTTGGAAAAAGTAATGAATCGAAAGGCTGCTCTAAAGCCAGATGGGACATTCACCATGTATATTCAAAAAATTTGAAAGTTTCACCGTGGGAATACAAAAATTTTATTATATCTACGAATGTGGGCCTCGACGTAGGAAGGATGCACTACTACCTTTACACCTACTACTACCACTATCACCACTACTACTACTACAACTGAACCCACTACTGACTCCGGGCGTAGCGTAACCTGAGTAAATATGTAAATAGTATTTATAATGATATGAGCGGTTGACTGTTGATAGAAATGTCACGCGCCCCACAATTTAATTTTTTCGTCTGATCAGTGCCCTAGATTGATGTGGAAAGTGGTGTGAGTACTGGTATCTAGGATCTACCGAATTATTTCTTGGCTTTTATTACATTATCTACATCCCTATTTTCATTAAAACCGTTTAACTTGAAAAATTTTTTTTTAATTATTTTGTCTTAGTTTAGACTATGTAGACTTAATTTCTGTCTCGAAGCAAGGAAACCCCTTCTTACAATTTTCAATCTTTGGCTTGAGTAACAACTTTTTTCTATCACTAAAACGCAACTTTTTGGTGTTTGGTTTGATAACGAAGCCATGTAATGACACTGATACGGTATTGATGCTATCACCGGTGAATTCTGTGGATTCAGTGGTAGTGGCAGTATTGGTAGTAGTGGTAGAGGTAGTAGTGAGTGTATTGGTAGTGTAGCGGTATCTACAACGCCACATGCGAAACAACGCGTCATACTGACGTCACGAAATCCTGCACCTCGCAAGCAGAGTTTACCGCGAACTAGCACAGATACAATGGCCCGACATGAATCATTGGGCAGTTGCCCGCCAGACACAATACCCGTCTGGTTGGAGGATCCTCTCTTTTAACATGAGTATGAGTGAACTTTACACCCTGTTCCTCATACCTTAATACTCGTGACCCCGAACATGAACGTCAGCGCAGTCTTCGTGCAAATACTTCAGGGTGACGTCATCATCATCACTCCCGCAAGCTTCAACGGGTGTCCTGACCATCAGCATGCAGCGTCCGCGCATACCCTGGTCATTACCCTCAGCCTCATCAGCAACCTCGGCACAGCACACTGCGCTTTCGGCCGGCCTACAAGCAGAGCTCTTAAAAACCCTCTCCTAGTCAACGCCAGCAGTCAGCCTCAACCCGACGCTTACCACATCCGACGCACTGGAGCATGACGCAGCGCCACCCCGACTCACTGGAGAGATCTTCGCAAACAGTTCCGATTCACCATGAACTATGCGGCAATCGGTTCCGACTCACTGGAACCTCAGCTGGCCTGGCAAGCATCGCAAGATACAAGACACAGCCCACTATCGACCTCCGGTCTCCGGGGGGGAGTGATTTAGCGGTATCTACAACGCCACATGCGAAACAACGCGTCATACTGACATCACGAAATCCTGCATCTCGCAAGCAGAGTTTACCGCGCAACTAGCATAGATACAACGGTCCACTTGAATCATTAGGCATTTTACCACCACTAACACTACTACTACAACCACTGAATCAACATAATCCACCTGTGATAACAACAGTACCACATTAGTGCAATTACATGGTTTCGTTGTCAAACCAAACAGTTGCGTTTTAGTGTCAGAAAAAAGATGTAACTCAAGCCAAAAATTGATAATTGTACGGAGGAGTTTCATGTTTCGAGGCAGAATTTGAGACTTCACAGTCTAAATTAAGACAAAAAAAGTAAAAAAAAAATTTTTAAGTTAAACGGTTTTAATGAAAATAGTTGTATAGATAATGTAATAAAAGCTAAAAAATAATTCGGTAGATCCTGAGTATCAGTCATGACAACATTTTGCTCATCAATCTAGCTCATTAATCAGACAAAGAAATAAAATCGTGGGGCGCGTGAAATTTCTATTAACAGTCAACCGCTCATATCATTATAAATGCTCTTTACATATTTGCTCAGGTTACGCTTCGCCCAAGATTTTATTTTTTGAAGTGAAACTTCTTTACGCACGCTTGACTTGGGGAGTAAGCCGGCGAACCCGTGACGTAAGCGTTACGAAAAGTGTGATCGGGCGAGGCGAACGGGAGTTGAGTGGGGGATATAAGCAAGAGAAAGCAGTGCGCACGCACATTTTCTTTCTCTCTTCCTCTCGTAGCCAAATACGTTCCGTATATCTAAGCACAGTGCAGGCCTATTGTCTGTCTCGAAGTTTCACTTCAGTCGTGTGGTCATAAGCACACTCAGTTTTTTTGTCTGACCAATGCCCTAAATTGATGAGGAAAATGGTGTGATGACTGGTACCTAGGATCAACTGAAATATTGTTTGGCTTTTAGTCCATTATTTACAACCCTATTTTCAAGTTTTTAGTTTTAATTTAAACTCTATGATCCGTCATGTACTGTGTTCTACTTGTAAGGCCCTTTCATTCGATACCCATTACCTTTATTGTAACAAATATGAAATTATAAATATTGAAACAAATATGAAATCTGGCATTTTGTGCCGGCGGCCATCTTAGATTTGAAATTTTTTATAGTGTACTACTTCTACTAGTCAAGCCATTCCATTTGATGCCCATATTGAGGGGCTTATGAGAAAATATGTAATCCGCCATTTTGTAGCGGCGGCCATCTTAGATTTACAATGGTACTCTTAAATTAAATTGTATTATCATCAAATCTTAAAGGTGTATACCAAATATAGCTAGGAAGGGGGTAAAATTTTAATGACTAAATTCGACCCAAATAAATAAATGTCGGAATAAAAAGGGCTGAGGTCAGAGAAATCATAAAACCAAGTAGTATACTTGTTTATTCTTATATAAACTAGTAAAACTCTTAAAAACAAATCTTAGTAAAAAATCATGTCTTAACGTCTTCACTCCGTCATTCAAAAGCCAACTGTCATTCGCCTTTTTATATACCTTCCACGTCATCCCAAGCATACGTCTTTGGCATACATCATCTGTCTCACTTACACCTTAGCATTCAGCTCTTTCACATAATCATGCATTCACATGCATTCAACATCGTTCCATTCCTACATTCGGCCGCCCAGCTCCAGAGGCGCTTCCTTTACCTGGATTGGATGATAACTTTTTATGCGCTTGGGAGCTTCCCGCCTTGCTAACGGATGCTCCAGCAAAACTTCTTTCTCATCTGTAATACAATTCCTGTTATTTGGCCCCTCACTTTCATCTGTAAATATGGTCACACAACCTTCACTCGACCCTTTTTCGGGATGCATGAAGAAGCCTCCTCGTGTAGCGCTGTTTGTTCCGCTAGTTACTCAACTGAACCGAGCGCTCGGCGCATCCTGGACAGTCACACCCAACACCTTATTTGACTGGCCAATTCTTCCCTTGCGGTGGTAGGGCTACCGCCCGCCTGGTTTGCGACCACCCTCCCACTGGAGTCCGGCATCAAGCAGCCTGCTGCGTTTAGTCGATGCGTGGGAGTTCCAGTGCCCTAGGCATCTTCTGGGCACACTAGTTCCATCATAGACCTCATCCATCGCTTTCCATCAGGTGTGATCGAGGTCTAGAGCAGGCCCATTCAGCAATAAAAAAAGACTGAAAAACACTGGTCTATATTACCCGTCGTCATAGTCTTTTCTAAAGATTGCACTTGCGAACGCCCAAGTCCAGTTAGCGTTAAACCACCGTCATTTAATTCTACGCCACATAATTCTACCGACATCACAAGGCCAATTCTCGTAATTTAAAACGTTCAAAATCTATTCGCAGTATCATCTCGGCGACATACAAATGTCAAAAACTTGTCAAAATGTAGGGACATTTGAGGTATTTTTGACAGATTGAGACTGAGATCAGACTGTGAACGTTCGTAAAATTACGAGAATTGCCCCTCACATTAAAGTCACTACCCGAGTCAATAAGTTAGCTAGACTGGTGCTTTTCCGCCGCTCTCACCATTTTTAGAGGTTTTCTCGCGTCTTTTCCTGTGACTTGAATTACTTCCGAAACCTCATTTGACGTTGAAGTCACCGTGACGTTTTTACTGCCGCGGTCGGCATCATGGCCGCTCATACAAGCATCCCGGTTGTCCGAGTCCGTAGTAAAACTCTTAAAATAAAAACACATCTTAGTAAAAAATCACGTCTTACCGTCTTCACTCCGTCATTCAAAAGCCAACGGTCATTCTCCTTTTTCTATACCTTCCACGTCATCCCAAGCATACGTCTTTGGCATACATCATCTGTCTCACTTACACCTTAGCATTCAGCTCTTTCACATAATCATTCATTCACATGCTTTCAACAGCGTTCCATTCCTAAATAAATAACAAACAGGGGCATGCTAAATAAAACCGTTTAAAAAAAAAACCAGCGCGTCCTACAAAATGTAATGTCTGCAGCACCCTAGTAGGGCTTGACTTAATCGATGTCAACATAATTTACATGGTTCTACCAAGGACCTAGGCAGTTTTGGGCCTGATTTTTTACACAAATAAAAAATTTACCAAAAATCAATTTACATACCTATATTGATTTTAGGTAAACTATTTATTTGTGTTCCCTTGTGTGTGGGGGTGTGTGTGTGTGACCTAGGCAGTTTTGGGCCTGATTTTTTACACAAATAAAAAATTTACCAAAAATCAATACACGTATATTGATTTGAGGTAAACTTTTTATTTACGTAACAAATCGGCCCAAAAACTACCTAGGTTTTTGGTAGATCCATGTAATCGATAATATCAAGCCTTGTCCAGCCCTCCTAGGATGCTGCAGGTATTAAATTTTGTGGGCAGAGCTGTTTTTTTTTAAACGGGTTTATTTAGCATGCCCTGTTTGTTATTTATTTGGGTCTAATTTAGTACTTGAAATTTTACCCCCTTCCTGTTGGCAGATAGATCTGATATTTGGTACACACCTTTAGTTTTGATGACAATACAATTTAATTTAATCAGTACTATTGTAAACCTAAGATGGCCGCCACTACAAAATGGCGGATTACATATTTTTTCAAACCACCTCAATATGTGTATCAAATGGCTTGACTAGTAGAAGTAGTCCACTATGAAAGATTTCAAATCTAAGATGGCCGCCGGCACAAAATGCGAGATTTCATATTTGTTTCAATATTTATAATTTCATATTTGTTTCAATAAAGGTAATGGGTATCGAATGAAAGGGCCTTGCGAGTGTAAGGCCCTTTCATTCGATACCCATTCGATTAACACTATGCTCCGTCATACACTGTGTTCTATTTAGAACCATGGACTTATTATATTACCATGCTTAGAACACAGTGCATAACGGATCATAGAGTTTAATATAAAAACTAAAAACTTGAAAATAAAATAGGTAAGTATAAAAATATTTTTATGTCGGTGAGGTCGCTTGTCACCTGTACATTGTCTGTGTTATTAGCAGTGATCGGAATAGGCTGAGTATATTTACCTAAAATTTAAAGAACAGAGACGAAAATCGGAGACTTCCTTAAGACTAAATTAAAAAAAAGAATATTTTTTTTATGTTGGTTGAACATTTCTATATAACATGAATATATTAATGAGTCATAAACATTCATGTTATATTGAAATGTTCAACCAACATAAAAAAAAAATATTTTTAATATTAGTTATTTTATTTATCAAAACATTGATTACGATTTATTAAAGCGTTCATAATGTTTATAATAAAATAAGATATTGAAAATTACATAATTAAAGTTCCGGTAAAAAAAAATTTTGTCGTAAGGAAGTCTCCGATTTCCGTCTCTGTTCTTTAAACTTTAGGTAAATATACTCAGCCTATTCCGATCACTGGTTATTAGTTAAGTACTAACATAGGTTAAGACTATTGTTACTAACCCAATGGATCACTGTTATCTGAATAAAAAATAATGAAAAATAAATAAATAAAAGGTTTTAATGAAAATAACACACCCGATGTACCTACAAACGGGGTGAATAGGGATGCAGGGGTGAATTGGGACGAAACTTTAAAATGGATTTTAGCGTTGAAATGATAATTATAGTTTTTTGCCGACAAGGGCACTTAATCGTTAATTATAATGCAGTAAACACATTAGAGTCATTTTTGGCAACAAGATATATTATTTCAATGTTAAAATCGCTTTTAAAGTTTCGTCCCGTTTTACCCCTGTATCCCTATTCGCCCCGTTCGACGGTAGATAATGTACTAAAAGCTAATAATGATTTTGTGAAAGACGGCATGGTTGACAATCAGGCATATTATCTCCGGGTGTTCTCGTCTAGGACTCTAGCTAACGGAGAGTACTTGACAAAGCCTTATAGCCAGGATAATCCATCAGCAACTTGCTCTGAAATACAACCTTGTGGAATCGGAGGTGCCTTACTATAGGTGTGCCCGACCCAGTTCTCGAAAATGGTAATATCACATTATATTGGGATCGATCCATCATCACTGACAGGACTATTGCTGCCAATAACCCGGATATAGTGGTGGTGGATCGATCAGAGCGGCGCGCAATGATTGTTGACATAACTGTCCCGCATGATGAGAACCTCGTGAAAGCCGAGAAAGATAAACAAATCAAGTATCTTGACTTAGCTCACGAGGTTGTCGACATGTGGGATGTGGACTCGGCGATCATTGTGCCAACCCAACACCTGAGGAGGCTCTCGTTGGGCAATTGGATCAAGGGCTTGATCCAGAAAGCGGTGCTTCTGGACACGGCCCGCATTGTTAGGAGGTTCCTCTCTCTGGAGCCCTGACCGCCGCACTAGCACAACAAGCTACTACAATCTGTCAAATTTCCTTAATAGATTTTCAATTTTATCGCTAAAGCATAAGGTTCAAAGTTGATTGGCAAAATTTGACAGTTTCGGATAGCTTGATATGCTGGCGTCTGTACCTACCTAGATTAGGTTTATTTGAAACGTCGCTTATGGTTAAAAAAAAAATATTTCTCAATTAGAAATTACAAAGATTTCACTTGCTCGAGAACATTTTTATTTAAAACTTATATTACTTAAGTATACGAACTTTGACACACATCATCATCATCATTTCAGCCGAAAGACGTCCACTGCTGAACATAGGCCTCCCCCAAGCACCTCCACTTCGACCGTTTCTGTGCTTCTCGCATCCAACGAGTTCCTGCGGCCTTCACAAGGTCGTCGGTCCACTTTGTGGGAGGCCTTCCAACGCTACGTCTTCCGGTACGCGGTCGCCACATACTAAGCAGCTATTGTTTATCTTTACAACAAAATAATTTACGTAATCTATACATCTATACAAATAAATACAATTGGAGTGTCTGTTTGTAATATTAAAATAACCGCTTTTAACATAACATTAACAGCAATTAGCAAAATAACATTTTTTACAATTTTTGTCTGTCTGTCTGTTTGTTCCGGTCAATCTCTGAAACGGCTGGACCGATTTTGACGGGACTTTCACTGGCAGATAGCTGATGTAACAAGGAGTAATATAGGCTACTTTTATTTAAGAAAAAGAATTAGGGTTCCGCGCAAAAAAATTAAAACCTTTCCGTCATACACGCGAACGAAGTCGCGGGCACAGCTAAAAAAAAAATTAAAATTTAAATCTATTTATTTCAAACAACTTGTCATGGAACATTTTACATCACATAGCACTCAATCTTGGAATACAAAAGAAGATTATGTGCGCTATTAACAACAACGCTATTAGTTAATAACATAATTCACTTCGTTGGTACGCAAATAACATTATAATAATAACAATAATAGCCTTTATTAACAATCTAGTTACTCGTACATGATTATAGTAAATAGTTAAAAAACTTTTTTACAAAAAAAACAACCGACTTCAAAAAAAACACTACAAAGTGATAAATAACTTTAATTTCGGAAGTCGGTGTCAAAAAACGAAAATGCGGAATCAACGCCAACATAATAACAATAATAGCCTTTATTAACAATCTAGTTACTCGTACATGATTATAGTAAATAGTTAAAAAACTTTTTTACAAAAAAAACAACCGTCTTCAAAAAAAACACTACAAAGTGATAAATAACTTTAATTTCGGAAGTCGGTGTCGTTGATTCCGCATTTTCGTTTTTTGACACCGACTTCCGAAATTAAAGTTATTTATCACTTTGTAGTGTTTTTTTTGAAGTCGGTTGTTTTTTTTGTAAAAAAGTTTTTTAACTATTTACTATAATCATGTACGAGTAACTAGATTGTTAATAAAGGCTATTATTGTTATTATTATAATGTTATTTGCGTACCAACGAAGTGAATTATGTTATTAACTAATAGCGTTGTTGTTAATAGCGCACATAATCTTCTTTTGTATTCCAAGATTGAGTGCTATGTGATGTAAAATGTTCCATGACAAGTTGTTTGAAATAAATAGATTTAAATTTTAATTTTTTTTTTAGCTGTGCCCGCGACTTCGTTCGCGTGTATGACGGAAAGGTTTTAATTTTTTTGCGCGGAACCCTAATTCTTTTTCTTAAATAAAAGTAGCCTATATTACTCCTTGTTACATCAGCTATCTGCCAGTGAAAGTCCCGTCAAAATCGGTCCAGCCGTTTCAGAGATTGACCGGAACAAACAGACAGACAGACAAAAATTGTAAAAAATGTTATTTTGCTAATTGCTGTTAATGTTATGTTAAAAGCGGTTATTTTAATATTACAAACAGACACTCCAATTGTATTTATTTGTATAGATGTATAGATTACGTAAATTATTTTGTTGTAAAGATAAACAATAGCTGCTTAGTAGTGGCGACCGCGTACCGGAAGACGTAGCGTTGGAAGGCCTCCCACAAGGTGGACCGACGACCTTGTGAAAGCCGCAGGAACTCGTTAGATGCGAGAAGCACAAAACCGGTCGAAGTAAAGGTGCTTGGGGGAGGCCTATGTCCAGCAGTGGACGTCTTTCGGCTGAAATGATGATGATGATGTGTGTCAAAGTTCATATACTTAAGTAATATAAGTTTTAAATAAAAATGTTCTCGAGCAAGTGAAATCTTTGTAATTTCTAATTGAGAAATATTTTTTTTTTTAACCATAAGCGACGTTTCAAATAAACCTAATCTAGGTAGGTACCTACAGACGCCAGCATATCAAGCTATCCGAAACTGTCAAATTTTGCCAATCAACTATGAACCTTATGCTTTAGCGATAAAATTGAAAATCTATTAAGGAAATTTGACAGATTGTAGTAGCTTGTTGTGCTGGTGCGGCGGTCAGGGCTCCAGAGAGAGGAACCTCCTAACAATGCGGGCCGTGTCCAGAAGCACCGCTTTCTGGATCAAGCCCTTGATCCAATTGCCCAACGAGAGCCTCCTCAGGTGTTGGCACAATGATCGCCGAGTCCACATCCCACATGTCGACAACCTCGTGAGCTAAGTCAAGATACTTGATTTGTTTATCTTTCTCCGCTTTCACGAGGTTCTCATCATGCGGGACAGTTATGTCAACAATCATTGCGCGCTACTCTGATCGATCCACCACCACTATATCCGGGTTATTGGCAGCAATAGTCCTGTCAGTGATGATGGATCGATCCCAATATAATGTGATATTACCATTTTCGAGAACTGGGTCGGGCACACCTATAGTACGGCACCTCCGATTCCACAAGGTTGTATTTCAGAGCAAGTTGCTGATGGATTATCCTGGCTATAAGGCTGTGTCAAGTACTCTCCGTTAGCTAGAGTCCTAGACGAGAACACCCGGAGATAATATGCCTGATTTTCAAACGTGCCGTCTTTCACAATATATCATTATTAGCTTTTAGTAAATTATCTACCGTCAAACGGGCGAATAGGGATACAGGGGTAAAACGGGTCCCGCCGCGGGAGACGCTCCGGACGTCGGGAGCCGCATGACGATTCCCGGCCACCGTAGGCGCGGGCCTGCGGACGGAGAGTAATGGGTAGCTCACCGTCCGATCAGGACCAGGCCCGTGCCGGACGGCGCGTACGTGTTCCACGCGCGCCTCAAAGAGATGTCAGCAAAAAGGAAGGGGCCTGCCAGGGCCGAAGCCTGCCGGGGGTGCGGGATTGTCCGAAAGGGTTACCGCTACCCCGGAACATAAAGGGCTAAGGAGGGAACACGGATGGGTTTTAGTCAGTAAGAGTCTGACACTCCCTTCCGCTCCACCCAGAGCGGGAGGGGTCATTTGATGATTTCCCATCCATAAAAAAAAAGGGGTGAAACGGGACGAAACTTTAAAAGCGATTTTAACCCTTTGACCGCCAACGACGTCTTAAAGCGTCACCAAAAAATTGGGCACAAGCGCCGACCACGACTTAAGACGTCAAAATGTTTGATAGTCAAATGCTTAAGAGCCTATACTACCTCAGCTAAAATTCATTCTTTATCTCGCTCATACGATACTGCTCGCTGACTGAGTGAGAGCGAAACAGAGTACGGTGCTGGGCGGCAGGCAGCGCCAATAGTTTAGGTATTTGCTTTTTACAGTGAAAATAATGGTAATTATAAAAAAGTAAATAACATAAGACCTGCTTTAAAGTAAGTTCAGTTAGTACTATGCAAAGTTTCATGATCTAATTTGAAGTATTTTTTGAATATCAGCGGTTTATTGTTCGGGTTAGAGGTAACTTTGGATTTATTTTCTATTAAGAAAATTTTATGGAATCGTGTTTTCGTCTAACATAAGACTTAGCATTAATCCTCAACTTTACTATAATATATATTTATTTCAAAATTAATGGTGCAGTATTTTCGACATAACGGAGGATCACGCTAAGCCATTTGAGGTAGTATAGGCTCTTAACAAGTACTTGATTTTTAAACTATATTACTACTGTATATTTTACGTGTTAGGGTCTCCCCACATTTATCGACGCGGAATCGGCTAACACCGGTCAAAAAAGCCTTTATGTCTACGTAATAAGGGTGTTACTAATACCATTCCGGATAACTCTTTAAACTAGTTAGTAAGACAACAGAAGTTACCCCTTCAAATAACCTATTACTATTAGAGAATAATAAAAAGGTATCTTCTGGCAATATTACTCATATTAATAAAAAACCAAAGGGAGGGCAACATGTTTTAAAATTATTTTACCAAAATATTCAAGGTTGCTCTTCTAAATTACTGGAAATAGAATTGTTTTTAGAGAATACCAAGTTTGATGTCATTTGTTTAACAGAACATTGGTTAAAAGCTCATCAAGTAATGTCAATTAATTATGAAAATTATTGTGTAGTTAGCCATTTCAGCCGAACATGTATGATACATGGTGGATCATTAATATTAGTTAAAAATTCTGTTAAATCAAAGGAACGAAAAGACATCGTCGGGCTGTCTGTTGAACACACCATTGAATTGTCCTGTGTTGAGCTCGATAAGCATGTAATAGTATGCGTATACAGACCTCCAAGTTACCAGAATCTATCTGTGTTTGATTCTGTAATGGAAGATGTGCTAAAGAAACTTTCTACTAGTACCTAGTAAGTCAATAATCATATGTGGCGATTTTAATATTAATTTATTAGAAAATAACTCAAATACTATGAGATTATTAAGTCTTTTTAGGTCATTTGACTTGTCAAATGTTTTTATTGAACCCACCCGAGTGACAGCTTCCTCTGCCACTTGTATAGATAATATTTTCTGTAACTGTGATTATTTACACAAACAAATTGTAAATACGTTGCCATCTGATCACAGCGGACAAACAATAACATTTTGCTCCTACATGCCTTTACAAAAAACTCTAATAAGGTTTAGGCCAATTACATCTAAAAATTTTGAGAAATTAAATAATTCTTTGGCAAGTAAATTATGTGCTCAGAGTTTTAATAACTTATGTGACCCGAATGAGTTCTACGCCGAGTTCTTTTCAATATTAAACACGTAATTTAATGACACTTTCCCACTAAAGACTAAAAGTATTTACACAAAGTTCTTATTTAGTGATTGGGCGACTCCAGGTATTCGTAAAAGCAGGGAAAACCTTTTTGAACTTTATGGCCTAAAGCAACATATGAATAACACAAGCTTTCATCAGTATGTTGCAACATATTCTAAGACTTTTAAAAGTGTATGCAAAACAGCTAAAGCTCTTTATATTAGCAATAAAATAAAATCAGCCGATGATAAAATAAAAACTACCTGGCAAATTAAAACAACGCTATTAGTTAATAACATAATTCACTTCGTTGGTACGCAAATAACATTATAATAATAACAATAATAGCCTTTATTAACAATCTAGTTACTCGTACATGATTATAGTAAATAGTTAAAAAACTTTTTTACAAAAAAAACAACCGACTTCAAAAAAAACACTACAAAGTGATAAATAACTTTAATTTCGGAAGTCGGTGTCGTTGATTCCGCATTTTCGTTTTTTGACACCGACTTCCGAAATTAAAGTTATTTATCACTTTGTATTGTTTTTTTTGAAGTCGGTTGTTTTTTTTTTTTGTAAAAAAGTTTTTATTTTTCACTTTTTAGTTGTACCTACCCCACAAAAAAGTAAACAAAAAGATCGTTAATGTAGACAATGTAGATAAATTTTTAGATTTTTGTTGATTTTTCAAAAACCGCTTATTCGATTTCGATAAAATTTTCATGGGACCATTCGAGAAGTATACCCTTTCTAACAAAAAAAGAATTTTTCAAATCGGTTGGGAAACGACGGAGTTATGCGCGAACAAACACAAAAAAAAAAAATACAAACATTCGAATTGAGAACCTCCTCTTTTTTTAGACGTCGGTTAAAAATATATTCCTCTCTTGTCTCCTTTTTCTCAGACATCTGTTTCCGAAGATTGTTTTGCATTCCCGGTCACGGGTTTCCCTCTTCCACATTGGCCCAGCTGTCCCCTTAAGGTCGTCATCCCGCCTATGTATTGGCCGTTCTCTCTTTCTTTTGCCTTCTCTTGGGTACCATTCGGCTACTAATTTGGCCCATTTCTCCTTTTTACCCGACTGCGCGACGCAAAGGAGTGGTAATGTGTTTATCAGCCTATGTATGTATGTAAGTATGTATGTATGTTTGTATGTTCCTTTGAAGCACTATACAGACCAAACGCCTGGGCCGATTTTTATGATTCGCACGTCAATCGATACCTCTTAGTCCGACGAGTGTCACTAAAGACATGACGTTAATGAAAATTCAATATGGCGACTACTAGACGCCATATTGTGAAAATGAAAAAATGAAAGTCAAGAAACTATGACAAGTGGGGTATCGTTGGATAGGTCTTTCAAAAATATCAGTGGTTTGGGAAGACCGTTTTTTGATTAAGTAAACCGTTCGTGACTTATCAAGCTTTAAAGTACCAATTTTCGTTAGAATCAAGTGTCCCCCCCCTCTACCAACTAAACGCGGCAGTAGTACCTATATATTACGAAGTTTAAAAGGAAACTATCACACTTAAGTGGGATTTACAACTCATAACTAAAAAGAATAAAATAAAAAAAATTAATTTAAAAAATCAAAAAACCCGACTGCGGTACTAAACTTAAGTTAAAAAAAACTGAAAAGCTAAAAACAAGCCCATTTTAAATTAAATAAAAGTTGGAAGCAGGCGGGACCCATACCATTTTTCTATTTTCAAACTCAAATGGGTCCCGCCTGCTTCCAACTTTTATTTAATTTAAAATGGGCTTGTTTTTAGCTTTTCAGTTTTTTTTAACTTAAGTTTAATACCGCAGTCGGGTTTTTTGATTTTTTAAATTAATTTTTTTTATTGTCTCTGATAAGGTGGCCCGCCCATTTCCATTTCAGCTTTTTTATCTTGTATGACACGTCTGCTATTTTCGTTTTCTTTCTGATTTATTTAAAGCTTACTTTGTCCTTGTTTGGCAAATTCAAACCTTAGTAGCGACCTCTAAATGGCATTTAAACATTTCAAAAAAAATACTGAATTACTTTCTTATTGTATATAACCAAATTACGTGGTGCCCCGCGAAATTAAAGAAAATTTTTTTTTTTCTTAGGAATAAGGACCACCCTAGTAAAGATGGTCACCCATCCACAGACCAACCGCGGCAAGCATAGCTTGACCTGATCGATCGACCTGTGCGGCTGTTATTACTTAGCCACAAGCCCCTCAGACTTTTAGACTCAGTGTTAATTAACACGTACTATCAATTACAATCAGAATCATTTTGAAGGATATTGCTAATCCATTAGAGGGGCTTGTGGCTAAGTAATAACAGCCCCACGGGTCGATCGATCAGGTTAAGCTACGCTTGCCGTGGTTGGTCCGTGGATGGGTGACCATCTTTACATACCAAAACCCTCCGTCCCTCGGAAAGCACGTTAAGCCGTAGGTCCCGGCTGTCATTCGTAGATCTTTGACAGTCGTTATGGGTCATCGGAAGCCCGAAAGTCTCACAACCAGTCTTACCAAGGGGACAAATTTTTTTTTAACCGGCAGCCTAATTGCGGAACGCCAAATCGTCAAATGATTCTGATCAGTTGGCTTCATTTCTATCACAATTGGCTTCATTTTACGATTTTCGAATTGCGAAACTCTAGTTTATTATGAAACCAATTATGAACGTTAAGGCCCTGCGCAGAAACTAGAGTTTCAAAATTCGAAAATCGTAAAATGAAGCCAATTGTGATAGAAATGAAGCCAACTGATCAGAATCATTTGACGATTTGGCGTTCCGCAATTAGGCTGCGGTACCGAACTTTAATGACGTAACTTTCAATATCTTATTTTATCATTAACATTATAAATGCTTTAATAAATCGTAATCAATGTTTTGATAAATAAAATAACCAATATTAAAAATATATAATGACGCATTAATATATTCATATTATATTGAAATATTCAACCAACATAAAAAATATATATATTTTTAAAATTTAGTCATAAGGAAGTCTCCGATTTCCGTCTCTGTTCTTTAAACTTTAGGTAAATATACTCAGCCTATTCCGATCACTGGTAATAACTTACCTGTGGTACAGTAGATGCAGGCTGCAAAGATTTCGCGACACACGGACACCAGTCACCATTTTTTTTTACACTAAACGTCTTTCAATATTCATTTGTTTTAAATAAAAGTCTTTGATTCCTAAATTCAAGAGTTCCTGTTAATTTTAGAGGACCGGTCCGGAGCCGAAAACTGCCGTCCGACGACCGGTTGGCGAACGGATCGATAAAACGCTTACGATATTTTTAATTCGCGAGTTTGCTAATATGACACCTGGGCTTTTAAGAACGTGCATTTTGAAAGTTGACAACGTCTCAGATAACTGTCAAATGTTTTGATTGACATAAAAATGTATGAAATATTGCTTTGTGTTGTACTAAAACATTAATTATGAATTGCAACCTTCCAAACGCTATTTTTATGCCTAAAACTGTTACAACACCTAACCTAATGTTATTATTGCAATTCTTAATCTATATTTTAATACAAAATACTGCAATCTAGGTATACAAATATTACAAAGAGGTAAAACTTGTTTCTTTGTTTGTATGTAGGGCGTACCTAATCTCTGGAACTATCAGTCGGATTTGATAAATTCTTTTTTTATTTGATAGCCCAATTCTTGAGGAAGTCTATAGGCTTTTAAACATCACGCTATGGCCCTTGGGAGACAAACAAAAAGAAAAAAAAGTCAGATAAAACGCGCGGACAGGTAATGTGATACGACGGGGTGGGTCGAACAAGAAATTTCACGCGAGCGAAGTCGCGGGCCGAAACTATATTTCATAATTTAATTTAGTAATAATGATTACATATTTTTAATCATGACAGCAAAATTTTTGACAGCTATTTTGCAACGTTGTCAACTTTCAGAATGCACGGCGTATATACTATAGAGCCCAGAAATGCATCATGGCGGGCTACGAATGGGCGTGGTTTAAGATTGCAAGTTGGTTAGAAAGAGAAAGATATATCGGGGCGCTGCAATCGCTTTCGTATCGATCGTACTGTTCTTGTAGCTACCTGTCCTTCCAAATAATAGACCTGTCCTCTGACAGCGGCAACCAATTCCAACCTTATTCTAATGAACATAAAGATTATTGTGATTTTGACAGTCTTGTCAATGCAACAGCAACTTTATTGCAATAACAATACACATGCAACTAGATCAATCAAATAATTTTATTCGTTTAAAACCATTTTTTTTTTCTCATGCACACGTCTTGTTCTTACAGCTCACTTTAGACATTGGCAGAATAGTGGACATCGGCTTTGCTTGCCATTTATTAAAAATAGAATAGAACAATACACATGATCTGACCACGATTTTGTCTGGACTTTAAAAGAGACTGTGACCTCTGAGTTTGTTTCGGCCTTTCTTCTCAGAATAGTCAGATAGGAAACGCCGACATCATCTAGCTTAAAAAAAATATGATTGACGTGTAAAAGTGTTTGTACAAACCTACTTATAGAAAATAAATCCTTTATCATTTATTTATCCTGTATAATATACATATACACATATACGGTGTAGATTACTGTGGAAGACTTCTTGCTAAGTACATGACCGAAGATGTTTGATACTTTGGTCGGGCGAAGGATAGGAGTCGAGGTTCCAGACTCTTATCACAAAATCGGCAAAACTCTTCCTCTCTTCATAATAAGTAATTAACTGTATACACTAGATACTAAAATAAATGACTAACTAACTTACAATACAAATATACAGGATGTTACAGAAAGGGTATATCAATACAAACGGGTTGAAGAGTGTATCTGGTCTAGAATCTCTGTACAAAATTTCAGCTCAAAAGCAGTAACTTTGAAAATGCTTAATATTTTTTTATTTCGATAGTTTATTAAATTGAAATCATAAAAAACGTGTCACCGCACTACGAGGGTCATTATCCATTATCTGTAGTGTGTCTGTGCGCCTAGTACACGCACATCACGCCGCCGCGCACCAGTGCAGCGCCGTGATGTCGAAATAAAAAAATATTAAGCATTTTCAAAGTTAATGCTATTGAGCTGAAATTTTGTACAGAGATTCTAGACCAGATACACTCTTCAACCCGTTTGTATTGATATACCCTTTCTGTAACACCCTGTATGAAAAAAAAAAAAACAAAGGACACTTAGGCGTCGATGTATTCGTCCGCATCGTTGTCATCCGGAAACGTGCCCAGAAGACTGGCAGCATTGCCCCGTTGAATGGCAATGCTAATTCTTTGGCCAAAGAACGACCCAGCCCTCTGGTCACGTGAAGTATCGACCAGCCGGCGAGAAATTTCCTTAAAAAGGAGACGCGCACTCGGGCCCCATGGCCCGAGCGTTTCGACCCCAAACGGCTCAAAGCTGTAGTTGCCCATAAGGTTACAGTATTTGCGCCGCTTGAGGGTCTCAGCAGCTGCAGCAGCGGCGCCAGCACAGCCCGCAGTGCTAGAAACATGAGTTTCTAAAAACTAAGTTTTTTTCAATATTTCTGCGTCACTTTTTTCATTAATCGATGCACTTTGTTCAATTTCCATTTTTCAAAACACTTTATATACACGAATTTTACGAATACACAGCACTGTGGCTACTACACAGACGGTCGAGCCATCAGCTGTCCATCCGCGTCCGCGTCCGCTTCCGCGTCCACCATCACCATCACCATCACCACCACCATCACCATCACCATCCATCCATCCATCAATCCATCCATCCATTCATCCATCCGTCCATCGTGTGTCACTTGGTTCACTTCGGTTGGCGCCGCCGTAGAAAGAGAGGGGGGGGGGGGAAATCTCTCGTGACGCGAGTTTAACATTTTTTACCCATTACAAAAAGTGTTCAACGCCGCTAAAGAAGTTTTCACTTCAAAAATCTCAACCATTTATGCAAAGGTGGATCAGCTAATTGTAATAACTGACCGTAGGAGTACCTATGTTCGTGTGTTTTACACCTTAGGTACTTTACC
The DNA here is from genome assembly GCA_945859645.1 of Amphipoea oculea. NCBI lineage: Eukaryota > Metazoa > Arthropoda > Insecta > Lepidoptera > Noctuidae > Amphipoea > Amphipoea oculea. The sequence continues at coordinate 10,925,570 of OX243891.1, read as the reverse complement.
ACCTTAGCATAATATCAATCTATGTAGCCTTTTCCTTTCTTCGGCCACATATTACGTAGAGGCGATGAAAGTTTGGAAAAACTGATTGTGGTTGGGAACACCGAAGGCAAACGATCGCGCGGTCGTTCACCAACACGATGGACCGATCAGGTGAAGGAATCATCGTCCTCTAAATTCTACACGGTGGTAAGGGATGCGCTGGAAAGAAACCGGTGGAGGCGGATCATCCGCTCCAGATGCAACTCCGAAGCTGACCACGATCCTCAGACATGATGGACCGACTACAGAGAGAGAGAGCCTTTTCCCAGCTGTGTCGGGGTCGGCTTCCATTCTAACCGGATGCAGATGAATAACAGTATATAGTATATACCTATAGCGACTGCCTATCTGACCTCCACAACCCAGTTTACGGTACCATCTTTTCATAAGCATAGCCTAATCTGTCTATAACATTCCCACTGCTGGGACACAGGCGTCTTTTTTTAGGGTTCCGTACCTCGAAATGAAAAAACGGAACCCTTATAGGATCACTTTGTTGTCCGTCCGTCCGTCCGTCTGTCTGTCTGTTAAGACCCTTTTGCTCAGAAACGCGTAGAGGTATCAAGCTGGAATATACAGGGTGTCCCTGGAAGTATGGATCAAATCGAATAGGGGCGTGGGCAAGGTCATTTCCAAACTTTTTAATCCTGAGAATGTCGGTGAATTTTTTTACGGTTCAAAAGTTACGACAGATTTTAATTTTTTTTCAATCACTTCGCTTAGTGTTCAAAGAAAATAATCGTACAAAAATACTATCAGGGCTATCTAAAAAAAAAAATTGATAGCCCTGATAGTTTTTACGAATTTGATCTTTCTTCTCTTTTTTTTGTATTTATTTTTAGCTTTTTTTTATGTATTTTTTTTTGAATTTTTTTTGCTAAAACTTTTGGAAATGACCTTGCCCACGTCCCTATTCGATTTGATCCATACTTCTCGGGACACCCTGTATATCAAATACTCAGGTCTACTGTCCCTTGGAGCTGTGAAAAAATCAAACTTCTAAGCCAACGCAATCAAAAGATACAGCCGTTTATGCCGCAAATTTCCGACACTCGCAAGGGAATCAAAACCTACAGGGTACTTCCCGTGAACTCAGAATCTTAAAATTTGGTACGAAGCAACGTCTTATAGCAAAGATAAAGGAAAAATTGCGAAAACTGTAAATTTTTAGTTACATCATATAATAAACAATATTTTAAACAGGTTTGTACGGAACCCTCGGTGCGCGAGTCCGATTCGCACTTGGCCGGTTTTTTAGAGGGAGTGGGCCGTATCCACCACGCGGGCCCAGTGCATTTTGGTGAATATCAGGTGAATACCATCTTGCTATCTTGCTGATATGTCAAGATATGATCGAAAATTCAATTTAGAAAGGTCAAATCGGATATAAAAAAATATAATCAGTCTTTATTTATGTCCTTATCACCTTACGTCGCATTAAAGGTCATAGCACACGTATCAAATCGGACAGGGATCGGCACCGTATCACCATTCGCGTCGCCGTCAAACAGACGTCAACCTAAAGTAAGCACGTAACCAAAGCGGATCAGAAGCTCCGATACGTCGACTCGGCTACGGCTAGGCGACGCCGCGCTTACGGCTCGCCGACCGCTCTGGTTGATGGTGCAGCAGGCAGGCCGGAGGGGTGAGAGGGGCAAGGATGGACGAAGAGACGTAAGCGTGGGGACGACGAGCCGTAACGCACCGCACCGCGGTTCGTGAGCTTGTCCCGAGGCGAGGCGATTCCGTTATGATTCCGATTAGTGTGCGTTGCAGTAGGGAGTTTCATACAAAGAATACTGAACGCCTCGAGTTGATACGATGCTGATCCCTTTCCGGTTTGATACGTGTGCTACGACCTTAAACTGACAACTTGTTATCTATCGCAAATATCGTAATCGCAACACAGGGTTACTTGTAATTCGACGCATTTCCGTCAGGTTACTGTTCTTGATGTAATATATCCTGTCTGACATCTGTCAGGCAGGATGACACATCAAAATTTTCTGTTTTTTTGTAATTTTAATGTATTTATTTTGAAAAATTCATTGAGTCTCAAAGAATGTGCGCAATTTTGATGGAGTAGTGGAACTGTGGAGCTGATAGTTCGATGTCCACGGCGCACAGGATGGATGAAACCAGCACATGATGAAATTCCTTGCTCCGTTGGTGTAATTGCTGTATGGCGTTCCAGTAGGAGGATAAATAAATATCAATGATCTTCCTAAACACATCAATCAACCAATGGTAATATTTGCAGACGAGCACGTAATCAACCGAACATTAAATACGATAATATAATGGTTAACCGAAAATAATCTAAAAAAAAAACACTACAAAGTGATAAATAACTTTAATTTCGGAAGTCGGTGTCGTTGATTCCGCATTTTCGTTTTTTGACACCGACTTCCGAAATTAAAGTTGTTTATCACTTCGTAGTGTTTTTTTTTGAAATCGGTTATTTTTTTTGTAAAAAAGTTTTTATTTTTCACTTTTTAGTTGTGCCTACCCCACACAAATTCAATTAACATTAGTGCACTGAAGAATTGAAGACACCGACTAGAAGAATCATCAAAATTCGCATAGAAATGCCGGAGATGCAGTACATTTATGCATATAACTTCGTACATAAGAATAATTACCTAATGTATTATATACTAAAACCTTCCTGAAATTATGTAGATCACTTTAGAATAGAATAGAATAGAATAGAATAGAATAGAATACTCTTTATTATGTACACCATATAAATTACAGACATAAATATAGAAAACTTTACAATGGGTGACACAATGGGCGGTCTTATCGCTAAGAGCGATCTTTTAAAGACAACCTTTGGATGGATTAAAACCGAGTTTGATAATTCTTTCACTTTGGTGAAAGAATTATCAAACTCGGTTCATAAGTTTTTGAGAAAATCGCGGATATACAAACATACATACATACGGGTCGAATACAGAACCTCCTTTTTGGAAGTCGGTTAAAAACAGCAAATAATTAACATAATTGCATTTAGGAAAAGCCAAAGGCAGATTCAAAATGGGACTTCTTATCTATCATTTTAATGTGGACATCAGCCCAGTGAGTAGGTAGTAAAAATAATGTGCTACCTACCTAACATTTAGTAGTTGTCAGATGTTTCCATTGAGAGAGACGTGTTCAACTTAGGTAAAACATAATTATTTTTATTTTCATTTGTTTGATATTAATTTGTGTTGTTTTTTTTTTTCTGTGATTATTTGAAACTTGTGTTTGTGTTAACGATTAAAAGGTTAGTAGTGTTATCTTATTGATTACGAATGTTTTTTCTAAAAAAATAATTCTTATGGCACTTAGATCTTATTAATTTCATCTTTCTGAGTCGTTCGTCAACTCGTCCTACATGCCTACGGCCCATTTTGGGACGACTTGACGAAAATCGAAATAAAATTATTTTCGTTCTGCAAGTCGTCCCACATTTTTTTATCGAAACGACCTTTAAGATTTATGTCATCATCATCCTTTTCCTAACTATGTTAGGGTCGGCTTCCAGTGCAGCTGAATACCAGTATTTTACATGGAGCGACTGCCTCTCTGACCTCCACAACCCAGTTACTAGGTCAAACTCAAACTCAAAGCATTTATTTCAATTAAACCATTACAGGCACTTTTAAATTGTCAAAATTAAGAAGTCGGTCAATTAGTCAGAAAGTTGAAGCTAGTTGCCCATTCCAAAGCGTAGATCTCTATGGAGAAGAACGGGCAAGAAACTCCATGGACACTCTTTTTAAATCAAGATATTACAAAATCCTTGGTACATTATTCTTGTTGCTTCTATATGTGAGAACAATGTAAAAAAAAACACATAAATGAAGAAACAATACAAGAAATAAGATTAAAAATAAGCCTTGTAAATGAGAATAATAAGCCTTCTAAATGAGAACGATGCAGAACGTTAAAAGCGTCCATAATGAAAAGATGAGAAAAAAAAAGACGGGTTGCACTCCGGGAGTGCCGGCAGAAGTGAAAACTTGAATATTAACGTTGAAATAAATCAATTATTAATTTAATTAATATTACTCATTTTTTTTCAATATTTCTGCGTCACTTTTTTCATTAATAGATGCACTTTGTTCAATTTCCGTATTTTAAACACTTTCGGTCTTATTCATAAAAAAAGCCTATTGAAGGTTTAAACCATTCATTAGTTAAAATGCTCAATAGGCCTTTAAAACATTCGATAAAATTTTGTATTCATAAACGCTTCACAAACGTTCTATAACTAGAATGTCCTACAACTTCTAAATGTTGCCATTATAATGAATATATAGTTCGTAGACAGATATGCATACGAGAATATCTGTCTACGAACCGAATATTTGTGTCCATAGACATTATTACGTATGAAAAACTAATTTATTGTCTACAGTTTCAACAGTTTTGACGCGACAACGTCATGGTCGTCATGGAAACAATATGAATAATTGAATATGTCAATGAATGAATTTGATATTGTATGTTTCAAACTAAAAAACTTTTGAATATTTTTTTTGTATTTAAAATAAATGAAATTAAGACCGGAGACTAGTTGCAATAAAGGGCAAAGAATTGAATATTGGTTGGAGGAGGATAAGGTGTGTACCTACTGTTACAGCTAAAATGTGTTCAAAGTAAGTTATGTTTTGTAAACATTCTCAATTTCTTATACTTATGCTTGCTTTTGCTTCTAATCCTTCGATTTTTTGGAAGAATTGGTCAGGGAGAGGTCTCCATAATAGAAAATAAAAACACTGACACAAGCACTAACGCTAAACAGGGGCAGCCTGGCATGATTTACGAATTAGGTGCCTATCCAATTTACAATTTTACGAAGAACTTCGTTTGCCTGTACAAAACTCATTGTAACAAAAAAAAAAACCCGCCATAAGAATAATAATGACTGTTATTTTGATGCCGCTACTGATTAATTAAATCAGTATAAATAAGATAATGAAGAGAAAGAATTTATAACATTAGTTTTGTATTTCAGGTCAATAGGACTAGTAAAGATGGTGCTTCACTACGAATAGCAGAAAATGAAACGGCCTACAGAAGAGATGGCACAGATGGCAAATGAAAAGCAAACATTTTAAAAATGTTGTTCTGCTTGCACAAGTTTTAGAAGCCAAATTAGAGTTTAGAGTATTGTTCAGCCGTGAACAGGCAAGAGTTACATACGCCAGCGTCAACATCAAGAGCGACATACATTCGTTCCACATAAATTAGTAATTAGTAAATGAATAAATTAGTCATCAAGTTGGAGTAGAGTTTGATTCATCTTTCATAATTCCTCTCACTATGGCCAAAACACCTTTAGCCATCACCAGTTCTATGAGTCTGTGGGACCGGCAATGACAAAACTACACACATCAAAAGTGTCTAGGGATCAACATATATTTTTGCAATAACTTTTCTCCTGATTGATATTAATTAAAATTTTCTTTAAGGATTCATCAAATAAAGTGTTTTCGTTTGTCACAGTAACGATAAACCAAGTCACCTTTGCATTAATAAAGAAATTTGCCATTTTCCTAATAAAGGGATTTTTGACATTTGAACCACTAACACAAAAGTTCGAAAAAAAGACTGAAATAACAGTTTTCTTTAAAATTTTATTGGGTAACTTAAACAATTAATAATCCGTGTTTCTACCGCGAACACTAACAACACAAGAACATCGGTTTGGCATACTCAAAATGAGTTCATCCAAATCACGCTGTGGAATGGCCGCCCATGTTCGTTGCAACAACAAAAAAAGGTCTTCTTGCGACTGGATACCCTCCATATTCGGCAGAGCTCTTCTCTGTAGCATATCCCATGCATGCTCAATCGGGTTCAAGTCTGGCGACTGAGCAGGCCAGGGCAGGACATTGATGTTAGCTGCGGCGAGAGTCTGTCTTACAACTCTTGCGGTGTGCGGTCGTGCATTATCATGCATTAACTGAAATAAGGGACCGATTTGCACTTGTAGAGGAACGATGACGTCTAATTCAATCGTCTCAGCATAAATTTGAGCGTTGAGGTTGCCTCTGATCCAAATCAACTCAGTTCTTCTGCCGATCCAAATACCCGCCCATACCATGATGGTTCCACCACTATAAGGATGGACTTCCTGGCAGGATTTTAATCGCTGTTGGCGTCCAGGGGTTCTCCAGTGTCGTATACGTCTTGTATCCGGTCTCATACCAAAACGAGACTCATCAGAAAAGCACACGTGACGCCATTGTTCTTCTGCCCAATTTCTGTGTTCAAGAGCCCATTGATATCGAATCCTACGATTGTGCATTGCTATAGGTGGTACCCGTAGCGGTCTTCGGGAATGAAGGTTCACTTCATGCAAGCGGTTTCTGACTGTTTGGTCGCTAATTAAGTTCCCTGAAGAGTGATGAAGCCTCACGGCTAACATCATGGCGGTTATTGTTGGAGCTCTTCGAGTTAAGATTTGAATGTATCGGTCTTGTCTCCGTGTGGTGCAGCGATACCGTCCTCCATGGCGCTCAGCCACGGTACCAGTGCTTCGGTAACGTGTCCAAAGTCGACTGATAACACTCTGACTTGTATTCAGAGCTAAAGCCACAGTACGTTGCCGGGAACCAGCTTCTATCATTCCCACGGCTCTGAGCATTTCTTCCCTGCTTAAATGACGTCGCCGCTCCATAATAACGTTGGTTTTAATCAGTAGTAGGGAAACAGTAGCACTAATAATGTCTTCAATGCGTTGTATGTTTTTATAGGGAAAATATTGACAGCTGATTTTCATCTTTTACTCGAATTTGATTCACAGTTCCTGATTCAAATTATGAAATGCACCAAAAAGGATCCATATAAATTTATAAAATCATAAATTTATTACAAAGCCACATCTCAATCTCAAGAAATCCGCATAAAAATGCTTGATCCCTAGACACTTTTGATGTGTGTATTTCCTGTGTACACATTGCACAACGTACACAAACCCCTATTCCTACCCAAATTCTGTCTGTTCCCGTAGGTCTCCGTAGGCTTGTATGATAGGTTAGGGTGTTAGGATAACTAGGGTGTTAAGTAGTTGCTGTAGGTTTATAATCTGTAGGGTGAGGTAACCATAGATACCAGGCTCAATCGTTACAAACTTAGCCACACTGTATGCATTTGGAATAACAGCCGTACTAAGCTGTAAGTCCCGGTGCGTACAAGTATTATAAAAATAAACTGATATTTGTATACAAGCTTTTTATTAATGAACTACTCCCTAAATTTCTTCTCTTTTACTTTAGATCTTGCTGGCTCAAAATATTGCCACTTCCACGTTGTCGTCGGTGGCAGCGCAGAGGTCACTTTGACTGCATGTTTTGGGTAGGACAAATAAGGCAGGATAGGACGCGGAGCATGTTTTGCAACATAGCTTCACAGCCACACCCTACTGGAGCATCTCCCTGCAGAGTGTAAACTTCCGTGGTCGACACGGAAGCATTGTTTTCACACAAAAGCAGCAATGTCCCACAGTATTTCTTGTTGCTATAATGTGCTTCGTTATATTTTCCGTCGCTTCTATTTTGTATTGTAGGTAGGTATATAATAATAAACTAAATTGGTTAAACAGAAGTTCAAAATAAATTAAATACAACTGCGGCTCCTCGAAGTACTATTGTTTACGAAACTGACTTTTCAAACATTTGTACGTCAAATGTCATTTTCTTCGGCCATCTTTGTCGTGTCTCACTTGGTTCATTTCGGTTGGCGCCGCCGTAGAAAGAGATGGGGGGGGGGGGAATCTCTCCTGACGGTCACGTGTCCTGACGCGATGCCCTGACGCGAGTTTAACATTTTTTACCCATTACAAAAAGTGTTCAACGCCGCTAAAGAAGTTTTCACTTCAAAAACAGCAATTCAAATAATAAATTAAAATAAGCCATGGCAGCAAAGAGATGACCAGTCCCTACTGACGGCGCCCGTTCACGAACATGACGCATGGATCAGCACCATCCAGCTCAACCATTTTGTAGGGAACCGAATGATCCAACACACGCGCCACCATCAGTGAGACATACTACAGGTAATACGATACTCCTGGTTGTCAAACTTTGGGGCTTCTGACCGACCGTAACGACTGTCAAAGATCCACGAATGACAGCCGGGACCAAAGGCTTAACGTGCTTTCCGAGCCACGGAGAGGTCTTGGTATGTGATAATGGTCACCAATCCACAGACCAAACGCGGCAAGCGTAGCTTAAAAAAAAAGACGGGTTGCACTCCGGGAGTGCCGGCAGAAGTGAAAACTTGAATATTAACGTTGAAATAAATCAATTATTAATTGAATTAATATAACTAATTTTTTTTCACTATTTTTGCGTCCCTCTTTTCATTAATAGATGCACTTTGTTCAATTTCCATATTTTAAACACTTTATATACACGAATGTTACGAATACACAGCGTGTGTCCACGTCCACTTCCACGTCCACTTCCACTTCCACTTTCACTTAGACTTCGACTTCCACTTCGACTTCGACTTCCACTTCGACTTCCACTTCGACTTCCACTTCCACTTCGACTTCCACATCGACTTCCACTTCGACTTCCACTTTGACTTCCACTTCGACTTCCACTTCGACTTCCACTACGACTTCCACTTCGACTTCCACTACGACTTCCACTTCGGCTTCCACTACGACTTCCACTTCGAATTCCACTTCCACTTCGACTTCCATCGACTTCCACTTCGACTTCCACTTCGACTTCCACTTCCACTTCCACTTCGACTTCCACTTAAACTTCGACTTCCACGTCGACTTCCACTTCCACTTCGACTTCCACTTCGACTTCCACTTCCACTTCGACTTCTACTTCGATTCCACTTCCACTTCCACTCCATCCATCCATCCATCCATTGTCGTGTGTCACTTGGTTCACTTCGGTTGGCGCCGCCGTAGAAAGAGTGGGGGGGGGAGGGAAATCTCTCCTGACGGTCACGTGTCCTGACGCGATGTCCTGACGCGAGATTAACATTTTTTACCCATTACAAAAAAGTGTGCAACGCCGCTAAAGAAGTTTTCACTTCAAAAAATCAGCGGTACCCTACATTTTGACGAGTTATACGAACATAAATGTAGGGAACAGCTGATTTGTTTTCGCGATTTCAGGTTTGGTCCCATAGTAAAAGTTGTTCATAATGATGAGTACAATGACCCATTAAGAGGTTGTCGGTGTTTTTCCAATAACCCTGTAGGTATTTCAATCAAAATGATTAGGAATACAACATTATTTTACTTTCTTATCTGCTAACCTACATTCTAAAGACTTTTATCTTATCGAAATGTTGAATTTCTAGTTTAGATCTAGTCCATAAATCCAAAAGTCTGTAGGTATAGCCAGTGGCGTAGCTACGCGACCAGAGGCCCCGGTGCAAAAAAAAAAGTTGGGGCCAGAAATATAGTAATATAATATATAATATAATAATATATGATCATAATTTTATTCCCTTGTAAGTATTTAATTTTGTATGTTTACATAGACTTAGTATTAGACTTAGTATTAGACTTAGTATTAATGTACCAATGTGCTTTTTCTCAGAATTGTTAATGAATTATTTTTATATCAGTTTCGTTTAAAAAATTAACGCTCCAATTTAATTGAAAAGTAAAGTGATGGCCTGAAACACAGGTTTGAATAAACCTAGTTGTGGCGGGTCGCTACCTAACACTAATTCCGAACCATCACTACTTGCACCTATGATAAAACATATTTTAGTTTTAGTTTATTTTTAGACACTATAATTGTATGGTTTTACTACTCTTGGCTAAATTTACACCTTTTGTAAACGTTTTATTAAATAAATTATTATTATTATTAAAAAAAAATAGATACACCTAGATAACGCAAGAGCAGCTACTTCGCGTGCCAAAAATCGCACCAGCTTACGTTCGAAAATCGTAAGCCCCCACTTTCGCGCTCGTACTGCTGGCTGGGTGAGCGTGAGCGAGAGAGCGCGAGCTTGTGACGTCATAGTAGGTAGTCAAAAAGTGGCACGCTTAGTTTTTATACAGTTCATGATACTTGCGTTATCTAGGTATATCTAAATCTGTGGTTGGGGCTCTTTAAACTGGTTAGGTTTTATTTTATCAAGTAAAAAACATAAATCCATACTTACTTACTTACTACCTATATTATAAATTCGAAAGTAACTCTGTCTGTCTGTCTGTATGTTACCTTTTCACGCCTAAACCGCTGAACCGATTTAGATGAAATTTGGTGTAGAGATAGTTTGAGTCCCGGGAAAGGACATAGGATACTTTTTATCCCGATATTCTTACGGTATCAAAATTTACGCGGGTGAAACCGCGGGGCGCTGCTAGTGATAAAATAAATCATCATCATCATTTCAGCCGAAAGACGTCCACTGCTGGACATAGGCCTCCCCCAAGCACCTCCACTTCGACCGGTTCTGTGCTTCTCGCATCTAACGAGTTCCGGCGGCCTTAACAAGATCGTCGGTCCACCTTGTGGGAGGCCTTTCAACGCTACGTCTTCCGGTACGCGGTCGCCACTCCAGAACCTTTCGGCCCCATCGGCCATCTGTTCTGCGAGCAATGTGCCCTGCCCACTGCCACTTAAGTTTGGCAATTCCTCGGGCTATGTCGGTTACCTTGGTTCTCCTGCGGATAAAACAGGCAGATAAAATAAACAAATAAATGATTTGACTTTGACCTAATTTAGAACTTGTTTTCTTCACAGATTGTCATCAACTTTGGAAGCAAAACGACGTATCTCTAATAAAAAAAAAATGCTCAAAAACAGCCTTTATAGATATGGTAAGGAGGATGGGAGGGTTCCTGCTCACCTTCACTTTGGCAAAGAACTGTTCGATAACATGGTCAAGAATAGGGATATAACAGCTTTGGTAAGTTTTTAGGGTTCCGTAGCCAAATGGCAAAAAACGGAACCCTTATGGATTCGTCATGTCTGTCTGTCTGTCTGTCTGTCCGTCCGTCCGTATGTCACAGCCACTTTTTTCCGAAACTATAAGAACTATACTGTTGAAACTTGGTAAGTAGATGTATTCTGTGAACCGCAGTAAGATTTTCACACAAAAATAGAAAAAAAAACAATAAATTTTGGGGTTCCCCATACTTACAACTGGGGTTACAACCAGGGTATCGGAGCACATCGCACACAACCTAAATGAAGGTAAATCGACAGGAATGGCCTTGCTAGATATTGAAAAAGCCTTTGACACTGTCTGGCACGAGGGACTACTTCACAAGCTAATAGTTAACGGCGTTCCTCTCTCACTTGTCAAAATAGTCCAAAACTATCTAACTAACCGCCATTTCAAAGTTTTCATAGGTGAACACTGTTCTATGGCGAAATTTATTATATCTGGTGTACCACAAGGTTCAAATTTAGGACCATTTCTCTTCATTCTATATCTAAATGACATACCTAAGCAACCTAGAACTCATCTCGCAATATATGCTGACGACACCGCCTCATACACTTCCTCAGAAGATATTGAATTAATAATTGGGCGGCTTCAACTTGCACTAAACCTACTTGACACGTATTTCACGAGATGGAAACTAAAATTAAACTCTAACAAAACGGAAGTTATTCTTTTTTCACGTAAACGATCACTACCCTCCAGGCGCATTAACTTTAAAAATCACTTCATACCATGGAGTCGTTCGGTTAAATATCTCGGTGTAGTTTTAGATAGCAAAATTAATTGGAATGAAAACACTGATGTACTTCGTGAAAAGGGACTGAAGGCTATCAATGCGTTAAAACGTATTTTTAACAGAAAGTCCAAGTTAAGCGCTGCCACTAAGTTACGCATTTATACCACCCTCGTCCGACCATGTCTGACATATGCTGCGCCAGCCTGGAGTAGCCTGACTGATAAAAACTACAATAAGTTGCAAGTTGTTCAAAACAAGGCAATAAAAATATCTTTTAACACTGCCTTTCGTACAAATTTAAAACGAGTTCACGAACAAATTAAACTTCCAACTATTAAAAATTTCATCTTAAAATCAGCCCGAAAATTCTATATTTGTAAAAATCCCAAACATGATAACCCATTAATTTCATCCATAGGCAAAAGTAGATCTAATAACTTATCGTATCTTACAACATATAATCGATATCGTTTACCACATCACTATTTTCTGAGTGAATAACAATATCTACCTACCACCGGACCGACCGTGCTGCCCTCACCCGGTCGCAGTAAGCATACTCAGCGAAAAGTTATACAAATTACCCACAATTTAGAATAATCATTTCTTTGTTTTAACTCATCGATGATAAATGTTTAAATCCAAGTTATAATATAGTATTGTAATGTTTTAGCCTGCGCTCCAAATAGTCTGTATTATTTGAGTGCATTACCTATAGTAGGTAAACAATAGTGTTATGCGTTTAAAGTCAGTGCTAAGACTTTTGTGCTTTTTGTTTAGTAGTGTGTCTTTTTATGGTCTAATATAAAATGTTTATAGAATAGTAAACTCAGTGTAAAATGTTTGTAAAGGTAAGGTAGCCTAAGAACTTGTTATTTATTTGGTTGTACACAATTAGAATAAGATCTTATTGTATGCACTTTGTGTTCTTATGTTAATAATAAAGACTTTTAAAAATCAATCAATCATACTTACAACTGAAACTCCAAAAATTTTTTTTCATCAAACCTGTACGTGTGGGGTATCTATAGATAGGTCTTCAAAAATGATATTGAGGTTTCTAATATCATTTTTTTCTGAACTGAATAGTTTGCGCGAGAGACTCTAACTTCTAAAATAAAAGAATGATAAAATTAAAAAATATATATATAATGTACATTACCATGTAAACTTCCACCGAAAATTGGTTTGAACGAGATCTAGTAAGTTCTTTATTCTTTTAGAAACTAACTATATACACTAGATACTAAAATAAATGACTAACTAACTTACAATACAAATATATAAAAATAAAAAACTTAGGCGTCGAAGTATTCATCCGCATCGCTGTCATCCGGAAACGTGCCCAGAAGACTGGCAGCATTGCCCCGTTGAATGGCAATGCTAATTCTTTGGCCAAAGAACGACCCAGCCCTCTGGTCACGTGAAGTATCGACCAGCCGGCGAGAAATTTCCTTAAAAAGGAGACGCGCGCTCGGGCCCCATGACCCGAGCGTTTCGACCCCAAACGGCTCAAAGCTGTAGTTGCCCACAAGGTTACAGTATTTGCGCCGTTTGAGGGTCTCAGCAGCTGCAGCAGCGGCGCCAGCACAGCCCGCAGTGCTAGGAACATGAGATGGCGCAAGGGTATCGACACATGTTGCGTCCCACACCAGAGGCCTACCCACCTTCCAAGGCAACAACGTCATGCCGTCTGGTCTCTTCCCATCATCACGTACCAAGCCGTTTGGTTCTAGCACCGCTGGTACGCCGGCGGTGACAAGGGCTCGACGAATAATATCGTTGATGCTGGCGTGCCGTGCTATGCGACCTGCGCTTCTGCAGCAGGACAGGCCATGGTGTCCGAGACTGTCGACAGCTTCACCGCAGTGACATCGATGCGGAGCAACACAAGGTGCGCCCAAGCGGAGACACGTAGCGAGCCGAAACGATGAGTCATCCATCATTGTGCCTATGGTGGATGACGGGAGCGCCTGAAGCCACAAACCTGACTCCCATTCTCCCACAGCCAGCAGACGGGCACGCTCAACAGTATTACGTGACGTGTTTACAAGGGTATTCCGTATAATACTGCAGAGCGGCACGTCCCACTGTCTCTGGGAAGACGGGTTATCAGGCAAAACCGTATTGGGACAAGCCATTTTCCAAGCATTCAACGCATCGGTCAAAAACGGCACTTCAAAATCGACCAGTGAGGAAGATAAAATGTAAGTAGTAAGTAGTTTTTTTTTTTAATACGTCATAAATCGAAAACCGCAATTTACCTTTCACAAAGTTACAACGAACTACAAGAACTTTTATATTATGTTACTTGCTGCTACGGAACCCTTCATGGGCGAGTCCGACTCGCACTTGGCCGGTTTTTTTAATTTCTAAAAGAATTGTTTCTATTCCAGGAGGCGACAAATTATTTATTTACTAGCTTCTGCCCGCGACATCGTTCGCGTGAAATTTCTTATTCCCTCGCTCGACCCATCTCGTCGTATTGCATCACCTGCCCGCGTCTCCTGCTCTATCACTTCGTTTCCCCATAGCGCTTTTGCTCGGCTCCTAAGGGTCATAGCGTGACGTTAAATAGTCTATAGCCTTCCTCAAGAATTGTGCTATCAAATGCAAGAAGAATTTTTCAAATCCGACTGGTAGTTCCGGAGATTACCCCCCTACATACAAACTTACAAACCTCTTTATAATATTAGTATAGATATAGATTTTCATTGAGTTAAAATGTAGTACGTAGTACCTACATTTTAACTCAATGTTTATTTTAACATAAAAGGCCATAAGTTAAAAACACAAACACATAACGTCATTGATAGTCCAATTCCGCATAAGTTATGCGGAATTGGACTATCAATGACGTTATGCGGCATAACTAACGTTGTTAAATACCGCGTATGTATGTACACTTCCGCTAGTTTTACATGAGGGTCAAAAAACTAATAGGCCGAATTTGGAACGAACTTGAATATAGGACCGTTTTGTTCTCCTTAATTCAAAATTCGGCCCCACGCGGGACCCGTTTGAGTTTGAAAATATAATAAAAATGGAATGCAACGTCAAAAAGTCAAAGTCAAAGCATTTATTTCAAATAGGCACATAAAAGGCATTTTTGAACGTCAAAAATAATCTTAAAATAGAATTGATTCTAGTCGCCCATTCCAAAAGGTAGTTTTCGTATGGAGAAGAACGGGCAAGAAACTCCACCGTTACTCTTTTAATGTTTTAGGTACAATATTTTGCATGGGTACATTAGTTATATACCTAATAACATGTGAGGACGATGCACCTAAAATAATAAAATGCGTACCGCCTGCTTCCAACTTTTATTTAATTTAAAATGGGCTTGTTTTTAGCACTTAAGTTTTTTTGAACTTAAGTTTTTTAATGCAACTTTGGCTTTATTAGTTTTTTTAATTAGTACTTTTTTTTTATTTCCAGCTTTTTAGATTACAATTAATGTGAAAGATTTTATTTTATTTCGTCTTTTACGTTTTGTCACTTCGAATTACTTTTAACCATATAAGTTGTAATATTTTTGAAATCACCTTTTAAAACTCTTCATTTTGATATCCCACTCGATGGTATTAGAAGAAAAAAAAATTCGAACTCCGCAATAATATGGCACCCTACATCCGCCATTTTACTTTTTAGGGTTCCGTACCTCAAAAGGAAAAAACGGAACCCTTATAGGATCACTTTGTTGTCCGTCTGTCCGTCCGTCCGTCTGTCAAGACCCTTTTTCTCAGGAACGCGTGGAGGTATCAGACTGAAACTTATATCTAATACTCAGGTCTACTGTCCCTTGAAGCTGTGAAAAAATCAAACTTCTAAGCCAAAGCAATCAAAAGATACAGCCGTTTATGCCGCAAATTTCTGCAAATTTTCGAAACTCGCACGGGAATCAAAACCTACAGGGTACTTCCCGTGAACTTAGAATCTTGAAATTTGGTACTAAGTAACGTCTTATAGTACAGATAAAGGAAAAATTGCGAAAACCGTAAATTTTTAGTTACATCATATAATAAAAAATATTTTTGAAAATTTTAAAATTACTTCTTTTCTCATGAACGCGTATAGGTATTAAATTGAAATTAATATCAAATACTCAGGTCTATAATACCTTGAAGCTGTAACAAAATGAAACTTCTATGTCAACGCAATCAAAAGAAACGGCAATTTAAGCCGCATATTTTCAAACTCGCAACTACTCGCAAGGGAATCAAAACCTAAAGGGTACTTCCAGTCGACCTAGAATCTTGAAATTTGGCATGAAGCAATGTTTTATAGCACACATAAAGGAAAAATTCCGAAAATCTTAAATTTTTATACGGAACCCTCGGTGCGCGAGTCCGACTCGCACTTGGCCGGTTTTTTTATAATCATATAGCCAGTGACACTTGCGCCACCAAGACAAATCTAAATACGTATAATTTACCCAAATCCGTTCATTCGTTTAGGAGTTATAAGGGAACAAAGAAACGGATATACATACATACAGGTCAAACACATAACACTCCTTTTGGGCTTCACCGCAGTCGGGTAAAAAGGCGTGAGTTTATGTACCTATGTTGTTTTTTTTTTTTCAGATCAACGCTGACACAGAAGAAAAAATGTCGTATGGTGAGCTAGCTCAAATGACAGCTGATGTTGCTCTCTCCCTCACACGTATGGGTGTTGAAAAGGGAGAGGTAATATGTATTTGTAGCGAGAAGATTTTTGAGTACCTACCCACTGTGTTGGGGATTATGTGCGCAGGCGCTACTTTTTCTCCGACGGATCCAACCTATGGAAACTGTGAGTGGTATTTATATTTTACTTAAATAATGGTTCCCTTTATAGACCAAGAGATAGTGGACCGTCCGAGTAACGGTATGTCTGTAAGGCTAGAAATTCTTATGGTGATGAGTCATAGCATGCTAAGTACAATAACCATCACCTGGCACGCCTCAGCCCTGCACGTCATCAACTTCTATATTTTTGAAAGTGTAGGAAACATTTGAAAAAAAAAAACTTGTTCCTGTAAGCTTGAAATTTTTTTATCATTTTGTCTATTCGTTATAGAGCTTGAAAAAAAATTGACGGGCGTTTTCGATAAGCACAAGTACCTGACAGGTGAACCTAAAGGTGTAGGTATTATGTATAAATTAAAATAAACTTTATTCTGTAAATAGACGTGTTTCTTTAAACGATTTAAAGTAAGTTGGTACAATGACAGGCGGTTCTGGCTAGCATAAGTCCTTGACAGGCGAGGGGAAAGATGCTATGGGAGTGCGAGTAAGAGGCGTAGCGTGAAAGCTCTAATCACCTTTATCTCCATCCACAGTTCCTCTGCTCCACCGAGTCAAGATAGTTCGTCCAAAAATCATGTTTTGTTCTCTCTCTGCTTACGAAACTCACAAAGCGACCTTCGACGAAGTCGGGAGCATCGAACACTACATTCTATACGGGAACGAGACAAGAGATGGTGCTGTCCTCTTCAAGGACTTTCTGACGGAGACCACAGAGTTGGGAAACTTTCAAGCAGTCCCCGTTAATGGATGGGAAGACGTGGCTTTTATAGTCTACTCGTCAGGCACTACTGGTCTGCCGAAAGGTGTTCCTGTCACTCATTTGGGTTTCCTGTTGAACTCGCAGAATATTGTTACGGAATGGTGAGTATAATACACTGAAAAAAAAGTAGTTGCCGCAATCAAGATTTTGTTTAGATTGACTAAGTAACTTGTTTGCATATGAGCCTAACAAGCACAATGATCACAGTTACTAGTTTTATTTGATTGAGATTTGAATCGGGATCTTGATTGGAGTTATCACAAAACCTATTTGCAGCAATCAAGTTGATCAAGTTGCTTGATTGACACAACTAACTTACTTTGTTGTTTTAACTCTTCTACAATGATTGCCATCATTGTAGAAGAGTAATCTATATACAAAATACTGTATCCCATTGAAGCCGTGGCAGATATTTTTAAAGCACCTTATATAATATAGATTGTCATCCATTTCAGGTACAGAGGCAAAAGTATATACAATTCTAGGGAGTTTTACTATACATACGGTCTACTGTATGCACTCGCGTGTCTGCGAGTAGGTGTTACAATAGTGTACAATCCTAGAGGCGGAGAAAAAGCAATGTTGGAGGCGATTCAGAAATATAAGGTACGAAATTCATTTGTTTCTTTTAAGTAATCTTATGGTACTCTCGATCTGCGACCTCCATGAGAGGTGGCCTGCGGTCGGCGGACTAGGGGCGTCCGTCGTCCGACCAGACAGGCCCAAGTTGGCGCTGCAGTGTTCCACGCGCGCCACTCGAGAGTGGGTGCGGCCATTATAGGAATGGGCGCACGGGAGGTGGCACCCGCTGAAGAACAGCGGGTCGAGGCCTGTCGGGGGAGCGGTGAATGCCATAGGTAGAGGTGGAACACCGCGGTAGTTTTAGTCGATAAGAGTCTGGTATGCCCCTCTGTCAACTCCACGATGGAGGAAGTCTAAGATGAGGATTTCCACCGCCTAAACAAAAATGAAAAAAAAAAGGTGCTCTGTCACTAGGAGCATTCGCCTGTAATGTAGCGTTACAGAGTCGAGCATTACACCAGTGAGGGAGGAAAACTGAGCATTATAATATAGTGCGCATTAAGCCCAATTATTATTCTCGTAATTTAAAACGTTCAAAATCTAGTCGCAGTCTCATCTCGGCGACAAACAAATGTCAAAAACTTGTCAAAATGTAGGGGAATTAGAGGTATTTTTGACAGACTGAGACTGAGAGTTTTGTGTGTTTTCTTTAAGAGCATTTTTGACGCCGTAAAGTCAAACCCCGGTGCCCAAAGATTTAAATCGCTAGATTTGCCCTCACCATACTTACGCGAAAGAATGTTCATACTGAGAAGAGTGAGCTTACACATTATTATATAGCGTTTCCATACAATCAGTGTGTCAAAGGAGTCAAAACGAAACAGAAACAAGACTAATTTTTGTTGCGGTAGGGCGAATCTAACGATTCAAATCTTTGCCGCTGTCATCTTTTTCATGATAAAGAAAATTTAATTTTTTTGGAAGGTACAACAAGATTCCATTATTCTTTTTGTCTTGTAAATGTAGACTTAAAAAAGCGCCTTTTAATGGTCTAATTAAAATTAACAGCAACCGATTTGACTTTGAAATAAGGAGCTTTTCAAATCATTCTTCTCTTGCCAGATAAAAGTACTGCAATTAGCGCCGATGCTCATCACGGGGATGATCAAATCATCCATTTTGGATAACTATGATGTGAGCTCGGTGGAGTACATCATCTCCTCGAGTACTTACATCCGGGAGGAGGCTGTGAAGACTATTAAAAAGAGGTAAGATTCATCATAGTCATTTTCTGTGGTTACTCGTTCCATCATAGACCTCATCCACCGGTTTCCACTCCCTGGTGGGAAGCGACTCGACTGGTCTGGACTAGAGACTGGCCTCTATTGGCTTTGTGTCCTGCTTTATTCTCTAGGAATCGTTATGTGGTCATAGTGAATTATGGCCCAGGCGAGGTCGGGGACAAGAGTTGACCCATTTTGCAATAAAACAATTTAAAAAATCATCGTGTAGGAACTGCTGGAAATAAATCTTTTCTTAATAAGCCCCAGCGTAAACACGGGAGAATTTTTTAACCGACTTCATTAACCGACTTCAAAAAAGGAGGTTCTGTATTCGACCCGTAAGTATGTATGTATGTTTGTATGTCCGCGATTTTCTCAAAAACTAAAGAACCAATTTTGATAATTCTTTCACTAATGTGATCTACATACTTTCAGGGAGGTTTATGTATAATAATATAATACATTAGGTAATTATTCTTATGTACGATGTTGTATGCATAAATGTACTGCATCTCTGGCATTTCTATGCGAATTTTAATGATTCTTCTAGTCGGTGTCTTCAATTCTTCATTGCACTAGTGTTAATTAAATTTGTGTGGGGTAGTTACAACTAAAAAGTAAAAAATTTGTACAAAAAAAAAAAAACAACCGACTTCAAAAAAACACACTACAAAGTGATAAATAACTTTAATTTCGGAAGTCGGTGTCGTTGGTTCCGCATTTTTAACCGACTTCTAAAAAAGGAGGAGGTTCTCAATTCGAATGTTTTTTATGCGACGATTTATTTGACGCCCACTGGATTTCCAACTTTTGTTATTGAGCCGAGCGTGGAAAATTCAGTGCGCATCCCATTAATAAGAACATTGCAATTTCTCTTCCAGGTTACCAAACCTGGTGTCAGTCCTCCAGGTGTACGGAATGTCTGAAGGTGGCAGTGTCTGCAACGAGCTGGGCTGTCTCCTGGGATCTAAGGCTGGCAGTTCCGGTATGCCTAGCTACGGTTATGTAATTAAAGTAAGTTTTTCTTCACTTTCCACAGTAAAGGTCGTAGCACACGTATCAACTCGGAAAGGGATCGTAACCGTATCGCCTTTCGCGTCGCCGTCAATCAGTCGTCAACCTAACGTAAGCACGTAACCTAAGCGGATCAGAAGCTCCGATACGTCGACTCGGCTACGGCTAGGCGATGCCGCGCTTACGGCTCGCCGACCGCTGGTTGACGGCTAGGCGGCACTATAGTATAGTTAAAATCTCGCTGCAGACTCGGTCATAAATCATTCGTGTTTCGCTCTCTTTCCCACTCACGGGCCTTATGGGCAGGCAAATAAAAAAATATTAAGCATTTTCAAAGTTACTGTTTTTGAGCTGAAATTTTGTACAGAGATTCTAGACCAGATATACTCTTCAACCCGTTTGTATTGATATACCCTTTCTGTAACACCCTGTATAAAACTAAAAATAGAAAATTAAAATTCTTCGTCTGAGTCATCGTCATCATCATCCACATGAATGATGAACTCTTCGCATAAATGTGCTTTTATTAGGTCTTCATCTTGCAGCAATTCTGCATGTTCCACACATTTTTGCCAATTTTCAATGGAGACATTGGAAATGGCTTCATCGACTAACTTCTCGACATCGATAATGGCCTTGCGCGCGCGCAACTAGCGCACATCCCTACTCCGATTATGATTTATGACCGAGTCTGCAGCGAGATTTTAACTAGGTATACTATAGTATAGTTAAATCATAGCATAGTTCAATCATTGCGCGTGGCAGGGCGTGGACTAAGAGACGTAAGCTAGGATACGGAGAACCGTAAGCGCGGGAACTGCAAGTCGACCACGCACCGCACCGCGGTTCGTGAGCTTGTCCCGAGGCGAGGCGATTACGTTACGATTCCGATTAGTGTGCGTTGCAGTAGGGAGTTTCATACAAAGAATACTGAACGGCTCGAATTGATACGGTGCCGATCCCTTTCCGAGTTGATACGTGTGCTACGACCTTAATTATAATAAACTAACTGCGCTGCGCCCTGCGGTTTCACCCGCATAAAATTCGATAAAAAGTAGCCTATATGTTAATCCAGGGTGTCAGCAACCTCCACACAAAATTTTATCAAAATTGGTCCAGCCGTTTGAGCGTGAAGAAGTAACAAACATATAAACACACACAGTCACAAACTTTCGCCTTTATAATATAAGTGTGATAAATAAATAAAGTACTCCAGACAGAATTTCGGCCATGGCGACCGATCTCAGCGGACAGCAGCCCTCTGTAATGTCTGTAAAGATGGTCACCCATCCACGGAGCAAGCGTAGCTTAACCTGATCGAAAGACCTGTGCGGCTGTTAGTACTTAGCTACAAACTACTGTAAAGTTTTTTATCGTAATTTTTTATCCAGGTGGTGGACTTGAAGACCAGGGAACCTTTGGGTCCTAACCAACGAGGGGAGATCTGTATCAAGGGACCCAGTGTAGTGAAAGGTACCTACATTCTTTGTACAGACGCCAGCACATCAAGCTACCCGTAACTGTCAAATTATCCCAATCAACTTTGAACCTTATGTTTTAGCGATAAAGTTGAAAATCTATTAAAGAAATTTGACAGATTGTAGTAGCTTGATGTGCTGGCGCCTGTACATCATATTTTGCATGACATTAGTATAATAATCAGCCTATAATGTTCCCACTGCTGGGACATAGGCTTCCCCTCTGTGAGAGGAAGTGAAGTGGGCCGTAATCCACCACGCGGGCCCAGTGCGGGTTTGTAGACGACATATGTCTTCGAATTTTTGGTGACCAAAAACTTGAAGACATGTTTCCTCCTTACGATGTTTTCCTTCATAGTTTTGAGTGGGTTTTTTCGCAAAATGTGCACTTCGCAAAAATGTGCACTTCGCAAAATGTGCACTTCGCAAAATGTGCACTACGCAAAATGTGCACTACGCAAAATGTGCACTTCGCAAAATGTGCACTTCGCAAAATGTGCACTACGCAAAATGTGCACTACGCAAAATGTGCACTTCTCAAAATGAGCACATCTCAAAAGGGTGTGTCGTCCCACTCACTGGCGAATCATCTCAAGAAAGACTGAAGCTGTGGCGAGACAGTGCTTCCTTACCCAAACCGTTCGTTCCACCCGCTGAGGACCTCCCACCTGGACATGAGGTACCTTGGGTAACCTGGAAGTCTTTAAACAGACTCTGGACCCAGGTTGGCCGAAGCAAGGACAACCTGTTCAGGTGGAGATTCATAGACGACTCCTCCTTGGAGTGTAAATGTGGTGCTGTTCCACAAACGATGGGACACTTAATATTGTGTCCTGCGTGTCCTGCCAGCACGTTACAGGAACTGATGGACGCTGGTGATGGCACCAAATAGGTAGCCGAATTCGGGCACAGATCTGTGATTCTGGTCCGAGTCCATTTAGATTGAAAGGAAAAGGCTAGGCACATGATGATGAAATGATGGTGTAGAGCAGTGGTGGCCATGTGGTAACGGAATCCAGACAGTCGCTTTACTCTGTGTAAATTATTTCATCACCACTGCTCTCAAAACGGTGAAGGAAAACATCGTGAGGAAACCGGCATGTCCTAGAACCAAAAATTCGAAGACATGTGACATCTGCCAACCCGCACTGGGCCCGCGTGGTGGATTACGGCCCACTCCCTCTCACCGAGAGGAGGTCTGTGTCCCAGCAGTGGGAACATTACAGACTGATTATGTAAATGATGATGCCGGGCAATAATAGCGATTTAGATTCGCTCGCATATACTAATCCTTTATTAATTTTTTCAGCATATCTAAACAACGTGAACCCTGACTGTAAGGACGAGGAAGGCTTCCTGAAGACTGGAGACGTCGGCTACTATGACGACGACGGATACTTCTTTATCGTCAACCGGGTTAAGGAGCTCATCAAATTCAACGATATCTCTGTAAGTTTACAGCGTAAGCATTTCATCTTCATCGTCAATAGTACGACACCATCAGTGATCGGAATAGGCTGAGTATATTTACTACAGAAAGTGGAGACTTCCTTACGACGACATTTTTCTCGTTTGTACGTCTTCACGAATTTATAATAAGCTTCCTAAGCAAATATTTATTATTATTAGCCTGTGACGTCCCACTGCAGGGCAAAGGCCTCCCTACTCTCTCATGAGAGAGTAGGGGTTTAGACAAATTAACCCACCGCGCTTGTCTAGTGCGAGTTGGTGGGTGTACAGTGGACCGCCTGACTGGGTCCGTGGGCGCCGCCTTTGACGTGCTAGATGTTCATCAGCCGCCGCCCTGAGTTGATATCCTGCACTAATATCGACTGTTCCATCCGAGCCTATTTGGGTGTATTTATTCCATAGCCTACAGGTGGCGTTCTACATTTAGTTCAATACTAAATGCACGACAGCTTAAAGTCATATCGAGGAGTAACCAAATAAGAGAAATTGAAAACATTAAATTGTTTAAGAAAAAATTAAATGACTTCTTGGTAAATAGACCATATTATACAGTACATGAATTTATGTCCGACATATTCGTGACGAGTTAGTGCCACACTATGTTATGATGCAAAATATTTCAATTAAAATGTCTATTTAATTTTTTTTTTTTATTTGTCCATACTATTGTATACCTAACATGGTGGAGCAGAGCAAACGCACACCAAAATAATTCAATAACAACTTTGTAATCACTGTCTCACAATAAAGATCTTTGACTTTGACTTTTTTTTCCCCGGAATCCGGGAAAAATCTTAAATAAGTTGAAAATAAGCTTTCTTTTAGATGAGTAAAGGCTATTTTTAATTAAACTTGCAATTACCACGGGGTTTTCACGTAAGAACCCAAAATAAATTGTCAGTAGTATAAATAAATAGTAGTAGTCATGTATTCGAATTATATTTACGATCCTTAAACTAACCGTTGTATCATACATTACATATAACTGGAATACATGAATTAAAGTTAGACTATTTAAAATAGATTTTTGACAGTCGTTATGGGTGGTAGTCAGAAGCCCGAAAGTCTGACAACCAGTCATACCAAGGAGTATCGTATTACCCAGTAACTGGGTTGTGGGGGTCAGATAAGCACTGGTCCATGTAAAATACTGGTATTCAGATGCATCCGGTTAGACTAGAAGTCGACCCCAACATAGTTGGGAAAAGGCTAGGCAGATGTTAATATTTGGCCGTCTAATTTTATTTCCTATTTTATGTGTATCGACCTTTTTTATTTTAAGTATAAGCTTGTAAATGGGTATCATTTAAGCTATCACCAATTTAATTAGTTTTGTGTTTCTTAAATAATAGGGTTTGTCCTCCAAATAGTAGATCTGTCACCAAAATGTAGTCGCCAAACAATGCAAGTGACCTAACCAAACCGAACCTCGGGGTGCCCTTCGCTCGCTCTTGCATCCTATGTCGACGGAGCCCTGCTTCGCGGGGCCCCTATTTCTGTGTAAAGGGTTTAAAGTAACCTAACCAAACCGAACCTCGGGGTGCCCTTCGCTCGTTCTTGCATCCTATGTCGACGGAGCCCCGCTATCTGAGAACGAAAATATTTCGTGGCGATAGATCTATTTATTAGGTGATACAAATATTTCGTGGCGATAGATCTATTTATTAGGTGATACAACTTGATGACAAATATAAATTTTGGTGATAGAAAATATAGTTCCCCTTGTAAATGGCCTTCAAACGCACATTCTTTAAAATCACTGTTTATATTAGCTGCAAGTTTCCCGAATAGAATAAAAAAAAAAACCATACTAATAATTATTATAAATGCGAAAGTGTGTCTGTCTGTCTGTTACCTCTTCACGCTTAAACCGCTGAACCGATTTAGATGAAATTTGGTATAGATATAATTTGAGTCCCGGGAATGGACATAGGATAGTTTTTATCCAAATATACCCACGGGATCGCCACTTTTGCGGGTGAAACCGCGGGGCGCTGATAGTACAGAATAAATTTGACTTATATCTAGTTCATTCAGACAAACATGTTCAAAATCTGCTCATAGAAACAAGTGTGATATTTTGTATCACCGTACTAATTAAATTGTTGTATATTTTTGAACAAATAAATAAAAGTTATACCTGACTAGCCGCCCCGTAATTTCACCCGCATAGGTGTCGATTCCGTAGGAATATCGGGATAAAAAGTAGCCTATATGTTAATCCAGGGTGTCAGCTACCTCCGTACAAAATGTTATCAAAATTGGTCGTACCGTTTGAGCGTGAAGAAGTAACAAACATATAAACACACCCCCACACACTCACAAACTTTCGCCTTTATAATATTAGTGCGATCATAGATATCCGTGAGTGCGATAGTATGATTAATTTTACTCCATTGTATTTTCAGGTAGCACCAGCAGAATTTGAAGCACTGCTTCTGCAACACCCATCAGTTCTTGAAGCAGGTGTAGTGGGTAAACCCCACCCGAAGCACGGCGAAGTTCCTGTGGCTTTCGTCGTGCTGCAGCCAGGGTGCAGTGCTACTGAAGAAGAACTGGTCCAGCATTTGGATAGTCGGGTGAGTAGGGACTTCAAATTCTAAGCATTTATTTCAATTAAACCAATTACAGGCACTTTTGAATTGTCAAGGGGTCGGTCAGTCAGAAAGATGAAGCTAGTTGCCCATTCCAAAGCGTAGGTACCTATGGAGAAGAACGGGCAAGAAACTCCATGGACACTCTTTTAAAACAAAATAATATGGTTACAAAGTCTTGGTTACATCATTCATGTTAAAAATTATACATGTGAGAACGATGCAGAACGTTAAAAGCGCCCATAATGAAAAGACGAGAAAAAAAAAAACAATTCAAATATTAAATTAAAATAAGCCATGGCAGCAAAGAGATGACCAGTCCCTACTGACGGCGCTCGTTCACGAACATGACGCATGTTTTAGCACCATTCACTTATAGTATAGCCTGCAATATCCTTGAACTTATCAAATCATATCTGAGTAATCGAGAACAAATTACATACATAAATAAAATCTGCCCCTATACAAAAACTGAAAAGACTTATGTCTCTACACATAGACAATGCATATATGGCGTGCCGCAGGGCAGTGTTCTTGCTCCATTATTATTCATTATATTATATATTAATGACATGCCTAAAACTATTAATAATCCAATGATTTTATTTGCTGACGACAGCACAATACTAATCCAAAGTAAAGATGATGTGTCATTCGAAAAAGAAATAAACGACAACTTAAATGATATAATAATTTGGCTAACTAAAAACAACCTAAAAATAAATCTTGAAAAAACAAAATACGTTTCATTTGAACAACAAACACACAATAAAAAACCGGATATACGTTACGATAACAAAATTATCAGTGAAGCAGAACACACTAAATTCTTAGGTATTTGGATAAATAAAAATATGAGCTGGAAAACACATGTCGAAAACACATGCAAAAAGCTTAGCCAGTATTCTTATGCACTCCATAACCTAAGAAAAGTGTCAAATCGTGCAACCTTACTAATGGCGTATCACGGGTATGTTGCTTCTACTTTACGATACGGACTTATATTTTGGGGCAACTCGCCAGACAGAGAAATGGCGTTCAAAGCCCAGAAACAATGCATAAGGGCAATGTGTGGCATACAAAGTACAGAAAGCTGTAAGCCACATTTGCAACAATTGAAGTTACTAACATTTCCGTGTCTTTATATATATGAAATGGCGATCTTTGTCAAAGCGAATCTACATCTTTATACTCACCTACGCAGCGCACGACACAAAAATAAAATATGCGTAAGACGTCATAAAAAAGCAGTATTTAATAAAAACATTTTGGGCATGGCACCAAAAGTATACAATAAGTTGCCAAAAAGTATCACAGACCTACACAAAATGAACCAATTCAAAGTATGCTTGCACGAATTCTTAGTTACAAAAGGTCTATTCAATTAATGATTATTTAAATGAAAGATGAGTCGATTTTATCTGAAATGGCACCACAAATTAAACTTTTATTGAAATTTTGATCTGACATGTATAACAATATGACATTTTTTAATTTGACAATCTATTGCTTAATGTACCTAACTCAATTTAAAATTTATTTTGTACCTACCTAATATATTAATTTGCACACCTCAGTAGGTTATAATACAATGTACTTTTTATATTTGTAACACCTTTTTAACATGTATTATGCAAATAAATGCTTTGATTTGATTTGATTTGATTTGTAGTTGTCAAATTGTATGGAAAATGTGATGTCGCGGTGGTTCGGTCTTCGGAGATTGAAGACTTCTTGTGAACCACTAACATTGGTTTGAGCACTGCACTAGAGTCTGGTAGTGAACGTGAAGATAAACTCAGCATCACTTAGAAGGAAAGATTTTTAATAAACTCACTGTTAAGGTAATATTAGCCGCACGGGTCGTTCAATTAGGTTAAGCTACGTTTGCTTCAGTTGGTCCGTGGATGGGTGACCATCTTTACATACCGAGACCTCTCCGTGCCTGCGAAAGCACGTCAAGTCGTTGGTCCCGGCTGTCATTCGTGGATCTTTGACAGTCGTTACGGGTCGTCAGAGGCCCGAAAGTCTCACAACCAGTCTCTATTACCAAGGTATTACCCAGTAACTGGGTTGTGGAGGACAGATAGGCAGTCGCTCCATGTAAAATACTATATTCAGCTGCATCCGGTTAGACTGGAAGCCGTCCCCAATATAGTTGGGAAAAGGCTAGGCAGATGATGATGTTAAGCAAGTTTCTCACTCGTGGCTAAATGATATCAGGCGCTCGGGTTGATTCAAGGTTAAGCTACGCTTGCTGCGGTCGGTTTGTGGATGGGTGACCATCCACTATACATGTAACATAATTAACGCACATCCTGAAAGTAGTTTGTTCAGAATCGTTTACTGAATTGATTTCTATCATTTTTAATATAGGTAATTTTTTATCCCAAAAATAATTAAAAGTACGTAAATTGCAGTCACACTACCCGTGTACAGTCAAAACTAACTAAAATGGACCGTAACTCAAGGCAATAATACTTTTAAAAGTGCAGTTTTATTTGTATTAATACAAATTCCGTCATTAAATACAAAATAAAGAAAAATGAACCTTATTTCAAGCAAGTTAAAAGTCTACAAATACATTTAGTAAACCGATTTAACCGCACGCACACACTAACAGGCACTGGACAAAGGACACAATAGTTAAAACAACAAAATAATATGTCATGCTTGTTTTCGTTCCCTTTCTCCTGCAAACTAAAAACCTGGGATAGAGCGGGATAGCCACCAAGACACCGCGCGGCGCGGGCGCGGCAACGATGAAAGAAAGAAAGCTAAACAATACTAGTCACCACTAGTCACGCGCGGACATTATTAGTGGAAGGACTTTGTAGAGTGTTTGCAAATAATTTTTCGCGCGCGATGTCTTTCCAATACACAAATATTCAGTACACCGAAATGGTGAGAACTTTGGCACGGTGTAGTGATAATGTGGCTCTAGCTTGCAGAACATTCAACCAAAGGTATGGTACCAGAGTAGACCATGGAACGTTCCGTCCGAACACGGCCATCGACAGGGGAGCCAATGTGCGTACACGTACTCGTCTTCAAAACGAAATACTGGACTATTTTGATGAGAATCCCCATGCCAGTACCCGAGAAGCAGCGCCACGTTTTGAATGTAGCCATATGCATGTGTGGAGAACACTTCGTGGTGATAAAGAACAACCATTCCACCTCAGAAGATGCCAGGAGTTGACTCCAAACGATTACGCACCTCGCTTGCAGTTCAGCCGCTGGTTATTAGAAAATTGGCGGCGGAACATAATTTGGACAGATGAAAGTACATTCACACGTGTGGGGATGTACAATCAACACAACACACATTTATGGATGCACGAAAATCCTCACGCATGCAGAGTGGATTCCTTCCAACACCGTTTCTCAGTTAACGTCTGGGCCGGAGTCATTGGTACATACATACTGGGGCCTGTGTTTTTACAAAGATTAACAGGAGACGCATATTTACTGTTTTTACGAGAAACTCTACCTACGCTGCTAGAAGACATACCTCTTCATAATTTACAAGAGGTATTCTACCAACACGATGGTGCCCCTGCTCATTTCACTAGGAGTGTTCGACAGCACCTCGATGATGAGTTTGGAGAGCGCTGGATCGGTCGCGGCGGCCCTGTTCAGTGGCCTCCCAGATCAGCTGATTTAACGCCTCTTGACTTTTTTTTGTGGGGACGTATTAAATCGTTAGTTTATTTTAGTGAGACGACAAGTGCCGAGGACCTAAAAAATAGGATAGTGAACGCTTTTGAAATAGTGAAAAATGACACTGAAGTTCTTTCTAAATTAAAGCATCAATTAAGAAAACGGGCATTAAAATGTATTGAACAAGGTGGTGGACATTTTGAAAGTGTGTTAAAAATACAACGTCGTATGAGTGTTTAGGAAAATTGTAAGTTAAGTATTTGATTTTTTAAATTATTGTAAATACATATCTTGACTCACATCTTTGAGTATCGCCTCTTTTTAGCAGTTTATGATTATTTACATTAGCAAAACATTTTGTAACGAATATTGCCTATTGGCATTGTATCATAATTAATAAACAAAATTATTGAGTCGACAGTCCAAAGCCTGAACAGTGTGATGGAAAGATACAATAAAAAATGTAGACAATAAACAGCTCGGAGTTCGGACATCTGTTAACCGCTCTCTCGACTAGCTGCACGGGGTTTTTCCCGTTAATGTTCATATTTCTCGTAAACAATCGTGTATTGTCGCCTTTTTTCGGCACTATTAGCGACGTGTGCGACTGTGTGCGTTCGTGGATTTCTACTGTGACCACAACATTCTTCCGGAATTAGGATAACTAATTTAATAAATAATCAATGCTTAAACATGTTTAATTAAAAATGTTGTGTACGTATTATGATTATAACACAATATACTAATTGGGGTGTCTGAGGGTGTGCGTTAATTACGTTACATGTTGTATATCAAGACCCCTCCATCCCTCGGACAGCACATTAAGCCAATGGTCCCGGCTGTCATTCGTGGATCTTTGACAGTCTTTTTGTCAGACTTTAGGGCTTCTGACAACCAGTCTTACCAAGGAGTATCGTATTACCCAGTAACTGGGTTGTAGAGGTCAGATAGGCAGTCGCTCCATGTCATCGTCATCATTACAGCCGAAAGACGTTCTCTGCTGGAAAGTCAAAGCATTTATTTCAAATAGGCACATAAAA
Source organism: Amphipoea oculea (assembly GCA_945859645.1). Classification (NCBI taxonomy): domain Eukaryota; kingdom Metazoa; phylum Arthropoda; class Insecta; order Lepidoptera; family Noctuidae; genus Amphipoea; species Amphipoea oculea. The sequence goes on along the minus strand of OX243891.1, from coordinate 10,895,243 downwards.
ATAACTTTTGAACGTCAAAAATTACCATAAAATAGAATTGATTCTAGTCGCCTACTGGACATAGGCCTCCCCAAGCACCTCCACTTCGACCGGTTCTGTGCTTCTCGCATCCAACGGGTTCCTGTGGCCTTCACGTCACTCCATGTAAAATACTGGAATTCAGCTGCATCCCCATATAGTTGGAAAGGGATCCCACTTTTGAATCCCATTTTTAAGTATTAACGATGGATCCCGTTTGCTATTTCCGTTGAATCCCATCTTATAATAACATGTGTACATTTCAGAAGAAAAGTGATTTACCATTATCAAACACTAGATTAGCTTAATTATTTAAAAAAAATTTGTTAGGTTAGGTAAGGTTAAAACTGTGACCCCTACGCACGATCCGAGCGAGCGAAGCGAGCGGTGCCGCGGTAGCGGCCGGCGAGTGCCAGAAACGACTAGATTTTATAGAAAATGAGTTGTTTGTGAAATAAATAGTAGGTATACGAAACGTTGGTTGTAAACTAAAAATTTGTCAATGGAGTTTTGGTGAAACATTAGTGAACCCCTCATTTTATTATAAACAATTTTGGTGTTGAAAGTACCCGCATTCAGATTTTTCAAGCATTCGGGATCCAACGGAAATACTTCTCGGGATTCAACGACAATAAAACGTAATCATCTTGCATTTTTTCTTGGATCCAACGGAAATACATAATAATGTTTTGCGGGATCCAACGCCAAAAATATTAAACTGGGATTCAAAAGCGGGATCCAACGGAAATAAATCAGGCTAGGCAGTTCCAAGATGAATAATCGAGTACTATCTTTTTCTTTCAGGTAACCTTCAGGATGCGTCTAGCCGGTGGCGTCCGTTTTATCGACCGCTTGCCAAGGGGAGCCGGTGACAAACTTGACAGAAAAGACTTGATGCGAAGGCTGCTTGATGAAGATGCCAAGTGAGAAGATTGAGTGAAGACTAGTTGATAATTTGTTAATTTAATCTGTCAAGCTCCGCTTATGAGACACAATTGATTTTCTATTGTTTCGTCGCCGATCGGCAAACCGCGCCGCTTGACCCGTTAAATAGTATTAGTGCCTTTTCTTAGGGGTGGGGGGGGGAGGTTGCCATAATCGCCACGCTTGGTATGCGGGTTGGCGCTCAAGAGTCATCAATTAATTTTAAGAAATTGTTGGTTAATTATTGTAAACTGTTTGTGGTGGAAATATTAAAAGTAAGCAAGTTTTAAAAAAAATCTTTTTTTTTTTGTTAGTTCCTATACTGTCCCACTGCTGGGCAAAGGCCACCCCCAAATCCTTCCAGGAACTCTTTTCCCGCGCCACCTCAAACCAGCCCTCGTGGTACGCGTCCAGGTCATCTCGCCATCTCTTTCTGGGCCGGCCGCAGCGGTGCCGTCCATCTTCAGGCACCCATTGTGTGTAGGCTTTTGCCCAGCGGTCATCGTGCATACGACTGATATGACCCGCCCAATCCCATTTGAGCCGGGCAGTCTTCTTTCCTACATCCAGTATGCCCGTTTTGGAACGCAGCGTGGTGTTCCGAATTTTAATAATTTAATCATAATAAGCTGTCAATAGGACTATTGTTGCCAATAAGCCTGATATAGTGGTGATGGATCGATTAGAGCGGCGCGCAATGATTGTTGACATAACCGTCCCGCATGATGAGAACCTCGTGAAAGCTGAGAAAGATAAACAAATCAAGTATCTTGACTTGGCTCGCGAGGTTGTCGACATATGGGTTGTTGACTCAGCAATCATTGTGCCGATAGTCGTTACAGCCAATAGATTGATAGCCAAGAGCCTCGACCAACACCTGAGGAGGTTCTCGTTTGGCAGCTGGATTAAGGGCTTGATTCAGAAAGCAGTACTTCTGGATACGGCTCGCATTGTCAGGAGGTTCCTCTCTCTGGAGCCCTGACCGCCGGTAGCTTGGACCCTGTTCCCGATACCGGTGGGCTACTATTTTTTATATTTTTTTATATTCTAATATTTAAAAATATAAATTATTTAATTGAATCAAGGAGATAATAATAAGCCGTCAAAACGAGGGAAGAGAGAGTGTATCTGTGTGCTATAATATCTCCCGCAACGATGCTAATCACCGCAGAGATTTGCCGCCGCGGCCGAAATTCAGCCTGTAGGACTATAATTAATAAGTTACAAACATAAGTGGTGGCCAAGTGGTAACGACCGCGACTTACGAGGTCCGTAGATTCGATCCCCGACAAGCGCTTTACTTTGTGTAAATTATTTCATCACTCTCAAAACGGCGAAGGAAAACATCGTGAGGAAACCGGCATGTTCTAGAACAAAAAATTCGAAGATATGTGACATATGCCAACCCGCACTGGGCCCGCGTGGTGGATTACGGCCCACTCCCTCTCACCGTGAGGAGGCCTGTGTCCCCCGCAGTGGGAACATTATAGGCTGATTATGTAAGCTGTCAATATATACCAATATACGTTCACAAAGAGACAAATTATAAATGAGTTAGCCCCGAACAACAACCCTCATTGAAGTATTGATCGTAATTCCAGACTTGCGCAGTGTGGCTAGCCCTTTCCTAGATTCTAGACTCCTTTGTCCGCCTAACTAGTGCGCCACCCGACGTCTACGGAGCAAGACGAGTTTGGTCCTTTGAGTCTCTGCTATCCTGGTACTGGCTTGGAGGACCAGCTTGTTCCTCTCGCTGTCCTGCCGTACCGCAAAACGCTGTTAAGGATGAAGGTACGTGTTTCAGTTTATTTTTAACCGACTTTATTAATTAACCGACTTCAAAAAAGGAGGTTCTGTATTCGACCCATATAACGTATGTATGTATGTTTGTATGTCCGCGATTTTCTCAAAAACTAATGAACCGATTTTGATATTGCTTTCATTAATGTGATCTACATACTTTCAGGAAGGTTTTGGTATATAATACATTAGGTAATTATTCTTATGTACGTTTCTTATGTAAGTTATTTGCATTAATGTACTGTATCTCCGGCATTTCTATGCGAATTTTGATGATTCTTCTAGTCGGTGTCTTCCATTCTTCAATTCACTAGAGTTAAGTAATTGAATTTGTGTGGGGTAGGTACAACTAAAAAATAAAAATTTATTACAAAAAAAAAACAACCGACTTCAAACATAAAAAAAACCCTACAAAGTGAAAAATAACTTTAATTTCGGAAGTCGGTGTCGTTGGTTCCGCATTTTCGTTTTTTGACACCGACTTCCGAAATTAAAGTAATTTTTCACTTTGTAGGGTTTTTTTTGTAAAAAGTTTTTATTTTTCACTTTTTAGTTGTACCTACCCCACACAAATTCAATTTTTCACTTTTTAGTTGTACCTACCCCACATAAATTCAATTAACACTAGTGCATTGAAGAATTGAAGACGACTCGAAGAATCATCAAAATTCCCATAGAAATGCCGGAGATGCAGTACATTAATGCATATAACTTCGTTTTATAAGAACAATTACCTAATGTATTATATACTCGAACCTTTCTGATAGTATGTAGATCACAATAGTCAAAGAATCATCAAAATTAGTTCAGTAGTTTTTGTGATAATCGCGGACATACAAACATACATACATACGGGTTAAATACAGAACCTCCTTTTTTGAAGTCGGTTAAAAACATGTAATACCTTATCTCCTGTAACTAATTCAACTATCTTTGTCCACCCCTTTCAGGAATCATGGCTTTTATTATTATGTACTTAAATTCTAAAATCTTTTTATTTCATTTTTTCAGGTTTCTGATGGATAAGCAGCATCATTGTCCTCGTCTCCGAAGTGGTGACCACAGCCTCTGCCAACATCTATCTCGCTTCAGTTCGGAGACACGATGACGCGTCGGTTTTCAAACCGCCATCTTGGATCTCGTCTCTGCGGAACTGCAGTAGCACGAATAAAAGAATTAGGTCAGTATTTTATTTAAGGGGGTATCTACGTGAGGCGTTTAGGGGGGAGGGGGTCAAGCCGATTCTCACCTAATTCTACCTGGGGGAGAGGGGGAGGTCCTGCAAGTATCACGTGATTTTTTTTCTGCAAGAAACAGTGTAAAATTGCGAGAAAATTGAGTTGAATTGAGCAAAACGTGTTTCTCTATTAAAATATGACTAAATTCTACACAACAATATTTATCGCGGTCATAGATATATGAAAGACTAGCTGCGCCCCGCGGTTTCTCCCGCATAAGTCTTGATCCCGTGGTAATATCGGGATAAAAAGTATTCTATGTCCTTCCCCGGGACTCAAACTATCTCTATAGGTATCAAATTTCATCTAATCAGGTTTATCGTTCAAATCGGTTCAGCGGTTTAGGCGTGAAAAGGTAACATACAGACTGACAGAGTTACTTTCGAATTTATAATATTAGTATGGATGGAGATATGACCGGTAGTTGAAAATTTATCACAATTTTTTTTTTTTTATAATTCCTACGCAATGAAGCGTAGATTAACGTATTTACACTGGAAATACGCATTTTGAACAATCTCACGTCAGATAAGAGGGAAGCGGGAGGGGTCGAGCCAAGTTAAGGCTACGTCTTCCGGTACGCGATCGCCACTCCAGAACCTTTCGGCCCCTTCGGCCATCTGTTCTGCGAGCCGTGTGCCCTGCCCACTGCCACTTAAGTTTGGCAATTCTTCGAGCTATCTCGGTTACCTTGGTTCTCCTGTGAATCTCTTCGTTACTGATTCTTTACCTATAATCACACTAATATTATAAAGGCGAAAGTTTGTGAGTGTGTGTGTGTGTGTGTGTGTGTTTATATGTTTGTTACTTCTTCACGCTCAAACGGCTGGACCAATTTTGATGAAATTTGGAATAGAGATAGCTTGAGTCCCGGAAAAGGACACAGGGTACTTTTTATCCCGATACTCCCACGGGATCGAGACTTATGCGGGTGAAACAACGGGGCGCAGCTAGTCTTACATATTTCAGCTTAAAAGAAGATAGTGATTATATGAATCAACTTCCTAACGTAACGTTCATTTGTTTTTACAGATCTGTCAATGAGCGACGTCTATAACTCGTCTCAGAAAGCGGCAGAAGTCAAACCACGTACCAAACACTACAGTCTCACTGTCCCAACCATGTCTTCCGCCGATGGGGTGTAAGTGGCCCTACAAACACCTTCAGAGCCAAAGTCAACCTCACCTGCCCGCGGTACGCCCTGCTGATTCACCAACGAGGCTCTGGCGTGTCCCTGATCTCCCCAAAAGACGTTGAAGAAGCGAGATGGCAGATGTGGAGAGAGAACAGAAGAGAAGAAGCTAAGAGAAGCTTCTTCAACAAGCTGGGGACATCAAGGAAAATTTACGGCAGGGACGGATTCAACGGGAGAGGGTCAGATATATCATCTGATCATGGTTTGATCGCTGCTTCTTTGAACTTCTCCCTTCAAATCTTGGGTCCGCGCCTGTACAACTTCTTCTGTTATGCCTTGTGAAACTTTCAAACATAACAGTGTAGGGTTATATCGTGATAGATTTTAAAGTAATCTAAGTTAATTCTAAGAGAGGAAATTTGGTGTTTTTCCTTACAGTTGAATTTAAGTATCTTATCTATTATAAAATGTTATAAAAATGTAGTGTTTTTATTTGAAATAACTCCGAATCACACCAAAATACACCTTTGGTAAGTAAAAGTCATCCCAGCTAAGCTTTCCTTGTCCTAATACACTGGATGGATACTACAGCAGAAGAAGAAGTTAAATGAGCTGCTCATGCTGTAGTAGGTATTCAACATGATACAGAAGGTACCAGGGGAGGTGAGATTAGAAAGAGGGGGTCAGTGGTCTGAGGAGGGTACCAGGGGAGGTGAGATTAGAGAGAGGGGTCAGTGATCTGAGGAGGGTACCAGGAGAAGGGATTAAAAGTTCAGTGGTCTGAGTATTGAGCATGACTTTGCAATTTACAGCCGCAAGCTTTGTGGCAGTGCAAAATAATATTACTGCTAGAATATACAGTGCATTGTAGGTGCAGTAACATAGTCATTTTTTTTTTGTGGATGAGAAATCATATAATGACTCCGCTCTGGGTGTAGCGGAAGGGAGTGTCAGACTCTTACTGACTAAAACCCATCCGTGTTCCTTCCTCAGCCCCTTATGTTCCGGGGCAGCGGTAACCCTTTCGGACATTCCCGCTGACCCAGTAACATAGCCTAATGTCATGACTGTCACGCTTGACAGTGAATGTTTAAAAGTGACGTCTGTGATACAAAATCTGAGTAGTCGATGGTCGTGGTATGAACATATGATGCAGAGGAACGAGGAGCTTGTTACAAGACAATAATTATGTTGAATGACTGCCAATAAATTCGAATAAATATAGGACGCAGATGACAACTATCAGACATTTGCAGTCTGGAACGCTATAATTTTTTTGCTTTGCAACATTTTACTTACGCAACCACCATTTTCGAAGCCTGCATTGCGGATATCGATCGTAAGTCGTGACCTGCGCAGTGCAGCTTACCTTTTGTCGACTGCATTGCGGACTTCCTAGCTCCTTTGTCCATCCAGTGCACCGCGCGCCGTCTGCCGTGCATGACGAGTGGGTCCTTCGAGCCGGATCCAGATGATGCGGCTCGAAGGCCTCCCCTAAAGCTAGTTTAACTGTTCCGTGTACCGCAGACTTAAAGATTACGGTAAGTGTTTTAGTTTCACTTTATTATTAAAACTTAAATATTATGTTTGTCTTTCATAGAACTTGAAGAAAATGGGGTGGCTTTAAAACTCGGCATTTCGAACAGTTCTTGTTGTTTAGATTTCTGTCCCAAAAGGTGCCAACGGAACCCTATTACTAAGCCTTCGCTGTCCATCCGTCCGTCCGTCCGTCTGTCTGTCTGTCTGTCAGCGGGCTGTATCTCATGAACCGTAATAGGTAGACAGTTGACATTTTCACTGAGTGTGTATTTCTATTAAAAAATAAAAAGTTTATCACACTATATCACATCACACTAATATTATAAAGACGAAAGTTTGTGAGTGTGTGTGTCAGGGCTGTAGCTAGAGTCGAATTTGAGGTAGGGCAGCATTGGTTACAGGTAGGGCGAAAGTAAAAAAAATATCATAATTGATCTGCCCTCGAAGCACGGGCTCCTAAATCAATCACCATGTATATCATTGACCTCTAGGTCAGTGATGTACATTCAATAGCTATTCGTAGACAAATGATTTCTGGGGCAGGCATGAGCATGGATCTAAGAACTATTAAATCCTCAATGATGAAGAACAAGCGAACAACATGGTTGAACTTCCAGATTTGGATGTGGAGATCCACGTCTGAGTGAGAGAGAGGTAATAATTTATTGTTGGATGGGGTGATACAAGTAAATAGATACGACCAAAAATACCAATTTAGATCATATTGTTTCTGCAATCTTATTATAATAATTAACATAATAATAAAAAAAATATTTAAAACAGCTGAATTCTACGATTCGCCATGTTATTAAAAATGCAAAGAACTTCGTTCAGATCAACAGATTTTGTTATTTTATTTTTCAAAGGCCAGAAATACCATACCAGCCATTCTCTCGTGACCCATTGACAGCCTTTGAGGCCTTTGATTGCAGAGTTGAAAACATAGATTCGCACACTGCACTATCCTATCCTATACCTATCGCTACAATTTTTTTCATCTCTAACTATGAACAAACAATTTAATTATAATAATTTATCTTAGTTTTTGGTATTTTTAAGGTAGGGCATTGTGATTTCAAGGTAGGGCATTGTGATTTCAAGGTAGGGCATTGCCCCACAATGCCCCCCCTAGCTACGGCCGTGGTGTGTGTGTGAGGGTGTGTTTATATGTTTGTTACTCTTTCACGCTCAAACGGCTGGACCAATTATGATAAAACTTTGTATGGAGGTAGCTGAAACCCTGAATTAACAAATAGGCTACTTTTTATCCCGATATTCCCACAAGATCGACACTTATGCAGGTGAAACCGCGGGGCGCAGCTAGTAAAATATATTTCTTATAATTTTCAGGTCCTTGCTGTCGAGTAGCGTCACCCACGCATCTCTGGAGAAGGCTTTGTCTTCAGCGCATCACGCATCATCTGCCATGAGTGAGGAGTTAGAACTTCGAGCGGTCATGAGCGCATCGTGGTTAGCAGCCCTATTGCAACGTATATGCTTGTTTTAACAATGAAGGTATGTACGGCCTACTCGGCTCCCGTACTATTCGCACATTGTCATTGGTCTTTACTCGTTCAAGTTAATACGACAAAATTAAAAATACGTACGTCTCACGCGTAATACCATGACGTTCAACCTTCGCAATTTATCACCCTTAAGTAGGCATGGCTTCTCAAATAAACACACTTTTGACCTCACTTTTTTTTCTGATTAGTGACCGCGTTTGTCTAGACTAGACCCGGCTACCTATTCTGAAAACCAATGCACGCCACTGGTTGGTCCTGAGTCCTTACAACTCCTGAGGCGGACAAAAATAAGACTGCAAAAGGTGTCCGTATGAAAGTTATTATATTCAACATACATACATACATACATAATCAGCCTATAACGTTACCACTGCTGGGACACAGGCCTCCTCTCAGTGAGAGGGAGTGGGCCGTAATCCACCACGCGTGCCCAGTCCGGGTTGGCAGATGTCACATGTCTTCGAATGTTTGGTTCTAGGACATGCCGGTTTCCTCACGATGTTTTTCTTCACCGTTTTGAGAGCAGTGGTGATGAAATAATTTACAAAAAGTCGCGGCCGTTACCACTTGGCCACCACTGCTCTTTATATGAGAGCAGTGGTGGCCAAGTGGTAACGGCCGCGTCTTACGAGTTGTAGGTCGTAGGTTCGAATCCAGACAGGCGCTTTACTTTGTGTAAATTACTTCATCACCACTGCTCTCAAAACGGTGAAGGAAAACATCGTGAGGAAACCGGCATGTCCTAGAACCAAAAATTTGAAGACATGTGACATCTGCCAACCCGCACTGGGCCCGCGTGGTGGATTACGGCCCACTCCCTCTGTTCAATGCTACCTTTGACCATTGATTCAGCACTTCGTCGGTGGACGCGCGGCCTACTTCAAATATTGTCATAGTCGCATATTACACGCATAGAATTCTAAGATATTTGTACATTTGTGTGTGTTAAGAAAAAGTAGTATATAAGCTGTAATATTTGTAAAATAAATCAGATTAGAATTTATTCTTTTCTCATTACCCCTCACTGTGGCCAAGACACCTTTAGCCATCTCTGATCAGTCCTGTGAGTCTGCTGGACTGGCAGTGAGTTTACCCTTCACCCTCACCTGTAATTCCTAACCACTATCCGTCTGTTACCTTAGGTCTCTTGGTGCAGACATCCTGTACTTATTTATATATTTATTTATTACAAATTATATGGTAGGTTAGGGCTGTAGGGCTTATAGGACTTAGGGCCGTAGGGACTGTAGGGCTTATAGGTCTTAGTTTAGGTCCTTTCAATTTACCATATATTCATGTACAGCCGCAACCTTTATTAAGGGGTGGTTGTACACCCTCTCACTGAGAGGAGGCCTGTGTCCCAGCAGTGGGAACATTATAGGCTGAGTATGTGCTCTTTATATTCAACTATTTAACTAGATTTATTTTTTTCTTTCAGGATCCTGTTTGACGAGTCATGCTACCGATGGGGTGTAAGTGGCCCTACCAACACCTGCTGAGCCAAAGTCAACCTCACCTGCCTGCGGTACACCCTGCTGAACTTACAAACGAGGCTCTGACCGGAGGGATTATTTCTAGAAGAAGACCTGGTCCAACAAGGGTTTCCTTCTTCATTTTTAATCCCTCATTCAACTTCTTGTTTTTTTTTTTGTCTAAATTCTATATTCTTACGAGATCGAAACTTATGCGGGTGAAACCGCAGGGCGCTGCTAGTATTTTTTATACAAATATAGATTTAAGGCTAGTTAAGTTTATACTGTTGTTATTGATAAGGTTTAGATTATAATTAGGTTAAGTTCTAAACTTGTTTTATTTTGAGTAACCTAAACCCAGTCCCTGTCCAGTCCAGTGTCGCTTCCTTACCGTATTGAACATCAATTCAGATTCAGATTCGGATAATTTTATTTGCTCAAACATGTGTGTATACGTTACAATGCATGCGGGGTGTTATAAGTACATGGAGTTGTGCAGTGCTGTGGACATGTTTACCATATTGTCATGGCGTGCCAATCCAAACTAATATTATAAATGCGAAAGTAACTCTGTCTGTCTGTCTTTTCTTCACGCCTAAACTACTGAACCGATTTGTGTGAAATTTGGTATAGAGATAGCTTGAGTCCCGGGAAAGGACATAGGATACTTTTTATCCCGATATTCCCACGGGATCGAGACTTCTGCGGGTGAAACCGCGGGGCGCAGCTAGTATTAATATAATTAAAAAGAATAAAACAAAATAGTTATTATAACGTTCATTAAACATTGACAATGCTGACATAAGTAAATAAATTGATCGTTTACATAATTAATTCATATAGAAATAGGAGTTAAGTACATACAAACTTGTCAAATATTCAATTATCAAAAAAAAAACATCATTCGATGTTATCGAAGGCTGTTCACAAGTCCAAAACCTTTTGTCAGTTTAAACCAAATAGACGACAGTTATTCTTCCGAAGGTGGCTGGGACAGACTGGATACGGAAGGCGGAGGACAGGGTGTTGTGGCGCAGCCTGGGAGAGGCCTATGTCCAGCAGTGGACTGCGATAGGTTGGGTTGATTGATTCATCCCACAGCTTGTTTGCTGTCGGGGGCAAGGCAAATCATGTTATCGAAGTTTGTCAAACGATACCAGTGGCGTAACTATAGGGTGGCATTGGGGCAAAATGCCACGGGCCCCCAGCTAGAGGGGGCCCCCGGCTCGAGAGGGCCATGAGCAGAGGGGAATCCAAACATAAGGACAGAAGCAGTCAGGTGTTAAAGTTTTTAGGGGGGCTATTTTATTGCAATTTTTGATGTTCAAAAGTGTCTTTTATGTGCCTAATTGAAATAAATGCTTTGACTTTTTGACTTTGACTTTATGAAATGTACGCGGAAGAAGTCGCGGGATAAGTGCTAATTAAAAAAAAAAAAAAACTAACGTTGGTCGAGCTTCTTTACATTGAGAGACAAACTTATTTAACCGGTCAAGCGACGCGGTTCGCCGATCGGCGACGAAACAATAGAAAAAACGTAATTAAACCACGTTTTTCAATAAAAAAAACCGGCCAAGTGCGAGTCGGACTCGCCCATGAAGGGTTCCGTAGCAGCAAGTAACATAATATAAAAGTTCTTGTAGTTCGTTGTAACTTTGTGAAAGGTAAATTGCGGTTTTCGATTTATGACGTATTAAAAAAAAACTACTTACTAGATCTCGTTCAAACCAATTTTCGGTGGAAGTTTACATGGTAATGTACATTATATATATTTTTTTAATTTTACCATTCTCTTATTTTAGAAGTTAGAGGGGGGGGCGACACACATTTTACCACTTTGGAAGTGTCTCTCGCGCAAACTATTCAGTTCAGAAAAAAATTATATTAGAAACCTCAATATCATTTTTGAAGACCTATCCATCATAGATAACCCCACACGTACAGGTTTGATGAAAAAAAATTTTTGGAGTTTCAGTTGTAAGTATGGGGAACCCCAAAATTTATTGTTTTTTTTCTATTTTTGTGTGAAAATCTTACTGCGGTTCACAGAATACATCTAAATACCAAGTTTCAACAGTATAGTTCTTATAGTTTCGGAAAAAAGTAGCTGTGACATACGGACGGACGGACAGACAGACATGACGAATCCATAAGGGTTCCGTTTTTTGCCATTTGGCTACGGAACCCTAAAAAACATGAAAGTTTCCCGTTTCTTTCATATTTTTCGGTTTTGGGAGGCCTTTACCCTGCAGTGGGACATAACAGGCTCATAATAAAATAATAATAAAATAACTACTTAATAGAAAACAAACAGCTCATTTATCAAATTGAATTTCAGTCGATAACATCCATCAGCTCCTTTCTAAACTTCAACTATATCCGACGATCCTGCATACTTGCTTGAAGTTATGACCAATACTCCAGGAGTTGGGTCCGACAATTTGTTATACCTACACAGTTAAGTATATTGAAGACGAACGGCGGTGAGAATATCAGGTTCACTCGAAGCCAACAGCTGCAAGATTTGGTATATAAACTGAAAGATTTATTGAGACATTGCGAAAAATTGAAAATTGAGATAAGTTGATGGTTTTATACTGCTTGTAATATTTTAGGTGGCACCAAATGATTTCCAGATAAATATAATATTGTATGTTACGTTTTGTTTGTTATTTTTCTCCTACACTTCAATAATCAGCTAGTTTTCAATGCCATTAATACCAAACCAGAAAACAAACCAGAAATTCTTATTCTTATATTTATCTGTTTTGCTGACTGTACCTATAGATACTTATTCCATGGGTGGGGGTCCTACCGTGTTAATTGCCAGTCGGGACCAGCGCACTGCAGTTTAGAATGTTCCAGAATGTACAGGTACCTAGGTAGTACATCTCTGTACAAAGGAAGATCGGGACCTGCGCAGTGCAGTTTAGAACATTCGAGAACGTCTTACTTCGCCAAATAACATTGCAGAAGGCCCATATGTCTCCGTTCGCGAGAATAAGCTCACACACAGCTAGACACAAAAGGCATGTGTTTAATTGAACCTCAAATAATTCCTATTCTGCTTTCCTAAAAATATTATTGCACACTTTAATATAATGATTGCGCATCTTTTTGTGAACCTTAAATAATTTCTCTTTTGGGTTCTGAAAAATACAAAGGGCCGGTAGGTTCAAACGGTTGATTAACGTAACGTACGTACGTCAAATAATAACAATTATGTACCTACTCGTTATTATGTGCAGGCAAGGCAAAGCCATACTTTTGCATCTACCTAATTAGAGTAATTCTCGGCAAGACCATAATTTTGTACCTACCTAATTGTAATTTGAAACAATGAAAATGCTTCAAATACAATCTCGAATATCGGCCATACATTTTTGAGGCGATAAATAAAAACATTGGTAAGATATTATTCTTAAATTGCTCATCATTTTAATTGTTTTGTTGAATTAAGTACTTTTTATTATGTTCATAGCTTAATTGAAGTGCCAGCTACAATATAATTTTTTAATGGTACCCATTCAATATGTAGTTTTTTTTTATTTGGAATTAAATCGAAAAACCCTTAAAATTCAAATATCTCGAAAACTATTGAATTTCGGCCATACAAATGGGGGGTTAAAGGAGAATGGCAGAAGTTCATAGAACGCTGGCATTAAACTTTTTTAGTTTCCACAGAAATAAAAGTGGCATGGTTTGATAGGGAATATTATGAGCTTTTGTTAAATAAATAAATAAAAAATAATAACAATGGGGTTAAAGAGAAATCTTAGTTTTTGTAAAAGTGAGGTTAAGTGCATTACCTAATGTTTATACTTCAATAGGTTATTTTACCTCTATTACTTTTTTAACGCATAAATGTTTATTGTATGCATAACATATTGCTAATTATGCTTTGTAATGACTATAAAAATGATAAATAACTACTTGTTGAAGTTTGTTTAGTTCATTGATTTGGGTTCCCTACGTGTATTCGAAAGTTGTTAATTCGATTTTTATTATATCGAACACGGTATGTCGATAATTCAGTTGTACGATGTTTTATTACATCGATGCTTTATTATTGCGATGTAACGTTTGTGCGAAACACCCTACAGCGATTGCTCATTAGTTCGACAGTATGTCGGTTCGAAACGCCTACTGTTTTCCGTGACATTTTATCTTATTTTGCAAGATGTTAATAAAATACATTCCTTATAATTTTTAAAAAATAAATGTGTAGATAGTTATATGAACTCTTTAATAGACACTACAAAAAATTACATTTTGGTGTTACAATGGGCGGGGCAATGGCAATGGGTGTTAAAATTCTTAGTTCATTATTTACATCAAGATACATTAATTAATTATATTAAAATAATATTATTCTACCTGTAGGTACCTGAATAACTTAAATTTAATATAAATCATATACATTTATTTGCTGGGAATTATAAGACATACATTGCTAACCTAAATTATACATAGAAGAAAATTTATTTAAAAAAAAGATCCAGTATTTTTTTTTTTGGAAATATAAATAATATTTACAAGAAAAAAAGCTATGATCATAGCAATTTCTTTTAAAAAACTGGAGTTTTTTTTAAATAAATTTTCTTCTTTTCCATTTTATTTTATTTTTTTATGTATAAATAGTTGTAGGTATAATTTAGGTTAGCAATGTATATGTCTTATAATTCCCAGCAAATAAATGTATATGATTATAATTTAATATAATTAATTAATGTATCTTGATGTAAATAATGAACTAAGTAGGAATTTTAACACCCATTGCCATTGCCCCGCCCATTGTAACACCAAAATGTAATTTTTGTAGTGTCTATTAAAGAGTTCATATAACTATCTACACATTTATTTTTTAAAAATTATAAGGAATGTATTTTATTAACATCTTGCAAAATAAGATAAAATGTCACGGAAAACAGTAGGCGTTTCGAACCGACATACTGTCGAACTAATGAGCAATCGCTGTAGGGTGTTTCGCACAAACGTTACATCGCAATAATAAAGCATCGATGTAATAAAACATCGTACAACTGAAATATCGACATACCGTGTTCGATATAATAAAAATAGAATTAACAACTATCGAATACACGTAGGGAACCCCATTGATTTACCCACTGATCATAGACCTAATGACAGTTTCAACTGTAGGTACTCGGTCAGTTTTAATTAAACCCAGTAATCACAGAAAACTCAGGAGGCTCTAGAGACTCACTTATCGGAATCTAAGCATATAATATTGTTAAGGATAATTATCTAAGGATGACAGGATTATTGTAGGTACAATAAAAAACCAGAATTTAATCATAATATTTGACTCATGCTCATCATCATATATAAGTAAGCAATATAATTATTAGCTAAGAAAGGTGCAGAGGGAGACAGGCTATCTTGATGCCGTGCCCATGCCAAGTACCAGATGATTGGCATGATATGGGCACAGCATCCTACTGTTCTTCGTCCAACAATGCAATTGCAACAGTATTGTTTTATAGCTTCCCGGCCACTTAGAGAGCTGTCAATCAAAATATAAACAAAGTATAATTATCTTTCATCCTACATGTCTAGACTTAATTCTTGCAGAACGAAACGTCGAGGTCCAAGTCTAGCAACGGTCGTTCAGAAAGGTAGGAGTCTTCGAAATCCAAAAGCAAGCCAGGTCGTTGTAAAAATCCACGTAAAACTTTGGGCGCACAAAACATTCACGCCAGCACAAAATACTCGTAGTAGCGAGCGAGCCACAGAGTACTTTTTTTTTTTTTTATAGTAATGGCTCCATCGTTTTAACGATGATTCTACTTTTTGATAGACTGCGAATGTGACTTGTGAAGTTTTGTGTGTCATCTTCTAAATGTTTGTTTGTTTGCCATGACAACACTGTCATATAGTATAACAAATCCAAAAAGCCTTGTTTCCGGCTGCTCAACTTACTCATATTTAACGAGATTTAATCCCAATTCTCAATAATAACGTTAATCTGGCTATCAATACATAAAAATAAGCACTTTTTTTTAAAATAGCTTTGTATTCTGTACCTTTCCAAAACTAGCAATGCCAAAAAATGCCATCTCCTTTGTTGCATTTTGGCCCGCCTATCAGCTCCTGTCGGATATACGTCGAATCACAAGTAACCCTGTAGTATACACTTAAAAATTCTCTAAGTAATCGTGTAAACCGCACAAAAATCCGTTACGATTAGATGAACAACTGGTGGAGTAATTGCGTAACACATAAAATGACAGTTAATCACATTTTCTTTCATTTTGACAGTTCAGTCACGTCCACTGCGTTATTTACGTTGCTAAGCAGACGAATTTATTAAACCTACGAAGCAATGGATTAGCAACATCCGTCAAAACTCTCGGACCGTGAATGAAATAATTAGGGTGTCGATCACACAGACGAACACAAAACGCGACTTTAATTTTTAAAAGCATAAGAGTAATGGCTGTTCTGACATAGCCCGAAGAATTGCCAAACTAAGTGGCAGTGGGCAGGGCACATTGCTCGCAGAACAGATGGCCGATGGGGCCGAAAGGTTCTGGAGTGGCGACCGCGTACCGTAAGGCGTAGCGTTGGAAGGCCTCCCACAAGGTGGACCGACGATCTTGTGAAGGCCGCAGGAACTCGTTGGATGCGAGAAGCACAAAACCGGTCGAAGTGGAGGTGCTTGGGGGAGGCCTATGTCCAACAGTGGACGTCTTTCGGCTGAAATGATGAATGGCTGTTCTGTATATTTTTATTATGTGGCATAAATATAAGCATTGAATCCTATATCTCCCGTCAAGTTATCGATCGGAACCTGCGCAGCGCAGCTAGATACTTATCTAGACTGACGCTCCTTTGCGCAAAACTGCACTGCGTCACTCGCCGCCTTCCATGCAGGACGAGTTGGTCCTTCGAGACGTGGGGTACTCCGCCATACTCTGCAGCCCTACGATACCGAGTATCCTAGGACGAAATATTAAGGTACGTTTGACTTTTTCTATCTTTGAGGCTTGTGACTAAGTAAGAACAGCTGCACGGGTCGATCGATTAGTTTAAGCTACGCTTGTCGCGGTTGGCCCACGGAAGGGTGACCATCTTTACATACCAAGACCCCTCCGTGCGGAAAGCATGTTATATAGCCGTTGGTACCGGCTGTCATTCGTGGATCTTTGACAGTCGTTATGGGTAGTCAGAAGTCTAACAACTAGTCTAACCAAGGGGTATCGTATTACCCTGTAACTGGGTTGTAGATGTCGGATGCCCAGTCGCTCCATGTTAAATACTGGTATTCAGCTGCATCCAGTTAGACTGGAAGCCGACCCCAACATAGTTGGGAAAAGGCTCGGCTGATGATTCATTATAAGCTTGTGTTGAAGTGCGGGGAGAGGGGAGGGGGGAGGGTAAAAGACGCCATTTTGTTTTCCACTTCCTAATGCTTTCGCTGGGCAGAACAAGAGGCGAATGCGATCCTATTTGAAGAATTTCTTCAAAATCTTCTGTCATTTTCAGGAATCTTTTGATTATACAATTGTTTTCTTTAAATAATATAAGCTAACATATAAACTATAATAATATGTACAATTACGTGTATATGAAAAAATAAACAAAATAATCATAGGGCATCAAAGAATTCGTCTGCATCGCTGTCAACAGGAACAGTGCCCAAAAGGCTGGCAGCATTGCCACGTTGTATGGCAATGCTAATTCTTTGGCCAAGAAATAGGCCAGCCCTCTGGTCACGTGAAGAGTCGACTAACCGCTTGGCAATATCTCGAAAGACCAAGTGGGCACTCGGACCCCATGGCCCTAGTGTTTCAACCCCAAACGGCTCGAACATATAACTCCCAATCAGGTTGCAATATTTTCGGCGTTTGAGGTTTTCTGCACCTGCAGCAGCCGCCCCAGCACAGCCCAAATTGTTTTCTTACAAATCATTCTTATATTTTCCAGGTCTCCGGTGCAGCAATGTCTCTGAAGCATGCTGATCTACCAGTTCGCAGTCAGCATGGCGATTGGTCTTCCGAGCCGCCATCTTGGCACCAGACTTGCCAGCTCCTAAATACTGCCTAGGTAGGTTCTGCGCCTGATCTCTTTCCGATTGCGTCGGATTACCGTCCCTAGGACTATGAGAGTGAGGGGAGAGAAACACAGGTACCTGTGTCTGCGCATACACTTGTGCACTATAACATCTCCCGCGCCGAAGCCTAGTCTCCGCTGAAATTGGCCGCCGTGGCCGAAATACGGTCTGGAGGCCTTTCAGTATCACATTCTACTTTTTACCTGACTACGGCGAAGCAAAAAGGAGGGTTATGATTTTGACCAGTATGTATGTATGTTCATCTGTTCCCTCATAACTTCAAAAGTGCTTATAATAATTTGACAAATGAAGTATCGTTAGAAGCGTCTTGACCTTCTGCTGGTTATAGGCTATGTGACGTCACACTTAATTCAATATGGCGCCCTCTAGAGGACAAAAAGTAATGAATTTAAAAGTAAATATTTTGGGATGGTGCATAATAATTAGCACGTTTAAAAAAATATAAATATTACTGAAATTAGTCCCAAAATAATTGGCTATTTGACAGTTGTAACGATAAAATATATAATATGTTAGATATAGTAGCATATAGGTTCACAATAATCATACAATAGGTTTTATGCATTAAAATAAATTGTAAATATTTTATTTTTGAAAAATAAATTAGAGATTTTTTATCTGTGGATTACAAAAACTGAAACGCGAACGGCCATGATCGAGCATCGTATGACGTCACATCACAATAAATAAAACGTTGTGTGTTACTGTGTTTTATCATCGTTGGCAGTTTGCTGATTTTCCACACAAAATATACTTTTTATGCAACTTTTTATGCAAACTTTCCACACAAAATATGTTTAAGAGTTGAAGCGTCGTAGTTAGCTTTACTTAGTTTATTGAAATGTGACGTCACATCCATAAATGTCACGTGATCGGCTGTTTCCGCGCGAATTTCAAAATACGGAATGAAAAAAGACTTTTTTTTTCGAATAAACAACGCTTTTTTAAGAAAAAAATAATTGTAAGAGGTATAAAATAAACCTACGTATATTTAAAAATATCTTTTCGAAAACTGTCAAATAGCCAATTAAATAAAGATAAGTTTTAAAACTAAAACCCGACTACTGAAAAGGATGAAACAAGAAAGTACCTTCCCGTGGTCGCATGCTACCATAGCTTATAATGTATGTTAGTACAGCGGCATGCGACCAGGGGAAGGTATTTTCTTGTTTCATCCTTTTCAGTAGTCGGGTTTTAGTTTTTAAACTTATTTTTACAACAAAATATTAAAACCAGCAAATATTCGTTTTTGGCGACGCGGTTATCAGAAGTCGAGAAGCACAGTCTTTGTGGTGATGCTTGGGGGAGGCCTATGTCCAGCAGTGAACGTCTTTCGACTGTAATGACGATGATAGATTTATGTAGACCGCGGCAGACTCTGCAGTTGTGGTGTGACGTTGCACTTTATCATCTTTCATTAGTTTCAATATCACACTAATATTATAAGGGCGAAAGTTTGTGAGTGTGTGTTTATATGTTTGTTACTTCTTCACGCTCAAACGGCTGGACCAATTTTGATAAAATTTTGTATGGAGGTAGCTGACACTATGGATTAACATATAGGCTACTTTTTATCCCGATATTCCCACGGGATCGACATTTACGCGGGTGAAACCGCAGGGCGCAGCTAGTGTAATCATAATTTCCTCTAACTTTTCAGGTCCCTGTTTGACGAGCAGCATCATCCACTCGCCTCTGACGCTGATGCAGACTTCCATGACTCCTCTTGACCGTACATCGATGGGGTGTAAGTGGCTCTACCAACACCTGAAGAGCCAAAGTCAGCCTCACCTGCCCGCGGTGCACCCTGCCGAACTTACCAACGAGGCTCTGGCGAACCCTGGTCTCCTTCGAGGTAAGGAGACCAGGCAACGTTTATTTTTTTAATTAGATAGTAAGAAGCACTATGCCTACTGTTAGTCTTAAGTTTAGGTAAGTTCTTTAGATAATAAGTTAACCTATTACACCTAACAACGACAGAAAAATAATTATTAAAACAAAAAATGTAACCAATGCTTCGTTTTATTTTGGAAATCCTAAACGCAGTATTAATCATCATCATGCTCATCGGCGTAATGTCGCTTGCCTGACGGTCTTCTACAGACTGTACTACGGAGAGTGTGCGCAGGAGCTCCACGACCTGATCCCGCCATCGCCCTTTTACCACCGGACAACCAGACGTACTGCAGCGTACCATCCGCACTTGGTTGATATCCCGACGAGTCGTACTCAGCGCTTCTCCTCCACTTTTATTATGCGCACAGCCAAGGTGTGGAACTCTCTGCCGGCATCGGTGTTCCCTCCCACATTTAACCCGTCTGCCTTCAAATCAAGAGTGAACAGGCATCTTATGGGCACGCTCGTTCCATCATAGACCTCATCTATCGCTTTCCATCAGGCGTGATCGGGGTCAAGAGCGCGCCCATTTAGCAATAATTAAAGAAAAAAAAAATCCAGAAATTAATCACTATATTCTCGTGGATTTACAAGGCGGCTGAGGTGGTTCACCATCAGCGTACAGCGGTCCACTACTGGACAAAGGCCTCTCTAATTGCACACCATTCAGCTCGATTGTCGACAACCCTCGTCGGGCTGCTACCGGTTCAGCGATTTAGGCGTGAAAAGGTAACATACAGACAGACAGAGTTACTTTCGAATTTATAATATTATAGTATATACACCGTGTTCCGGACGATATACATAAACTTCGAACAGATGTTCAGACCGTGGAAATAAGCATTTTTCATTATGGACACCTTAATGAATTCTTATTTTTTGTTAATTTTCATATAATCTAAATACTTTGACGTAAATCGCCCGATATGCATGCCTCTTTATCCGAATTGGCAACGATGACGTACTCGTATTTTCATTCATAAGATTTGGCGAGCTGCAACTTGTCAAAACTGAGTTAAGACCCTTTCTTACTGCATGCATAGCTCAATTAAATTTCACTAAATGAAATTACAAATATCTTTGTAACGAAGCCTTTTTAAGTACTACCTCCTGTGTTAGATTTAATTTGTAAAAGCTATAGAAGCGTTTGACAAACTTTATGGATATCGTGAAGAACACGGTGTATAGTGTATACCTACCTATAGTATGGATATAATATATAATTATTATAATTGCGAACCTTTGTGAGGATATTTGTTACCCACATTTCTTTCACGCAAAAACTACTGAACGGATTTTGATGAAACTTAACAGTAATACAGGGTGTTACGGAAAGGGTATATCAATACAAACGGGTTGAAGAGTGTATCTGTTCTAGAATCTCTGTACAAAATTTCAGCTCAAAAGCATTAACTTTTAAAATGCTAATTTTTTTTTTATTTCGACATCACGGTGCTGCACTGGCGCGCGGCGGCGTGATGTGCGACACACTAGTTGCACAGACACACTACAGATAATGGATAATGACCCTCGTAGTGCGGTGACACGTTTTTTATGATTTCAAATTAATAAACTATCGAAATAAAAAAATATTAAGCATTTTCAAAGTTACTGCTTTTGAGCAGAAATTTTGTACAGAGATTCTAGACCAGATACACTCTTCAACCTGTTTGTATTGATATACCCTTTCCGTAACACCCTGTATAGCTTATACATCAGAATAAGACATAGGATACATTTTATCTCGATATTTCCACGGGATCGACACTTATGCGGGTGAAACCGCGGGGCGCTGCTAGTAATCAATAAAAGTATAACGCTATTCCTTGTCCCCCATTGGTCTAACACATGAATCTAAGGGTGAACACCCATTAACGCGAAAACGATAATATTTACCATTAGGAGGATTGGTGTTATCGCTGTCATAAAACCCTTGTTTGTTCACCTCATTGGTGGGTCTGTTTACCCGGCATAGATAACGCGCCCCCACCAGTGATATTTTTTTACATATAAATTCAATAAGGACCCGGTTCCGCGAGGGGCATATGGCTCCGTTTTCCGGGCTCCGTCGCGTCGCACGGTGTAGTATGAGATCCGCCTAATAAACGTCATTAATTTCTTTATCTGGCTCGTGTTTTATCTGACAGTAAAAAAAAATCTTCATGGAATTATTAATTAGGTATGTAGGTACCTAAGAAAATTATTGTGCAGAAATCTTAGATGGAAAATTGAACGTTGTATAATACTAGATGGCGCTGAGGTGACTAAGTCTAACAAAAGAAGACAAGTCTGCCTAGTGAGTTGTGCTTCTAAGTTAGAATTTGATCACTAGATGGCGCTAACGGTACCTAAGCTAAACAACCTTGCCAACTAAGAAAATAAGAAAAAAGTAACAAAAAATCTGTCTTTTTTCAAATGGTACAGATAAATCTGACAAATTCAAATTTATTGAACCACGTTTCACAATTTACGCAAAACTTTAGACTTGTTTCCTTATTCCTTAAGAGATATAAATCATCGATTTAAAAGCTGACAACACTGCACATAATATGTTATAACATTGCAACATTCTGCATTCGCGCGCAGTAAGGTGTGGTTATAAAATAAAATGGCGTCGCTTCTATTCACCTCTCACTCGCACACTATCGCTGTCGATACTGACAATCTATAGAGTACTCTTTCTAACCCACAGGATGTTTTGTAAGGAAGAAAGAGTCGTATATATTTCAGTAACTTTTCTTTTATGACTTTCTCTATACTTTTTAATAGTCTGACGTTGCATACAAAGAGGTTGATGGCGCTATCACTTGTTGGTTAATTATTTTAAGAGGGGTGCGCTCAGGTGGCCCGGGAAATTCTAATGTTCAGGTGTTTTTTTGCAAATTGCAGCTCTTTATTAGGTAGTATATTGACCAAAATGTAATTCGCGGCAGCAATGATAACGTATTAAGGTGAATGTGCCATGGTAGACCGCGAAATTTAAATTTTCTTACGTTTTTTGCAATTTGCAGATCAGTGTCAGGTTGTATCTTGATCAAAATATGATTCGCGACTATAACCGGTACGTATTTACAGAATTATAATAATTAGAATCATTAATATATCTTTCTAAGTTAGATTTTTTACAGAATTATAATAATTAGAATCATTAATACATCTTTCTAAGTTAGATTTCTACCATTAAGAACAAATCTCGTATGGAAAAGTGTTTATGGTAGAAATCTAACTTAAACAGATATATTAATGATTCTAATGACTATGATTCTGTAAATACAATATGTCTATTATAGTCGCGAATCATATTTGGATCAAGATACAACCTGACACTGATCTGCAAATTGCAAAAAACGTAAGAAAATTTAAATTTCGCGGTCTACCATGTCACATTCACCTTAACGACGAGGACGAAGTGATTTGGTTAAAATACGGTCCAACACTCAGCTAGAAAATGCAAATAAACGTAAGAAATATTAAATTTCGCGGGCTACTTGCACTTTCGCTTTATTCAACACCAGGTGTCGCTGTCGGTCAAGAGACTGTTTATTTTTTTTTTTGTAAATCTCCCCGTTCGTCCAAATGTTGATCAGGGCTGCAACGTTACAATGTAATAACACTTCAGAAGGACCATTCGATCTATTCTGTAGTTTTTCTGTGACAATTTTAGTGTCAATCGTGGTGAAATGACAGTTCACTTCAGCTAAGTTTTCTCGGTGAGATTTTTACTGAATAGACGTTGATCCGTTAATTAATCGTTAATTAACGCAGTTTCGAGTAACAGATTAACTTCTAACTTACCTTTAACGACTTCAAACAAAAACACTACGAAGTGAAAAATAACTTTAATTTCGGAAGCCGGTGTCGTTGGTTCCGCATTTTTGTTTTTTGACACCGACTTCCGAAATTAAAGTTATTTTTCACTTTGTAGTGTTTTTTTTTTTGAAGTTGGTTGTTTTTTTTTTATAAAAATGTTTTTATTTTTCACTTTTTAGTTGTACCTACCCCACACAAATTCAAAATTCAAATTCAACACTAGTGCATTGAAGAATTGAAGACACCAACTAGAAGAATCATCAAAATTCGCATAGAAATGCCGGAGATGCAGTACATTTATGCATATAACTTCGTTCGTAAGAATAATTACCTAATGTAATATATACTAAAACCTTCCTGAAAGTATGTAGATCACATTAATGAAAGAATTATCAAAATCGGTTCATTAGTTTTAGAGAAAATCGCGGACATACAAACATACATACGTACATACGGGTCGAATACAGATCCTCCTTTTTTGAAGTCGGTTAAAAATTGTTAACGAACTTATTAACTTCCGTTAACTTTCCATAAGTCCGTTAATCGTGAATTCAGTACCTACCTACTATTATATTATACCGTGTCACAAAAATCACGTTCTGACAAAAATAATTTTAAAAAATTAAAAAAAAGTAAATAATTAATAATACAAACTCTAACTAACACCCATCTTTTATTAATTTTCCATGTCCTGTTTAAACTTCCATATCCATACCAAGTATACCAACATTTTTTTTACGTAAATCACTGACACAACGACATATAAAATGCAATTTCTATCATGATTTAACGATTAACGTAAACTTCCATTAACTCTTCCGAAATGCATCGCTTTAACGTCCAACAAAGTTAACTTTTTTAATACCTAACTGATTAGCCGACCAATGAGCCAAACGTATTTTAATGTATTCGTCCATGTCAAACTTCTTGCACCTACCAGTGGCGAAGGTACGATACAACTCGATTTCCTCAGGCTTCCCTTCGAAAATTCAGAACATAGCCATTCTATAGCCAATTTTATCAGTTTGGATTTTTTTTTACTCCGTCTTACCTCTGTCATAAATTCACCCTTCGCCACTGGTACCTACCTATCTAAATAATAAGTGAATGATGTGGTCTCCTATAATTGGAAGCGCACACTTGTATTTGTCTCTGTACTAAATGTTAACGTGCGTGTAATTGTGTAGCCTCTGTTGGCAATCCAAGAAATAAATAAATAATCATGCAGCTAAACTCAAAACTCCAATGACCCTTCTGATTTATTTATTTATTGCATTGCCCTTCATCTAATCTGAATATAATCACAGCATATCGTTCATACATCTGAGTATTGATTGTGAGACCCCTGGCCACCCACTGACCCAGTATTTGCCTAGACGCCCCTTGTTCCTGCATTGCAGCACGCGACCCGTTACGTGTTGGTCCTTCGAGCCGAATCCCGGTAAACAGTTTGCAGGCCTCAGTGACGTGTCTCCCAAGGTCTAAGACAAAGGTTAGTAATACTCTTTATTTCCTATATTAAAGATAGACCAGCAATAGCAGACAGTTAATGATGGGGGTGGGAAAGGGAGGCCCGTGCCCAGCAGTGGGACTGGGTTGTGGAGGTCAGATAGGCAGTCGTTCCATGTAAAATACTGTTATTCAGCTGCATCCGGTTAGACTGGAAGCCTACCCTAACATAGTTGGGACAAGGCTAGGCAGTTGATGATACGGACGTATCCTTTTAATCTACGAGTATCTAACTTTTATTTAAATAAAAATGAAATGCTGTTCGTTAGTATAAGCGTACTTGAGAACGGCTAGACTGATTTGACTATTTTTTTTATTTTTAAAGTGCTGAATCGCTCCGTCCAGTGCGTCCCGGCGCGAGCCTCTAGCGGCTCATTACAATAGAAAATCAATTGTGTCTCTTTAGCGGGGATTAAGCGATTAATAGTCCGAATAACGTTTTTATGAAAAGAAAATTTGAAAAAGTTTCCAATTCGGGAAAACAAAACGTCTTTTTTCACGGGATTTTGAACAGGACAACGTCTTTCAGGTGAACTACTCTTAGTTCAATTATTATCATTAATATCATCAATGTTAGAATCATGAATGCCCAAAACATTAAGGAGTGGTGAAGAATAAGAAGTGGTATACATTGTTGCCAACATAACGGCATAGGAACTATTTGTTGAAACGCACTCTAGTGCGTGTGCGTTATGAGTGTGTTTCCTCCCAAAAAAAAAAAAAAATACCCACAACGCTCTACTCACTAAAAAACGTAAGAACATTTGAATTACGCGGGCTACCCGGACGCTCCCCCTTAACATCGACAATGGTACACCACAGACTACCTACAGTATTTGCCTGTCCTTCGCCTTTTTAATCCATACAAAAGTTGTCTTTAAAAGATCGCTCTTAGCGATAAGACCGCCGATTGTGTCACCCATTGTAAAGTTTCCATATTTATGTCTGTAATTTATATGGGGTACATAATAAAGAGTATTCTATTCTATTGTAACACCCAGACTATCACATTAAAAGTCAATCGTTTTTCGCTGAATAAACTGGCAACACATAAAATTTTACGTGCCGCCAACATTCAGATTCATAAACTCTGTATAGCCATATTTCTAGCCATAATCTTACATCGAAGTATTGATCGTGACCTGCGCAGTGCGCTAAGAGCTATCTAGACTAACTAGACGTCCTTTGTACTTTCAGTTTTCCGCCCGAAGTCTACCGTGCGTGACGAGTTGGTCCTTCGAGCCGGTTCCCAAACCAGGCTCTAGGTACTGCTGAGGTATCTCAGATGAAAAAAAAATGAAGGTTAGTATAGAAAAGTGTTTCATTTTTAATTTCCTTCTAGTGTTAGTGCATGACAAGCGGATATTTTTTTTTCGATTGAGATTTAAAGTATGTTACACAATTTAGGGTGCAGATGGTATTGAACGCAAACGAAGTAAAATGAGTAGAAGGATCGTAGCAGGAGGCATTTTGTAGTTTCTGCCTATCTTAATTGGAAGAACGTATAAGTTTATGTAAAAGTTTTTTTTTTTAACAAGTTTTTGTTCGAATGATCCAACATAAGCTTGGGTTGTGGAGGTCAGATAGGCAGTCGCTCCATGTAAAATACTGGTATTCAGCTGCATCTGGTTAGAATGGAAGCCCACCCCAACATATTTGGGCGAAGGCTCGGCAGATGATCCAATATAAGCTTGAGGGGAAGTGTGGCGAGGGGGGAGGGTAAAAGACGCCATTTTGTGTCTCCATTGGTCGATAATAGCTTGGCGTTAGATCTAAGGGTGAATCTATCGTCGGAAAGGGGAGTGAGCCAGCGAGTAATAAATCATTAGACGCCGCCCCTACAAGACAAACAATGCAATGCAAACGTTTTAATATATCATTGTTATAACATTTCAGAGCTCCGGGGTAACAGCGGTGTCATCCCCTCGTCTGACATGACACCCCATTTGAGCGTTCGCCGCACCTGCCTTCTACATCCTGCTGATTTCTTTTGTGCAGCCATCGCGTGCTGTGCTTGGCGAGTTTGGTCCTTCGAGCCGCCGCCGAGACTACGGACTTTGCGATCCAATTAAATATAAAGGTTAGCTATTTAGTTTTACTTATGACCTGTAAGTTTTTCAATTCTTATATTATGTACTTCAGCCAATTTTAACAACACCTTAATGAATTATACACATAAATCACTCCGTTCATTGGTGACAACCGTATGAAAATCTGTTCGGTACTTTTTGAGTTTATCGTGTTCAGACACACAGACAGACGCGATAAGGTTTTATAATATGTAGTGATATGAGATGACGATTAATAGAGAAGTACCTATGGAAGAAAAAGACACGCTGCGCCGACTTCAAATAGATTGAGATAAGGGCGGAAAGAATGATTTATGATGATTCAATATAAGACAATATATTTGGGGCGGCTGCTGCAGGTGCAGAAAACCTCAAACGGCGAAAATATTGCAACCTGATTGGGAGTTATATGTTCGAGCCGTTTGGGGTTGAAACACTAGGGCCATGGGGTCCGAGTGCCCACTTGGTTTTTCGAGACATCGCCAAGCGGTTAGTCGACTCTTTACGTGACCAGAGGGCTGGCCTATTTCTTGGCCAAAGAATTAGCATTGCCATAAAACGTGGCAATGCTGCCAGTCTATTGAGCACTGTTCCTGTTGGCAGGGATGCGGACGAATTCTTTGATGCCCTATGACTATTTTGTTTATTTTTTCATATAATTGTTCATATTATTATGGTTTGTATGTTAGCATATATTATGTAAATATCTATACAAATAAATATACATATAAGACAACTTTCAACACCACTTATATAATATAGTACCGTCCTTAGCATAATCAGCCTTTAATGTACCTTGGACACAGACCACAGGCCACAGGCCGCGCAGGCGTTGACACAGGCCTCCTCTAAGTGAGAGGGAGTGGGCCTTAATCCACCACACGGACCCAGTGCGGGTTGCTGAATGTCACATGTCTTCGAATTTTTGGTTCTGCCAATTTCCTCACTATGTTTGTTATGCTTCACCGTTTTGAGAGCAGTGGTGATGAAATAAATTGCACAAAGTCCAAGCTTTTGCAAAGGAACTACTGATCCAAAAATTCTCAGTAGTTCCTTCAAAGGAACTACTAAAGGAACTAGTGAGCACAAAGGACGGAAGGAAGGAAAGGAAATAAAGGAACTATCTAGTCTCAGTAGTTCCTTTACCTTTTGCAAATGAACTACTGATCCAAAAGTTCTCAGGAACTAGTGAGCACAAAGGCAATATCCTTCTTACTGAGGTGTTTTTAACATGTTTTTTTTTTACTTTTCAGATCCCGGTCACTGATGGGGTGTAAGTGGTTCTACCAACGCCTGCTGAGCCAAAGTCAACCTCACCTGCCCGCGGTACACCCTGCTGAATTCACAAACGAGGCTCTGACGAACCCCATTTAGCCCCCACTAAGTCACTAGGAATAGTCTGTGTTAGTAAGTTTTGTAAGGTTAGATAAGTTTATATTCTCATAAAAAAATGTATTTTAAACAATATACATTTATTTTAAACATAGATAAGGTAAATATAAGTTAGGTTAGGGTTCTGGCTTTTTATTTATCCTCTTCATCCTTTGATCCTATAGAAAAAGAAAACGCCTCCACGCGTAGCATGACCTCTATAGAAACGGATTTTTTCGACAGAGGAATAGACAAAATGACAGATTGTCCTTTGTCTATTTATTCTTTTGGTGCACACTGATGTTATAAAATGTTTACTAACATTACCTAACATGAAAACCTTTCTGATTTCTGAAAACCTTTTTGATTAAATGTGTTAGAGCCTTCGCCCACGGCGACTTTTTGTAGCGATGCTGTCGCGCATATGTATCGATACAGCCGCGATGCTGTCGCTGACTGTGTACCTTCGCCCAGATTCTATATAGCTACTATCGCGATGCTGTCGCGCTTCAGTCGCGATGCAAACGCGATTCAGCATCGACACAGAAATGTGAAAGCGCCGCCTGTGAACGCTGCAGTTGCAAAGATAACATTGGTGACGGTGTGTTTGGTGCTGCTTTTACGTAATCGTAACCAGCCGAAGCGTGTGCGACGTAAGCAGCGTAAAATATATTGGATGCACCCTTTTACTAAAGATATACAGGGTGTTACAAAAAGGGTATATCAATACAAAGGGTTTGAAGAGTGTATCTGGTCTAGAATCTCTGTACAAAATTTCAGCTAAAAAGCAGTAACTTTGAAAATGCTTAATATTTTTTTATTTCGAATTTCGATAGTTTATTAAATTGAAATCATAACAAACGTGTCACCGCACTACGAGGGTCATTATCCATTATCTGTAGTGTGTCTGTGCGCCTAGTACACGCACATCACGCCGCCGCGCACCAGTGCAGCGCCGTGATGTCGAAATAAAAAAATATTAAGCATTTTCCAAGTTAATGCTTTTGAGCTGAAATTTTGCACAGAGATTCTAGACCAGATACACTCTTCAACCCGTTTGTATTGATATACCCTTTTCGTAATATCCTGTATGCATCGATATAACTAGCCGCGCGTTTGCATCGTTTCTGTCGTACGTTGCAAATGCGATTAACGCGCGATATTAGCAATGCAGAAGCGCGTTTACAAAACGCGCGACAGCATCGCTACAAAAAGTCACCGTGGGCGAGGGGCCTCAGATCACAATGTTAGAAAATGTTAATTTGTAAACATTTTATAACAGCAGTGTGGAAGCACCATTTCTTTGATCCTTTTATACTTTCCTCTTTCTTTGATCCTTTTGTCTATTCTTCTGTCGACTATCCCCGTTTCTACACCGTTAAATTTTGATCGTTTTAATCCTTAAAAGGGGTCATTGTACTCATCATTATGAACAACTTTTACTATGGGACCAACACTGATATCGTAAAAAAAAAATTTGCTGATCCATACATTTATGTTCGCATAACTCGACATAATGTATGGATCAACTGATTTTTTTTTTCACGATTTGAGGGTTGTTCTCATAGTAGAAGTTGTTCATAATGATGAGTACAATGACCCCTTTTAAGGATTAAAACGATAAAAAAAGGGTATATGATAGTCATGCTACGCGTGCTGCCTGGAAGAGCTATTGATGGCTGTCAGGGTTGAAGAAAACCCCTGCATCATCAGCCTATAATGTTCCCACTGCTGTACTGGAACACAGGCCCCCTCTCTTCAAGAGGGAGTGGGCCAAAAACGAACTGTGTTGCCAAGTTATCTAATAAGTAAAGGTGAATTATTTCAAAGTTAAACATTTTGATGGGTTTCAGGCTCCTGATCAACTTTATAGTTTTAATAAATTATATTTAAAAAAATCCTACTTATGATTTATGTGTACACAAATAATTAAATTGAATCCTAGTCGCGAATCCTAACTAATCTATACTAATATTATAAAGAGGTAAAATTTGTTTGTAAGTTTGTATGTAGGGGGTAATCTCTGGAACTACCAGTCGGATTTGAAAAATTCTTCTAGCATTTGATAGCCCAATTCTTGAGGAAAGCTAGGCTATTTAACGTCACGCTGTGACTCTTAGGAGCCGAGCAAAAGCGCTATGGGGAAACGAAGTGATCGAGGGGATAAGAAATTTCACGCGAACGAAGTCGCGGGCAGAAGCATATTATAAATGCGAAAGTAATTTTGTTTGTTTCTTTGTTGCCTTTTCACGCCTACACCACTGAACCGATCATCCTGAAATTTTGCATATACATTGTCAGGTGTACAGAAACAGACATGGGATACCTTTTATCCCGAAAAAAAGTGCTGTTCCCGAGGAAAACAACAATAACGTTATTATGATAATAGATGGCGCCACGTGTACGAAGTCGCGGTCAACAGTTAGAAGGTAATAATAAAAACTTTTTTACAAAGAAAACAACCGACTTCAAAAAAAAAACACTACAAAGTGAAAAACTTTTTTACAAAAAAAAACAACCGACTTCAAAAAAAAACACTACAAAGTGAAAAATAACTTTAATTTCGGAAGTCGGTGTCGTTGCTTCAGCATTTTCGTTTTTTGACACCGACTTCCGAAATTAAAGTTATTTTTCACTTTGTAGTGTTTTTTTTTGAAGTCGGTTGTTTTTTTTTGAAGTCGGTTGTTTTTTTTTTTGTAAAAAAGTTTTTATTTTTCACTTTTTAGTTGTACCTACCCCATACAAATTCAATTAACACTAGTGCATTGAAGACACGACTCGAAGAATCATCATAATTCACATAAAAATGCCGGAGATGCAGTACATTTATGCATATAACTTCGTACATAAGAATAATTACCTAATGTATTATATACTAAAACCTTCCTGAAAGTATGTAGATAACACTCATGAAAGAATTATCAAAATCGGTTCAGTAGTTTTTGAGATAATCGCGGACATACAAACATACATACATACATACATACGGGTCGAATACAGAACCTCCTTTTTTAAAGTCGGTTAAAAAGGCCCTCAGGCTAGGTGGAGCGACGATCTTCGCAGGATGGCTGGTAGCAGCCGGATGAGAGTTGCCGAAAATCGAGTTGAATGGCGTGCAATAGGAGAGACCTATATCCAGGAGTAGACTGATGTAAACTGATGACGATGATGATGAAAATTGTTTTGTAGAATAAGCAAAAGCGTAAGAAAAAATCAGCAGTGGTGGCCCAGTGGTAACGGCCGCGACTTACGAGTTGTAGGTCGTAGATTCAAACCCAGACAGGCGCTTTACCATGTGTAAATTATTCCATCACCACCTAAACGGTGAAGGAAAACATCGTGAGGAAACGGGCATGTCCTAGAACCAAAAATTCGAAGACATGTGACATCTTTTTTGTTCCGTTAGTTACTCAACTGAACCTTGCGCTCGGCGCATCCTGGACAGTCACACCCAACACCTTATTTGACTGGCCAATTCTTCCCTTGCGGTGGTAGGGCTAACGCCCGCCTGGTTTGCGACCACCCTCCCACCGGAGTCCGGCGTCAAGCAGCCTGCTGTGTTTCGTCGATGCGTGGGAGTTCCAGTGCCTTAAGCATCTTCTGGGCACGCTCGTTCCATCATAGACCTCATCCATCGCCTTCCATCAGGCGTGATCGAGGTCAAGAGCGGGCCCATTCATCATTAAAAAAATAAAAACAAAAAAACATCTACCAACCCGCACTGGGCCCACGTGGTAGATTAGGGCCCACCCCCTCTCACTGAGAGGAGGCCTATGTCCCAGCAGTGGGAAAGGTTTACTAATAAAAGGATTAGTTTGGACTTTTAAAATGAAACAAAACTTAGATGACATAAAAATGATATTTAATGACATTGTATCTGTAATATACAAAGTTACCAAAGTCTATAAGAGAAAAAGTTGGGTTAACCGAAAAAGTTTATGAAAACCATAGACGATATTTTTATTCTTGCGTCCAGGGATGTTCTTAAGTAGCCCGAAAGATTAATTTCTTCCGTGTTTTAACTTGACTGACGATCGATGATTAAAATGATGATATGATGTCCTTTACAGTCGTAAACATTGAGAAACATAC
The DNA here is from genome assembly GCA_945859645.1 of Amphipoea oculea. Lineage (NCBI taxonomy): Eukaryota > Metazoa > Arthropoda > Insecta > Lepidoptera > Noctuidae > Amphipoea > Amphipoea oculea. The sequence continues at coordinate 10,862,746 of OX243891.1, read as the reverse complement.
CACCAGCACTTTCGTAACACACTATCAACGATAATTTGTATCAGTTTGAAGGATATTGATAGTCCATTACTTCGTAAGAAATCTCCTAGAGACCGATAATAATCACACTAATATTATGTATAAAGGCGAAAGTTTGTGAGTGTGTGTGTTTATATGTTTGTTACTTCTTCACGCTAAAACGGCTGGACCAATTTTGATAAAATTTTGTATGGAGATAGCTGACACCCTGGATTAACATACTTATAGCACAGAATACTTAAAGTACTACGTACAGAAAGACCACTCCCTTCCCCGCACTAACACCGCACCTCACCCCGCACTTCGAGGTTACCGTCGCAGTTCTTTAACAACGAGCGCTCGCAAACACAAGTACCTCACGCACACATTCATACGTATACAAACGTCATTTTTTAATGTAGTAGTAGTAGGTAATTATTTTGCGAGCGTTGTATGGAGTGTCCGGGGTGTGCATATAGGCTACTTTTTATCCCGATATTCCTCCGGGATCGACATTTACGCGGCTGAAACCGCGGGGCGAAGCTAGTAGTAAAAATAATTGTGTCTCATTGGTGACATTTGAGCTAATATTTGAAAGATTTGTCTGCTCAACAACGTAAATAACACAATGAATGTTATTGAACTTTCAAAATGAAAGCCATTGCTATTGATAATGTGTTACGTAATTACCCCGCAGTAACTATCAGCAGGGTAATTAAAAAAACACACTGACAGTAGGAATGGCTGTCATTTTGACAGTTCAATAACATTCATTGCGTTTTTTACGTTGTTGAGCTGACAAATTTTTCGGACATAATATGAAGCAATGGATTAGCTTTTGAATAATACATATCGCACTGCTACGAGTAACACAAGACTGTATCAACTCAAAATGAAGTTTTTTTCAGAAATGATGGAAAACTGATTACTCGTTTCCTGTTAACGATTGTAAAAAGTGAACACTGTTTTATAATTAGAATTATGAGTAATTTCAGAGATTGCAGGTTATCAAGTTATTAAATTTTACATATGTTTTTATATATTTTTATATGTTTTTAGTTTTTATACATGTTTTAAATGAGTTATATCTCGAATTTGTCTTTTTTTGAGTTGATACAGTCTTGTGTTAGTAGTGCGATATATCGTTAATTAACAAAATTATGGATTAGCAATATCTTTTGAAATGATTCAGATGGTTAACATATATTTAATTAAAGTAATGTTCACATAACTAATAAAAATAACAAAATTAAAACCTAATTTAACTAAAACTAAACAAAAACTAAAATATAGCGTCGAAAAATTCATCCGCATCGCTGTCGACTGGTGTTAGGCAATTAGGGTGTTAATGACTGAGCAGAAAAATTTAATTTCTCGGGCAACCTTATCGCAATACCTTTAATCATAGTAATTATTTACTAACGTTTCTATTTCCAGAGCGGACTTATAAATCATTTTACGGACATCTTCCGGGGGAGGACTCTTCTTCCAGATTTCATTATAAATTTCCTTTTGCATTTGGAGGCGTTCTACCCGCGTATAATTTAGCTGCGCGAGGGCTACAAATTTTTCTTCAGGCGAGAGGATTATGTAGTCTTGCATATTCGTCACTTTTGGTACATCAACTGGCAAAGGTTTCTTTGTCAGGATCTCCATATACAACTTTATTTGTAGCTCGAGTAACTCCACAATAGTTAAAGGTAGACATGTAAGCGCAATCAGCTTCTGTTCTAGAGTAAGTTTCGCAAATTCTTCCATTGTTATCGCTTTTATTGTGTCTGCAAGCGTGTTACCGCGTGCCATTTTTCATCAAGGTCTTAACTTCGAGTGCGTTCAACTGGGCCTGAAAATTAAAATGATAAATAAATGAAAAGAGGAAATGTTGTGTGAATCTATCACACTAATATTATACATGGTGTTACGGAAAGGGTATATCAATACAAACGGGTTGAAGAGTGTATCTGGTCTAGAATCTCTGTACAAAATTTCAGCTCAAATAAAGCAACTTTGAAAATGCTCAATATTTTTTTATTTCGTTAGTTTATTAAATTGAAATCATAACAAACGTGTCACCGCACTACGAGGGTCATTATCCATTATCTGTAGTGTGTCCGTGCGCCTATTACACGCACATCACGCCGCCGCGCGCCAGTGCAGCGCCGTGATGTCGAAATAAAAAAATATTAAACATTTTCAAAGTTAATGCTTTTAAACTGAAATTTTGTACAGAGATTCTAGACCAGATACACTCTTCAACCCGTTTGTATTGATATACCCTTTTCGTAACACCCTGTAAAGGCGAAAGTTTGTGTGTGTGTGTTTATATGTTTGTTACTTCTTCACGCTTAAACGACTGAACCAAGTTTGATAAAATTTTGTATGGAGGTAGCTGACACCCTGGATTAACATATGGGCTACTTTTTATCCCGGTATTCCCACGGGATCGACACTTACGCGGGTGAAAAAGCGGGGCGCAGCTAGTATAAGCCGCGTAAGTGTCGATCCCGTGGGAATATCGGGACAAAAAGTAGCCTATGTGTTAATCCTGGTTATAAACTAACTGTGTGCCACGTTTTGGCATGAAAGCGCAACAAACAAACAAACTTACTTTCGCATTTATAATACTAGATGCGCCCCGCGGTTTTACCCGCATAAGTGTCAATCCCGTGGAAATATCGGGATAAAAAGCACCCTATGTCCTTCCCCGGGACTCAAACTATCTCTATACCATATTTCATCTAAATCGGTTCAGTGGTTTAGGTGTGAAAAGAAAGTTTACAGACAGACAGAGTTACTTTCGAATTTATAATATTAGTATGGATTAGTTAGGATAAAATATTTTTATTTTGAGTAAAAAGAAAACAGGAACAAAGTTCCTTAGATGATACTCGTACGCATACACACACACACACACACACTCATATATTATAGAAAGAGACAGAAAGATAGAGAATCGCTAAGCGAAAATGAAGTACCTTACTCGTATCTAATAGCACGCAAAATTTCATTTCGCGGACGAAGTCGCGTCGCGGTCTACTTATATCTATACTAATAGGTAATAAAGCTGAAGTAATTATAATATACATATTTTTTTTGTTTGAACGCGCTAATATCTGGAACTGCCAGTCCAATTTAAAAAAAAAATCAGATAGCCCAATTTTCGAGGAAGGTTATAAGGTCATTAAAAATCACGCTAAGACTCTGAGGAACCGAGCAAAAATAAAAAAGAAAAAAAAAACTTTTTTACAAAAAAAAACAACCGGCTTCAAAAAAAAAACACTCCAAAGTGAAAAATAACTTTAATTTTGGAAGTCGGTGTCGTTGGTTCCGCATTTTCGTTTTTTGACACCGACTTCCGAAATTAAAATTATATTTCACTTTGTAGTGTTTTTTTTGAAGTCGGTTGTTTTTTTTTTGTAAAAAAGTTTTTATTTTTCACTTTTTAGTTGTACCTACCCCACTCAAATTCAATTAACACTAGTGCATTGAAGAATTGAAGACACGACTCGAAGAATCATCAAAATTCCCATAGAAATGCCGGAGATGCAGTACATTTATGCATATAACTTCGTACATAAGAACAATTACCTAATGTATTATATACTAAAACCTTCCTGAAAGTACGTAGATCACACTTACGAATTATCAAAATCGGTTCAGAAGTTTTTGAGATAATCGCGGACATACAAACATACATACATACATTAACATACGGGTCGAATACAGAACCTCCTTTTTTAAAGTCGGTTAAAAAGAACGCTAAGCAAAAACGAATTGATAGCGTGGGCAGGTAATGTGGCTGGCATTTTAGTATATTACGACCAGTGGCGGATTTACCAATAGGCTGAGTAGGCTGGTGCCTAGGGCGGCAGATTTTAGGCGCGGCAAATTTGGGGCTAACAATTTTTTTAAATGCCTTACTGAAATTAAAAATATAAATATTTATACAGGGTGTTACAGAAAGGGTATATCAATACAAACGGGTTGAAGAGTGTATCTGGTCTACAATCTCTGTACAAAATTTCAGCTCAAAAGCATTAACTTTGAAAATTCTTAATATTTTTTTTATTTCGACATCACGGCGCTGCACTGGCGCGTGGCGGCGTGATGTGCGTGTACTAGGCGCACAGACACACTACAGATAATGGACAATGACCCTCGTAGTGCAGTGACACGTTTGTTATGATTTCAATTTAATAAACTATCGAAATAAAAAAATATTAAGCATTTTCAAAGTTACTGCTTTTGAGCTGAAATTTTGTACAGAGATTCTAGACCAGATACACTCTTCAACCCGTTTGTATTGATATAGTACCCTTTCTGTAACACCCTGTATACGTACCATGTTTTCTCGGAAAGAATAAACAAAGTGAATGCTCAAATTGAAATTCAAGCCTGAGTTTGAGCATATCATAGTTGCCGATCTTTACAAATCTCTTTGCAAGTTTTTCGTAGCTGATGAACGAGAACATTTTAAGTATATTGAAGAAAAGGCGAAGCAGTATACAAAAGACATGTGACATTATTGTAGAGGTCGGTAGTGGCGGCAAACGTGTAAATCCGCCACTGATTACGACCTCCACGTGAACGAAGTCACGAACAGAAGCTAGTTTTAGAATAAACAGCTGGTAAGTACTGACCTTTTGTCGTTGGATTCTGCAAGATACGTAGCTATGGGCAGCAAACCGCGAATCAGGAGAGGACCAACTCGACAGGCGGCGAGGGGCGCAATATACGGACAAAGGAAGTCTAGGCTACAGAATAATATGCAGTGCGCAGGTCACGATCAATACTCCAATGATAGACATGTCATAATACACGGTATAGGATGCTATTAATACGATTTATGACGTGCAATAAATAGATGCCGAAGGGTCATTAATATTTTTTTGTAAACCTAAATTGTTGTAGTTTGTCTCTGCATCACCCAAAGGTTGACTGGTAGAAAATGCCTATGGCATTAAGTCCGCCTTTGTACATTTATGTGCTTGAAGTATTAAATAAATAATAGTTTTAGTTAAGTTAGGTTTTAATTTTGTTATTTTTGTTAATTAAGTTAAACGGTTAAACAATAAATAAATATTGAATACTCATAATCACACTATCACACTTATCACACTAATTCACACTAATATTATAAAGGCGAAAGTTTGTGAGTGTGTGTGTGTGTTTATATGTTTGTTACTTCTTCACGCTCAAACGGCTGGACCGATTTCGATGAAATTTGGTATAGAGATAGTTTGAGTCCCGGGAAAGGACATAGGATACTTTTTATCCCGATATTCCCACGGGATCGACATTTACGCGGGTGAAAGCGCGGGGCACAGCTAGTCACACTAATATTATAAAGGCGAAAGTTTGTGAGTGTGTGTGTGTGTTTATATGTTTGTAACTTCTTCACGCTCAAACGACTGGACCAATTTTGATGAAATTTGGTATAGAGATAGCTTGAGTCCCGGGAAAGGACATAGGATACTTTTTATCCCGATATTCCTACGGGATCGACATTTAAGCGGGTGAAACCGCGGGGCGCAGCTAGTAATAAATAAATAAATACAGCGTCAAGTGTGGCAGGGTCATCGATGCGTAGCCATGGAGACAGTACTTACATGATTCAAGACCCCCTGGGGTAGAAAAAAAAAACAGTGGCACTCCAAGAGTGCCGACAGAAGTGAAAACAAAACACAAACAGAATATTTGCCATCACTCACTGACATATCGGATATATAGATTAAAACAAAGTACATCCCGAGGACAGCCGAACACATCCGAAGCGGTGTCGATTACGGTCACAGTGGCGTGAGTTCAATAGTTTTTCCCATCTCAAAAAATGCCCACCGCGCCTTAAGAAGTGTTCATCACTTCAATAATTCGCTGTTTTACACATTTCGATCGCGTCGGTATTGGACTTTTATACGAAACAGCTATGTTTATAAAAAAAAAATACGTGCGGCACTCGGGGACTGCCGCAGTAAAGCTATTGCATAGCATTTTTAACCGACTTTAAAAAGGAAGTTCTGTATTCGACCCGTATGTATGTATGTTTGTATGTCCGCGATTATCTCAAAAACTACAAAACCGATTTTGATAATTCTTTCATTAATGTGATCTACATACTTTCAGGAAGGTTTTAGTATATAATACATTAGGTAATTATTCTTATGTACGAAGTTATATGCATAAATGTACTGCATCTCCGACATTCCTATGCGAATTTTGATGATTCTTCGAGTCGTGTCTTCAATTCTTCAATGCACCAGTGTTAATTGAATTTGTGTGGGGTAGGTACCTACAACTAAAATGTGAAAAATAAAAACTTTTTTACAAAAAAAAAACAACCGACTTCAAAAAAAAACAGTGCAAAGTGAAAAATAACTTTAATTTCGAAAGTCGGTGTCAAAAATCGAAAATGCGGAATCAACGACACCGACTTCCGAAATTAAAGTTATTTTTCACTTCGCAGTGTTTTTTTTTGAAGTCGGTTGCTTTTTTTTATCAACTTATGCAATTTCGGAGCAGCTCGTCTCGATCCGTGCGAGCTTCGTACAGTCTACATGCATACGTCTAGTCGCACGCACACAAACACCGTGCCGAAGTCTGCCGAACTGAAACGATGCACGGCTTTCAACGCCGCCTGTGCCGGTCGGAGTGGGGGGTGTTAGGTTTATATTCGTTACGGAATTTCTTGATTCGGTCGCCGCGCTCAAAACCCGCGATAAAAGCAATAGCTTAAAAAACTCTTTATAATATTAGTTTACAAAAAACTGAATTAAGTCTGGATTTGTTCATGGCATGAAGCTCTCCTTATAAAGGTAAGCAAATTGTAGCCGTATCGAATCGCAATGCAACGTATTTTCATACAAAAAAGCGAAGTGCGACGTGCGGCCAGCCTGTAATGTCCATTTTCAGCCTATAATGATCCCACTGCTGGGACTGCGGCCTCCTAGTGAGATGGCGTGGGCCGTAAACCACCACGCGGGCCCGGTGCGGGTTGGTAGATGTCACATGTCTTCAAATTTTTGGTTCTAGGACATGCCGGTTTCCTCACGATGTTTTCCTTCACCGTTTTGAGAGCAGCCAATAATGTGCAATGGTGTTAGTAAAAATTAAACGAGGTTTTTAATAAAGCAACAGTTGTATATTGATTAACAGCAAAAATACAAGAGCGACACACGCGAGCTATAGGTACAATGACGCAAGTCGAAAAGGGAAGAGCGAGATAACGCGTTAAGAAGTTGTTGGCTGTATGAAAGTGACCACAGATTAGACAAAAACATTCTAATGTCATGTAAAAGTCGAAAAATTGTGAACAAACGATTTACAATTTAACGCAATATTTATCAATAGATAATCAGCATCCTAGTTGCGTAACACACTATCAATCGGAATCAGAATCATTTCGAAGCCACTAGCTAATCCATTGCTTCATAAATTCGAAAATTTTGTATGTTCAACACGTAAATAACGCAATGAACGTTGTCGAACTGTCAAAATGAAACCGATTCCGATTGATAAAGTGTTACGCAATTGCCCCACTGATCTGTCCATGGCAAACCGACAAATTGAGAACTCGCACCTTGCGCTAATACTAAATAGCCAAACTGCGACCAACTTCAACCGATAATTCAGGGTCGATTCACAATTTCACGGGTCATAAAGTCGGACAGAAAAAAATATATGGGGTGCGGCTGTGTCATGGACACGGCCCGTGTCTTGTAAGTGAATACGTTTACGTAACGGGGTTGATCCGCTCTCGGCCGCATTCATTCTTTTACGTTCCCGGCACTGCTTGACTCGGTCATATGGTGTTTTATAGGTACCATTCAATTGCTCTTGAGAATCCCTTTCCAACCGTATACGATCTCTGTATTTGGATTTGGCTTTTTGACGAGTATAGGCTGACATTATATATTTTTGATATTATTTTTCTTTTTATTTTAACACATTATATTCACTGTCACTATTTTACACTAATGTTTTATATACAATCGATAGATTTTGACAAGAGCTAACGATTGAAACCTAAACAAACGTCGTAGCTTTTCCGATTCAAAAGATATACTAAGTGGAAATCTCAATACGCAGCAAAATGACTTAAAAATGGCGGCGCTTCCCCCTCCACCGCGCGTAATGCCTCACAGTCCTCACTTGGCGTAATGAATTCTTTGATCTTTTAGCTATCCAATGGTGTAATTGAATTTAGGATGCAGATAATAAATATGAAGCTGCAGCACTAAACTGTATCCCCCGATTTTGTTATCATTGTTTTTTTTTACTTGTTTCCCACTATGGAAGCAATTTTAAAGACGTATTCACGTCAAAAGAAAATAAATGGAGTTTATTTGTCCCAGGTTAAGTAAGGAACACAATATTAAAAAAATAGAAAAAACTTAAAACGGTATTGTGTGCCCCACGGCGCGCCAATTAGGCCCAGTTCAGCATACCTAAATGTCCAACTAATGTCTGACGCTGGTCTTCAACTGGACCCTATGTTACGAGGAAGTCTTATGGATGTAAATCAGTTAAATAGTCTATTTTATTTTATTTTTGGTTATAAATGGTTTATAACTACTTACTACAGTAATTATTTTTTATTATGAGCCTGTTATGTCCCACTGCAGGGCAAAGGCCTCCCTTCCGTCTTTCCATTTTTCCCTGTCTCTTGCTACACCTGGCCAATCCTTTAGATAGGCGTCCAGTTAGTCACGGCATCTCTTTCTGGGCCTATCGCGTCGCCGATTCCTGTTATTCGGAATACAGTCAGTGGCTACTTTTGCTCAGTTCTGTTGCGACATGCGGCAGATGTGGCCTGCCCAATTCCACTATAGTTTGGCGGCTGTGTTGCCCACGTCTGCGATTTGTGTTTTGGAACGAAGTATAGTACATTAATACTGGAGTTTTTACTGTTTAGTTGTCTACCTGTGTGTGAGCTTATTCTCACGGACTGAGAGATATGGTCTTTCTGCAGTGTTTTTACAATGTCACGTTGCAGACGTGATCAATAATTCTACGACTACATTATCGAAATAACACGAACCACACTTCATGCGGTCTCTGTTGCACAGCCAGATGTCGAGCTGTGTGCGAGAGAGAGCGTGCGAAGTGTAGAATCATACTAGGATGCTGGGGGAGGTTTTTTTTAAAACAGTTCTTTACTGACAGCGACCTCTGGCGGTGATATGGCGAAAGAGTCAGTAGCCCGCGAAATTCAAGACTTCTTACGTTTTTTGCAAATTCCAACTCTATTAGATCGTATGTTGAAAAAATCATTAATTAACTATCATTACCACCTCAGACTACATTTTGCTAAACATACGACTTATGACAGAGCTGCAATTTGCTAAAATATGTCTTCAAAATTGAATTACGCGGGCTACCTGAACGCATCCCCCTTAAAACACAACACTAGTGCCATCTATCTTGTTTGTAGTCATAAAAAAGACAGTCACTGCAATATCTACGTCTCTTTCTTCCTTACGAAGCTTCCTGTGGCTTAGAAAGAGTACTCTTGTTGTGAGTGTAGACAAAGATACTGTGAGAACGAGAGGTGAATAGAAGCGATGCAATTTCATTTTATAATACCACCTTTCTGCAAATTAATGCAGAATGTTGCAATGTTAAACATCTCCCGTGTTGCCAGCACAATTAACTATCGTCGATAACTTTGATGTTCAAAAAATTTGCATGTTGCATAGAATTTGCAACGTGTTTAATAGATTTGAAATAGACAGATTTTCTGTTCCATTCGCAAATTAAAATATTTTTTGGTTATTTTAGCTACACTGGCGGACAAGGTTGACGGACCTTTTATTTATTACGCTATTTAATATTAGTAGTAGTAGTATTTAGTGTGTTTTTTTAGTACGCTAACTGATAGTGCCGTGCTTTCCTATATAATTTAAACACATGCGAGATCAAAATTATGTCAACGACTCTGGGTTAATGCTGTGTACGTGTTTAGTTGGTAAGCCTTGTTAAATAAATAAATAAATTAGACTCTGGGCTGGCAGACATGGTCATGTAGCCAACTAGTGTATTTTTAAGTTATTGTTATTTGTTATTTACTAACATAATATAAGTTCATACTAACACTATATAGATCCGCTGGTCTGAAAAAAAAAAATTGAATTGACTTATATTCTAAGCTGGCAAGGTGGTATTCTTTATCGTACCGTCAGCGCCATCTAGTCTATGTTTATTTGGAAAGGTACAACTCTTTTGCAGAATTTTTTTCTGAGCGCAACGACATACAAAAGAACCGAGAAAGCAGTAGACCCCGCCAAAAGACTCAACGATGAAGCTCGACCTTAACCAACCTGGCGGCAAGGTCGTTAAAAGATGCCCATCCATAGATATAATTACCCATCTCTCCACTAGTCCAATGCTTGCTCTAGGATGCATATCCGGTAGGCTCTTAAATCCTTACCTATCCTTCGGGCACGTCTTCCCTACCATTACCGCGCCCCCCGGTCTATTCCTTGATATGCAATGGTCGCTGTAGCACCATGAACATGAGGCTACAGGAGCTAGTGCGAATCTTGGGGTTCATTCGATTAATCGAGTCTGATTTAACCATGCTGGGATCGGTGCAATTCATTCATTCATTCAATTCAGATGGATGCTGAGCCATTTTTTTTTTAATTTTCCTTAGACGTCTCATCAAGAGCAGTGGTGGCGCAGTGGTATCGGCCCCGATTTCGTTGTAGGTCACGGGTTCGAACCCAGACAGACACTTTACTTTGTGTATTTAATGTCATCACCACTGCTCTCAAAACGGTGAAGGAAAACATCGTGCGCAAACCGGCATGTCCTAGAAGCCTAGAACCAAAAATTCGAAGACTTTTGCCATCCATCAACCGTTACTAGACCTGCACGTTGGATTATGGCCCACTCCCTCACGAAGAGAGGAGGCCTGTGTTCCAGTAGTGAGAATATTATAGGCTGATTTTGCTTATGTTAATGCTCCCATCGTCATTATCATGATAGGAAGAACACGTCCACTATTGGAAGGTGGAGTTTCTTGCCCATTCTTCTCCATACGAAAACTACCTTATGGAAGGGGCGACTAGAATCAATTCTATTTTAAGGTAATTCATGACGTTCAAAAGTGCCTTTTGAAATAAATACTTTGACTTTGACTTTGGACATAGACAAGCCTCGGGACCAACTGTATTTATTTATTTTCAACTGTATTTATTTTATTTATCCTCACACTGGAACGCCATACGGCAATTACACCAACGGAGTAAAAAATCACATCATCTGCTGCTTTCCATCCATGTTGTGCGCGGTGGACATCGAACGAGTGGCCACAAGGCCACAATGGATCTCGCAAGCTCACGCAACGTCAAGTCATTTCTCCTTAACCCCATCACTCCTTCCATAAATTGCACACATTCATTGCGAATTTTTAAAATACTATGATTTTACAAAATAAATACATTAAAATTGAAAAAAAAACGGAAAATTTTGAGGTGTCATCCTGCCTGACAGATGGCAGAGAAAAAAGCATTAACATCGTCTCGCTACCTCGACCGGTCCTCAGCTACTCTAGAGGATTTCTGATATAGTCGCCTCTTTGGGAAACGTGAATAATGACTTTTATTCGATTTATTTCGGCCTGACCAGGGGAACACCCCACCTTGGATTCCCTGCTAGCTATTCTTCTGTTTTAATCTCAGTCTCATCCACTATAACTAACCTCACGTCCCAGCCGCCGCGGGAGACGCTCCGGGCGTCGGGAGCCGCGTGACGACTCCCGGCCACCGTAGGCGCAGGCCTGCGGACGGAGAGTAATGGGTAGCTCACCGTCCGATTAGGACCAGGCCCGTGCCGGACAGTGCGTACGTGTTCCACGTGCGCCTCAAAGAGATGTCAGCAAAAAGGAAGGTGCCTGCCAGGGCCGAAGCCTGCTAGGGGTGCGGGATTGTCCGAAAGGGTTACCGCTAGCCCGAAAAATAAAGGGCTAAGGAAGGAACACGGATGGGTTTTAGTCAGTAAGAGTCTGACACTCCCTTTCGCTCCACCCAGAGCGGGAGGGGTCATTTGATGATTTCCCATCCGTAAAAAAAAAACCACTATAACTAGGTCTGATCATCTTACTCGGTCGTGAGCTCGACTTCCCCAAATAGATATCTGGGGATAGACGAGGGATTTTTAAAATCCGTCCTAAACATCAAATCCTCACGGTCAGCGCGAGGTCATAGTCTCCCTAGTCCGCAAACCGTGTCAGGGTCGGCTTCCAGTCTAAGCGGATGCAGCTGAATATAGTATTTTTCGTGGAGCGGCTGCTTATCTGATCTCCACAACCCGGTTACTGGGTAGTATGATAACCCCTTGGTAAGACTGGTTTCGGGCTTCCGACTACCCATAACGCCTGTCAAAGATTTGCGAATGGCAGCCGGGACCAACGGCTTGAAGAGCTTTCCTAGGCACGGGGGGTCTCGAAATATCGGATGGTCACTCATCCACAGACCGACCTCGGCAAGTGTAACGCGTGTGGCTGTTATGATTTAGCCACGAGCTCCTCTAGCCTAGTATAGTTACAGATTTTCCGTGCACCATTTACCACTATACCACAGACCACTTCATACCATAGTGTATCTGGCAATAAAATTACTTTTTGAAGTGAAAACTTCTTCAGGCGCGTTGGGCATTTTTTAAGATGGGAAAAAACTATTGAACTCGCGCCACTGTTACCGTAATCGACACCGCTTCGGATGTGTTCTCCTGTCCTCGGGATGTACTCGGTTTTAATGTATATCCTATATGTCAGTGAGTGATGGCAAAGTATTCTGTTTGTGTTTTGTTTTCAATTCTGTCGGCACTCCTGGAGTGCTGCTGTTATTTTATTGGTTGGGTTTATGTTTGCATACACATGAGTGACACGCGTCAACGGCAGAGCCAACTGCAGTCGACAATGTTCCGCTCGTGTATTTGAGCACCCTACTCAAATACACGAGCGGCGAGCGACACGTTGTCAACTGCAATTGCCTGTTAATAGTTGACACGTGTCTGTCGTGTGTATGCCCACTAAGTTTTAAGGATTCAAAATGAAACAACCTAATTTAAAGCCTAACCTATTTTATAAACTAATTTAGAACTAGTATAATTTACGTGTCGCGATTAAATGTAATTGTCTCCATTTTTTATACAGGGTGTTACAGAAAGGGTATATCAATACAAACGGGTTGAAGAGTGTATCTGGTCTAGAATCTCTGTACAAAATTTCAGCTCAAAAGCACTAACTTTGAAAATGCTTAATATTTTTTTATTTCGATAGTTTATTAAATTGAAATCATAAAAAACGTGTCACCGCACTACGAGGGTCATTATCCATTATCTGTAGTGTGTCTGTGCGCCTAGTACACGCACATAACGCTGCCGCGCGCCAGTGCAGCGCCGTGATGTCGAAATAAAAAAATATTAAGCATTTTCAAAGTTAATGCTTTTGAGCTGAAATTTTGTACAGAGATTCTAGACCAGATACACTCTTCAACCCGTTTGTATTGATATACCCTTTCTGTAACACCCTGTATATAAACAGGGTCAAATTAAACGAGCTAGCTAAACTTCACGAGACGAGATGGGCATCGAAATATAAACCTTAAAAAACAAAGGAAAATATTTTCTAAGATTAAATTTTCACCCTCAGCCCTCGAAGAACCTGTTATGTGAAGCAGTGTCGTGCATTGCATATAGGCATATAAGCAGTGCCTACCTCGATATATCAACATAAGCCTGTCAATTACATTTTAGTGTGTGTGCCTCACAATTAAGAAACTCACTAAATTATCATACCTAACAAAAAACAAAATCTTCATACAAACACGCGTAGTAGGCAGTCGCCGGACGGCCTACTCGGCTCCCGTACTATTCGCACATTGTCATTGGTCTTTACTCGTTCAAGTTAATACGACAAAATTAAAAATACGTACGTCTCACGCGTAATACCATGACGTTCGACCTTAGCAATTAGGCATGCCTACTCAAATAACCACACTTTTGACCTAATTTTTTTTTCTGATTAGTGATTGGCGTTTGCCTAGACTAGACCCGGCCTAGTGCCTGCCTATTCTGAAAACCAATGCACGCCACTGATGTGAAGTTGTGATATAAGAATTTCTTTTTTTGTTTTTATCACGTTTAGTTATCGATTCCCATGATGACGTCTTTGAAGTGTCGCTAGTCAATTCAATCTAACCATGTACTTAATACTAAGATCTTATGCGCAAATTGGTAGCATAGCCAACCATCTTAAGCAAAGACTTGCCAGAAAACCAGATATCGGGAGTAACGCAACCCGTTTTCTTAAAGGCGACAAGAACTTCGTCACCCTGGTCATATTCCAGGAGAATATCCAGGGTGTCTGCCACCTGAACTCCTCTAGCTGGTTAGAGGAGTTTGAAGCACCAGTTTCCGCTGGTATATCCTGGAATGGTGGCTCCTGGTTCCGATGAAGGGTGTTGGTAGAACCAATTCCTGTTGACTGGTTGACTAGCCCCCCCTGGATTTGATGGAATGTCCTGGTAAAGACGGTGTCTGATGGTGAATGCTGGACTGAGGCCCTCTGGATATTATGGAAGGTCCTGTTGGAGCCTCTGCCCGACGGTGTTTGAGTGCGACCGACAGCTGGTGGACTGCTGTTTGTGAAAGATGGCCCTGGAAATTAAAAGAACGTTGTGTTAAGTGGGTATTTCTGATATAGCAGAAAATTGGCGTATATTAGAACCATTTTTTTCTCTATGCATAACTGTTACTGCTGAAAGTCCTGAAAAAAAATACAGTGGCACTCCGGTAGTGCCGACAGAAGTGAAATCAAAACACAAACAGAATACTTCGCCATCGCTCACTGACATATCTATATCTATACTAATATTATAAAGAGGTAAAATTTGTTTGTAAGTTTGTATGTAGGGGGTAATCTCTGGAACTACCAGTCGGATTTGAAAAATTCTTCTTGCATTTGATAGCCCAATTCTTGAGGAAGGCTATAGGCTATTTAACATCACGCTATGACCCTTAGGAGCCGAGCAAAAAGTAAAAAAGAACGTTAAGTGATAGCGCGGGCGGGTGATGCGATACGACGGGGTGGCTCGGGGGAAACAAGAAGTTTCACGCGAACGAAGTCGCGGGCTGAAGCTAGTTTGTGATATAGCAGAAATTTGCAGTACATTAGAACCATTTTTCTCTATGCATACCTAACTATTACTGCTGAAAGTCCTGAAAAAAAAAGAACACTGGCACTCCGGGAGTGCCGACAGAAGTGAAAACAAAACACAAACAGAACACTTTGCCATCACTCACTGACATATCGAATATGTAACATGTGTACAACAACAACAATATGTAACAATGTACATCCCGAGAACAGCCGAACACATCCGAAGCGGTGTCGCTTACGGTAACAGTGGCGCGAATTCAATAGTATTTTCCCATATCAAAAAATGACTAACGCTCCTAAAGAAGTTTTCACTTCAAAATCAGCTGCCACTACACGCTACTTATCAAGCTGTCTACTACCACAGAATACTTAAAGTACTACGTACAGAAAGGACACTCCCTTCCCCGCACTAACATCAGTTACCGCACCTCACCCCGCACTTCGGCGTATTCGTCGCAGTTCTTTAACAAGAGCGCTCGCAAACACAAGTACCTCACGCACACATTCATACGTATACAAACGTCATTTTTTAAAGTAGTAGTAGTAGGTAAAGATTTTGCGAGGGTTGTATGGAGTGTCCGGGGTGTGCTACTACTAGACAAGGACTTTAACCAAGCTGCGCCATAAAAACCCGGTTCACAGTCTTCCACATCATCTGCCCTGACTGCCATTTAAGAGGCTGGGGGCAGGGGGCAAGCTATATTTACCTTCTTCTCCAACACTGGGAAGCCGGGAACCGTGAAGCCCCCGAGCCCGTAGCCCAGATGAAGGCTCGAAAGTCCAACTCTCCATGTTGACCGCCATCAGAGACGAGCAGGGGACGCTGCTCCTCGATTAGGACCTGGAACATTACACCAAAAATATTTTAGATTGTTATAAAGAACTAGCTTCAGCCCGCGACTTCGTCCGCGTGAAATTTAACCCTCCCCCAATCACCCTTTTAGGGGTGGAATTTCGAAAAACCCTTTCTTAGTAGATACCTATTCTTCACAAAGAACATACCCTCCAAATTTCATGTCTCTAGAACCAGCGGTTTAGGCCGTGCGTTGATATATTAATCAGTCAGTCAGGACTTTGAATTTTATACAGATTGTTACGGAAAGGGTATATCAATATTTTTATTTCGATATTAATTATTAAATTGAAATCATAAGAAACGTTTCACCGCACTACGAGGGTCATTATTCATTATCTGTAGTGTGTCTGTGCGCCTAGTACACGCACATCACGCCGCCGCGCACCAGTGCAGCGCCGTGATGTCGAAATCTGAAATTTTGTATAGAGGTTCTAGACCAGATACACTCTTCAACCCGTTTGTATTGATACACCCTTTCCGTAACAACCTGTATAATTATAGATATGTTTTATTTAGAATAATTGTAAAAGCTTTCCTAATCTCCTTCGCTATTATGTAAGCCTATTTATTTTTGGACATTCTATTTAGTATTTTGTGTTTAGTCAGCCGTTTCATGCTGATCTATGACAAAAAAACAATATCTCTCTCCTTAAGGTGGAAACAAATTATCGGACGCGGCTGACAGCCGCGACTTATAGGTATCTAGACAATGAATGTACACTGAGCTGTGTAAACTATCGGACGTAAGTCGTGGACGTAACCTTGGGCTGGCCTTGAGCGTTCGGACGTCCGACAGAAATCTGGCGCGCTGGATGTTTTTATCTGTGCACACGTATCTATGACAGGCCTGATGGTCTAGTGGTTAGTGACCCTGACTGCTATGCCGGAGGTCGTGGGTTCGATTCCCACCCAGGACAGATGTTTGTGTGATGAGCACGATCATTTGTTCTGTGTCTGGGTGTAATTTATCTATAATATGTATGTATTTAGAAATATATAAGTATGTTTATCAGTTGTCTAGTACCCATAACACAAGCTCTGCTTAGCTTGGGACTAGATGGCGTTGTGTGATAGTTGTGGAATATTATTATTATTATTATATCTGTCGCGGCCACTGGTCGCGGCTGTCAGCCGCGTCCGTCAGCCGCGTCCGATAATTTGTTTTCAGCTTTAAACAGCATTTTTTGTTGTTCATTGCACTTGTTTCATGATTATTATTGTGTTTTTTTATAGATATCTATTCTCAGACCTACCAAATATACACAAAAAAGTTTCGGAGGAGTTCTATAACAAACACTGTGACACGAGATTTTTATATTTAAGATTATGTACCCACAGTCAACAAAAGAGATAAGTATGCAGGATCGTCGGATATAGAAAAAAAAAACCGATGGATGTTCTCGAATAAAATTTAAATTTATTAATAGAAAAACAAACAACTCATTTATCTTTCAGTCGACAACGTCCATCGGTTTCTTAATAAACTTCAACTATATCCGACGATCCTGCATACTTATCTCTTTTGTTGACTGTACCTATAATATGTTTTAGGTATGTATGTATGTATTGTTTATATTTAAATGGTACACTACAGACTACCTTCAGTATACCTCTCTCTTTCTCCTTTAATCCATCCAAAGCTTGTTTTTAAAAGATTGTTTTTAGCGATAAGACCGCCCATTGTGTCACCCATTGTAAAGTTTCTTTATGTATGTCTGTATTTTTATGTACACCATAAAAAACTATAATAAAGAGTATTCATTCTATCTATCTTTGTAATTAGAGAACCCTCGACCTCTGTCGTTCACGATGTCCCAGTTGAGTGCGTTTCAACAAATAGTTCCTATGTTATAATGTTGGTTCCCCTGTCCTCCGTTAGGAATATATGTGTTTTGTGCCCATGTCTGTCAAGATAGTAGATATGGGAAGACGATTCTGGGCTTTTTTAAGATTTATAAGGTGTCCGTGTTAGAATCATGCCCAAAACAGGAGTGGTGAAGAATAAGAAGTGGTATAAGTACATTGTTGCCAACATAACGGCAAAGGAACTATTTGTTGAAACGCACTAAGTTCAGGGTTCGAAACCACATTGATGTAACGGTTACTGAAGTTTTAGAAATAAAAATAAATATATCCATACTAATATTATCCAGTGGTATCAGCCGCGACTTACAAGTTGTAGGTCGTAGGTTCGAACCCCGACAGGCGCTTTACTTTGTGTAAATTATTTCATCACCACTGCTCTCAAAACGGTGAAGGAAAACATCGTGAGGAAACCGGCATGTCCTAGAACCAAAAATTCGAAGACATGTGACATTCACCAACCCGCACTGGGCCCGCGTGGTGGATTACGGCCCACTCCCTCTCACAGAGAGGAGGCCTGTGTCCCAGCAGTGGGAACGTTATAGGCTGATTATGTATGTATGTATGTAATATTATAAATTCGAAAGTAACTCGGTCTGTCTGTCTGTATGTTACCTTTTCACGCCTAAACCACTGAACGGATTCAGATGAAATTTGGCAGAGAGATAGATTGCATCCCGGGGAAGGACATAGGATATTTTATATCCCAGAAATCATCCTTTAAGGGGGTGAAAAGGGAGGTAGAAATTTGTATGGCGAATCAATAACCGCTCAACCGATTTAGATGAAATTTGTTATGGAGATAGTTTGAGTTGTGGGTAAAGATATAGAATAGTTTTTATCCCCGAAATTATCCCTTAAGGGTGTAAAAAGGTGTGTGGAGATTTGTAAAGAGAATCAATAAAAATGACTATAATACTTTTATCGCGGGTGAAACCGCGGGGCACAGCTAGTCCAAACTAATATTATAAATGCGAAAGTAACTGTCTGTCTGTCTTTTCTTCACGCCTAAACTACTGAACCGATTTAGATGAAATTTGGTATAGAGATAGTTTGAGTCCCGGGAAAGGACATAGGATAGTTTTTATCCCGATATTCCCACGGGATCAAAAGTTAGGCGGGTGAAACCGCGGGGCGCAGCTAGTTAAGAAATATATCAGAATAACCTGAAACGAAAAGACGGTCCCAGATAATACTGGGCGGAGTGTAACGATATTATCTAACTGGGTCAAAAGTAAGCCCACGAAAAATCCAAGGGTTTTATGGTAATAGGGGGGCGTGGTAGATACGGTCCGGAAGCACGTTAATCCATGGAGAAAATACTGCTTTCCCATTGGTTAATATCATCGCCTTCACTGCTTTTCACGTTAAAGGCGTTTTAACCTTGAAAGCTACAACCGAGGTCGTTTCTATGGACCAATGAGGGCAAACAATGACGTAATAGAATTATTGATCGTAGATATACACCCACTGACACGAAGTCGGCGGGCGCGGGGCGGTGGCGGCGGCGTGGGGAGAGGCGCGTTTCAATGCATAGATTTATATGGGGTCTTTTAGGCAGCGGCGCGGGGAGCGGCGTACGGGCGATGCTCACCAATCTAGCGGTGCCCGCGCGTCTGCATTGACATAATGTTGTGCATTTTATTTTTGAAGTGAAAACTTCTTTAGCGGCGTTGCACACTTTTTTGTAATGAGTAAAAAATGTTAAACTCGCGTCAGGACATCGCGTCAGGACATGTGACCGTCAGGAGAGACAACACAGGGGAGAACTACTACTTCTAACTACTAAGTATCCCCCTCTCTTTCTACGGCGGCGCCAACCGAAGTGAATGAAGTGAATGATGGGGATGGATGGATGGATGGATGGGTGGATGGATGGGTGTGGGTGTGGCTGTGAGTGTGGGTGTGGGTGTGGGTGTGGGTGTGGATGGATGGATGGATGGACAGCTGATGACTCAACCGTCTGTGTAGTAACCACACTGCTGTGTATTGGTAAAATTCGTGTATAAAGTGTTTAAAATATGGAAATTGAACAAAGTGCATCTATTCATGAAAAAAGTGACGCAGAAATAGTGAAAAAAAAAACGAGTTATATTAATTCAATTAATAATTGATTTATTTCAACGTTAATATTCAAGTTTTCACTTCTGCCGGCACTCCCGGAGTGCAACCCGTCTTTTTTTTTTTTTTTTGCTTTTTAACGACCGACGTTTCAAAATGTTGTATCAAAAAGATGTTGTTGTCGCTGGTTAGACATTTCGTTCGCAAACAAAGACACTAATTTCTCATAACACAACACTACGCCGCTCTAGCGCCGCGCGATCTGCCCGCTGGCTTCGAGACCCTAATTGCGTTCCACACTATCAATCGGAATCAGAATCATTTTGAAGCCAATTGCTAATCCATTGCTTCATAAGTTCGAAAAATTTGTCTGCTCAACACGTAAATAAAGCAATGAATGTTGTTGAACTGTCAAAATGAAACCGATTCCGATTGATAATGTGTTACGCAATTGCCCCGCGGGTCTGCGTTGCCGCGCCGCTCACCGCGCTGCCGCCACCCCGCCCCGTAATCGCTG
Organism: Amphipoea oculea; assembly: GCA_945859645.1. Classification (NCBI taxonomy): domain Eukaryota; kingdom Metazoa; phylum Arthropoda; class Insecta; order Lepidoptera; family Noctuidae; genus Amphipoea; species Amphipoea oculea. The sequence continues at coordinate 10,842,289 of OX243891.1, read as the reverse complement.
ACTTCCAGACGGAGGCCTTATGGGCGCGTAGTATATAATGCACTATACAGCCACGCGGTTTCGTCCAGTGTTACATAATAATCACTATATTTTGACAACCAATATTAAGTAGTAATAATAATGCATGTACTCCCTAACAAAAGAAGAAAATTAACGCTTCGTATGCCGAACGTGGATCCACGTGAGACACGATAGCTTTTGAATTGTTTCTATAATTACAAAATAATAATAATACCCTATATTATTGCCTAACTTCAGGGCAAATGCCCTTTCTCGGTCAGTGGGTCGTCTTAGGGGGCTCATACAGACGTGAGCATTTTTCACTAAGCTTGCTCAAAAAAAATCGGCCAGCGGCGATTCGTACTCGCACACAAAGAAGGGTTCAGTACCACCAAAAAAAAAATTGCTTTTATAGCTGCCATAGTAATACCACACCCCGGACACTCCATACAACGCTCGCAAAATAATTACCTACTACTACTACATTAAAAAATGACGTTTGTATACGTATGAATGTGTGCGTGAGGTACTTGTGTTTGCGAGCGCTCTTGTTAAAGAACGGGCGACGAACATGCCGAAATGCGGGGTGAGGTGCGGTAACTGATGTTAGTGCGGGGAAGGGAGTGTCCTTTCTGTACGTAGTACTTTAAGTATTCTGTGGTAATACGCTGCACTCTGTTAAAATTTCAAGTGTCTGCGTATTACGGTTCCAAAGATGTCTACAGACCTAGGCTGTGACCAGTGGCGTGCATTGGTTTTCAGAATAGGTAGGCACTAGGTCGGGTCTAGTCTAGACAAACGCGGTCACTAATCAGAAAAAAAAAGTGAGGTCAAAATTGTGGTTATTTGAGTAGGCATGCCTACTTAAGGGTGATAAATTGCGAAGGTCGAACGTCATGGTATAACGCGTGAGAGGTTCATATTTTTAATTTTGTCGTAGGTATTAACTTGAACGAGTAAAGACCAATGACAATGGTGCGAATAGTACGAGAGCCGAGTAGGCCGTCCGGCGACTGCATACTGCCGCGCGTGTTTGTATGAAGATTTTGTTTTTTGTTAGGCATGATAATTTAGTGAGTTTCTTAATTGTGGGGCACACACACTAAAATGTAATTGACAGGCTTATGTTGATATATCGAGGTAGGCACTGCTTAAATGCCTATATGCAATGCACGACACTGCCTGTGACAGACGGACAGGGCGACCTCTGCTAATTAATAAGTCCAGTTTTCCTCGTTTCCGTTGTTTTCCTTCAACGATGTCAGTGATATTCAAGATAAAATTAGAAAGTACTGCACTAACCTTAAGCTTGGACACTTGGGGTATCCGGTACAGCAACAAAGACCCTCGGTGACTCGGAGGAGCAACTCGTCCTGCACAATTGACAGCTGGTGGCGCACTGCAGTACTCACGAAGGACGCCTTGGTCTAGAATAATCCGAATGCACTGCGCAGGTCACGATCAATAATCCGATGTGCGATGTATTTTTGTTTTGAGGGAATGAGGTATATAATACCCGGCACGTAACTTGGCAAGATATTTTGTAGTGGGGGAAGTTTGCGCATGCACAATTTCATACATTTTTACATGCGCGAACTGCGCCCACTACGAAATACACACATCAAAAGCACACAAAAGTGTCTAGGGATCAACATATATTTTTGCAATAACTTTTCTCCTGATTGATATTAATTAAAATTTTCTTTAAGGATTCATCAAATAAAGTGTTTTCGTTTGTCACAGTAACGATAAACCAAGTCACCTTTGCATTAATAAAGAAATTTGCCATTTTCCTAATAAAGGGATTTTTGACATTTGAACCACTAACACAAAAGTTCGAAAAAAATACTGAAATAACAGTTTTCTTTAAAATTTTATTGGGTAACTTAAACAATTAATAATCCGTGTTTCTACCGCGAACACTAACAACACAAGAACATCGGTTTGGCATACTCAAAATGAGTTCATCCAAATCACGCTGTGGAATGGCCGCCCATGTTCGTTGCAACAACAAAAAAAGGTCTTCTTGCGACTGGATACCCTCCATATTCGGCAGAGCTCTTCTCTGTAGCATATCCCATGCATGCTCAATCGGGTTCAAGTCTGGCGACTGAGCAGGCCAGGGCAGGACATTGATGTTAGCTGCGGCGAGAGTCTGTCTTACAACTCTTGCGGTGTGCGGTCGTGCATTATCATGCATTAACTGAAATAAGGGACCGATTTGCACTTGTAGAGGAACGATGACGTCTGATACAATCGTCTCAGCATAAATTTAAGCGTTGAGTTTGCCTCTGATCCAAATCAACTCAGTTCTTCCGCCGATCCAAATACCCGCCCATACCATGATGGTTCCACCACTATAAGGATGGACTTCCTGGCAGGATTTTAATCGCTGTTGGCGTCCAGGGGTTCTCCAGTGTCGTATACGTCTTGTATCCGGTCTCATACCAAAACGAGACTCATCAGAAAAGCACACGTAACGCCATTGTTCTTCTGCCCAATTTCTGTGTTCAAGAGCCCATTGATATCGAATCCTACGATTGTGCATTGCTATAGGTGGTACCCGTAGCGGTCTTCGGGAATGAAGGTTCACTTCATGCAAGCGGTTTCTGACTGTTTGGTCGCTAATTAAGTTCCCTGAAGAGTGATGAAGCCTCACGGCTAACATCATGGCGGTTATTGTTGGAGCTCTTCGAGTTAAGATTTGAATGTATCGGTCTTGTCTCCGTGTGGTGCAGCGATACCGTCCTCCATGGCGCTCAGCCACGGTACCAGTGCTTCGGTAACGTGTCCAAAGTCGACTGATAACACTCTGACTTGTATTCAGAGCTAAAGCCACAGTACGTTGCCGGGAACCAGCTTCTATCATTCCCACGGCTCTGAGCATTTCTTCCCTGCTTAAATGACGTCGCCGCTCCATAATAACGTTGGTTTTAATCAGTAGTAGGGAAACAGTAGCACTAATAATGTCTTCAATGCGTTGTATGTTTTTATAGGGAAAATATTGACAGCTGATTTTCATCTTTTACTCGAATTTGATTCACAGTTCCTGATTCAAATTATGAAATGCACCAAAAAGGATCCATATAAATTTATAAAATCATAAATTTATTACAAAGCCACATCTCAATCTCAAGAAATCCGCATAAAAATGCTTGATCCCTAGACACTTTTGATGTGTGTATCTTGCCAACTTACGTGCCGATAACTGTACCTGCCTATGTTACATCTCACAAACGCAACCCCCCTAAAATTTACAATAAACTCCCATGAGGTTGGAAGGAGCCTGTCCGTGCATTAAAAAAACCTTTTTTACAAAAAAAAAAAAACAACCGACATAAAAAAAAAAAACTACAAAGTGATTAATAACTTTAATTTCGGAAGTCGGTGTCGTTGATTCCGCATTTTCGTTTTTTGACACCGACTTCCGAAATTAAAGTTATTTATCACTTTGTAGTGTTTTTTTTTTTTCTAAGTCGGTTGTTTTTTTTTCGTAAAAAAGTTTTTATTTTTCACTTTTTAGTTGTAACAACCCCACGAAAAAGTAAACAAAAAGATCGTTAATGTAGACAATGTAGATACATTTTTAGATTTTTGTTGATTTTTTAAAAACCGCGTGTCCGATTTCGATAAAATTTTCATGGAACCATATGGGAAGTATGCCCTTTCCAACAAAAGAAAAATTTTTCAAATCGGTCCAGGCGTCTTTGAGAAATCGGGGAACATACATTAAAAAAAAGATTCCGACGAATTGAGAACCTCCTCCTTTTTTTGAAGTCGGTTAAAAATAAATTGAAGATACTTTTTGAAGGGAAAGCATGTTATAGTATTAATATCATTTAACCAATATTATCAATGCATCTTTGACATAATCATAATAATAAACCAACATCATTAAGGTTAAGGCTATGACTAATAATTTAATTGTTGTAGGGGATCTTCAATGAAAACACGTTGACCGAGGAATACTTCTTCTTTATTGGAGATGTTGATAGTTCACAAGATGGCCGCTGACTGACTGACAGCCTTTTTTTTTTTTTTTTTTTTTGTCTATGGCATCTCGCAGTTCAACCTATGAGGTTGTCGTCTGCTTAACCGGGCTTTCCTGTGGATGCCTCATAATTAAGGCCTCCAGCCAGGGCTTAAAAATTTACTAAAACTAAGCGACTACACGCTAAGGGCACCCCCTGTGGGGTACGGACCTCGGCTTAGGGCGTCGCTGGGGGAGGGCAGCAAGGGACAGGCTGGATCGGAATTATTTAGGGGCGAATTTAAAGCTACAGGCTCAGCGGCGCGGGCTGGCTCGAGCAAGGGTCGGGGTGGACAAGTTACGGGACGTCGCGACGGGCGTCCTCGACGGCGAGGACGGAAGGACGGCTTACGGGTCTTGTGTTTGTGTTTTTTGAGCGTGCTGGTGGCTTTACTACTCTCCTGGAGGAGTGTGATAGCGTCGTCGGGGATGGTGAGAGCATGCCTAGGTCGGCGAATCCTGCTTATGCGGGAAGGAGTGTATCGGGAGGCCGCCGCAATCAGGGGATTGGGATGCTTTATTGCATTATCAAAGAAGCGCTTGGAAAGGCGTTTCATGAATTGCTGAACTGTGGGGATTCTGAGATCTAGGTGCAGATTCAGATTTCGGACATAGAAGGGGGCTCCCGTGACCTTTCTAAGGAGACGGTTTTGGAGGGTCTGCATTCTATGCAGGTGACGAGGCTTGGCGTGTGCGAAGACTACGCAAGCGTAGGTCATGATGGGGCGGATGACCGCGGTGTAGAGGCGCAGCTTGCACTTTAGTGACAGTTTGCTGCGGGTAGTGAGAAGGGAGTGGAGCCTACCAAGAGCGAAAGCGGCTCGCGAACGAACCGTCTTTATGTGCTCTTTAAAGGTGAGGTTTTGATCGAGAATGACACCTAGGTACTTTGCTTGCTTACCCCAGGGGATAGGCTTGTCGTACATGGTGATCGGGCTAGGGAGGGGGGGGGCGAATCTACACCGTTTCAAGAAGAGAACCGCCTGACTCTTACCGGGGTTGACCTCTATTCTCCATTTCCGGAACCAATCGCCTAAGGCGTTTGCGGACAACTGGAGATTTCGAGCAATAGAGTTGTGGGAGTTTCCAGAATAGTAGATGGCAGTGTCGTCGGCGAATAGAGCCAACTGTGCCTTATTACTTTTCGGAATGTCGCTAGTGAAAAGCGTGAAGATGAGTGGGGATAATACCGAGCCCTGTGGGACTCCGGCACGGATGGGATGAGCGGGGGAGAGAGAGCCCTCGATGCGGTAGCGAAAAGTGCGATCCGACAGGAAGTCTCGTAAGATGAGTACGAGACGGTCAGGCACACCCATATGGTAGAGCTTGTATAATAAGCCATTGTGCCAGACCTTGTCAAATGCTTTCGCGATGTCGAAGAAGAGAATGCCTGTCGTAGCACCTCGCTGGAAACCAGCGCTAATGTGCTCGACTATGCGGTGCACCTGATGGATGCATGAGTGTCTGGTTCTAAAACCAAACTGCTCATTTGGGATAAGGCTCTTTGCCTCAGCATAGTCCTTGAGGCGCTTATAAATAAGCCTCTCGTAGATTTTGCCAAGAACATTGAGCAGACTAATGGGGCGGTAGCTTGAGGGGTCAGACTTGGGTTTGCCTGGCTTTGGGATACCTATGACCGTGGCTTCTTTCCACGCTTGCGGGAAGATGTTATTGCTTAGAGCGCCATTGAAGATGGCGGTCATGAGCAAGATGAGGGGGGCGGGGAGGAGTTTGTACACCCTATTGGTGATGCCGTCCGAACCGGGGGCTTTGCGGGTTTTGAGCCCTTTAATGATGTCTTGCACTTCGTCAGGAGTGACGGGAGGCAGAGGATCATCGGGGTCTTCAACTGGAGGGAGGGAGGCTCTATGTTCGACCTCTGCGTTCACCTTGAGGAGGTGCGCTTGGTCAACTGGTTGAGAACTGGGGGAACATTGAGCCTCTAGGCTGTCTGCTAGGCATTCGGCCTTATCGGTGTTGTCAAAGGCTATTGTCTTGTCGGGGCGAGTGAGAGGAGGCACCGCGACCTCATTAGGGGAACGTAATTTCCTCTGAAGGTGCCAGAAGGCTTGGTGATTAGGCTCGAGCTCGCTGAGCATCTTTTCCCAACCCTGGGAACGCCACTCCGATACGCGTTTCTTTACAGCGCGCTGTAAATGGCGCATATGGGCTTTGTTCGCGTCGCAGGGAAAAGAGTCGTAGGCACGTATGGCTGCGTTCTTCTCGGTTATCAGTTCACGTACGTCAACGGGTAGTTTCCAGCGGTGGTCTTCCACCTCCGGAACTTCCCGTGAACAATCCGTCAGTACGGATTGAACGTGTTCTGTAAACGAGTCGATTGCCCTCGTCGTGTCTGCGACCGAGACAATGGGGTCAGGGATTGAGTCTAAGTGAGGTGACGTGGTGGATTTCAGTTTTTCACTTACTTTCCTCCAGTCAGTGACTACTTTGGTCAGTGGGGGCTGGTTAGGGTCACGCGGGCCCGAATAGGGGACTAGGTGCATGATGACTGGGCGGTGGTCAGAGTTAAGCTCGTGTAACGTCTCAATGGATTGCAAACGGAGGTTTACATTCTTGAGCAGCGCTACATCGAGAACGTCGGGACGCTTTGTGGGATCAGTAGGGAAGTGTGTGGGATACATCGGAGCGATGGTATCGAAATTAAGGGAGGCACCTAGGTTGAAAAGAATTTTACCTCTGGTGGAGGTCGAGTTGCTATTCCAAGCAGGATGTTTGGCATTGAGATCCCCCGCCATGATGAAAATGAAATCATATTTAAAGGACAGATTTCAGCAAGTTCAAATTAACGGTGTGAATTCATCGGGTTTGAAAGTCAAAATGGGTGTACCGCAGGGCTCAATATTGGGGCCATTCCTATTTTTAGTATACATAAATGATTTACCTCATTTACTGATAAACCGATCACAAATGGTGTTATTTGCTGATGACACATCTCTGATTTTTAAAGTAAGCAGACGTGCACAGGAGCTTGACGACGTAAATAACGCTATGCTTTTGGTCCATAATTGGTTTACTGTAAATAATTTGGTATTAAATGAAAAAAAAACTAAATGCATTAGATTCACTTTACCAAATGTTAGAAGTAGTAAATGTCACGTTGTATTGAATAAGGAAATACTTGAATTCGTCGAAAATACGGTTTTCCTGGGGATTACGCTTGACTCAAAGCTGCAGTGGGGTCCGCACTTAACATCTCTTGCAGGGCGGCTAAGTTCAGCCGCTTACGCTGTTTGGAAAATCCGCCAATTAACAGACGTGGATACCGCGAGACTGGTCTATTTTAGTTACTTTCATAGCATCATGTCTTACGGTATTTTGTTGTGGGGACGGGCTGCAGATATTGATTCTATCTTCATCCTGCAGAAGAGGGCTGTCAGAGCCATATACAAGCTCAGCAGGCGTGATTCTCTAAGGGAACTGTTTAAAAAAATTAACATCATGACGGTTCCTTGTCAATATATATATGAAAACATTATGTACGTTCGAAAAAATCTACATCTTTTTAGTAAGATAAGTGACAGGCATAATTTTAACACAAGAAATAGGAACAAATTAGATCAACCGCGTTTCAGATTGTCTAAAGTAAAAACTTCTTTTATGGGTTACTGTGTAAAATGTTATAATAAAATACCACTCGATATTCTTCAACTAAATGAGAAGAAATTTAAAACATGCATTAAACGCACACTATGTAGACAAGCATATTATAAGTTGGATGATTATATTGCAGATAAAAATGCTTGGCTAAATGCTGGTCCTGCTCCACAGGCACTTGAGCTTACTAGTTAAAATTTCAATATTTGGAAGAGGTGCTTCCCTTTTTCTTTTTTAGTGTTTCTGACATTACGATCTTAATATTTATTTTTATTTTATTCAATCATGTTTTAATTGCTAATGCTGCAATACTAAACACCTTTTCCTGTTTGGTATTAAAAATTTTATTCATCTCTTAAATAAATTGCAATCTATAGTTTTGTATAATTTAGAAGCATTTTTTCAATTTTGTAAATGTAAGAACCATGGATCCGTTTATTATGATTTTTTGATGTTGACTTGAAAGAGCATGGCAGTTGAGAATGTGTCATGCTCACTTAAATGTCTCACTGATGGTGGCGCGTGTGTTGGATCATTCGGTTCCCTACAAAATGGTTGAGCTGGATGGCGCTGATCCATGCGTCATGTTCGTGAACGGACGCCGTCGGTTGAGACTGGTCATCTCTTAACTGCCAAGGCTTATTTTTAATCTTATTTCTTGTATTGTTTCTTCATTTGTGTGTTTTTTTACATTGTTCTCACATATAGAAGCAACAAGAATAATGTACCCAGGATTTTGTAATATCTTGATTTAAAAAGAGTGTCCATGGAGTTTCTTGCCCGTTCTTCTCCATAGAGATCTACGCTTTGGAATGGGCACCTAGCTTCAACTTTCTGACCAACTGACCGACTACTTAATTTTGACAATTCAAAAGTGCCTGTAATGGTTTAATTGAAATAAATGCTTTGAGTTTGAGTTTGAGTTTGATGACGGAGTCACTCATACCGAAGAGGGCAGTTAAATCGTTGGTGAGGGAGATGGGATCCTCTGCACCGTTACTAGGCGGGATATAGGCGGACATGATGGTGATGGAAGGATGGCCAGTCATGCCGAGCCTACAGATTGAGACCTCCAGGTGAGAAAGGAGAGGAGGTGGGTCAATGGGGATGCAGTAGAGAGTTTTTCTGAAATATATAAGGGTACCACCCTTGTGACATCTGGACCTGTCGTTGCGAACTAGCTTGTAGTTGGCAACGTTCGGGTTGCGATGATGCGGCTTTAGGAAGGTTTCCTGTACTAGGAGAATGTCTAGCTGGTGGTCGCGTAGGAATGAGGCGATTTCGTCTCGTTGTGAAGAAATGCCATTGGCATTGAAGAAACCTATTTTAAGGGAGCGGGGTTTGGTGACACTTATTCTTTGTTGATCCATTGGAGTAACTAGAAATTGAGTGTCTTCATGACTTGCGTAACCTGGGGGTACGCTCTGAAGATCTCTGCGATGCGCAGAGCATTGCCATTGCAGGCTTGGATCTCAGCCGCCATCGCATTGACGGGGGCGATGAGCGATGCGTAAGCATCGATTATAACCTGCATGGGCTCTGGGCCGGTGGCAGGGGGAGGGGGGGCCCCACCAGGAACTGCGGGAGCAGTTCTGGGTGCGGTAGTGGGTTTGACTACCGGTGCTACTGGGGCTGCTGGGGATAATGTAGGCGCTGGGATGGGTATATCCATCAGCGCTGGGATGGTCGGGGGCTGGGACGGCACCGAAGCTGTGGGAGCGTTCTGGTGGAAGAGGTTAGCCCAGGGTGAGGACCTTTGTGGGCTGAGCCGAGCGGGCATTTGTGAAGATGGGATCTTCACTGAGGGGCTCTCCCGCTGTTGGCGATCGTTAGCCCTTTTCTCCAATTTGGGAGATGAAGGTTTTGGGGCTTTGGGACAGCCCCGGTAGTTAGCCGGGTGCCCAGATTGTCCGCAGAGGACACAGCTTGGTGGCTCTGTGCACAGGGCGCGGTCTTTGGGACGGGGACAGTCTGCTGTTCCGTGGCTACCTAGACACTTGACGCATCTAGGAGTTGCATAGCAGTTGGACTGAGAATGGCCATATAATTGGCATCTGTGGCATTGTCCAATGACGTTTGACCTACGGGGCTTTTCAATAGAGATGCCCGACAGAGAGCAGACGGATTTAATTTTAAAAATCGGGTGGTGACCATCAGTAGGGTCACAGACTACGAGGACCATGTCGTAGACTAGGCCCTTTTTCGCTCTATGCAAGCGATGGACGGCGGTGACAGGGATCCCTTGCGAGATGAGATCTTCTTTTATCTCGTCAGTGGGGATCTCTTTGGGCACGCGTCTTATAACGACGCGGGTTGCAGCCTCCTCTGGGAGTACAATGGTGCTTATTTTATACCCTACTGGCTACTTACAATTCGACATGTGCTGCCCTCTGGTGGTCACGCCCACACGGCATAGTTTACTTAATTGACCAATCAGAGGGCAGCACGAAAAATAAACAGTTACTATCTATCATCAAAACGTTACCGTAACGAGGCCCGTTTCACTATTTTCTTATTTACTTTTGGCACCTCGTTACGGCAACTCACATTACATAACTTATTATGTACATATTCTTATAAGTTATAAATTACATAAACAAACAATCTTATTAGCTAAGCATTGACACCAATTAGACACATATAGCTCTTATACGAATTACTCTACTAAGATATAAACACAGGACACTTTATAACGTTCTAATAAGTTAGTCTACTTACGTTTGTCACTGCTACACTTTTTATAACTATTTACACTTAACACTGAGTAATTGTTCTAAGTCTTTTTGTTACACTTTTATCACTGTTTATCACTGTCCATTCACAACACTTGACGGAGCTTCGCAGACGGCGTCGCCAACAGTCTCCCCCTCGGTGCGTTGCACCTCATCTCGCAGGGGTGACGCCGCTGGTACTATCACGACCAGCCGGGATGCTGGCCGGCGCAGTACGCCCGCCGAGGTGCGGACGTCGACGATCCGAGTTCTTCCATCTGGCCCGGGGTAGGTCGCGCTGATCTCGCCGCGTGGCCACGAGCAGCGTGGCAGGGTGTGGTCCACCAGCAGGACGAGGTCGCCGACGGTGGGATCCCGATAGTGGGGACCCTGGAAGTAACGGGGCGAGAGCGTAGGGAGGTACTCTCGCACCCATCTGGCCCAGAAGTGGTCGGCCAGGCGCTGGGATGTCCTCCACGATGGAGAACCGATGAGCTCGGTGTCGTCGAATGAGCCGAACATATGGGCTCCGCTGGACCTCCCAAGAAGGAAGTGGTTGGGGGTCAATGCTTCTTCCTCGTTGGGGTCAATGTCCACGGCGAATAGTGGCCGTGAATTGACCACATGCTCTGCCTCGAGCAGCAGAGTGTGTAAGACCTCTTCTTTCGGTCTTCTTTCATGGAGCGTTGCTGCTAGTGCGGTCTTCACGGTGCGCACCAGTCGTTCCCAAGAGCCGCCCATGTTTGGGGCTCCCGGGGGGATGAACCTCCACACTATGCCGATCTCGTTGGTGGCCGCTTGAATGGCCTCTTGAAGCTCGCGACTTGCACCTATGAAGTTGGTGCCATTGTCGCTCATGATGACTCGGGGGGTGCCTCTTCTGGCGATCATTCGCCTCAATGCTAATATCATGGAGTCGGTCGTTAATGATGCGGCCAACTCCAGATGTACAGCGCGCGTCGTCATGCACGTAAATAGGGCGCCCCATCTCTTCTCGACGCGTCGTCCCACGGTGACCAGCAGTGGGCCGAAGTAGTCCACGCCCACGCATGTGAAGGGAGGGCTTGTTTTCGACAACCTTTCTTGAGGTAGGTCGCCCTGCGGTGCCAGTTGCGGTGCTTTCTTCCTTAACTTGCACCACCCGCAGTCTCTTGCCGTCGCTTTGACGATGTTTCTTAGTCCTGGAATCCAGTATCGTTGCCGCAGCTCGTTCATAACTGTTTGATGGTTTCCGTGATTCAGACGCTCGTGTACGTGTTGTACTAATAGTCGAGTGATTCTGTGGCGTCCGTCCAACACGATGGGACTTTTGTAGGCGGCCGTTAGGTACTTGGCCGCGCCTACGCGGGTCGACAACCTCAGCATGCCGTCTTCAAACTTGATGGCGAAGTTCTTGAGCTTGTGGGCTTGGTCGCTCTGTTTCTTTACAGCGGCCAGCTCTTCTGGATAACTATCTTCTTGGACTCGTTGAATTAAGAGTCGCTCGGCCTTTTCCACGTACAATGCGGACTTTTGTCGAAGGTTCAATTCTTCGTTTCTTTTCTTCCTGACGAGCGGCTCCTTATCTTTCTTCTGTGCCTTCTTCCAGGCGGGGTCACATTCTTTTCTGGTGATTCTTCTGGTGCTGAGTGTCTTGTGGGCGATGCTTCGTTTGAAGGCGTCCACAACTTGTAGGAACCTTGCCGTCGCGTGTAGCAGCCTAGTCCAACGTGAGAACCTCCCCGGCTCTGGAACGATGACGGGCGCGACTCTTCTCACGCTCAGCGTGACGGCGTTCGGCTTCTCTTCTCCGGTGTTCTTGAGGGGTTCTTTATCTTCCTGTGGCCACTCTTCTGGGTTCTTGTAGAGGAATGACGGCCCCGTGAACCACCGGTGTTCTTTACTGAAGTCCTTGGGTGCGTCTCGCGTGGCGTCGTCCGCGACGTTATGCTTGGTAGGTACCCATCGCCACTCTTTATGTCTGGACAACTCTTCTATCTCGGCGAGTCGATGCGCGACGAATGGCTTGTATCTTCTGGGGTCGGACTTGATCCATGCTAACGCCGTCCTTGAGTCTGACCAGAAGTATCTTCTTGTGACGTGCAGGTCCATTTCTTGTTGCGCGTTCGTGGCGAGACGGCCACCCAGGAGACAGGCTTGCAGCTCGAGTCTGGGGATCGAAGTGGGCTTCAATGGTGTCACTCTTGCCTTTGCCGCCAGGAGCTTCACTTCCACTTGACCGTCGGGACGTTGCGTGCGCCAATACACCGCGCACGCGTACGCTTTTTCACTAGCGTCGCAGAACGTGTGGAGCTCTCCTTCGTCGTTGTTTCTTGTTAAACAGCGCGGGATACCCAGGTTCACTAATTTCTTGAGGTCTTGTAGCCACCTGGACCATTCTTCTTCTCTTGCAGGTGGTACTTTCTCGTCCCATTCCACGCCGCTTCTCCAGAGGTTTTGCAGCATGATCTTGCCTTGGATTGTGATGGGTGCGGCCAGACCGAGTGGATCGAATACGGTCATGACCGCGCTCGTCGCTTCCCTCTTCGTGGGAGCGCGCCTGCCGTCGATGGTTTCTTCTGGAGTGTTTCTTAGCGTCAGCGTGAAGTGTAGGCTGTCTTCTTTCACGTTCCAGTTCAGCCCGAGGGTCTTCTCCACCTGGTCCTTTTGCTCACCCAGTCGAATTGTGTCTGTGGTATCACCGGATAGGAGTCCTTCTGTAACTTCTGGATGGTTGCTCGCCCAGCCTCGTAGGACGAATCCTCCTTTCTTGTGTACCGAGTCGACTTCACTGGCGATTCTTTTTGCTGTCGCCACGTCTGGGTAGCTCGCCAAGTAGTCATCCATGTAATGGTTGCGTGTGATTGCTCTTGCCGCCTCTGGATGTTGTTTCTCGAACTCGCTGGCGTTCTTGTTTTTGACGTATATCGCTGTACACGGAGATGACGCTGCCCCGAATATTAACGACGTCATCCTGTATTCCTTGTCTTGCCACAGGAATCGAAGACTGTCTCTGTCTTCCTCGTTGATTTTCACACGCAGAAACATTTCCTTAATGTCTGCCACCACCGCTACTGCACTTTGACGAAACCGTAGCAACACTCCGAATAATGATTGCAGCAGGTCGGGTCCGGCTAGTAGCGCGTCGTTGAGTGATTTTCCATTCGACTTAGCCGCGGCGTCGAAAACCAATCTCATTTTCCTCTTCTGTGGGTGGACGACTGCGAAGTGTGGCAAGTACCAAGTTCTTGCGGAGGTGGGCTCTTCTCTGGCTTCCTCTGCATACTCGCTGACGATCAAGTTGTTGATCTGTTCTTCATATTTCTTCTGAAATTCTTCATCTTTAGCGAATCTCTTTTGTATTCCTTTCAGGCGTCGCGTAGCCGCTATTTTACTTTCCGGCAGTTGCTCGTCTTCGGTTTTCCATATGAGCCCGGTGCTGAATCTTCCGTCGGTCAATCTCTTCGTGGTGGCGTCCAGGACTTGTAGCGCTCGTTGGTCTATGTCGTTCGTCGGCTTCTTGTTGGCGATTCCCAGCGCTTCGATGTCGAAGTGATCCCTTATAAGCTTCTCTAGGTGATCATCTTTGGCGCCTCGTTGTGCGACGAGATGATTCACGATTCTGACGGGAGTGTTGCTGCTGAACCGCGCCCCGTGTAGCACCCAACCCAGCTGCGTTCTTGAGGCGACTGGCTTGCTGCGGTGACCATGCTTGACTTCTTGCGAGACGATTAAACTCCAGTTATCTTGACCGATGAGTACTGTCGGCTTGGCATTGGGGTACTTCAGTTGGTCTTGTATCTCTTCTAGATGCTCGCAGCCTTCCAGGTCCTTTTCGTTGATCTCTTGAGGCGACAGGTGCAGGCTCTTCACAGTGTACCCGGTTAACTTCTCGATGTTACGACCGAACATACCGCGAATCTTGATGTCAATCTTCTTAGATTTTTGATCCATACGGTGCCCGCCTATGCCTTCTATTCGCAGCTCGTGTTCTGGTCCCTGTGCCCCGATCTGTTCGATGACGGAGTCTTCAATCAATGTGACCGTAGAGCCTTCGTCCATGAGAGCGTAGACGCAGGCGTTTCCCTCTGGCCCCATCAATTCCACAGGAATAATCTTCAAGTAGGCTCTTGACACTGTGTTCGCTGCGTTGACTGCGGAGCTTATCTGAGCAGGCGTTTCTTGCGGCTGCGGCTTCGCTGTTTCTTCGTAGTGCAGCATCGTATGATGACCCTTCTTGCATTCGCCGCACGGTTTTGCTTTGCAGTTGAAGCCTCGATGTCCTCCTTTTAGACACTTGTAACATACGCCGGCTTTCTTTACTTGTTCCCATTTTTCTTTGACCGACGCGTCGTTGAACGTTTTGCACTTCTGTAGAGTGTGTTCGCGTTTGCACAGCGGGCAGGTACTCTTCTCACGTCCCTTCTTGCTATCTTCTTTGCAGGAACACACCGTGGCCGTCTTCGTCCTGCATTCGCGCTCGCTTTCAGAGTCGTCTTCAGATGTGTAGCCTTCTTGTTTCTTTGCAGCTCGAGTGGTGTGTACGCCGCGAGAGCCCCCGGTCCGCGTTCGGAACTTCGTGCCTTCTTTCTTCACTCTGGATCCCGCATACTCGTACATCTCGAATTGATCCACCATGTTGTTGAAGAAATGCATGAGGCTCAGGAGTATGGGCTCATCTTCTTCTTCTTTCTTCGCTCGGTACTCGTACCACTTGAAACGCACCAATGTACACATCTTCTCTATGATTCTGTTTGAGATGTCGCTGGAATGCAGGTAACTTTGTCTCTTCATTAGACTCACGACACTGACGGTGTTGGCCACTGCCCCGGCGTAGCGCACCAACTCTCTTGCGTCTTCTGACATTGGGGGTAGCTTCTCTATGTTTTCTATCTCGCTTCTGATGAGATAAGTCGGGCGTCCGAAGCGGCGTTCCAATGCTGTCACAACTTCTTGTGGGTTAGTTTGCGTGAACAATAGCGATTTCACGGCTTCTTTTGCTTTGCCCTTGATGGCTCTTCTTAATCTTCCCATGTTCTCTATGTCTGAGAAGAGCGCACTGGTATCTTCGTACGTTGCTTTGAAGGCCATCCAGTCGCAGGCGTCGCCTTCAAACTGATGTAACTCGCTGACATACTTCGGCGCGTGTTGCACGAACGATGACGGCTTATTCTCTGACGCGGACTTGACTGCTTGAAGAATTGCTTCGGCCAGCTGGTTGGTGGGACTCGGTGCGGCGATCGCTGTCTCTGGGGCGGGCGGCTTGCTTGACTGCTCCCCCTCGTTGCGCTCCACACTCTTCGTCGTCGACACCCATGCCGCAGTCGCTTCAGCTGCGGCGGCTTCGACTTTAGCTTCTTCTTCATCTTCCGGTTCACTCAGGTCCGTGTCATCCTCTGCGCGTGCCAGTTCCAACTTGGTGCTAGCGAGTTTGGACTTGATTTTTATTTCTTCTAGCCGCAGCTTTTCGAGCTCCAAGCGTGCTTCTAACTCCTTTTTCTTATTGGAATTCTTCTTAGAAGCCGGCTTGGGCTTTCTTCGTTTCTCCACCATGGTGGCGTCAGCGTCCTCGACCATGGTTGTGTCTTCGGTCGTCGTGTCTTCGGTCGTCGTGGCGCTGTCGGTCACTGTCTCCGACGTGGCCCCCGACGTAGTTTCTGTCGCCGTTGTATCGCCGCCGCTGGTTTCTTCCTCCGTTGTTGACTTCGTGCTGTTTGCTTTACGGCTTCGCGTCATCATTCCTAGCTTCGAGAAGTAACTTCTTATATCTTCCCAGCAATTCCCGACGAATCTTCAATAGGAAATCTTCCTTCTTCCAAGTCGCGACACCCTTAAGGTACTTTTTCTTCTTAGCGCAAGTAGTGGCGGGCCCGCTACTTCAGTTGACGCAAAGTGCCTTCTATGTCGCGCTCGAGCGTAGATTCGACGCGGGTTCCGAAGAAATGACGTACGCAGCGATGCTTCTTGGTCGTGTGTGGTCGTGGTCCGTAATGCGAGCTAACGAGTGTGGCTGTTTTGAACGTTTTGACTTTCTGTTAGAAATGATACGTTTTGAC
Organism: Amphipoea oculea; assembly: GCA_945859645.1. Taxonomy (NCBI): domain Eukaryota; kingdom Metazoa; phylum Arthropoda; class Insecta; order Lepidoptera; family Noctuidae; genus Amphipoea; species Amphipoea oculea. The sequence goes on along the minus strand of OX243891.1, from coordinate 10,825,898 downwards.
GACCCTTAAACGTTTTGACGACGCTCTGTTACGTTTTTGACAACTCTGATAAAGAACAGACCACACGTATCGCGAAACTGCTACCTAACTGTAGACCACACGCTTCGACCAGACTTGCAGCACTATTCTTGAGGATTCAGCGGCAGGATTCTTCTTAATTAGCGACGTATATCTTCTGGTTTCATTCTTGAATCCGGCTCTCGAAGGACCATAATGTAGGGGATCTTCAATGAAAACACGTTGACCGAGGAATACTTCTTCTTTATTGGAGATGTTGATAGTTCACAAGATGGCCGCTGACTGACTGACAGCCTTACAATGGTGCTTATTTTATACCCTACTGGCTACTTACAATTCGACATGTGCTGCCCTCTGGTGGTCACGCCCACACGGCATAGTTTACTTAATTGACCAATCAGAGGGCAGCACGAAAAATAAACAGTTACTATCTATCATCAAAACGTTACCGTAACGAGGCCCGTTTCACTATTTTCTTATTTACTTTTGGCACCTCGTTACGGCAACTCACATTACATAACTTATTATGTACATATTCTTATAAGTTATAAATTACATAAACAAACAATCTTATTAGCTAAGCATTGACACCAATTAGACACATATAGCTCTTATACGAATTACTCTACTAAGATATAAACACAGGACACTTTATAACGTTCTAATAAGTTAGTCTACTTACGTTTGTCACTGCTACACTTTTTATAACTATTTACACTTAACACTGAGTAATTGTTCTAAGTCTTTTTGTTACACTTTTATCACTGTTTATCACTGTCCATTCACAACACTTGACGGAGCTTCGCAGACGGCGTCGCCAACAATTGTTATTTTATAATTGTAATTGTATTTAAGTATGACTATTTCTATTTTTTTTTTTTGTCTTTAAAATTGTCATTTAACTATTTTATCCAATTATTATGTTATTTGCTGACATTTAAATATTTGTACGCCATTAAGGCCAAACATGACAAATCTAATAATGTATTGTTATAATTTGCATGGTCTGTATGTATACCTACTCATGTTTCCTCAAATAAAGAATCTTGAATCTTGCAACGGGGTTGATCTAAAAGGGGATGCGCTAGCCTCACGTTTAAAAAAAAAGTGAAAGGTATTAATTTTTCAAGATCTATGCTTCATAGCGTGTCGATGGCAATCTCAAACTCAAAGCATTTATTTCAATTAAACCATTTACAGGCACTTTTGAATTGTCAAGAAGTCAGTCAGTCAGAAAAAGTGAAGCTAGTTGCCCATTCCAAAGCGTAGGTACCTATGGAGAAGAACGGGCAAGAAACTCCATGGACACTCTTTTAAATCAAAATAATGTGGTTACAAAGTCTTGGTTACATCATTCATGTTAAAAATTATACATGTGAGAACGATGCAGAACGTTAAAAGCGTCCATAATGAAAAGATGAGAAAAAACAACAATTCAAATAATAAATTAAAATAAGCCATGGCAGCAAAGAGATGACCAGTCCCTACTGACGGCGCCCGTTCACGAACATGACGCATGCATCAGCACCATTCAGCTCAACCATTTTGAAGGGAGCTAAATGATCCAACACATGCGCCACCATCAGCGAGACATTTGAGTGAGCATGACATACTCTCAGCCGCCAGAGCACATTCAAGTCAATGAAAGACGTACTTTTTTTTTTTTTTTTTTTTTTTTTTTTAGAAATGGCATCTCGTAGTTGACCTTGAGAGGTCGTGACTACTTAACCGGACTATCCTGTGGTTGCCTTAAGAAAACTCAAAGCCTCCAGCCAGGGCGAATATCTACTATATTAAGCGACTACACGCTAAGGGCACCCCCTGTGGGGTACGAACCTCGGCTTAGGGCGTCGCTGGAGAGGGCAGCAAGATGGGACAGGCTGGATCAGATTTTTATTATTTAAGCTTGATGGGGCCGGCATTTCCTATCTGACTGCTCTGAGAAGAAATGCCGAAACAAACTCAGAGGTCACAGTCGGGAGTTTAAAGCTACAGGCTCAGCTGCGGCGCGGGCTGGCACTTCATCGAGCAAGGGTCGGGGTGGGGTATTTAATTGGGGACGTCGCGAGGGACCTCGTCGGCGAGGTCGGAATGTCGGTTTTTTGTTTTTGTGTACTGTACTAGTTGCCTTGTTACTCTCCTGGAGAAGGGTGATGGAGTCGTCAGGGTCTAAGAGAACATGCCTTGGACGGCGACGTTTGCTGATTTGGGAGGGAGTATACCTGGCGGCCTCGACAACCAGGGGGTTGCGATGCTTGGCGGCGGTATCAAAGAAACGCTTGGAAAGGCGTTTCATGAATTGTTGGATAGTGGGGATTTTGAGGTCAACATGGAGGATCTCATTTCGGACGAACCAGGGGGATCCCGTAGCCTTTCGGAGGAAACGGTTTTGAAGGGCCTGCATCCTATGGAGGTGGTGGGGCTTTGCGTGTGCGAAGACTACACAGGCATATGTCATTATTGGACGAATGCACGCTGTATAAATGCGCAATTTGCACTTTAGTGACAATTTGCTGCGTGCATTGAGAACGGAGTGAAGTCTGCCTAGAGCGAAAGCGGCGCGCGAGCGGACCGTTTTTATATGCTCTGCGAAGGAGAGATGCCTGTCGAGTATGACTCCTAGGTATTTGGCTCGCTTTTCCCAAGGGATCGGCTTGCCGAACATGGAGATAGGTCGGGGGGGTATGGGGTTGCGTCGCGGTCTGGAGTAGAGAACCGCTTGACTCTTGTCAGGGTTGACTTCTATTCTCCACTTCCTAAACCAAGCAGCGAGTTTGTTGACTGCGGTTTGGAGAGTGAGAGATATCTGGACTAGGCTGCGGCCGGAGTAAAAAATGGCAGTATCGTCTGCGAACAGTGCCAACTGAGCCTTTTTGTTTGTGGGGATATCGCTAGTGAACAGCGTGAAAATGAGTGGGGCAAGTACAGAGCCCTGGGGGACTCCTGCTCGGATGGGGTGTGGGGAGGATAGCGTTCCTTCCACTTTGTAGCGGAATGTGCGGTTTGACAGAAAGTCTCGTAGGATGAGCACGAGACGGTCGGGCACACCGAGTTGGTATAGCTTGTATATTAAGCCATTATGCCAGACTTTGTCAAAGGCCTTCGCTATGTCGAAGTAAATCACACCTGTCATATAACTGCGTTGGAATCCCGCGTGTATATGTTCGGTGATACGGTGGACTTGCTGTACGCAGGAGTGTTGGGTTCGAAAACCAAATTGCTCGTTGGGGATAAGGCCCTTTGTTTCAGCATAGTCTCTGAGACGCTTATAAATAAGCCTCTCGTAAACCTTACCGAGGACATTGAGCAAACTGATGGGGCGGTAACTCGAAGGTTCCGTTTTGGGCTTGCCGGGCTTAGGGATGCCGATAACGGTGGCTTGTTTCCACGTTTGTGGGAAAATATTATTGCTCATGGCACCGTTGAAGATGGTGACCAGTAGCATTATTAGTTGGGCAGGGAATAGCTGGATCACTCTATTGGTGATTCCGTCTGAGCCGGGTGCTTTTTTAGGTTTGAGACCTTTGATTATATCCTGCACCTCGTCAGGAGTGACGGGGGGCAGAGGATTATCAGGGTCTTCGACGGGTGGGAGGGAGGCTCTACGTTCAACCTCCGCTTCGACCTCCGCGAGGTGGGCTTGGTCTACTGGTTGGGAGCTGGGTGTGCATTGGGCTTCGAGGCTGTCAGCCAGGCATTCAGCCTTTTCTATGTCATCGAAGGCGATGGATTTGTCAGGGCGGACCAGTGGAGGCATGGAGGTTGTGTCTCGAGATCTGAATCTCTTTTGAAGTTCCCAGAAAGCCTGGTGAGTGGGTTCGAGATCGCTCAGTGTCTTATCCCATTTGATTTCACGCCACTCCGATATGCGAGTTCTTACAGATCTCTGTAAGTAACGCATATGAGCTTTGTTCGCGTCGCAGGGAAAGCTACTGTATGCACGGACAGCCGCGTTCTTTTCGTTCAGCAGTTCACGCAAGTCAGCAGGTAAATTCCATTGATGGTCATCCACCAATGGAATCTCCCTGGAACAGTCGTTCAAGACCGACTGTACGTGTTCCGTGAGCGAGTCAATCGCAGCCGTCGTGTCCGCGATAGAGTTGAACTGGCCGGGTGAAAGACGTACCCAGTAAATGGTAGCTTTATAGTGTGTACATAGTACTCACACATGTGTTATGCAATTATACAATACTAGGAGATTGAATTTATACAATGCAAAGATAGACTTACAATCTTCAGCAGCTCCAACAGTATTTTCAAGTGTTAATCAATTAGTTGTGGTTGTGGAGCAGGACCAGCATTGAGCCAGGCATTTTAATCCGCGATGTAATCCCCTAACTTATAATATGCCTGCCTGCATAGTGTGCGTTTAATACTAGACTTGAATTTTGTCTCATTCAGTTGAAGAATGTGGGGAGGTATTTTATTATAACATTTTAAACAGTACCCCATAAAAGGTGAGTCTACTTTAGCTAGTCTGAAACCTGGTTGAACTAATAGGTCCCTATTTCTAGTACTATAATTATGTCTTTCACCACTTTTACTAAAAAGATGTAAATTTTTCCTTACATACATGATGTTTTCATAGATATATTGACAAGGTACCGTCATGATGTTAATTTCCTTAAACCGTTCCCTTAGAGGATCGCGCCTGCGAAGATTATATATGGCTCTGATGGCTCTTTTCTGCAGAATAAAAATAGAATCGATGTCTGCAGCCCGTCCCCAAAGTAAAATACCATAAGACATGATACTATGAAAGCAACTAAAATAGACCAGTCTCGCGGTATCTACATCAGTAAACTGACGGATTTTTCTGACAGCATAAGCAGCTGAACTTAGCCGCCCTGCAAGAGATGTTAAATGAGGACCCCATTGTAGCCTTGAGTCGAGCGTGATCCCTAGGAAAACAGTTGTATCGACGAATTCTAGTTTCTCTAGATTCAATATTATCTCGCAATCACTACCTTTGACATTTGGTAAAGAAAATCTTATGCACTTAGTTTTTTGAAGTGAAAACTTCTTTAGCGGCGTTGAACACTTTTTGTAATGGGTAAAAAATGTTAAACTCGCGTCAGGGCATCGCGTCAGGACACGTGACCGTCAGGAGAGATTTCCCCCCCCCCCCCCCCATCTCTTTCTACGGCGGCGCCAACCGAAATGAACCAAGTGAGACACGACAAAGATGGCCGAAGAAAATGACATTTGACGTACAAATGTTTGAAAAGTCAGTTTCGTAAACAATAGTACTTCGAGGAGCCGCAGTTGTATTTAATTTATTTTGAACTTCTGTTTAACCAATTTAGTTTATTATTATATACCTACCTACAATACAAAATAGAAGCGACGGAAAATATAACGAAGCACATTATAGCAACAAGAAATACTGTGGGACATTGCTGCTTTTGTGTGAAAACAATGCTTCCGTGTCGACCACGGAAGTTTACACTCTGCAGGGAGATGCTCCAGTAGGGTGTGGCTGTGAAGCTATGTTGCAAAACATGCTCCGCGTCCTATCCTGCCTTATTTGTCCTACCCAAAACATGCAGTCAAAGTGACCTCTGCGCTGCCACCGACGACAACGTGGAAGTGGCAATATTTTGAGCCAGCAAGATCTAAAGTAAAAGAGAAGAAATTTAGGGAGTAGTTCATTAATAAAAAGCTTGTATACAAATATCAGTTTATTTTTATAATACTTGTACGCACCGGGACTTACAGCTTAGTACGGCTGTTATTCCAAATGCATACAGTGTGGCTAAGTTTGTAACGATTGAGCCTGGTATCTATGGTTACCTCACCCTACAGATTATAAACCTACAGCAACTACTTAACACCCTAGTTATCCTAACACCCTAACCTATCATACAAGCCTACGGAGACCTACGGGAACAGACAGAATTTGGGTAGGAATAGGGGTTTGTGTACGTTGTGCAATGTGTACACAGGAAATACACACATCAAAAGTGTCTAGGGATCAAGCATTTTTATGCGGATTTCTTGAGATTGAGATGTGGCTTTGTAATAAATTTATGATTTTATAAATTTATATGGATCCTTTTTGGTGCATTTCATAATTTGAATCAGGAACTGTGAATCAAATTCGAGTAAAAGATGAAAATCAGCTGTCAATATTTTCCCTATAAAAACATACAACGCATTGAAGACATTATTAGTGCTACTGTTTCCCTACTACTGATTAAAACCAACGTTATTATGGAGCGGCGACGTCATTTAAGCAGGGAAGAAATGCTCAGAGCCGTGGGAATGATAGAAGCTGGTTCCCGGCAACGTACTGTGGCTTTAGCTCTGAATACAAGTCAGAGTGTTATCAGTCGACTTTGGACACGTTACCGAAGCACTGGTACCGTGGCTGAGCGCCATGGAGGACGGTATCGCTGCACCACACGGAGACAAGACCGATACATTCAAATCTTAACTCGAAGAGCTCCAACAATAACCGCCATGATGTTAGCCGTGAGGCTTCATCACTCTTCAGGGAACTTAATTAGCGACCAAACAGTCAGAAACCGCTTGCATGAAGTGAACCTTCATTCCCGAAGACCGCTACGGGTACCACCTATAGCAATGCACAATCGTAGGATTCGATATCAATGGGCTCTTGAACACAGAAATTGGGCAGAAGAACAATGGCGTTACGTGTGCTTTTCTGATGAGTCTCGTTTTGGTATGAGACCGGATACAAGACGTATACGACACTGGAGAACCCCTGGACGCCAACAGCGATTAAAATCCTGCCAGGAAGTCCATCCTTATAGTGGTGGAACCATCATGGTATGGGCGGGTATTTGGATCGGCGGAAGAACTGAGTTGATTTGGATCAGAGGCAACCTCAACGCTCAAATTTATGCTGAGACGATTGAATTAGACGTCATCGTTCCTCTACAAGTGCAAATCGGTCCCTTATTTCAGTTAATGCATGATAATGCACGACCGCACACCGCAAGAGTTGTAAGACAGACTCTCGCCGCAGCTAACATCAATGTCCTGCCCTGGCCTGCTCAGTCGCCAGACTTGAACCCGATTGAGCATGCATGGGATATGCTACAGAGAAGAGCTCTGCCGAATATGGAGGGTATCCAGTCGCAAGAAGACCTTTTTTTGTTGTTGCAACGAACATGGGCGGCCATTCCACAGCGTGATTTGGATGAACTCATTTTGAGTATGCCAAACCGATGTTCTTGTGTTGTTAGTGTTCGCGGTAGAAACACGGATTATTAATTGTTTAAGTTACCCAATAAAATTTTAAAGAAAACTGTTATTTCAGTCTTTTTTTCGAACTTTTGTGTTAGTGGTTCAAATGTCAAAAATCCCTTTATTAGGAAAATGGCAAATTTCTTTATTAATGCAAAGGTGACTTGGTTTATCGTTACTGTGACAAACGAAAACACTTTATTTGATGAATCCTTAAAGAAAATTTTAATTAATATCAATCAGGAGAAAAGTTATTGCAAAAATATATGTTGATCCCTAGACACTTTTGATGTGTGTAGTTTTGTCATTGCCGGTCCCACAGACTCATAGAACTGGTGATGGCTAAAGGTGTTTTGGCCATTGTGAGAGGAATTATGAAAGATGAATCAAACTCTACTCCAACTTGATGACTAATTTATTCATTTACTAATTACTAATTTATGTGGAACGAATGTATGTCGCTCTTGATGTTGACGCTGGCGTATGTAACTCTTGCCTGTTCACGGCTGAACAATACTCTAAACTCTAATTTGGCTTCTAAAACTTGTGCAAGCAGAACAACATTTTTAAAATGTTTGCTTTTCATTTGCCATCTGTGCCATCTCTTCTGTAGGCCGTTTCATTTTCTGCTATTCGTAGTGAAGCACCATCTTTACTAGTCCTATTGACCTGAAATACAAAACTAATGTTATAAATTCTTTCTCTTCATTATCTTATTTATACTGATTTAATTAATCAGTAGCGGCATCAAAATAACAGTCATTATTATTCTTATGGCGGGTTTTTTTTTTTTGTTACAATGAGTTTTGTACAGGCAAACGAAGTTCTTCGTAAAATTGTAAATTGGATAGGCACCTAATTCGTAAATCATGCCAGGCTGCCCCTGTTTAGCGTTAGTGCTTGTGTCAGTGTTTTTATTTTCTATTATGGAGACCTCTGGATTAGAAGCAAAAGCAAGCATAAGTATAAGAAATTGAGAATGTTTACAAAACATAACTTACTTTGAACACATTTTAGCTGTAACAGTAGGTACACACCTTATCCTCCTCCAACCAATATTCAATTCTTTGCCCTTTATTGCAACTAGTCTCCGGTCTTAATTTCATTTATTTTAAATACAAAAAAAATATTCAAAAGTTTTTTAGTTTGACACATACAATATCAAATTCATTCATTGACATATTCAATTATTCATATTGTTTCCATGACGACCATGACGTTGTCGCGTCAAAACTGTTGAAACTGTAGACAATAAATTAGTTTTTCATACGTAATAATGTCTATGGACACAAATATTCGGTTCGTAGACAGATATTCTCGTATGCATATCTGTCTACGAACTATATATTCATTATAATGGCAACATTTAGAAGTTGTAGGACATTCTAGTTATAGAACGTTTATGAAGCGTTTATGAATACAAAATTTTATCGAATGTTTTAAAGGCCTATTGAGCATTTTAACTAATGAATGGTTTAAACCTTCAATAGGCTTTTTTTATGAATAAGACCGAAAGTGTTTAAAATACGGAAATTGAACAAAGTGCATCTATTAATGAAAAAAGTGACGCAGAAATATTGAAAAAAATGAGTAATATTAATTAAATTAATAATTGATTTATTTCAACGTTAATATTCAAGTTTTCACTTCTGCCGGCACTCCCGGAGTGCAACCCGTCTTTTTTTTCCATTTAATACTAAATTATTAGCAGAGAACCAATTTTGGGCCTGCAGTAGGGCGTTATTTACGTCGTCAAAATTTATAGCACGTCTATTTACCTTAAAATTTAAAGAAGTGTCATCAGCAAATAACACCATTTGTGGTTGGTTTATTAATAAATGGAGTAGATCATTAATATACACTAAAAAGAGGAAAGGACCCAAAATCGAGCCTTGTGGCACACCCATTTTTACTGTTAAACCATGTGAATTGACACCATTTATTTGAACTTGCTGTTGTCTATCATTCAAATAAGAACTAACTAAACTGAGCGCAAGTTTTCCAAGTCCGTAATGCTCAAGTTTCAAAAGCAAGGTTTCGTGATCGACGCAATCAAATGCCTTGGAGAGGTCACAAAAGATTCCTATGGCGTCTTGAGCCTCTTCCCACGCGTTAAAAATGTGTTTTAATAAGGTTACACCGGCGTCGGTCGTACAACGTCCTTTGGTAAAACCATACTGTTGATCGTGAAGGATTTTATTCGTGTTAAAATGATTGAGCATCTGATTAAGCATTATCTTTTCAAACACCTTGCTGAAAACCGGCAACACGGATACGGGTCTATAATTATTGGTGTCTTTCTATCTAATCTAAATGGACTTGGCCAAAAATTTGGCTACGTGTTTGATGCCATAACTAGCGTCCATCTGTTTCTATAATGTACAGACGCCAGCACATCAAGCTACCCGAAACTGTCGTATTTTCCCAATCAACTTTGAACCTTATGCCTTAGCAATAGAGTTGAAAATCTATTAAAGAAAAGAGAGGGGAAATCCAGGGCCCAGCAGTTAACTAGTTGAAATGGGTATTAAAAAAACCAGTATATTTTTCTAAAGGAAATATCAAAATACAGTACCATGTTTCGATCTAGGAAGCGAGAAAAATTAAATTAAGTTGTGAAACTAAATAATCGATAAAGTACATGCCTGTATTCTACGTAATCGATAGTGAATAAATCGGTAAAATCTCAGAATATGTATGAACATCGAGTGACAAATGCTTATCAATCTTTTCGTGGAATCGATTCAAAGCGAATCGAGTTCCATTAATTTTTCTTCTGTTAGCAACACTGGTCACTCAGTATAGTCTAAAGTAATCTATGCTGGTCACCGACTGACAGATGACAGGTAGAAAAAAACCGGCACCTATCAAAAAGTACTCTGTGACCGGCACTCGTTCGTTTTCTTTCGTTGTGAGTGCGCACGTATTTTCCGTTCTCAATCCGTGTCAGGATCTTCAACACGTCGCACATGGAGGCTCTCTACTTGCACTCCATGCGTAAAACCATTATACAACCAAAACCATTCAAAAATATTTCGCAAATAACATCAAAAAACTACAATGTTATAATGTAACCTCACTTTTACTACTTATAATATTTCATATAACTTGATTCCTAGATAGCCAAATTTCACCAAATTTTCAGTGAGGCTTTGTTATTATATCCACATTCAAATAAAGCTAGTTTGATTGAGTTAACACCTGGGCCCAGGAAACTATGGAGTCTTTCCCTTCTCCTTTGACAGATTGTAGTAGATTGTCAGATTGTTGTGCTGGCAACTGTACATAAACGATTTATGGACTCTGTGAATGATGATATGGTTAGAAAGGGGGTGACTACCGAGATGAATATAAGGAAACTTTAATAGATTTAATTTATTTACGTATACAGGGTTTGCCGTATGTCATTACTTCCCAGAATTTGATCCTTATTAGGGACACTATCGAATGGTGTAATAATACAGTGTGTTTTTTTTTTTCAAAATCAACAGGTTCGATTCCTGGCTAGGAATATTGATTTTTCAAAAATCTAATGATGCAGTTTTAGTTTTCATCAAAATCGAGCCCGCGACTCCTTTGGGTACTTTTCGCTATTCCTCATAGTTTAGAATTTGGCCATCCACGCCCACTTAGAAAATTCACCCTGTATATAACGGAGAAGGCATGTGTGCCTCGTTATTATCAGCCATATTTCAACTATTGTGGGCGAACTATGGGTATGTGTTGGTTATTGCGCAATAGAAAAACGGTTTGCAGTTCGAATCAGATTATAATTTCACGAACAATTTAATCACACTAGCAAATCACACACTATAGGTACACGATACAGCCAGATACGGAACGCGGGACAGTTTCTGAGCGCATGTTGTTCGTTTGATGTCCGATGTCCAAGAGGGCTCCAATCGTTCTGCCGCGCTGTTGTCGACCCCCCACGAACTCAGGCTAGACTCTGTCAAGCGCCGCCAGATGGCGCTGGCGTTCCGAATAGTCAAACGAATGACCGGATGCGACACGGCCATACTGCGATGCACACGTCCCTGTGTTAATCTGTAAACAAATGTATCCGCAAAGTATCACATAGCTCGGTCACTCCTGACCTTCATGGTTTCTCACGAAACCCCACACAACACACATAACTTAATCTCTGCTCTGTTTCATCAACAAGACTATTACTCGACTTTCCTCAAATTCGTCAGTAATACTCTGATCCCTTGGCCTGTGCCATAGCATGTGCCTTAGCCTCATAAGCGTACTTGATTCTACCAGAGCCATGTAATCAAACTTCAATCATCTAGTCAAAGCTAAAATCATCAACCAGAGCCATGTACCATCGTTATCCACCTTAACAATAAACTTTATCACTAAGAGCCTTAGACACCTGGGAACCCACACACGAGTAAGCCACTCTAACGCCACGGCTCTCTTAGCCGACCAGCAATCGCATTGCTATCACACATCCATCGCATGGATCCATGTGCATCACCCCTGTGACTACACACAACCTTACTACGGCCGATAGAGAACCCCTACTCGCGTGGTTACCACTACTTAGCCTTCCTCATCACTACAGTGATCACCATCTACTTCGACTGGTACATGACCTACTGGCATCATTCTTAACTTATCGTTAGCGTATTAAAAAAAATGCATTGTAAACTAGACTGGGCTATACCTAACATTGTAACCATTTTTGCTATTGTTTACCAGGAAAGCACTCAGTACCAGAGTCAAAACAAAATGAAAACGGCTCACCAGATTCGGTAGACAACAGATCTGTAGCTGGCTTAATGGTACAGACATCCACTCGCTGTCACTGCCTCCTTGGCAGAAGTCGTGAAACGACTTGCACGGAAGGCACCGTCCTTGCTCAGCGATTACTCGCACAGGAGATCCAAAGAGTGCAGCGCCGTCCAACGCTGCCATCCCGCTTGTACACGTCCTAGTGTGTTAACCTGTAACCAAAAAAAAACCAACAGCAGTGCCTGTTCCACTCGGCCAATTCTGACCACATTGTTATCGAAACGCATTAACAAAAACAATCATCGATAACAAAAGATTCCTCTAAGCCTTGGTAATAATTAGTCGGGAACTGTATCTACTTAGGAGTAGATCACATACTATCATAATATTACTTTGCAAGTAAATGTCGGGTAGAAATGCAATAAAATCCCAATTTTTGCTCGCTAATCGTTACAATACATAAGAATTATTCTGTGCTGAATACACAAATACCGGTGAACGCAACAACGTTATTAACTCGTTTGCCACTGAACCTCTCCTTTCTTAACAAGCATTCAGCACCAGAATCGTAAACAAAACAATACAGCTCACCTGTATTTTCTAACGTGTCTGGGGGTAGTTGTACGACGAAAACATCCACTCGCCGTTGTTGCTTGCAGCAGTTGCAGCACGTGCGCCACCATACGTTTGCACTGCTTGGCTGCCACTGCTCGTGCACCGGGCCGCGACATGTCCTGGTTTCCCACTTGCAGCACGCGAACGGCTTCGCTGACGGCTGCGCTGCTTGGCTCGATTCAGTCACTCCACGTTGCTGGTAGCTCCACGCCGCGTCCTTGGTATGCTATTTACGATGGCCACGTTGATGCTGCTCCTTTATCCACCTTGCAGTGAATTTTCAGCAAAACGCAAATCAGCTGTCGTGGTGTATGCTTTTACGTTTGCACACGCGTCCTACCGCGTGTTCTAATTACGGGAACGGGGTACGACGAACTCTAACGCTGGTTAGGGACCCGCTTGTTTTTTTTTTTTTTTTTCAAACCTGGCGGTTGGTGATACACGCGCGTCACGTATTCTGCATACAGCCTATGCCCAAAACAACATGCACTACGATCGCGCATCCGTATCTGGTTTATCTGGGTTCAACTTGAACAGATCCACACGATTATTTAATAAGCATTCGCATGTTTGCACTTTGTTTTCAAATGTCAACGCGCGGTTACTTTCTGATTTTGCGCATAAACCAACACGAATCCCACGCCTGATAACGGAGAAGGCATGTGTGTCTCGTTATTATCAGCCATATTTCAACTACTGTGGGCGAACTATGGGTATGTGTTGGTTATTGCGCAATAGAAAAACGGTTTGCAGTTCAAATCAGATTCTAATTTCACGAACAATTTAATCACACTAGCAAATCACACACTATAGGTACACGATACAGCCAGATACGGAACGCGGGACAGTTTCTGAGCGCATGTTGTTCGTTTGATGTCCGATGTCCAAGAGGCTCCACATCGTTCTGTCGCGCTGTTGTCGACCCCCCACGAACTCAGGCTAGACTCTGTCAAGCGCCGCCAGATGGCGCTGGCGTTCCGAATAGTCAAACGAATGACCGGATGCGACATATACGAGTACATGTTATATTTTCTTATTTTTTTGTCCTAAAATATTTTAGTAACTTCTCCAAATGTTACCTATATACAGGGTGTTACGGAAAGGGTATATCAATACAAACGGGTTGAAGAGTGTATCTGGTCTAGAATCTCTGTACAAAATTTCAGCTCAAAAGCAGTAACTTTGAAAATGCTTAATATTTTTTTTATTTCGATAGTTTATTAAATTGAAATCATAACAAACGTATCACCGCACTACGAGGGTCATTATCTATTATCTGTAGTGTGTCTGTGCGCCTAGTAAACGCACATCACGCCGCCGCGCGCCAGTGCAGCGCCGTGATGTCGAAATAAAAAAATATTAAGCATTTTCAAAGTTAATACTTTTGGGCTGAAATTTTGTACAGAGATTCTAGACCAGATACACTCTTCAACCCGTTTGTATTGATATACCATTTCCGTAACATCCTGTATAAGTTAACTATGTTAGCTTAGTTGTTAATTTTATTGTGCACTAACTGACCCGGCGAACTTCGTACAGCCCCCAGCCGCTCTGCCCCCGCTTTTTAAAACTCTGATATCTTCAAGATATTCATTTTAATCATAAGCTGCAAAGAGCAATTTTTAATCTACGTGAAATGCCCAACGTATCTAATGTATTTAATTGGATATGGACTAATATCTACTGTATTGTTTAAAATAGCTTGGTAAATAACCCAGTTTTTTTTTTAATTTTTTTTTTATTTTACCATTTATGTACACACATATATAAACAGACAAGAAAAAACAGAACAGAAAAATAGGTACAAAGGTGATGCTTATTTCATAAGAAACCTCTTCCAGCATACCTGCGATAGGACAAGAAATAAAGAGATGTAGACAGCGTGTTAAAGAGTAAAGGAGACAAAAAAATAATAATATGTTAAAGATAAAAATGGTTACTGTGGTAGGAGATTTAAACATATACCATCGCGAACTTTATATTGAAATTTTTAAGATATACAATTCCGTAGTACATTTATTTGATCTATCTCATAAGGTTTAGTCAGCGTTTGCAATCTTGCGCACAAAAATATGTTTGTTGCGACATCCCATTACAAATCTTTGAATTTCTCGGCTTTTCTCTGCTATAATATGCATGTATTATACATATAAACATTCCTCTTGAATCACTCTATCTATTGCTGAAATCTGCATTAAAATCCGTTGCGGAGTTTTACAGATCTAAGCATACATAGGGACAGACAGCGGGAAGCGACTTTGTTTTATGCTATGTAGTGATGCTGATTACCTATGTGTCATGTATTGTGTACATCTTTTAATGGAGATCCTAAATAAATAAATACAAGCTTCTTGTCTATGGCATATAATAAAATTGATGCAACAAATAACATGCTCATCTAAATACTGTTTCTATTAGACGATGCAACTTTTATTGTTCCTTCAACTTATGTTTGTCACAGGCAATTTGATTCCTAATACAAAATATTTTGCGCAGCCTTCTGTGCGAAGTTCGGACCGGTCGTATCGTACCTTAGCACACAAAGGCAAGCTTTCTAGAACATTCTAAATCGCACTGCGCAGGTCCCAATCTTCCTTTGTCTTTCGATGTATCTGCAATGCAGTATAGAATGTTGCAATATTGAAAATCTACTGAGTTGCATGTTGAAAAAATGTTGGTGTTGCTAGAACAATAAATAGTTTTGCCCTACGGCTTACATGTTTTTATTTATTGTTTATAATAATTGGTATCTTTCTATATTAAATTAAATTAATAAAAAATAATAGTAAGTATGATAGGATGATGCCGAATTGAATACTAAAAAAGTTTTAGTGTTGCTACAATCAAATAATGTTTGTGCACTGTCGGACATAAAGTAATGTTCATTATATGTAAGAAGAGACGGGAGTCCCAAAGAAAAAGATGAAAAACATCGCTTGTACTAAAACTGAATAGGTAGGTACCAACATAGTAAAAATCACACAGACTATGCACAGACTGCACATGTTAAAGTGAGACAGCGATAGCCGCCATTATGTTTAGTACACGTTTCATAGTTTCTTTTTTTAATAGACAGTTGCGTCAGACTGCTATCGGAAAGGGACTACAAATGTCCTATATGTACAGAAGCCAGCATATCATGCTATCCGAAACCGTCAAATTCTCCCAATCAACTTTGAACCTTATATCTTAGCAATAAAGTTGAAAATCTATTAAAGAAATTTGACAGATTGTAGTAGCTTGACGTGCTGGTGTCTGTACACCTCTGTCTGACGCTTCGGGCAATAGAGGCGAGCTGTTACGTTATTTAATCAATTCTGCCGCGCAAGTAGACCTTCAAAGGATCAAAAGATTGCTTGAGGTTCTCGGTTATTTCGTTTATGTTCCCCAAAAATCCACCCTAAGGTGGATGGTCAGTGGGTCGTCTTAGGGCCGGCGCTCACTGACGGCGTGGCATGGCATGGCACGGCAGGTTGTGCTGCGGCATCTCGCGGCGTTCCGTCGCATCCCGTGGCATCCTGCTGAAAACCCGCACCGACCGGAGTGCGCCCCATTAACCGAAATGACCGCTGCACAAGTTTCAACCTTATTTCAATTAGCTTAGCAATCATAATTCCTCGACACAAAGTGACCCATACGTCACGCGGGATACAATGGCGCGCCGCGGCAACTCGTGGAATGAAACGGCATGACACGTCATGCTACAGCATCCCGCGGCGCGTCGCGTCATGCCGCAGCATCCTGCGGCACGTCGCGCCATTTTGCGGCATCGTGGTATCGAAATAAAGTAACATGAATTCAAAACTTATTGATATAAGATTCAAAGTAACTTGATTAGTAATAAATTCTTTTGCCATGACACGCCGCGCACCGTGCCGTGCCGACAGTGAGCGTCGGCCCTAAGGCGCTCCACACACTGCACCTGCACTGCACCTTAGGGCCTGTGCACATCACGTTTTTTAAACGCGCCGTTGACGCGTATTTGTAACGATACAGACGCGATACAGACGCGATACGTACGCGAGTCAGACGCAGCCTGTAGACCTTCTGTAGGATAAAAGCGCGCTGTCGACACACGTTTCTAAAACGCGCGTCTAAAAAACGCGGTGTACACAGGCCCTTAGGGGTTGACTTGTATTGTGTTGGTGGCATGAAAAATGGCAGATGCAGTAAACAATAGGTATTGTAACCTCATTTTTGCTTTTAAAAGCCACACACACACATTAACATTAATGACATTAATGTCATCCTTATGTCTACGGAATAGAAGTCAACATCGGTAAAACGGACGGTAAAAAGGTTTGTTTAAATGTCTAATGTTTTTTCAAATGTTGTATACCTTAGGGCAGTGGCGTGCATTGCATATAGGCATATAAGCAGTGCCTGCCTCGATATATCAACATAAGCCTGTCAATTACATTTTAGTGTGTGTGCCCCACAATTAAGAAACTCATTAAATTATCGTACCTAACAGTAAAAAAAATCTTCATACAAACACGCGCGGCAGTAGGCAGTCGCCGGACGGCCTACTCGGCTCCCGTACTATTCGCACATTGTCATTGGTCTTTACTCGTTCAAGTTAATACGACAAAATTAAAAATACGAACCTCTCACGCGTAATACCATGACGTTCGACCTTCGTAATTTATCACTCTTACGTAGGCATGCCTACTCAAATAACCACGCTTTTTACATCACTTTTTTTTCTGATTAGTGACCGCGGTTGCCTAGACTAGACCCGGCCTAGTGCCTACTTATTCTGAAAACCAATGCACGCCACTGGTCAAAAATTACCTTAAAATAGAATTGATTCTAGTCGCCCCTTCCAAAAGGTAGTTTTCGTATGGAGAAAAATGGGCCAGAAACTCCACCGTTACTCGTTACTGACTTTATTGACTGAACTTGTTTTTAATACAAAAAAAATACTTACCAAATCGTAGACTCAGCTCCGAGATGACGCAGCCCAAATTGACAAGTAAGATCAATAAAAACAAATAATAAAACGACATTGTGATCTTTATATTTCCATTTTTGTTTTGTGAACTGAAATCTTTTTAATAAACGCAAGATTTGCAGTTGTTGCAAGTTCTTATTTTATTAATTAAAATAGCTGAAATGTATTCTTGAAGTAAATACGCAACGTTAGTAAGACGTAGAATATAATTCTTAATTTTTCCAACATTACTGTCAAGCCGCCATCTTGAATTTTCAAACTCGTAAAAATATGTTTAAACAAGAAGCTGAAGATAAGATATTGTTACCAATAGAGAACGTGGTTCTCTATTGGTAACAATATCTTATTTCTACAAAATTAAACTGGTACTTATATCATTTAAAAACTTTTTTTTTATCATGCAACCAGAACCAGAAAAATCAAATCTCCTAATTTTGTAATCAACTCCAAAAATGGTGACGTTTTCAATGATTCGTCTGTATATTTCTGCTTTTTGGAAGTGATGTCCTTGTCTACAAATCTTTCTCTGTTTTTAAGTGTTTAATGGAATATTCCTAGCTATTGTTTTTTTTTTTTTAATTACAGGCCAATTTCTGTGCTTTCGGTGATATCTAAAATCTTCGAGAATATTTCAACCGCTTAATTGAATACTTACATGAGAAAAACTTCCTAATTGACCAACAATATGGTTTCAGATCAAAATTAAACACCTTGTCAGCAACCATTGACCTAGTAACGAATATTAAAACAAATATAAATTAAACAAATATAGGCTTAGGCATTTTTATTGATTTGAAAAAGGCGTTTGATACTGTTTCTCATGCAAAACTATTACAAAAACTAATTAACCTAGGTATCACTGGAACTGCTTACAATTTATTCGAATCATATTTATCAAACAGATGCCAGATTGTTAAAATTGGTAACTACAAGAGTATTCCCCAAAAAATTACATGTGGAGTTCCACAAGGATCTATTCTGGGACCACCATTATTCCTAATTTATGTCAACAACATCAATCAAATAGGGTTAACAGGGTATCTAACACTTTACGCAGGTGATACTAGTATATTCTACTTCGGTCAATCCATACACGATATCATTAGTGAGGCGCAAAACGATTTAAACGTAATAAATTAATGGTTTCTACATAGCTTACTTATGGCGTTGCGTAATGACGTCATTTTTGTCATTTTTTTAAAAAACGATGTTAAGATTTTCCGTGCTTTCATGACCTACCGTGGTAAAGAAAGTTGCATTTAAACGTATTCGTAATATTATGAGTGCACAATCTAATAGTCGTCGAGGTTTGATTAAATTAGATTGTAGGTAAAATTAACTTCTATTGCGGATATTGTTCATATTAATTTTGTATGTATGCACAGTACGCAGTTACTTGATACGTACAACTCCTAGCTAATTACGATTTGAAGTAGGCTAGTTTGTTAAAATACATAGTGTTGCCTATACAGTATAGTTACATTGAACACTTATGTATTATTACTTATTGTCCGGTATTAAAATGTTCTCGTATATTTTGAACAGTAGTTGCAGGAGCGCGGAGCGCTGCTGGAGTGCGAACATAATGGATACCCACCTTTAAACTCATAAGTGGGAACACTTATTGTGACGGACGGGAAACTACGGAACCCTACACTGAGCGTGGCCCGACACGCTCTTGGCCGGTTTTTAAGTTTATAGAACAAAGGAATCAAATTTTTCAAATAAACTGTATCCCCGCTTTTCACCCCCACAGGGGGGGAATTTTGAAAAATCGTTTAAGATGTGTTCATAACTTGACTCAAAGTTTATTTATACCAATTTTCGAGCTAATCAAGCCACGCAGTAAAATCCTCCCCTTTAAAATTAACTACCTCTTTTCACACAGTTAGGGGTAGATTTTCGAAAAACCCTGATACACGTTATTAATTATTTTTAGTCCTTAGTATAAATACTGAGTTTCAAGTTAATCGGACAGGGCGTTAAAACTCTTCCATACAAATTTTGACACCCCCCAATACCTCTTTAGGGGGTATTTTAGAAAAACGAAAAATTCCAAACTTCATAATTTATTATTTATTTATTTTTTTTTTTTTTTTAAATCTTATTTCTTCAGTTAATAACCTTGAGGTTATTAACTGAAGAAATAAGATTTTTTATACAAACAAAATCCCCCTTTTCACCCCCTTAAAGGTTGAATTTCCAAAAACCCCTTCTTATTCGATACCTACTCTTCACAAAGAACACACCCTCCAAAATTCATGTCCCTAAGACCAGCGGCTTAGACTGTGCGTTGATATTTCAGTCAGGTCGTTCATCCCCCTTTGGGGAAGAAATGATCAAAAACGTTGAGACACGTATAAATTAATTTTCAATCGTTAGCCTAAATACAAAATTTGAAGACCCTTACTTTTAAACTGGCGGACTTTCATACACAACTTCATCCCCCTTTTTAACCCTTTGGGGGTAGAATTATCAAAAACGCTGAGACACGCATAAATTAATTTTTAGTCGTCAGCCTAAACACAAAATTCGAAGATCCTAACTTCAAAACTGACGAACTTTCATACAAACTTTCATCCCCTATTTAACTCCCTTAGGGGTTGAATTTCAAAAAATCCTTCCTTATTCCTTGTCTACATTATAAAGGAAACCATTGTGTAAAATTTCAGCTTTCCAGGTCCAAGGGTTTGGGCTGGGCGTTGATGAGTCAGTCAGTCAGTCAGGCCTTTTGTTTTTATTTATATAGATAGATAGATACTTTTCCGGGATAAAAAGTACCCAGTGTGGTGTCCAGGATATTAAAGAATAATTATACCAAGTTTCATCGTAATCGAACCGGTAGATTTTGCGTGATGCCTGAACAAACAGACAGACAGACAAAAATTTTTTTAATCACATTTTTGGGTTTGGTGTTGGTCTAGTAACACCCACTGCCATTTATTTTTTTGATATTTTCAATGTACAGAATTTTCACTTCTACAGATTTATTATAAGTATAGATTTATGGTTGTAAAGGAAATCTATCTCGGTAAATACAGCACTAGTGTAATTTTTTAACACTGCCCTAGAGAATACTAGTAGTAATACTACTACTTTTTCGTAGGTAGATTTCATTTAAATAGTTCAAGAAACAAAAAAAAAAGTTAGAGTAAAAATGATGTTCTTTTTTTTTCGTTTTTTGCTTCTCCTGAAAAGTCGCATTTTGTCCTTGACGACCTTTGAGCCCAGAGGTATCGTATGTTTATTGCGACATCACATTACAAATCTTTGAATTTCTCGGCTTTTCTCTACTATAATATGCATGTATTATACATATAAACCTCCTACTTGAATCACTCTAACTATTGCTGAAAACTGCATTAAAATCCGTTTCGTAGTTTTAAAGATCCAAGCATACATAGGGACAGACAGCGGGAAACGACTTTGTTTTATACTATGTAGTGACTTGCACCCAAGTCTACGAGGGACGTTCAATGTATTCTCGGTATCAGGGTGATTTACTAATGATGTGGTTAATTTGACAAATTAATTAATTAATGACATTATCTAAGGGTATAAAGGTAAAATTTCATATAGTTGTGATCATTAGTTTGGTAGTTATCCCTAGTCAATGACAACTGGAATGGCTAACGTGACAAAGTTGAAGAAAATCGAGCACCGCGCTCTGTTAATAAATTCCTTACCAAACAAGGAAAAGTCAAAAAACTACTCACGATGAGATGGTGGCTGTTTACCAAGATTCTGCACCTTCGTTATCTACGGTTCAAAATGGGTCAAGTAAATTTAAAAGGGGCAGAGAGAGAAATGAAGACGACACTTGCTCGGGCGGCCCGGTTACTGCCTCTACGGACGAAAACGTTAAAAAAAATTGAGAAGCTGATACTGGAGAATGTCCGAATGAAGATTAAAATTATAGCAGACATGTCCCACCTCTCTGTTGGTTCAGGGGAAACTGACCACCGGTGTATTGCTTCTTCACGACAAGACAACGCCCGGTCCACACGGCGCGTGTTTCCAAGGCTGCTGTGCGAGATTGTGGTTTCGAAGAAATTAACCACCCATCCCATAGCCCGGACCTAGCCCCGAGTGATCATTATTTGTTCCCTAATTTGAAAAAAGACCTTCGTGGGAAACGATTTTCCAACGATGAAGAGCTCATGGCGGCAATAAATGCGAATTTTTCAGAGAAAGAGGACAGTCATTTTTTAACGGGGTATGGAAAAGATAATTTCGAGATGTAATAAATGCATTGGGGTAATGGGGGATTACATTGAAAAATAAAAATTATTTTAATTCAATTTACGTCTTTCTTCATGCCGATACCGAGAATACATTGAACGCCCCTCGTACGTTAAAATTAGCAAGAAAAACGAATCTTTGATGGCTCACAACTGGCTTTTTATTTTAGTTCAAACGATGTAAGCTTAATCGCTGTCTCGAAACATGTACATCTTTCTTAGAATTTTCAGATTTTGGCTTGAGTCTAATTTTTCTTTTATCACTAAAATCCAACCTCTGATTGCCCTTTGATCTGTTGATAACAAAGCCATCCAATTCCACTAATGCGGTATCTAAGTTTTCACCGCTGAATTCTTTCGACTCAGTGGTAGTAGTGGTGGTAGTGGTGGGTGTAGTGGTAGTAGTGGTAGGTGTAGTGGTAGTAGTGGTGGTGGGTGTAGTGGTAGTAGTGGTGGTGGGTGTAGTGGTAGTAGTGGTGGTGGGTGTAGTGGTAGTAGTGGTGGGTGTAGTGGTAGTAGTGGTGGGTGTAGTGGTAGTAGTGGTGGTGGGTGAAGTGGTAGTAGTGGTGGTGGGTGTAGTGGTAGTAGTGGTGGGTGTAGTGGTAGTAGTGGTGGGTGTAGTGGTAGTAGTGGTGGTGGGTGTAGTGGTAGTAGTGGTGGGTGTAGTGGTAGTAGTGGTGGGTGTAGTGGTAGTAGTGGTGGTGGGTGAAGTGGTAGTAGTGGTGGTGGGTGAAGTGGTAGTAGTGGTGGGTGTAGTGGTAGTAGTGGTGGGCGTAGTGGTAGTAGTAGGACATAAAGGGTAGAATTCATCATGTTTTACCTTAGTGAATACACAAATTGCTGGGTCATTTGTCGAGCAGTTTTCAGACCATAATGTAATGTTTCCCAAAGTGAAAGGTTTTTTCATGTATGAGACCCAACAATAAATTTTTGCTGCTGTGTACTTTGCTTGTTTTGCAGTCTCCACAACAAAGCATTCATAACGTACCCAATCGTCAATTTTTTCATACACTATGTTAAGGTTCTCCAGCCTGTTCTGCGGCCCTAAGCATACTGTGTGTCTAGTGTCCTTAGTACATTTTAATATGAAATGTGGATCGCTGCGCCTGTTGTCCAGGAGGAAGTAAATTTGGTTATACTGAAACAAAGACATTAATTATAGTACACTAGCTGCGCCCCGCGGTTTTACCCGCACAAGTCTCGATCCCGTGGGAGTATCGGGATAAAAAGTACCCTATGTCCTTTTCAGGGACTCAAGCTATCTCTATACCAAATTTCATCAAAATTGGTCCAGCCGTTTGAGCGTGAAGAAGTAACAAACATATAAACACACACACACACTCACAAACTTTCGCCTTTATAATATTAGTGTGATAGTATGGACTAACTGTGCCCACGGTTTCACCTGTATAACGGGATAAAAAGTATCCTATGTCCTATCCCGGGACTCAAACTATCTCTATACCAAATTTCATCGGTCAAATCGGTTCAGCGGTTTAGGCGTGAAAAGGTAACATACAGACAGACAGACATACTTTCGAATTTATAATGTTAGTATGGATAGTACA
Source organism: Amphipoea oculea (assembly GCA_945859645.1). NCBI lineage: Eukaryota > Metazoa > Arthropoda > Insecta > Lepidoptera > Noctuidae > Amphipoea > Amphipoea oculea. The sequence continues at coordinate 10,802,550 of OX243891.1, read as the reverse complement.
CACAGCGGCAGAGAAAAGGAACCCCCCAAGACTTTAAAGATTATCGCCCAAGCGCCCTCGAGCCCGCTGTCGCTCGAAGCTCGAGCGACGGCGGGCGCGACACGTGACTCTGGCCTTTTTTTTTTTAACGTGGAGAAATGCTCATGCACTACCACGGGCAGATAGTGCAGTTATGTGGGACTCCAACCCACTAAAACTCCACGGTGTCCTCCTCTGCCGCTTACGGCGGGAACACGGGCACGCGTTAGCACTCATCCGTGAACCCGCCGCGGCTGTCCGTCACCGGACCCTCCTCTGGGGAGTATTCCCTATCACCGGCGCACCAGAACACATAGCACGCCGTGACCACCTCAGGGACCAAACCAGCACATGGGCGCCAGACGACCCCGTGTCTGGGCACCCTTGGTCCCCCTGCGACGTGTCAGGTCATTGGCCCCGCCGACTGCCAATTTTCGGCCCCTACCTTTTTATTTTATTTTTTGTGTTTTTGTTCTTTTTGCGTCATTTACACCGCAAATAAACGTATTTTCTTTCTTTCTTCTTTCTTTCTTTCTTCCTCTGCGGCCCCACCTCTTCCGCCATCGGACGGTGGCGACCCCGTCAAGGCCGCGGAAAGTAGGGAGAGCGGCGCACCGCAATACCGGCACTCCTCTCCCACCGCGGCCTCCAACCCTCGGCCGCGATGCCTCCGATACGACATCGCGGCACGCCTCAGCTGCGATGTCGCTCAAGCGGCACCGCAACCTACTTGTTGGCCGCTACGTCGTCGGCTTACCGGCAAAAGCCCTGACGAGCGGCCCCTCCTCGGGTTCCTCTTCGCTTCACCGTGGGTGTCCAAGCCACGGCTACTGAGCCCCCCCACCTCGACAATGCGGGAACCCACAGGGGGGGGGACGTGACTCTGGCCTCGAGCAGCTCCTTCCCCCGCCGCCGCGCGCCGCACCCATCTCTGCCCGAGCATCCACCGATCCCACTCAAATATTATTTGCAATTGTTTAATAATTCTATTTTGGTATTTTTTCGGCTTTTTGCCCGAACCGTATACCAAGAATAACTTAACTTACAAAAAGACACTTTACGTGCCATCGTGGATACGAACCCGCATCATCAGACGCCAGCCGATCACATAGACCGCGCCTTATACCACTAGACTATTGGATCAGTTAGCAATCTTAACGAAAATTCGAATAGCATTACTCGTGATGACAAGCAGGCGTCCGCTCCCGACCTATGCGATGCAAGTATTTCCCGAAACATCCGTGTCCAGTAAGTACCTGCGTCAGCCGGAAACTCAGGGCGCCATGCTGCCTTTCCAGCCATTCTTCTATGTATAACAGGCCTTACCGCCACTATTGTGGCGAGCCCCCACCTGGGTTGCGCAAGTCGCTCCCTCCTTTCAGCCACTAGGGTCTGGCGGAGCTCCTTCGTGGATCAAATTCCCGAGAAACCGGAGGCTGACCACACGCAAGCTTCGCATCCAGATCCCAGATCGTTGATCCGACCAGGAGAGTTGCTGCCTCATAGGAGATCGTACTGTTAGGCCGTGCATTTACGGAGGGTTTTAAAATAAGTAAACTGTTTTACTTAATGTATGTATATTAAAAACAATATACTTTTTTTTTTTTTTTTTTTTATTGCTAAATGGGCGCACTCTTGACCCCGATCACGCCTGATGGAAAGCGATAGATGAGGTCTATGATGGATCGAGCGTGCCCAGAAGATGCCTGTTCACTCTTGATTTGAAGGCAGAAACAATATACAAAATTAGGACTTAGGACGTGTGTGACTCTTTAGGATGACGGAGTGAGACTGTTGTAAGTGTCCTCAAAATTGGGCGACGGCGACAGGCCCTTAACGGTGATACTTGAGATTGGAATGCTGAGAAGTGCAGGATGCGCTTCTCTTAAATATTTATTTTTAATTTATTAGCGAGTCAGGGTTATAACAACCCCCTGCTTAAGTGGAAACTTACGCCTCTTAAAAGCGAAGTTTACAAAAAAATGGTTTCTAATTTGTTGTCAGACGCGGCGTATGACGTGTTAATTGAATTATGTTTTCGCCGGTCGGGTTATCGGTGTTGTAATTATTAATTTTAGATTCATCTAATATTTGACTGTGTTTAAATTTCTTGTAAAGAGCCATACATTTCCTATTACAGTAATGGTACAATAAAAACATGACAAAAATACATGTAAACATAAATGTATATAAAACAATAGAGTATGATGGAAATACATTAGGTGTTTCATTAATGTTAAAGTTCTTAGCTATTTCTAGAATGTTAGCAATCCTATGGTTAATTATATCTAGGTTATCGATATTCACATTAGGAATCTTCGGTAGATTCTGATTAGGTATAATTAAGTTTATTAAAATTAGACATATTACAACATGAATCATGGATTAAGTTAAAATTGGAGTGAATATAATTAAGAATTGATCTAAGATATTTCATACTTATTAGTTTTATATATTTTTTTTTACAGTATCCTTTAGATTTAGGTCTTAGTGTTAGTATACATGTGCCTAGGATAGTATATTCGGATATTTTGCTTTCACAAATGGGGTTATCTTGAGTACTAAGTTCTTTAATCTGTTTACAAATGTGTACAAGCTAGTAACAATTTTACAAACACTTAATTTATCTAGCGTTATAAACTTAGATCTATCTTTACATAAAGCTATGTATGTGGCTATGTGGAAAATTAGTGCATAGGATTTAGATACATTATGGGGTACACGCACAGGAACATTCTTATACAAACTATATTGGCTTATCAAAACTAAAGGAATACAAGCTTATCATCTAAAATATAACTTACAATTTCTGACAGATTTATTTAAGTGTTTAAGCCACTTAGCTCCGTTGGGAATTCTGTGTATTTAGGCAAGTTCTTAATACTTTTCGACCAGGTCGTAATACAGATTTTTTTTGGTGATAGAACTGACGGGTGTATCGAGTGTTCGAGTTTGCGAACAGGATGGAGTTAACAATATCTTCTAATTTACAGGAGAGGCTTAAAACGCTTGACTAGAGCACATTTAACGAGTTTTGTAGAGTGGCTTTAAGTGCTAAAACATTTGTAACGGCTGTGATATTATCAACGTGGGAAGAAAGGTTTTCTGTTACTGTGTTGAGGGCTTTCTAGTTTTTATTAATTTTATGATTGACTTATTTAAGCTATAGATCGCGGATTTACAGATTAGAGTGTTTTCTCTGAGTTTGTTGTCATTCTCATATTAGTACTTGAAATATTGATTATGTTCTGAGCGTTTGGCAAACCATAGTATAATGCTGTCACACTGTAAGAGAGTATTTATGCATATATAAGTCCTTAACTAATTTAACACTAAATAAAAGTAGAAAGATAGGATTACTTATAACCTAGGTGATATCTATATCTGTAGCTAATTTTACTTCATCGTAATGATGTTTGACATGTTTTCTATTGATTAGTAGAGAAAGTGTGTGGTTCCCATGGACTTTTACTACTTTGTAGGGACCTTTCCACACAGGTGACAATGCTTTCCGCATTCTTAAGTGGTTTTTTAAGTAAACCATATCACCAACCATATAAGTGACAGGTCGGGACCGTTTGTCGTAATATTCTTTCGACGTTTCTTTGGATTTAGTTATATTTTCTATAGCTTTATTATGGGACAGTTTCAAACGGTGACTTAACATTTTAATGTAGTCGTGGTAGGTGTTAGTAGGGTTTAGTTCATAGACTGAATCTGGTAAATAAGGTTTATGACCGAACAGTAGTTCATAGGGCGTGAATTGAGTAGTCGTATGGACGTTAGTGTTGTATGCAAGAATTCCTGTATAAACATATTTATGCCAATCGGTTTGGTCGTTGTTAACATATGATTTAAAATATTCCTTTAAAGTGGAATGACTTCTTTCTAAAGCTCCTTGTGTTTGGGGATGATAGGGTGTTGACCACAGTTGTTTTATTTTTAGGAATTCGCAGGTCTTTTTAAACAAATCAGCTGTGAAATTAGTACCTTGATCAGTCAATATAGTTTTGGGGATACCGAATAAGGAGATAAAGTGGACAAGGCATTCACAACATTCTTCGGCTGAAGTATTAGAGATGGGGTAAGCAAAGGAGAATTTTGTCAAGTCGTCCTGAAGGGTTAGTATGTATTTGAATTTGAATTCTCCAGCTTCAGGAAGCGGACCTACGATGTCGAGGCTAATGCGTTCAAAAGGCGCAGTTGATGTAGAAGTTATCTGCATAGGAGCTCGATTGGTTTGGCGAAGAGCTTTGTTGAGTTGGCATTGGGAACATTTCTTCACATAATTTTGTATGTCGCTTTTCATGTTTTTCCAATAGTACCGTTCTCTGATACGATTGTACATGCGTGATTGACCTACATGTCCGGCTACGGGTAAGTCATGATTTTGTTTTAGGATTTTAGGAATTTCGCTTGGGACTGGAAAGATAATAGTATTTTTGTAAATATTAATCTTAATATTCGTATTGTGGAATACATAAGCTAGAATATTATATGTTTTAGCGTATGAAAGTTTGACGAAGGAATCTTTGAAATCTGAAATAGCAATTTCTTTGGGACTTTCATCGCATCCTACTAATAATTCGTTTCTTAGGTTTTTCAAAGATTTGAATAAATCTGGATATGGAAGGTCATCAAAGTGATGTACTTTAGTGAAAATTAAGTAATATGATTTACCTTTAGATTTGAGGTTTTGAAAGGAATACAGTGTTCTTTCTCTATTCATTAGATCAGAGGCGTCGCTATAGTTAGCAAGGATTTCTTCAATATAAGGATTCGACTCGTCAAGATCAATGGATGTAGGAATAATGATGACTTTTGAATTTGAAGATAGTAGAGGGTTTGTATACTCGTGTATTATAGTGTTGAAAGTATATTTTTTATTAGATGTAGCTTTCAGGAAATCGGAGTACGAATTTTCATACACATCAGTACTTGGTAGGTTTATGGGCGAGTTTTCAGAGTTTTCGAGGTTTTGTAAGTTATAACGGTCAGGATTAAAAGAACTAGGCGGGAGCGGTGAATCTAAAGGATTAGCACGTGAGGTGCCTGCTTTCGGGGAAGTAGGATTGTTAATATTTATGGGATTTGATACAGGAAGGACGGGGATGGATTCTAAATGTTCGGTTTTTATTGCATTTACAGGGGCTGATGTACATATTGGATATCTAGATAGTGCATCTGCAGCGGAGTTAAGTTTTCCCTTCTTATAAATAATTTCGTATTCATATTCTTCTAGTTTTAATCTCCATCTTTGTAATTTACTGGCGGGGTCTTTGTGATTAAAGAGCCATTTTAATGGACGGTGATCGGTAACGATTTGGAATTTGCGACCATACAGGTATGGCCTGAAGGTTTTACAACCAAAGAGGATTGCTAGTAATTCTTTTTCAGTGGTGTTGTAATTGATTTCACTTTTATTAAGGGTACGAGACGCGTAAGCTATAGGTCTCTCTTTACCATTTTCTCCTTGAGAGAGTATAGCACTTATCGCGTAGTTAGACGCGTCACACGTGAGTATGAATTGTTTAGAAAAGTCTGGATATGCTAGTAGAGGTGGGGATATGAGTCTAGTTTTTAAAGTTTCAAAAGCAAGTTGATGTTCATTTTGCCATACAAATGGAATGTCCTTTTTCAGGAGGGATGTTAGTGGTTTAGCGAATTTAGAAAAGTCGGGTATAAATTTTCGGTAATAGGACATGAGACCTAGGAATGATTTTATGTCTTTCGCGGATTTAGGTCTCGGAAAATTGGATACGGCTTTGATTTTTTCAGGATCGGGTTTTACACCGTCATCAGTAATTTGGTGACCGAGGTAGGAAACTTCTTTTCGAAGGAATTCGCATTTGTCGGGTTGCAGTTTAAGATTAAATTCTCTGATACGTTGGAACACTAATTCTAGATTTTTGATGTGGGAATCTAGGTCATAGGAGTAGATAACGATATCGTCAAGATAGACAAAGCATCGGATTCCTTGTAGTCCTGATAGGACGGAGTTCATGAGCCTCTGGAATGTTGACGGGGCGTTTTTCAGACCAAAGGGCATTCGCTCAAATTCGAAGTGTCCCTGTGGTACGCTGAACGCAGTTTTAGCTGCGTCTTCAGGTAATATTTTGACCTGATGAAATCCAGAAGCTAGATCTAGAGTTGAAAAGTATTTGGATTTTCCAAGTTGATCTAGTATTTCAGTGATGTTGGGAATAGGATAAGAATCTCCGATTGTGACATCGTTTAACTTCCTGTAGTCTATGACAACTCTCCATTTTCGCTGGCCGGAAGCATCTAATTTTTTTGGAACGACCCAAATGGGTGCGGACCATGGGGACATAGAAGGTTTAATGATGCCTTCGTTCAGCATTTTAGTAATTTGTTTTTGAACTTCTTGTTTATGGCATTCAGGAAATCTATAGGATTTAACGTGGATCGGTGCGTTACTTGTTGTTTTGATTTCATGTTGTAGCGCACTCGTTGTCGTCAATGGGTCACCGGGTAGATGGAATATGTCTGAGTAATTAGAGCAGGTTTGATGAAGGACGTTAATTTCTTCGGAGTTTAAATGAGACGTTCTGAGTTGTTTAAGCACTTCTTTAGTGCGGGAATAGGTATCTTGAGGCGATATAGTATTGATAGGATATTCGTCACATTGAACGGATTCAGAGGGCATTTCAACTGGAATCAGAGTAAGATTCAAATTGGATTTAAGTGGTATAAGGGAGTCAGATATATTAGCAACAGTTATGTTGACTCTATTATTTTTCTTTGTTCTGACTAAGCAGTTTGATATCAATATGTTTTTGTGTTGCGTTTGATCGAGGATTAACCCTTCTTTTATTTCAGGATTGGAAACGGAGCATTCTATTACCATTTCAGATCTGGCTGGAATATAATAAATAGGTTCGTTAAATTGGACTGGTATTTGTAATTTATTAAATCTGATCTCTTGGTTAACATAATCGATGTTACCTCCGAAAGCGTTTAGCAAATCGCTTCCGATGATGCCATCATAAGGGAGATGTATTTTATCTACTACATGGAATTTGTGATTTACGAGCTTTCGAGGCGAGTCGGATAATTGTAACTTAAGTGGGAAATGACCTAAGGTTACCGTGGTTCCTTGGTCGGGCTCTATTCCTTTTAGGTTTATAGGTTCGGCTATGAGTTTGGGGATTTTATGCATACAGCTTTTCTTGATGAGACTAATTGCTGATCCAGAGTCTATTAAAAGGCATAATGGTAAGTCTGAGACGGAAGTGTTGATAAGGAGATGCGGGAGTAAGGTTCTTCGTGGATCAGTGGTAATTTCAAATATTTCTTTAGGGTTTGCAGATTTTTTTTGTTTATCAGATTCGGTGTTTTTGGATTTAGTAAAATTAGGGATTTTAATGGATATAGTAGGTTCAGTGAGTTTAGTAGATTCAGTAGGTATAGTCGGTACAGCGGATTTAGTAGATTCAGGGTATATAGTAGATTCAGTCGATTTATTAGATTCAGTCGATTTAGTAGATACGGTGGATTTAGTAGATTCAGTGGATTTAGTAGATTCAGTGGATTTAGTAGATTCAGTGGATTTAGTAGATTTAGTAGATTCAGTGGATTTAGTAGATGCGGTGTCTAATGGATGTGGTATGTGGTGTCTCGCACGACACCGATACGAGCCACTTAATAGTTTTTTGGGTCATTGTCGGTTTTATCGTTGAATTCAGGGTCCTCTTGTTCGTTTGATTCCTCAACGAAATTTACTCGTTTTGGTGGTTTGTTACCGGAAGTAGAAGGTAGTTCATTATTACGGAAACGATTGTTATTATATTCGCGTTTACGGCAATTTTCGATTGAGTGCCCCGGGAATTTGCAGTATCGGCAGATATCGGATTTATTGGGTTGACTGTTATTACTAGATGGACGATGTTGTTGGGACGGAGGGACAGGTTTATTTGGTTTAGAAAACTTGTTTTCCGTAGGTTGAGTTCTCTTGAACATTGACTGTTGAATGCGCTCTTCGTTGATAGCGTAATTTACGGCCTCGTTTAGGGTTTGTGGAGACCTGCATCTCACCATGTTAGAGATACGCGGGAGTAGACCCATCGTGAAATGATGGAGAGCTAAATCTTCCATTGCCGCTGTACGGCCGGGAAGTTCTTTGGCTTTAGCAGTGGATAGTGACACTTCTGTAAGCAGACGTGAGAGGCATGTCTCGATTTTCAAAGCGAATTCGTTAACATTTTCTTGCGGACTTTGTTTGCTCTCTTGGAGTTCAGTAAGAAGATGGGCATAGCGCTTCCTGTCACAAAATTGGGTTTTAAGAAATTCTTTTAATTGTTCCCAGGTACTGAACTCTTTTATTGAGCAAACAACTTCCGCTTTCCCTTCAAGTCGGCTTAGGATATATTTGAACAAAATAGGTTTTTGTGATTCTGAGGCAAGTTGATAAGCGTTATTGCAGTTGGTAATAAATGAATTGAGTGTTTCCCGGGTTCCGTCGTATGACTTGACGAATTTGAACAGGCTGTTGAGGTCCATTTCTGGAGTGAGTTTTTGCAGGGATTCCTGGATTTCTTCGGGTTTCAGAGCTTTGCGCATAATATTATGAGGTATTAGTGTGAAGATGCGGTGTAGCGTCGTTGTATAATATTTGAAGGACTCACGAAAGGCAGGCGAGCGCGAGGGCTAGCTGCATTCCTGCGTGCTGCGTGCTGGAATTGTTGATCGTGCCGTCTAGGTCATCTAAGTGACGGCTGGATGGATGTAGCACTTGTTTTATTTGCACTTATAATGGCACTTGCACTTTTCTCATGAGATTTTCACTGATTTTAGTTGATTTTCACTGATTTTCACAGGTTTTTCCGAGTGATTCTTCGGCGGGACGGAGACGGACCATGGGATTAACTTTTAAATCCCTTAAGCTGCCACCAATGTTAGGCCGTGCATTTACGGAGGGTTTTAAAATAAGTAAACTGTTTTACTTAATGTATGTATATTAAAAACAATATACAAAATTAGGACTTAGGACGTGTGTGACTCTTTAGGATGACGGAGTGAGACTGTTGTAAGTGTCCTCAAAATTGGGCGACGGCGACAGGCCCTTAACGGTGATACTTGAGATTGGAATGCTGAGAAGTGCAGGATGCGCTTCTCTTAAATATTTATTTTTAATTTATTAGCGAGTCAGGGTTATAACAGTACGGTATCCTCTTATCACCCTAACAGCCATCACTCTTTGCGGCCTTCGCAATGTTGCGGGCCGTCAGAGTGTCCGCCCACACGGGCACCCCATACAGGGCCATGGACCGCAGTACAGTCTCCGGCAGGAGGCGTTGGGCCCCCCAAATTGGGTAGCAGTAGCGCAAGAGCAGCTGCAACGCTCATCAACCTGGGGACCAGCCGCTGAATGTGCGGCCTGAAGTCGCACCAGCTGTCGAGGACAAGTTCTAGGTAGGTACTTCATAGTCGACTCGAAGTCGATGCGGACGCCTCCTACCACTATGTGTAAATCGCGTGGGGGCTTGTTCCGAGGCCCATGGAAACAGAGGGTCTCAAATTTGTGCAAAGCCACCCCGAGACCCAGACGCCGGATCCTTCCAACGACCTGCGCAACCCCTGCCGTGGCCAGTATGGCCGATTTCCGATGCGTTTGTCCCCGGGCCGTCTAATCATAATAATACTCTATTGGAGGTCGTATATTTATATGTATATACTGGCCTGCGAGAAATAATCATATGTAACACATTGCTGTCATTGATTTAAATAAGCTTAGTTACGGGTTGTTTATATTCTATTGTACTTTTTGTAACTTGCTTGTAAAATATTAACCACGAATGAATATACTGTGCTGTCCCACTGCTGATCTAATCTTTATTTCAATTGGTTATGGGCCCAGATCCCAGAAGCACAAATGCTAGAGCATTATTTATAAGTTGAGTGGTTTAAATATTATTTGTGTGCTTGTGAAGCTTACGAAATCGCAATTATGTCAGCTGAGGTTGGCATAAGTGGTATTAAGAGGCTGAAAAATTCGTCCGACTACCCAAATTGGAAATTCCTGGTGCGAAATTACTTAGAAAATAAAAACTGGTGGGAAGTAATTTCTACAGATGTAGTGAATGCTGACGTAGACCGGCAGGCACGAACAACAATATGCTTGTTGTTGGAACCAGAGTGCTTTACCCACGTCTACAATGCGAAGACTGCGAAAGAAGCCTGGAATAGCTTACGGAAAGCGTATGAAGACAAAGGTTGGGGAAGACGTATACATATTCAGCGAGAGCTTTTTAACTGTAAGTTAGAGAATTTTGATTCTATGGAAAGCTACATATCAAAAATTACGTTCCTGACACAACAATTGTCAGATATAGATGCTCCAATCCCTGATGATTGGATCATATCGATTTTGTTGGGTGGATTGACCGCTGAGTACAGCCCTCTCATTATGGCTGTAGATAATAGTGGAAAAGAAATCATGTTGGAGCAAATCAAAATGAAATTGTTACAAGAAGGAAGTAGACAGAGTAAGTTAAACACAGAGTACGAAAAAGCAGACGCAGTCGTTACACGTGTTCAAAAGACTTGTAAAGGAACACTACTTGTCGTTGTGATTTTGTCCTAACTGCTATCATCTACTGTCTTATTTTATTTTCGGTGCTTATAATTATTTAGTATGTATATATTTAAGTATCTATAATTTTGGATATGTATTTATCTGTGTATCTATTTTATTGTATTGTATGCATAATATTTGCACCAACAACAGCCCCATTTTATGTCCAGGGAAATCACTGTCCATTCCAAGGTTGCCTGGAAGAGATCGCAGAAAGCGATAAGACCGCCCATTGTATATTTTGTAGTGTTTAATGTGTTTATTTCATGTTATGTATTTTTGTGGTGTACAATAAAGTATATATAAATAAATAAATAAATAAGCCTTAGTAACACGTAAAGTACAGAACGATGCTAGATCTAACACTAAAACTAATGATCGTAAGCAGAAGTTCGTCTATAAGTGTTTTAAGTGCCACAAGCAAGGCCACAAGGCGTCCGAATGCAAGGAGCGGATAAAAACCGCGAATATCTGCCTGAATACAAAGGGGGCGATAAACAAAGATAATTGGTATTTAGACAGTGGGTGCTCAAATCATATGACCCATGATAAAAACAAATTGTTGTCTTACACACATGTAAACGACAACATAAAGATCGCAGTAGCAAACGGGGAGAAGTTATTGGTGAAAGGACGAGGAAATGCTGAGCCACAAGTCAGCGAAAACGGAAAATTAATTTTAGAAAACGTTTTACATGTTCCTGATTTATCCATGAACCTATTCGGTGAGCGATTTGACCAAGAAAAATTATTGCATGAATTTTGACAAAGAAGGTTGCATGATTCAAAGTAAAAAACAAATTATTGCAAGATGTCAAGAGATCGGCGGAATTTATGAGTTGACAGAAAATCAAAATAACGTCGTGAATGTGACATTGTCAAAACAAAATGAAAATATTTCGAATGTTTGGCACAAAAGATTAGCTCATTTATCGCGTAATTATATTAGGTCCTTACATATGAAATTGGCGTTTTTCGTACTGGCCACTTTAATCACGAATTTCTCCTCTTTGGTAAGGAATTCCAAATTCAAATTTGTACAGCTATTTACTCATGTATTTGTGCTTCGATGACCGTCATTCATTTGTTTTTTTTCTTCGGTTTTTTCTGTTTGCGTCACTCATTTTACAAAATGGAAAATTTAAAATATCGCATTATTTACGAGTACGAGTTCCGCCGTGGCACTAGTGCTGCGGAAACGACTCGAAGGGTGAATGATGTGTATGGCGGTCATGTTGCAAAAGAAAACACAGTTCGTTTTTGGTTCCAACGTTTTCGTTCTGGAAATTTCGACCTGCAGAACAAGCCCCGTGGACGGCCTGAGACCCAAGTTGATAATGGAGAATTGAAGGCTATTGTGGAAGCGGACCCATCGCAAACCACGTCCGAGTTAGCTGCAGGCTTCGATGTTAGTGATAAAACTGTTTTAATTCACTTGAAGCAAATTGGGAAGATTAAAAAGCTCCACGCCACTGCTGCTTCACGACAACGCCAGACCACACACTGCGCAACAGACGGCTACCAAATTAGAAGAGCTTGAATTGGAATGTCTTAGACATCCTCCGTACTCCCCGGACCTTGCTCCAACAGATTACCATTTTTTTCGCAATTTGGATAACTTTTTGCAAGGGAAAAAATTCAACTCCGATGGGGCAGTCCAAATCGCCTTCAAAGATTTTATTGATTCCCGTCCGACTGGTTTTTTTAGTAAAGGGATCAATGAACTACCTATAAGATGGCAAAAGTGCATTGAAAACAATGGTTCATACTTTGATTAATTAAATATATTATATTAAAAAATATTCGACTTTTTGTTCCTTCCATACAAAACGCCAATTTCATATGTAAGGACCTAATATGAATATAAAATGAAAGTTTTAGTAAGTGGTATGGAATTTAAGAGTACCGATTTATGCGAGCCGTGTATTCCATGTATAGAAGGAAAGACATGCAAAAGTCCCTTTAACCGGTCAAGCACCGCGCGTCTCCAATTGGAGACGAAACAATAGAAAATCAATTGTGTCTCATTAGCGGAGCTCGACAGATTAAAAAGCAAGGTACGAGAGCGAACGAGGTCTTACAATTGGTTTTTAGCGACGTTTGTGGACCAATCGAGGAGCCATCGTTCGGTGGTTCGAGGTATATTCTTCTATTTATTGACGATTATACTAGAAAGACTCATGTTTATTTTTTGAGGAACAAAAGCGAAACATTAGATAAGTTCTGTGAATATAAGGCGGAAGTTGAGAATGAGACAAGTAAATTGATTAAATGTCTGAGATCTGACAACGGCGCGGAGTATTGTAATGGTAAAGGACACGGCCGGAATCTTTAGAGCTGTGCCCTAACAAAAAATATTCATGTACACTGACTTAAAGTACGTCATATTAAAGCCTACAGGGGTGTCTTTATAATAGTTTAAGTTTTATGATCAGAGAAAAAGCGAGGGATACTACAAATAGGATACAAAAAAAGCGCCTAGACATTTTGAATAGCAATGATCAATCTTTCCGAGTTTTATAGACAAAACAATACGCGAAATACAATTTGTCAATGGATATAAATGCCGTTTCTTCACTAGCCGACATGACATTTATTCACATCGATATCAGTGAATATCTAATTCTATGAAAATGTATGAAAAAACTAAACGTGTCATGTCAGCTATTGACGAAAGAGCCAAAAATCAAAATACCAAGTAAAACTTATTAGAAATCACATTATTGATGTATTGGTAATAGTCTCTGGCTAGACCATTCAATCGTTGAAGGTAGGCAGCGATAGCGAAGAGCTCGTCGTCTACAGATGTTTCTGGATATTATGACTTCCTCATAGTGACTTTGCAAAAAATATACAATTGGATTGGCAATAAAACACTAAAATAGCACTTGAATTTTTATTTAAGTACCTATCTAATTAAGTAGCTAGAATAGACACTTGCTTATAAAATGAATAGCTACTTGTTTTACAGACATTTTTAGAAAAACATCATTGCAATTACTCAGACACATACAAAGTCAAATCATTTATTTCAAATAGGCACATTAAAGTAAAAAATACAATAAAACAAAATTGATTCTAGTCGCCCCTTCCATAAGCTAGTTTTCGTATGGAGAAGAATGGGCATTCAATGTTTTTATCTACTCTTACGTTTGAAGCCTATTCATTTTCAAAGATCAACAAAATGTTATCAAGGAATGAGGCTGGTGCCGTTATATTTGCTTGATGCCTGGCCCAGCCCAAATACCATAACAACGTCATGACATTTTTTTTATGTATGGGAAATCATCAAATGACCCCTCCCGCTCCGGGTGGAGCGGAAGAGAGTATCAGACTCTTACTGAGTAAAACCCATCCGTGTTCCTTCCTTAGCCCTTTATGTTCCGGGGTAGCGGTAACCCTTTCGGATAATTCCGCACGCCCGGCAGGCTTCGGCCCTAACAGGCCCCTTCCTTTATGCTGACATCTCTTTGAGGCGCGCGTGGAACACGTACGCGCCGTCCGGCACGGGCCTGGTCCTGATCGGACGGTGAGCTACCCATTACTCTCCGTCCGCAGGCCCGCGCCTACGGTGGCCGGGAGTCGTCACGCGGCTTCCGACGCCCGGAGTGTCTCCCGTGGCGGCTGGGACTTAAGGCTCTCTCCCTCAGCCATCCCGCCACCTCCTTCGCTAGCATGACTGCTTCTAGATGGCTCCCTGTCATGTCATGTATTTTGTAACTGCGGTGTTAGAGTGGTTACAATATGCCTTCGCATTCGATTAGTGACCACACTACAATTCAGGCACCTTGACATCATGAGCGTCAGAATCCAAATAATCCAAATCGTAAACAAAAAAGTCCAGTAAGCACAGCAGAATATTAACGTAAACGAAAGTCTGATAAACGATAGCGTGGGTTCAAGTTAAAATATCCAACAGAGTAACATAAACAGAATACAGTAATACGTGCTAAGGTCAACGCAAAACTACACAGAAGCACAGGCACGGTAATGCCACAGTAGGTAATGTCATCTATTATCGTGGTAATGTTATCATATCAGTATTTTATCTTCATACAAACGGTTGGAACGCGAGTCATACCTACGCACCTCGAGTTCGGTATACCATCGGTAAACAAACAGACGCGAATGCGCCACAGTGACGAACGGACGGTGTGATGATTTTGTAAGCAGTAAGGCTATCTACTTACTTATGTACTTAGCTACTTACATATATTATTAAATTAGACGAAATATCATAATGCAATGATTATGAGAGTAATAAATGGTAGGTACCTACCTTCTGATTTACATTATAATTTACTTTTTAAGTAAGATTCTGTAGTAGGTAGTTAGAGGTTTTGATTCGAATTTACAATCACAAAACTAGAAAGAAACTCAAGTAGGTTGATGAAATTAAAATACTGTAGGCGGGCAGCCCTATCGCGTGTTTACGTACCACGCGGGTGTAGGTAATTATTTCAAGAACAAGGCCTAGTCACAATACTGTTAGATAACATTACCGTGGTACAGGGCACTGAGTGACAGGTGACAGACGTGAAAAAAATAACTAGGACGTTCGGATACACACTCTTGAATATAATTGTCGATGCATAATGCGTAACGCGATCAACATCATGACGCACGGACCACGGCAGCTCGAAAAATAATGTCTGCAATAATCGTGAAAACGTTGTCTTCTACAGGTATTTACTTTAGCAATACGATTCTGGCAGTCGTGGGTGTTTTTTTATTTTAATGTAACCTTCAAGCGTGCTACAGACACGGTGTTTGTCTTATGCATGTATCCAAACGCACATGCAATTTGTATTGCATTGCTAAAAACCAAAAAAATCAATTAACACACATATTTCTTTGCCATTTTTTGTCGCCTGCTCTAGAGAAATGTAATTGTTGCGATTAATTTTAGTATATTTAAGAAGTAATTTTCATATATTAATAATTACTGTACATTATTTTATGTATTCTGAATTGATTTGAGGGCAGAATCCGGCCATGTCATTTAAATCATTTTTAAAGTCTGCAGGTATAAAACACCAGACGACTGTACCGTACACGCCGGAACATAATTCTGTCGCAGAAAGAGCGAATCGTACTATAATAGAGAAGGCAAGAACATTACTGTCAGAATCGAACTTGAGCAAGAAGTATTGGGCCGAGGCTGTAAATACTGTTGTTTACTTAAAGAACAGAGCCCTACGAAAGCATTGAATAATGCGGTACCAGAAAAGCTTTGGAATGGAAAAGATGTGGATGTTAGTCATCTGAAAATCTTTGGTTGTTTGGCATATAGATTGATGCCAAAGCAAAAGAGACGGAAACTGGACATGAAGACGGAACCGATGATTTTTATTGGATATCCTGATAATCAGAAGGGTTATCGTCTGATGAATCCTAAGACAGGTGAAGTGACGACTGCGAGAGATGTGAAATTTCTGGAAAACGTCTTTCTCCAAAAGGAAAACGTAGAAAAGTCGGAAGTAATCATAAACCTAAATAAAGATTCTGTTCCTTCCAGTTTACCGAACGTATCTACAAGCAGATCTGAACATTTAGAGGCTCACAACGATATGTATCGTGATACTGAAGACGAGAACGTAAAAGTATCGGAGGACATAGGACCTGAACCTATAGTACCAGAGCGAGTATCTGATGATGTATTGACTGAAGAAGAAGTCAGAATACCTGAATCAGAAAGGAGGTATCCTTTAAGAGAACGCAGACAAGTCGACCGGTACGGATGCAATGTTATGTATGCCAAGGAGAACAGTCTTGATGGTGATCCATTGACTATTAATGAAGCGTTGGCGAGACCAGATGGTGATTTATGGCAAAAAGCGATAGATAATGAACTTATGTCACTGAAGGAGAACCAGACTTGGACGTTGGTGGATCTTCCAGCTGATAAGAAGCCTATCCAATGCAAATGGGTGTTCAAAAACAAGAAAAATAGCGATGGCAAGGTAACAAAGTACAAGGCTAGACTAGTAGCAAAAGGCTTCACACAGGTATGTGGTGTAGATTATACTGAGACATATTCTCCTGTAGTAAGAAGCTCTACTTTAAGATTGTTGTTCTCGCTAGCTGTTGAATACAGTTGGTTTATTGAACAATGGGATGTCACGACTGCCTTTTTATACGGAAAAATCAAACAGGACATTTACATGCTCCAACCAAAAGGAGCAGTAGTCAAAGGTCAAGAAACCAAAGTATGCAAATTGCAGCGTTCTTTGTATGGATTGAAACAAGCTTCAAATGCTTGGTTCAAGGAATTGGATAAAGAAATGTTGAATTTAGACTTTGTACAATCAAAAATAGAACCGTGTTTGTATCAAAAGCAGTTTAAAAACAACAAGAAGTTGATTGTCGTTATTTACGTAGATGACCTTTTTATTTTTGGAAATAGTGAACAAGAAAAGCAGAAATTAAAAAACAATTTGCTTGACAAGTTTAAAGTGAAAGATTTAGGGCAGGCTAGGCATGTTTTAGGCATGAGGTTGAGGAGGGACAAAGATGTTATTTGTCTAGATCAGCAACAGTTCATTTCGGATATTTTGAATGACTTTAACATGACAGACGCTAAGCCAGTTTTAACCCCAATGGAAGTCGGTATGAAATTAGAAAGATCGACAAATTCTCATAGCGATCTGCCGTATCAAAGCTTAATAGGCTGTCTAAACTATTTAGCCTGTAATACGCGACCAGACATAGCACATGCGGTAAGTGTACTTTCACAATTCAATTCATGCTATGATGAAATACATTTTAAATGTGCGAAACGGGTCTTAAGGTATTTAAAAGGTACGTCTAACCTTTGTCTCACTTTTAGGAAGTCGGGAGATTTAGACTTACGAGGCTACGTAGATGCAGATTGGGGAGGGGCACTTGATAGAAAGTCTTTCACAGGATTAATTTTCAAAATAGGTAAAAATATAGTGTCATGGGAGAGTAGGAAGCAAGCGACAGTATCCTTGTCAAGTACAGAAGCAGATTACGTAGGATTAAGTCAAGCTTCGAAGGAAGCTCTCTATTTACGGAGTTTACTAAATAGTTAAACGGCTGTGGATAGTAAAGCGGTAGTAATTTACAATGACAATCAGTCGGCGCATAAAATTGCAGGTAACAAAATGATGCATAATCGGACGAAACATATCCTAGATATAAAATATCATTTTATTCGCGAGTGTGTACTTACTAACAAAATTGAGATAAAGTACATGTCAACTAATAATATGATAGCCGACATTTTAACTAAAAGTGTTCATAGCCCGAAGTTAAGAGAATTTTTAAAGGATTTATCCCTATCAAATTATTCGATTAAGGGGGCGATGAGTAGTTAAATGTTTATTTTTATGTTGTTTTGGTAATAAATAATTTTCTATGTAGTTTCGTTATGCATTCTTTTCTTTGTTATTCTTGTTTTTTGTACTATACTTTTGTATACAGCTAGTACAGTTAAACACAGAAGTGTTAGTATTTGATTTATTTTTATGTACCGAGTACAGAAGTGATATGCATGTGTAATAGATTAAGGGGGCGTATTGGAGGTCGTATATTTATATGTATATACTGGCCTGCGAGAAATAATCATATGTAACACATTGCTGTCATTGATTTAAATAAGCTTAGTTACGGGTTGTTTATATTCTATTGTACTTTTTGTAACTTGCTTGTAAAATATTAACCACGAATGAATATACTGTGCTGTCCCACTGCTGATCTAATCTTTATTTCAATTTACTCTAGCTTAATTCGTTGCTTATGAGTAGATTCAATAACCTTCCGTACCTTTACCTTTCTAATCTTCCTTATGGCTGGACAAGGGCAAGAGGATGATGATAAACTTTGTACTTATTTCATATTCATGAATATAATGTTTCTATTAAATCTTTAATTACCTATTATTCTATTTTGCCGTTATCAGCGGGCTGGCACAAGGCAACAGCATTCAAACTATATTAGTACTTTGGGATTTTCAGGAATAATGATGATTTCTTTTACTCTGATTTTGGTTTGTAATGTTAACCTACCTATTCATTAAAATAAGAATACTTAATTATTTACTTGCCTGAAATAGTATGGGTATCTATGGGTTTATGAAATTGGACACAAATGGTAACAGAAATACAAGCAGTGATCTGGATTAGGTTAAGCTGTTTCAGATCTTTAATAAAAAATACATATTAATGGAATAAAAAAGAATACTCTTTGCTTTCTCTTTTTTTATATTAATGCTGACTAACTAAGAAAAAA
Source organism: Amphipoea oculea (assembly GCA_945859645.1). Lineage (NCBI taxonomy): Eukaryota > Metazoa > Arthropoda > Insecta > Lepidoptera > Noctuidae > Amphipoea > Amphipoea oculea. Next base: position 10,783,685 of record OX243891.1, on the reverse strand, counting down.
AAGAAGGGGAATTAGGTACTGATTGTAGTAGAAAGTCTCATAGTGTAGAGCTGTTCCGCAGAGGATAATTTCCTGCATGTAGCAAGAACTAATGAGTACTACTGATAATGCTTAACATGTGCGTATTCCAGTTCTAGGGTGACATAATAATTAAGATTAGTAGCAACAGACTAAGGAAAAGACAAAACCTATGTAATTGTTATTGGAAGCTTCGAGACTTGGGACTTATGAGATTTGAACTTTTTTCTACCATATGTTATTTTGCAACTTGAACGTTATGATACTGAACCTAATTAAATAGTACCAACCAGTAAGTTAAAATAATAAGTATACATATTTACTTTGAAATAAAATGTGTGCAAGAGTCACAATAACAATAAACTGCTGTTTGATATTGTTACGAGCTTGGGGTTCGTGACAATAAAAACTGCCGATTTAATAACCAAAAATAGACACTTTAATTAAAAACAGCAATTACAACTTTAACACACTAACAATAAAACACAATCGCACTACAAGATCACTTGAAGATCGCTTCGATGTTTTCGCTTGTATCGCTTATCCAACACTGATCCGGGTCGCAGCGACACCGGCCTTATATAGGCCTCGGATAGTTCCAGAACCTTCTACCGTAGAAACATCTAGAATGTTCGAGTACATGCCGGTCCCGACCGACCAGGCGTCGATAGTTCTGGAAAGTTCTAGCATCGAAGTTTCTAGAAGGGACCCGAATAATTATTAGTTCTGCTACTCAATACTAGATGGCGCTAGTAGTAGCCAATGTCGCCATCAAGTGTGGCGCGTAACACTGCCCCCTCCTAAGACATGCTCGTCCCGAGCATTATTGGCCCCATAATAACGCGCCAGTCGATCCACATGGACGATCTTAGGAGTACCTCTTGCACCTTTCTGTATCCGGTAGGTTACGTCATTGATCTTTGTCACAATCCGGTACGGTCCGTCCCATTTAGCTTGAAGCTTAGGAGATTTCCCTTTGCTGCGGACTGGATTGTGCAACCACACTAGTGAACCTTCGTCGAACCCTTTGTTGTTCATTTTGCGGTCATAACGGGTTTTCATCTTCTCAGACATTTGCTGGCCCGATTGTCTGACGTGCTCATAGATGTCATTAATTTTTTTCCGCAAGTCATTCGCATAATCGGTTATACTGCGTGGGGCGTCAGGTGGTATTCCGGTGATCAGGTCTGCAGGCAGCCGTAATTCCCTTCCAAAGTTTGCGAAAGCTGGCGTCACCGATGTACTTTCGTGAACAGCACTTCGATATGACAACAAAAACGGTTGTATGTGCTTGTCCCAATCTCGTTGCCGATTTTCCACAACTTTTGCCAGGTATCTCTCCAATGTCTGATTAAATCGTGCCACCATTCCATCCGATTGTGGGTGGTAAGAAGTTGTTCTCGTTTTATGAGTACCCATAACTCGACAAGTTTCCTGGAATATTTGGGACTCAAAATTCCTTCCTTGATCACTGTGAATCTCTAAAGGTACTCCAAAACGGCAGAAGACTTCATGAACCAATTTATCTGCAACTGTTGAAGCTTCTTGGTTTGGAATGGCGAAGACTTCCGGCCACTTAGTGAAGTAATCCATTACAACCATGAAATACTTGTTACCACTTTCACTTTCCGGAAATGGTCCTGCAACATCCAGGGCTATCCTCTCCCATGGTGCACCAACATTGTATAATTTCAATGCACCTCTACTACGCGTCTGAGGTCCCTTTACAGCCGCACAACTTGTACATTTGCGACACCAGTCCTCGACATCGTCACGACAGTGGACCCAGTAAAACCGTTCTCGTATCTTCAGTAGGGTCCGTTTAACTCCCAAATGGCCTCCTGAACAACCATTATGGTAGAGCTGTAGAACATCCGGTACTTTAGCTTTAGGGACAACCATTTGAAAATGACAGCTGTCTCCTCGAGCATTTTCCGATTTACGGCACAGGACTCCTTCCTGAATCACCAAGCTGTCCCATTGGGCCCAATAGCTTTTTGTGATCGAACTCATTGCTGAGACGTCGCTCCACGTGGGCTTAGGTGCACCGGCATTTATCCACTCGAGAATCGGCTTGAGGTCTGAATCTTCCTGCTGGGCACGTTGTAGGGTTTCCTTCCACTCGTTGCTGAGGTCTGTCTTGAGCATCCTCACAGGTACGACTTCTTTACTTTCTTGCCTAGTACAATGCTTGCAGTCTTCAGGACAAGGTCTTCTTGACAATGCATCCGCGTTGCCATGAGATTTTCCGCTGCGATGTTCGACCACGAAGTCGTATTCCTGCAGTAGTTCAATCCATCTCGCAACTTGACCTTCTGGATTTTTGAACTGCAATAGCCATTTCAGTGCAGCATGGTCAGTTCGTAAGTGGAATTTCCGCCCCAGAAGATATTTGCTAAGCTTACCACAGCAAGCAATTCCCGTCTCGTGACACAATAGTTCCTCTCCGGCTTTGACAACGACTTGCTGAAGTACGCTATCACAACCTCTTGATCACCCTTTCGTTGAGACAACACACCGCCAAGTCCTATGTCACTTGCGTCTGTGTCAACTATAAATTCTTTGCCTGCATCAGGGTACCCTAAAATAGGTGTTTTGCACAGTCGGTCCTTTAACTCCTGGAATGCGATGTCGCAACTTTCATCCCAGCAGAAATGTCGCTTCTCCTCGGTTAGCTTGTGCAAGGGTTTGGCTATATCCGCAAAGTTCTTAACAAATCGCCGATAATAAGAGCACAAACCCAAAAATGCTCTGACCTGCGTCTTATCTTTTGGAACTGGCCAATCCTTGACAGCGGCGATTTTCTCTGGATCCGTGCGGATACCTTCTTCCGACACTACATACCCCAAAAAGCTAACTTGTCGTTTGAATAGTGAACACTTCTTCGGACTTAACTTGAGGTTGGCACTCTGGATCTTCATGAGCACGTGTTCCAGGTTTTGAAGATGTTCTTCAAACGTACGGCCTACGATGATGATGTCATCCAAGTAGACCAGACAGGCATCGCCAATTAGCCCGGTAAGTACAAGTTCCATCAATCTTTCAAACGTTGCCGGAGCATTGCACAATCCAAACGGCATAACTTTAAATTGCCAAAGACCCTTTCCTATCGAGAATGCAGTTTTCTCCTTGTCCTTGGGATCAATTTCAACTTGCCAGTAGCCACTTTTCAGCTCCAGCGTGCTAAACCACTTTACTCCAGTAAGCATGTCCAACGTGTCATCAATTCTTGGCAAAGGATAGCTGTCCTTCTTCGTAACGTCGTTCAGACGACGATGGTCAACACAAAACCGCATGCTGCCGTCCTTCTTCCTTACCAGCACTACAGGTGAACACCATGGACTAGATGAAGGTTCAATAACACCATCCTTCACCATTCCTTCAATCATGGTTTCCACTTCCTTTTCACGTGCTACCGGCAATCTCCTTGGCCGCTGACGGATAGGCAATTCTTCTCCTGTGTTTATTTTGTGTTGAACTAAGCCAGTCTTCCCAATGTCAGCATCGTTTGACGAGAAAACACCGGCGTACTTGAGTAACATCTTCTTCGCCTTGACCATTTCATTTTGGGACAGAGCGCTGCGACAGTCTTCTAAAAGTGTGGACACTTTCGTTTGTGCATCCTTGCTGAGGGTCCCAGTCGATAGATATTGGCATCGACGCAACCAATCCACTTCCTCGCAAGTACCAACTAGTGTGCCTTTTTCTATAATCTGTTCCTGATCACAAAGGTTCAGCACACGTACCCCTGAGATGTCGGTGGCTCTGACCAAAGTTCATGCCACTTTCCATGGAAGGTCATTGTCTACCCTTTCCACGAGTACACAACGATTAGTTTGCCCAGGATTCCGAGGAAGACTAACCGGCACAATCGTTTCTGATCTCGGCGGAAGAACAATCTTTTTAAGGCTGTACACATTCCCTGGTAATGCCCCTTCCATAAAAAGTTCCTCTTGTTCACATTTCAAAACCCCTTGCTTGACGTCAATCTCGCAATAATTCTTCCTCATAAAGTCAAGGCCCAAGATGCAATCGTCCATTATATCAGCCACGATGACATTATGCAGGTAGATTCTGTTGCCTAGCTTCAACTCCATCTTCTTCTTTCCATGGACGGGTATGCGCTGACCGGTGGCTGTTACCAAATTAATGCGTTCTCGGTTGTATGCGGAGTCCCCAAGGAACCGACTTATAAGTTGGGAACTGACGACCGTACGAGAGGCTCCAGTATCTATGGTCAGCTTACACGGCGTTCCGTTGACCTCGCCCTTGATGATTAAGCTGTTCCCGTCAAGGGTTTATGTGATCGAAATCCTTGGGGCTCTTTGAGCATCAGCCAGCACCCGCCCCGCAGTCCTGGCTATTACTCGTTTCCCTGCTGCTGTTGCTGGGCGGTGCTGTTAGCCGCACTACCCTCTGGAGCTCGGTCTTCTCTTTCTGCAGTTGGCTTAGGGCAACTGGATCGAAGGTGGCCCCTTTCCCCACAGCCGTAGCACCTAGGGCTGTATCCTTTATTACGGTCGCGAACTGTAGCCGCTGCAACCTCCCTGACGCGATGGGAACGATGATCCTGCCGCACAGCTTCTACCTCCAGTGCATGGGCCAAGGCGTTTTTAAGCGTCCCGTGGTGACCGAGCCTCACAGCAGCTCTAACTTCAAGGTCGCGGATGCCGTCGATAAATACCTGCACCAGGTTCCCATCAATAAGCGCTGGTACAGACTGGTATGCTTTCCGAACCAGCTTCTCCACTTCAAGGGCCCACTGCTGCAGGTTTTCGTTATTGCGTTGCACACGATCCTTGAGCTGCGCACGAAACACGTGTTCCAGGTGAGCGTCGTCATACCGAGCCTCCAATGCCTCAAGGAGCTGCTCGTAAGTCACTTCTTTTCCAAGAGCTTCCAGCACAGTTAAGGCCTGGTCGCGCAGGCCTAGGGTGAGGGCAGTCATGGCCTGATTTTTATTCCACCCGTTTGCCTTCATGACAGCCTCAAACTGAATTTTGTAGGCCGACCAGGAAGAAGTTCCGTCGAACGGTGGCACTTTAAATCCACGTAGCGAAGGTGTTGTAGCTACGGGGGCTGCGATTCCGTCCTCAAGTTTAAGGTAATCCAGCGTTTTCTTCACATCAGCCATTACGGTTTTTTTCACGTCAGCCATCACGGTTTCCTTCACATCAGCCATCACGGTTTCCTTCACATCAGCCATCACGTTGTCAACCCGATTATTCACTTGGTCAATTCGGGTTTCAGCTTCCAACAGGCGGTTGTCATGTTGAGCAACCTTATCCTTCACCTCCTTCATGTCTTTCCCGAAGGTAGCGTGAAGGTCCTTCAGAAGGAGCATCTGCTCTTCCTGGCGGCGGGCCTGTTCCTCCTGTCGGCGGGACTGCTCCTGCTGACAGCGGGTCTGTTCCTCCTTATCTCGCTGGAGCTGTTCCTCCAGCCGACGAGCCTGTTCCTCCTGACGGCGGGCCTGTTCCTCCTGTCGGCGGGCCTGTTCCTCCTGACGGCGAGACTGTTCCTCCTGTCGGCGGGCGTGCTCCTCCTGTCGGCGGGCCTGCTCCTGCAGCATCATCATTAGTGCAGCAAAATCTGGTGCTGATGATGCTGGAGCGGCTGTGGACGGGCCGGCCTCCGTGATCGGTAGTTGGCCCACCGACGTCTGTGGCGTTGCTCCACCGAATCGCCTCTGGTCCGTCTCTTGCTGGCGTTGACTCCCGATACGGATACCCTCCGTGTCGTCCTTCGGTAGAATCGGCATGATTTTAATCCTTGCTTCTGACACCAATTGTTACGAGCTTGGGGTTCGTGACAATAAAAACTGCCGATTTAATAACCAAAAATAGACACTTTAATTAAAAACAGCAATTACAACTTTAACACACTAACAATAAAACACAATCGCACTACAAGATCACTTGAAGATCGCTTCGATGTTTTCGCTTGTATCGCTTATCCAACACTGATCCGGGTCGCAGCGACACCGGCTTTACATAGGCCTCGGATAGTTCCAGAACCTTCTACCGTAGAAACATCTAGAATGTTCGAGTACATGCCGGTCCCGACCGACCAGGCGTCGATAGTTCTGGAAAGTTCTAGCATCGAAGTTTCTAGAAGGGACCCGAATAATTATTAGTTCTGCTACTCAATACTAGATGGCACTAGTAGTAGCCAATGTCGCCATCAAGTGTGGCGCGTACCAATATTATTGCAATGATTAATTAGAATAACATAATATTTTCTTATGATTGATATGATGGGTAAATACCTGCAAGCGGTACCTTCAGTTAAGCTGAACGGTATACCCCTTGTGAGGGTAGACCGATTTAAATATCTGGGTCACTTATTGACCACTGGCCTCAAAGACGATGAGGATATTGACAGGGAGCGGAGGGCGCTGTGTGTGAGAACTAACATGATTGCCCGCAGATTCAGGCGTGCCTCTAAAGAGGTCAAGCGCACTATATTTAGTGCTTACTGTACGTCTTTTTATACTTGCAGTGTGTGGGTTCATTATACTCAAAAATCATACGGCGCCCTTCGCATCCAATACAATAATGCATTCAGGGTGCTGATGGGGTTGCCCCGGTACTGCAGCGCGTCAGGGAAGTTTGCTGAAGCTCACGTGGACTGTTTTTACACCGTGATGCGGAAGCGGTGCGCATCCTTAGTCCGTAGGGTGCGGGGCAGCGCCAATAGCATCCTGTCTATGATAGCGAGCAGGCTTGACTGTGCGTTTGTGAACCACTGCTGCAGGGTTTCAGCTGGGCCTGTCACCGTGCAGCAGTGATGTCGCAATCTGTTTTCTGTTTTTGTTTTGTAAGTGTATTACTAACTTAGTTTGTAAGTATATTGTTACTAACACTTTGAGTCTTTGTTGCTTGAAATTAAATTATTATTATTATTTCGTTTATTCGTCTATAGGTATGTATACATATTTGATTAAATCTATATATATAAAAATGAAACCCGTTTTCCGTTGTCACGACATAACATGAAAACGGCTGGACCGATTTCGATGAAATTTGGTATAGAGATAGTTTGAGTCCCGGGAAAGGACATAGGATAGTTTTTATCCCGATATTCCCACGGGATCGACATTAACGCGGGTGAAACCGCGGGGCGCAGCTAGTTTTAAAATATTTCTTAACATATAAAAAATAAGTATAAAAAACATTAAAAATATAAAAAATAGTAGTCCGCCGGTGTCGGGAGCAGGATCCAAGCTACCGGTGGTTAAGGCTCCAGAGACAGGAACCTCCTCACAATACGAGCCGTATCAAGGAGTACTGCCTTCTGAATCAGGCCCTTGATCCAACCGCCTAACGAGAGCCTTGACAGATGTTGTTCGAGGCTTTCGGCCATAAGGCCATTGGCCGATACGACAATCGGCACAATGATAGCCGAGCTCACATTCCACATGTCAACAACCTCGTGTGCTAAGTCAAGATATTTAATTTGTTTCTCTTTCTCAGCTTTCACGAGGTTCCCGTCATGTGGAATGGTAACATCGACAATCATTGTGCGGCGCGCTAATCGATCTATCACCACTATATCTGTGTGGGGGCGAGTTCTTGTGCTCCCACCTATTTTGTTGCGCTGGGTTGGAGGAGACCGCTTGCTTCAATAAAACCCCTGGTTGTTCGAAGACTATTTATTTTCTTGTTCTTCCTGTGAGATCTCGCCCCCACACATTGGTCCTTCGAGCCGGATTCGAGGAAGATCACTATTAAGACTCCAGCAAACTTTTTGAAGAATATTTAGAAGAATTTATATTGAAACAATGCCAGTTACGAGGTCTACGGGAAAAAGAGGTGGCCGAGCATCGACGACAGCTACAGAACGAACGGAAACTGCTAAGGAAACCACTACAGAGACTACGGCCGACACATGTACGACGGAAGCTACGGAAACGACGGCTACCACAGAGACGACCACGGCAGCGACTTCAGAAGCACCAGCCACTACCTCGTCTACAGTTAAACATGCCGCGCCACGACAAGACGTCACAACTAAACACAAAGAGAGTGGTCACCGCAGCAAACCTACGTCACAGAAGAGTGACAAAACTTCGAAAGCGCGTCGTATAGCCAAAGTCAAGGCGGAGCTAGCACAACGATTAGCAGAGTTAGCGGCCGCACGCCTCGCCGAAATTGAAGCTGAATCTACGGATGAAGATGTATCCTCCGTCGCCTCGGAAACCGGAAACGATCAACGAGTAACTACTTGGCTCCAAATCAAGTCAGCTACTCGCCATTAGCAACAAACCCTATCAATCCGAGGTGAAGACATCAATGAAAACAGCAGTTCCAGTGACCGCCGCCGCCATAGCCTGGGACACCCCAGCGACCTTACCGGCGGGAGTCAGCACCATGGACCCGCAACCTGAAAACCCGAACACCGAACCTGAATCCATGAACATCATGCTGCCAGTGAGCACCACCGCCGACTCCTGGCAGCCGAACCTTGCGACTGAACAGCCGCACCCGAACCTGCCGCCAGTAATCGCCGCATGGCTATAGAACTCCGCACCTGCGCAGCCACAACTGAACCCAACGCCCGAGATCACCGCCGCATCCGGGCAACAGAACTACGTGCCTGCACAGCCGCGACAGACGCCAGCACCGGTAAACCCCAGCGAATTCTGGCCACAGAACTCTACGAATATGGCACCGAACACATCGTGGCAACCGATCTACACCACGGCACCGCATCATAGCTACGCTTCGAGGCCTGCCACCTCATCCTGGGTGCCGCAGTCTACAGCATCAGCCCACGTCGTGCAATAGCCTACTAGCTGTCCCAGAAACAAGGACGGACATGAAGGAACTTGCTGCTGCAATCACGCAAGCTGTGCACGCCGCACAGCACCAGCAGCCAATGAAATACACCGAACTACCCTGTTTCAACGGAGCTCATCAAGATTGGCTCACGTTCCGCGCCGCCTGCCTACTGTGAGACAGCGTATCGATTAACAACAGTGGAAAACATGTCAAGACTCAGAAGAAGCCTTCGAGGAACAGCAAAAGAAGCTGTACAAGGTCTATTGATAACGAACGCAGACCCGAACGAAGTAATGAAGTCACTCGAGCTACGCTTCGGACGACCAGACTCCATCGCAATGGCTGAGATGGAGCAGCTACGAACCCTACCACGCCTCACAGAATCTGCGCGTGATGTTTGCACCTTCGCTACCAAAGTGGAAAACATCGTTGGGACTCAACTGTGGACATTACCTCTTCAATCCAGAAGCCACAAAGGCTATTGTTGAGAAGCTCACACCAACATTGAAAAGACAGTGGTACCAGTATTCAGCAGCACAACTGAGAACAGAACCTGACCTTCTGAAGTTCACCCGATTCATCAAGATCGAAGCAGAGATTTGCAGCCCGTATGCACTGCCTGAGAACATCGCTGCGACAAGTCAAACCACTCAGAACACGCAGCGACGTCAGCAGCGGGTACATGCCACACAAGAAGCAAACAAACCAGTGTGGCTTATGTAAACATCAAGGACACAGCTACGTGGAATGCGGCCAATTCAAGAAGGCAACCACTGATGCAAGATGGGACATCGCGAAGAAACATCGCCTGTGTTTTCGTTGCCTCAAATTCCGAACAAAACAACACAGCTGCAAACCAAAGAAATGCGAGATAGACAACTGTGTTCATTTACATCACAGAATGCTACACGCCACTAGTGCGCCAACTAAGAAGAAAGAAGAAACCGACGGCTCCAAAGAGGAACAAGAGAAGGTTCATTCAATGTGGACACCGAAGGTATCGTTTCTCAAGATAATACCAGTGCACCTCTCTGGACCGGCGGGAGCTGTAGATACCTACGCTCTCTTGGATGACGGCTCTACCGTAACTCTAATCGACGAGAGCCTAGCCAAGCAAATCGGAGCAGAAGGATCCTATGAACCACTTCGAATAGCATCCTTTGACGGCGAGCCCACAGTCGACGTGTCATCTCAACGAGTGAATTTCTTCATCAAAGGACTTCACACATCTGAACGCAAGCTACGCGCAAGAACGATCAAGCAGCTAGAGTTGGCTGCACAAAAGATTCCTGGAGAAGCAGTCAGGGACTGTGAACATCTTCATGACATCGCCAGAGACCTAGTAACTGAAGATGCCAGACCCAAGCTCCTGATTGGCCAGGATAACTGGGACCTACTCATCGCAACGGAGATCAGAACAGGAAAGAAGAACCAACCAGTGGCTTCACTAACACCACTATGTTGGGTCCTAAATGGCAGTCACACGCGAGCACTTGGCCATAGAGTGAACTTCATCAGACATGCTAACAATGACAACGACCTACATGAACTGGTGAAGGAATACATCACAATGGACAACATGCAAGTCAATCCAAAGAAACCCATCAATGATCCTGAAGAGAAGGCACTTCGCATCCTTCAGCAATACACAAACAGAACTCCAGAAGGAAGATATCAAACTGCTTTATTGTGGCGAGATGAAAACGTCGTGATGCCAGACAACTATGATAGCGCTCTGAACAGACTCATAAGCGTTGAGAAGAAAATAGACAAAGAACCCGAACTCAAGAAGAGGTACGCTGAACAAATGGAAGCACTAGTATCAAAAGGATACGCCGAACCAGCTCCAGCCACGACATCGAAGCACCGAACATGGTATCTGCCTCACTTTGCTGTTTTCAATCCCATGAAACCGGAGAAATTAAGAATTGTCTGCGACGCGGCAGCCAAGACTAGAGGAGTCTCTTTGAACGACCAACTACTCACTGGCCCAGACCTATTACAATCGCTGCCAGGAGTGATAATGCGTTTTCGTCAGCACTCAAACGCCGTGACCGCTGACATCACCGAAATGTTCCTGCAAATAGAACTACGACCCGAAGACCGGGACGCTCTTCGTTACTTGTGGCGAGGTGACCGAAGAGATAATCAGCCACCGGAACAATACCGCATGAAGTCACTGATCTTCGGAGCATCTTGCTCGCCATCTACGGCAATATACGCGAAAAACACGAACGCCGAGAGATTCCAGCATGAACATCCAGAAGCAGTCAAAGCTATCAAAAGAAAACACTACATGGACGACTATTTGAATAGTTTTGACACATTGGAAGAAGCCGTGAAAGTCTCACAAGCCGTGCGCGACATTCACAGGGAAGCGCGTTTCGAACTCAAGAAATGGTCATCTAACTCTACCGCCCTCCTTGAAGCGCTAGGGGAAGATGCCAAGACCAAAGATTCGATCAAACTGGAAGACAGCATCAATACAGAACGAGTTCTCGGCCTAATATGGAAGCCGGCAGAAGACTCGCTGGCCTTCAATTTGAACCTGGCACGCATACCTCAGAACATCCTACAGAACGACACGCCCACTAAGAGAGAAGCTCTTAGAATAGTAATGTCCCTGTTTGACCCATTGGGACTTTTATCGCCGGTCACCATCAGAGCCAAACAAATACTACAAGAAGTTTGGCGTCGTGGAACTTTATGGGATGAAGTCCTGGACAGTGATCTAGCCGCAAGCTGGAGGAAATGGCTCACCCACCTCAAGAAGTTGGAACACATGTCCATTCCACGAACTTACCCAGGCTTCAGTACTACAGAGTCGCTACAGCTGCACGTGTTCACAGACGCGAGCGAATCTGCATACGCAGCAGCGATATTGGCGAACAGTCACGAGGAATGGAAGAGTCAACGTCTGCTAATCACAGCCAAAGCCAAAGTAGCCCCACTGAAACTAATGTCGATCCCACGCTTGGAGCTACAAGCGGCAGTACTTGGCGCACGCATGGCGTCAGCAGTTAAAGAAGAACACGAACGAACACCAGAGTCAACCACATTCTGGACCGACAGCAGAACTACACTGTCATGGATCAGAACCGGATCCAGATCCTACAAACCGTATGTCACTCATCGCATCGCAGCAATCGAGGAACACAGCTCCACCAACGAATGGCGCTGGCTACCGACCAAACTGAACCCAGCAGATGACGCTACAAGAGATGTGCCAGAGAACTACAGTCAAGATCAACGATGGTTCAACGGTGCAGATTTCCTTCTCGGTCCCCCGGACACATGGCCAGTCGATGAGAAGAACCCTGTCATAATCACAGGGGAAGAGAGAACCTGTAGTTTGACCACCAAAAATAAGAACGTACAAATCAGCGAAGCTATACCAGACGTCAATAGATTCTCACGCTGGGAGAGAAATTTGCGAGCTACCGCACGAATCCTGCAGTTCCTACACCTAAGAACTAAAAGGAATAGCAGCGCAGACCCTGAATGGAGAAAGAACAGACGAACATTGCCAATCATAGCGAGAGAGAGGCGAGAAACCACGAACAATTACCTCCCTCTCACCACTGAGTTTCTACGTAAGGCCAAGAGTCTGATCCTACGAGCTTCACAGGAGCAATCTTTCCAGGAAGAAATAGAAGCTCTGCGAGACAAGAAAACCTTACCACGAAACAGTCGCCTGCACGCACTAAGCATACAACTCTCAGAGGGAGAGATTCGCCTGAAGAGCAGAATAACCGCCATGACAGACATCACTGAGAACCTGAAGAATCCGATGGTTCTTGACGGAGACCACCTGGCGACGCGATTGTGGATTGAACATATCCACCGCCAATTGCATCACTCGAACACCGAGACGACAGTCAACGAATGCCGTCAACAGCATTGGGTGCTCCGTCTACGACCGACAGTCAAGAACATAATCAGTAGATGTTTGCGATGCCGTATAAAGGCAGCCTCTCCAGCACAGGGAACCTCCCTTCCTGTCGACTAGCACACCATCAGAGACCATTTACCTTCGTCGGGCTGGACTATTTCGGGCCGTTGACCATCACAGCAGGACGGAGTCACCAAAAGACGATGTCTCACGACGCGAGCCATTCATCTGGAACTTGTGGCATCACTCAACACAGACTCGGCAATTATGGCGCTGCGCCGTATGATAGCGCGCCGAGGATGCCCAACACAGCTGTGGTCCGACAACGGAACCAATTTCCATGGCGCTGATAAGGAACTACGAACCGCCATCTTCGCAGCTACAGCAGAAGAAGCCTCAAAGAGGATGATCGACTGGCGATTCATACCGCCTGGTGCCCCATTTATGGGAGGCGCCTGGTGAGATCCGTAAAGACAGCACTCGTCACCACTGTAAACGAGCGATTCCCAAGTGAGGAAGTACTTCACACGCTGCTCGCCGAAGCCGAACACACCGTGAACAGCCGGTCACTTACCCACGTGTCCGTGAACCACGAAGATCCTGAAGCTCTAACACCCAATCACTTCATTTTGGGTGGTCCCGGCCGCATCGCGGCACCCGGAGAATTCTGCGACAGTGACCTGCATCTACGAGCCAGTTGGCGCGCAGCCCAGAGACTCGCCGATATATTCTGGGCCAGATGGCTTAAAGAATACCTCCCAGAACTACAGAACCGCAGGGATCCGCACACCAAAGGCAGGATCCCCAAGGTCGGCGATCTAGTACTGATCGTGGACGGCAACCTTCCACGAAACATGTGGATCAGAGGACGCATCTGTGCTACACTCCCCGGCCCAGACGGAGTTGTGCGTACGGTGGACGTCACAACAAAAGGAGGCACCCTACGACGTCCAGTGAAGAAGATAATAGTGTTACCAATCGAGAGAGGCGATCCTGCACCATCTACAACTGCGACGCCAGCAGCAGATGACGACGCACGGCGGAAGAAATGTGGAGGACGCTCACCTACATAACGGCATAGTGTAGTTAGAACATAAGAATAATAGTGAGAACATAAGAAATAATAGTGTATAAGTTTATCCTAGTATCTAAGTTGTAATTTGTATGTACTAAGACACGATCGTGTTCCACTCTCGACAAGTCCAAACCTGTCGAAACCTGTCCCGAGCCTACGCGATCACAAACTGCTGTGATTGGTGGACCGAGAGTTGGGCACGAATAAGAATTACAGTGATTGGAAAGCTAAATTGTAAAACTAACTAACCCCGCCACTACTTGCGCCCATGTAAAATTAGATATAAATAGAGCTTTTTCGCTGATCCGTATTCAGTTCGGATCAAGATCTCACAGGAAGAACAAGAAAATAAATAGTCTTCGAGCAACCAGGAGTTTTATTGAAGCAAGCGGTCTCCTCCAACCCAGCGCAACAAAATAGGTGGGAGCACAAGAACTCGCCCCCACACAATATCAGGCTTATTGGCGACAATAGTCCTGTCAGTAATGATAGACCGATCCCAGTACAACGTGGCATGGTCATTTTCAAGAACTGGGTCGGGCACATACTTGTAATACGGTACCTCAGAATCCACAAGTTTATATTTCAAAGCAAGTTGCTGGTGAATAATTCTGGCTACTTGGTTATGCCTGTGCAAGTACTCGCCGTTAGCCAGACGAGAACAACCAGAGATAATGAGTCCGCGTATCGCTGGTCGGTTTCCCTCGGTCGTCAGTTTATTTGATTCGCCAGTTTCGTTGATTGGTCAGTTTCACTGATTCGGCAGTTTTGCCGATTGGACCTTGGACGGTTGTGTTAACTCGGCAATTTCCAGGGCTAACGACAATGACGATATTATAGACCTTGATGACGTTAGGAGATTAACATTCGAAGGCATTGAAAAGTCTGCGCGTTTTTTGTCATTGGTTCTTTCAAACTCAAACTCAAAGCATTTATTTCAATTAAACCATTTACAGGCACTTTTGAATTGTCAAGAAGTCAGTCAGTCAGAAAAAGTGAAGCTAGTTGCCCATTCCAAAGCGTAGGTACCTATGGAGAAGAACGGGCAAGAAACTCCATGGACACTCTTTTAAATCAAAATAATGTGGTTACAAAGTCTTGGTTACATCATTCATGTTAAAAATTATACATGTGAGAACGATGCAGAACGTTAAAAGCGTCCATAATGAATGAGAAAAAACAACAATTCCAATAATAAATTAAAATAAGCCATGGCAGCAAAGAGATGACCAGTCCCTACTGACGGCGCCCGTTCACGAACATGACGCATGCATCAGCACCATTCAGCTCAACCATTTTGAAGGGAGCTAAATGATCCAACACATGCGCCACCATCAGCGAGACATTTGAGTGAGCATGACATACTCTCAGCCGCCAGAGCACAATCAAGTCAATGAAAGACGTACCCAGTAAATGGTAGCTTTATAGTGTGTACATAGTACTCACACATGTGTTATGCAATTATACAATTTTTCTCAGTCAACTTTGTCAGTGAATTCGTGCTTATTGAAACAACGAGCGTAATCAAACTAAGCTTGACGTGAAGTATAGACTATAGAGGTTCATTTCAAATAGTTGAAGTGTTAGATGGCGATCGGAATGTTTTAAAATCTTTTTAAGGCGAATGGTTACGCCAAACTTCAAAGTAGACCTCTCTTTGAAGGCCTACTTCTCCCAAATGGATAGCCCAAATATATTAAAAAAAATATATGATATGTGTCATACGTTTACAAATATAATTTAAGTTTGATTTTTTTAATATTACTGTTAGTTTTAACAATAAAAAATCATATCCATCCTCTTATTTTACGCAAGAATTTTCTTTCTACTTCCAAACGCCTGAAGCGATTTTGATGATTCTTTCACCAAATTATAGCAAATTTAATGGTTTATAAAAATTAAGTTTGTTTTTTTTAATAATTATTATTTAAGTGGGAAAAAATCAGTAACACTATGGTTTTACCTATACGGGCGCGGGCAGCAGCCGCCCGGTCAGTCTCGCTGTATCGTTCGCACGGGGAGGTTGTGTCGCATGTCGGCTCGCTCCGATCTGCATTTTTGTAGCAAAGACTAAATAGCGCAGATAGTACACTCGGACTGTTCGTTTACGCTTGGACGTTGATAGTATTAGTAGTAGTGATAGTTTGTTTGCGAGTGGACGATATATTATTGTCTATTGAATACTAATATAATAATAATATCAATAAAACACGTTTATTCAGTATACATATCGTTTATTCACGTATACAATTTATAAAAAATACAATTACAAAAAAAAATAATTAAAACTAACTTATGACTAATACCGCTCTTAACAGTGGTAGTTTTTAGGGTTCCGTACCCAAAGGGTAAAAACGGGACCTTATTACTAAGAGTCCTCTCTCCGTCTGTCTCTCTGTCACCAGGCTGTATCTCACGAACCGTGATAGCCAGAAGAAGGGTTATGTTTTTCGAGAGTATATAATATACAGGGTGAATTTTTCAAGTGGGCGTGGATGGCCAAATTCTATACTATGAGGAATAGCGAAAAATACTCAAAGGAGTCGCGGGCTCGATTTTGATGAAAACTAAAACAGAATCATTGGATTTTTGAAAAATCAATATTTCTAGCCAGGAATCGAACCTGTTGATTTTGAAAAAAAAACACACACTGTATTATTACACCATTCGATAGTGTCCCTAATAAGGATCAAATTCTGGGAAGTAATGACATACGGCAAACTTAAGGAAAATGTTGAATCTTAATAAACTGCTTCTTATTTTAAAGTATTCATACCTAGATTACGTACCTTGTTCGAAATGATGCTCAATATTTTTATTTTACTAACACACCCGCAGCGCAGTCACCTTCACAACGTTATGTTCCAAATTCAAATTTCTATTACGATCTTTGGAAAATATTCTAATGGAATCACTAATATTGTAATGCTGAATGGCAGTACAATCCTTGAGACGTCGAATCCAGCTATGTATTGAAAACAATGGTCGCGTCAGGACACGTGACCGTCAGGAGAGATTTCACAGGGGAGAACTACTACTCCTAACTACTAAGTATCCCCCTCTCTTTCTACGGCGGCGCCAACCGAAGTGAACCAAGTGACACACGACAATGGATGGATGGATGGATGGATGGGTGTGGGTGTGGGTGTGGATGTGGGTGTGGGTGTGGGTGTGGGGTGTGTGTGTGTGGATGTGGGTGTGGGTATGGGTGTGGGTATGGGTGTGGGTATGGGTGTGGGTGTGGGTATGGGTGTGGGTGTGTGTGTGGCTCTGGGTGTGGGTGTGGGCGTGTGTGTGGGTGTGGGTGTGGGGGTGTGTGTGGGTGTGTGTGTGGGTGTGGGTGTGGATGTACGGATGGATGGATGGACAGCTGATGGCTCGACCGTCTGTGTAGTACCTACACTGCTGTGTATTCGTAAAATTCGTGTATACTCGTATAGTGTTTAAAATATGGAAATTGAACAAAGTGCATCTATTAATGAAAAAAGTGACGCAGAAATAGTGAAAAAAATTAGTTATATTAATTTGATTAATAATTGATTTATTTCAACGTTAATATTCAAGTTTTCACTTCTGCCGGCACTCCCGGAGTGCAACCCGTCTTTTTTTTTCTCATAACCTATCGAGTGGGGTATCAAAATAAAAGGTTTTAAAAGGTGATTACAAAAATATATATTATACAATTTATAATATAGTAAAAACTAATTCAAAGTGACAAATCGTAAAAAAACACCTACCAAGAACTAAATCGTCTGCGAAATCTTTCACATTTGTAAACTAAAAAGCAGGAAATAAAAAAATTAAAAAACCCGACTGCAACCTTATACTAAAACTAACTGAAAAGCTAAAAACAAGCCCATTTTAAATTAAATAAAAGTTGGAAGCAGGCGGGAGCCATTTGAGTTTGTAACTATAATAATGGTAGGTATTCTTCTGGCAATCACGGTTCGTGAGATACAGCCCGGTGACAGACAGACAGACGGACAGAGGAGTCTTAGTAATAAGGTCCCGTTTTTACCCTTTGGGTACGGAACCCTAAAAACTACCACTGTTAAAAGCGGTATTAGTCATAAGTAAGTTTTTTTTTTTCATAATTGTATTTTTTTATAATCTGTATACGTGAAAAAACGAACTGTATACTGAATAAACGTTTTTTATTGATATTATTATTATTTTTTATTTGTCTCTAAGAAAGCAGTATTTTTACTGTAAGTACAATAGCATTCATACTCACAACATAAATATTGTACAGTCGAGTTCATTAATATATTGGCAGTGACAATGTTTCAAAATATTGTAAGCATTAAAATGATCATATAGTTCTATACAAACTTAGACATCAATAAAATGTTTTCATATAAACTGTTCATAAGTATGTTACGGTAGTGCAGTCAAAAATATCTGACTACTCTTCGGAACATAAATATCTAAAATACTCTAGTGTTCAATATATTTGTTGCAACCTAGGATTCATAAATATCTATACAGCTTTGAATATTCAACTAAATGGCCTTTACCATAAAATTTATTTTTGCTTGCCGGAGCAGAAGTTCGAGTAATAATGCAATATTGCCGTTGAAGGATGTCATAACTGACAACTTCAAGTTGATTTTGTTTCAAGATCTTTTTCATAGAAAAATAATTGCATAGATATTTGTGAACCTAACTTTGCGCTAAATAATATGAACAAGGGATTGCGCACAATTTTTAGAGTCTTTATCTGTAGTAATATTATTGATTTAATGTAGTCACATATTTATGATGTCACAGATTGTTTACAATTTATTGTACGGCGAAGCTGTTTAGAGTTTTATGAAACTTACCATTGCCTATATATTTTTGATTCATGAACATGCTCAGATATTAAAGAACTCGACTGTACCTATTCTCGATCCATCTACACTCAGTAAGTAGGTAGCATCATAAAACTGCCTAAGACAAAATGCAGCCCACGCCGCATCTGCATGCGCTACGTACGAGTACGACACTCTTTGACATTGGGGAGGTAAGCGGGCGCGCGGGGTGAGGCACTGGGTTCGCCTATGCTCCGCCCAAACGCTCAAGGACATTCGAGGCTATAATCGCCTTAACAAGCGTACTTACAAATACGCTCCATGAACGTGTTCGGAAGATGCCCGAGGGCCAAGTACCAGTTGAGTTTGCAGACGAAATAGATGATGAGTTGGCATCACTTTAGTGTGTGTACTCAGGTTCTCGATTCATTGGGTCGGAGACCGTACCAGAGTATCGTAGCCATAGCCCGTTACAAATCGGTATCTACTTGCTAGACCGTGGGTACGTGGTACGCGGTAGCTCTGCGTAGTACGGTCGGGTCTAGCCTCAAAGCCAAGACCGTAGGGTCAAAGACGACTCGGCATTCCTCCGGGAAATGCGTATGTAACAAATGTGTCCCACCGTGAATGAGATACCTGAGGTTTTGTTTTCTTTGATTAACATAGTGTGGAATCGTCGTACTTGGTCTCGGTAATCTCGAAACTAGATAGTTCAAATTCTTAGATTATCCTAATCTAATTTATTTGAATCTTTATTGCAAATTGATCGTGAAGTAAAACAAATTTTAAAGAGTCGAGTCCCTTTTAATTATCTCATCAGTCTTCTTATGGGAGGATGCGGAATATGACAGAAGACAGACAGAAGTAGTAGTAGTAACAATGAGGAAAGTATTTAAGTTTGCATGATGATTGGACCGTACCAGAGGTTGTCATGTAGCCGTTGCCGTGAGTACGCGGCAAGCAGTCAACTCTGGCGGAGGTCGGGTTTCAGTGAAAACCATAGAGTCCAAGAGAGACTGTGTGCTCCCATGGGGGTTCGCATAGAGGAAAGATGAGTAACTGGAGGTTACTGGGCTATGTGTAGCCAGAAATCACATGCAGAACTTAAGTGTGTTGATTAATTTGATTTGATTGTGTAACATTGTAAGGTTGATTATAACCAAGTACTTCTTTGTCAAAGTAAGTAATCTTTGATTAATAAATTTATGTTAAGGAAGGGATGTAGTGTTTGTGCTCTGTAATCTAGTAAATAGACATGACGTCGTCTCTGACACACGGGTAGTGGGGTGACAGTCGCGTGAGAGCCACGGGCGAGAACGGACGTCTACCTGCATGCTGGTGTGGTAACGAGGCAATGGATGTACCTTTTGTGACGCGGAGCACTACAAGTAGGTACCCTATAAAAGATGAGTCTACTCTACTTTAGCCAGTCTGAAAACTGGTTGAACTAATAGGTGCCTATTTCTAGTACCTACTATAATTATAATCCCAATGTTGTTTATTCCTCAATGTTTATGATTGCACCTATCACTGTTTGTCTCTGCATCACCCAAAGGTTGACTGGTAGAAAATGCCTATGGCATTAAGTCCGCCTCGGTACATTTACGTGCTTAAAGTATTAAATAAATAAATAAATATGTCTTTTACCGTATATTTGATTTCTTCTATGTAACACACATCCCTTAAATATGGCAGGACGTTGGGGTCCCTCTGGAAAATAACAACACTAATGAAATCATCAAGAAACTTACAAAATGGTAAATGGTGGAATCAGGGCGTTACTATGCGGAAATACAATGTTTAGTATGAATTCCGCCAACCTAGTTGATCAAGCTGGATTTGATCTGCCTTTCTGACCTTCACAACGCAGTTAATGCCACGATACCCCTTGATTAGACTGGTAGCCATTTTTAGTAACAGGGTAATCAACGATAATTCATCGCTTCATTGTACTCATTATTTCGAACAA
Organism: Amphipoea oculea; assembly: GCA_945859645.1. NCBI lineage: Eukaryota > Metazoa > Arthropoda > Insecta > Lepidoptera > Noctuidae > Amphipoea > Amphipoea oculea. Next base: position 10,763,155 of record OX243891.1, on the reverse strand, counting down.
CTTCCACTACGGGACAACCCTGAAATCGTCTACTCCATCATTTATGATAACTAAACAAAATGTTGGAACAGCTGTCTGTTTTTAAATGCGATTTCAGTTTGTCACATAGTAAAAGTATTTCAAAATGATGAGTACAATGATCTTTTCTAGTTTTCAGTTATTTGAATAACACCTAAACACCGTGCTTTTAAAAATAAACAGTCATAGTTTCAAAATAGGCATATAAAAGGCACTTTTGAACATCAAATTTGAATAGTCATCAATCAGTAATATGTCTTTAACTAAAAGGAAATGACATCTTTAACAATTTCCGTAAAACGCTGCAACTTTGCCAACTAAGCCCAAGTTTGCCTATTTCGTTTCAATTACGATATTTCGCGTTTGATTAGTTTTTTCTTATTTTCTACTATTTGGTAGTGACTTTACATTATTAGGGCAACATATTTTTCATTTTTTGTAATGGTAACTTAATTGTTAGGTACTCTGTCAGTCGTGCGACAAACACCGGTGCGAGTCTGTGCGAGTAGGTGAAAATTTTTACTGTCGTGTAACTTTTGAAGTTTTAGCCCAAGAAAAGGTGTTTTCGTGCAGCTATAACATCCCAGGGTAAGAAAATACTATCTACTTTCCATGTTGCTTGATAATTTATTAAAAGGACACGATTTCATTAAAATAACTTAGTAGGCAATGTTGTGCACTGTTTTGGAAACTTGAGTGACACAACTTTGCGTGAGTCTAGGGTTGTCACTAGTCGGATTTTAATAATGTTATATTTTTACTACATAAAAGTCATATTTGCATGAAATTTAATCTGCTTGGAACCCGGTCAAATCGATACTCAATTGCTTGCATGCACTAAATCCCCTTCGTTTTACGATATTTTAATTTTATTGCATAAATTGTTAATGTTCGGGAATCGGGTGAAGACACTGACTCCTGTAACACAGGTACCACCTAACTCAGAAGTTAGAGCTTCAATTGAAATTGTTACACCTTTTTTATGTCAATAAAACATTTTTTATTTTATTTTTATTTAGCCAGTTATGTTTTAATCACCTGTAAGAGTGAGGCAGAGGTGTATGATTACAGGCGTAATTTTGTATGTAAGCAAGTCTTAATTCTATTGCAGTTATATGCAAAAATGCCGAATAATACACAACGAAGCAGGAGAAAACCAGGAGCTCGTAGTAATGCCGATTACTCTTTAGAAATATAAGAAGTTGCTGCAGATCTCGTACGAAACAAAATCAATTCGTCATGCGAAGCGGAAAAGCAATTAGGTAGGGATCACGCGTCGGACCATTTTAATAAATCAAAAAACATTTTTTTTTTATTGTTAAATGGGCGCGCTCTTGACCCCGATCACGCCTGATGGAAAGCGATAGATGAGGTCTATGATGGAACGAGCGTGCCCAGAAGATGCCTGTTCACTCTTGATTTGAAGGCAGACGGGTTAAATGTGGGAGGGAACACAGATCCCGGCAGAGAGTTACACACCTTGGCTGTGCGCATAATAAAAGTGGAGGAGAAGCGCCGAGTACGACTCATCGGGATATCAACCAAGTGCGGATGGTACGCTGCAGTACGTCTGGTTGTCCGGTGGTAAAAAGACGATGGTGGAATTAGGTCGTGGAGCTCCTGCGCACACTCTCCGTAGTACAGTCTGTAGAAGACCGTCAGGCAAGCGACATTACGCCGATGAGCCAGGCTGGGAAGCGTAGCTACCAACGTCTCGTCACCTATAAGCTTTTTAGCTCTGCGTTCCACCGAGTCAAGTGCAGCAAGCTGGTATTTTGCTGAGCCATCCCACAAGAGGCTGCAATACTCCATACAGGAACGGACCTAAGCTTTGTACAAACTTAAAAGCTGTCCTGCATGCATAATAAACCGTTTGGTTGACCTACAGAGTTGACAACTGAGGAAGAAGCCCACATCGCAGATGTAATGAATATTACAGCTATCTTCTTGTAAAGCCATTTTATATATAAAAAAAAATGTTTTTTGTTTTATTAGTAACTAGCTGCGCCCCGCGGTTTCACCCGCATAAGTTTCGATTCCGTGGGAATATCGGGATAAAAACTATCCTGTCCTTTTCCGGGACTCAAACTATCTCTATACCAAAATTTCATCTAAATCGGTTCAGTGGTTAAGGCGTGAAGAGGTAACAAACATATAAACAAACACACACACACACACACACACATACTCACACACACACACTCACAAACTTTCGCCTTTATAATATTAGTGTGATTACGAGACAGTGTTGCTAAAAAGAAAAGTGCGAACCAAAGTTTAAAACAAGTTCGAAGCTATACTTAGCAAACTGATTCAATAGAACAGCATAGGATTAAAAATAAATACGTCAAAAACTAAAGAGGCAACGAACAGTACTCAAAAGCCTATAACGATAAACCAAAAAGCGTTGGAATATGTAGATAGCTACCAATATCTTGGTAAGCAAATTTCTTTCAAAATATCGCGACATACAGATGAGATAGAAAGGAGAATAAACATGACTTGGAAGAAAAGAGAACGGGCATTCTAGCCTACGAACCAATAACAACATGCGATATATCATTGGAAAGGTTTTTTCACGTACTTTAACTATTGTTCTGGAGGAAAGTCCCAAATCGCTGTGTGGAAAAAGTTATTGCACAATAAAGCCAGACTTGAGCAAAAGTTTTGTTTTTCAGCCTTTTATCATAAAATGGTATAACAACAAGCAATACTTTCTTTTATGTAGGTATAGGCAGGTAGCCAGTACCGACAAAAATATCAAACTGTGTCATTAAGTCAAAATCTACAACTGTCTGTGTCAAAATGTATTGTTTGTAAATGTTATATTATTATATGGGGATAGTTTAAATGTTAGAAAAAAGGACATAATTGAATGTGTCCATTTGATGTTACATCTTAATGAGACCAATAATTGTAAATTTATTTTTTGTGCCTTGCCTTATTCCTGTTATTTATCTCATGAGCAAAATAGGCATATATATAATTTAAATATGTTCATTTACAATAGGACTTGTCGTCACAATGACACTATTTTATATTTTGATTGTAATCAATTTATTACTGATGACAAACTGACAAATTATACTATGTATTTGCCACCTAGTTGTAGGAGACAAATTGCTAATCTTTTAGTATATAATATACCCAGTGACTCTGGTACTTGTAGTGTACCATCGATTACTGTTAGTAGTGGTACTAACACTGTTTTTGATACGTATTAGGTGCGACAACGGGTCAGCCGCATAATAATATGTTGAATGTTGTACATCAAAATATGCAGGGTCTATCTGGCAAAGAACTAGAATTAAGTTTATTTATGGAGAACTATGATGTTCAGGTGTTATGTTTGACTGAACACTGGTTGAAAGAACATGAAGTAGTGTTTATCAATGATGATAACTTTACCGTACAGAGTGCATTTGTGAGAAAAAGTGCTATTCGCGGTGGCTCTTTAGTTCTTGTTTCAAACAAGTTGAAATGTAAACAACGTTTAGATTTAGTTAATCTTTCAATCGAGCGCACTATAGAGTTGTCTTGTGTTGAACTTGAGCGATATGTTATAATTTGCGTTTATCGACCCCGGGGTCTAAGGATTTTATTAGTTTTGAATCAGTCATGGAGGATTCTCTCAATAGGTTGAAATCAAGTAACAAAATTAATATTTTATGTGGAGATTTCAATATTAATATTTTAGATGTTACTCCATTAAGTATTAGACTTCTCAATTTGTTTAGGTCTTATAATTTAATTAATTTGTTTTTTGAACCTACTAGGATCACGGCATCTTCGTCAACTTGTCTTGATAATATATTTAGTGATTGTGATGCCCAAAATAAATTAGTGTTAACCGACTTAACGTCCGACCACTGTGGTTTATTAGCTAGCTTCCCCATGCCATTGAATAAAAAACCGCATAAACTTGAATGCAGGCCTTATACAGCTAGTCGTTGCAAAATGTTTAAAAATAATATATCTCATAAAATTACACCATCTATAGTAGAACATGAGAATCCTAATGAAATTTATGGTTCCCTTTTTGATGTTGTGCAAAAAGAGTACGAATCTACTTTTAAGACCAAAACCATTAACATCAATGGATCCTCCGTTGGCTTTAACCAATGGGCTACTCCAGGTATTTATAAAAGTAGAGCGAAACTTTACGAGTTATATGGTTTGAAAAAATACAGGTTTGATACTCCTTTCCTAGAGTACGTAAAAAATTATTCAAAATTATTCAAAATTATTCAAAAAGATTAGTGCTTTTGCTAAATCAAAATTTTTAAGCGAAACAATTAAAAATTCTAATAATAAAGTAAAAACCACTTGGAAAATTATTAAAAATGAAACTGGTAAATTGGTTAAACAAGAAAAACAACTTGAGATTATGGTCGACAACAAATTAGTTAGTAAAGCAGCTGACGTAGCTGAGGCATTTAATGAGTTTTTTGCCAACATACCTATAACTACGACTCGCTCCTTAAATTCGTAATAATAATTCTCCTTAAAGCTGAAAACCTTTTGCATAGTAGTGTACCTAAATGTAGTCGCTTACTTAGCTTCGAACATGTAACCCCGCGTGATGTAGTTAATGTTTTTAACACACTTAAGTCTAAAAACACCGGTGATTATTGGGGCATCTCCGTTAAACTTTTAAGTAATATAATAGACATCGTAGCCCCCTATTTAGCTGTAACTTTTAATAAATGTGTTGATTTAGGAACTTTTCCTGACCTCATGAAGAGTAGTAAAGTCATACCGTTATTTAAATCAGGTAATAAAAATGACGTTGGCAATTTTAGGCCTATTTCTATTTTACCTGCATTTAGCAAAATATTTGAAAAATTAATACTCAAGCAGTTGCTAAGACATTTTAATTTAAATAGCCTCCTTCATAATGAACAATATGGCTTTACAAAAGGTCGTTCAACCACAGATGCGGGTGTTGCTTTGCTGAAACATATATTTAATGCATGGGAGAAATCGCAAAATGCTATTGGAGTTTTCTGTGATCTCTCCAAAGCCTTTGATTGCGTGCACCATGACACGCTTTTACGTAAACTACGTCATTACGGTGTCCAAAACGAAGCTCTCAACGTAATAAATTCTTATTTACATAATAGGTTCCAATGTGTAGATGTTTATGGTGTAAAATCTTCCGGGCTACCAGTTCAGTTAGGTGTACCACAAGGCTCAATACTGGGTCCATTCTTGTTCTTAGTATATATCAATGATTTACCATTCCATTTAAAGGGCATCTGTGACGTTGTACTGTTTGCAGACGATACATCTCTTATTTTTAAAGTTGACAGGAATAGACAAGATTTTGACGACGTAAACAGTGCACTATCAATAGTTACGGATTGGTTTACGTCAAATAACTTAGTTCTCAATGCCAAGAAAACGAAATGTGTAAAGTTTGCCTTGGAGGCTTTTATTTGGTCAGTAAGTTTTTTTTTTTTTTTTTTTGGTTATATTTTTAATTTTTTTTTTGCTTGAGTACGTATAGTGTTTATTGTATTTGTTGGTATATTGGCGTGGCTAGTTAACCTATGGCAAATAATTTAATTTAAGGTTCTGTGTCCTGTAATGTTAATTACTTTGCATACTTAGTATTGTATAAAATTAATTATTTTCTAACTGAACAGACAGCTGTGCTGCTGGGGAGTTTGTTCCGCCACTTCTTCTCCCCAGCGAAAGCACTAGGAAGTGGCGAAGGGCGGGCGTTTTGGGGGACTGTCTTTTGTAATTTTGACGTTCGAAAAGTGCTGATTCTCAGCCTAGTTTGAATAAATGACTTTTGATTTTGATTATTTTTTTTTTACTTTTTACCATTTTTTCAAGGCTTCGGCCCTGTCTACAATGGATTTCATCCTTAACATCAGATTAAAAGATAAACAAAGAAACGAAGACATACGTAAGAGAACAAATGCTCTAGACGCCCTCGAACATACCCAACGTCTGAAGTGAAAATGGGCAGGCCATGTAGCACGCCTACCTGATACAAGATGGACCCATAGAACCACGACATGGTCGGGACCAACAGGAAGAAGACCCAGAAGACGCCCACCGCAACGCTGCCGCGCTGGGTAGATGAACTCAATAAAAACATAGGCACAGACTGGATGGTCAAAGCCAAAAACAGGGAAAGCTGGAAAAAATTGGACGAGGCCTATACCCGAAAAGGGGCCACAACCTTATAGAAAAGTGTAGGTGCATTGTTTTTTTTTTAAGTATATATATATTTTTTTTAAATGCGATTTTGTTAATAATCCACTTGTATATATTTTCTTTTCTTTTTGGTTATGGAAATAAAGGCTATATTATTATTATTATTGCTAAAAAACTTTACTTTTGTGATTTTTATTCTTAAGTAGCAATTTTTTTTATTTTATTTTTAAAGTGAATAAAAGTTTGAGAATTTAATCCGTATTTTCATGCGACAACCCCAGTGTCAACGACATTTTTTTATGAAAAGTTTCTGGTACCTGGTACAACATTGCCTATAAGCAATAAAAAAATATATAGTACCGTCATGACAATAATCTAACTGCCGGGGACAAGCACGGTGTCTCATGCATTTACACGGAAAAAAAAAATACTAAAAAGATCTACAATATTATATTTATTGAGATATCCTTCTAGGCAAAGTTGTGTCTTTTACCTATAACTTTGCCTACGACTTTGAGTGTTTGTAATTCTGAATGACGGCATGATTTAAATAGATTTGGGTTCTACCTGCAAGGCATAAGGCCTGTTTTCCATCTGAAAGTCTTTAAATATTAATAATAAATAGGTTCAGAGATACGAACAAAAAACGTCAAAATCGAGGCAAAGTTACAGCATTTTACTTAAACTCACATAAAATTTGTATTTCTCGGATTCCACCAGCATACTGAAAAGTATAATAATAATACCGTTTTTGAACATTGTTGGAATCTTTTAATCTCTGAAATGGTTATTATAGTTAACCGCAGAAAATAATAATGACAATCCGTTTAATTATTAAGTGAAATCATCGGTTTACTGTGCTGCGGTCCATTACACATTTTAATGGAAAAACAAATTGGAAATGTTTTGATAGCAAATTCAAATATCAAAGTTTCTAATTGACTTCAAAAAAACCGGCCAAGTGCGAGTCGCACTCGCACAGGAAGGATTCCGTACCACCGTACAATATTTAACATTACATATATAAAAAAAATCACGTTTGTTGTATGGGAGCCCCCCTTAATTTATTTAACTATTTATTTTTAAAGTGAATATACAACTGTTTAGGCTCGACTGACACCTATCTATTAGCGACGTGTGCCGTGTGAACGTATTGCCTGCAGCTTTCGGTCAGGCGCAGTTTTGTGGCGGTGTGTGGAAAAAAACTATTATAAAATGTACTTGGTAACTTGCCACCCGCACGAGCGGTCGAAATATTTTCTGTTCTTTTGTAATGTGTTTGAAGTAATCGTCATGTTCGTGAACGGGCGCCGTCAGTAGGGACTGGTCATCTCTTTGCTGCCACGGCTTATTTTAATTTAATTTTTGAATTGTTTTTTTTTTCTCATCTCTTCATTATGGACGCTTTTAACGTTCTGCATCGTTCTCACATGTATAATTTTTAGCATGAATGATGTAACCAAGACTTTGTAACCATATTATTTTGATTTAAAAGAGTGTCCATGGAGTTTCTTGTGCCCGTTCTGCTCCATAGGTACCTACGCTTTGGAATGGGCAACTAGCTTAGGGTTGCCATCCGTCCCGGTACACCGGGACATGTCACCGGTTTGGAACTTCTGTCCCGGTCGTCCCGGTTGATCTACAAAATGTCCCGGTATTTCAATTGCAACGTGTAATACGTCGACAGCGCATTTGAAGAAATAGCATACCTTAAAAAATTTATAGAACCAAGAAGAGGTAACGAATCTTGGGACGAAAAAGACATGCACCAAAAATGGTTAAGTTTTTTTCAAGAGACGGATATATTGGAAAGGAAACAGACTTTGATTTTAATGTGCCAATACTTATACGCTATCCCTGGTCATAACGCGAATGTGGAAAGAATATTTTCTTTATAGCTGCACAGTGGACTAAAGAACGTAATCGCCTTCACGTAGACACGGTCGAAAGCATAATTCAATGCAAGTTCAATTACAAAATGACATGTTCAGAATTTCATAAGTATGTTATGAGCAAACCGGACCTGTTAGATAAGGTGAAGAAATCTGAAAAATATCATAGCAATTAGTGTTTCCTGTGTAAAATCTACATTGTAGATATCTGATTTCTTTTTTAATTATTTTAATTTGATTAATAAGTTTCAGTAGTAACAAGTTTGTTTTTTTTTCTTTTACATCACATGGATATTTTCAGTCTCTTACTGCTAATGTCCCGGTCAGTACTTAGGCTGCTATGGCAACCCTAAACTAGCTTCATCTTTCTGACTGACCGACCCCTTGACAATTCAAAAGTGCCTGTAATTGGTTTAATTGAAATAAATGCTTTGAGTTTGAGTTTGTAAAATAATCCCAAAAATTTGCCTTTATCATTGAAGAAACCAAAGCATAATTTCACCCTTTATGTCGTAATAGACATAAAAATTGGCGACCGTGACAGGACGAAAAACTAAAATTTCTACAAATTGGTTGCGTGATCCCTCGAGACCACAAAAGGCCGAGTTTCCGTCGTGAAGCTGAAAACAACGAACATCCAGAAACCTAAGCATCGGTGCAGCAAAAGTATCGACACAGGTGTACGGAAGAAAAAGCAATTGCGGGACATTCATGTGGACCGGATCATCATAAGTTAAGTGCCCTTCCTTCCTCATTCTTACTCACTTGCCTATTGCCTTGCCTAAATCCTATCATCAGCTATCCTAAATCCTATCGAAAAGTGTGAAAAACGTGCCTTCCACTTGTTCAATAATTAAGCATTCAAGGTCAAAGTTTTACTTGATCAAACATACGTGTTTTTACATAACTCACTATAATATCAGCGTATTTTATTAAGCCCATCATTAGTATTCCATATCAGCAAGCTGGCACGAAAATTATCCAAATAATCATCCTAAATTACTATTTTAAAATATTATTTTCATTAGTTTTTTCATCTACCGACATCGTGTATTTCTCATGCCATTCTAGGAAACGAGAACGTACCGCAAAACGGGGCTACTTTGACTTCCAGGGTTACTTTGTCAGGCGTTGGAACTACTTTAACAGAGCGCCAAAATCGGTTTTCACGTGTGCTCAGCAAGTGTGCGTGACCTCGAGTAATATTGCGCGAGGCGCGGGGTGTGGGGAACGCGTCATAGCGTTGTGATCGGCCTGGTCAAAGTAACCCTGGAAGTCAAAGTAGCCCCATTTTACTGTAACGTTCCCAATCATTTATTAATATTGCTCGCCGAACTTTCCAGATACCTCGGCTCATCACGCTAGCACCATTGGAACGAGCAGAACTTGCATTCGGTGCTGGTGGCGTGCATTGCATATAGGCATATAAGCAGTGCCTACCTCGATATATCACCATAAGCCTGTCAATTGCATTTTAGTATGTGTGCCCCATAATTAAGAAACTCACTAAATTATCATACCTAACAAAAAATAAAATCTTCATAGGTACAAACACGCGCGGCAGTAGGCAGTCGCCGGACGGCCTACTCGGCTCCCGTACTATTCGCACATTGTCATTGGTCTTTTACTCGTTCAAGTTAATACGACAAAATTAAAAATACTTACGTCTCACGCTCTCACGCATAATATTCGACCTTCGCAATGTAGGCATGCCTACTCAAATAACCACACTTTTGACCTCACTTTTTTTCCGATTAGTGACCGCGTTTGCCTAGACTAGACCCGGCCTAGTACCTACCTATTCTGAAAACCAATCCACGCCACTGTGGGCAGCGTAGATCCGGTTTCCTAGTCGACGGGTGACGTCGAATTGAGGGGCGTGTGATTCCTTTATTTAACTCTCTGCTTGATAGTCTAGTATACTTAGCATATTTTGCTTTGACTAAATTATATTGTAAAAAAAAATGTCGCAAGAAGCCGATGCAAGGAAATTACGCGAATTAACTGTCAAGCGTAGCTCAATTAAGGGTCAAATTACCAAGATTAAAAACGTTTTGGATAAATTATCGTCTTCGGACTCATTAACAAATGTGGAAATAGCTGAATTAAAGATTAAACTTGGTAGATTTGAACAATTATCAGCTAGATTTGATGAGTTGCAAAGTCAGATGGAGCCTGTCATTAGAGCTTGAGGAGCGGGACAAAATTGAAGGTGAGATGGTGAGTGCGCTTGCCACTGCAAAGGGTTTGTTAGACAGCTGTACGCAATCATGTAATCATGACTGTCATGAATCCCGATCTGAATCTCACGGGTGGATGTTGTTTCGAACGCCGCTGTTGCGACACGTTGTTGCGAATTATTTTTCCACTGCCTCACAGGTTCGAAAGCTCATTTGACGGTGCATATTTTAAGTGACTCGAGTTCAGAGACTCTTTTTTGAACTTAGTTGATCGTAATAAGCAACTCTCGCCGGTACATAAATTTCATTATCTAACATCTTACCTTGAAGGAGACGCGGCACTCATAATTTCCAACCTTGAAGTATCATCTGAAAATTACAAGGAAGCTTGGAAGTTGTTGTGTGATCGTTACAATAATAAAAGATTGCTGCTTGATCATCACATGAATTCACTGTTTAACATACGTTCATTTAGCAGGGAAACTGTAAAGCCATTACGATTTTTAGTTGACCATGTTACAAAAAACTTAAGAGCATTATCTAGTCTAGGAATGCCCACTGATAATTGGGATATGTGTGTCATATTTAATTTAACTTCTAAATTAGACAATAATACACTTCTAAAATGGGAGGAATTCAGAAACCAGCTTGGTAATGATATTCCAACCTTAGAAAACTTTAAACAGGTTTTGATAGATCGCGCTGATGTGCTTGAAGCTTTAGATATTAATAAAACAGATAACAGCCACCGAAAGGGTTCACAGTATCCAAATAATCAAATTCGTTCGAATAGTAACACACAAAATAATCCTAATAATAACAGGATAAATTTCAAAAATGTTTTATAAAGACAGCAACAGCTACTAATAAAGACAATTCACACTCATTCGTATGCATAATCTGCAGTCAAAATCATAAAATATATGTAAGTATGCCCTAGTTTCAAAAACAAAACTATACAAGAAAAATGGGCAGATGTAAATCAATATAAACTTTGTTCAAATTGTCTTAAAAACAGGGTCATCCAGCAAAGGCTTGTGGATTTGGACCATGCCCTGATTGTAAACAAAAACATAAGTAATCGTCTCCTGCATAACCCTAGCGAGGCAGTTAATAGTAATCATGCACATTCAGAATCTGATTCTATAAACGTTAACTCATCGGAGTATCAATTTAATAATGTACTCTTATCTACTGCTTTAATTGAAGTTCATAATCCTAATATGAAACAGTACGTGCATTGCTCGATTGTGGTAGCCAAGGCAGTTTTATTACAAAATCCTTAAGAGATAAACTATCTCTTGATTCCATTCCAATAACTAGTATCAATATTATAGGTATCGGAAAACACGTGTCTAATACGGTGGAGGAGAGCTGCATTGTTAAATTGCAATCAATTTATAATCAGTTTGATGTTACTTTTAATATGCTTGTCATGGATGAATTAACTGGATATTTACCGGAAAGCCACGTTAATATTAACTAACGTTACGTTTATTAACTTTTATTTAATAGAGAACATTTATGGCTTACGGCACGTGCATGCTGGCCCGCGGCTGTTGTTATCAACAGAGGTCGGAGTATGTAGATTGATTTATGATTTAAGATTTAATCTAACCTTAACAGGTATTTTCATAATGCAAGCTGGTGTGTTTGCTAAAGAACAGTCCACATTTTTTATTACATGCGACTTACATTCGAAATATACCCGTCGAGACCCAACACGGCTAAGAATTCCTTCACATCAAAGCACATTATGTCATAAGAATAGCTTTATCACAGCAATTAAAATTTTCAACAATATTCCAAAAGAAATAAGGGAACTCCCTCTAAAACGCTTTAAATCAAAACTACACAAATGGCTTATTGGTAATTGTTTTTATAGTGTGAAAGAATTTTTTGATAAAAAAGTAGCTGATAAATATAAGATATGATGCTGAGATTTAATAATATTGCTTTATATACCTAGCTATTATTCTTATGTGTTCAAATAGATACGAAACCCTAATAACCAATGTTATTAAAAATGCTTTAGTTTTAATTTTAAAAAATTACATACAAGTTACATTTAACTTGGACAGGCCTGATGGTCTAGTGGTTAGTGACCCTGACTGCTATGCCGGAGGTCGTGGGTTCGATTCCCACCCAGGACAAATGTTTGTGTGATGAGCACGATCATTTGTTCTGTGTCTGGGTGTAATTTATCTATAATATGTATGTATTTAGAAATATATAAGTATGTTTATCAGTTGTCTAGTACCCATAACACAAGCTCTGCTTAGCTTGGGACTAGATGGCGTTGTGTGATAGTTGTGGAATATTATTATTATTATTATAAAACTTATTTAAATATTTGTATGCCAGACCATGGCGGAACATGTAAGATCAACACGTTATTTATAAGACCTTAATATACCATGTTTTAAAGCAAATAAATATATTCTATTCTATTCTAAGGTCGATGACGTCAAACGTAGATGATAATATGGATATGCCTCCAAAATACCGGAACTTCATATTTATTGTGATATTTGTTCCGGAATTTTGAAATTAGCACGAATTTGTGTTTAAGGTGAAAAACGTATTATTAATATCAATCTACGCTGCCAGTGTTATCTAATGGTGAAAGAAATCAGTATTTTATTTTATACAAAAATACCTTGGAATAGTTACACCGTATTTAATTTTTGTCCCTTACTGTTGAATTAGAAATGACGCTTGACAAAACTTAGACAGGGCCTTTTGTTTCTTTATCTCGTGTTCATCTATGTTCACGACGCATTGACCGCACGCAACGATCAATCAGAAGCAAGTATCCTGTATGACTCATTGGGTGTTCATATAATAAACGATTTTGTTAGCCTATCTGTATGTTTTTTATTTTATTTTATTCTATAATTCCAATCCCGGAACTTTTTCCGGTACTTCCCGCATATTATGGATAAAATGGCATGTCCATATTATAATATCTGGACGCAAGTATATAAAATCAATCTACCTACTCCGACCTCTGGTTATCAATGATACTCGTAAGGGAAACTGTATTGCCGCTAAATGGCAGAAGGTTAGCTCGACACACAGTTCACAATTGCGTCCGATGTTGTCGTGTCCGCGGCAAAACTCTTTATCCTAAAATGGGTGATTTGCCATCACAACGTGTGAATGCAGATTTTCCATTCAATTCAGTGGGTATAGATTTTGCTGGATCTTTTTACATAATTAATCGTAAAGGTAAAGGTGCAAGGGTGAACAAAATGTTACCTTTGCTTATTTGTGTGCTTGCGTTATAAGCATGCGCGGTCCGAGGGGGGGGTCGTAGGGGTCATGACCCTCCCCAAAATCATTCAAGCTGTCGAGAGTCTGAATGACTTACTTGCCTTACTAACTATACTTGTTTACGCCTGGCTTAATTGTGAATACGTTCAGTGCGCGTCACGTTTTGCTAATTTAAAGGGCCAGGCGCCTCGTACGTGACCTACCTTCACTAATTACAAATTGTCAGTCGAAATTTTCACCATCGTCGAAGCTTGTACAATAATAATTGTAAAAATACAATGTTTACCCCTAATTAAACCACTACCTCGATACGGGAGTTTCATTGAAGATACTTGAAGCCCCAACATCTGGCGACCAGGACAGACCTGTAATTTTGGGCGAAAAACAAGTTCGATCATTGCGACCACGCGCTGCCGGTGTAGCCATTGCGCCGCAGCTACTTTTCATCCAAATCAAGCATCATAATTATGTTTTTTTTTTTTTTTTTACTTATTTATTAATAACCAACTTATATTGACAGTTTGCACCACACATACAAGTTATCATCATACCTGGGTTCCTTGGAGGTGTACCAGCCATTGAAGCCACCGCCGGTCAACGATCAGCATTCAGCATCGTACCGCAGCATCGGCCAATGCAGCTAAGTGCCCATTTTTCCTTGTGAATTCCCTGTTACCTACTTACCCTTTACCTTTTATAACCTTCATAAATCCTTCCAATACCTATTTAAAATAGCTTTTAAGAGTGCCTTGGTGTCTGTAGTCATTGCAGTGACTTAAAACAATCACATCAATACACCATACGCAGGTCATATAGTATCTACCTAAATTCACATTATCTATTGGCAAAAGTTTTTACTGTCCATACGAATATACCTAATAGTGGGCTACATTATCTTCTTATGATATTATCATAGTTTTATCCGTGCTTCACAACAGGCTTATAACTGTGCTATAAGCATATTTTTCACCCACCTCGCCGAACATTCCAGGCCGATCTCTTCGTGTAGCGCATCGTCGCGCGTCGGGCCGTCTGCCGTGTCACCGTGTGATCGGAGCGAAGTCCTACCCACAGCCAGCTGCTGCGCCGGGCCGGCCTCAGGTGACGTTAGGCGAGGAGCGTGAGCTAAGCTTTTAGTTTTTTTATATTATCATCACCTAGTTTGTGTCTGTATAATTTCCATAGTCAAACCTATTTGAAATCAAATTGTTTATTCAATCCGATTTAACATACAATATTAACAAGGTTTGAGTTCACAATGGGTAAAGATTATGGAGGTGAATCTAGCACAAACAATCCTCAAGCATTACAGGATCTTTTGGTGAAACGTAGTTTCATAAAAGGTCAAATCACTAAATTTAGAAACTTTTTATCAAATGTTACCTCTAATGAATCGCTTACCTACTCAGATTGAGTTACTAAGCAAAGAGTCTATCTACAGCCGTTTTGATGACTTGCAAAATCAAATAGAAGTATTAAACTGAACATTTATCTAATGAGATTGATGAACGTGATACTATCGAACAACTATTTATACCCAACATTGCAATTGCTCAAAGTATTACACAAAAACATAATTCGAACCGTCATGATGAAAGTAATTAAGTATAAGGATTTAAATTCAAGTCAGATAACTAGGTGCAGGTCCATGTAATCATGACCATCATGATATAGGTTTTAAATTACTACCTCAAATTCAAGTTGCTAAGTTCGACGGGTCTTGCTTCCGTTGGCTTGAGTTTCGTGACACATTCTTATCTATACCACATGAGTAGACAAACGGAACAGAGGCAAAGCTTCTTAAGAACGTGCAAAATTGTTACCTATTTTGGTAGGGTTGTCACAATAGGTTACGACAAATTAAACAAAACATTTGTTAAATAGTTTTATTATTCAGTATGATTTACAAATTACTTACCCTAATAATTTTCTTTTTATAATTTTTGTTTTTTAATCATTTATTGTTTCTTTTAATGGTGTGGTAAATGCTTTGAGCTGAAACAAAAATAAAATGGAAATGCGAACCGAACACTATTGTACAAAAGACATAGGTAGACCTATAGTTTAAAGATTATATACCTATTTTTTAAATATTTATTTAATTTCAAGACCTACTAGTAGCGAGAAATAAGTACGATGTAGGTATTAATAATAAGTTTCGATTAAAAATGCTTTTTAAACTCGTATTCAAACTTTCATGATCATGCTATTATGGCCTTTGAGGAGTTCCTTTGTGAGAAGACCTGTCTGCGCAGCAGCAGTCTATGGTGAAGATCATGTTTAGCAAGCAAAATTAAATTTAAATAAAAAGTTTCACTTTCAAGTCCATGCTACTAACCGTTAAAGAGTTCCCTCGTAAGGAGACAATGCTGGCTGCAGCAGCAGTTCATGATAAATATCGTGTTGAATTATCAAAATTCATCTATCATAAAAATTTCGTGATCGTGCTACTAACCGTTGAAGAGTTTCCTAGTGAGGAGATAATCCTGGGTGCAACGTCAGGTTATATCTTATTATTCCATTATCACCGAAGTTACACAGGTATACAAAATTTCAGCTCAATCAGACATCGGGAAGTGGTTCAAACCTTACTTGCAATATTTAAACTTAACACACATACCTAATACATACCAACCCATCCACGTACCTACAAATATATAGTAAAAACTTGTAATAATAATAAAAAGGTAAAAACCGTGTACAACCGTCTTCTTATCAAAAAGGTACTTACTTGAAAAAGAAGTAATCAAATATTTACTTACCTATACCTCCTTGGGATAGTTGCTGTATGATATATCTTTATTTTTTCTAGTATTATTCACACACACAGTACAATAAACCACCATTATTAACAATAATGAAAGGAGTATACAACTTTGCAGACTTTTACTCCGGGGTTTCTCCACAGGCATGCAGGAAATATAAATAAAACTCGAGGCTCATGCAAAATAAAGCTGCGTGTAGATGTGGTGAGTGGGACGTCATGCGTGGGCGGCTGCGGGCGGAGTAATGAACAAAATGTTTAGAGCCGCGCGTCTTTTATAAGCGGCGCTCGTAGCGCAGAGGGCGGGGATACGTGATTTATCCTTCCGTGATTATGTGTTTGTTTTTGTTGTGTTGTTAGTGGCAGCATATTTATTTATTATTGTAATTCAGGTACACATACATGGTTATTAGGTACACATACATGGTTATTAGGTACACATACATGGTTATATACAAGAACATCAAAGTAAAACAACAATTAGAATAAATCATAAGAGCAAATTATAAAGGGAAAACGAATACAGGATTAAACTAAATAACTACTTAGGGCTAAATTATACATGTAAATGGCCTTAAAACTAAGCTGTTATTTACAATCTCCCCCTCGTGCGCAAGCACCAAAACGTTTAGTCCGCTGTTGTGATCACGATGAGGCGAGAGGCCGGACGGCGAATCAGACCAGCTGCTGTTCTTACTTCGGTTATTCTGACTCGACCATCTGGTCCTGGGTGAACTTTCATCACTTCACCTCGAGGCCACACTCCTCTGGGCATCGTACCGTCGCATATAATTACGATGTCGCCGACTTTCAGGTTCTTATGTTGGGGATTGCCGCTGGGTCGGGGCATTAAGAGAGGTCTATATTCAGCTGACCATCTCGCCCAAAAGGCATCGGCTAGTGCTTGAGCGGCTTTCCAGGAGTGTGTGTTTGCATGTGTGTCTTTAAATGAGCCAAACGGTGACATTCCACTAGAGCGCCCAATAAGGAAATGATTGGGGGTTAACGCTTCTTCATCTAGGTTGGGGTTCACCGGGGTCAATGGCCTCGAGTTGATCACGTGTTCGGCTTCCAGCAGTAACGTGTGCAGTGTTTCGTCGTGTGGGAACCTCTCCTTCAGGGTGACTTTCAAGGCTGATTTTACAGATCTGACCAATCTTTCCCAGGCGCCTCCCATGTTTGGGGCACCCGGTGGTATCTTCTTCCAGGTTATCAGCTTCTCTGAAGCGAAAGCTTTAAGACTGTGGTCGTTGCTCTGCATGGCTTCGGCGATTTCGTTTTCAGCACCCACGAAGTTGGTTGCGTTATCGCTGTATATGACAGTCGGCGTGCCGCGGCGTGCCATCATTCTTCGCAGGCTCATGATCATGGAGGAGGCCGTGAGGGATGTGGCCACCTCCAGGTGCACTGCGCGTGTGGTGAGGCAGGTATATAGTGCGCCCCACCTTTTTTCTAGCCTTCGTCCGACTGTTACTTGCATGGGCCCAAAATAATCCACCGCGGTTGCAGTAAAGGGTGGTTGGTTTTGGGCCAGCCTTTCTGTTGGTAGGTCGCCTAAGGGGATTTTTGAGGGGATCCCCCTATAGGTCCGACACCACTGGCATTTGTTGCAAATGTAGCGTATAACTCCGCGCAGTCCTATTATGTGGTATCGCTGCCTCAGCTCATTCATTACGGTTTGATGATTGCCGTGGTTGAAGGTTGAGTGCGTGTGATGCACCAACAGCTGAGTGAATCCTTCTTTGGCATGTAGGACTGGCAGGTTGTGCTCGTCTGTGATTCTGCTGTCTAAACACAGTATGCCGTTGCGGTCGATTTTCACGGAGAGCTTGTAGAACGGGGACTTCTTCGGCGGTCGCCGCCCGGCCTCCATGGTCTTGATATCTTCGGCGAATGAGTTGTACTGGCTCCTCCTCACGAGCAATAGCTCTGCCAGTTTGATGTGGTTTGGTGCGATTTCCTTACTCGTGTTTCTTTTGAGTAGTTTGGCTTTAAATACCTCAGCGGCGAGCAGAACGGTGGCAGCAGCACGTACTAATCGAGTGTATTTCGAGAAACGCTCTATCTCAGGTAAATAATCGCTAACGTCGTGCCTGATGGTGACGTGGACTTGCTTAAGCAGCCGTTCCTCCCCTGAAGGGGGTGGCGGCGTCTCGACTTGCTTTTCTCGCGGCCATGTCTCGGCATCGCGCCTAATGAAATCGGGTCCATAGAACCACCTATGTTTCGAATCGAAGCCGGCGGGTATACCCTTAGTCGCGTCGTCCGCGACGTTGTCGGCGCTGGGCACCCATCGCCAGTTAACTGGAGTTGTTAGACTCTCTATTTCCGCTAGTCGGTGCGCCACGAACGATTTAAATGTGCGCGGGTCTGATTTGATCCATGCTAGCACTGTTTTAGAATCGGACCAGTAGTAGCACTTGTTTATGTTGTAGTCGGACTCGCGCTTGACCGACTCGGCTAGTCGGCTTCCTAATACTGCGGCCTGGAGCTCTAAGCGGGGTATCGATATCGGCTTCAACGGAGCTACCTTGGCTTTGCCGGCCACTAATCGCGACGTTTTTACGCCTCCGTTCGAACCCGAACTTACGAAATAAACTGAGGCTGCATATACTTTTTCGCTCGCGTCGCAGAATACGTGTAGGTCTCCTTCGCCAGAGGGCGTGGCGGGTACGTACCTATCTAGCTCTAATCTTTTTAGTAAGTTTAAATTGTTTATAAACGATATCCACGTCGCGTGATGTTCGGCCGTGATGGGGTCATCCCATCCTATCCCGCTACGCCATATCTCTTGTATTAGACACTTTCCGATCATGGTGACCGGTGATACCAAGCCGAGCGGGTCGAATACCGACATGACCGCGCTGGTTACCTGTCGCTTGGTAGGCAGAGTGTCGCCTCGAATGACGCTTGCGGGTGTGCTTCTAAGATTGACATTGAAACCTAACGTATCGCGCGCGTGGTTCCAAATGAGGCCTAATGTTCGCTCCGTGTCGCTTTTTCCGAGCGTTGTCGTATCGCTACTGCGTGTATCCGTGACGTCACTTATCACTTCGGGCACGTTCGACGCCCATCCGCGTAACTCGAAAGATGCGTTCAAGTGGACTTTGTACATGGCGTTTATTACCTGTTTCGCCTGGTTTTCAGTGTCGAACGAGCCTAAGTAATCGTCCATATAAAAATTACGCACAGTAGCCTTCGCGACCTCGGGGTATTGCTGACCGTGATTTTCTGCGTTTTTATTCTTAACATAGATGGCGGTACACGGAGAGGAGGCCGCCCCGAATATTAGTGATGTCATCCGGTACTCTTGTGGCGGCGCCTCTCTATCTTCACCCCTCCATAAAAATCGCAGACTATCACGGTCCTGCTGAGCTATTTTCACCTGCAAGAACATCTCTTTGATGTCGGCTACTACCGCGATACGGCCTTCTCTGAATCTGATTATCACACCGAATAACGACTGCAGTAAATCAGGGCCTGCTAAGAGCGCGTCGTTTAGACTTTTTCCCCCATACTTAGCGGCCGCATCGAACACTAATCGTACTTTACCTTTCTGCGGGTGCACTACTGAGAAGTGCGGTAAGTACCAGCTACGTGGCGATGCGGCCGGGGTGTCTATTCTTTCAGCATAACCCGCCTCTATGAGGTTATTCACCTGTTTACTGTATTCGGTTTTCAGATTCGAGTTTTTATCTAGTTTGCTCTCTAGGCTGTATAAACGGTTGAGCGCTTGTTTTTTGTTATTTGGCATAGTTTCGGCGTCCGTACGCCATAGCAAACCCGCCTCGTACCTATTACTATTTATTTTTTTACAGGTTTTATCTAAGATGGCTAGGGCGCGTTGGTCGGGGTCGGACGCTGGCCTGCGCGGTTCGATTCCTAATGATTCTATGCTAAAATAATTTCGTATGAGTTCTAGCGCGGGGTCGTCGGCCTGAGTGGGCCTCACATGGTTCACGATCGCGACAGTACCACGTGGTCGCGCGTTTTGCCCGTGCAGAACCCAACCCAACTTGGTCAACGATGCTACGGGCTGGCTCTTTTTCCCGACACGTAATTGTCGTGACGTAATCAGGTGCCAATTGTCCTGGCCTATTAGCACGGTCGGTTTAGCTCGCTCGTAGCATAGTTCATCCTCTAACTCCGTTAGGTGGCCGCATTGTCGCACTAGGTCTCTGCTGACCTCCTGAGGCGATAAGTTTAATTTTCCTATGGTGTTCGCGTTCATAGTTTCTATGTTTCTGTTACATAGTCCGCGGATCGATAAAGTGACATGACACGACTCGCGGTCGTCTATTCTGTTGCCCCCTACCCCTTCTAACGTCAAGAGCTGGCTGCGTCCCCTAGGTATTACGCTGTCCGCCACCTCACGCTCAACGAGCGTCATGGTTGAGCCTTCGTCTAGCAAGGCGTATGTGGCTGTCGTTCCTATGGGGCCGCTTAATTCTACCGGCACTATTTTTAGGTAGGTGTTAGACGCGTGTACATGATTTATCGAGCTTACGTTTCCGCGGGTAGGCAGAGATGTACTGTCGCTGCCGTGCAACATTTTATGGTGGGCCGCTTCGCACCCGTTTACGCCGCACGGTATGTATTTACACTTAAAAGGTCGCCCGTGTGAGTTACCTAAGCATCGAAAGCACATTTTATTTTTCTTAGCCGTGTCCCACCTTTCATTTACCGTTAGTTTAGCGAAGTCGGCGCACTCCGAGGCGCGGTGATTTCCCGCGCACATTGCGCATTTTTTACTCGACTCTGCTGATGCCTCGACTGCCGGTCGTGATGAGCGTGGCTTATGTGATTTCGACGCCTGTTTCTTCGGGGAGGTTTTACTTACTGCGGCTACCGTTTTACGTGGCGCGGGCGGGTCGATGTTGGCCTCCGACCGGTCGCAAGAGCTGTCGCTACCGGAGTGTTCGCGTTCGCGGGTCGTGTTTACGGCGCGCTGCCTTGTACGGTTTTTTCTTTCGTCTCGCGCCGTTTCGTAGGCAAACATCGCGCCGCACTGATCGGCCATAATGTTTAGGAATCTAGATAACAATTCTAATTCCGGCGCTCCGGTGCGCTCTGACCTGAACTCGTACCATTTGTATTTTAATATTATACTGAGTTTTTCTACTATGCGACTGACTAACTCAGGCGAGTACAGATATTGCGGCTGATTGAGTGATTTTATTGCCGCTACTGTATTCGATACTTTGCTCGCGAAACTACCTACATTGCGCCCGTCTTCCGACATGCGGGGCATGCGTTTTATATTTTCTAGTTCAGAGAGTATGAGTAATTCCGGTCTTCCGTACCGTCTTTCTAGCGTGTCTATCACCTCATACGGATCCGACACCGTGAATAATAACGCTCTGACCGTTTCGCGAGCTGCGCCTCTAAGGGCTTTTCTTAATCTAGCCACGTTTTGTACGTCTGTAAACATGTCCACTGTGTCATTAAAGACCGATTTGAAGGCCATCCACTCTGCGATCGCCCCGTCGAAGTGGGGTAGTTCGTGGATGAACTTCGGTGCCGCGGAGTCTGATCTGTTGGAGTTTACCGCTGCTACTATCGCGTTGGCCAGCATCGCCATGTCGCTACTATTATTATTATTAGACGTCATGTCTTTGCCAACGCGTGGTTCGCTCCTACTCGCATTGGGTGGTCGTGTGGCTTGTCCCGGGATTTGAGCGTTATTGTCTAATATTGCCGGCCTATCGTTCGCGCATTGTTCCGAGATCCAACCTTCTACACGCGACTTTTCTACTCTGGACGGCGGTTCCGCGTCGTTGGAGCTCTCTAGTTCTAATCTGGCTATTTCCAAACGACTTACGGCAGCTGCGGATGCCGCCCTAGCCCGTGCTATCTCGGAATTGTGTAACTCTAATTCGGCTTTTAATATGGACAACCTGCTACTCGCTCTGTCCCCGGGGACATTTACTACTGTGCCCGACGCACTCCTAACATGCGCGTTTGACTCGTCTGCTTGCGCGGACTTTGGTTCGATTACTCTATCCGCCCTATCGCTAATGAGCGTGCTGCTTTCACCGTTCGTGTCCTCTGTGCCGGTGCCCTTACTCCACGTATTTGTTTCGGTCGACGTTGTCTGACCGGACGCCGGCGTGGCGTCTGTGGCAGGCGTAGATTTGCCTGAACGTAATACACGTGCGTTTTCCATTGCGCACGAGAGGGGCCCTACTCCTATTTTTAACTTAAAACTAACACTTTATCACTTTCACTTGCACTTTTGTTCTTCTCGTTGTGTCGCCTACCTTGCCTATCAGCCTGGCCGGACTCCTACCGCGGTGATGCCGGACCAGGAATGGGAATGATTGGGGAAAGGAGGGTAGGAACCTCCCGGCAGAGGATGCGGGCGCTCACGGGTGCATCAGAGTGCGGTGGGAATATTCCACACTCGTCGTTGCGTACCAACTCGTGGTCCCAGAGCGTATCCACACCTTACCGGCGGGGTCTGACTGTTACACCTGGGTAGGTGCGTGGAGCCGTCAGATGGTCCACTGTGCTTCTGTACGTTTGGCGGCCGTTTATCACCGCTAGGTGGCCACGTACTTGTGATGATTTGCTTCCAAGTAATTAGCAGTGGTTAAGCAAGCCAACTGCTAACACTCGCGCGTACTTGTTTCTTTCTTGACGCGAAGGATTGAAGTTTCTTCTTGCTTGAGCACAGGTTTCTTGATGACTTGACACGGAGTGAAAGGAGTTTCTTCTTGTTTGAGCGCGGATTTCTTGAACGGAGACTGGAGCTTTTCCTGCTTCAAATCTTGAATCCTGATGCAGAGATCCGGAACTCGAAGGACCATTGAAAGGAGTATACAACTTTGCAGACTTTTACTCCGGGGTTTCTCCACAGGCATGCAGGAAATATAAATAAAACTCGAGGCTCATGCAAAATAAAGCTGCGTGTAGATGTGGTGAGTGGGACGTCATGCGTGGGCGGCTGCGGGCGGAGTAATAAACAAAATGTTTAGAGCCGCGCGTCTTTTATAAGCGGCGCTCGTAGCGCAGAGGGCGGGGATACGTGATTTATCCTTCCGTGATTATGTGTTTGTTTTTGTTGTGTTGTTAGTGGCAGCATATTTATTTATTATTGTAATTCAGGTACACATACATGGTTATTAGGTACACATACATGGTTATTAGGTACACATACATGGTTATATACAAGAACATCAAAGTAAAACAACAATTAGAATAAATCATAAGAGCAAATTATAAAGGGAAAACGAATACAGGATTAAACTAAATAACTACTTAGGGCTAAATTATACATGTAAATGGCCTTAAAACTAAGCTGTTATTTACAAATAATATACCACGTTTTTACATTAAAATATTCAAACTTGGAACTAACAAAACAAACAACGTGCGTCGCACTGACCCTGAGATTGTCAACTAGCTGTGCCAGCGTAAACCGGTTTTTTCCAGTCTCGCCGCGTACGTGACAAGCGGCCAGTGGTCACGCACACATGCCCCGCGTGCTTGTAGTAGTGCAACCGATTCGCGCGGTTGTTTGAAGCTTTGTATCTGTTCCGTTTGTCTAATCATGTGGTGTTAGCCCCGACTGGCGCACTGAGAAACGGGTCGAGATTTTGTTAAAGTGTGCGTGCGTCGATGCATAGATACTATGGCGCACACATACAAGCCGAGCGCGGTGCGTTTGTATGAAGATAACCTACTTCCCTTCTCTTTATACTTTGCTACTATTATACTACTACATTAAAAAATGACGTTTGTATACGTATGAATGTGTGCGTGAGGTACTTGTGTTTGCGAGCGCTCTTGTTAAAGAACAGCGACGAATACGCCGAAGTGCGGGGTGAGGTGCGGTAACTGATGTTAGTGCGGGGAAGGGAGTGTCCTTTCTGTACGTAGTACTTTAAGTATTCTGTGCCTCTACGAGCTACGAATCTGTCTAAGCACGCAAGGAAACCATCTGCGGAGAGAGAAGATAACACTTCCAGATGTACTGCTTTTGTTGAAAAACAGACAAACAGTGCTAAATACGCCTTGGTCACTTTAGCATTGCGACGTAGGCTTTCTTTAATTAAAAAAGGACCCCCGAGGTCAACTCCGACGTTAGAAAATACCTTATTAGGTATCAACCGAGTTGGTGGCAAAGGTGCCATTTCGGGTTGCAGTAAAGACGGTTTACATTTAAAACACGTTTTACACTTGGATAAAACGGATCTTATGACGCTACGAGCAGACAATATCCAAAAATTTTCATTGATTATACTTTGCAATGTTCGCGGTCCTACATGTAAATATTTTTTATGTAAATAATTGATTAATAGTTTGGTAAATAAACTGTTTTTCGGAAGAAGCCGCGGATGTTTAGAATTATACGGGAGTTCGGAATGACCTATGCGACCCCCTACCCTGAGGAAGTCGTTGGAATCAATAAATGGAGATAATTTTCGTAAGGATGAAACGTGTTTCTTATCTTTAATCAATTTTAATTCCGCTTCAAAATAAGCATTTTGAACTAATTTTATCAACTTATCGTGAGCTTCGTTTAATTCGAAGGTTGATAATACTCCCGATTTATAGTTACCCCCTTATTCATAAAACTTATCAAACCTATTTTAGTTCAAATGGGGTTTGCCTCTTTCTTACACACAGAAATGACAACGTGACAGATGAAGACAAACGTTCTATAAACTTATTTTAGCTAAAATAGAGATAAAATAGGATTATGAATAAGGGGGCAAGTGTTTATGTCGCTATTTTTTCGTCTAAATCTTAAAATCCAAGCAAACGATCTTTGCAATTTGGAAAATGATGAAAACTGTTGAAAGATTCTTTCACAAAATTCTGTTTTAGTTTCATTAAAATTATCATTATTTTTATGTTCAGTCAAGAAATTAATAGACGTTTTTAATTCCGGTACTTTATTATTACTCTCATTAACAAACACTGTCAGGGGCAAATCGGTATAATTTTGATACATCCAATCAGTGCCCTGTAACCAACGTTGATTAAAACTGACAAGTTGTTCCGGAGACGCTCCGCGAGAACAAATATCTGCTAAATTATGTTCACTACACACATGCCGCCAAAAATGAGGGGGTAAAACTTCAATAATTTTCGTAACGCGATGACTGACAAAGGTTTTCAGTTTATAAGGTTCCGTTTGAAGCCACGACAGTACGACTGTCGAGTCGGAAGCTGCTGTTATTTTGTTAATTTTAACGCGAGTAAATGTGTCAACTACGAACTTCATTAATTTGCTCAACAAAACAGCACCCATTAACTCCAACCGAGGAATTGTGACGAGTTTTATTGGTGCGACTTTAGATTTCGCGGTCACAAGACGAACCTTTACGTTACCCTTTTGGTCGCGGCTAATAACATACACGCATGCTGCATAGCCACGCAATGAAGCATCACAAAATCCCACTAAGTCGCTCTCCGTCTCCCTTGGTTGTAGCATATGACGCTCTATACGTAATTCCTTTAACAGAGGAAGTTCCAAAATAAAATTTTGCCACGATTTTTTAATGTTATCGGGCAACTTTTCGTCCCAACCAATGCCTAGCTTCCACAGTTCTTGCATGATCTGCTTCGCCACAAAAGTGCATGGTGCGATAAAACCCACGGGATCGTAAATCGACGCTAGCAATTTTAGCACTGATCGTTTGGTTGACACGCTGTCTGTTAAATTAACTGAAAAAACAAAATTATCGGATTTTGGAATCGTTTTCATCTTTAACGAATGTTACGGAATTTTCCCTATTTTCTGAGGGTACGCGTTGTAGTAACTTCTCACTGTTACTCATCCACTTTTTTAAGGTAAAGTTGGCACTTTTAAAAATACTAATTAATTGATCCTGTACTAAGCAAGCTTGCTCAAAAGTGTTACACGAATATAGAATATCGTCCATGTAAACTCCCTCACGGATAGGGTTACCATATGACAGGCGTTTGCCGCATTTGGCAGGCATTTTAAGGTTTAGACAGGCGTGCGGCCGGCATTGGTCTGAGACAGGCATTTTTAAATTTCGCATTTTTTTTCTGAAAGCTTAACTACACAGTGATGCAATTTTCTTAAAAGTACGGAAGTGAATGGTCATCATCATCATCATCATTTCAGCCGAAAGACGTCCACTGCTGGACATAGGCCTCCCCCAAGCACCTCCACTTCGACCGGTTTTGTGCTTCTCTAAGTGAATGGTGACATTACAGAATTCATGAAAATCTGCCAGCTTGTGTTCTCTATTTTGGCACACAATGCGAACGTAGAACGTACGTTTTCTCTCGTCAACGCCAAGTGGAGTAAAGAAAGAAATCGGCTGAAAATTGAATCGTAAAAGCAATATTAATTACACAGGAAAATTACAAACATGTATCTTGTGAAGATTTTTACATTTATATATTAGAAAAGAAAGAAGTCCTCAAAAAAAATAATGTCCTCTGACAAATATCAGTAATTAAAATATCCTTCTTCATTATTATCTGTTGGCTTTTACTTATTACCTACAGCGTTTTGCTTTAGACAGGCATTTTTCTGAAAATTCAGGCATTTTAGGTACCATAGACAGGCATCCCTCTATTTACAAATGGTAACCCTACTCACGGAGGACCTGAGCAGCGAATGAAAAACGTTTTCCTTCATCGTTAGCTAACTGAATTAGCGTCCGAATTGCTAAGAACGGTGAACAACTAAGTCCGTACGTCACGGTTTTTAATTCGTATAATTTTATTGGATCGTTAGGCGATTCCCGATATAAAATGTGTTGATACAAGCGATCTTCTTTTCTTAATGCGATAGCACGATACATTTTACAAACATCACTTACTAGACAATATTCAAATAGTCGAAATTTCAAAATGATTGCCGCAATATCCGGATACAACTTAGGGCCGACTAATAGTATATCATTCAAGGACACGTTATTGCTACTCTTCGCGGACGCGTCGAACACTACACGTAAAGGAGTGGAGGTGCTAGTAGGTCGCAAAATACTGTGATGTGGAATAATGTATTTGCTATTTTTGCTACCCTGATAAAGTTCCATATGACCGAGGTCTTCATATTCTTGCATAAACTCCTTATACTTCTTATTTAAATCAGTAGTACGCGCGAGTTTACGTTCCGTGTACAATAACCGGTGTTCAGCCACAGTGCGCGTTGCATCTAGCGGCGAGCGTTCAGGCGCAAAAGGCAGCGGTACTACGTATTGCCCGTTCGACTCTCGAGTATGTTCCTTAGAGAATATCTCCTCGGCTAATTGATCCATTGGATTTATTGAAGGCGTGCACGGCACTTCCTCAATTTCCCAAAAACTGCGTAAAGTTTTTTCTATCGACTGTTCTTCATTGTATGATACCGATAAGTTAAGATTTTGCGAACTATTATTATCAAGTGGATATAATTTTCCGCTAATAAAATAACCAAAAACTGTATTAATAACACTCGGAATACCCTTCTTAATGACTAGTGGTTTATCTCTAATGATATCTGGCACTATGTCGTTACCTAACAAGATATCTATTCGCGAACGCAAACAACAACAACAACAACAGACAGTGAAAACAGTGGATCCGCTAACTTATAAGTGTCATATTCGTTAATGACGATATCTGTGAAAGAGATATTAGGCATATCAGCGGAAACCTTAGAAATAACTACTAAATGTTGGACCCTTCGCATGTCTAGGTTTTAAAACACAAGTGACCATGCCTTGATTTTTAACTAGGTATGCCCCCACCTATACCGTGAATGGAAAAAGGACATTTTTTTACGTTGTAATCCTAGTTTCTGAGCACATTCAGTGGTTATAAAAGAACTCTGAGCGCCTGAATCAATGACTGCACGCCAATCTTGATAGTGACCAACACAGTCAATAACATGCGTAAGTGTAGTACCTAAGGGCCTGCGCACACCACGTTTTTTAAACGCGCCGTTGACGCGCGTTTGTAGCGATCAGACGCGATACGCACGCGAGTCTGTAGACTTTTAATAGGATAAACCGGCCAAGTGCGAGTCGGACCCGCCCATGAAGGGTTCCGTAGCAGCAAGTAACATAATATAAAAGTTCTTGTAGTTCGTTGTAACTTTGTGAAAGGTAAATTGCGGTTTTCGATTTATGACGTATTAAAAAAAAACTACTTAGGTACTAGATCTCGTTCAAACCAATTTTCGGTGGAAGTTTACATGGTAATGTACATTATATATATTTTTTTAATTTTATCATTCTCTTATTTTAGAAGTTAGAGGGGGGGGGACACACATTTTACCACTTTGGAAGTGTCTCTCGCGCAAACTATTCAGTTCAGAAAAAAATGATATTAGAAACCTCAATATCATTTTTGAAGACCTATCCATAGATACCCCAGTACCCCACACGTACAGGATTGATGAAAAAAAAATTTTGGAGTTTCAGTTGTAAGTATGGGGAACCCCAAAATTTATTGTTTTTTTTTTCTATTTTTGTGTGAAAATCTTACTGCGGTTCACAGAATACATCTACTTACCAAGTTTCAACAGTATAGTTCTTATAGTTTCGGAAAAAAGTGGCTGTGACATACGGACGGACGGACAGACAGACAGACATGACGAATCCATAAGGGTTCCGTTTTTTGTCATTTGGCTACGGAACCCTAAAAAGCGCGCCGGCGACGCGCGTTTCGAAAACGCGCGTCGACGGCGCGTTTAAAAAACATGGTGTGCACAGGCCCTTTAAACTACTCCATAATCGCAGTTATTGTTAATTAACGCTTGCTGTATCGGTGAATGTGTTGTATCACTTACGAAGTGAGACGACACTAGAGCTTGCTGCGAGTGCGAAAGAGACGGCTGCACGTTAATGGACGACATTCCCGCGCTTTCTTCCTTCGCGTTATCTTTATGTAATAAATAATGATGCGATGATGCGCACAGTGTGCGCATCATCATCAAAAGTACAATGAATTGCGGGGTGTGCGCCGCACACCCCGCAATTCATTGTACTTTTACAAGTATTAGACTGATGATCAGATTTAACCCTACGGTAGTCGCGTATCTAAAAGTGACGTAGACCGCGAAATTTGCGGAGCTCCCGTTGCACAACCACGCGCACCCAATGCTCGCGCTGCACTGAGCGCATGCGGCAATTTACAATTATGCAACTTCGAATACACGAAGGATGAAATAACTGGCACTATTAGGTTTTTAGAACCATTGCAATTTTGTATTAAGAGGCTTACTAGACCTAAGTGTCCTTGAAAAACGCATGCACACATATGCAGAATCGACGCAAACGCCATCTAACGACGACGCCCATCACAATTATGACATAAAGCATACATGAGATTTAGAAGTAACGGTTTTGTGAGATTACGCCCTAGTATTCTAATAGATGGCGCGGAAACGATGTGCAAATAAGTTAAAGATCTAACAAACAAATTATGTAGTTATGTGTGACAACATAATAAATTTTATTCGTTTTGAGTGTGACTTGAAAAACTTAAGGATGTGGGTGATTTTGAAATAAAACTGATTCAATGAAATTTAAAACATTTTTAACCGACTTCAAAAAAGGAGGTTGTGTATTCGACCCGTATGTATGTACCTATGTAATGTATGTATGTGTGTATGTTTGTATATATATTTGTAGATTTTCTAAAAAACTGATGAACCAATTTTGATCATTCTTTCACTAATGTGATCTACCTACATACTTCCAGGAAGGTTTTAGTATATAATACATTAGGTAATTATTCTTATGTAGTATGTCCGAAGTTAATATGCATAAATGTACTGCATCTCCGGCATTTCTATGCGAATTTTGATGATTCTTCAATGCACTAGTGTTAATTGAATTTTTGTGGGGTAGGTACAATTAGAAAGAAAAAGAAACAACCGACTTCAAAAAAAGCACTACAGCGTGATAAATAACTATAATTTCGGAAGTCGGTGTCAAAAAACGAAAATGCGGAACCAGCGACACCGACTTCCGAAATAAAAGTTATCACTTTGCAGTGTTTTTTTCTAAAACTATGAATTTTGGAAACATCTAAGAAAGTGCAGTCATTTCGAATAAGCTAAGTATTTTCGACTTCACGTGCAACTGTCACAGTGGCGTATGTGGACGACGTGTAGATTTGTATTTGAGAGTCCCCGGGTTCGATTCCCAAGGTTACGAAATCGAATTTTCTATTTAATGTCATTTTGAATTTTTAAATATATCTATTATATATTTTTATAAATAACTAAAAAAAAGTCTACAGGAGAAAGAAAGTCGAAAATATCAACACGGAAGTTAGGTATTTCTAATGCGCAAGTACCTACACGTTTTCTAAGCTATTACATAAATAAAAAAAATTCTGACCTAATGTTTTTATTAACAGACCGCGACTTATTGATAATGGGCATAATGAAATAGGTAACAGTTTCATCTGAAAATTGCGATGAAAATTATCAAAAGCAAGAAATTAGATTTAAAATTTATTGATTTTGTTTATAATAAACTAGCGGCCCGCCCCAGCTTCGCACGGGTGCAATTTTTTTTTTCGAATTTCCAAAATTTTCTTTCATACAAACCTTGTCCCGGCAATACCGATCACAACAAAAAAAGAATTAGCGAAATCGGTCCAGCCGTTTTCATGTTATGTCGTGACAACGGAAAACGGGTTTTTTTTATATGAAAGGTGTAACATTATTAACGCAAGTCCTGAAAGTACTTTGTTCATAATTGACTACTGAATCGATTTCAGTAACTTTTGATGTAGGTAATCGAGGCGGGCCAATTCAGCAATAATAAAAAGAATTACTTTTAACCATATAGGTAAGTTGATATATAAGGTGTAAAAAAATTAACTGCAAGAACTTTAAGAGGCGCTTTAGACCATCGAACTGAACAACTTTCACTATGGGACCAACTCCGAAATCACGAAAAAAAAATCAGCTGTTTCATACAAAAGTTCAATATCTACTCGGCAAAAATGTATGAAACAGCTCATTTTTTTTTTCGTGATTTCAGAGTTGGTCCCATAGTGAAAGTTGTTCAGTTCGATGGTCTAAAGCACCTCTTAAAGTTCTTGCAGTTAATTTTTTTACACCTTATATTTTTGTAATCGCCTTTTAAAACCCTTTATTTTGATACCCCACTCGATAGGTTTTGAGAAAAAAAAAATTTGTGAAAACATAGTATGGCGCCAAAAATCCGCCATTTTGTTTTTTTTTTTATTTTGATATACCCAGTGTCACTCTCACAGTAATGCGAATCTAACGACATCTCTCAAGCTGAAATCGATCAAGCCGTTTAGGCTACAGAGCGTGCCAAACAATTATACGTTCATGCATACATACTCTCGAAAAACATAACACTCCTTCTGGCGCAGTCGGGTAAAAAGTGTCCATCATTAGCAGGTCAATAAGTTTTGAAAGGATAAGTAAGGCCCTTTACACAAATTATGCCGTGGCGGCCGGCGGCGAGTTTTGATAGATCTTATCAAAACTCGTCGCCGCGCCGCACCGCCGGCGGCGCGGCGGCGCCGTGTGTTCATACAAATCCAAGGGTGACTGATGCAGCGGCGCCGCGGCGGCGTGATGTGTAAACGGCCTCAAGGATTAGGTACTCGTACCTAACATTCATACATAATTATTATGATTTCTATTTATTATAAACACAATCAATAAAAATTACACTCTTGCTTGTGATAATTTTCATCGCAATTTTCGGATGAATCTGTGATTTCTTTATGCACATTATCAATAAGTCGCGACTCGCGGGCTGTTAATAAATTTAGGTTTTTTTTATTGTTACAATGGCTTAGAAAACGTGTAGGTACTTACGCATTAGAAGTAACTTCCGTGTTGATATTTTCGACTTTCTTTCTCCTGTGAAAGATAATTACATTGTAGACGTTTTTTTAGTTATTTATAAAAATATATTTAAAAATTCAAAATACATTTAAATAAAATTAAATCGATTTCGTATCACTGGGAATCGAACCCGGGGACCCTCGAACACAAACCTGCGCGTCGTCTACATAAGCCAATGTAACGGTTGTGTATATCGTCGAAAAAACTGAGCTTATGCGTAATAAGTGCATTTTCTTAGACTACCAAAATTCATAGTGAAAAAAAATATTCAGTAATAATAAAATGCTCTTACTTTTTAATTTCGTTCATATGTTCGGCGTTTGTTTTATATGAACGTTTTGTAGTCCTCCTAAGGGAATGTTTCACTTTATTTCCCATATTTACAAATTATATAATTGATAGCAAATTATTACGCTATTTTAACTTAAAGTATTTTATATTTACATGAAATAAAAATATTTACAGAAAGAAGATATGCAAATAGTAATAATAAACAATGAATGCATGTACAAATAAAACGTTACAAAAACAACAATCTTGACGGAAATAATGCGGCGAAAAGAGCGACACGTCCGTATAGTATCAGGCCTCGGCCGCCGGCATTATCGCTACACGGGGTGACGGGGGTTTACCGTTTACGTACACATGCGCACTTATTATGTTCGGAACTATGAATATGCTATTTACAATAAAACTATTGTTTGAACTAAAAAATTAAAACACTATTATTTTAGTATGTTGCTTGTAGAATGATCTGACAAAAAATCAGAATGATTGTATGTATATTAGTATGGTTTCTATTGTAAAAAGAAAGTTTTTAGAGGTATCTTCATGATTTTTTTCTATCGTACCAAATTAGTTGTATTATGTTTTCAAAACACTATCTATCTAAAAATTCAAAATACCTTTAAATAAAATTTAAAAAGAAAGTACGTTTTCGTAACCTTGGGAATCGAACCCGGGGGCTTTCGAATACAAATCTACACGCCGTCCACATGCGCCGGTGTGACAGATGTACGCGGAGCCGAAAATGCTTAGCTTATGCGTAACATAATGACTGCACTTTCTTAGATGTTTCCAAAATTCATAGTTTTATTGCAAAAATAAAAATATTCAGTTAAAAATAAAATGCTCATACTTTTTACTTTCGTTCATATTATGTTCGGCTTTTGTTTTATATGAACGTTTTGTAGTCCTCCTTACGGAATGTTTCACTATATTTCCCATTTATTTACAAATTATTACGCTATTTCAACTTTGTTAGGTAGTACGCGGACCGCTGCCGGGAGACACAAGTGAAACGACCGGGAGTTGGGACTAGCCGTACAATAGATGGCGCGCGCCTTGCACCCATACATAACAAACTTAAAAGTATTTTATATTTACACGAAATAAAAATATTTACGGAAAGAAGATATGCAAATAATAATAAACAATGAATTTACAAATAAAACTTAACAAAAACATAACAATCTTGACGGAAATAGTGCGGCGAAAAGAGCGACACGTCCGTATAGCATCAGGCCTCGGCCGGCAGTGTCGCTACACGGGCGTTCACGCACACATGCGCACTTTTTATGTTCGGAACTATGAATATTCGATTTACAAAAAAACTATTGTTTTAAATAAAAAAATAAAACACTATCATTTTAGTATGTTACTTGTAGAATAATCTGACAAAAAATCAGAATGATTGTATACTGTATATTAGTATGGTTTTTATTGTAAAAAGAAAGTTTTTTAGAGGTATGTTCATGATTTTTTTCTATCGTACCAAATTAGTTGTATTGTGTTTTCAAAACACTATCTATCTAGCATATATCCTGAAGAATATCATATATTTTTCTGATTTTGTTTACTGTAGGCGATCATATACTTTTATTGTTTCGAAAACTACCGTTTTTTTGCGTTTAGGTCCTGTAAGCCCCTTAATGGATTACATATGTAGACCACGCGACTACCTACCGTGTAGGGTTAAGACAATTATGACAAAGTTTTAGTGACTGAACACGGTTCATTATTTCATCAACAGACAATTTACGAAATTGTTCACATCGATAAATCATATGATTTTGTTTACAAATCACGCAAGTCAAATTTAAGTTATTATTATTACTACGGTTATTATTATTGTGCGGAGCTCGTGCCGTATTAAGAACTGACTTAGACGAAGATTTACTTTGGTTTTTATTTTGTGTATTATTACTATTAGACTTCGACGTGTTATTCGAGGGGCTGTCTGTATAAGTATGTTCTAGAACTTTAATTTGTTTGTTTACAAACGCCATTAGTTCCGCAAACGTAGGTATCAACTTTTGATCACGGCATTCTTCGAATAAATGAAGGGTCTAGTCGTTGTAATGCGACACAATAAGAAATCGTCTAAGTTATTAATTTTCAATGCTTGAATCGCTTTAAGTGAATAATCAAAGGTTTCTAAAAATGAAGTTAAGTTCGACGTAGAATCTTTAGTTAACGGTGCGAAGTTGAACATTTTATCGAAATACCTACATGCTAGTGTTCTGTGGTCGTGATATTTATCAACTAAACTTTGCCATACTAATTTGTAATTAGCGGCAGTGATAGGTAGATTTTTAACGATATTTAAAGCAGGACCTTTGACGCATGAAAGTAAATAATGGAATTTATCGATATCTGAGAAATTTCTATTGTGCACTAAAGATGAAAACGTGTCGTAAAAAGTTATCCAATTTTCAACTTCTCCGTCAAATTGTAATAATGTTATCTTTGGTAACGCGGGTACTGGTACTACTGTATCATTTTTGTCTGACGCAGTACCGAAATCGGATTCTAAACTTATAAATATAATATTACTAGCTGCGCCCCGCGGTTTCACCCGCGTAAATGTCGATCCCGTGGGAATATCGGGATAAAAACTATCCTATGTCCTTTCCCGGGACTCAAACTATCTCTATACCAAATTTCATCGAAATCGGTCCAGCCGTTTTCATGTTATGTCGTGACAACGGAAAACGGGTTTCATTTTTATATATACAGGGTGTAAGGAGAACGCTTCCGAAGCCTGGACGTACATTATATACAACCTATATGCAAACGAATACCAATAACCTTTCGCTTTAAATTGATTATTTTCAAGACTTCATATTTTGTAAACGCGCAATGGAAACCGTACAAAACGTGAGGTCACTGACACGCAAAGCGACGACGCGCCACCACGTGACCAAGCGCCCGCCCGTCGCGGGCGCCGAGCGCTCCGTACGGCCGAGTCACGGGATTTATACGGAATTTACAAATATCACTTTCAAAATGCCCACCCCTACGACACTTCACAAAATTATGAATTTTAATCGCATTCGTAGCCCACTGTTAAACATTAAAGCTGACAGAGGCATTTTACGTACCTGTCTAAATCCTTTGCGACCTTATGAGGTTTGGCTCGAACTGCGCTCCATTCATTTCAATACATGCGATGGGCCCGTCGCTGTGTGGACCGGTGAACACGAGGCATTAGTGTAGGGTCCTCAACACATTCTTCGCGTAGTTTATTAAAAACGCTCACTATTCTGCCCCGCATTTCGTCAGCACTGTCACATTCCCGATCAAACACTCTTTCTTTCACATACCCCCACAAAAAGAAGTCCAGAGGTGTTAAGTCGGGTGAACGAGCCGGCCAGGCGTGCGGCCCCAGCCTTCCGATCCAGCGGTTATCAAAAAGCTCAGTGAGACGCTCGCGGACAGGGCGCGTAACATGCGATGGAGCGCCATCGTGCTGGAACCATGCTCGACGAAATTCAGCCAGCGATACATTATCTAGCATATCTTCTAAATGTCCATTTATAAAATTAAAAACGATAAAACAGCACTAATAACGTAACAAAAATAATAACTAAAAAACAAAAATAAAACAGCACTAAAAACGTAACTAAAACAAAACAGTATTAAATACGATTCAATAGCGATGGATCGATTAAAAGTAGCGCACGTGCGCTCACGAGCCGAGTCGGAAAGGAACTAAGTAACTAACCTAAACCTACAGTCTTTTATTACTAAAGAAGTACTAAGAAGATCAAACATGCCGCCTGCGTCTGTTGCCGGCCGACAAACGATACCGCCGCCAGTACCAGTACGCACCGTTTCGCCCCGCGCACCCCGCGCCGCCGCCGGCGCCGGGATCGGGACCGCCAACGCTCGGTCATCCACCGGCAGTCGATTGCCTACTCCGTCGGCGAATGCACGTGCAAATTTTCTAAATTAATAATTACGTTTCGCAATCTAGTGTTGTAACACTGGCCCGTGCGTAGTTTACAGAAATTAATTGGAAACAAGCTGATGATGGTTTCTATTTGAACTATACTACTAACCACCGTGCTAAAGTAAATTTATATGGTATATTCTGCTAGGGAAAGAATCAATTAAACAAGTACCTTCTTACACAATACAAGTTTATTGGAATTAATACAAAATTCAGGCACACATACAAACAAAGTGGCAAGCCACTAAAATAATGCCTCTTTCCCTGCTACTATGGCATTCACCCACACAACTAGTCTCCGTACCTAGTGGTATGGGTGAAAACCTGCATGAGACAATAGCAGTTTCTCAGAGTCGCTATGCGAGTCCACGAGGGAATAGATCAATAACCTTACTAGCTCACGTACATGTGTCGACCTATTTGGACTGTGCTCATAAGGGGAAAATAACTAATATACTAATCTTACCCGAGACACAAGGTCTTACAACAACTGGTCTTAACACCTAGCCTTTTTACAAAAGGCCTAACTCTCTCATAGGTTAAATTATTATCTTACACGGATAACCTCTCAGTTTTGAACTCAGTTAATACCAATCAGTTACAGTCTCTCAGTTGACCACATTCAGTTGATTCTGACCTCAGTCAGTTGACGGATCGTCGGTCCTTGGCTTCGCTCACAGGAGGTTCCTGTGAGCACACGCGAACGCGGCCTACGGACGAGATGGTGACGCTTTCGTTACCTGGAGTGGCGTACTTCCCTCATAACCGGGAACCGGCTAAGTAAGGCCTTCCTGAACGTCGGATGACCACACCGCAAGGGATAACCTTAAAGCCGCCTGCGCTCTGATGAATTCCAAATCACCACACAACGGCGCAACATCCAGGCATCAATTTAGCTGCGCATAGCACCAATCAAAATGAAGGCTAGCATAACAAGCCAGACAGGATTCTGCTCTTACTGGATTATATTAAAACCCCATCGGGTTATTTGGGCACATCCCGTTCCTCTCAGGATATAAAGTCCCTCTCAAACAGCCCCCAGGCTCGTGTTCCTGGTCGTAAAAGACCGGACACGGAACACCGTTTTTTTCCAAACCAATCTGACAGTTTCTCGAATAATCTTCCACAGACTATATAAGATTATTATCGATTTTTATCCTTAATACAATCGACTATGTTTTTAATTAAAAATATGGTGAATTATGTATGTTTGTTTATTTGTTTTAATTAACTGTTAAACTGCAATTAATTTACTAAACACAAAAAACCGTCTTTGCGTAACGTAAACCACCATGTCAATCGCTATTCCACGACAGGTGTCGCTAGTATTAGTTTTGCAACGTCACAGTGTACCTAAATCTCAGTTTTCTCTTCTAATTCTTGATACTGTATCTTCCTAGTGCTTGTTTCTACTCATTCTGTAAACTGTAATTTCAATTTTGTTGCTGTGCAAAATTTTAATGGACGACTTAACAAAGTTGCTTGTAAAGTCAATGTCTTTGTACATAATCAACTTTTTATACTTTTCTTTCTCAATCACAGTAGGTATCTAATTACCTTCGATATGGGGTCTCAAGGTTAAGCAAAGTAAACTGGATTTTTCTGATTTGTAAGCAAAATTTGCGAACATTCCGATCAAAATAAAATTGTAACCCTGTTCAAGGGGAAAATCATTACGATCCTTGCATGAATGGAATCCGAAAGCACATATCGCACAACTAGGTAGAAGCACAGAATACTTAAAGTACAACGTACAGAAAGGCCACTCCCTTCCCCCCGCACTAACATCAGTTACCGCACCTCACCCCGCACTTCGGCGTATTCGTCGCAGTTCTTTAACAAGAGCGCTCGCAAACACAAGTACCTCACGCACACATTCATACGTATACAAACGTCATTTTTTAATGTAGTAGTAGGTAATTATTTTGCGAGCGTTGTATGGAGTGTCCGGGGTGTGGTAGAAGTGAACTGAAAAGACATTTGCTTCAAGCGATCGAGTAAAAGTTAGGAGTTCATGAGGATTGGAACACAGCACCGCCCGCGCTGCACAACTTAGCCGTCAGCCGTCGTGTACGGTGTAGCGCGTCACGTGGACTTGGGGTCGTCGGCCGCGCTGCCGTCGGCGAGCGCGCGCGCACTTTGAACCCGAGGTCATGCGCGAGCGTCAGCTGATATTTATTTACGAATACATTGCTTGTTAGAGTTGTAAAGAAAAAAAATGTGTTTAATCGCAAATAATGGTTGTATTTAACTGTTTTCACAGCATAGTGTACGAAAAATGCTAAAAAAAATTGGTAAAATTGTTCATTTTTTTTCCTGATTTTTTGATGGTATTGTATCGAGAATCACTAGCCCTATCACCTGTCTTCGTTTTCGGAAGCGTTTCCCTGGCACCCTGTATAGATAAATGCGAAAGTAACTCTGTCTGTCTTCTCTTCACGCCTAAACTACTGAACCGATTTAGATGAAATTTGGTGTAGAGATAGTTTGAGTCCTGGGGAAGGACATAGGATAGTTTTTATCCCGATATGCCCACGGGATCGACACTTACGCGGGTGAAACCGCGGGGCGCAGCTAGTTTAGAATATTTACTAGCGATTAACTGACATGCATTATACATTTCAATCATTTCCAAGAGCTAGATTGACCCGACACTATACCGAAGACATCCCGGACGTCAGCCTGTACGAGATTAGGATGGCTCTAAAGCAGCTTAAAAACAACAAGGCACCGGGTGATGACGGAATTACGGCCGAGCTCCTGAAGGCCGGCGGAAAACCCGTTCTTAAGGCCCTTCAGAGGCTGTTTGATTCCGTCATACTCGAGGGTAAAACACCACAGGCATGGAACAGAGGTGTGGTGATACTTTTCTTTAAGAAGGGTGACAATGCCCTTCTTAAGAATTATAGGCCCATCTCACTTCTGAGCCATGTCTACAAGCTGTTTTCGAGAGTCATCACGAACCGTCTCGCGCGCAGGTTTGACGACTTCCAGCCTCCCGAACAAGCCGGATTCCGTAAAGGCTTTAGCACCGTAGACCACATACATACGCTGCGACAGGTTATACAGAAGACCGAAGAGTATAACCTGCCTCTCTGCTTAGCGTTTGTGGACTACGAGAAAGCCTTTGATTCGATCGAGACATGGGCTGTACTGCAGTCTCTTCAACGGTGCCAGATCGACTATCGGTACATCGAGGTGCTGAAGTGTCTGTACGAAAACGTCACTATGTCAGTCCGACTCCAGGACCAGACCTCGAAACCTATCCTTCTGCAGCGAGGTGTGAGACAGGGAGACGTTATCTCTCCGAAACTGTTCACCGCTGCTCTGGAGGATGTCTTCAAGGTTCTGGACTGGAAAGGAGCTGGCATTAATATCAATGGCGAGTACATAACTCACCTTCGGTTTGCCGACGATATAGTAGTCATGGCTGAGACTATGGAGGACCTCAGTACAATGCTCGATGACCTCAGTAGAGCCTCTGAAAGAGTGGGTCTGAAAATGAACATGGACAAAACGAAGGTCATGTCAAATGCCCATGTAA
Organism: Amphipoea oculea; assembly: GCA_945859645.1. Taxonomy (NCBI): domain Eukaryota; kingdom Metazoa; phylum Arthropoda; class Insecta; order Lepidoptera; family Noctuidae; genus Amphipoea; species Amphipoea oculea. Next base: position 10,723,259 of record OX243891.1, on the reverse strand, counting down.
CACCCACTCTCATGAAGATCGGAGACGCTACACTCGAAGTCGTGGACGAGTATATTTACCTAGGACAAACTGTCCAGTTAGGTAGGTCCAACTTCGAGAAAGAGGTCAATCGTCGAATCCGACTCGGCTGGGCAGCGTTCGGGAAGCTTCGCAATATCTTCTCGTCCCACATACCGCAGTGTCTCAAGACGAAAGTCTTTGACCAGTGCGTGTTGCCAGTGATGACATATGGCACTGAAACGTGGTCGCTCACAATGGGCCTTATTAGAAGGCTGAAAGTCACCCAAAGGGCAATGGAGAGGGCTATGCTTGGAGTTTCCCTGCGGGATCGAATCAGAAATGAAGAGATCCGCAGGAGAACCAAGGTAACCGACATAGCCCGAAGAATTGCCAAACTTAAGTGGCAGTGGGCAGGGCACATTGCTCGCAGAACAGATGGCCGATGGGGCCGAAAGGTTCTGGAGTGGCGACCGCGTACCGGAAGGCGTAGCGTTGGAAGGCCTCCCACAAGGTGGACCGACGACCTTGTGAAGGCCGCAGGAACTCGTTGGATGCGAGAAGCACAAAACCGGTCGAAGTGGAGGTGCTTGGGGGAGGCCTATGTCCAGCAGTGGACGTCTTTCGGCTGAAATGATGATGATGATGATTATACATTTCGTCAAATGTTTCCAGTTCACTAATTGACATTTTTGCAGTAGGTTTTATTTGCACTTCTATTTCGTACAAATCAAATATGGTGGATTCAAACTTCGCACGAACACTTTCCATTTCCGACAATAATACCGTAAACAATTGTAATGTTTCTGGATCTGTTCCCAACTTTTTGGAATAGTCATGTAGCTTTTGTATTTTCGTAAGTAAATAAATATTGCTTTCTAACTATTAAGATTTTAAGTTTCGTTTCTAAAACTTCCGCCATTTTGGACGCGTGGTTTTTGCAAAATAAAATTAAGAAATACGGGCTGGAATGACCAGATCCGTGTTCAAATGGACCAGATCCGGCTCGAATGGACCAGAATGTGGAATAGAGAAGTGGACTGTAATATACGCTGGTTGTAAAATGAGAAATAGGTAGTTCTGTTCGAACGGCGCTCACCGTTCACCCAATCAAGGAACAAATTCAACAGGGAAATATCTGAGTACGACTCACCTTTCTTCTGCTGCGGCACGGCTTACGATTGATCTGAAGGAGACTGGCACGAATAACACCACACGGTGATGCACAATTTGTCCTTGTTGTATCAGTTTTCACTCACGGGGTCAAAAAAAGATAGTTTATCAGGTCAATGGCGGCGACCAGACTAAGTGACGCTGTCCGTTCTCTCAGCTTCACCAGATGGCGCGCTCGTCGCTTTCGCGCCGTAATGTTATGTTATGCGGCTCGTGGGTACGGCACAGCCAATCGCGTGCCGATTTAGTGAGCGCATACAGACATTCACTCCCAAATTCGTCCAATCATGGGTTATTTACTTACAGAACAGATATGACTGAATAATAGTGTAAAAGATGGTTATGTTGAGAAAATATAGGAAAACAAATAAAAGTACCTATAATAGATGTTTATTGCTACATACTGACATTATGAATTTGAATGATTCGGAGTTATGAACATTAGAGACAGAGTAGTTAGGAATTGTGATTGTTAGGATGAAAAATGTTAGAGCAAGGTTACACGCTCATTCTGGCGTCATTATGGTCCATCATTCTGGATTGACGTGACTGATGCCAGAATGATGGAGGATTTTCGACGGTTACACGGTCAATCTAGAATGACAGCAGACTGCGGCGCGCTCGTAGTTATGTCCAGTGTTGCCAATTTAGCTCTATTAGAGCTAAATTTAGCTCTTTCTTCAATGAATTAGCTCCAAAACTATTTTAGCTCTAGCTCTTTAATTTTAAAACATAGAGCCATATTTAGTATACGACTTGAACTACGGGGAATCCCCGTATTGTTTTATTTCGTTCGTTTCATTTAAGTACTTCGTTTCGTTCGATCATTCATTCATTGATTTTGGTTTGATGTACGATCGTGGTGGAGTACTGTGTTGGTTATTTGTTTATTTATAGTGCGAATTAAAAAAAAATGTTACCATGGCAACATAGGATGTGGAAAACTCTGGACCAAGCCCAAATGGATTAGAATTAGTGAATTTGACACACAATTTCGATAGTTCTGACGACGAATAATCGTATTTTTAAATATTTCTATTATTAATCTAACAAGATATAATATCATGTTACGTTTTTCTTTATCAATAATTAAAATTTTGATTTTTAAACTTTCTTTTATTTTAGCTCTTTTTTTTCTATAAATTTAGCTCTATTTCGAAGGTGATCTAGCTCTCTTTAAAAAATTGAGTTGGCAACACTGGTTATGTCGCTTGACAGTGACACGTCCTTCCGCATTGCGTCGCTGACTGACGCCAGAATGATACGAGCGGATTACACGATCATTCTCCCATCAGTATTTCATCATTCAAAACGAGACTGACGGAATTATTTAAAATATTTAATTTTCATCATTCTGGACCATCATTCTGTCAATCCGTGGGTTACACGATCATTCTCCCATCATTCTGACCAGACTGATGGATCAGAATGACGCCAGAATGAGCGTGTAATCTTGCTCTTAGAGCAAGGTTACACGCTCATTCTGGCGTCATTCTGGTCCATCATTCTGGATTGACGTGACTGATGCCAGAATGATGGAGGATTTTCGATGGTTACACGGTCATTCTAGACTAGGGTTGCCATCCGTCCCGGTACACCGGGACATGTCACCGGTTTGGAACTTCTGTCCCGGTCGTCCCGGTTGATCTACAAAATGTCCCGGTATTTCAATTGCAACGTGTAATACGCGTACAGCGCAGACCGGTGAGGCGGCGGCGTCGGCGGCGCGGTGCGCCCGAGCGCCACCCGCGCGCTTCCCCTCCGCCGCCCCTGGTCATAACGCGAATGTGGAAAGAATATTTTCTTTAGTAGCTGCACAGTGGACTAAAGAACGTAATCGCCTTCACGTAGACACGGTCGAAAGCATAATTCAATGCAAGTTCAATTACAAAATGACATGTTCAGAATTTCATAAGTATGTTATGAGCAAACCGGACCTGTTAGATAAGGTGAAGAAATCTGAAAAATATCATAGCAATTAGTGTTTCCTGTGTAAAATCTACATTGTAGATATCTGATTTCTTTTTTAATTATTTTAATTTGATAAATAAAGTTTCAGTAGTAACAAGTTTGTTTTTTTTTTCTTTTACATCACATGGATATTTTCAGTCCCTTACTGCTAATGTCCCGGTCAGTACTTAGGCTGCTATGGCAACCCTATTCTAGACTGACAGCAGACTGATGGAAAGTACGCTGATGTGACGTTGATTTTCTTTTTTAACCGACTTTAAAAAAGGAGGTTCTGTATTCGACCTGTATGTATGTTTGTATGTCCGCGATTTTCTCAAAAACTAATGAACCGATTTTGATAATTCTTTCGTTCATGTGATCTACATACTTTTAGGAAGGTTTTAGTATATAAAAATTCAAATTCAAATTAAAAAAAATGGTTCAAATTTCATTTCATTTCATTAGGGTTCCGTAGCCAAATGGCAAAAAACGGAACCCTTATGGATTCGTCATGTCTGTCTGTCTGTCTGTCCGTCCGTCCGTATGTCACAGCCACTTTTTTCCGAAACCATAAGAACTATACTGTTGAAACTTGGTAAGTAGATGTATTCTGTGAACCGCAGTAAGATTTTCACACAAAAATAGAAAAAAAAACAATAAATTTTGGGGTTCCCCATACTTACAACTGAAACTACAAAAATTTTTTTTCATCAAACCTGTACGTGTGGGGTATCTATGGATAGGTCTTCAAAAATGATATTGAGGTTTCTAATATCATTTTTTTCTGAACTGAATAGTTTGCGCGAGAGACACTTCCAAAGTGGTAAAATGTGTGTCCCCCCCCCCCCTCTAACTTCTAAAATAAGAGAATGATAAAATTAAAAAAATATATATAATGTACCTACATTACCATGTAAACTTCCACCGAAAATTGGTTTGAACGAGATCTAGTAAGTAGTTTTTTTTTAATACGTCATAAATCGAAAACCGCAATTTACCTTTCACAAAGTTACAACGAACTACAAGAACTTTTATATTATGTTACTTGCTGCTACGGAACCCTTCATGGGCGAGTCCGACTCGCACTAGGCCGGTTTTTTTTTTAATTTAAATTTATTTTTATTTTTGTTACTATGGGTGTATGTGTAAAAACTTGCCTGAAATAAACGATTTTTTTTTTTTATATAATACATTAGGTAATTATTCTTATGTACGAAGTTACATGCATAAATGTACTGCATCTCCGGCATTTCTATGCGAATTTTGATAATTCCTCTAGTCGGTGTCTTCAATTCTTCAAAGCACTAGTGTTAATTGAATTTGTGTGGGGTAGAAACAACTTAAAAGTGAAAAATATTTTTATTTTTTTTACAAAAAAAACAACCGCTTAAAAAAAAACACTACAAAATGATAAATAAATTTAGGAAGTCGGTGTCAAGAAACGAAAATGCGGAATCAACGACACCGACTTCCGAAATTAAAGTTATTTATCATTTTGTAGTGTTTTTTTTTTGAAGTCGTTACATCTTCGATCGTTGCCCCGGGCTTAATTTTTACTAGTATTTTAATTAGCTTTTGCAACATCATTCCTTTGATACCTACTTATTACTGTAATTGGTGTGTGTCTTGCCCGACAAAACAGGCAAGGACTCTAAAGTTATTATAAAATCTTTTTCGATCTCAATTGGGGGCGGCGGGGGCAGGGGCGGAGGTGTTGGGGGGGGGGGCGGCGCGCTCATAGTTAGGGTGGACTTACCAGTCCCAAACCAGTCGCCTGTAGTTGACCATTTGCGTAAAAAAGTCAACATTTTAAGAATACGCGCCAATATCTATAGATTTTTAAAATCTGGGTTACCTTATTACATCTTTGAGAATCTACTACTGTGAATTTCAGGTGAATTAATAAAAAAATATAGCTTTCTTTTTAATTTTTGTCGCTACGTGTCTTGTTCACTCGCCGTTCGGCCGCCATTGCTATAAGGAGCGCTCAATGAAAGGTAAAGTTCAATCCATTTAAAATGTAGTATTTTTTAAGTAAATTGTAAATGTTTTGTGAAATATAGTTAATATATTTATCAGTGTAATGATTGCAGATATAAATTTGAACAAATTTTTTGTTTTTAATAGGTTTCTGAGACTGGTTAACTACTGGAACGCATGTTGTATAGGTTGCCTATAGTTGACCATATGGTTTACTACTGGTTATTTCTTAAACTTGCGTTTTTTGTCATTATTATTGATCTTTCAACAATTCCCTTTGATTATATTGATGAACAATACAAAATTGAAGATTTTAATTAACATATTCCAGTAGTTGACCAGTGGTTTGGGATAGGTACATTCATAGTGTTCGTGGAGTTGACCAGACATTGTATGTTTTAGGCGTCCTGCTAAAATTGACTTGATTTTTTTTTTCAATATACTTATTCAGGGTGTAAAGAGTGAACCTTTCATGTTTACCTTTTCTATGGACGATTTTATTTTAGAATACTTACTTAACTTCAAATAATGATTAGGTACTTTGTTTTAGCCACGAAATGCCACCTAAGAAAAAAAAAATCAAGTATAACCAAGAAGATGTAAAAAAGCAATGGAAGAAATTCAAGTGACTGGAAAAATTAGGCAAACCTGTTGGATTCTAATTGACCAAATTTCTTTAATAGATTTTCAACTTTATTGCTAAAGCATAAGGTTCATAGTTGATTGGGAAAATTTGACACTTTCGGGTAGCTTGATGTGCTGGCGTCTGTACAAAAGTTAGATCTCAATAAACGTTGATTTTAAAATTTAATAAATGGCCTTTTATTTTATTCATGTATAAGTCAATACGTTGGTCAATTACTGGCTCAATCTTGGTCAATAACCGGGTATATGTTGGTCCAACTAAGGAACAGTCCAACTTTTAGGATTTAACTCAAAATTACAGCAATTCCTAAATACTTATGCTGCAATGATTTTCAATCCTCATTTTGTCTTTAAGCAAACTTTAAAAATAACATAGAACTAAGGTCTTCCGTCAAAATCTGTTAAAATGACAGTTAATTAAAGTCAAAATATCTTCTTAACTGGTTTGGGATTGGTACGTTCACCCTATGTCGCTTGACACGTCCTTCCGCATTGCGTCGCTGACGATGACTGACGCCAGAATGATGCGAGCGGATTACACGATCATTCTCCCATCATTCTGACCTCTCTCTCTCTCTGATTCTGATTGACAGAATGATGGTCCAGAATGATGAAAATTAAATAGGTATTTTAAATAATTTCGTCAGTCTCGTTTTGAATGATGAAATACTGATGGGAGAATGATCGTGTAATCCGCTCGTATCATTCTAGCGTCAGTCATCGTCAGCGACGCAATGCAGAAGGACGATTGAAGCGACATAACCAGTGTTGCCAACTCAATTTTTTAAAGAGAGCTAGATCACCTTCGAAAAAGAGCTAAAATAGAGCTAAATTTATAGAAAAAAAAAAGAGCTAAAATAAAAGAAAGTTTAAAAATCAAAATTTTAATTATTGATAAAGGAAAACGTAACATGATATTATATCTTGTTAGATTAATAAGAGAAATATTTAAAAATACGATTATTCGTCGTCAGAACTATCGAAATTGTGTGTCAAATTCACTAATTCTAATCCATTTGGGCTTGGTCCAGAGTTTTCCACATCCTATGTTGCCATGGTAACAATTTTTTTTAATTCGCACTATAAATAAACAAATAACCAACACAGTACTCCACCACGATCGTACATCAAACCAAAATCAATGAATGAATGATCGAACGAAACGAAGTACTTAAATGAAACGAACGAAATAAAACAATGCGGGGATAAATAAAATGGCTCTATGTTTTAAAATTAAAGAGCTAGAGCTAAAATAGTTTTGGAGCTAATTCATTGAAGAAAGAGCTAAGTTTAGCTCTAAAAGAGCTAAATTGGCAACACTGGACATAACTACGTGCGCGCCGCAAGCGCCACCGCCGCCCCTGCCCCCGCCGCCACGTACTTTTCATCAGTCTGCAGTCTAGCTAGATTGACCGTGTAACCGTCGAAAATCCTCCATCATTCTGGCATCAATCAAGTCAATCCAGAATGACGCCAGAATGAGCGTGTAACCTTGCTCTTAGGAAGAACATTTTCGGATTTCCAATTATCGGAGGTGAACTTTGGCGCACCCGTACGTGAGTGGTCACGCACACATTCCCCGCGTGCTTGTAGTAGTGCAACCGATTCGCGTGGTTGTTTGAAGCTTTGTATCTGTTCCGTTTGTCTAATCATGTGACAGGCGTAAGCATTCAACTATGGACTCGGATTTTGGTTTTACCGTTTATATAAACTTCACTTCGGAGCCTTTGTATTGCTAAGCGAATCCTCATGACATGTATCATCCTCATATCCCGCAGTTATTGACCCGCCAGGATGTTATATGGCAACCCCGTAACCCCCTACGGCCGGTGGTAATGTAACCTGAGAGGTCCCCCATCTCTATGGTAAAATAAGGTTAGCAAAAAAAGAAACCAAAAATTTTTATAACTTTTTTAATAATTATCCTTAGTTTATTCGTTCTCCTGGCTACGAAGACGGGCTGCCGAGTTGGTCACCCTGATGCTGAGTTGCTGTGCGCGCTCAACAATGGTCTTGCGTTTCTTTGACGAGACTCCGTGGGCGATCTCTGCGCAGTATTTCCTGTTCTGCATCATCAGGATCTCGAGCTCACGCACATTGTGGACCAGCACCTGAGGAAAATGGCGGATTTATTATTTGAAAATGACTTTTGTATACAAGCGTCTAGTAGACGAAAAGGTTTGGGACAGTCGCAGTCTCTCAACGTGGGAGCGAGACAACACGACTCCAGAGGTTTTTAGAAATTTCGTTGTAAATGCTTCTGTCCTTCTCGCACGATCTATGACCGCGACTGCATCGAGTCATACCACAAGATCTTTAAATGTTACTTTGTACAAACTTTGACTTACACATTTTCTCGTCTCTTCCTTGCATTTGTAGTTTGATAGTGCCAACGTTTATACAGGGTGTTAGGGAAAGGGTATATCAATACAAACGGGTTGAAGAGTGTATCTGGTCTAGAATCTCTGTACAAAATTTCAGCTCAAAAGCATTAACGTTGAAAATGCTTAATATTTTTTTATTTCGACATCACGGCGCTGCACTGGCGCGCGGCGGCGTGATGTGCGTGTACTAGGCGCACAGACACACTACAGATAATGGATAATGACCCTCGTAGTGCGGTGACACGTTTGTTATGATTTCAATTTAATAAACTATCAAAATAAAAAATATTAAGCATTTTCAAAGTTAATGGTTTTGAGCTGAAATTTTGTACAGAGATTCTAGACCAGATACACTCTTCAACCCGTTTGTATTGATATACCCTTTCCGTAACACCCTGTAGATCTTAGCCTAAGGGCCATCTCTACGGGCGAGAGAATCGCGGCGAGTCTCGCCGTGCCATCAAATTTTCGCCGCGATGATGTCATTGTATAGAAATACGTGGCAAGACGATAATATCGCCGCGATTCTCTCGCTCGTGGAGACGGCCCCTATATCTCATGCTTTCTCTAACTCAACTCAACTTTTAAGGTGTACTGTCGACCTGCCGGGGTCGCGGGTTGTTCGAAAGAGATACCGTGGCCCCTGGCACAGGCAACTGAAGGAACACGGGTGGGTTTTAGTCAGTAAAAGTCTGACACGCCCTCTCGCTCCGCCCAGAGCGGGAGAAGTTATTTGATGATTTCTCACCCAAAAAAAAAAAAAGGTGTACTGTCGAGGCAGGAAGACTTTCAACAATGTCTTGAAGTTGAGTGCCATTTGAGAATTGGAAAGTAAAATGTCTTTACCACTATGACCAGGTAGCCACATGCAAGCTGCATGGAATAGGATTTGGTAGAAATTAATCTAGCAAGGTAACAAATTGTAATTATCATATGGAATGCATAACACAGAGTGCCCTTGCAGTAATATTCTAATAATATATCAGTATTCATTAATTTTCCTAGGTAAGTTACAGGATTCTGCCGGGGGAGCGGTGAATGCTTATGCGAATCCCGCATCCCCGGCCATAGGTAGAGGTGGAATACCGCGGTGGTTTTAGCCGGTAAGAGTCCGGCATGCCCCTCTGTCACCCCCCACGATAGAGGAAGTCCACGAGGATTTCCAATGCGATAAAAAAAAAAGGCAAGCTACAGGAATATGTCGTGAGGAAAGGCAGCAGCTTCTTACTGTCTGCTAATAACATACTGTGATCACCTGTCCATAGAATTTAGTTTCCTTTGTCACAATCTACCACAGTGCAGTTTGTTATGTTCATTTAAATTCGAATACAATCCAATTTAAACTTTACAGGGTCTCAGAACAGAAGGTGAGTTGCTGTTCGCTGCACAGTAACAAATTCAAGTGTCTGGGGGACCACCGTAGGCCTGCAGATGGAGAGTAATGGGTAGCTCACCGTCCGATCAGGACCAGGCCCGTGCCGGACGGCGCGTACGTGTTCCACGCGCGCCTCAAAGAGATGTCAGCAATAAGGAAGGGGCCTGCCAGAGCCGAAGCCTGCCGGGGGTGCCGGATTGTCCGAAAGGGTTACCGCTACCCCAGAACATAAAGGGCTAAGGAAGGAACACGGAGGGGTCTTAGTCAGTAAGTCTGACACTCCCTTCCACTCCACACAGAGCGGGAGGGGTCATTTGATGATTTCCCATCCATTAAAAAAAGTGTCGGGGGGGGGGGGGTCTAAGGGAGAGGTACTGCGTAGTGACCAGTGCACTTCAGAACCGCCATAAAGTTTGGTCTGGACTGTATCTACTGTAAGAATCATGTCAATGATGAATGGTTGCTGATAAACAATAGCTTACAGAGTTATGATAAAAGATTCAATAATATTTTAGAGAAGTATGGAACGACTTGTTGCTCTGTCCCCAAATAAATAGGGATAGGGCGAAGAGTCTGACATCAGGACGCGGGCCGGCCCATTGTTACTGTAATCTCTGTTAAATGAGTGCTATCCATCATAGATCTCATCACCATTTTCCAGTAAAATTGTGATTAAATTCAAGTTTTATCTTATTTATCTTTTTTTTGTTTGTATTTATCTAAAGTTTAAAAATAGAATAGAATACTAAAAAAAAATAATAATAATGAAACAATAGGAAATAGAAAAAAAAATAGAAAAAAAAAATAAAAAAGCAAAGAAAATAGGAATAATAGGATGGTACATACCTTGCGGAAACCATTGGGCAGCATGTGACGGGTCTTCTTGTTTGAACCGTAACCGATGTTGGGCATCAAGTACTGACCCTTGAAACGCCTGCGCACCCTGTTGTCAATACCTGTAAGTGGGGAAAGTTGGTTCAGCTGACTTTTACATAGAGAAGAAGGCCATTCCTCATAATTTAAATCATTCAAAATCTAGTTGCAGTCTCATCTCAGCAACAAACAAACGTCAAAAACTTCTCAAAATTAAGGTAAGGTATATTAGAGGTATTTTTGACAGATTGAGACTGTGAATGTTCATAAAATTACGAGAATTGCCCCTCTGCTCATTTGGAGAGCATTGATGGTTTGGATAACAAATGGTATAATGTGACCATTGGAACTTGATTACTTTTTAAAGCAAATAGTAAAATTCTATTCATTGGGGAACTTTTCTGTCTTTTTTTGGCACTTTCCATCAGATAAATTAGAAATAGAATCTAATTATCTGTTAGACAAGTTAACTGGAATTTATCCAGAATACTGCCCCCGATAGGAAAAAAGACGCTAACATTTTTTTCAGATTTGAGTTACATACATTGCCGGAATCAGAAAAAAAAGGCACATCTGTCTGTATTTTTAATAGTTTTCTAACTTCCTCCAGTGCGGTTTTAGCAAAACAAAATATTATTAATTTCCCGTTTCATTCATTAAAACATTTATTTCTTCGTTTATACTTTTTGTTAGATACGTCTTTTTAACTATCGGGGGCAGAATAGGTCTTAACAGGTCATAGTTAGATCTATATCTGACTTCTTATTTGATAAATTTTATAACTAAAATGTATCTGCCACTATGACCAGGTAGCCACATGCAAGCTACATGGAATAGGATTTAGTAGAAATTAATCTAGCAAGGTAACAAATTGTAATTATCATATTGAATGTATAACACAGAGTGCCCTTGCGTATTCTTATTAAAAAAATATATGTTGGAAGTGGTCACCCACATTTAATGGAAATAACCAAAATGAAGTTATGAATCTAAATTAGTTTAGGGAAATGTAATGTTTACACTGAATAAAGTAATGTGGTCTGCTAAACGTTCATTATTTTAGTTTCTTAATTAGTTTACAGTGCAAACACTAAATTACAGAAAATTATAAGGTTAGAATTCAGAATCAAGGTGTGTTTACAAAGTTACAATGTTGTCAAAGATTTAGCTAATAATTAACCCTTTTGGCTTTTTATTTCATTTAATTCATAGAGATGAGTATCAACCTCTTTTGCAATATTTCTTTTTTGTTCACTTTTGTTTTTTGTACCAGGGAGTTGTATGAAGATTTTCATCAAAATTCTCCCTCGCTCTCGTCAAATCATAACCTCATCGATAAAATTAGTAATTTTTATTATAACACTTTTTAAACACTGGAATAGCCTGAAATATCTCATAATTACACTACAAATAAAAATAATTGACAAAATAATAGTCAAAATAAGGTTATCATAGGCGACAATGCCGACATAGAACACGCGTGCTTACCTCTGGGTTTACGCCAGTTACGCTTGAGTTTGTCATAGCGATCCGATTGATGGCGGATAAATCTTTTCGTCCTCTTTTTGACGATTGTCGGCCTGTATACAGGGCGGATTGCCATTTTGTATGTTTCTTACTGAAACGCGGCTGTGAACCACGCGGTGACACGGCCGCACGAAAAGGAAAAAGGAATAGACAAGCCGAGACATTGCTAGAGTTCCAGTATGTTTTCGTCTGGTAATCAAAAGCGTCGCAGGGAATAAATAAGTTATGAAATTAAATTAGTGTCTATGGTCCTCAAGATTTGTAAAATAATGTTATTGTTTATATTATTGAGAAACCTATCTGTGTTCAGCAATGCGGTACAGTAAATACAGAGCTAAGAAAGGAAATGGGGTTCCTAAAAGCATCTTCAAAAGCATTGAACAACGATGAGAAGATCAAGACTTGAGCGAAACGTATAACAGACGTGGCCCTAACTGGAAATGTTCTAAAGAGTCGGTCGAAGACGATAGTAGTGGTGCTAATGAAAGATATCGTTTTGGCACAAATTACTAGTTTTGGTAGCATTAAGAAAACAGTATATTAAACAGGCTTTTCAGAGATGCAGTCTTCAGACAGCCAAGAGTGGCATCTAGCAGTTTTAATGCCACGGTCGGGAATGTAATGAATTTCGAACAAAGAGGGAAAAGAATTTATTTTGAAAGTAAACAAATTGGAGAACGAATAAAATGCTCTATTACATAGATAAAAAGTGACTACTGTTGACTATTTCAGAAACTATTGTGTTCAGTAAACCATATAATCGACTAGCGATAGCATCGACTTCCCACAACCTTTTCACACAAAGATCATTGTCAATAATGCACGAACACACGATTTCAGAAAGCGTGAGTGTTTTGCCTTCAGCTTTTGCTGTCGACTGCTCACATTATTTTCAAAACAGTCTTTAAAAGGTGGTAATAATATTCGTCGACTCCTGTCCACAAATGATTTTTCAGAGTTCTAGTGAGGTACCTTTGTATTTCAAATCATAATTTGGGAGTCAAACCCCTCAATACGAAAATAATCTTTTAAATAATAATAATATACGGCGTTACGAATGGAATATAAGGTACCTATTGGTCGTATTGAGAACTTCTCTTTTTTGATGTCGGTAGGTACAGACGCCAGCACATCAACCTACTACAATCTGTCAAATTTCTTTAATAGATTTTCAACTTTATCACTGAAACATAAGGTTCAAAGTTGATTGGGAAAATGTGACAGTTAGGTGTAGGTTGATGTGCTGGCGTCTGTACCTAAAAAGCGTTGTTCTTAGATCTGGAACTTGAAATGTTTTGTACGGCCAGGGCCAGGAATAGTTTTTATGCTCCCAAACGTACAATATGTAAGCATACAACAATAATTTTCTTGATAAATATTCATTCTTTACTACTGCGTAATAAAGTTTAGATTTTATCTATAGACAAAAAATTATTATCTGTACTAACCTATTAACAATTATTTTATGACAGCTACCTGCACGCCGAGAACAAACCAATTTCTCTATGCCACAGACGCCAAATGTCGCCATCGATCAATGACATTTTGTGTAGTTGAATTTATTGATATAAAGCGTTAATGTAAATAATAAACAATATCATCATAAAAGTCGGCTTCCAGTCGATATGTATGCCAAGGGCAAGGGCTCTACGGTGCCTTCGGACGCTCAGGCTCGCGAGAAATTGGCGCTCTATGTGTACGAATACTTGCTTCATGTCGGTGCTACCAAAGCGGCGCAAACATTTCTATCTGAAATACGATGGGAGAAGAATATAACACTGGGCGAGCCGCCCGGGTTCCTCCACTCGTGGTGGTGCGTGTTCTGGGACCTGTACTGTGCCGCGCCAGAGCGACGAGACACTTGTGAGCACTCCTCCGAAGCCAAGGCTTTCCACGACTATGGTTTTGTCAATTCTGGTTATGGAGTCAACGGTATTGGCCACAACGCCGGCCCGGCGCCGCCTAACGACGGTATGTGTGCTAAATACGCGAACAATCGCGTCAACAACTGTAAAATTTGTTTTTTACTACGTGTTTTTAGGCCAACAATACTCTTATCTCTGGCGCTAATAAAACATGGATTTACTGATTCTTTACTTTATATTTAGCTAACGGTAACAGTTCTAAGATAATTTTTCACGATTTTTTCATGTTTTGTTGTAATTTTGAGGTGTTTTTTTAGCAGGTAAATGTCTAACCCACAAATTAGGCATGCATGCGATGGTCGCCTATCCTTGTCTCAGTTACTACATAAACAAATACAAGCCATTGATAACATAGATATCACAATTTTGTGGCATTTGTAACATGTTTTTGATATGGAGCGCTGACATGAAAACAAGATCTGACGACCGAAACATCAAAATTTTACTCCACATATTTGTGTGAAATGTATTTTCTACTAGGACAGCATACTTAAACTAAAAATATCATTCTATACAATATTTTGAAAGACAAGTGTTAACATAAAAAATGTCTACATAATATTTGTACTTATAACGCTGTATAGAAGAATAGAAAGTGCACTTTCTAATTTCATCATTCCTATGGTGAAAAGAAAAAATAACTAAACTTTTACTTTTTAATTGTTAACTTTTTACATTATTTGGGTTCAATCTTGACTCGGATAGAAAGAGAAAAAGAAAATACATTTATTTAGCACAGACTAAAAGGCACACAGTACACCAGATACATACATCAGATGAAAACAAATATAAAATTTAAAGTCCGATGTAAGAAATTAGCAGGAATGTGTGCCTCACGGCTGCACCAAAAAAGGCCCAGTTCAGCAAAAATACCAGAAAACTAGTGCCTGATGCTGGTTTTCAACTGGATCTGATGTGTGAGGTGACAGGTTTAAATCAGTTTTACACAATGTGACGTGTGTATGCATACTTAACACGTTCCCTGTGCGTGCACCACATGTGGGTCACTGTGAGGTCACTGACACGTGCGTGCACCACATTTGGGTCACGACTCCATACAAATTTGAAGCCTTTTTATAGTTTACACGTGTGATTTATTTTGATTTTTTTGAATACACGTGTGAACAATAAACTATAAAAAAAGAATGTGTTTGCACGTGAGGGGCTCCTCTCACATTTAGTAGCTGCACTGTTAACGTGTTAAATAAATAAAATAAATTTGTGTCAGATAAAAACAGTAATAAATATGTATAGATACTGCAATGGGCTTTTTAAAAGACCTAAAAACGCATACATACAACATGCAAACAACCCCTATATTAATATAGGCCTTTTAAAAGTCTGCCTTTACCTGGCTTTTCTGGGAAAAATAGTTTCAGTAACATCTGGATTGAACACTGAAAATTATTATGAAACAACATTTTCAAGACAGTATAAATTATTTTTAGGCATCACATATTGAAATAACATATGGATCAAATTGCCAGCAAATATGTCTTGCACAAACCAACAATATTTATTCTGTCATAGGGGTTTTATAACATTTAAACAAGCCACTATGATTAATCATAATCCTATAGCTATACATTGAAAAAACAAAGGTATGATTTCGATCTCGGCAACACGCAGCAGTGCTGCCGCAGAACTACTGGTGCCCACAATTATATTCTCTATAGGTTTATATGAAATTACATTCTGAGCATGGCAGCAATGCTGCGCGCGCGACATTGCTGCATATATATATATATATAAACCTATAGAAAATGTATGGCGACCAGGGTGCTTACTCTTGAATTTAATTCCGATAGATCGACATTAGAATTGTGACGTTTCGTACTTTTGAGTTCGGTTTAATTAAACTAAAAGGTAAAATTGGGTGTCCATTTTGGTGAACTAAGTGGAAATTAGGGCCAGGCTCCAAAATCAATCATCCAATTTTACCTTTTAGTTTAATTAAACCGAACTCAAAAGTACGAAACGTCATAATTCTAATGTCGATCTATCGGAATTAAATTCAAGAGTAAGCACCCAGTAGTGACGCGGCAGCACTGCTGCGTGCAGCGTTGTTTGTTCCAGCTAATCTATGAAACGGCTGGACCGATTTTGACGGGACTTCACTGGTAGATAGCTGATGTTGTGGAGTAACATAAAGTCTACATTCTACCCCCTAGCGTGTCCCCGTGGGATAATTGCCGACATCCTCGCGGGCGAAGCCGCGTGCAGCAAATAGTAGCATGATAATTTGCAAGACAGTTTGAGAGCAGAATCTATACCAAAACCATTTGCAGGACAAAATTAAATCAAAATATTTTATTTCACATAAAACTACATGAGGACTTACACAGATATAGATACACCTAGATAACGCAAGAGCAACTACTTCGCGTGCCAAAAATCGCACCAGCTTATGTACACAAATCGTAAGCCGCCCTTTCGCGCTCAGTCCTGTGTACTGCTTGGCTGGGTGAGCGTGTGCGCTGGCGCTAGGCCCCTGGGGTGGGGCAGGACGGGTGCCACACGCGGCGGCGTCTTTGAATCGATTTGATTTTTCCATAGAAAATCTATGGATATTCCCATCGATTTAGCGATGATACTACCTCTTTTATAGCTTACACTATAGAAGCATATACATAGATGGCCATGTCCATGTAAAATACTGTCATTCAGCTACATCCGGTTAGATTGGAAGCTGGCGATTTCACATCAATTTGTTACCATTTCCAGGCATGGGTGGCGGTGGAATGCCACCAGGATTCTTCCCCAACTCTCCCCTACGACCGTCACCCCCCGCGCCGCACCCCGGATCTCAGCCGTCCCCTCACGGACCACAACCACAGCTAATGGGCACAGGACAACCGTTTATAGGACCGTGGTACTCCGGAGGAGGACCCCGTGGAGCCGTCAGGATGGGAATGGGCAACGATTTTAATGGGCCTCCAGGTAAGCATCTTCTTAGGCGCGTCGCCCACACGAGCTAGAGTCGAGGCGGCGTCCAGGCGCGGGCGCACGTTTTCTATAGGAATAAATATAGGTATGTATGTATAGGCGACATACCTATATTTATTCCTATAGAAAACGCGCCTTAGGGCTCCGTACCTCAAAAGGAAAAAACGGAACCCTTATAGGATCACTTTGTTGTCCGTCTGTCTGTCAAGACCCTTTATCTCGGGAACGCGTGGAGGTATCGATTTAAAATAAAACCATATACTCAGGTCAGTCACTTGAAGCTGTGAAAAAATCAAACTTCTAAGTTAACGTAAAAATAAGATACGGCCGTTTTTGTTGCAAAAAACGTAGATTTCGACACTCAAGGGAATCAAAATTATTAACGAATTATAACATTGCTAAATTGAAGAGTACAACTGTGACGTAGCATGACACCTGAATAGACTGGTATCACGTAATCACTCTGTAGCTCATATTTTATGTAATTTTGTAATGTGTAACCGTTTATTTTCCCAAATAAATAAAATAAAAATATATGCTGATTATGTATGTATGCTTATGTTATAGGACGTTTCGTTTGGAAACAAGGGACATAAAAAATTATTGTAGTATGTATTTATTTTTTTATCACTTTTTTGGTTCTAGCACAGAATACTTAAAGTACTACGTACAGAAAGGCCACTCCCTTCCCCGCACTAACATCAGTTACCGCACCTCACCCCGCACTTCGAGGTTACCGTCGCAGTTCACAAAAACAAAGAGCGCTCGCAAACACAAGTACCTCACGCACACATTCATACGTATACAAACGTCATTTTTTAATGTAGTAGTAGGTAATTAGTTTGCGAGCGTTGTATGGAGTGTCCGGGGTGTGGTTCTAGTCTGCATTCTGTAACCTATTTTTCACAGGTCAGGGGATGATGGGCAACTCTCTGGAGCGCGGCGGCGGCGGGGTGCTAGGCGGGCCGCGCATGACGCCGCCGCGGCCCGGCATGGGCCCCATGAGCCCCGGGGCCTACGCCGCCGGTATGCGCGGCCCTCCGCCACAGGGACCAGGTATGTGACTGACTAAGTGGGTCCCTGTATGTACGGGGCACACAAAAATATTTAGGTAGGTAAAATCGATGAAGTGCGCGACTAACCACGCATAGAGAAGGGTCCCGTAGTTGGGATGAATATTTACGCGCAGCAGTGGCGTGCATTGCATATAGGCATATAAGCAGTGCCTACCTCGATATATCAACATAAGCCTGTCAATTACATTTTAGTGTGTGTGCCCCACAATTAAGAAACTCACAAAATTATTTTCATTTTGAACTTAGTTCCTGCCGGGGGTCCCCCGACCACACGTTTTTTTTTTTCTGGTTAGTGACCGCGTCTGCCTAGACTAGACCCGCAGCCTAATTGCGGAACGCCAAATCGTCAAATGATTCTGATCAGTTGGCTTCATTTCTATCACAATTGGCTTCATTTTACGATTTTCGAATTGCGAAACTCTAGTTTCTGCGCAGGGCCTTAACGTTCATAATTGGTTTCATAATAAACTAGAGTTTCGCAATTCGAAAATCGTAAAATGAAGCCAATTGTGATAGAAATGAAACCAACTGATCAGAATCATTTGACGATTTGGCGTTCCGCAATTAGGCTGCCGGCCTACTGTCTACCTATTCTGAAAACCAATGCACGCCAGTGACGTGCACTACTGATTTTATTGACTGCACAAATAATATTAGTGTTTCTATAAAACGATTGACTTAATGTGAATAAAAAGGAAACGAACAAAAAATAAAATAAAAAACAAATGAAAAATACTGATTTACTTAAACTTATCAGAATATTTTTTTTTTTCAAAGAAGAAACAACCGCATTAAAAAAAGACACATGAATTACATCTGTATTTAGAAGGTTTCAACTTTATATTTGCTCACTTTTTACCCGACTGCGCGACGCAAAGGAGTGGTAATGTGTTTATCAGCCTATGTATGTATGTATGTATGTATGTAAGTATGTATGTATGTATGTATGTATGTATGTATGTATGTTTGTATGTTCCTTTGAAGCACTATACAGACCAAACGCCTGGACCGATTTTTATGATTCACACGTCAATCGATTCCTATTAGTCCGGCGAGTGTCACTAAAGAGATGACGTTAATGAAAATTCAATATGGCGACTACTAGACGCCATATTGTGAAAATGAAAAAAATGAAAGTCAAGAAACTATGTCAAGTGGGGTATCGTTGGATAGGTCTTTCAAAAATATCAGTGGTTTGGGAAGACCGTTTTTTGATTAAGTAAACCGTTCGTGACTTATCAAGCTTTAAAGTACCAATTTTCGTTAGAATCAAGTGTCCCCCCCCCTACCAACTAAACGCGGCAGTAGTACCTATATATTACGAAGTTTAAAGGGAAACTATCACACTTGAGTGGGATTTACAACTCATAACTAAAAAGAATAAAATAAAAAAATTTAATTTAAAAAATCAAAAAACCCGACTGCGGTAAAAAACTTAAGTTAAAAAAAACTGAAAAGCTAAAAACAAGCCCATTTTAAATTAAATAAAAGTTGGAAGCAGGCGGGACCCATACCATTTTTCTATTTTCAAAGTCAAATGGGTCCCGCCTGCTTCCAACTTTTATTTAATTTAAAATGGGCTTGTTTTTAGCTTTTCAGTTTTTTTTAACTTAAGTTTTTTACCGCAGTCGGGTTTTTTGATTTTTTAAATTAAATTTTTTTATTTCAACAATTATGGTTTGAATAACATAATTTAAATTGTTATTGAAAAATCTTAACCTTAACTAATATTATAAATGCGAAAGTAAGTTTGTTTGTTTGATACCTTTTCACGCCTACTTAACCCACTTTTACCGATTATTATGAAATTTTTGTCAGGGGTATAGAAAAGGACATAGGATACATTTCATCCAGAAAAAAATTCTGTTCCTAACGAAAAGAACAATAACTTTCGACGGTCACAGTTGCTTTAGGACGCTAGATGGCGCTACGTGTCTTTCGATCGAATCATGATTGAAATATGACCCGACTTTCTTAGCGGTATTCTAACAAAATGTACTAGGCTTGCATGAATTCACGATACTATTTCAATCATTAGTATTATGCTTTTAATAGGCTTTGGATGAAAGGCACACAGATAATTTATTATAACCTGGATTAACACATACTAGGATACTTTTTGTCCCGGTATTACGTCTCCTTGGGATAATTGCGGCCTCCAAGCGGGCGAAGCCGCGGTCAAAAGCTAGTGAGGTTAATTAATGGTTGGTGTAATTAGTCTGTAAGCCTTCTTAACACGTTAACAGTGCAGCTACTAAATGTGAGAGGAGCCCCTCACGTGCAAACACATTCTTTTTTTATAGTTTATTGTTCACACGTGTAGGCAAAAAAAATAACATAAATCACACGTGTAAACTATAAAAAGGCTTCAAATTTGTATGGAGTCGTGACCCAAATGTGGTGCACGCGCATGTCAGAGTGACCTCACAGTGACCCACATGTGATGCACGCACAGGGAACGTGTTAAAAGTAATAAATAAATAAAATAAACCTCCATTGTTAAAGAAGGGCTGATTTTTCCAACGCCAGATAACTTTATCGGAGGAATAATTTTGAATTTTTGACAGTTCTTCCGTACAAAAAGTGTCGGACGACAATTTTATTCCACGAATAAAAATTATCGGTCGATTGAAAAATCAACCCTCAAGGTTATTTTAAATTAGGATTTCGGGTTAAAGTATTTAAATAATCAAATCAAAGTACTCAATTTGTAAGTTACACTACAAATTGACAACATTTCAAACCTGACACGACCTTAAAACAAAAAAATACTATTTCTTTATTTTCGTATCCTGAGTTCAAATATATTTTTATATTTTTTTTTTATTTCTAAATTTCTGAGAAAAAAAATAAAAATCAAAAAACATGTGATGACGTCACATAAACGGCGGAATGAGGAGAGACCTTTGCGCATTCCAATGTCTTTGATTGAAAACATTATATCAAACAAGACATGTCAATGTCACCTAAGAAGTATAACTAGAAAACAACTAAAAAACTGAATTGAATTCAACAATATTTTTTCCTATCAACTCGACACGCTGCTTACTGTTAATATTATCAATTTTTGATTGATATTTCGCCAATAAAATGGATCCCAATGAAAAATATACGCCAATGACGGAGCCAAACCAACGACTGAGACAAGTGACATCTAACAGTTTTTTTGACGGGTCACAATAAAGCAAAGGTAATATCGCCATTCTACCGTCATCTGGCACTTACGTCTTTTTAGAATACACCGAATTTCAAAGTTAAAATTATGAATGAAAAGTACATAATTTCGAAAAACGAAAAAATATGGGTGCCCTAGATTTGAATTTACTTTTATATAACTTAATAATACATGCAGGTTAAAAATATGAAATGTTGTCAATTGGCATCCACAGGTAAGTTTTTGAATCCTTTTACATTTGGGACATTACAGACCATAGATAAAATAACGTTTGGCTTTTGGGTTAAGTATGATAGGATCAGTCTTTGAAGAGAGTCCTCTTTATAAAAGGTAGTCAACGCTCCCGTGATGCCTCTGGTATTGCAGATGTTCATTACCATAAGGTGATCTACCTGCTTGTAAGCCACACTGAAAAAAAAACTTGAATATTAACGTTGAAATAAATCAACTATTAATTGAATTAATATAACTCATTTTCTTTCGCTATTTCTTCGTCACTTTTTCATTAATAGATGCACTTTGTTCAATTTTCATATTTTAAACACTTTATATACACGAATTTTACGAATACACAGCAGTGTGGCCACTACACAGACGGTCGAGCCATCAGCTGTCACCATCCATGGATGCGCGTGGCACGCTGTAACATAAACACACACGAACATTCGCGCAAGCGCCCTGCGCCGCCTAAACGAAACAGCAGGCATACATTTTCGCCGCGCCGTAGAAAGAGAGGGGGATACTTCCTCTCCTACGCCGCGCCGGCTGTCTACTCTCAATCCGTGTTACGAATTTTCGAAAACACTTTGCCATCAGTCACTGACATATCGGATATACATTAAAACCGAGTAGGTACATCCCGAGGACAGCCGAACACATCCGAATGTAGCGCGGTGTCGGTAACAGTGTCGCAAGTTCAATGGTTTTTTTTCCATCTTAAAAAACGCCCAACACGCCTAGAGAAGTTTTCACTTCAAAAATAAAAATTAGACATGTCTTTCGAAGACAGCAAAAACTGCTATTGTATTCTGAGAAACTGCCATAAATAAATTACATCACACGTTAAAGGGGAGGGAGAGGGTGGACAACTCTATTATTTTATGGTTTGATTTAATTTAGCAAAAAAAAAATTGTTAATTACGGGAGTGCCGACAGAAGTGAAAACAAAACACAAACAGAATACTTTGCCATCACTCACTGACATAGCCTGTGATATCGGATATAAATTAAAACCGAGCACATCCCGAGGACAGCCGAACACATCCGAAGCGGTGTCGATTACGGTAAAAGTGGCGCGAATTCAATGGTTTTTTTCCCTATAGAAGTCAAACTTCAAAAAAAAATTTGCTATATTTGTGATGTCACACGAGGGGGTCACACAACCTGCATCAAGGACGGACTCCAAAACTCATGAAATTCATATGACGTAATTTATAGATGGCCCCTAATACCGTGCTGTATCTCTGGTCTCCTGTCACTTAGTACCAACCATTAGTTTGAAACATCTATCTCATCCAGGTATGCCACCAATGGGTATGGGCCCGCGAGGCGCTTGGGCCGGCGGCAGCGGCGGCGGCGGGGGCGGCGGGGCGGCCCCGCTGAACTACTCCGGCGGTTCGCCTGGCGCGTACGGGGCCCCGCCCGGCAGCAACGGGCCCCCAGGGCCGCCGACACCGATCATGCCCAGCCCGCAAGATTCGTCAAATTCCGGTGAGTTCCATGACTGGGCGAAGGTGGCGGGGTAAGGGTTCAGCGGTTTCAAGTTTTTTTTTTTTGTAGGTAGGTAGGTAGTTATGAGGTTTTTAAGACCTTTAGGCATGTTTGCACCACAAATCATATCGGGCAAATTTCACCGATGAAACTGAACGCGATCAGCACATCTAAACCGAGTTTAAGAGCTGTCAGTGTCAATATTTCACAACAATGGTGTCACTGACACTTGCGTTTAGTTTTATTAGTGAAATTCACCCTAAATGCGTTTAGTTTTATAGGGAATGCGCTATTTAGCCCGCGAAATTTAAATTTACTTACGTTTTATGCAATTTGCAGGTCAGTGTCGGGTTTTATGTTAATTTAAATATGATTCGCGACCGTAACACATATGACTACAGAATAACCCCCTTATTCATAAAACTTATCAAACCTATTTTAGTTAAAATGGGGTTTGTCTCTTTCTTACACACAGAAATGACAACGTGACAGATAAAGACAAACGTTCTATAAACCTATTTTAGCTAAAATAGGATTATGAATAAGGGGGTTAGGGTCAAATCACACCGAGATGCCAGCGAAGCGGCGAGCAGTTTCAGTGTCATATAAATTTAGACTTTATCTTCATTACTATAATACATAGTATCGCTTGAGAAACTTGAAAGGTCGCGTGGCCGCCCGTGGCGCCGCGAGCACTCCGACGACTCAAGTTTCTCAAGCGATACTATGTATTATAGTAATGAAGATAAAGTCTAAATTTATATGACACTGAAACTGCTCGCCGCTTCGCTGCCATCTGGGTGTGATTTGACCCTTAGAATCATATAATCCCATTGATTGATATTTCATTAAATAATCATTAATTGGCAGTTGTATTGATGATTATAATGATTATAATTCTGTAAACATACTTTTTACGTTTTCGATTCATTTATGTTCAACATACAACCTGACACTGACCTGCAAATTGCAAAAAACGTAAGATAATACGAATTTCGCGGGTTTTCCTGGCGCTTACCCCTTAAACGTGTCTTCCTTAATCGTTCTGTTTCTATCAGGCGTTTGAAGACGAAAGAGGTAGTTATGATGTTTTAAATATATTTAGCGTTTAACGCATTTAGTGATTTGTGGTGTAAGTGGGCCTTAGTTTAAAATTAATGAGATTATTATTTTATATTAAGGGTGATGGATAAAATTCTAAATTATTAGGCTACTACTAAGGGTTTTTTTAAAATTAGTTATTAATTCAAATCAATTAATTAATATTAGATTTATACTCAAATATATACTTACGAAAGATCTGAAAAATATTAAATGATGATTTTTTTTTAATTTAAATTTATTCATGCATTTTTGACTAGTTTTTTTTTAATTATTTTAGTCTTAAAAGAAAAACTTGATGCCCGCATAAGACGCTTCATGTGTTAACCGTCCCCGCAAGAAAGTTGATTGACATTTTTGTCTTTTTTTTTTTTGTAAAAAAAGAAGTCAAACGATTTTCGCCAGTAATCCCATCTGCCGCCTAAAACATTATTTTTCAGTAAAAATCGATGGAAACTCACGCATATCCTAACCAGTAAAATTATAATTTATTTTTTAACAAGAATTTACGAAGTTTGCAGGTTTCAAGGTATTTAAATGTCGCACTAGTTTTTAATTTAACTGTTAGAGGATGAGACTACATTAATAATTTAAAGTCATCTGTTTTTATTTCTTTTTTTATGAAAAAAGATATGATTTTTAAAAAGATTTAAGAAAAGATACACCGTCATTATATTTGGTTCTGAAAATATCTTTTAAAAAAGTGACATCATAAAAAAGAATGAAAATTATGTAGGGTAGTTTATTCATCCAATTTTAGCTTTAAAACATCGAGTTCTGCTGCGAAAAAAGGTAAAACTGGCTTTTATGCATAACTAAAAGTTAATGTACGCTCATCTTCATCCGATGCGATCTTAATAAAAACTGACGAAAAGATCCATCTCACGCACAATTATCTTTTTTTTTAAATAAAAACCATGTATCTTTTATCTTTCTTTCCGTTTCGCTTGCTTCATTCTCACATAACCTTGGTTCATTCATGCTTGGTTCACCTCTGTACAACGCTTTTTTATCTTTTTTGTAAAAAAAATCTTTTTTTTTTTATTCTGTTGTGTCTGTATAGATTCTTCTTTAGTTTTTAAGTTGTTTCTCAAATGGAAAATAAAATAGAAATAGATATATTTTCTATTTGAGGAGTAGAAACTATTATTAGAAGTCTTTACTTGTATTTTTTTTTTTAAATAAAACGATATTATTTTTCTGACTTCTAATTTCAGTTTTAAATTAACAAAACAATGTGTACCGTAGTTTTTAGTTACCTTCTCATAGACAAAATTGTTTGCTTAGTTTATTATTTTGATTTTTTTTTTGCATAATAAAAATGTAAATAAAGTTACCATCGCATTTTTTATTATTTTCGCTTGCCATCTTTATTTTAATAAAAACAAAAAATCACACACAAACCCAAATAAAAAAAAAAAAAAAAATGATTTTGTCTATGACACGAAAAAAAATACCACACAAAAAAAATCGATACTACAAAAAACCGGTTTCGACCAAAAGTCACGCATAATGTATGCGCGGCAGGGGGAGACAACTTGTACACTCTGATGAAGCCGGTGGGCGCTGGAGCACTGGGGGCGGAGTTCCCTCTCCCCGGCGAGCACGGACCGGCGCCCCAGCACCTCCCGCAGCCGCCCGCCAGTGAAGGTGGGCCTCTGGACTCAAAAAGGACTGTTTTATATACACATAAAACAGATCCTCGATCGCCTGTGTCGATTTGATGGCTCCTGTACACGATGGCCCATGTTGGACTAAACAATAGGGTATTTGACTACTATCAAAAATAAACTTGAATTAATACTTATTTTAAAATGTTACTAAAAGGACGATTTGTGAAAAAGTTAATAAATTTGGTAGAAATATGTAGAAGTTACACACAGTCTGCTATCCTTGTAACCCAAAACGATCATTATACTGAATGGTCCGAAGTTAATATGGCGTTCCTGTCTTGTGACGTCAGATCGCAGTAGTGCTGGCTCTGCCTAGTATAGACTAAAAATTTAGACCTTCACAATTTTTGAGATATTTAATCAATTTATTTTTACTGTGACATATGATGTTTTACGTTTCGAAAAATTTAATTTATTAATTAAAAAACTCACTGAACTGTTAAATACCCTATTCGGCTGTCTGTGTTGAAGTGTTACACATATATAGAAAATAAAGGCACAAATGTCCTGTCAAAGTGAATAAATATCAAATGTGCGTATGCACCAACTTTGCCCGATGTGTACAGAAGCCATAAGGGCTCTGACACTTGCGTGAAAAAAAAAAAAAAATAACAAAAAGTCTGTGGAAAATGAGTTTGGTTGCGGTGGGTGTGCGGCGCCGTTTCGTGTCGCTTTATTAGTCGAAGATGCTAAAAATGATTTGCTTTTATTATGTTTTATAACGCGCTTTGAAAGCGGCGTGTCAGAGCCCTGCTTTATTGTTTTTTTTTTGTCAAATATGTTGGTATCAGCTGGTATAGATCGATACCAGAAAATCGCAGTTTTGTTTGGGTGTTGATATAAATCGATACCAGAAAATACCACTTTTGTTTGGGTGTCCCATCTCTATTGTCCGTTTTGCTTTAAATGTCAGTGCGAGTAAATAATGTTTAAAAACAAATATAATCATTTGCAATATGCGTTGCCGGCTCATTGCATTTTTGTCACTGTCAAATTATGACAGATCCAGAGACAAGGAAGATTAGGACGAAGAAAGCTGTCCTTTTTCAGTCGAAGCCTTTGAAAACGGTTCTGTCATAGCAGCAGTAATGAAATCATGTCATTGACACCAGTATTTGACATTAAGTCAAACCCCGCTGCCCAAAGATTTAAATCGCTAGATTTATCCTCACCCTACTTAATCACCCGAAAAACTGCCCATACTGAGACGAGTGAGCTCACACATTATTAAAAATAGCGTTTCCATGATAATCAAGTCATTGTGTGTCAGAGGAGTCGAAACGAAACGCCACTATCTTTTGACGCGGTAAGGCGAATCTAACGATGTAAATCTTTGCCACTGTCCTCATTTTCGTGACAGCCTTCATTATGGCCGTTAAGTGCGGTCACCGGTCTTCTAAGAAATGGAGCTCAAGACTTGAATGCCCAGTACGCTACAGAGGCTTGATGAGAACAGACAGCCTATATGAAGCATATAGTCGACATTTTTAATAGTGCATAATTTAATGAATGAGAATGAAGCAAGTTAGAGCCTAGAATTTATACTAAAAATAGTTTCGTAACAAAATTATAGGAACTTAACGGCTGTCCGTGCATGTTATGACATTAAAGAATCATCTAAAAACGAAACATCTTCGCTTTACTAAGGTTTCCATTTTACAAGTAATTTGCACTCAAGCATAACTGTGATGTAATATTAGATGTAGCACACAACTCATTGGCAACACTGTCAGTCAGTCACACTTTATCCCTCGTGGGGACTGGACGTTCCCTTTGGGTTGTTGTGTACTTACTGATAATTGGGTGGTTTTATTCTAAACTCTTAAGCCCCTAATAAGAGATAGTGAACGCCACAATAACGTTACATAGAAACCAACAAAATAATAAAAAATCTTTTACAAATATTGCCATTATATTGGATTGCCGCCATCCATGTTCGTGTTCATGTGTGTGTTGTGTCGTTATATTTGCGTGCAAGATACTTGTGAAAAGGACCATGATAGGGTTCTAACCTTAAGTCTATTCAAAACGGTATAATTTCGTTCTAACCAGTGGCGTGCATTCCATATAGGCATATAAGCAGTGCCTACCTCGATATATCAACATAAGCCTGTCAATTACATTATAGTGTGTGTGCCCCACAATTAAGAAACTAAATTATCATACCTAACAAGAAACTAAATCTTCATACAAACACGCGCGGCAGTAGGCAGTAGCCGGACGGCCTACTCGGCTCCCGTACTATTCGCACATTGTCATTGGTCTTTACTCGTTCTAGTTAATACGACAAAATTAAAAATACGTACGTCTCACGCGTAATACCATGACGTTCGACCTTCGCAATTTATCACCCTTAAGTAGGCATGCCTACTCAAAAACCACACTTTTGACCTCACTTTTTTTTTTTGATTAGTGACCGCATTTGCCTAGACTAGACCCGGCCTAGTGCCTACCTATACTGAAAACCAATGCACGCCACTGGTTCTAACGAGTAAGTTAGCGTTATTTCCCAACTGTCAACATGTCCAGTTTCTGACGCGTGACGTTTTCTTAATCTATTTGTTCGATGTCTTGAGCCACTCAAGGACGAACTTTTCTTAAATTAAACTTACTTGACAATCACCTGAAGGCCAATTCTAGTAATTTAAAACGTTTAAAATCTAGTCGAAGTCTCATTTCGGCGACAAATAAATGTCAAAAACTTGTCAAAATGCATGGAAATTAGAAGTATTTTTTTGACAGATTGAGACTGAGATCAGACTGTGAACGTGCTCAAAATTACGAAAATTGCCCCCTCTGGTTTCTGAGTTGTCAAACTCAACTTAAAGTGAAAGCCTGCAAAATACAACATTTCTTTCAAAAAAATGTAAGGAGGTTTGAACTTCGCGGACTACATGTAGTTAGGGTTACCATTTGAAAATTTGAAAAGTCCTGACAAAGAGCCTGACATTTCAATAAAAGTCCGGACATTTTAGTCACAAAATCCAAACATTACCTAGTTACCTACTTAGTTACAGTGGTATGGTAAGCATGGTAGCACACGCTCGTGAGGGGAGCGGGGAGGATTAGGGGGTGCGGGGATAAAAAAAAATGCACTGAAATATATAAAATTAATACCTATACCAGAAACTAGCGTTCAATTTGATTATTTTACGTAAAACTATTTTTATTTTGAAGAAAATATTTTATGTTAGGACTAGATTACTTATATGCATAAGTTTTATTACTCGTATTCCATCGAAGCCAAAAAATCCGGACAAATTAAATAGCCGGACAAGTCTAGAAGTCCGGACATGTCCGGATAAATCCGGACGGATGGTAACCCTACATGTAGTAGACACCTGTAATGATGAGTTTGACAAATTCTCAATTCGGAAACCGATGAGGTAATTGCGTAACACACTATCGGTAGCTTGGCTTGGCTTTCATTTTATCAACATTCATTGCGTTCTTTCTTTACGTTGTTGAGCAGGCAAATTTTTCGAACATATGAAGCAATGGATTAGCAATATCCTTCAAAATGATTTAGGGCCAAAGCACACACGCTACTTTTTGCATCGGCGATCGGCGATTCAGCTGCTTTTTAGAAGCTAAATGCAGCGACCAAGCATTCCACACCGCACACTTAAAAACGCCAAACGCGGCGATTCAGTTACTTTTCGGAAGCTCGATACGCTACACTCCGCATACATTCGGATGCTAGTCGCAGCGATTTGGCATTTGCGCCAGCATCGGAGCAGTCGCTAAAACGCGCGATTCCGATACCACGTCCGAACGCAGAGAGTCGCCAAAACGCGATGCAGCATCGGAGCAGTCGCTAAAACGCGGGATTCCGATACCGCGTCCGAACGCAGAGAGTCGCCAAAACGCGATGCAGCATCGATACAGCCGCAAAATGCCGATCGCCGATGCAAAAAGTAGCGTGTGTGCTTTGGCCCTTAGATTGAGAGCGATAATGTGTTACGCAATAAAGGTACTGGATCTAGCGGAATTGAAAGTAAATAATTTTTACATAAGCAGCATTATACTGTCTTGGATTTCCGCAAATTAATGCCTGATTCCATAACTTACAGTGGCGAAGGTACCATACAACTCGATTCCCACCGGCTTCCCTTCGGAAATTCAGAACATAACCACACTATAGTAAATTAATAATTGAATTCTTTTTTGGCATTTTTTTTGCTCCGGCTTACCTCTGTCATAAATTTACCCTTCGCCACACAGAATACTTAAAGTACTACGTACAGAAAGGCCACTCCCTTCCCCGCACTAACATCAGTTACCGCACCTCACCCCGCACTTCGAGGTTACGGTCGCAGTTCTTTAACAAAGAGCGCTCGCAAACACAAGTACCTCACGCACACATTCATACGTATACAAACGTCATTTTTTAATGTAGTAGTAGTAGGTAATTATTTTGCGAGCGTTGTATGGAGTGTCCGGGGTGTGCTTCGCCACTGATAACTTGGTCGACTTTGTGAAGCCAATAGCTATTTATAGTTTACTCGAATCCGTTTTTATTAGTACCATGACGTGATGATAAAGTTAACCTTCAGGTCTCTTGTCTCAGGGCTGGGAGGAGTCGACGGCATGAAGTCTTCGCCGGGGGGCGTGGGAGGGGGAGGGCCCGGCACTCCTCGGGAAGACTCGGGATCAGGCATGGGAGACTATAACTTAAGTAAGTATTAGAAAATTTTGCTTTTAGCACTTTTCTGTAGGTCTTGCACGAATCTAGAAAAATAGTTGAGAAAAATAGACACAGTATCCCCTCGAGTGTGGGCTCATTAGATGGGTCGCGAGTACTGTTGGTGTTGCAAAGGACTCGAGTCTTCCGAGTCGTAATTTTAAAGACTCGACTCAATTATGCAAGACTCAGTGTGCTAAAAAGGCTCGGAGTCTAGAGTCAAGCCGAGCCCGAGTCATTTAGCAGCCATTTGAGTCTAACAAAAGACTCGAGTCTTAAAATGAACTCGAGTCTTCAAGAAAAACTCGAAGCATGAAGTTGAGACTTGAAGCTCATCATTCGAAAAGACTCGAATTGAAAAAATTTAATTGGTGGTTATGATGTAACTCATAACCATTTAAAAAAAAATATGATGTTTATAAATGATTAAAAATATCCTCAATCAATACTGTTATTTTTTTTATCTGAGCCTTTCTCCCGGTCCTGTAAATGTAACAATTTTATTGCTAGACTCATATACGAAGAGGACTTGAGTGCGACTCGCCGCATAAAAAGGACTCGAGCCCACAAAGAGACTCGAGCTCTCATGTAACATTCAAGAACTCGTAGAGAATTTAGTTCTCTAGTCTTGGAGTCCTGTTGTAATGAGTCGAGTCATGTAATTCATCATCCGAGTCCGTTTATACAGGACTCGAAGACTTGAGTTCTTTGCAACACTAAGTACTGGTAATTTCATCTGATGACTTTTACTAGAAACCATTCAAGGGTTCCGTTATCCTGGTGTCCGATCCAGGTTAGTCATCGTCATCTTCAGGTAAAATGAACAGTACTCGTTGAGACTAATGAACCCACACTCGATAGGGTATGGGAATTGGTAGCAACCCAGACGAAAGCGGTAGCAAGCGAAATAGTTCATTTTCTTACGTTTTTTTCATTTTGCAGGCCACTATCAGGCTGTATGTGAATCAGAAAATGATTCGAGAACATAACATATTATGTATTCACTGAATTATAATCATTAAAAACATCAGTACAATTGTCTTAAGTTCAAATTAATCTACAGGGTGTTACGGAAAGGGTATATCAATACAAACGGGTTGAAGAGTGTATCTGGTCTAGAATCTTTGTACAAAATTTCAGCTCAAAAGCATTTACTTTGTAAATGCTTAATATTTTTTTATTTCGACATCACGGCGCTGCAGTGGCGCGCGGCGGCGTGATGTGCGTGTACTAGGCGCGCAGACACACTACAGATAATGGATAATGACCCTCGTAGTGCGGTGACACGTTTGTTATGATTTCAATTTAATAAACTATCGAAATAAAAAAATATTAAGCATTTTCAAAGTTACTGCTTTTGAGCTAAAATTTTGTACAGAGATTCTAGACCAGATACACTCTTCAACCCGTTTGTATTGATATACCCTTTCCGTAACACCCTGTATACAGAGTGAAATTTTAATCACCGTTTTCTTCTTAAGGGGTCATTGTATTCATCATTATGAACAAGTTTTGCTATGGGACCAAACCAGAAATCCTGAAAAAAAAAATCTGCTGTTCCCTACATTTATGTTCGCATAACTCGTCAAAATGTAGGGAACAGCTGCTTTCTTTTTCGCGATTTCATGTTTGGTCCCATAGTAAAAGTTGTTCATCATGATGAGTACAATGACCCCTTAAGAGGAAAACGGTGATTAAAATTTCAGCCTGTAGATTGACTATTTCGTAAAATCATAACATTTGAGATCAATATTCTGACTTAGGGAGTTGACTTGTTGAGTTCTTGTTTGATTATTTTTCTGGAAATACACATTTGTTACCGTCGCGAATTATATCTTGATCAACATACCCGCATACTATCAGTATCTCGATTTTGTATCTTTTCGCTGTCTGAGAACGGTATAATCTTGTATAAATTCGAGTTCAAGAGAAAATTAACAGTTCTCATTAAATTGAAACTTCACGAAGGTCGAAAGTATCCAACTTACACACTGTTTTTTTGCTGCTCAATGATTCTTACAACCTGCAAATCGCAAAAAACGCAAGAAAATTTGAATTTCGCGGGATCCCTCAGCTCTAAAGCTGAGATAGATAAACGTTACTAAGTAAAGGTATGATTCCGATCTCGGCAGCACGCAGCAGTGCTGCCGCAGCACTGCTGGTCCCCATATATTCTCTATAGGAATGTCGCGCAGCATTGCTGCCGTTCTCGGAATGTAATCTCATATGAACCCATACAAAATGTATGAGGACCAGTAGTGCTGCGACCACACTGCCGCGGCAGCAATGCTGCGTGCTGCCAAGATCGGAATCATACCTTAAGAGCCTATACTACCTCAAATGGCTTAACGTGATCCTCCGTTATGTCGAAAATCCTGCACCATTAATTTTGAAATAAATATATGTTAAAGTTGAGGATTAATGCAAAGTCTTATGTTAGACGAAAACACGAATCCATAAATTTTCTCGATAGAAAAAAAAATCCAAAGTTACCTCTAACCCGAACAATAAACCGCTGGCATTCAAAAAATACTTCAAATTAGATCATGAAACTTTTCATACTAACTGAACTTACTTTAAAGCAGGTCTTATGTTATTTACTTTTTTATAATTACCATTATTTTCACTGTAAAAAGCAAATACCTAAACTATTGGCGCTGCCTGCCGCCCAGCGCCGCGCACTCTGTCTCGCTCACACTCAGTCCGCGAGCAGTATCGTATGAGCGAGATAAAGAGCGAATTTTAGCTGAGGTAGTATAGGCTCTTAAGTGCGTTGGCTTGGATATGTTCCTGTCTCTACCTTGCACTTGTAGTTTGACAGTTGTGCGACAGTGACAGAAATAATGCAAAGACAAAGTATGTGCCAAGTAACGATTAATAATCCTCGGCTTTATAGTATCGAGCTTTACGATAGCTGAAACAGGGAAAAGAGAATAGGTTTCTTTTAATTATTCCCTTAACCTATATAAATTGGCAACACTCCCATTTTCACTAGGCTCAGCCAGCTTGATGTGATGCATAAGCACTATGAATGATGAATGAATATGAATGTCCTGTCGTGTGTGTATGTGTGTCTTTTTCAATTCACATGTACTCTCTGAGTTTATCTTGGAACTTACTCACATCGGTGAAGGAAAACATCGTGAGGAAACCTAAACTTACAGCTAATGTATGCCTGAAACAACAAAGGGGCTGTTCATTTATTACGTAAGACAATTTTAACCACTTTCTGACCCCCCTCTCCTTACGTAAGACAAAATAAGACATGGAAGAACTCCCTCCGCCCCTTTCAATCTTGTGTAAGATCAGTATCTACCGAAATTGCAAAGAATAAGTACTAGCAAAAAAATTTGAAAGTTATAATTTTTGCTTACTTTTGTGATCTAAGAAGAATCTAGCTAGACCCCTCCCACCTCCAAGTAAGAAAAAAACCGCCCAAGAGCGTGTCGGGCCACGCTCAGTGTAGGGTTCCGTAGTTTCCCGTCCGTCACTATAAGTGTTCCCACTTATGAGTTTAAAGGTGGTTATCCATTATGTTCGCGCTCCAGCAGCGCTCCGCGCTCCTGCAACTGCTCCCGGTAGTGGGTACGTGCGCGAACACGGAGCGTGCGTGTGTTTTGTCTTTTTTGTACAAAAACTGTTGTTTCCATCAAGTTCAAAATGATTTTCCTAGAAAGTCCTTATAAAGTTCTACTTTTCAGATTTTTTTCATATTTTCTAAACTTATGGTTCAAAAGTTAGAGCTCCCCCTCTAACTTTTGAACCATAAGTAACATAACACACATTGTTTTTTACTTTTGGAGCGATTATTTCCGAAATTATTGACATTTTCAAAAAATTATTTCAGTAAACCCCTATTCATTTTTAAATACCTTTCCAACAATATATCACACGTTAGGGTTGAAATTAAAAAAAAAATCACTTCCCACTTTACATATAGGGGGGCTACCCTAATAAAACATTTTTTTCCAATTTTTATTTTACCACTTTGTCGGCGTGATTGATATACATATTGGTACCAAATTTCAGCTTTCTAGTGCTAACTGTCCCAGAGATTAAGCGAGGACGGACAGACGGACGGACAGACAGACATGGCGAAACTATAAGGGTTCCTAGTTGACTACGGAACCCTAAAAATGAGACTTGTTTGGATCCCCTCTCCCTCAAATCGTCTTGCGTAATATATGAACAGCCCCAAACCCGTCTTGAGCAAGCGTGGTGATCAATTCTCATGCCTAACCATGCCTACCCAGCAGTCGGATAGGCTAGCAGTATAATTATTAAGCAACCTATAATGTTCCCACTGCTGGGACAATTTTACCCGCACCGATCGGTACCGAGTTTAACCGGAAGCATACAGGGTGTTACGGAAAGGGTATATCAATACAAACGGGTTGAAGACTGTATCTGGTCTAGAATCTCTGTACAAAATTTCAGCTCAAAAGCAGTAATTTTGAAAATGCTTAATATTTTTTTATTTCGATAGTTTATTAAATTGAAATCATAACAAACGTGTCACCGCACTACGAGGGTCATTATCCATTATCTGTAGTGTGTCTGTGCGCCTAGTACACGCACATCACGCCGCCGCGCGCCAGTGCAGCGCCGTGATATCGAATTAAAAAAATATTAAGCATTTTCAAAGTTAATGCTTTTGAGCTGAAATTTTGTACAGAGATTCTAGACCAGAGACACTCTTCAACCCGTTTGTATTGATATACCCTTTCCGTAACATCCTGTATAAGCAAAGTCCACCAACTGAGTTTTGAATGCGGCTTCTGATTGGTGGATTTTGTAGACAAAGTCTACTACGGGAGTTTAACGACCAATTAGAAGCCTAATTCAAAACTCAGTTGGTGAACTTTGCTTATATGCTATCTGGAGCCCGCGTCTTTCTGCTAGTACCCATTGTCTTGTAAATATTACCAGCAGTTGTAGACCTGCATAGCTATTCACAACCATTCGATGCGCTTCCGTACCGTATCGAATATCAATCAATGTTATCCAAGGAGTCATCTAAACGCTGTTCACAAGTCAAAACCCCGAAAATTTTGTCAGTATGATTCTAATAGACGACCACTATTCTTCCGACAGCTGTTTGCCGTCGTGGGCAAGGCAAGTCAGGTTATCAAAATGTGTCGTTTTCGATATGATAGCAGCTGTCGGATGGTTGTAAGTAGCTATGCTGTAATACGGTTTACAATCGCACAAAAATGTACAGTATGAACAATCGACAGTCATAAATAGTTTATTTTTAAAAACCAGGTTTCGGTGGCCCTGGCGGCGACCAAAACGACCAAACGGAATCGGCAGCGATATTAAAAATAAAAGAGAGCATGCAGGAGGAGGCGAAGAGATTCGAGAAGGACCCGGAGCATCCAGACTATTTTATGCAGTGAACGGTTTTTATTTCAAAATTACTAATGCGCCGCCGACTTGCCGACAAATCCGTTTTTTTGTTAGTGTATCCGAAAATTTTGGTACTGATTCTTTTGGTATCGGTAATTTTTTGGTACCGAATTTTGGTATCATCGCGCGATGTTTTTTGGTTTCGGGATTTTTATATCACTTTTAGTGTTGGGAATTTTCGGTATCATTTTTCTTTTGGTATCGGTGTTTTGGATACCAAGTTTTTTGGGTATCGGATTTTGTCGATGCCAAGCTGGTAGTGGTTTCCGAAACCAATGAATATTCCTTTCGTAATTTTTATACAAAATTTTAATATGCCTTTAGCATTTTAGGACTAGTGAATATTTAAATCAAATTCGATAATTATGTTCTAACTACTATTTAAAAATTAAAAGGTTTAATGATCTCAAAATTAACGTTTTGGTGAGTTGGCGTGCGTTTTGTTTGCGTTCCGACGGTCTGATGGTAAAAAATGTATTTTTCTTTAAATACCCTTTCCTTCGGCGTTTTCCTTTGCACAATTATTTATTATTTTTAATCTAGCCCGGTGTAGTATATTTTTTCGATTCATTTCTTTTCCTTTTGACAATTTCATAACTTGTACAGTTACTGTATAAATATAGTACTAATGTACAGACGCCAGCACATCAAGCTACCCGAAACTGTCAAATTTTCCCAGTCAACTTTGAACCTTTTGCTTCAGCGATAAAGTTGAAAATCTATTAAAGAAATTTGACAGATTGTAGTAGCTTGACGTGCTGGCGTCTGTACTTAAAACCATAAATTAGAATAAATAATATAATTTTAAATAGCATTTTCAAAATCTCTCCTCCGACAATTTGACCAGAATGGCATCCTGGGACTTAAACCTAGGCCCACACGGTTCGCAGCTACATAAAAAAAAAAACTACATTTCTGACATTTAATGAAACTGTCAAAAAGAACACCTAAATGCACTTGGTAATGACGAAGTCATAAACGTGACGGTGATCTGTCAGTCAGTAACGAATTTTTCATTAAATAACCGGTCATTCAATTAAAATTGACGTCTATTTTGTACAGATAATGTAAATCTGCGCCATTTTGTTTTTAACTGTCGGTTTTTTTGACGTTATTGTTACTGTCTGACAGTTTCGACGAAGTAAATAGTTGCAGAGGAGACATTTTTATCTTTGAGTGAAAACGTATTTCACATAATATGCCTGATAGCCGCTACGGTAAAACACAGTAAAAATAGTGCGTCGTTTTACGACCTGCGCCCTCTGGCGGCTCGCCACGGTAGGGGATCCTTCGACACTACATGCAAGCGCATACTGATCGCAACGATGCCGCAGTATCCTTCGGCATGTAGCGACAACCTTCTCATTGAAATTTCAATTTTATTGTCAAGCTATTAAGTTTTATTACTAATCGTCGCCATAAAAATCCCTTGGCGTGCCGTGCTGCCAGAGGACTCAGGTCCTGAAGCTCCAGTTTTAATGAGTGTAGAAGTAAAACATCTCATGTGTAAAAAAAATATCAAATCATCGTTTAATTTTGACGAAGCCCTGAAGACTTAGAACTATTTTTGTTATCGTCAGCGGCTATACCGTGTGTGATTAAACTTGACTTTTACTGTAAGAAGTGTCACTTCTGTATACAGGGTGTCCAATGTATACAGGTGTCCAATTCGACGATGTCAATTCTTGAAACGGCTTACCTCTACACCAAACAAGGCAGTTTTTGAGCTAACTCTGTCGTCATTAAAACACCCTGTATATTTACTTTGTCATGTCTACCGTCAGTTCGAGTGATGTATTATGTATTAACAATATTAAGTTATATAAAGATTTTTTTTTTATTTCGAATAAAATTATTATGTATGTACTAGTAATATAAAGGTCTTATATTTTTTAAATTAATTTTTTGACTATGAAGTTAAATGTAAAGTTGGCTTCGGTTGGTTATCAAAAATTGTGGGCTGAACTATAAAACATCTACGTAGATTTTTCCAAATTTTCTGCTATGGAAATGCGAGTCTAGATAAGTATATTTAGAGAAGAAAAATTGCTTTATAAAGATTCTAGTTAGTGACTTAAAACATATACCGTCTTATTACAAAACGAGTTCTAAAAGATCTAGCCTAAACTTTCGAGCCAGTTACTGAATTTTGAACATTATTCAACAAATCGTAAAGTTCATTCAACATTGACAACTTAGACTCGGGTTCACATCAGTTTTTGTAATAAGAACTTTTAACTTTGTCGGCTTATAGTTTGAAATTTAAAAATTTCTCGACGGTTTAAACCTGGTTCTAAAGATAAACCTTGTTTTGTGATAAGGCCGATAATGACCTTCTTCGTCGTCGTTCCCTCAATGCTGAGGATCGCGACCACATACGATGCGTCTCCAAGTTATGCGGTCTTCTGTATTGTGAACCGCTCGGTTTTTTATATCTCATAACTCTAGGGGGTGATTGTACTCATCATTATGAAAAACTTTTACTATGGGACCAAACCTGAAATCGCGAAAAAAAATATCAGTTGTTCCCAACATTTATGTTCGTACTAGCTGCGCCCCGCGGTTTCACCCGCATAAGTGTCGATCCCGTGGGAATATCGGGATAAAAAGTAGCCTATAATGCTAATCCAAGGTGTCAGCTACCTCCATATCAAATTTTATCAAAATTGGTGCATCCGTTTGAGCGTGAAGAAGTAACAAACATATAAACACACACACACACACCCTCACAAACTTTCGCCTTTATAATATTAGTGCGATGTGAAAACTCGTCAAAACGTAGGGAACACCAGATTTTTTTTTTCGCGATTTCGGGTTTGGTCCCATAGTAAAAGTTGTTCATAATGATGAGTACAATGACCCCCTAGAGTTACGGGATATAAAAAAAAAACACGTATAAAAGTTGGCAACGCATCGGCATAGCCTGTTGAAGATCTGTAGATGGTGGTAACCAATTACCATCAGATGGATTCTCACCCAAAAATCAATCTGCATAGCCTTCTCCCAACTATGTTGGAATCGGGTTCGAGCATAACCGGATGCAGCTGAATACCAGTATTTTACATGGAGCGACTGTCTATCCGACCTCCACAAGCCAGTTATTAGGTAACACGATACACCTTGATAGGATTGGTTTGTCAGACTTTGGGCTTCTGACGACCCGTAACGACTGTCAAAGATCTAAGAATGACAGCCGGGTCCAACGGCTTAACGTGCTTTCCGAGGCACGATTCTCTCGAAATGTAAAGGATGGGTGGGTTCTCGGCCATTTTCAAATAAAATAATTACGTTTAAGACTAGCATCTCGCGAAAATTTTGAACCAAAAGATCGTTTAGCTCCATTTGTCGAAGCAGCCGAAGCCTTTTTGTTTTTTAATTTTTTAATTTAAGAAAACGACAAAACGCACCGATTTTTTTTAAATGTCCAAGTGCGTTGATATGTATTAAAGTTGAGATATTTAGTGCTGAAGTGGTGTAACTTCGGGTTTTTTACTGATACCTAAGAAATTTCGGTCAAAAAAAAAATCATGGAATACCTGTCTGAAAAATGATTAGCATTTTATAATGCATAGCCATATTAGTGGTAACACTTTCACTACAAAAGTCGCCCTTAATGCTACGAAATAAAGGCGCTGTCAATGTCAAATTGTTACCAGTGATCTGTGGATGACTGTACAAGACAACAGTACATCAAGTTACCCGAAACGGTCAAATTTTCAACTTTGAACCTTATGCTTTAGCGATAAAGTTGAAAATCTATTAAAGAAATTTGACAGAATTGTAGTAGCTTGATGTGCTGGCGTCTGTACCATGTAACACGCTTTGCACGCGTGTTTGGTTTTCACTTGTCTTTAAAAATATTTATTTTAACTAAGAGATTACTTGGTACTTATATAAAGAAAAATATAAGGTTTTTGCATTCCGAAAATATTAAATCATTTTACAGGGTTAAAAAAATCATTTTAAAAAACATGTTACAGATATTTTTCCACCAGTTAAATAAGCAAAAACTGTGCAATATAGTGCGTTTCAACAAATAGTTCCTACGCCGTTATGTTGGCAACAATGTATACCACTTCTTCACTCCACTCGTTTTGGGCATGATTCTAACACGGACACCTTACACATTAAAAAAAACCGCAGAATCGTCTTCCCATATCTACTATCTTGACAGACATGGGCACAAAACACATATACTCCTAGCGGAGGACAGGGGAGCCAACATTATAACATAGGAACTATTTGTTGAAACGCACTCTACAATACAGTACTTAAATTGGAAAAGATCGCCTGCATCGTGTACTAGTTGAAAAACTGCATCACAGAAGACAGGGCCTTCCGTTTGTAATAAGACAGTGTATTGACAATACAACCCGCAAGAGTTAACTTGAGACCCGAGCGCCCCTCCCGACCCCCGCGCTGTTACCTCTCTCGCCGTCGACGCCTCAGTACCCCAAGGTCAAACGTCATGGTATTAGGGTCAGTTCAATTATAGACCGTATCTACTACACAAAAAGGTACACAATTCAGTGAGGTGGGCGCGCTTACGTCATCTGAGCGAAGTCAAACAGTTAACTGTTGCTGCTTGTACATTTACTCCGATGTTTGTTGCAAAATAAAGTAAAAAAAACTCATGGCTACACCACTTGTTCGCTAAAAACTTAAATTTATCTTCCACGTTTTAAAGAAAAAAAAATGGTAAATTAATTATTTAGCATTATTTTGTTTTTAAGCTCTTAATGTTCCTAGATTTGTATTTTTTTTTATTTATAAGGACGCGTTTTTATTAAAAGTTAATCAGGATATCGGTGCGTCAGGCGGTATCGTGTTTGAGATAATAGTGGTACTAAAAATAGCGGTGTCTCTTTCTAGCACATAAAGTAGGAAAGATATAGAAGTCATTTATTCGACTCTAGGCTGAGAATCAGCACTTTTCGAACGACAAAATTACTTTCGACAGTCCCCCGACACGCCCACCCTTAACTACTTCCTAGTGAAGGAAGAAGTAGCGCAACAAACTCCCCAGCAACTGAAAGTAGCGCTTTCTCTTTCTAGCAGATACAGTAAGAAAGAGATAGAAGAATGTTAGACCTGTCAATGTAGGTTGAACTGAACTTCCAAAGTTTTCGAGTTTAAATTGTAAACTAGTTTGGTTGACATTTTGGTCTCTTAATGTATTGCCCAGAATCGCCGTTTTTTTCCTATTCCATGGTTAATTTATATGACTTTGTTGTGAAAGTATTTTGTTGTGTTATTCAGACATAAAAAAGCGAGGGTTTTTACCCCTAGTTTAGCAACAATTAATTACAATCTACAAGCTGCTTTCAATACCCCATCTTACTGTTATCATTATTCTCATTGAAGGTTTTAAAAAGTTAAAATCGTTTCGCATTTAAGCCAAGTTTTTGGCGTTAAAATTCGTATAAAAAGATATCACCAGCTAGTATCCCAAACGCGGAATCGCGTCAGTTTTTTTATGTTCCGAAATGCGATTGAATTTTTGCAACGGAACAGTGGTATCGACAAATTCCTCTCACTCCGGAACAAGCATTTATTCATGTTTAATAAATTATATCGATTTACAAATATTGTCGCGCGGTAACCACTATGTTTAGTAATAGCGGGCTTGGGCCGCGCAAAATTATCGATATCGACCGATACCAGAACCGATACCAAGTTTTTATTTTTCGAAACTGTCGATAGTTTTGCCCGTCCCTAGTCAAGGTGGAGATTTTTATGCAGAAAAATTTTATACCGTGAGATAGTGATGTGTTGTAGTTTTTTTTCATTCTGGTATTTTTCATGTAGCATAGGTATTTTTTTTTCTTTTGGGGTGTGTGGAAATCTGTATAAATTAGATTTTACTAGAGATTTTTCGGAGAGGTAGTTCTTAAGTTATATGGGGCATCGCCCTGTCCATAGTTCTGCGCAAAGTTGGGTTCATTTAGTGCCCACAAAAATGAAACCTCTAAAATCGGTATCAAGAATCTCGACAAAAAAAATTCGGACAAAAATATTTTTCTTTTAATAAAAAAAAAACGTGTAAATAAAATCAAACTTTTCGATGACGATTTTTTTTAATTTTTGCAACTTTTTTTTTTGTTTTTAATTATTGTTTAATTTACACTAAACGGACCCAAACATTGTATATTATGCAGCGTTGAATTAATTAGAAATTAAGAATTTAGCGTTAACACAAAATAGATTTCAACAATGCAAAAAAAAAAAGTTTTTAAAAAATTATTATGATTACTTATTAATTTTTTTTTGTTTAATAATATTAATTAATTGATTAATACATGTAGCGTGAGGTTGTATCTTGTTTACAGTTAAGGTATAATTATTATTATTTCCTATAATTTGTGACTTAGATAAATGAATATTTTTTTCTTATCATATTGATGTCATGTTTATATACATACATAAATAGTTATTATATATTAAAGACATTGGTCGTTTTATTTATAAAATAGTAACCCTATGCTCAATTATATTTCCGTTGAACGGATTTTTTGTCTTATTTCACTTTATAATCAAAAAGAACGTTCAGTCTCAATGTGTCAAAAACAAATTGTAATTTCTTCTCATTTTTGAAAAGTTTTTGACATTGATTGTCGCTGAGATGAGATTGCGACTAGATTTTTAACGTTTTTATAACAGGATTATTGGCCTTCAGATGTGGCGCCCCACGAACCCACGATTGTAACCACCATTACGGCAGAGTAGTCGGCTTGGGCAAGCTAAATATGAACAGTCATCAAGGTTGTTCATTATGGTTCATTG
The DNA here is from genome assembly GCA_945859645.1 of Amphipoea oculea. Classification (NCBI taxonomy): domain Eukaryota; kingdom Metazoa; phylum Arthropoda; class Insecta; order Lepidoptera; family Noctuidae; genus Amphipoea; species Amphipoea oculea. The sequence goes on along the minus strand of OX243891.1, from coordinate 10,680,873 downwards.
TCCATGACATGACGTCATACATACGCTGCAGCTGGTGAAATGTACAGACGCCAGCACATCAACCTACCCGAAACTGTCACATTTTCCCAATCAACTTTGAACCTTATGGTTCAGTGATAAAGTTGAAAATCGATTAAAGAAATTTGACAGATTGTAGTAGGTTGATGTGCTGGCGTCTGTACAAAACAAGATGGCGTCGTTAGTTCCGATTTTGGCCACGCGCCGAAAGGACATAACTATTAGAACCTTTTTGAAGTGAAACTTCTTTACGCACGCTTGACTTGGGGAGTAAGCTGGCGAACGCGTGACGTAAGCGTTACGAATAGTGTGATCGGGCGAGGCGATAAAGTTACACAATTCCGAATATTGAAACCGATTACTACTGGAGTTGGCTTCAGTTCAGAATTGCATTCAGATACAAAATGAGTTACGCAATAACGCAATTAGGCTGCGGGAGTTGAGTGGGGGATATAAGCAAGAGAAAGCAGTGCGCGCGCACATTTTCTTTCTCCCTTCCTCGCATAGCCAAATACGTTTGAAGTTTCACTTCAGTCGTGTGGTCATAAGCACACTCCGTTTTTTTTTTTTTTCTTGGCAGATATGCTGTCTGCTGATCAGCCAAGTGGTATCATGGGGAAGTACGATGCTTGCTGCTTAGGTACCTTACAAATGGGGTTCCTAGAGGGTGTGATGTCACCTCTCGACAGCCCCGACAGGCAAAGTCAAAGCATTTATTTCAAATAGGCACATAAAAGGCACTTTTGAACGTCAAAAATTATCTTATAAAATAGAATTGATTCTAGTCGCCCATTCCAAAAGGTAGTTTTCGTATGGAGAAGAATGGGCAAGAAACTCCACCGTTACTCTTTTAAAATGTTTTAGGTACAATATTTTGCATGGGTACATTAATTATATAATAACATGTGAGGACGATGCACCTAAAATAAAATTACTATACCACAATAGGTAAAAGAATTAAAAACGAAACCATGACATATAAATTAATTATCTGATAGATACATGGTGCTCACATATTTACTAACATGGTACAAGCAAAACGATTTTAATTTAAAAAAAAAAATACAGTCAGGGTGTGAGTAATGAATGTAAAAACGAATTAAAAAAAAAATACAATTAAATTAGCAACCAGTTTGATTGACAGGCGTAGTAAACATGGAAAGTTTACATAGTGTTGCGCGCGACAATTGATGGCAACATTAGCTACCACTAGCGCCATCTAGTATCGAGTAGCAGAACTAATAGTCGGGACTCTTCTAGAAATTTCGATGCTAGAACTATCGACATCTGGTCAGTCGGGACCGGTATGGACTCGAACATTCTAGATGTTTCTACAGTAGAAGGTTCTGGAACTATCCGAGGCCTATATAAGACAGGTATGACCGCGACCCAGGGTCAGTATTGGAAAAGCGATACAAGCGAAAACATTCGAAGTGATCTTCAAGTGCGACTAGTGTGATCTGTAGTGCGATTGTGTTGTATAATTAGTGTTAGTTGTAATTGGTGCTTTTAATTAAAGTGTCTATTTTTGGTTATTAAATCGACAGTTTTTATTGTCACGAACCCCAAGCTCGTAACAATAGCTACCCGAGGAAAGTCGGACGGTTTATGCAAAGTTACATCATTCAGATCACCAAAATAAGGACGATGGTAAAAAATATATAACGGAGAAGGCATGTGTGTCTCGTTATTATCAGCCATATTTTAACTACTGTGGGCGAACTATGTGGGTATAGTGTTGGTTATTGCGCAATAGAAAAACGGTTTGCAGTTCGAATCAGATTATAATTTCACGAACAATTTATTACACTAGCAAATCACACATTATAGGTAGGTACACGATACAACCAGATACGGAACGCGGGACAGTTTCTGAGCGCATGGTTTTCGTATGACGTCCAGTGACGGATTAAGACTTCTTGATGCCCTAAGCAATCCACGACTGTGGGCCCCCCTATCCGTATGTCTACTAGAATCGGTCTTACCTTTACCGCCTAAAAACATTAGTTTTTTGTAAAATAAGATGATGAGATGTACCGTTTATTTTCGTTGGATCCCACTTTTGAATCCCATTTTTAGGTATTAACAATGGATCCCGTTTGCTATTTCCGTTGAATTCCATGTTATAACAACATGTGTACATTTCAGAAGAAAAGTGATTTACCTTTATCAAACACTAGCTTCTGCCCGCGACTTCGTTCGTGTGGAAGTCGTAAGACACCACAATATTGTAAAGTAACAGCCGCATTTTATAAAACATCCCTGTACACTTGTACGTTTGTAGTTTTGGTCTCAGCAGCCAAAATAGAGAGTTAGGACTGGTGACGCGGTAGCAAGCGACATATTCTTAAACTTATAAACTAAACTGATAAATTTTTGTTTAATAACGTGTTATTTAAACAGAAACGACTAGATTATTATAGAAAATGAGTTGTTTGTGAAATAAATACCTAGTATACGAAACGTTGGTTGTAAACTAAAAATTTGTCAACGGAGTTTTGGTGAAACATTAGTGAACCCCTCATTTTATTATAAACAATTTTGTTGTTGAAAGTACCCGCATTCAGATTTTTTTAAGCATTCGGGATCCAACGGAAATACTTTTCGGGCTTCAACGACAATAAAACGTAATTATCTTGCATTTTTTAAATTCAGGATCCAACGGAAATACATCATAATGTTTTGCGGGATCCAACGCCAAAAATATTAAACTGGGATTCAAAAGCGGGATCCAACGAAAATACCAGGCGGGGGGCCCGCGGGAAGGGGTGGTTTGTGATTGGCTGATCGCAATTCCGGTACATTCGAATTGCCGAATGCACTAGCGGGCAGCAAGTGGGCAAGCGGGAGCGGGGTTATGACTAGGTCGGACTCTATGTCAACTTAAAACGCGCGAATTTTCAAATTAGTCCTAGAAACTTTTTTTTGTGTGGTTTTTGGTGACGTGAGAGTGAGACGTGATGCCCTAAGGACGGATTTTTTTGGTGCTTCTTCTGGTGCCCCCCCAGACGTGATGCCCTAGGCAATTGCTTAATTTGATTAAGGGTTAATCCGTCACTGATGACGTCCGATGTCCAAAAGTACTCTGTGGTCCAAGAGAGCCGCTCCACCGCGTTGCACGCTCTCTTATACTCCCCACGTACTCAGGTTAGACTGTCAAGCGCCACCAGATGGCGCTGGCGTTCCGAATAGTCAAACGAATGACTGCGTGGAAGCGTTGTCGTCACAGCGCTTCCGCCTCGTTGTCAAGTCAGCTCCCGTGCTAATGATGTCTCCGACATATATAAGAAAAACGCATTAGATAGGTACTTCAAGAAAAAAGTTTAAAAACAAACCCCCGATTCAAACTAAAACCTCTAAAAACTAAAATAATAATATATATTGGCCCTTTAAGTTTAATATAAGTTACAGGAAATATTTTGATCCAAGCAAAGACATTAAAATTTTATATGGATCCAAGCGTCCTCAAAATTGGAAGTTAACAGCAGCTATGTTTTCTACAATAGCATACATTCATTATTGCTGAGTTTAAGCCTCATCTGTTTGGCGTTTTATTTATTTATCCATTTATTTCAGGCATCAAGGCCCATAGAAAACACATAAAATACAATATTAATATAACTCAAAAATACTATAAATAAATACATCATTATAATTACACTAAGAAACTAACTAAACACGAAGTGACTGCGTCGTGTTTCGCTGACTGGTGTCATGTAGCCGGCCACGAAACCGGCGATACACAACACCCTTCGGCCAGAACTCTTCCTTGAGGAACTTCTCGAGATGGTGGGTCGGAACAAGCACCACGAACGACTTGAAGTTCGTGTTGTGACGCGACTCCAACTTCTCGACCCTCAAAGTCCAGTTGGTCTTCACACGCAAGTACTCCACGATCTCCTCAACCTTCGTGGAGTGGTGCAGTCTGGACACGTACAGCTGCGTCGTCGGGATTGCTGGACGCAGCAGCATGTTGGGTCCTGCCAGCGCAGTGCCGCACTGGTTCCGATAAGGAGGTTTCTTCTTCCCGTCAGCCATTAGCCAGCATGTTGGGTGACGGGAGTGCTTGAAGCCAGAGCCCCGACTCCCACTCACCCACAGCCAGCAGGCGGGCACGCTCAGCAGAATTGGTGGACGTATTGATGAGATTATTCCGTACCAACCTGCAGAGCGGCTCATCCGACTGTCTCTGCGATGCCATTTAACTACGGAACTCTAACAACGAAGGCAGGCTAGTCCTGGAACTAAAAGTCAACTTCAAGATTAGTTGGGGAAAAAACCCGACTACTGAAAAGGACGAAACAAGAAAGTACCTTCCCGTGGTCGCATGCTTTGTATGTTAGTACAGCGGCATGCGACCACGGGAAGGTACTTTCTTGTTTCGTCCTTTTCAGTAGTCGGGTTTTAGTTTTTAAACTTATTTTTTATTTAATTATTTTGGGGCTTATTTCAGTAGTATTTATATTTTTGAAATGTGCTAATTAAGCCCTTTCATATGATACCCAACACGGCATGATTAAAAAAATATATATTTTAGGTCATGACTTTATGTCCGCTAGAGGGCGCCATATTTAATTTATTGTGACGTCTTATAGCCTATAACCAGCGGACGATCAACACGCTTCCAACGATACCTCATTTGTTCAATTATGACAAGTACTTTAGAAATTATGAGGGAACAGATGAACATACATACATACCGGTCAAAATCATAACCCTCCTTTTTGCTTCCCCGTAGTCGGGTAAAAAAGCTAGATCAAGGTAGTTGTGTGTCGTGGTTGTGTGCTAATATCCTCATCAGTGAGCAGTGAGTCTGTAACATGTAAGTACAATGTTTTGAAAATTACGTAACAGCAACAATAAAGCGCTTTGTGCGTGTTTCTGTGTCGCGTGCCCTGTGCTAATATTTTGTGCTTCGGCCCTGTCACTGAAGGGACGGAGTTATGCGGTAGTGTACCAAGAAATAAGTACCTAGTGTTTTGTTTGTGTTTATTTATTGTTTTTAGACTTCGAGGCATCACGAGCAAAAGGCTTAGGGAAATATCCATAGGATTCTAGAGAAAAAGATGTACCTACCATCTTTGATATTACAACTTCCATTTCTGCAGGAAACCTCTGCTCCGCATTGCATCAATTGTTATTTTGTTTCTATTAACTGGCTTTTACAACCTATATGCGGGGGGGTAATTGCGTAAAACCATAGATATATAAAAGAAGTTTTTTATATTTCTATGCGTACAACACTATCATCAGTAGTTGGGTTTCATTTTGACAGTTCAACAACATTCATTGCGTTATTTACTTTTGTTGAGCAGACACATTTTTCGAACATATGAAGCAATGGATTAGCAACATCCTTCAAAATGATTCTGATTCATAGTGTGTTACGCAATTAGGGAGCTGGTTGGAAAATTCACCCTTTTCTGTTGCCTTCACATCAAGCGAGCCTCATCATAAAATTAAATTGAGTTTACATCTTGTGCCGGTGGAAATGTCCAAAGTTCTTTTTTGTGCCATATTAATAACTAGCTGCGCCACACGGTTTCACCCGCGTAAATGTCGATCCCGTGAGAATATCGGGATAAAAAGTAGCCTATATGTCAATCCAGGGTGTCAGCTACCTCGATACAAAATTTTATCAAAATTGATCCTGCCGTTTGAGCGTGAAGAAATAACGAACATATAAACACACACACACAAACACACTCGCAGACTTTCGCCTTTATAATATCAGTCTGATAAAAGTTCTTTAAGTAGATACCTAACTTAAATTACTTTGTAGGCCTATTTTGAAGGTAAAACCCGTTTATTTTCAGGTGATAGCCACACAGTAGTTACTATACTGTAGATGAATTTCTCAATGACAAATTTCTATAATTATAATCCTGACATAAATTCTTTAATACTATAATACACTAATAATAATCTTTTGACTTGAATTATTGATATAAAATTTTGACATGAAATGCAATTGACATTGATTCGTAATAAAATTGAATTTGCATGCATGAGTTAATTTAACAATTATGTACTCAAATACTTATATAATTGAATTGTAATAAAGTTGTCATTGTAATTTAATAGTAATAATTGAATAGCTTTTAATAATACTAATCATAATTTGAATGTCAATATTGGCAAAACATAGCGCACTACCTAATATTTAAAACCTTTGTATATAATCACCTATGTTTGACAAATACATTATTCTATTCTATTCTACAAACTCAATAATTTTCTGGTTAATTTAGCATAACGCCGTCCGTAATGGCAGATCATTGGCAAAGCTTGGGTTATGATAATATTTTTTATGATACACGCCTCTTCGTACCAAGTACGACTTGTTAGAAGCTACGGGATGTTCACAATGTAGGGTTTAACATTTTTAAGAAAGATAAACTAACTAGAAGAGTTTTTTGTATGTACCTATAGGTAGATAACTATTTTACACTAGATACTAAAATAAATGACTAACTAATTTACAATACAAATAAATAAAAATAAAACAAAGGACACTGATGCGTCGAAGTACCCGTCCGCATCGCTGTCATCCGGAAACGTGCCCAGAAAACTGGCAGCGCGGCGTTGCCCCTTTGAATGGCAATGCTAATTCGATTCAATGTTAAGATCGCTCTTAGCAATAAGACCGCCCATTGTGTCACCCATTGTAAAGTTTTCTATATTTATGTCTGTAATTTATATGGTGTACATAATAAAGAGTATTCTATTCTATTCTTTGGCCAAAGAACGACCCAGCCCTCTGGTCACGTGAAGTATCAACCATAGAGATATTTTCTTAAAAAGGAGACGCGATCTCGAGCCCCATGAACCGAGCGTTTCGACCCCAAACGGCTCAAAGCTGTAGTTGTCCATAAGGTTACAGTACTTGCGCCGCGCGCCGCTTGAGGGTCTCAGCAGCCGCAGCAGCGGGCGGCGCCAGCACAGCCCGCCGTGTTAGGAACATGAGATGGCGCAAGGGTATCGACACATGTTGCGTCCCACACCAGAGGCCTGTAGACTACGTCCCACACTAGATACTAAATAAAATGACAAACTAACTATATGCAAGGTCATAATTTTGTGCTACAACGTTTTTTTTTTTGGTTTGACGATAGCTAGCGCCATTTTTGATGCTTGCAAGTGCCAGTGGACGTGAAACAACCCGCCCTTAGAAGTCGAAGTACTCGTCCGCATCGCTGTCATCCGGGAACGTGCCCAGAAGACGGGCAACATTGCCACGTTGAATTGCAATGCTAATTATTTGGCCAAAGAATGACCTGCCCTCTACCTACCCTCTGGACATATGAAGCGTCGACCAGTCGGCGAGAAGAGTTTGTTTTTTTGCCGGAAAGTGATGCCTACCTTTGTCTTCTGTATCGTGGATGTAGATCTGTGGTACAATAAAACATAAAAAAAACCTTATATCTATGGTAGGCTACCTACATTTAACAGTCGACCAATACTGGACTGTAAACATGATCGGCAATCACATCACACTATCACACTAATATTATAAAGGCGAAAGTTTGTGAGTGTGTGTGTTTATATGTTTGTTACTTCGTCACGCTCAAACGGCTGGATCAATTTTGATAAAATTTTGTATGGAGGTAGCTGACACCCTGGATTAACATATAGGCTACTTTTTATCCTGAAATTCCCACGGGATCGACACTTATGCGGGTGAAACCGCGGGGCGCAACTAGTTCAATATAGGTAATACAGGGAGGGAATCGAACCAGTGGCCCCTACGGATCGGGTAGCGTAGCAGGCAACGACGCTCAGCCACAGGACTGCACCATGCCGTCAAAAAGTTACCCGGTCAAGCGGCGCGGTTCGCCGATCGGCAACGAAACATTAGAAAATCAATTGTGTCTCATTAGCGGAGCTTGACAGATTAATTTCATGTTGAAAATTTTATTGGCTAGTTAAATATGTATTCTACCGTCCATCAGTTTTGTCTAATAGACGTTAATTAAATGTTCGTTTCGTCTAAAGAAAATTGCAGTTAGTTTTAAACAATCCGAGTCTCGAATTGCGACCTAGTGCCAAGGGAATGATGATGTCATTGTGAAATTACTTTCAAGTCTAAAAGGAAGCAGTTCTTTTCTTTCAACGTTTAGTTATTGCATTAAACTAGGTACGTTATAGATTTTTTATGCTAGGATGTGACAGATTAATTTCATGTTGAAAATTTTATTGGCTAGTTAAATATGTATTCTACCGTCCATCAGTTTTGTCTAATAGACGTTAATTAAATGTTCGTTTCGTCTATAGAAAATTGCAGTTAGTTTTAAACAATCCGAGTCTCGAATTGCGACCTAGTGCCAAGGGAATGATGATGTCATTGTGAAATTACTTTCAAGTCTAAAAGGAAGCAGTTCTTTTCTTTCAACGTTTAGTTATTGCATTAAACTAGGTACGTTATAGATTTTTTATGCTAGGATGTGTCCATATTACAATGAAATGATGATTCAAACACACAACTTTTCTGTCGATAGTCTGACTGTAGCTGCTCCGCTTGACGGCTTGATTACTTAAATTGGCAATTTTGTACGCATGTCCGACATGGATTGTCGGACATGCGTACAGAATTGCCTATAAATTCCGTTTATCAAACTCGAACTTGAACTCGTTTTTCGTGGATTCTCGGACATGATTTTCCACGTATCCACCTTAGGGTGAATAAACGGAGTAGCTCACCGTCCGATCAGGACCAGGCCCGTGCCGGACGGCGCGTACGTGTTCCACGCGCGCCTCAAAGAGATGTCAGCAAAAAGGAAGGGGCCTGCCAGGGCCGAAGCCTGCCGGGGGTGCGGAATTGTCCGAAAAGGTTACCGCTACCCCGGAACATAGAATAGAATACTCTTTATTATGTACACCATATAAACATACACAACATAAAGGGCTAAGGAAGGAACACGGATGGGTTTTAGTCAGTAAGAGTCTGACACTCCCTTCCGCTCCACCCAGAGCGGGAGGGGTCATTTGATGATTTCCCATCCATAAAAAAAGGGTGGATAAACGGATTAACCCGCTATTTTAAAAGAAACTTGGCATGCCTTCAAAAGTTTACTTTTGAAACAAAAATATAATATTTTAAATAAAATGAAGAAGAAAAAAATGGATCATCCTATACCTTCATATTTGACGACTGTGTCTCTTGGACATCATGCAAATAATTCTGCAGAATTCGGTCAAAATTGAAGCGAAAATAGTGAGGTTTGAACGTGTATGTGGTTGAGAAGTGTATAGTTCAGTGCTTTTGTTCAATATGCAGCAGGAAGGCACATAATTTGGCGTTGCGCGTGGTAATTACAGGTATTCATTTCATGAATTAGCTCTCTTTACACTTTATCCGGAAAAGAACCGGAGTTACTGACATAGCTTGAAAGAAATAAAGAAAGAAAATCAAATAAAAACATAAGCAGAAAGATAAGCAGGAAAGTGTGCCTCACGGCTGCGCTAAAAAAGGGCCAGTTCAGCAAAATGCCAGGCAGCTTGCAGAGTAAGCAAACTGAAGTGGCAGTGGGCTGGCCATGTCTGTCGAAGGACTCGAAGGACCGATGGCCGGTGGAGCAGACGAGTCCTGGAGTGGAGACCGCGTATCGGCAATCGTAGTGTGGGACGCCTCCCAGCTAGATGGACGGACGACCTAAAGAAGGTGGCTGGGGTAGACTGGATGCGGAAGGCGGAGGACAGGGTGTTGTGGCGCAGTCTGGGAGAGGCCTATGTCCATAATGACCAGCAGGCGACAGGCTGAGTTGACACTTTTTATTTGTCTTCTTTTTGATATACTTAGATATATTTTTTTGCTTGTTGTATAATATGTGTAAATTATTTCATCACCACTGCTCTCAAAACGGTGAAGGAAAACATCGTGAGGAAACCGGCATGTCCTAGAACCAAAAATTCAAAGACATGTGACATCTACCAACCCGCACTGGGCCCGCGTGGTGGATTACGGCCCACTCCCTCTCACAGAGAGGAGGCCTGTGTCCCAGCAGTGGGAACATTATAGGCTGATGATGATGATGTTGTATAATATGTTGTGATGGGTGCCATTTAGTCTGTGCTAAATAAATGTAAGTATTTTCTTTCTGTTTCCGAAGTTAAATTAATCTGTTGTGAAGTCCCATAAGATAGCGCGAATGCGCGATCCACGAAGACGCGCCCCACTCATCTTCCTAATCTCTTTTTTAGGGTTCCGTAGCCAAATGGCAAAAAACGGAACCCTTATGGATTCGTCATGTCTGTCTGTCTGTCTGTCCGTCCGTCCGTATGTCACAGCCACTTTTTTCCGAAACTATAAGAACTATACTGTTGAAACTTGGTAAGTAGATGTATTCTGTGAACCGCAGTAAGATTTTCACACAAAAATAGAAAAAAAACAATAAATTTTGGGGTTCCCCATACTTACAACTGAAACTCCAAAAATTTTTTTTCATCAACCTGTACGTGTGGGGTATCTATGGATAGGTCTTCAAAAATGATATTGAGGTTTCTAATATCATTTTTTTCTGAACTGAATAGTTTGCGCGAGAGACACTTCCAAAGTGGTAAAATGTGCCCCCCCCCCCCCCTCTAACTTCTAAAATAAGAGAATGATAAAATTAAAAAAATATATATAATGTACATTACCATGTAAACTTCCACCGAAAATTGGTTTGAACGAGATCTAGTAAGTAGTTTTTTTTTTAATACGTCATAAATCGAAAACCGCAATTTACCTTTCACAAAGTTACAACGAACTACAAGAACTTTTATATTATGTTACTTGCTGCTACGGAACCCTTCATGGGCGAGTCCGACTCGCACTTGGCCGGTTTTTTTTTTTTTTTTTTTTTATTTATCATTTATACAAAAGAATACAGGATTATTCATAATAAATAGCAACCAAAAACTACTAAGGTTTAAACTTGTGCTATCATGAGTCTATCTCAATATCGAACTATACAATTACTAACATCTTTTAGGTCTTTAAATGGTTACAATAATTCCTACATAATACTTAAGTAAGTCTTACAGTCATGTACTGTGCCACATTCCACTAGTGTTTTAGTTTTGTTGATACACAGTAATTACTTATTAGCGGGTAATTAGTCTGTTATTTTGTTAATGTTAAATGATTTGTGGACCCATTTGTTGGGCTGCAAGATGTGACGTTGCAAAACTAATACTAGCGACACCTGTCGTGGAATAGCGATTGACATGGTGGTTTACGTTACGCAAAGACGGTTTTTTGTGTTTAGTAAATTAATTGCAGTTTAACAGTTAATTAAAACAAATAAACAAACATACATAATTCACCATATTTTTAATTAAAAACATAGTCGATTGTATTAAGGATAAAAATCGATAATAATCTTATATAGTCTGTGGAAGATTATTCGAGAAACTGTCAGATTGGTTTGGAAAAAAACGGTGTTCCGTGTCCGGTCTTTTACGACCAAGAACACGAGCCTGGGGGCTGTTTGAGAGGGACTTTATATCCTGAGAGGAACGGGATGTGCCCAAATAACCCGATGGGGTTTTAATATAATCCAGTAAGAGCAGAATCCTGTGAGTATTAAACCATTTGCTTTATTCTTGCTGGACAGCCTATAGCCCAGGTCTCTTGCATGTATGTTCTGACACGAGGACGTTGTTACAGGTCTGGCTTGTTATGCTAGCCTTCATTTTGATTGGTGCTATGCGCAGCTAAATTGATGCCTGGATGTTGCGCCGTTGTGTGATGATTTGGAATTCATCAGAGCGCAGGCGGCTTTAAGGTTATCCCTTGCGGTGTGGTCATCCGACGTTCAGGAAGGCCTTACTTAGCCGGTTCCCGGTTATGAGGGAAGTACGCCACTCCAGGTAACGAAAGCGTCACCATCTCGTCCGTAGGCCGCGTTCGCGTGTGCTCACAGGAACCTCCTGTGAGCGAAGCCAAGGACCGACGATCCGTCAACTGACTGAGGTCAGAACTAACTGAATGTGGTCAACTGAGAGACTTTAACTGATTGGTATTAACTGAGTTCAAAACTGAGAGGTTATCTGTGTAAGATTATAATTTAACCTATGAGAGAGTTAGGCCTTTTGTAAAAAGGCTAGGTGTTAAGACCAGTTGTTCGTAAAGATATTGTGTCTCGGGTTTGCTTAGCATATTAGTTATTTTCCCCATATGAGCACAGTCCAAATAGGTCGACACATGTACGTGAGCTAGTAAGGTTATTGATCTATTCCCTCGCGGACTCGCATAGCGACTCTGAGAAACTGCTATTTGTCTCATGCAGGTTTTCACCCATACCACTAGGTACGGAGACTAGTTGTGTGGGTGAATGCCATAGTAGCAGGGAAAGAGGCATTATTTTAGTGGCTCGCCACTTTGTTTGTATGTGTGCCTTAATTTTGTATTAATTCCAATAAACTTGTATTGTGTAAGAAGGTACTTGTTTAATTGAATCTTTCCCTAGCAGTATATACCCTATAAATTTACTTTAGCACGGTGGTGAGTAGTATAGTTCAAATAGAAACCATCATCAGCTTGTTTCCAATTAATTTCTGTAAACTACGCACGGGCCAGTGTTACAGTTGGCGCCCAACGGTATATAATTATTTAATTGTATAAGGTGAACAGATTGATAACGGTATCTCTCTCTCTCTCTCAGTTCTCTCAGTCCTTTCAGTTGGCGGATTCTCGTTTTAGTTTAAGGCTAGTTTATAAGTTTTAAATATAAAGTGGTCAACGCACCACATTCTAACCATTTCTTTGTTGGACCGGTAAGGTGCAGAGTGTTGATAAAGGTCATTACATTACCTTATTTGTATGTATGCTCAACTCACAAGTTGAACAAGTTGCATTCTGTTAATTATTTTGGGACTATTCTATGTACCAAATGTTTGTTTAGTGTTTGATGACTTAATATTACCTATATATCTGGAAGTTTTGTAACATACTAGTTTGCATTTGTGGTAAAGTTTATTTATTGCAACACACAGGTACAAGTAATAATTATTGTAACTGGAAGATAATTATTTTACAATATAAAACATAACAGTTCTTGTTTATGTTCATGTGTTTGTTTCAGTTCATGTTCAGATAAACAGTATTGCATTTATATAGTGAAACATTGTATTATAACTCAATAAACCCAATATAAATTTCTGTAACAATAATAAAATAATTTGGGGGTAAACTTAAAAATTGTAAAGATTCTATGACGCAGTTCTCAGTAGTGTTCTAGCGGTCTCTTCTTTGTTATAGAGAATTTCAGCGGTAAGATAATAACATTACAGGCAGGTTTCACTATTAGTATTTGGATTTGTGCAATACAGGGAGCTGAAATTTGTCGAATTTATTGAACAATAACAGTCAACTTTCATTGAAACGAAACACTTGGAATTTTTATGACAACTGGTCGGTCACTTAGACGTTTAACGTTAAAACATTCATCATTAAACCCAGATTTATAATACAACCGGCATTCCATAAAACAGCATTATTATTATCGACGTTCGTTTTCATACATTGGAACTTAACCTATAAAACACACTAACATGGTGGAAAGGGACATTTAAACGGCAAAGTCAGTTGTTTCGTCTTATAAATGGAAAAATAGATTATTTATTTAGATTTTTTTTTTTTGGCCAATTATTTTTTTTTAACTTTATTCCAGAAAACAAACAACATAAAATTGTACCAAATATTCTAAAAAACTGGTTTCAACAGTCAGTCACCAACCACCAGAACCGGTCGAAATGGATAAATTGAATTTTTTTTTTTCTTTTATAAGTGTTTCTGATTATAATAAACTTAACACATCAGTGTCAACACTATTCAAGCCAGACAGGGATATATTCAGCCATAATTGATATAAATATATATATATATTTATTATATTTTTTTTTATAATTAAATGGCTTAGTTTGCTTTTTGCCATGTTAATCTATATGATGTTGCAGTTTACAATATATTAGCCGTAGTCCGTGTTTTCACGTGTTGTTTTGAGGTCTATTCGAACAACGACGACGAGGCGTAACGTAACTATAATGCTGCACATGGTATTTACATTGTTTTGATTATTATATTAAATTATGAACGCGAGTTTAGGGTTTTGTTCAAAATTTATACGGGAATTATGCCGTTTTACATGCCATGCGTTTAGTAACAAACTTATATTATGGCTTGGTCCATAACTTTTGTAATCAAGTTTGGTTGGTTTTCTTATGGAGCGGGTAGTAACTCCTAAAATAGGCCTTGACTGAAGCGGATAGTGACTTCTAAAATAAGCCTTCACGATATTTATAATCAATCTGCTTGGTTGGTTTCTCTTATGGAGCGGGTAGTAACTCCTAAAATAGGCCTTGACTGAAGCGGATAGTGACTTCTAAAATAAGCCTTCACGATATTTATAATCAATCTGCTTGGTTGGTTTCTCTTATGGAGCGGGTAGTAACTCCTAAAATAGGCCTTGACTGAAGCGGATAGTGACTTCTAAAATAAGCCTACACGTTGTTTATAGCCAAGTTTGCTTGGTTGTATTTTTTTATGAAGCGGATTGTGACTTCTAAAATAGGCCTTCACTAATGTTTTGTTTTGCCGATATAGCATTCTTGCTTCGGTGAGACTTTAGATAGCACTAGTGCTTATCTAGTTACGAGCGGCCGGTGACTCTTAAAATAAGCCAAACCACCATTATGTTTTCAGAAGTTTTATTTCTGGGAACGCTGTATACGTCTTGCCTGGTGAGTTATGCACATTGGTTGCCCTATATATGTATCAGCTCGCTGAACATATTCACCAGGAGGATCGTTTAGATTTGTATTAAACAATGCAGAGTTCCACTGGTATACAGACGGAATTCGGGAGTATGCAAGAGGTGGCTTCCTGCGATATGAATGCAGGTTGCTACAGGATTGAAAGAGAGGAAAATTTAGGGATGTATGAAAGAATGGGGGGGGTTAAGCCCGGAATGTAGGAAGATTTGTAAGCAGAATAAGTTTCCTGGCAGTTTGGATTTTATAAGGTTGGTCATTTACTTACAGTAGGAGAAATTAAGGAAATTATTTATATTCCATCTTAAAAATTATTATATCTGTCGTTTCAGAATCATCAGATTATAAAGATTTGTACTCTTCCACTTAGCTCTCTATGAGAATTTGTTTACCCACTCCAGTGTTGTAACACCGAGGGCGGTGTTGGTTTTTGCGTACACAAAAACCTTATTGTGGGAAGAGGGGCATTGTGACGTTGCAAAACTAATACTAGCGACACCTGTCGTGGAATAGCGATTGACATGGTGGTTTACGTTACGCAAAGACGGTTTTTTGTGTTTAGTAAATTAATTGCAGTTTAACAGTTAATTAAAACAAATAAACAAACATACATAATTCACCATATTTTTAATTAAAAACATAGTCGATTGTATTAAGGATAAAAATCGATAATAATCTTATATAGTCTGTGGAAGATTATTCGAGAAACTGTCAGATTGGTTTGGAAAAAAACGGTGTTCCGTGTCCGGTCTTTTACGACCAAGAACACGAGCCTGGGGGCTGTTTGAGAGGGACTTTATATCCTGAGAGGAACGGGATGTGCCCAAATAACCCGATGGGGTTTTAATATAATCCAGTAAGAGCAGAATCCTGTGAGTATTAAACCATTTGCTTTATTCTTGCTGGACAGCCTATAGCCCAGGTCTCTTGCATGTATGTTCTGACACGAGGACGTTGTTACAGGTCTGGCTTGTTATGCTAGCCTTCATTTTGATTGGTGCTATGCGCAGCTAAATTGATGCCTGGATGTTGCGCCGTTGTGTGATGATTTGGAATTCATCAGAGCGCAGGCGGCTTTAAGGTTATCCCTTGCGGTGTGGTCATCCGACGTTCAGGAAGGCCTTACTTAGCCGGTTCCCGGTTATGAGGGAAGTACGCCACTCCAGGTAACGAAAGCGTCACCATCTCGTCCGTAGGCCGCGTTCGCGTGTGCTCACAGGAACCTCCTGTGAGCGAAGCCAAGGACCGACGATCCGTCAACTGACTGAGGTCAGAACTAACTGAATGTGGTCAACTGAGAGACTTTAACTGATTGGTATTAACTGAGTTCAAAACTGAGAGGTTATCTGTGTAAGATTATAATTTAACCTATGAGAGAGTTAGGCCTTTTGTAAAAAGGCTAGGTGTTAAGACCAGTTGTTCGTAAAGATATTGTGTCTCGGGTTTGCTTAGCATATTAGTTATTTTCCCCATATGAGCACAGTCCAAATAGGTCGACACATGTACGTGAGCTAGTAAGGTTATTGATCTATTCCCTCGCGGACTCGCATAGCGACTCTGAGAAACTGCTATTTGTCTCATGCAGGTTTTCACCCATACCACTAGGTACGGAGACTAGTTGTGTGGGTGAATGCCATAGTAGCAGGGAAAGAGGCATTATTTTAGTGGCTCGCCACTTTGTTTGTATGTGTGCCTTAATTTTGTATTAATTCCAATAAACTTGTATTGTGTAAGAAGGTACTTGTTTAATTGAATCTTTCCCTAGCAGTATATACCCTATAAATTTACTTTAGCACGGTGGTGAGTAGTATAGTTCAAATAGAAACCATCATCAGCTTGTTTCCAATTAATTTCTGTAAACTACGCACGGGCCAGTGTTACAAAGAAGTGGATTCGACATCTCAAGTTCGATAAATCGAGTTTGATTCGAGTTAAAGTAAAAGCGAGAGGCTAGTTTACGCAAATAAGCTAGCTTGGATAAAGCCACCAACACGCATTGAATTAGCAAGGTGATCATTGCTCATTGCAGAGTATCCACAGAGTTTCTTGCCCGTTCTTCTCCATAGGAAACCTACCACCAGTGGCGTGCATTGCATATAGGCATATAAGCAGTACCTACCTCGATATATCAACATAAGCCTGTCAATTACATTTCAGTGTGTGTGCCCCACAATTAAGAAACTCACTAAATTATCATACCTAACAAAAAAAAAAAAAACCGAGTGTGCTTATGACCACACGGCTGAAGTGAAACTTCAAACGTATTTGGCTATGAGAGGAAGAGAGAAAGAAAATGTGCGCGCGCACTGCTTTCTCTTGCTTATATCCCCCACTCAACTCCCGTTCGCCTCGCCCGTAGCCCTTAGACATGGGTCGTACTTGCAAAATCGAGTACCAGGGCTTCCAAGTACGTCCACCTTAAGAAACCAAGGCTCGAGATACTTTCAAGTATTTTCTATCTGCATCGAAAACTGATCCAGAACTTCATACAAATAAGAAGTACAATCGCGTAATCAAACAAAAGCCCTGTTGGAAGTAAAAAGTACTTGCATAGGAAATTGACACGTGAATTCCTATAAATAAGGAGCACAATCGCGTTTACAAATAAATACTTTTACAAACCATTAAAGTAAAAATACTTGCATACGAAATTGTTCCGTAGACTCTTACCACACCTCGGACACTACATAAACAAATGACGTTTGTATACGTGCGCGTGAAATCTAGTAGCGTAAAAAAAAATGGCGCGGAAAGCAATTTGTGTCGGGGAACCGAACGACGTCGGCGGCGGCGCTGCCCGAACGTGTGCATTATTATGAAGTGACCATGTAGTTCAATTGTTTATTTATATAGTCGGGTTCGTAATGAAATAAAAACACTAAAATAGTTTACTTTAAATGACTTATCTGTAAATAATGGGTTATTAAATCGCATGTTATTAAAAATGCGAAATCATACAAACAGTATATGTAAATACGAATTCGGAAAAGCATCACAATATCCAACCATCGTGATTAAAACTCAAATAAAACTTTTAAATCGCATAATTGTGTGTCAGCAATACAGCGCTGCGGTTCGCGAGCGCCCTTGCTAAAGAGTCGGCGACGAATACCTCGAAGTGCGGGGTGAGGTGCGGTATCTGATATGAGGGCGAGGAAGGGAGTGTCCTTTCTGTACGTAGTACTATTAAGTATTCTGTGCTCTTACTGATAAGGAGTATGATCGCATTTGCGAAAACAAACGCGGTTGTTGAACTATTTGAGTACCTACGTACTCGAGCGTCGAGGCACGACGGAGCGAGATACTTTGAAGTATTTTCTATCTGCATAGAAAACTGATCCATAACTTCATACAGATAAGAAATACAATCGCGTATTCAAAAGCCCCGTTGGAAGTAAAACTACTTGCATAGGAAATTGATCAATGACTTCGAATAAATAAGGAGCAAAATCGCGTTTACAAATAAATACTTGCAAACCATTAAAGTAAAAAAAACTTTTTAAGAAAAAAAAACCGACTTCCAAAAAAAACTTTACAAAGTGAAAAATAACTTTAATTTCGGAAGTCGGTGTCTTTGGATCTTTATTTTAGTTTTTTGCCACCGACATCCGAAATTAAAGATATTTTTCACTTTGTAGTGTTTTTTTGACAGTCGGTTTTTTTTTTTTTTTAAAGTTTTTATTTCACGCTTTTTAGTGGGTCTGCTTATAATTTATCTAAGTTACAATAGCCTAGTGATCATCGCCTTTTACAAACAAAATATTGCTTTTCCCGATGCAGGGAAGTTAATTGTTGAGGAGTTCTCCAGGTCCACCATCAGCTCTATATCACCATTCACATTGTGACGAGCATAAATTGCTCAGCAACCATATTAAAGTAATCGAATCGCTACCCGTGAAATACTTAGATATTATTGAGTAGTTCCGGTGGCCATCTGTGGTCTTCATCATCAGTTCCACTTCACCAAATGGTGCTTTCCGAGAGCAAATGCACGAGTTACTATAAAAAATACCCAAATCGCTATAGTTGTGCCTATAATATTTGAAGAGTTCCTTCGATTTCTCCAGGATCCCATCATCAAATCCTGCCCTGATGTTTTTAGACTAGATGCTGATAATCCTGGCTGCAGCATCAGGCCAGACTTGTCAACATTGCATTGAACTTAAAATTTAGTCCTGTTTAAAATGAGCCCAAACACGACTATGGTGCTGTAATTTCAAGGTTGGTACTTTTTCTAATGCTCCTGGCTTCAGCATCAGGTCTTTATGTACTTCGGTGTTCCTCATTAACAGTACGTTTATCCACACATCGAGCCCTTTTCAATGAGCCTTTACACGATATATCTGCTGTTAGTTGTCGAGGAGTTAGGTACTCTGCAGACTATCCTGACCGCAGCATCAGGTCATGACTTGATGATCATGAGACCAAATGTGGCAAATGCCCTATCAAACATCAAAACAATTGACTAAAACAGTCCTTGCCTGTTCGAGTAACTTCTTACTGTTAAGGAGTTGTAACTTCCATCATCAGCCCAGCTACCTGAGATGGTGACACGCAAATACACAAGATACTTTGTAAAATATGCGAAAAACAATAAGTGAGCCTATAAAATTTAAAGGTTGCCCTCGATTACTCTAAGATCCCATCATCAGATCCTAACTTGGTGACAGTGGGACCACCTCAAAACTATCTACTTTGGAACAAAAAAAGAATTTTGAAAATCCGTCGACAATTGGCGGAGTAGGTATTCGATGAACAAACATACAAAAAAAAAAACATACAAACAGCCGAACATAGTACCTCCTCCTTTTTGTGAAGTCGGTAAAAAATACTTGCATACGAAATTGTTCCAAAAGGAGCATGATCGCATTTGCGAAAACTAACGCGGTTGAGTACCTACGTATTTGAGCGAGTAGCCGTATAAGATACTTAATAGTCTTGCAAGTATTTTGAGTCGGTACCCGGTGTGCGTACTTGGAAGCAAATACCTGGTGTAAAAACCCGGTCGCATATTTATGCGACCGGGACCGGGTTTTTACACCAGGTATTTCCAGCTATTTTTTACGTACCTTCCCTACTCGCGATCACACGTTTTCGTAACGCATTCACCAGTTTACTCCCCAAGTCAAGCGCGCCTAAAGAAGTTTCACTTCAAAAAAGTGAAGTCAAACGTGTGGTTATTTGAGTAGGCATGCCGACTTGAGGGTGATAAATTGCGAAGGTCGAACGTCATGGTATTACGCGTGAGACGTAAGTATTTTTAATTTTTTCGTATTAACTTGAACGAGTAAAGACAATGTGCGAATAGTACGGGAGCCAAGTAGGCCGTCTGGCGACTGCCTACTACTGCCTAAGATTTTTTGAAGTGAAACTTCTTTAGGCGCGCTTGACTTGGGGAGTAAACTGGTGAATGCGTTACGAAAACGTGTGATCGCGAGTAGGGAAGGTACGTAAAAAATAGCTGGAAATACCTGGTGTAAAAACCCGGTCCCGGTCGCATAAATATGCGACCGGGTTTTTACACCAGGTATTTGCTTCCAAGTACGCACACCGGGTACCGACTCAAAATACTTGCAAGACTATTAAGTATCTTATACGGCTACTCGCTCAAATACGTAGGTACTCAACCGCGTTAGTTTTCGCAAATGCGATCATGCTCCTTTTGGAACAATTTCGTATGCAAGTATTTTTTACCGACTTCACAAAAAGGAGGAGGTACTATGTTCGGCTGTTTGTATGTTTTTTTTTTTGTATGTTTGTTCATCGAATACCTACTCCGCCAATTGTCGACGGATTTTCAAAATTCTTTTTTTGTTCCAAAGTAGATAGTTTTGAGGTGGTCCCACTGTCACCAAGTTAGGATCTGATGATGGGATCTTAGAGTAATCGAGGGCAACCTTTAAATTTTATAGGCTCACTTATTGTTTTTCGCATATTTTACAAAGTATCTTGTGTATTTGCGTGTCACCATCTCAGGTAGCTGGGCTGATGATGGAAGTTACAACTCCTTAACAGTAAGAAGTTACTCGAACAGGCAAGGACTGTTTTAGTCAATTGTTTTGATGTTTGATAGGGCATTTGCCACATTTGGTCTCATGATCATCAAGTCATGACCTGATGCTGCGGTCAGGATAGTCTGCAGAGTACCTAACTCCTCGACAACTAACAGCAGATATATCGTGTAAAGGCTCATTGAAAAGGGCTCGATGTGTGGATAAACGTACTGTTAATGAGGAACACCGAAGTACATAAAGACCTGATGCTGAAGCCAGGAGCATTAGAAAAAGTACCAACCTTGAAATTACAGCACCATAGTCGTGTTTGGGCTCATTTTAAACAGGACTAAATTTTAAGTTCAATGCAATGTTGACAAGTCTGGCCTGATGCTGCAGCCAGGATTATCAGCATCTAGTCTAAAAACATCAGGGCAGGATTTGATGATGGGATCCTGGAGAAATCGAAGGAACTCTTCAAATATTATAGGCACAACTATAGCGATTTGGGTATTTTTTATAGTAACTCGTGCATTTGCTCTCGGAAAGCACCATTTGGTGAAGTGGAACTGATGATGAAGACCACAGATGGCCACCGGAACTACTCAATAATATCTAAGTATTTCACGGGTAGCGATTCGATTACTTTAATATGGTTGCTGAGCAATTTATGCTCGTCACAATGTGAATGGTGATATAGAGCTGATGGTGGACCTGGAGAACTCCTCAACAATTAACTTCCCTGCATCGGGAAAAGCAATATTTTGTTTGTAAAAGGCGATGATCACTAGGCTATTGTAACTTAGATAAATTATAAGCAGACCCACTAAAAAGCGTGAAATAAAAACTTAAAAAAAAAAAAAAAACCGACTGTCAAAAAAACACTACAAAGTGAAAAATATCTTTAATTTCGGATGTCGGTGGCAAAAAACTAAAATAAAGATCCAAAGACACCGACTTCCGAAATTAAAGTTATTTTTCACTTTGTAAAGTTTTTTTTGGAAGTCGGTTTTTTTTTCTTAAAAAGTTTTTTTTACTTTAATGGTTTGCAAGTATTTATTTGTAAACGCGATTTTGCTCCTTATTTATTCGAAGTCATTGATCAATTTCCTATGCAAGTAGTTTTACTTCCAACGGGGCTTTTGAATACGCGATTGTATTTCTTATCTGTATGAAGTTATGGATCAGTTTTCTATGCAGATAGAAAATACTTCAAAGTATCTCGCTCCGTCGTGCCTCGACGCTCGAGTACGTAGGTACTCAAATAGTTCAACAACCGCGTTTGTTTTCGCAAATGCGATCATACTCCTTATCAGTAAGAGCACAGAATACTTAATAGTACTACGTACAGAAAGGACACTCCCTTCCTCGCCCTCATATCAGATACCGCACCTCACCCCGCACTTCGAGGTATTCGTCGCCGACTCTTTAGCAAGGGCGCTCGCGAACCGCAGCGCTGTATTGCTGACACACAATTATGCGATTTAAAAGTTTTATTTGAGTTTTAATCACGATGGTTGGATATTGTGATGCTTTTCCGAATTCGTATTTACATATACTGTTTGTATGATTTCGCATTTTTAATAACATGCGATTTAATAACCCATTATTTACAGATAAGTCATTTAAAGTAAACTATTTTAGTGTTTTTATTTCATTACGAACCCGACTATATAAATAAACAATTGAACTACATGGTCACTTCATAATAATGCACACGTTCGGGCAGCGCCGCCGCCGACGTCGTTCGGTTCCCCGACACAAATTGCTTTCCGCGCCATTTTTTTTTACGCTACTAGATTTCACGCGCACGTATACAAACGTCATTTGTTTATGTAGTGTCCGAGGTGTGGTAAGAGTCTACGGAACAATTTCGTATGCAAGTATTTTTACTTTAATGGTTTGTAAAAGTATTTATTTGTAAACGCGATTGTGCTCCTTATTTATAGGAATTCACGTGTCAATTTCCTATGCAAGTACTTTTTACTTCCAACAGGGCTTTTGTTTGATTACGCGATTGTACTTCTTATTTGTATGAAGTTCTGGATCAGTTTTCGATGCAGATAGAAAATACTTGAAAGTATCTCGAGCCTTGGTTTCTTAAGGTGGACGTACTTGGAAGCCCTGGTACTCGATTTTGCAAGTACGACCCATGTCTAAGGGCTACGGGCGAGGCGAACGGGAGTTGAGTGGGGGATATAAGCAAGAGAAAGCAGTGCGCGCGCACATTTTCTTTCTCTCTTCCTCTCATAGCCAAATACGTTTGAAGTTTCACTTCAGCCGTGTGGTCATAAGCACACTCGGTTTTTTTTCTGATTAGATTAGTGACTCGGCCTAGTGCCTACCTATTCTGAAAACCAATGCACGCCACTGCCTACCACGGTTTGGAATGGGCAACTATAGCTTCATCTTTCTGACTGACCGACTCCTTGACAATACAAAAGTGCCTGTGAATGGTTTAACTGAAATAAATGCTGCGAGTTTCAGCTTGTCTTTTCTTTCTCTGCATTTGAAGAGACCTTTGTCCTGTAGTGGGTCAGTTCCTGATGGTTGATGTTGTAATGATAATTTGCAGATGGAGTGAGTCTGAAAGTCAGTAAAGATGGTGCATCCAGGGAAGCAGCGGAGTACCCATCACACAGTCAGGTTTACCGGCGATGATCACATGCCCAAATATAAGCCAATCGTCAGTGTAAGTACCTATTCAGATTCGTATTTCAATATGTGGTACGAGATATCTATCACTTTGTCTCAATACCTAACCACTCACATGACATCCCCTCCCCCCCTGATATCGTCTCAGCCACCTTATTCACAAACGCTCGATATGCTTCCGTATCGTGTCGAACATTAATCATTGTTATCGTAGGAGTCTTCTCAACGCTGTTCACAAGTCCAAAACCCGAAAATTTTGTTAGCTTAAATCAAATAGACGCCCGCTATTCTTCCAACAGCTATTTGCTGTTGAGGGGAAGTCAAATCAGGTTATCAAAATGTCAGGTTTTCGATTCGATAGCCTGTCGTATGGTCGTGAATCAGGGCTCAGATGTCCCAGAACACTTTTTTTCGGCGCGCCACGGGGCGCCTCGCTACTTAAATTGTACTCGACTCGTACACAAAAGCACTAGAAGTGCTGAAGGGCGGACGTTTTGGAGGACAGTCTTATGTAGTTTTGGATAGATGACTTATAATTTTAATACTTGTTGAATACTAGCTTCTGCCCGCGACTTCGTCCGGGTGAATTTTTTTTTCCCCCCAACCCATTCCGTCGCATCACATCACCTGCCCGCGCTATCACTTCGCTTTCGCTTAGAGTTCTTTCTGACTTTTATTCTTTTCGCTCGGCTCCTAAGATACATAGCGTGATATTAAATAGCCTATAGCATTCCTCAGGAATTGGGCTATCAAATGTAAAAATAATTTTTCAAATCCGACTGGTAGTTCCAGAGATTACCCCCGACAACCTCGCAACCTCTTTATAATATTAGTATACATAGATAATAAAAGTTCTCTACACAAAGAACAATGGGTAAAGTTGTATGGGCCCCGTACCCAAAAAAAAAGATGACTGTCGCATTATGAGCTATATCGGTATTCGTTGCCCTCATGAAGTAGTTTAATTAATCCTAAGACAGCATGTCTGAATTCACTTGGAGAAAAAAGATATTTAAGGAAGTTAAATTGGTTTGAGAAGACGGTACCCAGAGACAAGGTTAATTGTAGCATTATGAACTATGTCGGTATTTGTTGGCCTCATGGAGTAGTTTAATTAACCCTAAGACAGCATGTCTAAATTCACTTTGAGAAAAAAGATATTTAAGGAAGTTAAATTGGTTTTGAGAAGACGGTACCTACCCAGAGACAAGGTTAATTGTAGCATTATGAACTATGTCGGAATTTGTTGACCTCATAGAGTAGTTTAATTAATCCTAAGACAGCATGTCTGAATTCACTTGGAGAAAAAAGATATTTAAGGAAGTTAAATTGTTTTAATAAAATAATAGGAAAGTTCATTCTGGGCACTATCCACACGTTCAGAACACGTTTACGGCAGTATCTGATAGATTCGCAACAGAAATTAGATATGGTCGTCCTAAATCATTCACTTATATGAAATGCCTACAGTACTTAGCTTAAACATAATCCCTATTGTGTCACGAATGCATAGAATGGGGTATGCGCGCGGAGGCACACTCGGTGTTTTCCCGTCCTTTGCTGTCTCAAACGTTCCCGACTCGATGGCGCTGCTGCAGCGTCTAACTGCCTAACTGCCGCCGCAGTGGTGAGACCTGTGGGAAACATAAACGGACACATTATTCCTTTTTGTCATCACAATCACGTACTCTGTTCATTCTTAATGCGTTGTTTTTCGTACTTACACATTGTGCCTTGCCTACTTGCGACTGTGACGCACAGCTAGTGTCGACGCATCCTTTTTTATTTATTATTTATCCTTCTGTTGGAATCTTGGCCGAAGACGGTACTTTTTGTTAATGTGAACACAGGGTAAATGCACTACTAAAACAAAAGAGGGTATAAATTAATAAATTACACGAAATTCAAAATAGCAATGCTGAATGCTGATCTGTTTAATTATATTATCGTAAGTATTAAATAATAACGCTTACCTTCTTCTTTTAACATGTGTACCTACTTCATCTATTGTTATAGGAAGGTACTTCACTTTTTGTTCGAATAGCATTGAATTAACTGTTTATGAGCCATTTTTTTTAACTTAGTTTTTATTATTATTACGACTATCCATGTTTTTATTCAAACAACCCACAGTTTTATTGTTCGCAAGTGCGCGTGCGGTCCGTCGTGCTCGGCGGCCTGTTGCGCTTTGCGTGCACGGATAAATTTTTATCAAAATTGATCTAGAAAAGAAAAACAGGCTTTGCTGAGACTTTGTTGTTTTGTTATGTTTTTTTTTTTTTTCTTATTTGTATTTGTAATTATATATACGTGATTACTAGTTTATTTATTTATAAGTATGTCTTAGGTATGTTGAAACTGTGTGTACTCCCCGTCACTTTTCCCAAAGGGTTCATTAGAAAACCAGCGTCAGACAGCATCTGTCTGGCATTAATGCTGAAATGAACCTTTTTGGCGCAGCCGTGAGGCACGCACTATTGTTGTCAGAAACATTATTTTTTTTTTATTAATTTTATATTTTGTGTTTCACGAACTGTGTCCAAATAAACATTTTTCTTTCTTTCTTTTTTCTTTCTTTCTTTCTTTCATTATCTTTATTCATTATTGTAATTACCATACTTATATTGGTTCTTATTCAATACTAGCTGACCCGGCGAACTTCGTACCCCCTTTATTTTTTATTTTTTTTTGTTAATTTTTTCCTATGTTTTAATAGCTATTCTGCTATTCGGGGCAGAGATTATGAGCTATGTCGGTATTCGTTGCCCTCATGGAGTAGTTTAATTAATCCTTAGTCAGCATGTCTGCTGGCAACCGACAATGCAGCATAAAATGAGATACAAAAAAGAAATAAAAACAAAACACAATACAAGTTCTAAATCAATTTTAATTAATTTTTAATCAAGTTCTGTTAATTTTCTAAATCGCTGGAGCCTTATTGAACACGTTCCGTGATCCATTGTAGAATAATCCACATGCTAACAACATTGTCGAAATAATAAAAGACAGAATTAACGTTTCCAACAGGTTTGGTGACTAATATGTTGTAGACTGTAATATCAACCGCCAAAGGGTACGTTTCACAGCGATGGAAGAAAGCAATGTACCATTTCCTAAACTCAACGAGGAGGAACTTATCTTGTTTAGTTTAGGCACATACCAATTAAAACTCGCAAAATCATACGTGTCCGAGCATTTGCGAAGAGGCATGTTGGTACTCTATAGAGGTATGCGTAGAACCAAGTCCTAATATGAGATATGGCGCAAGTGATTGACTGTCGAGTAATTATTATTTAGTAAGATTATTGTAAAAATGGAAAATTATACCTGTAAGACCTGCTGGTGAAGTATGTTTAAATAGAAACATTTTCAAACGGTTGATTGATGTAGTTTTTTTTTTTGTGCATACCCTGTCTGCAATCTCTGTGCACGCCACTGCATGATTGCGACCCTCTTGTGTGCCGGGAAAGATAAACATATTAACAACGAGGTTGTTAAACGTGGAATGTGGACTCAGCGATCATTGTGCCGATAGTCGTGACAGCCTATGGCTTAATAGCCAAAAACGTCGACTAGCACCTGAGGAGGCTCTCGTTGGGCAGCTGGATCAAGGACTTGATTCAGAAAGCGGAACTTCTCGACACGACCCACATTATTAGGAAGTTCTTCTCTCTGGAGCCCTGATTGCCGATAGCTTGGACCTGTTCCCGATACCAGTGGGCTACAACTTTTTGATATTTTTAAATGCTTTTATGTTCTAATATTTAAAAATATATTTTGTATAAACATGTATAATGAAATAAAGGAGTTAAAATAATAATTAATGAGAATAAATAACGTTCTATTCTTTTATTTTATTCTATTTAATAAAACAATTTAACTTCCTTAAATATCTTTTTTCTCCAAGTGAATTCAGACATGCTGTCTTAGGATTAATTAAACTACTCCATGAGGTCAACAAATACCGACATAGTTCATAATGCTACAATTAACCTTGTCTCTGGGTACGGTCTTCTCAAAACCAATTTAACTTCCTTAAATATCTTTTTTCTCCAAGTGAATTCAGACATGCTGTCTTAGGATTAATTAAACTACTCCATGAGGTCAACAAATACCGACATAGTTCATAATGCTACAATTAACCTTGTCTCTGGGTACCGTCTTCTCAAACCAATTTAACTTCCTTAAATATCTTTTTTCTCCAAGTGAATTCAGACATGCTGTCTTAGGATTAATTAAACTACTCTATGAGGTCAACAAATACCGACATAGTCCATAATGCTACAATTAACTTTGTCTCTGGGTACGGTCTTACTCGTTCTCCTTTAGGCGAGTCTGTCACCTCATCATCAGTTAGGGGGCATCCATTAATTACGTGAGGCTTTTATGGGTGGGAGGGGGTCAAGCCGATTCTCACCCAATCTCACGTGGGGGAGAGGGGAGGTCCTGGCAAGTCTCACGTAATTTTTTATCTGCAAGAAATAGTGTAAAATTGCGAGAAAACTGGGTAGAATTAATCTTAATTAGTCTTAAATAAAAATAATTAAACAAATTGATGCCCCCTTAGCCCATAGCAGTCCACTACTGGACATAGGCAGTAGCGGCCCTAGGGCAGTGCGAGCGGTGCGACGGCACCGGGCGCCGTCATGGGTATGGGAATATCTCAGAAACGTGACACTTTATGATGTTATGTTATTCACGTTTTATGTTTGTATAAGTGTCTGCTATCCAAATATAACTATGCCTTTTATTGTGCACCGCGAATTTGAAAAAAAAAATCAAAATGGCGGCTGATGTTAGGGCCAAAACCTTCAAACCCCTTTGCTAGCGCAAAATCTAGAACTCTAGCCGAAGTCCATGCGGATGAAGTCGCGGGCACAGCTAGTCTATGTAATATCCGATTAATCCGTGTTAGCAACTGAATATGCATAATATCATAGGAACATGGTACATAGAGGGCGCCACTTTAAGATTTTGCACCACCTAAAAATTTTTCTAGGGCCGCCGCTGGACATAGGCCTCTCCAAACGCACGCCATTCAACTCGATCCCCGGCAACTCTCATCCAGCTGCTTCCAGCCACCCAGCCTGAAAGTGTTACCCTATATTTGCCGATTCGCGGTTTTCACGGACGGCGGTGGGTCACGTCGACCCTTCATCTTGCTCATTCTGTGGATGTCAATCACTCTGAATCTGTCCGTGACCTGCCGGGTAATTTCGTAACATACAATTTTAGTCTGTCTGTCTGTCTGTTTGTTCAGGCATCACGCAAAAACTACCGGTTCGATTACTGTGAAACTTGGTATAACATCTACCAACCCGCACTGGGCCCGCGTGGTGGGTTAAGGTCCATTCCCGAGGCGTGTGTCCCAGCAGTGGGAACATTTTCATATCGACAGTTCAACAACATTCATTGCGTTATTAACCGACTTCGAACCTTGATGACTGGCTCATATTTTTACCACGGCTTTAGATATTCTGTACCTAATTCGTCAATACGAGATATGAATAACAAACTACGTTCACCCCCTGCCATTCTTGGCGATTGCGTGGGACAGATTTACATCTTTAATAAATTGCAAGCGAAGGTATTTAACCTACTTCTCATAGCCCGTTGCCCTACTTTGTAAAAGACAGTTCCATATTATCATGACAAACTCATTATTAACGATCCCAATGCATGTCTGCACGCAAACTTGACAAACGAAAAACTATCAAAAAACTTCTTCTAATTTATTGCAGTGTTTTTATCATCTTTTTTGGTTTTTGTAAAGACAGTGCATTGGTCGCCATGCCGGTTTTAAAGATGAAGTTTTGGTTAAAACCCAACTTTATGATTGTTTAAACAATACGTCGCGCGTCGGTGTTAAGGTGCCACTATTCGATATTTTTTCCATACAAATTTCGGGAGAGTATTACTCCACTGTTTGACATTGTACATCCAAAGTTAAACATTGTATCGTTTTGTCTAATTATTAATTGTGTCTGTACGGAAGCAGAATTGTAAAATAACAAGCCATTAAAAAGTTATGAGCCAACAAAGATTCGTTTTTCTTGCTATTTTTAACGTAACTTTGGGTGTAAATAAGTACTAAAAGAACTGAAAAATATTAAAAATTAAATCCGTACCGACAAAGCTCAGTTATCGAAGAGTTCAAAAAACTTTATTTGTGATTGATTTATGTAGTGGATTTTTCATAGAACTCGATTTTCCAAAGCACTTTTAAAATATTTTTATGCGCCTATCAGTTCGGAACGGTGTTTCTGTGCGTGAGAACTAGATGTTGTGCGTGTAGATTAGCGTCTAAGGGTAGTTCTTCGAAATTTGATTCTTCGACTGATCCATATGGCCAAATTTTAACTTCACTTTCAGCTCTGTAACACATGTTCATATGAAAATAGACATTCCAAATAACATATGTTTGTATGAGGGACTCGTTTTTATAAAGTAGTTTTCAAGATATCGACGTTCGAATATTTTGTGCCCAGATGAATCAGAAACAGAAATAAAAAGTAATAAATACACCGTTAGTTATGTTTGATAATTCTAAACAATAATTATTCATTCTTAACTAAGACTAAGACATATCAAAAGTGTCATATTTAGAACAGTTTTATACTCCTGTCACTTTTTAATTATTCAAAAGGTTATAGCTAAGAAAATAATAATAAATAAGACTAGAACTACTGACTTGTACACGGTCAAACATTGGACATTATAATGTAACAAAAGCACTCCTTTCGTGCTGGAGAGGGGAAATCTAATTTATTTCATTAGTCATATGGGGGTTTTGACCATACGAATCAGGCACAGTCGAATCAGAATTTTGCCTACAATCATGCATAACTCATCATACATACAGACTTCATTATTGTCATTTTTCTACACGATTCCATAACCCAAAAGCATCACACGAAACACAGATTGAAGTTTTAAAACAATAAAATAAATGTTATAAAGTAGGCATTGTAATCATAATGCCACCTGAACCAAACACAGGTGAATCAGATATTTTCCTTCGTAACACCGGGATCTAAGCCAACCAGCCGCAGGTCCACCTTCTTACTCGTCCGTTGCACGACTGGCTTCCCCCCACGCGGGAAGCCAGGCTCTCATTATTATTACCCGACCAAGTACGGTAAAGTGAAGCTTACGCCACATTAATCAGTATTATGCGCCGGACACTCCTTATTTACTTATTTATAAACAAACTAACGTAGTTATAACCAATACACATTTTTTTGTAAGAGGACAACTCATTTGCTTTCGATATAATTATAATTTATATTGATGTATCAAAGGGAAAATGCGACATCGACCATTTTGTTCCGGAAAATGGCAAACGGACGCGTTATATGAATCAGAAGAACCAACTTCATATATTTTTATTTTTTACCTAGACAGCAATTATTTAAAAAATATCATTTGTCATAGTAAGGCATAAAACTAAAACGTACAAAAAAAAAATACATGCCGTTTTGTTAGTTGGTTACAGAAATAAACGCATAGACATCGAAAATTTTGTCACTGAAGAACTACCCCTAACTGCTCATCACTGATACTAGCTCCGTCAGACACGAAGCCAAGTTAGACAGCGTGATTTTGGCCATGACCACCAGTGAGTTCGAGCTCGCGACTAGTTTACTCTTAAGGTAAATTGGTAACGATTGCGGCCATATTAATTTTGTAGTCAAGTGTGAGTGGTTTTGACTGTGCGAATATTACCTAGTTTCTGATGTTTTTACAAGTCTTGAGAGTTTTCATTCCGCAGTGTGGTGATTCTATTTCAGTAAGTATCGATCTCATCATCTGCCTAGCCTTTTCCCAACTATGTTGGGGTCGGCTTCCAGTTTAACCGGATGCAGCTGAATACCAGTATTTTACATGGAGCGACTGTCTATCTAACCTCCCCAGTTACTGAGTAATACGATACTCCTTGGTAAGGCTGGTTGTCAGAATTCCGGGCTTCTGACTACCCATAACGTCTGACAAAGATCTACGAATAACAGCCGGGACCAACGGCTTAACGTGCTTTCCGAGGCACGAAGGGTCTCAGTATGTAAAGATGGTCACCCGTCCACAGACCAACCGCGGCAAGCGTAGCCTAACCTGATCGATCGACCTGTTATTTATACGTTTATTTCAGGCATCAATCAAGGCCCATATAAAACACATACAATACAATATTAATATATCTTAAAAATACTATAAATACATACAAAATTATAATTACACTAAAAACTAACTAAACACGAAGTCTCTGCGTCGTGTTTCGCTGACTGGTGTCATGTAGCCGGCCACGAAACCGGCGGTACACAACACCCTTCGGCCAGAATCAGGCCTACCTGTTTGCTATTCCACCAATTCACACTAATAAGCGTTTGCAAATGTCGTTTATAATGCGCACAGCAAAAGAGTGGAACTCTACCTGCGTCTGTTTTTCCGAGCGCATACAACCCGAATCTCTTTAAAGTGAGAGTGAACAGGCTTCTTCTGGGTAAGCTCGCTCCATCGTCGACTTTGTCTCTGTCACCTTTGACCTAGGCTAGAGTCAAGAGCAAGCCCATTTCAAATAAAATAATAATAAAAAAAAGAACTCTTCCTTGAGGAACTTCTCGAGATGATGTGTCGGAACACGCACCACGAACGACTTGAAGTTCGTGTTGTGACGCGACTCAAACTTCTCGACCTCTTATCTTTTATTACCTTAAACCTAATTTAATCTACACAATGTTCATCTCCAGGACTCTACGGACTCCCCGAACTATGTCAGTTCCCAGTCATACCCGGGACAGGACTCGGGAGCCCCAAGTCCTGATGCTTGCAGCTTCCACCCGGCCGCGCAGAGGTACAGACTGAACGAGCAGCGTAAGTAATTTACAAACTAAAACAATAGAATACTTAATAATAGTACCACACCCCGGACACTCCATACAACGCTCGCAAGTTAATTACCTATTACTACTAGGTACATAAACAAATGACGTTTGTATACGTGCAAATGTGTGCGTGAAATCTAGTAGGGTTGGCTGTCGTGCGTAGCGTGAAAAATGGCGCGGAAAGCGATTTGTGTCGGGGAACCGGAAGACGACGGCGCTGCCCGAACGTGTGCATTATTATGAAGTGACGTTGTAGTTCTATTGTTTATTTATATAGTCGGGTTCGTAATGAACGGCGGGGTTCCTATTTCTGTCTGTAGGGTTTAAAGGAACCTAACCAAACCGAACCTCGGGGTGCCCCTGATGTCGTTTAGTATCATGCGAACCCTAAATTCATGATATGGCCAAACGTTGAATGATATATCATTAAACGTTGACTTTTCAACGATATGGTCAATCTTAACTGGCCATTTCATGATACACAACCATTTCATGAAATTACCAAACACTTCATGAAATTATCAATTCTATGATCTGGCCGCGACATATATACAGGGTGTTACGGAAAGGGTATATCAATACAAACGAGTTGAAGAGTGTATCTGGTCTAGAATTTCTGTACAAAATTTCGGCTCAAAAGCATTAACTTTGAAAATGCTTAATATTTTTTAATTTCGACATCACGGCGCTGCACTGGCGCGCGGCGGCGTGATGTGCGTGTACTATAGGCACACAGACACACTACAGATAATGGATAATGACCCTCGTAGTGCGGTGACACGTTTGTTATGATTTCAATTTAATAAACTATCGAAATAAAAAAATATTAAGCATTTTCAAAGTTAATGCTTTTGAGCTGAAATTTTGTACAGAGATTCTAGACCAGATACACTCTTCAACTCGTTTGTATTGATATACCCTTTCCGTAACACCCTGTATAGTGAATAGCGATCTTTCGACAGATATGTTTAAGATTTTTGTAATAGGGGCGACTGACGCGACTGTTACCATCAACCGGGCAGGAATCTAGACTCCGTGCTGCTACCAAGAAATTCCTAACGCAGAAGCCCTTTAACAAATTAACACTGCCCGACCAGAATCCATGAACACTTGTTCAGCTCGTCGCGACCACTACACCAGCGAGGTAGTGACCCATTGACAGTCTCCGTCTAATGTTCTCGATTAAAAACTATGTCCTTCTCCGCCAGGCATCAAACTCTTGACCTCGATCAACCAGATAGTGCAACAGCGCGCTGAACTAGAGTCCAACCGGGTGACTCTGTCCAACCTTCTGGATGACCTCAGGAGGAAGCTCAAGAAACGGATAGATGAATGTCACAACGAGAAGAAAGAACGGATGAAAGTGAGTAGATACATCTTCGTCCTAGCCTATCCCCTACCATGTTGGAGTCGGCTTCTAGTGTAACCGGCGGGGCAATTGCGTAGATAACACTTTATCAATCGGAATCGGTTTCAATTTGACAGTTCAACAACATTCATTGCGTTATTCATCATGCTCACTTAAATGTCTCACTGATGGTGGCGCGTGTGTTGGATCATTCGGTTCTCTACAAAATGGTTGAGCTGGATGGTGTTGATCCATGCGTCATGTTCGTGAACGGACGCCGTCGGTTGAGACTGGTCATCTCTTAATGCCAAGGCTTATTTTTAATCTTATTTCTTGTATTGTTTCTTCATTTGTGTGTTTTTTTACATTGTTCTCACATATAGAAGCAAGAAGAATAATGTACTTAGGATTTTGTAATATCTTGATTTAAAAAGAGTGTCCATGGAGTTTCTTGCCCGTTCTTCTCCATAGAGATCTACGCTTTGGAATGGGCAACTAGCTTCAACTTTCTGACCAACTGACCGACTACTTAATTTTGACAATTCAAAAGTGCCTGTAATGGTTTAATTGAAATAAATGCTTTGAGTTTGAGTTTGTTGAGTTTTATTTACGTGTTGAGCCACGGAACAGACCGTGTGTTGAGCAGACAAATTTTTCGAACTTATGAAGCAATGGATTAGCAATTGGCTTCAAAATGATTCCAATTCCGATTGATAGTGTGTTACGCAATTAGGGTGCTGAGGCGGCTGAATACCAGTATTTTATTTCATTCATGGAGCCACTTTATCTATCAGACTTCCACGGTTAACTAATGATAAGCATAAAATATATTGTCATAATTTACGTTGGCATAACGCAATTCAGCATAATGATCACTACGCATAATATTATTAGGCATAAATTATTTGGCATAATTTTTATTGCCATAAATACTGATGATGAAGGTTGATGTAATAATAATGTAGCATAATATTATGAAGCATAATAATTATTATAAACGTATAATGATATTTACGAATAATGTTCTTTGAAATAAACAGTATTTTTTTCTATATAATTCTAATTCTATATAGTCGTTTTTGGCACTCGCTGGCCGCTGCCGCGGCACCGTTTGCTTCGCTCGCTCGGCTCGTGCGTAGGGGGTCACGATTTTAACCTAAGCTAACCGAACCATTATTAGACGAATAAATATTATGCCTTTAAAATGTATGCAACTCCAACTTATGCCAAAACATATCAGACTAACTGATAGTTATGGTAACCTTTACATTATGCCAAAGCATAATTATGCAGCAGTATTATTATGCAAATAAAAGTTATGCGAAAACGTAAATGCCAAACTATATGATGCCTTAAAATGTTATGCCAAGAGGGGTAAAACCGACTTCCACAACCCAGTTACTGAGTTATAACAGTGTACCCTTTGGAAATACTGGTTGTGGGACTTTCGGGCTTTTGAACCAAGGACTCAACATGCTTTCCGAGGCTCGGAGGGGTAATGAATGGCCACCCATTCATGTACCAACCGCGGCAAGCGTAAGTTCTTGGCCAGACTGCAAACGCGGGTGCGACGCGAGCGCAGCGCAGCGTATTTAAATATAAGAACTTCATTTGAACGTCTATAGCGGGCACGCGGGCGCGGTGAGCGGCGCGAGCTGCTTGGCTCGGGGAGTGCGCGGGCATCTCACGCCATAGCTCGGGCGGCCCGCGCGGGGACCGGGGTTCTCAAAGTAGTTCGAGCTTTTTTCTAGTAAAAATAAGTCTTCTTCATCAATATTATATTTTGATAAACACTGGACACGGGACTTACAACGAAGCCGCGCTCGCTCGACTGCGGACAGGCAATTCGCGTGCGTTCCCGCACCCGCGTCGCTCCCCGCCCCGCGCTGCCAGTCTGGCCAAGCACGAAAAGTCGCAACAAGCCGAGAACCTAATTTTTTAACACTGCAACTCGCTTAAAAGTCGATTTCAACAGGAGCTTCATGAAATGTCTTCTCATTTCAGAATCTAAAACAAGCAAACCAAAGACTAGAGAAAGAGAAGTTCAACATAGTGTCAGAGATCGAACACCTGAAGAGGCATTTGGAGAAGGAGGAAGCTCATCATTTGCAGCATGCGAGGTCTGCGGTCGCTCAGGTGAGGAGTTTGGGAGAACTTGGGTACCACAAGCCACGAGCGTATAATTCTAAGGCCTGCGGGGCAATTGCGTAACACATTATCAATCGGAATCGGTTTCATTTTGACAGTTCAACAACATTCATTGCGTTATTTACGTATTGAGCAGACAAATTTTTCGAACTTATGAAGCAATGGATTAGCAGTTTGCTTCAAAATGATTCAGATTCCGATTGATAGTGTTTTACGCAATTAGGGTCGGCGGACCATAGCTGACGAAGTGCGGTTTTCGCTATTAAAAAAGTCAACGCGCAAAAATTAAATGTCTACGTAAGCTCGTCAACGTTTCTAATAAAAGTCATAGCAGTTAATAAAAGTACTATTGATTTTTTAAAAAATACGTCATGATTACCAGGTTGCAATTAAAAAGTCATTGTGTCTCGCGTTGATCCAGTTTTCTTCTTACGAAGCGTTATACTTTTTTTTTTTAACCGACTTCAAAAAAGGAGGTTCTGTATTCGACCCGTATGTACTCGTATGTATGTATGTTTGTATGTCCGCGATTTTCTCAAAAACTAATGAACCAATTTTGATAATTCTTTTACTAATGTGTTCTACCTACTTTCAGGAAGGTTTTAAAATATAATACATTATGTAATTATTCTTATGTACGAAGATATATACATAAATGTACTGCATCTCCGGCATTTCTATGCGAATTTTGATAATTCTTCTAATTATTGGTGTCTTCAATTCTTCAATGCATTAGTGTTAATTGAATTTGTGTGGGGTAGGTACAACTAAAAAGTGAAAAATAAAAACTTTTTTACAAAAAAAAAACAACTGACTTCAAAAAAAACACTACAAAATGATAAATAACTTTAATTTCGGAAGTCGGTGTCGTTGATTCAGCATTTTCGTTTTTTGACACCGACTTCCGAAATTAAAGTTATTTATCATTTTTATGTAGTGTTTTATTTGAAGTCGGTTGTTTTTTTTGTAAAAAAGTTTTTTTATGAATGGGAAATCATCAAATGATCCCTCCCGCTCTGGGTGGAGCGGAAGGGAGTGTCAGACTCTTACTGACTAAAACCCATCCGTGTTCCTTCCTTAGCCCTTTATGTTCCGGGGTAGCGGTAACCCTTTCGGACAATCCCGCACCTCCGGCAGGCTTCGGCCCTGGCAGGCCCCTTCCTTTTTGCTGACATCTCTTTGAGGCGCGCGTGGAACACGTACGCGCCGTCCGGCACGGGCCTGGTCCTGATCGGACGGTGAGCTACCTATTACTCTCCGTCCGCAGGCCCGCGCCTATGGTGGCCGGGAGTCGTCACGCGGCTCCCGGCGCCCGGAGCGTCTTTTAATACGAAGCGTTATACTTGAAGGCGTAATTAAAAACGTTCAAAAACTAGACGCAATCTCATCTCAGCGCAATTAATGTCAAAAATGTAAGGAAATTAGAGATATTTTTGACAGATTGAGACAGATCAGAAGAATTGCCAAACTTAAGTGGCAGGTGGGCTGGGCACATTGCTCGCAGAACAGATGGCCGATAGGGCCGAAAGGTTCTGGAGTGGCGACCGCGTACCGGAAGGCGTAGCGTTGGAAGGCCTCCCACAAGTTGGACCGACAACCTTGTGAAGGCCGCAGGAACTCGTTGGATGCGAGAAGCACAAAACCGGTCGAAGTGGAGGTGCTTGGGGGAGGCCTATGTCCAGCAGTGGACGTCTTTCGGCTGAAGTTATGACGATGATGATGATGAGACAGATCAGACTGTGAACGTTCTTAAGAGCCTATACTACCTCAGCTAAAATGCACTCTTTATCTCGCTCATACGATACTGCTCGCGGACTGAGTGAGAGCGAGACAAAGTGCGGTGCTGGGCGGCAGGCAGCGCCAATAGTTTAGGTATTTGCTTTTTACAGTGAAAATAATGGTAATTATAAAAAAATAAATAACATAAGACCTGCTTTAAAGTAAGTTCAGATAGTATGCAAAGTTTCATGATCTAATTTGAAGTATTTTTTTAATAACAGCGGTTTATTGTTCGGGTTAGAGGTAACTTTGGATTTTTTTTCTATCGAGAAAATTTTATGGAATCGTGTTTTCGTCTAACATAAGACTTAGCATTAATCCTCAACTTTACCATATATTTATTTCAAAATTAATGGTGCAGTATAATCGACATAACGGAGGATCACGCTAAGCCATTTGAGGTAGTATAGGCTCTTAAGATTACGAGAAGTGCCCTTCTGAATATTATTAAAAAACAATCGCCAACCCGCAGCGAGCATTACACAAAGACTGATGAAGGTGATAATGATTAAACGCCACGTGCTTAGAATGTCTTAGACCGTCGGTGCTCCATGGACCAATTGAAATTTGACCAATTAAGTCTATAGGGAAAATTACAAGTTTTCATCGTCCAAATACCAACTGGACTATGAAGCACAATGGACGTAAACCAAAACTATGTTCCGTTAGGTATAACATTATAACCCTGAGTTCACACCAGTTTTCTATACTTTCGGTTCAAAGAAGCGTTTGTTATATTTTTTGGTTCACATCAATCAAACTGAATTCAAAAATATTATAAATAAATAAATACAATACAGGGTGTTACGGAAAGGGTATATCAATACAAACGGGCTGAAGAGTGTATCTGGTCTAGAATCTCTGTACAAAATTTCAGCTCAAAAGCAGTAACTTTAAAAATGCTTAATATTTTTTTATTTCGATAGTTTATTAAATTAAAATCATAACAAACGTGTCACCACACTACGAGGGTTATTATCCATTATCTGTAGTGTATCTGTGCGCCTAGTACACGCACATCACGCCGCCGCGCGCCAGTGCAGCGCCGTGTTGTCGAAATAAAAAAATATTAAGCATTTTCAAAGTTAATGCTTTTGAGCTGAGTACAGGGATTCTAAACCAGATACACTCTTCAACCCGTTTGTATTGATATACCCTTTCCGTAACACACTGTACTTATAATGTTAGCTATATAATTATTCAACGACAATGTAAAAATATCTCAAACGTCTCCCATTTCCACTTAGATTCAATGCAAATCAATATTTTTCCTCTCAGCTAATGGCAGCCGGGCTTGTTCGTACCTTCTTTATACGAGAAGAAGCTTTTGCTTGGCAGAGCTATAGCTACAGGCTTTTAATATTAACTGCGTTACAGTGGCGGATTTACACATTTGCCGCCAGTAGGTGCCGCCCCTACCGACCTCTACAATAATAGAATAGAATACACTACTCTTTATTATGTACACCATATAAATTACAGACATAATGTCCCATGTCTTTTGTATAGCTTCGCCTTTTCTTCAAAATACTTAAAATGTTCTCGTTCATCAGCTACGAAAAACTTGCAAAGAGATTTGTAAAGATCGGCAATTTTGATAAAATCTACGGTAGAAGCCTGAATTTGAGCATTCACTTTGTTTATTATTTCCAATAAAACATGGTAGATATCTATATAAATATTAATCTTTTTAATTTCAGTAAGACATTTAAAAAATGTTAGCCCCATTTTTGCCGCCCCTAAAATCTGCCGCCCTAGGCTCCAGCCTACTCAGCCTATTGGTAAATCCGCCACTGCTGCGTTATACACAATCTAAAGGGACGATTTATACCCGTGGCTAGTTTTTGCCTGGCAGAGGGATATAGTTACCTACAGACTTGTGTACCTACACTAAAGGGACGATTTATACGCCCCGTGGTTTGACCTATGTTTCCAGGCTATTCAAGGAGTGGTGACGAAGTGTCCAGTTCCCGACAGCTTCTTCAATCAGTGTTCGATGGCAGATATCCCGAACGCGGTCAGTAGGAATGTCGCTAAGAACGCACCTTCTAGGAATGTAAGTTTTTACCTTTAAGACCCGCCAGGCAGTGGCGTGCATTGGTTTTCAGAATAGGTAGGCACTAGGCCGGGTCTAGTCTAGGCAGACGCGGCCACTAATCAGAAAAAGAAGTGAGGTCAAAAGTGTGGTTATTTGAGTAGGCATGCCTACTTAAGGGTGACAAATTGCGAAGGTCGAACGTCAGGGTATTACGCGTGATACGTACGTACTTTTAATTTTGTCGTATTAACTTGAAACGAGTAAAGACCAATGACAATGTGCGAATAGTACGGGAGCCGATTAGGCCGTCCGGCGAATGCCTACTGCCGCGCGTGTTTGTATGAAGATTTTGTTTTTTGTTAGGTATGATAATTTTGTGAGTTTCTTAATTGGCTATTTGACAGTTTTCGAAAAGATATCTTTAAATATACGTAGGTTTATTTTATACCTCTTACAATTATTTTTTTCTTAAAAAAGCGTTGTTTATTCGAAAAAAAATGTTTTTTTTCATTCCGTATTTTGAAATTCGCGCGGAAACAGCCGATCACGTGACATTTATGGCTGTGACGTCACATTTCAATAAACTAAGTAAAGCTAACTACGACGCTTCAACTCTTAAACATATTTTGTGTGGAAAGTTTGCATAAAAAGTTTCTATAGGCTTCTAATATATTTATAATATAAATATATGCCAACGATGATAAAACACAGTAACACACAAAGTTTTATTTATTGTGATGTGACGTCATACGATGCTCGATCATGGCCGTTCGCGTTTCAGTTTATGTTATCCACAGATAAAAAATCTCTAATTTATTTTTCAAAAATAAAATATTTACAATTTATTTTAATGCATAAAACCTATTGTATGATTATTGTGAACCTATATGCTACTATATCTAACATATTATATATTTTATCGTTACAACTGTCAAATAGCCAATTGTGGGGGTCACTAAAATGTAATTGTCAGGCTTATGTGGATATATCGAGGTAGGCACTGCTTATATGCCTATATGCAATGCACGCCACTGCCGCCAGGACTGTAAGGAGTAGGTAGGTAGGGAACAGCGACTTGACAAGTTGCCAGTTATCCTATTAAATATTTTTATTTAAGAAATTTTTCAAAGGTGAAGTAGAGAAGCAACAAAAAAGCCAGCCAAAAGCCACAGACAGCTTGTAAGGTTTATGATTTTGTATAATCGATTTGAGGAATCGATATTATGATGAGTTGACAACACTCGGCGAGCGCGGGAATTTTTAATCTGTACGGCCGTACGGCGGGAGAGAACGGAATTAATTTGGCGGTGCGCGGTGTAACATTGATTGTTTAAAATAAATAATTGTAAAATATAGTGATCTGAGTTTAATTTCAAAAAAGGCAGTTAAAAAGCCAGATTCCAGCTTAAAAGTTGGTTGTTTTTGTTTTGTTTTAAAGTCCCTTTTCTAAAATACGTGGATATGGTTTCAAAACTGCATGAATGACTGTGAAAAAAACCATCAAGCGTTCTTTAAAGACATTGATATATATAAAAATAACTCAATGTTTAAAGAACAGTTAGCATTTTTAACACGCAATGTGCAAGCGTGTGGATTTAAAACACTTATTACTTCTATGAATGGAAAGTCAAGGTCTTTGCCTGGCTAATTAAGTATTAATTAATTTTGTAGTTGATTCTATGGCTGTTTTTGCACGTAATTAAGCTTGTGTGTGTGCACTTAAAGAACACAATTACAGAACGAATTCCTATTGTGTGGAAACATTTCTTTTTATTTAGGTAGGTCGAATGCGTGACACGAAACATGAGACTTGACACATCAAGTGGTTTGACTTGCGCAGTACACGATTTTAGGTCTCTTTAGCGGTATGAGGTCTGAGCGCGAGACGGGACCGGACGTCATAGGGCCGGCGGAAAGAGCGCGGGAGGCGGGGTTTTCAAGTCTCATCTTTTGTGGCGCGCATTTGTAGATAACTAGAAGAGAAAAAAACCTCTTAGTAAATGTTATTCTTCATCTAGGCTGACAACAAGTTGGCTGCTGCACGTCTGATGCGTGACATAGCCGAGCTGCGGCAACGAGTGGCGCAAGTCGAACAGCGGCTTGCTAGTGAGCTGAGGGTAGGTACATAAAGACTAGATACAATATGATCTGGCAGTTTGAAGCCTCGTATCCACTAGGCTAGGCAACATTTGGCGCGTGAAATGTTGCACAACATGTTGAAAGTTAACGCGGAACGTTTGTTTAGCAACATTGTCTGTCAACGCATGATCAGTCGTCGACAACATGTCGCCAGAGGCCTCTAGTAGCAGTAGTTCGGTTGTTAGTCCGGTTGACCGAACTACTGAAACTTTTAGTTGCGATAGTTCGGTTCTAACAAACCACCGAACTACTGAAACTTAAATATAATATGTATCCTCCCTTTAGTTCAGCAAATAAACTAGGCATAATGTAAACAAACTAATATCTTAGAACAGAGATATCAATGTAGAAGTTGCATTGCAAGGAAATCTGGAATCATTGGAATCATTTTATGCCTAGTTTATTTGCCGAACTAAAGGGAGGGAGGGTACATATTTAAGTTTCAGTAGTTCGGTGGTTTGTTAGTACCGAACTATTGCAACTGAAAGTTTCAGTAGTTCGGTCAACCGGACTAACAACCGAACTACTGCTACGAGAGGGTTTGAACCAAGCCTCGTATCAACTAGGCAACATTTGGCGCGTGAAATGTTGTACAACATGTTGCTCAACATGTTGAAAGTTAGCGCGGAACTTTTGTTTAGCAACGCTGTCTGTCTACGCATGATCAGTCGTCGACACGACGGCAAAAACATCACATTTGTTGTATAGGAGCCCCCTTAAATATTTATTTTATTCTGGTGTTTTTAGTATTTGTTATTATAGCGGCAATAGAAATACAATCATCTGTGAAAATTTCAACTGTCTAGCTATCACGGTTCATGAGATACAGCCTGGTGACAGACAGACAGACGACAATGGAGTCTTAGTAACAGGGTCCCGTTTTTAACCTTTGGGTACAGAACCCAAAAAATATGATTGACTCTGCTGAATA
Source organism: Amphipoea oculea (assembly GCA_945859645.1). Lineage (NCBI taxonomy): Eukaryota > Metazoa > Arthropoda > Insecta > Lepidoptera > Noctuidae > Amphipoea > Amphipoea oculea. The sequence goes on along the minus strand of OX243891.1, from coordinate 10,638,191 downwards.
CATTAATTAACTAACGTCAGGACCATAACACAACCAGTCCATTTCCAGCGCAAGAGACAAGCCGAGCTGGACATCATTCGCCTGAGGAAGGAACTCTCCAGCACCAAGAGTTTCGTGGCTTCCCTGAGGCTGCCTCCCCCGCCGATGAGGAAACAATGCTCCAAGTTTGCATAGTTCAAATAAAGGCAAATGTTGTGATGAGGGCATTTGGGAGTTTTATTTGTAAAATAAATAAATACATCCATTTATTGTAGACTAATTACATATACGTAGTTGTTAGTAACATCATCATCATCTACCTAGCCTTTTCCCAACTACGTTGGGGTCGGCTTCCAGTCTAACCGGATGCAGCTGAATACCAGTATTTTACATGGAGCGACTGCCTATCTGACCTCCACAACAGTCTATCAAAGATGCACGAATGACAGCCGGGACCAACATCTTAACGTGCTTTCCGAGGCACGGAGGGGTCTCGGTATGTAAAGATAGTCACCCATCCACAGACCAACCGCGGCAAGCGTAGCTTAACCTGATGGATCGATCTGTGCGGCTGTTATTATTTAGCCACGGGCCCCGTAACAAAGGTCTTAAAACTATGTTGACCCCCGGCGTAGGAGTTAGATGGAACACCGGAGTGGTTTTTAGTCAGTAAGAGTCTGACAGACCCCTCCGCCCGCCCCGGGGCGGAGGACATCCATGAGGATTTTCCAACACGGAAACAAAAAAAAAAACCGAGTGTGCTTATGACCACACGACTGAAGTGAAACTTCAAACGTATTTGGCTATGAGAGGAAGAGAGAAAGAAAATGTGCGCGCGCACTGCTTTCTCTTGCTTATATCCCCCCACTCAACTCCCGTTCCCTTCGCCCGATCAAACTTTTCGTAACGCTTACGTCACGCGTTCGCCAGCTTACTCCCCAAGTCAAGCGTGCGTAAAGAAGTTTCTCTTCAAAAAGGTGAAAATAATGACACAAAATTTGCACTATCACATTTATTTTTATAACACAAATCAATCAGCAATTCTCAACCTGTCATTCAGCTGGTGGTAGATTCAACATGGTGCTTCATGCCATGCGCCGCCAGAGTCTTCTTATTCTTGAAGATGAGGAGGCATTCGTCACATTGGTGCAGACCAGAATGCTCTAGGAGATGATCTTGGAGCTTTTCTTGTGTTTCCAAGTCTCGGTGGCAGACTGAGGGACAAGAAAAACGGATCGGGTTATGGTTCTTTTTTTTTTCTCTCACGAAGCAACGCGCGCTTTTCTTGTGTCACGCCAGCACATCAAGCTACTGCAATCTGTCAAATTTCTTTAATAGATTTTCAACTTTATCGCTGAATTATAAGGTTCAAAGTTGATTGGGGAAATTTGACAGTTTCGGGTAGCTTGATGTGCTGGCGTCTGTACAAACACGTTGTGAATGTGTGCGTAAGCGCAGGAGCTCTCCTGCTCTCGGTGCCTACCGTCTGAGACAATGGCGATGTCGGAAGCATGCAGTGGCGTGCATTGGTTTTCAGATATAGGCACTAGGCCGGGTCTAGTCTAGGCAAACGCGGTCACTAATCAGAAAAAAGTGAGATCAAAAGTGTGGAAATTTGAGTAGGCATTCCTACTTAAGGGTGATAAATTGCGAAGGTCGAACGTCATGGTATTACGCGTGAGACGTACGTATTTTTAATTTTGTCGTATTAACTTGAACGAGTAAAGACCAATGACAATGTGCGAATAGTACCTACGGAAGCCGAGTAGGCCGTCCGGCGACTGCCTCCTGCCACGCGTGTTTGTATGAAGATTTTGTTTTATGATAATTCAATGAGTTTCTTAATTGTGGGGCACACACACTAAAATGTAATTGACAGGCTTATGTTGATATATCGAGGTAGGCCAGTGGCGTGCATTGCATATAGACATATAAGCAGTGCCTACCTCGATATATCACCATACGCCTGTCAATTACATTTTAATGTGTGTGCCCCACAATTAAGAACCTCACTAAATTATCATACCTAACAAAAAACATGGTTTTGTGGTAGATGTGCTGTCAAACGGTTGATTGCTCAAAATATTTTTGTTGATTTTGAGAGGTATTTTGGTGTCCATTAATAGGAAAATCATGCTCTCGTGTTGTATAAAACGGTGTGGTGTGAGAAAAAATAAAAACAACCCTACGAATGGCGGCCATCTTAAGTGCCCGATTTTTGTAGGTTTACACGCTAATTTTGTAGGAAGTCCATAGGTTTATTTAGTCATTGACCCGCGGGGCAATTACGTAACACATTATCAATCGGAATCGGTTTCATTTTGACAGTTCAACAACATTCATTGCGTTATTTACGTGTTGAGCAGACAAATTCGAACTTATGAAGCAATGGATTAGCAATTTGCTTCAAAATGATTCTGATTCCGATTGATAGTGTGTTACGCACGAATTCGTGGGGAAAAGCTAGTCTAAAGGAAACTTATGACTTACCAGTACAGATATTGTCAAGACTATCACCGTGTGCGTTCCTGACATGCTGCGCCAGATGCCTAGGCAGCGTATACTTCTTAGGACACTGGCTACATTGGTATTGATACTTCTGCGTTCTTGGCTTCGTCACCTCGTAAGCTAGGACCTTTCTTGGTTGCTGTGAGGTCCTGGAAAGAAGGTGGAATTAGTAGGTCGCAGTGGGTCGGGTGATGCAGATGACTAAAGAATCACTGTCCATTCCAAGGTTGCCTGGAAGAGATCGCAGAAAGCGATATGGCCGCCCATTGTATATTTTGTAGTGTTTGATGTATTTTTTTCATTTTGTGTATTTTTGTGGTGTATATCTATGTTATGGGTTTGGTTTCCGCACTTAGTCCTTCAAATGGACCATTGTGCGTGAGCCATGGCGGCCGTCGGTGGTTATTCCAACCAGCCCACCTCCCTCCAGAAGCTGACTAGGTCTCCTGGTCTGTTGAGAATATCTGTGTATGATTCGGGTGTCCCGAGGGTCTCTGATCTAATCTGGGTGACGCTCTGTGCACTCAAAGAGCACATGCGCAACGGTTTCATCAGCCTCCATGCAAGCCCTGCACAGGGGACTGTCCGTTATGCCTATTTTTGTGGTGTACAATAAAGTATATGTAACAGTGGCGGATTTACCAATAGGCTGAGTAAACTGGAGCCTAGAGCGGCAGATTTTAGGGGCGGCAAATTTGGGGCTAACATTTTTTTTAAATGTCTTACTGAAGTTAAAACGATTAATATTTATATACTTACCTACCATGTTTTTTTAGAAAGAATAAACAAAGCGAATGCTCAAATTCAGGCTTCTATTGTAGATTTTATCACAGTTGCCGATATTTACAAATCTTTGCAAGTTTTTCGTAGCTGATGAACGAGGACATTTTAAGCATTTTGAAGAAAAGGCGAAGCAGTATACAAAAGACATGGGACATTACCGTAGAGGTCGGTAGGGGCGACAAAATTTGAATAGCCTACTGGCGGCAAATATGTAAATCCGCCACTGATATATAAATAAATAAATTAAGATGGAATTTTACTAGATATGTGCAAGGATGCAGCAAGAAAAGTGTTAACTAATGACTGTTTCTTCAAGTGGGTGTTCGTTCGCGGTAACTTTTAGACTTCGGACATTTGAGGGATTAAAACCACGGAATAGATAAATAAGGTTGTTGTTTTGAAAAATTCGTTAACTTAACTTAATAAATATGTTTTATTCCAAGGACAGTGATTATTTGTAATCAAAGTAAAATAAAATTATTACTTAATATTTATTTAAATGCTTCATTTTTCCCCATAAATTCATCAGATAATTTATCGACAAAGCCGATAGGTACGCGAAAATTTTCATACACGCTAGTGTATGAAAATTTTTATTGCATTTATGCGTGTTTGAGTATCTATGCCTACGGGAGCTTATTGCTAGTAGGCGAACGAATATCTGCCCTGAAATTTATGTGTGTGTGATTTGGTTGTTTGCGAAATATTTGTAAACATATTATTGCGTATATGTAGAAATTAAAATAGTGGGAGTCAAGCGGCGACACTGGTCCTAGTACAAAATTGCAGCGAGGGCCTTTCCAACCTTATTATGTGTTCCGTGATTAAAACGCTACCTTTTCCTTAACTTACCTTTTCTTGTCTTCCTCCCCTCTAAGCTTCGCCCGCAAGTCGGCTTTAGCGTGCAAGCCGAGGTGCTCAGCCAGCATATTCATTGGCATCGCAATATTGCACTTCCTACACACAGATGCTTTGATATCTACGTTCTTCTTGCAGCGGGAACAAATGAATTTCTTGAGCCTGTCCGTGGCATTGACTAGCATTGGATACCTGAAGACAAATATCAAAGCATCACGTCTATATTCATCTGTATACAGTGGCGTGCATTGCATATAAGCAGTGCCTACCTCGATATCCAAACTAATATTATAAATGCGAAAGTAACTCTGTCTGTCTGTCTGTCTTTTCTTCACGCCTAAACTACTGAACCGATTTGTGTGAAATTTGGTACAGAGATAGCTTGAGTCCCGGGAAAGGACATAGGATACTTTTTATCCCGATATTCCCACGGGATCGATATTTACGCGGGTGAAACCGCGGGGCGCAGCTAGTTTCAACATAAGCCTGTCAATTACATTTTAGTGTGTGTGCCCCACAATTAAGAAACTCACTAAATTATCATACCTAACAAAAAACAAAATCTTCATACAAACACGCGCGGCAGTAGGCAGTCGCCGGACGGCCTACTCGACTCCCGTACTATTCGCACATTGTCATTGGTCTTTACTCGTTCAAGTTAATACGACAAAATTAAAAATATGTACGTCTCACGCGTAATACCATGACGTTCGCTCTTCGCAATTTATCACCCTTAAGTAGGCATGCCTACTCAAATAACCACAATTGTGACCTCACTTTTTTTTCTGATTAGTGACCGCGTTTGCCTAGACTAGACCCAGCCTAGTGCCTAACTATTCTGAAAACCAATGCACGCCACTGTCTGTACAAGGGTAAGGCCAGTGGCGTAACTATAGGGTGGTATTGGGGCAAAATGCCACGGGCCCCAGAGGGGGCCCCGGCCTGAGAGGGCCATGAGCACAGTAGGATCCTAACATAAGTTTATAAAAGCAAACTTTTTTTTTAACAAAGGACATCATTCAGGTTTCGAAAATTATGTACCTTTTTCCCATTTTGTCTAATTTTTTGGACAGGAACTCATGCTCAGCAGTAGCGCTTGCGACCACTAGACCAAAGAAGCTGTCAGGTGTTAAATTTTGTAGGGGAAAATATGAAATCTACGCGGAGGAAGTCGCGGGAGAAGTGCTAGTGAAAAAACAAATTATGACGTTGGTTGAGCTTCTTTACATTGAGGGAGGGCCCCATCCCTTGAATTTGCCACAGGCCCCAAACGGTATAGTTACGCCACTGGGTATACGTATGTACAGACGCCAGCTCATCAACCTACCCGAAATTGTCACATTTTCCCAATCAACTTTGAACCTTATGCTTTAGTGATAAGTTGAAAATCTATTAAAGAAATTTGACAAGTTGTAGTAGGTTCATGTGCTGGCGTCTGTACCTAAATTGATCGTATTTTTGACAGATTGCGACTGAGATTAGACCACAGATTATATTACACTACGAACCAAAGACTACTATAGTATACTCGTACTGCTGCGAACGTTCTTAAAAATACGGAAATGGCCTTTCAGAGATTAGAAGCTTAGCCTCTGTGGGGGTTACCTACTCTGTGCACGACGATCGTGCTATAGTGCGTTTCAACAAATAGTTCCTATGCCGTTATGTTGGCAACAATCTACTTATACCACTTCTTATTCTTCACCACTCCTGTTTTGGGTATGATTCTAATACGGACACCTTATAAATCTTAAAAAAAACCCCAGAATCGTCTTCCCATATCTACTATCTTGACAGACATGGGCACAAAACACATATATTCCTAGCGGAGGACAGGGGAGCCAACATTATAACATAGGAACTATTTGTTGAAACGCACTCTAATTCGGAATCACGAAGATTAAAGAACTACCTTTTCTGATTCAAGTGTATATGTCGCAGCCAACTGGTTTTTGGCCTTTGGAAGTAGTGCTCGCCTCGCTTCGCTCTCTCGGCTCGCACGCGATTGATCACAGTTCTAATCTAACCTAACCCATTTGGTCGGGGTGCCCTGGCTTAGTTACTGCGACCAATTCGGCTCGCGCGTGATTTCCAACCTAAACTATAATATTGAATATCATTCAGGCCGTTAGTTGAATGCTAGGCGGTTAAGAGCCTATACTACCTCAAATGGCTTAACGTGATCCTCCGTTATGTCGAAAATCCTGCACCATTAATTTTGAAATAAATATATGGTAAAGTTGAGGATTAATGCAAAGTCTTATGTTAGACGAAAACACGATTCCATAAATCATAGTTGACTATATTCACGCAAAAACTCATGAGAGGGTGAGCCTGATTAAAATGAAAATGAAATATGACAAAGGTTATAATTCATTCAAGTTATACGTTTTGAAGCACAAGTTATATTTGTACCTTGATGATAATATGTGGCCCGATGGTATAATGTTCCGTCGTTTTGTGAATATGAATAGGGAGCCTGGCAGACAACATTTTAATGGATCACAATCAAATTAGTAGGATCGTTACTTTCAACTGTAAGAATGTGAAAAGGAGTGTGGAGTGCATCAGATCACTATGCAAGCAGGCCGACGTGATAGCTCTTCAGGAAACCTGGTTGGTCCCACAGGATCTACCTTTCCTCGGTTCCATCGATGACGATTTCAGCTTCACCGGCAAATCGGCAATGGACTTATCGACTGGTGTGAGACGAGGCAGACCGTTTGGTGGTGTAGCAATCTTATGGCGAAAGAGTGTGTTTACTAAAGTGTCTATAGTAAAGTGTGATAGTGATCGAATTGTGGCAATCAAAGCGAATACGGATAACCAGCGGGAACTGTTGATTATTTGTGTATATATGCCAACGGACCAGCCAGACAATCTACCAACATTCTCGCATTGTATGGGTGAGGTTAGTGCCATTGTACAAAATAATAATATAGAACCAGTATATATACTAGGCGATTTTAATGCGCATCCTGCTGCTGCTTTTTGTGACGAGTTACTTAATTTTTGTACGGATAACAATTGGACATGTGTTGACTTAATTAAATTAGGGGTATCGTCTGATACCTATACATTCTATAGTGAGGCGCACAGATGTAAACGTTGGTTAGATCATTGTTTGGTTACAGAATCTGCCCTGAAAACGATAACTAGTGTGAAGGTCGACTATGGGGTGTATTGGTCAGATCACTTGCCACTAATTATAGAATGTAATCTTGACATAATTAGGAATAAATGTATTCTTGACAATTGGACTTGCAATAATATTATATGGGGAGAAAGGGGTGAGGAGAATTGTAACAAATATTATCAAATTTGTAATAGCAAATTAAGAGATATTCACTTCCCCAGTGAGCTTGGTGCTTGTGCAGATAAAATGTGTAAAAACGTTAATCATAGAATTGTTATTGACAAATTGTATGGTGACATTATAGAAATATTATGTGAGGCCTCTGTACTAAGCAGACAAGTCAGAAAGCATAAGAAAGGTAAAAGTGTAGTGGGGTGGAACAAACATGTGAGGGAAGCACACAACGAGGCTAGGCAGGCTTTTAGTAGGTATGTGTCGTATGGTAAGCCGGACAATGATCCTTTATATGATGACATGTATAAAACACGCAAAATTTTCAAGTCGAGGCTAAAGTTTTGTCAAAACCATAAAAACCAGCTTGAAATGAACATTTTAGCAGAACATGTCTCCGGTAAAAACTTTCGGGCATTTTGGAAGGGAACTAAGAAAAACAAGGGTAAGGTTAGCGTGCCAGTGACTGTGGAGGGATGTAGCGAACCTAAGGTTATAGCCAACCTTTTTAAGGATCATTTTAAAGTCACTTCACCACTATCCTCTTGCATTGAGGTGCCTGTTACTGGTGTCACTGATCCAAAAAAAGTGTTAGGCTTTTCCAGTAAAGACGTGGAAAAGATTGTTAAAGGCATGGTTAGAGGAAAATCTCCTGGCAATGACAGTCTCAGTATTGAGCACTTGCAATTTGCAGGCAAGCATTTATTTAGGGTCCTGGCCTTGCTATTTACATTCTGTGTGCGACACTCTTACCTTCCGGCGAAACTGTTGGAAACTATTGTTGTACCGATACCGAAAAATGTTACTGGGGACGTCACAGATAAAAGCAACTATAGGCCTATCTCACTGGCGACTGTAATTGCGAAGGTCTTCGATGGTCTACTTGACGCTCAACTCAGCAAGCACATTGAGCTTAATGACGCGCAGTTTGGTTTCCGTGAGACACTGTCGACTGAAAGTGCTATCTTGACTTTGAAACATACTGTCAACTACTACGTCAACAGAAAAACACCTGTCTATGCTTGCTTCCTAGACTTATCGAAGGCCTTTGACTTAGTGGACTACAACAGGCTCTGGGCCAAGCTTGGAGAGGTAGGGGCTCCCACTGAACTCATTAATATCTTGTCCTTTTGGTACAAAAACCAGAGGAATTTCGTTAAGTGGGGAAATGTCTTTTCGGACGAGTATGCACTGGAGTGTGGCGTGAGACAGGGTGGCCTGTCCTCTCCAAGACTATTTAACTTGTACGTTAATCGGCTGATCGATGGGCTCAGTAACTGCCGTGTCGGTTGTCATATAGATAACGTTTGTGTTAATAACATCAGTTACGCCGACGACATGGTGTTGCTGAGTCCGTCGATTAGTGGGTTGAGAAAACTGCTCGATATTTGTGAATCATATGCTGTGGCTCATGGTCTGAGGTACAACGAGAAGAAAAGTGTGTGTATGGTCTTTAAAGGTAGCAATAAACAACCGGAGTATATACCACCTATCTATCTGAACGGTTTTCCTTTAGAACGAGTCACTCAGTTTAAGTACCTAGGCCACATTGTGACAGAGACCCTGAAAGATGATGCAGATATCGAGCGGGAACGGAGGGCGTTGTCGGTTCGTGCAAACATGTTGGTTCATAGATTCGCAAGGTGTTCAGTAGATGTAAAAGTGACACTGTTCAGAGCCTACTGCCAAAACTTTTACGCCAGCGCTTTATGGTTCAACTACACCCAGCGGGCCTACAACGGTCTTCGCGTGCAATACAACAACGCCTTTAGGATTCTGATGGGGCTCCCTCGATTCTGCAGCGCGTCAGGCATGTTTGCTGACGCAAGAGTCAATGACTTTTATGCCATTATGCGTAAGAAAACAGCTTCTCTGATGCGTCGGATTCGTGGGAGCGCCAACGGAGTCCTGAGGATGATTGCTGAGAGGCCAGAGTCTGCAGTGCTGGGCAGATTCATCCAGCTTCATGTGACGAGATGACTTATGAGTTTTATTTATTTTTAGATTTTTTGATATTTATGGTTTTGTGATGATTATTTATGATTATTATTTTATTATTTGATTTTATTTTTTGGAATGATGTTTTGTTTTTGATTATTTTTATTTTTGTAGTATTGACTAACATAGTTTTAAGACCTTTGTTACTAACAACTATGGACATGTAATTAGTCTGCAATAAATGGAATTATTATTATTATTATAAAATTTTCTCGATAGAATAAAAATCCAAAGTTACCTCTAACCCGAACAATAAACCGCTGGCATTCAAACAATACTTCAAATTAGATCATGAAACTTTGCATACTAACTGAACTTACTTTAAAGCAGGTCTTATGTTATTTGCTTTTTTATAATTACCATTATTTTCACTGTAAAAAGCAAATACCTAAACTATTAGCGCTGCCCGCCGCCCAGCACCGCACTCTGTCTCGCTCTCACTCAGTCCGCGAGCAGTATCGTATGAGCGAGCGATGTACATAAATGTATAAAGTCCGATTAAAATAGGTGGACAAACTTTTAGAAATCATTCAGACCACCAAATTATGAACGATGGTAAAAAAAGTTATGCGTGATCATATCGTACATTAAAAAAAAATATACGCGTCAAATTGATAACCTCCTCCGTTTTTTCGTCGGTTAAAAATGTAATAAGAAAAACGCATCAGATACAAGAAAAATAATTAGCTAAATAAAGAAAATACGCTAATGTGCCGGCAATTTATTATTTCAGGTCAAAATGAAATCACTTTGTTTGAAAACACTTAGTGTTTTTTTTGCATGGATATCTTTGGTTAGACGTACTGAGCGCTGTATTAAAATTTGTCCATGTATTTTAATGGGACCCTGTATAGCTCGGAACGATACCTTTGCTTGCAAATATCACATGGAATGTTAGTCCTTCTGGCTTTAACTTCACCACCTACTCCAACGAACGCCCTCTTTCGATCCTCCCTCTTTTTCACCAGTTCAAAAGGCTTTTTAAGAAATTCATCCTTTTCCGACTTGGTCGCAAGTTTCACGTCTTTTTTCACGCAGGGCCTGGATTTTATGGTGGCACGGCTTGATGACACTGGAAATAATTATAAATGCAATAATAAATTTCAATTATTTTTATAGGTACAGACTACAGACGGCGCACATCAAGACACCCGAAACTGTCAAATTGTCCCAATCAACCTTGAACCTAACGCTTTAATGATAAAGTTGAAAATCTATTAAAGAAAGACAGATTGTACAGTTGTCGTCACGTAAAAAGAACGCTGAGCGACAGTGGAGGGGGTGTACCTGCGCACGAATACAGCCGTGTCCTAAAGTACTAAGCTATTGTTTCATATATACACCGTGTTCTTCACGATATCCATAAACTTTTTCAAACGCTTCATAGCTTTTACAAATTAAATCTAACAAAGGAAGTAAGTACTTGAAAAGGCTTCGTTACAAAGATATTGTAATTTCATTTAGTGAAATTTAATTGAACTATGCAGTAAGAAAGGGTCTTAACTCAGTTTTGACAAGTTTCAGCCCGCCAAATCTTATAAATGAAAATACGTCATCGTTGCCAATTCGGATAAAGAAGCATGCATATCGGGCGATTTACGTCAAGGTATTTAGTTTGTATGAAAATTAACAAAAAATAAAAAATAAGAATTCGTTAATGTGTCCATAATGAAAAATGCTTATTTCCATGGTCTGAACTTCTGGTCGAAGTTTATGTATATCGCCCGGAACACGGTGTATAAGTGTAGGTACAGACGCCAGCACATCAACCTACCCGAAACTGTCACATTTTCCCAATCAACTTTGAACCTTATGCTTTAGTAATAAAGTTGAAAATCGATTAAAGAAATTTGACAGATTGTAGTAGGTTGATGTGCTGGCGTCTGTACATAATTGTTTCATTGTAGAATCATAATAGTTACTTTACTAGCGTCGCTAGAGTATTATATTATCTGTGCTTCATGCCACCAATTTGATCGTTAAGGTGAATGCGCAGTGGTAGACCGCGAAATTTAAATTTTCTTACGTTTTTTGCAATTTGTAGGTCAGTGTCAGGTTGTATCTTGATCAAAATATGATTTGCGACTATAATAGACATGTATTTACAGAATTATAGTCATTAGAATCATTAATATACCTCTTTAAGTTAGATTTCTACCATAAACACTTTTCCATACGAGATTTGTTCTTAACGGTAGAAATCTAACTTAGAAAGATGTATTAATGATTCTGATGATTATAATTCTGTAAATACGTACCTGTTATAGTCGCGAATCAAATTTTAATCAAGATAAAACCTGACACTGACCTGAAAATTGCAAAAAACGTAAGAAAATTTGAATTTCGCGGGCTAGGTAGGTACCACTGCGCATTCACCTTAAATCGCTCAGTGCGCAGGTAAACGCCAGCATTCTTTTTACGTGACGGGACTTGTACATCAGACGCCAGCACATCAAGCTACCCGAAACTGTCAAATTTTCCCAATCAACTTTGAATCTTATGCTATAGCAATAAATTGAAAATCTATTAAAGAAATTTGACAGCTTGTAGTAGCTTGGTGTGCTGGTGTCTGTACCTACGTCAGAAGTTGGCCATAGGTAACATGCCAGCGCTAATTTGCTGGATTCGTTTTCTCCTCTATAGATCATTATTTCTCCCTCAGAACACTAATAGATCTATACCCTTGGCGGGATTTCTCCTGACACTTAATTTTGTTTTAGGTATGTTACATCTATGTATTAGTACTTACTTATTCTTGTATTTAAAGTAAATAAATCATTCTTAACCTTTTAACCGCCTACGTCGGATTAATCCGACAAATATTTTCGTGCCCATTCCGCCAGAGACGTATATATACGACCAAATAACACAGCTCGTTTAATCTGTATTATTATTACATCATCACAGCTCGTTTCATCGGTATTTATTTTTCGTTTTTTTTTTTTTCTCGGGCGTTTGGGGCACGACAACTGATATAAAGTCGGGCGGTTAAAAGGTAAAAGAACCGCTGAAATGACAGGTAAAATTTTATTTTATACATGTAATCAGATGCAATGTGTGTATTTCAAGGTGCAATATATAAACCTTTCATACAATTAGTAAAATGTACATCCACGAAGTTGAGGTTATGTTTACAAAACACATTCGGAATGCAGCGCGTTCGTATAATTTTGATACTTTTCGTTTGATAATTATTTCATTTTTAATTCATTATAATAAGTAATTGCAAATGTTCAATTGTTTTTACTTTATTGTTCTAGGCAGTGGCTGAACAAGCGTTTCAGAGCATTTCAGTTACCGACTGGAAAAATTCATGTCAACATGTCATGAAAATAGAAAAAGGTTATTTTCGAAGGGGTCAAACTCTGTATAGTGACGTTGAAAAAGTTATCATAAACCTACAAGATGAAAGCAGCAGTAGTGACACATCTAAAGACAGCCAGCAATGTTTTGGTGAAAGCTCACACCAAGCAAGACATGGATGAAGACTTTTCGGGAGTGGAATACGTAGAGGAAAACACTTTTGATTCTGATTAAAAAAAATTATTCTAATTATTTTTTTAGTTTTTGTTTAGAACACCAACTCCTATTGAATTGATCTGGGGTCTTTTAAAACATAAAATTGTCTCTCATAATGTGGGATTAGTTGACATCAAGGTATTTTGAAATACCTAATAATTTTATTTTTAATTCATTAAAATAAATAACCGAAAATGACTGACCAAGCGTTTCAGAGCTTTTCTTGTTTTCATAAAACCCGCCAATATTCACATTGTAAAAAAAAATTAAGTATCAAAACCGTTTTCACAACATGCACGATAGTAGCGCCACCATTATTTTCACGACTTTTTGGCCTATAATCTTTATGTCGCCGTCTAATTATTTATTACCTATAATCTTTATGTCGAGTATGTTGACAAGCACCACACAGTAAAACGTCAGTTGAATTCTATAAATTAACGTGGATGCGCTGCCTTTACAGAAAGGCGAAAAAACTTCTGTCGAATCCAATACATTTCATGTTTGTTGTGTTTTTCACCACGTTCATTTAGATCCGTGTCACACTGTGTTTCATTCGAGACACGCATAAGTTACAAAATAACAACTGCAATGTGTGCTCTGCTGATTTAAAAAACATCTAAATTCAATAAAAAAATCTATTCCTAAATATGTATGTTCACGATTACGCCGCAAAAGAATCGATAGAAACGAAACGCATTCATAGACAGTAGAGATTTTAAAAATAAAACCTTCGACTCGACCATAGATAAGGGTAAGTACTGACGTAGACTCGACATCACTCGTGAATTCGTGATGACTCATTACGTGCGACATTTTACATACGAAATAAGTCGTATTCTAGTTTCCAATGTCGAATTTCGACATTAATATAGAATACATTGATAGGTATATAAAAAAAGGGTTTTTATATATCAATGATAGAATAACGAGTTTTTGATATCCGTGTGTGTTCAGTGATATAGAAACGTTCTGTAGATATGACAATATACATACCGGTTCGAGATTATTTCTAAAATCAACATTTAGCTAGGTATTTCACCAAAAAAATGAAAATAAACATTGAAAACACGCGTTAATGTTATTTAATTACTTTATAAAGAAAGATATAAAGAGAAAGTAGGTAAAAGAATCCATCTTTCTTATTGGAATAAGTGGGAAAAAAATCTTTTAATAATTTATTTCGCTCGCTCACATTTGGCGGGAAATTCAAACAAAATTTTACTTTTTTTTATCATTTTGGCCTTTGAAAAAGGATCAGATAAGTACCTAAATTGGAAAAGTCGTTCTGCATTTTTTGCGTATTTACGTACATTCAGAGACAATTGTTGTGTTTAAATAATATTGTATTATTTATGAGGGATTAAGTGTACCTAGCCTGTTCCCAACTATGTCGGGGTCGGCTTCCAGTCTAACTGGATGCAGCTAAATACCAGTATTTTACATGGAGCGACTGCCTATTTGACCTCCTCAACCCAGTAAGAGGGTATTGAGTGCAAAGTACCGATAAAAACACATATCTAAATAAAAATGGAGGCGCTAAAGCAAAAGAAAGTCTACCCGTCGATTCAGCAGAAGCTGCGTCTTCAAGAACTCGTTCAAGCCGACGTAGAACTGCGCTATGCGAAATTCACAGACACTTTCACCAAAAAAGAGTCGGAGAGACGCTGGAAGGCGATTGGGGAAAAATTGAACAGCATGCCCGGCTGTATCAAGTCTTGGAGTGGGTGGCGGAAAGTAAACATTTTACTTTATATTATTACAGTAGCGCTTTTTCGCACGGTTTTTACGACTTGACAAAACATCGAGTTTTTTTATTTATTGGAACGAAATTGTAATCTATAACGGTTGTAAAAAGACACTTACACACCCGAGAGTCACTGTACTCACCGACAATTTGTAACTATATTTTTGTATAGGACCATACAGTCTGCGGGCTTATTGCGTAACCCACTATCAGTAGCAATGGGTTTCATTAGTTAAATGGCAACACCGAATGAGATGTGGCAACCCAGCTTGTTTTTGAGATGTCATTGGTTTTTTTTTGGCGGGATTTCTTCGAGTGAAGTTCAGTGGCTGTTTTAATTATTCGCAAATTGATTCCTAGTGGATATTGTGATGTAAAATTGGTGTAGTTTTGTATCTCAAGTGTCTGCGCAACTGGACAATATGTGGAATCATTGAAACAGGCGCAATCTCGGTAAAACGGAGCTGAGAATTTTATTGTGGTTTTGGCCGCCTCAGCGAAGTTTACTGAGAAGGCTGACTCGATACATTTGCTGCCAAATACTTCTAAGTCGTTAGAATGGGTTGCACCCGCATTCTAATGACAATTACGTAAGAAAACAAAAATGTTTAGTGACTACGACTGAAGGACATGTATCCATGGTCATGAATAAATTAAAAAAAAAAAAAAAATTGAGATGTCAATTGTCATTTTCTGCGGTTAGCCGGTTACTGTTTTTGTTTGTTGGTGGCGTAAAACTGTGCTCCGGAACTTTTACAAAAACAAACGGGAAAAAGCATTGTCTACGTAAGTACTTTTTTGATATTATGTTAGCATAATATTCTTTAGCTAAATAAAAGCTGATTTACCGTGCTACACGCTACATATATTTCGCAATTGGTGTTGGTAAATTCAACAACCCCATTCACAACGTCCGTGATGGTGACTATGCCATGTTTTGTTGGAGATTGCCACAAAATATCATAAGAATATTTTAATTAAATTGCTTATAAATTATAATATAAGTAGGTACCCAGATATAAAATGAAGGCTGTTTCACAAAATGTACACGGGATGGCGGGCAATTTAAAAAGTATTTTTTTGTTTTGGGTCAGTTAGAATTAAATAATTATGCGAAGTGATTTAGTTATTTGCGCAAATACTGTATAGCGTTGCATTTTCACAATACTTTCTAAAATATTTTTTTTTATTTCCATTTCCATTGGAAACAACTTTTTAAATTGTGGCAATTACTTCTTTTGACTTTCAAAAGTACCTGTAAATGGTCCAAAATGATTTGACTAGACACTTTTTAACATCGATGGTACGTGTATAAGTCGTTAAATATTGCAGTTGCTTTCCAGTTTACTTTTAGGTTAATTTCCTGAGTACCTTGTTTACAAAATAAACATTTTATTTTAATTTTTTAGGACATGGAAAAACGACGCCGCGGAACTTTGTTAGGGAACAGACCATATAAGAAATATTCCACAGAAATGTTGGCAGTTGCCGTTGATTTAGTTAGCAGGAAAGAAATTTCGTCTCGTGAAGCTGAAAAACGATTCCACATACCACGCAGAACTATAGAAAATAAAGTTCAAAACAAGCATAGTAGGAAACCAGGTAGACAGCAAAAACTTTCTGAATCAGAAGAACAAAATATTGTGAACGTCCTGAGAGCGGCAGATGATTCTGGAGCTCCTCTGTCAAGTTTCGATCTGAGTCTCGTTGTGTTCAACTACCTTAAAGGAAACAATAGAGAATATATTTTTAACAAAAAACCGCCAGGAAAGAGCTGGATAAATAGTTTTCTGGTCCGACACAAAGATAAATTAACAATAAGAGCCGCACAAAATATAAAAAGGGTTCGTGCTGCAAAAACATCAAAAGAATTTAACATTTATTTTGATAATTTAAGAAATACTTTACAAGACATGCCCAAAAGTAATATACTGAATTACGACGAAACCAACCTATCGGATAATCCTGAATCGTCCAAGTGCATCTACAAGCGCGAGGTAAAGTATCCTGAAAGAGCACTCAATCATACCGAAGGCAATATTTCAATAATGTTCGCAGCGGTGGCAGATGGAACACTCTTGCCTACATATACTGTTTATAAGGCAGAGCATTTGTGGACCTCGTGGTGTCAAAATGGACCAAACGGTGCCCGATATAATCGGACAAACTCTGGCTGGTTTGATGCCACCGTGTTCGAAGATTGGTTCCAGAAAATTGTCATACCATGGGCTGAAAAGCTTGAAGGGCCGAAATTAATCATTGGCGACAATTTTTCTAGCCATTTAAACGTTAATATAATACGTCTGTGCGAAGAAACAAATATAAAGTTCGCTTTTTTGCCACCAAATTCCACACACATTACGCAGCCCTTGGATGTTGCATTTTTCGGCCCGCTGAAAACGCAATGGCGAAAAATTTTAACCACCTACAAAAATGAGAATCCGTCAGAAACGCAACTCAATAAATCTCATTTTCCTGTATTGCTTAAATCTTTAATGCAGGCAATAGAGATAACCAGTAAAGAAAATATTATGTCTGGATTTAGAGCTACTGGGATAGTACCTTTTAACCCTGACAAAATATTAAGGAAACTTCCTGACTATGAGCAAGAAACTGAATATACAGTTGACACCGCACTCCTAGACTATTTAAAAGAAACCCGGTCAGTAAATCCTATTAGGAAAATAAAAAATAAAATAGTCAACATTACACCCGGTGCTTCGGTTTCTTCCGATGAAATAGAAATTAATGTAAGTAAAGTGTTTTTCCCATCTTTTCATTATAGAAGCTTATAACGTTCTGCATCGTTCTCACATGTATAATTTTTAACATGAATGATGTAACCAAGACTTTGTAACCATATTATTTTGATTTAAAAGAGTGTCCATGGAGTTTCTTGCCCGTACTTCTCCATAGGTACCTACGCTTTGGAATGGGCAACTAGCTTCATCTTTCATCTCTGACTGACCGACCCCTTGACAATTCAAAAGTGCCTGTAATTGGTTTAATTGAAATAAATGCTTTGAGTTTGAGTAAATTTAATTTAATTAATATGTACAGTCAACAAAAGATATAAGTATGCAGGATCGTCGGATATAGTTGAAGTTTAGTAAGAAACCGATGGATGTTGTCGACTGATTTTTAATTTGATAAATGAGCCGTTTGTTTTCTATTAATAAAATAAATTTTATTCGAGAACATCCATCGGTCTCTTACTAAACTTCAACTATATCCGACGATCCTGCATACTTATCTCTTTTGTTGACTGTACCTAACAATTGTATGCCCTAAGGGCGGGACATAGCTGATCACAATTTAATTATTTAAGACCTGTATTATGTACCTACCTATGATCTAGACTAATATTATAAAGAGGTAAAATTTGTTTGTAAGTTTGTATGTAGGGGGTAATCTCTGGAACTACCAGTCGGATTTGAAAAATTCTTCTTGCATTTGATAGCCCAATTCTTGAGGAAGGCTATAGGCTATTTAACGTCACGCTATGACCCTTAGGAGCCGAGCAAAAGCGCTATGGGGAAACGGAAGTGATAGAGCAGGAGACGCGGGCAAGTGATGCAATACGACGAGATGGGTCGAGGGTATAAGAAATTTCACGCGAACGAAGTCGCGGGCAGAAGCTAGTCCACAGTAAAGATATTGATTGATTGATGTTGAATAAAAGAAGTTAAAAAAAAAAAAACGCTAAAAAACATTCAACTAAAACGGTTGGTACCCCCCGACCCCTAGGCACCGTAGCATGCAATAAACACAATCTTTTGCGTGCGTTACATAGCGCACTACCGCAAATTTGACTAGTTGCAAATTCATGAATTTCAAAAGAGTAACGGTGGAGTTTCTTGCCCATTCTTCTCCATACGAAAACTACCTTTTGAAATGGGCGACTAGAATCAATTCTATTTTAAGATAATTTTTGGCTTTCAAAAGTGCCTTTTATTTGCCTGTTTGAAATAAAAATGCTTTGACTTTGAATATGAACAACTTTCACTATGGGACCAACTTTGAAATCACGAAAAAAAAAACAGCTGTTTCATACATTTTGGTCAAGTAGGTATTGAACTTTTGTATTAAACAGCTGATTTTTTTTTTCGTGATTTCTGAGTTGGTCTGAGTGAAAGTTGTTCATATTTTATGGGTAAAATATGAACAACTATACTTAACTATATTTTTTCCTGTAAAAATTTGAAACCGGTAAAAAAAAAACATCCGGTATTCACACTAAAAATAATAGTTTTTCCCAGCAATTATTTTTTGTGCAATAATACCATCAAACGGGGTGAATAAGGATGCAGGGGTGAATCGGGACAAAACTTTTAAAGGGATTTTAAACATCAAAATATTATAGTTTGTGGCCAAAAAGGACCCTAATGTGTTTACTGTAATTTAATTAACGATGACGTGCCCTTATTGTCAACAAACTATATTATTTCAACGTTAAAATCCATTTTAAAGTTTCGTCCCGATTCACCTTTCTTTTATGGATGGGAAATCATCAAATGACCCCTCCCGCTCTGGGTGGAGCGGAAGGGAATGTCAGACTCTTACCACAGTAGACAGATACGAACAGTACGGAAACTACGTACAAACGGTCGCAACGGCACACTCACACAGACGCGCGCATCTACGATACTCCTAAGCGATAGTTGGGGTACTCTCAGTCACGGGTGCCGTGTTGGAACGAATAGTTGTGTATTTAATTTATTCCTTGCGCCACGGATCGTCCATCTTTTTAATAAAAATGCCTCGAGCGTGTTGTGTGGTATACGGCTGTTTGAACTCGACTTCTTCAAAACCGGAGCTTTCCTTTTTTAAACTCCCTGCTGATCTTGAAAGGTAAGAATGATTTATTGTTATAATCGATATCGAATAATGGCTCGTGCGATCATGCACCGACGTGAATTTATTTGTAAATCAAAGATGGCGGCTGCTAACATTTTTTTTCGTCATGGGTGTCGTAGGTAGTTAAAGAGGTTGCCAAAATCGTTAGTGAGGTCAAAATCTAAATCCAAGATGGCGGCTGTGAAATTTTTCTATTTATTTGTCATGGGTGTCGTTTTCATAGTTTTCGAGGGTGCTAAAGCCTATAGTGAGATCAAAATCTAAATCCAAGATGGCGGCTGTGAAATTTTTCCATTTATTTGTCATGGGTGTCGTTTTCATAGTTTTCGAGGGTGCTAAAGCCTATAGTGAGGTCAAAATGTAGTTTTATAACACGTTATAACCTACTCGCAAAATTTTTACAATTGTTTTTTTAATGTCAAAGTCAAAGCATTTATTTCAAATAGGCACATAAAAGGCACTTTTGAACGTCAAAATGATATTTCAATTCTTACGATACTTCCATAATAATTGCTGTTTACGCATGCAGCATTTTTTTATTCCTGTTGTCTTCCACTTTGTTTTTGTTTAATACATTTATGTTAAAGTCGCCACATAATACTATTTTCTTTTTACTGTAGCAGTACTTCCCAAGTAGTCGGTTTAAAGTATCGAAAAATGTGTTTTAACATAATTACGAAGAATAAAGATATTTTTTAAAAATATTGTTTTCTTTAATTACTATTACACCCATTCTCGAGTAGAAACGGTAAGGTGCAGGGTTAAACTAGGCATCGGTCGATTATATTCACGACGAAAATTTTGAATTTTTTCGCAGCCGCCATCTTGGATTTACGTTTTGACCAGAAGGAGGGAAAGATAATCAGTCAACTTCTAACCGCACACCACGTTAAAAACTTCGTTACAATAAAACACATCAATTTTAGATTTTACAGACATTAAGAGTGACAACCCTAACGCTCCAATGAGGCGTAGGTAATTATTTCAACAAATAGGCCTAGTTTCCATACTGTTCATATTTATACTGTGCTCTTACTGACTAAAACCCATCCGTGTTCCTTCCTTAGCCCTTTATGTTCCGGGGTAGCGGTAACCCTTTCGGACAATCCCGCACCCCCGGCAGGCTTCGGCCTTGGCAGGCCCCTTCCTTTTTCGATTCTTTTTCCGATTCACCCCTGCATCCCTATTCACCCCGTTCGTAGGTACTAAGTTTGATGTACAAGCAGTGGTGCGTGATTGACGGCTATGAGATGTGTCTTTTTACAACGTGTATAAATCGATAAAATCAATGCTGTAATATGCTCTAGATATATACCAGGCTCTATATCTTCGATTCCGGAAAAGAACCGGAGTTACCGACATGGCTTGCAGAGTAAGCATGCTGAAGTGGCAGTTGGCTGGCCATGTTTGTCGAAGGACCGATGGCCGGTGGAGCAGACGAGTCCTGGAGTGGAGACCGCGTATCGGCAAGCGTAGTGTGGGACGCCCCCCAGCTAGATGGACGGACGACCTAAAGACTAAGACGGCTGGGGTAGACTGGATGCGGAAGGCGGAGGACAGGGTCCTGTGGCGCAGTCTGGGAGAGGTCTATGTCCAGCAGTGGACTGCGATAGGCTGAGTTGATTGATTGATATCTTCAATTCTCTTTTCGTGTTGATTTTCGTTCCAGAAACCGGACGTTAGTGTATGCCGTCTGGTTTTCGCACCTTTTTAAGGTGAATGCGCAGTTGTAGGCCGCGAAATTCAAATTTTCTTACGTTTTTTGCAATTTGCAGGTCAGTGTCAGGTTGTATCTTGATCAAAATATGATTCGGCGACTATAACAGATATGTATTTACAGAATTATAGTCATTAGAATCAATAAGTTTTTGTCCCGTTATTCCCACGGGATCGAGACTTATGCGGGTGAAACCGTGGGGCGCTACTAGTTGGTCTATATACCAACCGATTTATCGGGTCGGACGCCCCGTTGGTCTTGTGGTTACAAGCGTGACTGGTTAGCGTGGGGTCCTGGGTTCGATTCACAGGTCGGGCAAAAATGTCATTATGTTTGCCATTAGGAATATCTTAGTAACAGCCCGGATTTTGGAAGTTGGCGGTTTAATTTATTTATAGTTAATTAAAACGGTACAACACCAATTACATTAATTAACACAGAGACAATATTTACGTTGAGAATAAATTAAAAAAAATAAGTTTAAAAACTAAAACCCGAATACTGAAAAGGATGAAACAAGAAAGTACCTTCCCGTGGTCGCATGCTACCATAGCTAAATGTATGTTAGTACAGCGGCATGCGACCACGGGAAGGTACTTTCTTGTTTCATCCTTTTCAGTAGTCGGGTTTTAGTTTTTAAATTTATTTTTTATTTATTTATTTTGGGGCTTATTTCAATTATATTTATATTTTTGAAATGTGCTTATTAAGCCCTTTCATTTGATACCCGAAATAGCATAATATAAAAAAAAAATAAGTTCATGACTATGTCCGCTAGAGGGCGCCATATTCAATTTAATGTGACGTCACATAGCCTATAACCAGCGGACGATCAAGACGCTTCCAACAATACCTCATTTGTTTAATTATGACAAGAACTTTAGAAGTTATGAGGGAACAGATGAACATACATACCGGTCAAAATCATAACCCTCCTTTTTGCTTCGCCGTAGTCGAGTAAAAAAACTAACATGGAACAGTGGACTCATTTGCATACTTTCTCTCACGGAACACCAAACATATACGCATAATAAATAAATAAAATAAAATTCATTTAAGTATTTCAGATAACTAATTGATCCATAATTCCATACAGTCCGATTTGCAATAAAATACTTACATAAAATTAAATTAAAATAAATAAAACGGAAATAAAAATAAAAATTAACGATTAAAAATTACAATAAATAAAATTAAGTTAAATTACAAATTAAAATTAAATTATAAATTGAAATACATTCAGTTCAAATTACCCGCTTAACAAAGGATCGGATATCGGAGAAGAGATCGTATCAGCTACAGTCTTCAGAATTCCGTTACAGCTGCCACGCATTCTGCAGATCAGGGATACAGTTTTCTTGCGGATGACTGCATGAAAGCCATCAGCGCGATACAGCGCAAACATCCCTGATGCACTACAGAAGCGAGGCAGCCCCAACATCATCCTGAAGATGTTGTTATACTGGATGCGCAGGACATCCAGCGATCTTTTGGTGTGCCTGACCCACAGATTTCCCGTATAAAAGAGCTTTGACAATATGCCCTGAACAAAGTTATTTTTACTTGCTCAGAGCAGCGGGAGAATCTGCGGGCCAGCATGTTACCTCTGACCGCTAAAGCCCTGCGCTCCCTCTCTATATCCAGGTCGTCCTCTAGACCTTCGGTAATTAAATGCCCAAGTATTTGAATTTTTTGACACGATTTATGCACAAGCCAATAATAATCATTTTAATCCATTCATCTGCAAACATCACATTCAGGGTTGGCAGCCAGAAGGGCATTCAGCACCTTTGGAGTGCGACAGACTGGGGATTCGGCTCTAGCTACAGTTTTGGCTGGCAGTTGCGCAAACACATTGTGCCGGCGGCTCTGACGGTGTCCGATACATTTGTCGGGCACAAATAGTCGGCAGAAAAGTCCTTGAAGTTCTGGGCCAGTGGCGTGCATTGGTTTTCAGAATAGGTAGGCACTAAACCGGGTCTAGTCTAGGCAAACGCCGTCACTAATCAGAATAAAAAGTGAGGTCAAAAGTGTGTTTATTTCTTTTATAGTCGAACGTCATGGTATTACGCGTGAGACGTATGTATTTTTAATCTTGTCGTATTAACTTGAACGAGTAAAGACCAATGACAATGTGCGAATAGTACGGGAGCCAAGTAGGCCGTCCGGCGACTGCCTACTGTCGCGCGTGTTTGTATGAAGATTTTGTTTTTTGTTAGGTTTGATAATTTAGTGAGTTTCTTAATTGTGGGGCACACACACTATAATGTAATTGACAGGCTTATGTTGATATATCGAGGTAGGCAGTGCTTATATGCCTATATGCAATGCACGCCACTGTTCTGGGTAGTCCCCCCAGCTAATACCCCCGCGACTCAGAAAGCGCGTATTGCCTTTGTTTACAGACCTGGCAAGACAAGAAAAGCATAATGAAGAAGCGAGCATTGACTAACCCAGAACAAGCTGCAGACTTCCCAGGTTTACTGCCACCGACTCAAACAGATATGACTGTCCCGGAGACACCTGCACCAGGCCCTTCTAGTACTGAGGAGACCGGAGTGAATATTGAAGGTACTTTAATATTATACTACCGGATGATTTTTTTTACCGGTTCCAAATGTTTACAGGGTGTTCTACCCATGAATATGAACAACTTTCACTAGGTATGGAACCAACTCTGAAAACACGAAAAAAAAATCAGCTGTTTCATACATTGGTCACGTAGGTATTGAACTTATGTAATAAACAGCAGATTTTTTTTTTTCGTGATTTCAGAGTTGGTCCCATAGTGAAAGTTGTTTATATTCATGGGCAGAACTCCCTGTAAAATTTTGGAACCGGTAAAAAAATCATTCTGTATAAAGGGGCTCAGCATAATCAGCCTTTTTGTTCCCACTGCTGGGACACAGGACTTCTCTCTTCGAGAGTGGGCTGTAATCTACCACGCGGGCCCAGTGTGGGTTGGTAGATGCCACGTCTTGGAATTTTTGGTTCTAGGACATACCGGTTCCCTCACGATGGTTTTCCTTTACCGTTTTGAGAGCAGTGTTGGTGATATTGTTCACGCAAAGTAAAGCGCCTGTCTGGGTTCGAACCCACGACCTACGGCTCGAAAGTCGGAGTCGATGCTACCAGGCTGCCACTGCTCTCAAATAAAATGTCTATCGTGGCTAAATAATAACAGCCGTACGGATTGGAGCAGTGGTGGCCCAGTGGTATCAGCCGCGACTTACAAGTTGTAGGTCGTAGGTTCGAACCCCGACAGGCGCTTTACTTTGTGTAAATTATTTCATCACCACTGCTCTCAAAAGGGTGAAGGAAAACATCGTGAGGAAACCGGCATGTCCTAGAACCAAAAATTCGAAGACATGTGACATCCACCAACCCGCACTGGGCCCGCGTGGTGGATTACGGCCCACTCCCTCTCACAGAGAGGAGGCCTGTGTCCCAGCAGTGGGAACGTTATAGGCTGATTATGTGTACGGATTGATCGAACAGGTTAACCTTTTGACCGCCCGACTTTATATCAGTAGTCGTGCCCCCAAAGCCAGAGAAAAAAAAAAAAAAAAAAAACGAAAAATAAATACCGATGAAACGAGCTGTGATGATATAATAATAATACAGATTAAACGAGATGTGTTATTTGGTCGTATATATACGACTCTGGCGGAATGGGCACGAAAATATTTGTCGGATTAATCTGACGTAGGCGGTTAAAAGGTTAAGCTACACTTGCCGCCGTCGGTCCGTGAATGGGTGACCACCTTTACCTACGTATTGACACGCCTCCGTGCCTCAGAAAGCACGTTAAGCCGTTGGTCTCGGCTGTCATTCGTAGATCTTTGACAGTCGTTACGGGTAGTCAGAAGTCCGAAAGTCTGACCAACAGTTTCACCAAGGAATATCGTGTTATCCAGTAACTGTGTTTTGGACGTCAGATAGGCAGTCGCTCCATGTAAAATACTAAGTACTACTAGTAAGCGTAACTATATTCTGTTTTATGATGACTTTATTTATGTATATCAGAACGTTCGGCCAGTCGAGATAGGGAGCTGGCTGCTACTCCAGTTTTTAGTGACGATTAGGTGACGCTTAAAGATGGCAGTCAAAGAATTTGTGACGGAACAGTTCGAAAGTTAGAAACATTTATTTATGGCCGAACGGCCTGATATCAGGTCGTTCGGCCAACCTGAATCTCCATAACTGAGGACCTTAGAGAAACTGTTACTGAATAAAGATTTAGTGACGATTTGGTGACAAACAACCAATGCTTTACTTTTACTCGTAATGCCACCGGTTAAAAGTAAAATGAGTTTTGCTTCCTGGAACATCAGGACGTTCGGCCAACGTAATCTCCATAACTGAGGACCTGAGAGAAACCGTTAATGAATAAAGATTTAGTGACGAGACTGAAACGAATTTTTATTGCTTTATTTTTTTTTGTGACGGCCCCTTTAAATAGTAAATTGAAAATTTAACATATATAACCTCAAAACATTGGGATTATCGATTCCTCCACAACGAAGAAGCCCAGAGAAACCGTTAATGAATAAAGATTTAGTGACGGGACTGAAACGAACTTTTAGTGTTTTATTTTTTTTTGTGACGGCCCCTTTATATAGTAAATTGAAAATTTAACATATATAACCTCAAAACATTGGGATTATCGATTCTTCCACAACGAAGAAGCCCAGAGAAACCGTTAATGAATAAAGATTTAGTGACGGCACTGAAACGAACTTTTAGTGTTTTTTTTTTTTTTTTGTGACGGCCCCTTTATATAGTAAATTGAAAATTTAACATATATAACCTCAAAACATTGGGATTATCGATTCCTCCACAACGAAGAAGCCCAGAGAAACCGTTAATCAATAAAGATTTAGTGACGGCACTGAAACGAACTTTTAGTGTTTTATTTTTTTTTTGTGACGGCCCCTTTATATAGTAAATTGAAAATTTAACATAATATTATATAACCTCAAAACATTGGGATTATCGATTCCTCCAAAACGAATAAGCCTAGAAGACTCGTAAAACCCCTGATGTGTTATAGGTTTTCAGTGCAATGCATGGTGTCAGTATTTTTGTTGATTCGCTATTCCGCAATATGGCGGATGGCGACTGAAATAGGGTGACCATGTATTCCAACGAAACAAGTATTTATCAAGTACTTAATTACCTACCCTACCTAAATAATGAAGCAACACACGTCGTAATATTAAATTATATAAGTACAAGCAACGTTGAGCTGATGCCTGCATACCAGTGTCCACTTGTGAGGTTTTGTTATATTACTTGAGTCTATTTTGGCTAAAAGCAAACGAAAGCAAACGAAAGTCAAATTTCCCAATCTCCAATGTCAGTCACCTTGACTGACATTGGAGATTGGGAAATTTGACTAAGTACAAGAATACTTAAATAAATAGGTACACAAATTAAAAAATGCTTTATTTGTAATCAATCATCCAAAAATAACGGTAAGTTGTTAGGTACAGGTAATAATTTGTACTTTTTAGAATTACAGTTAAATTGGTTCACCACGAGAGAAATTTGACAGCTTCTTGTGTTTACTGCTAGGTGATTGACTTGAAACTTGTCAAATCGGATTTCTTTCGGTGGTGGCCCGACAATCATTTTACGGTTTAAGGAAATTAATATAGTATTTTTCAGCGCTATTTAAAAGGTCCATTAACCTTTTAAATAGCGCTGAAAAATACTATATTAATTTCCTTAAACCGTAAAATGATTGTCGGGCCACCACCGAAAGAAATCCGATTTGACAAGTTTCAAGTCAATCACCTAGCAGTAAACACAAGAAGCTGTCAAATTTCTCTCGTGGTGAACCAATTTAACTGTAATTCTAAAAAGTACAAATTATTACCTGTACCTAACAACTTACCGTTATTTTTGGATGATTGATTACAAATAAAGCATTTTTTAATTTGTGTACCTATTTATTTAAGTATTCTTGTACTTAGTCAAATTTCCCAATCTCCAATGTCAGTCAAGGTGACTGACATTGGAGATTGGGAAATTTGACTTTCGTTTGCTTTCGTTTGCTTTTAGCCAAAATAGACTCAAGTAATATAACAAAACCTCACAAGTGGACACTGGTATGCAGGCATCAGCTCAACGTTGCTTGTACTTATATAATTTAATATTACGACGTGTGTTGCTTCATTATTTAGGTAGGGTAGGTAATTAAGTACTTGATAAATACTTGTTTCGTTGGAATACATGGTCATCCTATTTCAGTCGCCATCCGCCATATTGCGGAATAGTGAATCAACAAAAATACTGACACCATTGCACTGAAAACCTATAACACATCAGGGGTTTTACGAGTCTTCTAGGCTTATTCGTTTTGGAGGAATCGATAATCCCAATGTTTTGAGGTTATATAATATTATGTTAAATTTTTAATTTACTATATAAAGGGGCCGTCACAAAAAAAAATAAAACACTAAAAGTTCGTTTCAGTGCCGTCACTAAATCTTTATTGATTAACGGTTTCTCTGGGCTTCTTCGTTGTGGAGGAATCGATAATCCCAATGTTTTGAGGTTATATATGTTAAATTTTCAATTTACTATATAAAGGGGCCGTCACAAAAAAAAATAAAACACTAAAAGTTCGTTTCAGTGCAGTCACTAAATCTTTATTGATTAACGGTTTCTCTGGGCTTCTTCGTTGTGGAGGAATCGATACCTAATCCCAATGTTTTGAGGTTATATATGTTAAATTTTCAATTTACTATATAAAGGGGCCGTCACAAAAAAAAATAAAACACTAAAAGTTCGTTTCAGTGCCGTCACTAAATCTTTATTCATTAACGGTTTCTCTGGGCTTGTTCGTTGTGGAGGAATCGATAATCCCAATGTTTTGAGGTTATATATGTTAAATTTTCAATTTACTATTTAAAGGGGCCGTCACAAAAAAAAATAAAGCAATAAAAATTCGTTTCAGTCTCGTCACTAAATCTTTATTCATTAACGGTTTCTCACAGGTCCTCAGTTATGGAGATTACGTTGGCCGAACGTCCTGATGTTCCAGGAAGCAAAATTCATTTTACTTTTAACCGGTGGCATTACGAGTAAAAGTAAAGCATTGGTTGTTTGTCACCAAATCGTCACTAAATCTTTATTCAGTAACAGTTTCTCTAAGGTCCTCAGTTATGGAGATTCAGGTTGGCCGAACGACCTGATATCAGGCCGTTCGGCCATAAATAAATGCTTCTAACTTTCGAACTGTTCCGTCACAAATTCTTTGACTGGCATCTTTAAGCGTCACATAATCGTCACTAAAAACTGGAGTAGCAGCCAGCTCCCTATCTCGACTGGCCGAACGTTCTGATATACATCTTTATTTAGATATAAAGAACTAGCTGCCCGGCGCGACTTCGTTCGCGTGGTTCCTACTCCTTCCCCTACCATATTCCTGCCCTAATTCTACCCCTACCCTTCTCCTACCTTACTCCTACCCTACCCCTTCCCTACTCCTACCGTACCCCTCCTACCTTACTCCTACTATACCCCTTCCGTACTCCTACCGTACCCCTACCCTACCCCTACTCCTACCTTACTCAGTTACTCCTACTCTACTCCTACCCTACCCCGATCATACTCCTACCGATCCCCTACTCTACTCCTACCCTACCCCGACCCTACTCCTACCGTACCCCTACCCTACTCCTCTACTCTACTCCTACCCTTACTCCAACTGTACCCCTACCCTACTCCTACCTTACCCCTACCCTACACGATCAATAGTTTTAAAATAAAAATAGTTTACGTCCTATACTCAGACCTACTGAATATACACACAAAATTTCATAAGAATCGGTCAAGCCGTTTCGGAGGAGTTTTGTTACCAACACTGTGACACGAGGATTTTATCGCTGCGCTGCGTGGAGCCACACCGGCATGTCGGCGTGTATTTTTTGTTTATTTTGACATTTTTAATTTCGTAATATCTTTTGAATGGAATGTCCGATTTCAATAATTCAAAAAGTAATCAACAGGTATTGATACAGTCTTGGATAAGAAACAACTTATTTGGATAAGAATTAATACAAAGGTATGGATAACATGGTCTGATTTTGATAGTATTTCTATCAACTTTTAAAATGTAAAAAGTAGTTATAGTGACATAACTACAATAGTTGGACATATGGTCTCGCGAAGTTTTTTGTAGATATTGATATGTTCTATAATATTGTAGAACATTTTTTTGTTCTATCATCAATACTTTCCGCAGCGCATGCGATGAAAGACATTTTATGCCAAATTTTTTTACACCTTGGGTTGGTTTTAGTAGAAATTTCTAAGGATCTCTAATTTTTTCTAGTACTAAATATACCCTATGTTACTCAGGGATAATGTAGCTATCTAACGGCAAAATATTTTTTGAAATCGGTCCAGTAGTTTTTATGTTTATTCGTTACATACAAAAATACAAACATACAAATCTTTCCTCTTTATAATATTATTAGTATATTAGTATTAGTATAGTATAGAAGTATAGATATAGATAGTATAGAAGAAAGAAAAAAAACTTTTATTTGCGGTGAACATGACGCAATAAAGAACATAATACACAGAAAAAAAAAATAAGAAAGGGTTGGGGGAAACATGCGTCACATCCACGCAAAACGGGTATCGCTCAGCGTTATGCTGCGACCCTATGCAAAACAGACCCCCTGCGCTGGTTTTCAGCGACAGCCGGCGCTGACGTTAATGACGTCGTCCGGTGCAGCAAACAATTATTAGGACGCTGTACAGCGTACACAAAGCAAAACAATAATAAATGAATAATAATATATGTTGCAGATATCTTTCAAGCAAGTGGGTCTACAGTAAAAGTGGAGCTAGAAAACCTAGACACCTCCGATTCTGATGACCCCCTGAACTTTGAAGAAGAGTATTTGGTATCTGATCCAGCCTCTCCTGAGCCAGAACCGGAACCGGAACCAGAAATTGAGCTGCCAAGTTAGTACCTATTTAGATAGTAGAGGCAGCTACCCGTGGGCCTAGACCGAACGCGCGGAGTAAACATAGCGTAGATTGGAACGATTACAAAATTGAAAATACTTGTTTCGAAAATAACAAGTTGAAAATACCCGTTTCGCACATAATGCGCCGATTCCCTTGTTCACAAACTAAACTAAATTTATGTTCAGTGCATCTTTTTCTTTCTATTTCATTAAGAAAAGGACAGAAGATAAATATTAGTTTAGTCCTGTCAAAATAAGATACGCCATAGACAAGTTTAGACGCGATTAAAAACTTGCCTACTAAAAATACGTTGGGCGTCGACTAATTTGACAAATTAGTCGACGCCCGACGTATTTTAATAGAAAGAAAAAGATGCACTGAACTTAAATTTAGTTTAGTTTGTGAACAAGGGAATCGGCGCCATTATTTACTTTAACGGTTCAATAAAAAGTCGGTGAAATTGGCCTTTTTAAAATTGAAACAAGTATTTTCCGATCCGCATAGCTATTCACAACCATCCGACAGGCTGTCGTATCGAAAATGACACATTTCGATAACCTTATTTCCCTTGGCCCCGACAACAAACAGCTGTCGGAAGAATAGCGGTCGTCTATTTGATTTAAACTGACAAAATTTTCAGGTTTTGGACTTGTGAACAGCGTTTAGAGGACTCCTACGATAACATTGATTGATGTTTGATACGTTACGGGAGCGTATCGATTGGTTGTGAATAGCTGGTGCTGATTTTTGTTCAGTAGTATGTTATTGTCATCCACACCGATTAAAGTCGGCTGTTGTCGTATAAAATCTGGGCCTCGTGGCTAAATATTAACAGCCGCACGGGTCGATCGATCAGGTTAAGCTACGCTTGCCGCGGTTGGTCCGTGGATGGGTAACCATCTTTACATACCAAGACCCCTCCGTGCCTCGGAAAGCACGTTAAGCCGTTGGTCCCGGCTGTCATTCGTGGATCTTTGACAGTCGTTACGGGCCGTCAGCAGCCCGAAAGTCTGACAACGTCTTACCAAGGGGTATCGAATTACCTAGTACCTGCGGGGCAATTGCGTAACACTTTATCCATTGGAATCGGTTTCATTTTGACAGTTCAACAACATACATTGCGTTATTTACGTGTTGAACAGATTTTTTTTTCGAACTTATGAAGCAATGGATTAGCAATTTGCTTCAAAATGATTCTGATTCCAATTGATAGTGTGTTACGCAATTAGGGTGCTGGGTTGTGGAGGTCAGATAGGCAGTCGCTCCATGTAAAATACTGGTACTCAGCTGCATCCGGTTAGACTGGAAGCCGACCCCAACATAGTTGGGAAAAAGCTAGGCAGATGATGATGCTGTCGTATAAAATCGGTCACCGACAAAAAATCGGCCGTCCGATCTATTTCTGCTTTGAAAAACCCCGTTTTCGTAAACTTAGTTCCAAAAATTTTACAGCCGGTTACAAAATAATAATAATAATTGGCCGAAAGCCTCGACCAACATCTGTCGAGGCTCTCGTTAGGCGGTTGGATCAAGGGCCTGATTCAGAAGGCAGTACTCCTCGATACGGCACGTGTGAGGAGGTTCCTGTCTCTGGAGCCCTAACCACCGGTAGCTTGGACCCTGCTCCCGACACCGGCGGAATACTATTTTTTTATATTTTTAAATGTTTTTTATACTTATTTTTTATATGTTAAGAAATATTTAAAAAATTAATCAAATATGTATATACAGGGTGTTACAGAAAGGGTATATCAATACAAACGGGTTGAAGAGTGTATCTGGTCTAGAATCTTTGAAAATGCTTAATATTTTTTTATTTCGATAGTTTATTAAATTGAAATCATAACAAACGTGTCACAGCACTACGAGGGTCATTATCCATTATCTGTAGTGTGTCTGTGCGCCTAGTACAGGCACATTCCGCCGCCGCGCGCCACTGCAGCGCCGTGATGTCGAAATAAAAAAATATTAAGCATTTTCAAAGTTAATGCTTTTGAGCTGAAATTTTGTACAGAGATTCTAGACCAGATACATACTTCAACCCGTTTGTATTGATATACCCTTTCCGTAAACCCTGTAGACAAATAAACGAAATAATAATAAGTTTATTCATCAAAAAGTAAAATGCAATGTGACGGATTCGGTGAGCCACAAACTAAGCGTCGCTTGTATCTTGTGGCTCTAATTTTACTATAAACATTTTATTTTTACAGGAAACACATCTAGAGACAGGTCAAGAAGACGATTCAGAAGAGTGTTGCGAAGGCCTCTCACACACTCTAGGTTAGATATTATCAACCATATAACGGTGAATGAAGTAAAGAAGGCTTTAGTACAGAAGAATGAAATTAAAAAGCAGTTCTATGCGGAGTACTTGGTAGAGATACGGAAGCAAACCCAAGCTCTTGTTAGTATAGCAAAGAGATTGGCGAGTAATAGATAAAAAAAGGGCCACAGTCAGTGGCGTAACTATACCGTTTGGGGCCCGTGGCAGATTCAAGGGATGGGGCCCTCCCTCAGTATAAATATGCTCAACCAACGTTATAGTTTTATTTTGAAGTGAAACTTCTTTACGCACGCTTGACTTGGGGAGTAAGCTGGCGAACGCGTGACGTAAGCGTTACGAAAAGTGTGATCGGGCGAGACGAACGGGAGTTGAGTGGGCGATATAAGCAAGAGAAAGCAGTGCGCGCGCACATTTTCTTTCTCTCTTCCTCTCATAGCCAAATACGTTCCGTATATCTAAGCACAGTGCAGGCCTATTGTCTGTATCACAGTGTAGGAGCAAGAGAGAGCAGTGCGCGCGCACATTTTCTTTCTCTCTTTCTCGAAGTTTCTCTTCAGTCGTGTGGTCATAAGCACACTCGGTTTTTTTTACTAGCAGTTCTCCCGCGACTTCTTCCGCGTAGATTTCATATTTTTCCCTACAAAATTTAAAACCTGACTGCTTCGTTGGTCTAGTGGTCGCAAGCGCTACTGCTGAGCATGAGGTCCTGTCCAAAAAATTAGACAAACAATTGGAAAAGGTACAAAATGTTCGAAACCTGAATGATGTCATTTGTTTGCACATTTTCAGTTTTGTTCAAAAAGTTTGCATTTATAAACTTATGTTAGGATCCTCCTGTGCTCATGGCCCTGTCGAGCCGGGGGCCCCCTCTGGCTGAGGGCCCGTGGCACTTTGCCCCAATGCCACCCTATAGTTACGCCACTGGCCACAGTTAGTAGGTATGTTAGCCAGCGACTTCGAAATCCGGCCTTCGGGCGTTCGTCCACCGCAGCCGTTACCGGGATTCGACGTCACCGAGAAACGAGATTTACACCTGTATTCACAAACAATACTTGTCTAAGTAAGAAAAGTAGCAATACTATGCCAAGTAAGGAAGCATTTCCCAATGCGCTCCATAAGAATCAGTCAGGACTTTTCTTTTTCGTTAATGTATGGGAAGTGTTTTTGTTTATTTCTAACATTATTATAGAGGTATGAGGAACAGGGTGTAAAGTTCACTCATACTCTATACTAGAAAAGGGAGGATCCTCCGACCAGACGGGTGTTGTGTCTGGCGAGCAACTGCCCGATGATTCATCTCGGGCCGTTGTATCTATGCTAGTTGTGCGGTAAACTCTGCTTGCGAGATGCAGGATTTGCGTGACGTCAGTATGACGCGTTGTTCGCATGTGGCGTCGTAGATACCGCTACATTCTTTTCAGGTTTGTCTGAGAGCCGTGTTACTAAGGTTATTTCTTTTGTAAGGCTGCGTTTCCACCAGAGATGTACAAGGATGCGTAGCGAGGAGTGAGTGTGAAACAAACCAATAACATCGCTTCATTTTCATAGCATGAAGTCTTGGACTAAGTTGGCGTCATTGAGTTAGGAAAAGTATAGAGAAATATATATATCTACTATAGAAATAATAGTTATACAAATATCTATCATATTGACACATACAATCATGTCATAAAAGCGTTCTGTTGCTTTTTAACTAACCAAGAGCTGCATATGAAAAGAGACATCTAAACGTTTGTCAAGTACTAAATTTGGCAACACTTTTGTGTGACGTCAAAATCATGTCTATGCGTGACCGGTCGCCATGTTTAGTGCAGAGCTTTATTAATGGTTTTGTGGTAGATATGCCTATAATAGAAAACAACAAAAATATATTGCTCAAAATATTTATGTTGTTTTCGAGAGAAATAGGTACCTACGTCTAGAAACTAGGTATTTTGGTGTCCATTAATAGGAAAATCATGCTCTCGTGTTGTATAAAACAGTGTGGTGCGAGTAAAAACAAAAAACAACCCTACGAAAGGCGGCCATCTTAAGTGCCGGATTTTTGGTTGTTATTGGTTGGCGTTGTTATTGGTTTAGTTTTACACACATTCCTTGTTACGCATCGTCGCTCATCTCTGGTGAAAACGCTGCTTTAAACCCGCTGTAGATAGGTGTACAGCGCATATACATGCGTCAAGCTAAGTTAAGATTAGCATCAAAACTTACAGAAATTGACTTCCGCAAGCAAATCTTACCAAGACAACTTGCAGCGTGCTTTAGTGCTTACTGCGATTGTTTACAAGGTAAAAATTGCAAGTTCTGCAAATGTTGCATATGTAAAGTTCGCTTTAGATAGGTTTTAAAATACCCTCGGATTCTGAAAGCTTAAATTAAATCTGCTGTTAGATCTCACATAAAAGCTTATGATTAGTTGTTTTTATAATGTTCAGTTCAACAAATAACAACTGCAGGTGACAAGAGGTTTCACAACAGGTTTTTCTAATCAAAGACTGGATCTCGACCAGAATCGAAGAGTTAATAGGAATAGGATAGATTAGATAAGAAATTGTTATAAAATAATAAAGATTTCCATTTTGTTAAATGTATATTTTGTTAAAATACCAAAGGAGGTATAGCCCGATTCAAACTTTATGGCGGCTTTGAAGTTCTACTCACTGCGCAGTACCTCATTGCTCGCTGCGCAGTACCTCATTGATCGCTGCGCAGTACCTCATTACTCGCTGCGCAGTACCTCTCCCCTTACCCCCGTTACACGTGAATTTGTTACTGCGCAGCGACTCCCCTCATATTCCAAGCCGCCATAAAGGTTGAATCAGGCTGTAAATAATTTTAAGCCAGATCAGAGCACGGAAACGTCTCGGCGGTCGAAGAGACGGGCGACGACTACTCCGTATCACCAACAGACATGAGTTTGGGGCTTGCCTTAAGACTGAATGACACCACGATTTAACAGTTATCCCTACTCCCGATTAATCCCGATGTGTTTTTACCCGTCCGAATAACTTAATTAATCGGGTGTGGGGTTCACTCCGAAGATTTGAACTATACTCCATAGGTTTAGGTAGTTACATAAAAGTAAAATTTAAAAACCACGTGATTTAGATAACCGACTAAACATAATACCAGTCTATTAAGTTGTTATGCTACGTCACAGTCGTATTCTTCAATTTAGCAACTTTTTTAAATTGTAACGTTGCTAAATTGAAGAGTACAGCTGTGACGTAGCATGACAACTGAATAGACTGGTATTACGTTTAGTTGGTTAACTAAGTCACGTGTTTTTTTGTTTACCTTTATTTAACTTCCTAAACCTATGGAGTATAGATACTATCGGACGGGCCCGTTTCTTCGTTGACGGACTAAGATAGTTTCGCCCTAGACACTTGGTACGACGATTTGGTGCTGTGTAAGCCAGATGATTCTAAAATTTGCTCTGTTTTGTCCGCTTAACTTGGAGACAGAATATAATTTTTGTTATTGTCTATTGTGATACGCCGAAAAAACGCGGATAATTGGTTACTTATTAATAAATAAAAAAGTCGTATGGACAATGTGTGTCGTTTTGATAAAATTATAGGTACAACCCGACCTTGCCCACGTCCCTATTCGATTTCATCCATACTTCCAGGGACACCCTGTATATACGACCAAATGACACAGCTCGTTTTATCTGTATTATTATTACATCATCGCAGCTCGTTTCATCGGTATTTATTTTCCGTTTTTTTTTTTTTTGGGCGCTGGTGCACGACAACTCATATAAAGTCGGGCGGTTAAAAGGTTAAAGTGCCTTAGGCTGCCCGCTCACATCCGATAAACGGTGACCGATTTTTTTAGGAGAAAAATAGAACGTACCTACTGATGGCAATAGTGCAACGCACACGTCCTACAAAAAGTCGGTCTAAATAACATAGGACGAAATATTCTGACCGATTGTAGGACCTACAAAAAGTATGCCGTGTGCGAGCGCGCTTATACTTAAAATACTTACGGTCGCTACCCGGGTTGTCGAAAGCCGCGTGGACGAGGGCACGAAACCGCTCCGTGGTCCGCAACGCACGGACACACCACTCACATATCATGCAGTCAGATGGAGTTACCTGATAAAAATCAAACGTCATTTTTAGGGTTCCGTACACAAAGGGTAAAAACGGAACCCTATTAGGTACTAAGACTTCGCTGTCCGTCCGTCCGTCTGTCTGTCACCAGTCTGTATCTCAAGAACCGCGATAGCTAGACAGTTGAAATTTTCACAAATTATGTATTCCTGTTGCCGCTATAACAACACATAGAACTAAAAATAAAATAAATATTTAAGGGGGACTCCCATACAACAAACGTGATTTTTTTTATATTTGTAGTCTTAAAATATTGTACGGTGGTACGGAACCCTTCGTGTGCGAGTCCTACTCGCACTTGGCCGGTTTTTTGGAATTAGGCTGAAAATCAAAACTACATAACGATACCTTAATCCGCAAACCAGCCAACTCCATTTTGCTATAGTTTTACAGGAGACACTTAAAACTTTCTAGTTTTTATTTTGACTAAAAAACGACATCATAATATTTTTTTTGACAAAAATGGAGTTGGCTGGTTTGCGGATTAAGGTATCGAAGACAGTCCCCAACGCCCGCCCTTCACCACACCACTTTTTAGTGCTTTAGCTGACAAGTTGAAAAAACCATAGACAATCTAGAGTGTTCTAGTAGTCTGACACTCGGCTCCGATATGAAAGACAGCAGGGCACAGACCTCCACAATAATGGGTGTACGGAAGGTACAAGAGCTCTGACTCTCATACATTTAGCTGATAAATTATGAATTACACTACCTACGGCCGACAAGAGATGTAGAGTCTGGCAAACGAAAGTAGAGACTGAAAAAGCGCGGCAAATTTAAAAAATATCAGTATAGCAACCCTAAAATTAGTACGACATACCTGGAATAACCTAATTTGATACTTTATAATAATTTGTTTTGATGAAAAACGGTATTATTTGTACACTACTGCTTGACTTAGAGACTTTTGAGCTAGAAAAATGCTCAACAAGATCACAACAACACGCCATCTTCACAGAGCATGTATGTACAGACGCCAGCACATCAACCTACCCCAATCTGTCAGATTTCTTTGATAGATTTTCAACTTTACTACAAAGTTATAAGGTTCATATTCAATTGGGAAAATTTGACAGATTGGGGTAGCTTGATGTGCTGGCCTCTGTACAATTGTTTTGAAAAATTTAATTTGACATTTTGTCTAACATTGCCATATAAAAAGTCTGCAAATAATTCGAGTGTCTACTTTCGTTTGCCAGACTCTAACCAGCCCCCTTATTCACAAACACTCGATATGCTTCCGTATCGTATCGAAGATTAATCATTGTTATCGTAGGAGTCTTCTCAATGCTGTTCACAAGTCCAAAACCCGAGAATTATGTCAGTTTAAATGAAATAGACGCCCGCTATTCTTCTAACAGCTATTTTCTGTTGAGGGGAAGTCAAATCAGGTTATCGAAATGTCAGGTTTTCGATACGATAGCCTGTCGTATGTTTGTGAATCAGGGCTCTGATTCGTCGCCATTTTGTAACGGGGAAGCTGAAAAAAAATGTGTGACCTTCGTCGATGGTATATATGCAAACATATGAATGAACATGCACTAACAACTGACATTAGTTGGTTGAAATTTATTCCGACAAAAATTAGTCACCAACATAAATCGGTCACCGACAAAAAACGGCCTGCTTTATAACTTAAACTGTCTTTTTCCGTTACCTTAACTCCAAAACAGTCATTAAGAAGGTGATCATATCTTTCTTCGACCCCTTCCCAAACATAGGTGTCTCCGAAGTAACGAAGGTTATTGTCTCCGCCACAGAGGCGGCAGCAGCGCCCTGGGACCCCATCACCATCGCCGGATGCATTCGCGTGGATTTGGTGGGGATCCTAGATCAAATTGCTGATTAGATGGCCCATGGCCAGAGATCGCACAGAATAGAGAGGGGCTTGGAACGAAAAAGGGGAGGCCTTTGCCAAGCACAGGGACAGAATGCAGACTAACAAAAAAAAAAGATGGCCCTTTAACATTCAGCCTATAATGTTTCCACTGCTGGGACAACGGCCTCCTTTCTATGGGACGGTATCCACCACGTGGGTCCAGTGAGGGTTGGTTAGATGGTAGATGGCCTAATTTTTGCAAGTCCTTGACGTGAAAAATATTTACATGCTTTTTAGATAGGTAGGTAGTTCATGATCGAAGTTAGTGTTATTTTTTATGTTTTTGCATGACAAGCTAACGGCCCATATGAGGCCCTTTGTACGCACGTCAAGCTATACAAAACCAGGCTGACTTCTGATTGTATGAAAAACCTATACACTGCGAGGTCAGCTAAAAGTAGGTAACTTGATATGTAGCTGTGTATGCACAGACATTTTTCTTGCCGTGAAAGACTACGGTTTATTCGCCGTGTGTAGGAACGGTTGTCATTATTGTATGGATAACTATGGAAGTCTGTTGACGACACGGCGGCACTACGGCGCGGCACCGTCGCCGTATACCATATAACCGTGTCATATACAAGGTCATACGATTCTTCTACGGCGCGGTTAAGACGCCTGATGGTATGTGGTATCGCCGGATATCTGCATCTCTGTCTCTTGTAATAATACCGGTTCTGGTACCCATCAAACCGGAACCGGAACACAAAGGCTTCAGGCCAGAAATGAGTATGATAGGACCTAGTGTTTCCCCGGACCAAGCGCTGGCGGTTCGGCGGCCTATCGCAGTCCGATATCCGACTTAAGCCTCCGTAAAGGTCTATTCACACCTAAGCGGTATTCGCTGCCGCTGTGGGTATATACCGCGCGGGTTTCGCTCGGGTATTTAGTATCAAGTTCCGCGGCTGGAGCGGAATAAGCTGCTTAGTTGTTTCCATACTATCGCATAGGTTTGGTATTGTTTACCTTCTTCTACAAAAACCTCTACTTTCCTGAGCGAAACTCGAACTCGCTATTACCGAGTTCGAGTTTCGCTCGGTATTCTACCCACAAGGATAGCGAAATCCGCTTTGGTGTGAACAGTAAAATTACCGCATAACTCGGTTTTCTCTACCGCAGACGGTAGCGAATACCGCTTAGGTTTGAATAGGCCTTAAAAATGGGCTGAGTGACAAGCAGTGGTGACTGATGGCCTAGGCTACGACGCTACGAGTAATCGTAACTAAATGCGTATGACGGGACGGTACTTACATCGTTGAACAATTCATGCAATCTTTGAGACGTATACAAGACATTCATTTTAGGCTTACGTCTAAGACATACAGGTCTGAAAAAAATGGTGGTAAAGTATTTGAAATAGACACATAATTTTGACAACTTTTGACTGTATTTTAAACACTACTCTATAAAATAAAACACTTTTATTAAATCGCCAACCATTGTTCAGCAAATTAATTCAAACATGGCTGATGGCTCCATTTTTAAAAAGTCATGTGACACGTTCTACAAGATTGAAATGTTGCCAAGTACTTCAAATAAAGGCTCGGCTATACGAAGAAACTAGCATAATAAAAAGTTTGTTCAGCAGCAAGCTAATCTACACCCACACAATAGGAAATAAACCCCTTTCTCTCATTACATACTTGTGCAAATGGAATTTTGTGCAAGTAATATTGAGATTGAAATAGTCTGTAAAACTTATAAAAGCCAGATTGGCAACACTTGTACAGACGCCAGCACATCAACCTACCCGAAACTGTCAAATTTTCCCAACCAACTTTGAACCTTATGTTTTAGTGATAAAGTTGAAAATCTATTAAAGAAATTTGACAGATTGTAGTAGGTTGATGTGCTGGCGTCTGTACAAGGTATTGTATTATGCAGTGTGCTCAATATTGCAATAATTACAGAGCCACAGAGTTTTCTCCATATTATAGTGTACTCTGTGGCTTTCACTTTCTTGATTGGAATGGAACGTCCAACATTCGTTTTCGTGACATTTCTGTCTTGTCAATTTGCTGTCAGTTGGTTAATTTGTCATCCACGCTATTCGCAAGTTGTTTACAAAAATATTGTGTAACCAATTATATCGCTTCAATTCTATAGAAAAAGCAGTAACATCAGTGATTTCTAGCAAATAAATATCTTACAAACTATAAAATGTTAAGTCACCACCGAAGAATTCACTAAAACAAAACAAAAGATTACCACTGTATGTAACCTCCAAAAAAATCATCAAAAATGGGTGGAAAAGCAGAAAAAGGTACTCCAAAGTACATCGCGAACAAGATAAAAGCTAAAGGCTTGCAGAAACTGCGATGGTACTGCCAGATGTGTCAGAAACAGTGTCGAGATGAGAATGGTTTTAAATGTCATACTATGTCGGAATCCCATCAAAGGCAGCTCCTGTTATTCGCTGATAATGCCAATAAGTACATCGACGAGTTCTCCAAGGAGTTTGCTGATGGATATTTGGAACTCCTTCATCGTCAGTTTGGCACTAAAAGAGTCAATGCCAATAAAGTTTACCAGGAGTATATTTCTCATAGGTATGTCGCTTTTTCTTGATATATTGTGGTCTTAGTAAGTAAAGAATTAATCTGCTTTAATCTTAAGGTGTTCTAAAAGGTAGGTACAGTTCGACACAACTTAGATGTAGCATTGGCAAAATTCGTAAAACCGATCACATCCGAACTAAATGCGCCTTCAAAATCACCAATCTTTATTACTACTTTAGGAAAAATTGATAAATTTTTCCTAAAGTAGTAATAAAGATATACGAATTACGAACGTTTTACGAATTTTGCCGATGCTACATCTAAGTTGTGTCGAACTGTAAGGGATTTTGTTATGAGAATGGGCTGGTATTGGTCTCGACTTCAATAAAATCATTCTTTTGAAACCTACAGTTTTTGTTTGTGAATTTTAGCTTTTATTTAAATACTAGCTGCGGATGAACTTGCGAAGAGAGGCTCTGACATGAAGGTGCTAGGCCCGTACCCACTTCTCCCTCTGCCTTTCTCACAATTTCGTGCATGGATTCGCCAAAGATCGACCAAACTCCATAACAACAGATGGTCACGGGTAACAGACTGTAGACAGTCAAAATTGGCTTTACCAATGATACACCCGCGATTAACTAAAAAACTTCTTAGCCTAAGTAGAAATAACCTCAGAATAATAATAGGTACAATTACGGGCCATAACCCTCTTAACAAACATCTTTTTAACATAGGCGCCACGGACAGCCCCCTTTGCAGGGGCTGCCTTGATGCTGAGGAATCAGCCGCCCATGTCATCCTGGAATGCGAGGCTGTGGCTTCTCAACGCGAAAAAATCCTCGGAACAGTGAGGTCGCTCCGTGAAGCCTGCGAAGCTCCCAGGAAGCTTCTGTGCTTCTGGATGGAGCTAGGCAGGCTCTGTAAAATATAACCAAAAAAAAACTTACTGACCAAATAAAAGCCTCCAGGTATAAAGGGCGTGATAGCTTACATATGTATGCAATGCTGGGTTCTGTTTACATAGCTGTCACTTGAAGTCACAAATGATAAACTAGGACCATCGAAGTAAAATAAATAAACAAGTTATTACTACTAATAACAACAATAAAACCATGGTCAGCAAGTATATTGGGTCAGTGGGACATCTTAGGGTCTCCCCACATTTATCGACGCGGAATCGGCTTAAGCCGAGTGCGTATCACCACACTACTCGACTTATCGCCGAGCTAATAGGCAAACAGCTCGTTTCGCCGTCGGTCGGCGTCGAGACGCGTCGTCCGAGCCGAGCCGATGCGAATGGTATTAGTAACACCCTTATTACGTAGACATACACAACACACAGACAATTTATCTCGTCTGCTCAACGTCCGTATGTCACTGCAGGGATCCAGCAGAATATCAGCGTCAGGTACATTTGCCTGGCACATGCTGAGCTGGACTCCCATTTGGTGCAACCTTGAGACGCACACCGCACTGTGTTTCGTTGCTAATTTTTTTTTAAATATTCTTCATAGACTCATAGTGTCACTTTTATTTAGAAATGTATGTTTTTCCTTTTTTTGTTTTTGTATCGGCACCTTGTTTTTATATTATGTTCATGTAGGTAATTGGTTTCATCTAATGTTGTACAATTGTGTGTGTGCTGTCTTTTGTGTGCGCCAAATAAATGGTTTATCTATCTCTATCTACATACAGGCTTTTTTGACCGGTGTTAGCCGATTCCGCGTCAATAAATGTGGGGAGACCCGTAGGGGTTGTAAAGTCTAGTAATTATGTTGCTTATTGTGTAGGCAATAGGTAATACGGGCTGGTGTCCGCAACTCCACGTCAATGTGCGCATTTCACGTGCTGCTTATTGTGTTGTGATGATTCTTCCAAGTAAATCTTCAATGTTACTGGCTTGCAGGGAAGACTAGCTGTCTGAAAACATGCTCTAGATTTGTCTGTTGCTTACTTGTGACTACACAGCCATATTGCACCTCCAATAAAATATGGTTACAACTCTAAAAAGTCGAATTTTGAGTTAACAATACAGGAATACTGCTTACAAAAAATATATAAAAAAACAAAAATATTTTTTTGTAAGTTTTTCAAGTACCTATGTGTTATTTTGATCACATAATAATAATAGTGTATTGTTGCAAATAAGCCTGATATAGTGGTGGTGGATCGATCAGAGCGGCGCGCAATGATTGTTGACATAACTGTCCCGCATGATGAGAATCTCGTGAAAGCTGAGAAAGATAAACAAATCAAGTATCTTGAATTGGCTCGCGAGGTTGTCGACATGTGAGATGTTGACTCAGCAATCATTGTACCGATAGTCGTTACAGCCAATGGATTGTTAGCCAAGAGCC
This sequence comes from Amphipoea oculea, assembly GCA_945859645.1. Classification (NCBI taxonomy): domain Eukaryota; kingdom Metazoa; phylum Arthropoda; class Insecta; order Lepidoptera; family Noctuidae; genus Amphipoea; species Amphipoea oculea. The sequence continues at coordinate 10,594,782 of OX243891.1, read as the reverse complement.
TCGACCAACACCTGAGGAGGCTCTTGTTGGGCAGCTGGATCAAGGGCTTGATTCACAAAGCAGTACTTCTGGACACGGCTTGCATTGTCTGGAGGTTCCTCTCTCTGGAGCCCTGACCGCCGGTAGCTTGAACCCTGTGCCCGATACCGGTGGGCTACTATTTTCTATATTTTTATATTTTTTTTATATTCTAATATTTAAAAATATAATGGCTCCACTGTACTTCCTCACCCGTTTATTCGAAGCAGTAGTAACTTGTCGTATGTACCCACAGTCGTTTTTTTTTTGTGTTCCCGATTACACTACACACTAAACCAACATAATATACAAAAATAACGCATTTGCAATGACAACTTTGGATGCAAGAGCGAGCGAAGCGAGCTTGGAACTTGGGGCACCCCGACTTGGGCAGGTTAGGTTAGAAGGGGATGGCGGGGCCTACTGAGCGAGCGCAGCAAGCGAACAGACCCAGCCATCCCCACAATAATAGTACACCACAATAATAGTATGGTGGCCGCTTAGCGGGGCTCTATAGGCCCGCTAAGCGGGGCTCCTGCTACGCCTTTTAAGCAACTTTTAAGTGTTTTGAGGTTAAGTTACAAAAAACATTGGGAATTTTTTTCTCGGCCACTATGGTTTTGCGAACTTTTCGGTTTTCAAATTTACACTAAAAAGGGTCTATTCTATCTAAAAAAAAGTGGCTACTATAAAAATAGCAGGTTTTTAGAAAAAAAAAAACTGGGAATATTTTTCTCGGCCCCTATGATTTTTCACAATTTGCGGTTTTCAAATTACACTAAAACGGGTCTGTCCAAAAAAAAAATACCTACTATCATAATGCGCCGGGTGAGGATGTACAGTGGTTCCCGATATTGACTTCAGAAAAGCTTAACAGTAAAATATCTTGTTCTCTACTTTAAATCTCAATTTCTCTTCCAGAGACCATCTCCACATGAACGCTACCCAATGGGAGACACTCACGGAGTTCGTAAAATGGCTGGGACGTGAAGGCAAATGCGTAGTCGATGAGACTGAGAAGGGATGGTTTGTGGCGTATATTGATAGAGATCCGGCTGCTATTGCTGCGCTGGAGGCGAAGGCTAAGAAAGAGAAGATGGATAAAGATGATCAGGTAAAGATTGGTTACTTTATAAGAAAGAAAGAAGTTTATTACTAACCCAGTTTTGATGCAAAAGAAATATAACTAAACTTCTTCTTAGCGTGTCAACAGCAATCTAAATGTTCTCGGCCCAGAATTCGGCTACTTGTTTGGCGCCATCACCAGCATCCATCAGTTTCTGTAACGTGCAGCTGACAGGACACGCAGGGCACGATATTAAGTGTCCCATCGTTTGTGGAACAGCACCACATTTACAATCCAAGGCGGAGTCGTCTATAAATCTCCACCTGAACAGGTTTTCCTTGCTTCGGCCAACCTGGGTCCGGAGACAGTTTAATGACTAAACTAAAAACAGTCTTAGGCGCTCCGCAGACGGCGGTCATTTTGTCCGCGAAACGCGAGCGACATCATCCGACAAGCCTTTATGACCTCTATGTGCGTTGGTAATATAGGATTCCCTTTACACTATCGTTCGCGGTCAAATTGACCGGCCCGGCCCGCCCCGCCGTGTGTTTCCCGCCTTATCGGCAGGCCCGAATATAGGGGAGGTAATGGATGCATTTACACCCCCTGGGCTTCAAGCAAACTGCTTTTTTTTTCTGTGGTCTCCTTTTATCTGCCATCGGCTTTCAAGCCATGATCAGATGAGGTCTTCGTGTGAGATTATTTTTGTGGTGTTCCATTGAACTTTCACATTATGTGGTTCAGTACTAAATTAACTTCAAATTTTCATTGTCTCTTATCCAAGTTTATTGTCTCTTTAGGCGGATTATATCCCCTTGTGTGTTTAGAAGGTTCTTGGTTAAAACGTTGATGTGGTTCCTCAGTCTCTGTTTTGCATTTTTTGCATAGTTCTTCTTTCACTGTTGGTATTATTACCCATATTATTTTTATTTAAAAGAGTGTCCATGGAGTTTCTTGCCCGTTCTTCTTCATGGGTACCTACGCTTTGGAATGGGCATCTAGCTTCATCTTTCTGACTGACCGACCCCTTGACAATTCAAAAGTGCCTGTAATTGGTTTAATTGAAATAAATGCTTTGAGTTTGAGTTTATTTTTAAGTGCTTGTGTATTTCGGTGTTTTTGACAAACCAGGGTGCGCTTCCCGGGTGTCACTATTGCGAGGATCGCCCAGAGGACACGGTGGAGCATACGGTGGAAGTCTGCCCCGCATGGGCGGAGCACCGCCGTGCCCTCGTACAGGCGATCGGCAGCGGCGGCGACCTCTCGCGTCCGGCCCTGGTTCAAGCCATGGTCCGGGGCGAGAGGGAGTGGGAGGCAGTCACCTCCTTCTGCGAAGCAGTCATGCTAGCGAAGGAGGTGGCGGGACGGCTGAGGGAGAGAGCCTCACGTCCCAGCCGCCGCGGGAGATGCTCCGGGCGTCGGGAGCCGCGTGACTACTCCCGGCCACCGTAGGCGCGGGCCTGCGGACGGAGAGTAATGGGTAGCTCACCGTCCGATCAGGACCAGGCCCGTGCCGGACGGCGCGTACGTGTTCCACGCGCGTCTCAAAGAGATGTCAGCAAAAAGGAAGAGGCCTGCCAGGGCCGTAGCCTGCCGGGTGTGCGGGATTGTCCGAAATGGTTATCGCTACTCCGGAACATAAAGGGCTAAGGAAGGAACACGGATGGGTTTTAGTCAGTAAGAGCCTGACACTCCCTTCCGCTCCACCCAGAGCGGGAGGGGTCATTTGATGATTTCCCATCCATAAAAAAAGGGTGCGCTTGAGATTGTTCTTAGAGCAAAATTTTGGAACCTTTGTAAAATTTCGATATTGCGCAAGTCAAACCACGTGGTGTGTCAAGTCTTATCTTTCGTGGTACGCATTCCTACAACTTTGTAATTTCTTGTTTTAACAGGAACGAATGTTAGACTTCATTCAGAAGCAAGTAGAACGCGGGAAGAAGCAGACCTCCGAGGATGGACCTTCTTACTCGGAGTTTAAACGTGAAAGCAGTCAGGAGAAAGTTGTGCTGAGTTTGAAGAGGAAGGCTGAAGGTAAGAACACAGTTATTGAGATAATTTATATCTACACTACACGCAGGCTTGTAGCGGTATCTACAACTCCACATGCGAACAACGCGTCATACTGACGTCACGCAGAATCCTACATCGCGCAAGCAGAGTTTACCGCATGACTAGCATATACAGATTATACAGGCTTATTGGTAAAACACCAACAACCTCTTAAGAGGTCATTGCACTCATCATTATGAACAACTTTTACTATGGGACCAAACCTGAAATCGCGAAAACGAAATCGGCTGTTCCCTACATTTATGTATGGAACAAATCTAACTTAGAAAGATGTATTAATGATTTTAACGATTATAATTCTGTATATACGTACCTGTTATAGTCGCGAATCATATTTTGATCTGACCTGACACTGACCTGAAAATTGCTAAAAACGTAAGAAAAAATTAATTTCGCGGTCTACCACTGCGCATTCACCTTAATAGTTAAGCTTAAGTTTCCTCAAAACGGCACCGTCATGTAACGGCCACAAAATGACGGCCGTCATGGTGTGTGACTGCGGTGTCTAACCTGCACTCCATAGTCAAATTCAGTATTTTTTTGATTTAATCACAGAAAAGAAACCAGACACATTACCAGCGTCGGCACTAAAGCTAAAAGGCAAAGAAGAGCCTTCTAAAAAGCAGAAGATTACAGAAGAAAGTAGGAGTAAACAGTCGGCGTTGGATGATATTATAAGGATGCAAGAACGAGCTAAGGAAAAGGCTAACAGGTGAGAGTTTTATGATTATTACCCGACTACGGCGAAGCAAAAAGGAGGGTTATGATTTTGACCGGTATGTATGTACAGTACCCGGCGATAAATATTGCACATCGACCTTTGGAAAGAAACAATCGGCTAATTTCGGCTTCGTAGTGCGTTATCTCTGTCGCGCACTACCTATGTGACGTTAACTGACGTTTTGTCAGTCGTTGTTCAAGTGCGATAGAGCGCGGTCGCGTCCAGTTCAAAATATATATCTAGTGTTGTTAACACCCCCAAATTTAAATAATTTAAAGTTGTACTATGGCATCTTTAGGAAAAATAGGGGAACCTTTTTATTTTACCCCAACCTAAAGCAATCTTTTATAGAAAAATTGGTGTATTTTATACAAAGAATAAAAAGAATTATCAAAAGAAGCAAATCATAATTGTTTTAACAGCTCCTAATAGATACCGGACTGTTTGTATTTCGTGCGACAGAGATAACGCTCTACGAAGCCGAAATTAGCCGATTGTCTCTTTCCAAAGATCGATGTGCAATATTTATCGCCGGGTACTGTATGTTCATCTGTTCCCTCATAACTTCTAAACTCCTCGTCATAATTGGACAAATGAGGTATTGTTAGAAGCGTCTTGATCGTCCGCTGGTTATAGGTTATGTGACGTCACAATAAATTGAATATGGTGCCCTCTAGCGGACATAAAGTCATGACCAAAAATATTTTTTTTTTTAACCATGACGTGTTGGGTATCAAATGAAAGGGCTTAATTAGCACATCTCAAAAATATAAATATCACTGATATAAGCCCCAAAATAATTAAATAAAAAATAAGTTTAAAAACTAAATCCCGACTACTGAAAAGGATGAAAGAAATGAATGAATGAATTGCACCGACCCCAGCATGGTTAAACCAGACTCGATTAATCGAATGAACCCCAAGATTTTAGGTTTAAGAACAACTTTATTTCTCATAAGATTCGCACTAGCTCCTGTAGCCTCATGTTCATGGTGCTACAGCGACCATTGCATATCAAGGAATAGGACCGGGGGGCGCGGTAATGGTAGGGAAGACGTGCCCGAAGGATAGGTAAGGATTTAAGAGCCTACCGGATATGCATCCTAGAGTAAGCATTGGACTAGTGGAGAGATGGGTAATTATATCTATGGATGGGCATCTTTTAACGACCTTGCCGCCAGGTTGGTTAAGGTCGAGCTTCATCATTGAGTCTATTGGCGGGGTTCTACTGCTTTCTCGGTTCTTTTGTATGTCGTTGCTCTGCTGTGTTGTGTTAGATGTTGCTGTTTTCAATGTCATCGTCCGATTAAATTTATTTAGCACAGACTAAAAGACACACAATACACCAGAGACATCAGATAAAAAAAAAAAAAAACAAAAAATAAAGATCAAATAAAAAGCGTAAAGTCCGATTTAAGTAATTAGCAGGAAAGTGTGCAAACAAGAAATTACCTTCCCGTGGTCGCATGCCGCTGTACTAACTTACAAAGCCATGGTAGCATGCGACCACGAGAAGGTACTTTCTTGTTTCATCCTTTTCAGTAGTCGGGTTTTAGTTTTTAAACTTATTTTTTTTTATTAACTAACTTATCAATCTTACTAGCCTTGTACCAACTGTGATGGGGTCGTCTTCCAGTCTAACCGGTTGCAACTGAAAACCAGTATTTTACATGGAGCGTACTCCTTTCGCAAATTTTACGGACGAACCATTTGACCTTGGCGCGGGACTAGAGAGCGGTTCTATTTTCTGAGTGCAAGCAAAAATTAATTTACTGGTGTTCAGGCGGGAGTGTCCGCGATAGTACAGTCACGTCTAAAAGTATGTATACACTTGGCTTTATTCAAAGGCGATTTTCTCCTTTATTTTTGAATGAAATTTTATGTTATTACGAAAATAGTATTTTCGAACCCATAGGTTTATGTTAAGTGTCGTATTTCAACGTTGCATTCGTTATTTCACGAAATAATAGCAATTGGAAATTGCCAAGTGTATACATACTTTTAGACGTGACTGTACGTCCATTGTCCACATTTTTTCTCAAAAACGTGCAAACCAATTTTGTTTGTTTTTTTCCACCAACGAAATCTTTATGTATCTTTTCAGGAAGGACTACTGGATTTGTGAAGACATAATAGTGAAGATAACAACCAAGTCTTTAGGTGACAAGTACTATAAGAAGAAAGCGGTCGTGGAGAAAGTTGTTGACAAGTATTGCGCTCATGTGAAGTTGACTGACGAAAATACTCGACTGAAACTTGATCAGGTGAGTTAGCCAAACCACATATGCTCCATTATCCTACTAATCACACTAATATTATAAATGCGAAAGTTTGTGAGTGTGTGTGTGTGTTTATATGTTTGTTACTTCTTCACGCTCAAACAGCTGGACCAATTTTGATAAAATTTTGTATGGAGGTAGCTGACGCCCTGGATTGACATATAGGCTACTTTTTATCCCGATATTCCCACGGGATCGGCATTTACGCGGGTGAAACCGCGGGGCGCAGCTAGTATTATAAATGTGAAGGTTTGTGAGGATGTTTGTTACTCTTTCACGCAAAAACTAATGAACGGATTTCGATGAAACTTTGCTGTAATATAACTTATACATCAGAATAACACATAGGATATTTTTTATCCCGATATTCCCACGGGATCGACACTTATGCGGGTGAAACCGCGGGGCGCAGCTAGTTGATAATACACACATTTATAAAGCACTAGCTGCGCCCCGCGGTCTCACCAGCATAAGTTTCAATCCCGTGGGAATATCGGGATAAAAAGTATCCGATGTCCTTTCCCTGGACTCAAACTATTTCTATACCAAATTTCATCAAAATCGGTTCAGCGGTTTAGGCGCGAAAAGACCTTAAAGCTATGACTATACACGTAACGTTGTCGGCGTCGTGTTTCGCTGCGTGGTGTCGCGTAACCGTCCTCGGAAACGTCGGTATACGACACCTTTCGGCCAAAAGTCCTCTTTCAGGCAGGTCTGTAGATGTCACCGTAGGCGCGGGCCTGCGGACGGAGAGTAATGGGTAGCTCACCGTCCGATCAGGACCAGGCCCGTGCCGGACGGCGCGTACGTGTTCCACGCGCGCCTCAAAGAGATGTCAGCAAAAAGGAAGGGGCCTGCCAGGGCCGAAGCCTGCCGGGGTAGCGGGATTGTCCGAAAGGGTTACCGCTACCCCGGAACATTAAGGGCTAAGGAAGGAACACGGGTGGGTTTTAGTCAGTAAGAGTCTGACACTCCCTTCCGCTCCACCCAGAGTGGGAGGGGTCATTTGATGATTTCCCATCCATAAAAAAAAGGACAGTAGATGTTGGGTTGGAACTCGTACCACGAATGACTTAAAGTTGATGTTGTGGCGGTGACTATCATCATCTGCCTAGCCTTTTCCCAACTATGTTGGGGTCGACTTCCAGTTTAACGTCTCGCTGATGGTGGCGCATGTGTTGGATCATTTAGCTCCGGCTGCTCGGCTGCTTGCAGCGTATTGTGCGACGAAATGCACGGATTAATTAATTACGACAATGTGTTGGAACGTGGAAGACAGGTTTTGGTCTATCATGCGGCCGTCTCGTTTATGTATCAGCCTCATTTGCACAATGTTAATTATCATTCTTTGCTTATTTTTTTAATTTTATTCAACTCACACTATTTATGTATGTAGGTATCTACTTATTTGTTACTATTTTTATTTTTTTCTTACGCATATTTTATTTAAGTAAGTATGCATACACACATCAGTTGCATCGTAAAGCTGATTTACATTCGTCACCTCACACATCAGGTCCAGTTGAAAACCAGCGTCAGGCACTAGTTGTCTGGCATTATTGCTGAACTGGGCCTTTTTGGCGCAGCCGTGAGGTATACTTTCTTGCTATTACTTACATCGGACTTTACGCTTTTTATTTGATCCTTGTTTTGTTTTTTTTTTATCTGATGTATCTAGTGTATTGTGTGTCCTTTAGTCTGTGCTAAATAAATGTATTTTCTTTCTTCTTTCTCCCTTCAAAATGGTTGAGCTGAATGGTGCTGATACATGCGTCATGTTCGTGTACGGGCGCCGTCAGTAGGGACTGGTCATGTCTTTGCTGCCACGGCTTATTTTATTTTATTTAATATTTGAATTGTTGTTTTTTCTCATCTTTTCATTATGGACGCTTTTAACGTTCTGCATCGTTCTCACATGTATAATTTTTAACATGAATGACGTAAACAAGACTTTGTAACCATATTATTTTGATTTAAAAGAGTGTCCATGGAGTTTCTTGCCCGTTCTTCTCCATAGGTACCTACGCTTTGGAATGGGCAACTAGCTTCATCTTTCTGACTGACCGACCCCTTGACAATTCAAAAGTGCCTGTAATTGGTTTAATTGAAATAAATGCTTTGAGTTTGAGTTTAAACCGGATGCAGCTGAATATCAGTGTTTTACATGGAGTGGTATTACTGTGATTAGTCCGACATAAAAATGACAGTAGATCTTTTGTTTCAGAATCACTTAGAAACAGTGATACCGTCAACGGGCCGCGCCGTCCGGTTCGTTAACGGCGCGTACCGTGGAGCTACCGGACAGCTCAGGAGCTTGGATATAGACCGCTATTGTTGTGATGTTGAGGTAAGCAATGCATTTGATTTTACCAGCGCTGAGGCTCTGTCTTGCATAGGGTCGCAGCATTATGCTGAGCGATAGACGTTTTGCGTGGATGTGACGCATGTTTCCCTTACCTTCATTTTTGCGTCATGTTCACCGCAAATCAACGTATTTTCTTTCTTTCTTTTAAATGTCGTAGAAGGAGAAATAATTCTTTGTATAGAAGTGAAACTTGCTGCTGCAAAAATGCGATCTAAACAGTTTCAGTCGTATGATACGCCCAGTTTCGCTTGCGTTTTTCTTTTATTTTCTGTGCAGCGTGCCCGATAAATGTCGAACATTCGTAGAAACTTTTACCCCCTAGTCTAACGGGATGCAGCTGAATAGGTACCAATCTATACATATAAAATTCAAAGTCCTGACTGACTGATATATCAACGCACAGCCTAAACCGCTGGTCCTAGAGACATGAAATTTGGAGGGTGTGTTCTTTGTGAAGAGTAGGTATCCACTAAGAAAGGGTTTTTCGAAATTCCACCCCTAAGAGAGTGAATGAGGGGAGGGTGAAATTTCATGCGGACGAAGTCGCGGGCAGATGCTAGTATTGTATATGGAGCGACTGCCTATCTGACCTCTTTCAGTTGCTTTACAATATATCACAGAAAAAAAATTGGTTGTCTGTAAAGTCGGTTTACGGACGATAATTTTACGTGATAAAGTCATAACAAAACATCAGATAGATGAACGCTTAGGCCGATCGTGCCTCTCTATCACTTGTTCCGCGCTCTCGCTTGCACGCTCGGCTCAGGCGGAACGTGACAATGAGTCATGCTTTTTCTTGCGTGCATCGATTTATAAGACGTTATCACGTCAGAAATACTGCATAAAAGCAAAAATAACTTCGGAACTGCGCCTAGTTTCGCTGTTGTACAGTGACATTTTATTTATCTCCAAATGGCTTTATTATTTATGTACACACAGTAAAATTGATACTGACGACATATTAGTATTGAGTACAAAGGTACTGCTTATTTCTTAAGAAATTTCTTCCAGCATACCTTTTCTTAATCTGATCTTAAAAATATTAAAACTGTACCAAATGGAGTTCTTTAAAAAAAAAAAATCGTAGGTATGTAAATAGTTTATAACGAGTATTTTTTTAATGTAACTAAAAAATCACGTTTGTTGTATGGAAGCCCCCCATAAATATTTATTTTATTCTGTTTTTAGTATTTGTCGTTATAGCGGCAACAGAAATACATCATCTGTGAAAATTTCAACTGTCTAGCTATCACGGTTCATGAGATACAGCCTGTTGACAGACGGACAGTGGAGTCTTAGTAATAGGGTCCCGTTTTTACCACTTGACCCCGGACACTCCATACAACGCTCGCAAAATAATTACCTACTACTACTACATTAAAAAATGACGTTTGTATACGTATGAATGTGTGCGTGAGGTACTTGTGTTAGCGAGCGCTCTTGTTAAAGAACTGCGACGAATACGCCGAAGTGCGGGGTGAGGTGCGGTAACTGATGTTAGTGCGGGGAAGGGAGTGTCCTTTCTGTACGTAGTACTTTAAGTATTCTGTGGTAATAGGGTTCCGTACCCAAAGGGTAAAAACGGAACCCTATTACTAAGACTCCACTTTTACCCTTTGGGTACGGAACCCAAAAAATGAACTGCTGCATTGTGAACGTCGTCCTTTAATAACCATTTTGTTTGTTTCAGATTTCTGAAGGCCCGCTGACCGGCCGCGTGGTCAAAGGTGTGCAATATGAGGATATCAGCAAATTAGCGTCGTGACACCATCATCTACCCAACCTTATCTGGACTATATTGGGGTTGGCTTCCAGTCTAACCAGATGTAGCTGAACACCAGTACTTTACATGGAGCGACTGCCTATCTGACCTCCACAACCCAGTTACTGGGTAACACGATACACCTTTGTAAGACTGGTTGTCAGACTTTCGGGCTTCTGACTACCCGTAACGACTGTCAAAGATCTATTGCATCCTCACTTAGTTATAATATAGTAATAGTTATTATTATTAATGAATTGTAATTTTAATAAACTTTTTAGTTTTGTAAGGATTTGTGTGTTTTATTAACTGACTTATTTCTACACATTATACGGGCGAAAAATTCATGGGCATCCCTTTAAGAGGTCATTTTACTCATTATTTTATAGTAATACCTTTACAAAATATGTTAAAGAACGTATATATATAATAATTTTCCTGCTTGGTCTAACCGATATTATTTAAAACATAATGATTAATAATAATTTAAATAATTTGATTAATAATAAAGCGCCTGCACAAAATGTAGCTGCAACTTTTTACTTGAAGTATTTTTGCTCGTTAAATTATTCAGGCGTAGAAAATGTCAAAAACTAAAAATTAATTTTGTATAGAAACTACTAAGATCTCTGTCACCCACTGTTGATTTTTGGAGGTACTAAATACTGGTTTGATCAGACTGATGTAATACGTCGTAGTTTTGGAGTATAGGCATGGTCTCGTCATTATGATGCATCATAATGGCAGGACCAGTGTTATCGTGAAATTCCGTTTATGCCGTGTAAGGTACAAAATTTTAAGGATAGGTACAAAATAGTAATAAATGGGTACTAAATATACGTGGTAGAATCTTTCAATTACAAGAGTTGGTCCCGCCATTATGATGTTTATGATTTTTCACCCTGTATATCATCACGCCTGTCATGTTTGAAGGGCCAGGCAGTGGTGAAATAGTTATTTATGCAACTGTTGAATAATGAGGGGTATGAAAACTCCTGCCGGCGTCGCGGGTTGTTCGAAAGAGATACCGTAGCCCATGGCACAGGCAACTGAAGGAACACGGGTGGTTTTAGTCAGTAAAAGTCTGACACGCCCTCTCGCTCCGCCCAGAGCGGGAGAAGTTATTTGATAATTTCCCACCCAAAAAAAAAGGGATATGAAATTTCGAATGTGTGTAGTATCACATGAGTGTTTTAATACCTAATTATGTACAGTTGCATACAAAACTTTATCTACACCCAAAATATGAATCCTCTATAAAAGGTTCTGAAACAGTTTTTTTGCTATACTAATATCGAACAAAAATGGTGGCCGGCGGGATACGACGTGAATTCGAATAACCTATAGGTTATTTTTTAACCCCCGACGCGAAAACGACTGGGTGTTATAAGTTTGACGTGTCTGTGTGTGTGTCTGTCTGTTGCATCGTAGCTCCCGAACGGATGAACCGATTTTGATTTTGTTTTTTTTTTTTGTTTGAAAGGTGAATTAGTCGCAAGTGTTTTTAGCTATGTTTGAAGAAAATCGGTCCAAGATGGCCGCCGCCACAAAATGGCGGATTACATATTTTTTCACAACTCCCTCAATATGGGTATCAAATGAAGGGGCTTGACAAGTAAAATACTAGACACTGAAAAATTTCAAAACCAAGATGACCGCCACCACAAAATGGCGAATTATATTATTTTTTTCACAATTCCCTCAATATGGGTACCAAATGAAAGGGCTTGACTAGTAGAATACTATACCACAGATTACTAATATGTAGCAAGCTATACTATACACTATTACAAATTTCAAATCCAAGATGGCCGCAACCACAAATGGTGAATTCACAGGGGAATACGTTAGTATGGAATGAACGCCAACGACCACGAGTATCTACCTAACTAGCTTCGCTTCACTGTGATAAAAAAATACGTACAGCTGCGCAGATTTCGGCGAGTCACGTGTCGATTGTATAGCATGTTTACTAGTAATATAATATTATAAAGTTTAAAAAGCAAGAAATAAAAGATAAATTAAAAAATTAAAAAACCCCCGACTCAAACAAAAACAAAGTTCAAACAAAGTTTTTAGAGGTTTTTGTTTGAGTCGGGGGTTTTTTAAGTTTTTAATTTAAATTACGGCGCTGTGGTAGTGAAACGCGCGTGCATGACAATGTTCTTTTTTTAAACAAGTTGCATAATGAAATTTAGGACTTTATAACAATCGTTTTGGATTATATTATGGTTACTATGACACTGGTTGTTTTAATGTTGGCAATAAGCTAACTGTTTCAGAAACTCTTATAGAGGATTTATAGCATGGGTGTAGATAAACATAATTAATGCCAGTATTCCCGAAAGGGTAAGCAAAGGTAAAGGTGTATAGAAAAACCAAAATTCGCCAGCTATGTTTAAAAATAAAACTGCATAGGTGGGTCAGGACCAAATTCTTCTGCATTAATTGATGGGTTAAAATGTCCCTACTTCAGCTCGCCAAGAACATATTAAATCTTCTTTATAAAAAAAACCGCGAGCATGTGTATTTTAATTTATTTAATAGCCTTTAGGGTATAACGATATTATATTAATCATTAAACTGAATTTAAGCACAATCGGTTTTGTAATAATAAACAATATAAATATGTCCCAAAAATGCTTCCATTGTGACACTCAGTTGTGCCACACCATACTATGCAGTATTTCAATACCTATCAACTAGGAATTTCGTTAATATGCTGCTGCAGCACTGGCGCATTACCTGTAACCAACTTCAGTATACTGCGGCCATGTTGTTTAACTGTCGATCGAAAAAAAACGTCTTCCATGTCAAGTGTGTCATTATAAATTATTGTATTTGTGTGGATATTTGAACTATTTCCAGACAAATTCTGTGAATTTGCAGTCTTACATCAATAAGTTTACTTAATTATGTATTGAAATATACTAGCATGCTTTCGTTTACCAGTTAAATTTACGAACTGCAAACATTATTAGTTTGGTTTTCGCGGGTATTTTGTTCCAGTGTGCTACGAATGACACTAAATTGTGCTACGTATCACAACGGAAAATTGTAAAGGTAGGTGCACATCACATTTTCGTTCAATAATAATTATTTAAAGTTAACTCCGATTTTTATAAAATTAGGTATTATACAAGGTGTTATTAAATTAACGCAAAACCTAAAGTGTTTGTGTTTTAACTGTTTAAGTAACTTCTGTTGTAAACAGAAATTTATTTCTAGTGTGTGACTAGAAATAAATTTCTGTTTTTAACAGAAGTTACATAAACAGTTAATTAAAATGAGCTTAGGCAGATTTTAAATTTATTTATTATTAACACAGAATATACCCTTTTTACTATCATGTGCTCATACCTTTACAAATTCCACTGTGATACATTTTTTCCAGTGTAACACTTTCCGTTGTGATTTCCGTTGTGCAACGATGCAAAGAATTTGGTCCTGACCCAGGTAAGCATCAAAAATCATTATATTCTTCTAAATATATACTTTCATAACATGCTTTCTACAATATAAACCACGCATTATTTCTTACATAATATTCTTATTGATAAATACGTTTATTTATGTTTAAAATTATACTTTGTATATAATTATTTTGAGGCACTATGGTTATTAACTGTATATAGGTAATATACCCAATAAAATTATGAATAACAGGGATTAAATAAATTATTTTTCTTTAAATGTGGCAAAAAAAAATTGTGTGCCTGGAGAAAGTTTTGTCCCATTTTATAACAATTTAAAGGCACTTTTAAAGGAAGATTTGGATCTGGTCATTTCTTATTTTTATTAACAATAATACATGCCATTTTCACACAAATTAATTTGGTATGGTGTATAAACAACTTATTTCAATTTAAATAATTATGCACGAAAAACTGTGAATAAATAACTATTAAATCAATTTTGATTACAAATAAAAACATATTTGAAAACAGAGGTTTAAAAAATAAAAACATACCAGTTTCTGTAAAAAAAATTCATTTATTTACGAAATCATCGAAATAAATGCTTAAAATTAAAATGTTCAAAATACATAGAATATAAACTTTGATAATATTGTAATAATTCCATTGGACATACCGTGATGCTTGCGATTTTAACGTTAATATAAAATATAAATGGCTAACAAATATTGCCATGCCAAAAAATTATAAGTACATTAAACAACTAGCAACACACATTGAAACCACGGGCGCTATTTTTTATCTGATATTTGTGGATGGCAAACATAGCCTTACAAAAGCGACCACGCGCTAGAAAGAGACGAAGCGACTGTGCGGCTTATACCCTTCTCTTTTCACTGGGCTTACATGCAGCGCACGATACACTCCTGACCGCTAGTGACGTAGACCAATCAGAGTTCTAGAAAGATTCAACTACTGGCCGCACATTCGCTGCCTCTTTCGTACTTTTCGGTCTGTATTCACTACGAAACTGATTACGGAACGCGCAGTCCATTCTCTATTATGGCAAATAGACTAGACAGTCATCCGACCTGATAGTGAGTGGTCAGCGCCGCCTGTGGACATCTGCAATACCAGAAGCATCGCAAATGCGTTGCCATCCTAGAGACGAGCTGGAATGTCTCATGCGCCTGGAACTACACCAGCACTCATCCAGACTCCGGACCCAGGTTGGCCGAAGCAAGGAAAACCTGTTCAGGTGGAAATTCATAGATGACTCCGCCTTGGAGTGTAAATGTGGTGCTGTTCCACAAACAATGGGACACTATATCGTGTCCTGCGTGTCCTGTCAGCTGCACGTTACAGGAACTGGTGGACGCTGGTGATGGCGCTAAACAAGTAGCCGAATTCTGGGCTGAGTACATTTAGATTGCTATCGACACGCTAAGAAGAAGATACCATGTCATCCATTTAAACTGGGCATCCCTAGCAGTTTGTAAAATACTAGGATGTTATATTTTATTTATAATGTTGTAATACTAGTAATTTGTGGTTTCGACGTGTTTGGCATAAAAGCATAAAGATTAAAGACGGCATTATATATATATATATTTTTTTTTGTAATGAAACGTTGGTATATGAAGGTCTTACTAAATTATTTTTAGATTCAGTGTTCATATAACACACAATATGGAAAAGTTGTCAGTTAAAAATGTAGAAATATTTGATTTAAAAAAAATTAAGGGTTTTTTTTTCGAAAAACAGCGGTGTTGCCATCTTTAACCAAAATGCATTAAAAAAATCAACAAAATCTAAATTCTAAAAGCTACTTTTGTTAATACACAAAATGCTTCGATTATAAAATCTATTAAAAATATTTAATATTATTAAAATACTATTATTATAATAATAATTTTGTTTCATGCATCTAGGTTTTTTATCTGTGCGATACTTTTTTTTAAATCTATTTATAAAAAGGCACAATTATATTCTGCCTATGACAAGTGAATGATATTTTTTTTAAAGTAAATAGTTTAAAAAGTGTAAATAGCACAGTTTATATTTATTTATTATTTAAAAGCATGTTAAAAAATCAGCTTAATGTCAAAAATATGATTTATTATTTATTTTTAATAGTCTAAAAAATAATTACAGGTTTACCCCGGTTTCTAGAAGCTTAATAAGTGAATTTGCTGTGAAATCTCTTGTACAGACCTTTCCTAGTTATTTTACTTCTGATTTTGCACCACTGTCCAAACCAAAGTGATCTTTATTTTCTTGGTAATAAGGTTACTGTTCCGTTGCTGCAATTGACAAGTCTGTCAAAATATCAGTGATCTTTATTTTCTTTACAATAAGGTCGAAATTGAGTTACCACTGTCAGAGGTAAACTATCTGTGAAGGACTGCAAGCTGTTCATTAGTTAAGTAAACAGCAACAACTAATAGTGTGACAGATTTGATGTTAAGGCGTTTAGTCCTCGTACATTTAATTTTGAACCCACTGCTCAGCGCCTAGAGTTGAAAATCCAACAAAGTATTTTTTTTTTCCACTCAGAATGTAGTTGGTTTCTCAATGCTTGGGTCAACATTGAGAGTTGTTCGTGCCTACCTGGGCTTACTGCCATACACTTAAAGTTAATGACAGATTATTTTAACACTCCCTGCCATGGGAACCGCCAGCGACCCCCAAAACATTTTGTTCAGCAGGCCAAAGCACATTTTTTTTAATACTTTTATCACATTTTCCATAACAGCACGCCAGTAGTTGTAAAAACTATTTGAATTCGGGAGGTCAGGGCGGATCCCATGGCGTCCTGAAAGATTTTTGTTTTTGAACCTGCGGTCTCTTGTAATAATTTTGACTTTTGTCTCACGGCATTCACAAGCAGAAACTTTGGGACCCGCCGACGACCTCCATGGCCTATTAAACTTAAAAAAAGTTTTATATATTGTCGGCAGGGAGTGTTAAAATTTTAATGACATCTCTGAATGCGGCGGCTAGAAACCGAGGTATAAGTTATACTTACCTACGTATCGCACAGTATATTTTAACTTTAAGTTAATTTGAATAAAAACTTCATACAAACTTTCACACGGAAGGCACAATGATCAGCTACGTTTTTTTATTTTAATTAAATAGAAATATTACTTATATCTAAAATATTACTTTTGAATCAGTTGGATTTTTGATATAACTCAGCATTAGAAAGATGTAGTAGGTATGTCAAAAATGTGCCTTTAAAATATACAGGTTGAAATTGAAAACACGCGACAAATCGAAATGGGGGATTGTACCCGTCATTATGAACAACTTTTACTATGGGACCAAACCTGAAATCGCGAAAAAAAAATCAGCTGTTCCCTACATTTTGGCGAGTTATGATAACATAAATGTAGGGAACAGCTGATTTTTCGCATGTTCTCAATTTCATCCTGTATTTAATTACAAGACTGATAAGATTATTTTTAAGATGTCATGAAAATTACGTATGATAAAAATTACTCTATGTCAAAATTATACATTAAAATTGATAAAAAGATTGTTTTTGTGCAGACCAACTACCCTGTCTTTAGTTCTTTACAAACAATCATCTGCCTGCCTTTTCCCAACTATGTTGGGGTCGGCTTCCAGTCTAACCGGATGCAGCTGAATACCGGTACTTTTACATGGAGCGACTGCCTAACTTACCTTCACAACGATACCCCTTGGTATGACTGGTTGTCAGGCATTTTAATCATACTGAATTTAAAACGAAGAGAGCAATGGTGGCCCAGTGGTAACGGACACGACTTACGAGTTGTAGGTCGCAGGTTCGAACCCAGACAGGCACTTTACTTTGTGTAAATTATTTCATCACTACTGCTCTCAAAACGGTGAAGGAAAACATCGTGAGGAAACCGGCATGTCTTAGAACCAAAAATTCGAAGACATGTGACATCCACCAACCCGCTATGGGCCCGCGTGGTGGATTAGGGCCCACTCCCTCTCACTGAGAGGAGGCCTGTGTATGATGAATTAAAATCAAAATTCCAACTGACAATTTCGTTAACAATTT
This sequence comes from Amphipoea oculea, assembly GCA_945859645.1. NCBI lineage: Eukaryota > Metazoa > Arthropoda > Insecta > Lepidoptera > Noctuidae > Amphipoea > Amphipoea oculea. The sequence goes on along the minus strand of OX243891.1, from coordinate 10,577,025 downwards.
CTTATAAGTATCCGAAAACGATTTTAGTATTTTCTTGTCTGTAAAACGTTTGTACCGACTATTCAATTAGAAGAATATTTATTTCAAGCTGTTGTTTTTTCGTAACTCTTCTTAAAATTGCATTTTCGGCCATAAGGAAGACGTAATATTATTGTTTGATAAAAAAATACAGGTATACAACTCTGGCAACACCGAGGCGAATCCTGCGCAGGATTCGGAACGCGACTGCGCGCGTCGTTTGTTTTAATGATTGGGAAGTCGACGTCGAAGTCGACGAGACTAATCGTGCTAGTTCTATAAAAGTTGACACAATCGGCGCGAGTGAATTTCGTTTCTCATACTGCACGGGATTCGCCTCAGTTTGACTAGAGCTTAACAACAACCAATCATACACGGTGGTAGGGACATCGAATCGCAATCTGGTACCATGGGTCGAGTAAATGATTCTGGACCCCGAATTTTTTGTCGGTTAACCTTTTAACCGCTTACGTCGGATTAATCCGACAAATTTTTTCGTGCCCATTCCGCCAGAGTCGTATATATACGACCAAATAACACAGCTCGTTTAATCTGTATTATTATTACATCATCACAGCTCGTTTCATCGGTATTTATTTCTGGTTTTTTTTTTCTCGGGCGCTCAGGGCGCGACAACTGATATAAATTCGGGCGGTTAAAAGGTTAAACGCCGCGTTGACCTGACCCCAACCGTCAAGCCCCGCCGTGACCAATAGGTCACACCCGATTCACGCGGCTTGAACCTCTATTATTACTGTCAAATAAGGTCTAATGGTCCTGTGAGGCAGTTTTACTCTATGGTCCGGCAGATAGTATAATCGACTAAATGAATAATTCAAAAAGAAAACCGTTTTTTTGTGCGAAGGTCGTGGACATGTCGCGCAGCGGGACGTCGCGCGTGACAGATGTTGACGTCATAAGTGACGTCACAAGTGACGGCGTACGATCGGTAAAAAAATTAGGTGTCCCTGCCGATCCGTATAAGTTGATAACTAGAGATCGGATATTCGGATGCATATTTACCTAAAGTTGAGATGTTGGCTAATATGGAATGCGCTTTTGTATCGATAAAATCCCGCGGTTCCGGAATTTTGTGTTTCTTACTGACTAAGGAATCGGATGCATATCTACCTACCTAATATTGTAAAGTAAGTAGGTAGATACCAAACTACAATAGCAAACAACGTCAAAATAAGATATAACGGATTACATACATTTTGAATAATATTTTCTTTATGTAGTTCCTTCCTTCCATACTGTAAGTACACCCGACTAATTATGCATTCCCGGTGTTCCTTGCATCCCAGGATTTTTATACAGAAGAAAATATTGTAAGAAGCCGCTTCCATACTTTCATAGATAAACAATAAACTTTCACTTTAGGTAAATATGCATCCGAATATCCGATCTCTATTGATAACAATTCATATTATTGAAATAGACTTCGGGATTCCCCGGAAAGTCTATAAAACATTTTTTGAAATGTATATGATTAAGGAAGACTAATATTATAATTATTTAACATTTTTGACTTGATTTGTAAGAAAAATTAAATGTTTCTTTAGTAATATTTTCTTGTTTTTCTCTTAGTTTTTTAATATTTTAGTTTATTTATAATAAGTTTCTTATACTTATTTGATACTTTTACGTAAAATTCCTTTTGCATTGTTATTTGAAGCCGATTTTGTCAAATTAGCCTTTATAAAAAAGTAGAATAAACACGTTTAGGTATTTTAGACCTTAAAATCATGCAACATAGCTTAGTTTTCTTAACACTGGATTTTACGGTATTTAGAAATCAATTCAAGTTTCGAGCTTGGCAAAAACGTTACAAAACGATATACAACCTGGCAACTTGCTTTTAAACTGTCACTTGTCGGCAATTTTCCCACTGTTTGTTCATGTCAAAAACATTACCCCCTTTCGGGGGTAGTCGGGTAAAAATACTGCATAACCTTTACCGGAGTTATACCACACCCCGGACACTCCATACAACGCCCGCAAAATAATAACCTACTACTACTACATTAAAAAATGACGTTTGTATACGTATGAATGTGTGCGTGAGGTACTTGTGTTTGCGAACGCTCTTGATAAAGAACTGCGACGAATACGCCGAAGTGCGGGGTGAGGTGCGGTAACTGATGTTAGTGCGGGGAAGGGAGTGGCCTTTCTGTACGTAGTACTTTAAGTATTCTGTGGTTATACTTTATGAAGTGGCTACCAAATTGCTTCTATTTTTGCCAAGCTGTATACAGGTTCAAATAAAATTATCTAGAGAAATTCCGCAGACTTTGACCTTTGAATTTGTTCACGTATTTCTGTCAGAGAGAGACATGTTTAATCTACAATTAAACTGGCTAATTGTTTACTAAGAAGAGTTCGTTACAACATTTACTTCTTCAAAAGTTTCTCCTCCTCGGGGTTGGGCGACTCCTTGTCGGACTTGAAGGTGGCGTTCGTGTGAGGACTGGCTGATGTTGGTACAAACTGGAAGAAAAGAGGTTTTATATTAGAATGAAAAAATAAAAAAAATTCGCAGCCGCCATCTTGGATTTTCATTTTGGCCTCACTTGTTTGATTTTTTTTCGTTGGATCCCACTTTTGAATCCGAGTTTAATATTTTTGGCGTTGGATCCCACAAAACATTATTATGTATTTCCGTTGGATCCCAAATTTAAAAAATGCAAGATAATTAATTTTTATTGTCGTTGAATACCAAAAAGTATTTCCGTTGGATGCCAAATGCTTGTTTTAGCATCCTCGACAACCATGAAAGCTTTTTCTCTCTCTCCCTCAGTCTCTTTCTATCATATACCGGATGATTTTTTTTACCGGTTCCAAATTTTTACAGGGTGTTCTACCCATGAATATGAACAACTTTCACTATGGGACCAACTGTGAAATTACGAAAAAAAAATCAGCTGTTTAACCGGTCAAGCGGCGCGCGTCGCCGATCGGCGACGAAACAATAGAAAATCAATTGTGTCTCATTAGCGGAGCTTGACAGATTAATATAAAAGTTCAATACCTACTTGACCAAAATGTATGAAACTGCTGATTTTGATTTTGGTGCGACTACAATTATTCGTAAGGTATGTTTTATAATAAATAATAAATAAATAAAATAAATTCTTTATTTGACCAAAAGCCATCACAAAACAAGAAACAAAAACTAAGTACATATAAGGCTTATAACAAGGACACCATCATTTTAATTCCCTGACTCCTAAACTAGGTGTATGTGCCTGTGTCTTAGGAGTCAGTGATTCTCCATATCAATCAAGACAAAGCCATAGGAAATAAAAACGGGTCGTTACAACAATAAGCAAATGGTCTAAAAGAAAACAGGATAATTATAATCTAATTAAAGAAAAACACAAAAAGAAAACCTTTTAACTGTGTGGTGAGGTGAATAAATGTAGGGTCCGAGTGTGTGTGTGTGTATGTGTATGTAATGAGTAAGTGTAGGATGTGCGTGAGTGTGTATGTGGTGTGTAGGTGTAGGGTATGTGTAGTGAAAGAGAATGGTTTGTAACCGGTACACATCATTGTGTTTATTTTAAATCCCATGAAGTAGGGGCGAGCCTATTGCATATACACACATCAAAAGTGTCTAGGGATCAACATATATTTTTGCAATAACTTTTCTCCTGATTGATATTAATTAAAATTTTCTTTAAGGATTCATCAAATAAAGTGTTTTCGTTTGTCACAGTAACGATAAACCAAGTCACCTTTGCATTAATAAAGAAATTTGCCATTTTCCTAATAAAGGGATTTTTGACATTTGAACCACTAACACAAAAGTTCGAAAAAAAGACTGAAATAACAGTTTTCTTTAAAATTTTATTGGGTAACTTAAACAATTAATAATCCGTGTTTCTACCGCGAACACTAACAACACAAGAACATCGGTTTGGCATACTCAAAATGAGTTCATCCAAATCACGCTGTGGAATGGCCGCCCATGTTCGTTGCAACAACAAAAAAAGGTCTTCTTGCGACTGGATACCCTCCATATTCGGCAGAGCTCTTCTCTGTAGCATATCCCATACATGCTCAATCGGGTTCAAGTCTGGCGACTGAGCAGGCCAGGGCAGGACATTGATGTTAGCTGCGGCGAGAGTCTGTCTTACAACTCTTGCGGTGTGCGGTCGTGCATTATCATGCATTAACTGAAATAAGGGACCGATTTGCACTTGTAGAGGAACGATGACGTCTGATACAATCGTCTCAGCATAAATTTGAGCGTTGAGGTTGCCTCTGATCCAAATCAACTCAGTTCTTCCGCCGATCCAAATACCCGCCCATACCATGATGGTTCCACCACTATAAGGATGGACTTCCTGGCAGGATTTTAATCGCTGTTGGCGTCCAGGGGTTCTCCAGTGTCGTATACGTCTTGTATCCGGTCTCATACCAAAACGAGACTCATCAGAAAAGCACACGAAACGCCATTGTTCTTCTGCCCAATTTCTGTGTTCAAGAGCCCATTGATATCGAATCCTACGATTGTGCATTGCTATAGGTGGTACCCGTAGCGGTCTTCGGGAATGAAGGTTCACTTCATGCAAGCGGTTTCTGACTGTTTGGTCGCTAATTAAGTTCCCTGAAGAGTGATGAAGCCTCACGGCTAACATCATGGCGGTTATTGTTGGAGCTCTTCGAGTTAAGATTTGAATGTATCGGTCTTGTCTCCGTGTGGTGCAGCGATACCGTCCTCCATGGCGCTCAGCCACGGTACCAGTGCTTCGGTAACGTGTCCAAAGTCGACTGATAACACTCTGACTTGTATTCAGAGCTAAAGCCACAGTACGTTGCCGGGAACCAGCTTCTATCATTCCCACGGCTCTGAGCATTTCTTCCCTGCTTAAATGACGTCGCCGCTCCATAATAACGTTGGTTTTAATCAGTAGTAGGGAAACAGTAGCACTAATAATGTCTTCAATGCCTTGTATGTTTTTATAGGGAAAATATTGACAGCTGATTTTCATCTTTTACTCGAATTTGATTCACAGTTCCTGATTCAAATTATGAAATGCACCAAAAAGGATCCATATAAATTTATAAAATCATAAATTTATTACAAAGCCACATCTCAATCTCAAGAAATCCGCATAAAAATGCTTGATCCCTAGACACTTTTGATGTGTGTATTTACTTGGGCTAATATTTATTTATTTGGTCAATGTACAGTCAACAAAAGAGATAAGTATGCAGGATCATCAGATATAGTTGAAGTTTAGTAAGAAACCGATGGATGTTCTTGAATAAAATTTAATTTTATTAATAGAAAACAAACAGCTCATTTAGCAAATCTTACTAAACTTCAACTATATCCGACCATCCTGCATACTTATCTCTTTTGTTGACTGTACACACAGCTAAAAGCTATTAGAACAGGTTAATTGCAATATCATCATAATCATCTGCCTAGCCTTTTCCCAACTATGTTGGGATCGGATTCGACAATAGCGAGATGCAATATAACTGACCAAAAACGTAGGCTTCAGGACTCTTTGTCCAGCCTTGGGATCGAACCTAGCAGGGCAATTGCGTAACACATTATCAATCGGAATCGGTTTCATTTTGACAGTTCAACAACATTCATTACGTTATTTACGGGTTGAGCAGACAAATTTTTCGAACTTATGAAGCAATGGATTAGCAATTTGCTTCAAAATGATTCTGATTCCGATTGATATTGTGTTACGCAATTAGGGTGCAGGACACGTTCAGCAGTCATACTTGCGACCTCTAGACAAACAAGATAGTTTATACATATACTGTAACTAATCAAAAATGCAGGCTTCAGGACTCTTTATCCGGCCTTGGAATCGAACCCAGGACACGATCAGCAGTCATGCTTGCGACCTCGTTTCGCTAGTTGATCAAATTCGACCTAAATATGTTACATTACTTATTAATAAGAAAAAACCATTACCATTTTCAGTATTTAATTTTAGGAACATCCGTATTAAACTAGCAGCGTGGAAAATAGAAAATACACATTTAAATAGGAATCAACAACATGTCATCAAGCCTCTATTCCTCGATGGGATAGACAGTCTAAAGGTATGGTAGCACACGTATCAACTCAGAAAGGGATCGTCACCGTATCAACTCGAGCCGTTCAGTATTCTTTGTATGAAACTCCCTACTGTAACGCACACTAATCGGAATCGTAACGTAATCGCCTCGCCTCGGGACAAGCTCACGAACCGCGGTGCGGTGCGGTGTCAACTTGCAGTTCCCGAGCTTACGTCTCTTCGTCCACCCTTGCCCCTCTCACCCCTCTCCCTTCCTGCCTGCAGCACTATCAAAGTATCAACCAGCGGTCAGCGAGCCGTAAGCGCGGCGTCGCCTAGCCGTAGCCGAGTTGATGTATCCGAGCTTCTGATCCGCTTTGGTTACGTGCTTACGTTAGGGTCAGTTCACACCGCGAGGCGACGCGACGCGCAGTTTTCAAGATAGCAATACAATTATAGACCTTATCTACTACACAAAAGGTACACATCAGTGAGGAGGGACAGAATTGTGTACCTTTTGGTGTAGAAGGTAAGGTCTGTAATTGTATTGCTATCTTGAAAACTGCGCGCCGCGTCGCGGTGTGAACTGACCCTTAGGCTGACGCCTGTTTGACGGCGAGGCGATAGGGAGACGATCCCTTTCCGAGTAGATATGTGTGCTATGACCTTAAGGCTGGCCATCAGGGCTCTGAACCGGTTTAAAAAGAGCGGTTAATTTCGATTAAATACCGGTAAATATATCGTTCCTTCATTAACCGGTTAAACAAGTGAACTGTTCTTATGTAACCCAAAAGATAAAGGTTACCGGTTACAAAGCTCAAACGGATTTGACACCCAAATTAACCGGTTAATTCCGTAATTCGTAAATTTTTTTCGTCTACTTTTTTAACGCTTCCAACAAGTTCTAGTTACAATGAGTTGACATCGCAACGTCCAGACCGTGCCCGCGAGAGTGGCGGGGGCCGGGGGGGGGGGTTCAAACTTGGTTTTAACCGGTTAATTTTCACTATCAAAACCAAAATTCATGAAAAACCGGTTTGTCGCATAATTACCGGTAAAAACCGGTAAAGTGCAACCTTTAACCTAAATCGATTTCGGTTTGGGGTCAATGACCATAACCGGTTAAGAATTTCAACCGGTTTCCGAGCCTTGCTGGCCATACACGGAATGCTAAGCAGTAAGCCAGTGATAAACATACACGGATTGCTCGTGCAGTCAAATTGAACCACTTGAAGCTGCCATTGATACCTGCCTGCTTGCTGGTTGCTGCTGCAGCAGTCGGTATCAACTGCTTTGCAGTTTTTATTGACACATGCGTCGTGGAATGAAGAGCGCGGGCGGAGGTAACTGCGCGAGAGCAGTTGACTGCTCGAGCAGTCAGTGTATGCCTTTTTTTTATGGAAGGGAAATCATCAAATGACCCCTCCCGCTCTGGGTGGAGCGGGAGTGTCAGACTCTTACTGACTAAAACCCATCCGTGTTCCTTCCTTAGCCCTTTGTGTTCCGGGGTAGCGGTAACCCTTTCGGACAATCCCGCACCCCCGGCAGGCTTCGGCCCTGACAGGCCCCTTCCTAGTCAGTGTATGTCTGGCGACTGCTTGGCTACACAATTAAATTTCACCGCGCTGCCCGAAGCAGTCGCGACTGCTCGAGCAGTTCCGTGTATGTGTGTACTGTAGTTTGCTATGCAGTCGCAGCTTGAAGGAGCCGATACTGGCCGCTTCAAGCTGTCCGTGTATGGCCGGCCTTATTTAAGTGGCAAAACTTATAACCACTAACCGAGCACAACCGAGACTCCGGGCTGTTACTTAGAGTTTCCATAAGTAAAAACTCCATTACACTTTGCTCGACATCGGAATCGAACCCCGCGGGCCAATTGCGTTACACATTATCAATCGGAATCGGTTTCATTTTGACAGTTCAACAACATTCATTGCGTTATTTACGTGTTGAGCAGACACATTTTTCGAACTTATGAAGTAATGGATTAGCAATTGGCGTCGAAATGATTCTGATTCCGATTGATAGTGTGTTACGCAATTAGGATTCAGTAGTCGTTAATAACAGCGAACATCACGCATGTATTCCCGACCGATGAAGTCAAAATGAGCTTTGCGTTGCCACTGATAACGCCGTGGAATTAGCAGTTTTGTTAAAACAAGATTTAAGAGCGTATACGGCGTACGGCATTTCATACAAACTTTCAAGCCCTTGTTTATCGAAATGAATGAACCGATTTTAATTAAACTTCATACGCATAAGCAGGATACAAAGGTCTAAAAAGTTATCGTAGTATCGATGTAAAACATACCACTTTCGCGTTGTCCCCGTGAGTTTTATCCTCTCTGATCTCTTCGATTCGGTTGTTCTCGCCTTCGCGAAGTAGCTGCAACAAAAAGGCAATTATTGGTGTTTTTACAATAGCTGCATAAATATTTCTTCAATGTTTTTTAACCGACTTCTAAAAAGGAGGAGGTTCTCAATTCGGATGTTTGTATTTTTTTTTATGTTTGTTCGCGCATAACTACGTCGCTTGCCAACCGATTTGAAAAATTATTTTTTTGTTGAAAAGAGTATAACTTCCCAAATGGTCCCATGAAAATTTTATCGAAATCGGACAAGCGGTTTTTGAAAAATCATCAAAAATCTAAAAATTTATCTACATTGTCTACATTAACGATCTTTTCGTTTACTTTTTTGTGGGGACAACTAAAAAGTGAAAAATAAAAACTTTTTACAAAAAAAAAAAACAACCGACTTCAAAAAAAAACACTACAAAGTGATAAATAACTTTAATTTCGGAAGTCGGTGTCAAAAAACGAAAATGCGGAACCAACGACACCGACTTCCGAAATTAAAGTTATTCATCACTTTGTAGTGTTTCTTTTTTAAGTCGGTTGTTTTTTTTTGTAAAAAGTTTTTTTGTGTATTGATTACTCTTCCGATTGAAATAAGCGTCTTTACAAGTTTTTTAAAGGCATATTCAAGGGCGTTTTACGAATTAGTTGACAAATTATAAAGCAAATAGGATGTACCGCAAAACGGGGCTACTTTGACTTCCAGGGTTACTTTGACAGACTTTGGAGCTACTTTGACAGAGCGCCAAAATCGGTTTTCACGTGTGCTCAGCAAGTGTGCGTGACCTCGAGTAATATTGCGCGAGGCGCGGGGTGTGGGGAACGCGTCATAGCGTTGTGAATGTTGTGATCGGCCTTGTCAAAGTAGCCCCGCCTGTTCAAAGTAGCCCCGTTTTACGGTAGATCACACTTCCTACTTCCTACTGATATCCTACTCATCATCATCATCATCATCAGACTATAATGTTCCCACTGCTGGGACACAGGCCTCCTCTCTGTGAGAGGGAGTGGGCCGTAATCCACCACGCGGGCCCAGTGCGGGTTGGTAGATGTCACATGTCTTTGAGTTTTTGGTTCTAGGACATGCTGGTTTCCTCATGATGTTTTCCTTCACCGTTTTGAGAGCAGTGGTGATGAAATAATTTACACAAAGTAAAGCGCCTGTCTGGGTTCGAACCTACGACCTACAACTCGTAAGTCGCGGCCGATACCACTGGGCCACCACTGCTCTCCTACTGTGATAATATGAAGTTTCTGAGGATGGATGGATGGATGTTTGTTACTCTTTCACGTAAAAACTACTGAACGGATTTTGATAAAACTTTACAGTATTAAAGCTTTTACATCAGAATAGAAAGAAAGAAAGAAAGAAAAAGTATTTATTGTGACTCGTACAGGAAGATCACCAACTAAACTAAACACAGTAAAAATAAAAATAAAAACCAAGTTATATAAAAAAATAAAGTAACAAAAAGAAAAATGAGACAGAAACTCCTATACGAGGCCAAAAGGCTCCTATCTCAGCATGATGCTGCGACATTTAAAAAATAAATGTCGCAGCGCTGGTATTCTGATAGGGCCCGCCGCTGTGATGTCACGGGCAGTTACAGAAATAAATAAATAAATATTAAAATAGATTTAACCTGTAAAATATTAGCAAGTAAAATTAAATTAAATCGCGCCAGACGTAACCTCATTACTTGTCTATGCCTTGAGTGTCACAGGCACTTTGGTGGTCTGTGCAACTTTCTTTAATCATTGGGTCTGTGGCATTGCTGTGACAAGTAAAAGGTCGCAGGCGCCGATCTTCAGACGTAAATAAATACCTTTTATAAAAAATACATTACGGCTGTCTAGTGGAACAGCATTACAGTGAACATATAATGAAAGTGGAGTGTGAAAGTCAGTTAACGGCATGGATGAAATGGTGAAATAAAAATAAACTAATGTTGAGTGTTATCAAGCTACAAATTTTACAAGAAACACGTGACAAGGAAACAAAACATTGTGTAAGCCAGCAACATCAATTCGTCTGATGCTACCAGTAAAAGAGTGAGACAAACAATAGAATTAATCAATTATCGAACTTGTACCAATTAAACACCAAACAAAAACACGATGCGAAACAACTCCTATGCCTATTCAGTGAAACAGTCGCTGCCTAGCGTTGGGACCACCGTTGCAAGTTGCGTGCACATCAAGGGTAGGTTCAAAGTTTGGTATCTTTTTGAAGCTCCAGTAAATGCTGTTTAAATTTTAACCTGAAAGTACCAACTGTCTTTATAGCACGAAAAGGAGGTGGCAAGTCGTTCCAGCAACGAGAGGCAGCGAATTTGAAACTACCACGGAATGCAGCAGTTCTATGGGATGAGGCTAACATGAGGTAAGAGGAAGCTCTGGTCTTAATTTTGTTGACATCGCGTGACCAGGACAGTTTATTATATAAATAATCTGGTTTTTTTGTGAGAATTGTGCCAAAGAGTAGGGTAGCCAGGTGAAGCTTTCTGCGCGCTGACATTCTCATCAAATTACCCTTATTTAAAAATGGTGTGATGTGGGACCGTGGTGGGACATTGTAACAGAATCTTGCACAAGCATTCTGCACCCGCTGGATCAGTCTTTCGCTTCTACCGAGAATACATGCCCCATACACAGTGTCAGCGTAATTCAGCTTGGATAGGACAAGTGACTCGCACAGCATGACACGCATATCCACACTTATGTAGGGGCGGATGCGATACAAGACCTTGAGTCGGTAGAAGCAGTTGCGCACGGCCTCCAATATGTGTGCTTCAAAATGCAGCTGTCCGTCAAATACTACACCCAGATTACGTGCTTCCAAAACCCTTTCCACGCCACATCCATCAATCCTCAGGTCCATGTTGCAAGCAAGCATTTTGTTAAGGAAATCCCTAGATCCCATCACAATATACTTGGACTTACTGGGATTCAGGACCAGGGAGTTTCTTGCAGACCAAGCTGAGATCCTTTCCAAATCTTCATTGATCTTTTGTACAGTTTCAGCTACATCCTGGGACCGGAAGGAAAGGTACAACTGCAGATCGTCAGCATAAAGGTGAAACTTGGTGTTGATCAGACAGTTAGTGATGTCAGCACTGTACAAGATGAAGAGAAGTGGGCCTAAGATCGATCCCTGAGGCACGCCCCTGTGTACGCGCATTGGACCAGAGGACATGGTATCTCCCCCGTCACTAGTCACCTGGACAAACTGCGATCGATTGCTGAGGTAACTCTCAAACCATTTTACAGTCTCGACTTCACACCCATAGTAAGACAGCTTGGAGAGTAGGAGTGACGTGTTAATTGAGTCGAAAGCACGCGAAAAGTCCAGTAGGACGAGCAGGGTTCCCATACCCTGGTCTCTGGCCTCAAGAATGTTACCGACAACATCCAGGAGCGCTGTTGCTGTGCTATGGGCCCTGCGAAAACCAGATTGAGCTAGTGGCAAGATACTGTGGTGCTCAAGATATGCCCTAAGTTGGTCAGAGACAACCCTTTCTAAAATCTTGGACAGACATGGAAGTAGGCTTATTGGACGGAGGTCTTTAACGCTAGTGGGGTTAGGTACTTTTGGGATCGGTCTAACTATTGCCATTTTCCACAGATCAGGGAAAGAAGAGTCGGCTATGGATCTGTTGATGATAGCTGTGATCACTGCAAGTGTTCTAGGGAGTGTCAACATCAGCATCTCCAGAGAAATTTGGTCCGAGCCCTGCGCATTGGACTTAAGACTACGCAAGATCCTCAGCACTGTATCCTGCTGGACCGGTTCAAGCTGGAAATGACTGTTACCGTGTCTATGATGCTCAAAATAAGTTAAATCTGCAGTAGTGACCTTCCCACTGCCTGGCACATCCAAAAAGTGTTGGTTGATAGAATCAGGGTTGTTACAGAAATGAGGCAGACTATGTTCTGGTTTTTTTGAAGTGGCTACAGTTGCTTTGATATGACTCCATAACTTCTTAGGTTGTTTAATATTATTATTGACATATGTTTTAAAATATGCGCACTTCTCACTATCAAAAGCAGCTCTGACAAGGTATTTAAACTCCTTGTAGGATTTAATATGATGTTCGGATTTAGTCGATTTCGACTTCAAATGGCACTTATCACGCAGCCTCATCATTTCCCTAACCGTGTCTGTTATCCAGGGATAAGACTTCTCTTTAATTTGGACTTTTTTGTAATAGCACATAGGATACTTTTTATCTCTATATTCCCACGGGATCGACACTTATGCGGGTGAAACCGCGGGGTGCTGCTAGTATTTTATAAATTACGAGTGTATATCTAATTAATAGCAGTGTAAATTCATAATCTCAGATAATTTACGTTCGAACGCCACTTAATCAGTTATCTACTTTAGTAGAATGTATTCTAGGTTCATTTTTGAGTGAAAATTTGTAACAAAAAGGTCCTATGAAGTTTTTGGTTGCAATGGAATTTGAACTTTGTTAAGTATGACATAGAGTTTGTTGTTCCATAACTAGAAAATTGTCTCACATTCTTAATACAAATACACGAGCCGTCTGAACGTTTGAAGTTTATTATGATTTTTTTGTAGTGATAAGAATAATTCATGATGATTTTAAAGGGGAAATAATAATGGTTCCGAAAAACAAATTAATCTCCAGCGATCTGTGGCCGACTAAAAAAAAAATGGATCTTCGAATAACAAAACTAAACTTCCGAATAAAATACTGAACTTCCGACAAAATTATGAAGTTACCGACAACAGAGGTTTTGTCAAAATAATAATTAAATAAATACGCGGGGCTACGTCGACTTAGGATGCAAGAGTGAGCGCAGGGCACCCCAAGGTTCGGTTTGGTTACATAATCAGCCTATAATGTTCCCACTGCTGGGACACAGGCCTCCTCTCTGTGAGAGGGAGTGGGCCGTAATCCACCACGCGGGCCCAGTGCGGGTTGGTAGATGTCACATGTCTTCGAATTTTTGGTTCTAGGACATGCCGGTTTCCTCACGATGTTTTCCTTCACCGTTTTTGAGAGCAGTGGTGATGAAATAATTTACACAAAGTAAAGCACCTGTCTGGGTTCGAACCTACGACCTACAACTCGTAAGTCGCGGTTTGGTTAGTTTACTTTAATTAAACCCTTTGCATAGAAATAGGAGCCCCGCGAAGCGGGGCTCCATTGACATAGGATGCAAGAGCGAGTGAATGAGAATACAAATACCTTTACCTGGGTATATCAAAACGTAATTTAAGCTGGTAGAAAAGTATTATAGCAATAAACAGTCATGTTTATTGTTCGAATATTTCAGTATCTCATTCGGTCGTTTAGTCATTTTTATTCGGTCAAAAGTAGTCGGAATGTTAGTATTTTAGGCAGTAGATTTAATATTTTGAGTAAGGACAATTCCTATTTTTGTCGGAGATTTTATTACTATCCATTTTAAAGGTACATACCTTGTCGACTTCCGGCTCAATCTGCTCGTTGGTGCCGCCTCTGCCGAGGACTCCCTTCTCCATCAGCGTGGCGCGCTTAGCCGCTAAGTACATTGATCTGTTGGAGAAAAAAATAACAATAAGCTACTACAAACATCCATACTATCACATTAATATTATAAGGGCGAAAGTTTGTGAGTGTGTGTGTGTGTGTTTATATGTTTGTTACTTATTCACGCCTAAACCACTGAACCGATTTAGATGAAATTTGGTATAGAGATAGTTTGAGTCCCGGGAAAGGACAGGATACTTTTTATCCCGATATTCCCACGGGATCGACAATTACGCGGGTAAAACCGCGGGGCGCAGCTAGTAATATTATAAATGCGAAAGTGTGTCTGTCTGTCTGTTACCTCTTCACGCTTAAACCGCTGAACCGATTTAGGTGAAATTTGGTACAGAGATAGTTTGAGTCCCGGGAAAGGACATAGGATAGTTTTTATCCCGATATTCCCACGGGATCGAAACTTATGCGGGTGAAACCGCGGGGCGCTGCTAGTAGACAAGTATATCAACCTGTAACTGCCCCACCAAGGTTATCATATTATCCAGTAACTGAGTTATCTAACCAGGTGCAACTAAGTAAGTGAGTACCAGTACTTTACATGAAGCGACTGCCTATCTGACCTCCACAACCCAGTTACTGGGTAATACGAAACCCCTTGGTAAGACTGGTTGTCAGACTTTCGGGCTTCTGACGACCCGTAACGACTGTCAAAGATCCACGAATAACAGCCGGGACCCACGGCTTAATGTGCTTTCCGAGGCACGGAGGGGTCTTGGTATGTAAAGATGGTCACCCATCCACGGACCAACCGTGGCAAGCGTAGCTTAACCTGATCGATCGACCCGTGCGGCTGTTATTACTTAGCCACAAGCCCCTCAGGTAGATACTAGAGGCGGACTTAAAGCCATAGGTAGAAAATGCCTGGCATTAAGTCCGGCTCTGTACATTAATTATGTGCTAGAAGTATTAAATAATAATAATAATAAGTATTTATTTTCTCACCACAATAAACATTACAGACATTGTTAAATATGATATATTATTTGGTTTAGTTTACTGTGGGAGGCTGGTGCAGTGGCGTGCGTTGCATATAGGCATATAAGCAGTGCCTACCTCGATATATCAACATAAGCCTGTCAATTACATTTCAGTGTGTGTGCCCCACAATTAAGAAACTCACTAAATTATCATACCTAACAAAACACAAAATCTTCATACAAACACGCGCGGCAGTAGGCAGTCGCCGGACGGCCTACTCGGCTCCCGTACTATTCGCACATTGTCATTGGTCTTTACTCGTTCAAGTTAATACGACAAAATTAAAAATACGTACGTCTCACGCGTAATACCATGACGTTCGACCTTCGCAATTTATCACCCTTAAGTAGGCATGCCTACTCAAATAACCACACTTTTGAGCTCACTTTTTTTCTGATTAGTGACCGCGTTTGCCTAGACTAGACCCGGCCTAGTGCCTACCTATTCTGAAAACCAATGCACGCCACTGGACTGGTGCTTTAAGGGCCTGTGTTCCAGGTTACCAGGTCTCCGCCCTCTAGCAGTTCGATACATTGCATGATAAATAAATACTATAAGTTCACTAAAGTTCTGCTTACCTCTTGATAGTTAGGTAGTACAGCTCAGCGATGGCCTTCACGGAGTAGTCGGGAACGAAGGAGTGACGCAGCATGGAGTCCATGTTGAGGTTCTGTAGCGAGCCCAGCGTTGAAGGCGCGGGCGCTTCCGCTGTGGGACAAAAATATTACGTTAGTTAAAGTTGTTATACAGGGTGAAATTTTAATCACCGTTTTCCTCTTAGGGGGCCATTGTCCTCAGCATTATGAACAACTTTTACTATGGGACCAAAACAGAAATCGTAAAAAAAAAAATCCGCTGTTCCCTACATTTATGTTCGCTTATCTCGTCAAAATGTAGGGAACAGCTGATTTTTTTTTTCGCGTTTTCATGTTTCGTGCTATATGTGTGCCAAATTTCATCCAAATCCGTTCAGCAGTTTGTGCGTGAAGAAGTAACAAATGTACAAACACACTCACAAACTTTCGCCTTTATAATATTAGTGTTATAGTAACGAAGAATTTATGACTGTTTGTCTGGATGTATGTTCCGAATTGGCGCAAAAACGGCTGAACGGACTTTGATGGGCACACAGAGAGTTTATAACCTGGATAAACACATGATATAACTGTGAACGTACAGTCAACAAAAGAGATAAGTATGCAGGATCGTCGGATATAGTTGAAGTTTAGTCGAAAACTGGTAGACGTTCTCGAAGCAAATTTAATTTTTACCCGACTACGGCGAAGCAAAAAGGAGGGTTATGATTTTATTTATTTATTTAAGGACTTTGGAAGACTTACAACTAAATACAATAGTGATAAATAACAGTATGATAATCTGACAGCCAATTACAGGTCTTCACGTCTAGAACTTGTCTGGATTTGTTTGGATTTTGACCGGTATGTTTGTATGTTCATCTGTTCCCTCATAACTTCTAATCTGTTTGTCATAATTAGACAAATGAGGTATCATTGGAAGCGTCTTGATCGTCCGCTGGTTATAAGCTATGTGACGTCACATTAAATTGAATATGGTGCCCTCTAGCGGACATAAAGTCACGATTAAAAAAAAAATGTTTTTAATCATTCTGTGTGGGGTATCAAATGAAAGGGCTTAATTATCACATTTCAAAAATATAAATATTACCCAAATATGCTCCAAAACCCGACTACTGAAAAGGATGAAACAAGAAAATACCTTCCCGTGGTCTCATGCTTTTAATATGTTAGTACAGTGGCATGCGACCACGGGAAGGTTTTATTAATAGAAAACAAACAGCTCATTTATCAAATTAAATTTCAGTCTACAACATCCATCGGTTTCTTACTAAACTTCAACTATATCCGACGACCCTGCATACTTATCTTTTTTGATGACTGTACCTATGCCATTTTTAACTTTTTATAACATCTTGTAACTGACACATGCTGAGCTGGACTCCCATTTGGTGCAACCTTGAGACGCACACCGCACTGTGTACGTTTCGTTGTTAATTTTATTTTAAGTATTCGTCATAGACTCATAGTGTCACTTTTATTTAGATATGTATGTTTTTCCTTTTTTTGTTTTTGTATCGGCACCTTATTATGTTCATGTGGGTACTTGGTTATCATCTAGTGTTGTGCTGTCTTTTATGTGCGCCAAATAAATGGTTTATCTATCTATCTATCTAACTACTCTGTTTCAAAAAGATTTTAGGTCTAACTCACCGAGTCCAACATTCTGCGTGAGCGCCTGCACGCCGAAGTAGGTGAAGGGTCCGGCCTCGAACACCAGGTTCTCGCGCCCCACCGTCACCTCCACGCGGCCCTCCAGGATCAGCACGAAGTAGTCCACCTGGAACAAGCAGGGACCGTAAGATTTTGGACAAAAATAATCTCTTCGTGTTTCCGAATTAGTAAGAAAATTCGCACAACAGAGTAACCCCGGGACAGAAGCAAAGCTTCTATACTCCATAGGTTTAGGTAGTTAAATAAAGGTAAACAATAAAACCACGTGACTTAATTAAGGGCTTAAAACCACAGATATAGATACACCTAGATAACGCAAGAGCACCTACTTCGCGTGCCAAAAATCAGACCAGCTTACGTTCGAAAATCACAAGCCGCCACTTTCGCGCTCAGTCCTGCGTACTGCTGGCTGGGTGAGCGTGAGCGAGAGCGCGAGCTTGTGACGTCATAGTAGGTAGTCAAAAAGTGGCACGCTTAGTTTTCATACAGTTCGTGATACTTGCGTTATCTAGGTCTATCTATATCTGTGGTTAAAACGAAAATGCGGAACCAACGAAACCGACTTCCGAAATTAAAGTTATTTATAATTTTGTAGTGTTTTTTGAAGTCGGTTGTTTTTTTTTTTTTTTTGGTAAAAAAGTTTTTAAAAAGACAAACGGGGTCGGCGTAGTAACAGCGCGCGGGCTGCCCGTCCGCACCGGAACGCGTGTATACTCACAGGTTTCCCCTCGGAGAAGACGTATCTCTTGGGGTCGTTCTTGTCCTCGTCGCCGCGCAGCTTTATATGCTGGATCACGTCCTGCTTCAGCAGGCGCCGCAGCACCGTCTCCGAGATGTGCTCCACTCGGAATGGTTCAACGCCTGGGGGGAGGAATTAAGTTTACTAATCTGCGTTCGATAGTCCTCGATATGACTTTAAACTGTCATGCATTTAGTATTGAACTAAATGTAGAACGCCACCTGTAGGCTATGGGATAAATACACCCAAATAGGCTCGGATGGAACAGTCGATA
Organism: Amphipoea oculea; assembly: GCA_945859645.1. Lineage (NCBI taxonomy): Eukaryota > Metazoa > Arthropoda > Insecta > Lepidoptera > Noctuidae > Amphipoea > Amphipoea oculea. Next base: position 10,558,799 of record OX243891.1, on the reverse strand, counting down.
TTAGTGCAGGATATCAACTTAGGGCGGCGGCTGATGAACATCTAGCACGTCAAAGGTGGCGCCCACGGACCCAGTCAGGCGGTCGACTGTACACCCACCAACTCGCACTAGACAAGCGCGGTGGGTTAATTTGCCTAAACCCCTACTCTCTCATGAGAAAGTAGGGAGGCCTTTGCCCTGCAGTGGGATGTCACAGGCTAATAAGAAATAAGAATCTGCGTTCGCGATTTAACCTTTTAACCGCCCGACTTTATAACATTGTCGAGCCCCCAGCGCCCGAAAAAAAAAAAAAAAAAAACGGAAATAAATACCGATGAAACGAGCTGTGATGATGTAATAATATAATAATACAGATTAAACGAGCTGTGTTATTTGGTCGTATATATAAGGTGTAAAAAAATTAACTGCAAGAACTTTAAGAGGTGCTGTAGACCATCGAACTGAACAACTTTCACTATGGGACCAACTCTGAAATCACGAAAAAAAAATGAGCTGTTTTATACATTTTGGCCGAGTAGGTATTGAACTTTTGTATGAAACTGCTGATTTTTTTTTCGTGATTTCGGTGTTGGTCCCATAGTGAAAGTTGTTCAGTTCGATGGTCTAAAGCACCTCTTAAAGTTCTTGCAGTTAATTTTTTTACACCTTATACAGGGTGAAATTGAACACATGCGACAAATCGAAATGGGAGATTGTACTCATTATTATGAACAACTTTTACTATGAGACCGAACCTGAAATCGCGAAAAAAAATCAGCTGTTCCCTACATTTTGACGAGTTATGCGAACATAAAATGTAGGGAACAGCTGATTTTTTTTTCGCGATTTCAGGTTTGGTTTGATTGGGAAAATTTGACAGTTTCGGGTAGCTTGATGTGCTGGCTTCTGCTGTACATACATATATACCTACGTCACCACTTTTTCACAGTTACACTCCTACTAATAAACGTTGTATAGCGTCTGTATAGTTACTCAACGCTTTGTCTTCTTCTTTCGAAAGTCAAATTACTGACGACTGAAAGAGAGAAATCGGTGTGTAACTATGCATCTGATATAATACGTTTATTAGTAAGGGGGTTAATGTAAAGTATTACTCACTCAGTCAATTCTATTATTACCGTGGGAGTAATCAGTTTTCCTCTTAAGTGACGTTGGTAACAAAAAATCACCTACCTATTGGTTAGTTTAGTTTTATTTAATGCTGATTAATTCGGAGTGCTAAATACTCAAAGCGTTTCAATTAAACTATACAGGGTGAAATTGAAAACATGCGACACATCGAAATGGGAGATTGTGGTCATCATTATGAACAACTTTTACTATGGGATCAAACCTGACATCGCGGAAAAAAAACAGCTGTTCCCTACATTTTGACGAGTTATGCGAACGTAAATGTAGGGAACAGCTGATATTTTTTTCGCGATTTCAGGTTTGGTCCCATAGTAAAAGTTGTTCATAATTATGAGTACAATCTCCCATTTCGATTTGTCGCATGTTTTCAATTTCACCCTGTATACGACTCTGGCGGAATGGACACGAAAATATTTGTCGGATTAATCCGACGTAAGCGGTTAAAAGGTTAATTGCCTAAAATGTAAACGAAAATGGAAAACGATGGATGAGGTCTATGATGGAACGAGCGTGCCCGGAAGATGCCTAAGGCACTGGAACTCCCACGCATCGACGAAACACAGCAGGCTGTTTGACGCCGGACTCCGGTGGGAGGGTGGTCGCAAACCAGGCGGGCGTTAGCCCTTTCACAGCAAGGTAAGAGTTGGCAGTCAGATAAGGTGTTGGTCAGACTGTAGCCCTACCACCGCAAGTGAAGAGTTGGCAGTCAGATAAGGTGTTGGTCAGACTGTAGCCCTACCACCGCAAGGGAAGAGTTGGCAGTCAGATAAGGTGTTGGTCAGACTGTAGCCCTACCACCGCAAGGGAAGAGTTGGCAGTCAGATAAGGTGTTGGTCAGACTGTAGCCCTACCACCGCAAGTGAAGAGTTGGCAGTCAGATAAGGTGTTGGTCAGACTGTAGCCCTACCACCGCAAGTGAAGAGTTGGCAGTCAGATAAGGTGTTGGTCAGACTGTAGCCCTACCACCGCAAGTGAAGAGTTGGCAGTCAGATAAGGTGTTGGTCAGACTGTAGCCCTACCACCGCAAGGGAAGAGTTGGCAGTCAGATAAGGTGTTGGTCAGACTGTAGCCCTACCACCGCAAGTGAAGAGTTGGCAGTCAGATAAGGTGTTGGTCAGACTGTAGCCCTACCACCGCAAGTGAAGAGTTGGCAGTCAGATAAGGTGTTGGTCAGACTGTAGCCCTACCACCGCAAGTGAAGAGTTGGCAGTCAGATAAGGTGTTGGTCAGACTGTAGCCCTACCACCGCAAGTGAAGAGTTGGCAGTCAGATAAGGTGTTGGTCAGACTGTAGCCCTACCACCGCAAGTGAAGGGTTGGCAGTCAGATAAGGTGTTGGTCAGACTGTAGCCCTACCACCGCAAGTGAAGGGTTGGCAGTCAGATAATTTGTTGGTCAGACTGTAGCCCTACCACCGCAAGTGAAGGGTTGGCAGTCAGATAAGGTGTTGGTCAGACTGTAGCCCTACCACCGCAAGTGAAGAGTTGGCAGTCAGATAAGGTGTTGGTCAGACTGTAGCCCTACCACCGCAAGTGAAGAGTTGGCAGTCAGATAAGGTGTTGGTCAGACTGTAGCCCTACCACCGCAAGTGAAGAGTTGGCAGTCAGATAAGGTGTTGGTCAGACTGTAGCCCTACCACCGCAAGTGAAGGGTTGGCAGTCAGATAAGGTGTTGGTCAGACTGTAGCCCTACCACCGCAAGTGAAGAGTTGGCAGTCAGATAAGGTGTTGGTCAGACTGTAGCCCTACCACCGCAAGTGAAGAGCTGGCAGTCAGATAAGGTGTTGGTCAGACTGTAGCCCTACCACCGCAAGTGAAGAGTTGGCAGTCAGATAAGGTGTTGGTCAGACTGTAGCCCTACCACCGCAAGGGAAAAATTGGCCAGTCGAATAAGGTGTTGGGTGAGACTGTCCAGGATGCGCCGAGCGCGAGCGTTCAGTTAAGTAACTGGCGGAACAAACTGCGCTACACGAGGAGGCTTCTTCATGCATCCCAACAATCTCTATTCAGCTACATCCGTTTACACTAGAAGCCGACCCCCAAGATAATTGGATAAAGGCTAGGCCACAGATATAGATACACCTAGATAACGCAAGAGCACCTACTTCGCGTGCCAAAAATCGCACCAGCTTACGTACGAAAATCATAAGCCGCCACTTTCGCGCTCAGTCCTGCGTACTGCTGGCTGGGTGAGCGTGAGCGAGAGAGCGCGAGCTTGTGACGTCATAGTAGGTAGTCAAAAAGTGGCACGCTTAGTTTTCATACAGTTCGTGATACTTGCGTTATCTAGGTCTATCTATATCTGTAAGCTAGGCAGATGATGATGCTGGTCTACTTACTGGTGTTCAGGAACTGGAAGGTGGCTAGTACGAGTTGAGGAGACACGTGCACCCGCTGGTGCTCGTGGTGACCTGCGAAGGCAGCTAGATCCTGGAACTTGTTCACTGGACGGGTCAAGCGTTTCTTGGTGCGGTTGTCACCTGGAAAAGAGGAGCAGCGTTAGAAAATGTTCAATCCATCTATCAATCTTTATTACCCGACTACGGCGAAGCAAAAAGGAGGGTTATGATTTTTACCGGTATGTATGTATGTTCATCTGTTCCCTCATAACTTCTAAAGTACTTGTCATAATTAAATAAATGAGGTATCGTTAGAAGCGTCTTGATCGTCCGCTGGTTATAAGCTATGTGACGTCACATTAAATTGAATATGGCGCCCTCTAGCGGACATAGTCATAATCTAAAAAAAAAATTTTTTTTTTTAGTCATGCCATGTGTGGTATCAAATGAAAGGGCTTAATTAGCACATTTCAAAAATATAAATATAATTGAAATAAGCCCCAAAATAATTAAATAAAAAATAAGTTTAAAAACTAAAACCCGACTACTGAAAAGGATGAAACAAGAAAGTACCTTCCCGGGGTCGCATGCCGCTGTACTAACATGTTATAAGCTATGGTAGCATGCGACCACGGGAAGGTATTTTCTGGTTTCATCCTTGTCAGGTTTTAGTTTTTAAACTTTTTTTTTTTGTGAACATAGGTATACATAAAAGGTCTTAAATATACACATTATTGTAGTCGAGCTGTATGTTCTACCTTGTTGAGAAAGAGTACTGCTCCACTAACTCCACTATTCTGGAAGCCTGACTTTAATCTGCTGTCAAATCGATCTCTGTCAATACAAATTGGCTAGAAGACTCGGGAGACAATGAAAACATAAGAAAATTTAAGGCATTTTATTGAGAGGAAATGCGGTTGGAGAGACTTTTGAAAAAGCCTAAGTAAAAAGTCATAATTCGAGGTTTGGCTCTCGCCTATTTCCTCCTCCAATATTGGACCAATTTAAAAGATATTTCATAAACTAAATAAGAATGAATGAATGAATGAATTGCACCGATCCCAGCGTGGTTAAACCAGACTCGATTAGGATATATATTGTGTCCCTCCCTTTGTTTTTCTTTTTTCATTAATAGTTGTCTTTGTACACTAGGCTTCTGTTGACTGCGGTTTAAATCGGCGTTTTTTGAGGGTTCTAGTGCTTATAAAAAAATAATGTCTCATCAAAAAGGAAAACATGGACATACACGTAGTTAATATTTATTATTCTGTAAAAAAATCATTGCTTTATTTATGGTCATTAACCAGAAAGAAAACAGGCGAGAGCGTTTTTATGGAGAAAAGACCACTCGCATTTCTTCTTAAGCATTGTTATTGCCACGGAGTAATTGTATTTACTCCATGGTTATTGTAGCAGTTTACGTTTAGACGTTTGATAATTATACAAAAGTTGACATTTATAATGCAGCCTTTTTTCTTTTACAACAATGGTTTTCAGTCCTAAATTCGAGAAATGTAATCAATGAATTTATTTCATGTAAAATTGCGTCTGATATTATCAAACAAAAACATTTATGAATGCATGTTATATTTGATACTAAAGCATCCGTTTCTCCATAATCATCAATTTTTTTTTTCGGAATTCGCAGTGATAACCTCTTATCATTGAAACTTATTACAGTTATTAAACATACAAAATACAAATAATATACTTACTGAAAACATCAGTTTCATCCACAATTTCAGCTTGAATCATCTCTTCGATGACATCCTCCAGGGTCACCAGACCAACGGTTTCATATACTGGGTCTCCGTCCCCTTCTTCAATGCGTTGGACAAACGCCATATGACCTTTGTGACCTGATGATTAAATATACTGATTAGTTTTAAACATCGGCATGTATTTAGCGCGGCGACAAATTAATCTGAATTTGGGATTAAAAAATAATTAAATCCGGTAGCAAAAATAATAGGTTGGCAGCTACAGCGAAGGATAATTTTAAGTAGAAAGTAGAAGCTTTAATAATCAATTGTTAGCATTGTTTTAATTTATACTGGCACTTGGCAGATAAAAAGTAGAAAATGGGCATTTTTAAATTATACAATGAGGTTGTATATAAAGTACGTAGTCGACGGAGCCCCGCTTCGCAGGGCCCCCCCTATTTCTGCCTGCAGGGCTTAAAGTAACCTAACACGAAGGGGATGACGGGGGCTGATTCGCTCGCATTGCTCGCTCACTTAAGCCCCCGTCATCCTCTTCAAACCTAACCTGTCCGAGTCGGGTCGCCCCAATTCCCGAGCTCGCTTCGCTCGCTCTTGCATCCTAAGTTCTCAAGTTGTGTGTTTCTGGGAATGAGTCTTCAGAGATGCCTATAGTTACCTATAATACAATTTTTTGTTATCCCACTGTTAATATTAGTCGTCATGTCGTTATTTATAGGACCTCGCCTATGATTTCAATTGGCCCTGTTTAATATGTTCGCTACCTTAAAGTAGCAGGCAAATAGTTAGTCGCCCTTTAAGTTTGTTAGTCGCCTGAAAAATAATATTCCTTAAACAACACAGTAGCCATAACGGACAGTAACTGCATAGAGGATGCAAGTGACTTAAAAGTTTGTCGTGTTCAAAAATATTTTTTGATTTAATTTGAGTCTACAAAAAATATTACACAGTTTTAAGTGTCTCCTGAAAAATTTGCTCAGATGGAGTTGGCTGGTTTGCCAATTAAGGTATCGATGTATATTGTAGGTATACGTAAACAAATGATATTTGATGCAAAAGTGTGTTTGTCTGCAGTGGCGGATTTACATATTTGCCGCCAGTAGGCTATTCAATTTTGCCGCCCCTACCGACCTCTACAGTAATGTCCCATGTCTTTTGTATACTGCTTCGCCTTTTCTTCAAAATGCTTAAAATGTTCTCGTTCATCAGCTACGAAAAACTTGCAAAGAGATTTGTAAAGATCGGCAACTGTGATAAAATCTACGGCAGAAGCCTGAATTTGAGCATTCGCTTTGTTTATTCTTTCCAAAAAAACATAGTAGGTATATAAATATTAATCGTTTTAATTTCAGTAAGACATATAAAAGAAATGTTAGCCCCTAAAAACTGCCTAGCTCCTAGGCTCCAGCCCACTCAGCCTATTGATAAATCCGCCACTGTTTGTCTGTAACATGCCGAAACAGCTAAACGGATTTAGATAAAATGTTTCACTCAGATAAAACTGGAAAACGCATAAACCATTTTATCCTAGCAGACGCATAAAATTGCAGACAGCGCCATTAAAACCCACAAAAAGCGCATTACATCACATAATTCCCAACAGGATAATCTTCACCGTCTGAACATTTAGTTACCTTCCCAAAAATAGCCGCTGAAAAATGTTCCGTTCAGCCCAAGGCTGGAGCCATGATTCATTATCTACAGCGTATTTATTTTATTTAGATAATTTATTTGACGGATAGTGCTACACGTGGGATAATGGATCAATTGGTAGTTTAGGCATACGATTATATCGATACCTGAGTTTGCATCGATTATTTTGTTACTCGATACTTTTCAAGCAATTTTGAGTACTATTAGAATAAACATTACTGACGTGATAACGTCTTATAAATAAATAAATCGATGAACGCCGGCTGCGCGCACGAAAAAGCATGACTTATTGTCACGTTCCGCCTGAGCCGAGCGTGCAAGCGAGAGCGCGGAACAAGCGATAGAGAGGCCCGATCGGCCTAAGCGTTCGGCTTGTGACGCATCTATCTGATGTTTTCTTATGACGTTATCACGTAAAATTATCGTCTGTAAATCGACTTTACAGACAACCAATTTTTTTTTAATTATACTTCTAGGGAGATGGTAGAAGGGTTGAATGCTCTGAATGAATTAATGAACGAAGGAAGGAGAGTGAATGAATGAACGTACCCACGTAAAAATAGCTGCTGAAAAATGTTCCGTCTAGCTCAAGGCTGAGCCATGATTCATTATCTACAGCGTATTTATTTTATTTAGATAATTTATTTGACGGATAGTGCTACACGTGGGGATAATGGATTGATCGGGAAAGCTGGTTAGAACATGTTGTATATGGTTTTTGTTTTTGCGAGTTTTATTGTCTTAAAAATGTTTGGCCTTATAGAATTTCAGAACAGATGGTTAAATGGTTTGTAACGATTAAATGGGAGAATGAACTAACGCACGAATGAATGAATGAATTGACCTGAGTGAATGAATGAACAAACAAGTGAGTGAATGATCCTTCACTTGCTGTGGACTACAGCTGAACAATAACATATTGGTACAAAATTCTAAAATTACTGACCTGTAAACTGCTTCCACTTCGCATTCAAGCAAACATTTTTGAACACAAAGTTTCAAGCGTTCTAGTAGATGATTAATTTTAGAACGAATGAGTGAATGAATGATTTAGAGAGTAAATATTTTTTTTAAATTAATACAATATGTATGTAACATAAATAACACCCCAAATAGAGTATAACGTTAAAAGCATATTACAATGGCCAAAATGTTATTATTTTAAAGCTATTTTTATTTTATTAAGTAAATGGTGTTGCTCCAAGCATTACTTTATGCATTTAAAATTGAGTCTTATTGCCTTGTCATAAGATTTAATTTTGTTTGGCTCAATCGGCGGTCATTATGGCAAAATACATATTTTTTTTAAATATACCTATATTAAAAGTTACTGAAATCGATTCAGTAGTAAATTATGAACAAACTACTTTAGGGAATTGCGTTTATTTTGTTACACCTTACATAATCAGCCTTTAATGTTCCCACTGCTGGGACACAGGCCTCCTCTCTTCGGGGGTGGGCTGTAATCCACCACGTGGGCCCAGTGCGGGTTGGTAGATGTCACATGTCTTTGAATTTTTGGTTTCTAGGACATGCCGGTTTCCTCACGATGTTTTCCTTCACCGTTTTGAGAGCAGTGGTGATGAAATAATAATTTACACAAAGTAAAACGCCTGTCTGGGTACGAACCCACGACCTACAACTCGTGAGTCGTGGCCGTTACCACTGGGCCACCACTGCTCTCCTCCTGTTATATGGGCAAATCCTTTTTGCATCACCATGCTCAATAGACTTACCCTCCTTAAACTGCTTCAGCATGACATCCAACGTGACGTCTTCAAACACAAAGTTGCAGGGGTTCTGGTAGTACTGGCAGAGCGTGCGCAGCGGCGTGTTGTCGTCAGGATCCACGAACGCCAGGTCCTTGATGAACAGCACCGTGATGATGTTGCCGCGAGCGCCTTCGTATACTGGGATACGGGAGTAACCTGGAAATGTAAAATGGATTTTTAGTATTTGACTGAGATCTGCGGGCCTAAAAAGGCCACTTTGGCAGAATATTATTTGACATTAAAGCAATTCATATTTTGTGGACCATTTTACGAATCTCCATACAAAACTGTCAAACAGATGAATTGCGTGATATGAAATTGTACGCAAATAATATTGTGAATTGTCAGTTTGTGACCATTTTACGACTTTTATTATCACACTAATATTATAAAGGCGAAAGTTTGTGAGTGTGTGTGTGTGTGTGTTTATATGTTTGTTACTTCTTCACGCCTAAACCACTGAACCGATTTAGATGAAATTTGGTACAGAGATAGCTTGAGTCCGGGAAAAGGACATAGGATAGTTTTTATCCCGATATTCCCACGGGATCGACATTTACGCGGGTGAAACCGCGGGGCGCAGCTAGTGATTCATAATGTTATCCTTTTATGATTCTGCCAAAGTGACCTTTTTAGGCCCTCTGGTATATTGTATCGGGGTATGGAGTGGTCAGGGTATGATGCAAAGGCGTCCGTAGAGGGGGAAGTCGGTGTCTTGGGATCTGTATTTTAGTTTTTATCCGACTACGGCGAAGCAAAAAGGAGGGTTATGATTTTGACCGGTATGTATGTATGTTTGTATGTTCATCTGTTCCCTCATAACTTCTAAACTTCTTGTCATAATTTGACAAACGAGGTATCGTTGGAAGCGTCTTGACCGTACGCTGGTTGTTGGCTATGTGACGTCACATTAAATTAAATATGGCGCCCTCTAGCGGAAATAAAGTCATGACCTAAAAAAATTTTTTTTTTTAATCATGCCGTGTTGGGTATCTAATTAAAGGGCTTAATTAGCACATTTCAAAAATATAAATATTACTGAAATAAGCTCTAAAACAATTAAATAAAATATAAGTTTAAAAACTAAAACCCGACTGCTAAAAAGGATGAAACAAGAAAGTACCTTCCCGTGGTCGCATGCTACCATCTATATCTATACTAATATTATAAAGAGGTAAAAGTAAGTTTGTTTGTTTGTAAGTTTGTATGTAGGGGGTAATCTCTGGAACTACCAGTCGGATTTGAAAAATTCTTCTTGCATTTGATAGTCCAATTCTTGAGGAAGGCTATAGGCTATTTAACATCACACTATGACCCTTAGGAGCCGAGCAAAAAGAAAAAAAGTAAAAAAGAACGTTATGTGATAGCGCGGGCGGGTGATGCGATACGACGGGGTGGCTCGGGGGAAACAAGAAGTTTCACGCGAACGAAGTCGCGGGCTGAAGCTAGTTAGTGATGGGCGTTGAATCAACGAACTAGTTGAATCAACGTTGATGTCTCTTCAACGGGGTTAACGTTGAACATAAACAAATCAACTCGTTGAATTCGTCAACGAGTTACGAGACAACGACGTTTATGAATTCAACTCGTTTAACGAAACGAGAATATGAACTCAACGTTTTGTTATTTTCAACGTACGTAAATTGTATTTATATTTACAAAACTCCCGCTACGACGCGATAGTCATGACAATAATTTGAACTCTAAATAACGAATACAAGATTAGATATTTATTTAGTAATTTGATCATTATTTTTATAAGAAAGTAAACGATGACATTAAATTATCTTATTCGTGCGCGGAATGAAAACTTTCCGCGCCGGCGGGCCTGTGACTGGTCGAAGCAGCTGGTTTATCGTTCATGCAAGTTGACGTTCGTAACACGTTAACTCGTTGACGAAATTAACTAGTTGATCAACTAGTTGACAAACGCAATTCAACGTTAACGTTTCGTTGACGGAAAAACCTTCAACGACCCATCACTAAAGCTAGTAGCTTATAAGTATGTTAGTACAGCGGCATGCGACCACGGGAAGGTACTTTCTTGTTTCATTCTTTTCAGTAGTCGGGTTTTAGTTTTTAAACTTATTTTTGAATATTTTTTTGTAATAAGTAGGTAATAGTTTTGTTGAAAATATTGCAGAGTTTGACCAAGGTTTCGAGATGTTTTGCCGTTGACACTGCACCCGTAGCTTGTATCAATACGCCAGGCCGACACACTTACACGTATTAGTCCATATCTTGAAAATTTCTGAATCGATTTTGATGAAACTTGCACTGTTCCCTAAGTTGAAGTAAATGTAAGCCAATAAAAAAATGGTCACCATCCGATTAATAGTTGCGGAGAAATGCGTGGACAAACATACATACATCTATAAAATTTTGTGTATTTTTTTCGAAGCCCTAATAGATTGTCATATATGAATATATTGCAGTTCTAATAATATTACATACATACGTGTCGAATTGATAACCTACTTTTTTTGAAAATAATCAGCTAACGAAAATACACTAATGTGCCGGCAATTTATTATTTTAGGTTAAAATAAAATCACTTTAATTAGTGTTTTTTTTTGCTTGGATATCTTTGGTTAGACGTACTGAGCGCTGTGTTAAATTTTGACCATTTATTTTCATAGGACCCTGTATACCATTACACATACCCACCAAAGGAGAGACATATTTTTCTGCGACTGCGCGACGCAAAGGAGTGGTAATGTGTTTATCAGCCTATGTATGTATGTACTAGCACTTTGCCCGCGACTTCGTCTACGTGTATTTCGCACTTTCCTCTAAACATTTCGAAAATGTATGTTTGATCTTTATCATTTATTTAGAGAAATTAGTATTCGGGCAAATTTTTAAGTTTATAGATTGAGATCAGATTTTTCACATAAACTATATCCCCGCTTTTCACCCCCACAGGGGTGGAATTTCGAAAAATCGTTTGGGATGTGTTCATTACTTGATTCAAAGAAAAACTAAAAACCCCGACTGCGGTAAAATACTTAAGTTAAAAAAAAACTGAAAAGCTAAAAACAAGCCCATTTTAAATTAAATAAAAGTTGGAAGCAGGCGGGACCCATTTGAGTATGAAAATATAAAAATAATATGGGTCAGCCTGCTTCCAACTTTTATTTATTTTAAAATGGGCTTGTATTAAGCTTTTCAGTTTTTTTTTTAACTTAAGTTTTTTACCGCAGTCGGGTTTTTTAGATAACTTTTTTTTTCTTTTAAATTAAAGAAGAGTAAAAAGTTACTCACCCGACTTAACAATTTCCGACATAGTCTCGAAGTCCAGGATGCTGTTAATGGGCAGCATGAAGCAATCCTTCAACTTGGTCATGACGTCGCTGACCTTCTTTTTGCGGAGGTCCAGGGCTCCGGAGATGATGTTCACCTCCTCCCTGTCTAGGTCGTTCACGTGATCTGTTACCTGTGTGGGGTTTGAGGGTAAGTATTAAAAAAAAAAACGGTCAAGTGCGAGTCGTACTCGCGCACCGAGGGTTCCGTACAAAGTAGGTATGTAACTACAAAACGGTTTTCGGATTTTTTCCTTTACTTGTGCTACATGACATTGCTTCTTGTCAAATTTCATGATTTTAGGTCCACGGGAAGTACCCTATAAATTTTGATTGCCTAAAGTGTCGAAATATACGTTTTTTTGCGGCATAAACGGCCGTATCTTTTTTCACGTCAACTTAGAAGTTTGATTTTTTCACAGCTTCAAGGGACTGTAGACCCGAGTATATGGTTTTCATTTTAACTCGATACCTCCACGCGTTCCTGAGATGAAGGGTCTTGACAGACAGACAACAAAGTGATTCTACATATAAGGGTTCCGTTTTTCCTTTAGAGGTACGGAACCCTAAAAAGGCTTGGTAAAAAAATTCAATGTATATCTTGAATTATGAGCTCCGGGAAAAGTTTAGACCTTGTAGTAGAGAGTTTGGGGTGAAGAATGCTAACAGCTATATAATCAGCCTATAATGTTCCCACTGCTGGGACGCAGGCCTCCTCTCGGTAAGAGGGAATGGGCCGTAATCTACCACGCGGGCTCAGTGCGGATTGGTAGATGTCACATGTCTGCGAATTTTTAGTTCTAGGACATGCCGGTTTCCTCACGATGTTTTCCTTCACCGTTTTGAGAGCAGTGGTGATGAAATAATTTACACAAAGTAAAGCGCCTGTCTGGGTTCGAACCTACGACCTACAACTCGTAAGTCGCGGTCGTTATCACTGGGCCACCACTGCTCCTAACATCTATAATGCTCATAACAGCTAAGGATGCTGATAATAAGGAGTACAAACCCTGACGAGCTCCTTTAGACGCTCCCTGTTGTAATGCGTGCCGATCTCTTCACCTAAGAAGTAATCGAGCAGCTTGCTCGTCGGCCAGGCTAACGGGGCACAGATACCCATCACGATCTGGAAGGTAAAACGTTTATTTGTAAGGGGAAATTTTTTGAAGTGAAACTTCTTTACGCACGCTTGACTTGGGGAATAAGCTGGCGAACGCTTGAAAAGTGTGATCGGGCGAGGGGAACGGGAGTTGATTGGGGGATATAAGCAAGAGAAAGCAGTGCGCGCGCACATTTTCTTTCTCTCTTCCTCTCATAGCCAAATACGTTTGAAGTTTCACTTCAGTCGTGTGGTCATAAGCACACCCGGTTTTTTTATTGCTGAATGGGCCCGCTCTTGACCTCGATCACGCCTGGTGGAAAGCGATGGATGAGGTCTATGATGGAACGAGCGTGCCCAGAAGATGCCTAAGGCACTGGAACTCCTACACATCGACGAAACAGCAGGCTGCTTGACGCCGGCCTCAGGTGGAGGGGTGGTCGCAAACCAGGTGGGCGTTAGCCCTACCACCGCAAGGGAAGAATTATTATCATAAATTAAAGAACAAAGAAAAGTAGAAAATAAAAGAATTTTTCATAAAGAATCACAGCATTGCCCTACAACGTGGCAATGCGGCCAGCCTTTTGGGCACGTTTCCTGTTAACAGCGATGCGGACGAATTTTTTGATTCCTTATAATAATTATTAAGTACGTTCTTGAAAAACTCACCTTCATAATCCAGATACTCTTGGCACCAACAAACAGCCCATGCCTAGCACAGACAGCCTGCGGCGTAATTTCAGCAATAAACACAATAGCCAGCGTAGAACCGATGACAGCAACCAATCCAGACGTCAGATCATCCAGAATGACGGTGAAGGTACTGTTAACAGCCACGTTACTGAGCAAAATGGTACAAAGGAGATAGTTTCCATGAGCTCTGACGGGCATGATCGCTCTGGCGTATTTCCGTTCTTTCTCGGTTCCTGTGTTAGCAATGATCTTCAGCTCAGTCCGGTCCAAAGCCATAAGACCTAAGTTCAAACCAGAGAAGAGAGACGCCAGGAGAAGTAGGACAATAATGAGGATTATGGAAGCCCAAAGGGGAAGAAGTTTGTTGTGGGTAGCCAGGACCTTCCATTTCTCAGGGCCCTGGTGGATGAAGAGCCCTTTTTCGGAGTTTTTGGCGCAGATGTAGAATCTGTAGTCTTCTAATGGTGGAGGGGCTAGCATGTAGAGGAGGGCGGAGTCCGATTCGGCGTAGGATACCTGCGTAGAAAAAATAGGTTAGTTAATCTATCCTAGGTGTCAAACTCACTGACCGCATTAAGAACTCTTTACTTCGTTCCAAAACACAAATAGCGGACGCTGGCCGAACAGCTGCTGCATTAAAGTGGAACTGGGCTGGCCATATCTGTCGCATGTCGGAGCAGCAATACGCAAAAGCCACCATTCAGTGGATCCCCAATGGCAGGAAACGACTGCGCGGCAGGCCCAGAAAGAGATGGCGGGATGAGCTGGACTCCTTCTTAAAGGGTTGGCCCACAATCGCAGTAGACCGGGAAAAGTGGAAAGAGGGAAGGGAGGCCTTTGCCTTGCAGTGGGACAATACACGCTTATAATAATAATAATGTATCAATAAGGCCTTGCCATAAAAGGACATTATCTGCCTATCCTTTTCCCAACTATGTTGGGGTCGGCTTCCAGTCTAATCGTACGCAGCTGAATACCAGTATTTTACATGGAGCGACTGCCTATCTGACCTCCACAAGTTGTGGAGGTGACCCAGTAACAGGGTAATACTGGTTGTCAGACTTTCGGGCTACTGACGACCCGTAACGATTGTCAAAGATCCACGAATTACAACCGGGACCAACGGCTTAACGTGCTTTCCGAGGCACGGAGGTCACCCATCCAGGAACCATACGCGGCAAGCGTAACTGAACCTGATCCATCGACCCGTGCAGCTGTTATTACTTAGACAGAAGCCCTTGCCATAAAAGGAAAACCAAGAAAATGTTTGGGTACTCATTTTGCGGCTTCTGCATTTACGTAAACCAACTTATTACCCTGATAGGTCCTTTTCGGCAAGACGAATTCCGAATATTGAGCCTTGTGACACTAGCAATAAGTATGTGTTTTACAGCAGATAGAACTTGAGATGGCGCTTGGTCAACTAATAAATTGTGAACTGGATAAGCAATAGCTCCAGAGCAATTACTACTTCTTAGCAAAGCAATTGCTCAGTTAACAGCACCTGTCTAGTCCAGATACACAAAACAAAATAGTTCATCAATATTTCTCTGCAGACGCATTAATATTCTCGTAAAATATAAGAAATGTTTAAAAAATTTATTGTGAATGCTTTTTTTTTTCGTTTTTATGTTAATGTTAGTTATTTTATTCTTATAAGTTTCAATTTTTTACAGAATTTATTGTGTTTTTTATGTTCTACTGTCAAAATGTTTTCTTCTATTATGTATTAGGTATTTAATTTGTTAGCTTAGTTGTTCATTTTATTGTGCATGCTGTGGTCTCCTGTAATTGAAAGAGTACACCTACCAAATACTTTGTCGTCAATTAACCACATAATGTTTTGTGTATATCTTTTGTTGGAGATCCTAAAATAAATAAATAAAATAATACTTAAAACTGCGTTCTGAATCATTTTACAGGATAATATTAATAGCCTCTCGACCGATTTCGGTCACGGTGGCCAATCTCAACGGAGGTTAGCCAGGTACGCGGGAGATATTATAGTGCACAAGTATGTGCGCAAACACAGGTGCACTCTCTGTTCCTTTACTCTCATAGTCCGATGGAACGGCAATCCGACACGACCGGGGAGAGATCAGGCGCAGGACCAACGGCTTTACGTGCTTCCCGAGACACGGGGGCATTTAACCACCAACTTCCAAACTCCGGACTGTTACTAAGGAATTTCTAATGGAAAACCCTATAACACTTTGTTGTACGACCCAGGAATCGAACCCAGGACCCCACGATCAACAGTCGCGCTTGCAACCACGAGCCCAACGGGGCAGTCATATAGTTTTACAGGATAGTAGACGATTAGAAAGGTATTCTACAAACCGGTTGATCGGTTTAACCCACAGATATAGATACACCTAGATAACGCAAGAGCAACTACTTCGCGTGCCAAAAATCGCACCAGCTTACGTTCCAAAATCATAAGCCGCCACTTTCGCGCTCAGTCCTGCGTACTGCTGGCTGGGTGAGCGTGAGCGAGAGAGCGCGAGCTTGTGACGTCATAGTAGGTAGTCAAAAAATGGCACGCTTGGTTTTCACACAGTTCGTGATACTTGAGTTATC
Source organism: Amphipoea oculea (assembly GCA_945859645.1). Taxonomy (NCBI): domain Eukaryota; kingdom Metazoa; phylum Arthropoda; class Insecta; order Lepidoptera; family Noctuidae; genus Amphipoea; species Amphipoea oculea. The sequence goes on along the minus strand of OX243891.1, from coordinate 10,542,511 downwards.
TAGGTCTATCTATATCTGTGGTTTAACCATAATTTAATGAAGTGTTCGACATTCATTTGGCTTTGTTTTACGACAGACGCTCTATAATGACCGAGTAACAGCTGTACACACACAAAACCAACCTCACCAAATAAATAAAAGGCAAGCACAATCAGCCTATATTGTTCCCACGGGTACACTACAATAATACGAAAAACTTTATTCCGAAAGTCACAAATACGAATTTCAGAATACCGATTTTCATAATTCCGAATGGTTCAAAATTCCTTTTATAACAACTCCTATTTTAATAATTCCGAAATTTCAATATCCCTAACGTTTATAATTACTATTCTCAAAATACCGAGTTTCAATAGATCGAATAACAAAAAGTCCGACTTAATGATAAATTCGAAACATCAAAAATACGAATTCCGATTATTAAAATACCGTTTAATTAGAATTCCGAAATAATAACGCTTTGTAAAACTGAATAGCAAGACAAATAAACACATATTTCCAATTGTAAGAATATAGATGGCACAAAACCAACAATAGAGCCCCTATTTCTGTATAACCAAACCGAACCTCGGGGTGCCCTTCGCTCGCTCTTGCATCCTACGTCGTCTATTACGTTCGTTGAGTTCGGGTGCGGTAACGGTAACGGAAATAATTCGGAGTATTGAAAATCGGAATGTCGTTTTTCGGACCGAGAACCCATCGAGCATTTGATTCTTCGAATATATGAAAATCGGAAAACAAACAAGCCGCATTTATGACTTTCGGTAAAATAAATTTCGTGATTTTTAATAATAGACATTATGATTCTTAGGTACCATGAAATTCGGACTTCTGAAAATCGGAACATCAAAAATTCGGAGTATTTGGGTGTTCCCACTGCTGGGACACAGGCCTTCTCTCTTCGAGAGGGAGTGGGTTGCACTGTAATCTACAACGCGGGCCCAGTGCGGGTTGGTAGATGTCACATTTCTTCGAGTCCTTGGTTCTAGGACATGCCGGTTTCCTCACGATGTTTTCCTTCACCATTTTGAGAGCAGTGGTGATGAAATTATTTATACAAAGTTAACCCACGACCTACAACTCGTAAACCGTTACCACTGGGCCACCACTGCTCTGAGAATAGAAAAGGCAAGCCAAGAAATAAAAAAAACAACTCACCCTGTACTCTTCTTTCAACAAATGATCGCAAGTATTGCCATACTCCGCAGGCGTATGCGTAAACGCTATAATAGTATCATTCGTAAAATTCTCCCCAAACAGCCTCAAAAAGAAATGAGTATCTCTCAAGACACTGGTGATCAACTCATCTACAATCTTGGGCTCCTTGTCGGACTCCTCAACTCTAAGACCCATCAATTTAACAGGTCCCGAGGGAGGTGGAGCAACTTTAGGTCCTAAGCTAGTTTCTGATGTATCTGTCGCATTTACAGTTCCATTTTCAGCAACGCCCGGCGCTTCTGGTGCAGCTGCCGGTCCTTCGTTTACTGCAGTTGCAGGTGTGGTGGTGGTTACGGTTTCAGCTTGACGTCTAGATCTGCTCCGTGTCGGAGGGTAGGAATACGATTGGATGATGAGGTTGGCGAAATCTTCATCGCCATCTTGGATTTCGTTTTCGATTGGTCTGTAACAAAAATTGTTGGTGGTTAGCGAGTTTGTTTGTTTTTCACGTTTTTTTACAGCGTAGGTTTTATTATATAAATTGAAGCCGCAAAATCTCCGACTCCTAAGATACAGGTCTGCGTACCTAGTTTAGGAGCCCGGAAAGCTGACTAGAATTTGAAACTTGGTAGTACAACCCACTGTCTCCATATGCTATGTACTGTGTTGTTGTTTTTATTTACTAATAAACTTATTGTTATTGTTTCAAATATCTATACTAATATTCACACTAATCACATCACACTAATATTATAAAGGCGAAAGTTTGTGAGTGTGTGTGTGTTTATATGTTTGTTACTTCTTCACGCTCAAACGGCTGGGCCAATTTTGATAAAATTTCGTATGGAGGTAGCTGACACCCTGGATTAACATATCGGCTACTTTTAATCCCGATATTCCCACGGGATCGACATTTACGCGGGTGAAACTGCGGGGTGCAGCTAGTAGTAATAATAAAGCTGAAAGGTTTGTTTGTTTGAACGCGCTAATCTCCGGAACTATCAGTCGGATTTGAAAAAATCTTTTTGCATTTGATAGCCCGATTCTTGAGGAAGGTGCTACGTGCATCACGCTATGACTCTAAGGTCTAATGAGCCGAGCAAAAAAAGAACGCTAAGCAAAAACGAAGTAAGATAGGCAGATGATGATTCAGCCGTCGAATAGAACGGATTAAATAATTGAATTCATGAGCATCCTTTTAAGAAGTCATTGTTATCATCATTATGAACAACTTTTACTACGGGACCAAACCTAAAATCGCGAAAAAAAAAAAATCAGCTCTTCCCTACATTTTGACGAGTTATCACACTAATATTATAAAGGCGAAAGTTTGTGAGTGTGTGTGTGTGTGTGTTTATATGTTTGTTACTTCTTCACGCCTAAACCACTGAACCGATTTAGATGAAATTTGGTATAGAGATAGCTTGAGTCCCGGAAAAGGACATAGGATAGTTTTTATCCCGATATTCCCACGGGATCGACATTTACGCGGGTAAAACCGCGGGGCGCAGCTAGTGTGAACATAAATGCAAGGAACAGCTGATTTTTTTTTCGCGATTTTAGGTTTAGTCCCGTAGTAAAAGTTGTTCATAATGATGATCAGTACAATGACCCATTAACAGGATGCCCGTGAATTTAATTTCACCCTGTATATTTCTATGCAATCTGTATTTTATTCGAGTAAACTGTAAACCTGCGGGGCAATTGCGTAACACATTATCAACCGGAATCGGTTTCATTTTGACAGTTCAACAACATTCATTGCGTTATTTACGTGTTGAGCAGACAAATTTTTCGAACTTATAAAGCAATGGATTAGCAATTTGCTTCAAAATGATTCAGATTCCGATTGATAGTGTGTAACGCAATTAGGGTGCTGCACTGTTCCATCAAGTGGCAGAAGTCTGGCTGTGGCTGATGATGAATTGCCTGCTCGAGATCGAACCCACAGCCTTGAAAGCTCAGTAACGACCTTGAGTCCTGTAATATTCGTGCTTAAAACAGATTACAATGCCATGGATATTATAGTCAAACGATAGATAAATATTAATATAGATAGATTCGTGATTTGAGCTAATGAAGGCTGGTGGTACCAACATAAAGTTATTGTTTCTATGGTGTAAAGAGGAATAAAATAAGGAAAAAACCGAGTGTGCTTATGACCACACGACTGAAGTGAAACTTCAAACGTATTTGGCTATGAGAGGAAGAGAGAAAGAAAATGTGCGCGCGCACTGCTTTCTCTTGCTTATATCCCCCACTCAACTCCCGTTCGCCTCGCCCGTAGCCCTTAGACATGGGTCGTACTTGCAAAATCGAGTACCAGGGCTTCCAAGTACGTCCACCTTAAGAAACCAGGGCCTAAAACCAGGGCTCGAGATACTTTAAAGTATTTTCTATCTGCATCGAAAACTGATCCATAACTTCATACAAATAAGAAGTACAATCGCGTAATCAAACAAAAGCCCTGTTGGAAGTAAAAAGTACTTGCATAGGAAATTGATCCGTGAATTCCTATACATAAGGAGCACAATCGCGTTTACAAATAAATACTTTTACAAACCATTAAAGTAAAAATACTTGCATACGAAATTGTTCCGTAGACTCTTACCACACCTCGGACACTCCATACAACGCTCGCAAAATAATTACCTATTACTACTACATAAACAAATGACGTTTGTATACGTGCAAATGTGTGCGTGAAATCTAGTAGCGTAAAAAAAAATGGCGCGGAAAGCAATTTGTGTCGGGGAACCGAACGACGTCGGCGGCGGCGCTGCCCGAACGTGTGCATTATTATGAAGTGACCAAGTAGTTCAATTGTTTATTTATATAGACGGGTTCGTAATGAAATAAAAACACTAAAATAGTTTAGTTTAAATGACTTTTCTGTAAATAATGGGTTATTAAATCGCATGTTATTAAAAATGCGAAATCATACAAACAGTATATGTAAATACGAATTCGGAAAAGCATCACAATATCCAACCATCGTGATTAAAACTCAAATAAAACTTTTAAATCGCATAATTGTGTGTCAGCAATACAGCGCTGCGGTTCGCGAGCGCCCTTGCTAAAGAGTCGGCGACGAATACCTCGAAGTGCGGGGTGAGGTGCGGTATCTGATATGAGGGCGAGGGAGTGTCCTTTCTGTACGTAGTACTATTCAGTATTCTGTGCTCTTACTGATAAGGAGTATGATCGCATTTGCGAAAACAAACGCGGTTGTTGAACTATTTGAGTACCTACGTACTCGAGCGTCGAGGCACGACGGAGCGAGATACTTTCAAGTATTTTCTATCTGCATAGAAAACTGATCCATAACTTCATACAGATAAGAAATACAATCGCGTATTCAAAAGCCCCGTTGGAAGTAAAACTACTTGCATAGGAAATTGATCAATGACTTCGAATAAATAAGGAGCAAAATCGCGTTTACAAATAAATACTTGCAAACCATTAAAGTAAAAAAAACTTTTTAAGAAAAAAAAACCGACTTCCAAAAAAAACTTTACAAAGTGAAAAATAACTTTAATTTCGGAAGTCGGTGTCTTTGGATCTTTATTTTAGTTTTTTGCCACCGACTTCCGAAATTAAAGATATTTTTCACTTTGTAGTGTTTTTTTGAAAGTCGGTTTTTTTTTTCTTAAAAAGTTTTTATTTCACGCTTTTTAGTGGGTCTGCTTATAATTTATCTAAGTTACAATAGCCTAGTGATCATCGCCTTTTACAAACAAAATATTGCTTTTCCCGATACAGGTAAGTTTATTGTTGAGGAGTTCTCCAGATCCACCATCAGCTCCGTATCACCATTCACATTGTGACGAGCATAAATTGCTTAGCAACCATATTAAAGTAATCGAATCGCAACCCGTGAAATACTTAGATATTATTGAGTAGTTCCGGTGGCCATCTGTGGTCTTCATCATCAGTTCCACATCACCAAATAGTGCTTTCCGAGAGCAAATGCACGAGTTACTATAAAAAATACCCAAATCGCTATAGGTGTGCCTATAATATTTGAAGAGTTCCTTCGATTTCTCCAGGATCCCATCATCAAATCCTGCCCTGATGTTTTTAGACTAGATGCTGATAATCCTGGCTGCAGCATCAGGCCAGACTTGTCAACATTGCATTGAACTTAAAATTTAGTCCTGTTTAAAATGAGCCCAAACACGACTACGGTGCTGTAATTTCAAGGTTGGTACTTTTTCTAATGCTCCTGGCTTCAGCATCAGGTCTTTATGTACTTCGGTGTTCCTCATTAACAGTACGTTTATCCACACATCGAGCCCTTTTCAATGAGCCTTAACACGATATATCTGCTGTTAGTTGTCGAGGAGTTAGGTACTCTGCAGACTATCCTGACTGCAGCATCAGGTCATGACTTGATGATCATGAGACCAAATGTGGCAAATGCCCTATCAAACATCAAAACAATTGACTAAAACAGTCCTTGCCTGTTCGAGTAACTTCTTACTGTTAAGGAGTTGTAACTTCCATCATCAGCCCAGCTACCTGAGATGGTGACAACCATACGCAAATAATAATAATAATAATAATATTCCACAACTATCACACAACGCCATCTAGTCCCAAGCTAAGCAGAGCTTGTGTTATGGGTACTAGACAACTGATAAACATACTTATATATTTCTAAATACATACATATTATAGATAAATACACAAGATACTTCGTAAAATATGCGAAAAACAATAAGTGAGCCTATACAATTAAAAGGTTGCCCTCGATTACTCTAAGATCCCATCATCAGATCCTAACTTGGTGACAGTGGGACCACCTCAAAACTATCTACTTTGGAACAAAAAAAGAATTTTGAAAATCCGTCGACAATTGGCGGAGTATTCGATGAACAAACATACAAAAAAAAAAAAAAAGACGGGTTGCACTCCGGGAGTGCCGGCAGAAGTGAAAACCTGAATATTAACGTTGAAATAAATCAATTATGAATTGAATTAATATAACTAATTTTTTTTCACTATTTCTGCGTCACTTTTTTCATTAATCGATGCACTTTGTTCAATTTCCATATTTTAAACACTTTACCTATATACACGAATTTTACGAATACACAGCAGTGTGGCTACTACACAGACGGTCGAGCTATCAGCTGTCCATCCATCCATCCACATCCACGTCCACCATCACCGTCACCGTCACCGTCGCCGTCACCGTCACCGACACCGTCACCGTCACCGTCACCGACACCGTCACCGTCACCGTCACCGTCACCGTCACCGTCACCGTCACCGTCACCGTCACCCTCACCGTCACCGTCACCGTCACCGTCACCGTCACCGTCACCGTCACCGTCACCGTCACCGTCACCGTCACTGACACCGTCACCGTCACCGTAACCGTCACCGTCACCGTTATCGTCACCCGTCCGTCCGTCCGTCCGTCCATCCATCCATCCATCCATTATCGTGTCTCACTTGGTTCACTTCGGTTGGCGCCGCCGCCGTAGAAAGAGGGGGGGGGGGGGAAATCTCTCCTGACGGTCACGTGTCCTGACGCGAGTTTAACATTTTTTCCCCATACAAAAAGTGTGCAACGCCGCTAAAGAAGTTTTCACTTCAAAAACATACAAACAGCCGAACATAGTACCTCCTCCTTTTTGTGAAGTCGGTAAAAAATACTTGCATACGAAATTGTTCCAAAAGGAGCATGATCGCATTTGCGAAAACTGACGCGGTTGAGTACCTACGTATTTGAGCGAGTAGCCGTATAAGATACTTAATAGTCTTGCAAGTATTTTGAGTCGGTACCCGGTGTGCGTACTTGGAAGCAAACACCTGGTGTAAAAACCCGGTCGCATATTTATGCGACCGGGACCGGGTTTTTACACCAGGTATTTCCAGCTATTTTTTACGTACCTTCCCTACTCGCGATCACACGTTTTCGTAACGCATTCGCCAGTTTACTCCCCAAGTCAAGCGCGCCTAAAGAAGTTTCACTTCAAAAAAGGTATCGAACATAACGAATTGGATATTACATGCAAACTATCAAAGTTTAAAAAAGACCTAAAAGTCCTAGTATCCAAGTAATCGTATTTTTTATTTCTGTTAATCTATGGTTATTCGTTTATTTTATTTGAACTTTTTTGAAATTAGTTAGTATTATTTTATTTTGGAGAGCAGTGGTGGCCCAGTGGTATCAGCCGCGACTTACAAGTTGTAGGTCGTAGGTTCGAACCCCGACAGGCGCTTTACTCTGTGTAAATTATTTCATCACCACTGCTCTCAAAACGGTGAAGGAAAACATCGTGAGGAAACCGGCATGTCCTAGAACCAAAAATTCGAAGACATGTGACATCCACCAACCCGCACTGGGCCCGCGTGGTGGATTACGGCCCACTCCCTCTCACAGAGAGGAGGCCTGTGTCCCAGCAGTGGGAATGGGAACGTTATAGGCTGATTATGTATGTATGTATGTATTTTATTTTGTATCCGTACTGTTTTGCTTTAGCTTTTAATTTTGTTTTCTGTCTATAATTTTCCGTGTATTGTATTGTGATTTATTTTAATGTGTTCTTCCTTGTCAAACTTATTGTACCTACCTATAGATGTTAAGTGAATGTTGTGGTCACCTATTATTATTATTTTTTTATTTATTTATTTAAAGGGTTTTGTCGCTTAGCGACCACATCGCCCAGTGCAGAAAAACACATAATTGTTGATTATGATCTATCTAATAACTAACTTGTAAAATTTTTTAGGCTTACGTCTTAGCTGTTTTTGATAGAGTCCCCATCCCGGACCTGAGCCCTGATTCACAACCATACGACAGGCTATCGTATCAAAAACCTGATATTTCGATAACCTGATTTGACTTGCCCTCAACAGCAAATAGCGGTTGGAAGAATGTATGTTGTTGAACTGTGAAAATGAAAGCCATTGCTACTGATAGCGTGTTACGCAATTACCCAGCTGTGGAAACATATTGCTATAGTTTTCTTACTAATTAAACAAGAGACGAATGTACAGACGCCAGCACGTCAAGCTACCGGAAACTGTCAAATTTTCCCAATCAACATTGAACCTTATACTTTAGCGATAAAGTTGAAATTTTTTTATACAGGGTGTTACGGAAAGGGTATATCAATACAAACGGGTTGAAGAGTGTATCTGGTCTAGAATCTCTGTACAAAATTTCAGCTCAAATGCAGTAACTTTGAAAATGCTTAATATTCTTTTATTTCGATAGTTTATTAAATTGAAATCATAACAAACGTGTCACCGCACTACGAGGGTCATTATACATTATCTGTAGTGTGTCTGTGCGCCTAGTACACATCACGCCGCCGCGCGCCAGTGCAGCGCCGTGATGTCGAAATAAAAAAATATTAAGCATCTGAAAGGAGATCCGCAAACAGTCCTAATAAATTAGGCCTCAATAAACAAAAATGAAATAATTTGGGTTTTCAAGGTGTGATATTAGTCTATAGCCCTGCATAATTAGTTTTTCGATATAACATGGGATAGTATGAAAATTAAAAAAAAAAACTTTATTTCAGACCGCAGTCAATAAATCCTATTATCATTTGTTCCCGCTCTTTTATTAGGTTCTGTTTTAGTGATTTTAATATGAGGTGAAACTGACTTACAGAATGTTGAATTTATATTCCTTAGTTGTACATGATCAGGGATTTTAAAGAAAAAATACGAATTCAAATTAACTGAAAATATTTTATTCATTGCTTTCCACATCATCATAGGTGACAACCGATTGATTGACAAGTGACAGCCGTATCGAGTGTTGCAGTTCATAAAAATGCAAATCGATTTTTCTATAAAATCAATAATATAACATAACAACAACAAAAAAATACTCTATCTTTAATCATTGTTTCGCAATTAACTCATAAAATACTTTTTTAAGTGTAATGAAATATAAATTGAACATTACAATACCTACAAATCTTTTAGTGGGAAAAACATTTTTATTTAAAAATAGCATAATATGGCAATATGTGACAACTGCAACGCGAGGAATAGATCAATTGACTTCTTTATTTTTATTATTCTTTTTTCCTGGTTTTTTTTTAGGAAATTATAAATTAAAGTAGGATTTATATCTATTTAAATATTTTTTCGAATGTTCTAATACTTTGTCTATCGGGGCCAAGAATCGCCGATCTCCTTTGTACAGAGATTCTAGACCAGGTACACTCTTCAACCCGTTTGTATTGATATACTCTTTCTGTAACACCCTGTATAAATTTGACAGATTGTAGTAGCTTGATGTGCTGGCGTCTGTGCCTAAACACTTACTCTTAAACAGAAATCAAATTGACACAAAAATTAAGGAAAACAATATGAATTGAATACAATCAACAACAACATTGTATCGAGCACATTCAAACAAAGTGATTCACTCAAATATAATCAATGTCAAGCGGTACGATTCGGGACATAATAAGTGGAGCAGTCGAGAGGTTGATACAGTACCCGGCGATAAATATTGCACATCGACCTTTGGAAAGAGACAATCGGCTAATTTCGGCTTCGTAGAGCGTTATCTCTGTCGCACGAAATACAAACAGTCCGGTATCTATTAGGAGCTGTTAAAACAATGTAATAATACACGGTACATATAAAATGGATGTATACTGTTACAATTAAAATTTTGTATCTGTAGTGACAAACTAGTGGGTATGGTAATATGAAACAACAACTATCTCAAACACTGTTTATTAAAAAAAAAACTGTAAACTAATATTAATAACAAAAGCTCACTAAAAACAAATTGTTGCCAGCCAGCTAATAATAAAATATAGAGAGCGAAGGTCGTGGGGGGTTGGAGATAAACCCTGTACTGTTCCGTTTTAAGTGAAATTATTATTTAAGTTAAAAGTTAACAACTATTACAAAACTAAGGAGAAAGTAACCTTCCAGTTATTGATTAATTTAAAATCTATTAAATGGGCGCCAGGGACTTTGAGAGTCCCGGATCCCGGAGCCGACGAAGGTGTCCAATACTATTCCGGACGGGGTAGGATGTCGAACCCGAGATCCACAAATTAAATTATGATGCAGGCCGGATTCCAGTATCGAAAACCGGACCCAGACAATCAACTGGTTCCTACGGGAACCGTAATAAGGTATAATAAAAAGTTAAAGTAGGTAAAAGAAAAAACCGCCCCGCCTGCGCGCTATCGCTAGACGGGCTCAGCCGGCCGCACAGTCGTCTCCTCACGAGGCTTCGCCGTGCTCGAGGAACGGGTCTCGCGTCCAGGCCCCAGACAATCCTCTAGGTCCTGGCGGCGAGACGAATCGCTCGAGGTGCCTCTCCTGGAATCGACAATACGGAGGCCAAATAATATAAAGAGAAACTAATTCACCTGCCTTGAGGTGACTGAGCTTGGAAATCGATAAGGCTAAAACATTAGCCGGTTAACAAGGCCTTTTTTACAATGACAACATAAGGAGCTACGACTTCGGTTTGCCTAATCTTGAGTGGTCGGACAATAGGGATGAGTTGCGGTAAAATAGTCAGCGGGTGAAATACTCACGGTTGTCGTAGGGAGAAAGCACTTGACTGCAAGATTCTTGACCGGCTGGAAAGCTGCCTGCGTATGCGCAATTAGGAATCCTGCAAATAAATATCCATGGATCACGACAATACCCTTTCTAACAACCAGGGAAGGGCTCACAGACCACTTCCAAAGACTATTACAACCAAATCCTTACCTTTTAGAACATGTAACAAGTTTAGTGGAATCACTCAAGTGTGTCGTAGGGCCGAAAGATGCCAAGTACGGTTCCATGATGCTGTCATGGCTCCAAACCGGAATTAGACGGAGCATTCCAAAAATCTCCCCAATTACGGGTAAAATAATATTAAATCACTGAAGATAAATAATACACCGAGATACTTAAATTCTTGAAAATCACTAGCAACTGCACAACATGACGTTTAATCGCTGAAGCAATAAGAATCTTCATGATCCAGACCAACAAACAAATTATTTGTTATTTCCAATACTAAAACTCGTCATGATAGTGGTTAATCTCCTCGAATCTTAATTCGGCAAATTAAGAAAGTATTAGCTTGTCACATTACGTCAAAGACAATTCACAGATAAAAAATATATTAACTTGACACGAAGTTTCTAGAAAGAAGTCTATATTGAAAAAATGAATTAATTTCCGTTTATGGTTATTTAGTTTATTATGACTTTTTTTGACTAAAAGCTGAAAATAATTGAGGATTGCTCCATACGATATTATTTCGATGGTTAGCATTTAGCAATCAATATGTTAAAATATCGATTTAAACTACAACTGTGAATCGGCGACCACCAGATGTCGCCTTTGACAGATAGAAACTGACGTTTGACTGAATGACATTTGGAATGTAAACAAACGCAACTAATTACAATTCAATATGTTTTAGGATTAAGAAAAGTGATTTATTGTGAGGAAGCCGATTGTAAAACTACAATGAAATGTGTTACTCGGAAACCTCGTAATGTACTACTTATGTTTTCAGGTAAATGCTACTTTACTAAACCAACCCGTTGTAGGTGCAAAAAAACAACGTAACAATACACGGTATACCAAAATAACATTTTTTACAATTTTTGTCTCTCTGTCTGTTTATTCCGGCTAATCTCTGAAACGGCTAGACCGATTTTGACGGGACTTTCACTGGCAGATAGCTGATGTAATAAGGAGTATATTAGGCTATTTTTATTTTAGAAGAAGAATTAGGGTACCGCGCAAAAAAATTAAAACGTTTTCCGTCATGCACGCGAACGAAGTCGCGGGCACAGCTAGTTATGGCCTATGCTCTTGCTCACAGCGCTTTTTTACGCGCCGCCGTCGACGCGCGTATTCGCGCTACAGACGCCTATAGCACAGTACATATATTAATTTACTGTGCCTATAGTGCTGCTTTTTCTAAACAGAAAACGCGCCGTCGACATCGACCAGCGTTACTTGGAACGAGCGTATAAAAAACATGTTGGATTTTATAATAATTAAGTCCAGGAATTTCCTCGTTTTTCACATTACGTACAAATAAGAATAAATTACCAGCATAAAGGTAAATAAACTAGGTATATTTTCCTCATGATCACTTCGTTATGGCTCGATCGTAAATCGGTAACTATCATTATTATCGATTTTAATATAAATGATTTACAGTCCCGCGACGTAGAACCATTATGTCGATTTGGGTGACCCATAAGTTTATTATCTGGAGCATTGAAGGTTGTTATAGTGTATTGATATTGCTTTCTATAATATAATGAACGCTTTTGTCGTCTGAGTGCCAATCATTTATTACAGCTGTTCTATTCTGTAAAAAAGAATTATGGGCGTTTTGGCCGGTCTCTCTCTGTAGTCGGTCCCTCATGTCTGAGGATCGTGGTCAGCTTCGGAGTTGCATCTGGAGCGGATGATCCGCCTCCACCGGTTTCTGTCCAGCGCATCTCTTACCACCGTATAGAATTTAGAGGACGATGATTCCTTCACTTGATCGGTCCATCGTGTTGGTGAACGACCGCGCGATCGTTTGCCTTCGGTGTTCCCAACCACAATCAGTTTTTCCAAACTTCCATCGCCTCTGCGTACTATTTGGCCGGTACGTCCAATAAAAACCACATATACATCAAATGAAAGTTTATATACTATACTTTATACTTTTGTGATTATAGTACCAAAGAAAATGTATACACAGAAGCTGTTGGTGTACCTTAATAAATAAATAAATCAAATATCATAAGCATCAATTTTCATTATGAGCAGAGGGTTGTGAAATACCGGGTTAAAGAGATATCAGACCTGCAAGTACCATGTAAACGTATTAGTTTATGACGCTGATGTTCACTGCATTTCTTAATAATATCCCCTTACTGTATAGCGTGACATATCGGTTTTTCATTTAAGAGTTGCAAGAAGAAAAAAACATGTACCAAATTTAAATGAGGTGACAAAAACCCTTGATGCCCGATATGTCACGCTATGCAGTAAGGGGATATTAGTTACTGACTCATAAGTATAACATTAAGGGAGATCAGGTGAAGCTGCACTTGCCACGGTTAGTCCCTGGATAGGTAACCATTTTTACATACCAAGACCCCTCCGTGCCTCGGAAAGCACGTTAAGCCGTTGTTCCCGGCTGTCTTTCGTGGATCTCATTAGAACTCTATTGGTCATCAGGCCAGGCTCCCTACAAAAATGCCCATCATTCTTTACCGTGTAAACTTAAGGTGAAAGCGCCAGGGTAGCCCCCGAAATTTAACTTAACAAATTTCTTTTTTTTTACAGATAAATAAATAAGTTTTATTCATCTGTGATTGTATAAATATTTACATAATATAAGCTAACATACAAACTTAACAAGTTGTATTACTAATACTAATGATTATAATTTTGTAAAAAGATATTTGTTACGGTCGCGAATCAACAAACAACTTAAGAGCCTATACTACCTCAAATGGCTTAGCGTGATCCTCCGTTATGTCGAAAATCCTGCACCATTAATTTTGAAATAAATATATGGTAAAGTTGAGGATTAATGCTAAGTCTTATGTTAGACGAAAACACGATTCCATTAAAATTTTCTCGATAGAAAATAAATCCAAAGTTACCTCTAACCCGAACAATAAACCGCTGGTATTCAAAAAATACTTCAAATTAGATCATGAAACTTTGCATACTAACTGAACTTACTTTAAAGCAGGTCTTATGTTATTTATTTTTTTATAATTACCATTATTTTCACTGTAAAAAGCAAATACCTAAACTATTGGCGCTGCCTGCCGCCCAGCACCGCACTCTGTCTTGCTCTCACTCAGTCAGCGAGCAGTATCGTATGAGCGAGATAGAGTGAATTTTAGCTGAGGTAGTATAGGCTCTTAATACTGACCAGCAAATTGTAAAAAACGTAAGAAAATTTGAATTTCGCGGGCAACCTTAGCGCTTCCCCTTTAAGTGAAGTTAGCTGTTATTCCACGAGATGTTAAGGATTGACACAATTGACAGCTGACCTCAAGCTCACTTCACAAGTTTTCCCGGTGACATTTTTACAGAAAAGATCAGCTGTACTCAATCCGTAGGTATTAACTAAATAGGGTTTAATAAATGCTAAGATCATACCTTAGGTTTAAGCACAGAATACTTAAAGTACTACGTACATAAAGGACACTCCCTTCCCCGCACTAACATCAGTTACCGCACCTCACCCCGCACTTCGGCGTATTCGTCGCAGTTCTTTAACAAGAGCGCTCGCAAACACAAGTACCACACGCACACATTCATACGTATACAAACGTCATTTTTTAATGTAGTAGTAGTAGGTAATTATTTTGCGAGGGTCGTATGGAGTGTCCGGGGTGTGGTTTAAGACCGTCGTTTCTAGTTAAAACAAGTTAGTTGGAATTTTATTATAAGTTAAATAAGTTTCGTAGGTTTAATTCCCAAAGTTGTTTGACGAAAGTTTGAAATAGTTTTGCAATAAAATATAAATATAATTATATAAAGAGAAGCTATGAATAAGGTTCCACCACTTGGGCATTAGCCCATCACAGAAGGGAAAAGTGTTAGCTAAAGTTTATATTTTTTACAAAGTATAGATTTATTTCTCCAAAAATTAAATATTTACATAATATAAGCTAAAATATAAACTATAATAATATGTACAATTATATGAAAAAATAAACAATCATTATAGGGCATCAAAGAATTCATCCGCATCGCTGTCAACAGGAACAGTGCCCAAAAGGCTGGCAGCATTGCCACGTTGTATGGCAATGCTAATTCTTTGAACAAGATATAGGCCAGCCCTCTGGTCACGTGAAGAGTCGACTAACCGCTTGGCGATATCCCGAAATACCAAGTGGGCACTCGGACCCCATGGCCCTAGTGTTTCAACCCCAAACGGCTCGAACATATAAGTCCCAATCAGGTTGCAATATTTTCGCCGTTTGAGGTTTTCTGCACCTGCAGCAGCCGCCCCAGCACAGCCCACCGTGCTAGGAAGATGGGATGGCGCAAGGGTGTCGACACATGTTGCATCCCACACCAAAGGTCTGCCTAACTTCCAGGGCATTATGGTCATTCCGTCTGGTCTCTTTCCATCGTCGCGTGCCAGGCCGTTGGGTTCTAAAACAGCACTAAAAAATAGTAGTAGTAAAAAGGCTTCGTTACAAAGATATTTGTAATTTCATTTACTGAAATTTAATTGAGCTATGCAGTAAGAAAGGGTCTTAACCCAGTTTTGACCAGTTGCAGCCCGCCAAATCCTATGAATGAAAATACGTCATCGTTGCCAATTCGGATAAAGAGGCATGCATATCGGGCGATTTACGTCAAGGTATTTAGTTTATATGAAAATTAACAAAAAAAATAACAATTCATTAATGTGTCCATAATGAAAAATACTTATTTCCATGGTCTGAACATCTGGTCGAAGTTTATGTATATCGTCCGGAACACGGTGTATATAAAATCAATAAACCAATAAAAACTCGCAACCAAAAATCGACATGCCCAATATTTCAGTCCGCCACTACACTAATCGTCGTCTGACGGCCATGCCACTATCAGCACAAATGAGGTCACCCTCTGTGTGTATGTTGAACACTTCGGCACTCCGAGCGAGTTAGTTTGGTAGCGCTAACGATTTCGTGTGTTAGGGAGCAAATAATAATATACGAAGTGGTTCGGTTATGTTGTCTGTTCCAAAAGTATGTGACGTAAAATGAGAACAAATGGATCAGAAACCCGTGGATGCCAACTTTTTAGGTCCAGCCGCGCTAAATTTGCCAAAGATATAAAAAACAATGGCCGCCCGAAATTGAATAAAATCGATTTATAGACTGATTGGGAGTTATATGTTCGAGCCGTTTGGGGTTGAAACACGAGGGCCATGAGGTCCGAGTGCCCACTTGGTTTTTCGAGATATCGCCAAGCGGTTAGTCGACTCTTTACGTGACCAGAGGCAGAGGGCTGGCCTATTTCTTGGCCAAAGAATTAGCATTGGCATACAACGTGGCAATGCTGCCAGCCTTTTGGGCACTGTTCCTGTTGACAGCGATGCGGACGAATTCTTTGATGCCCTTTTTGTTTATTTTTTTCATATAATTGTAAAAATTACACTTTGAAAGTATTACTATACTAAACTAATAGGTATTGTTGATAACACTTATATAAACACACATTATCATCATTTATTTACATTAAAACTTATATTATTAGCTCGCAATTTTTCTAGAGACTTTTGTCTTAAATTATCTTGAAGTATTATTTATCATTGTAAATAAGAATAATCGGTAAAATCCGTGTTATGTAAATATTGTGACAGACAGCTTAGGTAAATGGCTAGACAATTACATTATGTGATTAAAATACCGTGTTGTAATCGGTTCGTCCGTTTCGGAGATACGATGCCACAGACGGACAGAGGTTTCAAACTCTAACGAGGCATCATCATAGTCCACAACTGACTTCAGCCACTGGTTATAGTCGGTTTTTTTCATTATTGCTGAATGGGTCCGCTCTTGACCTCGATCACTTCTGATGGAAAGTGATGGATGAGGTGTATGATGGAACGAGCGTGCCCAGAAGATGCCTAAGGCACTGGAACTCCCACGCATCGACGAAACAGCAGGCTGCTTGACGCCGGACTCCGGTGGGAGGGTGGTCGCAAACCAGGCGGGCGTCAGCCCTACAACCGCAAGGGAAGAATTGGCCAGTCAAATAAGGTGTTGGGTGTGACTGTCCAGGATGCGCCGAGCGCTCGGTTCAGTTGAGTAACTGGCGCAACAAACTGCGCTACACGAGGAGGCTTCTTCATGCATCCCAAATATGCACATATTGGTATAAATAAGCCTGTCTTTGCTTGGGCCAATCTCCACGCTCCTGTGCCAACCTTAACCAAGTTCTACCCGCAATAGCACCAATATCGTCTGAGTGACCATCTCGCAAACCACGGGCAGTCACATATCATAATCAGCCTATAATGTTTGCACTGCTGGGAGTCTGGGACACACCACCAGTGACGTGCATTGGTTTTCAGAATAGGTAGGCACTAGGCCGGGTCTAGTCTAGACAAACGCGGTCACTGATCAGAAAAAAAAGTGAGGTCAAAAGTGTGGTTATTTGAGTAGGCATGCCTACTTAAGGGTGATAAATTGCGAAGGTTGAACGTCATGGTATTACGCGTGAGAGGTACGTATTTTTAATTTTGTCGTATTAACTTGAACGAGTTAAAACCAATGACAGTGTGCGAATAGTACGGGAGCCGAGTAGGCGGTCCGGCGACTGCCTACTGCCGCGCGTGTTTGTATGAAAATTTTGTTTTTTGTTAGGAATGATAATTTTGTGAGTTTCTTAATTGTGGGGCACACACACTAAAATGTAATTGACAAGCTTATGTTGATATATCGAGGTAGGCACTGCTTATATGCCTATATGCAATGCACGCCACTGTTCACCACACGGACCCAGTGCGGGTTGGACGAGGCAGTCACTCAAAAATATTTATGATCTCATTCGTAACTGATATCGGCTGTGAAAACCAGACCTGTAAATTCCAGTACTTCAATGAGTGATATGTAATCACACATTTGGCAACGAAATGATATTGCAGCACGTGATGATAACATACTAGATTGTATGATGAACGATGAAGATTTTGCGTTAGTAGAGACGATTTGGTAGACAGTGTTAAATTTACCAGCCGCGCTCCGCGGTTTCACCCACATAAATTCCGATCCCGTGGGAATATCGGGATAAAAACTATCCCATGTCCTTTCCCGGGACTCAAACCATCTCTATACCAAATTTCATCTAAATCGGTTCTGCGGTTTAAGCGTGAAGAGGTAACAGACAGACACACTTTCGCATTTATAATACTTATTAGTATGGATGTAATCTTTCAAATGATTCGGATTGAGATTAATAGTTTGTTACACAATAAGGGTGGTGTTCTAGGGTGAATTTGGAAGCATAATGATTAGATGTACTTAATGCTTAATTTGAAAAAAAAAAAAAAACTGCTCCTAATTTCTGGAAGCCTATTCCAAGTTTCAGATCCTTGTCTGCTCAGCGAATCGGCAGTTTAATAACAGGTTGGTAGATGTCACATGCCTTCAATTTTTTTGTTTTAGGATATGTCGTCGGTTTCCTCACGATGTTTTGAGAGCAGTGGCGATGAAATAATTTACGCAAAGTAAAGCGTCTGTCTGGGTTCGAAACTACGACTGCCGCGACTTACGAGTTGTAGACTCCACCACCACCACCAGTGGCGCGCATTGCATATAGGCATATAAGCAGTGCCTACCTCGATATATCAACATGAGCCTGTCAATTACATTTTAGTGTGTGTGCCTCACAATTAAGAAACTCACTAAATTATCATACCTAACAAAAAACAAAATCTTCATACAAACACGCGCGGCAGTAGGCAGTCGCCGGACGGCCTACTCGACTCCCGTACTATTCGCACATTGTCATTGGTCTTTACTCGTTCAAGTTAATACGACAAAATTAAAAATACGCAAGTCTCACACGTAATACCATGACGTTCGACCTTCGCAATTTATCACCCTTAAGTAGGCATGCTTACTCAAATAACCACACTTTTGACCTCACTTTTTTCTGATTAGTGACCGCGTCTGCCTACACTAGACCCGGCCTAGTGCCTACCTATTCTGAAAACCAATGCACGCCAGAGACCACCACTGGGCCACCATTGCTCATCGTCATCATCAGCCGTGCCTTTATTTGGGTAAATAAGAAGTTGTTCAAATCAATTGAGGAAAAATCTAGGCAAATGTTGATGACACATCAGCCTAGACTAGTCATCAGACTTTCGTCCTGTTCTCATCACATCATAGAATTCCCAGAATATCTTGCTAACAGTTTTTATCTTTAAATACTTGTGTAAACTGTCGTTTTTATTTAGAATCTCGTTTAAAATTGTTATTTGGCAGTGACTACTTTAAATTCTAGTAAGAGTGGGTCATGTTCACTAGTTTTTAAATAGATACAAAGGTGTGTTTAGTACATGCGCACTTAAACAGTATAATTATTTCATGTTAATTTGGTGTCTCAAGACGAAATTCTGACCAGTGCCTGTTGCCTGTGATGACCTATGGCACTGAAACGTGGTCGCTCACATTAGAAGATTAAAAGTCACTGCACACTGTGGCAGCAGCGGGCAGCATTATATATGTTTGTATCCTTCAAAGGAACTGCTAAAGGAACTACACTTGGGAGCAAATAAATCGAATCACTTGCTTTTTTTTTCACGTATAATGGTTATTATTTATGGTATTATGGAACGTATCAATTCGAAACACATATCGCTTAAGAGCTTATTTAATAACCTCTACAATGAGGGTAAATTATTGAATAATAACCTTATTTAATGATAAATTATTGGCTCTAAAAGAAAAACGGTAATTTTGATATACAATTGTAGGGTTTTAAAACAGTCCAGAAAATCTATCGAAATCAGGGCGCGGGGGGTAATACAAGATATTAAGAATAAGTTTATATCATAATTTTCTTTTTAATTGTTTTTTTCTGGACTGTTTTAACCCTACAATTTTCTATCAAAATTACCGTTTTCATTCAGAGCCAGTAATTTATCATTATATAAGGTTATCATTCAATAATTTACCCTCAGTGTAAAGGTTATTAAATAAGCTCTTAGGCGATATATGTTTCGAATTGATACGTTCCATAATACCAAAAATAATAACCATTATACGCGAAAAAAGGAAGTGGCTCGATTTATTTGCTCCCAAGTGTATCTAGTTTCAGTAGTTTAAAGGAACTTTTGTAAAGAAACTACTGATCCAAAAATTCCTCCCAAAATTCGCTAGTTCCTTTGAAGGAACTACTGATAGTTCCTTCAAAGGAACTAGCGAGCACAAAGGAACCAAAAGGCAATGGGGAGGGCTATGCTTGGAGTTTCCCTATGTGATCGAATCAGTAATGAATAAATCAACAAGAGAATCAAGGCAACAGACATAGCCAGAAGAATTGTCAAACTTTAGTGACAGTGGGCAGGGCACATTGCTCGCAGAACAGGTGGCCGATGGGGCCGAAAGGTTCTGCAGTGGCAACCGCGTACCGGAAGACGTAGGCAGTCGCTCCATATAAAAAACACTACAAAGTGAAAAATAACTTTAATTTCGGAAGTCGGTGTCGTTGGTTCCGCATTTTCGTTTTTTGACACCGACTTCCGAAATTAAAGTTATTTTTCACTTTGTAGTATTTTTTTGAAGTCGGTTGTTTTTTTGTTTTTGTAAAAAAGTTTTTATTTTTCACTTTTTAGTTGTAACCAGCCCACAAAAATTCAATTAACACTAGTGCATTGAAGAATTGAAGACACTGACTAGAAGAATCATCAAAATTCGCATAGAAATGCCGGAGATGCAATACGTTTATGCATATAACTTCGTACATAAGAATAATTACCTAATGTATTATATACCAAAACCGTCCTGGCAGTATGTAGATCACATTACTGAAAGAATTATCAAAATCGGTTCATAAGTTTTTGAGAAAATCGCGGACATACAAACATACATACATACGGGTTGAATACAGAACCTCCTTTTTTGAAGTCGGTTAAAAATACTAGTATTCAGCTGCATCCGATTAGACTGGAAGATGACCCCAACATAGTTGTGAAAAGGCTAGTCAGATGATGAACTCGTTTTTATACGATAATTTGAGGCACACATAAACTACGTTTTGTCCCAACAATTTAAGACAAATTGATTGGCACGGTTCCAATATACGGACTAAATAACACGTAAAGTGTTAAATTAATTACCTGCCACTCAAATTGACGGGGATCGTCTCGTAATAAGCAGACAAGTTGAGCCAGCCCGTATACGTTCACTTACGAACAATAAAATAGCCTCCAAAAGTGGCGATATTTATGTAAAACGTTACACGCACCAATCTATGACAGATTTTCTATCGAGGGACAGTGTTAAACTTTTTGTTAGCATCATAGATTTCTGAACGCAGCCAGCTCTATCTATATATCAGACTTATAGTTATACTTGCCTAAAATTTATACTTCTGTGAAAAAGCGTGTGACGCGCAAGTAAAATCATAAAACTCAAATTATGTTTAATTTCATCGGCCTCTGGCTATAAATAATAACAGGATAGTTGACAGTTTTTGAGGAACATTTTACCTGGTAATGTTCCTTGTGGTTTTTTTCCTCAAAACATGAATATTTCAACGAAATATTAATATTAAGAGCATTAATAAATCCTCAAGCGCCGATTGTACAGACGCCAGCATATCAAACTACTACAATCTGTCAAATTTCTTTAATAGATTTTCAACTTTATCGCTAAAGCATATGGTTTAAAGTTGATTGGGAAAATTTGACAGTTTCGGGTAGCTTGATGTGCTCGCGCCTGTACCTTAATAAACCTTATCGGTAATTATATTTTCGAGCTTGGGGTTGAAACTTAAGGGCCGTGGGGGGTCCGAAGCACGGTGGGGACCGGCCTCGGAAAGCATGTTAAGCCGTTGGTCCCGGCTGCCATTCGTAGATATTTGACAGTCGTTAGGGGTTGTCAGAAGCCTGGAATTATTACAACCAGTCTTACCAAGGGGTGTGATGTTACCCAGTAACTGGGTTGTATAGGTCAGATAGGCAGTCGCTCCTTGTAAGTGTTTTAGAAGGAGCGACTTCATGGATCTGATCTGCTGCACCCGATTAAACCGAAAGCCGACCTCAACATAGTTGGAAAAAGGCTAGCCTAGATGATTTCCAAAAACTTTGATGATGTAGTCTTTCCAGAAATTATTTTAATTAACACCAAAACAACCTTTACGAGGCACTCATTCTTAATTAAAAAACCATTCTTTTAGTATTGAACATCGCGTGACCATAAAAATGAACCTTGGCATAGAATTTGATCATTTGGGCAAGCTTTTAGGGAGGAGCTTCCGTAACAATGAACCTTTTATTATTAATTTTATCTATGCTAATATTTTATGGGTGGTTTGGCAATCATTTTAACCCCCTGTGGACAAAGTGCCTAGCTGCGATTTAGCGTAAAAGTTTCGTGTTTGCATACCATATAATGTAAGCCTTAATTAACGTCGATGGCTACAAGAAGATTATATGCAGAGAACATCCATCGTTTCTTTGGTCGTCCTCTACTGAAGACCAATAAACGATGGATAAAATTGAATTGAACGAAATTTGGTATAGAGATAGTTTGAGTCCCGGGAAAGGACATAGGATAGTTTTTATCCCGATATGCCCACGGGATCGACACTTATGTGCATAGATATATGAAAGATTTTTTTTTTACATTGCTTGTCCAGTCACTTAACGACATATTTAGTTGTTAGCGGTTAAGGAGCAATGTATTTGCTGCAAAAATAGTACAGCCGCTGCGATATTTGAAAACAAAAATAACGTAGTAAAAGCAAGGAATATTTTACGGTTTGTTGTTTTTCATGATTTTAAAGACAAATGCAGTAAAATACTTTTACTTATATATGGTAAGTTATTCCATGAGATACGAGGTTTTTATTTTGACTTCGGTTTTTACAGGAAACCAATGAACAACTCGACATTTTTATATTTTATCACGATCACGGTCGAATGCGCACTAGTTCGCGGAGACGGCCATTTGCCGAGTACAGGCCCATGCTGTGCATGGCATGTGGACATAGACACGACCCCTTGCCACTTCTCCTGTTTTTTTACATTTCTATGCCTATGCTAGTTAGTTATATGTTTTAAATGACATACACACAGGGGCGTGCCTTTTACTAAAGCCGAAAAGCCTGGCTTTCAATCAAACGCGAGCCTAATAATAAAAAAAAAATACACAAGTAAACTTATAAAATCATGTCGCAAGAATTGATAAGAATAATAAATAATAAACTCCGCGCGTCCCGGCGCCGGGCCGCCCGCGATAGTAAGTACGATGCAAGGTTGCCAGGTTTACATACTCAAAGAATAATTTCAAATTCCGTGCACTTTTCATCACGCGCATCGTTGCCAAACATCTCCAATGCCGCTTAGCGAAAGCGCAACGACAAAAATCGACCCGTCTCGCTCGCACTAGTTGGCTTCAAATCTGGCTTCTAGACCTCTGACTATTTGTATAGAAATTGTTCACGTTGTTGATAACATTAGTATGTACTTATTCCCCAAATTGTACTGATTTTTAAGCCTGGCTTTTGATTTTGTATGAATGAAACGTATAACGACGCGCGTGTGTGTGTAAATAGTAAGATCGCGAGACATTGCGCTAGTCTATTAGTTCAAAGTTTTGATCGGTTACTGGAGCATTTTTTTGTTTTGTTTTTTTTTCATTTTCTGTGAAGTTAAGTGTTGTGTTTAGTTTTTGCGGTAATTACCTTTGTTTTAAAGTGATTAAAAAGTTTCTTGTCATTAAAATGAATTCGGAAACATGCAATTGTTCCTTGTGATGGATTAAAACGTGAGCAATCGTTACTCGGAAAGGTAAATATTTTGAGTTTTACAGACAAATTGATTTGAGTATTTCTCAGAAATCTAAATCACGTAATAGGCATTTAAGTCGATCAGCATACAATACTCATTGGATTATAGGCTGCTCTCATATCAACAAATTATTCTGTTAGTGTTGCATATTTTTCTCAAAAGAAAATACCGCTTGGAATATCAGGTTACGATGATTTAAATAACTTCGCTGGTGCCAGTAAAAGACATCAGAATTCTCAAAAGCACATGAATGCTGTTGTTTCATTCTGTACTTTTGGTAAAACACGAATCGAAACTTCTTTATCTCGTCAATTATGTGCTTGACGACATTTCTAAATACAATACGCGTGTCGATCACAATCGCGCTGTTTTTCGGCCAGAGGGTCTTAGGGGCGGATTTTAAAGGTTAGTTGATGTTGTGTGTCATTTCATTTAGCACAACAATAACTTCCTTTCCGAGGTCACGACGAGTCTAAAACCTCATTAAATAGAGGCAATTGCTCAGCGCTTGTATCTTTGCTTCATGTCTTCCGTGTGCTTTGATGTTTGTCATCTGTCTGTGGTAAAGAAGCGAAGAATGAAGAGTTATGGCTGTTCACATTGTAGGTAAGTAAATCAAATTATAAATATTATCAACAATCAACATCGTAAACAATAATGTGTAGTTAGAAATCAATCAATTATTTGTGCGCCATCTAGTGGCCACACGGCCAGATTGTAATATTTTGCAAAGCGACTGTTGCGGGAGAGTGAAATATGAACTAACTCAAAGAGCTCTGTTGTGCCAATAATGTACCTACAATAATAGATGACTCTTATACGTCTTATCATATTTTACGCGAAACTGATACTTCGAAAATAAAAAAGTTACGATTTTGTAAAGGATTACCAATACTTACTCTCAGTATTTAATTTATATAAGAAACAAATGGTGCTATTAAAAAAACATTCATTTTAATAGCTATTAGCAAAAACCTACAATTATGAAATACGAATATTAGTAAGAACTAAAACGACTCGGTCAGTCACAACGTTGACAAGCGATACGGTAGGTTTATTTTTTAACTGTATTGGCTTGCCCTAAGTTTGACCCCTAGGCACGCCACTGCATACACACGCGTGTTATCACTTATGTTCTGGCTGTTAAGAATATATTACCAACATACTTAACAATATTTCATGGAAACTTTACGAATGAGCTGATTTTGCATGCACATGCATGAGTCTCGATGGCCTAGTTGCCGAAAGCGCTACTGCTGGGCATGAGGTTCCTGGGTTCGATTACCCAATCGGGCAAATTGTTATTGGGTTTTATGGTAAGGAATTTATGGGAGGGGCTTATTGTGGCTAAGTAATAACAGCCGCATGGGTCGATCGATCAGGTTAAGCTACGCTTGCAACGGTTGGTCTGTGAATGGGTGACCATCTTTACATACCATCAAGACCCCTCCGTGCCTCGGAAAGCAAGTTAAGCCGTTGGTCCCGGCTGTCATTCGTGGATCTTTGACAGTCGTTACGGGTTGTCAGAAGCCCGAAAGCCTGACAACCAGTCTTACCAAGGGGTTTCGTATTACCCAGTCACTGGGTTGTGGAGGTCAGATAGGCAGTCGCTCCATGTAAAATACTGGTATTCAGCTGCATCTGGTTAGACTGGAAGCCGACCCCAACATAGTTGGGAAAAGGCTAGGCAGATGGAGTTTGGTAAGAAATTAGGGTGCTGAACTCGATGATTTTTCTATTTTCTCCTTTGTTTATATGTACAAACTGTCTTTAATTACCCGACTGTGCCAGAAGGAGGGAAGCAGGCAGGACCCATTTGAGTTTGAAACTATAATAATGGTATGGGCCCCGCCTGCTTCCAACTATTATTTAATTTAAAATGGGCTTGTTTTTAGCTTTTCAGTTAGTTTTAGTATAAGATTGCAGTCGGGTTTTTTAATTACTTTTTTTTATTTTTAGTAAGCAATTGGTTTTATACCGTTTTAATTAAAGAAATAAATTAAATAATTAACAAAACACGTGATTCACCTATAGATTCTAGTTTACAAAAATCCTCACGAAACACACGAGTAATAAATAACAAACGAAGGCCGCCATCTGTAAATGTCTCGCTCGGACAATTATCACCTCAGTTTTACCAGTACTACGGAATCAAGGTCGGATTATTTCAGTTACCGACGCCGAATTTTTAGGAGTAAACGTATCTAACGTTGTTAGAGTATGTCTTCTTTATCTTGTTGTATGTTTTTGTTGATAATTATATTGGTATATGACCATCCATAAATATTTACATAATATAAGCTAACATATAAACTTTAATAATATGTATGTACATTTATATGAAAAAATAAACAAAATAATCATAGGGCATCAATTCGTCCGCATCGCTGTCAACAGGAACAGTGCCCAAAAGGCTGGCAGCATTGCCACGTTGTATGGCAATGCTAATTCTTTGGCCAAGAAATAGGCCAGCCCTCTGGTCACGTGAAGAGTCGACTAACCACTTGGCGATATCTCGAAAAACAAAGTGGGCACGCGGACCCCATGGCCCTAGTGTTTCAGCCCCAAACGGCTCAAACATATAACTCCCAATCAGGTATATTGGCGTGTGCTAGCTGACATATGTAAGCTAATATTATAAAGAGGTAAATTTTTTTTGTTTGTATGTAGGAGGTAATCTCCAGAACTACCCGTCGAATTATAAAAAATATTTTAGCATTTGATAGCCTAATTCTTGAGGAAGGTTATGAGCTATTTCACATCGCGCTACGACCTTTAGGAGCTGAGCAAAAGGATAAAAAGTCAGAAAGAACGCTAAGCGAAAACGAATTGATATCGCGGGCAGGTGATGTGATGCGATGCGACGCCTGGGTCGAAAACGCGAACGAAGTCGCAGACAGAAGGTAGTGGCAAATAATTCGGATTGGTCCCTATTAACAATGTCGGTTCTGCAAAAAGACTACTGCTCAGTAGAGCAGTTCCAAGTTTGAAAAAAAAGAGAAAATTAAAAAATTATAAGACTGTGGATGTTCGCACCGATTGTTTACTATGTACTTACTGAAATAGACAAAATATAGAATTGCCAAAAAAAACTT
This sequence comes from Amphipoea oculea, assembly GCA_945859645.1. Lineage (NCBI taxonomy): Eukaryota > Metazoa > Arthropoda > Insecta > Lepidoptera > Noctuidae > Amphipoea > Amphipoea oculea. Next base: position 10,515,757 of record OX243891.1, on the reverse strand, counting down.
TGAACTGCTCTACTGAACCTAGTAACCTGTAGTCTTTTTGCAGAACCGACATTGTTAATAGGGACCACCGAATTTAATTTAATGTTATTTACTTACTGTTGCTGTATAATCACTTAAGGGGTAAGTATCGGATTACCCAGTAACTGGGTTGTGGAGGTCAGATAGGCAGTCGCTCCATGTAAAATACTGATATTCAGCTGCATCCTGTTAGACTTGTAGCCGACCCCAACATAGTTGGGAAAAGGCTAGACAGATGACGATTATGATGTTGTATAGAATCAAGATCTTCTAACTGAACAGACAGCTGTGCTGATGGGGAGTTTGTTGCGCCACTTCTTCTTCCCAGCTAAAGCATTAGGAAAGTGGTGAAGGGCGGGCATTTTGGGGGACTGTCTTAGGTAATTTTGACGCTGATTCTCAGCCTAGTTTGAATAAATATAGTCTCGCCGTGCCATCAAAATTTTGCCGCGATGACATCGCCGTGTGGAGACACGTTCTAAGAGAGTTGTTGCGGACGACCGGGGTACGTCCAGTACCTGACGGCCGTGCCTGGGACAGTCTCCCACGTTTTTGACGTATGTTCCCTAACTAACTGTGCTGGCGACACACGTCCCACGCACCCCTGAATGCGTACGTAGTGGTGGGCACAACCCACTAAGAGGACCTCGGAGAGATGGGCGGCGAAGAGGCGGCGAAATAAAACGCAGAATTTCTTGAGTGTTGGCTTGCAGATTTCGGCTTGTTGTTTCTTGATGTTGCCTCTTCGACGGCTGAGCTGCGACTGACTTGTGCCGAAAAATGGCCCCATTTTTATACCGGCCTACGTAACCTTATTGGCGACCGCGATTTTTTGACCCTTTTTGATCGCCAATTTCATCAAGCCGAAATCTGTTTGAGCCCCTTTTATTTAGTTTTTTATGCTATTTCCTTACATGTTTTTATTTTACATTATTGTCTACAAGGTCCTTATGCTAATTAACACTTACTTAACTAGTTAACAATAATTAAATAAAATATAGCAAACAAAAACCGTAAAAATTATGACTTTGCAATTTTTCACTACAGAAAATCCCTTATAACTTTTGAACCCGTGGTTCGATTTGCAAAATTTAAACGTTATTATTATTTTTACACACAATCCTTTCATTTAAAACCAAAATAATTAAATTCTATCCATAAACAAAAAAGTCAATTTTCAAGTTACGTAATTATAACGAAATATCTTAAAACTTACAAGAAAACCTTACAAAATCAGTCTTATTAGTTCAAAACATGAATTCTAATAATAATCTTAACATAATTAATTACATAACTATCTAATTAGACACATAGAAAGAACAAAACATAAATCATTGAAATTTTACACTATTAATTAAAATTTCTTCCTTACTTTCTACATAGCGGTCCTGCCACTACTTGCGCCCATGTGTCTAGATAGGGTCTCGTCGCCGACATTCTCCCCCTCGTGCGCAGCACCTTCCTCCTGGCTCGGCGAAACTCCCGGCACCAACAGCACCACTCTCGAACTGGGTCTTCGCAGCACTCCTCCTCGTGTCTCGACGTCGACGATTCTGGTCCGCCCATCTGGTCCCGGATACACCCGCTGAATTCTGCCGCGTGGCCAGGTGCATCTTGGTAGGCTGTGGTCGACGATCAGGACGACGTCCCCGACACGCAGGTCTGTGGTGTTGCTCCTTCCCGTAGTCTTCCTTGGTAGTAGAGTGGGCAGGTATTCTCGCAGCCAGCGTTGCCAAAAGTGATCGGCAAGACGCTGCGTAGTCTTCCAGGTGTGCCGGCCCACAAGCTCGTTGTCATCGAAGCTGCCGATTCTTGCTGCGCCGCAGGATCGCCCGAGGAGGAAGTGATTTGGAGTGAGTGCTTCCTCCTCAGGGTTCTCGGAGAGGTGGGTGAGAGGCCGAGAGTTGACTATGTGCTCAGCCTCTAATAGGAGGGTGTGGAGTACCTCCTCTCGTGGATGCCTTTCGTTGAGTGTGGCGTCCAGTGCGGTTTTTATTGATCGCACCAGACGCTCCCATGCGCCGCCCATGTTAGGCGCACCAGGAGGGATGAATGTCCACTGCACGCCGATCTTCTCTGCTTCTGAGGTGAGGTCTTCTTTCTTCATGTTTTCTAGCGCCTCTTTTAGTTCTTTGTTGGCGCCGACGAAGTTGGTCCCGTTGTCGGAGTAGATGATCTTCGGCATTCCTCTTCTTGCGGCGAATTTTCGCAGTGCCATGATCATGCTGTCGGTGGAGAGGGAAGGAGTGAGCTCAATGTGCACAGCTCTTGTAGTTAAGCATGTGAATAGAGCACCCCATCTCTTCTCTTGACGTCTTGCTACGGTGATCGTCATTGGGCCGAAGTAATCTACGCCGGTGCACGTAAAGGGAGGGTTACTGTGCATCAGTCTCTCTTTGGGTAAGTTGCCCGTCGGCAGTTCTTGGGGTCTTGCCTTCTTCGTTTTGCACCATTGACATTGATGCTGGACTGCCTTGATCGCTGACCTCAGTCCCAGTACCCAGAAGCGTTGCCTCACTTCGTTCATTACTGTCGCGTGGTTTCCGTGGTTGAAGCGGCAGTGGAATTCTTCAATGATGAGTCGTGTTATCCTTTCCTTGCGGTCGAGCACGATGGGACGCTTGTATTCTCTGGTCACGCCCTGTATCGCGTCGATTCTTCCCTTCAAACGCAGGAGTCCTTCTTCAATTACCACGTCGAGCTTCTTCAACTTGCTGCTGCCTTCTAGTTGCTTGCCTTGCTCTAGACGCTTGATGTCTTCTCTGAAGCTTCTGTCTTGACTTCCTTTTAATAACAGAGTTTCAGCTCGCTCTAGAAGGTCGGCACTTAGTGGTATGTAGTTCCTTACTATTTTTCTTGAAGACTGATGTCGCTTCTCGACTGTCTTTGTCTTCGTTCCTTTCGTCTTTCTCCATGTAGGATCTTCTTAGCTGACGTTGACCTTCTCCTTTGTTCTGCAGAGTTGTATGAACTGCAGTATTCTTGCTGTTGCTCGCGAAAGTCTCTTCCAAGATGAAAACCTCTCAGGATCTGGTGACGGATGACTGGTGCTTGCCGTTGCTGCGACGTCTGCTGTCTTTTCTTCGCCGGTGGTTTCCCTTTTGAATGTTCTTGCTTCTGGCCAGTAGGTTTCTTCTTTTCTTAAGAATTCTGGGCCGGTGTACCATCGGTGATTATCATCGAAGTTATCTGGTACGTCACGTGTTGAGTCATCTGCAGGGTTCTGCGCCGTAGGCACCCATCTCCAATCTTGAGGCTTGGTGAGATCCTCTATTTCGGCCAAGCGATGAGCCACAAACGTTTTGAATGTTCTCGGGTCTGTCTTGATCCAGGAGAGCACGATGCTGGAGTCCGTCCAAAATGTTTTCTTCAGAATCTTCAGATCCATTTCTTCTTCTACTGAATGGGCTAATCTGCTTCCAAGGAGGGCCGCCTGTAGTTCCAGTCTAGGGATCGATACCGGCTTCAACGGGGTGACTCGTACTTTCGCTGCCACCAAGCTGACGTGGTATGTTCCGTTTGCACCTTCTGTTCTCCAGTAGACTGTAGCTGCATACGCTGTTTCGCTTGCATCTGTAAATGTGTGCAGCTCCCCCTCGGTGCGATGTGGCGCCAGACATCTCGGGATCTGAAGGTCTTGTAACAGTTTCATCTTCTCCAGATATATTTTCCATGCTTCGTATTCCTTTTCTTCTATTTCTTCATCCCAACCGACGCCGCTCCGCCATACGTTCTGAAGCAGCTTCTTTCCTTGGATGAGGACCGGTGATGCTAATCCCAGTGGATCGAAAGTTGACATCACGGCGCTGGTGACTTCTCTCTTCGTGGGCACCATGAAACCCTTGGCTATTTCTTCTGGAGTGTTCCGGAGGTTTGCCCTGAAGCCGATGTAGTCCCTTTCAGTGAACCAGGGTAGTCCTAGTGTCTTCTCTTCTTTCTCACCAAGGTCCACTTCTGTCTTTTCGGTTGTTTCAGTCTTCACGTCTTGCAGCAGTTGAGGTTGGTTTGATGCCCACCCCCTGAGTTCGAAGCCCGCCTTCTTGTGTATGAAGTCCACCTGCTTTGTTATTCTTCTGAAGTCTTCTTCTGAGTGGAAGCTGTGCAAGTAGTCGTCCATGTAGTGGTTAAGTTCTACTGCCCTTGTAGCTTCTGGATACTGTTCCTTGTAGTCCGCTGCGTTTCGGTTCTTCACGTAGATGGCTGTGCTTGGAGATGATGTTGCGCCGAAGATAACTGATGTCATCCTATACTTCTTTGGCGCCACGTCACGATGATCCCCGCGCCACAGGAACCTCAGGCTGTCTCTATCTTCTGGTCTGATGCGAACTTGTAGAAACATTTCTTTGATGTCGGCCGCCACTGCAAAAGGTCCTTGTCGAAATCTCAGTAGTACACCGAAGAGTGATTGCAGTAGATCTGGTCCGGGCAGTAGAGCGTCGTTGAGGCTTCTTCCTTTTGACTTGGCTGCAGCGTCGAAGACGATCCTTATTTTCTTCTTTAAGGGATGAACCACGGAGAAATGAGGGAGGTACCATAATTTCTTCATATCTTCTTGTTCATCAGGTGCTTCTTCTGCATATTTGTTGTCGATTAGATGCTGAATCTGCTTGCCGTATTCTGCCTTCAAGTGAGGATCCTTGTCTATCTTCTTTTCGATGTTGATTAGTCGGTTCCTGGCAGACGTGTAGCTCTCTGGCATCTGCTCTTCTTCGTTCTTCCATAGAAGTCCAGCTTCGAATCGACCGTCTTCAAGTCTTCTGCAGGTTTTTTCTAGGATGGTGAGTGCTCTTCCTTCCGAATCCGTAGTAGGTCTTCTTGGTTGCACACCAAGTGCTTCGATCGCGAAATGATCCTTGATGGCTTGATGCATCTCTTCTTCTGGCGTGCTGACATGAAGACATGTGTTCAGGAAGTGTACTGGTCTTGCATTTCCGATGTCTGACCCGTGGAGCACCCATCCAAGTCCCGTCCTTGAAGCAACTGGTTCTCCCGGTTTCCCTCTTCTTACTTCTTGAGTCACAATTAGCTCCCAATTGTCTTGACCGATGAGCAATTGTGGTGACTCCCCTTCATAATACAGAGAGTCGGCGATCTTCTTCAAGTGTCGATATTCTCGAATCCTTTTCTTATCCAGGAACTGTGGTGCAAGCTTCAACTCGTCGATCGTGCGGACTCTCTTTAGGGTCTTCTTGTTTTCCTGATGAACCCCTTTCACCGTAAGGTCCAGCATCTGAGAATCCTTTTTCCTTATCAGCTTGCCTCCTACTGTCTCAATGACCAGTTCCTCCTTGTTCCCTTGAGCGCCGACTTCTTGTGCCACCTTCTCGTCCAGAAGTGACACCGTTGACCCTTCATCCATGAGGGCCAATATCTTCTTTGATCCTTTTGACCCGAAGACTTCTACCGGAACTATCTTCAGGTATGCCCTTGCGTTGTTGATTGCGTTCACTGATGCCGTGGCGCTCGCCGCCTCTTGTGGCATCTCCTTTTTCTGTTCCTCCGAGGTCCTTTCTTCTGACTCGACATGCAGCAGATGATGATGCCACCTCTTGCATTCTTTGCACGGTGGTTTTCTACAGCTCTCCTTCCTGTGTTTCCCTTGAAGACATTTGAAGCAGACGTGACTCTTCTTTACTGTTGCCCACCGATCTTGCACCGACATCTTCTGGAACTTCTGACATTCGACGAGAAAATGTTCACCCTCACACATAGGGCAAGTCTTCTCTTGTTGCCTTGCATCCTTTTCTTTGAAGTTCCTTACTTTCGTCGAATGTGTTGCTTGTCGATTGGTCTTCTTGAACCCGCTCTTCTCTTCTGAAGTCGCGAAGGCTCCGCATTTGTCTGCTTCAGTGTTCAGGAATCTGGATACTAACGTGAGGTTGGAGAAATCGCCTTCTTCTGATGCTGCAGTGAAGTCGTACCATCGGAACTTGAGAACCGTCGGCATCTTCTCTACAATTTGTTTCACCATTTCAGGTGAATGCAGGTACTGTGGTTTCTTCAGTCCCTTTATTGCTGCTACGCTGTTGTTGATCTGGCTCGCGAAGATGCAGATGTCTCTTGGAGTTTCTGAGATCTTCGGTAACGCCTTAACCTTATCCAATTCTGCCAACACCAGCGCATCAGGTCTTCCATATCTTCTTCTGAGGGCTTGCATTACTTCTGACGGAGAGGCTTCGGAGTACAACAGGCTCTTGATAGCTTCTCTTGCGTTGCCCTTCAGTGCTCTTCTTAATCGCGCCATATTCTGGACTTCGTTGAACATCGGTGCTGTATCTTCGTAAACAACCTTGAAGGCCAACCACTCGCTGCTGTTGCCGTCGAAGTGGGGTAGCTCGTGGATGTAGCTCGGCTGTGCTGCTGGTCCTCTCGTGGAAAAGGCTTCCTTCAATGCAGTCGCCAACGCTTGAATCTCGATCGTAGCTCCTCCCGTTGAAGAGTTCTCTTCAGGCTTCACCTTCTGTGGCTCTTCTGCGGTGTGCTGACCTCGCTGCTCTGGTTGTTTCCTGTTGCCATCACCTAATACTGATGACTCGATCCAGTTCTGCACCTGTGCTGTTCGTTCTTCCTGGTCTTCATCATCCACGGAGTCCTCATCTTCACATTGTGTCATCTCCAGTCTGACACGGGCTAGCTTCGCCGCAGCCTGTGCTTGCTTCAGTTCCAGGCGTGCTAATTCTTCTCTGGCTTCCAGCTCGCGTCTTCTGGCTGAGGAGCTCGTGGTCTTCGTAGACCTGGCACGACGACTGACCCCCTTCGGTTTCAGAGTTGCGGCTGAACCGCGAACACCCTTTTCCGGGACATCTTCTGGAGTCTTCTTAGTCGTCTCCTTCTGGTTGGCATCTTCATTCTTCTTGGAAGACGCCGTGGTCACAGTCTCAACCGTGGTCTCCGTTGCCGTGGTCCCCTCCGTTGTCGTTGTACCCGAAGAAGTGTTCGTGCCCGATGAAGCTGTAGTTTCTGATGACGCTGATGCTGAGGCTGACGCTGACGCAGACGTGACCCCTTCTGACCCTGACGCTTCTACTGTCGCGTCCACATTGGTAGGACGGGACGGGGGGCGTGAGGGGGCATCCTTCTGTGACCTGGTTACTGGCATCTTGCAGTCTTCTTAATCTTCTGGGCTCTTCTGGCTTCTTCTTGCAGGGATCCGACGCTCGAAGGACCAATTGTTGCGGACGACCGGGGTACGTCCAGTACCTGACGGCCGTGCCTGGGACAGTCTCCCACGTTTTTGACGTATGTTCCCTAACTAACTGTGCTGGCGACACACGTCCCACGCACCCCTGAATGCGTACGTAGTGGTGGGCACAACCCACTAAGAGGACCTCGGAGAGATGGGCGGCGAAGAGGCGGCGAAATAAAACGCAGAATTTCTTGAGTGTTGGCTTGCAGATTTCGGCTTGTTGTTTCTTGATGTTGCCTCTTCGACGGCTGAGCTGCGACTGACTTGTGCCGAAAAATGGCCCCATTTTTATACCGGCCTACGTAACCTTATTGGCGACCGCGATTTTTTGACCCTTTTTGATCGCCAATTTCATCAAGCCGAAATCTGTTTGAGCCCCTTTTATTTAGTTTTTTATGCTATTTCCTTACATGTTTTTATTTTACATTATTGTCTACAAGGTCCTTATGCTAATTAACACTTACTTAACTAGTTAACAATAATTAAATAAAATATAGCAAACAAAAACCGTAAAAATTATGACTTTGCAATTTTTCACTACAGAAAATCCCTTATAACTTTTGAACCCGTGGTTCGATTTGCAAAATTTAAACGTTATTATTATTTTTACACACAATCCTTTCATTTAAAACCAAAATAATTAAATTCTATCCATAAACAAAAAAGTCAATTTTCAAGTTACGTAATTATAACGAAATATCTTAAAACTTACAAGAAAACCTTACAAAATCAGTCTTATTAGTTCAAAACATGAATTCTAATAATAATCTTAACATAATTAATTACATAACTATCTAATTAGACACATAGAAAGAACAAAACATAAATCATTGAAATTTTACACTATTAATTAAAATTTCTTCCTTACTTTCTACATAGCGGTCCTGCCACTACTTGCGCCCATGTGTCTAGATAGGGTCTCGTCGCCGACAAGAGTGTATAGAAATACGTGGCACGACGATAATATCGCCGCGAGTGGAGACGGTCCCTTAGGTAATTTTGACGTTTAAAAAAACTTTTTTACAAAAAAAACAACCGACTTCAAAAAAAACACTGCAAAGTGAAAAATAACTTTAATTTCGGAAGTCGGTGTCGTTGATTCCGCATTTTCGTTTTTTGACACCGACTTCCGAAATTAAAGTTATTTTTCACTTTGCAGTGTTTTTTTTTTGAAGTCGGTTGTTTTTTTTGTAAAAAAGTTTTTATTTTTCACTTTTTAGTTGTACCTACCCCACACAAATTCAATTAACACTGGTGCATTGAAGAATTGAAGACACGGCTCGAAGAATCATCAAAATTCGCATAGAAATGTCGGAGATGCAGTACATTTATGCATATAACTTCGTACATAAGAATAATTACCTAATGTATTATATACTAAAACCTTCCTGAAAGTATGTAGATCACATTAATGAAAGAATTATCAAAATCGGTTTTGTAGTTTTTGAGATAATCGCGGACATACAAACATACATACATACATACATACGAAACGGGTCGAATACAGAACCTCCTTTTTTATTAAAGTCGGTTGGTTAAAAAGTGCTGATTCTCAGCCTAGTTTGAATAAATGACTTTGGAATTTTGATTGTTTGGTCCTTCCCCTACATTATTTACCCTTTTGAACTCAGCAACACTGCTCGGCGGGCAGAAGCCTAGCACCATTGCCATAATGAATGGAGTTTTTCCACAAAGCTTCATTCAATCAATCATCTACGTTGCTAACTCTTCAGTCATGACAAACAAAAAACACCGAATGACTACGGCGAAATCCAGTTTATTCTGGTTAAATTGATTAGTGGGTTTAATTCAGCTGACGATGGAGGTCAAGGATTTGACGGATAAGGGGCCATTCAAGTATTAGGTAAGCACTACAGGGGGGCGGGGGGTCTTTGCTTTGCTTATTTTTGATGACAAGGGGGATGGGGGGTCTGGATGGTGATTACGTCAGCAGTATTTATTTTTTTACTTTTTAGAGATTCCAAAAAGTTCAGTCGATTTTGATTTGAATACATATTATGGCAACCCTACTTGTCTATGCTTGAAAACGAAACGCATTTTCAAACTGCTGCTCATGAATTAATGAAGAAACTAGAACACATTGACAAATGCACGTACCAAGTACCAATGTTTACGTAAGCATGAGAAGGGGGGGGGGGGGGGGCTTTGCTTACTTTTGCTGACGGGGGGGGGGGGGGTTAATATTTGCAAGAAATCTACTTACGTAATACTTGAACGGCCCCTAAATGGGTAGGTAGACATAGTCAGTACTGACAGATGGTATCAGCCACATCTGCCTCCTGATTCAGAACTTTATGAACACGATAACTCCATTTCATGTTCTACTAGCTGCGCTCCGCGGTTTCACCCGCATAAGTTTCGATCCCGTGGGAATATCGGGATAAAAAGTAGCGTATATGTTAATCCAGGGTGTCAGCTACTGCCATACAAAAATTTACCAAAATTGGTCCAGCCGTTTGAGCGTGATGAAGTAACAAACATAAACACACACACACAAATTTTCGCCTTTATTATGTTAGTGTGATTCGCTTGGATACCGCACCAACAAATTCACAATTTATACACCTTTTCATGAGGTTGAATTAAATCAGTTTCAGTGTTGAATTCAAATGGGTATCGTTGTTATCACACGAACTCCATATAGTCCAACTAGATACATCTGAGTGGGCTGCGCCGTCCGATCTTCACACCTCATTTTTGGGAAGCATCAATACCTGAAACGTTGACGATACCTACATACTCGCAGAAGAATTTTTTATTTTATTTTTTTTTATTGCTGAATTGGTCCGCTCTTGACCTCGGCCACACCTGATGGAAAGCGATGGATGAGGTCTATGATGGAACGAGTGTGCCCAGAAGATGCCAAAGGCACTGGAACTCCCACACGTCGACGAAACACACAGCAGGCTGCTTGACGCCGGATTCCGATGGGAGGGTGGTCGCAAACCAGGCGGGCAAGGGAAGAAAAAAGAAAGAAAGAAAAAGAAAGAAAGAAAATACGTTTATTTGCGGTGAAAATGACGCAAAAAGAACATAAACACAAAAAATAAAAATAAAAAGGTAGAGGGAAACATGCGTCACATCCACGCAAAACGGCTATCGCTCAGCATTATGCTGCGACCCTATGCAAGACAGAGCCCCAGCGCTGGTTTGTGAAAGGTGTTGGGTGTGACTGACCAGGATGCGCCGAGCGCTCGGTTCAGTTGAGTAACTGGCGGAACAAACTGCGCTACACGAGGAGGCTTCTTCATGCATCCCAACAAAAAAATCGGTTTAACTAGGATTTCGGAAACCAAGATCGACAGTTCAATAGTCGCTCTTAAGCACGGAGAGGTAAAAAATAGATAGCTTTATATAAATGCGTACACTTTGTCATGATAATAAATACAAATATGTACTTACTTACAAAGACTTGCGCAAAACTCGAAAGCAACTATCTCGTGAAATAACGATTGCAACATTAAATAAAAAAGACAGATTTCCTAATGGTGTGTTTTCGAAAAGACTATGTTCGAAACTTTCTATCAATTCATTAGGAGAAAAACGCGGTATAGTGCAACAATTTCCATAAGCCATGCAATGGACACACAATTCCGCCCAGCACCATAATTGCGTAACACACTATCAATCGGAATCAGAATAATTTTGAAGCAAATTGCTAATCCATTGCTTCATAAGTTCGAAAAATTTGTCTGCTCAACACGTAAATAACGCAATGGATGTCGTTGAACTGTCAAAATGAAATCGATTCCGATTGATAATGTGTTACGCAATGTTTTAGAACCCAATGGTTTGGCACGCGACGATGGTAAGAGACCAGACGGGATGACCATAATGCCTTGGAAGGTAGGTAGGCCTTTGGTGTGGGATGCAACGTGTGTCGACACCCTTGCGCCATCCCATCTTCCAAGCACGGTAAGCTGTGCTGGGGCGGCTGCTGCAGGTGCGGAAAACCTCAAACGGCGCAAATACTCCAATCTCTTTGGAACTTACATATTTGAGCCGTTTGGCGTTGAAACACTAGGGCCATGGGGCCCGAGTGCCCACTTAGTATTCCAAGACATCGCCAAGCGGTTGGTCGACTCATCACGTGACCAGAGGGCTGGCCTATTTTTTGGCCAAAGAATCAGCATTGCCATACAACGTGGCAATGCTGCCAGCCTTTTGGGCACGTTTCCCGTTGACAGTGATGCGGACGAATTTTTTGATGCCCTTTGATTATTTTCCCTCCCTTTTTACATACTTGTACATATTATTATTTTAAGATTGTTAGTTTTTTAAATTATGTAAATATACAAAGAATAAATAATAATTACGCAATTGCCCCGCAGATCCAATCTAACAGCTAGAATAACAGAAAAATGTTCAGTTCACCAAATTAATACTGTTCCATCTGGCTGTGTATTTGGGTCAAGGATTCCTTAGCAAATGAACGCTAGAGGAGCAGTTGGTTGGTTTCATAAAGATAAATTGAGGATTATTCCTTTTGAGCTAACTCCCGGATTTGTGTTGAGTAGACGGAGCACGATATGTCATTGGATAATGCTCCCATGGTCTGTTAAAGATTACTCTGCTCATAATCACGTTTTACCTACAGCTAAGGTTACCTACCATTTACAAATTTGAAAAGTCCTGACAAAAATCCTGACATTTCAATAAAAGTCCGGACATTTTAGTCACAAAATTCAAACATTATTTATTTTTATACGACAAATGTATTATATTCCTATTATTGCATACTATTTTTTTTTTTTTTTGTTTTAGTTTATAAATGATTTCTATTTCTAATCTTAAATTCTTAATGAGTTGACATTGAAAATTTTATTGTAGGTATTTTATTTGTTTTGTTTTATCATGATGTTAATTTTGATGAAGATAATGTGAGTTTGTGAGTTATGTTGTTAATTTTTATATGTGTTAGGTACCTACTTGTATTATGAATGTTATTTTTATCCTATGGATGATTTCAAACACAATGTAAATTGTTTGTGAAATAAATAAATAAATTACCCACTTAGTTATAGCGGTATGGTCGGCATGGTAGCAGACGCTCGCGAGGGGAGAGAGGTTGAGGGATGCGGGGATCAAAAAAAAGTGCGCTGAAAACATGCTGAAAAAAATAATACCTATACTACTACAACTAGCGTTATTTTACGTAAAATTATTTTTATTTTGAAGAAAATATTTTATGTTTGAACTAGTTGATTGATAAAGAAGTAAATTTTATTTTTAGATGAATGAGAATGTAGCGGTATCTACAACGCCACATGCGAACAATGCGTCATACCGACGTCACGCAAATCCTGCATCGCGCAAGCAGAGTTTACCGCGCAACTAGCATAGATACAACAGCCCGACATGACTCATTGGGCAGTTGCCCGCCAGACACAACACCCGTCTGGTCGGAGGATCCTCCCTTTTCTATGGAGGTTGAGTGAACTTTACACCCTGTTTCTTATACCTCTATAAGAAGTTAATAAATATTAAAGACTTATTTGGTATGGATATATAAATTTTATTACCTACTCGTATTCCATCTAAGCCAAAAAATCCAGACAAATTAAAGAGCCGGACAGAGTCCGGACAAGTCTAGAAGTCCGGACAAATCCGGACGGATGGTAACCCTACCTACAGCCATACCTACCAATCCTACCATCATTTATTTCAGAGCGCGCTAGTGTAGTCCGTGAAATATAATTTTCTTTTTTGCAATTTGCAGATATGTATCAGGTTGCATGTTGATCTAAGTACTAAGAGTTCTGTCTGTCCATTCGGGCCAGGGCTTTTCACACAAATAAACCAATGATTGACAAGAAAGGGGAGCGGTGTGTGACATCATATTGGATAATGTTTGTTCTGTCAACGCTAGCTCCTGCAGTTTACTTAGTAAAAGAGTCTATGGGGAATATTTTGTTGAAGAATAAGTTGTGTTAGGTATGAGGAACAGGGTGTAAAATTCACTCAACCTTTATAGAAAAGGGAGGATCCCCCGACCAGACGGGTGTCATGTCTGGCGGGCGAATGCCCGATGATTCATGTCGGGCCGTTGTATAATGCTAGTTCCGCGGTAAACTCTGCTTGCGAGATGCAGGATTATGCGTGACGTCAGTATGACGGTTCGCATGTGGCGTTGTAGATACCGCTACAGAATGTTTAAGACTTTTGCCCAGCAGTGGGACAACATGGGTTAAAACAAAACCTATCGATACGAAGAAGAAACAGTCGTAACCATTTCGTGATCCGATAATTATTTAAACAAAAAAAGATTCGAGCCGGTCTAATTTGCCGTAAGGTGTTAATTGTTTAGTTTAGTGAACTCATGGCTCATCGTTTAGTAACTTGAGGAAAGTTTTGGGTATGAATGTGGAGGGTTATAAGAGTAGGGGAAGACCAAAGAAATGATGGATCGACTGTGTGAAACATGATATTATTGGATAACCGTTTAGATGTACGAGTGAAAGAGACGACAACTCGATGTCTTCTAACAAGAACGAGGGAGACAGCACCAATCCTGTTGTGGTGATAGAAAAAGAGATATAATTAATTCTAGGCTGTATGCTACTTGTTGTTTGCCTGTTTACTTTTATATTGTAACGCCAGATGGTGACACTTTGTATGCGGCTGTCGCCTGTCATGTCGTTGTAAAACTTTTACTGTGCAATGGGTGAACTAGCTAATAAAAATGTTTATTAAGTTCAAACTCAAAGAAATCTTGTTTATTAACCTAATCTCAATAGATATGGCTTAGAGGACGGCTGATAAAGAAGTATGAAAGAAAAATACACGTTGCAACGACCAGTGACGTACATTGCATATAGGCATATAAGCAGTGCCTACCTCGATATATCAACATAAGCCTGTCAATTACATTTTAGTGTGTGTGCCCCACAATTAAGAAACTCATTAAATTATCATACCTAACAAAAAACAAAATCTTCATACAAACACGCGCGGCAGTAGGCAGTCGCCGGACGGCCTACTCGGCTCCCGTACTATTCGCACATTGTCATTGGTCTTTACACGTTCCAGTTAATATGACAAAATTAAAAATACGTACGTTCACGCGTAATACCATGACGTTCGACCTTCGAAATTTATCACCCTTAAGTAGGCATGTACCTACTCAAATAACCACACTTTTGACCTCACTTTTTTTTCTGATTAGTGACCGCGTTTGCCTAGACTAGACCCGGCCTAGTGCCTACCTATTCTGAAAACCAATGCACGCCACTGGCGACGACCCAGTTGACTGGGATAAGGGAAAGAAAATGACTGTTGGATTCTCGAGGCTCGGCTCAGCGCCGAGAGCCGAATATCAAAGAAATGTTGCGCCGACCCCAAATAAACAGTATTAAGGACAGGAGGATGATGACTGGCCAATCGTTTTTCAGCAGATTCATCAGTTTCTCTCATAGGGCCAAACCAAAGCACACACGCTACTTTTTGCATCGGGGATCGGCGATTTCGCGGCTGTATCGATGCTGCATCGCGTTTTGGCGACTCTGCGTTCGGACGCGGTATCGGAATCGCGCGTTTTAGCGACTGTTTGATGCTGCATCGCGTTTTGGCGACTCTCTGCGTTCGGACGTGGCATCGGAATCGCGCGTTTTAGCGAATGCTCCGATGCTGGCGCAAATACCAAATCGCTGCGACCGGCATCCGAAATAATCCGAATGTGTGCGGAGTGTAGCGTTCGGCCGCTGTATCGAGCTTCCGAAAAGCGACTGAATTGCCACGTTTGGCGTTTTTATGTGTGCGGTGTGGAATGCTTGGTCGCTGCATTTAAGCTTCTAAAAAGCAGCTGAATCGCCGATGCAAAAAGTAGCGTGTGTGCTTTGGCCCTTACATCATAACCCAGACAGTTATTCGTGTCAGGAAAATTATGTTTACATGCAAGATAATATGTTCATAACGTAAATATTTCACTTCCCACGCAGACATTAATCCTAAATGTGAGTATTTTTACATGTTACACTCGGGAGACGCGTGTGAGCGCTTCTTCGAGCGAAATTTAAGAGAAAACATACGTAAAGATTACTTTGTAGGAGACTGCTTCTTAGTTTTTGACAGGTTGAAAGATAAGACAAAAAAAACAACCGATTTCAAAAAAAAAAAAAAACACTACAAAGTGAAAAATAACTTTAATTTCGGAAGTCGGTGTCGTTGGTTACGCATTTTCATTTTTTGACACCGACTTCCGAAATTAAAGTTATTTTTCACTTTGTAGTGTTTTTTTTTTTGAAGTCGGTTGTTTTTTACCCGACTGCGCGACGCAAAGGAGTGGTAATGTGTTTTATTTTTTTTTATTGTTTTTTTTTCAAAGTTATACCTATTCCACACAAATTCAATTAACACTAGTGCTTTGAAGACTTGAAGACACGACTCGAAGAATCATCAAAATTCGCATAGAAATGTCGGAGATGCAGTACATTTATGCATATAACTTCGTACATAAGAATAATTACCTAATGTATTATATACTAAAACCTTCCTGAAAGTATGTAGATCACACTAATGAAAGAATTATCAAAATCGGTTCAGTAGTTTTTGAGATAATCGCGGACATACAAACATACATACATACATACGGGTCGAATACAGAACCTCCTTTTTTAAAGTCGGTTAAAAATACTTTTGCAATGCATCATCATCAAATCTTCATTCCAGACAGTCTTATGAAAAAGACTGTCTGGCCTCTGGAATCACCACTTTTTAGAAATCTTGATAGATCGTCTTACCATCTATGATTCGGTCTACCTCGATAACGCCGAGCTTTGACTCTAAAAGCAGTTAATGTCCATAATCTAAGGCCAATTCTCATAATTAAAAACGTTCAAAATCTAGTCGCATTCTTACCTCGACAATCACTGTCAAAAATGTAGGGAAATTAGAGGTAGGTATTTTTGACAGATTGAGACTGAGATCAGAGGGGCATTCTCGTAATTTTAAAAACGTTCACAGTCTGATCTCAGTCTCAATTAATTTTCTTACATTTTGACAAGTTTTTGACATTTGTTTGTCGCCGAGATGAGACTGCGACTAGATTTTGGATAAATTACGAGAATTTGCCTTCTGACTGTGAACGTTCTTAAAATTACGAGAATTGTTCCTTAGATCGTTTTACTTAGGTCCCGTACGACCAACGTATTTTGGTCAAGCCCGTCTATGAAGTCTTCGCTTCTATTAGTCATGTCACTTAATTTGGACATTGGTTAGTTTATCTATCGTTACGTACCTAATTGAACAAACGTCCTTATGGGCTTGCACACAAAACTGCGATGCGACGTCGCATCGTAAAAATCTGCGAGCTCTTTCTAGTTCTAACCTATAACCTTTCTGCGTTGCGAATTCGCATCGCACCGATTCGCAGTTTTGTTTACAAGCCCTATGTCTGAGAAAGACCACCAAAGTTCAAACGGAACAGGCTAAGAACTAAGCAGTAAAAATCAAGAAAACACAAGACATCTTCTTGTCAACAAAAAAAGACAATCTCAAACAAAACAACGCCTTAGCAGACAATAAAAGATAATTTTGCATTCATAAACATAATTATTCGAAGTTTACGATGTAATAAACTTCCCGCCAATTCGGCCATCTTGGATTTTTTTACGTCAGTTGTAAATATGGCGCCCGG
Organism: Amphipoea oculea; assembly: GCA_945859645.1. Taxonomy (NCBI): domain Eukaryota; kingdom Metazoa; phylum Arthropoda; class Insecta; order Lepidoptera; family Noctuidae; genus Amphipoea; species Amphipoea oculea. The sequence continues at coordinate 10,498,898 of OX243891.1, read as the reverse complement.
CATTCAGCCAGCTGTTACATAATGAGATGTATTTTAAGTAGCCGGTAACTGATGGCATCATTTTGGGAGGCAGTTAGTGTTTATTAAGTTTTTGGAGAGTTTAATGGAGCCACTCGATATTTTAACTCCCCAAGTTTTGCGTATGCTCCATTATCACTGCGCTTTGTCTGCTATTAGTCGCCGCTTTTCTCGTTTACCGACAGAAGTTGATAAGGATAGACCCAACCATAAACAGAAAAGCACGTCCGAGACAAACCATATTGTCGTGATGGCGAAGTGGTTAAGGCACTTAGTCAAGTACGAGATTGTGGGTTTAAATTCGAGAAAGTACCATGCAATGTAGTTTCTCGAGTGTATCTTGGACATATCATGGACGGTTCCTAGAGTGGAGACCGCGTATCGGCCAGCGTTGTGTGGGACGCCCGCCAGCTAGATAGACCGTGGGTGGGACAAACTGGATGCGGAAGGCGGAGGACAGGGTGTTGTGGCGCAGCCTGGGAGAGGCCCATGTCCAGCAGTGGACTGCGATAGACTGAGTTGATTGATTGATTGATCTTTTTTCTTATTTTCTTGGTCTTTATTTTGATTATGTAATAATTTGCACGCCGTAAGGTAGGCTGTAGCCGATCTCTTTAATTTATGTACAACATCTTATACCTGTTCCTACATTCATAGCAAATAAAGTTCTGATTCTGAGATCTGTGAAGGAAAACCATCGTAAGTCTGCAATCGCCAACCCGTCTTGAGCTAACTTGGTGATTAAGGCCTGGACTCCACTGAAGCGGAGCTGGGCGGAGCGGAACGGAACGTGCAGGAATCGTCCAATCACAGACGAGACGAGTGACGCGATGAGGATTTCGACCATTGTGATTGGTTGATTCCTGCACGTCTCCGCTCCACTCAGCTCCGCTTCAGTGGAGTCTCTGTACAAGAAGGGGGGGTCTTTACCCCTGCCGTGGAAAAATACGCTGGTAAATGTCCAGGGCACCTTTCAATGGACTGTCAACCCCACTACCAAACTTGCTGACTGCTAAATCATCATTGGGGCTGTTCATTTATTACGTAAGACAATTTTGACCACTTTCTGACCCCCCTCCCCCTACGTAAGCAAAAATAAGACTTGGATGAACCCCTTCCTCCCCTTTCAATCTTACGTAAGATCAGTATCTACAAAAATTTCAATGAAAAAGTAGCAATAAAATTGCTTACTTTTGCGATCTTACGAAAGAACCATCTAGACCCCTCCCCCCTCGAATCGTCTTACGTAATAAATGAACAGCCCCTTTCTGTATCTACGGTATAATCGTTAATCTCTTGACCTGTTGAGAGAACACAGTATAGAGGTATGAGGAACAGGGTGTAAAGGTCACTCATACTCGATAGAAAAGGGAGGATCCTCCGACCAGACGGGTGTTGTGTCTGGCGGGCAACTGCCCGATGATTCATGTCGGGCCGTTGCATGTTATGCTAGTTGCGCGGTAAACTCTGCTTGCGAGATGCATGATTTGCGTGACGTCAGTATGACGCGTTGTTCGCATGTGGCGTTGTAGATACCGCTACAAGAGGAAGAAAGATGTCACGACTCTTAGAATATAAATTGCAACCTCGCGTATACGCGATTGTTTTCAACTAAGTAGCCATTTCTCATTTACAATTTGGCGAACAACTGTTCTTTTAGCGGGACAGCATATATTTGAATCTAGTTAAAATTCTGTACGGCACAAAACTACGTAATTGCGACTACACGTCATGTTACGATACATACTAACTAATATTATAAATGCGAAAGTATGTTTGGTTGGTTCGCTAAAACGGATTAACGGATTTTGATGAAATTTGGCACATGGGTAGGCCAAGACCGAGAAGGATATAGGCTACTTTTCATCCTGGACCGCAGACGAAGTCACGAACAACGGCTAGTAATATTATAAAGATTTGATTTTTTGTATGTATGCTAGCAGAATGAGGAAAAAGTAAAAATAGTGAGCAAAACCATGATTAATTTGTTATGAATAATTGCCATGACAAAAACAACTTGACCGAGTTATCCTTAAATAGACTATGACGTCATAGCTCACAGAATAAGCTAGCTAAAGTGGCAATGGCCCGGCTTTATTAGCCGCAGAACCGATAACCGTTGGGGAAGACGTGTTCTTGAGAGGACACTGCGAATCGGCTAACGTAAGGTTGGACGCTGTCGCCTCCTTCTGCGAGGAAGTGATGGTCGCGAAGGAGGCAGCGGAAAGGGAGAGGGAGGATACAACCTCCCTTCGAATCCGTAGTAGACGCACCGGGCGCCGGAGTACGCGGAACGATCTCCGGCCGCCTTAGGGTGAGGCCTGCAGGCAACAGACTTGGGGAGTTTGTTGCCTGAACAGTGAAAGGCCCGAGACGGCGGCGCGCCGTGTTCCGCGCGCGCCTCTCTGTAGAGGAATGGTGGCCGTTTGCGGCCGCTGAGGGTGACGGGGTCCGCATGGATTCATGCGGGCCAACACCTGGCCGGGGGAGCGTGATGAAATGCGCAAGCACTCCAGCACCCCGGCTAAAGGTAGCAGCAGGACACCGTGTGGTTTTAGTCAGTAAGAGTCTGACAGACCCCTCCACCCACCCCAGGGTGGTGGACATCCATGAGGATTTCCACAAGATAAAAAAAAAAAGGTAGGACGCCCTCAGGCTGGGTAGAGCGAAGATTTTCGCAGGTTGGCTGGTAGCAGCTGGATGAGACGGGGTGGGTCGGGGTTACAAGACTCTTCATGAGGACGAAATCGCGGGCAGAAGCTAGTACATCAAGGTACTACAATCTGTCACATTTCTTTAATAGATTTTCAACTTTATCGCTAAAGCATAAGGTTTAAAGTTGATTGGGAAAATTTGACAGTTTCGGGTAGCTTGATGTGCTGGCTTCTGCTGTACATACATATATTTATTAATTATTTATTTTATTTATCCTCACGCTGGAACGCCATACGGCAATTACACCAACGGAGTAAAAAATCACATCATCTGCTGCTTTCCATCCATGTTGTGCGCGGTGGACATCGAACGAGTGGCCACAAGGCCACAATGGATCTCGCACGCTCACGCAACGTCAAGTCATTTCTCCATAACCCCATCACTCCTTCCATAAATTGCACACATTCATTCATTGCGAATTTTTACATGATGATTTTACAAAGTAAATACATTAAAATTGAAAAAAACGGAAAATTTTGAGGTGTCATCCTGCCTGACAGATGACAGAACATAATATATACCTACGTCACCACTTTTTCACAGTTACCCTCTTACTAATAAACGTTATATAGCGTCTGTATAGTTACTCAACGCTTTGTCTTCTTCTTTCGAAAGTCAAATTACTGACGACTGAAAATGAAAAATCGGTGTGTAACTATTCATCTGATATAATACGTTTATTAGTAAGGGGGTTAATGTGAAGTATTACTCACTCAGTCAATTCTATTATTACCGTGGGAGTAATCAGTTTTCCTCTTAAGTGACGTTGGTAACAAAAAATCACCTACCTATTGGTTAGTTTGTCATGTGTTAAAATAACCACTAGTTTTATTTAATGCTGATTCATTCGGAGTGCTAAATACTCAAAGCGTTTCAATTAAACTATACAGGATGAAATTGAAAACATGCGACACATCGAAATGGGAGATTGTGGTCATCATTATGAACAACTTTTACTATGGGACCAAACCTGACATCGCGGAAAAAAAAACAGCTGTTCCCTACATTTTGACGAGTTATGCGAACGTAAATGTAGGGAACAGCTGATATTTTTTTCGCGATTTCAGGTTTGGTCCCATAGTAAAAGTTGTTCATAATTATGAGTACAATCTCCCATTTCGATTTGTCGCATGTTTTCAATTTCACCCTGTATACAGGCATTTTTGAATTGTAATAAAGTCGGTTATTTTGTCAGAAAGTTGAAGCTAGTTGCCCATTCTAAAACGTAAATCTCTATGGAGAAGAACGGGCAAGAAACTAAAAGGACCAGATTCATCATCACCAAGTCCTCAGTAGGCCAATTCCTAATTGTAATTAAAAACGTTCTAATATTTTTGAACAAGTGTCCATGGAGATTCTTGCTCGTAGTTCTACATAGGAACCTACACGCTTTGGAATGGGCAACTAGCTTCATCTTTCTGAATGACCGACTCCTTTGACAATTCAAAAGTGCTTTTCATCATAATCAGCCTATAATGTTCCCACTGCTGGGACACGGGCCTCCTCTCTGTAAGAGGGTGTGGGCCGTAATCCACCACGCGGGCCCAGTGCGGGTTGGTAGATGTCACATGTCTTCGAATTTTTGGTTCTAGGACATGCCGGTTTCCTCACGATGTTTTCCTTCACCGTTTTGAGAGCAGTGATGATGAAATAATTTACACAAAGTAAAGCGCCTGTCTGGGTTCGAACCTACGACCTACAACTCGTAAGTAGCGGCCGATACCACTTGAAAAGTGCTTGTAAATGTTTTAATTAAAATAAATAGCTTTTGCTTTGAGTTCAAAATCTAGTCACATTCAGAGGGACAATTCTAGTTATTTTAAGAACGTTCGTGTAGATATGTCTCAATCCGTCAAAAATACCTCTAATTTCCCTACACTTTTGACAAGTTTTTGACATAGTTTGCCGCTGAGATGAGATGGCGACTAGATTTTGAACGTTTTTAACCGGTCAAGCGGCGCCCGTCGCCCATTGGCGACGAAATAATAGAAAATCAATTGTGTCCCATTACCGGAGCATGACAGATTAATTACGGGAATTGGCCTTTAGATCTCGAGGATTTCTCGAAAACCGTGCGAAGCGGGGGCGAGTCGCTAGATATCATGATAAAAGATAAGCCAGCTAGTAGGTACGGTTGGTAGGAAGGAAGAGGGACTGACTGTCTAGACTAGAGAACGCCGGACGCGTTACTTAAGTATCATAACTCGTGGAAGATCTTTGATCTTAGACTTGAACTCTCGCACTTTGAACCTAATAGTGGGTACACACGTACGTACGTCGTTCATGCTCGATGAACTTGCTCGATCTTGAGCTAGTACGAACGTGTGTACATACCATGCAAGTTTCAAGACAAATTCTCGAAGCCAACCAAAATGTTCGTTTCCAAAATTCTTGCTCGATGTAACTCTTCAGGTTCTGCCTCTTTTATCAAATTTACATGACTGTGACGTTCTCTTCTTTGCCACATTGGCCTAACCCAACGACGACGATGCCTTCTTCGCGTACTATTACTCAACAAACAAATTCCTGACTGATAAAGAATTATAAAATATTTTAATATTTGTACACCAGAAATGGTAGAATGTATGAGACTATGACAATCGCAACAACTTATTGTACTATATTCTTACAAATAAACTGTACTTCCTTTCTTTCTTTCAAAACGGTGAAGGAAAACATCGTTTGAGAACCAAAAATTCGACGACATGTGACATCCACCAACCCGCGCTGGGCCCGCGTGGTGGATTATGGCCCATTCCCTATCATAGAGAACAGCCGATCAATTCTGTAAAAATCTCACGGTGAAATCTTAGGTGAAGTGAGCTTGGGAGCGGTGAATGCTTATGCGAATCCCGCGCCCCCGGCCATAGGTAGAGGTGGAACACCGCCGTGGTTTTAGCCGGTAAGAGTCCGGCATGCCCCTCTGTCACCCCCACGATAGAGGAAGTCCATGAGGATTTCCACCGCGAGAAAAAAAAAAGGTAAAGTGAGCTTGAAGTTGTCTGGGATTGACATTATTAACAACTCAATTCAAACGCTCTTCACCTAAGTTGTCACGATGGGATTTTTACAGAATAGATCGACAGGCCTGTGTCCCGGCAGTGGCAGCCTGTCCTCACCACACATTATCAGAGAGGCAATTCTCGTAATTTTAAGAACGTTCACACTTCACAGTCTGATCTCAGTCTCAATCTGTCAAAAAATACTTCTAATTTCCCTACATTTTGTCATTTGTTTGTCGCCGAGATGAGACTGCGACTAGATTTTGAACGTTTTAAATAACGAGAATTGGCCTCCTTGTGTCCTGTCCATAGATATAGATATACCTAGATAACGCAAGTATCACGAACTGTATGAAAACTAAGCGTGCCACTTTTTGACTACCTACTATGACGTCACAAGCTCACGCTCACCCAGCCAGCAGTACGCAGGACTGAGCGCAAAAGTGGCGGCATATGATTTTCGATCGTAAACTGGTGCGATTTTTGGCACGCGAAGTAGGTGCTCTTGCGTTATCTAGGTGTGTCTATACAGGGTTATTGGAAAAACACCAACAACCTCTTAGGAGGTCATTGTACTCATCATTGTGAACAACTTTTACTATGGGACCAAACCTAAAATCGCGAAAAAAAAATGTGCTGATCCCTACATTTATGTTCGTATAACATGTCAAAATGTAGGGAACAGCTGATTTTTTTTCGCAATTGCAGGATTGGTCCAAAAGTAAAAGTTGTTCATAATGATGAGTACAATGACCTCTTAAGAGGATGTTGGTGTTTTTCAAATAACCCTGTATATGTGGTCCTGTCCCACACACCGTGGTCGCACTTTCCAGGAATTCCGACAGACTCTTCTGCTCCTAAATTCAAACATGCCCAGCTCATCTCCACTTCAAAAAATGTGTCACTTTAAAGATATCCTCATACATTATAAGCAGCAGCCATAAAACATGACATATTTGTCGGAGATCGTTGAACAAGCTGATATTAACGATATGACAGCGTTATCATTTGTTTGTTTTGATGACTCATGTCATTCTAACAAAGTGAGACAATATTGTAATCGCTTGTAGCAACAGTGTCGCAGTGCAGGGCAAGGGCCTCTTATTAAGGACCTGGTATTGATCATCACGTCTGCTTGATTGATTTTTCTATGCTACATCAACATTATCGACGGCGAAATGCCAATACCTCAGTGGCGAAGGTACCATACAACTCGATTCCCACCGGCTTCCCTTCGAAAATTCAGAACATAACCACCAAATAACCACACTATAGTCAATTCATAATTGAAATTTTTTTTTGGCATTTTTTTTTTTTGCTCCGGCTTACCTCTGTCTTAAATTCACCCTTCGCCACTGCAATACCTCCCAAATGACATTTTTCGAGAAATTCACTTTTTACCCGACTACGGCGAAGCAAAAAGGAGGGTTATGATTTTGACCGGTATGTATGTAAATATGTATGTTCATCTGTTCCCTCATAATTTCTAAACTGCTTGTCATAATTAGACAAATGAGATATCGTTGGAAGCGTCTTGATCGTCCGCTGGTTATAGGCTATGTGACGTCACATTGAATTGAATATGGCGCCCTCTAGCGGACATAGTCACGAACAAAAAAAAATTTTTTTAATCGTGCCGTGTGAGGTATCAAATGAAAGGGTTTAAATATTACTGAAATACGTTTGTGTAATAGTACTGAAATAAGTGTAATAATATCTGACTGACCGACTTCGTGACAGTTCAACGTGCCTGTAATTGGTTTATTTGAAATCAGTCCTTTGAGATTTAGTTGTGTTTATCCACTTTCCATATCAATACAGCGTATCGGTATCTATAACGCCACATGCGGACTGCGCGTCATACTGACGTCACGCAAAATTCTGCATCGCGCAAGCAGAGTTTACCGCGCAACTAGCAATTATATACAACGGCCCGACATGAATCATTGGGCAGTTGCCGGCCAGACACAACACCCGTCTGTTCGGAGGATCCTCCCTTTTCTATAGAGTATGAATGAACTTTACACCCTGATCCTCATACCTCTATAACAGCAAAAAGGTAGTCCATATGCGCAAAGGGACGTCATTTATTTGGCTAGCACCATGTTTTAAAATTAACGGCTTTTATTTATAGACAAAACATTCTTCCATTGAAGTCTACGCTAGTTGAATCTACAATGTTTCTAGCTCTGTGAACTCACTGTCGTTGCCAAAATATTCAGCCAGTGACGTCATTGTTTTGATCAACACTTTACAAGGTACATTGTCCTCAATTAAACTGTATGGTAACGCTAATCATCTCAATTGGAGTAGGGGAATGGTTTTTTGTTTGTTTCTTAACAGGTTTGATGCTGTTTGTAACCATCGTCATTCTCGTCCCCTTATTCTTGTGGCGTGCATTGGTTTTCAGAATAGGTAGGCACTATCCGGGTCTAGTCTAGGCAAACGCGGTCACTAATCAGAAAAAAAAGTGAGGTCAAAAGTGTAGTTATTTGAGTAGGCATGCCTACTTAAGGGTGATAAATTGCGAAGGTCGAACGTCATGGTATTACGCGTGAGACTTACGTATTTTTAATTTTGTCGTATTAACTTGAACGAGTAAAGACCAATGACAAAGTGCGAATAGTACGGGAGCCGAGTAGGCCGTCCGGCGACTGCCTACTACGCGTGTTTGTATGAAGATTTTGTTTTTTGTTAGGTATGATAATTTAGTGAGTTTCTTAATTGTGGGGCACACACACTAAAATGTAATTGACAGGCTTATGTTGATAATATCGAGGTAGGCACTGCTTATGTGCCTATATGCAATGCACGACACTGGTGACTGATGCTTTAATACATATATGTTATGTGTACTCACTTAATATCGTAGCTCATGTTGAGATTACTACTTTTAATCGCAATGATTGACCTATCATATAAAATCTGATTAGGTACCCCTTCATCCATCATTTTGATAGTCATCACCACTGATAAACAAAAGAAAAAATTGTTTATCACTTAAATATTATCATTTACATAAGAACAAGAATCTTAATCCGAATAATCAATGTCGACTATGACACAGTTCACACAGTGAATGAAACCAATTAGGATTGCGCTAAAATATATGCGAATGACACGCATGATTCTCTCTACTTTTATAGCTTCGTCATCTGCCTAGGCTTTTCCCAACTATATTGGGGTCGGCTTCCAGTCCAACCAGCACAGCTATTCACAACCATCCGACAAGCTATCGTATCGAAAACGACACATTTCGATAATCTGATTTGACTTGCCCCCGACAGCAAACAGCTGTCGGAAGAATAGCGGTCGTCTATTTGATTTAAATTGACAAAATTTTCGGGTTTTGGACTTGTGAACAGCGTTTAGTGGACTCCTACGATAACATTGAATGATGTTCGATGCGGGACGGAAGCGTATCGAGTGGTTGTGAATAGCTATGCAGATGCAGCTGGATGCTGAATACCAGTATTTTAATTGATGGCCTATATTCCCAAATAAAGCACTAGGAAGTGGTGAAGGGCCGTTTTGGGAGACTGTCTTATATAATTTTGACTTTTAAAAAGTGCTGAATCTCCACCTTATTTTGAATTAATGACTTTTACAACCCAGTTACTGGGTAACACGATACCTCTTAGTAACTTTCGGGCTTTTGACTACCCGTAACGACTGTCAAAGATCCACGAAAGACAGCCGGGACCAACGGCTTAACGTGCATTCCAATGCACGGGGGAATCTCGGTGTGTAAAGATGGTCTTTGCCACAGTCCAACCGCGGCAAGCGTAGCTTAACCTGATCGATCGACCTGTGCGGCTGTTATTATTTAGCCCCGGACCCCTCTCCGACAACAACAGGGTCATTAAATCATTTACCAGAAACTGATGCATGACTAATCTATATACAATATAGATCAGTCTTCTCATATGGTGCAGAGAGTGTAAATGTGTTGAAAATTGGAAACGTTCTGAGTCATGCATTCGTCATGCTTTTAAATTAGTTTAGCTGTTATTTATTGATAACTATTAATAAATAATATAGCCTGTATTGTCCTGTTATTAGGACAAGGACCTATGTAACAGAGCGGATGACCTGACCCGTCGCAAGAGGACCAAGGGTGCCCAGACACGGGGTCGTCCGGCGCTCATGTGCTGATTTGGTCCCTGGGGCGGTCACAGCGTGCTATGTGTTCTGGTGCGCCGGTTATGGGGAATACTCCCCAGAGGAGGGTCCGGTGATGGACAGCCGCGGCGGTTTCACGAATGAGTGCTAACGCATGCCCGTATTCCGGCCGTAAGGGGCTGAGGAGGACGCCGTGGAGTTTTAGTGAGTTAGAGTCCCACATAACTGCACTATCTCCCCATGGTAGTGCAGAATGCATGAGCATTTCTCCACGTTAAAAAAAAAGGTAAGTCCATCGATGCGCAAACTGTAAACGTGCGGCTGTTATTACTAAGCCACAAGCCCCTCAAATTACTTCCTTCTCATCTCATCAAAATCTTTTCTTTTGTCGATTTGCGGTACACAGTAGAATAGAATAGAATACTCTAACTACTCTCTCCCTATATCAGTATTTTATAAGTTACTAGCTGCGCCCCGCGGTTTCACCCGCATAAGTGTCGATCCCGTGGGAATATCGGGATAAAAACTATCCTATATCCTTCCCCGGGATACAATCTATCTCTCTGCCAAATTTTATCGTAATCCGTTTAGTGGTTTAGGCGTGAAAAGGTAACATACAGACAGACAGAGTTATTTTCGAATTTATAATATTAATGAATAATAAGTAATGAATTCATGATCATCCACAGTCCCGACTTCACCAACTGTTGGGCAGAAACCTTTATTTTCTTGTGACTGCAGCCTCATCCAGGTTTTGCCCGCGATTGCAACAATACTGCCCATCTCGCCGATAGTCGACGATAATAGTGCTGTTTTTTTTTTTTTTTTTTTTTTTGTCAGAGCATTTAACTTTCGGTCAGTGGCCGAAATATCTAACAAATTGTAGAAGGCCGAAACACGAACGGTTTTTGCGAAACAATGACGAAACACATAAACGTACTAGCAAATACATCGAAAGTGAAAACAAAAAACTGTGCTCTGACGTAATAACCTCAAAAATTGGCACAAAACATATAGCTATGATACGACTACATCATGAATGGTCGTTTTGACGTCATTCGAGAACCACTTGGCAACTGATGGCAATATCTCAGGCTATTAATGTTAGGTGACCGATATTTGGGTTCATAAGCTCTTAAATTCGGAGATATAAAGATGGCTGCTCTAGATACGTCATCGTACGACCCGTGTCTAGACGCCTGTGATGGCTTAGACGCGTCTGTGGATTTGCGTAGGTCTTGACAGTCCGTGAAATAAAAAAGTGTGCATCTGGCACCCGTCGTGACAGACTGACGACCTCAATGTGAATGTGGAGAGACTAAGCGGTCGTTTGTGATGCATGTTAAAGCTAAAATGATAAAAGCTGATTTACATCCGTCACCTCACACACCAGGTCCAGTTGAAAACCAGCGTCAGGCACTAGTTGTCTGGCATTTTTGCTAAACTGGGCCTTTTTGGCGCAGCCGTGAGGCACACTTTCCTGCTTATTTTTTTTACATCAGATTTTACACTTTTTATTTGACCTTTATTTTTTTTTGTTTTTCTGATGTAGTAGGTTTCTGGTGTATTGTACTATTGTGTCTTTTAGTCTGCGCCAAATAAAAATATGTGTATTTTCTTTCTTTTGATTTCTTTCTAAAATACAAATTTCTAGGATCAAGAAATTGCTGACGATAACAATAGTAGATTGTACAACTAAGGCATAAAAGAAGCTATTTTACCCCGAGACGTTTATATCCACGCAAGCCGCAGGCGAGGGTGGATAGTTAAGTCGAGGGCTTAAAATGGCTCGTTTATGCCTGAGTTATACACTCTGCTTTTCACTTCGATTGCGAGAAAATGAAACAGGCATAAAGTATACAGTACATAATTAATCAAAAATGTTGCAAAGCATAGCTAATTCTCGCCACCACAGATAATACCGCCACGAAACTGTTATTTTTTTTTATTTCAACATTTGTCATTCGACTTGGGTACTTCATACTGCCAAGTCATAAAAACGTTTCTTTGCGTTTTTAAATAATAAATGACAACTATTATACGTGATTTTATTAAATTAACGATAGAAAACACGGAAGTGTGGTATAAATTAAAGAAAATGAAATAAATCACGACTTTAATCTGCGAAGTTTTATTGCGCGTGTGGCTGTTGGGCCTGATTACTTTAGTCTCAGAAAAAAAATTAAGTACTTTATGCACTAGAACATAAAAAGCGATTTTATGTCGCCTAAGCACAACATAAAGACGAACTTTTAGAGCATGAGAAGTGAAAAGTATTTTACATGTGGCAAAATATTTTGTGTGTGTTAACTCCTATGGTTTATGTCCCAAATAGCTGCTCCCCGCGGTTTCACCCGCATAAGTGTCGATCCCGTGGGAATATCGGGATAAAAAGTAGCCTAATGTTAATCCAGGGTGTCAGCTACCTCCATACAAAATTTTATCAAAATTGGTCCAGCCGTTTGAGCGTGATGAAGTAACAAACATATAAACACATACACAAACTTTCGCCATTATAACATTAGTGTGATTTGATTGGTGAAGGCTGAGTTGAGTAGTAACCGTAGTAGGAACAAAATTCGTGGCGTAGAAGTTTCTTTGAGCTTTTTTTTTTATTTTGGGTTGGAAATAATCAAATAACTTCTCCCGCTCTGGGCGGAGCGAGAAGGCGTGTCAGACTTTTACTGACTAAAACCCACCCGTGTTCCTTCAGTTGCCTGTGCCAGGGGTCACGGTATCTCTTTCGAACAACCCGCGACCCCGGCAGGCTTCGGTCCTGGTAGACCCCGTCAGTTAGTGCTGACATCTCTTTGAGGCGCGCGTGGAACACAACGCGCCGTCGACCCGGACGGCGTGCTGTCACAACCTCCATTCAAACCTGTCATTTTCTAATACGTCATTTATGTCATAGTAGAAGTAAACGGTGACACGCTTGGTTTGAATTGAAAGTGTTGACAATACCGCCTGGTAGACGCCGAGGTGTCTCAGTGCTCTGTGATAGCCAGTGTTTAGACGTGCGATGATTCTATGATGCCTTAGACGCGTCTGTTGGATTGCGTAGGAGTTGACTTGAAAAACGAGTCTGAGAGCTAAAAAATAGCAGTTCCGCAACTGCTATTTTTTAGCTCTCAGACTCGTTTTTCGTGTCGTTGCCAGATCCGCATCTGGCAACGACACTAACAGACAGACAACTTCGATGTAACTTTTCAGAGGCTACGCGGACGTCCGCGGTGATTATGTGAAGACGTGTCTGTGGCAAATCTTGCGAATTGACAGTCTGTGAACTAAAAAATTGTGCATCTGCATCCACACTAACAAACTGATGACTTTGATGCGACTGTGAAGAAACTAAGCGGTCGTGTGCTATGCATCCATATTATACTAATAGGTATTATAAATGCGAAAGTGTGTCTGTCTGTCTGTTACCTCTTCACGCTTAAACCGCTGAACAGATTTATATGAAATTTGGTGTAGAGATAGTTTTAGTCCCGGGAAAGGACATATTATTATTATTATGAGCCTGTTATGTCCCACTGCAGGGCAAAGGCCTCCCTTATGTCTTTCCATATTCTCCTGTCTATTGCTACATCTGGCCAATCCTTTAGGTAGGCGTCCAATTCGTCACGCCATCTCTTCCTGGGCCTACCGCGTCGCCGATTCCTGTTATTCGGAACCCAGTCAGTGGCTACTTTTGCCCAATTCTGTTGCGATATGGGGCAGATGTGGCCTGCCCAATTCCATTTTAGTTTGGCGGCTGTGTTGCCCACGTCTGCGATTTGTGTTTTGGAACGAACGAAGTATACTGTTCCGAATGCGATCCGTGAGTTTGACTCCAAAGGACATAGGATAGTTTTTATCCCGATATTCCCACGGGATCGAGACTTATGCGGGCGAAACCGCGGGGCGTAGCTAGTGGTATATAAATGAAATAAGTGCTTTGAGTCCGAGTTGATTGAAGTAAAAAGTAATCTTTGTTACACCACTTATTTTCCTTAATCATTGTCCAAATGTTGGTAGGTATTATCAAACCATGTATTTTAGAATATTATATCATTCAGCACGCGAGGAATCTTAGTAAGGCTAGTATGGACAAGAATGCTTACGGAATTTTAATGACAATGTTCGGTTAGTCACTAAGCTAAAATACAATAGGTATGAGAATAATATTTACGACGAAAATGGCGTGGTTACTATGTGAATTGTTTGTCAGAGATGGTAATTATATTATATTGTTTTATGAAAGGAAAATTGCTTATTATTTGACGACTCGAATGCCTTGGGACAACTAGCTTGGGAAAAAAGTATAATAACATTATTAACTCCTATGATATTAAAAAAAAAAACATATCTTCTTCTCCTTAGCGTGTCGATAGCAATCTAAATGTACTCCGCCCAGAACTCGGCCACTTGTTTGTCGCCATTACTAGCGTCCATCAGTTCCTGTATCGTGCAGCTGACAGGACACGCAGGACACGATATTAAGTGTCCCATCGTTTGTGGAACAGCACCACATTTACACTCCAAGGAGGAGTCGTCTATAAATCTCCACCTGAACAGGTTTTCCTTGCTTCGGCCAACCTGGGTCCGGAGTCCATTTAAAGACTTCCAAATCAAATCAAGTCATTTATTTCTTGCCAACATGGGTAGGGGTATAGATGTTATACAGTCATGTTTTGGTAATGTTCTCCATGCTCTGCCGTCACTTGGGCATGCAATCCAGGTTACTCAAGGTAACTCATGTCCAGGTGGGAGGTCTTCAGCGGGTGGAACGAACGGTTTGGGTAAGGAAGCACTGTCTCGCCACAGCTTCAGTCTTTCTTATGGTGGTTCGCTGGCAGTAAAAGGCAGAACTGTAAAGTAAACCCACATTTTGCCAGATATTTGATTTTGATATCAAAATTCCAAAATATGTATAACCTAGCAATGTTGTTTGTAAATTATTAGATATTGCAACGCATTTGATGCGCTTCATTCAATATGTTAATAATATCCTACGTTCGTTCCAACTAAAACCAGATCCCCAAGGTTACCACAAGCACTGCATGCCTGCAGCCATCGACAAACACCATAAAACCTGTTTTATTGTAAACTCTTAGAATGTTTACATACGTCCGTCCTCTTCAAAAGCTTCAAACGTTATGAGAACATTGACTGTTGATCATTTAAATTTAGAACTTGCTTTTCGCATGCGCCGACACGGTCTATGCGAGTGGTCGTTAACGTAGAATAGATAATAGACTTTGTTTAGTAGGATTAAAGTTTGAATTCATTTGTAAAGGGTTTTGTTCCTTTTTTATTCTAAACGGCTTTTGTTTATCATGAGGTCGTGTTTATAATTAGTTTTAAATTATAAAATGTTTCAGAGACTTATTCCCAGGAGCTCCAAATCTATTGTTCTTCAAACAATTTCACTCTATACATTGATTCCCAAGAGCTCCATAATTTTATTACAATACTTACTAAAATCGTTTCCATTACATTTTTAATTTGGAGCCGCCGGGAATAAAATTATGGAGCGCCTGGGAATAAACCGTTTCAGAACATTCCGCTATTCTAACCACATGATTAGACAAACGGATTCTAACACCGGCGCGCGGCGTTGAAATTAGGTAAGTAACCAATTTGGGTCTTGTGATTGTCGAGTTTTTGGCGATGAATAGACCCCCTTTTCCCTACCCAATAGCCATTGCTGTGAGTAAGAACAGCATTGCTATTCACAGCAATTCAATACGCTTACACTTTGTAAACAAGCATACTATAAACTAGAAGATTATATCAAAGATAAGAACGCTTGGAAACATGCTGGTCCTGCTCCATAGGACAATCTAGAGTCTAGACAAAATCAAACTGGTTGCTAATTTAATTGTAAAATTTTATTCTTTTTTTACATTCATTACTCACACCCTGACTTATTACTTGTTAATTTCTTTTTTTTTTAGTTAAAATCGTTTACTTTTACCAAGTTTGTAAATATGTGAGCACCATGTATCTATCAGATAATTAATTTAATATGTCATGGTTTCGTTTATAATTCTTTTGCCTATTGTGGTATAGTAATTTTATTTTAGGTGCATCGTCCTCACATATTATTATACAAAGTGTAAAAAAATTTACCTTAAAAACTTTAAGAGGTGCTTTAGAGTTTAGACCATCGAACTGAAAAACTTTCACTATGGGACCAACTCCGAAATCACGAAAAAAAAATCAGCTGTTTCATACAAAAGTTCAATACCTACTCGGCCAAAATGTATGAAACAGCTCATTTTTTTTTCGTGATTTCAGAGTTGGTCCCATAGTGAAAGTTGTTCAGTTCGATGGTCTAAAGCACCTCTTAAAGTTTTTAAGATTAATTTTTTTACACCTTATATAATGAATGTAACTATGCCAAATATTGTAAAACATTTTTAAAAGAGTAGCGGTGGAGTTTCTTGCCCATTCTTCTCCATACGAAAACTACCTTTTGGAAGGGGCGACTAGAATCAATTTTATTTTAACGAAAATTTTGACGTTCAAAAGTGCCCTTTATGTGCCTATTTGAAATAAACGCTTTGACTTTGCTTCCGTGCCAAATCGAACATCAATCAATGTTATATTGTAAGGAGTCCTCTACACGCTGTGCACAAGTCAAATAGACGACCGTTACTATTCTTTCGACGGCTATTTGCGGTCGGGGGCTAGGCAAATCAGGTAACCGAAAATGAGCCCCGACGTAATTTACTTAAAATCTATACAAATAAACAAAATTGGCGTGCCTGTTTGTAATATTGAAATAACCGCTTTTTACTAAATACATATGGATGTATACACGGTACATATCGATGCCTTAGTTCACTTTGAGGAGAGTGTTTTAAGGTTTTTTAAAGTTTAGACATGTACACAATGAAAACAAAGTAAAATAATAAAACAATTATGCATCTATTCACAAGACTAGTCCTTTAACTCCATCATATCTCAATATTGTAATATTAGTATAACCATAACATTTTAAAAATAGCTATGTAATGTACAAACCCCCTGTTTAATACATTTGTGCACTAAGATTGATTATGTTGATGTGCATTAAGTGAAAAACTAAAAATATTTAACAGCTTTAACAAACTGGTTCTAGGTCCAACAACTAAGAATAAACCAGTGATTCATATTCATAATGTTTATTTTATTCTATAAAACACAAACAGTTTTTCAAACTACAATCATAAAATATTTTTTCTAACTCGCAATCAAAATTTTAAGAGGGCTATACCAATTTTATTTTGGTTTCTTAATAATTACAAATTAGATTTATTAATCAGTCTTCAGTTTGGTAACAATAATCAATTACTAACTATTTAATGAGAAACATTTAAATTTCTTAAAAAATAGGCTCCTTAAAGTAAAAGTAGGTAGGTACTTTTACTTTTTACTTTTACTGTACTGGAAGAGGTTCTCCAGAAAGTAAAAAAAAACCCCTAAACCCCTTAAAGTAAAAGTACTTAACACACTTGTACATCAAACTTTCTTGATTCTTAACTGTGAACTAGGTTTTTTGGAAGAAAGAGACAGATTATTGGTATTTCGATACGCGCAAACGAAAGAGCACAACATTTAATATATTTAGCACCAAAAAAGTAAAAATTGAAAATTTTGCAGTTAGTACAATTGTGAACTAAGGCATCGATATATCAAAATATTTTTTTTACAATTTTTGTCTGTATGTCTGTTTGTTCCGGTTAATCTCTGAAACGGCTGGACCGATTTTGACGGGACTATTACTGACAGATAGCTGATGTAATAAGGAGTAACTTAGGCTACTTTTATTTTAGAAAAAGAATTAGGGTTCTGCGCAAAAAAAAAAATGAAACGTTTTCCGAGCAAATAAAATTTCTTTCTTTCTTTCCGTCATGCACGCAAACGAAGTCGCGGGCTCAGCTAGTATTTAATAAACAAGTTATGGATAGCCAAAAGTCCATACTCATTTGTCCACAGATAATGTATTAGTTGATACGCCTAGTAACACGATAATAGGATAATCGTAATATGGGATGGGCTTATTGACCGATATTTGGTTCGATTCTGAGTAAAAGCATTTTTGTGATGTCATAGCCGGTAGATATCTCATAATAGGATTAAAACAGTATCTTTTTTGATGATAGTAGGTACGGTGTGCAATGTGCCTTTTTAATCTATCTATACAGGGTTATTGGAAAAACACCAACAGCCTCTTAAGAGGTCATTGTACTCATCATTATGAACAACTTTTGCTATGGGACCAAACCTGAAATCGCAAAGAAAAAATCAGCTGTTCCCTACATGTTGACGAGTTATACAAACTTAAATGTAGGGAACGGCTGATTTTTTTCGCGGTTTCTGGTTTTTGGTTTTCTACCAATGTGCCAAATTTCATTCAAATCCGTTCAGCCGTTTTAGCGTGACAGCGTAACAAAAAACATACAAAATATCAAATCTTTTATTTTTATAATACTTATTAGTTTAGATTATGAAAAGACGCCAGCACAAACTGTCAAATTTTCCCAATCAACCTTGAACCTAATGCTTTAGCGATAAAGTTGAAAATCTATTAAAGAAATTTGACAGATTGTAGTAGCTTGTGCTGGCGTCTGTCCCTATAAGTTTTGTATGTCCGTCTGCCAGTCGCAAAGGCCTTCTCAAACCTTCTCCGACATCAGACAGGTCGCTAAACATGGGGCAGAGTGGCCATAGACAGATGGGTTGGTAGCTGCAGTCAAGTAAAAAACACTCGCGAGCAACAATTCAATCTGCTGAATCAATTTGTCAATTGGTAGGACGGTTCAACGTTCAACATGTCGAAAGGGGGGCCTCAACATGCCTGCGTACGATGACACGACGTACTATAAACGTTGGACGTACTTAGAAGTTAGAGATTTATAAAGGGTGTAAACGCAGACCCACCACATAGCCGTTGTATTATACGTATTCGGTACAGACGCCAGCACAACAACCTACTACAATCTGTCAAATTTATTTGATAGATTTTCAACTTTATCGCTAAAGCATAAGGTTCAAAGTTGATTGGGAAAATTTGACAGTTTCGGGTAGCTTGATGTGCTGGCGTCTGTACATCAAACATGTTCGGTGATTACGGTCGGGAATTATATTTTAATCAACATACAACCAGCGGGGTAATTGCGTTACACACTATCAATAGCAATGGCTTTCATTTTGACAGTTCAAAAACATTCATTGCGTTATTTACGTTATTGAGCATACCAACCATAGATATATGAAAGAAGAATTCCAGTGCCTTAAGCATCTTCTGGGCACGCTCGTTCCATCATAGGCCTCATCCATCGCTTTCCATCAGGCGTGATCGAGGTCAGCAGCGGGCCCATTCAGCAATAAAAAAAAATCCTTTTGACTGACCAACAACCCCTTTTTTATGGATGGGAAATCATCAAACGACCCCTCCCGCTCTGGGTGAAGCGGAAGGGAGTGTCAGACTCTTACTGACTAAAACCCATCCGTATTCCTTCCTTAGCCCTTTGTGTTCCGGGGTAACCCTTTCGGACAATCCCGCACCCCCGGCAGGCCCCTCCCTTTTTGCTGACATCTCTTTGAGACGCGCGTGGAACACGTACGCGCCGTCCGGCACGGGCCTGGTCCTGATCGGACAGTTCAAAAGTGCCTTTGGCGTAAACGCTTTGAGTTTGAGTAATATTTCAATCCCAATCGTGCGATTTTCCATAGAAAACTTTTCCATCCATATTTCTTTCAAGTCTTTCAACACTAGTCATAAAATATAATAATTTTCCTCTGTTTTCAACGCTTTGAATTCCTGTAAACGGTTAAACTTACATTGTTCATACTGTCATACATAACGATATTCTGTTTTGTTGAACAAAAGGGCATTTGTCAAGTAGTGCTGTGCTGTAGTTTCGGTTTCGGCTTTAGTTATTAATGGCCGAATTTAGAGGGATTAGGTAATTGGTATTTGATAACCAGCCTTACCAAGGGGTGTCGTGTGACATACTTACTAGGTTGTGGAGGTCAGATAGGAAGTCGCTGCATGTGGATAGACTGGAATCCGACCCCAACATAGTTGGGAAAAGTGTGAAAGTGTCAGGCGCTGACTAATTTGACAGGACTAAACTAATATTTATCTTCTGTCCTTTTCATAATGAAATAGAAAGAAAAAGATGCACTGACATTAAAATTAGTTTAGTTTGTGAACAAGGGAATCGGCGCCATTGTCTCCTATCGTTCTCATTAAATTCATGTGACTAATTATTTTAATTAATGTACTGTCTTATCTATGACAACACAACACTTGACCTGGTGTCGGGTCAGTTGATGAGACAAGAATCAAACTTTACGACTGAGCCAGTTTCGGCGTTAAACAAAAGCCGAAATATAAGTTTCTGCAAACTGAAATTAAACTGTCAAGCACTAGTGTCTATTATTAATGCTTATTACGTAAACCCGTAAGCGATATCCGGTACATTGTATGATAAGTACGTTTTTATGTTGCTACAAGTAATACTGACTTACAATGGAGTATTTAGCTAATCTATTGAACGCCACTGTAAACAAATTGGCATCAATTTTCATAGATTTTAATCAAACATTGAGAGGATGAATGAAAGGAGACTTACAAAAACAACCGACTTCAAAAAAAAACACTACAAAGTGAAAAATAACTTTAATTTCGGAAGTCGGTGTCGTTGCTTCAGCATTTTCGTTTTTTGACACCGACTTCCGAAATTAAAGTTATTTTCACTTCTCATGCTCTAAAAGTTCGCCTTTATGTTGTGCTTACTGCTTAGGCGACACAAAATCGCTTTTTATGTTCTAGTGCATAAAGTAATTTTTTTTCTGAGACTAAGGTAATCAGGCCCTACAGCCACACGCACAATAAAACTTCGCAGATTAAAGTCGTGATTTATTTCATTTTCTTTAATTTATACCACTTCCGTGTTTTCTATCGTTAATTTAATAAAAGCAGCTAAAATAGTTGTCATTTATTATTTAAAAACGCAAAGAAACGTTTTTATAACTTGGCAGTATGAAGTACCCAAGTCGAATGACAAATGTTGAAATTAAAAAAAAAACTTTTAAAAAGTTTCGTGGCGGTATTATCTGTGGTAGCGGGAATTAGCTATGCTTTGCAACATTTTTGATTAATTATGTACTGTATACTTTATGCCTGTTCATTTTCTCGCAATTGAAGTGAAAAGCAGAGTGTATAACTCAGGCATAAACGAGTCATTTTACCCCTCGACTTAACTATCCACCCTCGCCTGCAGCTCGCGTGGATATAAACGTCTCGGGGTAAAATAGCTTCTTTTATGCCTTAGTTGTACAATCTACTATTTTCACTTTGTAGTGTTTTTTTTTTGAAGTCGGTTGTTTTTTTTGTAAAAAAGTTTTTATTTTTCACTTTTTAGTTGTACCTACCCCATACAAATTCAATTAACACTAGTGCATTGAAGACACGACTCGAAGAATCATCATAATTCACAAAAAATGCCGGAGATGCAGTACATTTATGCATATAACTTCGTACATAAGAATAATTACCTAATGTATTATATACTAAAACCTTCCTGAAAGTATGTAGATAACACTCATGAAAGAATTATCAAAATCGGTTCAGTAGTTTTTGAGATAATCGCGGACATACAAACATACATACAAACATACGGGTCGAATACAGAACCTCCTTCTTTAAAGTCGGTTAAAAAGGTAGTCTATAAGGTAGATGTGAGTGTCGAACGTCGGGAGGGGACGCTCTAGGAGGACATATATGACCTTATTAATCTGGAATCCGACGAAAAAGGCTAGGCAGATGATGATGATCACCATATACTATACCCATATCATCTGCCTAGCCTTTTCCCAACTATGTTGGGGTCGGCTTCCAGTCTAACCGGATGCAGCTGAGTACCAGTATTTTACATGGAGCGACTGCCTATCTGACCTCCACAACCCAGTTACTAGGTAATACGAAACCCCTTGGTAAGACTGGTTGTCAGACTTTTAGGCTTCTGACGACCCGTAACGACTGTCAAAGATCCACGAATGACAGCCGGGACCAACGGTTTAACGTGCTTTCCGAGGCACGGAGGGGTCTTAGTATGTAAAGATGGTCAACCATCCACGGACCAACCGCGGCAAGCGTAGCTTAACCTGATCGATCGACCCGTGAGGCTGTTATTACTTAGCCACAAGTTCCTATACCCATATTTGAAAATAAAATCTTTATCAACCAAATCTTTAGAAGTTGCGCGTGCAACCAAACTATTTTAATAGTTTGGTTGCAATGAGTAGTAGCAACAATAGCCAATTTTAGGGTGTTGACCCTACGACCACTGGTTGCTTGGTTGCGCAACCAAGGCACTGGACCGTTACACCAATTTAAATTGTATAATGAGATATTGAGATGGCGTTAAAAAGCACGGAATCATCACTATATTATTTAGATTTTTAAATTAGCCCCTAACGTTAC
Organism: Amphipoea oculea; assembly: GCA_945859645.1. Classification (NCBI taxonomy): domain Eukaryota; kingdom Metazoa; phylum Arthropoda; class Insecta; order Lepidoptera; family Noctuidae; genus Amphipoea; species Amphipoea oculea. The sequence goes on along the minus strand of OX243891.1, from coordinate 10,476,578 downwards.
TTGGCCGCAAATATTATTCAAGTTTTTTTTAGACACTGCCTCCTAATAAGATGTACTTACCCACAGTTTCTACACGTCAGTGATGTTCAGTATAACATACTCAGCCTAAAATGTTCCCACTGCTGGGACACAGACCGAGGAGGTCTGTGTTTGTGAGGGGGCCGCCCGTCCGTAATCCACCACGCGGGCCCAGTGCGGGTTTATAGATGTCACATGTCTTCGAATTTTTGGTCATAGGACAGGCTTTACCTACCGAAAATTAAAAACTGACGAGCGGTTTGTTTCCACTAGTTCTACTGAACAGTTCTACGGTAGAACTAATGGGAATTTTTTTCTCACTAGTACTACGACGTTTTCTCTCGTTCGTGGAGACGGTTCCTAAGGCTGGTGTAGGTATATTCCTTAAAACCATTTCAATTATTAGTATCGTATTTCTGAAACATGATTGAGATAAATATTTTTTTCCGAAAAGCATCTACTTTTTGAACCTTGACAAACCAACAGCCTAATTGCGGAACGCCAAATCGTCAAATGATTCTGATCAGTTGGCTTCATTTCTATCACAATTGGCTTCATTTTACGATTTTCGAATTGCGAAACTCTAGTTTATTATGAAACCAATTATGAACGTTAAGGCCCTGCGCAGAAACTAGAGTTTCGCAATTCGAAAATCGTAAAATGAAGCCAATTGTGATAGAAATGAAGCCAACTGATCAGAATCATTTGACGATTTGGCGTTCCGCAATTAGGCTGCAAGTCTTGGCTTGGGTTTCTATCTCATTTAGTGCTGCTTCGTTTCCATCGTCATCATATCTGCCTAGCCTTTTCCCAATCCATGTTGACTCATGTTGGAGTCGGTTTCCAGTCTAAGCGGATACAGCTGAATCAATCACAACCCGGTTACCGGGTGACACGATACCCCTTGTACGACTTGGGACGAGGTAGTCAGATTTTTGGGCTTCTGATGACCCGTTACTGTCAAACTTACCGTGCTTTCCGAAGCCCGGAGGGTCTTGGTATTAAATGGATGTTTACCCATCCACGGCCTAACCGTGGCAAGCGTAACTTAACCTTGATCGATCGACCCGTGCATCTGTTACATAGCGACACACGCTACCTTTTTCCATTGTTATTCGATCGTTAGTTGAAAGAAAGAAAATTCCATGCAGGAGAATACTTCGTTTACGTAATAAGATACTACCGCAGGAATGTGAAATACTCGTACCTTCCTGTTTGGATTACTCGTCCATCCTAACTAATATTATAAATGCGAAAGTAAGTTTGTTTGTTACCTTTTCACGCCTAAACCACTGAACCGATAATCCTGAAATTTTGCATATACGTTGTCAGGTGTACAGAAACGGACATAGGGTAACTTTCATCCCGAAAAAAAGTGCTGTTCCCGAGGAAAACCACAATTATGTTATTATGATAATAGATGGCGCCACGTGTCTAATGAACTTTGTCACATTTTTTCATTCTGAGCTAGTACTTACTTAATAATAGAAATGCAAAAGTGTGTCTGTCTGTCTGTTACCTCTTCACGCTTAAACCGCTGAACCGATTTAGATGAAATTTGGTATAGAGATAGTTTGAGTCCCGGGAAAAGACAGGATAGTTTTTATCCCGATATTCCTACGGGATCGACACTTATGCGTGCGAAACCGTGGGGCGCTGCTAGTTTTTTTTTTATTTTTATTGCTAAATGGGCGCGCTCTTGACCCCGATCACGCCTGATAGTATTTCATATTGCACTTTCTTAGTAATTTCTGCGTTAGTTCTTCCGTATGTTGCACCTGCCATGTTTTGTCTCTGCATCACCCTAAGGTTGGCTGGTAGAAAATGCCTTAGGCATTAAGTCTGCCTTTGTACAGTTTTTTTTTTTTACTTGTGTAGCGGTATCTACAACGCCACGTATGCGAACAACGCGTCATACTGACGTCACGCAAATCCTGCATCTCGCAAGCAGAGTTTACCGCGCAACTAGCATAGATACAACAGCCCGACATGAATCATTGGGCAGTTGCCCGCCAGACACAACACCCGTCTGGTTGGAGGATCCTCCCTTTTCTGTAGAGTATGAGTGAACTTTACACCCTGTTCCTCAGTATCTCTATACTTGTGCTGGTGCATAATGTTTTAATAAATAAATAAATTACTTTTAGAATAATTGGTCCTGCTCATTAGTTGTAGAGTCCACAAAACAGTCGTCGCCCCATTTAAAGCACTGACACCACATCCTATTTTACAGGACGCAGAATTCAACGAAAAAGTCGGATGATGAAGATAATCCTGTTCAAAATAGTCTACCGCGAAAAAATCTAAGCGCACATACACAAGTACATCATAACTCTTGGCAATAGATCAGACGCGATGCCAGACAGACGCCAAAATAACCACAAGGTTTAATATTAGATGAACCAAATGAACCAATGTACTTTTTAGTTTCATTTGGTAGAAGGTGAACATGGCTGCCGTCAGTGGCGTGCATTGCATATAGGCATATAAGCAGTGCCTACCTCGATATATCAACATAAGCCTGTTAATTACATTTTAGTGTGTGTGCCCCACAATTAAGAAACTCGCTAAATTATTTTCATTTTGAACTTAGTTCCTGCCGGGGGTCCCCCGACCACACGTTTATTTTTCTAATTAGTGACCGCGTCTGCCTAGACTAGACCTGGCCTAGTGCCTACCTATTCTGAAAACCAATGCACGCCATTGGCTGCCGTCCTTACGAAAAGTGCAATAACTCGAGTTTTGCGATTATGCAGATGCTGTAAAGGTACAAGTTCCAAGGCGACTGCAGACGACAGCAGCAGGCGACATGTCGCCGCGACACTACTGGTTTCTATGTATTTCTATCAAATATGTGGCAGACGACGTGTCGCTAGCTACGGAAGGTATTTCATAGACATACAAAACCAGTAGTGTCGTGGCAACATGTCGCCTGCTGCTGTCGTCTGCAGTCGGCTACGAACTTGTACCTTAAGGGCAGTGGCGTGTATTGGTTTTCAGAATAGGTAGGCACTAGGCCGGGTCAAGTCTAGGCAAACGCGGTCACTAATCAGAAAAAAGTGAAGTCAAAAGTGTGGTTATTTGAGCAGGCATGCCTACTTAAGGGTGATAAATTGCGAAGGTCGAATGTCATGGTATTACGCGGGAGACGTACGTATTTTTAATTTTGCCGTATTAACTTGAACGAGTAAAGACCAATGACAATGTGCGAATAGTACGGGAGCCGAGTAGGCCGTCCGGCGACTGCCTACTGCCGCGCGTGTTTGTATGAAGATTTTGTTTTTTTGTTAGGTATGATAATTTTGTGAGTTTATTCATTAAATTGTGGGGCACACACACTAAAATGTAATTGACAGGCTTATGTTGATATATCGAGGTAGGCACTGCTTATATGCCTATATGCAATGCACGCCACTGCTTAAGGGGTAATCTAATAGGCTATGTATGTTTTTGGGATAAGCTATTCCAGTGACTTTGTGTCGCATACATAAATAATTTCTGCGTTTGACTTGCTCAGGGGTTGAAGTACGAAAAATGATCTTTGTATATGGAGATGACTTTAATTTCTTAGGAACAATAACCTACCGTTCGTCTCCGTCCAAGGTTCATCTTCAGTTAAGTAGACTGTGGTTGTACCTTCTACTTGTAAATCCCAAACTACCGAAAAGATTTCATTTCAACGAATGGAAGGAGTATTAGTGGATTTGGGATGCATGAAAAGCCTCCACGTATAGCGCAGTTTGTCACGCCAGTTGCCCAACTGAACGCTCGCGCTCGGCGTATCCTGGACAGTCACACCCAACACCTTATTTGACTGGCCAATTCTTCCCTTGCGGTGGTAGGGCTAACGCCCGTCTGGTTTGCGACCACCCTCCCACCGGAGTCCGGTGTCAAGCAGCCTGCTGTGTTTCGTCGATGCGTGGGAGTTCCAGTGCCTTAGACATCTTCTGGGCACGCTCGTTCCATCATAGACCTCATCCATCGCTTTCCATCAGGCGTGATCGAGGTCAAGAGCGGGCCCATACAGCAATTAAAAAATTGTCGGTATGTCTTGGGCTTTCTTCTTTTTCGTGTTCTTCTTTTGCGTCACGTTTACCGTAAATAAGCTTATTCTTTTTCTTTCTTTCAATAGTGATGTCATTATTACGGCGGGCGCTACACGTCAACGGGTGTGTATAATCGTTCTATTAATATATCATAGACGTTAGTTTATCTCTCATGTTTTGGCAACCAATAAATATTATGCCAACCCTGCCAGATCTGATTTATTTACTTTTGCTTTCAAACCGGTCGTTCTCTTGTTTCGGCACGAGGAGTATTAGAATAGCCCTCTTGCTGTAGTGGAAAGGGATTAGTCTGTCAACCAGGTTGGCAGTGACAGTGGCTGACCAAGGTACGCATTATACAGGCTGATTTTTTACCGGTTCCAAATTTTTACAGGATATTCTACCCATAAACATGAACAACTTTCACTATGGGACCAAGTCTGAAATCACGAAAAAAAATCAGCTGCTTAATACAAAAGTTCAATACCTACTTGACCAAAATGTATGAAACAGCAGATTATTTCTTTTTTCGTGATTTTAGAGTTGGTTGATCCCATTCATATTCATGGGTAGAACCACAGATATAGATATACCTAGATAACGCAAGAGCACCTACTTCGCATGCCAAAAATCGCACCAGTTTACGATCGAAAATCATAAGCCGCCACTTTCGCGCTCAGTCCTGAGTACTGCTGGCTGGGTGAGCGTGAGCGAGAGAGCGCGAGCTTGTGACGTCATACCTAGTAGGTAGTCAAAAAGTGGCACGCTTAGTTTTCATACATCTAGGTATATCTATATCGTTGGGTAGAACACCCTGTAAAAATTTGGATGATGATAAAAAAATTCTTCATGTATACTCCGCGTTTCAGAAAACCTATAGCATTTATTGACCAGCCTAACGTTCCCCTGTTGGGACACAAGCCTACACTCTGTGAGAGGGAGCGGGCGGTAACTGTGAGGGGGCTACAGATTTGTTCAGGTCGGCATGATTCGCCTCAGCATGGCGGCTTATTTTGCCGACTGGCTGTGCCGAATCTGTAAACTGTTTTTTACATTTCTATGGTGAATCCGCACACACAATCTGAATTATTTAAAAGGATATTGCTAATCCATTGCTTCATTCGAAAAATTTGTCTGCTCAGCAACGTATGTTGTCGAACTGACAAAATGCAAACCATTGTACTGTTAGTGGGGTATGCAATTTCCTTGCGGAACAAATGTTCAGCACGCCCAACTGTAATTCACAACGTGTGCCCCCTGCCCAGTGTGGATTGGTAGGTGACACAAGTGTCTTCGAATTGTTCGTCCATCAAAATGTGGATAAAAATAATTATGAATATGAAGTGCCACATCCCGTCAATAACACAAATAATATTTTTGTTCATTATCACACGTCGTTTTCTTCATATTTTTATCTCCCAATTGTCTTTACGACGACCTCCGCCGCTCGAAGATGGCCTATTTTATTTCTTTTTTATTACAGTTGCTACTGGAGTGCTATTTACGTCTGTCATTTAATAGACTTGCCAACCGAGCTTCAGTAGCGTTGAATTTTAAGATGGAAATGTCTTTGGAAAACTTTTTAATGGATTGTGCAACTTTCCAATCGGTTTTTGCTATCTTCTTTTGTCTCATACCAACTATATTGGGGTCGGCTTGCAGTCTAACCGGATGCAGCTGTATTTTACATGGAGCGACTGCCTATCAGACTTACACAGCCCAGTTACTGGGTAAGCTCCCACACATAAACACGATACGACGCCGCGTCGTGCTAAGACGTATACGGGTGAAATTGAACACATGCGACAAATCGAAATGGGAGATTATACTCGTCATTATGAACAACTTTTACTATGGGACCAAGCCTGAAATCGCGAAAAAAAAATCAGCTGTTCCCTACATTTATGTTCGCATAACTCGCCAAAATGTAGGGAACAGCTGATTTTTTTTTCGCGATTTCAGGTTTGGTCCCATAGTAAAAGTTGTTCATAATGATGAGTATAATCTCCCATTTCGATTTGTCGCATGTGTTCAATTTCACCCTGTATGATTTTAGTGACGTATCATTCAAACCGGGAAAAGTGGAAAGAGGGAAGGGAGGCCTTTGCCCTGTAGACAACACAGTGAGCAACACAGGCTTCTAATAATAATGAGTCATTCAAACAGTGAAACGATGCTGCGTCGTGGCACGACACGACGTCGTATAGGGTTTATGTGTGGGAGCCCTTACCAAGACTGGTTGTCAGACTTTCGGGTACAAGTAAAAAAACTAATTTCTTTTCAAATCGAGGATGACGTTTTAAAAGATGGTGCTAGACTGGATGCAGGGGATGACAGAAGGGGTATAATGTAAATGAAACAGAACGTCTTTACACTACGAAGTATTTAAGGTGAATGTGACATGGTAGACCGCGAAATTTAAATTTTCTTAAGTTTTTTGCAATTTGCAGATCAGTGTCAGGTTGTATCTTGATCCAAATATGATTCGCGACTATAATAGACATGTATTTACAGAATCATAGTCATTAGAACCATTAATATATCTCTTTAAGTTAGATTTCTACCATAAACACTTTTCCATACGAGATTTGTTCTTAACGGTAGAAATCTAACTTAGAAAGATGTATTAATTATTCTAATTATTATAATTCTGTAAATACGTACCGGTTATAGTCGCGAATCATATTTTGATCAAGATACAACCTGACACTGACCTGAAAATAGCAAAAAACGTAAGAAAAATTGAATTTCGCGACCTACAACTACCCATTTACCTTAATCAGACTCAAGAACAGGCTACAAGTTACTACTACTTATCTTAATTTCTCATCTATACTAATAATATTTTAAAGAGGTAAAATTTGTTTGTAAGTTTGTATGTAGGGGGTAATCTCTGGAACTACCAGTCGGATTTGAAAAAATCTTCTTGCATTTGATAGCCCAATTCTTGAGGAAGGCTATAGGCTATTTAACGTCACGCTATGACCCTTAAGAGCCGAGCAAAAGCGCTATGGGGAAACGAAGTGATAAAGCAGGAGACGCGGGCAAGTGATGCAATACGACGAGATGAGGGAATAAGAAATTTCACGCGAACGAAGTCGCGGGCAGAAGCTATTTGTTTATAATTGACTACATTGTTCCCCTTAGACAATCTCTGGATAATGCCGCCCGAAACAAAATTGAGACGCTATAATTAAAATCTGACGACTATCTGAAGGGCGATTCTCGTAACTTTAAAAAAAGTTCACAGTCTGATCTCATTCTCAATCTGTCAAAAATACCTTTAATTTCCCTACATTTTGACAAGTTTTTGACACTGATTGTCGCTGAGGTGAGCTTGCGACTAGATTTTGTACGTTTTTAATTACGGGATTCGGTCTTCTGATCTGCCGAAACCTCTTTAAGTTTTCAAAGATCTCTGAGGAAGTTTTCTTAGCATAGAATTGCATTATGGTTTTCTAGATACTCAATCTTTGTATATTTACCGGAGATTTAATGAATGTGCATAAATGAAGACGGTTAATTAGTGTTGTGTTGAGCAAGGCTACCATTTAAACATATCTATGAGGAAATTAATCAAGAAATACCTCGGTTTAAAGAATTTATTCCCATTAAAAACACAAATAGTTCACAACACAAACAGAGATAGGTACAGAGGCCAGCACATCAAGTTACCATCTGTCAAATTTTCCCAATGGAATATGAACCTTATTACTTTGTAGTAAAGTTGAAAATCTATCAAAGAAATTTGACAGATTGGGGTAACTTGACGTGCTCGAGTCTGTACAAATAAATCATGTAGAACATCGTCTCCGAGTGGCAACAATAGGAAAACAGAAATATTAGGTCCTTACATATGAAATTGGCGTTTTGTATGGAAGGAACAAAAAGTCGAATATTTTTAACCGACTTTAAAAAAGGAGGTTCTGTATTCGACCCGTATGTATGTATGTATGTATGTATGTATGTATGTATGTATGTATGTATGTATGTTTGTATGTCCGCGATTATCTCAAAAACTGCTGAACCGATTTTGATAATTCTTTCATTATTGTGATCTACATACTTTCAGGAAGGTTTTAGTATATAAAACATTAGGTAATTATTCTTATGTACGAAGTTATATGCATAAATGTACTGCATCTCCGGCATTTCTATGGAAATTTTGATGATTCTTCGAGTCGTGTCTTCAATGCACTAGTGTTAATTGAATTTATGTGGGATAGGTACAACTAAAAAGTGAAAAATAAAAACCTTTTTACAAAAAAAACAACCGACTTCAAAAAAAAAACACTACAAAGTGAAAAATAACTTTAATTTCGGAAGTCGGTGTCAAAAAACAAAAATGCGGAACCAACGACACCGACTTCCGAAATTAAAGTTATTTTTCACTTTGTAGTGTTTTTTTTTTGAAGTCGGTTGTTTTTTTTGTAAAAAGGTTTTTTTAATATAATATATTTAATTAATCAAAGTATGAACCATTGTTTTCAATGCACTTTTGCCATCTTATAGGTAGTTCATTGATCCCTTTACTAAAAAAACCAGTCGGACGGGAATCAATAAAATCTTTGAAGGCGATTTGGACTGCCCCATCGGAGTTGAATTTTTTCCCTTGCAAAAAGTTATCCAAATTGCGAAAAAAATGGTAATCTGTTGGAGCAAGGTCCGGGGAGTACGGAGGATGTCTAAGACATTCCAATTCAAGCTCTTCTAATTTGGTAGCCGTCTGTTGCGCAGTGTGTGGTCTGGCGTTGTCGTGAAGCAGCAGTGGCGTGGAGCTTTTTAATCTTCCCAATTTGCTTCAAGTGAATTAAAACAGTTTTATCACTAACATCGAAGCCTGCAGCTAACTCGGACGTGGTTTGCGATGGGTCCGCTTCCACAATAGCCTTCAATTCTCCATTATCAACTTGGGTCTCAGGCCGTCCACGGGGCTTGTTCTGCAGGTCGAAATTTCCAGAACGAAAACGTTGGAACCAAAAACGAACTGTGTTTTCTTTTGCAACATGACCGCCATACACATCATTCACCCTTCGAGTCGTTTCCGCAGCACTAGTGCCACGGCGGAACTCGTACTCGTAAATAATGCGATATTTAAAATTTTCCATTTTGTAAAATGAGTGACGCAAACAGAAAAAACAGAAGAAAAAAAACAAATGAATGACGGTCATCGAAGCACAAATACATGAGTAAATAGCTGTACAAATTTGAATTTGGAATTCCTTACCAAAGAGGAGAAATTCGTGATTAAAGTGGCCAGTACGAAAAACGCCAATTTCATATGTAAGGACCTAATATTTAAAAGTAGTTTTCTAAACATTTTAAATTCAACCAAAAGGTTGACAAGCAATTTTTTTTTTCTATCTAGTTGTTGCAATGTTTCTGAAACTTTCAATTTTTTTTAAATAAATAAAATATTAGCTGACGCGTCGAGCTTCGTACCGCCTCATATTTTTTTTTTTTGTAAATTTTTCCCATGTTTTAATAATAGTTATTCTGCTATTCGGGGCCGCGACAAATCCAACAAATCAAAGATCATAAAAATCGGTCCAGCCGTTCTTGAGTTCTAAATGGTGTAACTAACCCGACTTTGTTTTAGATTTGCATCTTTACATTAACAATATTATAATAGGTATAGGTTCTCGATATTACAACGGCAACGTCTTTGAGTCAGCCATTTTCAAACCTAGACAAGTCACGTGATAGTAAAAGTTAGGTCTTTCTGTGTCACGGTCTGCGCGCATGTGTCATAAAAAACGTCTGCTGATGTCACCGTTTAGCATTCGCATTGCTTACGGCTGCTTCGTGACGTCATTTGCGAAAGACGCGTCAGCGCAGGCAGACTAAAACAAATGAATGAGTGTTTAGTCTGTTCAAGGATTGAGGCAGTTTTGGGATATTTTATGGAGCTGTTGGCGCCGATTTGTTTCCGTAACGCCTTTATAAAAGAGGTCTGCATGGCTATGAACATTGAAAAACCATGCGGGACGCTTCTGTGTCGAATTGAACATCAATTAATGTTATCGAAGGAGTCTTTTAAACGCTGCTCACAAATCCGCAACCCGAAAATGTTCAACATTTTCGGGTTGCGGATTTGTGACAAACCGCGTAGTGCTGGAGTCCCCAACCGCAACACAACTATTCACAACTTTACGACAGGCTATCGTATCGAAAACGACACATTTCGATAACCTGATTTGACTTGCCCCCGACAGCAAATAGCTGTTGGAAGAATAGCGGGCGCCTATTTGATTTAAACTGACAAAATTTTCGGGTTTTGGACTTATGAACAGCGTTGAGAAGACTCCTACGATAACATTGATTGATGTTCGATACGATACGGAAGCGTATCGAGTGTTTGTGAATAGCTATGCAGACTAGGCAAATAAGGTAACTGAAAATGTGTCCTTTTCGACTCGTAAGCCTGTCGATACGGATAGGTTCCGTCAAAATTAGAAGGAGGACGCGCGTGCTCGCGAAAGATGGAAGGAGTGGAGGGAAGCCTTTGCCTAGGAGTCGGACAGCGTAGGCAGTAGCGTAAGCCTGTCCAATGATCATAAATAGCTATGTTAGTATATTTTTCTAGAGCGAGAAAGACGAAACGATAGCGTTTAGAGGTGTAAAAATAATGTACACAACGTGTAAAACTTCAGCTGGTCGATTCTGTTAGAATCGCATCGTGAAAAGTTAAGAAAATTGATGCTATTGATTGACACTAATGACAGCTCATTTTAGGCTCACTTCAGTCAAGTTATCACGGTGAGATTTTTTGCAGAATAGCAGTACTGCATAGCTATTAACAAACACTCGACACGCTTCCATATCGTATCGAACATTAATCATTGTTATCGTAGGAGTCTTCTCAACGCTGTTCACAAGTCCAAAACCCGATTTTGTCAGTTTAAATCAAATAGACGCCCGCTATTCTTCCAACAGCTATTTGCTGTTGAGGGCAAGTCAAATAGGTTATCGAAATGTCAGGTTTTCGATACGATAGCCTGTCGTATGGTTGTGAATCAGGGCTCAGGTGGGCGTACGAATATTGCAGTGCAATTTCATAATTTAACAACTACAGTTTCATTTTTGTTGACCAAAATCTTGGTTATCATGACGCCATTGATTTTTGTGTAGGAATTGTCGCAACGGCACCGTGTGGGTGGTTATTTGGAACAGTACAATTGGAACCACAAACATTGAATTGACGCTCTCGTATCGATATAAATTGGGAAACCCAGAGTACTCGATTGTAAGATTACATTGTTGATAGAGTGGCGTTGTTCTGTTGAATTTGAAATTACTGACAACTGTCTTAATGACGTCACCGTCTGACCCGATTACTCAGAAGGCTACCCATCCTATTCTCGTCCGCGGTGACGGTCGCTTAACTTTAGCGACAACTGCGACGAGTTGTGATATTTGACAAATATATTTATGTATCTACAATCGAAATCCAAATCGATAATTTCGATATGTTGATATTGGAGCTTGAGCATTGATAAGGATAAGATAAGCCAGAAATCACTAAGTTACAACAATTCGGTAATACAGTTACGTAATAATAATTTTAAATTGCCGCCATTTTTCGTTGCGAATTTCGGGTTACCATATGCAATTTTTGAATCTACGGAAATTATATTTTGTGGCACCTCCAGTTTTAAGTTTTTTTCTTTTATTCTTTTACAAGTGGGTTTATAGAAATACCAATACTTTTACGAATGTGATAATAATACAAAAGTAACAAATTTACGAAAATAACATCAAAACAACAACCTGTTTTCAAATTTAGAACTTTCATTCACAGCTGTTATAAAGTAGCTTTCGTAACTTTATTTTATTACTTTCAAAACACGATTACAAACAAACTTTTTAAACCTTGTATTAAAAACATACGAAAACAAGTCGGATAATTACCCATACTTGTTGCTAATGATGTGCAATCTGGCAATTCCAAGCAATTAAACTTTTTAATTTACAAATGGGTAGTGTACTCACAGATCTGTCTCGGTGACGTCACTCGAATCCAAATATACATCCTCTCCTTGATGATGCCACAAACCACCGCTTTTAACACAGAAATACACCTTCCCACCATCTTTTTCAATATTAACAACAACGTTTTCAAATACTTTACTCACAAAAAACGATTCACATTTTTGGTCGGAAGCCGGCTCAGTAGTTAGCGACCACTCATCAACATTTTTCGCGTTCACATCAATATTTAACACACATTTGTTAACATCACACGTTTTAGTGTTTTGTTTTATTGAAAATATCCATGGCGGAGTCACGGCACACGTGGAAATTATTAAAAATAATAATAAAAATAATTCGCTAGTCCGTAAACGCACTGTGAGAGCCATGTCAGCTTTGTGAATGAGTGAAGTGAACTGAATCGGGAGCGCCGCTCGCGACTCGCGCGTCGAGTAGGGATGGGACGCTTCGTTACAATCGCTTTTATACCGAACTCGATTCAGTGAAGGACGAATCGATAAGAAATGTTTTCAGATAATCTTTATCTGTATTTGTAGGCTACGACTTAGTTTTATAAGTTTTTTTTATTAGATCGCTTTGATAAGGGCGCTATCAATCAATGTTGAAGATGGTTCTTATCCTATTTAGATTATATTTTGCTTGCTTTATTACCGTTTGTGTTTAACAATGTGACTATCTTTAATAGTACTTACTTGATTGGCTTATCAGAATTATCTAGTGTAGGTATTGCTGCCTATTTATATCACACCTATACAAATAGTTGGCATTAAGTAAACTTAAGCTTATATTTTATAACTTTATTGATAAAATACGTAATTTTGGCTTGCATTTTGTTTCACATGTCTTTTTGACGCAATAAAACCTAAACATAAAAACACCTAAATCTAAGATTTTTTTTGCGCAAAATATATATTATTTTCGCAAAATATATATTAAATTGAATAGAAAGCTCCTATTTGTATGTAAATATCGATTTTTAAGACCTCAATTGTCAATAGCGGGACACAATAAATTACTTTTTCTACATCTAACGAGGGGGGGATAAAGAACGATTCCGATTTTGTATTCGATTCGTGGAGTTGTTCCCATCACTAACAAATTAACATAAAAGTTCCCCTAAGGTAAATAAAACATGATAATTAATAATTATCTAATAGGCAGCTGAGAATATAGTACCTAATACCTAATAATATTCCTTATCTGTTGTAGGTATATTTACTGCAGACTCATTAATTTCATGTTTAGAAATTATTACATTAGGTAATTTTGACGTTCAAAAGTGCCTTTTATATGCCTATTTGAAATAAATGCTTTGACTTTGACTTTAAATGCACCACAACCCAAAGCAACGCAGAACCTTATAAGTACCTACAAACGGGGTGAATAGGGATGCAGGGATGAATCGGGACGAAACTTTTTTTTTGAAGATTTTAACGTTGAAATAATATAGTTTGTTGTCAATAAGAGCACGTAATCGTTAATTAAATTACAATAAACACATTAGGGTCCTTTTTGGGCACAAACAATATTATTTTAACGTTAAAATCACTTTTAAAGTTTTGTTCCGATTCACCCCTGCATTCCTATTCACCCTGTTTGACGGTATGTAGGTAAATAGGTATTTCATGAACGTTTTTAATAATCAAATGAGAAATGGTTTTATGGTTTTTTTACAAAAGTAACAAATTTACGAAAATAACATCAAAACAACAACCTGTTTTCAAATTTAGAACTTTCATTCACAGCTGTTATAAAGTTGCTTTCGTAACTTTATTTTATTACTTTCAAAACACGATTACAAACAAACTTTTTAAACCATGTATTAAAAACAAGAAGGCTGCCAGACTCAAATGGGATTGGGCAGGTAACGGCAGCCCCATGCAGGAGGGGGTGCGGGATTGTGCCTGCCGGGGGTGCGGGATTGTGCCTGCCGGGGGTGCGGGATTGTGCCTGCCGGGGGTGCGGGATTGTGCCTGCCGGGGGTGCGGGATTGTGCCTGCCGGGGGTGCGGGATTGTGCCTGCCGGGGGTGCGGGATTGTGCCTGCCGGGGGTGCGGGATTGTGCCTGCCGGGGGTGCGGGATTGTGCCTGCCGGGGGTGCGGGATTGTGCCTGCCGGGGGTGCGGGATTGTCCGAAAGGGTTACCGCTACCCCGGAACATAAAGGGCTAAGGAAGGAACACGGATGGGTTTTAGTCAGTAAGAGTCTGACACTCCCTTCGCTCCACCCAGAGCGGGAGGGGTCATTTGATGATTTCCCATCCATAAAAAAAAAAAAAAAAGGATGAGAGCTGAGGAAAAGTCTTCACACAATGGGTGCCTGAAGATGGACTGCGCCGCCGTGGCTAACTCAGAAAGAGGAGTGTGGAAAGTAAGATAGAAACACGCTTGTACGATACGACTACATACAGATAACATGGCTAATAGAAATCTATTCCTTGACAGCACGTTTCGCCGAAAAATAGGGTATTTTCCTGGGTAAAAAAATAATAATTAGATTTAGTCCGTCAGTTAGATTATCGTAAAATAATGGACCCTTATTTTTTCTTTTGTCAATCAAACAAAAAATGACAAAGATAAAGCGCGTCAAAATTTGGGAGTGGGGGGTCGTGACGTCACGCCGTGCTAAAAAGTGTCGCACGGCGTGACGTTACGCGGAACCGTAACGGGCGATATCTTCATCATTTTTTATATAATTGACAAAAGAAAAAATAAGGGTCCAATATTTTTTGATAATCTAACTGACGGACTAATTAGAATTTTTTAGGAAACTAGCCTATTGTTTATAGAAAACATTGTTTGTAGATATCTCGGTTCATAGGAAGCACTGTTGACAGAGATCTCTGTTCATAGCACTTCTTGCCTTAAACATTGTTCATAGAAACCACTGTTTCCAGATACCTTGGTTCACAGAAAGCGCCTTTGGTTCACGGAAACCAGCTGCTTTCTCATTCACTCACTCTTGCATTCTATGTCGACGGAGCCTCGCTTCACGGTTTCTGTGTAAAGGGCAAGTAACCTAACCATTTTTTTTTTTTGTTTCCTGGGTGGAATATTCTTATGGATGTCCGCCGCTCTGGGGCAGGCGGCGGGGTCTGTCAGACTCTTACTGACTAAAAACCACCCCGGTGTTCCATCTCACACCTACGCCGGGGGTCGCGGGAACGTACGATCCTTCTGCAACCCCCGGCTGGAAAGTAACCTAACCTCGTGGTGCCCTTCACTCGCTCTTGCATCCGGTTTATTCCCGCCCCGTCCACCATTTATTTGGCCACCACTGGGGGACAGCGACAACCTTTAAAAATTATTCTCGTTGTCCACCACTGGGGGACACTTCATGGTTTGAATAGGTTGAATCTGCTTGGTTGGTTGAGACTTCACGTAGTCTTTTGGCTGCTACCCCTAGAGTGTATATAAAAACCGGTGGCGCGAAGGGAGAGCAACCCTCGCCCGCTGTAACAAAGCATAGGCACCCGTGTGAGCAAGCCGAAGCTGCGGAGGTGAGCATGGGTGCCTATCTGTTACGTAAGGGCGGAGGGGTTGCACTTCCCGCAGCGCCGGAGATGATGCAGAAGCAACTTTAAAGTGTTTTAAGGTTAGGTTACAATAGTTTTGTCCCCAAGTGGTGGACATCGGGAATAATCGTTGCATCCTACGTTGCGCCACAGAATACTTAAAGTACTACGTACAGAAAGGCCACTCCCTTCCCCGCACTAACATCAGTTACCGCACCTCACCCCGCACTTCGGCGTATTCGTCGCAGCGCTCGCAAACACAAGTTCCTCACGCACACATTCATACGTATACAAACGTCATTTTTTAATGTAGTAGTAGTAGGTAATTATTTTGCGAGCGTTGTATGGAGTGTCCGGGGTGTGGTTGCGCTTTCTGTGCACCAAATATCTGGAAACAGTGGTTTCCATGAACAAAGTTTACGGCAAGAAGTGCTATCTATGAACAGAGACCTCTGTCAACAGTGCTTCCTCTCTGAACCGAGATATCTACAAACAATGTTCTCTATCAACAAAGTTTTCGGCGAAACGTGCTGTCTAGGAATAGAGATTTCTATTAGCCATGCTTTCTGTATGTAGTCGTATCGTACAAGCGTTTTCGGTGTTTCTATCTTACGTTCCACACTCAAGAAAGAGATGGCGGGATGAGCTGGACTCCTTAAAGGTTTGGCCTGCAGCCCACAATCGCAGTAGACTGGGAAAAGTGGAAAGAGGGAAGGGAGGCCTTTGCCCTGCAGTGGGACAACACAGGCTTATAATAAAATAAATAACAATTTGATGAGAATTCGAATCACGATCCATTATATTGACGCACATAACTTAGTTTAATGTAAGTGTTACAGTCATAGTGATTAAATAGCTATTATACATAATGACTGGTCATTATATATAATAGCAAAATTGACTAGACAATGTGATAAATTAATCACTTTATCCGGATATTATTCATAATAGCGGATCAAAGTTAGCCAAAGTAATAAAAACGGTCTAACTGACTTGTTACCCCTCCCGCTCTTCAATAAATTTTGTTTTATGCTTAGTGAGGTTTAAATTTACTTTATAAATCAAAGTTAAATAACTTTTTTAATTCTTAAAATAAACATTATAATTATTACTTTTCAAATACCAGTATAATATTGCTACACAATAGTTAGGTATGCTTAAGGCAAATTGAAATATAATTTTATAATCTTTGCCTATACCTACTTGTTTTATTACATTATCCAAGTCTTCGATGATATTATATAAAATTGCTAGGTGATTAATTCTGTGTCAATTATCACTTTATCTAAATTGAGTAGACATTATAAATAATGGCTAGATAATATATACAACATTATTTTTAGTATATGCGAAACCTGAATATAGTTTGTTCAGAATAAGTAACTGAATCGATTCCAATAATTTTTACCCCATGTTATATTTTGGCCCAAAAATATTTAAAAAAGGTTAATAGTTGGACACCCCGAGTATATTATACTGTGCCCCGAGGAGCGACTAAGTAGGTAGTTATCTACCATACGCGCACAATGGCGCGGCGCGGACGCACAGCGAGCGGGGCGACCGGGGCGGGGGTGCAGCAACCTCAGTCACCCGGGTACTACTGGTTGGCGCGCACGTGTCGCGTGGGTCCAACTGCATAATCGCGAGCGCGCGGCCGCCGAGTTGTGTTTCGGTTGATCGTGTACTTACCTATCGTATGTAAAAAGTGTCGTGTAACCATGACTTTCTCATACACAAACGTCCAGTACACAGAAACAACGATAACAGTGATAACGTATTCCTGGCAGTGCGGCGGTACGAGGAGCAATCAGAGTATCGTGGAACACAATGCTTTGCCGTGATGATTAACATTTTTAAACACGCCAAGATGGTTAATTGTAGAAAGTTATTATTTGTACCTACAGCCTGCTGTGGTTAAGTAATGCGATGTTTAACACTTTTCATCCACTTTGAACAAATCGCATTGACTACATTGTATCACTTACGGCTTACGAATAAGTAATTACTTATTCGTAGCTTACGGCTGCATTTATTTACGAATAAAGTACATTATAATAACTACCTACACTTGACCATTACGACAGTCCAAAGCCTGCAAGTGTGATGGAAAATGTTATCACCAGTTAATTACAATACAATCGCCGCGCGGTACGTTTAGGCACGCGGTGGGGGAGACCAGCACCCTAATTGCGGAACGCCAAATCGTCAAATGATTCTGATCAGTTGGCTTCATTTCTATCACAATTGGCTTCATTTTACGATTTTCGAATTGCGAAACTCTAGTTTATTATGAAACCAATTATGAACGTTAAGGCCCTGCGCAGAAACTAGAGTTTCGCAATTCGAAAATCGTAAAATGAAGCCAATTGTGATAGAAATGAAGCCAACTGATCAGAATCATTTGACGATTTGGCGTTCCGCAATTAGGCTGCATGTTTTTGGACGGACAAACAGGTAACATAACAAGCTTATAACTTGGTGATTATTCATGATACAGTTTTGAAATTTTGTACATAGATTCTTTACATAAAAATACTAGACACGTGTTTCGGGTTTCGCATATACTAAAAATAATGTTGTATAATATCCGGATTTATTACTTTGGCTGTAACATAAATCTATACTTATAATAAATCTGTAGAGAGGTCAATTCTGTACATGAAATATATTTTCAAAATAACTATCAGGGGGTGATTAGTGATCGATACTGATGCCAAAAATGCAATCAGTAAAATTTTTGTCTGTCTGTCTGTATGTTCCTTATAGAAACAAAAACTACTCGACGGATTTTAACGAAACTTGGTACAGTTATTCTTCATACTCCTGGGCAGGTTATAGTATACTTTTCATCACGCTACAATCAATAGGAGCAGAGTAGTGAAGGGAAATGTTGGGAAAACGGGAGAAATTACTCCATTTTTTAAGCTTCCGTCGCGTGTGCAGCCTTAATGGTTAAAGTTACATAGAAATCATGTATGACGGAAATATTCTACATAAAATTGTCTAAAAAATATCCCGCAACAGCATATGTCTATCTTTTATGGTTGACTCACAATAACACGTGTAACTCCTGATAGCTTAGCAGTTCGGAGCATTCTGATTATATTTGTTTACTCTTACGTTTATAATACTCTCACTCATCCCTAATTTAAAAAAGTTAACATTATTACCTATTCAATAAAATAAAATCATAGAAATCGGTATAGAAACACCAAACTTATACATGAAATAAGCCATCGCGCCGTCGCGTCGTGACTACTGAATCATGCTATAAGGATTATTTTTGTGTAACGGTTGCCTCGATGCGTTCAGAGCGTTCGACCTTATTGACAGACAATAATTGATATTGAGAAACCGTGCTTATCAGCGCGACTTTTAGTCTTTAAATAGTTTATTTGAATTTCTTTTGTTGTTATTTTGTAAAATAGGTATGAGTAGTTATAAGTATTTATTTTTAAGTGAAGTAGGTATAGGTAGATAGTATTGCACAGGCGTTTCAGCTTTATTTTCATTTCTTTTTTGTTGTGAGTTGTAAGTAGGTATATATTTCTGGTTATAATTCTATAAGAATATTTTAGTTTAAATAGTCACTTAGATTTTAAGTGTAAGGTAGCTAAAGTTAGGACCACGTATTAGTTGTTTTGGTAGTGTTTAAATATTCGTTCAAATTACAAATTATTAAGCGTAGGAACTTTTTAATTAAAGTAGTTATAGGTATTTATTTTTAAGTGAAGTAGGTATAGGTAGATAGTATTGCACAGGCGCGGCGTTTCAGCTTTATTTTCATTTCTTTTTTGTTGTGAGTTGTAAGTATATATTTCTGGTTATAATTCTATAAGAATATTTTAGTTTAAATAGTCACTTAGATTTTAAGTGTAAGGTAGCTAAAGTTAGGACCACGTATTAGTTGTTTTGGTAGTGTTTAAATATTCGTTCAAATTACAAATTATTAAGCGTAGGAACTTTTATTAATTAAAGTAGTTATAGGTATTTATTTTTAAGTGAAGTAGGTATAGGTAGATAGTATTGCACAGGCGCGGCGTTTCAGCTTTATTTTCATTTCTTTTTTGTTGTGAGTTGTATATATTTCTGGGTATAATTCTATTAGAATATTTTTGTGTAAATAGTCATTAAGATTTTGAAGAGAGGCTTGTGGCTAAGTAATAACAGCCGCACGGGTCGATCGATCAGGTTAAGCTACGCTTGCCGCGGTTGGTCCGTGGATGGGTGACCATCTTTACATATCAAGACCCCTCCGTGCCTCGGAAAGCACGTTAAGCCGTTGGTCCCGGCTGTCATTCATAGATCTTTGACAGTCGTTACGGGTAGTCAGAAGCCCGAAAGTCTGACAACCAGTCTTACCAAGGGGTATCGTATTACCTAATAACTGGGTTGGGGAGGTCAGATAGGCAGTCGCTCCATGTAAAATACTGGTATTCAGCTGCATCTGGTTAAACTGGAAGCCGACTCCAACATAGTTGGGAAAAGGCTAGGCGGATGATGAGTCATTAAGATTTTAAGTGTAAGGTAGCTAAAGTTAGGACCTCTAACGTAGGTAACTGATAGCCTTTTCGTTACCGTAGATTATTACACAATGCCACCTAAAAAACCATTATCTTGATCTCGAACTTCGAGTAAAGCTAAGAGAATGAGAATTACGCGATCTCAAGAATCGGCAGAGGAAAGAGCAAATCGGTTAAACTCTATGAGAGTTAGAGCCTCAACTTCTCGAGCCAATGAAAACTCTCCAGAGAGAGAGATGCGATTAGCAGCTGACAGAGCAAGACGAGCTACATCACGGACGTCTCAAAGCTCTTCTCAACGAGAGCTAAGGCGTACCATTGACCGAGAACAACATCTGTTATCCCGAGAAGCTGAAACTGCTGCACAACGAGAATTACGTCTCACAGCTGACCGCGAACGGCATACATTATCTCGCGAGTCCGAAACCTACACTGAGAGGGAATTACGTCTCACAGCTGACCGCGAACGGCATACATTATCTCGCGAGTCCGAAACCTACACTGAGAGGGAATTACGTCTCACAGCTGACCGCGAACGGCATACAACCTTTAAGGGGGTGAAAAGGGGGGATTTTGTTTGTATGAAAAATCTTATTTCTTGAGTTAATAACCTTAAAACTTGGCACGAATATTTATCTAAGTAAATTATGAAGTTTGGAATTTTTCGTTTTTCTAAAATACCCCTTAAAGAGGTATTGGGGGGTGTCAAAATTTGTATGGAAGAATTTTAACGCTCTGTCCGATTAACTTGAAACTCAGTATTATACTAAGGACTAAAAATAATTAATAACGTATATCAGGGTTTTTCGAAAATCTACCCCTAACTGTGTGAAAAGAGGTACTTAGTTAATTTTAAAGGGGAGGATTTTACTGCATGGCTTGATTAGCTTGAAAATTGGTATAAATAAACTTTGAGTCAAGTTATGAACACATCGTAAACGATTTTTCAAAATTCCCCCCCTGTGGGGTGAAAAGCGGGGATACAGTTTATTTGAAAAATATGATTCCTTTGTTCTATGGCCCGAATACTTATTTATCTAAATTAATTATAAAGATCATACCAACATACATTTTCGAAACTTTTAGAGGAAAGTACGAATTTCACGCGGACGAAGTCGCGGGCAGAAGCTAGTACCAAATAATAACATAAATTCATGCTAGGGATACAGATTAAAAGTTTTGTATTCAACCCACTGCGCCCGATTAGATAACAAACACACAAACGTTGGCAGTCATCTCGCATATGCTTCATTTTTTTTACGTCCAGTCGCGGCAAACAGGAAAAGGTGACTCAGTCATGCTGATATTTTCGTGCCTATACTCTAGATATGCAACTTTTTTCAAATGTCTAAAGTCCATTCATAGGAAACAGTGCCAAATTATGGAAATAGAAATACCTAGGTAATTATTTATGCCGTTATTCATAATCCTATTTTATCTCTATTGTAGCTAAAATAGGTTTATAGAACGTTTGTCTTTATCTGTCACGTTGTCATTTCTGTGTGTAAGAAAGAGACAAACCCCATTTTAACTAAAATAGGTTTGATAAGTTTTATGAATAAGGGGGTTAACCTTTTAACCGCCCGACTTTATAAGAGTCGTCGTGCCCCCAGCGCCCGAAAAAAAAAAAACGTAAAATATTTACCGATGAACCGAGCTGTAATGATGATGTAATAATAATACAGATTAAACGAGCTGTGTTATTTGGTCGTATACAGGGTGTTACGGAAAGGGTATATCAATACAAACGGGTTGAAGAGTGTATCTGGTCTAGAATCTCTGTACAAAATTTCAGCTCAAAAGCATTAACTTTGAAAATACTTAACATTTTTTTATTTTGCACATCACGGCGCTGCACTGGCGCGCGGCGGCGTGATGTGCGTGTACTAGGCGCACAGACACACTACAGATAATGGATAATGACCCTCGTAGTGCGGTGACACGTTTGTTATGATTTCAATTTAATAAACTATCGAAATAAAAAATATTAAGCATTTTCAAAGTTAGATACTGCTTTTGAGCTGAAATTTTGTACAGAGATTCTAGACCAGATACACTCTTCAACCCGTTTGTATATACCCTTTCTGTAACACCCTGTATATAATACGACTCTGGCGGAATGGACACGAAAATATTTGTCGGATTAATCCGTCTTAAGCGGTTAAAAGGTTAAAAGATGCGGAAAGATCAGTGATTCAGGCTTGGAATTTCTCAGCAGCGGCCGTCCAGGGTCTGCAGTTCTGCACTTACGTAACACGAATCACAACCTCAATCATTCTGTAGGACATTGCTAATCCATCGAAAGAAAGAAAGAAAGAAAGAAAATACATTTATTTAGCACAGACTAAAAGACACACATGACACAATACACCAGATACATCAGATAAAAAAAAAACAAAACAAAGATCAAAAAAACTTTTTTACAAAAAAACAACCGACTTCAAAAAAAACACTACAAAGTGAAAAATAACTTTAATTTCGGAAGTCGGTGTCAAAAAACGAAAATGCTGAAGCAACGACACCGACTTCCGAAATTAAAGTTATTTTTCACTTTGTAGTGTTTTTTTTGAAGTCGGTTGTTTTTTTTTGTAAAAAAGTTTTTATTTTTCACTTTTTAGTTGTACCTACCCCACACAACATTGAAGACACGACTCGAAGAATCATCAATTCACATAAAAATGCCGGAGATGCAGTACATTTATGCATATAACTTCGTACATAAGAATAATTACCTAATGTATTATATACTAAAACCTTTCTGAAAGTATGTAGATCACACTCATGAAAGAATTATCAAAATCGGTGCAGTAGTTTTTGAGATAATCGCGGACATACAAACATACATACATACATACATACGGGTCGAATACAGAACCTCCTTTTTTAAAGTCGGTTAATAATAAAAAGCATACAAGTCCGATGTTAGTAATTAGCAGGAAAGTGTGCCTCACGGCTGCGCCAAAAAGGCCCAGTTCAGCAATAATGCCAGACAACTAGTGCCTGACGCTGGTTTTCAACTGGACCTGACGTGTGAGGCGACGGATGTGAATCAGTTTTACACTGCAACGTGACGTGTGTATGCATACTTAAATAGAATAAATAAAATCATCGGTTAAACCATCGGTTCTCATATGTTCGAAAAATGAGGTATTCCTGAGTAGGTATTATTGGACGAACAGCACCTGAGCATTTCCACTGACCGCACTGAAACAAAATTTTGTAACGTGCGGTTCGGTGGAACACTTTATCGTTATTATTTATTTATCCATTTATTTCAGGCATCAAGGCCCATAGAAAACACATAAACTTAAAAATACTATAAATAAATACATCATTATAATTACACTAAGAAACTAACTAAACACGAAGTGACGGCGTCGTGTTTCGCTGACTGGTGTCATGTAGCCGGCCACGAAACCGGCGGTACACAACACCCTTCGGCCAGAACTCTTCTTTGAGGAACTTCTCGAGATGGTGTGTCGGAACACGCACCACGCACGACTTAAAGTTCGTGTTGTGACGCGACTCCAACTTCTCGACCCTCAAAGTCCAGTTGGTCTTCACGCGCAACTACTCCACGATCTCCTCAACCTTCGTGAAGTGGTGCAGTCTGGACACGTACAGCTGCGTCGTCGGGATTGCTGGACACAGCAGCATGTTGGGTCCTGCCAGCGCAGTGGCGCACTGGTTCCGACAAGGAGGTTTCTTCTCCACTTCGATGAAACCATCCTTGTCGCACGTGTCCTTCTCTGGATCCTGCCTATTCAAAACCTTGTTGGGTTTCGACCGGCTCCGTTTACCCCCTATTGATTTCAGTCTCCGAACGGCACTTGCATACAGTTTGTACTTTGTAGTGATCATCAACAACGTTAATAAAAAGTAGCAATGGCTTTCATTTTGACAGTTCAACAACAATAACGCAATGAATGTTGTTGACCTGTCAAAATAAAAAACCATTGCTACTGATAGTGACGCAATTACCCCGCTGGATTCGTGCCCGGTTGATGGCAATGGGCTCGCCCCCTAATAGTTTAGTTTATTTATTCATAATTATTAAAATTACATGTCAATAAAGAAAAAGCAGACAAATACTCAAATTATAATTAAATCAGTCACCTAAAACATTATTTTAGGTCATATAATACCTCGGTTAACCAGCCTTTAAGTTTTGCTTTGAAAGCATTGTCAGACGTCGCGCTTACAACTTCATCTGGTAGCCGATTGTATACCGATGGACCCATGATATGAATCAACTTTCCAGATTTAGACAGGGTGTGTGGGCAGCCAGCTAATTTATCTCTACCACGAGTACCTACAGTAGTTATGCTGTATTCGTTTAAACTCTGCCTAACGTATACTGCCACCTGTAATATCACCATAGCGGGAAAAGTAAATATTATTAACACTTTAAAAAGACATACATGAGACTTAAGCATACCTGGCGAAATGTGGGTAGGTATATCTCTGCTCGACCCTTCGGGGAATACACGCACTATATCTCTGCTCGACCCTTCGGGGAATACACACACTATATCTCTGCTCGACCCTTCGGGGAATACACGCACTATATCTCTGCTCGACCCTTCGGGGAATACACGCACTATATCTCTGCTCGACCCTTCGGGGAATACACACACTATATCTCTGCTCGACCCTTCGGGGAATACACGCACTATATCTCTGCTCGACCCTTCGGGGAATACACGCACTATATCTCTGCTCGACCCTTCGGGGAATACACGCACTATATCTCTGCTCGACCCTTCGGGGAATACACGCACTATATCTCTGCTCGACCCTTCGGGGAATACACGCACTATATCTCTGCTCGACCCTTCGGGGAATACACGCACTATATCTCTGCTCGACCCTTCGGGGAATACACGCACTATATCTCTGCTCGACCCTTCGGGGAATACACGCACTATATCTCTGCTCGACCCTTCGGGGAATACACGCACTATATCTCTGCTCGACCCTTCGGGGAATACACGCACTATATCTCTGCTCGACCCTTCGGGAAATACACGCACTATATCTCTGCTCGACCCTTCGGGGAATACACGCACTATATCTCTGCTCGACCCTTCGGGAAATACACGCACTATATCTCTGCTCGACCCTTCGGGGAATACACGCACTATATCTCTGCTCGACCCTTCGGGGAATACACGCACTATATATATCTCTGCTCGACCCTTCGGGGAATACACGCACTATATCTCTGCTCGACCCTTCGGGGAATACACGCACTATATCTCTGCTCGACCCTTCGGGGAATACACGCATGATGTTTCGTTATTGATAAAAATCTGTCAAATACCTACTAACAGTTATGATTGAATGACCAAAATAACGAATGATAACTTTTAACTGACACATTTTGCAAGTCTAACTAGAAGCTTTACAGTTACTTTAACCCTTCGTATACTTAAACGTGGATCCACACGAGACGCAATGGCTTTTTAATTGTGTCTGTAATTACGGCATTAGTTTAAAACGACGATGAGTCGGTTAGAAGTTTAGTATGACTTAGGCGCCGTCAATTTAAGTGTATTTTCAGGGGGGTACGTGCATCTTCAGCTCCACGAACCAAGCTTGATATTTTTTGTACTTTACCTCGGATATGTTAGATTATCGTAAGTTATGTAAGCTTAAGAATTGAGAGATTGCAGAACGCAAGAGCGAACGAAGCGAGCTCGAAAATTATAGGATTTCGCCTCTAATAGGTGTTCTCTATTATTGTATTAGATGGACCACTATTTACGCCACACCCTGTACATTTTATTTAGAAGACAGAGGGTGCAGAGCACCCTCTTGCACCCCGCTCCCGGCGTTCATGTGTATACCCAACAGATTTGTAATCCTGATTACTTCGACTGCTGAAAGTTGGTCTTAGGCTCGATAGTCAGGTCTGGCGAAGTGATATTCCATTAGACTTTTCTCAGTAACAGCCCGGTGTAGATTTGTGGTTTGTTGGCATAAGTCTGGCTCTTAATAGGGCAAAATCTGGGTGTACTATAAACCTCTGCAGTCTCTCCGCCTTTTTGTTTTTATGAGTACATTTACCTTGGCCAAATAGTATCCTTCCAGGCGAGACAGGACAAAGAAATCGCTCGCCGCACAGAAAATGCCTGGAAGAACTATTGGTCGATGAAACATCTTATGAAAGGACCTCTCCCGCTTTCACTAAAGCGAAAGCTCATGGACATGTGCATTCTTCCCACCCTCACCTACGGAGCGCAAACATGGTCTCTTACAAAGCGTCAAAAGTCCGCACTTGGAGTCTGCCAACGGGCTATGGAACGAAGTATACTAGGTGTCAAACTGACTGACCGCATTAAGAACTTCATACTTCGTTTCAAAACACAAATAGCGGACGCTGGCCGCACAGCTGCTGGATTAAAGTGGAACTGGGCTGGCCATGCATATCTGTCGCATGTCGGAGCAGCAATACGCAAAAGTCACCACTCAGTGGATCCCAAATGGCAGGAAACGACTGCGCGGCAGGCCCAGAAAGAGATGGCGGGATGAGCTGGACTCCTTCTTAAAGGATTGGCCCACAATCGCGGTAGACCGAGAAACGTGGAAAGAGGGAAGGGAGGCCTTTGCCCTGCAGTGGGACAATACAGGCTTATAATAATAAATTCCAGGGTGGAGTATCCTCATGTATGTCCGGCACCCTGGGGTGGGCGGCGGGGTCTGTCAGACTCTTACAGATTAACAACCACCCCGGTGTTCCATCTCACACCTACGCCGGGGGTCGCGGGAACGTACAATCCTTCCGCAACCACCGACTGCAGTCTCTCTGTCTGCCCCAACGTAGAATATAGGCGTGATGCTATGAAACACTACGTAAGTACGTAGCTATGGTGACATGCTATGTAGTTTTAAAATCCACCTAATTGCCTAACACACTTTCAATCTGAATCATTTTGTAGGGTATTGCTAATCAATTGCTTCATACGTTAGAAGAATTTGTCTGCTCAACAACGTAAATGACGCAATGAATGTTGTTTGTAGTGTATCTATTAAATAGATATGTAAACACTGTCTCATTCACACAAGCGGGGTAGCTGCTGTCACTTATGTCATCTGTCATATACGAGGAATGGCGGGAAACAGACAAAGTGAAGCGGGCTATATACGAAGGCGCTTGGTGTGGTAGTGAGCCAGTGAAGTGATATATTCAACATAAATACGGAATCAACAGGATTCTACAAGTGGCGACGAGGATAAAGGTCAGATAAAATTAACAAAATTAGGAGAAATTATATGTAAGTACCTACCGATACTGCTGACCAAGAAAAACAAAACACTAACGAGGTAAGAACTTGCATAACTATTACCCAAACTAATGTATGTATTGTAAATTGTTAGATTTCGCATCTAGTAACAAAGTATTTCAAGCAGAAGTGAGGATTCTGACGGTGTTTTATTGTAATACACTGTTACTAAAATTGTTACGAAAAAAAAAAAAGTTGAAAGAGATGGATCACTCAGGATATCTATAATTTTATGTTGCATCGTGTTTGGCCATCACAAAATGACTACTACACCCAATATAAAAGTTAGGAAAGAATACAAACCACAGTCATTAAATTACTAGGAGTGCTAAGTACTGCAGTGGGAATCGTAGCAATGGATGTGCTGACGTTAAG
This sequence comes from Amphipoea oculea, assembly GCA_945859645.1. Classification (NCBI taxonomy): domain Eukaryota; kingdom Metazoa; phylum Arthropoda; class Insecta; order Lepidoptera; family Noctuidae; genus Amphipoea; species Amphipoea oculea. The sequence continues at coordinate 10,448,824 of OX243891.1, read as the reverse complement.
CTTTGTATAGTATTTATTGTTTAAGAGAAGCTTATCGTACAACGGTAAATTCAACACTGCTTCTAAAATAAGAAAAAACACTAACAGAATATTTGACACACGCTTGAACGTTCAATTGGAACATGCCTCCAAACATAACCAGCCTGTCCTGCAAAGGTGTGGCTTTACAGCCAGACTCGCTTTACAGCCAGTCTCCACAGTACTTAGGTGCCTACCTACTTATTTGAAACAAAACAAAAAAAAAAAGGAACTTATCCACCTGCAGAATAAACTGGATTTGCTCCCTTCCTTATGGCTGGACAAGGGCAAGAGGATGATGATAAACTTTGTACTTATTTCATATTCATGAATCTAATGTTTTTATTAAATCATTAATTATTATTCTATTTGCTGTTATCAGCGGGCTTGGACAAGGCAACAGCACTCAAACTATATTAGTAGGTACCTTGTAATTTTCAAGAATAAAATGTATATAAGCTAGGTATAACAATGATGATTCCTTTAACTCTGATTTTGGTTTGTAATGTTATCCTACCTATTCATTAAAATAAGAATACTTAATTATATACTTGCCTGAAACGGTATAGGTATCTATGGGTCTATGAAATTGGACACAAATGGTAACAGAAATACAAGCAGTGATCTGGATTAGGTTAAGCCGCTTCAGATCTTTTAAGAAAAAATACATACTAAAGCTGGCTTACTAAAAAAAAAAAAAAAAAGGAGGTATTAGGTACTGATTGTAGTAGAAAGTCTCATAGTGTAGATCTGTTCCGCAGAGGATAATTTCCTGCATGTAGCAAGAACTAATGAGTACTAATGATAACGCTTAACATGTATTCCAGTTCTAGGGTGACATAATTTAGATTGGTATCAACAGACTAAGGAAAAGCTATGTAAATTTTACTATAATTAAATACTAGTACCAACCAGTAAGTTAAAATAATAAGCATACATATTTACTTTGAAATAAAATGTATGCAAAGTGAAAATAAAAGTCACAATAACAGTAAACTGCTGTTTGATGTTATTGCATGAGAAGAAAAGTTCCCTTCTGTTGGAGTACCTATAACTCCTTAATGTGGTAGGTACCTTCAGAGGTCACTAAGTTACTGGTGCCAATTTACATAATGTGAAACCAAGACATATAACAATAAAGATTACATACATATTCACACATAGATAATTATAAGTAGGTACCTACATAAATGTGTCTGTGAGAGTGTCTAGCTGTTAAGATTTTCATTATCTTAATATTAACTAATTATTATAATTTGTGGTCTAGTGGTTGCAAGCGCTACTGCTGATTGTGGGGTCCTGGGTTCGATGCCCAGGTGGCACCAATGTTATGGGGTTTTTTCCATCAGGAATTTCTTGGTGGTGACGTTGGCCTTAGTCAGAATTTGTGAAAAATTTATGGCTGTAGACTCGCTGTCCCTGTTGCATGGGATCTGGCCAGGACTGGCTAAGGTAAGTTAATTATAAAATACTCTATATCTCTGTCTGGCCCTCTGGTGGGGACAGGCATGATGTTGGGTTATGAAATTATAATTCTTATTTTATCACAAACTTGGTAATACTGCCCTCTGTGGGGTCCTGTTACCAGTATTACAATGGTCTGTGTGAAAGTATTGAAGCCTTTGTTATGCGATCTGCACCATCTTATGTATTGTTTGTCACATTAGGAATCAGCATTTATTGCTGGAAGATTACCTAGTTCAAACTCAAATTAAAATGTATTTAATTGTACACATACCTATAGTAAAAGTGCGCACCCCCACCCTATTTCAAGTTGAACAATTATCAACTTTGTTTCAGTGGAAATTGGGTCGATTTCAGAGTGACTGGCTCTAAGGAGGGAGTTGTGGAAGTGTTTGGGGTTGTGGAGTAAGCTGGACTTTGTTGTGTAGGAATAAGTTGCTTCTCCATTGATTTATGTTTGTTTGCATTTTTGGCGAATGGGTCGCGAACACAGATTAGGTATACCATAGTGGTACATGATGGTATAAAATCAAAAACTATGTTGTGTCACCATGTGTTGCCTTGCAAGGCGTGTAAGTATTGCTTACACAGTAGGTGTACAGATCTATATAATTATAAAAATACTCCTAGTTGAACTAACTTCAATGTGTTACTGAATATGCAAAAATTTCAAGGAAACATTTTTATAATATCATGACTTGGGTTTTAGACGTAATTAACAATTGCACAGTTGTTATAGTAGGTAAGTTGGGTAGGATGCAGCTTTACCCAGTATTCTGGAACTTGATACGATTGATATGATTTTTGATGATTCATTGCTTAATAAAATGGAAATTAAATCACAAACGTAAATAAATAATAAGATTATTTTACCTACATGAAGAATATACCTTTGTCCGATTAAACTTCTTGAAGTACCTACCGGAAATGTTTTCAAGTGGTATTGAAGTTGATAAAAATAATGATACTACTGAATTAATTTTAATCCTGAAACGTTCGCATTGACTCGTGTAATATCTTCTTCTACATCAATTATTGTTCAAAAAAAAAAAAAAAAAAACAAAGAAGGAAGGAAGGGAAGAATAATTACAATACGCGCATGTTCAGAGATAACTTAGTACTGTAATAGATACACAGTTTACCTAGTTATATTGAAATATTGGAAGCTCTTTAGTACCTACTTCTCGGAAGTTTTAATCAACCGAGTAATTAGAAAATTCTGTATTTTGAATTCAGAATGTCAGATAATTATCAAGTTTTGGTAACACAAACTGAATGTCATACCTTCATGATAAAGTTCAAATTCCATGGCAACTGTTGGGACCATAATATAGTAATACAAGCTGTGAGTCTAAAGGTAACTTAGACTGGCATGACATACCTACAAGGTAATAGTTGATTAACTACCTACATGTGAACTATCTAAGATTGATTATTCAATTACAGGTAGGCTCTTGAATATGGAAAGAAACGAAGAAAGATATATTCGTTAAGAAGTGTAAGGGCACAACAAAAATGACAGAAGTAAAATAATAGAGGAGAATGAAAACCCTCGCATGCACTCTGCGTGGTGTCATTGGGCTCGTGTGAATTTGAAGAAGATCTAAACCCTACACATAATTATAGCATTACATTTCAGCACGACAGTGGTGGTGGTCTAGCCCGACTAAGGTCGTGGGTTCGAAACCAGGCAGGCATTTTGTGTATTATCACTCATTACCACTGTCCATCAACGGTGAAGGAAAACACCGTGAGGAAACCGGCATGTCTGAGAACCAATACTTCGAAGACATGTGACATTACCAGTACGCACTGTTTACGCGTGGTAGATAGGCATCCATTAAATTGGACGCATAGGCATCCATTAAATTGGACGCATGGGCATCCATTAAATTGGACGCAATGGGCATCCATTAAATTGGACGCATGGGCATCCATTAAATTGGACGCAATGGGCATCCATTAAATTGGACGCATGGGCATCCATTAAATTGGACGCAATGGGCATCCATTAAATTGGACGCATGGGCATCCATTAAATTGGACGCATGGGCATCCATTAAATTGGACGCAATGGGCATCCATTAAATTGGACGCATGGGCATCCATTAAATTGGACGCATGGGCATCCATTAAATTGGACGCATTGGGCAACCATTAAATTGGTCGCATTTGACATCCATTAAATTGGACGTAACAAAATGGTGAAGGAAAACATCGTGAAGAAACCAGATGTAACACTCCATTAAAATGGATGTATCAAAACGGTGAAGGAAAACATCGTGAGGAAACCACGTGTAACACGGATGTAACAAAGCGGCGAAGGAAAGCATCGTGGGGGCCGGCGTGTCCTGGAGCGACTACTTCGGGGACGTGTGCTTCTATTGACGCGCGGTGGGCCCGCGTGATGGTTTGTAGCCTAGTATTTTATTTTATTTAAACATGAATTCATGTCCCTCTTGGAAATTATGCTTGTGTACCAGTACTGTGGGAGAGGTATATCAATAAAACAATATCTTTCAGATAAAATAATTCTTACGGAATCGTTTCATGTTTTTGACATTTTTGTCCTTGTTGAGTCTTGTTTTAGCTTGTCAGCTAAATCTGACGCCTACTGTTTTCGCGTTTTGTTCTGGAGTAATAGGCCATTAACTTGTGGTTACCTGAAGGGTTGCATGCCACAAACCATGATCATAATCTCTACAGTAATTACCTTAAGGGGATGTTATAGGCTGAAAAAAAAAATTTCTGTGGGTCTTGTGTTGTACGGTTGTACCTACGTAACTTTTTTATTTACTAAGGTGACTTTGTTACCTGATAGAATTATTATTATGAGCTGTTACTGAGGGAGGAACACGTACCTAAACAAAACATTCAAAAGACACATTTTTTTAATGTGGCAGAAGCATGTAAAAAAAATGAACGAAAACGTTTTGATAAAATACCTACTAATAGTTAAACATCGGAAAAAAAATTGATAGGTGACCATTATAATAAACCAAATTATAGAAATATGTACATGTATGTCGAATCCAGATACGTTGGATTGTGATCAGACATACTTAGGGACATACATAGTGTCAGATATACAGTCGTGGGCGCAGAATTGGGATACGGGTAAACGAGAGAAATAGCTCCTTTAATTTCTACACAGTTTATTGTTACAGACTCAATTACTAACACTACTGTACTAATTAATACTCTGAACTTAAAAGGAAACAAGGAAACCTAGGCCAGTATGTGTCGCGACCACGTCTACACGATCACTGTCGCTCCATGGCCCATAAGGTCCGTAACTCCGTATCGGACACCATACTTAATCCTAGACTCCGCACAACGCTAAACAAAGGCGCTTGTGTCTCATTTTAAGTGCATACTTATGAAAGATCCGACATATTATATTTAATCGTCTGAGTTGCAACTTGCAACAGATGATTACGATAACGGGCGAAAAAAAAAAAAAAAATTGTTGATGAAAGGGAAACGGATATCGGAGGACAATAGCTATCGATTTGGGAGTCACACAAGGTGATATGGCTTAGGTAGAGAGGGAAGGATTGAATCCCATTTCACACGACGAAGAAGAAGCTAATGAAAGGGATGTGATAGATAAGAGCAAGGAAACTGGACAAGCGATGAGATTAAATAAAAAGTCCTGGTCCGTCATGTTCATAAATGCAGATGATCAGGCTTCTTATGCTTCGGTTTACTTCAATTTATTAATGCTTTAATTTTATTGGCAGTTGATTGCAAAAATGTACAGTTGAAATAAACATGTTTGTGATTTTGATTTTACACGATTGTTTGATAACGTGTTTAGAGTTGAACAAATAAAAAATATAATAAGAAAGGGATGTAGTGTATCTATTAAATAGATATGTAAACACTGTCTCATTCACACAAGCGGGGTAGCTGCTGTCACTTATGTCATCTGTCATATACGAGGAATGGCGGGAAACAGACAAAGTGAAGCGGGCTATATACGAAGGCGCTTGGTGTGGTAGTGAGCCAGTGAAGTGATATATTCAACATAAATACGGAATCAACAGGATTCTACATTGTTGAACTGTCAAAATGAAAGACATTGCTACAGTTTGCGTGTTCCCGCCTGTTGAAACGAATTGCTTTCGTTTTTGCACACTTGGCGAAAGAGAGCCATACCGAAATATAATAGAAAAAGACACAGAGAGAAAGAGAGAGAAAGCCGAATGGAGGGGGCATAAGCTAGTTGTCTGGCATTATTGCTGAACTGCACCCTAATTGCGTAAGTTGCGTAACACACTATGAATCGGAATCAGAATCATTTTGAAGCTAATTGCTAATCCATTGCTTCATAAGTTCGAAAAATTTGTCTGCTCAACACGTAAATAACGCAATGAATGTTGTTGAACTGTCAAAATGAAACCGATTCCGATTGATAATGTGTTACGCAATTGCCTCGCTGGGCCTTTTTGGCGCAGCCGTGGGGCACACTTTCCTGCTAATTACTTACATCGGACTTTACGCTTTTTATTTGATCTTTGTTTTGTTTTTTATCTGATGTATTGTGTGTCTTTTCTGTGCTAAATAAATGTATTTTCTTTCTTCTTTAAGCTTTTTCCTTACGTGATGATTTCTACCAGTCAACTCCTACCGAAAGCCCCGTTAGGAAACTTTGTTCCAAAATTGCTTCGAAGTTAAACGTTTATACACATAGGTACCTAAATAAGATTACAGTAACGCTTATCAATTATAATAACCGATTGTTCACAATCAATAAATCAGTACATAATGTTACGAAATAAACTAATCTTTGTGATAAGATTTCAAATACCCTACTTGCGTAAGTAGAAGATATTTTACTAGCTTTTCCATGCGGAGTTTCTACCACATTACGTCTCATTATTCTTTGCATAATCAGCGCTGTTCCCACTGCTGGGACACTGATCTCCTCTCGGTGAGGTTGAGTGAGCCGTAATCCACCACCAGTGCGGGATAGTAGATTTCACATATCTTCGATTTTTTTGGTTCTAGGATATGCCACCAGTTTCGACGATGTCTTCCTCCGCCATTTTGAGAGCAGTGGTGATGAAATAATTTACAGAAAGCCTGTTTGAGTTCGAATTCGAACCAAAGACGTACAACTCGAAAGTCGCGGCGATCAGCGGAACATGGCACCCCTTTCTAGCCACATCATCTTGCACACAATTCATCCATCGTTTTATTCACCCCTTTGTTAAAATGACGGCATCGCGAGCAAGAGGTCATGGCCTTGAGTTAGAATTGTAACTTCATATTTATGTAGGTACTAGTAGTGTCCATGGAGTTTCTTGCCCGTTCTTCTCCATGGGCAACCTACCGACTACGATTTGCAATGGGCAGCTAGCTTCGAATGTTTCTGACTGACCGACCCCTTTTTTGGATGGGAAGTTTTCAAAAAACTTTTTCCGCTCTGGGCGGAGCGGGAGGGATTGTCAGAGTTTTACTGACTAATACCCACCCGTGTTCCTTCAGTTGCCTGTGCCAGGGCCACGGTAAATCTGTCAAACAACCCTCGACACTGGCAGGACTGACCGATCCCTTGATAATCCAAAAGCGTCTGTAAATGCTTTGAGTTTGAGTAGTCACATAGTCAGTCAACAAAATCACTTACAATTTTAAAACGAAAAAACAACCTTCAAACGGACATAATTTAATTTTTGAACATAAATAACAACATTCTGATAACTCAATATCCGATAGAAGATCTGAAGCTACTATCTTCAGATATCACACGGGTGTTGAGTTGTTGACGTACCTAACCGAAGTGCCCAAAACGAGTCAATAATAGCATTATAAATCCTTATCTCTTTCAAGGCTTTTCGTTAAAGCAACCGAATTGATGCTTTATTCAAGTAGATATTTTCGAAACAGAAGGATAGGTAAGTTACGTGTTGTCAGCACTGCAAGAGGTTGGAAAAGACTTCATTTTGCGTCGGGACGAAGATACCAAAACTTCGCTAAAGAATTTAAGTAGTTGCCACGGAGTAGTTGCCACGGAGTTAGAACGTATTCCAAAAGAAATCAGCAGGAATATTCTCGATAGCATGCCCAGACGAATGCAAGCTGTCATTTTAACAATAGGGGTCACTTGTTATTAAACTTTTTAATCACTTGCATAATTTATGTTAATAAACGACATGTGTATCCTGCCTATCCTAACCTATGGCGCTCAGACTTGGTCTTTGACAGAGGCTCAGAAGTCCAAACTTAAGGTTTGCCAAAGAGCGATGGAGCGTAGTATCTTAAAGATTAAACTCACCGACCAAATTCGCAACACCACAATACGCTCCAAGACAGGTATCGCTGATGTTGGTGGCAAGTCTGCGAGGCTGAAGTGGGACTGGGCGGGTCACACTTATAGGATGCATCCAGACAGATGGGCCAAAGTCGTCACACAGTGGGTGCCTGAAGACGGGCGTCGTCACCGAGGCAGGCCTAAGAAACGCTGGCGTGACGACTTAGACTCATTCCTAACCGACTGGACGGAGAAAGCACAGCACAAGGAGAAGTGGAAGAAAATGGGGAGGCCTTTGCTCAGCAGTGGGACAGTACAGGGTAACGAAAAAAAAAAAAACGATAAACATGAAATATATTATCATTATCTAACACCCAAGGTGGGAATAGAACATCTAAGAGGAATTGAATCGAAGTTGGTTGATTTTACAATAGAAGACTATTGCATAGTTCTTATAGGACAAGAAGACTTTAGAATAACGAAAGATTATCACAAGATGATTACTTATATTCGAGATGTTCTAAAAGACATTAAGCACACTAATATAATATTGTGCTTTCCTACAAACATATTTAGGAGTCATAATAGCTTATACAATGCGAGGATCGAAACATTTAACAACTTACTCTACTTAGATTTACTAGTCCACGAACACGCTTACCATCTGGACTCCAATAAGAACCTAACGCCCCATTTTAGTATGTTTAAAAAAAACAGGATTAATAAATGATACTGCATTAAAGACAGTCTTTGAAGATCTCAAAGCGTTAATCGATGACATAGACTATACAAACATAAAAGACTTTAATGAACGCAGTGAAAATATAAATATGCAAGCGGTAACAGATGAAAATGAAAATAATAGTTGTAATGAAAATATGACAGGGTTTTTTCGTAACTAAATACTTACACCTAATGCATCAAAACATCGCGGGATTATTAACAAAATCTGATGCAATAGCAGTGTGCTTAGAAGAGTTGGCAGAAAAAGGATGCTCTGTGGACACTGGACATCCTATGTGTTACAAAGAATTTTATTATGGAGGGCTTTGAAAAGTATTTAACCATACCTAACTGCCAGCTTGCAGCATATTACAGCCGCAAAGAAAGCAAAAGAGGTGGAGCGTGCATACTAACAAGAAGTGGACACCAATTTAAGGAATTAACACTTTGACAGCCAAGCATTTTATTTATTTAGTAGTGTAGTGTGTCACGTAGTACGTGATCCGCTGTCAAAGTGTTAAAGCAAATTGCTAAAATATCAGAGACGAAAATAAATAGTCTTTGGTGGTTTCGTTTTTTTTAGTATAGAAGTTTGAAATTACACTTGTCAGATTAGTCTCTGGAATTTAAAAATGAACTATAAATTGCCGTGTTTAATTATTTATTTAAAAAATGTCTATTCTTCATTTGTTTCTACTCCATTAAGGTTTCATAAGGTTTCTATTACCTCAATAGTTCAATACGCTTACCTGGAGGGAAAAAAAAAACAAAAAAATCCGTTGTTTTCGACTTATATTTCGGTGAATAACTCCGAAACCTGACGCTTTAGGATATTATGTTATATTACATTTTTTGTTTGTATAAGTGTCCTCTATCTAAATATATAACTTTTGTTGTGCACCGCGATTCTGATAAAAAAATAAAAATGGCGGCTGATTTTAGGGCCAAAACCTTCAAACCCCTTTGGAAAAAATAATGTATTAGTGAAAGAGCAAAAAGGGTTTAGAGAAAATCATACTATTAATATGGCATTTTATGATTTTTTGTATAAAGGTATGCTAAATGTTGATAAGACCAACCCTGTTTGCACAATATTCTGTGACATGACCCAAGCGTTCGATTACGTTAGACATGATATTCTCTTGGATAAAATGGAGGCATACGGTGTTAGAGGCAACGTTCTAAAACTATTTAAATCATATTTAGACAACAGAAAACAACTCACAGAAATATTCTCAATAAATATAAAAACTAAACGTGAAGAAATATTCCAATCACATGAACTCGTAATTAAATATGGAGTTCCTCAAGGCAGTGTGTTGGGCCCTCCACTATTCATATTATATATAAATGACCTACTAAAGGAGAAGGGAAAGTCTACATAGTTTCCTGGGCCCAGGTGTTAACTCAATCAAACTAGCCTTATTTGTAAGTGGATATAATAACAAGGCCTCACTGAAAATTTGGTGAAATTTGGCTATCCAGGAATCAAGTTATATGAAATATAGTAAAAGTGAGGTTATACATGAAATATAGTAAAAGTGAGGTTACATTATAACATTGTAGTTTTTTTATGTAATTTGCGAAATATTTTTGAATGGTTTTGGCTGTATAATGGTTTTATGCATGGAGTGCAAGTAGAGAGCCTCCATGTGTGACGTGTTGAAGATCCTGACACGTTTGGCACGCCCTGGACAGTCGCTACAGTCGAAGACATGTCTCTACATCTAATATCCTGCACTTAGAAGCAGTAGGTACGTTTTAAAAAAGGGAGAATAGGAAGTAAAATAAAACACCAATATATGTATAAAATATTTATTATTCGTCTTCAATAATTATGAGAATATCATCTAAAAAGTGCTTCAATCGGACGTCTCCCAAGAACCACAATCATCTTGGGCCAAATTCCAACATGCTTGGCATACATAGTTTTCACTGGTAACCTGAAAAAAATTAACTATTTGAATCTTGTTCAATCATAATTCATAATCAAGCTTCATTACATGTACCTAATCCTAATGCATGTTCAACTAAATCGGTACGTCCCAGCCGAGACCGAAATGGCCCCAATAACAGTCAATACCTCAAAGCAGCAAAGCCTGGGACCGAATCGGTCCCATCGGGACTTGACGGTTACTTACACCTTTTTTTATGAGTGCAAGTGTTCCATTTATTGATATGGCTAATTAATCAACTAATTAGGTATTAAGTATTGTTTTAATGTATGCTATCCAACAAAAAGGCAGCCGATAGACATGACGCTGGAGGCCGTAAACAGTAGGTACATAAGTCTGGTTTTGTTCGCTTGATAGGCTAAAAGCTCGTTTTAAATAGGTACTTACAGGCTGATATTCACGCCACTGATGAATAAGTTATAAAACCGCCTCATCGTCCAAGACTCTTCTGCCAATAGAGTTACTGCGACCAGTCTCAATGGTACAATTCACACAGCGATCCATGTCGTCAATATCCGAACGATAGGCGTAATCAGTTGTCCAAAATAGAGAGTCAGGTAATTCAAAGTAGCAAGATCCGTCGAATAGTCCTTTATAATTTATAATATACAAAGCCAAGGTCGTGGGATATTCAATAAAATATGGAAAAAACGTGCGCACTCACAACGAAAGAAAACGAACGAGTGCCGGTCGCAGAGTACTTTTTTATAGGTGCCGGCATGGTGCCGGTTTTTTTCTACCTGTCATCTGTCAGTCGGTGAGAGCACAGATTACTTTAGACGATACTGAGTGACCAATGTTGCTAACAGAAGAAAAATTAAAGGAACTCGATTCGCTATGAATCGATTCCACGTAAAGATTGATAAGCATTTGTCACTCGATTTTCATACATATTCTGAGATTATACCGATTTATTCACTATCGATTACTTAGAATTCAGGCATGTACTTAATCGATTATTTAGTTTCATAACTTAATTTAACTTTTCTCGCTTCCTAGATAGAAACATGGTACTGTATTTTGTGATTACCTTTAGAAAAATATAACGGTTTTTTTAATACCCATTTCAACTAGTTAACTGCTGGGCCCAGAATTTCCCTTCTCCTTTGTGCAAAGCCACCTCGAGACCCAGACCGGATCCTTCCAACGACCTGCGCAACCCCTGCCGTTGACCCTATTTGCTGACGACAGTAGCATAACAATTCAATGTGATACTAAAGACAAATATAAAAGTGACATTAATAATTCTCTGACAACAATAATAAAATATTTGGATAATAATAATTTAAGGATAAATCTCAATAAAACTAATATTATGCATTTCAGTCAACGATTACCAACTTTACCTGCCCCCTTATTCACAAACACTCGATATGCTTCCGTATCGTATCGAACATTAATAATTGTTATCGTAGGAGTCTTCTCATTGCTGTTCACAAGTCCAAAACCCGAAAATTTTGTCAGTTTAAATCAAATAGACGCCTGCTATTCTTCCAACAGATATTTGCTGTTGAGGGGAAGTCAAATCGGTTATCGAAATGTCAGGTTTTCGATACGATAGCCTGTCGTATGGTTGTGAATCAGGGCTCTGATCTCAAGGTTCAATATAATGATAAAATAATTGAAGAAGTCAACACTGCTAAATTCCTCGGTGTAACTATTGACAAAAAGTTAAATTGGAAAGAACACATTGAAATTTTAAGTAAAAAAAATAGTAACTCTTCCTATGCCTTATACAAATTAGTTCCTGTGCTTAACACTGACGCATTGCTAACAGCTTATCACGGCCTAGTTTCGTCGCACCTAAGGTATGGAATTATCCTTTGGGGCAATTCGACTGACAAGGATATACCTTTCAAAGCCCAAAAACGGTGTATTAGGACGATGTTTAAATTAGGACCGACAGACAGTTGTAAACCGTATTTCATTAATTATAACATATTGACGTTACCAACTCTGTACATATTCGAAGTTGTCATGTTTGTTAAATGTAATCGGCAATTATTTCCACGCATGGCTGACAAAGTCAGTCGCGTCAGACGTGATAACACTATGCTTTGCTCACATGGTTCCAAAACAGCATTAATGCGGAAAAGTGTATTTTGCATGGCGCCTTTAATATTTAATAAGCTTCCTAAGGGATGGAGGGAACTAAGCGCACACATACTAAAAAAGCGACTAAAAGCATTTCTAGTTGGAAAAGCATACTACAGTATTTTAGAATTTTTAAATGACAAAGTGTAATATTATGAATTTGACAAATATATAGGTACTGACATTTTATAATTTTTGCAATTTATGATTAGATTATAGAGCAATTTAATTCGAATGTATAAGGACTTGGCTAAAAGTTCATAGACAAAAAACCCAGAATCGCCAGCAACGAAATGTATAAAAATGGGTTCACTATAGTAAACCCAGTACGGTTTAAAAAAATCAGCCTCCTAAACCATAGAGTATAAAAGTTATTATACTTTATGTGTTTATGTTATTCATACTTACATTGATTACTCGACTTTTATTTTATCACAATCTCTTTAGTATAATTACGATAATATATTAAAATAATATAAAAAATATACCCTTCATCTTTTAATACGTTTTATTATTAATAATCTTTATACAGGGTGATTTTTTTTGTTATAAAAGAGCTCTTTGTTTTAGTTTGACGTATGTCATTACTTCCCAGAATTCGATCCTTATTAGCGACACTATCAAATGGTGTAATAATACAGTGTTTTTTTTTTTCAAAATCAACAGGTTCGATTCCTGGCTAGAAATATTGATTTTTCAAAAATCCAATCATGCAGTTTTAGTTTTCATCAAAATCGAGCCCGCGACTCCTTTGAGTACTTTTCGCTAGTCCTCATAGTTTCGGTTTTGGCCATCCACGCCCACTTGAAAAATTCACCCTGTATATCTAGTATACCACGTCGTTTTTGCAGTATATTATTATATATTTTTGTTGTACATATTATGCCTATAAAAATGGCATATATGAAGTTTCTGGCGATTCTGGGTTTTTTTTTAGCCATCTCCTTTATGGTTTAAATTTAATTTTTAGTTTATGTGAAAATTTAATAATGTTTTTAGCTTTGTATACCTATAAATGACTTTTCTTACCTATATTTGTATGCCACAAAGGCCGAACATGACCATGACGGATCTCTTTTGTTTATGAACAACCTGCATGCCTTGTATGTATACTCATGTTTCTACAAATAAATGCCTTATCTTATCTTTTATCTTATCTTAAGTAGCTCCTCTTCGGTTGGCAAGGGGCAGATGCGAACCAGAGGGCGCCGCACAGTTCCTCTTATCGTGTTTACGTCGGCTACTCTTGCAACTCCATCTTGTCCCGGGAAGAGCCGTGTAATACGTCCGAGTCTCCAACATAAGGGTGGGACGCCATCTTCCTTCAGTAGGACCATATCCCCAATTTTGACTGCGTCGGCGTTGGTCTGCCATTTACGGCGATGTTGTAACTCGGCGATGTACTCAGATTGCCAGCGTCGCCAAAAATGTTGGTATATTTGCTGCAGCCTGGCATAGCGCTGCAAGTTGGTTGAGCAGCAATCTTCCAAAGGGGGTTCAGGCAACGCGGTGAGAGCCCGACCAATGAGAAAATGCCCAGGAGTAAGGCAAAGGAAATCATCAGGAGAGGAAGATAACGGATAGAGAGGTCTACTATTTAACACAGCTTCTACCTGAGCGAAAAGAGTTTGAAGTTCTTCAAAACTTAAATGAGAATTACCCATTACTCGCCTAACATGAAATTATGCTGAACGGATACCGGCCTCGAAAATACCGCCAAAATGAGGAGCGAAAGCAGGTGAAAAGTAAAACTGAATGCCTTCCGAACATGCAAAATTAGATAGATCGTTTTGGTAAATCTTAAAAAAAACATTAATTTCTTTAGCTCCTGCGACAAAGTTGCGTCCATTGTCGCAGAATACCTCCGCTGGCCTGCCTCTTCGTGACACAAACCTTCGGAATGTCATAATGAAAGCGTCCTTTGATAGATCACTCACGGCTTCAAGGTGAGAAATTTTATATCGAAGCCATATGAAAAAACAAAGATAGCACTTGACTAACGATGCTCCACGTCCCTTTCTGTTTACAATAAGGAATGGGCCAGCGAAATCAATTCCCAACGGTGTTCGAGCCAAACGCCTGCTCGTTTAGTATAAGCAAATCTTCATATGGTAGTAATTAGATGTAAGGATTGTATGTGTGCCTACTCGTTTTTTTTTCTTTGTTGTTCGTCATCAAGGCAATACACGTTCACTCGATCTCAAAATATTTGGAGTTTCCTTCACCACAGTCACCTAAAATTCCCCAACATTTTGGTCCATTACCGAGCCGGATTGGTAATCACATGAAGATTTGCTAAAAATCAGTGGATTTGGAAATTATTATCGTGGAGTTTTGTCGAAGAGGTTATACGCCGGCAATGTGACTGTGAACAAAGGACATCAAGCTAATTAACGGTGAGTTTTAGAGTTATAATATCATCATCCAACACTCGGTCAGGTAGTATTTAACCATAATTAAGGATTTAAAAGGTTAGTGTTTTATTTACCTGAATACCTATATTGTTAAAACTTACATATTATTTACCTATTTTGCATTGTGAATAGTTTCTAGTACATATCATTTAATTGATGATATTTATTTTGCAAATACGATTAGGTAGGTATACGCGTCTTCAGTGAAAAGTCCAATAGATATTTTGTTACATTTATTTTGTATAGCAGTATTTTAGTTAACTATTCATATTAAATAGTTTGTGCGTAGGTAGGTGTTAAATAGATATTACAAGTCTTTGTTCAGTTAATTAACCCGTATTAGTCAATTTAATTGATTATTTTGTTAGTGTATTGTGTTAAGTTCGACGTTAGGTAATTAAGTATTCAAGTTTTAAGGAATTTATGTAGCTTAAATAAAAGTCTAAATTAAAAATCTCATTTTGTATTCACATATTTACAACAGGTAGTAGTCACTATTTAATCTTTGGTTATTATTTTTATACCATTGCATGTAGTAATACGTAGGTACCTTAAATTGAGTTAGGTATTGTCTAAAAATATACCTAAGTTGTTATCATACAAATTTCAGGTTGACAACATTCGATTCCCAGAATGTCCGAAGAAAGAGAACTTCTTATAAAACGAGGAAGCTTCAAGAGACGTTTAACTGCATTCATCAATTACCTTGATGTCCAGTGCCAAGGAGTTAACTAGTTGTGAGGTCAAAGAATTGCAGTTACGGATTGGAAGAATTGAGTCGTTGTATGGGCATTACGATGAGGTACAGTTGCGATTGGAATGTCTGGTAGAAGATGTTAAGGCTCAATAATTCTCTGAGCGCACTGAATTTGAGTCACAATACTACCACAGTATAATAATTTATATACTGTGATATTATTTATACTGTGATACTACAAAGCGCTGTCTAGGTCACAGGAGTTGTTATGTAAGTATAACAATGATAATGAGTCGATGAGTAGTGAAAAATGTACCCGTATCAGTCAACGTAAGCCTGTTAAGTTGCTCACGATACAATTACCTAAATTCAATGGGAGTTAGTCCGTGTGTAGCCGGACTTAAAGAATAGCACCACCCCCCTTCTTCCCATGGGTGTCGTAAAAGGCGACTAAGGGACGTACCGGAGAATGGGCAGCAGCGTTCTCTATGCATTTACCATCATACTGCGATCGCCAACCCGCATGCCAAGCGTGGCGATTATGGCAAATCCCCCCTAATGGTGCTTGGGGGAGGCCTATGTCCAACAGTGGACGTCTTTCGGCTGAAATGATGAATGGGAGTTTTAGCAACTGGCTGGAGTTCCGTGATACTTTTACTAGCCTCATTCACAGTAACGATGAAATCGACGAGCGTCTCTGGAAGGATCTGCTGCTGTTGTAATCCATGCGATTGAGTTTTCCGCAAGCAATTATGATACAGCGTGGAAGCTCATTTGTGATCGTTTCGATAACAAAAGGTTGTTAGTTCAAAATCATGTGTCATCCTTTTTTAACTTGAATGCTATTACAAAGGAGTCCTCTGTTGCGTTAAAAGGATTGATCGACCAACTTAATAAAAATTTCCGTGCGTTGGAATCGTTAGATGAGCCCATTCAGTATTGGGACACTTTATTAATATTCATTGTAACTCGGAAATTAGATCAGTTAACTTATCGTGAGTGGGAGGAGCACAAAGGTCGCATAGACAAAGACAGCACTATAACATTTGCTGCATTTATAGAATTCATTCGCTTTCGCGCTGACTCATTAGAAACGCTAGAAACAGCACGAAATAGCAGTAATCCCACTTCCGCTAAGCCTAGTTCACATTCGAATAAGATGAAATCTATGGTTATATCACAAGATTCTAGTAATTCCAACACTGAACTGAGTAAGTTGTGTCCGCACTGTAAAGCTGATCTTGTTCACAATTCCTTGCACTTAGCATCGACGCTCGACTCAAATTAATAAAGTGTGCTATAACTGTTTTCGTACAGGTCACTTTGCTAACCGATGCAAAAAGCCAGGATGCAAGATATGTAAGCGCCGGCATAGCACTTTGATTCATTCGTCGGAGAATAAAGGTACGGCGAATTCTTGCAATAATGACAAGAAATCACACGGTAGCTCGTCCCATTCCGTATCAACGTCATTACCCACTGACGCCGTGGCTAGCACTACTGATGCGAATGCAAATAATTTAACTTTGTCTGCGGATCTCAGTTCGTTAATTAGTGTGCGTAATTAGTGTGTGATGAATCACTGAATGAATGTAATTCTACAGATGCGGGTTCATCACAGAGTACACGCCGCGGAACTTCTAGATCTAAAGGAGAAGGTAAATATTGCATGAAATTGTTCCAGTCTCTTTGAATTTCATGTGGGACTGGAGAGTCCCAAGTCAAATTATGTAGCCACAGTTGTTGTAATAACATTTTCATTTTTATTACACACGGACTAATCAGTCCTAATGGGTCAAAGATTTTAAAAAGAGACGATAGAAAAGATCTTTTAGTTAAATTACTGTTAGAGGAAAGAGGGTGTTCGATAGGGAAATGTAACTGATCGGTTGATGGGTTCCATCCCATGCCTAGAGTACTAGTTGACTCACTTACTAAAAGATTATCATCAATATGAGTATTGGAATCGAACAATGATGGTAAATTAGTCTTGAACTTACGAAGATTAAAGCATCCTTTCTTTAATTCTTCAGTTACAGATTGATGAATATAAGATAGGGTAGACTTTCAGAACCGGTGATGAGATCGTCCACAAAGAAATCATGTTGAATGATGTCCTTAACCATAGGATCAGAAGATTCTTCACCAATCTGCCATAGACACCGAGTGCTTATTAGCTAGAACTGGACATTCCGTAAGTCACAGTACTCAGCTGAAGCGTTTTGATGGGCAAAGACTCATCCTCTCTCCATAAAATAAGTTGAAGATTGCGATCCTCCTCATGGACCCGAACTTGACGGTACATTTTCTCGACGTCACCCGTGAGGAGGAACTTATGTTGTCGAGCTCTTATTATCTGCTCACTATACTGATACGGTCATCCACACTCTTAGCCAAAAAAGTGGGACAATCATAAAGGCGATGATTACCATTACAAACGCCGCATGATATATCAGAAATATTATTGTCTTCAATATTAGAAATGTATGACTGATGAGATTTTATTTGATTGTTAGAATCTATAGGCCTTGACGTTGCCGGAGTCTTAGGTTTAGATTATGGATGGCTGCTATTTATTGACTCGAGTACATCAGCGCGATCAATAAGAAACTTGAAAAAAATGTTGCAAATTAGGTATATTAGTATCCAACGTGCCCCGGTATTCTTCCCACTTGGCTTTAGTGTCGCTATCAAGCTTGGGGCTCATTATGTGAATGAGTAAATTATCCCAGTCACGTGAACCTTGGCCGAGACTAGCTAAAGCACCTAAGTTTTTATTAATATGATCCACAAGAAATCGTAACGATTTATCAGACTCGCTTGTGATTGGTTTTATGTATAATAATGAATTTATATGATGAGTTATTAATTGTCGTGCATTGTCATATCTGTCACATAATAATTTCCAAGCACACGCATAATTTGCGCTGGATACCTCTAAATTAGCAATAATGCGCGCTGCATCGCCAGTCAAGTACGAAATAAGATAATGAAATTTGTGAATGGGCGCGATGCGGTCGTTATTGTGTACTATAGATAAGAATGTGTCACGAAACTCAAGCCAACGGAAGCAAGACCCGTCGAACTTAGCAACTTGAATTTGAGGTAGTAATTTAAAACCTATATCATGATGGTCATGATTACATGGACCTGTAGTTGTCTGACTTGAATTTAAATCCTTATAATTACTTTCATCATGACGGTTCGAATTATGTTTTTGTGTAATACTTTGAGCAATTGCAATGTTGGATATAAATAGTTGTTCGATAGTATCACGTTCATCAATCTCATTAGATAAATGGTCAGTTTAATACTTCTATTTGATTTTGCAAGTCATCAAAACGGCTGTAGATAGACTCTTTGCTTAGTTTTAATGTTAACTCAGCTAACTCAATCTGAGTAAGCGATTCATTAGAGGTAACATTTGATAAAAAGTTTCTAAATTTAGTGATTTGACCTTTTGTGGAACTACGTTTCACCAAAAGATCCTGTAATGCTTGAGGATTGTTTGTGCTAGATTCACCTCCATAATCTTTACCCATTGTGAACTCAAACCTTGTTAATATTGTATGTTAAATCGGATTGAATAAACAATTTGATTTCAAATAGGTTTGACTATGGAAATTATACAGACACAAACTAGGTGATGATAATATAAAAAAACTAAAAGCTTAGCTCACGCTCCTCGCCTAACGTCACCTGAGGCCGGCCCGGCGCAGCAGCTGGCTGTGGGTAGGACTTCGCTCCGATCACACGGTGACACGGCAGACGGCCCGACGCGCGACGATGCGCTACACGAAGAGATCGGCCTGGAATGTTCGGCGAGGTGGGTGAAAAATATGCTTATAGCACAGTTATAAGCCTGTTGTGAAGCACGGATAAAACTATGATAATATCATAAGAAGATAATGTAGCCCACTATTAGGTATATTCGTATGGACAGTAAAAACTTTTGCCAATAGATAATGTGAATTTAGGTAGATACTATATGACCTGCGTATGGTGTAGGTATTGATGTGATTGTTTTAAGTCACTGCAATGACTACAGACACCAAGGCACTCTTAAAAGCTATTTTAAATAGGTATTGGAAGGATTTATGAAGGTTATAAAAGGTAAAGGGTAAGTAGGTAACAGGGAATTCACAAGGAAAAATGGGCACTTAGCTGCATTGGCCGATGCTGCGGTACGATGCTGAATGCTGATCGTTGACCGGCGGTGGCTTCAATGGCTGGTACACCTCCAAGGAACCCAGGTATGATGATAACTTGTATGTGTGGTGCAAACTGTCAATATAAGTTGGTTATTAATAAATAAGTAAAAAAAAAAAAAAAAACATAATTATGATGCTTGATTTGGATGAAAAGTAGCTGCGGCGCAATGGCTACACCGGCAGCGCGTGGTCGCAATGATCGAACTTGTTTTTCGCCCAAAATTACAGGTCTGTCCTGGTCGCCAGATGTTGGGGCTTCAAGTATCTTCAATGAAACTCCCGTATCGAGGTAGTGGTTTAATTAGGGGTAAACATTGTATTTTTACAATTATTATTGTACAAGCTTCGACGATGGTGAAAATTTCGACTGACAATTTGTAATTAGTGAAGGTAGGTCACGTACGAGGCGCCTGGCCCTTTAAATTAGCAAAACGTGACGCGCACTGAACGTATTCACAATTAAGCCAGGCGTAAACAAGTATAGTTAGTAAGGCAAGTAAGTCATTCAGACTCTCGACAGCTTGAATGATTTTGGGGAGGGTCATGACCCCTACGACCCCCCCCTCGGACCGCGCATGCTTATAACGCAAGCACACAAATAAGCAAAGGTAACATTTTGTTCACCCTTGCACCTTTACCTTTACGATTAATTATGTAAAAAGATCCAGCAAAATCTATACCCACTGAATTGAATGGAAAATCTGCATTCACACGTTGTGATGGCAAATCACCCATTTTAGGATAAAGAGTTTTGCCTCGGACACGACAACATCGGACGCAATTGTGAACTGTGTGTCGAGCTAACCTTCTGCCATTTAGCGGCAATACAGTTTCCCTTACGAGTATCATTGATAACCAGAGGTCGGAGTAGGTAGATTGATTTTATATACTTGCGTCCAGATATTATAATATGGACATGCCATTTTATCCATAATATGCGGGAAGTACCGGAAAAAGTTCCGGGATTGGAATTATGGAATAAAATAAAATAAAAAACATACAGATAGGCTAACAAAATCGTTTATTATATGAACACCCAATGAGTCATACAGGATACTTGCTTCTGATTGATCGTTGCGTGCGGTCAATGCGTCGTGAACATAGATGAACACGAGATAAAGAAACAAAAGGCCCTGTCTAAGTTTTGTCAAGCGTCATTTCTAATTCAACAGTAAGGGACAAAAATTAAATACGGTGTAACTATTCCAAGGTATTTTTGTATAAAATAAAATACTGATTTCTTTCACCATTAGATAACACTGGCAGCGTAGATTGATATTAATAATACGTTTTTCACCTTAAACACAAATTCGTGCTAATTTCAAAATTCCGGAACAAATATCACAATAAATATGAAGTTCCGGTATTTTGGAGGCATATCCATATTATCATCTACGTTTGACGTCATCGACCTTAGAATAGAATAGAATATATTTATTTGCTTTAAAACATGGTATATTAAGGTCTTATAAATAACGTGTTGATCTTACATGTTCCGCCATGGTCTGGCATACAAATATTTAAATAAGTTTTATAATAATAATAATAATATTCCACAACTATCACACAACGCCATCTAGTCCCAAGCTAAGCAGAGCTTGTGTTATGGGTACTAGACAACTGATAAACATACTTATATATTTCTAAATACATACATATTATAGATAAATTACACCCAGACACAGAACAAATGATCGTGCTCATCACACAAACATTTGTCCTGGGTGGGAATCGAACCCACGACCTCCGGCATAGCAGTCAGGGTCACTAACCACTAGACCATCAGGCCTGTCCAAGTTAAATGTAACTTGTATGTAATTTTTTAAAATTAAAACTAAAGCATTTTTAATAACATTGGTTATTAGGGTTTCGTATCTATTTGAACACACAAAAATAATAGCTAGGTATATAAAGCAATATAATTAAATCTCAGCATCATATCTTATATTTATCAGCTACTTTTTTATCAAAAAATTCTTTCACACTATAAAAACAATTACCAATAAGCCATTTGTGTAGTTTTGATTTAAAGCGTTTTAGAGGGAGTTCCCTTATTTCTTTTGGAATATTGTTGAAAATTTTAATTGCTGTGATAAAGCTATTCTTATGACATAATGTGCTTTGATGTGAAGGAATTCTTAGCCGTGTTGGGTCTCGACGGGTATATTTCGAATGTAAGTCGCATGTAATAAAAAATGTGGACTGTTCTTTTGCAAACACACCAGCTTGCATTATGAAAATACCTGTTAAGGTTAGATTAAATCTTAAATCATAAAATCTTAAATCAATCTACATCCGACCTCTGTTGATAACAACAGCCGCGGGCCAGCATGCACGTGCCGTAAGCCATAAATGTTCTCTATCAAATAAAAGTTAATAAACGTAACGTTAGTTAATATTAACGTGGCTTTCCGGTAAATATCCAGTTAATTCATCCATGACAAGCATATTAAAAGTAACATCAAACTGATTATAAATTGATTGCAATTTAACAATGCAGCTCTCCTCCACCGTATTAGACACGTGTTTTCCGATACCTATAATATTGATACTAGTTATTGGAATGGAATCAAGAGATAGTTTATCTCTTAAGGATTTTGTAATAAAACTGCCTTGGCTACCACAATCGAGCAATGCACGTACTGTTTCATATTAGGATTATGAACTTCAATTAAAGCAGTAGATAAGAGTACATTATTAAATTGATACTCCGATGAGTTAACGTTTATAGAATCAGATTCTGAATGTGCATGATTACTATTAACTGCCTCTCGCTAGGGTTATGCAGGAGACGATTATGTTTTTGTTTACAATCAGGGCATGGTCCAAATCCACAAGCCTTTGCCGGATGACCCTGTTTAAGACAATTTGAACAAAGTTTATATTGATTTACATCTGCCCATTTTTCTTGTATAGTTTTGTTTTTGAAACTAGGGCATACATATATTTTATGATTTTGACTGCAGATTATACATTATTTATTATTATTTATTTATTTATTAAACCACAATTATAACACCTTTACAGAATCATCCAAGGCGATGTTATAAGTTACAATGTCGATTCCTTTACAAAAATAAAGTAAAATCAGCTGCCATGTAAGCAAAATTGCAACAACGTAATAACGCTGCTGCAACCCCGCCCACACGGCTTGAATCAATCATAGAAAAACGTCTGATATTATAATATCAGACGTTTTTCAATACTTAATTGTACCTTTTGAATGAATCTCGGCAGGCTTTGCCCAAATAATATCCTCCAATACTGTACTAATGTTAATAATACGTGCGGCTCGTGACATAGGGGCAAATTTGAGTAGGTTCGTCCTAGACGCTGGCACTTCTAACAGAGCGGGGCGGCGCGGCGGCGCGCACCTACGCACCCGTCCGGCGCGCGCAGCCGCAGCGCTGCCAGCACCTCCGGGTGGTGCCGCAACCCTAGCAGTACGCTCGCCACGTACTTGACCAGCGCAACGTCCCTTCTTACTGCCAGCCTGGTGTACCCGACCATGCCCAGGACGAACAGACTCGGGTACATCAGGGGATAAAAGGGATAAACCCCGTATTGCTTACGGTAAAGAAATCTAGCAAATTTGTTTTGAATTTTTTCCAACATGAGGCTGTATTTCCCTTCATGCGGATTCCAAATGATTGCACTTGTTTCTAGGTGGCTCCTCACAAGTGCATTGTATAAAACTTTAACAGCTGCAGTATCAGTAAAATCCTTACACTGTCTCAGGATGAAACCAAGATTTCTGAAAGCCCTGCCGCACATCTCAACTATGTGTTTGCGGAACGTCAGCTCAGAAACCATCTGCACGCCCAGGTCTCGTACCAGTGTGACGCGCGGCATAACTTCGCTGTCCATCACGTACTGATGCTGTAATGGAGTACGCGCCCGGCTATAGCTCATCACACTACACTTTCTAACATTAAAATGCAGCTTGTTGGATTTACTCCATTGGACTACGTTATCAATGTCAGACTGGAGCCGATTACAGTCTGCAGTGTTCTCAACATTTAAGAATAATTTTAAGTCATCTGCAAACAGTAGACACTTCGCCTCTTTCACAACTGCAGGCAGATCATTAATTAGTAAAATGAATTCCAAAGGTCCAATATTACTGCCTTGATTTACACCAGAGAACGTGTAATAAGGTTTGGATTCATGTCCACCAAACTCGACGTACTGTCGGCGCTCGCCAAGGTAACTAGCAAAGAACTTAAGCAAGTGCGGTGTGAATCCCATAGCAGAGAGTTTGCACAGAAGTACATCATTATCCACGGTGTCAAAAGCTTTCTGGAAGTCAAAATACGCCACATCCACCTGCCCTCCGGCATCAATGACTGGCGACAGAAAGTTAACAAATGACAACAAGTTACCCCCCGTACTGCGACCCGGCTGAAAACCATGTTGAGCGTCTGACAGTTGTGAGCTCACCTGAGTATAAATACTATTATGCAAAAAAAACAACCGACTTCAAAAAAAAACACTCTAAAGTGAAAAATAACTTTAATTTCGGAAGTCGGTGTCGTTTGTTCCGGATTTTCGTTTTCTGACACCGACTTCCGAAATTAAAGTTATTTTTCACTTTAGAGTGTTTTTTTTTGAAGTCGGTTGTTTTTTTTTGTAAAAAAGTTTTTATTTTTCACTTTTTAGTTGTACCTACCCCACACAAATTCAATTAACACTAGTGCATTGAAGAATTGAAGACACGACTCGAAGAATTATCAAAATTCGCATAGAAATGCCGGAGATGCAGTACATTTATGCATATAACTTCGTACATAAGCATAATTACCTAATGTGTTATATACTAAAACCTTCCTGAAAGTATGTAGATCACACTCATGAAAGAATTATCAAAATCGGTTCAGTAGTTTTTGAGATAATCGCGGACATACAAACATACATACATACATACATACATACATACATACATACATACATACGGGTCGAATACAGAACCTCCTTTTTTAAAGTCGGTTAAAAACAGATTCAAATACCTTCGCGAACGCCGACAGCACCGCCACCGGTCGGTATCCACTGACGTCGGTGCCTGCCCCCCCTTTAGGGACCCCCTTTAGGGACTGCTACATATTACGAATGAGTGTGAATTGTATTTATTAGTAGCTGTTGCTGTCTTTATAAAACATTTTTGAAATTTATCCTGTTATTATTAGGATTATTTTGTGTGTTACTATTCGAACGAATTTGATTATTTGGATACTGTGAACCCTTTTGGTGGCTGTTATCTGTTTTATTAATATCTAAAGCTTCAAGCACATCAGCGCGATCTATCAAAACCTGTTTAAAGTTTTCTAAGGTTGGAACTTCATTACCAAGCTGGTTTCTGAATTCCTCCCATTTTAGAAGTGTATTATTGTCTAATTTTGAAGTTAAATTAAATATGACACACATATCCCAATTATCAGTGGGCATTCCTAGACTAGACAATGCTCTGGTCAACTAAAAATCGTAATGACTTTACAGTTTCCCTGCTAAATGAACGTATGTTAAACAGTGAATTCATGTGATGATCAAGCAGCAATCTTTTATTATTGTAACGATCACACAACAACTTCCAAGTTTCCTTGTAATTTTCAGATGATACTTCAAGGTTGGAAATTATGAGTGCCGCGTCTCCTTCAAGGTAAGATATTAGATAATGAAATTTATGTACCGGCGAGAGTTGCTTATTACGATCAACTAAGTTCAAAAAAGAGTCTCTGAACTCGAGCCACTTAAAATATGCACCGTCAAATGAGCTTTCGAACCTGTGAGGCAGTGGAAAAATAATTCGCAACAACGTGTCGCAACAGCGGCGTTCGAAACAACATAGAGGACCCGTGAGATTCAGATCGGGATTCATGACAGTCATGATTACATGATTGCGTACAGCTGTCTAACAAACCCTTTGCAGTGGCAAGCGCACTCACCATCTCACCTTCAATTTTGTCCCGCTCCTCAAGCTCTAATGACAGGCTCCATCTGACTTTGCAACTCATCAAATCTAGCTGATAATTGTTCAAATCTACCAAGTTTAATCTTTAATTCAGCTATTTCCACATTTGTTAATGAGTCCGAAGACGATAATTTATCCAAAACGTTTTTAAACTTGGTAATTTGACCCTTAATTGAGCTACGCTTGACAGTTAATTCGCGTAATTTCCTTGCATCGGCTTCTTGCGACATTTTTGTTACAATATAATTTAGTCAAAGCAAAATATGCTAAGTATACTAGACTATCAAGCAGAGTAACTCAACTTCGTTTCAGCATAAAAACAATAATCTTATTAAGTTAAATAAAGGAATCACACGCCCCTCAATTCGACGTCACCCGTCGACTAGGAAACCGGATCTACGCTGCCCACAGTGGCGTGCATTGGTTTTCAGAATAGGTAGGTACTAGGCCGGCACCCTAATTGCGTAACACACTATCAATCGGAATCAGAATCATTTCGAAGCCAATTGCTAATCCATTGCTTCATAAGTTCGAAAAAATTTGTCTGCTCAACGCGTAAATACCGCAATGAATGTTGTTGAACCGTCAAAATGAAACCGATTCCGATTGATAAAGTGTTACGCAATTGCCCCGCGGGACTAGTCTAGGCAAACGCGGTCACTAATCGGAAAAAAAGTGAGGTCAAAAGTGTGGTTATTTGAGTAGACATGCCTACATTGCGAAGGTCGAATATTTTTAATTATGTCGTATTAACTTGAACGAGTAAAAGACCAATGACAATGTGCGAATAGTACGGGAGCCGAGTAGGCCGTCTGGCGACTGCCTACTGCCGCGCGTGTTTGTATGAAGATTTTATTTTTTGTAAGGTATGATAATTTAGTGAGTTTCTTAATTATGGGGCACACATACTAAAATGCAATTGACAGGCTTATTATGATATATCGAGGTAGGCACTGCTTATATGCCTATATGCAATGCACGCCACCAGCACCGAATGCAAGTTCTGCTCGTTCCAATGGTGCTAGCGTGATGAGCCGAGGTATCTGGAAAGTTCGGCGAGCAATATTTATAAATGATTGGGAACGTTACAGTAAAACGGGGCTACTTTGACTTCCAGGGTTACTTTGACAGGCGTTGGAACTACTTTAACAGAAGTGGGGTTTCTTTGACAGGGCATTGAAAGTCACTTAAAATCAGTCTCTTAGTAATAATTAATACAATTGAGATCAATTTAAACAAGATACTTAGGTAACAACTATGTTGGGGTCGGTTTCCAGGCTAACCGGATGCAGCTGAGTACCAGTATTTTACATGGAGCGACTGCCTATCTGACCTCCACAACCCAGTTAATGGGTAATACGAAACCCCTTGGCAAGACTGGTTGTCAGACTTTCGGGCTTCTGACGACCCGTAACGACTGTCAAAGATCCACGAATGACAGTCGAGACCAATGGCTTAACGTGCTTTCCGAGGCACGGAGGGGTCTTGGTATGTATTGCGCCTCGCGCAATATTACTCGAGGTCACGCAAACTTGCTGAGCACACGTGAAAACCGATTTGGGCGCTCTGTCAAAGTAGCCCCAAAATCTGTCAAAGTAACCCTGGAAGTCAAAGTAGCCCCGTTTTGCGGTACTCGAGTCAAAGTCAAAGTAACCCTGGAAGTCAAAGTAGCCCCGTTTTGCGGTACGTTCTCGTTTCCTAGAATGGCATGAGAAATACACGATGTCGGTAGATGAAAAAACTAATGAAAATAATATTTTAAAATAGTAATTTAGGATGATTATTTGGATAATTTTCGTGCCAGCTTGCTGATATGGAATACTAATGATGGGCTTAATAAAATACGCTGATATTATAGTGAGTTACTTATGTAAAAACACGTATGTTTGATCGAGTAAAACTTTGACCTTGAATGCTTAATTATTGAACAAGTGGAAGGCACGTTTTTCACACTTTTCGATAGGATTTAGGATAGCTGATAATAGGAATTAGGCAAGGCAATAGACAAGTGAGTAAGAATGAGGAAGGGAGGGCACTTAACTTATGATGATCCGGTCCACATGAATGTCCCGCAATTGCTTTTTCTTCCGTACACCTGTGTCGATACTTTTGCTGCACCGATGCTTAGGTTTCTGGATGTTCGTTGTTTTCAGCTTCACGACGGAAACTCGGCCTTTTGTGGTCTCGAGGGATCACGCCACGTGCCGAATCAACGAACCAATTTGTAGAAATTTTAGTTTTTCGTCCTGTCACGGTCGCCATTTTTTATGTCTATTACGACATAAAGGGTGAAATTATGGTTTGGTTTCTTCAATGATAAAGGCAAATTTTTGGGATTATTTTACAAACTCAAAATCAAAGCATTTATTTCAATTAAACCAATTACAGGCACTTTTGAATTGTCAAGGGGTCGGTCAGTCAGAAAGATGAAGCTAGTTGCCCATTCCAAAGCGTAGGTACCATGTAGGTACCTGTGGAGCAGAACGGGCACAAGAAACTCCATGGACACTCTTTTAAGTCAAAATAATATGGTTACAAAGTCTTGGTTACATCATTCATGCTAAAAATTATACATGTGAGAACGATGCAGAACGTTAAAAGCGTCCATAATGAAGAGATGAGAAAAAAAAAACAATTCAAAAATTAAATTAAAATAAGCCGTGGCAGCAAAGAGATGACCAGTCCCTACTGACGGCGCCCGTTCACGAACATGACGATTACTTCAAATATATTACAAAAGAACAGAAAATATTTCGACCGCTCGTGCGGGTGGCAAATTACCAAGTACATTTATAATAGTTTTTTTCCACACACCGCCACAAAACTGCGCCTGACCGAAAGCTGCAGGCAATACGTTCATACGGCACACGTCGATAATAGATAGGTGTCAGTCGAGCCTAAACAGTTGTATCAGTTGTATATTCACTTTAAAAATAAATAGTTACATAAATTAAGGGGGGCTCCCATACAACACGTGATTTTTTTTATATATGTAATGTTAAATATTGTACGGTGGTACGGAATCCTTCCTGTGCGAGTGCGACTCGCACTTGGCCGGTTTTTTTGAAGTCAATTAGAAACTTTGATATTTGAATTTGCTATCAAAACATTTCCAATTTGTTTTTCCATTAAAATGTGTAATGGACCGCAGCACAGTAAACCGATGATTTCACTTAATAATTAAACGGATTGTCATTATTATTTTCTGCGGTTAACTATAATAACCATTTCAGAGATTAAAAAGATTTCAACAATGTTCCAAAACGTTATTATTATTATTATTTTCTTCAATCAATTGTCATCATACAGCATGTATCCCTACAACCCATTTGACAACGTGGTAAGTTTAAGTAAAATGCTGTAACTTTGCCTCGATTTTGACGTTTTTTGTTCGTATCTCTGAACCTATTTATTATTAAAATATAAAGACTTTCAGATGGAAAACAGGCCTTATGCCTTTCAGGTAGAACCCAAATCTATTTACTTAAATCATGCCGTCATTCAGAATTACAAACACTCAAAGTCGTAGGCAAAGTTATAGGTAAAAGACACAACTTTGCCTAGAAGGATATCTCAATAAATATATTGTTGATCTTTTTAGTATTTTTTTTCCGTGTACATGCATGAGACACCGTGCTTGTCTCCGGCAGTTAGATTATTGTCATGACGGTACTATATATATTTTTTACTGCTTATAGGCAATGTTGTACCAGGTACCAGAAACTTTTCATAAAAAAATGTCGTTGACACTGGGGTTGTCGCATAAAAATACGGATTAAATTCTCAACCTTTTATTCACTTTAAAAAAAAATAAAACAAATTGCCACTTATGAGTGAAAATCACAAAGTAAAGTTTTTTAGCAATAATAATATAGCCTTTATTTCCATAACCAAAAAAGAAAAGAAAATATATACAAGTGGATTAGTAACAAAATCACATTTGAAAAAAATATATATACTACTTACATATACTTAAAAAAAAAACAATGTATACTTTTTCTATAAGGTTATGGCCCCTTTTCGGGTATAGGCCTCCTCCAATTTTTTCCAGGTTTTCCTGTTTTTGGCTTTGATCATCCAGTCTGTGCCTATGTTTTTATTGAGTTCATCTACCCAGCGTTCCGGAGGGCGTCTTCTGGGTCTTCTTCCTTTTGGTCCCGACCATGTCGTGGTTCTATGGGTCCATCTTGTATCAGGTAGGCGTGCTACATGGCCTGCCCATTTTCACTTCAGACGTTGGGTATGTTCGAGGGCGTCTAGAGCATTTGTTCTCTTACGTATGTCTTCGTTTCTTTATTTGTCTTTTAATCTGATGTTAAGGATGCTCCTTTCCATTGTAGACCGGGGCCGAAGCCTTGAAAAAATGGTAAAAAGTGAAAAAAAAATAATATGTAGTAGGATGAAACCCATAAGAAAAGGAAAAGGAGGGGAATATGATAAAAATGAAAAGAAAAATAAATTACGGGCGATCCGAGTTCGGGAAGTGGGGGGGGGGGTGAGTTTTTAACACGTTCAGACCGGCGCGCGGCGTGTACCACCGGAGCACGGAGTATTTGCTGCCAATTAAAATCCGACTAGTGACAACCCTAGACTCAGGCAAAGTTGTGTCACTCAAGTTTCCAAAACAGTGCACAACATTGCCTACTAAGTTATTTTAATGAAATCGTGTCCTTTTAATAAATTATCAAGCAATATGGAAAGTAGATAGTATTTTCATACCCTGGGATGTTATAGCTGCACGAAAACACCTTTTCTTTGGCTAAAACTTCAAAAGTTACACAACATCACCTACTCGCACCGGTGTTTGTCACACGACTGAGAGTACCTAACAATGAAGTTACCATTACAAAAAATGAAAAATATGTTGCCCTAATAATGTAGTCACTACCAAATAGTAGAAAATAAGAAAACTAATCAAACGCGAAATATCGTAATTGAAACGAAATAGGCAAACTTGGGCTTAGTTGGCAAAGTTGCAGCGTTTTACGGAAATTGTTAAAGATGTCATTTCCTTTTAGTTAAAGACATATTACTGATTGATGACTATTAAAATTTGACGTTCAAAAGTGCCTTTTATATGCCTATTTTGAAACTATGACTGTTTATTTTTAAAAGCACGGTGTTTAGGTGTTATTTAAATAACTGAAAACTAGAAAAGATCATTGTACTCATCATTTTGAAATACTTTTACTATATGACAAACTGAAATCGCATTTAAAAACAGACAGCTGTTCCAACATTTTGTTTAGTTATCATAAATGATGGAGTAGACGATTTCAGGGTTGTCCCGTAGTGGAAGTTGTTCGAAATAATGAGTACAATGAAGCGATGAATTATCGTTGATTACCCTGTTACTAAAAATGGCTACCAGTCTAATCAAGGGGTATCGTGGCATTAACTGCGTTGTGAAGGTCAGAAAGGCAGATCAAATCCAGCTTGATCAACTAGGTTGGCGGAATTCATACTAAACGTTGTATTTCCGCATAGTAACGCCCTGATTCCACCATTTACCATTTTGTGAGTTTCTTGATGATTTCATTAGTGTTGTTATTTTCCAGGACCAATTCGAGCATTTAAGAAAAGTGTGTTACACAGAAGAGAATTACACATATTCGGTAAAAGACATATTTATTTATTTATTGAAACACAGGATAGCGAAATACAAGTTTCTGGATTGTAGATATTTATTGTATATAAATTATAATCGAACAGAGTTTCGGCTTAGGCTAGGTTCTAGATCAGAATAATCCTTCAAAATGCGCTGCGCGCCCTATTTATAAGTTTACCCCCCACTCTAAATCGAGGAGGGGATCGCCGCTCGGTAACGCCCATCGCGTTAGGTTGACAAGCGCACGTGACGTGCTAGTCAATTGACTTTCTCTTTGCTGAGGCTGCCGTGGCGTACTTGGTTGTCATGGCTATGGCTTTCAGGCTTTGGCTGAGGCTGTGGCTTTGGCTGCACCAAGACGACACGGCATGACATGGCTTTGGCATGGCTGGCAATCGGGTGACCGTTACATTATTTAATACTTTAAGCACGTAAATGTACAGAGGCGGACTTAATGCCATAGGCATTTTCTACCAGTCAACCTTTGGGTGATGCAGAGACAAACAGTGGTAGGTGCAATCATAAACATTGAGGAATAAACAACATTAGAACAACATTGGGATTATAATTATAGTAGGTACTAGAAATGGGCACCTATTAGTTCAACCAGTTTTCAGACTGGCTAAAGTAGGTAGAGTAGACTCATCTTTTATAGGGTACCTACTTGTAGTGCTCCGCGTCACAAAAGGTACATCCCCATTGCCTCGTTACCACACCAGCATGCAGGTAGACGTCCGTTCTCGCCCGTGGTTCTCACGCGACTATCACCCCACTACCCGTGTGTCAGAGACGACGTCATGTCTATTTACTAGATTACAGAGCACAAACACTACATCCCTTCCTTAACATAAATTTATTAATCAAAGATTACTTACTTTGACAAAGAAGTAGGAGTTGTATTTATGGAATAGAATAGCGGGAAGCGATGAATGAAACGGCGATTCCGAGTGACAACTGATATATTTTAACATACCCACACATATTACTTATTAACATACCCTACACCTCCCCCTTTAAAACATTACTTAAAATATGGGGACACTTAGTTTAGTTTACAAATAACCACCTATTTTAATAATTTTGTATGAACTAATAATAAAAAAAAAACAGAAAGTAATAATGATCTTTTACTGTACATTTAAAGATATGATACCCATCGACAATGTCGTTCACAAGCCTTTCGTTTAGCACCGTTTGTAGTGTACCTCGTGGTACTTTGTTTTTCTTTAATACAAGTAGTTTTGAAAATATATTTACAACACAACATAACCACGAAGTGCACCACCTTTGTGCTATGCAATTAGGTACCTTACGTTTTTTTTTTTTTTGTTGCATATCTCTATATTGCGTATCTATTTATATCTAATGTTACAATTTTTTTTATTTTTTATCTCATTTTTTTTTAACAATGGTTGGTATTAATTACTTTACGTATTTGCCTTGGTATATGCATTTACGTTTAAGCTTAACACTTTCTACATCAGAAGTCGGTATTGGTTCTGCTGTAACATTTTTGGGGCTTACAGGTTTTACATGTTGTTGATTCTCATTAGTTTCTTCTTCACATGATGGTGAAGTGTTTTTTATTTGATTTTCCGGACTAGATTCTGTAACATCAATCTCAGTTTCGGACTTATCTGTGCTACTCGTTATGGAATGTCTTGAATGTCGTTTTTTAAGTGGTAATAATTGATCGATATGACGCTTCCACTCGTGCCCATCAGACACGCGTACTTTGTATGTGAGTGGATCTGTCCGTGCCAGCACAGTAGCTGCTGCCCATTTGTCAGCGCGAGCACGGTAGTCCCGCGCCAGCACTTGCTCGCCGGGCTCCACGTGCCGCTCGGCGCCTGGCCGCGCGCGCCCCGCTCGCTCTGCTGACAACTCCACGGCACGCTCAGTGGACGGTTTTATAATGTCCAAGCGACCTCGTAATCTCCTACCAAACATAGCTACCGCTGGTGCCACTCCTGTAGTGGCGTGCTCGCAATTGCGATATTGAAACAGAAATTTCGAGAGGGCCGCATCTATATCTTTACCTTCATGTATTGCCTTCTTCATTGCCCGTTTGACCAATTTTACGGCGTTTTCAGCCGCCCCGTTACCGGCTGATCGATATGGACTTGTGATTGTGTGGTTTATTAAATTTTTTTTTAAATAGTTAGTTAATTCAAACGAGCTGAATGGAGGTCCCCCGTCACTAATTATATGTGATGGCAATCCGAAACGTGCAAAAAGTTCTCTTAACTTATTTATAGTAGAGTTTGCATTAGTTCCTAGCATTTTTTGAACTTCTATCCATTTACTGTGTGCATCTACCGTTACTAAATAATATTTACCTTGAAATATAGCAAAGTCAATATTTATACGTTCCCAAGGTCGTGTGGGAAAAGCCCACGGATGCAGCTGTGCACGCACCGGCGCATCGCGCTGTTGTAAGCATGCACTGCATTCTCGACACAATGTTTCAATTTCATTGTCCAATTGTGGCCAATAAACATAATTTCGAGATAGATTTTTCATTTTGACTACCCCTAGGTGTCCCTCATGTAATTCCTGTAGGATTTGCTGCCTAAGTACCTTAGGAATGACCACTCTGTGATTGTATAATATGCACTGTCTGTCGATAGTCAGGCTGTCCTTTCGATAGAAATAGGGTTTTTCTTCACTTCGAGTAACTACTGCTGGCCAGCCATTTATAATATAATTATAGATAT
The DNA here is from genome assembly GCA_945859645.1 of Amphipoea oculea. NCBI lineage: Eukaryota > Metazoa > Arthropoda > Insecta > Lepidoptera > Noctuidae > Amphipoea > Amphipoea oculea. The sequence goes on along the minus strand of OX243891.1, from coordinate 10,414,702 downwards.
TTTTTAGAATCTCATCTTCCTGTGTTTTGTTTGCAACGTCTTTTGCTCTAATAGGAATCGATTGTTCTACGTAATTAATATATGAGACCGTATCCTGCCCCGTTTCTATTTTACGTTCATACGGCAGTGGCAAGCGTGATAATGCGTCCACGTTATAATTATCTTTGGATTTTACAAATTCTATAGTGAAGTCATAGGCTGCTAACTTTGTTGCATACCTTTGTAATCGGCTTGCTGCAGTCTGCGGCAACCCGAACTTGGAACCAAAAATAAATGTCAAGGGTTTATGGTCGGTTTTAATTATAAAAGCACGACCATAAAGATATTGATGGTGTTTTAAGACTCCACTAATTATTGCTAGCGCCTCTTTATCTAATTGACTATAGGCGCGTTCTGCCGAATTTAACGTTCGCGATGCAAAACATATGGGGCGTTCCTCGCCATTGGGGTATCTATGTGACAACACACTACCAATGCCGTAAGAACTACTATCCACTGCTAATACTAGTGGAAGTTCCGGATTGTAATGTACTAATACTTTGCTACCTGAAATTGCTTTTTTAACCTTGTTAAAACTGTCGTCACAATCACACGACCAAATCCATTCTACATTTTTCCGCAACAGTTTATGTAAGGGATACAATATTGTGCTTAAGTTTGAAATAAACTTTGCATAGTAGTTCACCATACCCAAAAATGACTTAAGCTGTGTCACGTCATTTGGCCTTGGTGCGTCCACGATTGCTTTGATTTTGTTCTCATCGGGATGCAAGCCATGTTTGTCTATAACAAACCCAACGTAAGTAATACTATCCTGCATAAATACGCACTTATCTAATTTGATCCTTAAGCCAACCTCACGCAACCGACTCAATAATGCTTTTAAATTATTAATATGTTCACCACGGGACGTCCCAGTACATGCTATATCGTCGATGAAAACCGCGACTCCTTTGAGTCCTTTAACCGTTTGTTCCATAAATTTCTGAAACTTTTCTGGAATACACGTGAGCCCAAATGGTGTGCGATTATACACAAATGTTCCTATATGTGTCGTTATAGCGGTACATGCCTGAGATTCCTCCTCTAAAAATAATTGTTGATAAGCATGCGTGAGGTCAATTTTAGAAAACTGTTCACCCCCACTCAGCGCCGCGAACAGCTCCTCTATTCGTGGTAGTGGGTAAGGTTCGCGCATAAGTTTCGGGTTAACCGTGACCTTGTAGTCACCACAGATTCTTATTTCTCCGTTCTTTTTAATTACTGGCACGATTGGCGTGCCATAATCTGAATACTCAACTTTTCGAATGGTACCCTCAGCCTCGAGTCGTTCTAACTCCCGCTCGACGGGTTTACGTAACGCCAACGGTAACGGCCTAGCTTTGATAAATACTGGATTTTTATCTACCAATTTTAATGAAATTTTTTTTATACATGTTCCAAGCCCAGAAGCAAATACAGTCGGAAATTCACGTTGTAATAGTTCTACTAAATTATTTTCATTTAACTTTAATAAAAATTCATCAATACTAATCTTATTTATTTTTAATTTAGTGAGCCACGACCGACCTAAAAGTGGTGGTCCACCATTTTTCACTATATACAATTTGAGATTTCCGGCTGAATGTTCACCAATAACAACATGAACAGACACAAAACCGACGGGTTCTATAACTGACCCAACATAGGAATACAAAGAAATATCGTTGCTAATAATTGGTAAATCACAGAAGTTGTTATTATAATAATCTAAACTTATAACTGATAACTTACTTCCAGTGTCCAGTTCGAAACTTATCTTTCTGCCGTTCACTTGCGCCATAACCATGTACGGTTTATCATTCACGCCACACACACTTAGATTATAAAGATCACATTCCGATTCGTCATCACTACTCCCGAGGTAATTATTATTACGTCGCGTTGAAATGTCACGACTTGAGTCGACACCTCGCCTTTTGTTCGATTTACACATTATTTTAATGTGACCTTTCTGTCCACATGTATCGCACGAGTAATTTTTAAACCGACACACCTCTGGACGATGGTTTCTGCCACACCTCCAACAATCACGCGTTGAGCGCGATGTTGCCGCGCTCCCCTCGGTAGACGAGTTGCCGCTGCTCGCAGCTCCGCGCTCGGGCGGTCGGCCCGCCCGCTTTGCCGTCGCCACTTGATGCACCGCCTCAAACGTTCGCGTTCCAACCGCCGCGCCGACGCGTTTGCTGCGCCCGCGACGTTTGCACCGCTGGTCTGTGAGTGTCGCTCGGCCGCTTCCAATGCTAACGCCAATTCGACGGCTTTTTTGTATGTAATCGATGATTCCGCAAAAATGCGTGATCTCATATCATCACTAGCCAAACCCGACACAAATTGATCACGTAAATTTTCCTCGAGTGTAGTATTGAAATTACATGTACTGGCCAGGTGTTTGAGCGTTTGTAGGTATTCACTAAGCGATTCACCCGTATTCTGACGTCTTTGCCTGAAAATATGGCGTTCTGCAATTTCGGATCGTTTTGGTTCAAGATGAGCACCCACTATTTGTACTAATTCCCGAAAAGTTTTTTTTTCTGGATGATTAGGTGCACATAAATCACACATTAAGTCATAAGTGGCCGCTCCGACCAACGTCACCAACGTTGCAACTTGTAACTCTGGTTTAATTTCATTTAAGGTTATGAATTGTTCCACGCGTCTGATATACGCCGACCACTTTTTGCTTGACAGGTCAAATTCTTCAATTTTCCCGATAGGCATCTTGAAGTCCCACACTTAAACGATGTAAACCACACGAATTAAACTGTTTTCCTCGTCGCCAGTTGTATTTATGGAATAGAATAGCGGGAAGCGATGAATGAAACGGCGATTCCGAGTGACAACTGATATATTTTAACATACCCACACATATTACTTATTAACATACCCTACAGTAGGTACTTGGTTATAAAAGCCTGCAATGTGACATGAAAATAAATACACCTCAAAATCCTAAAAGTATGTTCCTTACACCAGTAGATGAATCAGACATCTATAAAATAATTCACAGTCTAAAAAACACCAACTCGACTGGATATGACGACCTAAGCACTAAAGTGTTAAAAATATGTGCAGGGTGTTTAGTGTCTCCCTTAACCTATATTATAAACCTGTCTCTAACAGAAGGAGTATTTCCTACACGTTTAAAAAGGTCTATTGTCAAACCTCTTTATAAGAAAGGTGTAAAAACTGACATGAGCAATTATCGCCCAATAACCTTAATCCCAATCCTATCCAAAATATTTGAGAAAGTTATGTGCATTAAAATAGAGAACTTTCTAACAATTTGTGATATTCTTACAAAAGAACAATTCGGTTTTAGAAAGGGCAGTTCCACTACTTTAGCTTGTTTTGCCCTAGTAAAATACATAACTGAAGGGCTGAATCAAAAATCTAAGATAAGCTGTGTGTTCCTACACATGACAAAAGCTTTTGATTATGTTTGCCATAAAACGCTACTCTCAAAGCTTGAGCATTATGGAATCCGGGGTAAGGCCAACGACTGGATAAAAAGTTATCTTTCTGAAAGAATACAATGTGTGGAAATAACTAAAACCTGTCAAAGGGAAAAAAAAACCTATAGGTCGGAATATAAACAAAATAATTATGGCACGCCACAGGGAGGTATTGTATCCCCACTACTCTTTCTAGTTTACATCAACGACATTCCAGAGGCGATAGGTAAAGATTGCATACTATTCGCTGATGACACCACAATAATGATTAAGAGTGACAATAACAAAACCTTAGAAAAGGAAACCGTCCAAGCTCTGGATAATGCAATCGTATGGCTAGAAAAACATAACTTAAAAAACTTTTTTACAAAAAAAAACAACCGACTTCAAAAAAAACACTACAAAGTGAAAAATAACTTTAATTTCGGAAGTCGGTGTCGTTGGTTCCGCATTTTCGTTTTTTGACACCGACTTCCGAAATTAAAGTTATTTTTCACTTTGTAGTGTTTTTTTTTAAGTCGGTTGTTTTTTTTTGTAAAAAAGTTTTTATTTTTCACTTTTTAGTTGTACCTACTCCACACAAATTCAATTAACACAAGTGCATTGAAGACACGACTCGAAGAATCATCAAAATTCACATAAAAATGCCGGAGATGCATTACATTTATGCATATAACTTCGTACATAAGAATAATTACCTAATGTATTATATACTAAAACCTTCCTGAAAGTATGTAGATCACACTCATGAAAAAATTATCAAAATCGGTTCAGTAGTTTTTGAGATAATCGCGGACATACAAACATACATACATACATACATACATACATACATACATACGGGTCGAATACAGAACCTCCTTTTTTAAAGTCGGTTAAAAATAAATATGACTAAAACAAACATAATACAATTTCAAACATACAACGCAAACGTAGATAAACTGGACATTCATTATAAAGATTCTCACTTGACCACTGTCGATAATTGTGTATTCTTAGGTATAACTGTAGATAAAAATTGCAATTGGAAAACACATATAGATAAGATTCTTGCAAAAATAGATCGTTTTATATATGTCCTGAAACGAATTAGACAAACAGTAAACTATGAAACTGCAATGCTGGCTTACCATGGTTACGTATCATTCGTACTTAGATACGGCATTGTAATATGGGGCAACTCAGTAGATTTTGACAGAGTTTTTAAAACCCAAAAAAAATGTATCCGAGCAATTTGTGGAGCTCATTTTTTAGACAGCTGTAAGCCACTATTTGAAAAACTTAAAATTCTACCTTTGCCATGTCTATATATTTTTGAAATATGTGTTTTCGTTAGGAGAAACTACAATTTATTTGAAACAAGCACTGACAGACCAAATAGCCGAACACGGCATAAAGATAGACTTCGGCTGCCACCAATAAAACTAAAATTATTTAAGAAAAATGTATACTGCATGTCGATTATTATTTTCAATCATTTGCCAAATAGTTTTCAAGACTTACCGCTGATAATATTTAAAAAAATTCTTTTCAAACTATGTATTATTAATTAAAAGATATTATACCGTTAAGGACTACTTAGAAGACAAGTCAATAGAATCCGTAATTTGTAAGTTAGACTAATTGACATTGCTTATTGTGAATACATTTGCACGCCATGTTAGGGCAGGATATGCTGAAACTAATTTACTGTAACACCTTATGTACCATATTCTAGCAAATAAATACTTTGATTTGATTTGATTAGGATCTGGATCCGGTTCTGATCCATGACAGTGTGGTTCTGCTGTCGGTCCAGAATGTGGTTGACTCTGGTGTTCGTTCGTGTTCTTCTTTAGCTGCTGACGCTATGCGTGCGCCAAGTACTGCCGCTTGTAGCTCCAAGCGTGGGATCGACATTAGTTTCAGTGGGGCTACTTTGGCTTTGGCTGTGATTAGGCAGACGTTGACTCTTCCATCCCTCGTGACTGTTCGCCAATATATCGCTGCTGCGTATGCAGATTCGCTCGCGTCTGTGAACACGTGCAGCTGTAGCGACTCTGTAGTACTGAAGCCTGGGTAAGTTCGTGGAATGGACATGTGTTCCAACTTCTTGAGGTGGGTGAGCCATTTCCTCCAGCTTGCGGCTACATCACTGTCCAGGACTTCATCCCATAAAGTTCCACGACGCCAAACTTCTTGTAGTATTTGTTTGGCTCTGATGGTGACCGGCGATACAAGTCCCAATGGGTCAAACAGGGACATTACTATTCTAAGAGCTTCTCTCTTAGTGGGCGTGTCGTTCTGTAGGATGTTCCGAGGTATGCGTGCCAGGTTCAAATTGAAGGCCAGCGAGTCTTTTGCCGGCTTCCATATTAGGCTGAGAACTCGTTGTGTATTGATGCTGTCTTCCAGTTTGATCGAATCTTTTGTCTTGGCATCTTCCCCTAGCGCTTCAAGGAGGGCGGTAGAGTTAGATGACCATTTCTTGAGTTGGAAACGCGCTTCCCTGTGAATGTCGCGCACGGCTTGTGAGACTTTCACGGCTTCTTCCAATGTGTCAAAACTATTCAAATAGTCGTCCATGTAGTGTTTTCTTTTGATAGCTTTGACTGCTTCTGGATGTTCATGCTGGAATCTCTCGGCGTTCGTGTTTTTCACGTATATTGCCGTAGCTGGCGAGCAAGATGCTCCGAAGATCAGTGACTTCATGCGGTATTGTTCCGGTGGCAGGTTATCTCTTCGGTCACCTCGCCACAAGTAACGAAGAGCGTCCCGGTCTTCGGGTCGTAGTTCTATTTGCAGGAACATTTCGGTGATGTCAGCGTTCACGGCGTTTGAGTGCTGACGAAAACGCATTATCACTCCTGGCAGCGATTGTAATAGGTCTGGGCCAGTGAGTAGTTGGTCGTTCAAAGAGACTCCTCTAGTCTTGGCTGCCGCGTCGCAGACAATTTTTAATTTCTCCGGTTTCATGGGATTGAAAACCGCAAAGTGAGGCAGATATCATGTTCGGTGCTTCGATGTCGTGGCTGGAGCTGGTTCGGCGTATCCTTTTGATACTAGTGCTTCCATTTGTTCAGCGTACCTCTTCTTGAGTTCGGGTTCTTTGTCTATTTTCTTCTCAACGCTTATGAGTCTGTTCAGAGCGCTATCATAGTTGTCTGGCATCACGACGTTTTCATCTCGCCACAATAAAGCAGTTTGATATCTTCCTTCTGGAGTTCTGTTTGTGTATTGCTGAAGGATGCGAAGTGCCTTCTCTTCAGGATCATTGATGGGTTTCTTTGGATTGACTTGCATGTTGTCCATTGTGATGTATTCCTTCACCAGTTCATGTAGGTCGTTGTCATTGTTAGCATGTCTGATGAAGTTCACTCTATGGCCAAGTGCTCGCGTGTGACTGCCATTTAGGACCCAACCTAGTGGTGTTAGTGAAGGGATCCCTTCTTTTCGCATAATGTTCTTTGTCCTAATATACTTCGGCATAACGATTTTGGCACAATTTGTTTTGGCATAATAATACTTCGGCATAATTTTTTTAGGCATACATTTTATGTTGGCATAATCATCTTAAAGACTAATTTGTTTTGGCATAAATTTGATTCGCATAACGTTAGTAGGCCTAATGACTATTAGCATAACGTTAGTAGGCCTAATGACTATTAGCATAATAATATTTAGGCATACAATATCTTTTATCTGAAGAATATATTAGATGTTTTGACAGTTTTTGTATAAAAAAATATGTCAATCAGTTAACTTCTATTATGAGAAATAAATATGGCGGTTATTCCTCAGATAGAAGTTAACTGATTGAAACGGGAACACCCAAATACTCCGAAATATTTAATTCCGAATTTCGATGTTCCGATTTTCAAAAGACCGAATTTCATAATACCTAAGAATCATAATGTCTATTATTAAAAATCACGAAATTTATTTTACCGAAAGTCATAAATGCGACTTGTTTGTTTTTCGATTTTCATATATTCGAAGAATCAAATGCTCGATGGGTTCGCGGTCCGAAAAACGACATTCCGATTTTCAATACTCCGAATTATTTCCGTTACCGTTACCGCACCCGAACTCAACGAACGCAATAGACGACGTAGGATGCAAGAGCGAGCGAAGGGCACCCCGAGGTTCGGTTTGGTTAGGTTACTTTAAACCCTTTACTTAGAAATAGGGGCCCCGCGAAGCGGGGCTCCGTCGACATAGGATGCAACAGCGAGCGCTTGAATGCTGCATGCTTGCTTGCATGCTGTATGCTTGCTTGCTTCATGCTTCCTACAGCGAAAAAATAAAAATATGTTTTAATATCATTATGCGTAAATAAATTTATGCTTTAGGATATTATGCTTAAAAAAGTTATGCTTTAGAACTTTATGCTTAATAAATTTATGCTTTACAATATTATGCTTAATCATTATTATGGTTAGAGAAATTATGCTTAAAAAAATTATGCGTAAGCTGTTATGCGTAATTATATTATGCGAAAATATAATTATGCCAAACAAAATTATGCTAAGTTATATTAGGTCTTACAATTTTATGCAAATGGATAGGGAACCGTTAGTGAAGCCACTGGTTGGTTCTTCTTTCCTGTTCTGATCTCCGTTGCGATGAGTAGGTCCCAGTTATCCTGGCCAATCAGGAGCTTGGGTCTGGCATCTTCAGTTACTAGGTCTCTGGCGATGTCATGAAGATGTTCACAGTCCCTGACTGCTTCTCCAGGAATCTTTTGTGCAGCCAACTCTAGCTGCTTGATCGTTCTTGCGCGTAGCTTGCGTTCAGATGTGTGAAGTCCTTTGATGAAGAAATTCACTCGTTGAGATGACACGTCGACTGTGGGCTCGCCGTCAAAGGATGCTTTTCGAAGTGGCTCCGATTTGCTTGGCTAGGCTCTCGTCGATTAGAGTTACGGTAGAGCCGTCATCCAAGAGAGCGTAGGTATCTACAGCTCCCGCCGGTCCAGAGAGGTGCACTGGTATTATCTTGAGAAACGATACCTTCGGTGTCCACATTGAATGAACCTTCTCTTGTTCCTCTTTGGAGCCGTCGGTTTCTTCTTTCTTCTTAGTTGGCGCACTAGTGGCGTGTAGCATTCTGTGATGTAAATGCACACAGTTGTCTATCTCGCATTTCTTTGGTTTGCAGCTGTGTTGTTTTGTTCGGAATTTGAGGCAACGAAAACACAGGCGATGTTTCTTCGCGATGTCCCATCTTGCATCAGTGGTTGCCTTCTTGAATTGGTCGCATTCCACGATGCTGTGTCCTTGATGTTCACATAAGCCACACTTTGGTTTGTTTGCTTCTTGTGTGGCATGTGCTGCTGACGTCGCTGCGTATTCTGAGTGGTTTGACTTGTCGCAGCGATGTTCTCAGGCAGTGCATACGGGCTGCAAATCTCTGCTTCGATCTTGATGAATCGGGTGAACTTCAGAAGATCAGGTTCTGTTCTGAGTTGTGCTGCTGAATACTGGTACCACTGTCTTTTCAATGTTGGTGTGAGCTTCTCAACAATAGCCTTTGTGGCTTCTGGATTGAAGAGGTAATGCCCACAGTTGAGTCCCAACGATGTTTTCCACTTTGGTAGCGAAGGTACAAACATCACGCGCAGATTCTGTGAGGCGTGGTAGGGTTCGTAGCTGCTCCATCTCAGCCATTGCGATGGAGTCTGGTCGTCCGAAGCGTAGCTTGAGTGACTTCATTACTTCGTTCGGGTCTGTGTTCGTTATTAATAGACCTTGTACAGCTTCTTTTGCTGTTCCTCGAAGGCTTCTTCTGAGTCTTGACATGTTTTCCACTGTTGTTAATCGATACGCTGTCTCACAGTAGGCAGGCGGCGCGGAACGTGAGCCAATCTTGATGAGCTCCGTTGAAACAGGGTAGTTCGGTGTATTTCATTGGCAGCTGGTGCTGTGCGGCGTGCACAGCTTGCGTGATTGCAGCAGCAAGTTCCTTCATGTCCTTCCTTGTTTCTGGGACAGCTAGTAGGCTATTGCACGACGTGGGCTGATGCTGTAGACTGCGGCACCCAGGATGAGGTGGCAGGCCTCGAAGCGTAGCTATGATGCGGTGTCGTGGTGTAGATCGGTTGCCACGATGTGTTCGGTGCCATATTCGTAGAGTTCTGTGGCCAGAATTCGCTGGGGTTTACCAGTGCTGGCGTCTGTCGCGGCTGTGCAGGCACGTAGTTCTGTTGCCCGAATGCGGCGGTGATCTCGGGCGTTGGGTTCAGTTGTGGCTGCGCAGGTGCGGAGTTCTGTAGCCATGCGGCGATTACTGGCGGCAGGTTCGGGTGCGGCTGTTCAGTCGCAAGGTTCGGCTGCCAGGAGTCGGCGGTGGTGCTCACTGGCAGCATGATGTTCATGGATTCAGGTTCGGCGTTCGGGTTTTCAGGTTGCGGGTCCATAGTGCTGACTCCCGCCGGTAAGGTCGCTGGGATGTCCCAGGCTATGGCGGCGGCGGTCACTGGAACTGCTGGTTTCATTGATGTCTTCACCTCGGATTGATAGGGTTTGTTGCTAATGGCGAGTAGCTGACTTGATTGGAGCCAAGTAGTTACTCGTTGATCGTTTCCGGTTTCCGAGGCGACGGAGGATACATCTTCATCCGTAGATTCAGCTTCAATTTCGGCGAGGCGTGCGGCCGCTAACTCTGCTAATCGTTGTGCTAGCTCCGCCTTGACTTTGGCTATACGACGCGCTTTCGAAGTTTTGTCACTCTTCTGTGACGTAGGTTTGCTGCGGTGACCACTCTCTTTGTGTTTAGTTGTGACGTCTTGTCGTGGCGCGGCATGTTTAACTGTAGACGAGGTAGTGGCTGGTGCTTCTGAAGTCGCTGCCGTGGTCGTCTCTGTGGTAGCCGTCGTTTCCGTAGCTTCCGTCGTACATGTGTCGGCCGTAGTCTCTGTAGTGGTTTCCGTAGCAGTTACCGTTCGTTCTGTAGCTGTCGTCGATGCTCGGCCACCTCTTTTTCCCGTAGACCTCGTAACTGGCATTGTTTCAATATAAATTCTTCTAAATATTCTTCAAAAAGTTTGCTGGAGTCTTAATAGTGATCTTCCTCGAATCCGGCTCGAAGGACCAATGTGTGGGGGCGAGATCTCACAGGAAGAACAAGAAAATAAGTAGTCTTCGAACAACCAGGAGTTTTATTGAAGCAAGCGGTCTCCTCCAACCCAGCGCAACAAAATAGGTGGGAGCACAAGAACTCGCCCCCACACAGATATTGTGGTGATAGATCGATTAGCGCGCCGCACAATGATTGTCGATGTTACCATTCCACATGACGGGAACCTCGTGAAAGCTGAGAAAGAGAAACAAATTAAATATCTTGACTTAGCACACGAGGTTGTTGACATGTGGAATGTGAGCTCGGCTATCATTGTGCCGATTGTCGTATCGGCCAATGGCCTTATGGCCGAAAGCCTCGAACAACATCTGTCGAGGCTCTCGTTGGGCGGTTGGATCAAGGGCCTGATTCAGAAGGCAGTACTCCTTGATACGGCTCGTATTGTGAGGAGGTTCCTGTCTCTGGAGCCCTAACCACCGGTAGCTTGGATCCTGCTCCCGACACCGGCGGACTACTATTTTTTATATTTTAAATGTTTTTTATATTATTTTTTATATGTTAAGAAATATTTAAAAATTTTATCAAATATGTATACATATAGACGAATAAACGAAATAATAATAATAATTTAATTTCAAGCAACAAAGACTCAGTGTTAGTAACAATATACTTACAAACTAGGTTAGTAATACACTTACAAAACAAAAACAGAAAACAGATTGCGACATCACTGCTGGACGGTGACAGGCCCAGCTGAAACCCTGCAGCAGTGGTTCACAAACGCACAATCAAGCCTGCTTGCTATCATAGACAGGATGCTATTGGCGCTGCCCTGCCCCGCACCCTACGGACTAAGTATGCGCACCGCTTCCGCATCACGGTGTAAAAACAGTCCACGTGAGCTTCAGCAAACATCCCTGACGCGCTGCAGTACCGGGGCAACCCCATCAGCACCCTGAATGCATTATTGTATTGGATGCGAAGGGCGCCGTATGATTTTTGAGTATAATGAACCCACAGACTGCAAGTATAAAAAGACGTACAGTAAGCACTAAATATAGTGCGCTTGACCTCTTTAGAGGCACGCCTGAATCTGCGGGCAATCATGTTAGCTCTCATACACAGCGCCCTCCGCTCCCTGTCAATATCCTCATCGTCGTTGAGGCCAGTGGTCAATAAGTGACCCAGATATTTAAATCGGTCTACCCTCACAAGGGGTATACCGTTCAGCTCAACTGAAGGTACCGCTTCCAGGTATTTACCCATCATATCAATCATAAGAAAATATTATGTTATTCTAATTAATCTTTGCAATAATATCAAACAGCAGTTTACTGTTATTGTGACTTTTGCACACATTTTATTTCAAAGTAAATATGTATACTTATTATTTTAACTTACTGGTTGGTACTATTTAATTAGGTTCAGTATCATAACGTTCAAGTTGCAAAATAACATATGGTAGAAAAAAGTTCAAATCTCATAAGTCCCAAGTCTCGAAACTTCCAATAACAATTACATAGCTTTTGTCTTTTCCTTAGTCTGTTGCTACCAATCTTAATTATGTCACCCTAGAACTGGAATACGCACATGTTAAGCATTATCAGTAGTACTCATTAGTTCTTGCTACATGCAGGAAATTATCCTCTGCGGAACAGCTCTACACTATGAGACTTTCTACTACAATCAGTACCTAATTCCCCTTCTTTTTTTTCTTAGTTAGTCAGCATTAATATAAAAAAAGAGAAAGCAAAGAGTATTCTTTTCTATTCCATTAATATGTATAATTTTTTATTAAAGATCTGAAACAGCTTAACCTAATCCAGATCACTGCTTGTATTTCTGTTACCATTTGTGTCCAATTTCATAAACCCATAGATATAATCCATACCATTTCAGGCAAGTAAATAATTAAGTATTCTTATTTTAATGAATAGGTAGGTTAACATTACAAACCAAAATCAGAGTTAAAGAAATCATCATTATTCCTGAAAATCCCAAAGTACTAATATAGTTTGAATGTTGCCTTGTGCCAGCCCGCTGATAACGGCAAAATAGAATAATAGGTAATTAAAGATTTAATAAAAACATTACATTCATGAATATGAAATAAGTACATAGTTTATCATCATTCTCTTGCCCTTGTCCAGCCATAAGGAAGATTAGAAAGGTAAAGGTAAGAAAGGTTATTGAATCTACTCATAAGCAACGAATTAAGCTAGAGTATTATTATGATTAGACGGCCCGGGGACAAACGCATCGGAAATCGGCCATACAGGCCACGGCAGGGGTTGCGCAGGTCGTTGGAAGGATCCGGCGTCTGGGTCTCGAGTGGCTTTGCACAAATTTGAGACCCTCTGTTTCCATGGGCCTCGGAACAAGCCCCCACGCGATTTACACATAGTGGTAGAAGGCGTCCGCATCGATTTCGAGTCGACTATGAAGTACCTACCTAGAACTTGTCCTCGACAGCTGGTGGGACTTCAGGCCGCACACTCAGCGGCTGGTCCCCAGGTTGATGAGCGTTGCAGCTGCTCTTGCGCGACAGCTACCCAATTTGGGGGGGCCCAGCGCCTCCTGCCGGAGACTGTACTGCGGTCCATGGCCCTGTATGGGGTGCCCGTGTGGGCGGACACTCTGACGGCCCGCAACATTGCGAAGGCCGCAAAGAGCGATGGCTGTTAGGGTGATAAGAGGATACCGTACGATCTCCTACGAGGCAGCAACTCTCGTGGTCGGATCAACGATCTGGGATCTAGATGCGAAAATCCGTGCGTCCCTATATTATATCGCTGGCGGAAGTCCTCCTTCCACCAGCGATATAGGGACGCAAGGATTTGCGAAGCTAGCGCGTGGTCAGCCTCCGGTTTCTCGGGAATTTGATCCACGAAGGAGCTCCGTCAGACCCTAGTGGCTGAAAGGAGGGAGCGACTTGCGCAACCCAGGTGGGGGCTCGCCACAATAGTGGCGGTAAGGCCTGTTATAGAAGAATGGCTGGAGAGGCAGCATGACGCCCTGAGTTTCCGGCTGACGCAGGTACTTACTGGACACGGATGTTTCGGGAAATACTTGCATCGCATAGGTCGGGAGCGGACGCCTGCTTGTCATCACACGAGAACACGCCACAACATACGTTGGGGGAGTACAGCTTGGGCCCAACAGCGCTGTGCCCTCGTCGCGACACTTGGTGCGGGTGATCTGTCATTTTCGGCGGTTGTTCAGTCCATGGTCGGAAGCGAAAACGCGTGGGATGCTGTGGCCTCTTTTTGCGAGGAGTTGATGCATGCAAAGGAGGCGGCGGAGAGGGAAAGAAGTGGCACGCAATAGTGGGGTTTTAGTCGGTAGGAGTCCGACATCATAACCCGCCGTTCTTCCCAGAGGGCGGGTAAAAAAAAAAAGGTTAGGGGCCAGACCCCCCCTAGAAAGAAGCCCTAGATACGCCAATGTATATAGGTACAGAAAGCATCAAAGAAAAGGAACCCCCTGTGTGATAACGACATCAAACCATCAAGTTTTTTGTAGCTAAACGTAAATGCGTGTTGATCTAGTGGTAAAGACTGCGGCATAGCGATGCGATAGTCACGAATTCAAATCCGCGGATGGCATAATCTATTTTCTTTTTTTTAGTTTTTTTAATAGGTGATTAAGTAATTTTCGTTAATTAATTAGTTAAGAAATCAAATGTTAAAGTAGATAAGAGGTTAATAAGAAAAGCTAGGCAAATTACTTAAACAATATTCATTTATTTCTCTAATTACATTTCTACATGGAATTCACTTTCTGGTTGAGTATACAGTTTTCTATGTTAAATTGGGGTTATTTACTTAGAATATTAACTAAACCCAAAATAGATACCCTGAGTGAGGTGTAGAACGTTTAACATTAGACAACGGATCGTTTATAGACATTTCTAGAAACGTTACTACAATATTGATTTATTTAAAGTTGAGAAAACATTATTTATTTAAAATCTGTGTGATCATATCGGAAAGAAAGCCTGGTTAAAAAATGAAATGTTGTCATTTGTGCCTGTGAATTACAGAGGAACAACCAACATGCTAAACTATAACAGTAATAGCAATATACATCTTTCTCTTTTATCATATTTTCTGATAACCTTTTTAACACAACATCAGAAAAATATGTGAGGTCAGATGGTGCATCGTTAACATATTACAAGACTAACTTGTAAACAAGAGTAGCTGGATTGATAATAATAAAGGCTGTTTATTTTTGATTAATTACGAGATAATGATCTCACAAATATTGGGAACTATTAACACTTGCTCATTTTATGTTCCAATGCAATTTTATCAGATAGGTAAGTTACATAATCAATCTGCCGCGTAAATTGCCTATTAATAACGGAGAGGATGGCCGTCACTGTCTATCACTTCTTGAATTCAGCACTTGAACGCGTAGTTTTGAAGGGTGCCACTGAGTGAACTTTCACAATATTACGGTGTCGCCCTGATTCATTAGTGTTAACAATTGGGCGACGGCCTTAGCGATCACATTTTAAATCACCCGTCGCATGATACCTTTGTATCCATCTACGAACTGTTTTTCTCTGGAACGAAAATAATAATATTAGAAATACATAAAAAAAATCCAACTTGTCAGTAATAACTAATAATGCAACATGATTGCAACAATAAATATATATATGTGTACCTATAACGTAAACCTTACCATTATTCCCATATCTCGTGCTATTTTCTTTATGCTTTGTTCCTGGGCTGTTCCCAGAGAACAACAATTTTAGAGTCCGCATATCACTGGTCAGTTTCCCTCAGTCATCAGTTTGTTTAATTCTAGCCTTCAAAAAAGTTGTTATCCGAACAATACTATCGGATAATAGAATCAACTGTTCTAAAACTTAATAATTGGATAATATTTCGACGAAGATTAATTACACACAAGCGGATCGACACGAAAACAAAACGATTTGAAAAGTTATTATACCCTGAATCACAGTTTAGTAAATAAGGCGAAGAAGTATTCTAAATTCAACCTTAACTCGCAGTTCATACAGCAGTTAAATTCTGAAGTAAAATTACGGTATTGCAACAATCGGAATCAAGCACATTCTATTCAACCAAACAAGAAATGTATGCTAATTTCAACCTTATCTTTTAGTTAATTGAGGAGTTACGTATTGCATTTTGTAAAACAAGACGGTAAGGTGTTAGTATTTATAACTCGTGGTGGAAGTTGAAATTTAAACCTTAATATCTAGAAGATTCAGAGAGAAGGCAAATCAATTTAACTACAAATGTGTTTTGAGTAGTAGTATGAATCTAGATTCTCATATATTTCTTGAACAAAGCACAACAAGAGTTGAAAATGACATGGTCTTTGCGCCTGTTACTCCAAATGAGATGGTGAGAATAGTTAATGGTATGGAAAATAAGAAATCTTTTGGCTATGATGACATTCCAATATTAGTTATTAAAGACAATTTAGATATTTTAGCAGAACCTTTGACTATTTTTTATAATAACTGCATTTCAGTAGGTATCTTTCCGGAACAGTTAAAAATAGCAAAAATTATCCCTCTTTACAAAAAAGGCTCTAAAACAGATCCAAAGAACTATAGACCTATCTCCTTGCTCCCCATTCTGTCCAAAATTTTTGAAAAAATTATTAAGTGTAGACTTGTAGTTCATCTAAATTTAAACAAGGTTTTGCACTTGAGACAATTTGGATACCAAAAAAATGTCGGAACAGGGGACGCTATATTTACATTAGTGGGAGATATTATTAGTAAATTGAATAGGAAAAGAGGGTAGCTGGCATTTTCCTTGATTTAAGCTCTGCCTTTGACACAATTGACCACAAATTACTCATTGCAAAATTGGAGCATTATGGAGTAAGAGGCAAAACATTACAACTTTTCTCTTCATATTTAAGGAATAGAAAAATGTACGTGGACATTAGTAATGGTAATGGCAATTGTAATAAATCTTCTATGCTAGACATAGTGGCTGGAGTTCCCCAAGGTTCGATTTTGGGGCCTATTTTATTTATATTGTTTACAAATGATTTAATTAATTACATTAATATGATATTTCCTGACATCCAGCTGACAGTTTTCGCAGATGACATTAATGCAATAGTTGAAGCTAACGACATAGAGGAGCTTTCCGCTAAGGTTAATGCAGTGCTAACAGTTTTTTAATTCTTGGTTTAAAAGTAACAAGCTCATAATTAACACTGAAAAAACTAAAGTAATGTTATTTAGTACAACAGCTCGTAATAAAGACAGCATGACGGTTGCACTTAATGAAGTTAAAATTGACATAGTTAATGAGGTAAAGTTTCTAGGGGTATACATTGACAAATATTTAAATTGGAAAAGGGAATTGCAAGCTATTGATTCGTATATTTCCTCAGCGTGTTATGCCTTACGTAGTCTTAGGGATGAATTAGATATAAAACACCTTAAAATGGTATACTATGCTCTAATAGAATCAAGGTTGAGATATAGTGTTCAGTTTTGGGGGAATAGTTATAAATATAACTGCCAGAGAGCCTTTATACTCCAAAAGAGAGCCATACGAACCATGGTCCGGAAGCCACAGATAGAGAGCTGTCGGCCGCACTTTATAAATGTAAAAAATCTTACCGTGCCCAGCCTCTATGTTTTAGTACTGTTGGTGAATTTAAAAAAATACCTGCATACAATGATTAACTTTAATCATTGGGTGAATATGAAACAGATGAGGAAAGACAATTGAGGGAAAGTACGCGCAGGAAAGATTTTAAAAACGCTATAATACCCCAACTTAATATTTTCCAACATAGTCCTCAGTATCAAGCCGTGCGGATTTTTAACAGGTTGCCATTGGACTTAAAATCTATAATTTATAAGAGCTCATTTAAGTCAAAACTTAAAGCGTTCCTATTGGAGAAGTGTCTGTATTCGATTGATGATGACATATCCATGTATTAAAATTTTTATATTGGTTTATGAGAGACTGGGTAATATTAGCTTGTAATGTTATTGTATTATTATTAATTTTTTTTTGTTTATTATTTTCTATGATTATTGTATTATGAAAGTGTTTGTTTGTGTTTAAATTTTAATAATTTCAAACACAATGTGAATTGTTAATAAATAAATAAATAATTAAATAAATTCAAATCATTGCTACTAGAAATGTCCCTACTTTGTTGACGACATGTAATATTATAACCAGGCGTTTTTCTCCTGTCAACTCAAGTTATGGTATGTACTAGAGCCGACTGAAATCATTGTTTTATGTATGATATGGACATTCAAAGTCAAAGTCAAAGTATTTATTAGTGCGATTTTTGGTGATAAAACAGGTCTTACAGATATTTTACAGAATCTCAAAAATCTACCCTTTAGGGCATACACTATTAATTTAACAATATTAGAAATTAAAACATTTACACATTATTTATTTTTATACGACAAATGTATTATTATTCCTATTATTGCATACTATTTTTTTTTTTTTGGTTTTGATTTATAAATGATTTCTATTTCTAATCTCAAATTCTTAATGAATTGACATTGAAAATTTTATTGTAGGTATTTTATTTGTTTTGTTTTATTATGATGTTAATTTTGATGAAGATAATGTGAGTTTGTGAGTTATGTTGTTAATTTTTATATGTGTTAGGTACCTACTTGTATTATGAATGTTATTTTTATCCTATGGATGATTTCAAACACAATGTAAATTGTTTGTGAAATAAAATAAATAAATAAAGATTAGACCGTTATCAACCTTGTTCGATAAAAGGAGTAATGCTATTCGAATTTTCGTTAAGATTGCTAACTGATCCAATAGTCTAGTGGTATAAGGCGCGGTCTATGTGATCGGCTGGCGTCTGATGATGCGGGTTCGTATCCACGATGGCACGTAAAGTGTCTTTTTGTAAGTTAAGTTATTCTTGGTATACGGTTCGGGCAAAAAGCCGAAAAAATACCAAAATAGAATTATTAAACAATTGCAAATAATATTTGAGTGGGATCGGTGGATGCTCGGGCAGAGATGGGTGCAGCGCGCGGCGGCGGGGGAAGGAGCTGCTCGAGGCCAGAGTCACGTCCCCTCCGATGGGTTCCCGCATTGTCGAGGCGGGGGGGCTCAGTAGCCGTGGCTTGGACACCCACGGTGAAGCGAAAAGGAACCCGAGGAGGGGCCGCTCGTCAGGGCTTTTGCCGGTAAACCGACGACGTAGCGGCCAACAAGTAGGTTGCGGTGCCGCTTGAGCGACATCGCAGCTGAGGCGGGCCGCGATGTCGTATCGGAGGCATCGCGGCTGAGGGTTGGAGGCCGCGGTGGGAGAGAAGTGCCGGTATTGCGGTGCGCCGCTCTCCCTACCTTCCGCGGCCTTGACGGGGTCGCCACCGTCCGATGGCGGACGCGGTGGGGCCGCAGAGGAAGAGGAGTGTTGGTATGACGTTGGCCGCTCTCCCTATCCTTTGCGGCCGAAAATTGGCAGGCGGCGGGGCCAATGACCTGACCCGTCGCAGGGGGACCAAGGGTGCCCAGACACGGGGTCGTCTGGCGCCCATGTGCTGGTTTGGTCCCTGAGGTGGTCACGGCGTGCTATGTGTTCTGGTGCGCCGGTAATAGGGAATACTCCCCAGAGGAGGGTCCGGTGATGGACAGCCGCGGCGGGTTCACGGATGATTGCTAACGCGTGCCCGTGTGTTACGGCGGGAACCAACCAACCAACCCACCAAAACCAACCAACCAACAACCAACCAACCCACTAAAACGCCACGGCGTTTTAGTGGGTTGGAGTCCCACATAACTGCACTATCTGCCCGTGGTAGTGCAGAATGCATGAGCATTTCTCCACGTTAAAAAAAAAAAAGGCCAGAGTCACGTGTCGCGTCCGCCGTCGCTCGAGCTTCGAGCGACAGCGGGCTCGAGCGCGCTTGGGCGATAATCTTTAAAGTCTTGGGGGGTTCCTTTTCTCTGCCGCTGTGTGTACTATCCATACTAACTGTAGCAGCAGCGGTGAGGTTTGTGAAAACTCAGGTTTACTAATTTTGATTGTGTTGAGGATTATTAGAATAAAAAACGATGCGTTAGGTTTAACGAGTAAATTCAATGTATTCGCCATCTTAATACAACATTCAAGGAGAGGGGTGAGGGAACAATATTTTTTGTGGTAACCAATCACGGTCGAGAGGTTACTATGACGTAGTGTATGGTGTCGTTTTTTGTCTCGAGATGTCGCTATCAGTCGCTATTTACTAACGGAGTTCACAACACTAACATTATAAATTCGAAAGTATGTCTGTCTGTCTGTATGTTACCTTTTCACGCCTAAACCGCTGAACCGATTGAACGATGTGGTATAGAGATAGTTTGAGTGCAGGGATAGGACATAGGATACTTTTTATCCCGTTATGCAGGTGAAACCGTGGGGCACAGTTAGTCCATACTATCACACTAATATTATAAAGGCGAAAGTTTGTGAGTGTGTGTGTGTGTGTGTGTGTTTATATGTTTGTTACTTCTTCACGCTCAAACGGCTGGACCAATTTTGATGAAATTTGGTATAGAGATAGCTTGAGTCCCGGAAAAGGACATAGGATACTTTTTATCCCGATATTCCCACGGGATCGAGACTTATGCGGGTAAAACCGCGGGGCGCAGCTAGTGTACTAAAATTAATGTCTTTGTTTCAGCACGAGGCGTTAGAATTCCAGCTGAAGTCCAGACCCAGCAATCCAGATTTCATTTTACATTGTACTAGGGACCATGATAGAGACATAGTATGCTTAGGGCCGCAGAACAGGCTGGAGAACCTTAACCTAGTGTATGAAAAACATGACGATTGGACAATTTATGAATGCGTTCTTATGGGGAAACATCCAGATTATAGAAAAAGAAAATTAATTGAATGTAGAGCCTCAGTATTGGAAAAACCTTTCACTTTGGGACCCATTACAACCGAATGTAGGTGCACGGTCCAGGCCTACCCAGGTTGTAATTGCTTGCGGAAAAATCCAGATAAATACTACCCTCCATGTTCTACTACCACTACACCCACCACTACTACCACTACACCCACCACCACTACCACTACACCCACCACCACTACTACCACTACACCTACCACTACTACCACTACACCCACCACTACCACCACTACACCCACCACTACTACCACTACACCCACCACTACTACCACTACACCCACCACTACTACCACTACACCCACCACTACTACCACTACACCCACCACTACTACCACTACACCCACCACTACTACCACTACACCCACCACTACTACCACTACACCCACCACTACTACCACTACACCCACCACTACTACCACTACACCCACCACCACTACTACCACTACACCCACCACCACTACTACCACTACACCCACCACTACTACCACTGAGTCGAAAGAATTCAGCGGTGAAAACTTAGATACCGCATTAGTGGAATTGGATGGCTTTGTTATCAACAGATCAAAGGGCAATCAGAGGTTGGATTTTAGTGATAAAAGAAAAATTAGACTCAAGCCAAAGTCTGAAAATTGTAAGAAAGATGTACATGTTTCGAGACAGCGATTAGGCTTACATCGTTTGAACTAAATAAAAAGCCAGTTGTGAGCCATCAAAGATTCGTTTTTCTTGCTAATTTTAACGTACGAGGGGCGTTCAATGTATTCTCGGTATCGGCATGAAGAAAGACGTAAATTGAATTAAAATAATTTTTATTTTTCAATGTAATCCCCCATTACCCCAATGCATTTATTACATCTCGAAATTATCTTTTCCATACCCCATAAAAAATTACTGTCCTCTTTCTCTGAAAAATTCGCATTTATTGCCGCCATGAGCTCTTCATCGTTGGAAAATCGTTTCCCACGAAGGTCTTTTTTCAAATTAGGGAACAAATAATGATCACTCGGGGCTAGGTCCGGGCTATGGGATGGGTGGTTAATTTCTTCGAAACCACAATCTCGCACAGCAGCCTTGGAAACACGCGCCGTGTGGACCGGGCGTTGTCTTGTCGTGAAGAAGCAATACACCGGTGGTCAGTTTCCCCTGAACCAACAGAGAGGTGGGACATCTCTGCTATAATTTTGATCTTCATTCGGGCATTCTCCAGTATCAGCTTCTCAATTTTTTTTAACGTTTTCGTCCGTAGAGGCAGTAACCGGGCCGCCCGAGCGAGTGTCGTCTTCATTTCTCTCTCTGCCCCTTTTAAATTCACTTGACCCATTTTGAACCGTAGATAACGAAGGTGCAGAATCTTGGTAAACAGCCACCATCTCATCGTGAGTAGTTTTTTGACTTTTCCTTGTTTGGTAAGGAATTTATTAACAGAGCGCGGTGCTCGATTTTCTTCAACTTTGTCACGTTAGCCATTCCAGTTGTCATTGACTAGGGATAACTACCAAACTAATGATCACAACTATATGAAATTTTACCTTTACACCCTTAGATAATGTCATTAATTAATTAATTTGTCAAATTAACCACATCATTAGTAAATCACCCTGATACCGAGAATACATTGAACGTCCCTCGTAGACTTGGGTGTACATAGTATAAAACAAAGTCGCTTCCCGCTGTCTGTCCCTATGTATGCTTGGATCTTTAAAACTACGAAACGGATTTTAATGCAGTTTTCAGCAATAGTTAGAGTGATTCAAGTGGGAGGTTTATATGTATAATAAATGCATATTATAGTAGAGAAAAGCCGAGAAATTCAAAGATTTGTAATGTGATGTCGCAACAAACATACGATACCTCTGGGCTCAAAGGTCGTCAAGGACAAAATGCGACTTTTCAGGAGAAGCAAAAAACGAAAAAAAAAAAGAACATCATTTTTACTCTAACTTTTTTTTTGTTAACCTACCTACGAAAAAAGTGTTTAGAATTTATAGTATTCTCTAGGGCAGTGTTAAAAAATTACAAGTGCTGTATTTACCGAGATAGATTTCCTTTACGGCCATAAATCTATACTTATAATAAATCTGTAAAAGTGAAAATTCTGTACATTGAAAATATCAAAAAAAAATAAATGGCAGGGGGTGTTACTAGACCAACACCGAACCCAAAAATGTGATTAAAAAAATTTTTGTCTGTCTGTCTGTTTGTTCAGGCATCACGCAAAATCTACCGGTTCGATTACGATGAAACTTGGTATAATTATTCTTTAATATCCTGGACACCACACTGGGTACTTTTTATCCCGGAAAAGTATCTATCTATCTTATATATAAATAAAAACAAAAGGCCTGACTGACTGACTGACTCATCAACGCCCAGCCCAAACCCTTGGACCTAGAAAGCTGAAATTTTACACAATGGTTTCCTTTATAATGTAGACAAGGAATAAGTAAGGATTTTTTTAAATTCAACCCCTAAGGGAGTTAAATAGGGGATGAAAGTTTGTATGAAAGTCCGTCAGTTTTGAAGTTAAGATCTTCAAATTTTGTGTTTAGGCTGACGACTAAAAATTAATTAATGCGTGTCTCAGCGTTTTTGATAATTCTGCCCCCAAAGGGTTAAAAAGGGGGATGAAGTTGTGTATGAAAGTCCGCCAGTTTAAAAGTTAGGGTCTTCAAATTTTGCATTTAGGCTAACGATTGAAAATTAATTTATACGTGTCTCAACGTTTTTGATCATTTCTTCCCCAAAGGGGGATGGACGACCTGACTGAAATATCAACGCACAGTCTAAGCCGCTGGTCCTAGGGACATGAATTTTGGAGGGTGTGTTCTTTGTGAAGAGTAGGTACCGAATAAGAAGGGGTTTTTGGAAATTCAACCTTTAAGGGGGTGAAAAGGGGGATTTTGTGTGTATAAAAAATTTTATTTCTTCAGTTAATAACCTTGAAACTTGGCCTTAATACTTATCTAAGTAAATTATGAAGTTTGGAATTTTTCGTTTTTCTAAAATACCCCCTAAAGAGGTATTGGGGGGTGTCAAAATTTGTATGGAAGAGTTTTAACGCCCTGTCCGATTAACTTGAAACTCAGTATTTATACTAAGGACTAAAAAAACAACCGACTTCAAAAAAAAAAACACTACAAAGTGAAAAATAACTTTAATTTCGGAAGTCGGTGTCGTTGGTTCAGTATTTTCGTTTTTTGACACCGACTTCCGAAATTAAAGTTATTTTTCACTTTGTAGTGTTTTTTTTTTTGAAGTCGGTTGTTTTTTTTTTGTAAAAAAGTTTTTATTTTTCACTTTTTAGTTGTACCTACCCCACACAAATTCAATTAACACTAGTGCATTGAAGAATTGAAGACACGACTCGAAGAATCATCAAAATTCACATAGAAATGCCGGAGAGGCAGTACATTTATGCATATAACTTCGTACATAAGAGTAATTACCTAATGTATTATATACTAAAACCTTCCTGAAAGTATGCAGATTACACTAATGAAAGAATTATCAAAATCGGTTCAGTAGTTTTTGAGATAATCGCGGACATACAAACATACATACATACATACATACATACATACATACATACATACGGGTCGAATACAGAACCTCCTTTTTTAAAGTCGGTTAAAAATAATTAATAATGTGTATCAGGGTTTTTCGAAAATCTACCCCTAACTGTGTGAAAAGAGGTAGTTAATTTTAAAGGGGAGGATTTTACTGCGTGGCTTGATTAGCTCGAAAATTGGTATAAATAAACTTTGAGTCAAGTTATGAACACATCTTAAACGATTTTTCAAAATTCCACCCCTGTGGGGGTGAAAATCGGGGATACAGTTTATTTGAAAAATTTGATTCCTTTGTTCTATAAACTTAAAAACCGGCCAAGAGCGTGTCGGGCCACGCTCAGTGTAGGGTTCGTCACAATAAGTGTTCCCACTTAAGAGTTTAAGGGCTTGTAATAGTTCAGCTAAAATTCACATTTTGTCCCCACTTCCCCGCGCTATGTATCATTCTATCCCACTCGCACTGACATACTGATTCAGTTAGGGTGAACTGAACTATTGTTGGAAGGATGTCAAGAAATAAAATGATTAAACTTAACATTCATTTATTACATTCACATTGTATGTACAGTATATATAAAATTCTTTTAAATGGGCAGGTAAATAATAAGTAGGTATAACAAAACAAACATGAGACACTCATCATTCGCATAGCAAATACAGTTTACATCGAAATCCGCAATATAAGTACCTACTTCATTAGTGTTCTATGACCGACCAAAGACCATTGCTCTACCGCCATATATTTGTCACCATAAGACATCGACAGCCAAATAGAGCCGGCGCTCAGCTCACTGACAGCGTGCCACGGCAGGTTGTGCTGCGGCATCCCGCGGCGTTCCGTGGCATCCTGCTGAAAGCCCGCACAGACCGGACTGCGTCCCATTAACCGAAATGACCGCAGCACAAGTTTCAATCTTATTTCAACTAGCTTAGCAATCATAATTCCTCGACACAACGTGACCCACACGTCCCGCGGGATGCAATGGCGCGCCGCGGCATTACGTGGAATGAAACGGCATGACACGTCATGCCGCAGCATCCCTCGGCGCGTCGCGTCATGCCGCAGCGTCCCGCGGCACGTCGCGTCATTTCCCGGCATCGTGGTATCGAAATAAAGTAACATGAATTCTAAACTCATTGAAATAAGATTCAAAATAACTTGATTAGTAATAAAATCCTTTGCCATGACAAAGCCTTAAAATTACTTTCTTTTTGCTGAATCTTTGGCCAAAAAATAGGCTAGTCCTCTGGTCACGTGAAGAGTCGACCAATCGCTTGGCGATTTCTCGAAAAATTAAGTAGGCACTCGGACCTTATGGCCCTAGTGTATCAGCCCCAAACGGCTGGTACATATAAGTCGGAATAAGATTAGAGTATCTATTTGCGCTGTTTGAGGTTTTCTGCACCCGCAGTAATCGCACTAGCACAGCCAACCGTAATAGGAAGATGGGGTGGCGCAAGGTAGTCGATACATGTTGCATCACACACCAAAGGCCGACCTAACTTCTAAGGCATTATGGTCAATCTGTCTGGTCTTTTCCAATCGTCGCGAGCCATTGGGTTCTAAAATAGCTGGCAACCCAGCACTGTCAAGAGCACGCAATGGTTATAACGCATAATAATACGTCATCGGAATGACTGATGTCAATTATAAAGTTTCATACATTTTGGCTTTAACGGAGGTTTGGAATAGAACGAATTTTAAAATAAGTTGTTTTTAATGAAAACATTTAAATTAAAAAAAAAAGGAATCAAGAGGAGGAGAATGACGAAAGCAAGAACATTTATGTGAATTCCCTTAAATCCCTAATTTCCACATTTCGTGTATGTCTGGTATCACATAACTCTGGCAACATGTAGGTATGATGGATGAGTAAAAATTTGTTAATTTAGGTCTCATGAATTTTGCCCAATAATGATCGTCTTTCTGTATAATTTCAGTTTTGATATGATTTTTACATCCCGACCATACGGCAAAAATACATGTTTTTCTACCAGTTATGTGTAGTTGTCCCTGCACCTGAATGTACCAAGGATGTTTCAAATTTATGGAAAGTCCATCTTTCGTTTTCCTCCAAAACCTTATTTTTTTTAATCCATTGCATCGTCCAACGAAGTCCTGAATGCAGAAATTGGACACTTTATTTCTACTATTGTGTCTTCTCCCTGCACAACTCCGTCCGGAGTTGCACCTAGAAAAGGTAACTCTTTATCAATAAAAAGACCACAAGGCTCTATTTTTTTAATATTAAATTGTGATGCTAGTTGTTCCATGGTAGTTGTTTCACTTTCTATTCCATGTTTTATGGACGGCACATTACATATCTACATTTTTTGGATATATAAGATTTTTAACTAAAAATAACTTTAATTTCGGAAGTCGGTGGCAAAAAAGTAATATACAAATCCAAAGACACCGACATCCGAAATTAATGTTATTTTTCACTTTGTAGTATTTTTGGGAGTCGGTATTTTTTGTCAAAAATTTTTTGAAGTGAAACTTCTTTAGGCGCGCTTGACTTGGGGAGTAAACTGGCGAACGCGTTACGGAAACGTGTGATCGGGCGAGTAGGGCAGGTACGTATTTATGCGACCGGGTTTTTACACCAGGTATTTGCTTCCAGGTACGCACACAAGTACGTAGGTAGGTACTCAAATAGTTCAACAACCGCGTTTGTTTTCGCAAATGCAATCATGCTCCTTATCAGTAAGAGCACAGAATACTTAATAGTACCACAGTCTAAAAATCATACAGTCGTCCAACGAAGACGTCTAGACAGGGCAATCGTGCGGGGTGTGAGGGGCGAGACGCGGGTGAGCCGATCCCGAACTGCGAACAAAACGATGTTAGTAGTTCGGGATATATCATTGAGGGCTGACGCATGCTTGTTTTTTATTTGTTAATTTAAAATGGTGCATACGACGTGTGCTGTGACTGATTGTAAGTCTTCATCTCATATAAATAAAGATCTGCGGTTTCATCAACTTCCACGTACAGAAGAATGGTAAATAAAATATCTATTTTGTTACTGTAGAGTGCATAAATAATTTTATTTGTAATGTCGTGCCATGTTGATAACGCTAATAAAATGGCCGACCGGCCCACGGTAAAAAAAAATAATAGGGTATCACTACGTATGATTCCTATGTTCTGTGTTTATCACACAGAGCATCTGTTTGGAAATCCTACTAATATTATAAATGTGAAAGTGTTCGTTTTTATGTTCCGTGTCAAGATGGTGGACTTTTTTATTACATATTTACTAAGGGTGAATTTCGAGATGGTGGCCGTAATTTTTTATAATAAGATATGAATCTCAATCTTGAGTATAATTGGAGTGCTTATTAAGAAAAAGCCATCCTTTTTGAAATCCAAGATGGCGGACGTCATTTTTTTATAATTTGATATGGGTGTCAATTTCGAGTATATTTGGGGTGCTTGTTACGAAAAAGCCATCCTTTTTGAAATCCAAGATGGTGGACGTCATTTTTTTTATAATTTGATATGGGTGTCAATTTCGAGTATAATTGGGGTACTTGTTACGAAAAAGCCATCCTTTTTGAAATCCAAGATGGCGGACGTCATTTTTTTATAATTTGATAAGGGTGTCAATTTCGAGTATAATTGGGGTGCTTGTTACGAAAAAGCCATCCTTTTTGAAATCCAAGATGGCGGACGTCATTTTTTTATAATTTGATAAGGGTGTCAATTTCGAGTATAATTGGGGTGCTTGTTACGAAAAAGCCATCCTTTTTGAAATCCAAGATGGCGGACGTCATTTTTTTATAATTTGATATGGGTGTCAATTTCGAGTATATTTGGGGTGCTTGTTACGAAAAAGCCATCCTTTTTGAATTCGATGTTGATTTGCAATAAATAAATAATTATATAAATATTGTTTATTTGTGACAACCCTGGCCGATGCGTTACTGTCTAGACGATGTCGGCATTTTACACGAGATCAAAGGCGTCGTCCTACTGTATGATTTTTATACTGTGATAGTACTAAGTACAGAAAGGACACTCCCTTCCTCGACCTCATATCAGATACCGCACCTCACCCCGCACTTCGAGGTATTCGTCGCCGACTCTTTAGCAAGGGCGCTCGCGAACCGCAGCGCTGTATTGCTGATACGAACACACAATTATGCGATTTAAAAGTTTTATTTGAGTTTTAATCACGATGGTTGGATATTGTGATGCTTTTCCGAATTCGTATTTACATAAACTGTTTGTAAGATTTCGCATTTTCATTTGTTTATGTAGTAGTAATAGGTAATTATTTTGCGAGCGTTGTATGGAGTGTCCGAGGTGTGGTAAGAGTCTATGGAACAATTTCGTATGCAAGTATTTTTACTTTAATGGTTTGTAAAAGTATTTTATTTTTAATTATAATTAAAAATATACCATTAAATTTCTGATGCCAAACTGCATTCAGTGATGGATTATTTTTTATTAAATAGTTTTTGTAAATAGATAATAGTAATAGCTTCATATTTGCAATAAATTACCACCGTTGTGTCATCGCGCTTCTCTTTCTTTTCCTACCGAACCTACGGTCCTGCATGCGGCAGCAGCGGGCAGCATTATATATGTTTATTTCCTTCAAAGGAACTATTTAGTCTCAGTAGTTCCTTCAGCTTTTGCAAAGGGACTACTGATCAAAAAGTTCTCATTAGTTCCTTCAAAGGATCTGCTAAAGGAAATATCTAGTCTCAGTAGTTCCTTCAGCTTTTGCAAAGGAACTACTGATCCAAAAATTCTCAGTAGTTCCTTCAAAGGAACTACGCGAAGGAACTAGTGAGCATAAACGATATTTTTTACGAAAACAAGTTTTGATATTATAACCCAACTTTAAATACCTCCAGGACCCCTGTACAGTTACATGCAGGTGCAAAATTTGCTGTTTGTGGTAGTGCGCTTACAGCAAATTTTCACACCAAAAATTAAAGTCGATTTCCAGCAATTACTTTTGTCACAGATCTTTTGTGCAATGTTTCTTAGTTTGATGTACGACGGCTATAAGTCTTTTTACACCCTGTATCAATAAATAGATAAAATTATTTATAAAAATAGTTTTGCTGAATATATTGAAAACACCATTACACATTGGGAACTGTCTAAAATAGGTACGTTTACCTCCCTAAATTTCTGACAATGTTTTGACATTGACATGAGATTACGATTTTAAACCATTTCAAAAATTATTTTATGAATGAAAACTACAAAATTTAGAAAAAATAAAAATACGAGGCCTTATATTTTACATCTATATTTCATTTTACTTTATTACATAATTTCTTCAGAACATAAAACGTTGTCAATCGGGTCTTTTGAGCGCAAGCAAAGTGACACGGGTTCCCCGTCTGATAGCCGAAGCGGTACTGACAAATACTGAATCGGGGTCCTGTCGGGGGCCGGGCGGCAGAGCGGTTCAAGGTATGAGTGGTTATAAAGCTGGATATTTCGGATCTCATCTTTTTACGTTAAATTTAACGATTAAAAAAATAAAAACGAACCTATGACACCTGCTTTATGCATAGTTCGATTAGCTTGCAAATTTTCATGGCCTAATTTGAAAATTTTCATTGAATATTCTCCTATTATTTTGCGGTTAAGAGGTAACTTTGAGACTTCTTTGTATCGAGAAAATTGTATGCAATCGTGTTTTCGCAACCGATGACACCTCGCAGTAGTCCTCATCTTTATCGTATATTAATTTCAAAGTGAAAACTGCAGAACTGTTGGAACTACAGCCGTTAATGCTAAGGCAATTTTCGCAATCTGAACTAGTATCGGTCCTTAAAGGTGGGTATCCATTATGTTCGCACTCCAGCAGCGCTCCGCGCTCCTGCAACTACTGTTCAAAATATACGAGAACATTTGAATACCGGACAATAAGTAATTATACACAAGTGTTCAATGTTACTATACTGTATAGGCAACACTATGTATTTTAACAAACTAGCCTACTTCAAATCGTAATTAGCTAGGAGTTGTACGTATCAAGTAACTGCGTACTGTGCGTACCTACATACAAAATTAATATGAACAATATCCGCAATAGAAGTTAATTTTACCTACAATCTAATTTAATCAAACCTCGACGACTATTAGATTGTGCACTCATAATATTACGAATACGTTTAAATGCAACTTTCTTTACCACAGTAGGTCATGAAATCACGGAAAATCTTAACATCGACTTTTAAAAAAATGACAAAAATGACGTCATTACGCAACGCCATCTATCGAACCATTTATGAACTGGTTTTTACCTAACATTTAGATGGCGTTAAAAAAATGAATTTTAGTTTTGTTCTAAATTGCCTTAGCATGTTCCTGATAGAAGTTTTATGCAGTTATAAGATACCGCCAATGCCAAGGAGAGACCAACCGAACAATTCAATAATACCCGACCCAATGTAATAAGTACCTACAGCGCCATCTCTCGGGGAATTGGGTTACTAATTAATACATAGACGTGCCAGAAGCTTTCGGTGGTAATTTTGGATTGCGAAAACCTATTTTAATAATTCTTTTTTTGTTTGAAAAAAGATACGTTCAGGATAATAAAATATGTAAACGAAGTTAAAAAAATGCTTGCATATACGATTATACTACAAACTTAGTCCAGAAATTATTTTGTACAACTTTTTGTCTTTTTTGTACAAAAACTGTTGTTTCCATCAAGTTCAAAATGATTTTCCTAGAAAGTCCTTATAAAGTTCTACTTTTCAGATTTTTTTCATATCTTTTAAACTTATGGTTCAAAAGTTAGAGGGGGGGGACACATTGGTTTTTACTTTTGGAGCGATTATTTTCGAAATTATTGACATTATCAAAAATGATTTTAGTAAACCCCTATTCATTTTTAAATACCTTTCCAACAATATATCACAAAAAGGGTTGAAATTAAAAAAAAATTCACTTCCCACTTTACATATAGGGGGGCTACCCTAATAAAACATTTTTTTCCAATTTTTATTTTACCACTTTGTCGGCGTGATTGATATACATATTGGTACCAAATTTCAGCTTTCTAGTGCTAACGGTCACAGAGATTAAGCGAGGACGGACAGACGGACGGACAGACAGATATGGCGAAACTATAAGGGTTCCTAGTTGACTACGGAACCCTAAAAATTGGCCCGAATACTTATTTATCTAAATTAATTATAAAGATCATACTTACCAACATACATTTTCGAAACTTTTAGAGGAAAGTACGAATTTCACGCGGACGAAGTCGCGGGCAGAAGCTAGTTTAAAAATAAAATCTTTTTCAACACACTTGCTCGTAAAATGGCTCTTAATGCACCGCTTTTAGAACCATAATGCATAAACGCGTGCTTTTTCTTTACGTTACGGTACTTGTGCTTTATTTCCACAGATAACTTTTAATTTACTAGTCGGAGGTCGGAGAAGTGCGTTTTTTTTTTAATCTCTTCAAAGAGACTTCATGCCAATAGGAATCCGCGAGCCATATTTCACTTTTTTTTTTAATAGTCTGAATTGTCTTTGGTCCCAAAATGAACTAAAATGTATTTACCAAGATGAATGGCCAGTTTTAGCCCGCGAAATGCAATTTTTCTAAGGTTTTTTGCAATTTTCAGGTCAGTGTCAGGTTGTATCTTGATCAAAATATGATTCGCGACTATAACAGGTATGTATTTACAGAATTATAATCATTAGAATCATTAATACATCTTTCTTAGTTAGATTTGTTCCATAAGAACAAATCTCTTATGGATAAGTTCTTAGGGAACAAATCTGACTTAAATAGGTATATTATCTGTAAATACATAAGTATCTATTATATATATACATTTTATACCCGCCGCAAGTACTTTTTTTTGTATGTTCTAACATACAAAAAAAAGTACTTGCGGCGCCTCGCTCTGTCTGGATGCACCTTATAATAATATTGTCCGTGGTCCCTCGCGGAACCAAACGGAAAAGACCACTGGCGTTTTATTATTTCGGATTCTCACTGAATTAATGTATATTTCTGTATGCCAATAGTACTTTCTAATTCCATACTAACTAAACTACAATTTGACATACGTTTTATCTGTGCCTTTAAATAAATAAACGCGTGCCATTACTTACTCTATGGGTAAACCTGCGCGCGCACCACGCTAGCGCGGCGCGCGGATAAACAAACCCAGCCCGCCATTATCCATACAAGTTAATATTTAACAATACAAGCCTGTTTTTTTCCTCGCAAGTGTGTTGAAAAACGTCGTATGAAACGCGTAGCACACATGTATCATAATGTACTATTACGCCCTTCAAATTTTCATCCTATGATATTACCTAAGGGCGTAAATCTACTTTACTGCACAAAACTAAACAAAATAAGGAAATAATCGACAAGTGTGATTTTTGTATTCTGAAAGGATAAATTAATAATTAAAATGGATTATGTGATTTTGTTGTATACTACTCATTGATATATAAAAAAAGGGTTTTTTATATATCAATGATACTACTGCATTTTCAATACAAATATTCATGAAATAACATAATTCACAATATAATAATATAATAATGATTTATTTTGTTAACTAACTAGGCTGAAGGCGGAGGCAGGTGATTATAAAATATAGACTTATAATTTTAATCGTTACTTTAATTAATCTCAAGATAACCTATTACAACAAAATTCAAGAAGATAATGCCCGCCGGTGGTTCGTCTTCGATGTTTTTTTTTATAACATCGTCCGCGGCGGTTGCTCGTATGATTTCAAAATGTTGACACCGTCATCCGGTAGAGTGTGCTGTCTCGCTCCCACCAGTCGTTGTGTTGCCAACACGGCCATGCTGTATCGTGCCTGCCCCAGACACGCCCGCTCACGCCTGGTAAACAGGCACGTGACCGCTACTGTGATAATGCACTGGAAACACAAACAATTTATATAATTAGTATATCGACACCTCCATGCAATAACATCGTAACTCACTTTTTTCCAAAAATTGAGTTACAACGGCATTGTTATGTAAAAAAAATAATGCATTTTTTTTGTACTATCATTTTAATTCTATTCCCTTTCGTTTCTAAAATAGACCAACGTCGTAGTATTGTAACTAATCCAAAAAAACCGAGTGTGCTTATGACCACACGACTGAAGTGAAACTTCAAACGTATTTGGCTATGAGAGGAAGAGAGAAAGAAAATGTGCGCGCGCACTGCTTTCTCTTGCTTATATCCCCCACTCAACTCCCGTTCGCCTCGCCCGTAGCCCTTAGACATGGGTCGTACTTGCAAAATCGAGTACCAGGGCTTCCAAGTACGTCCACCTTAAGAAACCAGGGCCTAAGACCAGGGCTCGAGATACTTTCAAGTATTTTCTATCTGCATCGAAAACTGATCCATAACTTCATACAAATAAGAAGTACAATCGCGTAATCAAACAAAAGCCCTGTTGGAAGTAAAAAGTACTTGCATAGGAAATTGATCCGTGAAGTCCTATAAATAAGGAGCACAATCGCGTTTACAAATAAATACTTTTACAAACCATTAAAGTAAAAATACTTGCATACGAAATTGTTCCGTAGACTCTTACCACACCTCGGACATTCCATACAACGCTCACAAAATAATTACCTATTACTACTACATAAACAAATGACGTTTGTATACGTGCAAATGTGCGCGTGAAATCTAGTAGCGTAAAAAAAAATGGCGCGGAAAGCAATTTGTGTCGGTGAACCGAACGA
Organism: Amphipoea oculea; assembly: GCA_945859645.1. Taxonomy (NCBI): domain Eukaryota; kingdom Metazoa; phylum Arthropoda; class Insecta; order Lepidoptera; family Noctuidae; genus Amphipoea; species Amphipoea oculea. The sequence continues at coordinate 10,380,943 of OX243891.1, read as the reverse complement.
CGTCGGCGGCGGCGCTGCCCGAACGTGTGCATTATTATGAAGTGACCATGTAGTTCAATTGTTTATTTATATAGTCGGGTTCGTAATGAAATAAAAACACTAAAATAGTTTAGTTTAAATGACTTATCTGTAAATAATGGGTTATTAAATCGCATGTTATTAAAAATGCGAAATCATACAAACAGTATATGTAAATACGAATTCGGAAAAGCATCACAATATCCAACCATCGTAATTAAAACTCAAATAAAACTTTTAAATCGCATAATTGTGTGTCAGCAATACAGCGCTGCGGTTCGCGAGCGCCCTTGCTAAAGAGTCGGCGACGAATACCTCGAAGTGCGGGCTGAGGTGCGGTATCTTATATGAGGGCGAGGAAGGGAGTGTCCTTTCTGTACGTAGTACTATTAAGTATTCTGTGCTCTTACTGATAAGGAGTATGATCGCATTTGCGAAAACAAACGTGGTTGTTGAACTATTTGAGTACCTACGTACTCGAGCGTCGAGCCACGACGGAGCGAGATACTTTCAAGTATTTTCTATCTGCATAGAAAACTGATCCATAACTTCATACAGATAAGAAATACAATCGCGTATTCAAAAGCCCCGTTGGAAGTAAAACTACTTGCAAAGGAAATTGATCAATGACTTCGAATAAATAAGGAGCAAAATCGCGTTTACAAATAAATACTTGCAAACCATTAAAGTAAAAAAAAATTTTTAAGAAAAAAAAAACCGACTTCCAAAAAAAACTTTACAAAGTGAAAAATAACTTTAATTTCGGAAGTCGGTGTCTTTGGATCTTTATTTTAGTTTTTTGCCACCGACTTCCGAAATTAAAGATATTTTTCACTTTGTAGTGTTTTTTTGAAAGTCGGTTTTTTTTTTTCTTAAAAAGTTTTTATTTCACGCTTTTTAGTGGGTCTGCTTATAATTTATCTAAGTTACAATAGCCTAGTGATCATCGCCTTTTACAAACAAAATATTGCTTTTCCCGATACAGGGAAGTTAATTGTTGAGGAGTTCTCCAGATCCACCATCAGCTCCGTATCACCATTCACATTGTGACGAGCATAAATTGCTTAGCAACCATATTAAAGTAATCGAATCGCAACCCGTGAAATACTTAGATATTATTGAGTAGTTCCGGTGGCCATCTGTGGTCTTCATCATCAGTTCCACATCACCAAATAGTGCTTTCCGAGAGCAAATGCACGAGTTACTATAAAAAATACCCAAATCGCTATAGGTGTGCCTATAATATTTGAAGAGTTCCTTCGATTTCTCCAGGATCCCATCATCAAATCCTGCCCTGATGTTTTTAGACTAGATGCTGATAATCCTGGCTGCAGCGTCAGGCCAGACTTGTCAACATTGCATTGAACTTAAAATTTAGTCCTGTTTAAAATGAGCCCAAACACGACTACGGTGCTGTAATTTCAAGGTTGGTACTTTTTCTAATGCTCCTGGCTTCAGCATCAGGTCTTTATGTACTTCGGTGTTCCTCATTAACAGTACGTTTATCCACACATCGAGCCCTTTTCAATGAGCCTTAACACGATATATCTGCTGTTAGTTGTCGAGGAGTTAGGTACTCTGCAGACTATCCTGACTGCAGCATCAGGTCATGACTTGATGATCATGAGACCAAATGTGGAAAATGCCCTATCAAACATCAAAACAATTGACTAAAACAGTCCTTGCCTGTTCGAGTAACTTCTTACTGTTAAGGAGTTGTAACTTCCATCATCAGCCCAGCTACCTGAGATGGTGACAACCATACGCAAATACACAAGATACTTCGTAAAATATGCGAAAAACAATAAGTGAGCCTATAAAATTTAAAGGTTGCCCTCGATTACTCTAAGATCCCATCATCAGATCCTAACTTGGTGACAGTGGGACCACCTCAAAACTATCTACTTTGGAACAAAAAAAAGAATTTTGAAAATCCGTCGACAATTGGCGGAGTATTCGATGAACAAACATACAAAAAAAAAAAACATACAAACAGCCGAACATAGTACCTCCTCCTTTTTGTGAAGTCGGTAAAAAATACTTGCATACGAAATTGTTCCAAAAGGAGCATGATCGCATTTGCGAAAACTGACGCGGTTGAGTACCTACGTATTTGAGCGAGTAGCCGTATAAGATACTTAATAGTCTTGCAAGTATTTTGAGTCGGTACCCGGTGTGCGTACTTGGAAGCAAATACCTGGTGTAAAAACCCGGTCGCATATTTATGCGACCGGGACCGGGTTTTTACACCAGGTATTTCCAGCTATTTTTTACGTACCTTCCCTACTCGCGATCACACGTTTTCGTAACGCATTCGCCAGTTTACTCCCCAAGTCAAGCGCGCCTAAAGAAGTTTCACTTCAAAAATATTTTTCACTTCTCATGCTCTAAAAGTTCGTCTTTATGCTGTGCTTAGGCGACATAAAATCGCTTTTTATGTTCTAGTGCATAAAGTATTTTTTTTTTTCTGAGACTAAGGTAATCAGGTCCAACAGCCACACGCACAATAAAACTCCGCAGATTTAAGTCGTGATTTATTTCATTTTCTTTAATTTATACCACTTCCATGTTTTCTATCGTTAATTTAATAAAATCAGGTAAAATAGTTGTCATTTAATACGCAAAGAAACGTTTTTATGACTTGGCAGTATGAAGTACCCAAGTCGAATGACAAATGTTGAAATTAAAAAAAAAAAACTTAAGGTGATTGGATACTGACACTTTTTCATACATTCTTTCGGGGTACAAATCTCAAAACATAAACGATTTTTGCAGAATAAAAGCACGTATATTAAGTTGTTATAACTTATTATTGACGCATATCGACAAAAACCTATAAAAAAAACACTATTTGCAGGATATCTAGGCCTGCTAAAATCGATAAATTTATCTATGTGTGCGCGGCCGGAACACGCCCTCTGCAGGATATTTCAAAGAACCATCGAGAAGCAGAACATACATTTTTGCTATGGTTATCAACAACAGTTGATCTTGATCGTTAGATGGCGTTGTAGTCAACCGTCGCACTGGCATTATTATGCGTGATTTTGTTGACAAGTTTAGTTTTTGCGAACATCGATCACTTGATCGATGGTTGCGAAGCGTAGGTATGCAATTTTTAACCGACTTCAAAAAAAGGAGGAGGTTCTCAGTTTGTCGGAATCTTTTTTTTATTTTTTTATGCATGTTACCCGATTACTCGAAGACGGCTAGACCGATTTGAAAAATTCTTTTTTTGTTTGAAAGGGTATACTTTCCAGGTGGTCCCATTGTCATCAAGTCAGGATCTGATAATGGGATCCTGGAGAAATCGAAGGAACTCTTAAAATATTATAAGCACACCTATAGCGATTTGGGTACCTATTTTTTATAGTAACTCGTGTATTTGCTTTCGGAAAGCGCCATTTGGTGATGTGGAACTGATGATGAAGACCACATGACTGATGGCCACTGGAACTACTCAATAATAAGTATTTCACGGGTTGCGATTCGATTACTTTAATATGGTTGCTAAGCAATTAATCATGCTCGTCACAATGCGAATGGTGAAATGGAGCTGATGGTGAAATACCAGGAGAACTCCTCAACAGTTAACGTCCCTGCATCGGGAAAAGCAATATTTTGTAAAAGGCGATAAGCAAGTTGACATTAGGCTATTGAAACTTAGATAAATTATAAACAGACCCACTAAAAAGCGAGATTTATTTAATTAAAAAAAAATACCGACTGAAAAAAAAACAATAGGTACTAGGCGAAAAAACCTTTATTTTCGGAAGTCGGAGGCAAAAACTAAAGTAGGTACTAAAGACACCGAAGTTATTTTCGATTTAGTAGTTTTTTTTTTGGAAGGCGGTTTTTTTTTGTTAATTTTTTTTCTTACAAGGCTGGCGCGGTGGCTCTGCCCGCGCAGTTAGATTTTATCAATTTAATCATGAAGTGAGAAAAAATGCTGTACCTTGTGATAAAATTATCTGTGATCTACCCTGGGTTCGATATTACTGTAATAATGAACGTACTTATCATCTATAAAGTTTATGAGCTGGCGTCTGTACATCCAAAGTTAAACATTATATCGTTTTTTCTTATTTAGTTTTATTAATATTGTATGCGCGGAAGCAAAATAGTAAAATGAAAAGCATTAAAAAGTTATGAGCTAAGAAAGATTCGTTTTTTTTAGGGTTCCGTAGTCAACATGGAACCCTTATAGTTTCGCCATGACCGTCAGACAATCCGTCCGTCCGTCCGCAGCTTAGCTCAGAGACTCTTAGTACTAGAAAGCTATAATTTGGCAAGGACATACATATTAATCACGCCGACAAAGTGGTATACAATCTTGAAAAACAATTATTTTTAGGGTACCTCCTGTACACGTAAAGTGGGAATGTTTTTTTTTCTCTCGTCTACCCCATGGTGTGGGGTATCACTGGATAGGTCTTTCAAAAATATTGCGGGTTTGTGATAATCATTTTTCGATTCAGGGATCCGTTTGTGAAATACTAGAAGAAATACTAAAATTCACGGCAGTAGTATATGTCACGAAATCAAAATCACAGCTGAGTACTAGACTTTACGAGTAATAGTCGACCAACTTTTAGTTGCAATGTATGGGAGAACATAATTTTCAACTACAATGTTAAGCTTGTTCTTGGGATAAATTTATTTCAACTACGGAACTCTTCATTGTGGTCCGACATGGACTTGGCCGGTTTTTCCTTGCTAATTTTAATGTAACTTAGGGTGTAAATAAGTAATAAAAGATGTATAGAATCTTCAAAACAAAGTCGGTACCAACAAAGCTCAATTATCGAAGAGAGAGAAGAGTTCAATAAACTTTATTTGCAACTAGCTGCGCCCAGCGGTTTCACCCGCATAAGTTTCGATCCCGTGGGAATATCGGGATAAAAACTATCCTATGTCCTTCCCCGGGACTCAAACTATCTCTATACCTACCAAATTTCTTCTAAATCGGTTCAGTGGTTTAGGCGTGAATAGGTAACATACAGACAGACAGGCAGAGTTACTTTCGAATTTATAATATTAGTATGGATCTAATATAGTATAAGTAGGTATATACAGGGTTATTGGAACAACACTAACATGGTCATTGTACTCATCATTATGAAGAATTTTTTTTACTATGGGACCAAACCTGAAATCGCGAAAAAAATCAGCTGTTCCCTACATTTATGTTTGTATAGGTAACTCGTCAAAATGTAGGGAACAGCTGATTTTTTTTCATTTTCTCATTTGAAATTGGAATTGTTGGTTCGAGTGGACGCTGGTGTATGTGAAGTTGTTGGTTTTTAGGCTAAACATACAAACACACGTAAATAGTAAACACATAAAACATATTACACATAACACTTATATACATATACATACACACAACAGTAATAAAATTACACTAATAATTAAATACCCACAACCGTGTGTACACGGCCTAATAATTTCACGCATCTGTACACAGCCTTACTGCCTGCTGCCTGTGGGGCGGCGCGACGGCGGGCACGCTGGGCTGCGGTTGAATGATACATTATTATACCTACGACCGAAATTCGCGGAATTGATACGATGATCGTTGCCGCGCCCCCGCCGCGCCTCGCGTCGCCCGCGCCGCGCGTTGCGCCGCTGCATCTCTCGCGCACGACTCAAATAAACATTTTATATATTTTGTTTTATAGTAGCGTTTAATTATACATCAAATCTTAACTGTCCCGTTGGTTTCGTGGTCACAAGTGCATCTGCCGTGCAAGGGGTCCTGGGTTCGATTCTCAGGTCGGACAGTGTTATTTAAATTGGATTTTTCCCGTTAGGAGTTTCTTTACTCTTTTTCTTTTTTTTTGCCCGGAGTTTGGAAATTGGTGGCGTAATACCCCCGTGCCTCGGAAAGCACGTAAAGCCGTTGGTCCTGCCTGCGCCTGTTCTCTCTCCGGTCGTGTCGGATTGCCGTCCCATCGAACTATGAGAGTAAAGGAACAGAGAGTGCACCTGTATTTGCGCACACACTTGTGCACTATAATATCTCCTGCAAACCTGGCTAATCTTTTTTGAAATTGGCCACCGTGACCGAAATCGGTCAGGGGATTTATTATTATTTTATTATTTTTAAATCTAAACCTACCCTAACACACTACAAAAGCACCCTTAGAATAATTGAATAAGCAACTGACAACCCTTGTAGCAATCAAGAATTTTTTTCTTCGGTTTTTACTATAAAAAGTACGCTTTTCTTTAGAGAATGAAGGACAGTCATAAAAATATTTTCGTAAAAATATTTTATTTTAATTAACGCCACCTCTGGAAAACAAGTTCACAAACCAAGTTTATGAATACAACGCCATCTAGTTCTATCGCAAGTAAAACTATACACGTAGTGTGTAACTGTACATGTGTGTGTAAAGACATAGTAAAGATATAAAGTGAAACGGCTAAATGTTTAGGGGTACAAATCTTTGTATGAGACGAGTTAACAAGCAAAGTGAATATCTAAAAAGATTATGTTAATGCGTTAGTTGACGCATATAATAAAGTTGTTTCGCAAAGCTTTCTGAGTTAGGCGTAAAAATTGAAAATGTTCGAAGTGCGAATGTGCCGCCATCTAGCGATAAAGTGGCTGGGAGATCATGTATCGAATCAGTGGCGTGCCTAGGGGTCAAACTTAGGGCAAGCCAATACACTTAAAAAATAAACCTACCATATCGCTTGTCAACGTTGTGACTGACCGAGTCGTTTTAGTTCTTACTAATATTCGTATTTCATAATTGTAGGTTTTTGCTAATAGCTATTAAAATGAATGTTTTTTAATAGCACCATTTGTTTCTTATATAAATTAAATACTAAGAGTAAGTATTGGTAATCCTTTACAAAATCGTAACTTTTTTATTTTCGAAGTATCAGTTTCGCGTAAAATATGATAAGACGTATAGAGTCATCTATTATTGTAGGTACATTATTGGCACAACAGAGCTCTTTGAGTTAGTTCATATTTCACTCTCCCGCAACAGTCGCTTTGCAAAATATTACAATCTGGCCGTGTGGCCACTAGATGGCGCACAAATAATAAGATTGATTTCTAACTACACATTATTGTTTACGATGTTGATTGTTGATAATATTTATAATTTGATTTACTTACTCACAATGTGAACACCCATAACTCTTCATTCTTCGCTTCTTTACCACAGACAGATGACAAACATCAAAGCACACGGAAGACACGAAGCAAAGATACAAGCGCTGAGCAATTGTGAGGTTTTAGACTCGTCGTGACCTCGGAAAGGAAGTTATTGTTGTGCTAAATGAAATGACACACAACATCAACTAACCTTTAAAATCCGCCCCTAAGACCCTCTGGCCGAAAAACAGCGCGATTGTGATCGACACGCGTATTGTATTTAGAAATGTCGTCAAGCACATAATTGACGAGATAAAGAAGTTTCGATTCGTGTTTTACCAAAAGTACAGAATGAAACAACAGCATTCATGTGCTTTTGAGAATTCTGATGTCTTTTACTGGCACCAGCGAAGTTATTTAAATCATCGTAACCTGATATTCCAAGCGGTATTTTCTTTTGAGAAAAATATGCAACACTAACAGAATAATTTGTTGATATGAGAGCAGCCTATAATCCAATGAGTATTGTATGCTGATCGACTTAAATGCCTATTACGTGACTTAGATTTCTGAGAAATACTCAAATCAATTTGTCTGTAAAACTCAAAATATTTACCTTTCCGAGTAACGATTGCATGTTTCCGAATTCATTTTAATGACAAGAAACTTTTTAATCACTTTAAAACAAAGGTAATTACCGCAAAAACTAAACACAACACTTAACTTCACAGAAAATGAAAAAAAAAAACAAAACAAAAAAATGCTCCAGTAACCGATCAAAACTTTGAACTAATAGACTCGCGCAATGTCTCGCGATCTTACTATTTACACACACACGCGCGTCGTTATACGTTTCATTCATAAAAAATCAAAAGCCAGGCTTAAAAATCAGTACAATTTGGGGAATAAGTACATACTAATGTTATCAACAACGTGAACAATTTCTATACAAATAGTCAGAGGTCTAGAAGCCAGATTTGAAGCCAACTAGTGCGAGCGAGACGGGTCGATTTTTGTCGTTGCGCTTTCGCTAAGCGGCATTGGAGATGTTTGGCAACGATGCGCGTGATGAAAAGAGCACGGAATTTGAAATTATTCTTTGAGTATGTAAACCCGGCAACCTTGCATCGTACTTACTATCGCGGGCGGGCGGCCCGGCCGGGACGCGCGGAGTTTATTTTTTATTATTCTTATCAATTCTTGCGACATGATTTTATAAGTTTACTTGTGTATTTTTTTTGTATTATTAGGCTCGCGTTTGATTGAAAGCCAGGCTTTTCGGCTTTAGTAAAAGGCACGCCCCTGTATCGAATATCCTTAAAAAGTTTCGTGGCGGTATTATCTGTGGTGGCGGGAATTAGCTATGCTTTGCAACATTTTTGATTAATTATGTACTGTATACTTTATGCCTGTTTCATTTTCTCGCAACCGAAGTGAAAAGCAGAGTGTATAACTCAGGCATAAACGAGCCATTTTACCCCTCGACTTAACTATCCACACTCGCCTGCGGCTCGCGTGGATATAAACGTCTCGGGGTAAAATAGCTTCTTTTATGCCTTAGTTGTACAATCTACTATTTTGTCAACAATATAATTGTCAACCAAACAATTTTTCTTTTACAACTTAACCATACCTATTTATAGTCCGCCTAAACTATATTAAATACAGGGTGTTACAGAAAGGGTATATCAATACAAACGGGTTGAAGAGTGTATCTGGTCTAGAATCTCTGTACAAAATTTCAGCTCAAAAGCAGTAACTTTGAAAATGCTTAATATTTTTTTATTTCGATAGTTTATTAAATTGAAATCATAACAAACATGTCACCGCACTACGAGGGTCATTATCCATTATCTGTAGTGTATCTGTGCGCCTAGTACACGCACATCACGCTGCCACGCGCCAGTGCAGCGCCGTGATGTCGAAATAAAAAAATATTAAGCATTTTCAAAGTTAATGCTTTTGAGCTGAACTTTTGTACAGAGATTCTAGACCAGAGCCCTGATTCACAACCATACGACAGGCTATCGTATCGAAAACCTGACATTTCGATAACCTGATTTGACTTCCCCTCAACAGCAAATAGCTGTTGGAAGAATAGCGGGCGTCTATTTGATTTAAACTGACAAAATTTTCGGGTTTTGCACTTGTGAACAGCGTTGAGAAGACTCCTACGATAACAATGATTAATGTTCGATACGATACGGAAGCATATCGAGTGTTTGTGAATAAGGGGGCTGATACACTCTTCAACCAGTTTGTATTGATATACCCTTTCTGTAACACCCTGTAGAGCCAGTTTCAAAAATTGAACGGGGTGTTTTGAGTTTGCTATAATTTTTCAAAGTTTAAAATCGCTCTCCTGTAAAATTACAAAAAGTGAGTTACGATGTTATTGCATGGAGGTGTCGATATGTTACATTGTCTCTTCAAACTGACTCGGTCATCATGACGTCCAACAGGGACACTTAGTTATTTAACTTAACCTTAATGCTTAGAGCATTCATGGTTTAATGCTCTAAGCCTTAATGCGAAGAACTCCCTTTAGACTTAGGTCGATCAACACATCAAGGAATCATTTATCACCATGATTCTCGGTCTCTAGGCGTTCCTTTAGGCTTAGGACACGTCCGTCTACATCTACTAGGTGCTCCTTTACACTTAGGATACACCTTAGATAGGTTTAAATTATTGATCCGAGAATCAAGTGATTTCCAATCCTTATTTTTATAATTCCTTGCCAACACTGCTGGCTATGCGTCAGAATCATAATCGTTGATATTGTTGCGCGCCACAATTAATGCCTACCACTAGCGCCATCTAGTATCGAGTAGGAGAACTAGTAATCTAGATGTTTCTAGAGATTTCGATACTAGAACTTTCCAGAACTATCGACGTCTGGTCGGTCGGGACCGGCATGTACTCGAACATTCTAGATGTTTCTACGGTAGAAGGTTCTGGAACTATTCGAGGCCTATATAAGGCCGGTGTGGCCGCGGCCTGGGATCAGTATTAGATAAGCGATACAAGAGAAAACATCGAAGCGATCTTCAAGTGCGACTAGAGTAATCAGTAGTGCGATTGTGTTTTATAATAAAATTAGTGTGTTAAAGTTGTAATTGGTGTTTTTAATTAAAGTGTCCATTTTTGGTTATTAAATCGGCAGTTTTTATTGTCACGAACCCCCAGCTCGTAACAATATTTATCCAGGGTTTCGTGTTTTCAGCCGCTGTACTACCGACGTATAATTTTATAGTTCTTTCACTGCCTCTTAAGTCGCATACTTGATATCTGTCGTTGCCTAGCACCTTTTTGACTTGAAAGGGACCTTTAAATACTGGGAGTAGCTTTTTGCTTTGTCCGTTATTGGTTTTACTAGATATTTTTACCAGAACTAGATCCCCCTCTTGGTACCGTTTCGCTTTTGCACGGCTGCTATCAAACGTTTTTTTTGTGTTTCGGCATTGGCTTTTATGTTTTTGTCAATCCTCTTACGCAATTCAGTAACGTCCGTAGTACACTCCGTATCAGCACACCCCGGACACTCCATACAAAATAATTACCTACTACCACTACCAATTAACAAATGACGTTTGTATACGTGTAAATGTGTGCGTGAAATCTAGTAGGGCTGGCTGGCAGTAGTGCGTAGGCGGCGGCGCCGCGGCCACATGAGTAGACAAACGGAACAGAGGCAAAGCTTCTTAAGAACGTGCAAAATTGTTACCTATTTTGGTAGGGTTGTCACAATAGGTTAAGACAAATTAAACAAAACATTTGTTAAATAGTTTTATTATTCAGTATGATTTACAAATTACTTACTCTATTAATTTTCTTTTTATAATTTTTGTTTTTTAATCATTTATTGTTTCTTTTAATAGTGTGGTAAATGCTTTGAGCTGAAACAAAAATATAATGGAAATGCGAACCGAACACTATTATACAAAAGACATAGGTAGACCTATATTTTAAAGATTATATCTATACCTATTTTTTTTATATTTATTTAATTTCAAGACCTACTAGTAGCGAGAAATAAGTACGATGTAGGTATTAATAATAAGTTTTGATTAAAAATGCTTTTTAAACTCGTATTCAAACTTTCATGATCATGCTATTATGGCCATTGAGGAGTTCCCTCGTGAGAAGACCTGTCTGCAGCAGCAGTCTATGGTGAAGATCATGTTTAGCAAGCAAAATTAAATTGAAATAAAAAGTTTCACTTTCAAGTCCATGCTACTAACCGTTAAAGAGTTCCCTCGTAAAGCGACAATGCTGGCTGCAGCAGCAGTTCATGATAAATATCGTGTCGAATTATCAAAATTCATCTATCATAAAAATTTCGTGCTCGTGCTACTAACCGTTGAAGAGTTCCCTAGTGAGGAGATAATCCTGGGTGCAGAGTCAGGTTATATCTTATTATTGCATTATCACCGAAGTTACGCAGGTATACAAAATTTCAGCTCAATCAGCCATCGGGAAGTGGTTCAAACCTTACTTGCAATATTTAAACTTAACACACATACCTACTACATACCAACCCATCCACGTACCTACAAATATATAGTAAAAACATGTAATAATAATAAAAAGGTAAAAACCGTGTACAACCGTCTTCTTATCAAAAAGGTACTTACTTGAAAAAGAAGTAATCAAATATTTACTTACCTATTGTACTCCTTGGGATAGTTACAGTATGATATATCTTTATTTTTTCTAGTATTATTCATACACACAGTACAATAAACCACCATTATTAACAATAATATACCACGTTTTTACATTAAAATATTCAAACATGGAACTAACAAAACAAACAACGTGCGTCGCACTGACCCTGAGATTGTCAACTAGCTGTGCCAGCGTAAACCGGTTTTTTCCAGTCTCGCCGCGTACGTGACAAGCGGCCAGTGGTCACGCACACATGCCCCGCGTGCTTGTAGTAGTGCAACCGATTCGCGCGGTTGTTTGAAGCTTTGTATCTGTTCCGTTTGTCTAATCATGTGCCGCGGCGCTGCCCGAACGTATGCAACAATGGGGCGCCGCGCGCGCGACACTAGTCACAGAAATCTAATTAATTACATTTCTATTGTACTACTTTTCAAGTCGAAGAACGAATAGAACGTAAAAGAAAGAGACATAACTAAGACAATAAAGAGAGAGAGCAATAATTTAATAGTTATTACGGAAGTTTTAATTGTTCTAAAACGAAGAAAACTTGGAAAATAAATGAATAATAGAGAAAATTATGAAAATAAATTATCACAACACTGGCTTAACTTGTTTGTCTGTAATATACTAGCTTTTATTTTTTATGGGTTTAAAGGATATTTGAGTTGCTGTTCCTTACCTTCTTTCATGTTTCGGGAACCGAAAGAAACTCCTGTCTTTATCGTTCCTCGATGAAGATAAGCATCCAAATAATGCACAATATACAACCATCGCAATTAACACAAAATATAAAACTTTAAAAATATAATGTGTTCGTGTCAGCAGTAGGTAGGTACAGCGCTGTGGTTCTTGTGTTTGCGAGCGCCATTCGAGTACTGCGACGAATACGCCGAAGTGCGGGGTGAGGTGCGGTAACTGATGTTAGTGCGGGGAAGGGAGTGGCCATTCAGTACGTAGTACTTTAAGTATTCTGTGGTATCAGTCTCGTTTGATGCAAACTTGTCACTGTCAGTACGTAGCCTATACCCTAACAATGCCTCACTAGGTGCCGCCTTAGTTGTTTTATGGATAGAACTATGTATTTAGAGCCTGTTGGGGCTTCAAGTATCTTCAATGAAACTCCCGTATCGAGGTAGTGGTTTAATTAGGGGTAAACACTGTATTTTTACAATTATTATTCTACAAGCTTCGACGATGGTGAAAATTTCGACTGACAATTTGTAATTAGTGAAGGTAGGTATATGTAAAATAAAAAAGACACGTACGGGGCGCCTGGCCCTTTAAATTAGAAAACGTGACGCGCACTGAACGTCTTCACAATTAAGCCAGGCGTAAACATCCTCCCCCCGTTGAAACGCAGTGGTTTCAACCCTTAGCCTGGCAACACCGTGGCAACCCGTCAACCTGGCAACACCGTGCGCCTGCTTACATGAGCCGCGTAATTTTAATTCGGAAATAATATTAATCGTAGTTAAAATAGTGTTAAAAGTGGTTAGATGAAGTATAAGAACCAAGTTTAACAAGTGACATTAATGGTGTCAATTTACGACAAGTGGAAAAGCAAATACGACGACATAAGAAAACAATATCATTCCAGTGCAAAACGGTGTATAAACAATAATTCTGTGTACGTGAATGCTAAACAACATCTTATTGCAAAACATAACTACTTTTAGTGCAGTCTAACAACTTTTTAGTGATTTATCTAAAATACCAAGAACTTGAATACCGTTTTTGCAACAGATTTTAAATATTGGACTTTGAACTCGACATATTTAATGATTAAACGAACTTACCTGAGTGAAGTTCTATAAATAATTATACGAAGCGCTTCGTCCGAAGAGATTAGTATTTTACATTATAGACAACATGTAGTTACGCCGTTAGTGTTTACCGCTTTGCACTGTGGTTGAGAGTATTTTTTTTTTTTTGTGGGTACTTTACAAACCCTAGACTGTCATAGCTCGACTTCCTCTGGTCATTTAGTTTAGAGTTTTCATATATTGACATCAAAAACCTTTCTTTTGTAACATACGGGTATGATGGGTGGGTTGGGAGTGCATACTAATCTCTTCGGACGAAGCGCTTCGTATAATTATGATAGAACTTCACTCAGGTAAGTTCGTTTAATCATTAAATATGTCGAGTTCAAAGTCCAATATTCAAAATCTGTTAAATATGTCGAGTTCAAAGTCCAATATTCAAAATCTGTAAACCTACCAGTTGGGCCCATATTTTCTGATCTTACAGCGTTTTACTTTAATAAAGTGTTCTAATTCAGAATGAATGCGCAATCGTTTTTCAAAAGGCAAACTAAGAGTCATACTTGGTGAATTTATAATCATTCCTAAAAATTTACATGTTTGTGAGGGTACGAGGACACTTTTTTCTTCATTAACAATGAAACCCAAGGAAATAAGCAGCTCTTTAGTGGTATCAATATTTGTGCGACATTGCTGGTACGATTGACCAAATAATAACGCGCAGCCTAATTGCGGAACGCCAAATCGTCAAATGATTCTGATCAGTTGGCTTCATTTCTATCACAATTGGCTTCATTTTACGATTTTCGAATTGCGAAACTCTAGTTTATTATGAAACCAATTAATAGCGATAAAGAGTGAACGAAATGTCAAGAAAAAGTGGGCAAACGTCAATTTTTGGAATTGTGAAACTAAAATGACAAGGGACTATTGGCTTAAAACGTCAAATCGAAACCAACTGCAGTTGGTTTGAAACCGAAGGCGACCTTCTCGTCGGAATCATTTTCCGTTCTACATATTTTAGGATATAAACGCGTGATCTCCATAATTATTTCGAAAAAATGTAAGTGGTAGTCTTCCTAATAAATTGTGAATGTGTAAAACCTCAATGCATCAATATCAGTGGTATTTTAAAAATCGAGGCGGTGATGTGAATTTATTAAAATATTTGTAAAAACTTTATTCTGTTACAAGTGCTTACAATCTAAATTAAAGATACATATTATGATATTTCAGAAACGATGTATATTGGTGGCATTTTAACGAAAGACAAATTCGTACCTCGTCCGTATCATAACAAACGTTAACTTATGCCAGAAGCTTAGCAACACAGTCTGGCTTTTACTTCATTGGAAAGGCAATAAGTAAAGAGGAAGAACAAAAAGCACACTTTGAAGCAATATACGTAAATCAATGGGTTATGTACCTAAGGACTACGACGAACACACACACCATCATATACATAGACCTACTCATATCCACATCATTCTGTTCAAGCTAATGTCAGTATTATTTTCTTGTTACGTACGTGTTGAACATTGAATGTGCCCATCATAGATATAACCACCTAAATATTGTATCTTATATGTTGTGTGCTATGCACAGCAACAATCTATCTGTATAGGTATTGATAGCAAAGTAAATTGGAAGTCACTTAAAGAGCAAGTTTTCAAAGAGCTCTCATGCTCTTTACAGATTAAGGAATTTTTGCATTGAAGTGTTTAAGGGGAGAGGCCTTTTACTTTGTGGATGGTTGTAATATTATAGTGAGGATTTACATAAATTCTTTTTTTTTATCTTTCAGTTGTCAGGCTCAACCACATTATTCAAGAAAAAATTACATTCTCTGACAGCAAGCATTAGAAAGCAGTATATAAATTATCCATGATGACATTTACGAGAAGACTTCAGATGCCAAATTCCACCAATCCCATACAACATATTTGTTCCAATTTATTCTTACCGCATGTCCAAATATTTCATGTTAAATGTGAATAAATACTATTGTCAGTTAAGGTTGTAATAATATTTAAATAAAACCAGTTTTTTTTGTTTACTATATTTTATGTCTTTCTATTTACCTATACCCAATGAATGAGTTAATTTAGCTAAACACCACTATTTTCTAATTAGTATCACTATAATAATCACCTGTCTTTATTAAAAAAAAGGTTTAGTGTTCTATTCTTACACTTTTCATAACAAGTTATTTTTATTTGTACCTTTACAGTTCACAATTAAAACACTAGATAGATAATATGTTTATATCTTTGTCATGCAAGACTGAAGATTCAAGTTTTCTAAAATACAATGATTAGCTTTTATTAACAATCTTGAGTTTGTACTTGAGAAGCTTAAAAACTGAAGTAGTTGCTGAGCAGCAGTAGCAGTGGCTACCAGTAATGGGCGTCAATCATGCTGCCTTCATGTCTTCGTAGGTGAAACACCCCGAGAATTCTCCTGCAGTGTTAAAATGAATCATATTACTCTCTACTCAAATAAAGTAGGTAGGTACTTAAACTATGTTATGTAGAAAACTAGGCATATTTTATTTATTTATTTATATATACTTTATTGTACACCACAAAAATACATAACATGAAATAAACACATCAAACACTACAAAATATACAATGGGCGGCCTTATCGCTTTCTGCGATCTCTTCCAGGCAACCTTGGAATGGACAGTGATTTCGCTGAACATAAAATGGGGCTGTCATTGGTGCAAATATTATATATACAATACACTAAAATAGATACACAGATAAATACATATCCAAAATTATAGATACTTAAATAAATACATACTAATTAATTATAAGCACCGAAAATAAAAGAAGACAGTAGATGATTGCAGTTAGGACAAAATCACAACGACAAGCAGTGTTCCTTTACAAGTCTTTTGAACATGTGTAACGACTGCGCGCGTTTTATTTCAACATCATCATCAGCCCATGGCTGAACAAAAGCCATAGGCCTTGTCATGCTGTGCAGTGTTTAATTTCTTCTTTGTTTAGGGCCAGTATTTCAGTCTCCAAACATTTTTATTTAACATAACACTTTTGAATGGTAAACATTAGTTAGGTATACATAAAATATAACATAGTAATTATGATATATTTATCATCAATAATTATTACCTATGTGAGTTGCTGCTTGATTCTTAACTGTGTCAAAAAGCTTACCTTTAATTATTAATACGGCAGATAGGTTTTCCATTCTTTGTAAGAAAATCCATTATATGTCAACTAGATTGATGTTAGTAGGGCAGTGTTTCATTCTTGTATTTTCAGCTCTTAGCACCATCTGCAAAAATATTATGATTAATGTTTTGTACTTAGTTGTTATTTGATTAATGGTTATTATAATTTGTTTCAATAACTACTTATGTACAAACATATTGATTAATAATTTCAGTTGTTAGAATGGAGGTTAACAGACATACTATGATAATTATTTTAACCACAACAAACAGTTAACCAAGCTAAGCTAAATAAGTTGCTTATATATACAAAAAAGGAATGATTGTCAGTATGTGTATGATACAAACAACGTTTGACATTCAAAAGTGCCTTTTGACTTTGACAACATTTTCCTAAATATATTAGGTTACCTACTTACTTGTGATAAAGATATTGGCTTTTCGCTATTGAGCAAAACAGCCTAATTCTTAGTGCAGCCAGTGATTGCTCCCATAGAGTGAGAAAGTAAGGACACTTTGTCCCAGTTGAAGTGCTCTTTTATTTACAAAATCATCCTCACCCTCAGTCAGTCCCATTTGTTGGAAGTCATAACTGAAAATTAAAAACATATTGAAATCTTATGGTTTAAGCTTTATTTTTAATTCTCAAAGATCGGTCAGTGGGTCGTCTTAGATCGTGTATTAAGTTGTTATAACTATTATGTGTAGGTACGTGGAGAAGTTATCATTTACTATTGAGTATTCAAAAGGTACACGAGCCACAATAATCTAATGAGATACTTTACTTTTTCATAAATTTACTTACTTGTAGGATTATATTGACTTAGGTACTTTTCGCTATCGAGCAAAACAGCCTAAGTTTTGGTGCAGCCAGCGAAAACCTCCGATTGTCCTCTTTCAGAGAACTTGACAAACGTATTCCTTCTACAATAAACCGCGAGAAAAATTTTCCGAAACTATTTAACATAGGCCCATGTTTCTGTATGAGAATAGTACCGTGAAATCCTCCAACTTTGGACTCTAGGGGTAACATTGGACGGAACAAAAAAATTACTAAATTAGGTCGTACCACAGAAATTATGTAAGATAGGCACATTTTTAAAACAGTGGTAGAAAATAAATTATATTTCTGGCAACACTAACTGACAGTTTGTTTGCTTACGTCATTCAGTTGTCTGTCAGCCGTGGTCAAAGTGACACTATTGAAGTGTGGACCAATTTTCACATTTGAATTTTTGATCGAGTGCCTGTTAGAATGAAGCCTGGGTAAGTAGTTTCTGAATATGTTATAGAATGATGTCAGGAGAACTTTTTGATATGCATTATAGCTTAAGATTAGTGTTTGTGTTTAAGAAATTTGAGCGACCAATGTTACAAACAAGGTCTCCGTACTTGAAGTGTAAACATTGGCCGCTGTCCATTATGCATTAGGGCTGCCACCTGCTAGTAAAATACTATTGAGATTTTTGCTCCTAAAAGTTTGCTTTAACTCTATATTACATAATAGTGAAGTAAAATATAGCTAAGTACCTACTTACAATGTAAGTAAAATTAATTTAAATTGTAATTTAAAAGTACATTATGGTGGTTCGGTAGTATGACGGACTGCTTAGAAGTTTTTTTGTTGGTTTCACCTTTCCACTACATTTTGTCAACGTGAAACTTGTATTTGCGCAAATCATTTTCTAATATACTTCAATTCAAAATCATACACCTAGCTACATGTAGCAATGAGTTATTTTATTTATTTCAGGAGCAAAGTTAAAGCGAAATCAAGACAGAAAGAAAGAAAAAGTCGTCAGCGTCTTGGGGCTCGTGAGTATAAAAACTATAGCCAAGAAATGCTGGAACTAGCAGTCGAGTTAGTGCAAAATGATAAATTATCGGCACGAGCAGCTGCGCGACAGTTTTCCATAGTTTGTTTTTAAATAAAACAATTTTTTCATTTCTCTTTCTTTCTTTTTGTCAACCCTAGTACCTAAAATCAGTTGTATGGAAATTAGCAAAAAATACCCGGTAACATTGGCCACTGTGATAAACAGCGAAAGTGGCCACTTTTGATGGTTTACTTTATTTCATCGCCTTCTTTGGCCAGATTTTTACCATAGCTCTTAACAATATGGGAATAGGGCTGATAGTTCAGACAATATAAGCTGTGGATAATGTTGACAGAAAGTGGAGCTAACTTTGGCCAGTCTTTCAAGTTACTTTTAAGATACAAAACCAGTTATTTTCAACAGATTTTATATGCTTGACTAATAGTAAGTCGTGTATTCTTCGCGTTCAGGTCATAAAATCAACACTTTTTCCTAATTTTTTTTGGTGTAGCAACAAACTTTCTACAAAATGTGGACAAAGTTGGAGGATTTCACGGTACCTAAATATAATTTTGTATGTTAAAAAACAACTATTAATTTAAACAACATTCAAAATAAAACCAAACAAAGAATATTATGGTTTAAAAGTTTCCTATTTTCGTAATAACTTTTACTCATTGTCAGTGTTGCCAACTTTTCTCCCGAGTCCACTAGAAGTCGCAATTTTTTTTAAATATTTTTATTCTTATTACCGATGTTCGATCGTCCATTTTAAGATTTGAGAATGAACACATAAGTTATTCACGGTATTTTTTTAGCATCATCCTACTACAATAATATCATAAAATAGTTTACTCAAGATGTTAGTGAAGATGTTATGTTTGTTAGATGTTGGTTTTTTTATCCCGGAAGTATGTTGCCGTGTGATTTTTTTCGAAATTACTTTGTTTTTCGATCTCCATGCAAATCAGCGTTCAAATCCATAGTAGTTTCCGCATTTGAAAGAAATAAATCGTAGGTAAAACGTCAGTAGTTTTATGATTTATTTCTCACTTTCACAGGGTTTAAATAAAAAAGGCCTATGTCCAGCAGTGGACGTCTTTCGGCTGAAATGATAATGATGAAATAAAACATAAAACATGCCATTATCGTGTTATTATAACATTTTCTGCGCTTAAGTAGTTTATTGTATTGTTTTCTACAAATTGAATTAGTCTAGCACTCTAACCCACCAGTCACTAAAAGCAAAATATTGTCCGCCAGCACCCCACCCCTGTGTCCAAACCCCCAGGTTTAGTGGAAATCCCACTAAGTTGACAACACTGCGTTTTTACGATTTTATCGTTGGCCACAGATAACTAAAACGTGAAAAATAAAACGTTTCCTTGCGTATTTCAATTATGGTAGTTTTTGGTAGAAAGTGTATTATAAATTGGTTTTTCATTTTTCGGCTATCATTGTACATTTTTATTTATAAGCAGTAGTAGACCATCAGTTGTAATCAAAACAAAATTTAATTATAGCAAAAATATTCAGAAGCGAATAGTTCATCTATGATGAAACGAAACGCGTTCACGAAACAAATTCTGCCCAAAAAAGAGTACGTCACTAACCAATTCTGCTTAGTTTGAATCAGATAAAGTCTCACAATTCCGAATATTGAAGCCGATTACAACTGGCGGAACGCCAAATCGTCAAATGATTCTGATCAGTTGGCTTCATTTCTATTCACAATTGGCTTCATTTTACGATTTTCGAATTGCAAAACTCTATTTTATTATGAAACCAATTATGAACGTTAAGGCCCTGCGCAGAAACTAGAGTTTCGCAATTCGAAAATCGTAAAATGAAGCCATTTGTGATAGAAATGAAGCCAACTGATCAGAATCATTTGACGATTTGGCGTTCCGCAATTAGGCTGCTGGAGTTGGCTTCAGTTCGGAGTTGCATTCAGAATCAAAATAAGTTTCGCAATTAGGCTGCAGTCGTCTAAATACAGGGTGGATAATAATCCAATAGACCGTAAACGTTTCACAACGGGTTTCATAATTTTGGTGAAAATGAAAGGTGCCGTGCTCAATCCAAAAGGTAGGACGTTAAATTGATAAATTTTGTTATTAAAAGCAAAACGAAGGTACTTTTTTGATTCGTTATGAAGTTTGATTAAAAAGTAAGCGTCCTTTAGATCTAGAGTGGCCATATACCAGTCTTTAGATGTTAATTTTAGAGCAGTACGTAAATCTTCAAGTTTAAAGTGGTCAGGAGTAATAAATTGATTTATTTTTTTAAGATTTAAAATGAACCTCATTTTCCCATTAGATTTAGGTAGGTGTAAGGAAAAAGCTTGACAAGTATTGGCCACTACATGGTTTACACTCTGAGACGGCACCTATTTGTAAAAGATTGTTTATTGCTTCCATAAGCTGTGTACGTTCAGAATCAGTATAATCACGTGGAATGGGGAACGTGTCTTGGACTACTGGAGATGAAAAAAGTATTTTGTATCCTTTGATCCACGACAAAATGGTTTGGTCGTCTGTGATTTGTGTCCATTGAGGGTAGAACAATGATAAACGGCCAGCGTACTTAACTGCATTTAGTATCGGCGGCGAGTCGCAGGAGGTGCTGGCGGCGGCGGCGGGGGAGGCGGCGGCGGTGCCGGCCACGCTGTCCTGTAGGGGCCGTACGCTGGCGGCGGCGGCGCAGGGGCTCGCGGGGCTGCAGGCCCGCGGCTCCTCGTAGCACCCGGATGCCTGCGCGTCGGGGCAGGAGCTCGCCGGTTTTTTGGAAACGACGTGATAGATTTCTTGGGCTGGGTTTTATCGTCTGCTTTTAATTCGACGCCGGATTTGTTCACGGCCCTCGCAGATTTAATTGTTTCAGCCAAATTCTCCCCGAACAAGAAGGAATCAATTTTTGTGCTCGTAAGATGTTCTTTCATATCTTTTTTAAGAGACGATAGAACGAAATGTTTTCTAGTGGCAGAATCATTGAGCTGGATGTCACAAAAAAGGCGAGCGACGTCCATGAGTTTTTGAAGCAACTCGTTATCCCTGTCTTTCGAGTTAAGATGTGATGTAATAATTTCGCCTAAGCAAGATACAGCTGACGCCATTTGCACTTGCTTAGCCTCAATACCCTTGTCTCGCTTAATAGCGATATCAGCGAGCGCTGCTTTAATTTCAGGGTTAATCTTAGGTGCTCCTATGTAAAGACAGTTCGCGGGCAAGGGATATTTTGCTATAAGGGTCTTTTTTACTTCTTTGCTAAGACCTTCTTGGGCAAGATGTTGTAAACGCGATGCGAGTTCCGGACGTATATCTTTGTTATACTTAATTTGTGATAATGGGTCATCACCTAAAATTTCTAGTGTCAGTATCTAACACCTGAGGTTCTTCCTGGCTAGGATTTTCAGGAGCCAAGACCGAGGCGGTTTTGTCAGAATCATTGGTTGGAAATGACGCTGGGATCTCTTGGCAGACATCCAGGGGCGTAGCTACCGGCGTATCTGCCGTATCAATTATACGGGGCCCCCGGGCCACGGGGGCCCCCAACGTGCGTATTTTTTTTTAAATTTCCTAAAGGACAAAAGTAAAAAAAAGCAAATCAGCTGTAAATGATTTAATAAATTAGTTGATGATGATGAATAAATATTTCTTTTAATTTTATGCAAACATTTTTTTTTTTTGTGAGAAATCTTTACCCTTCCTAAGGGCCCCCCAACAAATCTTTATACGGGGCCCCGCCAAGGCACACTACGCCACTGCAGACATCGTTTATAATTTGCTCGGTAATCTGACAATCATTATGTGCGACATGGGCAGGGGAGTCTGATAACCAGATATCTGGGTCCAGAGGTGAGCAAGGTGACTCTGTAAAGAGTACAATTATTGTAATTGTCTTTAGTTAATAAAGCAATGTATCGAGTTCGTCCCGATGACGGCTCTGAGAATACTGCTATTTTAGCATATTGTTATGCTTATTTTTCCAGACTTAATTATATAAAAACACAGCGCCCATTATCATCAATGAATTTATAGAATTTTTGGTCAGTGGGTCGTCTTAGTTCAAATAGTAAGTGGGTAGTTAGCAAAATATGGCAATTTTAATTTCAAATTATTGCTTATCATTACATAGACATAGACTTTACTAAGTTACATTTTATCATGTTTCGTAATGGGGCACTGATTGCGATAACTACTGTTATCAGTTTTCGGTTTTGTACAATTCCCGCTGAATTGTACGGTTACCGTTACGTTTTTGAATGCGGTGAAATAGTCCCGCAGACTATTTCGGTTGCATTCGTCTGGGTAAGTATTATGGTAATTGTGTAAAAAACACATAAGAAAATAATACGTAGGTAGGTACCTGGTAGATGAATTTCGCTTCGCATCCTTGTAGCACAATCACGAGTTGGTGAATCTTCTTCTCGGGAATCACTATCCGAGTCACTGTACTTAGTCCTACGGATCTTGCGTTTTAACTTTTTCACTTTACGCATCAAATGGAACATTTCGTCTTCTACCGACCGTTTTCTTTTTGGCATTTTAGTACGTGAGGAGCGCGAATCAGAAATACGTGTTGAGCGGTCGAGCACTAAACTGCGAATGACCAGAGGAAGTCGAGCTATGACAGTCTAGGGTTTGTAAAGTACCCACAAAAAAAAAAAAATACTCTCAACCACAGTGCAAAGCGGTAAACACTAACGGCGTAACTACATGTTGTCTATAATGTAAAATACTAATCTCGAGGACGAAGCGCGAAGACGACTACTACCGCCAATACGTCCCCAAATTTTCAGGTGACGAAGATTGCAATCAAATAAGGGCACTAAAAGAAGAAATTAATATTCTCCAATCGCAATTAAGTAGTGCTCATTCAGAGATAGAATTACTAAACCAGGAAAATAGTAAACTAAAATTGGCAAATGATGATTTGAGTAACAAAAATCAGGTGTAATACAAAAAAATCACAACAGGTAGCCCTGCAAAGACTACGAGAAATCAAAGTACGCCAAAGAAAAAAAATTCAACTAAAAGCAAAACAAAGGGAATACAAACTGATACTTCCGATATTACGAACTTCAGTATTGAAATGGGTAGCCATATAAACAAGTCGCAAAATATGAACACAATAATTGATCTCAACAACCTCCTAAAAAGAAGAAGATGTGTTCTCAGCACAGATACGAACTATCATGTCTTAACTACTGCACAAAGAGTATTAATAAAAAAATAATTTTTTACTTAACGCAAGTAAAAGTCCGAAATAAGTTTTTTTTTTTCTTATAATACCTAAAATCACGAACATTATTTTAAGAGATAAAAATAAAGAATGACACAAAAAAAAATCATTTTGGCGGGACACGACGACAAAGACCGAATGAATGAATGGAATTTTATTTACCGGATTTATAAAGTAATGAATGGACATCACTATTGAATTCAGTGTCAAACAATTAATTGTATCGATAAATCACTATCAATACACCCGCGTAGGTACAGTCGCCAGCACATCAAGCTACTACAATCTGTCAAATTTCTTTAATAAATTTTCAACTTTATTGCTCACGCATAAGGTTCAAACGTTCAAAGTTGATTGGGAAAATTTGACAATTTCGGGTAGCTTGATGTGCTGGCATCTGTACAGTAGTTACAGACATACCTAAGCTGATTGAAGTACTTACCCTTATGTGATAATTAGGTATCACCGTGTTGGCCGCTTTCTATATTCAATCCCAATCCTTAATGCGGTACGGTACTTAGTAGGAGGAAACAGAGAAATCGTCGAAAATGACTGAACGACTGTCCGAATGACTGATGATGAATGTCGTGAATGTCGTCGTGGTAGAGATTGCCTAAGGTATTAAGTCCGCCTTTGTACCTTTTAGTGCGAAAAGATTAAATAAATAAATAAATCGTCACGTAACGAAAAAGCGTTAAATATACCCCCTCCATGCGACTTTTTATAACATAATTATAAATTATAATAAAGAGAGTCAGAGAGAGATATAGTTTTCAGGATTTTCGAGGGTGCTGAAGATGATAGTGAGGTCAAAATGAAAATCCAAGATGGCGGCTGCGAATTTTTTTTCAAGTTTTTTGTAATGGGTGATTGGGTATCGTTTTTATGGTTTTCAGGGGTGCTGAAAACGATAGTGAGGTCAAAATGAAAATCCAAGATGGCGGCTGAGAATATTTTCCAATTTTCGCGGGCACCATCTTGGATTTTCATTTTGAACTTCATTCCTGCCGGGGGGTCCCACGACCTCCGATGTTTTTATTTGGAGTTACGTTACTTACGCAAATATTCTTTTTCGCAATCGATTTCTCACTGCTCAGTATCGTGACTCCGTTTCAATTCAAACTCTCATAGGTCTTTCTCCATCTGCAAAGCTATTCACAACCATCCGACAGGCTATCGTATCAAAAATGACACATTTCGATAAACTGATTTGCCTTGCCCCCGAGAGCAAACAGCCGTCGGAAGAATAGTTGTCGTCTATTTGATTTAAACTGATAAAATTTTCGGGTTTTCGACTTGTGAACAGCGTTTAGTGGACTCCTACGATAACATTGATTGATGTTCGATACGGTACGGAAGCGTATCGAGTGGTTGTGAATAGCTTTGCTGTTACGATCGGTGGCGTGACGTGATGGAGTGGATTGACGTAAATATTAAGACCTGCAGACCTATGCGGTAATTGCGTAATACACTATCAGTATAGTTAGCGCCACGAAAGATGAGACTTGACTCCGCATCCGCGCTCTTTCCGCCGCCCCTATGACGTCCGGTCCCGTCCCGCGCTCAGACCTCATACCGCTAGAGACCTAAAATCGTGTACTGCGCAAGTCAAACCACGTAGTGTGTCAAGTATCGTCTTTCGTGCCACGCATTATAATAATGGGTTTAATTTTGACAGTTAAAACAACATTCATTGCGCTATCGAAGTTGTTGAACAGACACGTTTTGAACATATGAAGGGGAACTATATTTTCTATCACCAAAATTTATATTTGTCATCAAGTTGTATCACCTAATAAATAGATGTATCGCCACGAAATATTTTCGTTCTCAGATAGCGGGGCTCCGTCGACATAGGATGCAAGAACGAGCGAAGGGCACCCCGAGGTTCGGTTTGGTTGGGTTACTTTAAACCCTTTACACAGAAATAGGGGCCCCGCGAAGCGGGGCTCCGTCGACATAGGATGCAAGAGCGAGCGAAGGGCACCCCGAGGTTCGGTTTGGTTAGGTCACTTGCATTGTTTGGTGACTACATTTTGGTGACAGATCTACTATTTGGAGGACAAACCCTATTATTTAAGAAACCCAAAACTAATTAAATTGGTGATAGCTTAAATGATACCCCATATGAAGCAACTAACAGCGCCCCGCGGTTTTACCCCATAAGCTTCGATCCCGTGGGAATATAGGGATAAAAAATCCTATGTGTTAATTCTGGTTATAAACTATCTGTGTGCCAAATTTCATCCTAATCCGTTCAGCCGTTTGTGCGTGAAGAAGTAACAAACATACAAAGACACTCACAAACTTTCGCCTTTATAATATTAGTGTGATGCAATATCCTTCAAATTGAGATAGATAGTGTAATGGAATAAGGGTGCTATTCTGTAAAAATCTCACGAGAAAACCTTGAACTAGTTTACAAAAAAAAAAAAAACAACCGACGCATTTTCGTTTTTTTACACCGACTTCCGAAATTAATAGTAGATTGAACAACTAAAGCATAAAAGAAGCTATATCACCCCAAGACGTTTATATCCACCCGAGCCGCAGGCGAGGGTGGATAGTTAAGTCGAGGGGTAAAATGGCTTGTTTATGCCTGAGTTATACAATCTGCTTTTCACTTCGATTGCGAGAAAATGAAATAGGCATAAAGTATACAGTACATAATTAATAAAAATGTTGCAAAGCATAGCTAATTCCCGCCACCACAGATAGCACCGCCAAAAAACTTTTTAATTTTGTCATTCGACTTGGGTACTTCATACTGCCAAGTCATAAACACGTTTCTTTGCGTTTTTAAATAAATAATGACAACTATTTTACCTGATTTGATTAAATTAACGATAGAAAACACGGAAGTGGTATAAATTAAAGAAAATGAAATAAATCACGACTTTAATCTGCGAAGTTTTATTGTGCGTGTGGCTGTTGGGCCTGATTACCTTAGTCTTAGAAAAAAAATTTACTTTATGCACTAGAACATAAAAAGCGATTTTATGTCGCCTAAGCACAACATAAAGACGAACTTTTAGAGCATGAGAAGTGAAAAGTTATTTTTCACTTTCTATAAATAATAAAAGAAAAAATTTCATTAAAAAACACTTTTATAATTCAGTAAATACATTTAAGTAGGTAGATTATTACATATTAGGGGATGTTAGCCAAATAGTCCTTGACATGCGCAGGCTCCAGCCGGCGGAACCCGCTCGCGTCGCAGATGCCGACCTCTATGTTGTCTGCGGTCATCTGACCTTCGAAGCCTTCCTTCAGTGTTAAGATCGCTGTGTGGACGGCATCGTCTAGTTCAAGGTCTTCTGTGTATCTGGGGATTGTTAAAAAAGAGGTTTTAGTTAGTACATTTTAGCACGGGAAGTACAGATGCCAGCACATCAAGCTACCCGAAACTGTCAAATTTTCCCAATCAACATTGAACCTTATGCTTTAGCGATAAAGTTGAAAATCTATTAAATAAATTTGACAGATTGTAGTAGCTTGATGTGCTGGCGTCTGTACAAAAAATTATAGTTGTCTATGAACCAAATAATTAGAAAAATCTACAATACCTAAGAACCAAAATAATAAAAAACGGTATCTACATGAGGTAACAATATAGAATATAATACTGTTTATTATGTACAGTACACTATATAAGGTGTAAAAAAATTAACTGCAAGAACTTTAAGAGGTGCTTTAGACCATCGAACTGAACAACTTTCACTATGGGACCAACTCTGAAATCACGAAAAAAAAATGAGCTGTTTCATACATTTTGGCCGAGTAGGTATTGAACTTTTGTATGAAACAGCTGATTTTTTTTTCGTGATTTCGGAGTTGGTCCCATAGTGAAAGTTGTTCAGTTCGATGGTCTAAAGCACCTCTTAAAGTTCTTGCAGCTAATTTTTTTACACCTTATATAAATTACAGACATAAATATAGAAACATTACAAAGGATGACACCACAAAAGTAAAATATGCGTAAGACGTCATAAAAAAGCAGTATTTAATAAAAACATTTTGGGCATGGCACCAAAAGCACAGAATACTTAAAGTACTACGTACAGAAAGGCCACTCCCTACCCCGCACTCACATCAGTTACCGCACCTCACCCCGCACTTCGAGGTTACCGTCGCAGTTCTTTAACAAGAGCGCTCGCAAACACAAGTACCTCACGCACACATTCATACGTATACAAACGTCATTTTTTAATGTAGTAGTAGTAGGTAATTATTTTGCGAGCGTTGTATGGAGTGTCCGGGGTGTGCTAAAAGTATACAATAAGTTGCCAAAAAGTATCACAGACCTACACAAAATGAACCAATTCAAATTATGCTTGCACGAATTCTTAGTTACAAAATTGTACTATTCAATTAATGATTATTTAAATGAAAGATGAGTCGATTTTATCTGAAATGGCACCACAAATTAAACTTTTATTGAAATTTTGATCTGACATGTATAACAATACATTTTTTTAATTTGACAATCTATTGCTTAATGTACCTAACTCAATTTAAAATTTATTTTGTACCTACCTAATAATTATATTAATTTGCACACCTCAGTAGGTTATAATACAATGTACTTTTTATACTTGTAACACCTTTTTAACATGTATTATGCAAATAAATGCTTTGATTTTATTTGAAAAAAAAATGGGCGGTCTTATCGCTAAGAGCGATCTTTTAAAGACCTTTGATGGATTAAAAAGGGGAAGGAGAGAGAAATACTGTAAATATAGTCCGCGCAGAACTAGTTGGCCGCGCCTTAGGTATGTGTGCGGTGGAACGGAGGGGCGGGGGCGCATTACTCAGTACGTGCGTTGCGAACCGCCGCCTCACCCCTGTCCCCACCTCAGCGGCCAACTAGTTCCGCGCGGCCTATTGTCTGTGGTGTACCATTTACATAATAAAATAAAATATATAAGTACCTAAAGTATATTATACAGGGTCCCATTAAAATAGATGGACAAATTTTAACACAGCGCTCAGTACGTCTAACCAAAGATATCCAAGCAAAAAAACTGAAAAGCAAAAAATAATAAACTTTTTTAATTTAACCTTAATAAATAAGTTCTTAAACTAATGCAAGTATACCTAAGTAATTTAGAGTCGGCGCCAAACAAACAAATTAATATCGTTGCGAGTGGACGTGCGAAGAGCGCATTTTTTGTTTGAAATGTTAATGTTTATCGCTAGAGATTTCACGTTGCTTATTTCTTTAAATTTAAGGTAATTTAGTAATCTTTGTTCATTGATTGTTTGGCGCCGACTCAAAATTACTTAGGTATACTTGCATTAGTTTAAGAACTTATTTATTAAGGTTAAATAAAAAAAGTTTATTATTTTTTGCTTTTCAGTTTTTTCGGAGGTTTAATTTTTTGTTAAAAAGTTTTTATTTTATAATTTTTTGAGGCTATAATTTACTAATTACTACATGCTTAATTTTTGATTACTTTTAAAATACCTACCTTACTTTAGACATTAACTGTTATATAATCCTACTTTAACTATTATTTTTTGTGTAATATAATACTAAATAATATAATGTAATACTTAAAAAAAACAGGCTTTATATACCAACATAGATAGGCCTTTTATTTTAATTGTAATACACAGCTCAGCATTAAAATCTGTGAATGAACAATAAATCACCCCTATTTTCCCACCCTTAGGGTAGGATTTTTTTTTCCAAATTTACATGGGACCAACTTCGAGGTATGCCCTATCCAATAAAAAAAGAGTTATCAAAATCGGACTACTCTGTAAAAAGTTAAGCGTGGTCATACATTACAATCAGTGAGTGAACAATCAATCATCCCCTGTTTTCCTACCCTTAGGGTTGGAATTTTTTTTCCAAATTTATATGGGACCAACTTCAGGGTATACCCTTTCTAATAAAAAAAGAATTATCAAAATCGGACTGCTCTGTAAAAACTTACGCGTGATCATGATCATACATAAAAAAAAAAAAAAATGTACTCGTCGAATTGAGAACCTCCTCCGTTTTTTTTCGTCGGTTAAAAAACACTGATTAGTGATTTTATTTTAACCTAAAATAATACATTGCCGGCACATTCGTGTATTTTCGTTAGCTGATTATTTTTCTTGTAAGTGTCTAATGCGTTTTTCTTATATATTTTTTTACCATCATCCTGATTTTGGTGGTCTGAATGATTTCTAAAAGTTTGTCCAACTATTTTAATGGGACCTTATACAGGGTGTTACAGAAAGGGTATATCAATACAAACGGGTTGAAGAGTGTATCTGGTCAAGAATCTCTGTACAAAATTTCAGCTCAAAAGCATTCACTTTGAAAATGTTTAATATTAGGTCCTTACATATGAAATTGGCGTTTTGTATGGAAGGAACAAAAAGTCGAATATTTTTTAATATAATATATTTAATTAATCAAAGTATGAACCATTGTTTTCAATGCACTTTTGCCATCTTATAGGTAGTTCATTGATCCCTTTACTAAAAAAACCAGTCGGACGGGAATCAATAAAATCTTTGAAGGCGATTTGGACTGCCCCATCGGAGTTGAATTTTTTCCCTTGCAAAAAGTTATCCAAATTGCGAAAAAAATGGTAATCTGTTGGAGCAAGGTCCGGGGAGTACGGAGGATGTCTAAGACATTCCAATTCAAGCTCTTCTAATTTGGTAGCCGTCTGTTGCGCAGTGTGTGGTCTGGCGTTGTCGTGAAGCAGCAGTGGCGTGGAGCTTTTTAATCTTCCCAATTTGCTTCAAGTGAATTAAAACAGTTTTATCACTAACATCGAAGCCTGCAGCTAACTCGGACGTGGTTTGCGATGGGTCCGCTTCCACAATAGCCTTCAATTCTCCATTATCAACTTGGGTCTCAGGCCGTCCACGGGGCTTGTTCTGCAGGTCGAAATTTCCAGAACGAAAACGTTGGAACCAAAAACGAACTGTGTTTTCTTTTGCAACATGACCGCCATACACATCATTCACCCTTCGAGTCGTTTCCGCAGCACTAGTGCCACGGCGGAACTCGTACTCGTAAATAATACGATATTTTAAATTTTCCATTTTGTAAAATGAGTGACGCAAACAGAAAAAACAGAAGAAAAAAAACAAATGAATGACGGTCATCGAAGCACAAATACATGAGTAAATAGCTGTACAAATTTGAATTTGGAATTCCTTACCAAAGAGGAGAAATTCGTGATTAAAGTGGCCAGTACGAAAAACGCCAATTTCATATGTAAGGACCTAATATTTTTTTATTTCGACATCACGGCGCTGCAATGGCGCGCGGAGGCGTGATGTGCGTCTACTAGGCGCACATACACACTACAGATAATGACCCTCGTAGTGCGGTGACACGTTTGTTATGATTTCGATTTAATAAACTATCGAAATAAAAAATATTAAGCATTTTCAAAGTTACTGCTTTTGAGCTGAAATTTTGTATAGAGATTCTAGACCAGATACAGTCTTCAACCCGTTTGTATTGATATACCCTTTCTGTAACACCCTGTATATACAAAAACATAAAGCAAAAAAGATCTGTGAAAACGTATAACATAGCTAAATTTCCTACTTTGTGCAATGGATGCTCTTAAGAATTAACATTAAAACAGGGTTTTCAAAACTCTGCCTTGCGGAGATATGCAACGCGAAAATGAAGATTATGACGCGAGGACGGTATACGAATTTGAATGCTGTTGCCTAGTAAATAAAGTTCACAATCGCTAAGACCATGCTTGAGAGCGCGGACTCCCAAGACATAGCAGACCTGTTTATTGTAAGATCACTGAAATTATCATTTTAGCTGTTTTTTTTTTATTGGAATTATTGTAAGTAACTGTACTGTTGGTTTTTTTTTTTCGTTAGCCTGTACTGTCCCACTGCTGGGCAAAGGCCTCTCTGTACTTCGTTAGCCTGTACTGTCCCACTGCTGGGCAAAGGCCTCTCCGTACTGTTAGTTAGCTTATTTTAAATAAATATATAGTTTTTTCGTGTTAATAGTGTAGCCACACTTCGGCTATTAGCCATACATGAAGAAAAACATGCCAAATGCATAACCTCCTCCCTTTTTTGAAGTTGTTTAAAAATTATTTGATAGCAGATAACAGGTCAGGTTTTAAGAAACCGCCAGCGGGGCAATTGCGTAACACATTATCAATCGGAAGCGGTTTGATTTTGACAGTTCAACAGCATTCATTGGGTTATTTACGTGTTGAGCAGACAAATTTTTCGAACTTATGAAGCAATGGATTAGCAATTTGCTCCAAAATGATTCAGATTCCGATTGATAATATGTTATGCAATTAGGGTGCAGGTTTGCATACATACCTCTTTTCCAAGAAAGTCTTCCCGTTATTATAATTCTTGCCCATAGCGGTGGCCTTCCACGCGAAGTAGGCGCCCGACGGGTCGCACTGGAAGAGGTAGGGCCTGTCGGATTCCCAGCCGCAGATCAGCAGAGACACGCCGAAGGGTCGGACACCTCTGTGGAGAAATAATTGTGTTAAATGATAAATGATTTATTTTCTGTAAGTAGGTTTGTACAAACATTTTTACACGTCAATGATATTTTTTTAAGCTAGATGAGGTCGGCGTTTCCTATCTGACTACTCTGAGAAGAAAGTCCGAAACAAACTCAGAGCCCAGAGGTCACAGTCTCTTTTAAAGTCCAGACAAAATTTTGGTCAGATCAGGTGAAGACCATGTAGATTGGTGTCTGAAATGGTCTTTTGAGAAAAGAACCACACAGATTGAGTGGACCTGTCCAGTCAGTGCACGCATTTGTCAAAAATCGTGCAGCTCAACTCAGAACTCGAGGACCTCAACAATTCGACGAACAATACCAAAGAAAGGACATTAGGGTAGGCCGCGTAAATTACTCAAACTGCCAGATCATGATTAAAACTAACTAAGAAGGAAAATAGAAAAAATGAATACAGAAAAAAGAAATGACCCACATAGTCCTCACATTCACAATAATTAAATAAAATAAAAATACTTTACAAAGTAAATATTCATGTCATTGTATATATAAATATGTCAATGTGTATATATAAAAAAAAAATCGGACATAATCTTTGAGGACCATAATTTTTTATTGGTTTGGTTTTAGTCATAATTTCAGCCGAAAGACGTCCACTGCTGGACATAGGTGTCCCCAAAGCATCGCCACTTCGACCGGTTTTGTGCGTCTCGCATCCAGCGGATTCCCGCAGCTTCCACGAGGTCATCGGTCCATCTTATGGGATGCCTTCCAACGCTACGTCTTCTGGTACGCGGTCACCACTCCAGAACATTTCGGCCCCATCGACCATCCGTTCTGCGAGCGATGTCCCCTGCCCACTGCCACTTAAGTTTGGCAATTTTGGTTACTTTGGTTCTCCTATGGATCTCTTCATTTCTGATTCAATCACATGGGGAAACCACGCATAGCCCTCTCTATTGAGCCCTTTGAATGACTTTCAGCTTCGTTAGATAAAAATACTATAACAGAGTATCTACAGGCGGTACCCCGACAAAAGAACCTTGAGCATTCGCGACAGAACTTCC
Source organism: Amphipoea oculea (assembly GCA_945859645.1). Taxonomy (NCBI): domain Eukaryota; kingdom Metazoa; phylum Arthropoda; class Insecta; order Lepidoptera; family Noctuidae; genus Amphipoea; species Amphipoea oculea. The sequence continues at coordinate 10,347,571 of OX243891.1, read as the reverse complement.
TCGTACGAAAGGGATGCAGCGTACCCTGCGCACGCCCCTTTATCATAAAACTCGCAAAATTTTTGGAATTATTTTAATAAAATAAGAATAGCGATCTTTTTAATTAAATTAAAACAAGGATTATTTAGATTTTTAAATTATCTATCCATTGGTGAAATCCTCAAATTAATAGAATGTCAACTTTAGCAAAAGATGAATGCAATCAATAATTTTATTCCTTTTTTTAAAAGGAGATTTTAAATGTATTAGTAACATATAAAAACAAATAATAACGGCCAATGTGATGATAGGATATCGAACATTAATAATGTGCTTTCAGATGTAGTTTATTTCTCATAATTATTGAGTTAATAGCCTCAGAATAACGAAGAAAAACGCGGTTTTGGTCAGGGTACCGCCTTCACTGGCTTAGATAACTCTACAGGAATAAATTCTATTTCCAGTTTGTTCTCTAAACTTACCCAGACTGCGTATACTCCTGCATCACAGTAGCCACTCGCTGCACCAGCTGTGCAGTGGGTATTGGCTCATGGTACATCAGGAAGTACTGCTGGGCCATCTTACGTGCCTGGGTGACCAGGAGACGGTAGTCAGGGCCCATGCCGGAGTACACCATGCCTGGAAGATAGAGATAACGGATTATAACAATACTATTGCAGCAGATACAAATAAATAAAATTCAAGTGTCTGTTTTGAATGTCAAAATAACAGCTTTTTACTAAAGTCTCACCGCCCCAAATTTGCTAAAGATGTAAACAACAATGGCAGCTCGAAATTGAATAAAATCGATAAACAAGAGCTTTTATTTTAAGTAATGTTTGTTTTCGTCTAGTTAGCACGGAGATTTAGACAAAAACTAACATTACTTAAAATAATAAAAACTATAACAAAAACAATTTTTAAATTATTTATCTGTCTTTCTGTTAGTTCTGGCTAATCTCTGATACGGCTGGACCGATTTTGACGGTACTTTCACTGGCAGATAGCTGATGTTAGTAACTTGGGCTTGAAGCCTTGGCTTAAACTTTGAAGCTTTGGCTTGAAGGAGTAACTTTTTTTTTTTTTTTTTTCCGTTAGCCTGTATTGTCCCACTGCTGAGCAAAGGCCTCCCCCATTAACTTAGGCTGCTTTTATTTTAGAAAAAGAATTAGGATTCAACCCGTGATACACTCACACAGTATACGTATAGTTTGTAAAAGAATTTACAAGCAAAATTGAATTAATGATGATTTTGTAAATGCATTTGCCATGACTAAGTCCAAATATGTTTGTCATTGTTTCATCATATTTTAGGGTTGTCTCTTAACGAGTTAATAATATTATTAACACCAGCTGTCGCTGACAATCATTGCTGGGGCTCTGTCCAGGATAGGATTGTAGCGTTATGATGAGTGATGGCCGCTTTGCTTGGATGATCTTTGTCTTTAAGTAATAGGTAATACGGGCTGGTGTCCGCAACTCCACGTCAATGCGCGTATTTTGCGTACGGTTGTCTTTAAGTATCATGTTACCGCAAATAAACATATGATTTTCTTTCTTTTCTTCGTTTTCGTTTTGTGTAATAAAATCCTTTGTCTAAGAAACTATACTCCATTTGGAATAAGATTAAATGTTTAAATAAACCTTTTTTAAACACAATAGAAGTCAAAATCAGTTGAATGTACAGCGTTCAACAGATTTTGACTTCTATTGTGTTGTTGGCATGAAAAATGGCAGATGCAATAAACAGTTGGTATTGTTACCTTGTTTTTGCTTTTAACCTTTTGAACGCCAGAGTATAAACGTATCGCCCGCCGTACCCCTGACGCCAGGCAACTTTAATGTAGTTTTAAATAATAGGAAAAAGAAACACAGAAAACTTAATTTAGTATATTTATTTTGTTTTAAAAAAATGTCGTTTTCTTGTCGTCTATAGACGACGGTGGCGTGTTGGGCACGTTTTCATTTGTCGGCTATACACGACCGTGGCGTTCAAAAGGTTAATGTCATCCTTATACCTACGGAATAGAAGTCAAACTCGGTTGAACGGACAGTAAAAAGGTTTGTTTAACCGGTCAAGGACTGCGGTCCACCGATCGGCGAACAAACAATAGAAAATCAATTGTGTCTCATTAGCGGAGCTTGACAGATTAAATTTCTAATGTTATTTCAAATAGTGTATAGTATATTACTTTCACAGCTAGTAACTTACCAATATGGCCGGTGATCATCTCCACCTTGTTGACGCTGTGCTCATCATACAGGATGCTCTTGTGCTTGTTCTCTGTGGCTATCACGACGCCATTGGATGCTGGAAAAAAGTAGAGTTGTGAACTGTCATTACTGATCCGTAATTAAGCAGGGAAACATCGTCTAGACTTGATTTTAATAAAGAAAGGGTCATCTGAGACATTCTAGGATGTAAGGCCAGTAATACTGAAATGATGTTTAGCCCTGGAGATGAATACGGCTCCAGCTAAGGTTGCCTCTAGCCAGTAATGATTTTGCGAAAGGGTAAAATCAGTTGGCAATAATATGCCTATTTTGTTAAGTCATGCATGATAAACAGGAAATGGATTTAAGAATGTACCCTAAACCGAAGGTAACCAGCATTTAGCCAGTAAGTTTACACAGTCGTAACGAGAAATTATTATAACAGTGAATTGCATAAAATTACCGACGCTAATATAACCTATAAAATAAACAAAACTTACCTTTGATTCCGACGGATGTACCGCCGGCGGCTACTGCAGCTAACGCATATTCAATTTGAACTAATTTCCCTGAAGGGCTGTGAAAAAATGAGAATTTTCATTGTAATTACACCAAACATACACTCGAAGTTAAAAACACGAAAAATCATCGAACTAATTATAAATTAACTACGAAAAATTGTCAAATAAGTAGGCAAATGGTTGGTTGTCGTGAATTAAAGGTTTTAAATACACAATAACACGTAAATAAATAGGTTTTATTACCTAAAAGTGGTGAGAGAGAAACTGTAACGTTCCGACGCCATGATTACAAAGCGATTTGTCAAAATTTCGCGCTGTCATGTTGTGAGCAATGGCCAAACGTCAAGGCTTCGTTTTGTTGTTCCTACACCGTTTCAGACAAAATAATTTTCTTCATTGATCATCATCATTCACAGGCAGCTAGTGGCTACTCTTAGGTCTTACCAAGGGGTATCGTATTACCCAGTTACTGGGTTGTGATGGGCATGTAAAATACTGCTGAGATTCAGCTGCATCAACTTAAACTGGAAGCCGACTAACGTAATTGGGAAAGGCTAGGTAAATTCACATATAGGTGATATAGGTTAAAAAGTTCACAGCCCAACTTCACCCTCTGCTGGGCATAGGCCTTTCTTTGAATCCTTTTACCAAACTTTTTTAAACTTATTTGCCATGTGTTCAATGCTGCAACTCTTCAAATTATTGAGCGAATCCAAAGACCCGAACTTCTGATTGGCTGAATGACTAACCAATTAGAAGACAGGGAATTCGCTCAATATTTTGGTTGATTGACGTTCCTTGCGTTCCTGAAAATATTTACTCCAGCTTCGCTGTGCTATTTATAAATTTAATGATTTAGAATATCGTTAAACAGCAGTAGCGTGATGGTATTCGAAGTTCCTCCAATGCACAGAACTGTATCGCCAGTTTCCGATATGTCAGAAGGCACGTTAGAGAGGAATCGCGCGGAAAAAGCGCTTATAGTTATAAAAAGGCCTCCAAATTCGCTCAAGAATCCTGGAAGCAAGAATTACTGTGATAAGAATGGCAACGATGTTAAGAAGTGTGTTGTTCAATGTAAATACACGGGGACGAGGAGCTTCGCGTTCTGGCTGTTCGTTTTTCTGGTTGTTGTGTTCGGGTTTGCGAATCTGGTGCTTTCAGCCTTTATGATGTTTGTGCTGAAGTTGGGCAAAGGTATTTTTTTTTTAACTAACTGCATGCAAACTCCTTGCCACTCAAAATTAGAAACTAAAAGACAGCACGCCAATAATACACAAAGGGGTACATAGACAGAGTTGTAAGTGTCATGCTTGAAGACTCTATTGCTATAAATTGGCAAAAAAACCGACTCCAGGCTGCGACTAAGGAATTTCTGGTGGGAAAACCCAGTAGCACCTGGCATGACTTGGGAATCAAAGCCACATTCAGCAATCAGCCTTTGCAAATAGTCGGCAAAAAATTTAATTTTTAAAATTGTTTTTTTACAAGCCTAAACTGTCCCTGCAATCCTGGGCAAAGGCCTCCAATTTTATGGAGCCTATCCAGCTTGTCCCACCATCTCCTATGTGGTCTGCTGCGACCTCACTGTCTCAGGGCATCAGTTCTGTGCTATTTGGGCCCACTGCCCATGTCCATGTCATGCCCAGTTCCATTTAAGTTGGGCAGCCTTTTGAGCCACATCAGCTGGATAGTCTTATCTTACAATGATATTAGAGACGTATATCCATACTAATATTATAAATTCGAAAGTATGTCTGTTCTGTCCGTATGTTACCTTTTCACGCCTAAACCGCTGAACCGATTTCAATAAAATTTGGTATAGAGATAGTTTGAGTCCCGAGGAAGGACATAGGATAGTTTTTATCCCAATATTCTCACGGGATCGAAACTTATGCAGGTGAAACCGCGGGGCGCAGCTAGTAATACTATAATTTTAAGACTTTTTTATTATTCCTTAACGTCCCACTGCGGGGCAAAGACCTCCCTACTCTCTTTCCACCTCTCTCTGTCCAGAGCTGCTTTCTATTCTATTTTTGAGGTTCTGGCTCCATCGATAATGTTAGATGATTTTGCCAATGTCAAGGTATGAGAAAGTAATGATCGTAAACAGTAACACAACTATTGATCAGTGTTTGTAGCGGTGGCATCCATGGATCCCCATGCTAAAAAAGGGCTGCTCTATTATCAGCTTATTTAGTGGCAGTTATACTGATTAATCCTAACTAATATTATAAATACGAAAGTAAGTTTGTTTGTTATCTTTTCACGCCTAAATCACTGAACCAATCATCCTGAAATTTTGCATATACGTTGTCAGGTGTACAGAAACAGGCATAGGGTACCTTTCATCCGGAAAAAAAGTGCTGTTCCCGAGGAAAACAACAATATTATGATAATAGATGGTGCCACGTGTCTTTCAAATCATGATTGACTTATATTAGAAACTTTAGAGTTTAGAGTTTTCTCGTGAGCGACACTTATGCGGGTGAAACCGCGGGCGCTGCCGCTGCTAGTGAATAAAATAAAAACAATAAAACAAGGCCATCAAATTAAATTAACAAATGATTAAACTAACTTTTCAGGAATGGAAAGTATGGAATTCCTGCCGGACCATAATGCGGTTAAGTTCTTTGGAGACACGGACTTTGAGCACCTGTATAAGAAGGACGGACTGATTGAGAGCTTCCGAGACACTCCCATGAGCATCTCCAGCGAGAATGGATCCGTTCTGTTCAATTTACAGACTAAGTAAGTGAACAAATGTGATTTCTCATAGTTTTCATACTTATCACTGAGACTGAAAGGACATGTCCAGTTTCTGCCCTCTGGTAATTCTGGTATAGATAAATGTTCATGATTTAAGGTTTTTCAGTAAGATTTAAAAATTTAGATTTAAATTACTATGGATTAATTAATTCAGTATTACTTGCGTAACATAATTCTCAAAAAAACAGTACTCAATCGTAGCTTCCGCTCTGCCATTTTAAACGGGAAGTACTAAAAATGTTTTTGAAGTTCCATTTTATCCCGTAATTATCTTTAAATAGTGTGAGCAATAATTATAAGCCGCTTATTTTAGATGAAAGGAATATATTAACGTATTTGCGTATATAATACGACAATATTACTAAAATATTTTAGTGTACACATCAAACGTGTTTTTCTTCGGATACCCACTTCCTAACATGAAGGTAAGTATTTATTACTTTTTTGACATGGCATTGACATTTATTTTTTGGTTGTCAATTCCAAGTTGCGTGTATGCGTTCCTTGCTTACTATGCGATTATTTTCTGTTATGGATATTTTCTTTAAACGACCATTGCTATTCTACACGGAGTGACATCATCTAGACACGATGACTATTGCTATAGGTACTTATAGGATTCTGCTTTTCTTTTCGATTTGGATATTATGATGAGGTGCATCGCTGTGCTGCGGATTCGCAGACATATCGTGTCAAGGCTGGCGTTACCCCTGCAAGTGAGACTTGCTCGATGGTTATCAAATCAGGTAGGCCTCTATACTACGGCAGTCGCGTAAACCATGCAGGAAAGGCAGTACATTGAGCAGTTGTGTTATAATTTGAAAAATACAATGACGTCTTATTGTTCCAGCTCCCATTAGATGGATACGCAAGTGTCACGATTGTTATAATTTATTAAATACCAAAGCTGCTGACAATGAGGGATTATTAGGTCATACAATGGTCTGCCACGTCATGATGCTTGGCTGGGCAAGGCATCAAAATAACGTGCTAGCACCAGCTACATTTTTGGACAATGTTTTGGTGTCTCTAGAAGACGTTTAATTTTTTTATCATTTTATTTTAGAATGTATCTACAATAAATTAATTTGTTTTGCAATAAATACATACATAGTTTTATTTATTATAATCCCAATTCAGTATCAACAAGTAGCTACATATAAATAATATTATGGGTATTGAAGATAGAAACCAAAATACGGAATTAAAGATGATGCCAATATAATATTATAATATTGTGACAAACAATAGGTGCTTAACATTTTTGTTACACAAATAGAAATATCCAAAAAAACTGTAGAATATGATCTCAGACCAACAAAATGTTTCATTAACCTCACAAAGACATACCACCAATTAGTACCTGTATTCGCTCACAGATGTCATTATACTAAACAAAGTTAAGAAAAATCCCTAGCGTATAATCCTTATTTTGACCAGTTTACGCAAGATCCTGACTCCTGAAACTTATTAATTAATAAACTATAAAATACGACGATTATAATAATATAACAATCATTACTGAACATTTTCTTTGACTGCCTAGACATTCGCCCATTGCTCCACCAGACATGTCCTTTGATGTGATAAATGAGCTGCTTGTTTTCTATTAATAAAATTAAATTTTATTGGAGAACATCCATTGGTTTCTTACTAAACTTCAACTATATCCGACGATTCTGCATGCTGCTCTTGGGTATATCAGGTTTTTCTTGTTAAGTATCACACTAATATTATAAAGGCGAATGTTTGTGAGTGTTGTGTGTGTGTGTTTATATGTTTGTTACTTCTTTACACTCAAACGGCTCGACCAATTTTGATAAAATTTTGCATGGAGGTAGCTGACACCCTGGATTAAAATATAGGCTACTTTTTATCCCGATATTCTCACGGGATCGACATTTACGCAGGTGAAACGGCGGGGCGCAGCTAGTAATAAAAATAATTTAAGAAGTTCACTAGATTGGTAGGAAAATTGCCACAGACTTCCTTGTTGGTCTTATAGGCTCCTGTATTCACTGTATTCCCCATAGCATAGGTACAGATTAGTGCACTAACATAACACCAGTTATTTCATACAACCGAGCACAAATTCAGAAGGGGTTGCCACTATACAGGTATGAGGAACAGGGTGTAAAGTTCAATCATCCAAACTAATATTATAAATGCGAAAGTAACTCTGTCTGTCTGTCTGTCTTTTCTTCACGCCTAAACTACTGAACCGATTTCGATGAAATTTGGTATAGAGATAGTTTGAGCCCCGGGAAAGGACATAGGATAGTTTTTATCCCGATATTCCCACGGGATCGAAACTTACGCGGGTGAAACCGCGGGGCGCAGCTAGTCCTCTATAAAAAAGGGAGGATCCTCCGACCAGACGTGAGCTCGACGATTGATGTCGGGATGTTGTATAATATATGCTAGTCGCGCGCGGTAAATTCCGCTTGCGAGATGCAGGATTTTCCGGGACGCCAGTATGATGCGTAGTTCCCGTGTGGCGTTGTAGATGTCGCCACACCACTAAGAATGTCCTCATAAACTTCAAAAGAACACTGGCAAGCCTTTAGATTAATTCAACCAATACTATCAATGCAGTCCTTTTTTTTTATGGATGGGAAATCATTAAATGACCCCTCCCGCCCTGGGTGGAGCGGAAGGGAGTGTCAGACTCTGGCCGACTAAAACCCATCCGTGTTCCTTCCTTAGCCCTTTATGTTCCGGGGTAGCGGTAACCCGTTCGGACAATCCCGCACCCCCGGCAGACTTCGGACCTGGCAGGCCCCTTCCTTTATGCTGACATCTCTTTGAGGCGCGCGTGGAACACGTACGCGCCGTCCGGCGCGGGCCTGATCCTGATCGGACGGTGAGCTACCCATCAATGCAGTCCTCAAAAGTTGTTGTTTCTCCTCTTGCAGACCATCTCGCCACGAAAACAAGCTTACAGTAAACACATCAGGCGTCTTTGTTCGAGGAGTGAACGCATTGGAGCTGACAGACCCTGACTCCGGAGAAGTGGTGTTCAGTACGGCTGCCACTGACATGAATATACCTGATGGAGTTAATAATTTACACGCTAAGGTTGGTATTACTTATCAGTATCAAAATATCACGCAATGTATTCAATCATGGCGCAATCCACTGCTATCCATATATACAGGGTGTTACGGAAAGGGTATATCAATACAAACGGTTTGAAGAGTGTATCTGGTCTAGAATCTCTGTACAAAATTTCAGCTCAAAAGTATTAACTTTGAAAATGCTTCATATTTTTTTATTTCGATAGTTTATTGAATTGAAATCATAACAAACGTGTCACCGCACTACGAGGGTCATTATCCGTTATCTGTAGTGTGTCTGTGCGCCTAGTACACGCACATCACGCCGCCGCGCGCCAGTGCAGCGCCGTGATGTCGAAATAAAAAAATATTAAGCATTTTCAAAGTTAATGCTTTTGAGCTGAAATTTTGTACAGAAGTTCTTGACCAGATACACTCTTCAACCCGTTTGTATTGATATACCCTTTCTGTAACATCCTGTATATATAGTCCTCTTCACCGTATCCGGCGACAGCGATCCCGACTACTGCTCTTTCCTTTCATGAGCTCTTTGATGACTAGCAAAACCAAATTTGGTCTTGAAAACCCGGTCACACCGTGTACAGAAGAGCTGATCAGCATCGTTACATCACTGCTATCCATACTAATATTATAAATTCGAAAGTAACTCTGTCTGTCTGTCTGTCTGTCTGTATGTTATCTTTTCACGCCTAAACCACTGAACCGATTTAGATGAAATTTTGTATAGAGATAGTTTGAGTCCCGGGAAAGGACATAGGATAGTTTTTATCCCGATATTCCCACGGGATCGAAACTTATGCGGGTGAAACCGTGGGGCTCAGCTAGTACCTAATAAACCATAGTTTCACCTACTAAACTATCTCTTCCTATCTTTTCTTTCCAGCAAATCTCAGTAAAACGCATCACCTCACCCGTCGACGAAGACCTAACTCTTCGCTCCGAAACCTCAGCACACCTCCGCGGCGCTGAAGGCACACACATGGAATCAAAAGCCCTATTCTGGAGCGCAGACCAAGACATATACCTCAAATCTATTAACGGTTCCATAGTTTTAAGCGGTAAAGATGGAGTCTTCATTGATGTAAGGTATTTACCAATAGCCAGCACTGTTAATAAGACTGATAAGTATGGACAAGGGACGGGGCAGTTCAAGGTCTGTGTGTGCATGCCTCAGGGGAAATTGTTCCGAATTGCAGTGCCGACAGGGCAGAAAGTTACTTGTTCACATATTAACATGACTGGGGATTTAAATCCTTGTAATTAGATTAGGTAACACTGCATTTTGTTCTATGTTATGGGTTTGGTTTCCGCACATGGTCCTTCAAATGGACCATTGTGCGTGAACCATGGCGGCCGTCGGTGGTTATTCCAACCAGCCCACCTCCCTCCAGAAGCTGACTAGGTCTCCTGGTCTGTTGAGAATGTCTGTGTATGATTTGGGTGTTCCGAGGGTCTCTGATCTAATCTGGGTGACGCCTGTGCACTCAAAGAGCACATGCCCAACGGTTTCATCAGCCTCCATGCAAGCCCTACACAGGGGAGGGTCATTCCGCGGAAATCCAGTAACGGCGAATATATGCTAATAATAAATTAAATATCATAGCTGCATTCTTTTTTTACTTTATATGACATTTCTTACATGTTTTTACGTATGGCGCCGCTATCTAAAAAAGTATAACACCTTTATTTAATTTATTATTGCAATCAACACGCACCAAATGTCCTTACCATTTCCAAACAAAAGTCGGCCTAATTGCGCGGAATGGCCCGGGACTGTCCGTTAACTGCATTTTGTTTTAAAATACAGTACTTGAGCGTAAATATGGCGTCAAAACGTCTTATTTCAAAATGAACTAGTCCAAGCCCAAAACTTCAACCCCTTTATTGTATTTTGAACTATATTCCGAGTAGCATAAGCTCGAAATACAAAAACTGAGTTTAAGTTGCTATTTTTGTAATAAGAACTTTGCGTTAGTCGAAATAAAGTTCAAAATACAATAACTGGCTCGAAGATTTGGATCCGATGCAAACGGATCTAGTTTTAGGGTCGGTTTTTTCAGACGGTTGGTTAACGTAACATTATTTGACGCCAAGGCCATAATTTTGCGAAACAACGCGGTTTTTAGTTTGACGATAGTTAGGCGCCATTTTTGACATAAATACTCGTGCAACTCGTCAAGTGGACGTGAAACAACCCGCCCTTAGAAAGAGACTGTCTAAAGTCACACATATATGAGTGAGATGACGTACTATATGTATTTATCACAGATATAGGTACACCTAGATAACGCAAGAGCAACTACTTCGCGTGCCAAAAATCGCACCAGCTTACGTTCGAAAATCGTAAGCCTCCATTTTCCCGCTCAGTCCTGCGTACTGCTGGCTGGGTGAGCGTGAGCGAGAGCGCGAGCTTGATGACGTCATAGTAGGTAGTCAAAAAGTGGCACGCTTGGTTTTCATACAGTTCGTGATACTTGCGTTATCTAGGTCTATCTATATCTGTGGTATTTATTGTTGGGTACTGTAACCCTCTTACTAATAAACGTTGTATAGCGTCTGTATAGTTACACAACGCTTTGTCTTCTTCTTTCGAAAGTCAAATTACTGACGACTGAAAGAGAGAAATCGGTTTGTAACTATTCATCAGATATAAAACGTTTATTACTCGTAGTAAGGGGGTAAATGTTTTGGTTTGCGCTCTGAAATCTGCTTGTAGAATTTAGGTCTGAAAAATGTCAATATAGTTACAATTAGATTAAGTAATTATGGGGCCGTTCAAGTATTACTTAAGCAGATTTTTTGCAATTATTAACCACCCCCCTCCCCCTCGTCATCAAAAGTAAGTAAAGCTCTTACCCCCCCCCCCCCCCATACTTACGTAAACATTGGTACAGACGCCAGCACATCAAGCTACTACAATATGTCAAATTTCTTTAATAAATCTTCAACTTTATCTCTAAAGCATAAGGTTCAAAGTTGATTGGGATAATTTGACAGTTTCGGGTAGCGTGATGTGCTGGCGTCTGTACGTGCATTTTTCAATGTGTTCTGGTTTCTTTATTGATTCATGAGCAGCAGTTCGTTTTCAAGAATATATAAGTATTAGGGTTGCCATATGTGTTCAAACCGAAATCGGCAAAATTTTGTAGAAAATCCGAAAAGTAAAAAAATAAATACTGCTGACGTAATCACCATCCAGACCCCCCCCATCCCCCATGTCATCAAAAATAAGCAAGGCAAAGACCCCCCGCCCCCCTATAGTGCTTACGTAATACTTGAATGGCCCCTAAATAGAAAATAGCCATATCAATGTTTTACCAAAGCATTTAGACTAATTTATTGCAATTTTATTTAGTATGATTATCCATATTTAACAACGACAGAGGTATAATAGTACTACATTCACATTTCGATAGTTATGTTGAGGCCATTTTTACTTATCGTCATAAGAAAACATCAGATAGATGCGTCACAAGCCGAACCCTTAGGCTGATCGTGCCTCTCTATCGCTTGTTCCGCGCTCTTGCTTGCACGCTCGGCTCAGGTGGAACGTGACAATGAGTCATGCTTTTTCGTGCGTGCAGCCGGCGTTCATCGATTTATAAGACTATCACGTCAAAAAAACCTGAACTTAAGCCGTCATAATACAAAACGAGTCGGCTTCCAGTCTAACCGGGTACAGCTGAATACCAGTATTTTACATGGAGCGACTGCAGCCTATCTGACCTCCACAACCCAGTTACTGGGTACTTAATACGAAACCCCTTGGTAAGACTGATTGTCAGAATTTCGGGCTTCTGAATACCCGTAACCGACTGTCAAAGATCCACGAATGACAGCCGGGACCGACGGCAACGTGCTTTCCGAGGCACACATGGGTCTTGGTATGTAAAGATGGTCACCCATCCACGGACCAACCGCGGAAAGCGTAGCTTAACCCGATCGATCGACCCGTGCGGCTGTTATTACTGAGCCACAAGCCCCTCTGGTATTTTTACTTATAATTTATTATTATTAATATGGATATTCAAACTAAAAGATTGGTGGGTAGTTAATTTAATAATAATATCAGTCATGTTTAAAATGACCTAAGTATTAAACGATTTACAATATTGTATTTATGATAATTGTTATTTAATAATAATAATAAAGGGATCTAGTCAATATTTACGTGTTTTATTACATTACACCTGCATTCCTCTAGGGGTTTGGCAGAGCTGTACCTATAGTACTGTAGCGGTATCTACAACGCCACATGCGAACAACGCGTCATACTGACGTCACGCAAAATCCTCATCTCGCAAGCAGAGTTTACCGCGCAACTAGCATAGATACAACGGCCCAACATGAATCATCGGGCAGTTGCCCCGCAGACACAACACCCGTCTGCTCGGAGGATCCTCCCTTTTCTATAGAGTATGAGTGAACTTTACACCCTGTTTCTCATGCCGTATTAACCTTTTAAGCGCTTGGCTAAATATCAGTTGCCATGCCCATAGCGCGCGGCTACAAATTGATAAAATGAATACCTATAATACATAAGGAGGAACAATCGTTGTATCGATTAAAAAATAGTCAAAAAGTTTTTATCTCTATTTAATACTTGTTTAAGGCTGGGCGCATACGTCTGGTTTCCTGATTCGGAATTCAGATTCGGAGACCCCGAATGCACGCATTTCATACAAAATTAGCGCACACGTGCTTACCTTTCCGTTCTGAAACCCGGACGGAAAATTTAAGTACGTGTGCGCTGGAGAGAACATTTTGTATGAAATGCGTGCATTCGGGGTCTCCGAATCTGAATTCCGAATCAGGAAACCGGACGTATGCGGCCTGCCTTAGTTGTACGGTCAGCATCAAAAGTTGATTAACACTTCAGTTTTTTTAATCTTAGTTATTGAGCAAAATATTTGTTCAAAATTGCAGCAGAAGAATTTTTTTTTAGAATATATACTCTTGTCTATTATGTGAAAAGCTAAAAATCAGTTTATTGAAAAAAGTTGTTGTCAATTTAATAACATATTATAACAACAAAATGATAGTGTTAATCGACTTTTGATGCTGACTGTACCACGCATTAATAGGACAAAAATAGAACGAAAAAATCATGCATATTCTCTGTCGCAGAAATACGACCACACCCCGGACACTCCATACAACCCTCGCAAAATAATTACCTACTACTACTACATTAAAAAATGACGTTTGTATACGTATGAATGTGTGCATGAGGTACTTCTGTTTGCGAGCGCTCTTGTTAAAGAGCCGGCGACGAATACGCCGAAGTGCGGGGTGAGGTGCGGTAACTGACGTTAGTGCGGTGAAGGGAGTGTCCTTTCTGTACGATCAGCTTCAGAGAAAAGGAACCCCTCAAGACTTTAAAGATTATCGCCCGAGCGCGCTCGAGCCCGCTGTCGCTCGTCGCTCGAGCGACGGCGGGCGCGTCACGTGGCTCTGGCCTCGAGCAGCTCCCTCCCCCGCTGCCGCGCGCCGCATCCATCTCTGCCCGAGCATCCACCGATCCCACTCAAATATTATTTGCAAGTTTTTAAATAATTATAATATGGTATTTTTTCGGCTTTTTGCCCGAACCGTATCCCAAGAATAACTTAACTTACAAAAAGACACTTTATGTGCGATTGAGGATACGAACCCGCATCACCAGGCGCCAGCCGATCACGTAGACCGCGCCTTATACCACTAGACTATTGAATCAGTTAGCCATCTTAACGAAAATTTGAATAGCTTTACTCCTTTTATCGAACAAGGTTGATAACGGTCTAATCTTCTAGATATTAAGGTTTAAATTTCAACGTCCACCACGTATTATAAATACTAACACCTTACCGTCTTGTTTTACAAAATGCAATTCGTAACTCCTCAATTAACTAAATTATAAGGTTGAAATTTGCATAGATTTCTTGTTTGGTTGAATAGAATGTGCTTGATTCCGATTGTTGCCCTACCTACCGTAATTTTAATTTAGAATTCTTCTTCGCCTTATTTACTAAACTGTGATTGAGGGTATAATTACTTATCAAATCGTTTCGTTTTCGTGTCGATCCGCTTGTGCGTAATTATCTTCGTCGAAATATTATCCGATTTATTAAGTTTTTGAACAGTTGATTATATTAACCGATAGTATTGTTCGATTAATAACTTTTTGAAGGCTGGAATTAAATAAACTGACGACTGAGGGAAACTGACCAGTGATACGCGGACTCTAAAATTGTTGTTCTCTGGGAACAGGAACAAAGCATAAAGAACGAGATATGGGCATAACGGTAAGATTTACGTTATACACATATATGTATTTATTGTTGCAATCATGTTGCATTATTACTGACAAGTTGGATTTTTTTATGTATTCCTAATATTATTATTTTCGTTCCAGAGAAAAACAGTTCGTAGATGGATACAAAGGTATCATGCGACTGGTGATGTGAAATGTGATCGCCAAGGCCCTCGCTCAATAATTGTTTACACTAATGAATCGGGGCGACACCGTAACATTGTGGAAGTTCACTCAGTGACACCCTTCAAAACTACGCGTTCAAGTGTGACTTCAAGAAGTGATAGACAGTGACGGCCATCCTCTCCGTTATTAATAGGCAATTTACTCGGCAGATTTATTGTGTAACTGATCTGATAAAATTACATTGGAACGTATGAGCAAGTGTTAATGATTCCCAATATTTGTGGGATCATTAATTCGTAGTTAATCAAAAATAAACAACCTTTATTATTATCAATCCAGATACTTTTGTTTACAAGTAGTCTTCTAATGTGTGATGCACCATCTGACCTCACATATTTTTATAATTTCTAATGTTGTGTTAAATAAGGGTTATCAGAAAATGTGATAAAAGAGAAAGATATATATTGCTATACTTTTATAGTTTAGCATGTTGGTTCTTCCTCTGTAATTCACAGGCACAAATGACAACATTTAATTTTTTAATCTTTTTTTCTGATAAGATCATACAAAGTATAAAAAAATAATGTTTTCACAACTTTAAATGAATAAATATTACCTATTGTAGTTGTTTCTAGAAAAATTTATAAATGAACCGTTATCTAATGTTAAACGTTCTAAACCTCACCCAGGGTATCTATTTTGTGTTTAGTTAATATTCTAAGTAAATAACCCCAATTTAACACACATAGAAAACTGTATATTCAACCGTGAAGTGGATTCCATGAAGTCCTAGAAATGTAATTAGAGAAATAAATGAATATTGTTTATGCAACATGCCTAGATTTTCTTACAAACCTCATACCTACTTCAACATTTGATTTCTTAAATAATAATTAACAAAAATCACATAATAACCTATAAAAGAAACAAAAAAAAACAAAAAAAGAACTTCTCGTCCGAGGATTTGAACTCGAGACCATCGAATTGTTAAGCCGCTGTCTTAACCACTAGACCAACACGCCATATACAATACGTTACAAAAAACTTAAATGGGTTTAATGTCATTCCCAAAAGGGGTTCCCTTACTTTGAAGCGGACTGTACGTAGTACTTTAAGTATTCTGTGATACGACACGAGCGGTAGGGGCACGGATAAATGTGTCGCATAAATGCGACACAAGCGGTCAAAAGGTTAAGAAGAATTATTCCTCGTAGATACACTTTCCTTGTAGAGACACTTTTGGAAATCATTCACTTGTGTCACACCCCGGACACTCCATACAACGCTCGCAAAATAATTACCTACTACTACTACATTAACGTTTGTATACGTATGAATGTGTGCGTGAGGTACTTGTGTTTGCGAGCGCTCTTTGTTAAAGAACTGCGACGGTAACCTCGAAGTGCGGGGTGAGGTGCGGTAACTGATGTGAGTGCGGGGTAGGGAGTGGCCTTTCTGTACGTAGTACTTTAAGTATTCTGTGCTTGTGTTCCTGTCAGATATACGAAGGTGGGGACAGACTGGATGCGGAAGGCGGAGGACAGGGTGTTGTGGCGCAGCACGGGAGAGGCCTATGTCCAGCAGTGGACTGCGATGGGCCGAGTTGATGATATAAAACTTTTTTACAAAAAAAAACAACCGACTTCAAAAAAAACACTACAAAGTGATAAATAACTTTAATTTCGGAAGTCGGTGTCGTTGATTCCGCATTTTCGTTTTTTGACACCGACTTCCGAAATTAAAGTTATTTATCACTTTGTAGTGTTTTTTTTGAAGTCGGTTGTTTTTTTTTGTAAAAAAGTTTTTATTTTTCACTTTTTAGTTGTACCTACCCCACAAAAAAGTAAACAAAAAGATCGTTAATGTAGACAATGTAGATAAATTTTTAGATTTTTGTTGATTTTTCAAAAACCGCTCATCCGATTTCGATAAAATTTTCATGGGACCATTTGGGAAGTATACCCTTTCTAACAAAAAAAGAATTTTTCAAATTGGTTGGCAAACGACGGAGTTATGCGCGAACAAACACAAAAAAAAAAAAAAAAAAATAAATACAAACATTCGAATTGAGAACCTCCTCCTTTTTTAGAAGTCGGTTAAAAATAAAACAAACCGAATCAGTATTCAGAATTTAATTCTTTTAAAACTAGATATACAAAATACTCACGCGACGTTTTTATTTTATTTTCACAAATACATTGAAACTACTTGACCCAGTATATCTTCACGACAACTCTTTAAAGGGGTAGACTCAAATCTGCGATCGACAAGAATAGAACTGGGCTAGACAGGATTTTCTACACAAAATGAGTTTTTTTTTTAACAGGGAATAAAAGCTTTAAAAAAATATTACAAAAATCTTTAAATGCAGTTTAAATACGCTTGAAAGATAAAGATAGATTTCTATCAACATTTTCCAACCACTAACGGCAAGCATTGAACCATTATAGCTTTTCAGTCCCGGTCAAAAAAAAAACTCAACGTGTACCTATACAAAAATAATTATTTTGTAATGTCAGATTTATTTTTTTAACGCATAGGTAAACTCTCTCACTGAGGGGAGGCCTGTGTCCCAGCAGTGGGAACATTATAGGCTGATTATGTTAGGTAAACCCTCAAGCGGCCCGCGATGTAAGGCACTTTTGGGCATGTGCGTGCGTGTCTATTAGCAGCATTTGTTTTACTATAAGAGCCAAAGCACACACGCTACTTTTTGCATCGGCGATCGGCGATTTTGCGGCTGTATCGATGCTGCTTCGCGTTTTGGCAACTCTGCGTTCGGAAGCGGTATCTGAATCGCGCGTTTTAGCGACTGCTTCGCTGCTGCATCGCGTTTTAGGTACTCTCTGCGTTCGGACGTGGTATCGGAAGCGCGCGTTTTAGCGACTGCTCCGATGCTGGCGCAAATGCCAAATCGCTGCGACTGGCATCCGAATGTGTGCGGAGTGTAGCGTTCAGCCGCTGTATCGAGCTTCCGAAAAGCGACTGAATCGCCGCGTTTAGCGTTTTTAAGTGTGCGGTGTGGAATGCTTGGTCGCTGCATTTAGCTTCTAAAAAGCAGCTGAATCGCCGATCGCCGATGCAAAAAGTAGCGTGTGTGCTTTGGCCCTAAGTGGAATGCGTCCCACCCATCTAATTATCACCGCCTTGCGTCAGGTTCAGCACAGACAGCAGCAAAATTCTGGAGCATGTTCTTTGCTGTCAAGGTTTGTGTGAAAAAAAGCTCAAACATACGCCACAGAAAACCAACTCATGCCCTAGTGGCTTGGCTGCGGTAGCGGTAAGGCCACGGTGAGGCAAGGGGTGTTAAGAATCCCCGGAAGAGACCAACGACCTTGTGAAGGCCGCAGGAACCCGTTGGATGCGAGAAGCACAGAACCGGTCGAAGGAGGTGCTTGGAGGAGGCCAATGTCCAGCAGTGGACGTCTTTCGGCTGTAATGATGACTAAGACCCCAGAAAACAGATGATTCAAGGTCGACGATAAACGGGGTCTTAGACTATTAGTACCTTTCTAATCTGTCAAATATATACAATAATTAATTAAGTATATACTAACTGACCCCGGCGAACTTCGTACAGACTCAGAATTTTTTTTTTTGTGAATTTTCCCATGTTTTAATACTTAGTTATTCTGCTATTCGGGGCGGAGACAAATCCAACAAATCAAAGATAAAAAAAAATCGGTCCAGCCGTCCTTGAGTTATAAATGGTGTAACTAACCCTCTTTTGTTTTATTTATATAGATATGCGAGTGACGTCATTACTGACAGTTGTCTAGTATAGGACCAGACGGAATGACCATAATGCCCTGGAAATTAGGCAGACCTTTGGTGTGGGATGCAACATGTGTCGACACCCTTGCGCCATCCCATCTGCCTAGCACGGTGGGCTGTACTGGGGTGGCTGCTGCAGGTGCAGAAAACCTCAAACGGCGAAAATATTGCAACCAGATTGGGAGTTATATGTTCGAGCCGTTTGGGATTGAAACACTAGGGCCATGGGGTCCGAGTGCCCACTTGGTTTTTCGAGATATCGCCAAGCGGTTAGTCGACTCTTCACGTGACCAGAGGGCTGGCCTATTTCTTGGCCAAAGAATTAGCATTGCCATACAACGTGGCAATGCTGCCGGCTTTTTGGGCACTGTTCCTGTTGACAGCGATGCGGACGAATTCATTGATGCCCTATGATTATTTTGTTTATTTTTTCATATAAATGTACATATTATTATAGTTTATACGTTAGCTTATATTATGTAAATATATAAATTCAATCTGTACGGGATTCTGCATGAAGTGTCCATTCCATTCATACCTATAGGTATAATTTCGAAAAAGCGAAATCTAATCTACCCCAATAAGCTATGTCGTGAAAAATATACAAATTCATAAACAGACATACGACCTGTTTCATAACCTCCGGATAACTTTATCCGGCAAATAAATGTTTATTTTGATTTATTTATTTGGTCGTAGTTCCTATCCGGAGACTGCGAAACAAGCCTTAGAGGCGGTTTTCATTATTATTATCATCATCATATTTATCCGAAGTCAGTATCGAATAACTGTAAGATTGACACCAAAGCCTTTCTTGTATCGGCGGACGACGTAAACGGCGGAAATAGTAAATTGTTATGCAAGGGTCGAAAGGAACTGATGACTTTCACCCGTGTTAAACACTACTTTTCATTTCGAATATAAGGAAAGTAAAAAGTAGTAGTTTCTCTAAAATATTTATTGATAACAATAACATGCAAAGTTTTTGAATACCGGTACAGCTTACATGGTTAGTATCCCGCCAAATAATACTATTGTCTTTTTTTTTTATTTTAAATATGGAACACACCGCGTCATCGCCGCGGGCTGTCCCGCTTAATAGGTTTTTTTTTAACTTCACACTGGCTGTTTATACACTCACAAGACTGCAGCATTTTTCTTAATTTATGTAAAAAATTTCGTAGCTGACTACTACTAGTTCTATTTTTAAAATTCATTCCCACCCTAAAGAGGGAAGTAATTACTATGAGTCTTTCCCGCCCTGTGGTGGGAAGCAGCGTCTTCCACCCGCTATTTGGATCGAACAAACACTACTTTCCGAGTATGAGAAATGAAAAATATATTTCTTTTTTTCTCCAAATTTTTGTTTTTAATTTTTTTATTGCTGAATGGGCCCGCTTTATTTATTAATTTTGTCAGAAGCCCGAAAACCTGTCAACCAGTCTTAGTACGGGGCATCTTGTTACCCAGTAACAACTGGGTTGTGAAGGTTAGATATGCAGTCGCTCCATGTAAAATACTGGTATTCAGCTGCGTGCGTGCGTGTGTGCAGACATGGCTTGTCTGTCTATAAGTTCCAGGATTTACCGCTAAAGGCACTGGTGTCAATCACACAGCTATTTTTAGTTAGTTGAGTTTCAAAATTACAATACATTAAAGGTGATAATCCTATCAACTGAAACCGTTTTTTTGTTAGGCAAAAAATTAAGGTCACACAATTTAAACGATTTTTTTTTTGCTACAATTTTCTCTAGCAGGTCGAGTTTCGGTCTAAGATATGACTAGCCTGTGTTCAAAAGATATTTTGCGATTTGTATAGAAATACCATTATTTCTTAGGTATTCTTCGTGTCACTGGCAAGAAAGTATTTCAACTGGCTTTGAAGATCCGTGGCATACCTGCCTGTCTGCCATTTTGATTTGTTTCAAAATGGCGGCCGTGCATGAAACCTATATAAACCGATAGCTGACATCTGACAGGTCACATGCGTGGCCACCATATTGAAAAAAAAGAAATAACAAAATGGCGGACCGGTAGGTATGCCAGGCTTCATGTAAAAATATTCAATCCCCTTTGTACGCCACTTCCATTCCTTAGGTAATTTGGTAATTTTGAAAGACTTAGAACAAAAGTTATTTCTAGTAAATGCAGTAGTCCCAAGCATTTAAAAGCAATATTCTGGCTTAGACATTTTAGTTCATACTAGCAGCGCCCCGCGGTTTCACCCGCATAAGTTTCCCCGTGGGAATATCGGGATAAAAACTATCCTATGTCCTTTCCCGGGACTCAAACTATCTCTATACCAATTTTCACCCAAATCGGTTCAGCGGTTTAAGCGTGAAGAGGTAACAGACAGGCACACTTTCGCATTTATACTCGTAATAATATTAGTATGGATATTCTAACCTTGGCGCCCTAAAATAGTGGTAATTTTTTTTTCTGGTAAAATGGTTTTTCTTGTACTAACGTTCAATAATGGAAGCCTATGTCCAGCAATGGACTTGAAAACCTGTTGCCCACAATTTTTCGCCTAACAAAACGGTTTAAATTCTAAAAAACTACTGTAGAAATTTTCGTATATACACAAAGAATATATTTATAGTATTTCACTCATTTTATTGACCAAAAATATTTTTGACACAGACGTCATCAAAAGTACGCAATGTACTTAATTTAAGGATATTTTAATGACATGCGAAAATCATTTGAAAATAAATTATATTGAATTTAAGAGTTTACCAGACTTACCAAGGGTTATCGTGTTACCCAGTAACTGGGTTGTGGAGGTCAGATAGGCAGTCGCTCCATGTAAAATACTGGTATTCAGCTTCATCCGGTTAGACTGGAAGCTGACCCCAACATAGTTGGGCAAAGGCTAGGCAGATGATGATGAAAGAAAACATCGTGAGAAAAGTTGGTCTTACATACACATAATCAGCCTATAACGTTCCCACTGCTGGGACACAGGCCTCCTCTCTGTGAGAGGGAGTGGGCCGTAATCCACCACGCGGGCCCAGTGCGGGTTGGTGGATGTCACATGTCTTCGAATTTTTGGTTCTAGAACATGCCGGTTTCCTCACGATGTTTTCCTTCACCGTTTTGGTGAAAAAAAAAAAAATCAGCTCTTCCCTAAATTTATGTTCGCATAACTCGTCAAAATGTAGGGAACAGCTGATTTTATTTTCGTGATTTCAGTTTTGGTCCCATAGTTAAAGTTGTTCATAATGATGAGTACAATCCCTCATTTCGATTTGTCGCATGTTTTCAATTTCAACCTGTATAGTTGGTAGAGAAATAATTATATTAGTCACAATTACGGACCCTGTCGGGCACAGCATAGATAGTAGGAGAGAGGAGGAAGAACACTGGGTGTTTATTATGATAAATTTTAATATTACAGTACCCGGCGATAAATATTGCACATCGATCTTTGGAAAGAGACAATCGGCTAATTTCGGCTTCGTAGAGCGTTATCTCTGTCGCACGAAATACAAACAGTCCGGTATCTATTAGCTGTTAAAACAATTATGATTTGCTTCTTTTGATAATTCTTTTTATTCTTTGTATAAAATACACCAATTTTTCTATAAATGATTGCTTTAGGTTGGGGTAAAATAAAAAGGTTCCCCTATTTTTCCTAAAGATGCCATAGTACAACTTTAAATTATTTAAATTTGGGGGTGTTAACAACTCTAGATATATATTTTGAACTGGACGCGACCGCACTCTATCGCACTTGAACAACGACTGACAAAACGTCAGTTAACGTCACATAGGTAGTGTGCGACAGAGATAACGCACTACGAAGCCGAAATTAGCCGATTGTTTCTTTCCAAAGGTCGATGTGCAATATTTATCGCCGTGTACTGTAGTTAAGTATTTAATAAGTTATATTAGCTGTTATTGGTTGTATTTATTAGTTTTATTAGCTCTGACCGCTAAGCGAGTATTATCTTTGATAGCTCTTGTCGCTCAGCGACAAACCTGCGAAGCGAGTCCTCGCCGGCAGTGTGAACAGTCAGCGATCAACAGTTAATATATGCATCTCTTTTGTTTACACGGAATGTATATCTATTGTACGTTTCTTGAGCGAGAAAATAGCCGATAGTTAGTCGCCTCCTCGCCAGCGGTGGGACAACTCCCTAAGCCTATTGCCATCAACCAGCACCCTAATTGCGTAACACACTATCAATTGGAATCAGAATCATTTTGAAGCAAATTGCTAATCCATCGCTTCATAAGTTCGAAAAAAAAATCTGTTCAGCACGTAAATAACGCAATGAATGTTGTTGAACTGTCAAAATGAAACCGATTCCGATTGATAATGTGTTAGCTAGGCAATTGCCCTGCGGGTCCAAATCTGAGGTACTTACTATGAATATTCAAATGGATGAACCCAAGACCCGCTCAGCAGTCGCACGAGCAACCACAAGAGCAGACCAACGAAGCAGTCAGTATATTAAAAAACAACGTTTTTATATAAAATAATTATAAAGAAAAAAAAAAAAACTCAAAAAAATTCGCATGTCAAAATCCTTCGTATAGTAATGTCATTATTTACCAAATGACACTTCTATCCACTATTACAGTCAGGGTCAAAGCAAAAAAAATTACTTCCATACATTTTGTATGACCTTTGTTCACCGGACCCTCAGTATTCCGGAGCTTACTCTGGCATACACTAACACTAAGCCCGGAATAGGGTCAGAAAGACCTGTGGTCTATAACACCCAGGGTCAAAATGACCCCAGGTACAAAACACCCAGGGTCAAAATGACCCCAGGTACATAACACCCAGGGTCAAAATAACCTAGGGTACAAAACACACAGGGTCAAAATGACCTAGGGTACAAAACACACAGGGTCAAAATGACCTAGGGTACAAAACACCCGGGGTCGAAAAGACCCTTAGCTCGATAGGCCTGGACCCGAACTGTGTGGTAAAGACATCTAATCGTTATCATCGGCTATCATCATCAGTCGGCACTCGACAAAGTCCGCACAACGCACTGAGCACTGTTTGTCACTCTCACACGGCGCCCGCGTTCGGCTCTGCACTCACGATCTGGTACGTTATTAGGTACTCTGGATAGGCCTGGAAAGAAAACAATGATTTAAAGAAGCCGCCTCTGTACAGACGCCAGCACATCAACCTACCCGAAACTGTCACATTTTCCCAATCAACTTTGAACCTTATGCTTTAGTGATAAAGTTGAAAATCTATTAAAGAAATTTGACAGATTGTAGTAGGTTGATGTGCTGGCGTCTGTACATTTATGTGCTTGAAGTATTAAATAAATAAATAAATAAATTAAGAAGAGAAAGAAAGAATATAAATTTATTTAGCACAGACTAAAAGGCACACGACATATTCTGCCAAATAAAAAAAGTATTTTAGTTTATGGTTTTTGAAGTGAAAACTTCTTTAGGCGCGTCGGGCACTTTTTGAGATAGCAAAAAACCATTGAACTTGCGCCACTGTTACCGTAAGCGACACCGCTTCGGATGTGTTCGGCTGTCCTCGGGATGTATTCGGTTTTAATGTATATCCGATATGTCAGTGAGTGATGGCAAAGTATTCTGTTTGTGTTTTGTTTTCACTTCTGTCGGCACTCCCGGAGTGCCACTGGTCCACCTACCTAGTGTTATTAAGGGCTAAAGTCGCTTATAGACAATAGTTTGGCATCCAGTGTCATAAAGAACCATATGGGCCATTGTAGAACGCCACTACAGTCCACGTGGAAAGTCATCATAGGACACTGCAATGGGACATCATAGACCAGATAGTATACTGACCTGTTCTCCTCTGAGCCATGGTCAGTGGCGTGCATTGGTTTTTAGAATAGGTAGGCTTTAGGCCGGGTCTAGTCTAGACAAACGCGGTCAAAAATCAGAAAAAAAGTGAGGTCAAAAGTGTGGTTATTTGAGTAGGCATGCCTACTTAAGGGTGATAAATTGCGAAGGTCGAACGTCATGGTATTACGCGTGAGACGTACGTATTTTTAATTTTGTCGTATTAACTTGAACGAGTAAAGACCAATGACAATGTGCGAATAGTACGGGAGCCGAGTAGGCCGTCCGGCGACTGCCTACTGCCGCGTGTTTGTATGAAAATTTTGTTTTTTGTTAGGTATGATAATTTAGTGAGTTTCTTAATTGTGGGGCACACACACTAACATGTAATTGACAGGCTTATGTTGATATATCGAGGTAGGCACTGCTTATATGCCTATATGCAATGCACGCCACTGGCCACGGTCATCATAGGGCCACTTTATTTCGCCATCATAGGCTACAGTTATGGACCACCATAGACTATTGCGAAAGCTATCAAGGACCACTGAAATAAGTGCAGACGTACTGCAGACTACAGCGTATCATCCGCATTTGGTTGATATCTCGACGAGTCGTACTTAGCGCTTCTCCTCCACTTTTATTATGCGCACAGCCAAAGTGTGGAACTCTCTGCCGGCATCTGTGTTCCCTCCCACATTTAACCCGTCTGCCTTCAAATCAAGAGTGAACAGGCATCTTCTGGGCACGCTCGTTCCATCATAGACCTCATCTATCGCTTTCCATCAGGCGTGATCGAGGTCAAGAGCGCGCCCATTTAGCAATAAAAAAAACCGAGTGTGCTTATGACCACACGACTAAAGTAAAACTTGAAACGTATTTGGCTATGAGAGGAAGAGAGAAAGAAAATGTGCGCGCGCACTGCTTTCTCTTGCTTATATCCCCCACTCAATTCCCGTTCGCCTCGCCCGATCACACTTTTCGTAACGCTTACGTCACGCGTTCGCCAACTTACTCCCCAAGTCAAGCGTGCGTAAAGAAGATTCACTTAAAAAAAAAGTTGGTACGCACCTGTTCTCCTCTGTACACGACGTACTCCGGGAAGCACAGGCCTCCCTGCGAGGGCCGGCCGGCCACGGAGTGGTGGCCGGGGGGCGCGTGGGCCATCTTCATGGCACTCATTAGTTGGAAGGCGCGGCCTAACGTTACCCGGCAGAGTAGCATTTGTCTAAAACACAATAAAAAGCTTAGTTATACAGGGTTATTGGAAAAACAGCAGGAGCAGTGGTGGCCAAGTGGCAACGGCCGCGACTTACGAGTTGTAGGTCGTAGGTTCGAACCCAGACAGGCGCTTTACTTTGTGTTAATTATTTCATCACCACTGCTCTCAAAACGGTGAAGGAAAACATCGTGAGGAAACCGGCATGTTCTAGAACCAAAAGTTCGAAGACATGTGACATCTGCCAACCCGCACTGGGCCCGCGTGGTGGATTACGGCCCACTCCCTCTCACCGAGAGGAGGCCTGTGTCCCAGCAGTGCGAACATTATAGGCTGATTATGATGATTGGAAAAACACCAACAACCTCTTAAGAGGTCATTGTACTCATCATTATGAACAACTTTTACTATGGGACCAAAACTAGATCGCGAAAAAAAACCAGCTGTTCCCTACATTTATGTTCGTATAACTCGTCAAAATGTAGGGAACAGCTGATTTTTTCAACACACAGTCACGAGCATAAGTATGTATAGGTACACTTGGCTTTATTCAAAGGCGATTTTCTCCTTTATTTTTGAATGAAATTTTATGTTATTACGAACATAGTATTTTCGAACCCATAGGTTTATGTAAAGTGTCGTATTTCAACGTTACATTCGTTATTTCACGAAAAAATCCCAATTGAAAGTTGCCAAGTGTTGACATATTAGTGCTCATGACTGTACAATAGGCTGCAAAAGTGCATGGGTAGTACAGAAACAAAATCGTATGAAGCAAGAAATGACGCCATCTAGCGTAAAATCAGTTAACGACTAACAAAATTTAATTATGCTGTTATTAGATGGCGTTGCTTTGCTTTATATGATAAAATATTTTTGTAGTTTCTTTTTGTCTCTTCAAACATTCAAACAATTTATAATTAATAGTTTCTTTTAAAGAAAATTGTTCCTAATTATTAACCTACTATGTTAAAAATGAATATCAATTTATAAGTAGGTGCTAAGTAACTACTAATTCGAATATTAAATTAATTATTAAAATACCCACTCGTTAGCTTAATAAATATATTCCTATCGGTTTCTTTTATTATTTTTATCATTTAAGCTACGTATGCTGGTAAATGTAATGTAATAATTAGATAAATGTATTAGCCTTGTAACTCCTTGCTCAATCCTACTTAATACGTTTCTTCCTAACTCCTTACTTACGTTTCGTAAATTAGTCATAGTTGTGAAGAAACCAACGCCATCTAGTTTATTTTCGAAAACTTGAATTCAAACGTTCACGGGAAAATAGACACTAAGGTACCCATGCAATTTTGCTGGCGACTGTACATAGTTGGGAAAAGGCTAGGCAGATAATGTCTAATTTAATCTCACCTGTGGCATAGATAGCAGCTTCTATCTTTATGCGCCGGACACCCGGATCCGCCTCCAAATCCGTAAACGTACTGATTGCTTTTAGACGAGTGTTCTGCGAAGTATATGCCCGCTCCGAACATTCCTCCTGAAAATATTTGGGATTGTAAAAACATTTATATTGATTGATAACTAGCTGCGGCCCGAGACTTCGTCTGCGTGAAATCCTATCCTAACTAAAATTAGTTTTTTTTTTCTAAAACTTTTATTTTTGAAAAAAAAAAAACTACTTTCTGCCCGTAAGGGTCAGTTCACACCGCGACGCGACGCGGCGCGCAGTTTTCAAGATAGCAATACAATTATAGACCTTATCTACTACACAAAAAGGTACACATCAGTGAGAAGGGCCGCGTGGCGTAGCTCGACGTAGTAGGCACACAGAATTGTGTACCTTTTTGTGTAGAAGGTAAGGTACAGTACCCGGCGATAAATATTGCACATCGATCTTTGGAAAGAGACAATCGGCTAATTTCGACTTCGTAGAGCGTTATCTCTGTCGCACGAAATACAAACAGTCCGGTATCTATTAGGAGCTGTTAAAACAATTATGATTTGCTTCTTTTGATAATTCTTTTTATTCTTTGTATAAAATACACCAATTTTTCTATAAATGATTGCTTTAGGTTGGGGTAAAATAAAAAGGTTCCCCTATTTTTCCTAAAGATGCCATAGTACAACTTTAAATTATTTAAATTTGGGGGTGTTAACAACTCTAGATATATATTTTGAACTGGACGCGACCGCACTCTATCGCACTTGAACAACGACTGACAAAACGTCAATTAACGTCACATAGGTAGTGTGCGACAGAGATAACGCACTACGAAGCCGAAATTAGCCGATTGTTTCTTTCCAAAGGTCGATGTGCAATATTTATCGCCGGGTACTGTATATAATTGTATTGCTATCTTGAAAACTGCGCGCCGCGTCGCGTCGCGGTATGAACAGACCCTAAACCGACTTTTCAGACAACCAATGTTTTTTTTTGTAATAAAATCGCTAGCAAATTTTTTCCTATAGGTATTTTATTGTGTGTCAATAAATTTATGAAAGAAAAGCGCAGAAAACTCACCAATATAAGCATGCCTCTCGTCGAAGCCCTTCTGCACGATGGCGTTGATGAAGGGACTACCGTGGAACAGCATCCTCTCGTTGTGTGCGCCCGCTTCCTCGCACACCTCGCGCCGCCGGTGCTGGTAGCGCTCCCACAGCCGGCCGTTCACCAGCTTCTGGATCTGGTGGTGGAGAAATAGAAGCCTTTATTAGTTACTGGCTGCGCCCCGCGGTTTCACCCGCATAAGTCTCGATCCCGTGGGAATATCGGGATAAAAAGTATCCTATGTCCTTTCCCGGGACTCAAGCTATCTCTATACCAAATTTCATCTAAATCGGTTCAGCGGTTTAGGCGTGAAAAGGTAACAGACAGACAGAGTTACTTTCGAATTTATAATATTAGTATACAGGGTTATTGGAAAAACACCAACAACCTCTTAAGAGGTCATTGTACTCATCATTATGAACAACTTTTACTATGGGACCAAACCTCAAATCGCGAAAAAAAAATCAGCTGTTCCCTACATTTATGTTCGTATAACTCGTCAAAATGTAGGGAACAGCTGATTTTTTTTTCGCGATTTCAAGTTTGGTCCCATAGTAAATGTTGTTCATAATAATGAGTACAATGACCTCTTAAGAGGTTGTTGGTGTTTTTTCAATATCCCTGTAGATAGTATGGATTTATAGCATGGGTGTAGGTAAAATGATATTGTTACTTACCCTGACAACATTATAGTGTGTAAACATGCCGCCCGCATGCTCTCTGTGCGCACGCACCGACGCTTGCATCTCTCTCTCGACTATCGTGTACTCGCTCTCTGCGCATTCTCCTTCCGTTGGCATGGTTACGTCTACTAGTGTTGTACCGCCGTACCATTCTGTAATCAAATCAAAAGTCATTTATTCAAACTAGGCTGAGAATCAGCACTCTTCACTTTTCGAACGTCAGATTTACAAAAGACAGTCCCCCAAAACGCCCGCCCTTCGCCACTTCCTAGTGCTTTCGCTGGGGAGAAGAAATGGCGGAACAAACTTCCCAGCAGCACAGCTGTCTGTTCAGTTAGAAAATAATTGATTTTATACAATACTAAGTATGCAAAGTAATTAGCATTACAGGACACAGAACATTAAATTAAATTATTAGGTTAGCTGGCCACGCCAATATACCAACAAATACAATAAACACTGTACATAATGAAGTAAAACATTTGGAACATTGCTGAGAGAAGTGTTTTTTTGGCCATTTGGTCAGATACCAAAGGGGACACAATATGGTAATTTCAGTAAAATACCCAGATGCACGGTACTAGGCACATTGAAAAATAGGCCTAATAAAGGTTTCGTCAATTGGTTCACAAATTAATGGTCACATAATTATTTCAACTAGGTAAGTTTGGTGGTTACTACTGGTTGCAAGGTCAGTTTGGCCTTAAGGTCAAAATGTCACATGGTGAATTAAGTCAAATGGTCACTTGGACGAACTGCCATAATTATAATCATTCATTTGTCAGAATATGGTACGTTATTATTAGAGGTCGGAGTAGATAGATTGATTTTATATACTTGCGTCAAGATATTATAATATGGACATGCCATTTTATCCATAATGTGCGGGAAGTACCGGAAAAAGTTGCGAGATTGGAATTATGGAATAAAATAAAATAAAAAACATACAGATAGGCTAACAAAATCGTTTATTATTTTTGTCTCATACTGTCAAGCGTCATTTCTAATTCAACAGTAAGGGACAAAATACGGTGTAACTATTACAAGGTATTTTTGTTTAAAATAAAATACTGATTTCATTCACCATTAGCTAACACTCGCAGCGTAGATTGATATTATTAATACGTTTTTCACCTTAAACACAATTCGAGCTAATTTCAAAATTCCGGAACAAATATCACAGTAAATATGAAGTTCCGGTATTTTGGAGGCATATCCATATTATCCTCTACGTTTGACGTCAACGACCTTAAATCAATCTACCTACTCCGACCTCTGGTTATTATAGTCTTAAGATTAGTCATTGTTGTCTTCATAGACACACACATTATCAATTTGGTCTCATGGTCACTTTGGTTTTACGGTCAAAATGTCACATGATGACGTAAGTCAAATGGTCACGTGATGAAAGTCACTTGGTCAAATTGCCTATCTATATCTTACTTGAAGCTGTCATTCGTGAATCCTTGACAGTCGTTACGGGTCGTCAGAAGCCCGAAAATCTGACAACCAGTCTTTTTTTTTATTTATCATTTATACAAAAGAATACAGGATTATTCATAATAAATAGCAACCAAAAACCACTAAGGTTTAAACTTGTGCTATCATGAGTCTATCTCAATATCGAACTATACAATTACTAACATCTTAAGGTCTTTAAATGGTTACAATCATTCCTACATAATACTTAAGTAATATTGCTTAAGTTTACATTTGTCTCATAAGTCTTACCAAGGGGTATCGTATTACCCAGTAACTGGGTTGTGGGGGTCAGATAGGCAGTCGCTCCGTGTAAAATACTGGTATTAATAATAATAATATTCCAGAACTATCACACAACGCCATCTAGTCCCAAGCTAAGCAGAGCTTGTGTTATGGGTACTAGACAACTGATAAACATATTATACTTATATATTTTTAAATACATACATATTATAGATAAATTACACCCAGACACAGAACAAATGATCGTGCTCATCACACAAACATTTGTCCTGGATGGGAATCGAACCCACGACCTCTGGCATAGCAGTCAGGGTCACTAACCACTAGACCATCAGGCCTGTCAATTCAGCTGCATCCGATTAGACTGGAAGCCGACCCCAACATAGTTGGGAAAAGGCTAAGCAGATGATGATGATCTTACCTGAAGCTGCCTGTAGACTATGTCTCGCTGCCTTCAACAGTCTATGTCGGTGTCCGTACGCCGCCACGCCGACCGCGCGCAAGTCTTCGTGAGACATCTCCGACAAAATGTCCACGGTGATTTGTTCCCTTTCTAATACTTGTGTTAGCTGTTCCAAGCCGATGCTGTGGGAGGGAAAAAGAAGACGGGTAAGTATTAAATGTAATTGTAGTATGTATTAAGGTCGCAGCACACGTATCAAATCGGAAAGGGATCGGCACCGTATCGCCTTTCGCGTCGCCGTCAAACAGGCGTCAACCTAACGTAAGCACGTAACCAAAGCGGATCAGATGCTCAGATACGTCGACTCGGCTACGGCTAGGCGACGCGGCGCTTACGGCTCGCCGACCGCTGGTTGATGGTGCAGCAAGCAGGCCGGAGCGGTGAGAGGGGCAAGGCTGCACGAAGAGACGTAAGCTAGGGGACGACGAGCCGTAACGCACCGCACCGCGGTTCGTGAGCTTGTCCCGAGTTGAGGTGATTACGTTACGATTCCGATCAGTGTGCGTTGCATTAGGGAGTTTTATACAAAGAATAGTGAACGGCTCGAGTTGATACGGTGCCGATCCCTTTCCGGTTTCATACGTGTACTGCGACCTTTAGGTATGTCGAAACTGTGTGTACTCCCCGTCACTTTTCCCTAAGGGTTCATTAGAAAACCAGCGTCAGGCAGCATCTGTCTGGCATTAATGCTGAAATGAACCTTTTTGGCGCAGCCGTGAGGCACGCACTATTGTTGTCTGAAACATTATTTTTTATTTTATTAATTTTGTGTTTCACGAACCGTGTCCAAATATACTTTTCTTTTTCTTTTCTTCTTCTAATTTTCGAGTAAATGGTGCGATAGCGAAGTTAGGAGCCGCTCTGGAGGTATCTCAGTGTGCAAGTCTTTTTGATATTTTACCTTTTTGCACCTTTTCGTTTATGCTTTTTCTACCTTTTGGTTTTTGATTGACTTATTATATACTTTGTTTTACTACCGAACCAGCGCCTTTCATTTTGGTAGTTAATACTCAGTATGAGTGATATATACAGGCAGTCCCTGGAAGTATGGATCAAATCGAATAGGGGCGTGGGTAAGGTCATTTCCAAACTTTTTAACCCTGAGAATGTCCGTGAATTTTTTCCGTGAATTATGACCGACTAGCTGCGCCCCGCGGTTTCACCCGCGTAAATGTCGATCCCGTGGGAATATCGGGATAAAAACTATCCTATGTCCTTTTCCGGGACTCTATCTATCTGTATACCAAATTTCATCTAAATCTGTTCAGTGGTTTAGGCGTGAAGAAGTAACAAACATATAAACACACACACACACTCACAAACTTTCGTCTTTATAATATTAGTGTGATAGTGTGAAGTGTGATTTTTTTTTTTTTTTTCAATCACTTCGCATAGTGCTCAAAGAAAATAATCATAAAGAAAATACTATCAGGGCTATCTAAAAAAAAATAAATTGATAGCCTAAATAGTTTTTTTTTTAAGATTTTTTTAAAACGATTCGATTTCTCATCTCTTTTCTTTTAGTTTTTTTTTTGCTAAAACGTTTGGAAATGACCTTGCCCACGCCCCTATTCCATTTGATCCATACTTCCAGGGACATCCTGTATATTTTCAACATTAAGACCTGCTTGCAACACAAATAACTCAATACATTTAGCGCTAAACGAATTTGAAACACCGTTCTGTTTGTTTGCGTTCTTTCAATCGTTTGAAGATGAGAGATAGAATGGTGTTTTAACCTTTTAAGCGCTTGGCTAAATATCAATTGACAACATTTCAAACCTGACACGACCATAAAACAAAAATACTATTTCTTTATTTTCGTATCCTGAGTTCAAATATATTTTTATTTTATTTTTTTATTTCTAAATTTCTGAGAAAAAAAATAAAAATCAAAAAACAGGTGATGACGTCACATAAACGGCGGAATGAGGTAGTTACCTTTGCGCATTCAATGTCAATGTCACCTAAGAAGTGTAACTAGAAAACAACTAAAAAACTGAATTGAATTCAACAATATTTTTTCCTATCAACTCGACACGCTGCTTACTGTTAATATTATCAATTTTTAATTGATATTTCGCCAATAAAATGGATCCCAATGAAAAATATACGCCAATGACGGAACCAAAACAACGACTGAGACATCTAACAGTTTTTTTGACGGGTCACAATAAAGCAAAGGTAATATCGCCATTCTACCGTCATCTGGCACTTACGTCTTTTTAGAATACACCGAATTTCAAAGTTAACAACTTCCCTGTCCAATGAGTCATATATATGAAGAAAGCGATATATGAAGAATGAGTCATATATGACTCATTGGACAGGGAAGTTGTTAAAATTATGAATGAAAAGTACATAATTTCGAAAAACGAAAAAATATGGGTGCCCTAGATTTGAATTTACTTTTATATAACGTAATAATACATGCAGGTTAAAAATATGAAATGTTGTCAATTGCCGTGCCCCTAACGCGCGGCTACAAATCGTTAAAATACACAAAAATAAGGAAATACAATACAGGAGGAGATATCGTTGTATCGATTAAAAAATAGTCAAAAAGTTTTTATCTCTATTTAATAATGGTTTTAGTTGTACCACGCAGCTAATAGGATAAAATAGAACGAAGAAATCATGCATATTCTCTGTCGCAGAAAAACGACACGGGCGGTAGGGGCACGGAAATATGTGGGTCAAAAGGTTAAAGCTTCTGCCCGCGACTTCGTGCGCGTGAAATTTCACCCTCCCCCCATTCACCATCTTAGGGTGGAATTTTGAAAAACCCTTTCTTAGTGGATACCTACTCTTCACAAAGAACACACCCTCCGAATTTCATGTCTCTAGGACCAGCGGTTTAGGCTGTGCGTTGATATATCAGTCAGTCAGGACTTTGAATTTTATATACTATACAGGGTGAAATTGAATTCATGGGCCTTTTTTAAGGGGCCATTGTAATCATCATTATGAACAACTTTTACTATGGGACGAAACCTGAAATCGCGAAAAAAAATCAGCTCTTCCCTACATTTTGACGAGTTGTGTGAATATAAATGCAAGGAACAGCTGATTTTTTTTTCGCGATTTTAGATTTAGTCCCGTAGTAAAAGTTGTTCATAATGATGAGTACAATGGCCCCTTAAAAGGATGCCCATGAATTTAATTTCACCCTGTACAGATGCATTTGTGGTGTAAGTGTGCCTAAGACCTGTTAGGTTACAAAAACTGACCTGGATAGGAACGTTTGTAAAGATTCGGAGGTGGATAGAGCTGATGCAGGTCTACCCGCCGCGTCTTCGAGACTGCCGCGAGATCCCTCCGCCCAGTAGTTAGACGGTACAACCTGATGAAGAAATGACAATAAAAGATTAATTCTACACGGTTTCTAAGAGTGCGATTAAGGCTTATTTTTTCTCAATAGTCAAAAAATGCGGAACCAACGACACCGACTTCCGAAATTAAAGTTATTTATTTATTAAAACTTTATGCACTAGTAAAAAAAAAAATACTGTACAAAGGCGGACACTTTTTTTATTTTTATTTATCACTTTGTAGTGTTTTTTTTTTTGAAGTCGTTTGTTTTTTTTTTGTAAAAGTTTTTATTTTTCACTTTTTAGTTATATCTACCGGCCAGCCGGCCGGCCGGCCGGTGGAGCAGACAAGTCCTGGAGTGGAGACCGCGTACCGGCAAGCGTAGTGTGGGACGCCCCCCAGCGACGATGGACGGACGAGCTAAAGAAGGTGGCTGGGGGAGACTGGATGCGGAAGGCGGAGGACAGGGTGCTGTGGCGCAGTCTGGGAGAGGCCTATGTCCAGCAGTGGACTGCGATAGGCTGAGTTGATGATTGATGTTGATGAGTTATACCTACCCCACACAAATTCAATTAACACTAATGCACTGAAGAATTGAAGACACCGACTACAATAATCATCAAAATTCGCATAGAAATTCCGGAGATGTACATTTATGCATATAAATTCGTACATAAGAATAATTACCTAATGTTTTATATACTAAAACCTTCCCTATGCAAGACAGAGCCCCAGCGCTGGTTTTCAGCGACAGCCGGCGCTGACGTAATGACGTCGACCGGTGCAGCAAACTATTATTAAAACACTATACCTAAAGAAAAATAATTGAATTTAAAAGTGATAGAATAATCATATTAAACAGGAAATAGACATAGGTACAGTACATGCTATGAGAATATCATCCTCAATAAATGTTTTAGCGTTTTGCGTTTTTCGTTTTGCACATTGGACCCTAATATACTTTGGAATTGGCAATTAAGTTCATCTTTCGAACTGACCAACCTCTAGAAAATTCAAAAGTCCCCGTAATTCGTTTATTTGAAATAAATGCATTGAGTTTGAGTTTATCATGGGCCATCATAGATTACAGTCATGGGCCTTTAAAGTAGAGTATTATCCACAGCTACGGGCAAAGCGAGCGGCACGGTGTCGCCGCTGGGCATGAGTACGGGCTGCTGCGGCGGCGTCATGGTGTGTTGTAGGAGCGCACGTACCGGCAAGGCGAGCGGCACGGTGTCGCCGCTGGGCATGAGTACGGGCTGCTGCGGCGGCGTCATGGTGTGTTGTAGGAGCGCACGTACCGGCAAGGCGAGCGGCACGGTGTCGCCGCTGGGCATGAGTACGGGCTGCTGCGGCGGCGTCATGGTGTGTTGTAGGAGCGCACGTACCGGCAAGGCGAGCGGCACGGTGTCGCCGCTGGGCATGAGTACGGGCTGCTGCGGCGGCGTCATGGTGTGTTGTAGGAGGGAGCGCACGTACCGGCAAGGTGAGCGGCACGGTGTCGCCGCTGGGCATGAGTACGGGCTGCTGCGGCGGCGTCATGGTGTGTTGTAGGAGGGAGCGCACGTACCGGCAAGGCGAGCGGCACGGTGTCGCCACTGGGCATGAGTACGGGCTGCTGCGGCGGCGTCATGGTGTGTTGTAGGAGCGCACGTACCGGCAAGGCGAGCGGCACGGTGTCGCCACTGGGCATGAGTACGGGCTGCTGCGGCGGCGGCATGGTGTGTTGTAGGAGCGCACGTACCGGCAAGGCGAGCGGCACGGTGTCGCCGCTGGGCATGAGTACGGGTTGCTGCGGCGGCGTCATGGTGTGTTGTAGGAGGGAGCGCACGTACCGGCAAGGTGAGCGGCACGGTGTCGCCGCTGGGCATGAGTACGGGTTGCTGCGGCGGCGTCATGGTGTGTTGTAGGAGGGAGCGCACGTACCGGCAAGGCGAGCGGCACGGTGTCGCCGCTGGGCATGAGTACGGGTTGCTGCGGCGGCGTCATGGTGTGTTGTAGGAGGGAGCGCACGTACCGGCAAGGCGAGCGGCACGGTGTCGCCACTGGGCATGAGTACGGGCTGCTGCGGCGGCGTCATGGTGTGTTGTAGGAGGGAGCGCACGTACCGGCAAGGTGAGCGGCACGGTGTCGCCGCTGGGCATGAGTACGGGCTGCTGCGGCGGCGTCATGGTGTGTTGTAGGAGGGAGCGCACGTACCGGCAAGGTGAGCGGCACGGTGTCGCCGCTGGGCATGAGTACGGGCTGCTGCGGCGGCGTCATGGTGTGTTGTAGGAGGGAGCGCACGTACCGGCAAGGCGAGCGGCACGGTGTCGCCGCTGGGCATGAGTACGGGCTGCTGCGGCGGCGTCATGGTGTGTTGTAGGAGGGAGCGCACGTACCGGCAAGGCGAGCGGCACGGTGTCGCCACTGGGCATGAGTACGGGCTGCTGCGGCGGCGTCATGGTGTGTTGTAGGAGGGAGCGCACGTACCGGCAAGGTGAGCGGCACGGTGTCGCCGCTGGGCATGAGTACGGGTTGCTGCGGCGGCGTCATGGTGTGTTGTAGGAGGGAGCGCACGTACCGGCAAGGTGAGCGGCACGGTGTCGCCGCTGGGCATGAGTACGGGCTGCTGCGGCGGCGTCATGGTGTGTTGTAGGAGGGAGCGCACGTACCGGCAAGGTGAGCGGCACGGTGTCGCCGCTGGGCATGAGTACGGGCTGCTGCGGCGGCGTCATGGTGTGTTGTAGGAGGGAGCGCACGTACCGGCAAGGTGAGCGGCACGGTGTCGCCGCTGGGCATGAGTACGGGTTGCTGCGGCGGCGTCATGGTGTGTTGTAGGAGGGAGCGCACGTACCGGCAAGGTGAGCGGCACGGTGTCGCCGCTGGGCATGAGTACGGGCTGCTGCGGCGGCGTCATGGTGTGTTGTAGGAGGGAGCGCACGTACCGGCAAGGTGAGCGGCACGGTGTCGCCGCTGGGCATGAGTACGGGCTGCTGCGGCGGCGTCATGGTGTGTTGTAGGAGGGAGCGCACGTACCGGCAAGGTGAGCGGCACGGTGTCGCCGCTGGGCATGAGTACGGGCTGCTGCGGCGGCGTCATGGTGTGTTGTAGGAGGGAGCGCACGTACCGGCAAGGTGAGCGGCACGGTGTCGCCGCTGGGCATGAGTACGGGTTGCTGCGGCGGCGTCATGGTGTGTTGTAGGAGGGAGCGCACGTACCGGCAAGGTGAGCGGCACGGTGTCGCCGCTGGGCATGAGTACGGGCTGCTGCGGCGGCGTCATGGTGTGTTGTAGGAGGGAGCGCACGTACCGGCAAGGCGAGCGGCACGGTGTCGCCACTGGGCATGAGTACGGGCTGCTGCGGCGGCGTCATGGTGTGTTGTAGGAGGGAGCGCACGTACCGGCAAGGTGAGCGGCACGGTGTCGCCGCTGGGCATGAGTACGGGCTGCTGCGGCGGCGGCATGGTGTGTTGTAGGAGCGCACGTACCGGCAAGGCGAGCGGCACGGTGTCGCCGCTGGGCATGAGTACGGGCTGCTGCGGCGGCGGCATGGTGTGTTGTAGGAGCGCACGTACCGGCAAGGTGAGCGGCACGGTGTCGCCGCTGGGCATGAGTACGGGCTGCTGCGGCGGCGTCATGGTGTGTTGTAGGAGGGAGCGCACGTACCGGCAAGGTGAGCGGCACGGTGTCGCCGCTGGGCATGAGTACGGGCTGCTGCGGCGGCGTCATGGTGTGTTGTAGGAGGGAGCGCACGTACCGGCAAGGCGAGCGGCACGGTGTCGCCACTGGGCATGAGTACGGGCTGCTGCGGCGGCGTCATGGTGTGTTGTAGGAGCGCACGTACCGGCAAGGCGAGCGGCACGGTGTCGCCGCTGGGCATGAGTACGGGCTGCTGCGGCGGCGGCATGGTGTGTTGTAGGAGCGCACGTACCGGCAAGGTGAGCGGCACGGTGTCGCCGCTGGGCATGAGTACGGGCTGCTGCGGCGGCGTCATGGTGTGTTGTAGGAGGGAGCGCACGTACCGGCAAGGTGAGCGGCACGGTGTCGCCGCTGGGCATGAGTACGGGCTGCTGCGGCGGCGTCATGGTGTGTTGTAGGAGGGAGCGCACGTACCGGCAAGGCGAGCGGCACGGTGTCGCCACTGGGCATGAGTACGGGCTGCTGCGGCGGCGTCATGGTGTGTTGTAGGAGCGCACGTACCGGCAAGGCGAGCGGCACGGTGTCGCCGCTGGGCATGAGTACGGGCTGCTGCGGCGGCGGCATGGTGTGTTGTAGGAGCGCACGTACCGGCAAGGTGAGCGGCACGGTGTCGCCGCTGGGCATGAGTACGGGTTGCTGCGGCGGCGTCATGGTGTGTTGTAGGAGGGAGCGCACGTACCGGCAAGGTGAGCGGCACGGTGTCGCCGCTGGGCATGAGTACGGGCTGCTGCGGCGGCGGCATGGTGTGTTGTAGGAGCGCACGTACCGGCAAGGCGAGCGGCACGGTGTCGCCGCTGGGCATGAGTACGGGCTGCTGCGGCGGCGGCATGGTGTGTTGTAGGAGGGAGCGCACGTACCGGCAAGGCGAGCGGCACGGTGTCGCCGCTGGGCATGAGTACGGGCTGCTGCGGCGGCGTCATGGTGTGTTGTAGGAGGGAGCGCACGTACCGGCAAGGCGAGCGGCACGGTGTCGCCACTGGGCATGAGTACGGGCTGCTGCGGCGGCGTCATGGTGTGTTGTAGGAGCGCACGTACCGGCAAGGCGAGCGGCACGGTGTCGCCGCTGGGCATGAGTACGGGCTGCTGCGGCGGCGGCATGGTGTGTTGTAGGAGCGCACGTACCGGCAAGGTGAGCGGCACGGTGTCGCCGCTGGGCATGAGTACGGGCTGCTGCGGCGGCGTCATGGTGTGTTGTAGGAGGGAGCGCACGTACCGGCAAGGTGAGCGGCACGGTGTCGCCGCTGGGCATGAGTACGGGCTGCTGCGGCGGCGTCATGGTGTGTTGTAGGAGGGAGCGCACGTACCGGCAAGGCGAGCGGCACGGTGTCGCCACTGGGCATGAGTACGGGCTGCTGCGGCGGCGTCATGGTGTGTTGTAGGAGCGCACGTACCGGCAAGGCGAGCGGCACGGTGTCGCCGCTGGGCATGAGTACGGGCTGCTGCGGCGGCGGCATGGTGTGTTGTAGGAGCGCACGTACCGGCAAGGTGAGCGGCACGGTGTCGCCGCTGGGCATGAGTACGGGTTGCTGCGGCGGCGTCATGGTGTGTTGTAGGAGGGAGCGCACGTACCGGCAAGGTGAGCGGCACGGTGTCGCCGCTGGGCATGAGTACGGGCTGCTGCGGCGGCGGCATGGTGTGTTGTAGGAGCGCACGTACCGGCAAGGCGAGCGGCACGGTGTCGCCGCTGGGCATGAGTACGGGCTGCTGCGGCGGCGGCATGGTGTGTTGTAGGAGCGCACGTACCGGCAAGGTGAGCGGCACGGTGTCGCCGCTGGGCATGAGTACGGGTTGCTGCGGCGGCGTCATGGTGTGTTGTAGGAGGGAGCGCACGTACCGGCAAGGCGAGCGGCACGGTGTCGCCGCTGGGCATGAGTACGGGTTGCTGCGGCGGCGTCATGGTGTGTTGTAGGAGGGAGTGCACGTACCGGCAAGGCGAGCGGCACGGTGTCGCCGCTGGGCATGAGTACGGGTTGCTGCGGCGGCGTCATGGTGTGTTGTAGGAGGGAGCGCACGTACCGGCAAGGCGAGCGGCACGGTGTCGCCACTGGGCATGAGTACGGGCTGCTGCGGCGGCGTCATGGTGTGTTGTAGGAGGGAGCGCACGTACCGGCAAGGTGAGCGGCACGGTGTCGCCGCTGGGCATGAGTACGGGTTGCTGCGGCGGCGTCATGGTGTGTTGTAGGAGGGAGCGCACGTACCGGCAAGGCGAGCGGCACGGTGTCGCCGCTGGGCATGAGTACGGGTTGCTGCGGCGGCGTCATGGTGTGTTGTAGGAGGGAGCGCACGTACCGGCAAGGCGAGCGGCACGGTGTCGCCGCTGGGCATGAGTACGGGCTGCTGCGGCGGCGTCATGGTGTGTTGTAGGAGGGAGCGCACGTACCGGCAAGGCGAGCGGCACGGTGTCGCCGCTGGGCATGAGTACGGGCTGCTGCGGCGGCGGCATGGTGTGTTGTAGGAGCGCACGTACCGGCAAGGTGAGCGGCACGGTGTCGCCGCTGGGCATGAGTACGGGTTGCTGCGGCGGCGTCATGGTGTGTTGTAGGAGGGAGCGCACGTACCGGCAAGGCGAGCGGCACGGTGTCGCCGCTGGGCATGAGTACGGGTTGCTGCGGCGGCGTCATGGTGTGTTGTAGGAGGGAGCGCACGTACCGGCAAGGCGAGCGGCACGGTGTCGCCGCTGGGCATGAGTACGGGTTGCTGCGGCGGCGTCATGGTGTGTTGTAGGAGGGAGCGCACGTACCGGCAAGGCGAGCGGCACGGTGTCGCCGCTGGGCATGAGTACGGGCTGCTGCGGCGGCGGCAGCGGCGGCGGCAGCGGCGCGTGCGGCGGCGCGTCGCCAGCCGCTGACGTCATGGCGTCCTGCAGGAGGGAGCGCACATCCTCAGCTCCCGCCAGCTCCAGCGCCGTCTGCCCCTCTTGGTTCTTGAGGTACGGGTCGGCGCCGTGGGCCAGCTGACGATATACAATTTTCAGTAAGTTAATATATAATAATAATAATAATAATTGTGCCGATTGTCGTATCGGCCAATGGGCTTATGGCCCAAAGCCTCGACCAACATCTGTCGAGGCTCTCGTTAGGCGGTTGGATCAAGGGCCTGATTCAGAAGGCAGTACTCCTTGATACGGCTCGTATTGTGAGGAGGTTCCTGTCTCTGGAGCCCTAACCACCGGTAGCTTGGACCCTGCTCCCGACACCGGCGGAATACTATTTTTTATATTTTTAAATGTTTTTTATACGTATTTTTTATATTTTAAGAAATATTTAAAAATGTAAATTAATATGTACATAAATAAATAAACAAAATAATAATAATATATAATAATATTCCACAACTATCACACAACGCCATCTAGTCCCAAGCTAAGCAGAGCTTGTGTTATGGGTATTAGACAACTGATAAACATACTAATATATGTCTAAATACATACATATTATAGATAAATTACACCCAGACACAGAACAAATGATCGTGCTCATCACACAAACATTTAATAAGTTGCTAATAAAAAGTTACTTTAAGTTGCTATTAGTTGTTATTTAAAGAAAGAAAATACGTTGCGTACGTTTTTTTTACATTTGTACGTTCGTTTTTACATATGTTGTCAAAATTCAGTCGGCATATGATGCATGGTCAACTGTCTTACTTTCAATGGGTCAGATAATTTTAGTCACAATGAGATATTCAAATAGTACATCGTTTGCCAAGGAAGCAAACAACAATTTTGAAGGCGAGAGTATTTCTTTGAATCCAGAGCGAAGCGAAGGATTCAAATTACGTCACTCGAGCTTAAAATAGTATTTGCTCCCGAGGTAGACATTCTACTTTTTTCCTCTAACAGATAGAATCTTCTCAAATTCACAACCATTGGTTCTTGAGGTTTCAACCAAGTTGGGTATGTTGTTTGCCTAGACAGGTATACTATACTATTTTAAAATAAATCTGTGTGTACACCTAAACACATTTTATTTTTTACTTTGTATTATAGAGGTATGAGAAACAGGGTGTAAAGTAGGGAATGCAGAACCGGTTCTGTTTTAAAGAACCGGGATTTTTGGGACCTTCTGGCTAAAGAACCGGGATTCCCGATACTTTCGATACTTTCGGGAAAAGATACTTCGCGTTTAGAATATTTCTAATTTTATTGCCTTAAAGCCCGACCGCCTAAAGTGTGGAATACACTTGCCACCTAGTAGTATTTGTGTTATTTTTTCTGCATTTTATTTTTCTAATGCTTGTTAAACACGTTTTAAGACTTGACTAAAAACAATAACAATGATAGTAATGTTGAATAAATAGTTTCTGACTATTAAATGCATTATTTTACTCTGAAAACTAACATTTACCGGTATCTGTGGTAAAACCTAAGATTTACCGACTGAATGCCGGTAAAAGTCAGAAATTGATGATTAATCTAGAACGATTCGGACTTTTACCGGTGAGACTTGCTAAATCTTAGGATTTACCGGTAAATCCTAAGATTTACCGCAGTTCGGGCTTTTACAGTATAACATCTATAAAACAAGAAATAAAATGTTCTACTTGATTTGATTTAAATGTTTATATTTTGCCCTGTCACCTGGACACTAAATCAGTCTTATTTAATTCATTTTACTGGTAACTACGCATATTCTACCAGCAATATCTTTTAAACATAAAAAAAATTGTACCTAATCCTAATTTGATTTAAATGTTTTTATTTTGCCTTGTCATTTCGTCTTTCTCTTACTTTGTCCGTTTCAACACTCTCAACTCTACTAGGTAGCAAGTGTATTCCACGCTTTAGGCTTTAGGCAATAAAATTAGAAATATTCTAAACGCGAAGTATCTTTTCCCGAAAGTACCGAAAGAACCGGGATATGATTAAATAAATCCCGGTTCCTTAAACGTCGCAAATTTCCGGGATTTCCCGGTACTTTCAGTTCCGGGATTTCCCGGGACTATTCACTAGTGTAAAGATCACTTATACTCTATAGAAAAAAGAGGATCCTCCGACCAAATGGGTGTTGTGTTGTGTCTGCGGGGCAACTGCCCGATGATTCATGTTGGGCCGTTGTATATGAATGC
This sequence comes from Amphipoea oculea, assembly GCA_945859645.1. Classification (NCBI taxonomy): domain Eukaryota; kingdom Metazoa; phylum Arthropoda; class Insecta; order Lepidoptera; family Noctuidae; genus Amphipoea; species Amphipoea oculea. Next base: position 10,304,359 of record OX243891.1, on the reverse strand, counting down.
TAGTTGCGTGGTAAACTCTGCTTGCGAGATGCAGGATTTTGCGTGACGTCGTTGTAGATACCGCTACAGTATAATTATTGATTTTGTTTACATAATCAGAGTAATATAAAAATAAAGAATTTATGAAAATTCATCGCCACATGCACCAAAATCTATCTTTAACTTTTTCAACTTTTTGCATCGCTATATCTCCGAAATGGTGATTCTTAGGAAAAAAGTGTACAAAAAATTGATGTAAATAATTGCACGATGAACAATTTTATTTCACCTATTTTTATGATAAAACTTACCGTTTAGCTGAAAAATGCGAAAAACCGATTTTTGCAACATTTGATCTTGAATATTTTTTTTTGCATACGTCGGATCGATGGGGACTTTTGATAATTTATTTGTAATGGTGTTCCTAACATTTAAACAAATTTTCAGCTTTATGCGAATTAATGTAAACTTACCCCTATTTTTGAAGCTAACTTGACCGGACTAAAAAATAATATCTTAAAGCGACAGTCCCAAGCACACTCACCAGTAACGCACACAGCTGCGTGCGCGCCTTGTGCGCGGCCTCGTGCAGCGGCGTGAAGCCCCAGCGGTCGGCCGCGTTGGGCGGCGTGCCCGCACGCAGCAGCAGCGCCGCCAGCTCCACGTGCCCGTACGAGGCCGCGTTGTGCAGCGGCACCAGCCCGCCCTTGTCGCGCGCCGACACCGCCGCGCCCGCTTCCAGCAGGGCCTCCGCTACCTCCAGGTTATTGTACCCGGCTGGGAGAGAAATGAGGGTATGAGAATTGACACCATTTCAAACCTGACACGACCTTAAAACAAAAATACTATTTCTTTATTTTCGTATCCTGAGTTCAAATATATTTTTATTTTATTTTTTTATTTCTAAATTTCTGAGAGAGAAAAATAAAAATAAAAAAACATGTGATGACGTCACATAGACGGCGGAATGAGGTAGTTACCTTTGCGCATTCCAATGTCTTTGATTGAAAATATTATATCAAACAAGACATGTCAATGTCACCTAAGAAGTGTAACTAGAAAACAACTAAAAAACTGAATTGAATTCAACAATATTTTTTCCTATCAACTCGACACGCTGCTTACTGTTAATATTATTAATTTTTGATTGATATTTCGCCAATAAAATGGATCCCAATGAAAAATATACGCCAATGACGGAACCAAAACAACGACTGAGACAAGTGACATCTAACAGTTTTTTTGACGGGTCACAATAAAGCAAAGGTAATATCGCCATTCTACCGTCATCTGGCACTTACGTCTTTTTAGAATACATCGAATTTCAAAGTTAAAATTATGAATGAAAAGTACATAATTTCGAAAAACGAAAAAATATGGGTGCCCTAGATTTGAATTTACTTGTATATAACGTAATAATACATGCAGGTTAAAAATATGAAATGTTGTCAATTGTGGGCATACGAAAGGCCACCGTAGACCACCGTAGGCGCGAGCCTGCGGACGGAGAGTAGTGGATAGCTCACCGTCCGATCAGGACCAGCGGGGTAATTGCGTAACACATTATCAATTGGAATCGGTTTCATTTTGACAGTTCAACAATATTCATTGCGTTATTTACGTGTTGAGCCGACCAATTTTTCGAACTTATGAAGCAATGGATTAGCAATTTGCTTCAAAATGATTCCGATTGATAGTGTGTTACGCAATTAGGGTGCAGGCCCGTGCCGGACGGCGCGCACGTGTTCCACGCGCGTCTCAAAGAGATGTCAGCAAAAAGGAAGGGGCCTGTTAGGGCCGAAGCCTGCCGGGAGTGCGGGATTGTCCGAAAGGGTTACCGCTACCCCGGAACATAAAGGGCTAAGGAAGGAACACGGATGGGTTTTAGTCAGTAAGAGTCTGACACTCCCTTCCGCTCTACCCAGAGCGGGAGGAGTCATTTAATGATTTCCCAACCAAAAAAAAAAGGCATACGAAAGACATCATCATCTAGCCTTTTCCCAACTATGTTGGGATCGGCTTCCTGTCTAACCGGATGCAACTGAATACCAGTATTTTACATGGAGCGACTGCCTATCTGACCTCCACAACCCAGTTACTGGATATTACATATAAAATTATACTTTTTTTGAGAGAAAATAAATTACTATTATTATTACTATAATAATACGATACCCCTTGGTAAGACTAGTTGTCAGACTTTCGGGCTTCTGACTAACCGTAACGACTGTCAAAGATCCACGAATGACAGCCGGAACCAACGGCTTAACGTGCTTTACGAGGCACGGAGGGGTCTCGGTATGTAAACGAAATGCATACGAAACACATGTATACAATATTTTTACCAAAAGAAAACGCATATTATATAGTAGCGTATTCGTGAAATACTTGAGCTGTCGAATACGACAATGTGTAATATGTGTGTGTGTATTATATGCAACTAGCTGCGCCCCGCGGTTTCACCCGCGTAAGTGTCGGTCCCTTGGAAATATCGGGATAAAAAGTAGCCTATATGTTAATCCAGGATGTCAGCTACCTCCATACAAAATTTTATCAAAATTGGTCTAGCCGTTTGAGCGTGAAGAAGTAACAAACATACAAACACACTCACTCACAAACTTTCGCCTTTATAATATTAGTGTCATGTGTGCTTGATTATTGAAGAATTCAAGACAAGTTATTTATAAGCGAAACCTTTTATTTTATTTCGGAATAAATATCTCCTCGCCTTGAAAATGTTATAAACATAGACGGACTACCTCGTTCACATATTTATTACAGCACTAGCAGTGCCCCGCGGTTTCACCCGCATAACTTACGATCCCGTGAGAACATCGAGATAAAAACTATCCTGTCCTTTCCCGGGACTCAAACCATCTCTATACCAAATTTCATCCAAATCGGTTCAGTGGTTTAGGTGTGAAGAGATAACAGACAGACACACTTTCGCATCACACTATCATCACACTAATATTATAAATGCGAAAGTTTGTGAGTGTGTGTGTGTCTGTGTTTATATGTGTGTTACTTCTTCACGCTCAAACGGCTGGACCAATTTTGATAAAATTTTGTATGGAGGTAGCTGACACCCTGGATTAAGATATAGGCTACTTTTTGTCCCGATATTCCTACGTGATCGACATTTACGCGGGTGAAACCGTGGGGCGCAGCTAGTATGGATTGACGACTTACCTGCAAGATGCAAAGGAGTCGAGTTCCGTCCGTGAGAATCTCTGCAGTTCACGTTCTGAGGAGTTATGAGCTTTCTGCAACAAACAAAAAGAAAACGGTCGAGTCTTTGCTTAGTCTATTATTTTTGAAGTGAAACTTCTTTACGCACGCTTGACTTGGGGAGTAAGCTGGCGAAAGCGTTACGAAAAGTGTGATCGGGCGAGGCGAACGGGAGTTGAGTGGGGGATATAAGCAAGAGAAAGCAGTGCGCGCGCACATTTTCTTTCTCTCTTCCTCTCATAGCCAAATACGTTTGAAGTTTCACTTCAGTCGTGTGGTCATAAACACACTCGGTTTTTTTTGTCTTCACCATATCTGGCAAAATATTCTGTAAAAATCTCACCGAGGAAACTTAGGCTTTTTTTTTTATTGCTGAATGGGCCCGCTCTCGACCTTGATCACGCCTCGCCTGATGGAAAGCAATGGATGAGGTCTATGATGGAACGAGCGTGCCCAGAAGATGTATAGACCTGAGGTCGTTTGAGGTCGCAGTTTTTGTTAAAAATAATAATGATCTATTTAAATACCGAACGCGTATACGGCTTCAGGACAACCTGGACATAGTGCCTAGTAAGACGGATTTCCTGCACAAAAGTGTTTTCTGCTCGGCTCCGCGTATTTACAATAACATTCCAAGGCCTATACGAGCAATTACTGAAATAAAATCATTTAAAAAGAATCTCCATGAACTGTTAGTGATTAAATGTTATTACTCTGTGAAAGACTTCTTTGCCGACAAATCACTCTTAGAATATAATCTGGCTAGGTCATGATGCGTTTTGTATAGATACATGATGCGAGAGTCCTTTCATTTACGAACTGTCCTTTATTGAAAATTGTTATTATTGAAAATTGTTATAAAATTTGTAAGGAATTGTTATAATATTATTGTTTAACTTTATGTACTTACCTACATTTTATTGTACGCCCTAAGGGCAGGACATAGCTGTTCGCAAATTCTTAAACTAACACCAGCTGTATTATGTACACGTTCCTATGATCCAGAATAAAGATGAATTGAACTGAATTGAGTATATGGTTTTAACTTCAACTGGATACCTCCACGCGTTCCCGAGATAAAAGGCCTTGACAGACCGACGTACAACAAAGTGATCCTATAAGAGTTCCGTTTTCCTTTTGAGGTACGGAACCCTAGAAATTAGAAAAAATATCTGCTCACTTCAGCTGGCATCAAGCAATGGACAGAATTGTCAACTTGGGTACACTACAATAATACGAAAAACTTTATTCCGAAAGTCACAAATCCGAATTTCAAAATACCGATTTTCATAATTCCGAATGGTTCAAAATTCCTTTTATAACAACTCCGATTTATCATTCATCCTATTTTAATAATTCCGAAATTTCAATATCCCTAACGTTTATAATTACTATTCTCAAAATACCGAGTTTCAATAGATCGAATAACAAAAAGTCCGACTTGATGATAATTCGAAACATCAAAAATACAAATTCCGATTATTAAAATACCGATTAATTAGAATTCCGAAATAATAACACTTTGTAAAACTGAATAGCAAGACAAATAAACACATATTTCCAATTGTAAGAATATAGATGGCACAAAACCAACAATCGTTGGATGCGAGAAGCACAAAACCAGTCGAAGTGGAGGTGCTTGGGGGAGGCCTATGTCCAGCAGTGGACGTCTTTCGGCTGAAATGATGATGATGATGAAAACCAACAATAGAGCCCCTATTTCTGTGTAAAGGGTTTAAAGTAACCTAAGCAAACCGAACCTCGGGGTGCCCTTAGCTCGCTCTTGCATCCTACGTCGTCTATTGCGTTCGTTGAGTTCGGGTGCGGTAACGGTAACGGAAATTCGGAGTATTGAAAATCGGAATGTCGTTTTTCGGACCGAGAACCCATCGAGCATTTGATTCTTCGAATATATGAAAATCGGAAAACAAACAAGTCGCATTTATGACTTTCGGTAAAATAAATTTCGTGATTTTTAATAATAGACATGATTCTTAGGTATTATGAAATTCGGACTTTTGAAAATCGGAACATCGAAATTCGGAATAAAATATTTCGGACTATTTGGGTGTTCCCTGTCAACTTTTTATATGCTTGAGTACGAGGCTTTAGGCATTTTGTATATGTATATTTTATGTAATTTTTTTTTTGTAATGTGCGTTTTGTTTGTGCAGAATAAACAATTTTCTTTTTTCTTTTCACCTAAGTGTCACGGAGAGATTTTTACAGAAAAGATCGACTGATGTTTAATAGTTATTTATGCAACTGTTTTATAATAATACCTAATTATGTACAGTTGCATACAAGACTTTATCTACACCCATGATATGAATTCTCTATAAAAGTTCTAAAACAGTTTTTTTGCAATACTAATATGGAACAAAAATGGCGGCCGGCGGGATACGACGTGAATTAGAATAACCTATAAGTTCCTTTTTTAAATTACTGCGCTGTGGTAGTGAAACGCGCGTGCGTGACAAGGTTCTGTTTTTGAAAACGAGTTGCATAATGAACTTTAGTACAACATAATAACACTCGTTTGGATGATATTATGGTTACTATGACACCGGTTGTAGTAATGTTGGCAATAAGCTAATTGTGTCAGAAACTTTTATAGAGGATTTATAGCATGGGTGTAGATAAAAAGAGTATTACGAGTATTTATTAGTTTACGTATTAGTAGTCTATACGTGAGGATTTGTAATTGGCTTTCTGGTGACCATGGTTTTCATTTTTGTTTGTTTTTATTAGCTGTAAGTCCTTCATGTACTAAAATAAATAAATAAGTCACTGCTAAGTCTCAAATTGGACTCCACTGACAGACAAACATACCTGGCTCTGGCAAGGTCCCCACGTTTAGCAGCATCTAAGAGCGCAGCATCTCCTCTTAGCGCGTCGGCTGTGTCGCTGTCTCCCGCCCTCACTAACTGTAAGGGCGTCAGACCGTCGCGGTTCCTGCGGGTTGGGTCGGCTCCGTGCTGCGAAAGAACATTTGAATAATGATTGATAATTTTAAATTCATACAGGGAGACTTTTTTATCACCGTCAAAATTTTTACAGGGTGTTCTACCAGTGGCGTGCATCGCATATAGGCATATAAGCAGTGCCTACCTCGATATATCAACATAAGCCTGTCAATTACATTTTAGTGTGTGTGCCTCACAATTAAGAAACTCACTAAATTATCATACATAACAAAAACAAAATCTTCATACAAACACGCGCGGCAGTAGGCAGTCGCCGGACGACCTACTCGGCTCCCGTACTATTCGCACATTGTCATTGGTCTTTACTCGTTCAAGTTAATAAGACAAAATTAAAAATACGTACGTCTCACGCGTAATACCTACCATGATGTTTGGCCTACTCAAATAACCACACTTTTGACCTCACTTTTTTTCTGATTAGTGATCGCGTTTGTCTAGACTAGACCCGGCCTAGTGCCTACCTATTCTGAAAAGCAATACACGCCACTGTGTTCTACCCATGAATATGAACAACTTTTACTATGGGACCAACTCAAAAAAAAAAAAAATCAGCTGTTTCATACATTTTGATCAAGTAAGTATTGAACTTTTGTATTAAAGAGCTGATTTTTTTCTTCGTGATTTAAGAGTTGATCCCATAGTGAAAGTTGTTCATATTCATGGGTAGAACACCCTGTAAAAATTTGGATGGTGATAAAAAATCTTCCTACATGTATAGGTGCCAATTCCCTTGTTCACAAACTAAACTAAATTTAAGTTCAGTGCATCTTTTTCTTTCTATTTCATTAATCTGTCAAGCTCCGCTAATGAGACACAATTGATTTTCTATTGTTTCGTCGCCAATGGGCGACGCGCGCCGCTTGACCGGTTAGTAAAGGACAGAAGATACATTTTAGTTTAGTCCTGTCAAATTAATCAGCGCCTGACACTACTCCATACAAGTATAAACGTGATTAAAAACTTGCTTCCTAAAATTGGTTCCCTATCCATTTGCATAAAATTTTAAGACCTAATATAACTTAGCATAATTTTGTTTGGCATAATTATATTTTCGCATAATATAATTACGCATAACAGCTTACGCATAATTCTTTTAAGCATAATTTCTCTAACCATAATAATGATTAAGCATAATATTCTAAAGCAAAAATTTAACATGCTCGTTTTATTTCTAACGACGTCAGGTCGACGGAGTCCCCCTGCGCGGAGCTCCTATTTCTGTCTGCAGGGTTTAAAGGAACGTAACAAACCGAACCTCGGGGTGCCCCTGACGTCGCGTCGTTTAGTATTATGCGAATGAAATTTATGCCAAAACAAATTAGCCTTAAAGATAATTATGCCAACATAAAATGTATGCCTAAAAAAATTATGCCGAAGTATTATTATGCCAAAACAAATTGTGCCAAAATCGTTATGCCGAAGTATATTAGGACAAAGAACATTATGCGAAAAGAAGGGATCCCACTAAAATTACGTCAATTTACGCCAGGCGCTGATTGATTTTAGTTAGGCCTTTGTGGTAGTAACATTGCATTGGCGTTATAGCAGTTAAAGTGATATTTATGTAATTTTGAATAAAAAAATAAAAGATGCCCTGTATCGGCTGTTGCCGCTGTGGAGACACGGATGGCTCCACAGGCATGGTCGCAGCAAGTCCGGCCGTGCGCCATCTGGCGGTGGCGGGGCACCGCAGTAACATGCCCCATATACGACGAAAAGCAAGGTTTTTGAAAATTGTTGAGTTTTCAATTTCCGTGTGTGTACACTTTATTATTGAAAACTAGACTCAAATTAATATGTACTCACCTTTAGTAATAACCGCACAATATCCGCCTTTCCTTTAGCGGCCGCCTCGTGTAGCGGCGTGAACCTCCACAAGTCAGCGGCGTTAACGCCCGCGCCCGCCGACACCAGCAGCTCCGTCAGCTCGTAGTGCCCGTACGAGCACGCGTTGTGGAGCGGGACTAGACCTCTATGAAGAGAAAATTAAATAGATATAGTACATTACTGCAGTAGCCAGCAAAAGGGGCATTGATGGACGAACGTCACATACGTAAGTCTTGATTGCCATGTTTCGGAGTAGAAGATCGTTCCAGTTTTAAATAACACGACAGATATACTATGCAATTTATTTTTTAGCAAAACACGACAGATATGGATTTTCATACAACTTTTGCCGGCCGCTGCTCGCATGTATTTGGCCAGTACAGCAATTTCGATTTATCTCGAAGAAGGTTGTCAAAATAATGCTCAACCAAGCATGTTTGAGAGAATGATTTTTATTTTGTTTGAAAGGTGACTCGATCGAGAGTGTTTCTTAGCTATGATTCAAGAAAATCGGTTCAGCCATTTGAAGATTATCAGCTCTTTATTTATTTATTTGCTCTCATGTACATCACACATTTTACAAAATAATTACTGTCGGTTTTTGTACATGAACCCTGTCAGGGCGCTGCAAAATAATGTTGGTTTGCTGCTGAGTTTGTGGTCATAATAACATAAATGGAGTAATTAACATAAATTGAGTCAACAAATTACAATTCAAATAAGTACAAATAATCTCAGAAATAGTAGTCTAGATGTCGTTAAGTCTTTCCCCAACTATGTTGGGGTCAGCTTCCAGTCTAACCGGATACAGCTGAATACCAGTATTTTACATGGAGTGACTGCCTATCTGACCTGCACAAGCAAGTTACTGGGTAATACGATACCTCTTGGTAAGACTGTTTGTCAGACTTTCGGGCTTCTGACGACCCGTAACGACTGTCAAAGATCCACGAATGACAGCCGGGACCAACGGCTTAACGTGCTTTCCGGGACACGGAGGGGTCTTGGTATGTGAAGATGGTCACCCATCCACAGATCAACCGCGGCAAGTGAACCTTAACCTGATCGACGTGTGCGGCTGTTATTATTTAGCCACGGGCCCCTCCTTGTCACTGACAGCTGTCATAAAGATATGTATAAACATACTGTATACGAAACACTCACCCTTTATCTTTCGCATGTACATCGGCACCTCTTTGTAATAGTAACTGAGCAAGGGGGAGTCGATTGTACCTGAAACAATTAACATTAGGACATTATTACTGCGAAATAATAGCACGAAACGATTATAGACATACTAACAGCGCGCAGCGCCCCGCGGTTTCACCCGCATAAGTATCCATCGTCTATACAAACCTAAGTGTACTTCGTGTTTAGTTAGTTTCTTAGTGTGATTATAATGTTGTATGTATTTATGTATGTATTTTATAAATGGATAAATAAATAAAAAACCGAGTGTGCTTATGACCACACGACTGAAGTGAAACTTCAAACGACTTTGGCTATGAGAGGAAGAGAGACAGAAAATGTGCGCGCGCACTGCTTTCTCTTGCTTATATACCCCACTCAACTCCCGTTCGCCTCGCCCGATCACACTTTTCGTAACGCTTACGTAACGCGTTCGCCAGCTTACTCCCTAAGTCAAGCGTGCGTAAAGACGTTTCACTTTAATAAGTGGTATTTGTTGCCGCTGTGGGCAAAGGTACATACCGAGCGGGTTTCGCTCGGTATTTAGTATCATGTTCCGCGGCTAGAGCGAAATAGTTGGTGCCATAGTACCGTATAGGTATTGTTTCGCTTGCTGGGCGAAACCTCGAACTCAGTATTCTACAGTACCCGGCGATAAATATTGCACATCGATCTTTGGAAAGAGACAATCGGCTAATTTCGGCTTCGTCGAGCGTTATCTCTGTCGCACGAAATACAAACAGTCCGGTATCTATTAGGAGCTGCTAAAACAATTATGATTTGCTTCTTTTGATAATACTTTTTATTCTTTGTATAAAATACACCAATTTTTCTATAAATGATAACCTCGCGTGACTGACCTCGTAAAGGTTTCCCTCTTTTTCCTAAACATGCCATAGTACAACTTTAAATTATTTAAATTTGGGGGTGTTAACAACTCTAAATATATATTTTGAACTGGACGCGACCGCACTCTATCGCACTTGAAGAACGACTGACAAAACGTCACATAGGTAGTGTGCGACAGAGATAACGCTCTACGAAGCCGAAATAAGCCGATGGTCTCTTTCCAAAGGTCGATGTGCAATATTTATCGCCGGGTACTGTACCCACAAGGATAGCGAAACCCGCTTTAGTGTGAACAGTAATATTACCGCATACCCACTCGGTTTTCTCTACCGCAGACGGTAGTGAATACCGCTTAGGTTTGAATATGCCGTAAGTGTCGATCCCGTGGGAGTATCGGGATAAAAATTACCCTATGTGTTAATCCTGGTTATAAACTATCTGTGTGCCAAATTTCATCCAAATCCGTTCAGTCGTTTTTGATAAATTCATCCATCCCGGTAACAGCCCGGAGTTTGGAAGTTGGCGGTTTAATACCCCTTTTTTATGGATGGGAAATCGTCATATGACCCCTCCCGCTCTGGGTGGAGCGGAAGGGAGTGTCAGACTCTTACTGACTAAAACCCATCCGTGTTCCTTCCTTAGCCCTTTATGTTCCGGGGTAGCGGTAACACTTTCGGACAATCCCGCACCCCCGGCAGGTTTAATACCCCCGTGCGACTGATAGCATGGGGCGCCGTTGCCCCTGCGCCCGACCTCTCCCCGCGAGTGTCGGGTCCCCCCCCCCGCCGGACTATGAGAGTAAAGGAACAGAGAGTGCACCTGTGTTTGCGCACACACTTGTGCACTATAGGTAATATCTCCTGCGTACCTGGCTAATCTCCGTTGAGATTGGCCACCGTGACCGACATCGGTCGCCACCGGTCGGTCGGTCGATTAGTGCCGATTGCCACTTAAATATTGTCAATAAATAGTACATTACTGCAGCGGCCAGCAAAAGAGGCATTGATGGACGTTGTGGCCAAGGCTTGTATAGTACTTTTCTCAAATAATGCGCGGAAATTAAAACTAAGTAGTACCTTGGCAGAACTTTTTTGTCAAATACAATAACTTTTCAAAATCAATGACGAACAACGAAGAACATTATTTTTTCCCGCATTAAAGTGTTCATTTGTTTTTTTTTTCAATAAACAGCTTTCTATTTGCAAGCCAGTTCGAAATAAAACCTTTGATAAGTTACCTCCTTGGTTGCCATGTTTCGGAGTAAAAGATCGTTCAATTTTCAAATTACACGACAGATATGAGTTTACTATGTAATTTATTTGGCCGCAAAACACGACAGATATGGATTTTCATACAACTTTTGCCGGCCGTTGCTCGCATGTATTTGGCTAGTACAGCAATTTCGATTTATCTCGGAGGAAGGTTGTCAAAATAATGCTCAAATTTCCAAGCATGTTTGAGAAATAGGTTTTTGGAACCCTGTGAGTCCCCGTGTACTGCGAAATATCATAGTAATGTTTGCGAGTACGGGTATGAGAATAGCAACATGTCAGTCCCCAGAAAAGGCTTGCGCGCTTGAATATTTTGTACAATATGTTCCAGCGTTAGAAAAACATACCCAGCAGCAAAATGCAGTGGCGTAGAATGTCGTCCATCGACATCTCTACAGTTCACCAGTCGCGGTCGCGCGTCTAGGATACCGCGCGCGTTCTCGACGTCGCCCGTTCGTGCGGCTTCTAGGAGGCGGAGGGCTGCTGCGTTTGCGCAGGCGTCTGTTGGGTAAAGAGACAGAAATTGTATTATATTTATTTATTTCAAAAATGCATTTCGTTTTAGCTAATCGCTACAGTGAGCAGTGATGGCCCAGTGAGCAGTGGTGGCCCAGTGGTATCGGCCGCGACTTACGAGTTGCAGGTCGTAGGTTCGAACCCAGACAGGCGCTTTACTTTGTGTAAAATTATTTCATCACCACTGCTCTCAAACCGGTGAAGGAAAACATCGTGAGGAAATCGGCATGTCCTAGAACCAAAAATTCAAAGACATGTGACATCTACCAACCCGCACTGGGCCCGCGTGGTGGATTACGGCCCACTCCCTCTCACAGAGAGGAGGCCTGTGTCCCAGCAGTGGGAACATTATAGGCTGATGATGATGATGATAATGATGAATCGCTGCATACATGGCCAATATCAACCTTTATTGGCCCCTGTGACGGGCCATCATGGGCCACTGATGGCCATCATGGGCCATCGTGTAGACAACATGGGCCATCACAGGCCAGCATGGGCCAATTTGGAGGAGCATTATTTGCCAGTGCTGGGCATCACGGAGCTCTTACCTGAGGGCTGCGGGTACAGCGAGTCGAGCGTGGTGTCGGCGCCGCACGCGAGTAGCAGGCGGCAGGCTGCGGCCGAGTCGCGTCGCGCCGCTACCGAGAGCGCGCTGGAGCCGCGCGCGTCGCATGCGTTCACTTTCGCTCCTGAGAACAAAGCAATACATTTTTAAAATAAAATAAATAATATTCCACAACTATCACACAACGCCATCTAGTCCCAAGCTAAGCAGAGCTTGTGTTATGGGTACTAGACAACTGATAAACATACTTATATACAGTGTAAACTCTATATAACGACCCTCAAGGGACTGTGCATATTTTGACGTTATAGAGAGTTGTCGTTAAATGGAGAGAAGAAAAATCTGTATTAGATAAAAAAGAAAAAGTTTATTTCAGACTTATTTGAACGCTATTGCGTATAGTCTATTATTTTTATCTGACGTCTTTTGCTGCACCAGTAATTTTGTTGTATTTTTTTAATTATTTGATTCATATCTTGCGATATTTAAGTTTGTGAGCAACTAAGAATTTGATAACGGATAGATAATCCATGACTCCTACACAACAGTCAACACGTGCAAGCAATCCCAATTTGTAAACAAAAGAACGGATTTCTTAGAAAGTTCGGTATGTATAATGCCGACAGTCGAGTTAATTACGGGCTAGGATAATAAAGCGACAAAAGAATGTACACAGCTGCGCAGTTTTTACTAATTTTGGCAACTTAAAAAGTACTTTTTATTTTAAATTCCTGTCGTTATTGAGAGTGGGTGTAACGCTATATAGAGTGTATCATTGTATGGGAAACAAGCTAAACCAACCAAAGCCGAGTGATGTCGACGCTTTAGGGAGCTTGTCGTTAAATCGAGTGACGTTACATGGAGTTTACACTGTATTTCTAAATACATACATATTATAGATAAATTACACCCAGACACAGAACAAATGATCGTGCTCATCACACAAACATTTGTCCTGGGTGGGAATCGAACCCACGACCTCCGGCATAGCAGTCAGGGTCACTAACCACTAGACCATCAGGCCTGTCAACCTGTTTTTCATTTCTCATACTCGGAAAGTAGTGTTTGTTTGATCCAAATAGCGGGTGGAAGACGCTGCTTCCCACCACAGGGCGGGAAAGACTCATAGTAATTACTTCCCTCTTTAGGGTGGGAATGAATTTTAAAAATAGAACTGTAGTCAGCTACGAAATTTTTTACACAAATTAAGAAAAATGCTGCAGTCTTGTGAGTGTATAAACAGCCAGTGTGAATTTAAAAAAAAACCTACTAAGCGGGACAGCCCGCGGCGATGACGCGGTGTGTTCCATATTTAAAACAAAAAAAAAAGACAATAGTATTATTTGGCGGGATACTAACCCTGTACGCTGTACCGAAATTCAAAAACTTTGCATGTTATTGTTATCAATAAATATTTTGGAAAAACTACTACTTTTTACTTTCCTTATATTCGAAACTAGCTTCAGCCCGCGACTTCGTTCGCGTGAAACTTCTTGTTTCCCCCGAGCCACCCCGTCGTATCGCATCACCCGCCCGCGCTATCACTTAACGTTCTTTTTGAATTTTTTTCTTTTTGCTCGGCTCCTAAGGGTCGTAGCGTGATGTTAAATAGGGGCTATCAAATGCAAGAAGAATTTTTCAAATCCGACTGGTAGTTCCAGAGATTACCCCCTACATACAAACTTACAAATTTTACCTCTTTATAATATTAGTATAGAATAGTATAGATGAAAAGTAGAGTATTTAACACGTGTGAAAGTCATCAATTCCATTCGACCCTTGCATAACAATCTACTATTTCACTCCTCTTGCTCAAAAGGACCGTCATTGTGGCGTACCAGAGCGAGGAAAAAATAGCATATTTAAGTACCTCTAGGGTCTTCTTTTAGTGAAAACTTCTTTAGGAAAAAGCCATTGAATTCGCGCCACTGTTACCGTAACCAACAACACTTCGGATGTGTTCGGCTGTCCTAGGGATGTACTCGGTTTTAATGTATATCCGATATGTCAGTGAGTGATGGCAATGTATTCTGTTTGTGTTTTGTTTTCACTTCTGTCGGCACTCCCGGAGTGCCACGGTTTTTTTTTTTTCCTATAGTTTTGGCTACTAAAATATAAGTGATTTGATCGTAAGCATTGTAAACTTATGTTTTAAATGAATAAATAATTAACGTTTCCTCGCATAATAGGTATCGAAGCATCTCTCTCTCGCAGGCACTGGCCGGCCGTTGCGAACTCTTGAACTGTCATGAATCATGTCCTAATTTATTTGTTATTTTTATAGTTTTAATTTTTAATTGTTTTTATATTCCAATTTCATTGTTTTGTTTTCTGAATTATAATGTATTTTTTAATGTAACTACTTGACATTTTAGATTCAGTGTAAAATTTGTAAATTTTAATTTTTTTAGTATCATATATTTCCATTTCTATTTTTATTATTGATTATACAAGTGCTGTGCACACCTATAAGTGACGATTTCACCGCGAAGCTGTTGATTTAGAATATATTTAATGTAATGTTTTAGTGAATAAGTCGTTGGTGTGTCAATAAATAAATAAACTGCTAGATTTTGTGTATATGTATTTGTTTCATAGAAAAAAATAATAAGAAAATTATAATATGTGTTCTCACCAAGCCCTAAAAAACAGTAAGGCTTATCTATTGATATAACTTTTACATGGTTTAAATTACAGTACCCGGCGATAAATATTGCACATCGACCTTTGGAAAGAAACAATCGACTAATTTCGGCTTCGTAGTGCGTTATCTCTGTCGCACACTACCTATGTGACGTTAACTGACGTTTTGTCAGTCGTTGTTCAAGTGCGATAGAGTGCGGTCGCGTCCAGTTCAAAATATATATCTAGAGTTGTTAACACCCCCAAATTTCAATAATTTAAAGTTGTACTATGGCATCTTTAGGAAAAATAGGGGAACCTTTTTATTTTACCCCAACCTAAAGCAATAATTTATAGAAAAATTGGTGTATTTTATACAAAGAATAAAAAGAATTATCAAAAGAAGCAAATCATAATTGTTTTAACAGCTCCTAATAGATACCGGACTGTTTGTATTTCGTGCGACAGAGATAACGCTCTACGAAGCCGAAATTAGCCGATTGTCTCTTTCCAAAGATCGATGTGCAATATTTATCGCCGGGTACTGTACAATAGACTTACCGTGTCTTAGTAGTAGATCCATAGCATCTATGTGTGCATGTTCAGTGGCCACGTGGAGCGGAGTCTGACCTTCTTTGTTCTTCTCGTTGACGCGACCACCTTTTCTGATAAGCATCTCCATTACCTGCAAATATAAATAAATATGAAAAGCATTTTTTAACGAAACAACCTATAGTAAAAGTGCGCAGCGCTGCAAACCCCACCCTATTTCATGTTAAACAAATATCAACTTTTTTTCAATGACTATAAAGTTGATTTCAGAGTGATGAGCACTATTGGAAAAAGTTATAAAAAAATGTTCGGAGTTGTAGCGTAAACTGAACTTTATTGTGTAGGGATTATAGTAGATTGTAGAACTAATGCATAAAAGAACCGAGACGTTTATATTCACCCGACCCGCAGGCGAGGGTGGATAGTTAAGTCGAGGGGTAAAATGGCTCGTTTATGCCTGAGTTATACACTCTGCTTTTCACTTCGATTGCGAGAAAATGAAACAGGCATAAAGTATACAGTACATAATTAATAAAAAATGTTGCAATTAAGCATAGCTGATTTCCGCCACGAAACTTTTTAAAAGTTTTTGTTTAATTTTAATGTGTGTCATTCGACTTGGGTACTTCATACTGCCAAGTCATAAAAACGTTTCTTTGCGTTTTTAAATAATAAATGACCACTATTTTATTAAATTAACGATAGAAAACATGGAAGTGGTATAAATGAACGAAAATGAAATCAATCACGACTTTAATCTGCGAAGTATTATTGTGTTGGGCCTGATTACCTTAGTCTTAGAAAAAAAAATTACTTTATGCACTAGAACATAAAAAGCGATTTTACGTCGCCTAAGCACAACATAAAGACGAACTTTTAGAGCATGAGAAGTGAAAAAGTTATTTTTTCATTAATTCATATTTGTTTAAATTTTTCGCAAAAAAAATCGCGAACGCAGATTACCAATAGTAGAATGAGCGGTATCGGCCTCGATTTACTGATTATGATGAGTCCAGTCAGTCAGTGGCGTGCATTGCATATAGGCATATATATAAGCAGTGCCTACCTCGATATATCAACATAAGCCTGTCAATTACATTTTAGTGTGTGTGCCCCACAATTAAGAAACTCACTAAATTATCATACCTAACAAAAAACAAAATCTTCATACAAACACGCGCGGCAGTAGGCAGTCGCCGGACGGCCTACTCGGCTCCCGTACTATTCGCACATTGTCATTGGTCTCTACACATTCAAGTTAATGCGAAAAAATTAAAAATACGTACGTCTCACGCGTAATACCATAACGTTCAACCTTCGCAATTTATCACCCTTAAGTAGGCATGCCTACTCAAATAACCACACTTTTGACCTCACTTTTTTTCTGATTAGTGACCGCGTTTGCCTAGACTAGACCCGGCCTAGTTCCTACCTATACTGAAAACCAATGCACGCCACTCCAGTCAGTGCAAGGCTAGGCAGATGATGATCTCACCTGCTTCCGTTTAGGGTACACGCTAGATGCAGCACAATGCAGCGGTCGCTCTCCCGTGGTCACATGCTGGAAGTTGACCAGGGCTTCCACACTACATTCGCCAGGGAGGGAGGACGTACTGCCGCTTGTTGAGGCTTGAGAACTCTGAAATTAATTTATTTATTATTTACTAGCTGCGCCCCGCAGTTTCACCCGCATAAGTCTCGATCCCGTGAGAATATCGGGATAAAAAGTATCCTATGTCCTTTCCCGGGACACAAGCTATCTCTATACCAAATTTCATCTAAATCGGTTCAGCGGTTTAGGCGTGAAAAGATAACATACAGACAGACAGAGTTACTTTCGAATTTATAATATTAGTATGGATTTATTTACTAAGGTACACCAACAGCTTCTATGTATAATATATCTTAACATAACATACCATAATCAGCCTATAATGTTCCCACTGCTGGGACACAGGCCTCCTCTCAGCGAGAGCGAATGGGCCGAAATCAACCACGCGGGCCCAGTGCGGGTTGGCAGATGTCACATGTCTTCGAATTTTTGGTTCTAGGACATGCCGGTTTACTCACGATGTTTTCCTTCACCGTTTTGAGAGCAGTGGTGATGAAATAATTTACACAAAGTAAAGCGCCTGTCTGGGTTCGAACCTACGACCTACACCTCGTAAGTCGCGGCCGTTACCACTTGGCCACAATACATATATCTTAAGGGGCAAAATAATTTGTAAATCAAACATAATATTCTTAATGTAGTGTGTATTTATTCCGATTGGATTACAGAATATCTAGGTTCCTAAATATATATTTTGAAGTCGGTGTCAAAAAACGAAAATGCGGAACCAACGACACCGACTTCCGAAATTAAAGTTATTTATAATATAATATAATAATATAATAATAATTTATTTTGGTCCTTTTACAAAGTAATACATTTATAAACTTAAAAATACTTAGTGGTACCAAGTTCTTAACAGATGGTCTTAAATACTTATATAAAAGCTAGTTTAATTTACATGTTTTTTAATTACCTATGAAAAGTGCGCTGGTACTGACATAATAACTTGTGGCGACCTGCCTGAGCTAGGTTAATAAAAACCTGTGTTTCAGGCCATCCCCATACTAAGCGATTAGCTGATAATTTGTCCATGGTTAGTTAATTTTTTTTTAAATAATACTATCCTATTTATAGTAGGTACTAAATACAATAAAAATAAAATACCAATTTAATAACTACATCATTATTGAAGTACTTCTAGAAGTCTTTCTGTGTCTGAGTAATCAAGTGTACCCAAATATTCGCGTATCTTCAGACTACAATGTTTGTAACTGGCGCTATAAATATTAAGTATTCTATTGAGCTTATTATATAAATCGGGTCCTAAATAGACATAGAATCGTTTTACAAAGGCATGTCACTTTGTTTTTATCACTTTGTAGTGTTTTTTTTTTAAGTCGAAATTGAGCAATACCCATCACGTCTGCAAAATTTCGCTAGATCATTTTAATTTGATCCTTCATTGCATTATTTAAAGTAAGAACTATTATTTGAAATGTTATTCTCACCTGATGTTGATGTCCTGAGACGGCAGTCAGCTGTTTTTTTACCCTCGCGGGCTCGGCAAGTCTACACGCTTCTAGCAAGCAGTGGCCTCGGTATTCGACTGGAATAAATAATA
Source organism: Amphipoea oculea (assembly GCA_945859645.1). Lineage (NCBI taxonomy): Eukaryota > Metazoa > Arthropoda > Insecta > Lepidoptera > Noctuidae > Amphipoea > Amphipoea oculea. Next base: position 10,285,593 of record OX243891.1, on the reverse strand, counting down.
ATAATAATAATTTTATTTCGAGCAACAAGACTCAAAAAAATAAAGAAATGGGTAATATATAAATAAATAAATAATAATAATATACCACAACTATCACACAACGCCATCTAGTCTCAAGCTAAGCAGAGCTTGTGTTATGGGTACCAGGCAACTGATAAACATACTTATATATTTCTAAATACATACATATTATAGATAAATTACACCCAGACACAGAACAAATGATCGTGCTCATCACACAAACATTTGTTCTGGGTGGGAATCGAACCCACGACCTCCGGCATAGCAGTCAGGGTCACTAACCACCAGACCATCAGGCCTGTCAAACAGACAACAGACAGATAAAGAAATGGGTTTAAATATAATGATTACCAAAAAAAATATACTGAACAGCAATAAATTTTGCCTAAAATTACAATAGTTCTAGCTGGGCACCCCGAGGTTAGGTTTGGTTAGGTTACTTTCCCCAGAGGAGGGTCCGGTGACGGACAGCCGCGGCGGGTTCACGGATGAGTGCTAACGCGTGCCCGTGTTCCCGCCGTAAGCGGCAGAGGAGGACACCGTGGAGTTTTTGTGGGTTGGAGTCCCACATAACTCCACTATCTCCCCGTGGTAGTGCAGAATGCATGAGCATTTCTCCACGTTAAAAAAAAAAAAATGGTTAGGTTACTTTAAACCCTTTACACAGAAATACGGGGCTCCGTCGACATGGGATGCAACAGCGAGCAAATGAGAATACAAATACCTTTGGTGATCATTTACTATTTTTGGCAGTAAAAAGTGTTTTTTTGGTGTTATATTTTACTTTATCTGGTGATAAGTTAAACATAAGCCTAAAGAAATTAATTAACGATCAAGGAAAACATCGAAGAACGTCGAAAGTGGAGGTGCTTGGGGGAGGCCTATGTCTAGCAGTGGACGTCTTTCGGCTGAAATGATGATGATGGAGAACATTGTGAGGAAAACGGCATGTCCTCGAACCAAAAATTCGAAGACATGTGACATCTACCAACCCGCACTGGGCCCGCGTGGTGGATTACGGCCCACTCCCTCTCACACAGAGGAGGCCTGTGTCTCAGCAGTCGGCATATTATAGGCTGATTATGATGAAATAATTTAACTTTATTTAAGTATTGAATTTTATTTTAACCTTCTTCAAAAGGAGAACGGATAAGAGCGTAACTTTTTTTTTTGGATGGGAAATCATCAAATGACCCCTCCCGCTCTGGGTGGAGCGGAAGGGAGTGTCAGACTCTTACTGACTAAAACCCACCCGTGTTGCCTCCTTAGCCCTTTGTGCTCCGGGGTAGCGGTAACCCTTTCGGACAATCCCGCTACATAAGAGCGTACCTAAGACACAAAGTTAAGAAGAAATGCGGTCGGAGAGACTTCTGAAAAAGCCTAAGTAAAAAACTTTTTACAAAAAAAACAACAGACTTCAAAAAAAAACACTACAAAGTGAAAAATAACTTTAATTTCGGAAGTCGGTGTCTTTGGTTCCGTATTTTCGTTTTTTGACACCGACTTCCGAAATTAAAGTTATTTTTCACTTTGTAGTGTTTTTTTTTTGAAGTCGGTTGTTTTTTTTGTAAAAAAGTTTTTATTTTTCACTTTTTAGTTGTACCTACCCCACATAAATTCAATTAACACTGGTGCATTGAAGAATTGAAGACACAACTCGAAGAATCATCAAAATTCGCATAGAAATGCCGGAGATGCAGTACATTTATGCATATAACTTCGTACATAAGAATAATTACCTAATGTATTATATACTAAAACCTTCCTGAAAGTATGTAGATCACACTAATGAAAGAATTATCAAAATCGGTTCAGTAGTTTTTGAGATAATCGCGGACATACAAACATACATACATACGGGTCGAATACAGAACCTCCTTTTTTAAAGTCGGTTAAAAAGTCATAATTCGAGGTTTGGTCATACAAGGTGTAAAACCTCCTTTTTTGAAGCCGCCATCTGCGCATTCTGTACATCCAACTAAGTAACATGGTGCAAAAATTACACGCGTCATACTTACAAGCGAGTCTCTCCTGCAACTCCCTGGTAGGAGCGACATCTAGGGCTGATTTACCGTGGCAGTTCAATAGCGTGGGGTCTGCGCCTTCACTTAGCAGTAGAGAACAAACCTGTAATAGGGGCAAAATTGTATGGTTTATATTGCGTTAATGCGGTGGAAGGCCCCCCACAAGGTGGACTGCAAGGTGGGTGAAGGCTGCAAGAATCCACTGGATGCGAGGAACCTAGAACCGGTCAAAGTGGCGGTCTATGTCCAGCAGTGGGCGACTTTCGACTGAAATGATGATGATGCGGTAACAGTAAATTATGATCAGTTTGATTTGACAGCCTGTCTGCTTAGTTTATACAGGTAACTACTTACCAAAAGACTGTGGTCTATTGGCTTAGTAGACCATGGTCTTCTAGTTTACTAACATATTAGACCGTGGTCTACTATTATTAATCAAATCAAAACATGGTACAATAGACGTTACAATATTGGTTCCAGCATATCCTGCCATAATAAGGCGTACAAATATTTCAATATAAAAAAAAACAAGGATTATATTACTGTTATTACTAACAACCAACCTATAGCTAGGTAACTAGGTACTGCTTACCAAAAGACCGTGGTCTACTAGTCTACTAACACAAGTAGACCTTGTTCTACTGCTATAAAAGACCAACCTACTGCTAGCTAAAACTACTTACTGAAAGATTGTGGTCTATTGGCTTAGTAGACCGTGGTCTACTAGCCTATTAACAAAAAAGACCATGGTCTTTTCGCATTAGAATCCCTACTATCTTGTAAAGTCGAACTTTCTCGTATTTCCGAAGATAACCTCGTTATGTTACCTCTAGCCGCGCCTTGCTGGCTGCCTCGTGTAGCGGTGTAAAGGCCCACAGGTCCGTCGCGTTCACGTCCGCGCCCGCGCGCACCAGCAGCTCCGTTACTTCGTAGTGGCCGTACGAACACGCGTTGTGGAGGGGGACAAGGCCTCTGTAAAAAGAAGAAAAAAATATTAAGTTGGTAATGAAATAGAGGGTGTACACAATATGTTTATGCCCCATGTGAACAGTGGCGTGCATTGGTTTTCAGAATAGGTAGGCACTAGGCCGGGTCTAGTCTAGGCAAACGCGGTCACTAATCAGAAAAAAAAAGTGAGGTCAAAATAGTGGTTTGAGTAAGCATGCCTACTTAAGGGTGCTAAATTGCGAAGGTCGGACGTCATGGTATTACGGGTGAGACGTACATATTTTTAATTTTGTCGTATTAACTTGAACGAGTAAAAACCAATGACAATGTGCGAATAGTACGGGAGCCGAGTAGGCCGTCCGGCGACTGCCTACTGCCGCGCGTGTTTTTATGTCTACTGCTATAATGGTATTGCCACCGGCCTACTACCAGAAGACCAAGGACTTCTCCCCAAAAGACCGCGGTCTACTCTACAAAAGACCATGGTCTACTCACCCCTTATCCTTAGCATGAACATCAGCGCCTCTTTGCAGCAGTAACCTCACTGCCCTCGCTCTATTGTACCCTGCAGCCAGGTGTAACGGAGTAGACCGTCTGCCGTCACTCGCGTGGACGTTGACGTTTAGTGGCGTCAGGAGGGACGCGAGACGGTCATCGGCGCCGGACCGGGCTGCTTCTAGCACGTCTGCTGCACAGTATTCACCTGGAAGATAGGAGGGGGTGATGGATTAATCGATACCGGTCTGTAATTGTCTTACAGGAGGAAAAAAGCCACTTCTATACAGAGAAGGAACGAGTAGTAATCACTCAGCCAGCTTAGTGAACGTTGGAGATTTCCAACCAGACAAAAGACTTGTTTACAAAAAAAAAAAAAAAACAAACAGCTGTCTTCCAAAAAAGACAATACTAAGTGAAAAATAACTTTAATTTCGGAAGTCGGTGTCGTTGGGTTCGCATTTTCGTTGTTTGCCGTCGACTTCCATTTTTCACTTTGTAGTATTTTTTTTTGGTTTTGTAAAAAAAGTTTTTATTTTTCACTTTTAAGTTGTACTTACCCCACACAAATTCGTATAACACTACTTGATATGATCAGTGACAGGAAGTCATTATAACATCATCAATATAAAGTAAGTGGCAAAAATACAAATTATTGAAACTAACTCAAAAACTACCCACAGCAAAGTTATATGGGACCAACCCTGAGGCATACCAATTCAAAAAAAAATTAAATCGATTTACAATTGCCGGAGATATCGCGTAACAAACATACAGTCGAATTTAGAACCTCCTCCTTTTTGAAGTCGGTAAAAAATTCAAATAATGACTATCTTTTTACTGTAGTAGTGAATATGCGATCCATTTTTATCAGTAATCTAAGGTTCGGCCGCGCAAAATTTGCCAAAGATGTAAACAACAATCGCTCGAAATTGAATAAAATAGATATACAAGAACATTTATTTTAAGTAACGTTTGTTTGCGACGGAAACTTACTTAAAATAAAGTAATGTTTTTCATTGTTGTTTACATCTTTGACAAATTCAGCGCGGCCGGACCTTAAATGACTGCAGTTATAATCGGCTTATGTTTAACTTATCACCAGATAAAGTAAAATATAACATCAAAAAAACACTTTTTACTGCCAAAAATAGTAAATGATCACCAAAATTAAAACTCCAGTTTATTGTAAAATACCGAGGTAAAGGTATTTGTATTCTCATTTGCCCGCTCTTGCATCCTATGTCGACGGAGCCCGGCTTCGCGGGGCTCCTATTTCTGTGTAAAGGTAACCAAACCTAACCTCGGGGTACCCAGCTAGAACTATTGTAATTTTAGACTCAATTTTTTGGTGTTCAATATATTTTTTTGGTGATCATTATATTTAACCCCGTTATAATGTTACCTGTCAACACAGGCCTGGTAGCAGAGTCGGCTAGGTCGAGCGGGGTCTTGCCTTCCGTGTTGCGGATGTTAGGGTCTGCACCGTGTTGAAGTAACGCTGAGGACAAAAATAGCATACTAATATTTGCTAAAAATATCTATCTATACGGGATGTTTTTTTTTTTGCCAGTTCGAAATTTTATACAGGGTGTTCTACCCATGAATGTGAACAACTTTCGCTATGGGACCAACCACAGATACAGATACACCTAGATAACGCAAGAGCAACTACTTCGGGTTGCAAAAAACGCACCAGCTTACATTTGAAAATCGTAAGCCGCCACTTTCGCGCTCAGTCCTGCGTACTGCTGGCTGGGTGAGCGAGAGCGAGAGAGCGCGAGCTTGTGACGTCATAGTAGGTAGTCAAAAAGTGGCACGCTTAGTTTTCATACAGTTCGTGATACTTGCGTTATCTAGGTATATCTATATCTGTGGGACCAACTCTGAAATCACGAAAAATAAAACAGCTGTTTAATAATACAAAAGGTCAATACCTACTTGACCAAATGTATGAAACCGCAGATTTTTTTCACGGCGTAACGCTTAAGAGTTATTCAATGGAATTTACTTTAAAACATGGAGAATTATCATATCAAAGTTTACTCGAAGTAGTTTTAAATTTAATTCATTTATTTTGTTAAAAAAAGGAGTAAATTCGTTTTGGCACACACGTTGTTTTATTCCGAGCGCACGCACATTATAGCCATCACTCTTCTTTTGCGTTTCAAAAGTAATTGCATCACTTTGTTCGCTTATTAGGTTTTCGAGGATTTTAGATGTTCGAGGTAGCACCTTAATCTAAATTTTAATACCCCAAAACTCACCTATACAAACATCGACCTTCCCCTTAGCAGCTGCCTCATGTAGCGGCGTATACCCCCAGTTATCCCTAGCCGCGGGCGCCGCACCGGCCCCCAGCAGAGCCCTCACCACGTCCGCATGTCCGAACGAGCAGGCATTGTGCAGCGGCTGGAGACCGCCGTCGTCACGCGCTTGCAAAGCCGCCCCGGCAGCGATGAGGATTTCCACTACTTCCCTGCGGCCGTATCCTGGAAAGAAGACAGTTTGAGGGTCAGATCTGGCTAAAAAATGACTATGTTATGGCAGAAGTCGCTAAAAAAGTGTCGGGTCGCTTTTAGCATGCATTTTGGGATGCATGAAGAAGCCTCCTCGTGTAGCGCAGTTTGTTCCGCCAGTTACTCAACTGAACCGAGCGCTCGGCGCATCCTGGACAGTCATACCCAACACCTTATTTGACTGGCCAATTCTTCCCTTGCGGTGGTAGGGCTAACGCCCGCCTGGTTTGCGACCACCCTCCCACCGGAGTCCGACTTCAAGCAGCCTGCTGTGTTTCGCGGTTTCACCCGCATAGTAAGTGTCGATCCCGCGGGAATATCGGGATAAAAAGTATCCTATGTGTTATTCCGATGTATAAGCTATAGTAGGTACTGTAAAGTTTTATCAAAATCCGTTCGGTAGTTTTTGCGTGAAAGAGTAACAAACATCCATCCACCCATCCATCCATCCTCAAAACTTTCGCCTTTATAATATTAGTGTGATATTAGGATAGATAAATATAGATTTATTCAATTATAATTTGAACCTAAGCATACCTATACAATTACATAATTATCAGACAAAAGAAAAAATGTTAGCACATTTATCACTTTTACTTCACAAAACAAGTTAGATAATCTAAATTGATTGCAAAGTCGCGATAACATGAATTGTAATAAATTAACCAATTAACTGTGATTTTACTTTATAATTAACTATGTGCAAGAACCTGTTTTGACGTTTTACGGACGGCTTCCAGGCGGTGCTGCGCAAAAGGTCGGCCTCCCTTTGGTCTCGGATAAGGGGTAGCACCAACACGCTTCTAAACGTGGTGTCAGACAGAGTGGACAGCCAAATCCTGAGGCATCGGTCGCTCATGCATGTCCAAAATAATAATAATTTTAAATTTTACTAAAACAGCTATAAGTATCTATACTAACATAATATGGACTTGTATTTAAATTAGTATGCTGGTCTGAAATAAATATTTTCAATTTCAATTTGAGTACAGTCAATTGCACACGTGGTCACACTTGCACTACGAAAATAGCCTTCTTCAAGAAATTGGGCTATTAAATTCAAAAATATTTTTTCATATCCGACTGGTAGTTTTAGGGATTAGTTTAAAAAAAAAAAAACTCTTCAGCTATATTATTAGTACATAGAGCAGTGGTGGACCAGTGGTACCGGCCGCGACTTAAGAGTTGTAGGTCGTAGGTTCGAATCCAGACAGGCGCTTTACTTTGTGTAAATTATTTCATCACCACTGCTCTCAAAACGGTGAAGGAAAACATCGTGAGGAAACCGGCATGTCCTAGAACCAAAAATTCGAACACATGTGACACCTACCAATCCGCACTGGGCCCGAACGGTGGATTACGGCCCACTCCCTCTCACAGAGAGGAGACCTGTGTCCCAGCAGTGGGAACATTATAGGCTGTTTATGATTAGACATAGATAGTTAAAAAACTTTTTTACAAAAAAAACAACCGACTTCAAAAAAAAGCACTACAAAGTGAAAAATAACTTTAATTTCGGAAGTCGGTGTCTTTGGTTCCGCATTTTCGTTTTTTGACACCGACTTCCGAAATTAAAGTTATTTTTCACTTTGTAGTGCTTTTTTTTGAAGTCGGTTGTTTTTTTTGTAAAAAAGTTTTTATTTTTCACTTTTTAGTTGTACCTACCCCACATAAATTCAATTAACACTAGTGCATTGAAGAATTGAAGACACAACTCGAAGAATCATCAAAATTCGCATAGAAATGCCGGAGATGCAGTACATTTATGCATATAACTTCGTAAATAAGAATAATTACCTAATGTATTATATACTAAAACCTTCCTGAAAGTATGTAGATCACACTAATGAAAGAATTATCAAAATCGGTTCAGCAGTTTTCGAGATAATCGCGGACATACAAACATACATACATACATACATACATACATACATACATACATACATACGGGTCGAATACAGAACCTCCTTTTTTAAAGTCGGTTAAAAATAGGAAATAGTTTTACAAAAGTGTATAAATAGCCCATGTAACACCCACTCTCATGAAGATCAGAGACGTTACACTCGAATTCGTGGACGAGTATGTATTTACCTAGGACAAACTGTCCAGTTAGGTAGGTCCAACTTCGAGAAAGAGGTCAATCGTCGAATCCGACTCGGCTGAGCAGCGTTCGAGACGCTAAAAAAAAATTCTGCTGTTCCCTACATTTTGACGAGTTACGCGAACATAAACGTAGGGAACAGCTGATTTTTTTTTTCGCGATTTCGGGTTTCGTGCCATAGTAAAAGTTGTTCATAATGATGAGTACAATGACCCCTTAAGAGGACACGGTGATTAAAATTTCACCCTGTATGAGAACTTCATGTACACACGGCGACACATCAAGCTATACATTTAAAGTTTTAACTGACCTCGCATTGTATAGGTTTGTCGTGCAATCAGAAGTCAGTTTTACTGGTGGTCCGAAAGGGTTACCGCTACCCCGGAACATAAAGGGCTAAGGAAGGAATACGGGTGGGTTTTAGTCAGTAAGAGCCTGACACTCCCTTCCGCTTCACCCAGAGCGGGAGGAGTCATTTGATGATTTCCCATCCATAAAAAAAATAAAAAAAAGCTTATACTGGTTATGTATAGCTTGATGTGTAGCTGTGAGTACAGTCAGCATCAAAAGTCGATTGAAACTATCATTTTTACATGTTATTAAATTGACAACAACTTTTTTCAATAAACTGATTTTTAGCTTTTCACATAATAGACAAGAGTATATATTCTAAAAAAAAATTCTTCTGCTGCAATTTTGAACAAATAATTTGCTCAATAACTAAGATTAAAATCGACTTTTGTTGCTGATCGTACCTACCATATTTGATGCAATAAATGAATTGAATTAAAAAAACACAACAGTGGATTTATTCAAAGCCTAGCTTACAAGGTCCCACAATCTTCACACAAAATAAAAGAGAAATCGCTGTATCTTACAAGGCCAAGGACAGATACGTTAGATCTTAAACAAAAGAATGTGCACATTGCCTAGATTGAATTATAGATAAATTATTTTCAGCTTTATGTTAGTAAAAACCTTCAAACTGATCCAATGTAGGGGTATGCAGAAAGAAGCTACACAATACTAAAAAAACATAACCCTCCTTCTGGCGCAGTCGGGTAAAAACCGGCCAGTTGTGCGAGTCGAACTCGCACACTAAAGGTAATAGCACACATATCAACTCGGAAAGGGATCGTCACCGTATCAACTCGAGCCATTCAATATTCTTTGTATGAAACTCCCTACTGCAACGCACACTAATCGGCATCGTAACGTAATCACCTCGCCTCGGGACAAGCTCACGAACCGCGGTGCGCTGCGTGGTCAACTTACAGTTTCCGCGTTTACGGCTCGGCGTTCCCGCGCTTAGGTCTCTCCGTACCCGACCGACCTTACGTCTCTTCGTCCACACTTGCCCCTCTCAGTCCTCCCGCGGCCTGCCTGCAGCACCGGTCGGCGAGCCGTAAGCGCGGCGTCGCCTAGCCGTAGCCGAGTCAACGTATCGGAGCTTCTGATCCGCTTTGATTACGTGCTTACGTTAGGTTGACGCCTGTTTGACGGCGAGGCGAAAAGCGATACGGTGACGATCCCTTTCCGAGTTGATATGTGTGCTATGACCTTAAGGGTTCTAAATTACACGGCAAAAATCTCGTTTCTTGTATGAAGACCCCCTTTACTTTTTAACTTTATTTTATTTTTATTATGTTGTTGTTGAGACGACCTTGTGAAGGCCGCAGGAAACCGTTGGATGCGAGAAGCACAGAACCGGTCGAAGTGGAGGTGCTTGGAGGAGGCCTATGTCCAGCAGTGGACAATAATATACTGGTATTATTATTATAAAAAGGGAGCAAAATTATAAGCACAAGGTCGCGACTTCAGCCCACTCGTGTTTCCATAGATATATGAAAGAAGGAGATATGCCCGGTAGTTGAAAATATATCAGAACCCGCGGGGCAATTGCGTAACACATTATCAATCGGAATCGGTTTCATTTTGACAGTTCAACAACATTCATTGCGTTATTTACGTGTTGAGCAGACAAATTTTTCGAACTTATGAAGCAATGGATTAGCAATTTGCTTTAAAATGATTCAGATTCCGATTGAGTGTGTTACGCAATTAGGGCGCATATCACATTCGTATGATTCATGACTGATTCTCGTTTATATTGTTACTTTTGTTAGTGAAAGTGCTTCTATTAGTCAATCTACTGCTAAATTTATTGGTCGTTTTGTTTTTAATAGGTAGGTATCTAGAGGCAGTTAAATTGGTAATTGAAGATCACAGCTGGGTGCGTAACTACAGACATCTATCTATCTATATATAAATAAAATTAAAGTCAGGTTAGTTACACAAACATTTATAACTCAAGACGGGCTTTTTTTTATGGATGGGAAATCATCAAATGACCCCTCTCGCTCTGAGTGGAGCGGAAGGGAGTGTCAGACTCTTACTGACTAAAACCCACCCGTGTTCCCTCCTTAGCCCTTTATGTTCCGGGGTAGCGGTAACCTTTTAGGACAATCCTGCACCCCCGGCAGGCTTCGGCCCTGGCAGGCCCCTTCCTTTATGCTGACATCTCTTTGAGGCGCGCGTGGAACACGTACGCGCCGTCCGGCACGGGCCTGGTCCTAATCGGACGGTGAGCTACCCATTACTCTCCGTACGCAGGCCCGCGCCTACGGGTGCCTACGCAATAAAGGTATGATTCCGAACTCGGCAGCACGCAGCAGTGCGGCCGCGGCAGTGTGGTCGCAGCACTACTGGTCCTCATACATTTTCTATGGGTTTATATGAGATTACATTCCGAGCACGGCAGCAATGCTGCGCGACATTGCTGCGTCACATTGCTGCTGTGCTCGGAATGTAATCTCATATACTCTCTCTCTCTCTCTCTCTCACTGCACTGCCGCGGCAGCACTGCTGCGTGCTGCCGAGATCGGAATCATATCTACAATGCTGCGCGACATTGCTGCGTCACATTGCTGCTGTGCTCGGAATGTAATCTCATATACTCTCTCTCTCTCTCACTGCACTGCCGCGGCAGCACTGCTGCGTACTGCCGAGATCGGAATCATATCTACAATGCTGCGCGACATTGCTGCGTCACATTGCTGCTGTGCTCGGAATGTAATCTCATATACTCTCTCTCTTTCTCTCTCTCACTGCACTGCCGCGGCAGCACTGCTGCGTCCTGGCGAGAGCGGAATCATATCTACAATGCTGCGCGACATTGCTGCGTCACATTGCTGCCGTGCTCGGAATGTAATCACGTATAAACCCGTAGAAAATGTATGAGGACCAGTAGTGCTGCGACTGCACTGCCGCGGCAGCACTGCTGCGTGCTGCCGAGATCGGAATCATACCTTTAGGGTGCCGATGCGATGTCGCAAGGTTGGCCCCACCATCGCGCCACTACTACACATGTAGGTAGTCAGTAAAAGCAATAGATACAAAGTCGCGCAAGTGTGTGATAGTTGTGGAATATTAGTATTATTTATGTTTTTAAAATTTATTTTGTCAGGTTCCAAGAACCTGGTATTTATCGGGTGTAAACCAAGGTGAGATTTTAAGTCTGAGTAGATTAGGTGTTTTGTACTGCATTGAAATTATTGTCTAAATCTAATATTATTATTATTATTACTACACAATCAATTATAAACCTTAGCCTTCTTGTTTTTTACTTTTCTATGCGTGTTTCACGTGTTTGCCAACCTATTACATAAAAATGTGAATAGATTTATGAAGTGTAAAATTAATATTCATTAAGTTTTTGCTAAATGTAACACAGAGGTTGTTACACAATAAATTGACCAAATACACTAATATTATAAAGTCAAAAGTTTGTGAGTGTGTTTGTTACTTCTTCACGCACAAACGGTTGGACCAATTTTGATAAAATTTGGTATGGAGGTAGCTGACACCCTGGATTAACACATAGGATAGTTTTTTTCCCGATATTCCCACGAGATCGAAACTTATGCAGGTGAATCCGCGGGGCGCAGCTAGTAATAAATAAATTAGTAGGCCCAGACGGAGATAGCGGGATGAACTGGACTCTTTTAATAAAGATTGGTACTTGGCAGCTCTGGACAGAGAAAGGTGGAAGGAGAGTAAGGAGCCTTTGCCCAAGAGTGGGTCATTGATGGGTAATAATAAAAAAAAACACTACAAAGTGATAAATAACTTTAATTTCGGAAGTCAGTGTCGTTGGTTCCGCATTTCCGTTTTTTAACACCGACTTCCGAAATTAAAGTTATTTATCACTTTGTAGTGTTTTTTTTTGAAGTCGGTTGTTTTTTTTTTTTTAATAAAAAGTATTTATCTTTCAGTTTTTAGTTGTACCTACCCCACACAAATTCAATGAACACTAGTGCATTGAAGAATTGAAGACACCGACTAGAAAAAATCATCAAAAATGCCGGAGATGCAGTACATTTATGCATATAACTTCGTACATAAGAATGATTACCTAATGTATTATATACTAAAACCTTCCTGAAAGTATGTAGACCACATTAGTGAAAGAATTATCAAAATTGGTTCATTAGTTTTTGAGAAAATCGCGGACATACAAACACACATACATACGGGTCGAATACAGAACTTCCTTTTTTGAAGTCGGTTAAAAATGAATGCGATATGATGCAGCTGTGATGTGCACTTAGCTTTAGGCTGACTCATATCACATTCGTATGATTCATGACTGATTCTCGTTTATATTGTTACTTTTGTTAGTGAAAGTGCTTCTATTAGTCAATCTACTGCTAAATTTATTGGTCGTTTTGTTTTTAATAGGTAGGTATCTAGAGGCAGTTAAATTGGTAATTGAAGATCACAGCTGGGTGCGTAACTACAGACATCTATCTATCTATATATAAATAAAATTAAAGTCAGGTTAGTTACACAAACATTTATAACTCAAGACGGGCTTTTTTTTATGGATGGGAAATCATCAAATGACCCCTCTCGCTCTGAGTGGAGCGGAAGGGAGTGTCAGACTCTTACTGACTAAAACCCACCCGTGTTCCCTCCTTAGCCCTTTATGTTCCGGGGTAGCGGTAACCTTTTAGGACAATCCTGCACCCCCGGCAGGCTTCGGCCCTGGCAGGCCCCTTTCTTTGTGCTGACATCTCTGAGGCGCGCGTGGAACACGTACGCGCCGTCCGGCACGGGCCTGGTCCTGATCGGACGGTGAGCTACCCATTACTCTCCGTACGCAGGCCCGCGCTTACAGTGGCCGGGAGTCGTCACGCGGCACCCGACGCCCGGAGCGTCTCCCGCGGCGGCTGGGACGTGAGGCTCTCTCCCTCAGCCATCCCGCCACCTCCTTCACTAGCATGACTGCTTCGCAGAAGGAGGAGACTGCCTCCCACTCCCTCTCGCTCCGGACCATGGCTTGGACCAGGGCCGGACGCGAGAGGCCGTCCCCGCTGCCGATCGCCTCTACGAGGACACGGCGGTGCTCCGCCCAAGCGGGGCAGACCTCCACCGTCTGCTTCACCGTGTCCTCTGGGCGATCCTCGCAATGGTGACACCCGGGCGTCTCCTCCCGCCTGATGATGTGAACTCAAGAAAGGCTGGACCGACTGTTATGATCTTTGATTTGCTGTATTTGTCACCGTCCCGAATTGCAGAATAGCTATTACAAACCGGCATGTCCTAGAACCAAAAATCCGAAGACATGTGACATCTACCAACCCGCACTGGGCCCGCGTGGTGGATTACAGCCCACGTCCTCTCACTGAGAGGAGGCCTGTGTCGGCTGTGTCCCAGCAGTGGGAACGTTATACGCTGATTATGATATTTAATTCTGGTTATAAGCTATCTGTATGCTAATTCCGTTTAGTAGTTTTTGCGTGAAAGAGTAACAAGCATCCATCGATCATCATAAACTTTCAAGTTTACATATATAATATTATATACTAGCAGTAGGATTACCTAATATTGAAGAGCGGGCGTTTTTGGGGACCATCTTATGTAATTTAAATGTTGATGTTCAAAAACTACTGATTTGATTCTCATTATAATTTGAATAAATGACTTGATTATATTTTTTGAATAATTATTATAGAAAAACTGGCCAAGTTCGAATCGGACTCACACACGAAGGGTTCCGTACCACCGTACAATATTTTTTTTTAAATCTACATATATAAAAACATCACGTTTGTTGTATGGGAGCCCCCCTTAAATATTTAAAATAAAATAAGATTAAAAAAATATATTTATTTTATTAAATATATTTTTTTTTAAATATTTATTTTTATTGTTCTCAGTATTTGTTGTTATAGCGGCAACAGAAATACATCATCTGTGAAAATTTCAACTGTCTAGCTATCATGGTTTATGAGTTACAGCCTGGTGACAGACAGACCAGCAGACGGACAAGTGGAGTCTTAGTTTGGGTACGGAACCCTAAAAAAATTATATTATATTAGAAATCTTTTAGAGGTACACCTCTAAAAGATTTCTAATATAATATAATTTTTTTGTCAGTTTCCATCAAAATTAGATAAGTATTTTGGCTATGAAAGTATACAAGTATATTGCATCCATACTAATATTATAAATGTGAAAGTGTGTCTGTCTGTCTGTTACCTCTTCTCGCTTAAACTACTGAACCGATTTAGATGAAATTTGGTATAGAGATAGTTTGAATCCCGGGGAAGGACATAGGATAGTTTTTATCCCGATATTCCCATGGGATCGAGACTTATGAGGGTGAAACCGCGGGTATAAGTGATAAGTGTCGAACCCGTATGAATATCAGGATAAAAAGTATCCTATGTGTTATTCTAATGTATAAGCTATATTATTGTAAAGTTTCATTAAAATCCGTTCAGTAGTTTTTGCGTGAATGAGTAACAAACATCCATCCATCCATACAAACATTCGCGATTATAATATTAGTAGGAAGTAGGATTACTTATTAGATTATAAGCCAGATTGAATATAAAATACCTTTGAAGAGAGGAGGCCTGTATCCTAGCAGTGGGAACATTATAGGCTGATTATGTAATATGCTAGATTGTAATGCGAATAAAGTATCAACAACTGTGATCTATATATTACTAGCTGCGCCCCGCGGTTTTACCCGCGTAAATGTCGATCCCGTGGGAATATCGGGATAAAAACTATCCTATGTCCTTTTCCGAGACTCAAACTATCTCTATACCAAATTTCATCTAAATCGGTTCAGTGGTTTAGGCGTGAAGAGGTAACAAACATATAAACACACACACACACACACACACTCACAAACTTTCGCCATTATAATATTAGTGTGATTATGTGTATAAAATCCAAAGTCCTGACTGACAGAACGCACAGCCTAAACCGCTAGTCATAGAGACATGAAATTTGGAGGGTGTGTCTTTGTGAAGAGTAGGTATCCACTAAGGAAGGGTGTTTCAAAATTTCACCTCTAATACGGTGAATGGGGGGAGGGTGAACTTCACGCGGACGAAGTCACGGGCAGAAGCTAGTACTTAATAAAAGAAAACAAAAAAAAAAAAGTTTTCCTGAAGGCTGCCAAATTCACAATTTCCATCACCTTGATTGTAAACTAGACATACCATAGAGAAGTTAAATACTACTTTCAAGTTAAATGTTGTTGCAAATACCTTTGATAAATGAACATAGAAAAAACTGGTACAACAATACACATTAAATTAAAAATAATTAATTATTGATAACAAAAAAACACAGGCAGATCAAAACAAGTTCACACGCACACTGGAACATTACCCCACTTGTCTGCTTACCCCACAGCGGATATATCGTGATGATAAACAAGGTAAAAGTACTAGAGCGTGACGCAAAGTTATGAGCAGTCAGAATTTTTGTTTCTCTCGCAAATTTCAACACCACAATAACATTACGTCAGAAAAACACGAGTAAAACACAACAAAAGACATAAAACACGAAACGCCAATCAACAAGCGTAACTAATTATGCAATTTTTTAAAACTTACGACTTCCTATTGTGGTCTGTCCGTCCTTTCACCCGTTTTTCAAAATCGTGTTTTATGACAAAATTATCGAGTTTTTATAAGTTGTTTGTGTTTTATTACCTGCAGCGAAGTGTAGAGGAGTCGATTTTCGTCCAGCCGTATCCCTGGCATTCACAGTTTGGGGTGTAATTAACTTTTTTACCCGAACAGCATCGCCTGTTTTACATGCCTCAAATAATTCGCGTAATGGATCAGTGGGCGGAGGTAGAGCGTCAAGCGCCGATCCGAGGATCGAACGACGGCTCGACATTATGATTTCGCGTTTCACATTTAATTTTCGTGTTTTAAACGCACATTATCGAGATATTAATAAATAAAAACACGTATAAGCACAGCTGCTTGCTACTTTTATTTGACAATTGGTTTTGGGGTTACTGCTCCAAATTTTTATTACCCCATAAAAATGGTATTAATTGTTAGGCAGTATTCACACTTGTGAAATAAATTCGCATTTATTACTTTTTTTTGTATGAAAATGGGGATAGATTTCAATCACCTTTTCAGTGGTTCGTTGCGATAAAAGCAGATAACTAACAAACAAAAAATGCAAACGTTGTTATGATTAGGTATGTCTGATTGTTAACTAATGTATCACCTTTGCGGATAGTGAAAGTGACAAGATTACTCCTGGGGTTAATTTATTTAACTTCCCTAATTTCTAACTTCACCATCTCCTCCTACTCATCGCCATTCAGCATAAGTTATAATATTCAATAAATTAGCAATATCTGTCCATTTAGCAAGAAGATGAATTTTCCAAGTAATGATTATATTTTCGAATCTTCAAAAGATCAATAAAGAAACTGTTACGGTTATGGCTTTACGCATTTAGTGCTGTTTAGTATACCTAAATCCAAATCCAAAATAGTTTTTTTAATTAATTAAAACTTTATTTCAGACAAGGTCCATCCATAGGTTTATGAGCGGAAGATTTAAATAGGTATTTAAAAAATATAATATTTATTTTTCTTTAGTTTATTTTTCTCAAAAAGTAAACCAAGATATTTATTACCTTCCTTTACTTATGACCAATTTTAGAGGTCTCCGGAAATGGAAACTTAACGTATCCGGGTTGGGATGCTCTAATTTTCTAGCTCGCATCGCTCGCTCTAACATTCTCTTAGTAAGGTTACGATAACAGGGTTTTAGCCTTCTGACTCTGAATGGATAATATAAAAAAATACCCTCCTTTTGAACTTGGCCGCAGTCGGCTACGAACGGCCCCCAGCATATTTTGATACAGAATTCCGTTTACTAGCTACGCCATTGCTTAAACCTATGATCGCTGATATATTCGCTACGAATCTGTGAAGTGAGCTGCAGTGAAGTTAATCTTATTGTGTTAGTCTACACAAAAGTTGAAAGAAAAAAAAAATCAAAATCTAAGTATGTCATAATCAAACATTGAAAAACGTATGTAAAGTAAATACTAAAATTAATTATTTTACTTTACTCAGTGAAGAAGTTTAGTGATTGAAGTTTTCCCCATATCCACTTTTATATTTTAGTAATCGATGACGTTCTTGTATTCAACGCTGGTTGCTGAATATTTTAAATGAGGTAGAAATCAAGTCATGCCTGTAGATTAATTTAGTAAATGTGAGGTTACCAGAAGTCAGGGAAAATGTTGAAGTATGGTATCATTGAACACCATAGACAACGTTGTTATGGTCATAAGTTTGTAATGGTCTAAAGAATTGCAAACATTCTTGTTAAAATTATAAATATTTCTGTACTTTTATATTTTATAAAAACATTAGTTTTTTATTCAAATGAAAATGTATAACCGCCTATTTACAAAATGCTTATTATAAATATTTGTATGAATGTGACAACAAGTATTGATTTTACGTTTTGTTTCATGGTTCCGATCTTGATGTACAGACGCCAGCACATCAACCTACTACAATCTGTCAAATTTCTTTAATAGATTTTCATTATCTTTTATTTCATTATAATACATATAAATTATATTTTTAAATATTAGAATATAAAAAACATACATAAAAACATTTAAAAATATAAAAAATAGTAGCCCACCGGTATCGGGAACAGGGTCCAAGCTACCGGCGGTCAGGGCTCCAGAGAGAGGAACCTCCTGACAATGCGAGCCGTGTCCAGAAGTACCGCTTTCTGAATCAAGCCCTTGATCCAGCTGCCCAACGAGAGCCTCCTTAGGTGTTGGTCGAGGCTCTTGGCTATCAAACCATTGGCTGTAACGACTATCGGCACAATGATCGCTGAGTCCACATCCCACATGTCGACAACCTCGTGAACCAAGTCAAGATACTTAATTTTGTGATGAATTCTCACAATTCGGGTCCTGGAGTATAATAAAACTGCTTGCTTCGTAACAACGATTATTTTATTCCAAATACTCTTACTTATATCCTTACACAGTAATTGTAAATTACGTAGATTAATTCAACACTTAGCCAATATTGGACGTCTGTCTCGGTCGAGCCCGTTGATCAGAATGCCCACCGTTTTTAAAATCACTAACCAAGTACCTACATTTCGTTCAAGACCGAACGAAATGTATCCATCAATCTGTTCGTTCTTCACAGACTAGCAAAGTAATGATATTTTATACCGATTAACTTACTAATATCGATTAAAACATAAATCAACAACAATCATTGATTAAGGTATTATAAATTAAAATAAATATAAAAATAAACTTGATTTAACTAAGAAATTTATAAAACAATATTAAATAATCATAAATTCATTAAATCGACTAAAACATAAATCAACAAAAATCATCGAATAGGGTATTATAATTTAAAATAAATGTAAAAATAAACTTGATTTAACTGAGAAATTTATAAAACAATATTAAATAATCATAAATTCATTACATTCGGCCGTCCGACTACGTGCGGTCTCCTGACGCACGGTACACATACAATCACGTAGGTATTATAATTTTATAAATTCAAACAAAATACAAAAAAGAAAATATATAATGTTTCATTTGAATTAACTGTAAACTAAACATAATAAACGTATTACTATCATTACAATTCATTACATTCGGCTATTATTTGGACTCAGATTGACTCTGTGGCAGTTCATTGTCACTTTTGTTACTTTCGCTATCAGACGTACTACTGCTGTTAGCTACTGCATCTACATTATCATTTTGTTCGCACACATTTATATTGATCCACGGTCGAATCCTGTCTACTGCTACCACACTATCGAATTTATGTTTGCGATTACTAAAACCAGGTATTTCGGCAATTTTATACCTATCATTGCCTAGAACTTCTGCTATTTTAAAGGGGCCTATAAATTTTGACATTAACTTAGTACTATTACCTTTATTACTAAAATTGGTTCTAGTTATTTTAATTAAATGCCCTTTCTTATAAGTCGGAGCAGGAACTCTATTTTGGTCGTAGTTTAGTTTTTGTTTAATCTGACTGGATTCGATATTTGTACGAACTTCTTGCCTAACTTCTGTAAAATTGGAATTAGGCTCATTGTTAACATCTAACATGTTACTTAAGCTGTCTTTCAATCTGGTTCCAAATAATGCTTCTGTAGCTGTTTTCTGAGTGGTAGAGTTTGTGGCGTTATTAATTCCCCACTGAGTTTTGCCTAGACACATGTCCCAGTTCCGTTCGTCCTCACCGTCAGAATACTTTGCAAGTGAACTTAAGATCGTTTGGTTGTATCTTTCAGCTTGGCCGTTGGCTCTGGGACACGCGACAGCATTCAAAACATGTTTTATACCATGATTATCACAAAAGGATTTAAAAGCTGCTGAAGTGAAAGAGGTACCTCGATCTGATATTATTCGGGATGGTAAACCGAAGTCATAAAAAATATTCAATAATACCTTAACTGTTGTTTTAGTTTTTGTATCCTTAACGGCCCTTACAAACAAATACTTCGTAAATCCATCCACTATGGTGAGAATGTAGACATTGCCGTTCTTGCTTTTGACAAATGGACCCAAATGGTCAATGTGAATGGTATGGAACGGAATGCTTACTTTCTCTATTGGATACAACTGACCATTCTTATGACGTGACGTATTGTCCTTATTATAGGCGCACTTAATGCAGGACTTAACATATTTTTTTACAAATCTGCGTAACTTAGGAAACCAGAAAACAGATTGAATTTTCTCGATTGTCTTCGATATACCTAAATGACCAGCGTCATCGTGGTTAGATTTGCATATTTGCCATCGAGCACCGCGAGGAATTACTAAACAGAGCTTATCATCAACTCTCTTATACACTCTACTATTCTTAACCACATAGTTTTTCCTAATTTCTTTTGCTTCTTCGTCTGACTCAGGTTTAAGTATTTTATATATTCGGGATATATCAGGATCTGTCATTTGCAAGGTCAAGAGCCAGTTATCAGTTTCGATACTATAGACTGTGACTGTGGAATTATCGATATCCTCGGGTGTTAACTTTGTGTTACGGCTCAGTGCGTCCACATGAGCCATACGGATGCCTGGACGGTACTCTACGTTAAAATTAAATTCGCTTATTAAAAGCCACCACCTAGCTATTCGGGGTATTAGGTCGCGCTTAGTTAGTGTAGTCCGAAGGGCGTTACAGTCTGTCACAATTTTAAACTCTATCCCTAGCAAATAAACCCTAAATTTCTTTAATGAACATACAATTGCAAGGGTCTCAAGTTCGTAAGAATGCAAGTGACGCTCCTCGGGGGTGGTTTGCCGGCTAAAGTAAGCTATAGGTTTGAGAGCATGCGGCTCCGGCTGCCATTGCATCAATATCCCACCCACGCCTAAAGAACTTGCATCGGTATGCAACTCTGTTTCAAAATTAGGATTGTACAGCGCTAAAATTGGTCGGTCAATTAATTTGTCTTTTAGGGTAGTAAACGAATGAGATTCTACGTCTGTCCATTTAAAAACATTGCCTTTTTTGAGTAAGTTCGTTAGGGGTCTAGCTATTTCCCCGAAACTTTTAATAAATTTTCTAAAATATCCCGCTAATCCCAAAAACTGACGGATTTCATGTACGTTCTGGGGAACAGGGAACTCTTTAACGGCTAAAATCTTATTTTCGTTAGGACGTATACCTTCAGCGGAAATTTCATAACCTAAATAGTCCAGGGAATTATCAAAGAAACGGCATTTAGATAATTTTAATGTAAGCCCATTCAGTCGCAACAACTCCAAAACATTCCTCAATCTTTCAAATCCCTCCTCTAAGGTAACCGATGGCACAAGAATGTCATCCAAATAAGCCAAAGCTGATTCATGACGTTTATTACCTAGCATTGCATTCATTAGTCTCTGAAATACAGCTGGAGCATTTGCGAGACCAAAAGGCATTCTTTTAAATTCGTAATGCCCATCTGGCGTTACGAAAGCAGTTAGCGGACGACTTTCTTTTGCCATCGATACCTGGTAGTACCCTGAGGCCAGATCTAGGGACGTGAAGAATCTATTGCCGCTAAGGTTTGTCAACTGATCGTCGATTAACGGCAAAGGGAAACAATCCTTCCTAGTCTTATTATTGAGAGCCCTATAATCAACGCACAAGCGTTGTTCCCCTGTCTTCTTCCTCACTAATAGAATAGGACTAGCATAATTTGAATTGGACTCTTGTATAATGTCATTTTGCAATAGTTCATCTATAATCTCTCTAACCTGACCCCTCTCCGAAAAAGATAATCTGTATGGTCGGTAAACTACGGGTTTATCATCTAGTAAGTCTATTTTCATTTCGGTTGAGCTGATACAACCAATTTCTCCTAGGTTAAGTGCAAAGCAATCACGATAACTGAGTAAAAGCGAATGAAGTCTACCTAATGTCTCTTTGTCAATTTGGGGACCTACTTTTATGTCAGATACTAGTAAAGGTTCATATTCGGAATTATCTTTCGTTACTCTATTTGTATAGGTGACACCTCTCTCATCAAAACAAGTTCCTTTGGCAATAGGACATTTCTTGGATAATGTAAGGTTTTGACCAGATAAATTAGTCACGGGTAAAAGGCACTTCCCATCAACAACCCTATAAACTCCCTGGTGCAAATAATGCTCTTTCCTAGGCTCACAATTGTAATAACCTTCAATATAAATATCTCCACAGAAACCAACGTCAGACGCAGTAACTTCAACTAATCCTGATAATGTAATATCGGTATCGTTATCAACATTCAACTTTAAACACTTCACCGGGTGTACTACGGTATCGATATTGGGACTCCGGTAAAAGGTTAACTGATGGCTATCCTTAAATACTGTTACACAAGGAAGTTCAGTAACGTTTTGACCTATAAGTAAAGCTGATTGAAGATACTGATTGCTAACTACTAATACTTCTACATTAACCTCAACTTCATCCAATTTCAGATCAACATTGCTCCTATATACTGGAAAAACTTTAGAGTTGCCGAATCCTTTGATTACTGGCAACTCTGTTGTATTTTTAGTTAAATTCAGACTTTGAGCATCAGACTCCCTAATCAAACTACATTCGCTGCCAAAATCAATAAAAGCAATTAATGCTTTATCGTTTACCCTAACGGTTTTGTAAAATTTGTCGCTGTTGTTATTAAAAGTAGATATGGTCAAAATTTTTCGATCCTGGTTATCAGACTGTTTGGATTCATTTCGTAAGACTAATGGCTCTAGTTTACAATTATCATTGTTATGACCGACACGTTGACATTTCAAACATTTTACAAGGGGTTTGGGGCATCGAATGTAAGGGTGTCCCTTTGAGCGGCAATTAAAACAAGTCACCGAACCTTCGTTTGAGGGTGTAGCAGTATTACCCGGTCGAACTGTCATATTATCACTTCGTTTTCTATTGAATGTATTATTTTCTAATATGGGACGTTGGGAGCTTAGAAAATTCAATAAGTCTTCTGGTTCGTGACAAGTCAGTGCCTGTGCACTGCTTCTAATCGATTTATCTAGTATTCCGTGGATAATACAATCGACAGCCTTTTTGCCTTTTATTTCACATCTGTTTAGTAAAGTTAACTTGTCGTAAAAGTACTCTCGCAAACTTTCGTTAGTACGACTAGTGCGAGCTAACATTTCCTCGAGAAGCCGACCATAATTTTGCTCATTTGGGAAAGCTCTTATGAGTTTGTCCTGCCACTCTGACCAACTGAAAACAACACTAGGAAGGGCTTCAAACCACTTCTTTGCTATGCCAGAAAGTTTTTGTAGAGCAAAATGTATGGTCTGCTTCTCGTTCCATTCATAGATTACGGCACATTCATTTACTTTCCTAACCCAACAGTCAATATTTTGAGTTTTACTCGACGGATCAAATTCCGGTATCACATTATTGAGAAGATTGTTATTTAAATTACTCGTCTTGCTTTTATAATCTTGAAGGGTAGTAAACATATCAAGTACCTCTTTAGTAGACCAGCCACCTCTCTCCTTGGATCTTCTCTTATTCGAACTCCGTGAACTACGGCGTGACTCACTGCTCGATGAGGAGGAGCTGGACGACTGCTTACGTCTTTTCTTTGATTGCTTTTTGGCTCTCTTAGATTTGGCTGCTGCTTTGGATGAGGATCGGGAACGTTTGCTTCGGCGCTCATCTTTACGAGTAGGCGAGCCTTCAGGAGTCATCGCTTCGTCAGAATTCATGCCTCAAAAGAAAAAAGTATAATTATAATCATTTCAGTACATTAATTCATTTTCTAACCGTGTTCAAAACTTGATTTTTCATTTAGAATATAATTATACAACAACACAAAGTGAAAGAAATTGTTAAAAGAAAAACAAAACTTCAGTCGTTTCCTCAATGAATCATCCTTGATTAAAACAAAACATAATAACCTAGCTCAAATGAACAAAAGCCATTCAATAGGCACACTTAGTTTCTTATTAAAGTGCACTATGTTTCTATTCTATATTCTAAGGTACACATGACCTCTATTCTAACCTTCTATACGCTCATGGTTGAATAGGCGTACTTAGCCTCTAGTAACTAAAGCACACTTGGCTTCCTACTGTAGGCACACATAACCTCTAACAACTAAACGCACGTGGCTCGATAGGCATACATAGCCTCTAGTAACTAAAGCACACTTGGCTTCCTGCTGTAGGCACACATAACCTCTAACAACTAAGCACACGTAGCTCAATAGGCATACATAGCCTCTAGTAACTAAAGCACACTTTGCTTTCGATCTTAGGTACACATAACCTTTAACAACTAAGCACACGTAGCTCAATAGGCATACATAGCCTCTAGTAACTAAAGCACACTTTGCTTTCGATCTTAGGTACACATAACCTCTAATAACAATGCACACATGGTACGCTAGACTTCTATAAAGAAATAAAATTAATAATCATATAAGATACTTGTACGTACCTTACACTGGGTCCTTATACCACTTCTGAACTGTGATGAATTCTCACAATTCGGGTCCTGGAGTATAATAAAACTGCTTGCTTCGTAACAACGATTATTTTATTCCAAATACTCTTACTTATATCCTTACACAGTAATTGTAAATTACGTAGATTAATTCAACACTTAGCCAATATTGGACGTCTGTCTCGGTCGAGCCCGTTGATCAGAATGCCCACCGTTTTTAAAATCACTAACCAAGTACCTACATTTCGTTCAAGACCGAACGAAATGTATCCATCAATCTGTTCGTTCTTCACAGACTAGCAAAGTAATGATATTTTATACCGATTAACTTACTAATATCGATTAAAACATAAATCAACAACAATCATTGATTAAGGTATTATAAATTAAAATAAATATAAAAATAAACTTGATTTAACTAAGAAATTTATAAAACAATATTAAATAATCATAAATTCATTAAATCGACTAAAACATAAATCAACAAAAATCATCGAATAGGGTATTATAATTTAAAATAAATGTAAAAATAAACTTGATTTAACTGAGAAATTTATAAAACAATATTAAATAATCATAAATTCATTACAATTTGTTTATCTTTCTCAGCTTTCACGAGGTTCTCATCATGCGGGACAGTTATGTCAACAATCATTGCGCGCCGCTCTGATCGATCCACCACCACTATATCAGGCTTATTGGCAACAATAGTCCTGTCAGTGATGATGGATCGATCCCAGTACAATGTGATATTACCATTTTCGAGAACTGGGTCGGGCACATACCTATAGTACGGCACTTCTGATTCCACAAGGTTGTATTTCAAAGCAAGCTGCTGATGGATTATCCTGGCTACAAGGTTGTGTCTATGCAAGTATTCTCCGTTAGCTAGACGAGAACACCCGGAGATAATATGCCTGATTGATTCTCCCGGCCGGTGGCATGCCCGACAGATGTCAACCGTGCCGTCTTTCACAATAAATCTCCGGTAATTGTTCGTCATCACAACTTCGTCCATAATTGCACAGACAAAACCTTCGGTTTCTCCAAAGAGGTCACCGAAACGCAACCAGGCTACGGACGCTAGTAAATCTACATCGGGTCCATGTAGGGCCCGGAAAAAGCGTCCGTGAAGCTCCTTACTTTGCCATACTTCCATGCGATCATTAGTGTCAAGCACTACTGGCTTGCGCCAGTTCTCTTTACCCAAGGAGAGCGGGGTAAGGCCCTTGTCCACCACGACTACATCCCGATGCATTCCCACGTCGGCTTCAAGGAAATATTCCCTGAGACTGCATATCTCGCGATTGTGGAGAGTCTTAGCATTTAAAAAGCCACGACCCCCACACTTTCGCGGGATGTACAGCCTCATTACCGATGACCGTGGGTGATGCATTCGATTTGCAGTCAGCAGCGTGCGGACCTTCCTATCCAGGGCGTCGAGTTCGGTCTGAGTCCATTTGAGTATGCCGAAAGAGTACATCAAAACCGGCATGACCCAACCGTTGAAGGCGCGCACCTTGTTTCCGCCTGAAAGAAGACTATTAAGTACTTTTTTCAGGCGGCCAAAGAAGCGTTCCTTCAACAATTGCTTCATGTCAGTAACATTGATGCCCAACGCTTCCGACATACCCAAATACTTATAGGTTTCGGATGCGGAGAGGGCCTTAAGGTTTGTGGAATCCGAGAGTTGGGTTCCCACGGATTCCACAATCTCCCCCCGCTTTACATGCATGACCGCACATTTGTCCACACCAAATTCCATCTTGATGGCGCTACTGAACGTTTCAGTAATTTTCAGTAGCTCCATCAGTTGCAAATTGTTGGGGGCAAAGAGTTTTAGGTCATCCATGTAAAGGAGGTGAGATATAACCTGACCACCTCTCCTCAGCCGATAGCCTAGACCTGAATCCTCTAGCAGTGTGCTTAGAGGATTCAAGGCTAAGCAGAACCAAAGCGGACTCAAACTGTCGCCCTGGAATATGCCTCGCTCGATCCTTATCGGTTCGCTATTCCTCTGGATATTTCGACATCCTGGATAGCGAAGGACCGTCCTCCATTGCCCCATACACGACATCAAGAAGGTGCGCAGAGTTGTATCTACTTTATACAACTCCAGTACCCTCATGAGCCATGTATGTGGCACCGAGTCATAGGCCTTCTTATAATCTATCCAACATGTCGACAGATCCTTTCGGGAACGACGAACCTGTTGGTTAATGGTCATATCAATGAGGAGCAGCTCCTTAGTACCCCGGGACCCATTCTTACATCCATTTTGAGAGACAGACATGATGGAGTTGGTGTCTATATGTTTGTTAATTTTAGCACTCAAAATGGATGTAAGAACTTTATAGACCGTTGGTAGACAAGTGATCGGTCTAATCGATTTTCATCTTTATTACTGAAACATAAGGTTCAAAGTTGGTTGGGAAAATGTGACAGTTAGGTGTAGGTTGATGTGCTGGCGTCTGTACAATTGAAATTCTCTGGTTGTTACTTTCTGTTGCTTTATTAAAAACAACAACAGTGTCAAAAATTAAATTCAAGATTCAATTTTTCACCAAGGAATCGCAATACCAGGTTGAGATTGCGGTTTTAAAAACAATCTGCAATAGACGGGCTTAAGAATTTCTGAAGTAACAAAACGCTGGGTTCTATCTTGTCTATAGCCTTTAGTTGACGAAATCAAAATGGCGTCTTTTACGGGCTAGCGCTTATCCGCCGCATACTGAATACCGTTTCCAATAATCGTGGGTGTAACTATTTGTTAGTGATTATAACAATTTGTGAACGACTTTTCAGTGTTAAAGTGTATTTTTTCTCATAACGGACTCACTGGATATTGTTTCGATACATCTAACCGAGCTCCATCAAAGGTATGTCTCCTTTCACCTATCGAATATTTAATATTGATAATCGTCATATTATCGGGAAGTGGTTGTAAAAAGTGGCGTTAGTTTCTCGTATTGTAGTGTCTTTGGCGCGTGGACGTCGAATTATCGCGGACGGAAGCCTCGTTCTTTAGATTAGTAGGTGAATGAAAGAACAGGTTTTTTTTGAGTCGAGGACGCACGGTTTGGCTTTACATCTTCACTTTTCTTAGTTCCTCATTCTTGTCGCGCGTCGCTCCGTCTACGGGTTTACCTAAGTGTTATATGTACAAATATTTGTTGGTGCGTAGAACGGCTAACTTAATTAGTGGGCAGGCGCGGCCGCCTGGCGGTTTCGAAGTTTCACTCATTCACAGTGCAGCAGTGTTTGTATATTTGGATTGCAGTGTTGTGACTTTACCGTGTGCCAGATCGATAATCGAAAGTTTCGAGACCTAGTAGACGAGGTATTTACTAATTTTCTTCTATGCCAGTAAAACAATTTAAAAAAATGAGAGTTTTAATCGCGTTTTAGCCCATTAGTCCCAATTAACGTGTTCGAGTGGTATCAATTAAAATTAATACTTGTTTTGAACCAGTCTGGTGATCATTAGTTTTAGGAGTAGAAAATTTTCTTTCAAAGAACCTCTTTTTCTTTTCATTTTAGGAATAATTAAAGGAGTTCCCTCACTTTACAAATAAGTTTAAAACCTTATTTTACCCATCACAAGATACACACTTAAGCCAATTATGGACTTAATGAATCATCATTTCAACAGGATGCTTGCTGCATTGATAAAAATACATTTAACCATTTTTAGTACTCAATATCCCACTTGTGACTCACATTATTAAATTGTATTACCATATTTATGAACAAGTTGTATTAAGTAACTTTTCATTCAAGAATTTAGTTGTCAGAAGCGTAAAAGTCTGAAAACTGGTCTTACCACTTTCAAATTCATGTATAAAGGGTGCAGGAACCTCTTCGCGGCCTATCATAGTTACGTGGAGATAACCGTTATTGCAAAAAATAAGACAAATTCTTTTAAAATAACCGCTCTTGTTATTGATTGTATAACGGATAAATTACCATCTCACTTTGTTGACACCTCTGCTGTGCAACATTTGTTCGAGAAACCGCTATCCCAACTTCACCATAAGTTTTTGGTCTGGTCTGGACAGCTGGTTTTACCAAGGGGTATCTTGTTATCCAGTAACTGGGTTATGAGATAAGATGGGCAGTTGCTCCATGTAAAATACTGGTACTCAGCTGCGTCTGGTTAGACTGGAAGCCGACCCCAACATAGTTAGGAAAAGGCTAGGCATATTAATTATTGATTGAAGTATTATGTCCAAGGATATAATTAAAACACGAAATTAGGTAACTGCATGTTTATTCGGCTAGGTAGCCTGACACAATGTGTAGATTCAAACCTACCCCCACTTAGTTCATCTTATATATCAACAAGAGAAACAAGTACCCTCACAGTCTATACACAAATCCATACGACAAACTACAATCATGTACATGACATACCTTTCCCCCAAGTAAACACACAAAATAGTACATAAGAAATTAACATTTACATGAAGAATAAGAACAATGAAATAAGAAATAACATTCTACGAATTAGAACGAAACATCATACAACTTATACAATTTCAAGTATGTTTAAAGAATCAGTTTAATTATAACTTTTATTTCTACAATTATCTAGGTATTCCTAGAATATCAGCCCAAGACTCTTCACTGGGAATTTCTATCATCTGTTCAGGTTCTTCGCTGATTTGGTCCCGAGCTTCCTCACTTATCTCTCTCCTCTCGTTTTGTGGACTCTCTACCTGTGATGCAACTTTGATAAGTTGATCAATATGTCTGTTGATGACGAGACCATCGTCCGTTTGCACTTTGTAACTGGATGGACCAGTTTTATCTACTATTCTGCCCGGCAACCACTTCGGACCGTTGCTGTAATTTCTGTATCTAATTCTACAGCCAACTTCAGACTCTCTGTGTCGCCTCTTATTATTGTCAAAAACTTGCTGTTCGGTCTTTTTTCTTTGTATTTGGTCTGGGTGTATCGTGTCCAGTAGAGTGCGCAGTTTTCGATTCATCAGGAGTTCAGCAGGACTCTTTTGTGTTCCAGCACACGGTGTCGAGCGGAGGCTTAGTAGCAAATTTGGAATTTTTATGTCCCAAGCCATGTCATCCATTTTCCGTATCTTGTCTTTCACCGTCTGGACCATCCGCTCTGCTAACCCATTGGTGGCAGGGTGATACGGTGCTGTAGTGATGTGCCTTATTTTGTTTGAGTCAAGGAATTGTTTCATTTCTTCGGACACAAAAGCGGCCCCATTGTCAGAAACTAATATCTCACACAAACCGTGAGTCGCAAATACCCCCCGAAGGTGTCGGATTACCGTCGCAGTGGTCATATTGTTTACTATAAATACCTCGGGCCATCTTGAGTACGCATCGACGATGATTAAAAAGTTCTTGTTTCGAAAAGGCCCGGCGAAGTCGATGTGTATTCTGGACCATGGTCTGGTGGGCGTGATCCACTCATGTTGAGTTCGGATAGGCATGTGCCGGTGCTCGAGACACTTGTTGCACTGGCCCACGAGTGCTTCTATGTCTTCATTTAAGTGTGGCCACCAAATGTAGCTTCTTGCCAGCGCTTTCGTTTGTACGATTCCATTGTGTGTCTTGTGTAATGCCCGTAAAGTGGCCGCGCGCAGCGGCGGAGGCACAACTACGCGGTTACCCAGCAACAGACAGCCGTCTTGCAAGGACAGTTCGGTGCGATGTAGCCAGTAAGTATGCAGATCCTCCTCCTTAACCTTGGCCGGCCATCCCCTTTGAACGTAGTGCACTATCTTTGATAGCGTTTTGTCTTTTAGTGTTTCAGTCGCAATACGCTCTGCATCGAATGGGAAATCTTCAGGTTTTTCAGCCATCAGTAGTATCTCACTCAGTTCTGTTTCAGGTCGCTCAGGAACTGGTTGTGGCCATCTACTCAAATTGTCTGCACTGCCTATCTGTCTTCCAGGCTTGTAACGGATATCATAATCATGTGAGGTGAGCGCGATTGCTATTCTTGTCAAACGGGGTGACAGTATGTTAGGTGTCGGTTTTCTTGGGTTGAATATACCCAGCAAAGGCTTATGATCTGTGACTACAGTGAATGGTCTTCCTGCCAAGTAGTTGTGGAATTTCTGTATCCCAAACAAAATCGCCGTTGCCTCTTTGTCTAATTGCGAATAGCGCCTTTCGGTGGAGGTTAATGTTCGGGAACTCATGGCCACGGGACTTTCTTTGCCTTCTTCTATCACGTGTGATAACACGGCTCCGACGCCATATTCTGAGCTGTCGCATGTCAGAATCAGAGGTTTATTTAAATCGTAATGCACTAAAGTCATATCAAATGTTAGGGCCTGTTTGGCACTGTTGAAAGCATGTTGTTCCCGTTCGGTCCAGCGCCATATTTGCGTTTTGTCTAGCAGACGATGCAAAGGTTCAAGTATAGTAGCTTTGTGTGTTATAAACCTTTCGTAAAAATTGTACAACCCGAGGAACGCTTGTAATTCTTGAACGTTTTGGGGCTCCGGTGTATTTATTATCGATTCAACCTTGCTCGGCGACGGATGAATGCCATCGGCATCGATGATGAATCCCAAGAATTCGACTCTCTCTTTAGCGAACTTACATTTGTTTTTGTTAAGGCGTAATCCCGCTTCTTTGATGCGTTGCAGGACTATGTCTAAGCGCTGCAGCATCTCTGGCATCGTACGTCCCGCGATTATGATGTCATCAATCAGCACTGCGACTCCTCCGATGCCCGCTAGTAGCGCTGTCATCAGCCTCTGAAAAATACCGGGGCAGGCCTTCACACCAAATGCAAGTCTATGTACGGTATACAATCCTTTGCAGGTGTTGAGAGTTAAAAGTTTAGATGTTTCGTTGTTGACAGTCACTTGAGTGTAAGCACGATCCAAGTCCAATGTTGTGTAGAATTTTCCGCCTGCTACAGCTGCAAATACTTCATTCGCCGTAGGCATAGGGTAGGTGTCCGATTCCGTTGCTTGATTGACTGTACAACGGTAGTCACCACATAGCCTAATCTCGCCTGATTTTTTGACAACCGGCACTACCGGCGTGGCCCACTCAGAGTACGCTACTGGCTGAAGCACGCCCTCGGATACGAGACGGTCGATTTCGTTCCCCATTCTGTCCTTAATAGCGTAAGGCACAGGACGAGCTTTTAGGAATTTCGGGGTGGCGCCCGGTTTTAAATGTATTGCCACTGGATCTCCACGGTACGTACCGAGACCATCCTTAAATACATCACCATGTTTGGTGATTATTTTCTCCAGTTCAGTATAATCTCCGTTTGATACGAAATTAATATTCATAGTAATGCCTAGATGCATAAGCCAGTCTCTTCCCAAGAGATTCGGTCCATTACCCTTAGCCACTAGTAACGGAAGATGATACTCAATGTCCTTATAGCGCACAGGTAGCACTGTCTGGCCGAGCAGGTGCACGGGCGCGTTGGTCCAGGTGCGCAGAGCCAGCGGCGCCGCGTCGAGGCAGCGCGGCGGCGGCAGGCGCGGCCGCAACAGGCGCCATGTGTGCTCGTTCACCAGAGTGTAGCAGGCGCCCGTGTCCACCTGCAGTGTGACGGGCTCGCCCGCCAGCAGCACACAAATGACAAATGGCGCTACTCGAGTCGTACTTTGGACGACATAAATGCCGTTTAAATTCGCGTCTGCATCCTCCTCCGTAAAGTTCATTTTATTTGCGTTCTTTTTAGAAATACAGACTTTTTCGAGATGTCCCTTTTTATTGCAATATCGACACGTAACGTTAATGAACCGACATTCGCCAGCGTGTCGATCTCCACAGCGGTAGCAAAGACGAAGCGCGGATCGCGGGGCAGGGCGCGGCACAGTGGCGCGAGGTGCGGGCCGCGGGCGCAGCGCGTTGATATCCATGGGCTCCGGCGGCGGCGGCGTCGCGGCCGGCGCGGCGTGTGTCGGCGGTGGCGTGGCGCTGCCGCTGGCGCCTTCTCCCACGCGCATCATGCGCGCGTCGTTACCCGCACTTTCAGATGACAACATAGCATCGACTACATTGTGATATGTTAAATTGTCCCTTTTAAGCAGCTCGTACTGCAACCTGTCGTCCCTCATTCCACACACAAGTCTGTCACGTAGCATGCGCTCCAAATCAGTAAAATTGCAACTAGCGCTGATTTTACGAAGTTGAGCTATGTATTCGGCGGCCGATTCGCCACGATTTTGATCACGTTTGTAGAATTTGTATGAAATGGATATCTCATTCGGTTTCGGACTGTAATGTTTGGTTAGAATTTCTATGATCTCATTGAACGTCACTTCGGTGGCTTTTCGTGGTGTACTTAGTGCTAATAAAGTTTCAAACACTTGCGAACCACACACAGTAAAGAAATTGGCCCGTTTTACATTGTCTATCACGATTCCGTTCGCCTCGAAACAAAACTTAAGTCTCTCTAAGTAAATGTCCCAATTGTCCTTATGTGGGTTGAACTCACTAAACTTCACACATTTACGATCCATTGTCACTTATTTTACTCCGTCGTCGCCACTATTATGTCCAAGGATATAATTAAAACACGAAATTAGGTAACTGCATGTTTATTCGGCTAGGTAGCCTGACACAATGTGTAGATTCAAACCTACCCCCACTTAGTTCATCTTATATATCAACAAGAGAAACAAGTACCCTCACAGTCTATACACAAATCCATACGACAAACTACAATCATGTACATGACATGAAGAATAGTTGTTTCCTACCTATTTAGAATTAGGAAACTCGGTAACTCACATTTTTTCCTTTTTTTATTATTTAGGTTGATATGTGTAACACACTTGTAACATGAAAACATTAACAGGAAGTTGACTAGTTCCAAGTTATCAATTTGTGAAACATGACCATGTGCAATAAATATCTGTAGGTATGTTTTAGGCCTTTGTAGTCCGATAGGCATATAATACACATACATCTACAATGCATTCGCAATTTATTTGCCAAAAATGAACAAATATGAATTAATGGAGAAATAATTTTAATTCCTACACAATAAAGTTTAGTTTACGCTACAACTTCAAACAGTTTTTTCCTACAACTTTGTCAGTAG
Organism: Amphipoea oculea; assembly: GCA_945859645.1. Taxonomy (NCBI): domain Eukaryota; kingdom Metazoa; phylum Arthropoda; class Insecta; order Lepidoptera; family Noctuidae; genus Amphipoea; species Amphipoea oculea. The sequence goes on along the minus strand of OX243891.1, from coordinate 10,252,115 downwards.
TGCTAGTCACTCTGAAGTAAACTTAATGATCATTGAAATAAAGTTGGTATTTGTTTAACTTGAAATTGGGTTGGGGTGTGCAGCACTGTGCAGTTTTACTTTAGAAATATCATCATTATTTTTCTGCCCTGCCCTTATTTGTGGTCGGCGCAACATGTCTCTTTCTTCAATACTTCTCTATTAGTCGTCATCTCGGTAGTCACCCCCTTTCTAGTCAAATCATCTCTTGTATTCAGCTGTATCCAGGTATACTAGAAGCCAACCCCGACCTAGTTGGGAAAAGGCGACACAGATTGATTGATCTTGCATTACAGGGCCAATATGCTCACATTTTGTAACTATTTGATTCTCTAACCTTGAAAAAACTCTTCTTAATCCATAGGTAAAAGGTAATACAGGCTGGTGTCCGCAACTCCACGTCAATGCGCGTATTTTGCGTACGGTTCACTAATATTATAAATGCGAAAGTGTGTCTGTCTGTCACCTCTTCACAGTTAAACCGTTGAACCGATTTTGATGAAAGGGTCTCGCCGGGTTTCCATATGAAATCTGCACTGGCGTCTTTTTTGACATTGGTGCGTTTAATATGTTGCTAGTAGTTTAAAATAATTTTTGGCCAATTATCAAACCCCTATCTCCATTCGTTTTTGGAAAATGAGGGTTGCAACCCCTAACTTCAAAATTATTTTTCTACGAAACTATGATAGATATTCGCATGAAACCAACGCGACATGAAAGCTCTTAATTAGCGTTACATTACATTTTTTTTTAATAATTTTTTAAATAACTATAGGGTTGCAAAAAAATATTGAAAAAAATAGGGGTGGTTTTTAGTAGCTAGTTATTGAGGTACCACCGACCAAAAAAAACCGTATAATCAGTACGTATCCAACTATAATATGTAATAATTACATAGATGTGAGTAAGGTGGAACATATTCAAAAAAAAAAAAAAATTATGTAAGTGGACACATATTGAATTCTAGCTAATTCAATAAAAGTCACTTAAATTAAAATTAAAACAGCATTTTCCATGAAATATTAATCTTTTATTTTCCATATAAAAATATTGAAATAATTTAATCTTCGTCACTGTTTTCTTCTATAGTTGTAGTGATATTTTAACATCAAATATATGTGTTAATATTTCAGCGGGCTTGATGATCTTCGATTTGTAACGGCCATGTGACAAATAATAAATTATTGATGCTACATGTGAGCAACAACCTATAGTCCTATTTCCATTAGCACAATCACAGGTGTATCTATCTCTTTATGCCCTTATAGTTATTCATATTTGGTTCGTATTCAATAAAACATTGATATGTCTTGCTATTGATGTGTCGAGAACGCACTTTCATCCTTACTATATAATCATTTTCTTTTAAGTATTCAATATTAATATTGTTGTCACTATCCAGCAGCTCAGCGAGGTAACATACCGCTTGTGACATTTGATATGTTCCTGTAAAGAGTATTTTGAGGTCGTTTTCGGTTAATTCTGGAAAATCTATGAGGCAAGTAGAAGACAGTGTTGTAAAAAGTTTTTTGCGACGATTTATTTATTATTATAAAAGATTGTAAAGGCGTTTATTAAACATGATACGACATTGAAAAAATCTAAACAGACGTCAGGTTAGATCATGTTTAAGTAACAAAATGAGATTTTTATTTTTTTGAATATGTTCCACCTATCTCACATATATGTAATTATTACATATTATAGTTGGATACGTACTGATTATACGGTATTTTTTTGGTCGGTACCTCAATAAATAGCTACTAAAAACTACCCCTATTTTTTTCAATATTTTTTTTGCAGCCCTATAGTAATTTAAAAAAATATAAAAAAAATATGTAATGTAAAGCTAATTAAGAGCTTTCATGTCGCGTTAGTTTCATGCGAATATCTATCATAGTTTCGTAGAAAAATAATTTTGAAGTTAGGGGTTGCAACCCTCATTTTCCAAAAACGAATGGAGTTAGGGGTTTGATAATTGGCCAAAAATTATTTTAAACTACTAGCAACATATTAAACGCACCAATGTCAAAAAAGACGCCAGTGCAGATTTCATATGGAAACCCGGCGAGACCCTTTGGTATAGAGATCGTTTGAGTCCTGGCAAAAGATATAGGATAGTTTTTATCCCGATATTCCCACGGGATCAAAACTTATGCGGGTGAAACCGCGGGGTGCTGCTAGTTTGTAATATGTAACTTTGTAAACCATAAGAGGAAAAAGAAATACTTTACAAAGTAATAGTCATTGCTTTAGTAACTCATTCTTTATTGTTTTCAAAACCACAGAAAGTAGTACATTCAGTTATGTTTTAAAGCTAGTACCTAATACTATGTAAAATGAAAACATAATATTCAAAACAATTTTATTTATCTGTAATAGCACTGTACTATTAACCAGTCAATATAAAGGTGGTAGGGGGAGAGGTGCTCCAGGCTTAATATTTTAATAACAGCCGCATGGGGTCGAATTTCAAGGATAAGCAGCGCTTGCTGAATTTGGTGAGTAGATGGGTGACCTCTCTGTACTTGTAGTTGGTCCCGGAGGACATTCGATCTTTGACAGTTGTTACGGGTAGTCAGAAGCCCGAAAGTCTGACAGCCAGTCTTGTCAAGTAGTATCGTATTACCCAGTAACTGGGTTGTGGAGGTCACGTAGGCAATCTTTTCATGTAAAATACTGTTATTCAGCTATATCCGGGTAGACTAGAACTCGACCTCAACATAGTTGGGAGAAGGTCAATTAGGAAGATGATTTTTGAAACTGAATTATTTAGAATCTTTTTTATCATCGTACACCTTGGTAACTCGGGTACCCTCCATGAGATTGTCAGCAACATCAATTTGTTGCTTGTTCGTTCCTTGAGGAGCTGGGGTAGATAAAATAATTCCCACCCATCCATACTAATATTATAAATTCGAAAGTAACTCTGTCTTTCTGTCTGTATGTTACCTTTTCACGCCTAAACTGCTGAACCGATATAGATGAAATTTGGTATAGAGATAGTTTGAGTCCCGGGAAAGGACATAGGGTAATTTTTATCCCGATATTCCCACGGGATCGAGACTTATGCGGGTGACACTGCGGGGCGCAGCTAGTAAGCAATAAAACCTACTTTCAGACATTTATCTTAAAACGTATAAGATAAGTATCTCCTTATCTATATTGAGTCTGTGTTATCTGTAGTACCATCGTTCTTATCTGTGCCTTCAGTATGTAGATAAGGATAGAATTTTTGCTTGATAACATCACTCCTACTACCTGGAAGGGGTTTGTCAGGAATGTATAATACTCAAACAATTTGCTAGTTTTGTTATTCATCATCATCATCAGCCTATAATGTTCCCACTGCTGGGACACAGGCCTCCTCTCTGTGAGAGGGAGTGGGCCGTAATCCACCACGCGGGCCCAGTGCGGGTTGGTAGATGTCACATGTCTTTGAATTTTTGGTTCTAGGACATGCCGGTTTCCTCACGATGTTTTCCTTCACCGTTTTGAGAGCAGTGGTGATGAAATAATTTTACACAAAGTAAAGCGCCTGTCTGGGTTCGAACCTACGACCTACAACTCGTAAGTCGCGGCCGATACCACTGGGCCACCACTGCTCTCTGTTTTGTTATTAGTCCAATATAATAGCGAGCGGGGTGCAAGAGGGTGCACTTTCCCTGGCTTCTAAATGAATTATAGGTGTAAAAACATTTAGAACTAAAAATATCTTAAAACTCCTAATAGAATAATAGAGGGGCTTGTGGCTAAGTAATAACAGCCGCACAGGTCGATCGATCAGGTTAAGCTACGCTTGCCGCGGTTGGTCCGTGGATGGGTGACCATGTTCACATACCAAGACCCCTCCGTGCCTCGGAAAGCACGTTAAGCTGTTGGTCCCGGCTGTCATTAGTGGATCTTTGTCAGTCGTTACGGGTCGTCAGAAGCCCGAAAATCTGACAACTAGTCTTACCAAGGGGTATCGTATTATCCAGTAACTGGGTTGTGGAGGTCAGATAGGCAGTCGCTCCATGTAAAATACTGGTATTCAGCTGCATCCGGTTAGACTGGAAGCCGACCCCAACATAGTTGGGAAAAGGCTATGCAGATGATGACTCCTAATAGAATAATAGAGAACTTAACCCATTTGAGGCGAGATATTCTAAAATATTCGATTGTATTCTGCAATCTCTAGATTCTCACCCCCTTATTCATAATCCTATTTTATCTCTATTTTAGCTAAAATAGGTTTATAGAACGTTTGTCTTTATCTGTCACGTTGTCATTTCTGTGTGTAAGAAAGAGACAAACCCCATTTTAACTAAAATAGGTTTGATAAGTTTTATGATTAAGGGGGTTAACCTTTTTTTGCATTAGTCGACAAAGTGACTTCTTGTATGCATGGACAAACGATAATCTAACATATCCACTACATCATAGGCGAAGTGAAAAATGATCGAGCCTGCTTCGTTGAGCTGAAGATGGACCCCCCTGAAAATAAACTTGCCGACGCCCATGGAGAGAACCTTTTCCCATTAGCTAAGCACGAACCTTGGCTATGTAACCCATTTGTATTTCTCAAACTAAAAGGAAATGTTATTAAAAAGTAGCCAAGTGCGACTCAGACTCGCACACGAAGGGTTCCGTACCACTATACAATATTTATTACTACACTAGCTTCTGCCCGCGACTTCGTCCGCATGAAATTTCACCCTCTTAGGGGTGGAATTTCGAAAAACCCTTTCTTAGTGGATACCTACTCTTCACTAAGAACACACCCTCCAAATTTCATGTCTCTAGGACCAGCGGTTTAGGCTGTGCGTTGATATATCAGTCAGTCAGTCAGGACTTTGAATTTTATATACAGTATAGATTAGCAGTGCCCCGCGGTTTCACCCGCATAAGTTTCGATCCCTTGGGAACATCGGGATAAAAACTATCCTATGTCCTTTCCCGGGACTCAAACTATCTCTATACCAAATTTCATCTAAATCGGTTCAGCGGTTTAAGCGTGTAGAGGTAACAGACAGACAGACACACTTTCGCATTTATAATATTAAGCATGGATATCTATCGCCATTCGTGGAGGCTGTTTGCCTGCTTATCCACGTGGCAGTGGCGTTACCGTCTTGGTTTGACCTCTCGCAGTCTCGATGTCAAACCACAGAGCATTACCATTTGATAAATACCCTCCAAGGATAACTTAGTAAGTACATGACATGCTTAATCTGTTGGCAACTCATTTGTAGGGCTTCAAATACCATTTACTATTTATGCCCACGAGGGTCGTTGTCTACCACGTTGGGAACCTATGATGTACACCTAGGGTTGTCAACCTTTTTTTACAAGAAATAAAGTATACTCAGGTCTATGAAGAATATTAAACAGTATTTTAGAAAAATGAACAGTATTTTATTTATTTATTGTATTAAATACATATTTTTTAGAGCTTCCGCACAACTTACTTACTTCTGAGAACGCACACACTCACTCGCATGTCTGTCAGTGAGTGACAGTCTTGAATATTTGACATTGACAGATTCGTTCAGAAACTCAGTGTGATTTGTTTGTGGCTGCGCTGCACTGAGCAGTGAGCGCCCTCTGACTAAATAAAAACAAGTTTGTTTGAGCGTCTAAGTATAACACATAATAATGTGTTTGCATTTTGATGCTGAAAACAGTATTTTGTATACTTTATTTTTGTTCAACAGTAAAAAGTATAATTTAGTGAAAAACAGTATAGTTGGCAACCCTATGTACACCATAAAAATCCATATCCATACTAATTTTATAAATTCGAAAGTAACTCTGTCTGTCTGTCTGTTACTTTTTCACGCCTAAACCTCTGAACCGATTTAGATGAAATTTGGTATAGAGATAGTTCGTGTCCCGGGAAAGGACATGGGGTACTTTTTATCCCGACATTCCCACGGGATCGAGACTTATGCGGGTGAAACCGCGGGGCGCAGCTAGTATTGTCATAAATGCATGCAGGATGCGGGTACTAGGCAAGTATGCATCCGACCTTTTTTGAAGGGCATCATCAATCGATAATGATATGAATACGATACTCTCAAAACCGGTGAAGGAAAACACCTTGAGAAAACCATGTTCTAGAACCAAAAAATTTGGAGACATGTGACATCCACCAACCCGCACTGGGCCCGCGTAGTGGGATTCAGCCTAATCTTACTTTTTTATCGGATCCCATTAGTACTTTCACGTGGGATAATTTCCGACTTCCCTGGGCGAAGCTGAGCCCTGATTCACAACCATACGACAGGCTATCGTATCGAAAACCTGAAATTTCGATAACCTGATTTGACTTGCCCTCAACAGCAAATAGCTGTTGGAAGAATAGCAGGCGTCTATTTGAATTAAACTGGCAAAATTTTCGGGTTTTAGACTTGTGAACAGCGTTTAGAAGACTCCTACGATAACAATGATTAATGTTCGATACGATACGGAAGCGTATCGAGTGTTTGTGAATAGCTATGCTGTAGCCATATTTTTTTTTTGTGTCTGTTTGAAACGAACGGGAAGGAAATAGGCGTTCTATTTTTACCAGACCCACGGCCAGCGAACCCACACTGGGAGTTCCTATTTCTATTATTAAACAAACAATTTGGTAGTATGTATTACCAAAATAGACCCATCGGTAACAAACATAATTGCGGTCAAACTTGACCTATTACGCTACTGACATACTGCACTTGAAGGTCAGTTTAAAGATAAATAAAACATTATACACGCGTAGTTTTTATTTTTATTTTACTGCAGTATGTTGTTGAATTTTTCCTGTATCGAAGGTGCGTCTCGTTGACGATGAAGAACCGCTTTAAACTCATTAAAGCCCGTTTTATAAGTAATAACAGTCGCACAGGTCGATGGATCAGGTAAGCTTCGCTTGCCGCGGTTGGTCTGTGCATGGGTGACCATCTTTACATACCGAGACCCCTCCGTGCTTCGGAAAGCACGTTAAGGCGTTGGTCCCGGCTGTCATTCGTGGATCTTTGACAGTCGTTACCGGGTTGTCAGAAGCCCGAAAATCTGACAACCAGTCTTACCAAGGGGTATCGTATTACCCAGTAACTGGGTTGTGGAGGTCAGATAGGCAGTCGCTCCATGTAAAATACTGGTATTCAGCTGCATCTGGTTAGACTGGAAGCCGACCCCAACATAGTGGGGAAAAGGCTAGGCAGATGATAATACCCGGTTTCTTACGGCCTCAAATCATTCTCATTATCTTGATCTTATCGCAATTTATTTAGAGGAAATAAAACTGGTTGTTGCAAGAGTGACTGCATGTTGAGCCTGGTTTTGAGTTAGAACCCCTGCAATGGTCATGCCATAATCAGCCTATAATGTTCCCACTGCTGGGACACAGGCCTCCTCTCAGTGAGAGGGAGTGGGCCGTAATTCACCACGCGGGCCCAGTGCGGGTTGGCAGATGTCACATGTCTTTGAATTTTTGGTTCTAGGACATGCCGGTTTCCTCACGATGTTTTCCTTCACCGTTTTGAGAGCAGTGATGATGAAATAATTTACACAAAGTAAAGAGCCTGTTTGGATTCGGACCTACGACCTACAACTCGTAAAGTCGCGGCCGTTACCACTTGGCCACCACTGCTCAAATCTGTCAAAAATACCTCTTTACCTTACATTATGACAACTTTTTGACATTGATTGCCGGTGAGATGAGATTGCAAGTTCTAGATTTTAAACGTTTTTAAATACGGGAGTTGACCTTCTGAGCATAGACACGGGTGATATTTGCGTTTAGAAAGGGAATCCGAAACAAATATTCTATCTAACAAATCCTTAGACACACGCAGTTATGTAGATAAGACAAATATGGAAGCAAAAGGTCATAATGTAACGTCCGCTTGTTACATACGGTATGCCGCCTTGGATGCCTGACTATCCGCCGGCGGATGCAAGTGTTCAGATGATTTGATGCTCAAATATGCATGGATGTAAAAGGGAAATATGCGTCCTGGGTTTAGATAGCATAATCAGTCTATGACGTGGTACAGTTAGCGCCACGATAGATGAGATTTGACCCCCCTTCCGCGCTCTTTCCGCCGCCCCTATGACGCCCCGCGCTCAGATCTCATACCGCTGAAGAGACCTAAAATCGTGTACTGCGCAAGTCAAACCACGTAGTGTGTCAAGTCTCATCTTTCGTGGCGCTAACTATAACCCAATGGTAATGGCCGCAACTTGCGAGTTGTAGGTCGTAGGTTCGAACACAGACAGGTGCTTTACTTTGTGTAAATTATTTCATCACCACTGCTCTCAAAACGGGGAAGGAAAACATCGTGAGGAAACCGGCATGTCCTAAAACCAAAAATTCGAAGACATGTGACATCCGCCAACTCTCAATGGGCCTGCGTGGTGGATTACGGCCCACTCCTTCTCACAGAGAGGAGGCCTGTGTCCCAGCAGTGGGAACATTATAGGCTGATTTTGACATGACCATTTCAGGGGTTCTAACTCGAAACCAAGCTCATCATGCAGCCACTTGCAACTACCAGTTTTATTATCTAGGCTATTTTACAGATAAAACATGCGTTTAAACACAAACATACATTTAATCGATAAATATCATGATTTAGTATAGCCATATGACATTATTACTTTATTACGTCACAATGTACACGTGCAGTGTTTATTTACCTACGTATTGAATACATAAACTGACTGATGAATGAGGGGCTTGTTTCTAAAAAATAACAGCCGCACGGTTCGATCGATCAGGTTAAGTTACCCTTGCCGCGGTTGGTCCGTGGATGGGTGACCGTCTTTACATACCAAGACCCCTCCGTGCCTCGGGAAGCACGTTAAGCCGTTGGTCCCGGCCCTAAGGCACTGGAACTCCCACGCATCGATGAAACACAGCAGGCTGCTTGACGCAGGACTCCGGTGGGAGGGTCGCAAACCAGGCGGGCGTTAGCCCTACCACTGCATGGAAAGAATTGGACAGTCATATAAGGTGTTGGGTGCCACTGTCCAGGATGCGCCGAGCGCTCGGTTTATTTGAGTAACTGGCAGAACAAACTGCGCTACACGAGGAGGCTTCTTCATGCATCCTAAAAACCTTCTTATAGATATTTGGATTTCAAAGAGTCCACATGGACCTTCTTGCTCGTTCTTCTCCATAGGAACCTACCACGCTTTGGAATGGAGAAATAGCTTCTTCTTTCTGACTGACCGACTCCTTGACAATTCAAAAGTGCCTGTAATTGTTTTAATTGAAATAAATGCCTTGACTTTGAGGTTAGCTATACTGAAACAGTTGTTCTACTTATAGAGAACTAGCTGCGCCCCGCGGTGTCACCCGCATAAGTCTCGATCCCGTGGGAATATCGGGATAAAAAGTATCCTATGTCCTTTCCTTGGACTCAAGCTATCTTTATACCAAATTTCATCTAAATCGGTTCAGCGGTTTAAGCGTGAAAAGGTAACATACAGACAGACAGAGTTACTTTCGGATTTATAATATTAGTATGGATAAAAACTAAGAAATAGAATAATATTAGACTTTTAGTTAAACGAAAATTAAGACTTGGATAGCACCCCAAAATATGGCTCTTAACATCCTGAAAACCTCCAAATAAAATAAAAAGTGGCACTCCGGGAGTGCCGACAGAAGTGAAAACTTAAACAATTACGCGTGTATTTTTTGAATCGTCATATAAACAAAACACGAACAGAATACTTTGCCATCACTCACTGACATATCGGAAATACATTAAAACCGAGTACATCCCGAGGACAGCCGAACACATCCTAATGTAGCGCGGTGTCGGTAACAGTGTCGCGAGTTCAATGGTTTTTTCCAATCTCAAGAAATGCCCAACTCGCCTAAAGAAGTTTTCACTTCAGTAAATAAATCTTTCATCTCTTCATTCGCGCTGCAGATATGGAACCTTCCAGAATCTACGCAATAACTACATCTACCTATCCATGTATGTATGTAACAATTGCACACACACAAACGCAATTCCCCTAGTGTGAGTAAAGGTCCACCATTTCTAGCCACCTACCCCCCATCCCCGAATAGGCGTGGTCCACTATATGCATAGTATATTGCATATCTGACTTGCGCACTGCAGGGCGGATAATATCCAGGTCGTCCGTTCGATCCATTAGTCGCTTTTCGGGTTCGAACGCGCGCGGTGCATTTCAGGATGCAGAGGAGTCGGTCCTTAGATTTGAGCAAGATGGTGCTGGAGACCAAGGTAGGTGGTAATATAATTAGGGAATTCTTTATGTAGCTGTCGTTTGGTTTATTAATAGTGAGTATGGTTGTCTGAAAGCAGTGTTTTTTCTTTTTGAAAAAATGTCTTTGAAGAAGAAACTTTTTGCATGGGTGTGAGATTTGCTCTATGATGTACCCAGAGACGACGTTGAGCTGTTGGGACTTATATTTTTTTTTAGTAACTTTTGCCCGATTTCTGTCGCATTACAGCCACTGCATCCCCCCTCTCCCCCCGTGGCCCAGACCCCCCCCCGCCCCGCTTAAGGGTAGGTTTCGATCATAAGAACTGTGCTCTATTTTTATTGCTTTCGTCTGCGTCAGTCATCACTATTCTTATGAAAGTGATCTTTTGGGGACACCATATTTCCAAGGAGCAGGATTAGAGTTGTTTGCACTGAGGCCAGTTCGAAGAACCCAACACCATCATGTCACCTCGGAGACGCCTTCTGCTGCTGCACAAATGTAGGAGATGTGACGTTGAGCTGTTCGGGTTTCTTTTTTTTTCAGTAAATTTTGCCGGATTTCTGTCGCATTACAGCCACTGCATCCCTCTTTTCCCCCCGTGTCGCCCTCCACCCCTTTGGCCCCCGCCCCGCTTAAGGGTAGGTTTCGATCATTAGAACAGTGCTCAATTTTTATTGCTTTCGTCTGCGTTTGTCATCATTATGAAAGTGATCTTTTGGGGACACCATATTTCCAAGGAGCAGGATTAGAGTTGTTTGCACTGAGGCCAGTTCAAAGAACCCAACACCATCATGTCACCTGGGAGACGTCTTCTGCTGCTGCACAAATGTAGGAGATGTGACGTTGAGCTGTTCGGGTTTCTTTTTTTTTCAGTAACTTTTGCCGGATTTCTGTCGCATTACAGCCACTGCATGCCCCTCTCCCCCCGTGTCGCCCCCCACCCCTTTAGCCCCCGCCCCGCTTAAGGGTAGGTTTCGATCATTATAACTGTACTCTTTTTTTTATTGCTTGAGTGGCATAATCAGACTATAATGTTCCCACTGCTGGGACACAGGCCTCCTCTTTGAGAGGGAGTGGGCCGTAATCCACCACGCGGGCCCATAGCGGGTTGGTGGACGTCACATGTCTTCGAATTTTTGGTTCTAGGACATGCCGGTTTCCTCATCACCGTTTGGAGAGCAGTGGTGATGAAATAATTTACACAAAGTGAAGTGCCTGTCTGGGTTCGACCTTACGACCTACAACTCGTAAGTCGTGTCCGTTACCACTGGGAGGAGGCCTGTGTCCCAGCAGTGGGAATATTATTGGCTGATAATGAAGGGTTGGCTCACAGTCTCACACTGAGCAGCTCAGATAAATCTCTCAAATGCATTCGACAATGTTATCTACGAATTTCTTCCTAAATAAGATATCAAACTAATAAATCGCTATCAAACAGATAAACACCGGTTAAAAACCATCTATCGTGTCTTTGTTTTGTCTATGAATTACAATGCTAATTAATTAAAATCCTCAATTTTGTACTTTAACTATCAAATCTTAGGGGGCGTCCATTAATTACGTGAGGTGATTTTGGCGATTTTTGGACCCCCCTCCCCGCTTAGTGAGATATCGTAAGATTTAGCTCAACCCCCTCCCCCTCTCTAATCTCACGTGAGCTTGTTCAAAATGCGTATTTTCAGTGTAAATACTATAAATCTATGCTTCATTTTGTTATTTTTTATTATTTTTATTTAAGAGTAGTTTAGACTAGTATTTAAGATTACTAAAATCGTAGTCTAGAATCACATTGAAAAAATTTTTAAACGTTTTGCTCGATTCAACCCAGTTTTCTCGCAAATTTAACTGTTTCTTGCGGAAAAAAAAATTACGTGGTACTTGCCAAGACTCTCCCCCACGTGAGATTGGGTGAGAATCGGCTTGACCCCCTACCCCCCCTAAAAACCTCACGCAATTAATCTGTCAAGCTCCGCTAATGAGACAATTGATTTTCTATTGTTTCGTCGCCAATGGGCGACGCGTGTCGCTTGACCGGTTGACCCGTTACATCTGCCAAAACCCTTTGTCCGTGTACCAAGGCGTGGTAGCCAACATACCTCAATATATACCCAACACTATCGATTATATTGCACTACCCCAGCTGCTGCAACCCTGAACCGTCTACCAGCGTATCTAGAGCCCTCGGCCGGATCAATATTCAGGAGTTGCGCAGTAGAATATATGAGCGGGGAAGATGATTTATTCTGTTCCTCTGGTGGTCGCGTTTGGTAAAGACGTGATTATGGAAGGCTGCTGTGGTTGGTGTAAGATGTGGGCGTGTTGCCATGTGAGTTTTTTTGAATTTTCGCGTATACAACATGTGATATTTCGTGTATAAGGTAGCTTTTCCTTGGCTCTATGTCGTGAAGGTTGAGAAGAATCCTTGTAAGTAGCAGTGCTTTCATTGGTTTTCAGAATAGGTAGGCACTAGGCCGGGTCACTAGTCTAATCAGAAAAAAACCGGCCAAGTGCGAGTCGGACTCGCCCATGAAGGGTTCCGTAGCAGCAAGTAACATAATATAAAAGTTCTTGTAGTTCGTTGTAACTTTGTGAAAGGTAAATTGCTGTTTTCGATTTATGACGTATTAAAAAAAAACTACTTACTAGATCTCGTTCAAACCAATTTTCGGTGGAAGTTTACATGGTAATGTACATTATATATATTTTTTTAATTTTATCATTCTCTTATTTTAGAAGTTAGAGGGGGGGGGACACACATTTTACCACTTTGGAAGTGTCTCTCGCGCAAACTATTCAGTTCAGAAAAAAATGATATTAGAAACCTCAATATCATTTTTGAAGACCTATCCATAGATACCCCACACGTACAGGTTTGATGAAAAAAAATTTTTGGAGTTTCAGTTGTAGTAAGTATGGGGAACCCCAAAATTTATTGTTTTTTTTCTATTTTTGTGTGAAAATCTTACTGCGGTTCACAGAATACATCTACTTACCAAGTTTCAACAGTATAGTTCTTATAGTTTCGGAAAAAAGTGGCTGTGACATACGGACGGACGGACAGACAGACAGACAGACATGACGAATCCATAAGGGTTCCGTTTTTTGCCATTTGGCTACGGAACCCTAAAAAGTGAGGTAAAAAATGGTAATTTGAGTAGGCATGCCTACTTAAGGGTGATAAATTGCGAAGGTCGAACGTCATGGTATTACGCGTGAGTCGTACGTATTTTTAATTTTGTCGTATTATCTTGAACGAGTAAAGACCAATGACAATGTGCGAATAGTACGGGAGCCGAGTAGGCCGTCTGGCGACTGCCTACTGCCGCGCGTGTTTGTATGAAGATTTTGTTTTTTGTTAGGTATGCTAATTTAGTGAGTTTCTAAATTGTGGGGCACACACTAAAATGTAATTGACAGGCTTATGTTGATATATCGAGGTAGGCACTGCTTATATGCCTATATGCAATGCACGCAACTGGTAAGTAGGAGTAAGTCACGTTAGCGAACACTTGACCAACGAGGAGGCGTTAGTTTACCAGCGAGACTCTCTCAACTCCAATGAAAAAAAAAAAATTAGTTTTTGCTCAAAATTCGACACAGCCGGTCGATTCTATTAGATTCTCACCGTGAGAAGTTAGGTGAAGTGAGCTGTCAATCCATCTGAGGGGCCATTCAACGTTCACAGTCTGATCTCAGTCTCAATCTGTCAAAAATACCTTTAATTTCCCTACATTTTGGCAAGTTTTTGAAATTTTGACATTTGTTTGTCGTCGAGATGAGATCCCTTTGCTGCCATGGCTTATTTTATTTTAATATTTGAATTGTTGTTTTTTCTCATCTTTTCATTATGGACGCTTTTAACGTTCTGCATCGTTCTCACATGTATAATTTTTAACATGAATAATGTAACCAAAACTTTGTAACCATATTATTTTCATTTAAAAGAGTGTCCATGGAGTTTCTTGACCGTTCTTCTCCATAGGTACCTACGCTTTGGAATGGGCAACTAGCTTCATCTTCCTGACTGACCGACCCCTTGACAATTCAAAAGTGCCTGTAATTGGTTTAATTGAAATAAATGCTTTGAGTTTGAGTTTTTAGATTGCGACTAGATTTTTAACGTTTTAAATTACGAGAATTGGCCTTCTGATGTAAGGGATTGACACTAATGACAGCTCATTTCACCCAAATTATCACGGTGAGGTTTTTAACTGACCTCTAAAAAGGAGGAGGTTCTCAATTCGGATGTTTGTATTTTTTTTATGTTTGTTCGCGCATAACTCCGTCGCTTGCCAACTGATTTGAAAAATTCTTTTTTTGTTGGAAAGGGTATACTTCCCAAATGGTCCCATGAAAATTTTATCGAAATCGGACAAGCTGTTTTTGAAAAATCAACAACAATCTAAAAATTTATCTACATTGTCTACATTAACGATCTTTTCGTTTACTTTTATGTGGGATAGGTACAACTAAAAAGTGAAAAATAAAAACTTTTTTACAAAAAAAAAAAACAACCGACTTCAAAAAAAAGCACTACTAAGTGATAAATAACTTTAATTTCGGAAGTCGGCGTCAAAAAACGAAAATGCGGAACCAACGACACCGACTTCCGAAATTAAAGTTATTTATCACTTTGTACTCTTTTTTTTGAAGTCGGTTGCTTTTTTTTTTTTTGTAAAAAAGTTTTTTTACAGAATAGTACTACAGCAGCGACAACGATTATGTTTAGCCGAAAAATACCGGTAACGTTCTAACATGTTTACGACTTTAACGTTACAATTGGGAGCGTGACATCACGCGCTGTGCGTGATAAAAGTAAAAGTAATGTGGCTATTATTACTTCTAGCTGTCTTGTTAATAAACTTGGTTTTAATGATAGCAAGAGATTAATGTGAACGTACCAAGGTTTTTGTTACAATTTTTGGCTTAGAAAACGGAATTTTCAGTAGATGATCTAACTAAATAAATTCATACTAATATTATAAACGCAAAAGTTTGTCTTGTGAAAAGATGAGATGATGAAGATTTTGGTATAGAGATAGTTTGAGTCCCGGGAAAGACATAGGATACCTTTTATCCCGATATTCCCACGGGATCGAGACTTATACGGGTAAAACCGCGGGGCGCAGCTAGTATAAAGTAAGTAAAAAGAAAAAAAAAATAAGTTAAACGGTTTTAATGATGCAGATAATGTACTAAGAGCTAAAAAATAATTCGGTAGGTCCTAGATACCAGTCATCACACCAGTTTCCATTCATCAATCTAGGGCATTGATCAGACAAAAAAGAAGGAGTTATTCGTAGACCTTTGACAGTCGTACGGGGTAGGCAGAAGCCCGAAAGTCTGACATCCAGTCTTACCGCGTGATATCGTGATTTGCAGTAACTGGATTGTGAAGGTCAGATTGTCAGTCGCTTCATTTTCTTATTAGCCTGTGACGTCCCACTGCAGGGCAAAGGCCTCCCTACTCTCTCATGAGAGAGTAGGGGTTTAGACAAATTAACCCACCGCGCTTGTCTAGTGCGAGTTGGTGGGTATACAGTGGACCGCCTGACTGGGTCCGTGGGCGCCGCCTTTGACGTGCTATACTCCATTTGTTTAGGTAATTAACTAAAGGTAAACAAAAAAAAGTTAACCAACTAAACGTAATACCAGTCTATTCAGTTGTCATGCTACGTCACGGTTGTACTCTTCAATTTAGCAACTTTATAATTCGCTAATAATGTTGCTAAATTGAAGAGTACAACTGTGACATAGCATGACAAGTGAAGTGAGTGATATTACGTTTAGTTGGTTAACTTTTTTTTGTTTACCTTTATTTAATTACCTAACCAAATGGAGTATAGATGTTCATCAGCCGCCGCCCTGAGTTGATATCCTGCACTAATATCGACTGTTCCATCCGAGCCTATTTGGGTGTATTTATCCCATAGCCTACAGGTGCCGTTCTACATTTCGTTCAATACTAAATGCACGACAGTTTAAAGTCATATCGAGGACTAACTCGTTTCATACTGTGTTAATTTTTTTTTTAATGATGGAAATAATAAGGAAAGACACTAAGCAGAATGGAAATTATTTCGAAACAATAGCAGTTAAAAAAATATATTTTCGGGATTAAGAAAAAAAAACAAACAAAAATTAGGAAAAAAAATTTGCCCTAGAACCAAAAATTCGAAGACATGTGACATCTGCCAACCCGCACTGGGCCCGCGTGGTGGATTACGGCCCACTCCCTCTCACCGAGAGGAGGCCTGAGTCCCAGCTGTGGGAACATTATAGGCTGGTTATGTAAAAAAAAAACTTTTTTTTCTATATAAGTAAAAGTATTTGGATGACGTAAATAAAAATGTCGTAGTGGTATCAATAACGGACGGAAAGCGCGGAATGCGTCGGAATCTAAACCGTGTCACTTAGTACGTGTGTCGCGGCGACAACACTGCATGGCTATAGTGATTACCTACGATATCACACACGTCTGGGTAAAAAGAGAAAACACAAGTTAAACTAGGAAAAACTTTAAAAGAAAATTACGTTCCTACTAATTACTTACAACGAACTTTACGCTTTTTATTCGATCTTTATTTTTTGTTTTTTTATCTGATGTATCTGGTGTATTGTGTGTCTTTTAGTCTGTTGTGTATTAATTATTATGTAAAATTAATTGCTTTATGGTCATTAAACTCATTAACCAGAAAGAAAACAGGCGAGAGCGTTTCTATGGAGAAACTTAGGCTTGATTAACGTACGACCTAAAAATAATAATTTAAGATACTGACGATCGATCGAATGAATGGCCAAACCCAAATTGATTTCCGAGTAGGTATAAAATCTACTTAGCGACGGCCCAGATGCCAGGGTCCTTGATATGAGCTCAGATTTCGTCTCGAGGCGTTGCTAAGATATTGGTTGCTAGGCGACTAGCTTTTCTCGCGAGAACCTCTATTGATTTATGTACCGATTGATATGAGCGATGTATTGATAGTGTATTGTCTCTGCATCAAACTCAAACTCAAAGCATTTATTTCAATTAAACCATTACAGGCACTTTTGAATTGTCAAAATTAAGTAATCGGTCAGTTAGTCAGAAAGTTGAAGCTAGTTGCCCATTCCAAAGTGTAGATCTCTATGGAGAAGAACGGGCAAGAAACTCCATGGACACTCTTTTAAATCAAGATATTACAAAATCCTGGGTACATTGTTCTTGTTGCTTCTATATGTGAGAACAATGTAAAAAAAAAAACACAAATGACGAAACAATACAAGAAATAAGATTAAAAATAAGCCTTGGCAGTTAAGAGATGACCAGTCTCAACCGACGGCGTCCGTTCACGAACATGATGCATGGATCAGCACCATCCAGCTCCACCATTTTGTAGGGAACCGAATGATCCAACACACGCGCCACCATCAGTGAGACATTCATCATTCAATCATCACCCTAAGGTAGACTGGTAGAAAATGCCCAAGGCATTAAGTCCGCCTTTGTACAGTTTTTACTTATGCATAAAGTTTTAATAAATAAATAGCTATCAACGATTTTCTCGCTCAACAAACGTACCATCGAGGAAACTCAATTGCGTAACACACTATCAATCTTAATCTGAATCATTTTGAAGGATATTGCTAGTCCATTGCTTCATATGTTCGAAAAATATGTCTGCTCCACAACGTAAATCACGAAATGAATGTTGTCTTACTGTCAAAATGAAACTCATTGCAACTGATAGTGTGTTACGTGGTTACTACGCTGGATTTATGCCCGGTTGATGGCAGTAGGCTCGCCCCTCATTACATGGGTGGGACTTAACATTTCAAAAATCAAAATTCATTTATTCAAACTAGGCTGAGAATCAGCACAGCATAGTGGAGGCCAACAGATGGTAATGTTGATGAGGGTTCATTCACAAAACATGGTTTATTCAAGGACTCAGTGTCCTAAATGAAAGTGGCGAAGATTTGGGCAAAAAAAAAAATTGTGTAACTGACGTGCCAGCTACACGA
This sequence comes from Amphipoea oculea, assembly GCA_945859645.1. NCBI lineage: Eukaryota > Metazoa > Arthropoda > Insecta > Lepidoptera > Noctuidae > Amphipoea > Amphipoea oculea. Next base: position 10,233,880 of record OX243891.1, on the reverse strand, counting down.
AGAAAAAAAAGCGTTCTAAAGAGTAAGCTACTATATTGTAGTCGGGTTCCAGTCTAACCTGATGCAGCCGACCAGCATTTTACATGGAGCAACTGCCTATGTGACCTCCTCAACCCAATTACTGAGTAACACGACACCCTTTAGCAAGACTAGTTGGAGCAGGTTAAATTAAAAGTGGTTTATTCAAACTAGACAGAATCAGCATGTTTCGAACGTCAAAATTACAAAAGACAGTCTCCAAAAACGCCCGCCCTTCACCACTTCCTAGTGCTTTCGCTGGGGAGAAGAAGTGGCGCAACAAACTCCCCAGCCACACTACTGGCGAAATGTGGGTGTAGGTGCCATAGGTACAGCTCTGCGTACCCCTTCCTGGAAAACAGGTGTGTTATGTTTCAGAAAGACAGAACATGATTTTCGTCTTATGTTGCGTACGTTGCGTAGACCCATAAGTCCATGCTAGGGGTACAAACAGTACTCCTACCATAACGCCATGGAAATAGCGATAACGGGACCAAATAACACGGCTGCGAATTTGTTTATACATGATTCTGATTACAATTAGCAAGCATTGACGGTCCACTAATTGATAACATGAATATTTATGCTGAATACTTAGCTTGGATAGTTGGTGAACGCTAAGGCTGCGTTTCCACGAGAGATGAGCGAGGATGCGTAGCGAGGGATGTGTGTAAAACAAACCAATAACAACGCTAACTTAGTTCAAGCTATAACAATGAAGCGATGTTATTGGTTGGTTTCACACATCCCTCGCTACGCATCCTCCCACATCTCCGGTGGAAACGCAGCCTTACGATGTGGGTAGGTAACGTTAGAAACGTAGGAGATAGTTGCAGAGATGTCAGCAAAAAGGAAGGGGTCTGCAAGGGCCGAAGCCTGCCGGGGGTGCGGGATTGTCCGAAAGGGTTACCGCTACCCCGGAACATAAAGGGCTAAGGAAGGAACACGGATGGGTTTTATTCAGTAAGTCTGACTCTCCCTTCCGCTCCACCCAGAGCGGGAGGGGTCATTTGATGATTTCTCATCCATAAAAAAGGAGATAGTTGCGAGTAATGAGTTGTGTTATCCTCCCAAGTTAGTGCTAGCTTTGACGGTATAAAATCGACAAAAGTGATCTTGTGGATCGAACTACAAGGTCAGCTAAGTGCTTTAGGACTTTCCTTCAAAAGTTTACAAAAGACACGTTTCGTCAGGGATCTTGAATCTCCCTTTCGTGCTAACGAATGCTCCCAGTTACACTTCAGCAATATTTTACATGGAGCTACTTCCTTCTGACCAGCACAAGTGCACGACCCAATTACTGGTCTACATCCCATACCGATTGCGGCTTCGGTGACTGTTTCTGTTGATATTGTAAGGTCAGATCCACACCCTAATTGCGTTGCACTCGGAACGACGATCTCAGCTCTATCGGTTGGGCAATCCAACAAAATCCATTGTGTTATTTTTCAAAATATACACGTGAGGGTCCGTGGCTAAATAATAACAGCCTCACGGGTCGATCGATCAGGTTATGCTACGCTTGCCGCGGTTGGTCTGTGGATGGGTGGCCATCTTTACACACCAAGACCCCTCCGTGTCTCCGAAAGCACGGGCTGTCATTCGTGGATCTTTGGCACTCGTTACGGGTAGTCAGAAGCCCGAAAGTCTGACAACCAGTCTTACCAAGGGGTATCGTATTACCCAGTAACTGCGTTGTGGAGGTCAGATAGGCAGTCGCTCCATGTAAAATACTGGTACTCAGCTGCATCCGGATAGACTGGAAGCCGACCCCAACATAGTTGGGAAAAGGCTTGGCAGATGATGATGATACGCGAATGTTACGTAACATCCGAGGTCCAGAGGGTACTTGTGATTGTGACAAACGGGATGCGTGCTTTCTGGGGTCCGGAAGGTTATCGCTCGAGTTTCTGCTGTAGTTTCTAAAAAGACCGACGCGGGCGGGCGATTTTTTAGCTGGTAGGATTACTAAAAATATAATTATAGAGGTATGAGGAAGGCTTAAAGTTCACTCAACCTCCATAGAAAAGGGAGGATCCTCCGACCAGACGGGTGTTGTGTCTGGCGGGCAACTGCCCAATGAGTCATGTCAGGCTGTTGTATCTATGCTAGTTGTGCGGTAAACTCTGCTTGCGCGATGCAGGATTTGCGTGACGTCTGTATGACGCGTTGTTCGCATGTGGCGTTGTAGATACCGCTACATAATAAACAGCAAATAAATAAACAATCCTAGCGAAGAATCTCGTGAACTTGATACGACCACGCCTCGAGAGTCTCGGCCTGACCTGCATGCAGACCAACACGGTCAGACAACGGTACCGGAGGTTTCTAAGCCGTATTCAATCCACAAAATATGCTAATATGTTGGATCGCGACCGGTTCAAGTGTAAGTGATGGGAATTGATTTGGTGACAATAGGTTTGTGAATGAATGAATTGTTATCTTCACCGTTTTTTTTTTTCATCATTTCTCAAAAGGATTTCCTGTAAACTGGGTTCTTTTAAAGATAATTAAATGTTATTGCTTTTTTATGAGGCCTAAAATTTTAAGTGCAGAAACTAAACCCTCATCTTCTACTAAGGGACACTTCAAACTACATCCCGAAGAAGCTCGCTATCGCGGATTTTGATTTCACGCAGATATCGGCTTGGGGGTTTATCCCCCAAGCAGTCCGCGATGTATCGTAGTGAGGCATCTTTGGCATAAAATAACCCTTACGCACTTGCTGACTGCGAGTCCCGACTGTTCGCACGTTTTTGTCCGTCAAAATAAACAATTGAACGGCGGCGGCGCGGCGTGTAAAAATGTCAAACTGTGCTTTGTAAAATTGTAAGTAAAGAATCGATTGCACAAAACAGTCTTTACTAAGAAATGCGGGTGGTCTTTTCTCAATGGAAACGCTCTCGCCTGTTTGGTTAATGACCATAAGGGCGGTTTCGCACTACGTCCGGTCCGAATTCGAGAAATGCCGGTCCGAAGTGACCATAGTCCTTTGTATGAAGGGTTGCGCACTTGATCCGAACTCTATCCGTCAGAATTTAGAACATTCCCAATTCGGATTGAAGTCGGATCTTTAATTCGGATTCGCATCGGATGTAGCGCAGAACCGCTCAAGCAATGATTTATTAACCGACTTCAAAAAGGGAGGTTCTCAATTCGACTGTTGTTTTTTTTAATATTTTTTTGTTACGCGATATCTCCGGCAATTGTGAATCGATTTCAAAAATTCTTTTTTTAATGGATAGGGTATGCCTCATGGGTGGTCCCATATAAATTTTATTAACATTGCTTGGGTAGTTTTTGAGTTAGCTTCAATCATCATCATCATTTCAGCCGAAAGACGTCCACTGCTGGACATAGGCCTCCCCCAAGCACCTCCACTTCGACCGGTTTTGTGCTTCTCGCATCCAACGAGTTCCTGCGGCCTTCACAAGGTCGTCGGTCCACCTTGTGGGAGGCCTTCCAACGCTACGCCTTCCGGTACGCGGTCGCCACTCCAGAACCTTTCGGCCCCATCGGCCATCTGTTCTGCGAGCAATGTGCCCTGCCCACTGCCACTTAAGTTTGGCAATTCTTCGGGCTACGTCGGTTACCTTGGTCCTCCTGCGGATCTCTTCATTTCTGATTCGATCCCGCAGGGCTAGCTTCAATAATACGATTTTTTTCCACTTTGATGATGTTTTAATAAGTTTTTTTTGGAAGTCAATAATTGTTTTTTTTTTTAAACAAAAAGAGTATTGGTCTAGTATTTTTGACCGAGATCCTAACGAAATGCCATTTCCTACAAAACGTAAAACATAGAATAATCGCATGATCGTATTTGGATGAAATGGTCTTGAGTGCAGGAAACAGTTCCCCTAATGTCAGCTGACATGCTGACAGCATCAAGTAAAAAATAAAAAACTATTAATACTTACATATTATAACAGATGAGATTTTTTTTCCCCTTCCGTTACATTTTGTCTAAATGTCTACAGCTGGCGATCGGATGAGTCAGTGTCTTTGATATTTTATTAGAAAAAAATGTATAACATTAATGATGTCAACTTCCTCTTATTAATGAACACACGACTACATATCATGCTATAGATTTCCAGTTTTACCTGAGCTCGCATTGTAAAGGTTTTTCGTACAATTAGAAGTCAGCTGATACTGGAAATGTGCATCTTGCGTATCGGCACACCCCGGACACTCCATACAACGCTCGCAAAATAATTACCGACTACTACTACATTAAAAAATGACGTTTGTATACGTATGAATGTGTGCGTGAGGTACTTGTGTTTGCGAGCGCTCTTGTTAAAGAACTGCGACAAGTATTCTGTGGTATCGGCACAGAATACTTGAAAGTACTACGTCATGCTATAGATTTCCAGTTTTACCTGAGCTCGCATTGTAAAGGTTTTTCGTACAATTAGAAGTCAGCTGATACTGGAAATGTGCATCTTGCGTATCGGCACACCCCGGACACTCCATACAACGCTCGCAAAATAATTACCGACTACTACTACATTAAAAAATGACGTTTGTATACGTATGAATGTGTGCGTGAGGTACTTGTGTTTGCGAGCGCTCTTGTTAAAGAACTGCGACAAGTATTCTGTGGTATCGGCACAGAATACTTGAAAGTACTACGTACAGAAAGGCCACTCCCTTCCCCGCACTAACATCAGTTACCGCACCTCACCCCGCACTTCGGCGTATTCGTCGCAGTTCTTTAACAAGAGCGCTCGCAAACACAAGTACCTCACGCACACATTCATACGTATACAAACGTCATTTTTTAATGTAGTAGTAGTAGGTAATTATTTTGCGAGCGTTGTATGGAGTGTCCGGGGTGTGGTATCGGTGTGATCTTTAAATGATAGACGCTGTGACTTTTATGAATTCGTTTTTAGGCCATTTCAGAATATTTCGACAAATACATAACATACATACATAATCAGCCTACAATGTTCCCACTGCTGGGACACAGACCTCCTCTCAGTGAGAGGGATTGGACCGTAATCCACCACGCGGGCCGAGTGCGGGTTGGCAGAAGTCACATGTCTTCGAATTTTTGGTTCGTGGACATGCCGGTTTCCTCGCGATGTTATCTTCGTTCACCGTTTTGAGAACAGTGGTGATGAAATAATTTACACAAAGTAAAGCGCCTGTCTGGATTCGAACCTACGACCTACAACTCGTGAGTCGCGGCCGTTACCACTTGGCCACCACTGCTCTCGCTGCTGCTTTCGACAAATAGTGATGTTAAATAGCCTATAAGCCCTCTTCAAGAATTGGGCCTTCAAATGCAAAAATAATTTTTAAATCCGACGAGTATGGTATTTTCAGAGATTAGAGCGTTCAAACAAACTAACAACTTCAGCTTTAATAAATAGTGGTATTGATTTATCAAAGTAGTGGCTTGCACATATTTTTCTATTTTCTATGACCCTTAAATGCAGACAATCATAATCAGCCTATAACGTTCCCACTGCTGGGACACAGGCCTCCTCTCCGTGAGAGGGACTGGGCCGTCATATTATGTCTACGAATTTTTTTTTCTTTTTTTTTATGGGTGGGAAATCATCAAATGACTCCTCTCGCTCTGGATAGAGCGGAAGGGAGTGTCAGATTCTTACTGACTAAAACCCATCCGTGTTCCTTTCTTAGCCCTTTATGTGGTAAGTAACCCTTTCAGACAATCCCGCACCCCCGGCAGGCTTCGGCCCTGGCAGGCCCCTTCCTTTATGCGGACATCTCTTTGAGGCGCGCGTGGAACGCGTACGCACCGTCCGGCACGGACCTGGTCCTAATCGGACGGTAAGCCATTACTCTCCGTCCACAGGCCCGCGCCTACGGTGGCCGGGAGTCGTCACGCGGCTCCCGACACCCGGAGCGTCTCCCGCGGCGGCTGGGACGTGAGGCTCTCTCTCTCAACCATCCCGCCACCTCCTTCGCTAGCATGACTGTTTCGCAGAAGGCACCACTCCCTCTCTTGGTTCTGTTTGGCTGGATTTTGGTTTTGAGAGCAGTGGTAATGAAACACAGACATTACAGACAATATATTGCAGAAATAGAATCTGATTTGCTATCCAAACTTCTAAATCAGATTTATTTACGTACGAACAACCACGAGACAGCAAACAACCAATATTCATTTTAAAATTTAGTCATAAACTCGTAAATGTAAGTTGGTAGGACAATCGAATCACAATGACGTCAGAGACGGAACAAACATTAGGTCATGGTGTGAATATGAGAATGGTTCACGGAAATAATGATGCAGCTTTATTGTAACTTTGTAATAACTATGACGAGATTTCTCTGACGACTCTCCAGTTATTGCACATTTATTTGTATCACAGAATGGATATTAAGTGATTGTATGCCTGTATGGTTTGGTCTTGTTAAGATGATGAACGAAAAACGACTACCAAATTTCTCACCCTCTCGTGGTCTTCTAAGCAAATACGAAGACATGTGACATCTACCAACCCGCACTGGGCCCGCGTGGTAGATTACAGCCCACTCCCTCACAGAGAGGAGACCTGCAGTGTCACAGCAGTGTGAATATTTCACCCTTTGATTATGCTATTGCTGATAGAATGTCACTTTGTCTAGGTCCTCTTGTGTGTCCCTTTTTACGGAGCATTTGTGACGTCAGAACGGAACGTAGCAAAAACTTCCCACAAACCATTCAGACTACATTCCGGCCGCGGCAAATTTGCCAAAGATGTAAATATAATCGATATACAAGAACATTTATTATTAGTAATGTTTTGTTTTTTCGTCTAAATCTCCGAGCTAACTAGACGAAAACAAACATTACTTAAAATAAATGTTCTTCAAAATCGATATGTCATCGATTTTATTCAATTTCGAGCGTCCATTGTTGTGTACATCTTTGGCAAAATTAGCGCGGCCGGACCTTACCTGTCAGTAGTACCTATTTTATGTCTTTCATTGATAAAACGCTTACAATGATTAACTGCATAATGACATCACCAGTGATTAACATAGTGTATTCGATGAATTCGATCACGTGACCAAGGACGAATAAAAAAGGTTTTATTGTTTTCTTTTTTTGTTGTGTTGCACTTGGTTGGTAAGATTCTTAGTGCGGGTTTCATCGATGAAAATGAACGCGATCAGCAATTGTAAACCGAGTTCAAGAACTGAGTCAGGAGAGTGCTGTGCCACTCCCAAGGAAATTAAAGGAATTGTGTGAACATGGGCCTAACTACCCCCTTTCTCATATTCCACAACAATTTTGACATGGTTTAGTTGAGCGAGTTCATTTTTAATCATTAGTGAAATTAGCCATTAGTCAGTCTCTTACCGCGTGGTAATGTGTACTCTCGCAGATAGACGTGACGCGGCTCTAGTCTAGTAGAACAATATTGATGAAGTTGTCATAGAAATTGTTCTACACTAGAGCCGCGACGCGCGCGCGTCGCGACTGTCTGCGGAGCCTACCCAGTAAAGGGGTTGTGGAGGTCAGATAGGCAGACGCTCCATGTACAATACTGATATTCAGCAATCAGCTGCAGCCGGTTATACTGGAAGCCGACCCCAACATAGTTGGGAAAAGGCTAGACAAATGATGGGTGGCAAGAGCTTAAAACAACATACTTATTAATCATCAAACTTTTACCAAGAATATAGCATCATCTTCCAAACTGCTGAATGTAATATAATATTCGTCATATGAACTTCAAAGTTCCGAGTATCTTAACGCTAGCGTAATTACGTTACGGGGTAAACATAAATACTGGTGACGTAGCGACGGATGATACGGTGACATCATGCGGTCGGGTTGGGTTCGGTCCAAGTTATGAGATGTAAGAGGGTAGAGTATGTTTAATTTTAATTGAAAGTGATATCGTCAAGCAGCGTCTGGTGTGTTCCGTTGATGCGTGGGAGTTCCAGTGCCTTAGGCATATTCTCGGCACGTTCGTTCCATCATAGACCTCATCCATCGCTTTCCATCAGGCGTGATCGAGGTCAAGAGCGGGCCCATTCAGCAATAAAAAAAAAAACTACTGAACGGTTATTGATGAAACTTTACAGTAATTATAGCTTATACATCAGAATAGCACATAGGATACTTTTTATTCCGATATTCCTACGGGATTCATACTAGACGTGTGCGCCGATGCTTAAGTCTTCGGTAAAAATCGGTAGCGGCGGCGTGAAATCGGCGTGAGATCGGCGCGGAGAATTTTATTACTTAAAACTGTCTAGATTGTAAAATAGTTTTTGTTAAAAAATCTGATATAATTCAAAAAATCACAAACATAAATCAACAATCAACAAAAACAGCAAAATAAAACAATTTTAACCGACTTCAAAAAAGGAGGAGGTTATCAATTCGGTTAAATATATTTTATGTTTTTTACCTCAGAATTCCGTTATTTATAAGCCGATTTGCAAAATTCTTTCAGTATAGAATAGTGTAAGTGACGATGTTGTAGGGATTTATACATTAATTTGTAAGTTCTAAAACATTTAGAACATGCGCCATATGCGTATGTATTAGGCTGGTTTCACAGCTGTCCGGGAGACCCGTACGGGCCAACCGTACACGGGAGACCCGTACGGGTAGTACCCGCAGTGCTCTGAAACGATGATTCAGTACGATACGGTTGCTGGCAGGAGACAGATGCGCTGTACGGGCTCAACCCGGAGCGGGTCGTGTACGGATCAAGCCGCGTCGCTGTGAAACGATGTTCTAGCGCCTAACATGTGCTCCCGCTCCGGGCGCCCGTACTGACAGCCCGTACGGGTCTCCCGGATAGCTGTGAAGCCAGCCTAATACATACTCTTATAACGCTGTCGTTCATACATTTGGACCACGCCCCTACTCAATTAAGAATCAACTCGCGTTGTTTGAAGGCTCGTCTCACAATTGGCACATCTGGCCGTCTGATGGCATTATTGTGTTCTGATTCAGATTATTTATTTGGCAATAAGTAAGTATTGGCAATATTCCGTAGTCACAAAATAAATTATGGCCCTGAACATGCACCACATAAAGTCTATTCAAACTTGTGTTTCAAATTAACATTATTTCATGTTAATCTGTCAAGCTCCGCTAATGAGACACAATTAATTTTCTATTGTTTGGTCACCGATCGGTGTCCCGCGGTCCTTGACCGGTTAAACAAATATCAGCTTTATTTTGATGTTAAATAAGTTGATTTCAGAGTGACTAGGGCTATTGAAAAAGTTAAAAAAATGTTTGCATTTGTAGCGTAAACTCAACTTTATTTTGTAGGAATTAAAGTTATTTTTCAGATGATGAGTAGTGACATTTCGACCAGTGTAAAATCGTAGCCTTTCCTCTCTTACACCGAGCACTACATTAAATGAGACATCACATTCGTAGTCGCATCACCTAATTGTCACATGTTCCCTCTACCTAATTGCTAATCTAATTAGGCCTAATTTATAAGCACTAAAACGTGAAGATGTATCATGTCCGTAAATTATGTTAGTTGCTGGAACATTGCATAATTACAAGTATTACAACCCGTCCGACTCAACTGCGCACCTGGGGCTGTGAGGTTACTCTGTCGTAGTTTGAAAAAAAAAGTTAACTTCGTAAAAATATTTTTTACGATTTTTTTTTCAACATGCGTATGTATAGTTTTTATCGTAATGATAAATATAAACATTTCGCGCATAGACGTATTCCAGCGAGGTGCATACTTAAGAGTAAACTAAACGCGAGCTCGAACTCACTGGTGGTCATGGCCAAAATCACGCTGTCTAACTTGGCTTCGTGTCTGACGGAGCTAGTATCAGTGATGAGCAGTTAGACGCTAATCTACACGCACAACATCTAGTTCTCACGCACAGAAACACCTTTCCGAACTAATAGGCGCATAAAAATATTTGAAAAGTGCTTTGGAAAATCGAGTTCTATGAAAAATCCACTACATAAATCAATCACAAATAAAGTTTTTTGAACTCTTCGATAACTGAGCTTTGTCGGTACGGATTTAATTTTTAATATTTTTCAGTTCTTTTATTACTTATTTACACCCAAAGTTACGTTAAAAATAGCAAGAAAAACGAATCTTTGTTGGCTCATAACTTTTTAATGGCTTGTTATTTTACAATTCTGCTTCCGTACAGACACAATTAATATTAGACAAAACGATACAATGTTTAACTTTGGATGTACAATGTCAAACAGTGGAGTAATACTCTCCCGAAATTTGTATGGAAAAAATATCGAATAGTTGCACCTTAAGTCGGACGGGCAGAAGAGCATGCTGTTAATCCCCAAAAGTAGAGACTGGCCAATTTATAATTCCCGTATTACTGCGGTCTTTGTCATTTGTACAGACGCCAGCACGTCAAGCTACCCCAATATGTCAAATTTCTTTGATAGATTTTCAACTTTACTTCAAATTAATAAGGTTCATATTCAATTGGGAAAATTTGACAGATGTGCTGGCCTCTGTACCATTGCAAAGCAAAGGCTTATCATGCAGAGAGGGCAGAAGGATATTTTTGTACGACGCTTGTACAATGCGTAGTGGCAATTTTAGACTATCAAGTCCAGCTTTCGTCGCAGTGTTTTCTTTCGCAAAAAATCCGTGGCGATCGAGTTAAGTTAAAAATCTATAATTTATATAAAATTCAAAGTCCTGACTGACTTATATATCAACACACAGCCTAAACCGCTGGTCCTAGAGACATGAAATTTGGAGGGTGTGTTCTTTGTGAAGAGTAGATTTCAACTAAGAAAGAGTTTTTCCAAATTAACCCCTAAGTGGATGAATGGGGGAGGGTGAAATTTCACGCGGACGAAGTCGCGGGCAGAAGCTAGTACATGATAATTGTGCAAGTTACAATAATTTTATTTTATTTTATAAAAAAAAAAAAAAAAAATTTCTCAAAGCTAAAAGCAGCTCTCTTCACTCTGATTTTTTTTTAAACGTTGCCCCACACTAGGAATTTCTCCTGTATTGTGGGTGCGTTTACAAACATTTAAACTCACATACACAAACAGCCAGACCCGGAACAACTACTTGTAGGTCATACAAATATTTGTTCCGTGTGGGAATCGAACCCGCGACACGCAGCGCAGCAGTCACTCGCTTAACCACTGCGCCAACCGTGCCGATTAAAAGCATTTCTACTGTAATTTTTATTAGCCCTTTGTTGACCATGGTATCTATGATATTCTGAAGAAACTGGCCTAACACAATTAATCATGAAGCTTACCTTTGTCACGCTGACCTCAACTTAAGCTTACATGACAATCATTTTACCCAACTTTCCCTCTCAAATCAAACACGATAGGTAATGCTCATAACCGTTTAGAAACGAGCACTGAATACTATGTGTAATGTCAATACGCAGTATTGCTAACATCGGCGCAGGATTACCTAACAGTTTGTTGCAACGTCGCATACCGCGGCCTGTTGGTCGATGGGCCGATCCTGGTATTTGAAAATTTGTGTTGCTATTTACTTGGATAGGCTTTTTATAATTTTGAAAAAGACTCGAAGGAAAAAAGCGGTTGGTCCGTGGATGGGTGACCGTCTTTACATACCAAGACCCCTCCGTGGCTCGGAAAGCACGTTAAGCCGTTGGTCCCGGCTGTCATTCGTGGATCTTTGACAGTCGTTACGGGTCGTCAGAAGCCCAAAAATCTGACAACCAGTCTTACCAAGGGGTATCGTATTACTTAGTAACTGGGTTGTGGAGGTCAGATAGGCAGTCGCTCCATGTAAAATACTGGTATTCAGCTGCATTCGGTTAGACTGGAAGCCGACCCCAACATGGTTGGGAAAAGGCTAGGCAGTTGATGACTTGAAGGAAAAAAATACAAGAAAAATTATTATGTCTTTTTATTCAATTGTTTTATTTTTAACTAGCTTCGGTCCGCGAATTCGTCCGCTTGAAATTTCTTGTTCCGTCCCATCCTGTCGCATCGCATCGCCCGCCCGCGCTATTGCCTACTTCTTTCGCTTAGCGTTCTTTTTGACTTTTTCTCCTGAGGGTCGTAGCGTGATGTTAAATCCATACTAATATTATAAATTCAAAAGTGTGTCTGTCTGCCTGTTTGTTACCTCTTCACGCTTAAACCGCTCAACCGATTTAGATGAAATTTGGTATAGAGATAGTTTGACTCCCGGGAAAGGACATATGATAGTTTTTATCCCGATATTCCCACGGGATCGACACTTATGCGGATAAGACCACAGGGTGCTGCTAGTAGCCTATAACCTTCAAGAATGGAGCGACCAAATGCAAAAATAACCTCTGAAAGTGGAGGACCTCTTAAGGTGGAGGACCTGGTAATGTGATAGTCAGTGCTTCTTCATTATAACAAAGATGTTGAAGTCATCACACATAGGGGGTCATCGCATCATACATAGGGGGTCAAACTGAGGTTTTATTTCGCAAGTAGACGTCCGCAACAGACTTGAACTGTGTAAACATTGACAACAAGTCGTCTCATTGCGAGTTTTAACACCTACAAGTATCACCTAAAAGTCAAATTGCATAATTAAACTTGTTTTGGACATCGTGCATTAGACCAGTATTCCGCAAACTTTTTGTGTTCAAGGTACATCAAGGAAAACGAAAATGTTTGGAGGTACACCACAAATAAAAATAATTTTTGAAGTAATATTAATCAACATTTATTTATTAATCATCGAAACAATGCTTATTATTAATCAACAAACCTAAAGTTTAAATTGCAGAAAAGGTATTTAATGCGAAACATGAGCCTGCTTAATCGAGCATAGACGGTTTAAGTTTGGCGTAATCGATGACAAAGCTGCTCTCATCTCTTCGTCGATTGTCCTGAGGCGTTCTATTTTTTTTGGTTTTTATTGTAAATAAGTTTATAATAACCTTATTTTTCCGAGGCACACCAATTAATGACCACGGTACCTACACCAGTGTGCCGCGGTACATACTTTGCGGAACACTGCATTAGACGATAGGCAGCGAGCGTAGCGTCCGCCCGTCGGCACATGTGATCTTATTTCCTTCTATCGGCATAAACTATGGAATAATAACCCATGTCACCACCTGCCTAGCCTTTTCCCAACTATGTATATTGGGGTCAGCTTCCAGTCTAACCGTAAGCAGCGGAATACCAGTATTTTACTCGGAGCGACTGCCTCCACAACCCAGTTCCAATATTAGCTAATTAAAACCGAGCGGCTTTTTCCCGAACATATCTACAAATATTTTGCCGCCTGTGCTGAATCATGCAGACCCGAACAAGTGTGTAGGAGTCTAGCAGACCCTAACTTTGATTTATGTAAGAGATTCTCTAACTGAATAAAACTCAGCTAGCGTCCTAACTGCCCCTTTAAACAATACAGTTAAAATCTGACAGACAACGAACTAACCAACGCTCCTTATCAATTGACGCATGAGTCATATGCATATGAACCATAATTATAATAAATTTAAGTTTTTATCGACTCCTGCGCACGCTTCCGTTAAACGATAACAATTGATAAAATATAGGAGTTTAGAACTGACCAACGGGTTTTTTGATATGCCTAATTTTAATTTTTTATTGTTAAATTATATGTTGCTTAAACCTATCCCCGGCTTTTGAAAGCAGCTTAAAGCTCGTGAAAGCCACTTTCACATCACAGTTATTAAAAAAAAAACTCGACTCCTATCGTATTTTTAGTCTACTTCTGGACTTCCACGCGCGCCTCAAAGAGATGTCAGCAAAAAGGAAGGGGCCTGCCAGGGCCGAAGCCTGCCGGGGGTGCGGGATTGTCCGAAAGGGTTACCGCTACCCCGGAACATAAAGGGCTAAGGAAGGAACACGGATGGGTTTTAGTCAGTAAGAGTCTGACACTCCCTTCCGCGCCACCCAGAACGGGAGGGGTTATTTGATTTGATTTGTTTTTTCATCAGACTACGGCAAAGCCAAAAGGAAGCCGTTTTGCGTGGATGTGACGCATATATTCTCCCACTTGTTCTTTTTTGTGTCGGTGTTCTTTTTATGCGTTTTAGTCGATTGGCCCTTCAAAAGAAATGGCCAGCCTATTACTACCACTTCAGTTTGCTCTTCAAGCTAAGTCGAATCCGTACCTCCATTTGTTTTCTGGAAAATGTCATTAGAGATCTCAACCCTCAAAGTCTAACAATCCCCCTTCCTCCTTGTACTTCCCTTTTAAGAATAGAAGCAAGTTTGTTGCGCCACTTCTTCTCCCCGGCTAAAGCACTAGGAAGTGGTGAAGGGCGGGTGTTTTGGGGGATTGTCTTGTGTAATTTTGACGTTCGAAAAGTGCTGATTCTCAGTCTAACTTTGAATAAACTATTTTTAATTTAGCCTGCTCCAGCTAGTCTTGCCGAAAGGTGTCGTGTTAGACAGTAATTGACTTGAGGAGGTCACATAGGCAGTTGCTCCATTTAAAACGCTGGTATTCGGCTGCACCAGGTTAGACTGTCAGCCGACTCCAAAATATAGTAGCTTAAGAACGCTTATTTTTCTTCGTGTAGCTGGCACGACAGTTAGACAATTATTTTTGGCTCAAAACTTCTCCACTTTTTCTTAGAACGCTGTGAATCCTTGAATGAACCATGTTTTGTGAATGAACCCTCATCAACGTTATCATCTCTTGGCCTCCACTATCTTCGGCAGTAATTACTACAATATTTCACGAACGTACAGTTTGTAATATCGAACGCGGCCGGCCTTGGCTCTGATAAGACGTGCAAATAATACATAACTCTTGTTAAATGGCGTTTACATTGAGGACACTATTCTGCGATTGCGTAGAAACTGATGCCTTTTCACTGAAGGTTGTATATTGAAAGCCAATTTGAATTTTATACCAAATTGCTCATTAAGTAATAATTAATATGTAGTGGCACCGAGTTGCCGTGTCTGCCATACTGCTGTTAAACCCGCGATGGTTTGTGTGGTATGTTTAACAAACAAATTGTAAACTATTCTTGTTTTGATTAATAAAAAAAAAAAAAAAAAAAGTATTTATATTTGTCAACAAATCAAAACGGCTTACTTAAATTTATTTTATGGCAGGGTTTAATCATCAGAGACTTAGGCTTATAGAAGTATGAGGAAAAGGATGTAAAGTTCACTAAAGAATCTTCCATAGAAAAAGGGACGATTCTCCGACCAGACAAATTGATGTCGCGACGATGCTTGTTGCGCGGTAAACTTTGCTTGCGAGATGCAGAATTTTGCGTGACTTCAGTGTGGTGCGTAGTTCCCATGTGGCGATGAAGATGCCGCCACAGGCCTATATTCTAGCTAAAACGATACTCTTTCGTAAATCCTTATTTAAAGTTAGATTTGAGTAGGTATTAAAACTGAGCATTTTACGGTATCCTACGTTTGGGCGTTAAGGTCGTCACACTACTCTTGCCTATACGCGGTCTCCACGCTCCCGGGGCAATTGCGTAACACATTATCAATCGGAATCGGTTTCATTTTGACAGTTCAACAACATTCATTGCGTTATTTACGTGTTGAGCAGACAAATTGTTCGAACTTATGAAGCGATGGATAAGCAATTTGATTCAAAATGATTCAGATTCCGATTTATAGTCCAATTAGGGTGCAGGACTCGTTTGCTCCACCGGGGCGTCCCACACTACGCTTTTCTGTAGGTACGCGGTCTCCACTCCAGGACTCGTTTGCTCCACCGGCCATCGGTCCTTCGACAAACAAGGCCAGCCCACTGCCACTTCAGTTTGCTTACTCTGCAAGCTATGTTTGTAACTCCTGTTCTTTTCCGGAGAATTTCATTTCTGAGCAGTAGGCAGTAATTACTGCTAATCATTACGTGGATGCTCCACGACCAACTAGACCCGGCATTTAAAACAGATGGGCCAAAAACACGAACATTACAACGAGTTTATATAACACATGGGCAAGATCCTTAATACGCGGACCCAAACAAATGTTTAAAAAAAAACCTCTATTTGTCCTCAAAGTTGAATATATTATGTTTACGTTTAAATGACGATTGCTAAACGAGTTATGTGGTGTTTTAAAATAAGTTAGCACTTAGCAGTCATGGAAGAGGTATGTCCTTCTATTTCGTACAATGTCGAATATTGTCCATTGATAGGTTATAGAAATTTAGGACTTAGTACATACTTTTTAAAAGCCTGGTCGTCATCATCTGCTTAGCCTATTCCCAACTATGTTGGGCTCGGCCTCCAGAATAACCGGATACAGCTGAATACCAGTATTTTACATGAAGCGACTGCCTATCTGACCTCCACAACCCAGTGACTGGGTAATACGATACCCTTTGGTAAGACTGCTTGTCAGACTTTCGGGCTTCTGACGACCCGTAACGACTGTCACAGATCCACGAATGACAACGCCTTAAACGTATTTTCCGAGGCACGGAGGGGTCTTGGTATGTATAGGCGGTCAACCATCTACGGATCAGCCGCGGCAAGCGTAACTTAACGTGATCGATCGACCCGTGCGGCTGTTATTACGTAGCCATTAGCCCCTCTCCACTTTTAAAAGACTGGCATTAAAAAAAAAAAAACTTCGAAAAGCCTGACCTGTTTTTGTAGTTATGGGTTTCATCAAAACTACGAAGAATCAAAATGGAGAAGACGTTTTCTAAATAGGGGATCAAAGAACGCTTTTATTCATTAAAGTGAGAACCAGCAAATATATCTTCTTTTATAGCGGAACCCACCGCCTTCAACCCCCTTAACTGGGCACTCATTAACGGCGGGGCTAATGTATTATGTAAGGGCCGACGCAGATCTGGCGAGGCGCAGCGCTGTGCCGCTATCAGTGTCAAACAAAAATCAACATTGCTTGCCTTAAAATAAAGTTGAAAATAAATAACCTGTGACGCGCGCCTCTTTCCGCTTCGATACGCTCTCGAGCTAATGGAAGTTTATTTAATCTCAACTTTATTTCAACTCTAGCAAGTGTCAATATTTGTTTGGAAGTGACGACCGCGCTGCGTTGCGCTTCGCCAGATGAACGCCAGCCCTAATGGAAACGCAGATTGGAGATATATCTGCCTTTTAACGGTCGGCTGCCCCATTTCAAAACCTAGTAAGGACCTAAAACGAAATTTTACAGGAGAGTGCATAAACGTAATAAGGTCAGCCTTTAAAAAGTATTTATGTTAAGTAAAAAAAATACTATTGGTTGTAAACAATACTAAATAATGAACACATAGTACTAGCATTTTTTTGATATATGTGTATCATATTGCATATTTTAAACCCCTTACTAATTTTGATAATTGACACGAGACAGTTACGACGTATCGATGCTTAAATATGTCTGCTTTTAAGTGAGTTTTTAACGCTGATGTTTTTGTATTCGGTAGGGACTTACTAGGTTAGGAAGATTATGCAATAAAACGATTTTTGTAAAAAGTGTCCCTTACTAGGTTTTGAAATGGGGCAGCCGCGGTGTTTCTTTAGGAACTCACTTCTAAAACTCCAGCTGGTGGACTCATTACTAACGTATTATTTTCTATTGTCCACAGAGATGCACAGAGCCAAAGTGGAGGTGTGACACGATGTGTAAGGACGGATGAGGCGCCGGCGCGCGCTCCTGCGACGCGCACACTAACAAAATGTCGTTCTTTAATAATCTTAAGAAGGTAAGCACCCGTTCTAACAGATCTGAGAAGGAGAAGGAAAGTTCTGAGGTATTAGACGCACTTCGTGCTGAGACGCATATGTTATGTTTCATGATCTAAAAGAAAGCCACTATTGATGTTACAAAAAATCCTATAAGTGGCCCCACACATTGGGCTTGTGCTATGCGCGAGCGTTCCTCCGGCGTGTGACTGACGTGCGCCCGCGCAGTCAATTAGACTGGGCGGCGCACTTCGGTCACACGCTCGCGCCCGCCGCACGCCTAATGTGGGGGGGGGGGGGGGTACCGTACATTTCGCGGAGACATTTAAATCGGGGGCGCACAACATTTTTGCCATGAATTAGATATTTGCAGATTAAGCTCGAAAGTTTCATAGGTCCAAACCTCCCAATCCACAACGACTTTCTGTTGTCTGAGAGGCAGATACGTGGCGCACAGAGCACTAAAGATCCTGGAGCCTCCTTATTCGTTAACCACCATGTGGGTTTATTCTGTACTAGTAACAGTTTAGTTAAGACTCCTGCGTAGCTATTCACAACCACTCGATATGCTTCCGTACCGTATCGAATATCAATCAATGTTATCGTAGGAGTCCTCTAAACGCTGTTTACAAGTCCAAAACCCGAAAATTTTGTCAGTTTAAATCAATACGACGACCGCTATTCTTCCGACAGCTATTTGTTGTCGGGGCCAAGGGAAAGCAGGTTATCGAAATGTGTAATTTTCTATACGATAGCCCGTCGCATGGTTGTGAATAGCGTAGCTGATCTGAAAGATGCGAAGGGTTAACCTAATAACGAATTCGAAAATATTGCAGCAGTGGTGGCCCAGTGATAACGACTGCGACTTACGAGTTGTAGGTCGTAGGTTCGAACCCAGACAGGCGCTTTACTTTGTGTAAATTATTTCATCACCACTGCTCTCAAAACGGTGAAGGAAAACATCGTGAGGAAACCGGCATGTCCTAGAACCAAAAATTCGAAGACATGTGACATCTACCAATCCGCACTGGGCCCGCGTGGTAGATTACGGCCCATTCCCTCTTACCGAGAGGAGGCCTGCGTCCCAGCAGTGGGAACATTATAGGCTGATTATGTATGTTCTTTGCAGACATCACTTAAACCCCGTCGCGTTACTTGCGTGTTTTCATATCAATATTATGATTAAATTTGTAATTCAGGTGCTGCACCTGGGCAGCGGCAATGATGCGAAGAAAAAGAAGGTGTTCAATAACATCCGGGACAACAGCGACCCTTCTGAGAACTGGGACATGGTTGGCGAGCTCGGCGATGGCGCATTTGGGAAGGTCAGTTCATATCCTTACGTTTCAATCTAATTCGCTCTTCCTTGTTCTAAAAACTTCGTTGATCCACTCTTGGGGTTTTTGAAGTGAAACTTCTTTACGCACGCTTGACTTGGGGAGTAAGCTGGCGAACGCGTGACGTAAGCGTTACGAAAAGTGTGATCGGACGAGGCGAACGGGACTTGAGTGGGGATATAAGTAAAAGAAAGCAGTGTGCGCGCACATTTTCTTTCTCTCTTCCTCTCATAGCCATATACGTTCCGTATATCTAAGCACAATGCAGGCCTATTGTCTGTATCACAGTGTAGGAGCAAGAGAGAACAGTGCGCGCGCACATTTTCTTTCTCTCTTTCTCGAAGTTTCACTTCAGTCGTGTGGTCATAAGCACACTCGGTATTTTTTGTTAGATACGTCTTTTTAACTATCGGGGGCGGAATTTCACAATCTACCCTTCAACTTTACAGGTGTACAAAGCGCAACACAAACAGACTGGCCAGCTCGCGGCCGCGAAGATGTGCGTTCTCGACAATGAGGACGACCTCGCTGACTTCACCGTCGAAATCGACATTCTATCCGAGTGTCGGCATCCGAACGTCGTCGAACTGCACGAGGCCTACTTCATTGACAACAAACTATGGGTAAGCACATGAAGATCTACCATTTTGGCTTATCATGATGGCCTATCACAGTGGCCCATGATGGCCTGCCACAGTGGCCCATGATGGCCTCCCACAGTGGCCTATGATGGCCTCCCACAGTGGCCCATGATGGCCTCCCACAATGGCCCATGATGGCCTACCACAATGGCCCATGTTGACCCACTACACTGATGTGCAAGCTACTTCATTGAAAAAAAGTCGGTGATTATGACAATGCTATTATCATCCGCATAGCCTTTTCTCAAGTATGTTGTGGTGAGCTTTTAGTCCTCAACTGGATGCAGCTGAATACCAGTAATTTACATGGAGCGACTGCCTACCTTACCTTCACAACCTAGTTACTCGGTAATACGATGCTTATCGACCACTCGGGTCTCTAAAGGCAAGAGTTTTGGGCCTATAACTA
This sequence comes from Amphipoea oculea, assembly GCA_945859645.1. NCBI lineage: Eukaryota > Metazoa > Arthropoda > Insecta > Lepidoptera > Noctuidae > Amphipoea > Amphipoea oculea. The sequence continues at coordinate 10,213,889 of OX243891.1, read as the reverse complement.
GGGTTTTTATGGAGGGGCTTCTGGCTAAGTAATAACAGCCGCACAGGTCGATCAATCAGGTTTAGCTACGCTTGCCGCGGTTGGTCCGTGGATGTGTGACCATCTTTACATACCAAGACCCCTCCGTGACTCGGAAAGCACGTTAAGCCGTTGGTCCCGGCTGACATTCGTGGATCTTGGATAGTCGTTACTGGTAGTCAGAAGCCCGAAAGTCTGACAACCAGTCTTACCAAGGCATTACCCAATAACTGGGTTGTGGAGGTCAGATAGGCAGTCGCTCCATGTAAAATACCGGTATTCAGCTGCATCCGGTTAGACTGGAAGCCGACCCCAACATAGTTGGGAAAAGGCTAGGCAGATGATGATAAACTAGGGTTTATTATGGGTTTATTACGACAATTTTTTCAAATACCTTACTTAACTTACCGTTTCACTGTAGCGGTATCTACAACGCCACATGCGAACAACGCATCATACTGACGTCACGCAAAATCCTGCATCTCGCAAGCAGAGTTTACCGCGCAACTAGCACTTTAATACAACAACCCGACATGAATCATCGGGCAGTTGCCCGCCAGACACAACACCCGTCTGGTCGCAGGATCCTCCCTTTTCTATGGAGGATGAGTGAACTTTACACGCTGTTCTTCATACCTCTATACTGGTGACCACGACGTGATCTTCAGCGTGACGTCATCATCATCACTCCCGCAAGCTTTATCACAACCCAGGATTTTATGCCGGTTCCACTCATGATCTGGCAGTTTGATAATTTATGCGGCCTACCCAAATGTCCTTTCTTTGGTATTTTTTTTTTTTTTTTTTATTTGAATAGGGCTTGCTCTTGACTCTAGCCTAGGTCAAAGGTGACAGAGACAAAGGTATTGTTCGTCGAATTGTTGAGCTCCTCAAGTTCTGAGTTGAGCTGCACGATTTTTGACAAATGCGTGCACTGACTGGACAGGTCCGCTCAATCTGTGTGGTTCTTCCCTCAAAAGAACATTTCAGACACCAATCTACATGGTCTTCACATGATCTGACCAAGATTTTGTCTGGACTTTAAAAGAGACTGTGACCTCTGAGTTTGTTTCGGCCTTTCTTCTGAGAGTAGTCAGATAGGAAACGCCGACCTCATCTAGCTTAAAAAAAAAATATATGATTGACGTGTAAAAGTGTTTGTACAAACCTACTTACAGAAAATAAATCATTTATCATTTACATATTCCATTCTTTACATATCCGAATTGTTTCTCTAACCCTCTCCTTTTTCGTTTTCATTCCAGATGCTCCTCGAATACTGCGACGGTGGCGCCCTCGACTCGGTCATGGCGGAACTGGAGAAAGGCCTCAACGAGATACAGATAGCCTACGTGTGTCGGGAGATGTGCAGAGGTCTTCAGTTCCTGCATTCAAGACGAGTGATACATAGGGACTTGAAAGCTGGGAATGTGCTCGCTACAATGACGGGCGGTGTCAAGTTGGGTGAGTCGATAAAATTATGTTTTTGTGGTGGTGGATAGTTTAAGTACTTATGCAAGGTCTAATTAGATTGAATGGTGAAACTTCTCAGATGTGATTGGTATCGATATCTGATGAGAGCAGTGGTGGCCCAGTGGTATCGGCCGCGACTTACGAGTTGTAGGTTGTAGGTTCGAACCCAGACAGGCGCTTTACTTTGTGTAAATTATTTCATCACCATTGCTCTCAAAACGGTGAAGGAAAACATCGTGAGGAAACCGGCATGTCCTAGAACCAAAAATTCAAAGACATGTGACATCTACCAACCCGCACTGGGCCCGCGTGGTGGATTACGGCCCATTCCCTCTTACCGAGAGGAGGCCTGTGTCCCAGCAGTGGGAACATTATAGGCTGATGATGATGATGATGATGATGATCTGATGAGAATAGGTAATAGGTAATACGGGCTGGTGTCCACAACTCCTCGTCAAATCAAATCAAATAATTTATTTGCATAAAACAGGTTCAGTGGATGTTACAAAGGTCAAATGGTACACTGTTAATAACCATATAAGGTGTGCAAATATAAAACAAGAATTTTAACTGTTAATTTCACAATTCAATAAAGTACAATGTCATTGAAAATATAATTATCGTAAATACAGATTAGTCAACAAACTAAGGAATTAAAAATGATAATGTCATGAAGATTAAAAATAAAATGAAAAAATAGGGTCCAGAAATTATGTCAAATCAAAAAAAAAAAAATGCGTGTATTTTGCGTACGGGTGGGAAAATCGATTATTCGATCCACCCTAGCTCCTCGAGGAAGGCCAGCAACGCCTTGATGTTACTGATCGTCTCACGTAGTAATACTCTAATGAGAAAATAACCATGGAGTTTCTTGCGGGCTCTTCTACAAAGGTAACGATCAATTGGAACCGTGCACCTAGGTTCTGACGTTTCAGAAGAACCTGTGTAGGTTTATGTGAAATAAAATATTTTGATTTTTAGTAAGATACTTAAAAAATGTAAAGATGATGTTACTTTATTTTTATAATTTTTTATTTTAACCTTTTGACCACTATAACATAAACAGCCTATAATGTTCCCACTGCTGGGACACAGGCCTCCTCTCAGTGAGAGGGAGTGGGCCGTAATCCACCACGCGGGCCCAGTGCGGGTTGGCAGATGTCACATGTCTTCGAATATTAGGTTCTAGGACATGCCGGTTTCCTCACGATGTTTTCCTTCACCGTTTTGAGAGCAGTGGTATTGAAATAATTTACACAAAGTAAAGCGCATTTGACCACTATGCGACACATATTTTCGTGCCCCTACCGCTCGTGTCGTATTTCTGCGACAGAGAACATGCATGATTTTTTCGTTCTATTGAAATTATATTAGGGTGGTTAATTTAAGTCTGCTTTAAAATAAGAAAAAGACGGGTTGCACTCCGGGAGTGCCGGCAGAAGTGAAAACTTGAATATTAACGTTGAAATAAATCAATCATTGAATTAATATAACTCATTTTTTTCACTATTTCTGCGTCCCTTTTTTCATTATATTAATAGATGCACTTTGTTCAATTTCCATATTTTAAACACTTTATACAGGGTGTCCCAAAACTCAACGTCAAGCCGAAACGGGGTGACAGGATTGATCATAACCATCACGAGAAAAATCTGAAAAAAAATCTATCCCATGCAGTTTGAAAATTATGGGCATTTTAAGAAAAACCTAGAAATTTGATCAAACTGTACCATTTTTCGGTTATTGTGGTTATTATTTTTTATTTTTGTTCATTTGAACTTTAGAAACGTAATCCTAAATAACATTTCTAGAATCCCAATAAAAAATAATGACACAATTGCCTTAAGTTCCCGAGAATTGAGACTATTTGTTAAACTACGAATTTAAAATTTTCAAGATTCGTCGACTTTGACAGGCCCTCCTATAAAAAAAATGTACTAGAGTGCCTTGGCAAGTAGCATTAAAAGTTGGCGCATTTAATCAGAATTCTAAAATGGTACAATACTTGTTAGTTCCATACAATAGAAAAGAGTAAAAAAATTAAAACCTCAAGTAACCCGATTTTTGCTATCAGATTTTACTCAGTTAAAATGTTTTTAATTCGCACAAGCTCTAGGTAGGTTCTTAATTTTAAGGCAAAATGATGAGAGAGATGGATAATGGGTATGTTCGCCATGAGTGAGCGAGACAGATAGTGACGCCACGCATTGAGACGGAGATGCGTCGTTTAAACGAGTGCGAATGAAACAGATAGATGCTATGGCATCTATCTGTTTCATTCGCACTAGTTTCAGCCAAGCAAATGGCTACGCTACCAGTCCGACACCAACCAGTTAGTACGTTTCGCTCATTCGTCTACTGCGCACGTTCGTATTCGCTTGTGTTGATTTAGTACTGACAACTTTGGCTTCTCTTTTTGGACTTGAATCTTTGTGAATTGGACTTGTTGATAACATACCGGCAACTTTGGCTTCTCTCTGGACTTTTGTGTTGGCATCCTTTTTATCTACCATGCCTACGCGCTACACTTCACAAGAATATGCGAACATGCACCTCATTTATGGGGAATGCAGATGCAACGCAAGTGCTGCCGCTAGACTTTATCGTGAAAGATATCCAAATTTAGAGCGCTACCCGGATCACCGCGTGTTTGTTAATGTGCACCGTTCACTCACAGAGGGCGGCCATTTCCCGAATCAAATACAGGCTGGAGGTAGACCTGTGTTTCCTTTCCAGGAAGAAGTATTGCAAGAGGTCGCACGTGACCGAAGTATTTCCGTACGTGGAATTGAAGAAAGAACGGGAATACCGAAAAGCACTGCTCATCGTATTTTACAAAGAGCCGAAATGCATCCGTTTCACGTACAACGAGTTCAAAGTCTTCTACCTCGAGATTATCAGGAAAGGATTTCTTTTTGTAGAACAATGCTACAGAGGCATAATGAGAATCCCCAATTCATCCAAAAAATTCTCTGGTCAGATGAATCGACATTGAAAAAAGATGGTTACATGAACTTGCACAATTATCACGAGTGGCATGTGGAGAATCCACATTTAATGCGAGAAGATAGATCCCAGTATCGTTTTAAAGTAAACCTGTGGACCGGAATTTTAAACGGTAAAATTATTGGGCCTATTGAACTGCCTGAGAACTTGAATGGAACTAATTACTTACATTTTTTAAGAGAAGATTTACCAACCCTGTTAGAGGACGTACCACTAGCAGATCTTCGCGACATGTGGTTTCAACAAGATGGCTGCCCAGCGCATTTCGCAGTGCAAGTAAGAGATTTCCTTGACCAGGAATATCCGGGAAGGTGGATTGGACGTTCGGGCACTATCTCGTGGCCCGCCCGTTCACCAGATTTAAATCCCCTGGATTTTTTCTATTGGGGAGTTCTCAAAGAAAAAGTTTACTCAAAGCCCATTGAGAACGTAGCCGACCTGCGTGAACGCATTTCTCAAGCAGCTGAGGCGATCAACTCTCGAAGATATGCCCGACTAATAAGTAGATCTTTTTTAAGAAGATGTAGGGCTTGTATTGAGGCTGATGGTAAACAATTTGAACATTTATTGTAATAAAAAACGTTATTTCTCTATCATCAGACTTTTATTCCAACAAACCTAATTATTTTACTAATTTTACTAACTTTTTTTCACTTTGGTAAAAGTGGCGTCACTATCTGTCTCGCTCACTCATGGCGAACATACCCATTATCCATCTCTCTCATCATTTTGTCTTAAAATTAAGAACCTACCTAGAGCTTGTGTGAATTAAAAACATTTTAACTGAGTAAAATGAGATAGCAAAAATCGGGTTACTTGAGGTTTTAATTTTTTTACTCTTTTCTATTGTATGGAACTAACAAGTATTGTACCATTTTAGAATTCTGATTAAATGCGCCAACTTTTAATGCCACTTGCCAAGGCACTCTAGTACGTTTTTTTTATAGGAGGGCCTGTCAAAGTCGACGAATCTTGAAAATTTTAAATTCGTAGTTTAACAAATAGTCTCAATTCTCGGAAACTTGAGGCAATTGTGTCATTATTTTTTATTGGGATTCTAGAAATGTTATTTAGGATTACGTTTCCAAAGTTCAAATGAACAAAAATAAAAAAGAATAACCACAATAACCGAAAAATGGTACAGTTTGATCAAATTTCTAGGTTTTTCTTAAAATGCCCATAATTTTTAAACTGCATGGGATAGATTTTTTTTCAGATTTTTCTCGTGATGGTTATGATCAATCCTGTCACCCCGTTTCGGCTTGACGTTGAGTTTTGGGACACCCTGTATACACGAATGTTACGAATACACAGCAGTGTGTCCACGTCCACGTCCACTTCCACTTCCACTTCCACTTCGACTTCCACTTCCACTTCGACTTCCACTTCGACTTCCACTTCGACTTCCACTTCGACTTCCACTTCGACTTCCACTTCGACTTCCACTTCGACTTCCACTTCGACTTCCACTTCGACTTCCACTTCGACTACCACTTCGACTTCCACTTCGACTACCACTTCGACTTCCACTTCGAATTCAACTTCGACTTCCACTTCGACTTCCACTTCGACTTCCACTTCGACTTCCACTTCGACTTCCACTTCGACTTCCACTTCGACTTCCACTTCGACTTCCACTTCGACTTCCACTACGACTTCCACTTCGACTTCCACTTCGACTTCCACTTCGAATTCAACTTCGGCTTCCACTTCGAATTCCATCTATCCATCCATCCATTGTGTGTCAATAAACTTTGTTCATTTCGGTTTGCGCCGCCGTAGAAAGAGGGGGGGCAATGATTTCAAAAGGAGTAATATATATGTCAATGGGGGGGGGGGGGGGGAAATCTCTCCTGACGGTCACGTGTCCTGACGCGAGTTTAACATTTTTTACCCATTACAAAAAGTGTGCAACGCCGCTAAAGAAGTTTTCACTTCAAAAATAAAAACTTTTTGTGACTATTTTTAATCGATACAACGATTGCTCCTCCTTATTTATTGTAGGTATTATTTTATCGATTTGTAGCCGCGCGCTAGGGGCACGGCAATTGATATTTAGCCAAGCGCTTAAAAGGTTAAAACACTAGAAAAAAAGAAGAAAGAAACTGGTTTTATCTGGTGCTGGCGAGCCATTCATTTATTGATTCGATTTAAATATTAAAAGATCTTACAAACGCTTTTTGTTTATTTTTCTCTCTACTCATCTAGTGGTAGTTTTGCTAGTTAATTAAAAAAGACTTTAGGTAAATGTGGTGGAGGTGGCTAATTCTGCCTTCGTAATAGCAAATGCAGTAATCGACATTTTTACGATTTTCCATTTTTGTCAAAAATGACACAGGGAAACTTCAAGGTATACGTAGATTTTTTTTTTTTCTATGGCTGGAACCTGATGAAATTGAAAAAATTTGAAAAAAATATTGAAAAAAGACACTTAAACGCGTTTTTCTCGAAGCCGCCATTTTGCTAATACTTACTGCATTTGCTGTTAGGAGGGCAGAATTGAAGTATTATAGAAATGTCTTGTCGATATGCTTGTATTAACAATGTTTTTGTACTAACCATATTAATCTTTCAGTATTGATATTTATAATTTTCATAGTGTGCTAAAAATATAAATGTCATAATATCGTCGACCGTAGGTTCAATTGAGGTAAGGGACAAAATACGATTTTTCAGGAGAGGCCGACAAAGTTTTTTTCGGACGTTATTATGAGGCTGATTCGAAATTTGGATCCAAAAATCATTAGCGTAAGGGACATTTTCTTAAGCTAGAATTTTTTCATATTCACCATTCGATAGAGCGAAAAATTCTGAACAAAACTGTATACTCAACTCATTTTGGGTATTTTGTCCCTTACCTCAATTGAACCTACGGTCGACGATATGGACTTTAAGGGAAGGTTCATATCTGACGGAACATGCGTCGCGTATTATCGGTCGCGTAACGCCAGAACAGACAAATGTATAGAAAAACACTTGACCGTTCACACTCAACCGATGATGCGTTAGTGCGTCGAGTGTGAACGGTCAAGTGTTTTTCTATACATTTGTCTGTTCTGGCGTTACGCGACCGATAATACGCGACGCATGTTCCGTCAGATATGAACCTTCCCTTAGGTTATTATTATTATGATTGCTTCCATTAATATGCAATGTATTTATAATGCATTCTTGTGACAACTAACGTACTTTATAGCAACCTAATTACATATTATGAACATACATCGGTATTATGTTATGCGAACTATGCATCATAATGACGTCACGCAAAATCCTGCATCGCGCAAGTAAAGTTTACCGCGTCACTAGCATATACAGTATGTAAATCTATGCAATAAATTATGCCACATACTTGTTATCACCTTTTCTGTTGATATACAAAAAATTAACGATATCGGTCGCGAAAAAAAAACATTGGCACTCCGGGAGTGCCGACAGAAGTGAAAACAAAACACAGATATAATACTTTGCCATCACTCATTGACACATCGGATATACATTAAAACTGAGTACATCCCGAGGACAGCCGAACATATCCGAAGCGGTGTCGGTTACGGTAACAGTGGCGCGAGTTCAATGGTTTTTTCCCATCTCAAAAAAAAGAAGTTTTCACTTCAAAAATGGACTGGTCTCCGAGTCTCTGGTCAACAGTAACACTCGCGGCCAGTCATACATAGAGACCTGAAGCTTTGTTTCTACCTTCAAATCTCTGTGTATGATTGGTCGAGGTTGTCTATGCTTCGAAGATGGCGGATAGGTATGTATTTATGTATCGTGTGTGTATTATGACATGTAGCTTTTTATGTGTTCGCTTGCTGTATATTAATTAGTAACTATGAATAACCTTTGCTTAATATTCTTGACTAACTAAACAGTAACATATTTAAAAATGGGACACGGAAATGAGAAATTTTGGGATGTATGAAGAAGCCTGCTCGTGTAGCGCAGTTTGTTCCGCCAGTTACTCAACTGAACGCTCGCGCTCGGCGCATCCTGGACAGTCACACCCAACACCTTATTTGACTGGCCAACTCTTCCCTTGCGCCGGTAGGGCTAACACCCGCCTGATTAGCGACCACCCTCCCACCGGAGTCCGGCGTCAAGCAGCCTGCTGCGTTTCGTCGATGCGTGGGAGTTCCAGTGCCTTAGGCATCTTCTGGGCACGCTCGTTCCATCATAGACCTCATCCATCGCTTTCCATCAGGCGTGATCGAGGTCAAGAGCGGGCTCATTCAGCAATAAAAAAAAAATAAGAAAAAAAAATACGTGCGGCATTCGGAGACTGCCGCGGTAAAGCTATTGCATAGCATTTTTTATCAACTTATGCGAGCTTCGTACAGTCTACACGCATACGTCTAGTCGCACGCACACTGTAAACACCGTGCCGAAGTCTGCCGTACTGAAACGACGTTAGACGATGCACGGCTTTCAACGCCGCACCGCTGTGCCGGTCGGAGTGGGGGATGTTAGGTTTATTTTCGTTACGGAATTGATTGATTCGGTCGCCGCGCTCAAAGCCCGCGATAAAAGCTATGCAATAGCTTAAAAATAATTTTATTCGTATTATAATTTAATTCGTGTAAAACAATCGTGATAATATACATATTATCACGATTGTTTTACACGAATTAAATTATAATACGAATAAAATTATTTAAAAAAAAGACGTAAAGTTACAACTTTACGTCTTTTTTTTTTCAACATGTGTTGTCCCACTTCTGAGAAATTTACTAGAAGACACTATGTTTTAGCTTTGTCTTTGATTTTCCAAAAGTGCTTTCACAGCCTATTTCGAATAAAATATTTTTTAATGTTGAATCCCTTTTTTTACACTGTCTTTACCTAATTGTGTTTTCAAAGTACCCCATAACTATAAACTAACTTTCTACATTTTTTTCCAGCGGATTTCGGCGTCTCAGCGAAGAACAAGTCGACGCTACAGAAACATGACACGTTTATCGGGACGCCATATTGGATGGCGCCGGAAGTCGTGTTATGCGAAACTTTTAGAGATCATCCTTATGATTTTAAGGTATGTTTTTTATCATCCTCTGTCGATTTTGCGCCCAATTCGCCGCTCGCATGACTTACACTCCTCTCTCATTTTTAATAGCTGAATTGAATTAGGACAACTACATTTTCTATTCGTAAAGGTATGATTCCGATTTCGCAGCCAGCAGCACTGCTGGTCCCCATATATTCTCTATAGGAATGTCGCGCAGCATTGCTGCCGTGCTCGGAATGTAATCTCATATGAACCCATACAAAATGTATGAGGACCAGTAGTGCTGCGACCGCACTGCCGCGGCAGCACTGCTGCGTGCTGCCGAGATCGGAATCATACCTTGATTCTTTGCTGATCTATGCGTCATGTTCGTGAACGGGCGGCGTCAGTTGGGGCTGGTCATCACTTAGCTGCCTCGGCTTATTTTTAATTATTTTATTTTTGGATTGTTGTTTTTTTTTACTATTTGCTGTACTCTTGACGCTTTTAACGCGTACGTCTTTTTATTTTTACATCGTTCTCACATATAATTATAAATTCAAAATTAATGATGTAACTAATATTAAAAAAATATATAATTTAAAAGAGTATCCATGGAGTTTCTTGCCCGTTCTTCTCCATAGGTATCTACGCTTTGGAATGGGCAACTAGCTTCATATTTTCTGACTGACTGATTTCTTGACAGTTCAAAAGTGCCTGTAAATGATTTAATTGAAATAAATGCTTTGAGTTTGATAAATTTTGCGTCAGTTCGGCGTTTTCGTAGTTCAAATGCCATTATTGACGTGCTATTGAAGTATTGACTGTTTATTTTCAATTCGTTACAGGTGGACATCTGGTCTCTAGGCATAACTCTAATAGAGTTTGCTCAAATGGAGCCCCCTAACCACGAGATGACCCCGATGCGGGTGCTCCTCAAGATTCAGAAGAGTGAGCCCCCCACGTTAGACCAGCCCTCCAGGTGGAGCAAATCGTTCAACGACTTTATCTCTAAAGCACTTGTTAAGGTAAGAACCGTACATTTGATCAGACTATAATAAATAATAATTAAAATTATTATTGCAGATGATCCATAAAAAATAATAAAAAATATTCTAAAAAAAATACAATAAAATTAATGACGAACTTACCTTAAGCGATGTTCGACCATAATAAAATTTATACAAGACGTTATACCAGAAGTTTATTATTCACAGATATAAATTTAATATTATTTATCAGTATCATAATCACCAGTAGCATAATCACCAGTATAATAATCACCAGCATAATAATCACCAGATTAGTAAAATCACCAGCAGCGTATACACCAGTATAATAATCACCCCTATAATAATCACCATCATAATAATCACCAATATAACAGTCACCAGTGTAATAATCACCAGTACCATCATCACCAGTATCATAACCATCATTATCATACATGTTCAGCGGACCATCACCACCTTAGTCAGACCACATGCCTCCTGGCTACTCTCGAGCGTCCCACGTGCAGTATTCTGGGAACCACGATAGTGGCCAAGAGGCCTGTAGTCACCTTTCTAGGCACCAACACAGTTCCAGGCATTAATGGTAATACTTTGTGTCCTACAGGTATTTCTTCTAGTTCGGCACCCTAATTGCGTAGCACACTATCAATCGGAATCAGAATCATTTTGAAGCAAATTGCTAATCCATTGCTTCGTAAGTTCGAAAAATTTGTCTGCTCAACCCGTAAACAACGCAATGAACTGTCAAAATGAAACCGATTCCGACTGATAATGTGTTACGCAGTTGCCCTGCTGTTCCGTTTCTCAGAACGAATTTCCGTCCTTGCCTTCGGCGCGGGTGATATTACAGTGTAGGCCGCAGACACGGGTGACCCCTCTCTTCCCTCACTCTCATAGTCCGATGGGACGGCAATCCGTCACGACTGGAGAGAGATCAGCGGGCCAGTGTTACTGAGTTTTTTCTATAGGAATTTCTTAGTAATAGTCCGGAGTTTGAAAGTTAGCGGTGTGATACTCCTGTGCCCTGGAAAGCACGTTACGTCACGAGCCTATACTACCTCAAATGGCTTAACATGATCCTCCGTTATGTCGAAAATACTGCACCATTAATTTTGAAATAAATATAATATGGTAAAGTTGAGGATTAATGCTAAGTCTTATGTTAGACGAAAACACGATTCGATAAAATTTTCTCGATAGAAATTAAATCCAAAGTTACCTCTAACCCGAACAATAAACCGCTGGTATCAAAAAATACTTCAAATTAGATCATGAAACTTTGCATACTAACTGAACTTACTTTAAAGCAGGTCTTATGTTATTTACTTTTTTATAATTAAGTACCATTATTTTCACTGTAAAAAGCAAATACCTAAACTATTGGCGCTGCCTGCCGCCCAGCACCGCACTCTGTCTCGCTCTCACTCATTCAGCGAGCAGTATCGTATGAGCGAGATAAAGAGTGAATTTTAGCCAAATTAGACCGATTTTAAATTTTCCATAGTAACAGAGATTTCCAGTTATCTTTTTTTATTAAATAAGTCATTTCGAAAATGTTCTTTATTAACTTTTTAGACCTTTGTATCCTGCTTACGCGTACGAAGTTTAATTAAAATCGGTTCATTCATTTCGAAAAAAAAAAACCGAGTGTGCTTATGACCACACGACTGAAGTGAAACTTCAAACGTATTTGGCTATGAGAGGAAGAGAGAAAGAAAATTTGCGCGCGCACCGCTTTCTCTTGCCTATATCCCCCACTCAACTCCCGTTCGCCTCGCCCGATCACACTTTTCGTAACGCTTACGTCACGCGTTCGCCAGCTTACTCCACAAGTCAAGCGTGCGTAAAGAAGTTTCACTTCAAAAACAAGGGCTTGAAAGTTTGTATGAAATGCCGTACGTCGTGAACGCTCTTAATAATCACTCGGGCGACAGACATGATATTTTTTTTTTTTCTTTACCTTTCTGACCCAACCATCACCCCACAGGATCCAGAAAAGAGGCCGACTGCGATCGAGCTGATGAAGCACGAGTTTGTGAACGGAAACTTCGATGCTAAGCCTCTGAGGGACTTACTGCTGGAGTATAGGGCTGAGGTGGTCGAAGAGGAGGTGCTGGATGATGATTCTGAGGTCAGTATTATTGAAATGTTGAAAAGAAAGTGGTTCTTATGTGGAAAGAAGTTTGCAAGTGAGTCTGGCAAACGAAAGTAGAGACTGCAAAAGCGCGGCAAGTTTAAAAAATATCAGTATAGCTACCCCAAACTCAAACTCAAAGCATTTATTTCAATTAAACCAATTACAGGCACTTTTGAATTGTCAAGGGGTCGGTCATTCAGAAAGATGAAGCTAGTTGCCCATTCCAAAGCGTAGGTACCTATGGAGAAGAACGGGCAAGAAACTCCATGGACACTCTTTTAAATTAAAATAATATGTTTACAAAGTCTTGGTTACATCATTCATGTTCAAAATTATACATGTGAGAACGATGCAGAACGTTAAAAAGCGTCCATAATGAAAAGACGAGAAAAAAAAAGCAATTCAAATAGTAAATTAAAATAAGCCATGGCAGCAAAGAGATGACCAGTCCCTACTGACGGCGCCCGTTCACGAACATGACGCATGTATTAAAAATTTGTATGACATACCTGGGATAACCTAATTTGATACTTTCTAATAATTTGTTTTTGATGAAAAACGGTATTATTTGAACACTACTGCTTGACTTAGAGACTTTTGAGTTAGAAAAATGTTCAACAAGATCACAACAAATCACCAACAACACGCTATCTTCACAGAGCATGTATGTACAGACGCCAGCACATCAACCTACCCGAAACTGTCAAATTTTCCCAATCAACTTTGAACCTTATTATTTAGTGATAAAGTTGAAAATCTATTAAATAAATTTGACAGAATGTAGTAGGTCGATGTGCTGGCGTCTGTAGGTACCTTGTTTTGAAAAATTGAATTTGACATTTTTGTCTAACGCTGCCATATAAAAAGTCTGCAAATAATTCGAGTGTCTGCTTTCTTTTGCCAGACTCTAAGTACGTGGTTTCAAAAAGTAATCTTAGTTCTAAGGAGCCCGTAAAAAAAAAAAAATATTTTACATAATAATTTGAAAGTTATTTGTACAAAATTCGTGAAATTGACAGGCAATCATACTAATATTATGAAGGCGAAAGTTTGTGAGTGTGTGTGTGTGTGTTAATATGTTTGTTACTTCTTCACGCTCAAACGGCTGGACCAATTTTGATAAAATTTGGTATGGAGGTAGCTGACACCCTGGATAACACATTATGCTACCCTATACAGGGTGAAATTGAACACATGCGACAAATCGAAATGGGAGATTGTACTCGTCATTATGAACAACTTTTACTATGGGACCAAACCTGAAATCACGAAAAAAAAATCAGCTGTTCCCTACATTTATGTTCGCATAACTCGCCAAAATGAAGGGAACAGCTGATTTTTTTTTCGCGATTTCAGGTTTGGTCCCATAGTAAAAGTGGTTCATAATGATGAGTATAATCTCCCATTTCGATTTGTCGCATGTGTTCAATTTCACCCTGTATATTCCACTAGCTGCGCCCCGCGGTTTCATCCACATAAGTCTCGATCCCGTGGGAATATCGGAATAAAAAGTATCCTATGTCCTTTCCCGGGATTCAAGCTATCTCTGTACCAAATTTCATCTAAATCGGTTCAGCGGTTTAGGTGTGAAAATGTAACATACAGAGTGACTTTCGAGTTTATAATATTAAAATATGGAATGATACTATATTCTTGAAATTCATTTAAAATTCTAGGAGTGATACGTCTTAGGAATATATTATTATGCCTTTGTAATATTTATCTATACAAATTAATCAAATATAATTATGTATAATGAAAATAATAACACTGTGTGTCTGCATCTATTGCACGCTTACTAACCCGCTTGCCTCTCTTCGATGCGATTTACTATCTACAGTCTAAATCGAGGAGAGGCAAGAAAAATAAGGAGCAGTACCAGAGAATTGGTTAGTATATAATGTTGATATACATTTATTTATGATGACATTTTCTTATAATGTACTCAGAATTTTAGATAATTATCGTGTTTTGGAAAACAGACTCTATTTCATACGGGATAAAGTTCAAATTCCATTGTTTTAGGACCTCTTTTTATTATAAAAGTTCACTCAATAACGAACGTATACTGTGTTCACGATTTAGTTTCCAAATATGTAAACATTTATGTATTTTTGGAAAAACTTATTTTTGTACATAAAGTTCAGTTGTTGCTATAACATTTTTCTAATAGTGCTAATCATTCTGAAATCAACTTAATTTATACTAACATAAAGTTGATATTCGTTTAAGTGTAAAAAAAAACATAAATATTGGAAGAAAGGATTTGAATAGACTTGCTTTACAGAAATTAATATAATTTAAATCTAATATTTAAAGTAGATGTTGCATGTTAATTATCTAAGATTCTGAGTATAAATATTTTTATTTTATTTACTTATTATAATATTTTATTTATTTTAATTTTCTATTTATTTTATTTAATCTTCGTTTGGAACTGCTTAAACCAACCGATGGAACAATTTCTACTTCTATCCTGTCGCGGATAATAAACGTAATATTGATTCTTTTACAAACTGTTTTACCATTAAAGAAGAAATATCCGTTTACCTTTAATAACAGTAGTCCCCGTCAGCTAAAAAGTATTAAGGATCCAAGCTACTGATGGTCAGGGTTCCTTCGAACAAAATGTGCTGTGTCCAGTAGTACGGCTTTAGTGCTTGGCCAGACTGTCAGCGCGGGGCGGGGAGCGGCGCGGGTGCTGGAACGCGCGCGATCTGCCTGTCCGCAGTGGAGCGCGGCTACGTTCTGAATGTTGTCGTGTCCATTGTTTGTCAAAATACAGACAATTTTTTTTATCACCATCCAAATTTTTACAGGGTCGTTGTACCCATGAATATGAATGAACAACTTTCGATATGGGACCAACTCTGAAATCACGAAAAAAAAATCAGACGTTCAATACCTACTTGACCAAAATGTATGAAACAGCTGATTTTTTTTTTTCGTGATTTCAGAGTTGGTCCCATAGTGAAAGTTGTTCATATTCATGGGTAGAACACCCTGTAAAAATTTGGATGGTGATAAAAAAATAAGCCTGTATAATATGGTTGAAGAGGACTTATTTTTACCAGAAAAAAGCTCGAACTAGTTTGAGAACACCGATCCCCGCGCGGGCCGCCCGCGCCCGCGCTCTCACTGCAGCCACTTTTATGAACTCACTATGGCGTGAGTTGCCCGCGCCGAGCAGCCCGCGCCGCTTACCGCGCCCGCGTACCCACTATGGTCGCTCAAATGAAGTTCTGAGTACGCCGCGCCTGCGCTGCCGGCTTGGCTAAGCACTTATGCATCAAGCCCTAGACCCGACTTCCTAACGATATGCATTTTAGACAATGGTCGAGACTCTTGGCTGCTAGACCCTCATTTCATTAATTTGTTGTTGGTTCTTTATTCATTTACCTTAGTGTGTATACACGAGTGACACGCGTCAGCGATTGAGGCAACCGCAACCGACAATATCCCGCTCGTGTAATTGAGCACCGTACTCAAAAAAGATTTTTACAAAAAAAAAAAACTTCTTTATTTTCGTTTTTTGACAGCGACTTCCGAAATTATGTTATTTTCACTTGTAGTGTTTTTTTTTTGGAAGTCTGTTGTTTCTTTTTTTTTTTTTTTGTAAAAACGTTTTTATTTTTTACTTTTTAGTTGTACCTACCCCCAAAAAAAAATTTAACACTACTTGCTATGTAAATATCAGTGATAGGAAGTTATTAGGACATCATCAGTATAAACTAAGTGGAAAAAAAAATCGTATTATTGAAATCAAGCAAAGTTAATCAAATTTATACGGGACCACCCCTGAGGTATACCTTATACATTAAAAAAATAATTTTGCAAATCCGTCTATACAGGTTGAAATTGAAAACATGCGACAAATCGAAATGGGAGATGAGTACAATCTCCCATTTCGATTTATTGCATGTTTTCAATTTCACCCTGTATATTATGATGGAGTTATGCCCGAACATACATAAAAAAAATTGAGGACCTCCTCCTTTTTTGAAGCCGGTTAAAAACACGAGCGACACGTTGTCGGCGGCAGTCGCCGACGCGTCGTCGAGTGTCGTTGACACGCCTCGTCGGTTGCAGTTTCCTTTCTGTAGTCGATTTCATGTGAATAGTTTTGTAAAATCAAAGTCTATTCTAAGCCCTGATTTTAAAATCATCAGTTAACTTTTATCTAAATAATAAATATGACAGTTTGACAGGGCCGTAAAGTTTGCATTGACCCCCCGGGATTATATGTTACATTTTTTTTTAACTACATAATTATTTTTTCTCTTTTTTTTTGTTATTGTCCATTCATTTTAAAAATTATCTAATTTTCATAACAATACGTTAATGTGACGTGGTTGGTTTACATTGCAAACGAATCGGACGCCCAGCCGCTAGATCGTCCGCCTGCGTCGAAGGTATACACTAGAAATATCTATATTTATATGTATGCTGTATTATTTAATCCTTGGTTTCGGAAAGCCTGACCATTCGCCCTCATCTTACCTAGAGAACTACTTAATAGCGAATGGAAAATATTAGTTAAAAATGGGTAAATGCAACAATGAAATACCTATCTTACTACCACAAAACCGTCTATAACTGTTGTCTAACCCCTTTACAGTACCCGGCGATAAATATTGCACATCGACCTTTGGAAAGAAACAATCGGCTAATTTCGGCTTCGTAGTGCGTTATCTCTGTCGCACACTACCTATGTGACGTTAACTGACGTTTTGTCAGTCGTTGTTCAAGTGAGACAGAGTGCGGTCGCGTCCAGTTCAAAATATATATCTAGAGTTGTTAACACCCCCAAATTTAAATAATTTAAAGTTGTACTATGGCATCTTTAGGAAAAATAGGGGAACCTTTTTATTTTACCCCAACCTAAAGCAATCATTTATAGAAAAATTAGTGTATTTTATACAAAGAATGAAAAGAATTATCAAAAGAAGCAAATCATAATTGTTTTAACAGCTCCTAATAGATACCGGACTGTTTGTATTTCGTGCGACAGAGATAACGCTCTACGAAGCCGAAATTAGCCGATTGTCTCTTTCCAATGATCGATGTACAATATTTATCGCCGGGTACTGTACTAATAAACGTATTATATCAAATGAATAGTTACACACCGATTTCTCTCTTTCAGTCGTCAGTAATTTGACTTTCGAAAGAAGAAGACAAAGCGTTGTGTAACTATACAGACGCTATACAACGTTTATTAGTAAGGGGGTAAAGCTTTTGTTAAACACAGTTTTGTAATAGTAGGGTTTCTATTAACCCCTACAATTTTATTAATTTAAGAGCTAAGTTTTCAATCGACAGATAATTTTCATTCGTGGAATAAAATTGACGTCTTGACAGTTTTTGTATGGAGGAACTGTCAAAAATTCGAAATTATTCCTCGGATAATATTATCTGGTGTTGGAAAATCAGACGTCAATTATGTTCCACGAATAAAAATTTTTTCTCCGTCGGTTGAAAAATCAGCCCTTAGGCATAGTTCACACCACACGTATTGTCCGCCGCCGACTGTGAGTATAGTGTAGTGACAACGCACTACGTAGGTAATAGCGTACAGTCGGTTCGGTGTGAACGAGAAGTTAAATATATAAGGTGTAAAAAAAATAACTCCAAGAACTTTAAGAGGTGCTTTAGACTATCGAACTGAACAACTTTCACTATGGGACCAACTCTGAAATCACGAAAAAAAAATCAGCTGTTTCATACATTTTGGCCGAGTAGGTAAAGGTATTGAACTTTTGTATGAAACAGCTGATTTTTTTTTCGTTATTTCGGAGTTGGTCCCATAGTGAAAGTTGTTCAGTTCGATGGTCTAAAGCACCTCTTAAAGTTTTTAAGGTTAATTTTTTTACACCTTATATATGCGCAGTTTACCATACTTTCAGAAACCATATGGCCTGATTTATGTAATTTAAAACGTATTTTCCCAATATTATAATTATTTAAGTTTAATAGTATTTAATTATCTAACATATAAAACGGCCCCTCCGTTTAAGTATTATGTAAGTAGATTTCTTGCAATTAATAACCCCCCCTCCCCCTCTCGTATGCAAAAGTACAGTACCCGGCGATAAATATTGCACATCGACCTTTGGGAAGAAACAATCGGCTAATTTCGGCTTCGTAGTGCGTTATCTCTGTCGCACACTACCTATGTGACGTTAACTGACGTTTTGTCAGTCGTTGTTCAAGTGAGACAGAGTGCGGTCGCGTCCAGTTCAAAATATATATCTAGAGTTGTTAACACCCCCAAATTTAAATAATTTAAAGTTGTACTATGGCATCTTTAGGAAAAATAGGGGAACCTTTTTATTTTACCCCAACCTAAAGCAATCATTTATAGAAAAATTGGTGTATTTTATACAAAGAATAAAAATAATTATCAAAAGAAGCAAATCATAATTGTTTTAACAGCTCCTAATAGATACCGGACTGTTTGTATTTCGTGCGACAGAGATAACGCTCTACGAAGCCGAAATTAGCCGATTGTCTCTTCCAAAGATCGATGTGCAATATTTATCGCCGGGTACTGTAAGCAAAGCTCTTACTCTCCCTCCCCCCTCCCATGCTTAGGTAAACATTGGTTCATGCATTTTTCAATGTGTTCTGGTTTCAATTGATTCATGAGCAGCAGTTATAAGCTCTAGTACAATCCCTGAAAGTGCGTTTCGTTTTCAAGTATAGACAACTAAGTATTCAAACCAAAATCAACTAAATTTTGTAGAAAAACCAAATAGTAAAAAAAGAAATACCACCCATCCCCCATGTCATCAAAAATAAGCAAAGCAAAGACCTCCCGCCCCCCTGTCCTGTAGTGCTTACGTAATACTTGAATGGCCCTTTAATACAAATAGTGTACTAATTTTTTTATTAGCCTAGATAACGCAAGAGCAACTACTTCGCGTGCCAAAAATCGCACCAGCTTACGTTCGAAAATCACAAGCCGCCACTTTCGCGCTCATCCTGCGTACTGCTGGCTGGGTGAGCGTGAGCGAGAGCGCGAGCTTGTGACGTCATAGTAGGTGGTCAAAAAGTGGCACGCTTAGTTTTCATAGAGTTCGTGATACTTGCGTTATCTAGGTCTATCTATATCTGTGGTCCAAAGGCCTACGGCCTCTCCCAAGCCCAGGAACTCATTTTTCGCGCCACGTCGAAGCAGCCCTCAACTAATTGATTACGTTTGTTATATCTAGGAGCCGCGCAGCTCTCATATACCAATGGAGGAAGATGACTCGACCTCCGTCCGCTCCGGCGACACGCCAGATGTCAAGAGTACGTATTTTTATTTTTTATTTTTCCTTTATTGGCCAACCAGCAATTGTTTACACTGTAAATATTTAAAGTAACTGTACTATAATCTAGGGTTAGTGTAACAATTTCTTACAGGTTAGCACCGCATGCCCCATAAACATATTAGGTGTGCCACAAGCACCATACTATAAAATTAAAATCTAAGTAATTAACTGAATTTAACTAAAATTTAAAATTAGTAAGACTAAATTAACATTACGAGATGGAATTTATATAAAACTAAAATAAACAGTAAAATTTAATAGAATGAAACAAACAGCGACACAACAAAAACGAAAGAAATTGAATTGAAATTGAAATGAAATTAAACATTGCTACCAGTTGTTCTGTGAAACTTGGCATATGAGTCAAAATGCACGTCGACGACTCGCGTAAGATTTTTTTTTCAGGCAATTTTTTAAATTCTTTTACATCAACTTTTTTTTTATAAAAATCTGTTTTTTTTTTTTTGCCGCTGATATGACGTATTAACTGGTCATCATTTTCGTTGTTTATAACGTAATGTCTTCCCGCCCAGTGTCGGACGAGCCCCAAGCGGGCAGCACCCCGGGCGCGCCCCCCCCGCGCGCCCCCCCCTCCCCGCCGCCCGGCGCGCCTGCGCCCGCGCAGCCCGCGCCCGCCGAGCCCGCGTCGGCCGCCGCAGCCAAGCGTCCGCACGAGGACGAGCACCCGCCTGCTGACAGGAAGCCGCCCGTAAGTATAAAAAGAAAACAATAAATCGATAGCACATCGAAGCACTGGCACAGGAAACAGAGATCAAAAATGTGTTTCTTAAAGTTTAAAAAATAAATAAAACACCTTATGCTCTGAATTGGCATCATCAAAATGACACAAAGAACGAACTCTGCTCTTAAATCTAAGAAAAGTCGGCATTGTTTAAAAAGAAATATTTGTTCAAAAAATTACGATCCTATAAAATTTTAAATACACGATGAAGACAGATTCAAAATAGATACTAAGGTAGAATCTTTAGTATAGTCCTTGCGGAACTAGTTGTCCGCCTCAGGGTCCATCTTCACGAGCGAGAGAATCGCGGCGATAGTCTCGACGTGCCAACAAATTTTCGCCGCGATGATATCGCCGTGTGGAGACACGTTCTAAGAGAGTATATAGAAATACGTGGCACGACGATAATATCGTCGCGATTCTCTCGCTCGTGGAGACGGCCCCTCAGTGCACACAGACGTGAGGCGGCACGTACTGAGTAATGCGCCCCCGCCCCGCACTCCCACCCTCACATACCTAAGGTAACGTCAACGACTATTAATCGGAGTGAGACTATGTACGACTATATAAAATTATCTTATCATTGAATTCATGATGTACTTCGATAAGATTAACCATACTATTAATTTGTCTTTCAGGCACCAAAAAAAGAAAAAGGCCCCGCACCCCTACCCCCCTCAGGCACCGCGGCCCCCCCTCCCGCGCCCCCCGCCCCCGCCCCCGCGCCCCCCGCCGCCCGCAAGCCGCCCGCGCCCCCGCCCCCCGGCCCCGCCCCCGGCACGCCCACGGGCACGCCGCCTCGCACGCCGGCATCGTCGTCGCCGCAGAAGCAAGTAGCAGAGGAAGTTACTGAGGCCTTGCCTGCTGCTACCGCGGGCAGGCTCATTGTCGACCAGGTATTTTTGTGATCATTTTACTGCCCATCCTATTCCAAATCGCCCTAGAGAAAACTAAAGTTACGACATACTGTTTTTCCACATTTGTTCAGCATAGCTATTCACAAACACTCGATACGCATCGGTATCGTATCGAACATCAATCAACGTTTTTTAGGAGTCGATAGCCTGTTGTAAGGTGTCCGATCAGGCCCAGGCCCGTGCCGGACGGCGCGTATGTGTTCCACGCGCGCCTCAAAGAGATGTCAGCAAAAAGGAAGGGGCCTGCCAGGGCCGAAGCCTGCCGGGGGTGCGGGATTGTCCGAAAGGGTTACCGCTACCCCGGAACACAAAGGGCTAAGGAAGGAACACGGATGGGTTTTAGTCAGTAACAGTGTGACACTCTCTTCCGCTCCACCCAGAGCGGGAGGGGTCATTTGAGGATTTAAAAATAAAACCTGTCGTAAGGTTTTGAATAGCTATGTTGGTGGACAGCTATTGTCACACGAAAGTGACTCCACACGTATCTGAAGTGAACCCACCTGAAAACTGCATGCTGTAAATCGAATGAAGTTTCTCGATGGACTGAATTTGATGTTTTTTCGGTCCAGTATTAGAATCAAAAATCAAAGTAATTGTAATATTCTTCGAGAACTAAATGTTCATTCATTTTGATGATTTAAAAAATAGTGATGAATACTGACTGAAATCATCATAATCAGCCTATAACGTTCCCACTGCTGGGACATAGGCCTCCTCTCTGTGGGAGGGAGTGGGCCGTAATCCACCACGCGGGCCCAGTCCGGGTTGGTGGATATACAGGGTGAAATTGAACACATGCGACAAATCGAAATGGGAGATTGTACTCGTCATTATGAACAACTTTTACTATGAGACCAAACCTGAAATCGCGAAAAAAAAAAATCAGCTGTTCCCTACATTTATGTTCGCATAACTCGCCAAAATGTAGGGAACAGCAGATTTTTTTTTCGCGATTTCAGGTTTGGTCCCATAGTAAAAGTTGTTCATAATGATGAGTATAATCTCCCATTTCGATTTGTCGCATGTGTTCAATTTCACCCTGTATAGCAACCCCAAACTCAAACTCAAAGCATTTATTTTAATTAAACCAATTACAGGCACTTTTGAATTGTCAAAGGGTCGGTCAGTCAGAAAGATGAAGCTAGTTGCCCATTCCAAAGCGTAGGTACCTATGGAGAAGAACGGGCAAGAAACTTTATGGACACTCTTTTAAATCAAAATAAAAATCCACCACGCGGGCCCAGTGCGGGTTGGCAGATGTCACATATCTTCGAATTTTTGGTTCTAGGACATACGAGTTTCCTCACGATGATTTCCTTCACCGTTTTGAGAGCAGTGGTGATGAAATAATTTACACAAAGTAAAGCGCCTGTCTGGGTTCGAACCTACGATCTACAACTCGTAAGTCGCGGCCGATACCACTGGGCTACCACTGCTCTCTACCTTGAGATATCGCGAGATCTCGACTGAACTAGCCCGACTATAATTATTTAAAGTAGCAAAATAACAAACCAACATTATCAATTTCAATCAACAGGTATGCAGAGACGCCGAAAAAGCAGTAGAAAGCAAAAAATCCGAACCAGAAGAAAAACCCAAACAAGAAGAAGTCAACGAAAAACCAAAGTCAACAGAAAAATCCGACACAAGAACAAAACCGGAAGTCAAAGACAAAACCTACTCCAGAAGCAACTCGACAGAAGAGACAGAAGTTAAAAAAGACAAGAGTAGACCGAACTCTATACACGAAAGAGAAGTGAGAGATAGTAAGAGGGATTCGTTAGAGAAGACTGGTATAGAAGTTAATAGAGTTAGCGCAGAAGTGCATCGGTTAGAGAAGAATTATTCTAGGTCCTCTTCTGTCGATGAGGAACGGTTTGACGATAAGAGGAGAGAGAAGAGTGATAGGAGATCGCAGCATAATGCTGTGGAAATTAGGCCTGTTACGGTGAGTTTGCAAATTTCTTGTATGAGTTTTTGATGAACACTGACTATGACAATCGATAGAAAGATAAATCCACCCAGAGTTTTAACCATATCAAGACTTGTAATTAAATTACATTTTACCGGTCAAGCCCCGCGCGTTACCGATCGGTGACGAAACAATAGAAAATCATCGCATCGCGAAAAAACAATCAGCTGTTCCCTACATTTTGACGAGTTATTCTAACATAAATGTAGGGGAACAGCTGATTTTTCTTTTCGCGATTTCAGGTTTCGTCCCATAGTAAGTTGTTTATAATGATGAGTACAATGACCCCTTAAGGGGTTGTTGATGTTTTTCCAATAACCCTGTATACATTCTGTTTAATCTAGGTCTAGGCAGAACCCTGTGTATCTTTAGTAATTCTAGCAAGAGTTTCGAGTTCTTTTTACCCGACTGCGCCAGAAGGAAGGTTATTTCAAAGTTTTTTTAATTTATTTTCTACTTTCAGCCGCCACAACCAAAAGAACCCGACCCGCCTAAAGAAACAACGAAACCGCCCGGCCCCGTCCCGCCGACACAGCACACGCACGCCACACAGCACACGCAGCCCACGCAGACTGTGGTGGTGACGTCACCCACGCCACTCCCACCAGTCTCGCCTGTGGTCGTGGCGGTCAAGGAAAGTGTGGTGGTGGTAAGTTTGCTGTCAATTTTGTACAAGATAAAGTAAATTGTCGGGCGAAACTTCGCAGACGAGAGGATGGTGATACAATCTTATTTATGTTCAAGTTACTACCAAAATACCAAGTAAAGGGTGCTGGTTGTTACAACTTATTTTTTTAATACTCTATATTAAAAAAATAAGTTGTAACAACTAAAACCCGACTACTGAAAAGGATGAAACAAGAGAGTACCTTCCCGTGGTCGCATGCCGCTGTACTAACATATTATAAGCTATGGTAGCATGCGACCACGGGAAGGTACTTTCTTGTTTCATCCTTTTCAGTAGTCGGGTTTTAGTTTTTAAACTTATTTTTTATTTAATTATTTTGAGGCTTATTTCAATAATATTTATATTTTTGAAATTTGCTAATTAAGCCCTTTCATTTGATACACACGGCATGATTAAAAAAAATATTTTTTTAGATCATGACTATGTCCGCTAGAGGGCGCCATATTTAATTTAATGTGACGTCACATAGCCTTTAACCTGCGGACGATCAAGACGCTTCCAACGATACCTCATTTGTCTAATTATGACTAGGAGTTTAGAAGTTATGAGGGAACAGATGAACATACATAGATACTTACATACAGACCGGTCAAAATCATAACCCTCCTTTTTGCTTCGCCGTAGTCGGGTAATAAAATCTGTTTTTTCTTTATTCGATATCGCTACCCTTCACGTCTGTGAAGTCTCGCCAGTTAATTTTATTTGAAGAAACACAATTTTATTTTAACAAGGAACACCTACGGTTAAAGACTTTACATAGTATAAAACAAAGTCGCCAAAATGTGTGTACGCGCATAACTTCCGAATGACTGCACCAAATTGGATCATTCTTTTTTTGTTGTGTTCGGTATTTCCAGGACAAGGTTTGTACGAACGAAAATCTCGGAAATTAAAAAAAGAAAATTGTACCGGCGCCGCTAGTTGCCTAATAAATGGAATTTTAAAAATAATCACGTCAATAATTATAATGCAAACGTTTACGTTTGCATTATAATTATTGACGTGAATACGTCTTTAAAACTGCTTCCATAGTGGGAGGCAAGTCAAAAAAACCAATGATAACAAAATCGGGGGATACAGTTTGGTGTTGCAGCTTCATATCTATCATCTCCATCCTAAATTCAATTACACCATTGGATAGCTAAAGGATCAAAGAATTCATTACGCCATGTGAGGACCGCCGCCATTTTTTTTTGTACAGTCACGAGCACCAATATGTCAACACTTGGCAATTTTCAATTGCGATTTTTTCGTGAAATAACGAATGCAACGTTGAAATACGACACTTAACATAAACCTATGAGTTCGAAAATACTATTTTCGTAATAACATAAAATTTCATTCAAAAATAAAGGAAAAAATCGCCTTTGAATAAAGCCAAGTACTTATACTTATAGACGTGACTGTACAAAATGATCTGGTTGGCCTGAACCACAGGTTTAAATAAACCTAGATTAGGCAACACACTACATTACCTTCAGAGTTCTATTTCTGACTGTTATCACCAGAGATCGGAATAGGCTGAGTATATTTACCTAAACTTCGGAGAACAGAGACAGAAAGTGGAGACTTCCTAATGACGACATTTTTTTTCCCGGAATTCGAGAAAAACCTTAAATAAGTTGAAAATAAGCTTTACTTAAGATGGGTAAAGGCTATTTTTAACTAAACTTGCAATTACTAAATTTTCGGAATTTTCACATAAAATCCCGAAATAAAGTCTAACTTTAATTCATGTATTAGAATTACATTTACGATCTTTAAACTAACCGTTGTATCATACAATACATATAATTCGAATACATGATTTAAAGTTAGACTATTAATTTCGGAATTTTACGTTAAAATCCCGAAAATTTTGTAATTGCAAGTTTAGTTAAAAATAGTCTTTACCCGTCTTAAATAATGCTTATTTTCAACTTGTTTAAGATTTTTCCCGAATCCAGGAAAAAAAAATGTCGTCGTAAGGAAGTCTCCACTTTCTGTGTCTGTTGTCTAACGTTTAGGTAAATATACTCAGCCTATTCCGATCACTGGTTATCACATATTTGTCATACCATAGTTTATATCCAGATTATTATAATCTTATTATAGGCCTAAATTAATATATGTATACTAGTTAACCATATGTACACTTTTTGTAAACTTATGATTTCAATAAATTTTATTATTTATTTATTATCTTTGATAGATGTTAACAAGGCTATGTTATGGTACAGGTAGAACCAAACAGCTTGGCTGCGACCACGCCGGCCGGGCTCGTCACCGTCACCACTACGCACCCGCCCGTCCTCAGTACTGCTGCCAATGTGAGTATTACATGTCGGAAGACTGAAACAAACCTAGTTTCGTGTGATTGAAAAGTTTTTTTGAAAGTAGCAAGCGTAGCTATTGTTTTGTATAACTTGGTAAGTGACGTTTTAAGCTTAAAATACACAGGGAATTCAGTTCCCTTTCCTTCGTCACGACTAAAATAATTACTGACCCAAATTGATCAACTTCAAACATTTTTATAACATTTTCAATAATGCTAGTCACTCTGAAATCAACTTAATCTGTCAAGCTCCGCTAATGAGACAATGACCCTTAGGAGCCGAGCAAAAAGAAAAAAAGTCAAAAGGAACGTTAAGTGATAGCGCGGGCGGGTGATGCGATACGACGGGGTGGCTCGGGGGAAACAAGAAGTTTCACGCGAACGAAGTCGCGGGCTGAAGCTAGTTGTACATATTATTATAGTTTACATGTTAGCTTATGTTATGTAAATACATATCTATACAAATAAATAAAAATACTAACATTAAAAAAAATTCAACATCTAATAAATTGTACTAATTTCAAACGTTTTTCTCTTCCCCAGCTCCCGCCAAACGCCGTAACGATATCAACGACACCACCAATAGTAGACGAAGTAGTCATAGTCGGCTTGGGCTCGTCATCTGACGACGACTGCTTCGCGCCGTCGTCGCTGGACTCTTTAGACTGCACTCACTATAGCGGTAAATATCTAAACACAACATCGCATAATCCATACTAATATTATAAAAGCGAAAGTGTGTCTGTCTGTATATTACCTCTTCACGCTTAAACCGCTGAACCGATTTCGATGTATTTGGTATAGAGATAGTTTGAGTCCCGGGAAAGGACATAGGATAGTTTTTATCCCGATATTCCCACGGGATCGAAGCTTATGCGGGTGAAACCGCGCGGTGCTGCTAGTAATAAATAAACTTATATTATTGTTTGTTTACAGAAAAAACTCGTGGTCGGCGATTAGACAGCAGTGAGGTCCTCATTCTAAGTCCTGCGGCCGCAGCCACTGACTCCGGAGTGTTCGACGATAGTGTTACTAACGGACTCAATTTGGTAAGTTCACTACAAATATATACAGAACCCAAGAGTCTATAAAATACAACAAACACTTTACAGAAGATATACAGAGTTTTTGGAAGCTGAGTGCAAAGCTTTAAGGCTTTAATAAAATAACAAAATTTAACATCATCTTAAACGATGTGCATTCCTCTTGCCACTGCATTCTTGTACAGTTTCGTGTCTGTCTTAATTTTAGAAGACCTTTTATATCCTTGCACCTTCTTACTTGTATTTCGCTTATTTACCTAGTATATTTATTTTCTTCAACAGGACACATCCCACGTCTCAGTAGTTACTGTCGGTAACGAAGAGGTGCGGGTTCGAGACTCGGCCGCGACGCACATCGCGCTCGGCTCCGTCAGTACGCGGCTAAGTCCCGACAGCTTTGAGAGGTAAGGATATAACAGTAACACATACAAAAACGCTTAAATTTTGCAAAGGTTTAGTGCAATTTAAAAGGCATTAATATTTATTACCATTCCTGGCTTCACTTTGTAATCAATACTAATATTATAAATTCGAAAGTAACTCTGTCTGTCTGTATGTATGTTACCCTTTCACGCCTAAACCACTGAACCGATTTAGATGAAATTTGTATAGAGGTAGTTTGAGTCCCGGGGAAGGACATAGGAAAGTTTCAATATTCCCATGAGATCGACACTTATGCGGGTGAAACCGCGGGGCGCAGCTAGTTCCTAATAAACATACATTTGCGAATAAATTTGATTTGATAAAAAACAATACAAAGTTTTCTAAGAAAGCGGTAACTTCCGCCCATATGAAGAGCTTTTTTTAAGACATTATGTTAAATCACGGGTAAAAATGATGGATTCAGCGAAAGACGTTATTTTGCTGCTAGTACAGTCAGTGACCTGCATATAGCGACCCCTCTTCCCCTCTTCTTCTTTGTAAGAGGGGTCAGATAACGCAGAGTACTGACCGTACATGATGGCAGTAGCACCACTTTTTAAGTAAACCCAAGCTTGACCGCAGTGGCGTGCATTAGTTTTCAGAATAGGTAGGCACTAGGCCGGGTCTAGTCTAGACAAACGCGGTCACTAATCAGAAAATAAAAGTGAGGTCAAAACTGTGGTTATTTGAGTAGGCATGCCTACTTAAGGGTCATAAATTGCGAAGGTCGAATGTCATGGTACGCGTGAATGTACGGCACGCGTGAGACATACGTATTTTTAATTTTGTCGTATTAACTTGAACGAGTAAAGACCAATGACAATGTGCGAATAGTACGGGAGCCGAGTAGGCCGTCCGGCGACTGCCTACTGCCGCGCGTGTTTGTATGAAGATTTTGTTTTTGTTAGGTATGATAATTTAGTGAGTTTTCTTAATTGTGGGGCACACATACACTAAAATGTAATTGACAGGCTTATGTTGATATATCGAGGTAGGCACTGCTTATATGCCTATATGCAATGCACGCCAATGCTTGACCGTTTGCTCAACCTAGGGATCGAACTAAAAACTACGCTCAGCATTCGCGCATGCGACTACCAGACCAACGATAACATCATTTTTGCCTTTGATCTAACCATCAATTACTCTCACAGCAGATCACAGTCGGACAGCGGCTCAGTAGCGTCTTCATCATCACGAGTCCTCCAGGATGCCGACTCCCTCGCCACCAGCGCCACCACGGCCACCACGGCCTCGCACCCCGACCTGCACCTCGCGCATCTCAATGTTAACGTCAATGGTGGAGCCAGGTATGTTCTTAGTTCTACCGCTTTAGTAGTAGAAGCTCTTTGTAAAGGAAGCTTGTCCAGGGAAGTTCTAGTATAAGCATAGTGTCCTCCTCCTCAAGTCGTACTCGTCATTACTGAGGGTCGTGATCCTCCCTTGAAAACAACTTTTCCCTGACGATGTTTTGCCATCTTTGTGTATCCTTTTTTTTTTTTGGGTGGGAAATTATCAAATATCTTCTCCCGCTCTGGGCGGAGCGAGAGGGCGTGTCAGACTTTTACTGACTAAAACCCACACGTGTTCCTTCAGTTGCCTGTGCCAGGGGCCACGGTATCTCTTTCGAACAACCCGCGACCCCGGAAGGCTTCGGTCCTGGTAGACCCCGTCAGCCCCTAAATATCTTGGTGTTGCTCTGGACAGGTCTTTAACATTCGGCAAAAACTGCAAGAACATCAAGCAGAAGGTGCACACTCGCAACAGTCTTCTTCGTCGACTGGTCTCATCGAAGTGGGGTGCTTCGCCTGACGTTATGCGGACTACTGGACTGGCGGTGTCTTTTTCTGCGGAAGAATTCGCGTGTCCCGTGTGGAGTCGTTCTGCTCATGCAAACCTGGTGGATACAGCTTTGAATGAAACTAGCTGGTTGCCTAAAACCGACCCCGGTACAAATGCTGTATCCACTAGCAGGAATAGCGCCACCAGTGGTTCGCAGAGCGGTGGCAAGCTCCAGCGAAAGAGCCAAAATGGTCTCCTACACACGACACCCTTTGTACGACAACATCCTTGAGCCACAATGGCTGAAAAGCCGAAACAGTTTTTTAAAGTGTGTCGGCCCACTCACTGGCGAACCACCACAAGAAAGACTGAAGCTGTGGCGAGACAGTGCTTCCTTACCCAAACCGTTCGTTCCACCCGCTGAAGACCTCCCACCTGGACATGAGTTACCTTGGATAACCTGGAAGTCTTTAAAAAAACTCCGGACCCAGGTTGGCCGAAGCAAGGAAAACCTGTTCAGGTGGATATTTATAGACGACTCCGCCTCGGAGTGTAAATGTGGTGCTGTTCCACAAACGATGGGACACTTAATATCGTGCCCTGCGTGTCGTGTCAGCTGCACGTTACAGGAACTGATGGACGCTAGTGATGGCGCCAAACAAGTGGCCGAATTCTGGGCCGAGTACATTTAGATTGCTATCGACACGCTAAGAAGAAGAAGAAGCATTTAACAGTATACGCCTGCTCCTACTAACTTGCTTACTCCTTGTTACAGAGTAAATACAGACCAGACAGAGAACCTAGACAATGGCGAGCCTGTAGTACTTAGAAGAAAGCAGCAAGATGGACAGCCTGTCAACAGGATGCAGAGGTAATTAGTTATTACACACTAAAATAAAAAAAAAAACTAATTGTAGCCAGTTATTTGGTCTTACATGAAACTCCCATTCGGTAATCCTCCTCTTGGCATAAAATGTTAAGGCATGATATTGTTTGGCATAACGTTTTCGAATAACTTTTATTAGTATGTATAATAATCAGAGATCGGAATAGGCTGAGTATATTTACCTAAAGTTTAAAGAACAGAGACGGAAATCGGAGACTTCCTTATGACAAAATAAAAAAAAATATATATATGTATATTTTTATTTTTTGAAACATTGATTACGATTTATTAAAGCATTTATCATGTTGATGATAAAATAAGATATTGAAAGTTACATAATTAAAGTTCCGGTAAAAAAAAAAAATTGTCGTAAGGAAGTCTCCGATTTCCGCCTCTGTTCTTTAAACTTTAGGTAAATATACTCAGCCTATTCCGATCACTGATAATAATACAATGGCATAATGCAAAGGTCAACATAACTTTCGGTACTCCCTTTCTTCTCCTAAAATTGTTTGTCCGAAAAACATTTTTTCCATAACACCTTTGCTATAAGCTTCAGTAACCATAATGTTCAAAAAATTCGAAATTTTGTATTACATAATTATCTTTACTTCTAAAACTATTCAGTCATAATATCGAGTGCTATAATAATTGAATCTCCTAATTTTTGCATGAAATAAAGACATTCCGAATGTTAATTTTTATAATAAAATTGTTAGTCCTAAAACATTTGCTAAAAATTAGGTTAGGACAGAAACGAATCGCTGTTAATCCGACTCCACGCAGTCTTGTCTGCCCTACTTCTAGTGTAATTTAGAATCGCGTGGGGGCGAGGCGGGCTAAGGAGCAGGCTGCGAGCGAGCCGCGGTGGTGAGCGAAAGCCGTCTGCGACGATTAGCACGCGTGGGTCCATTAGAAAAGATCATTGCAAAAGCTTTGTAATACAACTAGAGAATACAATCCCGAGCATGTTTTTCGATCCCGGGATTACGGGATTCCTGATGCGTAATCCCGGGATTCCGGTGCTATCCCAGGATTGGACTATGTGGTTTCTAATTGGTCTCAAATGTAAAAGAAAACGAGTAATTTCTTGAATTTTTTTTTAATTTTATTGCACAACATAAATCACAATATATTAAGAAAAGAAAAAAGACAAAACAAAGACACTATACTTTGTAAGAAATAAAAAGACAAAAAAAATCTTTTTAGAATTTTGAAAATATAATCATAGAAATATCATTGCATCCAAGGTTTGACTTCCAAGCCTGCTTCGTAGTTTATTGCCAACATAAGCAGCAGCTGAAAACGCTCGTTCAGGTTCAACACTGGTTGGAGGAATAGACAAATTGATACTTATATGCTGTTTCTAAGTGATATCCACGAACTCCTCCATTTTCAAACAGGCTCATTTCACGCAATCTGCAAAATGCACTCTTGGAAAACGGCCTTGTATTCTACGGCCTTGTATTCTACGGCCTTGTATTCTACGGCCTTGTATTCTACGGCCTTGTATTCTACGGCCTTGTATTCTACGGCGTTGTATTCTACGGCCTTGTATTCTGCGGCCTTGTATTCTCCGGGATTGTATTATCTAAATACAATACAGTCTTAGGATAAATAAACATTAAATAAATTAAATTAAGGTAGGACTTACAACTTTTATTGAAAACGGTTTAGTCTTTTGTATATTATTGATTGTAATATTTACGACAAACAAAGGACGATGAGTCAGAACGTCCCCCCAACCTTACATTGACCAACAGACTTAAAATGTATCTCATTCGAACCGCCTTAGCAAGCTGATAAATTTTTACTATGACGACATCTCTCAAAAGTGCGGGATATTCCGAGAAAATCATGTTTTAGTGTTAATTTCGTCACAACTTCCCCCCAACCCTTACATTGACCAACAGACTTAAAATGTATCTCATTCGAACCGCCTTAGCAAGCTGATCAATTTTTACTATGGCGAAATCTCTCAAAAATGCGGGATATTCCGAGAAAATCATGTTTTAGTGTTAATTTCGTCACAACGTCCCCCCAACCCTTACATTGATCAACAGACTTAAAATGTATCTCATTCGAACCGCCTTAGCAAGCTGATCAATTTTTACTATGACGACATCTCTCTAAAGTGTGGGATATTCCGAAGAAATCATATTTTAGTGTTAATTTCGTCACAACGTTCCCCCAACCCTTACATTGATCAACAGACTTAAAATGTATCTCATTCGAACCGCCTTAGCAAGCTGATCAATTTTTACTATGACGATATCTCTCAAAAGTGCGGGATATTCCGAGAAAAATCATGTTTTAATGTTTATTGCCAGAACGTCCCCCCAAGCCTTACATCTACCAACAAACTTAAAATGTAGGTATCTCATTCAAACCGTCTTAGCAAGGTGATCAATTTTTACTACGACGACATCTCTCAAAAGTGCAGGATATTCCGAGAAAAATCATCTTTTAATGTTAATATTTTTGGCACAAAATAAGAGTTTGTAAGTAAACCATATTCTTTGATTTTCAAACCTCTCAAGATGAATTAGGAGATGCCATTTAAAAACCAGAAAACGTCATTCGTTACTCGTCCAATTTTTTCTATTCCTATAGGCAGGCAGTTGTCCCACCGGCGGCGATGAACGATTAGCGAGTAGAACTAGCAACTGAAAACGAGTTGGCGAGCAGCGAGCAGCGTGTGTGTAGTTCCGATAGTTTTGTCGCTGTGCTATCAGCGAGTTTTCGAGTGCGACGGGCGATTACTTGCACCACTCGTTCGGGGCGGTTAGTCTCACTGGGGTTTCTCTCGGCGTGAGCTCTGACCACCAAGCGACCATCGCTGAGCGAGTATCGCTAGGCGAGTATTATCTTTGATAGCTCTTGTCGCTCAGCGACAAACCAGTGAAGCGAGTCCTCGCCGGCAGTGTGAACAGTCAGCGATCAACTGATAATATATGCATGTCTTTTGTTTACACGGAATGTATATCTATTGTACGTTTCTTGAGCGAGAAAATAGCCGACAGTTAGTCGCTTCCTCGCCGGGACAGTTAGTCGCTTCCTCGCCGGCGGTAGGACAACTGCCATATGGTCGTCCACGACGGAGACGCGGGTGTCTTCGTCTTGGGCGAGCTTGAATCCCTCACTGCACTCAGGATTCATGTCTTAACTCCCGCGCTTCGCTCAGGAGTCAACTCAAACCTATAATCCTTCGTTGCGTTCAGGATTCAAAATAGCGCCCGCGACAACAAGACACTACTTTATCCTAAAATAAATAAAACGATTTTTTATTTTATTTCTAAACCCCATGGATTTTGGAGTTAAAACTGGTTGCTAGTATTTTTATAGATCTTTATGAACCTGATAACACATACAAAAGATCTGTTGCAGGGCGGGGGACGAGCCTAGCGAATTAGAAAAATGAATAAAACGATTTTTTCATTTTCATTTTATTTCTAAGCCCCATGGATTTTGAAGTTAAAACTGGTTGCTAGTCTTTTTATAGATCTTTATAACCCTGATAGCACATACAAAAGATCTGTTGCAGGGCGGGGGACGGGCCTAGCGAATTAGGAAAAATTAATAAAACGATTTTTTAATTTTTATTTTATTTTTAAACCCCATGGATTTTGAAATTAAAACTGGTTGCTAGTCTTTTTATAGACCTTTGTGAACCTACTAATACATACAAAAGTTCTGTTGAAGGGGGGGGGCGGGTCTCATACAAATATGGTCATCGTTCTTTAGGGCATGTTGTATTTAGGGATTTCAATTTTATGGCATGTTATATTATGTGGCATTAAGTTTGGGCAAGTTATTGTTCGGATAAATGATGATTAGGACAAAAAAAAATTGGATCCAACCATTGAATTCGCGCCACTGTTACCGTAAGCGACACCGCTTCGGATGTGTTCGGCTGTCCTCGGGACGTACTCGATTTTAATGTATATCCGATATGTCAGTGATTGATGGCAAAGTATTCTGTTTGTGTTTTGTTTTCACTTTTGTCGGCACTCCCGGAGTGCCACTGTTTTTTTATTGGGTATTTTTTTCCATGTTTTAATAGTTATTCTGCTATTCGGGGCGGAGACCAAATCCAACAAATCCACGATCATAAAAATCGGTTCAGCCATTGTTTTTTTTTTTAGGTTTAAGAACTTTATTATTCCTCATTAATAATTAACAATAATTCACTTACTGAGAAACTAAGTTTACATAAAAATGTTTACGAGCGTACAAAAACGATGTTATCAATAAATTTATAATAATAGATAGGAAGGTAGTGATGAAAAAATAAGGTAGATTAGTACATTCTTGAGTTATAAATGGTGTAACTAACCTGACTTTGTTTTATTTATTATATAGATACATTTTGTCGGCAGGTCGAAGGAGGACATCCACATGGCTAACCTCAAGAAGAAGACTCGCAAACGAACGCGGAAGTTTGAGATAGATGGCGTTATAGTCACCACTACTACTTCCAAGGTTGGTTTTATATATTGTATTATAAATATAATAATAATAATAATATAATATTCCACAACTGTCATACAACGCCATCTAGTCCCAAGCTAAGCAGAGCTTGTGTTATGGGTACTAGACAACTGATAAACATACTTATATATTTCTAAATACATACATATTATAGATAAATTACACCCAGACACAGAACAAATACTGTACTGTGTGTTAATACTGTAAGAAAGACCTGTACAATTAAGGTGTTTCAAAATTAACCCAACAAACTTTAAGTTTCGATCCCGTGATAAAACGTAGCCTATATGTTAATCCAGGGTGTCAGCTACCTCCATACAAAATTTTATCAAAATTGGTCCAGCCGTTTGAGCGTGAAGAAGAAACAAACATATAAACACACACACACACACTCACAAACTGTCGCCTTTATGATACTAGTGTGATTCATGGTTGTTTTTATACTGGTCAGTCACAACAGTCAATAAATCAAATGTATTTATTTTCTTCAAATTATACAGGGTGAAATTGAAAACATGCGACAAATCGAAATGGGAGATTATACTCATCATTATGAACAACTTTTACTATGGGACCAAACCTGAAATCGCAAATTAAAAAAAAACAACCGACTTCAAAAAAAACACTATAAAGTGATAAATAACTTTAATTTCGGAAGTCGGTGTCGTTGATTCCGCATTTTCGTTTTTTGACACCGACTTCCGAAATTGAAAGTTATTTATCACTTTATAGTGTTTTTTTTGAAGTCGGTTGTTTTTTTTGTAAAAAAGTTTTTATTTTTCACTTTTTAGTTGTACCTACCCCACAAGTAAACAAAACAAAAAGATCGTTAATGTAGACAATGTAGATAAATTTTTAGATTTTTTGTTGATTTTTCAAAAACCGCTTGTCCGATTTCGATAAAGTTTTCATGGGACCATTTGGGAAGTATACCCTTTCCAACAAAAAAAGAATTTTTCAAATCGGTTGGCAAACGACGGAGTTATGCGCGAACAAACACAAAAAAAAAATACAAACATTCGAATTGAGAACCTCCTCCTTTTTTAGAAGTCGGTTAAAAATCAGCTGTTCCCTACATTTATGTTCGCGTAACTCGCCAAAATGTAGGGAACAGCTGATTTTTTTGTATACTTTAGTGAAGTATAGTTTTGCCCTTCAATTTAAGGATTTAACTCAATACTTTTGTTCTTAGGTTATATGGGGCGACGAAGAGAGCGGTCGAACATGGGACGACCACGCGCTCCGCAAACAAGAGCTTCGCGAGATCAAGATGCTGCAAAAACAGGAGCAGAAGCAGTTCCAGGACCTCAACGCCAAAGAGAGCCAGCTCAGGGAGCAGCAGGATAAGAGGTCGGTGTTGACATTGATGCGCTTGCCTTTGCCTATGTTGGGTCAGCTTCCAGTCTTGTCGGATGCAGCTGAATACCAGTATTTTACATGGAGCGACTGCCTATCTGAACTCCACAACCCAGTTACTGGGTAATACGATACCACTTGGTAAGACTGGTTGTCAGACTTTCGAGCTTCTGACTACCTGTAACGACTGTCCAAAGATCCACGGATGACAGCCGGGACCAACGGCTTAACGTGCTTTCTGAGGCACGGAGTCGGAGGGGTCTCGATATGTTAAGAAATTGGTCCATCCACATATCGAACTCGGCAAGCGAGCCTTGCAATAGATGTTCAGAAGTTTAATTATACTCCAAAGCATTTATTTCAAATAAACCATGTACAGGCACTTTTGAAATGTCAAAATTAAATAGTCGGTCAGTTAGTCAGAAAGTTGAAGCTAGTTTCCCATTCCAAAACGTAGATCTCTATGGAGAAGAACGGGCAAGAAACTCCATGGACACTCTTTTAAATCAAGATATTACAAAATCCTGGGTACATTATTCTTGTTGCTTCTATATGTGAGAACAATGTAAAAAAAACACACAAATGAAGAAACAATACAAGAAATAAGATTAAAAATAAGCCTTGGCAGTTAAGAGATGACCAGTCTCAACCGACAGCGCCCGTTCACGAACACGACTTAACTTATATTATAACTTAAGACAACATGGGCCTTCTCATTGATGGATGAACGTGTGAATGTGGGCCGAGGCGAAACCGAGGCACACATACGTAAGTCCATCAATGCTTAGTTGTGGCCAAGGCTTGTTTAGTACTTTTCTCAAATAATGCGCGGAAATTAAAACTAAGTAGGTAGTACCTAGACAGAACTTTTTTGTCAAATACAATTACTTTTCAAAATCAATGACGAACAACAATAATTTTTCCCGCGTTAGGCTGGCCGCATACGTCCGGTTTCATTTCAGATTCGGAGACCCTGAATGCACACATTTCATACAAAAACTTCTTTTTAGCGCACACGTTCTTATATTTTGAACCTGACGGAAAATATAAGAACGTGTGCGCTAAAGAGAAAATTTTGTATGAAATGCGTGCATTCAGGGTCCCCTAATCTGAATTCCTGATGAAAACCGGAGGTATGTGGCCAGCCTTAAAGTGTTCATTTGTTTTTTTTTTCAATAAACAACTTTCTATTTGAAAGCCAGTTCGAAATTTAAATAAAACCTTTGATACGTTACTTCCTTGGTTGCCATGTTTCGGAATAAAAGATCGTTCCGTTTTTAAATAACACGACAGATATGAGTTTACTATGTAACTTATATGGCCGCAAAACACGACAGATATGGATTTTTATACAACTTTTGCCGGCCGCCGCTCGCATGTATTTTGCCAGTACACCAATTTCGATTTATTTCGAAGAAGGTGGTCAAAATAATGCTCAAATTTCCAAGCATGTTTGAGAAACAGTCATTTACAGCGGCTATATTGGCTTTCTAATTTATTGAGCACACGATCTCTTGCACAGATTCGAAGCCGAACTAGTCTCCCTCGGCCGAGCGCACGAATCAGACCTGGAAGCGTTGGCGCGAGCGCAGCGAGCGGCCGCCGAGCGAGCGGAGCAACAACTAGAAGCGGAACTACGTCACGCCGCCAAACGACTGCGGGCAGACCACGAGAGGGACCTCAGGCATTTTAGGGATACGCTTAAACAGGAGCTTAGGTTACTTAAACAGGTAAAGACCGAAAATCATAGAATTATCCCCTCTCGAATCTTGATTTTGACCTAATTTTCAGCAAAAAATTACAATATGATACCAATGAGAGATTATTTTCATGGTCGCTATATTGGATTTTGTTTTTGAAAACGTTTTGCCCCCTATAAACTAAAAAAATTACGAATTTTTAGATTATTTCCTTTATTTTTCAATTCATCCAAAGGTTGTCTTTAAAAGATCGCTCTTAGCGATAAGACCGCCCATTGTATCACCTTTTGTAAAGTTTCTGTATATTTATGTCTGTAATTTATATGGTGTACATAATAACGAGTATTCCATTCTGTTTTTATTGAATTTTTGCTAAATTTTTTAGCATTTGTATCAAAAATTCAAAACCCACAATATGAAAATGATACGCATTGACTAAATAATTTTCAGCTTTTGGTTGTCATCTTAAATTTTGTTTTTAGCCTCATTCTCGCATGTTCTGTTTCGAATTAAAAATTTATAATTTTAATGGTTTTATGGAGGTATGAGGAACAGGGTGTAAAGTTCACTCATACTCTATAGAAAAGGGAGGATCCTCGGTTCGTCTTTAAAAACCTCAATTTGTTTTTGACCTCATTTTTGGTATCCCACGAGTTATGAAATTAAATCTTTTTAGTTTCAAGATATATTTATACTAACTTTCTTATCAAGATTTCTAATTTCTTCCGCATTTCCCCACAGGAAGTAGAACTAGTCGCAAAAGACCGCCGTAAGGACGCGTACCGCATCCGGCGCGCGCGCCTCGACGCCGAGCACGGCGAGCGCGAGCGCGCCTTCGTGGCCGCGCTCGCCGACGCGGGCGACGCCGTGCTGCGCCGCATACACGACGCGCACCGCGACCGGCAGGCGCTGGCCGACCGGCAGTACCTGCAGCAGCGGCACCAGGTGAGGGGACACTACCTATACACAGCACGCGGCCGACCGGCAGTACCTGCAGCAGCGGCACCAGGTGAGGGGACACTACCTATACACAGCACGCGGCCGACCGGCAGTACCTGCAGCAGCGGCACCAGGTGAGGGGACACTACCTATACACAGCACGCGGCCGACCGGCAGTACCTGCAGCAGCGGCACCAGGTGAGGGGACACTACCTATACACAGCACGCGGCCGACCGGCAGTACCTGCAGCAGCGGCACCAGGTGAGGGGACACTACCTATACACAGCACGCGGCCGACCGGCAGTACCTGCAGCAGCGGCACCAGGTGAGGGGACACTACCTATACACAGCACGCGGCCGACCGGCAGTACCTGCAGCAGCGGCACCAGGTGAGGGGACACTACCTATACACAGCACGCGGCCGACCGGCAGTACCTGCAGCAGCGGCACCAGGTGAGGGGACACTACCTATACACAGCACGCGGCCGACCGGCAGTACCTGCAGCAGCGGCACCAGGTGAGGGGACACTACCTATACACAGCACGCGGCCGACCGGCAGTACCTGCAGCAGCGGCACCAGGTGAGGGGACACTACCTATACACAGCACGCGGCCGACCGGCAGTACCTGCAGCAGCGGCACCAGGTGAGGGGACACTACCTATACACAGCACGCGGCCGACCGGCAGTACCTGCAGCAGCGGCACCAGGTGAGGGGACACTACCTATACACAGCACGCGGCCGACCGGCAGTACCTGCAGCAGCGGCACCAGGTGAGGGGACACTACCTATACACAGCACGCGGCCGACCGGCAGTACCTGCAGCAGCGGCACCAGGTGAGGGGACACTACCTATACACAGCACGCGGCCGACCGGCAGTACCTGCAGCAGCGGCACCAGGTGAGGGGACACTACCTATACACAGCACGCGGCCGACCGGCAGTACCTGCAGCAGCGGCACCAGGTGAGGGGACACTACCTATACACAGCACGCGGCCGACCGGCAGTACCTGCAGCAGCGGCACCAGGTGAGGGGACACTACCTATACACAGCACGCGGCCGACCGGCAGTACCTGCAGCAGCGGCACCAGGTGAGGGGACACTACCTATACACAGCACGCGGCCGACCGGCAGTACCTGCAGCAGCGGCACCAGGTGAGGGGACACTACCTATACACAGCACGCGGCCGACCGGCAGTACCTGCAGCAGCGGCACCAGGTGAGGGGACACTACCTATACACAGCACGCGGCCGACCGGCAGTACCTGCAGCAGCGGCACCAGGTGAGGGGACACTACCTATACACAGCACGCGGCCGACCGGCAGTACCTGCAGCAGCGGCACCAGGTGAGGGGACACTACCTATACACAGCACGCGGCCGACCGGCAGTACCTGCAGCAGCGGCACCAGGTGAGGGGACACTACCTATACACAGCACGCGGCCGACCGGCAGTACCTGCAGCAGCGGCACCAGGTGAGGGGACACTACCTATACACAGCACGCGGCCGACCGGCAGTACCTGCAGCAGCGGCACCAGGTGAGGGGACACTACCTATACACAGCACGCGGCCGACCGGCAGTACCTGCAGCAGCGGCACCAGGTGAGGGGACACTACCTATACACAGCACGCGGCCGACCGGCAGTACCTGCAGCAGCGGCACCAGGTGAGGGGACACTACCTATACACAGCACGCGGCCGACCGGCAGTACCTGCAGCAGCGGCACCAGGTGAGGGGACACTACCTATACACAGCACGCGGCCGACCGGCAGTACCTGCAGCAGCGGCACCAGGTGAGGGGACACTACCTATACACAGCACGCGGCCGACCGGCAGTACCTGCAGCAGCGGCACCAGGTGAGGGGACACTACCTATACACAGCACGCGGCCGACCGGCAGTACCTGCAGCAGCGGCACCAGGTGAGGGGACACTACCTATACACAGCACGCGGCCGACCGGCAGTACCTGCAGCAGCGGCACCAGGTGAGGGGACACTACCTATACACAGCACGCGGCCGACCGGCAGTACCTGCAGCAGCGGCACCAGGTGAGGGGACACTACCTATACACAGCACGCGGCCGACCGGCAGTACCTGCAGCAGCGGCACCAGGTGAGGGGACACTACCTATACACAGCACGCGGCCGACCGGCAGTACCTGCAGCAGCGGCACCAGGTGAGGGGACACTACCTATACACAGCACGCGGCCGACCGGCAGTACCTGCAGCAGCGGCACCAGGTGAGGGGACACTACCTATACACAGCACGCGGCCGACCGGCAGTACCTGCAGCAGCGGCACCAGGTGAGGGGACACTACCTATACACAGCACGCGGCCGACCGGCAGTACCTGCAGCAGCGGCACCAGGTGAGGGGACACTACCTATACACAGCACGCGGCCGACCGGCAGTACCTGCAGCAGCGGCACCAGGTGAGGGGACACTACCTATACACAGCACGCGGCCGACCGGCAGTACCTGCAGCAGCGGCACCAGGTGAGGGGACACTACCTATACACAGCACGCGGCCGACCGGCAGTACCTGCAGCAGCGGCACCAGGTGAGGGGACACTACCTATACACAGCACGCGGCCGACCGGCAGTACCTGCAGCAGCGGCACCAGGTGAGGGGACACTACCTATACACAGCACGCGGCCGACCGGCAGTACCTGCAGCAGCGGCACCAGGTGAGGGGACACTACCTATACACAGCACGCGGCCGACCGGCAGTACCTGCAGCAGCGGCACCAGGTGAGGGGACACTACCTATACACAGCACGCGGCCGACCGGCAGTACCTGCAGCAGCGGCACCAGGTGAGGGGACACTACCTATACACAGCACGCGGCCGACCGGCAGTACCTGCAGCAGCGGCACCAGGTGAGGGGACACTACCTATACACAGCACGCGGCCGACCGGCAGTACCTGCAGCAGCGGCACCAGGTGAGGGGACACTACCTATACACAGCACGCGGCCGACCGGCAGTACCTGCAGCAGCGGCACCAGGTGAGGGGACACTACCTATACACAGCACGCGGCCGACCGGCAGTACCTGCAGCAGCGGCACCAGGTGAGGGGACACTACCTATACACAGCACGCGGCCGACCGGCAGTACCTGCAGCAGCGGCACCAGGTGAGGGGACACTACCTATACACAGCACGCGGCCGACCGGCAGTACCTGCAGCAGCGGCACCAGGTGAGGGGACACTACCTATACACAGCACGCGGCCGACCGGCAGTACCTGCAGCAGCGGCACCAGGTGAGGGGACACTACCTATACACAGCACGCGGCCGACCGGCAGTACCTGCAGCAGCGGCACCAGGTGAGGGGACACTACCTATACACAGCACGCGGCCGACCGGCAGTACCTGCAGCAGCGGCACCAGGTGAGGGGACACTACCTATACACAGCACGCGGCCGACCGGCAGTACCTGCAGCAGCGGCACCAGGTGAGGGGACACTACCTATACACAGCACGCGGCCGACCGGCAGTACCTGCAGCAGCGGCACCAGGTGAGGGGACACTACCTATACACAGCACGCGGCCGACCGGCAGTACCTGCAGCAGCGGCACCAGGTGAGGGGACACTACCTATACACAGCACG
The DNA here is from genome assembly GCA_945859645.1 of Amphipoea oculea. Taxonomy (NCBI): domain Eukaryota; kingdom Metazoa; phylum Arthropoda; class Insecta; order Lepidoptera; family Noctuidae; genus Amphipoea; species Amphipoea oculea. The sequence goes on along the minus strand of OX243891.1, from coordinate 10,171,070 downwards.
CGGCCGACCGGCAGTACCTGCAGCAGCGGCACCAGGTGAGGGGACACTACCTATACACAGCACGCGGCCGACCGGCAGTACCTGCAGCAGCGGCACCAGGTGAGGGGACACTACCTATACACAGCACGCGGCCGACCGGCAGTACCTGCAGCAGCGGCACCAGGTGAGGGGACACTACCTATACACAGCACGCGGCCGACCGGCAGTACCTGCAGCAGCGGCACCAGGTGAGGGGACACTACCTATACACAGCACGCGGCCGACCGGCAGTACCTGCAGCAGCGACACCAGGTGAGGGACATACACACAGCACGCCGAGCGCGAGTAGCCCTTTCTTACTGGGTACCTACTCTTCACAAAGAACACACCCTCCAAATTTCATGTCTCTAGGACCAGCGGTTTAGGCTGTGCGTTGATATATAAGTCAGTCAGGACTTTGAATGATAAAGTGTGAAATCGATGGAAATAAGAAAAAATTGGTTGTCTGTAATGTCAGTTTACGGACGATAATTTTACGTGATAACGTCATAATAAAACAATGCGTCACAAGCCGATCGCTTAGGCCGATCGTGCCTCTCTATCGCTTGTACCGCGCTCTCGCTTGCACGCTCGGCTCAGGCGGAACGTGACAATGAGTCATGCTTTTTCGTGCGTGCAGCCGGCGTTCATTGATTTATAAGACGTTATCACGTCAAAAACAAATATACAAGGTTTGTTTTCGAAGTCCAGCCAAATTTAAGAGTTTACAGACCTAAAGGTATGGCACAAAAAAAGTAGTAGTTACGTCGATGTTTCTCCAAATGAGCGATATGTCATAGAAATTAAGTTACTCAATCAAGCAAAGAAGCTAAAAGACCGAAGAAACCCGAAGACTTCCGACTCCACCCGAAGATCGCCGAAGATTTCCGACTCTACCCGAAGATCGCCGAAGATTCCGCAAGGGTTGGGCTGCAACATGGTTATCTATGCGTTATGAGAGTTCCACAGAAAACCATGTTCCAGCCGACTTCTTGTCGGACTGTCTGCGTGATGATGGCTGCGGGCTGCACTGGTACAGCGAGGTGATGTTGTCCACTGCTGGACATAGGCCTCCCTCGAGCACCGCCACTTCGACCGGTTCTGTGGTCCTCGCATCCAGCGGATTCGTGCGGTCTCACATAATAGTACCCATAACCTTGTAAAGACCCAAGTTTCTAGGTACATTTTGTGGGGAGCACTACGTCATCGAAATGCCTTTTCGTTCGCGAGAATACACATAAATCTCCCGCTGAAGACCTCCCACCTGGACATGAGTTACCTTGGGTAACCTGGAAGTCTCCGGACCCAGGTTGACTGGAGCAAGGAAAACCTGTTCAGAGCCCTGATTCACAAACATACGATATCGTATCGAAAACCTGACATTTCGATGACCTTATTTGACTTCCCCTCAACAGCAAATAGCTGTTGGAAGAATAGCGGGCGTCTATTTGATTTAAACTGACAAAATTTTCGGGTTTTGGACTTGTGAACAGCATTGAGAAGACTCCTACGATAACAATGATTAATGTTCGATACGATACGGAAGCATCGGACGACTTCGCCTTGGAGTGTAAATGTGGTGCTGTTCCACGAACGATGGGAGACTTAATATCGTGTCCTGCGTGTCCTGTCAGCTGCACATTACAGGAACTGATGGACGCTGGTGATGGCGCCAAACAAGTAGCCGAATTCTGGGCCGAGTACATTTAGATTGCTATCGACAAGCTAAGAAGAAGAAGATACTAAAATAAACGTAAAAAAATTCAAATCCAACAAATAGAAAATAAAATAAAAATTAATCCGATTGATAGTTCTAGAAATAAACGCGCTCAAACAAAAAAACGGAGTGTGCTTGTGACCACACGACTGAAGTGAAACATTTGGCTATGAGAGGAAGAGAGAAAGAAATAGTGCGCGCGCACTGCTTTCTCTTGCTTATATTCCCCACTCAACTCCCGTTCACCTCACCCGATCACACTTTTCGTAACGCTTACGTCACGGGTTCGCCAGCTTACTCCCCAAGTCAAGCGTGCGTAAAGAAGTTTCACTTCAAAAACTTCAGCTTAGTATAGATTTTCTTATTTGACCACATTCTATTGAACAGTGTTCGTCCCGTAATTTAGCGTCAAATACACATAACTAAAAGGTTGTCTTTAAAAGATCGCTTTTAGCGATAAGACCGCCCATTGGTCACCCATTGTAAAGTTCCTACATTTATGTCTGTAATTTATATGGTGTACATAATAAAGAGTATTCTATTCTAAGACACCTCTCTCTCCACAGATAATGCGAACTCGAGAAGCAGCCCTGTGGGAGTTAGAAGAGAAACAAATCCACGAACGTCATCAGCTAGCGAAGAGACAGCTTAAAGACGAGTTCCTGCTGCGGAGACATCAGATGCTGGTGCGGCATGATAAGGAGCTGGAGCAGATCAAAAGGTAAGCTTGTTGTCATCATCTGAGGGTCGGCTTCCAGTCTAACCGGTTGCAGCCGAACACCAGTATTTTACATGGAGCAACTGCTTATCTGACCTCCACAAACTAACAAAACAAACAAAACTCAGACGCTCTGCGTCCAGCGTTTTTTTCAAATTACGCGCGAAATATGAAAATGCAAAATTTAAATGCATTTTTATGGCACTTAACGATTGTCTAAAAATTTTGTGAATTTTTAGTGGTAGCACTATAAAATCTAATTGAGACTTTTTTCAAGAATAGGTGTAATACCCTATTCTACATAAACTCCAGACATTAAAAACAAACCTTTTTGTCAACAGAAAAAACACCCGCAAAGAGGAGGAACTAGCCAAAGTCCAGGCGCTAGAGAAGAGATCTCTGCCCAAGCGCATCCGCGCGGAACAGAAAGCGCGCGAGATGATGTTCCGCGAGTCGCTGCGGATCAGCGCCGTCAGCGTCAGCCACGAGGACGAGCGGGAGCGGCTCAAGAAGGTAAGCAGTACTATAATCATATCATATTGTACTGACGTCACGCAAATCCTGCATCTCGCAAGCAGAGTTTACCGCGCAACTAGCATAGATACAACAGCCCGACATGAATCATCGGGCAGTTGCCCGCCAGACACAACACCCGTCTGGTCGGAGGATCCTCCCTTTTCTATAGAGTATGAGTGAACTTTACACCCTGTTCCTCATACCTCTATAATATCATCCATCATACACAAGGGGTCCGTGGCTAAATGATAACAGCCGCACGGGTCGATCGATCAGGTTAAGCTACGCTTGCCGCGGTTGGTCTGTGGATGGGTGACCATCTTGACGTACCGAGACCCCTCCGTGCCTCGGAAAGCACGTTAAACCGTTGGTCCCGGCTGTCATTCGCGGATCTTTGACAGTCGTTACGGGTCGTCAGAAGTCCGAAAGTCTGACAACCAGTCTTACCAAGGAGTATCGTATTACCCAGTAACTGGATTGTGGAGTTCAGAGAGGCAGTCGCTCCATGTAAAATACTGGTACTCAGCTTCATCCGGTTAGACTGGAAGCTGATTCTAACATAGTTGGGAAAAGGCTAGGCAGATGATGATGATGATATTTTCTGTTTATTTGTGTAGTTCCAAGAGAACGAGAAGCGTCGCTACCGAGCGGAGCAGCAACGACTCGCGACGAAACATGCCAAAGCGAGGGAGGAGCTCAAGGCGGCTGGAGAGGTAACTTACTGCCTTTATTTAATACTTCAAGCACATAAATGTACAGAGGCGGACTTAAGGCGCGTCGCCCACACAGCTAGAGTCGAGGCGGCGTCGAGGCGCGGGCGCAAGTTTTCTATAGGAATAAATACATACCTATATTTATTCCTATAAAAACGCCTCGACCCTAGCTCGTGTGAGCGACGCGCCTAAGGGGCCGGCGAACTACGCATGCTAATGCGTTGTTCATACAAACGTAATACCAAAATAATTTGTAAATCAAACATATTCTCAATGTAGTGTGTATTTATTCTGACTGGATTACAAATTATCTAGGTTTCCAAATATATATTTTGAAAAGACTGATATGAAGACGAGATATGAGAAATTTCAAATTTCTATAGAAAACTTATTTTTCTCATAACTCGTCTTTAAATCAGTGTCCATTAAAAATTTATATATTTGGGAACCTAGATATTCTGTAATCCAATCGGAATAAATACACACTACATTAAGAATATGTTTGATTTACAAATTATTTTGGTATTACGTTTGTATGAACAACGCATGCTTCGCCGGCCTCTTAATGCCATAGGCATTTTCTACCAGTCAACCTTTTAACTTTCTTATGCGTCCTATAGGCAGTTGTCCCATCGCCGGCGATGAACGAGTAGCGAGTAGAACTACCAACTGAAAACGAGTAGGCGACCAACGGTTGTGTACACACATATAGATACACCTAGATAACGCAAGAGCAACTACTTCGCGTGCCAAAAATCGCACCAGCTTACGTTCGAAAATCACAAGCCGCCACTTTCGCGCTCAGTCCTGCGTACTGCTGGCTGGGTGAGCGTGAGCGAGAGAGCGCGAGCTTGTGACGTCATAGTAGGTAGTCAAAAAGTGCCACGCTTAGTTTTCATACAGTTCGTGATACTTGCGTTATCTAGGCATATCTATATCTGTGGTTGTGTAGTTCCGATAGTTTTGTCACTGGTCTATTAGCGAGTGTCCAAGTGCGACGGGCGATTACTCGCACCACTCGCTCGGGGCGGTTAGTCCCACAGGGGCTTTAGTCGGTCGGTTGGTCTCTCGGCATGAGCTCTGACCGCCAAGTGAGCATCGATGAGCGAGTATTATCTTTGATAGCTCTTATCGCTCAGCAACAAACCAGCGAAGCGAGTCCTCGCCGGCAGCGTGAACAGTCAGCGATCAACTGTTAACATATGCATCTCTTTTGTTTACACGGAATGTGTATCTATTGTACGTTTCTTGAGCGAGAAACCGCGCCGGATTCCGGCGTTAAACAGCCTGCTGTGTTCCGTCGATGCGTGGGAGTTCCAGTGCCTTAGGAATCTTCTGGGCACGCTCGTTCCATCTTAGACCTCATCCATCGCTTTCATCAGGCGTGATCGAGGTCAAGAGCGGGCCCATTCAGCAATAAAAAAAAAAAATTGCCGATGGTGCTTTCTCGCCGGCGGTGGGACAACTGCCATAGACATCACTCATCTGGGTAGTCGGGTGAAATACTGAAACAACCACCCAGCGACGGATCTACCGTTTCACTCAAATGTTTCTTTCTGGGGGACAGAATGAATGTCTCAAGCGATGAAAATCCTTAAAAAAAAAAACATCGGAACCTATTTTCTGAACGATGTGAAAAGCAGTGGCGTGCATTGGTTTTCAGAATAGGTAGGCACTAGGCCGGGTCTAGTCTAGGCAAACACGGTCACTAATCAGAAAAAAAGTGAGGTCAAAAGTGTGTTAATTTGAGTAGGCATGCCTACTTAAGGGTGATAAATTGCGAAGGTCGGACGTCATGGTATTACGCGTGAGACGTACGTATTTTTAATTTTGTCGTATTAATTTGAGCGAGTAAAGACCAATGACAATGTGCGAATAGTACGGGAGCAGAGTAGGTCGTCCGGCGACTGCCTGCTGTTCGCGTGTTTGCATGAAGATTTTGTTTTTGTTAGGTATGATAATTTATTGAGTTTCTTAATTGTGGGGCACACACTAAAATGTAATTGACAGACTTATGTTAATATATCGAGGTAGGCACTGCTTATATGCCTATATGCAATGCACGCCACTGGTGAAAAGAGGGGCTCTTTTTGAGGATGACTACGACTTCTTTAAATCTACTTTTCCACCACGCAGGCCCTACTCCGCGAGTTGGAGCAGTACCAGAATGAGAAGCGGAAAGCCCTGATGAACCACGAGGGCAACAAGATGAAGGCTGTGGAGGAGAGGTACTCCCAGGAGCTGAAGGAGTGGCGCGCCACCCTCGGGGACAGGAAACTGGTGAGTACTTGTGTAGTTTGTGAGGAGGGGGAGTATGTCGGTGATGTTACTCTGTGACCTGTGTATGATGGCGGTGTCTAATGGTTACTCTTTAAAGTATTTAAAAAAATACAAGAGATCTTGTCTTATTGCATTAATAAGGACTGTTTCATGTAAGCCTGGGCTCCAAAGATTTAATTATTCAAAAGTTAGAAACGAATTTATAACAATATACAGGCTGAAATTAAATTCATGGGCATCCTTTTAAGGGGTCATTGTACTCATCATTATGAACAACTTTTACTATGGGACTAAACCTAAAATCGAGAAAAAAAAATCAGCTGTTCCTTGCATTTATGTTCACATAACTCGAAAAAATGTAGGGAAGAGCTGATTTTTTTTCGCGATTTCATGTTTGGTCCCATAGTAAAAGTTGTTCATAATGATGATTACAATGACCCCTTAAAAGGATGCCCATGAATTCAAATTCACCCTGTAATATTTTTTTATATTTCAGACAATTCTAGTCCATAGTTTTCAACTCATGCAATTAAAAACAACTGTTAAAATATATTAAATTCAAAACAGATAGCAACCCAAAACACAATTGTGATTAATTAAATTTAAATATTCAAAGACTCAAAAATGATAAAAATGTCAGAAACATATATAAAAAAAAATTAACAAATCTTTTATCATCAAAATTTTGAGAAGACTGTCTTTACATAATTAATACGTGTAATGGTTACTTATTGATGTAAAAGTTCTTTTATAAATTAAATTAAATAATCGTTAGACTCTTATTTTTTTTAATTAATGGACTTTTCTCACGACTTTAAAGTGTAACCATGAACCAGCCTACGTGTATTTGTTTTGTCATACTGACATCGCCCAGTGTATTTTTTTAAATGAGCGTGGACAGAGACTTAGAATTTTTTTTACCTCCGATATCGCATCACTGTCAATTTTACAGTGATATTTATATCCATTTACATAAGGTTGCTATTGGTTTGCTGCCGCTGACAGGTCTGTCGAAAATCACTCATGCGATCTTTATTGTTATTACAATAAGGTTGTTTTTAGGTCGCCGCTGTTAGAGGTAAAATCACTGAATAGATTGTTGTAAAGCAGTAATGCGTGGTGACGTTTTTGGTTATCATGTCTTTTTCAACGTGTTTTAATACTTTAAGGCTCAAGTCACACCGATAAGGCAGCGAAGCGGCAAGCAGTTTCAGTGTCATATAATTTTAAACTTTTTCGGTGCGTCTTGCAACTTCTTTGTTTTGTCTTGCCTGGAAAGAGACTATTTGACCAAGATAGAGATACTCATCAACGGATTCAACGTCCCAATGGGTCCCTCTTAATGGCGAACGACATCGTGGCAGGCCCAGACCAAGATGGCGGGATGAGCTGGACTCCTTCAAGAAGAACTGGTCCTTAGCAGCTTTGAACAGAGAGAGGTGGAAAGAGAGTAGGGAGGCCTTTGCCCTGCAATGGGACGTCACAGGCTAATAATAAATAAGAATTATCTTCATTACTATAATACATAGCATCGCTTGAGAAACTTGAAAAGGTTTCGCGGCCGGCCGCGGCGCCGCAAGCACTCCAACGACTCTAGTTTCTCAAGTGATACTATGTAATATAGTAATGAAGATAAAGTTTAAAATTATATGACACTGAAACTGCTCGCCGCTTCGCTACCATCTTGGTGTGACTTGACCCTTAGGCTGCGTTTCCACCAGAAATGACCGACGATGCGTAGCGAGGGATGTGCGTAAAACGTTTTTCTTTTTTTGTTTGATGGTGGGAAATCATGAAATGACTCTCACTCTTACTGACTAAAACCCACCCGTGTTCCTACCTAAGGGTGCTTACATAAAGAAACAGGTATCCGACGCAGGCGAGTCTGTGCGGGTCGGTACCGGTCGGTGCGGGTGAAATAGTCCCTCATTAACTTATACGCTCACACATAAAGAAACAGGTAAAACATGCAACCGTTTCCTTCCGAAGATCAACCTGCAGAGACCTGTACCGGGAGTCGGGACCAAAAACCCGCTTCTTGTTCTCAGCCCTTTATGTTCCGGGGCAGCGGTAACCCTTTCGGACAATCCCGCTGAAACAACACTAGCTTAGCTAAAGCTATGAAAATGAAGCGATGTTATTCGTTACTTTCATACACATCCCTCGCTAGGCATCCTCGCTCATTTCTGATGGAAACGCAGCCTTATCCTGGTTTATACAGGCTTATTTTTTTTATCACCATCCAAATTTATTTTTACAGGTTGTTCTACCCATGAATATGAACAACTTTCACTATGGGACCAACTCTGAAATCACGAAAAAAAATCAGCTGTTTCATACATTTTGGTCAAGTAGGTATTGAACTTTTGTATGAAACAGCTGATTTTTATTTCGTGATTTCAGAGTTGGTCCCATAGTGATCTTTTAACGTAGTAATGTCTCAGTCTTCTGTCCACCCTCCATATCTAGGTGTGTGTCTCCCGTAGGTTTTAAAAGTTCGAAGACCCATAATTAGGTCACCAAGTCGACAACGTAGTGATTCTGTGAAAGCAGAAATGTGTTTTCCCTTTTAAATTCTAGCGTGATGTATGCATGAATGTTTTGTGAAACTGACTGTATTGAAATTTTATTTCAATCATTTCGAACTTGTAGAATTTTTTATTGACAGTTAGACATACTAGTCTACGAAATGCTTATTTATCTTATAACAATTGCTTTTTCTCGAAAACTGTACTAGAAATAAATTATGATTTCAAGGTAGGCTCAAGATATACACGGCCTTATTATAAAACAAGGTTTATCTTTAGAACCCGCAGGGCAATTGCGTAACACTTTATCAATCCGAATCGGTTTCATTTTGACAGTTCAATAACATTCATTGCGTTATTTACGCGTTGAGCATAAAAGTTTTTCGAACTTATGAAGCAATGGATTAGCAATTTGCTTCAAAATGATTCTGATTCCGATTGATAGTGTGCTACGCAATTACGGTGCAGGTTTAAACCAGGGATGTTGCGGATGCTGATTTTTTCACATCCGCGGATGCGGATGCGGAGTTTTGAAGGCTCACATCCGCGGATGCGGATGCGGATGCGGATGTTTAAGATATTATGTAAATAAAGTCTGTTAATGAAGAATTAAAACAATGATAACTTAATTTTTAATATTTTTATTGTAATCAAATCAAACATAAGTACTTATTTTTATATAAAACACCTACTGGTTTTTATATTAGTAATTGAAATTAAAAATAGGAGCATTATACTCGCTACTTGCATGATATTCGCATCCGCATGAACATCCGCACTGATTAATGCGGATGCGGATGCAGATGCAGATGTCCAAATCTATGCGGGATGATCCGCATTTGCGGATGCGGATGCGAATGTTCGCAACATCCCTGGTTTAAACCATCGAGCTATTTTTAAATTACGTACTATAGTCCGAAAAAGTTAAAGTTCTTCTTACAAAAACTGACGCTAGTTGTCAATTTTATATTAAGAACTTTACGTTTATCGGAATAAAGTTCAAAATACAGTAACTGGCTCGATGTTTTAAGCTTAGACAAACCCCCTTACTAATAAACGGTGTATAGCGTCTGTATAATTATCAGTGATCGGAATAGGCGGAGTATATTTACCTAAAGCTTAAAGAACAGAGACGGAAATCGGAGACTTCCTTATGACTATTTTTTTTTACCGGTTTTATCGGAACTTTAATTATGTAACTTTCAATATCTTATTTTATCATTAACATTTTAAATGCTTTAATAAATCGTAATCAATGTTTTGATAAATAAAATAACCAATATTAAAAATACATATTTTTTTTTAACATAAAAAAAATATATTTTTATAAAATTTAGTTCTAAGGAAGTCTCCGATTTCCGTCTCTGTTCTTTGAACTTTAGGTAAATATACTCCGCCTATTCCGATCACTGATAATTACACAATGCTTTGTCTTCTTCTTTCGAAAGTCAAATTACTGACGAGTGAAAGAGAAATCGGTGTGTAACTATTCATCTGATATAAAACGTTTATTAGTAAAGGGGTAAGGTTAGAACTCGTTTTGTAATAAAGACGGATATGTTTGGCCTTTTCCCAACTATGTTAGGGTCAGCTTCCAGTCTAACCGGATGCAGCTGAATACCAGTATTTTACATGGAGCGACTGCCTATCTGACCTCCACAACCCAGTTACTGGGTAATACGATACCCCTTGGTAAGACTGGTTGTCAGACTGTCGGTTTGCAATGCGCTTATGATATCCAATTATTGGGCTATTCCTCTACTGGATAAAGAAATATAACAGACAATACAATGATATATTTCAATACAGTCAGCATCACAGATAATATTTGGAAATCTTTAACTTATAAGGCATGAATTGTAAGTAGCTTGCAAATGATTGGGTGGATTGTACGCATGTGTTTATGGTCTATATGTTTATGGAAAAGGAATGGATATACTATGAAAGCAATTGACACTTGGCGCGGCACCCTCAAAGCACTGCTTTAAAAGTATTCTATGACAGATTTTGTAAAATGGTCACTATAAGGGGGATAAAAATGGTTTTGTATTAAAACTTTTGTCATTTAAAAAAAAGTTATAAGTAGTGAAATCCATCGACTTTCGGGCTTCAGTTACAAGCACAGATAAAGATAGACCTAGATGACGCAAGTATCACGATCTGTATGAAAACAAAGCGTGCCATTTTTTTGACCACCTACTATGACGTCACAAGCATTATTTAGTGATGGGAAAATCAAATCGATTCAGACACCCGTCTCGCCCCACCCCCAGGGCCTAGCGCCAGCGCTCACGCTCACCCAGCCAGCAGTACACAGGACTGAGCGCGAAAGTGGCGGCTTACGATTTTTTTTGTACGTAAGCTGGGCACGCGAAGTAGTTGCTCTTGCGTTATCTAGGTGTATCTATACCTGTGGTCACAAGTCATAGTATATTTATTATTTTCATGATTTAAAAATCTTTTTGTTTTTTGGTAGTAAATCATTCCTTTTACCATATAAGTAAGCATGTTTGTTCATAGCTTGCTTCGAAACTAATGTGTGGTGGTGGGTTATGGAGGAGGTACCTTATAGTAAGATAAAAGGGTTCTATTGAGTTCTGAAATGTGTTCCTTACGTTAACATAATATTATGTAGATACTAGAAAGAAAACCGGGGAGAAAATCATTCGGGTCGCTTTTAACATGATCTGGTGCCGTATTAGAATGGCTTAATGCCCTCATGATTCCAGTGTAAGAGAGAGAGACGGAGCTATACATGACCGATAGCACCATCCCGTTTTCGCACTGGAATCATGATGGCATTACTACTTCGTAATACGGCCCCAGGTAACTGTAGCTAACGCCCGTTTTCTCTAATACTATACACCATTTGAAATAACATTAGTTTAGACAAACCTTTTTACCGTCCGTTCAACCATTTTTGAGTTCTATTCCGTAGACATAAGGATGACATTAAAAGCAAAAAAACGAGGTTACAATACTAACTGTTTACTACATCTGCCATTTTTCATGTCACCAACACAATAGGAGTCAAAATCGCTTGAACGGTCGGCAAAAAAGGTTTATTTAAACGGTTAATCTTATTGCAAATGGAGTTTAGGTGACTTTTAAAGGAATGCCTAAATCCAAGTATACTGTTGAATTTTTTACTCTTGACTCAGCGCTGAAAGTTGATAAAATCCAACATAGATTCTTTATTTAGGCATTCATAACCGCCCGGCCACGACTTTTGGCTTAGCGGCAAGCGGCGCGGTGTCTTACTGCTAGCGTTGACGCTGCGAGCGGTGCGTCGTGGCATGGTTCATACAGTACCCGGCGATAAATATTGCACATCGATCTTTGGAAAGAGACAGTCGGCTAATTTCGGCTTCGTAGAGCGTTATCTCTGTCGCACGAAATACAAACAGTCCGGTATCTATTAGGAGCTGTTAAAACAATTATGATTTGCTTCTTTTGATAATTCTTTTTATTCTTTGTATAAAATACACCAATTTTTCTATAAATGATTGCTTTAGGTTGGGGTAAAATAAAAAGGTTCCCCTATTTTTCCTAAAGATGCCATAGTACAACTTTAAATTATTTAAATTTGGGGGTGTTAACAACTCTAGATATATATTTTGAACTGGACGCGACCGCACTCTATCGCACTTGAACAACGACTGACAAAACGTCAGTTAACGTCACATAGGTAGTGTGCGACAGAGATAACGCACTACGAAGCCGAAATTAGCCGATTGTTTCTTTCCAAAGGTCGATGTGCAATATTTATCGCCAGGTACTGTACATTTCTGTATATTTGTTTTTACCGTTCGCCGCCCCGTGCTAAACTGCCGCTAGGAGCGGCAAGGTCGTGGCCAGGCCGTTAGGTGTCGCCTAGTGTTAGGGAAAAAGGGGATTACTGACACAGATCCGAGTTACGTAATTACGCCTTGTAGCATTTAAAACTGCAACGCATTTCAGGACTCAAAATATATTTAAAAAAAAAATCTACACGTTGTATTCGTCCAGTGCCGTCCTAGGTCTTAAAAATCTCAAATCCAGAAACTAAATAACACCCTAATTCTAAACAGACCATCATAAAATCCTTCGAGAAGCAACTGGACGATCACGAGAAAAAGTTTGGGATACCGATCCCCGATCGAGGGGTCTACCTAAACGCGCCTTGGCCCAAAAACGTTCTGCAGCACGTGCTCAGCGCTTACCACCAACGCACGTCCTTCATTGGGTCCTTATCTAGGTCGAGGACTAGTCTAAACTTCATATCTGCCGCGAATACTCCTAGTATGGACAGAAGGAAAAGCGTCAGCCCCAGTAGAGTTACGAAATCGGCTACTGCAAGTGCCAATAACACCACGAAACGTGACAAGTTGACTAAAGGACAACGCTACGCTTCAACATCCAACTTGAAGTTAGTCTCCGATAAAATCTCCGGTTTCTCAGTCTTCAACAACAGTGATGATTGGCGGAGAGAACCTATAATGGCGTACGGAGACGACAAGCAGATAAAAGAAGAAATTGAACGTCCGAAAGACAAGAAATTAATCAGACAATCTATGTCTGAACATTTGCTAAAAACGGACACTACTCAAATGATGAAACGTAGCCTCTCGCAACAGAGTTTGAAACAAGATCGCGCTTTAGAAGCTGTCATGATTGATCTGCCGTCCCTGGAAACGTCGTATAACACAATGACGAGTGACCGCAGTGATAGCACGTATACCATAGACTCAAATGACGATCTAGAAACTCATTTTAGTCGCTGGGGACTCGTTAGAGGATCGAATAGCTATTCGAATACGGAAGTCCCTGTGAGTCAGTTATCGACTTTGAATGTAAGGAAATCGATTTTGAGTGATAAGACAGAAGGGCCCCCGGATTCAAATGTTTAGTCGGTTTTTGGATGTGGGAGCGAGTCCTAACCTCTCTCTCTGTCTAACTAGGTTGGTTTTCAGTATAAACTAGATAATACTTGTTACATTAGTACTCTGGGTCCCACTAGATGGCGTACATTGCAACAGAAATATCTAGGTTAGCCAATGAAACTCCACAGACATGACGGGAACTGATTTCCAACCACATAATGCAAAGATAGTCAGTGTATTCAACTAACTCTTTAAAATCTAACAACAAAGAATTAAATAACGCATCACAATCAACTTTTTAAATATTTATAGCTGATCTTTCCTTTAAGCGTATTGCAAAATATTTTGCCCTGCAAATATTTGATCAAATACGCCAACTTTACTTGGCGAATTTGCCCCAATATTGACGTCGCAAGCATAAAACCGGGTTCAATACTTCAATGACTAATGCTATACAAATATATTTTTCGTATAGCGGTGCTAAAATTAGCCATACAGCAAGGTACATGCTGATTACCCAACGCACTGCAGAGATACATATTATTATAGAACAAGCTGTGTGCAGATTTCCTGTCGACGGCAAAAATGACGATCCTTTAGTGTGTAGCGGTATCTACAACGCCACATGCGAACAACGCGTCATACTGACGTCACGCAAAATCCTGCATCTCGCAAGCAGAGTTTACCGCGCAACTAGCATAGATACAACAGCCCGACATGAATCATCGGGCAGTTGCCCGCCAGACACAACACCCGTCTGGTCGGAAGATCCTCCCTTTTCTATAGAGTATGAGTGAACTTTACACCCTGTTCCTCATACCTCCATACCCCCTTTAGAGGATGATATTTCAAAAATTCTTCCCTATTGCTCACTTTTGTTGTACAAAGAACTCTTGTGCAACATTTCATGCTTCTAGACGCGGCGGTTTAGACTGTGCGTTGTCAGTGAATTTAAGAATTTTATTAAGTAAGAAGACTGCTTTTTAATGCATTCAAAGAGACTGTAACCAGTATTTTGCAAAAAGTTTTAGCCTTTGGGCTTCTTTCTTGTATTCGCCATTCATTCAATTTAGCCTAACGCAGTCCACTGCTGGATATAGGCCTCTCCCAGACTGCGCCACAACACCCTGTCCTCCGCCTTCCGCATCCATACTATCTATATATATAAAAATGAAACCCGTTTTCCGTTGTCACGACATAACATGAAAACGGCTGGACCGATTTCGATGAAATTTGGTATAGAGATAGTTTGAGTCCCGGGAAAGGACATAGGATAGTTTTTATCCCGATATTCCCACGGGATCGACATTTACGCGGGTGAAACCGCGGGGCGCAGCTAGTTTAACATAAAACTGAAAATAATTATGACAGACATACTCGTAAGTTTGACGTGTTTAAAAAATGTTGACCATTCACTCCCGCATCCAAAATTGTATAAAAAGCATGTTTTTAAACATAAATTGGCATGTATTTCAAATTGTATAGTATTATTTTGAGTTTTAAAGTGTTTTTGCATTGTATGTAAATAAATGTTAACTTTATACTTTCCTTTGAAAACGTGACTTAATTCAGAGCAGTATTTTTTTTTAAGAATGAGCATGTTTCTTTTCTGTGATATACTGGGTGATGCCAATTTTGAAAGGGGAAATGCAGGGGGTGACTAATATACAGGATGTCCCTGGAAGTCTGGAAGTATGGATCAAATCGAATAGGGGCGTGGGCAAGGTCATTTCCAAACTTTTTAACCCAGAGAATGTCTGTGAATTTTTTTACGGTTCAAAAGTTATGACCGGTTTTAATTTTTTTTTCAATCACTTCGCTTAGTGTTCAAAGAAATTAATCATAAGAAAATACTACCAGGGCTATCTAAAAAAAAAATTGATAGCCCTGATCGTTTTCACGAATTCGATCTTTCTTCTCTATTGTTTTTAGTATTTTTTTTTTTGCTAAAACCTTTGCCTTGCCCACTTCCCTATTCGATTTGATCCATACTTCCAGGGGCACCCTGTATAATAATTTCACTGAATAAATTGTTTAAGGCTTGACGTTGCTCTACAAATCGTCATTTTTATAATCTTCTTTTTTACCGACTCCAAAAAAGGAGGAGGGTAACTTTTTATTTTATTCACTTACATGTAAAAACACTTTGACACCGTTTCTTTATATTTAAGGTTATGTTAACGCTTAAATCTACTAACTCGCTTTTTTCTAAAAATTAATTATTTCTCGTCATTTACTAACACTTTGTGCAGACGCCAGCACATCAACCTACTACAAGCTGTCAAATTTCTTTAATAGATTTTCAACTTTATCACTAAAACATAAGGTTCAAAGTTGATTGGGAAAATCTGACAGTTTCGGGTAGGTTGATTTGCTGGCGTCTGTTCAATTGTGTAAAATCCTAAGACATACTCTTTTTTTTACCTTGGATTTGATGTTAAAAGAAAGATGGCGACTGCGGTGGAAATATAGACAAGGTTTCTACTTGTTTTTACAAATAATTTTTTATGTTGTGTAATAATTACTAAGAGATTAGATGTACAAGCACATATTTTTTATCTCGCACTGAATTTTCAATTGACTGCTCAGTGCCGAGTGTTGAAAATCCAACAGTGTACAGTTTTGATGCGCTAGGGTGTTGGATTTGGATTGCTCGGCTCAACGTCGCAGAGTTGAAAGTCGAGTGCGGGATAAAAAAATCGTCGCGGGTAAAAACCGCTCGTGAGTACGAGGGTCCTGCGTTATCTTCCAATTTACATAAATGAAAGTTATATTCGCTTCCAAAATACGGCCAATACTTGGAAGAAGTCCTCCTAAATAATATAAATCACAAAACGTTCCTTATAATAATCATTTATTGTCACAAACTTGCCATTAGACGTCGGGTGAAGGCACCTGTTGCTAGATTTTGAAATTTTTTTTCTTAAAAATGTTACTTATGTTGAAAGTTTAACCTCTTGTAAAAGGGTATGTTTCAACTGGTGAAAGTGTGTACCAAACTTGCCATGAAATAATAGCCATTCAGATAAAATTTTGAAGATTTCAGACAGGAACAAACAAGTCTTAATACATAGTTTAGCCTCTTGTAAAAGGTTAAGTTTCAGCTGGTAAAAGTACGTACCAAAGTTGCCATGAAATAATAATTATGCAAATAAAATTTAGAAGATGTCAGAAAGAAACGAAACAAGTCTTCCAGTCTTTATACATTTATAAAAAATAAAAAAATAATGACCCGACGCTAACAATTGGTGCCTCTACCTCAATTAGTAAACCTACAACCAACTTCCAACATTTAGCCAAATAGCTTCGCTTCCTTAGTATTTATTGATAGATTAGGATTTAATATAATATTTGTCACTCCCTCTCACTGAGAGGAGGCCTGTGTCCCAGCAGTGGGAACATTATAGGCTGATTATGTTGTAATATTTGTCGCGGTATACATTGGAAACAATTTTTGTATTAGCCTAGGTACAGTCACGTCTAAAAGTATGTATACACTTGGCAATTTTCAATTGCGATTTTTTCGTGAAATAACGAATGCAACGTTGAAATACGACACTTAACATAAACCTATGGGTTCGAAAATACTATTTTCGTAATAACATAAAATTTCATTCGAAAATAAAGGAGAAAATCGCCTTTGAATAAAGCCAAGTGTATACATACTTTTAGACGTGACTGTACGCTCGGACGATTTTCTTTCGCGCAATCGATTTTCAACTCTCTGCTTTCCGCCGAGATTTGAAAATCCAACTGTCTGTTTTCTTGACGCAGTCTATTGGATTCTCAAAGCTCGGCTCCATAGTTGAAAATCTAGTGCGCAATAAAAAAAATGCGTGTAAAAACGCGAACCTGGTCTTAGTCTATTTTACATAAAAATTATCGGGCAATCGGTCCTTCCATTTTAGATGCATTTTTTCGCTATAGTTGTCATTTTAAATAATTAATATACTTATAATAAGAAATTCGCAAAGTTTTTCTAAACTGTGTTCCAGCTAAAAACTGCCTTCTGTAATTTTTCGCCAATTCTCTCTTCCTTTAGAAATTAAAAAAAAAAATAGGATGTCAGTTAAAAATTTTCTAGTTAAAAAAAAGCCTGGAATGGTTCTAAAATGTTAAATATTTTCGCTTTTGCGTGTCGCGGGGGTTGATAGCATTGTAGTCGGTTAAAAAGATAGTAAATATATTACGTGGAGACGAAAATACGACAATAAATGAAATCACTGGCAGTTCTAGTACAGACGCCAGCACATCAAGCCACTACAATCTGTCAAATTTCATTAAAAGATTTTCAACTTTATCGCTAAAGCATAAGGTTCAAGATTGATTGGGATAATTTGACAGTATCGGGTAGCTTGATGTGCTGGCTTCTGTACAAAGGAGTATAAAGAAAGATACAAGATAACGATATATTTATTTGTAAACATGTGTAACATTATACATATAAATGCAAAAGTGAAAACCTGTATTTTTAGATAAATCCCAAAACTGTGAAAGAAAACATCGTAAGGAAACCGGCATGTCCTAGAACCAAACATTCGAAGACATGTGACATCTACCAACCCGCACTGGGAACGCTTTGTAGATTATGGCCCACTCCCTCTTACAGAGAGGAGGCCTGTGTCCCAACAGTGGGAACGTTATAGGCTGATTATGCTAGATAAATCCCAGCATCGTAATTAAAAAAGTGATTTTTTCAAAGGAACTAAATAGTAGTTATTTGGTTGAATTTTTGTATGCAGACTGGAAACGCCATTATTTAATTTATTGTCGTATACTTGTCTCCGCCTTGTATAAAATTCTTTAGCTTAGTAATGTAGCAATAAATAATTCGTATACCAGCTGTAAAAACAAATAATAATTTCCAAAAATATCGGTTGCTTGGCGAAATGGTTGCTTAACATTTCCGTCGTTCGGCATTTATTAAAGTCGCTATGTCGGCGAAAAATACGGCAATTCTTAGCGAGTAGATTCGATGTGCCTCAATCCAAAGTCTTAGGTTAGATGAAATATATTTAAAAAGTTGAATTTGATATTTTTAATTGTTAAATTTTTGCAGGGTGTATTTTTGAAATTGAATTATGTCGATGAGCTATTAGGAGTACTTTCTATAAATATATTAGTTACCTATAATTGTACTTATATATACCATAAAATAATTAAAATAAAGAAGAAAGGTAACGGCGAATACGTCAGTTAAAAAGGTCAAAATAAGACAGATACCGATTCGAAAAAGATAAATAAACTGCAGCTTAACTATAAACGTTCAGACGCCAGCACATCAAGCTACCCGAAACTGTCAAGTTTTCCCAATCAACTTTGAACCTTATGCTTTAGCGATAAAGTTGAAAGTCTATTAAAGAAATTTGACAGATTGTAGTAGCTTGATGTGCGGGCATCTGTACCTATATAAGCAAAACAGATACTGACTCGAAAAAAATAAAATAAACTGCAGTTACATAACCGAGTAGATCAACTTTCAATGTCCTTAAAAACCCCAAACACGCCTCTTTTGTTTTTCAAATCTAGCAACTCAAATCTATACTTATCGTACTTTTAAAGTTTAAAAAATACATCCTGTACAATTATTATCATGCTGCCCCTTGCGGGATTAGCAAATATAATTAAAAAATAATTATACGAAGTGCGTCGCCACTAATGAAGTTAATAATTATAATTTTTATTAATTTTTAATGTAAAAGTAAGCGTCGCTGTAACGGTTTACGCTGACCTATCGAGTTGTTTATTTACGCGCGTAAATTTAGCGATAGGTGAAGCAAAGACGAATAATGCGTTTAAAGGTTGATGTTTGTAATGAGTATCTATTCTTTACACACTCATTTAAACTAAGATTGCCGAAGCGCATACCTCTTTTGGTTTACTTGTAGTAAACCAGACAAGATTTGCGCTTCGGCAATTTTCGTTTTTCCGAATTAGTACTAAGTAAGAGGCGAAGGTTCCAAGTTTTGTACTGCCGCGCTTTGTAGTACTGCAATCAAGTCGCGTTTGTGACACTTGACAGTTTGCAGTGTTATAGCCATTTAATACATCTGTCAAAGAAAGGCAGTTGTTATTTGAATATACGGACTTACAAACGTCAACCTTTTTACGCATGTAAACGATACTTAATTAAACATTCCCAAATAAATAAAGTTTACGTTCTAGATGTAGAGAATCGAGTTGCAAACATTAACTCGATTTTATAAATAATTTTCTAACAATTATTTCGTTGTACAAAATACTTCATTTTATAATGTTTATTGTAAATTAATTTTAAATAAATTTTGTTCTTTTGAAGATATTTTATTATTATTATTAGATTCTATTGTTAATATAAAACTGTTTTAATTAATTGGCTGTTTCATCACTTCAGAAAAGAGGCGGGTTACTGAAAAACGATATTATTATCTGTACTTTGAGGATATTGTTAATAGCACGATAGCTCTGGGTTTTAGAAAGAAAGAAAAAAAAACAACATCCCTCTCTCATTCATAATTTCAGCCTTATCAAGTGTTATCGTGTTACCCAGTAACTGGGTTGTGGAGGTCAGATAGGCAGTCGCTCCATGTAAAATACTGGTATTTCAGCTGCCTCCGGTTAGACTGGAAGCCGATCCCAACATAATTTGGAAAAAGCTGGGCTGATTTTTTTTGAGTGTGTGTCAAAATAATGTACCAATAATTTAGGACAAAAATAGATGCCGCCCCATTTAGAAGGGAAACTGGTATTCTACAAACAAAATTGAACGGTGATGGAACAGTCGCAAAAATAAAGTTTATAACTTTGCCTCAATACCAAATCTTTAACAACAAAGTAATATGTGTTGTATGTTACCCAGAAGATCAGTCTCTGAAAGACTGACCAGGAACTCTGTTGTCTAATCTCGTGCTTGGTTGACAATCACAGAACATGGAGACGCTTTGTCTGTCGCTGCTGGAGGAGGCAGTATTGTCAACAATGTCCGTACAAACTAAGCGTGTCAATGTTTAGTCGCACTATGACACTAATGACTAGAGATCGGACATTCGGATGCATATTTACCTAAAGTGAATGTTTAGCCGTGAAAGTATGGAAGTGGCTTCTTAATATATTTTTTTCTGTAAAAAAATCTTGGGATGCCAGGAACACCGGGAATGCATAATTAAGTAGTCGGGTGTATAGTAGGTAATTTAGGTATGGAAGGAAGGAACTACATAAATAAAATTATTCTGAATAATATATGTGGTCCGTTATCTTATCTTGACGTTGTTTGCTGTTGCAGTTTGGTATCTACCTACCTACTTTACAATATTAGGTAGGTAGATATGCATCCGATTCTATAGTCAGAAAAAAACACAAAATTCCGGAATCGCGGGATTTTTACGATCGATACAAAAGTGCATTTCATATAATCCAACTTTTGAAAGTAAGTAAATATACATCCGATTCTATAATCAGAAACCTTTTGTCGATCCCGGAGCCACGCGATTTTTTAGATACAAAAGCGCATTCCATATTAGCCAACTTCTCAACTTTAAGTGAATATGCATCCGAATATCCGATCTCTACTAATGACGTATAGAACTGACGGCTTTAAAGGTGGTCTCTGAATCTGATAGCAATTGTGCGCTCAACGCGCTTTTGCTTTGCAAAATCAGCATGATCAGTCTATTCCGTTCCCACTGCTGGGACACAGTCCTCCTTTCTGTGAGAGGGAATGGGCCGTAAAGGCCGCAGCACACTTGTAACACCCGACGCCATCCCACGCTTACTTAATGGCCAATGAGTAAGGTTCATTGATGTCGCCTAACGTGGTGTGTTATAAGTCTGTTTCTGCCTTGATCCACCACGCGGGCCAGTGCGGGTTGCTGGAAGCCGACTTTCGCACGAACGTTAAAATATCGCAGCGCGATTTTTTCGCGCATTGGATTTTCAAGGCACTAGTTAGCGCCGAAAGTTGAAAATCCAACAGTGTCGTTTTTCGACGCGCTGGAATGCGCTCTGTTGGATTCTCAATGCTCGGCTTAAGACCGAGAGTTCAAAATCCAACGGGATTTTTTCGCGCGCTGGATTTTCAAGGCGCTGGTTAGCGCCGAAAATTGAAAATCCAACAGTGTCGTTTTTCGACGCGCTGGGATGCGCTCTGTTGGATTCTCAATGCTCGGCTTAAGACCGAGAGTTCAAAATCTTCGCACGCTGGATTTTCAAGGCACTGGTAAGCGCCGAAAGTTGAGGATCCAACAGTGTCGTTTTTCGACGCGCTGGGATGCGCTCTGTTGGATTCTGAATGCTCGGCTCAAGACCGAGAGTTCAAAATCCAATCACGAATTTTATAAACACATCTCTGACGCTCGCGGCGATTCCCTGCTCTGTGAAAACAACCAATCAAGTTGACAGGATTTGACAGCAGAATTATTTGAATAGGCCTGTAGAATTCTGAGGTGTTATTCTTTAGCGCTTTGCGGAAATGATAATTTGCTATCTCGGGTCCAAAGGTGTCGATATGACCCATCATATTAGCCGGGAGGTGAAATTACCTTCAGTGTCAATGCAAGTCATACGCTGTAATTTTCAAAATGGCTGCTTGTGACAGATGACTAATGACCAGTGATCGGAATAGGCTGAGTATATTTACCTAAAGTTTAAACAACAGAGACGGAAATCGGAGACTTCCTTATGACAATTAAAAAAAAAATATGTTAGTTGAACATTTCAATATAACATGAACATATTAATGAGTCATTAATATATTCATGTTATATTGGAATGTTCAACCAACATAAAAATAAAATATTTTTAATATTGGTTATTTTATTTATCAAAACATTGATTAAGATTTATTAAAGCATGTATAATGTTAATGATAAAATAAGATATTGAAAGTTACATAATTAAAGTTCCGGTAAAAAAAATGTTGTCATAAGGAAGTCTCCGATTTCCGTCTCTGTTCTTTAAACTTTAGGTAAATATACTCAGCCTATTCCGATCATTGCTAATGACACATGTTTAAATGTCTGACTGGTTGGGTAGAGGACGTTGGTTTGGTAAAACACAGGCATAGATACTGCTTGATATAGCAGTTATGATAAACATGCTGACGACACCCGCATCTTGCCTTGACTCGCCTTATTGTAGCTTGAATGACTTTTACTTTTACCGCGGTAAAATAAGGTAAAATATCGGAAAAGTATGTTTAAGCTTAGTGTTCTTTTTTGCATGTTCAAATGAGAAACACTATTTTACGGGCGCCCTTTTTAACGCGACGTTTCTTGCCGCGCACTGGATTTTAGACGATCGGCGTAGCGGTGTACGTTGAAAATCCAACTGCGCATTTTTTAAAGCGCTAGGGATGCACTCTGTTGGATTCTCAACGCTCGGTTCGACGCCGACAGTTGAAAATCTAGAGCAAGGTCAAAAATTCGCGTAAAATAAAAACGCCCGTGCCAATGTCGGCTACAATATTATAATTAAGTAATTTTAACTTGAGCATGTGTAAATTAATTTTGACTATTATGTGACTGCTTTTAAACGTATATTTTATATTAGAAAAAAACTTTTACTTAAAAATTATGTTTTGTAAAATAATTATGCTCATCAACGAAATAGGGTTACTTACATAAAATATTTTTAAACAAATTATCATTTCTGAAAAAGCTAATTCTTTTTATGTACAAGCTAGCGTAGAACGTTAATTTGACGCGAATAATTCTGTACGCGTAATTGTAAAATGTCATTTAATTATTTAAATAAATCATTTATATTACGCAAATTATAATGTAAATAAAGATGTTATGTTTCATAGTTTTTGATGTTTCTTTTTCTTTTCTAAAACGGTGCGGGGGACTTTATACCTTTTTTTGTTTGATTAATTTTTATTACATTATTCAAGCTTGAACGGTTTTTAAAATGATTATCTTCCGTTTAAAAAATAAGTTTAAATTATTTCAAAGGAACGATAAATAGCTATCATTTTTCAATAAAAACTTTGAATGGCTTTGGGTATAAAACTGTCAAATTGCAATAATAATAAAGCTACAACGCTAATTAATATACAAGCTTGCTTCAAATGATTACAACAGGTATAATGGTGATATACAAGTGTTCAGAAGCTTGGGTAAACATTGGTTGACATTGGGTAATACTTGTTAACTAGGGTAATTCTGGCTAACTAGGGTAAACGAGCTTTAAGTTAGGTTTAGCTTGAAAAAAGTTAACTAACTCTGGTTAAATTAGATTTAACTCAATATTTGCTCAGGGTAAAGTTGCCAAACCTTTACTCCCAAATAAACCTACATTTTACCCCTTTGATACCTAGGTTTACCCAAGCTTCTAAAATTACCATAAACACAAGATGAGTTCACAATCTAACTACAGTCGGGCTATTCTGAACCAATGTCACTGAAAACTGGTGAAGTGAACTTGAAGTCAGCTGTCATTCCCCTGACGCTAGGGATTGACACTATTGACAGTTCACTTCACCTAAGTTTTCCCGTTAAAATTTATACAGAATAGACCGGTAGATGTACATACAGCCTGTTTAACACACGACATATACCAGTCGCGCGATTAAAAGTCGCAACGCATGAGCATGTGCTTCGATCTTTGTGTATTGTTGCTGATTATTTGCTGAAACCTTTTTTTTTTGTAAGCCATGAGACGACCAGTGAAGTAGGTATCCCCTAAAACCTCCAGCCGAGCTAATCTGTAAAAACTTAGGTGTAGTGAGCTGTCATTCAAACCCTTTTTTTTATGGATGGGAAATCATCAAATGACCCCTCCCGCTCTGGGTGGAGCGGAAGGGAGTGTCAGACTCTTACTGACTAAAACCCATCCGTGTTCCTTCCTTAGCCCTTTATGTTCCGGGGTAGCGGTAACCCTTTCGGACAATCCCGCACCCCTGAAGCTACAAATACGGAAGGGTGTTTTTTTGCAGCGGTCAGCCGGGCGTTTAATGGAACTGCCCATGTAACGCCCCGCTCCACGCTGCTAAAAGCGCCCCTCCGAATTTGCGGCCTAATTGACACTGTTGACAGCTCATTTCACTGAAGTTTTCTCGGTGAGATTTTAACAGAACAGATGGGCTTAACTTTAAAGATTTAATTGAATAAAAAAACATTGCTTGATTGATGCGTCCTCGGTGGTTTGCCAAATAAAAAAAAGCCAAAAAAATTGACGTTTTAATGATGATATTTAAATTTAGCTTTTCTGTCGAATTAGAATACCTCAATATGCTCTCTGGTCCCATTACTAGCCAATTGCCCAGCGTATGGTGAATTCGGCTTCTAGCTAAACGAGATACAAGGTTCTTTGTCAGTTTCCATTAGTCTCTAAGAAAAAAGGTTTTAGCAAACCCTGCATACAAAACACAGGATATTTTAACGGCGGTGGTGAGGTTCTGCTAACATGGACTGGACGACGCCGGATGCATGGTATGTGGTTTATTTTATAGCACTTTTACTTACTATAACGATGGCTGCAGGAAACACGGCACGCTTGGCTTATTTCTAACCTTAAAAAAATCTAAATAATAAGGGTCCAAGGTCCAAGTAGATGTCCTTGGGGAACACCTTGAATTGGTCGATAAAAAACAGAAGGCTAATTCTCGTAATTAAAAAAAAAACGTTGAAAATCTAGTCGCAATCTCATCTCAGCGGCAAACAATGTCATAAACTTGTCAAAAATGTAGGGAAATTAGAGGCATTTTTGACAGATTGAGACTGAGACCAGACTGAACGTTCTTAAAATTACGAGAATTATCTGATTTACCTTGACTTGGAAACATTGGTTTCTGTTTTGGGATTGAGCCATTTCCGGTTTATGAAATTATAAGTCACATATTTGAATGTTAAAAGAGGGGCAATTCCCGTGTTTTTAAGATTACTCGTCAGGCTAAAAAACCTCTATTTTACCTGCATTTTTGACAAGTTTTTGTCAGACGTCGGGTTAAGAGTTTTCGAAAGAAAATGTCAAAAATATTTAAGTGGTTTTGTTGAAGTTGGCGATTGAATATTTTGCATTTAGGGTCAAACTTTCTTAACGGCGTGTCGTGTCTTCTGTAGCAGTCGTAAGAACTCTTTCTTTACGTTATGGAATTAATTTATTTGTCAAGCTAAACATTCGTTGGCATTCCATAACTGTAAGGAAAGAGTTCAAATTGCACTGAATTTCGCACGATTCTTCTCTTCGATTTTTTTCTCGAATGTTTGTTCTTATATTTGGCATGGAATTATGTCCTGGTGATGTTAAAAGTGCAATAATGATCATATTATATTCTTCAAAACTTAATGTACGGTTTACAAAAAAAGGTATCTTTTCTATAGGAATTTTTAGGATAAAATAGTAGTAATACAAATGAATAATGTGTTTCTTGATTATGGTTGATGATTGTGTACCGGATCAGTTAATTTTTAGACGTATTAAGAACCCTACATACTTGGTTCTCAATATCATCTTATTTAGATAATAACCTACTCCATTTTCAATTCCATTTGACCAGTCAGGTATACAACCATTCCACATATTAAATATACTTAAATTAAAAATGAAATTGTACCTCGAACTTTAACTGATCTAACTCTCATCATCCACAGGCCCTCGAAGAAGAATTCACGGTCCAATTAGAAGAGCAAGAAAGACAAGCGGCAAGTACTCGACTACCCCCGCCAACTACAACGATGCCACAGCACAGTTCGACCCTCCATTCCTCCCGAACTAGCTTAGCTTCTAGTCACTACGACTAGACCTCGCACACACGCATAGTATCCGTCGAATTCCGCGGCGGTTCCCTAACATACCAAAAAGGCGACGTACGCGTAAGAAGGACAAAAGATTTCCATTTAAGGAGCTGTGTGTGTGTGAAAAAGACAAACTCTCCCAAATAGTTCGCGGCTCTGAAGATAGATGGCGCTGTGTTCAATTGTGTTTAGTTTACGTTTGTTGGTAAGAGATGGCGTTGTTTTCAATTGTCGTGTGAAGACTGAAGTACATAATAATGCAATGTTTTAACTTATGGAGTTATGTGTAAAAATACGGAGGTTTTTATGATTCTGGGAATCGTAAAGAGAAATAAATTATGATAATTCTACTCAAATTGACAGCCTTTCGCACTCCTCTGCTGGACTGGCCTATCTCAAATTGCTTTGAACTTACCGTTTCATCGGTCTCTACTTACCTTAAACTATCCCCAGTAATGATCTACTTAATAAATTAAAAAAAACAAAGGGGCCTTGATATAATCAAATACCCAATAAATTGCACGAAAATTATCATTGGCTTAAAATTGCACAAATTAATTTCAAATTACTCTGCACCTAAAACTTAAAACGCGATGTTCGCGGGTTTAAAATTAGAAAAAAAAACATGTAAATAAAATAAAAAATTTGGATGACCTTTTTAGAATAATGCTAGATAGAACATTTTAAATTTTAACGGCGATTTGGCCTAAACCCTAATTAATCAATGCAATAATGTTACTTAATATAAATTGTGGCATGTTGACTTGCAAATATCAATGAAACGAGTCTGTAAATATTATATCGGAATCACTTTTACACGTCATATACAGGGTTATTGGAAAAACACCAACATCCTCTTAAGAGGTCATTGTACTCATCATTATGAACAACTTTTACTATGGGACCAAACCTGAAATCGTGAAAAAAAAGCTGCCTACATTTATGTTCGCACAACTCGTCAAAATGTAGGGAACAGCTGATTCTTTTTTCGCGATTTCATGTTTGGTATCATAGTAAAAGTTGTTCATAATGATGAGTACAATGACCCCTTAGATGAAAACGGTGATTAAAATTTCATCCTGTATATCTGACTTCTGAGAAGAAATGGCGAAACAAACTCAGGGGTCAAGTCTTTTAAAGTCCAGACATCCCACACAGACTTAAATATATCGCGGCGAGATTTTATCGCGCACTGGATTTTCGCCTCCCTTGTGTTGAGCCGAGGGTTGAAATTCCAACAGAGCGCATCCCAGCGCTTTAATGAAACTCACTGTTTGATTTTCAACTCTAGGCGGTAAGCAGTACGTTGAAAATCCAGTACTTACGCGAAAAAAATCGCCGCGGGTTATTTTATTTTATTAGGGAGGGTTAAACGCGCTCGTGCTACCTGGGCGTAGTCTTGGTCAGATCATGTGATTAATAGACAATAGGCTCGCCCCCATAACATAGGATATAAACATAATTATCTGAAGGCCAATTCCCGTAATTAAAAACTTAAAAATCTAGTCGCAGTCTCATCTCGGCGGCAAACAAATCGCTGTTTAAATTCAAAAGGGCCACAAGTCGAAAAAATTACAAATCTTTTTTAAAGCTAAAATCGTATCAATTCTGCCTATATTTTTATATTCGAAAAAGACGCCCAGTATTTTCGCATTAAAAATGGAGCTAATCGCACAACAGCCCTTTTTGCATTTTGACACTTAGGTGGCTAACTTCAGATCAAATTTGCTTTAAAAGGGATTTGTAATTTTTTCGACTTGTGGCCCTTTTGCATTTATGCAGCGAAATGTTAAAAACTTGGTCAAAATGTAGGGAAATTAGAGGTATTTTTGACAGATTGAGACTGAGATCAGACTGAACGTTCTTAAAATCACGAGAATTGCCCCTCTGGTGAAAATTTGGTTCACTGCAACTTTCCCTACCCCTTTGGAGAAGACCGGTGTAGTTAAATTTACAGTAACTCGAGATGTTTTGAAAGTATTAAAACAAATTTTAAGCGTTGTGTCGA
This sequence comes from Amphipoea oculea, assembly GCA_945859645.1. Classification (NCBI taxonomy): domain Eukaryota; kingdom Metazoa; phylum Arthropoda; class Insecta; order Lepidoptera; family Noctuidae; genus Amphipoea; species Amphipoea oculea. Next base: position 10,142,997 of record OX243891.1, on the reverse strand, counting down.
TAATTTGTGATTGTGGCTTGTATACGTGTAGGATTTTTGGAAACAATTATGTAAGGGGTGCTAAATTCTTGTTCGGTTCGGCATGATTCGGCAGAACCGAACGATTAAAGCGAATATACCTGCATAAGTTCAGAAAAAGCCGTTTGGCTTAGCTTGAATTGAGCCGAGCCGACTCGTACATGATTCAGCAAGGTTAGATCCCGGTCGGCATAAAAGCCGAAGGTTGGCTTTGTTGTTCATCAAATACTGGCGAACCGAATGTGCCGACCCGAACGAGAACACCCCTCAAATTTTAGCTAGTAAATATACTTAGCTTGATGTCTTTGGAACACTGGATTCTTCAATCGGAGCAGCAGCCTGGAGTCTGGGGCCATGATGCTTGGTCAATGGCAAAAGGTTTGCTCCCTATTACATGGGACCCATGACATAAATATGGGGGTATATCTCTTGACTACCTCTTCTATACTCAAGCTAAGTATATTTCTACTGTAATGGTTTTTATACAATGGCTTACATAGTCAATTAAATAAAATCTGGGTCTATCACCACTGCTTTCGAAACGGTGAAGAAAAACATCACGAGAAAACGCCGGAAGGTTTTGCCTGGAGCCTGGGATACCTGCAGTGTACGTCATTTTTTTTTTTCAAAATGGCGATAGGCGCCCGTTTTGAAAAAGAAATTAAAATGGCGGATAGTAGGTATGCCACGGACCTTTAAAGCTCTTTGAAGACATGTGACATCTACCAACCCGTACTGGGACCGCGTGGTGGATTACGGCCCACTCCCTCTTACTGAGAGGAGGCCCGTGTCCCAACCAACAGTAGGGACATAGGTTGATTATGTATATGTAAATACTTTGTCACCATTGTAAAAAATCTAAAAGATATCGGTTGTAAATAAAAACGGAATTGAATAAAGTAAAAGTAAGGTGCAAATGTTCAGGACGATTCTATTATATTGATCGGGGTTGAAAATGACTTTACGAGTAATTTTTTGGTGACGAGGATTTTATACTATGGCAGTTTATCGCTATTATACTGTCGCCCTAAGCAAAAGGGGTCCATCTACCTAAATGTTTTTATTAAAACAAAAGTGTACCTGAGCGATTCACAACCATCCGACAGGCTATCGTATCGAAAATGACAAATTTCGATAACCAGATTTCTTTGCCCCCGACAGCAAACAGCTGTCGGAAGAATAGCGGTCTACTCTTATTTGATTTAAACTGACAAAATTTTCAGGTTTTGTGCTTTTGAACAGAGTTTAGAGGACTCCTACGATAACATTGATTGAAGTTCGATACGGTACGGAAACGTATCGAGTGGTTGTGAATAGCTATGGTTCAAAATTGTGAGTATGTTCAAAAAGTAAAATAACGCGTAAAGTTAAATTCAATATATAAAGTTACTTAACAGTCGAGAAAAACTTTCCCTACTTAAGTACTGTTGTGATTTTTAAACATTTAGGGCCTAAACGCGACAATTTAGTCGCAAATGAAAAGAGGCAAAGTTGCCTGTATTAGATGGTTCGATAAGTCTTATGTTCAAAAAGATCTAAGTCAAAATTGCCTCCAAAATTATAAAAAGAAAATACTTAAATGTAACACCAATTTTAGGTTTAGATGTTAGCATTGCTAGGCGTGTGGAAACTAGTTAAATATTCGGCCTAAAATGTTCCTAGTAACGGACATTATTGGATATGTAGTCTTTTTTTAAAGATATTTTTTGTAAAATTTTTAGATTTTTTAAATGTATATATTTTTTTGTGTTTAAAGACTTGGTACTGAGAAATATATCATGTATATGCAAGTAGATACAGTGCAGATTAATACCTATACTGGTTTCATTGCAAAAAGACGGTAGGTAGAAAAAAATTGTTTTGAAAATGTGGGTAGATTGATAAAGAAAGGATTCGCTGTTTTTGCGTTTAAACCTATTTCAATACATCTGCACCATTTATTAAAAATACCACAGAAAAAATACAAGAGGAATCAGAAGGAATCGCCAAAAACATAACCCTGTCTGCTGTCGCACAGTCGGGTAAAAAAAAAAGTTACTTAATACCATACCTTAATATTATGAAGTGCTAAAGCCATCATGTATTCAGTGTGAAAGAGAGATGGAGCTATGCAGGATGTAGCACTGTCCCTTTCCTGAACAGAATCATCATGGCTTTAACACTTTGTACTACGACCTCTGTTTCTGCCGTGAAGCAGCGTTGTTGTGTTCCGGTATGAAGGGTATGTCTGCCGGGGTAGCGGGATTGTCCGAAACGGTTACCGCTACCCCGGAACATAAAGGGCTAAGGAAGGAACACGGGTGGGTTTTAGTCAGTAAGAGCCTGACACTCCCTTCCGCTCCACCCAGAACGGGAGGAGTCATATGATAATGACCCATCCAAAAAAAAAGGGTATTTGTGCCGCTGTAGTTACAGACACATGAGACATTCCAGGCTTGTCTCAGGGATGCGATGGCTCTTGAATTGCAGATGCCCTCATGCCGCGGTGAACACTTACTTGAAGGTGAGCGCTTGCTAAACGTTATACATAGCCAGGCATCATTTGCACAAAGCAAAGTGAGTTTTTAGGCGATTCCTTTAACCCTCCGTATGCTTAAACGTGGATCTACGCGAAACACAATGGCTTTTTAATTGTGTCTGTAATTACGGTATCCAGCCGGTTAAAGTCCTCTTATTTATGGCACAAATTAAGCGCTGAGGTTCAGCGATCTCACTCCGTCAGATAAATGCTTGCAATGTATTCCATATGCATAGGAAATATAGGTATTACTGTGGTTCACGATTTTGATACGGTAATTTTTACCCATATTATGGGTTTACACACGAATCGATACTCGATTGAAATAATTTTGCAAATTCTGTTTAACTGCAACGTTTTTTTAATGAGAAATTATCTTTTTGAATGAAAATCTGTTTGACTCTTATGAAGCTTATGAAAAAACAGTTTACAAAAGGAAAGTACTGTTTTCTCCAAGTTTTATTAAAAGGACGGTATTCAATAAAATGTAGCTAACATGGCGAAGAGTCAGCAGAAAAAATATTTTATCCTATTAACCGGTCAAGCGGCGCGGTTCGCCGATCGGCGACGAAACAATAGAAAAACAATTGTGTCTCATCAGCGGAGCTTGACAGATTAATATTATCTATTACCACCTTTCGCCAAAAATTAAACAGATTTGCAAATTCATTTCAAAAACCTACAAAAGCCCTAACCAATTGCGTAACACACAGCTGTCCAATCTGAAACTGAATAATTTTGAAGGATATTGCTAATCCATTGCTTCATGTTTGAAAAAGCCGTCTGCTCGACAGCGTTGACAACGCAATGTATGTTGTTGAACTGTCAAATTGATTACTCCGCCGGTTTATTACGATGTAAATTTTGTACAGCACATTAATAAGGTCCGTACTTTCAGAATAATTGGTAGTCAGCTTAGTTTTTGACTGACAATGTATAAATAAATAAATAGGGAAGTATAATATTTTTTTATGTACAGCATAGAATAAGCAATGTGCCTACTTAATTTATGAAGACTTTCCGTATCTCTTTTTGGCATGGGTTCTCCTAAAAAAAACTAGTTTAAAAAAAAGATATCTCATTTTGTTATCGATTTGCAGTCTTACCAAATCGATTATCGATTATAATTTTTGTACATTAAAATCGATTTACACAGTCATGTTATATCTAGTCTTCTTTTGTGCTCATTGCAGTAAATAAAGGCAGTTGTAAAAGTAAAAAAAACTTTATTTATAGACATAAAAATTCGATTTATATTTTTCGTTTTGATTTTCAATCACACCTTTTCAACTTCAATTTTATAAAATGCAAATGTTTTTCTAAATATTATTGACTACCCGTTAAGGAAATTCACGGTATAAATAATTTCAGGCATAGCTATTCTGTCTTTTAGACTGAACACAGTCAATTAGTCAGTTTAAGTCCAGATTTTTTCATAAAAAATACTTGTTTGGCCAATTTTGCTTCCTAAAAATAATCAGAATGTTTGAAGTGAAACTTCTTACGCGGAAATTTGACGAAATTGAGAGTGATATTTCAAGGACTCGTCACGTTTAAACATATTTCGTTACACGAGAGAGAAGAAAGATATTACTCTCTCTGTCTCTCACACTAAATCTGTCTTATTCTTTATTTTTTAAGAAGTTTCACTTTTTTCACGTGTACGCTGCTGCATGAGCAATTTTTTTTTTTTACTTTGCTGTGACACAATGGCCAAGAGAAGACGGGAACCCACATTCTATCCTTCAAGTTCTGTCTGCCATTACATTTAATTTTCCGTATTTCTGTAAAAACCAAAGAGATCTTTTCAATCTGTTTTAAAAGCGTGTTCAAATTTTGCGGGTAGCTGAATATTTTTTTTGTTCAAATTTGAGGGTAGTTCAATACAAACTTTATTTGTCTTTTGATTGTTATACTGCATTGTTAATTGTTGTTTTTCTAAGGTAGTAGCTACAACTATTGTAAAATGTTTTTTTTTTTTTTTACGAAAGCGTAAAAAATGTCTTGAAATAAAATGTTTTTTTTTTTTTGAAAACCGTATTTTTCAACAGACTTCAAATAAGGAAAATTTCTTGTTTTTGACACGTATTTTTAAAACTCACAAAGTACAGACAGCAACCGCATGACTTTTGACCACGCTTTTAAACGCGCTAGTCTTTCGGGCTGATCATATAAAAAGACGTAGTTTTTATCTTTTTTTTTGTATCTTTTAAGTCGGAACAACGATTAGGACGTGTTTTCTTAAATTATTATTATTAATTTTAGTAAGACCTGCGTTATTTTCGATAGTAGTAAGTGTAAAGATTTCTTTTTAGTTTAAAGCGAAGTTAATTGTGTACATTGCTTGTTTTCGAGGATTAATGTAGTTTTTATATAAAAATGCAATGTGAGGTTGGACAAGACATGAATCAAATTGTGTATTAGTAGTTAATAAAGGATGAAAGGGATTTTCTGTATTTGAAATGAATTACTTTTTTTTGCTGACCGTATTTTTTAAAAGAAATTAGTTTATTTTTTAAATAATTGATTTGATGGCTCGTTTCTCTTTCTGCTCGATTCTTATCAATTAATTTATCAAAATATTAATTGGAATTCATTTCAAATAATTGAAATTCCTAATTATTAAATCCTTAAACTGATTAGTAATAACTAAAAATGATTGAAAAAATCAAAACAAGCGATTTGTCGGCACTCATAGATCAACTCTGTAGTGACCGAAAAAAAATTACATATTTTTTAAAATAATAATTTTCTTTAGAAACTTATTAATTTGTAAATATTGAACATAAAATAAATGTAACCTAATTAAAGCATTTTTTTTAATATGTAAACATAATTTGAGAGATTACCACAGTATTGTGTAAAATTTTTATTTTATTATTTTTTTTAGTTTTAACAAAATAGCCATAACCATCTTTTTAATGTTAATTTTTGTCAATTAAAAGTGACTAAATTATTGTTAAATTTTTTTGAGATATAAAGGAAATACACTTTGTAATTTCAGTGTTTTATTGGACATAAATAAATGAAACAAAATCATTTTATTCAAGGGATGCAGACAATATTCAAGCTGCTGGAACCCTAAGGGCTCCACAAAACACACACGACACATAAACACGATACGACGTCGCGTCGTGCTACGACGCGGCATCGTTTTAACGTTTGAATGAAAAGTTACTACAATCATATACCATCGTATTCGTCGTAGCACGACACGACGTCGTATCGTGTTTATGTGTTGGAGCCCTAAATGCCTTATCAGACGTCCCAGCAGCCGGGCAGCCGGTGCCGGGTACCCGGCGACGAAGTCTGTATCACCAGGTATACAGGGTGTTACGGAAAGGGTATATCAATACAAACGAGTTGAAGAGTGAACCTCTATACAAAATTTCAGCTCAAAAGCATTAACTTTAAAAATGCTTAATATTTTTTTATTTCGACATCACGGCGCTGCACTGGCGCGCGGCGGCGTGATGTGCGTGTACTAGGCGCACAGACACACTACAATAATGGATAATGACCCTCGTAGTGCGGTGACACGTTTGTTATGATTTCAATAAACTATCGAAATAAAAAAATATTAAGCTTTTTCAAAGTTACTGCTTTGGAGCTGAAATTTTGTACAGAGATTCTAGACCCGCACCCTAATTGCGTAACACACTATCAATCGGAATCTGAATCATTTTGAAGCCAATTGCTAATCCTTTGCTTCATAAGTTCGAAAAATTTGTATGCTCAACACGTAAATAACGCAATGAATGTTGTTGAACTGTCAAAATGAAACCGATTCTGATTGATAAAGTGTTACGCTATTGCCCCGCAGATACACTCTTCAACCCATTTGTATTGATATACCCTTTCTGTAACACCCTGTAGACGCCAGCACATCAAGCTACTCGAAACTGTCTAATTTTTTCAATCAACCTTGAACCTTATGCTTTAGTGATAAAGTTGAAAATCTATTAAAGATATTTGACAGATTGTAGTAGCTTCATGTGCTGGCGTCTGTATGTTAGCTTTCATACGTACCGGCGTAGTTTGCCTGGCAAGTGTTACCGGATAGTCCGCACCGGCTACACGGTAGCCGGGACGTGTGGAAAGGCACTAATTATTGTATTGTATTTTTTATCTCACGAAGCGACACGCGCTTTACTTGTGGTAACCAAGTGTAAAAACACGTTGGAAATGTGTGCGTGGAGTAGCGTCACCACATAACACACGCAGGCAGTTCCGAATTTGCCATTATCTCGGACGGTAGGTACCGAGAGGTCTTGCGCTCGCGCACTTTCAAAGCGTGTTGTAAACTTGGTAAGCACAAGTAAAGCGCGCGTTGCTTCGTGAGATAAAAATACTGTATCTCACACAGTAAGAAAATCGATGGTCCCTATTAACAATGTCGGTTCTGCAAAAAGGCTACTGTTCAGTAGAGCAGTTCAAAGTTTATTTTGGCAATTCTATATTTTGTCTATGTCAGTAGTTCAGTACATAGTAAACAATACATAAAACAATCAGTGCAAATTTGAATATCCACAGTCTTCTATCGCCAAAACAAACGTTGAACTGCTCTACTAAACAGTAGACTTTTTGCAGAACCGACATTGTTAATAGGGACCATCGAAATATCAGCAGTGGTTGGTGAAGATTATCGTGTTCTCCAACTACATTAATATAAGTACTGTCTTTGCCTAACACACACCTACAGCAGGAGATAAGGACCGACTGATTACGATGTGGGGTCGAAACAGACTTGGCGAAGTGCAGCGCAGCGCGGTATTTTACTGTTAAACAAATATCAATCTTGCAGCAGTTTTCGGGATGCATGAAGAAGCCTCCTCGTGTAGCGCGTTACTCAACTGAACCGAGCGCTCGGCGCATCCTGGACAGTCACACCCAACATCTTATTTGACTGGCCAATTCTTCCCTTGCGGTAGTAGGGCTAACGCCCGCCTGGTTTGCGACCACCCTTCCACCGGAGTCCGGCGCCAAGCAGCCGGCTGTGTTTCGTAGATGCGTGGGAGTTCCAGCGTCTTAGGCATCTTCTGGGCACGCTCGTTCGACCATAGACCTCATCCACCGCTTTTTTCCATCAGGCGTGATCGAGGTCAAGAGCGGGCCCATTCTACAATAAAAAAAAAATTGATAAAAAAGCGGCCAAGTGCGAGTCGGACTCGTGCACGAAAGGTGCCGTACCATTACATTCCCATACAACAGACGTGATTTTTTTGCCGTTTTTTAACACGTTAACAGTGCAGCTAGAGAGGAGCCCCTCACGTGCAAACACGTTTTGTGGAAATATGTAAAGAGAGGCTTATGTAATGATAATTTTGAATAAATTATATAAATATAAACCCTCTAATTGTTTAATAATTAAAAAAAAACTTGTGACCCACATGACCTTGACCCTTGTGACCCTATAAAAATGTTGCCCGGTTTTTGAGCAAACTTTTTTTATAGTTTATTGTTCACACGTGTATGCAAAAAAATTAAAATAAATCACACGTGTAAACTATAAAAAGGCTTCAAATTTGTATGGAGTCGTGACCCAGATGTGGTGCACGTACGTGTCAGAGTGACCTCACAGTGACCCACATGTGGTGCACGCACAGGGAACGTGTTAAGATAATGGTACGGAACCCTTCGTGTCAAACGTCTTTTACAGTCGTTACGGGTCGTCAGAACCCCGAAAGTCTGCCAACCAGTCTTACCAAGGGGTATCGTATTACTCAGTAACTGGGTTGTAGAGGTCAGATAGGCAGTCGCATTATGTAAAACATTGTTATTCAACTGCATCCGGTTAGACTGGAAGCCGACCCAAAAATAGTTGGGAAAAGGCAGGCAGCGGATGACTTTCTTATTTATTATTATTTTCGGACTATGAGAGTGAGGGAAGAGGGAGTGCACCTCTGTGTCTGCGCGCACACTTGGTGCACTATAGGTAATAATCTCTCGCGCCGAATGCTAGTCTCCGTTGAGATTGGCCGCCGTGGCCGAAATACGGTCTGGAGGACTTTATTTTATTTATTACTAGCTGCGCCCCGCGGTTTCACCCGCGTAAATGTCGATCCCGTGGGAATATCGGGATAAAAAGTAGCCTATGTCCTTTCCCGGGACTCAAACTATCTTTATACCAAATTTCATCTAAATCGGTTCAGCGGTTTGAGCGTGAAGAAGTAACAAACATATAAACACACACACACTCACAAACTTTCGCCTTTATAATATTAGTGTGATGTGATTTTAGAAGGTTCTTATTATATTCCTTGGAAAAGATAGGAAGGTAACCTACTTAAGTATATTCATGATAGGTATTTACCTAGACTTATTTATTAAAAAACTGCTTTTATTAATTAATGCTTATAATCCATAATAATAATATTATAAATTCGAAAGTAACTCTGTCTATCTATCTGTATGTTACCTTTTCACGCCTAAACCACTGAACCGATTTACATGAGATTTGTTATAGAGATAGTTTGAGTCCCGGGAAAGGACATAGGATAATTTTTATCCCGATATTCCCACGGAGACGAAACTTATGCTGGTGAAACCGCGGGGCGCTGCTAGTAATTTATATTGCCAGAGTTTTTTGTACACTGAATACTTAATTATTATTATCTAATGTTTATCTATAAATAGCGAGAAACGCCACCGAGACTCATTTGTTAACGTAACACCGATGATAAACAAGTTTTAAAATGATTATACAGAATTAAATTGAATAGGTGCGCCAAATTAAAATATCTAATTTAACGTGTTATAAAGTACCTAATTTTAGAACGTGACATGGTCAGTGGGTCATCTTAGGGTCTGCTAATAATTTATCTAAGTTACAATAGCTTAGTGTCAACTTGTTCATCGCCTTTTACAAAATATTGCTTTGCCCGATGCAGGGACGTTAGGTAATTGTTGAGGAGTTCTCCTGGTATTTCACCATCAGCTCCATTTCACCATTCGCATTGTGACGAGCATAAATTGCTTAGTAAGTAATCGAATTCGCAACCCGTGAAATACTTATTAGGTATTGAGTAGTTCCGGTGGCCATCTGTGGTCTTCATCATCAGTTCGACTTCACCAAATGGTGCTTTCCGAGAGCAAGTACACGACTTACTATAAAATACCTAAATCGCTGCAGGTGTGCCTATCATATTTGAAGAGTTCCTTCGATTTCTCCAAGATCCCATCATCAGATCCTGACCTGATGACAATGGGACCAATCTGAAAGTATATCCTTTTAGATAAAAAACCACTCTGATTTAATCACTCTGTAGCTCATATTTTTTATGTAATAGGTACTAGCAGCGTCCCGCGGTTTCACCCGCATAAGTGTCAATACCATGGGGATATAGGGATAAAAAGTATCCTTTGTTTTATTCTGATGTATAAATTATATAACTGTAAAGTTTCATCAAAATCCGTTCAGTAGTTTTTGCGTGAAAGAGTAACAAACACCCTCACAAACTTTCACATTTTATATATAAGTAATATATAATAAGTAAGTATATTAGTATAAGGTAGGATAGGATTGTAATGTGTATTTTATTTTCCCAAAATAAAATAAAAAAAGAAATTTTCAAATCGGCTTATAAATGTTGATTTCTGAGGTAATACCCCTGACCTCTGTCATCTTGTATGGTAGATGTCAGTGGGTAACACACATAAAAAAAAAAAAGATTGAATAAATGACTTTTGATTTTGATTTTAACCTTTGATCGAACTGTGAGGCTGTTATTGTAGCGTTGTTGTGGGTTTTCCACAAGTCCCTATTCCCCTCCATTCTGACGGGCCATACAGTACTGGATGGACTTGAGTGTTACGGGACAACCCGTTCACAAATTAATACGAGGCTTGAGCTGATAATTAACATACTCACATAAATTCTTAGTATTATAACACTAAAATGTTTTGCCCCTCGGTACCGGATCTCAGTAATCTTAAGGTAGACTATACACTAAAGCGTTTTTTCGAGTATTTCCATGTAAAGTTAACGTTCGACGTAGGTAATGCTCACTGCGAGTGACCATTTATCTGTAACTTTTTTTTTCCGCTCTTGACCTCGGTCACGCCTGACGGAAAGTGATGGATGAGGTCTATGATAGAATGAGCGTGCCCAGAAGATGCCTAAGGCACTAGAACTCCCACGCATCGACGAAACACAGCAGGCTGCTTGACGCCGGACTCCGGTGGGAGGGTGGTCGCAAGGGAGACGCTCCGGGCGTCGGGAGCCGCGTGACGACTCCCGGCCACCATAGGCGCGGGCCTGCGGACGGAGAGTAATGGGTAGCTCACCGTCCGATCAGGACCAAGCCCGTGCCGGACGGCGCGTACTTGTTCCACGCGCGCCTCAAAGAGATGTCAGCAAAAAGGAAGGTGCCTGGCAGGGCCGAAGCCTGCCGGGGGTGCGGCATTGTCCGAAAGAGTTACCGCTACCCCGGAAAATAAAGGGCTAAGAAAGGAACACGGATGGGTTTTAGTCAGTAAGAGTCTGACACCCTCTTCCGCTCCACCCAGAGCGGGAGGAGTCATTTGATCATTTCCCATCCATAAAAAAAAAACGGAGGTCGCAAACCAGGCGGGCGTTAGCCCTACCACCCGCAAGGGGAGAATTGGCCAGTTGAACGCTTGGTTCAGTTGAGTAACTGGCGGAACAAACTGTGTTCACGAGGAGGCTTCTTCATGCATCCCAAATGTTGTTGATTGTGCGTTCTTGATCGATTGTGCCTTTGCTCGATAAAATGTTACACGAATACGCTCGTTGGTTTTTAAAATCAGGTTGTAACAAAATATCGAGTGTCGTGTTCGGAGTACGGTTCGATAAAATTATAAAACGGCGAATGCTCTATGTTCTGTTACAAGTAAATGCTCTAATCTATACTCACCTTTAGGTTACAAAATTTAAACTGGGTTTTCTATTATATTTAGTCTTTTTCCTGTTTCTTTGAACATTGGACGTTTCGTTCTCATCTTTAGATAAAGTTATGTGTTTCTAGTGAATATGTTCAATAAAATTGTTGTTTTGTGTTTGTTTGCACTGTGTTGTGGGGAAGGTCATCATAGACATGTTTTTGATTTACCTGAAGGTGAGTGAGTGTTAAAATAATAAGTAATAAACCGTTCATCCCGCGCGGGCTGGCAATGTCGCATTTGTAATGCTTTTTCGTGATTATTTTATTAAAAAATAAGTTTAAAAACTAAAGCCCGACTACTGAAAAGGATGAAACAAGAAAGTACAAGAAAGTACCTAATTTTCTGTTGTTGTATCTGCGGTTAAGGATCTCCCATGCAGTCTCATAATTTTCCGAGCTGATTGATAGATGCTGAATAAGTTTCTCGGCTTCGCCTTTCACTTTGCTTTTGAGAAACTGCATCCTCTGTGCGTTAGAAAGAGACGGACTAGAATGGATGGTCTCAACAAATAAATCTTTGAATGCTGTCCAGTGCTCGTAGCTACCACTAAACGCTGGAATTTCGATCTTCGGCGTCGACCTTTCTCGGTGAGTAACTGACCACATTTTGGAGTTGATGGTTGCTTTCATTTGGTTGTAAACGAGTTCGCACGTATTGTAAGACATCTCATATTGTACGCCGGCTTCATTGGGTAAACTGTCAAGGTCCCAATAAAGTGAATCAACTGCTTTCCACCTTGACTCTAACACCTTTAAGGCGTCTTCAAACTGCCAATTTTCTTTGAGGAGGTCCACATTGATGTTTGATGCGGTTCTTTGGAACGCTTTGATATTGCTCCTTTGTTTGCGTAATATGTCGTCTATTTTGCTGTCATTCGCAATCTCAGCTATTTCAGGCACCTTTATTGAAATGTGTGATTGGTTACCTAGTCCAGCTCCACCTGCACCTTGCTCTTGAAGGAGTTTTGGCTCCGATGACTGCGAGGGTGACGGTGCCTGCTCGAAAGTAAAGGTTGACGACTTTAATACGGGTGATGCTGGTTTTTGTTCTTGAGTTAAATACTTGACAAAAAGTTCCCTAGTGCTTCTGTAAAATTGTCTTGTCTGTTCATGGGAATCCTGCACAAAGTATTGATGAGAAGGATCTTCGCGTTCGCGAATCTTCTCGTGGTTATTTTGAAATTCTGCCCAATACTTGTCGAGAAGGTCTATTTTCTTCTGCACACTGTCGGGAGTCTTACGGCTTCCTCCGTCTTTTTTGAAATTGATCAGAAGTTTATGCATAGCCTCCATGACCTGATATTGAGTTTGAATAACGCCCTCCATGATGGAAAAATGTGATAAGTACCTTGAGTCACCAAATCTGTTTCTGACGATACTGCTGATGTGCTTCGGTGTCTCTTGTCTTTGCTGATGCTGGTGCAATGATCTCCGCGGCCCGTATCCTCTGTCCAGGTGATGCTTCCTTTATTGAGCTAGTCAGATGCTGCTTCTGGTCTGCCAGTCCAACTGAATCGCCACCGCACAAGAGAACTCGGACTACTTACAATCTTGAGGCTCGAAGGACCAAAAAGATGTATGCGCTGCTGAATGGGTCGCACACACCTTGTATGTTAGCTTGAATGATAAGTCACGGATAGTCAAAGATGATGGTTTATTGAGTATATTTAACTACGACGTAACTAATGCTATATGAATGTGTGAATGAGTACAGCTGACTATGAACGCTGATCGTGTACTACCGCATTACACTATAATTTGTGCAAGGCAACGGAAAAGTGCTGATCTATGCAATGCGCGCGTGCCATGTACGATAGGTGACTCGTACAACATAGGATACTTTTTATTCCGATATTCCCACGGGATCGAGACTTATGCATGTTATTATTGAGTCGGCGCCAAACAATCAATGAACAAATATCACTAAATTACCTTAAATTTCAAGAAATAACCAAATCAAATTAACAATGCAACGTGAAATCTCCAGCGATAAATATTAACATTCCAAACAAAAAATGCGCTCTCCGCACGACCACTCGCAACGATATTAATTTGCTTGTTTGACGCCGACTCAAAATTACTTAGGTATACTTAATTAGTTTAAGAACTTATTTATTAAGGTTAAATAAAAAAATGTTTATTATTTTTTGCTTTTCAGTTTTTTCGGAGGTTGAATTTTTTTGTTAAAAAGTTTTTATATTATAATAAAATTTTTTGAGGCTATAATTTACTAATTACTACATGCTTAATTTTTGATTATTTGTCAGATTATTCGACAAGCAACATACTAAAGCACTAGTGTTTTATTTTTTTAGTCCAAACAATAGGTACTTACATTTTTATAAATAGATAATTGCTTCATTTTTTGCAATAAATTACCAGTGTTGTGTCATCGCGCTTCTCTTTCTTTTCTATGCAGCCCGACAGTAACCGCGCTTTAGCTCATGTAGTCCCTAGTAATTGAGTACACTTATTTAATTTGTACATTGTATTTAGGATCAAATTGTTCCTGGAATGGCCTGGAAGGAAAGTGTACCAACATTGAACACTGCCAATCAGCTAAAGATGCTATACGACTCAAGAGCCACCCTCCAGTGAGTGTTTTTTTTTTTTTTTAACTAGCCTGGGCAAAGGCCCCCCTCCACTCCTTCCATTTTTCGCGAGCCCGCGCGTCCTCCCTCCAGTTTTCACGGAATCTTTCCAGCTCGTCCCGCCATCTCCTACGTGGTCTGCCGCGACCCCGCCTCACTGTCTCAGGGCACCAATTCTGCGCTATTTTGGCTCAGTTCAGACATGTCCTGCCCAGTCCCATTTAAGTTGAGCAGCCTTTTGAGCCACGTCAACTATCTTTGTTTTGGAGCGCAGTATTGTGTGTTGTGTTGTGAGTGAACCTACCAGCTACATACCTGCCACCACAACCCTTCCACTTACCTTTAATTTTCCTTCTTTTCACGGCCCATGCACACGGCGAAAAATGATGTTATCTGCATAGGCCCGTAGTGCCACTGGTTAAAGTCGTTGGGTTTCGATGGTCTAGTGGTCGCAAGCGCGACTGCTGAGCACCCCCGTCTTGGATTCGATTTCCATTTTCCCAGAAGAAATCCACAACGCAACGTTGCCTGGAAGAGATCGCAAAAAGCGATATGGCCGCCCATTGTATATTTTGTAGTGTTTGATGTATTTTTGTAGTGTACAGGCGCCACTACATCAAGCCACCCGAAACTATCAAATTTTCCCAATCAACTTTGAACCTTATTCATTGGCGATAAAGTTACCCATCGAAGTTTTGTATGGGACAGTTGATTATTTTTGAAGTGAAATCTTCTTGCGGCGCGTTGGGCATTTTTTGGGATGGGAAAAAACCATTGAATTCGCGCCACTGTTACCGTAACGACACCGCTTCGGATGTGTTCGGCTGTCCTCGGGATGTACTCGGTTTTAATGTATATCCGATATGTCAGTGAGTGATGGCATGTGTTTTGTTTTCACTTCTGTCGGCACTCGCGGAGTGCCACTGTTTTTTTTTTTGCTATTACGATATAGGTTCCATGGAGAAAGCTGTTCAATTTTCTTTTAAATAGTATAATTTAATATTTCAAAAAAATTTCAGATTTGCAGCTTTCAAGGAATGACACCTATTGTATGCTGTACGATTTCTATGCCGAATAACAGTACAACGTAGGTGAATATCTGTATCTTTATTTCGTGGTTAAAATTCATTTGTTCTTCCTCAAAGCCCTGTGATTCCGATCAAGCGTTTAAATATGCTCAATAATTTATAGCTGTTCTAAACTTTTCTCGAGAAATTATTAACATTTTTGGTGCAAAATTGTTGACAACTGAAAACCGAGACAGGAGTCAAGATATAACGGGTGTAAAAAGACACGTAACGAAGCCGAGAGTCACTTGTTCTCCCCGTCATTGTGATCATTTTTTGTACTTGAGAACCTTCTGGTTACGGAGATATTGAAGGTCAAAATTGCAACTTTTACTGACGTTTTTATACAAAATCGATTTTTTAATGTTTTTTCACAACTTTAAATACCCCCACGACCCCTGTACCGTTCCATGCAGAATACGCACAATGTCCGCACAATATTTTGCGTGCGTTATACGTTGCGCATAAAACAACGATTTAAAAAAAAAATGAAAAAAAAAAAAAAGTCAAAAATGAAAGTCGTTTCTGAGCAATTATTTTTGCACAAAGTTACTTAGTATGATGTATAGACGCCAGCACATCGAGCTACCCGAAACTGTCGAATTTTCCCAATCAACCTTGAACCTTATACTGTAGCGATAAAGTAGAAAATCTATTAAAGAATTTTGACAGATTGAAGTAGCTTCATGTGCTCGCGTCTGTACGTAATGCGTAGTTGACGGCTGTGTGATGTGTCTTTTTACACCCTGTTTAAGTATATTAAGTATTAATATCTGTTATTTTTCAGGGGTCCTATTAAAGACTTCGGGGTCGACTCAAGATTCAATCAAACCAGCAAAGCGAGAGATAGTAAGTTAACAAAACCTAGCCTAGTCAGGGAAAGCTACAAATAATATTTATCATAATGCCTAGCCTTGCATGCCATGGATGCAGCTGAATACGAGTATCGGTATTTTACATGGAGCGACTGCCTAACTGATCTCCAGAACCCATTTACTGGGTAACATATAGGCATATAAGTAGTGCCTACCTCGATAAATCAACATAAGCCTGTCAATTACATTTTAGTGTGTGTGCCCCACAATTAAGAAACTCACTAAATTATCATACCTAACAAAAAACAAAATCTTCATACAAACACGCGCGGCAGTAGGCAGTCGCCGGACGGCCTACTCGGCTCCCGTACTATTCACACATTGTCATTGGTCTTTACTCGTTCAAGTTAATACGAAAAAATTAAAAATACGTACGTCTCACGCGTAATACCATGACCTTCGACCTTCGCAATTTATCACCCTTAAGTAGGCATGCCTACTCAAATAACCACACTTTTGACCTCACTTTTTTTCTGATTAGTGACCGCGTTTGCCTTGACTAGACCCGGCTTATTGCCTACCTATTCTGAAAACCAATGCACGCCACAACGCCACTGCACCACGATAACCCTTGGTAAGACTGGTGTAGTTCCAATTTCTTCCTCTGTTTCAGATTGTTTAAATTACTTGAAAACGCTCGAATATCCATGCAGTTCGCCGCCCACAATTCCGTTTGCGGAAAGTCTTTCTGACAACAACTCCTCTGGCACTGTGGGACCATCGACCTTGGAGAATGCTGACAGTCGTCCACAAGGAGACCTGATTAAAAGACTGAAACGCCATGCTAAGAATCTGGTAGGCATCATCATTATCACTATCACAGCCTGAAGACGTCCACCCCTGAACATAGTTTAGGGATGCATGAAGAAACCTCCTCGTGTAGCGCAGTTTGTTCCGCCAGATACTCAACTAAACCGAGCGCTCGGCGCATCCTGGACAGTCACACCCAACACCTTATTTGACTGGCCATTTCTTCCCTTGCGGCGGTAGGGCTAACGCCCGCCTGGTTTGCGACCACCGTCCCACCGGAGTCCGGCGTCAAGCAGCCTGCTGTGTTTCGTCGATGCGTGGGAGTTCTGGTGCCTTAGGCATCTTCTGGGCACGCTCGTTCCATCATAGACCATTGTCCTGGCTGCTGCCGCTGTGTGATGTTTCGATGATTATTTTATTCTTGTTACAGAGTGCCAAGTTATTACTTGCATCGAACTTTTCTCAACTTCTACCGGGGCTGGACGCAGAGGACGCACCAGCGATCAGCGCAGGAATGGCTGCGTATAGACGTCAGTATCCTCACATGGTAAGTTAGGGTGCTACCTAATAACGTATTGCTGCGTTTAAGTCTTTGCTAAACCGACGGTAACCGGTTATAAAAAAACCGGTCAATTGCGAGACGGACTCGCGCACTGAGGGTTCCGTAATATAGGTATGTAACTACAAATTTCCGGTTTTCGGATTTTTCCTTTTACTTGTGCTACATGACATTGCCTCTTGCCAAATTTCATGATTCTAGGTCAACGGGAAGTACCCTATAAATTTTGATTCCCTTGAGAGTGTCGAAATATAGGTTTTATGCGGCCGTATCTTTTTTTTACGTTTAAACTTAGAAGTTTGATTTTTTCACATCTTCAAGGGACTGTAGACCTGAGTAAAACGGTTATATGGTTTTAGTTTCTTCAACTCAATACCGCCACGCGTTCCCGAGATAAAGGTTCTTGACAGACAGACGGATAACAAAGTGATCCCATAAGGGTTTCGTTTTTTCCTTTTGAGATACGGAACCCTAAAAATAATTAGCTGTTCGACACATCCTAATGCCATTCCGTCGAGGTAGCCCCACTTTGCGAGGTTCAGCTTACGCCCTTCCCACTTGGGTTCGGAGACGGTTCAGGGACTTTCAAGTGGGCCACGCGAGGTCTACCCTACAGAAATGCTCGTTTGCTGGTAGTTGAAGTAGGTGGGGGAAAGGTCGCCTGCCATAGATTGCAACGGGTGGGCCTTGTTACCTGGTAGGTTCGTAAGCAACCTTAGTTGAGCATCGTGGTAAGAAAAAATCTTTAACCGACTTCAAAAAAAGGAGGAGGTTATCAATTCGGTTGAATTTTTTTTTAAAGTGAAAACTTCTTTACGCGATTTGGGCATTTTTTGAGATGGGAAAAACCATTGAATTCGCGCCACTGTTACCGTAACCGACACCGCTTTGGATGTGCTCGGCTGTCCTCTGGATGTAGGTACTCGGTTTTAATGTATATCCGAAATGTCAGTTACTGATGGCAAAGTATTCTGTTTGTGTTTTGTTTTCACTCCTGTCGGCACTCCCGGAGAGCCATTGTTTTTTTTTTAAGTGTGTTACCTCAGAACTCCGTTTTTTATAAGCCGTTTGATCATTGATGTAAGATCTTTTTGATCATGTTCTTTGGTTTTTTGTCCCAGGCATTGCTGGGGTATGGAGATGACCTACAGACAGCTCAGTGGCTGTGTGGAGGCTCCGTCATCAGCGAGAAGTACATCCTCACTGCTGCTCATTGTATATCAAGTCCAGCTGTGTAAGTACTCCGGTACAATCAATTCAGCTTATCGCAGTCCACTGCTGGACATAGGGCCTCTCCCAGACTGCGCCACAACACCCTGTCCTCCGCCTTCCGCATCCAGTCTGCCCCAGCCACTTTCTTTAGGTCGTCCGTCCATCTAGCTGGGGGGCGTCCCACACTACGCTTGCCGATACGCGGTCTCCACTCCAGGACTCGTCTGCTCCACCGAACATCGGTCCTTCGACAAATATGGCCAGCCCACTGCCACTTCAGTTTGTTGACTCTGCAAGCTTTGTTTGTAACTCCGGTTCTTTTTTTTTGGATAATTTTGCGGTTAACATGTGAATTTCATACATTTATATCACTATACATATACGTAGTATGTCACTACGGAAATGATGAAACTCTCACATAGTCCCCTATTTTTTCATATTATGGGGGGGTAAATATGCAGATCCCATACCTTAGGATAAGTAGTGGTCGTAGCCACTTATGGACATTTGCAATACCAGTGGCATCTTAGGCGCGTTGCCAGATTTTTCCTTTTGGAATTTCTTAGTGACAGCCCGGAGTTTGGAAGTTGGCGCTGTAAGGGATCCCTTCTTTTCGCATAATGTTCTTTTTCCTAATATACTTTGGCATAACTATTTTGGTATAGGTAATTTGTTTTGCCATATTTTTTTTAGCATACAGTTTATGTTGGCATAATTATCTTGAAGGTTAATTTAATTTGTTTTGGCATAAATTTAATTCGCATAATACTAAACAAAGTCAGGGGCACCCCAAGGTTCGGTTTGGTTAGGTTCCTTTAAGCCCTGCAGACAGAAATAGGATGCCCGCATGGCGGGGCTCCGTCGACCTGACGTCATTAGAAATAAAACGAGCATGCTAAATTTATGCTTTAGAATGTTAAGCTTAATCATTATTATGATTAGAGAAATTATGCTGAAAAAAATTATGCGTAAGCTGTTATGCGTAAATAATGTTATGCGAAAATATAATTAGGGAAACAAAAGTATACCAAGTTATAATTAGGTCTTAAAATTTTATCCTAATGGTTAGGAAACGGCGGTGTAATACCCCCGTGCCTCGGTGCGCACGTTAAGTCGTTGGTCCTGCGCCTGATCTCTCCCCGGTCGTGTCGGATTGCCGTCCCATCGGACTATGAGAGTGAGGGAAGAGAGAGTGCACACTTGTGCACTGTAATATTACCTGTGCCGAAGGCAAGTAAGGAAATTTATTCTGGAGGACTATTATTTATTAGAAGACTCTTTGAAGGATAAAATCAGGAATGAAATTATCCGGAAAAGAACCGGAGTTACCGACAGGTAACTCCGGTTCTTTTCCGGATAATTTCAAGCTATGTCTAGCTTGCAGAGTAAGCAAACTGAAGTGGCAGTGGGCTGGCCATGTCTGTCGAAGTACCGATGGCCGGTGGAGCAGACGAGTCCTGGAGTGGAGACCGCGTACCGGCAAGCGTAGTGTGCGACACCCCCCAGCCAGATGGACGGACGACCTTAAGAAGGTGGCTGGGGTAGACTGGATGCGGAAGGCGGAGGACAGGGTGCTGTGGCGCAGTCTGGGAGAGGCCTATGTCCAGCAGTGGACTGCGATAGGCTGAGTTGATTGATTATTTATTAGATAAGGTGGTATTCACAGATATAGATAGACCTAGATAATGCAAGTATCACGATTTGTATGAAAACCAAGCGTGCCATTTTTTGACTACCTACTATGATGTCACAAGTGCTATTTATTGATGGGAAAATAAAATCGATTCAAAGACGCCGCCGCGTGCGGCACCCGTCTAGCCCCACCCCCGGGGCCTAGCGCCAGCGCTCACGCTCACGCAGCCAGCAGTACACAGGACTGAGCGCGAATGTGGCGGCTTGTGATTTTTGTACGTAAGCTGGTGTGATATTTGGCACGCGAAGTAGTTGCTCTTGTGTTATCTAGGTGTATCTATATCTGTGATGGTAGGAGCTCTTTCAGATACGGGGATGTGGGACCCGCTGAGGAGCAGTGGGTCGAGGCCTGTCGGGGGAACGGTGAATGCTTATACGAATCCCGCACCCCCGGCCATAGGTAGAGGTGGAACACCACGGTGATTTTAGCCGGTAAGAGTCCCGAATATCCCGAATACCGCTCTGTCACCCCCACGATAGAGGAAGTCCATGAGGATTTCCACCGCGAGAAAAAAAAAGGAGCTTTTTCAGATAGACCTCTACTGAAACGCTCAATAATGTGCAAAAAAAAAAATAGTGACTCAATAAAAAAAAATCAATTCCGTTTTCAGTGGTCAAGTCAAGTTCGTAGCCTTAGGTATACTGAAGCGTTCCGACTCTCCCGAGTATTGGCAGACCCACAATGTGACGAGGATCATCGCCCACCCGGGTTACCAGCCACCGTCCAAGTACAATGACATCGCACTCCTCGAAACTATGAATCCGTAAGTACGGTATTTGGAAGTTCACCTTACTTTGTTAACTGCAGGGCAATTGCGTAACACTTTATCAATCGGAATCGGTTTCATTTTGACAGTTCAACAACATTCATTGCGTTATTTACGTGTTGAGCAGACAAATTTTTCGAACTTATGAAGCAATTGATTAGCAATTTGCTTCTAAATGATTCAAATTCCGATTGATAGTGTGTTACGCAATTAGGGTGCTGTTCTGGGTGTCTTGGTATCATCATACTAATATTTATAAAGGTCATAGCATACTTAAAATCAACTCGGAAAGGGATCGTCACCGTATCAACTCGAGCCATTCAGTATTCTTTGCATGAAACTCCCTACTTCAACGCACACTAATCGCCTCGCCTCGGGACAAGCTTACGAACCGCGGTACGGTGCGTGGTCAATTTGCAGTTCCCGCGCTTACGGCTCGTCGTCCCCGCGCTTATGTGTCTTCGTCCACCCTTACCCCTCTCACCCCTCTCGCAGCCTAACTGCAGCACCATCAACCAGCGGTTGGCGAGCCGTAGCCAAGTCAACGTATCGGAGCTGCTGATCCGCTTTGGTTACGCGCTTACGTTAGGTTGACGCCAGTTTGACGGCGAGGCGAAAGGCGATACGGTGACGATCCCTTTCCGAGTTGATATGTGTGCTATGATCTTTAATGCGAAAGTAAAAGAGAAGCATCTACTATGTCTCGACTTAGTTACACCCCAGGAGCATTTGCCTCCGGAGCGTGTCCTGCAGTGTCCTAAGTATAAGGAAAGCTCTCAATCGATTACGTACCTACCTAATTAGGCCGCTGCAGACACAATTTGTCGAAGTGGGGAATTACAGACCCATCCAACACCCAGTGCGAGTGCGGTGCTTCTGATCAGACCATGCCCCACTTTCTGGAGTGTTCTATGTTATGGGTTTGGTTTCCGCACTTAGTCCTTCAAATGGACCATTGTGCGTGGGCAATGGCGGCCGTCGGTGGTTATTCCAACCAGCCCACCTCCCTCCAGAAGCTGACTAAGTCTCCTGGTCTGTTGAGAACATCTGTGAATGATTTGGGTGTCCCGAGGGTTTCTGATCTAATCTTGGCGACGCCTGTACACTCAAAGAGCACATGCGCAATGATTTCATCAGCCTCCATGCAAGCCCTGCACAGGGGACTATCCGTTATGCCTATAGTGTGGAAGTGTTTGTTCAGCGAGCAGTGTCCCGTGATGGTCCCCGTCACCAGGCGCACGCCTTTCCTGTCCAGTCGTAGTAAACGTCTGGTTAGCTTGCCATCTTTCTGGAGTGTTCTAAGTGCCCGTTCACATGCACCTCGGATGACCTAGAGAATGCCACTGTTGCCGAAATCAACGTGGCCACCTACTGGGCTCGATGCTGAGTTGCTGAGCTTGATGTGGTGGCGTCTATACGTATTGTCACATATTGAATTTCTCGAATGCCCTATCAAACTGACAACTTTGATTTTCTATCCAGGATAATCTTCAGCTTCAACGTACTGCCTGCCTGTCTCCCGTTGGTACCAGAGTCAGCTGTGACGGCTGAAGCTACTGGATGGGGTGCCCTGGGACATCGTCAGGGTTTGGCAGACGTTTTGCAGACTGTACGTAGCTTTTTTAGTTTATTTTCACACCTCGAAACGTTAATAAAGTCCCACAGACCGAATTTCGGCCATGGCGAACAATCTTAGCGGAGACCAGCCAGCCATCAGCGTGGGAGATATTATACTGTACAAATGTGTGCGCAGACACAGGGGCACTCTTTCTTCCTTCACTTTCATGGTCCGATTTTATTTTATTTTATGTATGGGAAATCATCAAATGGCCCCCCCGCTCTGGGTGGAGCGGGAGGGAGTGTCAGACTCTTACTGACTAAAACCCACCCGTGTTCCTTCCTTAGCCCTTTATGTTCCGGGGTAGTGGTAACTCTTTCGGACAATCCCGCACCCCCGGCAGGCATCGGCCCTGGCAGGCATAGGCCCTTCCTTTTTGCTGACATCTCTTTGAGGCGCGCGTGGAACACGTACGCGCCGTCCGGCACGGGCCTGGTCCTGATCGGACGGTGAGCTACCCATTACTCTCCGTCCGCAGGCCCGCGCCTACGGTGGCCGGGAGTCGTCACGCGGCTCCCGATGCCCGGAGCGTCTCCCGCGGCGGTGGGACGTTGGGCTCTCTCCCTCAGCCGTCCCGCCACCTCCTTCGCTAGCATGACTACTTCGCAGAAGAAGGTGACTGCCTCCCACTCCCTCTCGCCCCGGACCATGGCTTGAACCAGGGCCGGACGCGAGAGGTCGCCGCCGCTGCCGATCGTCTCTACGAGGGCACGGCGGTGCTCCGTCCAAGCGGGGCAGACCTACACCGTATTTTATTGTCCGATGGGATGGCAATCCGACACGAACGGATAAATAATTGGGTGTACTATTAGTTACACATATTTCGATCTACCTCATCTGCCTAGCCTTTTCCTAACTATGTTGGGTCGGCTTCCAATCTAATCGGATGCAGCTGAATACCAATATTTTAAATGGAGCAACTGCCTATCTGACCTCCACAACCCAGTTACTAGGTAATACGATACCCTTTGGTAAGACTGGTTGTCAGAATTTCGGGCTTCTGACGACCCGTAACGACTGTCAAAGATCCACAAATCACAGCCGGGACCAACAAGCTTAACGTGCTTTCCGAGGCACAGAGGGGTCTTGGTATGTAAAGATGGTCACCCATCCATGGACCAACCGCGGCAAGCGTAGCTTAACCTGATCGATAGACCCGTGCGGCTGTCATTTCTTAGCCACAAGCCCCTCCTGTTCGATCCTATTTCGATCTACCTAAGCCTTCGAATTACAGGCGTGTTGTGTGTAGATTTAACCTCTTTTTTCATGACTTCTGACCAGGTAAGGCTGCAAAGGTATGAAGAGGCGAAGTGTTCGGAGCTGTATCCTAAACACCGACATCTGCGTGAAGGTTACAATCACACCTCGCAGATGTGCTACGGAGACACGAAGGACACTAAGGACACTTGTGAGGTATGAACGGTTTATATTACTAGTGTAGCTGGTGGTCAGGATACCCGCAGAAGCCGTGGGTGCTAGCTGGCTGGGTGACTCGCCGCTCTAAAGCTTGCGGGAGTGATGATGACGTCACGCTGAAGTAGGTGCACGAAGGCTGCGCTGACGTTCATGTTCGGGGTCACCAGTATAGAGGTATGAGGAACAGGGTGTAAAGTTCACTCAACCTCTATAGAAAAGGGAGGTTCCGACCAGACGGGTGTTGTGTCTGGCGGGCAACTGCCCAATGAGTCATGTCGGGCTGTTGTATCTATGCTAGTTGCGCGGTAAACTCTGCTTGCGAGATGCAGGATCTGCGTAACGTCAGTATGACGCGTTGTTCGCATGTGGCGTTGTAGATACCGCTACATTAGCTTCGTTTGCATGAAATGACAATGCCAGATCCTGCCCCAGCCATTTACAAAAAGTGTAAATCAATGAAAATAATTGTAATGAATATAGAACGTTTTCATAATAAATTGTTTTTTTCTTTACGAGTTGCGGATTACAAATCAATGTTAAAAGGAATTCAACCACTGAAATTCATTTTTACCATTTCCTAAGCTGTTTTCAGGCGACCATCTGCGTTATTAAATAAAAAGTTTGAAATACCTGCCAAACAAAAACTCGTATTTTACCTAAATGATTATTTAAGGATGATAATAGGGTAGTTTCCTGGGTAAAAAAATAATAATTCTAATTAGTCCGTCAGTTAGATTATCGAAAAATAATGGACCCTTATTTTTTCTTTTGTCAATCAAACAAAAAATGACAAAGATAAAGCGCGTCAAAATTTGGGAGTGGGGGTCGTGACGTCACGCCGTGCTAAAAAGTGTCGCACGGCGTGACGACGACGTTTGTTTGATTGACAAAAGAAAAAATAAGGGTCCATTATTTTTCGATAATCTGACTGACGGACTAATTAGAATTTTTTAGGAAACTAGCCTATTATGGTAATACTTAAATAATCATTTAGGTTACTGACTTGTTTATTTATTTATATATACTTTATTGTACACCACAAAAATATATCGGCACAGGATCAGACATATTGAAAAATAAAAGAGATTTTTTAAACGAAATTAGAATTTATTATAGCAAAACTTATTTAATTAATTCTAAAGTAAATTACGGTAAATCAGTTTCTTTGTTTTAATAGATAATTTAACATAACACCTTATAATAAATAGCAATGACACCCAGTAATACAGTAACACGTTCGAATAACCCAATGACACCTTAATTCAGACAAAAGAGCAATACAGAGAAGCAGAGTAACAATAATTAAGGGAAATACAACCTGTGCACCGGGCCACGCCTGAAGTCGGAATGCCCTTTCGCCGCTGTGCGGCCCCTTTTATACGCTAGCTTTGGAGGTGGGGTAATGCCGCAGTGCGCCACTACGCAGCACGGTGGGAGAACGTCGTAGCCGTGCTACGACGTGGCTACGTCGTAGCGCACACTTAGCTCAGTCTCGAATGACGTAGCGTACTACCGCGCGGCCCGATGCACGTGTTGTTTACAATGCGACGCCGACACGGCCATGCTGACGTGCGGACGTCCTCGTACGCTCAGCTTACAATGTTAAATCTAAAACACAAAAAAACTGATTAAGTACCGTTTGGTCATCCTGATCATTTCTGGTCCGGTTTACTTAGACCCTCCAGATATTTAACCACTTGGTCCAGTCAGCTACGACTCTACAAGGTTTGTCTCTTGGTCCGGTCAACTTCTGACCCTACAAGATCAACTTCCTGGTCCGGCAATTGTTATGCCCTTCAGGTGTGTCCCTACAGTTAAAACTGGACCGGACTTGTGTGTCCCTACAGTTAAAACTGGACCGGACTTGTGTGTCCCTACAGTTAAAACTGGACCGGACTTGTGTCCCTACAGTCAAACTGGACCGGACTAAGCTAGGCCGAACAAGTATTGTTCCTTTAGCTTACAGTCCCTACAGTCAAACTGGACCGGACTAAGCTAGGCCGAACAAGCATTGTTCCTTTAGCTTAATTAACTTTTTTTTTTTTTTTTTTTTTTGTTTCCCCCTTTTTTTTTATTATTTTTTTTTTTTTTTTTTTTTTTAATATTGCTTTCTGGACCGGTCTTCATTGACCCTACAGATTAACATTTTTTTTTTTTTTATTTTTTTTTTTTTTTTTTTTATTAACAAATAGCTCAATACTTCGGTTGATGTACAAGTGCTTCTGTTACAATTTTAATTGATTCAGGGCCAATAGATTCTACTTGAACAGCACGTAAACCAGGGTTTCTACAATTTGCATTATTATGAGAACTGGTAGACATAGTGTCACTTTTAGTAGACATGGTATCACTATTGGCAGATATGGTATCACTATTGACCGACATGGTATCATTATTGGCAGACTGAATAGCATCATTGTTAATCTGTTGCCTAGTCTCATGAACAAGAACCTTTCTATTATTATTCGCCGACACGTCGTCCTCATCATAAGTTTCCGCGATTTCCAAAAAGAATGACTGACCACGGGGTACTTCTCGCAAATTTTCATGAGAGTATTTGTAGACTATTGTTCACATTAATGTGTTTTAATTCGTACCTATAATTTTCCAAAAGTTAAATTTCAAATCATAGCTCTAAATGAGAAATACCTCCTGACATTAGTTCGTTTCACACAGACCTCACTGGTAAAGAAAAGGAACCCTTGATTGAAACACCAACCAAACACTCCCCACATTTTATACAGAATCTCTCCACCACGCGCACCAAAACCGGTGAGCTAAAAATCGATCCCACAGATCCCAATAAAACCGTACATAGGCGACCCCACAGGCTATCACCCACCGAGCCAGGAATCGCCAATGACAAGGTTCAAGAACCACCAGACGCCAACATAATTCGAGAAGGTTCCCCGCCTTTCGCGAGTCCTATATTATTCATAAAAAAAGAAGGACGGCAGCGATCGCATGTGTGTCGATTACCGGGAACTCAATAGCAATACTCGACCAGACAACTACCCTTTACCACTGATTAGTGATCAAATCATGACATAGTAGTCATGGCTGAAACTATGGAGGACCTCAGTACAATGCTTGATGACCTCAGTAGAGCCTCTGAAAGAGTGGGTCTGAAAATGAACATGGACAAAACGAAGGTCATGTCAAATGCCCATGTAACACCCACTCTCATGAAGATCGGAGACGCTACACTCGAAGTCGTGGACGAGTATATTTACCTAGGACAAACTGTCCAGTTAGGTAGGTCCAACTTCGAGAAAGAGGTCAATCGTCGAATCCGACTCGGCTAGGCAGCGTTCGGGAAGCTACGCAATATCTTCTCGTCCCACATACCGCAGTGTCTCAAGACGAAAGTCTTTGACCAGTGCGTGTTGCCAGTGATGACATATGGCACTGAAACGTGGTCGCTCACAATGGGCCTTATTAGAAGGCTGAAAGTCACTCAAAGGGCAATGGAGAGGGCTATGCTTGGAGTTTCCCTGCGGGATCGAATCAGAAATGAAGAGATCCGCAGGAGAACCAAGGTAACCGACATAGCCCGAAGAATTGCCAAACTTAAGTGGCAGTGGGCAGGGCACATTGCTCACAAAACAGATGGCCGATGGGGCCGAAAGGTTCTGGAGTGGCGACGGCGTACCGGAAGGCGTAGCGTTGGAAGGCCTCCCACAAGGTGGACCGACGACCTTGTGAAGGCCGCAGGAACTCGTTGGATGCGAGAAGCACAAAACCGGTCGAAGTGGAGGTGCTTGGGGGAGGCCTATGTCCAGCAGTGGACGTCTTTCGGCTGAAATGATGATGATGATGATGATGAGTGATCAAATCGACAAGTTACACGGGGCCTGCCTCTTCTCTAGCCTGGATATGGCCTCCGGATCCCACCAAACCTGCGTCCATAAGGAGTCTATAGAGAAAACTGCCCCCGCTACACCTTCGGGTCAGTTCAAGCACCTAACCACGCTGTTCGGCTCTTGAAACGCTCCACAGGTTTTTCAGAGAGCTACAAATACCGCACTTAAACCTCTTAATGACGACAAAATCCTGGCCCACGCGGATGACGTACCCTCCGCATCATAGACCGTTCAAGAAGGGCTGATTCGTTCAAATAGACTGCTCGACAAATTATACGAACTTTACTGGGTCCAAAACATGTCCAAACTTGTTGAGAAATTTGTAGACTCATGCGCCGCCTGCAAGGCTTCCAAAGGTCCGCCGGGTGCCCAGCAGGCCCGTCTACACTCAATCCCCCAAACTGGCAATTCCATGGCACACAATTCATCCAGATTCAACTGGGAAACTTAGCGGAAAAAGTGAGCGTAAGGAGCACCGCTCCGTGATTATTGACGGCTTTACAAAACTCTTCTTGTCAGAGCACACCTCAACCCAAAATGCATCCGATGCTATCAAATCACTTCAAAAAAATGCAGTGAACCCGCTTGGCGCTCCCAAAAGAACAACTGCAGATCGTGGTCGGTCATACGTCAATACTATATTTAAGAATTCTTGCAAAGATAATCGTATTAATTTACATCCAACAGCCACTGGCTCCAGCAGGGCCAATGGCCAGGTCGAGCGAAAATCATGCTCACCACGGCCGAAACAGACTCGAACAGCCCATGGCAGGAAAATGCAGGCCACATCCAACTAGCCCTCAATAGCACTCGCTGTAGAGTAACAGGGCTCACGCCCTCGGAACTGATACCCGGTATCAAGGGCAGTTCATCAGGGTTATCAAGAGCATCCACAAGTCACCCTGACGAAGACAGGCTAAACCTCGAAACCATACGATCCGATGCTTTCGCCAGCATAAAAAAAGCTGGCCCAATATGACACAGGTCGATTCAACAAGGGCAGAGTTGCAGCAAAACCCCTCTCAGTAGGTGACCTTGTCCTCGCCAAATGCGAAGAGAGACACCAAACGAAACCAGACCGCAAATACAAAGGCCCCTCCAGAGCAACCCATGAAATATTAAGCTGGCTTGATTTTTGTCAGACACATCGCGGCGCGGCCCTTTAGAGAGTGAGTGAGGGCTAAAATAAGGTCTACACTTCTAGGTTCTTATCGACTGCATACTGGGTGTCACGTGGGAGGTGTCATACTATCTGCTATTTTTTTTTTTTTTTTTTAAATAGATTCCATACTAGCCGAAACAAAAATGACATTTGTTCCTGTATTAAATTGCCGGCAGTCCCAGATAAAGGTGGGAGTGGGTCTGATCCCACTTCTGATATCGGCACAGGATCAGACATATTGAAAAATAAAAGAGATTTTTTAAACGAAATTAGAATTTATTATAGCAAAACTTATTTAATTAATTCTAAAGTAAATTACGGTAAATCAGTTTCTTTGTTTTAATAGATAATTTAACATAACACCTTATAATAAATAGCAATGACACCCAGTAATACAGTAACACGTTCGAATAACCCAATGACACCTTAATTCAGACAAAAGAGCAATACAGAGAAGCAGAGTAACAATAATTAAGGGAAATACAACCTGTGCACCGGGCCACGCCTGAAGTCGGAATGCCCTTTCGCCGCTGTGCGGCCCCTTTTATACGCTAGCTTTGGAGGTGGGGTAATGCCGCAGTGCGCCACTACGCAGCACGGTGGGAGAACGTCGTAGCCGTGCTACGACGTGGCTACGTCGTAGCGCACACTTAGCTCAGTCTCGAATGACGTAGCGTACTACCGCGCGGCCCGATGCACGTGTTGTTTACAATGCGACGCCGACAAATACATAACATGAAATAAACACATCAAACACTACAAAATATACAATGGGCGGCCTTATCGCTTTCTGCGATCTCTTCCAGGCTTCTTCTTAGCTAAAGCATTAGGAAGTGGTGAAGGGCGGGCGTTTTGGGGGTCTGTCTTAAGTAATTTTGACGTTCAAAAAGTGCTGTTTCTCAGGAATAAATGACTTTGGATTTTGATTTTTCACGCGAAGTCGCGGATAGAAGCTTCTATTTTTATAAATGCAAAGAGTCAAAACCAAATAATTTTGTCCCCAGGGCGACAGCGGTGGCCCTCTTCAAACTGAAAACGAGTTCCTGAGCTGCGCATACACAGTGCTGGGCGTGACGTCATACGGCAGACAGTGCGGCATCTCTGCCGGCTCCGGCATGTACACCCGGGTCTACCACTACGTGCCCTGGATTGAGAGCATCGTGTGGCCTTGAAGGAGTCGGCAGGAATGGTGGAAGTAACTGTTAAGTTGAGACTTCAACGCCAAAAAACTGCCGAGGAATGAATTCAGTGTTAATAAATGATTATAAGTTTTGAGGTTTTTTATTAGTGGCTTTTACCTTTTTAGAGCTCCTTAGACAGATACTAAAATAGGCTTTAGGTTCAGGCCTACGCCGTACCGTATGTCTGTCCGACTATCCACTTGTCCATCCTTATCTATCAAAAGGCCAAAGCCTTTTGGCCCCGCACAGGTGTTCTTTTTTTGTTGTTTTTACTATTATGTTAGTTTTATCTCAGCATGCTAATTCGATAATTGAAAAAAAAATACCGCAGCGCTGGTATTCCCTATAGGGCCGCTGTGATGCCACGGACACACCTACGAATATTTATAATAAATCTCACTAGAGGAATGAAAATAGGTTCTAAAGGTCATATCACATATATCAACTCGGAAAGGGTTCGTCACCGTATCAATTAGTATTCTTTGCATGAAACTCCCTACTGCTACGCACACTAATCGGAATCGTAACGTAATCGCCTCGCTTCGGGACAAGCTCACGAACCGCGGTGCGGTGCGTGGTCAACTTGCAGTTCCCGCGCTTAGGTACGTCTCTCCGTACCCGAGCTTACGTTTCTTCGTCCATCCTTGCCCCTCTCACCCCTCGCGGCCTGCTGCAGCACCATCAACCAGCGATCGGCGAGCCGTAAGCGCGGCGTCGCCTTGCCGTAGCCGAGCCGACGTATCGGAGTTGCTGATCCGCTTTTGGTTACGTGCTTACGATAGGTTGACGCTTGTTTGACGGCGAGGCGAAAGGCGACACGGTGACGATCGCCTTTCCGAGTGGATATGGGCCATTCAAGTATTACGTAAGCACTACAGGGGGGCGGGGGGTCTTTGCCTTGCTTATTTTTGATGGCATGGGGGGGTCTGGATGGTGATTACGTCAGCAGTATTTATTTTACTTTTTCGGATTTTCTACAAAATTTAATCGATTTCGGTTTGAACACATATGGCAACTCTACTTGTCTATGCTTGAAAACGAAACGCATATATTTGCTGCTCATGAATCAATAAAAAAACCAGAGGTGTTTTGTGTGTTGTGCTGTCTTTTATGTGCGCCAAATAAATTAAAAAATGCACCAATGTTTACGTAAGCATGGGGGGCCGGGTAAGAGCTTTGCTTACTTGCTGACGAGGGGGACGGGGGGGTTAATAATTGCACAAAATCTGCTTACGTAATACGTGAATGGCCCCTATGTGTGCTATGAAATGAAATGAAACCTAATGAAACCTAACCTATGACGGTAGTGGAGGTATAAGCCCACGTTGCACGTACGTTAAAAATGCGGCGGCATTTTATCGCATACTGGATTTTCAACTGTCGGTGTTGAGCCGAGGGTAGAGAATCCAACAGAGAGCATCCCAGCTCGTCAAAAAAACACTGTTGAATTGCCAACTCTCGGTGCTAAGTAGTGCTTTAAGAAATAGCCACGGGAAAAACGGTCCCGTGCCAACCTGGGCTAAGAATTTCGGTGGTACGGAACCTTTAGTACCCAAGTCCGACCAGCATAGCTATTCACAAACACTCGATACGCTTCCGTATCGTATCGAACTTTAATCATTGTTATCGTAGGAGTCTTCTAAACGCTGTTCACAAGTCCAAAACCCGAAAATTTTGTCAGTTTAAATCAAATAGACGCCCGCTATTCCTCCAACAGCTGTTTGCTGTTGAGGGCAAGTCAAATCAGGTTATCGAATTGTCAGGTTTGTACGATAGCCTGTCGTATGGTTGTGAATCAGGGCTCTGGGCCGTCTTTACCCGAGGGTGCAAGGGGTGCGTGGCACCCAGGCGTGGGGTCTTAGAGGCGCAAGCCGGAGGGAAGCGCCAGGGTAGCCTGTGAAATTTAAAATTACTATTTCATGAAATATCAATCAATCGTTTTTTATGACTGAACTAAATCAATTGAAAGACGAAATATACAACCTGACACTGATCTGCAAATTGCAAAAAAATGTAGGAAATAACAAGTAAAATTGAATTTCGCGGGCTACCTTGGTGCTTCTCCCTAAAAATTGGACTCCAAAATCTAGTTTTTTTTTTTTTTTGCCAAAAAACATAGAGCCTGCGGTCCCCAGACTGTTTTTCGCACCCCGGCGCCCAATATGGTTAAGACGGCCCTGAGTCCGACTCGTACTTGGCCTGTTTTCTTTGATAGAGAAGAGTATCTTAGAACGCCACCTGTAGGCTATGGGATAAATACACCCAAATAGGCTCGGATGGAACAGTCGATATTAGTGCAGGATATCAACTCAGGGCGGCGGCTGATGAACGTCTAGCACGTCAAAGGCGGCGCCCACGGACCCAGTCAGGCGGTCCACTGTACACCCACCAACTCGCACTAGACAAGTGCGGTGGGTTAATTTGCCTAAACCCCTACTCTCTCATGAGAGAGTAGGGAGGCCTTTGCCCTGCAGTGGGATGTCACAGGCTAATAAAAATAAGATAAGAAATAAGGTCAGTATAGGAGGTAGTCTAGAAAAAAACTCATTTCCTTCCAACAACAATTTTATTTAATCACAAACCGTTAAAAAATTCGCCGGCCATCATTCAAGCCCACACGATGCTTTCAATCCAAGGTTTGTAGTGAGCCACCCTGGTGTAGACACTAGGAGTGCTGGTATTAGGACCACAATGGGTAAAACCAAATGACGTCACTCCGATTATGGTGTAGATACAGCGGGAGAATTGAGTGGTGATCATCAAAGGTTCACCGGATAGACCCTGGAAAACATGAAAAATGAAAAAAATGTTTATTAGTTTTAACAAGTTTTCTTACATTACTAGGTAGTGATTGGAGCCTCCTTTTAAGCTAATAAAACCTGTATTAGGAGACTCCGCTCTTCCATACATTGTTGGTTTTAACTATAAACTTCGTTGTATCTATGCTAGTTGCGCGGTAAACTCTGCTTGCGCGATGCAGGATTTGCGTGACGTCAGTATGACGCGTTGTTCGCATGTGGCGTTGTAGATACCGCTACACCTATAATGTAGGCTTACGATGTAGGTTTTATTTACCTGACAAGCATCAGGAGAATGAGTCTTGCTTCCATAGCACATCTGTGTTTCGTAATCAATTCCCTCCCTTAAGTTGCGATTCGGCCGCGCATACGCAGTCTTACACTCTTCTTGGCTAAACTCGTCCAAGTTAATCTGGAAATGAACAAACAAATAAGTATTTGAAAAACATTATAGAGGATAGCAAACAGAACTATATGAAGTCTATTCAAACTTATGTTTCAAATTAATATTTAAACAAATATCAACTTTATTTAAATGGTGATTAGGTTGATTTCAGAGTGACTAGCACTATTGAAAAAGTTATAAAAATGTTTGTAGTTGTAGCGTAAACTGAACTTTATTGTGTAGGGTCTAAAGTTATTTTTCCATAAACTCATATTTGTTTACATTTTTGGCAAATAAATCGAGAATGCAGATTACTTACATTGTATAATCATAACAGTATAATACGGGGTGTTACGGAAAGGGTATATCAATACAAACGGGTTGAAGAGTGTATCTGGTCTAGAATCTCTGTGCTCTCAGCTCAAAAGTATTAACTTTGAAAATGCTTAATATTTTTTTTTTATTTCGACATCACGGCGCTGCACTGGCGCGCGGCGGCGTGATGTGCGTGTACTAGGCGCACAGACACACTACAGATAATGGATAATGACCCTCGTAGTGCGGTGACACGTTTGTTGTAATTTCAATTTAATAAACTATTGAAATAAAAAAATATTAAGCATTTTCAAAGTTACTGCTATTGAGCTGAAATTTTGTACAGAGATTCTAGACCAGATACACTCTTCAACCCGTTTGTATTGATATACCCTTTCCGTAACACCCTGTATAATTATGGGTAGGTAGTAGGTATGTAGTAAGGTGGTGCATTGTTATGTAAAAGAGCGCCTCTCGCCATCAAACGTAAAAGTTTGGCGAGTTTAGCTGTATTATAATATCATTAAATAAAAACTAAAAAAAAAAAAAAATAGCCTCCCGACCGATTTCGGTCACGGTGGCCAATCTCAACGGAGATTAGCCAGTTCCGCGGGAGATATTATAGTGCACAAGTGTGTGCGCAAACACAGGTGTACTCTCTGTTCCTTTACTCTCATAGTGTGGAACTCTCTGCCGGCATCTGTGTTCCCTCCCACATTTAACCCGTCTGCCTTCAAATCAAGAGTGAACAGGCATCTTCCGGGCACGTTCGTTCCATCATAAACCTCATCTATCGCTTTCCATCAGGCGTGATTGAGGTCAAGAGTGCGCCCATTTAGCAATAAAAAATAAAAAATAGTCTGATGGGACGGCAATCCGAGTGTCTATGATATAATGATTATCATTCATTAGTACAGGCACCAACGTTACTATTTTTTCTGTAGTGTTAATTTTTAGTTGGAAAATTGTTTTTGTTACCTTAAGGTGAATGCGCAGTTGTAGCCCGCGAAATTCAATTTTCTTACCTTTTTGCAATTTTCAGGTCAGTGTCAGGTTGTATCTTGATCAAAATATGATTTGCGACTATAACAGGTACCTACGTATTTACAGAATTAAAATCATTAATATTTCTAAGTTAGATTTGTACCATAAGAACAAATCTCATATGGATAAGTGCTTATGGTATCTACAAATGTAACTTAAAGAGATATTTTAATGATTTTAATGACTATAATTCTGTAAATACATATCTAATAAAGTCGCGAATCATATTTTGATCAAGATACAACCTGACACTGACCTGCGGGGCAATTGCGTAACACATTATCAATCGAAATCGGTTTAATTTTGACAGTTCAACAGCATTCATTGCGTTATTTACGTGTTGAGCAGACAAATTTTTCGAACTTATGAAGCAATGGATTAGCAATTTTCTTCAAAATGATTCAGATTCCGATTGATAGTGTGTTACGAAATTAGGGTGCTGCAAATTGCAAAAAACGTAAGAACATTTGAATTTCGCGGTCTACCACTGCGCATTCACTTTAAACGTGTTTTTTCTGAAGATTGGTGACCTACCGTCTGGATCGTGTCAGCCATTTCAGTGGAAGCCGAATTCAGGTCTTTCCATGTGGTGGTGATAGCCGTCTCAGCATTAGCCGCTTTTACGTGGAGACAGGCTGGCAGCACGTCTTTGTTGAATGTAATCCTGAAATCGAGATATTCACTTATTCTACCAGGATTTTTGAAGTGAAAACTTCTTTAGCGGCGTTGAACACTTTTTGTAATGGGTAAAAAATGTTAAACTCGCGTCAGGACACGTGACCGTCAGGAGAGATTCCCCCCCCCCCCTCTCTTTCTACGGCGGCGCCAACCGAAGTGAACCAAGTTTAGTGACACACGACAATGGATGGATGGATGGATGGATGGATAGATGGATGGATGGATGGATGGATGGATGGATGGATGGAGTGGAAGTGGAAGTGGTAGTGGAAGTGGAAGTGGAAGCGGAAGTGGAAGTCGAAGTCGGAGTCGGAGTCGAAGTCGAAGTCAAAGTCAAAGTCAAACACAAAGTCAAAGTCAAAGTCAAAGACAAAATCAAAGACAAAGTCAAAGTCAAAGTGGAAGTCAAAGTCAAAGTGGAAGTCAAAGTCAAAGTGGAAGTCAAAGTCAAAGTGGAAGTCAAAGTCAAAGTGGAAGTAGAAGTAGAAGTGGACGTGTCACACTGCTGTGTATTCGTAACATTCGTGTATATAAAGTGTTAAAAATATGGAAATTGAACAAAGTGCATCTATTAATGAAAAAAGGGACGCAGAAATAGTGAAAAAAAAAATGAGTTATATTAATTCAATTAACAATTGATTTATTTCAACGTTAATATTCAAGTTTTCACTTCTGCCGCCACTCCCGGAGTGCAACCCGTTTTTTTTAAACAACAACAATAGATTGTATTTATGGTGCACTAGCTGCGCCTCGCGATTTCACCCACATAAATATCGATCCCGTGGGAATATCGGGATAAAAAGTAGCATATATGTTAATGCAGGGTGTCAGCTACCTCCATGCAAAATTTTATCAAAATTGGTCCAGCCGTTTGAGCGTGAAGAAGTAACAAACATATAAACACACACACTCATAAACTTTCGCCTTTATAATATTATTGTGAGGTTTTTATACTTACGGAGTTTCTGTCTCAATGAGGGCGATGTCGTTATATTTACTAGGAAACTTGTAATCTGGGTGTGGGATGAATCTCTTCACCTTATGAGTCTGCCAGGCAGTGGGCGAGTCTGAGCGTTTCTCAACACCCAACGCGACGAACTTCGGGCCATCACTGTGAAAGTTAGAAGAATGTTAAAATAGTCTTTTTATCACATCTATTCAAAAAGAGCTAGTGTATTCTTCGTGAACAGGGACTTAAATAGCTCTTTAATCCCTAGGGACTAAAAGTGGTTTGAATTTGGAATGTGGATATTGTTAGTAAAAGTCATAGAAAAGTTTGACTTAAGTGCAGTTTTATGTCATACAGGGCTATAAAGGGAATTTTCACTTCTCATGCCCTAAAAGTCAGTCTTTATGTTGTGCTTAGGCGACATAAAATCGCTTTTTATGTTCTAGTGCCTACCTAAAGTATTTTTTTTTCTAAGACTTAAGTAATCAGGCCCAACAGCCACATGCACAATGAAACTTCGCAGATTAAAGTCGTGATTTATTTCATTTTCTTTAATTTATACCACTTCCGTGTTTTCTATCGTTAATTTAATAAAATCAGGTAAAATAGTTGCCATTTATTATTTAAAAAGGCAAAGAAACGTTTTCATTTTTTGGCAGTATGAAGTACCGAAGTCGAATGACAAATGTTGAAAATTAAAAAAAAAAAAACTTTTAAAAAGTTTCGTGGCGGTATTATCTGTGGTGGCGGGAATTAGCTATGGATGCAAAATTTTTGATTAATTATGTACTGTATACTTTATGCCTGTTTCATTTTCTCGCAATCGAAGTGAAAAGCAGAGTGTATAACTCAGGCATAAACGAGCCATTTTACCCCTTGACTTAACTATCCACTCTCGCCTGCGGCTCGGGTGGATATAAACGTCTCGGGTTAAAATAGCTTATTTTATGCCTTAGTTGTACAATCTACTATTATTAACACTTTACTCAGATACTTTTAAAAAGGTATTTAGGTTTTCTTACTTCGATGTACCCCGATTATTGAGGACATGAGCAGCGGTCATGATATAGTTTTTGCTGATAATGGAACCCCCAGCACTCCACTCAGCTGATGCTAAGTCTTCACCGTAACCCAGCATTGCCTGGTGATTGGAAAAACAGGAATTAACATCTGCAATCAAAATCTTGGTCATTACTAAGCGGTTCCCTATCCATTTGCATAAAATTTTGAGACCTAATATAACTAGGCATACTTTTGTTTCTCCTAATTATATTTTCGCATCACATTATTTACGCATAACAGCTTACGCAGAATGTTTTAAGCATAATTTCTTTACTCATAATAATGATTAAGCATAACATTCTAAAGCATAGCATGGTCGTTTTATTTCTAACGACGTCAGGTCGACGGAGTCCCGCCGCGCGGGGCTCCTATTTCTGTCTGCAGGGTTTAAAGGAACCTAACCAAACCGAACCTCGGGGTGCCCCTGACGTCGTTTAGTATTATGCGAATTAAATTTATGCCAAAACAAATTAACCTTAAAGATAATTATGCCAACATAAACTATATGCCAAAAAAAAATATGGCAAAGTATTATTATGCCAAAACAAATTATGCCAAATTAGTTATGCCAAAGTATATTAGGAAAAAGAACGTTATGCGAAAAGTAGGGATCCCCTTCTAAGCAGCATAGCTATTGATAACCATTCGATACGGTTCCGTGCCGAATTGAAAATCAATCGAATGTTATTGAAGAAGTCCTCTTAACATAATCAGCCTATAATGTTCCCACTGCTGGGACACAGGCCTCCTCTCAGTGAGAGTGAGTGGGCCGTAATTCACCACGCGGGTCCAGTGCGGGTTGGCAGATGTCACAGGTCTTCGAATAATTGGTTCTAGGACATGCCGGTTTCCTCACGATGTTATCCTTCACCCTTTTGAGAGCAGTGGTGATGAAATAATGTATAGAAAGTAATGCGCCTGTCTGGGTTCGAACCTACGACCTCCAACTCGTAAGTCGAGGCCGTTACCACTGGGCGAACGTGGCAGCTGCTCTAGTCTATTGGTTCTAAGAAAACATAGACAATGTCTAACAGATTGACAACTGTACAACTTCTACCAACGCCATTATATGGTTTACAATCACAGTTC
Organism: Amphipoea oculea; assembly: GCA_945859645.1. Classification (NCBI taxonomy): domain Eukaryota; kingdom Metazoa; phylum Arthropoda; class Insecta; order Lepidoptera; family Noctuidae; genus Amphipoea; species Amphipoea oculea. Next base: position 10,104,485 of record OX243891.1, on the reverse strand, counting down.
TCAGTTTAAGTACCTAGGGCACATTGTGACTGACACCTTGAGGGATGACCAGGATGTAGAGAGAGAACGGAGGGCACTGTCGGTACGAGGGAACATGCTGGCATATAGATTTGCTCGTTGTACGGTAGACGTTAAATTGACGCTATTTAGAGCGTATTGTCAAAGTTTCTACACGAGTGGTCTATGGGTTAAGTACACACAAAAAGCCTACAATGCCCTCAGAGTTCAGTACAATAACATTTTCAGGGCACTGTTGCGGCTCCCGCGTTCGTGTAGTGCTTCAGGTATGTTTGCGGACGCGCATATAGATGACTTCTATGCAATTATGCGGAAGAAAACCATGTCAGTGTTGAAAGCCGTGCGGGGGAGTAGCAACCGTATCCTGAAAATGATAGCGGATAGGTTGGACGCGGCTGTGTTCAAGCGTTTCATCAATCTCCATGTGAGAGGTGCGGGTTGATGAAGCGACATTATTATTTGTCACTTTTACTTTTATTTTTTTACCACTTTTATTTTTGTATCTACTAACATAGATTTTTAAGTTTTTATTGTTATTTTTATTTTTTTCAATAGAAAACCATGTAATTTAAAAAACTAACAATTTTAAAATAATAATATGTACAAGTATATAAAAAGGGAGGGAAAATAAAGTTTTTATTGTAACTAACATGATGGGCCCTGGTTGTCTGAAATAAAACATTTATTAATAATCGTCCTGTCCATATTCAGCACCCCCGGAAGGATTTTGAAGGAAATTCCTTATCCATTGCTCCTTTTCCTTAATTTTTTACCTACGTCGATCGACCCGTGCCACGACTCCAGGAGTCCCTACCGCCGAAACCATTGTGACGTTTGTAAATTCGTAGAATTAGGCCGAAGGTGCGCGCCACGTTAATTTAAGTACTTGTGATGACTCTCGACCCTGGTCTGTCCACTTGAAGAAACAGCCATAAGTTTAACAGCGGTCAATAGAATTTTTTGTATAAGAGTCGTTTATAAGTAGCTGTAAATAGCGAGGCGCCCCGTGGCGCGCCGAGAAAAAGTGTTCTGGCTGGGACAGTCTAGACGATGACACGGGGGAGCGGGGCGCGTGAGTGGGTAAGGATAATGGCAGCCGATTCCCTTGTTCACAAAGGAAACTAAATTTAAGTTAAGTGCATCTTTTTCTTTCTACGTGGTGTTACGTAAAGGGTATATCAATACAAACGGGTTGAAGAGTGTATCTGGTCTAGAATCTCTGTACAAAATTTCAGCTCAAAAGCAGTAACTTTGAAAATGCTTAATATTTTTTTATTTCGATAGTTTATTAAATTGAAATCATAACAAACGTGTCACCGCACTACGAGGGTCGTTATCCATTATCTGTAGTGTGTCTGTGCGCCTAGTACACGCACATCACGACGCCGCGCGCCAGTGCAGCGCCGTGATGTCGAAATAAAAAAATATTAGCACTTTCAAAGTTAATGCTTTTGAGCTGAAATTTTGTATGGAGATTCTAGACCAAATACATTCTCCAACCCGTTTGTATTGATATACCCTTTCCGTAACACCCTGTATATCATTAAGAAAAGGACAGAACATAAATGTTAGTTTAGTCCTGTCAAATTAATCAGCGCCTGACATAAATTGACGTATTTCTAGTAGCCAATTTTTTAATTACGTCGAAACTTGTCTATGGAGTAGGTACCTTGATTTGACAGGACTAAACTAATATTTATGTTCTGTCCTTTTCTTAATGAAATAGAAAGAAAAAGATGCACTGAACTTAAATTTAGTTTAGTTTGTGAACAAAACAAGAGAATCGGCGGCAATGTAAGATTTTATAAATAAATTTTAAAATGCCATACCAGGTGAGGATATTGAGCACCAGGTTTAGACCCTGGTGGTGGGGCGCCTCCGATGCCCCACAACCCTATTCTGTGGCATTTCTGATCCTCGTCATAGTTCTTGCTGATGCCAGAATAGAAACCACCTTCGCGACACCTATACGGTAGAGTGTCTAAGTACTCGAGACAACCTGGAAAATTTAGATAGTTTTTATAAATTGGTTATCAAAGGATTACCGCAAAACGGGGCTACTTTGACTTCCCGTTTATGCTCACTAGTTCCTTCGCGTTGTTCCTTTGAAGGAACTACTGAGAATTTTTGTATCAGTAGTTCCTTTGAAAAAGTTAAAGGAACTACTGAGACTAAATATTTGCATTAGCAGTTCCTTTGAAGGAACTACTGAGAACTTTTTGTTCAGTAGTTCCTTTACAAAAGCTGAAGGAACTACTGAGACTAGATAATTCCTTTAGCAGTTCCTTTGAAGGAACTACTGAGAACTTTTTGATCAGTAGTTCCTTTACAAAAGCTGAAGGAACTACTGAGACTAGATAATTCCTTTAGCAGTTCCTTTGAAGGAACTACTGAGAACTTTTTGATCAGTAGTTCCTTTGCAAAAGCTGAAGGAACTACTGAGACTCGATAGTTCCTTTAGCAGTTCTTTTGAAGTAAATAAACATATATAAAGCTGCCCGCTGCTGCCGCATGCAGGACCGTAGGTTTGCTCGATGTACTAAGTAAGTAAATATCGTTTATTACCGTTGGATCCTGTTTTTTGATCCCGTTTTTTAGGTATTACCGATAGATCCCGTTTGCTATTTCCGTTGAATCCCATATTATAACAACATGTGTACATTTCAGAAGAAAAGTGATTTACCTTTATCAAACACTAAAAAGAGATTATTTTTAGTGGGTTACCCGGAACCGAACTAGTTAGATTAGGTTAATTATTAAAAAAAAAACAATGCTTGGTTAGGTTAGGTTAAAACTGTCGTTTATGCTCACTAGTTCCTTCGCGTTGTTCCTTTGAAGGAACTACTGAGAATTTTTGTATCAGTAGTTCCTTTGAAAAAGTTAAAGGAACTACTGAGACTAAATATTTGCATTAGCAGTTCCTTTGAAGGAACTACTGAGAACTTTTTGTTCAGTAGTTCCTTTACAAAAGCTGAAGGAACTACTGAGACTAGATAATTCCTTTAGCAGTTCCTTTGAAGGAACTACTGAGAACTTTTTGATCAGTAGTTCCTTTACAAAAGCTGAAGGAACTACTGAGACTAGATAATTCCTTTAGCAGTTCCTTTGAAGGAACTACTGAGAACTTTTTGATCAGTAGTTCCTTTGCAAAAGCTGAAGGAACTACTGAGACTCGATAGTTCCTTTAGCAGTTCTTTTGAAGTAAATAAACATATATAAAGCTGCCCGCTGCTGCCGCATGCAGGACCGTAGGTATGCTCGATGTACTAAGTAAGTAAATATCGTTTATTACCGTTGGATCCCGTTTTTTGATCCCGTTTTTTAGGTATTACCGATAGATCCCGTTTGCTATTTCCGTTGAATCCCATATTATAACAACATGTGTACATTTCAGAAGAAAAGTGATTTACCTTTATCAAACACTAAAAAGAGATTATTTTTAGTGGGTTACCCGGAACCGAACTAGTTAGATTAGGTTAATTATTAAAAAAAAAACAATGCTTGGTTAGGTTAGGTTAAAACTGTGACCCCTACGCACGAGCCGAGCGAGCGAAGCGAGCGGTGCCGCGGCAGCGGCCGGCGAGTGCCAGAAACGACTAGATTATATAGAAAATGAGTTGTTTGTGAAATAAATAGTATACGAAACGTTGGTTGTAAACTAAAAATTTGTCAATGGAGTTTTGGTGAAACATTAGTGAACCCCTCATTTTATTATAAACAATTTTGTTGTTGAAAGTACCCGCATTCATATTTTTTAAGCATTCGGGATCCAACGGAAATACTTTTCGGGATTCAACGACAATAAAACGTAATTATCTTGCATTTTTTAAATTCGGGATCCAACGGAAATACATAATAATGTTTTGCGGGATCCAACGCCAAAAATATTAAAATGGGATTCAAAAACGGGATCCAACGGTAATAAATCGTAAATATAACTCTTTTTAGGGCATATTGCATATTAAATACATTTTCCGATTTCGCTTCTTCCGGACAGAATATTATTATTAAAATTTTTATGTCCCCATCATAATAGTCGGCAAGCAAGAATTTATCGAATTGTACAGGAACCTGGACATCTGCAAAATTGGTAGAACATGATTTTCTAATTTTAGCGTCTTTGGGTTGCGTCTTTCTTGCAGTTCTCATTATGGGCTGTTTCTTTTATTTGAACGTTTTTTTGATGCATTAATGTATATTTAAATTAAATAATAATTAATTAATTATGTATATTTAAATGGAAGTAAAAGTAAAGGGATGCCATTATCACTTCACCGAATGCTTGAGGCGCAAAGCAAAAAGTATTGGTTGTGCGAAAACAAAGGCACAGAAAAGGATAATTCAACTCTGCTGTTCTTTACCATTCCTTCCGGAAAATGAAATAGAAAGAGGTTGGTGTTATATAAAAAGAGAAATAGGTGAAGAAGATCGATTTCTGACAAAATTCAAAATTTATTTTTCTACATATTGGATGAAGCCAGAACTCATTAAAATTTGGTCAGTATTTGGTGACAAATACCGCACTAATAGGTAATATAGTGGAGGGTTGGAATCACAAAATAAACAGCTTGTTAAATAAAAACCCTAACATGCTCCAAGTTTTACATATTTTAAATGATGATGCATGTATTACAAATTTTAAATATGACCAATTAAAAAGATTCAAAATTAATATAACAAAGCGACGTGATATAGACATAGAAAAAGACGACTTCATTAAATCCGTACAGTTACAATTACTGGCTGGTGACATATCTGTTCCACATTTTTTGGAAAAAAATTCTTATTATGCATGTATTTATAAAACTTAATCTGAATTAACATCTTCTAAGAGAATAATTTAATTTTGTCTATATATATAATTATTGTTCGTGAACGGGCGCCGTCGGTTGAGACTGGTCATCTCTTAATTGCCAAAGCTTATTTTTAATCTTATTTTTTACATTGTTTTTTTTTTTACATTGTATAGAAGCAACAAGAATAATAATGTACCCAGGATTTTGTAATATTCTTGATTTAAAAGAGTGTCCATGGAGTTTCTTGCCCGTTCTTCTCCATAGAGATCTACGCTTTGGAATGGGCAAATAGCTTCAACTTTCTGACTAAGTGACCGACTATTTAATTTTGACAATTCAAAAGTGCCTGTACATCGTTTAATTGAAATAAATGCTTTGAGTTTGAGTTCGTTATTGATTTTCGTTAAATCCGTTCTTTCCTTCAAAGGAACTGCTAACGGAAATATTTAGTCTCAGTAGTTCCTTCAACTTTTTCAAAGGAACTACTGATACAAAAAGTTCTCAGTAGTTCCTTCAAAGGAACTGCTAATGGAAATATTTAGTCTCAGTAGTTCCTTCAACTTTTTCAAAGGAACTACTGATACAAAAATTCTCAGTAGTTCCTTCAAAGGAACTACGCGAAGGAACTAGTGAGACTAAACGTGACTTCCAGGGTTACTTTGACAGATTTTGGAGCTACTTTGACAGAGCGCCAAAATCGGTTTTCACGTGTGCTCAGCAAGTGTGCGTGACCTCGAGTAATATTGCGCGAGGCGCGGCGTGTGGGGAACGCGTCATAGCGTTGTGATCGGCCTGGTCAAAGTAGCCCCGCCTGTTCAAAGTAGCCCAGTTTTACTGTATTGGTTACTTTGGTCACATTGCCTGTCGGGAACCAGATGATCTTGGAAAGTTGGTAGTCATGGGTAAGGTAGATGAGAAAAGACCTCGTGGCTGATCACCTAACCACTGGTCAGAGTAACCAAATTAAAAAAAAAAAGACGGGTTGCACTCCGGGAGTGCCGGTAGAAGTGAAAACTTGAATATTAACGTTGAAATAAATCAATTATTAATTGAATTAATATTACTAATTTTTTTTCACTATTTCTGCGTCCCTTTTTTCATTAATAGATGCACTTTGTTACGAATACACGAATGTTACGAATACACAGCAGTGTGTCCACGTCCACGTCCACTTCCACTTCGACTTCGACTTCCAATTCCACTTCGACTTCGACTTCCACTTCGACTTCGACTTCCACTTCGACTTCCACTTCGACTTCCACTTCGACTTCCACTTCGACTTCCACTTCCACGTCCACTTCGACTTCGACTTCCACTTCGACTTCCACTTCGACTTCCACTTCGACTTCCACTTCCACTTCCATCCATCCATCCATCAATCCATCCATCCATCCATTGTCGTGTGTCACTAAACTTGGTTCACTTCGGTTGGCGCCGCCGTAGAAAGAGAGGGGGGGGGGGACATCTCTCTTGACGGTCACGTGTCCTGACGCGATGCCCTGACGCGAGTTTAACATTTTTTACCCATTACAAAAAGTGTGCAACGCCGCTAAAGAAGTTTTCACTTCAAAAAGCTATCAGGGCTGTCAATTTAATTTTTTTAGTAAGTAACCCTGATAGCTTTTTTTAAATGATTTTTTCCTTTGAGCACTATGCGAAGTGATTGAAAAAAAAAAAACAAAAATCGGTCATAACTTTTGAATCGTCAAAAAATTCACCGACATTCTCAGGGTTAAAACAAGTTTGGAAATGACCTTGCCCCTATTCGATTTGATCCATACTTCCAGGGACGCCCTGTATAATACGTTTATTGGTAAGGGGGTTAATGTTGAATTTATATTATAGTAAATCCAAAAAAGGGTGGGGCGGAGGTGTATAAAACACCCCTATTTTGCCAGTCATGTTTAGGTCTCATTATTTGTAAGGGGCGAGCGAGCTGCCTGGGTCAGCGCATCAGACAGAACGGAGCGCAGCGGAGAGGATTTTATTAACGCACTTGAAAATAAACTTTAAAATTATTACCATAAAGCCGCGCGGGGATTCCCGCGTATCTTCTAGGACGCGCGAGCATTTTTTGTCAGGTTCAAGCATTTATGCACTTTATTTGCAATAATTTTAAAGTTTATTTTCAAGTGCGTTAATAAAATCCTCTCCGCTGCGCTCCGTTCTGTCTGCGCTGACCATAAGGGGCTGTCTCCACGAGCGAGTGAATTGCGGCGATATTATCGTCGTGTCACGTATTTCTATACACTCTCTTAGAACGTGTCTCCACACGGCGATATCATCGCGGCGAAAATTTGATGCCACGGCGAGACTATCGCCGCGATTCTCTCGCTCGTGGAGACGGCCCTTTTTTTTTGTGCGCGGTCTAAATCCTCATGGACTTCCTCCACCGTGGGGGTGACAGAGGGGCATGCCGGACTCTTACCGGCTAAAACCACCGCGGTGTTCCACCTCTACCTATGGCCGGGGGTGCGGGATTCGAATAAGCATTCACCGCTCCCGGAGACGGTTCCTAACATGTGTGCCAAAAAAAAAAACGTGAGAAGAATTAGCAAAAAGGATATAAAACTTACTGTCTCTAGCTTTGGTGCCATCCTTCCAATAGTAACCAGTCGTTGGACTTAACACGACATTTCTGAAAAGGAAAAAAAAAAAACTAAACATCATGTTCGAAAAATGAGTCAAGACGACTCATCATCTGCCTAGCCTTTTCCCAACTTTGTTGGGGTCGGCTTCCAGTCTAACCGGATGCAGCTGAATACCAGTATTTTACTTGGAGCGACTGCCTATCTGACCTCCAACACCCAACATTGGGTAAGGCATGAGTTTATATATGTATGTAAAGTCTATTCAAACTTATGTTTCAAATTAATATTATTTCAAGTTAAACAAATATCAACTTTATTGCAATGGTAATTAAGTTGATTTCAGAGTGACTAAGTAGGACTATTGACAAAATTATAAAAATGTTTGAAGTTGTAGCGTAAACTGAACTTTATTGTGTAGGAATTAAAGTTATTTTTCCATAAACTCATATTTGTTTACATTTTTGGCAAATAAATCGTGAAACCCTTTTTCTCAGGAACGCGTGGACTTTCTTATTAGCCTGTGACGTCCCACTGCAGGGCAAAGGCCTCCCTACTCTCTCATGAGAGAGTAGGGGTTTAAACAAATTAACCCACCGCGCTTGTCTAGTGCGAGTTGGTGGGTGTACAGTGAACCGCCTGACTGGGTCCATGGGCGCCGCCTTTGACGTGCTAGATGTTCATCAGCCGCCGCCTTGAGTTGATATCCTGCACTAATATCGACTGTTCCATCCGAGCCTATTTGGGTGTATTTATCCCATAGCCTACAGGTGGCGTTCTACATTTAGTTCAATACTAAATGCACGACAGTTTAAAGTCATATCGAGGACTAACGCGTGGATTTATCAAGTTAAAATTAATATTAAATACTCAGGGCTGCAATGCAACCCCTAAAGCAGTGAAAATCTCAAACTTCTAAGTCAAGGCATTTATGTTCCGTTTATGCCGCATACTTTGACACTCGCAAGGGAATCAAAACCTATAGGGTACTTCCCGTTGCCCTAGAATCATGAAATTTGGCAAGAGGCAATTTCATGTAGGTAGCACAACTAAAGGAAAAGACCGCGAAATTTAAATTTTCTTACGTTTTTTGCAATTTGTAGGTCAGTGTCAGGTTGTATCTTGATCAAAATATGATTTGCGATTATATAGATATGTATTTACAGAATTATAGTCATTAGAATCATTAATATATCTCTTTAAGTTAGATTTCTACCGTAAACACTTTTCCATACGAGATTTGTTCTTAACGGTAGAAATCTAACTTAGAAAGATGTATTAATGATTCTAATTATTATAATTCTGTAAATACGTACCTGTTATAGTCGCGAATCATATTTTGATTAAGATACAACCTGACACTGACCTGAAAATTGCAAAAAACGTAAGAAAAATTGAATTTCGCGGGCTACAACTGCGCATTCACCTTAAGTGATGTGTGCTACATAAAAAATCAGATTAAGTGTCAAATTGTGGCTACCTGGTGCTATTGACTAGTTCACAGTCAGTGCAACAGACGATGGTGACGTCACCTTGTTCGGAACAAACCTGAAAATAAAATGAAATAGTTTAAGGAGGATGCCTGAAGTTAGCCCGAAAAATTAAAAAAAAAAACAATACATTTTTACAGCTCAGTACAGTATATAAAGAAAGAAAGAACGAAAGAAAGAAATAAAGAAGGAATTATAGAAAGAATGAAACTGAAATTGAAATTGTATTTATTTGCCAGAATACAGGTACTTACAATATAACATGGTAAAATAAAGAAAGAAAAATAAAAAAAAAAATAAAAAAAAGAAAGAAAGAAATAATAAAGAAAAATAATGAAAAGGAAGAAAATAAGAAAGAAAAATAATAATGGAAAGAATCACACTATCACACTAATATTATAAAGGCGAAAGTTTGTGAGTGTGTGTGTGTGTGTGTTTATATGTTTGTTACTTCTTCACGCTCAAACGCCTGGACCGATTTCGATGAAATTTGGTATAGAGATAGTTTGAGTTCCGGGAAAGGACATAGGATAGTTTTTATCCCGATATTCCCACGGGATCGACATTTACGCGGGTGAAACCGCGGGGCGCAGCTAGTAATATCTAATGTTGATTTAGGCACCGTAAAAAAATCGTAATTTAACTAGTGATGTGCGATTTGCACATCACTAGTTAAATCACGATTTTTTTCTATCAGCCTTTGTATTTTCATCTGTAAGCTTTCTTTGTAGTCTTGTAAACGAGTTTACGAGTTATAGTATAGGTCGTGGGTGTGAACTGTGTTTAAATCAACATTAGATATTATTCTTTCCATTATTATTTTTCTTTCTTATTTTCTTTCTTTTTTATTATTTCTTTCTTTCTTTTTTATTTTTTTTTATTGTGCAATTTAAACGCAAAATAAAATTGTTATGAGTATGACCCAATACTCAATACCTACTTTATTTACATTCCACAATGTGTACTTAGGTGGTAAGTCCAAAAAAGAAAGAAATAATGTTCATTATGGACCCTGTCAACAAGAGAAAAACACAAAGGAGAGGGGAAATCCTGGGCCCAGCAGTTAACTAGTTGAAATGGGTATTAAAAAAACCGGTATATTTTTCTAAAGGAAATCACAAAATACAGTACCATGTTTCTATATAGGAAGCGAGAACAATTAAGTTGTGAAACTAAATAATCGATAAAGTACATGCCTGAATTCTAAGTAATCGATAGTGAATAAATCGGTAAAATCTCAGAATATTTATGAACATCGAGTGACAAATGCTTATCAATCTTTTCGTGGAATCGATTCAAAGCGAATTGAGTTCCATTAATTTTTCTTCTGTTAGCAACACTGGTCACTCAGTATAGTCTAAAGTAATCTGTGCACCGACTGACAGATGACAGGTAGAAAAAAACCGGCACCTATCAAAAAGTACTCGTTCGTTTTCTTTCAAAGAGATTTAAGATAGGTACAATATAAAATTTTAATGTCTTTGTTTTCTTTCGTTGTGAGTGCGCACGTATTTTCCGTTCTCAATCCATTTCAGGATCTTCAACACGTCGCACAGGGAGGCTCTCTACTTGCACTCCATGCGTAAAACCATTATACAACCAAAACCATTCAAAAATATTTCGCAAATAACATCAAAAAACTACAATGTTATAATGTAACCTCACTTTTACTAAGTACTTATATTTCATATAACTAGATTCCTGGATAGCCAAATTTCACCAAATTTTCAGTGAGGTCTTGTTATTATATCCACTTTCAAATAAAGCTAGTTTGATTGAGTTAACACCTGGGCCCAGGAAACTATGGAGTCATTCCCTTCTCCTTTATGTAGGAGAGAGGAAGCTTTAAATAGCCAAACTTAAATCTAAAATAAATCCAATAACACCACATTAGGGACTCTTTATTATACTTTATATTTTATTGCTTAAATATTCGTTTAGACTGTAATAGCAATTTTTAATTAAAAAAAAAAAAAAACAACCGACTTAAAAAAAAAACACTACAAAGTGATAAATAACTTTAATTTCGGAAGTCGGTGTCGTTGGTTCCGCATTTTCGTTTTTTGACAAGTCGGTTGTTTCTTTTTTGTAAAAAAGTTTTTATTTTTCACTTTTTAGTTGTACCTACCCCACAAAAAAGTAAACAAAAAGATCGTTAATGTAGACAATGTAGATACATTTTTAGATTTTTGATGATTTTTCAAAAACTACTTGTCCCATTTCGATAAAATTTTCATGGGACCATTTGGGAAGTATGACCCTTTCCAACAAAAAAAGAATTTTTGAAATCGGTTGGCAAGCGACGGAGTTATGCGCGAACAAACATAAAAAAAAAATACAAACATTCGAATTGATGAGAACCTCCTCCTTTTTTAGAAGTCGGTTAAAAATTGTTTTAGTTTTTTTATAAATACGTTCATTTTATCTTCTTTTTTTATTATATTAATTCAGGTATGATGTCACTTACGAGATGTTTTTCGCCCCGTGTGTCCAGAGTGGTCAGACATTGCGTCTCTTTCACACATTTCCCTTTGACTCCATCCCATTCGCAGTCAGCTCCTGAAATAAGATTCATATTATTTATCGTCATCTGCCTAGCCTTTTCCTACTATGTTAGAGTTGGCTTCCAGTCTAACTGAATCAGGCGCGGTCGCAGCCTAAGATTTTGGGGGGGGTCATGGGTGCCGAGGAATATTTTAAGGGAGGTACATCTCCTCGTTAGTCTAGTGGTCGCAAGCGTTACTGCTTAGCATGAGGTCCTAGCTGGGTTCGATTCCTAGGTCGGGTAAAGTGTTAAAGGGTTTTTCCATCAGAAATTTCTCAGAAGCAGCCTAGAGTCTGGATTTGTGCCCGGTTGGCGGCAGTAGGCTCGCCCTCTATAACATTTCACTTAATAACTGGCGAAATGTGGGAAGTACTATATGAAGGTAGGTACACCCCTGCCCAACCCTTGGGGATTAAAGACGTGATGATACGTTAAGGTTCATGTACATCTCCAGCTCCACATTACTTATGCTATTCAGGGACGCAGCTTTTACATACTAAAACTGTTACTTAAATGCTGCCAAATTCGTCGTATGTATTAGAACTTTAAGATTGTGCAGGGTGGGGAGAGCGAGCGAAGCGAGCTCGAAAATTTTAACCACCTGCCTCTGTTTGATTAGGTTTTGTTTTATATTTACAATTAGAAATAGGAGTTACATTGTCGACTTGTGCAGGCAAGCTCAAGCAGCTAGCAGAATCTAAAATGCAAGAGCGAGCGAAGCGAGCTCGAAAATTTTGCACACTTTCGTATAGGTTCGATTTTCTTTCGAGTTTCGATCATTCCAAAAAGACTAGGAATTACTTGCTTTGTCGACATTTGAAAAAAAGCTCAAGAACCAATGTAAATTGCAAGAATGAGCGTAGCGAGCCTGAAAATTTTAGCACCCCACCTTGAATAGTCTCTGTTTTCTTTCACCCATCATACAAAAAGAGAACTTACTTTATCGAATTATGACGCAAAGCTTAAACTCGTTTTACAGCAGTTTAGGTTTTGGAATCTGGCCTTACCTAAGCCTTTCAACCTTACGTACGAGCGGGGTGCCCATCAATATCCCGAGTTTGCTTCGCTCGCTCTTGAATCCTGGATTCTATATTTTTATAACAGGCTTTTTAAAGGAAAATATTTTTAGGCGCGTTAAAAAACCCACTGTCATTTCATAGTTTTAAGGTTTTACTTCAGTCGGCAGTCCTCAAGTACAGTTTTAAGTTAGTAAGGCAAGTAAAACATTCAGACTCTCGACAGCTTGAATGATTTTGGGGGGGGTCATGACCCCCACGACCCCCCCCCCCTCGGACCGCGCATGAACTGAATGCAGTATTTTTTTTATTTATTTTTTTATTGCTGAATGGGCCCGCTCTTGACCTCGATCACGCCTGATGGAAAGCGATGGATGAGGTCTGTGGTGGAACGAGCGTGTCCAGAAGATGCCTAAGGCACTGGAACTCCCACGCATCGACGAAACACAGCAGGCTGCTTGACGCCGGACTCCGGTGGGAGTGTGGTCGCAAACCAGGCGGGCGTTAGCCTTACCACCGCAAGGGAAGAATTGGCCAGTCAAATAAGGTGTTGGGTGTGTTTGTTCAGGATGCGCCGAGCGCTCGGTTCAGTTGAGTAACTGGCGGAACAAACTGCGCTACACGAGGAGGCTTCTTCATGCATCCCGTATTTTATATGGAATGACTGCCTATCTGACCTCTACAACTATTTACTAGGTAATACAATACCCCTTGGTAAGACTGTTATTAGGTTTTTAGCACGATTTAGATTTGAGGTGATATAGAAAACGTGTTTGTGTTGTAATAAAATATATATTATTAATATTATTTTATCACATGATCACAACACGAACACACGTTTTCTTTTTACAACAATACACACGTCAGTACATTCGTTTGTTTTTAGGGTTCCGTACCTCAAAAGGAAAAAATGGAACCTTTATAGGACCTTTGTTGTCCGTCTGTCTGTCAAGATTCTTTATCTCAGGAACGCGTGGAGGTATCGAGTTGAAATTAAAACCATATACTCAGGTCTACAGTCCCTTGAAGCTGTGAAAAAATCAAACTTCTAAGTTAACGTGAAAAAAACATAACCCTCCTTCTGGCACAGTCGGTTAAAAAATACGGCCGTTTATGTCGCGAAAAAACTATATTTCGACACTCTCAAGGGAATCAAAATTTATAGGGTAGGTAATTCCCGTTAACCTAGAATCATGAAATTTGGCAAGAAGCAAGGTCGCTCTTAGCGATAAGACCGCCCATTGTGTCACCCATTGTAAAGGTTCTATATTTATGTCTGTAATTTATATGGTGTACATAATAAAGAGTATTCTATTCATGTAGCACAAGCAAAGGTAAAAATCCGAAAACCGTATAGTTACATAAAAAAAAAAAAATCATCACGTGATAAACACATACATACATATGTACATACATAGGTACCTACAAATTTGTACAGAACCCTCGCCTCGGTGCGAGAGTCCAACTCGCACTTGACCGGTTTTTTATGTCACAGCATTTCAAATATTAATTTATAAAGAACTAGCTGCGCCCCGCGGTTTCACCCGCATAAGTGTCGATCCCGTGGGAATATCGGGATAAAAACTATCCTATGTCCTTCCCCGGGACTCAAACTATCTCTATACCAAATTTTATCTAAATCGGCTCAGTGGTTTAGGCGTGAAAAGGTGACATACAGACAGACAGACAGACAGCCGGACAGACAGATAGACAGAGTTACTTTAGAATTTATAATACTAGTATGGAAGTATGGATGAATAGTTACACACCGATTTCTCTCTTTCAGTCGTCAGTAATTTGACTTTCGAAAGAAGAAGACAAAGCGTTGTGTAACTATACAGACGCTATACAACGTTTATTAGTACGGGGCTAAGGACGTGTGTTGGACACGCAGACATAGTACCCACAATGTCTGCGTGTCCAACACACGTCCGTCAACTTGTTTCTCGTTGACGTTCCATTGACGGTGGCGGTGACGGTAGCGGTGACATACGCTGTTACGGTATTACTTCGCCTAATATTTTGCGGTGAGATTTTTACAGGATAGATCAGCAGATTTGTAGCTGATAATCAAATGCACCCGCCCAGCTAACTCAAACTATTTATTTATTTCAAACAAACCAATTACAGGCACTTTTGGATTGTCAAGGGGTCGGTCAGTCAGAAAGATGAAGCCAGTTGCCCATTCCAAAGCGTGGTAGGTAACTAAAACTCCACGGAAACTCTTTCAAATTCAAATTCGTTTATTCACATTTAAATAGAGTAAATTGATCGAAGGAGTAAATACAATTGGTGATTCTACATTTTACGTTATTTGGTCTTATATTCTATTTAGCCTTATTATGGGATGTGAAGCTACATAATGCAAGATATTAAATTAATCTAATTACGTAAAAAATAAAAAGTACGAGTATTTAGTCAAAAATCAAAACATGTCTTCGAGATTCATATAGCCTAATGTCAAGTATATCTTTTTAACCGACTTTAAAAAAGGAGGTTCTGTATTCGACCCGTATGTATGTATGTCCGCGATTTTCTCAAAAACTAATGAAGCGATTTTGATAATTCTTTCTTTAATGTGATCTACATACTTTCAGGAAGGTTTTAGTATATAATACATTAGGTAATTATTCTTATGTACGAAGTTATATGCATAAATGTACTACATCTCCGGCAATTCTAAGCGAATTTTCATGATTCTTCTAGTTGCTGTCTTCATTTCTTCAATGCACAGTGTTAATTTAATTTGTATGGGGTAGGTACCACTAAAAAGTTAAAAATAAAAACTTTTTACAAAAAAAACAACCGACTTTAAAAAAAACACTAGGTACAAAGTCAAAAATAACTTTCATTTCGGAAGTCGGTGTCAACAAAAAACGAAAATGCGGAACCATCGACACCGACTTCCGAAATTAAAGTTATTTTTGAATTTGTAGTGTTTTTTTTAAAGTCGGTTGTTTTTAAATCATAAAATTGTGCCAAAATATTTTTACATCATTCATGTTGACATTAACTCCGAGGTGCAAGGTTAGTGTTAAGTTACCTACCACAAAACAGATAGCCGCTAAATGCTTTTGGACATTTTGTAGTTTGATTGATATTTTACGACTTAACGAAAATCAAATGTAAGAAAAATAAGTTTAAAAACTAAAACCCGACTAATGAAAAGGATGAAACAAGAAAGTACCTTCCCGTGGTCGCATGCCGCTGTACTAACATTATTATAAGCTATGGTAGCATGCGACCACGGGAATGTATGTACTTTATTGTTTCATCCTTTTCAGTAGTCGGGTTTCAGTTTTTAAACTTATTATTTATTTAATTATTTTGGGGCTTACTTCAGTAACACTTATATTTTTGAAATGTGCTAATTAAGCCCTTTCATTTGATACCCAACACGGTATGCTTGAAAAAAAAAATTGTTTTAGATCATTATGTCCGCTAGAGGGCGCCATATTCAATTTAATGTGACGTCACATAGCTTATAACCAGCGGACGATCAAGAAGCTTCCAACGATACCTCATTTGTCCAATTATGACAAGCAGTTTAGAAGGGAACAGATGAACATACATACATACTTACCTACATACCGGTCAAAATCATAACCCTCCTTTTTGCTTCGCCGTAGTCGGGTAAACAATTACATCATACTCCTTCTGACTTGACAATATGTAATTGGTGAGGACTGCGTAACGTACGGAAAGGGGTTTACCGAATATTCAAATGTCCAAAAACATTTAGCGGCAATCTATTTTGTGGTAACTTAACACTAACCTTGCAACTAGGAGTCAAAAATTGCCTCATCATAATCAGCCTATAATGTTCCCACTGCTGGGACACAGGCCTCCTTTCAGTGAGAGGGAGCGGGCTGTAATCCACCACGCGGGCCCAGTGCGGGTTGGCAGATGTCGCATATCTTCGAATTTTTGGTTCTAGGACATGCATGCCAGTTTCCTCACGATGTTTTCCTTCACCGTTTTGAGAGCAGTGGTGATTAAATAATTTACACAAAGTAAAGCGCCTGTCTGGGTTCGAACCTACGACCTACAACTCGTAAGTCGCGGCCGTTACCACTGGGCCACCACTGCTCCAAAAATTGCCAACAAAGCTAATAAATACAGTCATAAAAACTTCTAACTCTGATACCTATCTCATTTCGGACTGAGTTCAGAGATAATAATATGCATGTCAAATAAGTTTCGTTTGTTACGCTATTCTGAACTAGAAAAACAAGATTTGGTTGATGGCCGTGAGAAAACAAAAAGACGCCACGTTCCATACTGAAATCGGCATTGTCCTTTAACGCGGACGTAGTCACGGGCAGAAGCTAGTTAGGTAATAAAAAACTCAAACTCAAAGCATTTATTTCAATTAAACCATTTACAGGCACTTTTGAATTGTCAAGAAGTCAGTCAGTCAGATAAAGTGAAGCTAGTTGCCCATTCCAAAGCGTAGGTACCTATGGAGAAGAACGGGCAAGAAACTCCATGGACACTCTTTTAAATCAAAATAATGTGGTTACAAAGTCTTGGTTACATCATTCATGTTAAAAATTATAGGTACATGTGAGAACGATGCAGAACGTTAAAAAAATTAATTTGAATAAAAAATTATATCTTCCTCCCTGTTAAGATACGGGTCGGCGTCTAGTCTAACTGAATGCAGCTGAATACCAATATTTTTACATGGAGCGACTGCCTATCTGACCTCCACAACCCAGTTACTGGGTAATACGATATCCCTTGGTAACACTGGTTGTCAGACTTTCGGGCTTCTGACTACCCGTAACGACTGTCAAAGATCCACAAATGACAGCCGGGACCAACGTCTTCCTATGCACGGAGGGGTCTTGGTATGTAAAGATGATCACCCAGCCACGGACCAACCGCGGTAAGCGTCGCTTAACCTGATCGATCGACCCGTGCGGCTGTTATTAGGTACTTACCCACAAGCTCCTATGAGGACGTTTTATAATAAAAAATTACCTTCATCCTTGTTGAGGTTACATAGTACGCCACTCAAACTGACACATAGACACAATACAATATATTTATACATGTTAACGAAGCACGCGCTCTTGGCATGAACGCTGAGCTTCGACTGTAGATAATATTACACAGCACATCTTGTTATAGGTAAATGTTTCTTTCTCGGTACCTATAAAATTGTTTTGAATAAGTAATCTTATCTTTATGTTGCCGTTAAAAGTTTTTCTTCTTAAAAATATATATATTTTTAAAAGAGGACCATGATTGTATTCTGTAGGATATATCATACAAATTTTATTGATCCATCCGTTCTTGAGTTATAAATGGTGTAACTAACCCGACTTTGTCTTATTTATATGTATACCAGCTGCGCCCCACGGTTTCACCCGCTTAAATGTCGATCCCGTGGGAATATCGGGATAAAAAGTAGCCTATATGTTAATCCAGGGTGTCAGCTACCTCCATACATAATTTTATCAAAATTAGTCCAGCCGTTTGAGCGTGATGAAGTAACACACACACACTCACATACTTTCGTCTTTATAATATTATAAATAGTGTGATGTGAAGTGTGATATAAATTCAAAAAAAAAATACAATTGAAAAATAATACATATGCCAGTTGATTCTTTAATGTGGTCTCATTCATACCCTAAAGTTATGGGATATAAAAAAAACACGTTGTAGACAACATCGTTACCAAGTCTTGTACTCAAATTGCGGTTTTCCTTGTCAAACTAGTTTTAAGATTGAAAACATCATAAACATGTGTGTCCTTTGCGAGTCTTGGTCCCTACAAATTGTACACACGGACGCGGCTCGTGCCCGTTTTCAAAAGGATCCTGAGATAGGATTAGGCCTTTTGGCCTCGTATAGAATAGAATAGAATAGAATACTCTTTATTATGTACACCATATATATAAATTACAGACATACATATAGAAATTTTACAATGGGTGATACAATGGGCGGTCTTATCGCTAAGAGCGATCTTTTAAAGACAACCTTTGGATGGATTAAAAACGGCACCCTAATTGCGTAACACACTATCAATCGGAATCAGAATCATTTCGAAGCCAATTTGCTAATCCATTGCGTCATAAGTTCGCAAAAATTTGTCTGCTCAACACGTATCTAAATAACGCAATGAATGTTGTTGAACTGTCAAAATGAAACCGATTCCGATTGATAAAGTGTTAACGCAATTGCCCCGCGGGAAGGACAGACAAATACTGAGGTAGTACCATTTACACAATACAATAAATAAGTATATACATAAAGTACTACTAATCTAAATAAATATATACATACATATCGTATAGAGATATTTATTTATTTATTTCATATACGAATTCGAAATTAGGGCTTTATTATGGCTTATAGGACTTTAAAAAATAATAGGTCCTTACATATGAAATTGGCGTTTTGTATGGAAGGAACAAAAAGTCGAATATTTTTTAATATAATGTAACGTGGCAACACCATCAAGCAGTAGGCGTGGCCATCGATCGCGTCATCGAGTCGCTGGAGGTGGCGAGTTGATAAAACGAGCTGCGCATGAACATTCTCCCCTTTTCTACCTGGACGGTCGGAGCGTACGGTTGTGCTAGGATTTAGAAACTATTTCTCATTTTATTTTACTATTGTGATTGTAATTATTTAATTATTAAAATATATAAGAGTTGTGTTCGTCGTTTGCATTTTTTTTATTTAATTTCACTTCTGATCGATAATATCAGAAGTGGGATAGTGCCTCATTTTGCCTACCCGCTTTTGTTATTTCCTGATCGACAGTATATTACGAAAATAATTGTCTTGTTGATTTTAAAATCATTTTGTATTAGTTTTCATTTTATCAAGTGTAGTTTAGTGAAGTCGAATAATGTCCGAACAAAAATCTCGCTCTCGTAAACGCAAGCGTGATTCGAGCAAGGATGCGCTGGATGCTATCCTTGCCAGATTAAATACACTTGAGGAACGTTTTACTACGCCGCCGCCGTCCAGGTTTCCTTTACAGGTTCCGTCGACATCGCCGCAACCGGTCCTACCTGCATTAGCAAATAGTGCAGTCACCGACAATGTGCGCGATGACGACTCGACAGTGGATCACGTACCACCCTCAATATCTCGGGAAAGTACCTCAACAGGCGGAGACACAACTGGCCGAATCGTGGAGGCCATCACTTCATTGGTTAAAGTAAGGTGCAATAATTATTTTATTTCTAACTTTGACCCACATGTTCACAATATAGACGTTTGGTGCAAGGAAGTGGATAGGGCTAAAGCAATCAACGGATGGGACGATAACGAGTGTTTGTCGCGAATCGGAAACTGTTTAAAGGGAGACGCGCGTGTGTGGTTGGACGAGTGGTCTAGCACCGATCGTTCGTGGACTTCATTCAAAAGGGAATTTAAAACATTGTGCCCGCGAACCGTCGATATTGCGACCATTCTTTACGAAGTGATGACCAAAGATTCCAAAAGTTATGCTACTTATGCCGAATATGCTAGGCGTTCGTTATTGAGGTTGGGACTGGTTAAGGGGCTGTCCGACGAGTTAATAGTTGCCATAGTGTTAAGGGGCATCACTGATCCACATATTAAGGCCGCAGCCACTAATGCTAAATTACAATCCGGTGATCTAGTACAATTCCTGTCGATGTATGTAAAACCCAAAAATGATTTTCGGTCTACCCGCGATAGTTCTCGTGTATCACGTCCTGGCTCTAGCTCTTCCACCGTCCGACATAATGAAAATAAGAAGGGCGTTAGCGACTTAAAATGTCATTTTTGCGGAAAGGTTGGACACAAACGTATAGACTGTAGAAGTGCTAAGAGACTGCGGACTAACAACGGATCCGGGTCAAAATCGTCTGAAATACAGACACCGTCACAATCAACGAAAACATGTTCGTTTTGTAAAAAAAATGGCCACGTAGTCGATGATTGCTTTGCCAAACAGCGTTCCGAATCAACCAAACATAGCTCGCATAGTGTCAATTTCTGTAGAAAATCGGATGATAGTGCCTCGAAATCAACAACAGATGTTACAAGCGCTGTAATCGAAGGGGTACCGGTAGATGTGTTAGTGGATAGTGGTTCATGTATATCACTCGTATCGAAGTCGTTGTTGAAATATTTTAAAGCTAACCAGAAACCGACCTATCGTGTTTTACGGGGTATAGGAAGTCAGCTAGTCGAATGTACTTCATATGTGACACTAATTATTGAACTACCCTACATGTCTATCGAAGCTGATCTTTACGTAGTCCCACATAGTTGCATTAGCACACCGGTTATAATAGGTACCGATATATTGAACCGCGCGGGCGTCACGTATATCCGAAGGAACGGTGTTCAGCTGTTAACGCGTTCAGATATACCTGTATCTGTGAACAATATCACTGATAATAGTAAAGTGAACACGCCTCTTGAAGGTGAAGAAAAGGAATTACTTCTGTCGGTTATACGTGATTTTTCGAATTACTTTATATCGGGCACGGCTACGTCTACAGTTACGTCAGGTAGCATGAAAATAGAAGTTTCCAATACCGAACCAGTGTGCTACAGACCGTATAAATTGTCGTATGACGAGAGACTTCGCGTTCGCAATATTATTAAGGATTTAATGAGCAAGGGCATTATACGGGAATCTGAATCTCCATACGCGAGCCCCGTGATATTAGTTAAAAAGAAAGACGGCATAGACCGAATGTGCGTAGATTAAAGGGTCTTGAATTCACGTACTGTTAAAAACAAGTTTCCTTTGCCCCTCATAGAGGATCACATTGATAGGTTAGGATCAAGTAAATTCTTCACGAGTTTAGATATGGCAACAGGATTCCATCAAGTACGTATGGAGGAAGACTCAATCGCAAAAACCGCGTTCGTAACCCCGGAAGGTCACTTTGAATATATAAAGATGCCGTACGGTCTTACCAATGCACCAGTTGTATATCAGAGGATCATTTCAAAAACCCTCAAGCCGTTTATCGATTCGGGAAAGGTTTTAGTATATATCGATGATGTCCTTCTAATGTCCAACACGGTGCGTGAAGGGTTAGTTTTATTGCGACAAGTCCTAGAAACACTTACTTCGTCAGGGTTCTCGATAAATTTAAAGAAGTGTACTTTCCTCAGCACTGAAATAGAGTATCTGGGGAGGGTTATCCATAATTTTTGCTCTATGCTGACGACCTAAAAATCTTTAAAGCTATAAGAAAACCTGCAGATTGTTGTCAGTTACAAGAAGACTTAAATCGATTCTCTGAATACTGCGTTCAAAACAAACTTTACCTTAGTATTTCTAAATGTTTAACGATATCATTCACAAAAAATAAAAACGTTTTAAATCATAATTATAATCTAAACAATGTAACTCTACTGAAAGCTCCATCCGTGCGAGACCTAGGGGTACTGCTAGATAACAAACTTCACCTTGATCAACATATTGATAACATCACCAAAAAGGCTTATCGTATGTACGGGTTCGTTATGAGATCAGCTACTGAATTTAAACACGCAAGCACTTATTCTCATCTCTATAAAGCACTAGTTAGATCTCAACTCGAATATGCAGTGGTGGTGTGGAACCCTTTTTATAATAAATACGTTGAGATGCTAGAAAAGGTGCAGCGCAAATTCCTCAGATCGATGCATTATAGGTGCTCCCACAATTTTCCAACCTATAAAAATCTACTAAATAGATACAATCTGATGAGCCTGAAGTCTAGACGTTTATATCTAGAGATTATGTTTCTTTTCGACGTATGCTATAACAGGTATAACTGCTCTGAGATTACTAATAAAATATGCTACTGTGTCCCAAGAACTGTTATTAGACGAGAGGTGCGCGCACGTCCTCTTTTTGCTGTGTCCCATTGCCGCACCAATGCTGGTCTGCGGGCCCCTCTACGTCGCTTGTGCAAAAATTATAATGATTTTTGTTCAGAAACTACAGAATTAGATTTATTCTCAATGTCAGCAAATAGATTTCGTTCTGCTTTGTTAAAGAAACTTAAGGATTCCGATGTATAGTCATTTGAACAGTCTCGTAGTCTTACTCGCATAGATTGTTCATTAGTAAAGTTATATGAATTGTATATGCTGTGGATAACGGTGTGAGTTTCACATTTGTATTATACATTTGTTTATATTATTTGCGCAGATGTAATGTGTTGCTGTTTGTTTGTCCCAAATAAATAAATAAATAAATAAATAAATAAATAAATAAATAATGGTCAGGTTAGGCCGAGCACGCGTAAAGTACAAGCACTAGTCGAGTCAAAAAAACCTAGTAATGTTAAACAAATTCGACAATTCCTTGGCCTTGCGGGCTATTTTAGAAGATACATTCCAAATTACGCCCGACGAACAGCATGTATTTCACGCCTAACAAAAAAGAACATTCCGTTTGAGTGGGGAGTGGAACAAAACAATGCCCATAAGTACATTATCGATTGCTTAACAAACGAACCCGTTCTCGCTATTTACGACCCCCAATTAGCGACTGAAGTACACACCGACGCAAGCGCAATCGGTTATGGCGCAGTTCTGATACAAATTCACGAGGGAGGACTTAGACGCGCCGTAGCGTATTTTAGCAAGTCTACTCAGGGCGCGGAGTCTAAATACCACTCATACGAATTAGAAACGTTGGCTGTGGTAAAGGCCCTTCAAAATTTTAGAAAGTACTTGTTAGGGATTTCTTTCAAGATCGTTACGGACTGTAATGCTTTAAAGCTAACTGAACAAAAAAAAGATTTGCTTCCACGCGTAGCTAGGTGGTGGCTCATCATGCAGGACTTTCAGTATACATTTGAATATAGGAAAGGGTCTTTAATGTCTCATGCCGATTATTTAAGTAGGAACCCTATTGATGTATGTCATATTCAACACCCCAAAAATTGGGCAAAGTTAGCTCAATCCGCAGATGAGGAGACACTTAAACTTATCGATAAACTCAATAATGGTCAACTAGACTCTACCCGATACGTCTTAAAGAATGATCTCTTATATGTTAAGTACTCTCCCATCGGTGAAGAAAGTCGCTTACTGTGTTATATTCCTAAGGGGTACAGATTAAGTTTACTTCATGTATTTCATGATGACCAAGATCACATTGGGTATGATAAGACGGTAGAACTTATTTTGCGCCATTTCTGGTTCCCTAGTTTACGATCATTTGTTAGAAAATATCTCAAACACTGTATTGTATGCCTTTCCCACAAACGAGTGCCACGTGCACCTCATCAACCCATAGAGTCATGGTCTAAACCGGACGCTCCATTTTCGATTATACACATGGATGTACTTGGTCCCTTGCCAGAATTTCAAGGCTATAAGTACGTATTAATTATAATTGATGCGTTTACAAAATATTGCCTATTGTACTCTCTCCATCGCCAAGACACTAATGAGCTGAAACGAGCCTTTACGGATGCGATTTCATTATTTGGTTCTCCGAGACTTCTAGTCACGGATCGGGGGCGGATGTTCGAGAGCGCTGCTTTTCAAGACATGGTCAGGTCTTTTGGCAGTGACGTTCATTTCATTACGCCAGGCATGCATCATGAAAATGGGCAGGCTGAGCGTTATTGTCGAACTCTACTAAACCTGCTTCGCATTGAAGTTAATCATAAAGGTCAGGATTGGTCAGATGTGCTGTGGAAAACCCAACTTATCTTAAATAGTACGAAACACAGTACGACTTATATGTCCCCCCTCCAACTGCTTATTGGCAGTGACTCTTCCACTCCTATCATACGTGCTCTTGTCCGAGATGTTGCGATAAATACCGCTAGTCAAAACCGTGAAGCGACTATGGCATTGCGGAGACAACGTGTCTCGTCACTACTTTCAAGTAACCAGCAAAAACAAGACGATTACGTGAACAAAGGTCGCAAATCACCTCGTGTGTTTAATGTTAACGAGAAGGTGTTTGTTATTAAGACTTCACAGGCTGTAGGAAAATTAGATTCCTGCATGCGTGGGCCCTACAAGGTAATGAAGCAACTTCCACATCATCGGTACGCACTGGAGTTATTGGTTGGCTCGTACGGAAAGAGTACAGAGGCTGCAGCTGAAAACATGGTGGCATGGGCAGGAGAGTGGACTCCAGAGACATGCGCAGCATTTTTTGATAGTGAGTTGCTAATATTGATTATCTTATGTTTTACTGTTGCTTGCTCAATTAGAGTACTGTGTATATTCACGTTGACATGGAGATGTGTTCTCTGTCACGGCAGATGGATTACTTATTTGGAGTACTTCCATATTCACGTTGACATGGAGATGTGTTCTCTGTCACGGCAGATGGATTACTTATTTGGAGTACTTCCATATTCACGTTGACATGGAGATGTGTTCTCTGTCACGGCAGATGGATTACTTATTTGGAGTACTTCCATATTCACGTTGACATGGAGATGTGTTCTCTGTCACGGCAGATGGATTACTCATTTGGAGTACTTCCATATTCACGTTGACATGGAGATGTGTTCTCTGTCACGGTTAATGACTCTATGTTCGCTTTACAAGTGGTATTGAGTGTGATTCTCTACCACAGTGGTTTAGTAAAATTAATGGGGGCCCTCAAGAGATTGATCTGTATGAACGAATTTGAACGATTTGCGTAAGAAATGAGTATACGATATGACTGTATGAATAAAATATGAAAGACATGTTTTGAAAGGAGCGTATTTGTTAAAGGATAAACAAATTCTAATTAGCCCAATTTATTTGTGAATTTCAGCGGAGTCTGACGACTCGTTGCAAGCTGTATCGGCGGAGCCTCGGGCGAGGACAAGATGCGAAGACATTGGCGTTGCGGACGAGGACGACCGCCCGTCAGGAGAGGCCGTGTAACGTGGCAACACCATCAAGCAGTAGGCGTGGCCATCGATCGCGTCATCGAGTCGCTGGAGGTGGCGAGTTGATAAAACGAGCTGCGCATGAACATTCTCCCCTTTTCTACCTGGACGGTCGGAGCGTACGGTTGTGCTAGGATTTAGAAACTATTTCTCATTTTATTTTACTATTGTGATTGTAATTATTTAATTATTAAAATATATAAGAGTTGTGTTCGTCGTTTGCATTTTTTTTATTTAATTTCACTTCTGATCGATAATAATAATATATTTAATTAATCAAAGTATGAACCATTGTTTTCAATGCACTTTTGCCATCTTATAGGTAGTTCATTGATCCCTTTACTAAAAAAACCAGTCGGACGGGAATCAATAAAATCTTTGAAGGCGATTTGGACTGCCCCATCGGAGTTGAATTTTTTCCCTTGCAAAAAGTTATCCAAATTGCGAAAAAAATGGTAATCTGTTGGAGCAAGGTCCGGGGAGTACGGAGGATGTCTAAGACATTCCAATTCAAGCTCTTCTAATTTGGTAGCCGTCTGTTGCGCAGTGTGTGGTCTGGCGTTGTCGTGCTTTCAAGCTTTTTAATCTTCCCAATTTGCTTCAAGTGAATTAAAACAGTTTTATCACTAACATCGAAGCCTGCAGCTAACTCGGACGTGGTTTGCGATGGGTCCGCTTCCACAATAGCCTTCAATTCTCCATTATCAACTTGGGTCTCAGGCCGTCCACTGGGCTTGTTCTGCAGGTCGAAATTTCCAGAACGAAAACGTTGGAACCAAAAACGAACTGTGTTTTCTTTTGCAACATGACCGCCATACACATCATTCACCCTTCGAGTCGTTTCCGCAGCACTAGTGCCACGGCGGAACTCGTACTCGTAAATAATGCGATATTTTAAATTTTCCATTTTGTAAAATGAGTGACGCAAACAGAAAAAACAGAAGAAAAAAAACAAATGAATGACGGTCATCGAAGCACAAATACATGAGTAAATAGCTGTACAAATTTGAATTTGGAATTCCTTACCAAAGAGGAGAAATTCGTGATTAAAGTGGCCAGTACGAAAAACGCCAATTTCATATGTAAGGACCTAATATATACAAATTGGTTTTCTATTGTTGAGAGAGGGGCCCGTGGCTAAATAAGAACAGTTGCACAGGTCGTTCGATCAGGTTAAGCTACGCTTGCCGCTGTTGGCCTGTGGATGGGTGATCATCCCCTCCGTGCCTCGCTGTTGCTGTTGTTGTTTAATTAATAGGAAACAAATAGTTCATTCAAAAACATCCATCGGTTTCTTACTAAACTTCAACTTTATCTGACGACACTGGTTACTTAGGTATCTCTTTTGGTGACTGTACGTATTATTCTAAGTAAAATGATGATTATGCCCAGAAATAGCTTCAAATTATTGTAGGTTATCATTCTCTTACCTACCATAACCGAAGATTATGATGTTTACATATTAATGACGTGCGTTGTAACAAAAACAATTGAGCTAGGTACTATAATCTTTTGAGCAGGAGAGTTCAAAATGACATAGGTACCTAACGGCACCTTTTTTATACAGGTGTCCCTGGAAGTATAGATCAAGTCGAATAGGGGCGTGGGCAAAGTCATTTCCAAACTTTTTAACCTTGAGAATGTCGGTGAATTTTTTTACGGTTCAAAAGTTATGACTGATTTTTTTTTTTTCAATCCTTTCGCTTAGTGCTCAAAGAAAATAATCATAAAAAAATACTATCAGGGCTATCTAAAAAAAAAAAAATTGATAGCCCTGATTTTTTTCACGAATTCGATTTATCTTCTCTTTTTTTTGTATTTTTTTTTTGTTTAGTTTTTTTTCACGTCCCTATTCGATTTGATCCATACTTCCAGGGACACCTTTATTTGGGGCTGTCCACTAATCTCGTGAGGCTCGAAAGGGGGGGGAGGGGTCCATATAAAACATTTCTTTCATTATTTTTATGTCAGTCAAAAACAACCTGCAACCTTTCTGTCTGCCTCTAAACGTTATTATTGTAGTCTTTAATTTTCTTTAATAAAATCAGATGATACTTATGCCTGTATTTTATAAATATAAAAAAAAAATAAGATTCTTTGTAGGCACTAAAAAATACACGGTATACAGGGTGTTACGGAAAGGGTATATCAATACAAACGGGTTGAAGAGTGTATCTGGTCTAGAATCTCTGTACAGCTCAAAAGCAGTAGGTAACTTTGAAAATGCTTAATATTTTTTTATTTCGACATCACGGCGCTGCACTGGCGCGCGGCGGCGTGATGTGCGTGTACTAGTATGTAACCACCTAAAATTATATAAATATTATACCAGACGCCAGCACATCAAGCTACCCGAAACTGTCAAATTTTCCCAATCAACTTTGAACCTTATAGGCGCTCCACACACTGCACCGCGCTCCGTCGCGGTGAGCAGATAACGCGCCCCCGCGCGTGATTTTTTACATACAAATTCAACTCCCGCGCTCACGCGCGTCAAAACAATTATTATAACTTTACATACATAAATTACGTAGATAATCTACATTTAATGCTTAGATTAGTTTTTACTTTTTTATAAACAATATTTGTTGTTCGATAACACTTCCGACAGCAAAGAATTGATGTCTTCATACCGTATATGACCTGTCAAATTTGTACGGTTGCGGATTTGTGAATAGCGATTAAAGGACTTCGTCGATATCATGGACGTTCGATACGGTACCAAACCGTATCGTTGCTTTGTCAATAGCTATGCTGCCCCCTTATTCACAAACACTCGATATGCTTCCGTATCGTATCGAACATTAATCATTGTTATCGTACGAGTCTTCTCAACGCTGTTCACAAGTCCAAAACCCGAAAATTTTGTCAGTTTAAATCCAATAGACGCCCGCTATTCTTCCAACAGCTATTTGCTGTTGAGGGGAAGTCAAATCAGGTTATCCAAATGTCTGGTTTTCGAAACGATAGCCTGTCGTAGATTGTGAATCAGGGCTCTGGTTAGACTGAAAACCGACAACAACATTGTTGAATTATCTAGTATTCTACACAGATAACGAGTCTAGCTAGTATATTTAAATCCTAGATTGGTTTTGATGTAGACCTGAGTCATCTAACCTTATCGTGTCCTTAAGAATATTGATAATAATTTATTTATTTACCTCTTAGGGACCGAATCCACGAGCGAGAGAATCGCGGCAATACTCTCGCCTTGCCATCAAATTTTCCCCGCGATAATATCGCCGTGCGGAGACACGTTATAATGCCAGGGCCACACCAACGGGAAACGCCGATAATTATCGCGATAAATTATTGTAGCTGCACCTAGGATTAACGCCCGTCATCGCGATAATTATCGGCGTTTTCCGTTGGTGTGGCCCGGGCATAAGAGAGTGTATAGAAATACGTGGCACGACGATAATATCGCCGCGATTCTCTCGCTCGTGGAGGCGGCCTCTGACGACTACCTTTACAGATCTTAGACACAACAATTAATACAGCACAACAACAAAAACATTAATGACATCATGAATTATGACCTTTATGACATTTATTATTTTTATTTATTACTACATACTCGTACAGTTTGACACAACTTAGATGTAGCATCGGCAAAATTCGTAAAACCGATCACATCCGAACTAAATGCGCCTTCAAAATCACCAATCTTTATTACTACTTTAGGAAAAATTGATAAATTTTTCCTAAAGTAGTAATAAAGATTTACGAATACGAATTACGAACGTTTTACGAATTTTGCCGATGCTACATCTAAGTTGTGTCGAACTGTACACAGCTGTGCCCGCGACTTCGTCATGTGTCACTTAGAGAAGGTGTAGATACTACCCCTCCATTGAAAAGAAAGAATCTTTTTGAAGTGAAACTTCTTTAGCCGCGCATGACTTGGGGAGTAAACTGGCGAACACGTTACGAAAACGTGTGATCGGGCGAGTAGGAACGGTACGTAGGTATTTATGCGACCGGGTTTTTACACCAGGTATTTGCTTCCAAGTACGCACACCAGGTACCGACTCAAAATACTTGCAAGACTATAAAGTATCTTATACGGCTACTCGCTCAAATACGTAGGTACTCAACCGCGTTAGTTTTCGCAAATGCGATCATGCTCCTTATCAGTAAGAGTCTACGGAACAATTTCGTATGCAAGTATTTTTGAAGTGAAACTTCTTTACGCGCGCTTGACTTGGGGAGTAAACTGGCGAACGAAAAGTGTGATCGGGCGAGGTGAACGGGAGTTGAGTGTGGGACATAAGCAAGAGAAAGCAGTGCGCGCGCACATTTTCTTTCTCTCTTCCTCTCATAGCCAAATACGTTTGAAGTTTCACTTCAGTCGTGTGGTCATAAGCACACTCGGTTTTTTTTCTCTTTTTAAGTTTTTATTATCTCAGTAATTATTATTATATCACAGTTAGTGACAGAGGTTATGTAAGTAATGTTTATTGTTGATAAACTTTTGTTATTTTGACTACTATGATTATTTTTATAATAGTCAGTAACGGAGGCACAGATAATCTGAGACGGAGGTCAGAAAGGCAGTTGCTCAATCCATAATAATAAATATTATATAGCTGGATCAAGGGCTTGATTCAGAAAGCAATAGGTACTTCTGGACACGGCTCGCATTGTCAGGAGGTTCCTCTCTCTGGAGCCCTGACCGCCGGTAGCTTGGACCCTGTTCCCGATACCGGTGGGCTACTATTTTTTATATTTTTAAATGTGTTTATGTTTTTTATATCCTTATTTAAAAATATAATTTATATGTAAATAATGAAATAAAGGAAATATTATAAATGCGAAAGCGTGTCTGTCTAACCGATTTAGATGAAATTTGGTATAGAGATAGTTTGAGTCCCGGGAAAGGACGTAGGATAGTTTTTATCCCGATATTCCCACGGGATCGAAACTTATGCGGGCGAAACCGCGATGCCTTATTTTGATGCCAGATCAAAAGAACAAATTACAGGAACACTTTACAAACAAAAAACTCGTGAATTGAGTAAAAACATTCCTGCAACAACCACTTCCGTAGTGACGAATAAATTTTTTTGGAGGGTAGTTGGGTAATTGACTTTGGCAAAGCGTTATAAATTAGGGGAGCCATGTAGATTTTATTTTTTATTTGAAATGGGCTTGCTCTTGACTCTAGCCTAGGTCAAAGGTGACAGAGACAAAGTCGACGATGGAGCGAGCTTACCCAGAAGAAGCCTGTTCACTCTCACTTTGAAGAGATTCGGGTTGTATGCGCTCGGAAAAACAGACGCAGGTAAAGAGTTCCACTCTTTTGCTGTGCGCATTATAAAGGACATTTGCAAACGCTTAGTGCGAATTGGTGGAATAGCAACCAGGTAAGGATGGTAACGTGCAGTGCGCTTGGATGTCCGAAGGTAGAAGGGGGCCGGTGGAATGAGGTCGTGGAGTTCTTGGGCACACTCACCGAAGTACAGTCTGTAGAAGACCGACAGGCAGGCAACCTTGCGGCGATGAGCCAAGCTGTGAAGCTTGGCATCCACCAGTTTTGCGTCGCCAATGAGCCTCTTAGCTCTGCGTTCCACCGAGTCAAGCAACAGATGCAACTCCTTAGGAAGAGTTGCAACTTAGGAACCGGTATCTGGAATTCAAACCGGTACATAGCAACGCTTGGCGGCGTAAATAGGTATGGTATTTTTTCCAAAAGTATGTATTGTTTATACAAATGTATGTACTCAGAAAACGTACGCGTGTATGCCAATTTCTAGAGCTACTTAAAAATTGAGGTACTTTGGTTTGATTCGAAATTCTACAGTAAAATTTACAACAATGTAATGTAATAATATTAAATTGTTAATAATAATGAATTAATTGTGCCGATAGTCGTGACAACCAATGGGTTACTAGCCAAGAGCTTCGACAAACGCTTGAGGAGGCTCTCGTTTGGCAGCTGGATCAAGGGTTTGATTCAGAAAGCAGTACTTCTGGACACGGCCCGCATTGTTAGGAGGTTCCTCTCTCTGGGGCCCTGACCGCCGGTAGCTTGGACCCTGTTCCCGATACCGGTGGGCTACTATTTTTTATATTTTTAAATGTTTTTATATTCTAATATTTAAAAATATAATTGCTGCGCCCCGTGGTTTCACCCGCATAAGTTTCGATCCCGTGGGAATATCGGGATAAAAACTATCCTATGTCCTTTCCTGGGACTCAAAATTATCTCTAGGTATACCATATCTAAATCGGTTCAGTGGTTTAGGCGTGAAAAGGTAATTTACAGACAGACAGACAGAGTTACTTTCGAATTTATAATATTATCTAGTATTTCGTTTATTTATTTATGTACATATTAATCTACATTTTTAAACATTTCTTAAAATATAAAAAATAAGTATAAAAAACATTTAAAAATATAAAAAGTAGTATTCCGCCGGTGTCGGGAGCAGGGTCCAAGCTACCGGTGGTTAGGGCTCCAGAGACAGGAACCTCCTCACAATACGAGCCGTATCAAGGAGTACTGCCTTCTGAATCAGGCCCTTGATCCAACCGCCTAACGAGAGCCTCGACAGATGTTGATCGAGGCTTTGGGCCATAAGCCCATTGGCCGATACGACAATCGGCACAATGATAGCCGAGCTCACATTCCACATGTCAACAACCTCGTGTGCTAAGTCAAGATATTTAATTTGTTTCTCTTTCTCAGCTTTCACGAGGTTCCCGTCATGTGGAATGGTAACATCGACAATCATTGTGCGGCGCGCTAATCGATCTATCACCACTATATCAGGCTTATTGGCGACAATAGTCCTGTCAGTAATGATAGACCGATCCCAGTATATTAGTATTATTATTATAAGCCTGTGTTGTCCCACTGCAGGGCAAAGGCCTCCCTTCCCTCTTTCCACTTTTCCCGATCTACTGCGATTGTGGGCCAATCCTTTAAGAAGGAGTCCAGCTCATCCTGCCATCTCTTTCTGGGCCTGCCGCGCAGTTGTTTCCTGCCATTGGGGATCCACTGAGTGGTGGCTTTTGCAATTTGCTGCTCCGACATGCGACAGATATGGTCAGCCCAGTTCCACTTTAATGCAGCAGCTGTTCGGCCAGCGTCCGCTATTTGTGTTTTGGAACGAAGTATAGAGTTCTTAATGCGGTCTGTGAGTTTGACACCTAGTATACTCCGTTCCATAGCCCGTTGGCAGACTCCAAGTGCGGACTTTTGACGCTTTGTATTAGTATTTATGTATTTATAGTGTGTTACTCTCTGTATTTTGTGGTGTTACGCAGACCATAGTTTAGTACTCCCAGGATGAGCTCCTTCACAAGGAGCTCTTTGTTACGTTATAAGGTATATCCTTTTTAGGGTTCCGTACCCAAAGGGTAAAAACGGGACCCTATTACTAAGACTTCGCTGCCTGTCCGTCCGTCCGTCTGTCTGTCACCAGGCTGTTTCTCAAGAACCGCGATAGCTAGACAGTTGAAATTTTCACAAATTATGTATTCCTGTTGCCGCTATAACAACAAATACTAAAAACAAAATAAAATAAATATTTAAGGGGCCCCCCTTAAATATTTATTTTATTTTGTTTTTCCCATACAACAGACGCGACTTTTTTTGCCGTTTTTTGCTCGATATTAATAACGGCAACAGGTAGACGCTTAAAATATTTACAGAATAGGTAATTAGTTGTATATTCACTTTAAAAATAAATAATTAAAATAAAATACATTAAGGGGCGCTCCCATACAAAAAACGTGATTTTAATATGTAGTGTAAATATATGATTTAACAAAATGAAGGATAATAAAATACTTACTTTCAAACATTAGCCATTTTTCATTACCATATTTTATAGAAACGTTTAATTTGAACAAGTGTTCGGCGCTGGTATTTGCGCGGAATAAACATTAAGTATTATAATTGAATTCCCATTTATGTATGAATAAAATCTTATTATGTATCTTTAGATAGGTAAATGACCTCCGTCACGTTTAACGAAAATAATAGCTACAGGAATTTTTACTTGACTGCGCGAGAAGGAGGGTTATGTTTTTCGAGAGTATGTATGTATGTATAATTGTTTGGCACGCTCTGCGGCCTGAACGTCTCGATGGATTTTAGCTTGAGAGGTGTCGTTAGATTCGTATTTACTGTGAGAGTGACACTAGGTATATCAAAATAAAAAAAAATAAAACAAAATGGCGAATTTTTGGCGCCATATTATGCCTTAAAAAATTTTTTTTTTAAACCTATCGAGTGGGGTCAGAATGAAATATATACAACTTTTATGGTTAAGGGTAATTCAAAGTAACAAATCGTAAAAAACACGTACCTACCAAGAACTAAATCGTCTGCGAAATCTTTCCCATTTGTAAACTAAAAAGCTGGAAATAAAAAAATTAAAAAACCCGACTGCAACCTTATACTAAAACTAACTGAAAAGCTAAAAACAAGCCCATTTTTAAAATTTAATAAAATAAATAAAAGTTTTATAAATTAAATAAAAGTTAGAAGCAGGCGGGACCCATTTGAGTTTGAAACTATAATAATATAGTACTCCGACTGCTTCCAACTTTTATTTAATTTAAAATGGGCTTGTTTTTAGCTTTTCAGTTAGTTTTAGTATAAGGTTGCAGTCGGGTTTATTAATTTTTTTAATTATTATTATTTTTAACCGACTTCTAAAAAAGGAGGAGGTTCTCAATTCGAATGTTTATATATATATTTTTTTTGTGTTTGTTCGCGCATAACTCCGTCGCTTGCCAACCGATTTGAAAAATTCTTTTTTTGTTGGAAAGGGTATACTTCCCAAATGGTCCCATGAAAATTTTATCGAAATCGGACAAGCGGTTTTTGAAAAATCAACAAAAATTTATCTACATTGTCTACATTAATGATCTTTTCGTTTACATTTTTTCAGTAGCAGCTTGGGGCTTAAAGTTGTGCCCGGTTGGTGGGAATAGGCTCGCCCCCCATTACATGGGATTTAAACATAACTGGCGCAATCTGGGCTTACTATTATAGGTTTTCCTCTCTGCCTTCTCTTCTTCGTTCAGTTCAGCAGTTTTGGGATGCATGAAGAAGCCTCCTCGTGTAGCGCAGTTTGTTCCGCCAGTTACTCAACTGAACCAAGCGCTCGGCATCCTGGACAGTCACACCCAACACCTTATTCGACTGGCCAAATCTTCCCTTGCGGTGGTAGGGCTAACGCCCGTCTGGTTTGCGACCTACTTTACCTATGACAGGCCTGATGGTCTAGTGGTTAGTGACCCTGACTGCTATGCCGGAGGTCGTGGGTTCGATTCCCACCCAGGACAAATGTTTGTGTGATGAGCACGATCATTTGTTCTGTGTCTGGGTGTAATTTATCTATAATATGTATGTATTATATTTAGAAATATATAAGTATGTTTATCAGTTGTCTAGTACCCATAACACAAGCTCTGCTTAGCTTGGGACTAGATGGCGTTGTGTGATAGTTGTGGAATATTATTATTATTATTTATTTATTATTATACCTGCCCACCGGAGTCCGGCGTCAAGCTGCCTGCTGTGTTTCAACGATGCGTGGGAGTTCCAGTGCCTTAGGCATCTTCTGGGCACGCTCGTTCCATCATAGACCTCATCCATCGCTTTCCATCAGGCGTGATTGAGGTCAAGAGCGGGCCCATTCTTCAATAAAAAATCTATCTCTCTGTGAAATGCGCTCCCCCAGGAAATCAGGATGGCAACCAACCGATTATCCTTTAAAGTTAAGGTTCGCGAGCACATTCGCAAAAAGCTGGCAGTATCATCACAACGGTATCATTTTCTCATTGTTTGTCTTATTTCTTTTTAGTAAGTATATTCATGTAGCTATATGTATTTGTGCTTATATTTCTATCTAATTAGGTATATATTATATTCATAGTTTTAATTGATTTATGCGTAGATATCTTTACATTTAAAATATTTATTCCTCAATTTTCATGATTGCACCTACCACTGTTTGTCTCTGCATCACCCAAAGGTTGACTGGTAGAAAATGCCTATGGCATTAAGTCCGCCTCTGTACATTTACGTGCTTAAAGTATTAAATAAATAAATAATCATCATCATCATCATCAGCCTATAATGTTCCCACTGCTGGGACACAGGCCTCCTCTCAGTAAGAGGGAGTGGGCCGTAATCCACCACGCGGGCCCAGTGCGGGTTGGTAGATGTCACATGTCTTTGAATTTTTGGTTCTAGGACATGCCGGTTTCCTCACGATGTTTTCCTTCACCGTTTTGAGAGCAGTGGTGATGAAATAATTTACACAAAGTAAAGCGCCTGTCTGGGTTCGAACCTACGACCTACAACTCGTAAGTCGCGGCCGATACCACTGGGCCACCACTGCTCTAAAAAAAAAATACTGCT
Source organism: Amphipoea oculea (assembly GCA_945859645.1). Taxonomy (NCBI): domain Eukaryota; kingdom Metazoa; phylum Arthropoda; class Insecta; order Lepidoptera; family Noctuidae; genus Amphipoea; species Amphipoea oculea. The sequence continues at coordinate 10,068,788 of OX243891.1, read as the reverse complement.
CTAAATAAATAATAAATGTTCATAACTCGCAAAATAGGCATTCAGAAGTGGTAGTGAAGTTGTAGCGGTATCTACAACGCCACATGCGAACAACGCGTCATACTGACGTCACGCAAATCCTGCATCTCGCAAGCAGAGTTTACCGCGCAACTAGCATAGATACAACGGCCCGACATGAATCATTGGGCAGTTGCCCGCCAGACACAACACCCGTCTGGTCGGAGGATCCTCCCTTTTCTATAGAGTATGAGTGAACTTTACACCCGGTTCCTCATACCTCTATAAAGTGACCGTTGGATTATACGTGTTCTTGAGTGAAGACTGCGAACCGGTGAACGTAGTTAGAAGGCCCTCAGGCTAGGTTGAGTGATGATCCTTCGCAGGATGGTTGGTAGCAGTTGGATGAGAGTTGCCGAGAATCGAGCTGTATGGCTGAGTGAACAGTGGTGGGCTAGTGGTAACGGCGGCCGCGTCTTACGAGTTTTTTTTTTTCTTTATTTATTTATAGGGGCTTTTACGCACAGCGTATGCCAGTCCCATCGTATCCTAAACAATTGTACTTTCACAGATCGTGGGCCATGAATTTGAACAAACCCTTCGCATCGTCACCATTTGGTTGGGATAGAATTGTATGGAACGTGCCTACATCAGTTCTGTTCAAATTCAGGGACCTTACTAAATTATTTCTACTGGACTCATATTGGACACATTCCACCAATAAATGTTGCAGGTCCTCGACAACTCCACATTCCTCACAATTGGGTGATGGGATTTTCTTCATCATGAAAGCAAATTTTTTGCATGGAATGTGTCCAGATCTCAGTCTAAGAGCAGTAACAATCAGTTTTCTACTAATATTACTATTCATAAACCAGGGCACGCGAAGAGGTTCACACTGTATGGTTTTATACCATAAACCCTTCTCTAATGACCGTTTATTAAAATATTCTTTCCAATAATCATAACATATATTTTTAAATTTTGGTAAAACTTCTGAATAATCTAATAAAATATTTATTTCTTTTCCATTCCTAGCCGCTAATTTCGCCAACGTGTCAGCCTCTTCGTTGCCCCGCAACCCAATATGCGATGGAACCCATTGGACTTACGAGTTATAGGTCGTAGATTCGAACTCAGACAGGCGCTTTACTTTTGTAAATTATTTTCGTCACCACTGCTCTCAAAACGGTGAAGGAAAACATCATGAGGAAACGGGCATGTCCTAGAACCAAAAATTCGAAGACATGTGACATCTGCCAACCTGCAGTGGACCCGCGTTGTGGATTATGGCCCACTCCCTCTCACCGAGAGGAGGCCTGTGTCCCAGCAGTGGGAACATTATAGGCTGATTATGATGAAACTGAATGGCGTGTAGTAGGAGAGGCCTATGTGCGGCAGTGGACTGTTGTTGATGACGGGGATGATGAAGATTTAAGGCAACATTTCGCTTTGAATAAAATAAAACGCTGACTGATCAAATACTTTTTAAAATTTTAATCTACAACAATAAAACTATAATAGTAATTAATACTTAATTTATCACACTAATATTATAAAGGCGAAAGTTTGTGAGTGTGTGTGTGTGTGTTTATATGTTTGTTACTTCTTCACGCCTAAACCACTGAACCGATTTAGATGAAATTTGGTATAGAGATAGTTTGAGTCCCAGAAAAGGACATAGGATAGTTTTTATCCCGATATTCCCACGGGATCGACATTTACGCGGGTAAAACCGCCGGGCGCAGCTAGTTTAGAATAAATCTACAACAGTTTTCTTTTGAAAGCCGCAGTATTTTAATACTTTATTATAATAGGTCATAATCATCTGTCTAGCCTTTCCCCAACTATGTTGAGGTCGGCTTCCAGTCTAACCGGATGCAGCTGAATTCCAGTATTTTACATGGAGCGACTGCCTATCTTGTAGCAGCGCGGTGCGGTAGGGGTGTGTGGTGACGTGATGCCAGAGCTCAGTGATTCGTCAACTTTTGGCAACTATCACCCTTCCGCACCGCGCAGCTACCTCAGGCAACGTCTCAGTTAAGCGGTCGGCCTATAATACTAAATAAACTACAAAATATTAAAATAAAAATTTAATATTCTAACCTAACTAAAACTATTAAAAAACTAAAATCATTACGGTGTCGAAATATTCCTCAGCATCGCTGTCGACGTGTAATGTACCCAAGAGACTGGCGGCGTTACCACGTTGTATGGCACACAACCTCAGCCTCAGGCCAAGGTAAAAGCCAGCCCTTGGGTCACGGGAACTGTCAACCAGCCGTTTCGAGATTTCTTAAACAAGCAATGAGCACTCGGACCAGTGGCGTGCATTGCATATAGGCATATAAGCAGTACCTACCTCGATATATCAACATAAGCTTGTCAATTACATTTTAGTGTGTGTGCCCCACAATTAAGAAACTCACCAAATTATCATATCTAACAACACAAAACACAAAAGCTTGATACAAACACGCGCGGCAGTAGGCAGTCGCCGGACGGCCTACTCGGCTCCCGTACTATTCGCACATTGTCGTTGGTCTTTACTCGTTCAAGTTAATACGACAAAATTAAAAATGCGTACGTCTCACGCGTAATACCATGACGTTCGACCTTCGCAATTTATCACCCTTAAGTAGGCATGCCTACTCAAAAACCACACTTTTGACCTCACTTTTTTTTCTGATTAGTGACCGCGTTTGTCTAGACTAGACCGGGCCTAGTGCCTACCTATTCTGAAAACCAATGCACGCCACTGTCGGACCCCACGGCCCGAGGGTTTCAACCCCTAACGGCTCGAAAATATAATTTCCGATAAGGTTACACTTTCACCGTTTCTCAGGAATAGTGTCGTCACAAAAAAAATCTTTATGCTTAGTTTTTTTTCTACAGGGTGTTACGGAAAGGGTATATCAATACAAACGGGTTGAAGAGTAAATGGTAAGTCCTCTTCTCCACATATCTTTCTTTTGCTGTGCCCGACAGGGTCCATGATTGTTTCTTTTGGCAAAATTTACCACCTAAGCCTACATTGTGGAATGCAATAAAGAATTGAGTATTGAGTATTGAGAGTGTATCTGGTCTAGAATTTCTGTACAAAATTTCAGCTCAAAAGCAGTAACTTTGAAAATGTTTAATATTTTTTTATTTTGATAGTTTATTAAATTGAAATCATAACAAACGTGTCACCGCACTACGAGGGTCATTATCCATTATCTGTAGTGTGTCTGTGCGCCTAGTACACGCACATCACGCCGCCGCGCGCCAGTGCAGCGCCGTGATGTCGAAATAAAAAAAAATTAAGCATTTCTTTGCCATCCAATAACTTAAAAAGTCTTTTACAATCACAGTCTTCAGGGCCATACAATGCTCTCAATCCAAGGTATGTAGTGTAATACTTTGGTAAACAGTTGAGAACTGCCCGCGGTACCACAGGTCCTATCAAATGATGATACACCAAGGATACTGGGGGCACAGTCGAAGAGTTTGGAGGTGGCTATCAAGGGACTGCCACTGTCACTCTGGGGGAAAAAAACAATTGATTAATAATGGGAGATTTACACTTAGTCGATGAACCCTGTGCGGCTGGTCGCTCACCAAACCGCCTTACAAACCGAATCGCCACCCCATTTAAGGTCATGGCACAGTATACCGGTACCGCAACTGCAGCAAGGCGTGGCGTCGCGCGTCACCTCGAATTTAGGCTACGGCTAGTCGCCAGCGCGCTAACAACGCGTCGTCCGCGAGGTGCAAGCTTACTGTCACCGCGAACACAATTGCTATATGACATTTGTGATTTTGAACACGCCTAGGACTTGCACGTTTTCATTATGTCGCTGGCAACTCAGAGTTGGCGCGCAGTAAGCCGCTCGCTTGCAGCGCGCAAGCTTCGAATCGAGTTGTATGGTAGCGGTAAACGAGCTAACTGCCCGCGTTGGCTTTTTAATATTGACATTATGAAATATATTATACGACACACGTTTTAATGCTCTAATTTGAATGACAAGTTAATTGCTGGGTTGGAGCTTTGAAATGGTGCCGGTATAGTGTGCCATGACCTATACACAGGTCGAGAAAAATCGCAGGTGTTTTTACTGGATGCAGCTGTATAACAGCTTTTTATATAGAGCGACTGTTTATCTGAACTTCACAACCTAGATACTCGGGTAACTCGAGACTCCTTAGTAAGACTGCATGTCAAACTTACGGGCTTTTGATTACCCGTTACCACGCCCCGGACACTCCATACAACGCTCGCAAAATAATTACCTACTACTACTACATTAAAAAATGACGTTTGTATACGTATGAATGTTTGCGTGAGGTACTTGTGTTTGCGAGCGCTCTTGTTAAAGAACTGCGACGAATATGCCGAAGTGCGGGGTGAGGTGCGGTAACTGATGTTAGTGCGGGGAAGGGAGTGTCCTTTCTGTACGTACTACTTTAAGTATTCTGTGCCGTTACTACTACTTCTACTTGATATACACCGCGTTCTTCACGATATCCATAAACTTTGTCAAAGGCTTCTAAAGCTTTTACAAAATAAATCTAACAAAGGAAGTAGTACTTAAAAAGGCTTCGTTACAAAGATATTTGTAATTTCATTTAGTGACATTTAATTGAGCATGCAGTAAGAAAGGGTCTTAACTCAGTTTTGACAAGTTGCAGACCGCCAAATCTTATGAATGAAAATACGTCATCGTTGCCAATTAGGATTAATAGGCATGCATATCGGGCGATTTACGTCAAGGTATTTAGTTTATATGAAAATTAACAAAAAATAAAAATTCATTATTGTGTCCATAATGAAAATTGCTTATTTCCATGGTCTGAACATCTGGTCGAAGTTTATGTATATCGTCCGGAACATGGTGTATTTGTTATTTATATTTTCATACCTGACAAGGGTCCGTAGGTTTCTCGGTGTCTCCATAGCATGTCTGTGAGATGCCATTGTAGCCATTTATTAATAAATTGTTAGCTGGGTAGAAGATAGAACATTGTATCTCATCGAATAGCTGGAGAGTGGTCTGGAATATTTATAAATGATCATGTTTCATAAAAATATGGACTGTGTGAATATTTAGAAAGAGGGTGACTACCGAGATGACGACTAAAGGTCGTGGCACACGTATCAACTCGGAAAGGGATCGTAACCCTATCGCTTTTCGCGTCGCCGTCAAACAGTCGTCAACCTAACGTAAGCACGTAACCAAAGCGGATCAGAAACTCCGATACGTCGACTCGGCTACGGCTAGGCGACGCCGCGCTTACGGCTCGCCGACCGCTGGTTGGCGGCTAGACGGCACTAGTTCAATCATTGCGCGCGGCAGGGCGTGGACGAAGAGACGTAAGCTAGGGTACGGAGAACCGTAAGCGCGGGAACTGCAAGTCGACCACGCACCGCACCGCGGTTCGTGAGCTTGTCCCGAGGCGAGGCGATTACGTTACGATTCTGATTAGTGTGCGTTGCAGTAGGGAGTTTCATACAAATAATACTGAACGGCTCGAGTTGATACGTGTGCTACGACCTTACCGACATGAATTATGCCTAAAAAGATCAAAAACTGCCCTTATGTACAAGAGCATACTATGCATGGCTCCGAAAATTTTTAATAAGCTACCAAATGACATAAAAGATTTAAACTTGACTCAATTTAAACGCAGCCTAAATAATTTTTTAATAGACAAAATATGCTACTATACAATTGACGAATTTCTTTCGGACAAAATTTCTTGTGACTGATTATTTATGATGTAATTATTCCTACCAGACTTTTAATTTATTAGAATTGTATTTAATTGGACTTATAATTATAATGTTTTATTTAATTTCTAATATTGTTAAATTAATAGTGTATAGGGTAGATTTTTGAGTTTCTGTAAAATATCTGTAAGACCTGTTTTATCACCAAAAACCGCACTAATAAATACTTTGACTTTGACTTGACTTGACTTAATAGAGAAGTATGGAAGAAAAAGACATGTTGCGCCGACCACAAGTAAATTAGGATAAGGGTAGGAGAATTATGATGATGTTTGATAAGAATATTCTTCAAGCAGTTTATAATTCACTGTTTAGTTACACTTCTAGAGGTCGTTAGTGCGACTGCTGAGTGTGGAGTCCTGGGGGCGATCCCAGGTCAGGAAAATATTTATAGTATGTTTAAGTTATATTAATATTGTATTTAAGTGTTTATATGGTCTTTGATGCAATAAATGGCTAAATTAAAAAAAAAATATCACACTAATATTATAAAGGCGAATGTTTGTGAGTGTGTGGGGGTGTGTTTGTGTTTTTATATGTTTGTTACTTCTTCACGCTCAAACGACTGAATCAATTTTAATAAAATTTTGTATGGAGGTAGCTGACACCCCGGATTAACATATAGGCTACTTTTTATCCCGATATTCCCACGGGATGGAAACTTATGCGGGTGAAACCACGGGGTGCAGCCAGTAGAATAATAAAAGTGAATCAAACAAGCAACCCATCGCTGACTGCGTCAAAAGAATCGTAAAGAAATTCTCACCTGTGTCAAAGTTCCCTGGTCTTTGACACCCTTATCCCAGACAAGGATATTTGCTTCTTTAAATATTTCAGTTGCATTCGGATCTGAATGTAGACAAGCTGGCAGCACCTCTCTGCTAAAAGTTATCCTGGAAAATATACAAATTTGGCGTTAATCGTATCTAGTCTTTTTTACCGACTAAAAAAAAGGAGGTTATGAACTCGACACGTATGTATGTAATGCTATTGGAACTGCATTATAATCACATATTATGACAATTATTAGGGCTTCCAATCAAATTTTCTATAACGTTGGTTTAGCTTCTTTACATTGAGGGAGGGCCCCATCCCTTGAATTGACCATTTACCGGGTAATATGTCTTTCATTGACTTGAATGTGCCCTGGCTGCTGATAGTATGTCATGCTCACACAAATGTCTCGCTGACGGTGGCGTGTGTGTTGGATCATTTAGCTCCCTTCAAAATGGTTGAGCTGAATGGTGCTGATCTATGCGTCACGTTCGTGAACGGGAGCCGTCAGTTGGGGCTGGTCATCACTTAGCTGCCTCGGCTTATTTTTAACTGTTTTATTTTTGGATTTTTGTTTTTTTTTTACAATTTGCTGTACTCTGGACGCTTTTAACGCGTACGTCGTTTTATTTTTACATCGTTCTCACATATAATTATAAATTCAACATAAATGATGTACTTAACTAATATTTTTTTTTTTTTTTCTGCCTGCGTTTGGGCGCTCCTTGCGGGGCTCCGCATCGCTGTCAGTGCGGTGAAGCTGTCGACTGCCTTGGACACCATGGCCTATCCTGCAGTAGGAGCGCAGGCCGGATAGCACGGCACGCCAGCATTAATGACATCATCCGTCGTGCTCTTGTCACCGCCGGGGTGCCAGCTGTTTTAGAACCCAACGGCCTGGCACGCGACGATGGAAAGAGACCAGACGGAATGACCATAATGCTCTGGAAGTTAGGCAGACCTTTGGTGTGGGATGCAACATGTGTCGACACCCTTGCGCCATCCCATCTTCCTAGCACGGTGGGCTGTGCTGGGGCGGCTGCTGCAGGTGCAGAAAACCTCAAACGGCGAAAATATTGCAACCTGATTGGGACTTATATGTTCGAGCCGTTTGGGGTTGAAACACTAGGGCCATGGGGTCCGAGTGCCCACTTGGTATTTCGGGATATCGCCAAGCGGTTAGTCGACTCTTCACGTGACCAGAGGGCTGGCCTATATCTTGGTCAAAGAATTAGCATTGCCATACAACGTGGCAATGCTGCCAGCCTTTTGGGCACTGTTCCTGTTGACAGCGATGCGGATGAATTCTTTGATGCCCTATAATGATTGTTTATTTTTTCATATAATTGTACATATTATTATAGTTTATATTTTAGCTTATATTATGTAAATATTTAATTTTTGTAGAACTAATATTTATGTAAAAATATAATTTAAAAGAGTGTCCATGGAGTTTCTTGTCCGTTCTTCTCCATAGGTACCTACGCTTTAGAATGGGCAACTAGCTTCATATTTTCTGAATGACTGACTTCTTGACAATTCAAAAGTGCCCGTAAATGGTTTAATTGAAATAAATGCTTTGAGTTTGAGTTTGCCACGGGCCCCAAACGGTATAGTAACGCTACTGGCGCAGCTAGCATATATACCTAATAATCGTATACTTACGTCTTTTCAGTTTCAAGCAGTGCGATGTCATTGTACATGGAAGGTGGCTGGTACTCCGGGTGGGCGATGATCCTCTTAACATTGTATTTTTGCCACATCTTAGGAGGGTCAGTACGTTTGTGGATCCCTACAGCTACATACTTCACAGGACCTCTGAAAATTAGAACAGTATAATGTTAGAAAAAGAACTCTTTAAGTTTTAGTAATAACAGCTGTACAGTTCGATCGACCAGGTTAAGCTACGCTTGCCGCGGTTGGTCCGAGGATTTGTGACCATCTTCACATACCTAGGGGGTGTCTATTAATCACGTGAGGCTCGAAAGGGAGGGGGGGGAGGGGTCCATAAAAAATTACGAAATATCACAAGGGGGGAGGGGTGGTGTAGTTATATATCACGTGTATTTATTTTTTCGACAAACGTGCGATTCTCAACCGAAAAGCGGCGTTACGTGTATTTATTTTTCGCATTTCTTTCATTATTTTTATGTCAGTCAAAAACAACCAGCAACCTTATGTCTACCTCTAAACGCTATTATTGTAGTCTTTAATGTTCTATAATAAAATTAGATGATACTTATACCTGTATTTTATAAACATAAAAAGAAAATTAAGATTCTTTGTAGGTACTAAAAAATACACGTGATATGGGGGGAGGGGGTAGTCTTTTAAACCTCACCATGTATCACCAAGGGGGGGGGAGGGGGGTTAAAAAATGCCAAAAAAAACATCATGTGATCAATGGACGGCCCTTAGACAGCCCTAGACCCATCCGTGCCTCGGAAAGCCCGGCTGTCATTGGTGGATCTTTGACAGCCGTCAACGACTTGTCAACTTCTTGTTGTTGTGTCTTTGTTAGTCGTTGTTCAGTAGTTTTACATAATGGAGTTGTTTTGTAAAACAATTACCCCATTAGGTACTAATAAACGTTGCATAGCGTCTGTATAGTTACACAATTCTTTGTCTTTTTCTTTCGAAAGTCAAATTACAGACGACTGAAAGAGAGAAATCGGTGTGTAACTATTCATCTGATATAATACGTTTATTAGTAAGGGGGCTAATGATTTTGTAAAACCGTGGATTCTCCAATCCATCTGCGACATATAGACTCCTGCCTACACCTTCGCGGGAAACTATTTGAAGTTATACTTACAGTTTCTCTTTGGATAGACAGTGAGCTGCAGTTAGAATGAATTTGTCACTGATGATAGTCCCAGCACAAAGCCATTCAGCTGTTTGTATGTCTGCTCCGTATCCCAGCAATACCTGGAAATGTAAATCTTTGTGTTATTAACTAGCCAATCCATCTCGGAATCTATAATGTATTTAGGAATTATGTGTTAAGGTGGAACTATGTAGTCGCGAGCTCGAACTCACTGGTGGGCATGGCCAAAAAGCACGCTGTCTCACCTGGCATCGTGTCCGACAGAGATAGTATCCGTGATGCAGTTATGCAATAAATATATCTTTATGTTTATCTTTATGAGCAGTTAGACGCTAGTCTACACGCACAACGTCTATTTCTTACGCGCAGAAACACCGTTCCGAACTGAAAGGTGCGTAAAAAAGTTCGGAAAGTGCTTTGAAAAATCGATTCTTCTCCATACGAAAACTACCTTTTGGAATGGGCGACTAGAATCAATTCTATTTTAAGATATTTTTTGACGTTCAAAAGTGCCTTTTATGTGCCTATTTGAAATAAATGCTTTGACTTTGACTTTGACTTTGACTTTGACGATTTTTATGAAAAAACCACCGCATAAATCAATTACAAATAACGTTTATTGAACTCTTCAATAACTGAGCTTTGCCAGTACCGACTTTGTTTTGATGATTTTACAGTTCTTTTATTAATTTTTTATACCCAAAGTTACGTTAAAAACGAATCTTTGTTGGCTCATAACTTTTTAATGGATTTTTATTTCGATATTTATTTATTTATTTATTAAAACTTTATGCACAAGTAAAAAAAAATACTGTACAAAGGCGGACTTAATGCCTGAGGCATTTTCTACCAGTCAACCTAACCGAAAATATTCTGTTTCCGTACAGACAAAACGATATCATGTTTAACGTTTAATGCACAATGTCGAACAGTGGAGTAATATTATACTGTCCCGAAATTTGTATGGAAAAAATATCGACTAGTAGTACTTTAAGACGACGCCGACCGCACAGTTGCGCCACAGTAAACATACAGTAAAACATCTTCATACAAACGTGCCGCTCTCGGTTTGAATATGTGCGAGCGCGCCGCGCGCCATGTCGGCACGCGATTTCACGCACACGCTAGCATAATATATGAGGGAATAAGGTGGTGGCAGTGCGGGCTGTGCAGCGCGACTGTGAGCACGCGCGTACGCTTCATGACCGCTTGCGTTCGTCAACTCTCGCCGGCGTTATCATAGCTATGCTTACAAAAATGCGTTTTGCGGAAATGACAATCAAATAGAATTTTTTAATAAAATGTTAATACTTTTTCAAACATTAAAGTTATATAATCCAAAAAACGGTAGCGACGTTACGAAAACAGTCAAGTTTATTGATGGTTTTCAAATTACTATCAAATCTATATTACAGTTGTTTGATGATCTTAAACAAGAAGGGTTTGAATATTTATTGACAAGACGCCTTATCAAGATGTTATTGAAATTTTTTTTGGAAAAATTCGGTCAAAAAACGGGATGGCTACAGAGCCAACCAATAGGCAATTCATATCTGCATATAGAAAGATTTATTTTACAAATATTACAAAGCCTCCAATAGATGGTAATTGTTCTGAAGATATCACAGAATTTTTGATTAGTTTGAAAAATCACAAACATTTCGAAACAAGTGCCTCAGTAATCGACAAACATCTGACCAGTAGCAATCAAACACAAGGAAATGAAAATATTTTGTCGGAAATCTTACGTTCTGACTATGTACCAATACAACATGAGCTACCGGAAAAAAATGCATTTTTTTATGTTTGTGGCGCTTTGTTAAAAAAATGTGTTGATTACCTACCATAAGAACTGCGATTGTTTAAATAATTACGTCGGCGTTAATCAACGAGCGTGTAATTTAAGTGTAGAATCTAGATACACCCATTACAGGAATTACGGCAAAGATCGAAATTTACTCATGATCCCACCTGATGATTTTGTCGATAATGTAGAAAGGATGGAGCAGGTGTTTCGCAAAGCGTTCGAAAAGGACCACATCAACATTAAAATTGGCCGGTCAATTTACGATCAACTGAATGATATAGAATTTAAGATGTCCATGCTTTCCCAAAAGCTTTTTACAAAAACTTTACATAAGAATGAGAATTTACTTTACATTAACAAATAATAATAAAGCGTTCCGGACGTGCAAAAACAGGAGAAAAATTTTCTCGGTATCAAATTTGTTAGTATAATAAATGTTATGTGAATAAAGGCTTTTTATTTTTACTAAATTTATAAATTGGTAAAATATTCAATCATAATGTGCTTTTTATTTCATAAATTTAGATCAAGTGCTGCTTGTTCGAAAATATTAACTAAAAGTAAAAGTGACAACCCTGGGGATCAACGCAAGAGTAGGCTAATAACTCGGCGGGCGGCCTTAGATAACTTACTGTATATTATATTTACTGTGGTTGCGCCCTCATCGTTTTTTTTTTTGTTATTTCTTTTATTTTAGAATGAAAATGCAGAAAATAAGCACGCTAAGTTGTGCTCCACAAGATTATGCGTTAATATTATTACAAACGGTAGTTTTACATTGTTTAATTTTATTATAATCACTAAAACGGATAAAAGTGGCCACTATTATCCGTTTTTATCCATTAATTACGGGACACCCTGTATGTGTTTCAACTAGTGGTGCATTGCAGACCCGCTCGCGTTTTTTGCAATCAAGTTTTTATTTTTGATGACTCTATTACGTAACACAACAAGTTTTTATAATAATGTATCAAGTTTCAATAAGGAATCTCGGACTTCGAAGGAACGTTTGCTCAGAATAAAAGGCTATACAACATTTTTATTCTTTGTTTTGGTAACGTAGGTAGGTAGAAAAGGTTGGATTTCAACAGTCATTTTGGCGTGGCTAAATAATAGCAGCCGTACGGGTCGATCGAAGGTTAAGCTACGCTTGCCGCGGTCGGTTCCTAGATGTGTGACCGTCCATTACATATCGAGTCCCTCCGTGTCTCGGCAAGCACGTTAAAGGGACTACAGGACCTAAACGCAAAAAAACAAGTTTTATAATGCCTAAAAGTACATATATGATCGACTAAAGTAAACAAAATCACAAAAATATATGATATTCTTCAGGATATTATTTTATGCTAGTTAGATAGTGTGTTGAAAACATAATACAACTAATTTGATACGATAGAAAAAAAATATTATGAAGATACGAGTACCTCTAAAAACTTTCTTTTTACAATAATAATGTACATACAATCATTCTGATTTTTTTTTCTTCAGATTATTCTACAAGAAACATACTAAAACACTTGTTTTAATTTTTTAGTCCAAACAATAGATTTTTCGTAAATAGATAATTGCTTCATATTTACCTGCAATAAATTACCAGCGTTGTGTCATCGCGCTTCTCTTTCTTTTCTATACAGTCCGACAGTGACCGCGCTTTAAATCATGTAGTAAGCTGTTGGTCTCGGCTGTCAGTCGTTACGGGTAGTGAGAATCTTGAAAATCTGACAAGTCTTGCCAAGGGGTATCGTATCACCCAGTAACTGGGTTGTGGAGATCAGATAGGCAGTCGCTCCATGTAAAATACTGGTACTCAGCTGCATCCGGTTAGATGCGAAGCCGAATCTAAGATAGTTGGGAAATGGCTAGGTAGATTGACTTACCAGGTATGATTCCCTTGGGGCTGGCATTTCCACAGGAATCTCTTCAGTGGTGACTCCAATTTCGTAACAAGTGGAGACAAGGTCTAATGTCCTCGTGTAGTTAGCTCTTGTGTTTATCTTGCAATCATAGTCCAGTTTGTCGACAAAGTTTACACATTCTGGAGTTAGAAAGAAATAGTGGAATATATTTTCATGTTTGATTTTTTTTTTGACACGTTTACACGAGATTAGTTTTTAGAAATTCTTCAACGAAAAGTGAGTTAACTGATCTTCTAAAAACTTATTGACCTTCTAAAGATAGACAGACACTTTTACTAAATTAATGATCCTCTAATAATAACTTTTTGCGCCTCTAATTAAATTAAATTAAATTAAATATTTGTTTATTGATGGCAACTAGGCCCAATTGTTAGTAACGTAAGTAGTTCTTAAAAACTATTGTTAGCAAACACACACAGAAAACAGAAACAAAACAAAACAAAAATAAAAATAAAATTCCAAAGTTAGCCGTGGGGTCTTCTGACCAGCACCTCCACAGCGTGCGACAACCAGGGTGCGTCGTACTTTTCCATTAACATACTTAGGATGCTGTTAGAACTAGACCGCGCTCTTGACAAGATGGAATTTGTTTTTTTGCGCATTATGGCGTAAAAATCATCGGTATGCGCAAATGCGAACATACCGGACGCACTACAATAGCGCGGCAGTCCCAACAGCATCCTGAAGCAGTTGTTATATTGAATACGCAGGGCGTCTAGCGATCTCTTAGTATGCCTTATCCACAGGCCGCTCGTGTAGAATGATTGGCAATACGCTTTAAACAGCGTAATCTTTACCCCAATACTACAACGAGCGAACCTGTGTATCAGCATGTTTGCCCTGACCGCTAGCGCCCTGCGCTCTCGATCTATATCTACGTCGTCTTTGAGGTCTCCGGTTAGAAAGTGTCCCAGGTATTTAAATTTATCAACTCTTTTGAGTGGTAGCCCATTCAGCATTACAACTGGGTCGCTACGTACACGTCTACCGGAGGCCTCAAAAACCATGTACACACTTTTGTTTACATTGTAGACAAGCCCATGACTCGTAACATATCGCTCACACACGCGTAACAGTTCCCTGATCGAGCCGGCCGTTGGGCCCAGCAGCACCATGTCGTCTGCATAACTTAAGTTGTTTAAACAAACGTTGTCTATCCAGCATCCGACACGCATACTGCTGAGCCCAGCGATGAGCCCGTTCATGTACAGGTTGAAGAGCTTTGGCGAGGTCAAACCACCCTGTCTCACCCCACACTCCAACCTGTACATTTCGGACAGAGACCGTCCCCATCGAACACAATTAAGCTGATTAGTGTACCAATATTTAAAGATCTCCAGGAGTTCGATTGATATTCCCGCTTCCCTTAACTTCTCCCACAGGACATCATAGGCCACAAGGTCAAACGCCCTGGAAAGGTCAAGGAAGCAGGCATAAATGGGGGTTTCTCTATCCGTGTAATATCGGACAGTTTGCCGTCTAATGATGCACACGTCTAATGATGTCAATGATGCACACTTTTATTTAATGGGTAATTCTACTCTACATCCTAATTAATCTCAGATACTTGACTATTTAGTAAGTATTTATATAAGAACCCATACTATGAATTATTTGAAGTTTACTAAAATAGGCGCAATCATTATATTAGATCGTCCAATCATAATTATTAGGAGCGCAAAATGGGATTGAATAGAGGATCGATTAATACATAACTACCGTTAATAAAAATTTTACTTTTCAAATGACTAAAAACATCTTCATTGTGTCGAAAAAAACAGGATTTACGTAGACATTATTTTATGATCATATCATTCATTTTGTTCAATTCGGTTGTATTAATGACCTAAGTATGTAGGTAACGAAGCGTTTATATTCAATTTTATGAAATTGGATTGAAATACAGGTTAGGTAGGTATAAGTGTCATCCTCGTTTCAGCCGAAAGACGTCCACTGCTGGACATAGGCCTCCCCCAAGCACCTCTACTTCGACCGATTCTGTGCTTCTCGCATCCAACGGGTTCCTGCGGCCTTCGCCAGGTCTTTGGTCCACCTTGTGGGAGGCCTTCCAATGCTGCACCTTCAGGTACGCGATCGCCACTCCAGAACCTTTCGGCCCCATCGGCCATCTGTTCTGCGAGCAATGTGTCCTGCCCACTGCCACTTAAATTTGGCAATTCTTCGGGCTATGTCGGTTACCTTGGTTCTTCTGAGGAACTCCAAGTATAGCCCTATTCATTGCCCTTTGGGTGACTTTTAGCTCTCTAATAAGGCCCATTGTGAGCGACCACGTTTCAGTGTCATCACTGGCAACACGCAATGGTCTGGCAAGACTTTCGTCTTGAGACACTGCGGTATGTGAGACGAGGTGATATAACTGTGTCAGTAAAATTACTAATATAACATTTGTAGCGGTATCTACAACGCCACATGCGAACAACGCGTCATACTGACGTCACGCAAATCCTGCATCTCGTAAGCAGAGTTTACCGCGCAACTAGCATATATACAACAGCCCGACATGACTCATAGGGCAGTTGCCCGCCAGACACAACACCCGTCTGGTCGGAGCATCCTCCCTTTTCTATAGAGTATGAGCGAACTTTACACCCTGTTCCTCATACTTCCATACTGGTGACCCCGAACATGAACGTCAGCGTAGCCAACTGGATTTGCACGATTGGGATTTTTTTTTCGGGAAGGTTGTTTTTCAGAAGAATATTATAATTTAACAAGTTGTGTATAACTTACTGTCATTAGATTTTTCTCCTGTTAAAGACAGCAGTTCTGTTTTCGGGTTGAATACGATTTTCCTGAAACATAACAAAGTTTCGTAAGAAGCTGGCATTGTTTATGTTGTTTATTTTAGTTTAAGTGCGTATTTGTGTGTGCTTATATTACGATATAAATAGGTCATCATCATCTGCCTAGCCTTTTCCCAACTATGTTGGGGTCGGCTTCCAGTTTAACCAGATGCAGCTGAATACCAGTATTTTACATGGAGCGACTGCCTATCTGACCTCCACAGCCCTGTTACTGGGTAGTACGATACCTCTTGGTAAGACTGGTTGTCAGACTTTCGGGCTTCAGACTACCCGTAACGGCTGTTAAAATTCCACGAACGACAGCTGGGACCTTAACCGTAGGGTTGTCGCGTGGTCTACATATGTAATCCATTGATACAAAATTGCAATGGTTCTAAAAACCTAATAGTGCCAGTTATTTCATCCTTCGTGTATTCGAAGTTGCATAATTGCCGCATGCGCTCAGTGCAGCGCGAGCATTGGGTGCGCGTGGTTGTGCAACGGGAGCTCCGCAAATTTCGCGGTCTACGTCACTTTTAGATACGCGACTACCGTAGGGTTAACGTGCTTTCCGAGGCAGGGAGGGGTCTTGGTATGTAAAGATGGTCACCCATCCACGGACCAACCGCGGTAAGCGTAGCTTAACCTGATCGATCGACCCGTGCGGCTGATATTACTTAGCCACAAGCCAAAATATAATATAATCAGGTACATTTCAATAAATATTTATTCCGTAATTAGAATGATGAGATTTGATAAATTAAATCAAATCAAACATCATTTATTTAAATAACTAGCTGCGCCCCGCGGTTTCACCCGCGTAAATGTCGATCCCGTGGGAATATCGGGATAAAAACTATCCTATGTCCTTTCCCGGGATTCAAACTATCTCTATACCAAATTTCATCGAAATCGGTCCAGCCGTTTTCATGTTATGTCGTGACAACGGAAAACGGGTTTCATTTTTATATATGTATATAGATTAGGCTGAGAATCAACAATTTTCTAACGTCAAAATTACAAAAGACAGTCCCCCGGCACGCCCGCCCTTCACTACTTCCTAGTGCTTTCGCTGGGGAGAAGAAGTGGCGCAACAAACTCCCCAGCAGCACAGCTGTATGTTGAGTCAGAAGAACTTGATTGTACGAGTATACATATAGTATATGCAAAGTAATTAAAATTACAAAATATTTTCTCTGATGAGAGACTTCAGATTGACTTGACTGCGTATCGGCAAGCGTAGTATGGAGCTAGATAGACCCACGACCTTAAGAAGGTGGCTTGGACAGACTAGATGCAAGAAGCGGGTGTGGCGCAGCCTGGGCGAGGCCTATGTCCAGCAGTGGACTGCAATAGGCTTTTTTATAGATGGGAAATCATCAAATGACCCTTCCCGCTCTGGGTGGAACGGAAAGGAGTGTCAGACTCTTACTGACTAAAACCCATCCGTGTTCCTTCCTTAGCCCTTTATGTTCCGGGGTAGCGGTAGCCCTTTCGGACAATCCCGCACCCCCGGCAGGCTTCGGCACTGGCAGGCCACTTCCTTTTTGCTGACATCTCTTTGAGGCGCGCGTGGAACACGTACGCGCCGTCCGGCACGGGCCTGGTCCTGATCGCACGATGAGCTACCCATTACTCTCCGTCCGCAGGCCCGCAACTACGGTGGCCGGGAGTCCGGGAGTCGTCACGCGGCACCCGACGCCCGGAGGCTCTCTCCCTCAGCCATCCCGCCACCTCCTTCGCTAGCATGACTACTTCGCAGAAGGAGGTGACTGCCTCCCACTCCCTCTCGCCCCGGACCATGGCTTGAACCAGGGCCGGACGCGAGAGGTCGCCGCCGCTGCCGATCGCCTCTACGAGGGCACGGCGACAGCGATAGGCTGAGTTGATAGAAAGACTTGATCAGGGTCATGCTTACCTAACATCATCGACTATAGTGCAGTCTGTGCAGCATATGATTGGTTCCTTGCCTTTGAATGTGCATATCTGAAAATTAACAAACATTTTTAAAATCATACTTGTATGTATACACATTTCATGGAATTTAAGGGCAGGAGGATTATGACTCCGGTATATTAAGGGAGCTACAGGACCTAAACGCAAGAAACGCAAGTTATATAATGACTAAAAGTATATGATCGACTACAGTAAACAAAATCAGAAAAATATATGATATTCTTCAGGATAGGTATATGCTAGTTAGATAGTGTGACATGGGGTAACCCACGTTAAGAAGACGCGAGAGACGTAAACATGACAGCGCTTACCGGTGGGAATTCCTTCTTATTCTTGAGAAAAATTTGAGAACTTTCACACTGATATATACTGACGCAGAGACCAGTGGCTTCCTTCCAAGTACATCGGGAACCTGCAACATAACAGCATAATATTAATCAGCCTATAATGCTCCAACTGACGGGACCCAGGCCTTTTCTCTTCGAGAGGGAGTGGGCCGTAATCTACTACGCGAGCTCAGTGTGGTAGATGTCGAATGTCTTCGAATTTTTGGTTCTCGGACATGCCGGTTTCCTCACGATGTTTTCCTTTACCGTTTTGAGAGCAGTGGTGATGAAATTACCTATTTATTTACACAAAGTAAAGGCACAGTATTCAGCTGCATCCGATTAGACTGGAAGCCGAGCTCAACTTAGTTGGGAAAAGGCTAGGCAGATGAAGATGATAGGAAAAGAAAGAAAAAAAAACAGCGGCACTCCGGGAGTGCCGACAGAAGTGAAAACAAAACACAAACAGAATACTTTGCCATCACTCACTGACATATCGGATATACATTAAAACCGAGTACATCTCGAGGACAGCCGAACACATCCGAAGCGGTGTCGGTTACGGGAACAGTGGCGCGAATTCAATGGTTTTTTCCTATCCCAAAAAATGCCAAACGCGCCTAAAGAAGTTTTCACTTCAAAAAATACGCTTAGGTACTTGCAGTAAACATGACCCAGTGAAAGATCATAAAAAATAACAAGTCCCTGCGAGCCTAAGCGAGACAGAGCCGCAGCGCTGGCGCTGCCCCGTTTTCAGCGACAGCTAGCGTTGACAATATGTATATCCGCAGCGGTGGAAGATGACAGCATAGGTTCCTGGTGCTACCCGCCTTTGTGGCGAGTCTCCCCGAGCTGGCAACAGCAGCAGTGCGGCTAGAGAAGTTACACTTATCAATGAGTTCCTTAGATGTATTCTAGATGCAGATATATTTTTGAAGTTTATGCACGCTAGACTTGGGGAGTAAGCTGGCGAACGCGTGACGTAAGCGTTACGAAAAGTGAGATCGGGTGAGGCGAACGGGAATTGAATGGAGGATATAAGCAAGAGAAAGCAGTGCGCGCGCACATTTTCTTTCTCTCTTCCTCTCATAGCCAAATACGTTTGAAGTTTCACTTCAGTCGTGTGGTCATAAGTACACTCGGTTTTTTTTTGACTCGCAAAGTACAATCACAAAACTTGTCTATCACATCATCACACTAGTCACATCACACTAATATTATAAAGGCGAAAGTTTGTGAGCGCGTGTGTGTGTGTTTATATGTTTGTTACATCTTCACGCTCAAACGGCTGGACCAATTTTGATAAAATTTTGTATGAAGGTAGCTGACACCCTGGATAAACATATAGGCTACTTTTTATCCCGATATTCCCACGGGATCGACACTTATGCGGGTGAAACCGCGGGGCGCAGCTAGTATTTATCTAAATGTGAAAAAGTAATTGTATAGTTCTTAAGTTGATGTAAGGTTGTTTCGGTTTGCAAATTTTTAGTCTTACTAAATTTTTTGCTAGTCTAAGTTTTTTAATTGACATTGTAATGTAAATATTAATGTAATTAGCATAGATATAAGCGATTTGGTGTAAACTGTAAGCTTGTATGTATTTAATGAATAAATTAATTGAAAAAATTTACGTAATGACGTCAACTACTGCACCATACGATGCGATATATAAATAATACAATCCTACTTCCTGCTATGTTATATTATCATCATCTGCGACTGCGTTTCAAAGATTTCTATGGTCCCTATTAACAATGTCGGTTCTGCAAAAAGACTACTATCCAGTAAAGCAGTTCTAATAATAGAATAAAATAAACATTTAAGGGGGGCTCTCATATAACAGACGCGATTTTTTTGCCGTTTTTTGCCCGATATTAATAACGGAAACAGGTAGACGCTTGAAATATTTACAGAATAGGTACTTAGTTGTATATCAACTTTAAAACTTTACTTTCCGAGACATCGCCAAGCGGTTGGTCGACTCATCACGTGACCAGAGGGCTGGCCTATTTTTTGGCCAAAGAATCAGCATTGCCATTCAACGTGGCAATGCTGCCAGCCTTTTGGGCACGTTTCCCGTTGACAGTGATGCGGACGAATTTTTTGATGCCCTTTGATTATTTTCCCTCCCTTTTTATATACTTGTACATATTATTATTTTAAGATTGTTAGCTTTTTAAATTATGTAAATATTTTTAAATTGTATTATAATATAAACTATGTGTCTGAATAAACTATTAATTGAATTAAAAAAAACTTTAAAAATAAATAATTAAATTAAAATAAATAAAGGGGGGCTCCTATGCAACAAACGTGACATTGTATATGTGTAGTGTTAAATATTGTACGGTGGCGCAGAATCCTTCGTGTACGAGTCAGGCTCGCACTTGGCCGGTTGTTTGTATCATAAGTATTTACATAGGTATCGATACTCATCACACATGTGAAGTTTCTCCAGATTATTTCAATTGATCCTGCATATGAGAACAATGTATATTTTTACTATCAGCGCCCCGCGGTTTCACCCGCATAACTGTGGATCCCGTGGAAATATCGGGATAAAAACTATCCTAGTTCTTTCCCGGGACTCAAACTATCTCTATACCAAATTTCATCTAAATCGGTTCAACGGTTTAAGCGTGAAGATGTAACAGACAGGCAGACACGCTGTCGCATTTATGTATAATATTAGTATGGATTGTTAATTTATGTAAAGACCTCAGAAACCGCGCATAAGTAACCAATTCTTGAGGAATTCAGACTAATAAAAAACGAAAATAAAGAACATTAATAACAAAAGAATAATACCGAACCTTCTTGTTTATTAATTAGCTCACATAACACACACAAACTCAAGGAAAACACTGCGAACGAATGACGAAGCATTTTGTATAAAAACGATAAAAATAAATGACTTAATAGTAATATTATACACGACCGGCCCGCGAAAGAGACGCGGCGAGACTAAGCGATAAATAAGAAATATACAAATACAACTAATGGACCGTGTTTATCAAGATAACTGTTTAAGGGAACTTCAGGAACTAAACGCAAAAAAAACGCAAGTTTTATATTTATTTATTTATTTATTTTAGTACATGGAGGACTTACAGCTAATAAAAACAAACAAAAAAGAAAACCATGGTCACCAGAAAGCCAATTACAAATCCTCACGTATAGACTTATAGGTGTGAGCACAAAAACAATAAAAACACCGCCTAAATTAAAGTAAGAAGAAATATAAGTAATACAATAACAAAAACAAATAATATAACCTACCACTACTTGAAAAATTTGAGGCTTAAGCACCTTCTAATGCATAAAAGTATTATGATCGACTACAGTAAACAAAATTAGAAAAATATATGATATTCTTCGGGATATATGCTAGTTAGATAGTGTGTTGAAAACATAATACAACTAATTTGATACGATAGAAAAAAATCATAAAATATAGCTCTAAAAAGTTTCTTTTCACAATAAAAACCATACTAATAAGTATACATACAATCATTATGATTTTTTGTCAGATTATTATACAAGCAACATTATTATTCTAGAGATAAAAAGTATCCTATATCCTAATACAGGTCATGATCTTCCTGTGTGCCATTTAGGTATGAAGATAATAGACAGAGTTACTTTCGCATTTATAATAAAGAAAGAAAGAAAAGAAAGAAAGAAAAGAAAGAAAGAGAGAAAGAAAGAAAAAAGTTTATTTGTACAGGTCGTGAAACATAAAATACAAAATTAATAAAATAAAAAATAATGTTTCAGACAACAATAGTGTGTGCCTCACGGCTGCGCCAAAAAGGATCATTTCAGCATTAATGCCAGACAGATGCTGTCTGACGCTGGTTTTCTAATGAACCCTTAGGGAAAAGTGACGGGGAGTACACACAGTTTCAACATACCTAATACATACTTATAAATAAATAAATTAGTAATTACGTACATATCATTACAAAAACAAATAAGAAAAAACAAAAACAAAACAACAAAGTCTCAGTAAAACCTGTTTTCTCGATCAATTAAAAGTATGGATGGATCGTCCACTGTACAAAAGTACAGGTTCTGTACTTAGCGGTTCTTGCCATTTTAGTACCTGGGTACCGGTTCCAAACGTGGTTCGCCTCGTCTTTTTACAATTTGCGGTAAACTATAGAAGAATACGAAAAAATTGCAATATTGTGCATCCCCCAAAGTGAATAGCGTGATGATTTATTGCCTACAGACTGACCAAATTTATAGGGAATATCTATGCAAAATTTTAACACAATCTATCTGGTAGTTTTTGCGTGATGCTGGAACATACATTCAGAAAAAGGGACAAAAATATTCGAAAATTTTTTTTTCGGAATTAGAATCGTTCCTAAACCTCACAAAAATTACTTGAAAAAAATATTAAATTTACAGTTTTGACTTTGCTACTATTTTATTATTACAATACCTTTAGGTTTATTAGAAAGTGACTTTAAAAATCTTATACCAAAATCTGAACTGTGCCTTAATTCGTCTGGGGAAGTCCCAAAATCGAATACTTTGCTCACAGAATAAATATTACACTTTGGTATCAATTTCGTTGCTGTGTTCCGATTGTTGATAGTAGATGTAATTACAACCGAATGAGATATCTCAACTTTCCCGCTAAGATTGGAAACGGGAAGCCCCTTAGTACCTATTGGAGAATCATGAGAACTATACCTAACGGAGATCTTCAGCTAGCTCCAATTGTAAAACATTGTACCTTTTTTTATGGATGGGAAATCATCAATTCCCGCTCTGAGTGTAGCGGAAGGGAGTGTCAGACTCTTACTGTCTAAAACCCATCCGTGTTCCTTCCTTAGCCCTTTATGTTCCGGGGTAGCGGTAACCCTTTCGGACAATCCCGCACCCTCGGCAGGCTTCGGCCCTGGCAGGCCCCTTCCTTTATGCTGACATCTCTTTGAGGCGCGCGTGGAACACGTACGCGCCGTCCGGCACGGGCCTAGTCCTGATCGGATGGTGAGCTACCCATTACTCTCCGTCCGCAGGCCCGCGCCTACGGTGGCCGGGAGTCGTCACGCGGCTCCCGACGCGAAAACATTGTGCCTAACACTCAAAATAAGTTGTTTTAAGGGGGTGCGCTAAGGCAGTCCGAAATTCAAAATTTCTTACGTTTTTTGCAATTTGAATGTGAGGGTCAGGTCACACCAAGACGCGACGCGACGCGACGATACTGGAAAAGGCCAATGATTTCGCGCTGCGCCGCGCGCCGCCGCGAAACGCAACGCAACGTCGCGAGGCGTTACGTGTAGTCAGAAGCCCGAAAGCAATGACTATACAACCCTGTTTTATTTGCACCCCGTTATAATGCGTGCCGCGAAAGATGAGACTTGACACACCACGTTGTTTGACATGCGCTGTACACGATTTTAGGTCTGGCGTTATGAGGTCTGAGCACGGGACGGAACCGGGCGTCATAGGTGGGGCGAAAAGAGCGCGGGAGGGGGATCAAGTCTCATCTTTCGTGGCGCTAACTATAACACCCTATCAGTATAGTTAAGTAGAATTTAATAGACGTAATTTTATCGATATCGATATTATTGTTGCAATACTGACTTGGGCATCACTATGTTTGGAATATTCGTCCTGACATTGTTGCATCGGCCAATCACAGCCGCTGTATTTTCTTCGTCCCCCGGCCCGCAGTGGTGAGTCGTGTGCCTAGACGAAATCGGTCTATCGGCTCTCAAGCGGTTTAATTCTCTTTGCCCGAAAGTCTGACAACCAGTCTTACCAAACCAGTCTTAACTGGGTTGTGGTCAGATAGGCAGTCGCTCCATGTAAGAAACAGGTTTTAATAAATCTTATTTAAAACAAGGCTGTACGTTACCTTTGCGTCGTTGCAAGCTTTAAAAAAAAAACAAGAACTGACAATTATTGTCAATTTGACGCAAAGAGTATAATAAATAACTCAAAATTTTTTGTTCCTTATTAATTTTACCTTATATATGATTTAAACTAATAATCTTAATTAAAAAAAAAATGTGTGAGCATCGGCATCATGATGCAAGCACAGATACACAATTCAAATCATCAAATATCAACAATGAAGCTCCAGAAAAAAGGTCCAAAAGATGTGCATTTTTAAAACTGATCCAACATGTCGACATTTATAAGAAATACCATTCGAACTATTTTGAATTAGATCACCTGAAACTCTTTAACAACACCGCTGCTGTATCAATAACAGGCATATCGTCAACGGAGTGCAAAGTTACTGATGGAAACGGGAGAATTCAGTATACACAATATTCGCCACCAAAAATTGGAGGTTCCAGGGTCAGTCCGATCTCCATGTCGCCGAAGCTGTCTAGACTGCGTATTAGCTCGGATATCAAAGATGGACGTGATAATTGGAACAGACTATGTTGAAGAAGTAATAGTTTCGCCGTCCGTTCTGCCATTGTGTTGTGAGTTTGGAGATGAATAAAAAGTTAAGTTGTTTTTAGATGTTATGTTTTTTTTTGTCTCCTTTACCTACTCTTTAAGGGCCAAAGCACACACGCTACTTTTTGCATCGGCGATCGGCGATTCAGCTGCTTTTTAGAAGCTAAATGCAGCGACCAAGCATTCCACACCGCACACTTAAAAACGCCAAACGCGGCGATTCAGTCGCTTTTCGGAAGCTCGATACAGCGGCTGAACGCTACACTCCGCACACATTCGGATGCCGGTCGCAGCGATTTGGCATTTGCGCCAGCATCGGAGCAGTCGCTAAAACGCGTGATTCCGGTACCACGTCCGAACGCAGAGAGTCGCCAAAACGCGATGCAGCATCGGAGTAGTCGCTAAAACGCGCGATTCCGATACCGCGTCCGAACGCAGAGAGTCGCCAAAACGTGATGCAACATCGATACAGCCGCAAAATCGCCGATCGCCGATGCAAAAGGTAGCGTGTGTGTTTTGGCTCTAACACGCTGTCTACATCTCTCCACCAGTCTGACGCAATTGTCTAATAAAAAAAAAAGAAACTATGAAACGTGTACTAAACATAATGGCGGCTATCGCTGTCTCGCTTTAACACGTGCAGTCTGTGCATGCTATGTTGGTACAGTACCCGGCGATAAATATTGCACATCGATCTTTGGAAAGAGACAATCGGCTAATTTCGGCTTCCGAAATACAAACAGTCCGGTATCTATTAGGAGCTGTTAAAACAATTATGATTTGCTTCTTTTGATAATTCTTTTTATTCATTGTATAAAATACACCAATTTTTCTATAAATGATTGCTTTAGGTTGGGGTAAAATAAAAAGGTTCCTCTATTTTTCCTAAAGATGCCATAGTACAACTTTAAATTATTTAAATTTGGGGGTGTTAACAACTCTAGATATATATCTAGACTCGGAAGCACTTAAGTCAAATATTTTTGGTATCCAAAAAGATTTGACTTATATGCAAGCCATAAGAACTTAAGTCATTTTCGCATGCAAAATGATTTGACTTAAGTGCTTTTGGCCGCCGCGTCTAGATATTTTGAACTGGACGCGACTGCACTCTATCGCACTTGAACAACGACTGACAAAACGTCAGTTAACGTCACATAGGTAGTGTGCGACAGAGATAACGCACTACGAAGCCGAAATTAGCCGATTGTTTCTTTCCAAAGGTCGATGTGCAATATTTATCGCCGGGTACTGTATTCAGTTTTAGTACAAGTTTCATACAAGAGACGTTTTTCATCATTTTCTATGGGACTCCCGTCTCTTCTTACATATAATGAACATTACTTACTCTATGGTCTAGACTGCGTATCAGCTCGGATATCATAGATGGACGTGATAATTGGAACAGACTGTGTTGAAGAAGTAATAGTTTCACCGTCCGTTCTGCCATTGTGTTGTGAGCGCGAAGTATTGCGAGTCTTTTGGAGTTAAATAAAAAGTTACGTTTCTGAAGTCGTTTTATTTTTTACCCGACTACGGCGAAGCAAAAAGGAGGGTTATGATTTTGACCGGTATGTATGTATGTATGTATGTTCATCTGTTCCCTCATAACTTCTAAACTGCTTGTCATAATTGGACAAAATAAGGTATCGTTAGAAGCGTTTTTTTGATCTTCCACTGATTATAGGCTATGTGACGTCACATTAAGTTGAATATGGCGCCCTCTAGCATGACCTAAAAAAATTTTTAATCATGCCTTGTTGGGTATCAAATGAAAGGGCTTAATTAGCATATTTCAAAAATATTACTGATATAAGCCCCAAAATAATTAAGTAAAAATAAGTTGAAAAACTAAAACCCGACTAAAAGATGAAACAAGAAAGTACCTTCCCGTGGTCGGCATGCTACCATAGCTTATAATAGGTATGTTAGTAGGTACAGCGGCATGCGACCACGGGAAGGTATGTACTTTCTTGTTTCATCCTTTTCAGTAGTCGGGTTTTAGTTTTTAAACTTATTTTTTTTACTAGCAGCGCCCCGCGGTTTTACCCGCATAAGTTTCGATCCCGTGGGAATATCGGGATAAAAAGTATCCTGGTTATAAATTATCTGTGTGCCAAATTTCATCCAAATCCGTTCAGCAGTTTTTGCGTGAAATAGTAACAAACATACAAACACTTACAAACTTTCGCCTTTATAATATTAGTGTGATATTTTTAAAAGTTTTTTAAACTGAGCAGTTTTATTTAATTTTTTTTGGAATGATTTGCCTGAAGCCCCTTCAATTGTGGCTAGGTAATAACAGCCGCACGGGTCGATCGATCAGGTTAAACTACGCTTGCCGCGGTTGGTCCGTGGATGGGTGACCATCTTTACATACCAAGACCCCTCCGTGCCGCGGAAAGCACGTTAGGCCGTTGGTCCCGGCTATCATTCGTGGATCTTTGACAGTCGTTAAGGGTCGTCAGAAGCCCGAGACAACCAGTCTTACCAAGGAGTATCGTATTACCCAATAACTGGGTTGTGGAGGTCAGATAGGCAGTCGCTCCATGTAAAGTACTGGTATTCAGCTGCACCCGGTTAGACTAGAAGCCGATCCCAACATAGTTGGGAAAACACTAGGCAGATGATGATTTTTACGCTCGTACCTACATGATTTACCAGGCTGCAAGGGCCCCGGGGGTTGCAGTCCAGGCCCTGGGGGTCTGGACGACAGCTACACTCCCTTGCACTCCCGCCGTACACCCATGCACATACCAACATATATTATAACATCGACCACAATGAAGTATACACTGCAGAAGGTCCACGTCTCTCAGGATGTGAGAACAAGCTCTCTCCCTGCTAAAGGTACATTTATTTATCCATACTATACTATATAATATTATAAATTCGAAAGTAACTCTGTCTGTCTGGTATGTTGCCTTTTCACGCCTAAACCACTGAACGGATTTAGATGAAATTTGGCAGAGAGATAAGATTGTATCCCGGGGAAGGACATAGGATAGTTTTTATCCCAGAAATCATCCTTTAAGGGGGTGAAAAGGGGGGTGGAAGTTTGTATGGGGAATCAATAACCGCTGAACCGATTTAGATGAAATTTGTTATGGAGATAATTTCAGTTGTGGGGAAGGATATAAAATAGTTTTTATCCCCTAAATTATCCCTTAAGGGTGTAAAAAGGGGGTTGGAGATTTGTAAAGGGAATCAATAAAAAAGGACGCGGGTGAAACCGCGGGGCACAGCTAGTCATTATTATAAAAAAAGTCCCTTCGCCACGTATGTCTGTCTGTCTGAACGCGTGAACTCAAAAACTACCGAACGGATTTTCATACGGTTTTCAACAATGGACGGAGAGATTCATGAGGAAGGTTTAGGTGTATTATTCATTAAAGCTTTGTGTAAATTGGCTGAAATATGACGTAAGTCTATAGAGTTATATGATAACAATGTATTATGGAATTATGCCTCATTTAACGTAGTAGTACGTATCCGTGGGATAATTTCCGACAACCACGCGGGCGAAGCCGCGGGAACAAGCTAGTTTATTATAATATAAGACACAAGCTCAAATCATTAAATGCTTTCAACGTTACATAATCAGAATATAATGTTCCCACTGCTGGGACGCAGGCCTCCTTTCGGTAAGAGAGAATGGGCCGTAATCTACCACGCGGGCCCAGTGCGGATTGGTAGATGTCACATGTCTTCGAATTTTTAGTTCTAGGACATTGCCGGTTTCCTCACGATGTTTTCCTTCACCGTTTTGAGAGCAGTGGTGATGAAATCATTTACACAAAGTAAAGCGCCTGTCTGGGTTCGAACCTACGACCTACAACTCGTAAGTCGCGGTCGTTATCACTGGGCCACCACTGCTCTCTCAACGTTAAACGTATTTAAAACATTTAATTGACAAAGACAGAATTATGTTTTTAATAAGCTTAGCGCGTATGGCATGAAGTCGCGCGCGCGTTTCAAGTCGCAAGGCGCACCGCAAGTCTCATCGCCCGAGGTTGTGAACGATGTCTTACGAAGAAAACCTTCTGTATATTTTTGTGTTGTGCCATACATAGATACAATTAAGTGCATCGTATATCTCACATCGAAGTATTGATCACCGGGCTGCGTGACCTGCGCAGTGCAGTTAGATATCTAGACTAGACTCTTTGTCCAATGACGCAGTGCGCCATCCGCCGTATTCCGTGCATGACGTGCATCCCTTCGAGTCGCCTTTGGGGCGCCCGGGAGCCCTGCAGTTCTATATCCTAGGATCTAATATGAAGGTTAGTGATTTATCATTTCTTTTGTGACTCCTGTGTTTGATTCCCGGGTTGGTCAAAGTGACATTAGGAACGTCATGTTCGTGAACGGGCGCCGTCGGTTGAAGGCTTATTTTTAATTTTATTTTTTGTATTGTTTCTTCATTTGTGTGGTTTTTTTACATTGTTCTCACATATAGAAGCAACAAGAATAATGTACTCAGGATTTTGTAATATGTTGATTTAAAAGAGTGTCCGTGGAGTCTCTTGCCCGTTCTTCTCCATAGAGATCTACGCTTTGGAATGGGCAACTAGCTTCAACTTTCTGACTAACTGACCGACTATTTAATTTTGACAAATCAAAAGTGTCTGTAATGGTTTAATCGAAATAAATACTTTGAGTTTGAGTTTTAATTTTTTTTAAACAGCCCGGAGTTTGGATGTTGCCGGTGTGATACCCTTGTGTCTCGAAATTGGCCCTGCGCCTGATCTCTTCGGGCGTGTCACTTCATGAATAGGGTACGCGACAATGGTTAGATAACTTCACAATGAAAAATAATTCATCATTCTTTTTGGGCGCGGCAATTATGGGGTAGGAGGGGAGGGGAGAGATAGGGGTGCGGGGTGGGGGGCTCTGCGATCAATAATTGTAGCGTCTTCTTATTGGATAAAAGATTATTGATGTGCTTAGGGGTAGAAAGCCATTAATATTAACATCAAGGGGAGTTTTGACAGTAAATTATCTTGCCTCTTTTCGTTCGCTATTTTGTGTCTTCAGCCCCTTTTATTATGAATGAATGAATGAATGAATTGCACCGATCCCAGCATGGTTAAACCAGACTCGATTAATCGAATGAACAGCCTACCGGATATGCATCCTTGTGTCTTCACCCCCTTTTATTATGCAAATATTATCAAATCTGCTCTGCCTCGTAGGTGTAGTGGTCGCAAGCGCTACTTTTGAGCCTGAGGTTTTGGCTTCGATTCCCAATATTGGGTTTAAGGCATAAAAAAAGACGGGTTGCACTCCGGGAGTGCCGGCAGAAGTGAAAACTTGGATATTAACGTTGTGCATTTTTGATATTTTTCATTAATAGATGCACTTTGTTCAATTTCCATATTTTAAACACTTTATATAATATGTTACCGGCCAAACCCGATTTCAGGACAAACTAGTTTAGCCTAGGCTAAACTAGTTCTTCCTATACGCGATAAGGGGTACCCTTCGCTCGCCCTTGGATCTTATGTCGACGGAGCCCCGCTTCGCGGGGCCCCTATTTCTGTGTAAAGGGTTTAAAGTAACCTAACCAAACCGAACCTCGGGGTGCCCTTCGCTCGCCCTTGCATCCTATGTCGACGGAACTAGTTTAGCCTAGGCTAAACTAGTTTGTCCTGAAATCGGGTTTGGCCGGTAACATATACACGAATTTTACGAATACACAGCAGTGTGGCCACTACACAGACGGTCTAGCCACAGCTGTCACCATCCATGGATGCGCGTGGCACGCTGTAACATAAACACACACATACGAACATTCGCGCAAGCGCCCTGCGTCGCCTAAACGAAACAGCAGGCAACATTTTCGCCGCGCCGTAGAAAGAGAGGGGGATACTTCCTCTCCTACGCCGCGCCGGCTGTCTATTCTCCATCCGTCTTACGAATTTTCGATCAGGTCACGTGTCCTGACGCGATGTCCTGATGCGAGTTTAACATTTTTTACCCATTACATAAAAGTGTACAACGTCGCTAAAGAAATATTGACTTCAAAAAAAAAAAATCTGATTTTCATATTATTATGGATTAACATTGCCTTAAGAAAACCACAATTTTTTTATTTATTTAAATTTTTCGCACAAAAAGGTACAAAGGCGGACTTAATGCCTTAGGCGTTCTGTACCACTCAACCAAGGGTGGTGAAGAGATTAGATGGCAGGTGCATTATTGTATGCCATGTTGTGTTATTGTGTTGTGTATTTGTATTTTTTTTTATGGCATGATATTCCGTTAGACCTATAACAGCTTGAAGTCCGGATTTGTGCCCAGTTGTTAGCAATAGGCTCGTCCTCTTATTAAATAGGACTTTATCATAATTGGCGTATTGTGGGTATACCGTTTATAGGCCCACCTCTGTCTAACTTTTCAGTAAAACCAGGCTTGATGTTATTTTGTGTTTGTTTTTCTCAAATGCCATTGTAAACCTTTTGCAGGTGCCTGGGCGAGCAGCATCTCCCACTCGCCTGAGATGGCTGATGTACCAGTCTTCAGTCATCGACGCGACTTGGTCCTTCGAGCCGCCTTCGGGCTATTAGAATCTGCAGCCCAGTAGTGCAAAATATGGAGGTGAGTTTACATGACCCCACCTCCAAACTAAAATCTAATATACAGGGTGAAATTTTAATCACCGTTTTCCTCTTAAGGTAGGTACGTTTAAACGGCGCGCAAATACGCGAGCCGAACGAGGCTCGGCGCGTGATGCAGCGCGCCACGCGCCGTTTAAGCAGTTACGCTCGGCGCGGCTCGGCACGGCTCGGCAAAGTTCGTACGATCCATCGCTTGTCGGTTTTTTGACACGGATCAAAGGCGCGCGCGGCTCGGCTTGTGTTAATACGCGCCGTGTAAACGAGTAGGCTTGCGTTCGGATTTAGCCGAGCCGCTTCTACACGGGCGGCGCGGCTTTCGTGGGATTGTGCTAACCCGCGCCGTGTAAACGCACCTTAAAGGGGTCATTTGTACTCATCATTATGAACAACTTTTACTACGGGACCAAACCCGAAATCGTGAAAAAAAAAAATCTGCTGTTCACTACATTTATATAAACTCGTCAAAATGTAGGGAACAGCTGATTTTTTTTCTCGATTTCATGTTTGGTCCCATAGTAAAAGTTGTTCATAATGATGTGTACAATGACCTCTTAAGAGGAAAACGGTGATTAAAATGTCAACCTGTATAAAAATCGATGTTTGTTTGTTATTATTTTGTTCATCAGAGTGAATCCCAATGTGTTAAAAAATACGCTGTTGGATTTTCTACTCTCGGCGGTTAGTACTGCGTTGGAAATCCAGTGCGCAAAACGTTGGTACGCGGGCTGAGGTCCACGCCGCTCGGGCGCAGGCGCGGAGCCATATTGAAAACGCTGTCACTCGTTCCCTCGTTCCTTGCCGGCCGTCACGAACATACCCCGAAGGCGAATTCGCGCGCAAACTGTCTTACGTTTTCGATTGTAACATCGACTAATTTTATTAGAGTCCGCGCGGAACTAGTTGGCCGCTGAGGTGGGGACAGGGGTGAGGCAGCGGTTCGCAACCCACGTACTGAGTAATGCACCCCCGCCCCTCCGTCCCACCTCTCACATACCTAAGGCGCGGCCAATTAGTTCCGCGCGGACTATAATCTTACGTTCTTCCAAACGCTTGTCATGTCATACACACCCTCAGAGCATCCATAGCAGAATTGGGCAGATTATTAATAGACTTGTGTCCAGAAACAGAAATTTTGAACGCAATACGGTGATGCGCGTCACCATCAACTGCCTAGACTTTTCCTAACTATGTTGGTAAGCTTCCAGTCTAAAGTCAAAGTCAAAGCATTTATTTCAAAGGCACTTTTGAACGTCAAAAGTTATCTTAAAATGGAATTGATTCTAGTCGCCCATTCCAAAAGGTAGTTTTCGTATGGAGAAGAATGGGCAAGAAACTCCACTGTTACTCTTTTAAAATGTTTTACAACATTTTGCATGGGTACATTAATTATATAATAATATGTGAGGACGATGCACCTAAAATAAAATTATTATACCACAATAGGTAAAAGAATTAAAACAAAACCATGACATATAAATTACTTATCTGATAATACATGGTGCTCACATATTTACAAACATGGTACAAGTGAACGATTTTAATAACAAAAAAGAAAAGTACAAGTAATAAGTCAGGGTGTGAGCAATGAATGTAAATCAGTTTAAAAAAGAATAACATTTTACAATTAAATTAGCAACCAGTTTGATTTTGTCTAACCGGGTGCAGCTGAATACTAGTACTTTACATGGAGCGACTGCCTATCATACCTCCACAACCCAGTTACTGGGTAAGATAACACCCCTTGGTAACACTACTTTCAAATATTTAACAAAACTTTCTCCATTTTCCAGGTCCTGGTGCATTAGCTACATCTCCCTCTCATCTCTGAAGGCTGCTGATCTTCGGAGTCACTTCCAGCCACGGCATACCTCCACTTAAGCCAACACCAACGGGGTGTAAGTGGCTCTACCAACACCTGAAGAGCCAAAGTCAACCTCACCTGCCAGCGGTACACCCTGCTGAATTCACAAACGAGGCTCTGGCGATTCTCCCCATTTGAAGTATTCGGCGGCCTACCTTCTTTTGGGGAGATAAACTGTGACTCCATTTTTGAAAACGGTGGCAGCATAAATGTGACGGTCGCAGTATTTAGTCATAAGCGTTCAAGATTATGAGTACCTAGTTGCAGTACCAATAGTCTTGAAAATAATTCAGATGAATTCGCTGCTCACTTGTTTTAAAAATCAAAACTCGAACTCCGTCATGTCATCACCACGTCGAGGGGGTATTTGGGAAGGTACGGGTTCATAGACAGAGGCTCAAATGAATATTGCTAAAAAGGTGGTGGCAATATTCATTTGTACCATGTCTTTGCTCGACTGGATCTGCGCCTGACCATGTGTTATCCAACATGTAAGTAACGTAATTCATCTGACATAGAAATAAGTAGGTTTAACATAATTTAGGGGGTATATGCAATAAGACTATCTACTTTTATTCAAAATATTATTATAAACCATTAAATGTACGAATACTCGTTTTATTTGAATATCCTTACATTTGCCCGTTGGTGTAGTGGTCGCAAGCGCTACTGTTGAGCATGAGGTCTCGGGTTCGATTCCCGGATCGGGCAAAGTGTTACTATGTTTTTCTGGCAGTTGTCCCACCGCCCGGCGAGGAAGCGACTAACTATCGTCGATTTTCTCGCTCAAGAAACGTACAATAGATATACATTCCGTGTAAACAAAAGAGATGCATATATTATATTAACAGTTGATCGCTGACTGCTCACACTGCCGGCGAGGACTCGCTCCGCTGGTTTATCGCTGCGCGACAAGAGCTATCAAAGATAATACTCGCTCAGCGATGCTCGCTTGGCGGTCAGTGCTCACGCCGACAGTCCAACCAGCGGTCCAGAAACCACTGTGGGACTAACCGCCCCGAGCGAGTGGCGCAAGTAAGCGCCCGTCAGACTCAGAAACTCGCTGATAGCCCAGCGACAACACTATCGGAACTACATACTCGCTGCTCGCCAACTCGTTTTCAGTTGCTAGTTCTACTCGCTACTCGTTCATCGCCGGCGGTGGGACAACTGCCTCTATATGCAATTTGTCAGTATCTAAATGATAAATGATTTATTTTCTGTAAGTAGGTTTGTTGCCCCGCGGTTTCAGCCGCGTAAGTTTCGATCCCATTGGAATATCGGGATAAAAAGTAGCCTATATGTTAATCCAGGGTGTCAGCTGCCTCCTACAAAATTTTATCAAAATTGGTCCAGCCGTTTGAGCGTGAAGAAGTAACAAACATATAAACACATACACACTCACAAACTTTCGCCTTTATAATATTAGTGTGATTCCCATTTGCATCGATGTAGCGTATACTTAGTCAACTCATAGACTATGTAGTATGACATCCAGACGGACGGACAGTTGAACATGAAGAAATAACAAGGATTTGATTTTCCATTTTGCTACGGAACCCTATAAAGTCAAGCTTCGGCACATATCTAGTTTTATTTCATACATACACATAATAAATGCATAGTACATCTTACATGGAAGTATTGATCGTGACCTGCGCAGTGCAGCTAGATACGAGTATCTAGACTACAGTTCTTTTGTGCAACGCCGCAGTGCGCCAGCCGCCGTCCGCCGTGCAGGACGAGTCGGTTCTTCAAGCCGTTCACGAGGGCTCCGGGCCCTGGAGCCCTGCAGTACCTACCGTGACCGCTGTATTAAAGACAAAGGTGAGTCAATTACTTAGCATTATTTTCTTCTTATCTATGAACCTTTGTAAAAATAACGGGATTGAATTGATTGCGAGGCTGCAAAGTGCAAAGTGAAGTAATTTATCCACTAACCCCCACTGGGCCCGCATGGTAGATTATGACCCACTCCCTCTCACAGAGAGAACGCCTGTATCCCAGCAGTGGGCACATTATAGGCTGATTATGCTAAAGTGCATCTGTTAAATACCGAACACCAAAGATGGTACTCAGTAGGTACTTAAATTTTGATCTTATGTGTATACTAATAGAGTTGAAGGTCTGAGTAAAACAACCAAACTGTATACTGTTCTATACTTAAGAATATATTTGTTTTTTTTTTCCTATTTGGCATCTCGTAGTTGACCTTGAGAGGTCGTGACTACTTAACCGGACTATCCTGTGGTTGCCTTAAGTAAACTCAAAGCCTCCAGCCAGGGGCATACAACTAGTATACTAAGCGACTACACGCTAAGGGCACCCCCTTTGGGGTACGAACCTCGGCTTAGGGCGTCACTGGGGGAGGGCAGAGAGATGGGACAAGGTGGATCATATTAATATTATTTAAGCTTGATGAGGCCGGCGTTTCCTATCTGACTACTCTGAGAAGAAACGCCGAAACAAACTCAGAGGTCACGGTCGGGGATTTAAGTCTATTGGCTCAGGCCTTTCTTCGAGCAAGGGTCGGGGGGGAGCATTTAGTTGGGGACGTCACGAGGGACCTCGGCGGCGAGGTCGGAATGACGGTGTTTTGTGTTTGTGCACTGTACTGGTCGCTTTATTTCTCTCCTGGAGGAGAGTTATGGGGTCGTCAGGTTCGGAGAGGGCATGCCTTGGACGGCGAAGTTTACTGATGTTGGAGGGGGAATATATTTGATAAAATTCACAAGACCCCTATGAAATCGTTGTAACACAACGCTTGCGAGTGCTAATTCGATGCCAACGCCATCTAGTTACGTCTTACACAAACTCATGTCAAATACAATGTATTTTGTTGAACTGATGAGCGGCTTTTGATGATCATTAACAGCATCATTTGTGATAAGTATTAAATTAATTTTGTTGAACTCGATTCGATTGTCTGATAGGATTATTTCTAGCACAGAATTTAAGACCTTAGTAAAACGGCTCATTAAAACAGGCGGGGGAGGGGACGGTATGGGGGGGGGGAAGGTCGAAGGTGCATGGTGACGGCCCACGATCAATAAAACTGTTACGCCATCATAGTAATACATTTTGAAAAAGTAAGTGTGGAGTTTCTTGCCCATTCTTCTCCATACGATTACGTACCTTTTTCAAGGGGCAACTAGATCAATTTTATTTCAGCACTTCAAGCCGTTGGTCCCGGTTGTTAGTTGAAGATCGTTGACAGTCGTCACTGATAGTCAGAAGATTGAAAGTCTGACAAGGTCTAACCTAGGAGTACCGTATTACCCATTCAGCTGCATCCGGTTAGACTGTAAGTCGACACCATCATAGTTGGGAAATGTTTAGGCAGATGTACATTTTTGTGGGCTTTGATGGCAATACACGTTCTTGCATTTAGTTGCAATCAAATCAACTCAGCCTATTGCAGTCCACTGCTGGACATAGGCTTCTCCCGTACTGCGCCACAGCACCATGTCCTCCGCCTTCCGCATCCAGTCCGTCCCAGCCACCTGCTTTAGGTCGTCCGTCCATCTAGCATTTAGTTTGGTCGTAATTTAATTATATGTAATTATAAGTTATCATACTAATATAATAAAGGCGAAAGTTTATGAGTGTGTGTGTTTATATGTTTCTTACTTCTTCACGCTCAAACGGCTGTACCAATTTTGATAAAATTTTGTATGGAGGTAGCCGACACCCTGGATTAACATATAGGTTACTTTTTATCCCGATATTCCCACGGGATCGACATTTACGCGGGTGAACCCCGGGGCGCAGCTAGTCGAATATAAAAACTGTGTCCGTTGACTCTCTATTGACATTGTACACAATGTTCTTGAAAATAATCATCTAAATCAACTTTGTGGATGCCTCGGCCTTGATTCTTCGACACCAGTCGTGGTGGTTAGTCGAGTCAAGTACTAAAATGTTATGGTATGCTGTTTCAGGTCCTTGCGGGCGATGTCATCATCCTCTCGTCGAAAGCTGATGTGACACGATGCAGCTACTGCAGCGTCTCCTCTGGCCACTTCGGTCGCTACCCGGCTCCTGACAGAACCTAAACACACAGAAGAAATCACTTCGTGCCTTTATTTTATAGTTTTTCTATTAACATGCTTTGAAAAATATAGTATGAGATATTCATCATTGCATGTTAATGATCTCGACAAGAGTTGTAAGATGAATCACCTTATTATGTGACTATGGCAGGCGCGGATTTAAAATTAGAAAGACAAGATAATCAAAGGACCATAGTTTTTCAAATTCATCATCTGCCTAGTCTTTTCCCAATTATGTTGGGGTTGGCTTTCAGTCTAACCGGATGCAGCTGAATACGAGTACTACGTAATACGATACCCCTTGGTAAGACTGGTTGTCAGACTTTCGGGCTTCTGACGACTCGTAACGACTGTCAAAGATCCACGAATGACAGCCGGGACCAACGGCTTAACGTGCTTTCCGAGTCACGAAGGGGTCTCGGTATGTCAAGATGGTCACCCATCCACAGACCAACCACGGCAAGTGTAGCTTAACCTGATCGATAGACCTGTGCGGTTTTCAGGGTTTTTAAAATTATGGACCTATAATTTTTTGCTGACTATTCTTAAATCTGCGCCTGAACTAGTGACTGTGATGAGCATGTATGACACGGTGCCTTCGATTATCTTCGGAAAAGCTGTCTATCTTTCTCGGCTTTCCCGAAGATGGCCGATCGAACCTTTGACCGTGGTCGTACTTACTCGTAATATAACTGCATTATTATTTTTGGTAAATAACGGTTGGCTGCCTCGTTGGTTCAGTGGTTGCAAGTGCTACTATTGAGCTTGAGGACCTGGGATCGATTCTCAGGTCGGGCAAAGTGTTATTGGGTTTTCCATCTCAGTAGTAGCCCTTAGTCTGGATTCGTGTCCGATAGATGGCATTAGGCTCGCCCCCCATTACATGGGACCTAAACATAACTGGCGAGATGTGGATGTATACCTCTGCGCAACCCTTCAGGGTAACAAGGCGTTATATTATGTTATTTTTTAGTAAATAATGATGCAGTTACATAAACAGTGACAGTTGTAATATTATAATGTAATATTATTACTAGCAATAATAATATTACAATGTAACATTATTACTGGCAACAAAAATATTACAATGTAATATTATTACTAGCAATAATAATATTATAATGTAATATTATTATAAGCAAGAAAAATATTACAATGTAATATTATTACTAGCAACAATAATATTACAATGTTATATTATTACTAACACTAATACTATTACAACGTAATATTATTACTAGCAATAATAATATTACTGTGTAATTTTATTACTAACAATAATAATATTACAAATGTAATATTACTATTGTAGTGAGCCTACTCTTCATATGAGGAGGGGAGAGGAGGAGTTCACAAGAACATTTATATTATGTGCAAATCGTTACACATCATATACTAATGGTCGGTCAACACTCTTCTCCTTTCCAATATTTTATTATATTTATATAAAATAAAAATAAAATACTACTGTGGATTATTAATATTGGAATAAATAGACCTTAGAAATAAGTTTAATAC
Organism: Amphipoea oculea; assembly: GCA_945859645.1. Lineage (NCBI taxonomy): Eukaryota > Metazoa > Arthropoda > Insecta > Lepidoptera > Noctuidae > Amphipoea > Amphipoea oculea. Next base: position 10,030,125 of record OX243891.1, on the reverse strand, counting down.
TCGTATTACATTGATTAATATAATATTGAAAATTGGCATCGTCGTTTACTTTATTCATTAAAATATAATCAAAAATGTACAAAGAAGCGTTTCATTTACAATATCCTAACATCGGTGGTTCTAAACTGTAAACCTGCTGCTGGCGACCTAAAACGCCACTGATGATGGGATTAATGTAGCCACCATATTGGACCTTACATATTTCATGTAAAGTTAAAGAAGTTAATTGTTCAGTAAATTTTCTACAATACAACTCAAACTCAAAGCACTTATTTCAATTAAACCAAGTACAGGCACTTTTGAATTGTCAAAATTAAGTAGTCGGTCAGTTAGTCAGAAAGTTGAAGCTAGTTGCCCATTCCAAAACGTAGATCTCTATGGAGAAGAACGGGCAAGAAACTCCATGGACACTCTTTTAAATCAAGATATTACAAAATCCTGGGTACATTATTCTTGTTAAATACAAAAGTTCAATTTTACCTACTTGACCAAAATGTATGAAACAGCTGATTTTTTTTCGTGATTTCAGAGTTGGTCCCATAGTGAAAGTTGTTCATATTCATGGGTAGAACACTCTATAAAAATTTGGATGGTGATAAAAAAATCACCCTGTATGTGAGAACAATGTAAAAAAAAACACAAATGAAGAAACAATTCAAAATATAAGATTAAAAATAAGCCTTGGCAGTTAAGAGATGACTAGTCTTAACCGACGGCGTCCGTTCACGAACATGACGCGTGGATCAGCACCATCCAGCTCAACCATTTTGTAGGGAACTGAATGATTCAACACACTCCGCCCCTAAGACGACCCACTGACCGACATGCCGTTGGTGGATTACGGATTTACGGCCCACTCCCTCTTACAGAGCCTATGATTATGATAAGGGTAAAAGAGGCAAGTACAGTCAAGCTCACATTTGACATAAATCGTGAACGTATGTCGTACCAATAAAGGGCGGTATTCGTAGTGAATGTGTTATTACGTTTGTCTATTAAAAAAAAATCACAAAAAACGTGAAGATAGTTAATTTTACAATAAGATATATATAGATATTATATACAAGTGTATAATAAAAAGAATGAAAAAAAAAAACGAAAAAGACGAGCTCATTGGGCATCAAAAAATTCGTCTGCATCGCTGCCAATGGGATAAGTGCCCAAAAGGCTGGCAGCATTACCACGTTGGATGGCAATGCTTATTCTTTGGGCTAAAAATAGGCCAGCCCTCCGGTCACGCGTAGAGTCAACCAACCGCTTGGCGATGTCTCGAAATATTCGATGAGCACACGGACCCCAAGGCCCTAGAGTTTCAATCCCAAACGGCTCAAACATATAGCTCCCAATAAGGTTATTATATTTGTGCCGTTTGAGGTTTCTGCTCCTGCAGCAGCCGCCCCAGCACAGCCCGCCGTGCTAGAAAGATGGGATGGCGCGAGGGTGTCGACACAGGTTGCATCCCACACCAAAGGCCTACCCAACTTTCAAAGCATATGGTCATTCCATCTGGCCTCTTCCCATCGTCGCGTGCCAAGCCATAAGGGTTCTAAAAAGATAATTAATTCATTTTCGCATACATTTTGTATTGATTCTGAGGCGGGGCCAGCTTGTATTATATAACATCGGTCACAATGTAGTCCACTGCAGAAGGCCCATATCTCTCTGTGTACGAAAACATACTCACAAACAGCATAATCAGCATATAATGTTCCCACTGCTGGGACACAGTCCTTCTCTCTCTGAGAGGGAATGGGCTGTAATCTACCACGCGGGCCCAGTGTGAGTTAATAGATTTCACATATCTTCGATTTTCAGTTGAAAACCAGCGTCAGGCACTAGTTGTCTAGCATTTTTGCTGAACTGGGCCTTTTTGGCGCAGCCTTGAGGCACACTTTCCTGCTAATTTCTTACATCGGACTTTACGCTTTTTATTTGATGTTTATTTTTTGTTTTTTATCTGATGTATGTTGTATCTGTTGTACTGTGCGTCTTTTAGTCTGTGCTAAATAAATGTATTTTCTTTCTTTCTTATTTTCTATTTCTTTGGTTCTAAGACGTGCTGGTTTCCTTACGATGTTTCCTTCACCCTTTTGTACACAAAGTAAAGCGCCTGTCTGGGTTCGAACCTACGAACTACAAACTCGGGAAGTTGCTGCCGTCATCAGTGGACCATCAGTAGGGGTTGCACAGAATACACCCTGTAGCGGTATCTACAACGCCACATGCGAACAACGCGTCATACTGACGTCACGCAAATCCTGCATCTCGCAAGCAGAGTTTACCGCGTAACTAGCATAGATACAACGACCCGACATGAGTCATTGGGCAGTTGCCCGCCAGACATAAGACCCATCTGGTCGGAGGATCCTCCCTTTTCTATAGAGTATGAGTGAACTTTACACCCTGTTCCTCATACCTCTATACACCGTTATTCCCATTTGCATCCTACTTAGAGACCACGTAGTCTGCGAACAAAATGGCTGTGAGGCACTCGGGCGGACGGACAGACGGCCACACAGTGGGCTGGGATTCCAAGGTTGGGTCTTAAGAACTAAAATGTATTTTTTTAGTATCTAGACATAAATTTAAAAAGTTTTTACTCTTTGACTTTTTTTAATTGGACTCGTACTTTCGGAGATATAGCCATATCAAATTTGTATGAAGAGTCATGAAATTTTAGTTTAGCAATTTATTCCAATTAATTTGAAATGTTGATATGTATCAATGTAGGTTTCCATTAGGAGTAATTGCTAATTTGAAATTGAAAATAATGTACACTAAACGGCCTGAAGTACTTCAATACTTACTTAGTACTTTAAATAAAAAAAAATTGTTCGACATTTTCCACCACCATAGGTAATATAGGTAGGTATGACGTAATTTGTTTTGACACTTATTTCCGGGAATCAAGAGATAGGAATGCGCTACCGCAACATCAAGTTATGACACGTGTCGTTACCTGATTGGTGCAACGATAATAGGGCACAAAATGTACTATTGCATTCAAACGTACTTCAGTGTTCTATTACCCACCATAATAGACGCACTACCCTCACATATTTATTACTTATACAAAGAAGTGAAGTGAGAGTGAGTTATTTTGTGTTTGTGAAAATGTATGAAGATTTGGTGACCAACCTTACCTTTTTATTATTTTAAAAAACAGTGGCAGTATTAAAAATAATGAAAGTTTGTGTAGTGAGATAAGGTCTAAATTTTTAGTCGAATTAAGTGATCAATATGAAAAGACCTTAAAGTTATTTTGTGCAATTTTTTTTAATAATTTAAATAGAAGATGGGAAAACGCTCATCGTAAAGAAACTATATTCAGAACTAAAAATAGCGAATGGTTACAAGAAACCATAATGTGGCCAGACTTTATTAAGTGTTTAATAACCAGTAATGAAGATCAACCAGCACCGAAAACATCAACTCAGTATGTATCACCAGCAAAAGTTTCTGTCGGTGTCTCCACCGAGCAAAGCCCTAGAAAACCGTTTTGTGAATTAGCGCTTAAACAGAAAAAACGACGAGCAGAAAACTTTCATTTATCTTCGGACGAAATAAAATATGCATATTTTGAGCAGTTGAAAGTGGATGGGAATGATGAGATTGCTAAAATACTAGAACATTTACTTAAGAATCCCCAACATGTAAAAAAAGTTAAGAAGTGCATATCTGTTAAAGAAACAAAATCTGTATTTTCTCCGGATGAGGCTTTAGGATTATTTTTATCACTTAATCTGACCAAGTGGCAATACAATACTTTAAGAAAAAGTGTTAACGAGAAAGACGGTAATATAATTATTTCCATCTTATTATTATGCAGATTAACGATAAAGACATGGACAGTAAAGGGAGACAACAAGTGCATCATGGAAAGCAGGAAGAAAAATATACAAGATGTTTTTAAAAATAGAATGGGACTTCTGATAGATGTTGTCAAACAAGGGCACGGCTCCACGAATGACGGAAATACTGCTAGAAGATTTTTTGCAAACCCAAACGTGACTGCTGAGATAACTGGTGTTAGTGAAGACTTAATTAGGCGGTTTGCAACCATTTTAGAGGCAATTTCATCAGGTTACCACATTGACACAGTCAAATTTCACGAATATGCTCAAGTGACCATGCGACTGTATTTGGAATTATATGGCTGGTATTATATGCCTTCAAGTGTTCATAAAGTTCTTATGCATGGTGCAGCTATTATTGAAAGTTTTGGTCTAATACCAATTGGACAGCTATCTGAAGAAGCTGCTGAAGCTAGAAATAAAGACTTTCGTAGGTACCGCCAACACCATTCCAGGAAATGCAGTAGAAAAACTACAAATGAAGACATTTTAAATAATTTGTTGACCAGCTCTGATCCACTCATCTCAGCGAAACGCCGCAAACTTCGCAGAATACAAAACTTTGTCAGAAGAAGCACAAAGTTTATTAATAATTGAACAAACGGAAACATTTGATGATGACGAATACGAAAATTTTGCATTCGTTAATATGGATACTCTTGATAGTGATTAAATTAAAAAAGTGCAGTGACCAGTACCTGATTGTGATTTTTACTTATTTTATTAGTCCTTAGTAGATTAGGCCTAACGGGGAGACCACTACATAAAAAAAACCGTGCCTGGTTCTTAACCTCTATGGTGGTGTGGAATAGAGAACAAAACTTGAAATTGCGACCAAATCGCAGAAAATCGCAACCCGAGAATAGGTGCTAAAATAGGACAAAAATACGTACTATACATACGTAAAGTCAATTCTTTGAGAAAATTTGAGAATTTCTAGATTTTCAAGTTTTTTTGTTTTGCTTCATACAAAAATTACTTTGGTTATTAATAACTCCGAAAATACTCAAGTTATCTAAACGGCCCTGATATAAATAATTACTTATAATCAATAGATAAATCCAACGCACTATTTAAAATTTCAGAAAAATAAACTTTTTTTTTTTAAACGCTAAGTCCTCTACCGGCCCGTTTCAGCCCACTGTGGGCCATGACGAAATCATAATGCTGGATTTATTACTCGACCGACGGTCAGGGCTGACATCAGCCATGCTATTCTCTAAGGATACAGCCTTGCGTGCAGCGCTGTCGCAGCTGTGAAACTTAGTTTGGCATTCACTAAGCTGCGTACAGCTACACTAGCGCTCAAGGCTGTGACGGCCGTGAGTTAAACTACCCAACGGCACAGCCACGGGAGGGCAAATTGACAGTTCTTCATACATTTTGGCATTCCGTAAAAAAAAACAGCGTCGAAGTCGCTCACAGCCTCGCCCACAGCCTCGATTCTAACTGTCAAATCCAAAATCTATGTCCAAAAGCTTTAAATATTCGTGTGTAGTCTTGACGAAAATAATAAACCGTACTCGATTCTTTTAATACTTATATGAAAAAATGGCTATTAGTATGTTGATCTATGCGTCACTAGACTGAGAGACTTGAGACCACTAGGTACAAGGTATCGGATCACGATTTTGTTCGCAATGTCCCGTCTATTGTACATATAAAATTTTAATGTCTTTGGACAATATGAACAAAAAAATTCGCTTGTCATTTCTGCAGTGCGGCCACCGACATATCTCTATGTATATGAGTTTGTTTTCACGAAATCGCCGCGCCGTCGTGTCGCAGTTGCCTAAGGGCTCATTTACGGAGACGCGGGGCGTCACGCGTCGCGTTGAGCGGCGCGGCCCGCACTGAATTCAAATATATGGCGTTGTATGAGTGCGTTTACGGAGAAGCGATTTGAGACGCGTTTGTTTGAATTAGGGCGTTTTTTGCGACCGAGCCCGCGGATGGCACCGACGCGTCCCACGCGGCGTTTATCGCGGCGGCGCACGGTGGGCTGAAAATCGGCTTTCATAGACTTAGGCATTTTATTTTGCAAGTGCCAGTTTTTATGCCGGATATCACTTCTATTAGTTATAACAATATACAAAAATGACACCAGAATTGATTCTGCACAAAAACGAAGGAATTATAATTTTTTTACGAAAATTTTGTATGGAGCTAGTATGAAAAATCGAAATATCTCTAAAACGGCAGGGATAACCGTAATATCCTTATAGGAGGTTATAGTACTAATTATTTATGATTTTTTGACATACGTTACATAATGGTTGTCGATGCCGTTTTTTTTTTAAAAAATCGTCAAAATATTTTTATTTATTTTTACATATGAAACTGTTCAAAACGATCCGTGAACTGTGTCAAAGTTAAGAACATCGTTAGGAAGCATGCTTTTTCCCCAAATATTAAGAATGTGTGATAAAAAATAAACTGTAAATATATACTTTTATTGATAGGTAATTTAAATAAAACAAAAGTAACAAAAATAATATCTAAGTGCTATAAATTCAATTATACAAAATATTTGAAACAATAATCTATGAAATTATTAACTAAACATATTGGTACAATAAACTAACATAACAAATAATTAAATTTTACAAATTTTCTTTACAACTTTCGTTGTCGGACTCCAATTCCGAGTCAGAATCCAGATTGGATATACCTACAAACTCGAACTCAGTTTCCGGAAACTGTATTAGGTCGAGAGTTTCAGCAAAAAAGGTTGTCTTCCTTTTTAACCGACTTCAAAAAAAGGAGGAGGTTCTCAATTCGACGGTATGTTTATTACTTTTTTTTTGTATGTTTGTTACGCGATTACTCCGTCAATTGTGGACCGATTTTCAAAATTATTTTTTTGTTCGAAAGGAGATACTTCTGAAGTGGTCCCATAGTCACCAAGCCAGGATCTGATGATTGGATCCTGGAGAAATCGAAGGAACTCTTCAAATATTATAGGCACACCTATAGCGATTTGGGTATTTTTTATAGTAATTCGTGCATTTGCTCTCGGAAAGTACCATTTGGTGAAGTGGAACTGATGATGAAGACCACCGGAACTACTCAATAATATTTAAGTATTTCACGGGTTGCGATTCGATTACTTTAATATGATTGCTAAGCAATTTATGCTCGCCACGATGTGAATGGTAATATGGAGCTGATGGTGGACCAGGAGAACTCCACCACCACCAGCACCATCAAATCCCCACTTCGATATCAGCTTTAACTGCTTATTTTCCACATTATCAGAAAGACTTTGAAGAATCCGCTTCACCGTGATGTCAAGTAAAGCTTGAAGTGTAATTCTAGCTGATGAATCCGTAACTGACACTGATTGATTAGGAGGGTAGCATGCAAGCTTAGTTTGTTGCAGTTGATAGTAGGATGGGTAAATATCCTTAGCACCTTCCCGAATGGCAGTCTCTCGCAACGTAATATTTTGCCACTTTGAAAGCTTAAGTGATAGAAGCAATCCAAGTGCTTTCTCTGGTGTAAATATTACTGTTTTCACTGGTTTCTTAATGCTTTCATAGATTTTAACGGCAGCTTCTGGATTTTTGATCATATATTCGATTACAGATGCGATATCTTCATACCCTTCATCTTTTAAACGTGCCGCAGCTGCATATGCCAATTCAAAGGAATCCTCGCCTATGTGCTCACTAGATCTTCTCTTTTTCTGTTTGCTTCCCAGATCTTTGAATGGTTTTCGCGACCTTTTTGTCATTGTGCCAACAGTCGATGATGTCGAAAGTTCTGGAGAGACTGAACGTGCTCTTGGTATCTCATCAATAGTTGGTTCTTGATTTATTAAAGTTTGCACGCAACTTGGCCAATCAATATTTGCTTGCAGCCACTCTCCATACGCATTTCACATTCAACAACAAACAATTTTATTCCCCTATCTTTCAAAAAGAAGCGACAGCATGGGCACTTTGACACTGATATTCAACTATTTGGTATTGTTGGAAATCTTACAAGATCAACAAGATACTACACACCTCTGTCTAGTCCTTCAGGTCTATAGGGGTGATGCTATTTTATGTTAAGAGTTGTTAAAGCTCTGAATTCTTAAACTTAAACACTAAAAAGAACGTTTCATCTGTAAAAATAAATAAAAATATTTTGTCGATTTTTTAAAAAAAAACGGCATCTACAACCATTATGTAACGTATGTCAAAAAATCATAAATAATTAGTACTATAACCTCCTATAAGGATATTACGGTTATCCCTGCCGTTTTAGAGATATTTCGATTTTTCATACTAGCTCCATACAAAATTTTCGTAAAAAAATTATAATTCCTTCGTTTTTGTGCAGAATCAATTCTGGTGTCATTTTTGTATATTGTTATAACTAATAGAAGTGATATCCGGCATAAAAACTGGCACTTGCAAAATAAAATGCCTAAGTCTATGAAAGCCGATTTTCAGCCCACCGTGCGGCGCACGCAGCGGCAATTCTCGATGAAGCTATGTCCGAGGCGGAATCTTCTGTCAGTTTTATTTAGAAATCGCGCAACACAGACGTAGTCACCGTCGCAATGGAGTATGATATGATCATGCTGCAAGTTGCGACACGTGCGCTCCCATCTCTCGCCAACATAAAACTAGTCGATTTGATCGAGGCGAGCGTGCGCCGCCGCGATGCCCGCCGCGTGCTTCGCTACACCCTAGAGGACTCGCCGCGGCGGGCACCGCCACGCTTTCCGTCTCGTTTCTCTATGAACATGGTCGTATATTGCTATACGTTTGTGTTTACGCGTGCGATGATGCGTGCCGCTTCACGCGCCGCCCACCGTAAACAGAAAAAACGTCCGACGCGCCGCGAGACGCCATGCCACACGCGACGCGAGACGCCCCGCGTCTCTGTAAATGAGGCCTTAGTGCGGCCGCGACGTAACGCTCGGAGTCCGCGTATCACTGGTCAGTTTCACTCAGTCGTCAGTTTATTCAATTCGACAGATTCGTTGATTAGTCAGTTTCACTGATTCGGCAGTTTCCAGTATTTGTCAGTTTTTGTCAATTCGTCAGTTTTGTAAAATCAAGGGAAAAGTTTTTACGTGTTGAAAAACACATATTGTGGATAATTTTAACTTTATTAATATCACAATTTATAAAAAAAAATACTTACGACCGATAAGCGAGCACGGTCAGCGCGTGCGGTACGCGCTGACCATCGGTTGGTGAGCACTAAATCAGCCTAAGAGTTCCATTTTCCATTTTTCGACGGAGCCCTAAAAAGCGAACCTGCTGTACTATTCTTGTTATGTGTCTTATACACATAAAACTGCATAGTACATCTCACATGGAAGTATTGATCGTGACCTGCGCAGTGCAGCTAGATATCTAGACTACAGTTCTTTTGTGCAACGCCGCATTGCGCCAGCCACCGTCCGCCGTGCAGGACGAGTCGGTCTTTCAAGCCACTCACCGGGCCTCCGGGTCCTGGAGCCCTGCAGTACCTACCGTGACCGCTGTATTAAAGACAAAGGTAAGTCAATTATTAGAACTATTTTCTTCTTAACTTTTGTAAAAATAACGAGAGTGAATAGTGCAACGTTTGTGATAAGTACTAACTGGCGGGTTGGTAGATGTCACTTTTCATCAAATTTTTAGTTCTAGAACATGCCGGTTTCCTCACGATGTTTTCCATCACCGTTTTGAGAGCAGTGGCGATGAAATAATTTACACAAAGTAATGCGCCTGTCAAGGTTCGAACCCACGACCTACAACTCGTAAGTCGCGGCCGTTACCACTGGGCCACCACTGCCCCACAATTGCAATGCAATTGAGTGGTTCTAAGTTCTTAATTGACAGTGTTCCATCATTTTAATACTCTGTTATATTTTTTTGCTTTCATTGAAGTTTTTGGTGTCGCTGGTAATAATGTTACTATGCAACTTTCTCAATTATCATTGTTAAACGTTTTCAGGTTCCTGGTGCACCCACAAGTCTTCGAAGGCAGCTCAAGTTGCAGTTCATAGTCAGCAACGGAACTTGGTCCTTCGAGCCGCCGCCACCAGTGCTAAAGTTGGTCCTTCGAGCCGCCGCCATCAGTGCTAAAGTTGGCACCGTCACTCAGCCCTATATCGCGAAATTCGCGAATACCACGATTAAAGATGACGGTAAGTTATAGGTACTTTTTACTGCAAAATTTATAACTATGGTAAAATTAAATTCTACATATTTATTTATGTACCGAGTCCAATTGGAAGCGAGCCTGTAGCCAAAAACCGGGCACAAATCCAGACTCCGGGTAGCTACAGAAAATTATCTTATTTTTTTAAATCCAGTACTTTATCCTACCTGACGATCAAACACAAAACTCCGCGCACAGCAGTCACGCTAGCATAACTTCTTTAACATAACGTTATTTTTTTCTCATTTCAGGTCCTTGCCTTGGTAGATGAGCAGCATCACCCACTCGACGAACAACGGCAGCCTGCAGCTCTCAAACCATGTCACACATGACCCCACTCGATGGGGTGTAAGTGGCCCTACCAACACCTGAAGAGCCAAAGTCAACCTCACCTGCCCGCGGTACATCCTGCTGAATTCACAAACGAGGCTCTGACGAATCTCCACTTATGAGGTTCAAGAACTCTTCTACGACTTAACCTCTATGAGTGTCGTCAAGGATACGAGTAACGACAAAGCTTGTTTCACGTATCCTTGAATAAAATTAAGAATAAGTACTTACATTAAATATTCGGAAAAATATTAGAATACACATTGATTTTGATAATAAGATCGACTCAATCTCTGGCTACAAACATGCACGGGGAATAAATAGGGCAGGTACGGATACAAAAGGAGGGGACCAAAGGACTATTTTCGGAAATTCTAGTTCTATGAGCTTCTCCCTCAAGACTTGGATCCGCGCCTGAACGCAAGCTCCTCCAGCAGGTAACTGCATTTCATTTAAGTAATGTAATGCAGTTATCTCCATAGAAATAAGTTTATTATTATTTAATAAGTAGGTACCAATTTCGACTCTAGTTGTATAAGCTATTTGGTGTTTGTCCCTTACAGGAGTTAATTAAGCTCGTATGTACATCTTCTGTAACAATGTTACAATAAAAAAATGTAATAAAGTTTTCGTTTTATTTCTTAGCTGTACCTTGTGCTCCATCATCATCTGCCTGTCTTTTCTTAAATGTGTTAGGGTCAGCTTCTAGTCTAACCATATACAGCTGACTACCAGTATTTTACATGGAGCGACTGCCTGACTTCCACAGCCCAGTTACTGGGTAACACGACACACTTCGATACGACTGTGCTTTCTGCTAGATAGTTGTAACTCAACGCTGCCCTGGTCACCTTCCCCTTGTTATTAGAAGCGACTAGGTGATCACATCAGATAAATAGATAGCAGATTAGCAGTATAATGATATTTATCATCATTCGCATCGGGTCATCATCATTTCAGCCGAAAGACGTCCACTGCTGGACATAGGCTTCCCCCAAGCATCTCCACTTCGACCGGTTTTGTGCTTCTTGCATCCAACGGGTTCCTGTGGCCTTCATAAGGTCGTCGGTCCACCTTGTGAGAGGCCTTCCAACGCTCGGCCAAGGCCACGGTGAGGCAAGGGGTGCTAATAATCCCCGGAAGAGATCCGGCTTTTTTTTTATGGATGGGAAATCATCTAATGACCCCTCCCGCTCTGGGTGGAGCGGAAGGAAGTGTCAGACTCTTACTGACTAAAAACCCATCCGTATTCCTTCCTTAGCCCTTTATGTTCCGGGGTAGCGGTAACCCTTTCGGACAATCTCGCACCCCCGGCAGGCTTCGGCCCTGGCAGGCCCCTTCCTTTTTGCTGACATCTCTTTGTGGCGCGCGTGGAACACGTACGCGCCGTCCGGCACGGGCCTGGTCCTGATCGTACGGTGAGCTGCTACCACAATTACCGAGCAGCGGGTATCGTAGGAGAATCTGAGCTTAAATCTATTACCAGTAGACCGTAAGCATAATGAGTCTCTTAAGGTTCCCACTGCTAGGACATAGGCCTCCTTTCTGTGGGAGAGAGTGGACCTTGATCCACCACGCGGGTACAGTGTTGTCAAATATGTTGGTGTTGGCGTTGGTGGACGTCAAGTGTCTTAAAATTGTTGGTGCTACGACATGCCGGTTTTCGAAGTGCATATTCTGGTTACAAAAGGCTTTAGTCAAACTCCACTATTTTCAGGCCCCTCTGAAAATGGAGGAGTAGTGCTGAACACACATGGCTTATCCAGTCTAAACCAGTAGTTCTAGAAACACTATGAGACTTCATTCAGAGAGCCTAAGTATTTTTTAAGCCAGAATTGGGTTTAAAGATTCTTTATGTATTCTAAAAGAACATACATTGTTCACTTAGCGAATAAATACATAACTAAGGTAAGGTAGTCCAGTAGCTAATACTTTTTTTTATGTAGGTAGTTGTGATGTCGCGTTTTATTTATTATTTATTTATCCATTTATTTCAGGCATTTTGCGTGCAAGACTAGCTTATGTCGTTAACTTAATAGTATTGTGTTGTTAGTGGCGTACTGCTGAGTTTATATTTAAATTGTTAAAAGAGGATGTGCTCCTGATATCTGCCGGTAGATTATTATAAAGTTGTACACCTTCGTATTATATGTTTTGCCTGCCATATTGCGTCCGCGGGGGGTGCGTCTGTATTTGATTGGGGTTTCTTTAGCTGTACTTGGGTGTTTTTGTGTTAAAGGATAATTGTGTATGTATTAGGGCTTCCAATACCGGTATCCCCGTATTGGCTAATACCGGTATTGAAAGCCCTAGTATGTATAGTTTTGTTAAGAATTTTTCTAATAAGAATGCAGGAATTGAATGTAATTCTAAACATCAAGCCAATTACATAACAAACTGCATCATAATTTAAGTAGGTCATTGCACAATACATCCAAGTATTGATCGCCAAGCTGTGACCTGCGCAGTGAAGGTTAGTGTTAGCCTTCTTCTAGATCAAACGTCCTTCGTTCATCCATCCAGTGCGCCACACACCGTGTTCCGTGCAAGACGAGTCGCTCCTTCGAGCCGGGCTCGGGGCTCAGCAGCCCAGGTGCGCTGCGTGTCTCTGAGTTGAAGATGGTGGTAAGTGTTTCAATTTTGACGTGAATACGTCTTTAAAATTGCTTCCATAGTGGGAGGCAAGTAAAAAAAATCAATGATAACAAAATCGGGGGATACAGTTTGGTGTTGCAGCTTCATATCTATCATCTCCATCCTAAATTCAATTACATCATTGGATAGCTAGAGGATCAAAGAATTCATTACGCCAAGTGAGGACTGTGACGCATCGCGCGCGGTGGAGGGGGAAGCGACGCCATTTTGAGGTCATTTTGCTGCGTATCGAGATTTCCACTTTTTACTCGGAAAAGCTACGACGTTCGTTTAATTTCTACTTAACCGTTGATCTATCGGCATCATCACCATCGTCATTGCTGGATATAGGTCTCCCCTTTCTTTTGCCTTACTTTCCTGTTCCGTGAATCCCTGATCCAGGTGTTTCGGCGTTTGACGACTTTGACGATATTGTCAATCCAACGCGCTTTTGGATAGCCCTGGTTTCTTCAGCCTAACCTTGGTCACCATTCGGTTACAAATATCGATGTTTTTTTTTGTTTTTTTGTTTATTGCTGAATGGGCCCGCTCCTGACCTCGATCACGCCCGATGGAAAGCGACGGATGAGGTCTATGATGGAACGAGCGTGCCCAGAAGATGCCTATGGCACTGGAACTCCCACAAGCATCGACGAAACACAGCAGGCTGCTTGACGCCGGACTCCGGTGGGAGGGTGGTCGCAAACCAGGTGGGCGTTAGCCCTACCACCAAAAGGGGAGAATTGGCCAGTTGAGCGCTTGGTTCAGTTGACAAACTGCGCTACACGAGGAGGCTTCTTCATACATCCCAATAATCCCAACGTTTTATTAAAAAAAAAAAATGATTAGTTCTTAGACGCTGCTCAGAAGCGAATCATCTGGAATGTTAATCTTGAAAACAAACCCCCTTATTCATAAAACTTATCAAACCTATTTTAGTTAAAATGGGGTTTGTCTCTTTCTTACACACAGAAATGACAACGTGACAGATAAAGACAAACGTTCTATAAACCTATTTTAGCTAAAATAGAGATAAAATAGGATTGTGAATAAGGGGGATAGTCTACAGTAGCGGGGGAGCAGGGGTGTACGATCTTCGAAGTGGAACACACCACTTCGAAGTTCTGCCTATTTTCGAATCAATAAAAGGGCGATGTCATTCCCTTACCTCATTGGTTAAGACCCGCACCCTAATTGCATAACACCCTATCAATCGGAATCTGAATCATTTTGAAGAATTGCTTATCCATTGCTTCATAAGTTCGAAAAATTTGTCTGCTCAACACGTAAATAACGCAATGAATGTTGTTGAACTATCAAAATGAAACCGATTCCGATTGATAATGTGTTACGCAATTGCCCCGCACGCTATAAATCTGAGGGGTAAAAATACATTAACATTGAAGGGAAGCGCAGACGATATGACCAATAGTATTTATATTTTCTTCGCCGCTCCACCTTTTATAAAACCGCTTTCTTTATTGTATTTTTTAATAAAATTCGGATCTATAATTTACATAATACTTACAATAATCCCTTATTTAGAGAAAATGTAACTAACTATTTACACTAGATACTAAATTAAACGACTAACTAAAGGTATGATTCCGATCTCGGCAGCACTACATAAACCCATAGAAAATGTATGAGGACCAGTAGTGCTGCGACCGCACTGCCGCGGCAGCACTGCTGCGTGCTGCCGAGATCGGAATCATACCTTAACTTACTGTACAAATAAATACAAAAACAAAGGACACTTAGGCGTCGAACCGTCGAAGTACTCGTCCGCATCGCTGTCATCCGGAAACGTGCCCAGAAGACTGGCAGCATTGCCACGTTGAATGGCAATGCTAATTCTTTTGCCAAAGAACGACCCAGCCCTCTGGATAAATTATTATTATATTTTTTTGTACTTTTTCAGATCTCTGGGGTGGCTGTGGGTGTCATGAGTTGGTCCTTCGAGCCACCAGCAGGCAGCTAGGTTCAGCTGCCCTAAAATACCACATATCCCTGGGTCAAAGATGGAGGTATGTAGGTGTTCAGTATAAATGATCTTCCTGACTGATTGTCCTTGGTCCCGGCTGTCATTCGTGGATCTTTGACAGTCATTACGGGTCGTCAGAAGCCCGAAAATCTTACAACCAGTCGTACCAAGGGGTATCGTATTACCCAGTAACTGGGTTGTGGAGGTCTGATAGGCAGTCGCTCCATGTAAAATACTGGTATCCAGGCTGCATCCGGTTAGACTGGAAGCCGACCCCAACATAGTTGGGAAAAGGCTAGGCAGATGACTAAATCTAATCCATATTCTGTATACCTAAGTAATTGTATAAAATTCAAAGTCCTGACTGACTGATTGATATATCAACGCACTGCCTAAACCGCTGGTCCTAGAGACATGAAATTTGAAAGGTGTGTACTTTGTGAAGAATAGGTATCCACTAAGAAAGGGTTTTTCCCAAATTCCACCCTAAGAGGGTGAATGGGAGGAGGGTGAAATTTCACGCGGACGAAGTCGCGGGCAGAAGCTAGTCAGTAAATGTAATATAGCTGTATGTAGCTTTAAGCAGTCAAGCTCCGCTAATGAGACAATTGATTTTCTATTGTTTCGTCGCCGATCGGCGAACCGCGCCGCTTGACCGGTTAAAAAAAAACTGTTTGATTATACATCTTGTAGGTACATTTTGATGGATTCACTGCAGACACGATGGTTATAACTATAGATTCAACTTCCTAAAATACTATTGTTCTATTTTCCAGGTCCTGGTGGGAAACCAGCATCGCCTACTCGGATGTGAAGGCAGCTGAAATTCAGTTCACAGTCAAACCTCAATTTCTGCCATGTCGCAAGAGACCCCACTCTTCCGAACACCAACGGGGTGTAAGTGGCTCTACCAACACCTGAAGAGCCAAAGCCAACCTCACCTGCCCGCGGTACACCCTGCTGAATTCACAAACGAGGCTCTGACGAATCCCAGGTCTTAGAAGACCTAAGACCTGGAATATAGAAGGACGTCGTTAGAAGACATATTAAGTGCCGTATTTTATAAGCTTAGGTTAACAAATTATTATTCTTATAGAAAAATATGCATTTGTAGACGTGACTCCATTTAATAATATTATAACTATAATCAAAATTAGGTTAAGGAATTATTTTGTTTTATTTAAAAAAGAAACCCCAACACTTCCTTTCTCATTTTGCCATTTTTAGGGTGGTCAAAAGGAACCTTTATGGTGCGACTCAGTCTGTCTGTCTGTCCGTCTGTCACAGCTGGATATCTCAAGAACCACTAAGGCGCACTAAATCAAAAGATGGCGCTGATCTAAAACTGCAATATTCTACACCACAGCAAGCAGTATTAAAATTCTCTGAGGATAATTATAGGCCTCACCGATGATTTAAAACATATTATAAGGGTACGGAACCATCGGTGACCAAGTCCGACTCGCTCTTGACCGGTTTTTTTTTCATTGGGGTGATTCTCATGGATATTCAGGATATAAATGTATATACTTATAGAGGTATGAGGAACAGGGTGTAAAGTTTACTCAACCTCCATAGAAAAGGGAGGATCCTCCGACCAGACGGGTGTTGTGTCTGGCGGGCAACTGCCCAATGATTCATGTCGGGCTGTTGTAATATGCTAGTTGCGTGGTAAATTCTGCTTGCGCGATGCAGGATTTGCGTGACGTCAGTATGACGCGTTGTTCGCATGTGGCGTTGTAGATACCGCTACATACTTATACTTTATTGTACACCACAAAATGTATATATAAAATAAAAATATATCAAACACTACCAAATATACAATGGGCGGCCTTATCGCTTTCTGCGATCTCTTCCAGGCGACCTTGGAATGGACAATGATTGCGTGGACCTAAAAATGGGGTTGTCATTGGTGCAAAATTACAAGTATATTAGCAGCGCCCCGCGGTTTCACCCGCATAAGTCTCGATCCCGTGGGAATATCGGGATAAAAACTATCTTATGTCCTTTCCCGGGACACAAACTATCTCTATAGCAAATTTCATCTAAATCGGTTCAGTGGTTTAGGCGTGAAAAGGTAACATACAGACAGACAGACAAAGTTACTTTCGAATTTATAATATTAATATGGATATTATGGATAATAGATTCCTACCGGACTCATACCGGCTGCAACTCCACCGTTCTTTCCACTAGGTCCATTAGTGGAGGCCGCGAGATACTTATGTGTACATTCGCGCGCACCCCCGACTGGTATCAGCCGCCATGTCTAGCGGCCCCATTATCAATTATCCTTTTGCCTGGCAGCCGGAGACTTGAACCCTGCTCCGGACCGGAACTTTGCTTGCGCGATGCAGGATTTCGCTTGACGTCAGTTGATGCGTAGTTCTTGATTGGCGTTGTAGATGCCGCCACAGTGTAACGGAGTCCAATCTTTTTATTATCTAAGTATTCAATTTCTTATTATTCTCAAGATCTTTCATTCATAAAGTGTTATCAATGACATCTGTTCATTTTACTACACATACGACCATGTGCCTCTGCATTACCACACCAGCATGACCGAACTGCATTTCCGAATGCACCCAGTCTTCCTCTAATTAATACACGCGTCCACCCACAGATGGCGTTATTATAAAGAAACTGAAACTTTTCCTTACAGATGGCGCTAGGTACAGTACAAAATAACTACATTCGCAAAATCTGACAAATATAAATTAGTTGCATCGTATATCTCACATCGAAGTATTGATCGTGACCTGCGCAGTGCAGCTAGCCTTTGTCTAGTCTCTAGACCCTTGGTGCAATGCCGCAGTGCGCCAGTCGCCATGCTCCGTGCATGACGTGCTGGTGTTGACGAGAGGTCTCCGAGCGCTGAGCTATGGAGCCCTACTGTACGGCGTATCCCGCGGACTTAGATGAAGGTACGTGATTCATGTCTGTCTTCACTGAGAGAAGAACTTATTTATGCTGAAAATGAATGCTTAGGTAAATAAAATCGCGTTGTTGGATTTTCAACTTTCGGACGTTAATCTGAGCGTTGTAAATCCAACAGCGGGCTGTTATTTACGCATAAATTTTCAAGGCATCAGTGTTTCTTCTGTTTTATAGATTCGTTGATAAAATATCATCTAGTCATTTTACGTCAGAAGAAAGTGATTGCAAAGAGTAGGATGATTAGAGATGTATCTTCTGAAACTCATAATTTTATGGTGATTAGCGAATAAGACTTTTATAATAATTCATTAACTGCTCCGAATAAAATCATTTATAAAGAGCTTTTTTCAAAACGGGTTCTTTGTTCAGTGCTGGGGAGAAAGGAGGGAAAGGGAGAGTGGGAGGGGGGTTTGATAAAGGGGGAGTGGGAGGGGGGTTTAATAAAGAGGGAGTGGGAGGGGGGTTTGATAAAGGGAGAGTGGGAGGGGTGTGCCAATGGTGAAGGGGGAAGAGAGGGGAAGTAGGCGTGTTTGTACGATCAATAAAACTGAAGCGCCGTTCTTTCACCTCATTGGTTGAAGACAAGGGCATGGTTTTTTTGGTGAAAAGCTATTAACACAGGCGGAGCTAAGATGATAATATTAAGAGGGCGCCGACCATAGTCCACCGCACAGTGGCGCCCTCATCGTTTTGTTTAGTTTTATTATAATCATTAAAACGGATAATAGTGGCCACTTTTATCCGTTTTAATGATTATAATAAAACTAAACAATGTAAAACTACCGTTTGCAACAATATTAACGTACAATCTTGTGTAGCACAACTAAACGTGCTTATTTTCTGCATTTTCATTCTAAAATAAAAGAAATAACCTTAAAAACGATGAGGGCGCCACTGTGCGGTCGACTATAGTCGGCGCCCTCTTAATAACTAAAAAGATGCGTATTTTTAGCTGACCTTAAAAAAAGAGGAGGTTCTATGTATGTTCGTCTGTGTATATTTTTTTTATGTTGGTATGTTCATCGATATTTTCATCAATTGAGGACTGATTTTGAATTTTTTTTTTTTATTTGGTATTTAATGCTCACGCAGTGGTCCCGTGTAAATTTTATCAACGTTGCTTGGGGAGTTTTTGAGTTAGCTTCAATTATACCAGTATATAAAAGTACGATTTAGGAAAATAGGTACGTTTTTTATTTTCGACTTTTTAGTTGTGGTAGGTAACTATTATTTCGGTCGCCGCCAACTACATTTTAGTTCACAGCCAAGCTTTTTAACTAAACGCCTCCATTCAATTAGCTATTATATTAATATAATATTATATCGTATTATTAGAGCCAATTCGCGTACCGGAAGGCGTAGCGTTGGAAGGCCTCCCACAAGGTGGACCGACGACCTTGTGAAGGCCGCAGGAACTCGTTGGATGCGAGAAGCACAAAACCGGTCAAAGTGGAGGTGCTTGGGGGAGGCCTATGTCCAGCAGTGGACGTCTTTCGGCTGAATTGATGATGATGATGATGAGAGCCAATTAGAACCATCTTTGACATCAAAATTAACGTGGATTTTTCTATGCATTATGTAATATTTATTTACCAGCATCCGTATTAATATTTGTCGTTATTAACTCATTGTTAGACTGGAAGCTGACCCCAAAATAGTAGGAACAAAGGCTAGGCAGATAATAATTTACCTATACCTACTGTTCTAAATTTTTTTTTTATAAATCTTCAGGTCCCTGGTCTTTGAAGATCTTCATCCCGTCGGCGACCCTGAAGGCTGAATCATCAGAAGGTACTCCATCTGCGTGGTTCGGTCCTTCGAGCCGGCTGGGGTCCAGGACCAGGGCTGGATGTAAGTATTTTTTTTCTGCTCTTAAATAAAATATTGTGGCTAAGTTATAATAAGAGCCACACGGGTCGATCGATCAGGATACCTAAACTACGCTTGCCGCGGTTTGTCCGTCGATGGGTGACCATGTTTACATACCAAGACCCCTCCGTGCCTCGGAAGGTAGCCTTTTCCCAACTACACACATCAAAAGTGTCTAGGGATCAACATATATTTTTGCAATAACTTTTCTCCTGATTGATATTAATTAAAATTTTCTTTAAAGATTCATCAAATAAAGTGTTTTCGTTTGTCACAGTAACGATAAACCAAGTCACCTTTGCATTAATAAAGAAATTTGCCATTTTCCTAATAAAGGGATTTTTGACATTTGAACCACTAACACAAAAGTTCGAAAAAAAGACTGAAATAACAGTTTTCTTTAAAATTTTATTGGGTAACTTAAACAATTAATAATCCGTGTTTCTACCGCGAACACTAACAACACAAGAACATCGGTTTGGCATACTCAAAATGAGTTCATCCAAATCACGCTGTGGAATGGCCGCCCATGTTCGTTGCAACAACAAAAAAAGGTCTTCTTGCGACTGGATACCCTCCATATTCGGCAGAGCTCTTCTCTGTAGCATATCCCATGCATGCTCAATCGGGTTCAAGTCTGGCGACTGAGCAGGCCAGGGCAGGACATTGATGTTAGCTGCGGCGAGAGTCTGTCTTACAACTCTTGCGGTGTGCGGTCGTGCATTATCATGCATTAACTGAAATAAGGGACCGATTTGCACTTGTAGAGGAACGATGACGTCTGATACAATCGTCTCAGCATAAATTTGAGCGTTGAGGTTGCCTCTGATCCAAATCAACTCAGTTCTTCCGCCGATCCAAATACCCGCCCATACCATGATGGTTCCACCACTATAAGGATGGACTTCCTGGCAGGATTTTAATCGCTGTTGGCGTCCAGGGGTTCTCCAGTGTCGTATACGTCTTGTATCCGGTCTCATACCAAAACGAGACTCATCAGAAAAGCACACGAAACGCCATTGTTCTTCTGCCCAATTTCTGTGTTCAAGAGCCCATTGATATCGAATCCTACGATTGTGCATTGCTATAGGTGGTACCCGTAGCGGTCTTCGGGAATGAAGGTTCACTTCATGCAAGCGGTTTCTGACTGTTTGGTCGCTAATTAAGTTCCCTGAAGAGTGATGAAGCCTCACGGCTAACATCATGGCGGTTATTGTTGGAGCTCTTCGAGTTAAGATTTGAATATATCGGTCTTGTCTCCGTGTGGTGCAGCGATACCGTCCTCCATGGCGCTCAGCCACGGTACCAGTGCTTCGGTAACGTGTCCAAAGTCGACTGATAACACTCTGACTTGTATTCAGAGCTAAAGCCACAGTACGTTGCCGGGAACCAGCTTCTATCATTCCCACGGCTCTGAGCATTTCTTCCCTGCTTAAATGACGTCGCCGCTCCATAATAACGTTGGTTTTAATCAGTAGTAGGGAAACAGTAGCACTAATAATGTCTTCAATGCGTTGTATGTTTTTATAGGGAAAATATTGACAGCTGATTTTCATCTTTTACTCGAATTTGATTCACAGTTCCTGATTCAAATTATGAAATGCACCAAAAAGGATCCATATAAATTTATAAAATCATAAATTTATTACAAAGCCACATCTCAATCTCAAGAAATCCGCATAAAAATGCTTGATCCCTAGACACTTTTGATGTGTGTATATTGGGGTCGGTTTCCTGTCTAATCGGATGCAGCTGAATACCAGTATTTTACATGGACCGACTGCTTATCTGACCTGTACAACCCAGTTACTGGGTAACACGATACCCCTTGGTAAGACTGGTTGTCAGACTTTCGGGCTTCTGACTACCCGTAACGACTGTCAAAGATCCACGAATGACAGCCGGGACCTACGGCTTAACGTGCTTTCCGAGGCACAGAGGGGTCTCGGTATGTAAAGATGATCACCCATCCACACACCAACCGCAGCAATAGTAGCTTCACCTGATCGATCGACCTGTGCGGCTGTTATTACTTAGCCACGGGCCCCTCCATATATTTGTATGTATGTATGCATTACATTTAATTTTTTATTAACATTCTGTTATTTCGTTTTTCCAGTAACCTGGGTGCTCGGCGGAGACGCCAACTCGTCTCAATGCAGCTGACATAGGCTTCACCTCGTCTAAACATCACTGGCGAGGCAGTGACGAGTCCCTGGGCCCAAACAAGGCCAAGACGCAGAGGGGGCCGTCTACTATATTAAACCTTGTTTCTGTCATTTATTCTTTCTACGAAGACCAAGGCTAACCTGCAAATATCTAAACATTTCCACGCCAAACGAATAAGTTTGGCCTTTAGCGATTTGTGGCGCAGTCTTACTTCGCATTTCTTTTAGTTCAAATTCTTTTTCAGTTAGATTAGTAGGTAGTAGAGGTCTTTGTGCAGAGCTCGACCGGGGAAGTACTACCTCCATGCCAACCGCCAAGCACCCAAGCTGTTTGTCGGTTGGCAGGGTGCCGGTATAGTTACAGGCACATGAGACATTCCAGCTTGCAATGCTTTTAGTATTGCAGATGTCTCGCGGCAGTTGCCTCTTACCATCAGTGGCAGCTGACTTGTTTATTATCAAATAACTAATTTAAATACACATAAACTATGTACTACTATATTACTATATCCTATTAATATTATAAACGCAAAAATTTGAAATAAGGTTAGAATATATTTAGGTTAAGGTTTAATTATAAGCATTAGGATAAGTATTCATATGTTTTATTTTGAAAATTCCTATCACTGCCTTTCTTGCTTTTAATTTCCTGATAGATCAAAGGTCAGCGCACACTAATGAGCACTCGAACTGAAACTCAAAGCATCCAATTACAGGCACTTTTGAATTGTCAGTGAAATGAAGCCAAGTTGCTCAAGCTAAGTTGCTCGTTACAAAGCGTAGTAAGTTCCTATGGAGAGGGGCCCGTGGCTAAATAATAAAAGCCGCACAGGTCGATCGATCAGGTTAAGCTACGCATGCCGCGGTTAGTTTGTGGATGGGTGACCATCTTTACATACCGAGACCCCTCCGTGCCTCGGAAAGCACGTTAAGCCGTTGGTCCCGGCTGTCATTCGTGGATCTTTGACAGTCGTTATGGATAGTCAGAAGCCTGAAAGTCTGACAACCAGTCTTACCAAAAGGGGTATTGTATTACCCAGTAACAGGGTTGTGGAGGTCAGATAGGCAGTCGCTCCATGTAAAATACTGGTATTCAGCTGCAACAGCTGGAAGCCGACCCCAACATAGTTGAGAAAAGGCTAGGCAGATGATGAGTATGTTCCTATGGAGAAGAACGGGCAAGAAACTCCCGGGAACTGGATCAGCATTGCCTCAACTCGAGCTGTACTCGTACATCATTCTATTTACGAAACTCCATACTGCAAAGCATACTCATCGGCATCGTGACGTCATCACCTCGCCTCCCGTTTAGCTAGTAAACGGATGCGGTTAGTATAGGCAACTTGTGGCGCCATCTATATCGCCACATGCGAAGTACGCATGATACTGACGTCACGCAAAATCCTGCATCGCGCAAGCAGAGTTTACCGCGCAACTAGCATATACAACGTCCTGCCATCTATAGTCGGTCAGTAACCCACCAGACAACAATTGCGGGGTAATTGCGTAACACACTGACAGTAGGCATAGCTTTCATTTTGACAAGTCAACAACATTGCGTTATTTATGTTGTTCAGCAGACAAATTTTTCGAACGTAAGTATTATGAAGTAATGGATTAGCAATCCTACAAAAGTTTTCAGATTCTGATTGCTAATGTGTTGCGCTATTAGGCTGCTGGCCGGAGGAACCTTTTTGGGATGCATGAAGAAGCCTCCTCGTGTAGCGCAGTTTGTTCCGCCACTTATTCAACTGAACCAAGCGCTCGGCGCATCCTGGACAGTCACACCCAACACCTTATTTGACTGGCCTATTCTTCCGTTGCGGTGGTAGGGCTAACGCCCGCCTGGTTTTCGACCGGTCCCACCGGAGTCCGGCGTCAAGCAGCCTGCTGTGTTTCGTCAATACGTGGGAGTTCCAGTGCCTTAGTCATCTTCTGGGCACGCTCGTTCTATCATAGACCTCATCCATCGCTTTCCATCAGGCGTGACCGATGTCAAGAGCGGGCCTGAATGGGCTCAATCGGGACTTTATAATAAAAGAAGTAGTGGACTGTATCAAAATAGGTGTAATACCATAATTTACAATATCAACATATGTATAAGAGAAAAAACAATGAAATGCCCGTGGTCGAGCGCGTCTGTGAGCCACGTGGAGTGAAGGGCACGCAGCGGCCGTCGCGTACCGAGTTCGGTACCCCGACGCCCCGCGCCGTCCCCTCGGTCAATCACGCGCATTTGTGATGCGCCGACAGGCCTATTCAGCAATAAAAAAAGTCCTCCCGTTTCTATGGAGGATGAGTAAACTTTACATCTTGTCCCTCATACTCATCTGTTACTCATCTATTACGATTTCAGTTAGGGTGTTGATGTGTAGCTCGTCGTCCGATCAGGACCAGGCCGGTGCCGGACGGCGCGTATGTGTTCCACGCGCACCTCAAAGAGATGTCAGCATAAAGGAAAGGGCCTGTTAGGGCCGAAGCCTGTCGGGGTAGCGGGATTGTCCGAAAGGGTTACCGCTACTCCGGAACATGAAGGGCTAAGGAAGGAACACGGGTGGGTTTTACTCAGTATGAGTCTGACACTCCCTTCCGCTCCACCCAGAGCGGATGGGGTCATTTGTAGATTTCCCATCCACAAAAAAAAAAATAAGGGTGTCGATGTCCTTATCAACCTGTTTACGATCTACTGCCGTGATTTTTTCAATTAAGTATCCAAAAATCTTAGCTTTCTTCTTCACTAAAGCCGGTTTGCAGACCAAGATCTAAGTTAGTCTAGCTTAGCTCGCATAGCTGAGGTAATTTTTAACCAACATCAAAAAAGGAGGTTCTGTATTCGACCCGTATGTATGTATGTTTGTATGTCCACGATTTTCTCAAAAAGTAATGAACCAATTTTGATAGTTCTTTCACTAATGTGATCTGCAGACTTTCAGAAAGGTTTTAGTATATAATACATTAGGTAATTATTCTTATGTACGAAGTTATATGCATAAATGTACTGCATCTCCGGCATTTCTATGCGAATTTTGATGATTCTTCTAGCCGGTGTCTTCAATCCTATTAATTGAATTTGTGTGGGGTAGGTACAACTAAAAAGTGAAAAATAAAAACCTTTTTTGCAAAAAAATAACCGACTTCAAAAAAATCACTACAAAGTGATAAATAACTTTAATTTCGGAAGCCGGTGTCAAAAAAATAAAATGCGGAACCAACGACACCGACTTCCGAAATTAAAGTTATTTATCACTTTGTAGTGTTGTTTTTTTAAGTCGGTTGTTTTTCATACAACTCAATGGTAGCGCCTCAAGAGAGTCCCGTTCTATTCCCCGTGGCGACTAGACGCTCCGTTTGAGTGGTTGTGTACTTACTGATAATTCGGTGGTTTTAATCTTAACCCTAAGCTCCTAATAAGAGATCAAGTGAACACCACATTTCGTCGTTCAAATTGCAATTAGTTCTATGTCAAAAATATGTAATCCGCCATTTTGTGGCGGCGGCCATCTTGGACCGATTTTCTTCAAACATAGCTAAGAACACTCGCGACTAATTCACCTTTCAAACAAAAAAAACAAAATCAAAATCGGTTCATCCGTTCGGGAGCTACGATGTAACAGACAGACACACACACACACACACACACACACCCACACACACACAGACACGTCAAACTTATAATATCCCGTCGTTTTTGCGTCGGGGGTTAAAAATGACAAGTTTACAGGAGAGTATAAAAACAGCATATTTGAAAAAAAATCTTTTATGACACCAAAATGTTTTTTAACTAATGTTTCCTAACTATCGTGTTCTATTATTTGTGCATTTTGAAATTTCCATAAATAATTATTTTAATTGAAGTTTTTCACATTGTAGGTACAAATTGCAATATCAACGACGATTTGCAGTTTGCGGTCTGTACACAAGTGTGAAAAACTACATCAGCTATGCAAGCTACCTCTCGCGTCCGGCCCTGGTTCAAGCCATGGTCCGGGGCGAGAGGGAGTGGGAGGCAGTCACCTCCTTCTGCGAAGCAGACATGCTAGCGAAGGAGGTGGTGGAACGGCTGGAGAGCCACACGTCCCAGCCGCCGCGGGAGACGCTCCGGGCGTCGGGAGCCGCATGACGACTCCCGGCCACCGTAGGCGCGGGCCTGCGGACGGAGAGTAATGGGTAGCTCACCGTCCGATCAAGACCAGGCCCGTGCCGGACGGCGCGTAGGTACGTGTTCCACGCGCGCCTCAAAGAGATGTCAGCAAAAAGGAAGGGGCCTGCCAGGGCCGAAGCCTGCCGGGGGGGGTGCGGAATTGTCCGAAAGGGTTACCGCTACCCCGGAACATAAAGGGCTAAGGAAGGAACACGGATGGGTTTTAGTCAGTAAGAGTCTGACACTCCCTTCCGCTCCACCCAGAGCGGGAGGGGTCATTTGATGATTTCCCATCCATAAAAAAAAGGCTATGCAAGCTAAGCTAGACTAACTTAGCTTAGCTCTTGGTCTGCAACCGGCTTAAGTCTCTGTCCTAAGCCGTGGTCAGACAGATAGACGAACGGACATGACGAAGTGTTGAGGTTTTTCGAAATAAAATAACACACAATCCTTAACCTAAGGTTTATTATCTAGATCATTATATCTATGTTAAGTCGGCACACTAGTCGGCAGCCCATTTGATGGTACATGGTCACTGCCGGCTGAGGACATCTGCAATACCAGAAGCATCACAGATGCGTTGCCATCCCAAAGACACAGCTGGAACGTCTCATGTGCCTGTAACTACACCGGAACCCATACCCATCAAACCGCAGCGCAGCCAGGCTGCAGGCGGCAGAAACAGGCATGGAGGTAGTACGTACCCGGACGAGCTCTGCACATAAAGAGCTCTACTACCTACAACTAAACCAATTAACTTAAAAACATTGCAAAATACACTCAAAATCAAACAAAGCCTATAAGATATACAAGCAATCGTCAAAACCATTTACAAAAGAAAGAATACAGATCAAAAGCCACATACAGACTCGCGAGGCATAATCAGTCCACATAATGTTCCCACTGCTGGGACATAGGCCTCCTCTCTGTGAGAGGGAGTGGGCTGTAACCCAGCACGCGGGCCCAGTGCGGGTTGGTAGATGGCACATGTCTTCGAGTTTTTGGTTCTAGGACATGCCGGTTTTCTCACGATGTTTTCCTTCACCGTTTTGAGAGCAGTGACGATGGAATAATTTATACAAAGTAAAGCGCCTATCTGGGTTGGAACCTACGACCTACAACACATAAGTCGCGGCTGTTACCACTGGGCCACCACTGCTTTGACTCGCGAGGCATCTGCAGCGAATGACATTGCCACGTATCTCTCAGGCTCAATGATTCATTACATATCATCGACGAATGCTCACAGAGCGACACACACACATTCACACAGCCTGAGGCATGCGTGGCAAACCATTCGCTGTTGTTGTTGAATAATCAGCTTATAGATAACGTTCCCATCCGTAATCCACCACGCGGACACATTGAGGTGTTGGTTTTTGTCACGCAGGTCTGTACGTGGCTAGAAATAAAAGTTTTGTAATTAAATTAGATCAGAT
Organism: Amphipoea oculea; assembly: GCA_945859645.1. Lineage (NCBI taxonomy): Eukaryota > Metazoa > Arthropoda > Insecta > Lepidoptera > Noctuidae > Amphipoea > Amphipoea oculea. The sequence goes on along the minus strand of OX243891.1, from coordinate 10,002,616 downwards.
TGATGACTCCGACTGTTCCTCGGCCTTATTACTTGAGACCAAGGAAACGGCAAGGCTCCCTTCGTGATGTCTTCATCTTCGTCTTCGGGTGGTGCTGATGAGGAGAGCAACACATTTGCTCCGAGGAACTGTAATGAGAAATAATGTTATGTTAATAAAATCGGAAGGCGTAGCGTTGGAAGGCCTCCCACAAGTTTGACCGACGACCTTGTGAAGGCCGTAGGAACACGTTGGATGCGAGAAGCACAAAACCGGTCGAAATGGAGGTGCTTGGGGGAGGCCTATGTCTAGCAGTGGACGTCTTTCGGCTGAAATGATGATGATGATGATAATAAATGGTTAGCGTAGTGTGGGACTCTCCCAGCTGGATGGATCGACGACCTTAGGTAGGTGGCTGGGAAGGCTGGATGCGGAAGGCGGAGGACTGGGTGTTGTGGCGCACCCTGGGAGAGGTCTTTGTCCAGCAGTGGACTGCGATAGGCTGAGTTGATTGAGGCGACACCAAAATGAATGCCTAAATAAAAGTGCCGCTCGGCTCAGCGCCTAAAGAGTCATGAGTTGTCGTCATAAGGGTCCGAAAAAAATACTTAAACACTAACCGCCATCTTGTTCTTCGGATACTCGAAACGAAGGTCTACAAAGTGCCGGCTCGAAGGACTAAGGTCTTCTTCACGACGGCGACCTGAAAAAGATATAAAATAAAATTATTTAAAAAATGTAAAATACCAGTGAACATTTTTGGCTCAGGCACTTTTGAATTGTCAAGGGGTCGGTCAGTCAGAAAGATGAAGCTAGTTGCCCATCCCAAAACGTAGTAGGTACCTATGGAGAAGAACGGGCAAGAAACTCCACGGACACTCTTCGATGTTTGAATATTTAAATAGTTTGTTATTTAATTTCGTAAGTACAAGAAGTTTATCCAATGTGTTTAATCCTAACTAATGTTATAAATGCGAAAGTACCTAATTTTGTTTGTTAACTTTTCACGCCTAAACCACTGAACAGATCATCCTGAAATTTTGCATAGATATACGTTGTCAGAAGTACAGAAACGGACATAGAGTACCTTTCATCCCGAAAAAAAGTGCTGTTCCCGAGGAAAACCACTATAACGTTATTGTGATAAAAGATGGCGCCACGTGTCTATTGAACTTTGTCACATTATATAATTCTGAGGCGGTAAGAAGTTCATTGGGAGCTAGTTAAATATAAAATTATGAAAAATATAAAAAAAGAGTATCTTGCTTGTTGATCTATGTTATCATCTTGGCTCCCCCTCATGTTAATGATTTGACACCCCTTACTGCCATGCTCGTATAAATATAAAGTAATTTATTCAAATTAGGACGACAAAATAACATAAGACAGTCCCCCAAAACGCCCGCTATTCACCACTTCGGAGTGCTTTAGCTGGGAAGAAGTGGCGCAACAAACTCCCCAAAAATATAAATTATACCCTAGCCTTAGCTAGGGTATATTACAGCCGCATTGGGACCGTTGTGCGAAAGAGACGAAAGTAAGAAGGTTCTCCACGAAGCTGTGCGGTCCGCCCCAAATGTGCGCAGCCTTTATCGATCGTATGACCACTCCTACCAACCGCATACCCGCAACCCCCGGACTGCGTAACTTCCCTGCCCCCCTCCCTAACCCCTGCGCCTTCGTTCTCTGCCCCAATGACACACTTACCCACAAAACTGTATTAGAATTAGGTTCGCCTCTTTTATAAATGGCGAAATGTGGGCGTACCTACAGTCAACAAAAGCAGTGGCGTGCATTGCATATAGGCATATAAGCAGTGCCTACCTCGATATATCAACATAAGCCTGTCAATTACATTTTAGTGTGTGTGCCCCACAATTAAGAAACTCAATAAATTATCGTACCTAACACAAAACAAAATCTTCATACAAACGCGCGGCAGTAAGCAGTCGCCGGACCGCCTACTCGGAGTACTCGGCTCCCGTACTATTCGCACATTGTCATTGTTCTTTACTCGTTCAAGTTAATACAACAAAATTAAAAATACGTACGTCTCACGCGTAATACCATGACGTTCGACCTTCGCAATTTATCACCCTTAAGTAGGCATGCCTACTCAAATAACCACACTTTTGACCTCACTTTTTTTTCTGATTTATGACCGTGTTTGCCTAGACTAGACCCGACCTAGTGCCTACCTATTCTGAAAACCAATGCACGGTAATGAACAAAAGAGATAAGTATGCAGGATCGTCGGATATATTGTACCTACCTAGTTGATGTTTAGTAAGAAACCGATGGATGTTGTCGACTGAAATTTAATTTGATAAATGAGCTGTTTGTTTTCTATTAATAAAATAAAATTTTATTCGAGAACATCCATCGGTTTCTTACTTAACTAACACTGAGTTCACTAACATTCAAACCACCGGTTAGGTATTTAAACAGTTGGTTTATGTCAAATTTTCTAAGGAAATTTTAAATATAGAATAGAATAGAATACTCTTTATTATGTACACCATGTAAATAAATACTAAAAAAAACGAAAACAAACAAACAAACACAAACAACAACAAATAAATAATAAATAAAGAACTGATTAATTACTTAATCAGTTGATTTAAATGTTGGTGAACATAAGGCTAAATCTGTTGTCCCTCTCTTTCCACCCCCTTCTCCCCCCCCCCCCACCCCCAACCCCTCAATGACACACTTTTTTCACAAAACACTCCTTTTATCCGTTTCAAAGAACCACTGATTGACTTACCTGAGTCTCCGATCCTGGAAGATGCGGTCCTGAAGTCCAACAGAGGCTATTATCCCGATAACAGCTCTAAGTACCGTTGCGTCATGCACGAGAGGCGGCGGAAGGCGCACTGCGGTTTGCAGGGGTGCAAAAAAGGAGTCTAGGTGGTCTAGAAAAAAGCTAGCTGCCGTGCGCAGGTCACGCAGCCCTGATCAATACTTCGATGTGAGGTATACGATGCAATTTTGTAATGTTGCGTTAAGTATGGCACAAGGCAGCCTTTCCTGCTGAGGAGAGGGAGAGAGCCTCATGTCCCAGCCGCCGCGGGAGACGCTCCGGGCGTCGGGAGCCGCGTGACGACTCCCGGCCACTGTAGGCGCGGGCCTGCGAACGGTAGCTCACCGTCCGATCAGGACCAGGCCCGTGCCGGACGGCGCGTACGTGTTTTGTACACTTTCCTGCTTATATTTTTTTTTCTTTTGCATCGGTCTTTACACTTCTCTATTTGATCTTAATTTTTTGTTTTTGTCTGATGTATGTATCTGTGAGCAGTGGTGGCCAAGTGGTAACGGCCGCGACTTACGTGATGTAGGTCGTAGGTTCGAACCCAGACAGGCGCTTTACTTTGTGTAAATTATTTCATCACCACTGCTCTCAAAACGGTGAAGGAAAACATCGTGAGGAAACCGGCATGTCCTAGAACCAAAAATTCGAAGACATGTGACATCTGCCAACCCGCACTGGGCTCGCGTGGTGGATTACGGCCCACTCCCTCTCACTGAGAGGAGACCTGTGTCCCAGCAGTGGGAACATTATAGGCTGATTATATATATATGTATCTGGTGTATTGTGTGTATTTTAGTCTGTGCTAAACAAATGTATTTTATTTCTTTCTTCCTTTCAATGGCGGAGTTATTTTTTTCAGGTGTAGGTATCCGTGTATCTTTCATCATCATCATCATTTTCCTGCCCCTGTCAAGATCCGCTAATGAGACACAATTGATTTTCTATTGTTTCGTCGCCAATAGGCGACGCGCGGTGCTTGACCGGTTAAGCCGTTGGACCCGGCCGTCAAACATAGATCTTTGACAGTCGTTACGGGTAGTCAGATTCCCGAAGGTCTGACAACCAGTCTTAACAAGGGGTATCGTATTACCCAGTAACTGGGTTTTGGAGGTCAGATAGGCTGTCGCTCCATGTAAAATACTGGTATTCAGCTGCATATAGTTAGACTAGAAGCCGACCCCAACATAGTTAAGAAAAGACAGGCAGATGATGATGGGGCAGAAGGTACAGCTAAGAAATAAAACGAAAACTTTATTACATTTTTTATTGTAACATTGTTACAGAAGATGTACATACGAGCTTAATTAACTCCTGTAAGGGACAAACACCAAATAGATTATACAACTAGAGTCGAAATTGGTATTATACAACTAGAGTAGTAACAGGGTTTTGGAGGTCAGATAGGCTGTCGCTCCATGTAAAATACTGGTATTCAGCTGCATATGGTTAGACTAGAAGCCGACCACAACATAGTTAAGAAAAGACAGGCAGATGATGGGGCAGAAGGTACAGCTAACAAATAAAACGAAAACTTTATTACATTTTTTATTGTAACATTGTTACAGAAGATGTACCTACATACGAGCTTAATTAACTCCTGTAAGGGACAAACACCAAATAGCTTATACCTACAACTAGAGTCGAAATTGGTACTTATTAAGTAATAATAAACTTATATCTATGGAGATAACTGCATTACATTACTTAAATGAAATGCAGTTACCTGCTGGAGGAGCTTGCGTTCAGGCGCGGATCCAAGTCTTGAGGGAGAAGCTCATAGAACTAGAATTTCCGAAAATAGTCCTTTGATCCCCTCCTTTTGTATCCGTACCTGCCCTATTTATTCCCCGTGCATGTTTGTAGCCAGAGATTGAGTCGATCTTATTATCAAAATCAATGTGTATTCTGATATTTTTCCGAATATTTAATGTAAGTACTTATTCTTAATTTTATTCAAGGATACGTGAAACAAGCTTTGTCGTTACTCGTATCCTTGACGACACTCATAGAGGTTAAGTCGTAGAAGAGTTCTTGAACCTCATAAGTGGAGATTCGTCAGAGCCTCGTTTGTGAATTCAGCAGGATGTACCGCGGGCAGGTGAGGTTGACTTTGGCTCTTCAGGTGTTGGTAGGGCCACTTACACCCCATCGAGTGGGGTCATGTGTGACATGGTTGAAAGGCTGCAGACTGCCATGGTTCGTCGAGTGGGTGATGCTGCTCATCTACCAAGGCAAGAACCTGAAATGAGAAAAATAACGTTATGTTAAAGAAGTTTTGGGATGCATGAAGAAGCCTCCTCGTGTACCGCAGTTTGTTCCACCAGTTATTCAACTGAACCGAGCGCTCGGCGCATCCTGGACAGTCACACACAAGACCTTATTTGACTGGCCAATTCTTCCCTTGCGGTGGTAGGGCTAACGCCCGCCTCGTTTGCGACCACCCTCCCACCGGAGTCCGGCGTCAAGCAGCCTGCTGTGTTTCGTCGATGCCTGGGAGTTCTAGTGCCTCAGGCATCTTCTGGGCACGCTCGTTCCACCATAGATCTCATCCATCGCTTTCCATCAGGCGTGATCGAGGTCAAGAGCGGACCCATTCAGCAATAAAAAAAAAAATAAAACAAAAGTTATGGTATCGTGGCGCACGGAGTTTTGTGTTTGATCCTCAGACCAGGCAAAGTGCATTTGCTTTTTGCATCACGAATTTCTTAGTATCAGCCCGAAGTCTGGATTTATGCCTGGTACGTGCATGCTCGCTTTCAATTACCTGGGACTCGATACTTAAGTAGATAGAATTTAACGGCACATGGCCATCATCAGTCAATTCTGGGTTCATAACAGCTGCCGAGCTATCGTGGGTAGGCGGGCGAGGAGAATTAAAACCACGTGTTGAAGATGAACTGTACACGATTATTATTTTAACTAAATATTAACAGCATTACAATACTCTTTCTAATTAATTGGAATACGGCGACGCTCCACCGAACACGTTTTGCCTGAGCGCGATGCAAACGAATCTCTGCCTCGTCTGACCGCAGCCAGCAAAAGAGCCCGGGGTTGTGTCAGAGTGAAGAAACGTCAACCTGCGCTTGTCATTCTTGACGTCTCTTGACACTCTCAAAAGATCGAAGCGCCGTCAAATTTAATATGACCGTAGTTATCAATTTTGCAGTGGAAACATACAAACTTACTTCATATTTTATTGTGGTGTTCGCAAATTTCACGGTATAGGGCTGCAGCGGCGCGTGGTGGTGGCAGTGGTGGTGGCAGTGGTGGTGGCCATTAGCCAACTTGGGATGCTGACGATGAACTGCCTTCAGAGACTTGTGAAGCTTGACTTGGGCGCTCGTCTAGCAGGAACCTGAAAACGATTAACAATGACATTTTAGAAAGGTGCATAATAATATTGATGATAATGAAAGGAGAAATTATATATGACAGAGTAATAGAATGATGGAACACTTTTAATCAAGCACGATCCGAGATCCGAGAGGTCCAGGCCTGTGTCCCAGCAGTGGGAACATTATAGTCTGATTATGATGTTATGATGACCACTCATTAGGAAAATTTTGAAGAGAGAAGTAGAAAGGTCTGAAGAAAGGAGTGAATTAATGACGGGGTATTTCAAAGTCAAATCATTTATTACAAACCAGCTGCTCCCCGCGGTTTCACCCGCATACGTGTCGATCCCGTGGGAATATCGGGATAAAAAGTAGTCTATATGTTAATCCAGGGTGTCAGCTACCTCCATACAAAATTTTATCAAAATTGGTCCAGCCGTTTGAGCGTGAAGAAGTAACAAACATATAAACACACACACACACTCACAAACTTTCGCCTTTATAATATTAGTGTGATAGCGTGATGTGATAGACACAAAAAGGCACTTTTGAACGTTAACATTTACAAGAAGATAAAATTGATTCTAGCTGCTCCTTCCAAAAGGTAGTTACTTATGGTGAAAAATGGGCACGAAACTCCACGCTTGGTTTTTGAGAATACATATAACAAAATGATGGCTTAATTAGCACAGGCCTCCTCTCAGTGAGAGGGAGTGGGCCGTTCAGCCACAGTGCGGGTTATTAGATGTCACGTCTTCGAATTATTGGTTCTAGGACATGCCGGTTTCCTCACGATATTTTCCGTCACCTTTTTGAGAGCAGTGGTGATGAAATAATTTACATAAAGTAAAGCGCCTGGCTGGGTTCGAACCCAGCCTTTACCACTGGGCCACCACCCATATGATTACGTATCACTTTTATTGATCGTGGGCGGTTACCACGCACCTTTGACCCCCCCCCCCCCCCCCGCCGTACCGTCTCGTCCCCCGCCGCTTCACAAAGCGTCTGTGCAGAAAATAATCCTATCAAGCAGTCGAATCGAGTTCAACAAAATGAATTTTGTACTCATCACAAATGATGCACTTTAGCATAATCCATACCTACTTATCTATAAGTACTAATATTATAAAGAGGTAAAATTTGTGTCGGCGACGAGACCCTATCTAGGCACATGGGCGCAAGTAGTGGCAAGACCGCTATGTAAAAAGTAAGGCAGAAATTTTAATTAATAGTGTAAAATTTCAATGATCTATGTTTTGTTCTTTCTATGTGTCTAATTAGATAGTTATGTAATTAATTATGTTAAGATTATTATTAGAATTCATATTTTAAACTAATAAGACTGATTTCGAAAGGTTTTCTTGTAAGTTTTAAGATATTTCGTTATAATTACGTAACTTGAAAATTGACTTTTTTGTTTATGGATAGAATTTAATTATTTTGGTTTTAAATGAAAGGATTGTGTGTAAAAATGATAATAACGTTTAAATTTTGCAAATCGAGCCACGGGTTCAAAAGTTATAAAGGATTTTCTGTAGTGAAAAATTGTCAAGTCACAATTTTTGCAGTTTTTTGTTTGCTATATTTTTATTAATTATTGTTAACTAGTTAAGTAAGTGTTAATTAGCATAAGGACCTTGTAGACAATAATGTATAATAAAAACATGTAAGGAAATAGCATAAAAACTAAATAAAAAGGGGCTCAAACAGATTTCGGCTTGATGAAATTGGCGATCAAAAAGGGTCAAAAAATCGCGGTCGCCAATAAGGTTACGTAGGCCGGTATAAAAATGGGGCCATTTTTCGGCACAATTCAGTCGCAGCTCAGCCGTCGAAGAGGCAACATCAAGAAACAACAAGCCGAAATCTGCAAGCCAACATTCAAGAAAATTCTGCGTTTTATTTCGCCGCCTCTTCGCCGCCCATCTCTCCGAGGTCCTCTTAGTGGGTTGTGCCCACCACTACGTACGCATTCAGGGGTGCGTGGGACGTGTGTCGCCAGCACAGTTAGTTAGGGAACATACGTCAAAAACGTGGGAGACTGTCCCAGGCACGGCCGTCAGGTACTGGACGTACCCCGGTCGTCCGCAACAATTGGTCCTTCGAGCGTCGGATCCCTGCAAGAAGAAGCCAGAAGATTAAGAAGACTGCAAGATGCCAGTAACCAGGTCACAGAAGGATGCCCCCTCACGCCCCCCGTCCCGTCCTACCAATGTGGACGCGACAGTAGAAGCGTCAGGGTCAGAAGGGGTCACGTCTGCGTCAGCGTCAGCCTCAGCATCAGCGTCATCAGAAACTACAGCTTCATCGGGCACGAACACTTCATCGGGCACGAACACTTCTTCGGGTACAACGACAACGGAGGGGACCACGGCAACGGAGACCACGGTTGAGACTGTGACCACGGCGTCTTCCAAGAAGAATGAAGATGCCAACCAGAAGGAGACGACTAAGAAGACTCCAGAAGATGTCCCGGAAAAGGGTGTTCGCGGTTCGGCCGCAACCCTGAAACCGAAGGGGGTCAGTCGTCGTGCCAGGTCTACGAAGACCACGAGCTCCTCAGCCAGAAGACGCGAGCTGGAAGCCAGAGAAGAATTAGCACGCCTGGAACTGAAGCAAGCACAGGCTGCGGCGAAGCTAGCCCGTGTCAGACTGGAGATGACACAATGTGAAGATGAGGACTCCGTGGATGATGAAGACCAGGAAGAACGAACAGCACAGGTGCAGAACTGGATCGAGTCATCAGTATTAGGCGATGGCAACAGGAAACAACCAGAGCAGCGAGGTCAGCACACCGCAGAAGAGCCACAGAAGGTGAAGCCTGAAGAGAACTCTTCAACGGGAGGAGCTACGGTCGAGATTCAAGCGTTGGCGACTGCATTGAAGGAAGCCTTTTCCACAAGAGGACCAGCAGCACAGCCGAGCTACATCCACGAGCTACCCCACTTCGACGGCAACAGCAGCGAGTGGTTGGCCTTCAAGGTTGTTTACGAAGATACAGCACCGATGTTCAACGAAGTCCAGAATATGGCGCGATTAAGAAGAGCGCTGAAGGGCAACGCAAGAGAAGCTATCAAGAGCCTGTTGTACTCCGAAGCCTCTCCGTCAGAAGTAATGCAAGCCCTCAGAAGAAGATACGGAAGACCTGATGCGCTGGTGTTAGCAGAATTGGATAAGGTTAAGGCGTTACCGAAGATCTCAGAAACTCCAAGAGACATCTGCATCTTCGCGAGCCAGATCAACAACAGCGTAGCAGCAATAAAGGGACTGAAGAAACCACAGTACCTGCATTCACCTGAAATGGTGAAACAAATTGTAGAGAAGATGCCGACGGTTCTCAAGTTCCGATGGTACGACTTCACTGCAGCATCAGAAGAAGGCGATTTCTCCAACCTCATGTTAGTATCCAGATTCCTGAACACTGAAGCAGACAAGTGCGGAGCCTTCGCGACTTCAGAAGAGAAGAGCGGGTTCAAGAAGACCAATCGACAAGCAACACATTCAACGAAAGAAAGGAACTTCAAAGAAAAGGATGCAAGGCAACAAGAGAAGACTTGCCCTATGTGTGAGGGTGAACATTTTCTCGTCGAATGTCAGAAGTTCCAGAAGATGTCGGTGCAAGATCGGTGGGCAACAGTAAAGAAGAGTCACGTCTGCTTCAAATGTCTTCAAGGGAAACACAGGAAGGAGAGCTGTAGAAAACCACCGTGCAAAGAATGCAAGAGGTGGCATCATCATCTGCTGCACGTCGAGTCAGAAGAAAGGACCTCGGAGGAACAGAAAAAGGGGACGCCACAAGAGGCGGCGAGCGCCACGGCATCAGTGAACGCGATCAACAACGCAAGGGCATTCCTGAAGATAGTTCCGGTAGAAGTCTTCGGGTCAAAAGGATCAAAGAAGATATTGGCCCTCATGGATGAAGGGTCAACGGTGTCACTTCTGGACGAGAAGGTGGCACAAGAAGTCGGCGCTCAAGGAAACAAGGAGGAACTGGTCATTGAGACAGTAGGAGGCAAGCTGATAAGGAAAAAGGATTCTCAGATGCTGGACCTTACGGTGAAAGGGGTTCATCAGGGAAACAAGAAGACCCTGAAGAGAGTCCGCACGATCGACGAGTTGAAGCTTGCACCACAGTTCCTGGACAAGAAAAGGATTCAAGAATATCGACACTTGAAGAAGATCGCCGACTCTCTGTATTATGAAGGGGAGTCACCACAATTGCTCATCGGTCAAGACAATTGGGAGCTAATTGTGACTCAAGAAGTAAGAAGAGGGAAACCGGGAGAACCAGTTGCTTCAAGGACGGGACTTGGATGGGTGCTCCACGGGTCAGACATCGGAAATGCAAGACCAGTACACTTCCTGAACACATGTCTTCATGTCAGCACGCCAGAAGAAGAGATGCATCAAGCCATCAAGGATCACTTCGCGATCGAAGCACTTGGTGTGCAACCAAGAAGACCTACTACGGATTCGGAAGGAAGAGCACTCACCATCCTAGAAAAAACCTGCAGAAGACTTGAAGACGGTCGATTCGAAGCTGGACTTCTATGGAGGAACGAAGAAGAGCAGATGCCAGAGAGCTACACGTCTGCCAGGAACCGACTAATCAACATCGAAAAGAAGATAGACAAGGATCCTCACTTGAAGGCAGAATACGGCAAGCAGATTCAGCATCTAATCGACAACAAATATGCAGAAGAAGCACCTGATGAACAAGAAGATATGAAGAAATTATGGTACCTCCCTCATTTCTCCGTGGTTCATCCCTTAAAGAAGAAAATAAGGATCGTCTTCGACGCTGCAGCCAAGTCAAAAGGAAGAAGCCTCAACGACGCCCTACTGCCCGGACCAGATCTACTGCAATCACTCTTCGGTGTACTACTGAGATTTCGACAAGGACCTTTTGCAGTGGCGGCCGACATCAAAGAAATGTTTCTACAAGTTCGCATCAGACCAGAAGATAGAGACAGCCTGAGGTTCCTGTGGCGCGGGGATCATCGTGACGTGGCGCCAAAGAAGTATAGGATGACATCAGTTATCTTCGGCGCAACATCATCTCCAAGCACAGCCATCTACGTGAAGAACCGAAACGCGGCGGACTACAAGGAACAGTATCCAGAAGCTACAAGGGCAGTAGAACTTAACCACTACATGGACGACTACTTGCACAGCTTCCACTCAGAAGAAGACTTCAGAAGAATAACAAAGCAGGTGGACTTCATACACAAGAAGGCGGGCTTCGAACTCAGGGGGTGGGCATCAAACCAACCTCAACTGCTGCAAGACGTGAAGACTGAAACAACCGAAAAGACAGAAGTGGACCTTGGTGAGAAAGAAGAGAAGACACTAGGACTACGCTGGTTCACTGAAAGGGACTACATCGGCTTCAGGGCAAACCTCCGGAACACTCCAGAAGAAATAGCCAAGGGTTTCATGGTGCCCACGAAGAGAGAAGTCACCAGCGCCGTGATGTCAACTTTCGATCCACTGGGATTAGCATCACCGGTCCTCATCCAAGGAAAGAAGCTGCTTCAGAACGTATGGCGGAGCGGCGTCGGTTGGGATGAAGAAATAGAAGAAAAGGAATACGAAGCATGGAAAATATATCTGGAGAAGATGAAACTGTTACAAGACCTTCAGATCCCGAGATGTCTAGCGCCACATCGCACCGAGGGGGAGCTGCACACATTTACAGATGCAAGCGAAACAGCGTATGCAGCTACAGTCTACTGGAGAACAGAAGGTGCTAACGGAACATACCACGTCAGCTTGGTGGCAGCGAAAGTACGAGTCACCCCGTTGAAGCCGGTATCGATCCCTAGACTGGAACTACAGGCGGCCCTCCTTGGAGGCAGACTAGCCCATTCAGTAGAAGAAGAAATGGATCTGAAGATTCTGAAGAAAACATTTTGGACGGACTCCAGCATCGTGCTCTCCTGGATCAAGACAGACCCGAGAACATTCAAAACGTTCGTGGCTCATCGCTTGGCCGAAATAGAGGATCTCACCAAGCCTCAAGATTGGAGATGGGTGCCTACGGCGCAGAACCCTGCAGATGACTCAACGCGCGACGTGCCAGATAACTTCAATTATAATCACCGATGGTACACCGGCCCAGAATTCTTAAGAAAAGAAGAAACCTACTGGCCAGAAGCGAGAACATTCAAAAAGGAAACCACCGGCGAAGAAAAGACAGCAGACGTCGCAGCAACGGCAAGCACCAGTCATCCGTCACCAGATCCTGAGAGGTTTTCGTCTTGGAAGAGACTTTGGCGAGCAACAGCAAGAGTACTGCAGTTCATACAACTCTGCAGAACAAAGGAGAAGGTCAACGTCAGCAAAGAAGATCCGACATGGAGAAAGACGAAAGGAACGAAGACAAAGACAGTCGAGAAGCGACATCAGTCTTCAAGAAAAATAGGAAGGAACTACATACCACTAAGTGCAGACCTTCTAGAGCGAGCTGAAACTCTGTTACTAAAAGGAAGTCAAGACAGAAGCTTCAGAGAAGACATCAAGCGTCTAGAGCAAGGAAAGCAACTAGAAGGCAGCAGCAAGTTGAAGAAGCTCGACGTGGTAATTGAAGAAGGACTCCTGCGTTTGAAAGGAAGAATCGACGCGATACAGGGCGTGACCAGAGAATACAAGCGTCCCATCGTGCTCGACAGCAAGGAAAGGATAACACGACTCATCATTGAAGAATTCCACTGCCGCTTCAACCACGGAAACCACGCGACAGTAATGAACGAAGTGAGGCAACGCTTCTGGGTACTGGGACTGAGGTCAGCGATCAAGGCAGTCCAGCATCAATGTCAATGGTGCAAAACGAAGAAGGCAAGACCCCAAGAACTGCCGACGGGCAACTTACCCAAAGAGAGACTGATGCACAGTAACCCTCCCTTTACGTGCACCGGCGTAGATTACTTCGGCCCAATGACGATCACCGTAGCAAGACGTCAAGAGAAAAGATGGGGTGCTCTATTCACATGCTTAACTACAAGAGCTGTGCACATTGAGCTCACTCCTTCCCTCTCCACTGACAGCATGATCATGGCACTGCGAAGATTCGCCGCAAGAAGAGGAATGCCGAAGATCATCTACTCCGACAACGGGACCAACTTCGTCGGCGCCAACAAAGAACTAAAAGAGGCGCTAGAAAACATGAAGAAAGAAGACCTCACCTCAGAAGCAGAGAAGATCGGCGTGCAGTGGACATTCATCCCTCCCGGTGCGCCTAACATGGGCGGCGCATGGGAGCGTCTGGTGCGATCAATAAAAACCGCACTGGACGCCACACTCAACGAAAGGCATCCACGAGAGGAGGTACTCCACACCCTCCTATTAGAGGCTGAGCACATAGTCAACTCTCGGCCTCTCACCCACCTCTCCGAGAACCCTGAGGAGGAAGCACTCACTCCAAATCACTTCCTCCTCGGGCGATCCTGCGGCGCAGCAAGAATCGGCAGCTTCGATGACAACGAGCTTGTGGGCCGGCACACCTGGAAGACTACGCAGCGACTTGCCGACCACTTTTGGCAACGCTGGCTACGAGAATACCTGCCCACTCTACTACCAAGGAAGACTACGGGAAGAAGCAACATCACAGACCTGCACGTCGGGGACGTCGTCCTGATCGTCGACCACAGCCTACCAAGATGCACCTGGCCACGCGGCAGAATTCAGCGGGTGTATCCGGGACCAGATGGGCGGACCAGAATCGTCGACGTCGAGACACGAGGAGGAGTGCTGCGAAGACCCAGTTCGAGAGTGGTGCTGTTGGTGCCGGGAGTTTCGCCGAGCCAGGAGGACGGTGCTGCGCACGAGGGGGAGAATGTCGGCGACGAGACCCTATCTAGGCACATGGGCGCAAGTAGTGGCAAGACCGCTATGTAAAAAGTAAGGCAGAAATTTTAATTAATAGTGTAAAATTTCAATGATCTATGTTTTGTTCTTTCTATGTGTCTAATTAGATAGTTATGTAATTAATTATGTTAAGATTATTATTAGAATTCATATTTTAAACTAATAAGACTGATTTCGAAAGGTTTTCTTGTAAGTTTTAAGATATTTCGTTATAATTACGTAACTTGAAAATTGACTTTTTTGTTTATGGATAGAATTTAATTATTTTGGTTTTAAATGAAAGGATTGTGTGTAAAAATGATAATAACGTTTAAATTTTGCAAATCGAGCCACGGGTTCAAAAGTTATAAAGGATTTTCTGTAGTGAAAAATTGTCAAGTCACAATTTTTGCAGTTTTTTGTTTGCTATATTTTTATTAATTATTGTTAACTAGTTAAGTAAGTGTTAATTAGCATAAGGACCTTGTAGACAATAATGTATAATAAAAACATGTAAGGAAATAGCATAAAAACTAAATAAAAAGGGGCTCAAACAGATTTCGGCTTGATGAAATTGGCGATCAAAAAGGGTCAAAAAATCGCGGTCGCCAATAAGGTTACGTAGGCCGGTATAAAAATGGGGCCATTTTTCGGCACAATTCAGTCGCAGCTCAGCCGTCGAAGAGGCAACATCAAGAAACAACAAGCCGAAATCTGCAAGCCAACATTCAAGAAAATTCTGCGTTTTATTTCGCCGCCTCTTCGCCGCCCATCTCTCCGAGGTCCTCTTAGTGGGTTGTGCCCACCACTACGTACGCATTCAGGGGTGCGTGGGACGTGTGTCGCCAGCACAGTTAGTTAGGGAACATACGTCAAAAACGTGGGAGACTGTCCCAGGCACGGCCGTCAGGTACTGGACGTACCCCGGTCGTCCGCAACAATTTGTTTGTAAGTATGTATGTAGGGGGTAATCTCTGAAACTACCAGTCGGATTTGAGAAATTCTTCTTGCATTTGATAGCCCAATTCTTGAGGAAGGCTATAGGCTATTTAACGTCATGCTATGACCCTTAGGAGCCGAGCAAAAGCGCTATGGGGAAACGAAGTGATAGAGCAGGAGACGCGGGGGGCAAGTGATGCAATACGACGAGATGGGTCGAGGGAATAAGAAATTTCACGCGAACGAAGTCGCGGGCAGAAGCTAGTCCAAACTAATATTATAAATGCGAAAGTAACTCTGTCTGTCTGTCTTTTCTTCACGCCTAAACTACTGAACCGATTTAGATGAAATTTGGTAGGTATAGAGATAGTTTGAGTCCCGGGGAAGGACATAGGATAGTTTTTATCCCGATATTCCCACGGGATCGACACATATGCGGGTGAAACCGCGGGGCGCAGCTAGTAATATTATAAATGCGAAAGTGTGTCTGTCTGTCTGTCTGTATGTTACCTCTTCACGCTTAAACCGCTGAACCGATTTAGATGAAATTTGGTATAGAGATAGTTTAAGTCCGGGAAAAGACACATGCTACTTTTTATCCCGATATTCCCACTGGATCGAAACTTATGCGCGTGAAACTGTCAGCCTATAAATGTTCCCACTGCTGGGACACAGGCCTCGTCTCTGTGAGAGGAAGTGTGCCATAATCCACCACGCGGGCCCAGTGCGGGTTGGTGGATAATTGACATAATTTTGCACTTTGCAGCCTCACCATCTATTCAATCACGTTATTTTTTACAAAATTTCATAGTTAAGAAGAAAATAATCTTAAGTAATTGACTTACCTTTGGTCACGGTAGGTACTGCAGGGCTCCAGGGCCCAGAGCCCTGGTGAGCGACTTGGAAGGACCGACTCGTCATGCACGGCGGACGGCGGCTGGCGCACTGCGGCGTTGCACAAAAGAACTGTAGTCTAGATATCTAGCTGCACTGCGCAGGTCACGATCAATACTTCCATGTGAGATGTACTATGCAGTTTTATGTGTATAAGACACAACAAGAATAGTAGATACAGATGTACAGAAGGTTCACTTTTGAGGGCTTCCTTATTTAGTGCTCGACCGATGGTCAGCAGTTCAGCACGTACCGTACATACGCGCTGACCGTGCTCGCTGATTATCGGTCGTGACCGAGCGTTAGGCCGCGCCCGCACTACTAAGGCGACTGCGACGCGACGACGCGACGCGGCGATTTCGGGAAAACAAACTCATATAGGTACTAAGACATATATTATGTCGGTGGCCGCACTGCAGAAACGACAAGCGGTTTTTTTTTTGTTTATATCGTCGCCGCCGCGTCGCTTTCGCCGTACTAGTGCGGCCCCTAACTGACGGCAAACTGAATAACTCACACGAGAGGCCACAAGAGATATTTCGTCCACGGGTATGGTCGGTCGCTCAGTCAGCTTCGTACTAAATGTCCGCATTTACAGACATAACGCGTCAGTCGACTGCCGTACGTCGGTCGAGCTCGTCCGTCGGGCGTATGGTACGCCCGACCGACGAGCTCGACCGACGCGCGACGGTCCTCGTCAGCGCGTCGTACCTGTAGCGATTCATCAGCGCTGCACTGTAGATGTTCATATAAGTTTTCATTCTTCTTCTTAGCGTGTCAATAGCAATCTAAATGTACTCAGCCCAGAATTCGGCTACTTGTTTGGCGCCATCACTAGCGTCCATCAGTTCCTGTAATGTGCAGCTGACAGGACACGCAGGGCACGATATTAAGTGTCCCATCGTTTGTGGAACACATTTACATTCCAAGGCGGAGTCGTCTATAAACCTCCACCTGAACAGTTTTCCTTGCTTCGGCCAACCTGGGTCCGGAGTCTGTTTAAAGACTTCCAGGTTAGGTACCCAAGGTAACTCATGTCCAGGTGGGAGGTCTTCAGTGGGTGGAACAAACGGTTTGGGGAAGGTTTGGGGATTTGGGATTTATAATCTTTGTTGAAAGGCAGTTTAAGTATTTTATGCGGCCTACCTAAATGTCCTTTCTTTGGTATTGTTAGTTGTTAAGTTTTTGGAGCTCAGCCGCACGGGTCGATCGATCAGGTTAAGCTACGCTTGCCGCGGTCGGTCCGTCGATGGGTGACCATCTTTACATACCAAGACCCCTCCGTGCCTCGGAAAGCACGTTAAGCCGTTGGTCCCGGCTGTCTTTCGTGAATATTTGACAGTCGTTACGGGTCAGAAGCCCGAAAGTCTAACAACCAGTCTTACCTAGGGGTATTGTGTTCCCTCATGAGCAAGTCACCAGATTCTCAACTAACCAGATTCGCAGCTCACCAGATTCGCAACACACCAAATGTACAATGAAACACAAAATACCCAGTAACTGGGTTGTCGAGGTCAGATAGGCAGTCGCTCCATGTAAAATACTGGTATTCAGCCGCCTCCGGTTAGACTGGAAGTCGACCCCAACATAGTTGGGAAAAGGCTAGGCCGACCATCAACTCAGCCTATAGCAGTCTACTGCTGGACAAAGACCTCTCCCAGGCTGCGCCACAACACCCAGTCCTCCGCCTTCCGCATCCAGCCTTCCCAGCCACCTACATAAGGTCGTCGATCCATCCAGCTGGGAGAGTCCCACGCTACGTTAACATTTTATTATCATCATCAACATCATTTCAGCTGAAAGATGTCCACTGCTGGACATAGGCCTCCCCCAAGCACCTCCACTTCGACAGGTTCTGTGCTTCTCGCGTCCAACGAGTTCCTACGGCCTTCACAAGGTCGTCGGTCAAACTTGTGGGAGGCCTTCCAACGCTACGTCTTCCAATTTTATTAACATAACATTATTTCACATTACAGTTCCTCGGAGCAGATATGTTCCTCTCCTCATCAGCACCACCCGAAGACGGAGATGAAGACATCACGAAGGGAGCCTTGCCGTTTCCTTGGTCTCAAGTAATAAGGCCGAGGAACAGTCGGAGTCGTCAATCTGATCTAATTTAATTTGAAAACACTTATTTTTAGCTACGTACAGACCTGCCAACCCGCACTGGGCCCGCGTGGTGGATTACGGCCCACTCCCTCTCACTGAGAGGAGGCCTGTGTCCCAGCAGTGGGAACATTATAGGCTGATTATGTATGTATATGTGTACAGACCTGCGTGACAACAACCAACACCTCAATGTGTTCGCGCGGTGGATTAAGGCCCACTGGCTCTTACAGAGAGGAAGCCTGTGTCCTAGCTGTTGGAACATTATTTATAGGTTGTGTTGGATCATTTAGCTCCCTTCAAAATGGTTGAGCTGAATGGTGCTAATACATGCGTCATGTTCGTGAACGGGCGCCGTCAGTAGGGACTGGTCATCTCTTTGCTGCCATGGCTTATTTTATTTGAATTTAATATTTGAATTGTTGTTTTTTCTCATCTTTTCATTATGGATGCTTTTAACGTTCTGCATCGTTCTCACATGTATAATTTTTAACATGAATGATTTACCAAGACTTTGTAACCATATTATTTTGATTCAAAAGAGTGTCCATGGAGTTTCTTGCCCGTTCTTCTCCATAGGTACCTATGCTTTGGAATGGGCAACTAGCTTCATCTTTCTGATTGACCGACCCCTTGACAATTCAAAAGTGCCTGTAATTGGTTTAATTGAAATAGGTAAATGCTTTGAGTTTGAGTTTGATTATTGAACAACAACAGCGAATGGTTTGCCACGCATGCCCCAGGCTGTGTGAATGTGTGTGTGTGTGTCGCTCTGTGAGCATTCGTCGATGATACGTGATGATTCGTTGAGCCTGACAGATACGTGGCAATGTCATTCGCTGCAGATGCCTCGCGAGTCAAAGCAGTGGAGGCCCAGTGGTAACGGCCGCGACTTATGAGTTGTAGGTCGTGGGTTCGAACCCAGACAGGCGCTTTATACTTTGTGTAAATTATTCCATCACCACTGCTCCCAAAACGGTGAAGGAGGCTCTTAGCGATAAGACCGCCCATTGTGTCACCCATTGTAAAGTTTCTATATTTATGTCTGTAATTTGTATGGTGTACATAATAAAGAGTATTCTATTCTGTTCTATTCTACGGAAAACATCATGAGAAAACCGGCATGTCCTAGAACCAAAAATTCAAAGACATGACATCTACCAACTCGCACTGAGCCCGTGTGGTGGATTACAGCCCAACCCTCCCACAGAGAGGAGGCCTATGTCCCAGCAGTGGGAACATTAGAGGCTGGTTATGGCTCGAGAGTCTGTACGTGGCTTTTGATCGGTATTATTTCTTTTGACGATTGCTTGTATTCTGACAAGCTTTGTTTCATTTTGAGTGTATTTTACGATGTTTTTCTTTATTATATTACAACGTTTTTAAGTAAGTTGGTTTAGTTGTAGGTAGTAGAGCTCTTTATGTGCAGAGCTCGTCCGGGGACGTACTACCTCCATGCCTGTTTCTGCCGCCTGCAGCGTGGCTGTGCTCCGGTTTGATGGGTATGGGTTCCGGTGTAGTTACAGGCACATGAGACGTTCCAGCTGTGTCTTTGGGATGGCAACGCATCTATGATGCTTCTGGTATTGCAGATGTCCACAGCTGGCAGTGACCATGTACCAGTGGCGTGCATTGGTTTTCAGATTAGGTAGGCACTAGGTCGTGTCTAGTCTAGACAAAAGCGGTCACTAATCAGAAAAAAAGTGAGGTCAAATGTGTGGTTATTTGAGTAGGCATGCCTACTTAAGGGTGATAAATTGCGAAGGTCGAACGTCATGGTATTACGCGTGAGACGTACGCATTTTTAATTTTGTCGTATTAACTTGAACGAGTAAAGACCAATGACAATGTGCGAATAGTACGGGAGCCGAGTAGGCCGTCCGGCGACTGCCTACTGCCGCGCGTGTTTGTATGAAAATTTTGTTTTTTGTTAGGTATGTTAATTTATTGAGTTTCTTTAATTGTGGGGCACACACACACTAAAATGTAATTGACAGGCTTATGTTGATATATCGAGGTAGGCACTGCTTATATGCCTATATGCAATGCACGCCACTACCACGTACCAACAGATGGGCTGCCGACTAGTGTGCCGACTTAACATAGATATAATGATCTAGATAATAAACTTTAGGTTAATGATTGTGTTTTGTTTTATTTCGTAAAATCTCAACAGTGTCTCCTTTTTCGGGTTCCAAGTCAACATGGAACCCTTGTCCGTCCGTCTATCCGTCAGTCCGTCAAGGTAATGTGCTTCGAAGTAATGTGGTTCGAGCCCACGACCTACGGGACGTAGATAAGTCCCCTTTGGGGTGGTGGGCGCACAGATTGGGGACTCTGTCCGCCCACTAAGTGACTCCAGGGAAGACGGTGGCACAGTGGTCACGTGCTGCCGTTCATATCGAGGCTCAGGGGAGGCCCCTTTACAGCCTCCCCAGGGATGTGCCTTACAGGCGTTGAACGGGGCGGTTCCGGAATTTGTCATTTAAGGAGAACCGGGACCACTCCTATGGGTGATCACCGGGGTGGTTTTAGTGAGGTGAAAATCCCACACTCCCCGACCTCCCTCCCCGGAGGTCGGGTGCCTTTTGAAGGTCACCACCCGAAAACAAAAAAAAAAGGTAAGTCACTGCCGTTACACTGCTCATAATGATAAACTGGAAGATGTGCTACTGCCACATAATTATGTTCTATAAATCAGATGCTACAGCCTGCCTTGCTGTTTGTTAGGCAACGATGCTCTTGTGGGATCATCAATGGAAGTCAATACGACAATACGACACAATCAAAAATACGTACGTCTCACGCGTAATACCATGACGTTCGACCTTCGCAATTTATCATCCTTAAGTAGGCATGCCTACTAAAATAACTACACTTTTGACCTCACTTTTTTTTCTGATTAGTGACCGTGTTTGTCTAGACTAGACCCGGCCTAGTGCCTATCCATTCTGAAACGCCACTGAGCTTCATCTTCCTGACTGACCAACCCCTTGCTGAAAAATCATAAGTGCCTGTCGCGGGCCCCGTGTGGAGTCGTTCTGCCCATGCAAAGCTGGTGGATACAGCTTTGAATGAAACGTGCCGGATCATCACTGGTTGCCTAAAGCCGACCCCGGTACAAATGCTGTATCCACTAGCAGGAATAGCGCCACCACACGACACCCTTTGCACGACAACACCCTTGTGCCACAAAGGCTGAAAAGTCGAAACAGTTTTTTAAAGTGTGTCGTCCCACTCACTGGCGAACCACCACAAGAAAGACTGAAGCTGTGGCGAGACAGTGCTTCCTTATCCAAACCGTTCGTTCCACCAGCTGAGGACCTCCCACCTGGACATGAGTTACTTTGGGTAACCTGGAAGTCTTTAAACAGACTCCGGATCCAGGTTGGTTGAAGCAAGGAAAACCTGTGCAGGTGGAGATTCATAGATGACTCCGCCTTGGAGTGTAAATGTGGTGCCCTGCGTGTCCTGTCAGCTGCACGTTACAGGAACTGATGGACGCTAGTGATGGCGCCAAACAAGTAGCCGAATTCTGGGCCGAGTACATTTAGATTGCTATCGACACGCTAAGAAGAAGATTGGTTTAATTGAAATAATTGCCTTGAGTTTACGTGCTTATACCTACTTGCGTTTTGACCTTTAGGCCATCATGAAAAGTAAGAAAGGCAGTCAAGGGGAATTTTCAAAATAAAACAAACGAATACTTATCCTAGTGTTTATAATTTAACTTAACCTAATTATATCCTAAACTTATTACCTAAATCTTATATGTCTAAGTACTCATTATATGTCTAAAGTTGTCTGTGTGTCAGGTTTTCCAGTTCAATAATTATACGTTAAAATAAAAGAAATGCAAGGGGCGGCCCATCTGATGGTAAATGATCACCGCTGCCTGTGGACAACTGCAATACCAATCACGTTGCCTCCGAGACAAAGCTGGAATGTCTCATGTGCCTGTAAATACACCGGCACCTTGCCAACCGGCAAACAGCTTGGGTGCTTGGCGGTTGGCATGGAGGTAGTACTTCCCCGGTCGAGCTCTGCACAAAGACCTCTACTACCTACTAATCTAACTAAAAAAGAATTTGAACTAAGAGAAATGTGAAGTAAGACTGCGCCACAAATCGCTAAAGGCCAGACTTATTCGTTTGGCGTTGAATGTTTAGATATTTGCAGGATAGCCTTGGTCTTCATAAAAATAATAAAAGACAGAAACAAGGTTTAATATAGTAGACGGCCCCCTCTGCGTCTTGGCCTTGTTTGAGCCCAGGGACTCGTCACTGCCTCGCCAGTGATGTTTAGACGAGGTGAAGCCTATGTCAGCTGCCTTGAGACGAGTTGGCGTCTCCGCCGAGAACCCAGGGTACTGGAAAAACGAAATAACAGAATGTTAATAAAAAATTAAATGTAATGCATACATACATACAAATATATGGAGGGGCCCGAGGCTAAGTAGTAACAGCCGCACAGGTCGATCGATCAGGTTAAGCAACGCTTGCCACGGTTGGTCTGTGGATGGGTGACCATCTTTACATACCGAGACCCCTCTGTGCCTCGGAAAGCACTTTAGGCCGTTGGTCCCGGCTGTCATTCATGGATCTTTGACAGTCGTTACGGGTAGTCAGAAGCCCGAAAGCCTGACAGCCAGTCTTACCAAGGGGTATCGTATTACACAGTAACTGGGTTGTGGAGGTCAGATAGGCAGTCGCTCCATGTAAAATACTGGTATTCAGCTGCATCCGATTAGGCTGGAAGCCGACCCCAACATAGTTGGGAAAAGGCTAGGCACATGATGATGATGTTGAAATACTACTGTTGTTGTTTTCTAGTTTTTTTATTAACCCACCCACGGACCAACCGCGGCAAGCGTAGCTTAACCAAATCGATCGACCCGTGCAGCTGTTATTACTTGGCCACAATATTTCAACAAAAAGCAGAAAACAAATCTAAAACACTTACATCCAGCCCTGGTCCTGGACCCTAGTCGACTCGAAGGTCCGAACCATGCAGATGGAGTTCCTTCTGATGATTCAGCCTTCAGGGTCGCTGACGGGGTGAAGATCTTCGTGGACCAAGGACCTGAAGAAAGACAAAAAATTAGAATAGGTATAAATCATCATCTGCCAAACCTTTTAGGCTTTTACCTATTATTTTGGGGTCGGCTTGGTGTCTATCTGAACTCTCATAAGTCATATCATACAGGCCGCTAGTTGAACGGCGCCGTTTAGTAGAAAGGCTAAAGACTAACTAATCTAGTGGAGCGGTGAATGCTTATGTGAATCCCGCATCCCCGGCCATGGGTAGAGGTGACCGTGGTGGTTTTAGCCGGTAAGTGTCCAGCATGCGGCATGCTGGACTCTTACCGGCTAAAACCACATGCTGCATGCCCCTCTGTCACCCCCAGGATAGAGGAAGTCCATTTGGATTTCCACCACGAGAAAAAAAAAAGCGGCTACATAGGAACCACAACCAAAAAGTGAAAAATAAAAAACGTATTTCCTAATTCGTACTTGCTAGATAATCAGCAGTAACAGGATAATTTATAATATCATCGTTTTATACACCAAGTGAATTAAATACGTCTCCCCACCGTTTTGCTAACTCAAAAGCTCCCCAGATATGCGACCACTGCGTGGGCTATCACTACCAAATGAAAAAAAAATAATTTTCAAAATCGTTCCACAATTGGCGAAAATATCTACGAATATACCTATACATTTAAAAAATACATAGCTGTACGTGCGAACACAGAACCTCCTCCTTTTTTAAAGTCGGTTAATAATACGTGGCTGGTGTAGGCTGGATGCGGAAGGCGGAGGACAGGGTGTTGTGGCGCAGCCTGGGAGAGGCCTTTGTCCAGCAGTGGACTGCCATAGGCTGAGTTGATTGTTGAATAATATAAAGCATCCTATCGGTCAATATTATTATCTTAGTTCCGCCTGCTTATTAATGGCTTTCCACCAAAAAACCCTGGATGCTTTTGTCTTTAACCAATGAGGTGAAAGAATGACGCTTCAGTTTTATCGATCGTAGAAACACGCCTACTTCCACTCCCTTGACACCCCTATTTCCCCCGCGTACCGTTCCTCCCTCCCGCTCCCCTCTCCCCCTCTCCCCCCGCGCCCCTTTCCCCTCAGCCCTGAACAATGAACACCTTTCGACAAAACTCTTCATAAATCATTTGCGCCTACTTCCCCTCCCCTGATACCCCTCTTTCCCTCTTATCCCCAACACTGAACCATGACCATACGTTTTGACAAAATTCTTTATACCTAGATTATTTTATTCGGAGCAGTTAATGAATCATATTACAGCCCTACTCACTAATCACCATAATAATTATAAGTTTTATGAAATAAATCTCAAATCAACCTATAGAGGTACTCTTTGGAATCACGTTCTGCCAATGCCTAGATATTGATATTCTAATTCGTAAAAATGAAGAAACCACTGATGCCTAAAAAATTAATGCGAAAATAAAATGGCGCTGTTGAATTTTCAACGCAACGCTCAACGCCAAAAGTTGAAAATCGAAGAACGCGTTTTTATTTTAGCATTCATTTTCAGCATAATTTATCTAAGTTCTTCCGTCAGTGAAGACAGGAAAAAATCACGTACCTTCATCTAAGTCCGCGGGATACGCCGTACAGTAGGGCTCCATAGCTCAGCGCACGGAGACCTCTCGTCAACACCAGCACGTCATGCACGGAGCACGGCAACTGGCGCACTGCGGCACTGCAGCAAGGGTCTAGACTAGAGACAAAGACTAGCTGCACTGCGCAGGTCACAATCAATACTTCGATGTGAGATATAGGTTTTATTGCAGTTGTTATTGCGTCGCGCGTCGGCCGCAAAGTATAAACGGTTATCTGCATAATCATCTGCTGAGCCCACGCTCAGCAAGCTGTTCCGCACGGTGCGGTGCAGCGCTGCACCGCAAAACATCTCGCCGCACTGGCGATCACACGGGCAGTGCGGTGTCGCAACGTTCTTACGACGGCGTTGCGGCGCCACTGCGGCGACGAAAAGAGTGTTGGCTTGCCTATCTCTACGACAGTCTGTACAAAATTAGCACCTTGTGGAATGGCTTTTAGTGCCGAAGCACACGATGCGTTGCGGCGCCGCACCGCAAAGATTTCGGCGGGCTCACGAACTGCTCGTGTGCCCGCCGATACGTCGCAGCACTTACGCTGAACAACAACAACAGATGAATGCGCCGATTGTCCGACGCATACACGGACTAATGGTATAGGTACTATCTCCATGTCTACTTCGTCACTTTGTAAAAAATTGGTGTAGTTGTCTTTAAGTAGGTATATAGTACGTGAATTAAGAATTACCTAAACAGAAAAAAATCATCCGCCTATGATAAAACAAAGACCTCTTAGTCGACTTTTATGTAAAAAAGTGAATTTCGTAAAAAGTGCAGTTGACTCTTTGTACTTTGCTGCCGTAGATTTATTTGAGACTCTGTAGTTTCTTTTTACCCGACTGCGCCAGAAGGAGGGTTATGTTTGCTATAGCTAACGCCATCTGTCGGTGGATCTTTTAGTTTTTATATTAACACCATCTGTTGGTGAACGCTGTTACTAGTTGTCAGGGAAGAAAGGGTGCATTTGTTAATGCAGTTCGTACGAGTAGTAAAACTGATGGAAGAGATGTCATTGATTCGATTTTTAGGGTTCAGTAGGTACCTGTAAAGGAAAAACGTCGGTTCACATCTGACGGAAGATGCGTCGCGTATTATCGGTCGCGTAACGCCAGAACAGACAATTATAATATGATAAAACATTCAATCTTTCACACTCAACCGATGATGCGTTAGTGCGTCGAGCGAATAAATAGACGCAATCGAAGTTACGCCCGACGCATTTTCCATCAGATGTGAACCGACCCTTATAAGATCACCTCACTGTCCGTCTGTCCGTCGGTCAAGACCAGTTTTCTCAGGAGCGCGTGGAGTTTTTATCAATTTGAAATTAATATAAAATTTCTAAGTCAACGCAATCAAAAGATACGGGCGTTTAATGTTCCAGAATCAAAACCATAGGGTACAATTTATTTGTACTGTAACCACAGAATACTTAAAGTACTACGTACAGAAAGGCCACTCCCTTCCCCGCACTAACATCAGTTACCGCACCTCACCCCGCACTTCGGCGTATTCGTCGCAGTTACACACATCAAAAGTGTCTAGGGATCAACATATATTTTTGCAATAACTTTTCTCCTGATTGATATTAATTAAAATTTTCTTTATGGATTCATCAAATAAAGTGTTTTCGTTTGTCACAGTAACGATAAACCAAGTCACCTTTGCATTAATAAAGAAATTTGCCATTTTCCTAATAAAGGGATTTTTGACATTTGAACCACTAACACAAAAGTTCGAAAAAAAGACTGAAATAACAGTTTTCTTTAAAATTTTATTGGGTAACTTAAACAATTAATAATCCGTGTTTCTACCGCGAACACTAACAACACAAGAACATCGGTTTGGCATACTCAAAATGAGTTCATCCAAATCACGCTGTGGAATGGCCGCCCATGTTCGTTGCAACAACAAAAAAAGGTCTTCTTGCGACTGGATACCCTCCATATTCGGCAGAGCTCTTCTCTGTAGCATATCCCATGCATGCTCAATCGGGTTCAAGTCTGGCGACTGAGCAGGCCAGGGCAGGACATTGATGTTAGCTGCGGCGAGAGTCTGTCTTACAACTCTTGCGGTGTGCGGTCGTGCATTATCATGCATTAACTGAAATAAGGGACCGATTTGCACTTGTAGAGGAACGATGACGTCTGATACAATCGTCTCAGCATAAATTTGAGCGTTGAGGTTGCCTCTGATCCAAATCAACTCAGTTCTTCCGCCGATCCAAATACCCGCTCATACCATGATGGTTCCACCACTATAAGGATGGACTTCCTGGCAGGATTTTAATCGCTGTTGGCGTCCAGGGGTTCTCCAGTGTCGTATACGTCTTGTATCCGGTCTCATACCAAAACGAGACTCATCAGAAAAGCACACGAAACGCCATTGTTCTTCTGCCCAATTTCTGTGTTCAAGAGCCCATTGATATCGAATCCTACGATTGTGCATTGCTATAGGTGGTACCCGTAGCGGTCTTCGGGAATGAAGGTTCACTTCATGCAAGCGGTTTCTGACTGTTTGGTCGCTAATTAAGTTCCCTGAAGAGTGATGAAGCCTCACGGCTAACATCATGGCGGTTATTGTTGGAGCTCTTCGAGTTAAGATTTGAATGTATCGGTCTTGTCTCCGTGTGGTGCAGCGATACCGTCCTCCATGGCGCTCAGCCACGGTACCAGTGCTTCGGTAACGTGTCCAAAGTCGACTGATAACACTCTGACTTGTATTCAGAGCTAAAGCCACAGTACGTTGCCGGGAACCAGCTTCTATCATTCCCACGGCTCTGAGCATTTCTTCCCTGCTTAAATGACGTCGCCGCTCCATAATAACGTTGGTTTTAATCAGTAGTAGGGAAACAGTAGCAGTAATAATATCTTCAATGCGTTGTATGTTTTTATAGGGAAAATATTGACAGCTGATTTTCATCTTTTACTCGAATTTGATTCACAGTTCCTGATTCAAATTATGAAATGCACCAAAAAGGATCCATATAAATTTATAAAATCATAAATTTATTACAAAGCCACATCTCAATCTCAAGAAATCCGCATAAAAATGCTTGATCCCTAGACACTTTTGATGTGTGTATTTAACAAGAGCGCTCGCAAACACAAGTAGGTACCTCACGCACACATTCATATCTACGTATACAAACGTCATTTTTTAATGTAGTAGTAGTAGGTAATTATTTTGCGAGCGTTGTATGGAGTGTCCGGGGTGTGCTGTATCTACAAATTTGTGGTTTTCAGATTACTTGTGCTACATGACATTGCCTCTTGCCAAATTTCATGATTCTAGGTCAACGGGAATTACCCTATAGATTTGATTCCAAAACTTAAACGCCCATATCTTTTGATTGCAGCAGCGTTGGCTTAGAAGTTTGATTTTTTCACTTCTTCAAGGAATTGTAGCCCAGAGTACTTGATATTAATTTAACTTTACGCGTTCATGAGAAAAAAAGTGTATTGATTAACGGACAGATATTCGGACAACGAAGTGATCTTTAAATAACGGCTCCTTTTTCCTTTTGAGGTACGAAACCCTAATATTATTAAAAAAAAAAAACAATGTATTTCTACATTGTATTTTTCGTTTTTTTGCCGTTTACTTCAAAAGGGCGGAGTGGCTTAGAAAGTGTAAGAATCTATTGGTCGCATCGTCTTCACTCCCTTTCAAAGTTAATGTCTTTTCACCCCTAAGATCTACATCCGTGCGCGTGCCCTCAACCAATGAGGCTAGAGAATGACGTTACACTTTTATTGATCATAGAAACACACCCACTTTGCCACACGCGTCACCCTCGCTCCCCTGCTACTGTAAACTATGTAAAAAAAATTGTTTCTGGGCGGTTAACCAAACATTTCGATGGTCCCTATTAACAATGTCGGTTCTGCAAAAAAACTTTTTAACAAAAAAATTAAACCTCCGAAAACCAAACGACACTGGGGACCACTGTCGTTTGTGTTTCTACTATTATTCCCAGAAAAACTGCCGCGCCCACAGTTACAAGCACCTGTTTATCTAAGGTAAATAATAATGGTTCCGAAAAACAAATTAATCTCCAGCGATCTGTAGCCGACTAAAAAAAATGGATCTTCGAATAACAAAACTTAACTTCCGAATAAAATACTGAACCTCCGACAAAATTACTAAGTTACCGACAACAGAGGTTTTGTATCATATTAATAAATATATACGCGGGGCTACGTCGACTTAGGTTGCAAGAGCGAGCGAAGGGCACTTTACTTACGTTAGGTTACTTTAAATAGAAATAGGAGCCGCGCTTCATGGGGCTCCGTTGAAATAGGATGCAAGACCGGGCGAATGAGAATACAAATACCTTTACCTAGGTATATATGAAAACGTAATTTAAGCTGGTAGAAAAGTATTATAGCAAGAAACAGTCATGTTTATTGTTCGAATATTTCAGTATCTCATTCGGTCGTTTCGTCATTTTTATTCGGACAAAAGTAGTCGGAAAGTTAGTATTTTAGGGAGTAGATTTAATATTTTGAGTAAGGACAATTCTTATTTTTTTGTAGGAGCTTTTATTACTATCCTTTATCTAAGACGTTATTCGGTCCTAGATTTCTAACATTCGGTAAAGCGAACTTTACACTGCATTTCGTTTCTTGGCATTGAGAACTAGGTTATTTGACAAAAACCAATCAGTAATTATTGAGAGTGCACTGTTTACGTCGTCAAAATCTTGTCTATTTCTGTCTACTTAAAAAAAATAAGAGAGCTATTATCTGCAAACAGTACAACGTCACAGATGCCCTTTAAATAGAATGGTAAATCATTGACATATACTAAGAACAAGAAGGGACCCAGTATTGAGCCTTGCGGTACACCTAACTAAACTGGTAGCCCGGAAGTTTTCATACCATTAAGAATTTATTTCGTTTAGAGCTTCGTTTTGGACACCGTAATGGCGTAGTTTACGCAAAAGCGTGTCATGGTGCACGCAATCAAAGGCTTTGGAGAGATCATAGAAAACTCCAATAGCATCTTGTGAGTTCTCCCATGCGTTAAATATGTG
Organism: Amphipoea oculea; assembly: GCA_945859645.1. Classification (NCBI taxonomy): domain Eukaryota; kingdom Metazoa; phylum Arthropoda; class Insecta; order Lepidoptera; family Noctuidae; genus Amphipoea; species Amphipoea oculea. The sequence continues at coordinate 9,973,010 of OX243891.1, read as the reverse complement.
CTTCAGCAGACCAAACCACGGACCGACCGCGGCAAGCGTACTTAACCTTCCATCGCCCCGTGCGGTTGTTATTATTAAGCCACGAGCCCCTCTCATGTAGCAAAAGGTCATAATCAGCCTATAATGTTCCCACTGCTGGGACACAGGATACAGGCCTTCTCTCTTTGCTGCCATGGCTTATTTTATTTTAATTTAATATTGTTGTTTTTTCTCATCTTTTCATTATGGACGCTTTTAACGTTCTGCATCGTTCTCACATGTATAATTTTTAACATGAATGATGTAACCAAGACTTTGTAACCATATTATTTTGATTTAAAAGAGTGTCCATGGAGTTTCTTGCCCGTTCTTCTCCATAGGTACCTACGCTTTGGAATGGGCAACTAGCTTCATCTTTCTGACTGACCGACCCCTTGACAATTCAAAAGTGCCTGTAATTGGTTTAATTGAAATAAATTCTTTGAGTTTGAGTTTGGGGGGGGGGGGGATGTAGCAAAAGGTACAGCTAAGAAATAAAACGATAATTTTATAATATTTTTGTTGGCGTAACTTTAGTCTAGCTTCATTGGATTCTATATAAACCAAAACCAATTAGATATTGGTACTAAATACTAACTTAAATCTATGGAGATAACTGCATTACATTGCTAAAATGAAACGCAGTTACCTGCTGGAGGAGCTTACGTTCAGGCACGGATCCAAGTCTTAAGAAAGGACGAAATTCAGAAGGCCAGAATTTACAAAACTGAAGCTGGTCGTCTCATCACTTTTTTGCAAAAAATTGTCTTCTTTTCGTCCCCTTGTTTTGTATCCGTCCCTGCCCTATTTAGCCGACGTGCTGTTCATTACCATCTTAAATATTGTTTTATTAGTTATATTCAAGAATATGAGAAACAAGCTTTGTCGTTGCTCATATCCTTGGGGAGACTCATATCAGTAACATTTACCTAAAATCCTAAGTTAGTGATATATGCCTCAATACAAAAGTATATGCACTGTCACTGGTCTTAAAAATGTCAGTGCATATACATAATTATCTACGCAAATGAGGTTGAGTTGGTTACAAAACCTCATAAGTGGAGATTCGTCAGAGCCTCGTTTGTGAATTCAGCAGGGTGTACCGCGGGCAGGTGAGGTTGACTTTGGCTCTTCAGGTGTTGGTAGGGCCACTTACACCCCATTGAGTTAGGTCACGTCCGCAATCGCTTGATATGACGCTGATCGTCCATTGGATCTGAAATGTGAAATAACATTGTGTTAAAAGAAAAAAAAACGTACATATACGTACCTACGGTAAACGTGACGCAGAGACAAAAGACAAATACAAAAAAAAAAAACTATAATGGTTAGGAAACAAAAAAAATATATTAATAATATTTTTTGAGGTTGGGAAATCATCAAATGACCGCTCCCGCTCTCGGTGGAGCGGAAGGGAGTATCAGACTCTTACTGAATAAAACCCACCCGTGTTCCTTCCTTAGCCCTTTATGTTCCGGGGTAGCGGCAACCCTTTCGGACGATCCCGCTGATAATATAGGTACTTAGGGCTAATTTTTCAATCGACAGACAATTTTTATTCGTAGAATAAAATTGACGATTGAATTAAATTCAAAACTATTCCTCGGATAAAATTATCAGGAGTTAGAAAAACCAGCCCTTAGTCCTTAATAAATATCACTCCCCTTCAAATGCTACCTATGTTAAAAGGAGATAATTAATCAACTAGAAAAGCTTAAAACTTACGTCCATCATTTGCTGCGGCCTATGCAGTATTGCAGGCAGCCGCTGGTGGCAGCTCGGAGGAAAAACATACGACCACGCTCAAGACGACACTGAAGACCTGAAAAGTAGAAAAGTAGTTAGAAAGATGCATACTAAGTAGGCGGCTGGCTTTTATCTTGGCCAAAGGCTAAGCATTGCCATACAACGTGGTAATGCCGCCAGTCTCATGGGTACATTACCAGTCGACAGCGATGTGGCTGAATTTTTCGACGCTGTATTTTATTTCGAATTTTGTTATTTTTGTTAATTAAGGAAATATGTATTACTAGCTGCGCCCCGCGGTTTCACCCGCATAAGTCTCGATCCTGTGGGAATATCAGGATAAAAAATATTCTATGTCCTTTCCCGGGACTCAAGCTATATATATACCAAATTTCATCTAAATCGGTTCAGCGGTTTAGGCGTGAAAAGGTAACATACAGACAGACAGAGTTACTTTCGAATTTATAATAATACATAGTATGGATTCAAAAGCTAAATTTTAAAACAGTATGCGGAGAGAACACGACACGATATATCACTACTTATATTAAAAGAAAAAAAATTGAAAAACAATGAAGGATTTGTGGCCAAGTAATAACAGCCGCACGGGTCGATCGATCAGGTTAAGCTACGGTTGCCGCTGTGGGTCCGTGGATGGGTTATCATCTTTATATATCAAGACCCCTCCGTGCCTCGGAAAGCACGTTAAGCCGTTGGTCCCGGCTGTCATTCGTGGATCTTTGACAGTCGTTACGGGTCGTCAAAAACCCGAAAGTCTGACAACCAGTCTTACCAAGGGGTATCGTATTACCCAGTAACTGGGTTGTGGAGGTCAGATAGGCAGTCGCTCCGTGTAAAATACTGGTATTCAGCTGTATCCGGTTAGATTGGAAGCCGACCCCAACATGGTTGGGAAAAGGCTAGGCAGATGATGATGATGTAGAAAAACAAAACATACCTTCATCTTTTAATTAAGCAGCACTGAAGAGCTGCTTGCTGGTGGTGGCGGGTCGAAGGACCACCTCCAGACAACGAACTACGCCAAATTGTTAGACCTGAAAAAGTATTAAAAAAAAACGATAATTTAGAAAGATGCATACTGCGACACGATATTTCTACAATAATAGGCGAAAGTCATCTATACATCTATACAGGGTGTTACGGAAAGGGTATATCAATACAAACGGGTTGAAGAGTGTATCTGGTCTAGAATCTTTGTACAAAATTTCAGCTCAAAAGCAATAACTTTGAAAATGCTTTATATTTTTTTATTTCGATAGTATATGAAATTGAAATCATAACAAACGTGTCACCGCACTACGAGGGTCATTATCCATTATATGTAATGTGTCTGTGTGCCTAGTACACGCACATCACGCCGCCGCGCGCCAGTGCAGCGCCGTGATGTCGAAATAAAAAAATATTAAGCATTTTCAAAGTTAATGCTTTTGAGCTGAAATTTTGTACAGAGATTCTAGACCAGATACACTCTTCAACCCGTTTGTATTGATATACCCTTTCCGTAACACCCTGTATACCTACACAGTACATATTCCAAAATAACATTTCTTACAATTTTTGTCTGTCTGTTTGTCCCGGCTAATCTCTGAAACGGCTAAACCGATTTTGATGGGACTTTCACTGGCAGATAGCTGATGTAATAAGAAGTAACTTAGGCTACTTTTATTTTAGAAAACGAATTAGAGCTCCGCGCAAAAAAATTAAAACCTTTTCCGTCATGCACGCGAACGAAGTCGCGGGCACAGCTAGTTTTAAACTAATAATAATGCCAACTAAACACTGTCCTACTGCAGGGCAAAGAAATCATATACCTAGATTGTAGAAACACCAAAAATGACCTCCATCTTGAATCCAAATCAACCAACTCGCAATACTGTTTGTGAACTGAAACTTGATCTGCCTTCCGAGACTGTCGGGTGCTCATTCACAAACCTGAAAAGTATAACAATGAACATTTCAGAGAGTTGCATTATAAACCTACTTAGATACGATGCGCACTCATTGGCCTGCATTGCATATACCTAAGCAGTGGCTACCTCGATATATCAACATAAGCCTGTCAATTACATTTTAGGGTGTGTCCCCCACAGTTAAGAAACTTACTAAATTATCATACCTAACAAAAAACAAAATCTTCATACAAAAACGCGCGGCAGTAGGCAGTCGCCGGACGGCCTACTCGGCTCCCGTACTATTCGCACATTGTCATTGGTCTTTACTCGTTTAAGTTAATACGACAAAATTAAAAATACGTACGCCTCCCGCGTAATACTATGACGTTCGACCTTCGCAATTCATCACCCTTAAGTAGGCATGCCTACTCAAACAACCACACTTTTGACCTCACTTTTTTTTCTGATTAGTGACCGCGCTTGCCTAAACTAGACCCGGCCTAGTGCCTACCTATTCTGAAAACCAATGCACGCCATTGGGCGCACTGAATTATTAACTACCTGCACTAAGCAGTAGATAGGTACGGTGAAATTCTAGTGCGTGAAAAACAATCGCCCGTGTTACTATGACGCCGGTTGCAAGCTGCACAATTTTAAGCTATCAAAGAAATGCTAATTTTCTAACCTGTATATCTTTGGATCACGGTACTGCAGGGCTCCAGAGCCCGGAGCCCCGATGCGCGGCTTGAAAAGCAAACTCGTCCTGCACGGCAGACAGCGTTTGACGCACTGCGGCATTGCACAAAAGAACTCTAGCAACGTATGTTATAACATATTGTAGTCTAGATATCTAGCTGCACTGCGCAGGTCACGATCAATACCTCGATGTGAGATGTACTATGCAGTTATAAAGGTTGATGTCCGAAGAGGGGTGCCGTGATCCGACAGACAATCCACTTACTAATATTATAAATTCGAAAGTAACTCTGTCTGTCTGTCTGTATGTTACCTTTTCACGCCTAAACTACTGGAATGATTTAGATTAAATTTGGTATAGATATAGTTTGAGTCCCGGGAAAGGACATAGGATAGTTTTTATCCCGATATTCCCACGGGATAGAGAATTATGCGGGTGAAACCGCGGGGCGCAGCTAGTAATATTATAAATTCGAAAGTAGCTCTGTCTGTCTGTCGGTATGTTACCTTTTCACGCCTAAACCACTAAACGGAATTAGATGAAATTTGGCAGAGTGATAGATTGCATCCCGGGGAAGGACATAGGATAGTTTTTATCCCGATATTCCCACGGGATCGAAACTTATGCGGGTGAAACCGCGGGGCGCAGCTAGAGTATAATATATCTTACTCGCTCCGCTATACAGCTTAGCATTAGTGGAAACGGACATATAGTTTCATAGCTTAGCTTTTACGTCCTCGCAGCATAGTTGCATAGCACATCTCTGCGAGTGAGCACCCGAGATGAGCGAGGATGCGTAGCGAGGGATGTGTGTCAAACTAACAAATAACATCGCTTCATTTTTACCTGACTACGGCGAAGCAAAAAGGAGGGTTATGATTTTGACCGGTATGTAAGTATGTATATGTATGTTCATCTATTGCCTTATAACTTATGTACACTTATAATAATTTGACAAATGAGGTATCGTTGGAAGCGTCTTGACCGTCCGCTGGTTATAGGCAGTGGCGTGCATTGCATATAGGCATATACTGCCTACCTCGATATATCAAAATAAGCCTGTCAATTACATTTTAGTGTATGTGCCTCATTAAGAAACTCACTAAATTATCATACCTAACAAAAAACAAAATCTTCATACAAACGCGCGGCAGTAGGCAGTCGCCGGACGGCCTACTCGGCTCTCGTACTATTTTCTTCATTTTACTCGTTCAAGTTAATACGACAAAAATAAAAATACGTACGTCTCCCGCGTAATACCATGACATTCGACCTTCGCAATTTATCACCCTTAAGTAGGCATGCCTTCTCAAATAACCACACTTTTGACCTCCCTTTTTTTTCTGATTATTGACCGCGTTTGCCTAGACTAAACCCGGCCTAGTGCCTACCTATTGTGAAAACCAATGCACGCCACTGGTTATAGGCTATGTGACGTCACACTAAATTCAATATGGCGCCCTCTAGAGGACATAAAGTAATGAATTTAAAAATAAATATTTTGGGATGGTCAAATAAAAGGGCTTAATTAGCTAATTTCAAAAATATAAGTATTACTGAAATAAGCCCCAAAATAATTAAAAAAAAAAAAGTTTAAAAACTATAAGCTGACTACTGAAAAGGATGAAACAAGAAAGTACCTTCCCGTGGTCGCATGCCGCTGTATCTACTAATAGGTATATTATAAGCTATGTTAGCATGCGACCACGGGAAGGTACTTTCTTGTTTCATCCTTTTCAGTAGTCGGGTTTTATCATAGCATGAGCTATGCTAGTATTGCCATTGGTTAGTTTTACGCACATGCCTCGCTACGCATTCTCACTCATTTCTGGTGGAAAAAGGGCCTTAGGCTGCGGTTCCACCGAGGCGGAGTGGAGCGGTGCGGAGCGGGGCTGAGCTGCACGCGCGCCCACGCTCGGTGCGTGAGATGTGGATTTCAAGCCATGTGATTGGTGAATCGCGGCACAGCTCGTCTCCGCTCTGCTCCGCTCCGCCTCAGTGGAATTGCAGCCTTAGGCCCGGACTCCACTGAAGCGGAGCTGTCCGGAGCGGAGCGGAGACGTGCAGAAATCGTCCAATCACAGATGAGACGAGTGACGCGATGAGGATTTTAACCATTGTGATTGGTCGATTCCTGCACGTCTCCGCTCCGCTCCGCTTCAGTGGAGTCCGGCGCGGCGGGGCAATTGCGTACTTAACACTTTATCAATCGGAATCGGTTTCATTTCGACAGTTCAACAAGTTCATTGTGTTATTTACGTGTTGAGCAGACAAATTTTTCGAACTTATGAAGCAATGGATTAGCAATTGGCTTCGAAATGATTCTGATTCCGATTGATAGTGTGTTACGCAACTAGGGTGCGGGCCTTAGACTGGTTGTCAGATTTTTCGGCTTCTGACAACCCGTAACGACTGTTAAAGAACTACAAATGACAGCGGGGGCCAACGGCTCGACGGCCGGTTAGGATCAATCAATCAACTCAGCCTATCGCAGTCCACTGCTGGACATAGGCCTCTCCCAGACTGCGCCATAGCACCCTGTCCTCCGCCTTCCGCATCCAGTCTCCCCCAGCCACCTTCTTTACGTCGTCCGTCCATCTAGCTGGGGGGCGTCCCACACTACGCTTGCCGGTACGCGGTCTCCACTCCAGGACTCGTCTGCTCACGAGTCCGGTTAGGATATTTGTAGGTAAATAAAACGACCCTTTCCTTACTGACTAATGATTATATGTTTTTATTAATTAATGATTATTATACCTTATATCTAAGTACAAGATTACCACAATGTCAAACCAATTTCGATCACCAAATAAGATACTATTTTTTTTTTTTTATAAAGTTAAAAAAATATTGGAAAGGAGACGAGCGTTCAATATTAAAATATTTAAGAATATTAGCAATGCGTTGTACAATCAGTGACTTTTATAACCCGACCTCTCTTCCCCTCTTCTTTCTTCTTAGAGAGGTCAGATAATGCTGAGTACTGACCGTTCATGACTAATATTCTTGGGAACTCCTCCTCTCCCCTCCTCAAGTGAGGAGATGGTTTCGCTACAATAGTAACAACACACTGTAATATTACTATTCTCACTGATTTTGTAAATGCATTATTATTAATTGAAATAATAATGCATTTACTTCATGTTAAGTACGACCACGGTAACATCGGCGATCTTCGGAAAATTTGACAAATGAATGTCGGCATTTCTGAAGGTAATCGAAGGCACCGTGCTCCTACCATTGGTGGCTATTGTTCAGACGCGGATCCAAGATTAATGAGAAAAACATCAAAGGACTATAATTTAAAAAAACTATAATCCTTGGATTGCTCTTTCCCCTTAATCTTAAACCCGCGTCTTCCATTGTCACATAGCAGGTCGATTCATCTTACAACTCTTGTCGAGACCACTAACACGCAATGAAGAATATCTCATAGTACCTATATTTTTCAAAGCATGTTAATGGAAAAACTAAAAAAAATAAGCTGGTTTCTTCAGCGTGTTAGGTACTGTCAGGAGCCGGGTACCCAGAAGAGTCGCTGCAGTGGCTGCATCGTGTCACATCAGCTTGCGACGAAGGGATGGTAACATCGCCCACAGGGACCTGAAACAGAATACCATAACATTTTAATTACATAGACATACAGGGTGTTACGGAAAGGGTATAATCAATACAAACGGGTTGAAGAGTGTATCTGGTTTAGAATCTCTGCACAAAATTTCAGCTCAAAAGCATTAACTTTGAAAATGCTTAATATTTTTTTATTTCGACATCACAGCGCTGCACTGGCGCGCGGCGGCGTGATGTGCGTGTACTAGGCGCACAGACACACTACAGATAATGGATAATGACCCTCGTAGTGCGGTGACACATTTGTTATGATTTCAATTTAATAAACTATCGAAAAAAAAATTTTAAGCATTTTCAAAGTTACTGCTTTTGAGCTGAAATTTTGTACAGAGATTCTAGAACAGAAACACTCTTCAACCCGTTTGTATTGATATACCCTTTCCGTAACACTCTGTATAAATTCTGGCACCAGTGGCGTAACTATGCCGTTTGGGGCCCGTGGCAAATTCAAGGGATGGGGCCCTCCCTCAATGTAAAGAAGGGGGTTAAATATAATGATCACCAAAAAAATATATTGAACACCAAAAAATGAAGTCTAAAATTACAATAGTTCTAGCTGGGTACCCCGAGGTTAGGTTTGGTTAGGTTACTTTAAACCCTTTACACAGAAATAGGAGCTCCGCGAAGCGGGGCTCCGTCGACATAGGATGCAAGAGCGAGCAAATGAGAATACAAATACCTTTACCTAGGTATTTTACAATAAAATGGAGTTTTAATTTTGATCATTTACTATTTTTGGCAGTAAAAAGTGTTTTTTTGATGTTATATTTTACTTTATCTGGTAATAAGTTAAACATAAGCCGTAAGGAAGCTCAACCAACGTTATAGTATTCTGTGATTATAGATAGTTTTTTTTTTATTAGCACTTCTCCCGCGACTTCTTCCGCGTACATTTCACAAAGTCAAAATCAAAAAGTCAAAGCATTTATTTCAATTAGGCACATAAAAGGCACTTTTGAACGTCAAAAATTCCAATAAAATAGAATTGATTCTAGTCGCCCATATTTTCTCCTGCAAAAACTTTAACACCTGACTGCTTCTGTCCTTATGTTAAGATCTCCTGTGCTCATGGCCCTCTCGTGCCGGGGGCCCCCTCTGGCTGGGGGCCCGTGGCATTTTGCCCCAATGCCACCCTATAGTTACGCCACTGTCTGGCACAGTGAACCTAACAATGCCTTGAGGGTGAAATTTTTGCCGGGATCATCCATAAAATTAGTTTAAATGATTATTTGAAATGAGTATTCGCCTAGCCTTGAGTTATTCCGGCAAGATCCCCTGACCCCCCCCCCCTACAACACCCCCCACCCCCGATCCCCCGCCTAGTTTTTCTTCTGTTTAGCCTTCATCGCGGGAGATATATAGTGTAAGTACTCGTGTTTAGCCCGATGGGACGGCAATCCGACACGACCGAAGGGAGATGAGGCGCAGGACCAACAGCCTAACGTGCTTTCTGAGGGTATCAAACCACCAATTTCCAAACTCGCGAGTCACTACTAAGAAATTCCTAATGGAAAATCAAAATCAAAAGTCATTTATTCAAACTAGGCTGAAAATCAGTATTTTTCGAACGTCAAAATTACAAAAGACAGTCCCCCAAAACGCCCGCCCTTCGCCACTTCCTAGTGCTTTCGCTGGGGAGAAGAAGTGGCGGAACAAACTCCCCAGCAGCACAGCTGTCTGTTCAGTTAGTAAATAATTGATTTTATACAATACTAAATAAAGTTAACATTACAGGACACAGAACATTAAATTAAATTATTTTCCACGCCAATATACCAACAAATACAATAAACATTACAAGTGCTCAAGCAAAAAAAAAATTTAAATTAAAAACCCAATAACACTTTGCCCTACCTGGGAATCGAACCCAGGAGACGCCAGCAGTCGCGCTTGCGACCACGAGACCTGGGGCAGATTCCTAACTATGTTATGATCGACTTGTACTGTAATCGAATGTAGCTGAAGACCAGTTGTAAGGAGGAGAATCATAAGTGGACGCACAGAGTTTAAATAATCGATCGCCTATATTTGATTGAAACTGACAATATTTCCGGGTTTTGGACTTGTGAACAGCGCTTGGACGACTCAAACTCGAAGCATTTATTTCAATTAAACCATTACAGGCACTTTTGAATTGTCAAAATTAAGTAGTCGGTCAGTTAGTCAGAAAGTTGAAGCTAGTTGCCCATTCCAAAGCGTAGATCTCTATGGAGAAGAACGGGCAAGAAACTCCATGGACACTCTTTTTAAATCAAGATATTACAAAATCCTTGGTACATTATTCTTGTTGCTTCTATATGTGAGAACAATGTAAAAAAACACATAAATGAAGAAACAATACAAGAAATAAGATTAAAAATAAGCCTTGGCAGTTAAGAGATGACCAGTCTCAACCGACGGCGCCCGTTCACGAACATGACGTATGGCTCCTACGAAAAAATTGTTTGATGTTCGATACGGTACGGAAGCGTGTCGAGTGGTTGTGAATAGCTGTCTTTAGAACCGGGTTAAGAAGACATGCCACATACACCAACTCGCACTGTGCCCGCGTGGTGGATTACTGCCCACTCCCTCTCACAGAGACGGGGCCTGTGTTTCAGCAATGGGGACATTATCTAAGGCTGATTACATTTTAACGTTCTGCATCATTCTCACATGTATAATTTTTAACATGAATGATGTAACCAAGACTTTGTAACCATATTATTTTGATTTAAAAGAGTGTCCATGGAGTTTCTTGCCCGTTCTTCTCCGTAGGTACCTTGGAATGGGCAACTAGCTTCATATTTCTGACTGACCGACCCCTTGACAATTCTAAAGTGCCTGTTTTGAATTTTAGTTTGATTTTCAGTAAAAAGGGGGCGGAAACGATATCTGTATACTATATGTATATAGGACCAATGAGGGAGACAGAGAGACGTAAAACGTTATTGATTTTAGAGCGTACCCACTGACCTACATCTTGCCGGCCTCCCCCTACCCCATCCCCTATCCCAGTCGTGACTATATTATAGGCTGATTATCAGTGATCGGAATAGGCTGAGTATATTTACCTAAACTTCGGAGAACAGAGACAAAAAGTGGAGACTTCCTTACGACGTGATCTTTTTTTTCCGGATTTCGGGAAAAATCATAAATAAGTTGAAAATAAGCTTTATTTAAGATGGGTACGGGAAAGGCCCCGGGACTCAAACTATCTCTATACCAAATTTCATCTAAATCGGTTCAGCGGCTTAGGCGTGAAAAGGTAACATACAGACAGACAGACTTACTATCGAATTTATAATATTAGGTATAGTATGGATTCGTAAGCTAATTTTACCTGTGATAGAGCCTACATCCATATGGACCATATGAGAGGGTCTACTATGCAAAGCATGAAGTCTTAGCTTTATTATTGCTAAAGATAAGAGTCTTCAGTTTAACCAATGACGTTCCGTAAAAAGTTTTCGGCCATAAAACACATAAGTACCTTGGTCTCTGAAGCTGGGACACGCGGTGATATAGGACTGCAGAGCCTCGACCCCGGATACAAGATGAACTCGTGGTGCACGGCAGACGGCGGCTGGCGCAGTGCGGCACAGAACAACCTCCCTCTTTAATGCACCAAAGGAGGTCAGATGCACTGCGCAAGTCCCGATCAATACTTTGACCACGTTGCAACTTGAGACTGTTGCAACTGCGAAAATCTGCGGTGTTGTTTACTCAAAATTTGTGTTTGGAAATGAAGAGCCTCCATCTTTACAGGCAAACTAACTTATTTGTTGCTAAATTATGAACTTTAATTTGATGTTTCTCTGTGATGACTTAGTGAACGGGCTAACGGCATCTGGTGAGTGCAATGAACATCAATCAGACAATCCCCAGCAGTTCACTCCTTAGTGAGCTGCTGTAGGTCGAGTTGATATTGAACTCTCGCAAGATGGCGCTACAATACCTAGTTCTTCGCCGTCTGCATCCAATTTATCCTAGCCGCCTTTTTTAAGGTCATCGTTCCATCTCTAGTTGGAGGTTAAGGGGTTAATATAAGCATTTTTCGAATCAAAATAAGTCTGTAATATTCCCACTGCTGGGACACTGTCCTCCTCTCGGCGTGAAATGTAGTGACCATCTGACCATCTTTATATACCGAGACCCCTCCGTGACTCGGAAAGCACGTTAAGCCTTTGGTCCCGGCTGTCTTTCGAGGATCTTTGACAGTCGTTACGGGTCGTCAGAAGCCCGAAAGTCTGACAGCCAGTCTTACCAAGGGGTATCGTATTACCCAGTAATTGGGTTGTGGAGGTCAGATAAGCAGTCGCTTCATGTAAAATACTGGTATTCAGCTGCATCCGGTTAGACTGGAAGCCGACCCCAACTTTTTAAAAAAAAAACTCGTGATAAACTATTTACATACCTACGAATTTGTACGGATAACGGAATTCTCGGTGCGCGAGTCCGACTCGAACTTGACCGTTTTTTTTTTTTAAATGTATGTTCACCGATTTCTCCGTCAATTATAGACCTACTTTTTTTTTTTTGGAAGGGTATACTCTCGAGGTGGTCCCATAGTCACCAAGTCGGAATCTGATGAGGGAATCCCATGGAAATCAAGGGAAACCCTAAAAATTTATAGGCACACCTATAGCGATTTGGGTATTTTTTTAACTCGTCCATTTGCTCTCGGTAAGCACCATTTGGTGAAGTGGAACTGAGGATGAAGACCACAGATGGCAATCGGAACTACTCAATAATAAGTATTTCAAGGGTTGCGATTCAATAAGGTACTTTAATATGTAACCATACTAAGCAATTTATGCTCGTCCAAATACGTATGGTGAAGTGGAGCTGATGGTGACTTCTCAATCGGCTCCAGTTCTCCTGGTTCTTACTAGGAGAACTCCTCAAAAATGATCGTCTCCGCATCGGGAAAAGCTATATTTTGTTAAAGGTGATGAGCAGTTGACATTAGGCTATTGTAGTTTAGATACCTAAATTACAAACTGACCCTGACTAAAAATTGAAAATAAAAAACTTTAAAAAAAAAAAACAACCGACTTCCAAAAAAAAACACTAATATTACAAAGTGAAAAATAACTTTAATTTCGGTAGTCGGTGGCAAAAAACTTAAATACAGATCCAGACTCCGACTTCCGAAATTAAAGTTATTTTTCACGTACCTAGTGTTTTTTTTGAAAGTCGGTTGTTTTTTTTTGTAGGTAAAAAGTTCTCCCAACTATGTTGGGATCGGCTTCCAGTCTTAACAGATGCAGCTGAATACCAGTATTTTAGGTACAGACGCCAGCACATCAAGCTACCCGAAACTGTCAAATTTTCCCAATCAATCTTGAACCTTATGCTTTAGCGATAAAGTTGAAAATCTATTAAAGAAATTTCACATATTTTATTAGCTTGATGTGCTGGCGTCTGTACATGGAGCAACTGCCTGTCTGACCTCCACAACCCAGTTACTGGGTAATACGATACCCCTTGGTAAGACTGGTTGTCAGATTTTCGGGGGAATTAACGTGCTTTCCAAGGTGGAGGGTTCTTGGTATGTAAAGATGGTCACCCATCCACAAGCCAACCGCGGCAAGCGTAGCTTTACCTGATCAATCGACCCTTGTGGCTGTTATTAGTTAGCTACAAGCGCCTCCTACAAAACTAATAAGGTACCTATTCATTTTTTTTTAATCGAGTGGAATTTTTCAGCAAGTAAGGAATTATTGAATGGTCATACCTAGTGAATTAGAGCCATTTGATATACTGTTTTGTCAGCGACACGAAGAGGACCAGATATGTTTAGTACGGTCAACAGCAAAAGTAGATGATGAAAATCAGAAATTCAATACTAATGAACGGAGTTCGTGCCTGAACTGTGTGGCGTCGAAGTGATTCAAAAGTATGTGATTGTAAATTTTACCAAACATTTACTACTAGGTAGTACAGCTGCTATTATTCGTGATCAGTTTTGACTCCAAAAGTTATAAACTCAATCATCATGTACTTTTGCTGTTGACTGTACCTACATATACGTGCCTATACCTAACGGTCAAGTCCATTTCTACTGGGGTAACAGGCTTAGAACTGAAATGCTGCGACAGCGAATCAATAACTGTTCGACTGCCGTGTAATTTTAAACGAATGTCCAAAATATTTTTTTTGTACACATACATACTTTCAGATTCAAATAGCAGCACAGCCAAAAATGGAATGACCTATGTATATTAGGCATAAGAGTGTGACTGGTAATGTTAATTATTAATTAATTAGTATGTTAAAATTAATAGTGCGATGGTATACTCGTAAACTCACTAATTAATTAAAAGCTGGCAATGGAGTAATAAAATATTGGCTCAAAGTCCAAGTATCCGAGATAGACCATTTCAATCAATAAAATATTTAAAAAGCATTGTGTCAGTGAAGCGAGAAACCGCGTCGGCTGCCATTTTTGTTTAAAATTCGCTTATTATCCGAAAAATACAACTGTTAAAAGTCGAATAAATAGTTAGACACGTTATTTACGCTAGCACAGCGTAAAAATCATAATATCTGTAACTATAATTGAAGTGTACAGAGTGGGTGTTGGTGATTAAGACACCAAGCTAACCTAACAAAACATTTTCTCTGGTAATTTGTGTTTTCTCAACTCAAACTGAACATGGTACGAGGAACTGGTCGTGGAGGTCGCGGTATGGGCGTCCGCGGTGGCATGGGGCGGCCACCATTCAATAGACCTCGCGTTTTGATGCTACGGCCCCCGTTTGACCTCATACTTGCTGAACCGGCCTTCCCTCGCTGCAAGCCTGCGCCGGACGATACCGCCCTAACACAGGTACATTTTGTCTTATTGATTGTCATCATTATCATCATCATCTGCCAAGCCTTTTCCCAACTAAGTTGGGGTCAGCTTCCAGTCTAACCGGATGCAGCTAAATACCAGTATTTTATATGAAGCAACTGCCTATATGACCTGCACAACCTCCTTCTTCATATTAGTAGTTTTTTCTATGTTTATTTGGCTTTGAGAGTTGATGGTTGTTAGTAAAATAAATTGTGGCTTGAAATCATGTAAAGCACTAGAAAGTTAATTTTACTAAGTTTTTGGGTTATATTTTGTGGATTCTCACTTGTAATAATCATCCTACTATCCTACTTCCTATCCTACTATCCTATCCTACTTCCTACTAATATTATAAATGTGAAAGTTTGTGAGGATGTTTGTTACTTTTTCATGCAAAAACTACTGAACGGATTTTGATGAAACTTTACAGTAATATAGCTTATACATCAGAATAAGACATAGGATACTTTTTATCACAATATTCCCACAGGATCGACACTATGCAGGTGAAACTGCAGGGTGCTGCTAGTAGATTATAACGAGATTGCTATTAAATACAATCTTAGGACCAACAAACAGAAATTCTTGTATTTGAAACTGAATAATGACAAAAAAAACAATTGTTTTCTTTAATCTGTCGAGCTCTGCTAATGAGACAATTGATTTTCTATTGTTTCGTCGCCAATACGGTTAAACTAACCAACTAGCATGTCCTTAGTATAATTACATGCTGAAGATGCCTCACTGCGATACCTCAATATCACTGTTTAGCTTGCTACCTCGATCTCATCTCCATGTAACACAAATGCATGCCAACAGACACACACGCACGTGCCAGGCATCGAGGTTAATCCCCAAGCACCCCGTACGGGATTGTTCGAAAGAGTTACCGCTACCCCGGAACATAAAGGGCTAAGGAAGGAACACGGGTGGGTTTCAGTCAGTAAGAGTCTGACACTCCCTTCCGCTCCACCCAGAGCGGGAGGGGTCATTTGATGATTTCCCATCTACAAAAAAAAAAACCCCGCGATGTTGGCATGTCTACGCAACTAGATTATGATGACACTATTGATAGACTAAATAAAATTACAAAACAATGAGATTAATACAAAATCATTTCAGACATCACAACAAAATGAATTAAGAATGAAATAATTTATTTACAGGCGCTCCTTAAAAGGCATGCGGAGCTCTGCCCAACACCCGCTGAGCAGTCAGCAGTGCTAAGTCTGGTTACAAAATTGCAGACAGTTCTCGACAACCTTGTTGTTGCCCCTGGTGACTTCGCTGCTGCTGTAAGTATCACTTAATAGAAGAAGAAAATAAGAAAAATATGTGTGGCATTCGGGGACTGCCGCGGTAAATCTATTGCATAGCATTTTTTATCAACTTATGCGAGCTTCGTACAGTCTACATGCATACGTCTAGTCGCACGCACACAAACACCGTGCCGAAGTCTGCCGAACTGAAACGACGTTAGACGATGCACGGCTTTCATTTCAACGCCGCTCCGCTGTGCCGGTCGGAGTGGGGGGTGTCAGGTTTATTTTCGTTACGGAATTTCTTGATTCGGTCGCGGCGCTCAAAGCCCGCGATAAAAGCTATGCAATAGCTTAAAAATGTCTCATTTGGGACACGCACAGGAAATACAAACAGTAAGAATACAGAATCTCCTTTTTTGAAGTCGGTTAAAAAAAGGAGCATTAACCTCTCACTCGTTTGCCCGCCTACCTGTCAAAACACCCCACGCGTCGGAGTAGTTGAATGGGCGCAGTAAAGTCATTGTTTTAACAATGACACTGTTGTGTACACTTGGTGTATCATTGATTTTTCAAGCACTTTCTCTTATTTTTTTATTTATTTATTTATATTCAAAATCAAAAAAACAAGTAACAAGGACTCAAAAAATGTTAGTAACAATATTTCTTAACAACTACGTTAGTAAATTTAACCTACACACTTAACCTAACACTGCAATACTGGTTAATGCAAATCCCTGCTACAAGCTCAACACTGATGTGGAAAGCTTGCAGCAGCGATTCACATATAAGCAGTCCAGTCTGCTCGCGACACACCGCAATATAATGTTGGGGCTGGCCCGCACCCGGCGCACCAGGGAAGCGCATCTTTTTCGCATCGTAGCGTAGAAGCAATCGACACGAGCTTCAGTAAACATCCCTGAAGCGCTACAGAAGCGGAATCTCTTATGTACACTCGGTGTACACTTGACACTTGAGGGTTAAAACAAAATAACAATAAAAACAACAGCAAAAAAGACCGACCTGAGCATAATGCTGTGATATTATACTATTTTTGGCAGTGAAAAGTTTTTTTTTGATGTTATATTTTACTTTATCTGGTGATAAGTTAAACATAAGCCTTTGTTTAGTCACGCTTGGTATGCGCCTAGTGGTGCATCCATATCAATTCGTTTTATGGTGTGTCAGTTGTCATAGTATCAGGTCTTGTGGGGTTTGTCTTTTAAGCCTCTTGAATGTCTTGGTTTTCATCAAGATTGATGCCAGTTTATTAGGATGACTTGTAATTTCAGTCATGTACAGTCAACAAAAGAGATAAGTATGCAGGATCATCCAATAGAAACATGGATGTTATCTAGTAAAATTTAATATTATTAATAGAAAACAAACAGCTCATTTATCAAATTAAATTTCTGTCGACGACATCCATCGGTTTCTTACTAAACTTCGACTATATCCGACGATCCTGCATACTTATCTCTTTTGTTGACTGTACCATGGTGTAATGAGTTGCTTTCTTTTTATCCCTTTCCGACCTCAGGAACGGGTCATATATCTGTTAACTGTCATAAACCAAGCATTGTAATAACTATCTTCATTCTCAATACTTTTTTGACAGCAACTCGAAGAGGTTCGTCAAGTTGGCTCCTACAAGAAGGGCACTATGATGGCGGGTAAGAATGTTGCTGATATCGTCTGCATCATGAAGACTCTGCCTACTAAGGAGGCTGTGGAGGGGCTGTCTAATAAGGTATGATATACACACTTTTTAACCGACTTTAAAAAAGGAGGTTCTGTATTCGACCCGTATGTATGTATGTATGTTTGTATGTCCGCGATTATCTCAAAAACTACTGAACCGATTTTGATAATTCTTTCATTATTGTGATCTACATACTTTCAGAAAGGTTTTAGTATATAATACATTAGGTAATTATTCTTATGTACGAAGTTATATGCATAAATGTACTGCATCTCCGGCATTTCTATGCGAATTTTGATGATTCTTCGAGTTGTGTCTTCAATTCTTCAATGCACTAGTGTTAATTGAATTTATGTGGGGTAGGTACAACTAAAAAGTGAAAAATAAAAACTTTTTTACAAAAAAAACAACCGACTTCAAAAAAAAAACACTACAAAGTGAAAAATAACTTTAATTTCGGAAGTCGGTGTCAAAAAACGAAAATGCGGAACCAAAGACACCGACTTCCGAAATTAAAGTTATTTTTCACTTTGTAGTGTTTTTTTTTACAAGCTTTTATTTAACTTGCAATCTTTGTATGTATGTATGTTAGGGTCAAATTTTGCGACTGAATTTTAAAGCAATTATCCTCAACCGATTGAGATGAAATTTTGCACATGTTTTGTTTGGATGACAAACCATGGTTAGCTAAGTGACGTCATTCTAAATCCAATATGGCGGACGGCCCAAGATGGCGGCCGAGTTATTTTTTGTGCACTCCTATGATATGGGTATCAAATTGAAGGGTTTGCTGAGAAGAATACGAAAATTAATAATAAAAAAGCATTTTTAATATAAACAAGTTTTTATAAATGCTCTGAATAATCCAGGTCATCCAGCCATTTACGTCTGGGCCTCTCGAGATGTTGTTACATCATCCAATTTGCCGAAAGTTTGTGTGTGTGGGGGTGTGTGAGTGTGTTTGTTTATATGTTTGTTAATTCTTCACGCTCAAACGGCTGGACCAATTTTGATAAAATTTTGTATGGAGGTAGCTGACACCCTGGATTAACATATAGGCTACTTTTTATCCCGACATTCCCACGGGTTGGACGTTTACGCGGGTGAAACCCCGGGGCGTAGCTAGTCTCTTATAAGCTGCTATACTTAATAATAATATTTATTTTGCAGGTCAACGAAGAACTCAACAAGCTGATGCGTGCCGAGACCCCCGCCACGTCGGTGACGACGGCGTGCCACGAGCGCGGCTTCACCGTCACGGGCACCACCGCAGCCGTGCGCGTGCTCATCACCACGTTGCACCAGAACCTCAGGAAGCTGGAGCCTGAGGTACAGTAGATTATTACATTGCTCGCAGAATAGACGGCCGATGGGGCCGACAGGTTCCGGAGTGGCGACCGCGTACTGGAAGACGTAGCTTTGGAAGGCCTCCCATAAGGTGGACCGATGACCTTGTGAAGGCCGTTGGAACCCGTTGGATGCGAGAAGCACAGAACCGGTCTAAGTGGAGGTGCTTGGGGGAGGCCTATGTGCAGCAGTGGACGTCTTTTGGTTGAAATGATGATTATATTCAGAGAGCAGTGGTGGCCTAGTGGTGACGGCCTGTAACAAGTAGCCTAGACTTGGAAGTTGTAGGTAGTAGGCTCGAACCCTGATAGGCGCTTTACTTTGTGAACATTATTTAAACACCACGGCTCTCAAAACGGTGAAGGGAAACGCGAGGGAACACCTGTAGCTGTATCTACAACGCCACATGCGCACAACGCGTCCTACTGACGTTCCGCAAAATCCTGCATCTCGCAAGCAGAGTTTACCGCGCAACTAGCATATATTTGTATATATGCTAGTTGCGCGGTAATCTCTCCCCGACATAAATCATCGGGTAGTTGCCCGCCAAACACGACACCCGTCTGGTCGGGGGATCCTCCCTTTTCTATGGAGGATGAGTGAACTCTACACCCTGTTCCTCATACTTCTATTCACCCTTTGTCTTAGAACAAAAAAAAATATATATCCAAGACGTAACATCTACCACATCTACCAACTCGCACTGTGCCCGCGTGGTGGATAACGGCCGACTTCCTCTCACCGAGAGGAGGCCTGTGTCCCAGCAGTGGGAACATTACAGGCTGATTATGGGATGTCGGCTTGTTTGCCATGGGAACACCAACTACGCATTAGTCAAGTTTTTAAAAGCAATTTATTTTTGAACAGGTACATCTGGAGTACAAGGTCATCAGCAGTCACTTGGCTGCTATACGTCACAGCCGCTGGTTCGAGGAGAACGCTCATCATTCCTCTATCAAGGTCAGTTACTATTACTTATTGACAAGTGTGTGTGTGTGTGTGTTTTTGTTTGTATTACGCACGGTACAATAGTAATGTAGCTAGTTAGATAGTGTGCTGAAAACATACGTTTTGACGTTCAAAAGTGCCTTTTATGTGCCTATTTGAAATAAATGTTTTGACTTTGACATAATACAATTAATTTGATACAACAGAAAAAAATCATGAAGATACCTCTAAAAACTTCTTTTTCCAATAAAACCCATACTAATATACCTACATACTAATATACTACACACATTCTGATTTTTGTCAGATTATTCAGATTATTTTTGGGATGCATGAAGAAGCCTCCTCGTGTAGCGCAGTTTGTTCCGCCAGTTGCTCAACTGAACCGAGCGCTCGGCGCATCCTGGACAGTCACACCCAACACCTAATTTGACTGGCCAATTCTTCCGTTGCGGTGGTAGGGCTAACGCTCGCCTGGTTTGCGACCACCCTCCCACCGGAGTCCGGCGTCAAGCAGCCTGCTGTGTTTCGTCGATACGTGGGAGTTCTAGTGCCTTAGGCATCTTCTGGACACGCTCGTTCCATCATAGACCTCATCCATCGCTTTCCATCAGGCGTGATCGAGGTCAAGAGCGTGCCCAACTAGCAATAAAAAAAAAGCAACATACTAAAGCACTAGTGTTTGAATTTTTTTGTCCATACAATAGCTTTTTGTAAATAGATAATTGCTTCATATTTTGCAGTAAATCGCGCTTCTCTTTCTTTTCCATACAGTCCGACAGTGACCGCGCTTGCATGCTTTTTTTCTTTTTTATCAATATCTAATCATTGATTGATTTTGATTTGATTTTAAAAGTCTTTATTATTAACATAATAATAAAAACACAAAGTGCATACAATAATATCTTATTCTAATTGTGTACAACCGTATACATAACAAGTTCTTAGCCTAAATAATATCGGAATTAAATATAATGAACACCAAAAAGTGAAGTCTAAAATTACAATAGTTCTAGCTGGGTACCCCAAGGTTAGGTTTGGTTAGGTTATTTTAAACCCTTTACACAGAAATAGGAGCC
This sequence comes from Amphipoea oculea, assembly GCA_945859645.1. Classification (NCBI taxonomy): domain Eukaryota; kingdom Metazoa; phylum Arthropoda; class Insecta; order Lepidoptera; family Noctuidae; genus Amphipoea; species Amphipoea oculea. The sequence continues at coordinate 9,951,848 of OX243891.1, read as the reverse complement.
CCACGAAGCGGGGCTCCGTCGACATAGGTTGCAAGAGCGGGCAAATGAGAATACAAATACCTTTACCTAGGTATTTTACAATAAAATGGAGTTTTAATTTTGGTGATCATTTACTATTTTTGGCAGTAAAAAGTGTTTTTTTTTTAATGTTATATTTTACTTTATCTGGTGATAAGTTAAACATAAGCCAATAATATGTAATCATTAAGACTTTCTACACATTGTATTTTGTTAAGAAATAAATGACTTATGACTTTAAGTCATGTCGTCCCTTTAAGATTTTCATTAAGTAGAATACCCAAAGTCCAAAATAAACATTATTTCTATTCATAATTATATTTCCTTTCCGCAGGTACTAATCCGCCTCCTCCGCGACATGTGCCAGCGCCACTCGGGACTCGAACCCCTGACCCCGTGGATGATCGACCTGCTAGCGCACCACTGCATCATGAACAACCCGGCGCGCCAGGCTCTGCCTATTAATGTGGCTTTCAGGTAATTGTCCTATAATTTGAATCCTGCTCTGGGTGGAGCGGAAGGGAGTGTCAGACTCTTACTGACTAAAACCCATCCGTGTTCCTTCCTTAGCCCTTTATGTTCCGGGGTAGCGGTAACCCTTTCGGACAATCCCGCACCCATAATTATAGCGTTTGACATAGCAATTTAAATCTTATGTCAATGGCATAAGAATAAGGATATAATTTTTATTTACAAGAACACAAGTACAGACGCGAGCACATAAAGCTACTACAATCTGTCAAATTTCTTTAATTGATTTTCAACTTTATTTCTAAATTATAAGGTTCAAAGTTGATTGGGAGAATTTTACAGTTTCGGATAGCTTAATGTGCTGGCGTCTGTACAATTCAGGGTCAAATAAAATTTGCTAGCGCAACGCCGCAGATATGATGGGTATCGATATCTAAACGTGATAAAATAAAAACAAAAGATTTGAAGTTTTTTTGGGGGGTCAAGGACCGCCTGTAGCAGTGGCGTGCATTGCATACAGGCATATAAGCAGTGCCTACCTCGATATATCAACATAAGCCTGTCAATTACATTTTAGTGTGTGTGCCCCACAATTAAGAAACTCACTAAATTATCATACCTAACAAAAAACAAAATCTTCATACAAACACGCGCGGCAGTAGGCAGTCGCCGGACGGCCTACTCGGCTCCCGTACTATTCGCAAACTGTCATTGGTCTTTACTCATTCAAGTTAATACGGCAAAATTAAAAATACGTACGTCTCACGCGTAATACCATGACGTTCGACCTTCGCAATTTATCACCCTTAAGTAGGCATGCCTACTCAAATAACCACACTTTTGACCTCACTTTTTTTCTGATTAGTGACCGCGTTTGCCTAGACTAGACCCGGCCTAGTGCCTACCTATTCTGAAAACCAATGCACGCCACTGGCTTGTAGTCTTGTTACTTGAAGTATGTATTGAGGAAATCTGTTTTCTTTAATTTTGTCGTGTTGAGTTCTCGATGCTCATTACGTTTGGGAAGTTTACACAGTTAAAAAGCTGATTTTCTAAACTGATATTTCGAAAGACTTTTGGGATGCTAGAACAAGCCTCCTCGTGTAGCGCAGTTTGTTCCGCCAGTTATTCAACTGACCAAGCGCTCGGCGCATCCTGGACAGTCACACCCAACACCTTATTTGACTGGTTAATTCTTCCATTGCGGTTGTAGGGCTAACGCCCGCCTGGTTAGCGACCACCCTCCCACCGGAGTCCGGCGTCAAGCAGCCTGCTGTGTTTCGTCGATGCGTGGGAGTTCCAGTGCCTTAGGCATCTTCCATCATAGACCTCATCCATCGCTTTCCATCACGCGTGATCGAGGTCAAGAGTGGGCCCATTCAGAAAAAAAGACCACTAACTGCGGCCGGGAACTCCACAAAACAAAAAAATCGTGAAATTAATTTATTTTTTCTTTTATCGTGTTAAGATAATATCGATACCCAACACGTCCGCGGAGTTTGGCTTGCTAATTAATTTGACACTATACAGGCTTATATTTTTTTCACCATCCAATTTTTTATAGGGTGTTCTACGACGAACGATTAACAAGTTTCACTATGGGACCAACTCTGAAATCACGAAAAAAAAATCTGCAGTTTCATACAAAAGTTCAATACCTACTCGACCAAAATGTATGAAACAGCAGATTTTTTTTTTTCGTGATTTCAGAGTTGATCCCATAGTGAAAGTTGTTCATATTCATGGGTAGAACAGCCTGTAAAAATTTGGATGGTGATAAAAAAATAAGCCTGTATAACCTGCGTTTGCGATTTATCTGCCAAAAATATAAACAAATATGAATTAATGGAAAAATAACTTTAATTCCTACACAATAAAGTTCAGTTTACGCTACAACTTCAAACATTTGTGTAACTTTTTTTCAATAGTGCTAGTCACTCTGAAATCAACTTAATTTTCATTGAAATAAAGTTGATATTTGTTTAAGTTGAAATATGGTAGGGGTGCTTTTACTATAATTCTCCGTAGGTACCCCTTTCGCCTCTCTGTCATTATATTACATGTGTCCCCACAGGCGCGCGCTGTCCCTGCTGGCTGGAGGCCTGTTCCTCCCCGGCTGCGCGGGGCTGGCGGACCCGTGCGAGGCGGCCCACGCGCGGGCACACACCGCGCTGGATCTCGCTGCACAGGACTTGGCTGCGGCTACAGCACAGACGTAAGTATTAGAGCGCTTTTCAACAAATAATTCCTTTGCCGTTATGTTGGCAGCAATGTATACTTCACCACTCCTTAATGTTTTAGGCATGATTCTAACACGGAAACCTCATAAATCTTAAAACAATCCGCAAATCCGCAGAATCGTCTTCCCATATCTACTATCTTGACAGACATGGGCACAAAACACATATACAGTACCCGGCGATAAATATTGCACATCGATCTTTGGAAAGAGACAATCGGCTAATTTCGGCTTCGTAGAGCGTTATCTCTGTCGCACGAAATACAAACAGTCCGGTATCTATTAGGAGCTGTTAAAACAATTATGATTTGCTTCTTTTGATAATTCTTTTTATTCTTTGTATAAAATACACCAATTTTTCTATAAATGATTGCTTTAGGTTGGGGTAAAATAAAAAGGTTCCCCTATTTTTCCTAAAGATGCCATAGTACAACTTTAAATTATTTAAATTTGGGGGTGTTAACAACTCTAGATATATATTTTGAACTGGACGCGACCACTCTATCGCACTTGAACAACGACTGACGAAACGTCAGTTAACGTCACATAGGTAGTGTGCGACAGAGATAACGCACTACGAAGCTGAAATTAGCCGATTGTTTCTTTCCAAAGGTCGATGTGCAATATTTATCGCCGGGTACTGTACTCCTAGCGGAGGACAGGGGAGCCAACATTATAACATAGGAACAATTTGTTGAAATGCATTTTACTTATGTTGGGTTTATAAACTCCAGTGTAGGAATACGGCTCCGATGGCGCACGCACAATGGTCCACTTGAAGAACTAAGTGCGGAAACCAAACCTTTTAATATAGAACTCCAGTGTATTTTCAAACGATAAAAATTTGTTACAAACTAGCTGCGCCCCGCGGTTTCACCCGCGTAAGTGTCGATCCCGTGGGAATGTCGGGATAAAAAGTAGCCTATATGTTAATCTAGGGTGTCAGCTACCTACATACAAAATGTTATCAAAATTGGTCCAGCCGTTTGTGCGTGAAGAAGTAACAAACATATAAACACACACACACACACAAACATTCGCCTTTATAATATTAGTGTGATTATTTATTGCTAATAAAAAAAAAACTAAACCCCAGTGTAGGAATACGGCTGCGATTGCCCACGCACAATAGTACACTTGAAGAACTAAGTGCGGAAGACAAATCTTCTAATATAGAATTCCAGTGTATTTTCAAACGTTAAAAATTAGTTAAAAATGAAAATTTCTTTCTGATAAAACCTTACAGTAATATAGCTTTACATTAGAAAAATACATAGAATACTTTTCATCCCGATATTCCCAAGAAATCGACACTTATGCGGGTGGAACCGCGGGGCGCTGTTAGTCAATAATAATATTCTAATTTACTACTATTCTACTACGTTTAAAATTAAAATATTTAGTAGCAAACAACCATCCCATATAATATTAAAATTTATAACGTAGTCAAGGCTAGCAGCCAAGGGCGCATAATTATGATAACTAGTTTTTTTTTTAAACTAAACTTATGCCGCGACTTCGTCCGCGTGAAATTAAGTGGGAATAAACTTTTTTTTTTTTTTCTATCCACAGTCTACTCCGCGTCGTAGCCCGCGGCGGCCACCGCTACGTGCTGGGCCTGCAGGCCTTCGAAGGCGGCAAGGACATCTCCACTGAGATCACAGTGTGGGACGGCGTGGTGGTGTCACCACTGGCCCCAGCTTACCAGGAGGCCACGGAAGCTATGGACACGGATGATAAAGGTAATCCAATCTATCTGCCTAGCCTTCTCCCAAGTATATTGGGGTCAGCGTCTAACTGGATGCAGCTGAATACCAGTATTTTACATGGAGCGTCTGCCTATCTGACCTCCACAACCCAGTTACTGGGTAACACGATACCCCTTGGTAAGACTGGTTGTCAGACTTTTGTGCTTTGCCTACCCGTAACGACTGTCAACGATCCACGAATGACAGTCGAGACCAACAGCTTAACGTGCTATCCGAGGCACGGAGGGGTCTTGAAATGTAAATATGGCCACCCATCCACGGACCAACCGCGGCAAGTGTAGCTTAACCTGAAACTTAGCCACAAGCCTCCCTTCTATTCAGTCTATTTAAATTAATTATTATATTAATTATATTTTACTTTACTTTCAGATGATGAAGTTCAAGATGGAGTTGCCGCTTAGATTTATAATTTAGTATAAGTTTTATATTATTATAAAAGATCTTCTAAGATAAATAAATATACCGACATACCTAACTTGTGTTTTATTTATTTACCCGCGACTTCGTCTGCGTGGATTTTTTTCGTAGGACCCTATTTTTTTTCTAGAATAAAAGTAGCCTTAATTACTCCTTATTACATCAGCTATCTGCCAGTGAAAGTCCCATCAAAATCAGTGTGTCCGTTTCAGAGATTAGCCGGAACAAACAGCCAAAAATTGTAAAAAAATGTTATTTTGGAATATGTACCGTGTATATGCATTTAGTAAAAAGCGATTATTTTTTAATATTACAAACAGACACGCCTATTTTAGTTATTTGTGCCAAGGCTTATTTTTAATCTTATATTTTGAATTGTTTCTTCATTTGTGTTTTTTTACATTGTTCTCACATACAGGGTGTTACAGAAAGGGTATATCAATACAAACGGGTTGAAGAGTGTATCTGGTCTAGAATCTCTGTACAAAATTTCAGCTCAAAAGCATTAACTTTGAAAATGCTTAATATTTTTTTATTTCGACATCACGGCGCTGCACTGGCGCGCGGCGGCGTGATGTGCGTGTACTAGGCGTACAGACACACTACAGATAATGGATAATGACCCTCGTAGTGCGTTGACACGTTTTTTATGATTTCAATTTAATAAACTATCGAAATAAAAAAATATTAAGCATTTTCAATGTTACTGCTTTTGAGCTGAAATTTTGTACAGAGACTCTAGACCAGATACACTCTTCAACCTGTTTGTATTGATATACCCTTTCTGTAACACCCTGTATAGAAGCAACAAGAATAATGTACCCAGGATTTTGTAATAATTATCTTGATTTAAAAGAGTGTCCATGGAGTTTCTTGCCCGTTCTTCTCCATAGAGATCTACGTTTTGGAATGGGCAACTAGCTTCAACTTTCTGACTAACTGACCGACTATTTAGCCGATTCAGTGCGATGGTAGTTTTGTCAAACTATAACGCCTGGCGGCGAACAAATGTTTTCGTGGCGAACAAATTTTTTACAACTCCTGAAGTATGCGTTTTCATGCAATGTCCCGAAGCTAACACTGGAATCGTAATCTGCGTGACAAATAAGGACACTTTCATTTACGTATAACCACAAAAAAATGGTGTTTTATCCGAGATTTTGGCTCCTCTCGGACGCCACACGCCATTCACAGAAAATACCCATGGCGCCTCTACGGCGCGGCGCCATCCGCACGGAATCGGTTAATTTTGACAATTCTAAGGTGCCTGTACATGGTTTAATTGAAATAAATGCTGTGAGTTTGAGTTTTGTAGATACTTACCTACTAACAATTGGTAAATAAAGGAGTAACAACAAAAATAAAATTCTAAAGACAATGTTCGACAACCTTTATCTTTAAAACAGACACCAGAATTGCATTCAGGTAAGTAGGTATAATTATGTTCTTCTCCATAGATTTAGATACACCTAGATAACGCAAGAATTGTAAGCCGCCATTTTCGCGCTCAGTCCTGTGTACTGCTGGCTGGGTGAGCGTGAGCGGTGGCGCTAGGCTCTGGGGGTGTCGGCGGCGGCGTCTGAATCGATTTGATTTTCCCGTCACTAAATAGTACTTGTGACGTTATAGTAGGTAGTCAAAAAATGGCACGCTTGGTTTCAATACAGGTCGTGATACTTGCGTTATCTAGGTATATCTATACAAAGTGTTAAAAAATTAACCTTAAAAACTTTAAGAGGAGCTTTAGACCATCGAACTGAACAACTTTCACTATGGGACCAACACATATCACGAAAAAAAAAAAAAAAAAAAAAAAAAAAAAATCTTTTGTTTCATACATTTTGGTCAAGTAGGTATTGAACTTTTGTATGAAACAGCTGATTTTTTTTTCGTTATTTCAGAGTTGGTTCCATGTGAATGTTGTTTAGTTCGATGGTCTAAAGCACCTCTTAAAGTTTTTAAGGTTAATTTTTTAACACCTTATATACAGTTCGTATCGGCACGCGTACGAGTCAGACGTGTTTTTAATTAATACATTGATTGCTTGTAATTAAAAGTTCGAGAATTCGTGTTGTTTACGCGCTAAGCTACGCAGGTGGCCACCGGCCGGCGCGAGCGCGGGTGAGCGGGGCGCGTGCGCCAGATGTTGTTTACTTGCAATGGAGCAAAATAAATTAAACGATGATAGTCAAAACTTGATTGAGATGAATGAAACTGAAGATTTACCGATTACCGGCCAAAAAAGAAGTCTTATAGAAGAAGAATCTGATGAAGAGTGGAAGATAGTAAATAATAAAGGAAAAGGTAAAAAATCGCGTATGAATAGTCCGGAGAGGGAAATACCGAAACTAGAAGTTACGATATCATGCAGTGATAAACTCCCGAAATCTTTTGCGTTGGCTAAATTGTTAAAAGCAAATGAAATTAATGATATAGTCCACGTTAAATATCTGAGTCCATTTAGAGTACGAATACAATTTCAAGATGAATCGAATATGGATAAGCTATGTTTATGTGAAGACTTTATTGCCAAGAGGTGGAGATTTAGCAAAGCTATGGAAGTAAGTTACTCTTATGGCGTTATAAAGGATGTTGAGTTGGAACTGGAGGAAAAAGAGATACTGAGCAGTTTATTCTGTCAAGAAAATATTGATATTATCTCTGTGAAGCGGTTAGATCGTCGTAACAAGGAAGGAGGCTGGTCTCCTTGTGAAGTAGTGAAAATATGTTTTAAAGGTAATTATTTGCCTCCATACGTTTATACCGATGGTTTGAGAATAAAGGTTGAACCTTATATATATCCGGTTTCACAATGTTCACGGTGCTGGAAACTAGGTCATAGACTTAGGACTTGTCCTTCCAATAAAATTATATGTCCTAAATGTGGCGGAGATCATGCAAACTGTGAGACTAAAATTTTTAAATGTATAAACTGCTCAGGCAACCATATGGCCCTATCTAAAACGTGTCCTCTGTATTTAAAAGAACGTAGAATACGTGAAATCATGGCTGAATTCAATTGTCCATACAAGAGGGCCTTAACTGCGTACGTCCCAGCTTCTCCTCATGTGGATGGTCAATCTAAACAGACAGAATTAAATAATCCAATTGTGTATGTTTCTTCACTTGAGAATACACCCACATTTGCAGAAGTTGTTACGGCTGAGGCAGAGGTCCACGTCGAAGAAGCATCTAGCTCTGACCTATGCAATAAGAAACCACTGAACAAGAAGAGGTCTTTTAAAAAGAAGCAAAACCTATCCGAGTTTCTATTAGAATGGCAGTCAAGTTTGGCAGAGGAAACGCGAACTGACGAAGATGACGTGTACGAACAAAGTGGTAACAAACAAACAAAAGGTAACTCTGAACACAACATAACATGCAACGAATTACTATCGCGAATTAAAGAAGTGATTTACCTTAAAAACTGTTCATGGTATACTAAAATTAAAAATATCCTTAAGCTTTGTATCGAGTGGTTTATACTATTGGTGGTTGACAAAATATCGGAGTCTACGTTGTTGCAAATGGTTATTAATTTCTTTAATGGATAACATTGAAAATGTAAAATTGAATATAATACAATGGAATGCCCGGAGTATTAAACCTAAGCTGATAGCTTTTTCTCAGTTACTTAATCAAAATAAAATACATATAGCTGCTATCTCGGAAACGTGGCTAGACCCCGACAGTCATCTTAAAATAAATAACTATAATATATTTCGTCAAGACAGGGATGACTCTTATGGGGGTGTGGCTATTGTCACCCATAAATCTATAAAAACTCAGGTGGGAAACTTTCAGATGCTTACGGGACTCGAAATCCTTCATGTTAAAATTTTTAACTATTCTCTTTTAGAAAATATAATTGTTGTATATTGCCCACCCTCTGTTCGGACTAATCAAACGGATTGGAATAATTTATTTTCATCATTTAATAGAAAGTCAATCATAATCGGTGATTTTAACGCTCACCATACGAATTGGTCCAATAAAACAGACCTGAGAGGTGTTCAAATTGTAGACTCACTCGTAGATAATAGTTATGTTGTAATAAATAATGGTAGTGTAACTCGCATCGAATTGGTTAACGGTACCTTGCAGGAATCTTCTCCTGATTTGTCCTTGGCTACATCTGATATTGCGCTTAATTTTACTTGGTCAGTTTTAAATGAAACTTTGGGAAGTGACCATTTGGTTATCAAATTGTCTTCGGAATGTTTTATGAATAAAGACGTTGTAGCTAAAAGAAATTATAAAAATGCCGACTGGGAGTCTTATAAAATTTGTCTTGAAGATATGTTTTCAAAGTTAATACTTCCTGTGGATCCTCAAAAAGCTTATGATATTTTCATTGAGTATATAAATTTTGCAGCAGACTTGCATATCCCTCTTACTAAAATACCACAAAATCCAACCTCAAAATTTTCCCCTAAAACATATTGGAATACAGAAGTTTCTAAATCAGTGGCAGTCCGGAGATTAGCTTTATCCAATTTTCGTAAAAATCCAAACCCCGCAAACTTAGATATTCTACAAAATAAAATTGCAATTGCACAAAAATTAATACGAAAAGCAAGGCTTAGTGATTGGATTCAATACTGTTCAACAATAGATAATAATATATCAGTCCCTGAAATGTGGCGCAAGATGAAATGGATAAAGGGTTATCGCGCTCCTAGAACTATTATAGATGCTACCAAAGCAAATGACTTAATCCGCAGTCTTACACCAGATTATGTTATACCGAATCAACCAAAATTTACACTGCCTAATTTGATTCTGGAGACTGATATCTCCATGCAGGAGTTAATGAAATGTATTAAAGCGAAGGATACATCTCCTGGATGTGATGGTATCTCATACTCCATGATTAAAAATCTCCCAAACAACGGTAAGATCATTCTCCTATTGTTATTTAATCAGTTCTTTTCACGCAGTTTTATTCCCAGTCAGTGGCGGGATATTGAAATAATTGCAATCCCAAAACCTGGAAGGGACCCTAATCAGATTTCGTCTTTGAGGCCCATATCCTTACTATCGTGTATGTGCAAAATCTTCCATCAAATAATTAATAGGAGGCTCGAATGGTTTGTAGAAAAACATAATATGTTCTCACCTAATATGGTAGGTTTTAGGAAAACTAAGGGTTGTTTCGATAGTTTAAGTTGTTTAGTTTCTCGTATTCAAAAGGGGTTCTCTGAAAGGTTGCATACTATCAGCTGTTTTATTGACATAGACAGTGCCTATAACAATATTGATATATCGTCCTTATTAACAATTTTACATAAAATTAATGCAGGGTCTAAAATATGTCAATACCTTTGGAATTTTTTAAAATATAGGAATATTAAAATTAAAACTGAAACCGGATATATTACTAGAACTGCTTGTAGAGGTCTGGCCCAGGGTGACCCACTATCCCCACTACTCTTTAATGTGGCAACAATAAATATATGTAAAACTCTTGAAAGGGATATTTTTGTATCTCAATATGCGGATGATTTTGTTTTATATTACACGTCTCAATCTATCTATGAAGGTACTAGAATATTGCAAAATTCTATTAATACCTTATGTGAACTTCTTCGGAACCTAGGTTTAACAATTTCTCCAAATAAAAGTAAGGTGTGTATTTTTAAAAATAATTACTATAATGAAAGGGTGGCTTTAGTAGTAGATGAAACAGCATTAGAAAATGTTCATTGTGTTAAATATTTAGGCATGTGGATTGATCGAAAATTAAGATGGACAAAACATATTAATGAGATTAGAGAAAAAACGATGAAATTCATAAGTATATTTAAAGTATTGACGGGATCTAATTGGGGTATGCATCCATATTATTTGAGAATGCTATACGTTTCTATCATTCGGAGTAGATTAGACTACGCAAGTTTTCTTTATGATACTAGCGCCATGACTAATTGTGCCAAGCTGGATAAAGTCCAGAATCAGTACATGCGCATTATAGGGGGTTTTATAAAAAGTACTCCTATCCATGTCATGGAGGCAGAGTTACTATTGCAGCCTTTATTTGTGCGACGTGCCTTCCTTGCTGGTAAATTCTGGCTTAAGACAAAATCACTCAGCAATAATCCTATAATTCCGTTGTTAGAAGATCTAACAAACCTTAGTCAAAATTTATATTGGAGATGTAAGAAAACACCATTGTTAGTGACGATTCACATTCATTTAAAACCACTGCCTGTACATTCGAGCAAGCAACTTGAGATGTTTACCTTAGATACCTGGATTAATAATTTAGATACAAGTAGTTTTATAATTTCTGAAATCCATAACGTGGACAAACCTAAACGTCAATTTAAAATGCAAAATTTATTGCTCATTTGTAGTAAATTCTTACACGAAAGATATTCAGGCTTTTACAAAATATATTCAGATGCCTCCAAGGACAAACAAGGGATAGGCGCTGCTTTTTTAGATACACAAACAAAGGCGTTCATAAAATTTAATGTAAATAATCTTCAAATATCCATTATGCACGCTGAGCTCATCGGTATTGCAGAGGCACTCAGGCACTGTCATACATTAAATCATTTAAGAAAGATATTAATTTTGTAATATTTACTGATGCTAAGAGTGCACTTCATCATTTGGTACGATGCACTCAAATGATCAGGGGTATTCCGTTGGCTTATTACATATTAAGTACCTTATCCGAACTTAATACTATAAATAGGAAAGTAATATTGCAGTGGATACCTTCCCATATTGGTCTTATTGGTAATGAAACTGTGGATAAATTGGCCAGAGAAGCTGCGGTTGATGGTATTAATTTCAATTGCTTGCCTTACTACACGAATTTAACCGGTACTGTTAAAGAGGTTTCTACCAAATTGTGGTCTGAATATTTTGACAAAAGATCACTTACCAAGGGAATTTGGTACAGAACTTTGCAACCAGCGTTGCCTCGAGCCCTTTGGTTTGAAAAATGCAATATGAGAAGGTATGACATTGTGACGAGTTTTAGACTTCGCTCAGGACACATTCCATTAAATAAGTTTGGATTCCTGATGAGAAAAGTCAACTCTTCGAATTGCACTGAATGTGATGTTATAGAGGACGTATATCACATCTTGATGGAGTGTGTTCGTAACGAAGCATTTAGATGTGTGGTACTCCAAAACTTGGAGTCTCCCTTCAATGTTGGATGGTGTAATAGCATTTTGTCCTTTCCTCTTTCGGAGGAGGCCAAATTGCTTTATAGGCTTACACATATAGGTATTAAGAATAGATCACCTTAAGTTTATCCACTGTATGATTAGTACTCGTATATTATGTAATTAATTTTAGTATTGTGATGTGTCTATTTTCATGTTTATTTTTACGGGGGTGACATGTTCAAATATGAACAAACCTCCATTAACAAATAAAGATTTAAAAAAAAAAAAACACCTTATATAGCTGTGTTCTTCTCCCACGTCCCAGCATGTTCCTTTAAATCAGCTTCCCCGTAATGCTTTCAATCCAGGGCACATAGTGGGCGACCCTGGTGTACATCCCCGAACTGCCGACGTAACCACATGCTCTTCCGTACGATGTCACTCCGATTATAGTGTATAAACACTTCGATTTCTTACGTTTTTCGGTCTTGACTTGGAGGGGGCCGCCACTGTCACCCTAAGGAGAAAAATATGACTTAACTAGCTTCTGCCCGCGACTTCGTCCGCGTGAAATTTTACCCTCCCCCCATTCACCCTCTTAGGAGTGGAATTTCGAAAAAGCCTTTCTTAGTGGATACCTACTCTTCACAAAGAACACACCCTCCAAATTTCATGTCTCTAGGACCAGTGGTTTTGAGCGACTCGACTGCCTATCTGACCTCCACAACCCAGTTACTGGGTAATACGATACCCCTCGGTAAGACTAGTTGTCAGACTTTCGGGCTTCTGACAACCCGTAATGACTGTCAAAGATCCACGAATGACAGCCGGGACCAACGGCTTAACGTGCTTTCCGAGACACGGAGGGGTCTCGCTACTCGGTATGTAAAGATAAAGATGGTCACCCATCCACAGACCAACCGCGGCAAGCGTAGCTTAACCTGATCGATCGACCTGTGCGACTGTTATTATTAAGCCACGGACCCCTCCTTTTTGGATACTACAAGTGACTTATAGATATCTGACAATTCTCCCATCTTACCTCACACGTATCATTAATCTGTTCTTCGTCTCCATAGCACACTTGGCTGGTTTTATCGTAACCATTTTTAAGATGTCTATGTACCGGGTAGGCTTCCATACATTCCGCATCAGAGAATTTGTAGATATCCACCTGAAAGTAATAAGTATCATTTCATCATCATAACTTCAACCGAAAGACGTCCACTGCTGGACATAGGCCTCCGCCAAGCACCTCCACTTCGACTAGTTTTGTGCTTCTCGCATCCAACGGCTTCCTGCGGCCTTCACAAGGTCATCGGTCCACCTTGTGGGAGGCCTTCCAACGCTACGTTTTCCGGTACGCGGTCGCCACTCCAGAACCTTTCGGCCCCATCGGCCATCTGTTCTGCGAGCAAACGGACAAACCAATCACAATTAAATGTCATTTATGAAAATATAATAATAGCAGACACCAGTATAGCCAGGTTCTTGGGACTGCATTTAGATAGTCATCTATCTTGGAAATCTCACATTGAAATTATCTGCAAAAAATTAAATCAATACTCATATGCACTTTATAACTTAAGAAAAATTGTAAATGAGTCCGTCGTCCTAGTAGCGTACAGTGCCTACGTAACATCTACTTTACGCTATGGAATTATATACTGGGGAAATTCTACAGATAAACTCATCGCATTCAAGGCACAGAAAAAATGTTTACGATCTGTCTTCAAGCTAAAATCAACTGACAGCTGCTTGCCATTTTTTAAAAAGTATAAGTTACTAACCCTACCATGTTTATATATTTATGAGACAGCAGTATTCGTGAAATCAAACTTACATCTATTTAAAACACTTAAATCGAAACGTCGCAACAATGAGATTTGCGCTAATACACACAACACAGCTTTTTACACAAAAAGTTTTCTAGGTATGGCACCCAGATTGTAAAATAAAATACCAGAGCCTATAAGAGCAAAACCCGAGCTAAATGATTTAAAAAAATATTTAAATAATTTCCTAATACAAAAGGCATATTATTCCATTAATGAATACCTACCTAGAAGATAATGCAAGATATGTGGATAAATATGTGCGGTAAGAATTACTTTACTGTTATGTTTCTCAGTTGTAAATATATTATTATTAATATATAAGAATTAATGTTATAAATATTAATGTTAATATTAATGTTATAAATGTTAAATGTTATTATCTGTATGCAGGGGAGGGTGGGGTAATCACGGACGGCGGGTAATGCCGGACACATCAGTTTAGGTGTGTTAGAAAAGGATAGCAGATATTCTCAATGCTTCAATCGCGAGTCGAGTTCGAACGTAGTGCCGGACTGTGAGTAGGGGAGTGAGGCTGCGCACACTTTGCAAGGTATGTAAAATTGAGTTTTTTTCTACAATTTCATCTAATTTTAGTGTAATTTTGAAAAGTTGTATATTATGGCATTAATGACATAGGAATCTGGTATCTTTTATGTATATCGACATGTAATTAGATAAGGTTTTAAAGTACTCAGCACTTGCATCACTCGATTCTAACCTCAAATAAAAAAATAGTTCTGGATATTTCTGTGAATCGGCTAATGACGGACGACTTAGATGGGGCAATCTCGAACGTCCGCAATTACCCCTACATAGATTGATTTTTATCTTTTATTTAAAATATTTGTTTCCACCGGTTAACTGCGGTAGTTTTTGTTTCCTTGTACCTAACCTAAAATATTGTTTTAACAGACTCTTAACTGTTGTGTTATAAATATGTATACTTACTTACTATATCTATTTTTAGATGCCACGACGTTACCAAAGGAAGACTGAGACCAAATACAAATTAGAAGATTTAGAAAAAGCCGTTCACGATGTAAGGAACAAAATACTGTCGTTAGGAAAGGCATCTATTATTTATTCTGTTCCAAAAAGTACTATACATGACTATCTCAAGAAAGAAATAATAAATGAACCTAAAACTGGAAGAAAAGCTATATTTACTGATGCACAAGAAACTGAATTAGAACAACATATAATTAAATGCAGCAAAGTATTTTATGGCTTAACAATAGAAATGGTGCGAAAAATAGCTTTTAAATTTGCAGAAGTGAATCAATTGAAACATAATTTTGACAAAACATCTCAAATGGCAGGAAAAGACTGGTTTTATGGATTTAAAAAGAGACACCCTGAAATTTCGCTTCGTAAGCCTGAGTCTACTTCTATCAATAGAATAACAGCGTTTAATGAAACGGAGGTAAAAATGTTTTTTAACAATTTAGAAGCCGTGCAAGCAAAATATCACTTTGATGGTAATCGTATTTACAATGTGGACGAGACCGGTATTTCTAATGTCCAAAGGAATTCAAGAATTTTGGCGCCAAAAGGTCAAAAACAAGTCGGTATGGCAACAAGTGGTGAACGAGGCACGACAACAACAGTTGTTTGCGCATTCAGTGCTTCTGGAAGGTATGTTCCCCCATTTTTTATTTTTAAAAGGAAGCGAATGAATGCTCATTTGTTGCGAGGAGGCAATGCTGACATGATCGCAGCAGTTAGCGATTCTGGTTGGATTAACGAGCACCTATTCGTGGATTGGTTACATCATTTCATATCTTTTGCTAAACCAACTCTTGAAGAACCAATTTTGCTTATCCTAGACAACCATGAAAGCCACATTAGCCTTGCTTGCTATCTGCTTTGTCGCCAGAGTGGAATAATATTATTGTCTCTTCCACCTCATACATCCCATCGCATGCAACCACTAGACCTAACATATTTCGGACCCATTAAGACTGCTTATAATAGAGAATGCGACTTATACATGGCTTCAAATGTGGGCCGAAAAATTACACAGTATGAGGTCGTAGAACTTTTTACGAAGGCTTTTAACCGCATCAGCAATATAGAGAAAGCAGCAAACGGATTCCACGCAGCTGGTATTTGGCCCATAGATACAACTAAATTTGATGAACAGTTTGTAGATGCAGCAACATCATCACTGGAAAATCCCAGCATTTTACAAAGAGCAGTGACCCCTGATTCACAAATATTACCAACATCAATTGAGCAGCAAAGACCAGCCACACCTTTGGTTAACTTAAATGAATCCATTCCACTTACAAATATTGTTAATGTTCCCATAATGCCACAACAAAAGAGTAAACAAACTTCCAGAAAAAAACATTCTACTGTAATAACGAGCACTCCGATGAAAGACAGTCTTGAGGAAAAAGAACAAAAAAAGAAATATAAAGAGCAGATAAAAGAAACTGAAAAGACCGTAAATACAAATAAAGGAAAAAAAGGAGTGAAAAATCTTAGAGCATTTGCAGATGAGAATTATGAAATTGAGAAGCAAAAGAGGAATGTACCACGCAAAAAGAAGAAAGTCGATAAAGGAGCTACGACGGAGAAAGAGTATTATTGTCTGATTTGTGCCGAAAAGTATGAAGATCCTCCAGGTGAAGACTGGATTGAATGTCACAAATGTAGGTTGTGGGCCCACGAAAACTGCACAAGTGGTGAAAGCACTTCAAAGGGTTTTCTCTGTGATTTTTGTAGGAGTTAGACCACGTTCGTTATTACCCCAACGCATCCGAGATTACCCCACACTGTGTCCGTACTTACCCCACGTGCTGTGGGGTAATCCCGGATACAAGGGTTTTGTTTTTTTGATACTAGTTGATTTTATTTTGAAAATATATCTACGTTAAGTATGAGAACAGAAGATTGATTAGTTTAAGTAAACTTTTGGCAATAAATAGTATTCGTAACTTGGTATGGTTTTGTTCTATTTCAATTCTCCCTTAAGTGTTCGCAATTACCCCACTCTCCCCCAATATTGTTAACTTGATAGAGGATAGTTTAACTCTGTTAGCTTGTCATTTAATTTTAACAAAAGATTTAATACTAGATTATAGTTTCGTATACTTACTTGATATTTGTACGCCGTTAACGGCAAAACATAGAGATCTCTGTACCTATTTTATTTTAAACAACTATTTTTACACCTATGTTTAACAAATAAAAAAAACGAGTGTGCTTATGACCACACGACTGAAGTGAAACTTCAAACGTATTTGGCTATGAGAGGAAGAGAGAAAGAAAATGTGCGCGCGCACTGATTTCTCTTGCTTATATCCCCCACTCAACTCCCGTTCGCCTCGCCCGTAGCCCGTAGACATGGGTCGTACTAGCAAAATCGAGTACCAGGGCTTCCAAGTACGTCCACCTTAAGAAATCAGGGCTTAAAACCAGGGCTCAAGATACTTTCAAGTATTTTCTATCTGCATCGAAAATTGATCCATAACTTCATACAAATAAGAAGTACAATCGCGTAATCAAACAAAAGCCCTGTTGGAAGTAAAAAGTACTTGCATAGGAATTTGATCTCACGGATCAATTTCCTTTTCAAATTCCTATAAATAAGGAGCACAATCGCGTTTACAAATAAATACTTTTACAAACCATTAAAGTAAAAATACTTACATACGAAATTGTTCCGTAGACTCTTACGGAGTTGTATGGAGTGTCCGAGGTGTGGTAAGAGTCTTACCACACCTCGGACACTCCATACAACCCTCGCAAAATAATTACCTAGTACTACTACATAAACAAATGACGTTTGTATACGTGCAAATGTGTGCGTGAAATCTAGTAGCGTAAAAAAAATGGCGCGGTAAACAATTTGTGTCGGGGAACCGAACGACGACGGCGGTGGTGGCGGCGCTGCCCGAACGTGTGCATTATTATGAAGTGACCATGTAGTTCAATTGTTTATTTATATAGTCGGGTTCGTAATGAAATAAAAACACTTAGTTTAAATGACTTATCTGTAAATAATCGGTTATTAAATCGCATGTTATTAAAAATGTGAAATCTTACAAACAGTTTATGTAAATACGAATTCGGAAAAGCATCACAATATCCAACCATCGTGATTAAAACTCAAATTGAACTTTTAAATCGCAAAATTGTGTGTTCGTGTCAGCAATACAGCGCTGCGGTTAGCGAGCGCCCTTGCTAAAGAGTCGGCGACGAATACCTCGAAGTGCGGGGTGAGGTGCTGTATCTGATATGAGGGCGAGGAAGGGAGTGTCCTTTCTGTACGTAGTACTATTAAGTATTCTGTGCTCTTACTGATAAGGAGCATGATCGCATTTGCGAAAACAAACGCGGTTGTTGAACTATTTGAGTACCTACGTACTCGAGCGTCGAGGCACGACGGAGCGAGATACTTTCAAGTATTTTCTATCTGCATAGAAAATTGATCCATAACTTCATACAGATAAGAGGTACAATCGCGTATTCAAAAGCCCCGTTGGAAGTAAAACTACTTGCATAGGAAATTGATCAATGACTTCCTATAAATAAGGAGCAAAATCGCGTTTACAAATAAATACTTGCAAACCATTAAAGTAAAAAATACTTGCATACGAAATTGTTCCGTAGACTCTTACTGATAAGGAGCATGATCGCATTTGCGAAAACTAACGCGGTTGAGTACCTACGTATTTGAGCGAGTAGCCGTATAAGGTACTTTATAGTCTCGCAAGTATTTTGAGTCGGTACCTGGTGTGCGTACTTGGAAGCAAAAACCTGGTCGAGTAAATACGTACCTTCCCTACTCGCCCGATCACACTTTTCGTAACGCTTACGTCACGCGTTCGCCAGCTTACTCTCCAAGTCAAGTGTGCGTAAAGAAGTTTCACGTAAATAATTTTGACACAACAAAAATCGAATTTGACAGTCGCGACTCGTCGACACGTGGTACTTATTTGCCCTAACCCCGTGTATTGTTTTTTAGAGCCGCAGGCGCGGACGGGGCGGCCTTGGCGTGTTTATTAAGGAATTTTTCACTTTTTCTATGGAAAATATGAAAAATTATTACCTACATGTTGAGTTTTAGGAGTTTATGGGTTTTATAAAGGGGGTCGAAATTTTCATTATTTTTGCGATGGGACGCACCATTTTCGAGATATAAGCAAAAGAAAAAAACTTCATACGTATTTGGCTATGAGAGGAAGAGAGAAAGAAAACGTGCGCGCGCACTGCTTTGTCTTGCTTATATCCCCCACTCAACTCCCGTTCACCTCGCCCGATCACACTTTTCGTAACGCGTTCGCCAGTTTACTCCCCAAGTCAAGCGCGCGTAAAGAAGTTTCACTTCAAAAACATACAAACAGCCGAACATAGTACCTCCTCCTTTTTGTGAAGTCGGTAAAAAATACTTGCATACGAAATTGTTCCAAAGGAAGCATGATCGCATTTGCGAAAACTAAAGATAACGTCGGACAGGACGGATCCGAAGAAAAGCGAGTAGCCGTATAAGATACTTAATAGTCTTGCAAGTATTTTGAGTCGGTACCCGGTGTGCGTACTTGGAAGCAAATACCTGGTGTAAAAACCCGGTCGCATATTTATGCGACCGGGACCGGGTTTTTACACCAGGTATTTCCAGCTATTTTTTACGTACCTTCCCTACTCGCGATCACACGTTTTCGTAACGCATTCGCCAGTTTACTCCCCAAGTCAAGCGCGCCTAAAGAAGTTTCACTTCAAAAAAAACATACAAACAGCCGAACATAGTACCTCCTCCTTTTTGTGAAGTCGGTAAAAAATACTTGCATACGAAATTGTTCCAAAAGGAGCATGATCGCATTTGCGAAAACTAACGCGGTTGAGTACCTACGTATTTGAGCGAGTAGCCGTATAAGATACTTAATAGTCTTGCAAGTATTTTGAGTCGGTACCCGGTGTGCGTACTTGGAAGCAAATACCTGGTGTAAAAACCCGGTCGCATATTTATGCGACCGGGACCGGGTTTTTACACCAGGTATTTCCAGCTATTTTTTACGTACCTTCCCTACTCGCGATCACACGTTTTCGTAACGCATTCGCCAGTTTACTCCCCAAGTCAAGCGCGCCTAAAGAAGTTTCACTTCAAAAACTTTGACTTTGACTTTGCAATGTGCCCTGCCCACGGCCACTTAAGTTTGGCAATTCTTCGGGCTATGTCGGTTACCTTGGTTCATAGAAAATGTATGTATGTACATACGAATGTGATGTGGGAAAATTTTAGCTTTGCAGTGAAGCCCGCCAAAATGTGCGTCAGCTTTTATATGTAGTTGTTCTCGATTTTGTGCCATGCTGACCGGGCCTTTAGACTTACAACTTGCAGTATTTCTGCCAATGGCTTCCGATGGCCCATCGCTCCCCAACCAGTGGCTGTGGCCACTTTAGCCATGTCGTTCCCTCTATGAAGACATGCTGGTATCACTTCCCGATTGAATCTTATCCTGAAAGGAAAAGATTTTGTTTTGTTTTTCATTTGTTTAGGTTACAATTTTCACCGGAGGGGCTTATGGCTAAGTAATATCAGCCGCACTACGGGTTGATCGATCAGGTTAAGCTACGCTTGCTGCGGTTGGTCCATGTATGGGTGACCATCTTTACATACCAAAACCCCTCCGTGCCTCGGAAAGCACGACAAACCATTGGTTCCGGCTGTCATTCGTGGATCTTTGACAGACGTTACGGGTAGTCAGGAGCCCGAAAGTCTGACAACCAGTCTTACCAAGGGGTATCGTATTACCCCGTAACTGGGTTGTGGAGGTCAGATAGGTAGCCGCTCCATGTAAAATACTGGTTTTTTAGCTGCATCCGATTATACTGGAAGCCGACCCCGACATATTTGGGAAAAGGCTAGGCAGACGACGAAGCGTTTCGACGTCCCTGCCACTTTTTATATGTAGATTCGGGGCAGAAGACACGCCCAGTTTATTACAAGAACTATCGCAGTCCACTGCTGGCCATAGGCCTCTCCTAGACTGCGCCACATCACCCTGTCCTCCGCCTTCCTCATCCAGTCACCCCAGCCATCTTCTTTAGGTCGTCCGTCCATCTAGCTGTAGGGCGTCCCACACTACGCTTGCCGGTACGCGGTCTCCGCTCCAGGACTCGTCTGCTCCACCGGCCATCGGTCCTTCGACAGACATGGCCAGCCCACTGCCACTTCAGTTTGCTTACTCTGCAAGCTATTTCGGTAACTCCGGTTTTTTTCCGGATAATTTCATTCCTGATTTTATCCTTCAAAGAGACTGCGAGCATAGCTCGCTCCATAGCGCGCTGATTACAAGAAATAACTGACGACTAACCTAGCTCCTGTTGCCAGTAATGCAATATCATGGTACTTGGAAGGAGGCTTGTAGTTCGGATGACCGATGATCTTTACCACTTCATATTTCTGCCACAAGTCGGGGTGGTCTGTTCTTTTTAGGACGCCCAAAGCGGCGAACTTTATTTCTCCTCTGTAACAAAAAATATAATTAAAGGTACGTCCCCCTAGCTAGATGAACCGACGACGTTATGAAAGTGGCTTGGATAGCTGGATGTGGAAGGCGGAGGACAGGGCGTTGTGGCGCAGCCTGGGAGAGGCCCATCGTCCTGTCGTCGAATTAGCAATAGGCCTCTATAAAAACTAAAACCCGACTACTGAAAAGGATGAAACAAGAAAGTACCTTCCCGTGATCGCATGCTACCATAGCTTATAAGTATGTTAGTACAGCGGCATGCGACCACGGCAAGGTACTTTCACATCTGCTCACCCCTTTGCTGAATCATCATCATCATCATTTCAGCCGAAAGACGTCCACTACTGGACATAGGTCTCCCCCAAGCACCTCCACTTCGACCGGTTTTGTGCTTCTCGCATCCAACAAGTTCCTGCGGCCTTCACAAGGTCGTCGGTCCACTTTGTGGGAGGCCTTCCAACGCTACGTCTTCCGGTACGCGGTCGCCACTCCAGAACCTTTCAGCCCCATCGACCATCTGTTCTGCGAGCAATGTACCTACACTGCCCACTGCCACTTAAGTTTGGCAATAGGCTAGTTTCCTAAAAAACTCTAATTAGTCCGTCAGTTAGATTATCGAAAAATAATGGACCCTTATTTTTTCTTTTGTCAATCAAACAAAAAATGACAAAGATAAAGCACGTCAAAATTTGGGAGTGGGGGGTCGTGACGTCACGCCGTGCTAAAAAGTGTCGCACGGCGTGACGTCACGACCCCCCACTCCCAAATTTTGACGCGCTTTATCTTTGTCATTTTTTGTTTGATTGACAAAAGAAAAAATACGGGTCCATTATTTTTCGATAATCTAACTGACGGACTAATTAGAATTATTATTTTTTTACCCAGGAAACTACCCTATTCTTCGGGCTATGTTGGTTACCTTGGTTCTCCTGCGGATCTCTTCATTTCTGATTCGTTCACGCAGAGAAACTCCAAGCATAGCCCTCTCCATTGCCCTTTGGGTGACTTTCAGCCTTCTAATAAGGCCCATTGTGAGCGACCACGTTTCAGTACCATATGTCATCACTGGCAACTCGCACTGGTCAAAGACTTTCGTCTTGAGACACTGCGGCATGTGGGATGAGAAGATATTGCGAAGCTTCCCGAACGCTGCCCAGCCGAGTCGGATTCTTTGGAGAATACAGGCGTTAATTAAGTCATGTTTTAATATACTTACAGAGCAGGACTTGATATGCAGTGAGCAGCTGAGAGAATGTACCTATCACTGATGACGGAGCCGCCACACATCCACTCCGCGTTGTCAGGGTCATCTCCGTAGCCAATTAGAGCCTGGTGAAAGAAGTGGCCATTTTGAATTCACTGGTTCAAATTAGGAAGAGAAAACTCCGGAATGCTACTCACCACCATTTCTTACTGGATAACAGCCCGATTGGGGATTGAAACCAGGACTCCAGCATAGCTATTCACAAACACTCGATACGCTTCCGTATCGTATCGAACATCAATGAATGTTATCGTAGGAGTCTTCTCAACGCTGTTCACAAGTCCAAAACCCGACAATTTTGTCAGTTTAAATCAAATAGACGCCCGCTATTCTCCCAACAGCTATTTGCTGTCGGGGGCAAGTCAAATCAGATTACAGAAATGTGTCGTTTTCGATACGATAGCCTGTCGTAAGGTTGTGAATAGCTATGCAGCTCAGCAAATACGTTTGCGACCACCCAAACAAGGAAAAAGTGTCATCAGGGTTTCCCTACTTGGAAATTTTTGCAACCTGGATTTTAGATTTGTGCTTGGTTTTTGAAAGAAACTGCCTAGCCTTAACAAAACCCTTATGTTTGGCTTGGCTTTCAGTCTAACTGAATGCAGCTGAATACCGGTATTTTATATGGAGCAACTGCCTATCTGACCTCCACAAGACTTACTTACTCCTGAAGTCCTTACTACCGGTAACGACTAGCAAAGATCTACGAATGAAGTATATATAATTGTTTGCTGAACCGGACGACGTCATTACGTCAGCGCCGGCTGTCGCTGAAAATCAGCGCTGGGGCTTTGTCTTGCATAGGGCCGCAGCATTATGCTGAGCGACAGCCGTTTTGCGTGGATGTAACGCATGTTTCCCGCTACCTTTTTTATATTTTATTTTTTGTGTTTATGTTCCTTTTTGCGTCATGTTCACCGCAAATAAACTTATTTTCTTTATTTTTTCTTTAAGTGCTTTTCAAAGCATGGCCCCTCCGTGCGACTTGATATGATATGGATGTCAGTCCGCGGATTGTTGACTCATCCTCGGACCACATGTGCGGTACAGGAGTGATCTTATATTAGGTAGGTATATTAAATACTAACCATATGAGGGTACTCATTCCTTTGAGCGTCATATCCGCCAGCTATGACAGTTTCAAGCTTCATGGGGTTGCTGTAACACATGACGCTATCATCCAATTCTGCTAATTCATCGTACTTGTTACATTTGATTTTTCTGTAGAATTTTTCAAGACATTCTAAAAGAAAAAGGCATTTTTTATTACACCTGCGGGAGCGGGACAATACTGTACAGCTAAGGTTTCTTACAAGAGCGGTGGCCAATATATATCAGCGTATAATGGTCCCACTGCTGGGACACTGTCCTCCTCTTTGTGAGGAGTGGGCAGGCTGTGAGGTGGATTGGTAGTGGTAGCAGGCGCTTTACGTTGTGTAATTTATTTCATCATCACTGCTCTCAAAACGGTGAAGGAAAACATCGTGAGGAATCCGGTATGTCCTTAAGGCGGTACCCCGACCAAATAACCTTGAGCATTCGCGACAGAGACAGAGAGCGACACGACTTCCTTGTACGAAAGGGATGCAGCGTACCCTGCGTACGCCCCTTTATCATAAAACTCGCAAAATTTTTGGAATTATTTTAATAAAAAAAGAATAGCGATCTTTTTAAATAAATTAAAACATGGATTATTTAGATTTTTAAATTATCTATCCATTGGTGAAATCCTCAAATTAATAGAACGTCAACTTTAGCAAAAGATGCATGCAATCAATAATTTTAGTCACTTTTTTTAAAAGGAGATTTTAAATGTATTAGTAACATATAAAAACAAATAATAACGGGCAATGTGATGATAGGATATCGAACATTAATAATGTGCTTTCAAATGTAGTTTATTTCTCATAATTATTGAGTTAATAGCCTCTGAATAACGAAGAAAAACGCGGTTTTGTTCGAGGTACCGCCTTAAACCAAGAAGACCTAGACGTGACATTCACCAACTCGTACTGAGGAGGGCAACGCATTTTTGGGTTTTACTCAGTCGGAGCTGGAGTCTGGATTTGTGCCCAATTGAGAGCAATAGGCTCGCCCCCAGTGATTTAAATATGTCGGAGAAATTATTAGTACAGAAGCTGACTTGACAACGAGGCGGAAGCGCAATAACGACCACGCTTTGATGGTGTCATTTGTTTGACTATTCGGAACGCCAGCGCTATCTGGTGGCGCTTGACAGAGTCTAGCCTGAGTTCGTGGGGAGTAGAAGAGAGCGTGCAGCGAGGTGGAGCGGCTCTCTTGGCGATTGGACATCATACGAACAACATGTGCTCAGAAACTGTCCCGCGTTCCGTATCTGGTTGTATCGTGTACCTATAGTGTGTGATTTGCTAGTGTGATTTAATTGTTCGTGAAATTATAATCTGATTTGAACTGCAAACCGTTTTTCTATTGCGCAATAACCAACACTGTACCCATAGTTCGCCCACAGTAATCAAATCAAATCAAATCAATTTATTTGCGATAAGTGTTGGTACAATATTGGTCTTAATTAACATAAATATTATAATATTATTATTATGGATCCTTAACACTTAGTCATATTACTGTGACATGCAAATATTTATGTTTTTAGTTAATAATATAAGAAATCGATAAAAAAATAATAAGTTATGATTCTATTAAAATTACAATTGGATAGCATTATTATTATTAGAAAAATGCCACGTGTTAATTAAATTATTATAATTGTTATTTATTTTTCAATGTCTTATTAAATATGTCGTTTACCGAGTAGGTAGAAATTCTTTTCCCTTAACCATGCTTTAAGACACTTCATAAATTTATTAGCTGGTAGGATTTTAATGCTGACAGGTATAGCATTAAATATGCGACCACACATTGCATAGCTATTCTTACTATAGAGTGCTGTCCTAGGAATTATGGGCAAAACTATTCTATTTTTGTGTCTAGAACTTTTTGGATACAGTTCATGGGCTTTTTTAAACAGTTCTGGGTGCATTTTAACAAATTTCGCGCATTCAAAGATGTACAGACTAGGTAAGGTTAGTACCTCGAACTTTTTGAAAAAGGGCTTTCATGATTCCCATGGACGTATTCCCGCTATGGCGCGGATGCATTTTTTCTGTGCGATAAAAACTCTGACTTTCCGTTGAGTAGTTAAAATATGGCTGATAATAACGAGACACATATGCCTTCTCCGTTAAATATAATATGGGAGTCAAATATAACTAGCAAAATGTACAGACGCCAGCACATCAAGATTCAAGCTACTACAATCTGTCAAATTTCTTTAATAGATTTTCAACTTTATTGCTAAAGAATAAGGTTCAAAATTGATTGGGAAAATTTGACAGTTTCGGGTAGCTTGATGTGCTGGCGTCTGCACATAAGGTACACCTTTGCCTAATCTTTCGAGGAATACAGGAACGCTGTTGTGTAAAAGCTTAAAAGGAAAAACGGAACTCTTATAAGATCACTTCGTTGTCCGTCCGTCTGTCAGGACCCTTTTTCTCAAGAATGCGTGGAGTTATCAAGTTGAAATTAATATCAAATACTCAGGGCTGCAATCCCTTGAAGCAGTGAAGAAAGCAAACTTCTAAGCCAACGCAATCAAAAGATACGGGCTTTTATGTTCCGGAATCAAAACCTATAGGGTACTTCCCGTTGACCTAAAATCATGAAATTTGGCATGAAGCAATGTCATGTAGCACAAGTAAAGGAAAAATCCGAAAACCGTTGTAGTTATATTACAAAAAAAAAACCGTTTTAATCTAAATAGATTAAAACGGTTTGACTTTACCGTTTTTTTTTTTCTTGCAATAACTAACCGCTAAGGAAGTAAATACTATTTTACAAAGACCACACACCCTAATTGCGTAACACGCTATCAATCGGAATCAGAATCATTTTGAAGCAAATTGCTAATCCATTGCTTCATAAGTTCGAAAATTTTTTTCTGCTCAACACGTAAATAACGCAATGAATGTTGTTGAACTGTCAAAATGAAACCGATTCCGATTGATAGTGTTACGCAATTGCCCCGCAGGAATAAACTAAAGGACTCACCGTCGCTAGCATTTGCGTAGTTATGGATTAAGAATCCGAAATCGTAGAAACTGAAACTTAAAAAAAAAACAGTAGCTTAATCAATGGCGTAGCGTGACTTGGCGGGGCCCCGTATTAAAATTTGTTTGGGGGCCCTTAGGAAGGCTAAAGATGTCTCACAAAAAAAAAAAAAAAATCATAAAATTAAATGAAATATTTATTACAC
This sequence comes from Amphipoea oculea, assembly GCA_945859645.1. Classification (NCBI taxonomy): domain Eukaryota; kingdom Metazoa; phylum Arthropoda; class Insecta; order Lepidoptera; family Noctuidae; genus Amphipoea; species Amphipoea oculea. Next base: position 9,924,930 of record OX243891.1, on the reverse strand, counting down.
TTTTTCCAAAATTTTTACAAACAATTCAAATTAAATATACAATCTTCTTGCCTTTTTTCGGCAAATTGATTTATTAAATCATTTAAGTATAGCTGATTTGCTTTTTTTGACTTTTGTAATTTGTGAAATAAAAAAAAAATTGGGAAGTTTTTATTAATTTTTGCTTACGCACGTTGGGGGCCCCCGTGGTCCGGCCGGGGGCCCCGTATAATTGATAGCGCAGATACGGCGGTAGCTACGCCCCTGAGCTTAATTTAGTTGGCACACCATAAAACACCCTCATTTAAATTGTCTCGTTGATTTGAAGATCGCAAGCGCTACTGCTGAGCTAGGCACAAATTTGTCGGCCCCGACACTGACCTCTATTATTACGAGTACGCTGGACTAATATACTCACAGATATAGATACACCTAGATAACGCAAGAGCAACTACTTCGCGTGCCAAAAACGCACTAGCTTGCGTTCAAAAATCGTAAGTCGCCACTTTCGCGCTCAGTCCTGCGTACTGCTGGCTGGGTGAGCGTGAGCGAGAGCGCGAGCTTGTGACGTCATAGTAGATTAGTAGGTAGTCAAAAAATGGCACGCTTGGTTTTCATTCACAGAGTACTTTTTGATAGACTGAGAATACAGTTCGTAATACTTGCGTTATCTAGGTCTATCTATATCTGTGAATATACTATACGAAATGACAGTTGTTCTTTGTGCCGATTCAAAGCGCCCCCGCTCGAGCGTCTCAGGAACTAAAATTGACACATTGCTGCGAATAGCCGTTGTGTTTTTTGGTACAGACGCCAGCACATCAAGTTACCCGAAACTGTCAAATTTTCCCAATAAACTTTGAACCTTACGCTTTAGCTATCAAGTAGAAAATCTATTAAACAAATTTGACAGATTGTAGTAGCTTGATGTGCTGGCGTCTGTACGTCTCATAATTTAGGTCTAAATCGTGGAATAAGACATGTTTTTTGTGTTTACTACGAGATAAATTAAGAACATTTTTATCGTGAGAGTATGCACAACTTGTAAAACTCGTTATCAAAAATATTAGTTCCAAGGACGCTTACGTTGCTATCAGCGCCAAAATGGCGAAAATCAAATGTCTTCGTTTTATCATCTATAGCTTTGTATGTTAGTACAGCGGCATGCGACCACATGAAGGTACTTTCTTGTTTCATGTTTTCAGTAGTCGGGTTTTAGTTTTTAAACTTATTTTTTATTTAATTATTTTGGGGCTTATTTCAGTAATTTTTTTTTTTTTTTTGAAATGTGCTAATTAAGCCGGCCTGATTAAAAAAAAAAATCTTTTTGGTCATGACTTCATGGCCGCTAAAGGGCGCCATATTCAATTTATTGTGATGTCACATAACTTATAACCAGCGGACGATCAAGTCTCTTCCAAAGATACCTCATTTGTCCAATTGACAACATTTCAAACCTGACACGACCTTAAAACAAAAATACTGTTTCTTTATTTTCGTATCCTGAGTTCAAATATATTTTTATTTTATTTTTTTATTTCTAAATTTCTGAGAAAAAAAATAAAAATCAAAAAACAGGTGATGACGTCACATAAACGGCGGAATGAGGTAGTTACCTTTGCGCATTCCAATGTCTTTGATTGAAAACATTATATCAAACAAGACATGTCAATGTCACCTAAGAAGTGTAACTAGAAAACAACTAAAAAACTGAATTGAATTCAACAATATTTTTTCCAATCAACTCGACACGCTGCTTACTGTTAATATTATCAATTTTTGATTAATAATTCGCCAATAAAATGGATCCCAATGAAAAATATACGCCAATGACGGAACCAAAACAACGACTGAGACAAGTGACATCTAACAGTTTTTTTGACGGGTCACAATAAAGCAAAGGTCTCAGAATAATAACTAAAGCAGCAAAGGTAATATCGCCATTCTACCGTCATCTGGCACTTACGTCTTTTTAGAATACACCGAATTTCAAAGTTAAAATTATGAATGAAAAGTACATAATTTCGAAAAACGAAAAAATATGTGTGCCCTAGATTTGAATTTACTTTTATATAACGTAATAATACATGCAGGTTAAAAATATGAAATCTTGTCAATTATGACAAGGAGTTTAGAAGTTATGAGGGAACAGATGAACATACATACATACATACCGCTCAAAATCATAACCCTCTTTTTTGCTTCGCCGTAGTCGGGTAAATAGAGACACGGACAGACAGACAGCATAAAATGACTCACTTTTCCTGAACAGCACGACAGTCCGGACAGCACACTATTGGCTTCAGAAAATTATATGAACAAAACTGAAATATTAAAATATGGCAATAAGTTTAGTTTTTTTTTTTTTTTTTATCTACAGGATGCAATTAAATTCATGGGCATCCTTTTAAGAGGTCATTGTACTCATCATTATAAACAACTCTTACTATGGGACCAAACCTGAAATTGCGAAAAAAAAATCAGCCGTTCCATACATTTAGACGAGTTATGCGAACATAAATGTAGGGAACAGCTGATTTTTTTCGCGACTTCAGGTTTGGTCCCAAAGTAAAAGTTGTTCATAATGATGAGTACAATGACCCCTTAAAAGGATGCCCATGAATTCAATTTCACCCTGTATAGAAAGAATGCACAGGAAAAATACAAAGGAAACTAACGTAAACATGAAAAAAACAAAAATCGTGGCCAACAAGGCTCATCTAAGCTCAGCATAATGCAGCGATTAAAACATAATGAGAGGCCAACGACCTCCGTAATTGTCGCGCTTTGACTCGCTTTTGGTCGCTCCTGGTTTCTGTGGGCTAAAATTACCCAACCAAGACTATGGCCGCGTGGTGGATTACGGCTCTCTCACAGAAATGTGGCCTGTGTCCCAGCAGTGGTAACATTATAGGCTGATTATGTTTATGCTATCCTTGATTTGAGGTTGAATACGTCGATGAGTATCTCTATCTTGGTCAAATAGTCTCTTACCAGGCAAGACAAAACAAAGAGGTTCCAAGACCCACCGAAAATGCCCGGAAGAGCTATTGAAAGATCTAATGCAAGGGATCTTCGAGACTCATTGACGTATGCATACCTACTTCTCATCCTCACATATTATGGTGGACAACCATGTCCTTTGACAAATCAGCAGAGGTCCACGCTCGAGGTTTGCCAGAGGGCTATGGAACGGAGTATTCTGGGTATCAAACTAACAGACTGGGTTAGGAATACGACCACGTTCCATCACAAAAATAACTGATGTCACTTGGAAAGCTGCCACGCTAAAATGGCCTGGATACATCTGCCGCGTGTCAGACGAACAATGGGCCAAACTTACGACCCAACGGGTTCCTCTTAATGGCAAACGACATCGTGGCAGGCCCAGACGGAGATGGCGGGACGAACTGGACTCCTTCAACAAGAACTGGTCCTTAGCAGTTTTGAACAGAGAGAAGTGGAAAGAGAGTAGGGAGGCCTTTGCTCTGCTTTGGGACATCACAGGCTTATAATAATAATATATCCTCGGCCACCATTCGGTCTCAAGTCTTAACCTTACTTATTTGGACATCTCAATGTATAGCCAGTAAGTAAGTCGAAGTATGAAGTCACCTAGACACCATTTCCTTGAAATGAGAAAAAGGAGGATCTAAGGTACCTTTGGAAATTTTAAACTTTTCAAATTCTTCCATTCGGACTCACAAGTGGTCAGTTTTGTGCAGACGCCTGCGGAACTGTCCCTCATCACACACGACGAGCCTGGAAGATAATTAAACTTTTAACAAACTACATCTTTTTAACATGACAACGTTGGGTAGGCCTTTGGTGTGGGATGCAACCTATGTCGACACCCTCGCGCCATCCCATCTTCCTAGCACGGCGGGCGGTGCTGGGGCGGCTGCTGCAGGAGCAGAAAACCTCAAACGGCGCAAATATAACAACCTTATTGGGAGCTATATGTTTGAGCCGTTTGGGGTTGAAACTCTAGGGCCTTGGGGTCCGAGTGCTCATCGAATATTTCGAGATATCGCCAAGCGTGTGGTTGACTCTTCGCGTGACCAGAGGGCTGGCCTATGTTTAGTCCAAAGAATAAGCATTGCAATCCAACGTGGTAATGCTGCCAGCCTTTTGGGCACTTATCCCATTGACAGCGATGCGGACGAATTTTTTGATGCCCAATGAGCTCATCTTTTTTATTTTTATTTGTATATATATATTTTAGTTTGTGTGGTAAATAATCATAATCAAATAAATAAAGCGCTTTCCCATGACAACTAATGATAAAAAAGATGATGAATCTTTCACTGCAGCCTTTCACAGAAGTAGCCATTGAAGTGCATTGAAAATGTTGAGTAGTGATTTTAATTGTATTTTAAATTGTACTCTATTTGTATTTTTTATCGTATTTCAAATTGTATTTATGTTTTTTTTTTTTAATTGTACTTTAGGGTACCTACTACCTACTTAATGTAAGTTAGATGGATGTGTATCTTTGTAGTAGGTAGTAACATTGTATTGGCGTTATAGTTTACAAAATTTTGAATAAATAAATAAAAAAGACGGGTTGCACTCCTGGAGTGCCGGCAGAAGTGAAAACTTGAATATTAACGTTGAAATAAATCAATAAAAGTGACGCAGAAATAGTGAAAAAAAATTAGTTATATTATATTAATTCAATTAATAGAATTAATATAATATAACTAATTTTTTTTCACTATTTCTGCGTCACTTTTTTCATTAATCGATGCACTTTGTTCAATTTCCATATTTTAAACACTTTATATACACGAATTTTACGAATACACAGCAGTGTGGCTACTACACAGACGGTCGAGCCATCAGCTGTCCATCCATCCATCCACATCCACGTCCACCATCACCGTCACCGTCACCGTCACCGTCACCGTCCGTCCGTCCGTCCGTCCGTCCGTCCGTCCGTCCGTCCGTCCGTCCGTCCGTCCGTCCGTCCGTCCGTCCATCCATCCATCCATCCATCCATCCATTATCGTGTCTCACTTGGTTCACTTCGGTTGGCGCCGCCGTAGAAAGAGAGGGGGGGGGGAATCTCTCCTGACGGTCACGTGTCCTGACGCGAGTTTCACATTTTTTACCCATTACAAAAAGTGTGCAACGCCGTTAAAGAAGTTTTCACTTCAAAAATCTTCTGCCTAGCCTTTTCCCAACTATGTTCGTCGGCTTCCAGTCTAACCGGATGCAGCTGAATACCAGTATTTTACATGGAGCGACTGCCTATCTGATCTGACAACCTAGTTGAAAGTGGCGGCTTACGATTTTTGTACGTAAGCTGGTGCGATTTTTAGCACGCGAAGTAGTTGCTCTTGCGTTATCTAGGTGTATCTATATCTGTGGATATAACTGTCAAAATTTCTCCTCGAATAAAGTTGTTGGATGATTGAGAAATCAGCCCTAAAATTCATAGCACACATCAACTCGGAAAGGGATCGTTACCGTATCAACTCGAGCCGTTCAGTATTCTTTGTATGAAACTCCCTACTGCAACGCACACTAATCGGAATAGTAACGTAATCGCCTCATCTCGGGACAACCTCACGAACCTTGGTGCGGTGCGTGGTCAACTTACAGTTCCCGCGCTTACGGCTCGTCGTCCCCACGCTTACGTCTCTCCGTACCCGAGCTTACGTCTCTTCGTCCACCCTTGCCCCTATCATACCCCTCCCGCGGCCTGCCTGCAGCACCATCAACCAGCGGTTGGCCAGCCATAAGCGCGGCGTCGCCTTGCCTATTCTGATTCGACGTATCGGAGCTTCAGCATAGCTATTCACAAACACTCGATACGCTTCCGTATCGTATCGAACATTAATCATTGTTATTGTAGGAGTCTTCTAAACGCTGTTCATAAGTCCAAAACCGGAAAATTTTGTCAGTTTAAATCAAATAGACGCCCGCTATTCTTCCAACAGCTATTTGCTGTTGAGGGCAAGTCAAATCAGGTTATCGAAATGTCAGGTTTTCGATACGATAGCCTGTCGTATGGTTGTAAATCAGGGCTCCGGTCCGCTTTGGTTATATGCTTACGTTAGGTTGACGCCTGTTTGACGGCGGCGAGGCGAAAGGCGATACGGTGACGATCCCTTTCCGAGTTGATAAGTGTGCTAGGGCTATGATAAAGAAAGAAAGAAAGAAAGAAAAAGTATTTATTGTGACTCGTACAGGAAGATCACAAACTAAACTAAACACAGTAAAAAATAAAAACCAAGTTATATAAAACAAAAAAGTAACAAAAAGAAAAATGAGACAGAAACTCCTATACGAGGCCAAAAGGCTCCTATCTCAGCATGATGCTGCGACATTTAAAAAATAAATGTCGCAACGCTGGTATTCTGATAGGGCCCGCCGCTGTGATGTCACGGGCAGTTACAGAAATAAAATAAAATAAATAAATATTAAAATAGATTTAACATGTAAAATATTAGATATTAGATATTTTTATATTTTTTATATATTTTTTTATATTAGATATTTTTTTTATGATCTTTAACCTAAAAAATAAAATGAGCTCAATTTAAAAATCAAACAGACAAATCCACGCTCTAAAAATGTATTAGCCTTTAACAAATACACCATTTCATTGTTTCCATAAACGCAATGTTTTCCAAATAGCCGTGAAACAGTTACAAGCATTTGCGCATGGAAATACTATTAGAGCCATGTTTTTACAATAATCATTTGAGATAATTGAAAGTGTTGAATTAACTGTTTGGAAATAACTGACAGATAACAATCTTAAAATAATAATAATATTCGTGACTGCCATTATCATCTCATCATCTACATAGCCTTTTCCCAACTATGTTAGGGTCGGCTTCCAGTCTTACCAGATGCAGCTGAATACCAGTATTTTACATGGAGCGACTGCCTATCTGACCTCCACAATCCAGTTACTGGGTAATACGATACCCCTTGGTAAGACTGGTTGTCAGACTTTCGGGCTTCTGACTACCCGGAACGACTGTCAACGATATACGAATGACAGCCGGGACCAACGGCTTAACGTGCTTTCCAAGGCACGGAAGGGTCTATGGTCACCCATCCACGGAGCAACATTGGCAAGCGTAGCTGCACTATTACTGACAAATGCGTGCACTGACAGGACAAGTCCACTTAAGCTGTGTTGTTCTTTCCTCAAAAGACCATTGCAAACAACAATCTACATGGTCTTAACAAGATTTGTCTGGACTTTAAAAGAAACTGTGACCTTTGAGTTTGTTTCGACCTTTCTTCTCAGAGTAGTTAGATAGGAAACACCATGTACATAGCTTTTTTTTTAATATCATTGACGTGTAAAAGTTATTGTACTAGACGCCATCACATCAAGCTACCCGAAAGTGTCAAATTTCCCCAATCAACCTTATACTTTAGCGATACTTGGGAAGAGACCAGATGGCATGACGTTGTTGCCTTGGAAGGTGGGTAGGCCTCTGGTGTGGGACGCAAAATGTGTCGATACCCTTGCGCCATCTCATGTTCCTAGCACTGCGGGCTGTGCTGGCGCCGCTGCTGCAGCTGCTGAGACCGTCAAGCGGCACAAATACTGTAACTTTATGGGCAACTACAGCTTTGAGCCGTTTGGGGTCGAAACGCTCGGGTCATGGGGCCCGAGCGCGCGTCTCCCTGTTTGAGGAAATTTCTCGCCGGCTGGTCGATACTTCACGTGACCAGAGGGCTGGGTCGTTCTTTGGCCAAAGAATTAGCATTGCCATTCAACGGGGCAATGCTGCCAGTCTTCTGGGCACGTTTCCGGATGACAGCGATGCGGACGAATACTTCGACGCCTAAGTGTTCTTTGTTTTTTATTTTTATTTATTTGTATTGTGAGTTAGTTAGTCTTTTATTTTAGTATCTAGTGTATATAGTTAGGTACTTATTATGAAGCAATAAATAAAATACCCCTTTAGCGATAAAGTTGAAAATCTATTAAAGAAAATTTGACAGATTTGAGTAGCTTGACATGCTGGCGTCTGTACGAACCTACTTACAGAAATAAAATCATTTATCATTTAGATATTTAGCTTTATTTCTAGGCAACGCAGATGTCCAATAAATGGCGGAGGTGATCGCTACATCAGGTGGACCATAGAGGCTTGTTTTCAACCTTAACGTTTTAAATTGGAACGAGTTACATACCTTCCACCTTGCTAGATAAAACATTATGGCACCGTAGAACTAAAAACAATAAAACAGCTGTTGGTTTCAAATCCATTTTTGAGCACACACGTCCATTTAACGCTACGAGCGCGTTTGTACTTGTGTCGGATTAAAAATGGCGTCGTCAACGAAATAAGGTTTTTCGCAAACACGTCAAAGTTCTTGTTGCTTTCGTGGGACACTATTATTGCCAGACAATCGGCATTCTGAATGTGTGATCACTTATTTCGAGATTGCTGGTAACCCTGTAATTGGCGACTGTGTAAGACCGAGACTTTTATGATTATAGTACTTAAGATAATGTATACAAAGAAGCTATTGGTGTACCTTAATAAATAAATAAATAAATTCCGGTCAGTTTCAATCCGACAAAATAAAATATTCTTGTTAACATTTTTCAATCAGGAAATTAGTAACACATACGAGTAACAGTTACTTGATATCTGATTCTGTGGTCCTAACACGACTGCACAGAGTAAACGGAACTTAAACTCCAACGGTTTAAAATTGAAAATGCCCGTTTTTTTTTTTTTTTTTTGTAACTGCTTGGAGTTTGGAGGTTGGCGGTGTGGTACCCTCGTGCCTCGAAAAGCACGTTAAGCCGTTGGTCCTGCGCCTGATCTCTCTCCGGTCGTGTCGGATTGCCGTCCCATCAGACTATGAGAGTGAGGGCAGTGGCGTGCATTGCATATAGGCATATAAGCAGTGCCTACTTCGATATATCAACATAAGCCTGTCAGTTACATTTTAGTGTGTGCGCCCTATTAAGAAACTCACTAAATTATCATACCTAACAAAAAACAAAATCTTCATACAAACACGCGCGGCAATAGGCAGTCGCCGGACGGCCTACTCGGCTCCCGTACTATTCGCACATTGTCATTGGTTTTTACTCGTTCAAGTTAATACGACAAAATTAAAAATACGTAAGTATGTCTCCCGCGTAATACCATGACGTTCGACCTTCGCAATTTATCACCCTTAAGTAGGCATGGCTCAAATAACCACACTTTTGACCTCACTTTTTTTCTGATAAGTGACCGCGTTTGCCTAGACTAGACCCGGCCTAGTGCCTACCTATTCTGAAAACCAATGCACGCCACTGAGTGAGGGAAGAGAGAGTGGGGCACATACTTGTGCATAGACACAGGTGCACTTCCTCGCCAAAGGCTAGTCTCTGTTGAAATTGGTCGCTATGGCTGAAAATATACGGTCTATAGGTCTATACGCACGGACAGGTTACACATGGTAGCTTACACGTTTGCCAGCCACGAATACGTTGAGGAGCGGCGCTTTTATTATTTATTAATGTGAAACTTCTTTAGGCGCGGTAGACATTTTTTGGAATGGGAAAAAACCATTGAACTCGCGACACTATTACCGAGACCGCGCTACATTCGGATGTGTTCGGCTGTCCTCGGGATGTACTCTGTTTTAATGTATTTCCGATATGTCACTGAGTCATGGCAAAGTATTCTGTTTATGTTTTGTTTATAAAATACACACGTTACTATTATATACAATCGTTTGGGGTTGAAACACTAGGGCCATGGGGTCCGAGTGCCCACTTAGTTTTTCGAGATATCGCCAAGCGGCTAGTCGACTCTTCACGTGACCGTGGCTGGCCTATTTCTTGGCCAAAGAATTAGCATTGCCATACAACGTGGCAATGCTGCCAGCCTTTTGGGCACTGTTCCCGTTGACAGCGATGCGGACGAATTCTTTGATGCCCTTTGATTATTTTGTTTATTTTTTCATATAATTGTACATATTATTATAGTTTATATGTTAGCTTATGTTATAAAAATACACACGTAACTGTTCAAGTTTTCACTTCTGTCGGCACTCCCGGAGTGTCACTTTTTTATGATTTTTCATAGCACACCTTCATTCACGTAAAAAACAAATAAAACAGAAACCTTTGAAAGACCTGATATCTATTTACAAAATCTTAATTTTTAACAAAAAAGTTTTACATTAAGCAATATATTATTGTCTTCTTCTTTATCTCTTTTTTTCTTCTCCGATGGTCTTCCTCATCACTGCTTCTCCGTTATGCTCTCAATCCATGGTACATAATGATCGATCCTGGTGTACAAGCCGGAGCTACCGAAGTGACCACAGGCTCTTCCATACGATGTGACGCCTATTATTGTGTATAAACACTTTGATTTCTTCTCGTTGGCCTTAATTTGGAGGGGGCCGCCACTGTCGCCCTGAGGGGAGAATAATAAATTCAGTCATAAAATCGGAATTTTGGGAGTTGGCGGTTTAATACCCCCGTGCCTCGGAAAGCACGAGTAAAGCCGTTGGTCCTGCGCCTGATCTCTCCGCGGTCGTGTCGGATTGCCGTCCCATCGAACTATGAGAGTAAAGGAAAAGAGAGTGCACCTGTGTTTGCGCACACACTTGTGCAATATAATATCTCCTGCGTACTTGGCTAAAGATAATTTTATTTTGCAAATATGGGTAAGATATAACGATGACAAAAAAAAAACATATAATAGTACAGTCATATTTTACCACGTCGCTCAGCGCGCTATGGAGCGAGCTATGCTCGGAGTTTCTTTGAAGGATAAAATCAGGAATGAAATTATCCGGAAAAGAACCGGAGTTACCGACATAGCTTGCAGAGTAAGCAAACTGAAGTGGCAGTGGGCTGGCCATGTCTGTCGAAGGACCGATGGCCGGTGGAGCAGACGAGTCCTGGAGTGGAAACCGCGCCAGCGTAGTGTGAGACGCCCCCCAGCTAGATGGACGGACGACCTAAAGAAGGTGGCTGGGGTAGACTGGATGCGGAAGGTGGAGGACAGGGTGCTGTGGTGCAGTCTGGGAGAGGCCTATGTCCAGCAGTGGACTGCGATAGGCTGAGTTGACTGACTGATTTTACCACGCAGGTATGCAAAAGATTTAACATCGATTTATAACTAAATAAATACAATTTTAAAATATTAATTAATTATACATCATGATTATGCACTAGCTTATATAAGAACTCTTTCTCAGTTAGGAACTCCTTAATAGTATATGCTTTCGCCACTAGAGAGCTTCGGAGTCTCTTTTTAAATAGTGATAGCGGAAGCTCTTTCCATGTCTTCGGCAATTTGTTATAAATGACTGGCGCCATGCAGTAGACACTTTTGCGCATAAGTGCTGTATGGCTGGCTCCAGACATAGCACACTATTATCACGTCTATTGCGCGGTCTAAATCGACTCGGATTTGTCTTTACAAACAGCTACTTCCAAAATGTATAATATTTAATAAACAAGGTAATGTTAATATTTTGTAATTTCTAAAGTACTGTTCACAACTGTCAGTGGGTTTAAGTTTCATTGCTCGAATGCATTTTGTTTGTACCTTGAAAGCGGTCTCTCTTTCATTAGAGTTTCCCCAAAATATGATCCCATACCGTAAATGTGGCGCGGGCCTACGGACGGAGAGTAATGGGTAGCTCACCGTCCGATCAGGACCAGGCCCGTGCCGGACGGCGCGTACGTGTTCCACGCGCGCCACAAAGAGATGTTAGCAAAAAGGAAGGCGCCTGCCAGGGCCGAAGCCTGCCGGGGGTGCGGGATTGTCCGAAAGGGTTACCGCTACCCCGAAACATAAAGGGCTAAGGAAAGAACACGGATGGGTTTTAGTCAGTAAGAGTCTGACACTCCCTTCCGCTCCACCCAGAGCGGGAGGAATCATTTGATGATTTCCCATCCATAAAAAAAAAAAAAAGGCCCCGCTTCCAACTTTTATTTAATTTAAAATGGGCTTGTTTTTAGCTTTTCAGTTAGTTTTAGTATAAGGTTGCAGTCGGGTTTTTTGATTTTTTTAATTACTTCTTTTTATTTCCAGCTTTTTAGTTTCCAAATGTGAAAGATTTCGCAGACGATTTAGTTTTTTTGTTACGTGTTTTTTTACGATTTGTCACTTTGAATTATACTTTTTACCATATAAGTTGCATATATTTTTGTAATCACGTTTTAAAACCCTTTATTTTGATACCCCACTCGATAGGTTTAAAAAAAAAAAAAATTTTTTTGAAGGCATAATATGGCGCCAAAAATCCGCCATTTTGGTTTTTTTAATTTTGATATACCTAGTGTCACTCTCACAGTAAATACGAATCTAACGACATCTCTCAAGCTAAAATCCGTCGAGCCGTTCAGGCCGCAGAGCGTGCCAAACAATTATACATACATACATACTCTCGAAAAACATAACCCACCTTCTGGCGCAGTCGGGTAAATAGAGAGTGCACCTGTGTTTTCGCACACACTTGCGCAATACAATATCTCCTGCGTACTTGGCTAATTCTGTATGAGAGTTGTCGATGCCCACTCTTTCATGATTCAAATAATTTATTTTCTCGTCTTCTCATTAGCCTTACCTCACAAGTATCATTGATCTGTTCTTCATCTCCGTAACACACTTGAGTGGTACTGTTGAAACCATCCATAAGATTTCTATGCTTCGGGTAGGCTTCCATACAATTTTCGTCAGAGAATTTGTTGATCTCCACCTGAAATTATTCAATACTGAGTCGGTGAGTAAGCTGTAATAATTATTAAGTTCATATTAAAAATTATACATGTGAGAACGATGCAGAACGTTAAAAGCGTCCATAATGAAAAGATGAGAAAAAAAATAACAATTCAAATATTAAATTAAAATAAGCCGTGGCAGCAAAGAGATGACCTGACGGCGCCCGTTCACGAACATGACGCATGTATTATTAGCACTATTCAGCTCAACCATTTTGAAGGGAGAAAATGATCCAACACATGCGCCACCATCAGCGAGACATTTGAGTGAGCATGACATACTCTCAGCCGCCAGAGCACATTCAAGTCAATTAAAGACGTACCCAGTAAATGGTAGCTTTATAGTATGTACATAGTACTCACACATGTGATGCCCCTCTGTCACCCCCACTATGGAGGAAATCCACGTAAAAAAAGGCAAATAAGATACTTACACCTTTTAAAATTTCCGCTAAAGGTTGTCCATGGCCCATCTTCCCCCACCCCGTGGCTGTGGCGACTTTAGCCATGTCCTGCCCTCGGTGAAGACAAGCTGGTATCACTTCGTGATTGTATCTTATCCTAAAAACATGATGATAGTATTAATTTAGCCGATAGAGCCGAAAGGGTCTAAAGTGGCAACCGCGCACAGCGTTGATGATCCAACCACAAACCCAATTACCTGCTGAAGGTCGTTGGAATCCGCTGGATGAGAGTGTAGCGGTATCTACAACTCCACATGCGAACAAATCGTCATACTGTCGTCACGCAAAATCCTGCATCTCGCAAGGAGAGTTTACCGCGCCACTAATGCTAGTTGCGCGGTATATGCATATACAACGGCCCGACATGAATTACGGGCAGTTGCCCGCCAGACACAACACCCGTCTGGTCGGAGGATCCTCCCTTTTCTATGGAGGATGAGTGAACTTTACACCCTGTTCCTCATACCTCTGTAAGAGAAGCATAGGACCGATCGATGTGGCGATGCATGAGGGAGGCTTATGTCCAGCCAGTGGACGTCTTCCCTCTGCAAGATAACGCGTTTGGGATGCATGAAGAAGCCTCCTCGTGTAGCGCAGTTTGTTCCGCCAGTTACTCAACTGAACCGAGTGCTCGGCACATCCTGGACAGTCACACCCCCCACACCTTATTTGACTGGCCAATTCTTCCCTTGCAGTGGTATGGCTAACGCCCGCCTGGTTTGGGGCCACCCTCCCACCGAAGTCCGGCGTCAAGCAGCCTGCTGCGTTTCGTCGATGCGTGGGAGTTCCAGTGCCTTAGGCATCTTCTGGGCACGCTCGTTCCATCATAGACCTCATCCATCGCTTTCCATCAGGCGTGACCGAGGTCAAGAGACGGCCCATTCACCAATAAAAAAAAAATTAAAAAAAACAACCGACTTAAAAAAAAACACTACAAAGTGATAAATATCTTTAATTTCGGAAGTCGGTGTCGTTAGTTCCGCATTTTAGTTTTTTGACACCGACTTCCGAACTTAAAGTTATTTATCACTTTGTAGTGTTTTTTTTTTTTTGAAGTCGGTTGTTTTTTTTGTAAATAAGATGTATTTTTCACATTTTAGTTGTACTTACCCCACACAAATTCAATTAACACTAGTGCGTTGAAAAATTGAAGACACCGACTAGATGAAGCATCGAAATTCGCATAGAAATGCCGGAGATGCAGTACATTTATGCATATAACTTCGTACATAAGAATAATTACCTAATGTATTATATACCAAAACCTTCCTGAAAGTATGTAGATCACATTAATGAAAACAAAATATCAAAATCGGTTCATGAGTTTTTGAGAAAATCGCGGACATACAAACATACATACATACATACGGGTCGAATACAGAACCTCCTTTTTTGAACTCGGTTAAAAAGAGATGAAAATGATCGTTCCACTTACTTAGATCCTGTCTCCAGTAATGCGATGTCATGATATGTGGAAGGAGGCTTGTAGTCCGGATGCAAGATGATCTTGACCACGTCATATATCTGCCAATTTCTGCGATGGTCCGTCCTTTTTAGTATGCCCATTGCTGCGAGCTTTATTACTCCTCTGTAAAGGAAAGAGCTAAGAATCACGTCAAGAGTTTGATTCCTAGATCGGGAAAAGTGTTATTGGACTTTTCCATCAGGTAGTCACAAGCTCGAAAGTCTGACCATTAGTCTTACCAAGGGGAACAGGGTCCAAGCTATCGGCGGTCAGGGCTCCAGAGAGAGGAACCTCCTAACAATGCAGGCCGTGTCCAGAAGTACAGCTTTTTGAATCAAGCTCTTGATCCAGCTGCCCAACGAGAGCCTCCTTAGGAACACCTAAGGAGGCTCTCGTTGGGCAGCTGACCAACAGGTCGAGGCTCTTGGCTATCAATCCATTGGCTGTAACGACTATCGGCACAATGATCGCTGAGTCCACATCCCACATGTCGACAACCTCGCGAACCAAGTGAAGATACTTAATTTGTTTATCTTTCTCGGCTTTCACGAGGTTCCCATCATGCGGGACAGTTATCTTATCGTGTTACCCAGGGCTGTGGAGTTCATATAGGCATCCGCTACATGTAAAATACTAGTATTCAGCTGCATCCGGTTAGACTGGAAGCTGACCCTACCATAAAAGAAGACGCTAGGCAGATTATGGTAACTTACAGTGCATGACTTGAAGTACAGTGAGCAGCAGCAAGAATATACATGTCACTGATGACAGAGCCGGAACACGTCCAGTGAGCATGGTCAGGGTCATCTCCATAGCCAATGAGAACCTGTTGAATGGATGGCCATTTTTACCGACGCGACGTCACAAAAAGGAGGAGGTACATGTTCGGATGTCTGTATGTTTTTTGAAGTGAAAACTTCTTTAGCGGCATTGCACACTTTTTGTAATGGGTAAAAAATGTTAAACTCGCGTCAGGACACGTGACCGTCAGGAGAGATTCCCCCCCCCCTCTTTCTACGGCGGCGCCCACGGAACAGAAATCTGTTCCGTGGCGGCGCCAACCGAAGTGAACCAAGTGACACACGACAATGGATGGATGGATGAATGGATGGATGGATGGATGGATGGATGGATGGATGGATGGATGGATGGATGGATGGACGGACGTGACGTGACGTGACGTGACGTGACGTGGATGGATGGATGGACAGATGATGGCTCGACCGTCTGTGTAGTAGCCACACTGCTGTGTATTCGTAAAATTCGTGTATATAGTGTTTAAAATATGGAAATTGAACAAAGTGCATCTATCAATGAAAAAAGTGACGCAGAAATAGTGAAAAAAAATGAGTTATATTAATTAAATTAATAATTGATTTATTTCAACGTTAATATTCAAGTTTTCACTTCTGCCGGCACTCCCGGGGTGCAACCCGTCTTTTTTTTTTGTATGTTTGTTCATCGAATACTCCGCCAATTGTCGACGGATTTTCAAAATTCTTTTTTTATTCGAAAGTAGATAGTTCTGAGGTGGTCCCACTGTCACCAAGTTAGGATCTGATGATGGGATCTTAGAGAAATCGAGGGCAAACCTCAAATTTTATAGGCTCACTTATTGTTTTTCGCATATAAATATTTTATGAAGTATCTTGTGGATTTTCTATTTCGGATTACATGTGTATAATCAGTCTATAATGTTTCCACTGCTGGGACACAGGCCTCCTCTCCGTGAGAAGGAATGGGCCGTAATCCACCACGCGGGCACAGTGGATTACATTACTGTATAAGTTAAGAGCCTATACTACCTCAGCTAAAATTCACTCTTTATCTCGCTCATACGATACTGCTCGCGGACCGAGTGAGAGCGAGACAGAGTGCGGTGCTGGGCGGCAGGCAGCGCCAATAGTTTAGGTATTTGCTTTTTACAGTGAAAATAATGGTAATTATAAAAAAATAAATAACATAAGACCTGCTTTAAGGTAAGTTCAGTTAGTATGCAAAGTTTCATGATCTAATTTGAAGTATTTTTTGAATACCAGTGGTTTATTGTTCGGGTTAGAGGTAACTTTGAATTTTTTTCTATCGAGAAAATTTTATGGAATCGTGTTTTCGTCTAACATAAGACTTAGCATTAATCCTCAACTTTAGTATATATTTATTTCAAAATTAATGCTGCAGTATTTTCGAAATAACGGAGGATCAAGCTAAGCCATTTGAGGTAGTATAGGCTCTTAATAGTAAGGGGCGTAACGACAAATATGTCGTTTACTTAAGAATTTTAATTACCTAAGAACTTTAATGTCTGAAATTCTTGCTTTTTAAATTAGGTACTTAGGAATTAGCATATACATATAACCACAGATATAGATACTTCTATATCTATCTATATCTGATACTGTGGATATTTAACAGATCGAAAGGTTGTAGGAACACATCGTCCGAAAATTACACTATGGATATTCCGCGTGCTCATGTTTTTTTTATCAAAAGAAAACATGCCTCTCTATCGCTTGTTCCGCGCTCTCGCTTGCGCGCTCGGCTCAGGCGGAACGTGACAATGAGTCATGCTTTATCGTGCGTGCAGCCGGCGTTCGTCGATTTATAAGGCGTCAAAAATACTCGATGTAACTTCGACCTGATGCGTCATAGATAGCAATGCAGACGTAAACACGTCGAACTTTCCGTCGCGTAATTTCGGCAAATGTGTAAATAATCTATGGATAGTAATAAACGGTATTTGGTATTTGTATTCTCATTTGCTCGCTCTTGCACTCTATGTCGACGGAGCCCCGTCTCGCGGGGCTCCTATTTCTGAGTAAAGGGTTAGAACTTTAGAAGTAACCTAACCAAACCGAACCTCGGGGTGCGCTTCGCTCACTCTTGCATCCTAAGTCGACGTTGCCCCGCGTAGGTATATATTTAATTATTATTTTGACAAAACCTCTGTTGTCGGTACCTAACTTAGTAATTTTGTCGGAAGTTCAGTATTTTATTCGGAAGTTTAGTTTTGTTATTCGAAGATCCATTTTTTTGTGTCGGCCACAGATCGCTGGAGATTGTTTTTCGGAACCATTATTATTTCCCATGATCTATTATTTACATTTAAACTCACCAGATGATGGTACTCATTTCTATTAGCGTCACGTACCTCCACTACAACGTTCTCAGTGTTGTAGGGGTTATCATAACACTTGACACTGTCGTCCAAATCTTTGAATTCTTCGTACTTGTTGCAAGGAAAATGCTGGAGGAACTCTTCAAGACATTCTGGAAGAAAAAGACATTTTCGAAAAAGGGAAATCAAGAAAAAAGAGTATAGAGGTATGAGGAACAGGGTGTAAAGTTCACTCATCCTCCATAGAAAAGGGAGGATCCTCCGACCAGACGGGTGTTATGTCTGGCGGGCAACTGCCCAATGATTCATGTCGGGCTGTTGTATCTATGCTAGTTGCGCGGTAAACTCTGCTTGCGAGATGCAGGATTTGCGTGACCTCAGTAAGACGCGTTGTTCGCATGTGGCATTGTAGATCGTACCGCTACAAGAGTTAGGTTTAAAGAATCTTTATTTCTCAAGAATATGATACAGTTCACTTATTATGAGATTTAACTTTTAACATAAATAATAGTCGTCTAATGACGAAGAATGCAGATGTAGAATAAGTAAAACTATAACAACAACGTACGAGATCAACAGCAAATAAAACAAAAGTGTAGGTAGTTACATATAAAACAAGTTAGTACAAAAAAAAGAGTTTAATTCAAAATCGAAATCAAAAGTCATTTATTCAAACGAGGCTAAGAATCACTTGATACTTTTAATTTCTTTTTTTTTTTTTTTTATTAAAATCGTTTACTTTTACCATGTTTGTAAATATGTGAGCACCATGTATCTATCAGATAATTAATTTGTATGTCATGGTTTCCTTTTTAATTCTTTTACCTATTGTGGTATAGTAACTTTATTTTAGGTGCATCGTCCTCACATATTATTATATAATGAATGTACCTATGCCAAATATTGTAAAACATTTTTAAAAGCGTAACGGTGGAGTTTCTTGCCCATTCTTCTCCATACGAAAACTACCTTTTGGAATGGGCGACTAGAATCAATTCTATTTCAATGTAAATTTTGACGTTCAAAAGTGCCTTTTATGTGCCTATTTGAAATAAATGCTTTGACTTGACTTTGAGCTCTATTGGACGACAAAATTACATAAGGCAGTCCCTTAAAACGCCCGCCTTTCACCACTTCTGCTTTCGCTGGGAAGAAGAAGTGGCGCAACAAACTCCCCAGCAGCACAGCTCTCTGTTCAGTTAGAAGAACTCGATTCTATACAATAAATAGTAAGTAATTAACATTACGAAACATCAAATTATTTGCGTCAATTGCTGCCCACAGGTCTGTACGATACGCAAGCTCGCGCTCGCTACCAAACGGCTCAAATCGCGTCGGATCGGAAAGAATACGAACGGATGCGGACACAGCCGATCGCGTCCGGCAGGATGTCAACGCATACGATCGGCTCCGTACGTCGTCGCTTGCGAAAGTATCCAAGTATCCGCTTCTGCACCTAGTCAAATAGTTTCATTCCTACCGTGTTGACGTGTTCTAATTTTTTGAAAATGGTTTAAGTTGACGTAGTTTTGTTGCATTAGAAGAAGAAAATAATAGTAAAACACAGAAGAGTAGGTAAACGAAAAATTTGGACGACAGCCGAAAGGATTCGATCGGATACGACGACAGGCGAACGGAGCCGATCGCGCGTTGCAGCATACTTTCGGCTACGATCGCGTGTCGCGGAAGACGCCCGAGGTGAAGCTGCTGTGCGTGGCTTGGTAATATAGACTTTAAATACTATGTACACGATTTAATATCGTTTAAAGATTGTAAAATTCGTTCCGATCCGATGCGGTGCGAGCCGTTTGGTGGAAATCATCCTTTAATCAGTATATTCTCTCTTCAATATTCTCACTCTCTCTATTGCAGTTTGTGGTATGTATCAGCAATGAAAAAGGAATGGTGCTTTTGTTTGATTTATTGAAGTGAAACTTCTTTACGCACGCTTGACTTGGGAGTAAGCTGGCGAACGCGTGACGTTACGAAAAGTGTGATCGGGCGAGGCGAACGGGAGTTGAGTGGGGGATTTAAGCAAGAGAAAGCAGTGCGCGCGCACATTTTCTTTCTCTCTTTCTCTCATAGCCAAATACGTTTGAAGTTTCACTTCAGTCGTGTGGTCATAAGCACACTCGGTTTTTTTTTAACTTTAAAACTTACAAAAAGATAGATATTTTACATACCTATACTTTTTCTTTTATATTCCCTTACTGAAATAGAAAAAAAAAACTATCAGAATATTGAAGATGTGATAATATTTAAGTAGGTAGCTTTATCTTCAGCCGAAATTATCCATCATCCACGAAAAACATCCACTGCTGGACATAGGCCTTCCCCAAGCACCTCCGGTTCTGTGGTTCTCGCATCCAACGGGTTCCTGCGGCCTTCACAAGGTCGTCGGTCCACCTAGTGGGAGGCCTTCCAACGCTAAGTCTTCCGGTACGCGGTCGCCACTCCAGAACCTTTCGGCCCCATCGGCCACCTGATCTGCGAGCAATGTGCCCTGCCCACTGCCACTTAAGTTCAAGTAATTTCGCTCAGTGAAATTATCCATACTAATATTATAAATGCGAAAGTGTTTCTGTCTGTCTGTCTGTTACCTGTTCACCGCTGAACCGATTTAGATGAAATTTGGTATAGAGATAGTTTGAGTCCCAGGAAAGGACATAGGATAGTTTTTATCCCAATATTCCCACTGGATCGAAACTTATGCGTGTGAAACCGCGGGGTGCAGCTAGTATTATATAGATCAATTTTCCCCAACTATTTTAGAAAGTCTGCTAAGTAATAACAGCCGCACGGGTCGATCAACCAGGTTAAGCTACACTTGCCGCGACCTTGTGACCGTGTCGGTTGGTGGGTGACCATCTTTACATCCCTCCGAAGCTCTGAAAGCACGTTAGTTGGTTCCGACTGTCATTAGTAGATCTTTAACAATGGTTACGACTGACAACCAGTCTTATAAAGGGGTATCGTATGTATAACCCAGTAACTGGGTCCTGAAGGTCAGATAGGCAGTCGCTTCATGTATGTAGGATGAATGTTTTGAATGTACAAGTAAACATGAGGAATGGCGGATTGAGTACTGGAAGGGAACGTGAGTGATACGGTAGAATATAAAAGACGTTAAGATTTTAATAGTAAAAATTAAGAAGATTTTCATTTTGTATTGGGAAGATAAAATAAACCTCCTGTAAATTGTTTTAAAAGCATTTTACTTGCCCCACAATCCCCCACACTACATTTTGGGGGCTCGTCCGGGATATTTTACTACCGGGATTGTTCGTCGTTTACCAACGTTTGTGAAGTAATCGTCTTTTTTTTTCCGTTTTTCTTCAAACCACGTGCCCACAATCCCGGACACTACATGTATAACACTGGCATTCAGTTACACTATACGCTGTCCTCTCTAATTTGAAAACATTGTAAAAGCCAATTATTTCTAAATGAGTAACCGCGGAGTTTCTTGCCGGTTCTTCTCCATAGGAAACGACCATTTGGAACCGCGCACCTAGCTTCTGACGTTTCATCAGTGCCCGTGTAGGTTTATGTGAAATAAAATATTTTCATTTTGATTTTTGACCCCTTTAGACTGGAAACCGACCCCAACATAGACAGGAAAAGGCAGGTAGATTATAGTCGGCTTCCAGTCTAACCGGCTAGCTGAATACCAGAGTCATACATGGAGCGACTACCTATCTGATATCCACAACCCTGTTAAGGTCGTAGCACACGTATCAACTCGGAAAGGGATCGTCACCGTATAAACTCGAGCCGTTCAGTATTATTTGTATGAAAGTCCCTACTGCAACGCACACTAATCGGAATCGTAACGTAATCGAATCGCCTCGGGACAAGCTCACGAACCGCGGTGCGGTGCGTGGTCGACTTGCAGTTCCCGCGCTTACGGTTCTCCGTAACCTAGCTTACGTCTCTTCGTCCACGCCCCGCGCCCTGCCGCGCGCAACGATTGGACTAGTGCCGCCTAGCCGTCAACCAGCGGTCGGCGAGCCGTAAGCGCGGCGTCGTCTAGCCGTAGCCGAGTCGACGTATCGGAGTTTCTGATCCGCTTTGGTTACGTGCTTACGTTAGGTTGACGACTGATTGACAGCGACACGCGAAAGGCGATACGGTTACGATCCCTTTCCGAGTTGATACGTGTGCTACGACCTTTACTGGTTGGTCCTTCCCTATCAATTAGTTTCAAGGTTTTGTCTTATGTATTTATGGTGTATGAAAACTTACGTTCACGATTCACTTTTCCAGAGTCACTAATTTTGACTTCTAATTCGAAATTACTGAAAAATAAAAACATTAAAGTGATTTCGTCAACCGACATTGAAAAAAAAAATCAATATAATGGTGTCAAAACAATATGCTTACAATGATACTTTAACACTAACACCATCCAAAAACCTGGAACACGCAGATATAGGAACAATTTTAGTTAACAAAAATAACAAAATTAAAACCTAATTTAACTAAAACTATACACAAACTAAAATATAGCGTCGAAAAATTCATCCGCATCGCTGTCGACTGGTAATGTACCCAAGAGACTGGCGGCATTACCACGTTGTATGGCAATGCTTAGCCTTTAGCCAGGCCCTGGGGTCACGGGAACTGTCAACCAGCCGTTTTGAAATTTCCTCAAATAGACTATGAGCACTCGGACCCCAAGGCCCGAGGGTTTCAACCCCAAACGGCTCGAAAATATAATTTCCGATAAGGTTATTATATTTTCGCCGCTTGAGGTTTTCCGCAGCCGCAGCAGCAGCGCTAACACAGCATTTTAGTTTGGATTAAATCTTAGCTAAGGCGAATCACGGACTCGGCGGACGATTCCTGGAGTGGAGACCGTATATCGGCAAGCATAGAGTGGGACGCCCCCCTCCCGTTAGATGATAGATAGATAGACTGTAACCTTATGGGCAACTACAGCTTTGAGCCGTTTGGGGTCGACACGCTCGGGTCATGGGGCCCGAGCGCGCGTCTCCTTTTTAAGGAAATTTCTCGCCGGCTGGTCGATACTTCACGTGACCAGAGGGCTGGGTCGTTCTTTGGCCAAAGAATTAGCATTGCCATTCAACGTGGCAATGCTGCCAGTCTTCTGGGCACGTTTCCGGATGACAGCGATGCGGACGAATACTTCGACGCCTAAGTGTCCTTTGTTTTTTATTTTTATATATTTGTATTGTAAGTTAGTTAGTCATTTATTTTAGTATCTGGTGTATATAGTTAGATAGATAGATAAAAACGTTTTCACTTCTCATGCTCTAAAAGTTCGTCTTTATGTTGTGCTTAGGCGACATAAAATCGCTTTTTATGTTCTAGTGCATAAAGTAATTTTTTTTTCTGAGACTAAGATAATCAGGCCCAACAGCCACACGCGCAATAAAACTTCGCAGATTAAAGTCGTGATTTATTTCATTTTCTTTAATTTGTACCACTTCCGTGTTTTCTATCGTTAATTTAATAAAATCAGGTAAAATAGTTGTCATTTATTATTTAAAAACGCAAAGAAACGTTTTTATGACTTGGCAGTATGAAGTACCCAAGTCGAATGACAAATGTTGAAATTAAAAAAAAAAAACTTAAAAAGTTTCGCGGCAGTATTATCTGTGGTGGCGGGAATTAACTATGCTTTGCAACATTTTTGATTAATTATGTACTGTATACTTTATGCCTGTTTCATTTTCTCGCAATCGAAGTGAAAAGCAGAGTGTACTTATAACTCAGGCATAAACGAGCCATTTTGCCCCTCAACTTAACTATCCACCCTCGCCTGCGGCTCGCGTGGATATAAACGTCTCGGGGTAAAATAGCTTCTTTTATGCCTTAGTTGTACAATCTACTATTATTTAGTGCAACAAAAGACAAAATACAGGCATTAAAAAAAACATAAAAAGGTGAAAAAAAAAACAAAGATTAAAAAGATAATTTGACACATAGACACCTCAGACACCGGACCCCAGACCCCTCGGACCTCGTCTGTCGACGGACAGACGACCTCAAAAAGGCGGCTGGGACAGACTGAATGCGGAAAACGGAGGACAGGGTGTTGTGGCGCAGCCTGGGAGAGTCCTATGTCCAACAGTGGACTGCGAAAGGCTGAGTTGATTGAAGGTGGGTCATGATCATTCAAGGTGAAGAAAGCTTGATAAAAGATTTTATTTTTGTAAGTAGGTTTGCACAAATACTTTTACACGTCAATCATATTTTTTTTAAACTAGATATGGTCGGCGTTTCCTATCTGACTACTCTGAGAAGAAAGACCGAAACAAACTCAGAGGTCACAGTCTCTTTTAAAGTCCAGACAAAATCTTGGTCAGGCTATATGAAGACCATGTAGATCGATGTCTGAGATGATTTAAGGAAATTGATACAGTGACTTAGCTCTAAGCATCGCAAACTATAGCAATCAGCGATTTATTTGCTTTGTGAAGCTTGACACACAACTGAAAGAAAAGTGACTTAAAGTCAGCCGGTACCGGAAAATAACAAGAACCGCAAATTTATAAATTTTCTAGGAAATTTATAAACTTCCGTAGGATTCTAAACGAGAGATAAATTGTATTATTTTACGCCCACATTTTCGCAAATTGATAAACTTACCGAACTCACGCGTAAAATAATAAGTAAGCAATAACCAAACGCCATGTGCGCTCTGATTGGTTGATATGTCACGTGTTCCTTCTCCTTCCTCTCCACCGCCATTGTTTGCCACGGAACATAAACAAACCATTTGTTCGTGTGTTTTTGTAAAGTTTTTAATGTTGTAACTGTTCAAACTCAACTCAAACTCAAACTCAAAGCATTTATTTCAATTAAACCAATTACAGGCACTTTTGAATTGTCAAGGGGTCGGTCAGTCAGAAAGATGAAGCTAGTTGCCCATTCCAAAGCGTAGGTACCTATGGAGAAGAACGGGCAAGAAACTCCATGGACACTCTTTTAAATCAAAATAATATGGTTACAAAGTCTTGGTTACATCATTCACGTTAAAAATTATACATGTGAGAACGATGCAGAACGTTAAAAGCGTCCATAATGAAAAGATGAGAAAAAACAACAATTCAAATATTAAATTAAAATAAAATAAGCCATGGCAGCAAAGAGATGACCAGTCCCTACTGACGGCGCCCGTTCACGAACATGACGCATGTATTAGCACCATTCAGCTCAACCATTTTGAAGGGAGCTAAATGATCCAACACATGCGCCGCCATCAGCGAGACATTTGAGTGAGCATGACATACTCTCAGCCGCCAGGGCACATTCAGTCAATGAAAGACGTACCCAGTAAATGGTAGCTTTATAGTATGTACATAGTACTCAACATGTGCTATGCAATTATACAATTTAAACACATTATACAAATTATACTGTGTTGGAACTGTGAAAATAGTTTTATTTTGCTAAGGTTACTAAACTAGACCCATAATTGTACCTAAGTCTATGGACACAACCATTGCCACTGTCAACATCGACCAATCAGAGAGCAGTGTGTTATTTTCTGTATTTTAAAAAAGCGTAAAATTGATTGCTTGATTGAATCTTACGAATGGATATCCGTTAGTTTATAAATTCACCACGAGACGTCGCAAATTGATAAATTTGCGAAAATGTGGGCGTAAAATAATACAATTTATCTCTCGTTTAGAATCCTACGAAAGCTTATAAATTTCCTAGGAAATTTATAAACTTGCGGATCTTATTATCTTCCGGTGACATATATAAGATAAATTATACTTACCTATCTTGAATAAAATGACAGTCGGGGCAGCATACTGTTGGCTTCCAAAGATTAAGTGAGCAAAACTGTTAATAAAAAACATAGATAAAAGAATTGTAATTATTATAAAATTTATTAAGGCTCGTAGCCAAGTACTAACAGCCGCACTGGTCGTGCCGCGGTTGGTCCGTGGATGGGTTTACACACCGAGAACCCTCCGTGCCTCGGAAAGCACGTTAAGCCATTGGTCCCGGGGTCCCGGCTGTCATTCGTGGATCTTTTTACGGGTCGTCAGAAGCCCGAAAGTTTGACAACCAGTCTTACCAAAGAGTATCGTATTATGCAGTAACTGGGTTGTGGAAGTCAGATAGGCAGTCGCTCCATGTAAAATACTGGTATTCAGCTGCATCCGGTTAGACTGGAAGCCGACCCCAACATAGTTGGGAAAAGGCAGGCAGATGATGAAATAAAGTTATCTAATATAGGCTTTCAGGGCTGATAAATAAGTCCTGTCACTCATGTCAGCTTATAGAGAAAGATAAAATCCATTCCTCAAAGAGACGGAAAAGACATTACCGTACGTAGCGCGTATCGTTGGAAAGCCTCCAACAAGGTGAACCGATGCCCTTGTAAATACCGCAGGAATCAGCTGGATGTGGGAAGCACAGAACCGGTCAAAGTGGAGGTGTTTGGGGGAGGCCTATGTCCAACAATGGGCGCACAGATATAGATGAACCTAGATAACGCAAGTATCACGACATGTATGAAAACCAAGCGTGCCATTTTTTGACTAGCTACTATGACGTTACAAGCACTAATATTATATTTAGTGATGAGAAAATCAGATCGATTCAAAGACTCCGCCGCGTGCGGCACCCGTCTCGCCCCACCCCCGGGGCCTAGCGCCAGCGCTCACGCTCACCCAGCCTACACAGGACTGAGCGTGAAAGTGGCGGCTTACGATTTTTGTACGTAAGCTGGACACGCGGAGTAGTTGCTCTTGCGTTATCCAGGTGTATCTATATCTGTGACTCTTTCGGCTGGAGTGTTGAAGATGATGACTTACCTACCTTTGGAAGTGCAAATTTTTTCAAATCCTCGTTGGCGTGGTGGCAATCTGAGAGTCTTAAGCAGATACCTTCGGTGCCATCTTTCAATACACATGGTGATCCTGGAAGTCAAAGTATTAAGTCGACCATTCATTGCTACGTGGGATCTGCAAGGAGAGGTTTACCACGTTAGCAGCGCGGTTCATTTGTTTTCCAGCCACGTGTCCATGCGTAACCAGGGTTAGCATAAGAATAATCAGTTTATAACCACTGACATGTCTCGCTCTCTGCGTGACGTCGTCTAGAATTTCCCAGAACATTTTTTGTCGGCGCGTCACGGGGCGCCCCGCCATTTATACATGCCTCGTACACGAAAAAATTCTATGGAACGCTATTAAACTAATGGCTGTGTCTTCAAGTGGACAGACCAGGGTACATTACACCCCCCCCGGTGGGTTTCCGCATTGTCGAGGCGGGGGGGCTCAGTAGCCGTGGCGTGGACACCCACGATGAAGCGAAGAGGAACCCGAGGAGGGGCCGCTCGTCAGGGCTTTTGCCAGTCGAACACTTCCGACGTTTGGCCCCCAAACTGGAAAGGACCGGGGCCGCCTTCAAGCGGCTCCTGCCCAACCTGGGGGGGCCAAACACCTCCTGCCGGAGGCTTTACGCGGGGGTCGTGCGGTCCATGGCCCTATACGGGGCCCCGGTGTGGGCGTGTTCTCTGCGGCGGCGAGCCGCCCACTATCTGAACGCGCCCCAAAAGGTGGTAGCCGTAAGGCTGATCCGGGGGTACCGCACGATCTCGGGCGAGGCGGCAAGCCTCCTTGCCGGACTGCCGCCATGGGATCTGGAGGCGATAGTCCTCGCGCGCCTGTATGAGTGGCGCGCGGAGGCACTGAGCCGGGGGGAAACTCCGCTTCCGCGGCAAATCGCGGCGGAGCGGACAGACCTTCGGCGCGATCTCATGGTGGCATGGAAGGAGCGACTTTCGCAACCCAGCGCAGGGCACGCCACGATAGTGGCGATAAGACCCCTCTTTGAGGAGTGGCTAGAGAGGCGTCACGGCGTCCTCACCTATCGCCTGACGCAGGTCCTCACCGGACACGGATGTTTTGGGAGGTTCCTGCACATCATCAGGCGGGAGGAGACGCCCGGGTGTCACCACTGTGAGGATCGCCCAGAGGACACGGTGGAGCATACGGTGGAGGTCTGCCCCGCATGGGCGGAGCACCGCCGTGCCCTCGTTGAGGCGATCGACAGCGGCGGCGACCTCTCGCGTCCGGCCCTGGTTCAAACCATGGTCCGGGGCGAGAGGGAGTGGGAGGCGGTCACCTCCTTCTGCGAAGCAGTCATGCTAGCGAAGGAGGTGGCTGAACGGCTGAGGGAGAGAGCCTCACACCCCAGCCGCCGCGGGAGACGCTCCGGGCGTCGGGAGCCGAGTGACGACTCCCGGCCAACGTAGGCGCGGGCCTGCGGACGGAGAGTAATGGGTAGCTCACCGTCCGATCAGGACCAGGCCCGTGCCGGACGGCGCGTACGTGTTCCACGCGCGCCTCAAAGAGATGTCAGCATAAAGGAAGGGGCCTGCCAGGGCCGAAGCCTGCCGGGGGTGCGGGATTGTCCGAAAGGGTTACCGCTACCCCGGAACATAAAGGGTTAAGGAAGGAACACGGATGGGTTTTAGTCAGTAAGAGTCTGACACTCCCTTCGCTCCACCCAGAGCGGGAGGGGTCATTTGATGATTTCCCATCCATAAAAAAAAAAAAAAAAAAAAGGGCTTTTGCCAGTAAGCCGACGACGTAGCGGCCAACAAGTAGGTTGCGGTGCCGCTTGGGCGACATCGCAGCTGATGTCGTATCGGAGGCATCGCAGCTGAGGGTTGGAGGCCGCGGCGGGAGAGGAGTGCCAGTATTGCGGTGCGCCGCTCTCCCTACCTTCCGCGGCCTTGACGGGGTCGCCACCGTCCGATGGCGGACGCGGTAGGGCCGCAGAGGAAGAGGAGTGTTGGTATGACGTTGGCCGCTCTCCCTATCCTCTGCGGCCAAAAATTGGCAGGCGGCGGGGCCAATGACCTGACCCGTCGCAGGGGTCCAAGGGTGCCCAGACACGGGGTCGTCTGGCGCCCATGTGCTGGTTTGGTCCCTGGGGTGGTCACGGCGTGCTATGTGTTCTGGTGCGCCGATCATGGGGAATACTCCCCAGAGGAGGGTCCGGTGACGGACAGCCGCGGCGGGTTCACGGATGAATGCTAACGAGTAACGCGTGGCCGTGTTCCCGCCGTAAGCGGCAGAGGAGGACACCGTGGAGTTTTAGTGGGTTGGAGTCCCACATAACTGCACTATCTCCCCGTGGTAGTGCAGAGTGCATGAGCATTTCTCCACGTCAAAAAAAAAAGGGTACATTACACAGCTTGTTTAGTAACTATAATATAATAATAATAATATTCCACAACTAACACACAACGCCATCTAGTCCTAAGCTAAGCAGAGCTTGTGTTATGGGTACTAGACAACTGATAAACATACTTATATATTTCTAAATACATATATATTATAGATAAATTACACCCAGACACAGAACAAATGATCGTGCTCATCACACAAACATTTGTCCTGGGTGGGAATCGAACCCACGACCTCCGGCATAGCAGTCAGGGTCACTAACCACTAGACCATCTGGCCTGTCGACTTAAAATGACTTTGATTTTTGTGTACCGGTAGATACCATTGCAAGGTTTGATATCACTACCAGACGCAGAACCTGTACTATTGGTATTTCTAATCAGTATTGGTACTGTAACGGTACCAAGCCCTGAGCGTGGACTTGGTTCGCAGGGCGTATAAGGTCTTAGCATTATACTAAGCGATGGCCGTTTTGCGTGGATGTGACGCATTTTTCCCCCTACTTGTTATTTTTTTTTGTGTTTCCGTTCTTTTTCTGCGTCATGTTTATCGCAAAAAAAATAAATAAGCGAAGCTAAGTTCACGTGCATAGCTTAGCTGTGTGTGAGCAATGGAACTGTGCCTTTAGTCTTTTTTTAACCGACTTCAAAAAAGGAGGTTCTGTATTCGACCCGTATGTATGTATGTTTGTATGTCCGCGATTTTCTCAAAAACTCATGAACCGATTTTGATAATTCTTTCGTTAATGTGATCTACATACTTCCAGGAAGGTTTTAGTATAAGTAATTATGATACATTAGGTAATTATTCTAATTTTGACACCGACTTCCGAAATTAAAGTTATTTTTTTTTCACTTTGTAGTGCTTTTTTTTTTAAGTCGATTGTTTTTTTTTGTCCTATTCATAAGGATAGTATATAAACTAAACGTGTACACTATTTTTTTTACAAAAACTCAATTTCTTTGTTTCCATAAATACACGATGATTTCCAAATTACCGTGTAACAGTTACAAGCATTATAACAATGACAATTTGATTGAGTATAATTAGCATATAATACATCCTATATAAAGGGTTTTTCAACAAGAACTTTGTTTTTCAATTGGGGCAACACCAACAACATGACAGTTTTGACATTTAGTTTTTTAACGTATTCGTAGTACTTAGATGCTTTGACAATAGGCTAGTTTCCTAAAAAATTCTAATTAGTCCGTCAGTTAGATTATCAAAAAATATTGGACCCTTATTTTTTCTTTTGTCAATTATATAAAAAATGATGAAGATATCGCCCGTTAAGCTTCCGCGTAACGTCACGCCGTGCGACACTTTTTAGCACGGCGTGACGTCA
This sequence comes from Amphipoea oculea, assembly GCA_945859645.1. Classification (NCBI taxonomy): domain Eukaryota; kingdom Metazoa; phylum Arthropoda; class Insecta; order Lepidoptera; family Noctuidae; genus Amphipoea; species Amphipoea oculea. The sequence continues at coordinate 9,894,646 of OX243891.1, read as the reverse complement.
CGACCCCCCACTCCCAAATTTTGACGCGCTTTATCTTTGTCATTTTTTGTTTGATTGACAAAAGAAAAAATAAGGGTCCATTATTTTTCGATAATCTAACTGACGGACTAAATCTAATTATTATTTTTATACCCAGGAAAATACCCTAATTTCGCTCGAAAATCGAATTAAAATAATTAAAATCCACTATGAAAATTATCAATTTATTGCAAACCAAATTTCCCGATCGCATAATTTCACGAAATTCAGCTGTTAAGTGGCCAGCCAGATCGTGTGATTTAACACCACTGGATTATTTTTTGTGGGGTTATGTTAAGGACAGAGTCTGGGTATACGGAACCAATCGAATCGATTGCAGCCTTAAAACTCAAAATCCGTGATGTGGTTAACGAAATAGACCCGCCATTTTGCCAAAAAGTGATTAAAAACTTTGATGAAAGAATTGACATCTGTCAGCGTGGTCATGGTGGACATTTGCCAGATATCATTAACCGACTTCTAAAAAGGAGGAGGTTCTCAATTCGGTTGTTTTTTTTTTTTTTTTTTTATGTTTGTTCGCGCATAACTCCGTCGCTTGCCAACCGGTCAAAAAACGAAAATGCGGAACCAACGACACCGACTTCCGAAATTAAATTATTTATCACTTCAATGTAGTGTTTTTTTTTTAAGTCGGTTGTTTTTTTTTTTGTAATACTTAAGTTTTTTTTCATTCATAATGCCAAACTTTTCTCTTCGTAATACAATAAAAATTTGAATCATCTTCATCTAAATTCTTTGTTTTATTTTGTTTTAGAAAACAAAGTTCTTGTTGAAAAACCCTGTATATATCAACACTGCTGCGACTCTCTGTAAGAAGGAGTGGGCCGTAATCTACCACGCGGGTTGGTTATGTTATGTTGGTTAGATGAGAAAATCGACAATCGAGGGGCTTGTGACTAAGTAATAACAGCCGCACGGGTCGATCGATCAGGTTAAAGCTACGATTGCCGCGGTTGGTCCGTGGATGAGTGATCATCTTTACATACCAAGACCTTCCGTGCCTCGGAAAGCACGTTAAGCCGTTGGTCCCCGCTGTCATTCGTAGATCTTTGAAAGTCGTTATGTGTCATTAGAAGCCCGAAAGTCTGACAACAAGTCTTACCAAGAGGTATTGTATTACCCAGTAGCTGGGTTGTGGAAGTCAGATAGGCATGTCGCTCCATGTAAAATACTGGTATTCAGCTGCATCCGGTTAGACTGGAAGCCGACCCCAACATAGTTGGGATAAGGCAGATGATGAGATGAGAAAATCGAAAGTACGCCGTCACACCGGCACACACGGCACCACAGAATACTTAAAGTACTACGTACAGAAAGGCCACTCCCTTCCCCGCACTAACATCAGTTACCGCACCTCACCCCGCACTTCGGCGTATTCGTCGCAGTTCTTTGACAAGAGCGCTCGCAAACACAAGTAGGTACCTCACGCACACATTCATACGTATACAAACGTAATTTTATAATGTAGTAGTAGTAGGTAATTATTTTGCGAGCGTTGTATGGAGTGTCCGGGGTGTGCCGGCACACAACACAGCATCGCTGCTTAGCGGCTCGAATAGCAGTGGCGTGCATTGCATATAGGCATATAAGCAGTGCCTACCTCGATATATCAACATAAGCCTGTCAATTACATTTTAGTGTGTGTGCCCCATAATTAAGAAACTTACTAAATTATCATACCTAACAAAAAACAAAATCTTCATACAAACACGGACGGCCTACTCGGCTCCTGTACTATTCGCACATTGTCATTTGTCTTTACTCGTTCAAGTTAATACGACAAAATTAAAAATACGTACGTCGCACGCGTAATACCATGACGTTCGACCTTCGCAATTTATCACCCTTAAGTAGGCATGTCTACTCAAATAACCACACTTTTTGCCTCACTTTTTTTTCTGATTACTGACCGCGTTTGCCTAGACTAGACCCGGCCTAGTGCCTACCTATTCTGAAAATCAATGCACGCCACTGTCGAATAGGTAGCTATGGTGGTACTACGGACGGACTGTACTCTGCGTAATCTAACCCCTCTTACAAAGAAAAAGATTGGAAGAGGCAGTAGCATAACTATAGGGTGGCATTGAGGCAAAATGCCACGGGCCCCCAGCCAGAGGGGGCCCCCGGCCCGAAAGGGCTATGAGCACAGGAGGATCCTAACATATAAGTTTATAAATGCAAACTTTTTTTGAATCTGCATTCAGGTTTCGAACATGTACCTTTTTCCCATTGTTTGTCTAATTTTTTTGACAGGACCTCATGCTCAGCGGTAGCGCGTGCGACCACTAGACCAACGAAGTACTCAGGTGTTAAATTTTGTAGGGAAAAATATGAAATCTATGCGGAAGAAATCGCGGAAGAAGTGCCAGTAAAAAAAACTATAACGTTGGTTGAGCTTCTTTACATTAAAGGAGGGCCCCATCTCTTGAATTTGCAACGGGCCCCAAACGGTATAGTTACGCCACTGGGAAGGGGGGTCGGGTTATGCAGGTCACTGACTGTACCTACTTCGCCGGAAAACTAACGCTGACGTCCGATAACTATAATAGGTGTAAACACTCCCATTCTTAGCCGGCTTGAAAAAAAAGGATGAGGTTCTAAATTCGGTTGAATATTTTTTTTATGTTTGTCATCTCAAAACTCCGTTACTTATAAGCCAATTTGCAAAATTCCATGGACCGAGATATCTACAAACAATGTTTTCTATCAACAACGTTTTCGGCGATATGTGCTGTCTAGGAATAGAGATTTCTATTAGCTTTGCTTTCTGTATGTAGTCGTATCGTACAAGCGTGTTTCTATCTTGGTTTCCACACTCCTTACCTTCCTCCAACGTGCTGGATAAAACATAACGAAACCGAAGAAATAAAAACATTATTACAGCCGACTTTAAATCCATTTTTCACCACATACGTCTAATTAGCACTACGATTACCTTTGTACCAACGGCCTTTGTAAAGATTAAAATTCGTTATGGTTAGGTCTATGTGTTAATAATTAGTTACAGCTAGTTACCTACGTTGACATAGCCCATTGCATAAGCAAGCTTAAGGTGAATGCGCAGTTGTAGCCCGCGAAATTCAATTTTTCTTACGTTTTTTGCAATTTTCAGATCAGTGTCAGGTTGTATCTTGATCAAAATATGATTCGCGACTATAACAGGTGCGTATTCACAGAATTATAAACATTACAATCATTAATACATCTTTCTAAGTTAGATTTGTTCCATAAGAACAAATCTCTTATGGAAAAGTGCTTATGGTACAAATCTAACTTAAAAAGATATTTTAATGATTTTAATGACTATAATTCTTTAAATACATATCTATTCATCTGCCTAGCCTTTTCTCAGTTATGTTGGGGTCGGCTTCCAGTCTAACCGGATGCAGCTGAATACCAGTATTTTACATGGAGCGACTGCCTATCTGTCCTCCACAACCCAGTTACTGGTTAATACTCCTTGGACTTCGAAATCTGGTTGTCAGAATTTCGGGCTTCTAACGACCTGTATGGACAGTCAAAGATCCACGAATGACAGCCGGGAGCAACGGCTTAACGTAGGGCAGGGCAGATCACGAATCACGAAGCGGTCTCGGGTATGTAAAGACCATTTGGCAAGTGTAGCTTAACCTGATCGATCGACCCATAGGGCTTTTATTAGCACATCCATTACCCGGCGCCTCCACCAAATGTAGTGGGGGTCGTGGCAATGGATTTGCTTACGACATTTAAGATATAACTAAAAGGCGATAAGCTTTGTATAGCATTTATTGTTTAAGAGAAGATTATTGTGCAACGATAAAACCAACATTGCTTCTAATATAAGAAAAAACACTAACAGAATATTTGACACATACTTGAATGTTCGACTGGAACATGTCTTCAAATATAACCAGCCTGTCCCACAAAGAGGTGTGGCTTCACAGCCAGCCTCTACAGTAGTTAGTCACAAACTGAGTCTTTAGTCTAGGAAAAGGGACCTGAAAGGGGAAATTAAACAACGTTCAAAGGCTTCTTAATCTAATTTCTCATTGCTTTACGTCTTCAAGCCTAATCCTATAGCCTGGTCGCATGGCCTTTTGCCTTGTGGTCTCCTTAAGGCCACACGGTGTTCTCAATCCAAGGCACATAGTAGGAGACTCTGTTGTACACGCCGAAGCCGCCGCCGAAGCCGCAGGACTTGCCGTGTGACGTCACGCCGATGACTGTGTGCACGCAGGACGATAGCTCTGAGTGCACCTGGAGGGGGCCGCCGCTGTCGCCCTGGGGATAGAAGAAATAGGGGTTAGTTTGAAGGCAAGGTCCTTTAAAAACATTGTCATTATCTTCATATAAAGCCACGCTACAACCTACTTTTTTCTCTACAAAACCTTACACACCACTTAAAGTTCGTAGCACACGTATCAAATCGGAAAGGGATCGGCACCGTATCAACTCGAGCCGTTCAGTATTATTTGTATGAAACTCCCTACTGCAACGCACACTAATCGGAATCGTAACGTAATCACCTCAACTCGGGACAAGGTCACGAACCGCGGTGCGGTGCGTCGTCCGCGCGCTTACGTCTCTCCGTACCCGAGCTTACGTCTCGTCGTCCACACTTGCCCCTTTCACCCCTCCGGCCTGCTTGCTGCACCATCAATCAGCGCTCGGCGAGCCGTAAGCGCGGCGTCGCCTAGCCGTAGCCGAGTCGACGTATCGGAGCTTCTGATCCGCTTTAGTTACGTGCTTATGTTAGGTTGACGCCTGTTGGATGGCGAGGCGATAGGCGATACGGTGCCGATCCCTTTCCGATTTTATACGTGTGCTACGACCTTAAGTGTGCTAACTGCAAGCGCCGATGCGTGTCGGCGACAGCCACTGACGCGTGACGGCGGCGGCGGTAACTGACGACGCGTAACGGCGGCAATCGACGACGCGTGACAGCGGCAACTGACGACGCATAACGGCGGTAACCGACGACGCGTGACGGCGGCAACTGACGACGCGTCCGCGGCTGCCACCGACACGCGTCAACGGTTGCAATTACCTCTGTCTTCGACGCATGTCGCTCGTGTGTGTGTACATATTAACTAAAGAATATTCACTGCTACGTTGTCGAGCAGACGATTTTTTTAAACACGCGTAGAACGCGTGTGTGAATTCTAGTCAAACTGAAGGGGATTGGGACCCAGTGTCCTAATCGATAGCGGTTGTCGCAGGATCGTTTACATGAATTATGACGTGCAAACACGACTAGATAGATCACGCGAGTACGTCATATCCTTTAAGGTGCTTTAGCTTTAAATATGGTCTTACCTCACAAGTATCGTTAATCAAATCCTTATCCCCATAGCACATTTGCGTGGTGTGGTTGTACCCATGCAGGAGCAATCTGTTTGGTGGGTAGAAGGCCGAGCATTCTGACTCGCTGTAGGCACTGAGGGCCACCTGAAAGATTGAAGACATTTATTTTAATACTAGCTGCGTCCCGCGGTTTTACCCGCACACGTGTCGCGCCCGTGGGAATATCAGGATAAAAAGTAGCCTATATGTTAATCCAGGGTGTCAGCTACCTCCATACAAAATTTTATTAAAATTGGTCCAGCCGTTTGAGCGTGAAGAAGTAACAAACATATAAACACACACACACACACTCTCACAAACTTTCGCCTTTATAATATTAGTGTGATTACAAACAGACACTCCAATTTTATTTATTTGTATAGACTATCTGGTATAAGACTCACAGTTTGTAACGTATCAGCCAGGCTCTGCCGATGTCCGAGGGATCCCCATCCAGTCGCGAATGCTACCTTGCCATCAGTGTCGCCAGTGTCCAGGCAAGCGGGCAATATCAGGTGGGTGAATTTTACCCTAAAATGTTCATGAACTTTGTTACGTTTGACAAAAAAAGTTACGTGTAAGCGTGTAACTAGGGTTACCATCCGTCCGGATTTGTCCGGACCAGTGATCGGAATAGGTAGAGCTATTTAGGTTCATTGACCGCAAACATTGATGTTAATATGGATATTCCACGGGATTCCGACTGATACTACGGGATTTTATTGAATTTCATTATTTTTGTCAATATGTATAAAAATGGTTTATGTAATCCAATAAGCGCATGAGCGACATTGTAAATTTTACGTCAACAGCACGCTATAAAAAAACTTTTTGCCGAACGCGCCGTTTCCGCTTTGTTGAGACGCATAATGTCGCCGCATTATGGAAACAAAAGAAAACAATCGCGGGGTGTTTCTGTCGCTAGAGTACTTACTACTTAAAAACCAAATCCCAGGACTCGGGGAATATCCATATTATTCTAACCTTTGGCAAGTACATAAAACAGCTCTACCTATTCCGATCTCTGGTCCGGACATGTCTGGACTTCTAAACTTTTGTCCCGGTTTTGTCCGGATTTTTTGGCTTAGATGAAATACGAGTAATAAAACTTATAGGTACTTAATAACAAATAAGTCTTTAACTTCTCATTCATCTAAAAACAAAATATACCTACTTCTTTAAAGATCAAACAATAAATCTTGTATTGAAAATTTGCAAACAATCAACTAGTTGAAACAAAAATTTTCGTCGAAATAAAAATAGTTTTACGTAAAATAATCAAACTTAACTCTAGTTTCTGTTATAGGTATTAATTTTTATATTTTTCAGCGCACTTTTTACCACTAACTAAGTGGGTAAATGTTTGGATTTTGTGACTAAAACGTCCGGACTTTTATTGAAATATCCGGCTTTTTGTCAGGACATTTCAAATGTCTAAATGTGTAACAAACTTTATACAGGAAGATTTTTTATCACCATTCGTACAGGATGTTCTACCCATGAATATGGACAACTTTCACTATGGGACCAACTCTGAAATCACGAAAAAAAATCAGCTGTTTCATACATTTGTTCATTTGTCATTTGTTCTGTGTCTGGGTGTAATTTATCTATAATATGTATGTATTTAGAAATATATAAGTATGTTTATCAGTTGTCTAGTACCCATAACACAAGCTCTGCTTAGCTTGGGACTAGATGGCGTTGTGTGATAGTTGTGGAATATTATTATTATTTATTATTTTGGTCAAGTAAGTAGGTATTGTACTTTTGTATTGAACAGCAGATTTTTTTTTCGTGATTTCAGAGTTGGTCCTATAGAGGTATGAGGAAGAGGGTGTAAAGTTCACTCATACTCTATAGAAAAGGGAGGATCCTCCGACCAGACGGGTGTTGTGTCTGGCGGGCAACTGCCCAGTGAGTCATGTCGGGCTGTTGTATACAGGGTGACTGGAAATTAGTGGCGGAGCCGTTAAGGGGAGGTAGTCTAGGGTTTTTCCGACAGATATCACTATGAGACCTACCGTCCTTACTTAACCCTTTCCAAGATATTCCTACTTAAAGAGATAGTAATAAATCCTAAAAAAAAGTGATTTTGGCCTACTTTTTTTTGTTTTGCAACAAAGATATTCTAAATAAGTAATATTAATTGTAAAATTTCCGCTACTGTCATTATTTTATGCAAAAACTGCTAAACAAAAAGTAGGAATATCTTGGAAAGGGTTAAGTAAGGACGGTAGGTCTCATAGTGATATCTGTCGGAATAACCCTAGACTACCTCCCCTTAACGGCTCCGCCACTAATTTCCAGTCACCCTGTATATGCTAGTTGCGCGGTAAACTCTGCTTGCGCGATGCAGGATTTGCGTGACGTCAGTATGACGCGTTGTTCGTATGTGGCGTTGTAGATACCGCTACATCACTCCCCCCCGGAGACCGGAGGTCGATAGTGGGCTGAGTCTTGTATCTTGCGATGCTTGCCAGGCCAGCTGAGGTTCCAGTGAGTCGGAACCGGTTGCCGCATAGTTCACGGTGAGTCGGAACTGTCTGCGAAGATGTCCCCAGTGAGTCGGGGTGGCGCTGCGTTATGCTCCAGTGCGTCGGATGTGGTACAGCGCCGGGTTGAGGCTGGCTGCTGACGTCGACCAGGAGAGAAGGGCTCTGCTTGTAGACCGGCCGAAAGTGCAGTGTGCTGTGCCGAGGTTGCTGATGAGGCTGAGGGTGATGACCAGGTATGCGCGGTCGCTGCATGCTGGTGGTCAGGATACCCGTTGAAGCCGTGGGTGCTGGCTGGCTGGGTGACTCGCCGCTCTAAAGCTTGCGGGAGTGATGATGATGACGTCACGCTGAAGTGTTTGCACGAAGGCTGCGCTGACGTTCATGTTCGGGGTCACCAGTATAGAGGTATGAGGAACAGGGTGTAAAGTTCACTCAACCTCCATAGAAAAGGGAGGATCCTCCGACCAGACGGGTGTTGTGTCTGGCGGGCAACTGCCCAGTGAGTCATGTCGGGCTGTTGTATACAGGGTGACTGGAAATTAGTGGCGGAGCCGTTAAGGGGAGGTAGTCTAGGGTTATTCCGACAGATATCACTATGAGACCTACCGTCCTTACTTAACCCTTTCCAAGATATTCCTACTTTTTGTTTAGCAGTTTTTGCATAAAATAATGACAGTAGCGGAAATTTTACAATTAATATTACTTATTTAGAATATCTTTGTTGCAAAACAAAAAAAAGTAGGCCAAAATCACTTTTTTTTAGGATTTATTACTATCTCTTTAAGTAGGAATATCTTGGAAAGGGTTAAGTAAGGACGGTAGGTCTCATAGTGATATCTGTCGGAAAAACCCTAGACTACCTCCCCTTAACGGCTCCGCCACTAATTTCCAGTCACCCTGTATATGCTAGTTGCGCGGTAAACTCTGCTTGCGCGATGCAGGATTTGCGTGACGTCAGTATGACGCGTTGTTCGTATGTGGCGTTGTAGATACCGCTACAGTCCCATAGTGAAAGTTGTTCATATTCATGGGTAGAACACCCTGTAAAAATTTGGATGGTGATAAAAAATCTTCCTGAATTGACAGTCCTTACCATTTGTCTGTGACCAGCAGTGCGATGTCATGGTACTTGGATGGAGGCTTGTACTCCGGATGGACGATAATATTCTTCACATTGTATATATCCCATGTCTCGGAGGGGTCCGAGCGTCTGAGTATACCCAGGGCTATGTATTTTACTGGACCGCTGTAATGGAAAGAAAATGTTTGAACATATACAGGGTGGACAAAAAATCGTGGATCAAACGAAACAGGACGATAGTTGGGGTTATATGCAGTAAAAAAAAAATATCATCACTACAACACTGCTTTTATGACAGTAGGTACCATGATTTATCAGTATTGGCACTTTTTCAATATCTTTTAAGACTCACGAAGAATTATTTGTAACCTTAGAACCATAATGTAAACACTCAAACTGCCATAACTTTTAAGGAGATCAAGTTAGGGCTCTGCCACAAAGATATTTTTTACTGCAAATAACCCCGACTATCACCCTATTTCGTTTGATCCACGATTTTTTGCCCACCCTGTATATGTTCAGCAGTATCGTCGCTAATTGTGAACACACATTGATGATAAAAAAAAACAATGGCACTCCGGGAATGCCGACAGAAGTGAAATCTTAAACAATTACGTGTGTATTTTTAAAAGAATAGTAATTTTATATATGTTTGAAGGTCATTATTTTCAAAGAAAATGTACCGCGCGTTGATGTCTTTATAACGGCCAAAACTTTAAACAGAGGTGTTCGTAACGGTAACAGTGTCGCGAGTTCAATGGTTTTTTCCCATCGCAAAAAATGCTCGACGCGCCTAAAGAAGTTTTCATTTCAAAAAGAAAGAAAAAAGAAAAATAATAATAAAGATCGGTAAAGATCTGACGAAGACCTGTGGAGATGGCAAGGACCTTCTCAAAGGATTATAGCAGACTAGCTGCGCCCCGCGGTTTTACCCGCATAAGTCTCGATCCCGTGGGAATATCGGGATAAAAAGTCCCTTATGTCCTTTTCCGGGACTCAAGCTATCTGTATACCAAATTTCATCTAAATCGGTTTGTGTGATAAGCCCACGGGAAGCCCGCGCTGTCGCCTTAAGCGATTCGACCATTCAAAAATTCAAAGAATCATCAATAAAACACTCTTATAGGCTTAACTGAGACGTTGCCTAAGGTACGTAGGTTTCATGTTTACTATTCATCATCATCATCATTTCAGCCGAAAGACGTCCACTGCTGAACATAGGCGTCATATGTTTACTATTACTATTACATATATTATTTAGATTAGTAGAATATACTTTAAGTATGTATTTATTGTATTGTGTAAATGGTACACTACAGACTACCTACAGTATTTGTCTGTCCTTCCCCTTTTTAATCCATCCAAAGGTTGTCTTTAAAAGATCGCTCTTAGCGATAAGACCGCCCATTGTGTCACCCATTGTAAAGTTTCTATCTGTAATTTATATGGTGTACATAATACAAAGTATTCTATTCTAAGATAGCTGCGCGGTGCGGGAGGGGTGATAGTTGTCACAAGTTGACGAATCACTGAGCTCTCGCATCACGTCACCGCACCCCTCCCGCACCGCGCTGCTACCTCAGGCAACGTCTCAGTTAAGCGGTCGGCCTATAGTTTAAAATTATCCAATTGAAAGACTATTACATGAAATCATGACATTTGATGTCAATTTTAACAGAGAGATGTTGTGAAAATAGGCCACAGTAAAATGGTTAAATTAATGGTTACCATTCTAAAAACGATAGGGTCAGCTCACACCGCGACGCGACGCGGTGCGCAGTTTTCAAGATAGCAATACATTTATAGACCTTATCTTCTACACAAATAGGTACAAGTAATATTTTTTGTCAAAACCTCACTGTAGAGAACAGCTAAAATAAATCTGTATATCTGTTTTTTTTTTTAAGAAATAGTTAAAGGAATAGTTTTATTAACTTGTATGTGAAAAAGTGTCATTATAAAAAAATATATTAACATGATAATATGTACAAAAAAAAGGAGCTACTCGTACGTCTGCCAACAAACTGCTTTGCAGTTTGGCGGGGGTAATATTTGTCTTGATTAAAATGATTTATGTGAATAAACACTTTTTCATTTTAATATTTTCAATTCTGTGTGTCTACTACGTCGAGCTACGCCGCGGGGCCTTCTCACTGATGTGTACCTTTTTGTATAGTAGATAAGGTCTATAATTGTATTGCTATCTTGAAAACTGCGCGCTGCGTCGCGTCGCGGTGTGAGCGCGGTGTCCTACGTGAGCGACAAATACGACGCGACGCGACGCTGCGAACGCGACGAACGCGGTCAACTCAACGGCATACCCTGCTTGCGGCATATATGACAGTCTGCGGCGAGACGCGACGTAACGCGTACTTGTTTTGAGAGCGACCAGACGCGACACCACGAACTACATATGAACTTTCCGTCTGTTCCCGGTGTCCCCATTCGAAACTCAATAAAAATAATTAAAATGTATTCCCGTTGTCCCCATTGACGGTTTCTTGTTATAATTGTACTGTACTTCTCCATGATTCGAGAAGTAATGACCAAAATCACGTAGGACATTTGTCGCGTGTAGCATCGCGTCGCATTACGTCGCGTCGTGTTGCGTCGCGTCGCGTCGTATTCGTCGCTCACGCAGGACACCGCGTTAAAGTATAGTTTTAGCACTTACGAGTGATGAGTTGATTTGCAGTGGGCAGCGGTGAGGATGTACCTATGGCTGATGAGTGTCCCTCCACACAGCCACTGAGCTGACTGTGTGTCATCTCCGTATCCTAGTAGTGCCTGTCAGGAAAAGGTCAAAAGGGCTTGAATTTAATCGGGGTTAAATATAATGATCACCAAAAAAATATATTGAACACCAAAAAATTCAGTCTAAAATTACAATAGTTCTAGCTGGGTACCCCGAGGTTAGGTTTGGTTAGGTTACTTTAAACCCTTTACCACACCCCGGACACTCCATACAACGCTCTCAAAATAATTACCTACTACTACTACATTAAAAAATGACGTTTGTATACGTATGACTGTGTGCGTGAGGTACTTGTGTTTGCAAGCGCTCTTGTTAAAGAACTGCGACGAATACGCCGAAGTGCGGGGTGAGGTGCGGTAACTGATGTTAGTGCGGGGAAGGGAGTGTCCTTTCTGTACGTAGTACTTTAAGTATTCTGTGCCTTTACACAGAAATAGGAGCCCCACGAAGCGGGGCTCCGTCGACATAGGATGCAAGAGCGAGCAAATGAGAATACAAATATGTTTACCTAGATATTTTACAATAAAACAGAGTTTTAATTTTGGTGATCATTTACTATTTTTGGCAGTAAAACGTGTTTTTGATGTTATATTTTACTTTATCTGGTGATAAGTCAATTTAATCGGCAAAACGGACTAATCAGCGAAACTGAAACTGATTTATTTATAAACTATCGAGTAGGAGAAACTTGCCAGGTCAGCGGGATTGTCCGAAAGGGTTACCGCTACCCCGGAACATAAAGGGCTAAGGAAAGAACACGGGTGGGTTTTAGTCAGTAAGAGTCTGACACTCCCTTCCGCTCCACCCAGAGCGGGAGGGGTCATGTGATGATTTCCCGTCCACAAAAAAAAAAGTAAGGGAAACTGCAACGCATCACGCAGCGGGATGAGTGAAACGGAGCCAAATTCCCCGTACGGAAGCGCGTTTTTATTGAATTTGTATGTAAAAAAAATCAATACCAAAGGAAGACCAAAGAAAACATGAATGGACTGTGTGAAAGATGATATGGTTAGAAAGGGGGTGACTACCGAGATAAGTATGGAAGAAAAAAAACCGAGTGTGCTTATGACCACACGACTGAAGTGAAACTTCGAGAAAGAGAGAAAGAAAATGTGCGCGCGCACTGCTCTCTCTTGCTCCTACACTGTGATACAGACAATAGGCCTGCATTGTGCTTAGATATACGGAACGTATTTGGCTATGAGAGGAAGAGAGAAAGAAAATGTGCGCGCGCACTGCTTTCTCCTGCTTATATCCCCCACTCAACTCCCGTTCGCCTCGCCCGATCACACTTTTCGTAACGCTTACGTCACGCGTTCGCCAGCTTACTCCCCAAGTCAAGCGTGCGTAAAGAAGTTTCACTTCAAAAAGTCATGTTGTGCCGACCACAAATAAATTGGGATAAGTGCAGAAGAATGATCATGATGATGATGATTGCTTATCCATTGCTTCATATGTTCGAAAAAGATGTCTGCTCTACAACGGAAATAACGCAATGAATGTTGCTGAACTGTCAAACTGAAAGCCATTACTACTGATAGTGTGTTACGCGATTTTCATAATCATAAAGTTTATTTGTGAAACATAGGTATACAATAGGTCTTACATATAAAATAGTAGATACGCTATGTTTTGTCTTAAGACATACAAATATGGTAACATGCAATTAAATATGCTAAAAAAATGTCATTAACAAAAAGAAACGTTCTATTATTCACAAAAAAAAAAAATTACAGGTGTCACAACTTTAAATACAGCATTACTAATTTTATTATAACTCTTCATCGTTTAAAAACTCGTCTATGGTATAGTAGCATTTGTCAAGAAGTTTCTGCAGTACGATTTAAAATTTTGACAGTGGCATTGTATTTATGGAATTAGGAATGTTATTATATATTCTAGGAGCTATTCCGAAAAAGCTTTTGTACATCAAAGCAGTCTTACATTTTATGTTACATAATTGATTTCCTCACTGGTCATACACGCACACCTGTTGCTAGTACTGCGATCCTTACCATATGAGGATACTGGCCCCTCACCGCATCTAGTCCCCCAGCAATAGCCAGGATAGCAGTCAGGGTATACCCGTAACAGTGCCGCTCATCATTCAGGTACCTCTGCACTCCCCCAAACAGGTTACAGGGATAGGGCTCGTCTACTATGTATTCTAGACATTCTGAAAAAGATAAAAATGAGTCATCATCTGCCTAACCTTTTTCTAACTATGTTGGGATCGGCTTCCAGTCTAACCGGACGCAGTTGAATACCAGTATTTTACATGCAGCGACTGCCTATCTGACCTCCACAACGCAGTTACTGGATAATACGACACCCCTTGGTAAGACTGGTTGTCAGACTTTCAAGCTTCTGACTACCAGTAACGACTGTCAAAGGTCCACGAATAACAACCGGGACCAACGGCTTAACGTGGTTTCCGAAGCACGTTAACGTGCAGCTGACAGGACACGCTGACGCAGGACACGATATTAAGTGTCCCATCGTTTGTGGAACAGCACCACATTTACACTCCAAAGCAGAGTCGTCTATGAATCTCCACCTTAACAGGTTTTTCTTGCTTCGGCCAACCTGGGCCCGGAGTCTGTTTAAAGACTTCCAGGTTACCCAAGGTAACTCATGTCCAGGTGGGAGGTCTTCAGCGGGTGGAACGAACGGATTGAAAGCAGAGCCTATAATGTTCCCACTGCTGGGACACAGACCTCCTCTCTTCGAGAAGAAGCGGGCCCAGTGCGGGTTGGTAGATGTCACGTCTTCGAATATTTGGTACCCAGACAGGCGCTTTACTTTGTGTAAATTATTTCATCACCACTGCTCTCAAAACGGTGAAGGAAAACATCGTGAGGAAACCGGCATGTCCTAGAACCAAAAATTCAAAGACATGTGACATCTACCAACCCGCACTGGGCCCGCGTGGTAGATTACGGCCCACTCCCTCTCACAGAGAGGAGGCCTGTGTCCCAGCAGTGGGAACATTATAGGCTGATGATGATGATGATGATGTATGTATACATATATATTATGTAACGCCAAATCAAACAGGAAGTTACCAAGTACGTACCTACCTATTAAGTTAGTCATAATAACCTCCTCCTTTTTTATAGTCGGTTAAAAAACAACGACGTTAATCAGATTCTGAGAAACCACTTATGTCAATATCACGGATAGGTAATAACTAAATATTACCGTGTCAATATGGTACAGACGCCAGCACATCAACCTACCCGAAACTGTCAGATTTTCTCAATCAACTTTGAACCTTATACTTTAGTGATAAAGTTGAAAATCTTTTAAAGAAATTTGACAGATTGTAGTAGGTTGATGTGCTGGCGTCTGTACAAGAAAAATACGCTTAAAAAACCGGCCCAGTGCGATTCGGACTTAGATATGAAGAGTTCCGTAACACCGTAGAATATTCAAAACTCAAACTCAAAGCATTTACTTATTTCAATTAAACCAATTACAGGCACTTTTGAATTGTCAAGGGGTCGGTCAGTCAGAAAGATGAAGCTAGTTGCCCATTCCAAAGCGTAGGTACCTATGGAGAAGAACGGGCAAGAAACTCCATGCACTCTTTTAATTCAAAATAATATGGTTACAAAGTCTTGGTTACATCATTCATGTTAAAAATTATACATTTGAGAACGATGAAGATCGTTAAAAGCGTCCATAATGAAAAGATAAGAAAAAACAAAAACAAAAACAGAAATATTAAATTAAATTAAATAAGCCATGGCAGCAAAGAGATGACCAGTCCCTACTGACGGCGCCCGTTCACGAACATGACGCATGCATCAGCACCATTCAGCTCAACCATTTTGAAGGGAGCTAAATGATCCAGCACATGCGCCACCATCAGCACTACTTTTTAGGATTCCGTACCCAAAATCAAAATCAAAAGTCATTTATTCAAACTAGGCTGAGAATCAGTACTTTTCGAACGTCAAAATTATAAAAGACTGTCCCCCAAAACGCCCGCCCTTCACAACACCAAAAAGTGCAAACGAGACCCTTTTACTAAGGATCCGCTGTCCGTCCGTCTGTCCATCTGTCAGCGGGCCAGCTCATGAACCGTAATAGGTAGACACTTGAAATTTTCACAAAGTGTGAACTACTATGGTTGCTACTATATATAATAACAAATAAGGCCGCTATCCCACTGGCGTTTTACGAGGGTTGACGTCAACGTCGCGTCTGCGCGTGACAAGCATTAACGTCCGCTGAACGCGACGTTAACGTCGCGCACATGATACTATTTGAGGCGTACAATCAGAAACATAAAGGATTCCGACGAGGAAGCACTACTGTTGGCTTTACTACTTCGACGAAAATTACGTAAAAGAAAATCTCATCGTCAATTCTGGGAAAACCCTTTACGGTCCAATCGATCACAGGAAAGTGAATATTTCGCACTGTACTCTAACAATATTAAAAATAATGAATCGGAATTATATAAATATTTGCGAATGTCAAAGACTACATTTGACGAACTTTTACAAGTGATTCAAAGTGACAGAGCAGGACGGCGTGATTGTACCTGTTGCCAACAAACGTGACGTTAACGTTGCGCAGACGCGAGGTTGACGTCGCGTTCAGCGGACGTTAATGCTTGTCACGCGACGACGCGACGTCAACGTCGCGTCTGCGCAACGTTGACGCTGCGCAGACGTTCGAGAGACGCCGACGCTCGTAAAACGCCAGTGGGATAGCGGCCTAAAATAAAATAAATCAAAATAAAAGGGGGTCTCCCATTCTCCATTCAAGAAATCTGTTTTTTTTCTGCGTTTTTGGCCTTTTGGTACAGAACCTTTCGTGTGCGAGTCAGGTTTTTTTTGTATAAGTACTTTAGTAAAAAAAACGACGTTTCATGTATTATTTTGTATACTTTAGTAAAAAAAAACGCCGTTTCTTGTATAGGGACCCCCTTTTATTTTTAACTTTATTTTATGTTTATTGTTTGTTGTTATAGCGACCATATTAGTGCACACTGTGAAAATTTTACGGTTCAAAGAACAGTGGCGTGCATTGGTTTTCAGAATAGGTAGGCACTAGGCCGGGTCTAGTCTAGGCAAACGCGGTCACTAATCAGAAAAAAAGTGGTGTCAAGTGTGGTTATCTAGGCATGCCTACTTAAGGGTGATAAATTGCGAAGTTCGAACGTCATGGTAATACGCGTGAGACGTACGTATTTTTAATTTTGTCGTATTAACTTGAACGAGTAAAGACCAATGTCAATGTGCGAACAGTACGGGAGCCGAGTAGGCCGTCCGGCGACTGCCTACTGCCGCGCGTGTTTGTATGAAGATTTTGTTTTTTGTTAGGTACCTATGATAATTTAGTGAGTTTCTTAATTGTGGGGCATACACACTAAAATGTAATTGACAGGCTTATGTTGATAAATCGAAGTAAGCACTGCTTATATGCCTATATGCAATGCACGCCACTGAAAGAATAGGTACAACCTTGTGACAGACGGACGAACAGCGGAGCCTTCGTAAAAGGCTCTCGTTGGCACCTTTTGGGTACGGAATCCTAAAAATGAAGATTGCTTTAAGTACCTAAGTTTTTGCCGGCAAAAAGTTGAACATCAATTACCCAATCGTTTTTTTCGTAATAAGTGAATACAGGATTAATAATTTCATTAATAAGTTAGTCATTTTATTTAGTACTAGCTGCGCCCCGCGGTTTCACCCGCGTAAGTTTCGATCCCGTGGGAATATCGGGATAAAAACTATCCTATGTCCTTTCCCGGGACTCAAACTATCTCTATACCAAATATCATCGAAATCGGTTCAGCGGTTTAAGCGTGAAGAGGTAACAGACAGACACACTTTCACATTTATAATATTAGTATGGATAGTATGGATTTAACTGGTCAAGCGGCGCGCGTCGCCCATTGGCGACGAAACAATAGAAAATCAATTGTGTCTCATTAGCGGAGCTTGACAGATAGAAATAAAGTATGCTACTACACAGTGAACGTGTTAAATTCCTTTTGACTCCTTAGGTATCCGCGTTATGGGCCAGATAGTTATACAGGGTGAAATTAAATTCATGGGCTTCCTTTTAAGGGGTCATTGTACTCATCGTTATGAACAACTTTTACTATGGGACTAAAGCTAAAATCGCGAAAAAAAAATCAGCTGTTCTTTTTGGCATTTATGTTCACACTAGCTGCGCCCCGCGGTTTCACCCGCATAAGTCTCGATCCCGTAGAAATATCGGGATAAAAAGTATCCTATGTCCTCTCCCGGGACTTAAACTATCTCTATACCAAATTTCATCTAAATCGGTTCAGCGGTTTGAGCGTGAAGAAGTAACAAACATATAAACACACATACACACACAGTAACAAACTTTCGCCTTTATAATATTAGTGTGATAACACGTCAAAATGTAGGGAAGAGCTGTTCTTTTTTCGCGATTTTGGGTTTAGTCCCACAGTAAAAGTTGCTCGTAATGATGATTACAATGACCCCTTAAAAGGATGCCTATGATTTCAATTTCACCCTGTATAAACGGCCTAGCTTACGGGACTATCAAGAAAATTAAGGTAATCGTTAGTTAAATACTCACTGTCATGAGCCTTTCTCCCAGTTTTGAAGTAATGCAATCCAAATCGATCAACCAGGACGTTTCTGAAACACACAAATAACATTCTAGTTAATAATACAAAACTTTAAAGTTAAACTGAGGATAGGTACGGCGGTAACGACTCCCGGCCACCGTAGGTACGGGCCTGCGGACGGAGAGTTAAGGTATGATTCCGATCTCGGCAGCACGCAGCAGTGCTGCCGCGGCAGTCCGGTCGCAGCACTACTGGTCCTCATACATTTTCTATAGGTTTATACGAGATTACATTCCGAGCACGGCAGCAATGCTGCGCGACATTCCTATAGAGAATATATGGGGACCAGCAGTGCTGCGGCAGCACTGCTGCGTGCTGCCGAGATCGGAATCATACCTTAATGGGTAGCTCACCGTCCGATCAGGACCAGGCCCGTGCCGGACGGCGCGTATGTGTTTCACGCGCGCCTAAAGAGATGTCAGCAAAAGGGAAGGGGCCTGTTAGGGCCGAAGTCTGCCGGGTTAGCAGGATTGTCCGAAAGGGTTACCGCTACCCCGGAACATAAAGGGCTAAGGAAGGAACACGGATGGGTTTTAGTCAGTAAGAGTCTGACACTCCCTTCTGCTCCACCCAGAGCGGGAGGGGTCATTTGATGATTTCCCATCCACAAAAAAAGGTAGGTACGGCCACAATTTTGCGAATATTGGCAAGGAGCTTGCAGCTAAGCATACAATTTCAGGGACAATACATGAGTCTTATGTCAGGGATGATGCACAGGTGAACTCTATTGTTATTCATTCTCCGGATTGCGCTGAGGTTGAAAATATCATAATGGGTCTTCGCTCTGATTCTGCCCCTGGATGGGATGGAATCAGTTCACAGCTTCTGAAGATGAGCAGACAAACTCTTGTACCCCTTCTAACTCATATATGTGGTCTGTGTTTCTCCGAGGGTATTTTTCCAAAAGTTTTAAAGAGAGCGGTCGTTCATCCTATTCACAAGGGAGGAGACAGAGGCAGTATCAACAACTACAGACCAATTTCAGTCCTTCCTGCATTGTCGAAGGTTCTTGAAAGGGTCCTGAACAATCGTCTTATGTCTTTCTTGGAAAGCCACAAGATCCTTTCCAACAATCAATTTGGCTTTCGTAGGGGTAAGTCATGTGAAGACGCTTTCTCAGCCCTGATTGACGATGTTGTCGAGACACTTGATAAAAAATCTAAGTGCCTGGGTTTATTCTTAGATCTATCTAAGGCTTTTGATACTGTCTCTGTCCCCATCCTACTAAAGAAACTGGAGAGAATAGGAGTTAGAGGCCCTGCACTCGCTATCTTTGCGAGCTACCTATCTGAGCGAACACAGTGTGTTAAAGTTACCGCGTATGTCAGTGATGAGTGTGGACTGTCTTTCGGAGTGCCTCAAGGTTCCATTTTGGGGCCTACACTTTTTTTGGTGTATGTTAATAATTTATGTGATTTAGCTCTCCCAAATTGTTCCATCTACACATACGCGGATGACACGGCCCTTCTAGTACATGCAGAGAATTGGGACGAAGCGCGAGAGAGAGCAGAATCTGTTCTTAGCATTGTTATGTCTTGGCTATCAGCGAACAGCCTAACTCTGAACGTAGATAAAACCAACTTTGTTACTTTCTCTCTCAGATCGACTTCGCAACCTGACTTTTCAGTTTCAGTTAAAGCTCATATTAATTGCAATGCTTCCCCAGGGCAATGCTCTTGTCTTCCCCTAACAAGAAAAACCAGTGTCAAATACCTCGGTGTACTAATAGACAACCTCATTTCATGGAATTCTCAAATTGGAGTTTTGTCTGGCAGAGTTAGAAAACTTACTGCCGTATTTAAGGGCCTGCGGTACAGTGCTGACGTAGATACCTTACGTATGGTTTATTTCTCTCTCTGTCAGTCAATATTAACTTTTGGCATAACGGTGTGGGGCGGTGCATCGAAGACAAGTATGATACAGCTTGAAAGGGCTCAGAGAGCTGTCCTCAAGGTCATGACTTTTAAACACTATCGTTACAGTACAGCTCAATTGTACAAAGATTGTCAGGTTTTGACCGTGAGGCAGCTCTTTGTGCTAAACTGTACGCTGCGCAGACATACTTCCTTGCAGTTGGATCTCAATCGCTTAAAAAAAACGTAGGACCACAGACGTATGTCCCATAGATAGACACAGAACGAAACTAGCAGAACGACATTTTAGAATCCTTGGTAGTCGCATATACAACTTTGTTAACAAACAATGTAACATTTACACATTGAATAAATTTTATTGCAAAGCAAAGGTCTATGAATGGATCATAACCCTGAGTTACGATGAGGTTGAAAAAATCCTCAATATGTAGCTTTGCCGCACTTCCCCTTTTTTTCTTTTTTCCTAAAGTACCCCGTCTGACATATCATCAAATACACCCACCTTTCAAACACATCACAACACTACACTGCACTACTCAACACAACACTATTCAACACAACACTATACAACACAACACTATACAACACAACACATAAAATAACACTTTGCAGAAGGTTTTTCTTTGTGATTAGTTTATTTTTGTTTTTGTATTTAGATATATGAATAAATTTTTATTTTTCGGTTTATAAATCCTTCACCATTAAATTCCGAACTTATATTTGTCTGAATCTACCTGTATTAACTTGAGAGCCCTGACACCCATAACACAAGTTCAATCTTAGCTTGGGTGTCAGAGGTTTATAACTCTGTACAAATCTACAATTTATAAGACAGTTAATGGTTGATAGAATATCTGGTAAATGTAAATTGTAAAACAGGAAATAAAGATTATTATTATTATTATATTATTACAATTCGGCCACATTTCATTTCAAAAGGCACTTTTAACGTCAAAATTAGAAGAAAATAGAATGGATTATAGTTGCGCCTTCCAAAAGGAAGTTTCGTATGGAGAAGAATGGGCAAGAAACTACATCGTTACCTACTCTATTAAAATGTTTTACAATATTTTGTATAGGTAATCCATACTTACTAATATTATAAATTCGAAGGAAACTCTGTCTGTCTGTATGTTACCTTTTCACGCCTAAACCACTGAACGGATTTAAATGAAATTTGGCACAGGGATAGATTGCATCCCGAGGAAGGACATAGGATAGTTTTTATTCCAGAAATCATCCTTTAAGGGGGTGAAAAGGGGGGTGGAAGTTTTTTTCAATAACCGCTGAACCGATTTAGGTGAAATTTGGTATGGAGATAGTTTTAGTTGTGGGGATGGATATAGAATAGTTTTTATCCCCGAAATTATCCCTTAAGGGTGTAAAAAGGGGGGTGGAGGCTTAAAAAGGGAATCAGTAAAAAAAGACTATAATACTTTTATCGCGGGTGAAACCGCGGGGCACAGCTAGTATTAAATAAATAATTGTTTATGTGAAGACTATGATACGAGTCCTAAGGAGGCTATTGCCATAAACAGAGGAAGACTCATCATAATCAGGGTATAATGTTCTCACTGCTGGGAGTCTGGGACACAGGCCTCCTCTCTGCGAGAGGAAGTGGGCCGTAATCCACCACGTATGTATTACGAAACCATTGAAAACGTGGAGAACTTTAATGAAAAAAAAAACCGAGTGTGCTTATGACCACACGACTGAAGTGAAACTTCAAACGTATTTGGCTATGAGAGGAAGAGAGAAAGAAAATGTGCGCGCGCACTGCTTTCACTTGCTTATATCCCCCACTCAACTCCCGTTCGCCTCGCCCGATCACACTTTTCGTAACGCTTACGTCACGCGTTCGCCAGCTTACTCCCCAAGTCACGCGTGCGTAAAGAAGTTTCACTTCAAAAAAGTAATGAAAAGGTACCAAAATTGCAATAATTTACCTGGTATCGTTCACAAGCTCGCAATCTGTACAGCATACGATCGGAATCTGGCCCTTAAATGAACACATCTGAAAAATTTACATATTAATCAGTGTTAGGATACATCCAATCAGCTTATAATGTTCCTTGCAGTGGGATATTAATAGGCTCGTATTATTATTAGCGTAAACCGGCATGTCCTAGAACCAAAAAAAAACAGTGGCACTCCGGGAGTGCCGACAGAAGTGAAAACAAAATACAAACTGAATACTTTGCCATCACTCACTGACATATCGGATATACATTAAAACCGAGGACATCCCGAGGACAGCCGAACACATCCGAAGTGGTGTCGGTTACAGTAACAGTGGCGCGAATGCAATGGTTTTTTCCCCATCTCAAAAAATGGCCAACGCGCCTGAAGAAGTCTTTCACTTCAAAAATCAAAGACATGTGACATCTACCAATCCGCACTGGGCCCGAGTGGTAGATTATGTATAGCTCACTCCTACTCGAAGAGAGGAAGCCTGTGTCCCAGCAGTGGGAACATTATAGGCTGATAATCCTGGAGGATGTGCACGGAGAGGTTACGCACGCTAAACTGCGTACACGCATCTGTGTGTAGCGTGTTCGTGGGTAATCCTGCTTAAATTTTCATACAAAGAGAAGCGAAACTTATGTGCGAATGCGTTGTAATTGGATCCTATTTCTATGTTAAACTTCTTCTTAGCGTGTCGACAGCAATCTAAATGGACTCGGCCCAGAATTCGGCTACTTGTTTGGCGCCATCACCAGCGTCCATCGGTTCCTGTAACGTGCAGCTGACAGGACACGCAGGACACGATATTAAGTGTCCCATCGTTTGTGGAACAGCACCACATTTACACTCCAAGGCGGAGTCGTTTATGAATCTTCACCAGGTTTTCCTTGCTTCGGCCAACCTGGGTCCGGAGTCTGTTTAAAGACTTCCAGGTTACCCAAGGTACCTCATGTCCAGGTGGGAGGTCTTCAGTGGGTGGAACGAATGGTTTGGGTAAGGAAGCACTAACTTATTACTTTAAAAGTGCTTACCTGTGGATATCTATTTCTGTTTTTCAAATACTGCACATATTGCATGCATTTGTGTATATCTACGCATGTTCCTGTCAAGCCCTCTTCGGAAACGCATTCGGAACCTGGAAATAAAAAAAACAAAACAATTAAAGACTTGTCCGAAGCGCTATTTTATATGAACGGTTGAGCAATTATAAGAATAAAACGCAATTTATGTTGTCAAAGGGGTTTAAAGCTTTTTATAATGAGGCCTGGCACTGTCGACGCCATTTTGAAAATGGTGGCCACTCATGAGACCTATAGGTACAGGGTCCCATTAAAATAGATAGACAAATTTTAATACAGCATTCAGTACGTCTAACCAAAGATATCCAAGCAAAAAAAAAAAAACAATGATTAAAGTGATTTTATTTTGACCTAAAATAATAAATTGCCGGCACATTAGTGTATTCGTTAGCTGATTTTATTTTTCTTGTAAAGTATCTAATGCGTTTTTCTTATATCAGGGATATTTTTTTATCACCATCCAAATTTTTACAGGGTGTTCTACCCATGAATATGAACAACTTTCACTATGGGACCAACTCTGAAATCACGAAAAAAAAAAAATCAGCTGTTTCATACATTTTGGTCAAGTAGGTATTGAACTTTTGTATGAAACAGCTGATTTTTTTTTCGTGATTTCAGTGTTGGTCCCATAGTGAAAGTTGTTCATATTCATGGGTAGAACACCCTGTAAAAATTTGGATGGTGATAAAAAATATTCCTGTATTTTTTTACCATCGTCCTTATTTTGGTGGTCTGAATGATTTCTAAAAGTTTGTCCATCTATTTTAATGGGACCTTATAATATAAAGTTGATCACGGGACTCAATCATCAACTTTGAACGTTCATTTCTCGGAAACGTGACACTACGGAGTTTTAGGTTTTACTAGCTGCGCTCCGCGGTTTCACCCGCATGAGTGTCGATCCCGTGGGAATATCGGGATAAAAAGTATCCTATGTCCTTCCCCGGGACTCAAACTATCTCTATACCAAATTTCATTTAAATCGGCTCAGTGGTTTAGGCGTGAAAAGGTAACATACAGACAGACCGACAGACAGACAGAGTTACTTTCGAATTTATAATATTAGTATGGATAGTATAATAGTATGGATTATGTTTTCTGTTGGCACCATTTTCAAAATGGCGCGACAGTTGGTACCTATGCCACGGATCTTCAAAGCCCTTTTGGGAATGCAAAGTTGTCAATCTTTATGGCTTCTGACTAAAACCTGCACCCTAATTGCGTAACACACTATCAATCGGAATCTGAATCATTTTGAAGCAAATTGCTAATCCATTGCTTCTTAAGTTCGAAAAATTTGTCTGCTCAACACGTAAATAACGCAATGAATGTTGTTGAACTGTCAAAATGAAACCGATTCCGACTGATAATGTGTTACGCAATTGCCCCGCTGGATAGGTATCTAATTAACAAGTAACAAACCAAAATATTTTCTAAGAAATCATGATAAGGCTTAAAATTGTTTGAGTAAAAGATCGCTTAGCTTTAAGTACTTGATTTGTGTGAGCATTGTTCAAATAAAAACATGGATTGGTAATCACAATTTAGAAAATTTAAAAGAAAATAATAACGTGTTTGGTATGTTATTAATATGTATATTATATTAATAGCGATAAGCATACTGTTATGCGACCTTTGAATAAAAGCATTTGCACAAGAGAAGAGAGGCCTGTAGCGGCATCTACAACGCCATACGCGAATTACGCATCACACTGACGTCACGCAAAATCCTGCATCGCGCAAGCAGAGTTTACCGCGCAACTAGCATATACAACATACAGGGTGTCCCGTAAGTCGACGTCAAGCCGGAACCAGGTAATAGGCCAAGTCATAATAGCTATCAGAAAAATATTTAAAAATATCTTAGTAGTGTTTTTTTTTTTTAAATTATTGGCATTTAAATGTCACTTTTTGCCCAACCAAATAATCAAAATTGATACTTTGCCAAACTTTGACTGATTGTACTGAAAAAAAAATATATACTATGCGAGTTTAGCAAGTAACATTAAAAGTTGGTGCATTTAATAAGCATATGCTTATTAAGATTTTTTTAAATATATTTCTGATACTTAACTATTATGACTTGGCCTAGTACCCGATTCCGGCTTGACGTCGACTGACGGGACACCCTGTATATGCTAGTTGCGCGTGACGTTGTATATAAGGTGTAAAAAAATTAACCGTAAAAACTTTAAGAGGTGCTTTAGACCATCGAACTGAACAACTTTCACTATGGGACCAACTCTGAAATCACGAAAAAAAAATGAGCTGTTTCATACATTTTGACCGAGTAGGTAGGTATTGAACTTTTGTATGAAACAGCTGATTTTTTTTTCGTGATTTCGGAGTTGGTCCCATAGTGAAAGTTGTTCAGTTCGATGGTCTAAAGCACCTCTTAAAGTTTTTACGGTTAATTTTTTTACACCTTATAAATATATTATTTATACTACAACGGCCCGAGCAGCAGCGTATCGACGGGCAGCTCGAACGTCTAAATGACATAAGACAGTCTCTCAAAAGAAAGCTGTTTACCAGTTTCTAGTGCTTTAGGGTCGGGACACATTGATCGACGGCCTTTCGCACTTTGCCCATTGAAAAGGAACACACATGAGCATGTCGAGCCTTTTCAGGAAGAAGATTGTAACCGCCATTTTGCATATTTTACAGGAGAAGGTTTTTTTTAAATATTTCTCAAAATATTTGTAGCATCAATTTGAAATTTTTACTTAGTGTTTTAAGGGCACCACCCTATTAATTAATTCAAATGTTAAGATTTGACTCAGTACTCTATAATCACATACATATGTCGCTTACGTTAAAACTGATGACCATTATTAGGTAGAGCTGATATGAGTATGTCGATTACGATAATTCTTAAAATCATAAAATAGTAGAAATATTTTTATGTCATTTTTTTTCGCAAGCGCCAAGTATTTAACTTACGTTGCATAATTTACTATCGTAAGTGCCAGGTACTATACTTACGATCTGTCAGTCGATGGAGGTTACGATAAAAAACTGAATGGGTTGTAACTTACGATGAAAATTTCGAAATTAAAAAAAGTTATTTATATTTCTACTTTGAACTCTAAAGTAAGTGACATAAGATGCGAAATCAGTTGATCTGGCCGTTAATATAAAAACAGTTTTTTGGGATTTTTGGCGGTTACGATGTTCTTCCTGAAAAGGCTCGATGTGTGTTCCTTTTCAATGGGCAAAGAGTCTTTTTGTACTTTTTGTATGGACAAACCATCGAACGCCGTCGATCAATATGACCCGACCCTTAGCTGGGAAGAAGAAGTGGCGCAACAAATTCCCCAGCAGCCCAGCTGTCTGTTCAGTTAGAAGAATATGTTTTTAATACTCTTTTAAGCTGTCGTACTTACCCCGCACAAAACCCTTTACTTACCAATACTTGCTATGTAAATAACAATGACAGGATTAAATATATGTATATAAATGAAGCTAACTCAAAAATTATCCAAACAAAGTTCCCATTATTTGTCTATATACATATTTGATTAAATTTTCTAATATTTCTTAACATATAAAAAATAAGTATGAAAAACATTTAAAAATATAAAAAAATAGTAGTCCGCCGGTGTCGGGAGCAGGGTCCAAGCTACCGGTGGTTAGGGCTCCAGAGACAGGAACCTCCTCACAATACGAGCCGTATCGAGGAGTACTGCCTTCTGAATTAGGCCCTTGAGCCAACCGCCTAACGAGAGCCTCGACAGATGTTGGTCGAGGCTTTCGGCCATAAGGCCATTGGCCGATACGACAATCGGCACAATGATAGCCGAGCTCACATTCCACATGTCAACAACCTCGTGTGCTAAGTCCAGATATTTCTCATTATTATTATTATCAGCCATTTCTATCCCACTGCAGGGCAAAGGCCTTCCTTCCCTCCTTCCACTTATCCCTATCCAGTGCTGTTACACGCCAATCTTTGTGGAAAGAGTCGAGTTCGTCCTGCCATCTCATTCTGGGCCTGCCGCGTTGCCGTTAGCTGCTGTTTGGGACCCATTGTGTGGTTACTTTAGCCCTTAGCTCCTCCGGCATGCGACAGATGTGACCAGCCCAGTTCCATTTTAGCTTGACAGCTGTTATTAATATTAATTTATGGTACGGTCAGCATCAAAAGTTTATTAACACTTCAGTTTTTTTAATCTTAGTTATTGAGCAAAATATTTGTTCAAAATTGCAGCAGAAGAATTTTTTTTAGAATATATACTCTTGTCTATTATGTGAAAAGCTAAAAATCTGTTTATTGAAAAAAGTTGTTGTCAATTTAATAACATGTAAAAATGATAGTGTTAATCGACTTTTGATGCTGACTGTACCACCTCTACATAATACTCTTTCGAACAAAAAAATATTCATGGAAATCAGTTAACAATTGACGAAGATATTGCTGAACATAGGTACCTACTTCAGACGAACATATTATACAGGGTGTAAAAAGTTCCATCGCATAGCCGTCAATTACGCATTACATCAAACTAAGTAACATTGCACAAAAATAATTGCTGGGAAACGAATTTTAGTTTTGGTGTAAAAATTTCTTGTTTGCAGTAATGCGCAATGTAACACGCAAATCATTATGCTTACGGTTGCATGCAACGGTACGGGGCTCTTCGGTTCCCCCACGAGCCTTTTAAAGTTGTGTTATACTTATAACATTAAAAAATTTTTCGTAAAAAAACGTCAGACATTTTGACATTCAATATGTCCATAACCAGAAGGTTTGGTCCAGTACAAAAAAAATATACGGGGAGTACGAGTGACTCTTGCCTTCGTTAAGTGTCTTTTTACATGGGATCCCTTCTTTTCGAATAATGTTCTTTTTCCTAATATACTTTGGCATAATTTGGTTTGGTATAATAATACTTTGCCATATTTTTTTTTGGCATACAGTTTATGTTGGCATAATGATCTTTAAGGCTAATTTGTTTTATCATAAATTTAATTCGCATAATACCAAGCGACGTCAAGGGCACCCCAAGGTTCGGTTTGATTAGGTTCCTGACAGAAATACGTCGACCTGATGTCGTTAAAAATAAAACGAGCATGCTAAATTTATGCTTTAGAATGTTATGCTTAATCATTATTATGATTAGAGAAATTATGCTTAAAAAAATTATACGTAAGCTGTTATGCGTAAATAATATTATGCGAAAATATAATTAGGAGAAACAAAAGTATGCCAAGTTACATTAGGTCTTAAAATTTTATGCAAATGGATAGGGAACTTTTTTACATCTTATAAAACCTCCTCCTTTTTTGAAGTCGTGTAAAAAATCCACCACGTACCTTCCGACAGCTCATCGTCATCATCACAAAAAACACCACAAAAGCCGAAAAAACAAAATACCACGATAAATAAATTATAATACATTTTACTATTTGAGGAAGAGCTCGCGAAACGACCTTTTTTGACCGGTTACGTGCGACACTGATGTTTTAGCGAAACTAATTCTATACGAATATATTTAACGCTTTTTTACTCTAATCGATCGTTATCGTAAGTATGTATGTAGGCACATAATTTGAGTACCTACTTGCGTACTTACTTTTTTTATTAAGGTATTGTTATTTGGACTTTGGTAACGCTCTTGGAATTGAAAGATAGAGTCAAAAGTTCACTGATAAGAAAAAGAACTCTTCAATTTAGCAAAGTTATTAATTAATTATAACGTTGCTAAATTGAAGAGTACAACTGTAACGTAGCATTACAACTGAATAGACTGGTATTACGTTTAGTCGGTTAACTAAGTCACGTGGTTTTTTTGTTTACCATTATTTAACTACCTAAGCCTCTGGAGTATAATAGATAACTTGCTGCTCCCTAACTGGGTCATGTACTTATTAGTTTAAGCCTAGCGTGTGACTAGGTATGATTATGTGGGTGGCATTGGGGCAAAATGCCACGGGCCCCCAGCCAGAGGGGGCCCCCGGCTCGAGAGGGCCATGAGCACAGCAGGATCTTAACACAAGGACAGAAGCAGTCAGGTGTTAAAGTTATTGTAGGAGAAAATATGGGCGACTAGAATCCATTCTATTTTTTTTTTATTGTAATTTTTGACGTTCAAAAGTGCCTTTTATGTGCCTAATTGAAATAAATGCTTTGACTTTTTGATTTTGACTTTGTGAAATGTACGCGGAAGAAGTGCTAATAAAAAAAAAACTACCTATAATGTTGGTTGAGCTTTTTTACATTGAGGGAGGGCCCCATCCATTGAATTTGCCACGGGCCCCAAACGCATACATTGTGCATTAAATAAATAAATAATACTGGGTAACACGATACCCATGTAAGGTAAGACCAGTCAGACTTTCGGGCTTCTAACTACCGGCAACGACCTTATCATAACTTGTCTAAATATTGCCGTAACTTTAAGCTAAAATCCATTTTCCGCTTAGCTCAATTACCACATAGTTTAAGTAACTATTGCGTGACGCATAGGTAAAGAACAAATACTTACATGCCATGACAATACCAATTACATACCTACTAGCTGCGCCCCGCGGTTTCATCCGCATAAGTGTCCATCCCGTGGGAATATCGGAATAATAACTATCCTTTATCGTTTACCGACTATCTCTATACAAAATGTCATCTAGGTACTGTAGTGACTGGCTGTAAAGCAAGGCTGGCTGAAAAGCCCCAACTCTTTACAGGACTGGCTGGTTGTATTTGAAGGAAGTTCCATTCGAACGTTCAAGCATAATGTCAGAGAGTCGTAGGTTTGACGTCCAATATATAAGTCGATATAATTATAAAATATGATAAAAGACTACTAAAATATATCCCATTAAACTCTAAAGGGAGTTAAATTTAGTAACATAGATCCCCCCGTGGCCTAGGTGCCACATATGGTGGAGGCGCCGGGTAAACTACTACGGCGGCTACTTAAATCGGTTCAGCTGTTTATAAATGATAAATGATTTATTTACTGTAAATAAGTAGGTTTGTACAAACACTTTTACACGTCAATCATATTTTTTTTAAAACTAGATGAGGTCGGCGTTTCCTATCTGACTACTCTGATAAGAAAGGCCGAAACAAAATCAGAGGTCACAATCTCTTTTAAAGTCCAGACAAAATCTTGGTCAGATCATGTGAAGACCATGTAGATTGGTGTCTGAAATGGTCTTTTGAGGAAAGAACCACACAGACTGAGCGGACCTGTCCAGTCAGTGCACGCATTTGTCAAAGATCGTGCAACTCAACTCAGAACTTGAGGAGCTCGACGATTCGACGAACAATACCAAAGAAAGGACATTTGGGTAGGCCGCGTAAATTACTCAAACTGCCAGATCATGATTAAAACTAAGTTTATAATAAAAATATAATAAACTAGATCGATAGATAGATTAATAGTCCGGTCAAGTTAGCTTCAAAAATAGGGGTAAGCTTACATTAATTCGCATAAAGCTGAAAATTGGTATAAATGTTAGGAACACCATTACAAATAAATTGTCAAAAGTCCCCATCGAACCGAACGTGTGCAAAAAAAAATATTCAAGGTCAAATGTGGCAAAAATGGGCTTTTCGCATTTTTCAGCCAAACGGTAAGTTTTATCATAAAAATAGGTGAGACAAAATTGTTTATCATGCAATTATCTACAAAAATTGTTATAACATTTTTTTCCTAAGAATCACCATTTCGGAGATATAGCGACGAAAAAATTGAAAAACGGTTCACACGAACCGTAATCGGTTCATGAGATACAAGCTGCTGACAGACAGACGGACAGTTAGCAAAATCCATCTTTCCTGTCTATTTTATTTACATTCAAAAGGCGTAAAATAAAAGTCAATGGCCTTGCTAAAACTGGTTATTGACTGATTAAATAATTATGGACTATTTAAATCGACAATGCACGGAAACAATTATTATTTGCATAGGTACGGCAAATTAAATTATACACGGTCGCTCAACCGAGCCGCTAAAATTACGGTTTCATATAAAAGAAACATAACAATAATACAGTTGTATGTATTATAATTAAATTCTCACTTTTATGTGTCCATGTTGGTCACGAGAGTGTTAGTTTATAAACAGACTAGCAGAGAAGATCATTCTTTGTCTGTAAATGAAATAAAATGTTGAAGAGAACATGTCATATCACATGTTATTTTATTATCATTTCTTTTGGCAATATTCAAAAATGTTTTTTATAGTTAACCTATGGTCAAAAAAAAAAAAAAAATTGTAGTTATTCTTTTTACTGGCAACTCAAATGACGTTTTCATTGTCAGGTCAGTCATGTCCAGCGTTGCCAGACCTACGGATTTGTCCGTAGATCTACGGATTTTTGGTCTTGTCTACGGACATACGGATTTTAGTCGCAAATCTACGGATTTCTGTTCAATTCCATCAACTGCAAAATTGCTTTTATTTTGGTGGTCATTCGATTCAACTAACGTCAAACGCATCGCTGTTTTGAACTTTATTTGTTACCGCGATGCGGTATTATACACAAAATCTATAAAAGGACTGCTTTGAATAAAAAGTGCAATTAAAACTACCTTCTGTGGGGTAGACCGTAGAAGCAAAGAGGGAGCATTTTGAATTATTTAATTCAAAAAGATATGATAAAAAAAGGTTACACATGTTACCTACTGTTATGTTATGTTATACCGACAGTAATAAATTATACATTTTTTAATACAATTTTTATTGCTTTTGCTTTGTCTTGGAGATTTTCCCGCTTTTTTTTTTTTTTAGTTAACAACTCCTTTACCGGCATGAAATTAATTTTAAGTCAGTCCATCTCTAAATAGTCACGTTTATTTAGCTTTAAAAAATGTCCGTAGATTTACGGATTTTTGTAGAAGCAATCTACGGACTTCTACGGATTTTTTTGCGTAGCCCTACGGATTTTTGAAAATTGGACCTGGCAACACTGGTCATGTCTGTCATAATGACATAAACAAATTGATAAAATGACGTGGAGACGAGGTTATGAATTAGTAAAAAATTATATGTTCTAACACAAATAGACGCGATAAGATAGTTTAAAATATCAATAAGTAGCTAAAAAGCACAAAATGATCGAGATCACAGATACTCAGAGTAAGTATTTACATTTTTATGTCATAGTTTGAAGTTAACCGATTTGTACGTTGAATATGCAACAAAAAACATATTTATTTCAATCAATTTGATTCAAGAGACATATCTTTAATTATTATCTACATTCGCAGAATGTTCCCTCTGTATTTAAATTGAAATTATAGTAGTAAATTATGAAATATCGTGAAAATCTCCTTTCAAAATGACACTGTATTTTCGAAGCCCTATTCAAAATTTTACTAGTATCGTCAAAGCCATTACCAATTCTGAAGACCTTGTCCCTCGAAGCATCTATATTCTGACCCCAACATTCCTTAGGCAAAGTCTTCACATAGCAATATGGCTATATTCCCAGTAAACCCTTATTTTGCCAGTTAATAATCTACACTAATATTATAAAGAGGAAAGATTTGTATTTTTGGATGTAACGAATAAACTTAAAAACTACTGGACCAATTTCAAAAATTCTTTTGCCGTTAGAAAGCTACATTATCACTGAGTAACATAGGCTATATAAAATTACTAGAAAAAATTAGAGATCCTTAGAAATCCCTACTAAAACCAACCCAGGGTGTAAAAAAATAGCCATAAAATGTCTTTCATCGCATGCATGAGAAAGAGTGTCCGACCACAGTCGTCTTCACTTATGTATTCAGAGTGTTGCCTCCCCTTTTATCTATAAGTTTCTTGATTATGACGCAATTACCCCGCTGCAGTGTGGCAATAATATAGGCTAGTATTATTGTATCCTGTAGGGAATGAACACGATAACCCATGTAAGGACTAGTCAGACCTTCGGGCTTCTAACTACCGACCATGCGCAGTCCATGCTGCTTCTTCTAAAGTGTTTGATTTATTTTTAATTACAGAAATAGGCGTTGGCCTTGCCGGGTTCGGCATGACATTCCTGTTCTTAGGAGTACTGCTGTTATTCGACAAAGGCCTGCTGGCTATAGGCAATGTAAGTATTTGCCTTTTACACGATTTTACGAAAGGTTGTGGAGTGGCGACCGCGTACCGGAAGACGTAGCATTGGAAAACCTCCCACAAGGTGGACCGACGACCTTGTGAAGGCCGCGGGAACTTGTTGGATGCGAGAAGCACAAAACCGGTCGAAGTGAAGGTGCTCGGGGGAGGCCTATGTCCAGCAGTGGACATCTTTCGTCTGAAATGATGATGATATTTTACATGGAGCGACCGCCTATCTCATCAGAACCCAGTTACTGGGTCACAATACCCCTTGGTTAGACTGGTTGTCAGACTTTCGGGCTTCTGAAGACCCGTAACGACTGTCAAAGATCCACAGCCAGGACCAACAGCTTTATGTGCTTTCTGTGGTTATAATTGTACTTTTTACCTTTTCAGATCCTTTTCATCAGCGGCCTGGCCTGCGTCATAGGGCTGCAGCGGACGTTTTTCTTCTTCTTCCAGAGGCATAAGATCAAGGCCTCCGTGGCCTTCTTCGGTGGCATCACCATCGTGCTGCTGGGATGGCCCATGATCGGCATGATCGCTGAGATCTACGGGTTTTTGCTGTTGTTCCGGTGAGTTTGAGTTTTTGGGTATATTTTTTAATCCAAAACTTTTTTTTTATTGCTTTTTGGGCCCGCCCTTGACCTCGATCACGCCTGATGGAAAGCGATGGATGAGGTCTATGATGGAACGAGCGTGCCCAGAAGATGCCTAAGGCACTGGAACTCCCACGCATCGACGAAACACAGCAGACTGCTTGACGCCGGAGTCCGGTGGGAGTCGCAAACCAGGCGGGCGTTAGCCCTACCACCGCAAGGGAAGAATTGGCTAGTCAAATAAGGTGTTGGGTGTGACTGTCCAGGATGCGCCGAGCGCGAGCGTTCAGTTGAGTAACTGGCGGAACAAACTGCGCTACACGAGGAGGCTTCTTCATGCATCCCTAAACAACATCACGACTGTTATCCGATGGGTTAGGCAGAGGTGTGAAATGTGAGAGTAATCCAAAGATAATGTAATGACAGTCAGGCTAGTCCACAAATTCAAGGTCGCTCAGCGCGCTATGGTGCGATCTATGCTCGGAGTCTCTTTGAAGGATAAAATCAGGAATGAAATTATCCGGAAAGGAAGCGGAGTTACCGACATAGCTTGAAGAGAAAGCAAACTGAAGTGGCAGTGGGCTGGCCATGTCTGTCGAAGGACCGATGGCCGGTGGAGTAGACGAGTCCTGGAGTGGAGACCGCATATCGGCAAGCCTAGTGTGGGACGTCCTCCAGCTAGATGGACGGACGACCTAAAGGTGGCTGGGACAGACTGGATACGGAAGGCGGAGGACAGGGTGTTGTGGAGCAGCCTGGGACAGGCCTATGTGCCTCGGAAAGCACGTTAAACCGTTGGTCCTGCACCTGAGGGGCAATTCTCGTAAATTTAAAAACGTTCACAGTCTGATCTCAGCCTCAATCTGTCAAAAATACCTCTAATTTCCCCACATTTTGACATTTGTTTGTCGCCGAGATGAGACTGCGACTAGATTTTGAACGTTTTAAATTACAAGAATTGGCCTTCAGATTAGTTCAGATCTCTCCCCGGTCGTGTCGGATTGCCGTCCTATCAGACTATGAGAGTGAGGGAAGAGGGAGTGCACCTGTGTCTGCGCACGCACTTGCGCACTATAACATCTCCCGCGCCGAATGCTAGTCTCCGTTGAGATTGGCCGCCGTGACCGAAATACGGTCTGGAGGACTTAATTTAATTATCTACTCATTTCTGTTCACAGAGGGTTCCTGCCAGCAGCTATAAATTTCCTAAGAATGGTGCCAGTACTAGGATCCCTGCTTAGTTTTCCAATCATACGAGGGGTGAGTTTATACTATTTTTGATCACATCCAGCTTAGTCAAAAGGCTAAGTGCTTTGCCAGACTGCAAACGCGGGCGCGGGGCAGCCGCGGCGCGACGCACTCAAACATAAGAACTTACTGTTACGAGCTTGGGGTTCGTGACAATAAAAACTGCCGATTTAATAACCAAAAATAGACACTTTAATTAAAAGCAACAATACAACTCAAACACACATTATACAACAATCGCACTACAGATCACTCTAGTCGCACTTGAAGATCGCTTCGAATGTTTTCGCTTGTATCGCTTTTTCCAATACTGATCCCGGCTCGCGGTCATACCGGCCTTATACAGGCTTATTTTTTTTTATCACAATCCAAATTTTTACAGGGTGTTCTACCCATGAATATGAACAACTTTCACTATGGGACCAACTCTGAAATCACGAAAAAAAATCTGCTGTTTCATACAAAAGTTCAATACCTACTTGACCAAAATGTATGAAACAGCTGATTATACACTTGCTTGCTTGTATGTATACACTTGGCTTTATTCAAAGGCGATTTTCTCCTTTATTTTTGAATGAAATTTTACGTTATTACGAAAATAGTATTTTCGAACCCATAGGTTTATGTTAAGTGTCGTATTTCAACGTTGCATTCGTTATTTCACGAAATAATCGCAATTGAAAATTGCCAAGTGTTGACATTTTGGTACTCGTGACTGTACATACCGGTCCCGACTGACCAGATGTAGATAGTTCTAGAAA
Organism: Amphipoea oculea; assembly: GCA_945859645.1. NCBI lineage: Eukaryota > Metazoa > Arthropoda > Insecta > Lepidoptera > Noctuidae > Amphipoea > Amphipoea oculea. Next base: position 9,858,721 of record OX243891.1, on the reverse strand, counting down.
GTTCTGGCAACGAAATTTCTAGAAGGGTCCCGAATATTAGTTCTGCTACTCGATACTAGATGGCGCTAGTGGTAGCTAATGTCGCCATCTATTGTGGCGCGCAACATTACCTTAAATCGAATAGACGACCGCTATCACTGACCTCTATTATTACCACTGGACTGGCGGCTGTCAAAGTGCTTTTGTGCCTAATTGATGATCGCCATTTTGGCGCTGTTAGCCGTAGCGAGTGTCTGTGGTACTAAAACTAGTGATGTTGATATCAGCGAGCAAATATCGATAACTTTTGATAATATTTTTACATTAATAAACGTATCATCATAATTACTACTTATATTAACAATTTACAGGGAATAATGAATAATAATAATTGAGTAATGAATGTATTAAGTAACAGTCGAAAAGGTAAAATAAAACACGTTTTATATATTTAATTTATATTTTTCAAAGTCAAAGTCAAAGCATTTATTTCAATTAAACCAATTACAGGCACTTTTGAATTGTCAAGAGGTTGGTCAGTCAGAAAGATGAAGCTAGTTGCCCATTCCAAAGAGTAATCTAATCACAAAACCTGCTATGTATCCCACACATTGCTTCGATGTTTCGTTTATATTGTTTGGAACAGCCCTACCAAAATGTAATATATGTCAAAATTAGTTCTCTGGACACTCGCTAGTGGCGCTTCAACAAGACACAAAAAAATTGCTGTCAAACGCTTGAAACAGCCTGTCCAGTGGTAATAATAGAGGTCAGTGACCGCTATTCTTTCGACAGCTGTTTGATGTCGGGGGCAAGGCAAATCAGATTATTGGAATGTTTCATTTTCTATACGATAGCCTGTCAAATGGTTGTGAATAGCTACACTGGAGGATTTTATTTAACTGGCGCAAATTGCTGGTAAAATAATCACACTAATCACACTAATATGCTAAAGACGAAAGTTTGTGAGTGTGTGTGTGGGTGTGTTTATATGTTTGTTACTTCTTCACGCTCAAACGGCTGGACCAATTTTGATAAAATTTTGTATGGAGGTAGCTGATACCCTGGTTTAACATATAGGCTACTTTTTATCCCGATATTCCCACGGGATCCACATTTACGCGGGTGAAACCGCGGGGCGGAGCTAGTAAAATGTATTATTTCTAATTTTATCTTTCCTCAGGTCGTGGACAGGATAGCAGGCGACAACGGGCGCAACATGGTATGATAATAGTGCGTACAGACATATGTAATAATACATATAAATATATTTGTAGTGTATAAACATTGAACTGAGTGTACGTGAAGTGAATGTTGCTATTGTAAATTATTGTTTTTCCATTTTATTCTAATGTGTGTGTGTGGTTTGATTTGGGAATATTATGGGGAAGTATTTTTTTCCGATTTGCAAGAAAAGTGGAGGCGCAGTGGCGTGCATTGGTTTTCAGAATAGGTAGGCACTAGGCCGGGTCTAATCTAGGCAAACGCGGTCACTAATCAGAAAAAAAAGTGAGGTCAAAAGTGTGGTTATTTGAGTAGGGTGATAAATTGCGAAGGTCGAACGTCATGGTATTACGCGTGAGACGTACGTATTTTTAATTTTTTCGTATTATTATGAACGAGTGAAGACCAATAACAATGTGCGAATAGTACGGGAGCCGAGTAGGCCGTCCGGCGACTGCCTACTGCCGCGCGTGTTTGTATGAAGATTTTGTTTTTTGTTAGGTATGATAATTTGGTGAGTTTCTTAATTGTGGGGCACACACACTAAAATGTAATTGACAGGCTTATGTTGATATATCGAGGTAGGCACTGCTTATATGCCTATATGCAATGCACGCCACTGGGTGGAGGTTATATATCTAAAGCATATTTTTTTTGTTTATTTATGTAACTATAGGCTACCTAATTATGTGAACATCCTAAGGCGGATTTCACACTACAACGCACCACGCTCGGGTGCGCGAGACGCGCCCCCGCGTGTTGTTTCTAGACTGCGTTCGCAATTTCGTTTCCAAAAGTGTAGGTAAACAAATGTGTTTTTGGAAAAATAACTGTATTGTTCAGTTTGCACTAAAACTTCAAACATTTTTACGACTTTTCCAATAGTTCTAGTCATTCTGAAATCAACTTAATTTACACTGTAATAAAGTTGATATTTGTTTACGTGGAAATAAAACCAATTTGAAACAAGATTTCAAATAAGTGTACAGTCAACAAAAGAGATAAGTATGCAGGATCGTCGGGTATAGTTGGAGTTCTCGAATAAGAACGAACCAACGAACGATGAACGATGTTGTTCGTTTTGCGTGGATGTGACGCATGTTCCCCCTACCTTTTTATTTTTTTTTTTGTGTTTATGTTCTTTTTGCGTCATTTTCACCGCAAATAAACGTATTTTCTTTCTTTCTTTCTAATAAAATTTAATTTTATTAATAGAAAACAAACAGCTCATTTATCAAATTAAATTTCAGTCGAGAACATCCATCGGTTTCTTACTAAACTTCAACTATATCCGACGATCCTGCATACTTATCTCTTTTGTTGACTTTACATACAAATTCAATGCAATGAAAATGCGTTTCCACGTGGGGGCATTTGGTTCCGTTTCCCGCGCCGCGTCGCGTGGCGCGTTGTAGTGAGATCCGCCTAAGGTTGAATGTCACTTGCACGACATAAAACGACAAGAAGGCCAGTTCCTTTATTTTAAAACGTTCAAAATCTAGTCACAGTCTCATCTCGGCGACAATCAATATCAAAAGCTTGTCACAAAAATTCTCATTAAACCTCAACTTTTTTTTTTTGTTGCACTGTGGAAATCCTCATGGCCTTCCTCCATCGTGGGGGTGACAGAGGGGCATGCCGGACTCTTACCGGCTAAAACCAACGCGGTGTTTCACCTCTACCTATGGCCGGGGGTGCGGGATTCGCATAAGCATTCACCGCTCCCCCGCCCTACATTCTTAAATCTTAACACTACTCCCAAAAATCGAACCCACACACACTCGGCTGGGTTTTACGTCTGTGTAATATAATGTGTAAACGAATGAATAGATTTTGATGCGGTTTTACTGTTAAGGCAATTCCCGAATATTGTTCCAACCGATTTTTAGATTAATCGGCTTGAAAACCCTTTCAAGACTGGTCGAAAGCCGATTGTCATTCGGTATTATAAGTTTTAATCGAATTGTGGCTGGTTTCAGAGGTATTCCTGGAGTTTATTATCTATTAAATATCTATTGGTTCAATGTCTTGATACATTAGCGTTTTTGAACACTTAAGGCTGCGCTGGTCAGTGTGTATATGCAGGCATGTGTATTCCGGGCTTTAAGAAACTGTTTTATTTATAACTAGCAGCGCCCCGCGGTTTTATCCGCATAATTGTCGATCCCGTGGGAATATCGAGATAAAAAGCGACATTTAAAAAGTTATGTGACAGCGCTGATGGGCCCGCTGTGATGTTACAGAAATAAATAAATAATAAAATAGATATAATTATGTAAAATATTAATTTAATCTGCGCCAGACGTAACCTCATTACAGTCTATGCCTTGAGTGTCAGAGGCACTCTGTGGCATTGCTGTAACAAGCAAAAGGTTGTATAAAAGGAACTCTAGTGCAAAATTTCATGCTATTAGACCATAGACCATTTTTTTCCATACAAACGTCTTCGGATGATTACTCCACTGTTTAAAATCCTACGTTGAAAGTGCATGATATAGTTTTGGTTCGTCGTTTTCGACACCTGTGGTAAAGAAAAAGTAATTTGAAAGTAATGAGCCTCGAAAGATCCGTATTTCAACAATAATTTAACGCAACTTAGGGCGCAAAGAAGGAGTACAAAATATCCAAAACAAAATTTGTACCGTATTTAAATTATTCAAATGTTTTGACTTAATACATTCAGTAGCTTTCGGCCTAAGAGAAGAAAAGACGTAAAAAGGTCTGTTCATTACGTTATTCAGTATAAATCATCGTGCTTCTCGCTTACTAACACGACTTGGCGAGACAGCACGCGTTTTACCTAACCACGCCCACGAACGAGTTCGAGCCGTCGACTAGCGCAACCTTAAGGAAAAACTTAGCTTGAATGTACAACTATCTAATTTTTAGCCATAAAGATATATCTTGAGATCTCTCAGAAAATGGTCGTTAGTTTGCTTTGTCCACTGTTGGGCAAAAACCTCTCGAAGTTGTTTTATTATAAATAAATATGCGATCCTAATTTGCGTTTTTATTTTTTTAAATAAATAAATGTTAACTAATTTAATTTAAATTAATGATTATTATGTATTGCATAAAAATATACTTAAAAAAGGTTACAAAAAGCCTAATCAATCAATCCGCTGTGAAATCTTATGTTTTCGTCCTATGTCGTAGTCCTGTCAAATTAGTCAGCGCCTGACATAAATTGACGTATTTTTAGTAGTAAATTTTTTAATCACGTCTAAACTTGTCTATGGAGTATCTTAATTTGACAGGACTAAACTAATATTTATCTTCTGTCCTTTTCTTAATGAAATGGATAGAAAAAGATCACAGATATAGATATACCTAGATAACGCAAGTATCACGAACTGTATGAAAACTAAGCGTGCCACTTTTTGACTACCTACTATGACGTCACAAGCTCGCGCTCTCTCGCTCACGCTCACCCGCCAGCAGTACGCAGGACTGAGCGCGAAAGTGGCGGGTTATGATTTTCGATCGGAAACTGGTGCGATTTTTGGCACGCGAAGTAGGTGCTCTTGCGTTATCTAGGTATATCTATATCTGTGAGAAAGATGCACTGAACTTAAATTTAGTTTAGTTTGTGAACAACAGAATCGGCACCAGTCTAACGCAACTGTCTAATAAAAAAAGAAACTATGAAACGTGTACTAAACATAATGGCGGCTATCGCTGTCTCACTTTAACATCTGCAGTCTGTGCATAGTCTGTGTCATTTTTGCTATGTTGGTATTCAGTTTTAGTACAAGTTTCATACAAGCTACGTTTTCATCTTTTTCTATGGAACTCCCGTCTCTTCTTACATATAATGAACATAACTGACTCTATGATCGGCACCACTGGCTGTTAGAAATTATGAATCAGCCATAAATATGAAACTAAACTACTAAAGAATCTTATTGCAATTTACCTAGAAAGTACAAGAATCTGAATCGAATTATCAACTTGAATTATATTTATTAATTATCCCGGTTTCCGAAAACCAACTCGCGTTAACTTGTAATGATGGACTATTGTCAAATATCAAGCCACATAATGGGGAGGAAAACTGTTGAATTAGGTAGTTTGACGTAGATGGCGCTAATTGTGACTTTCTGCAGCTGCCACTGGAGTTCCTTATAAAAAGCTTTGCTGCAAGATGGCGCTAAGTCAGTTGTTTTATCGTTAAATGGTCGCGTTTCATTAAACATACCTCTTTTTTTTATTTGTAATGTGTTTGCTCTTGACTCTAGTCTAGCACCTTATATTGCGTAACACACTATCAATCGGAATCTGAATCATTTTGAAGCAAATTGCTAATCCATTGCTTCATAAATTCAACAAAATTTGTCTGCATAACACGTAAATAACGCAATGAATGTTGTTGAACTGTCAAAATGAAACCGATTCCGATTGATAATGTGTTACGCAATTGCCCGGCTGGTCAGAGGTGACAGACACAAAGTCGACGATGGAGCGAGCTTACCCAGAAGAAGCCTGTTCACTCTCACTTTAAAGAGATTTGGGTTGTATGCGCTCGGAAACAGAACCTACCTACAGATACCTTTGAAAAGTGACAAACTCTGAGCGCTGTCTTGCTGCAAAGCTTCCAGGAATTGAATTGTTAATTTGTAGTTGAGACTTCAATGTGGCAAAGAGAATTTGAATTTTTCGCGGGCTTTAAGCCTGAATTAGGTAATGCCAAAGTAGATCAAATTCATCATAAACTGCGGGGCAATTGCGTAACACATTATCAATCGGAATCGGTTTCATTTTGACAGTTCAACAACATTCATTGCGTTATTTTCGCGTTGAGCAGACAAATTTTTCGAACTTATGAAGCAATGGATTAGCAATTTGCTTCGAAATGATTCTGATTCCGATTGATAGTGTGTTACGCAATTAGGATGCGGGTTGTTTACAACGACTTACAGTTGAGTGGCGTTTGAAAATTCGTCCGATATTCAGTCGACAAACGGGATTGTTCTCGATAGAAATAGCAAACTTTGTAATATACAGGGTGAAATTGAACACATGCGACAAATCGAAATGGGAGATTGTACTCATTATTATGAACAACTTTTACTATGGGACCAAACCTGAAATCGCGAAAAAAAAAATCAGTTGTTCCCTACATTTTGATGAGTTATGCGAACATAAATGTAGGGAACAGCTGATTTTTTTTTCGCGATTTCAGGTTTGGTCCCAAAGTAAAAGTTGTTCATAATAATGAGTACAATCTCCCATTTCGATTTGTCGCATGTGTTCAATTTCACCCTGTATTACTTAATGTAATTTTATTCCTATGATAATTGTATCTTCACGACATAGCCAAAGGGGGCTTGTCGTAATGGTATTTTTAATAATTTAATGATAATTTTACTATTTTTCTTACCACCTTGTCAAATATAAGTATTAATGTATTAAAAGGCTTTTATTTGCATGTGGACAACCTTTTCAACTTATATAAATCAAATTTTACTCATTTTTTGTCAAAAATCTGGAAAATTGCATCAAAATTGATTCAAACGTTAATATTATGTACACATTTATAAATATGTGCTTAATAAATGTATATAAACATATTATTATTTATATAGAATACTTGCTTATTACATATTTTTTAAATAAAAATTGTCCCATGCTGGGCGCCATATTATTGTTAGGTTGGTACTACATGATTCGTTTCTTCCCCAGGACGGACAATCGTGATCCAAATGAATGGGATTGTGTGCTACTTACATTCCTTATAAATATTATTTATAATAAATTCTATTTTTGCATTTAATTTAATAAAGCGTTTGTTTTTTTAAATCCTGTTAAAAGATTTTACCAATACACAAAGACAGTTACCTGTCTTACCAAGGACTATCGTGTTACCTAGTAACTGAGTTGTGGAGGTCAGATAGGCCGTCGCTCCATGTATTCAACTGCATCCGGTTAGACTGGAAGCCGACCCCGACATAGTTGGGAAAAGACTAGGCAGATGATGATACATAGAGGATACCAAAATTATGTATGCAGAAAATCAAACTACAAAGCATTTATTTAAATTGAAACTTTATACAGGCTTTTTCGAATTGTCAAATTAAAATTTAATTGTCACTCCCTGAAAGCTTTTGAAAACCACGAAATGAACTGTTATCATAAAGCCGGTCGACTCGACCGATCACAAAAATGTTTATCAACCAAACGTGTTTCTTAAAAAATACAGTTCCTTCGAAGCAACAACGAAACGTATCGGAATCCCCGAGCCGAGCTATAATCTGTGGGACATCGATAACGTTAATGGCGGCGCGGAGTTGCCGCTGTGTTGCCATCCTAAGTATTTTCCCCTGGAAACGAGGAGTTTTGTTATTTAGAAGTTTGGATACACACAGCACAGATTTAGATCGTAAAATATTTAAAAGATATCTGGTTGTAATTTTTATTTATTGTATTATATGTAGGGACATATAGGCAAGGTGTATTTTGATTAAAACTAAAAAAAAACTTAAAATAAGAATAATAAATGGTAGGTACGTATGTTCAAATGGCAGAAGTTAATTCATATAATATAATTCCTAATTGTTATTTCAGTAGATGTAGCAAAGTTTTCAATTTAGGTAAGTACTGATAGACCAGTCCATACTATTCATACTCAAAAACTATAATTATAACCAATAGTTATTATTTTTTTATAATGGACGAATAAACAATATTAAAGTACTTTCCCATTTAAATACTGAAAGATACTCCTGGGATTATGTTACCAAAAAGAGATCCCTACTAATCTACGGTCGCACTAAATCATCAAATATTTACAAAATAAACTGCATTAAGAAATCCCGAAAGAATTCCCATTTCACCTCTCCCTTACTACGAAATATCTAGTCGATACACCTCGGGTAACATAAATTAGAAATCGGGCAACCTCGGTCGCTAGTACCCGCCCGATCCCGGGCCGAGACACACGCGAGTGGCGCGGTAAACGTTGCTATTTTTACCGTAAAAACGCACAAATATTACCGCGGTAAAAAATAAACGAGTAAAATATCTTTACCATGAATAAAAATCGAGGAATAAATATGTGAATTCGGTGTTTTTGTTAGTAATGTTGTTTTATTCTGTGTGCTGAAATCGGACGCGTCTGGGCGAAAGACATTAAGGCGAATGGGTAGTTGTAGCCCGCGAAATTCAATTTTTCTTACGTTTTTTGCAATTTTCAGGTCAGTGTCAGGTTGTATCTTGATGAAAATTTGATTCGCGACTATAACAGGTACGTATTCACAGAATTATAATCATCAGAATCATTAATACATCTGTTTAAGTTAGATTTCTACCACCAACACTTTTCCATACGAGATTTGTTCTTAACGGTAGAAATCTAACTTAGGAAGATGTATTAATGATTCTAATTATTATAATTCTGTAAATACGTACCTGTTATTGTCGCGAATCATATTTTGATCAAGATACAACCTGACACTGACCTGAAAATTGCAAAAAACGTAAGAAAAATTGAATTTCGCGGGCTACAACTACGCATTCACCTTAAAGGGACGGCGATTGTAATATTTTTCCGATTTTCTTTTTTTTATTCGATTGTCTATTGGTGTTTTTTTTTTTTTAATTGTAATTGGAGTGTGATGTTTTGCGAGTGTTTGCCTGTCATTCTGAAAGTAAGTATTTTTTGCAAAATTATTTGTTTTATTTAAATAATAAAAAATTATATTTATTAAAATAAACGGAATAAGCCTGAATATTATCTGTATCTTCACATTTTTTTTGAATAGGTAGTTCTTTTTTTTTATTTATTTTTTACACCACCGAGTAACTGTTGCACTTGTTTAGCTAATTTTGTTTTATTTTTAAATTTTCCTGTCATTTCTTAATACTAATTATAACAATACCTTGTGCAGACCTAGACAATAGTATCAGAAGGTTAATTACTTACGTAGCTACCAAAGATCACAAGGGAACCACCACAGAGCATGGAACCACGGAGGGATAAAATGTTTTTGGCTCCATGGACTTATAATAGGCTCTCCTGAATCCTGACCATAGACAATGCTAGACAACACAAAAAATTGGCGCTTAAATTTTTTTGCGTAATCTCTCAGCAAAAGCATAAAATTAAATTACCTAAATAATATCATTATATTTTGGACAACTACCTAAAAGATCCATAAATTGTTAGTTAACAGGTTTGCAATTAAAATACTAGGTATTGTTAGTAACTCAAAAACTAAAGACGAATTCATGTAAACACCACCCAACAACTAGACACAAGAAGAAAAGGAATCTTAGGGTATAAGTCTTCACACAAATGAAATTATTTCTTTAATTTTAAAACGTTATAAAACCAATTAAGTACAAAAATTAAAGACAGTTTGCACCCATACACATAAAGCAGAAAATATAAAAACATCGAGTTCAGGTAAAAAAGTTAACAACACTTTCATAAATCCTTCTAACAGTAGGTACTTCTGACATGCCGACAAAATCTTCATCCATTCGTCCGCAAACAGATCGTTTGTTGGATTAGAGTACAAGAGATCATTAAGTGCGGCCAGAGTACATGGTACTGGGGACTTAGCATATGCAACTGTGCAACATGGAGACACAGCAAACAGCCTGTGCATTCTGCCACTGCAGTAATTGTCTGGGACAAAGAAGCGTGTCAGCGTAGCCTGTAGAGATGATAGATCAGGCGCGTCAATAGTGCCACGGAGCGTCTTACAGGCCATAATAAAACCTTATGACTTAGTGAAGAAAGTATTAGTTTGTCTGTAAATGCCTACCTAAAGTGAAGAATAATATTGAGCTCGACAGTAAGTAACAAGATAAGTCTTAAGTTCTAAGTTGATCTAAACGATTACTGTCAAATGCCTGCACTAACTGGTACACTCAAATCTGTGTGGTACATTCCTCAAAAGACCATTTCAGACATCAGTTTACATGATCTGACCAAGAGTATCTCTGGACTTTAAAGAGACTGGGATGCATGAAGAAGCCTCCTCGTGTAGCGCAGTTTGTTCCGCCAGTTACTCAACTGAACCGAGCGCTCGGCGCATCCTGGTCGCACCCAACACCTTATTTGACTGGCCAATTGTTCCCTTGCGGTGGTAGGGCTAACGCCCGCCTGGTTTGCGACCACCCTCTCACCGGCAAGCAGCCTGCTGTTTCGTCGATGCGTGGGAGTCCAAGTGCCTTAGGCATCTTCTGGGCACGCTCGTTCCATCATAGATCTCATCCATCGCTTTCCATCAGGCGTGATCGAGTTCAAGATCGGGCCCATTCAGCAATAAAAAAAAGAGAGTGTGAACTTGAGTTGGTTTCGGCCTTTCTTCTCAGAGTAGTCAGATAGGAAACTCCGACCTCATCTAGTTTATCTAGTTTATTTTTATACACTCGTGTGACAACCGGGACCGTCTACGGGAGTCGGGACCGACTGTTTAACTGTTTTGCTAGACACACTGGCGTCTCTTGTTTGTTGTGTTCACTCTGATAATAGGTATTTGGCAAGAAAAGTGCGAAAATAACCTTTTATCTACAGTCAATTTAAAGTTCTTTTTCCTCTGACAATAACCCACCTTATAACAAAGATAAACAACATGGGCCTCACATGGTCTGACCAAGGTCTATGTCTAGACTTGAAAAGAGGCTGTGACCTCTGAGTTTGTTTCGGCATTTCTTTTCTGAGTAGTCAGATAGGAAACGCCGGCCTCATCTAGTTTTAAATTAAATTAAATTTTAGTTAAAAAATGTATGCTTAAATTTTAGTTTAGTACTGTTGAATTAACTAGCGCCTAATCAAATAAAAAAGTAAAACATAAGTACAGTCAAGAGAAAATAAACGTTTCATGTTTTACAAAATTAAATAACGAAATTATTTTTTAAATCTCCCATCAAAAACGCAATCATGTGTCTTCCACCTCCGTTACAGAAAGGCGGGTCGTAGCCTGAACATCTCATGGCAGGGGGTACCAATCAGTGATCACTCGAAATACCTCGGCTTGGCTCTGGACTGGTCACTTACCTACAAAAAAACAAGTTTAAAACTTATAGAGATATGAGGAACAGGGTGTAAAGTTCACTCACACTCTATAGAAAAGGGAGGATCCTCCGACCAGACGGGTGTTGTGTCTGGCGGGCAACTGCCCAATGTTTCATGTCGGGCTGTTGTATCTATGCTTGTTGCGCGGTAAACTCTGCTTGCGAGATGCAGGATTTGCGTGACGTCAGTTGTTCGCATGTGGCGTTGCAGATACCGCTACAAACTAAAACCCGACTACTGAAAAGGATGAAATAAGAAAGTGCCTTCCCGTGGTCGCATCGCAATACGCTGTACTAACAACAACCGGTCAAAATGATAACCCTCCTTTTTGCTTCGCCGTAGTCGGTTAAAAATAACTGCCAATATGTAAACTCAGCTAATAAGTTATCACAACTGTTATTGATTCTGAGGCGGTACGCAGTTCGCCGGGTCAGCCAGTTCCTCATAAATAAAAAGCTCCTTCAAAACGTCTTTGTCTTGTCGTAATTACTGTTTGCGGCCTGAAATATCCCTAGGGTGCAGCTCCGAAGTTTAACAGTCATTACGTGACGTTTAACTTCGTGATTATTTAAGAAGCCCTTTAAGAGGAAATGCGGTTGGTCTTTTCTCCATAGAAACGCTCTCGCCTGTTGTCTTTCTGGTTAATGACCGTAAGGCTGCCTGTCCACCGGAGCGGGGCGAGGCTGCGGAGCGGAGAAACTGAGAAATATTAACCAATAGGAAAATTGGACAGAAGAGGAGCGGAGATTTTGTGCAATCCTATTGGTTAATATTTCTCCGTTTCTCCGCTCCGCTGCCTCGTTCCGCTCCGGTGGACAGGCAGCCTAAAGCAATGATTTTTTACAGAATAATGAATGAGTTTGAGTTTGAGTTCACCGCAACCGCAAAGGTATCAAGAAGTATGTGAAAAATTTATCCCAAGCTTCGTCTGTGAATTACCGATAGATTCCGATTTCCATGTACACCAGGGACTTACCTGAATGATAGTCTGCCGCTGTAAATGTAGCCAGTGTTAAAAATGCATGGCCATCTCACCTTGAGAATCTGTGCTGTAGTCTATAGTTTACGAGGGAGCCTTTAGAGAAAATGTTGCTGAGCTCATTGTTAAACAAAAACGGTACAAAGAAGCATAAATTACTTAAAAGTATGGTCTGAGTGGCAATTCTCGTAATTTTAAGAACGTTCGGAGTCCGAAGACCAAATGTACAACTTAAAAAAAACGTTCAATTGAAGTCTTAATCTAATCTCAGCGATAATCAATGTCAAAAATTGTATTTTTCACAGATTGAGACAGATTAAATTGTAAACGTACTTAAAAATATGACAATAATTGCCCCTCTGATCTCAGTCTCAATCTGTCAAAAATACCTCTTATTTCCCAATAATCACACTAATATTATAAAGGCGAAAGTTTGTGAGTGTGTCTGTGTGTGTTTATATGTTTGTTACTTCTTCACGCTCAAACGGCTGAATCAATTTTGATAAAATTTTGTATGGAGGTAGCTAACACCCTTTTTTATGGATGGGAAATCATCAAATGACCCCTCCCGCTCTGGGTGGAGCGGAAGGGAGTGTCAGACTCTTACTGACTAAAACCCACCCGTGTTCCTTCCTTAGCCCTTTATGTTCCGGGGTAGCGGTAACCCTTTCGGACAATCCCGCACCCCCGGCAGGCTTCGGCCCTGACAGGCCCCTTCCTTTATGCTGATATCTCTTTGAGGCGCGCGTGGAACACGTACGCGCCGTCCGGCACGGGCCTGGTCCTGAACCCCCGACCCGAAACCGACATGCCCTAGAACCAAAAATTCGAAGACATGTGACATCTACCAACCCGGCACCGGGCCCGCGTGGTGGATTACGGTCCACTCCCTCTCACAGAGAGCAGGCCTGTGTCCCAGCAGTGGGAACATCATAGGCTGATTATGTTATATTCCTATAGAAATATGAGGAACAGGGTGTAAAGTTCACTCATACTCTATAGAAAAGGGAAGATCCTCCGACCAGACGGGTGTTGTGTCTGGCGGGCAACTGCCCGATGAATCACGTCGGGCTGTTGTATCTATGCTAGTTGCGCGGTAAACTCTGCTTGCGAGATGCAGGATTTGCGTGACGTCAGTATGACGCGTTGTCCGCATGTGGCGTTGTAGATACCGCTACATTCCTACTATCTTCGATTTTTCTTTTTCAACTACCCTACACAGCGGTATCTACCGACAGTTACTTTAATAAATAATTAATGGCTGACATGCAAATGCCATTTGTACTGTTTCTCATGGTATTATAATATGACCATGGAATAGAAATGCATTCGTCAGGTGCTCTTTCTCAGGATAAAATTTAATAATGGTTCTTTTGCACGACTCATAAACTCATAATGCGAAGCATTAGAGAGATATTTTTAAAGTGAAAACTTGGTCAGTGGGACGTCTTAGGGGCGGATTTGTTAGAGTTGGAGTAGACGCTTAGGGGCACTATGAGCAGCTAAGAAAAAAAAAATTTTTTTTTTGGTAAAAAAAAAAAAAATTTGGGACGGTCAATTTTCCCGAAAAATTTTTTTTTTTGGAAATCTGAATATTTTATTGCAGTTTCGGGTTAAACTTGACCATAGAAACGATTTAGGTTCTGAGAAGCATGGCCCTTACGACGCACCGTTTCCTTTCTTCTTCCGCTTCTTTAGACGCGTTGGGCATTTTTTGATGGGAAAAAACCATTGAACTCGCGACACTGTTACCGTAACCGACACCGCGCTACATTCGGATGTGTTTGGCTGTCCTCGGGATGGGCTCGGTTTTAATGTATTTCCGATATGTCAGTGAGTGATGGCAAAGTATTCTGTTTGTGTTTTGTTTTCACTTCTGTCGGCACTCCCGGAGTGCCACTGTTTTTTATTTTGCCTCCTTTCTGCAACTGTTTCTATTGTTATAATCCTGCTTGTCCACAGAACCTGCTTAATTTATATGTATACCATTGTATAGATAATTACCTATAATATATATAATAATAATTACCTATGTACTTTTCAAAAACAAAACAAAAAAAAAACATCAAAATATTAAAAAAAAAAATCCCGTCAATCAAATAAAATACTGTAACTTGCGCGAAAATAAATTAATTGGGTCACTTTCTTTTAACGGATTCGTTTCACCATAGCACACCCCGGACACTCCATACAACGCTCGCAAAATAATTACCTACTACTACTACATTAAAAAATGACGTTTGTATACGTATGAATGTGTGCGTGAGGTACTTGTGTTTGCGAGCGCTCTTGTTAAGGTGATTGGATACTGACACTTTTTCATACATTCTTTCGGGGTACAAATCTCAAAACATAAACGATTTTTGCAGAATAAAAGCACGTATATTAAGTTATGTGAGTGAACTTAGCAGATCATTGTCCAGCAGATCAACAAAAAACATGAGTTCTATTCGCATGCAGCTGAGTTCTACAGTTCCTGATACTTTTTAGAAATAGTTCTGGCGTTTTTACATAAAAAAATTCAAATGACAAAATGATCTGCCAACTTCACGTAGCAGATCATTTTGTAGCAGATCAAAAACAAATGTGAGTTCTGTCGCATGCGGCTGAGTTCTACAGTTCCTGATACTTTTTAGAAATAGTTCTGGCGTTTTTACCATTAAAAAAGGCAATTGGAAAAATAAAACGTATCAAAAACAAATGTGAGTTCTTTCGCATGCAGCTGAGTTTTACAGTTCCTAATACTATTCAGGAATAGTTCTGAACTCACGTCCACTTTTGTGAAAGGCTAGAACTCTTTCGTTTATCAAAGATTCGTATCAGAACTGCAATCTAAAACTCGATTCGAATCCAGAACTCACGTTCGAGTGCCAGCAGATCATGGTAGAACGTCAAAAAGTCGAAAAATATTTTTTTCATCCTTTCCAATTATTGTGAAAGGCTCGAACTCTTTCGTTTATCAAAGATTCGTATCAGAACTGCAATCTAAAACTCGATTCGAATCCAGAACTCACGTTCGAGTGCCAGCAGATCATGGTAGAACGTCAAAAAGTCGAAAAATATTTTTTTCAACCTTTCCAATTATTGTGAAAGGCTAGAACTCTTTCGTTTATCACAGATTCGCATCAGACCTGCAATCTAAAACTCGATTCGAATCCAGAACTCACGTTCGAGTGTCAGCAGATCATGGTAGAATGTAAAAAAGTCGAAAAATAATTTTTTCATCCTTTCCAATTATTGTGAAAGGCTAGAACTCTTTCGTTTATCACAGATTCGCATCAGACCTGCAATCTAAAACTCGATTCGAATCCAGAACTCACGTTCGAGTGTCAGCAGATCATGGTAGAATGTAAAAAAGTCGAAAAATATTTTTTTCATCCTTTCCAATTATTGTGAAAGGCTAGAACTCTTTCGTTTATCATAGATTCGCATCAGACCTGCAATCTAAAACGCGATTCGAATCCAGAACTCACGTTCGAGTGTCAGCAGATCATGGTAGAATGTAAAAAAGTCGAAAAATATTTTTTTCATCCTTTCCAATTATTGTAAAAGGCTAGAACTCCTTCGTTTATCATAGATTCACATCAGACCTGCAATCTAAAACTCAATTCGAATCCAGAACTAACGTTCGAGTGCCAGCAGATCATGGTAGAAAGTTAAAATGTCGAAAAATATTTTTTTCATCCTTTCCAATTATTGTGAAAGGCTAGAACTCTTTCGTTTATCATAGATTCACATCAGACCTGCAATCTAAAACTCGATTCGAATCCAGAACTCACGTTCGAGTGCCAGCAGATCATGGTAGAAAGTTAAAATGTCAAAAATATTTTTTTCATCCTTTCCAATTATTGTGAAAGGCTAGAACTCTGTCGTTTATCATAGATTCGCATCAGACCTGCAATCTAAAACTCGATTCGAATCCAGAACTCACGTTCGAGTGCCAGCAGATCATGGTAGAACGTCAAAAAGTCGAAAAATATTTTTTTCAACCTTTCCAATTATTGTGAAAGGCTAGAACTCTTTCGTTTATCATAGATTCGCATCAGAACTGCAATCTAAAACTCGATTCGAATCCAGAACTCACGTTCGAGTGCCAGCAGATCATGGTAGAAAGTTAAAATGTCGAAAAATATTTTTTTCATCCTTTCCAATTATTGTGAAAGGCTAGAACTCTTTCGTTTATCATAGATTCGCATCAGACCTGCAATCTAAAACTCGATTCGAATCCAGAACTCACGTTCGAGTGCCAGCAGATCATGGTAGAACGTCAAAAAGTCGAAAAATATTTTTTTCAACCTTTCCAATTATTGTGAAAGGCTAGAACTCTTTCGTTTATCATAGATTCGCATCAGACCTGCAATCTAAAACGCGATTCGAATCCAGAACTAACGTTCGAGTGCCAGCAGATCATGGTAGAAAGTTAAAATGTCGAAAAATATTTTTTTCATCCTTTCCAATTATTGTGAAAGGCTAGAACTCTTTCGTTTATCATAGATTCACATCAGACCTGCAATCTAAAACTCGATTCTAATCCAGAACTCACGTTCGAGTGCCAGCAGATCATGGTAGAAAGTTAAAATGTCAAAAATATTTTTTTCATCCTTTCCAATTATTGTGAAAGGCTAGAACTCTTTCGTTTATCATAGATTCGCATCAGACCTGCAATCTAAAACTCGATTTGAATCCAGAACTCACGTTCGAGTGCCAGCAGATCATGGTAGAACGTCAAAAAGTCGAAAAATATTTTTTTCAACCTTTCCAATTATTGTGAAAGGATAGAACTCTTTCGTTTATCATAGATTCGCATCAGAACTGCAATCTAAAACTCGATTCGAATCCAGAACTCAAGTTCGAGTGCCAGCAGATCATGGTAGAAAATTAAAATGTCGAAAAATATTTTTTTCATCCTTTCCAATTATTGTGAAAGGCTAGAACTCTTTCGTTTATCTTAGATTCGCATCAGACCTGCAATCTAAAACTCGATTCGAATCCAGAACTCACGTTCGAGTGCCAGCAGATCATGGTAGAACGTCAAAAAGTCGAAAAATAATTTTTTCAACCTTTCCAATTACTGTGAGAGGATAGAACTCTTTCGTTTATCATAGATTCACATCAGACCTGCAATCTAAAACTCGATTGGAATTCAGAAATCACGTTCGAGTGCCAGCAGATCATGGTAGAAAGTTAAAATGTCGAAAAATATTTTTTTCATCCTTTCCAATTATTGTGAAAGGCTAGAACTCTTTCGTTTATCACAGATTCGCATCAGACCTGCAATCTAAAACTCGATTCGAATCCAGAACTCACGTTCGAGTGTCAGCAGATCATGGTAGAATGTAAAAAAGTCGAAAAATAATTTTTTCATCCTTTCCAATTAATGTGAAAGGCTAGAACTCTTTCGTTTATCATAGATTCGCATCAGACCTGCAATCTAAAACTCGATTCGAATCCAGAACTCACGTTCGAGTGCCAGCAGATCATGGTAGAAAGTTAAAATGTCGAAAAATATTTTTTTCATCCTTTCCAATTACTGTGAAATGCTAGAACTCTTTCGTTTATCATAGATTCGCATTAGACCTGCAATCTAAAACTCGATTCGAATCCAGAACTCACGTTCGAGTGCCAGCAGATCATGGTAGAAAGTTAAAATGTCGAAAAATATTTTTTTCATGCTTTCCAATTATTGTGAAAGGCTAGAACTCTTTCGTTTATCATAGATTCGCATCAGACCTGCAATCTAAAACTCGATTCGAATCCAGAACTCACGTTCGAGTGCCAGCAGATCATGGTAGAAAGTTAAAATGTCGAAAAATATTTTTTTATCCTTTCCAATTATTGAGAAAGGCTAGAACTCTTTCGTTTATCATAGATTTGCATCAGACCTGCAATCTAAAACTCGATTCGAATCCAGAACTCACGTTCGAGTGCCAGCAGATCATGGTAGAAAGTTAAAATGTCGAAAAATATTTTTTTCATCCTTTCCAATTATTGTGAAAGGATAGAACTCTTTCGTTTATCATAGATTCGCATCAGAACTGCAATCTAAAACTCGATTCGAATCCAGAACTCACGTTCGAGTGCCAGCAGATCATGGTAGAACGTCAAAAAGTCGAAAAATATTTTTTTCAACCTTTCCAATTATTGTGAAAGGATAGAACTCTTTCGTTTATCATAGATTCGCATCAGACCTGCAATCTAAAACTCGATTCGAATCCAGAACTCACGTTCGAGTGCCAGCAGATCATCATGAGACATGGGCTGTACTGCAGTCTCTTCAACGGTGCCAGATCGACTATCGGTACATCGAGATGCTGAAGTGTCTGCACGAAAACGCCACTATGTCAGTTCGACTCCAGGACCAGACCTCGACACCTATCCTGCAGCGAGGTGTGAGACAGGGAGACGTTATCTCTCCGAAACTGTTCACCACTGCTCTGGAGGATGTCTTCAAGGTTCTGGACTGGAAAGGAGCTGGCATTAACATCAATGGCGAGTACATAACTCACCTTCGGTTTGCCGACGATATAGAAGTCATGGCTGAGACTATGGAGGACCTCAGTACAATGCTCGATGACCTCAGTAGAGCCTCTGAAAGAGTGGGTCTCAAAATGAACATGGACAAAACGAAGGTCATGTCAAATGCCCATGTAACACCCACTCTCATGAAGATCGGAGACGCTATACTCGAACGAAAGAGTTCTATCCTTTCACAGTAATTGGAAAGATTGAAAAAATTATTTTTCGACTTTTTGACGTTCTACCATGATCTGCTGGCACTCGAACGTGAGTTCTGGATTCGAATCGAGTTTTAGCTTGCAGGTCTAATGCGAATCTATGATAAACGAAAGAGTTCTAGCATTTCACAGTAATTGGAAAGGATGAAAAAAATATTTTTCGACATTTTAACTTTCTACCATGATCTGCTGGCACTCGAACGTGAGTTCTGGATTCCAATCGAGTTTTAGATTGCAGGCCTGATGTGAATCTATGATAAACGAAAGAGTTCTATCCTTTCACAGTAATTGGAAAGGATGAAAAAAATAAATTTCGACATTTTTACTTTCTACCATGATCTGCTGGCACTCGAACGTGAGTTCTGGATTCGAATTGAGTTTTAGATTGCAGGTCTGATGTAAATCTATGATAAACGAAAGAATTCTATCCTTTCACAATAATTGAAAAGGTTGAAAAAATTATTTTTCGACTTTTTGACGTTCTACCATGATCTGCTGGCACTCGAACGTGAGTTCTGGATTCGAATCGAGTTTTAGATTAAAGGCCTGATGTGAATCTATGATAAACGAAAGAGTTCTATCCTTTCACAGTAATTGGAAAGGATGAAAAAAATAAATTTCGACATTTTTACTTTCTACCATGATCTGCTGGCACTCGAACGTGAGTTCTGGATTCGAATTGAGTTTTAGATTGCAGGTCTGATGTAAATCTATGATAAACGAAAGAATTCTATCCTTTCACAATAATTGAAAAGGTTGAAAAAATTATTTTTCGACTTTTTGACGTTCTACCATGATCTGCTGGCACTCGAACGTGAGTTCTGGATTCGAATCGAGTTTTAGATTGCAGGTCTGATGCGAATCTATGATAAACGAAAGAGTTCTAGCCTTTCACATTAATTGGAAAGGATGAAAAAATTATTTTTCGAGTTTTTTACATTCTACCATGATCTGCTGACACTCGAACGTGAGTTCTGGATTCGAATCGAGTTTTAGATTGCAGGTCTGATACGAATCTATGATAAACGAAAGAGTTCTAGCCTTTCACAATAATTGGAAAGGATGAAAAAAATATTTTTCGACATTTTAACTTTCTACCATGATCTGCTGGCACTCGAACGTGATTTCTGGATTCCAATCGAGTTTTAGATTGCAGGTCTGATGTGAATCTATGATAAACGAAAGAGTTCTATCCTTTCACAGTAATTGGAAAGGTTGAAAAAAATATTTTTCTACTTTTTGACGTTCTACCATGATCTGCTGGCACTCGAACGTGAGTTCTGGATTCGAATCGAGTTTTAGATTGCAGGTCTGATGCGAATCTATGATAAACGAAAGAGTTCTAGCCTTTCACAATAATTGGAAAGGATGAAAAAAATATTTTTCGACATTTTAACTTTCTACCATGATCTGCTGGCACTCGAACGTGAGTTCTGGATTCGAATCGAGTTTTAGATTGCAGTTCTGATGCGAATCTATGATAAACGAAAGAGTTCTATCCTTTCACAATAATTGGAAAGGTTGAAAAAAATATTTTTCGACTTTTTGACGTTCTACCATGATCTGCTGGCACTCGAACGTGAGTTCTGGATTCGAATCGAGTTTTAGATTGCAGGTCTGATGCGAATCTATGATAAACGAAGGAGTTCTAGCCTTTCACAATAATTGGAAAGGATGAAAAAAATATTTTTCGACTTTTTTACATTCTACCATGATCTGCTGGCACTCGAACGTGAGTTCTGGATTCGAATCGAGTTTTAGATTGCAGGTCTGATGCGAATCTATGATAAACGAAAGAGTTCTAGCCTTTCACAATAATTGGAAAGGATGAAAAAAATATTTTTCGACATTTTAACTTTCTACCATGATCTGCTGGCACTCGAACGTGAGTTCTGGATTCGAATCGAGTTTTAGATTGCAGGTCTGATGCGAATCTATGATAAACGAAAGAGTTCTAGCCTTTCACAATAATTGGAAAGGATGAAAAAAATATTTTTCGACATTTTAACTTTCTACCATGATCTGCTGGCACTCGAACGTGAGTTCTGGATTCGAATCGAGTTTTAGATTGCAGTTCTGATGCGAATCTATGATAAACGAAAGAGTTCTATCCTTTCACAATAATTGGAAAGGTTGAAAAAATATTTTTCGACTTTTTGACGTTCTACCATGATCTGCTGGCACTCGAACGTGAGTTCTGGATTCGAATCGAGTTTTAGATTGCAGGTCTGATGTGAATCTATGATAAACGAAGGAGTTCTATCCTTTCACAGTAATTGGAAAGGTTGAAAAAATTATTTTTCGACTTTTTGACGTTCTACCATGATCTGCTGGCACTCGAACGTGAGTTCTGGATTCGAATCGAGTTTTAGATTGCAGGTCTGATGCGAATCTAAGATAAACGAAAGAATTCTATCCTTTCACAATAATTGAAAAGGTTGAAAAAATTATTTTTCGACTTTTTGACGTTCTACCATGATCTGCTGGCACTCGAACGTGAGTTCTGGATTCGAATCGAGTTTTAGATTGCAGGCCTGATGTGAATCTATGATAAACGAAAGAGTTCTATCCTTTCACAGTAATTGGAAAGGATGAAAAAAATAAATTTCGACATTTTTACTTTCTACCATGATCTGCTGGCACTCGAACGTGAGTTCTGGATTCGAATTGAGTTTTAGATTGCAGGTCTGATGTAAATCTATGATAAACGAAAGAATTCTATCCTTTCACAATAATTGAAAAGGTTGAAAAAATTATTTTTCGACTTTTTGACGTTCTACCATGATCTGCTGGCACTCGAACGTGAGTTCTGGATTCGAATCGAGTTTTAGATTGCAGGTCTGATGCGAATCTATGATAAACGAAAGAGTTCTAGCCTTTCACATTAATTGGAAAGGATGAAAAAATTATTTTTCGAGTTTTTTACATTCTACCATGATCTGCTGACACTCGAACGTGAGTTCTGGATTCGAATCGAGTTTTAGATTGCAGGTCTGATACGAATCTATGATAAACGAAAGAGTTCTAGCCTTTCACAATAATTGGAAAGGATGAAAAAAATATTTTTCGACATTTTAACTTTCTACCATGATCTGCTGGCACTCGAACGTGATTTCTGGATTCCAATCGAGTTTTAGATTGCAGGTCTGATGTGAATCTATGATAAACGAAAGAGTTCTATCCTTTCACAGTAATTGGAAAGGTTGAAAAAAATATTTTTCTACTTTTTGACGTTCTACCATGATCTGCTGGCACTCGAACGTGAGTTCTGGATTCGAATCGAGTTTTAGATTGCAGGTCTGATGCGAATCTATGATAAACGAAAGAGTTCTAGCCTTTCACAATAATTGGAAAGGATGAAAAAAATATTTTTCGACATTTTAACTTTCTACCATGATCTGCTGGCACTCGAACGTGAGTTCTGGATTCGAATCGAGTTTTAGATTGCAGTTCTGATGCGAATCTATGATAAACGAAAGAGTTCTATCCTTTCACAATAATTGGAAAGGTTGAAAAAAATATTTTTCGACTTTTTGACGTTCTACCATGATCTGCTGGCACTCGAACGTGAGTTCTGGATTCGAATCGAGTTTTAGATTGCAGGTCTGATGCGAATCTATGATAAACGAAGGAGTTCTAGCCTTTCACAATAATTGGAAAGGATGAAAAAAATATTTTTCGACTTTTTTACATTCTACCATGATCTGCTGGCACTCGAACGTGAGTTCTGGATTCGAATCGAGTTTTAGATTGCAGGTCTGATGCGAATCTATGATAAACGAAAGAGTTCTAGCCTTTCACAATAATTGGAAAGGATGAAAAAAATATTTTTCGACATTTTAACTTTCTACCATGATCTGCTGGCACTCGAACGTGAGTTCTGGATTCGAATCGAGTTTTAGATTGCAGGTCTGATGCGAATCTATGATAAACGAAAGAGTTCTAGCCTTTCACAATAATTGGAAAGGATGAAAAAAATATTTTTCGACATTTTAACTTTCTACCATGATCTGCTGGCACTCGAACGTGAGTTCTGGATTCGAATCGAGTTTTAGATTGCAGTTCTGATGCGAATCTATGATAAACGAAAGAGTTCTATCCTTTCACAATAATTGGAAAGGTTGAAAAAATATTTTTCGACTTTTTGACGTTCTACCATGATCTGCTGGCACTCGAACGTGAGTTCTGGATTCGAATCGAGTTTTAGATTGCAGGTCTGATGTGAATCTATGATAAACGAAGGAGTTCTATCCTTTCACAGTAATTGGAAAGGTTGAAAAAATTATTTTTCGACTTTTTGACGTTCTACCATGATCTGCTGGCACTCGAACGTGAGTTCTGGATTCGAATCGAGTTTTAGATTGCAGGTCTGATGCGAATCTAAGATAAACGAAAGAGTTCTAGCCTTTCACAATAATTGGAAAGGATGAAAAAAATATTTTTCGACTTTTTTACATTCTACCATGATCTGCTGACACTCGAACGTGAGTTCTGGATTCGAATCGAGTTTTAGATTGCAGGTCTGATGTGAGTCTATGATAAACGAAAGAGTTCTATCCTTTCACAATAATTGGAAAGGATGAAAAAAATATTTTTCGACTTTTTGACGTTCTACCATGATCTGCTGGCACTCGAACGTGAGTTCTGGATTCGAATCGAGTTTTAGATTGCAGTTCTGATACGAATCTTTGATAAACGAAAGAGTTCTAGCCTTTCACAATAATTGGAAAGGATGAAAAAAATATTTTTCGACTTTTTGACGTTCTACCATGATCTGCTGGCACTCGAACGTGAGTTCTGGATTCGAATCGAGTTTTAAGTTCTGATACGAATCTTTGATAAACGAAAGAGTTCTAGCCTTTCACAAAAGTGGACGTGAGTTCAGAACTATTCCTGAATAGTATTAGGAACTGTAAAACTCAGCTGCATGCGAAAGAACTCACATTTGTTTTTGATACGTTTTATTTTTCCAATTGCCTTTTTTATTATTGGTAAAAACGCCAGAACTATTTCTAAAAAGTATCAGGAACTGTAGAACTCAGCCGCATGCGACAGAACTCACATTTGTTTTTGATCTGCTACAAAATGATCTGCTACGTGAAGTTGGCAGATCATTTTGTCATTTGAATTTTTTTATGTAAAAACGCCAGAACTATTTCTAAAAAGTATCAGGAACTGTAGAACTCAGCTGCATGCGAATAGAACTCATGTTTTTTGTTGATCTGCTGGACAATGATCTGCTAAGTTCACTCACATTATTAAGTTGTTATAACTTATTATTGACGCATATCGACAAAAACCTATAAAAAAACACTATTTGCAGGATATCTAGGCCTGATAAAATCGATAAATTTATCTATGTGTGCGCGGCCGGAACACGCCCTCTGCAGGATATTTCAAAGAACCATCGAGAAGCAGAACATACATTTTTGCTATGGTTATCAACAACAGTTGATCTTGATCGTTAGATGGCGTTGTAGTCAACCGTCGCACTGGCATTAGTATGCGTGATTTTGTTGACAAGTTTAGTTTTTGCGAACATCGATCACTTGATCGATGGTTGCGAAGCGTAGGTATGCAATTTTTAACCGACTTCAAAAAAAGGAGGAGGTTCTCAGTTTGTCGGAATCTTTTTTTTATTTTTTTATGCATGTTACCCGATTACTCGAAGACGGCTAGACCGATTTAAAAAATTCTTTTTTTGTTTGAAAGGGTATACTTTCCAGGTGGTCCCATTGTCATCAAGTCAGGATCTGATAATGGGATCCTGGAGAAATCGAAGGAACTCTTAAAATATTATAAGCACACCTATAGCGATTTGGGTACCTATTTTTTATAGTAGGTAACTCGTGTATTTGCTTTCGGAAAGCGCCATTTGGTGATGTGGAACTGATGATGAAGACCACATGACTGATGGCCACTGGAACTACTCAATAATAAGTATTTCACGGGTTGCGATTCGATTACTTTAATATGGTTGCTAAGCAATTAATCATGCTCGTCACAATGCGAATGGTGAAATGGAGCTGATGGTGAAATACCAGGAGAACTCCTCAACAGTTAACGTCCCTGCATCGGGAAAAGCAATATTTTGTAAAAGGCGATAAGCAAGTTGACATTAGGCTATTGAAACTTAGATAAATTATAAACAGACCCACTAAAAAGCGAGATTTATTTAATTTAAAAAAAATACCGACTGAAAAAAAACACTAGGTAGGTACTAGGCGAAAAAACCTTTATTTTCGGAAGTCGGAGGCAAAAACTAAAGTAGGTACTAAAGACACCGAAGTTATTTTCGACTTAGTAGTTTTTTTTTTGGAAGGCGGTTTTTTTTTGTTAATTTTTTTTCTTACAAGGCTGGCGCGGTGGCTCTGCCCGCGCAGTTAGATTTTATCAATTTAATCATGAAGTGAGAAAAAATGCTTTACTTTGTGATAGAATTATCTGTGATCTACCCTGGGTTCGATATTACTTACTGTAATAATGAACGTACTTATCATCTATAAAGTTTATGAGCACACTAGCCGAAATATTTCCATACTTACAAATTTCAGGAATTTATTAGGTACTCCACCGTTTGACATAGCACAGACGCCAGCACATCAAGCTACCCGAAACTGTAAAATTTTCCCAATCAACCTTGAATCTAATACTTTAGCGATAATGTAGAAAATCCATTAATGAAATTTGACAGATTGTAGTAAGTACCTAGTTTGATTTGCTGGCGTCTGTACATCCAAAGTTAAACATTATATCGTTTTTTCTTATTTAGTTTTATTCATTTTGTATGTGCGGAAGCAAAATAGTAAAATGAGAAGCATTAAAAAGTTATGAGCTAAGAAAGATTCGTTTTTTTTAGGGTTCCGTAGTCAACATGGAACCCTTATAGTTTCGCCATGACCGTCAGACAATCCGTCCGTCCGCCCGCAGCTTAGCTCAGAGACTCTTAGTACTAGAAAGCTATAATTTGGCAAGGATATACATATTAATCACGCCGACAAAGTGGTAAAATACAATCTTGAAAAACAATTATTTTTAGGGTACCTCCTGTACACGTAAAGTGGGAATGTTTTTTTTTCTCTCGTCTACCCCGTGGTGTGGGGTATCACTGGATAGGTCTTTCAAAAATATTGCGGGATTGTGATAATCATTTTTCGATTCAGGGATCCGTTTGTGAAATACTAGAAGAAATACTAAAATTCACGGCAGTAGTATATGTCACGAAATCAAAATCACAGCTGAGTAGACTTTACGAGTAATAGTCGACCAACTTTTAGTTGCAATGTATGGGAGAACATGATTTTCAACTACAATGTTAAGCTTGTTCTTGGGATAAATTCATTTCAACTACGGAACTCTTCATTGTGGTCCGACATGGACTTGGCCGGTTTTTCCTTGCTAATTTTAATGTAACTTAGGGTGTAAATAAGTAATAAAAGATGTATAGAAATTTCTTCAAAACAAAGTCGGTACCAACAAAGCTCAATTATCGAAGAGAGAGAAGAGTTCAATAAACTTTATTTGCAACTAGCTGCGCCCAGCGGTTTCACCCGCATAAGTTTCGATCCCGTGGGAATATCGGGATAAAAACTATCCTATGTCCTTCCCCGGGACTCAAACTATCTCTATACCTACCAAATTTCTTCTAAATTGGTTCAGTGGTTTAGGCGTGAATAGGTAACATACAGACAGACAGGCAGAGTTACTTTCGAATTTATAATATTAGTATGGATATAATATAGTATAAGTATATACAGGGTTATTGGAACAACACTAACATGGTCATTGTACTCATCATTATGAACAATTTTTTTTACTATGGGACCAAACCTTAAATCGCGAAAAAAATCAGCTGTTCCCTACATTTATGTTCGTATAGGTAACTCGTCAAAATGTAGGGAACAGCTGATTTTTTTTCATTTTCTCATTTGAAATTGGAATTGTTGGTTCGAGTGGACGCTGGTGTATGTGAAGTTGTTGGTTTTTAGGCTAAACATACAAACACACGTAAATAGTAAACACATAATACATATTACACATAACACTTATATACATATACATACACACAACAGTAATAAAATTACACTAATAATTAAATACCCACAACCGTGTGTACACGGCCTAATAATTTCACGCGTCTGTACACTGCCTGTGGCGGCGGCGGGCACGCTGGGCTGGGCTGCGGTTGAATGATACATTATTATACCTACGCTACGACCGAAATTCGCGGAATTGATACGATGATCGTTGCCGCACCCCCGCCGCGCCTCGCGTCGCCCGCGCCGCGCGTTGCGCCGCTGCATCTCTCGCGCACGACTCAAATAAACATTTCATATATTTTGTTTTATAGTAGCGTTTAATTATACAACAAATCTTAACTGTCCCGTTGGTTTCGTGGTCACAAGTGCATCTGCCGTGCAAGGGGTCCTGGGTTCGATTCTCAGGTCGGACAGTGTTATTTAAATTGGGTCTTTCCCGTTAGGAGTTTCTTTACTCTTTTTCTTTTTTTTTTGCCCGGAGTTTGGAAATTGGTGGCGTAATACCCCCGTGCCTCGGAAAGCACCTAAAGCCGTTGGTCCTGCGCCTGTTCTCTCTCCTGTCGTGTCGGATTGCCGTCCCATCGAACTATGAGAGTAAAGGAACACAGAGTGCACCTGTATTTGCGCACACACTTGTGCACTATAATATCTCCTGCAAACCTGGCTAATCTTCTTTGAAATTGGCCACCGTGACCGAAATCGGTCAGGGGATTTATTATTATTTTTAAACCTAAACCTACCCTAACACACTACAAAAGCACCCTTAGAATAATTGAATAAGCAACTGACAACCCTTGTAGCAATCAAGTATTCTTTTCTTCGGTTTTTACTATAAAAAGTACGCTTTTCTTTAGAGAATGATGGACAGTCATAAAAATATTTTCGTAAAAATATTTTATTTTAATTAACGCCACCTCTGGAAAACAAGTTCACAAACCAAGTTTATGAATACAACGCCATCTAGTTCCATCGCAAGTAAAACTATACACGTAGTGTGTAACTGTACATGTGTGTGTAAAGACATAGTAAAGATATAAAGTGAAACGGCTAAATGTTTAGGGGTACAAATCTTTGTATGAGACGAGTTAACAAGCAAAGTGAATATCTAAAAAGATTATGTTAATGCGTTAGTTGACGCATATAACAAATTTGTTTCGCAAAGCTTTCTGAGTTAGGCGTAAAAATTGAAAATGTTCGAAGTGCGAATGTGCCGCCATCTAGCGATAAAGTGGCTGGGAGATCATGTATCGATTATCCTTAAAGAACTGCGACGAATACGCCGAAGTGCGGGGTGAGGTGCGGTAACTGATGTTAGTGCGGGGAAGGGAGTGGCCTTTCTGTACGTAGTACTTTAAGTATTCTGTGACCATAGGAACCCTATTGAAAATGGTTCTTTTATTCAAAGTAGTTTTTTTTATACAATCAAATGAGCATTATGAGTCGTGCCCTTTTGCACATGCTTTCCATGGCACGGAGGGGTCTCGGAATCACAGAATACTTAAAGTACTACGTACAGAAAGGACACTCCCTTCCCCGCACTAACATCAGTTACCGCACCTCACCCCGCACTTCGGCGTATTCGTCGCAGTTCCTTAACAAGAGCGCTCGCAAACACGAGTACCTCACGCACACATTCATACGTATACAAACGTCATTTTTTAATGTAGTAGTAGTAGGTAATTAGTTTGCGAGCGTTGTATAGTGTCCGGGGTGTGTCGGAATGTAAAGATTGTCATAAGTCAGAAGTAATTTATTTCATAGCAATATAGATACATTTTGTTGAAATTTAAAAAATAACATAGGTATTACAATTGCAATTAAAATAAACTCATTAAATATATTTCGAAAAGTCAATAAAACCAATAATAATTAAAAATTCAAGTAGGTACAATAAATTATAAATAATAAATGTCAAAATAATAAAAACAAGCAATAAAATAATAAAAGCAAAAGCAATAAAATAAGTTACAATGTCATGTGTCATCTAGGAATTCATTGATACTCTAGTAGCCTTTCCCCAACAAGTAGGTCCTCAATTTGATTTTAAATAAGTTGACACTGTATATGGTTTTGAATTCTATAGGCAAGTTGTTATACAGGGTGTCCCTGGAAGTATGGATCAAATCGAATAGGGACGTTTTAGCAAAAAAAAAATACTAAAAAAAAAAACTAAAAAAACAAACTAAAAAAAATACTAAAAAAAAAGAGAAGAAAGATCGACTTCGTGAAAACTATCAGGGCTATCAATTTTTTTTTTTTTTAGATATCCCTGATAGTATTTTAATATGATTAAAATCTTTGAACACTAAAAGAAGTGATTGAAAAAAAAATTAATATCGGTCATAACTTTTGAACCGTAAAAAAATTCACTGACATTCTCAGAGTTAAAAAGTTTGGAAATGACCTTGCCCACGCCCCTATTCGATTTGATCCATACTTCCAGGGACACCCTGTATAGAACTACAGACTAATACCTACCTCGGGCTATGTTCACCCATCCACAGACCAACCGCGGCAAGTGTAGCTTCCGATCTGAACGTAATCGATCGACCCGTGCGGCTGTTAATATTTGGCCACGGGCTCTTCGCTCTCAACGATATTATCATCATCTGCCTGCCTTTTCCCAACTATGTTGGGATCGGCTTCCAGTCCAACCGGATGCAGCTGAATACCAGTATTTTACATGGAGCGTCTCCCTATGTGACCTCCACAACCCAGTTACTGGGTAATGCGATACCCATTGGTAAGACTGGTTGTCAGACTTTCGGGCTGCTGACTACCTGTAACGACTGTCAAAGATCCACGAATGACAGCCGGGACCAACGGCTTAACGTGCTTTCCGAGGCACGGAGGGGTCTCGGTATGTACAGATCTCAACGATAATAAATATTAATATTATTTCTCAACGGACCACCCACCAAACTGAATAGTATTGCTATTTCTTTGTTCACATTTTAACAACTAAAACGAACGAGCCGAAGAGTGGCGCCAACGTAAACTGGGCTGCCAAAATAAACTACTTGTATGATATTTAATGGCTTCCAGTGCGGGCTAATATTGACATTCCTGTGTTAACTGCACATTAATATTGGCTTTTATTGAAATAGGTTTGACACATTATATCTTTTGGTTGGTTAACAAAGTTCGGTCAGCATCAAAAGTTGATTAACACTTCAGTTTTTTTTAATCTTAGTTATTGAGCAAAATATTTGTTCAAAATTGCAGCTGAAGATTTTTTTTTTAGAATATACATATACTCTTGTCTATTATGTGAAAAGCTACAAATCAGTTTATTGAAAAAAAGTTGTTGTCAATTTAATAACATGTAAAAATGATAGTGTTAATCGACTTTTGATGCTGACTGTATCTACGTACAGTTTTCTAATATTTTCAAAATAAAAAAGAGATAGAAAAAAAAACAGACAAAAATTCCCAATAGGAAAACATTCCAAGATTTCAGTAAGCGTAGTTAC
Organism: Amphipoea oculea; assembly: GCA_945859645.1. Classification (NCBI taxonomy): domain Eukaryota; kingdom Metazoa; phylum Arthropoda; class Insecta; order Lepidoptera; family Noctuidae; genus Amphipoea; species Amphipoea oculea. The sequence goes on along the minus strand of OX243891.1, from coordinate 9,828,269 downwards.
TTTCTTTCACAGTCGAAAGGATTTTGAAGGAAATTCTTAATCCATTGCCTCATATATTGTTTCGAAAATTCGTCCGCAATAAGTATCTTTCATTTTGACAATTCGAATAATGTCCGCACGCGCTAAATTTGCCAAAGATGTAAACAACAATGGCCGCTCGAAATTGAATAAAAGCGATATACAAGAACATTTATTGGAAGTAATGTTTGTTTTCGTCTGACGAAAACAAATATTATTTAAAATAAATAATAAACGTTATACTCTGAGCGTTCGTGCGAGGTACATTGAACGCGCCATCACCATATATTTCACAACCCACATCATCGATTACTTATCTCCTATCATCTGCCTAGCCTTTTCCCAACTATGTTGGAGTCGGCTTCCAGTCTAACCAGATGCAGCTGAATACCAGTATTTTATTTATTTATTTATTAAAACTTTATGCACAAGTAAAAAAAAATAATACTGTACAAAGGCGGACTTAATACCTGAGGCATTTTCTACCAGTCAACCTTAGGGTGATACATACATACATACATAATCAGCCTATAACGTTCCCACTGCTGGGACACAGGCCTCCTCTCTGTGAGAGGGAGTGGGCCGTAATCCACCACGCGGGCCCAGTGCGGGTTGGTGGATGTCACATGTCTTCGAATTTTTGTTTCTAGGACATGCCGGTTTCCTCACGATGTTTTCCTTCACCGTTTTGAGAGCAGTGGTGATGAAATAATTTACACAAAGTAAAGCGCCTGTCGGGGTTCGAACCTACGACCTACAACTTGTATGTCGCGGCTGATACCACTGGGCCACCACTGCTCCCTTAGGGTGATGCAGAGACAAAACATGGCAGGTGCAACATGCAGGAGAACTAGCTAGGAAATGGATATAAAATACAATATATACACAGATACATACATATAAACCAAATGAACTCTCAGGGGAAAAAAATGATCGGTACAGGAGAAAACGAATCCAGCAAATCAGCGCTGGGATGTTACGGCCAACTTCTGCCGAATAATATGTTCACGTGCCTTCACTTTAAAAGATAACCGACTGGTTGCCGTCCTGATGTTCAGAGGGAGTGCATTCCATAGAAAGACCGCCTGGACAAAGAAAGAAGAATGAATGAAACCAGAGCGGTGAGAAGGACATCGTAGAAGGCGATTGTTGGTTGAACGAAGATTTTTAGTAGGTATGGGCAGAGCATAAATATTGAATTTGAGAAGTCATGTAAGTCATGTAATTTTACATGGAGCGACTGCCTATCTGACCTCCACAACCCAGTTATTAGGTAATACGATACCCCTTGGTAAGACTGGTTGTCAGTTGGACAAACAGACGATTTGACCAACTACAGCTTTGACCAATATCAAATTTGACGAATTGCCGATTTGACGAATATCAGACTTGACCAATGTCGTTCAAACCCTTCTGTCTACCCGTAACGACTGTCAAAGATCTATGAATGACAGCCGGGACCAACGGCTTAACGTGCTTTCCGAGGCACGGAGGGGTCTTGGTATGTAAAGATGGTCACCCATCCACAGACCAACCGCGGCAAGCGTAGCTTAGCCTGATCGATCGACCCGTGTGGCTGTTATTACTTAGCCACAAGCCCTATTACTTATCTCCTATACCAACAGGAATATGTAGACCTTTTTATCATATCTTTCGTTCCTACATTGCGGTGATCGCGAACGTCCGCGAGTGAACCGTTTTATCCGTATTGCTGCAATGTCTAAACATCTAAGCCGACTGCTGTTTATGTTTACATCTCAATCATGTAGTTATGACTGGGTTATCTTTGTCTCTTCAATTTAGTTCGATCGTGTTAACATTTCTTCAGTTATTAGCCGTTGTATGTAGTCTAGTTTTCTGTTTATCCATGTTAGATTATTCTTACTCGTATATTCAGGGACGCATAAAAGCAAAGTCCACCAACTGTGTTTTGAATGTGGCTTCTGAGTGGTCGTTAAACTCCCGTCAAAATCCACGGATAGAGTGTGAAACAATCTTGCATCAAACTCAAACTCAAAGCATTTATTTCAAACTAGCTGCGCCCCGCGGTTTTACCCGCATAAGTCTCGATCCCTTGGGAATATCGGGATAAAAAGTACCCTATGTCCTTTCCCGGGACTCAAACTATCTCTATACTAAATTTCATCAAAATTGGTCCATCCGTTTGAGCGTGAAGAAGTAACAAACATATAAACACACACACACACACACTCACAAACTTTCGCCTTTATAATATTAGTGTGATAGTGTGATAAACCAATTACAGGCACTTTTGAATTATCAAGGGGTCGGTCAGTCAGAAAGATGATGCTAGTTGCTCATTCCAAAGCGTAGGTATGGAGAAGAACGGGCAAGAAACTCCATGGGCACTCTTTTAAATCAAAATAATATGTTTACAAAGTCTTGTTTACATCATTCATGTTAAAAATTATACATTTATTTATTTATTTAAAATTTCGTAAATAACACCTTAACAGCTATAACGCCAATGCAATGTTACTACTACAAAGATACACATACATCTAACTTACTCATAAATACAATTTAAATACGTTAAAAAATACAAATAGAATACAATTTAAAATACAATTAAGAACACAATTTGAAATAAAATTAATAATAAAATTTAAAACACAATTACAAATACCATTAAAAAACAATTACAATTAAAATCACTACTCAACATTTTCAATGCACTTCAATGCTACTTCTGTGAACTTCATCAGGCTGCAGTGAAATATATCTACCTCCCTTGATATAATATTCAACAATCTTATGGCGCGTGACAAGGGGGCAAACTTGTTCAGGTTAGTCCTAGAGGATGGCTCCAGCAGCGTTGGCGTTGGACATGTGAGAACGATGCAGAACGGTAAAAGCGTCCATAATGAAAAGACGAGAAAAAAAAGTAATTCAAATATTAAATTAATATAAGCCATGGCAGCAAAGAGATGACCAGTCCCTACTGACGGCGCCCGTTCACGAACATGACGCATGTATCAGCACGCATCCTTTGTCGACAGAGCCTATTAGTCTCTAGCCTATTGCCTCCTATTTCTGTGTAAAGGGTTTAAAGTAACCTAACCAAACCTAACCTCGGGGTGCCCTTCGCTCGCTCTTGCATCCCACGTCGCCTGTCTCATTTCGGAGTTCGCTTCTGGGTGCTCAGGCCCTGTACTCGCAGAACTCAATTGGTGGATTTTGTAGACAAAGTCTACTACGGGAGTTTAACGACCAATCAGAAGCCGCATTCAAAACTCATTTGGTGGACTTTGCTTACATGCATCAGGGACAGAGTCACTTTTTATGGATCCGTAGCAAAATGGCGAAAACGGAAACCTTGCCTATATTTTTTGTAATATCAACCAGTTTAATTTGTAGCTTTACCCCTTACTAATAAACGTATTATATCAGATGAATAGTTACACACCGATTTCTCTCTTTCAGTTGTCAGTAATTTGACTTTCGAAAGAAGAAGACATAACGTTGTGTAACTATACAGATGCTATACAACGTTTATTAGTAAGGGGGCTATTATAGTTTAGGTACATAGTGCTCACACGTGTGCTATGCAATTGTACCGACGCCAGCACATCAACCTACTACAATCTGTCAAACATCTTTAATAGATTTTCAACTTTATCATTAAAATATAAGGTTCAAAGTTGATTGGGAAAATTTGACAGTTTCGGGTAGGTTGATGTGCTTGGCATCTGTACAATATTTATACAATGCAAAGATAGTTTTTTCAATCTTCAGCAGCCCCAAAAATATTTTCAAATGCTCATTAATCTGTCAAGCTCCGCTAATGAGACACAATTGATTTTCTATTGTTTCGTCGCCGATCGGCGAACCGCGCCGCTTGACCGGTTAATTAGTTTATGCGCCCTTGTGGAGCAGGACCAGCGTTTAGTCAAGCATTTTTATCAGCGATTAATCCCCCTACTTATAATTGCATAGTGTGCGTTTTCATATTTACAAGACTAGCTGCGCCCCGCGGTTTCACCCGCGTAAATGTCGATCCCGTGGGAATATCGGAATAAAAAGTAGCCTATATGTTAATCCAGGGTGTCAGCCACCTCCATACAAATTTTTTTCAAAATTGGTCTAGCCGTTTGAACGTGAAGAAGTAACAAACATATAAACACACACATACACTCAAACTTTCGCCTTTATAATATTAGTGTGATTTAAATTTCCTTTCATTCAGTTTAAGTATATGGTAATGGTAGTATTTTATTGTAACAGTCACGATCCGGCTCGAAGGACCGAAAGAATATAATGATATTCGTATTCACCTGACAACTATGTAGGTAGTTTATTTATTGCTTGTAATTCCAAAACTTGAAGTGCCCTCGGCCGCGTACTTGCTAACAGACTGACTGAATTATTATGAGCCATTATCTGCATTCATTATTTATTACCTACGATTGCTACATGATAATCTTGGTGCATCGGGCATTCGGGCATAAACAATTCAACATCTGACACGACATTAGGTATGCTTTTGAATTTATGGGCAATGCATTGATATAAGGAGTGTTACCTTTATTATTATCTAGCATATAAAGTTAGTTATATATTTTTAAGCTATTGCATAGCTTTTATCGCGGGCTTTGAGCGCGGCGACCGAATCAAGAAATTCCGTAACGAAAAAAAACCTAACACCCCCCACTCCGACCGGCACAGCGGCGGCGTTGAAAGCCGTGCATCGTCTAACGTCGTTTCAGTTCGGCAGACTTCGGCACCGTGTTTGTGTGCGTGCGACTAGACGTATGCGTGTAGACTGTACGAAGCTCGCATAAGTTGATAAAAAATGCTATGCAATAGCTTTACCGCGGCAGTCCCCGAGTGCCACACGTATTTTTTTTTATTTAATGATGTTGTAAAACAGAGGTGTTACTTAGTTCAAAACTCGCCAAACTTTTACGTTTGATGGCTAGAGGCGCTCTTTTACATAACAATGCACCAGTAGTAGGCATGTAGTAAGGCTACATGCCTACTACTTATAATTATATTATAAAGTTTATTAGTGAGTTTAATCTTATACAATGTAATCTGCATTCCCAATTTATTTGCCAAAAATATAAACAAATATGAGTTTATGGAAAAATAACTTTATACCCTACACAATAAAGTTCAGTTTACGCTACAACTTCAAACATTTTTATAACTTTTTCAATAGTGCTAAGTAGTCACTCTGAAATCAACCTAATTACCATATCAATAAAATTGATATTTGTGTAACTATATACAGAGTGAATTTTCCAAGTGGGCGTGGATGGCCAAATTCTAAACTATGAGGAATAGCGAAAAGTACTCAAAGGAGTCGCGGGCTCGATTTTGATGAAAACTAAAACTGCATCATTGGATTTTTGAAAAATCAATATTTCTAGCCAGGAATCGAACCTGTTGATTTTGAAAAAATAAAACACACACTGTATTATTACACCATTCGATAGAATTTTTAGTTCTAGGACATGCCGGTTTCCTCACGATGTTTTCCTTCACCGTTTTAAGAGCAGTGGTGATGAAATTACACAAAATAAAGCGCCTGTCTGGGTTCGAACCTACGACCTACAACTCGTAAGTCGCGGCCGTTACCACTGGGCCTCCAATGCTCTTGTCTTATCAGTGTTTAATACCCTAAAATAAATCTCATCAGTAGCAAGTAGGTAGGTATTGTAAAAACAATGCATTTTTCAAGATCGGCAAAAATCTTTAAAAATTATGCAAGAAAAATATTTCCGAGCCTTCACAAAAGAAAAAACATACCGAGCGCTTAACATTCTCGTAGATACGCGTGTCCAAATATTTTACTATCTAAATTAAATACAATCGGTCGACTTTTTGGCGGGATGCCACGCAACCAAGGAGTTCGCATGTTAATTTAATTTTCATCTGTAAAGAGGTCTAATAGTTTTGGCAGCGCGACGTTTGACGTTTGTGTATAGTCTGTGGCGTAGTTTTTGGCGGGAAATTTATCGGTTTTTTATGATAATGGGTGACTCGTGGAGCTCGTAGCTAAATAATAACAGTTGCATAGTTCAATCGAAAGATAAGCTACGCTTGCCGCGGTCGGTCCGTGGATGGATGACCATATAAAACATATAGAAACACTTCGCGCCTCGGAAAGCACGTTGTCCCCAGCTGTTACTTGATAATCTTTTTCGGTCGTTACGGGCAGTCAGATACCCAAAAGCCTGCAAACATCCAGTCTTTCCTAGGGGTGTCGTGTTATCCAGTAAATGGGTTGTGGAGGTCAAATAGGCAGTCGCTTCATATAAAATACTGGTATTCAGCTGCATCTGGTTAGACTGGAAGCCGACCCCAACATAATTGGGAAAAAGTTAGGCTTCCACAACCCAGTAACTGGGTAATACGATACCCCTTTATAAGACTAGTTGTCAGACTTTCGGGCTTTTGATGACCCGTAACGACTGTCAAAGATTCACGAATGACAGCCGGGACCATCGGCTTAACGTGCTTTCCGGGGCACGGAGGGGTCTTGGTATGTAAATATGGTCACCCATCCACGGACCAACTGCAGCAAGCGTAGCTTAACCTGATCGATTGACCCGTGCGGCTGTTAAATAGGTAGGAAAAGTTCCTTTTAACTGGTATCTCAAGACACGATGTATTTTTTATTAGCATCTCGGACGTAGCTATCAAAATACCTATACATTTTAACATCTTTTTATAAGCGAACGTAATCTTTTAATGCTTATTTTTTTATACATTTTACGATTACAGTATATCTTTGATGTTCTTTATATAACTTTTATTTATTTTATAATATGTAAACATTCTTGTTGTTGAAGTGCGCGCGAGATAGACATTCTGTATTAAACTTGCATTATAAAGTCTGGTTTTCTCGGGTTTAGTAGTCTAATGGTTGCCAGCACGACCATACCAGGGACCTAATCAGTAGCGAAACTTTAGGGTGGCATTGGAGCAAAATGCCACGAGCCCCCAGCCAGAGGTAGCTTCCGGCCCGAGAGGGCCATGAGCACAGTAGGTTCCTAACATTAGTTTGAAAAACAAACTTTTTTTGAAAACGTGCAACAAAGGACATCATTCAGGCTTCGAAAATTTTGTACCCTTTTCCCATTGTTTGTATAATTTTTTGGACAGGACCTCATGCTCAGCAGTAGCGCTTGCGACCACTAGACGAACGACGCAGTCAGGTTTTAAACTTTGTAAGGGAAAATATGAAATCTACGCGGAAGAAGTCACGGGACGTTACCATGTGCAAAAAATCATCTGTTTTTATTAATTTTACAAATCTCAAGTGGCTGGCACCGTTTACCATCATTATTTGACTAGCACTTGTAACTGTCAGATATCAGATTATATTGGCAACACTTGTGGCCTGAAAAATAATATCGGGTGTAACAAAATGTGTATTTTGTTTCATTGCCAATTTCAAAATTAAAAGTGAATCTGTCTAGTCTTTTCCTATGTTGTGGTCGGGTTCCAGTCAAACTGATTGCAACCGAATACCGGTATTTTACAACAAGTTTAATCAACCTCGGAAATAAAGTATAAACCAATATTGTATACAATGTGTTTATTGTAGGTAAGTGTAACAATAATTGCAGCAATGATTTGATAGCCAAGAACCTCGACCAACACCTAAGGAGGCTCTCGTTGGGCAGCTGGATCAAGGGCTTGATTCAGAAAGCTGTAGGTACTTCTGGACACGGCCCGTATTGTTAGGAGGTTCCTCTCTCTGGAGCCCTGACCGCCGGTAGCTTGGACCCTGTTCCCGATACCGGTGGGCTACAATTTTTTATATTTTTAAATGTTTTTATATATTTTTTTTTATATTCTAATATTAAAAAATATAATTTATATGTATATAATGAAATAAAGGAAATAATAATTGCACCAAAACTATTGGCTACCAAACTTATTGACGAGACAATCATCCAATTTTAAAACTTATTAAAACTAAACTTATTGCGAACCAAAACTTATCTCGTTCCCCGTTCGCTTCCCGCCCTTTTTTCTGCCAAAACCAAAAACCCCGCTTACGTCATCCGTCCGGTCAGTGTAGCCACAGATAATATAATACTCTACGTAGTGTAGCCAACCTTTTAATTCCTTTTTATTATTTATGTTAAACCTTACACAAGACAGCGACTTCTTATCTGACTAGACAACCCAGTTAGGCACTAAGTAACACGTTATCCGTTGGTAAGACTGGTTGTCAGACTTTTAGGCTTCTGACGTCCCGTAACGACTGTCAAACATCCACGAATGACAGCCGGGACTAACGGCCTAACGTGCTTTCCGAGGCACGGAGGGGTCTTGGTATGTAAAGATGATCACCCATCCACGGACCAACCGTGCAGCTGTTATTACTTAGCCACACAAGCCCCTATATAATTTAAAAGATATAAGTAATGGTTTTTAATACAAAAACAGTACGGTTATTAGTTATTGCAATTACTTAGTAGGTAATCACTCCGGACCTACCATACCCCTGGCCATACCCCTGGGGGAAGGGTGGGACTGAACTATACCACTATAGTAATGTTGGCAATTCATTCATTCATTCTAGAACATGTCGGTTTCCTCACGGTATAAGAGGCAAATCAGGTTTCCAGTCAAACTCAAACTCAAAGCATTTATTTCAGTTAAACCAATCACAGGTACTTTTGAATTGTCAAGGGGTCGGTCAGTCAGAAAGATGAAGCTAGTTGCCCATTCCAAAGCGTAGGTACCTATGGATAAGAACGGGCAAGAAACTCCATGGACACTCTTTTAAATGAAAATAATATGGTTACAAAGTCTTGGTTAAGGTCGGGCGGGGCTATTTCGACTATGGGGCTATTTCGACTAATGACAATAACTTTTATTCTACTGTATTTAAACCAAAACCCCATCTATCTCCAGGTACGCGAACAAATTATTTCTACAAAATTTCATAGATGGAGCTGCTAAAGCGCGAACTGTTTGACCCACACGCCTTTTTTTGTCAGACGTCATTTTGTGCATATGCTAACAAAAGACGCTCGTCACATTTTTCGTCAAAATTCATGTTTAAAACGCTTGTTTTTACAATATTAAACAGTGATTAGGGAAAATATAAACCGTAAGTTGCTTTTCACTTATTTGTTCTTTGGAATGATACGTTTTTGATGAGATTTTTTGTTAGTTTAAATAGCCCCACGAAAAGAAAAAGTGGGGTTATTTCGACTAACCAAAGTTGAAATTACCCCGCTTAATTTTTGTATGGTATTGCGAAACACTAGTGAAGTGATGATGTTCCATTATATCGATACCCTATGCATAAAAAAAAACATTGGCACTGTACTGTACTATGAACCACTATTGGTAAATTAAATCTCTAAATGGTGATTAAACCTGTTACTATGGTTGTGCAATGTGACTGTCATGCAGTTTGAAGAATTTCCTATGTTGTCATAAAAGTTTTTTTGTCTCTCGTCCGCTTTTCTATTACTTCACGGCTGATTCACTACTTTTGCGCTTTGATTGGGTTGGGCATGCTGTGCATGTATGTTTCTGTATTCTTTTAGATGGTGCGAAATTATAAGCCATAAAAACTAAAAAAGTGCACATTAGAGGAACTACACAAGGCTGTAGAAGATGTTAGAAATAAAAAGATAACTACATACCAAGCAGCTGAACTATAAATAAACAATTGCCAAAGTGTTTCATATTTTAGCAAGAGATACTTAATTAATTCAATAATAAATTATTTTTATGAAGATATTTGTTTCATTACAACCTATCCAAGGATCTTGAAAAATATTAGCGTCCGTCCATGTATTATTAATTTGAATAAAAATTGTCAAAAAATATAAGAAACAGAAAATAAGCAATTTCCAATTCTATTAGAATTAGTCTAAAATATTTTTTTTTTTTATAAAAGTTTATTCATGGTTGTTGTTGATCTGATTTATCGACAATGTTGGTTCGCATACGTCCCTGCACTACTACCTATGTAAAAAGTCGAAATTGCCCCTCCAAGGTGTTTAAAGTATTTTATTACGTTACTGAAGCATGTTAGGAGACAATAAGCCATAGATTGGTATGAATTATGCCATAAATATGCTCTGGCTCTCAATTTCAAAACGATAACGGCTTTAGTTCGATAAATATGTGGCATAGTTGAAATAGCCCCACTGTGGGGCAATTGTAACTATTTCTTCCTAATTTCAAAAACATCGTTCGTTTGAACATATAAGATGAGTATTCTGTTTAAGACCTACGTAAGAAAGATCTCAATTAAATCCTTTATAACATACATTTATTCAATCTACCATAGCGTATTCAAAGACGGGTGTGCAGACTTTTGAAGTTGACGTTCGTGTTTTTATAGTCGAAATAGCCCCGCCCGACCTTACATCATTCATGTTAAAAATTATACATCTGAGAACGATGCAGAACGTTAAAAGCGTCCATATAGACGAGAGAAAAAAAAAGCAATTCAAATATTAAATTAAAATAAGCCATGGCAGCAAAGAGTTGACCAGTCCCTACTGACGGCGCCCGTTCACGAACTTGATGCACGTATCAGCACCATTCTCAGTCTCAATCTGTCAAAAATACCTCTAATTTCCCTACATTTTGACAAGTTACTCGTATTGACATTTGTTTGTCGCTGATATGAGACTGCGACTAGATTTTTAACGTTTTAAATTACGAGAATTGGCCTTCAAGTTTCCAGTGGTATTGTAACTGCAAAGTTCCAGTGTACTATTGGACTTCTAAACGCCACAAATGCAGACTCCAAGTCTTAAAATTCGCAGATAAGATAGACATTACGTTATAAATAAACTCACAACTACTTCTGTTTGTGTAGCTAGGGTTCCCACGCGTTATTATGCTTTTGAATTTTATTATATTTATGTTTTTTACTTATTTTTGCCCGCGGCTCGGCTCGCTTGGAGGTCGGAAATTATCCCACGGAACCGTATTACCGGGATAAAAAGTATCCTATGTATTAATAAACTATCTGTGTGCCAAATTTCATCCAAAATCCTATTAAAAGCAGTGGCGTGCATTGCATATAGGCATATAAGCAATGCCTACCTCGATATATCAACACAAGCCTATCAATTACATTTTAGTGTGTGTGCCCACAATTATGAAACTCATAAAATTATCATACCTAACAAAAAACAAAATCTTCATACAAACACGCGCGGCAGTAGGCAGTCGCCGGACGGCCTACTCGGCTCCCGTACTATTCGCACATTGTCATTGGTCTTTACTCGTTCAAGTTAATACGACAAAATTAAAAATACGTACGTCTCACGCATAATACCATGACGTTCGACCTTCGCAATTTATCACCCTTAAGTAGGCATGCCTACTCAAATTACCACACTTTTGACCTCACGTTTTTCTGATTAGTGACTGCGTTTGCCTAGACTCGACCCGGCCTAATGCCTACCTATTCTGAAAATCAATGCACGCCACTGAGCCCCCTTTTTCTCCGTGATCGCCAACCCTGCCGTCCACTCCAAATATTCTATCGCACATAGCAATAAATAAGTCATGAACACCAGTCTACATTTATTCTGAGTGTATTCCGATTCTTATTTTTGACGCTGGCAAGGTCAAGGAGGTAGTGATCGCGGTGAAAACAACATTGGATGTTGTTCAACAGCTTCTAAAAACATATCTATTATGTTTTTAGAAGTTTTTCCTATCATAAAAATGTGCTAAGGCACGTGTCCCTACGCTGACATGGAAGCGCTTAGCTATCGACTATTTTCTCACTCAAGAAACGTATCTAAGATGGTAGGTCCATATCCTACTTCCTACTATCCTATCCTACTTCCGAACTGTCCCACTTAATATTATAATATTATTATATTTTGCATTATAATTTGTTACTCTTTCACGCAAAAAACTAATGAACGGATTTTGACGAAACTTTACAGTAATATAGCTTATAATACATCAGAATAGCAAATAGGACACTTTTTTATCCTGATATTCTCACGGGATCGACATTCACGCGGGTGAAACTGCGGGGCGTTGCTTGTCAATCATATTTTAAAAACTAGATGAGGTCGGCGTTTCCTATCTGACTACTCTGAGAAGAAAGGCCGAAACAAACTCGGAAGTCACAGCCTCTATTAAAGTCCAGACAAAATCTTGGTCAGATCATGTGAAGACCATGTAGATTGATGTCCGAAATGGTATTTTTTTTTTGTTATTGCTGAAGGTCAAGAGCGGGGCCCGCTCTTGACCTTGATCACGCCTGATGGAAAGCGATGGGTGAGGTCTATGATGGAACGAGCGTACTCAGAAGATGCCTATGGCACTGGAACTCCCACGCATCGACGAAACACAGCAAGCTGCTTGGACTCCGGTGGGAGGGTGGTCGCAAATCAGGCGGGCGTTAGCCCTACCACCGCAAGGGAAGAATTGGCCAGTCAAATAAGGTGTTGAGTGCGATTGTCCAGGATGCACCGAGCGCTCGGTTCAGTTGAGTAACTGGCGGAACAAACTGCGCTACACGAGGAGGCTTCTTCATGCATCCCAAAAAGTAGTATGTTGGATGATTTAGCTCCCTTCAAAATGGTTGAGCTGAATGGTACTAATACATGCGTCATGTTCGTGAACGGGCGCCGTCAAAAAGGGACTAGTCATCTCTTTGCTGCCATGGCTCTCATAATGTGAATTTATATAGTTTAAAACTGTAAAGTGCCACGAAAACATTGTGAGAGAAATAAAGAAATAATGTAATGGCTTATTTTATTTAATATTTGAATTGTTGTTTTTTCTCATCTTATCATTATAGACGCTTTGAACGTTCTGCATCGTTCTCAAATGTATAATTTTTAACATGAATGATGTAACCAAGACTTTGTAACCATATTATTTTGATTTAAAAGAGTGTCCATGGAGTTTCTTGTCCGTTCTTCTCCATAAGTACCTACGCTTTGGAATGGGCAACTAGCTTCATCTTTCTGACTGACCGACCCCTTGACAATTCAAAAGTGCCTGTAATTGGTTTAATTGAAATAAATGCTTTGAGTTTTAGTTTGTATTTTGAGGAAAGAACCGCACAGATTGAGTGGACCTGTCCAGTCAGTGCACGCATTTGCAGTGAGGTGCAGTGCACGTCGATCTCCGTACCAGCCTGATGTAGGTATCGTTCCTTATGTCTAAGCCTGGCCGAGGCTTTAACAATGCATGTGCCCCATTTTAGCCGTGGTCTGCACTATCGATCTATTATGTAACTGTATTAGCAGATTACATCTAAAATAGATGCAGACGTGACCAGTCTTACCAAGGGGTATCGTGGGATATGAAATGAAATGTTTATTTCTGCAAGTAGATCTTTTAAGACACATACACATCAATATTCTAAGAGAAGCGTGATGACACAACGCTGGTAATTTTATTGCAAAATATGAAGCAATTAGGTATCTGTTTACGAAAAATCTATTGTTTGGGCTAAAAAATTAAAACACTAGTTTTTGTATGTTGCTTTTAGAATAATCTGACAATAAATCATAATGATTGTATGTAAATTAGTATGGTGTTTATTGTAAAAAGAAAGTTTTTAGAGGTATGTTCATGATTTTTTTCTATAGTACCAAATAAGTTGTATTATGTTTTCAACACACTATCTACCTAGCATATATCCTGAAGAATATCATATATTTTTTTGATTTTGTTTACTGTAGTCGATCATATACTTTTATTGTTTTTAAAACTTGCGTTTTTTGCGTTTAGGTCCTGTAAGTCACTTAAGAGACGTATAAAACGTCAAAAATGTATGGTTAAACAATCGCTAATTATTACTTCACTTTAAGCAACGTTTATAAATAAACCCCTACATTTTCAGGTTACGAAGAACACGTCCAATACCCTTTTATTCGTATAAGACCATAAAAATATTAAGTATGAATTTTATTAGTTCTCGTATAAAATACAAATTCTCTTACATGCGCCCATATATCAAGATAAAGATCTTTCGAACGTAAAATATTGAAGAAAAATTGGCTTTAATAAAAGACGGTAAAAGAGTATGATAAAGCAAGGTATGTAGGTGAGCTATGAGCATAGCTATTCACAACCGTTCGACAGGTTTTCGAGACGAAAATGAAACTTTAGGTTCTTCTTCTTAGAAAGAAAGAAAGAAAAGTATTTATTGCGACTCGTATAAGAAGATCACAAACTAAACTAAAGACGGTAAAAAAAAAACAAGTTATATAAAAAAAAGTAATAAAAACCGAGTGTGCTTATGACCACACGACTGAAGTGAAACTTCGAGAAAGAGAGAAAGAAAATGTGCGCGCGCACTGCTCTCTCTCTTGCTCCTACACTGTGATACAGACAATAGACCTGCACTGTGCTTAGATATACGGAACGTATTTGGCTATGAGAGGAAGAGAGAAAGAAAATGTGCGCGCGCACTGCTTTCTCTTGCTTATATCCCCCTCTCAACTCCCGTTCGCCTCGCCCGATCACACTTTTCGTAACGCTTACGTCACGCGTTCGCCAGCTTACTCCCCAAGTCAAGCGTGCGTAAAGAAGTTTCACTTCAAAAGAAAAATAAAACAGAAAGTCCCATACGAGGCCAAAAGGCTCCTATCTCAGCATGGTGCTCCAACATTTAAAAAATAAATGTCACAGCGCTGCCGCTGGTATTATGATAAGGCCCGCTGTGATGTCATGGATGTGTTGTTCTTCTTCGCAGCACTCTTGTCAGAGCGGTCGTGGTCCTCATGTAGTTTCTTTTCTAGGGGCTGATGTGACGGGAGCGGTGAATGCTGTTGCGAATCCCGCACCCCCGGCTATAGGTAGAGGCGGAACACCGCGGTGGTTTTAGCCGGTAAGAGTCCGGCATGCCCCTCTGTCACCCCCACGATAGAGGAAGTCCATGAGGAATTCCACCGCGAAAAAAAAAAAAAAAAAAAAAGGGGCTGATGTGATTCGCCTCACAATTTCTCCCCACTTACTCCAATTTTTGTATTTTATACATAATACAACTTATTTGGTACGATAGAAAAAAATCATGAAGATACCTCTAAAAACTTTCTTTTTACAATAAAAACCATATTATTATACATACAATCATAATGATTTTTTGTCAGATTATTCTACAAGCAACATACTAAAACTTTAGTGTTTTAATTTTTTAGTCCAAACAATAGATTTTTCGTAAATAGATAATTGCTGCATATTTTGCAATAAATTACCAGTGTTGTGTCATCGTGCTTCTCATTCTTTTCTATGCAGTCCGACAGTGACCGCGCTTTAGGTCATGTGGTTCTCTTAACTTTAACCAACGTATACAGGATGTCCCGTAAGTCGAAGTCAAGCCGGAGTCGGGTAACAGGCCAAGTTATAATAGTTATCAGAAAAATATAAAAACAGAGAACGGTGGGCAAAATGAAGTTGAGAACCTATGTGTTACATGTCCTTCCTATCTTGTAGAACCTGTAAAAAAATCTATAAATGATAAATTATTTATTTCTGTAAGTAGGGTACAAACACTTTTACACGTCAATCATATTTTTTTTTAAGCTAGATGAGGTCGGCGTTTCCTATCTGACTACTCTGAGAAGAAAAGTCGAAACAAACTCAGAGGTCACAGTCTCTTTTAAAGTCCAGACAAAATCTTGATCAGATCATGTGAAGACCATGTAGATTAGTGTCTGAAGTAGTCTTTTGAGGAAAGAACCACACAGATTGAGCGGACCTGTCCAGTCAGTGCACGCGTTTGTCAAAAATCGTGCAGCTCAACTCAGAACTTGAGGAGCTCAACGATTCGACGAACAATACCAAAGAAAGGACATTTGGGTAGGCCGCGTAAATTACTCAAACTGCCAGATCATGAACTATGATGCACTACGTGTACACCCATTCACAGTAAACGTCAAAAAAATATTCCCCGTATTACCTTTTCTGACCTTTTCCCGCCAATAAACCTGGCGGCCATTACAGAAAACATGAATATAAAATCAACAGCTTTAAGGTCCAACATGGTAGTTACGAGTCGAACTCATATGCCCGGCGTTTAATAAAAAAAGGGTAGCTTTTTATGATCGAAAAAACGTGTTGTGTAACAAAACATCGTGTATGGGAATCTTTATTGTGTGTTGCCAGTTGTGTTATTAGTTTTTTTTTTCTCGTTGGACCTGTCACTTGGGATTTTTGGCGGGGTTTTGTGACAGATGTCAAACGTGTTTTTAAAAAACGTCATTGACGGTGAGATGAGAAGTAATAAATAATCCATTCACAGCTGTTATTTTGCCACCGACAGCAGTATAACGGCAACTTTATTACATTGAGAATAAATATTACTGTGATTTTGTTAGTTATGTAAAATCAGAAGTAAAATAACTTTGAAAGAACTGACGGTTACCTTGACTTTGGGTGACCTTGTCATCGTCATCTGCCTAGCCTTTTCCCAACCATGTTGGGGTCAGCTTCCAGTCTAACCGGATGCAGCTGAATACCAGTATTTTACATAAAGCGACTGCCTATCTGACCCCCACAACCCAGTTACTGGGTAATACGATACCCCTTGGTAAGACTGGTTTTCAGACCTGCGGCTTCTGACTACCCGTAACGACTGTCAAAGATCCCCGAATGAAAGCCGAGACCAGCGGCTTAACGTGCTTTCCGAGGCACGGAGGGGTCTCGATATGTAAAGATGGTCACCCGTCCACAGACCAACCGCGGCAAGCGTAGCTTAACCTGATCAATCGACCTGTGCCGCTGTTATTATTTAGCCACGGCCCCTCTACATGTATAATAAGTTGTTTTCTCGCTCAAGAAACGTACAATAGATATACATTCCGTGTAAACAAAAGAGATGCATATATTAATAGTTGATCGCTGACTGTTCACACTGCCGGCGAGGACTCGCTCCACTGGTTTGTCGCTTTGCGACAAGAACTATCAAAGATAATACTCGCTCTTCGATGCTCGCTTGGCGGTCAGAGCTCACGCCCACTATACAAATATCTCCCGAGCGAGTGGTGCGAGTAATCGCCCGTCGCATTTGCAATACTCGCTGATAGCCCAGCTACAAAACTATCGGAACCACACACGCTGCTCGCCAACTCGTTTTCAGTTGCTAGTTCTACTCGCTACTCGTTCATCGCCGGCGGTGGGACAACTGGGCTTAAAAATTCTTGACTCTCTCACCTGAGCCACTAGGCCACCATTTCACGTTCCCTGAAGTGGCTCTAATGTAGGCTATTGTACGAAGGTCTAAGGGCCCACAAAGAAGGGCTTTTCAAGAGATCTTTTTTGAAGTCAAGTCGCTAAACGACTTGCTGTAAAACCTTGCTGACTTGAGCAATATTTTGAGGGGCTCACGGGTGAATTGCGCAGAAAGATCGAAAGAGGTTATGTTCGTTCTTTTTATTTCGATGGAAAAGATAAACGGGTTGATATTAATTGATAAGTTGTTGAAATTCTTAATCCAAATATCCGTCTGTTTCCTCTTCACGCTTAAACCGCTGAACCGATTTAGATGAAATTTGGTATAGAGATAGTTTGAGTCCCAGGAAAGCACATTGGATAGTTTTTATCAAAATAATCCCACGGGATCGGCACTTATGTAGGTGAAACTGCGGAAAAAAAGTAGTTGCCACAATCAAGATTTTGTTTAGATTGACTAAGTAACTTGTTTGCATCTGAGCCTATCAAGCACAGTGATCACAGCTACTACTTTTACTTGATCAGTGTACCAGTGTTTGTATGAAGTATTTGATAAACACAATCAAGGACCTTATTTAGCGCAAACATTTAGCGCAAGATTTTATCAAGTTGTATGATTAATACAATGAATTACAATGATAGATGCTATCAAGTTAAATCAACATAATAAAGTTTCAATGATCTTTAAATCAAAATGCTTGATTGACACAACTAACTTACTTTGTTGTTTTAACTCTTCTACAATGATGTCATGTTAAGGGTAATCAAGAAACTTGTTTGAGCGTTCAATCATTTGAACTAGTAGGTATAGCTGCAATCATGTCGTGATGATCAACTTTAAGATTTTGATTAATCTAAACAAGATATCGTCAATCAAGCTGTAAAGTCACTTGATTGGAGTGCATTTTTTTCAGTGATATTTGAATTTATTATGCACTAGCAGCGGCTCGCGGATTCACCCACGTAAGTGTCGATGGAAGTGACCCGCGTTAGTGTGTCTATTAGCTTTAA
The DNA here is from genome assembly GCA_945859645.1 of Amphipoea oculea. Taxonomy (NCBI): domain Eukaryota; kingdom Metazoa; phylum Arthropoda; class Insecta; order Lepidoptera; family Noctuidae; genus Amphipoea; species Amphipoea oculea. Next base: position 9,810,071 of record OX243891.1, on the reverse strand, counting down.
CGTGTAAGTCTACAAGTCAAAATTAAAAAGGTAACTTGATTTGACAAAGCGCGATTCTTCTTCGACCGCGTCATCACTTACCTACGTTTGACGAGACAAAGAAAAGAAAGAAAATACGTTTACTTGCGGCAAACATCCAATTAAAACACAGACAGTGCATCCAATGTAAAAAAAAAAACATCATAAATTACATGAATTAAAACGTCCTTCCATTCCGTCCTTCACCATTTGTAATTAATGATTCCCACATAGTTACATAATACTGCAGTCTACATCTGTGTACCTACATTCCGCCATCTTTGACGCTCGGTCCCACGTTGGGCGCCAAGTAATAAATCATTTTCTTTACTAATCACTTGTCGGTAAAGTGACGTGTACATGGTTTTAAATGGGGCTGTAATCACTTTTAGCGCGAGCACACGTTTATTTTCGGCCTTTAAAAGTGGCCAAACTTCTTAAAGGTATGATTCCGATCTCAGCAGCACGCAGCAGTGCTGCCGCGGCAGTGCGGTCGCAGCACTACTGGTCCTCATACATTTTCTACGGGTTTATACGTGATTACATTCCGAGCACGGCAGCAATGCTGCGCGACACTGCGTCACATTGCTGCCGTGCTCGGAATGTAATCACGTATAAACCCGTAGAAAATGTATGAGGACCAGTAGTGCTGCGACCGCACTGCCGCCGCAGCACTGCTGCGTGCTGCCGAGATCGGAATCATACCTTAAGACCTGAGTTGGTGGACCGTAGTAAGCACAGCCATAGCCATTGTGTTGTTTGATGTAAAAACTATAATACCTGCCAACTAACCAGGTCTATACACAAGTGGTTAAGTAATAACAGCCACACGGGTCGATCGATCAAGTTAAGCTACGCTTGCCACAGTTGGTCCGTGGATGGGTGACCATCTTTACATCCCAAGACCCCTCCTTGCCTCGGAAAGCATGTTAAGCCGTTGGTCCCAGCTGTCATTCGTGGATCTTTGACAGTCGTTACGGGTCGTCAGACGCCCGAAAGTCTGACAACCAGTCTTACCAAGGGGTATCGTATTACCTAGTAACTGGGTTGTGGAGGTCAGATAGGCAGTCGCTTCATGTAAAATACTGGTATCCAGCTGCATCTGATTAGACCAGAAGTCGACCCCAGCATTTGAGAAAAGGCTAGGCTGATGATGATGATGAAATATGGATAATAGTTCTGCTTACCTTGTATCGTTTACCAATTCACAATCAGTGCAGCAGACAATTGGATCGGATTCTTTCTTTCTTTCATATCCTACTTCCTACTAATATTACTTTACTAATATTATATTACTTTACTTAATAGGGGAACTAAGCGCACACATACTAAAAAAGCGACTAAAATTATTTCTAGTTGGAAAAGCATACTAAAGTATTTTAGAATTTTTAAATGACAAAGTGTAATATTACGAATTTAACAAACATATACTGACATTTTATAATTTTTGCAATTTATGATTAGATTATAGAGCAATTTAATTAAAATGTATAATTTATTGTTTAAATTTAATTTTTAGTTTATAATGTGAAAATTTAATAATGTTTTTAGCTTTGTATACCTATAAATGACTTTTCTTACCTATATTTGTATGCCACAAAGGCCGAACATGACGGATCTCTTTTGTTTATGAACAACCTGCATGCCTTGTATGTATACTCATGTTTCTACAAATAAATGCCTTATCTTATCTTATCTAATTACTTTACTTTATTACTTTACTAGTTACTATTACTTTACTTACGAAAGTTTGTGAGGATGTATGTTACTCTTTCACGCAAAAACTACTGAAGGGATTTCAATGAAACTTTACAGTAATATACCTAGCTTATACATCAGAATAAGACATAGGATACTTTTTATCCCGATATTCCCACGGGATCGACACTTATGCGGGTAAAACCGCGGGGCGCAGCTAGTCTTTGAATAAAACCCTTTTTTTTCGCAAAACGCTTTCGTTCCCGGTGCAAAATAACTCAAAACCAACGCATCAAGGTCTAACTTATATTATATTACTAGTCTTAAATCCTTGAAGGTTGATCCAACCTAACTAGTGCTTGCAACGGAACAACTCTATAAATCCAAGAAAATAATATGCTACCAACATTAACATAATCTATCGACCGCGGTAGATAAACATCGGGCGGCGAATTCCGAGGCTTAATGGCGGCAAAGCGCGGGAAGCCGCCATTTTGTTGCTTATAACCTCTCTGGTTTTAGCATAAATAAATGTGTCATACGGTTATCTTTACGTGTGGCTTGTTCCAAATGGGCTGTGTGGTGTGTGTATGAAAATGTTTTATATTAAATGGTATGATACGTTTGAATACTAATCAATGGTCTCTGAAAGCGATTTTGGGTTCGTTTTACCGCTTTGGCCGGGTTTATAAGCAGGTTATACAGAAGCCATTTACAGGCACTTTTGAATTGTCAAGAAGTCAGAAAATATTAATCTAGTTGCCCATCCCAAAGCGTCGCTACCTATGGAGAAGAACGGGCAAGAAACTCCATAGACACTTTTTAAATTATATTTTTACAAAAATATTCATCATCATCATCATCATTTCAGCCGAAAGACGTCCACTGCTGGACATAGGCCTCCCCGAAGCACCTCCACTTCGACCGGTCCTGTGCTTCTCGCATCCAACGAGTTCCTGCGGCCTTCACAAGGTCGTCGGTCCACCTTGTGGGAGGCCTTCCAACGCTACGCCTTCCGGTACGCGGTCGCCACTCCAGAACCTTTCGGCCCCATCGGCCATCTGTTCTGCGAGCAACAAAAATATTAGTTACATCATTAATGTTGAATTTATAATTATATGTGAGAACGATGTAAACATATAAAGACAATAAAGACATACGCGTTAAAAGCGTCCAGAGTACAGCAAATAGTAAAAAAAACTACAATCCAAAAATAAAATAAAATTTCTATTTAATACTCAATACTGAATTCTTTATTGCATTCCACAATGTAGGCTTAGGTGGTAAATATTTGCCAAAAGAAACAATCATGGACCCTGTCGGGCACAGCAAAAGAAAGATATGTGGAGAAGAGGACTTATCATTTACGTAGGGTATCTTATAATCTAACTTATTCTAAACACACTTTTACAAAATAATTAATTTAGTAGTTGTATACGAATTTTTGTGGGGCAGGTACCACAATTATAGTAAAAAAGAAAAAAAAAACCGACTTTCAAAAAAGTGAAAATTAACTTTAATAAATTACGGAAGTCGGTGTCTTTGGTTTTATATTTTCGTTTTTTTAGCCACCAAATTCCGAAATTAAAGTTTTTTTTTTTGTAACTTTTTGACATGTTAAAGCTATCTGGGAACGACCCACTTATTTTGAAGAACATAATAGTTCTAGGTTTATTGAGGGCCTTAAAGGAGCCTCCACGAGTGGCGGCCACACTAACATACATCCGGTACCCTCTTTAAACAACCCTACTTACTACTTTACTACAGTATAATCTTTTGCTATGCTGAAATACAATCGGTATTAATATATGGAAGTCAAACATGGGCTCTAACAAGAAACTCAATAAATAAACTTGCTACGGGATCCCTTCTTTTCGCATAATGTTCTTTTTCCTAATATACTTTGGCATACCTACCTATTTTGGTATAATTTTTTTTGGCATACAGTTTATGTTGGCATAATTATCTTGAGGGTTATTTTGTTTTGCCATAAATTTAATTCGCATAATACTAAACGACGTCAAGGGCACCCCGAGGTTCGATTTGGTTAGGTTCCTTTAAACCCTGCAGACAGAAATAGGAGCCCCGCGCGGCGGGGCTCCGTCGACCTGACGTCGTTAGAAATAAAACGAGCATGCTAAATTTATGCTTTAGAATGTTATGCTTAATCATTATTATGATTAGAGAAATTATGCTTAAAAAAATTATGCGTAAGCTGTTATGCGTAAATAATGTTATGCAAAAATATAATTAGGAGAAACAAAAGTATACCAAGTTATACTTGGTCTTAAAATTGTATGCAAATGGATAGGGAACCACTTGCTACATCTCAACGGGTGATGGAGAGAAGCACGCTAGGATCCATCATCAGCCTAGCCTTTTTCCAACTATATTGAGGTCGGCTTCCAGTCTAACCAGATGCAGCTGAATACCAGTATTTTACATGGAGCGACTGCCTATTTGACTAACTAAGGCTTACGCTCGCCTGGTTTGTGACCACTCTCCCACCGGAGTCCGGCGTCAAGCAGCCTGCTGTGTTTCATCGATGCGTGGGAGTTCCAGTGCCTTAGGCATCTTCTGGGCTCGCTCGTTACATCATAGACTTCATCCATCGCTTTCCATCAGGCGTGATCGAGGTCAAGAGCATGCCCATTCAGCAATAAAAAGATGACCTTGAGTGTCCGTGCGTTTTTGCTCATTGTATGAAGTGGACCCGACCTTCTGTATTACTCTGTGGTATAAGCATAGAGTTACCAGAACTAATATAGCCACTAGCTAGGAGATAGTTTCTATGTGGGTCGATGCATATTCGGCTCTTCCGTTTTCGAGATACAGTTAGGTGAAACTTTGAAAGGAAAGTTAGACGTGGCGGGCGGAGAAGGAAGGAAAATCGCCATGTGCAAACTGGAAATTTGGTTGAAATACCTAGTCTTTGAAATGAAGTAGTGCAATGGAGTATTATTTCTATATACAGGGTGTCCCTGGAAGTATGGATCAAATCGAATAGGGGCGTGGGCAAGGTCATTTTGACCTTGAGAATGTCAGTGAATTTTTTTACGGTTCAAAAGTTATGACCGTTATTTATTTATTTTTTCAATCCCTTCGCTTAGTGCTCAAAGAAAATAATCATAAAAAAATACTATCAGGGCTATCTAAAAAAATATAAATTGATTGCCCTGATAGTTTTCACGAATTCGATTTTTCTTCTCTTTTTTTTTTAGTATTTTTTTTTTGCTAAAACGTTTGGAAATGACCTTGCCCACGTCCCTATTCGATTTGATCCATACTTCCAGGGACAACCTGTATAAATTTTACCATGGCGAGCATACAGAGTCATGAAATATAGAACAGCTGCGAGAGACCGTTCAACTAGCAATAAAATATTTACCTATATGAACGAGCCTTTACAACGACCCCAGTCAAGGCCCATTCTTATTTTGAACGCCAAACAAAACGATTAAAAAGTTCAAAAACATTGCTTTTTAAAAAAAAAAACGAACACATTTTTTCCGGCTTGGCACACAGCCAGTGTTGGCGGGAAATGTAACGCTTCAATTAAATATTATTGCTTTTAGTAGTTGTATTTCATGTTTGCTGGCTATTTGCATGATACCTTCACGGCTGTCGCGTGTTTGGGTCAGTAAGATACAAGGTAGGTGATTAATTTGTGGACGATTATTAACTACGTGGATTTATGAATTATTAGTTCTTTTTGGATAATTAATTACAAGGTAGTTTGTGGCGCAGTTTCTATTCCCTGGCTTGAATAATAACTATGGAAATAGTGGACATTTTTGTAGGGCTCTCTATTTTTGAAGTTCGAAAAACATCCTTTCTTTGGATAAGTAATGCATTTAGCGTGTGTCATAAGCATTTAATCTACATATACTACCAACATATATGTATACAAAAAATAAAGCTAAACAGTTAGTTTGTTGGAATGCGTTAATCTCCGGAACTCTGCCGCTCGGATTTGAAAATTTATTTTTATATTTGACTAGCTGCGCCCCGCGGTTTCACCCGCATAAGTTTCGATCCCGTGGGAATATCGGGATAAAAAGTAGCCTATGTCCTTTCCTGGGACTCAAACTATCTCTATACCAAATTTCATCTAAATCGGTTCAGTGGTTTAGGCGTGAAGAAGTAACAAACATATAAACACACGCACACACTCACAAACTTTCGCCTTTATAATATTAATATATATTAGTGTGATAGCCCAATTCTTGGGGGAGGTTATAGGCTATTTAACATCACGCTAGCGCGAGCAGGTGATGCGATGCGACTGGAAGGGTCAGGAGAACAAAAAATTTCACGCGGACGAAGTCGCGGGCAGAAGCTAGTGCTGAAGAATTTGTTTGTTTAAACGCGTTAATCTCTAGAACTACCGGAGGGATTTCAAAAAAATATTATTGCATTTGGTAGTCCAATTTTTGGAATGTTTGGAAGGTTATAGTATAGGCTACTAGCAGCGCCCCGCGGTTTCACCCGCATAAGTTTCGATCCCGTGGGAATATCGGGATAAAAACTATCCTATGTCCTTTAACGAGACTCAAACTATCTCTATACCAAATTTCATCTAAATCGGTTCAGTGGTTTAAGCGTGAAGAGGTAACAGACACACTTTCGCATTTGTATTATTAGTATGCATTTAATGTCACGATGTGACATATAATAATCACCGTTCGCGATTAATTTGCCAAACATGTAAATAAATATGAGTATTTGGAAAAAAAATACTTTAATTTCTACACTATAAAGTTCAGTTTACGCTGCAACTTCAAATATTTTTATAGATTTTTAAATAGTGCTAGTCACTCTGAAATCAACTTAATTACGCCTAAAATAAAGTTGATATTTGTTTAATTTGAAATAAAAAAGTCAAAAAGAACGCTAAGCAAAAAGGATGCAATGCGACGCGGTGGGTCGGGGGCCGAGGGAGTTTTATAAAAATGTGACTGTTATTTTTGTATATTGTGAATCTAAATGACATAATTTTTCTGTTAACTATTATGACTTGGCCTATTACCCGATTCCGTCTTGACGTCAACTTACGAAACACCCTGTGTACATCTATATTATACTTTCGGCTCAGCAGGTGGCTCCGTTTATTGTGACGTCAGAGAGTTGTTCAGATCACGTCATGTAAAAAGGGGCGAGCCTATACTTAATTGTCATCAACTGGGCCAGATCCCCGGCCTGCTACTAGAAAAACGACATAAAGTCTAATCCATATCCATACTAATATTATAAATTCGAAAGTAACTCTGTCTGTCTGTCTGTATGTTACCTTTTGACGCCTAAACCGCTGAACCGATTTAGATGAAATTTGGTATAGAGATAGCTTGAGTCCCGGGAAAGGACATAGGATAGTTTTTATCCCGATATCAACACGGGATCGAAACGTATGCGGGTGAAACCGCAGGGCGCAGCTAGTAATAATATAATTAGTCATTGTTTAAGTCGATGAGGGTATTCTCTCTACTACCGAGATTTTAGCTAGAGTTTTTGTTGTTTTTGTTTTCTTTTATTATTTTCCTTTATTCAATTAAATACCATATAAATTATATTTTTTAAATATTAGAATATAAAAACATTTGAAAATATAAAAAATAGTAGCCCACCGGTATCGGGAACAGGGTCAGGTATTATTATTTCTTTGTAACGTGAATGCTGTACACGACGATTCAATAAATAAATAAGGAGGCTCTCGTTGGGCAGTTGGATCAAGAGCTTGATTCAGAAAGCTGTACTTCTGGACATGGCCCGCATTGTTAGGAGGTTCCTCTCTCTGGAGCCCTGACCGCCGGTAGCTTGGACCCTGTTCCCGATACCGGTGGGCTACTATTTTTTATATTTATAAATGTAATATTTAAAAATTTAATTTATATGATATTTAATTGAATAAAGGAAATAAAATATACTAGACTGCAATCGCGACCGTCCCGCGCCCGCGTTTGCAGTTTAGCCAAGCACTTAGAATGACCTTTTGAGGAAATATTACTGAAACACGTACGCGTGTTTATCGACTAAAATCATAATATAATTCAGCGAGTCGCTACATCAAAATTAGTCTTATTCATGATATAATTAGCTATTTGGCTTACAAACTCTCTCGGTATGACATTCGTGCAGGTGCAAAAGTCATCTGCCAAGCGTCAGTTAAAATAGAACTAGATTTGTTGCAACTGTCGTGTGAGCATAGGCAGGACTTTTAATTAATCACACTATCACACTAATATCAAACTCAAATTCAAAGCATTTATTTCAATTAAACCAATTACAGGCACTTTTGAATTGTCAAGGGGTCGGTCAGTCAGAAATATGAAGCTAGTTGCCCATTCCAAAGCGTAGGTACCTATGGAGAAGAACGGGCAAGAAACTCCATGGACACTTTTAAATCAAAATAATATGGTTACAAAGTCTTAGTTACATCATTCATGTTAAAAATTATACATGTGAGAACGATGCAGAACGTTAAAAGCGTCCATAATGAAAAGATGAGACAAAAAACAACAATTCAAATATTACATTAAAATAAGCCATGGCAGTATTATGGCAATATTATAAATGCGAAAGTTTGTGAGTGTGTGTGTGTGTGTGTGTTTATCCATACTACGAGTAATATTATAAATTCGAAAGTAACTCTGTCTGTCTGTCTGTATGTTACCTTTTCACGCCTAAACCGCTGAACGGATTTAGATGAAATTTGGTATAGAGATAGATTGTATCACGGGGAAGGACATAGGATAGTTTTTATCCCAGTAATCATCCTTTAAGGGGGTGAAAAAGGGGGTGGATGTTTGTACGGGGAATCAATAACCGCTGAATCAATTTAGATGGTATGGAGATAGTTTGAGTTGTGGGGAAGGATATAGAATAGTTTTTATCTCCAAAATTATCCCTTAAGGGTGTAAAAAGGGGGGTGGAGATTTGTAAAGGGAATCAATAAAAACAATACTTTTATCGCGGGTGAAACCGCGGGGCACAGCTAGTATGTTTCTATGTTTGTTACTTCTTCACGCTCAAACGGCTGGATCAATTTTGATAAAATTTTGTATGGAAGTAGCTGACACCCTAGATTAACATATAGGCTACTTTTTATCCCGATATTCCCACAGGACCGAAACTTATCCGGATGAAACCGCGGGGCGCAGCTAGTGCTTTAAATAAAGAACTATGTAGGTCATTTCTTTTTTCTGTTTTCCTTCTTAGTTAGTTTTAATCATGATCTGGCAGTTTGAGTAATTTATCTTTGGTATTGTTCGTCGAATCGTTGAGCTCCTCAAGTTCTGAGTAGAGCTGCACGATTTTTGACAAATGCGTGCACTGACTGGACAGGTCCGCTCAATCTGTGTGGTTCTTTCCTCGAAAGACCATTTCAGACACCAATCTACATGGTCTTCACATGATCTGACCAAGATTTTGTCTGGACTTTAAAAGAGACTGTGACCTCTGAGTTTGTTTCGGCCTTTCTTCTCAGAATAGTCGGATAAGAAACGCCGACCTCATCTAGCTTAAAAAATATGATTGACGTGTAAAAGTGTTTGTACAAACCTATACTTACAGAAAATAAATAATTTATCATTTAGAATTATTTATATATACTTTAATTATCACTGAACTCTCTTGTGCCTACCCTTTTTCCAACTTGGGGTTGGCTTCGAGTCTAACCAGATCCAGCTGAATACCTCAATTTATTCTACCAGACCGAACTGGGCCCGCGTGGCGGATTACAGCCCAGTTTCTCTTGAAGAGAGTAGGTCTATGTCCCAGCAGTAGGAACATTAAAGGCTTATGTTCCAGTCTAACCGGATGCAGCTGATTACTGGTATTTTACATGAAGTTACTGCCTATCTGACTCTCACAACCCAGTTACTGGGTTTCGCGAGACTCCTTGGTAAAACTGACTATCAGACTTTCGGGCTTCTGACTACCCGTAACGACTGTCAAAGATCGTTGAATGACAGCCGGGACCAACGGCTTAAAGTGCTTTCTGAGGCACGGACGGGTCTCGTTGGGTAATGGTTGGGCACCCATCCTCGAAACGACCGCGGCAAGCGTAGCCTAACTTTCGATTGACTCAAGAGACTGTTATTATTTAGTCAGGAGCCTCTATTATAAACCATTTATCAAAATTAAAACCCTCAACTTTGAATGTGTGCATATAAAGTTGTAAAATTTCCTATTTCTTTGTTACAGAACCGGAATCCTGCCCTCTAAGCATCCATTACTATTCGTTTTAATCTGTCAACTGTCAAAACTCCCGCCAAAATGACCTGTCAAGTGGACCACAGCTAAAAAATACAAGTGAAGTGAAATAAAACCCTGGAAATCAGATAGCATATTTGGAAATATTCAAAATGATTTCTAGAAAATTATAACTTTAAATTTGGAGTAGGTGAAAAATTCAAGATGGCTACTCCGCCTGAGTCTCCGGTTGAGGAGCATGCCTATGAGTTGGAGCCTAGTAGGACGCCGAAACCCATTCCTGTGGCTTTGGAAGAGCTTTGTCGTCAGACGAAGTTCTCGAAACAGGAGATCCGTGTCATGTACAGAGGGTTTAAGACGGTAAGTGTTTTTTTATTAGATTAGATTTGTAGTGGTATCTACAACGTCACATGCGAACTACGTCATACTGACGTCACGCGAAATCCTGCATCTCGCAAGCAGAGTTTACCGCGCAACTAGCATAAATACAACGGCCCGACATGAATCATCGGACAGTTGCCCACCAGTCACAACACCCGACTGGTCGGAGGATCCTTCCTTTTCTATAAACCTCTATAAACGTAAACATCTATAACCTAAACCCAATTTAAAAAACGCAAGTTTTATAATCGGTAAAAAAGCCCTATTGATCGACTACAGTAAACAAAATCAGAAAAATATATATGATATTCACATACATACATATAAATTATATTTTAAAATATTAGGATATAAAAAATAGTAGCCCACCGGTATCGGGAACAGGGTCCAAGCTACCGGCGGCTGCGGTCAGGGCTCCAGAGAGAGGAACCTCCTAACAATGCGGGCCGTGTCCAGAAGTACCGCTTTCTGAATCAAGCCCTTGATCCAGCTGCCCAACGAGAGCTTCCTCAAGTGTTGGTCGAGGCTCTTGGCTATTAAACCATTAGCTGTCACGACTATCGGCACAATGATCGCTGAGTCCACATCCCACATGTCGACAACCCCGCGAGCCAAGTCAAGATACTTAATTAAACAAACTCTTTTTGTTTGATTTTACATATCTCGGGACCATGGGGTCCCGGTCCTTTGGAAGGCGTACGAGGGGCCGAAGCCAACCCGCAGAGGCCCCTTAGGAAATTTTAATGAAATGTGGCACCAACCGACGATTATCCCTGTATGCACTATGCAAGTGCACCCAAGGACAACCCCCGGTTGGTGTAGGACTATTGCAGGATATGGAAAAATAAAAAGTTGGACTATGGGTTTGGGTGGCTAAAGTAGACTGGTTACCTGGTATGGAAGAACTATGACCCCTGCCTAATCAAAAACAAACTCTTTATTATTAGATAGCAATACTAGATTTGAGTTTCAATATAGAAAAACGTATTAGAAAATTGCAAACTTTTCATTGCATCGTTCCGCTCGTTTAATTTATAACAATGCTTTTCCAGTCAAATATTTTCCAAGTAACCTCACATTAATGACTGTACAAAATATTTTACGATCAAACCATGGTTATTTAGAAATAATGTCAGTAGAACTTTACTTGTATTAAATTAGACTTAAACACGATATGCAGTTCTTTTGTGAGTTATTTTACAGGGAAAATGACCTTGTAGGTAATGTACGAAGGAATTTTGTAAGTAACTAGCTTCTGCCCGCGACTTCGTCCGCATGAAATTTCACCCTCCCCCATTCACCCTCTTAGGGGTGGAATTTCAAAAAACCCCTTCTTAGTGGATACCTACTCTTCACTAAGAACACACCCTCCAAATTTCATGTCTCTAGGACCAGCGGTTTAGGCTGTGCGTTGATATATCAGTCAGTCAGGCAGGACTTTGAATTTTATATTTTGTAAGTAGGTAATTAGCCTGTGAAATGTTTATAAGTATTTATTTTTTGTTTTTGTTAATTCAACGGAATGGATGCTGTTGTTCTGTCAAAACAAAGCGCTTTAACAAGAGATCTGGGGGCTAATTCCCGTAATTTAAAACATTCAAAACCTAAGTAGTCGCAGTCTCATCTCGGCGACAAATACGTCAAAAACTCAAACTCAAAGCATTTATTACAATTAAACCAATTACAGGCACTTTTGAATTTTCAAGGGGTCGGTCAGTCAGAAAGATGAAGCTAGTTGCCCATTCCAAGCGTCGGTACCTATGGAGAAGAACGGGCAAGAAACTCCATGGACACTCTTTTAAATCAAAATATTATACATGTGAGAACGATGCAGAACGTTAAAAGCGTCCATAATGAAAAGATGAGAAAAAACAACAATTCAAATAATAAATTAAAATAAGCCATGGCAGCAAAGAGATGACCAGTCCCTACTGACGGCGCCCGTTCACGAACATGACGCATGTATTGATTAACTTGTCAAAAATGTAGGGAAATTAGAGGTATTCGCTAAAACTAGCATGCAAAATGATTGATTACATGAATTAAATAAATGAAGCTAATAAAATTGGTACATAAATCATAGTTATTATTTTTTTTTTATTGCTGAATGAGCACGCTCTTTACCTCGATCACGCCTGATGGAAAGCGATGGATGAGGTCTATGATGGAACGAGCGTGCCCAAAAGATGCCTAAGGCACTGGAACTTCCACGCATCGACGAAACACAGCAGGCTGCTTGCAGGTGGGAGGGTGGTCGCAAACCAGGCGGGCGTTAGCCCTACCACCGCAAGGGAAGAATTGGCCAGTCAAATAATGTGTTGGGTGTGACTGTCGAAGTGGTGAAGGGCGGGCGTTTTGGGGGACTGTCTTTTGTAATTTTGACGTTCGAAAAGTGCTGATTCTCAGCCTAGTTTGAATGAATGCCTTTTGATTTTGATTTTTAAATAAATGAAGCTAGTAAAATTGGTACATAAATCATAATTATTAAATTTAAATGTCAAGTATTTGTCAAATTATAATAGTAACATGTCAGTGTGAATCTTTAAAGTCTTCAAAAGGAAAGGAAGATCATCGTCAAACTCAAACTCAAAGCATTTATTTCAATTAAACCATTTACAGGCACTTTTGAATTGTCAAGAAGTCAGTCAGTCAGAAAAAATGAAGCTAGTTGCCCATTCCAAAGCGTAGGTACCTACGGAGAAGAACGGGCAAGAAGCTCCATGGACACTCTTTTAAATCAAAATAATGTGGTTACAAAGTCGTGGTTACAAAGTCTTGGTTACATCATTCATGTTAAAAATTATACACGTGAGAACGATGCAGAACGTTAAAAGCGTCTATAATGAAAATATGAGAAAAAACAACAATTCAAATAATAAATTAAAATAAGCCATGGCAGCAAAGAGATGACCAGTCCCTAACTCCCTACTGACGGCGCCCGTTCACGAACATGACGCATGCATCAGCACCATTCAGCTCAACCATTTTGAAGGGAGCTAAATGATCCAACACATGCGCCACCATCAGCGAGACATTTCGTCATTGGTAGTGCAGATTGCCTTTGCGTATTGAAGGTAGGCTGGACTTCAAAGTTCAACACGCAATGAGTCAAAGTTGAGAAAAGGCTTTTGCCCTACAGTTAAGACGCTACCTCGAAAATCTAAAATCCTCCAAAACCTACTAAGCGAGCAATCTAAAATCCTCCAAAACCTACTAAGCGAGCGAAAGTGATGCAATTACTTTTGAAACGCAAAAGAAGAGTGATGGCTATAATGTTCGTTCGCTCGGAATAAAACGACATAATAGGTTATGCCAAAACGAATTTACTCCTTTTTTATTTAACTAAATAAATTAATTCAATTTAAAACTACATTCAGTAGAGTTTGATATGATAATTCTCTATGTATTAAAGTGAATTCCATTGAATAACTCTTAAGCGTTACGCCGTGATGTCGAAAAAAGTAAAAACATAGATATGACATTGCAATTTTTTTTGCATCGAGAAAAAATCATTGAATCATGTATTCCTTTTACATGATACTAGACCAAAGAGTCAAAAAAACATATACCAAAATGTTAAATCCCTATTTCACATACTTAACAAGTTACACCAAATAGAAAAACCACATTTTTTTCAATCATCATCATCATTTCAGCCGAAAGACGTCCACTGCTGGACATAGGCCTCCCACAAGCACCTCCACTTCGACCGGTTTTGTGCTTCTCGCGTACAACGAGTTCCTGCGGCCTTCACAAGGTCGTCGGTCCACCTTGTGGAAGGCCTTCCAAAGCTACGTCTTCCGGTACGCGGTCGCCACTCCAGAACCTTTCGGCCCCATCGGCCATCTGTTCTACGAGCAATGTGTCCTGCCCACTGCCACTTAAGTTTGGCAATTCTTCGGGCTATGTCTGTTATCTTGGTTCTCCTGCGGATCTCTTTATTTCTGATTCGATCACGCAGAGAAACTCCAAGCATAGCCTATAATATTTTTTCAATATATCACCTTAATTGGACTATTCCCATTGTAGGTTGACATGGGAATCAAAACTGCCACTTGCTTACTTCACTCGGTCTATTCCGTAAAATCCTCGGCGTGAAAATTTAGGTGAAGAGACTGCTCACTTTACCTAAATTTCACCTAGGGATTTCCACTATTGACAACTCAGGCTCCTAAAATCTATAATCAAAAAGTCTACTTCTAAAAAATATTACCAAATCAGGTGACAGATTATCATTCCGACCTTAGTTTTCCTATAAAACAATAAAAACTACCTAGAAGCAGCCATGAAACCTCTTGAATTAAATCAAAGATATTTAGTGGGCCGGCCGTAAAGAAAACACCGCGCCATTTATTTTGTCTATGGTTTGGTAGGAACATTTTAAATATGGAAGTTTGTCTGTGTTTAACTCTGGTTTTTATACTGACTCGCAGTCTGACGCAACTGTCTAATAAAAAAAGAAACTATGAAACGTGTACTAAACATAATGGCGGCTATCGCTGTCTCGCTTTAACATGTGCAGTCTGTGCATAGTCTGTGTCATTTTTGTTATGTTGGTATTCAGTTTTAGTACAAGTTTCATACAAGCTACGTTTTCATCTTTTTCTATAGGACTCCCGTCTCTTCTTACATATAATGAGCATTACTTACTCTATGCTGACTCGGCCCAGAAAGGGGCGGCGAGATGAGCTGGACGCGTACCGCGAGGGCTGGTTTGAGATGGCGCAGGAAAGGAGTTCCTGGAAGGATTTGGTGGAGGCCTCTGCCCAGCAGTTTGACAGTATAGGCTAAACAAAAAAAAAACCGAACGAAAGGTTCCGTACCACCACATAATATTTAATACTACATCTACTCCTTAATTTATTTTATTTTAATTATTTATTTTTAAAGTGAATATACAGGATGTTACGGAAAGGGTATATCAATACAAACGGGTTGAAGAGTGCATCTGGTCTACGATCTCTGTAAAAAATTTCAGCTCAAAAGCAGTAACTTTGAAAATGCTTAATATTTTTTTATTTCGATAGTTTATTAAATTGAAATCAAAACAAACGTGTCACCGCACTACGAGGGTCATTATCCATTATTTGTAGTGTGTCTGTGCGCCTAGTACAGGCACATCACGCCGCCGCGCGCCAGTGCAGCGCCGTGATGTCGAAATAAAAAAATATTAAGCATTTTCAAAGTTAATGCTTTTGAGCTGAAATTTTGTACAGAGATTCTAGACCAGATACACTCTTCAACCCATTTGTATTGATATACCCTTTCTGTAACACCCTGTATACGACTAAGTACCTATTCTGTAAATATTTCAAGCGTCTACCTGTTGTAGTTATTATTATCGAGCAAAGAACGTCAAAAAATCACGTTTGTTGTATGGGAGCCCCCCTTAAATATTTATTTTATTCTGTTTTTAGTATTTGTTATTATTGCGGCAACAGAAATACATCATCTGTGAAAATTTCAACTGTGTAGCTATCACGGTTCATAAAGTACAGCCTGGTGACAGACAGACAGACGGACTCGAGTCTTAGTAATAGGGTTCCATTTTTACCCTTTGGGTACGGAACGCTAAAAAAGTTGCACTGAAAATGTTTCGTCAATATTTAAAAACAGCTGACACAGACTCCCTCGTTCCAGCGCATACGAAGCCAGGTCAAAAACTAGTTCACAATACAATAAAATAATGCCAGTACATATTGGCATTGGCACGCAATTTTGCGTGTTCAAACACAAATACTGTGGCGGGACACGAAAACTTGTTGTTGTACATTGTAAGCTAAGCTTTTTGTTTGTATAGCTATACAAACAAAAAAGCATTTTTTGCTAAGCTACTTAGCTAAGTCAACAACCAAGATCAGATTGATACGAGCCCTAGTATTCCCTATCTTCCTTCATGGAGTAGAAACGTGGACGATTTTGGCCCGAGAAAGACAAAGGATTGATGCAAAATCAAAATCAAAAGTCATTTATTCAAACTAGGCTGAGAATCAGCACTTTTCGAACGTCAAAATTACAAAAGACAGTCCCCCAAAACGCTCGCCCTTCGCTACTTCCTAGTGCTTTCGCTGGGGAGAAGAAGTGGCGCAACAAACTCCCCAGCAGCACAGCTGTCTGTTCAGTTAGAAAATAATTAATTTTATACAATACTAAGTATGCAAAGTAATTAAAATTACAGGGCACAGAACCTTAAATTAAATTATTTGCCATAGGTTAACTAGCCACGCCAATATACCAACAAATACAATAAACACTATACGTACTCAAGCAAAAAAAAAATTCAAATTAAAAATGTAACCAAAAAAAAAATTACTGACCAAATAAAAGCCTCCAGGTATAAAGGGCGTGACAACTTACATATATATGCAATGCTGGGTTCTGTTTTCATAGCTGTCACTGGAAGTCACAAATGATAAACTAGGACCATCGAAGTAAAATAAATAAACAAGTTATTACTACTCGTACTAATAACAACAATAAAACCATGGTCAGCAAGACGACCAGTCACCAGAAGCAGCACCCGTTCACGAGCATAACGCAAAGATCAGCCATTACCCATTATGCATTTGAGATGTGGTGCTGGAGACGAATGTTGAGAATACCGTGGACTGCCAAACGCACCAATGCATCGATCTTAACCCAGCTTCGAATAAAGACCCGCTTGTCGACCATGTGTCAACAACGCATTCTCCCCTATTTCGGCCACATAGTACGCAGAGGCGATGAAAGTTTGGAAAAACTGATTGTGGTTGGGAACACCGAAGGCAAACGATCGCGCGGTCGTTCACCAACACGATGGACCGATCAAGTGCAGGAATCATCGTCCTCTAAATTCTGGACGGTGGTAAGAGATGCGCTGTACAGAAACCGGTGGAGAAGGATCATCCGCTCCAGATGCAACTCCGAAGCTGACCACGATCCTCAGACATGAGGGACCGACTACAGAGAGAAACATAGCCAAGTAGCCTAGCAAATATGTCTACATGACCTGAAGCGCGGTCACTGTCGGACTGCATAGAAAAGAAAGAGAAGCACGATGACGCAACGCTGGTAATTTATTGCAAAATATGAAGCAATATCTATTTACAAAAACTATTTAATAATTAATAATCCAACACTGAATGCAGTTTGGGTATATTTTTAATTATAATTAAAATTGTTAATGAAGAGATAAACTGCTTTTAAAGACAATTAAGAGGTGTATTTGAACATTGTTTGATGCATTAGTGTATAAATGTAATTATGATTTGAGTTCCATCACTGTATTAAATTAAGACATGAAAATATCATTTTTTTTTTTGTCAAAATTATTTACGACTTCAGGGGCCGGCGAACTGCGCATGCTAATGCGTAGTTCATACAAACGTAATACCAAAATAATTTGTAAATAAAACATATTCTTTATGAAGTGTGAATTTATTCCGATTTGATTACAGATTATCTAGGTTCCCAAAATATATATTTTGAAAAGACTCTGATATAAAGACGAGATATGAGGAATTTCAAATTTCTATAGAAAACTTATTTTTCTCATAACTCGTCTTTAAATCAGTGTAAAAATATATTTGGAAACCTAGATATTCTGTAATTCAATCGGAATAAATACACACTACATTAAGAATATGTTTGATTTACAAATTATTTTGGTATTAGGTACGTTTGTATGAACAACGCATGCTTCGCCGGCGTCTTAAGAGATACACTGCTTTTAAAAACCAACTTTTTGGCCGTTTTCAGAAACCTCCGCCTTAATCCGGCACTGCGCGTTGCATAGTATAGCATAGCTTTACCTGTAGTAACAATATAACGATATCTCATGTCTGTGAACCACAGGTCACCTCTCTTAGTAACCTCACGCAAGCTAATGAACCTAATGAAAACATGAAAATTATAATAATTATGATCACGTTTAACAAACAGTTTGTAGGCGAGAGTTCTGTTAGAAAAATGTTAGTTAATTGCATAAAGTTAGCACTTTTAATTTTCTTATTTTTTATTTTTTCTCTGTACTAATTTTCTCATGGAAATTTTGTTGCATGTTTACTAAACCGTTTATTCATTATTTTTGTCTATTTTGCATGAACGTAAATCTCGTGATAACAGAATTACTTAATATATACATTACAATACATAAAGCACTCTATACAAACAAACATCAAAAGCACACAAAAACCTATAATAATAAATGTTTATTACACTCTCACACGCAGTCACACACTCAAATTTACACAAACGAAATAATGATTTCGAAACATCATATTCTTCAACATTTCGTCCTCGTTCTGTACATCTTACCTAAACTTAATACCGTAACATTAATTTATAAGAGAAATCTCGTGACTAAAATTGTGACCTATTTGCTTACGCTTCACCAATGGCTTCCATAAATAACATAATTCAAGACATCGATGAGGTGTCGGTGGCTAAATCTTATAAATGTGACCCGGAAACATGTGGCAATTTAATCAAGTCTCCTTCTAAATCAGTAACTATAATCTCACAAAATATTCGCAGTATTTATAAAAATATGGATGGTTTTATTGTTCATTTGGCTAGACTTACATTTAAACCCGATATAATCATTTTAACTGAATGCTGGTTGAGTGAGCATAAATCACCACCACTTTTAGACAATTACTCATGCTACTTTTCTAAGAAAAGTCTAAATCAAAATGATGGAATTGTCATTTATGTCACCAGTGACATCAAGTGTACTGTGGAGGAACCTGACCCTATTGGAGCTAACTTTTTATTACTTACAATTAACAACGACATTACCATTTTGGCTACGTACAGATCTCCGTCAATTTATTGCATCGACAACTTTTTAAATTCGATTGACAGCATACTTCGTCCTATTAATTGCAATAATATTATTATTATTGGAGATGTTAATATAGACATTAAGCCTGATAATAGTGATAGAAATAGTTCACCTTATTTAAATCTCACTGCAGAGCTGGGTCTTCTCCCAGGGCATACATTGCCAACTAGACTATGCAATTGTTTGGATCACATCATGATTAAAACAAATAGGTCAGCCACAGTCACTGTCATAGAGTCCACAGTTACAGATCATGATTCGGTTCTTGTTAGTTTATCTTGTAGGCGCGAACTGATAAAGCCATCTAACATAATTGTTAAGACAGATTTTAATGCAACTATAAAACAGTTAGAATCTATGGATTTCTCTTTTGTCTCTCCTTCAGCTAATGCTGAAGAAGCGGCTACTCTTTTTACTAACAACTTGATTTCTGCAATCAAATCAAACACAACATCTAGTATTGTTTCTGGTCGAAAAAAAACCATAAAACCATGGATTACACCTGGTTTGGTTCGGTGTATCCGACACCGTGATAAGTTACATGTTAAGGTTAGGAAAAATCCCAATAACCCAGTTCTCGAAGTCACCTACAAGCGCTACAGAAATTTCTGTAATGCTCTATTGCGGAAGCTTAAAAGAAATTATGAAAAAACTCTTTTACAAAATGCACGAAGTAGTAAGGAAACGTGGTCAGCTATAAGATCCATCACTGGTACTGCCAAGCAAAAATCTTCTGCTGATGATTTACTAAAGAATGGCAATACCCCCCACGATGCCGTTGAAACTGTGAACAATTTTTTTGTGGACGCCGGAAAGCTACTTGCGGACAAGATAAAGTGCTCTGACAGTTCCGAAATCACCCTGCCTACTTTAAATGATTTCAGGAGTCCTCGCGTCCCGAACTCTATGGTATTGCTACCACCAAACGAATCAGAAATTGAATCTCTTATCATGAATCTTAAAAATGACTCTGCAGCGGGCTGGGACTCGATTTCGAACAGGTTTCTGAAAATGTCAAAGCATGTTATCGTCCCACACTTTACCACGATCATTGGACTATGTATAGAGCAGGGCGTTTTTCCTAGTGTATTTAAAAGGGCGCTCATCACTCCTGTCTACAAGAGTGGAGCTCGAGACAGCGTTACTAACTACAGACCAATTTCTGTGTTGCCAGCGCTCTCTAAATTACTAGAAAAAGTATTGAATAACCAACTCATAAAATTCTTAGAACAAAATAACATATTATCTGACTCCCAATTTGGTTTTAGAGTAGGTAAAAGTACGGATGGAGCCGTTGGCTCGTTAGTAGAGTATATTACAGCTTGTCTAGACAATAAACAAAAGTGTGTCGGAGTCTTTATTGATCTGGCCAAGGCCTTTGACACAGTCTCGATCCCTGCTCTTGTTGACAAGATGGAAAGGTGTGGAATAAGGGGAACGGTACTTAAAATCTACAAGGACTTTCTTACTGGCCGACTGCAGAGAGTTAAAGTGGGTAGTGCTATTAGTTCGGATGTCGCAGTCATCTACGGAGTCCCACAGGGTAGCATTCTCGGTCCCAGTCTCTTCCTGATTTATATAAACGACTTATGTCAGATGACACTTAATAAAGGCAAAATATTTACCTATGCCGATGACACAGCTTTGGTGTTTCAGGGAGAGACTTGGGATGAAGTCCAACAAAATGCGGAGATAGGGCTCCATAAAGCCAGCCTGTGGCTAAGGCATAACCTGTTAACACTTAACATTTCGAAAACCTCTTTTGTGCAGTTCACCAACGCTCGCATAAGACAGACCGATGTGGCTGTCCGGATTCACACATGCAAATTACCTTTCACTCAACAGTGTTTGTGTACAACTCTGAGCAAATCTAAGACGGTCAGATACCTTGGGGTTCTTTTGGATGAGAAAATATCCTGGCATCCACATATCGAGATGGTTTCGTCACGAGTTAGGAAACTTACATGGGTGTTTAAAAATCTGAGGCATGTAGCTGACGGCGATCTCATCCGTACAGTTTATTATGCATTGGCTCAATCAGTTATTGGTTACTGTA
The DNA here is from genome assembly GCA_945859645.1 of Amphipoea oculea. Classification (NCBI taxonomy): domain Eukaryota; kingdom Metazoa; phylum Arthropoda; class Insecta; order Lepidoptera; family Noctuidae; genus Amphipoea; species Amphipoea oculea. Next base: position 9,788,883 of record OX243891.1, on the reverse strand, counting down.
TTGGAGTTTGGGGAGGTGCATGTAAAACTTATCTCTTACGCTTGGAAAGAGCACAACGGTCTTTGCTAAAAACTATGTCATTCAAACCATACAGATTTCCCACGAAGACATTATATGAGCTTTGCCGGGTATTTACAGTAAGACAACTATTTATTTTCCAGATAACTACTAAAAAACACGTATCTACCCCATACGATCCAGATAAACTTCGAAATAAGCGAACAATTCCAAACGTAATTGAATCAGTTAAATGTCGCACGGCTTTTGCAAGACGACAAAACGCTTTTCTTTCTGTATTTTTATACAACAAGATTAATAGAATCTTAAATTTGTATCCGCTAGCACTGCACGAATGTAAACTTAAACTTAAGAACTGGCTCTTTACCCTTGATTATGAGGACGTAGAGAAAATAATAAATAATTAATCTCATATACAAACACGAACGGGAACCCACGCACACGTACACACACCCTCACGTACACACACCCTCACGTACACACCCTCACACACACACATACACACACAGCACGATATAATTTAAGCATAAATAAATTATAGTTTTTGATATTTTTTCATACTTTTCATTTCTGTTATTGTATTTTTATTTTTTATTTTTGTTTACTTTTTTTAAAATTGTAGTTTGTTGCACATAGAGTTGTCTATTTCCTATGTTGACATTAAGTACCTTAGCGAAATAAAATGGGAGAGGGCGCTGACTCCTGACATACAGGTACACCTAGTTCAGGAGTCAGAGGCTTCAAACAAGTTTTGTAATCTATTATGTCAATAAAGAAATTATTATTATTATTATTTTTTTTTTTTTTTTTTGACTTTATAAAGTCTTATAAATCGATGAACGCCGGCTGCGCGCACGAAAAAGCATGACTCATTGTCACGTTCCGCCTGAGCCGAGCGTGCAAGCGAGAGCGCGGAACAAGCGATAGAGAGGCACGATCGGATGTTTTCTTATGGTGTTATTACGTAAAATTATCGTCCGCAAACCGACTTTACAGACAACCATTTTTTTTTTTAGTTTATTAAAATAATAAGTACCTAAGTAAACAATAACCAATACCTAATTATTTAATTTAAAAAAAAACAAAATTAAATCCTAACTTAACTAAAATTATATTTTCGAGCCGTTTGGGGTTGAAACCCTCGGGCCGAGTGCTCATGGTCTTTTTAAGGAAATTTCGAAACAGCGGGTTGACACTTCCCGTGACCCAAGGGCTGGCTTTTAGCTTGGCCAGAGGCTAAGCATTGCCATACAACGAGGTAATGCCGCCAGTCTCTTGGGTACATTACCAGCTGACAGCGATGCGGATGAATTTTTCGACGCTATTTTTTAGTTTGAGTACTTATAGTTTTAGTTAAGTTAGGATTTAACTTTGTTATTTTTGTTAATTAATGAAATATGTATTATTGAAAAGCAAATACAATATGAGAAATTAAATAGTCTTTCTGAACCGACGTCTTGTGCGTTAATTTACCGAAACTTAACACTATGAGACTTTGAAACTGCCTAGCCAAAATTGGTTTGTTGCCAAGTTTATTTTCCATTTAAAATGCATTCTTGGTGCTAAAAACGGATGAGGCTTATAACACCAAAGAGTGCTGCAAAACCACAGATAACGAAAATAAAACTAACAAACGAACGTCTCTCGTAAAGCCGCTAAACTTATAAGCAGGATAGAACTGACCACGTCTGCCGGATTCCGGAAACTAGACAACCACAATACCGCACAGCCGGGATTATGACACTGCGAGACGACGAGGTGGCTTTGAGGCAGACCGAGGTTACTATGATAAAATGAAAGAATGAAAATACGTTTATTTGTGGCAAATATGACACATAAAAATAAAATACAAACAACATAAGTTAGGCAGACCTTTGGTGTGGGATGCAACATGTGTCGACACCCTTGCGCCATCCCATCTTCCTAGCACGGTGGGCTGTGCTGGGGCGGCTGCTGCAGGTGCAGAAAACCTCAAACGGCGAAAATATTGCAACCTGATTGGGAGTTATATGTTCGAGCCGTTTGGGGTTGAAACACTAGGGCCATGGGGTCCGAGTGCCCACTTGGTCTTTCGAGATATCGCCAAGCAGTTAGTCGACTCTTCACGTGACCAGAGGGCTGATCTATTTCTTGGCCAAAGAATTAGCATTGCCATACAACGTGGCAATGCTGCCAGCCTTTTGGGCACTGTTCCTGTTGACAGCGATGCAGACGAATTCTTTGATGCCATATGAATATTTTGTTTATTTTTTCATATAGGTAATGGTACATATTATTATAGTTTATATGTTAGCTTATATATTTAATTTTTGGAATAAATAAAAACACTCAACAACATAAAAAAAAAACAAAATAAAACTGGACTTTGAGGGTCGAGAAATTGGAGTCGCGTCACAACACCAACTTCAAGTCGTTCGTGGTGCGTGTTTCGACACATCATCTCGAGAAGTTCCTCAAGGAAGAGTTCTGGTCAAAGTGTACGTACCGCCGGTTTCGTGGCCGGCTACATGACACCAGTCAGCGAAACACGACGCCGACACTTCGTGTTTAGTTAGTTTCTTAGTGTGATTATAATGTTGTATGTATTTATAGTATTTTTAAGTTATATTAATATTGTATTTTATGCGTTTTATATAGGCCTTGATGCCTGAGATAAATGGATAAATAAATAAAATAACAATATGGGAGAAAACACTCTTCATCATCATTTTTTATTCATATTTTTTTTTTTTTTGGATGAAGCTAGTTGCCCATTCCAAAGCGCAGGTATCTATGGAGAAGAACGGGCAAGAAACTCCATGGACACTCTTTTTTTATAAAATAATATGGTTACAAAGACTTAGTTACATTACATCATCAAAATCGCGAAAAAAAAATTAGGTGTTCCAACTCATCAAAATGTAGGGGGGAATAGCTGATTTTTTTTTCGCGATTTCAGGTTTGGTCCCATAGTAAAAGTTGTTCATAATGATGAGTACAATGGCCTCTTAAGAGGTTGTTGGTGTTTTTCCAATAACCCTGTATAGATAGTTATTGTTGGAATTTAAACCTTGTTGTTAAATCCCTTTAGTGAGTGACTAGCTGCGCCCCGCGGTTTTACCCACGTAAATATGTCGATCCCGTGGGAATATTGAAAAAAAGTAGCCTATATGTTAATCCAGGATGTCACCAACCTCCATACCAAATTTCATCAAAATTGGTTCAGTGGTTTAGGCGTGAAGAAGTAACAAACATATAAACACACACACAAACTTTCGCCTTTATAATATTAGTGTGATATATAGTGTGATGTGAACTGTGAATGCCTAAGAATTTAATCTTTATAACTGCGTAATACATTAACAGTAGCAAGCAATGCAATGCATTTTGACAGTTCAACAACATTCATTGCGTTATTTACGTTGCTGAGCTGACAAATTTTACGAAAGTATGAAGCAATGGATTAGCAATATCCTTCAAAACCAGTGGCGAATTTACCAATAGGCTGAGTAGGCTGGAGCCTAGGGCGGCAAATTTGGGGCTATCATTTTTTTAAAATGTCTTACTGAAATTAAAATGATTAATATACCTACCATGTTTTTTTGGAAAGAATAAACAAAGCGAATGCTCAAATTCAGGCTTCTACCATAGATTTTATCACAGTTGCCGATCTTTACAAATCTCTTTGCAAGTTTTTCGTAGCTGATGAACGAGAACATCTTAAGCATTTTGAAGAAAAGGCGAAGCAGTAGATATACAAGGTCGGTAGGGGCGGCAAAATTTGAATAGCCTACTGGCGGCAAATATGTAAATCCGCCACTGTTCAAAATTATTTAGATTGTCATTGATAGTGTGTTACGCAATTAGGGACCTGAAATTGGTTGGTTTACACGTTCGTCAGTTACTTTTAGAACAGACAAATACAATGTAGTTTTCTTTCAACTCAGTCATAAAAGCAGTGTCACACTAACAAAACATCGCGCGCTTTTGACGGCACTCTATTCTCTTTGATATACTTGCTTTTTGTAAGGCTTTGCTTGGTATAAGAATCGTATTTCTTGGACTCAAAACTAGCCATTTCCCGCGATTCTGTTTGCGCAGATTTTGGAGATAAACTCGAAAACTTTTATACAACGTACCTACAGTTTGGAAGTTACATTTTGACGAGTTACGTGAACATAAATGCAAGGAACAGCTTATTTTTTTGCGATTTTAGGTGACCAATGACCCCTGAAAAGTATACAGTCGTCCCGCATTTTCTGACAGTCAATCAGTCACCACTCCTCTAAGCGGGTCAAATCAAGGCTTGGCTATGAAGGTCCGTGGCACACCTAACTTTCCGCCATTTTTTTTTCAAAATGGCGGCCACGCCTGAAACCTATATGAATCGATAGCTGACATCATAATCATCTGCCTAGCCTTTTCCGAACTATGTTGGGGTCGGCTTCCAGTCTAACTGGATGCAGCTGGTTACCAGTATTTTACATGGAGTGACTGCCTATCTGGCCTCCACAACCCAACCGGATAATACGATACCCCTTGGTAAGACTGGTTGTCAGACTTTCGGGCTTCTGACGACCCGTAACAAATGTCAAAGATCCACGAATGACGCCCGGACCAACGGCTTAACGTGCTTTCAGAGGCACGGAGGGGTCTTGGTATGTAAAGATGGTCATCCATCCACGGATCAACCGCGGCAAGCGTTGCTTAACCTGATAGATCGACCCGTGCGGCTGTTATTTCTTAGCCACAAGCTCCTCGATAACTGACATCAATGCAAATAAAAAATATACTAAGACCAAGCCCGGTAAAGTGTCACGTTTCCGAAATACGTGTTTAATTTACGTTCAAAGTTGATTACGAGACATCCATATTTTTTGAACTTGCTTACCTCTTGTTGCATAGATGTTTAAAATAATCACTCTGAATGTTTAAAATAATCAATTATCCCCTTTGTATGTTTTTTTTTTTATTGCTGAATGGGCTCGCTCTTGACCTCGATCACGTCTGATGGAAAGCGATGGATGAGGTCTATGGTGGAACGAGCGTGCCGAGAAGATGCCTAAGGCACTGGAACTCCCACGCATCGACGAAACACAGCAGGCTGCTTGACGCCGGACTCCGATAGAAGGGTGGTCGGAAACCAGGCGGGCGTTAGCCCTACTACCGCAAGGGAAGTATTGGCCAGTCAAATAAGGTGTTGGGTGTGACTGTCCAGGATGCGCCGAGCGCTCGGTTCAGTTGAATAACTGGCGGAACAAACTGCGCTACACGAGGAGGCTTCTTCATGCATCTCAAAAACGTGAACGAACGTGATGTGAACGAAATCCCCAGCAAAATCGAGGTTGTTAAGACATAACACCTTCTTTGTCCCCATAAAAAATAACAACCAACCGTTTATAACAATGCGCGCTGAAAATCCGCCATTTGCATTTTTCCTCAACACACAAACAGACATTATTATTATTAGTTCGCAAACACTCAAAATGACTCGTGTAAACCGTGCTAATGAATGGGAGCGAGACCCCGCTATAAGGTTTCTGTTAGAGTGAAAGAGAGAGCTAGCTGCGTATTGTGTCTGCTTCAAGCAATAGGTCAGTGGGGTAGAAAGTCAATGACCGTTCCCGCCAAAAATAGAGAGCTGTCACAGGTCGCCATGTTGTGTTAATAGGGCACTTAGAATTTAGACAAAGTTATGTAATGATTAGGGCAGTAAGTCGTAGGTTCGAACCCAGACAGGCGCTTTAGTTTGTGCAATTTATTTCATCACCGCTGCTCTCAAAACGGTGAAGGAAAACATCGTGAGGAAACCGGCATGTCCTAGAATAAAAAATTCGAAGACATGCGACGTCTACCAACCCGCACTAGGCCTTCGTGGTGGATTACGGCCCACTGCCTCTCATGAGAGAAGGCCTGTGTCGCAGCAGTGGGAACATTATAATTAATCTAGGATCATCGAAGTAAAATAAATAAACAAATGATTACTAATAACAACAATAAAACCATGGTCAGCAAGATGACCAGTCACCACAAGCAGCACCCGTTCACGAGCATTTAAACGCAAAGATCAGCCATTACTCCCCTTGCCATATTTGAGGGAGGGTAATGGCTGATCTTTGCGTTAAAGGGCGTGTCCGCTGACTTTTGTTATATAGTTTAGTAGGAAAAACGGTCATACATACAGGAAATACGTCTTAATACTTTCCTAACTAATATTATAAATGCGAAAGTAAGTTTGATTGTTTGTTTGTTACCTTTTCACGCCTAAACCACTGAACCGATCATCCTGAAATTTTGCATATACGTTGTGAGGTGTACAGAAACAGACATAGGGTACCTTTTATCCCGAAAAAAAGTGCTGTTCCCGAGGAAAATAACAATAACGTTATTATGATAATAGATGGCGCCACGTATGTTGTTGTTTTCCTCAGGAACAGCACTTTACTTTCGCATTTATAATATTAGTTAGGATAGGATTTCACGCGGACGAAGTCGCGGGCAGCAGCTAGTTTATTATATTATAGATAATAATATCTAGGTCAGTGAAAATACCCAAACAAAAGATAGAGAAGCAATACAAATGAAAGACCAATTAATCTCATTTAGACTCATTTGTAAGACTTCATAATCTAATTTACAATTAATGAACATGATAGTCAAATTCACACCATCGCAGGACTAAGAACAACTCATCATCTGCCGAGCCTTTTCCCAACTAAGTACATGTTGGGGTCGGAGTCCAGTATAATCGGGTGCAGCTGAATACCAGTATTTTACATGGAGCGACTGCCTATCAGACCTCCGCAACACCGTGACTGGGTTGTAGCGGTATCTACAACGCCACATGCGATCAACGCGTCATACTGACGTCACGCAAATCCTGCATCTCGCAAGCAGAGTTTACCGAGCAACTGGCATAGATACAACAGCCCGACATGAATCATCGGGCAGTTGTTCGCCAGACACAACACCCGTCTGGTCGGAGGATCCTCCCTTTTCTATAGAGTATGAATGAACTTTACACCCTGCTCCTAATATCTCTATAGGGTAATACGAAACCCCTTTGTAAGACTGGTTGTTAGACTTTTGAGCTTCCGACTACCCGTAAGGACTGGCAGAGACCTACGAATGACAGCCAAGACCAGCGGCTTAACAGAGGCACAGAGGGGTCTCCATAACCCATCTACTGGGTAACAGATACCCTCAGTAAGACTGGAATAAAAAAACTTTGTGCTTACCGAAAAGTAACTTTTTCTTTTATCGACAGTATGACACAAACTATAATAAGAACAGATCATGCGGTGCTAAAAATATGGGAAATATTTACTTTTTAAACCTTCGTATGCTTTAAACGTGGATCCACGAGAGACACAATGGCTTTTTAATTTAACGATCTGCATCGTTCTCACATGTATAATTTTTAACATGAATGATGTAACCAAGACTTTGTAACCATATTATTTTGATTTAAAAGAGTGTCCATGGAGTTTCTTGCCCGTTCTTCTCCATAGGTACCTACGCTTTGGAATGGGCAACTAGCTTCATCTTTCTGACTGACCGACCATATGACAATTCAAAAGTGCCTGTAATTGGTTTAATTGAAATAAATGCTTTGAGTTTGAGTTTAAAGCGCGGTCACCGTCGGATTGCATAGAAAAAAAAGAGAAGCGCGATGACACAACCCTGGTACCCTAATTTATTGCAAAATATGAAGCAATTATCTATTAACAAAAAGTCTATTGTTTGGACTAAAAAAGTTAAAACACTAGTGGTTTAGTATGTTGCTTGTAGAATAATCTGACAAAAAATCAGAATGATTGTATGTATATTAGTATGATTTTTATGGTAAAAAACTTTTTAACAAAAATACAACCGACTTCCAAAGAAACACTACAAAGTGAAAAATAACTTTAATTTCGGAAGTCGGTGTCTTTGGTTTTGTATTTACGTTTTTTGCCACCGACTTCCGAAATTAAAGTTATTTTTCACTTTGTAGTGTTTCTTTTGGAAGTCGGTTGTATTTTTGTTAAAAAGTTTTTATTTCACGATTTTTAGTGGGTCTGCTTATAATTTATCTAAGTTACAATAGCCAGTGTCAACATGCTCATCGCCTTTTACAAAATATTGCTTTTCCCGATGCAGGGAAGTTAATTGTTTAGGAGTTCTCCTGGTCCACCATCAGCTTCATATTACCATTCACATCGTGGCGAGCATAAATTGCTTAGTAATCGAATCGCAACCCGTGAAATAGTGAAATACTTAGATATTATTGAGTAGTTCCGGTGTCCATCTGTGGTCTTCATCATCAGTTCCACTTCACCAAATGGTGCTTTCCGAGAGCAAATGCACGAGTTACTATAAAAAATACCCAAATCGCTATAGGTGTGCCCATAATATTTGAATAGTTCCTTCGATTTCTCCAGAATCCAATCATCAGATCCTGACTTGGTGACTATGGGACCACTTCAGAAGTATCTCCATTCTAACAAAAATTATTTTGTAAATCGTGGACCGATTTACAAAATAATTTTTGTGAGAATTGACGGAGTAATCGCGTAACAAACATACAAAAAAAAAAAAAAAAACATACCGTCGAATTGAGAACCTCCTCCTTTTTTTGAAGTCGGTTAAAAAGAAAGTTTTTTAGAGGCATCTTCATTACTTTTTTCTATCGTATCAAATTAGTTGTATTGTATTATATTTTCAACACACTATCTACCTAGCATAATATCCCTCCCTCTCACCGAGAGGAGGCCTGTGTCCCAGCATAGTGGGAACATTATTGGCGGACTATGCTACGAGTGCTAATTGTCACGTGACATCACAGCGGGGGGCCCTATCAGAATACCAGCGCTGCAACATTTCTTTTTCAATGTCGCAGCATCATGCTGAGATAGGAGCCTTTTGGCCTCGTATAGGACATTCTGTTTCATTTTTCTTTTTATTACTTTTTAGGGTTCCGTAGTCAACATGGAACCCTTATAGTTTCGCCATGTCCGTCTGTCTGTCTGTCCGCGGTTTAGCGCAAACACTATTGGTACTAGAAAGTTGTACTTTGGCATGAGTATACACGTTAATGACGCCGAAAAGGTGGAAAATAAAATTTTGAAAAAAACAATTACTTAGGGTACCTACCTCCTCTACATGTAAAGTGGGGATGATAATTTTTTTTTTCGTCATTCCCATAGTGTGGGATATCGTTGGATAGGTCTTTCAAAAATATTAGGGGTTTAGGAAGACCGTTTTTTGATTAGGTAAACCGTTCGTGACTTATCAAGCTTTAAAGTACCAATTTTCGTTAGAGTCAAGTGTCCCCTCCCTCTACCAACTAAACGGTTGTAGTTAGAAATTCAAATGTTACGGCAATAGTACCTATATATAACGAAGTTTAAAGGAAAACTATCACACTTATGTGGGCTTTACAAGTTTACGAGTAATAGTCTACCAACTTAAATTTGTGGGAGCAGTGGTGGCCCAGTGGTATCGGCCGCGACTTACGAGTTGTAGGTCGTAGGTTCGAACCCAGACAGGCGCTTTACTTTGTGTAAATTATTTCATCATCACTGCTCTCAAAACGGTGAAGGAAAACATCGTGAGGAAACCGGCATGTCCTAGAACCAAAAGTTCGAAGATATGTGACCCGCACTGGGCCTGCGTGGTGGATTACGGCCCACTCCCTCTCACAGAGAGGAGGCCTGTGTCCCAGCAGTGGGAACATTATAGGCTGATTATGTTATGTTGTTAAATTTGTAGTTGCAATGTATCGGAGAACATGATTTTCAACTAACACGCACTTGGCCGGTTTTTTTTTATATAACTTGGTTTTTTATTTTAACTGTGTTTAGTTTAGTTTGTGATCTTCCTGTACGAGTCGCAATACGCTTTTTCTCTCTTCTTTCTTTCTAATTGGACACTTTTCATTTCACAATTGAAAACTACAACCGAAATACGTCCAAAAAGCATATTTTTAGAGGAAATAGTGTCATAACACTTAGAATGTCGGCTGCGGACACATGAGCGACGTCGAAAGGCACTCCCGCTGTTGTAAGCTCGGCTTTACTTGAAATGCTGCCCAAAATAGACAATGTTCGTGTCTGTTTGTTTGTTAGGACGTGTTGAGACTATAAGAGGATTTATTTGCAGGGAATTGTTCGGTGCACAGTGTAAAGGGAGGGGAGTAACAGCCCCACGGGTCGATCAAACTCAAAGCATTTGTTTCAATAAACCAATTACAGGCACTTTTGTATTGTCAAGGGGTCGGGCAGTCTGCCTGTTCCACAGCGTAATAGGTAGCTACATATGGCTACGAACGGGCAAGAAACTACACGGACACTCTTACTTACAGTGGCGAGCATTGCATATAGGCATAATTATAAGCAGTGCCTACCTCGAAATATCAACATAAGCCTGTCAATTACATTTTAGTGTGTGTTCCCCACAATTAAGAAACTCACTAAATTATCATACCTAACAAAAAACAAAATCTTCATACAAACACGCGCGGCAGTAGGCAGTCGCCGGACGGCCTACTCGGCTCCCGTACTATTCGCACATTGTCATTGGTCTTTACTCGTTCAAGTTAATACGCCCAAATTAAAAATACATACGTCTCACGCGTAATACCATGACGTTCGACCTTCGCAATTTATCACTCTTAAATAGGCATGCCTACTCAAATAACCACACTTTTGAGCTCACTTTTTTTTCTGATTAGTGACCGCGTTTGTCTAGACTAGACCCGGCCTAGTGCCTACCTATTCTGAAAACCAATGCACGCCACTGCTTACTTAGTGTTACAGCTGTCGCAGCCAACTGGTTTAATTAGCCGTTTAGTTAAGCGCCTAGCCTTTAACTAAACGGCGGCCGTTCAACTAACGGCCTGAATGATATTCAATTATAGTTTAGGTTGTGGAACTGTAACCGATCACACGTGAGCCGAATTGGTCGCAGTACCTAAGCTAGGGCACCCTGACCAAATGGGTTAGGTTAGAACTGTGCCCCCCCCCAGGTGGGTTCCCGCATTGTCGAGGCGGGGGGGCTCAGTAGCCGTGGCTTGGACACCCACGGTGAAGCGAAGTAGAACCCGAGGAGGGGCCGCTCGTCAGGGCTTTTGCCGGTAAGCCGACGACGTAGCGGCCAAAAAGTAGGTTGCGGTGCCGCTTGAGCGACATCGCAGCTGAGGCGGGCCGCGATGTCGTATCGGAGGCATCGCGGCTGAGGGTTGGAGGCCGCGGTGGGAGAGGAGTGCCGGTATTGCGGTGCGCCGCTCTCCCTACCTTCCGCGGCCTTGACGGGGTCGCCACCGTCCGTTGGCGGACGCGGTGGGGCCGCAGAGGAAGAGGAGTGTTGGTATGACGTTGGCCGCTCTCCCTATCCTCTGCGGCCGAAAATTGGCAGGCGGCGGGGCCAATGACCTGACCCGTCGCAGGGGGACCAAGGGTGCCCAGACACGGGGTCGTCTGGCGCCCATGTGCTGGTTTGGTCCCTGGGATGGTCAAGGCGTGCTAGGTGTTCTAGTGCGCCGGAGATGGGGAATACTCCCCAGAGGAGGGTCCGGTGACGGACAGCCGCGGCGGGTTCACGGATGAGTGCTAACGCGTGCCCGTGTTCCCGCCATAAGCGGCAGAGGAGGACACCGTGGAGTTTTAGTGGGTTGGAGTCCCACATAACTGCACTATCTCCCCGTGGTAGTGCAGAATGCATGAGCATTTCTCCACGTAAAAAAAATAAAAAATAAAAATAAAAAAAAGGTTAGAACTGTGCCCAACCGCGTGCGAGCCGAGAGAGCGAAGCGAGGCGAGCACTACTTCCAACGGCCATGCTGTTAACTAAACGGCTAATTTAACCAGTTGCGACATTACTACACCATTGTTTAGAATGTCCTGTGTGTCCTGTCAGCTGCACGTTACAGGACGCTGATGGTGGCTCCAAACAAGTAGCCGGATTCTGGGCTGAGTCCCACGCTAAGAAGAAAGTTGTTTGGAATACACCTTCTTCCCATTTTCACCGCCACAGTGCCTAAGTAATAACAGCCGCACGGGGCGATCGATCAGGTTAAGCTACGCGTGCCGAGGTTGTTCCGTGGATGGGTCACCGTCTTTATATACCGAGACCCCTCCGTGCCTCGGAAAGCAAGTTAAGTCGTTGATCCCGGCTGTCATTCGTAGATCTTTGACAGTCGTTACGGGTCTTTAGAAGCCCGAAAGTCTGATAACCAGTCTTACCAAGGGGTATCGTGTTACCTAGTAACTGGGTTATGGAGGTCGGGTAGGCAATTGCTCCATGTAAAATACTGGTATTCAGCTGCATCCAGTTAGACTGGAAGCCGACCCCGATATAGTTGGGAAAAGGCTCAATCAATCAAATCAACTCAGCCTATCGCAGTCCACTGCTGGACATAGGCCTGTCCCAGACTGCGCCACAACACCCTGTCCTCCGCCTTCCGCATCCAGTCTACCCCAGCCACCTTCTTTAGGTCGTCTGTCCATCTAGCTGGAGGGCGTCCCACACTACGCTCTCCGGTACGCGGTCTCCACTCCAGGACTCGTCTGCTCCACCGGCCATCAGTCCTTCGACAGACATGGCCAGCCCACTGCCACTTCAGTTTGCTTACTCTGCAAGCTATGTCGGTAACTCCGGTTCTTTTCCGGATAATTTCATTCCTGATTTTATCCTTCAAAGAGACTCCGAGCATAGCTCGGTCCATAGCGCGCTGAGCGACCTTGAATTTGTGGACCAGCCCGACCGTCAGTGTCCACGTTTCAGCACCGTATGTCATGACGGGCAGGACGCACTGGTTGAAGACCTTAGTCTTCAAACACTACGGGATAGGCGACGAGAAGACTTGACGAAATTTTCCAAATGCTGCCCAACCCAACTGAATCCTTCTGTCAGCTTCCTTCTCAAAGTTGTGTCTACCGAGGAAAAGGCTAAAGGCTGGGAGAAGGCTAGGCAGATGGATTTTATAGTGATAATATTATCCGAGTAAATGGCTGCGTCTCATCCGGACAGACGGACATGACGAATTTATTATAAGCGTTCCATTTTTGCTATATGACTCTGGAACCCTAAAAACGCTGCCAGACAACGCAACCTTTTTGTTATATTGTCAAAAACACAACACCTCTTTATGTCGGCACAGTTGGTCAAAAAGTGACACGCTTTAGAAGCGCTTCCGTTGCGACGTGGGGCTGTTTTGACGTACGAGCGAGTACGTGTGGTGTAAGGTATAAGCTGTAGCGATTTTGTATAAATGTTGGTTTTTACTTTTATTTTTGGGAACATGTTGGTCAAGAAGCTTATAGATAAAAGTGGAGGCAACACTCTGAATACCCAAGTGAAGACGACTGTGGTCGGACACTCTCTTTCTAAATACACACATAAGAACGAGACAGTGATATGTGTTTCTTTGTCATATGTATGTATTTAGAAAGAGAGCGTCCGACCACAGTCGGTTTCACTTAGGTATTTAGAGTGTTGTCTCCATTTTTACCTATAAGCTTCTTGCTGTTGGTGGATGTAGAAGTTAACGGACTCGGTTACTGGTTTAACCGGTCAAGCCCCGCGCGTTACCGATCGGTGACGAAACAATAGAAAATCAATTGTGTCTCATTAGTGGAACTTGACAGATTAAAACCAAGTGATTACTGTTCTTTTTCAATTTCACATGATTTAATTTGGAAGGAAATTATTTTCATCGAAACTAATTGTTTATGTTTTCTATATGTTAATCCAGGCTGTCAGCTACCTCCAAACGTAATTTTATTAAAATTGGTCCAGCCGTTTGAGCGTGAAGAAGTAACAAACATATAAACACACACACACACTCACAAACTTTCGCCTTTATAATATTAGTGTGATGATTTTGCTTATGCTTGTAGAATAATCTGACAAAAAATCAGAATGATTCATATTATTATGGTTTTTATTGTTAATAGAAAGTTTTCACAAGTTTTTTCGTTTTCAGAGGTATCTTCATGGTTTTTTTCTATCGTATCAAATTAGTTGTATGTATTATGTTTTCAACACAATATCTAACTAGCATTATATATCCTGAAGAATCCATACTATATTATAATATTATAAATTCGAAAGTAACTCTGTCTGTCTGTATGTTACCTTTTCACGCCTAAACCACTGAACCGATTTATATGAAATTTGGTATAGAGATAGTTTGAGTCCCGGGAAAGGACATAGGATAGTTTTTATCTCGATATTCCCACGGGATCGAGATTTATGCGTGTGAAACCGCGGGGCGCAGCTAGTATCATATATTTATCTAATTTTATTTACTGTAGTCGAACATATACTTTTAGGCATTATAAAACGTACGTTGCTGCCACGGCTTATTTTAATTTAATATTTGAATTGTTTTTTTCTCATCTTCTCATTATGGACGCTTTTAACGTTCTGCATCGTTCTCACATGTATAATTTTTAACATGAATGATGTAACCAAGACTTTGTAACCATATTATTTTGATTTAAAAGAGTGTCGATGGAGTTTCTTGCCCGTTCTTCTCCATAGGTACCTACGCTTTAGAATGGGCAACTAGCTTCATCTTTCTGACTGACCGACCCCTTGACAATTCAAAAGTGCCTGTAATTGGTTTAATTGAAATAAATGCTTTGAGTTTGAGTTTGAGTTTACGTTTTTCGCGTTTAAGTCCTATAGTCCCTTTAATAAATAAATAAATTATCGCTTATAACTCGCACCCCACAAGTTAGAGGTACGACTGCCTTCACATTGTTATGAGTTTCCCAACAGACATGCTATTTATAAAATCAATAGATACATGTATAAACATAGTACCTATGACATGTACCTAACAATAGGGAAGTTTTTACATTATAGGGCGACTTGTAAAGTCGGGGAAGTTATTTGGTAAGCAAATTGACTTCTAACTAAATTGGCCGTATGTCCGAATCACAACTGTCGATCTTTGACATATTCATTTGTAGGTTCATTATCGTCATCTGCCGAGCCTTGTCCCAATTATGTTGGGGTCGGCTTCCTGTCTAACCGGATGCAGCTGAATACCAGTATTTTACATAGAGCGACTGCCTATCTTACTGGGTAATTGGTACGATAACCCTTGGTAAGACTGGTTGTCAGACTTTCGGGCTTTTGACGACCCGTAACGACTGTCAAAGATCCACGAATGACAGACGGGACCAACGTGCAACGGCATAACACGACAAATTGACGTAGGGTGTCAATTTGCTTACCCATTAGTTTCTCTGACTGTGTTATACTTATTTATATGACGCATTGTGTTGTGTGTGTATGAGGATACTTGAATGATCGTTCGGCGCAGTTTTAGCAGTTAACCGCCAACACCACCCCACCACCAACACCACCACCACCTAGCCACTTTTCGCCACGGCGCGACGTATCGCCTTTAATGTTCCCACTACTGGGACACAAGCCTGCTCTCGGTGAGAGACCGTGGGCCGTAATCCACCACGCGGGCAAATTGCGGGTTGGTGGATCTCACATGTCTTTGATTTTACACATAGTGCAGGAGGTCACATAAACTATTATATCCTGATCACCTCAGAATGTTTTCCTTCAACGTTAGTTTAAAATTAACTAAGCAAACTAACAAACTTTGAAAGCAAACATGGACTTAAGTAACATAATAAAATCACACCTGTTTGCACACAAACACACCTACATTATAACTTTACCAATGTGTTTAAACCCCATGTAACCGTACACACCGATATTTCTCCAGTTTTAAGTCCCGGGGTGAGCGGGCGAGCCTTTGACGCGCTCACATAATCAGAACGCCAATTCTCGTATTTTAAAACGTTCAAAGTCTAGTCGCAGTCGCATCTCGGCGACAAACAAATGTCATCTTATTTGTAAAATGTTATTGTTGTAAATTAAAATAATAAGTAAGCAAATACTAACTAATACCTAATTAGTTAATAAAAATAACGACGAAAAATTCATCCGCATCGCTGTCGACTGGCGGCATTACCACGTTGAATGGCAATGCTTAGCCTTTGGCCAAGTTAAAAGCCAGCCCTTGGGTCACGGGAAGTGTGAAATGTCATCTTGTCAAAAATATAGGGAAATTGGAGGTATTTTTGATAGATTGAGACTGAGATCAGACTGTGAACGTTCTTAAAATTACGAGAATGCCCCTCTGATAAAGATTATGTCTGGACTTTAAAAGAGACTGACCCCTGAGTTTGTTCCGCCATTTCTTCTCAGGGGCAGTCAGGAAATGTCAACTCCATCTAGCTTATTATCATTATTTTTTAATAAGACGTATGATTTCGATATCCTATACCGGGTGAAATTGAATTCATGGGCATCCTTTTAAGGGGTCATTGTAATCATCATTATGAACAACTTTTACTATAGGACCAAACCGGAAATCGTGAGAAAAAAATCAGCTCTTCCCTACATTTTGACATGTTATGTGAACATAAATGCAAGGAACAGCTGATTTTTTTTCGCGATTTTAGGTTTACTCCAATAGTAAAAGTTGTTCATAATGATGATTACAATGACCCTTAAAAGGATGCCCATGAATTCAATTTCACCCTGTATACAGGGTGGTCCAAATAGTGACGTCAATAATTTTTTTTTAGATTCCTCACACCGGGGGGTATCCAAAAATACCCCATGTATGTTCCGCGATTTTTTGTAGTTTTCGAGTTATAATTTTTTTTAGAGATTTTTTAATGTATTCTGTCAGCGAGGTTTCAAAAATTCGTATCTTTTTATGTAGTAAGTATTTTGCATTATTTTTTTTGTGTAATGATTGCCTTGAATGTTGTTTTAATAAAAAAATTAATTCAGCTTCCTGAAATTACTTAAAGTTACCCAAAAAAGGCTTTACATTTAGAACTTTAGTTTTCAGTAGGGTTCACTCAAACATTCAACTTTAATTTAAAAATACAAAAAGGACTTTTCGTAGCTTCAGAGTCAGACTAAATTTAAAAAGTTTGCAGGGTCCTATACTATCTAAATCATCCAAAAAAAAATAGTACTTTATTGGTCTTTTTTTTTAGTAATCGGCCTTCGAAGGTGGATGGGCCAAAAATCATTGAAACACGTTTAAAGCATAAAAATTTATTTTTTGTACTTTTTATCATTCTGATGGCAAATTGAACTTAGAAATGTAATTTGAAATTAATTTTAATTGAAATTTTTGAAAAATAACTGTAGCTCATGATTTTTGGTCTCACCACTGATTAAAAATGTGAGCATTTGTGAAAATTGCTGCTTGTGAAATTACACGATTTTGGATAAGAAATAAAAGGCACAAATTACTGAAAAATCATTATTATTATGATTACAGATTTATTTTTATTCATTACAATAAATTTTCGAAATACCTTCCTCCAACCTGAATACATAAACGACAACGTCTTAAAAAGTTATCTTTTAACTGTCTGAAGCTACTCGAATATTCTTGTTTTATTTTTCTTTCCGCTTCTGTAAGTTTTTGTCTAAATTCTGCTTGCTTTCCGCCGCGTACACCAGCTCCTTGTAAAATCCCCAAATAAAAAATCGATTGGAGGAAGGTATTTTGAAAATTGATTGTAATAAATAATAATAAATCTGTAATCATAATAATAATAATGATTTTTCAGTAATTTGTGCCTTTTATTTCTTATCCAAAATCGTGTAATTTCACAAGCAGCAATTTTCACAAATGCTCACATTTTTAATCAGTGGTGAGACCAAAAATCATGAGCTACAGTTATTTTTCAAAAATTTCAATTAAAATTAATTTCAAATTACATTTCTAAGTTCAATTTGCCATCAGAATGATAAAAAGTACAAGAAAGAAATTTTTATGCTTTAAACGTGTTTCAATGATTTTTGGCCCATCCACCTTCGAAGGCCGATTACTAAAAAAAAAGTCCAATAAAGTACTATTTTTTTTGGATGATTTAGATAGTATAGGACCCTGCAAATTTTTTAAATTTAGTCCGAAGTTACGAAAAGTTCTTTTTGTATTTTTAAATTGAAGTTGAATGTTTGAGTGAATCCTACTAAAAACTAAAGTTCTAAATGTAAAGCCTTTTTTGGGTAACTTCAAGTAATTTCAGGAAGGTGAATTATTTTTTTTATTAAAACAACATTGAAGGCAATCATGTCACAAAAAAAAATAATGCAAAATACCTACCACATAAAAAGATACGAATTTTTTAAACCTCGCTGGCAGAATACATTAAAAAATCTCTAAAAAAAATTATAACTCGAAACTACAAAAAATCGCGGAACATACATGGGGTATTTTTGGATACCCCCCGGTGTGAGGAATCTAAAAAAAAATTATTGACGTCACTATTTGGACCACCCTGTATAGAATAAACAATTTCATTTTCAAAATCAAAAGTCATTTATTCAAATTAGGCTGAGGAGCAGCTGCAGATCGAAGTATTCTTATGTCCGAAGGTGATCGGAGTCGGAAACATCCGTAGCTCCGGCTTAAACTGCGGATTTTGGGCTTGAAGAGTAGACCTTCTGAGACGCGAGGTAGTTGTAGAGGTATTTACAATACCACATGCGAACAGCGCGTCATACTGACGTCACGCAAATCCTGCATCTCGCAAGCAGAGTTTACCACACAGACCTAATGTTACTATTTCTTTGTTGCAGGAGTGTCCTGAAGGTGTAGTCCAGGAAGAGTCTTTTAAAGACATCTACGCGAAATTCTTTCCTCATGGCAGTAAGTATAAATTAATTATTTAAGTTCCTTAAGGCGCTCCACACACTGGCCGCGGTGAGCAGATAACGCGCCCGCGCGCGTGATTTTTTACATACAAAAAATCACACGCTCACGCGCGGCAGTTGAATTTGTATGTAAAAAATCACGCGCGGGGGCGCGTTATCTGCTCACCGTGGCAGAGCGCGGTGCAGTGTGTGGAGCGCCTAAGTTCTAAGTTGAGCTGCACGATTTTTGACAAATGCGTGCACTGACTGGACAGGTCTACTCAATCTGTGTGGTTATTTCCTCAAAAGACCATTTCAGACACCAATCTACATGGTCTTCACATGACCTGACCATGATTTTGTCTGGACTTTAAAAGAGACTGTGACCTCTGAGTTTGTTTCGGCCTTTCTTCTCAGAGTAGTCAGATAGGAAACGCCGACCTCATCTAGCTTAAAAAAAAATATGATTGACGTGTAAAAGTGTTTTTACAAACTTACTTACAGAAAATAAATCATTTATCATTTATTAGTTTACATTTTGGCAAATAAATCACAAACGCAGATTACAATAATTGTTTACGCTGTTAAATTTTTTTAATAATATTTTACTTAAAACTATGGTTAGTGTAACAATTTCTAACCTTATTTTTTTTCTTTCTTTCAATTACTTCTTCTTTTCTTTCTTTCTCTTCTTATTTATTTCTTTTTTCTTTCTTTTAGCAATACGATCACAGTTTGTATCGTTCTAATGTTTTAATGATATTTTACTTAAATCTAAGGTTAGTGTAACAATTTCTAACCTTCTTTTTTTTCTTTCTTTCAATTACTTCTTCTTTTCTTTCTTTCTTTTCTTTTTCTCTTTCTTTCTTTTAGCAATACGATCACAATTTGTACCGCTCTAATGTCTGTTGTATCCTATTGTTCATCCTTCCAGAGTAGAATATTGTTCAATACCTGAATCAGTTAATTAAATTATCTGTATTCATTGCTCAATCTTTTGTTCCAGATTCCGCTCTCTATGCCCATTATGTGTTCAAAGCCTTTGACGTGAATTGCAGCGGCGCCATCAGCTTCAGAGTGAGTATCATTCAATCATTCATTCATTCAATTGGTCATTCAGTAAGACTGAATACCATAAAAAATAAGTTTAAAAACTAAAACCCGACTACTGAAAAGGATGAAACAAGAAAGTACCTTCCCGTGGTCGCATGCCGCTGTACTAACATATTATAAGCTATGGTAGCATGCAACCACGGGAAGGTACTTTTTTGTTTCATCCTTTTCAGTAGTCGGGTTTTAGTTTTTAAACTTATTTTTTATTTAATTATTTTGGGGCCTATTTCAGTAATATTTATATTTTTGAAATGTGCTAATTAAGCTTTTTCATTTGATACTTCACACGGCACGATTAAAAAATTTTTTTTTAGATCATGACTTTATGTCCGCTAGAGGGCGCCATATTCAATTCAATGTGACGTCACAAAGCCTATAACCAGCGGACGATCAAGACGCTTCCAACGATACCTCATTTGTCTAATTATTTATTTATTTATTAAAACTTTATGCACACGTAAAAAAAAAATAATACTGTACAAAGGCGGACTTAATGCCTGAGGCATTTTCTACCAGTCAACCTTAGGGTGACGCAGAGACAAAACATGGCAGGTGCAACATACAGGATAACTAGCTAGGAAATGAATATAAAATACAATATATACACAGATACATACATACATACACATAAACCAAATGAACTCTCAGGGGAAAAATGATCGGTAGAGGAGAAAACGAATCCAGCAATTAAAACACACGAATTATGACATGTAATCTAGAAGTTATGAGGGAACAGATGAACGAGCGTTAAGTGGAATTTCAGAGATCTAGTATAATTAAAGAAACTGACACTGGTCAGTTAATTTGAAATCTTTTAAAAGATTGTGTTTAAGGTGTGAAAAGAATAATATAATAATAACTATAAGTGTTATTATTCTTTCATTTGATTGAGTTAGGTACAAGCACCTTTATTCTTTTATTTGATATTTTAATATAATCTCTCAAGATCTACAAGTGTACAATGCTAATCTCGAGGACGAGGCTAAAGTATAATTAGTGATTAAACGAACTTACCTGTAAGTGAAGTTCTATCATAATTATATGATAGCCTCGTCCGAAGAGATTAGCAACCCACCCTCCCCTTTACCTTTCAGTAGACCCCTTGTAGTAAAATATCTGTTAAGTGTCGTTACAGCTCTGAACTTAATGAAGCATTGACGGCAAACTGACAGCGAGAATAAGGCATACGTCTTAAGTAAAAAAAAAAACCTTAAGGAGTTTTAAACTAAAGTGCATAAAGAGGCGACATTATACATACATACATACATACTTACATACATACATACTTACATACATACATACTTACATACATACATACATACATACCGGTCAAAATTATAACCCTCCTTTTTGCTTCGCCGCAGTCGGGTAAAGATAGAATGCCACCGTCCTAAGCTTGATAGAGTGTATCAAGAATGATTTGAATTCAAAGTGATCCTACGAATCCGCTCCCTAATTGTGTAACACATTATCACTCTCAATCTGGATCATTCTGAAGGATATGTATTGCTAAAGGTGGAAACAGACTTATAACACGCCATGTTACGCGACATCAATGAAGCGTACTCATTGGCCACATTTTTCGTCTCGTTGAGCTATTTTCGTCATTTGGCCAATAAGTAAGCGTGGGATGGCGTCGGGTTCTTCTCCATAGAGATCTACGCTTTGGAATGGGCAACTAGCTTCAACTTTCTGACTAACTGACCGACTATTTAATTTTGACAATTCAAAAGTGCCTGTACATACAGGGTGAAATTGAACACATGCGACAAATCGAAATGGGAGATTATAATCATCATTATGAACAACTTTTACTATGGGACCAAACCTGAAATCGCGAAAAAAAAATCAGCTGTTCCCTACATTTTGGCGAGTTATGCGAACATAAATGTAGGGAACAGCTGATTTTTTTTTCGCGATTTCAGGTTTGGTCCCATAGTAAAAGTTGTTCATAATGATGATTATAATCTCCCATTTCGATTTGTCGCATGTGTTCAATTTCACTCTGTATTTTAATTGAAATAAATGCTTTGAGTTTGAGTTTGAGGTGTTACAAGTGTGCAGCGGCCTTTATCCTTTGCTTCTATTCCTACCTGATCGAGATATAAGCTAGTGAAACCGCGGGGCGCAGTTAGTCGCAAATAAGGAAGCGTGGCGTTCAAAGCTCGTTTCTTTTCTCAATGACAAGAGTCCTCTGCCCAGTATTAACGTGTCAAATTGTATAGGTATAGACGCCAGCGCATATTTGTTTAATATTTTTTAAAAAGGAAGGGGCCTGCCAGGGCCGAAGCCTGCTGGAGGTGCGGGATTGTCCGAAAGGGTTACCGCTACCCCGGAACACAAAGGGCTAAGGAAGGAACACGGATGGGTTTTAGTCAGTAAGAGTCTGTCACTCCCTTCCGCTCCACCCAGAGCGGGAGGGGTCATTTGATGATTTCCCATTCATAAAATAAAAAAAGCACGTCAAGCTACTACCTACAATCTGTCATATTTCTTTAATCGATTTTCAACTTTATCACTAAAGAATAAGGTTCAAAGTTGATTGGGAAAATTTGACAGTTTCGGATAGCTTGATGTGCTGGCGTCTGTACAAGCTATTTTATATGAAACTATCATGTCAAAAATAGTTATAAAATGCAGTTGCCTAGATACACTTTGTATTGAACCAACTAAAACACTGGTACTGTATTCTAGGTATTACCCTAGATGAGTAAGAAATGAATCATTGTCATTGGTTCATTCATTCTTATTTCTTACTAGCAGCGCCCCGCGGTTTCACCCACATAAGTTTCGATCCCGTGGGAATATCGGGATAAAAAGTACCCTATGTCCTTTTCCGGGACTCAAGCTATCTCTATACCAAATTTCATCAAAATTGGTCCAGCCGTTTGAGCGTGAAGAAGTAATAAACATATAAACACACACACACACACTCACAAACTTTCGCCTTTATAATATTAGTGTGACTAGCAGCGCCCCACGATTTCACCCACATAAGTTTCGATCCCGTAGAAACATCGGGATAATAAAAAGTATAACTCAAACTCAAAGCATTTATTTCAATTAAACCATGTACAGGCACTTTTGAATTGTCAAAATTAAATAGTCGGTCAGTTAGTCAGAAAGTTGAAGCTAGTTGTCCATTCCAAAGCGTAGATCTCTATGGAGAAGAACGGGCAAGAAACTCCATGGACACTCTTTTGAATCTAGATATTACAAAATCCTGGGTACATTATTCTTGTTGCTCCACATGTAAAAAAAAAAACACAAATGAAGAAACAATTCAAAAAATAAGATTGAAAATAAGCCTTGGCAGTTAAGAGATGACCAGTCTCAACTGACGGCGCCCGTTTACAAACATAACGCGTGGATCAGCACCATCCAGCTCAACCATTTTGTAGGGAACCGAAACCAACCATTTTGTAATTATTATGTGTTAATTCTGGTTATAAACTACCTGTGTGTCAAACATCCAAATCCTTTAAGTAGTTTTTGCGTGAAAGAGTAACGAACATCCAGCCATTAGATGGATGGCTCCATCCTCACAAACTTTCGCGTCGTATTATCATAGTATAGTAGAAAGTAGGAAGGACAATACGTACATATATTGATTGAATAAAAAAAGAAGGTGTGTGCTTATGAACACAGTCATGTTAGAAGTGAAAACTTATGATTGGAACCGAGTATACATGATGAATACAAGGTGGACTGACGACCTTGTGAAGGCCGCAGGAACTCGTTGGATGCGAGAAGCACAAAACCGGTCGAAGTGGAGGTGCTTGGGGGAGGCCTATGTCCAGCAGTGGACGTCTTTCGGCTGAAATGTTGATGATGATACATGATGTATGATTCAGCGGCACAAACCGGTTCTAGCCGGGTGTATCCGATTCAGCGTCACCGACCCGAGTGTGACGGCTCATTTTCGTTTACTATTTAGAAAGAGTGCAAAGTGCTCTTAACGAAGTTATCACTTTGATTCATACATTTACTCTACCGCATTCCATTCAATTTCATACATTCATTCATTCATACATTTTATCGAACGAAAGCAACCGTATATTTTATCTATACTCAGACAGATCCAGAGACTGCAGAGGTATATACTATATAAAAAGAAACTGCGAAGCTATGTGTTTGTGTTATGTTGATGTAACGACAGCAAAAGCAATCGCTAGCTCGAACTTTGAACGTAAAAGTAAGGTTAGACTAGGAAAACTCTAGAGTTGAATTGATTTTATTAACTTCACTAGAGTAGTGAAATTTTAGATATTTGCCGTGAGTTTAGGAAAATAATTCAGGCACTTATGTGAGTAATGCGTAACGAGAGGCCTTAACGCGAACGCTTGAATTACACGTAACATGAAATTCATACTTACGTGCGATACTGAGAGGCGCCGTGGCTAAATAATAACAGCCGCACAAGTCGATCAATCAAGTTAAGCTTCGCTTGCCGCAGTTAGTCTGTGGATGGGTGACCATCTTTACATACCGAGACCCCTCCGTGACTCGGACAGCATGTTAAGCCGTTGGTCCCGGCTGTCATTCGTAGATCTTTGACAGACGTTAGGGGTAGTCAGAAGCCCGTAAGTCTAACAACCAGTCTTACCAAGAGGTATCGTGTGGTTGTGGAGGTCAGATAGGTAGTCGCTCCATGTAAAATACTGGTACTCAGCTGCATCCGGTTAGACTGGAAGCCGACCCGAACATAGTTGGGAAAAGGCTAGGCAGATGATGACTTACGGGCGATATTAATGGTTCTTGCCGCGTAAATTCTAACGAAAAAGCTATAGGATAGTTGAATTTTCGATAAAAAAATACATAGATATGCTTAAAAGACTTGAAAGAACAATTTTGTTGAAGGTTAAAGGAGCAGTAATAGGCTATGTTGACGTGAATTTTCACAAAAACACTAACATCAGATTAGTCCCGTGTCGGGCGCCACTTGAACTATTACTTTTCTTTTTTTCGGTCCCACATTGGGCGCCACTTAGTTAATTGAAATAATTAAGTGGCGCCCAATGCGGGATCGAAAAAAGCAAATATGATGCAAATATGTAGGCAGTAAGAAAAGCAATAGTTGAATTTTCACAAAAACACTAACATCAGATTAGTCCCGTGTCGGGCGCCACTTAATTATTAAGTGGCGCCCAATGCGGGACCGAAAAAAGAAAAGTAATAGTTCAAGTGGCGCCCGACACGTGACTAATCTGATGTTAGTGTTTTTGTGAAAATTCAACTATTAGTTTTCTTACTGCCATCATATTTGCGTAAAAATACTTTTAGGCACTAGATCGAAACTTCGTGTGTCTGAATTTAAACATTTTAAATTCGTATAGAACTCATATCTTGAATTCGGGAGGGACAAGGCCCACAAACGCTTTACCATTTAAATGGCGCCCAACATGGGATGATCAGACAAACTCAAAAATCTAAATTAAAATCTAAATATTTTACATGGGCACCTTGGGCACAAATATGAAACGTCAGAAGCTAGTTACAAGGCCTAAACTAAACTAAAGTGAGTTTTCGCGAAAATACATTTGCTATCGACGATGTCTTCCTTCCTTTCGAAATTTGTATTTGGACTGAGGGTCAATTTTTTTATGTCGTGAGAATACGATATTACTTTTCTTCTAAGTCCCATGTCGGGCGCCACTTCACCTATTATGTTCTTACTACCGTCATAATTGTAAAAATAATATTATTTTTTACTCAACTCCTTAGTTTCTATATCCCGCCATTCTCGAATACAACACACGCTCTAATATCCTTGTTTTGATCGTAGATACAGCGTGCTCTCATCCCCCATGTATACATGGTGTTACAATTTATTATTATACGAGAATTTTATAAGAATAACAAACCTATTTGTTACGTAAGTGTAACCGAGTACGTGCGATAATGTGTAGTAATGTGTTTGGTAACCAAGCCCAAAGTGTCAATATAAGGGGTGTAGGTTTGATTTCTGTGCGGAACAAATATTTGTATGGTCTACAAATAGTGGTTCAGGTTCCCAAAACAACGGAAATTGGGAATTACTGGCCTATTTTTGTTATTTATTTTCTCAAGATCGATTGCTGAGTGTCTTGGGTTCGATTTCCAAGTCGGCCAGAGTTATTCGGTTTTTTGTTGGTTTTTCTAAGAGACTGTGACCTCTGAGGTTGTTGAAGTCTTTCTTCGCAGAGTAGTCAGTTCTGAAACGCCGGACTCGTCTAGTTTTTGTTGACATAATTTTTGTTGGCAATAAAATAAAATAATATTTATTTAATCTCATAAAACTTTACATACTAGTTTCGAGTAACACTGGACCCCACACTAGGATACCCTGTGTCGTGAGGCCCAGTCTCTTTCATCACAAGGTTTGTATTAACTGTAGTTTTAATTTAGATTAGAAGATAAGTAGTTACATAGGTAACATGCAAATTAGACTTACGGAATTAGTTGTGTGTATGTTATGGAAATGGGAGCAGTGGTGGCCCAGTGGTATCGGCCGCGACTTACGAGTTGTAGGTCGTAGGTTCGAACCCAGACAGGCGCTTTACTTTGTGTAAAATTATTTCATCACCACTGCTCTCAAAACGGTGAAGGAAAACATCGTGAGGAAACCGGCATGTCCTAGAACCAAAAATTCAAAGACATGTGACATCTACCAACCCGCACTGGGCCCGCGTGGTGGATTACGGCCCACTCCCTCTCACAGAGAGGAGGCCTGTGTCCCAGCAGTGGGAACATTATAGGCTGATGATGATGTTATGGAAAAATGAAAGGGGTGTGTAGTGTAAGTGTAGTGATAGTGTTGTGAGAGAGTGAGTGTTGTGATGTGTGTGTGTGTGTGTGAGTGTGTGTGTGGGGGTGTGTGTGTGTTTTTTGATTCAGCCGATAGTGATTATACTTTCAGTGTTCAAATAATCCAAATCTAGCAGCCAATTAGTTACATTTTTCTTGCAAACATGTCTAGTCGAGTTTAAGATATTCACTTCTTTGTTTATTCTTGGATATAGGTGAGGGCCCATGAAAGCAAAAGCTTTTTTGCCAAAACTCAGTTCGCAGGTTGGTCTTTTCCATTTGCATCTTCTTTGTAAACGCTTGTCATCAAGAATAGTATGGTGCGCAGTTTTGTGAAATTTGAGGATAACAGCCAGTATGTATAGTTTGCGTACCGTTAGAACTCTAGACTCTTGGTAAAAAAGGTACAATGTAATATGTATATTGGCAACACTGCCAATTATGCTTTTGTTATTACTCTCTAAAAAAAATGTCTACCTTGTGCTAAACTGCTATTGTACTAAGTATGTCTTTTACTGATTAAAACTACAGTTACTTAAAATCTTAGCCCTTTTATTTATAAACGTTTTTATTCTCTAAAAACAATAATATAGGTATCCTTAATTAACAAAAATAACAAAATTAAAACCTAACTTAACTAAAACTATCATTATCATCATTTCAGCCGAAAGACGTCCACTGCTGGACATAGGCCTCCCCCAAGCACCTCCACTTCGACTGGTTTTGTGCTTCTCGCATCCAACGAGTTCCTGCGGCCTTCACAAGGTCGTCGGTCCACCTTGTGGGAGGCCTTCCAACGCTACGCCTTCCGGTACGCGGTCGCCACTCCAGAACCTTTCGGCCCCATCGGCCATCTGTTCTGCGAGCAATGTGCCCTGCCCACTGCCACTTAAGTTTGGCAATTCTTCGGGCTATGTCGGTTACCTTGGTTCTCCTGCGGATCTCTTCATTTCTGATTCCATCCCGCAGGGAAACTCCAAGCATAGCCCTCTCCATTGCCCTTTGAGTGACTTTCAGCCTTCTAATAAGGCCTATTGTGAGCGACTAAAACTATACAAAACTAAAATACAGCGTCGAAAAATTCATCCGCATCGCTGTCGACTGGTAGTGTACCCAAGAGACTGGCGGCATTACCACGTTGTATGGCAATGCTTAGCCTTTGGCCAAGGTAAAAGCCAGCCCATGGTTTATTTATATGACAATAATTTTATTTTGACTTGTAAAAGTGTTTTTTTAAAACAATTTATAGAATAATTATCAGAATCAAAAATCTAAATATTTTATTTCACATAAACCTACATGGGCACTTATGAAACGTCAGAAGCTAGGTGCGCGGTTCCAATTGGTCGTTTCCTATGGAGAAGAGCCGGCAAGAAACTCCACGGTTACTCTTTTAAAAATAATTAGCTTTTACAATGTTTTCAAATTACGGTGTTAATTTAGGCCTGTCATATATCTCTCTCTCTCTCTCTCTCTTTTCTTCAACCGAAATCTACCCACTACTGGGTGCAGGTCCTCCATTGCATGCCATTGGATATCCAGCCAATACGATGGGTTTTACTATTATAAAATGTTGAGAAATTTAATTTTTAGCCCGGTGTCTGAATTTAATTTAGTTTAATTAGTGCAAAAAACAGTTAAATTACAGCATTTACAAATTATAATATACCGTCGTTGATAGTCCAATGAGCTATGCCCGGAGTCTCTTTGAAGGATAAAATCAGGAATGAAATTATCCGGAAAAGAACCGGAGTTACCGACATAGCTTGCAAAGTAAGCAAACTGAAGTGGCAGTGGGCTGGCCATGTCTGTCGAAGGACTGATGGCCGGTGGAGCAGATGAGTCCTGGAATGGAGACCGCGTACCGGCAAGCGTAGTGTGGGACGCCCCCCAGCTAGATGGACGGACGACCTAAAGAAGGTGGCTGGGGTAGACTGGATGCGGAAGGCGGAGGACAGGGTGCTGTGGCGCAGTCTGGGAGAGGCCTATGTCCAGCAGTGGACTGCGATAGGCTGAGTTGATTGATTGATAGTCCAATTCCGCGTAACTAACGTTGTTAAATACCGCGTATATACTTACACTTTCGTTAGTTTTACATGAGGGTCAAAAAACTCAAACTAATAGGCCGAATTTTGAATTAAGGAGATCGAAACGGTCCTATACTCAAGTTCGTTTAAAATTCGGCTTGTTAGTTTTAAACGAAACTAGCGAAAGAGTACACAACGTCAGTTACGCGGAATTGGACTATTGACGACGATATTACAGTCGAAAAAACGTATAACACACACTATGACAGGCCTGATGGTCTAGTGGTTAGTGACGCTGACTGCTATGCCGGAGGTCGTGGGTTCGATTCTCACCCAGGACAAATATTTGTGTGATGAGCACGATCATTTGTTCTGTGTCTGGGTGTAATTTATCTATAATATGTATGTATTTAGAAATATATAAGTATGTTTATCAGTTGTCTAGTACCCATAACACAAGCTCTGCTTAGCTTGGGACTAGATGGCGTTGTGTGATAGTTGTGGAATATTATTATATTATTATTACTATTGTCCACGAAATGACATCGGAGTATAATAACAAACGCATGTTAAATGAGAAAAAAAGAAAAAAAAAAGAGTACATAGGTATTTAGAAAAAAAAACACTATATACCGACGAATCGAAGGAAACGGATGACAAGCATGTTTGTTTGTCGCCGAGATGAGACAGCGACTAGATTTTGAACGTTTTAAATTACGAGAATTGACCTTCTGGTGTATTGTGGATTTTAGTCTGTGCTAAATAAATGTGTTTTCTTTGGGATCCCTTCTTTTCGCATAATGTTCTTTGTCCTAATATACTTCGGCATAACGATTTTGGCACAATTTGTTTTGGCATAATAATACTTCGGCATAATTTTTTTAGGCATACATTTTATGTTGGCATAATCATCTTAAAGACTAATTTGTTTTGGCATAAATTTGATTCGCTTAATACTAAACGACGTCAGGGGCACCCCGAGGTTCGGTTTGGTTAGGTTTCTTTAAACCCTGCAGACAGAAATAGGAGCCCCGCCTAGCGGGGCTCCGTCGACCTGACGTCGTTAGAAATAAAACGCTCATGCTAAATTTTATGCTTTAGAATGTTATGCTTAATCATTATTATGACTAGAGAAATTATGCTTACAAAATTATGCGTAAGCTGTTATGCGTAATTATATTATGCGAAAATATAATTATGCCAAACAAAATTATGCTAAGTTATATTAGGTCTTAAAATTTTATGCAAATGGATAGGGAACCGTTTTCTTTCTTTCCTTCTTTCTTTCTTTGAAAAGGTTTTCTAGACACTTTTGTTTACCCCCTTGGGGATTAAAGACTAATCTAGAGAAAAAAAAATCACTAGCTTTTATGTTCTCTTACATTCATGGCTGGAGCCGTAGCAGTAAAGGTCCGACGCGGCGGTAACATCAACGCAATATATTTAATAGCTTCACTTGTGGGGCAAGGGGCTAAATAATAACAGCCACACATGTCAATCGATTAGGTTAAGCTACGCTTGCCGCGGTTGGTCTGTGGATGGGTGACCATCTTTACATACCGAGACCCCTCCGTGCCTCGGAAAGCACTTTAAGCCGTTGGTCCCGGCTGTCATTCGTGGATCTTCGACAGTCGTTACGGGTGGTCAGAAGCCCGAAAGTCTGACAACCAGTCTTACCAATGGGTATCGTATTACCCAGTAACAGGGTTGTGGAGGTCTGATAGGCAGTCGCTTCATGTAAAATACTGGTATTCAGCTTCAACCGGTTAGACTGCTACAAAGCGTAGCTAACATACTACGGCTTAGACGTCCTGCTACACAGCGTAGCGGACTTACTACGGCGTAGCTATCCTGCTACAGAGCGCGGCGTAGCTAACATACTACGGCTTAGACGTCCTGCTACACAGAGTAGCGGACTTACTACGGCGTAGCTATCCTGCTACAGAGCGCGGCGTAGCTAATATACTACGGCGTAGACGTCCTGCTACACAGCGTAGCAGACTTACTACGGCGTAGCAACATTACTGCTACGGCGCGGTAATGTTACTACAGCAGCGTAGCTATCCTACTACACAGTGCAGCTCTCCTGCTACAGCGTAGATCTCCTGCTACGGCGTAGCTAATTTGCTACGATAATATGATCTACACGCCCGTGTCTTCTTCTGGCCAAAACTATAAAAAGATTTCTAGAAGTAAAAAATTTTAGTTCACCGATTTATCATCAGAAAAAAAACACACAGTCACTCATCGACGAACTAGTCGTGGTATGCGCAGCTTAACCTTACAAAATAGCACTAAGATGTTTCTCTATTCTAACGCCTCATAATTCCAAAAAAATAGATTTTAAAAGGCTAAAATGACAAATGAAATTTTTTTTTTTTTATGAAATTTATAATTTCAATATTTATTATAACTGTAGTCAAATAAAAGCTCTCTTCCTCTCTCCTACGTTTGCTGTGCCCGACAGGGTCCACAATGATCATTTTTGTAAAACCTACCACCTAAGTTCACACGTGGAAGCAATAAATATATTGAGTATTGAGTATTAATCCTTCTGATTCACCAATATATATGCAAAACCTCTAAAAATATAGGTATCATTATCATTCTCTTGCATTTATCCCAATTTGTTTGGGGACGGCGCAACATGTCTTTTTCTTCCATATTTCTCTATTACTAGTCATCTTGGTAGTCACCCCCTCTCTAACCATATCATCAAATAACCCTCCTTCTGGCGCAGTCGGGTAAATATAGGTATGTATGTTCCCATTTCACAATCAGCCTTAGCCTTTTCCCAACTACCTGGGGGTCAGCTTCCAGTCTAATCGGATGCAGCTGAATACCAGTATTCCACATGGAGCCACTGCCTATCTGACCTCCACAACCCAGTTACTGGGTAATACAATCCCCCTTCCCTTTGGTAAGACTGGTTGTCAGACTTTCGGGCCTCTACCTACCCGTAACGACTGTCAAAGATCTACGATTTACAGCCGGGTCCAACCGAAGCACGGAGGGGTCTCGGTATGTAAAGATGGTCACCCATCCACGGGACAACCGCGGCAAGCGTAGCGTAACCTGATCGATCGACCTGTGCGGCTGTTATTATTTAGCCACGGGCCCCTCATAAACACAAAAATAGCAGGAACTAGGTGGACTAGCTATCGGCTAAGTTCGTTCGGTGTAACTTTATTTTCATGTCTGAACTCTTACAACAATGATTGACCGACTTACGAAGAGTTGGGACTTGTTATGGCAAGTCAGTGATGTCCATTTCAAATTCAAAATTTATTTATTCAGACAACAAAGATCCATAATGTTAGTAATATCTTATAGCTAGTGTTAGTTAGTAAAATTATTAGGTAAGTATTAAGAATTTAAAAGTTTCAAGACGGCCAAGTAAGGTACTTACAAGTTTCTCACTTGACCATCCTCTCCACAGTGCACGGTGGTCACGTAGAAGGTCACAGGCCTCCGATGGTAATGATCGAGCTAAGCCATGATATCTGGTTCAGTTACTCAGTAGTTGTCATACTACCTGAGGCTATAAAAAGTTTTGCAATCTATTGTTCGCAACATTCCTTTTTCGGCATCGGAAGTGAACACATCTAAATAGTCATCAACCGTGTTATTACCAAGCGCTAATTAGCCTAAGACGCGACGCGTGTTTTCAAGTTCCAACTTGTGTGTGACCTGTTATTTTGCAATGGACATTCAATTTACAGGTATGTATTATTAATTTACTTTACTATTTTGCATTTTCAATCCACCATTTTTTTTTAAATTGAGTGCTACGCCGCAGCGTTACTTACGTATTTATTTCTGTATTTTTGTTTATGTTGAAGCTTTTACTTATGTTTGTACCTACTTGTGCCATTGAGTTAGGTATAAAAATGTCGCTTAAAATCTCTACTACTAGACTTTAAAAAATTTACTTGCGGCATGCTGCAGCTGTAAGGTGCAGCCAGGGTCTACGCCGAGTGCCTGGGCGCGTAGCACTTGCTACGAAATATGTTTTGTTTTTAATCCGCATTTAACAATTTTTTGTTTAGTTTTAGGTACTAGTTTTGAGTGGTTTTTCAAAAGAATGCTTGTACTAGATACTTGGCTGTCTATTAAGGACAGCACATCCGAACTGGAATGGTGGCGTCGAGTTTTTCAAGCCCTGATACAGTTGCTGCCTAAAGTTGAGAATTTGATTGCTGATGACTTAGAAAAAAGAGTTACTAATCTTTGTACAAGATTAGTAGCCATCTGGAAGCAAGTCTCTTGCAAGCATTCTCGCATGGCTTCTAAGTACAGAGACTGGCTGAACGAAATTGAAGTTTGCGTTCTGCCAACTTGTGCAGCAGCAGAGAGCCACGAAACTCAACGGCCAGCAGCATAGGCTTCGACGAGCACTCAACAGCATCAGTGCAGGAAGGACTTCGAGGAGTGTAGCAAGAGATCAAAACGCCGCAGACTCGCAGAGTTAAGTAAAGTAGACAGTTCCGCGATAAATTATTTGTTGGATGATTCAAGTCGATCTAACGCCGGTTCTTTAAATTTCAACACTGACGAAGTCTTGTCTCTCATAAATGAGACAAAACCGACTAAACATCAGTATCTTATGGTGAAAGACTTCATTAACACGTTAAGTGCGATACGAGGCCTAAATCACCCCGCATGCAACTTCCTTGTGGTGCGGCAAGGAAAAACGTGAACATCTCTGTCGTGCGAAGGGCATAGCTTTGGTTTGGTGCAGTATAGAAAAGAGATAAATGTATATTTGAGATGCGCTAATGGTCCCGGACTCGGTGGTATACCTACCTTGGTACCGGATGTTTTAGGCCTCGTACCGCACTGAATTAATATAATTTTAATGCAGTGCGGAACGAGGCTAAAACGTCCCATATCCCCCCGGACCTCGTACCGCACCCAACGCGAGCTTCCCGCGATTAGTGTTGTGCATCACGTCGATTGGAGAGCACGTCCTTTTACATCGCCGAACATGTCTAAACGATGTCGGAAGAAGTTAATTTTAAAAAACCCAGAAACAGAACCAAAACAGGTAACTTTTTAATTGATATTTTTGTAGGTAGTGAAAAACTCCAAAAAAAACGCAAAGCAGCCGTTGACAAAACAGGTAAGTAATTAATTAATAATTCAGTAGTTCTTTGTCTAGGTTCAGGTCAGCACCTGAAAGCAGCGCACCTCATTGCCTCGAAAAGGGTGAAAAAAGAAAAAGATGTGTTGGTTGTTACCAGAAACTACGCACAATTTTACCATCTCGTGAAGCTGACAAAAAATCCAAAAAGATTTTGACTCAGTGCTCTCAGTGCGAAAAATCTTATTGTCTACCCTGTTATAATGAAAAACACTCATAAATATGTACAAGATATAAATTGAGATTTTTATAAAAAAGTATATTGTTACTGATTTTTTAAATGTTAATTCAAGTTTTAATAAGTGTATTTTTAAAGCCCGAGGCAGAATAAATAGTTTCTTTTCTACTTCTGGTTTTCTTTTTTTTTCTATTCTATGAACCGCATTAAGATTTTCACACAAAAATAGATAAACGTCGTTGCGTCGATATTATTTTTCCCATCACTAATCTTAGCGAAAATTTACCCTATTTCAGTGCGTTACGAGGTGTATAAGATCCCATATTTTGTTTTGCCAATAAATTCCAAACTAGCTATCAGATCCAGGGGCGACGGTAGATTAGGGTTCATCAATTCACTGTCTATATCGATAAGGATCAAAATTTTCATTTATCTTTGATTTCGCGCCAGAAAATGGATTTTAGTCTGTTAAAGCAGGTGGGGTCTAATAGACCTCGTGTCGCCCTAACGTCTGGTCACGGTGCGGGCCGATAAGACCTCGTGCCGCAGGAACGGAAAGTTTGCAAAAATTGGTGCCGCAGCTAACGTGTTAATGCAAAATCACCGAATGAATTACCATCTTATACAAAAGTGTTAGAAGCTAAGAAGTGGTGTTATCCATCGCAAAAGTTTATCACGGAATCATCTGCTGAAGTAGAATTACAATCATTGTTAGATCATACTGCCGGATACTAGAATCCCAAAAAAACGTTTTGAATAATATTGACCTTAACAAAGAATTTGTTTTGATTGGAAAATGGGGTTTCGATGGGAGTACGGGGCACAGCGAATATAAACAGTGTTCGTCGTCCCTCGTCTGTACATTAGGTCCTCATTCATGGTTCGGAAGTAATGGACCACGCATTATTGTCAATAGGTGAGCTTTTGGTAGAGGCCGCCGAATCTTGCAATAAGTTAGTTAAACAGTTTAGGCGTGACAACACGAGGAAAATGTGCCGGGTTGTCACAAACACCGACTTGATACATAGACTTCTTCTTAATTCGGATCCTTATGTTTCTGGTTTAAGAAGGTTACCACGGTAGTCTATCTAAAGAGGTGTTGAATTTGTTGTCGGTATAGAATAAAATGTATATAGTTGTTAATAAATATTAGATTTACATTATTTTAGATATAGCTCCTATTATGTAACTATTAACATGTAAATAATATATTTTTTGTCCATTTCTGTGTTTGTAGTTAGGTAATAATTAGGTATTTATTTTGTTTTTACTATAAAAATGTAAATATTTAAGTTTATCAGTTATTAAGTTGCAACTCTTTTCTTGTATTTTAGATGTATTTCGTCAAGTATAATAACTGCATTAATTTTCGAATAAAAAAGTTTTTTTAACATTGATTCGCTTATTTTCGTTATATTATAACGTAAAGTATTACAAAAAAGCATAATAATAATAATTAGTATTGATAACGACAATCATAACCTTCGCGAAACCCTATGACCGCTTCTCTTAGGGCGCGGAACCACCGTGCAGTGGCGTAACTGGTGGCATTGGGGCAAAATGCCACGGGCCCCCAGCTAGAGGGGGCCCCCGGGCCGAGAGGGCCATGAGCACAGGAGAATTCTAACATAAGGACAGAAGCAGTCAGGTGTTTAAGTTTTTGTAGGAGAAAACTTGAAATGTACGCGGAAGAAATGTAAATAAATAAAAAAAGTAACGATGGTTGAGCTTCTTTACATTGAGGGAGGGCCCAAACGGTATTGTTACGCCACTGTATCTCCACAAAATGCCTCAAAATGGGAGAATAGCAATTCCCTGTCACTGTTTTCAGAATGCTGTCGCTACTGGCGCGTGTTCTAGTTACTAATGATGCGACTTTTTTCCGAATGATCGCATGAAAGCCGTCAGTTCGATTCTGCGCAAACATTTCCGACGCACTACAGAAACGGGGCAGTTTTAAGAGCATTATTGACAGGCCTGATGGTCTAGTGGTTAGTGACCCTGACTGCTATGCCGGAGGTCGTGGGTTCGATTCCCACCCAAGACAAATGTTTGTGTGATGAGCACGATCATTTGTTTTGTGTCTGGGTGTAATTTATCTATAATATGTATGTATTTAGAAATATATAAGGTGTAAAAAAATTAACCATAAAAACTTTAAGAGGTGCTTTAGACCATCGAACTGAACAACTTTCACTATGGGACCAACTCCGAAATCACGAAAAAAGAATCAGCTGTTACATACAAAAGTTCAATACCTACTCGGCCAAAATGTATGAAACAGCTCATTTTTTTTTTCGTGATTTCAGAGTTGGTCCCATAGTGAAAGTTGTTCAGTTCGATGGTCTAAAGCACCTCTTAAAGTTTTTACGGTTAATTTTTTTACACCTTATATAAGTATGTTTATCAGTTGTCTAGTACCCATAACACAAGCTCTGCTTAGCTTGGGACTAGATGGCGTTGTGTGATAGTTGTGGAATATATTATTATATTTGTGGAATATATCGGACGCGCAAGACATCTAGCGACCTTTTGGTGTAGCTGGCCCAGACCCTCCGTGTACACACCCTGACCACTGGTTAGCTAAGAAAAATAAAAATAATCGTAGGTTTTTTTAAATGACCATATGTAACAAAAAGGTCCTAATAAATTTTTGCTCGCAATGGAATTTGAACTTTGTTATGTATGACATTCAGTTTGTTGTTCCATATCTTGGAAAAGACCTCACATTCTTAATTCAAATGTAGACATAATTTTAAACCGCCTCCAACCTTTTCCATACATTTAACTGTATGCAACATTTAACAAAATAATGGGCTCCCCTTCGCAGTCGTAATTGTAATGACCTTCATGAGGTCTCCAGATATTAAGAGGAAATGCGGGTGGTCGTTTCTCCATAGAAACGCTCTCGCCTGTTTTCTTTCTGGTTAATGACCATAAAGCAATAATAATAATAAATTTATTTCAGACCATAAGTCCATAAAACAACACACACATTACAATTTTATACAAAAAAAAACATACATACATGAAAACACATACCTACACAAAAAATACAATAAAAAGAACTTATTTTAAATACCGGAAGGACGCACGATGAGTGGTCATCCATTTCCACATCATTGGACTATCCATCCTGTCGGCTACTATAGCCACCAAGCTGTTGGAGCTGTCGCGCACTCGCCGCATCAGGGATGTTATCCGTGTCAGCATCATTGCATAAAAATCTGGCACGCAATGATTTTTTACAGAATAATAAATATTAACTACTTGTATGTCCCTACGTTTCCCTTTTTGAGGACACGTTATTTTTTATAAGCAGTAGAACCCTAAAAAAATGCCGATCTAAACCGCTGTCAAATAGAGACCTACTGTACAAATTTGACAACTATTAATGAAAAAACAAAAAACCTAGAAGCACAGTATATATTCTTATTCATCTTATGAAATATTTTTATCGTCTTTCTCATTCTAACTCATAAATATTATTTTATGTATCCAAACCTGCCCTTACCACTTGAACGAAATCCTTACTTTCGCATATCAAATCAAATCAAAGTATTTATTTGCTAGAATATGGTACATAAGGTGTTACAGTAAATTAGTTTCAGCATATCCTACCCCAACATGGCGTGCAAATGTATTCACAATAAGCAATGTCAGTTAGTCTAACTTACAAATTACGGATTCTATTGACTTGTCTTCTAAGTAGTCCTTAACGGTATAATATCTTTTAATTAATTATAGCTTGAAAAGTATTTTTTTAAATATTGTCAGCGGTAAGTCTTGAAAACTATTTGGCAAATGATTGAAAATAACAATCGACATGCAGTATACATTTTTCTTAAATAATTTTAGTTTTATTGGTGGCAGCCGAAGTCTATCTTTATGCCGTGTTCGGCTATTTGGTCTGTCAGTGCTTGTTTCAAATAAATTGTAGTTTCTCCTAACGAAAACACATATTTCAAAAATATAATATTAGGTCCTTACATATGAAATTGGCGTTTTTCGCACTGGCCACTTTAATCACGAATTTCTCCTCTTTGGTAAGGAATTCCAAATTCAAATTTGTACAGCTATTTACTCATGTATTTGTGCTTCGATGACCGTCATTCATTTGTTTTTTTTCTTCTGTTTTTTCTGTTTGCGTCACTCATTTTACAAAATGGAAAATTTAAAATATCGCATTATTTACGAGTACGAGTTCCGCCGTGGCACTAGTGCTGCGGAAACGACTCGAAGGGTGAATGATGTGTATGGCGGTCATGTTGCAAAAGAAAACACAGTTCGTTTTTGGTTCCAACGTTTTCGTTCTGGAAATTTCGACCTGCAGAACAAGCCCCGTGGACGGCCTGAGACCCAAGTTGATAATGGAGAATTGAAGGCTATTGTGGAAGCGGACCCATCGCAAACCACGTCCGAGTTAGCTGCAGGCTTCGATGTTAGTGATAAAACTGTTTTAATTCACTTGAAGCAAATTGGGAAGATTAAAAAGCTTGAAAGGTGGGTACCTCACGAATTGACTGAAGCAAACCGGCAAACGCGCGTCGACTGCTGCGTTACATTACTGAACCGGCACAACAATGAAGGTATTTTAAACCGAATCATTACCTGTGATGAAAAATGGATTCTTTACGATAATCGGAAGCGCTCAGCGCAATGGTTGGATCCTGGCCAGCCAGCCAAATCCTGCCCCAAGCGAAAATTAACCCCAAAAAAGTTACTTGTAAGCGTTTGGTGGACTAGTGCCGGTATTGTTCATTACAGTTTTCTCAAATCTGGCCAGACTATTACAGCTGATGTCTATTGTCAGCAATTACAAACCATGATGGAAAAGCTAGCGGCTAAACAACCAAGGCTGGTCAATCGCTCCACGCCACTGCTGCTTCACGACAACGCCAGACCACACACTGCGCAACAGACGGCTACCAAATTAGAAGAGCTTGAATTGGAATGTCTTAGACATCCTCCGTACTCCCCGGACCTTGCTCCAACAGATTACCATTTTTTTCGCAATTTGGATAACTTTTTGCAAGGGAAAAAATTCAACTCCGATGGGGCAGTCCAAATCGCCTTCAAAGATTTTATTGATTCCCGTCCGACTGGTTTTTTTAGTAAAGGGATCAATGAACTACCTATAAGATGGCAAAAGTGCATTGAAAACAATGGTTCATACTTTGATTAATTAAATATATTATATTAAAAAATATTCGACTTTTTGTTCCTTCCATACAAAACGCCAATTTCATATGTAAGGACCTAATATATAGACATGGCAAAGGTAGAATTTTAAGTTTTTCAAATAGTGGCTCTCACAGAGAGGAGGCCTGTGTCCCAGCAGTGGGAACATTATAGGCTGATATAAAAAATGAGCTCCACAAATTGTTCGGATACATTTTGATAATTTGATAATGCCGTATCTATGTACGGATGATACACATAGTGACACTACTGCTCTTTTAGCCTTGTGTGGGATCACACGTCTCACATAATATAAGTAAAAACACCTTCTAATATATAAATAAATGGATAATAAACGTATTATTGAAATTCTTAAAACGGACTTTCCTTTGGTGTTCCTCCATTAACCCTATTGATCCAATATTGGAGGAGGAAATAGGCGAGAGCCAAACCTCGAATTATGACTTTCTACTTAGGCTTTTTCAAAAGTCTCTCCGACCGCATTTCCTCTTAAGGCCTGTCCCTGTGACATTATAATATCCATCTTATCGGGTTAATCCTAATGTAAACCATAGCTAAGTTTAAAATGCGCAAGTTGCAAACTGTCCGTAAATAGTTCCGCCGCGCTCGGCTGCTTGCAGCGTATTGTGCGATGAAATGCACGGATTAATTAATTACGACAATGTGTTGGAACGTGGAAGACAGGTTTTGGTCTATCATGCGGCCGTCTCGTTTATGTATCAGCCTCATTTGCACGATGTTAATTATCATTCATTGCTTATTTTTGTAATTTTATTCAACTCACACTATTTATGTATGTAGGTATCTACTTATTTGTTACTATTTTTATTTTTTTCTTGTCTCACGCATATTTTATTTAAGTAAGTAGGTATGCATACACACATCACGTTGCATCGTAAAGCTGATTTACATTCGTCACCTCACACATCAGGTCCAGTTGAAAACCAGCGTCAGGCACTAGTTGTCTGGCATTATTGCTGAACTGGACCTTTTTGGCGCAGCCGTGAGGCACACTTTCCTGCTAAGTATTTACATCGGACCTTACGCTTTATATTTGATCTTTGTTTTGTTTTTTTTTTATCTGATGTATCTAGTGTATTGTGTGTCCTTTAGTCTGTGCTAAATAAATGTATTTTCTTTCTTTCTTTCTTTCTTTCAAAAAGGACAAAATGGTAACAATGCCAGCAGCAGAGCAACACGAAACAAATTAAAGTTGAAATAGAAATATGCCATGCATGAAGTATTTGTGCCCACGGACCAGTTGTAACCCACTAGTCAATTATAACTTTATAAAAGAAATATGGTTTCTCAAGCATGTTTTTAATAATTATTGTGTAACTATCTGCCTAGCCTTTTCCCAAATATGTTGGGGTCGACTTCCAGTCTAACCGGATGCAGCTGAGTACCAGCATTTTACATGAAGCGACTGCTTATCTGACCTCCACAACCCAGTTACTGGGTAATACGATACCCCTTGGTAAGACTGGTTGTCAGATTTTCGGGCTTTTGACTACCCGTAACGACTGCCAAAGATCCACGAACGACAGCCGGGACCAACGGCTTAATGTACTTTCCGAGACACGGTAGGGTCTTCATTGAATTGTATAGCCTCAGGCTGAGGCTTATACATTATAGGCCGAGGCCCTCAGCCCATAATGTTCCCACTGCTGGGACACAGGGTTCCTCTCTGTGAGATGGAGTAGGCCGTAATCCACCACGCGGGCCCAGTGCGGGTTGCTAGATGTCACATGTCTTCGAATTTTTGGTTCTAGGACATGCCGGTTTCCTCACGATGTTTTCCTTCACAATTTTAGGAGCAGTGGTGATGAATTGATAATTTAAACAAAGTAAAGCGTCTGTCTGGGTTCGAACCTACAACCTGCAACTTTTAAGTCGCAGCCAGTGGCGTGCATTGCATATAGGCATATAAGTAGTGCCTACCTCGATATATCAACATAAGTCTGTCAATTACATTTCAGTGTGTGTGCCCCACAATTAAGAAACTCACTAAATAATTTTCATTAGGTATGAACTTAGTTCCTGCCGGGGGTCCCCCGACCACGTGTTTATTTTTCTGATTAGTGACCGCGTCTGCGTAGACTAGACCCGGCCTAGTGCCTACCTATTCTGAAAACCAATGCACGCCACTGGTCGCAGCCACTGGACTACTACTGCTGTTTAAAAACTATGGAGACATCTTTGTTTTCTACAAATCATTCATAAAATTATTTATATTTTGTAGAAAAACTTTTAAGGGCCTATACTACCTCAAATGGCTTAGCGTGATCCTCCGTTATGTCGAAAATACTGCACCATTAATTTTAAAATAAATATATGATAAAGTTGAGGATTAATGCTAAGTCTTATGTTAGACGAAAACACGATTCCATAAAATTTTCTCGATAGAATAATAATCCAAAGTTACCTCTAACCCGAACAATAAACCGCTGGTATTAAAAAAATACTTCAAATTAGATCATGAAACTTTGCATACTAACTGAACATACTTTAAAGCAGGTCTTATGTTATTTATTTTTTTATATATACCATTATTTTCACTGTAAAAAGCAAATACCTAAACTATTGGCGCTGCCTGCCGCCCAGCACCGCACTCTGTCTCGCTCTCACTCAGTCCGCGAGCAGTATCGTATGAGTGAGATAAAGAGTGAATTTTAGCTGAGGTAGTATAGGCTCTTAAGTAAATAACATTTACCTAATTTACATTAAAACGTTACACGCCTGATTGTTTGATTTAAAGCCCCATAAAATTGTCAACAAAGCTGGCAAGATTTCGTAAAAGTTCAAAACTTCGATATCGTTTACGACACCGTTATTTTAAGGGTTGCCGTCATTTTATGGGGCGGATATTATTTCACGGTGATAGAAAAATAGGAGTTGATACAGTCTGTCATTCGTAGATCTTCGACAGTTGTTATCGATAGTCAGGAGCCCGAAAGTCTGATAACCAATCTTGCCAAGGGGTACAGTTACGTAGAAATATAAAAAAGCCTTCATGGAAACCAGTTACGAAACTTCGGTTTCCGTGACGGCCGAAGCGACCGGAACTGGGTTTTGGTGGTCAGATAGGCTGTCGCTCCATGAATAAAATACTGGTATTCAGCTGCATTCGGTTAGACACTAAACCGACCCCAACATAGTTGGCAAAAGGCTAGGCAGATAACAACTATATTGTTGAGGTTACAAAAAAAACTCAAACTCAAAGCATTTATTTCAATTAAGCTATTTACAGGCATTTTTAAATTCTCAAAGGTTTTTCAGAAAAATGAAGCTAGTTGCCTATTGCAATGCAGTAGTAGGTTTCTATGGAGTAGAAAGAGCAAGACATTCCTAGAAACTTCTTTAAAATTATATTGTAACAAAAAAATGTAGTATGGGATTTGTTAAGGACTGCTTAGTAAACTAACCACACTGAATTTCGTCCCCAACCCTGCGCGGGATTCGCCGTAGTTTGTCAGGTCCAGGATAGTCCGCGAAATTCAAATTCTCTTCCTTTTTTGCAATTTACAAGTGAATATTATGTAGACTGGATATTTATTTATATAGATATTTACATAATATAAGCTAACATATAAACTATAATAATATGTACAATTATATGAAGAAATAAACAAAATAATCATAGGGCATCAAAGAATTCGTCCGCATCGCTGTCAACAGGAACAGTGCCCAAGAGGCTGGCAGCATTGCCACGTTGTATGGCAATGCTAATTCTTTGGCCAATGAATAGGCCAGCCCTCTAGTCACGTGAAGAGTCGACTAACCGCTTGGCGATATCTCGAAAATATTATGTTGATCAAAATATGATTTGCGGCCGTAAGATTATTGTTTACAAAATTATGTACAGTAATCATTAATACAACTCTTTCGCTTCATATTACCCTAATAAATGACTATTCCAAGAAATTTTAGGTCAATTCTAACTGAGAAAATTGTATTGATGATTTAAATTCTGTAAATACAAATATGTTACGGTCGCAAATAATATTGCTATCAACATACAACTTGAACTGGGCCAAACTTACGACCCAATGGGTCCCTCTTAATGGCAAACGACATCGCGGCAGGCCCAGACGGAGATGGCGGGATGAGCTGGACTCCTTCAACAAGAACTGGTCCTTAGCAGCTTCGAACAGAGAGAAGTGGAAAGAGAGTAGGGAGGCCTTTGCTCTGCAGTCGGACGTCACAGGCTAATAATAATAATAAATACAACTTGACACAGACCTGCAAATAGCAAAAAACGTAAAAAGAAATAATTTCGCGGGCTACTTAGCGCACCCCTCTTAATTGAAATATACAAACAACACAACAGGAATAAATCAGACAAGAAAACACGGCATACTTGGCAAGATGAGAGACCTCAAAACGCTAGTTCCTGTTTGTAACGTCAGATCAAAATTTATGGCCACCATAAAAGTCTATTCGACGGTAGGTGTACAATAAAAGTTTCCAAGAGTTGTTCAAGTCTTTGGAAATAAGCCAAGAATAGGCAAAATTTTATTTTATGATATCAAATCGATGGCATTTACTATATAAGATTAAGAGATTGTGAAAAGTTATCTGGCTGTGTTGGCTTTTCGGTAAATTAAAATTTGTTATTTTGC
Source organism: Amphipoea oculea (assembly GCA_945859645.1). NCBI lineage: Eukaryota > Metazoa > Arthropoda > Insecta > Lepidoptera > Noctuidae > Amphipoea > Amphipoea oculea. Next base: position 9,745,134 of record OX243891.1, on the reverse strand, counting down.
TTTATGACGGTGTGGATGGCGCAGTGGTTAAGAGATTGGTTTCTGCGCTACAGGGTCACAAGTTTGATCTTGTCTGAGTCTCCTATTGACACAAACTGTAATGTGAAATTAAATTAGCTAGAGAAATTCTATAAACGTGATGGGTATCGATAAATAAACACGATAATAAAAAGCGGCCAAGTGCGAGTCGGACTCGCCCATGAAGGGTTCCGTAGCAGCAACTAACATAATATAAAAGTTCTTGTAGTTCGTTGTAACTTTGTGAAAGGTAAATTGCGGTTTTCGATTTATGACGTATTAAAAAAAAACTACTTACTAGATCTCGTTCAAACCAATTTTCGGTGGAAGTTTACATGGTAATGTACATTATATATATTTTTTTAATTTTATCATTCTCTTATTTTAGAAGTTAGAGGGGGGGGGACACACATTTTACCACTTTGGAAGTGTCTCTCGCGCAAACTATTCAGTTCAGAAAAAAATGATATTAGAAACCTCAATATCATTTTTGAAGACCTATCCATAGATACCCCACACGTACAGGTTTGATGAAAAAAAATTTTTGGAGTTTCAGTTGTAAGTATGGGGAACCCCAAAATTTATTGTTTTTTTTCTATTTTTGTGTGAAAATCTTACTGCGGTTCACAGAATACATCTACTTACCAAGTTTCAGCAGTATAGTTCTTATAGTTTCGGAAAAAAGTGGCTGTGACATACGGACGGACGGACAGACAGACAGACAGACAGACAGACAGACAGACAGACAGACATGACGAATCCATAAGGGTTCCGTTTTTGCCATTTGGCTACGGAACCCTAAAAACCGCCCATTGTGTCACCCATTGTAAAGTTTCTATATGTATATTATGTATGTCTGTAATTTATATGGTGTACCTACATAATAAAGAGTATTCTATTCTATAAAACAAAAAAAAATTATGGTTGGTTTTTTTTTTTCACTATTGGCATAACGGACAGTCCCCTGTGCAGGGCTAGCATGGAGGCTGATGAAACCGTTGCGCATGTGCTCTTTGAGTGCACAGGCGTCACCCAGATTAGATCAGAGACCCTCGGAACACCCAAATCATACACAGACATTCTCAACAGACCAGGAGACCGAGTCAGCTTCTGGAGGGAAGTGGGCTGGTTGAAATAACCACCGACGGCCGCCATGGCTCACGCACAATGGTCCATTTGAAGGACTAAGTGCGGAAACCAAACCCATAACATAGAACATAGATGGTTGGTTTTCAGCTGCAAACAGTTAGACTGGAAGCCGACCCCAATATAGTTGGGAAAAGGTTAGGCAAATTTATTTAAAAAAACAAAAAAAAAAACAAAAAGTTTATTTCAGTACCATGTACAACTTTTACAGTGATCTTACATAGGGACCTCCTTTTAAGTAAAGATATACCTGTGCTAGGAGGCCCCGCTCTTCAATGCCATATTATAAATGGTAAAAGTGGTGTACCAAAACATACCAAAGAAAATAAAAAATTTAAGGAAAAAAAAAAAATAATAATAATAAACTAAAATATGTGTGTGTGTAGGTGGGGGTGTGTATGTGGGTGAGTGAGGGTGTGTGAGGGTGTGTGTGTGAGTGAGGGTGCATGCGTGCGTGTATCTTTTCAACTCATATTGACGATGCTTGCAGCAACAATTCAATATCATCATAGGTCTTCAGGTTTAGCCATTGAACTATTGCCTTTTTGCAGTCTTTAGTAGTTATGGGATAGATATTGATTATTTTATTAATTTTATTATACAGGGCAGCGGAATTTCTATTGAATTGTCTTTTAGCGTATTTAGTTTTAACGAATTCTACTGGTGCAGCACGGTATTTTCGTCTTCTTTCCTGAGAGTGAGGGTCATAGGGCAGGACTTTGTGTAATTTTAAGACATTATTTAATTTTATAATATGTAGATACACAACACGTCTTTAGAGTTCCGCTAGCAAATTTAATTAGACCTTGTATATGCTGACTGGTTAAGTCAGCAAGGTGATATTGGGGCCGACTTCAAGTACAGACGCACATCAAGCATCTACCCGAAACTGTCAAACAATCAGCCTTGAACCTTATGCTGTAACAATAAAGTTAAAAATCTATTAAAGAAATTTGACTGATTGTAGTAAATACGTGCTGGCGTCTGTAAATTTAAGTATCGCTAGTCGTGGAGGCAATTTTAAAATGTTGTAAACAGTTTTAAATTGTTGCAAACCTGTGTAAACACATTAAGCCTCTCTACCACCTCGCTGCCTGGCTTATTACCTATATTTTTACGACGGCATTACGCTAGATTCTGAAATACTTTGTAGCAGAATCAGATACGAGAGAACTGGGTTGCAGTGGCGTGCATTGCATATAGGCATATAAGCAGTGCCTACCTCGATATATCAACATAAGCCTGTCAATTACATTTTAGTGTGTGTGCCCCACAGTTAAGAAACTCACTAAATTATCATACCTAACAAAAGTCAAAATCTTCATACAAACACGCGCGGCAGTAGGCAGTCGCCGGGCGGCCTACTCGGCTCCCGTACTATTCGCACATTGTCATTGGTCTTTACTCGTTCAAGTTAACACGACAAAATTAAAAATACGTACGTCTCACGCGTAATACCATGACGTTCGACCTTCGCAATTTATCACCCTTAAGTAGGCATGCCTACTCAAATAACCACACTTTTGACTTCACTTTTTTTTCTGATTAGTGACCGCGTTTGCCTAGACTAGGCCCGGCCTAGTGCCTACCTATTCTGAAAACCAATGCACGCCACTGATGAGTTGTGGAGGTCAGAAGGTCTTCACGTAATTTAAAACGTTCAAAATCTAGTCGCCGTCTCATCTCGGCGACAAACAATGTAAAAAACTTGGCAAAAATGTAGGGAAATTCGAGGTAAGTATTTTTGACAGATTGAGACTGAGATCAGACTGTGAACGTTCTTGCCCCTCAGATAGGTAGTCGCTCCATGCAAAATACTGGGGAACACCCAAATACTCCGAAATATTTTATTCCGAATTTCGATGTTCCGATTTTTAAAAGTCCGAATTTCATAATACCTAAGAATCATAATGCCTAAGAATCATAATGCCTATCATTAAAAATCACGAAATTTATTTTACCGAAAGTCATAAATGCGGCTTGTTTGTTTTCCGATTTTCATATATTCGAAGAATCAAATGCTCGATGGGTTCTCGGTCCGAAAATAGGCATTCCGATTTTCAATACTCCGAATTATTTCCGTTACCGTTACCGCACCCGAACTCAACGAACGCAATAGATGACGTAGGATGCAAGAGCGAGCGAAGGGCACCCCGAGGTTCGGTTTGGTTAGGTTACTTTAAACCCTTTACACAGAAATAGGGGCCGCGCGAAGCGGGGCTCCATCGACATAGGATGTAAGAGCGAGCGAAGGGCACCCCGAGGTTCGGTTTGGTTAGGTTACTTTAAACCCTTTACACAGAAATAGGCCCCGCGAAGCGGGGCTCCGTCGACATAGGATGCAAGAGCGAGCGAAGGGCACCCCGAGGTTCGGTTTGGTTAAGTCACTGTAAACCCTTTACACAGAAATAGGGGCTCTATTGTTGGTTTTGTGCCATCTATATTCTTACAATTGGAAATATGTGTTTATTTGTCTTGCTAATTAGTTTTACAAAGCGTTACTATTTCGGAATTCTAATTGATCGGTATTTTAATAATCGGAATTCGTATTTTTGATGTTTCGAATTATCATTAAGTCGGACTTTTTGTTATTCGATCTATTGAAACTCGGTATTTTGAGAATAGTAATTATAAACGTTAGGGATATTGGAATTATTAAAATAGGAGGAATGATAAATCGAAGTTGTTATAAAAGGAATTTTGAACCATTCGGAATTATGAATATCGGTATTTTGAAATTCGTATTTGTGGCTTTCGGAATAAAGTTTTTCGTATGAATGTAGTGTACCCAAAATATTGGTATTCAGCTGCATCTTGTTAGACTGGTAGCCGACCCCAACATAGTTGGGCAAAGGCTAGGCAGACGATGGATGATATCAAATCAATAAATCTTTCCTGAACTAGGTAATAGAAATTGAAACTCAATTCAAAACTTATTGGATATTATTGTGCAGCTAAATTAGGTGCCAGCCGGCGAAGTTCAGCCGAGAAACCGATTCGAAAATTAATGGTCTGCAAGTTTTCAACTGAAACTTTTCAAATTATCCCCTCTCGGTATTTTTGCAACGATGTACTTTTTGATACTTTTGCGGTTGATTCATTGTTTGTTGTTAATGGGTTGTTTTAAAGAAAATTAGTGCTTCATCATCTGCCTAGCCTTTTCTCAACTATGGGGTCGGCTTCCAGTCTAACCTGATGCAGATGAATACCCGTATTTTACATGGAGCGACTGCCTATCTGACCTCGACAACCCAGTTTCACGATACCCCTTGATAAGCCTGTTGTCAGACTTTTGCTTTATGCCAACAAATAAATAAAAAAGTAGCACTCCGGGAGTGCCGACAGAAGTGAAAGTGTGTTTTTTAACCGTCATATAAACAAAACACAAACAGAATACTTTGCCATCACTTACATTGGAAATACATTAAAACCGAGTACATACCGAGAACAGCCGAACACATCCGAAGCGGTGTCGGTTACGGTAACAGTGGTGCGAATTCAATCGTTTTTTCCCATCTCAAAAAATGCCCAACGCCCAATACAGTAAGCCCTTTCTGCCATAGTAATACGACCTATATTACCCTGGCATATACATACGACAGCCTGTGAGAAGGTTACACGCTAATAGGTCGTTCGGTCGATTTCCGCTTCGGAACGAAAATAAGTGTAGCATTCGGAAATATAGATGTTTGTGTTTCAAAACAGGATGCTGAACTACTATTAGATTGGGGTCGCTTTCATGTATTAACATACACATATACAGGGTGAATTTTCCAAGTGGGCGTGGATGGCCGAATCGGAAACTATGAGGAATAGCAAAAAGTACTCAAAGGAGTTGCGGGCTCGATTTTGATGAAAACTAGAACTGCATCATTGGATTTTTGAAAAATCAATATTTCTAGCCAGGAATCGAACCCGATGATTTTGAAAAAAAAAACACCATTTGATAGTGTCGCTACTAATTTAAGAATCGAATTCTGGGAAGTAATGACATACGGCAAACTAAAATAAAGAGCTCATTTTTTAGTTTGCCGGATGTCATCTATACCTATAAAATTCAAAGTCCTGACTGACTGACTGATATATCAACGCACAGCCTAAACCGCTGGTCCTATAGACATGAAAGCAGGATGTGTTCTTTGTGAAGAGTAGATATCCACTAAGAAAGGGTTTTTCGAAATTCCACCCCTAAGGGGTGAATGGGGGGAGGGTGAAATTTCACGCGAACGAAGTCGCGGGCGGAAGCTAGTTACTGCATAAATGCTGGTCAGAAACCTACAAAAATAGTCTAGTAAAACTATCAACAGACTAATAATACTTTAGAGGCATGAGTTCAAATAATAGTTCCACAATCTAATTCAAATACCACAAATGCCAACCGTAATCCTATTCAAATCGGTACCTTTCACTACGCGGCACGCCCGCGATTGGCCGTCAGCCAGTCTACTCCTCAACGGACAATATTGCCGACTGTTGCCAACATGGGCTTTCCTGTCCATCCGTCTTGATCACCCTGACTTACCAGACGAATTCCTACAGATTTATCTATGGATAACTGTAAGTGCTAAATGCTGCCAAAGCGTTATACTCTTTGGTAGATTAATGTTATGGTTGTAAACAAAGATGGCGGCTGAGCATAGACAATTGATTTGAGTGGTCGGAAATTCGGATTAGGTGAATATGCGTGAACGGTTCAAAGGATCAGCTCTAGTTTGATTTCCTGGTGTTTATTTTTTATTATTTTTTTTGCTGAATGGGCCTGTTCGTGACCTCGATCACGCCTGATGGAAAGCGATTAATGAAGTCTATGATGGAACGAGCGTGTCCAGAACATGCCTAAGGCACTGGAACTCCCACGCATTGACGAAACACAGCAGGCTGCTTGACTCCGGATTCCGGTGTTAGGGTGGTCGCAAACCAGGCGGGTGTTAGCCCTACCTACCGCCAGAGAAGAATTGGTCAGTCAAATAAGGTGTTGGGTGTGACTGTCCAGGATGCGCCGAGCGCGAGCGTTCAGTTGAGTAACTGGCGGAACAAACTGCGCTACACGAGGCTTCTTCATGCATCCCAGAATATTTTCGATTAATTTAATTTTATTATGATCGGTTTTTTAAAACAGCTGCACGGGCTGACTAATGGCTAATCAGTGGTCAGTCCGTGGATGTCCATCCATTACATATCAAAGCCCTCTGTGCCACATAAACCCGTTGGCCCGACTATCATTCCTAGATCTTTGACAGTCGTAACTGGTAGTCAGAAACTCGAAACGCTGACTACCAGTCTTACCAAGGGGTATCGTGTTACCCAGTAACTGGGTTATGGAGGTCAGATAGGCAGTCGCTCCATGTAAAATACTGGTGATCAGCTGTATCTGGTTAGACTGGAAGCCGACCCTAACATAGTTGGGTAAAAGCTAGGCAGATACTGTTATATGATACTGTGTACTAGGCTGATATGCTGATGTTAATGCTGTTTTGGTGCTGATCCACGCGTCATGTTCGTGAACGGGCGCCGTTGGTTGAGACTGGTCATCTCTTAACTGCCAAGGCTTATTTTTAATCTTATTTTTTTAATTGTTTCTTCATTTGTGTTTTTTTTTATATTGTTCTCACATTAGGGATTTCGCCCCGGGAGTCTCGATTCTCGAAATCCCGGGAGTCTCGCCACTTTTATCATCGAGACCGAGACCGAGACTTAATAAAAATTCCCGGGAATTTCGAGACCAAATGTTTCGGTAGAAAAACATTAGAAACACCTATATTATCTCCGGAAATAGAGTTAAATAGAGAAATAGAAATGGTTAAAACTAACACCCAAAATCCTGTTTCTGCAACTCGAAATCTCTGCAGAGATGAATTTCAGATGATGATAAACGTTGAAAAGGTATTACACGAAAATGGTGGTGAGAAGGGGAAATATCTTTCTCTTTGTTACAAGTATCTTCTTACTATAACTCCTACTAGTGTAGAAGCAGAACGTGCTTTCTCGATAGCAGGATACTTTTGTAACCGCCTGAGATCCCGTTTGTCAGATGATATGATATCTGCACTAAGTGTTTTAAGAACATACTATCTATCTGGAAAGCGACTTAACTGAGTGATTATGACAGTACCTAATGTAAAAAAAGATATTTAACACTTTTCAATTGGTTGATTTTTATTAGAAGATTATTTTTGTTTTAAATTTTGTTTTGTTTAAACAGACTAATTAATATTAATAAGTCGAAAGAACTGATTTTAAATTTTCGTTTTGTTTTGTTTGAATGTAACTTTTCGATTGGTTGATTTTTATGAGAAGTTTTGTTTTAATTTGAATTTTGTTTTCTATAAACAGAGTAATTATAATTATTAATAAGTCATAAGATTCTAGTGCAAGAATTATAGAGTTTTCGTTTTGTTTTGTTTAAATGTTTGGTCAGGTCAATCGACATTTATAAGTTTATTTATACCAAAATTACCGAAACTTAAGGAAAGGGTATATTTTTAATATTTTACTAGATAAAACGACTACTTAGATATAAGCTTTTTTTACCAGTTCCTAATTAAAAAAGACTAAACATTAGAATTAAGAATAAAGAATTAAGTAATAACCTGAAAGTCTGAATTAGGTACTTCAAATATTGCTATCTTATTTTTTTCTATTTGTTATAATATTCTATTGTAATGTTGGGTTTGGTCAGATTGATCAAAGAGTAAATTTGTAATAAATGTGATTTATAAACAGTTACAATCGTAATTATCATTTACTTCACAGTTCACCACCACTCACTTCAGTCAGTTTCACGTCCCTCACCCTCTTATAGTTTATCATTTACTAAGTCAAACTATGTCATTGCCATTTCTTTTATTTTTACCAAAATAAGTCTAGTTTACCTTCCAAAACAATATTAAAATCACCATTTTCTTGCACACCTGCAATACCTCCATCCATAACGTAACGTATCCGTAAAAAACCATTCTAATATAAAAAACACGTGGGTCTCGAATTTCCCGGGAGTCCCGGGACTAGCTTCCGAGGTTCGAGACTGGTCCCGGGACTGAAAATGCTTCCGAGACCGAAATCCCTATCTCACATAATATAGAAGCAACAAGAATAATGTACCCAGGATTTTGTAATATCTTGATTTAAATGAGTGTCCATAGAGTTTCTTGCCCGTTCTTCTCCATAGAGATCTACGTTTTGGAATGGGCAACTAGCTTCAATCAGCTTTCTGACTAACTGACCGACTATTTAATTTTGACAATTTAAAGGTGCCTGTACATGGTTTAATTGAAATAAATGGTTTGAGTTTGAGAATGCACCCCAAATTGACGTACTACCATTTCAAATTCCAGGAACTCCTAGTCACTCTATCCACCTTACTCCGAGGCTCAGTGTACGAGCGTCTCCGCTGGGCCTTCCGTCTGTATGACGTGGATGGCGACGGTGCCATCACGCGGCAGGAACTGGCAGAGGTGGTGGTGGCTGTGCACGAACTGCTGGGCAGGAGGGCGCCGCCGGGGTCACCAGCTGCGAGGCTGGACGATGCTAAGGCTAATGAACAGGTGTGGATTAAACTCTTAATTATTATCAACTAAGTGCGCCCCGCGGTTTCACGCGCGTAAATGTCGATCCCATAGGAATATCGGGATAAAAAGTAGCCTATATAGTTAATCCAGGGTGTCAATTATGTTATTCTACTCCAACCAAATCTTGAAAACCTGGAGCTAAATCAGAAAAAAATTAATAATTTATAATAAATGAGGATTGTAAAAGAATTTTGAAATAATTAAAAAATAAAAATTAGTTAAAAGTAGTGTAGCAGTATCTACAACGCCACATCATACTGACGTCACGCAAAATCCTGCATCTCGCAAGCAGGGTTTACCGCGTAACTAACAAAGATACAACGGCGCGACATGAACCATCGGGCAGTTGCCCGCCAGACACGACACCCGTCTGGTCGGAGGATCCTCCCTTTTCTATGGAGGATGAGTGAACTTTACACCCTGTTCCTCATACCTCTATCGTAGTTTTAATTTAGGTGTATCTTGGGTATCAGAATTTATTTAAAAAAAAAAGTTAATTTTGGACTTTCAGCATCCGTGGTAGAATCAGCTTCAGCCATTTGTAAATTAAATATATCTGTCAACCTTACCTTAAACTGGGCTCCACCAGTGCCTAAAAACTAGACCTTCGAACTGATATTAAACCAGTAGATCATACTTTACCACTATCGGCTGGTCCGCTGCTGGATTTCACCAGTGTCCACAAACCAAGTATTAAAAGTAAATCTAACTTAACAATACAGGCAAATTCACAATAAAACATTTCGATTTCAAGGTGGACCGCGTCTTCAGGAAGCTGGATCTAAACCAAGATGGCGTCATCACGATCGAGGAGTTCCTGGAGTCTTGTCTTAAAGATGACGTTATAACCAGGTCACTGCAGATGTTTGACACGGGGCTATGACGGCAGACCGACGCAGCGCATGCGGCATCACCCGTCAGGTACCGGTACTGTCTATTGATGATCACGACTTTTTTCTCCGTTTTCACCTATTCTTGTATAGGGTTGCCAGGTCTTAAAACCGAAAAGCCGGACAGACCAGCCAGTTTAGCCAGACATTTGGATAAAAAAGCAGGTCGCCCTTAATTTTTTAGTCTTAGTATAACACGACAATTTTTTTTTTAAGTAAAGCTAGGCTTTTTTATCATTTATTATACACTTAGAGTGGGGTGGTGATGAAGAGTGACGGGGAGGCGGGGGCGCACCGCGCACGCTTTGGTCAAATTTAGGGTCGGTTCACATCTGACGGAAAATGCGTCGGGCGTAACTTCGATTGCGTCTATTTATTCGCTCGACGCACGTGAAAGGTTGAATGCTTTGTCATATAATTGTCTGTTCTGGCGTTACGCGACCGATAATACGCGACGCATCTTCCGTCAGATGTGAACCAACCCTTAAAAAGCCTAACAAAAGCCGGACAGGCCGGACACCGTCTGATTTGGCTGGATACGCAACCAAAAAGCCTGACTGCCTCCGGCTTTATCCGGACGCCTGGCAACCCTATTCTTGTGCTGTGTTTGCAACACCAAACAAATTTTCAAAATCTGAATTTTAGAGACAGAGGGTCACTTATTCCTTGCTTGGGTAACGGGATACTAATAACTGCCCAGCCCCCTTATTCACAAACACTCGATATGCTTCCGTATCGTATCGAACATTAATCATTGTTATCGTAGGAGTCTTCTCAATGCTGTTCAAAAGTCCAAAATCCGAAAATGTTGTCAGTTTAAATCAAAAAGACGCCCGCTATTCTTCAAACAGCTATTTGCTGTTGAGGGGAAGTCAAATCAGGTCATCGAAATGTCAGGTTTTCGATACGATAGCCTGTCGTATGTTTGTGAATCAGGGCTCTGGTCTCGTGGTCGCATGCGCGACTGTTAAGCGTGATGATTACGGGGCTCCCTTTTCCGCACTTAGACTCCCATTTGGTCCGTTGTGCGTAGGGATTCGGGCTAACAGAGCCAGCCTAGCTCAGTCCAGAAGCACAGACGCTTCCTGGGAGCTTCGCAGGCTTCACGGAGCGACCTCACTTGTTGAGCGTGGGGTCCTGGGTTCGATTCCCGGGTCGGGCAAAGTGTTAATGGGTTTTTCTATTGGGAATTTCTTAGTGACAGCCCGGAGTTTAAAAGTTGGCGGTGTGATACCCCCGTGCCTCGGAAAGCACGTTAAGCCGTTGGTCCTGCGCCTGATCTCTCTCCGGTCGTGTCGGATTGCCGTCTCTTCAGACTATGAGAGTGAGGGAAGAGAGAGTGCACCTGTGTCTGCGCACGCACTTGTGCACTATAATATCTCCATGAGATTGGTCGCCATTGCCGAAATTCGTTCTGGAGGACTTAATTTTTTTTTTTTTGCAGGATACCCAGTAACTGGGTTGTGGAGGTCAGATAGGCAGTCGCTCCACTTAAAAATACTGGTATTCAGCTGCATCCGGTTAGACTGGAAACTGACGATAAAGTTGTTGGGAAAAGGCAGGCAGATGATGATAAATCATGCATAATCAGCCTATAATGTTGCCACTGCTGGGACACAAGCCTCCTCTCTTAGAGAGGGAGTGGGCCATAATCCACCACGCGGGCCCAGTGTGGGTTTGTGAATATCACGTTTTCGATTTAGGAAGCGAAAACTTCTTTAGGCGAGTTGGGCATTTTTCGAGATGGGAAAAAACTATTGAACTCGCGCCACTGTTACCGTAATCAACACCGCTTCGGATGTGTTCGGCTGTCCTCGGGATGTACTCGGTTTTAATGTATATTCGATATGTCAGTGAGTGATGGCAAAGTATTCTCTTTGTGTTTTGTTTTCACTTCTGTCGGCACTCCCGGAGTGCCAATGTTTTTTATTCTAGCTAGGACATGCTGGGCCTCGGGATGTTTTCCTTCACTGTTTTGAGAGCAGTGGTGATGAGATTAAATACACAAATTAAAATGTCTGACTTGATTCGAACTCACAACCCGTAGGTCGGGGCCACACCAGTAGCAGTGGTTTTTTTTATACAACATTATTTTTAGTATATGCGAAACCCGAAACACGTGTCTAGTATTTTTATGTAAAGAATCTATGTACAAAATTTCAAAACTGTATCATGAATAATCACCAAGTTATAAGCTTGTTATGTTACCTGTTTGTCCGTCCAAACACATGGTCTCCCCCACCGCGTGCCTAAACGTACCGCGCGGCGATTGTATTGTAATTAACTGGTGATAACATTTTCCATCACACTTGCAGGCTTTGGACTGTCGTAATGGTCAAGTGTAGGTAGTTATTATAATGTACTTTATTCGTAAATAAATGCAGCCGTAAGCTACGAATAAGTAATTACTTATTCGTAAGCCAATATCGTATACAATGTAGTCAATGCGATTTGTTCAAAGTGGATGAAAAGTGTTAAACATCGCATTACTTAACCACAGCAGGCTGTAGGTACAGATAATAACTTTCTACAATTAACCATCTTGGCGTGTTTAAAAATGTTAATCATCACGGCAAAGCATTGTGTTTCACGATACTCTGATTGCTCCTCGTACCGCTGCACTGCCAGGAATACGTTATCACTGTTATCGTTGTTTCTGTGTACTGGACGTTTGTGTATGAGAAAGTCATGGTTACACGACACTTTTTACATACGATAGGTAAGTACACGATCAACCGAAACACAACTCGGCCTCGGCGGCCGCGCGCTCGCGATTATGCAGTTGGACCCACGCGACACGTGCGCGCCAACCAGTGGTACCCGGGTGACTGAGGTTGCTGCACCCGGGCACCCCCGCCCCGGTCGCCCCGCTCGCTGTGCGTCCGCGCCGCGCCATTGTGCGCGTATGGTAGATAACTACCTACTTAGTCGCTCCTCGGGGCACAGTATAATATACTCGGGGTGTCCAACTATTAACCTTTTTTAAATATTTTTGGGCCAAAATCTAACATGGGGTAAAAATTATTGGAATCGATTCAGTTACTTATTCTGAACAAACTATATTCAGGTTTCGCATATACTAAAAATAATGTTGTATGTTAGATGCCTCAGCCTGAGGCATACACAACATAACATAATCAGCCTATAATTTTCCGACTGCTGGGACACAGACCTCCTCTCAGTGAGATGGAGTGGGCCGTAATCCACCACGCAGGCTCAGTGCGGGTTGGCAGGTGTAACATATCTCCGAATTTTTGGTTCTGGGACATTTTTTTCCTTTGTTTCCTCACGATGTTTTCCTTCACGGTTTTGAGAGCAGTGGTGATGAAATAATTTACACGAAATAAAGCGTCTGTCTGGATTCGAACCTACGACCTACAACTCGTAAGTCGCGGCCGTTACCACTTGGCCATCACTGCTCTCTGAGGCAATCATACATATAAACAAAATCATTTGCGGCGCATGCCTCGCTCTGTCTGTATGCACCTTTAGACATGTGATAGCTTCCTAAAGATCCTTTCTTAATATGGGTTTCCTTCTTTAAGGAATTATGTCTGCCAGCCACAGAACTGTTATAAATCACCTCATCATCTGCCTAGCCTTTTCCCAACTATGTTGATGGGGTCGGCTTCCAGTCTAACTGGATGCAGCTGAGTACTAGTATTTTGCATGGAGCGACTGTCTATCTGACCTCCACAACCCAGTTACTGGGTAATACGAAACCCCTCAGTAAGACTAGTTGTCAGACTGTCGAGGTTCTGTCGACCCGTAACGACTGTCAAAGATCCACGAATGACAGCCGGGACCAACGGCTTAACGTACTTTCCGAGGCACGGAGGGGTCTCGGTATGTAAAGATGGTCACCTATCCACGGACCAACCGCGGCAAGCGTAGCTTAACCTGAACGATCGACCCGTGCGGCTGTTATTACTTAGCCATAAGCCCCTCCAGAACAGTTGATGTAATAAAATGAATCCACCTTCCTCAGGACCGTAGTAAAGCGCCGCAGCGTGCGGACGGCGCAGCTCCGACGCTGCGCATGCGCACGCGACGCGGGCTACGTGCGCGCGGGCTGCATGCGCGCGGGCTACGTGCGCGCGGCCGCCGCGTGGCTGCGCGGGCGCCGCTACGCGCACTACCTGGCCGCGCTCGACGCGTTCTACGCGCGCGTCGTGCGACCTAGGATCAGGAGCGTGTTGCTGCTGCAATTTTAGCCGCTGTTCCCGTCCGGAAAGTCTGGACGGCTTTCTGGATTTGAATGGTTTTTTGGAAGGATTTCGACTCTATTCTTTGTGTTATAGCGTTCGTTTTCTATTGTTTTTTGGTTTTTATGAGGGCTCGTTGGTAATAGCTACGAAATAATATAGAATTATAAAGAAAGAAAGAAGATTCGTTTATTGGCATGAGTATCAAAAAACACCATAAAATTAAAAAAAAAAATGATATTGTTTTAAAAACCACAAGAACCATGTCGGTTTTATTTAAAAACCGGTGAAAGTCGTTGTTCCCCAATACTAACATACACGTGTCCGTTACAATAAAAATCATGAACGTACTATGTAGGTATTTCAATAAACCCTGTACGTATATTTTGTTGCTGATGATCCGTCAGGAATAAAAACAAACAAAAGAAAAAGGGGATCCGACCGGAATGAGAAAGTTTATAGTGGACTGGCTGCGCCCCGCGGTTTCACCCGCATACGTTTCGACCCCGTGGGGATATCGGAATAAAAACTATCCTATGTCCTTTCCCGGGACTCAAACTATCTCTATACCAAATTTCATCTAAATCGGTTCAGTGGTTTAGGCGTGAAGAGGTAACAGACAGACAGAGTTACTTTCGAATTTATAATACTAGTATGGATTAGTATGGATAAGACAGAGATTAAAACAGAAAAACAACTAGGCCGAATCGGGGGGCGTATTCAGGGTTTCAAACCGGAATAACTCGAAATCAGTTGGGAACAGCACCCAAATTGCGTAACACACTATCAATCGGAATCTGAATCATTTTGAAGCAAATTGCTAATCGATTGCTTCATAAGTTCGAAGAATTTGTCTGCTCATCACGTAAATAACGCAATGAATATTGTTGAACTGTCAAAATGAAACCGATTCCGATTGATAATGTGTTACGCAATTGCCCCGCTGGATGAAATAAAGCTTAGTTGAAAGACCAAAAACAAAAGTCATTCATTCAAACTAGGCTGCAAATCGGTACTTTTTGAACATCCATTAAATAAAACAGTCCCCAAAACGCCCGCCCTTCACCACTTCCTAATGCTTTAGCTGGAAAGAAGAAGTGGCGCAACAAACTCCCCAGCAGCACAGATGTAAAGCTACTACAATCTGTCAAATTTCTTTAAGAGATTTTCAACTTTATCGCTAAAGCATAAGGTTCAAAATTGGTTGGGAAAATTTGACAGTTTCGGGTAGGTTGATGTGCTGGCGCGTGGCGCCTGTACATACCACCTTGTTCCTCTATAGGTCTTATTTATTAAATAGAGACAGTTTAAAAACATGCACCTCCTGAAAACGTAAGCACATAGGATATTCGGATTCTTAAGAATAAAGCAGAACTCCTAAATTTTATTTGAATTAAAAATTCCTCGCTCTAAACGTCATTTTTAAATCATTTTAAACTTCATTTTGCTTATTCCTTAAAAGTATTTTTTTTTTTTTAACTTAATAATAATTTTAAATACTGAATTTAATTTTAAATACCAAATATAATTTTAAATACCAAATATAATTTTAAATACCAAATATAATTTTAAATACCCAGTAGACTAACTTTTTGAAATAATTATTTTCATGGAGTCGAAACCTCTTGAAAGTCAGTATGATTTACTAAAATATCCCAAAACTATTAAATTACTATTATAAGCGCTACGTAGCAACTTTAAAGCATTGATCCTTAGATTTAAAAAGTTTTAAAAAAGGAAATAGATTACCTAGATTTTAACACCGAAATTTTAAAAAGATAACGAACTTTTTGCTATTTTTTTTTAATTCCAAGCCTGTCCTTTCACTATGGTTGACTTATTTTTTTTTTTTTTTTTTATAAAAATTTTATCCATGGTTGTGTACCGAACTTGTTTTTTTTTTTTACTTTTTTTGTAAAAACGAAACAACAGGGTAACATGCCGCTCCTAAGGTTTAGTGACATCTGGATATAATTTAGACGTGTGTTATACAAAAAAAAAAAAAAAAGAATTTTGGATGTGCTTACCACGATAATGATATTTTTTGAAATCAATCTTATTTATTTCTAAGATTCTTTTGGCTTTTTTGGTCCAATTTTATCGATTTTTATAATGATCTTTAATGAGCTTTGACATCGTTTTGGGCAATCACTTTACAATTTATTATTTTTACCCATTTTCTCATTACCTTTATTCTTCTTTGTTTTTATTTTGAAGTGAAAACTTATTGAGAGGCCCTTTGGGCTCTTTGTAAACAGTGAACGAAACTGGGGGTAGGTATACTCTCTAAGTCCGTAAACGAAGATACGACCTCGTCCGAAAAAGTTGATATGTCACAACAAGCGTCAAATACAAAGTTATCGAACGGGCAAATATCACAGTCCTTAACCTTGTAAGCGCTTGGCTAAATATCAATTGTCGTGCCCCTAGCGCGCAGCTACAAATCGATAAAAAACACAAAAATAAGGAAATACAATACATAAGGAGGAGATATCGTTGTATCGATTAAAAAATAGTCAAAAAGTTTTTATCTCTATTTAATAATGGTTTTAGTTGTACCACGCAGTTAATAGGACGAAAATAGAACGAAAAAATCGTGCATATTCGACACGAGCGGTAGGGGCGCGGAAAAATGTGTCGCATAAATGCGACACAAGCGGTCAAAAAGTTAATGTGTATTTGCCCGTTCAACTGTCAAATCAACTTGACATTCATTCTTACTTCGGTGCCCAAACTAATCTTATGTCCGTAAGTGGTATATACGGTGTAGGATTTAACGTAACTTCGGAAAAAACTACAGACATCGTGTTTAGCGAGTAGGCTACCCCTGGACCGGGTTGGTGACTCTGAATCGGGTATACTCGGCTCCGGTTGTAAGTTTTCACCAAGAAGCTTATAGGTAAAAAATGGAGACAACACTCTAAATACCTACGTGAAGCCGACTGTGGTCGGACGCTCTCTTTCTAAATACATACATATGAGAAAGAAAACACATATCACTGTCTCGTTCTTATGTATGTATTTAGAAAGAGAGTGTCCGACCACAGTCGGTTTCACGTAGGTATTCAGAGTGTTGCCTCCACTTTTATCTATAAACTTCTTGGTTTTCACTCACATCGTGTGGTCACAAGCACCCTCTTTTTTTCTCTGAAGCATGCATACGTTTCGATTTTGCTGGATAACGCAGTAATAATTAAAATAGTGCACTTCATGAAAAACTACCGAAATAAACCGAGGAATTGAATAAAAAATATTATTATTTACGATTAATATAATAGGAAACAGTTTTGCGAACTCCATTTTATGAATGGACTTAGTTTCACAAATCGTTTTTTTTTTTTTTTAATTGCGAAACTGTCTTTGCAAAAAACCACTCATTCGTATTTAGGCTGTGTTCACACTGCAAACTAAACAGTTTTATTTAAAATACTCAAAACAGTTTTTCACCTACATTTTAACAAGTTTTGACTGTTTAGTTGCGAGTGTGCACGCTATCATTGTTTCCTTACAGCAATAGTCTGTCTAAGCTCAGGTTCACGATGTTTTTACGCGACGATTTTTATTCCCGCACTGGATTTTCGGTATTGAGCTGAGCATTGAAAAATCGAATAGAGCGCATCCCAGCGTGTCAAGCAAACACACTGTTGGCTTTTCAATTATCAACGCTAAGCAGAGCATTAAAAATTCAGTGAACGAAAAATAATCGACGCGATAAAAAATTGCCTGTGTGAACCTGGACTAATTGCAAACAGGCAGTCTTGAAACAGTCTGCGCACTGCCTTATTCCGCTTAAATCAAACCTTTTTATCAGGTGTTTTAATTAATCTAAGCATAAAACTTAGAGAATAATGTTTTAAAAATCGAACTCCAAGCAATTATCTGTCATATCACATATTTAAGTTTAATTTATTTTAGTAAATCAAAAATTTTAAAAGTTAAAGTTTTTTTGTAAAATTAGTTTGTAAGCTTTGCATTTATTTTTAAATTTAGCTGCTTTTTTTAAGTAAAAAAAATGTTGTTAATGACAAATTTTGTTAAATTAAAATCGTAAACTAGTCTTTATTTATTTAATTGTGATTATAATATAGCTGGAATTGCGTACCAATAAAATGGTTAGCATGAAGATTGTTACCAAATATTTAAATAATCACCGATTTTTTTTTTTGTTTTTACTTTAGTAAAATACCGAATACTCGATTAGTCGATTATCCTTAGTATTTCTAGTCATTAGTACCGTAACTAAATAACCATATTGATCTAGAAACAGAAATGGCTTGATTACACAGTAATACTAAAAATCTCGATAATCCCCTGGATTCGAGAGATATTATGAGGAAACGCGGTCATGTGGTCGTTGGCGTTCATTCCATACTAACGTATTTCTCTGTTTTACTTCCTGGTTAATGCTACTACCTATTACTACTACTTTTGGCGTATTTATATTAATACTAGCTGCGCCCCGCGGTTTCACCCGCGTAAATGTCGATCCCGTGAGAATATCGGGATA
This sequence comes from Amphipoea oculea, assembly GCA_945859645.1. Classification (NCBI taxonomy): domain Eukaryota; kingdom Metazoa; phylum Arthropoda; class Insecta; order Lepidoptera; family Noctuidae; genus Amphipoea; species Amphipoea oculea. Next base: position 9,726,800 of record OX243891.1, on the reverse strand, counting down.
AAAACTATCCTATGTCCTTTTCCGGGATTCTATCTATCTCTATACCAAATTTCATCTAAATCGGTTTAGTGGTTTAGGCGTGAAGAAGTAACAAACATATAAACACACACACACACTCACAAACTGTCGCCTTTCTAATATTAGTGTGATTTAGAAAAAAAAAACAATCGCCAAAAACAAAAAAATGCAGTAGTAGGTACTTAGGTACCTATATTATATCTTAAAAGAGCCGTCACGGGACGCCTGGCAGATGTGAAACATCGAAACTGTTTTGCTTAAAAAATCTGCGTGAAAGAATGATAAATATCAAAGGAAATATTAAATAAAGAAAATTCTTTATTTATAAACTACATAATTAATTCAATACCAAAATTAGAGCACGTGGCCACGCGCGCCTTTCTAACCCCGCCTTAGATTTTCTCATCAAAATATTTGGGCTAGCATCATAAACCAGGGCGAAAACAGAGGAATACGTAAATGGAATGAACGCCAATGATCACGTGACCGCCTTTCTTCCTAAAATGTAAACGATTACTCGATTTATCCAACGCCACTAGTCGGTACATCACTATAGAAAAAAAAACTATTACTAAATAAAAAATAATACAAAATGTAGTCACTAAATTGGAAGCTAATTTTAGTATTTTTTGTTGTTTTAATTTATTTTTAACTTCAATCGCTCAGTTTTAATGCTTAAGATTTTATTTTAGAAACTATGAGTGTTAATCGGCCTTCGGTTTTTAGTCGATTTTCAATATTTTGACAGAAAAAAAGATTTAAAAAAAAGAAAAAAAATGCAAAGTTTCGGTGCCGTAAAATAAAGTCTTTGTTTAAGAAATGAATAACAATTTACATTTTATTCACAAAAAAAATCGACTCAAAAATAATAATCGAATAAAACAAAAAAAATCGTCTAAAAATCGATGCCAACGATGCAACCTATATCGTAGACTACATTCTAGGTAAAATGTCTTATGAATCCTAGTACATAGATACATTATGTACTAAAATTATTGGATTTGACTGATTTCTCCTGATGTGAGCTAACAGTTCTTGTAGCTGATTTTTTCTTAGACTTTTTGTGACTTTTTTGATTTACATAGTTAATGTAAAGAAAGAAAGAAAAAAATAGCAAAAAAAAAAAACCTGGGAGCATAGACAAAAATATGAAGAGAAACAGCAAAAAATTAATCACTTTCTGGGATAGTTGGGGTATAATTGCTCTAAAAATTAATGAATACTTACATTTAAAAAAAAATCCTTGCCATTAATTATTTCATCAAAAAAGTCACAAAAGTGAAATAATACATTTTTAGCGTACTATAGTTTAAAAACTAGTAAGTATTATATAGTAAAAATAATTTTATTAAAATATACTATCAGTGTTGACGATTGTTAAAATGTCGGATTCAATGGTCGTTTTTAAATATTTATTGTAAAATTATCGATTTTCGTTTATTTTTTAATAACACTATCGTCTGCCGATTCAAATCCTTTGATTCGGACACGAATTAATAGTCCCGAAGTACTTCTTACCTGTTTCAGAGTTTAACGGCTCAGGATTTTAGAAATTGTCATTAGGCCAAGTAGCAACAGCAGCGCCCTTAGCGGTCGTTTCCGGAACTATTGTCAGACTGACATTTTTATAAGAAAATAAAATTTAACGAAAATTGGTAATTTTCACTTCTCATTACCTTTAGAAACGTTATAGACCGATAGACCGAATTTAAAACGATATAAAACTCATCTATGAGAATAAAGAACGCTTTTTCACCAAACAGGAATTGATTTTTAATTTGTATTACACATTGCACGCCATGACAGATTTGTAATTATTTTCAAAAGCTGTTGAGGAATTTTAAATATTTAAGTAATTCATTAATTAAGCCTAATTAAGTACCTCGCTATTCACCTTTCTATATTTTCAAACTTATAACTACTATATTTCAAATTTTCCCGCTTAAAATTGACACTTCATTTCAAGATGGCGGTTGTATACAATTAATTTTATTTTAATCATAAATATGTGCATACCTTACCGGTTTTCTGAGAAACCAATCGACACAAAAATTCGCCAACAGACTGCGAAAATCAGGTTGACTGTTGTAATTGGCATTGATATCATCAGCCAATCAAAACTCTAACATGAGTTTGACAGTATGTCGGCTATGTATTGTGTTGCCTTTTAAAAACCAGGTTTTTAAAAAGTGCTGTTTAATAGAAATCTGAAAATTGTTTTTGCAACAGACAAAATAAATGACATGCCTTTTTTTAAACTATCTATACCCATTGTTACATAATTACCAATGTCTAGCGATGTTAAAATTAAGTTTGAATACCCTGAAATATTTATAAAACTTGCCAATACCTAAACAATTGTTAATGGCCTTATTAATCAACAAAATAACTGTGTTGCCAGTAAAATATTAATAATTTCCTGACTTTACATCTATTTTTCCTGACTGGCGCTGATTTTGATTGATACTGTAGCTAAAATCAACTTATTTTGTAAAAAAGGTAGAAAGGTACAGACACCAGCACATCAAGCTACCCGAAACTGTAAAATAATCCCAATCAACTTTGAACTTTATACTTCGGCGATAAAGTTGAAAATCTATTAAAGAAATTTGACAGATTGTAGTAGTTTGATGTACTGGCGTCTATACATTATAATTAAACTCAACAACCTGTATCTATGATTAGTTTTGTTGAAAAAAAAGACAGAAAAAATAAGTTTATTATTGGCACAGTACCGTTTGCAAGGAACACATTCATTAGGGGTTTATTTATAAAAAGATGGTTATGAGAGAATGGCGCCGATTTCCTTGTTCACAAACTAAACTAAATTTAAGTTCAGTGCATCTTTTTCTTTCTATTTCATTAAGAAAAGAACAGAATATAAATATTAGTTTAGTCCTGTCAAATCAAGATACTCCATAGACAAATTTAGACGCGATTAAAAAATTGGCTACTAAAAATACGTCAATTTATGTCAGGCGCTGACTAATTTGACAGGACTAAACTAATAATATTATTATGTTCTGTCCTTTTCTTAATGAAGTAGAAAGAATAAGATGCACTGAACTTAAATTAATTTCGTTTGTGAACAAGGGAATCGGCGCCAATATCTAACACAAAAATGCTTTTACTCAGTTACAGAATATCTGGAACAAAAAATTGAGTAAATATGATAGCTAGTTAAATAATTACATATTTTATTATAGTCTTCAGTATTATTACCTATGTTTAAATAATAATTATTATTATGTTTAAATAATAATTATTATTATGTTAAAATAATAATTATTTTCATGTTAAAATAATTATTATTATTATGTTAAAATAATTATTATTATTATGTTAAAATAATTATTATTATTATGTTAAAATAATAATAATTATTATGTTGCCGTGCCCTAACCGGGTTTCATGTTGGAACTTATTTATATTGTAACAACATAATGTACCTACACATGAATGCAATAAAGAATTTGAATTTAAAGTTCAGTGACGTTTAAACGTCAAAAATATATGGTTAAACAAAACAAAAAACTAATTACGTACATAAAAATTAAAAAAAAAAACGGTTTATGTTGTATTCTTCAAAACCAGTGCCAATACTATCCTGCAATGATATCCTCATAATACCTATAATTATTGACTTATAGATGCCTATACTTGAATGTTATTATTTACTCTCTATTTACAATAGTTCACCTAACTGACCATACGGTCGGGGAAATTAATTTGCCGTATTATAGACATTTAACCATTTAACCGCCGGACTTTATATCAGTTGTCGTGCCCCCAAAGCCCGACAAAAAAAAAAAAAAAAAGGAAAAATAAATACCGATGAAACGAGCTGTGATGATGTAATAATAATACAGATTAAACGAGCTGTGTTATTTGGTCGTATATATACGACTCTGGCGGAATGGACACGAAAATATTTGTCGGATTAATCCGACGTAAGCGGTTAAAAGGTTAAACAACTGTCAAAAAATTTAACAGTTGTAATTTGAATTTATGGACAAATTAATTTAATAAATAATTAATTTCCCTGACTTTACCTACGTAAGTTTGATAACATCCTCAGAATTGACTTGTATTACTGTAAAACATTTTATAATTACGATTTTAATTAGTATTACTATGTATGTGCTACGTACTAGTTTAATATTAAATAAAAAACCGGTGAAGTGCGAGTCGAACTCACGCACCGGGGGTTCCGTACAAAACGGTTTTCGGATTTTTCCTTTACTTGTGCTACATGACAATGCTTCATGCCAAATTTCATGATTTTAGGTCAACGGGAAGTACCCTATAAATTTGATTCCCTTGAGTGTCGAAGTATACGTTTTTTGCGGCATATACGGCCGCATATTTTTTTTTTTGGTAACTTCGAAGTTTGATTTTTCACAGCTTCAAGGGACTGTAGACCTGAGTATATGGTGGTTTTAATTTCAACTCGATACCTCCACGCGTTCCCGAGATAAAGGTTCTTGACAGACAGACAGACGGACAACAAAGTGATGCTATAACGGTTCCGTTTTTTCCTTTTGAGGTACGGTCAGCATCAAAAGTTCAGGTCAAGTGATTTAACCTTTTAACCGCTTAAGGTAGAGGAACCAATCATGGACGGTTTAAGAATGAAAACGGTGTTTAGTAGCATTTATTGCTTCTATTCTTTTGGTATTGGAAGAAAAGGTTATATCCGTAAATAAAACATGCTTTTTATAATCGATATATTTGGCACAGGAAGTTCCTCCAAGGTTTACTTTTGAGATATTTTAAAAATGCAAGACCCCTTATCGAGGACCTATTATGAACAGTTAAATTCTTATAATGGACACCCATTCATAAACAGTATCTAGTGTTGGACACCTAGTGTTGAACACTATGTAGTATTGGACACCTAGTGTTGAACATTTTATTTATTTTCTTTTCTTGCTTTAGTTTTTCTCGTAATAACTGTTTTTCTTTTCTTGCTTTTCAAATAATTTAATGTCTTTGTTTCTTTTGCACGTTTTTCTTTTTCTTCTATCTTTTGTTTCTTTTCGTTTTCTTTTTTTCTACGTAGGCGTTCTATGTAGGGGTCACTCGGCAGTTGTTCCTTGATACGGCGCTTTTTAGTTTCCGAGTCTATGGTTCGGGCCAGCACAAGCCTCGTTTAAAAGGTGACGGAACATCACCAATTGGCGTAGTTGTAGATGTGGATAAATTGGAAGTTAAATTTGTTTTAAGCGGTGTACTGGACGTGGTTGTGGCTGCAACCGCGTTGGAATCATCAGCAGTAGGCGGCACACTGAGGGTTTGATGAGTTCTAAGCGGTGGTGCAGACATTGTTGATAAATCTGGTGAATAATCTCGTTTGGGTGCCATATTATCCGTGGTAATAAGAAAGTAGCGGTAAAGATTGGAAGTTACTTTATAAATCACCAGTCATGAACACCCAATCTTGGACAGGGCTGTCCATCATTGGGTATGAATGTAATAATTACAAATTATTAAGATATAAAGACTAGTCTCCCTTTACACAACCAGATAAAAACTAAAAATATGAGAAACACAAAAATCCAATGTTGGACAGTACTGTCCATGATTGGGTAAAGACACATTTAAGTTTCCAGTCATAAACACTTAAAAAAAAACATACTTATTTGAGAACTGAAGATGAGGTTTTGTGCAAACATGCTCCTCAGATTAATGATGAATCATTAAATAAATCAAAAAACATTCACAATATAATGTAAAGTTTTGAAAATGTCAATATAGTAACCCACCTGCGTTACGATTGTTCTAATAAAACGGTTTTTTTTTTAATCGGTTTCAGTTTCACTCACGTGACCGTAGATAATATCAAAACAATATGGCCGTCAAATGTCAAAATGAAAAAATCTTGTCCGGATATCCATAAAGTTCATAAAAAATGTGGCCATGGTAAAATAAAACTTAGGGTTTGGTTAATTTTAGCATCTGGGTTTGAATATGTCCATTATTGGTACACTGTCCAAGACTGGTTCCTTTACCTTATGTCGGATTAATCCGACAAATATTTTCGTGTTCATTCCGCCAGAGTCGTATATATACGACCAAATAACACATCTCGTTTAATCTGTATTATTATTACATCATCACAGCTCGTTTCATCGGGCGTTTATAAAGTCGGGCGGTCAAAAGGTTAATTAGCTAATCTAACTTCCAGTTAGCAGGGTTTACTACGGTTTTAAGAAACCAATAATTTCAAACTCAAAGCATTTATTTTTTCAATAAGGAGTCGTTCAGTCAGAAAGATGAAGCTAGTTGCCCATTCCAAAGCATAGTAAGTACCTATGGAGAATAACGGGCAAGAAACTCCACGGACATTCTTTTACATCAAAATATTGTTACAAAAATATTGATTGCTTTGTCAAATTATTATCAGGCAACTTATCTAGCACGTAGCACATACATAAACATATTTTTTTTAATCATTTAAAGTCTATAAAACAAATCGCAAACTGCCATCTCTTTCTACCGCATCTTCTGTCTACCCCACAATGAGATAAGGCATCATGTTTTAAAAAGTAATTCATTGAATATGACTGAGAAACTTTTGTGTCACTCTTGTATATATATTATAATAACTATGTTATTTATTTTTCGCACTATTGCAAGAAACTCAAGCGTGGGTCAGAAACTAAAATTCATGTCGAACATTTTTTTTGCAGACCGTACCTCAAGCATTTTATTCTGCGTAGCTATTCACAACCACTCGATAGGCTTCCGTACCGTATCGAACATCAATCAATGTGTTCATAGGAGTCTTCTAACTATGTTCGCAAGTCCAAAACGAGAAATTTTTGTATTTTGTCAGTCTAAGAGCTGATTTTTCAATCAACAGGTAATTTTATCCGAGGAATAATTTTAAATTTTTGACAGTTCTTCCATGCAAAATATGTCAGATTTCAATTTATTTCCACGAATAAAAATTATATGTTGATTGAAAAATTTGCCCTTAGACTGACAAAATATCTAAGTTAAATAGACGACCGCTATTCTTCGGCCAGCTGTTTGTTGTCGGGGGCAAGGTAAATCAGGTTATCGAAATGTGTGAAAACCAGTCTGACGCAACTATCTAATAAAAAAAGAAATTATGAAACGTGTACTAAACATAATGGCGGCTATCGCTGTCTCGCTTTAACATCTGCAGTCTGTGCATAGTCATTCAGTTTTTCATCTTTTTCTATGGGACTCCCGTATCTTCTTACATATAATGAACATTACTTACACTATGGTGAAAACCATTATCAAAAAGATAGCCTGTCGGATGATTGTTAATAGCTATGCGGAAAGATTATACATAATAATATGTAGGTATAACGCCTGTACCCTGTATTTCGCGAAAGATTCGACAGAGGTGTATAAACACCAAAAAAAGTGAGAAATGTATAATTATAATGTTCCTTTTTAATTCAATAAAAAATTTAAGACCCATGCTTGTATCTATGCCAATTTTAGGCGCCCTTTCATATAATCATGTAAGCAATGAATTTGAAGATATAAACTGTCATGGCTGCCGATTTGGCGCGAAGAATTTCTCTATGTCAACTATCAGCTTATTTTTTTTTCTTATTTGAAAAGCAGCAAAATTATCCGTTCGAGGGATCAAAATCTCTGTAAAAATCTTACAGTGAACACTTAGGTGACTTTAAGCTGTCATAGTGTGAATCCTTGGATACATCAGGTGGAATAACTGCTCTTTCCTAGCTCAATTCATCTAAGATTTCACGGTGAAGTTTTCTGACTGCGTACCAGAAGTTTTTTTTTTTACTTTAACGAGAACTATGAATATAGGTTTTTTTTCTGTCTTGTTCAACCTGTCAGACAAAAAACTGCAAAGGGGTTAGAAGATTTTTGTATGGAGGGTGGCCCTAAGGTCGGTCGCCATTTTGATTTTTTTTCAGAATCGCGGTGCACAACAAAAGTTATATATTTAGATAGAGGACACTTATACAAACAAAAAATATAATATAACATAATATCCTAAAGCGTCAGGTTTCGGAGTTATTCACCGAAATATAATTCTAAAACAACAAGGATTTTTTTGTTTTTTGGTCCCTCCAGGTAAGCATATTGAACTATTGAGGTAATAGAAACGTTATGAAACCTTTATGGAGAAGAAACAAATGAAGAATAGACATTTTTAAAATAAATAATTATAAACGGCTAACAGCGGTGGCCAAGTGGTAACAGCCGCGACTTACGAGTTGTAGATCGTAGGTTCGAACCCAGATAGGCGCTTTCATCATCATCATCATCAGCCTATAATGTTCCCACTGCTGGGACACAGGCCTCCTCTCTGTGAGAGGGAGTGGGCCGTAATCCACCACGCAGGCCCAGTGCGGGTTGGTAGGCGCTTTACTTTGTGTAAATTATTTCATCACCACTGCTCTCAAAACGGTGAAGGAAAACATCGCGAGGAAACCGGCATGTCCTAGAACCAAAAATTCGAAGACATGTGACATCTGCCAACCCGCACTGGGCCCGCATGGTGGATTACGGCCCACTCCCTCTCACCGAGGAAGCCTGTGTCCCAGCAGTGGGAACATTATAGGCTAATTATGTATGTATTTATTATGTATGTATTTATAGTTCGTTTTTTAATCCCAAAGACTAATCTGACATTTAAGTCTTTTGTGTTTTCCTTTTTTTTTAGTATAGTCTCTGGGATTAAAAAAACGAACTATAAATTGCCGTGTTTTGTTTAATTATTTATTTAAAAAATGTCTATTCTTCATTTGTTTCTTCTCCATAAAGGTTTCATAACGTTTCTATTACCTCAATAGTTCAATATGCTTACCTGGAGGGAAAAAAACCAAAAAATTTTGTTGTTTTCGACTTATATTTCGGTGAATAACTCCGAAACCTGACGCTTTAGGATATTATGTTACATAACATTTTTTGTTTGTATAAGTGTCCTCTATCTAAATATATAACTTTTGTTGTGCACCGCGATTCTGAAAAAAAATCAAAATGGCGGCTGATTTTAGGGCCAAAACCTTCAAACCCCTTTAAATTTCTGTCGCGCCAATTTAAGCATAATGACAGATTATCTTCAAATTCCACGTTTTACAATGACAAATAATGTCTATGGTGTATTTATTTTTAAGGTCAGTACTGTTGTGCCCTTAGGCGTTTAATGAGGAGTGTAATACATTATTGTAAATAATAATACTTTGTCGCTGTGTCAATACGTCCACGTTAAATCTGATAGTAAAAAGTTCTTCATGTTTAAAGTGTGTTTTATTTATACCTATTATTCTGTGCCCCACACAAACCTAAATATTACACCTACACCGCGCAGTAATTGCGTAAGTAGCAATCGCTTACCTACATTTTCACAGTTCAACAACATTCATTGCGTTGCGTTATTGAGCAGACAATTTTTTTATATAAACAAAGACCCCTATTGAAATAAAAATTTAAGTTTAGGGTTTTAGGCAATAGTAAGAATACGCACAAAGCATTTGTTCATGTATTTTAATGTTATAAAAGTTATGATTACATAATTATTGTCTTCTAATAAAGACGTGGCGTGGAGGGCACAAAAACGATTGTCTTATAGAAGACCGTGGCGCTCAAAAGGTTAAACCTACGAAGCAATGGATTAGAAATTTCCTTCAAAACCCTTGGATTGTGGTTGAGTGTTATACAATAAAGTCGTAGCACACGTATCAACTCGGGAAAGGGATCGTAACCGTATCGCCTTTCGCGTCGCACGTCAAACGGTCGTCAACCTAACGTAAGCTCGTAACCAAAGCGGATCAGAAGCTCCGACACGTCGACTCGGCTACGGCTCGGCGACGCCGCGCTTACGGCTCGCCGACCGCTGCTGGTTGACGGCTAGGCGGCACTTGTTCAATCATTGCGCGCGGCAGGGCGTGGACGAAGAGCCGTAAGCTAGGGTACGGAGAACCGTAAGCGCGGGAACTACAAGTCGACCATGCACCGCACCGCGGTTCGTGAGCTTGTCCCGAGGCAAGGCGATTACGTTACGATTCCGATTAGTGTGCGTTGCAGTAGGGAGTTTCATACAAATTATACTGAACGGCTCGAGTTGATACGGTGACGATCCCTTTCTGAGTTCATACGTGTGCTACGACCTTTAGGGTGCTGTCTAGCTTAGCTTAATCAGCCTAATAATGTTCCTACTGCTGGGACACAGGTTTCTTCTCTGTGAGAGGAAGTGGGCCATAAACCACCACGCGGGCCCAGTGCGGGTTGTTGGATGTCACATGTCTTGGAATTTTTGGTTCTAGGACATGCCGGTTTCCTCACGATGTTTTCCTTCACCGTTTTGAGAGAAGTGGTGATGCATTTAAACAATGTGCCTGTTTGATTTCGAGCCCGCGACCAACACGTAAGTCGCGGCAGTTACCAATAATCCGCTTAAGGCTGCCTGTTCACCGGAGCGGAGAAACGGAGAAATATTAACCAATAGGATTGCACAAAATATCCGCTCCTGTTCTGTCCAATTTTTCTATTGGTTAATATTTCTCTTTGTCTCCGCTTCACAGCCTTGCTCAGCTCCTTTGGACAGGCAGCCTAAGGATAATAAATTAAAACAACAAAAAATTATGCTAACCGCATTTATTTAAACTAAAAACAAATACTGTTTATTCTTAAATAAGGTACATCCTTTATTAAAAAACGTTAAATACACTACACAAATATCGGAGGACTTCGATACGATTGCGATTTAGCGATATAACAGTAAAGTTATGGTTTCCTAGAAGTGTGATGGCCACCACATAACGGTCGCAGTGACAGCTGTCATAAATATGGCGGCAGCGGGGTTTGACTTTACGGATGTCAAAAAACCGCTCCCAAAAGATTTAAATCGTTAGATACTGCATCAAAAGATAGTCGTGTTTCTGTTTCGTTTTGACACCACAAATGATGCAGTCATCATTTCAGCCGAAAGACGTCCACTGCTGGACGGTCGAAGTGGAGGTGCTTGGGGGAGGCCAATGATGAAGTAGCTAGACTTAATTATCATGACTTGAATGATGAACCAATACTTTGTAACCATATTATTTTGATTTAAGAATGTCCGTAGAGTTTCTTGCCCGTTCTTCTCCATAGGTACGGTTCTACGCTTTGGAATGGGCAACTAGCTTCATCTTCCTGATTGACTGACCCCTTGACAATTCAAGTGTCCGTAATTGGTTTATTTGAAATATAAATGCTTTGAGTCAGAGTTTATGGACACTTTTTCACGTGGCTAATTTAGCGATTTAAATCTTTAGGCTCTCTAGGGAAACACACCTACTTACATTAACAAATAACGTTTCAGTAACGTCATTCGCTGATAAATTGCGGACGCTATTTAGCGGCCACCGCTCTTCTAGAAAACTGGAGTTTTCGTTGTACTTGGTTCAATAAAATTACGCCCATCACTATCGCTTCGAAATCTGAACAACACAAAACGAATAAATAAATGCGTCAATACTAATCGTAACTGCGTACGGCTTTGTCCTAAGGCCGTGTCCTAACTAAAAGCAACTATCGGGCGAGTCCACGAAAGATGAGACTTGACCCCGCCTCCCGCGCTTTTTCCGCCGCCCCTATGACGTCTGGCCCCGTCCCGCGCTCAGACCTCATACCGCTAAAGAGACCTAAAATCGTGTACTGCGCAAGTCAAACCACGTGGAGTGACAAGTCTCATCTTTCGTGGCGCTAACTATACGTGATCGTTTATATGAATATGACGTACTCGCGCAATCAATCAAGTCGCATTTGCAAGTCATAATTCATGTAAATGATCGCGTAATCGCGTATTCGGTTAGGGCACAGGGTAATAAAAAGCGATCGTCGTGAATACTCGACAGTAGCGATCATTTGTCAGTTATTTGTCGGCGCAACGACGCGTTTGCGTTCGCCGAACAAAATTAAATCAACGATCGCTTATATTAGGACAAGACTTAAAGCGATCCATCCTCCTATTGGCTACGCTAAATCAGAGATACAATCCTCGTAATTTTAAGAACGTTCACAGTCTGATCTCAGACTCAATCTGTCAAAAGTACCTCTAATTTCCATATATTTTTGACATTTATTGTAGCTAAGATGAGATTGCTAGTAGATTTTGAACGTTTTTATTTACGAGAATTGACCTTCAGATCCTGAATATCACATATATTTACAGTATTATATTAAGTTGGTATATTATTTATTTTTTTATCATACAGGGTTGAAAAACGAAGATCGTATGAAAGTAATAATTTTTTTTCTCACCCTGTATAATTTATACATGGTGAGTTATTTTTTTTTATTGATTATCTTTAAAATATCGCGAACCGCCGTAGATAATATGTACTTAGTTATTTCTCAGATTAGCCAAAGCATATACAAAGTAGAAAAGTAGATAATTCCAAGTAGTTTCTTAATGATTTTCATTTAAATGTACTTATTCGTTATGTACCATTATTATTATGTGAGTTAAGGGCAATTCGCGTATTCTTTGGTTATAATTCTAGATAATATTTTGAAACAATATTAAAATTTTACTCAAATAATTCAGAATTCACAAAAATATTGATTTCTTGACAGTTTTTTTTTTTCTTTTGTAAAACATACACATTACCTTTCATTTTCACTGTCAAAATTCGGTACAAATGCCAGCACATCAACCTACTACAATCTGTCAAATTTATTTAATAGATTTTCAACTTTATCGCTAAAGCATAAGGTTCAAAGTTGATTGGGATAATTTGACAGTTTCGGGTAGCTTGATGTGCTGGCGTCTGTACTATTGTCATCAATTTTATTATAACTAGACAAGAAAAAAAAACTTAGTTTAACATTTATTTTAGAGATTTAAGTTTGGCCGTTATTTACCAAGTTACTGAAGCTAATCCCGCGCGGGATGCGGGACGAATTTTGAGCCGCGTCGATTGTTTCAACTAACTTTTAAGAAGGTGTTCAACTCAGTGCGTACTGAGTAATTAAAACAAATGACGCGCGCAGTCGCGTCTCGCTTCCCGCGCGGGATTCGCCTCAGTGTGGCCTGTGCTTATTAAGTTATTACAGTTTTTTTTTTATCAGAAAAATTATGTCCTCTGTAAATTACTATTAAGTACTCATAGGCCTTTTGCACACAAAGCTTACAAAGGATGCGCTAGGTAGCTCGCAAAATTACAATTTTTGTTACGTTTTTTTGCAATTTGCAGGTCAGTGTCAGGTTGTATGTTGTAACAAGTATGTATTTACATAATTATAATCACAGACATTATACAGGTTGAAATTGAACACATGCGACAAATCGAAATGGGAGGTTATACTCATCATTATGAACAACTTTTACTATGGGACCAAACCTGAACACGCGAAAAAAAAATTTGCTGTTCCCTGCATTTTGACGAGTTATGCGAACATAAATGTAGGGAACAGCAAATTTTTTTTTCGCGATTTCAGGTTTGGTCCCATAGTAAAAGTTGTTCATAATGATGAGTACAATCTCCCATTTCGATTTGTCGCATGTGTTCAATTTCACCCTGTATACACCTAGATAACGCAAGAGCAACTTAGCTTCGCGTGCCAAAAATCGCACCAGCTTACGTACAAAAATCGTAAGCTGTCTCTTTTGCGCTTAGTCTTGTGTACTGCTGGCTGGGTGAGCGTGAGCGCTGGCGCCAGGCCCCGGGGGTGGGGCGAGACGGGTGTCTTTGAACTGATTTGATTTTCCCGTCAATAAAAAGTGCTTGTGACGTCATAGTAGGTAGTCAAAAAATGGCACGCTTGGTTTTCATACAGATCGAGATACTTGCGTTACCTAGGTCTATCTATATCTGTGAGTATAATTATCAAAAAAAACCCTCTATATTCATATAATCCCATTGATTGAAATTTCATGAAATTGTCATTTGAATTTCGCGGGCTACTCTCGCGCTTCCCCTTAAATAAAAATACAACAGATAAAAATACAATTATTTTTTCTTCAGAATAACCCATTGTCAAACATCCATAGCGAAATAATAATGACTAGTCGGTCAGATCTTCAAATTAAAATAATTGCCAATTAAAATTAAAAGAATATTAATAGGAAATAAAATACTATAATACAGGGTGAAATCTTAATCACCGTTTTCCTCTTAAGGGGTCATTGTACTCATTATTATGAACAACTTTTATTATGGGACCAAATCCGAAATCGTGAAAAAAAAATCAGCTGTTCCCTACATTTTGATGAGTTATGCGAACATAAATGTAGGGAACACCTGATTTTTTTTCGCGATTTCATGTTTGGTCTCATAGTAAAAGTTGTTCATAATGATGAGTACAATGACCCCTTAAGAGGAAAACGGTGATTAAAATTTCATCCTGTATAAATTATGCAATAATACTGTTGACATTAATTAAGTCCATGAAAACCTCTTAGGGGCAATTCTCGTAATTTTAAGAACGTTCAAAATCTAGTCGCAGTGTCACCTTAGCGACAAACAAATGTCAAAATACAAGAAGATTTTTTCATCACCATCCAAATTTTTACTGGGTGTTCTACCCATAAATATGAACAACTTTCACTATGGGACCAACTCTGAAATCACGAAAAAAAAAATCAGCTGTTTCATACAAAATTTCAATACCTAGTAGACCAAAATGTATGAAACAGCTGATTCTTTTTTCGCGATTTCAGAGTTGGTCCCAAAGTGAAAGTTGTTCATATTCATGGGTAGAACACCCTGTAAAAATTTGGATGGTGATAAAAAAATCTCCCCGTATAGGGAAATTTGAGGTATTTTTGACAGATTGAGACTGAGAACAGACTGTGAACATTCTTAAAATTACAAGAATTGCCCTTCTGATCTCAGTCTCAATCTGTCAAATATACCTCTAATTTCCCTACATTTTGACAAGTTTTTTGACATTGATTGTCGTTATGAGATTACGACTAGACTTTGAACGTTTTTAAATGCGGGAATTGGCTCTTTTGTATTCATAAATTCGTTTACAAAGTTTTAAAAACAATATTAAGCAGTAGACTATTATATGATAACCTCAATTTAAATTTAAACTTAAGAACAAAAAAATATTTAATACCAAGCCCACGTTCGCACGTTTTTTTACCGCGCTCTAGATTTTCAACTCTAGGCATCCCTAGCGCGTTATAAAAAAAACTGTTGGATTTTTTAACTCTCAGCGCTAACAGTTTGGCCACGATTTTTGGATTAGCGGGAAGCGGCTCGGCAAGCGGCGCGGTGTCTTACTGCTAGCGTAGACGCTGCGAGCGGTGCGTCGTGGCATACTTCATACATTTTTTACCCAACTACGGCGAACCAAAAAGGAGGGTTATGATTTTGACCGGTATGTATGTATGTTCATCTGTTCCCTCATAACTTCTAAACTACTTGTCATAATTGGACAAATGAGGTATCGTTAAAAGCGTCTTGATTATCCGCTAGTTATAGGCTATGTGACGTCACAAGAAATTGAATATGGCGCCCTCTAGTGGACATAAAGTCATGACCTAAAATATTTTTTTTTAATCATGCCGTGGTGGGTATCAAATGAAAGGGCTTAATTAGCACATTTCAAAAATATAAATATTATTGAAATAAGCCCCAAAATAATTTTAAAAAAATAAGTTTAAAAACTAAAACCCGACTACTGAAAAGGATGAAACAAGAAAGTACCTTCCCGAGGTCGCACGCTATCATAGCTTATAATATGTTAGTACAGTGACATGCGACCACGGGAAGGTACTTTCTTGTTTCATCCTTTTCAGTAGTCGGGGTTTTATGTACCTATATTTGTTTCTACCGCTCGCCGCGCCGCCCCGCGCAACACTGATAGCGGCAAGGTCGTGGCCAGGCCGTAAACCTAGCGTTGAAGATCAAGTGTGCGAAAAAAAAACGGCCGTCAGGTCGTGGGCTCGTCGCCGATTTTAAATGGGAAAAATCATACACTGCACCGTTTAGATATTAAAAGGTATTTCTATTTCTTATTTTACATTAAATTAATATATAAGTTGTTTCAAAATTAACCCAACAAACTTTAAGAGGTGTTTTAAACCATCGAACTGAAAAACTTTCACTATGGGACCAACTCTGAAATCACGAAAAAAATTAGCTGTTTCATACAAAAGTTCAATACCTACTTGACCAAAATGTTTAAAACAGTTGTTTTATTCAAGTGAAACTTCTTTACGCACGCTTGACTTGGGGAGTAAGCTGGCGAACGCGTGACGTAAGCGTTACGAAAAGTGTGATCGGACGAGGCGAACGGGAGTTGAGTGGGGGATATAAGGAAGAGAAAGCAGTGCGCGCGCACATTTTCTTTATCTCTTCCTCTCATAGCGAAGTTTCACTTCAGTCGTGTGGTCATAAGCACACTCGGTTTTTTTTTCGTGATTTCAGAGATGGTCCCATAGTGAAAGTTGTTCAGTTCAATGGTCTAAAGCACTTTTTAAAGATTTTTGGGTTAATTTTGAAACACCTTGTTTTTTTTTTTATTAATAATACTGGACAGTGTAAATTCTAATCTAAATAGTGCATTTTTCGCTTAATTTGTTGTCAATTTATTTTTCATTATTATAAATATTTATAAAACGCGCGGTTGTAACTCCAGAACCACGTATCTAATGTTCATGATACTTTTACATAGCATATCGAGCCCAGGACTATGGAGGACCATGGCAATGATGTCTTTAGATATTTTAAAGCACAGTCCCTCTGTCTGTTTGTCAGTTAGTGCGGTTATAACTCCAAAACCACGAAGCTGATTTTCATGATTTTTTAATTAAGACATGGCGCACACTATGCGACATGCGACTGCGACTAGACGCAACGACAGTTTGCGACAATTTTCATTTTTTTTTTTCAAAGTTCCGCACACTTGGCATCAATTTTCAGAGTCGCAACGACGTGCTAGGGGTGTCAAACGCTCTCGCTACTTGTCGCACCGACTAGACGCACAGTGCACGCGAACGCCCGATGACAGTCGTAAGTATGTCTAGATCCCACGACACAGGGTATCCTAGTTTGGGGTCTAGCGCTACTTTTTTGCACTACAGGATGCAATTAAATTCATGGGCATCCTTTTAAGAGGTCATTGTACTCATCATTATATAACCAACTCTTACTATGGGACCAAAGCCGAAATTGCGAAAAAAAATCAGCCGTTCCATACATTTTGACGAGTTATGCGAACAAACATGTAGGGAACAGCTGATTTTTTTCGCGACTTCAGGTTTGGTCCCATAGTAAAAGTTGTTCATAATGATGAGTACAATGACCCCTTAAAAAGATGCCCATAAATTCAATTTCACCCTGCATATCTTTAATTATTTTTTATTTTACCATCTTTTGTTTGTTGTGCTTAGCATGTTATCAAAATGTGTCTAAATAAATTTATTATTATTATTTATTTACTATGTCGCATAGTCATCGAGGTGGTTTAATCAGTACCCAATAATAATGAAAAATAAATAGTTTTGCAAAACTGACTAATCGACTATAATATTAGTTAAGGCAACTAATTCCGACTAAATATTTAAATATTATAATATCTAGCTCCTATAATATAACTATGCGAATTAAACAAATAGTCGACAAATCAGTTAAATAACCAGTGGTCGGAATAGGCTGAGTATATTTACCTAAACTTCGGAGAACAGAGACAGAAAGTGGAGACTTCCTTACGACGACATTTTTTTTCCCGAAATTCGGGAAAAATCTTAAATAAGTTCAAAATAAGCTTTATTTAAGATGGGTAAAGGCTATTTTTTTAAACTAAACTTGCAATTGGTGGCAAATAAAGGTGGCTGGGGGAGACTGGGTGCGAAGGGCGGAGGACAGGGTGCTGTGGCGCAGTCTGGGAGAGGTCTATGTCCAGCAGTGGACTGCGATAGGCTGAGTTTTGATTGATTGATTGATCACGTACAATCCCGAAATAAATAGTCTAACTTTAATTCATGTATTCGAATTATATGTAATGTATGATAAAACGGTTAGTTTAAGAATCGTAAATATAATTCGAATACATGAATTAAAGTTAGACTATTTATTTCGGGATTTTACGTGAAAATCCCGAAAATTTGGTAATTGCAAGCTTAGTTCAAAAATAGCCTTTACCCATCTTAAATAAAGCTTATTTTCAACTTATTTAAGATTTTTCCCGGATTCCGGGGAAAAAAAATGTCGTCTTAAGGAAGTCTCCACTTTCTGTCTCTGTTCTCCGAAGTTTAGGTAAATATACTCACCCTATTCCGATCACTGTTAATAACATACATATCATAAACCCACGCGTTCATCGCATGTGGGTAAGTAGAAACTACATAACGTGACCTGCTATGCGACCCTTACATATTCCTTTTGCCCCGTTTACGATCACACATCTTAGGGGCAATAGGCTAGTTTCATAAAAAATTCTAATTAGTCCGTCAGTTAGATTATCGAAAAATAATGGACCCGTATTTTTTCTTTTGTCAATCAAACAAAAAATTACAAAGATAAAGCACGTCAAAATTTGGGAGTGGGGGGTCGTGACGTCACGCCGTGCTAAAAAGTGTCGCACGGCGTGACGTCACGACGAATTTTGACGTGCTTTATCTTTAACCTAACTGACGGACTAATTAGAATTATTATTTTTTTACCCAGGACACTACCCTATTCTCGTAATTTTAAGAGCGTTTACGACGTACGGCATTTCATACAAACTTTCTAATACATGCGTCATGTTCGTGAACGGGCGCCGTCAGTAGGGACTGGTCATCTCTTTGCTGCCATGGCTTATTTTATTTTATTTAACATTTGAATTGTTGTTTTTTCTCATCTTTTCATTATGGACGCTTTTAATGTTCTGCATCGTTCTCACATGTATAATTTTTAACATGAATGATGTAACCAAGACTTTGTAACCATGTTATTTTGATTTAAAAAAATGTCCATGGAGTTTCTTGCCCGTTCTTCTCCATAGGTACCTACGCTTTGGAATGGGCAACTAGCTTCATCTTTCTGACTGACCGACCCCTTGACAATTCAAAGGTGCCTGTAATTGGTTTGAAATAAATGCTTCGAGTTTGATTTTCAAGCAGTCTGACGCAACTGTCTAATAAAAAAGAAACTATGAAACGTGTACTAAACATAATGGCGGCTATCGCTGTCTCGCTTTGACATCTGCAGTCTGTGCATAGTCTGAGTAATTTTTGCTATATTGGTATTCAGTTTTAGTACAAGTTTCATGCAAGCGACGTTTTTCATCTTTTTCTACGGGACTCCCGTCTCTTCTTACATATAATGAACATTACTTACTCTATGCTTTCAAGGCCTTGTTTTTCGAAATGAATGAACCGATTTTAATAACGAAACTTCATACTTACGCATAAACAGGATACAAAGGTCTAAAAATTTAGTAAAGAACATTTTCAAAATGGCTTTTACCTTGGCCAAAGGCTAAGCATTGCCATACAACGTGGTAATGCCGCCAGTCTCTTGGGTACATTACCAGTCGACAGCGATGCGGATGAATTTGCTATATTTTAGTTTTTGTATAATTTTAGTTAAGTTAGGTTTTAATTTTGTTATTTTTGTTACTTAAGGATATATTATTATGTCAAAATGTCTGATTTATTTAAAAAAAGATAACTGGAAACTCCGTTTCTATGGAAAATTTAAAATCGGTCTAATTTGGCTGTAATAGTATTTTTCAGAAAATGTTCTTAACTAACTTTTTAGACCTTTGTATCCTGCTTAAGTTTCATTAAAATCGGTTCAGTCATCTCGAAAAACAAGGGCTTGAAAGTTCGTATGAAATGCCGTACGTCGTAAACGCTCTTAAGAACGTACACATTCTGATCTCAGTCTCAATCTGTCAAAAATATCTCCAATTTCCCTACATTTTTGACAAGTTTTTGACACTTGTTTGTCGCGGAGATGAGACTGCGACTAGATTTTGAACGTTCGAGAATTTGCCTTCTGGTCACACACGCACGCCGTTACAAGTACTACGCACCTGACATTTCTAAAAACGGTTACTTTAATTTTAAGACTAATTATACTTCTATTAGAGGTATCCTTTTATTTTGTCGATTTTTTTTTCTGTACTCTTAATATTCAGTTAACTGACTTATTTTTTTTTTTATTGGCTAGCCAGTTAGCTATTGATTGGCCTTCTTATCGACTAGTGACGCGCCATCTACGTATTTTAAGTATTTTTAAGTGACTTTTTTTGTAAGAACAAACATTTCTGGTAAAATACTAAATACAACATAATTTTAAGGTAGCCTGCGAAATTCAAAAATTACGTTTTTTGCAATTTGCAGGGAAGTATCAGGTTGTTCCTTGATTATAATATAATTCGCGACCGTAAAAAATATGGCTTTACAGAATTATAATCATTAGAATTAGCAATACAACACCTCGAGTTAGAATTTGGATGAAGTGGCTAAGAAATAACAGCCGCACGTTTCAATCGACCAGGTTAAGCTACGCTTGCCGCGGTTAGTCCGTGGATGGGTGAACATCTTTACATACCAAGACCCCTCCGTGCCTCGGAAAGCACGTTAAGCTGTTGGTCCCGGCTGTCATTCGTGGATCTTTGACAGTCGTTACGGGTAGTCAGAAGCCCGAGTCTGCCAACCCGTCTTACCAAGGGGTATCGTATTACCCAGTAACTGGGTTGTGAGAGTCAGATACGCAGTCGCTCCGTGTAAAATACTGGTATTCAGCTGCACCCGGTTAGACTGGAAGCCGAGCATAGTTGGGAAAAGGCTAGGCAGATGAGTCATTCAGTAGTGTAAACATAGAGAGTTGTATTAATGACAATTTTATGATTATAATTCTACAAAGTGTAAAAAAATTAACCTTAAAAACTTTAAGAGGTGCTTTAGACCATCGAACTCAACAACTTTCACTATGGGACCAACTCCGAAATCACGAAAAAAAAATCAGCTGTTTCATACAAAAGTTCAATACCTACTCGGCCAAAATGTATGAAACAGCTCATTTTTTTTTCGTGATTTCAGAGTTGGTCCCATAGTGAAAGTTGTTCAGTTCGATGGTCTAAAGCACCTCTTAAAGATTTTAAGGTTAATTTTTTTACACCTTATATAAATCCTCTATAAAAGTTTCTGAAACAGCTTATTGCCAACAATAAAGCAACCGGTGTCATAGTAACCATAATATCATCCAAACGAGTGTTATTATGTTGTACTAAATTTCATTATGCAACTCGTTTTCAAAAAAGGAACCTTGTCATGCACGCGCGTTTCACTACCACAGCGCAGTAATTTAAAAAGGGAACTTATAGGTTATTCTAATTCACGTCGTATCCCGCCGGCCGCCATTTTTGTTCCATATTAGTATTGCAAAAAACGTTTTAGAACCTTTTATAGAGGATTCATATCATGGGTGTAGATACTCTTGTATGCAACTGTACATAATTAGGTATTAAAACAGTTGCATAAATAACTATTATGATTATAATTCTATAAATAAATATTTTTTACGGCCGCAATGTCGCAACATTATGCTGAGCTCAGTTAAGGGTCTTTTTTAGCCTCTAACAAGTTTTTTTTTTAGTCATAGCTTTTTGTTTTTTTTTTTTGTCATAAATAAATCCTTATTTTAATTTTTTTTATCTAGTCATATATTTTGATTTTAGTCCAACAATATAATATATCTTGTATATTCTTATTGTTATAACTCGCGAACCGATTCCCGATGTACCCACGTGATTTTTCATTGATAGATATATTCCCTAGCTATTTTTAAGTGAATATTAGCACTGCAATATTTATTTGTTTGTTGTTACAGAATTTCGTTGCGATTGTTAAACACTGACCTATACAGGGTGTCCCTGGAAGTATGGATCAAATCGAAAAAAAAAAAAAACAAAAAAAAAAGAGAAGAGAAATCGAATCATTTTAAAGAAATCTTAAAAAAAAAACTATTAGGGCTATCAATTTTTTTTTTTAGATAGCCCTGATAGTATTTTTTATGATTATTTTCTTTGAGCACTATGCGAAGTGATTGAATAAAATAAAAATCGGTCATAACTTTTGAACCGTAAAAAAATTCACTGACATTCTCAGGGTTAAAAAGTTTGGAATGACCTTGCCACGCCCCTATTCGATTTGATCCATTCTTCCAGGGACACCCTGTATTATACAAGTGCGCTGGACTAAACACAAGGTCAATTTAAATTATCAAGCGAAACTCGACTTAGGTATCGACATCTTAACACGATTAAATAAAAATTAAAAAGATGTGATGTTTCTTTTTTAGGGATCAACGACCGCTGGTTAGTGTTGGTACTTGAATTATAAGCTGGGAAAATATGTTTTATGAAAGAAAGAAGAAAGAAAGAAAATACGTTTATTTGCGGTGAAAATGACGCAAAAAGAACATAAACACAAAAAATAAAATAAAAAGGTAGGGGGAAACATGCGTCACATCCACGCAAAACGGCTATCGCTCAGCATTATGCTGCGACCCTATGAAGGACAGAGCCGCAGCGCTGGTTTTCAGCGACAGCCGGCGCCGACGTAATGACGTCGTCCGGTGCAGCAAACAATTATTAAAATACAGTGTACTTAAGAAAAAAATATTGAATTTAAAAGTGATAGAATATTATACTAAACAGGAAATAGACATAGGTACAGTACATGCTATGAGAATATCATCCTCAATAAACGTTTTACACTTTATGTAGTGGCAACATTTCGAAGCGTCTTTATGAATTTGACGTAAATGTACCCAACGTGCACCAAAGTAATTATGATGTAAGAAATTACAAAATGGCTAAAATAATGTAATGTGATGTATTAGTATTATGCAATAGTTATGTGTCACTGTTGTGAATGTTTTATGCGTTTGTGAGTGAATGTGCAAGATGGGATGCGCGTTTCGATATCAATACCAATCACGTCTGTGAAGTTTACACGAAAAAAAAATTAAACTGATATTTCAAGTAAATACACTAAGGGTCGGTTCACATCTGACGGAAGATGCGTCGCGTATTATCGGTCGCGTAACGCTAGAACAGACAAGTACATATACTTGTCTGTTCTAGCGTTACGCGACCGCATCATCGGTTGAGTGTGAAAAGTTGAATGTTTTATCATAATAAAACATTCAACTTTTCACACTCAACCGATGATGCGTTAGTGCTTCGAGTGAATAAATAGACGCAATCGAAGTTACGCCCGACGCATTTTCCGTCAGATGTGAACCGACCCTAAGGGCGCGTTTTAATGACACGAATTACTTCGCGCCTTCACCGCACAGCCTCCACGCGGCGGCTGTGCGGCGGCTCATCATCATCATCAGTATGAAGTCCAGCGTTCTTGTATAATATAGCTCAGTGTTATAAGATATTATTTGTTAATTTTTTTCGCAGCATTATGCTGAGATAGGACCTTTTTGACCTCGAACAGTTTTTTTCACTTTTTGATTATATTTGAGTCCAAAATAAACACTTTATTTCTCTATTTCTTATTGCAGCTATAAACATCTGAGTCCTGAATAAACACTTTTTCTTTCCTGATTTTCTTTTGCAGCTAGTATACAGGGTTATTTTTATATCACCATCCAAATTTTTACAGGGTGTTCTACCCATGAATATGAACAACTTCCACTATGGGACCAACTCTGAAAACACGAAAAAAAAAATCTGCTGTTTCATACAAACGTTCAATACCTACTTGACCAAAATGTATGAAACAGCTGATATTTTTTTCGTGATTTCAGAGTCGGTCCCATAGTGAAAGTTGTTCATATTCATGGGTAGAACAACCTGTGAAAATTTGGATGGTAATAAAAAAATTAGCCTTTGTATATACCTATCTATTATCTAAGTGGTGTCTCGACATCAGCTGAACATCGGAACCGCGAGGTGTTGATGTTATTTCAATAGTTTTTCCTGCTCGTCGGCACGCGCGTACATGTCGCCGTTACGCGCTTCAGGAGACGTGCGCGACGCGAATGAGGAACGCGTGTGGGGAGAGGCTGACACGGGGACGGGGTGCGGGGATACCTGGGGAAACAAAAATTAAAGGTTATTGGAATTATACTGCTGTTTTTTTTTAAATTCAATTTTTGAGAACTTCCTAAAATACAGGAAAAAATCCTGTATGTGTGACATCATTTCAGCCGAAAGACGTCCATTGCTGGACATAGGCTTCCCCCAAGCACCTCCACTTCGACCGGTTTTGTGCGTCTCGCATCCAACGAGTTCCTGCGGCCTTCACAAGGTCGTCGGTCCACCTTGTGGAAGGCCTTCTAAAGCTACGTCTTCCGGCACGCGGTCGCCACTCCAGAACAATGTGCCCTGCCCACTGCCACTTAAGTTTGGCAATTCTTCGGG
Source organism: Amphipoea oculea (assembly GCA_945859645.1). NCBI lineage: Eukaryota > Metazoa > Arthropoda > Insecta > Lepidoptera > Noctuidae > Amphipoea > Amphipoea oculea. Next base: position 9,702,452 of record OX243891.1, on the reverse strand, counting down.
CTATGTCGGTTACCTTGGTTCTCCTCTCTTCATTTCTGATTCGACCACGCAGAGAAACTCCAAGCATAGCCCTCTCCATTGCCCTTTGGGTGTATGTGTGTATGTGTCATTTTTTTCACTTTACCCCGCACAAATTCAATTAACACTAGTGCATTGAAGAAGTGAAGACACCGACTAGAAGAATCATCAAAATTCGCATAGAAATGCCGGAGATGCAGTACATTTATGCATATAATTTCGTACATAAGAATAATTACCTAATGTATTATATACTAAGACCTTCCTGAAAGTATGTAGATCACATTAGTGAAAGAATTATCAAAATTGGTTCATTAGTATTTGAGAAAATCGCGGACATACAAACATACATACATACTGGTCGATTACAGAACCTCCTTTTTTGAAGTCGGTTAATAACCCCACCTTGTATGCCGAAGGTATAGAAGATTATGGTTTGTTACCTGTCGCGAAGGCGTCTTGTGCTCACCGCTGATGCTTATATCCTCATCTACTGACTGCAATAACTAAAATAAAAAGAAAATCACCATTATTATTTATTCAAAGCCTTTTTGAAATTACCAACAATATTTTGCCAGTCTAAAATCGAAACATATTTTCAATCAAATTTTTGCGAAAATCCATACTAATATTATAAATGCGAGAGTGTGTCTGTCTGTCTGTCGGTTACCTCTTCACGCTTAAAGCACTGAACCGATTTAGATGAGATTTGGTATAGAGATAGCTTTGAGTCCCGGGAAAGGACATAGGATAGTTTTTATCCCAGAAATCATCCTAAAAGGGGGTGAAAAGGGGGGTGGAAATTTGTAAAGGGAATCAATAATAAAAGACTATAAGACTTTTATCACGGGTGAAACCGCGGGGCACAGCTAGTAATTTACATACTCTCTCAAATTACATTACGACTATGCTAAATTGTTACTACTACATACATATACAAGGGGGCGTATTATAAAGTATTAATGCCATCACGATTCCGCTGCGAAAAAGAGATGCTTAGCGCTCATGTATAGCTCCGTCTCGCTCTCACACTTGAAAAATGATGGTGTAGCGGTATCTACAACGTCACATGCGAACTACGCGTCATACTGACGTCACGCAAAATCCTGCATCGCGCAAGCAGAGTTTACCGCGCAACTAGCATAATATATACAACGGACAGTTGCCCGCCAGACACAACACCCGTCTGGTCGGAGGATCCTCCCTTTTCTATAGAGTATGAGTGAACTTTACACCCTGTTCCTTATATTACCTCTATACTGGGGTCCCCGACGTGATCGTCAGCGCAGACTTCGTGCACCTACTCCAGCGTGACGTCATCATCATCACTCCCACGCTTTAGAGCGGCGAGTCACCCAGCCAGCCAGCACCCACGGCTGGTATCACATCGGGGTCACCAGTATAGAGGTATGAGGAACAGGGTGTAAAGTTCACTCATACTCCTCCGGCCAGACAGGTGTTGTGTCTGGCGGGCAACTGCCCGATGATTCATGTCGGGCTGTTGTCTAAATGCTAGTTGCGCGGTAAACTCTGCTTGCGAGATGCAGGATTTGCGTGACGTCAGTATGACGCGTTGTTCGCATGTGGCGTTGTAGATACCGCTGCTCCAATGGCATTAATGCTTCATAATATAACCCAGAATGCAAATTCCAACAAAGAAATGCCGTCTTTGCCCTCTAGCTACAACTTCATATCAAAGTATAATTTTACCCGTATTTGTACAGGGTGAAATTAAATTCATGGGCATCCTTTTAAGGGGTCATTTTACTCACCAATATGAACAACTTTTACTATGAGACTAAACCTAAAATCGCGAATAAAAAATCAGTTGTTCCTTGCATTTATGTTCATATAACTCGTCAAAATGTAGGGAACAGCAGATTTTTTTTTTCGTGATTTCAGGATCTATACATCAAAAAACCTCAATTCTGACTCCTCTCCAGCATCTTAATAATCCTAGAAAGCTGCACCAACATCAGCTGCTCAGTTTCAACTCTCCTTTTTTCCAACTGCAGTCTCTCTTCCCTCCACTCTCTCTCACAATCCAAGTCTCTCTCAAACTCTACAAACCTCTCATACCGCTCCAAATGCTCCAAGTGACGGTCGTTGGACTCGATTTCATGTTGAATCGATTTGTAATCGATTTCGTTGGGTTTGTAATCGATACCTCGGTTGGGGATATCGATTTCTAAGAGGGATTCTTCTTGATTTGGAGGGGAGAGGTCGTGGATTGTGAGGAGAGAGGAATCTGTGTGGAATGTGGTTGTTTTCTTTTTTTTGCAATGGTCTGATTCTAGAATGTTAAGTTTGGATTGTAGAATCGTTAATTAGACGTCCTACACGGTTCCCTATCCATTTGCATAAAATTTTAAGACCTAATATAACTTGGCATACTTTTGTTTCTCCTAATTTTCGCATAACATTATTTACCCATATTTTTTTAAGCATAATTTCTCTAATCATAATAATGATTAAGCATAACATTCTAAAGCATAAATTTAGCATACTCGTTTTATTTCTAACGACGTCAGGTCGACGGAGCCCCGCTGCGCGGGTCTCCTATTTCTGTCTGCAGAGTTTAAAGGAACCTAACCAAACCGAACCTCGGGGTGCCCCTGCCGTCGTTTAGCACTATGCGAATTAAATTTATGCCAAAACAAATTAGCCTTAAAGATAATTATGCCAACATAAACTGTATGCGAAAAAAATATATGGCAAAGTACTATTATGCCAAAACAAATTATGCCAAAGTATATTAGGAAAAAGAACATTATGCGAAAAGAAGGGATCCCGTCCTACACACTCCTTCTTCAAGTCGGCAATAATCGGCACGGTCGGGCAAAAAATTCGCATGTATGTAAGGTCAAAGTATTGTTACCCTATCCTAAAGGCCATGATCGACGGGCGAGTAAAACCGCCGTTTTATGGCTCGTCGGTAAAGCTCGCCCGTGGATCATTGCAATACCGCGGTATTTTTGCTCGGCACGCTGCGCAAGACTGCGTGTCGATCACCACTGACGAGCCGAGCCGACAGTTTTCCGCGACAAATGGGTATACGACAACTGTTGTCTTCTTTGAATCCAACTTTTAACCCAAACTTCGCTTTTTTTTATTCATTTCGTGGTATGCTATACCGAGGTAACACAAAACTTCAATCTTCGAACAAGACATATTGCCTCATTTGCGGTTCACACTCGACTGTTTTGCTCGCTAGTCGATCAGCACCTACGAGCCACGACTCCGCGAGTAAAAACCGTCGTCTCTAAAACCGCGGTATACGGCTCGCCCGTCGATCACCCACTATAGACCAACCGCGGCAAACGTAGCTTGATCGATGGAACCGTGTGGCTGTTATTACTTGGCCACTAGCCCCTCAGTATTATTCCCTTATCTACTATTATAAATAAACAGTTAAAGCAGTGGTGGCCCAGTGGTATCGGCCGCGACTTACGAGTTGTAAGTCGTCGGTTCGAACCAAGACAGGCGCTTTACTTTGTGTAAATTATTTCATCACCGCTGCTCTCAAAACGGTGAAGGAAAACATCGTGAGGAAACCGGCATGTTCTAGACCCGAAAAATTCGAAGACATGTGACATCTACCAACCCGCACTGGGCCTGCGTGGTGGATTACGGCCCACTCCCTCTCACAGAGAGGAGGCCTGTGTCTCAGCAGTGGGAACATTATAGGCTGATTATGAATATATAGTTAAAAAATAAAAAAACTAACCGCGAGCTTTGACATCATCAGCGTTTTTAGCCAAAACATTTTTATCGAACCAAAAATTATTTTGAACACACTCCACACAATCAATTACGTCCACATCATTGGCCGAATGTTTGGGCAAACTGTCGCAGTTCCCTTTACCATACATCTCGTAGTTCGCCCAACATTTGGCTGAATCACAAGCATTGGCGTAGGATTTTGAAGTACCAGTCTTCGTCAGTTCGATGTGAGATTTGATTGTAACTCCAAGGTTGGTTTTTGAGGTGTCCGAGTGTGGCCAATGTTGGTTGGGTTTGGGCAAATATTTGTCTGAGTTGGCGTCCAATTCGGAGGCTGGATAGTTTTGTGGTATTTGCATCAATTCAATGAAGTTGAATCTTGGGGGTAACTGTAAATGCTAATAGATTTATTATCACACTAATATTATAAAGGCGAAAGTTTGTGAGTGTGTGTGTGTGTTTATATGTTTGTTACTTCTTCACGCTCAAACGGCAGGACCAATTTTGATGAAATTTGGTATAGAGATAGCTTGAGTCCCGGAAAAGGACATAGGATAGTTTTTATCCCGATATTCCCACGGGATCGAGACTTATGCGGGTAAAACCGCGGGGCGCAGCTAGTAAGGTATATGCCCCTACATTTTGATCGTTTAAATCAGCGGTCGACAACCCGCGGCCCGTGAGACCGGTAGAAAATGCCTAAGGCATTAAGTCCGCCTTTGTACAGTTTTTTAGTTGTGCCATAAAGTTTTAATAAATAAATAATAAATAAGAGTAGAAAATTGAACCTTATTATTAGTAGAAGTAGATCCTAAATCGTCTGTGTTCCTAGTGGAGACCGTGCTGGCAGATTTACTGAGTAGCTTCTTAGACATAAGAGATAGTGGAACGTTTCCACTTGACCTGCTCGAGTTGCATAGGTGCTGGAATAGGATAGGATAGGTTAGGACAGGAATGGATGCCGAATCTCAGATGCTGACCTATGCGTCATGTTCGTGAACGGGCGCCGTCAGTTGGGGCTGGTCCATTGGCGGATTTACATATTTGCCGCCAGTAGGCTATCCAAATTTTGCCACCCCTACCGACCTCTACAGTAATGTCCCATGTCTTTTGTATACTGCTTCGCCATTTCTTCAAAATGCTTAAAATGTTCTCGTTCATCAGCTACGAAAAACTTGCAAAGAGATTTGGAAAGATCGGCAACTGTGATAAAATCAACGGTAGAAGCCTGAATTTGAGCATTCGCTTTGTTTATTCTTTCCAAAAAAATTCATGGTAGGTATATAAATAATAATCGTTTTAATTTCAGTAAGACATTTAATAAAAATGTTAGCCCCAAATCTGCCGCTCTAGGCTCCAGCCTACTCAGCCTATTGGTAAATCCGCCACTGGGCTGGTCATCACTTAGCTGCTTCGGCTTATTTTTAATTATTTTATTTTTGGATTGTTGTTTTTTTTTTTAATATTTTCTGTAAGTACTCTGGACGCTTTTAACGCGTACGTCTTTTTATTTTTACATCGTTCTCACGTATAATTATAAATTCAACATTAATGATGTAACTAATATTTTTGTAAAAATATAATTTATTAAAAGAGTGTCCATGGAGTTTCTTGCCCGTTCTTCTACATAGGTACCTACGCTTTGGAATGGGTAACTAGCTTCATATTTTCTGACTGACTGACTTCTTGACAATTCAAAAGTGCCTGTAAATGGTTCAATTCAAATAAATGCTTTGAGTTTGAGTTTGATGGTACTTAATTTGAAGTCGCTGTTAACCTCTCCTCTGTGGCGTCCATTCGGCCATATTGCGCGACTCGCACCGTGTGTGGCGCAGGGTGGTCGGGCGCGATGTCGGCGCAGGCGAGTTTAGAAACGTCTAGTAACCTTTGTGCGGTCGTTTGAGAGGCATGACAAGTGATGGTATGCCATCCTTGTTCTTTCCCGTATACTTTGTGCAAGTTAGAGCAGCGTAGATACAGTACAGAATAAAATATCGGTAATTATTTACGTCATAGGCCGCGGTATCAACCCGTGATTCACACACTTTTTTTTTTATGGATGGGAAATCATCAAATGACCCCTCCCGCTCTGGGTGGAGCGGAAGGGAGTCTCAGACTCTTACTGACTAAAACCCATCCGTGTTCCTTCCTTAGCCCTTTATGTTCCGGGGTAACGGTAACCCTTTCGGACAATCCCGCACCCCCGGCAGGCTTCGGCCCTGGCAGGCCCCTTCCTTTATGCTGACATCTCTTTGAGGCGCGCGTGGAACACGTACGCGCCGTCCGGCACGGGCCGGGTCCTGCCCGGACGGTGAGCTACCCATTACTCTCCGTCCGTAGGCCCGCGTGATTCACTCACTGATGCGAGGTTTTTGACAGATATCAACCCGTGATACACTCACAGACAGGATATGTGATTTTCTGTTTCTATCTCTTTAAGAGTCCTCGCAGGCTACAGACTTTCTATCGGCCGATAGTTTGGTCGGGTAATGCTACAGTGAACAGCAAAAGTAGATGATGAAAATCAGAAATTCAATACCAATGAACGGAGTTCGCGTCAGAACTGTGTGGCGTCGAAGTGATTCAAAAGTATGCGATTGTAAATTAAACCAAACATTTACTACTAGTACAGCTGCCATATATGACGCGAACTCCGTTCATTAGTATTGAATTTCTGATTTTCATCATCTACTTTTGCTGTTGACACACACACGCACACTTTTTTTTTTGTTCCGGGCTGGATAATTCTCATGGATGTTCTCCACTCCGGGGCGGGCGGAGGGGCCTGTCACTCTTACTGAGTAAAACCCACCGCCGTGTTCCCTCCGCACAGTCGGGCCGGGGGCGGGGGGACTTTGAAACGTGTACTAAACATAATGGCGGCTATCGCTGTCTCGCTTTAACATCTGCAGTCTGTGCATAGTCTGTGTCATTTTTGCTATTTTGGTATTCAGTTTTAGTACAAGTTTCATACAAGGGACGTTTTCATCTTTTTCTATGGGAGTCCCGTCTTTTCTTACATATAATGAACATTCCTTACACTATGGGCGCGGGGGGGACACTCCACACGCCACCTCGGGCCTGCTGGGAGGGCAAGGACGCTACACTAACTGCGACTGTCAAAGACAAATGACAGCCGAGACCAACAACTTAACGAGCTTTTCGACACACGGAAGGGCCGCGGTATATAAAGATGGTCACCCATCCATGGACCGACCGCAACAAGCATAGCTTAACCTGATCGATCGACCCGTGCGGCTGTTATTACTTAGCCACGAGATCTACAACTATTATTTTTATGAGCCTGTTATGTCCCACTGCAGGGCAAAGGCCTCCCTTCCGTCTTTCCATATTCTCCTGTCTCTTGCTACATCTGGCCAATCCTTTAGATAGGCGTCCAATTCGTCACGCCATCTCCTTCTGGGCCTACCGCGTCGCCGATTCCTGTTATTCGGAATCCAGTCAGTGGCTACTTTTGCCCAATTCTGTAGCGACATGCGGCAGATGTGGCCTGCCCAATTCCACTTTAGTTTGGCGGCTGTGTTGCCCACGTCTGCGATTTGTGTTTTGGAACGAAGTATACTATAATTAACTATAATTAAGATGTTTAATAGTACCTTATCAACTTCAGTATCAAATTGTTCGTTGGTAGCTCCTTTGGAGAGAGCGCCCTTCTCCATGAGGGTCGCGCGTTTAGCTGCTAAATGTAGTGATCTGGAAATTGAGAAAAAAAACATAGGTATTATTTAATAAAATTATGTAAAAAAAAACATCCAAATTGAGAACTTCCTCCTTTTTTGAAGTCGGTTAAAAATAAAAAGAACTTGCAATTTGAATTCCATATACAATTAATATTTAGTGGTTTAATTATGCCCTCGTCGCATCCATAGTACAAATGCCCGCAGCACGTCCATATGCCGCTGTACTAACATATTATAAGCTATGGTAGCATGCGACCACGGGAAGGTACTTTCTTGTTTCATCCTTTTCAGTAGTCGGGTTTTAGTTTTTATACTTTTTTTTTATTTAATTATTTTGGGGCTTATTTCAGTAATACTTATATTTTTGAAATGTGCTAATTAAGCCCTTTCATTTGATACCCCACAAGGACAAATCCCAAAATATTTATTTTTAAATTCATTACTTTATGTCCTCTAGAGGGCGCCATATTGAATTTAGTGTGACGTCACCAGCGGACGGTTAAGACGCTTCTAACCATACCTCATTTGTCAAATTAATTATAAGTACTTTTTAAGTTATGAGGGAACAGATGAACATACATACATACCGGTCAAAATCATAACCCTCCTTTTTGCTTCGCCGTAGTCAGGTAAAAAAAGGCAAAGTGCTCACGTACCGTTTAACAGTTAAATAGAAGAGCTCCGTGATGGCTCTCACGGAGTAGTCGGGCACAAACGTGTGACGTAGCATGGAATCCATGTTGATGTTCTGCAGAGAACCCATCGCTGAAGGTGTTGGAGATTCGGCTGTGGAATAAAATATGGTACATTATTGTAGTTTCATCCGAAAAAAATGATTATAGTTGACGATGAAAGGCGGACAATAAATTGTGGAAGGTCTAAATCCAAATTGATGTACAGTACCCGGCGATAAATATTGCACATCGACCTTTGGAAAGAAACAATCGGCTAATTTCGGCTTCGTAGTGCGTTATCTCTGTCGCACACTACCTATGTGACGTTAACTGACTTTTTGTCAGTCGTTGTTCAAGTGCGATAGAGTGCGGTCGCGTCCAGTTCAAAATATATATCTAGAGTTGTTAACACCCCCAAATTTAAATAATTTAAAGTTGTACTATGGCATCTTTAGGAAAAATAGGGGAACCTTTTTATTTTACCCCAACCTAAAGCAATCATTTATAGAAAAATTGGTGTATTTTATACAAAGAATAAAAAGAATTATCAAAAGAAGCAAATCATAATTGTTTTAACAGCTCCTAATAGATACCGGACTGTTTGTATTTCATGCGACAGAGATAACGCTCTACGAAGCCGAAATTAGCCGATTGTCTCTTTCCAAAGATCGATGTGCAATATTTATCGCCGGGTACTGTACAATAATAGTTTATGGGTATATAAGTATGACGGAGAAGGTACTACGAGTATGTCTGTCTTGTTATCATTAGCCATATTTTAATTACTGTGGGCGTAATGTGGGTAGTGTTGGTTATTGCGCAATAGAAAAACCGTTTACAGTTCAAATCACACTAATATTATAAAGGCGTTATAAACTAGTCATAAGGAAGTCTCCGATTTCCGTCTCTGTTCTTTAACCTTTAGGTAAATATACTCAGCCTATTCCGATCACTGGTTGTAAGTGACCCGATGCTTTGGAGTGTATATTTGAATAGTAGCTGTGTGATACGTACCGACTCCCACGTTCTGCGTGAGCGCCTGCACGCCGAAGTAGGTGAAGGGTCCGGCCTCGAACACCAGGTTCTCGCGCCCCACCGTCACCTCCACGCGGCCCTCCAGGATCAGCACGAAGTAGTCCACCTGGGGTGAAAGGGAGGAATTTTGGGATGATATCAATTCTGCAATTATTGTCCTAAAGCATAATAAAGATAGTTTTCTCAAACTGAGAAAGAAAAAACATTGAAAGAAAGATAAAAATAGGTTTATTTGTCACAGAGACACGTGCAAGTGAACTCATCCTCACACACCCACACATACACCCACACTCCACATCCACACACTACTTTCACACTACATTTTCAATACCCTCTAGTACTATCTCTATTGTAATTTCTGCATGCTCAAAATTATAGTGTTCTTTAAAAATCTTAGTTGGTATAAATAAATAAAAATATCATGTAATTTTTTGGGAGAAGGCGCTGAAATCCGACATACAGGTTTTTACCTAGTTTGGGTTTCAGAGGCTTCATATGTTTTTGTAACACTATTTTATTCCAATAAAAATTTATTATTATTATTATACAAAAATACAAAAAGATAACTAACAAGCCCCTTCCTTTTTGCTGACATCTCTTTGAACACGGCCGCGCCCCCCGGCACGGCCTGCCCCTGGCCGGCCGGCGAGCTCCCCATGCCTCTCCGCCCGCAGGCCCGCGCCTACGGTGGCCGGGAGTCGTCACGCGGCTCCCGACGCCCGGAGCGTCTCCCGCGGCGGCTGGGACGTGAGGAGAGCTCCCTCAGCCGTTCCGCCACCTCCTTCGCTAGCATGACTGCTTCGCAACTGACTGACTGGAGGTAACTGCCTCCCATGATGCAGGCTTAAAATTACAGTTAATCCAACTCACCGGCTTCCCCTGCTGGAACACGTAGGTACTGGGGTCCTTCTTGGTCTTCCCTTTGAGCTTGATGTGGTGGATCACGTCCTGTTTGAGAAGGCGGCGCAGGACTGTTTCGGAGACTGTGTCGGGGCGGAACGCGTCTACACCTGGGGGTGAAGGAATTTGAGTCGTTAGATTATTTTTTATTAATTTTATGGTCGATTTTATAAGCTGAAGTTTACATAAGATATTTAAAAAAAAAGCGGCCAAGCGCGAGTCGGACTCGCGCACGAAGGGTTCCGTACTGTAAGCGACGCTGTAAAGATACTACTACTTTTGATAAAGACTTTTTTTTATAGAATGTAATATACTTTTTTGGCCTTCAATTGACGCGTACTTTTGTTTTATGGTGTTCTGTCATCGTCGTTGAAAAAGATATTGTACTTTTCTCTGCTATTTCGTTTATTAAAGTTATTTTTATTAATCTTCGTCGTTTCTTCGTCACTTCGAGCCTAAGACCATTACACGTACCATTATTAATATCGAGCAAATAACGGCAAAACAATCACGGTTGTTGTATGGAAGCCCCCCTTAAATATTTATTTTATTGTGTTTTTAGTATTTGTTGTTATAGCGGCAACAGAAATACATCATCTGTGAAAATTTCAACTGTCTAACTATCACGGTTCATGAGATACAGCCTGGTGACAGACAAACGGACAGTGGAGTCTTAGTAATAGGGTCCCGTTTTTACCCTTTGAGTACGGAACCCTAAAAATAAACAAAGTCTGGCTGTATTACCCCAAGACAGAGACGCACATTTCGACAGTTATGTTCATCATTTCAGCCGAAAGACGTCCACGGCTGAACATTGGCCTCCCCCAAGCACCTCCACTTCGACCGGTTCTGTGCTTCTCGCATCCAACGAGTTCCTGCGGCCTTCACAAGGTCGTCGGTCCACCTTGTGGGAGGCCTTCCAACGCTACATCTTCCGGTACGCGGTTGCCACTCCAGAACCTTTCGGCCCCATCGGCCATCTGTTCTGCGAGCAATGTGCCCTGCCCACTGCCACTTAAGTTTGGTAATACTTCGGGCTATGTCGGTTACCTTGGTCCTCCTGCGGATCTCTTCATTTTTGATTCGATCACGTAGGGAAACTCCAAGCATTGCCCTTTGGGCGACGTTAAGCTTTCTAATAAGGCCCATTGTGAGCGACCACTTTTCAGCGCCATAGATCATCACTAGCAACACACACTGGTCAAAGTCCCACGTATTAAGGGAGACAGCATATAGCCATAGACAGGGCAAAAATCTAGACCGCAACTGAGAAATTCCTAATAAAAAAAATCTATACAGGCACATGAGTACAGACCGATATTTCATAACTAGCAGGGCCCGCCGATTTCACCCGCATAAGTCTCGATCCCGTGGGAATATCGGGATAAAAAGTATCCTATGTCCTTTCCCGGGACTCAAACTATCTCTACACCAAATTTCATCTAAATCGGTTCAGTGGTTTAAGCGTGAAGAGGTAACAGACAGGCACACTTTCGCATTTATAATATTAAGTATGGATTCCATTTAGAAATATTGACATAATTCAAAACTGCTTTATTGCAAATGTTTGACAGAATGCACTCTCCATGTCTATGTCCTGATTGGATTGTCTGTGTGACTTCCTTTTTAAATGTGACTCCTTCTTGGCATGTCGATGGCAATCTAGATTATGTCAGTCCTGAACTGAGCTACAAGTAACGCTTTATTAGTAGCGTTCATCAGTTCCTGTAATTGTAACTAATGTCATTTAGGGCGGGTTGTTTCACGTCCACTTTACGCACGCAAAAATGCGTCGTATACGTATACGTCAAAAATGGAGCTAACTATCTTCAAACCAAAAAAAGCGTTGTTTCAAATTACAATTACAAAATTATGGACTTGTCGTAAGTCAAATAATAACGAGTACCTACGTAATCGTATTGTTACGAGCTTGGGGTTCGTGACAGTAAAAACTGCCGATTTAATAACCAAAAATAGACACTTTAATTAAAAACACCAATTACAACTTTAACACACTAATTATAAAACACAATCGCACTACTGATTACTCTAGTCGCACTTGAAGATCGCTTCGAATGTTTTCGCTTGTATCGCTTTTCCAATACTGATCCCGAGTCGTGGCCACATCGGCCTTATATAGGCCTCGGATAGTTCCAGAAACTTCTACCGTAGAAACATCTAGAATGTTCGAGTACATACCGGTCCCGACCGACCAGACGTCGACAGTTCTCGAAAGTTCTAGCATCGAAGTTTCTAGAAGGGACCCGAATATAAGTTCTGCTACTCGATACTAGATGGCGCTAGTGGTAGCTAATGTCGTCATCAATTGTGACGCACAACAGTATGTTACGTTAATCAACCATTTGAAACTACGGGCCCTTATACAGGGTGTTACGGAAAGGGAAAGGGTATATCAATACAAACGGGTTGAAGAGTTTATCTGGTCTAGAATCTCTGTACAAAATTTCAGCTCAAAAGCAGTAACTTTGAAAATGCTTAATATTTTTTTATTTCGATAGTTTATTAAATTGAAATCATAACAAACGTGTCACCGCACTACGAGGGTCATTATCCATTATCTGTAGTGTGTCTGTACGCCTAGTACACGCACATCACGCCGCCGCGCGCCAGTGCAGCGCCGTGATGTCGAAATAAAAAAATATTAAGCATTTTCAAAGTTAATGCTTTTGAGCTGAAATTTTGTACAGAGATTCTAGACCAGATACACTATTCAACCCGTTTGTATTGATATACCCTTTCCGTAACACCCTGTAGTGTGACGTCAACACATAATACGTACAGTTCGACACAACTTAGATGTAGCATCGGCAAAATTCGTAAAACCGATCACATCCGAACTAAGTGCGCCTTCAAAATCACCAATCTTTATTACTACTTTAGGAAAAATTTATCAATTTTTCCTAAAGTAGTAATAAAGATTTACGAATACGAATTACGAACGTTTTACGAATTTTGCCGATGCTACATCTAAGTTGTGTCGAACTGTAAGTCGCTGGCGTTTCCACGGGGCCATCCCAACATGTGTGAAGGTACGTATGTCGATACTCACTGCTACTCAAGAACTGAAAGGTGGCTAGCGTCAGCTGTGGAGATATATGTATGCGCTGGTTCTCGTGTCGCTCGGCGAAGGCGGCGAAGTCTTGGAGTTTGTTCGTGGGGCGGTTGCGACGACGCTTGGAGCGGTTGTCCACTGTTGGGCAAAGAAGTTCATAGTTAGATATTTGCACAGAATCAGACTAAAGTACCCCCGATCAGCTCAGACACAGTTTTCGTCTATTTGTTCATTTTATTTCTTTGAGAAGAACTTGCACAATATTACAGAAATAAATGCAAGTTATTGCACAGTTAAATTTCAATAAGGGAAATTATCAATTCCCCTCTATATTCATACAAGACAAAATAAAGAAGACTCTGAAGTGGCGAGAAGACCAGTAGGCCTGTTCGGGCGCCTCCGGCAATCTTCGGCTGCTGTCGTGAGACAACGGAAGGCGGCGAAGAAGACGTCGGTCTCATCCACGATCTCGGCCTGTATCATCTCCTCGATGACGTCTTGCAGCCTGAACACAGCCCATGGTCTCGTACAACTGACTAGAAGACGGTCTACTCACAGAAGACGTCCGTCTTGTCCACGATGTCGGCCTGTCTCATCTACTCGATGACGTCTTGCAGCCTGACCAGTTCATGGTCTCGTACAACTAACTAGAAGACGGTCTACTCACAGAAGACGTCCGTCTTGTCCACGATCTCGGCCTGTATCATCTCCTCGATGACGTCTTGCAGCCTGACCAGCCCATGGTCTCGTACAACTGACTAGAAGACGGTCTACTCACAGAAGACGTCCGTCTTGTCCACGATCTCGGCCTGTATCATCTCCTCGATGACGTCTTGCAGCCTGACCAGCCCATGGTCTCGTACAACTGACTAGAAGACGGTCTACTCACAGAAGACGTCCGTCTTGTCCACGATGTCGGCCTGTCTCATCTACTCGATGACGTCTTGTAGCCTGACCAGCCCATGGTCTCGTACATCTAACTAGAAGGCGGTCTACTCACAGAAGACGTCCGTCTCGTCCACGATCTCGGCCTGTATCATCTCCTCGATGACGTCTTGCAGCCTGACCAGCCCATGGTCTCGTACAACTGACTAGAAGACGGTCTACTCACAGAAGACGTCCGTCTTGTCCACGATGTCGGCCTGTCTCATCTACTCGATGACGTCTTGTAGCCTGACCAGCCCATGGTCTCGTACATCTAACTAGAAGGCGGTCTACTCACAGAAGACGTCCGTCTCGTCCACGATCTCGGCCTGTATCATCTCCTCGATGACGTCTTGCAGCCTGACCAGTTCATGGTCTCGTACAACTGACTAGAAGACGGGTCTACTTACAGAAGACGTTGGTCTCGTCCACGATCTCGGCCCGTATCATCTCCTCGATGACGTCTTGCAGCCTGACCAGCCCATGGTCTCGTACAACTAACAAGAAGACGGGTCTACTCACAGAAGACGTCGGTCTCGTCCACGATCTCGGCCTGTATCATCTCCTCGATGACGTCTTCTAGTGTGACCAACCCCATAGTCTCGTAGAAGGGGTCTCCCTCGCCCTCGTTGTTGATGCGGTGGACGAAGGCCATGTGGCCTTTGTGACCTTGGGAACAGAACAGCCGATTAAGAGCTTAAAGAGTATAGGCGGTAGACTCAGGGTAGGGTGTGAGGACTTAGCTACTTAGCTCGTTGAACTACTTCTAGTCAAATAATTGTTTGGTTCTTTCCTCAAAAGTTGAGTGCCAGCGGAGTGTTGGGTCCACGGACGAATGAGTGATCGAGAGAGTGAAGGAATGAACGAAAGGGTGAATGAACGAACGGGTGAACGACAAAAGAGTGAATGAACGAACCTACTAGTGAAATGATGAATGACAGAATAAGAGATTAATGATGGGTGATTTCCTCTCTTTGCACTGCTTTGTAGTACTGGCAGAGCGTGCGCAGCGGCGTGTTGTCTTCAAGGTTCACGAACGAAAGATTGAATGAATGATCGAGAGTGAATGAATGAAAGAAAGGGTGACTAAACGATCCTAGGAGAACGAGTTAAAGAATGAAAGTTTGATTGAACGAATGCACGAACAAGAGTAAATGAATGAACGAATGATGACGAATGACATTTTTTCTATTATTTTGCCTCATTTCCAGTCAAGGACAATTTCAACTTACCTTCTTTGAACTGCTTAAACATAACATCAAGCGTGACGTCTTCGAACACAAAGTTGCAGGGGTTCTGGTAGTACTGGCAGAGCGTGCGCAGCGGCGTGTTGTCGTCAGGGTCGACGAACGCCAGGTCCTTGATGAACAGCACCGTCACTATGTTGCCGCGGCCTCCTTCGTACACTGGGATGCGGGAGTAGCCTGGTGGAGGGAATATGGACCTTAACATACATAAACACGGGCCTTTTATCCATGAAAAGGCAGAAACTTGAGGACGCTACATGTTACGAACTACATATAATCAGCCTATTACGTTCCCACTGCTGGGACACAGGCCTCCTCTCTGTGAGAGGGAGTGGGCCGTAATCCACCACGCGGGTCCAGTGCGGGTTGGTGGATGTCACATGTCTTCGAATTTTTGGTTCTAGGACACGCCGGTTTCCTCACGATGTTTTCCTTCACCGTTTTGAGAGCAGTGGTGATGAAATAATTTACACAAAGTAAAGCGCCTGTCAGGGTTCGAACCTACGACCTACAACTTGTAAGTCGCGGCTGATACCACTGGGCCACCACTGCTCTTAACTTGAGGACTCTACATGTTACGAACTACATATGTATAGAACTTTAGTTTTAGAGACTTTAGTATTTGGGATGCATGAAGAAGCCTCCTCGTGTAGCGCAGTTTGTTCCGCCAGTTACTCAACTGAACCGAGCGCTCGGCGCATCCTGGACAGTCACAACCATATATGTAATGTATAATCACACCCCGGACACTCCATACAACGCTCGCAAAATAATTGCCTACTACTACTACATTAAAAAATGACGTTTGTATACGTATGAATGTGTGCGTGAGGTACTTGTGTTTGCGAGCGCTCTTGTTAAAGAACTGCGACGGTAACCTCGAAGTGCGGGGTGAGGTGCGGTAACTGATGTTAGTGCGGGGAAGGGAGTGTCCTTTCTGTACGTAGTACTTTAAGTATTCTGTGGTATGATACAACGGTTAGTTTAAGGATCGTAAATATAATCGTAAATTAAAGTTAGACTATTTATTTCGGGGTTTTACGTGAAAATCCCGAAAGTTTGATAATTGCAAGTTTAGTTAAAAATAGCCTTTACCCATCTTAAATAAAGCTTATTTTCAACTTATTTAAGATTATTCCCGAATTCTGGGGAATAAAAATGTCGTCGTAAGGAAATCTCCACTTTCTGTCTCTGTTCTCCGAAGTTTAGGTAAATATACTCAGCCTACTCCGATCACTGTTAATTACCATAGGACGTAGTCTGCCTATGCGCATGGACAAAAGGCGTGAATCGATAACACATTTAGACACACGTGCGTGACAAAGATATAAGACCTCCTAGGTGATTAGGTGTTAATGAGTCATTGTCCACATCTCATCAATTATAGAACTGGACATGTTAAGTGTTCTTGTCATTATGTTACATTGTTGCTACACGTAAACGATGGCATAGTTACATGCCACTGCAATTTGTATGTAGTTAGTATATTTATAATTTTCTGCAATTATAAACGGTTGGCAAGCGTAGATTGCTTTATAATAATTATACTAGCTGCGCCCCGCGGTTTCACCCGCATAAGTGTCGATCGCGTGGGAATATCGGGATAAAAATTATCCTATGTCCTTCCCCGGGATGCAATCTATTTCTCTGCCAAATTTTATCGAAATCCGTTCAGTGGTTTAGGCTTGAAAAGGTAACATACAGACAGACAGACAGAGCTACTTAATTGGTTTAGCTTTTTAAGTAAATTTTGGTTATTGTAAGGGATATTTCCCTTTTTTTTGTAGGGATATCCTAATAATAATAAATTCATTTATTTCGGAGCCAGTCTATATGCATGCATGTTAAATTCATGACTTTAAACTGTCGTGCATTTAGTATTGAACTAAATGTAGAACGCCACCTGTAGGCTATGGGATAAATACACCCAAATAGGCTCGGATGGAACAGTCGATATTAGTGCAGGATATCAACTCAGGGCGGCGGCTGATGAACATCTAGCACGTCAAAGGCGGCGCCCACGGACCCAGTCACGCGGTACACCCACCAACTCGCACTAGACAAGCGCGGTGGGTTAATTTGTCTAAACCCCTACTCTCTCATGAGAGAGTAGGGAGGCCTTTGCCCTGCAGTGGGACGTCACAGGCTAATAAGATAAGATAAGAACATCACATTAAGAACTAATTAAAATATTAGAATTAAATAAACATTACATTAAAAAAAAGTCATCAAAAAACATTAAATTACAATTTTACAATAACAAAAAGATTAATGTCTCATCTTAGTCTAAATTTGGGTTTGGATCCGGAGTGCTCAACATGCAGCCTGGTCCAGTACCGCATTATTGGGCAATCCAGATCCATCCTCCATGCAAACAGCTGAAGGTAGCTGTTGGAACTGCCTCGTATGCGGCGCATCAGGGACACAACAGTCTAATCTTTGTTTTTTTTCCTGAATGGGCCCGCTTTTGACCTCGATCACGCCTGATGGAAAGCGGTGGATGAGGTCTATGATGGAACGAGCGTGCTCAGAAGATGCCTAAGGCATTGGAACTCCCACGCATCGACGAAACAGCAGGCTGCTTGACGCCGGACTTCGGTGAGAGGGTGGTCGTTAGCCCTACCACCGCAATGGAAGAATTGGCCAGTCAAATAAGGTGTTGGGTGTGACTATCCAGGATGCGCCGAACGCTCGATTCAGTTGAGTAACTGGCGAAACAAATTGCGCTACACGAGAAGGCTTCTTCATGCATCCCAAAAATCTCATCTCTCTCTCTCTCCTAATGGATTACTAATCCTAATATATTCTGTCGCCCACACAAAACACAATCCCTAACATTCTAAAATATCGCAGACAGTTCATACTGCGCACTTATTTCTCAAGCTGCAATATTTCATAACCGAGTCGTTGTAATATGGCATGTTTATATTTACCATAACAGCCTTGGAAATCGTCCAGAAATCTACACGCATTCAATTACGAAATAACTTATCGTAGTTCTAGTATAGGGTGATCGATTGTGAGGTATTTGTATGGTTTTTAAGTCATCATTCGCCTTTTTTTTTTTTTTTTGGATGGGAAATCATCAAATGACCCCTCCCGTTCTGGGTGGAGCAGAAGGGAGTGTCAGACTCTTACTGACTCCCACCCGTGTTCCTTCCTTAGCCCTTTATGTTCCGGGGTAGCGGTAACCCTTTCGGACAATCCCGCACCCCCGGCAGGCTTCGGCCCTGACAGGCCCCTTCCTTTATGCTGACATCTCTTTGAGGCGCGCGTGGAACACGTACGCGCCGAAGTCATCATCCGCGTAGCCTTCTTTCAACTACGTTGGAGTCGGCTTCCAGTATAACCGGATGCAGCTGAATACCAGTATTTTACATGGAGCGACTGCCTATCTGACCTCCACAACCCAGTTACTGGGTAATACGATACCCCTTGGTAAGACGGGTTGTCAGACTGATTAAATGCCCCAATGATGCCGCCAGACCAAAATCCACACCAAACAGTGACTCGTTGAGGATGCATTGTGTTCCATTCTTAACCTTTTGAACGCCATTGTCACATATATGTGACAAACGAAATCTTACCCTGAACGCCAACGTCACAAATATATGACAAAATACACGTCGCACGGGTCGCACCATATTATGCAATAAACAATTTCATCATTACTTTTGTGTGTTTTTATTTATATAATTTAAAAGTTTAAGCTTCCGTCTATATTGTATTGCATGAAACTAGTATAAATAAACCACCAATATCGAGAAATTTGTTGCTTTAAGTGTGTATGTGTGTTGTTTTGTTAAAGTGGCCTGGCGTCAGGGGTACGGCGATACGTTTATACTCTGGCGTTCAAAAGGTTAAATGACAAAGTACAACCTTTCCAATAAAACCAGAAATAAAAAAATAAAAAATCAGTAGTTTTTTTTTATAGCCGATTCAAATTTAGAACACTGGAAGGCCCACCCGTTATGTGGTCTTCTATGCTATGCAGCACTTACCAGACTTGATAATCTCGGACATCGTCTCGAAATCCAGCACCGAGCTGATGGGCAGCATGAACACGTCTTCCAACTTCGTCATCACGTCCGACACCGTCTTCTTGCGCAGCTCCAGGGCTCCGCTGATTATGTTCACTTCGTCTTTGTCCAGGTCGTTAACATCTGTCGTTACCTGAGGGGCGCGGAGACGGGTTAGATTAAGGGATATAAGTGTTTATGTTTCGTTAAGGGCCAAAGCACACACGCTACTTTTTGCATCGGCGATTCAGCTGCTTTTTAGAAGCTAAATGCAGCGACCAAGCATTCCACACCGCACACTTAAAAACGCCAAACGCGGCGATTCAGTCGCTTTTCGGAAGCTCGATACAGCGGCTGAACGCAATACTCCGCACACATTCGGATGCCGGTCGCAGCGATTTGGCATTTGCGCCAGCATCGGAGCAGTCGCTAAAACGCGCGATTCCGATACCGCGTCCGAACGCAGAGAGTCGCCAAAACGCGATGCAGCATCGATACAGCCGCAAAATCGCCGATGCAAAAAATAGCGTGTGTGCTTTGGCCCTAATAGCACAGCAGATTTTGTTTTTGATAACCGACGTAAAATTTCAACACAGAGGTGTTCAGAATCATGTACTGGATCCATGGTACAGACGCCAGCACATCAAGCTACCCGAACCTGTCAAATTTTCCCAATCAACTTTAAACCTTATGCTTTAGAGATAAAGTTGAAAATCTATTAAAGAAATTTGACAGATTGTAGTAGCTTGGTGTGCTAGTGTCTATACCAGGATGTGCGTCGACCGTCGATGTCCTTGACGCCTTGTATATGTATAGTAAGTAATGTAAATAAAAATTTGGCTTGCAATTGTGTTGTTTGTGACTCAACGAAAGCATTTTACTTGGTGCCGTGTTTTATCTGCAAGGCATTGACTTATTCTAAAAAAATATGAATAAGAGTGGACCAAAAATGCTGCCTTGACGTACACCTAGTTCTTTAAGTAAATTCCTACTGGATATGCAAGTAGTGCCGCCATTTTTAAACATGCATCAGAAAGGTGTCGTCAAATTTAAGGGTACAGACGGATTTAAGACCCTATCAGCAACACAAAGAGACGTAACTCTATGCTGTTTAAAACTAGTTCTTTTGGAACGAAATTTTTTAACGCGGATTGCAGTAGGAGAAACCTGGTATAAATCGTCACACAACGAAAAAACGTTATGCTCCCCCTCCATACGACTTTCTCTCTTCTAGATACAGCATGTCCCTGGAAGTATGGATCAAATCGAATAGGGGCGTGGGCAAGGTCAATTTCAAATTTTTTTAACCCTGAGAATGTCGGTGTATTTTTTTACGGTTCAAAAGTTATGACCAATTTTTGTTTTTTATTCAATCACTTCGCATAGTGCTCAAAGATAAAAATCATAAATAAAAACTATCAGGGCTATCTATAAAAATTAAATTGATAGCCCTGATAGCTTTTTTTTTTTTAAGATCACCGATATTCTCAGGGTTAAACAGTTTGGAAATGACCTTGCCCACGCCCCAATTCGATTTGATCCATACTTCCAGGGACACCCTGTATACTTATATAAAACTCAAAGTCCTGACTGACTGATATATCAACGCACAGCTTCAACCGCTGGTCCTAGAGACATGAAATTTGGAGGGTGTGTTCTCTAAGAGAGGGTTTTTCGAAATTCCACCCCTAAGAAGGTGAATGGGGGGAGTGTGAAATTTCACGCGGAAGCTAGTTTTATTATAATCAAACTGAACATTTTTATCAATGAGACCAATATCGTAATCGCGAAAAAACTATAAATTATCACATACATTTGTGCCGAGTCGGTATTGAAGTTTTGTATGGGACCGTTATGTTTTTTTCTCGATTGGGATTTTGGTTTGGCCTTTCGAGAAAGTTGTTCAGTCTGATGGTCTATACCGCACAACTAAATTTGACCACACCATTCTGATACATGTTTAAGAACCTCCTCCTTTTTAGAAGTCGGTTAAAAATGGCAGGACTACTTGCGTATAAAGAAGGAATTTACTTAAAGAACTAGGTGTACTTCAAGGCAGCATTTTTGGTCCACTCTTATTCATATTTTACACTTACAAACTCCTAGTCTCACTTATAAACTATACATATAATTAATATTCAATTCAATGGTATTTACATATACTACAAATATCGGATTATTCTATTGGGTGAACTGTAGCCTAAAAAAGCACTCACAATCGTAATAACTTTTGAATTTGACAGATCATCAATATTCAGTAAATGATTAATGATTTTATTTCTGTAAGTAGGTCTGTGCAAGCACACGTCATTCATATTTTAAAAACTAGATGAGGTGGGCGTTTCCTATCTGACTACTCTGAGAAGAAACGTCAAAACAAAGACAGAGGTCACGTCTCTTTTTAAAGTACAGACATAATCTTGGTCAGATCATGTGAAGACCATGTAGATTGGTGCCTGAAATGGTCTTTTGCGAAACTTAGTTATGATCAATGATTTTGTTAAAATTACTTATTTTTAAAATATACGATGTTTGATGGATTCTAAAAATAATATTGTTAAACTGACAAAATAAAATCTATAGAAATCGCGAGTGTTATGTCATAAATCTCTGTCCAAACTGAAGCGAATCGCGGGATGCGGGACGAAATTCGCTCGAGTCGATTGTGTTAACTAACCTGTATGGATGGATGTATATATGGATGTGTACATATAAAAACGCGCGATTTTTTAACGCGACGATTTTTAGTGACGCACTAGATTTTCAACCCTCGGTGTTGAGCCGAGCGTTCAGAATCCAACAGAGTACAGACGCCAGCACATCAAGCTACTACAATCTGTCAAATTTCTTTAATAGATTTTCAACTTTATCGCCACAACATAAGGTTCAAGTTTGATTGGGAAAATTTGACAGTTTCGGGTAGCTTGATGTGCTGGCGTCTGTACTGTATCCAAGCGGGTCAAAAAACACACTGTAGGAATTTCGACTCTCAACATTAAGCAGTGCTTTGATAAACCAGTGCACGCTAAAAGTCGCCGCGTGTAAACATATGACGCGCGAAGTCGCATCCCGCGCGGTATTCGCCTCAGTGTTACTAGAGCTGAATATTGGTGATCTATCAAAACAAAATCTTTAGAAATCGTGGGTGGTATACAATAAGGGAGATACAGTATTTATCTACATACATTTTAGCAGGAAAATCTGCAGTGGAAGTCTACTTGTCACATAACATGCACACATTGGCATCGCTAAGAAATATAAAACCTGCAAAGAAAAATCTACGCCATACTTACAAAGGAGATCATACATTATAGCCATGTATATTGTTTATACACGTAGGTATGTATAAGTAAAGACTTGAAACTGAAGAATGCCCCAAAAACTGTTACTTAAAGGACATGTCCAGTGGAATAATGGACGATTGCCTAGGCTGTCAAAATCAGTGTTCAGTAAAGATTGTTATATTTTTATAACCGCTATAAATTCTAGTTTATCTATTAATAAGTTTTAGGAGTCAGAAACTTGTCGAAGCTGATCAAAATATGGTTTATATTCCTGTAATTTTTGTATGTTTTTTTTTACAATAACGCCATCTGTGAGTTAACACAGGTACTAACTGGTGGTACTCCAGTAGTGTAGACATCAGTAAAAAAAATATTATTGGCCTGATTTTGCAGTTTTTTGTTTATTTTTAATTGTATCACTAAGCATATATTCCTTATTATGTATTTACTTAAATGTGGTTTATTTCCTCAATACCCATATTTATTTATCTCTGACTATAATGTTGCAACTGATTACAGTCCGGCGTCGAGCGAATACGTTCCTATCAGTTCAACAGTTCTAGTAACTAATAAAGTTCAAATTCGCAAAACACGTATTCGTTTATATGAAACTAACAGGTGTCAAGAACATATTCTTTCATCGGCCGCACTGCAGTATGGATGATGTGAGAATAGCAGTAAATGGAATGAAGAATGGTAAAGCAATACATTCGGACCGGACGGAATACAAGCTGAAGTGAGGAAGTTATTACGAGTAGATGGATGGTCGTGGTTAGCTTTATTCTTCAATAAGTTATTGTGCATGCTGCTAGTGATGACATATGGCACTGAAACGTGGTCGCTCACAATGGGCCTTATTAGAAAGCTAAAAGTCACCAAAAAGGCAATGGAGAGGGCTATGCTTGGAGTTTCCCTACGTGATCGAATCAGAAATGAGGAGATCCGCAGGAGAAACAAGGTAACCGACATACCCCGAAGCAGATAGCCGATAGTAGTGCAGTGCCAGCTGAATTGGCAGTGGGCTGGCAATGTTTGTCGAAGGACCGATGGCCGGTAGAGTAAACGCATCCTAGAGTGGAGACCGCGTATCCGCAAGCGTAGTGTAGGGCGCCCCCCAACTAGATGATAATATGGTTAGAAAGGGGGTGACCACCGAAATGAAGCATGAAAGAAAAAGTCATATTACGCCGACCCCAAATAAATTGGGATAAGGGTAGGAGAATGATGATTCGTTGACCTCGAAAAGGCATACGACCGAGTGCCGCATGCAGTTTTATGATGGGCCTTTAAGGAGAAATGTGTGCCTGGGAAGTATTGCCAGTTGATTCGAGAGATGTGCAGTCGACGCAGTACCCAAGTCCGGTATACAGTAGGCACCACCGGCAGCTTCAATATGGTTGTCGGCATACACCAAGGGTCGGTACTCAGTCCTTACCTCTTCCTGGTGAAAATGGACGCTCTAACGTCGGAGATACAGGAAGAGGTTCCCCGGTGTTTGCTGTTCGCCGATGACATTGTGCTGGTTACTGAGAGTGGGCTCGAGGTCCAGAGCATATTGGAGGTGTGTCAGGAAAGACTGGAGAGTTTTGGCCTTAGATTAAGTAGAACCAAAACAGAGTACTTGTTTTGTGATTTTGGCGGTCTTTTCAATCCTGCGGACATATCTCTGGACGGAACGCCCTTACCGATCTGCTCCGACTTTCGGTACCTCAGGTCACTTGTCCGAAGGGGATGGAGAAGTAGACCAAGACGTGACCCGTCGAATCAACTCAAGATGGATGAAATGGCAGACGACGGAACAACTAGCGACACATGAATACCCCTATAGTTAAAGGTAAAACCTGCAAGTCCGTGAGAAGGCCTTTCATACTGTTTGGATCGAAATACCAGGCTGTGAAGAAGATGGATGAAAAAGATTGCATGCAGCGGAGACGAAAATGTTGAGATGGATGTGTGGAGTGACGAGCATGTACCCCAATGTACCTATACTAATAAATTAATTAATACAATACATATATACATACACACACACACAATAGGCACATATACATAATTAATTAATATATACTCTTTTACATAAGGGGAAGTTTGAAAGTGGCGCCAGTAACAGAAGAGTTGAAAGGAAATCGTTTGGCTTGTTATTTCCACCCTCGTCATGTGATGAGGAGAGAGGAAATGCATGTCAATAGAAGAGTTATGAATATAAATGGTGATGGATGGACAGGGAGAGGAAGGCCAAAGAAAAGATGCGATTGATGGTTTGAGGAATAAAGGTCAAAGCACACGTATCAAACCGGAAAGGGATCGGCACCGAATCGACTCGAGCCGTTCAGTATTCTTTGTATGAAACTCCCTACTGCAACGCACACTAATCGGAATCGTAACGTAATCGCCTCGCCTTGGGGTCTCTTCGTCCACCCTTGCCCCTCTCACCCCTCCGGCCTGCCTGCTGCACCATCAACCGGCGGTCGGCGAGCCGTAAGCGCGGCGTCGCCTAGCCGTAGCTGAGTCGACGTATCAGAGCTTCTGATCCGCTTTGGTTACGTGATTACGTTAGGTTGAAGCCTGTTTGACGTCGAGGCAAAAATCGATACGGTGCCGATCCCTTTCCGATTTGATACGTGTGCTGCGACCTTGATAAGGAAGAGAAGGGAGCGAATGATAGCATGTCGGTTGACAGGGAGATTGGAAGAAGAAAACGTGTTGCGCCGACCACAAGTAACATGGTACAAGGACAGGAAGATGATGATAATGTTTCCATAAAAACGGGTTTTCTCGACGGAAAAATAGACATAATGACATATTGTAGACATATTTCTAAAGAAATCTGTCATTTTGTCTATTCTGTGTGTGTGTTTGTGGCCTCGTATAGGACTATCTGTTTCATTTTTCTTTTTGTTACTTTTTTTTTAAATACAGGGTGAATTAAATTCATGGGCATCCTTTTAAGGGGTCATTGTAATCATCATTATGAAAAACTCTTACTATGGGACTAAACCTAAAATCGCGAAAAAAAATGTTCCTTGCATTTATGTTCACATAACTCGTCAAAATGTAGGGAAGAGCTGATTTTTTTCGCGATTTCTGGTTTGGTCTCATAGTAAAAGTTGTTCATAATGATGATTACAATGACCCCTTAAAAGGATGCCTATGAATTCAATTTCACCCTGTATAATTTGGTTTATTTTTATTTTTACTGTGCTTAGTTTAGTTTGTGATATTCCTGTACGAGTCGCAACAATTACTTTCTCTTTCTTTAACAAAACCCATTTCTACGGTGGCCGTGCTACACGTGCTGAAATTAAAACTAAGTATGTATTGCCGAACGACTTCGTTCTGCAATGCATGCACAATTGTAAGCAAAGCAGAAAGTACAGACGCCAGCACATCAACCTACCCGAAACTGTCAGATTTTCCCAATCAACTTTGAACCTTACACTTCAGTAATAAAGTTGAAAGTCTATTAAAGAAATTTGACAGATTGTAGTAGGTTGATGTGCTGGCGTCTGTACATTGTTGTCAACGTCAACATTATCCATAAAATACAATATAAGTATACCTACTTTTATCATCTGGGAGATCCACGCGTTAGTTCATATTGACCAAAAAGAAAAAAACATTTTTTTAATAAATCGTTTTAATGGATCTTGATTTTTTGCGACATATTTTAGGGTTGGTTGAATTTATAAAAAATGTTAATATATTTTGGAAATTACTTCATTACGCAAAGTACGTCAGAGTGATGTCTCTTCATTTTAGAAAGCGGATATTATAAAAACACAATTATACTCCATAGGTTTAGGTAGTTAAATAAAGGTAAACAAAAAAACCACGTGACTTAGTTAACCGACTAAACGTAATAGCAGTCTATTCAGTTGTAATGCTACGGTACAGTTGTACTCTTCAATTTAGCAACGTTATTAATGAACCTATGGAGTATAGTTACGTTATTATATTTCTTTGACCTAAGGCAAACGGCCGATACTTTCCTGTTGATGCATTTGAAAGGTAATTAATTACGGGATAAAATGGGACGTCAAAAATATTTTAGCACCTCGTTTGATATATAGCAAGGCGGAAGCTAGTATTAAACTCTTGTTTTTTTTTTTATAATTTTGTTCCGCAAGTTTAAAAGGATTAATTAATCAAGCGTAAGTTAGCTAAGATTTAAATCGTTAGATTTGCCCACACAGTACAAAGTGGCGCGAAAAAATTGCCATACTGAGTATAGTGGGCTCGCATAGGTTTCTATTACAATCAAGTTAAATCTCTGCGGCATTGTGAGGTGTCAAAACGAAACAGAAACCCGCACCCAATTGCGTAACACACTATCAATCGGAATTTGAATCATTTTGAAGCCAATTGCTAATCCATTGCTTCATAAGTTCGAAAAATTGTCTGCTCAACACGTAATAACGCAATTAATGTTGTTGAACTGTCAAAATGAAACCGATTCCGATTGATAAAGAGTTACGCGATTGCTCCGCTGGGCGTCTATTGACACGGTAGGGCAAATCAACGATTGAAATCTTTGTAATTTCGATCTTAATTTTTAAATCATAGTGTTAAGCCGGCGATCCTAAACATTACCCATAACCATAGGGCAGAAACTGGACATGTCCTTTTTAAACCCTGTATAATAAAATATTAGTAACGGGGCATCCATTAATTACGTGAGGCTTTTATGGGGGGGAGGGGGTCAAGCCGATTCTCACCCAATCTCACGTGGGGGAGAGGGGAGGTCCTGGCAAGTCTCACGTAATTTTATATCTGCAAGAAACAGTGTAAAATTGCGAGAAAACTGGGTAGAATTAGTCTTAACTAGTCTTAAATAAAAATAATTAAACAAATTGTTTTGTTTTTTAATAAATCCAACGCAATGAAGCATAAATATATTAACGTATTTACACTGAAAACACGCATTTTGAACAATCTCACGTGAGATTAGAGGGAGGGGGAGGGAGTCGAGCAAAATCTCACGGTATCTCACTAAGGGGGGAAGGGGGGTAAAAAAATCGCCAAAATCACCTCACGTAATTAATGGACGCCCTCTAAGGGCTTTGCAGGGGCCGTGGCATACGTGCCTGTCCGCCATTTTGATTTCATTAAGTGAAAACTGCTTAAGTCGCGTTTTGCATTTTTTGAGATGGGAAAAATACCATTGAATTCGCGCCATCGCTTCGGATGTGTTCGGCTATCCTCGGGACGTACTCGGTTTTAACGTATTTCCGATATGTCAGTGAGTAATGGCAAAGTATTCTGTTTGTGTTCTGTTTATATGACGATTCAAAAAATACACACGTAATTGTTCAAGTTTTCACTTCTGTCGGCACTCGCGGGGTGGCACTGTTTTTTTCTTTTTCAAAATGGCGGCCGCGCATTAAACTTTTTCAAAATGTCGGCCGCGCATTAAACCTTTTCAAAATGTCGGCCGCGCATTAAACTTTTTCAAAATGTCGGCCGCGCATTAAACTTTTTCAAAATTTCGGCCGCGCATTAAACTTTTTCAAAATGTCGGCCGCGCATTAAACTTTTTCAAAATGTCGGCCGCGCATTAAACCTATATAAATCTATAGCTGACATCAATGCAAACAGAAAACACAATAAGACCAAACCCTGTAAAGTGTCACGTTTCCGAGATATCAACGTTCAAAGTTGACAACGTGACATCCATATTTATACCCTTACTTAAGAGGACTACATGATCTAAAGCGCGGTCACTGTCGGACTGCATAGAAAAGAAAGAGAAGCGAGATGACACAACGCTGGTAATGTATTGCAAAATATGAAGCAATTATCTATTTAAGAAAAATCTATTGTTTGGACTAAAAAATTAAAACACCATATTTTTAGTATGTTGCTTGTAGAATAATCTGACAAAAAAAGTTTTTAGAGGTATCTTCATGATTTTTTTCTATCGTACCAAATAAGTTGTATTATGTTTTCAACACACTATCTACCTAGCGTATATCCTGAAGAATATCATATATTTTTTTTATTTTGTTTACTGTAGTCGATCATATACTTTTATTGTTTCTCAAACTTGCGTTTTTTGCCTTTAGGTCCTGCAAGCCCCTTACATCTTGTTGCATAGATGTTCGAAATAATCACTCTGAATGTATAAAATAATCAACGTGACGCTTTATAGGGTTTGGTGCTATTATGATTTCTATTTGCATTGAAGCACAGAATACTTAAAGTAAGTACTACGTACAGAAAGGCCACTCCCTTCCCCGCACTAACATCAGTTACCGCACCTCACCCCGCACTTCGAGGTTACCGTCGCAGTTCTTTAACAAAGAGCGCTCGCAAACACAAGTACCTCACGCACACATTCATACGTATACAAACGTCATTTTTTAATGTAGTAGTAGTAGGTAATTATTTTGCGAGCGTTGTATGGAGTGTCCGGGGTGTGATTGAAGTCAGCGAACGATTTAAACAGATTTCATATGTGGCCTCCATTTTGAAAAAAAAAAACAAGATGGCGGATAGGTAAGAATGCCAGGCTCCTTATAAAAATCTTCAATCCCCTTTATTGTTTTGTTCGTAATGTTTTAAGTACTTGTCAAGTGCTTGAGCTGTGCTTTGACATCCATATCCATACGATACAGTGAAAGGAACTTCATTCAATTTTTCATTGAATAATATTTTTGAAGTGCGTTTAAAATCTCAGTCTACAAGGTCACACTAAATTAGCTAGCAAAACTCCACCGACATGATAACAAAAAAAAAATAAATAAAAAAAAAAACTAAACACGATAAAAAAAAAATTACGATTTTTTTGTGGAGTCACCGACCTCAGTCATCATCATCAGCCTATAATGTTCCCACTGCTGGGACACAGGCCTCCTCTCTGTGAGAGGGAGTGGGCCGTAATCCACCACGCGGGCCCAGTGCGGGTTGGTAGATGTCACATGTCTTTGAATTTTTGGTTCTAGGACATGCCGGTTTCCTCACGATGTTTTCCTTCACCGTTTTGAGAGCAGTGGTGATGAAATAATTTACACAAAGTAAAGCGCCTGTCTGGGTTCGAACCTACGACCTACAACTCGTAAGTCGCGGCCGATACCACTGGACCTCAGTGTAGTGATTTAAAATATCAGGTAAAAATCAGTTTTTTACTGTGTAAACGTCACGGACGTGAAGTGTGGTATGATATCGCTCATCCAATAGAACAATGACGTAATTACGTTTCAGCTATTTTTCAGGAGAACGTTTTAAAAGTTTGAAATTGAAAATATGATATATTTCCAATGATTATACTAAAATATTTAATATTTTTATGTATGTTACTTTACTATCAATAATAATTTGTAATAACTTTATGAGAAAACTCAAGAAAACTGTTAAAAAAATCCAAAAAAAAAAACAAACCTGACGTACACTTATGCCATTTTAACAATTATGACATAAATTAGGTTTTGAAATGGGAATAAATCATGAATTCAAACCACAAATTATTTAATTTAGTTTTATTTGTATAAATCAGTTTACATTTATAAACGTATAATAAGAAGTATCAAATGTTTTTTTTTATGAGTTACAAAAATGTAGTTTTTATGCTAAAACAATGATACCTAGATAATGTAAGATACAAACATGATCATAAAAAAACTAAAAAAATACCCCCTTATTCATAAAACTTATCAAACCTATTTTAGTTAAAATGGGGTTTGTCTCTTTCTTACACACAGAAATGACAACGTGACAGATAAAGACAAACGTTCTATAAACCTATTTTAGCTAAAATAAAGATAAAATAGGATTATGAATAAGGGGGTTAGTATTTATTTTTAGTTTCCGTGTGACATTTTGAAAAATACGCCAATTCCCAAAGACAGTCACTCACTCTATCGAAAACCACCATAACTAGAATTCTGTCGGTTTTGTCATAGATAGAACTTTCGAAACGTGAACTTGTGACATTCAAAACTCATTTTCGACATTTTCGTAATTACGTCGTTGTTCTATTGGATGAGCGATATCAGTGGCGTGTATTGCATATGTGCCTACCTCTATATATCAACATAAGCCTGTCAAGACACTCACAAAATTATCATACATAACAAAAAACAAAATCTTCATACAAACACGCGCGGCAGTAGCGTAGTACTATTAAGTATTCTGTGGCAGTAGGCAGTCGCCGGGCGGCCTACTCTGCTCCCGTACTATTCGCACATTGTCATTGGTCTTTACTCGTTCAAGTTAATACGACAAAATTAAAAATACTTACGTCTCATGCGTAATACCATGACGTTCGACCTTCGCAATTTATCACCCTTAAGTAGGCACGCCTACTCAAATAACCACACTTTTGACCTCACTTTTTTTTTTTCTGATTAGTGACCGCGCGTTTGATTAGACTAGACCCGGCCTAGTGCCTACTGCCTACCTATTCTGAAAACCAACGCGCGCCACTGAGCGATATATCAACGCGACAGAACTAAATAAAACTGATTTTCGCAACTCATACTTGAAACAATACAACCAGCGGTCGTTAAATCCCAAAAAAAACATAATTTTTTTTGAAGTGAAAACTTCTTTAGCCGCGTCGGGCATTTTTCGACATGGAAAAAACCGTTGAATTCGCGCCACTTTTACCGTAACCGACACCGCTTCGGATGTGTTCGGCTGTCCTCGGGATGTACTCGGTTTTAATGTATATACAGGGTGTCCGGTAATTAATGGATAACCTCTTAAGGGGTTATTGTACTTATCATTATGAATAACTCTTACTATGGGACCAAACTAGTAATAGCGAAAAAAAATCGGCTGTTCCCTACATTAATGTTCGTATAACTCTTCAAAAAATATATGAAACAGCTGATTGTTTTCGCTATTTCAGGTTTCCATAGTAATAGTTTTTCATAATGATAAGTACAATGGACAGCCTGTACATGAGATATATCAGTAAGTGATGGCAAAGTATTCTGTTTGTGTTTTGTTTTCACTTCTGTCGGCACTCCCGGAGTGCCAGTTTTTTTTTTTTTTTGCTTTTATTTAATCATTTTTAGATATCGAACCATCACGTCTGCAGTTCCGCTAGCAAATTTAATTTAACCCTTGTATTTTCATCATTCCGGATACACTTTGTATAAGTAAGTAAAGAAGTGTTGTGGACAAATGCGTCTACGAAGTGGTGAGGTCTCGGTTCAGTTCCCAGGTTGAGCAAAGCGCTTTAAGGTTGGTGGATATAGCAAAGGGCTTGCTATAAGGAAGATAGTACCGTAGCCACTAACTTCTACGAGAACTGTGGATATACAAGAAATTATAATGTACCTACAAACGGGGTGAATATGCAGGGGTGAATCGGGACGAAACTTTAAAATGGATTTTAACGATGAAATAATACAGGGTGAAATTGAATTCATGGGCATCCTTTTAACGGGGCATTGTAATGATCATTATGAACAACTTTTACTATGGGACCAATCCTGAAATCGCAAAAAAAAAACAGCTCTTCCCTACATTTTCACGTGTTATGTGAACATAAATGCAAGGAACAGCTGATTTTTTTTCGCGATTATAGATTTAGTCCCATAGTAAAAGTTGTTCATAATGGAGTACAATGACCCTTAAAAGAATGCCCATGAATTTAATTTCACCCTGTATAGTTTGCTGTCAATAAGGGCACATAATCGTTAATTAAATAACAGTAAACACATTAGGGTCCTTTTTGGCCACAAACTATATTATTTTAATATTAAAATCCCTTTTAAAGTTTTGTCCCGATTCACCCCTGCATCCCTTTTCACCCCGTTTGACGGTAATAACATATAGGTGTATACATCGTGAAATTTTTGCCAATTTCGAAACGTAAACCGTACAAAAAATAAATGTTTGAGAATGTGCAAACAGCGTTCTTTTATATGATACACATGCCCTAGTACAGTACCCGGCGATAAATATTGCACATCGATCTTTGGAAAGAGACAATCGGCTAATTTCGGCTTCGTAGAGCGTTATCTCTGTCGCACGAAATACAAACAGTCCGGTATCTATTAGGAGACTAGGAGTTGTTAAAACAATTATGATTTGCTTCTTTTGATAATTCTTTTTATTCTTTGTATAAAATACACCAATTTTTCTATAAATGATTGCTTTAGGTTGGGGTAAAATAAAAAGGTTCCCCTATTTTTCCTATAGTACAACTTTAAATTATTTAAATTTGGGGGTGTTAACAACTCTAGATATATATTTTGAACTGGACGCGACCGCACTCTATCGCACTTGAACAACGACTGACAAAACGTCAGTTAACGTCACATAGGTAGTGTGCGACAGAGATAACGCACTACGAAGCCGAAATTAGCCGATTGTTTCTTTCCAAAGGTCGATGTGCAATATTTATCGCCGGGTACTGTAGTCCCACTTCGAATTTTTAAGACCCCCTTTTAGTTCCTGTTGTAAAAAAAGTTTTTTTTTATTATTTCTTTCATATTTGCAAAATAGTTGGGCAAACGTCTTCTAAAACTATTCCAAATTTCAAGTTGATAGCAAGGTATGATTCCGATCTCGGCAGCACGCAGCAGTGCCGCCGTGGCAGTGCGGTCGCAGCACTACTGGTCCTCATACATTTTCTATGGGTTTATATGAGCTTACATTCCGAGCACAGCAGCAATGTGACGCAGCAATGTCGCGCAGCATTGGTGCCGTGCTCGGAATGTAATATCATATAAACCCATAGAAAATGTATGAGGACCAGTAGTGCTGCGACCGCACTGCCACGGCAGCACTGCTGCGTGCTGCCGAGATCAGAATCATACCTTAAGTATTTCTTGAGATATCCAGCTGTGACAGACGGACTGACAGACAGACTGCGTCGCACCATAGAGGTTCCTTTTTATACCATTTTGGTACGGAGCCCTAAAAACAATCTGCCTAGCCTTTTCCCAACTATGTCGGGGTCGGCTTCCAGTCTAACCGAATGCAGCTGAATACCAGTCATTCACATGGAGCGACTGCCTATCGGACCTCCACAACCCAGTCACTGGTAATACGATACCCCTTGGTAAGACTGTTTTTTTTTTGTACGTCTAATTTCGGGTACGTTTCAGTTTTATCGATAAAGAAAAATTGACCCAACGAATAATTCTGAACGTTTTCACGATGCACAATAATAATAAAAAATAATAAACGAAAAAAACTTCACACACCATACCAAACACAGTTCTAAATACTTCAAATCGGGACTACCATTCACTAAATTTGCTTAGTGTAAATGTAAATATACCGATATTTACGTAATGAGGTACGGTACATACCTTCCTGACGTTTTTGGTACGGAACGCAAAAAGAGACAGAGTCTCCCTCACCTTCACGAGCTCCTTAAGTCTTTCTCTGTTGTAGACGCTGCCTATCTCCTCGCCTAGGAAGTAGTCTAGGAGCTTGCTTACTGGATACGCCAGGGGCGCTGTGAGGGCCATGACTGCCTGTGGAGGAACGGGAATGATTAGTTTGCCAATTTCGGCTCAGAGAATCTTGTTTCACAATACGGTAACGCAACTTCGTCCGCGTGAAATTTCACCGTCTCCCCCATTCACCTGATAAATGAAAATACTGCTGACGTAATCACCATCCAGATGCACCCCCCCCCCTACCCATAGTGCTTACGCAATACTTGAACGGCCCCAATGCCAAAAAAACTGTTTTAAAAATCTCAGTATCCATACTAATATTATAAATTCGAAAATAACTCTGTCTGTCTGTATGTTACCTTTTCACAACTAAACCGCTGAACAGATTTCAATGAAATTTGTTATAGAGATAGTTTGAGTCCCGGGAAAGGACATAGGATAGTTTTTATCCCGATATTCCCACGGGATCGAGACTTATGCGAGTGAAACCGCGAGGCGCTGCAAGCTAAACCATATTTGTGTTTCATGTAACGTTTACTTCCACCATTAGAGAGTATGTCTATAAGATGCGATCCAGACACCCACATTATTTCTGTAACTACGCCACAGAATGTTTTTAAAACGTTTTAGTTTTATGTTCTGTTTTATGTTGAAATGTTTATCTATAAGGGCTGGCGCACAGCTGGCGAAAAGAAACGTGGCGCGGTTTTCACTACCACAAAAAATATCGACATTGTGGACGTTGAAATAAAGTCGAAAATATCGAAATAATAGCTGTGGCCCCTCGGTTTCACCCGCGATAAAAGTATTATAGTCCTTTTTTATTGATTCCCTGTACAAATCTCCACCCCCCTTTTTACACCCTTAATGGATAATTTCGGGGATAAAACCTATTCTATATCCTTCCCCACAACTCAAACTATCTCCATACCAAATTTCATCTAAAGCGGTTCAGCGGTTATTGATTCCCCATACAAACTTCCATCCCCCTTTTCACCCCCTTAAAGGATGATTTCTGGGATAAAAACTATCCTATGTCCTTCCCCGGGATGCAATCTATCTCTCTGTTCATCTAAATCCGTTCAGTGGTTAGGCGTAAAAAGGTAACATACAGACAGACAGAGTTACTTTCGAATTTATAATATTACTAGCTGCGCCCCGCGGTTTCACCCGCGTAATTGTCGATCCCGTGGAAATATCGGGATAAAAAGTAGCCTATATGTTAATTCAGGGTGTCAGCTACCTCCATACAAAATTTTATTAAAATTTGTGCAGCCGTTTGAGCGTGAAGAAGTAACAAACATATAAACACACACACACTCACAAACTTTCGCCTTTATAATATTAGTGTGATGTCGCAGCATCATGCTGAGATAGGAGCCTTTTGGCCTCGTATAGGACTTTCTGTTTCATTTTTCTTTTTGTTACTTTTTTAGTTTTTTTTTTTTTGACCGTATTTAGTTTAGTTTTTTTTTTTTGTTTCTTCCTGTGCGAGTCGCAATAAATACTTTTTCTTTCTTTCCATAGTTTAGTGTGCTAGCCCTTAGTAATTTCGGCATTCGAAAATAACAGATCTACAGGGTGAAATTGAAAACATGCGACAAATCGAAATGGGAGATTGTACTCATCATTATGAACAACTTTTACTATGAGACCAAACCTGAAATCGCGAAAAAAAAATCCGCTATTCCCTACATTTATGTTCGCATAACTCGTCAAAATGTAAGGAACAGCTGATTTCTTTTTCGCAATTGCAGCTTTGGTCCCTTGGTAAAAGTTGTTCATAATGATGAAAACAATCTCCAATTTCGGTTTGTCGCATGTTTTCAATTTCAACCTGTATATGAAAGTTGTAATTTTATGCCTAAAAATGTGCTGATACAAACATTGTTTTAGACACAATATGTATAGCAGTATGGACGAGGTAGGTATCGAACCTGGACCCTTTTTTTTTTTCTCGCGGTCGAAATACTCATGGACTTCCTCTATCGTGGGGATGACAGAGGGGCATGCCGGACTCTTACCGGCTAAAACCACCGCGGTGTTCCACCTCTACCTAAGGCCGGGGGTGCGGGATTCGCATAAGCATTCACCGCTCAAATCGGACCTGGACCCAGCAACCAACAATTCATTTTCTTTCTTTCTTACCTTAGTAATCATAATACTCTTCGCGCCAACCATCAACCCATGTCTGGAACAAATCGCCTGAGGTGTGATCTCGCCCAACAGCACAATAGCCAACGTCGAGAATATGACAGCAAACAGTCCCGAGGTCAGCTCATCCAGGAGTATGGTGAAGGTGGAGTTGACGGCTACGTTGCCCAGGAGTATGCTGCAGAGGAGGTAGTTGCCGTGGTCGCGGACGGGCATTATTGCTCGGGCGTATTTGCGTTCTTGCTCGGTGCCTGAAAGGGGAGTTGTTTGGGTAGTAGTGATGAACATTTTATTCATTTAAAATCATAATTAATCAAAGTAGAGTTCACTTTTCGCCATAAATCAATCACTTCAAGCCTATATTCTTAGGTAAGGTAGGCAGTTGTGCAATACAGGTCTGTTTTTTTTACTGTTTGAATTGCGATTTCATACAGGAAGACTTTTTTATCACCATCCAAATTTTAACATGTTCTACCCATGAATATGAACAACTTTCACTATGGGACCAACTCTGAAATCACGAAAAAAAAATCAGCTGTTCCCTACATTTTAACGAGTTATGCGAAAATAAATGTAGGGAATAGCTGATTTTTGCAGTGAAACTTCTTTACGCACGCTTGACTTGGGGAGTAAGCTGGCGAACGCGTGACGTAAGCGTTACGAAAAGTGTGATTGGGCGAGGCGAACAGGAGTTGAGTGGGGGATATAAGCAAGAGAAAGCAGTGCGCGCGCACATTTTCTTTCTCTCTTCCTCTCATAGCCAAATACGTTTGAAGTTTTTTTTTTTCGCGATTGCAGGTTTGGTCCCATAGTAAAAGTTGTTCATAATGATAAGTACAATGACCCCCTAGAGTTATGGGATATAAAAAAAACACGTTGTTACCTGTATTCGAAATAATCTTCAGCTCCGTCCTGTCCAGAGACATCAGCCCCAGGTTCAGACCAGAGAATAACGCGGAGAACGTCAGGCACGTCATGATCAAGAGCAGCGTCACCCACAGAGGCAGCAATTTGTTATGTGAAGCGAACATCTTGTAAGATTCCATACCTAAAAAGAATATTCACAATTAAATGTAGGTATATAAGGTGTAAAAAAATTAACTGCAAGAACTTTAAGAGGTGCTTTAGACCATCGAACTGAACAACTTTCACTATGGACCAACTCTGAAATCACGAAAAAAAAATGAGCTGTTTCATACATTTTGGCCGAGTAGGTATTGAACTTTTGTATGAAACAGCTGATTTTTTTTTCGTGATTTCGGAGTTGGTCCCATAGTGAAAGTTGTTCAGTTCGATGGTCTAAAGCACCTCTTAAAGTTTTTAAGGTTAATTTTTTTACACTTTGTATATTTAGCACAGTGAAATGTATATCAAGTACCGTGGAATGGGGTTAGTTTGATTCACGGGGTAACTTTGATAAAAACTTTATATTTTTTTAAAACAGGAATTGTTTAATTTCTGAACGCAACCGAAAGATTTCGTCTTTTGCGTTGGCAGCACTGAATGTCACTCTTTGACATTGCCCAGCGCTTGGGCAATTTAAGGGTTAAAATAACTTCAAGGAATAAGATTGAAGTTATTTTAACCCTTAAAATTGTTTAAACACAATACTCACAGTTTTTTTATGAAAATCTCCGGTAGCGATCTGTTTGTACGTGCAGCGCTTGGGCAATGTCAAAGACCGACATTCAGTGCTGCCAACGCAAAAGACGAAATCTTTCGGTTGCGTTCAGAAATTAAACAATTCCTGTTTTTAAAAAATATAAAGTTTTTCTCAAAGTTACCCCGTGAATCAAACTAACCCCATTCCACGGTACTTATTACCGCAATTATGCAGATAAGGACAAATAAAGATGATTGAACAGACTGAGGAGTTATCTGATAAGCAACGATGTGAATAAAAGAACATGTAGTGACAAAAAAACGGTCAAGTGCGAGTCGGACTCGCGCACCGAGGGTTCCATGGATACTTTGTAGGTACAGACGCGAGCACATCAAGCTACCCGAAACTGTCAAATTTCCCCAATCAATTTTGAACCTTATGCCTTAGCAATAAAGTTGAAAATCTATTAAAGGAATTTGACAGAATGTAGTAGCTAGATGTGCTGGCGTCTGTACGTAGAAATAAAGAACTAAATGGTACCTTGATGTAGATATTTTTCTTCATCTTTAAAAGGATCGTCGACGCCAAGTTTGAGGTTTTTAGCACATATGTATAACTTGGAGTCGGTAATCGGCGCAGGCGCTACCACGTCGAATAGCGCCGTTTTCGGTCGTACTGAGCCTTCTTTAACCTGTGAACAAAGGCACAATCTATACTAATATTATAAAGAGGTAAAGGACATGTCCAGTTTCTGCCCTCTGGTAATTCTGGTATAGATAAATGTTCGTGATTTAAGGTTTTTCAGTAAAATTTAAAAATTTTGATTTAAATTACTATGGATTAATTAATTCAGTATTACTTGCGTAACATAATTCTCAAAAAAACAGTACTAAATCGTAGCATCCGCTTTGCCATTTTAAACGGGAAGTACTAAAAATGTTTTTGACGTTCCATTTTATCCCGTAATTATCTTTAAATAGTGTGAGCAATAATTATAAGCCACTTATTTTAGATGAAAGGAATATATTAACGTATTTGCGTATATAATACGACAATATTACTAAAATATTTTAGTGTACACATCAAACGTGTTTTTCTTCGGATACCCACTTCCTAACATGAAGGTAAGTATTTATTACTTTTTTGACATGGCATTGACATTTATTTTTTGGTTGTCAATTCCAAGTTGCGTGTATGCGTTTCTTGCTTACTATGCGATTATTTTCTATACCATGCTGTTATGGATATTTTCTTTAAACGATCATTGCTATTCTACACGGAGTGACATCATCTAGACACGATGACTATTGCTATACTTATAGGATTCTGCTTTTCCTTTCAATTTGGATATTATGATGAGGTGCATCAAAGTGCTGCGGATTCGCAGACATATCGTGTCAAGCCTGGCGTTACCCCTGCAAGTGAGACTTGCTCGATGGTTATCAAACAGGTATGCCTCTATACTACGGCAGTCGCGTAAACCATGCAGGAAAGGCAGTACATTGAGCAGTTGTGTTATAATTTGAAAAATACAATGACGTCTTATTGTTCCAGCTCCCATTAGATGGATATGCAAGTGTCACGATTGTTATAATTTATTAAATACCAAAGCTGCTGTCGCTGCTGACAATGAGAGATTACTAGGTCATACATTGGTCTGCCACGTCATGACGCTAGTATGGTATCTTGGCTGGGCAAGGCATCAAAATAACGTGCTAGCACCAGCTACATTTTTGGACAATGTTTTGGTGTCTCTAGAAGACGTTTAATTTTTTTATTATTTTATTTAAGAATGTATCTACAATAAATTAATTTGTTTTTCAATAAATACATACATACATAGTTTTATTTATTATAATCCCAATTCAGTATCAACAAGTAGCTGCATATAAATAATATTATGGGTACTGAAGATAGAAACCAAAATACGGAATTAAAGATGATGCCAATATAATATTATAATATTGTGACAAACAATAGGTGCTTAACCTTTTTGTTACACAAATAGAAATATCCAAAAAACTGTAGAATATGATCTCAGACTAACAAAATGTTTCATTAACCTCACAAAGACATACCACCAATTAGTACCTGTATTCGCTCACAGATGTCATTATACTAAACAAAGTTAAGAAAAATCCCTAGCATATAATTCTTATTTTGACCAGTTTACGCAAGATCCTGACTCCTGAAACTTATTAATTAATAAACTATAAAATACGACGATTATAATAATATAACAATCATTACTGAACATTTTCTTTGACTGCCTAGACATTCGCCCATTGCTCCACCAGACATGTCCTTTGTAAGTTTGTATGTAGGGGGTAATCTCTGGAACTACCAGTCGGATTTGAAAAATTCTTCTTGCATTTGATAGCCCAATTCTTGAGGAAGGCTATAGGCTATTTAACATCACGCTATGACCCTTATGAGCCGAGCAAAATGAAAAAAAAAACTCAAAAAGAACGTTAAGTGATAGCGCGGGCGGGTGATGCGATACGACGGGGTGGCTCGGGGGAAACAAGAAGTTTCACGCGAACGAAGTCGCGGGCTGAAGCTAGTCACAGATATAGATACACCTAGATAACGCAAGAGCAACTACTTCGCGTGCCCTGCTTACGTACAAAAATCGTAAACCGCCACTTTCGAGCTCAGTCCTGAGTACTGCTGGCTGGGTGAGCGTGAGCGCTGGCGCTAGGTCCCCGGGGTCAGGCGAGACGGGTGTCTTAGGCGCTCCACACACTGGCCGCGGTGGCAGATAACGCGCCCGCGCGCGTGATTTTTTTTCATACAAAAATGACGCGCTCACGCGCGGGATTTGAATTTGTATGTAAAAAATCACGCGCGGGGGCGCGTTCGCGTTATCTGCTCACCGCGGCAGAGCGCGGTGCAGTGTGTGGAGCGCCTTAGAATCGATTTGATTTCCCCATCACTAAATAGTGCTTGTGACGTCATAGTAGGTAGTCAAAAAATGGCACGCTTGGTTTTCATACAGATCGTGATACTTGCGTTATCTAGGTCTATCTTATCTGTGGGCACAATCATAAGAGAATCATCTGCCTAGCCTATCCCAACTGTTTTGGGGTCGCGTCATTTTCATTTTGACCCCACTATTTTCTTTAGCACCCTCGAAAATCATGAACAGGGAGGGGGCAAAACGCTTTTTCGTAACGTGACGATTTCTTCCACTATACGCTTACCGCAAGGCGTGTTAAGAGTAAACTAGTCGCGAGCTCGAACTCACTGGTGGTCATGGCCAAAATCACGCTGTCTAACTTGGTTTCGTGTCTGACGGAGCTAGTATCAGTGATGAGCAGTTAGACGTTAATCTACACGCACAACATCTAGTTCTCACGCACAGAAACACCGTTCCGAACTGATAGGCGCATAAAAATATTTGAAAAGTGCTTTGGAAAATCGAGTTCTATGAAAAATCCACTACATAAATCAATCACAAATAAAGTTTTTTGAACTCTTCGATAACTGAGCTTTGTCGGTACGGATTTAATGTTTAATATGTTTCAGTTCTTTTATTACTTATTTACACCCAAAGTTACGTTAAAAATAGCAAGAAAAACGAGTCTTTGTTGGCTCATAACTTTTTAATGGCTTGTTATTTTACAATTCTGCTTCCGTACAGACACAATTAATAATTAGTCAAAACGATACAATGTTTAACTTTGGATGTACAATGTCAAACAGTGGAGTAATACTCTCCCGAAATTTGTGTAGAAAAAATATCGAATAGTGGCACCTTGAGGGGACTACATGACCCAAAGCGCGGCTACTGTGGAGTGTGGAACTGCATAGAAAAGAAAGAGAAGCGCGATGACCCAACCCTGGTAATTTATTGCAAAATACGAAGCAATTATCTATTTACAAAAAAAAAATATTGTTTGGACTAAACAATTAAAACACTAGTGCTTTAGTGTGTTACTTGTAGAATAGTCTGAGAAAAAATCAGAATAACTGTATGTATATTAGTAAGGTTTTTATTGTAAAAAGAAATTTTCTAGAGGTTTCTTCATGATGTTTTTTCTATCGTATCAAATTAGTTGTATTATGTTTTCAACACACTATCTACCTAGCATGCATCCTGACGAATATCATTACATATTTCTGATTTTGTTTACTGTGCTCGATCATAATACGCTTTTATTGTTTCTAAAACTTGCGTTTTTTGTGTTTAGGTCCTGTAAGCCCCTTAATAGTTGTCAAAGTACACTAGGCCTCTGTTGACAGCGGCAATTTTGAAAATTTTTGAGGGTTCTAGTGCTTATAAAAATAATGTAGGTATCAGTGGCGTTCATTGGTTTTCAGAATAGGTAGGCACTAGGCCAAGTCTAATCTAGGCAAACGCGGTCACTAATCAGAAAAAAAGTGAGGTCAAAAGTGTGGTTATTTGAGTAGGCATGCCTACTTAAGGGCGATAAATTGCGAAGGTCGAACGTCATGGTATTACGCGTGAGACGTACGTATTTTTAATTTTGTCGTATTAACTTGAACGAGTAAAGACCAATGACAATGTGCGAATAGTACGGGAGCCGAGTAGGCCTTCCGGCGACTGCCTACTGCCGCGCGTGTTTGTATGAAGATTTTGTTTTTTGTTAGGTATGATAATTTAGTGAGTTTCTTAATGGGGCACACACACTAAAATGTAATTGACAGGCTTATGTTGATATATCGAGGTAGGCACTGCTTATATGCCTATATGCAATGCACGCCACTGGTAGGTATCATCAAATAGGATCCTTCTTAGTGCTTCTAAAACTTGCGTTCTTTGCGTTTAGGTTATGTAATCCCCTTAAAGAACTTCGTTCTAATAATGTAAGCTATGTGGAGTCAAGGTCGACGTGCCTTCTAAAACCTAGAGTAGGAGTTATTTTGGGGTATGTCAAAACCACGTCCGTCCAGGGAGCTAATCGTCAAATGGATGTGTGAGTCTCCCTAATTGTAATAGCCGTCATTTTGCAAATTGTAGCGTTCCCCAGGTAAGCGGATGACAGACAAAGTCGATATTAATTAATTGGGAGCATGAATGGCTGTTCAATGTCGCTTTGTTCTACTATCTATACTTAAGAGCCTATACTACCTCAGCTAAAATTCACTCTTTATCTCGCTCATACGATACTGCTCGCGGACTGAGTGAGAGCGAGACAGAGTGCGGTGCTGGGCGGCAGGCAGCGCCAATAGTTTAGGTATTTGCTTTTTACAGTGAAAATAATGGTAATTATAAAAAAATAAATAACATAAGACCTGCTTTAAAGTAAGTTCAGTTAGTATGCAAAGTTTCATGATCTAATTTGATGTATTTTTTTAATACCAGCGGTTTATTGTTCGGGTTAGAGGTAACTTTGGATTTTGTTTCTATCGAGAAAATTTTAAGGAATCGTGTTTTCGTCTAACATAAGACTTAGCATTAATCCTCAACTTTACCATATACTTATTTCAAAATTAATGGTGCAGTATTTTTGACATAACGGAGGATCACGCTAAGCCATTTGAGGTAGTATAGGCTCTTAATCACACTATCACACTAATATTATAAAGGCGAAAGTTTGTGAGTGTGTGTGTGTGTGTTTATATGTTTGTTACCTCTTCACGCCTAAACCACTGAACCGATTTAGATGAAATTTGGTATAGAGATAGTTTGAGTCCCGGGAAAGGATATAGGATACTTTTTATCCGGATATTCCCACGGGAAACTTATGCGAGTGAAACCGCGAGGCGCTGCTCGGCTGAAAGAATGTAGGCAGGTATGGTACGGTATTGGGGTTCGGCTCCCAGTTAATCAAGACTCCAGTACTTTTTGTTGTAGTTTGAAATGTCAACGTGACCTATTAATAAATGTGACATCTATTTATAACGGCGG
Source organism: Amphipoea oculea (assembly GCA_945859645.1). Lineage (NCBI taxonomy): Eukaryota > Metazoa > Arthropoda > Insecta > Lepidoptera > Noctuidae > Amphipoea > Amphipoea oculea. Next base: position 9,658,862 of record OX243891.1, on the reverse strand, counting down.
GGACGTTGTTTACTATGTCAATCTACGCGCGCAGGTAGCAATGGGGATAGGTTCTTTCAACTACCGTACATTAGGTAATTAATACTTTTTTGCAAAAACAAAACAACCGACTTCAAAAACAAAACTACAAAGTGAAAAATAACTTTAATTTCGGAAGTCGGTGTCGATGGTTCCGCATTTTGGTTTTTTGACACCGACTTCCGAAATTTAAGTTATTTTTCACTTTAGTGTTTTTTTTTTTGAAGTCGGTTGTTTTTTTTTTTTTGTTTAAAGATTTTATTTTTAACTTTTTAGTTGTACCTACCCTACACAAATTCAATGAACACGAGTGCACTGAAGAATTGACGACACCGACTAGAAGAATCATCAAAATTCGCATAGAAATGCCGGAGATGCAGTACATTTATGCATATAACTTCGTACATAAGAATAACTACTTAATGTATTATATACTAAAACCTTCCTGAAAGTATGTAGATCACTTTAGTGAAAGAATTATCAAAGCCGGTTCATTCGTTTTTTAAGAAAATCGCGGACATACATAGATACATATGGGTCGAATACAGAACCTCTTTTTTTGAAGTCGGTTAGAAACGCGCATTACTTTACTATAATAGTTTTGAGTCTAAAATGGAACTAGGCTGGACACATCCGCCGTATGTCAGAAGAACAATGGGCCAAACTTACGACCCAATGGGTCTCTCTTAATGGCAAACGACATCGTGGCAGGCTCAGACGCCCGAAGAAGAAGCACGAAAATCTGAAAACCAGTCTTACCAAGGGGTATCGTATTACCGAGTAACTGGGTTGTGGAGGTCAGATAGGCAGTCGCTCCATGTAAAATACTGGTATTCAGCTGCATCCGGTTAGACTGAACGCCGACACCAACATAGTTGGAAAAAGGCTAGGCAGATGAGGTAGATTTCAAGTAAAACTTAATTATAATGTTAATTATGCACTTACCATGTATTCTCCTTTGAGGAGAAACTTGCAAGGCTGCCCATACTGTTGAATTTCATGCGTAAAGGCTATCACAGTCCTTGAGGTTATGCCATCGCCGAATAATCTAGAACATTAATCACAAATTAAAAACCTATAGAGGTGTTAGGAACAGGGTGTAAAGTTCACTCATCCTCTATAGAAAAGGGAGGATCCTCCGACCAGACGAGTGTCGTGTCTGGCGGGCAACTGCCCGATGATTCATGTCGGGCCGTTGTATAATGCTAGTTGTGCGGTAAACTCTGCTTGCGAGATGCAGGATTTTGCGTGACTATGACGCGTAGTTCGTAAGTGGCGTTTTTGAGATACCGCTACAAACTTACAATTCTGAATTCATACACATGTCAAGCTAAGTCTACATACAAGTTATATGGTATACAATGAAGCAGCAGTAGCGGCACAGAATACTTAAAGTACTACGTACAGAAAGGCCACTCCCTTCCCCGCACTAACATCAGTTACCGCACCTCACCCCGCACTTCGGCGTATTCGTCGCAGTTCTTTAACAAGAGCGCTCGCAAACACAAGTACCTCACGCACACATTCATACGTACACAAACGTCATTTTTTAATGTAGTAGTAGTAGGTAATTATTTTGCGAGCGTTGTATGGAGTGTCCGGGGTGTGGTAGCGGTTAAGGCGAGGGGAGATCAAAACCTATTTCTAGTTTGAATCAATAATCTATAAATTTTAGATGCAGTAGAGTCTGCGTCTTTTATCTCGGTAGACCGAGCTTACATGTACTTAACGAAATTACATATTAATATACGCGGAATGGCAACTTCTGAACACGCTCGTTCCATCATAGACCTCATCCAACGTTTTCCATCAGGCGTGATCGAGGTCAAGAGCGGACCCATTCAGCAATTAAAAAAAACCGGCCGGTCGTTGTAACTTTGTGAAAGGTAAATTGCGGTTTTCGATTTATGACGTATTAAAAAAAACTACTTACTAGATCTCGTTCAAACCAATTTTCGGTGGAAGTTTACATGGTAATGTACATTATATATATTTTTTTAATTTTATCATTCTCTTATTTTAGAAGTTAGAGGGGGGGGGGGGACACACATTTTACCACTTTGGAAGTGTCTCTCGCGCAAACTATTCAGTTCAGAAAAAAATGATATTAGAAACCTCAATATCATTTTTGAAGACCTATCCATAGATACCCCACACGTACAGGTTTGATGAAAAAAAATTTTTGGAGTTTCAGTTGTAAGTATGGGGAACCCCAAAATTTATTGTTTTTTTTTCTATTTTTGTGTGAAAATCTTACTGCGGTTCACAGAATACATCTACTTACCAAGTTTCAACAGTATAGTTCTTATAGTTTCGGAAAAAAGTGGCTGTGACATACGGACGGACGGACAGACAGACAGACAGACAGACAGACAGACATGACGAATCCATAAGGGTTCCGTTGCCATTTGGCTACGGAACCCTAAAAAAACACAACCAAGAAATACTTACCTCAAAGTTACTCTAGAATCAGCCAACACACTAGGAATACTCTCCATAATAATCTTAGGCTCTTTATCGGAGTTCTCTATCCTCAAACCCTCCATATTAACCACAAAAGTTTCCGCTTTTACGCTGAAAAACTCCTTTTCAGGTAAAGTCACCCCATCCCGTGGATTTCTCCCCACGGATTCCAAGCCTAAACCTGCATAAATTCCAGCAAAACTATTGGAAACAGTTCTGGAAGGTTCTAGGACTCCAGATGTCGTTTTTTTGGAGATATCTCTCTTGAATCTTTCAATAGAATTCTCATTTATTGATTCTTCAGTGTCCTTTTGGACATCAATCGTTTTCGTGTGTTGTATCTCAGCTAAAGGCACATATTTGTTATTGAATAGCACTTCTATATCTTCTCTTTCATTTCTTGTAAGTGATGGGGTCTTCTCGAGGTAGTTGACGTCTGTATCGTGGGAGAGGTCTGCCCATTCAGAGTTTGTTTGTTGATCTTCTGTTAGGAGAGTCGGTTTTGTGTTATTTTGGTGTCTGAGGGCAAAGGAGAAGTTTGTATTAGTATTTACCCGACTACGGCGAAGCAAAAAGGAGGGTTATGATTTTGACCGGTATGTATGTTCATCTGTTGCTTCATAACATCTAAATTACATGTCATAATTACACAAATGAGGTATCGTTGGAAGCACGGATATCGGTTGCAAGCTTCTTGATCGTCCGCTGGTTATAGGCTATGTGACGTCACATTAAATTGAATATGTCGCCCTCTAGCGGACATAAAGTCATGAAATAAAAATGTTTTTTTTTAATCATGCCGTGTGAGGTATCAAATGAAAGGGCTTAATTAGCACATTCCAAAAATATAAATATTACAGAAACAAGGCCCGAAATAATTAAATAAAAAATAAGTTTAAAAACTAAAACCCGACTACTGAAAAGGATGAAACAAGAAAGTACCTTCCCGTGGTCGCATGCTACCTTATAATAAGTATGTTAGTACAGCGGCATGCGACCACGGGAAGGTACTTTCTTGTTTCATCCTTTTCAGTAGTCGGGTTTTTTTTGAAGATGAGGAAGATACGCTCAGGAGTGCTACACACTTGTTTGGGTAGACACACAGGCGACCTGGATATTACGAGTAAAGGCCTACAGATGCCTCGGTGTCTAGTCTTGAAGATTCATGGTCTATTGAGTAGATATTTGTCGGATAGTTGGGACGTTGCCAATGAAATTTTCTAGGCTTAGTTCTCGTTTATTGGTAAACAATGGCGCCGATTCCCTTGTTCACAAACTAAACTAAATTTAAGTTCAGTAGATCTTATTCTTTCTATTTCATCATGAAAAGGACAGAACATAAATATTAATTTAGTCCTGTCAAATTAGTCAGCGCCTGACATAAATTGACGTATTTTTAGTAGCCAATTTTTTAATCACGTCTAAACTTGTCTATGGAGTATCTTGATTTGACAGGACTAAACTAATATTATATTATGTTCTGTCCTTTTCTTAATGAAATAGAAAGAAAAAGATGCACTGAACTTAAATTTAGTTTAATTTGTGAACAAGGGAATCGGTGCCAATGGCTTGGTAGTTGTGTCTCTGCGGGACAATGGCCTCTGCTCATATAAATGGGGAAGGCCTACGTCCAGCAGTGGTAGTCTTTCGGCTGAAATGATAATGATGATGGTGACGCTAGTTGTAGGTAAGTATTTCCAAACAACAAACAACCGACTTCAAAAAAAAAACACTACAAAGTCAAAAATAACTTTAATTTCGGAAGTCGGTGTCGTTGGTTCCGAACTTTCATTTTTTGACACCGACTTCCGAAATTAAAGTTATTTTTAACTTTGTAGTGTTTTTTTTTTTGAAGTCGGTTGTTTTTTTTGCAAAAAAAGTTTTTACTTTTCACTTTTTAGTTGTACCTACCCCACACAAATTCAATTAACACTAGTGCATTGAAGAATTGAAGACACGACTCGAAGAATCATCAAAATTCCCATAGAAATGCCGGAGATGCAGTACATTTATGCATATAACTTCGTACATAAGAACAATTACCTAATGTATTATATACTAAAACCTTCCTGAAAGTATGTAGATCACACTAATGAAAGAATTATCAAAATCGGTTCAGCAGTTTTTGAGATAATCGCGGACATACAAACATACATACATACATACGGGTCGAATACAGAACCTCCTTTTTTTAAGTCGGTTAAAAAGGGGAAATTCTCGTAATCTTAAGAACGTACGAATACGAACCAACGAATCTCATCTCAGCGACAATCAATGCCAAAAACTTGGCAAAAAAGTAGGGAAATTAAAGGTATTTTTAACCGACTTCAAAAAAGGAGGTTCTGTATTCGACCCGTATGTATGTATGTTTGTATGTCCGCGATTTTCTCAAAAACTAATAAACCAATTTTGATCATTGTTTCACTAATGTGATTTACATACTTTCAGGAAGGTTTAAGTATATAATACATTAGGTAATTATTCTTATGTACGAAGTTATATGCAAAAATGTACTGCATCTCCGGCATTTCTATGCGAATTTTGATGATTCTTCTAGTCGGTATCTTCAATTCTTCAGTGCACTAGTGTTAATTGAATTTGTGTGGGGTAGGTACAACTAAAAAGTGAAAAATAAAAACTTTTTTACAAAAAAAAACAACCGACTTCAAAAAAAACACTACAAAGTGATAAATAACTTTAATTTCGGAAGTCGGTGTCAAAAAACGAATTTGCAGAACCAACGACACCGACTTCCGAAATCAAAGTTAAATTTATCACTTAGTAGTGTTTTTTTTGAAGTCGGTTGTTTTTTTTTTGTAAAAATTTTTTTATTCATAGATTGAGACTGCGATCAGAAGGGCAATTCTCGTAATTTTAAGAACATTCACAGTCTGATCTCAGTTTCAATCTGTTAAAAATACCTCTATAATTTCCCTAATTTTTTTACAAGTTGATTTGACTGTCGCCGAAATGAGATTGCGACTACATTTTGAACGTGGTTTAATTACGGGAACTGGCCGTCTAAAGTGAATCTGATTTGATTTGATTTGATTTGAAGCCGGAGCAATGACACATGATCCTAATGTGGGGTTATAAATCGGAAGCGTGTCGAATTACTAGTTATTTCCGTAGGAAGTTGCCTATAATAGTTAGTAGTAGTTGTAGTATGTGGTTCAGCAGTTGTTAGAAAAAAAAAACTTTCTATTTCTGAAATAAATCTTCAGTAAAGTAAAATATCGTACTATCACACTAATATTATAAAGGCGAAAGTTTGTGAGTGTGTGCGTGTGTTTATATGTTTGTTACTTCTTCACGCTCAAAAGGCTGGACCAATTTTGATCAAATTTGGTATGGAGGTAGCTGACACCCTGGATTGACATATTATATAGGTATAGGCTACTTTTTATCCCGATATACCCACGGGATCGACACTTATGCGGGTGAAACCGCAGGGCACAGCTAGTACTGATAAAACTAACAAAAATACTAGTTGTACTAGACGTTTTTGGACAAATATCGCATTTTATATATAGGGCAAGAGTTGAGCGAAATATTATATGAAGACGCTTTTAAATTGCCGTCCACAATAACGTTTAATCGACAATCCGACACGACCGGAGAGAGATCAGACGCAGGAGCGTCTGATCTCTCTCCGGTCGTGTCGGATTGTCGATTTGGTCGATCGATTAGGTTAAGCTGCGCTTGCCGCGGTTGGTCCGTGGATGGATGACCATCTTTACATACCAAGACCCCTCCGTGCCTCAGAGCACGTTGTCCCGGCTGTCATTCTTGGATCTTTGACAGTCGTTACGGGTCGTCAGAAGCCCGAAAGTCTGAAAACCAGTATTACCAAGAGGTATCGTATTAGGTGTTGTGGAGGTCAGATAGGCAATCGCTCCATGTAAAATACTGGTGTCCAGCTGCATCCGATTAGACTGGAAGCCGACCCCAACATAGTTGGAAAAAGGATAATAAGGATTCAGATAGACATCCTGTATGTCCCTGGAAGTATGGATCAAATCGAATAGGGGCGTGGGCAAAGTCATTTCCAAACGCTCTATCAAAAAAAAAAACTAAAAAAAAAGTGAAGAGAAATCGAATCGTTTAAAAAAAATCTTTAATAAAAACTATCAGGGCTATCAATTTTTTTTTTTTTAGATAGCCCTGATAGTATTTTTTTATGATTATTTTCTTTGAGCACTATGCGAAGTGATTGAAAAAAAAAAACGGTCATAACATAACATTTGGACCGTAAAAAAATTCACTGACATTCTCAGGGTTAAAAAGTTTTGAAATGACCTTGCCCACGCCCCTATTCGATTTGATCCATACTTCTAGGGACACCCTGTATATTATGGATTATTATAGAAGCGCACAATCTAGTAATGGATTTTAAAATAGCCTCTCATTCATTGAATGGCGTGTCAAGTTGATCGCGTGACGTAACACACAATATAGGTTCAGTCTATTTTTACTGTGTATACACATTGCAGTAAATAAACAAACGGTCTAGAATCTAGGCTAGTAGGTGCACAGCATATAATTGGAAAGGGCACAGTGCCCTTTAGGACATAGGAAAGAATGAGTTTGACGGCACGGTTGGCTCAGTGTTTAAGCGAGTAACTGCTGCGCTGCGTGTCTCGGGTTCGATTCCCGCACGGAATAAATATTTGTATGACCTACAAGTAGTTGTTCCGGGTCTGGCTGTTTGTGTATGTGAGTTTAAATGTTTGTAAACGCACCCACAATACAGGAGAAATTCCTAGTGCGGGGCAACGTTTTATAAAAAAAAAGACGGGTTGCACTCCGGGAGTGCCGGCAGAAGTGAAAACTTGAATATTAACGTTGAAATAAATCAATTATAATTTAATTAATATTATAACTCATTTTTTTTTCACTATTTCTGCGCTCAATTTCTATATTTTAAACACTTTATATAAACGAATTTTACGAATACACAGCAGTGTGGCTACTACACAGACGGTCGAGCCATCAGCTGTCCATCCACCCATCCATCCACTTCGACTTCGACTTCCACTTCCACTTCGACTTCGACTTCCACTTCGACTTCGACTTCGACTTCGACTTCGACTTCCACTTCGACTTCGACTTCCACTTCGACTTCCACTTCCACTTCGACTTCCACTTCAACTTCCACTTCGACTTCCACTTCGACTTCCACTTCGACTTCCACTTCCACTTCGACTTCGACTTCCACTTCGACTTCCACTTCCATCCATCCATCCATCCATCCATTGTGTCCGTGTATCACTTCACTTCGGTTGGCGCCGCCGTAGAAAGAGGGGGGGGGGGAATCTCTCCTGACGGTCACGTGTCCTGACGCGATGTCCTGACGCGAGTTTAACATTTTTTACCCATTACTAAAAGTGTGCAACGCCGCTAAAGAAGTTTACACTTCAAAAATTAAAAAAATGAGTTGGCTTGGCTTCCTCGGATATCTATGGTTGGCTTAGATCTCATTATCATCTACGAAGACTTTTTCAACTATGTTAAGGTCGGCTTTCAGTCTAACAGGATGCTGCTGAATACCAGTATTTCACATGGAGCGACTGCCTATCTGACCTCCACAACCCAGTTACTGGATATTCTTACTATCTAGCACCAAAGGAGCATGTCCCTGCAAGGTGGTACCTTTCGTGATCCACTTGGAAGTCCCTGGACCGACTCCGGACACAAATGGGAAGATTCAACTCCAACCTGGTAAAGTGTGCTACCTTGACGAAACGGCTGTAGATTGTGGATTGGTGCTATGTCGCAAACACTCTCTGTGTCTCAAAACATGCAGTCAAAGTGACCTCTGCACTGCCACCGACGACGCTGAAGTGGCGAGGTTTTGTGTGCCAGTGACTTGAAGAAGAAGAAGACTGGGTAACATCCCCTTGGAAAGGCTGGTTGTCAGACTCAGCGTTCTAACCACAAGCCCCACGAGTCACGACCCAGCGTAACTATTGTCAGAGATCTACGAACGCCAGTCGTGACCACCGCCTTGACGTGCTTTCCGAAGTCCGGACTCGGTATAAAATTGACGGTCACCCATCCGCGGAAGGACTGTTTGTACACCATAACAAATCTCTATAGAAAAAAACTTTTTTACAAAAAAAAAAACAACCGACTTCATAAAAACCACTACAAAGTGAAAAATAACTTTAATTTCGGAAGTCGGTGTCGTTTGTTCCGCATTTTCGTTTTTTGACACCGACTTCCAAAATTAAAGTTATTTTTCACTTTGTAGTGTTTTTTTTGAAGTCGGTTGTTTTTTTTTTGTAAAAAAGGTTTTTATTTTTCCTTTTTTTAGTTGTACCTACCCCACACAAGTTCAATTAACACTAGTGCATTGAAGAATTGAAGACACGACTCAAAGAATCATCAAAATTCACATAGAAATGCCGGAGATGCAGTACATTTGTGCATATAACTTCGTACATAAGAATAATTACCTAATGTATTATATACTAAAACCTTCCTGAAAGTATGTAGATCACACTAATGAAAGAATTATCAAAATCGGTTCAGTAGTTTTTGAGATAATCGCGGACATACAAACATACATACATACATACGGGTCGAATACAGAACCTCCTTTTTTAAAGTCAGTTAAAAATGGCGACTTATCAGCACTAATATCACCCATATTTGGCGCAGCCGTGAGACGGTGAGGCACACAATAATGTAGCTAAAACATTTTTTTTTTGTTTGTGTTTTGTCACGAACTGTGTCCAAAACAAACGTCGTACTTTCTTGTAACGCGCGATTTTCAAAGGCGTTTGAAGATTTTTATTATCCGCCATTTTTAAAATGGCGGCCACGCATGATACCTTTATAAATCGATAGCTGACATCAATCCAAACAGAAAACATAATAAAACCAAACCCCGTTTACGGGGCTTGGTCGACACGACACGCAACGTGACGCTAATTAGCGTCACGTTTCCGAAATATATCATCAACTTAGGCTGCATTCCGAATCTAGTTTTAGCCGAAACGTACGGAGCCCCGCGTAAAGGGTTTTAAAGTAACCTACCCAAACCTAACCTCGGGGTGCCCTTAGCTCGCTCTTGCATCCTACGTCGCCTATCAACCGACCGCAACCATGCAACCGATGTCACCCGAAGTACACACGAACCGCATGTGGCCGGCAGCACCTAGTTGTACCAGCAGCCTAATTGCGGAACGCCAAACTCTAGTTTCTGCGCAGGGCCTTAACGTTCATAATTGGTTTCATAATAAACTAGAGTTTCGCAATTCGAAAATCGTAAAATGAAGCCAATTGTGATAGAAATGAAGCCAACTGATCAGAATCATTTGACGATTTGGCGTTCCGCAATTAGGCTGCCGGCTAAAACTAGATGTAGCTGCACTTCGGCTATTAGCCGTGACATATACACCACATTTCTTCTTCTTTGGTTAAGTGGCAACTGCAAACAGAAGCACAATTTTCCGAAAATACCACGTTAGTTTAGTTATAATAATAATAAAGCCACATACGAGAAACCCGCGGCATTGAGTGGCGACATTGGTCGGTGGAACGCGCACCACCCGGCTTGACTCAAGGGACTGACGTGCCTTTATAGGATGATTGGAAATCTGTGTATTAGTGTAATCCAATTTGAAAATAAACTATTACGAAATACGAGTTAAATTCACAGGCTAGCAAGGGTCAGCTCACACCGAGACGCGACGCGACGATATTGGAAGAAGCCAGTGATTTAGCGCTGCGCCGCGCGCCGCCGCGAGACGAATCGCAACGTCGCGAGGCGCATCGTAAAATCGTTGGCAACACGACGCCCGCTCGACGTCCGCTGCCTCGCGATGCATCGCTCTACGCCTCGAGACATCACGAGGCGCAGCGCTGCATGGTGCAACGTATTCTGAACTCTCACAATGAAATGTGTATCTTTTCGTATAGAAAATAAAGTTATATTTTGAGTCGCTCTTTTAGAGCCAAAGCACACACGCTACTTTTTGCATCCGCGATCGGCGATTTAGCTGCTTTTTAGAAGCTAAATGCAGCGACCAAGCATTCCACACCGCACACTTAAAAACGCCAAACGCAGCGATTCAGTCGCTTTTCGGAAGCTCGATACAGCGGCTGAACGCTACACTCCGCACACATTCGGATGCCGGTCGCAGCGATTTGGCATTTGTGCTAGCATCGGAGCAGTCGCTAAAACGCTCCATTCAGATACTACGTCCGAACGCAGAGAGTCGCCAAAACGCGATGCAGCATCGGAGCAGTCGCTAAAACGCGCGATTCCGATACCGCGTCCGAACGCAGAGAGTCGCCAAAACGCGATGCAGCATCGATACAGCCGCAAAATCGGCGATCGCCGATGCAAAAAGTAGCGTGTGTGCTTTGGCCTTTAAAGTGTGCACGCAGTGTCGCGTCGCGTCGCGTTGGTGGCCTTATTTAAATACCTGTGACGTAATCCCACGTCAGTCGCGTGTTGGAATGCCATACTAACTTAATTTAACACAAGATATTTTCCAAACGAGTGGCCGCTAAAGTGCAATCATCAGCTGAATTCACTAAAGACGAATCGTTTCATTAATAGTTTTATAAATTGTTCCACGCGTTTGAAACTCAAATATTTATATGTCAAATCCAATAACTCTGAAGTCTGGACGCAAAGCCGCCCGAACGCAAAATAGCCCGTATCTCCGTATGGGTGTGTCCAGACTCCAGATATTATGTTCTTTTGTCCGTACCGTACCTCCGTTTCGTATCAGTGTTGGATCGCGACGCTCTGATACGAAACGGAGGTACGGTACGGACAGAAGAACATATCTCTGGACACAGCTCATGAGAATTTAGCGATTTCTTGCGCGTGCCTTTGAACGGGGCGAAAAAACCGACTCACGATGGATCGGAGCGTACCTGTACCAGTAGAGATAGATAAAACGTTTATTTATTGCAACAAAAGACGCAATACAGGCAATAAAAAATCACCAAAAAAGGTGAGAAAAAAAACAAAGACATACGCCAAGACGTCGCGGAGTATCAAGACGCCGTAACACCGTACCGTACCGAACGAGAGTCCAAACTAGCGTTCTTGGATTGCGACGCTGAAACGAAACGGAGGTACGGTACGGACAAAAGAACATATCTAGACACAGCTTTAGGAAAATGTACAACCGCGGACAATGGCGGTCGACCACTTTTCACCCTTATGCCCTTGGTAATAATTTAAGGTTGAAAAGTGGTCAACCGCCAGTATCCGTGATGGTAAGTTTCACCTTTTCGGAGTGAGTAGATAACTTAAACTATGCTCGGGGTCTCTTTGAAGGATAAAATCAGGAATGAAATTATACGAAAAGGAATCGGAGTTACCGACACAGCTTGCAGAGTAAGCAAACTGAAGTGGGCAGTGGCAGTGGGCTGGCCATGTCTGTCGAAGGACCGGTGGCCGGTGGAGCAGACGAGTCCTGGAGCGGACCGCTTATCGGCAAGCATAGTGTGGGACGCCCCCCAGCTAGATGGACGGACGACCTAAAGAAGGTGGCTGGGACAGACTGGATGCGGAAGGCGGAGGACAGGGTGTTGTGGCGAAGCCTGGGAGAGGCCTATGTCCAGCAGTAGACTGCGTTAGGCTGAGTTGATGAACTTAGGCTAGCACATTATATTCTAAAAGATCTGACGTCATTCGTACGACAGACTAAACATTCATTAAAAGTATTTGCCGGCCGGCTGGCCGCAGAAGTGAAAACGTATTTCATGCATTCATACAATTAAAATTCCTTGAAGTAAATTGCTTGTTTTTAATATGGAATGCGAAGAATTATTCAAGAACCAGCTGCGCCCCGCGGTTTCACCCGCATAAGTCTCGATCCCGTGGGAATATCGGGGTAAAAAGTATCCTACGTCCTATCCCGGGACTCAAGCTATCTCTATACCAAATTTCATCTAAATCGGTTCAGCGGTTTAGGCGTGAAAAGGTAATATACAGACAGACAGACAGAGTTACTTTGGAATTTATAATATTAGGATGGATATGAGTACCTAGTAGTAATTAATTGTATCTTGGAGCCTTTCGAAAGACGTCAGACAAATACCTACTTGAATTCGTCAGTAACCGTACTAGTCCTGTAATTCCACGAAATTAATCATCTGTTTTGGAATGACTGATTTACTCAGAAATCCTTGTTGTGGTGACAAATAATATAATTTAAGAGGAAATGTGGGTGGTCGTTTCTCTACAGGGTGAAATTTATTCATGGGCATCCTTTTAAGGGGTCATTGTACTCATCATTATGAACAACTTTTACTATGGGACCACTTTTACCGAAATCGCGAAAAATAAAATCAGCTGTTCCTTACATTTTGACGAGTTATGCGAACATTAATATAGGGAACAGCTGATTTTTTTTTTCGCGATTTCAGGCTTGATTCCATAGTAAAAGTTGTTCATAATGATGAGTACAATGACCCCTTAAAAGGATGCCCATGAATTTAATTTCACCCTGTATAGAAACGCTCTCGCCTGTTTTCTTTCTGGTTAATGACCATAAAGCAATGATTTTTTACAGAATAATAAATATTAACTACTTGCATGTCCCTATGTTTTCCTTTTTGATGATACATTATTTTTATACGCACTAGAATCCTTAAAAAAATGCCGACTTAAGCCGCTGTCAACAGAGGCCTAGTGTACAAAGACGACTATTAATGAAAAACATAGGGACACAGTTTAAATCCTTCTTATTCAGTCTGTGAAATATCTTTTAAATTGTTCCAATATCGGAGGAGGAAATAGGCGAGAGCCAAACCTCGAATTATGACTTTTTACTTAGGCTTTTTCTAAAGTCTCTACGACCGCATTTCCTCTTAAGAGGACTACATGACCTAAAGCGCGGTCACTGTCGGACTGCATAGAAAAGAAAGAGAAGCGCGATGACACAACCCTGGTAATTTATTACAAAATATGAAGCAATAATTATCTATTTACTAAAAATCTATTGTTTTTACTTAAAAAATTAAAACACTACAGTTTTAGTATGTTGCTTGTAGAATAATCTGACAAAAAATCATAATGATTGTATGTATATTAATATGGTTTTTATTGTAAAAAGAAGTTTTTAGAGGTATCTTCATGATTTTTTTCTATCGTACCAAATAAGTTGTATTTTGTTTTCAACACACTATCTACCTAGCATATATCCTGAAGAATATCATATATTTTTTTGATTTTGTTTACTCATTTACTGTAGTCGATCATATACTTTTATTGTTTCTAAAACTTGCATTTTTTACGTTTAGGTCCTGTAAGCCTCTTAAGTTCCAAGATGAATTATACATAATATAATGAAACCACATTTAATCTGCTCAAGCCTACACGAGTGACAAATCAAAAGAGCGTGGGACGCTCTGAACAGTCAGCCCTACTACTTTACTGAATGGCTAATCATTTGACCACGACATCAGGTTGTGACTAAGTAATAACAACCGCACGGGTCAATCGATCAGGTTAAGCTACGCTTGCCGCGGTTGGTCCGTGAATGAGTGACCATCTTTACATACCAAGACCCCTCCATGCCTCGGAATTGGTCCCGGCTGTCATTCGTGGATCTTTGACAGTCGTTACAGGTCGTCAGAAGCCCGTAACTCTAACAACCAGTTTTACCAAGGGGTATCGTATTACCAAGTAACTGGCTTGTGGAGGTCAGATAGGCAGTCGCTCCATGTAAAATACTGGTACAGAGCTGCATTCGGTTAGACTGGAAGCCGACCCCAACATAGTTGGGAAAAGGCTAGGCAGATGATGGTGGAGTATTGCTTATCCATTGCAAAGTTTGTGCACCATCCATAGTGTATCTAGGAAGATTCTCCGCGTGGTCTAGTGCCCTCAATCTTTCCTCGATGGCGTCATCTCTAAGCCAATGCTGAGATCAATAATAGCCTGGTTGGTTCAGAATTTCCTCCACGAACGTTCCAGCATTTTATCAGCAATTAGCTGCGCCCCGCGATTTCATTGGAAATCCAGCCTCTCTATAAGTAAATTAATCTGCCAAGCGCCGCTAATGTGACACAATTGATTTTCTATTGTTTCGTCGCCGATCGGCGAACCGCGCCGCTTGACCGGTTAATTATGAAACGTGCTCATACTTTGTTCTTTTAAATAAGCGTATCGCTTCTTGTCCATTAGTTTGTTAATGGTCATATTTTCCTTATGATAATAATCACAAACAAGTATTTCTTGTTTAAAATGCGTCACATAGATGCAAGATTATACTGCACCCTAATTGCGTAACACATTATCAATCGGAATCAGAATCATTTCGAAGCCAATTGCTAATCCATTGCTTCATAAGTTCGAAAAATTTGTCTGCTCAACACGTAAATAACGCAATGAATGTTGTTGAACTGTCAAAATGAAACCGATTCCGATTCATAAAGTGTTACGCAATTGCCCCGCTGGTCTGATTTATAATATCGTAACTAAGTTGCAATTGCTATGGTCGTTGAGTAAATTTTAATGAAATAGTTAATTCTTTAAATATGATATCTGTCATTCAGATATCATATTTAAAGAAGTAACTATTTTATCTAAAATTCTAAACTAATATTATAAAGATAGAGATTAGATTTTTTGCATGTTTGTTTGTCACGCTTTCACGCTAAAACGGCTGAACGGATTTGGATGAAATTTGGCATATGAGTAGACCATGATCTGGATTAGGACATAGGATACTTTTTATCCCGATATTCCCACAGGATCGAGACTTATGCAGGTGAAACCGCGGGGCGCAGCTAGTACGACATATAAAAAAAATGCTAGATGCAGTCGACATTTAGGTACTTAGCCACAAGCCCCTCGAATTGAATTGAATGGACAGAAGAGAGAATAAAAAGGGTAAAATTTTATCGTTGCATCGGAGACGTTTTTAAACGCAGAAAATGAATTACTACCACTCCACTTAGATCCCAATACAAAACCATGTTGTGTACAGGTAATAAATACAAAACAGCACTAGCAAGGAGAAGTATTTTAGGCATGGGTCCGTTTATATACAATAAAATTCCTGATAGCATAAAAAATGAAAGGGGTTAGAAGGTTTTGGCCCTAAAATCAGCCGCCATTTTGATTTTTTTTCAGAATCGCGGTGCACCACAAAAGTTATATATTTAGATAGAGGACACTTATACAAACAAAAAATGTTAAAAAACATAATATCCTAAAGCGTCAGGTTTCAGAGTTATTCACCAAAATGTAAGTCGAAAACAACAAGGAATTTTTTGTTTTTTTTTTCCTCTAGGTAAGCATATTGAATTTGAACTATTGAGGTAATAGAAACGTTATAAAACCTTTATGGAGAAGAATCAAAAGAAGAATAGACATTTTTAAATAAATAATTAAACACCGCAATTTATAGTTCGTTTTTTAATCCCAGATACTAATCTGAGAAGTGTAATGTCAAACTTCTATACCAAAAAAAAACGAAAACACAAAAGACTTAAATGCAGTGCCGGGTGCAAATTAAGCAATTGCTTAGGGCATCACGTCTCGGGGGGCACCATAAACTAGGCGCGGTCCCTGTCATGGGGATCATGACCCCCAAAATCATTCAAGCTGTCGAGAGCCTGAATGATTTTCTTACTTGTCTTCACAGGCGTGGATTGCTTAGGGCATCAAGTAGTCTTAATCCGGCACTGCTTAAATGTCAGATTAGTCTCTGGGATTAAAAAACGAACTATAAATTGCCGTGTTTAATTATTTATTTAAAAAATGTCTATTCTTCATTTGTTTCTTCTCCATAAAGGTTTCATAACGTTTCTATTACCTCAATAGTTCAATATGCTTAGGTACCTGGAGGAAAAAAAAAAGCAAAATATCCTTGTTGTTTTCGACTTATATTTTGGTGAATAACTCCGAAACCTGACGCTTTAGGACATTATGTTATATTACATTTTTGTTTGTATAAGTGTCCTCTATCTAAATATATAACTTTTGTTGTGCACCGCGATTCTGAAAAAAAAAACAAAATGGCGGCCGACCTTAGGGCCACCCTCTATACAAAAATCTTCAAACCCCTTTGCACAATTTTAAAAGAAAATTAAAGATTGTTTTTAATAGAAAAATGCTATTATTCAATCACCGAATATTTGAATGACATGCTGTTATAAAATTTCTGACATTTCAGTAACAATATTGATCTTCCATAATGACATTTAATTTTAATTTATGACATCATTCAATTCCTATGACATTCTTTAAATAAGTAAGTGCTGACAATTTTTCGTTTTATTGCAATAACTGCGGACATTTTTTGATTTTCTCACTACACATAATTTATCAAGTTAACTTATCGACATTGTTCAGTGAGATGATCTAATTTACTAACTTATTTTTGATTCATGTAATAACCATATTAATTTATTGTTTTAATTATATTGCATGTTACTTCTTTACTGCTTTTGTACGCCCTAGAGGCAAAGCATAGCGCCCTCACCGTATTAACAAATAAGAACTTAAATCCCCTTATTCATAAAACTTATCAAACCTATTTTAGTTAAAATGGGGTTTGTCTCTTTCTTACACACAGAAATGACAACGTGACAGATAAAGACAAACGTTCTATAAACCTATTTTAGCTAAAATAGAGATAAAATAGGATTATGAATAAGGGCCTAATGTACAGGTATGTTTTACAATGAATAAATGATTATGATTACTACAAAAACACTCTTGCAATGCTAAAATAGTTTAAAATAAATATACGAGGTTGCTGTTATAAACAGTGAATACTATAAAAAGTGAACTAGTTTAATATTCTTCTTATTTTTGCGATGATTGACGCAAACAGAAGACCTTCGGAAGCTTGTAGTCAATAATCGTAAAATCCAGAGTTGACTGCCTATTGAAAACGTTTGTACTTGAACTAGATTTGTAATAAATAATATTTTATTACAAATCTGACGATGAAAAAACTTTTATACAAAAAAAACAAACGACTTCCAAAAAAACACTAAGTACAAAGTGAAAAATAACTTTAATTTCGGAAGTCGGTGTCGTTGGTTCCGCATTTTTGTTTCTTGACACTGACTTCCGAAATTAAAGTTATTTTTCATTTAGTTGTACCCACCCCACACAAATTCATATAACACTACTTACAATGTATATATCAGTGACAGGAAGTTATTAAAAACATCTATACTCTATACAAATAAATAAAATTGGAGTGTCTGTAATATTAAAATAACCACTTTTTACTAAATGCATGTTATGGATGTATACACGGTACATACATATACCAAAATAACATTTTTTACAATTTTTGTCTGTCTGTCTGTTTGTTCCGGCTAATCTCTGAAACGGCTGGACCGATTTTGACGGGACTTTCACTGGTAGATAGCTGATGTAACTGTAGGAGTAACTTAGGCTACTTTTATTTTAGAAAAAGTATTAGGGTTCCGCGCAAAAAATTAAAACTTTTTCCGTCATGCACGCGAACGAAGTCGCGGGCTCAGCTAGTCATCAATATAAACTAAGTGGAAAAAATAGATTAAACAAAAATATCCTTTTTAAACAGTTTTATTTTCTTAATTGAGAAGATCATAACCCTCTTTTTTTGCTTCGCCGCCGCGCCGTAGTTGGGTAAAAAGGATAGAATTCATGAGACGGTAAGTGGTTGTGTTTCACGGCACACGATCCTCAATTTACAAAATTCGACATTTCGCATGCTTAATTGAACATTGACCCATTAGTAGATAGGTCAGAATTGAGTTATAGAAATTTTTTTAAATCAGATCTCATCAATAATTAATCAAAGACGTTCAAAATACAAGCATTCATGATTAATTCATAATCAAATCAAATCAGTTTTAATTTTATGCGTCAACAAGTAGGAACGTCCTCATAGCAAGATCTTCTTTTGCGATGTCCCAAAAATCGTCTTTTTTGAGTTAGGTCAGTATTCCATTAAGCATGCGATTTGTGCATTGCACTCCAGAAATACCCAAACAAACACACATGTGCAGTCTGTCAACAGCACGTGCGAACAACACGTGCTGCCATATCGTCTTCAACACACATCATGGCGACATTGGCAACCTGCCATAATCATTACCTGAGCGATGATTGAGTATGTCGTTGAAAATTTATTAGGCTAATGAAAATTATTAGTGACTAGCTGTGCCCGCGACTTGCGTCTCGGAAAACAAATTGGATTTCAAGGGTTTTCATTTTTTTTGCGCGGAACCCTATTTCTATTTCTAAAACAAAAGTAGCCTAAGTTACTCCTTACGTTAATTCGTTTTTGATAAAAAGTTGACGTTTCGTCCGCGTGAAATGCCATTCGCTGAAGTACCATTAAAATCAGTGCTATAAGTGGAATACCTCACAATATCTCCCTCTCTATGGTGGCGCGGCTTGCAAACGACATGTGACAATTATGTGTCAAATTCAATGCCCCTTTGCCGTTATCCAGATAACAACGTGACAATATAACTCACGTTTCTGTTAAACAAATGGGACTAAAGCCTTAAAATAAACGAAAAAAGTTATTTGCGAAAAGAAAAATGTCTTGCGAAATCTCCCTCAGTCACTAGGGCTGCCATTTGTCAAACTTTCCTCTTTATTTATGGAGAATTTGAACGGCTTCGGCAAGTGGTTTTTGTTATGATTTCGAGAAAAACCCCGGCATTGTTAGACACATTTAGCACTCTCCCTGCCGACAATATATAAAACTTTTTAAGTTCAGGACGCCATGTAGGTCGCTAGCGGGTCCCGAAGTTTCTGCTTGTGAACGCCGTAAGTCAAAAGTCTAAATTAGTACAAGAGGTCGTGGGATACGCCCTGACCTACCGTATTCAAATAGTTTTTACAACTACTGGTGTGCTGTTATGGAAAATGTGATAAAAGTATTAAAAAATGTGCTTTGGCCTACTGAACAAAATATTTTGGGGGTCGCCGGCGGTTCCCATGGGTGGGAGGGTGTTAACCTTTTGAACGCCATTGTAACATATATGTGACAAACGAAATCTTACCCTGAACGCCAACGTCACAAATATATGACAAAATATACGTCGCACGGGTAGCACCATATTATGAAATAAACAATTTAATCATTAGATACTTTTGTGTGTTTTTATTTATTGTATAATTTAAAAGTTTAAGCTTCCGTCTATATTGTATTGCATGAAACTAATATAAATAAACCACCAATATCGAGAAAGTTGTTTCAAGTGTGTGTGTGTGTTGGGCGTCAGGGGTACGGCGATACTTTTATACTCTGGCGTTCAAAAGGTTAAAAGACAGTATCCAAGTACTTGCGCAACCATTGGAGCGTAAGAGACCATCTTCCAACAGTAGCGATGCGAAATTGAGACATGACAAACTCATTTTTGTGAAATTGTGATCGAGTAAAAGGCTTGACGAACCCTCCAAGATGTTGTGTTTATGGCCACATAGCTCGGTATCGATGCTGCAGTACCTACTAATAAAATTCGCGGCGCTGAAAGTGCATTGAGCGCATTACTTCTGTCAGGCCGCGGTCATTCTTTCTGTGCTAATACCACACCCCGGACACTCCATACAACCCTCGCAAAATAATTACCTATTACTATAACTACATAAACAAATGACGCTTGTATACGTGCAAATGTGTGCGTGAAATCTAGTAGGGTTGGCAGTCTTCTGTATTCTGTGCTAATACTTTGTCAGTAAAACGAAAATATCTAGGCCACATTTATGCGTAGTTCAAAGGTCAAGGGAGGCCGAGGGTGGCATAGCTCACCTCCCTATAGCCACCCCTTAATACGCTGTCGTAAAATCTATGTTAATGTATTATATTATTTATTTATCACATGGAAAACCAACAGCTTTACATAAATACAATAAATGCACTGGAATAAAAAAGATGAAGCCAATTATAGGTTTTCACGGCTAGCTCCGACACGACCGCGGAGAGATCAGGCGCAGGACCAGCGGCTTTACGTGCTTTCCGAGGCACGGGGGTATTAAACTGCCCACTTACAAACTCCGGACTGTTACTAGGAAATTCCTTATGGAAAACCCAATAACACTGTCCAACCCGAGAATCGAACCCAGGACCTCCCACGGTCAGCAGTTGTGCGACCGCCGATAGCAACGATGAGTCACTGATAAAAATGCTTTGGGGCTGTACCCAGAGCATGGAAACGCCTCGGTCGGTGGACGCTGCTAGAGATAACATTGTCAAAACTTTCCATACAAACCAAGTGTATCATCGTTTACTCGCACTACGAGTCTAAAACAGATAATAGTTATACCTTTTTTTTTTTTTTATCGTGTGGAAATCCTCATGGATGTCCACCACCCTGGGGTGGGTGGAGGGGTCTGTCAGACTCTTACTGACTAAAACTACACGGTGTCCTGCTGCTACCTTTAGCCGGGGTGCTGGAGTGCTTGCGCATTTCATCACGCTCCCCCGGCCAGGTGTTGGCCCGCATGAACCCATGCGGACCCCGTCACCCTCAGCGGCCGCAAACGGCCACCATTCCTCTAGAGAGAGGCGCGCGCGGAACACGGCGCGCCGCTGTCTCGGGCCTATCACTGTTCAGGCAACAAACTCCCCAAGTCTGTTGCCTGCAGGCCTCACCCTAAGGCGGCCGGAGATCGTTCCGCGTGCTCCGGCGCCCGGTGCGTATCTAGATAACGCAAGTATCACTAACTGTATGAAAACTAAGCGTGCCACTTTTTGACTACCTATTATGACGTCACAAGCTCGCGCTCTCTCGCTCACCCAGCCAGCAGTACGCAGGACTGAGCGCGAAAGTGGCGGCTTATGATTTTCGAACGTAAACTGGTGCGATTTTTGGCACGCGAAGTAGGTGCTCTTGCGTTATCTAGGTGTATCTATATCTGTGGAGTCTACGATGTCGTACACTCGACACTAATGACGTAGAGGTACAATCGCGGACACTCTCGCCTGACCACCACTAATTGTAAGTTTATTTTTGCTTGCACTCAAAAAATAGAAGCGCTCTCTAGTAAGCGCGCCAAGGTCAAATAGTTCGTCCGTTAAGGGCCTATACTACCTCAAATGGCTTAGCGTGATCCTCCGTTATGTCGAAATTACTGCACCATTAATTTTGAAATAAATATATGGTAAAGTTGAGGATTAATGCTAAGTCTTATGTTAGACGAAAACACGATTCCATAAAATTTTCTCGATAGAAAAAAAATCCAAAGTTACCTCTAACCCGAACAATAAACCGCTGGTATTCAAAAAATACTTCAAATTAGATCATGAAACTTTGCATACTAACTGAACTTACTTTAAAGCAGGTCTTATGTTATTTATTTTTTTTATAATTAAGTACCATTATTTTCACCGTAAAAAGCAAATACCTAAACTATTGGCGCTGCCTGCCGCCCAGCACCGCACTCTGTCTCGCTCTCACTCAGTCCGCGAGCAGTATCGTATAAGCGAGATAAGGAGTGAATTTTAGCTAAGGTAGTATAGGCTCTTAAATTCACAAAAGGAGTACACGTGATGCGTTACTAAGCTGCGCAGTGCAGGCTGCAACTAATTGCGTTATCGCTTTCCTAATAGCCGGAAACGTAGCTTGGCGCCGCCGCCGTAGGATTTAGGCGAAAAAAATTTTGATCAGGCGGAAATGGCCGCGATGATACACAAAGGGGCTAGAACTTTTGTGGCATAGCTACCCGACCGCCATATTGCTTTTTTTTTTCAAAATCGCGACGTGCCATTAAAAGGGTATTTATGGGTAGAGGATACTTAAATAAACAAAAAATTTTAGCAACATGGTGCCCTAAAGTGTCGTCGAAATATTTGGAAGTAAAGTCGCCATGTGCAACAAAATGGCGACGGGCGGCTATGCCAGCTCCCATCCCACAGAAAAACGTTCGAACGCCTTTATTAGTACCAAGAAGCTTATAGGTAAAAATGGAGACAACACTCTAAATACCTAAGTGAAAACGACTGTGGTCGGACACTCTTTCTTAGGCCCGGACTCCACTGAAGCAGAGGTGGGCGGAGCGGAGCGGAGACGTGCAGGAATCGACCAATCACAATGATTGAAATTCTCATCGCGTCACTCGTCTCGTCTGTGATTGGACGATTCCTGCACGTCTTCGCTCCGCTCCGCCACACACGCTACTTTTAGCATCGGCGATCGGCGATTTAGCTGCTTTTTAGAAGCTAAATGCAGCGACCAAGCATTCCACAGAGCACACTTAAAACGCCAAACGCGGCGATTCAGTCGCTTTTCGGAAGCTCAACACGGCGGCTGAACGCTACACTCCGCACACATTTGGATGCCGGTCGCAGCGATTTGGTATCTGCGCCAGCATCAGAGCAGTCGCGAAATCTTGATGCAGCGTCAATCAAGCATCTGCGCAGTCGCTAAAACGCGCGATTCCGATACAGCGTCCGAACGCAGAGAGTCGCCAAAACGCGATGCAGCATCGATACAGCTGCAAAATCGCCGATCGCCGATGTTAAAAGTAGCGTGTGTGCTTTGGCCCTAATACATACATATGACAAAGAAAACACATAATATCACTGTCTCGTTCTTATGTGTGTATTTAGAAAGAGAGTGTCCGACCACAGGCGTCTTCACTTACGTATTCAGTATTTAAAGTGTTGCCTCCACTTTTATCTATAAGCTTCTTGATTAGTACCGCCCGCCGCCGTCTCTAGACGCTGGCGACGCGACGGTCAGGCGATTCTGAGCTCTGTGGTCGCAACGATGAGTCACCGACGACACACCACAGTGCTGATAAAAAGGCGTTGGGGCTGCACTATTTGTATTAGTAATTAGTGTACTTATCACTGCACAATTATTATTATATTATCATTAGGATTATCTTATCATACGGTAGTAGTGGCCAGGCCAGGGTATAGCTTCCTTATCAGTAGGTACGGTCAACAAAAAAGATAAATATGCAGGATCGTCGGATATAGTTGAAGTTTAGTAAGAAACCGATGGATGTTCTCGAATACAATTTAATTTTATATTAATAGAAAACAAACAGCTCATTTATCAAATTAAAATCGGTTCAGCAGTTTAAGCATGAAGAGATCAGATAGCAGACAGGGGGACACACTTTCGCATTTACAATACTAGCAGCGCCCCGCGCTTTCACCCGCATATGTGTCGATCCCGTGGGAATATCGGGATAAAAACTATCCAATGTCCTTTCCCAGGACTCAAACTATATGTATACCAAATCTCATCTAAATCGGTTCAGCGGTTTAAGCATGAAGAGGTAACAGACAGACAGACACACTTTCACATTTATAATATTAGTATGGACTCCTATTGAGGGATAATTTGCTGGTCTCATCCCAGAAGAAATACTTGAACTAGCTACTTCCCAAAGTGTATTTTTAATATTTTAAGTCAAATCCGTAATGGGGTGATCGGGAAGAGAACCAAAGTTGTCGACATAGCTCACAGAATAAGCAAGCTAAAGTGCCAATGGGCCAGTCATATTAGCCGCAGAAAGGTGGACCGTTGGGGTAGACGTGTTCCTGAGTGGAGACCGTGAATTGGTAAACGTAAGGTAGGACACCCTCAGGCTAGGTGGAGCGACGATCTTCGCAGGATGGCTGGTAGCAGCTGGATGAGATTAGCCAAGAATCGAATTGAATGGGGTGCAATACGAGAGGCCTATGTCCAGCAGTAAACTGCTATAAGCTGATGATGAAGTAATTTAATATCACAAATAAATCATAATTTAAAATACCTAAAGGTACACTCAATTATGGAACCACCGCACATTAAAGGGTGCTACACACGGCTAAGATACTATAATATTTTATCTTAACCGCTCAAGGACCGCAGGACACCGATCGGTGACCAAACAATAGAAAATCAATTGTGTCTCATTAGCAGCGCTTGACAGATTAAGATACAATATCGCTCACCATACATTTCAATGGACCATTACACACGATGAAGATAATATTTATTTCATATTCCATTGAATTGTATGGCGAGCGATATTTATAGATGGGCAATCCACCGGGTTAAAACACCCAATAAACACCTATAAACACCCAGAAAATTGGGTGTTTTCGGGTGTTTACCAAAAGCACCGGGGTTTAAATCGGGTGGATTGCCCATCTATAGCGATATTGTATCTTAAGATAAAATATTATAGTATCTTAGCCATGTGTAGCGCCCTTTACACCCTGGAGCTTTTTAAAAAGTAGCAACTTTTTTTTTTGGGTAAAATCCCGATTTATTGTATTTTGGAAAACCCCAGTGTGCAAAACCATAGATACCAAGGAAAAAAATTTCCAATGTTTCTTTCGGGATTTTGGGATAGTGGGTGGTTTGTGGGGTGGGGAAGATCACATGGTGGGTTTTTCCATTCAACAATTTTCTATTCTGTAATTTCTGATGCTTACAGGCTTTCAGATACCAGTTTAAACAAAATCTAGAGATGTAAAAGGTAAACTGCAGAGCACTAAGAAAATTGAGCCTTTTAAAAATATTTTACCAAATCAATGATCATTAGAAAGATATTGACTTACATTTTCAGCAAAGCAAATAGCTTATAAAGGGTTGTAGGACTAAGGTGTTTGACCTAAAATACCATGAAGAAATCATATAAATGCAGCTTTGTTTAGTTAAATTTACAAGTTATTACATAGAAAACCATTTACAGTCGAAAGCCTAGGTGAACACATGCCTTTTTAATGTTTCACCATGTAAGAATCAACGCAATAATCATCAACACAGTTTTATCAGCCGTCATACATCGAAAACAATGCAAAAGCTGTCGATTTTACGTTCATTATATTAGAAAAAGTTACTCACGAATCCTCGTTTTTCACATCCAAGTAGTGTTCAGCACCCTGGTGCACCCACTTTCCTCCAAACGGACTGTTCTTCACATTATTTTTGTAAATACAAAAATATACTTTCGACTCCATAATAGGCAAAATAATTTCGAGTTTAGTCAACCACTGCATTGTAGAAAGCTCTTTCAACTCGTAATTTGGGAATATGACGTCACATTCATCACCCCCCGAACCTTCCACTGGGGTTAATCTCCACGAATAATGCCCGAGAAACTCACCACCCTTCATATTTAGTAAATATTTACAATTTACATTATCACACTTTTTGCTGTCCAGTTTTACCGATATTATCCGTGGTTCAGAGGCATTATTTACATTGGCGTTCACACAAAATATTAAATACATCAATAAACCACAAGTCCGCACCACATTCAGCACTTGTGCCATTTTCGCGGAGTGCAAAAATTTAAAGAATATACGAGATCGCGTCGGCCGCTACAACGGCGACATGTTTTCGTTTGACAGTTCGGGTCAGTTCGGCGGGCAATTGTTGCCGGAACTACAGTAATTTGAGAAAAGTGTTGTCACATCCTGTTTTATATTTGTTATTGATTTATGAAGAAACATAGCTTTTAAACTAATTAAATTGGAAAGAAATAATAGCACTCTACTTTAAATTAAATTCATTGGAACAAAACGGTACTTTTGATAAAAAAAAAAATTTATTGTTCTTTTTCCCTTTCATGTAAAGTTTCCGAACGTTATTGTCAAATTTTTATAAGGTTGGCTAGTATAGTTCGGATACAGGTAACTCGTAAATTCTTCGGAATATACACATCTAGTCTAGAAAACTTTTATTGTTTAACTAATATTGTTATTTAAATAATATCATTAATATCATGTTGAATGAAAACTTCAAATGATCAAATTAAACAATACTCTGTTTTTATTTGAAAAAGTTAAATCAAGCAAGTAGTGCGTATCCGAACTAAACTCAATTAAGAATTCACCACACACTCACCCTAAGTGGAGAGAAAAAAAGTTATATTTCAATGTGTTTAGTAATAGTCTGACTCTGATCTAACTAAAATATCACTTTTTAATACTGATACTTAAATCGAGTAGTAAAGGAATGTGTCTACCTATTCTTTCCAGCAAATTAAATTATGTGGAAGAAGGCGGAATGTAGTTTTTTGCCGAAAAATTAACAGGGAAGTGAGATGAGAATGACTTAAGAAGTGAGATGGGAATGAGTGAGTTTGACAATACAAAATACCGGTGGTAGAACCACGATCGGTCAGCGACCATTTGGCAAGACAACTAAAAGTCAAAAACGAGTGTGTTGGCCCTATTTTTAGTGAAACAAAAATCAAACCAACGTAATTTCAATATTATAATGAGATCACCGTTTAAATATTCATTTAACTAGTTGAATTAAGTGTCTGAGTGCACACATCTATTGTTCTTTGTTACATCATGAATAAAAATTTATCGAGGAAAGAGAATTGATTTTCGGTAGCGTAAAAATTAATGGAAATTGATATAATGGAGGTGAGAGGGGCTGGAGATGGGGCTGCAGCGGTGGAATACATACGTCCTCCTTCGCAACGATACTCCTGGGCCGAGGTTCGGCAGGCTGTTCACGATTTACGAAAGGAACTATCATGCCTATCAACTATGGTTCCTATCGCTATAAGTTTTCGTAAATTGGGCAATGGAAAGACCAGGATATATTTTTTGAGGAACCCACAGAATGGATGGGAGATCACACTGCTTTACACTGATGTGTCACCAACACAGCAGCCAAATAACTCCAGGTTAGTTTTATTTTTGCCATCTCATGACCATGGCTGTTTTCACTTACCTTGATAAAAAAAAAATAGAGGCTGTATGGGTAGATGCTTGGGAAAAAAAAAAAAAAAGAACTTTAAGAGATATTGGTTTGGTTGTCTTTGTTCTTCAAACTCTTTTAATTCCTTTGTTTCATGACTTTACATTGTAGTTTTCTAGTTATTTATGAACACAAATAATTAATTCAGTAGAATACACAGTACTGTTAGGATTCCAGGCTATGTAGATACTTATCCAATTAACATTCCATTCTATTTTCTTCTAGAACATTTTCAAATGTTCTAGCTACAAATATATTTTTAATGTCATTCTCCTAACAATTAAAAATTTAATATCTTTTCCTTTTTTTTGTGACTCTCTTAACTGTTTACTGCCATAAACATTCTAAAACACTATGTGCCATACATATTGTGACATTTGTTCAAAAATTGAATTTTAACTCACTGATTGTTACCAATGCAATACCTAGGTAGTTTTAATATAAAAATAATATAGGACTCTATGGTGACACAACCCACTCACACAAAAGTAGCCTATTTTTTTGTCTTAAAACTGAAATCTATATAAATAAAACAAAGTCAGGTTAGTTACACCATTTATAACTCAAGAATGGCTCGACCAATTTTTAAGATCTTTGAATAGTTGGATTTGTCTCCGCCCCGAATAACAGAATACTTTACTATTAAAACACTAGCTGCGCCCTGCGGTTTCACCCGCGTAAGTCTCGATCCCGTGGGAATATTGGTATAAAAAGTGTCCTATGTCCTTTCCCGGGACTCAAGCTATCTCTATACCAAATTTCATTTAAATTGGTTCAGCGGTTTAAGCGTGAAAAGGTAACAGACAGACAGAGTTACTTTCGAATTTATAATATAAAGTATGGATGGAAAAGTAACCACAAAAAAAATTATGACCATTCTTCTTCTTCTTAGCGTGTCGATGGCAATCTAAATGTACTCGGCCCAGAATTCGGCCACTTGTTTGGCGCCATCACTAGCGTCCATCAGTTCCTGTAACGTGCAGCTGACAGGACACGCAGGGCATGATATTAAGTGTCCCATCGTTTGTGGAACAGCACCACATTTACACTCCAAGGCAGAGTCGTCTATAAATTTCCACCTGAACAGGTTTTCCTTGCTTCGGCCAACCTGGGTCCGGAGTCTGTTTAAAGACTTCCAGTTTACCCAAGGTAACTCATGTCCAGGTGGGAGGTCCTCAGCGGGTGGAACGAACGGTTTGGGTAAGGAAGCATCCTTACCCATTATGACCATTCATTTTCTAATACATTCAATTAATTCTGAGGTGGTATGAAGTTCACCGGGTCAGCTTGTATAGTATACTTAACTATAAATAAAAGTTATGACATTGTATCGGCTTATTATCATAATACAAAATGTACTTTTGTTCACACGCCCCTGAGTCGGCCAACATGCAATTATAATTAAGTGAAGGTTACCTTAGCAAAATGCAGTATCATAAAAAAAATCGAGTGTGCTCATGACCACACGACTGAAGTGAAACTTCGAGAAAGAGAGAAAGAAAATGTGCGCGCGCACTGCTCTCTCTCGCTCCTACACTGATACATACAATAGGCCTGCACTGTGCTTAGATATACGGAACGTATTTGGCTATGAGAGGAAGAGAGAAAGATAATGTGCGCGTGCACTGCTTTCTCTTGCTTATATCCCCCACTCAACTCCCATTCGCCTCGCCCGATCACACTTTTCGTAACGCTTACGTCACGCGTTCGCCAGCTTACTCCCCAAGTCAAGCGTGCGTAAAGAAGTTTCACTTCAATTAGTGTATAAAGTTCCCACTGCTGGGACATAGGCCTCCTCTCTGTGAGAGGGAGTGAGCCGCAATCCACCATGGGGGCCTAGTGTGGGCTGTTAAATGTCACATGACTTTTTTTTGGTTCTAGGTCATGCCAGCATCACTCAAAATACAGTATTAATGTCTTAATTCTTTAACGAAAACCAGTTTGAATAATTAAAAACATTCATCAAATCTATGTGCAGCAACAATTGTTGGTGCAGACTTGGGTGATAATTGCAAGTTTTTGTGAACTCTGCACAAGTATTATCTTTTGCTTATTAAATATTTGTATTGTTTTGTATTTCAAAATCTTATTTGAACTTCAAGAAATACTCATACTTTTATCTAAACAAATACAGTGGTTTGACATTATATTTTCTAAAAAAAGAAAGAAAGAAATAAAAAGTGTTTTTTGCAACTCGTACAGGAAGATCACAAACTAAACTAAACACAGTAAAAAATAAAATACCAAGTTATATAAAAAAAAAGTAACAAAAAGAAAAATGAGACAGAAACTCCTATATGAGGCCAAAAGGCTCCTATCTCAGCATGATTCTGCAACATTTAAAAAATAAATGTTGCAGCGATGGTATTCTGATAGGGCCCGCCGCTGTGATATCAAAGCTGGTAAACCCTTTTATTTGTTCCTTAGATCAAAGTTATCTGCTCTAAGATGAATGCAAGGCTTGAAACAGAAATAAGGGTGGAGGAAAGCTGTAAAAATTTGAGCAAGCAGATTTATTATGATCTATACACCGTGTTCTGGACAATATACATAAACTTCGACCAGAAGGCCAATTCTCGTAATTTAAAACGTTCTAAATCTAGTCGCAGTCTCATCTCGGCGACAAACAAATGTCAAAAACTTGTCAAAATGTAGGGAAATTAGAAGTATTTTTTGACAGATTGAGACTGAGATCAGACTGTGAACGTTCTGAAAATTACGAGAATTGCCCCTCTGATGTTCAGACCATGGAAATAAGCATTTTTCATTACGGACACATTAATGAATTATTATTTTTTGTTAATTTTCATATAAACTAAATACCTTGACGCAAATCGCCCGATATGCATGCCTCTTTTACCGAATTAGCAACGATGATGCATTTTCATTCATAAGATTTGGCGGGCTGCAACGTGTCAAAACTGAGTTAAGACCCTTTCTTACTGCATGCTCAATTAAATTTCACTAAATGAAATTAAGTACAAATATTTTTGTAACGAAGCCTTTTTAAGTAAGTACAACTTCCTTTGTTAGATTTAATTTGTAAAAGCTATAAGAAGCCTTTGACAAAGTTTATGGATATCGTAAAGAACACGGTGTATTATGAATTTAGTTTCCACACTTAGTCCTTAAAATGGACGATTGTGCGTGGGCCATGGCGGCCGTCGGTGTTTATTCCAACTAACCCACCTCCCTCCAGAAGCTGACTAAGTCTCCTGGTCTGCTCAGAATATCTGGGTACGATCTGGGTGTCCCGAGGGTTTCTGATCTAATCTAGGTGATGGCGTTGCACTCAAAGAGTACATGCGCAACGGTCTCATCAGCTTCCATGCAAGCCCTGCACAGGGGAGTGTCCGTTATGCCTATTGTGTGGAAGTGTTTATTTAGCGAGCATGTCCCGTGATGGTCCCCGTCACCAGGCGCAGGCCTTTCCTGTCCAGTCGACTGCGACACCCACGCGACGACTCCCGGCCGCCGTAGGTGCGGGCCTGCGGAGGGAGAGTAATGGGTAGCTCACCGTCCGATCAGGACCAGGCTCGTGCCGGACGGCGCGTTTGTGTTCCACGCGCGCCTCAAAGAGATGTCAGCATAAACGAAGGGGCCTGTTAGGGCCGAAGCCTGCCGGGGTAGCGGTATTGTCCGAAAGTGTTACCGCTATCCCGGAACACAAAGGGCTAAAGTTTTTAGTCAGTAAGAGTCTGACACTCCCTTCCGCTCCACCCAGAGCGGGAGGGGTCATTTGATGATTTCCAATCCAAAAAAAAAAAGCTTTTCTTGTCCAGTCGCTATAACCACCTGGTTAGCTCGCCATCCAATGATGGCATAGCTTCTTCGGACTGCCTGCAGCCTGGTGACGACGTCCACCAGCTCTCAAGCAGACTGATTAATGCTCGTGTCTTCACTGTATGCGAAGTGGTCTTTGCCCTGCAGTTCGCCTACAGTTACAAGCTGGCATGGGCGCCAGGTGAACTCTGGTTAAAAAAAAAAAACAGTGGCACTCCGGGAGTGCCGACAGAAGTGAAAACAAAACGCAAACAGAATACTTTGCCATCACTCATTGCCATATCGGATATACATTAAGACCGAGTACATCCCGAGGACAGCTGAACACATCTGAAACGGTGTCGGTTACGGTAAACGTGGCGCGAATTCAATGGTTTTTGTCCCATCTCAAAAAATACCCAATGCGTCTGAAGAACTTTTCACTTCAATAAAATGTAGGTGCAAACACATTCAGATCTAAAAAAAATCGAAGAAGCCTAATAGAATAATGGAGAACTCAACCCATTTGAGGCGAGAAACTAAAGTTTTTGATTGAATTCTGCTATCTCTCGATTCTAACGACCTTCTTATATTCTGCAATCTCTCGATTCTAATAACGACTCTTTCGACCGAACTCCTATTTCCGAAAATCTAATCGACTTAAGTCGACAAAGTGACTTCTTGTACTTATGCATGGACAAACGATATAATCGAACATATCTACCACCTACATCATAAGTGAAGTGCAAAAATGATTGAGCCTGCTTCGTTGAGCTGAAGATGCACCCCTCCCCCCTTTTTTGTGAATGGGAAATCATCAAATGACCCCTCCCGCTGTGGGTGGAGCGGAAGGGAGTGTCAGACTTTTACTGACTAAAACCCACCCGTGTTCCTTCCTTAGCCCTTTATGTTCCGGGGTAACGGTAGCCCTTTTGAACAATCCCGCTACCACGGCAGGCTTCGGCCCTAACAGGCACCATCCTTTATGCTGACATCTCTCTTGCGCGCCTGTATGAGTGGCGCGCGGAGGCACTACGCCGGGGGGAAACTCCGCTTCCGCAGCAAGTCGCGGCGGCGCGGACAGACCTTCGGCGCGATCTCATGGTGGCATGGAAGGAGCGACTTTCGCAACCCAGCGCAGGGCACGCCACGATAGTGGCGATAAGACCCCTCTTTGAGGAGTGGCTAGAGAGGCGTCACGGCGTCCTCACCTACCGCCTGACGCAGGTCCACACCGGACACGGATGTTTCGAAAGGTTCCTGCACATCATCAGGCGGGAGGAGACGCCCGGGTGTCACCATTGCGAGGATCCCAGAGGACACGGTGGAGCATACAGTGGAGGTCTGCCCCGCTTGGGCGGAGCACCGCCTTGCCCTCGTAGAGGCGATCGGCAGCGGCGGCGACCTCTCGCGTCCGGCTCTGGTTCAAGCCATGGTCCGGGGCGAGAGGGAATGGGAGGCAGTCACCTCCTTCTGCGAAGCAGTCATGCTAGCGAAGGAAGTGGCGGGATGGCTGAGAGAGAGAGCCTCACGTCGCAGCCGCCGCGGGAGACTTTCCGGGCGTCGGGAGCCGCGTGACGACTCCCGGCCACCATAGGCACGGGCCTGCGGACGGAGAGTAATGGGTAGCTCACCGTCCGATCAGGACCAGGCCCGTGCCGGACGGCGCGTACGTGTTCCACGCGCGCCTCAAAGAGATGTCAGCAAAAAGGAAGAGGGCCTGCCGGGCGTACGGGATTGTCCGAAAGGGTTACCGCTACCCCGGAACATAAAGGGCTAAGGAAGGAACACGGATGGGTTTTAGTCAGTAAGAGTCTGACACTCCCTTCCGCTCCACCCAGAGCGGGAGGGGTCATTTGATGATTTCCCATCCATAAAAAAAAAAAATGCTGACAGCTCTTTGAGGCGCGCGTGGAACACATACGCGCCGTCCGGCACGGGCCGGGTCCTGATCGGACGGTGAGCTACCCATTACTCTCCGTCCGCAGGCCCGCGCCTACGGTGGCCGGCAGTCAACACGCGGCTCCCGACGCCTGGAGCGTCTCCCGGGGCGGCTGGGACGTGAGGCTCTCTCCCTCAGCCATCCCGCCACCTCCTTCGCTAGCATGACTGCTTCGCAGTAGGAGGTGACTGCCTCCCACCCCCTCTCGCCCCGGACCATGGCTTGAACCAGGGCCGGACGCGAGAGGTCGCCGCCGCTGCCGATCGCCTCTACGAGGACAGCGCGGTGCTCCGCCCAAGCGGGGCAGACCTCCACCGTGTCCACTGGGTGATCCCCGCAATATGCACCCCCCTGACAACAAACTTTCTGGCGCCCATGCAAGCTGGTATTAAAAGAAAGAACATCATTACAAACAAAGAAAAGTCCCAAATAGTCTAAATGTTATCTACTATCTGAATGTTTACAATAACATTAACTTTCTCCGTTATTTGTTATCAAGTATTATCGCAAAGGTATTCCAGTTCATTAGTAATTAATTAATAATCTATAAATAGTATGAAGCAAAGTCGCTTTTCGTCTCTGTGTATGCTCGTAGTTCTTCTGAACTGCATAATGGATTTTGATGCAGTTATCAAAATTATATTTTATGAAATTTTTTTACAAAACATAACCCCAAAGACCCCAAATAAATTGTGATGAGGGCTAGAGAATTATGATGTTTCTGGAACATAGTTTTATGTGTAGTATAGTAGGTAGGAGAGCAGTGGTGGCCCAGTCGTAACAGCCGCGACTTACGAGTTGTAGGTCGTAGGTTCGAACCCAGGCAGGGGCTTTATTATTATTAGCCTGTGACATCCCACTGCAGGGCAAAGGCCTCACTACTCTCGCATGAGAGAGTAGGGGTTTAGACAAATTAACCCACCGCGCTTGTCAATTGCGAGTTGGCAGGTTGTTGGGTTGGCAGGGGCTTTACTTTGTGTAAATTATTTCATCACCACTGCTCTCAAAAACGGTGAAGGAAAACAACGTGAGGAAACCGGCATGTCCTAGAACCAAAAATTCGAAGACATGTGACATCTCCCAACCCGCACTGGGCCCGCGTGGTGGATTACGGCCCACTCCCTCTCACAAAGAGGAGGCCTGTGTCCCAGCAGTGGAAACGTTATCTATAGGCTGATTATTATGTTATAGTAGGTATGCAGAGGTACACCAGTAGTTGTTGTAAACAGAGAGGCAATACTCGTAATTTGAAGAACGTTCACAGTCTCATCTCTCATCTGTCAAAAATACTTCTAATTTCCCTACATTTTGACAAGTTTTTGACATTTTTATGTCGCCGAGATGAGACTGCGACTAGATTTTGAACGTTTTAAATTACGAGAATCGGCCTTCTGGTAGACTGCCTAACTGAGACGTTGCTTAAGGTAGCTGCGCTGTGCGGGAGGGTGATAGTTGTCCAAAGTTGATGAAGCACTGAGCTTTAGCATCACGTCACCACACCCCTCTCTTGTATTGTCAATTTGATTTGGTTATTTAATGATCTTTGTTCGTTGATTGTTTGGCGCCGACTCAAAATAACTTAGGTATACTTACATTAGTTTAAGAACTTAGTTATTAAGGTTTAATAAAAAAGGTTTATTATTTTTGAAGTGAAACTTTTTTACGCACGATTGACTTGGGGAGTAAGCTGGCGAACGCGTGACGTAAGCGTTACGAAAAGTGTGATCGGGCGAGGCGAACGGGATTTGAGTGGGGGATATAAGCAAGAGAAAGCAGTGCGCGCGCACATTTTCTTTCTCTCTTACTCTCATTGCCAAATACGTTTGAAGTTTCACTTCAGTCGTGTGGTCATAAGCACACTCGGTATTTTTTTGCTTTTCATTTTTTTCGGCGGTTTACTTTTTTCGTAAAAGAGTTTTTTTATAGTACAAAATTAACAATCATGGGAATATGCGTGATGGTAATAGTAAGAATATCTCAAAGTTTCGTCAAGTCGTAAAAACCGTGCTAAGCAGGCTATGGTCGCTAGTTCAACAATAATATTTTGATAGAGCATTGTTTGTAAACAAATAGATTACAGTTGTTGACTGGCGAACGGATTGTG
Source organism: Amphipoea oculea (assembly GCA_945859645.1). NCBI lineage: Eukaryota > Metazoa > Arthropoda > Insecta > Lepidoptera > Noctuidae > Amphipoea > Amphipoea oculea. The sequence continues at coordinate 9,623,910 of OX243891.1, read as the reverse complement.
TTGAGTGTATGACACTACACTGGCCGCATTCCGAATGAGCTATAATTGCTTACAGCACTCACGTTATCTCACATGCGTTCCGATTTAGATATTACGATTATGACAGCTGTCATCACTGTCAACAATTCGGAACGCTCTTGAACGCGCTCACTGTGCTCACTTCAATGTCAAAACGATGTTACAGTATTTCTTTGTGTACTCGTATACACCAAAAATTGCTTCTTCGTAGGTTAGGTGGCAACTGCAGCCAAAAGCACAATTTCGAAAATGTCACGTTAATTTAAAAATATGATGCGACTCAAAACAAAACAGCAAAACTGTCATTTTTGACAGCGGTCACGGTGATATTATTTTAGGGCATGGTCGGCATTATCGCAAGATGGCGCATGTCATGATGTCATCTATGACGATTCACGGGACATCGTTATCGCGCTCACGCTAATTCACTATGGCGGGGCAATTGCGTAACACATTATTAATCGGAATCGGTTTCATTTTGACCGTTCAACAACATTTATTGCGTTATTACGTGTTGAGCAGACAAATTTTTCGAACTTACGAAGCAATGGATTAGCAATTTGCTTCAAAATGATTCAGATTTCGATAGATAGTGTGTTACGCAATTAAGGTGCGGGTTTAACCACGCTCAAATCGATTACAACGCAACTCGGAACGCACCCACTGTTGATCCCTGTGAGGTTATTATTTGATGTAATAGTACTTGCTGTATAATTAATAATAGTAAATGGTTGTTATCGTCATTGTTTTGTCTGTATTTTGACTGACAACTAGCTGCCACCTTTTTTCTCTCGAGACAATCTTCTTTATTACTTGTTAATTTCTTTTTTTTTTATTAATATCGTTTTTACCATGTTTGTAAATATGTGAGCACCATGTATCTATCAGATAATTAATTTATATGTCATGGTTTCGTTTTTAATTCTTTTACCTATTGTGGTACCTATAGTAATTTTATTTTAGGTGCATCGTCCCACATATTATTATATAATGAATGTACCTATGCCAAATATTGTAAAACATTTTAAAAGAGTAGGTAACGGTGGAGTTTCTTGCCTATTCTTCTATGTAAATTTTTACGTATAAAAGTGCCTTTTATGTGCCTATTTGAAATAAATGCTTTGACATTGACAAGGTTCAAGTTTTTCTGCAGTCTTCAATTTCTTCATATTTGTTACTGGATTGTGTACCAAAAGAGTTATTTCATCTCTCGATCATTGTTAGTCACTTAAAAATTTGCACGACTAAAAAGTCGAACATAGTGAAACCATGTTATGTCACTTTACCATAAACTATGTACCTATATTCTGGCAAATAAAGCATTCATTCAAATACTTTATTGTTAACTAGCAGCCCGCCCCAGCTTCGCACGAGCGCAATTTATTTTTTCGAATTTCCGAAATTTTCTTTCATACAAACCTTGTCCTGGCAATACCGAACACAACAAAAAAAGTATTATCCAATTTGGTGCAGCCATTCGGAAGTTATGTGCGTACAGACATTTTGGCAACTTTGTTTTGTACTATGTAAGGACACAGAATACTTAAAGTACTACGTACAGAAAGGCCACTCCCTTCCCCGCACTAACATCAGTTACCGCACCTCACCCCGCACTTAGGCGTATTCGTCACAGTTCTTTAACAAGAGCGCTCGCAAACACAAGTACCTCACGCACACATTCATACGTATACAAACGTCATTTTTTAATGTAGTAGTAGTAAATAGGTAATTATTTTGCGAGCGTTGTATGGAGTGTCTGGGGTGTGGTAAGGATGAGGATTAAAGAAAAGAAATATTTTTTTACTTTTTGAATATTTACACATTGTAGTTGTATAATTATTCTATCACTTTTAAATTCAATTGTTTTTCTTTAAGTACACAGTACCAGTACAGTGTTTTAATAATTGTTTACTGCACCGGACCACATCATTACGTCAGCGCCGGCTGTCGCTGAAAACCTTGCATAGGGTCGCAGCATAACGCTGGGCGCATACGTCCGGTTTCCTGATTCGGAATTCAGATTCGGAAACCCGAATGCAAGCATTTCATACAAAATGTTCTCTTTAGCGCACACTTGCTTATATTTTCCATCAGGGTTTCCGAACGGAAAATATAAGAACGTGTGCGCTGAAGAGACCATTTTCAATAAAAACCACACTTTTTTTTTCTGATTAGTGACCGCGTTTGCCTAGACTAGAACCGGCCTAGTGCCTACTTATTCTGAAAACCAATGTACGCCACTGGTTCCTATGGACATAGTCACATTCTAAAAAACATATTTTTATTTGCAGACTAGACTGGAAACCTCTAATAGAGTCGAACGTAGCCCTCGGCGTGACTTCGGGCAAATGGTCGCGAGAGGAACAGTTGTTGTGGGAGAGACAGCGCGTCGCCGCGTGGGGCATCGCCTCGTACGAGCTGCACCAGGGCACCGGCCGCATCATGTTCCCGTGCGCCTCCTCGCTGTTCGTGGCCGACGAAGGGCTCAGCCAGGTGAGACGGACGTAGCTTCAGGCAGGATTTTCGACTATAGGTAGCATTTCAGGCAAAGATAAAAAATGTAAGGTCCGACCGCGCCAAATTTTTCAAAGATGTAAACAACAATGGCCGCGTCAAATTTGCCAAAGATGTAAACAACAATGGCCGCTCGAAATTGAATAAAAATTGATAAACAAGCGTATTTATTTGAAGTAATGTTTGTTTTCGTCTAAATCTCCGAGCTACTAGACAATTTCGAGCGGCCATTGTTGTTTACATCTTTGGCAAATTTGGCGCGGTCGGACTTTAAGGAGGTTGGAGTATCAGGTGGTCGAAAAAACGCATTTTTTATTGTCAAAAAGTGCTTTATTTGGGTAAGTAAAAGAATGCCAGATAAGGGGCAGTTGCTGCAAATTACTGCCCTAATGATTTAGTAAATAATTTTATTGAAAAGCCTGTTGACACCTGACTATATTATACAGGGTGGTAGGTTCTCGACACACGACCTATAATCATGGATTCAGTACCTACATGACCCTGAACCCCCAAGGCGGAAAGTTTTCGTCGGTTATCAAAAAAAAAAACACCGGGAGTGCCGACAGAAGTGAAAACAAAACACAAACAAAATACTTTGCCTTTTTTTAGTGAAAATAAGAATAGTGTGTACAACCTCCAATACAAAAGAAATTCTACACAAAGAAACAAGTTTAAAAAAAAATGAATTTCTGAAACCCTTTTGTTAACCAGAACATTTGTCCTTATTTCCAGTCGCCCCCTCTCGTCCCGCGCTCGCTGAGCACGGGCGGCGGGGCCCCGCTGACGCCGGCCATGTGCCCGCGGGCCCCCGAGCTGGTGGCGCACGCCGCGCGGGGCGACATCTGGCTCGCGGGGGGCCAGTTACGGAGACCTACACGTCTTACGTACGCTTGTAAAGGACATGAGCCTGATCGGTGAGTTTAATGTCAATAAATACTTATCTGTTATTGTCCCTTTCAATCCGCACAGTCTATTGCAGTGACCAGTGCGTGTTGCCAGTGATGACATATAGCACTGAAACGTGGTCGCTCACAATGGGCCTTATTAGAAGGCTGAAAGTCACTCAAAGGGCAATGGAGAGGGCTATGCTTGGAGTTTTCCTGCGGGATCGAATCAGAAATGAAGAGATCCGCAGGAGAACCAAGGTAACCGACATAGCCCGAAGAATTGCCAAACTTAAGTGGCAGTGGGCAGGGCACATTGCTCACAGAACAGATGGCCGATGGGGACGAAAGGTTCTGGAGTGGCGACCGCGTACCGGAAGGCGTAGCGTTGGAAGGCCTCCCACAAGGTGGACTGACGACCTTGTGAAGGCCGCAGGAACTCGTTGGATGCGAGAAGCACAAAACCGGTCGAAGTGGAGGTGCTTGGGGGAGGCCTATGTCCAGCAGTGGACGTCTTTCGGCTGAAATGATGATGATGATGAGTCTATTGCAGTCCACTACTCGTTGTTTAAATGGAAAAACCGGCCAAGGGCGAGTCGGACTCGCACACCGAAGGTTCCATACAAACCTGTTTAAAATATTTTAATTGACGCTAATGAGGGGTGATCTGTCAATCTCCCTGAAGCGCAAACTCGTCGACATGTGTATCTTGCCCGTCCTAACCTATGGTGCTCAGACCTGGTCACTCACCGAGTCGCAAAAGTTCCGCCTTGGCGTTTGCTAAAGAGCAATGGAGCGCAGCATCCTGGGTGTAAAAAGACAGGACAAAATTCGAAACACCATGTTGCGTTCCAAAACGGGTATAATAGACGTAGGCAAGAAAGCTGCCAGACTCAAGTGGGACTGGGCGGGTCACATCAGCCGCATGCGGGATGACCGCTGGGCAAAAGTTTCCACACAATGGGTGCCTGAAGATGGACGGCGCCGCCGAGGTCGGCCCAGAAAGCGGTGGCGAGATGACCTGAGCCCTGATTCACAACCATACGACAGGCTATCGTATCGAAAACCTGACATTTCGATAACCCGATTTGACTTCCCCTCAACAGCAAATAGCTGTTGGAAGAATAGCGGGCGTCTATTTGATTTAAACTGACAAAATTTTCGGGTTTTGGACTTGTGAACAGCATTGAGAAGACTCCTACGATAACAATGATTAATGTTCGATACGATACGGAAGCATACAGAGTGTTTGTGAATAAGGGGGCTAGACGCGTACCACGAGGGCTGGTTTGAGATGGCGCGGGAAAGGAGTTCCTGGAAGGACTTGGGAGAGGCCTTTGCCCAGCAGTGGGACAGTACAGGTTAAACAAAAAAAAAAAAAATTATGTAACTAAAAATTTACGGTTTTCGCAATTTTTCCTTTATCTGTGCTATAAGACGTTGCTTCGTACCAAATTTCAAGATTTTGAGTTCACGGGAAGTACCCTGTAGGTTTTGATTCCCTTGCGAGTGTCGAAAATTTGCGGCATAAACGGCTGTATCTTTTGATTGCGTTGGCTTAGAAGTTTGATTTTTTTCACAGCTCCAAGGGACAGTAGACCTGAGTATTTATCAAGTTTGTTAGAGAGATTTCATCCTTATATTTGATCCTAACGATCGATGCAATACACGGTGTAATTTTTACAGATTTTAGTCGGTTCGATTCCCGGGTGTGGCAAGTGAATATTCGAAAATATTTGAATGCAGTTTTCTTTCTATTCAAAAATAAAGGAATGTTTTTCTTTGAGTAAAATTTTCTATCTACAGTATTAAGAGTACTTTCCCTTCAGGTGGCATTACAAAATTCCACCCTGTATACAGGGTGTCCCTGGAAGTATGGATCAAATCGAATAGGGGCGTGGGCAAGGTCATTTCCAAGCTTTTTAACCCTGAGAATATCAGTGAATTTTTTTACGGTTCAAAAGTTATGACCGATTTTAATTTAATTTTCAATCTCTTCGCTTAGTGTTCAAAGAAATTAATCATAAAAAATACTATCAGGGCTATCTAAAAAAAAAAAAATTGATGCCCTGATAGTTTTCACGAATTCGATCTTTCTTCTTTTTTTTTTAGTATTTTTTTTAAGTATTTTTTTTAGTTTTTTTTTTTTTGCTAAAACGTTTGGAAATGACCTTGCCCACGTCCCTATTCGATTTGATCCATACTTCCAGGGACACCCTGTATAAATCTTCTGCTTAAAATGTTCATACTTGATTTGTTTGTAAATATTGTTTAAAATCTACTCAATTTTTCTCCTTAGGTTAGCAGACGATCCTCGCCAAGCTGGCGTTCCATGTTACGTGACTCAGGAAGAATTCTCAAGGTACACCGGATTCTGGTGGCAACCTCAGGCTGATGGTGAGTTTACACTCTCGTTTATTTCGCTTCCCACAGACTGGAAGCCTGTGTCCCAGCAGTGGAAACATTATAGGCGGATTTACTGATTATGCTTCATCATCTGTCTAGCCTTTTTCCTTCCCAACTATGTTGGGATCGGCTTACAGTCTAACCAGCACCCTAATTGCGTAACACACTATCAGTCGGAATCTGAATCATTTTGAAGCAAATTGCTAATCCATTGCTTCATAAGTTCAAAAAATTTGTCTGCTCAACACGTAAATAACGCAATGAATGTTGTTGAACTGTCGAAATGAAACCGATTCCGATTGATAAAGTGTTACGTAATTGCCCCGCGGATGCAGCTGAATACCAATATTTTACATGGAGCGACTGCCTATCTGCCCTCCACAACCCAGTTACTGGGTAATACGATACCCCTTGATAAGACTGGTTGTCAGACTTTCGGGCTTCTGACGACCCGTAACGACTGTCAAAGATCCACGAATGACAGCCGGGACCAACGGCTTAACGTGCTTTCCGAGGCATGGAGGGGTCTTGGTATGTAAAGATGGTCACCCATCCACAGACAAACCACGGCAAGCGTAGCTTAACCTGATCGATCGACCTGTGCGGCTGTTATTATTTAGGCCACGGACCCCTCAGGCTGATTACGTTTATGCTGTGTAAATCAGGCGTTCTTTTAAAATCTATCCGGAAAACCATAGTGCTATGTCGTAGGACTTCCCTGCACGCGTATCATGATCACCATAGAAACGGGTTTTGTCGACGGAAGAATAGACAAAATCACAGATTGTAGACAGATTTCTAAAGAAAACTGTCATTTTGTCTATTCTGTCATTTTGTCTTTTCTGTCATTTTGTCTATTCTAACTGCCATTTTGCCTATTCTAAGTGTAATTTTGTCTATTTTGTCTTTTCTGTCATTTTGTCTATTCTAACTGTGATTTTGTCTATTCTAACTGTCACTTTGTCTATCCTATCTGTCATTTTGTCTATTCTAACTGCCATTTTGCCTATTCTAAGTGTCATTTTGTCTATTCTAACTGTCATTTTGTCTATTTTAACTGCCATTTTGTCTATTCTTCTGTTGACAAAACCCGTTTCCATGGTGATCATGCTATGCATGCTGGACAAGCTCCTTCACAAAGAACCCAACTACTAATGATCTTAATATTTCATATTGCTACAGATGATGTATTCAGGATAGTTTACGAAGAGGTGGACGAGAGTGAAGTGAAGATCTACAGCTTCCCTTCCTCTCAAAACAGCAGCGGGGAAGTTGAGGAGTTCAGGTCAGTAATCCTTTATTAATTACTAGCTGCGCCCCGCGGTTTCACCCGCAAAAGTTTCGATCCCGTGGGAATCGAAATGACCCTGTACTAATATATTATAAGCTATGGTAGCATGCGACCACGGGAAGGTACTTTCTTGTTTCATCCTTTTCAGTAGCCGGGTTTTAGTTTTTAAACTTATTTTTTTTTAAATTAATTTGGGGTTTATTTAGCCAAATAGTCGTGTGACATTTCCTATGCAATCTTTTGCCTATAATTTTAGAGAAATAATGATTTTGCTAGAGTTAAAGTGGTTAGAGCAGTGGTGGCTCAGAGGTAACGGCCGCGACTTACGATTTGTAAGTCGTAGGTTTCATCCTTTTCAGTAGTCGGGTTTTAGTTTTTAAACTTATTTTTTTTTTAATTAATTTGGGGCTTATTTCAGTTTAATATTTATATTTTTGAAATGTGCTAATTAAACCCTTTCATTTGATACCAAACACGGCATTAATATAAAAAAAAATTTTAGGTCATGACTTTATGTCCGCTAGAGGGCGCCATGTTCAATTTAATGTGACGTCACATAGCCTATAACCAGCGGATGATCAAGAAGCTTCTAACGATACCTCATTTGTCCAATTATGACAAGCAGTTTAGAAGTTATGAGGGAACAGATGAACATACATACATACATACCGGTCAAAATCATAACCCTCCTTTTTGCTTCGCCGTATTCGGGTAAACAATTGTCTCGACATAATACAGTTTTGTCTAATTTGGGAGTAAAATACGGCATGGATTAGTAAGGCATGTGCAAAATGTAAGTCAAATCTAATAATGTTTCCCTCTTTTCCCTCAGATTCCCTCGCGCCGGCACTCCCAACGCGAAGTCCTCCCTGAAGATGGTGACGTTCAGGCTGCAGAAGGCGGCTCCCACCACCGTACTAGATTACTACCAGGAGGGCGCTGCCGAACATTGTAAGTAGTCATCTTGAAATACCTTAATTTTGTGAATAGATCGCACTTTTAACCTTTTAACCGCTTACGTCGGATTAATCCGACAAATATTTTCGTGTCCATTCCGCCAGAGTCGTATATATACGACCAAATAACACAGCTAGTTTAATCTGTATTATTATTACATCATCACAGCTCGTTTCATCGGTATTTATTTTTCGTTTTTTTTTTTGTCGGGCGCTGGGGGCACGACAAATGATATAAAGTCCGGCGGTTAAAAGGTTAAAACCCGTTGTAGGGTAGACGAAGGTTATTTACATCAACTTATTAAGGCGACACCGACCGCTCAGTGGCGCCCTCATCGTTTGTCTGGTTATTTTTTTTTTATTTTAGAATGAAAATACAGAAAATAAGCATGTTACGTTGTGCTCCACAAGATTATAAGTAATTATTGTTACAAACGGTAGTTTAGTTTTATTATTTATTTATTTATTTACCCAACATCACTATCATTACAGGAATTTCCTAACTCAATAGTGTGGCCTTAACAATGTAAAACTACCGTTTGTAATAATAATAACTTATAATCTTGTTGAGCACAACGTATCATGCTTATCTGCATTTTCATTCTAAAATAAAAGAAATAACCAAACAAACGATGAGGGCGCCACAGTGCGGTCGGTGTCGTCTTAAAGAGTACTTGAGATCAGTGGTGGCCAAGTGGTAACGGCCGCGACTTACGACATGGAGTTCGTAGGTTCGAACCCAGACAGGCGCTTTCGTCGTCATTTCAGCCGAAAGACGTCCACTGCTGGACATAGGCCTCCCCCAAGCACCTCCACTTCGACCGGTTCTGTGCTTCTCGCATCCAACGAGTTCCTGCGGCCTTCACAAGGTCGTCGGTCCACCTTGTGGGAGGCCTTCCAACGCTACGTCTTCCGGTACGCGGTCGCCACTCCAGAACCTTTCGGCTCCATCGGCCATCTGTTCTGCGAGCATACACGCACACGCACAAGCGCTTTACTTTGTCAAAATTATTTCATCACCACTGCTCTGAAAACGGTGAAGGAAAACATCGTGAGGAAACCGACATGTCCTAGAACCAAAAATTCAAAGGCGTGTGTCATCTACCAACCCGCGCTGGGGCCGTGTGGTGGATTACGGCCCACTTCCTCTCACAGAGAGCAGACCTGTGTCCCTGCAGTGGGAACATTATAGGCTGATTAAGTACTTTTCACTTGTAGGTCATGGATTCGAACCCAGACAAGCGCTTTACTTTGTGAAAGTTATTTCATCACCACTGCCCTCAAAACGGTGAAGGAAAACATCGTGAGGAAACTGGCATGTCCTAGAACCAAAAAATTAAAGACGTGACATCTGCTAACCCGCACTGAGCCTGGGTGGTGGATTACCGCCCACTCCCACTCACAGAGAGGAGGCTTGTGTCCCAACAGTGGGAACATTATAGGCTGATTAAGTACTTTTCATTTTAATGTCCCAGAGAATAATTGTTTTTTTTTATGTCAGCTGGTGACGCAACAAACGGCTGCATGGAGGTGACGGATATCCGGTGGTACGAGCTCCGCCAGCCGCTGAAGGACAGCTTCCCCTGGTTCGAGTACCTCGCGCGGGTCGGCTGGACGCCGGATGGACAGTAGTGAGTATACCAGGATCAATCCCAACCTTCTCCCCTCCTTTTTAGGGTTCCGTAGTCAACAAGGAACCCTTATAGTTTCGCCATGTTCGTCTGTCTGTCTGTCCGCGGTTTAGCTCAAAAACTATTGGTACTAGGAAGTTGTAATTTGGCATGAGTATACACGTTAATGACGCCGAAAAAGCGGTAAAATAAATTTTGGTAAAAACAATTATTTAGGGTACCTCCCCTACATGTAAAGTGGGGATAACCTTCCTCAAGAATTGACTGGTAGTTCTACAGATTAGCGCATTCAATATTATTTTTGCACAAATTTATCTTGCAATTTCTTTGTCTCCAGCGTATGGGTACAACTGTTAGACCGCAAACAGCAACGCTTGGAGCTGGTCCTCATTCCGCTGGCACAGTTCACGACACCCTCGTATTATGAGCAAGCCGACGACGGCATGTGCGGCAGGGTCGACCACAACGCGTCTAGGAGTGAACAGGTAAGCATTAAATAACATACATAATCTACATTCGCAACTTATTTGCCAAAAATATAAACAAATATGAGTTTATGGAAAAGTAACTTTAATTCCTACACAATAAAGTGCAGTTTACGCTAAAACTTGAAACATTTTTATAACTTTTTCAATAGTGCTAGTCGCTCTGAAATCAACTTAATTGCCATCACAATAAAGTTGATATTTGTTTAACGTGAAATAACATAAATTTGTTTTTTTTTTACAGCCAATCCAAGACATACAAATTCTAGTCTCAGAAACAGCACCAGATGCGTGGATCAACGTCCATGATATACTGTACTTCCTACCCTCGAGTGGCACGGAGTTGAACTTCATCTGGGCGAGCGAGGAGAGCGGCCATCTGCATCTGTATCTAGTTACTTGTGCGCTCATACAGAAGAGCAACGCGGCAACACAGAATCGATGTGAGTAAAAAAAATTTTTTGGTAGAAAATGGTAGAAAGTTTTATTTTTATAGAATAAGTAAAGAGATTTTTTGTACAATGTTTGGCCAAGTCGTTACTTGGTCGCAAAATACTTTTGTCATAAAATACTACCATTTTTCATCAATGGTAGATATGGTAGAAAGCTGACAATGTATGGCCAAGCGATTTAAAATATATTTTTTTTAGATTGACGATATTTTGTTTTGTACAATGTTTGTCCAAGTCGTTATGTGGATGCATAATACTTTTTGTCATGAAACTACCATTTTTTGGTCAATGGTAGAAATGCTATTGTCAGTAGAATATGATAGAAAACTGACGATGTACAGACGCCAGCACATCGAGCTACCCGAAACTTTTAAATTTTCCCAATTAACTTTGAACCTTATACTTTAGCGATAAAGTTGAAAATCTATTAAAGAAATTTGACAGATTGTGGTAGTTATTTTGTAGAAAATTACTACTATTTATAAACTACAATATAGTAGAAATTAAATTTTAATTCTCTCTTTTCTCCACAGCTGTAATAGAAATGATAACAGAAGATGAAAGCAACGCCGTAGGGCCCAACATGATCAGTAAAGAGCCCATCACGGCGGGAGAATGGGAGGTTATGGCCAGAAAGATATGGGTGAGTTTGTTATGAAAACCATGTTAAAATAAGCTAGCCTTTGTCTATGTTGCAAAATAATATCGGTAATGCTATAGAAAAAGTTATCACCATCATCTGCCTAGCCTTTTCCCAACTATGTTGGGGTCGGCTTCCAGTCTAACCGGATGCAGCTGAGTACCAGTATTTTACATGGAGCGACTGCCTATCTGACTTCCACAACGGGTAATACGAAACCCCTTAGTAAGACTGGTTGTCAGACTTTCGGGCTTCTCACGACCCGTAACGACTTTCAAAGATCCACGAATGACAGCCGGGACCAACGGCTTAACGTGTTTTCCGAGGCACGATGGGGTCTTGGTATGTAAAGATGGTCACCCATCCACGGACCAACCGCAGCAAGCGTAGCTTAACCTGATCAGACGACACCAGTTCCCACTGCTGGGACACAGGCCTCCTCTCTGTGAGAGGGAGTGGGCCGTAATCCACCACGCGGGCCCAGTGCGGTTTGGTCGGTGTCACATATGTTCATATTTTTGGTTCTAGGACATGCCGGTTTCCTCACGATGTTTTCCTTCACCGTTTTGAGAGCAGTGGTGATGAAATAATTCACACAAAGTAAAGCGCCTGTCAGGGTTCGAACCTACGACCGCGCGAGTCGCGGCCGTTACCACTGGGCCACCACTGCTCTCAATTTGCTGTAGCAAGACCAATGTCATTTCTAATGTTCCCCGCAGGTAGACACAACCCGCCAGCTAGTATACTTCGTAGGGCTCCGCGAGACGCCACTGGAGCGCCACCTATACGTCGCGCCGCTGTCGCCGCCCAGACCTCATGCGGTGCAACTGCTGACTACTGTGGGACACTCTTGCGCTGTCGATATTGACGAGGTACGTCCTTAAACTCCTGTATGTGTGCTGCGGGCTTTGAAATAAAAATATTGTACCATTATTTTGAACTAGCTGCACCCCGCGGTTTTACCCGCATAAGTGTCGATCCCGTGGGAATATCGGGATAAAAACTATCCTATGTCCTTTCCCGGGACTCGAACTATATCTATACCAAATTTCATCTAAATCAGTTCGGCGGTTTAAGCGAGAAGAGGTAACAGACAGACAGAGTTACTTTCGAATTTATAATATTTTAGTATGGACTATATTAAATTAATGTATATCCGATATATCAGTGAGTGATGGCAAAGTATTCTGTTTGTGTTTTGTTTTCACTTCTGTCGGCAATCCCGGGGTGCCACTGTTTTTTTTTTATGACAAAACTGTCAAAACCTAACTATGAAGAGACAATTGCAATGGCAAAAAACTAATTGACATAAATAATCATACAGTACCCGGCGATAAATATTGCACATCGATCTTTGGAAAGAGACAATCGGCTAATTTCGGCTTCGTAGAGCGTTATCTCTGTCGCACGAAATACAAACAGTCCGGTATCTATTAGGAGCTGTTAAAACAATTATGATTTGCTTCTTTTGATAATTCTTTGTATAAAATACACCAATTTTTCTATAAATGATTGCTTTAGGTTGGGGTAAAATAAAAAGGTTCCCCTATTTTTCCTAAAGATGCCATAGTACAACTTTAAATTATTTAAATTTGGGGGTGTTAACAACTAGATATATATTTTGAACTGGACGCGACCGCACTCTATCGCACTTGAACAACGACTGACAAAACGTCAGTTAACGTCACATAGGTAGTGTGCGACAGAGATAACGCACTACGAAGCCGAAATTAGCCGATTGTTTCTTTCCAAAGGTCGATGTGCAATATTTATCGCCGGGTACTGTAAATTGATTGCATTCTTCCCCAGGACTGCACAATGGCAGTAATAACATCATCTAACATAAGCAGTGTACCAGTCACAAGGGTGTACAGGATCACCACATCACCGCCCCGGTTATTAGTACAAGGGACCATCACCGACAGACCACCTTCAGGTAAGTGAAGATCACCATATCAGTGTTGTATAGTAGTTTCCTGGTGTTTCATAGTATTTGGAGTATTTTAGGAATGCCAACAAGTTTCCATGTTGATAAAGTGTTATTTTAGTAAAAACTACCATGTGGTAGAAAATGGTAGAAAAGTTATTTTTGTTAGAATGAGCTAGGAAATTGGTATTTAATAGAACTGTCTGTCTATTGGGTGAAAATTACCATTTATTAAGAAACTACCTTTTGGTAGAATTTGAGTTTTCGTTGTTTTGCTTATGGAAGCGCATGTTTAGAGTCCTACTGAGTAGATAGATTATAAAGCTTGAGAATCAGAACTCGAATATCTTTGACAGAATCGCTGGAGGTTCGAAGCTTCAACGGTTCTTGGGACAGCCGGTCCGGTGACGGAGACGACACGGATAGCGAAACGGGGTCCTTAGTTAGAGGTATGTTATATTCACAGTTTAGCTACACAAGCTATGGTAGATTTGTAGTTGACCTTGTAGATCATGCAAAAGTTCATAATTTTGGATAAATTTCATATTTACGGAATAAGGATTTAAAAAAAAATCAACCTTGAGTGACCTCTGCTCATTCCGCCATCTTGGATTGACATAGCCAAACATCAATAGAGCATAAACAATTCAACGAGTCGCGGAAAGTACAGACGCCAGCACATCAAGCTACCCGAAACTGTCAAATTTTCCCAATCAACTTTGAACCTTATGCTTTAACGATAAAGCTGAAAATCTATTAAAGAAATTTGACAGATTGTAGTACCTTGATGTGCTGGCGTCTTCTCCTTAAAAAGAAAGAAAACGCAGTCGGGTAAAGAAAGAAAGAAAATACATTTATTTAGCACAGACTAAATGACACACAATACACCAGATACATACATCAAATAAAAACAAAAAGTAAAGTTTAGTTAAAAAAAGTATAAAGTCCGTTCGTTCATTCTTCCTTAGAAGTACTTACATACACTACATAATCAGCCTATAATGTTCCCAATGCTGGGACACAGTCACACAGGCCTTGTCTCTGTGAGAGGGAGTGGGCCGTAATCCACCACGCCGGCTCAGTGCGAGTTGGTAGATGTCATAATACCAGCATACCAGTTTTCTCACGATGTTTTACCGTTTTTAGAGCAGTACTACCCTTTTTTTATTTATCGTGTGGAAATCCTCATGGATGTCCACCACCCTGGGGTGGGTGGAGGGGTCTGTCAGACCCTTACTGACTAAAACCACACGGTGTCCTGCTGCTACCTTTAGCCGGGGTGCTGGAGTGCTTGCGCATTTCGTCACGCTCCATGCGGACCCCGTCACCCTCAGCGGCCGCGAACGGCCACCATAGAGCAGTACTACCCTAGCATACGACATTACTGGTGTACCGGCATTTGAAAAATCAAATTTCTTTCTAGAACGTTCACTCAGCATATCGGACATCCCTCCGCCCCAGATATACGAGACTCGTCTCTCTTGTGGGGCGACGGCCTATTGCACGTTATGGCGCTGCGGGCGGCCGGGGCGGAGCCCTACCGTGCTGCACGTGTATGGGGGACCTGAAGTCCAGACTGTTACTAATAGTTATAAGGTAAGATTAATATTAGAATTCTTAAGACATGTTTATTTAGACACTAGCAGCGCCCCTAGGTTTTACCCGCATAACTTTCGATCCCGTAGAAATATCTTGATAAAACTTTCCTATGTCCTTTCCCGGGACTCAAACTATCTCTATAACAAATTTCATCTAAATCGGTTCAGCGGTTTAAGCGTGAAGAGGTAACAGACAGACACACTTCGCATTTATAATATTAGCACAGAATACTTAAAGTACTTCGTACAGAAAGGCCGCTCCCTTCCCCGCACTAACATCAGTTACCGCACCTCACCCCGCACTTCGGCGTATTCGTCGCAGTTCTTTAACAAGAGCGCTCGCAAACACAAGTACCTTACGCACACATTCATACGTATACAAACGTCATTTTTTAATGTAGTAGTAGTAGGTAATTATTTTGCGAGCGTTGTATGGAGTGTCCGGGGTGTGATATTAGTATGGATGTTTTGTTTAGTGGATTATTTAAAAATCTTGCTCAATTTCTAGTACTAACTTTGATTCGCGATTTAACTTTCCTTAAACAGTTTTTGAGTCAGCATCACATAGGGTTTTAATGCAGTTCTTATATGTATAAAAAGTTATAGATCGTAAACAGTGTTGCATGAATTTTTGCGACAGGAGGGGAGGGGAGGGGAGGGGGGTTACTACTACTACAAAGTGAAAATTAAAAACTTTTAACTGTAATTTTTTTTTTATGTATGTTCGGGCATAACTCCGTTATAAGACGGATTTGCAAAATTCTTTTTCCGAAAAAAAATTGCTTGAATGTTTTTAATTAAAAAAAATAACACGAGCCGTGAGCTCGGTTTCTGAAAGGCCAATCAAATCGTTTAATCTCAGTATAGCTGTTGTGATTGGTTGATAGAATCGGAAATAACTTTAGCCAATCAAATTACTTGAAATGAGATTTGACAACCGAATAAATTGGACAGAGGGGCAATTCTCGTAATTTTAAGAACGGTTACAGTCTCCGGGGCAATTGCGTAACACATTATCAATCGGAATCGGTTTCCTTTTGACAGTTCAACAACATTCATTGCGTTATTTACGTGTTGAGCAGACAAATTTTTCGAACATATGAAGCAATGGATTAGCAATTTGCTTCAAAATGATTCAGATTCCGATTGATAGTGTGTTACGCAATTATGGTGCGGATCTCAGTCTCAATCTGTCAAAAATACCTCTAATTTCCCTACATTTTGATAAGTTTTTTGACTTTTGTGTCGCCCAGATGATATTGCGACTAGATTATGAATCTTTTAAATTACAAGAATTGGCCTTCAGCATAGCTATTCACAAACACTCGATACGCTTCCGTATCGTATCGAACATTAATCATTGTTATCGTAGGAGTCTTCTAAACGCTGTTCACAAGTCCAAAACCCGAAAATTTAGTCAGTTTAAATCAAATAGACGCCCGCTATTCTTCCAACAGCTATTTGCTGTTGAGGGCAAGTCAAATCAGGTTATTGAAATGTCAGGTTTTCGATACGATAGCCTGTCGCATGGTTGTGAATCAGGGCTCAGGTGTTTAAAAACTGGGGCAGTCTCTTATGAAACTGGGGTTGCTGACGACAATTGATCCATATGTTTGCTATGCTATTACTAGACTTGTAAATTATGTTGTCTTGTAAAGTTGTAAATTGTGGTTTCGCAGGGTATCCGTCAACTCCGCATGCATATGCTAGCGGCGCGAGGTTTCAACGTCGTAGCCGTGGACTCGCGAGGTTCTAAACACAGAGGACGAGCGTGGGAGGCAGCCATCAAAGGCAAGCTGGGGCAGATCGAACTGGATGACCAGGTAAGATATCGGGATAAAAAGTATCCTATGTCCTTTCCCGGGACTCACACTATATCTATACCAAATTTCATCTAAATCGGTTCAGCGGTTTAAGCGTGAACAGGTAACAGACAGTCTCACTTTCGCATTTACAGGGTGTTACAGAAAGGGTATATCAATACAAACGGGTTGAAGAGTGTATCTGGTCTAGAATCTCTGTACAAAATTTCAGCTCAGAAGCAGTAACTTTGAAAATTCTTAATATTTTTTTATTTCGATAGTTTATTAAGTTGAAATCATGACAAACATGTCACCGCACTACGAGGGTCATTATCCATTATCTGTAGTGTGTCTGTGCGCCTAGTACACGCACATCACGCCGCCGCGCGCCAGTGCAGCGCCGTGATGTCGAAATAAAAAAATATTAAGCATTTTCAAAGTTAATGCTTTTGAGCTGAAATTTTGTACAGAGATTCTAGACCAGATACACTCTTCAACCCGTTTGTATTGATATACCCTTTCTGTAACACCCTGTATAATATTAAGTATGGATTTCAATAATGTTTCGTTTACCAGGTGGAGGTATTACAATGGCTGGCCAAAGAAACTGGCTGTATAGACATGGAGAGAGTCGCCATACACGGATGGAGTTACGGTATGTCTGAGAAAAATATGTTTAGTTTTAACCGGTCAAGCGGCGCGGATCGGCGACGAAACAATAGAAAATCAATTGTGTCTCACTAGCGGCGCTTGAAAGATTAATTGGAGAGCAGTGGTGGCCAAGTGGTAACGGCCGCGACTTACGAGGTGTAGGTCGTAGGTTCGAACCCAGACAGGCGCTTTACTTTGTGTAAATTATTTCATCACCACTGCTCTCAAAACGGTGAAGGAAAACATCGTGAGGAAACCGGCATGTCCTAGAACCAAAAATTCGAAGACATGTGACGTCTGCCAATCCGCACTGGGCCCGCGTGGTGGATTACGGCCCACTCCCTCACACCGAGAGGAGGCCTGTGTCCCAGCAGTGGGAACATTATAGGCTGATTATGTTTAGTTGCCTTATTTTGATCCGTTCGATCCCCTCTTTGGTGCAGCCGTGAGGCACACGCTGTTTTTTTTAAGCATTTTTAATTTTTTGTGTGGCAAATATTACAGGAGAGTATATGAAAGCAGAAAGGGGTTCGTGGCTAAATGATACGGGTCGATTCGTGGATGTGTTTCCAATGGTTACTGACCATCCATTAAATATGTAGACCCCTCTGTAACTCAGAAAGCACGTTAAGCCGTTGGTCCCGGCTGTCATTCGTGGATCTTTGACAGTCGTTACGGGTAGTCAGAAGACCATCATTGTAACGATTATCAAAGATCCACGAATCGCCCAAAAGTCTTACTATTCAATTTTATTCATAAACTAGCAGCGTTCCGCGGTTTCACCCGCATTTTCAATCCCGAGGGAAAATCGGGATAAAAAGTATCATATCGATGTTCATACGTTGACAACTCGTAAGCCACATTTTTTCGCAAAATGAGTTACATATTTCAAAAAATTTTAAATAAAGCGCCAAATCTTCCCATATGCACAAAAAACTCGTAATGCACAAATAATTTCACTCGAACAATTTATGCCACAGACCTTTTTTTTTATTTATTTTCGTAATTATACAGTTTTTCCACTCTGCTGTAAAATTTGATACATTGCAGTTACGTGGTGTCAACCTTTGACCATCGATATGTGTTATTCTGATGTATAAGCTATATTACTGTAGTTTCATCAAAATCCGTTCAGTAGTTTTTGCGTGAAAGAGTAACAAACATCCATCCATCCTCAAAAACTTTCGCGTTTATAATATTAGTAGGAAGTAGGATAGTAAGAAGTAGGATATTAGTAGGATTAGTAGTAGGATAGTAGGAAGTAGGTATAATAGTGTTTGAAATCATTCCACAAAAGAACACTTATGAACTACTAGCTGCGCCCCGCGGTTTTACCCGTATACGTTTCGATCCCGCGGGAATATCGGGATAAAAAGTATCCTATGTTCTTTCCCGGGATTCAAACTATCTCTATACCAAATTTCATTTAAATCGGTTCAGTGGTTTAGGCGTGAAAAGGTAACATACAGACAGACAGACACGAGTTACTTTCGAATTTATAATATTAGTGTAGATGTCAACGAATGCCAGTCGCCAGTGCGCTTACACTCTCTGTACGTAGACGCGTGTCTGTGTGTGCGTTAACTGTCGCGTGTTACACGGAGCCAGTATTTATTTTATGTACACCCATGCTATAAATTCTTCATAAAAGTTTCTGAAGCAGTTAGCTTATTGCCAACATTAAAACAACCAGTGCCATAGTAACCATAATATCATCCAAACGAGTGTTATTATGTTGTACTAAATTTCATTATGCAACTCGTTTTCAAAAAAAGAACCTTGTCATGCACGCGCGTTTCACTACCACAGCGCAGTAATTTAAAAAAAAAGAACTTATAGGTTATTCGAATTCACGTCGTATCCCGCCGGCCGCCATTTTTGTTCGATATTAGTATTGCAAAAAACTGTTTCAGAACCTTTTTTTTAGAGGATTCATATCACGGGTGTAGATAAAGTCTTGTATGCAACTGTACATAATTAGGTATTAAAACAGTTGCATAAATAACTATGTATTATGCCGCCATCTTTGACAGGCCTGATGGTCTAGTGGTTAGTGACCTTGACTGCTATGCCGGAGGTCGTGGGTTCGATTCCCACCCAGGACAAATGTTTGTGTGATGAGCACGATCATTTGTTCTGTGTCTGGGTGTAATTTATCTATAATATGTATGTATTTAGAAATATGTAAGTATGTTTATCAGTTGTCTAGTACCCATAACACAAGCTCTGCTTAGCTTGGGACTAGATGGCGTTGCGTGATAGTTGTGGAATATCATTATTATTATTATCTTTGGACGATTGGTCTGAAACTTCCATCTGTTGTCTGCAGGCGGGTACCTGTCGCTCCTGGCGCTGGCGACCCGTCCGGCCGTGTTCCGCGCGTGCGTGGCGGGCGCGCCCGTGACGTGCTGGCGCCTGTACGACACCGCGTACACGGAGCGCTACATGGGCGCGCCCGCGCGCGCGCCGCACGCCTACACGCGCGCCAGCGTGCTCGCGCACGCGCCCTTCTTCCCCGACCAGTAGGTTCCTCACACACGCACACATATACACACACACATACATACATACATAACGCATAAGTACAGTTACATTATCCAGACTCTTAAATAATTAAACTGTAGCGGTATCTACAACGCCACATGCGAACAACGCGTCATACTGACGTCACGCAAATCCTGCATCGCGCAAGCAGAGTTTACCACGCAACTAGCATATATACAACAGCCCGACATGAGTCATTGGGCAGTTGCCCGCCAGACACAACACCCGTCTGGTCGGAGGATCCTCCCTTTTCTATAGAGTATGAGTGAACTTTACACCCTGTTCTTCATACTTCTATAAAACTACTCCGCGGAATACAAAGTAATCCGGGAGTACTACAGCGGTTTAGTATTTGTGTACCGGACCGCTACGTGTGGAGGAGGCGGCGCCCACCACTGTTGCTGGTACCGCCAGCGAGGACTAACTTACTGGCGAAAACACCTTTAACCCGAGCAATACACACTATCAACAAAATTCACACACAAATTGATGTATTTACATGTACTAGGAGTGAACTCGCAAGGGTACTATTATTTATATTGTGCTACACATAAGTGTTATAGGTTAGGAAAAATATAAATGTTTTAGTATTGTAATTACATGTAGGTTAAATAATAGTTGTTCTGTGTTATTGTTATGTATGAGATTTATATAGGTAGTATGTTATAGAAGTCCCTTATTAGGTTAATTTAATATTGTAAGTATATAAATACCATACCATCGCATTAGGTTAATCCTGTTATGATAGTTGTAAAGGTAATTATAAATAAATAAACTCTGGGCATAAGAATTTCCTAATGAAGAAACCACAGATATAGATAGACCTAGATAACGACCTAGATTCTTTGGTATTGTTCGTAGAATCGTTGAGCTCCTCAAATTCTGAGTTGAGCTGCACGATTTTTTGACAAATGCGTGCACTGACTGGACAGGTCCGCTCAATCTGTGTGGTTCTTTCCTCAAAAGACCATTTCAGACACCAATCTACGTGGTCTTCACACGATCTGACCAAGATTTTGTCTGGACTTTAAAAGAGACTGTGACCTCTGAGTTTGTTTCGGCCTTTCTTCTCAGAGTAGTCAGACAGGAAACGCCGACCTCATCCAGCTTTAAAAAAAATATGATTGACGTGTAAAAGTGTTTGTACGGTCAGCGTCAAAAGTTGATTAACACTTTAGATTTTTTAATCTTAGTTATTGAGCAAAATATTTGTTCAAAATTGCAGCAGAAGAATTTTTTTTAGAATATGTACTCTTGTTTATTATGTGAAAAGCTAAAAATCTGTTTATTGAAAAAAGTTGTTGTCAATATAATAACATGTAAAAATGATAGTGTTAATCGACTTATGATGCTGACCGTACAAACCTACTTACAGAAATAAATCATTTATCATTTAACGCAAGTATCACGATCTGTATGAAAACCAAGCGTGCCATTTTTTTACTACCTACTATGACGTCACAAACACTATTTAGTGATGGGGAAATCAAATCGATTCAAAGACACCCGTTTCGCCCCACCCCCGGGGCCTAGCGCCAGCGCTCATGCTCCCCAGCCAGCCAAACAAACCAGTTACCCATGATATGAATCAACCTTCCAGACTTAGACAGGGTGTGTGGGTAGCTAGCTAATTTATGTCTACCACGAGTACAACAGTTATGCCTATCACTGCGTTTATTATACACCGTGTTCCGGACGATATACATAAACTCCGACCAGATGATCAGACCATGGAAATAAGCATTTTTCATTATGGACACATTAATGAATTATATTTTTTTGTTAATTTTCATATAAACTAAATACCTTGACGTAAATCGCCCGATATGCATGCCTCTTTATCTGAATTGGCAACGATGACGTATTTTCATTCATAAGATTTGGCGCGCTGCAACTTGTCAAAACTGAGTTAAGACCCTTTCTTACTGCATGCTCAATTAAATTTCACTAAATGAAATTACAAATATCTTTGTAACGAAGCCTTTTTAAGTACTACTTCCTTTGTTAGATTTAATTTGTAAAAGCTATAGAAGCCTTTGACAAAGTTTATGGACATCGTAAAGAACACGGTGTATTCATTTACAGTACCCGGCGATAAATATTGCACATCGACCTTTGGAAAGAAACAATCGGCTAATTTCGGCTTCGTAGTGCGTTATCTCTGTCGCACACTACCTATGTGACGTTAACTGACGTTTTGTCAGTCGTTGTTCAAGTGCGATAGAGTGCGGTCGCGTCCAGTTCAAAATATATATCTAGAGTTGTTAACACCCCCAAATTTAAATAATTTAAAGTTGTACTATGGCATCTTTAGGAAAAATAGGGGAACCTTTTTATTTTACCCCAACCTAAAGCAATCATTTACAGAAAAATTGGTGTATTTTATACAAAGAATAAAAAGAATTATCAAAAGAAGCAAATCATAATTGTTTTAACAGCTCCTAATAGATACCGGACTGTTTGTATTTCGTGCGACAGAGATAACGCTCTACGAAGCCGAAATTAGCCGATTGTCTCTTTCCAAAGATCGATGTGCAATATTTATCGCCGGGTACTGTAAATTCTGCCTAATAATGTTACAGGGAAGGCAGACTCCTGATAATCCACGGACTAGCGGATGAGAACGTGCACTTCTGCCACACCGCCGCGCTGACGGCTGAACTTGTCAGGCTCGGGAAACCGCATCGAGTACAGGTATAGTCTACTTCTCTTAAGGGCACGAACTATGCACCGCCCTTTTTTAACCGACTTCTAAAAAGGAGGAGGTTCTCAATTCGGATGTTTGTATTTTTTTTTTTTTATGTTTGTTCGCGCATAACTCCGTCGCTTGCCAACCGATTTGAAAAATTATTTTTTCGTTGGAAAGGATATACTTCCCAAATGGTCCCATGAAAATTTTATTGAAATCGGAAAAGCGGTTTTTGAAAAATCATCGAAAATCTAAAAATTTATCTACATTGTCTACATTAACGGTTTTTTCGTTTACATTTTTGTGGGGTAGGTACAACTAAAAAGTGGAAAATAAAAACTTTTTTACAAAAAAAAAAAAAATTTCGGAAGTCGGTGTCAAAAAACGAAAATGCGGAACCAACGACACCGACTTCCGAAATTAAAGTTATTTATCACTTTGTTTGTAGTGTTTTTTTTTTGAAGTCGGTTGTTTTTTTTTTTGTAAAAAGTTTTTATCGCCTTAGGCTCTTTGTCACTGTCCTCGTAGAGGCGGTCCGCAGCGGCGGCGACCTCTCGCGTCCGGCCCTGGTTCAAGCCATGGTCCGGGGCGAGAGGGAGTGGGAGGCAGTCACCTCCTTCTGCGAAGCAGTCATGCTAGCGAAGGAGGTGGCTGAACGGCTGAGGGAGCTCTCCTCACGTCCCAGCCGCCGCGGGAGACGCTCCGGGCGTCGGGAGCCGCGTGACGACTCCCGGCCACCGTAGGCGCGGGCCTGCGGGCGGAGAGGCATGGGGAGCTCGCCGGCCGGCCAGGGGCAGGCCGTGCCGGGGGGCGCGGCCGTGTTCCACGAGCGCCTCAAAGTGATGTCAGCATAAGGGAAGGGGCCTGCCAGGGCCGAAGCCTACCGGGGGTGCGGGATTGTCCGAAAGCGTTACCGCTACCCCGGAACATAAAGGACTAAGGAATGAACACGGATGGGTTTTAGTCAGTAAGAGTCTGACACTCCTTTCCGCTCCAACAAGAGCGGGAGGGGTCATTTGATGATTTCCAATCCACCAAAAAAAAAAACAGGCTTTTTGTCACAGCACGTTTTCTTTATGGTACGGCGTATAAACCGCGCCATAGAAAAAACGTGTCCGTCAACAAGTTTCCGTAGTAATCCATACAACACAACGACCGTGCCTACACACGACGAATAAATCGTAGTTTTTAACGGCAAGAAAACTGTGTGTACAAAGAGCCTTAGGCCGTCAGTCTTGTATGGATCACTATGGAAGCTTGACGACGGACACGTTTTTCTAAGGCGCGATTTATACGCGCCGTACCTACTGTAAAGAAACCGTGTCGTGTACAAAGGGCCGTACAATGGCGACCCAGTTAAAGTATCTATTAAAGAAATCTGTTAAACCACTCACAATACCAGCCAAGCCCCAAAATTTGCACCCGTGCGAAGCTGGGGCGGGCCGCTAGTTTGAAATCACACTAATATTATAAAGGCGAAAGTTTGTGAGTGTGTGTGTGTGTGTGTTTATATGTTTGTTACTTCTTCACGCTCAAACGGCTGGACCAATTTTGATGTAATTTGGTATAGAGATAGCTTGAGTCTCGGAAAAGAACATAGGATACTTTTTATCCCGATATTCCCACGGGATCGAGACTTATGCGGGTGAAACCGCGGGGCGCAGCTAGTAATGCCTAAAAAACAAGATGCTTGATGATACGTCAGAATTGTCGAATTTTTGGTGTCGTCACTTTCTGTCCATACCCATGAAGAGAACGCGCGAGTTAATGGTCGTAATCGTAACACACGTATCAATCCGGAAAGGGATCGGCAGTTCGGCACCGTATCAACTCGAGCCGTTGAGTATTCTTTGTATGAAACTCCCTACTGCAACGCACACTAATCGGAATCGTAACGTAATCGCCTCGCCTCGGGACAAGCTCACGAACCGCGGTGCGGTGCATTACGGCTCGTCGTCCCCGCGCTTACGTCTCTCCGTACCCGAGCTTACGTCTCTTCGTCCACCCTTGCCCCTCTCACCCCTCCGGCCTGCTTGCTGCACCATCAATCAGCGCTCGGCGAGCCGTAAGCGCGGCGTCGCCTAGCCGTAGCCGAGTCGACGTATCGGAGCTTCTGATCCGCTTTAGTTGCGTGCTTACGTTAGGTTGACGCCTGTTTGATGGCGAGGCGATAGGCGATACCGTGCCGATCCCTTTCCGATTTGATACGTGTGCTGCGACCTTTATATGTACCAACATTTATTTACTTGTGTCGTTAACCCCATAGGTGTACCCCGGCGAGAGGCACTCGCTCCGCGCGATGCACGCCGCGAAGCACTACGAGGCGACGCTCCTGCACTTCTTACACGAAAACCTGTAACAAAGCGTACGCGCACGGTACTTGCAATACACACACATTTGTATGGGGTTGTATTACTGATACAAAATAAAAACATTGAATGAAATTGAGAAAAAGTTGCCACGCAGTCGTCACGCAGTTGCCACGCAGTCGTCACGCAGTTGCCACGCAGTCGCCACGCAGTCGTCACGCAGTTGCCGATAATGAAGTCTTTTAACCCACCAACTGAATCGGTCGTTATGTTGTCATACGGTCGCCACGCAGTCGTCACGCAGTTGCCGATAATGAAGTCTTATAACTACCCCAACTATAAATGTCCCACTGCAATGCAAAGGACACATACAGAGACGGAACGAATTTTGATTTACCGAATATAACTGTCAGAAACTCGACATGCTGTAAGCTTATAGCAAAATGCACGTCTGTTGTTAAGTCAAATAGATGTCAACATTTCAATTGCATAGAATAAGGAAAAGTCAATGCAATTGTAAATCTTTGGACAAACTAAAGCGAATCCCGCGCAGGATGCGGGACGATAATCGCCCGCGCCGATTGTGTCGACTACCTATTATAGGGGTGTTTAAACTGACGCGAAGAGTCGTGTGATTTCTTATGTTCGGTACCTAAAAAGTAATCGTTTTGCTTACCAAACCAATGGTAGCATTTTTATTGCCAAACTGGGCAGATAAATAGATTCGTGAGCTAATTTTACCTGTGATAGCTACTTCCATATTGAAGGGTCTACCATGCAAAGCTATGAGGTCTTTGCTTCATTATTGGTAAAGATACAAGAGTCTTAGTTTTAACCAATACTGACCCGTAAATTATAGAAAGAAAGAAAGAAAAATAGGTTTATTTGTCACAAAAACACGTGCATACAAAAAGATAATTAATTCTCATAATTAGGGAAAAAAACAGGCACTCCGGGAGTGCCGACAATAGTGAAAACTTGAACAATTACGTGTGTATTTTTTGAATCGTCATATAAACAAAACACAAACAGAATACTTTGCCATCACTCACTGACATATCGGAAATACATTAAAACCGAGTACATCCCGAGGACAGCCCAACACTTCCGAATTTAGCGCGGTATCGGTAACAGTGTCGCGAGTTCAATGGTTTTTTTCCCATCTCGAAAAATTCCCAACGCGCCTTAACTCTTACAGGGTCAATGGTTAGCTACGCTAACCACATATTTCGGTTTTTTTTTCTGTAAGTTCATGCCATTTAGCGATTATTTCTTGAACTATCATAGAAATACACCTTACGCTTGATTTAGTTTAGGCAGTTAGTGGCGCCGATATTCGTTTGTGTTTGTATTGTTCGTATGAAAAAAATTCGTTGACAGTGTTTTTGTAACGTGCTCGGAAAAAAAAACAAAAATAAGGTCAGTCTATTATTTTTAACCGACTTTAAAAAAGGAGGTTCTGTATTCTTATGACTATGATTGTTTTATCAGACGTATTTTAGACATCTTTAGTAGGTATTTGATAAACAATGTATGTAATTTTGCGTTTCTAATGTAATATGACACTCATAATTAGGTGGTTAGAGTAGCTAAATTCCTCAAAAGCCTTCACTCTGATATTTTTTTCAACCATGTTTTCAGTATTCTTTAGCCTAAATATAACTATAAAAAACATAAAAACACGTATATTGTAACTTATATGAAAGTGCCCCTGAAAGAGTTAAGAAGTTTCCACTTCAACGAAAAACAAAATATATCTATAAACACGAACACAAAATAGAAGTAGTCGACGTCATGACTGTGACAAGAAAGCTTCCACTCAGCATAATGCTGTGCTATAGGGGACCCCACAGCACAGCGCTGATTTTCAGTGGCCACCC
The DNA here is from genome assembly GCA_945859645.1 of Amphipoea oculea. Lineage (NCBI taxonomy): Eukaryota > Metazoa > Arthropoda > Insecta > Lepidoptera > Noctuidae > Amphipoea > Amphipoea oculea. The sequence continues at coordinate 9,597,233 of OX243891.1, read as the reverse complement.
GAAAAAGGACCATATCGACGGTGAAGTGTCAATATCTAATAACTAACATTTTAGCGGTTTTCACTTGATTGCATATTCGTAGGTAAAATATGAAATAGCTCATATTTGCAAAGACATAAGGTCTTGAATCGACGATGACGTTTCCTACTATTTGTTTAATATAAGTAACTTTTTTATTAAAATATTAAAAACGATACAAATGAAACGTTTTTCGCCTCCTGTAAAATCATAATTTTGTAGTTATTAGATATTGATACTACACCGTCGATATGGGAATCGGCCATTAGTCATTAAAACAATCAACGCGCGCATTTGCGTCCCGTAAACCGCGCGGGATTCGCCTCAGTGTGTCCATTTTAATGCAACGCGCTTTGTCAACGTTTTATACGAATGTTGCGCCACTGTCGCCCGATAGTTGCTGTTTAGTTGCCAGATCAATGCAATACTTATTATTATTAACTAGCTTTTGCTCGCGTCTTCACTCAAGATATTAAGGGATAATGCGCAGTGGTAGACCGCGAAATTTAAATTTTCTTACGTTGACGATTATTTTTTAATCGATACAACGATTTCTCCTCCTTATTTATTGTAGGTATTATTTTATCTTGATTTTTTATCAATTTGTAGCGACGCGCGCTAGGGGCACGGCAATTGATATTTAGCCAAGGGCTTAAAAGGTTAAATAATGGTGAAAACCTTTTAATCACCCCTAATGGGACACCATTGAGTTTCTATTGTAATGGGCCGAAATCGGACCGCGCCGGGACGGAGTGGACACACGAAAAGTGACTTTTGGTTTAAAATTCGGTGTCAAATTAAATTAGCCTGCAAAACTTCGCAGATGTGATGGGTATCGATATTTAATTAATATAAAACAAAACTAAAGAAAAAAATTCTAATCTCATAATTCAAGTTACTGCACCTACCAGCGTTCGGTAACCCCGTAATTAGCTGTAGTTACTTGAAATTATCAAATTAAAACAATTTCGTTGTTAGATATCGATATCGAGATCGATCGTTAAAACAGCTATCAAAACTTCACAGACTTGTTTCGTGAACTTTTGCTAGATAATTTAATTTAACCTTTTATAGATGGAAAACGCGGGCGAAGTCGCGAGCAAATCTAGTAAACTGTTAATTATAAAACTGCCTTATTTTTAAAGTTATTTACATAGCTAGTATTTCTGATTACCCCTTCTAGTTATGCTAGGGGGGGTTCACGTCGATAGTGTATTGTGTGGGCGTCGAACTTGCGATCGTCAGTTCGATGTCGTAACCGTTGGGCTATTGTTGCTTTTATTCATTCATTTATCAGTCCGTTTTTAATAAATTGTTCTCATTTGAGTATTTTTTTTAAGTGTCGAAAATATGCACGAACGCACCCCACAGGGAACTTCTTGCATGCTACTTTGAACTCTATTTTTATGTTTGATTGAGTTCATTATCAATTATTATAGAATGTATGAAGTTTATATGAAGTTTTTAGGTGCAATTTTTTAGATTTTGATCACAAGTATTATGTTGAGAATGAAATATGAATATAGGCCTGCATACGCATATAATTTAAATTATTTAGTTTCAAATAAAAGAACACTTATAGGGAACTCTCAAATTAAGTAATTTATTAAAGAAGAGCCGGCAAGAAACTCCACGGTTACTCTTTTAAAATTAATTGGCTTTTACAATGTTTTCAAATTACAGTAGGTATGGAAAGAAAGAAAGAAAGAAAAAGTATTTATTGTGACTCGTACAGGAAGATCACAAACTAAACTAAACACAGTAAAAAATAAAAACCAAGTTGTATAAAACAAAAAAGTAACAAAAAGAAAAATGAGACAGAAACTCCTATACGAGGCCAAAAGGCTCCTATCTCAGCATGATGCTGCGACATTTAAAAAATAAATGTCGATGTGTGTGTAATGTATGTATGGGAGGACTGCGTAGACTTGTCAACAAGTACCAGGTCCAGTCACGTCTATAAGTATGTATACACTTGGCCTTATTCAAAGGCAATTTTCTCCTTTATTTTTGAATGAAATTTTATGTTATTACGAACATAGTATTTTCGAACCCATAGGTTTATGTAAAGTGTCGTATTTCAACGTTGCATTCGTTATTTCACGAAAATATCGCAATTGAAAGTTGCCAAGTGTTGACATATTATTGCTCGTGACTGTACTGTCAGTTACTGCAATTAGTTGACCCACCGTTGCATAAATGATTGAGATTGTTTAGTATACGAATCGATAGAATTTTATAACTCTTTTATATTTTACTAGCTGTGCCCCGCGGTTTTACCCGCATAAATGTCGATCCCGTGGGAATACCGGGATAAAAAGTGCCCTATATGTTAATCCAGGATGTCAGCTACCTCCATACAAAATTTTATCAAAATTGATCCAGCCGTTTGAGCGTGAAGTAGTAACAAACATATAAACACACACACACACTCACAAACTTTCGCCTTTATAATATTAGTGTGATAGTGTGATTTATTTGATCAAAGTAGGTACATAAAATATGAAAGAACTAGAAAATTCTATCGATTCTTATTCTAATAAAAAAATCTCAACCATTTATACAAAAGTGGGTCAGCTAATTGCAGTAACTGACTTTACTTGATAAAATAACAAATGGTCTACAGATCTAAAGTCTGGCCTACAAAGTCCTCACCATAGATATAGATAGACCTAGATAACGCAAGTACCACGAACTCTATGAAAACTAAGCGTGCCACTTTTTGACTACCTACTATGACGTCACGAGCTCGCGCTCTCTCGCTTACGCTCACCCAGCCAGCAGTACGCAGGACTGAGCGCGAAAGTGGCGGCTTATGATTTTCTATCGTAAACTGGTGCGATTTTTGGCACGCGAAGTAGGTGCTCTTGCGTTATCTAGGTATATTTATATCTGTGGTCCTCACATTTACAAAATATAAAAGAATCTATCAAAAGGATAAATAAAACCTAAAAACCCATTAAAACCAATTGATAATATGATTGTTGACAAGTCTGTGAAAATCACAGCGTTCTTTATTCTTGTTTTAATATGGTTACCTCCACTGACAGGTCTGTCAAAGCCATTGTTATCTTTATCATCGTTACAATAAGGTTGATTTTAGGTTGCTGCTGTCAGAGGTGAAATAACTGACAAAAGACTTATCTGCCTATGGAAAAATCAGCCCTAAGTTCACATAAAAATGCCACCGATCCGAATCCAGACCGCATCATACGTAGTCTTCTTAACGCCCCATACAACATAAAATAAAATGTGTATTATACTAGCTCATACTATGTTAATCTATGTACATCCTCGTAAACAACTGGACCGATGTCGAAGGAACTTTTACGGATGGGTGGGCGAATTTGTGCGAGTGAGACAACCTTTAGAACGAGATAAATAGTGTCTGTCTAGTATATTTTGGCAGTAAACGTCCTTCTGAGTCAGCAAATTCTTCTAAGGTCCGGCCGCGCTAAATTTGCCAAAGATGTAAACAACAATTGCCGCTCAAAATTGAATATAATCGATATACAAGAACATTTGACAGGCCTGATGGTCTAGTGGTTAGTGACCCTGACTGCTATGCCGGAGGTCGTGGGTTCGATTCCCACCCAGGACAAATGTTTGTGTGATGAGCACGATCATTTGTTCTGTGTCTGGGTGTAATTTATCTATAATATGTATGTATTTAGAAATATATAAGTATGTTTATCAGTTGTCTAGTACCCATAACACAAGCTCTGCTTAGCTTGGGACTAGATGGCGTTGTGTGATAGTTGTGGAATATATATATATATATTTATTATAAGTAATGTTTGTTTTCGTTTAAATCTCCGAGCTAACTAGACAAAAACAATACATAAAATAAATCTTCTTCAAAATCGATGTACAGACGCCAGCACATCAGCCTACTACAATCTGTCAAATTTATTTAATATATTTTCAACTTTATCACTAAAGGATAAGGTTCAAAGTTGATTGGGAAAATTTGACAGTTTCGGGTAGGTTCATGTGCTGGCGTCTGCGTCTGTACATCGATTTTATTCAATTTCGAGCGTCCATTGTTGTTTACATCTTTGGCAAATTTAGCGCGGCCGGACCTTAACCATGTTGGGATCGGCTTCCAGTTTTTCCTGCCAAACAAATATCAACCTTGTGACAGTTCAAATAAAGTAGAAAATAAATAAATTTTCAGTAGTCACAGAGAGTCAGATTTATTTTCTACTTTATTTCAACTCCCTCAAGGTTGATATTTCTTTGTAAGTGAAATCTCCTCTTTGGCAGGCCTGTGCCAGCCTTTTAGGTGAGGAAAAACTTACCTGTTTTTCACCAAAATCTCTCTAAAGTTTGTCTCTTGTCTCCCTCGCACTTTAGCTGTAAGGATCGCTTCATCCTCGTTTAGCACAGAGGAGACAGCAGGAGCATAGCATTAATTATATAGATAGTACTGTGTTAGCAAATGTATTACAAAATGTAAATATTTTTTAACATTAATAAAAATATATGTTTTTAAAAATTCATGTTTTGTGTTTGTTTTAACCTTTTTTACATGATATACTCCGCGCCACGAAAGATGAGACTTGACCCCCCTCCCGCGGTCTTTCCGCCGCCCCTATGACGTCCGGTCACGTCCCGCGCTTAGACCTCATACCGCTAAAGAGACCTAAAATCGTGTACTGCGCAAGTCAAACCACGTGGTGTGTCAAGTCTCATCTTTCGTGACACGCGTTGTATTTTAAGGTTAAATGCAGATCTGGCTAAACGTAGCGCAGCGCGTTTTCTCTCAAACAAATATCGACCTTGGAGCAGTTGAAATAAAGTTGAAAATAATAAACTACCAACTTTAAGCCCTCTAGTAGCAGTAGTTCGGTTGTTAGTCCGGTTGACCGAACTACTGAAACTTTCAGTTGCAATAGTTCGGTTCTAACAAAGCACCGAACTACTGAAGCTTAAATATGTACCCTCCCTCCCTTTAGTTCGGCAAATAAACTAGGCATATAATGTAAACAAAATGATATCTTAGAACAGAGATACCTATGTAGAAGTTGCATTGCAAGGAAATCTGGAATCGTTATATGCCTAGTTTATTGCCGAACTAAAGGGATGGAGGGTACATATTTAAGTTTCAGTAGTTCGGTGCTTTGTTAGAACCGAACTATCGCAACTGAAAGTTTCAGTAGTTCGGACAACCGAACTACTGCTACTAGAGGCTTTAAGCCGGTGTAAATATTGATTTCAGAATGACTAGTACTTTTGAAAGAATATGAAGTCGTAACGCAAACTGCACCTCACATAATCCGCCTCTAATGTTCCCACTGCTGGGACACAGGCCGTCTCTTCGAGAGGGAGTGGGCTAATAATCTACCACGCGGGCCCAGTTTGCACCTTATGTGATTGATTATTATTTTTCCAATACATATTATTTGTTTACATTTTTAGAAACAAATTTGCGAAAACAGTACAGGCATTGTATACTAATTTTACTCTTTTGGAGACGAGGAACATATCTAGTTTTGTTATTTAAATAAAAACCAGTCTAAACATACAGTTCAAATTAGATTTTATAATTAAAATCAATTGATTTATTCCGATACGAATTTCGATACAGACTTTGTTTAATTAGATTCAATATGGCCAACCGTCTTAAATTTTAAATTGTATTCTAAAAATAAATAAACAGTCATGCAAGTTATTAGTCCATTCTTGGATTAATCCGAACATCATGAAAACAGTGTAATAAGTACTTTTTCATGTTATGGCATCGCATTTAGCCTATCATCAGACAATGTGGCTGATTTAGACAGAGGCCGCTGCACACTTGTAACACCCGACGGCATCCCACGCTTACTTATTGGCCAAATGCCGAAAATAGCTCAACGAGACGAAAAATGTGGCCAATGAGTAAGCTTCATTGATGTCGCGTAACGTGGCGTGTTATAAGTCTGTTTCCGCCTTTAGTAACAGAGCGGTGGTGGCCTAGTCGTATCGGCCGCGACTTACGAGGTGTAGGTCGTAGGTTCGAACACAAGTCAGGCGCTTTACTTTGTGTAAATTATTTCATCACCACTGCTCTCAAAACGGTGAAGGAAAACATCGTGAGGAAACTGGCATGTCCTAGAACCAAAAATGGACTATGTCCCAGCAGTGGGAACGTTATAAACTGATTCTTATACTATTTGACTTGTTCATAAATATACAAGGTGTTACGGAAAGGGTATATCAATACAAACGGGTTGAAGAGTGTATCTGGTCTAGAATCTCTGTACACAGCTCAAAAGCATTAACTTTGAAAATGCTTAATATTTTTTTATTTCGACATCACGGCGCTGTAATGGCGCGCGGCGGCGTGATGTGCTTGTAATAGGCGCACAGACACACTACAGATAATGGATAATGACCCTCGTAGTGCGGTGACACGTTTTTTATGATTTCAATTTAGTAAACTATCGAATTTAAAAAAATATTAAGCATTTTCAAAGTTACTGCTTTTGAGCTGAAATTTTGTACAGAGATTCTAGACCAGATACACTCTTCAACCCGTTTGTATTGATATACCCTTTCCGTAACACCCTGTATAAGTAACTAGTAATCTTATCAAGAGAGGTTACGAGAGCAACGAGATTGGATGACCCATTTCTCTTCATTGACTCACTATAATAACTTAAAATCATAAATAGTACTTATTCTAAGGATAGTAATAAACGCTCCGACAAAAAAATAAGAATTGTCCTTACTCAAAATATTAAATCTACTGCCTAAAATACTAACTTTCCGACTACTTTTGATCAAATAAACATGACGAAACGACCGAATAAGATACTGAAATCTTCGAAAAATAAACATGACTGTTTATTGCTATAATAACTACTTTCCTACCAGCTTAAATTACGTTTTAATATATACCTAGGTAAAGGTATTTGTATTCTCATTTGCTCGCTCTTGCATCCTATGTCGACGGAGCCCTGCTTCGCAGGGCTCCTATTTCTGTGTAAAGGGTTTGAAGTAACCTAACCAAACCGAACCTCGGGGTGCGCTTCGCTCACTCTTGCATCCTAAGTCGACGTAGCCCCGCGTAGGTATATATTTAATTATTATTTTGACAAAACCTCTGTTGTCGGTACCTAACTTAGTAATTTTGTCGGAAGTTCAGTATTTTATTCGGAAGTTTAGTTTTGTTATTCGAAGATCCATTTTTTTTAGTCGGCCACAGATCGCTGGAGATTAATTTGTTTTTCGGAACCATTATTACCTATTTCCCTTATTCTAATTAATAAAACACAATCGGTAGAAAAAATTTTGAGAAGGAAGCTGACATAAGGATCCAGTTGGGTTGGGCAGCATTTGGAAAACTCCGTCAAGTCTTCTCGTCGCCTATCCCGCAGTGTTTGAAGACTAAGGTGTTCAACCAGTGCGCCCTGCCCGTCATGACATACGGTGCTGAAACGTGGACGCTGACGGTCGGGCTGGTCCACAAATTCAAGGTCGCTCAGCGCGCTATGGAGCGAGCTATGCTCGGAGTCTCTTTGAAGGATAAAATCAGGAATGAAATTATCCGGAAAAGAACTGCAGTAGCTTGCAGAGTAAGCAAACTGAAGTGGCATGTCTGTCGAAGGACTGATGGCCGGTGGAGCAGACGAGTCCTGGAGCGGAGACCGCGTATCGGCAAGCGTAGTGTGGGACGCCTCCCAGCTACATGAACCGACGACCTCAAAAAGGAGGCTGGGACAGACTGGATGCGGAAGGCGGAGGACAAGGTGCTATGGCGCAGTCTGGGAGAGTCCTATGTCCAGCAGTGGACTGCGATAGGCTGAGTTGATTGTTGACAGACTTGAAGCTATGTTAACGCGACAGAAAATACGCATAGTAGTATATTATAAGGGCTTATGTTTAACTTATCACCAGATAAAGTAAAATATAACATCAAAAAACACTTTTTACTGCCAAAAATAGTAAATGATCACCAAAATTAAAACTCCACTTTATTGTAAATTACCTAGGTAAAGGTATTTGTATTCTCATTTGCTCGCTCTTGCATCCTATGTCAACGGAGCCCCGCTTCGCCGGGCTCCTATTTCTGTGTAAAGGGTTTATCTGTCAAGCTCCGCTAATGAGACACAATTGATTTTCTATTGTTTCGTCGCCGATGGGCGACGCGCGCGGCTTGTCCGGTTAAAGTAACCTAACCAAACCTAACCTCGGGGTACCCAGCTAGAACTATTGTAATTTTAGACTTCATTTTTTGGTGTTCAGTATATTTTTTTGGTGATCATTATATTTAACCCCTATTATAAGTATTTCTAATATGTAGGTTTATAACTGTTAGTAGGTATTCTGCATGGCCTAGCATGAAACGTGGCATTTAGACCAGTATAAAAACTTGTATAGTTGTAGTAGGTACCTACCTAAGTAATAATCGCCTCATTATTTTTCTAAGAAATCACAGATGAAGATGCAGAGATTTGCATAATTGTAATAATATGCAAACAGAAGTAGGACGCATCATATATATATATACTAGCTTCTGCCCGCAACTTTGTTCGCGTGAAATTTCTTATTCCCTCGTCTCATCTCGTCGTATTGCATCACTTACCCGCGTCTCCTGCTCTATCACTTCGTTTCCCCATAGCGCTTTTGCTCCGCTCCTAAGGGTCATAGCGTGACGTTAAATAGCCTATAGCCTTCCTCAAGAATTGGGCTATCAAATGCAAGAAGAATTTTTCAAATCCGACTGGTAGTTCCAGAGATTACCCCCTACATACAAACTTACAAACAAATTTTACCTCTTTATAATATTACTAGCTTCAGCCCGCGACTTCGTTCGCGTGAAACTTCTTGTTTCCCCCGAGCCACCCCGTCGTATCGCATCACCCGCCCGCGCTATCACTTAACGTTCTTTTTGAATTTTTTTTCTTTTTGCTCGGCTCCTAAGAGTCATAGCGTGATGTTAAATAGCCTATAGCCTTCCTCAAGAATTGAGCTATCAAATGCAAGAAGAATTTTTCAAATCCGACTGGTAGTTCCAGAGATTACCCCTACATACAAACTTACAAACTTTACCTCTTTATAATATTATTAGTATATTAGTATAAGTAGATATAGATAAGTCACGGCAGATTTCAAAATAGCTTTAGCCTTTATTTATTTAATACTTCAAGCACATAAATGTACAGAGGCGGACTTCATGCCGCCGCTTGAGCCTTTCATTGGTGAATTAAAACCCTGTAACTGTCCAAATAATATTCCCACTGCTGGGACACAGGCCTCCGCTCTGTGAAAGAGAGTGGGCCATAATATACGCGGGCTCAGGGCGGGTTGATGGATGTCACATGACTTCGAATTTTTTGGTTGCAGGACTTGCCGGTTTCCACTCGATGTTTTCTTTCCTTCACCGTTTTGTGACTAAGTAATAACAGCCGCACAGGTCGATCGATCAGGTTAAGCTACGCTTGCCGCGGCTGGTCCGTGGATAGGTGACCATCTTCACATACCAAGACCCCTCCGTGCTTAGGAAAGCACGTTAATCCGTTGGTCCCGGCTGTCATTCGTGGATCTTTGACAGTCGTTACGGGTCGTCAGAAGCCCGAAAGTCTGATAACCAGTCTTAACAAGGGGTTTCGTATTACCCAGTAACTGGGTTGTGGAGGTCAGATAGGCAGTCACTCCATGTAAAATACTCCCGGTTAGACTGGAAGCCGACCCCAACATAGTTGGGAAAAGGCGAGTTAGTTGATGATGGGTTAGTTATAGGTACACCATATAACTCAAGAACGGCTTGATTCTGAGGCGGTACGATGTTTGCAAGGTCACCTAGTGGTACTAGTGGTGTGATATACCAGACTATGTTTTTTCTTCATCGTAGAAACGACAAAATGACATTGAGAATGTCACATTGGTTCAACAAAATTGTAGTTTTTGACAGCGGTCATCACTAGGCACCTACTTTTTTAAGCTTTTTATAAACGAAACACAACAATAAAAAAAAAGTTGCTACGTGCTAGTTGAACTCGCACACAAAGGGTTCCACCGTACAATATTTAACACTAATAATATTTTAATACTTTAGTAAAAAAAAACAAGCTTCTTGTACCTATGGGAGTCTTTTTATTACTTTAAAATAAACGAAACAAAACAATAAAAAAAAAAACCGAGTGTGCTTATGACCACACGACTGAAGTGAAACTTCAAACGTATTTGGCTATGAGAGGAAGAGAGAAAGAAAATGTGCGCGCGCACTGCTTTCTCTTGCTTATATCCCCCACTCTACTCCCGTTCGCCTCGCCCGATAACATTAGACATGGGTCGTACTTGCAAAATCGAGTACCAGGGCTGCCAAGTACATCCACCTTAAGAAACCAGGGCCTAAAACCAGGGCTCGAGATACATTCAAGTATTTTCTATCTGCATCGTAAATTGATCCATAACTTCATACAAATAAGAAGTACAATCGCGTAATCAAACAAAAGCCCTGTTGGAAGTAAAAAGTACTTGCATAGGAAATTGACCCGTGAATTCCTATAAATAAGGAGCACAATCTCGTTTACAAATAAATACTTTTACAAACCATTAAAGTAAAAATACTTGCATAGGAAATTGTTCCGTAGAATCTTACCACACCTCGGACCCTCCATACAACGCTCGCAAAATAATTACCTATTACTACTACATAAACAAATGACGTTTGTATACGTGCAAATGTGTGCGTGAAATCTAGTAGCGTAAAAAAAATTGGCGCGGAAAGCAATTTGTGTCGGGGAACCGAACGACGACGGCGCTGCCCGAACGTGTGCATTATTATGAAGTGACCATGTAGTTCAATTGTTTATTTATATAGTCGGGTTCGTAGTGAAATAAAAACACTAAAATAGGTTAGTTTAAATGACTTATCTGTAAATAATCGGTTATTAAATCGCATGTTATTAAAAATGCGAAATCTTACAAACAGTTTATGTAAATACGAATTCGGGAAAGCATCACAATATCCAACCATCGTTATTAAAACTCAAATAAAACTTTTAAATCGCATAATTGTGTGTTCGTATCAGCAATACAGCGCTGCGGTTCGCGAGCGCCCTTGCTAGAGTCGGCGACGAATACCTCGAAGTGCGGGGTGAGGTGCGGTATCTGATAAGAGGTCGAGGAAGGGAGTGTCCTTTCTGTACGTAGTACTATTAAGTATTCTGTGCTCTTACTGATAAGGAGCATGATCGCATTTGCGAAAACAAACGCGGTTGTTGAACTATTTGAGTACCTACGTACTCGAGCGTCACGCACGACGGAGCGAGATACTTTCAAATATTTTCTATCTGCATAGAAAATTGATCCATAACTTCATACAATCAAAAGAACAATCGCGTATTCAAAAGCCCCGTTGGAAGTAAAACTATTTGCATAGGAAATTGATCAATGACTTCCGATAAATAAGGAGCAAAATCGCGTTTACAAATAAATACTTGCAAACCATTAAAGTAAAAAATACTTGCATACGAAATTGTTCTGTAGACTCTTACTGATAAGGAGCATGATCGCATTTGCGAAAACTAACGCGGTTGAGTACCTACGTATTTGAGCGAGTAGCCGTATAAGGTACTTTATAGTCTTGCAAGTATTTTGAGTCGGTACCTGGTGTGCGTACTTGGAAGCAAATACCTGGTGTAAAAACCTGGTCGCGTAAATACGTGCCTTCCCTACTCGCCCGATCACACTTTTCGTAACGCTTACGTCACGCGTTCGCCAGCTTACTCTCCAAGTCAAGTGTGCGTAAAGAAGTTTCACTTCAATAATTTTGACACAACAAAAATCGAATTTGACAATCGCGACTCGTCGACACGTGGTACTTATTTGCCCTACCCCGTGAATTCTTTTTTAGAGCCGCAGGCGCGGAGGAGGCGGTCATGGCGTGTTTTTTAAGGAATTTTTCACTTTTTGTATGGAAAATATGAAAAATGATTACCTACATCTTGAGTTTTAGGAGTTTATGGCTATTATAAAGGGGGTCGAAATTTTCATTATTTTTGCGATAGGACGCACCATTTTCGAGATATAAGCAAAAGAAAAAAAAAGATACAGACAGTACTGTTTTTGCACCTGAAGTCGAGGTGTTGGTGTGAATTTCTATTCATGACAACTAATTTTATTCCACACCTTTTTAATTGCGATTAAAAATTGACAAAATAAATATTACACGGAATTGTTCTGTAGACTCTTACTGATAAGGAGCATGATCGCATTTGCGAAAACTAACGCGGTTGAGTACCTACCTACGTATTTGAGCGAGTAGCCGTATAAGATACTTTATAGTCTTGCAAGTATTTTGAGTCGGTACCTGGTGTGCGTACTTGGAAGCAAACACCTGGTGTAAAAACCCGGTCACATAAACACGTACCTTCCCTACTCGCCCGATCACACGTTTTCGTAACGCATTCGCCAGTTTACTCCCCAAGTCAAGCGCGCCTAAAGAAGTTTCACTTCAAAAGTTGCTAAGTGCTAGTTGAACTCGCACACAAAGGGTTCCACCCTGCAATATTTAACACTAATAATATTTTAATACTTTAATAAATAAAAACAAGTTTCTTGTATGGAAGTCTCATTTAATTTTTTACTTTTATTACTTGTTGTTATAGCCGCTATAATAGACGTTAGTTACACACTCTGTAAAAACACATTACCACTCCTTTGCGTCGCGCAGTCGGGTAAAAATGTCAGGTATCTACCTATTACGGTTCAAAAGATACAACCTTGTGACAGACGGACGGACAGCGGAGCCTTAGTAATAGGGGTCCCGTTGGCACTCTTTGAATACGGCACCGTAAAGGTCATAGCACACGACCCCATGTGGCCGTTCTTTCAAGTTTTGACTAATTTGCTTTTTTTTTGTACCGATTCCCAGACCATTTATACGGGAGAGAGCCTCACGTCCCAGCCGCCGCGGGCGTCGGGAGCCGCGTGACGACTCCCGGCTACCGTAGGCGCGGGCCTGCGGGCGGAGAATAATGGGTAGCTCACCGTCCGATCAGGACCGCCCCCGTGCCGGATGGCGCGTATGTGTTCCACGCCCGCCTCAAAGAGATGCTAGTATAAAGGAAGGGGCTGTTAGGGCCGAAGCCTAGGCTGCAGGCGCGGTCGCAGCCCAAGATTTTGGGGGGGGGTCATCATAGGTGCCGAGGAATATTTTAAGGGAGGTACAGTCGCCAGCAAAATTGCATGGGTACCTTAGTGTCTATTTTCCCGTGAACGTTTGAATTCAAGTTTGCGAAAATAAACTAGATGGCGTTGGTTTCTTCACAACTATGACTAATTTACGAAACGTAATTAAGGAGTTAGGAAGAAACGAAGGATTTACAAGGCTAATACATTTATCTAATTGTTACATTACAATTACCAGCATACGTAGCTTAAATGATAAAAATAATAATAGAAACCGATAGGAATATATTTATTAAGCTAACGAGTGGGTATTTTAATAATTAATTTAATATTCGAATTGGTAGGTAGTTACTTAGCAACAGGAAAAAAGAGCAGATTCATTGCAGGTAAACAGGCTCGCCTTGTGGGCTCGCAAAAAAAGGCACTATAAAAAATTATTGAGGTTTATTTCTTACAGTTTATTATTCAAATTTAATAGTCAGTTTATTAAATATTATAGGTATAACATAATATTATAAAGTTATTGAGGCGATAGCTTAAGTATTCGTTTCCAAAATCGGAAAGAGGATTGAAGCTTATGTAACCTCAATAAAAACAAACAGGAGACCAGGTTATTTTATTACAAAGGTCAAACGGATTAAATGGATACTAAATAAGTAGGCTAAAAACTATAAAATTGCACAAAAACATATCAAATTAGTAGGCAACATAAAAAAGTAAAAACTATGTTGTTTAAACTTAAAGTGTTCATAACTTGTTAAATTATTAAAAATACGTAAGTTATAGTTTATACACACATAACCAGGTCTCCAGTCAATATAAATAATATTATCTAAGTATAATTATTTAGCTCGTAGCTACGTAACCACTTGTGTATCGCGTATTATTTCGACGCCACAAACATAAGCGTCCGTGTTCACTAGACTTAAAAGTTTTTTCATCTGTAAAGATGACATTACTCCAATCGAAGTTTATGTGATCCAAAGCGAACTGTAATCTTGCCCTTTTATGGTTTTCCGTGAGCAAGGGTTTCACAGCATGCCTCCGCGGCACAGTTTTGACGCGGCTCCGTGTCAAAACTTGTGTCAAATAAACCAGCATAGTGGTTCAACGGCAGAAATCCATTTTCTTCATACTGCCTTATCATGGTTTGATGCTGCAATGTGTTTTATAAGTCGTGGTCTACCAGTGTTCTTTGATGGTGTTTCAAAGAACCCTCCTCTTCAAATCGTCGTACTCGAAGAACAACTGTTTTTCTCTGCAACAATAAAACAGAAATATATAATACCCAATAATGATTATTATGTAGTACTAGCTGCGCCCCGCGGTTTCACCCGCGTAAATGTCGATCCCGTGGGAATATCGGGATAAAAACTATCCTATGTCCTTTTCCGAGACTCAAACTATCTCTATACCAAATTTCATCTAAATCGGTTCAGTGATTTAGGCGTGAAGAAGTAACAAACATATAAACACACACACACACTCACAAACTTTCGCCTTTATAATATTAGTGTGATAGTAACAAAAAAATAATGCAGTTTTTAATATAAAAGTGTAAAAATAAAACTACTTACGTTTACATCGGTCTCTGGCTATTTCTGACAAGTTTTTGGCTTGATTATTCAAAGCAATTATTTGAGCTCTTGTAACGAAATCAATATTATAACTCGTGCTCGTTTTGGTAAAATAAGTAATCCGCCTGATCATAAATAAAAACTGAACAAAAGGCACTCGAACGAGGTAATTGAAATGAACTTAGCGAACGATCAATTGAGCTGTCGTAAATCTTCGATCTAAGTATTATTCATACCACCTACCAATTATTTATAAATCCATATTCAACCTACCCTCTCAAGTTTGAAAACTAAAACTTAGAAAATCAGATACCTACCTACTTATAAATTGATATTCAATTTTAACATAGTAGGTTAATAATTAGGAACAATTTTCTTTAAAAGAAACTATTAATTATAAATTGTTTGAATGTTTGAAGAGACAAAAAGAAACTGCAAAAATATTTTATCATATAAAGCAAAGCAACGCCATCTAATAACAGCATAATTCAATTTTGTTAGTCGTTAACTGGTGTTACGCTAGATGGCGTCATTTCTCGCTTCATACAATTTTGTTTCTGCACTACCCATGCACTTTTGCAGCCTACCGTACATCTCCTCGTTGGTCTAGTGGTCGCAAGCGTTACTGCTGAGCATGAGGTAATAGCTGGGTTGGATTCCTAGGTCGGGTAAAGTGTTAAAGAGTGTTTCCATCAGAAATTTCTCAGAAGCAGCCTGGAGTTTGGATTTGTGCCCGGTTAGCGGCAGTAGGCTCGCCCTCTATGACATCTGACGAAATGTTGGTGTAAGTACTATATTAAGGTAGGTACACCCCTGCCCAACCTTTTGGGGATTAAAGGCGTGATGATATCTTAAGGTTCATGTACATCTCTAGCTCCACATTACTTATGATATTCAGGGACGCAGCTTTTACATAGGGAGTGTGTTACTTAAATGCTGCCAAATTGGTCGTATGTATTAGAACGGTAGATTGGGTAGGGTGAGGTCTGAGGAGAGAGGAGGTCGCATGCCGCTGCGCTGTAACTAACATACATATAAGCTATGGTAGCATGCGACCACGGGAAGGTACTTTCTTGTTTCATCCTTTTCAGTAGTCGGGTTTTAATTTTTAAACTTTTTGAAGTGAAACTTCTTTAGGCGCGCTTGACTTGGGGAGTAAACTGGCGAATGCGTTACGAAAACGTGTGATCGGGCGAGTAGGGAAGGTACGTGTTTATGTGACCGGGTTTTTACACCAGGTGTTTGCTTCCAAGTACGCACACCAGGTACCGACTCAAAATACTTGCAAGACTATAAAGTATCTTATACGGCTACTCGCTCAAATACGTAGGTAGGTACTCAACCGCGTTAGTTTTCGCAAATGCGATCATGCTCCTTATCAGTAAGAGTCTACAGAACAATTCCGTGTAATATTTATTTTGTCAATTTTTAATCGCAATTAAAAAGGTGTGGAATAAAATTAGTTGTCATGAATAGAAATTCACACCAACACCTCGACTTCAGGTGCAAAAACAGTACTGTCTGTATCTTTTTTTTTCTTTTGCTTATATCTCGAAAATGGTGCGTCCTATCGCAAAAATAATGAAAATTTCGACCCCCTTTATAATAGCCATAAACTCCTAAAACTCAAGATGTAGGTAATCATTTTTCATATTTTCCATACAAAAAGTGAAAAATTCCTTAAAAAACACGCCATGACCGCCTCCTCCGCGCCTGCGGCTCTAAAAAAGAATTCACGGGGTAGGGCAAATAAGTACCACGTGTCGACGAGTCGCGATTGTCAAATTCGATTTTTGTTGTGTCAAAATTATTGAAGTGAAACTTCTTTACGCACACTTGACTTGGAGAGTAAGCTGGCGAACGCGTGACGTAAGCGTTACGAAAAGTGTGATCGGGCGAGTAGGGAAGGCACGTATTTACGCGACCAGGTTTTTATACCAGGTATTTGCTTCCAAGTACGCACACCAGGTACCGACTCAAAATACTTGCAAGACTATAAAGTACCTTATACGGCTACTCGCTCAAATACGTAGGTACTCAACCGCGTTAGTTTTCGCAAATGCGATCATGCTCCTTATCAGTAAGAGTCTACAGAACAATTTCGTATGCAAGTATTTTTTACTTTAATGGTTTGCAAGTATTTATTTGTAAACGCGATTTTGCTCCTTATTTATCGGAAGTCATTGATCAATTTCCTATGCAAATAGTTTTACTTCCAACGGGGCTTTTGAATACGCGATTGTTCTTTTGATTGTATGAAGTTATGGATCAATTTTCTATGCAGATAGAAAATATTTGAAAGTATCTCGCTCCGTCGTGCGTGACGCTCGAGTACGTAGGTACTCAAATAGTTCAACAACCGCGTTTGTTTTCGCAAATGCGATCATGCTCCTTATCAGTAAGAGCACAGAATACTTAATAGTACTACGTACAGAAAGGACACTCCCTTCCTCGACCTCTTATCAGATACCGCACCTCACCCCGCACTTCGAGGTATTCGTCGCCGACTCTAGCAAGGGCGCTCGCGAACCGCAGCGCTGTATTGCTGATACGAACACACAATTATGCGATTTAAAAGTTTTATTTGAGTTTTAATAACGATGGTTGGATATTGTGATGCTTTCCCGAATTCGTATTTACATAAACTGTTTGTAAGATTTCGCATTTTTAATAACATGCGATTTAATAACCGATTATTTACAGATAAGTCATTTAAACTAACCTATTTTAGTGTTTTTATTTCACTACGAACCCGACTATATAAATAAACAATTGAACTACATGGTCACTTCATAATAATGCACACGTTCGGGCAGCGCCGTCGTCGTTCGGTTCCCCGACACAAATTGCTTTCCGCGCCAATTTTTTTTACGCTACTAGATTTCACGCACACATTTGCACGTATACAAACGTCATTTGTTTATGTAGTAGTAATAGGTAATTATTTTGCGAGCGTTGTATGGAGGGTCCGAGGTGTGGTAAGATTCTACGGAACAATTTCCTATGCAAGTATTTTTACTTTAATGGTTTGTAAAAGTATTTATTTGTAAACGAGATTGTGCTCCTTATTTATAGGAATTCACGGGTCAATTTCCTATGCAAGTACTTTTTACTTCCAACAGGGCTTTTGTTTGATTACGCGATTGTACTTCTTATTTGTATGAAGTTATGGATCAATTTACGATGCAGATAGAAAATACTTGAATGTATCTCGAGCCCTGGTTTTAGGCCCTGGTTTCTTAAGGTGGATGTACTTGGCAGCCCTGGTACTCGATTTTGCAAGTACGACCCATGTCTAATGTTATCGGGCGAGGCGAACGGGAGTAGAGTGGGGGATATAAGCAAGAGAAAGCAGTGCGCGCGCACATTTTCTTTCTCTCTTCCTCTCATAGCCAAATACGTTTGAAGTTTCACTTCAGTCGTGTGGTCATAAGCACACTCGGTTTTTTTTTATTCAAGTAATTGTTTTTGGGCTTATTTCAGTAATATGTACTTATATTTTTGAAATGTGCTAATTAAGCGCCTTTCATTTGATACCCCACAAGGCACCATTCCAATATATTTATTTTTAAATTCATTACTTTATATCCTCTAGAGGGCGCCATATTGAATTGAGTGTGACGTCACATAGCCTATAACCAGCGGACGGTCAAGACGCTTCTAACGATACCTCATTTGACAAATTATTATAAGTACTTTTTAAGTTATGAGGGAACAGATGAACATACATACATACCGGTCAAAATCATAACCCTCCTTTTTGCTTTGCCGTAGTCGGGTAATTAAAGGATACAGCGCGCATTTACTTAGCAGAAAGATGTGTATACTTTTGGATACCTATACAATGTTCCAGACGCTGTGTGACAAAACGATGCACATGGCGCTGAAGGTGTTATGCATACCCTTCTTGTTTTCTTCTGCCTACCCGCAATAAAAAACTCGTGCGTCTATGGTCCGGCCGCGCTAAATTTGCCAAAGATGTAAACAACAATGGCCCCACGAAATTGAATAAAACCGATACCTATACAAGAACATTTATTTTAAGTAATGTTTGTTTTCGTCTAGTTAGCCCGGAGATTTAGACGAAAACAAATATTACTTAAAAAAAAAAACAACTGACTCAAAAAAAAACACTACAAAGTGAAAAATAACTTTAATTTCGGAAGACGGTGTCGTTGATTCAGCATTTTCGTTTTTTAACACCGCGCACCGACTTCCGAAATTAAAGTTATTTTTCACTTTGTAGTGTTTTTTTTGAAGTCGGTTTTTTTTTTGTAAAAAAGTTTTTATTTTTCACTTTTTAGTTGTACCTACCCCACACAAATTCAATTAACACTAGTGCATTGAAGAATTGAAGACACGACTCGAAGAATCATCAAAATTCACATAGAAGTGCCGGAGACGCAGTACATTTATGCATATAACTTCGTACATAAGAATAATTACCTAATGTATTATATACTAAAACCTTCCTGAACGTATGTAGATCACACTAATGAAAGAATTATCAAAATCGGTTCAGTAGTTTTTGAGATAATCGCGGACATACAAACATACATAATGTCATACATACGGGTCGAATACAGAACCTCCTTTTTTTTTTAAAGTCTGTTAATAAAAAAAGTTCGTGCATAGGTATCGATTTTATTACGAGCGGTTATTGTTGTTTACGTTTGGCAAATATAGCGCGGCCGGACCTTATGTGTAAGCTATAAAATCACAGATCAATTCGACACAAGGCAAACTTAAGGAAAACCGCGCAACCAGTTTATATTTATTTTGTATCATGATGAGGCAATTTGACGACACGCTTGACTTACGCTACTACAAACGCGTCACCCTGCCGGATATGACCAGCAGGGTAATTGCGTAAAGCCGTGTACGCACGAACGAACAAAAACATGGCGAACACGAACATCGAACACTTTGTTCGCACATGCGTAGTCGTACCCTAACCTATATAACTTACCAAATACGTAACTAATATTAAAATTTATCATAATAAACGCCCAGTGTTCTTCCTCCTCTCTCGTACTATCTATGCTGTGCCCGACAGGGTCCATAATTGTGACTAAGATAATTATTTCTCTACCAACTATACAGGGTGTCCCTGGAAGTACGGATCAAATCGAATAGGGACGTGTGCAAGGTCATTTCCAAACGTTTTAGCAAAAAAAAAACTAAAAAAAAAATACAAAAAAAAAGAGAAGAAAAATCAAATTCGTGAAAATTATCAGGGCTATCAATTAATTTTTTTTAGATAGCCCTGATAGTATTTTTTTATGATTATTTTCTTTGAGCACTAAGCGAAGTGATTGAAAAACTTTTTTACAAAAAAAACAACCGACTTCAAAAAAAAACACTACAAAGTGAAAAATAAACTTTAATTTCGGAAGTCGGTGTCGTTGCTTCAGCATTTTCGTTTTTTGACACCGACTTCCGAAATTAAAGTTTATTTTTTACTTTGTAGTGTTTTTTTTTTTGAAGTCGGTTGTTTTTTTTTGTAAAAAAGTTTTTATTTTTCACTTTTTAGTTGTACCTACCCCACACAAATTCAATTAACACTAGTGCATTGAAGACACGACTCGAAGAATCATCAAAATTCACTTAAAAATGCCGGAGATGCAGTACATTTATGCATATAAGTTCGTACATAAGAATAATTACCTAATGTATTATATACTAAAACCTTCCTGAAAGTATGTAGATCACACTCATGAAAGAATTATCAAAATCGGTTCAGTAGTTTTTGAGATAATCGCGGACATACAAACATACATACATACATACATACATACATACATACATACATACATACGGGTCGAATACAGAACCTCCTTTTTTAAAGTCAGTTAAAAAAATAATAAAAATCGGTCATACTCACAACTTTTGAACCGTAAAAAAATTCACTGACATTCTCAGGGTTAAAAAGTTTGGAAATGACCTTGCCCACGCCCGGCCCCTATTCGATTTGATCCATACTTCCAGGGACACCCTGTATACATTATGGTACGCAATAAAGAATTGAGAACATCAAACATTGTATTCGTCAAAAATGTTCGTGGCGATCCAATTTGGATCCAAAAATTCTCAGTAGTTCCTTCAAAGGAACTACGCGAAGGAACTAGTGAGCATAAACGCTGTGCGGACGATGACTACTTTACTGTCAACCACTTCTAGCGGTGAACCCTTGGTTACTGAGGGGTTGAGCGCGAACACAAGTAGAACTGTGTTCGCAAGGTGTTCGTGTTTGCTTTGCTAATTTACGCCCACACGTACGAACCAAATGTTCGAAGATCGATGTTCGTGTTCACCATGTTTTTACCATTCTTGCGTACACGGCTTATGGCTTTATTTTGACAGTTCAACAACGTATTTACGTTGTTAAGGCGGTACCCCGACCAAAACCGCGTTTTTCTTCGTTATTCAGAGGCTATTAACTCAATAATTATGAGAAATAAACTACATCTGAAAGCACATTATTAATGTTCGATATCCAATCATCACATTGCTCGTTATTATTTGTTTTTATATGTTACTAATACATTTAAAATCTCCTTTTAAAAAAGTGACTAAAATTATTGATTGCATTCATCTTTTGCTAAAGTTGACGTTCTATTAATTTGAGGATTTCACTAATGGACAAATAATTTAAAAATCTAAATAATCCATGTTTTCATTTATTTAAAAATATCGCTATTCTTTTTTAAATAAAATAATTCCAAAAATTTTGCGAGTTTTATGATAAAAGGGCGTGCGCAGGGTACGCTGCATCCCTTTCATACGAGGACGTCGTGTCGCTCTCTGTCTCTGTCGCAAATGCTCAAGGTTATTCGGTCGGGGTAACGCCTTAAGCAGACTTTTTCGAACATATGAAGCAGTGGATTAGTAATACCATTCAAAATTATTCTAATCGTGGCTGATACATCTTTTATGGGGTACTGTGTTAAATGTTACAATAAAATACCTTGTGATATATTGCAATTAAATGAAAGAAAATTTAAAACTCACATTAAACGTACACTTTGTAAACAAGCATACTATAAATTAGAAGATTATATCCAAGATAAGAACGCTTGGAAACATGCTGGTCCTGCTCCATAGGACAATCTAGAGTCTAGACAAAATCAAACTGGTTGCTACTTTAATTGTAAATTTTTTTAATTCTTTTTTTTTACATTTATTACTCACACCCTGACTTATTACTTGTATTTTGTTTTTTAATTAAAATCGTTTTGCTTGTACCATGTTTGTAAATATGTGAGCACCATGTATCTATCAGATAATTAATTTATATGTCATGGTTTCGTTTTTAATTCTTTTACCTATTGTGGTATAGTAATTTTATTGTAGGTGCATCGTCCTCACATGTTATTATATAATTAATGTACCCATGCAAAATATTGTACCTAAACATTTTAAAAGAGTAACGGTGGAGTTTCTTGCCCGTTCTTCTCCATACGAAAACTACCTTTTGGAATGGGCGACTAGAATCAATTCTATTTTAAGATAATTTTTGACGTTCAAAAGTGCCTTTTATGTGCCTATTTGAAATAAATGCTTTGACTTTAACTTTGACTTTGACTTTGATAGTGTGTTACACAATTAGTTAGGGTGCTGATAAAAACACTGTACGCGGCGACATATCTATTCCAGTATAAAAACTGACTTCTCAATGTACGAAAAGCCTATACAAAGTGTTTTTTTTTAACCGACTTCAAAAAAAGAGGTTCTATGTATGTATGTTTGTATGTCCGCGATTTTCTCAAAAACTGATAAACCGATTTTGATAATTCTTTAATTAATGTGATCTACATACTTTCAGGAAGGTTTTAGTATATAATGCATTAGGTAATTATTCCTATGTACGAAGTTATATGCATTAATGTACAGCATCTCCGGCATTTCTATGCGAATTTTGATGATTCTTTTAGTCGGTGTCTTCAATTCTTCAATGCACTACTGTTAATTGAATTTGTGTGGAGTAGGTAAAATTAAAAACTGAAACATAAAAACTTTTTTACAATACAAAAAAAAAAAAAACTAAAATTCGGAACCAACGACACCGACTTCCGAAATTAAAGTTATTTAAGTATCACTTATTAAAGGTTTTTTTCGTAAAAAAGTTTTTTGATATCCCATAACTCTAGGTGGTCATTGTACTCATCATTATGAACAACTTTTACTATGGGACCAATACTAAAATCGCGCAAAAAAAAAAACAGCATCCCCTACATTTTGTCGAGTTATGCGAACATAAATGCAAGGAACGGCTACTTGCTAAGCAATTTATGCTCGTCACAATGTGAATGGTGATATGGAGCTGATGGTGGACCAGGAGAACTCCTCAAACTTCCCTGCATCGGGAAAAGCAATATTTTGTTTGTAAAAGGCGATGAGCAAGTTGACACTAGGATATTGTAACTTAGATAAATTATAAGCAGACCAACTAAAAAGCGTGAAATAAAAACTTTATAACAAAATTTAAAACCGACTTCCACAAAAACACTACAAAGTGAAAAATAACTATAATTTCGGAAGTCGGTGGCAAAAAACTACAATACAGATCCAAAGACACCGACTTCCGAAATTAAAGTTATTTTTCACTTTGTAGTGTTTTTTTGGAAGTCGGTTTTTTTTTGTAAAGTTTTTATTTAAACAAAATTAAACAATACAAAATAGAAGCCGACCGCATCATAGTTGGGAAAAGGCTATATGCAGATGATATCGATGGTGATATAAACAAGACGTCAACGCTTTTGTAGAAAACTATTTAAGTACTTAAATATATTTTTCACCTATTTGGAGCCCTCTTAGAGCAATTTAGACATCCCTTGACCTATTGACCAGTTTTAATCTCATTCGTACTACAATTTCCATATCAGGGAAGACGTTAATAACCCAACAAGTCTTCAATCCTCACCACCTTGCGGAATAACAAGTTTTCTTTCATATGACGTAATCTCAATATGTCTATTATAGTTTATTTCTTATTCAATAGCTGCCGGCACATCATGTCAGTCGCCCGTAAGATGTCATTATAAACACCAGACATCGCTAAAGTTTTTATTTTTATTAAACAAATCATTATAACCAAATGACCTTTACATTTTGACGCTCCAAAGTGTGTTTTAGTTGTTTTTTTATTACAAGTGCTGTGATTTTAAATACTTAGGTATGTACGAGTGACCTTTTTTAATGATTTATTTTTTTATTTTGTTTCTTAAACTTGGGAGATAATTGACTTGTTTTGATGCGGTTTTTTATGTATAGATTAGTGTGATTATAATTTGTAATCATGTTTGTGGTCGGTGCGGAGTTTAGAATTGTTTCTGCATATTATTTGATGCGCTGAAAAGTGATTTAAATAATTCTGTGACGGTGGGTCAAAAACTGACGATAATAATGTCGTGTCGTGTTGGTGTCAACGGTCATGGTCACTGACCAGTCATGAAGATTATTCGATCACTGTTGGTCTAATCTGCATTTGGAAATAACAAAGTTCCGAGAAAAAACGATTTTGTAATAATGCATAGCGTTTATTTATAGTAAAACGAAAACGTGATGAAATGCTTTGAGTATGAATGTGGATGACTGATTATAAGAGTAAGGGAAGACCAAGGAACCGATGGGTGAACTGTGTGAAAGATGATATGGTTAGAAAGGGGGTGACTACCGAGATGACGACTAATAGAGAAGTCATCATCTGCCTAGCCGGTCGGCTTCCAGTCTAACGGGGTGCAACTGATTACCAGTAGTTTACATAAAGCAAACACTAGACTTAAAGCGACTGCCTATCTGACCTACACAACCCAGTTACTGGGTAATACGATACCCCTTGGCAAGTCTGGTTGTCAGATTTTCGGGCTTCTGTCGACCCGTAACGACTGTCAAAGATCCACAAATGACAGTTCCGAGCCACGGACTAATAGAGAAGTATGGAAGAAAAATAATGCGTCTATCCCAAATAAAGTGGATCATTGGGCAATGATGCTGCAGATGAACTTGCGAAGAGAGGCTCTGACATGAAGGTGCTAGGCCCGTACCCACTTCTCCCTCTGCCTTTCTCACAATTTCGTGCATGGCGAATCCATGCCAAAGATCGACCGAACTCCATAACAACAGATGGTCACGGGTAACAGACTGCAGACAGTCAAAATTGGCTTTGCCAATGATACACCCGCGATTAACTAAAAAACTTCTTAGCCTAAGTAGAAATAACCTCAGAATAATAATAGGTACAATTACGAGCCATAACCCTCTTAACAAACATCTTTTTAACATAGGCGCCACGGACAGCCCCCTTTGCAGGGGCTGCCTTGACGCCGAGGAATCAGCCGCCCACGTCATCCTGGAATGCGAGGCTGTGGCTTCTCAACGCGAAAAATTCCTCGGAACAGTGAGGTCGCTCCGTGAAGCCTGGAAAGCTCCCAGGAAGCTTCTGTGCTTCTGGGCGGAGCTAGGCTGGCTCTGTTAGCCAGAATCCCTACGCACAACGGACCAAATGGGAGTCTAAGTGCGGAAAAGGGAGCCCCATCATCATCATCATACCCCAAATAAATTTCGATATGGCCAGATTTTTTTTTATTGCTGATTTGGGCCCTCTCTGCACCTTGATCACGCCACACACAGAGAATGATGGGTTCGTCTATTGTACATATACGACATACATTATAATATAAGGTCCCATTAAAATAGATGGACAAACTTTTAGAAATCATTTAGACCACCGAAATAAGGACGATGGTAAAAAAATATATATTACTAGCTGCGCCCCGCGGTTTCACCCGCATAAGTCTCGATCCCGTGGGAATATCGGGATAAAAAGTATCCTATGTCCTTTCCTGGGACTCAAGCTATCTCTTTACCAAATTTCATCTAAATCGGTTTAGCGGCTTAGGCGTGAAAAGGTAACATACAGACAGATAGTTACTTTCGAATTTTTAATATTAGTATGGATAAGAAAAACTCATTAGATGCTTACAAGAAAAATAATCAGCGAACGAAAATACACTAATGTGCCGGCACTTTATTATTTTACACGTCTTTGTACGGGTGACCATCTTTACATATACCGGGACCCCTCCGTACCTCGGAAAGTCCCGGCTGTCATTCTTTGACAGTCGTTACGAAGTTGTCAGAAGCCCGAGTGTTACAACCAGTCTTACCAAGGGCTATCGTATTATCCAGTAAATGGATTGTGTCACTTATCCCGAGCTAAAGCACACGTCCTAGGAAGAGGTGAAGGGCGGGCGTTTTAGACGACTGTCTTATGTAAAGACGTTAATAAAAAAGTGCTGATTCTCAGCCTAGTTTGAATAAATGACTTTAGTTTTTGATTGAACTTAGAATATAACATTACAGTTGATGTTAGATTACCTAATCAGGCTGTCAGGGCGGTGAGTTGCTGAGTTTTCGCCTAGTCTAATAAGCATTAAAATCTTTGTTTCATATTGATTTTATTACCACTTAAACGAATATCAACCTTATGAAACTGTAAATTCAGTTGATTTCAGAATTACTAGGTATTAATATTGAAAACGTCATATAAAATGTTTGAATTTAGAGTAAACTGAACTTTAAGCGTGGGTTTTAAAGTTGTTTTTGTAAAAACAATTATTTGTTTACATGCTTGGAAACTGTAACGCGAATGCAGTATAGGTTATACTATTATTTCCGATAGGTATATGGTACTTTCCTTGTAACTGGGTTGTAGACGTCAGATAGGCAGTCGCTCCATGGAAAATACTGGTATTCAGCTGCATCCGGTTAGACTAGAAGCCGACCCCAGCATAGTTGTGACTGGGAGGCAGTCACCTCCTTCTGCGAAGCAGTCATGCTAGCGAAGGAGGTGGCGAGATGGCTGAGGGAGAGAGCCTCACGTCCCAGCCGCCGCGGGAGACGCTCCGGGCGTCGGGAGCCGCGTGACGACTCCCGGCCACCGTAGGCGCGGGCCTGCGGACGGAGAGTAATGGGTAGCTCACCGTCCGATCAGGACCAGGCCCGTGCCGGACGGCGCGTACTTGTTCCACGCGCGCCTCAAAGAGAAGTCAGCAAAAAGGAAGGGGCCTGCCAGGGCCGAAGCCTGCCGGGAGTGCGGGATTGTCCGAAAGGGTTACCGCTACCCCGGAACATAAAGGGCTAAGGAAGGAACACGGATGGGTTTTAGTCAGTAAGAGTCTGACACTCCCTTCTGCTCCACCCAGAGCGGGAGGAGCCATTTGATGATTTCCCATCCATAAAAAAATCGTAGTTGTGACAAGGCTAGGCAGATGATGATATACATACTTAGTACTTTCCCATACGGTTTGTGTTTTTTCCACGATGCCTCTCGGTTTTTCCGAATAAAAATACAGATGACAGTCGTTTCACAGATATAACCTTAATTCCCCCAAGTTGTTCATTTGTGTTTTGAAGTGAAAACTTCTTTAGTCGCGTTGGTTATTTTTTGAGATGGGAATAAACCATTGAATTCGCGCCACTGTTACCGTAACCGACACCGCTTTGGATGTGTTCGGCTGTCCTCGGGATGTACTCGGTTCGTCAGTGAGTGATGGCAAAGTATTCTGTTTGTGTTTTGTTTTCACTTCTGTCAGCACTCCCGGAGTGTTTCTTTGCGTCACGTTTTAACGCAAATAAACGTATATTCTTTCTTTTTTAACCGACTTTAAAAAAGGAGGTTCTGTATTCGACCCGTATGTATGTATGTTTGTATGTCCGCGATTATCTCAAAAACTACTGAACCGATTTTGATAATTCTTTCATGAGTGTGATCTACATACTTTCAGGAAGGTTTTAGTATATAATACATTAGGTAATTATTCTTATGTACGAAGTTATATGCATAAATGTACTGCATCTCCGGCATTTTTATGTGAATTTTGATGATTCTTCGAGTCGTGTCTTCAATGCACTAGTGTTAATTGAATTTGTGTGGGGTAGGTACAACTAAAAAGTGAAAAATATAAACTTTTTTACAAAAAAAACAACCGACTTCAAAAAAACACTACAAAGTGAAAAATAACTTTAATTTCGGAAGTCGGTGTCAAAAAACGAAAATGCTGAAGCAACGACACCGACTTCCGAAATTAAAGTTATTTTTCACTTTGTAGTGTTTTTTTTGAAGTCGGTTGTTTTTTTTGTAAAAAAGTTTTTTCTTCATAATAACCTCTGACAGCAACCTTATAGCAACGACAAAAAAAGGTCACTCATTAATTGCCTAGCTTTATTGCCTAATTTTTGTTTCTTTTTTGTCTCGACGAAAGAGATCCGTCTTTTTAACCGACTTTAAAACAGGAGGTTCTGTATTCGACCCGTATGTATGTATGTATGTTTGTATGTCCGCGATTATCTCAAAAACTACTGAACCGATTTTGATAATTCTTTCATTAGTGTGATCTACATACTTTCAGGAAGGTTTTAGTATATAATACATTAGGTAATTATTGTTATGTACGAAATTATATGCATAAATGTACTGCATCTCCGGCATTTCTATGCGAATTTTGAAGATTCTTCGAGTTGTGTCGTCAATTCTTCAATGCACTAGTGTTAATTGAATTTATGTGGGGTAGGTACAACTAAAAAGTGAAAAATAAAAACTTTTTTACAAAAAAAAAACAACCGACTTCAAAAAAAAACACTACAAAGTGAAAAATAACTTTAATTTCGAAAGTCGGTGTCAAAAAACGAAAATGCGGAACCAAAGACACTGACTTCCGAAATTAAAGTTATTTTTCACTTTGTAGTGTTTTTTTTTTGAAGTCGGTTGTTTTTTTTTTTAAAAAAGTTTTTTACTCAAAAGGTTTAAAAATCCCTCTTTACCCGAAAAAATATCTGGCAACGTTGTCTGGGACTTCATCATCATCATAAGACGTCCACTGCTGGACATAGGCCTCCCCTAAGCACCTCCACTTCGACTGGTTCTGTGCCATTAGAGGAATGACCGCACGGGGAGGATGAACCCTCTGAGGAACAGCGGGTCGAGGCCTGTCGGGGGAGCGGTGAATGTTTATGCGAACCCCACACTCCCGGCCATAGGTAGAGGTGGAATACCGCGGTGGTTTTAGCCGGTAAGAGTCCGGCATGCCCCTCTGTCACCCCCAAGATGGAGGAAGTCCATGAGGACTTCCTCCGTGCATCAAGAAAAAAGGTGCAATATACATCGGTGCCTAACCCCTTGTGGTAGACAGTTGCAATGTTATGCGGGTTAAGGTATGATTCCGATCTCGGCAGCACGCAGCAGTGCTGCCGTGGCAGTGCGGTCGCAGCACTACTGGTCCTCATACATTTTCTACGGGTTTATACGTGATTACATTCCGAGCACGGCAGCAATGTGACGCAGCAATGTCGCGCAGCATTGCTGCCGTGCTCGGAATGTAATCACGTATAAACCCGTAGAAAATGTATGAGGACCAGTAGTGCTGCGACCGCACTGCCGCGGCAGCACTGCTGCGTGCTGCCGAGATCGGAATCATACCTTTATTGTAATTTGTGTAAATGTCTAACACTGTAGGTACTCCGATGAAACTAAGTTACAATATCCAGTTTTTGTTATTCATACAACTTTAATGACTTTAAAAACCTGTTTCCACGTAGGTATTTAGTAGGATAATAGCCGTGTGAGCTATGACTTGTGTGCTCGGACGTTATCAAGTTTTTTTTTTCCAATATTTAAACAATGGTTGTTGTAAAAAAAAAACTTCAATTGCGTGTTGAGGGGAAAAACAGATAGGAATGACTTTTAAAAAAACCGGTCAAGTGCGAGTCGAGCTCGCGCACCGAGGGTTCCGCACTATAGGTATGTAACTACTTTACGGTTTTCGGAATTTTTCCTTTATCTGTGCTATAAGACGTTGCTGCGTACCAAATTTCAAGATTCTGAGTTCACGGAAAGTACCCTGTAGGTTTTGATTCCCTTGCGAGTGTCGAAAATTTGCAGGCGGCATAAACGACTGTATCTTTTGATTGCGTCGGCTTAGAAGTTTCATTTTTTCACAGCTCCAAGGGACAGTAGACCTGAGTATTTGATATAAATTCCAGCTTGATACCTCTACGCGTTCTTGAGAAAAAGGGTCTTGACAGACAGACAGACGGACGGACGGACGGACAACAAAGTGATCCTATAAGGGTTCCGTTTTTTCCTTTCGAGGTACGGAACCCTAAAAGAGTGCAAATGTGTCGGTTTGGTAAAAAATAAGCGTCCATTGAAGTGTAGATATGTGTCGTAACTCGTCAAGGTTCTTTATGTTGGGAGGATGGGCAGTAGCGTCTTCCTGTAATCCTCTCTGCTAATCTCATCATCGGCCTAGCCTTTTCCCAGTTATGTTGGGGTCGGCTTCCAGTCTAACCGGATGCAGCTGAATACCAGTATTTTACATGGAGCGACTGCCTATCTGACCTCCACAACCCAGTCACTGGGTAATACGATACCCCTTGGTAAGACTGGTAGTCAGATTTTCGGGCTTCTGACTACCCGTAACGACTGTCAAAGATCCACGAATGTCAGCCGGGACCAACAGCTTAACGTGCTTTCCGAGGCACGGAGGGGTCTCGGTATGTAAAGATGGTCACACATCCAAAAACCGAGAAAAAACTTGAATAAGTTGAAAATAAGCTTTATTTAAGATGGGTAAAGGCTATTTTTAACTAAACTTGCAATTACCAAATTTTCGGTATTTTTACGTAAAATCCGGAAATAAATAGTCTAACTTTAATTCATGTATTCGAATTATATTTACGATCCTCAAACTAACCGTTGTATTACATTACATATAATTGTAAATATATCTATACTAATATTAAGATAAAGAGGTAAAATTTGTTTGTAAGTTTGTATGTAGGGGGTAATCTCTGGAACTACCAGTCGGATTTGAAAAATTCTTCTTGCATTTGATAGCCCAATTCTTGAGGAAGGCTATAGGCTATTTAACATCACGCTATGACTCTTAGGAGCCGGGCAAAAAGAAAAAAAGTCAAAAAGAACGTTAAGTGATAGCGCGGGCGGGTGATGCGATACGACGAGATGGGTCGAGGGAATAAGAAATTTCACGCGAACGAAGTCGCGGGCAGAAGCTAGTTATAAATAAATATATTGCGTATGTATGAGCAATGACCATGGTCGTTGGGGGCAAGACTCGCAAGGTTATACAACATCGCGAAACAGACAAAGGAGTTCCACTAATTAGAAACACACAATTAACGTGTTTCGGCTGGAGATATTAAATTGAAATTAATAAATAATTATCGTGTGTAAAGGTCAACAGCCTGAATGTCAAGCAAAACGTGCAGCTTCTGACGCATCTATTGCAATTCAATTAAAAGATATTACCAAAAAGCCAGTTTATTATTCTTCTTCTACTTCTTTTTTTCGTGTCGATGGTACTGGCAACCAGTGGCGTGCATTGGTTTTCAGAATAGGTAGGCACTAGACCGGGTCTAGTCTAGGCAGACGCGGTAACTAATCAGAAATAAAAAGTGTGGTTATCTGAGTAGGCATGCCTACTTAAGGGTGATAAATTGCGAAGTTCGAACGTCATGTATTACGTGTGAGATGTACATACTTTTAATTTTGTCGTATTAACTTGAACGAGTAAAGACCAATGACAATGTGCGAATAGTACGGGAGCCGAGTAGGCCGTCCGGCGACTGCCTAGGTACTGCCGCGCGTGCTTGTATGAAGATTTTGTTTTTTGTTAGGTATGATAATTTAGTGAATGTAATTGACAGGCTCATGTTGATATATCGAGGTAGGCACTGCTTATATGCCTATATGCAATGCACGCCACTGTTGGCATCTGATAGCCCAATGCTTAAGGAAGGCTATGGACTATTTAACACGCTAGGACTCTAAGGAGCCGAGCAAATAGATAAAAAATAAGTTTACAAACTAAAACCCGACTGATTTCCTGGGGGAGTGCATTCCACAGAGAGATAGACTGAACGAAGAAGGAAGAGTGAATGAAGTCTGTGCGGTGAGTGGGACATTGGAGAAGACGATTGTGTGACGAACGTAGTGTTGCTTGTGCCTACAGACGCCAGCACATCAACCTACCCCAAACTGTCACATTTTCCCAATCAACTTTGAACCTTATGTTTTGTGATAAAGTTGAAAATTTATTAAGTAAATAAATTTGACAGATTGTAGTAGGTTGATGTACCTACTGGCGTCTGTACCTACATATTTATTAAAATAAAAAATAAGTTTAAAAACAAAAAACCCAACTACTGAAAAAGATGAAACAAGTACCTTCCCGTGGTCGCATGCTACCATAGCTTTGTATGATAGTGTTAGTACAGCGGCATGCGACCACGGGAAGGTACTTTCTTGTTTCATCCTTTTCAGTAGTCGGGTTTTAGTTTTTAAACTTATTTTTTATTTAATTATTTTGGGGCTTATTTGGGTAATATTTATATTTTTGAAATGTGCTAATTAAGCCCTTTCATTTGATACCCAACACGGCATGATTAAAAAAAAAACCTTTTAGGTCATTACTTTATGTCCACTAGAGGGCGCCATATTCAATTTATTGTGACGTCACATAGCCTATAACCAGCGGACGATCAAGACCATAGATATATGTCAAGACGCTTCCAACAATACCTCATTTGTCGTATTATGACAAGCAGTTTAGAAGTTATGAGGGAACAGATGAACATACATACCTACATACCGGTCAAAATCATAACCCTCCTTTTTGCTTCGCCGTAGTCGGGTAAAAAGTCAGAAAAAACGCTAAGCGCGCGAAAACGATGTTATACCGCCGGTGGGCGATGCGCCCGCGACGAGGTAGGGTACAAGAATTTTACGAGGACGAAGTCGCGGGCAGAAGCTAGTACAGAATACAGGGTGTCCGGCAGAACGTTGAACACACGAAAATGGCAGATAGATGAGGTCGTCTGCTACCTACCCAGCCCCACTAGCTACCCCAACTAGCCTTCTAAGTAACATTTTCCTCTCCACGTTTTCCAGAAAACATGTACATCCTCGTGATAGCCGGATGCCTGGCCCTGGCCGGGGCTCAGACAACCGTCGACCCATCAGTGCTCATCGATATATTTGGAACGCCCCCCACGAGCAGGCAGCCGCTTGAGGAAGTAAGTATTTACCTAGTAATCAGATAAGTGTAACAGTTTTTTACTGATTCGTCAGCGCCTAGTCCGAAGAAAAGATGGCGCATAGGAGTGACAAGAAGGACGGATTAAAATAACTCGATTTATCAACACACTCTAAATATTCAGTGCTTGGCCAGACTGCTATCGCGGGCGCGGCGCGACGTACTCAAACATAATAAGAACTTCATTTGAGTGTCCATCAGTGGCGTGCATTGCAGGTAGGCAGTGCAGTGTAGTAAAATCTTCATACATTGTATGAAGATTTTGTTTTTTGTTAGGTATGATAATTTAGTGAGTTTCTTAATTATGGGGCACACACTAAAATGTAATTGACAGGCTTATGTTGATATATCGAGGTAGGCACTGCTTATTATGAACTTAATGTACACAGTTATGCAATTAATATATATTTATCTTTATATGCCTATATGCAATGCACGCCACTGGTGTCCATGGTGGATATGCGGGCCGCGGTGAGCGGCGCGGGCTGCTTAGCAAGGGGAGCGTGCGGGCAACTCACGCCATAGCTCATTCATACAAGTGGCCGCAGTGAGTGCGCGGGCGGCCCGCGCGTGGTCCGGGGTTCTCAAAATAGTTCAAGCTTTTTTCACTGGACATGACAACACTCAGAACTAAGCCGCGCTCTACTGCGGAAGTGCGGACAGGCTGATCACGCGCGCGGACCCGCACCGCTCCCCGCCCCACGCTGCCAGTCTGGCCAAGCACACAATGGCTTCCAAAAGTTAGTTGATGTTTTTCTACTTCAGCTGTGCTACCACATTATGATTTAAAAATAAAAAATAATAATCAGGTACCTACTCCTAAGCGATCACTTAAATATTTTTTATGATAAATTAAAGGTACCTCGTTGAACTAGTAAATAATAACGTTACAGCAGTCCAAAGGGTCATGTTCGTGAACGGGCGCCGTCGGTTGAGACTGGTCATCTCTTAACTGCCAAGGCTTATTTTTAATCTTATTTCTTTTCTTCTTTCTTTTTTCTTTTCTTTCTTTTTTTTTTTCTTTTTTTTTAAATCTTTTTTCTTTTTCTTTCTTTCTTTTTTTTCTACTTTCTTTTCTTTTTTCTTTTCTTTATTTTCTTTTTCTTTTTTCTTATTTTTTTTCTTTGTTTCTTCATTTGTGTTTTTTTTTACATTGTTCTCACATATATGTAGAAGCAACAAGAATAATGTACCCAGGATTATGTAATATTCTTGTTTTAAAAGAGTGTCCATGGAGTTTCTTGCCCGTTGCCCGTTCTTCTCCATAGAGATCTACGCTTTGGAATGGGCAACTAGCTTCAACTTTCTGACTAACTGATCGACTATTTAATTTTGACAATTCAAAAGTCCCTGTACATGGTTTAATTGAAATAAATGCTTTGAGTTGAGTTGAACATTTGGATCAAATTTGGAAAAATGTCAACTATCTTTTGGAGGCCACGGTACAGCAATAACCAACCTAAATGAATACTTATTCGTTTTGTAGAGAATTTCTGTCTACCAGCCAACGCAGGATGTTAAAAGTGTCTTTGACCAGTCAGGAGAGCTGACACGTCAGCTAAAATCTCACGAGATTTTACACAAGGCCAATTCCCGTAATTAATAACGATGAAAATCGATGCGACTACATTTTGAACGTTTTTCTTTACAGGAATTGGCCATTAGACTGTGAACGACAATTCAGGTTTTTCAAAGTTAAGAAAACCCACCTGTGCCCGCCATGACACAAAAAATTCCTTAGACATGAATGTAATGTAGTTTTAATACATCTTTTTTGTCCTTTCGTGAATGTCTTCAGAAAACACGTAAACCGATATAGGTATATTGGATACTTGCCTCATACGCACTAGCGAATGACCGCCATTCATGGCGCCCAATCGCTAAAACCCACAGATATAGATATACCTAACTAACGCAAGAGCACCTACTTCGCGTGCCAAAAATCGCACCAGCTTACGATCGAAAATCATAAGCCGCCACTTTCGCGCTCAGTCCTGCGTACTGCTGGCTGGGTGAGCGTGAGCGAGAGAGCGCGAGCTTGTGACGTCATAATAGGTAGTCAAAAAGTGGCACGCTTAGAGCTCTTACACACGAGCGGCATGTTCCCAACGGCAGAGGTAACTGCAGCCGTCGACGCGCGCCGGCGGCAACCGTGGACGCGGTGACGGCAACCGTCGACGTGTCAACGGCAGCCGTCGACATTTCGACTTCGAAGATATAGGTCGACGGCTGCCGTCGACGCGTCAACGGTTGCCGTCGACGCGTCGACTGTTGCCGTCGACGCGTCCACGGTTGCCGCCGGCGCGCGTCGACGGCTGCAGTTACCTCTGCCGTTGGGAACATGCCGCTCGTGTGTAAGAGCTCTAGTTTTCATACAGTTCGTGATACTTGCGTTATATAGGTATATCTATATCTGTGCTAAAACCACAGAAATAAATATCAATTAACATTTACTTGGTCTGATCAACGTCCCTAACTACATAGCACTATTTAAATTTATTTTGATCAGGTAAACCCGGCCATAGACCGAAAATTGCTGGACGATATATTCGGAACATCAAAAACTCCAAACCCTACTGGAACTACAAAATCGATTGACGAAGTGAGTTCAAGGGAGTACCTTTACAAAACCTATGCCTACCTAGCAGGTCCTGTCGATTCCTTTGCCTTTGTCTTCCAACATCACCCATTTATAGCTTCCTGTCTTTTCCTATCTTCTTCAAGCAGTGGTGTGCATTGCATATAAGCATATAAGCAGTGCCTACCTCGATATATCAACATAAGCCTGTCAATTATATTTTAGTGTGTGTGCCCCATAATTAAGAAACTCAAATAAATTATCATATCTAACAAAAACCAAATCTTCATACAAACACGCGCGGCAGTAGGCAGTTGCCGGATGGCCTACTCGGCTCCCGTACTATTCGCACATTGTCATTGGTCTTTACTCGTTCAAGTTAATACGACAAAATTAAAAATACGTACGTCTCACGCGTAATACCATGACGTTCGACCTTCGCAATTTATCACCCTTAAGTATGCCTACCTACTTAAGGAATCACGCTTTTGACCTCACTTTTTCCACCCCGACCCTTGCTCGAGTCAGCCCGCGCCGCTGAGCCTGTAGTATTAAATTCGCCCCTAAATAATTCCGATCCAGCCTGTCCCTTGCTGCCCTCCCCCAGCGACGCCCTAAGCCGAGGTCCGTACCCCACAGGGGGTGCCTTTAGCATGTAGTCGCTTAGTATAGTAAGTTTCAAGCCCTGGCTGGAGGCCTTAATTTTGAGGCATCCACAGACAAGCCCGGTTAAGCAGACGACAACCTCATAGGTTGAACTGCGAGATGCCATAATCAAAAAAAAAAAAAAAAGACCTCACTTTTTTTCTGATAAGTGGCTGCTTTTGTCTAGACTAGACCGTCTAGTGCCTACGTATTCTGAAAACCAATGCACGCCACTGTCTTCAAGCCCACGTACGCGCGGATATAAAAATATCGCGGCGGGATTTTCAACGTTTGGTGTTGAGAATCCACCAGAAAGCATTCCAGTCCCAGTGCGTCAAAAAAGACACTGTTGGATATTCAACACCCGGCGCTGAAAATCCAGTAAGCGAAAAAAAAATTCGCCACGGGAAAATGCGCCCGTGAAACTGAGGCGAATCTCGGCGAAGACAAAATTAAGTCGCAACGATTTTGTCACCTTAGGGCCACAGCACACACGCTACTTTTAGCTTAGCCGATCGGCGATTTTGCAGCTGTATCGATACTGAATCGCGTTTTGGCGACTCTCTGCGTTCGGACGCGGTATCGGAATCGCGCGTTTTAGCGACTGCTCCGATGCTGGATCGATGCTGCATCGCAATTTCGCGACTTCCTGCGTTCGGACGCGGTATCGAAATCGCGCATTTTAGCGACTGTTCCGATGCTGGCGCAGATGCCAAATCGCTGCGACCGGCATCCGATTGTGTGCGGAGTATAGCGTTCAGCCGCTGTGTCGAGCTTCCGAAAAAGCGACTTAATCGCCGCGTTTGGCGTTTTTCAATGTGCGGTGTGGAGTGCTTGGTCGCTGCATTTAGCTTCTAAAAAGCGGCTAAATCGCCGATCGCCGATGCTAAAAGTAGCGTGTGTGCTTTGGCCCTTACTGACATGGGTTTAAAAAGGTACGAACAAGTCGCGTGACCTCCTAATCATTAAAACTTTAAAACAATCGACGTGCACAGACTCGTCGTGCGAGACCCGCCTCTGTGTGGCCGGCTTCGAAGCTTCCTGTCCCTTCCTATCATAATTATTAAGCTCAGCACGCGCTCCTGCACCCTTGAACTGTCAAAATGAAAGCCATTGCTACTGGTAAATGTGTTACGCAGTTACCCCGCTAGTTACTTATTTATAGACAGGCTTGCTGACGGACTATGGTCAAGCGGCGCTAGTCACCCATTGGCGACGAAACAATAGAAAATCAATTGTGTCTCATTAGCGAAGCTTGACAGTTTAAACTTATTTTTTATTTATGCATATGGCGCTGCACAATGGACAATTACGTACTATAATAATGTGATTAGGTGTTGATATTTAGAACACAATTCAATGCAATTACTTATAAATAAAGAAATTAGTTTTTAAGTATTATAATAATAGTCTTCCGCGACCGATTTCGGTGGCCAATCTCAACGGAGATTAGCCAGCTTGTAAGTACGTGTGTTGTAATATAGTGTGACGGATTTTTTAATGGAGAAAGGAATTTCTTGATTAGGTACCTTTTATAATGATTTGAAATTAGAAAAATATGACAGACTTGTAGTGTATAGCATTTGTAAATAACTACTGAAGTACTTCATAATTAAATTGTAAAAAGAAGTGATAATCATAAACAATTAATCAGGATTCTCGAGACACAAGAAACGGGAAGGTCGGTGGTCTTCCAACAACCAAGCCCTCACTCCTACAAAGTGAAGTCTTTGGCACTCCACCAACACCTAACTCTTCAAGACAACGGCGCGGAGAAGCGAGTTTAAAGGGAGATTCTCAAAGCGCAAGAAGCCTGAAAGTTGAAGGTGTCCCTACTATCAAACCTTCAGTCCTGGCTGAAGTCTTTGGCACTCCACCAACAGCAAACTCTTCAAGGAGCCCAAAGAGAGATCCTCAAGGCACAAGAAACGTGAAAGTTGAAGGTGTCTCTACTATAAAACCTTCACTTCTGTTGGAGACAACACCTAAACCTTCGACACAGCCACACATAGACGACAGTTTAAACGGTGGTCCTGAAGCCACGAAAAACAACAACGTCGTAGGACCTACAATTGCGCCCTCAGTTCTAATAGACATCTTTGGGACTCCATCGGCTTTTAATTCTTCGAGAGGCCGATATGAAGACGTGAGTGCAAGGGGTTTGAGCATTCAATTTGGAAGGAATGATATGATACATTTTGGCGCATGGAAACGTGGTTGACTAATGATAAGCATAAAATATATTGTCATAATTTACATTGGCATAACGAAATTCATCACCACGCATAATATTATTAGGCATAAATGATTTGCCATAAATACTGTTGACATAATAATAATGTAGCATAATTTTATAAAGCATAATATTATAAACGCATAATGATATTTACAAATGATGTTCTTTGGAAAAAACATAATAAACCCTATTAAATAATTCCGCCCGTCAGTCATATTTTCTATATAATCTAGTTTTCGCATAATAAAAGTTATGCCAAACTATATTATGCCTTAAAATTTTATGACAAGAGGGGTAATACCTGGAAA
Organism: Amphipoea oculea; assembly: GCA_945859645.1. Classification (NCBI taxonomy): domain Eukaryota; kingdom Metazoa; phylum Arthropoda; class Insecta; order Lepidoptera; family Noctuidae; genus Amphipoea; species Amphipoea oculea. The sequence goes on along the minus strand of OX243891.1, from coordinate 9,558,630 downwards.
CGTTGGGACGCTCAAAATATGGTCTTTGAAAATCGGGTTCCATATTCGTGGGTTGTCATTTGAATGGGTAATGCATCGAAAAGCTGAAATGGATATTACATTTGTAACCCTGCATTTACACCAAGGTATAAAACATTCTGTCTACTAGGTATTATAGTTTACTTACACCTTTAATAAGTTGTAAAGGCTACATTTCGGGCCTCGAGCGTTCCTGACAACGACAGTGCGACAATTCTAGTAACTAAGAAGCCTCAAACTCGCACAATCAAAGAGACAATCGGCTAATTTCGGCTTCGTAGAGCGTTATCTCTGTCGCACGAAATACAAACAGTCCGGTATCTATTAGGAGCTGTTAAAACAATTATGATTTGTTTCTTTTGATAATTCTTTTTATTCTTTGTATAAAATACACCAATTTTTCTATAAATGATTGCTTTAGGTTGGGGTAAAATAAAAAGGTTCCCCTATTTTTCCTAAAGATGCCATAGTACAACTTTAAATTATTTAAATTTGGGGGTGTTAACAACTCTAGATACATATTTTGAACTGGACGCGACCGCACTCTATCGCACTTGAACAACGACTGACAAAACGTCAGTTAACGTCACAAAGGTAGTGTGCGACAGAGATAACGCACTACGAAGCCGAAATTAGCCGATTGTTTCTTTCCAAAGGTCGATGTGCAATATTTATCGCCGGGTACTGTATTCATTTGTAGGTATGAAAGTGACAGGTGTCAAGAACGCATTCTCTCGTCGGTCGCACTGTAGTTGTTTAAAAAAAAATGTCAAAACGGCAAAGACATGTCTGAAACACGCACAGACGCCAGCACATGAAGCTACTACAATCTGTCAAATTTCTTTAATAGATTTTCAACTTTATCGCTAAAGGATAAGGTTCAAAGTTGACTGGGAAAATTTTACAGTTTCGGGTAGCTTCATGTCAATCTGACAGTTCCATCTTTTGCTTGAAGATTAGCTGTTATGCCGGCCATACACCATGCTTCCTATCGTTCAGTCGGCATGACGCCGATTGGATCAGTTTAGTGTGTGGGCGTTGATTGGCATCTAGATAATAATAATATTCCACAACTATCACACAACGCCATCTAGTCCCAAGCTAAGCAGAGCTTGTGTTATGGGTACTAGACAACTGATAAACAGACTTATATATTTCTAAATACATACATTAATATAGATAAAAAAAAAGATGCGCGCGCGTCATGCCCATTGGACGATAGGAAGCATGGTGTATGGCCGGCATTAGAAGATATTTTTCAGCAATGAGCATGGTTTTAGCTCAAGCCGATTCGAAGAGGGGAGGATAGACATACAAAATATTCGAAACATTTTGCATGAGGTGAAATACATATTTTGCATGATTCGATGTATGAATATTGTAGTACCTATGGACCTTCACCGTATTTTAATAGCTTGGAAATTCTTGGGAATTTCTCAAGTACAACGACGATTTAGGTTTAAAATTGTCTGACATCATTTTCGTTGAAGTAATTATAAATGAAAAATGAATAAATAATATTAATTCCTCTCTTGGTTCGTTTTACGGCTAAACTCTATTAGGTAACATCTACCTATAATATCATATCTACGAAAAAAATGTCCATATTGGCGCCGATTCCCTTGTTCACAAACTAAACTAAAAAGTTCAGTGCATCTTTTTCTTTCTATTTCATTAAGAAAAGGACAGAAGATAAATATTAGTTTAGTCCTGTCAAATTAGTCAACGCCTGACGTAAATTGACGTATTTTTAGTAGGCAAGTTTTTAATCGCGTCTAAACTTGTCTATGGAGTATCTTATTTTGACAGGACTAATCTAATATTTATCTCCTATCCTTTTCTTAATGAAATAGAAAGAAAAAGATGCACTGAACTTTTTGTGCAGTTTCGCTTTAGCGGTGATAATTCTCAAAAAAACAGATTGTGGACGCGTCACCAAAATTAGAATTATACGAAATAATATTTTTTTTTATAACTTCTAAAATGTTTTCTACTAAAATATTTCTGACCTGATCAAGATATATACGTCTAATTTCTTAAAAAAAAATTAAACTTTTTTACGTTTTATCTAAGATACAATTTTCAGCTGCGCCGCCTAAAAATTACACTTGAGAAATTCACTCGCCTACGTTTTTTTTTTATACAGGGTGAAATTGAATTCATGGGCATCCTTTTAAGGGGTCATTGTAATCATCATTATGAACAACTTTTACTATGGGACGAAACCTGAAATCGCGAAAAAAAATCAGCTCTTCCCTACATTTTGACGAGTTATGTGAACATAAATGCAAGGAACAGCTGATTTTTTTTCCGCGATTTTAGGTTTAATTTCAACCTGTATACACTATACAGGCAAGCGAAACTTCGCAGGCGTTATGGGTATCGATAACTAAACAAAATAAAATGAAAATAAAAAGGATTTGGCGATTTTTTGTTTGGGGTCGACGACCGCCGGTAGTGTATTTGCTTGAAGTCAGAGTTGATTTATGCATGGGCATGTCATCCATGAACCTATTTGAGCTTTTGTGGTATCAAAACATTTTCCATGGATATACAGGGTTATTGGAAAAACATTAACAACCTCTTAAGAGGTCACTGTACTCATCATTATGAACAACTTTTACTATGGGCACAGAATACTTAAAGTACTACGTACAGAAAGGCCACTCCCTTCCCCGCACTAACATCAGTTACCGCACCTCACCCCGCACTTCGGCGTATTCGTCGCAGTTCTTTAACAAGAGCGCTCGCAAACACAAGTACCTCACGCACACATTCATACGTATACAAACGTCATTTTTAGTAGGTAATTATTTTGCGAGCGTTGTATGGAGTGTCCGGGGTGTGCTATGGGACCAAACCTGAAATCGCGAAAAAAAAAATCAGTTGTTCCCTACATTTTGACGACTTATACGAACACAAATGAAAGGAACAGCTGATTTTTTTGTAAACCATACTATGCCATTGGGAATATAAAATGTTAAAATAAATCTGCGAATGCATGCATCATCTTACAAACGTATAGTGCGCGGTCGTTGATATAGGACATCGAGTTTTAGGAAAACTTCGGCTTTATACTGGATCAAATGAAATTAGTTAACGAAACTCCACGGACTAGGTATCGACACACTTAAACATAATAAAACAAAAGTAAAAAATAACTTCAAATATATTTAAAAAAAAAAAGAATCACCATCATTTCAGCCGAAAGACGTCCACTGCTGGACATAGATCTCCCCCAAGCACCTCCACTTCGACCGGTTCTGTGCTTCTCGCATCCAACGTATCCATAAGGTCATCGGTCCACCTAATGGGAGGCCTTTCAACATCCAACTAAGCTAAAAAAAAATCGCAGTCGTTAACCAAAAAAATTAAAAATTTTTTTTTTTTTTGTTTTGTCATGTTTTGACATCAAGTCTATGGAGCTTCGCTATGTAATTTAATTTAGCCTTGTAAAACCTCCATGTCACTCATACATGTGTGGGTCTCTGCCTAGACCTCGACGCGTTATATCAACGCCTGTAGCACTGTACCTTCACGTCAAATACTGATATATTTTTAAAACCTTTCCAGATCACGGTAAAGCCCACAGAAGGTACATCTACGTTCATCGACAAAGCAGGCCAGCCTTGTCAGTGTGTGCCATATTACCTGTGTGATGCCAACAATGTGGGCGTTGATGTCAACAACGCTAGCGTTACTGGATATGGCACTCTAGATATCAGGTAAGAAAGTATAGAGGTATGAGGAACAGGATGTAAAGTTCACTCAACCTCCATAGAAAAGGGAGGATCCTCCAACCAGACGGGTGTTGTGTCTGGCGGGCAACTGCCCAATGAGTCATGTCGGGCCGTTGTATATATGCTAGTTGCGTGGTAAACTCTGCTTGCGCGATGCAGGATTTGCGTGACGTCAGTATGACGCGTTGTTCGCATGTGGCGTTGTAGATACCGCTACAATGGTATTTAATCCCCAGGTTCGGAGATGAAGACAATACTATCGACCGTCAATGTCAGGAGAGCGTGGAGGTGTGCTGTGCCATCCCCAAGGACACTTCAGAGGTGCCCAAGCCACCGAAACCACAACCCAAGCCTGATCCCACCAAAGTCAAGGGCTGCGGCTACCGCAACCCTCAGGGTTTGGGAGTCACTATTACTGGTGGAACTGTGAGTATTTAAGTTATATGTTTTTGAGGGTTCCGTACCTCGAAAGGAAAAAACGGAACCCTTATAGGATCACTTTGTTGTCCGTCCGTCCGTCTGTCTGTCAAGACCCGATTTCTCAGGAACGCGTAGAGGTATCAAGCTGGAATTTATATCAAATACTCAGGTCTACTGTCCCTTGCACACCTACTACTGTCCTTGGTCTTTGTCCTTGTTTAAAAAAAAAAACCGCATATTATCAAACTCGCAACTACTCGCAAGGGAATCAAAACCTAAAGGGTACTTCCAGTCGACCTAGAATCTTGAAATTTGGCATGAAGCAATGTTTTATAGCACATACAGGGTGTTACGGAAAGGGTATATCAATACAAACGGGTTGAAGAGTGTATCTGGTCTAGAATCTTTGTACAAAATTTCAGCTCAAAAGCAGTAACTTTGAAAATGCTTAATATTTTTTTATTTCGATAGTTTATTAAATTGAAATCATATTCATGTCGGGCTATTGTATCTATGCTAGTTGCGCGGTAAACTCTGCTTGCGAGACGCAGGATTTGCGTGACGTCAGTATGACGCGGTGTTCGCATGTGGCGTTGTAGATACCGCTACACGCAGCAATTAATGGTTCCGGGCTGATATGATGATGATGATGCTGGAACGTGGATCCACGCGAGGCACAACGATGATGATGATGATGCTGGAACGTGGATCCACGCGAGACACAATGACTTTTTAACTGTTTCTGTAATCACGGCCGCGGCATTCAACCAGCTAAATACCTTATGATGCAGTCAGTTTTCACAATTGTCTTCTTCTTCACCAGGGAGCAGAGTCCCAGTTCGGCGAGTTCCCCTGGGTGGTCGCTCTGCTGGACAGCCGCAACTCCGCATACGCTGGCGTCGGGGTGCTCATCCATCCCAAGGTCGTGATGACAGGAGCCCATATCGCTCAGAAGTAAGAATCTACCGCTAGCTTATAATAAATAAAAAAAACTCGATGTTTTGTTAAGTCGTAAACACCATGCGAATCCTGGGGCAGGTCGCTATAGGCCGACCGCTTAACTGAGACGTTGCCTGAGGTAGCAGTGCGGTGCGGGAGGGGTGTGGACGTGTTGCGAGAACCAGTGGCATGCATTGCATATACGCATATAAGCAGTGCCTACCTCGATATATCAACATAAGCCTGTCAATTACATTTTAGAATTTAGTGTGAGCCCCACAATTAAGAAACTCACTAAATTATCATACCTAACAAAAAACAAAATCTTCATACAAACACGCGCGGCAGTAGGCAGTCGCCGGACGGCCTACTCGGCTCCCGTACTATTCGCACATTGTCATTGGTCTTTATTACTCGTTCAAGTTAATACGACTAAATTAAAAATACGTACGTCTCACGCGTAATACCATGACGTTCGACCTTCGCAATTTATCACCCTTAAGGAGGCATGCCTACTCAAATAACCACACTTTTGACCTCACTTTTTTTCTGATTAGTGACCGCGTTTGCCTAGACTAGACCCGGCCTAGTGCCTACCTATTCTGAAAACCAATGCACGCCACTGGCGAGAACTCAGTGATTCGTCAACTTGTGACAACTATCACCCCTCCCGCACCGCAAAGCTACCTCAGGCAACGTCTCAGTTAAGCGATCGGCCTATAGTTCAATTATAAAACAAAGTCCTTCACTACACAATGGATTTCGATGTAGTGTTTACGGTAACGGTACAGGACTACAGGGATCGCCGGAGCAACGAAAAAATTTATAACATTTTAAAACGTGTTTTCGTAAAAAAAAGTTGGAACTTTGACCTTCAACATCTCCGTAACCAGGAGTCCAGGAGGTTCTAAGGTATGATCCAGTGCAAAAATAAAAAAACTTACGACTGGACCCGAGAATACGCGATTCAGCGCCACCGACCGACTGAGCCGAGCGTCCGGATCTTCAGTTTCGTTCACGCTTCGGAAACGGCGCTAAGTGCTCCGAAAATTTTCTTTACTAATTTTTTAGACCTTTGTATCCTGCATATGCGTACGAAGTTTCATTCATTTCGAAAAACAAGGGCTTGAAATTTTGAATGAAATGCCGTGTATCGTAAACAAAGAACCCCACTTACAGCTAAGAAATAAAGACTAAAAAAGGCAGAGCCAGTAAAATTATTACCAGAGACGTGGCAGTCAACCCATTCGCTTCAACTTTCATTCCCCTAAAAAATGTACACTGACCTATTCATACTCAAACCCACAGCATTTATTTAAATTAAACCATTTACAGGCACTTTTGAATTGTCAAGGAGTCGGTCAGTCAGAAATATGAAGCTAGTTGCCCATTCCAAAGCGTAGGGTCCTATGGAGAAGAACGGGCAAGAAACTCCATGGATACTCTTTTAACCGGTCAAGCGGCGCGGTTCGCCGATCGGCGACGAAACAATAGAAAATCAATTGTGTCTCATTAGCGGAGCTTGACAGATTAAATGATATTGTTTGGCATTTTTCAGGTTCGGTCCTGGTGAATTGAAGATCAGGGCGGGTGAATGGGACACACAAACGACCAAAGAGATATTCCCCTACGAAGAGAGAAATGTGCAGGCAACTGTTATTCACGAAAGTAAGTCATCATCTGTCTAGCCTTTTCCCACCTATGTTGGATTCTGCTTCTTGTCTAACCGGATGCAGCTGAATACCAGTATTTTACATGGAACGACTGCGCGAATTTTTCTGATTCCAATTATGTATATAACTTACTAGCTTCAGCCCGCGACTTCGTTCGCGTGAAACCTCTTGTTTCCCCCGAGCCACCCCGTCGTATCGCATCACCCGCCCGCGCTATCGCTTAACGTTCTTTTTGACTTTTTTTCGTTTTGCTCGGCTCCTAAGGGTCATAGCGTGATGTTACATAGCCTATAGCCGTCCTCAAGAATTGGGCTATCAAATGCAAGAAGAATTTTTCAAATCCGACTGTTGGTTCCAGAGATTACCCCCTACATACAAACTTACAAATTTTACCTCTTTATAATATTAGTATAGATATACATAATTGGAATCAGAAAAATTCGCTGATTCCAATTATGTACCTATATAACTCAATTTCGCAAAAAATGTCGCTTAGATCAAATAGCCGGGGAACCGTCGTTATGATTTTTCCCTAAATTGTTAAATTATTATATTTATTGTAACAGACTGAATGTACTATGTACTTACCTCACTTTAAATAAAAAAAATTACCACCCCTCCTCTTTCCAGACTTCATGCCGAAGAGTTTGAAGAACGACATAGCACTCCTGTTGCTCGACAACCCACTGGTCATCTCCGAGCACATCAATGTCATCTGCATGCCGGACAATGAAGAGGTCTTCGACAGCAGCAAGAACTGTGTCGCTAACGGATGGGGGAAGACCAATTTCGGTAAGACTGCGGAATTTTAGAATGTTGTAGGTACGACTCATAATGCGAAGCATTAAGTGGCGTGCATTGCAAATAGGCATATAAGCAGTGCCTACCTCGATATATCAACATAAGCCTGTCAATTACATTTTAGTGTGTGTGCCCCACAATTAAGAAACTCACAAAATCATCATACCTAACAAAAAACAAAATCTTCATAAAACACGCGCGGCAGTAGGCAGTCGCCGGACGGCCTACTCGGCTCCCGTACTATTCGCACATTGTCATTGGTCTTTACTCGTTCAAGTTAATACGACAAAATTAAAAATACGTACGTCTCACGCGTAATACCATGACGTTCGACCTTCGCAATTTATCACCCTTATGTAGGCATGCCTACTCAAATAACCACACTTTTGAGCTCACTTTTTTTTCTGATTAGTGACCGCGTTTGCCTAGACTGGACCCGGCCTAGTGCCTACCTATTCTGAAAACCAATGCACGCCACTGATTAGAGAGTGCTTTATGATCGATTTTTTTTGCCTCCTTCCTCAATCAATATCTTCTTTCCCTCCCCAGGTCTAGCAAACCGTTACGCCGTGATCTTGAAGAAGGTGGAGCAGGACATGGTGCCGTACAACCGCTGTAACTCCTTGCTGAAGAGGACCAGGCTGGGACACAACTTCCAACTGCACAATAGCTTCGTTTGTGCTGGTGGTGAAGCTGGAAAGGATACCTGTCAGGTTTGTCACTTTTCTGAGGTGCTATCAAAGGTTCCAGGGTTGAAAGGGTCAGGAGATGGTGCATTGAAGGCTTTCGTTCGTGTGATGCATTTAAGTCTCCAGCGGTGAATGCTGTTGCGAATCCCGCACCCCCGGCTATAGGTAGAGGTGGAACACCGCGGTGGTTTTAGCAGGTAAGAGTCCGGCATGCCCCTCTGTCACCCCCACGATAGAGGAAGTCCATGAGGATTTCCACCGCGAGAAAAAAAAAAAAGGTGGTAGATTAAGGCCGAGATCTACAAGGTCAAACAAATTAGTTAAGAGAAACTTCGTGGACGTGATGGGTATGGGTATGACCCTCCCACCGGAGTCCGGCGTCAAGCAGCCTGCTGTGTTTCGTCGATGCGTGGGAGTTCCAGTGCCTTAGGCATCTTCTGAGCACGCTCGTTCCATCATAGACCTCAGCCATCGCTTTCCATCAGGCGTGATCGAGGTCAAGAGCGGTCCCATTCAGCAATAAAACAAAAAAAAAAGTATTTAACTAAACATGAAAAAAAATATTGGATGATTTTTTAAAGCTTTCGTTCGGGTGATGCATTTAAGGCCTCCAGGTGGTAAATTGCTGAGATCTACAGGGCCAAATAAATTACTCAGATAAAATTTCCAGACGTGATGGGTACCTATCGATATCAAAATATGTTTTTTTTTATGACCTCTTAATTTGTGGTCAACGATCGCTGATGGTGTAATACCTACTTTCTTTAAAAAAACCTTTGTTTTTACCTTATACTGAGTTAACAAAAAACTGTATTTTTGTTTGTTTTATAATCGTTTTTACGTTACGACAGGCGATACCCTTCGCTAACTTTAATTCGTTCCTGTAAAATCATTAATTTTGTCTTCACTCTGTTTCAGGGCGACGGTGGCGCCCCCCTAGCGTGTCCCATCGGCAACAACAGGTACAAACTAACAGGCCTGGTAGCCTGGGGCATTGGCTGTGGACAACAGGATGTCCCCGCTGTCTATACAAACGTCCCACTCTTCAGGAATTGGGTGGACAACAAAATGGCCGAATGGGGACTGGAAAGCACTTCGTACAGAATCTCAAAATAAATATCTTTTGAGCCTTGAAATTATTAAATATACAGGGTGAAATTGAACACATGCGACAAACCGAAATGGGAGATTATACTCATCATTATGAACAACTTTTACTATGGGACCAAACCTGAAATCGCGAAAAAAAATCAGCTGTTCCCTACATTTATGTTCGCATAACTCGCCAAAATGTAGGGAACAGCTGATTTTTTTTTCGCGATTTCAGGTTTGGTCCCATAGTAAAAGTTGTTCATAATGACGAGTACAATCTCCCATTTCGATTTGTCGCATGTGTTCAATTTCACCCTGTATATTTTTTGACGAGTTTTCTGTACTTAATGGAATTTCTATAATGAGAGACTAGGGTTGTGACTCCGACATTTTTAATAGTTTTAAAGCATTGAGTAACATGCTTAAAAGTGACGAAAATCTTTTGATTTTTGAAGATCAATTATATCAAACGTTTCTTAGGCGTAGACCCCACGCTAGCACCGCGTCAACGCGACATAGTACATAATAATTATAAAAAAATTTATAGACATAATAAAATGTCTGCTCAAAAACTTTGACATAAAATAAGTTTCTTTTATTTTAAGAAAAAAAAAAAACTAAAAAGACCTCGTACACATGGCCGTTTAGTCCACTCTCGACCCCTCGCCCCCTAATAATTAATGTGTCCACTGGACCCCTAACTATAGTTTACTCTCGACCCGCAAGGGTCGAGAGTGGATTTTATTTTCCAGCCAAGTTTTAGTTTCCTCTCGACCCCCAAAGTACAGTTACGATGATAAATCATCAGTGTACCCTATAGTTGCATACTATTTAACTAAAATACCCTTTTATAATACTTTTCAGTAGTTATCAAGCGATTAGTGGTTGTTTTTATCATTTCAACAGGGCTGTTTGGAGAAAAGCGAATGTTTTAAATTTAACAAAAAAAAAAAAAAATTACGCGGAAACATGTAGCTTTATGTACAGTTTTGGCACATCTTCCTCAAGAAGAAATAGATAATGGATTTCTTTATATCATGGAAGACAGCCCAGATGAACAGTATGTGAAAGACTTTAATGATTATTTCGTACAACAGTGGTTTGAAAACCGACTTATGAAAAATAAATGGTGTTGTTGTGGTGAACGACATCGCACCACTAATAAACTGGAAGGTTGGCATGCTATGCTAAATAGAAAATTAGCAAAAACCACCAACATTATACAATTTTTGAAAATCATAGAAGATGATTCCAATTATCAAAAAGTTGTTAAGATGATATCTTCAACACAATCTAAACGAAGATCAGACGATATTGACAACGACAAACGCATCAGTTATATTCTAAATAAGTTTGTTAATAAAGAAATACCAGTTAGTCTTTGTTTAGAAAAATTAAGTCCGTTTATTTATTAAGATTGTATACTTGTATGGTAAAAGTAAAGACTTATTGCAGATCATAAAAAAGTAATTAAAAAATCTATTTTATTTTTTGCTTTTTAGTTTAAATTTTTAACCGCAGTCGGGTTTTTTATTTTTTTTGATTACTTTTTGTATTTCCAGCCTTTTTAGTTTATTTTTATAACGTTGAATATTTTTGTAAAAGTTGCATAAATTCTTGCAAGCTATTTATGAAACTCTTTATTTTGATAACCCACTCGATAGGTAATAAGAAAAAAAAAAATATTATATAAGACCTAATATGGCGCTGAAAATCGACCATTTTTTTTCAATTTTGATATACCCAGTGTCACTTTCACAATTAAGAAGAATCTAACGGCACCTCTCAAGCTGAAATCGATCAAGCCGTTTAGGCTACAGAGCGTGCCAAAGAACATACACTCGAAAAACATACCTTCCTTCTGGCGCAGTCGGGTAATGAAGAATTTTACTATAAGTATTCTCTAATATTGCTCGTTTATTTATCTTTCTGTACCTTACTGTACCAAAATATAAATTTTAGGTACTTACCGAACTAGGGGTTGAAAGTGGACAGGGTATGCCTGTCCTTTGTATGAAAATTCAATCTCGCCCCCTAGGGGTCGAGTGTGAACTATGTTTAGGGGGTGAGAGGAAACAAATGAACAAATATTTTTTTAGGGGTCGAGGGGACGAGAGTGGACTAAACGCACATGGCGACACATCAAGTATACATTTCCAGTTTTAGCTGAACTCGAATTGTATTAGTTTTTTACAGTCAGAAGTCTGTTTATACTGTTTATGTATAGCTTGATGTGTAGCCGAGCGTACGAAATGAAATATTAGTCCCGATTATATAATATCTTGCAGATAATTTCGTTCCGTTTTTTATAATTCGCTGATTAAATGGAAAAATGTCATTTCTTGCTAAAGATTTTCTTTTTAATAACGCCACTTTTCTATTTAACCGACGAATTATCTAATAGATAATGTGTATCTGGAGAAAAGAAAACTGGCACGTTACTCTCTGCCGGCATCTGCGTTCCTTCCTACCATAGATCGGAATAGGTAGAGCTGTTTTACGTACTTGCTTAGAATAATTGGATGGTTAGAATAATATGGATATTCCCCGAGTCCCGGGATTTGGTTTTTAAGTAATAAAATCATAAAAAACTATTCACGCCTTCGGGACTAATGAAAGATTACACTTCCTTTCTGACGGGTAAATATAAGAAGGACGGGATTAAGGATAGTATAATAAATAGATAAACTTGATTCATTAAACCACATATATTTTTTTACGTAACAAAGGTGCCGATTTTCTTGTCACAAATGCCTCTAAACTAGACTAAAAATCACAAAAATTTAATTTATTCCTGTCAAGCGACAATTTCCCATTCTGAAATTGACTAAAGTGACGCAACTTAACTATATTTTAGTTTGACAGCACTAAGATGGCACTGAGTTATTAATCTATTGAAGATGGCAATTTTGCTATTCTGAATTTCACGTTTTTCACCTAAAATTTTGATTGTCTAACTAAATCTGACTATTTTTAATCGCGATTAAAAAGGTGTGGAATAAAATTAGTTGTCATGAATAGAAATTCACCAACACCTCGACTTCAGTTGCAAAAACGGTACTTTCTGTATCGTTTTTTTTTTTGCTTATATCTCGAAAATGGTGTGTCCTATCGCAAAAATAATGAAAATTTCGACCCCTTTTATAAAACCCATAAACTCCTAAAACTCAACAGGTAGGTAATAATTTTTCATAATTTCCATGCAAAAAGTGAAAAATTCCTTAAAAAACACGTCAAGGCTGCCCCCTCCGCGCCTGCGGCTCTAAAAAAAACAATTCACGGGGTAGGGAAAATAAGTACCACATGTCGACGAGTCGCGATTGTCAAATTCGATTTTCGTTGTGTCAAAATTATTTTTAAATTTAGAGAATTTTTTATGCAGAATAGCTGTAAGATTCTCATAGCAAAAAGTAAGGAATTTTAGTAATAGTTTAGTTCGGTGTACAAGAGAATCGGCACCAATTTCTTATTCAAGAATCAACAATCATTTAAACATTTTTATTCTGAAGTAATACAAAAACATATTACCATACAAATTATTTGTTCCTCAGTATAATCAAAACATTATCAAATAGAAAAATTTGTATTTACAATAAAATCTTAATTGAAATAATCAATACGCTTCAACAATAATTCAATTATTTAAACAAAAAATGTCATTGGTCTGGTTCGTCTTCAGCTTCACTAGAAGACTGAGTTTGACCAGAGTTAAAATAAATCACCATTATTTTTTCTAAATTATCTAATTTTAATCTATTTCTTTTTACATCTAACACCCATTTATATGTGGAAAACGAGCGCTCAACATCTGTTGATGTTAGTGAAGCGAATTTATATGACAAAAATCCCGTAGTATCAGTCGGAATCCCGTGGAATATCCATATTAACATCAATGTTTGCGGTCAATGAACCTAAATAGCTCTACCTATTCCGATCACTGCTTCCTACATACAGGTGTTTTTTTACCGGTTCCAAATTTTTACCCATGAATATGAACAACTTTCACTATGGGATCAACTCTGAAATCACGAAAAAAAATCGGCTCTTTCATACATTTTGGTCAAGTAGGTATTGAACTTTTGTATTAAACAGCAGATTTATTTTTTCGTGATTTCAGAGTTGGTCCCATAGTGAAAGTTGTTCATATTCATGTTCTACCCATGAAAAAATTTGGAACCGGTAATAAAAACCTCCGGTATAACCCGTCTACCTTCAAATCAAGAGTGAACAGGCATCTTCTGGGCACGCTCGTTCCGTCATAGACCTCATCCATCGCTTTCCATCAGGCGTGATCGGGGTCAAGACAAGCTCATTTAGCAATAAAAAAAAAATTACAATATGTAAAAAAACTGATGTCACAAAAAAACCAACTCAACTCAAAAACAAGATTTTGAAATTACTCTCAACCTAAAAAGCTTAGGTATATAAAATAAATACTTAATAAATAAGATAAAATGTTACCATGTTACAATTTTATTTAAATAAATAAAAATAAAACTTAAAATGCTCAAATACCTACTTAATATAATAATTATGTATCAGTCATTTACTTTTGTATTTTGAAAATAAATAAGATGTTTTTTATAATTTTGTATTTTTCTTGAACTACCTAAGTATTTAAATACACCATTATTAATAAACGTATTATATCAGATGAACACACCGATTTCTCTCTTCCAGTCGTCAAAATGTTGACTTGCGAAAAAAAGGCAAGGCATTGGATTATTCCACTTTGCCCCACCGGCCGCCCCACTGGTGAAAATTTTTGACATTCCACTTTGCCGCACCAGTGGGGCGGCCGGTGGGGCAAAGTGGAATAATCCAAGGCATTGTGTAACTATAAGGTCCCATTAACATAGATGGACAAACTTTTAGAAATCATTCAAACCACCAAAATAAGGACGATGAAAAAAAAAATATAAGAAAAACGTATTAGATACTTACAAGAAAAATAATCAGCTAACGAAAATACACTAATGTGCCGGCAATTTATTGTTTTAGGTCAAAATAAAATCGCTTTAATCAGTGTTTTTTTTTTGCTTGGATATCTTTGGTTAGACGTACTAAGCGCTGTGTTAAAATTTGTCCATCTATTTTAATGGGACCCTGTACATACAGACGCTATACAAAGTTTTTTAGTAAGGGGGTTATATCATAATTATTATGTATAACACTATTTTAGAGTAACTGCCAGAGAAGGACTGCGGTTTTATTCTCAGGTAAGGCAATGTTCTAGGCTCACCCACAATGATAAGATACAATACAGTTTTTACTGGCAAACAAATATCAACCTCGCAGAAGTGGAAATAAAGTTGAAAATAAATAAACTTACATTAGTCCGAGAAATCATCAAAGTGGATAGATATTTTTGAACCTGAGGGGCCCGTGGCTAAATAATAATAGCCGCACAGGTCGATCGATCAGGTTAAGCTACCCTTGCCGCGGTTGGTCTGTGGATGGGTGACCATCTTTACATACCGAGACCCCTCCGTGCCTCGGAAAGTACGTTAATCCGTTAGTCCCGGGCTCCCGGCTGATATTCGTGGATCTTTGGCAGTCGTTACAAGCCCTAGTCTGACAACCATGCCAGTCTTACCAAAGGGTATCGTATTACCCAGTAACTGGGTTGTGGAGGTCAGAAAGGCAGTCGCTCCATGTAAAAAACTAGTATTCAGCTGCATCTGGTTAGACTGGAAGCCGACCTCAAAATGGTTGAGGAAAGGCTAGGCAGATTATCAATGAGATATTTTTGAACTTTATTTCAAGAAGCATAATGGTGATATTTGTTTGGCAGGGATAACCGGGCTGATATGAGAATGATAAACTCAAAGCATTTATTTCAATTAAACCAATTACAGGCACCTTTGAATTGTCAAGGGGTCGGTCAGTCAGAAAGATGAAGCTAGTTGCCCTAGTTGATAAAGAGGACCTTCGCCGTAAATAAAACAGAATAGGTTTAATAATAATAAGAATTTATTTAATTTTAACAGTAGGTAATGCGGTACTGCAATTAGCTTTCTCCAATTCCGCATGCAATTGTTTTAGTCGAGCCCTCGCCAGAGTTAGGTTCGCGTTTGTAGCTCGCATACTTTCCTGAAAATTAAAAAAAAATAATTAAAAAGTGTTTATTCACATAAATAATTTTAAACAAGATATATTACCTCCTATAAAGTGCAAAGCAGTTTTTTGGCAGACGTAGCTCCTTTTTTTACATGTTATCATGTTATATATTTTTTTATAATGACACTTTTTCACATACAAGTTAATAAAACTATTAAAAAATCACATTATACAAGGTGTAACAGAATAAACGCAAGTCCTGATAGTAGTTTATTTATAATTGACTACTGAATTGATCTCAGTAACTTTTGATATAGGTATTTTTTTCAAAATTTATGTTTTTTGCCATACTGACCGCCGATTGAGTCATTGAAAATTAAATCTTATTTCAAGGCAATAAGACTCAATTTTATAAATGCATAAAACTAATGCTAAAGTCAACACAATTTCCTTAATAATAATAGTTAGCTTTAAATAACTTAAGTTTTGGTCATTGTATTATGCTTTTAACTCAACACTCTAATTGGGGTGTATGAGGTCTTGCGTTAATTATGTTACATCACACTAATATTATAAAGGCGAAAGTTTGTGAGTGTGTGTGTGTGTGTGTGTGTTTATATGTTTGTTACCTCTTCACGCCTAAACCACTGAACCGATTTAGATGAAATTTGGTATAGAGATAGTTTGAGTCGCGGAAAAGGACATAGGATAGTTTTTATCCCGATATTCCCACGGGATCGACATTTACGCGGGTGAAACCGCGGGGCGCAGCTAGTATTGTATAAGGTGTTTCAAAATTAACCCAACAAACTTTAAGAGGTGCTTTAGACCATCGAACTGAACAACTTTCACTATGGGACCAACTCTAAAATCACGAAAAAAAAAAATCTGCTGTTTAATACAAAAGTTCAGAGATACAATAAAAAAATCTTATTTATAATTTGTACATCAATAAATAATTCGTAGGTAAGTTATTGATAACGTACAGGCTTTCTAAAAAGGTTTTGTGATTTGCTTGTGAACTTACGTGAACCCATGTAAAAAGCAAAAAAAAGATAAGTAGGTATGTATTAGGTCCTTACATATGAAATTGGCGTTTTTCGTACTGGCCACTTTAATCACGAATTTCTCCTCTTTGGTAAGGAATTCCAAATTCAAATTTGTACAGCTATTTACTCATGTATTTGTGCTTCGATGACCGTCATTCATTTGTTTTTTTTCTTCTGTTTTTTCTGTTTGCGTCACTCATTTTACAAAATGGAAAATTTAAAATATCGCATTATTTACGAGTACGAGTTCCGCCGTGGCACTAGTGCTGCGGAAACGACTCGAAGGGTGAATGATGTGTATGGCGGTCATGTTGCAAAAGAAAACACAGTTCGTTTTTGGTTCCAACGTTTTCGTTCTGGAAATTTCGACCTGCAGAACAAGCCCCGTGGACGGCCTGAGACCCAAGTTGATAATGGAGAATTGAAGGCTATTGTGGAAGCGGACCCATCGCAAACCACGTCCGAGTTAGCTGCAGGCTTCGATGTTAGTGATAAAACTGTTTTAATTCACTTGAAGCAAATTGGGAAGATTAAAAAGCTTGAAAGCACGACAACGCCAGACCACACACTGCGCAACAGACGGCTACCAAATTAGAAGAGCTTGAATTGGAATGTCTTAGACATCCTCCGTACTCCCCGGACCTTGCTCCAACAGATTACCATTTTTTTCGCAATTTGGATAACTTTTTGCAAGGGAAAAAATTCAACTCCGATGGGGCAGTCCAAATCGCCTTCAAAGATTTTATTGATTCCCGTCCGACTGGTTTTTTTAGTAAAGGGATCAATGAACTACCTATAAGATGGCAAAAGTGCATTGAAAACAATGGTTCATACTTTGATTAATTAAATATATTATATTAAAAAATATTCGACTTTTTGTTCCTTCCATACAAAACGCCAATTTCATATGTAAGGACCTAATATAATGCAGACGGCCTAATACGAGTTACAATTTCTCTCGCCTGTTGCCTCTATTTCGTTCTACATTATTTAAGACGGCGCCGACCAAATGCCCACCGCACAGCGGCGCCCTCATCTTTTTTTTGTTATTTCTTTTATTTTAGAATGAAAATGCAGAAAATAAGCACGTTAAGTTGTGCTCCACAAGATTGTACGTTAATATTATTATAAACGGTAGTTTTACATTGTTTAGTTTTATTATAATCACTAAAACGCATAAAAGTGGCCACTATTATCCGTTTTAGTGATTATAATAAAACTAAACAATGTAAGACTACCGTTTGTAATAATATTAACGTATAATCTTGTGGAGCACAACTTAACGTGCTTATTTTCTGCATTTTCATTCTAAAATAAAAGAAATAACCAAAAAAACGATGAGGGCGCCACTGTGTGGTCGGCGCATGGTCGGCGCCCTCTTAAGACAAGCGACAAAATGACAGCTCGCGTTTGTTAGACATAGAATACTCATACTCACTCCTACGACATAAGTTCATAAAAGTTAATACGCTGAGTCAAGTTTTCCTTTAGGTCAGTGGCGAGCATTGGTTTTCAGAATAGGTAGGCACTAGGCCGGGTCTAGTCTAGGCAAACGCGGTCACTAATCAGAAAAAAAGTGAGGTCAAAAGCGTGGTTATTTGACTAGGTATGCCTACTTAAGGGTGATAAATTGCGAAGGTCGAACGTCATGGTATTACGCGTGAGACGTATGTATTTGTAATTTTGTCGTATTAGCTTCAACGAGTAAAGACCAATGACAATGTGCGAATAGTACGGGAGCCGAGTAGGCCGTCCGGCGACTGCCTACTGCCGCGCGTGTTTGTATGAAGATTTGGTTTTTTGCTAGGTATGATAATTTAGTGAGTTTGTTAATTGTGGGGTACACACACTAAAATACAATTGACAGGCTTATGTTGATATATCGAGGTAGGCACTGCTTATATGCAATGCACGCCACTGATAGAGTACTCATACTCACTCCTACGACATAAGTTCATAAAAGTTAATACGCTGAGTCTAGTTTTTCTTTAGATTGATGAAAATAGGTATTCAAATTAAGTGGTTAAGTTATGTGGTCCTCGCTGCGCCCTGTAATACCTGGCGACCCGGGCAGCCACCCCGGTCGCTCCCCCCTAAAGCCGGCATTGCATATAGCTACGTCTCTGACCAACCCTTCAGGGATTACTACAACAGATGGTATTACTTACTTGAACACTAAGTAATGTCTTGTCAGCACTCGTCAGTTTCTCCACGGATATCTCGGTGGTGTGTTTGATCAACCCCTCGAGGGTGGCTCGGAATGACACGTTACATTCCCCTGGAAAATTAATTAAATACTGTTTTTTCTGCAGATAATCCAGTCAACGATATTATACAGGGAAGTAAGTATGAACAAATATTAAATGGAAAGGGCTTTGGCGGTCCAAATCAAATCAAAAGTCATTTATTCAAACTAGGCTGAGAATCAGCACTTTTCGAACGTCAAAATTACAAAAGACAGTCCCCCAAAACGCCCGCCCTTCACCACTTCCTAGTGCTTTCGCTGGGGAGAAGTGACGGAACAAACTCCCCAGCAGCACAGCCGTCTGTTCAGTTAGAAAATAATTGATTTTATACAATACCTACTAAGTATGCAAAGTAATTAACATCCGTGGCATAAATACTTGTCCGCCATTTTGATTTTTTTTTTTCAAAGAGGCGGCCACGCGTGGAACTTATTTAAATCGATAGCTGACATCAATGACAACAGAAAACATAACAATTATGTCCCCGTAAAGTGTCACGTTTCCGAGATATGAGCGTTCAAAGTTGATCACGTGACATCCATATCTTAACAACATCTCAGAGCTGGTTCACATTAGGTCGGACTGACAGTTTGCCGTTCACCGACTGCCGGGTGTTGCTGTCCACACTAGACGCCGCCGACCCGGCCTAATGTGAATATAACTGTCGGTACGGTCGTTTTACTGCCCGGCCTGGGTCGTCACAAAACAGTTGTGAGTTGAGAGAAATCAAAACTTCTACATTAATTTCGCCCTCCATATTGAAACGTGTCTTCTCTGCATACACGTCGACGAAACTGCTTGCGCGAGTGCCGAGAGCGGGGTAAGGGCGGATGGGAGTATGGCAGGCGGGTGTCGCCGCCGCTTCGCGCCGACAAATGTGAACAGCGCCATACTTGCTAGTACGCCAATATTATGTCCGATCCGACAGAAATCGTGGCTGGACGTACGGTAAAAGTGTCGGCTCCGACAGTTTGGTCGGGTCGCCCTAATGTGAACGGCGCTATTGACATACATACGCCAATATGGATCCGACACGTTTGTCGGGCCGGTAAAACTGTCGGTCCGACCTAATCTGAACCAGCTCTCACGCCTAATTGTGAGACATGGAATGTACTAAGAACAAAGATGAAAAGGAATCTTTGGCTAGGGAGTTTCAACTGAATATGTGGGATGTTGGACTTATCCAAAATATTTTGGCATATCCTAAATCAGAAAGGACTAAACGCATATTTTGTGGCTTAATTCAGAAGTCCAGGCAGTGATTATCTTTTCTATGTTCATAGTATGTATGTATAGAGGTGGTGGTATAGTAGTGTAGGAAAATATACAGGGTGCAATTGAACACATGCGACAAATCGAAATGGGAGATTATATTATAAATCGCGAAAAAAAAATCTGCTGTTCCCTACATTTTGGCGAGTTATGCGAACATAAATGTAGGGAACAGCTGATTTTTTTTTCGCGATTTCAGGTTTGGTCCCATAGTAAAAGTTGTTCATAATGACGAGTACAGTCTCCCATTTCGATTTGTCGCATATGTTCAATGTCATCCTGTAGTGTAATTTTAGATGTATAGTTAGTTGTGTGTAAACAGAGTATAAGGTACCTACAATGGGGTTGACGTATCCGTGTGGATAAAAACCCCTTTATATAAAGAAAAAAAAAATCTCACACACTCACTACACCCAGTATATCTTGTTGCATAGATGTTTGATTATTTCAAACATCTTATTCGATTTATACAGGGTTATTGGAAAAACATCAACAACCTCTTAAGGGGTCATTGTACTCATCATTATGAACAACTTTTACTATGGGACCAAATCTGAAATCGCGAAAAAAAATCAGCTGTTCCCTACATTAATGTTCGTATAACTCGTCAAAATGTAGGGAACAGCTGATTGTTTTTTGCATAATGGCAAAGTATTCTATTTGTGTTTTGTTTATATGACGATTCAAAAAACTCGGTTTTAATGTATTTCCTATAAATAATGTCAGTGGACATATCGGAAATACAATAAAACCGAGTACTTCCCGAAGACAGCCGGACACATCCGAATGTAGCGCGGTGTCGGTAACAGTGTCGCGAGTTCAATGGTTTTTTCCCATTTCAAAAAATGCCCAACGCGCCTTTTAGAAGGTTTCACTTAAAAAAAAATCTACAAATAGTACTTACATAATTTCTGATGCAGCAGTGAGTTGTATATGGTGGCATTTGCCGGTGTGGGTGTGGACGAGGGTCTCAGGATGCTGTGCAGAGGTCCATCCGGCTCTGTCAGACTTGAGGGTAAGGTCAGCTTCGTCTCTAAAGTATTTAAATAAGAGAGTTGGTATCTTTTGTTTGCAGAGTACGGAGACAAAAGTTCAGCAATTAGGGCTTTCAAAATAGAATGGGATAAAAACTATCCTGTGTCCTTTCCGGGGACTCAAACTATCTCCATACCAAATTTCATCTAAATCGGTTCAGCGGTTTAAGCGTGAAGAAGTAACAGACAGACAGACACACTTTCGCATGTATAAAATTATATAGTATGGATAAAGGTACCTATTTAGTGATTTGTGGTAAGAGTGGGCCTTCGACAATAAAAAGAATTGAATATAAAAAAATACATAGGTTTTTACCATCATCTGATTCAGGTGCTTCTCCAGCTATCACAAATGATTTAGTATTTACAGATACATCAATGTCCTGAAAATTAAAAGTTAGTTTCAATTTTAGTATTTCAGGGTTTTGGCTGATACAGCTCAGGTATGGGCAATATTAATGTTATAGAACAAAGTCAGGAGTAGAAGTTGATACTGCCTCTCTGCCATTTGACCTTCTAAAGATTAGAAAATTAAGAAAATATGACAATATAAATCTCAAGTTACAAGATAACAAAACAAACTTGAAAAGTATTGATACAAACCGGAGATCTCCCAATTTCTATCTCGGTATCTGATTCAGAAGCTTCACCGTCTACTACGTGAGCATTTTTAGACATTTTCCAATTAGAATTTTATATTTTTTTGTAGAAAATCATACGAAATCCGCAATGTTTACGTATTTTGACAGCTGTATTTTTTTTTTTTTTCGGTACGGTGTCTTGATGAAGTTGCTACTATTTTGAGCATAAACGAAACGACTAGAAAGAGATCTACATATAAAATTTCACTGTCGTGTGAAAGAGACCATAGATGTAATGATTAAGTTTCGAGAATGTTTGTTTGACTGAACCAGACGTTGAGATAAACTGCGTTTTGTTACCTTGTAAATTCGTTTTGTTATCTATTAATCACACATCCTTCTCAATGAGGTAAGCAGAACCTAGAGAAACGTTGAGTTCTGTAGTGTATGCTGATGACGTGACTTTTTTTAACGAGTTTTGGTTGTGCGAGTTGATATTTAGAACGTGTTATCAATTATCTTGAGGAAAATAATACTGAGAAAATACTTAAACTTATGACTAATGAAGAAGGACTTGTTTTGAATATCATTAAGTATGTGAATTAGCCTAGCGTTTTCCTTCTAACTATGTTGTATGTTTGGTCTAATAATAGTCCTAGATTTCCGTGTCTCGGAACACAGAACATGTAACCCTCGTAAAGCACATTAAGCCGTTGGTCCCGCGTTTGACTTTGACCCGCGGGGCAATTGCGTACCTACCTAACACATTATCAATCGCAATCGGTTTCATTTTGACAGTTAAACAACATTCATTGCGTTATTTACATGTTGAGCAGACAAATTTTTCGAACTTATGAAGCAATGGATTAGCAATTTGCTTCAAAATGATTCTGATTCCGATTAATAGTGTGTTACGCAATTAGGGGGCAGTAGGCAGTTTTCTTTGGGCATGATCCACGCATCGCACTTTGACATTACTTTAGAAAGCGTTCCATACGAATATGAACCTTATTTTCATTCGAATAATATCCATAATATGCGTATTTGCGAATGTTATCAAGCGTTTCATTGTAATTCAAAATGATTCAGATTCCGATTGATAGTGTGTTACGCAATTAGGGTGCCGGTTCGGTCGTGTCGGATTGCCATCCCATCGGACTATGAGAGTGAAGGAAGAGGGAGTGCACCTGTGTCTACGCACACACTTGTACACTATCTTCTGCGTACTTGACTAATCTCCGTTAGGATTGGCAGCCGTGACTAGGGTTGCCAGGCGTCCGGATAAAGCCGGACACAGTCAGGCTTTTTGGTTGCGTGTCCGGCCGAATCAGACGGTGTCCAGCATGGAGCACAACAACCAGACGGTGTCCGGCCTGTCCGGCTTATGTTAGGCTTTTTAAATTTGACCAAAGCGTGCGCGACGCGCCCCCGCCTCCTCGTCACTCTTCGTCATCACCCCACTCTAGTGTAGTAAATGATAAAAAAACCAAGTTTTACTTAAAAAAAAAAAATGTCGTGTTATACTAAGACTCAAAAATTAAGGGCGTCCTGCTTTTTTACCCAAATGTCCGGCTAAACGGGCTGGCTGGTCTGTCCGGCTTTTCGGTTTTAAGACCTAGCAACCCTAGCCGTGACCGAATTTCGGTCGGGAGTATAATTATTATTAGTCCTAGATCAGGGGGGCGACCAATACCACAAAAATAGGTCAACTAAGTACAGGCGCCAGCACACCAAGCTACTACAATCGGTCAAATTTCTTTAATAGTTATTCAACTTTATTGCAAAAATATAAGGTTCAAAGTTGATTGGGAAAATTTGACAGTTTCGGGTAGCTTGATGTGCTGGCGTCTGTACGTAGACCACCTACATAAAGAGTGCAGAAACTCAGGGTATTCAACTGCATCCGGTACGTTTTGACGCCGACGTTAACATGATTGAGAAAAAGCAGGTAGATGCTTATGAATTAGCACACCCCGGACACTCCATACAACGCTCGCAAAATAATTACCTACTACTACTACATTAAAAAATGACGTTTGTATACGTATGAATGTGTGCGTGAGGTACTTGTGCTTGCGAGCGCTCTTGTTAAAGAACTGCGACGAATACGCCGAAGTGCGGGGTGAGGTGCGGTAACTGATGTTAGTGCGGGGAAGGGAGTGTCCTTTCTGTACGTAGTACTTTAAGTATTCTGTGGAATTAGTTAAGTAAATACTTAGGTACTTACCTAAATATAGCTACAGGTACTTTATTAGAAAAGTATGTGGTTTTTTCATGTAATGTCTCGCTGATGGTGGCGCGTGTGTTGGATCATTTAGGGGAAGGCATGGAATTATTATGTACTAACGTAGTACATAATAATTCCATGGGGGAAGGTTCATATCTGCCGGAACATGCGTCGCGTACCTATTATCGGTCGCGTAACGCCAGAACAGACAAATGTATAGAAAAAGTTACGCGTGATCATTTATTTTTATTTATTTATTTATTTGATTTACACGGCTTATGAAACCAATTACATAAATCAAAGTATTAATAAGTACTAACATAAAACAAACTAATAACAACAATTAAATTCTATTATTATCATACATAAAAAAAAACAATATACGCGTCGAATTGAGAACCTCCTCCGTTTTTTTTCGTCGGTTAAAAAACACTTGACCGTTCACACTCGACGCACTAACGCATCATCGGTTGAGTGTTAAGTGTCAAGTGTTTTTCTATACATTTGTCTGTTCTGGCGTTACGCGACCGATAATACGCGACGCATGTTCCGTCAGATATGAACCTTCCCTAGCTCCCTTCAAAATGGTTGAGCTGAATGGTGCTAATACGTGCGTCATGTTCGTGAACGGGCGCCGTCAGTAGGGACTGGTCATCTCTTTGCTGCCAGGGCTTATTTTATTTTATTTAATATTTGAATTGTTGTTTTTTCTTCTCTTTTCATTATGGACGCTTTTAACGTTCTGCATCGTTCTCACATGTATAATTTTTAACATGAATGATGTAACCAAGACTTTGTAACTATATTATTTTGATTTAAAAGAGTGTCCATGGAGTTTCTTGCCCGTTCTTCTCCATAGGTACCTACGCTTTGAAATGGGCAACTAGCTTCATCTTTCTGACTGACCGACCCTTTGACAATTCAAAAGTGCCTGTAATTGGTTTAATTGAAATAAATGCTTTGAGTTTGAGTTAAGTATCTAAAATAAGTTACTTACCCTCTTTCGACAAGTTTACCACAAAACTCAAATACCTAACCGGTCGCGTACAGTCAAACGAGGTGAATAGGGATGCAGGGGTGAATCGGGATTCGGGACGAAACTTTAAAATGGATTTTAACGTTGAAATAATATAGTTTGTTGTCAATAAGGGCACGTAATCGTTAATTAAATTACAGTCAACACATTAGGGTCCTTTTTGGCCACAAAAAAATAAGTACTATTTTAATGTTAAAATCCCTTTTATAGTTTTGTTCCTATTCACCCCTGCATCCCTATTCACCCCGTTTGACGGTACCCCTAAGGGCTGTTTCGCACTACATCCGACCGACTTCAATCCAAAATTCCAATTGGGAATATTCTAAATTCTGACGGATAGAATTCGGATCTGGTGCGCAACCTCAAATAGGGCTATGGTCACTTCGGAAGTTCGGACTGGCATTTCTAGGATTCGGATCGGACGTAGTGCGAAACCGCTAACACGTGTTAGCGGTGTGTTAGCGTGTACGTACATGTAGGTAAATGTAGTAAATGTAGGTAGGTAGGTTTTTTCTCATTTACTACACTAGAGTGGGGTGATGACGAAGAGTGACGGGGAGGCAGGGGCGCGTCGCGCACGCTATGGTCAAATTTAAAAAGCCTAAAAAATACGTAAATACGTAAATGTAGGTACGTACGTACCTATTTTGTATTGAGAATGGAAAAAATTCTTTCTAATGACGTCAAAACTTCGTCAATTAGCATGTTTTGGGGATGCACCGCACATATGACATCCAACCTAACTATAGATTTCGTGGTTTTACAAGAATTAAGCAGGTAGGTATGACAAAATAAACATATTTTTTATAGGTATCTGTTTTAAAGGTTAACTGCTTTGTGAAGTGTACATTTTTAATTACGACTTTAACATTTCCGGTTAACTCCTCCAACATTTTTTTTCTAAGTTTTGTTTAAATTTTATTTTTTGTGAATAGCATCTGCCAGGTCATCCTTGGAGGTTGTCGGCTGCTCAACCTGACTATCCTGAGGATGCTTTAATAAATAAGGGCCTCCAACCAGGGCTTCGGGCTAATTGCGTAAACAGTAGCAATGGCTTTCATTGTGACAGTTTCTGAGCAACATTCATTGCGTTATTTCCGTTGTGAACAGACAATTTATTCGAACATATGAAGCAATGGATTAGCAATATCCTTCAAAATGATTCAGATTGAGATTCCTCCACAATCATTCATTCGGTCAAGTCATTGTTATTCCAGTGCGAAAGAGAGGGATGGAGCTATACAGGATAATAATAGCACCATCAGTGGCGGGGCAAGACCTAAATTTGATGTGGGCAAGATATATTTTGCGAGGCCTTCTGATGGATAATGCAAGAGGACGTGTTTTGTTGAGAGAAAAAAAATGTTGATACTCAAATTTTTATTAATAAAAATGCAAACATCTTCATTGTAATTATTTTACACTAGCTGCGCCCCGCAGTTTCACCCGCAAATGTTTCGATCCCGTGGGAATATCGGAATGAAAAGTAGCCTATGTCCTTTCCCGGGACACAAACTATCTCTATACCAAATTTCATCTAAATCGGTTCAGCGGTTTGAGCGTGAAGAAGTAACAAACATATAAACACACACACACACTCACAAACTTTCGCCTTTATAATATTAGTGTGATAGTGTGATTGCTAGATGAGTAATTATATCTATATTTGCGTTCGCGGGCTTTCGAGGCGCGAGGCCCCTTGGACCGCGAGGCCGTAGGCGGTGGCCCACGTCGCCTACGCCCTACGCCGCCTCCTGCACCATCTCTTTTTCGCGTCGCCGTCGAGGCAAGCATGGCTTATTAAAACCTAAGCGTATTCGCTACCGTCTGCGGTAGAGAAAACCGAGTGAGTATGCGGTAATACATATTATTGTTCACGGTCACCCCAAAGCGGATTTCACACTAGCCGCGGAACTTGATACTAAATACCTGAGAGAAACCCGCGCGGTATGTACCTCTACCCACAGCGGCAGCGAATACCGCTTAGGTTTGAAAATTGAATAGACCTTTGACAGTTCACAATGTCTGCTCCGGATCGACCATTCATTCATTCATTCGACTCACCTACCTACTCCTCACTCTCATTCCTACATCACCTACTTATAGAATAGATATAATCATTTTCCACAGACTCAGCATCTGCCTGCGTCAGTGCTTTTCCCACAATGTTGGGCTCGGCTTCCAGTCTAACCGGTTGCAGCTGAATATCAGTATTTTAGATAAAACAATTGCCTATCTGAGCTCCACAATGCAGTAGGTATTAGTTATTCTGTGGTTATACTGAGTTACACGATAGAATATAGAAAGATATTTAGAAGCCAGATAATCGACAACGAGTCTTGTCCTCTTTTTTTTATGGATGGGAAATCATCAAATGACCCGTCCCGCTCTGGGTGGAGCGGAAGGGAGTGTCAGACTCTTACTGACTAAAACCCACCCGTGTTCCTTCGTTAGCCCTTTATGTTCCGGGGTAGCGGTAACCCTTTCGGACAATCGCGCACCCCCGGCAGGCTTCGGCCCTGGTCTTGTCTTCCTTGACAAGACTCGTTGTCGACTTTCCGGCTTCTAAACACCCGTGACAACTGTCAAAAATCGACGAATTACAGCAGGGACCAACTGCTGAACGTTCTTTCCGAGGCACGGAGACCTATCGGTATGTACCTAAAGATGGTCACCCATCCACGACCCGACCGCGGCAAGCGTAGCGTAACCTTCGATTGAACCGTCTGGCTGTTATAGCCCCACAAAAAAAACGACCCAGACATTAACCAAAAAAACCTAAGCGTACCATAGAGCCGTAACAAACAGGAAAAAAGAACCTGTTTTCGGAGTAAATAAGTACCTAGCTTAATTAGTATTCATTTGTGCTCATGAAGTTAGTAATAAGTCGTCTGTCGACATGCAAAGATGTACATAATATATTCAAATATTACGTAAATAATAATAAATTGTAGAAACATGTTTTTCGATAGTGTATTGTTTTTATTTGTAAGTGTTTTGACCGTGGAGTGTGCGTACGACCGGATTGAAGGTTCGTCGAACGTTAAATATTCTTTTGTTTATGACTAAATGACCCGGCGAGCTTCGTACCGCCTCAGAATCATTATCGAAATCAGTCAATCCGTTCTCGACATATCAGAAAACCGTTCCATACAAAACGTATTGAGTAAATGAATCACCTTCATTATTTTTTTCGTGAACTTTTCCCACGTTTTATTTAGTTATTCTGTAATTCGGGGCGAAGACAAATCCAACAAACCATAGATATAAATGGTGTAAGCAACCCTTCTTTGTTTTATTTAAGTATATAGATTTTAATATCTACCTACGTACGTACCTACTTAATAACTAATAACCATCTTAGATTTTATTCATGCGTTCACTGACAGCAACGTAACCATTGGATCTAGAAGAATGAAATTTTGCAATGAGTGTCTCAAATATCGTAAGTTTGAGCACTATAAGGAAGGATTTTTGAAAGTCCACCACATATAACAAATAGGGAATAAAGAAAGAAATAGACATTTATTTCGGAGGAGGAGCTCATGTCTAAGTAATAACAGCCGCACGGGTCGGTCGATCAGGTTAAGCTGCGCTTGCCACGGTCGGTTCGTGGATGGGAGACCATCTTTACATACCGAGACCCTTCCCGTTCCGTGCCTCGGAAATGTCCCGGCTGTCATTCTTAGATCGTTGAGAGTCTGACAACAAGTCTAACCAAGGGGTACCGTGTTACCCAGTACCTAACTGGGTTGTGGAGGTCAGATAGGCAGTCGCTCCATGTAAAATACTGGTATTCAGCTGCATCCAGTTAGACTGGAAGCCGACGCCAATTTAATATACTTAGTTAGGAAAAGCATAGACTATATAATAGTTTAGACAAATTGACATTTATTTAGCACAGACTAGAAGACACACAATACACCATGTGAACCTCCTGACTATGTGTGCAGCATCCAAGAGTAGGTACTGCTTTCTGCATCCATATTCATTGATCCAAGAGAGCCTTATATGTATAGTTTCTAAACATGTAAACAAAACAAATATTAGTTCTTGGAAAAACAACTATCAAAACCCATTCCTAAAGTTCAGTTTGCGCTACAACATCAGACTTTATTGGCCAAGTTGACTTGTCTTGTCTTGAGGTAGGTAGATAAAGCTAAATACTTACATGTAAATAACAATGGCCGCTCGAAAATGAATAAAATCGATTTACAAGAACATTTATTTTAAGACGAAAACAAACATTTACTTAAAATAAATGTTCTTGTATACCTATCGATTTTATTCAATTTCGAGCGGCCATTGTTGTTTACATCTTTGGCAAATTTAGCGCGGGAAAATAGGTAGGTACTTAGATTAAAAACTAAAATGTCCGGACTTTTTTGCAAATGGCCGGATAAAAATCCAAAACTGTACCTGTTCTGTACCGTACGTTTACGCAGAAAATAAAATTTCTTGGTATCCAGAAAGTTACATTTAAATGAAGTCTACCTACGTATTAACATTTTCAGGAGAAGTATGCCAGGCAGAGGAAGCCGTGGGCAAGTGTGTGCACATCTACAAATGTCTGTCATCAATGCTAGACATTCAGAAGAAGAATAACCCGCCGGTAAGAACCTTACATTATTTAACTTTTAGACGAGGAGATGGCCGATGGACTTGGCTTGTGGCTAAGTAATATCAGCCGCACGGGTCGATTGATCAGGTTAAGCTACGCTTGCCGCGGTTGGTCCGTGGATGGGTGACCATCTTTACATATCAAGACCCTTCCGTGCCTTGGAAAGCACGTTAAGCCGTTAGTCCCGGCTGTCATTCGTGGATCTTTGACAGCCGTTACGGGTCGTCAGAAGCCCGAAAGTCTGACAACCAGTCTTACCAAGGGGTATCGTATTACCCAGTAACTGGGCTGTGGAGGTCAGATAAAATACTGGTATTCAGCTGCATCCGGTTAGACTGGAAGCCGACCCTAACTTAGTTGGGAAAAGGCTAGGCAGATGATGATGGCTGATGAAGTAAACCTGTGACCGAATGGTTGCCAAGTTTAGGCCCATAGATAAATGACATTTCTATGGTTAGGCCAATGAAACCAGAGGGTCTTCCTCCTTCTTTCATATCGCTTGTCCGGAAGAATACAGTATCATGTCAAAATTTGGCACTAACTGACTTAATAATACAGTTCGACTAAAAAAAGTACGTTCTACCTTTTAAATTAGGTCGAAAATCGCTTTCACCTTGAATAAAAAAAATAGGGTACATACTAATACATATTAATAATAAAAATAATCTGTTTATCTTATGGATATACCACAATATTTTGAGTTAAAAACTTTAATCGCTTCTCCTGAAAAAGTACGTTTTTAGAGTTAATACAGTATTCTTGCGGGCAAGCGATATATCTATGGTCTGGTCTTCTCCCAAAGCATGTATTCCGTAGTTTCAGTGAAAGTTACGGCGGCTTCCTTCTCCTTATCACCTAAGGACATAAGATTAGTTTGGGGCCCGAACTAAAATAAATTAAAAACAAGCTTTTGGTTAAATGCGCTGAAAAGAATAAAATAAACTTTTCCTTTAAAACTTTTACTAGGTATCAAATTATAACGTCATTACACAATTATCCATACTAATCACACTATCACACTAATATTATAAAGGCGAAAGTTTGTGAGTGTGTGTGTGTGTGTTTATATGTTTGTTACTTCTTCACGCCTAAACCACTGAACCGATTTAGATGAAATTTGGTATAGAGATAGTTTGAGTCCCGGAAAAGGACATAGGATAGTTTTTATCCCGATATTCTCACGGGATCGACATTTACGCGGGTAAAACCGCGGGGCGCAGCTAGTGTGATATAAAAGCTTGCTTGCTGCAATATCTACCTAGATAGACCAATCTTGTTTTGGAACTTGTTTTTTTACAATAATGAGAAAAACCCACGGTAAGATGCGTCGTCGGAATAAATTACAGATGTAATAATTAGGTACTTACTTATTATTAAATGTAACTGCTGTTCTCGTTTGCTGCGACCTTCAAACCTCTATGAATATATTATTAATATAATGAAGTCACTGTCCATTCCAAGGTTGCCTGGAAGAGATCGCAGAAAGCGATAAGGCCGCCCATTGTATATTTTGTAGTGTTTGATGTATTTTTTTCATGTTTTTTGTGGTGTACAAACAAAGAAAGAAAATACGTTTATTTGCGGTGAAAATGACGCAAGAAAGAACATAAACACAAAAAATTAAATAAAAAGGTAGGGGGAAACATGCGTCACATCCACGCAAAACGGCTATCGCTTAGCATTATGCTGCGACCCTATGCAAGACAGAGCCCCAGCGGGTTTTCAGCGACAGCCGCGGCACTGACGTAATGACGTCAATAAAGTATACATTATATAAATGATAATTTTGATGGCGTTGCGACGGATATATTTCAAAATGATATCATGATATTATAATGCATGTACTAGAAATATTTGCACGACTGATAAGTCGAATACAGTGAGACTGAAATTATTTTACCATGTTATACTCGTATTGTAAGTAGGTATTCTGACAAATAAATACAATTTCATTTCATTTCAAAATAAAAAATCTAAATATAAATTAGGCTGAGAATCAGTAGTTTTCGACGTTTATTGCCCGTGGTCCGACCGCGTAGTTCTACTAGTAGGACCATAGATATATGAAAGAAGAGTAAGACCAAGGGCATTTTTCTTTTCGCTGGTCGAACGTTAAAATTACATAAGACAGTCCGCCGGCCAGCCCGCTTTCACCAGTTCCTAGTGCTTTCGCTGGGAAGAAGAAGTGGCGCAACAAACTCTATGACAGCGGCAGAGCCATGTGGCTGTTATTACTTAGCCACAAACGGTTTGTGGCTAAGTAATAACAAACCCCTCAAGCATTAAATACCTTCTTTATATGTTTCAGATATGTTCATTCCGAAGCAATGACCCGGTTGTATGCTGCGTCGACTGCGAATTGGTTAACGACACGAGGTAAGTAACTATTATAAGACGAGATTTCGGTCGTCCGGGGCTTGTAGCTAAGTAAAAACAGCCGCACGGGTCGTTCGATCAGGTTAAGCTACGCTAGCCGCGGTTGTTTCGTAGATGGGTGACCATCTTCACATACCGAGACTCTTCCGTGCCTCGGAAAGCTCGTTAAGACGTTGGTCTCCGCTGTCATACGTGGATCTTTGACAGTAGTTACGGGTCGTCATAGAAGCCCGAAAGTCTGACAACCAGACTTACCAAGGGGTGTCGTATTACCCAGTAACTGGGTTGTGGAGGTCAGATAGGCAGTCGCTCTATGTAAAATACTGGTATTCAGCTGCCCCCAATATAGTCGGAAAAAGGCTAGGTGTTGATTATGATAATAGGCGCGAATCGTCCTCTTTTTATTAACCGACTTCTAAAAAAGGAGGAGGTTCTCAATTCGAATGTTTGTATGTTTTTTTTTTTTTTTTGTGTTTGTTCGCGCATAACTCCGACGCTTGC
The DNA here is from genome assembly GCA_945859645.1 of Amphipoea oculea. Taxonomy (NCBI): domain Eukaryota; kingdom Metazoa; phylum Arthropoda; class Insecta; order Lepidoptera; family Noctuidae; genus Amphipoea; species Amphipoea oculea. The sequence goes on along the minus strand of OX243891.1, from coordinate 9,526,255 downwards.
CAACCGATTTGAAAAAATCTTTTTTTTTTGTTAGAAAGGGTATACTTCCCAAATGGTCCCATGAAAATTTTATCGAAATCGAACAAGCGGTTTTTGAAAAATCAACAAAAATCTAAAAATTTATCTACATTCTCCACATTAACGATTTTTTTGTTTACTTTTTTTTGTGGGGTAGGTACAACTAAAAAGTGAAAAATAAAAACTTTTTTACAAAAAAAAAACAACCGACTTCAAAAAAAACACTACAAAGTGATAAATAGCATAGCGGCAACCAGTCGGTTATCTTTTAAAGTGAAGGCACGTGAACATATTCGGCAGAAGTTGGCCGTAACATCCCAGCGCTGATTTGCTGGATTCGTTTTCTCCTCTACCGATCATTTTTCCCCTGAGAGTTCATTTGGTTTATATGTATGTATGTATGTATCTGTGTATATATTGTATTTTATATTCATTTCCTAGCTAGTTCTCCTGTATGTTGCACCTGCCATGTTTTGTCTCTGCATCACCCTAAGGTTGACTGGTAGAAAATGCCTCAGGCATTAAGTCCGCCTTTTTACAGTATTTTTTTTTTTTACTTGTGCATAAAGTTTTAATAAATAAATAAATAACTTTAATTTCGGAAGTCGGTGTCAAAAAACGAAAATGCGGAACCAACGACACCGACTTCCGAAATTAAAGTTATTTATCACTTTGTAGTGTTTTTTTTGAAGTCGGTTGTTTTTTTTTTGTAAAAAAGTTTTTAATGGAGAGCGAGTGCCACATGAGTGCATGTTCCATAAGTTGTGTGAAATCATGATTTGCGTTTTTATTTCAGAAATGCAGTTATAGACAATGATGGAGGAGTATTCTTTAAAAACGGACAAAAGACGAGAGATAGTAAGTTTTTAAAATGTCTCTGAAGGATCTCCGGACACTGGGAACCCCGGGGAATCGGCGGAAGTAAAACCACGTCAATCGCGTAACGTATTTATTGAGAGACTGGCTCACACATGCAAAGTTGTACATACCCACTTATAGAAATATAAAATATAGAACTACCTACATCACACCTCCACACTTAAACTTCTAGTATATAACTAATATCGGAAGTTATAAAACAAAACGTTAACATTAACTAACACACTAACTTAACCTAATTATAACTAGACTTTTACTCTATGTACTATAATAATATTAACAATATATTCTTACATCTAATCGAACTCAAATCCATATCTAACCGGTTTCTTGCGAATACGGATGGGACGGTTCACGGAATCCGGAACGGTCGCGGCCGTTGGCGATGATTTACTGCCGACTGGTGGTGACGATGGTGCCTTACGGGTTGGTGAGGTCTTAGTGACTGCTGTATCCACCGCGTCACTCACTACTGGGCAGTCACCCCCGACTTCGCCCCTACTCGTCCCCTCACGAACCCTTGGCTCTGATATACTTGGAGACAGCTGTTGCTTTTGCGGTTCAACGACATCCCCACTGACTTGTCCCTCGGACCTTACGTCTGGGTACATTCTACTTGAACGTCGAGTTCTATGCCTAATTTGATCGCTATGCCGTGTGAGAAGTCGACCATCATCGCTGTTTACTACATAACTACGTGAACCTTGTTGGTTTACTACCGTTCCTTTTAACCACTTGTCTTTGCTACCGTAGTTCCTGGCCCATATCGTATCACCAACGGTGTGTTGCAATGGTTCAGTGCCCGAACTCATTGACTGCTGACGCTGCACCCCTTCCACCCGGTCCTGACGCGCGCGGTCTGCGCGCAAAAGGTCTAACCGGGAACGCAACGGCCTACGTTGCAACAGCATGGCGGGACTTTCCCCTGTAGTGCTTTGAATACTATTTCTATACGCTAGTAGGTATGTCTGTAATGCTGTGTCGATGTCTACTGCCTCTCGGACTGCCTTTTTTATTGTTCGCTTACATAATTTGACGGCATTTTCTGCTGCCCCGTTTGAAGCTGGATGATATACTGGGGAATACGACTGCTTAATACCGCTCAATTTTAAGAATTCTCCTAACTCCGTACTAGTAAATGGTGGGCCCTGGTCGGATACAACCTCCAAAGGCAAACCGAATCGCGCAAATAATGACCTCATAACCTTAATGACTGCCGAAGCATTTGTTTTATTCATTTCAAAAATTTCAATCCACTTTGTACTGGAATCTATAACTACGAAAAACGTTTTTCCCTGGTATGGGCCTAAAAAGTCTACATGTAATCTACTCCACGGCTGGGCTAAATACGGCCAACTGCGTGGTGCAGCCTGCGGCGGCGCAGCTGCTTCCATCGCACATGTTTCGCAAGAGCGGCATGTCGATTCGATGTCTGCGTCTATATTGGGCCACCACACAAAACTTCGAGCCATCGACTTAGTCTTAACTATGCCCATGTGGCTAACATGAAGCTCTTTTAGTATTGTGTCCCGAAGCGTTGGTGGTACAACAATTCTATAGCCCCACATAATACAACCCCGTTCCACATATAATTCGTGTCGCCTATTAAAGTACGGTTTCATCAGTTCGTCTGTGCAATGCGACGGCCACCCTGACTGTACGCTCACCATCACTCTACTAAGCACCTGATCCCGCGCAGTTGCTAGACGTACATCATCATTCGTCACCGGCAAAAAACTTTCTGCAAAATTTAAATAGGTATATTCACGCCCGATTTTATTCTTATCTGTTGGTTGAGACAGTCGCGACAATGCGTCGGCACAGTTTTTAGCAGACGCAACATATTCTATATCATACGAATAACCTGTTAATATTATTGCCCACCTTTGTAACCTGGATGCTGCCATAACCGGAATGCCTACTTTATTCCCGAAAATGTATGTTAAGGGTTTGTGGTCTGTTCTTAAAGTAAACTTCCTACCGTACAAGTACTGATGGAATTTTTTAACACCGTATATAATCGCTAATGCCTCCCTGTCTATTTGAGCATACGATCTCTCCGCGGAGTTAAGTGTGCGTGACGCGTATGCGATTGGGCGTTCGCCTTCCGGCGTGATGTGCGAGATGACGGCGCCTATCCCCGTGGCGCTAGCGTCTGTCGTCAGCACAAGCGGTAGCTCCAGGGAGTAATGCACAAGCACTTCACTCGTGCTCAGTGCCCGCTTAACCCGAGCAAAGGCTACCTCACAAGCATCGCTCCATACGTACTTCACCCCGGCACGCAACAAATTATACAATGGTGTAAGGATCGAACTTACATTTTTTATGAACTTACCATAATACATGACCATCCCAATGAAAGCTTTCAACTCCGACACGTTCCTCGGTGTCGGAGTTTTAACAATTGCTTCCACTTTGTCTTTGCACGTGTGAACACCTTCCTTACTTATTACATACCCTAAATATTCGAGCGATTCCACAAAGAAAGAACATTTTTCTTTTTTTACTTTCAAGCCACTCGACTTCAGGCGTTCAAAAACTTTATGTAGGCTACTTAAGTGTTGGGGTGTGTCCTTTCCTGTTATAATAATATCATCTAAAAAAACTCCTACGTGGGGTATATCTGCAAACAATTGTTCTAAACTTCGTTGAAATATTCCTGGGCTCGACGCCAGCCCATACACTAATCGTTTATACATGAAAAGCCCCTTATGTGTGTTAATTACCGCGTATCTCCTAGTATCATCCAGTTCAAACTGAGCGTATGCCTGTGACAAATCGATTTTACTAAATCTTTCGCCTCCGTGCAACCGAGACAAAAGATCTTCTACCTTAGGTAATGGATAACGGTCGACTTCTAACACTTTGTTCAAGGTTAGTTTAAAATCGGCACAGACTCTAATGGTACCATCTTTCTTGACTACCGGCACGATTGGTGTTGCCCAGTCTGAGTGGTGGACGGGAGTGAGGATGTCGTCGCGTACCAGCTGTTCCAGTGCGCGCTCAACCGGCTCCCGCAGCGCGTACGCCAACGGGCGCGCGCGCAGGAACATCGGCCGCACCCCCTCGCGCACGTGGATGCTCACTTGTCCTCCCGTGAACCGCCCCAGGCCATCCGCAAACACCTCATCGTATCTGGAACTGAATTCCGAGAAATTAAAATCCAAATTTCGATTATTATTGACTTTATTATAATGCATAGTCGCCACCGATATATTTAGCTCCGCTAACCACTGTCTACCTATTAAAACGGTATTTCCATTGTCAATAACATATAAATCCAATATCTTTTCAGTATTATTATATTTAACAACGGGTTTGATAACACCTACAGGCCTAACTAGTTCACCCGTGTAATATCTTAAAACCAACTTAGTGGGTTTAATACATAAACTGGAAAACTTTTCCTGATATAATTGGTAATTAATGCACGAGATTGCACTCCCCGTGTCACATTCCATTTTTAAGTCACAACCGTGCACACTTACAGAAATCATAATAGGTTCACACTGTCCAAGTGATAAGCGATTAATAGGTACTATTACCTCGTCACTGTCGCTCCCCGTCGAGTAAGCGCCACACCTGTCGTCGCTGCCATGCCCGCCTTCTTGTATGTTATTTAAGAAATTATTCTTGGTCAACTTCGGACACATCCTCTTCAAATGTCCCTCCTGGGTACAAATTCTACACACATACAGTTTGAATTTACACGTATTCGAATTGTGTTTGCCTCCACAGACTTTGCATTCCTCATTTTTAGCGCCCGCTCGAAGTAAGTTGTCACCCGCTCCGCCTATGGTACTTGGACCGCCGCCGCCGGATTGTCGTGAGTCACGCGTCGAGCGAGTGTTTCGCCTCGCGGCCGGCCGATAGCCACCGCCGCCGCCGCCTCCCAACGCCCCGCGCCGTCCTCCGCCGCCGTCATGCCCGATCTTATGAACGGGTATGGACTCCGCATCCGCTGCACTGCCGCCGGTCCTTCTTCTCGTACCGTCTTCCACTATTGCCGCGTTTGTCTCAGCCGCCTCCATCGATAAGGCCAGCTTATACGCCCGGTCGATACTGATGCTGTCGTCTTCAGTAAACAACTTCTGCCGAATGTCATCGTTTACTAAGCCGCACACAAATTGATCTCTCATATTTTCTTTTAAACTGTCCGCCGTAAAAGAACAATCTTTACTCAGCCTTTTAAGCTCCGAGAAGTACGTCGCGATATTTTCACCAGGTTTTTGAATCCGTTGCCGAAATTTGAACCTCTCAGCGAGCATACACGGTTTGGGGTTTAAGTGTCCTTTCATTACTGCTATTAACTCCGAATAAGTCTTTGTAGATGGTTTAACGGGTGTGCATAAATTAACCATTAACTCATATGCACTATTACCAATGACCGTAATTAAAGTTGCGACTTTTAATTCACTTTTTACACTGTTGGCAATAAAGTATTGATCTAATCGATCCACATACGTGTCCCAATTGTCTTTCGTTAGGTCAAACGCACCGATCTTTCCAACCGCCATTTTAAGTCCGTGATGTAACTTTACACCGCACCTTTTGAGTTTTCTGGTCGCAACATAAAATTCACACGCGTGTAATCACTTAATCGTCGCCACTGAAGGATCTCCGGACACTGGGAACCCCGGGGAATCGGCGGAAGTAAAACCACGTCAATCGCGTAACGTATTTATTGAGAGACTGGCTCACACATGCAAAGTTGTACATACCCACTTATAGAAATATAAAATATAGAACTACCTACATCACAGTCTCAAACAGGGTTACTTGTTACCTCACGTCCTCACGTCCCAGCCGCCGCGGGAGACGCTCCGGGCTTCGGGAGCCGCGTGACGACTCCCGGCCACCGTAGGCGCGGGCCTGCGGGCGGAGAGTAATGGGTAGCTCACCGTCCGGGCAGGGGCAGGCCGTACCGGACGGCGCGTACGTGTTCCACGCGCGCCTCAAACAGATGTCAGCATAAAGGAAGGGGCCTGTTAGGGCCGAAGCTTGCCGGGGGTGCGGGATTATCTGAAAGGGTTACCGCTACCCCGGAACACAAAGGGTTAAGGAAGGAACACGGGTGGGTTTTAGTCAGTAAGAGTCTGACACTCCCTTCCGCTCCACCCAGAGCGGGAGGGGTCATTTGATGATTTCCCATCAAAAAAAAAAAAGGGTTACCTGCAATTCGACGTACTTATATCCGTCAGGAGCTGATAGGGGGGGCCTAAAAGCAACAAATTGAACCCTCCATATGTATGGCCGAAATTCAATACTTTTCGAGATAAGTACCTATTTGAAACATTTTTGAAGCGTAAAATGAAAATGTTGGTATACAGGGTGAAATTGAACTCATGCGACAAATCCAAATGGGAGATTGTACTCATTATTATGAACAACTTTTACTATGGGACCAACCCTAAAATCGCGAAAAAAAAAACAGCTGTTCCCTACATTTATGTTCGCATAACTCATCAAAATGTAGGGAACCGCTGATTTTTTTTTCGCGATTTCAGGGTTGGTCCCTTAGTAAAAGTTGTTCATAATAATGAGTACAATCTCCCATTTCGATTTGTCGCATGAGTTCAATTTCACCCTGTATTATTCGCAAACGTAAGATATTATTAGCGAAAACGATCTTACTTCGTTTTCTCTTAGCGTTCTTTCTGACTTATTTTTGTTTTTGGTTGGCTCCTAAGGGTCTTAGCGTGATGTCAAGTATCCTATAGCCTTCCTCGAGAATCGGGCTATCAAATTCAAAAAGAATTTTTCCAATCCGACTGGTAGTTCCGGAGATTAGCGCGTTCAAACAAAGGAATACTTCAGCTTTATTATTAGTATACATATAGTAGGTAAAATATCCAGGATGAAATTTTAATCACCGTTTTCCTCATAAGGGGTCATTGTACTCATCATTAAGAATAACTTTTACTATGGGACCAAACCAGAAACCGTGAAAAAAAAATCAGCTGTTCCCTACATTTAAGTTCGTATAACTCGTCAAAATGTAGGGAACAGCAGACTTTTTTTCGCGATTAATTTTTCAGCTTTATTATTAGTATAGTAGGTATACAGGGTGAAATTTTAATCACCGTTTTCCTCATAAGGGGTCATTGTACTCATCATTAAGAATAACTTTTACTATGGGACCAAACCAGAAACCGTGAAAAAAAAATCAGCTGTTCCCTACATTTAAGTTCGCATAACTCGTGAAAATGTAGGGAACAGCAGACTTTTTTCGCGATTAAGTTGTTCACAATGATGAGTACAATGACCCCTTAAGAGGAAAACGGTGTTTCACCTGTGTAGATAAAGATTTTCCTTCCTCATTTTAGTAAGTCCAGTGTTAAAGGACGCCAGATAGCCTATTTATAATTATCATAACCCACTACTCTAAAGACGTTGAGAGGAAAATATCGTGAAGAAACCGGTATGTCATAGAACAAAAAATTCGAAGAAATATGACATCCACCAACCAGAGGGGTAATTCTCGTAATTTTTAGAACGTTCACAGTCTGATCTCAGTCTCAATCTGTCAAAAATACCTCTAATTTCCCTATATTTTGACAAGTTTTTGACATTTGTTTGTCGCCGAGATGAGACTGCGACTAGATTTTGAACATTTTAAATTACGAGAATTGGCCTTATGAACTGTGCCCACGCGGTGGATTATAGCCCACTCCCTGTCACAAAGAGGAGGCGTGTGTCCCAGCAGTGGAAACATTTGTGATTATGAGCACATATCCAGGCTCCAGGCCGCTACGATTTTCTAATGGAAAATCGAACACCAACGCCCGAATCCCGGACCAAAGGCAAAACCACCCCGGGTTCAATTAATAATGTAATAATAAAAAAGCCTGTGGGACAATTCCCACTGCTGGACAAAGCCCTTCCTATCCTATTCTCACTCAGCTCGATCCTGAGCCAAAATGGACCAAACCTTCCTAAAAGCGTCAACTTCGTTCCGCCATCTACGCCTGGATCTTCCGCGATGCCTTTGGACGGTTTCACTAACTAGTGGCGTGCATTGCATATAGGCATATACGCAGTGCCTACATCAATATATCAACATGAGCCTGTCAATTACATTTTAGTGTGTGTGCCCCACAATTAAGAAACTCACTAAATTATCATACCTAACAAAAAACATTATCTTCATACAAACACGCACGGCAGTAGGCAGTCGCCGGACGGCCTACTCGGCTCCCGTACTATTCGCACATTGTCATTGGTCTTTATTTGTTCAAGTTAATACGACAAAATTAAAAATACGTACTCCTCACGCGTAATACCATGACGTTCGACCTTCGCAATTTTATCACCCTTAAGTAGGCATGCCTACTTAAATAACCACACTTTTGACCTCACTTTTTTTCTGATTAGTGACCGCGTTTGCCTAGACTAGACCCGGCCTAGTGCCTACCTATTCTGAACACCAATGCACGCCACTGTCACTAACCCATGCTGTGGTGGTCTTAGCCCGCAATGCATCCGACTTGCGACCTAGTTCCTTTTAAGCTTGGCTGCTTTTTGTCTTAAAGCGCAGCATCGTGTTACGTATCCGGTCATTAAGTGGAACTCCAAGGACACTGCGCTCCATCCCTCGCTGGAAATTGTCAACCGAAAAATCACTGACAAAAATCGGTAATGTTAGCATTATTTCAGAATGCCTCGAGCACTTGACTTACCTGCCCTACCCCTGCCAGACGAACGGTCTGGAGCGTGTATGGGACAAGCGGAGACGGTGCTATTCGTACGAGACCACCTTCCATACAGTCGTGGTGGGAGGACATGATGCTCTGAGGTCCAGTTATCCACATATGGTAAGACTGGTCTCATTTATAGCATATAGTAGTCTGTACTGCTGTTTGTGAGCTGATATAGATATGGGGAACAGGGTGTAAAGTTCACTCATACTCTATAGAAAAGGGAGGATCCTCCGACCAGACGGGTGTTGTGTCTGGCGGGCAACTGCCCGATGATTCATGTCGGGCTGTTGTGTCTATGCTAGTTGCGCGGTAAACTCTGCTTGCGAGATGCAGGATTTGCGTGACGTCAGTATGACGCGTTGTTCGCATGTGGCGTTGTAGATACCACTACAAGTTTGTCTGCAGAATAAAAGGTAAAATAAATATAATATGCGTCAACCGAATTCAACCGATACGGTCTGGGGTCTACAGTTATTTTACCTTTATTTAAACAGAATGTCCCAGGAAACCTGTACCAGCGAAGGTCTGTGGTTAGGGGACACTAATACCCATCGATTGGACCCCTATGTATGTTCCGCGATATTTTGTAGTTTTCGAGAAAAGTTGAAAATCATCATCATCTCATCGCCGCAAGGTTGCCTGCCTGTCGGTCTTCTACAGACTGTACTTCGGTGAGTGTGCCCAAGAACTCCACGACCTCATTCCACCGGCCCCCTTCTACCTTCGGACATCCAGGCGCACTGCAAGTTACCATCCCTACCTGGTTGCTGTTCCACCAATTCGCACTAAGCGTTTGCAAATGTCGTTTATAATGCGCACAGCAAAAGAGTGGAACTCTCTACCTGCGTCTGTTTTTCCGAGCGCATACAACCCGAATCTCTTTAAAGTGAGAGTGAACAGGCTTCTTCTGGGTAAGCTCGCTCCATCGTCGACTTTGTCTCTGTCACCTTTGACCTAGGCTAGAGTCAAGAGCAAGCCCATTTCAAATAATAAAAAAAAAAAAACAAGTGTCTCAAACAGAAATTTTAACCTTGTGGTCAAATTCTGAGCTACTAGTAGTTAGATTTGTTTTGTGTTTTATAACAGGTAACACACAATTCTAGCCATAATACTGACGAAAATATCTCAAAGAAACAGCATTCAGAAAAAGTTATGACTAAAACCGCCCACAATTAAAAAAAAACTGGAATAAAACAACAAAAAATAATTTTCGAAAACTACAAAATATCGCGGAACATACATAGGGGTCCAATCGATGGGTATTGGTGTCCCCTGACCGCAGACCTTCGCTGGTACAGGTTTCCTGGGACATTGTTCTCTGATTCAGTTTATCAACCTCTATACAGGGTGAAATTGAATTCATTGGCATCCTTTTAAGGGGTCATTGTACTCATCAATATGAACAACTTTTACTATGCGACTAAACCAAAAATCGCGAAAAAAAATCAGCTGTTCCTTGCATTTATGTTCACATAACTCGTCAAAATGTAGGGAACAGCTGATTTTTTGTTCGCAATTTCAGTTTTGGTCCCATAGTAAAAGTTGTCTGCAGGAATACTGATCATCCCAATATTTCGCTAGGGCCTTCCCTGATGTCGTTAACTTGGAGCAGCTGTTTTTATTCTCTCCTAAAATATTAATTGTGTACATTTCCAGACGTTGCTTGGATACGGCAATGACGAGGATTCAGCCCAGTGGCTGTGTGGAGGCTCGCTGATCAGTGAGAGGTTCGTCCTAACTGCCGCGCACTGCTTGTCGGAGTCTGCTGTGTAAGTAATTACATTCATTTCTTTTTAGGGTTCCGTACCCAAAGGGTAAAAACGGAACCCTATTACTAAGGGTCTAAACAGACGGACTGTATTTCAGCCGCAACATCACAGTTTGGATGCAGTTGCCTTAACTGCTTCGAAACCTATTTATGTCAACTGCATCCAAACTGCGATGTTGCAGCTGGCATGCAGTTCAAATGCAGTCCGTCTGTTTAGACCCTTAGACTTCGCTGTCAGTCCGTCCGTCCGTCTGTCTGTCACCAGGCTGTATCTTAAGAACCGCGATAGCTAGACAGTTGAAATTTTCACAAAATATGTATTTCTGTTGCCGCTACAACAATAAATAAGTACTAAAAACAAAATAAAATAAATATTTAAGGGGGGCTCCCGTACAACAAACGCGATTTTTTTGCCCTTTTTTGCTCGATATCAATAATGGTAACAGGTAGGCACTTGAAATATTCACAAAATACTCAGTTGTATTTTTACTTTAATAATAAAATTAAAATAAAATAAATATTTAAGGGGGGCTCCCATACAACAAACGTTATTTTTTTTATATTTGTAGTGTTAAATATTGTACGGTGGTACGGAACCCTTCCTGTGCAAGTCCGACTCGCACTTGTTTTAACCTTTGCTGTCCGACTCCTGGGCAAAGTCGTGCCTTCTTCCAGTTTTGTCAGAACCTATCCAGCTCGTCGCGCATCCCCTATGTGGTCTGCCGCGACTCCACCTCACAGTGTCAGGGCACCAGTTTTGTGCTGTTTGGCACAGTTTGTCGGGAGACATGTCCTGCCCAGTCCCATTTAAGTTGGGCAGCCTTTTGAGCCACGACAGTTATCTGTTTTGGAGCGCAGTATTGTGTTTTGAATGAATTTATTTCTTTATACCAAGATATTTCAGGTAAATCGAGCAAAATCGAGCCCGCGACTCCTTTGAGTACTTTTCGCTATTCCTCATAGTTTAGAATTTGGCCATCCACGCCCACTTGAAAAATTCACCCGGTATACAACAGCCCGTCATCAATCGTCGGGCAGTTGCCCGCCAGACACAACACCCGTCTGGTTGGAGGACCGTTTTCTATGGAGGATGAGTGAACTTTACACCCTGTTCCTCATACCTCTATACAATGACCAAAATAACCTTTTCTGCACAGAGGACCAGTTCGCTTCGTGGCCATGGGTATTCTCAGGCGGTCAGACCCTGGCGAGCTCTGGCACATTCGCAATGTAAAGAGGGCCATCGCACACCCGGAGTACAAGCCACCTTCCAAGTACCATGACATCGCGTTGTTGGAAACTGCTACACCGTAAGTTTTTCTTTATATTATTGAGTTTAGCATACGTCATGTTCGTGAACGGGCGCCGTCAGTAGGGACTGGTCATCTCTTAACTGCCATGGCTTATTTTAATTTCTGAATTGTTTTTTGTTTGTTTTTGTCTTTCCACATCGTTCTCGCATGTATATAAGGTGATATAAAAATATCTGCCACGGCTTCAATGGGAGACAGTAACACCCTCCTATGTAAAAGCTGCGTCCTTGAATAAGCATAAGTAATGTGGAGCTGGAGATGTACATGAACCTTAACATATCATCACGCCTTTAATCCTCAAAGGGTTGGGCAGGGGTGTACCTTCATATAGTACTTACACCCACATTTCGCCAGTTATTAAGTGAAATGTAAAAGAGGGCGAGCCTACTGCCGCCAACCGGGCACAAATCCAGACTCCAAGCTGTTTCTGAGAAATTTCTGATGGAAAAACCCTACCCGACCTAGGAATCGACTCCAGCTAGGACCTCATGCTCAGCAGTAACGCTTGCGACCACTAGACTAACGAGGAGATGTACATACCTCCCTTAAAATATTCGTCGGCACCCATGATGACCCCCCCAAAATCTTGGGCTGCGACCGCGCCTGAATGAAGGGTTCCGTAGTTGGGATGTATTTATCCCAAAAACAAAGTAGCTGAAAAACATGTCTCCCATACAATCAATTCATGATCATGATCAATTCTTTAAATTCTAAGTTTGTGATCGCAAAAAAAAACGCGCGTGAATATTGTTGAACGTGAATCGACATTAATAGTGCAACAAGTGAACTTTGAACTCACGAGTCGCAGCCCTAGCCGGAGCCTTAGGGTCCGTTCACACAGACCGGCTCGGAGAGGAGAGCAGATTTTTATCACGTTGAAAACAGAGTTTTTAGTATTTGTAGTAAGGTTTATTTTTGCATGTGCACTGCTTTTGTCATTAAGAATGCTTGAACGCGCTTGGTGTGAAATAATAAGAGGAGCTGACCGGCTCCGATCGCGTACTTTTTCTCGTTCGCGCAGCTGTTCGGCTCCGATTGCATGCTCTTTCTCGCTCGCGCAGCCGATCGGCTCCGATTGCGTGCTCTTTCTCGCTCGCGCAGCAGATCGGCTCTGATTGCGTGCTCTTTCTCGCTCGCGCAGTCGATCGGCTCCGATTGCGTGCTCTTTCTCGCTCGCGCAGCCAATCGGCTCCGATTGCGTGCACGCCGCCACAAAACTTGGACTGCGTGGAATACTGGTACTGCCTTTGTAGGGTATCCACCCGGCTCCGAGCGCATCCGACCGGCTGCGAGTGCATCCGACCGGCTCCGAGCGCATCCGACCGGCTGCGAGTGCATCCGACCGGCTGCGAGCGCATCCGACCGGCTCCGTGCGCATCCGCTTTCAGATAGCTTCCAGCCGGTCTATGTGAAATAGTTGGCGGCTCCGCTCCGACCAACTCTAAGCGTATACGATCCGGTCTGTGTGAAAAGAAAAATGCGCGCCGATGCTCTCCGAGCCGGTCTGTGTGAACGGACCCTTAGCCATTTGAGGTAGTACAGGCTCTTAACCGTTTGGACTAAGGTTAAGAGCCTATACTACCTCAAATGGCTTAGCGTGATCCTCCGTTATGTCGTAAATACTGCACCATTAATTTTAACACGCTGGTTAACGTGGTCGTGGTGGTGGTGTGGACACACCACCACCACCACGACCACGTTAACCAACCTTAATGATGAAAGTTCCACATCACCTTAACGTTCAAATTACAGAACGTATGTCACATAATTTCTCCGCTGATCATTTTGTTTTGCGATGTTTCAGATTTGCAACCGCATACAAGTTGTTTATAAGTACTTTCACTCTCGGGAAGGATGCCAAAGATTTCCAAATTCTCACAGTACCTATATTTCTTCGTTCCAGTGTGATTTTCAATAAAGACGTATTCCCAGCATGTCTGGACTACAACGATGAAGAGCGACTTGCAGCGTTCGCGACCGGCTGGGGCAAGCTTGGCAAGCACCGTCCGCTTGCTGATAGTCTTCAAGAGGTAAGAAGACAATTTTAATAGGTATAAAAAATAAGTTTAAAAACTAAAACCCGACTACTGAAAAGGATGAAACAAGAAAGTACCTTCCCGTGGTCGCATGCCGCTGTTTATACTTACATCATAGATTTATAATAACGTTATTATAAATCTATGACTTACATACTCGTAATATAAGCATGCGACCACGGGAAGGTACTTTCTTGTTTCATCCTTTTCAGTAGTGGGGTTTTAGTTTTTGAACTTATTTTTTTTTACGATAGAATATGAACCACATATTTCACAGATGGCGTTGAATTAAAGATGACGGTGTATCTAACTTATTTATGACTAATTTCGATAAGCAAGCGACTTGTTTTCTCCGCAGTCGTTGTCGCAAGACGCATATCGCTTGAGCGTGTAGCTCGTGGCCACGGGGTTTAGCGGTCATGTTGTCTTTTGAATTGGAGTATTTTTTGTATCGGGAAATAATAATGGTCCCGAAAAACAAATTAATCTCCAACGATCTGTGGCCGACTAAAAAAAATGGATCTTCGAATATCAAAACTAAACTTCCGAATAAAATACTGAACCTCCGACAAAATTACTAAGTTACCGACAACAGAGGTTTTGTCAAAATAATCATATTAAAATACGCGGGGCTACGTTCACTTAGGATGCAAGAGTGAGCGAAGGGCACCCCGAGGTTCGGTTTGGTTAGGTTACTTTAAGCCCTTCACATAGAAATAGGATGCAAGAGCGAGCATTCGCTCGCTCTTGCATCCTATTCGAGAATACAAATACCTTTGCCTAGGTATATATTAAAACGTAATTTAAGCTGGTAGAAAAGTATTATAGCAATAAACAGTCATGTTTATTTTTCGAAGATTTCAGTATCTCATTCGGTCGTTTCGTCATTTTTATTCGGACAAAAGTAGTCGGAATGTGAGTATTTTAGGCAGTAGATTTAATATTTTTAGTAAGGACAATTCTTATTTTTTTGTCGGAGCTTTTATTACTATCCTTTTGTATCCTATAACCATTTTTTCAGGTGAGCTTGATAAAGTTCTCAAAGGAAGAGTGCCTTAAGCAGTTCCCTCCTCACCGGCTTCTGAAAACGGGATACGATGCTAACACGCAGATGTGCTTCGGAGATGAGAGCGAGCCGAAGGACACTTGTGAGGTAAAATACATTTTTTATGTTTATTTGATTTCTCAGAAAAAAAAAACCGAGTGTGCTTATGACCACACGACTGAAGTGAAACTTCAAACGTATTTGGCTATGAGAGGAAGAGAGAAAGAAAATGTGCGCGCGCACTGCTTTCTCTTGCTTATATCCCCCACTCAACTCCCGTTCGCCTCGCCCGATCACACTTTTCGTAACGCTTACGTCACGCGTTCGCCGGCTTACTCCCCAAGTCAAGTGTGCGTAAAGAAGTTTCACTTCAAAAATCCGGAGTCTGGATTTGTGGCCGAAAATGAGCGTGTAGCCCGAAACTGTACAGACGGCAGCACATCAAGCTACCCCAAACTGTCAAATTTTCCCAATCAATTTTGAACCTTATTATGTAGCGATAAAGTTGAAAATCGATTAAAGAAATTTGACAGATTGTAGTAGCTTGGTGTGCTGGCGTCTGTACACACGGCGACATAACAAGCTATACATTTTCAGCATCCTTTTTGCGTTACACACACACTATCAATCTTAAACTGAATCATTTTGAAGGATATTGCTAATCCATTTCTTCATATGTTCGAAAGAATTGTCTGCTCAACAACGGAAATAACGCAATGAATGTTGTTGAACTGTCAAAATGAAATCCAATTCCTGATAGTGTGTTCCGCAGTTACCCCGCAGTTTTAGCTGATCTGGCATTGTATAGGCTTTTCGTACAATGGGAAGTCAAACTGGAAATGTATACCTACATAAGCTTGATATTTCGTCGTGCATACTCATCATCTGCCTAGCCTTATCCCAACTATGTTGGGATCGGCTTCCAGTCTAACCGGATGCAGCTGAATACCAGTATTTTACATGGAGCGACTGCCTATCTGACCTCCACAACCCAGTTACTGGGTAATACGATACGAACGTGAAGTTGGCGTGGTTTGAACTGTCAAAATACCATGCTTGACAACCATACGTGGTTTGCACGTGGTAAGATTGCGCGGGGAATAATAATAATTAGATACCATACAGAATTGGGCCCCATAGTAGGCCGGCCGCATATATCCGGTTTCCTGATCAGCACCCTAATTGTGTAGCACACTATCAATCGGAATCAGAATCATTTCGACGCCAATTGCTAATCCATTGCTTTATAAGTTCGAAAAATTTGTCTGCTCAACACGTAAATAAAGCAATGAATGTTGTTGAACTGTCAAAATGAAACCGATTCCGATTGATAAAGTGTTACGCAATTGCTGAAAATATAAGAACGTATGCGCTTAGAGACGATTTTGTACGAAGTGCGTGCATTCAGGGTCTCCGAATCTGAATTCCTGATCAGGAAAGCGAATCAGGTAACCGGACGTATGCAGCCAGCCTTATAAGTATCAATTTTATTTTCCGCAGGGCGACAGCGGTGGCCCTCTCCAAGTGAAGTCGGTGTTCTCAAAATGCTTGCACACGATAATAGGCGTGACGTCATTCGGCAGGGCGTGTGGTTACGCCGGTAATGCTGGCATGTACACCCGGGTCTACCCCTATTTGCCCTGGATTGAGAGTATCGTGTGGCCGGGGTGGTCTTAAGAAATAAATAGTTTAAAATGATGTTATATTTGTTTTATTTCACGTTATACATATCATCATTTCAGCCGAAAGACGTCCACTGCTGGACATAGCTACCTCCCCCAAGCTATGTGCTGGAGTTTATAGGAAGGGGTCCGTGGTGAAATAATACTGCACTAAATTGAATCTTCATAAGTGTTCAGGAAGTAATTGCGGGACTTCAGGTTTCTTCAGGAACTATCTGGTTGCTTGGATCTCACGAAACTAGGTAGGTATACCATGAGGAGAGCCCGAAATTTCTTCCTGATTTTAATCTTTAATTGTTTACAAATGAACTTAAATGCTATACAGGCCTATATCTATATACATATGGGACCCTAACGTGTCGCATTCGTTAGATTCCTTGTGAGACCACCTATATATTTAGGTATATATGTGTAGCGCGCATCACCACTGAAAGGTTATTGCAGGGCAAAAGTGAAAAAGGTCTTTCAGGCTAATTTATCTGAAAGTTATACACGGTGTCCCTGGAAGTATGGATCAAATCGAATAGGGGCGTGGGCAAGGTCATTTCCAAACTTTATAACCCTGAGAATGTCAGTGAATTTTTTTACGGTTCACAAGTTATGACCGATTTTTATTTTTTTTTTTCAATTACTTCGCTTAGTGCTCAAAGAAAATAATCATAAAAAATACTATCAGGGCTATCTAAAAAAAAATTGATAGCCCTGATAGTTTTCACGAATTCGATGTTTCTTCTCTTTTTTTTTAGTTTTTTTTTGCTAAAACGTTTGGAAATGACCTTGCCCACGTCCCTATTCGATTTGATCCATAATTCCAGGAACAGCCTGTATATCCGATTTCCACCCTGTAAATGGCAACTTTAAGCTGGGTCTGTTGAGCTAACGAAATGCAACATGCTGGTGATTATATCTTAGGTTTTCAGGGCGTGAAGCCGTGAAGCGCCAACATTCATCACCACTGCTCTCAAAACGGTGAAGGAAAACATCGTGAGGAAACCGGCATGTTCTAGAACCAAAAATTCGAAGACATGTGACATCCACCAACCCGCACTGGGCCCGCGTGGTGGATTACGGGCCACTCCCTCTCACAGAGAGGAGGCCTGTGTCCCAGCAGTGGGAACATTATAGGCTGATTATGCTTATCCCACGTAATAAATGAACAGCTCACTCCTAGCTCTGTTCACCTAAGTGTTTTTCGGTAAAATTTTAACAGAATACGCGTGCAGCTGTTCCCCGAGCATCAGGTGGAATGCCAGCTCAGCCCCCTTATTCACAAACACTCGATATGCTTCCGTATCGTATCGAACATTAATCGTTGTTATCGTAGGAGTCTTCTCAATGCTGTTCACAAGTCCAAAACCCGAAAATGTTGTCAGTTTAAATCAAATAGACGCCCGCTATTCTTCCAACAGCTATTTGCTGTTGAGGGGAAGTCAAATCAGGTTATCGAAGTGTCAGGTTTTCGATACGATAGCCTGTCGTATGGTTGTGAATCAGGGCTCAGTTCATCTAAGTTTTCGCGGTGATATTATTACAGAATACATCGACAGATTACATTGAATAGGCTTCCAGAGGCAATACGTCAATCTTTTGTTATTAATTTACTTATTATTATTTCGTTTATTTATCTATTTAATTACATTTTTAAATATTTCTTAAAATATAAAAAATAAGTATAAAAAACATTTAAAAATAGGTATAAAAAAATAGTAGTCTGCCGGTGTCCGGAGCAGGGTCCAAGCGAACGGTGGTTAGGGCTCCAAAGACAGGAACTTCCTCACAATGCGAGCCGTATCGAGGGGTACAGTAAAACGGGGCTACTTTGAACAGGCGGGGCTTCTTTGACCAGGCCGATCACAACGCTATGACGCGTTCCCCACACCCCGCGCCTCGCGCAATATTACTCGAGGTCACGCACACTTGCTGAGCACACGTGAAAACCGATTTTGGCGCTCTGTTAAAGTAGTTCCAACGCCTGTCAAAGTAACCCTGGAAGTCAAAGTAGCCCCGTTTTGCGGTATTGCTTACTTAATGATAAAGTGTATAAATAATAATTATGATTATTTAATCATTTATTTACAAGTCTAGTTTCATAGCTGCCATCGAATAAAAGCTTATATTTTATTAGTATTTAGGGCTGATTTTTCATTTGTCAGATAACTTATATCCTACTTATCACACTAATATTATAAAGGCGAAAGTTTGTGAGTGTGTGTGTGTGTTTATATGTTTGTTACTTCTTCACGCTCAAACGGCTGGACCAATTTTGATAAAATTTTGTATGGAGGTAGCTGACACTCTGCATTAACATATAGGCTACTTTTTATCCCGATATGCCCACGGGATCAACACTTATGCGGGTGAAACCGCGGGGCGCTGCTAGTCTGAAGAATAATTACGTAGGTTTGACATATTTTCTATACAAAAGCTTTCAACCGGTCATATTTATTCTGGAGATGACGATCAAAAAATCAGCTCTTAAACTAATAGAGAAGTGACACCACAGAGATACACCTAGATAACGCAAGAGCACCTACTTCGCGTGCCAAAAATCGCACCAGTTTACGATCGAAAATCATAAGCCGCCACTTTCGCGCTCAGTCTTGCGTACTGCTGGCTGGGTGAGCGTGAGCGAGAGAGCGCGAGCTTGTGACGTCATAGTAGGTAGTCAAAAAATGGCACGCTTGGTTTTCATACAGTTCGTGATACTTGCGTTATCTATGTCTATCTATATCTGTGAGTGACACCGACCCCAAATACATTGGGATAGAGGACAAGAGAATGATTAACAAGATTAGGAGTAAAATTGTGCACTGTTATACAACGTGTTCTGGACGATATACATAAACTTCGACCAGATGTTCAGACCATGGAAATAAGCATTTTTCATTATGGACACATTAATGAATTATTATTTTTTGTTAATTTTCATATAAACTAAATACCTTGACGTAAATCGCCCGATATGCATGCCTCTTTATCCGAATTGGCAACGATGACGTATTTTCATTCATAAGATTTGGCGCGCTGCAACTTGTCAAAACTGAGTTAAGACCCTTTCTTACTGCATGCTCAATTAAATTTCACTAAATCAAATTACAAATATCTTTGTAACGAAACCTTTCTATGTACTACTTCCTGTGTTAGATTTAATTTGTAAAAGCTATAGAAGCCTTTGACAAAGTTTATGGATATCGTAAAGAACACGGTGTATACCTACTTTTACCATCCAAAAAGTGGTTTACTAGTATCTATGGTACTAAAAACATACACAGTTAACAGCAAAATTCAACTGAATCGTTCTAAGCAGTAAGAATTGATAAACATTTAAATACCTAGTCACTTACCTAATGATTAACAATGTATATTTAAGTCTAATTATTCTACTGACCGTCGAATACTCAAACGCAGCTCAAGAAAAGTCAGGGAAGTTAGAAAATCGATTAAGGGACCGCCTCCACGAGCGAGAGAATCGCGGCGATAGTCTCGCCGTGCCATCAAATTTTCGCCGCGATGACATCGACGAGACACGTTCTGAGAGAATGTATAGAAATACGTGGCACGACGATAATATCGCCGCGATTCTCTCGCTCGTGGAGACGGCTCCTAAGGCCGCTGCACACTTGTAACACCCGAAGTCATCCCACGCTTACTTATTGGCCAAATAACGAAAATAACTCAACGAGACGAAAAATGTGGCCATTGAGTAAGCTTCATTAATGTCGCGTAACATGGCGTGTCGCGTCTGTTTCCGCCTTTATAGTTTGACCGCAACCGCAGTAACATAGCTTAGGTATGTGTGCAGCGAGACGGGGGGGCAGTGTTCACTTATCAACGCATCCCGCCGCTCATTCATCAACGCTCACAGCGGCCCGCCGCCGCCGTTCATTCAACAACGGTCACGGCGTCCAGCCGTTCATTCGTCAACGTTCACTGCGTCCCGCCGCTCATTCAACAACCTACGCGAATTCCCAATGAGTATAGTCATTGCGTATTCCTAAGGGCCAAAGCACACACGCTACTTTTAGCATCGGCGATTTAGCTCCTTTTTAGAAGCTTAATGCAGCGACCAAGCATTCCACACCGCACACTGAAAAACGCCAAGCGCGGCGATTTAGTCAGTTTTCGGAAGCTCGACACAGCGGCTGAACGCTACACTCCGCACACATTCGGATGCCGGTCGCAGCGATTTGGCATCTGCGCCAGCATCGGAGCAATTGCTAAAACGCGCGATTCCGATACCGCGTCCGAACGCAGAGTCGCCAAAACGCGATTCAGCATCGATACAGCCGCAAAATCGCCGATCGCCGATGCTAAAAGTAGCGTGTGTACTGTGGCCCTAAGGCGCGGTACTGCGGTATCGGTCAAACTATACCAACTTAAATTGTCCGGATATTCGAATCACAATATTACCGTCATTCTTTGCACGGCAAATTGACGTAATGCGTCAATTTGACAGTTAATACCTATCCCTGACTGCACTTTTTAAACAAACGTCTTAAAATTAAGTTGCGTTTGAGTATTCGGTGGTATATATTCCATTAAATAGTACGTATTATAGATGATATTTGATTTATATATTATGAAAATCGATATTATTGGAGTTTAGAGCATTTTCTATAAATATTTTATTAATATACAACATGTTGTCTTATTACTATTACTGTTCTCTGCTTCGCCCACACATCGCTCAAGTGAACGCGATTGCATATAACTTGATTATAAACCTTAACACTCAAACATAAAGTTTATTATCGTTTGCAAAATATTTACTATAGCAGTGTTAATAATCTCAGATCGCCATTAATCAATTATCTAATTTAGTAAAATGTATTCTAAGATGATTTTTGAGTGACCATTTGTAACAAAAAGGTCCTAATTAGTTTTTGATTGCAATGGAATTTGAACTTTGTTATGTTATGACAATTAGTTTGTTGTTCCATAAATTGATAATTATCTCAAATTCTTAATTCAAATATACTTTGATAGAAAAGTAAACGTATTTTTTTTAAACAAGAACATATGCATTTATGGAAAATTAAACATTATTTATAAGCAATACGGTTGAAATAACTAAAGTATGTCGGGGTAAGATCGGCAGTGGTATAAGACCATATGAATCAAATTCCCACCTAATGTGGCAATGTTTTTAATGCAGTAATAAACATTGGTGTTCGCCATCATTATTTTTATTCTGCTACGACGAAGATCAGAGCAAAATTTAATATTGCAGGCAAAGAATTTGATTCCTACGGTCTTACCCCGGCTACGATCTTACCCCAATATACTTCATATTGCAAAATAAGACCACAAATAATGCTGTGATCTTATTTTTCCGGCCGTTTTTGATGCGCTCATCGAAAATCTAGTACGGTCGAACAAGCTATTTGGTATACAGGCAAAAATATTCATCTTTCCACTACACAGCCAATATTTAGTTTTATTTTTTGCGTTATAACTTTTTCAGCTTATGGCATCCTTAATTAAATAGAGTGGTATAAAAGAATTGACTAACTCAGCACACCATTGTTTAAAAGTAGTTGCAAGTTAGCTGCCTGTACAGTGGCGTGCATTGCATATAGGCACATAAGCAGTGCCTACTTCGATATATCAACATAAGCCTGTCAATTACATTTTAGTGTGTGTGCCCCATAATTAAGAAACTCACTAAATTATCATACCTGACAAAAAACAAAATCTTCATACAAACACGCGCGGCAGTAGGCAGCCGCCGGACGGCCTACTCGGCTCCCGTACTATTCGCACATTGTCATTGGTCTTTACTCGTTCAAGTTAATACGACAAAATTGAAAATACGTACGTCTCACGCGTAATACCATGACGTTCGCAATTTATCACCCTTAAGTAGGCATGTCTACTCAAATAACCACACTTTTTTTCTGATTAGTGACCGCGTTTGTCTAAACTAGACCCGGCCTAGTGCCTACCTATTCTGAAAACCAAGGCACGCCACTGTGCCTGTATACCAAACAGCTCCTTCGACCGTACTATTGTTTATTTATTTATTGTTGATCGAAGACTCTCTGATTATACATTACAATACTTTGTCAAAATATATATTTTTTAAACTAGTAAATCACAGTTCCTTTATTCATAAAAATCTTGACATTTATAAGCACTTTACAAATACCGCGTGTCCTAGTCTTTTTTAAATTAGTCTTAATTGCGAAACACACAATCAATCAACCAAAAAAAAAAAAAAATCAGATCTGAATCATTTTGAAAGATATTGCTAATCCATTGCTTCTTATGTTCGAAAAACGTGTCTGCTCAACAACGTAAATAACGCAATGAATGTTGTTGAACTGTCAAAATGAAACCCATTGCTACCTACTGATAGTGTGTTACGCAATTACCCCTCTATTAGGAAGGCAGTAGTCAGCATTTTTGTTAGATTCTTATAAATAAAGGACCTATACTCCATAGGTTTAGGTAGTTAACCTTTTAACCGCCCGACTTTATATCAGTTGTAGTGCCCCCAGCGCCCGAAAAAAAAAAAAATACCGATGAAACGAGCTATGATGATGTAATAATAATACAGATTAAACGAGCTGTGTTATTTGGTCGTATATATGTTACCGGCCAAACCCGATTTCAGGACAAACTAGTTTAGCCTAGGCTAAACTAGTTCTTCCTATACGCGATAGGGGGTGCCCTTCGCTCGCCCTTGGATCATATGTCGACGGAGCCCCGCTTCGCGGGGCCCCTATTTCTGTGTAAAGGATTTAAAGTAACCTAACCAAACCGAACCTCGGGATGCCCTTCGCTCGCCCTTGCATCCTATGTCGACGGAACTAGTTTAGCCTAGGCTAAACTAGTTTGTCCTGAAATCGGGTTTGGCCGGTAACATATATACGACTCTGGCGAAATGGACACGAAAATATTTGTCGGATTAATCCGACGTAAGCGGTTAAAAGGTTAAATAAAGGTAAAAAAAAAACCACGTGAGTTAGTTAACCGACTAAACGTAATACCAGTCTATTCAGTTGTCATGCTACGTCACAGTTGTACTCTTTAATTTAGCAACGTTGTACAGTCACGTCTAAAAGTATGTATACACTTGGCTTTATTCAAAGGCGATTTTCT
Organism: Amphipoea oculea; assembly: GCA_945859645.1. NCBI lineage: Eukaryota > Metazoa > Arthropoda > Insecta > Lepidoptera > Noctuidae > Amphipoea > Amphipoea oculea. Next base: position 9,502,710 of record OX243891.1, on the reverse strand, counting down.
CCTTTATTTTTGAATGAAATTTTATGTTATTACGAAAATAGTATTTTCGAACCCATAGGTTTATGTTAAGTGTCGTAATTCAACGTTGCATTCGTTATTTCACGAAAAAATCGCAACTGAAAATTGCCAAGTGTATACATACTTTTAGACGTGACTGTAATTCATTAAAGAAGTTGCTAAATTGAAGAGTACAACTAATTCACGTGGTTTTTTTGTTTACCTAACCTACCTAAACCTATGGAGTATAGTGTGTATGTAGTATTTCTTTATTATACGAGAATATTTTTTTCTTGATTATATATTTTTTTAAATATTTTATTAATACAGGGTGGCGAAGATATCGACGCGCTATCTCTGACCGTGGTGGGTTCAGTACAACATGATTCTGAACCTACGCTGTCGAAATGTGTGGAAAAGCATTTTTAGGGTTCCGTATCTCGAAAGGAAAAAACGGAACCCTTATAGGATCACTTTGTTGTCCGTCCGTCGGTCTGTCTGTCAAGACCCTTTTTCTCAGGAACGCGTGGTGGTATCAAGCTGGAATTTATATCAATTACTCAAGTCTACTATACCTTGGAGCTGTGCAAAATCAAACTTCTAAGCCAACGCAATCAAAAGATACAGCCGTTTATGCCGCTAATTTTCGACATTCGCAAGGGAATCAAAACCTACAGGGTACTTCCCGTGAACTCAGAATGTTGAAATTTTGTACAAAGCAACGTCTTATAGCACAGATAAAGGAAAAATTGCGAAAGCCATAAATTTTTAGTTACATCATGTAATAAAAATATTTTAAACAGGTTTGTACGGAACCCTCGGTGCGCGAGTCCGACTCGCACTTGGCCGGTTTTTTTATATTACCAAGATTTGCCAACGGGCAATGGAGCGCAGCATTTTAGTTGTTAAACGTATAGACCGAGTTAGAAACACCACGCTGCGCTCCATAACTCAAGTAGCGGATTTTGGAGAAAAAACAACCAGGCTGAAGTGAGAGTGGGCCGGACACGTCTCACGAATGCACCCGGGCAAAGATCGTCACTCACTGGACGCCTGAGGCAGGACATCGCCGTCGAGGTAGACCAAGACGAAGGTGGCGTGACGATCTTATATCATTTGCAGGGCCAACATGGCCAGAGATCGCTGAAGACAGAGAGGTTTGGAAGAAAAAAGGGGAGGCTTTTGCCCAGCAGTGGGACACAGAATAGGCTAACAAAAAAAAAATTACCAACGGAAATTTTAAACACAGGGAGTTCCAGAATCATGTACTGAACCCGTAGTAACAGGATTTCCGTCGATTCCCTGTCTCCCTGTATAGTAAAACATTTATACAAGGTGTTAATTTGCTTATCTGACTATTAAGCTTGATTTGTATCGAGTACTACAATACAAATCGAGCTGATTGATTTTCCTTGGGACGATTTGATTTTCAGTTGTATACAGAAAACGATAGTTTTTATTCTTTCGTCGTTCATGGTATTGACAATTAGTCAAATCGACTTTCAGGCGAAAATCAACGACAAAATATAGTCAAAGTCAAAAGAAAGTCACAGTCAATGTCAAAAGAAAGTCAATGGCGCCGATTCCCTTGTTCACAAACTAAACTAAATTTAATTTCAGTGCATCTTTTTTTTTCTATTTCGTTAAGAAAAGGACAGAAGATAAATATTAGTTGGGTAATTCTACCGAGTGATAAAAAAATAAAATACTTTTTTAATTTCACTAAATCAGATTTATATTGCGTTATTATAAAGAGTTTTTATGTAATTATCTTCTAAAAAATAAAATCAGAGATCAATCTTTAACATTATGTGAAATAATTGCACATTTTAGTGTTATCACTTCGACAGGAGTGATTCTATTTTCAACATAAGTGACAGAATCTTTAATAAAACTAAAAACTTTAATAGTGAAATAAAATAAATCATCAGTCTTCACTGCTTTTGGTAATATTTTTTTAATACAGCTAGTATAAATAATCAAGTTAAATAAACACACACTCTAAAAAATAAACAATAATTTTCTACAGAAGTGACGACATTCCTGTAGAACATTAAAGGCAAATGGATATTTTCTAATGTTCAGGCTGATTTAGACAAGGTAAGTAACTGACTCCAAACTCGAGAGAAGTCAGTACTGAACCGATATTCAACTAGTGTAAATTGAATTCGGAGTCAGTGGAGTCAGTAACTACTACTGACTCCAAATACAATTTACACTAGGTAAATATCGGGTCAGCACTGACTTGTCTCGAGTTTGGAGTCAGTTACTTACCCTGTCTAAATAAGCCTTTACTTTATAAAATATTTTCTTCGTCTGAAGACGTATTTTTTATCAGACTTTGTTGATTAACATCTGAACATAAAATTTAGTATTATTAACGTTTTCTATGAGGGGTGTCCGCTTCCTGATTTCAAAAATCTCTTCATCAGATGAACTATCAAACCCATAGCATTTTCGATAGAAATCTATAGATGTACGTGAGGTTGTTGCTATTGGGTTCTTGTATACGTCATACTCTGATTGTGGCGAATCCGATCGTGAATGAGTTGATGTCCTCAAAATTGGTATATTATCAGTTTCTTGTTCTTTGCAAGTAATGTAAATAAGCATTTTGCTTTCTTGCAGCTTTTTGCATTCTTGGTGTATATTCTTTAATTTTTCCAGCTTCTTTCTTTCTTTCTTTTGTATCTCTCTCTATCTTTTTGACGTCGTTCTTCTAGTTCAACCTGTAATTTTTTCTCTCTTCCTTCGTATCCATGCCCTCGTTTGCTCCCTCAATCGTTCTTTGTTTTCTTTGTCAGACCGCTTTTTACCCGCCATACCTGTAAGTAAAAATTGAAATAGCCATGCAATCACTTTTGTGGAAAACCAGTCACTCCTGTCGGTAGTCCACCAAATAGCGACACAGTGCATGAAATTATCAATCCACAATAAAAAACAGCATTTTACGTTTGTTAGGTTATACTGTCAGTGTAAATTTCTCTTATAAGATCACATCTAATAAGCATAAGCGCAAACCGTCACTTCTATGGAAAAACATCACTTCTGTAGAAAACTATATCGACAGAAGTGAGTTCTACAGAAGTGAGTTTTATCATAAAAATACATAACCTAAAGAAAATTTAAGGTTATGAGATTTGAATTCACTTGACTTCAGTAATTGACTAACTAATTAATAAGGCTACAAGGAAATCACATTCATAAATCACTTACTTGATTTATTAAGTTGAGTACAGAGGTGATGTATCAACTTTGACAATGCTGTAGAAAGCCGCTATACTTTTATTTTTCTCGACACCGTAGTCACTGGCCGAATGAAGTCTGATACTGACAATGTCAATACATGGTAAAGGGTTGCCAGAGATAGAAAATAATGTAACACTTTAAAAAATAAATTTATTACCATTTTTGCAATTTATTTCTACACGAGTGATTATTTTTTACGAACATTATAGAATGTTGAATAAAGTTAATAATATCATTTAATAATTATTAACAATTATGTGACGGCTTTTTTATTACTTGCTTTACTTGTTTCTTCATGTGATATATGCATGGAATATCTTTAAATAATTTTTAGAGACACCTTAATGCTGGAACCTGCTTTGCGAACATTCGACAGGACGTGAGCAATCACGTACTGTACCACAAAAAAAAGGAAAAAAATATTAAATAATCAATAGGATTCCTATGTAAACTGTTAGATTATGTCACAAAGTTTATAAAATAATGATTAGAAAGAAATAAAAGCTGAGGAGCTAGAACATATTTCAAGCGAACACAATTTTACTGTCTCTGTAGAATGACCCAGTTCAGACCTGTCCAATTAGTCCGTGCCTGGCGTAAATTGACGTATTTTTAATAGCCAATTTTTTTATCACGTCTAAATTGTCTATGGAGTATCTTAATTTGACAGGACTAAACTAATATTAGGTCCTTACATATGAAATTGGCGTTTTGTATGGAAGGAACAAAAAGTCGAATATTTTTTAATATAATATATTTAATTAATCAAAGTATGAACCATTGTTTTCAATGCACTTTTGCCATCTTATAGGTAGTTCATTGATCCCTTTACTAAAAAAAACCAGTCGGACGGGAATCAATAAAATCTTTGAAGGCGATTTGGACTGCCCCATCGGAGTTGAATTTTTTCCCTTGCAAAAAGTTATCCAAATTGCGAAAAAAATGGTAATCTGTTGGAGCAAGGTCCGGGGAGTACGGAGGATGTCTAAGACATTCCAATTCAAGCTCTTCTAATTTGGTAGCCGTCTGTTGCGCAGTGTGTGGTCTGGCGTTGTCGTGCTTTCAAGCTTTTTAATCTTCCCAATTTGCTTCAAGTGAATTAAAACAGTTTTATCACTAACATCGAAGCCTGCAGCTAACTCGGACGTGGTTTGCGATGGGTCCGCTTCCACAATAGCCTTCAATTCTCCATTATCAACTTGGGTCTCAGGCCGTCCACGGGGCTTGTTCTGCAGGTCGAAATTTCCAGAACGAAAACGTTGGAACCAAAAACGAACTGTGTTTTCTTTTGCAACATGACCGCCATACACATCATTCACCCTTCGAGTCGTTTCCGCAGCACTAGTGCCACGGCGGAACTCTTACTCGTAAATAATGCGATATTTTAAATTTTCCATTTTGTAAAATGAGTGACGCAAACAGAAAAAACAGAAGAAAAAAAACAAATGAATGACGGTCATCGAAGCACAAATACATGAGTAAATAGCTGTACAAATTTGAATTTGGAATTCCTTACCAAAGAGGAGAAATTCGTGATTAAAGTGGCCAGTACGAAAAACGCCAATTTCATATGTAAGGACCTAATATTTATCTCCTGTCCATTTCTTAATGAAATAGAAAGAAAAAGATGCACTGAACTTAAATATAGTTTAGTTTGTGAACAAGAGAATCGACGCCAATGTCAAATAAACACCTTGCATTAATATTCATTCGTAGTATGTCATATCATATGTTTGTGTGTGTGCTTGTTCATTTAGTATGTCATGTATATTTGTTTCCTTGCTTGTGTGTGTGACCGGCGCGTGCGCCGCCGGGAGGGGGGCGCGCTATGGAGGAGTCATGCTGCCGCCATACTCAGGGGATGCTCCACGACCTGCGAGATGGAAACACGACGTTTTTTGAGAAACTTGAAATAGACACCAAAGTGTCTTCACTTTGTAACCCAATTGTACAGTTGTCGTCACGTAAAAAGAACGCTGAGCGACAGTGGAGGGGGTGTACCTGCGCACGAATACAGCCGTGTCCTAAAGTACTATGTTATGTTACCCCGAATTTAACGCGAGCGAAGCCGCGGGCAAAAGCTAGTATATTTATATTTTATCATACCTCGGCCTCTGCCGCGGCCTCTGCCCCTGCCCCTCCCGCGGCCGCGTCACCTTCTTCCATCGCCCAGACCCACCATGTCTGAAACAATATGTAACATTAAAACAAGTGACGTCAGAAATGAGATTCGTTATTTTTAACCGGCTTCAAAAAGGAGGAGGTTCTCAGTTCGACTGTATGTTTGTTACGCGATATCTCCGGCAATTTTAAATCGATTTAAAAAATTATTTTTTAACGAATAGAGTACGAGTATGTCTCAGGGGTGGTCCCAAATAAATATTAACGTTGCTTGGTTAGTTTTTGAGTTAGCTTCAATAATACGTATTTATTTTTGCCACTTGTTTTATACAGGGTGTCCCTGGAAGTATGGATCAAATCGAATAGGGGCGTGGGCAAGGTCATTTCCAAACTTTTTAACCCTGAGAATGTCGGTGAATTTTTTTACGGTTCAAAAGTTATGACCAATTATTTTTTTTATTTTCAATCACTTCGCATAGTGCTCAAAGAAAATAATCATAAAAAAATACTATCAGGGCTATCTAAAAAAATTAAATTGATAGCCCTGATAGTTTTTGTTACGATTTTTTTAAAACGATTCGGTTTCTCTTCTTTTTCTTTTTAAACGTTTGGAAATGAACTTGCCCACGCCCCTATTCGATTTGATCCATACTTCCAGCGACACCCTGTATATTGATGATGTTATAATGACTTCCTGTCACTGATATTTACATAGCAAGTAGTGTTATACGAACTTGTGAGGCGTAAGAACAACTTAAAAGTGAAAAATAAAAACGGTTTAAAAAAAAAAAAACAACCGACTTCCAAAAAATAGAGTTGGTTGTTTTTTTTTTTTCGAAAAGTTATGCACCCAAATCGGACAGTCCAGCACCCTAATTGTGTAACATACTACCAATCTCAGTCTAAATCATTTTGAAGTTTATTGCTAATCCATTGCTTCATATGTTCGAAAAATTTGTCTGCTCAACAACGTAAACAGCGCAATGAATGTCGTTGAACTGTCAGAATGAAAGCCATTGCTACTGATAGTGTATTTACGCAATTAACCTGCAGGAACTCTTTTCCCGCGCCACGTAGAACCAGCCATCTTTTTCTTTTTTTTTTCAACTTACAATTCAAATAAAAAAAGAACTAGGATATTGGCTATTGTCACGCAATTACCCCGCTGGTGAATAATCTTACCTATATTTGTAGCGGTCTTCTCAAGGTAGGCGAGGGGTCCCTGCAGGGGCGTGCCGGCGTACGCGCCGCGCCCACCCGCCAGGAACATGCCCTGCGCCAGGCTGTTCTGCATCTGTATAGGGTTGGAGCTGTTAATGTGAAGGTCTGAAGAAGTACTCCATCACCACCTTACTTTACTTGCTATCACTGCGCCTTGCCAGGTATCCTGCTCAACTCCATTTAAGTTTTAAGTTAGGATGGACCTCATCTGAAGGCCTTCTTTGGCAAATTTAGAAACGCCGGACCTTAGCTACGCCAGTGCACGTCAGTGGTAATTTTAAGCTAGCCGTTTCAATAGAATACGAGACAGAAGGCCAATTCCAACGTTCAAAATCTAGTCGCAGTCTCATCTCGGCGACAAACTTGTCAAAATGTCTAGAAATTAGAGGTACTTTTGACAGATTGAGACTGAGATCAGACTGTGAACGTTCTTAAAATTACGAGAATTGCCCCTCTGTCACCAATGCAAATAATTATTAACGCTCAATATTGATGATGTGACATCCATATTTTTTTAACTTGCTTAGGTACATTCTTGTTGCATAGATGTTTGAAATAATCACTCTGAATGTTTAAAGTAATAATTTTAGTAATGATATAAAGCTAAAAATTTATTATTGTGGCAGGCATTCTTCTGTAATATCTACGACAGTATGTATAAAGAGTATCTTTATTCTATTCCATGCCAGCCTCCTTAAAAAATCTTTAAATTCCACCCTTAGAGCGGTTTCGCACTAAATCCGAAAAATGCCGGTCCAAACTGACCATAAGTATTCCTATTTGTATAGAGGTTGCACACTAGATCCGAACTCTATCCGTCCGAATTTAGAGCATTCCCAATTCGGATTGAAGTCGGATCTTCGGATCGGATGTAGTGCGAAACCGCTTTTAGGTGGATACGCGGAAACGCGTGTCCGTGAATCCACCCTAAGCCTATAAATTCCGTTTATCCAACTAGCCCTAGGGTGGATAACGCGAATAACCCGAAACGCCAATTCATTTTAAAAGTCTACTTATTTGTTACTAGCTTCTGCCCGCGACTTCGTACGCGGATCCTGTTGCTTATGCCAGCGACAACGGGGTCGTCAAAATCGAAGATCTGAAACGTCTTATGTCGAATTCTAAGAGCCCGGGGACTGGAAAACAACGGGATGCGCGAGACGATTCGAGACGTTCCAGATCTTTCATTTTTGTAAGTCAACAGGAAATGCCCATAACCCACCCCTTCAAGTTATAACCATCATCTCCATGGCAATAAATTAGAGGGTACTGCAATGCATTGTAAGATCGATGTGTTTCATAAATGCGTTGCAGGCGATTATCTTGTGTGCGTAACACTATGTCACGCCGCTCACATTCTTGATCAGCCAAAACGACTGCAACATCATTTGTTACTGGAGCATTGTATCTGCCACGATGTCCAGTAGCGGGTCGTTTACCAGCATCAATCACAAATTTATAACTGTTGCTTTGTCCAGGGGGGATAGATTCTAATGCAGATTTAAAACTGTGTACATAGGGATTTACTTCATGCAACATACTTTGAAGCAGTGAAATCGGACTATTGTTCAATTGCGGAAAGGTTGGTTTCTAATATTTGTCTGATCTTGATAATTGGATACGAAATATATTTGGAGAAACTTGGGGTCATTTTCAGGCAAAAATGAACCAATAAGGTGGTAAACTTGGCCTTGCACTTTGAATGTTGGCATAAATGGGCCTTCTGAAATCTGTTTCGCACCAAAAGATGTCATTTGAAAGGCATTATTGTACGAACGGATGTTGTCCAAGAAATGTTTTGAATGTGGATGGTCACCAATTAGCAGTGATCTTAATATTTCTGGAGGATTTTGTAATATTTCAATAAGTTCTTTCCCACCTGAGCAACACATACCGTTTGTTTAATTTGCCATTTAACAGCTTCACAAAAAGCACAATTTTGAAACATACCTCCGATGGCGGAATATGTGGCGTAGTCAATCATTAGGAGTACTTATACGTAAATGCTCTCCGTTCCTTATCAACCCAAGGAAGGTCGCCATGCTCTACGGCTATATCTTGAGACACATCCGATTCTTCAGATGATATCGACATTCTGTTCAGAGAATGTCGAAGTCGATCAGAATTCAAACGTTCGTTACGCTCTTCTTCTGTCTCTTCATGCCGTACGCCAGCGATTCTTTCTCTCTCACTTTCTAACTGATATTTTGTTGTGTGCGTGTTCGGGACAACGTGTGATAATCTCGATCAGCAGTTAGTCGCACAGTTAGTCACGTTCATCACTCGTTTCAAAAGACCTGTTAGTAGATGTGCGAATACGCTGAGAACTCAAGCGTGATTCTGTATCGGTAAACGTTTCCGATTCGCGAGACAATGTATGTCGCTCACGATCAGCGGACAGTCGCGCATCACGTTCCGCACTTGCCTCTAGAGACCTAGAAGCAGATACGTAGATACGCTGAGAACTCAAGCGTAATTCTCTATCCGTGAACGTCTCCGACTCGCGAGACAATGCATGAAGTTCACGATCAGCGGTCAGTCGCGTATCATATTCTTCACTGTTCTCTAGAGACCTGGACGTAGATGCGTAAATACGCTGAGAACGCAGGCGTACTTCGCGATCCGAAGAGGTTTCCACGGAGCGAGTTGCAGCCTGATGTTCTCGAACAGCATCAAGTCTCTCCTGACGCTCTTCGGTAGATTCTTGGGATCTTATGACCCTCCATATTTTAGCTCCTTTGGAACATTGGGAAAGATTTGACCTCTTTCTAGGCATGGTTATAGTTTTATTGTGAAGATACCTGATCAATTAAAATCTAAGTGACTGCTCCCCTGCGTTACCGGGTAGGCTACCGTGTCACGAAGATAAATGGAAAAGGAAATTAAGCACTCAAATAACATAAGCCCGAAGACTTGCGTTCCCATTGAGGGACCACATTTGAATTTTGAGCTTTTGAATGCGTCAGCCTTTAGTAAAAGTTCTCAAACAATTGTAAATTCAGCCTTTAATTTGTAAAAGTAGCCACTCAAAAGTTACAATCGATTAAAGGTGGTCCCTCAGTCGTGACTGACAGGCATCCCTATCTCAAAACCTAGTGAAAATTTGCAACTGCTATAAATTACTACTCTTAGTAAAAGATTTGTAAAACTAATTTATTTGAATATCAACCCTTCCTGTTCAAGGAATAAAAAGAACTAGCATGCGGAAGGTGGTCCCTCAACCGATCACCATATGTTCACCTTGAGTGGAGACCACAATGGAATTTGAAATTTACATATGGGTCTAGCGTTAGTAAAAGTACTTGAACGATTGTATATTCAATCTTTAGTTTGTAAAAGAAGCCATTCAAAAGTTACAATCGAATTAAGGTGGTCCCTCAATTGAAACGTTAATCATAAGAAAAATCTATTTACGTAGCATTCGGAAGTTAAATAGACGAATGCTACAGTCTATCCTTTAGTAGTATTTTTTTACTAAGGATTACTTTTCTAAACAGTATCAAAAAATGTACCGTTTTATTTCAAATAATAATCAAATTCCTGGGAAGAAATACCAAGATAGAGGTGACCACACAGCAGGATTGTTTATTAAGTAAAAACTAGTGAGTGTTTGTTGATATTAATTTTTTTAATATTTGACATCACTTAGCTAAATAAAAACACAAAGAAAATAATGCTTATGATAATAAAAAAAAGAAACAAAATTTTACCCTGCACTGAAAATGTAACTCTGAACTTTTTAACCGACTTCAAAAAAGGAGGTTCTGTATTCGACCCGTATGTATGTATGTATGTTTGTTTGTCCGCGATTTTCTCAAAAACTAAAACCGATTTTGATAATTCTTCACTAAAGTTATCTACATACTTTCAGGAAGGTTTTAGTATATAATAAATTAGGTAATTATTCTTATGTACGAAGTTATATGCATAAATGCAGCATTTCTATGCGAATTTTGATTATTCTTCTAGTCGGTGTCTTCAATTCTTCAGTGCACTAGTGCTTATTGAATTTGTGTGGGGTACGTAAACATAAAAAGTGAAAAATAAAAACTTTTTTACAAAAAAAAAAAAACAACCGACTTCAGAAAAATACACTACAAAGTGTAAATAACTTTAATTTCGGGAGTCGGTGTCAAAAAATGTAAATGCAGAACCAACGACACCGACTTCCGAAATTAAAGTTATTTATCACTTTGTAGTGTTTTTTTTTTTTGAAGGCGGTTGTTTTTTTTATAAAAAGGTTTTTACATTAAACATTACTACTAATGAGACAGTAGCAAAGTGTATGTATAAAAGTTTGTTCGTTTAGAGGACTGTCATCAAATTTAAAGCGTAAGTCGTCGTAAGAACGTATGCTCTCATTAAAAAAGTAGAGACATCTGTCATGGCCGAGCTCACTGGCGCTAGCTCCGGGAATAAATTCAATAGCCCCAACTAATTTGTAGAAATTTTGTTTGACTTTGATCGTTCGAGGTATTTCGCTAATCGGTCCTTTAGGTGTGTCGTTTAAATTGAAAGATATAAAATCTGTAAGCTCATATTCGTACGTCACTTGATTATAACACAATGTACATTCTTTAATTTCGTCACGAATTAAAATGGCTTCTTCCAAAATACTAATGCCAAACATTTTAATAAGCTGAATGTTCAAACTGATAAATGTATATCTTTTTAAAATGTTTTCTGTTTGACACCATGCATTGCTACACAGTTTGGAGAATTTGACACTAAAAAAATCTTATTAATAACTTCTTCGAAAACGGTAGATACATTACATTCGCAACTGTAAGTAACGACGTCTCTGATTTCATTCTTTTTATTATTACAAGCTTGGGAAATTATTTGTGCTCTCAGAATGTAAATATCATCTATCTTGTAATTATTGTCATACAAGCCTTTAATATACATTAAAATTATGTCATCATCAACATAAGCTTCATGTAGCACAAATAAAGGAAAAAATCCGAAAACCGTATATTTGTAGTTATATTAAAAAAGAACTGTGATAAACTATTTACATACCTTTGTACGGAATACTCGTTGCACGAGTCCGACTTATCCGGTTAAAATTATGTCATCATCAACATAAGCTTCATGTAGCACAAATAAAGGAAAAAATCCGAAAACCGTATATTTGTAGTTATATTAAAAAAGAACTGTGATAAACTATTTACATACCTTTGTACGGAATACTCGTTGCACGAGTCCGACTTATCCGGATTTTTTTAATTATTTGCGGCTTGAGTTACTAGTCATTGAACCAATGTTTTTTAAGTATGTTCACGTAGGTACGCGACGCGTAGATTTTATTTTTATAAAAAATTATTATCAACAGTCACTAGAAAAACCCTGCTGTGTGGTCACCTCTATCTTAGTATTTCTTCCCAGCTATTTGATTATTATTTAAAATAAAACGGTACATTTTTTGATACTGTTTGGTAAAGTAATCGTTAGTAAAAAAAATTTACTAAAGGATAGACTGTAGCATTCGTCTATTTAACTTCCGAATGCTACGTAAATTGATTTTTCTTATGATTAAGGTTTCAATTGAGGGACCACCTTAATTCGATTGTAATTTTTGAATGGCTTCTTTTACAAACTAAAGGTTGAATATACAATCGTTCAAGTACTTTTACTAACGCTAGACCCATATGTAAATTTCAAATTCCATTGTGGTCTCCACTCAAGGTGAACATATGGTGATCGGTTGAGGGACCACCTTCCGCATGCTAGTTCTTTTTATTCCTTGAACAGGAAGGGTTGATATTCAAATAAATTAGTTTTACAAATCTTTTACTAAGAGTAGTAATTTATAGCAGTTGCAAATTTTCACTAGGTTATGAGATAGGGATGCCTGTCAGTCACGACTGAGGGACCACCTTTAATCGATTGTAACTTTTGAGTGGCTACTTTTACAAATTAAAGCCTGAATTTACAATTGTTTGAAAACTTTTACTAAAGGCTGACGCATTCAAAAGCTCAAAATTCAAATGTGGTCCCTCAATGGGAACGCAAGTAGCCCGAAGGCATATTTATTCGATAAAATAAAAAAAAATAAATAAGAGTTTTGGCCAGTAGAGTAAAATTTTCAATGATATACCATCGTCATCGAAAATCAGTCCTAAACTGTTACCGCCTTCACCGCGTGGAGGTACGGAGCTTATGTTATTTTATAATTATACAGTGAAATTAGTGATAGCTTTGATTTCCACATCAGATGTTTCTGATCTTCGATTTTTATAAGTCAACAGGAAATGCCCATCAGACCGAACAACTTTTGCTAAGACGTCATTCCTAAATGTGTTATCGTGTAGCTGGGCTCTTGGAGTTCCACATCAGGTGTTCCAGATCTTCAAATTTATTCTCTCAGCAGAAAATGCTCATCACGTGGAACAATTTTTGCTATGGTACCATTTTTGTATCTCTTATAGTTTAGCTGGTCTGTTGCGGTTCTGCATCAGGTGTTCAAGTTTCCAAGATAAATTATAGCCTATATGTTGCCCAGACATAATACCTATACATCAACAAAAAAATCATTCAAATCCGTCCAGTAGTTCCGAAGATTAGCGTGTACAAACAAACAGTCACACAGACAGAATTTTTTTTTTGGATTCGTGCCCTATTACTGTTTCTAAACCCCCCTCAATAATTTTTTTTTTAATATATTCAATGTACAGACACAGTTTTTTTACTGTTTTATTATATGTATAGATTTGTGTATTTAATTTTTTATTTGTGCTATATTGTAATTCTTCGCCTAGCAGTGAATATAAATGAAAGTAATAAAAAAATAAAAACTACATACCTTGCGAGTGCTGCCGTGTCAAAAAATCTAAAGCGGTGTGGAAAGGTTAAAAAAATAAATAAAACAAAAAAATAATAAGAAAATCAAAATTATATTTTTTGAAAATTAAAATTAATTTGCGATCTATCTACTAAACAGAAGGAAACGGAATATGAATCAATCCTCGGTGGATTTTTTTTTGCTCAAACATGTGTATACATACAAAAATATATGCATGCAGGATAATATAAAAAAAAAGAATCAGACATGTTTGCCATCTAGTATACACCGTGTTTTTTTTTATTTCCCATAACTCTAGGGGTTCATTGTACTCATCATTATGAACAATTTTTACTATGGGACCAAACCTGAAATCGCGAAAAAAATATCAGCTGTTCCCTACATTTATGTTCGCATAACTCGTCAAAATGTAGGGAAAAGCTGATTTTTTTTTTCGCGATTTCAGGTTTGGTCCCATAGTAAAAGTGTTTCATAATGATGAGTACAATGACCCCCTAGAGTTATGGGAAATCAAAAAAAACACGTTGTATATGGCGTGCAAATATTATGAATAATTTTCTTAAATAAATTATAGTTTCAAAATTAAATGAACCTTTGTAGAAGAATCACTTACAACAACTAAGTACGTGCAGATGCCAGCACATCAAGCTACCTTAAATTGTCAAATTTTCCCAATCAACATTGAACCTTATGCCATAGTAGCAATAAAGTTGAAAATCTATTAAATAAATTTGACAGATTATAGTAGCTTATGTCCTGGCATCTCAACAATAGCGATTCTTAATCGGGGTTTAACAATTCAATAGAGCTATTATTTCAAATATATTTGACACATTAATTCTGACTCTGAAATTCTGAGGTAGGAACATTCGGAAATTCTATTTATAAACCCTACATGTAACTATAATACTGCAGGACAAAACCACTTCATTGATTTATACAGGGTGTTACAGAAAGGGTATATCAATACAAACGGGTTGAAGAGTGTATCTGGTCTAGAATCTCTGTACAAAATTTCAGCTCAAAAGCATTAACTTTGAAAATACAGTGTAAACTCTATATATATATATATATACCCTCAAGGGACTGTGCATATTTTGACGTTATAGAGAGTTGTCGTTAAATGGAGAGAAGAAAAATTTGTATTAGATAAAAAAGAAAAAGTTTTATTTGAACGCTATTGCGTATAGTCTATTATTTTTGTCTAACGTCTTTTGCTGCACCAGTAACATTGTTGTATTTTTTAAATTATTTTATTCATATCTTGCAATATTTAAGTTTGTGAGCAACTAAGAATATGATAACGAATAGATAATCCATGACTCCTACTAACAACAGTCAACACGTGCAAGCAATCCCAATTTGCAAACAAAAGAACGGATTTCTTAGAAAGTTCGGTATGTATAATGCCGACAGTCGGGTTTATTACGGGCTAGGATAATAAAGCGACAAAAGAACGTACACAGCTGCGCAGTTTTTACTAATTTTGGCAACTTAAAAAGTACTTTTTATTTTAAATTGTCGTTATTGAGAGTGGGTGTAACGCTATATAGAGTGTATCATTGTATGGGAAACAAGCTAAACCAACCAAAGCCGAGTGCTGTCGACGCTTTAGGGAGTTTGTCGTTAAATCGAGTGACGTTACATGGAGTTTACACTGTACTTAATATTTTTTTATGGGAACTATATTTTCTATCACCAAAATTTATATTTGTCATCAAGTTGTATCACCTAATAAATAGATCTATCGCCACGAAATATTTTCGTTCTCAGATAGCGGGGCTCCGTCGACATAGGATGCAAGAACGAGCGAAGGGCACCCCGAGGTTCGGTTTGGTTAGGTTACTTTAAACCCTTTACACAGAAATAGGGGCCCCGCGAAGCGGGGCTCCGTCGACATAGGATGCAAGAGCGAGCGAAGGGCACCCCGAGGTTCGGTTTGGTTAGGTCACTTGCATTGTTTGGTGACTACATTTTGGTGACAGATCTACTATTTGGAGGACAAACCCTATTATTTAAGAAACACAAAACTAATTAAATTGGTGATAGCTTAAATGATACCCTTTTTTTATTTCGACATCACGGCGCTTCACTGGCGCGCGGCGGCGTGATGTGCCTGTACTAGGCGCACAGACACACTACAGATAATGGATAATGACCCTCGTAGTGCGATGACACGTTTGTTTTGATTTCAATTTAATAAACTATCGAAATAAAAAAATATTAAGCAATTTCAAAGTTACTGCTTTCGAGCTGAAATTTTGTACAGACAGAGATTCTAGACCAGATACACTCTTCAACCCGTTTGTATTGATATACCCTTTCCGTAACACCCTGTATAAGCAAAAAAAAAACCATTTAAAAGGAATCCTGCAGTTTAAACACAGTTAAAGAAATAGTAATCAGTAGTTTCTGCATACCATAATATCATGAAAAGAAGGCAAAAAATAACTAAAGAAAAAAACATTGAAATAGGCAACCTTATAAGTTTTCTAAGGACCTCAGGACCCATTTGAAAAAATCTAAAAAAAAAAACAACTTTCCAAAAGTTGTCTAATCACTGACACTTATTTCTATTTAATAGTTATTTATGCAACTGTTGTATAATAAGGGGTATTAAAACACGAACGTATAGTATAACATGAGTGTTTTAATACCTAATTATGTACAGTTGCATACAAGACTTTATCTACACCTATGATATGAATCCTCTATAAAAGTTTCTAAAACAGTTTTTTGCAATACTAATATCGGACAAAAATGGCGGCCGACGGGATACGACGTGAATTCGAATAAGTATAACCTATTTAAAAAAAATAACTGATAGGCTATAAGTTCTTTTTTTAAATTACGGCGCTGTGGTAGTTAAACGCGCGTGCATGACAATATTCTTTTTTTGAAAAGGAGTTGCATAATGAAATTTAGTACAACATTATAACACTCGTTTAGATGATATTATGGTTACTATGACAGTGGTTGTTTTAATGTTGGCAATAAGCTGTTTCAGAAACTTTTATAGAGGATTTATAGCATGGGTGTAGATAAAATATGTAATATCATCCTCATATTCTTATCCTGCACTTGATAACCTCATGACTGAGTCAGTGAGTGCCGTTCGTGTAGCTGAATTTTGCGCTAATACTACTATACTTATAAACTTTTAAAGGATTCATAATTTTAAAGGACGATTTTTAAAATCACCAAGTTACTTCCGAATCACGTTATTCCATACAAAAGTTCAATACATCAGATCCATCCCTCTTAATTCATAAACACTTTGCCCCCTGTAACGTTACATTACTACCGACGTTGCACGGTTGCAGGGTACGCGGGCGGGTGCGGGGGACGCGGTACCTGCTGTTGCTGTAACGCAGCCTGTTGCTGCAGCGCGGCTTGTTGCGCGGCTGCGGCTGCTGCCATTTGTTGTGCCTGTAAGCAATGTTTGTTTTCAATGTAGTATGAGTGATAAGTAAAAACGTTACTGGCTTTGCCAAGTTTCGTTTCGTGTTATTTTTAAGCTATTGCATAGCTTTTATCGCGGGCTTTGAGCGCGGCGACCGAATCAAGAAATTCCGTAATGAAAATAAACCTAACACCCCCCACTCCGACCAGCACAGCGGTGCGGCGTTGAAAGCCGTGCATCGTCTAACGTCGTTTCTGTTCGGCAGACTTCGGCACGGTGTTTGTGTGCGTGCGACTAGACGTATGCGTGTAGACTGTACGAAGCTCGCATAAGTTGATAAAAAATTATATGCAATAGCTTTACCGCGGCAGTCCCCGAGTGTCACACGTAAGTATTTTTTTTTTCTCAAGTGCTCATTGGAGCACACAAAGAAATCAAAGATCGCTAGTAATATTTGACGTACGGTGTACATGGATACGTGAGCATTCATTTATTTGTTTTAATCGCTCATGTGTCGCAGGTCGCGTCGCGGCCTAATGTAGCCTTTACCCGACTGCGCCTGAAGGAGGGTTATGGTTTTCGAGAGTATGTATGTTTGTATGTTTGGAACGGCTCGATGGATTTTAGCTTAAGAGGTGCCGTTAGATTCGTATTAACTGTGAAAGTGACACTGGGTATATCAAAATATAAAAAAACCAAAATGGCGGATTTTGGCGCCATGTTATGCCTACAAAAAAAAAAAATTTTTCTCAAAACCTATCGAGTGGGGTATCAAAATAAAGGGTTTTAAAAGGTGATTACAAAAATATATACAACTTATATGGTTAAAAGTAATTCAAAGTGACAAATCGTAAAAAACACGCATCAAGAACTAAATCGTCTGCAAAATCTTTCACATTTTGTAAACTAAAAAGCTGGAAATAAAAAAGACTAATTAAAAAAATTAAAAAACCCGACTGCGACCTTATACTAAAACTAACTGAAAAGCTAAAAACAAATTGGAAGCAGGCGGGACCCATTTGAGTTTGAAATTATTAATAATGGTATGGGCCCCGCCTGCTTCCAACTTTTATTTAATTTAAAACTTTTTAACAAAAAAATTAAACCTCCGAAAAAACTGAAAAGCAAAAAATAAAAACCTTTTTTTATATTTTACCTTAATAAATAAGTTCTTAAACTAATGCAAGTATACCTAACTAATTTTGAGTCGGCGCCAAACAAGCAACTTAATATCGTTGCGAGTGGTCGTGCGGAGAGCGCATTTTTTGTTTGGAATGTTAATATTTAGCGCTGGAGATTTCACGTTGCATTATTAATTTGATTTGGCTATTTCTATAAAAAGGTAATTTAGTGATCTTTGTTCATTGATTGTTTGGCGCCGACTCAAAATTTTTTAGGTATACTTGCATTAGTTTAAGAACTTATTTATTAAGGTAAAATATAAAAAAAGGTTTTTATTTTTTGCTTTTCAGTTTTTTCGGAGGTTTAATTTTTTTGTTAAAAAGTTTTTATTTTATAATTTTTTGAGGCTATAATTTACTTATTACTGCATGCTTAATTTTTAATTACTTTTAAAATGGCTACCTACCTTACTTTAGATATTAACTGTTATATAATCCTACTTTAACTATTATTTTTTGTATAGTAAAATACTTCAAAAAACAGGCTTTATGTACCAACATAGATAGGCCTTTAATTTTAATTGTAATACACAGCTCAGCATTCAAATCTGTGAATGAACAACAAATCACCCCTATTTTCCCACCTTTAGGGTAGGAATTTTTTTTCCAAATTTACATGGGACCAACTTCGAGGTATGTTCTATCCATTAAAAAAAGAATTATCAAAATCGGACTAATCTGTAAAAAGTTATGCGTGGTCATACATTACAATCAGTGAGTGAACTATCAATCATCCCCTGTTTTCCTACCCTTAGGGTTGGATTTTTTTTTCCAAATTTATATGGGACCACCTTCGGGGTATATCCTTTCTAATCAAAAAAGAATTATCAAAATCGGACTGCTCTGTAAAAAGTTATGCGTGATCATACATAAAAAAAAAAAAAAAAAAATATACGCGTCGAATTGATAACCTCCTCCGTTTTTTCGTCGGTTAAAAATGGGCTTGTTTTTAGCTTTTCAGTTAGTTTTTTTTCTATAGTAAAATACATCTACTCGTAATATGACCACCGAACGTGTGATGGCTTCATATTTTTTTTTTTTTTTTATTGCTAAATGGGCGCACTCTTGACCTCGATCACGCCTGATGGAAAGCGATAGATGAGGTCTATGATGGAACGAACGTGCCCAGAAGATGCCTGTTCACTCTTGATTTGAAGGCAGACGGGTTAAATGTGGGAGGGAACACAGATGCCGGCAGAGAGTTCCACACCTTGGCTGTGCGCATAATAAAAGTGGAGGAGAAGCGCCGAGTACGACTCATCAGGATATCAACCAAGTGCGGATGGTACGCTGCAGTACGTCTGGTTGTATACAGGGTGTTACAGAAAGGGTATATCAATACAAACGGGTTGAAGAGTGTATCTGGTCTAGAATCTCTGAACAAAATTTCAGCTCAAAAGCAGTAACTTTGAAAATGCTTAATATTTTTTTATTTCGATAGTTTATAAAATTGAAATCATAACAAACGTGTCACCGCACTACGAGGGTCATTATCCATTATCTGTAGTGTGTCTGTGCGCCTAGTACACGCACATCACGCCGCCGCGCGCCAGTGCAGCGCCGTGATGTCGAAATAAAAAAATATTAAGCATTTTCAAAATTAATGCTTTCGAGCTGAAATTTTGTACAGAGATTCTAGACCAGATACACTCTTCAACCCGTTTGTATTGATATACCCTTTCCGTAACACCCTGTATTTATAGAGTTAATACCTACATATTTACAAACTGTTTCTGCAGTGAAAGTCTAAATATTATTACTATGGTAGTAAACAGGCAATGGTAGCGTTTCCGAGTCAAAACATTGTGGCGACATTGACCAACGAGCGGTTTGTGAAATATTCTTGACTAACTGCGCCCCGCGGTTTCACCCGCATATGTGTCGATCCCGTGGGAATATCGGGATAAAAACTATCCTATGTCCTTCCCCGGGACTCAAACTATCTGTATACCAAATCACACTAATATTATAAAGGCGAATGTTTGTGTGTGTGTGTTTATATGTTTGTTACTTCTTCACGCTCAAACCGCTGAACCGATTTAGATGAAATTTGGTATAGAGATAGTTTGAGTCCCGGAAAAGGACATAGGATAGTTTTTACCCCGATATTCCCACGGGATCGACATTTACGCGGGTGAAACCGCGGGGCGCAGCTAGTTTCATCTAAATCGGTTCAGTAGTTTAGGCGTGAAGAAAAGACAGACAGACAGAGTTACTTTCGCATTTATAATATTAGTTTTGGATTTTAGAGAGAAAGAAAATAAAGTATTTATTATTGTTTATTATTTAAGTATTAATTTGGGAGGTCCGTGGCTAAATAATAACATAGTCGCACAGGTCGATCGATCAGGTTAAGCTACGCTTGCCGCGGTTGGTCTGTGGATGGGTGACCATCTTTACATATCGAGACCCCTCCATGCGTCGGAAAGCACGGTTAAGCCGCTGGTCCCGGTTGTCATTCGTGGATCTTTGACAGTCGTTACGGGTAGTCAGAAGCCCGAAAGTCTGATAACCAGTCTTACCAACGGGTATCGTATTACCCAGTAAACTGGATTGTGGAGGTCAGATAGGCAGTCGCTGCATATAAAATACTGGTATTAAGCTGCATCCGGTTAGACTGGAAGCCGACCCCAACATAGTTGGGGAAAGGCTAGGCAGATGATGATGATTATTTTTTTATATTTGTGGTAAACATGCCGCTGAAAAAGAGTATGAATGTCGGTGGCTGTTAGAGTAGGGGAAGACGAAAGAAACGATATGGATCAGATGGACGGACTGAGTGAATGATGATATGGTTAGAGAGGGGGTGACTACCGAGATGATGACTAATACCACAGAATACTTAAAGTACTACGTACAGAAAGGACACTCCCTTCCCCGCACTAACATCAGTTACCGCACCTCACCCCGCACTTCGGCGTATTCGTCGCAGTTCCTTAACAAGAGCGCTCGCAAACACAAGTACCTCACGCACACATTCATACGTATACAAACGTCATTTTTAGGGTTCCGTAGCCAAATGGCAAAAAACGTAACCCTTATGGATTCGTCATGTCTGTCTGTCTGTCTGTCTGTCTGTCCGTCCGTCCGTATGTCACAGCCACTTTTTTCCGAAACTATAAGAACTATACTGTTGAAACTTGGTAAGTAGATGTATTCTGCGAACCGCAGTAAGATTTTCACACAAAAATAGAAAAAAAACAATAAATTTTGGGGTTCCCCATACTTACAACTGAAACTCCAAAAATTTTTTTTCATCAAACCTGTACGTGTGGGGTATCTATGGATAGGTCTTCAAAAATGATATTGAGGTTTCTAATATCATTTTCTTCTGAACTGAATAGTTTGCGCGAGAGACACTTCCAAAGTGGTAAAATGTGTGTGCCCCCCCTCTAACTTCTAAAATAAGAGAATGATAAAATTAAAAAAATATATATATAATGTACATTACCATGTAAACTTTCACCGAAAATTGGTTTGAACGAGATCTAGTGAGTAGTTTTTTTTTTAATACGTCATAAATCGAAAACCGCAATTTACCTTTCACAAAGTTACAACGAACTACAAGAACTTTTATATTATGTTACTTGCTGCTACGGAACCCTTCATGGGCGAGTCCGACTCGCACTTGGCCGGTTTTTTTAATGTAGTAGTAGTAGGTAATTATTTTGCGAGCGTTGTATGGAGTGTCCGGGGTGTGCTAATAGAGAAGTATGGAAGAAAAAGACATTTTTTTTTATTGCTAAATGGGCGCGCTCTTGACCCCGATCACGCCTGATGGAAAGCGATAGATGAGGTCTATGATGGAACGAGCGTGCCCAGAAGATGCCTGTTCACTCTTGATTTGAAGGCAGACGGGTTAAATGTGGGAGGGAACACAGATGCCGGCAGAGATTTGCGCCGACCACGAATAAATTGGGATAAAGGGAGGAGAATTACGACTATGGCACACAAAAAAAAAACAACCGACTTCAAAAAAAACACTACAAAGTGATAAATAACTTTAATTTCGGAAGTCGGTGTCGTTGATTCCGCATTTTCGTTTTTTGACACCGACTTCCGAAATTAAAGTTATTTATCACTTTGTAGTGTTTTTTTTGAAGTCGGTTGTTTTTTTTTTGTAAAAAAGTTTTTATTTTTCACTTTTTAGTTGTACCTACCCCACAGGTTTTTGTTGATTTTTCAAAAACCGCTTGTCCGATTTCGATAAAATTTTCATGGGACCATTTGGGAAGTATACCCTTTCTAACAAAAAAAGAATTTTTCAAATCGGTTGGCAAACGACGGAGTTATGCGCGAACAAACATAAAAAAAAAAAATACAAACATTCGAATTGAGAACCTCCTCCTTTTTTAGAAGTCGGTTAAAAAAGAACACTAACACAAAAAAAACCGGTCAAGTGCGAGTCGGATTCGTACACCGAGGGCTCCGTACAAATTTGTAGGTATGTAATGTAGTTTTAAAATGTTTTTTTTTTTGTAATGTAACTACATATTTATGGATTTTGGATTTTTTCCTTTACTTGTGCTACATGACATTGCTTCTTGCCAAATTTCATGATTCTAGGTCAACGGGAAGTACCCCTATAGGTTTTGATTTCGGAACATAAACGCCCGTATCTTTTGATTGCCTTAACTTAGAAGTTTGATTTTTTCACAGCTTCAAGGGATTGTAGATCTGAGTATATCTGCTTTAATTTCAACTCGACACCTCCACGCTTTCCCGAGATAAAGGGTCTTGAAAGACAGTCAGACGGACAACAAAAAGATCCTATAATGGTTCCGTTTTTTCTTTTTGAGGCACGGGACCCTAAAAAGCCTTTGCGCTCCATAACTCAAGTAGCGAATGTTGGACAAAAAACAGCCAGGCGAAGTAGGAGTGGGCCAGACACGTCTCACGAATGCACCCGAAGAGATGGGCAAAGATCGTCACTCACTGGACGCCTGAGGCAGGACATCACCGTCGAGGTAGACCAAGACGAAGGTGGCGTGACGAGCGAACATGGCCAGATATCGCACAAGACAGGGAGGTTTGGAAGGGGAGGCTTTTGCCCAGCAGTGGGACACAATTTAGGCAAACAATCTATACAAATAAATAAAATTGGGGCGTCTGTTTGTAATATTAAAATAACCGCTTTTTACTAAATACATAATATTATGGATGTATGCAAGCTGTCACGCCCTTTATACCTGGAGGCTTTTATTTAGGCAGTAAGCTTTTTTTTTGTTTACATTTTTAATTTTAATTTTTTTT
The DNA here is from genome assembly GCA_945859645.1 of Amphipoea oculea. Taxonomy (NCBI): domain Eukaryota; kingdom Metazoa; phylum Arthropoda; class Insecta; order Lepidoptera; family Noctuidae; genus Amphipoea; species Amphipoea oculea. The sequence goes on along the minus strand of OX243891.1, from coordinate 9,479,480 downwards.
TTTTTTTTTGCTTGAGTACGTATAGTGTTTATTGTATTTGTTGGTATGATGGCGTGGCTAGCTAACCTATGGCAAATAATTTAATTTAATGTTCTGTGTCCTGTAATGTTAATTACTTTGCATACTTAGTATTGTATAAAATCAATTACTTTCTAACTGAACAGACAGCTGTGCTGCTGGGGAGTTTGTTCCGCCACTTCTTCTCCCCAGCGAAAGCACTAGGAAGTGGTGAAGGGCGGGCGTTTTGGGGGACTGTCTTTTGTAATTTTGACGTTCGAAAAGTGCTGATTCTCAGCCTAGTTTTAATAAATGACTTTTGATTTTGATTTGATTTGTATACACGGTACATATACCAAAATAACATTTTTTTTTAATTTTTGTCTGTGTTTCTGTCTGTTTGTTCCGGCTAATCTCTGAAACGGCTGGGTCGATTTTGACGGGACTTTCACTGGCAGATAGCTGATGTAATAAGGAGTAACTTAGGCTACTTTTATTTTAGAAAAATAATTAGGGTTCCGCACAAAATAATTAAAACTTTTTTCGTCATGAGCGCGAACGAAGTCGCGGGCATAGCTAGTAAAAAATAAAATTCATCACAGGACGTTTAACCTTTTAAGTCAATCAAAAATAATCAAGATAAAATAATACCTACAATAAATAAGGAGGAGAAAACGTTGTATCGATAAAAAAAATAGTTAAAAAGTTTTTATCTCTATTTAATAATGGTTTTAGTTGTAACACGCAGTTAATAAGACGAAAATAGAACGAAAAAATCATGCATGTTCTCTGTCGCAGAAATACGACACGAGCGGTAGGGGCACGGAAATGTGTGTCGCATAAATGCGACACAAGCGGTCAAAAGGTTGAAATTCCTTGTAAACATACCTGCACGCTCTGCTGCACTACATGTTGCGGCGCAGGCGCCTGCTGCACGGCCTGCGGCGCCTGAGTGTTCTGTTGCTGACACTTGTTGTACACAGTGTGGCCCTGGGCAGAAATGTTCTAGAGTCAAAAAATAAAACGTATAAAAATATAGACTTAGCCTAAGCCTTTCCGCCGTTACCCGAGGATGCAGCAAGGCGCAAGCTGTTATTGTGATGCACGACGATTCTAGTCGCTGAATGTTAGTTCTTTATCCAACTTAGTTAGGAATAAGGTAGGTATACTCCATCGGTTTTGGCAATCACGATAAACGTACACTTTGTAAACAAGCATACTATAAACTAGAAGATTATATCCAAGATAAGAACGCTTGGAAACATGCTGGTCCTGCACCATAGGACAATCTAGAGTCTAGACAAAATCAAACTGGTTGCTAATTTAATTGTAAAATTTTATTCTTTTTTTACATTGATTTACATTCATTATTCACACCCTAACTTATTACTTGTTCTTTTTTTTTAACTTTTACCATGTTTATAAATATGTGAGCACCATGTATCTATCAGATAATTAATTTACATGTCATGGTTTCGTTTTTAATTCTTTTACCTATTATGGTATAGTAATTTTATTTTAGGTGCATCGTCCTCACATATTATTATATAATGAATGTACCTATGCCAAATATTCTAAAACATTTTAACATGATACCCCTTAATCACCGAGTGTTAGTTGTGACCAAGGCTGATTTCCGCGATGAAGAACCCACCAAATGACCAAGTCTAAAGTTATACAGATAAGTGATGAAATATTAAAATAATGCTAAAAAAGCACAAGACAGACAAGTGAATATGTTTTAACCCATTCGCTACGGCGATAAAAATTACGATTATTAGCAAAGTGCTGGACTTTTCGTCGCGAACATCGATGGGCGCCCCCCGCACCTCATTAGGATAATATGGAACGCCGATTTATTATATATTTGTATTTAAAAAACAATGTGCATATATTGCAAGTATAATTTTTGTGACTTGTTTTTGCCAAGATAAAATTAATTAAAAAAAACGCCGATGGGCGTATTCCGCACCTAAATATTAAATCAAAAAACGCCGAAAGGCGTCCGCCGTAGCGAATGGAATAAAATATAGATGCGTGTACCACACCACGAGCACTTTCCGAGTGACTATAATCAGAATTTGCCCCTGTTCCTTATATCCCTACTGATATATCTCCACTGGTAGGGATACTTGGAGATTTTTTCCAATTATCGCTACCGGTGGGGATAAAAAGTTTTCAAGGGTTTCTTAATGATTAATAAGGTGTTCCTGAATTACTTGTGATTACAAACATAAAAAAAAAACAAAAGAAAACAATAATAAAAACAAATTCAGTATGGGTTTGTGTGATTTCAATGAATTAAGTATTTTTGACAGATTGAGACTGTCATCAGACTGTGAACGTTCTTACAATTACTCGACATCGGCTTTACTTGCCATAAACAAAAATAGAATAGCGAATTGCCCGTCTGCTGTCAAATCGCATATGTATTTATGTGATTGTTTTTATAACTCACAGATATAGATATACCTAGATAACGCAAGTATCACGAACTGTATGAAAACTAAGCGTGCCACTTTTTGACTACCTACTATGACGTCACAAGCTCGCGGTCTCTCGCTCACGCTCACCCAGCCAGCAGTACGCAGGACTGAGCGCGAAAGTGGCGGCTTATGATTTTCGAACGTAAACTGGTGCGATTTTTGGCACGCGAAGTAGTTGCTCTTACGTTATCTAGGTGTATCTATATCTGTGTTATATATAACCAATCACAAAATCAGCTAACATGACATTCGACAGACAAGATTACCATCACCCAGAATATTCTAGAATCCAGACTAACCTGTAAATCTGCTAGCAAGTTCTGCCACTGGCTGATTTTGTCGTAATGTCTTCTTAGTAATTCTTCTTTCCTTTGTAGTTCACATTTTAGCTCATTGTTATCTTCTTTTACTAGTAGTTCTGGTCTCATTGCTGATAGAAGGAACCTAGGTAAGCGAGAAAATAGAATGAATAACATTACCGTCCTTTAGGGCGAAAGCACACACGCTACTTTTAGCATTGGCGATAGGCGATGCTGCATCGCGTTTTGGCGACTCTCTGCGTTCGGACGCGGTATCGGAATCGCGCGTTTTAGCGACTGCTCCGATGCTGCATCGCGATTTCGCGACTTCCTGCGTTCGGACGTGGTATCGGAATCGCGCGTTTTAGCGACTGCTCCGATGCTAGCGCAAATGCCAAATCGCTGCGACCGGCATCCGAATGTGTGCGGAGTGTAGTTCAGCCGCTGTGTCGAGCTTCCGAAAAGCGACTGAATCGCCGCGTTTGGCGTTTTAAGTGTGCGATGCGGAATGCTTGGTCGCTGCATTTAGCTTCTAAAAAGCGGCTAAATAGCCGATCGCCGATGCTAAAAGTAGCGTGTGTGCTTTGGCCCTTAGAGCTCCGACGCAGTCGGTTAAAAAGAAAAGACTCAAAATGACTTCACCTTGCTAAATAAAGTAAGCGTCGCATGTGGACATAATTAATGTCCAAGTTCAAATTACAATGTAAGGCTTGATAACATTCGCAAATACGCATATTATGGATATTATTCGGATGAAAATAAGGTTCATATTCGTATGGAACGCTTTCTAAAGTAATGTCAAAGTGCGATGCGTGGATCATGCCCAAGAAAGCTGCCTACTGGTGTATCTCCCCTAAATCGCGGACTAGGACTCAAACGGTTTGACCATAAACATCTATCTTGCCTATCCCAACTAAGTATGTCGGGGTCGGCTTCCAGTCTAACCGGATGCAGCTGAGTACCAGTATTTTACATGGAGCGACTGCCTATCTGACCACAAAGGGCTTGGCCGATCGTTAAAAATAATAAGTTAATTGTAAAAGGAAAATTGTCACGATTGATTTCCAGTCCGACATCTCGTATGTTTGTAACCTGATCCAGGTATTTCCCTGGATCAGGTTACAAACAATAATAAGAGAGAGAAAAATACCGAATGATCGTCTATCTATTGTTTATCAACTACAGGGTGGTCCAAAAGTCGTAGATCAAACGAAATAGGGAGATGAAGGAGGTCATTTCCAACAAAAAATCTTTCTACAGCATGGTCATAAGTCAATTGCCCTAAAAGTTATGAATATTTGTGTATACCGAGTTCTTTTACAATAAGACGAATTTAAAAAAAATGTGATATACCTAAAACAATAAAACAAACGGTGTTGTATTAATACTAGATAATGTTAAATGTATCAGCACTACAAAGTTATATTAGGGCTCTGAGTATCAAATTTCAAGAGCAATTAATTTTTTTCCAAAAATTTTGTAACGTTACCAAAAATTATTTCTCACTTTAAAAGCGTTGGAAATTACCTCCTTTATCCTCCTACTTCGTTTGATCCACGACTTTTGAACCACCCTGTATACATTTATTTATTTATTTATCCTCACACTGAAACGCCATACGGCAATTACACCAACGGAGTACTAAACCACTTCATCTGCTGCTTTCCATCCATGCTGTGTTAGTGGTTACAGCTCACAGACTCAGATCTGGACATATTCCATGTAACAAATTCGTTTTCTTGATGAAAAAGAATGCCTCTCCCAACTGTGAGGTGTGTGAGGTTATAGAGGACATGCATCACTTGCAATGGCGTGCATTGCATATGGGCATATAAGCAGTGCCTACCCCGATATATCAACATAAGCCTGTCAATTACATTTTAGTGTGTGTGCCCCACAATTAAGAAACTCACTAAATTATCATACCTAACAAAAAACAAAATCTTCATACAAACACGCGCGGCAGTAGGCAGCCGCCGGACGGCCTACTCGGCTCCCGTACTATTCGCACATTGTCATTGGTCGTTCAAGTTAATACGACAAAATTAAAAATACATACGTCTCACGCGTAATACCATGACGTTCGACCTTCGCAATTTATCACCCTTAAGTAGGCATGCCTACTCGAATAACCACACTTTTGACCTCACTTTTTTCTGATTAGTGACCGCGTTTGCCTAGACTAGACCCGGCCTAGTGCCTACCTATTCTGAAAACCAATGCAAGCCACTGATCACTTGTTGATGGAATGTGTTCGCTTTCAGGCTGATAGGAGTAAGTTGTTCAGGGCTTTAAAGTTGAACAAGAACGATATAGGTACATTCCACCAAATACTATCTAAGCCGAGCTCTGAAGATGCGAGAAAGTTGTTCGACTTTATGGCCCTGACATATTAATCTCATTAGTTTGATGTGTACTTGTATTAGGTTACGATGGGACTGACATACGCTGTGCGTTATAAAAGTCCCTAAAATATACAGAATAAAAAAAATTAAAAAGTCCATGCTGTGCGCGGTGGACTTCGGACGAGTGGCAACGGATCACGCAGCGTCAAGACTTTTCTCCATAACCCCATCACTCCTTCCATAAATTGCACACATTCATTGCGAATTTTTGAAACACGATAATTAACTATGTTAGGGTCGGCTTCCACGGTTACCGGATGCAGCTGAATACCAGTATTTCATACGGAGCAACTGCTTATCTAGCCTCCACCACCATGTTACTGGGTAATATGATACCCCTTGATGAAACTGGTTGTCAGACTTTCGGGCTCCTGACGACCCGTAACGACTCAAAGATCCACAAATGACAATCGGGACCAACGGCTTAAGAGTAAACTAAACGCAAGCTCGAACTCACTGGTGGTCATGGCCAAAATCACGCTGTCTAACTTGGCTTCGTGTCTGACGGAGCTAGTATCAGTGATGTACACGCACAACATCTAGTTCTCATGCACAGAAACACCGTTCCGAACTGATAGGCGCATAAAAATATTTGAAAAGTGCTTTGGAAAATCGAGTTCTATGAAAAATCCACTACATAAATCAATCACAAATAAAGTTTTTTGAACTCTTCGATAACTGAGCTTTGTCGGTACGGATTTAATTTTTAATATTTTTCAGTTCTTTTATTACTTATTTACACCCAAAGTTACGTTAAAAATAGCAAGAAAAACGAATCTTTGTTGGCTCATAACATAACTTTTTAATGGCTTGTTATTTTACGATTCTGCTTCCGTACAGACACAACTAATAATTAGACAAAACGATACAATGTTTAACTTTGGATGTACAATGTCAAACAGTGGAGTAATACTCTCCCGAAATTTGTATGGAAAAAATATCGAATAGTGGCACCTTAACGTGCTTTCCGAGCCAGTATGTAAAGATGGTCACCCTTCCACAGACCAACCGCGGCAAGCGTAGCTTAACCTGGTCGATCGACCTGTGCGGCTGTTATTATTTAGCCACTGGCTCCTCTAATAGAATAAAGTGCCATTATGTAATGTATTAAATAATTGATCGATTTCTTATCTTCAATTAATAAGATAAGTATAAGTTGTTAGCGATTTCAGGGAGATTATAATAACTTTATCTACAAAATAGCTATGGGTTAAGATATGGGTTTCGTGTTTAGATAATGGTTTTCAGCAGTGGCGTGCATTGCATATAGGCATATACGCAGTGCCTACCTCGATATATCAACATAAGCCTGTCAATTACATTTTAGTGTGTGTGCCCCATAATTATGAAACTCACTAAATTATCATACCTAACAAAAAAAAAAATCTTCATACAAACACGCGCGGCAGTAGGCAGTCGCCGGACGGCCTACTCGGCTCCCGTACTATTCGCACATTGTCATTGGTCTTTACTGGTTCAAGTTAATACGACAAAATTAAACATACGTACGTCTCACGCGTAATACCATGACGTTCGACCTTCGCAATTTATCACCCTTAAGTAGGCATGCCTACTGAAATAACCACACTTTTGACCTCACTTTTTTTTCTGATTAGTGACCGCGTTTGCCTAGACTAGACCCGGCCTAGTGCCTACCTATTCTGAAAACCAATGCACGCCATTGGTTTTCAGGGCTAATATAAGCCTAGCCTACGCCCAAAGCCGTCTGTCGGTCAGGGGCTGTGTCTTCTTACCAAGTCTTACCAAGGGGTATCGTAATACCCAGTCACTGGGTCGTGTGGTGGAGGTCAGATAGGCAGTCGCTCTATGTAAAATACTGGTATTTAGGTACATCCGGTTAGACTGGATGCTGACCCGAAAATAGTTGGGAAAAGGCTAAGCTGATGATGATGAAGAGTGTCCATGGAGTTTCTTGCCCGTTCTTCTCCATAGAGATCTACGCTTTGGAATGGGCAACTAGCTTCAACTTTCTGACTAACTGACCGACTACTTAATTTTGACAATTCAAAAGTGCCTGTAATGGTTTAATTGAAATAAATGCTTTGAGTTTGAGTTTGTTGAGCTCATACGTACTATAACTTACAGGGAATGAGTTAGTATGAGATACACACAAATTATATCCTACTAAATGCAGGGTTCTTGCCTGTAATTCTGTACCTCTTCTAAATACTTGGAATGCTACAAACCTTTTCTGCAAGAAGAAAGCCTCCATCTGTCTGGCCAGGTCGATGAATCGTTCCACCTCTACTTTGACCTCTTCCTTCTCGACGCACGGAGACGCTTCTTGCTTGGTCAGCACGTTCAGACATGCCTGTAAGATTTTGAATGATAACCTGTCTAACCACAGCAACAGGTATAAGAACTACAGGGTGAAATTGAATTCATGGGCATCCTTTTAAAGGGTCATTGTAATCATCATTATGAACAACTTTTACTACGGGACTAAACCTAAAATCGCGAAAAAAAAGTCAGCTGTTCCTTGCATTATGTTCACATAACAAAATGTACGGAAGAGCTGATTTTTTTTCGCGATTTTAGGTTTAGTCCCGTAGTAAAAGTTGTTCATAATGATGATCACAATGACCCTTTAAAAGGATGCCCATGAATTTAATTTCACCCTGTACAGTCCGCGCCATCGGTCACTTTTATTTTAGTGATCTATGGTCCGTGCGGAACTAGTTGGCCGCTGAGGTGGGGACAGGGGTGAGGCGGCGGTTCGCAAACCACGTACTGAGTAATGCGCCCCCGCCCCGCCGTCCCACCGCTCACATACCTAAGGCGCGGCCAACTAGTTCCGCGCGGACTATAATTATGTACAGGTGAACCAGAAGAAGTATGCGCTTCGGTTATCTTTGTGTGTCCGAATTAGCACGAATGGCGCGCCACAGAGTAACCCATTACAGACGCAAAGCTACTATAGTTCACCCGTCAAGAGAATGCGACGATTAACTAGTAGCTAATAAAGATCAAATTCGCATAACACGTATTTGTTTGTATGAAACTGACAGGTGTCAAGAACGCTTTCTCTCGTTTATAGGTTTATATGAGATTACATTCCGAGCACGGCAGCAATGCTGCGCGACATTGCTGCGTCCAGTGGCGAAACTATAGGGTGGCATTGGGGCCAAATGCCACGGGCCCCCAGCCAGAGGGGGCCCCCGGCCAGAGGGGGCCCCCGGCCCGAGAGGGCCATGAGCACAGTAGGTTCCTAACATAAGATTATAAAAGCAAACTTTTTTTGAAAATGTGCAACAAAGGACATCATTCAGGTTTCGAACATTTTGTACCTTTTCCTCATTGTTTGTATAATTTTTTGGACAGGACCTCATGCTCAGCAGTAGCGCTTGCGACCACCAAACCAATGAAGCACTCAGGTTTTAAATTTTGTAGGGGGAAATATGAAATCTACGCGGAAGAAGTCGCGGGAGAACTGCTAGTAAAAAAAAACTACAATGTTGGTTGAGCTTCTTTATATTGAGGGAGGGCCCCATCCCTTGAATCTGCCACGGGCCCCAAACGGTATAGTTACGCCACTGGCTGCGTCACCTTGCTGCTGTGCTCGGAATGCAACCTATACAAATAAATAAAAATGGAGTGTCTGTTTGTAATATTAAAATAACCGCTTTTTACTAAATGCATATGGATGTATACACGGTACATATACCTAAATATTTTTTTTTACCATTTTTGTCTGTTTGTTCCGGCTAATCTCTGAAACGGCTAGACCGATTTTGACGGGACTTTCACTGGCAGATAGCTGAAGTAATAAGGATTAACTTAGGCTAATTTTATTTTAGAAAAAAAAATAGGATAGGATTTCACGCGGACGAAGTCACGGGCAGCAGCTAGTCTCATATAAACCTATAGAAAATGTATGGGCTAATGTAGGTATTAGGCTTACTGTGCGTGTTACTGTTAGGACAATGCCTAAGCAACCGCAAAATCAATAAATAACAAAGTACTAAGTTTGTGTTCGCTTTTAATTATCCAAAGACATGCGTGATATCTACCAACCCGCACTGTGCCCGCGTGGTGGATTACGGCCCACTCCTTCTCAGAGCGGCTTGAGTCCCAGCAGTGGGAATATTATAGGGTGATTATACCGGCGACTTACAAGTTGTAGGTCGTAGGTTCGAACCCCGACAGGTGCTTTACTTTGTGTAAATTATTTCATCACCACTGCTCTCAAAACGGTGAAGGAAAACATCGTGAGGAAACCGGCATGTCCTAGAACCAAAAATTCGAAGACATGTGACATCCACCAACCCGCACTGGGCCCGCGTGGTGGATTACGGCCCACTCCCTCTCACAGAGAGGAGGCCTGTGTCCCAGCAGTGGGAACGTTATAGGCTGATTATGTATGTATGTTATGTATACCGGTGTAGGTCTGCTTTACCATTTTATTGATACGGAAATGTAACTTCCATATAGGTAGATAGATAGTAATATTTGTGATACTAGCTGCGCCCTGCGGTTTCACCCACACAAGTTTCGATCCCGTGGGAAATTCCCACGGGATCGAAACTTGTTTATTCCCACTGGGAATATCGGGATAAAAACTATTCTGTCCTTTCCCGGTTTAGTTGTGAAAAGGTAACATACAGACAGACAGACAGAGTTACTTTCGAATTTATAATATTACACTCGGCGTCACATAAATCGCACCTCTTCGAAAATAAGTTTAAAGCATATCCCGCCAGCAACGAATACATTCAACCCAATTAATATTGGTATCAATTGAAAGTATGTTTAACGACCTTTAAATTAACAACAGTTAGAATTCCTAAACACAACAGATCTCATTAGCACGTAACGTTAAAAAAAATGTTGTCAAAATACGCATTACAACGGTCACTTAATTGCATCTCCCTACAAGGGTATAAAACGGGCGACCCGGGTTAAATGTGGGTCATTCGCTATTCAATCTTTGAAGTGAACACACGTGAACAGCTACAGCAAGAAAAATACCCCAGAAGATGGATACCACTGCAGATGAAGCCGCTCAAGTCATTGCACTACTGCAATCAGGGATGCGGCAATGTGATGTTGCTCGGCAACTGAACTTGAGTCGTTTTGCCGTTCGACGAGTGTTCCAACGCTTCCAAGAGACTGGTGGCTATATCCGAAGACGTGGATCTGGAAGACAACGGTGCACATCCGAAAGAGACGATCGCTTCATTGTTTCGACGTCTTTACGTAATCGGTTCTCCAATGCTGTTGAGCTGCAACAACAACTGCGATCAGCTCGCAGAACTTCTGTAAGCGTCTCTACGATTAGAAGAAGACTGCAGGAAATGAAAATTGCAGCTCATAGGGTTGCTACAGGGCCAAAATTGACTGCACAGCATAGGAGAGACCGGTTGCAATTTGCCCGTGACCATGTGGATTGGACAATAGACCAATAGAGGGCTGTTCTCTTCTCGGATGAGACGAGGGTGTGTCTTTTCTGCAACGACAGGCGTCGAAGAGTGTATAGGAGGCAAAGGGAATGATTTGCACAAGCCTGTATTCAAGAGACAGTGGAATACGGGGGTGGCTCGTGCATGTTCTGGGGCGGCATGTCAATCGACGGCAAAACGAACCTTGTGTGTGTTTCTCGGACTGGACGTGCTCGCGGGCAAGGGTCGCTGACTGCTGCTCGGTACATAACAGAGATCTTAGAGGAGCAGGTTGTCCCTTATGCGGGTTTTGTTGGCAGTGGGTTCACGTTAATGCACGATAACGCCCGCTGTCACACCGCTTTAATTGTAAAAGACTACCTGCAAGAAGTTGGAATCCCTGTTATGCGCTGGCCGACGCGAAGTCCAGACCTAAACCCTATTGAGCACCTTTGGGATGAACTGAAACGGCGGGTACGGGCACGTGATCCTGCCCCTACCACTCTCCAAGACCTCCAAGATGCCGTCATTGCAGAATGGGACAACATTCCGCAAGAGACTGTTGTCACATTAATTAGGTCCATGAGAGAACGCATGGAAGCAGTCATCAGGGCTAGGGGGGGGTAACACTAGGTTTTAAGTTGTTTTTAAGGACTTTGTTGTAATTTTTGCTGATAAAATAAAATTTAACTTTTTAATCATTTGCATTAGCTTGCTTTTTTTTATTCCCTGGTAAACAAAAAACCAAATCCATTGATTTATTCTGAAATTTAAATAAATTGCCTTTCCAATGATACCTTATAGTCATATGTCTGCCATTGATTAATAGGGTTAAAATGACTTTGAAGGGAATTTTTAAAGAGGTGCGATTTTTGTGACGCCGAGTGTAGTATGGGTTTTAGGGCAAATGGGTATTTTATTTTTTTAGAATACGTTTTTGAGTGTATTCAGAGGTGTAAAAATGACTATTAGCTAGTACCCATTTCATTAATGTAAATATTTCTAATGACGACTACATTGTCGCTGTAAGGCGAAATACCCGCCGGCTGTCGTTGAAAGCCAGCCCTGGGGGCTCTGTCTTGCATAGGGTCGCAGCATAATGCTGAGCGATAGCCGTTTTGCGTGGATGTGGCGCATGTTTCCCCCAACCCTTTCTTATTATTTTTGTGTATATTATGAAGAACATAATACAACATTGCGTCATGATCACCGCAAATAAACGTATTTTCTTTCTTTCTTTATAAATACACCGCGCGCTCTCTCGCATACCGCTCGACATCTCGCTGTTTGCTTTACCGCGACAATGTAGCCGCAGCATTATTCCAATCATTTTTGGAATTTTGCGGGAATTAAGGTAAATATATGTCGTGTTTGGTTGAGATGCCCCATCTCAACAGAAGCGACTCGTAGTTTAGGTCCAAAAATAAAATCCAAAATACTCATCATTATTTTAATTGAAAGAAGTTCATTTTTAAAACAGCATTTTAAATTATACGCTATCAAATAAATCTACAGTGAACAGTTATCTCGTAATTACTTGTTTAAGGCGAAAGCGCCGGGGTAGCCTGCCAAAGTAAATTTTTTTTTTACGTTTTTTTGCAATTTGCTGGTAAGTATTAAGTTGTAAGTTGATTAAACTATGATTGGCGACCGTAACAAATATGTATTTACAGAATTATATTCATTAAAGTCGTCAAAACAACTCTCTAAGACCAAGTAATCCTACTGAATCTTGACATTTTAGGATTATACTAACTTAACAAGTTGTATTACGAATTCTATTGATTATAATTCTGTAAATACACATTTCTTACGGTCGCGAATTATATTTTAATCAACGTACAACTTAATACTGACCAGCAAATTGCAAAAAACGTAAGAAAATTTTAATTTCGCGGGCTACCTTATCGCTTTCCCCTTAATATGTAATTTTAAGTTGTTTCGCTCTTAAAAATCTATAGATACTAAGTTTCATAAAGCATTTACTTACATTAATTATATATCTATACAATTTTCGGTTTAAATAGAAGTTAGTTCTGTTCATGTCTTTTCCTTGACTTACCAATAAGCGTATGTAGAATTAAGTATTTGTAGATAAGCGTTTTGTGTCAAAAACTTACATTATACAATACAATCAATTACAGTAGGTACAGTCGAGTTCATTAATATATTGGCAGAGACAATGTTTCAAAATATTGTAAGCGTTAAAATGATCATATACATAGTTCTATACCAACTTAGACATCAATAAAATGTTTTCATATAAACTGTTCATAAGTATGTTATGGTAGTGCAGTCAAAAATATCTGACTACTCTTCGGAACATAAATATCTAAATACTCTAGATTTCAATATATTTGTTGCAACCTAGGATTCATAAATATCTATACAGCTTTGAATATTCAACTAAATGGCCTTTACCATTAAATTTATTTTTGCTTGCCGGAGCAGAAGTTCGAGTAATATACAGTACCCGGCGATAAATATTGCACATCGACCTTTGGAAAGAGACAATCGGCTAATTTCGGCTTCGTAGAGCGTTATCTCTGTCGCACGAAATACAAGCAGTCCGGTATCTATTAGGAGCTGTTAAAACAATTATGATTTGCTTCTTTTGATAATTCTTTTTATTCTTTGTATAAAATACACCAATTTTTCTATAAATGATGGCTTTAGGTTGGGGTAAAATATTATAATTCCCTCCTTTTCCTAAAGATGCCATAGTACAACTTTAAATTATTTAAATTTGGGGGTGTTAACAACTCTAAATATATATTTTGAACTGGACGCGACCGCACTCTACCGCACTTGAACAACGACTGACAAAACGTCACATACGTAGTGTGCGACAGAGATAACGCTCTACGAAGCCGAAATTAGCCGATTGTCTCTTTCCAAAGGTCGATGTGCAATATTTATCGCCGGGTACTGTAATGCAATATTGCCGTAGAAGGATGTCATAACTGACAACTTCAAATTCATTTTGTTTCAGGATCTTTTTCATAGAAAAATAATTGCATAGATATTTGTGAACCTTACTTTGCGCTAAATAATATGAACAAGGGATTGCGCACAATTTTTAGAGTCTTTGTCTGTAGTAATATTATTGATATAATGTAGTCACATATTTATGATGTCACAGATTGTTTACAATTTATTGTAAGGCGAAGCTGTTTAGAGTTTTATGAAACTTACCATTGCCTATATATTTTTGATTCATGAACATGCTCAGATATTAAAGAACTCGACTGTACCCTCTTAAAAAAATCTTCACAAATTGAGCGAAACATCAAAAAATTGTGAATTACGATCAAGTAATCACGAGTTCACATATACTTTAATATCTATGACTATCATTTATACAATATCTCACGTTTTCTGATACTCTGCTGTTTTGTGAGCTCAAGTTTCGCAGATGGCAAGGAATTTCCTTGCAATCATTGTTAACGGCACGGAAAAAAAAAAAACTTTTGATTTCACATAAACCTACATGGACACTTATGCAACGTCAGAAGCTAGGTGCACGGTTCCAATTAGTCGTTTTTATGAGTTCCTGAGTTCACAAAAACCTCCCGAGTGTGCACAGAGCATCATAATTATTTTAAAATTAACGGCTTCACGTGTCTAGCGCAAATCTAATATTTTTGAAAACAACCAATCTCTCAATAAACTAGGTATTTTTTTCCTATGGTCAGTGGGATAAAATATTGCATACAACGACTGCTTAGCGAAGTAAATCGTTAGAAGATTAGGTTACATAATTTTTTGAAGTGATATAAAAAAATGAAGATTTGCGCTAGACAAAAATCAGAATTTCAACATTTTCACGACAAAACACAATGCAACATTTACATTTTTTTAAGCATAAAAAATTCAGGTCAAATCCAAACTACTGGACTGCTTTTGATAATACTCCGATTTCAAAAACAATAATAGATTTAATAAGTCCAATTATGATAGTAATTATACAGCTTAGCCTTGCGCAATTTATAAAAAAACAAAAAATTTCACTTCGTAATTCTGCATGGATCAAATGTTAAAAAAAATCTTATTTTGTAATTACGTCTAAAATAAAGCTGTAATTAGCAAGTTACATGTCAAAATATGTTATTTACCAGTAAGGGGCCGTCTCCACGAGTGAGAGAATCGCGGCCATAGTCTCGGCGTGCCATCAAATTTTCGCCGCGATGATATCGCCGTGTGGAGACACGTTCTAAGAGTGTTTAGAAATACGTGGCACGACGATAATATCGCCGCGATTCCCTCACTCGTGGAGACGGCCCCTTAAGGAGATAAATAAGTGCCTAAATCTTGAAGTCAGGGGAATGACCAGCCATTTTGGACACAACCTTTTTACGTCCCAGATTATTTTTCTCTCGCCCAATCTATTGGTGCCGTTTTTACTGACTCAGCAAATACAAAATATTCGAAAATATTTTCACAAATAATTTGGAAATCTTTACTCGTTTGACATATAACCCGCTTGATTATACCTAGATGCTTACATACGTTCCAAATTTACAACCAATGCAGTAAACGATTCTAATTCAACTTCGCTTAGACTTTGGCTAAATATCGCACGAATCTTTGCTACAAAACTTTTAATGTCAAACGTAATGTATTTCATCACCACTGCTCTCAAAACGGTGAAGCGAAACATCGTGGGGAAACTGGCATGTTCAAGAACCAACAAATCGCAGACATGTGATATCCACAACCCGCACTAAGTCTGTGCAACCTACCCCTCTCACAGATAGGCCCGAGTTCCGGCACTGGGAACATTATAGGCGGCCCACCTGCGCCTACCCGCGATAAAAGTGTTATAGTCCTTTTTTATTGATTCCCTTTACAAATCACCACCCCCTTTTTACACCTTTAAGGCGCAGATATACGACTTCTAATGATTTTAAATTCAACATCACGTCTAATCGACCGGACTGATTTCTTTGAAAAAAATAAATGTTATACTAGACCATTTGCTTCGTAATTTGATATGTGAATATTTGCAATTATATTTTTTTAACATAGTGTAATTAATTTGTAAAGTAATGTCTACCGCGGACATAAAAACGATAATCACGCAAACACTATCGGGTGTATTTTCATAAAACTTTCACCATCTAAAAGACAATTTAATTCCCCGAATTTTAGTATACGGTTTTTATTTGTTTGGTGTTTGAGAGTTTTTTTAAATAGATAATTGCTTCATATTTGCAATAAATTACCACGGTTGTGTCATCGCGCTTCTCTTTCTTTTCTATGCAGTCCGACAGTGACCGCGCTTTAGGTCGTGTAGTCGCCTTAAGGGATAATTTCGGGGATAAAAACTATTCTATATCCTTGCCCACAACTAAAACTATCTCCATCACAAATTTCTTCTAAATCGGTTCAGCGGTTATTGATTCCCCATACAAACTTCCACCCCCCTTTTTCACACCCTTAAAGGATGATTTCTGGGATAAAAACTATCCTATGTCCTTCCCCGGGATGCAATCTATCTCTCTGCTAAATTTCATCTAAATCCGTTCAGTAGTTTAGGCGTGAAAAGGTAACATACAGACAGACAAACAAGAGTTACTTTCGAATTTATAATATTATTAAGTATGGATTATGATGTTAAGTCAATCGAAGAATGCAGACAGCAACTACAAACTACTTCTTATACCCATGTTGCGAGTGGACTAAGTTGTCATATCTTTGACAAAGCGCGTCTAGACTTCCTTGTGTTAAAAAGCCAGCGTAGAACAAAGATGTACAGACGCCAGCACATCAACCTACACCTAACTGTCACATTTTTCCAATCAACTTTGAACCTTATGTTTCAGTGATAAAGTTGAAAATCTATTAAAGAAATTTGACAGATTGTAGTAGGTTGATGTGCTGGCGTCTGTACATTTATGCCTGCGCACCAAACACATAACTCGTGTATTTTATACAATAGCGAATGAAAAACCGCGCGATTACTTGCCACAGTGTAAAGGTAAGCTAGGATTAAGGTATCGAGAAATTAACGCAGGTATAATCGGTTGTAAATTGGACGAATGTAAGCACGAAAACCTACAAGTACTTTACAAACTTAAAAAAAAAACTCAAAACAGTACGGGCGGAGAATCATGGCTGGTCTGAACATAGGCTCCTCTCCCTCATGTCACCATTTGGTTCTTAAAAAAAAACTATTGCGCAGCCTTCTGCGGCAAAGTTCGGACCGGTCAAGATTCAACGGACGTATTGTAAATGATCTTAAAATGAACCGCTTTTAATCAGTCGTAGTAAATGGCTTATTATAGAATTTACAATTATAACGGTGTTCTTCACTCTACATTGAATTTAATTGTAAGATAAATAAATTAATCTAATACGACATCGGAAGTTCTACTTAGGATAATATTTACAGGATGAGAGTTGCCGAAAATCGAGTTGAATGGCGTGCAATAGGAGAGGCCTATGATAATTGATATCTTCCAAATACTGTATTTTTTGCAGTATCAATGGCAGATTTTAAAGTTATTAAAAAAGACTAATTTCACATGAAATTACTATCATCTGCCTAGTCTTTTCCCAACTATGTTGAAGTCGGCTCCTAACTTTACCGTATGCAGCTGAATATCAAAATTTTACATGGAGTGACTGCCTGCCTGACTTCCTAAACCCAGTTACTGGGTAACTTCTTGGTAAACTGGATGTCAGATTTTCGGGTTTTTGACTTGGGAGTTTTCTAGGCACATAATAAGCATTATTCTAATTTATTTTATTTATCTAAAGTAGAACTTACGATACAAAATCGTGTGGTCTCACTATGCAGTGTTTAGAAATCTATAACATTATTGCTGCCTATTAGCTCTGTATTTAATTTACTAATAAATATTTCTTAATTATTCATCTATATTATAAATATATATTCTCCTAGTATATTGCAACTAAACATAGTAGATAACAAATGGAAACTAGACATTTAACTATAATATGAGAATTGGGTCTGTATTTTCCACATTTGATTGCAATAATGATGATCATACATACATAAATTCATACCCTCTTCTAATGGGAGTAGGCATAACATTTAACAACTTCATAAAATTGAGCAGGACTTCTGCCCAATTTTATTTTACTCGAAAATCGTAAAGAAATCAACGCGAAATAAATTGCTGGGATACGCTTAGCAATCAATATGACTGCACTGTACTGCCTTAAGTACTATTAAGAATTCTGCAGTCCAATCGATAAAACTAGACTTCAAAACATTGCACAAATGAGACAAAATCTTGGACATTGCCTATGAACTAATTTAAAAAAAAATACTGCTCATTTCTGATAACCATACTGCCACGGAGATTGATACGGGCTCCTATAGTAATTATTTGACATTTGAGGGTACATAGGAGGCGGAGGCATAGGAGCATTGTGCATGGGCGGCTGGTGATAATACTCTGGCCTCCACTGACTTCTATCCATGGGGGGTTGGAGCCTTTCACCACTAGGATAGGTCCTATAATCTAGAGGAGAGTTGAGGAATATAGAATCGTTATACTGCCCTACAGGCATTGACCAGTCGTCCCTTTGCTGCGGCATTGACGGCTGTTCGAGACTTTCGACGACCACTTTATCACTCGGTGGAGACTTTTTCGGCGTCGGTTTCCGAGGCGTCTGAGGCAGCCTCTGCGCCTGGGGCGAAGGTACTTTATTATTACTTGTCATAAACTTATGAAATTCACCTTCGAACGCACTTGGGTTCTTATTTATTGGCGGCACCACTCGCGGTACCCTTAAACTCGGGTCTAAAAGTATTGCGGAGTACGTTTTTGGTGGTCTCGGCGGGCTAGGTTTCCGCTCAATCTTCGGTGATAACATCGATGTTGGTGTTGAAGTCGATGTTGATGTTGCTGGTATGGGTTTGTCGGAGAGTAGGTAGGTTGGTTTGGTTATCGTCGGTGGTCGGTACGACTGAAGAGGCTTCGCCATAACAGGTTCTACGGGCGAACTGTACTCGTACGGAATCTTCTTAGGTGTCCTAGGCTTTCGTGGCTTCTTCTCTTTGACAGGAGCATCAGGGTCCTTAGGTTTAGGTTCCCGCTTTTTCCTTTCTTTCTTAGGTTTTTCGACTTTCTCGCCATCCGGTTTTGCAGATTTCCGTTTTTTAGTTTCTTTTTTGGCGGCGGGAGGTGTGACTGTAGTTCCAGATGACGTTGGCTGGGCTTGGATTATTGTCGTGTGGGTAGTCAGACTACCTGTGTTAGAACCTGTGGTTAAAGGGTCGTCGGTAACTGGCGCTGGTTTCAAGATCGGTATCTCTTCCTCAAGATGAGGAGGAGATTCCCAATTCGAGACTAGAGCTGCCATAGTTTCAAGTTGTTCTTCCGAAAGTTTCTTTGTATTGACTTTCTTACCTCTCTTCTGTCCCAGTGTCTTCTTTTTCTCTCCTGTTTCTTTCTCTGTTCCTTTGTCTTCTTCTCCTTCTTTAGGATTGGTATCTTCTTTGATTTCTTTCTTTACTTTAACTTCCTTCTTTATGCTGTCCTTACGCTTTTTTCGTGTTTTAGAGTTCTTCCTGTTCTTTGGAGCCCCATAGTCGGAATCTTTATCAGAATCAATGTATCCGACATCCGGGAGCTGTGCTTCTGATGGGTCCATTTCATCTCCTTTAAGCCAAATATCTTCAAGAGCGTCGAGCTGTGTCTCATCTGGTTGTAAGGGCAGATTTGGTCGCTTCATTGAAGTCATCATGTCTAGATCCCCTTCAGCCATTGTCATCTCATCGTCATCCATGACATCATGACCGAGAATGGAGACCGCAATAGCACCTTCAGATATGCTTTTACTAGCCATTGCTCGCTTCAAATGTAACGGATGCCGTTTCTTCTTTTTAAGCCCTTCTACTTCTGCTTCTATAAACGACTCCGGTAGCTCTGTATTGTTTTTGTTGCATAGAATATCTTGGCCTGACGGATGGGGTGCCGGTACCATCTTTTCTGGTTGTTCCGGGTGGCAACCAATATCCTGTCCCTTCAACCATAGCTCATAGCGGTCAGGTTGGAACCGTTTCACAAAAGTATCCATTGATATCTTCACCATATCATTACTGCAGGTACATTGAGTAGCTCGCTTACCGTATTCAACCCATCGCGGAGCAGCAAAGTTTGTGGACTCAGCACAATTGAATCCATGATTGAAACCAGCATGATAGCCATAGGGGAATGTAATCATAATCTCGCCGGACTCTTGTGTGATTTTATTTATAGGAACTGAATATTGTTTTAGTATTTGAGGAGAAATTAGAGTCATCTTGTGTCTGAGGAACGCTTGGCAAGTTTTGGCTGAAGTCGGGAAGAAACCGGAGGCTATTCGTTCAAATCTTTTACCGTGTTCCGGTGGGATTGCATACCATGTTTTAGGGTCACCAAAGTGGAGATAGTTTATTGAGTACAAGTCCATGTCTTCCGTGTGCCAAGCGAATGTTGTCTTCCACATACCGAAGTATAGGTAAGCGGTGTTAACTCCATCAATTTCAATGCCGTAGTCTGAGTTCACAAAGTCGAGGATAGTGCCAAGACTGTTTATGTTCCATTCTTTTACATCAGGGTCTGTTATGCTACCGTTGACATCAGCTCCGTAAATAGGGGCTACGTAAGTGACATTTTTCCAGTATTTCCTTTCAAGATCGTCATAACCCGTGTGTCGTGGAGTGCAGTACTTAGCCGAGTTGGCCATCACAGCGAACTGCTTCACGGTCATAGCTTTCTTTTGAATATTTATTTGTTGAAACAAACCTTGCTTTCCTGTCACCACCTGGCATATAGGCGAAGGAATCGTCACGTTCAGCTGCTCCAGGTCGTAGCCAGACTTTCGAGGAACCCATTCCGGCGGAGGAATCACTTTCGCAAGGCCAGCCTTATGAGCCCCCTTCGATTCCATGTACTGTATGTATTTGTTGAAATCCTTGAATTCCTCCCATGTAGGGCGGAATACCTGTATTGACATTCCGTTCGAAGACATATTAGCTTCATCCCCAACTACAGACATTATCCTTTTTACGATCACAAACACCAAAAATCAATCAACAAAGTTTCATCACACTTTAGTCACTATTACACCATTGTTCACAGATTGTACACGTTTTTATTGATGAATTACTCGACACAGCATAATATTTTACAGTTTTCAGTCCGCTAATTGAATTAATAAACACGCGATAAACCTTTCGTAATGATGTGAAAACATTATCAGTAAAATGGCCGACTTGATCGAGAATATCGAGATGCGCTTGCAACAAAATCCCTTCACGACAGTCGCGGGTTAGTATAAGCTTCATAAGTAAATATGGGTCACGTACACACGAAAGTTCTTCAACATTTCCCGAAGAGAGATTTTATTCACCATGCGAAGCTTCTACTAACTAGCAACACCGGTCCACGATTAGATAAGATTTGCTAGGTTGGTAGCGCACATCGTAGTTTGACATTTGTGAATAAACCTATTTTGTTGAGGTTATGAATGAAATGCAGTTTTATCGAAATATTCGTGTAAATACGAATGGTTATGAGTAAATGGGACTCACCTGAAACGATTCTTCAAATTCTTCCACTAAATTACCACTACCGTTTGACGGTGCCGCCATTTTTGCGTCACATTTAATTCGGTGCTGTTTGTTTATGTGCCTCTGTGACAGAAGTAGCGATGCGCGATGGCGAGAGGTTTTATTCGATTGTTTCGATTGTTCGAACATCTCGATGGTTCTCGATTGTTTCGACTTGAACTCGAGTCCGACTCGGTCTGTTTAAGCTGTATTGCGACTGGCGCATAGCGCGTTCATTCGAGAGTTGTTCATCGATGGTTTAGTTTCGCGAGTTCTTGACTTGCGTTATCATTGCGAATCCAAACTAATTCTTTCAACAAGAGCAATCGAAAATAATCAATAACGCGACGGTAATAAAATGTAAGTAGTTAAAATTAAAACAGTGCAAAGTAATCGTCGTCGTAAGTAAAGGTAAACATTCACAAATTACGCGCGGCTCGGTCGACTCGAGTCATCGAATGTGGCACGCTCCTCTAACTAACATGCACCTCGGGTTGATGCATGCAATCGACTGACTTCGGTGACCGAGCGAGACTCGGTGAGTGAGAGTGATGAATGACTGATTCGAACAGTCGAAAACTAGCGGTCGATTCCATTGACTCGAGACAATCGAAAAACATCTCGATTGTTTTGTAGAACGGCGAGTCGATGGTTGACTCGATGGTTTATTTTAACGACTCCGATTCTTTCGATTGTTAAAACATCTCGGAATCGCCCATCATTAGACAGAAGTGGTGAAGCTTATTTTGTAGGTAGATGCGTGATTCACTCACATCACTACCACAGTCATAACTTTATTGCCTTCTCACTCGCACTTTGGGGAATGGAATTTTCCCATCTCTTTTTAGGGATCAATAAATTAGGGCTGGTGCGGAAATTAGGCTGTTTTTGCTCATTAATGCTGTGATGATCTTCCCGGAAATTGAGATGAAGCTGTCAATCAAAAAATAAAACTTTCCAAAAAGACGGATTTTGTATAATGTAGTTATAATTTAACAAACAGACCAAAATACCCACTACAATCGAAATTACAACTATACTAAAACCAAATCAAAGAAAGTATTGAAAATGTAAAACTAAAGAAAAGGAGGAAGGGACTGGATGATGACTTGTATGAGACAGAAGACTCAGAAGAGTCGTAAATTTGATTTAATGAGTTGATGAAAGGTTGATGAATGGGGCTTTGCAGAGCTGCCAACTTCGAGAAACAAATTGATTCTGCGGCCTTCTGTCGCCGCCGTGTCGCGTCGTGTCGGTCGTGCTCGAGCGCATGCCAATGTTTACATCACGTGATATTGTTTGTAAACTTTGAAGCATGGGCAATATGAGTCATGTCATGACATATGTCTATGAAAGTCTTTTTTTGTTAAGGGTTTAGATTGGCTTGGCTCAGGAATTTCATATTTTGACAACTTTGTTTTACATCTCGTTAAAATATAGAGACTTTCTTGTTTAGTTTATTTTTAGTGCTAATATCATCAGGAACTGTTATGTTTAACATTAGGATACTTACGTTGTATGTATACACGTACTTGAATACCCACAAACTAATAATTAATTAACATCTCATTACATTGTGGCTGGTTCAAGTCTAAAAATTACCTGATGCAAAGTTTTTTTTTGTATTCTTAAATTATTATCGTCATCATTATCAGCCGGATGATATCTGACGTGCTGCTGAACGAAAATCACCCCCAAAAGTCCGGGAATTTTACTTTGGGTATCATTTAAGCTATCACCAATTTAATTAGTTTTGTGTTTCTTAAATAATAGGGTTTGTCCTCCAAATAGTAGATCTGTCACCAAAATGTAGTCACCAAACAATGCAAGTGACCTAACCAAACCGAACCTCGGGGTGCCCTTCGCTCGCTCTTGCATCCTATGTCGACGGAGCCCCGCTTCGCGGGGCCCCTATTTCTGTGTAAAGGGTTTAAAGTAACCTGACCAAACCGAACCTCGGGGTGCCCTTCGCTCGTTCTTGCATCCTATGTCGACGGAGCCCCGCTATCTGAGAACGAAAATATTTCGTGGCGATAGATCTATTTATTAGGTGATACAACTTGATGACAAATATAAATTTTGGTGATAGAAAATATTATAGTTCCCTTTTACTTTTAATATTTCTTTATTTAATAACTTTTTTTTTTAATTTTCAAAAGGCAACGAGTTCTGTCGAAAAGTCCAGACGAAGAGGCCGGACAAAGTCGGATGGTAACTCTACCCCCAATGTTCTCCATTATATTCATTGGCATCTCGCGACCTTCACTAGGTCGTGTTTCCACCTGTGGGAGGCCGGCCGGCCGTTCTCGTCCAGCGATCCGCTTTGATTCATAATTCATAGAATACATTATGGCGAAAATCCGTCAAATTACTAAACAACTTTCGCTATGAAAATAAAGTTTTTCACAAATCGGATACCGTGGAATTTCCGATTCGTGAAAAACTGAAGACGATTTTGATGCATTTTTTTGCGTAGTCTATATTGTCCCATTCCTTCCTTTGATGCAAATATGCAAAGTTTGTTTTACGAATCGTATTTGGATTTCGTTATTTGCTCAGTAGGACTGGTTAAATTACCCCCCCCCCCCCTCCCACTACTAGATCGCCACCGTGTATTTTTTTTTAACGTTAGACGTACTTTATTTTTTGTTTATATTGTAACGCGGCACGTGCAGCACAGACGGATCAGCGGAGCATAGCTAGCTGTGATAGCTAGTGGTTACATGCATAGATCAACATACGTTACATGCTCTGTGATTAGTTACAATTAGTTGTACTAGCTACTAACACAGTCATGTATGCCTAAATAATCGGACATTCCAAGCCGGCGTAATTACAAACCAGAATAAAAAAATATTTAAATAAAATCCGGATCATACCAAGCTACTTCGCCGAATATTTATTGGCACGGACGGAATTTGGCCCAATCTTATATTTTTGAGATGACTGTCAACCATCGAATGACGTATTGTTTTTTGCGGTCATGCGGTCATCAACCTAGGTCAACGATTGTTTCGTAATACATTATACGTTTTAATTATATTAAGTAGTACTAATAAGGAATTACTTCTAGAAAGGAGAAAATAAAGACATAATCCTAAATCGCAAAGTGTTTACTTGAACAATAAACGTTGTATTATTTTGAAAGCTCATAGAAACAAGCTCAGATTCTCTATACATTTTAACACGAACTCGCTAAACAACCAAGTTGGCTCGCTATGAATCAGCTGTGTTGTTGAGTTGTTACCATTTTAGATAATCAGACTGCGTCGGTTTACATCATAGCCTACGTCGAAATTAGTTTGTAAAAAATATAAGTACGAAATGCCAACTTTCAAGAATTAATTTAGTTAAGCTACTATGAAAACTCATATTTTCAACTAATCGTGAGATTATCGCTCATGTAAAGATAAAAAACCTGATACTCAGACCTTGATTAATTGGCCTTTTAAACGGTTTATTTTTTATCTATGTCAATCATGGCGACGGCGGCATAACCTCGCAAATTTTGTTTTGTCGTGTTAACTTTTAGAATTTTGCGACATAAACATTACAAAGTGATTAAACTATAGTGAATTGTGTGTGCAATAAATAAATCGAGATGGCTGATGCGGCTGCCAGACAGTTGCAATATGAATACAAAGCCGTAAGTAAAATATTTTGATACGCATTATTTTGGTTATATTATTGCTTGTTATTGTACAATTTTATCACTTTTTGCTAACCAAAACCAACTTTTTCTATCAGTAAACTCATATCAACCCTTATTGCAGTGATTTTTCCCCATAATAGGAGGATAATTTGACTTTTGAAGATTGTTATAACATTTTGCATGACATTTTTCCTTAGAACTCGAACTTGGTCTTGCAAGCTGATGTGAGGCTCATAGAGCGTCGTGGTCGTGATGAGGCGACTGGCGAGGTATTGTCCTTGTCGGGGAAACTCGTTGGAACTCGGATGGGCGACAGGGCACAGCGCACCAAGCCTGATAAAACTGAAGAGAGAAAAATCAAGTAAGCCTTCAAATTGCTGTTTTTTTCATAAACAACCTTTGTATCAATTCTTCTTTATCGTGGGCATACATTGGGTATCCCTTACGTGTTAAAGTACCCTAGAAAAGAGTATTCCCATGCATCTATCCACATTTTCTGCTAATAACAATAATAATTTTATTATGTCAAAACATTATGAAATTCAGCAGTTGTCTTTTATTAATCTTCAAAAACTGTTGATGTCAGCATCAATCATGCAAATGCAGGGTAAAGATAATAAGGCATTGGGGTAATTTAAATGCACCTATGACCTGCAATTATGTTAATCCACTGTATTCTATATTCTAGGCGACAGAAAAGAGATGAAGCATCCTACGAGCTCTCTAAATCAAAGACATCCCGTGTCGCCTGGGCTGATGACACACCAGGCGTACTGTACCGACCACGAGCACAGCACACGAGGCACGCTTACGAGATGCTTCTAACATTCATGCAGAGTGCTCTCGGAGACCAGCCGAGGGATATCTTGTGTGGAGCATGTGACGAAGTGCTGGTAGTGTTGAAGAATGATAAGTTAAAAGATTTGGATAAGAAGAAGGAGATAGAAATGCTGTTGGGACCTGTGGCTGATGAGAGATTTGCTCTGCTTGTTAATTTGGGTAAGTTGTGAATATAATTTGTGTCTTGATAAGAAACTAGCCTCTACCCTCTCTCTCTAACTTCGCACGAATTTTTTTGTTGTTGTGTGTTTTTGTTGTTGTTATGTATTAGGTATGTTGAAACTGTGCGTACTCTCTGTTACTTGTCCCTAAAGGTTCATTAGAAAACCATCGCCAGACAGCATCTATCTGGCATTAATGCTGAAATTATCATTTTTGGCGCAGCCGTGAGGCACACACTATTGTTGTTTGAAACATTATTGTTATTTTGCTAATGTGTTTCACTAACTGTGTCCAACTAAACTTTTTTCTTTCTTTTTCTCCCCTGCAACCCTCCGCGCTTTAACTTTGTTTTCGTTCAGCATGCATTCTAATTTTTTTCGTTTTGCTCGCTCCTAATGATCCTAGCGTGATGTTAAATAGCCTATAGCCTTCCTCAAGAATTGGGCTATCACATGCAAAAAGAATTTTTCAAATCCGACTGGTAGTTCCAGAGATTAGTGCGTTCAAGCACTCTTCTGTTTTATTATTATTGTTACGAGCTTGGGGTTCGTGACAATAAAAACTGCCGATTTAATAACCAATAATAGAGACTTTATTTAAAAACACCAATTACAACTGTAAACACACTAATTATAAAACACAATCACACTACAGATCACTCTAGTCGCACTTGAAGATCGCTTCGATGTTTTCGCTTGTATCGCTTATCCAATACTGATCCCGGGTCGCAGCGACACCGGCCTTATGTAGGCCTCGGATAGTTCCAGAACCTTCTACCGTAGAAACATCTAGAATGTTCGAGTACATACCGGTCCCGACCGACCAGACGTCAATAGTTCTGGAAAGTTCTAGCATCGAAGTTTTTAGAACGGTCGCGACTATTAGTTCTGCACTCGATACTAGATGGTGCTAGTGATAGCTAATGTCGCCATCAATTGTGGCGCGCAACATTATTATCGATATTGATTACAGTTTGGTCAGTGTACGGCCCATATTATAAAATCTAGAATGGCAATTAAGCATGAATATCTAATAAAGACGGCATTTTTTCTAAAATACGGGCTTTAGTCACTGAACTCCTGCATTTATTTACACTTGGAAGTCTATTAAAACAATGCATAAAACCTGCACCATTGTCTTAATTTGTGTTAGTTATGTGAACAAAGTATTGGCATCCTAATACTAGGTTCCACTTTATTCAAGCATCATCATCTGCCTAGCCTTTTCCCAACTATGTTGGAGTCCGCTTCCAGTCTAACCGGATGCAGCTGAATACCAGTATTTTACATGGAGCGACTGCCTAACTGACCTCCACAACCCAGTTACTGGGTAATACAATACCCCTTGGTAAGACTGGTTATCAGACTTGCGGGCTTCTGACTACCCGTAACGACGTTCAAAGATATACGAATGACAGCCGGGACCAACGGCTTAACGTGCTTTTCGAGGCACGGAGGGGTCTCGGTGTGTAAAGATGGTCACATATCCGCAGACCGAACTGCGGCAAGCGTTGCTTAACCTGATCGATCGACCTGTGCGGCTGTTATTATTTAGCCACGGGCCCCTCTTTATTCAAGCAATGTTCACATTTTATGAATTATTTTCCATAGGCAAGAAAATAACAGACTTCAACATAAGCTCAGCGGCTGAGGGCAACACAGAGATTGATGAGACATACGGCATTAATGTGCAGTTTGAGGAGTCCTCGGAGGAAGATGACGAGGATGCTTATGGAGAGGTGAGGAACAGTTTCATAAGAAAAGTGCCCTATAGTTAAAATTTCTCCTGTGTCCGTAACCAGGGTCGTCAGATATAGTTGAAGTTTAGTAAGAAACCAATGGATGTTTGGGGCGCTGCTAGTCAATTATAATTTACTAGCTGCGCTCCGCGGTCTCACCCGTATAAATTTCGATCCCGTGGGAATATCGAGATAAAACTAACCTATGTCCTTTCTTGGGACTCGAAACTACCGTCAAACAGGGTGAATAGGGATGCAGGGGTGAATCGGGAAAAAACTTTAACATTTACATTAAAATAATATTGTTTGCGGCCAAAAAGGACCCTAATGTGTTTACTGTAATTTAATCAACGATTACGTGCCCTTATTGACAACAAACTATATTATTTCAACGTTAAAATCCATTTTAAAGTTTCGTCCCGATTCACCCCTGCATCCTTATTCACCCCGTTTGTAGGTATCTGTGTCATGTGTGCCAAATTACATCCAAGTCCTTTCAGCCATTTGTGCGTGAAGAGGTAACAGACAGACTCACTTTCGCATTTATAATATTAGTGCCAATGTTTACCCCCAACTCATCCGCTAAAAGTAAAACTGATTGTGGATTACCCCAAAAAAAAAATAAAAAAAATTAGTATGGGTTTTTAAACAGTCACTAAATTAGAAAGATATCATTCCACTATCTAACCTACGTGAATCTCTTATTTTTCTGCAGGTGCGTGAGGAAGAGAAAGAAGATGGGGAAGGTTCGGAAAATGAGAAGGAGAAGGATAGTAGTGCTGAAGAGGATAGCGATGGAGAGGGAAAGAGAAACGCTATACATACTAATGTAAGTACTGTGAGAACCAGAGATTGGAATAGGTAGAGCTGTTTTATGTACTTGCCATAGGTTAGAATAATATGGATATTCCCAGAGTCCCGGGATTTGGTTTTTAAGTAGTAAGTACTCTAGTGACAGAAACACCCCGCTATTGTTTTCTTTTGTTTCCATAATGCGGCGACATTACGCGTCTCAAAAAAGCGGAAACAGCGCACTTAGCAAAACGTTTTATAGCGTGCTGTTGACGTAAAGTTAACAACGTCGCTCATGCGCTTATTGGCTTACATAAATCATTTTTATACATATCAATGACAAAACGAATGAAAGTCAATAAAAACCCTTAGTATCAGTCGGAATCCCGTGGAATATCCATATTAACATCAATGTTTGCGGTCAATGAACCTAAATAGCTCTACCTATTCCGATCACTGGTGAGAACTAACTACAGAGGAGAGCTATTCATTTAAATGAAACTCCTATCGGATTTTATTATATCATATTTTGGGAGTTTTCACATTATAAATATACAGGATGTAAGGGTGAACAGTGGCAACTTTCAAAGGACGGATAGATAACCTTAAATAAAAAAATATTACAAAAGTATTAAATGTGTATGTCGAAATTTCATCTGCGAATTTTATAGTTTTCTGATTCCGAAATTTTACGCGAAGTGAATGCACCCTACGATAACGCAAGAAGCAGCCCCCCCCCCCCGCCCGCCGCGCGCCACCGGCGCCGGCCGCCACGGTTGTACGCGGCGCACGCACACATGTACACGCTACTCGATAATTTCCATTCACCACTGCACAAAAAATCGCCCTTATTCTAGGGACTTTCCGGCTGGCACTACCGACACTTATTTTTACAATGTTTTCGAAACAATGAGATGCACAATGGACCCACAGATGCGGCGCGCCGCACTCGGACGGAAGTAAATTGTATGGGCGCGCATACCTACGCATCGGCCGCATTGAATGAATTTGTAATTTCTGTGATTGCACTTTCCCTTCATACTTTTCCTGGCCTAAGCCAGGCAAAAATACCTAATTCATTGTTAAAAGCGTTTTTAAAAAAAGTGAAGAAAAGAAGTGCGAATAAGTGAATTTCTAAGTTAGGTATTTTTGGCGTGTTTAAAAAGAGAAATCACGTTATTTAAAAGTAATTTAGTTAGGTTGTCCCTTTCAACACTGCACTGATTTTGATTTAAATTTTAAACAATGATTAAATACCTACTTACTAAGAAAATCAATAATAACTTACATTAGTCTTAAAATCTGTTCAAAATGTGAACCGTTTACGGCTAAACATACTCTTTACGTCATTAAAAGCACTTTTAATGCGTCTTTTCAATTCGCGTCTGGTATTAAACTCCGTGGCATACAAACCGCCGGGCCGCTCTTCTGGTGCTTTCTTCAGGATTGTTCTCGATGTGGTACCCGTTGACCCGGGTACAATTCCCGGTACAGGTCCTGAGCAGCAAGCAAACTCACACAACAATCAACATCACCGGCTATCGCATAAAGTCTAACCATTTCGGTAAGTTGTTCGTTCGAGTACCTACGCCATTGTCGGTAACTAATAATAACGCGTGGATACACGTACGTATCTACGTGATGCGCGAGAGTAGTTTGTAAGCAAACACGGCACACGTACACTCTCTAGCGAGACTGAGCGCAGACTGGATTGACGAACGAACGAGAACGACGCGCGCGCGGCCGCGTGGCGCGTCGCCGGCGCGGCGCTTGTAGGTACATGCGGGGCGGAGGCCTAACAGTACTGTGACTATGATTTTTTATTTTTCGGGATTTTAGAAGAAAAACTTTGAAAAATATAGGGTCATATTTTTTCAACGGTTTTAGACTCTACTCATGATAATTATGCACCTCCTTAAATATTGCCACTGTTCACACTAACACCCGGTATATGTATAAAACTAGCTGCGCCCCGCGGTTTCACCCGCATAAGTGTCGATCCCGGAGGAATATCGGGATAAAAACTATCCTATGTATAATCTGACTAACCCCCCCTTCTCCCAACAGCTAACTGAAGAACAGTCCCAAAAACGTCGCGACGCAACCCTCCACCCCATGGACATCGACGCCTACTGGCTCCAACGACGCCTCTCCCGCCACTTCCCCGACGCCATGCTCTCCCAGGCCAAGTCAGTCGAAGTCCTGACGGCCCTCGGAGACGCGGCAGACGACCGGGACCTTGAGAACAGGCTGGTACTGCTGCTCGGATATGACTGCTTCGAGTTTGTGAAACTGCTCAACAAATACCGCTATACTGGTAGGTCCTCATCATCTTCTGGCTAGCCTATTCCCAAATATGGTGGGGTGTAGCGGTATCTACAACGCCACATGCGAACTTCGCGTCATACTGACGTCACGCAAAATCCTGCATCTCGCAAGCAGAGTTTACCGCGCAACTAGCATATACAGGGTGAACAAGTGAACAAGTTATGCGAACATAAATGTAGGGAAGAGCTGATTTTTTTTTTTACGATTTCAGGTTTGCTCCCATAGTAAAAGTTGTTCATAATGAATTACAATGACCCCTTAAAAGGATGCCCATGAATTCAATTTCACCCTGTATCCAGCGGCCTGACATGAATCATCGGGCAGTTGCCCGCGAGATAGAATTACATAAGACAGTCCCCCGGCACGCCCGCCCTTCACCACTTCCTAGTGCTTTCGCTGGGAAGAAGTGGCGCAACAAAATCCGCACAGCTGTCTCTTCAGTTAGATATACCATACATAATCAGCCTATAAATGTTCCCACTGCTGGGACACAGGCCTCCTCTCTGTGAGAGGGAGTGGGCCGTAATCCACCACGCGGGCCCAGTGCGGGTTGGTAGATGTCACATGTCTTCGAATTTTTGGTTCTAGGACATGCAAGTTTCCTCACGATGTTTTCCTTCACCGTTTTTGAGAGCAGTGGTGATGAAATAATTTACACAAAGTAAAGCACCTGACTGGGTTCGAACCTACGACCTACAACTCGTAAGTCGCGGCCTTTACCACTGGGCCACCACTGCTCTGTTAGATATACCAATATTGAGAAAATCCCTCGATGTTTTCTATTAGAGTTGTCAGAGGAGCAATTGTCGTAATAGCCTGCGCAGACGACGGATTTTTGTCCGCGGACTTTTTTGTCCGCGGCGATAGAACGTATGTAAATCTATGCAATAACGCACACGAAGGACAAGTAGACTGCTGGGATTTCCATACATTCTATCTTTGCGGACAATTTCTCCGCGGACAAAAGTCCCTCGTCTGCGCAGGCCTTAATTTTAAGAACGTTCACAGTTTGATCTCAGTCTCAATCTGTCAAAAACACCTCTAATTTCCCTACATTTTGACAAGTTCTTGACATATGTTTGTCGCTGAGATGAGACTGCGACTAGATTTTGAACATTTTAAATTACGAGAATTGACTTTCTGATATTGTAACACGCTTTTAGACGCGTATCGTATAGAACTTGTGTAAAATATTTTCAAATAATAATAAGTTTTTATTGATTCATAAACAAGTGTTACAATATTTGGGTATGACACTGGATCCCGCACTAGGATACCCTGTGTCGCAGGATCCAGTCTCTTTCGACAGAAAATATGTGTTAATTAAGAAATGTTAACAAATGCAACGGTTTCAGTAGACATAATTTTAAACTTAGAACTAAAAGGTAACCAAATGCAAGTGTGTGTGATGAGTGTAAGTATGAATGTGATGAGTGTGAGTGTGTATGTGATGAGTGTAAGTATGAATGTGATGTGTGTGAGTGTGTATGTGATGAGTGTAAGTATGTATGAAATGAGTGTAAGTGTGTATGTGATGAGTGTAAGTATGTATGAAATGAGTGTGAGTGTGTATGTGATGAGTGTAAGTATGTATGTGATGAGTGTGAGTGTGTATGTGATGAGTGAAAGTATGCATGTGATGAGTGTTAGCATGTATATGATGATGAATACATATTTATTTGTCTTCCACAGTACTATACTGCACCAAACTCGCCTCATCTCAGTCGGAAAGCGAGCGAGTTGCCATCAGAGAGGAGATGTCCAAACAACCACATTTACAGAAGATTCTAGCTCAGCTGGAGACCGGCAAGGGCGACGATGAGGTTTGTGGATCATTCAATCATAGTTGTAAAGATTTAGATTTGACAAAAAACTTTTTTACAAAACAACTGACTCCCAAAAAAAAAAACCGGCCAAGTGCGACTCGGACTCACAAACTAAGGGTTCCGTTTCACAAGGAAAAAAAAAACGGCAAAAAAAATCGCGTTTGTTGTATGGGAGCCCCCCTTAAATATTTATTTTATTTTGTTTTTAGTATTTGTTGTTATAGCGGCAACAGAAATACGTAATTTGTGAAAATTTCAACTGTCTAGCTATCGCGGTTCTTGAGATACAGCCTGGTGACAGACAGACGGACGGACAGACAGCGAAGTCTTAGTAATAGGGTCCCGTTTTTACCCTTTGGGTACGGAACACTAAAAAACACTACAAAGACTTTAATTTCGGAAGTCGGTGTCGTTTTACGTCGCCTGGGTCAAAATGACTCCAATCATCATCTGCCTAGCCTTTTCCCAACTATGTTGGGGTTGGCTTCCAGTCTAACCGGATGCAGTTGAATACCAGTATTTTACATGAAGCGACTGCCTATCTGACCTCCACAACCCAGTTACTGGGTAATACGATACCCCTTGGTAAGACTAATTGTCAGACTTTCGAGCTTCTGACGACCCGTAACGACTGTCAACGATCCAGGAATGACAGCCAGGACTAACGGCTTAACGTGCTTTCCGAGGCACGGAGGGGTCTCGGTATCTAAAGATGGTCACCCATCCACAGACCAACGACTCGAATACTGTCTATATTTTCTAAGGCAACCTTTTGCCAGAAAGACGGATAGCCAAAATTTCCCTCTTTACTCCAAAACATGCCTCAGGTTTATAACAACATGCCTTAACACCTTCCAGACAGCTCAACAATCATCGGAAGCCCCCCGCAAGCGTCACAAGACAGAGACAGAAGTCACTTCCGGCACAGGACAGGTGACCGGCAACCGGAAGGTGTTGCAACTTGAGGAGTTGATGTTCGCAGCCGGGGCTCACTTCATGGCGAACAAGCGGTGTCAACTGCCGCCTGGGTCTTTCAGGAAGCAGAGGAAAGGTAAATCAAATCAAATAATTTATTTTTGAAGAAAGCACTGTTTCAATGGTGTTATAAAAATTTAAATGTTCCAAGTGATTCTACCGTAAGGCATGCAAAATGTATACAATCATAAAATTACAAAATAAAATTAAAATTATAAAATTCAGTCAACAAATAAATAAAAACAATCATAAAAATATTTTAAGAATATTTAAAGTTTTTTAATGTCATTCCTGGTATTATTACAATATTTAAAGATACATGCATAATCACAAATTGTTATTACTTGATGTCACTGTGAGGTCTTAAGTTTTGACAAATTATTATTGTTTAAGAATTCGTTCAAGCTATAGTAACATTTATTACCTAAAAGGCTCTAGAGTTTTCTTAAATAAGGCAGTATTCATTGCCCTTAATTCTTTAGGTAATTTATTGAAGGAGCCATATGAAACACACTTTTGTACATTAAGGCAGTATTTGGTAGGAGACACAACTTTATGTAATTTCTCATATTAGCAAATAAATGATTTTGAATTTGAATTTGAGACAGTATTCAAAAGGATATAATTAAAATACTGCAACAGATGTAATTTATAATTCACACTAATATTATAAAGGCGAAAGTTTGTGTGTGTGTGTGTTTATATGTTTGTTACTTCTTCTCGCTCAAACGGCTGGACCAATTTTGATAAAATTTAGTATGGAGGTAGCTGACATCCTGGTTTAACGTATAGGCTACTTTTTATCCCGATATTCCCATGAGATCGACACTTATGCGGGTGAAACCGCGGGGCGCAGCTAGTCTTATATAAACCAATAGAAAATGTATGGGGACCAGTAGTGCTGCGGGAGCACTGCTGCGTGCTGCCGAGATCGGAATCATACCTTAAACATTGCGTACTGTCGCAAACAGCAAATTTTCACATCAGAAATATAATTCGTTTCCCAACAGTTATTTTTGTTCAATGTTACATAGATTGATGTATAGCAGGGGTGGCCAACTTGGTTAGATACAAGATCTATTGTTCACTGACGACACCCTGTGCGATCTACCGTCAAACGGGGTGAATAGGGATGCAGGGGTGAATGGGGACAAAACTTTAAAAGGGATTTTAACATTAAAATAATATAGTTTGTGGCCAAAAAGGACCCTAATGTGTTTACTGTAATTTAATTAACGATTACGTGCCCTTATTGACAACAAACTATATTATTTCAACGTTAAAGTCGATTTTAAAGTTTCGTATCGATTCACCCCTCTGCATCCCTATTCACCCCGTGTGTAGGTACCAATTACATACTTCTTGAAATCTTAAGAGCCTATACTACCTCAAATGGCATAACGTGATCCTCCGTAATGTCTAAAATACTGCACCATTAATTTTGAAATAAATATATGGTAAAGTTGAGGATTATTGCTAAGTCTTATGTTAGACGAAAACACGATTCCATAAAATTTTCTCGATAGAAAAAAAATCCAAAGTTACCTCTAACCCGAACAATAAACCGCTGGTATTAAAAAAATACTTCAAATTAGATCATGAAACTTTGCATACTAACTGAACTTACTTTAAAGCAGGTCTTATGTTATTTTTTTTTTATAATTACCATTATTTTCACTGTAAAAAGCAAATACCTAAACTATTGGCGCTTCCTGCCGCCCAGCACCGCACTCTGTCTCGCTCTCACTCAGTCCGCGAGCAGTATCGTATGAGCGAGATAAAGAGTGAATTTTAGCTGAGGTAGTATAGGCTCTTAAGTGAAACAGCATAGTTCAGTACACAATTATGCAGTATTTTTTATCTTACTAAGAGGGAAAGTACAAGATGATGGGTGCAGTTAGTGATTAGGTACGTTGCGCAGTTTGTTCTACATATTTATATATTTTGCCTTGCCAAGATCGACTGGACTAATAGTCGCGATCGACCGGTTGGCCACCCCTGATGTATAGAATGCGCAGTTGACGGCTATGAAATGTTTCTTTTTACACCCTGTATGTAAAAACCCGCCGCAAATTCTTTCCCTTTTAAATACGACCCTTGAAAACGCACCCACAACACCTTTACATAGCCAACTTTCTAAACTCCAAATTCTTTCCACCATCAGGTTACGAAGAAGTCCATGTCCCAGCATTAAAACCAAAGCCATTTGACGAAGGAGAAACCCTGATGCCGATAGAAAAGTTACCCAAGTATGTGCAGCCTGCCTTCGATGGGTTCAAGACGCTGAACAGGATACAGGTAACATAAATTATCTATCTATACTAATATTATAAAGAGGTAAAATTTGTAAGTTTGTATGTAGGGGGTAATCTCTGGAACTACCAGTCGGATTTGAAAAACTCTTCTTGCATTTGATAGCCCAATTCTTGAGGAAGGCTATAGGCTATTTAACATCACGCTATGACCCTTATGAGCCGAGCAAAAAGAAAAAAACTCAAAAGGAACGTTAAGTGATAGCGCGGGCGGGTGTTGCGATACGACGGGGTGGCTCGGGGGAAACAAGAAGTTTCACGCGAACGAAGTCGCGGGCTGAAGCTAGTACTAAGATATAAAGAACTACCCGACATAGCTTGCAGAGTAAGCAAACTGAAGTGGCAGTGGGCTGGCCATGTCTGTCGAAGAACCGATGGCCGGTGGAGCAGACGAGTCCTGGAGTGGAGACCGCGTACCGGCAAGCGTAGTGTGGGACGCCCCCCAGCGACGATGGACGAATGATTTAAAGAAGGTGGCTGGGGGAGACTGGATGCGGAGGGCGGAGGACAGGGTGCTGTGGCATG
This sequence comes from Amphipoea oculea, assembly GCA_945859645.1. Taxonomy (NCBI): domain Eukaryota; kingdom Metazoa; phylum Arthropoda; class Insecta; order Lepidoptera; family Noctuidae; genus Amphipoea; species Amphipoea oculea. The sequence goes on along the minus strand of OX243891.1, from coordinate 9,443,174 downwards.
TACTCATAGCAGTAATCGTCAAGCGTTGGACTGTGATGCAACTGGTTTAGGTTCGAATCAACTACCCCGGAACACAAATGGCTAAGGAAGGAACACTGGTGGGTTTTAGTCAGTAAGAGTCTGACACTCCCTTCCGGTCCACCCAGAGCGAGACGGGTCATTTAATGATTTCAAAAAAAGGGTGCTGTGGCGCAGTCTGGGAGAGGGCTATGTCCAGCAGTGGACTGCGATAGGCTGAGTTGATTGATTGATTGATAAAGACTAGCGTCTGCCCGCGAATTCGTCCGCGTAAAATTTCTTGTTCTCCCGACCTACCGCGTCGCTTCGCATCGCCTGTCCTCGCTATCACTTCGTTTTCGCTTAGCGTTTTTCCGACAATTTTTCTTCTTGCTTGTCTCCAAAGGGTCATAGCGTGATGTTAAATAGCCTATAGCCTTCCTCAAAAATTGGGCTATAAAGGATTTTTCAAATTTGAGTGGTAATTCCAGGGATAACCCCCTACATAGAAACTTCTCTCTCTAAAATCTATACAGGGATATTTTTTCATCACCATCCAAATTTTTACAGGGTGTTCTACCCATGAATATGAACAAATTTCACTATGGGACCAACTCTGAAATCACGAAATAAAAATCTGCTGTTTAATACAAAAGTTCTATACAGGACCTACTTGACCAAAATGTATGAAACAGCTGATATTATTTTTTCGTGATTTTAGAGTTGGTCCCATAGTGAAAGTTGTTCAGATTCATGTGTAGAACACCCTATAAAAATTTGGATGGTGATAAAAAAATCTTCCTGTATACTGGGTGAATTTTTCAAGTGGGCGTGGATGGCCAAATCCGAAACTATGAGGAATACCGAAAATTACTCAAAGGGGTCGCGGGCTCGATTTTGATGAAAACTAAAACTGCATCATTGGATTTTTGAAAAATCAATATTCCTAGTAAAAATCACAAAAAAAAATTGTGACTTGACTCGTGGTGACTTGTAATTGGTACTTTCGAAAGTTTTTCACAAAGAATTAATAAAAAAAAACCGAGTGTGCTTATGACCACACGACTGATGTGAAACTTCGAGAAAGAGAAAGAAAATGTGCGCGCGCACTGCTCTCTCTTGCTCCTACACTGTGATACATACAATAGGCCTGCACTGTGCTTAGATATACGGAACGTATTTGGCTATGAGAGGAAGAGAGAAAGAAAATGTGCGCGCGCACTGCTTTCTCTTGCTTATATCCCCCACTCAACTCCCGTTCGCCTCGCCCGTGTTTTTTTTTTTAATGTTTTAGGTACAATATTTTGCATGGGTACATTAATTATATAATAACATGTGAGGACGATGCACCTAAAATAAAATAAAATTACTATACCACAATAGGTAAAAGAATTAAAAACGAAACCATGACATATAAATTAATTATCTGATAGATACATAGTGCTCACATATTTACAAACATGGTACAAGCAAAACGATTTTAATTTAAAAAAAAAAATACAAGTAATAAGTCAGGGTGTGAGTAATGAATGTAAAAAGAATAAAAAAAAAAAATTACAATTAAATTAGCAACCAGTTTGATTTTGTCTTCTCTTCCCACAGTCGCGTATATCGAAAGCAGCCCTAGAAACAGACGAGAATCTCCTCGTGTGTGCCCCGACTGGCGCGGGCAAGACCAACGTGGCTCTGCTGACCATCCTGCGCGAGGTGGGCAAGCACGTGAACGACGACGGCACCGTCAACGTGCACGACTTCAAGATGATCTACGTCGCGCCCATGCGGTCGCTCGTGCAGGAGATGGTGAGTCTATACCCAGATAGCATTTAAATTTGCTGCAGTGGCGTGCATTGGTTTTCAGAATAGGTAGGCACTAGGCCGGGTCTAGTCTAGGCAAACGCGGTCACTAATCAGAAAAAAAAAGTGAGCTCAAAAGTGTGGTTATTTGAGTAGGCATGCCTACTTAAGGGTGATAAATTACGAAGGTCGAACGTCATGGTATAACGCGTGAGACGTACGTATTTATAATTTTGTCGTATTAACTTGAACGAGTAAAGACCAATGACAATGTGCGAATAGTACGGGAGCCGAGTAGGCCGTCCGGCGACTGCCTACTGCCGCGCGTGTTTGTATGAAGATTTTGTTTTTTGTTAGGTATGATAATTTAGTGAGTTTCTTAATTGTGGGGCACACACACTAAAATGTAATTGACAGGCTTATGTTGATATATCGAGGTAGGCACTGCTTATATGCCTATATGCAATGCACGCCACTGATTTGCTGCATGTTTGTTTTTTATTTGATATTTAGTTAAATCACCCGATATGCATGCCTCTTTATCCGAATTGGCAACTACGTATTTTCATTCATAAGATTTGGCGGGCTGAAACTTGTCAAAATTACGTTAAGACCCATTCTTACTGTATTGCTCAATTAAATTTCATTAAATAAAATTACATGTAACGAAGCCTTTTTAAGTACTACTTCCTTTGTTAGATTTAATTTGTAAAAGCTATAGAAGCGTTTGACAAAGTTTATGGATAACGTGAAGAACACGGTGTATATGTGTTGCGCGGTAAACTCTGCTTGCGAGATGCAGGATTTTGCGTGACGTCTCACGTCAGTATGATGTGTTGTTCATATGTGGCGTTGTAGATACTGCTATCTACAATGTTTTAAAAGCGGACGAATCGTACGTTCCACTCCTTCTATCTCTTACTCCCAATTTATAGCAACGTATTCTACACATTTGCTCACCATTTCTCTCTCTACCCCACAGGTGGGCAACTTCAGCAAACGCCTAGCAGCATACAACATGAAAGTCTCCGAGTTGACAGGAGACCATCAGTTGACGAGGGAACAGATCGAAGCCACGCAGCTTATAGTGTGTACACCTGAGAAATGGGATATTATTACTAGAAAAGGTGAGAGTTTAATATCACTTGTATTTCTGAAGGGGTAGTCTACATGGCACGAACACCCCGCGGCGGCAGCTGGGTCTTGGTGTCCTGTGACATTGTCATTATGACATTAATATTATAAAGGCGAAAGTTTGTGAGTGTGTGTGTGTGTGTTTATATGTTTGTTACTTCTTCACGCTCAAACGGCTGGACCAATTTTGATAACATTTTGTATGGAGGTAGCTGACACCCTTTTTTTATGGCTGGGAAATCATAAAATGACCCCTGCCGCTCTGGGTGGAGTGGAAGGGAGTGTCAGACTCTTACTGACTCAAACCCATCCGGGTTCCTTCCTTAGCCCTTTATGTTCTGGGGTAGCGGTAACTCTTTCGGACAATCCCGCACCCCCGGCAGGCTTCGGCCCTGGCAGGCCCCTTCCTTTTTGCTGACATCTCTTTGAACACGGCCGCGCCCCCCGGCACGGCCTGCCCCTGGCCGGCCGGCGAGCTCCCCATGCCTCTCCGCCCGCAGGCCCGCGCCTACGGTGGCCGGGAGTCGTCACGCGGCTCCCGACGCCCGGAGCGTCTCCCGCGGCGGCTGGGACGTGAGGAGAGCTCCCTCAGCCGTTCAGCCACCTCCTTCGCTAGCATGACTGCTTCGCAGAAGGAGGTGACTGCCTCCCACTCCTCGCCCCGGACCATGGCTTGAACCAGGGCCGGACGCGAGAGGTCGCCGCCGCTGCCGTTGTGTGTCATACTTGCAAGATAATCTTGTTTTCTAATCCCCCCTCTTCTTCATCCTCAGGTGGCGAGCGCTCCTTCACCAACTTAGTCCGCCTGATCATCATAGACGAGGTCCACCTTCTCCACGACGAGAGAGGACCAGTCCTGGAAGCTCTCGTCGCCAGGACGTTGAGGACTGTGGAGCAGACTCAGGAAGAGGTAAGTCTTATGATTATCACAGATATCCACCACTGGACATAGGTCATCAACATCCCCTCTACTGCGATGTCACACATCGGAAACTCCATACAACGCTCGCAAAATAATTACCTATTACTACTACATAACTACATAAATGACGTTTGTATACGTGCAAATGTGTGCGTGAACTCTAGTAGGGTTGGCTGTCGTGCGTAGCTAGGGTTGCCAACTTTTTTTTACAATAAATAAAGTATATTCAGGTCTATGAAGAATAATAAACAGTCATTTTAGAAAATGAACAGTATTTTATTTATTTATTGTTTTAAATACATATTTGTTAAGAGCTTCCGCACAACTTACTTACTTTTGAGAACGCACACACTCACTCGCATGTCTGTCAGTGAGTGACAGTCTTGAATATTTGACATTGACAGATTCGTTCAGAAACTCAGTGTGATTTGTTTGTGGCTGCGCTGCACTGAGCAGTGAGCGCCCTCTGACTAAATAAAAACAAGTTTGTGTGAGCGTCTAAGTATAACACATAATAATGTGTTTGCATTTTGATGCTGAAAACAGTATTTTGTATACTTTATTTTTGTTTAACAGTAAAAAGTATAATTTAGTGAAAAACAGTATAATACTGTTTAAGACAGTATAGTTGTCAACCCTATGCGTAGCATAAAAAATGGCGCGAAAAGCGATTTGCGTCCAAACGTCCGTCTGATTCTGATTCTGAACGACGACGGCTCTGCCCGAACGTGTGCATTATTATGAAGTGACTATTCTCCGTTAGCTAGACGAGAACACCCGGAGATAATATGCCTGATTGATTCTCCCGGCCGGTGGCATGCCCGACAGATGTCAACTGTGCCGTCTTTCACAATATGTCTCCGGTAATTGTTTGTCATCATAACTTCGTCCATAATTGCACGAACAAAACCTTCGGTTTCTCCAAAGAGATCACCACAACGTAGCCAGGCTACGGACGCTAGTATATTATTATTTATTATAAATAACTATTAGATCACTGTTTCGTTGCAAAAAATCTGCTATCTGTTGGTTCAGTTTTTATCAATTAATTGACTTACCAACTGAACTTCGAAAAACTTTACTACGACAAGATTTTAATTCGACAATACGGAACTCCGACACGTCTTCATTTCGACAATACTTTAGTTCGAAATACCTTAAGTCCGACACTACTGTACTCCGATAAAGCGTTTCTTCGACATGACTTAACTACGAAACGATGCGACTTCGACGACGTGCTACTTCGACAACTATGGTAGTCCGACATGAGTCAATTTCGACATACTCTACTCCGGCATGCTGTACTTCGACAATATCAGATATTTCAGATATTTCGAGTTCTTTCATTTTCTGTGTTCCTTTGTTCTTTCTTTATTTAACTCTATAATAGTTTTAAAAATATTTTTTTTTTTCTGTTTAAGAGCACTAGATATACATTTTTTTTTTAGTAGTAGTCGGTAGTCACCCCCCTTCTAGCCATATCATCTTTCACAAATTTCAATTTCGAAGTAGCATCGTGTCTCAGATATATAACGTCAAAGCAAGATATTGTCGAAGTACAGCATGCCGGAGTAGAGTATGTCGAAATTGACTCATGTCGGACTACCATAGTTGTCGAAGTAGCACGTCGTCGAAGTCGCATCGTTTCGTAGTTAAGTCATGTCGAAGAAACGCTTTATCGGAGTACAGTAGTGTCGGACTTAAGGTATTTCGAACTAAAGTATTGTCGAAATGAAGACGTGTCGGAGTTCCGTAGTGTCGAATTAAAATCTTGTCGTAGTAAAGTTTGTCGAAGTTCAGTTGGTAAGTCCAATTAATTATTGTTTATTACAGGTTCGACTAGTAGGTCTTTCCGCCACACTGCCAAACTACACAGATGTGGCTGCCTTCTTGAGGGTCAAGCCTGAACAAGGACTGTTTTACTTCGACAACTCATTCAGGTCTGTATCTTTTGAACCGTGATAGCTAGACAGTTGACATTTTCACAGATGAATACAATAGAATAGAATATTTTTTATTATGTACATCATATAAATTATAGAGATACATATATAAACTTTACAAAGGGTGACACAATGGGCGGTCCAAAAATGTCCATAATGGAAAATGGCGGACAACGCGTCATACTGACGTCACGCAAAATGCTGCATCTCGCAAGCAGAGTTTACCGCGAATTAGCATATACAGGGTTATTGGAAAAACACCAACAACCTCTTAAGAGGTCATTGTACTCGTCATTATGAACAACTTTTTCTATGGGACCAAACCCGAAATCGCGAAAAAAAAAATCAGCTGTTCCCTACATTTATGTTCGTATAACTCGTCAAAATGTATGGAACAGCTGATTTTTTTTTCGCGATTTCAGGTTTGGTCCCATAGAAAAAGTAAACATACATACATGTAAACTGACAAAATTTTCGGGTTTTGGACTTGTGAACAGCGTTTAGTGGACTCCTACGATAACATTGATTGATGTTCGATGCGGTACGTAAGCGTATCGAGTGGTTGTGAATAGCTATGCTGCAAACTCAAACTTTAAACCATTTATTTCAATTAAACCAGTTCAGGCACTTTTGAATTGTCAAAGTTAAATGGTCAGTTAGTCAGAAAGTTGAAGCTAGTTGCCCATTCCAAAGCGTAGATCTCTATGGAGAAGAACGGGCAAGAAACTCCATGGACACTCTTTTTAAATCAAAATATTACAAAATCCTGGGTACATTATTCTTGTTGCTTCTATATGTGAGAACAATGTAAAAAAAACACAAACAAATGAAGAAGCAATTCAAAATATAAGATTAAAAATAAGTCTTGGCAGCTAAGAGATGACCAGTCTCAACCGACGGCGCCCGTTCACGAACATGACGCATGCATCAGCACCATCCAGCTCAACCATTTTGTAGGGAACCGAATGATCCAACACACGCGCCACCATCAGTGAGACATTTAACATATTGACCAAATGTATTTTCAAGAGTTAATGTGGTCATTTTTGTATTACAGGCCTGTTGCTTTAGAACAGCAATACATTGGAGTGACTGAAAAGAAAGCGCTGAAAAGATTCCAAGTTATGAACGATATTGTTTATGAGAAGACCATGGAACATGCTGGAAGGAATCAGGTAACATATTTATCACCAAGTTTATCAATTCAAAAGTCCAAACTCAAGGTTTGCCAACGTGTAATGGAGCGCAGTATTCGAGGCGTCAAATTGCCCGGGTGTCACCATTGCGAGGATCGCCCAGAGGACACGATGGAGGTCTGCCCCGCAAGGGCGGAGCACCGCCGTGACCGAGTAGGCGGCGACCTCTCGCGTCCGGCCCTGGTTCAAGCCATGGTCCGGGGCGAGAGGGAGTGGGAGGCGGTCACCTCCTTCTGCGAAGCAGTCATGCTAGCGAAGGAGGTGGCTGAACGGCTGAGGGAGCTCTCCTCACGTCCCAGCCGCCGCGGGAGACGCTCCGGGCGTCGGGAGCCGCGTGACGACTCCCGGCCACCGTAGGCGCGGGCCTGCGGGCGGAGAGGCATGGGGAGCTCGCCGGCCGGCCAGGGGCAGGCCGTGCCGGACTCAAAGAGATGTCAGCAAAAAGGAAGGGGCCTGCCAGGGCAGAAGCCTGCCGGGGGTGCGGGATTGTCCGAAAGGGTTACCGCTACCCCGGAACATAAAGGGCTAAGGAAGGAACACGGGTGGGTTTTAGTCAGTAAGAGTCTTGACACTCCCTTCCGCTCCACCCAGAACGGGAGGAGTCATCTGATAGTTTCCCATCCACAAAAAAAGGTGTGAAATTGACAGACCGTATTCACAAGACCACACTGCGCTCCAAAACACAGATTACTGACGCTGCTCCTGAAAGCCTAATCATGCCTCAAGTTTTTGAATACAAGTTGAAATAAAATGTATTTTTCACTTCTCATGCTCTAAAAGTTCGTCTTTATGTTGTGCGTATGTTCTAATGCATAAAGTATTTTTTTTAAGACTAACCCCCTTATTCATAAAACTTATCAAACCTATTTTAGTTAAAATGGGGTTTGTCTCTTTCTTACACACAGAAATGACAACGTGACAGATAAAGACAAACGTTCTATAAACCTATTTTAGCTAAAATAGAGATAAAATAGGATTATGAATAAGGGGGTAAGATTATAGGCCCAACAGCCACACGCACAATAAAACGTCGCAGATTAAAGTCGTTGTTTTATTTCATTTGCTTTCATTTAATATCACTTCCGTGTTTTCTATTGTTAATTTAATAAAACCAGATAAAATACTTGTCATTTATTATTTAAAAATGCAAAGAAACGTTTCTATGACTTGGCAGTATGAAGTACCCAAGCCGAATAACACTAGTTGAAATATAAAAAAAAAAAAACTTTTTTAAAGTTTCGTGGCGGGAATTAGCTATTCTCTTCTTCAATTTTGCAACATTCTATATGTCTGTTTCATTTTCTCGCAATCGAAGTGAAAAGTAGAGTGTATAAATCAGGCATAAACGAGCCATTTTACCCCTTGACTTACTATCTACACTCGCCTGCGGCTCGGGTGGATAATAAGGTCTCGGGGTAAAAAGGCTTCTTTTATGCGCTAGTTTTACAATCTACTATTATTTCTAGATCCTGGTGTTCGTACATTCACGGAAGGAGACCGGCAAGACAGCGCGCGCTATTCGCGATATGTGCTTAGAAAAGGATACCCTTGGACAGTTTCTAAGGTAAGAAATCTTTCTATTTTCACAGTTCTTTGGCGGTATAAAGCCAACCGTGACTGGATTGGACGAAAATGAAGTCGCACTGCTAACACAAGATATGAACTCAAAAAAAGACAAATTCGAGATAACTCATTCTTCATATTATTATTATTTCGACAGGCCTGATGGTCTAGTGGTTAGTGACCCTGACTGCTATGCCGGAGGTCGTGGGTTCGATTCCCACCCAGGAAAAATGTTTGTGTGATGAGCACGATCATTTGTTCTGTGTCTGGGTGTAATTTATCTATAATATGTATGTATTTAGAAATATATAAGTATGTTTATCAGTTGTTTAGTACCCATAACACAAGCTCTGCTGAGCTTGGGACTAGATGGCGTTGTGTGATAGTTGTGGAATATTATTATTATTATTAATCTTTATTCACACAGACTCCAATGGTCTATTAGATACTGTTAGTAACAAAATAGCTTAGCCTATGTTAGTACTTAATAACTAAAACAGAACGGGTCCGGCTTGTAATCGCCCACACTAGCGGGCTATCTGCCCGGGCGGCTATTGATTGCAGGATAGTGTTGGGACTGCCACGCAGCCTCCTATGTAAAATGAAATAACTTGATAACCTGCAATCTCTGAAATTACTCATAATTAAAGAAACCCCTTAATTTTATCACTAATTTTAAAACAGTGTTCACTTTTTAACCGACTTTAAAAAAGGAGGTTCTGTATTCGACCCGTATGTATGTATGTATGTATGTATGTATGTATGTTTGTATGTCCGCGATTATCTCAAAAACTACTGAACCGATTTTGATAATTCTTTCATGAGTGTGATCTACATACTTTCAGGAAGGTTTTAGTATATAATACATTAGGTAATTATTCTTATGTATGAAGTTATATGCATAAATGTACTGCATCTCCGGCATTTTTTGTGAATTTTGATGATTCTTCGAGTCGTGTCTTCAATGCACTAGTGTTAATTGAATTTATGTGGGGTAGGTACAACTAAAAAGTGAAAAATAAAAACTTTTTTACAAAAAAAACAACCGACTTCAAAAAAACACTACAAAGTGAAAAAGTCGGTTAAAAATAACTTTAATTTCGGAAGTCGGTGTCAAAAAACGAAAATGCTGAAGCAACGACACCGACTTCCGAAATTAAAGTTATTTTTCACTTTGTAGTGATTTTTTGAAGTCGGTTGTTTTTTTTGTAAAAAAGTTTTTACAATCGTTAACGGGAAACGAGTAATCAGTTTTGCATCATTTCTGAAAAAAAGCTTCATTTTGAGTTGATATCTTGTGTTAGCAGTGCGAAATGTTTAAAATGGTTTTGCTCGCTTGTGCTATAATGAATCACACTAATATTATAAAGGCGAAAGTTTGTGAGTGTGTGTGTGTGTGGGTTATATGTTTGTTACTTCTTCACGCTCAAACGGCTGGACCGATTTTGATAAAATTTTGTATGGAGGTAACTGACACCCTGGATTAACATATAGGCTACTTTTTATCCCGATATTCCCACGGGGTCGACACTTATGAAAACAGAAAAATATCTAAGAATTTGAAAAAATAATCCTGTAAGTCAGTAAAGTGGTTCCCGATTTTAAGGTCATTAAAGTAGAAAGGTGTTGCTTTTTTAAATTATGGAAATTATTTCAGTTATCGTGAAATATGTACCTATAGGTTGACCGCTTAAGGGCCAAAGTACACACGCTACTTTTAGCATCGGCGACCGGCGATTTAGCCGCTTTGTAGAAGCTGAATGCAGGGACCAAGCATTTCACACCGCACACTTAAAAACGCCAAACGCGGCGATTCAGCGGCTGAACGCTACACTCCGCACACATTCGGATGCCGGTCGCAGCGATTTGGCATCTGCGCCAGCACCGGAGCAGTCGCTAAAACGCGCGATTCCGATACCGCGTTCGAACGCAGAGAGTCGCCAAAACGCGATGCAGCATCAATACAGCCGCAAAATCGTCGACCGCCGATGCTTAAAGTAGCGTGTGTGCTTTGGGCCTAACTGAGACGTTGCCTGAGCTAGCAGCGCGGTGCGGGAGGGGTGTGGTGACGTGATGCGAGAGCTCAGTGATTCGTCAACTTGTGACAACTATCACTCCTCCCGCACCGCGCAGCTACCTCAGGCAACGTCTCAGTTAAGCGGTCGGACTATAAATTACTTATGCTGTAACTTCATGATTTCTTTATCTTCATTCTTACTTTTACGTCAACAGGGAAGGCTCAGCAAGTATGGAGGTACTCCGAACGGAAGCGGAACAGGTCAAAAATCCGGAACTACGAGAACTGTTGCCGTACGGGTTCGCAATCCATCACGCCGGCATGAGCAGAGTGGATAGGACGCTCGTCGAGGACCTGTTCGCTGACAGGCATATACAGGTGAGCACTATGATGTACAAAAAGTGGCCGTAATATTCCCGAAATGTAACTAAAAAGGGGGCATCCATTAATTACGTAAGGCTTTTATGGGGGGGAGGGGGTCAAGCCGATTCTCACCCAATCTCACGTGGGGGAGAGGGGAGGTCCTGGCAAGTCTCACGTAATTTTTTATCTGCAAGAAACAGTGTAAAATTGCGAGAAAACTGGGTAGAATTAATCTTAACTAGTCTTAAATAAAAATAATTAAACAAATTGTTTTGTTTTTTAATAAATCCAACGCAATGAAGCATAATATATATTAACGTATTTATACTGAAAACACGCATTTTGAACAATCTCACGTGAGATTAGAGGGAGGGGGAGGGAGTCGAGCAAAATCTCGCGGTATCTCACTAAGGGGGGGAGGGGGGGTAAAAAAATCGCCAAAATCACCTCACGTAATTAATGGACGCCCCCAAAGTACGCTAGTGTTTTCGTTTTTTGATACACACTAACTACCCACTAATAAGTAATTACTGTGCATCGACAGAACTAAAACACTAGCGGAATGTTGCACACTTGTACTGTAAGCGATTAGGAAGAAGAGTGGGGCGCGTCTTCGTGGGTGGCGCTGTCTGTAAACAAGAGTGCTCGTGGGTGGCGCTGTCTGTAAACAAGAGTGCTCGCGGGTGGCGCTGTCTGTAAACAAGAGTGCTCGCGGGTGGCGCTGTCTGTAAACAAGAGTGCTCGCGGGTGGCGCTGTCTGTAAACAAGAGTGCTCGCGGGTGGCGCTGTCTGTAAACAAGAGTGCTCGCGGGTGGCGCTGTCTGTAAACAAGAGTGCTCGTGGGTGGCGCTGTCTGTAAACAAGAGTGCTCGCGGGTGGCGCTGTCTGTAAACAAGAGTGCTCGCGGGTGGCGCTGTCTGTAAACAAGGGTGCTCGCGGGTGGCGCTGTCTGTAAACAAGAGTGCTCGTGGGTGGCGCTGTCTGTAAACAAGAGTGCTCGCGGGTGGCGCTGTCTGTAAACAAGAGTGCTCGTGGGTGGCGCTGTCTGTAAACAAGAGTGCTCGTGGGTGGCGCTGTCTGTAAACAAGAGTGCTCGCGGGTGGCGCTGTCTGTAAACAAGAGTGCTCGTGGGTGGCGCTGTCTGTAAACAAGAGTGCTCGCGGGTGGCGCTGTCTGTAAACAAGAGTGCTCGCGGGTGGTGCTGTCTGTAAACAAGAGTGCTCGCGGGTGGCGCTGTCTGTAAACAAGAGTGCTCGCGGGTGGCGCTGTCTGTAAACAAGAGTGCTCGCGGGTGGTGCTGTCTGTAAACAAGAGTGCTCGCGGGTGGCGCTGTCTGTAAACAAGAGTGCTCGCGGGTGGCGCTGTCTGTAAACAAGAGTGCTCGTGGGTGGCGCTGTCTGTAAACAAGAGTGCTCGCGGGTGGCGCTGTCTGTAAACAAGAGTGCTCGTGGGTGGCGCTGTCTGTAAACAAGAGTGCTCGTGGGTGGCGCTGTCTGTAAACAAGAGTGCTCGCGGGTGGCGCTGTCTGTAAACAAGAGTGCTCGCGGGTGGCGCTGTCTGTAAACAAGAGTGCTCGCGGGTGGTGCTGTCTGTAAACAAGAGTGCTCGCGGGTGGCGCTGTCTGTAAACAAGAGTGCTCGCGGGTGGCGCTGTCTGTAAACAAGAGTGCTCGCGGGTGGTGCTGTCTGTAAACAAGAGTGCTCGCGGGTGGCGCTGTCTGTAAACAAGAGTGCTCGCGGGTGGCGCTGTCTGTAAACAAGAGTGCTCGCGGGTGGTGCTGTCTGTAAACAAGAGTGCTCGCGGGTGGCGCTGTCTGTAAACAAGAGTGCTCGCGGGTGGCGCTGTCTGTAAACAAGAGTGCTCGCGGGTGGCGCTGTCTGTAAACAAGAGTGCTCGCGGGTGGCGCTGTCTGTAAACAAGAGTGCTCGCGGGTGGCGCTGTCTGTAAACAAGAGTGCTCGCGGGTGGCGCTGTCTGTAAACAAGAGTGCTCGCGGGTGGCGCTGTCTGTAAACAAGAGTGCTCGCGGGTGGCGCTGTCTGTAAACAAGAGTGCTCGTGGGTGGCGCTGTCTGTAAACAAGAGTGCTCGTGGGTGGCGCTGTCTGTAAACAAGAGTGCTCGCGGGTGGCGCTGTCTGTAAACAAGAGTGCTCGCGGGTGGCGCTGTCTGTAAACAAGAGTGCTCGCGGGTGGTGCTGTCTGTAAACAAGAGTGCTCGCGGGTGGCGCTGTCTGTAAACAAGAGTGCTCGCGGGTGGCGCTGTCTGTAAACAAGAGTGCTCGCGGGTGGTGCTGTCTGTAAACAAGAGTGCTCGCGGGTGGCGCTGTCTGTAAACAAGAGTGCTCGCGGGTGGCGCTGTCTGTAAACAAGAGTGCTCGCGGGTGGTGCTGTCTGTAAACAAGAGTGCTCGCGGGTGGCGCTGTCTGTAAACAAGAGTGCTCGCGGGTGGCGCTGTCTGTAAACAAGAGTGCTCGCGGGTGGCGCTGTCTGTAAACAAGAGTGCTCGCGGGTGGCGCTGTCTGTAAACAAGAGTGCTCGCGGGTGGCGCTGTCTGTAAACAAGAGTGCTCGCGGGTGGCGCTGTCTGTAAACAAGAGTGCTCGCGGGTGGCGCTGTCTGTAAACAAGAGTGCTCGCGGGTGGCGCTGTCTGTAAACAAGAGTGCTGCAGGCGCGCGTCGCCCGGCTGCGCAGGCGCACTGCCGGCAGCGCGCCGACATGTTAACAGGAGCGCTCTCAACAGACATCTTTCGTTTTGCATAAACTTCGGTTTCTATTTAAAAAATCTTAACCTATGTGTATTTTTGCTTCGCAGGTCCTAGTCTCCACCGCGACCCTAGCCTGGGGTGTGAACCTCCCCGCGCACACGGTCATAGTCAAAGGCACGCAGGTCTACTCGCCGGAGAAGGGGCGCTGGAGCGAGCTGGGCGCGCTCGACGTGCTGCAGATGTTGGGCAGGGCTGGCCGGCCGCAGTACGACACCAAGGGCGAGGGTAAGAAGAGACCAAGAAAAATACTAAGAATTTTGTATGGCTTATGCAGGCCACTTGGGGCCCATGCTGGACCATAGTGGCCCATGCTGGACCATAGTGGCCCATGCTGGACCATAGTGGCCCACGCTGGACCATAATGGCCGATGCTGGACCATAGTGGCCCATGCTGGACCATAGTGGCCCATGCTGGACCATAGTGGCCCATGCTGGACCATAGTGGCCCATGCTGGACCATAGTGGCCCATGCTGGACTATAGTGGACCATGTTGGACCATAATGGCCCATGCTGGACCATAGTGGCCGATGCTGGACTATAGTGACAGTTGGGGAATCAACACCCAAATATCAAAAAGCTCGTTCTCATACCTACTTAAAAACCGTTCAAATGCAAGTGCGAGTTCAATCAATGTAAAAAACTTGGTTGATATTTCGATGAGTCGTACTCAGCGCTTCTCCTCCACTTTTATTATGCGCACAGCCAAAGTGTGGAACTCTCTGCCGGCATCTGTGTTCCCTCCCACATTTAACCCGTCTGCCTTCAAATCAAGAGTGAACAGGCATCTTCTGGGCACGCTCGTTCCATCATAGACCTCATCTAATCGCTTTCCATCAGGCGTGATTGGGGTCAAGAGCGCGCCCTTTTAGCAATAAAAAAAAAAGTAATGTAAGGAAATTGATTATATTTTTGAGACTGAGATTAAAATGGACGGCAACACCTAACTATTACAAAGCAATCAACTCAGCCTATCGCAGTCCACTGCTGGACATAGGCCTCTCCCAGACTGCACCACAGCACCCTGTCCTCCGCCTTCCGCATCCAGTCTCCCCCAGCCACCTTCTTTAGGTCGTCCGTCCATCTAGCGGGGGGGGGGGGGCGTCCCACACTACGCTTGCCGATACGCGGTCTCCACTCCAGGACTCGTCTGCTCCACCGGCCATCGATCCTTCGACAGACATGGCCAGCCCACTGCCACTTCAGTTTGCTTACTCTGCAAGCAACAAAGCAAGCCACGTTGCAATTCATGAGCCGAGGCTGCTTCAGCGGTCACGCTCGGCGGTGCACCCCCCCCCCCGCCCCACGTCTCCCCCCATTATACAAGAATTGGCCTTAATTTGTATCAATACATACTTCTAAAATACAACTTCTAACCCCACTTTTTGTCCACAGGCATCCTCATAACCAACCACTCGGAGCTGCAGTACTACCTCTCCCTTCTAAACCAGCAATTACCAATAGAATCGCAGCTCGTCAGCAAACTAGCAGACATGTTGAACGCAGAGATAGTACTAGGATCTGTGCAGAGCGTCCGAGATGCAGTCACTTGGCTAGGTGAGTCGTTATTAGCTATTTTTAACCGACTTTAAAAAAGGAGGTTCTGTATTCGACCCGTATGTATGTATGTATGTATGTATGTATGTATGTATGTATGTATGTATGTATGTATGTATGTATGTATGTATGTTTGTATGTCCGCGATTATCTCGAAAACTACTGAACCGATTTTGATAGTTCTTTCATGAATGTGATCTACATACTTTCAGGAAGGTTTTAGTATATAATACATTAGGTAATTATTCTTATGTACGAAGTTATATGCATAAATGTACTGCATCTCCGGCATTTCTATGCGAATTTTGATGATTCTTCGAGTTGTGTCTTCAATTCTTCAATGCACTAGTGTTAATTGAATTTATGTGGGGTAGGTGCAACTAAAAAGTGAAAAATAAAAACTTTTTTACAAAAAAAACAACCGACTTAAAAAAAAAAACACTACAAAGTGAAAAATAACTTTAATTTCGGAAGTCGGTGTCAAAAAACGAAAATGCGGAACCAAAGACACCGACTTCCGAAATTAAAGTTATTTTTCACTTTGTAGTGTTTTTTTTTTTAAGTCGGTTGTTTTTTTTGTAAAAAAGTTTTTTTGTTTTAACCGACTTCAAAAAGGAGGTTCTTTATTCGACCCGTATGTATGTATGTTTGTATGTCCGTGTTTTTCTCAAAAACAAATGAACCAATTTTGATAATTCTTTCATTAATGTGATCTACATACTTTCAGGAAGGTTTTAGTATATAATATATTAGGTAATTATTCTTGTGTCCGAAGTTATGTACATAAACGTCCTGCATCTCCGTCATTTCTATGCGAATTTTGATGATTTTTCTAGTCGGTGTCTTCAATTCTTCAATGCACTAGTGTTAATTGAATTTTTGTGGGGTAGCTACAACTAAAAAAAAAAACAACCGTCTTCAAAAAACACTACAAAGTGATAAATAATTTTAATTTCGGAAAAATTAAAATTATTTATCACTTTGTAGTGTTTTTTTTAAGTCGGTTGTTTTCTCTTATGTCGTCGACCATTCTACACACTATTCTGTAAATCTGTAACCTCATTCTTAGAATTAACCGGTCAAGCAGCGCGCGTCACCCATTGGCGACGAAACAATAGAAAATCAATTGTGTCTCATTAGTGGAGCTTGACAGATTAATTAAAATTGTTATCTTTTTTTCTCAGGCTACACTTATCTTTACATCCGAATGCTTCGGCAGCCCGCACTCTATGGCATCACACAAGAGAAGTTTGCAGAAGATTCTCTGCTAGAACTGCATAGAGCTGACTTGGTGCATACAGCCGCCAGTTTATTGGACAAGTAAGTAAAGACGAATGTGACCCACATTAGGGGTGCGGCATATTTATCGTAACAGATAGAAATAACAGATATTTAAAAAATAACAAATAACAGTTGTCCCTACCAATATAACTTATCTGTTACTTAAAATAACAGACCCTCAAAGACTGTCACCACGGCTGTTACTGATAATTCAATATATCAGTCAGTCTCACACAGGCTCACAGACTGTTACCACGGCTGTTACTTTCATACATACAAGAGAGACCTTGTAGGTATGAAAGTACGCGTTGCACTAAGAGAAAACCCCACACAAAGCCGTCTCAAAACCGTTTCACGTGAAACTCGTTGTTATTGAATAAAAATAATAAATTAATAATAATATAGTCTTAATAAATAAGCTTTCATTTCGCAATTTTTTTTTTTGAAGTGAAAGCTTCTTTAGGCGCGTCTGGCAATTTTTGAGATGGGAAATAACTATTGAAATCGCGCCACTGTTACCGTAACCGACGCCGCTTCGGATGTATTCGGCTGTCCTCGGGATGTACTCGGTTTTAATGTATATCCGATATGTCAGTGAGTGATGATAAAGTATTCTGTTTGTGTACTTCTGTCGGCACTCCCGGAGTGCCACATTGTTTTTTTTTTAAATAGCGGCTGCGTACGAATCTATACTAATATTATAAAGAGGTAAAATTTGTAAGTTTGTATGTAGGGGGTAATCTCTGGAACTACCAGTCGGATTTGAAAAATTCTTCTTGCATTTGATAGCCCAATTCTTGAGGAAGGCTATAGGCTATTTAACATCACGCTATGACCCTTAGGAGCCGAGCAAAAAGAAAAAAAGTAAAAAAGAACGTTAAGTGATAGCGCGGGCGGGTGATGCGATACGACGGGGTGGCTCGGGGGAAACAAGAAGTTTCACGCGAACGAAGTCGCGGGCTGAAGCTAGTCCTTTACAAATTAATAGCTGACATCAATGCAGACAGAAAACATAATGAGACCAAACTCCGTAAAGTGTAACGTTTCCGAGATATTAATGTTCAAAGTTGATCATACATGACATTGCTTCTTGCCAAATTTCATGATTCTAGGTCAACGGGAAGTGCCCTGTAGGTTTTGATTCCCTTGCGAGTGTCAGAATATGCGGCATAAACGGAACATAAACGCCCGTATCTTTTGATTGCGCCGACTTAGAACTTTGATTTTTTCACTGCTTCAAGGGATTGCAGCCCTGAGTATCTGATATTAATATCAACTTGACAACTCCACTCGTTCCTGAGAAAAAGGGTCTTGACAGACTGACAACGACGTGATCTTATAAGGGTTCCGTTTTTTTTTGCTTTTTAGGTATGGAACCCTAAAAAACAAAATGACGCGGCAGTAGTTATGCCAGGCTTCATGTAAAAATCTTTAATCTCCCTTGGTTGACAGTCCCAACGACCTTCTGATCTTGGTCAGCTCGTTATCATAATTAACCATAACATTCTTTTCCAGGGCCGGCCTAATAAGATACGAGCGTAAATCCGGCCACTTCCAGCCGACGGAGCTCGGCCGAATAGCGTCGCATTTCTACTGCTCATACGAGACGATGCAATGCTACTCACAACTTCTGAAGCCGACACTCGGCGAGATCGAGCTGTTCCGAGTCTTCTCACTGTCCGCAGAGTTCAAGCATATTGCTGTTAGAGAGGAGGAGAAACTCGAGCTGTGCAAGCTTATGGAGAGGGTGAGTGGTCATTTTTGAAAGTTGGCCCATGTTGGCCTGTAGTGGTCCACGTTGGTCCATAGTGGTCCATGTTGGTCCATAGTGGTCCATGTTGGTCTATGCTGGTCCATGATGGGTCCATGTTGGCCCATGATGGGCCATAGTGACCCGGGCTGAATCGTAGTGGCCCGTGCATGCTAGCCTATGTAAGGTCCGGCGTTTCTAAATTTGCCAAAGATGTAAAACAACAATGGCCGCTCGAAATTGAATAAAATCGATATGCAAGAACATTTATCCTCCGAGCTTACTAGACGTGTTTTCGTAGCTAACTAGACGAAAACAAATGAATGTTCTTGTATATCGATTTTATTCAATTTCGATCGGCCATTGTTGTTTACATATCGTCCCCGTATTTGGAAAACTAAATAACTTCGTTTTTGGCGATTTTGTCTTTTCCCTATTTTTAAATAATCCAAAACATGACGCATGTTTGAGTCTTACAGGAATTGACTTATCTTATTTCGTTCCAAAAATATAGCCATTTTTGTCGTTCAGATGGAATAATGCATAATTATAAAATTACCGACATTAAAATTGTCTCAATTTTTAAAAAAAAATGAACATTAATTGAAAAAAAAACACTAAATCGCGTTAATCTCAAAACTAGAAAATCGGAGTTATTTAGTTTTCCAACTACGGGGACGATATTTGGCAAATTTAGAAACCCTGGACCTTAGGACCGCAGTGACCCTAAAGATACCTTCTCGATTAAAGGATCTTTCTGGTCCTTTGTGTCTTTATGTCCAATAATCTTTATGGCACTAATTTTTTTTTTTATGTTAATGGTCAACGTAATGATCATTTTATGTGTACAGTAAGTGGTAACACTTGCGCTAGGAAAACCACCCTTACTGCTAAGACATAACGGTGATATCAGTGTCAAACATTACTATGGAGCGCGTTTGACTTATCTTGGAGGTTCTCATAAATAAATATACCTATTTTTAAGCTATTGCATAGCTTTTATCGCGGGCTTTGAGCGCGGCGACCGAATCAAGAAATTCCGTAACGATAATAAACCTAACACCCTCCACTCCGACCGGCACAGCGGTGCGGCGTTGAAAGCCGTGCATCGTCTAACGTCGTTTTAGCACAGAATACTTAAAGTACTACGTACAGAAAGGCCACTCCCTTCCCCGCACTAACATCAGTTACCGCACCTCACCCCGCACTTCGGCGTATTCGTCGCAGTTCTTTAACAAGAGCGCTCGCAAACACAAGTACCTCACGCACACATTCATACGTATACAAACGTCATTTTTTAATGTAGTAGTAGTAGGTAATTATTTTGCGAGCGTTGTATGGAGTGTCCGGGGTGTGGTTTCAGTTCGGCAGACTTCGACACGGTGTTTGTGTGCGTGCGACTAGACGTATGCGTGTAGACTGTACGAAGCTCGCATAAGTTGATAAAAAATGTTATGCAATAGCTTTACCGCGGCAGTCCCCGAGTGCTACACGTATTTTTTTTCCATTAAAATAATCTTTACTCATCTTCCACAGGTACCGATCCCTATAAAAGAGAGCATAGAGGAACCATCTGCTAAGATCAACGTCTTACTACAAGCGTACATATCACAGTTGAAATTGGAAGGGTTCGCGTTGATGGCAGACATGGTGTACGTCACGCAGTCGGCCTGCAGGCTGCTGAGGGCTATATTTGAAATTGTCTTGCATCGAGGTAAGAAATTTTTCCATTTTCTTAGGGCCAAAGCACACACGCTACTTTTTGCATCGGCGATCGGCGATTCAGCTGCTTTTTAGAAGCTAAATGCAGCGACCAAGCATTCCACACCGCACACTTAAAACGCGGCGATTCAGTCGCGTTTCGGAAGCTCGATACAGCGGCTGAACGCTACACTCCGCACACATTCGGATGCCGGTCGCAGCGATTTGGCATCTGCGCCAGCATCTGCGTCCGAACGCAGAAAGTCGCGAAATCGCGATGCAGCGTCGATCCAGCATCGGAGCGGTCGCTAAAACGCGCGATTCCGATACCGCTTCCGAACGCAGAGAGTCGCCAAAACGCGATGCAGCATCGATACAGCTGCAAAATCGCCGATCGCCGATGCAAAAAGTAGCGTGTGTGCTTTGGCCCTTAACTGTACCGATATAGTGAGCCACGATGGTCCATAGTGGCACATAACGGACCATGGTGGCCCATGCTGATCAATAGGGCTCTGTTGATGTTAGAAGGGTTCGCGTTGATGGCAGATATTGGTATATGAGACTCAAACTGCATGTAGACTGCTAAAGGCATAAGCCCCGTATTCATTAGACAACATTAGTTGCGAAACACTGTTTCGTTGTGTCGTCGTGTTTATCACCAAGTTTGCCGTAAACACTGTTTCTGAAACATGGCCGTCCACACTTGTCAGTCAGTTGTTGCTAGGATGTCGCCCGAGGAGGTAGTGATGTTCTGTGAAAGAAAGAAAGACAGAAAATACGTTTATTTGCGGTGAAAACGATGCAAAAAGAACATAAACACAAAAAATAAAATAAAAAGGTAGGGGGAAACATGCGTCACATCCGCGCAAAACGGCAAAACAAACGCAAACGGCTGCTTACATAATAATTCATAAGAGTGCTACTAGAAAAAAAAGATGAAAAGGTGGTGGATTCGGAATTATCTCTTAAGTAAAAGTTACGTGCTTCATGACCTTCGTGAATTTGATGGGTCTTTTCAGAATTTCATCAGAATGTCAACATCTGATTTTTGCCTCAAACAAGATGTTTCGGCTTGCTCCCCGTTCGATCGGGGAGCACGGAAACATGTTTCAGAAACAATGTTTCGTCACATTTGTTTATCGACTGTTTAATTCGCTGATATGATTAATTTGTTCGTGAAATTATAGAGGTATGAGGAACATGGTGTAAAGTTCACTCAACCTCCATAGAAAAGGGAGGATCCTCCGACCAGACGGGTGTTGTGTCTGGCGGGCAAATGCCCAATGAGTCATGTCGGGCTGTTGTATATATGCTAGTTGCGCTGTAAACTCTGCTTGCGCGATGCAGGATTTGCGTGACGTCAGTATGACGCGTTGTTCGCATGTGGCGTTGTAGATACCGCTACAAAATTATAATCTGATTTGAACTGTAAACGGTTTTTCTAATGCGCAATAACCCACACTACCCACAGTATACGCCAACAGTAATTAAAAATATGGCTGATGATAACGAGACACACATACCTTCTCCGATATACTTAGGTAATACGGGCAGTTGTCCGCAACTCCACGTCAATGCGCGTATTTTGCGTACGGAATCTCCGATATACTTATAAGTAAAGAAGTAGATAAAACTGTTGTAACGCGGTACTAACATTTTGATATTATCTGTTTCGCAGGTTGGGCTCAGCTGGTGGATAAAACATTAGCTCTCTGCAAAATGGTGGACAGAAGAATGTGGCAATCTATGTCACCGCTCAGACAGTTCAGAAAAATGCCGGAAGAAGTAAGTTTTTAAACTATTAATCAACAGGCTTCTGAGAGACGTAACCACAGATATAGATAGACATAGATAACGCAAGTATCACGAACTGTTTGAAAACCAAGCGTGCCATTTTTTGACTACCTACTATGACGTCACAAGCTCGCGCTCTCGCTCACGCTCACCCAGCCAGCAGTACGCAGGACTGAGCGCGAAAGTGGCGGCTTACGATTTTTGAACGTAAGTTGGTGCGATTTTTGGCACGCGAAGTAGTTGCTTTTGCGTTATCTAGGTGTATCTATATCTGTGGACGTAACTCATATTAATCTGCCTGCCTTTTCCCACCTATGTTGGGGTCGGCTTCCAGTCTAACCGGATGCAGCTGAATACCAGTATTTTACATGGAGCGACTGCCTATCTGACCTCCACAACCCAGTTACTGGGTAATACGAAACCCCTTAGTAAGACTGGTTGTCAGATTTTCGGGCTTCTGACGACACGTAACGACTGTCAAAGATCCACGAATGTCAGCCGGGACCAACGGCTTAACGTGCTTTCCGAGCCACGGAGGGGTCTTGGTATGTGAAGATGGTCACCCATCCACGGACCAACCGTGGCAAGCGTAGCTTAACCTGATCGATCGACCCGTGCGGCTGTTATTACTCAGCCACAAGCCCCTCATAAGTTTGAAAATATAAAATTAAATAGGTTTTTTATGGAAACATAATATTCTGTAAATGCTTAAATGCTTCCAAATTATTGTGATTTATTAATATAGACATATTCAGGGTGAAATTAAATTCATGGGAATCCTTTTAAGGGGTAATTGTACTCATCATTATGAACAACTTTTACTATGGGACTAAACCTAAAATCGCGAAAACAAATCAGCTGTTCCTTGCATTTATGTTCACGTAACTCGTCAAAATGTAGGGAAGAGCTGATTTTTTTTTACGATATCAGGTTTCGTCCCATAGTAAAAGTTGTTCATAATGACGATTACAATGACCCCATAAAAGGATTCCCATGAATTCAATTTCACCCTGTTTATTATTCCTTTGCTGTCTCATTAATTGAACCAACTAAAACATTGATTTATTGTTATAGCAGCATTCCCTCTTTCACAGGTAATAAAAAAACTAGAAAAGAAGAATTTCCCCTGGGAGAAACTCTATGAACTCGGCCCCAACGAGATCGGTGAGCTAGTCCGAGCTCCTAAACTCGGCAAGATGATACACAAATACGTTCATCAGTTCCCTAAGTTGGAGTTGGCGACGCATATCCAGCCAATCACGAGGTCTACCTTGAGGGTGGAGTTGACCATCACTCCTGATTTCCATTGGGATGAAAAGGTAAGGGAAATAATAATGCCAGATGATGGTAAAAAATATACACGGTGAATTTTCCAAGTGGGCGTGGATGGCCAAATTTTAAACCATGAGGAAGAGCGAAAAGTACTCAAAGGAGTCGCGGGCTCGATTTTGATGAAAACTAAAACTGCAACATTGGATTTTTGAAAAATCAATATTTCTAGCCAGGAATCGAACCTGTTGATTTTGAAAAAAAAAACCACTGTATTATTACACCATTCGATAGTGTCCCTAATAAGGATAAAATTCTGGGAAGTAATGACATACGGCAAACTAAAGGAAAGAGCTCATTTTTAACAACTCATGATCTTTCTTGCCCGTTCGTCAGACCGTACATGCGTCAGTCAAAAACTTTCTCTCTCCCAGATCCACGGGCAGTCCGAAGCCTTCTGGATCCTCGTGGAGGACGTGGATGGGGAAGTGGTGCTGCACCACGAGTACTTCCTGCTGAAGGAGAAGTACTGCAAGGACGAGCACCACGTCAAGCTGTTCGTGCCCGTGTTCGAGCCGCTGCCGCCGCAGTACTTCCTCACCGTCGTTTCCGACAGGTGAGTCCGCACGCAGTGGCCCATACTGGCCCATGCAAAATTTGTAATTGAGTCTTCTTCTTCTCTATTCTTCTTGTATACTCATGTTTTACAATACATATTTAGTAAAGTAATGTAAAGGAGGAAAAGAACCAGAAAGAGTAAAAATTATAATTAAAAATACCAGAATAATATTTTCCATATCTTACTTTTGCGAGACAGAAAAGACGCTCCATAACAACCGACAGATTAAAATATGAATGAACTATGGTAATGGTACAGTACCCGGCGATAAATATTGCACATCGACCTTTGGAAAGAAACAATCTGCTAATTTCGGCTTCGTAGTGCGTTATCACTGTCGCACACTACCTATGTGACGTTAACTGACGTTTTGTCAGTCGTTGTTCAAGTGCGATAGAGTGCGGTCGCGTCCAGTTCAAAATATATATCTAGAGTTGTTAACACCCCCAAATTTAAATAATTTAAAGTTGTACTATGGCATCTTTAGGAAAAATAGGGGAACCTTTTTATTTTACCCCAACCTAAAGCAATCATTTCTAGAAAAATTGGTGTATTTTATACAAAGAATAAAAAGAATTATCAAAAGAAGCAAATCATAATTGTTTTAACAGCTCCTAATAGATACCGGACTGTTTGTATTTCGTGCGACAGAGATAACGCTCTACGAAGCCGAAATTAGCCGATTGTCTCTTTCCAAAGATCGATGTGCAATATTTATCGCCGGGTACTGTATGTACCCTACACATGTCCTATGCTGGCCCATGCTGTTCTATGCAAAATTTATAATTTATATTTGAATCTTTCGTGTTATAGGTTGGTTGTGAGTTGTTATTCAGTCAATGGCAATGTGCAAAGTATAAAAAAATTTTCAACTCGTATCGACATACAGTACGAGGAGAGCCCGTGGCTTGGTAAATATATTTTCCGTCAATGAGGTTCACGTGAACCTTGGCACAATTAAATTTTGACCGCTTGTGTCGCATTTATGCGACACATATTTCCGTGCCCCTACCGCTCGTGTCGTATTACTGCGACAGAGAACGTGCATGATTTTTACCGGCTTCAAAAAAGGAGGTTCTGTATTCGACCCGTATGTACCGCAAAACGGGGCTACTTTGACTTCCAGGGTTACTTTGACAGGCGTTGGAACTACTATAACAGAGCGCCAAAATCGATTTTCACGTGTGCTCAGCAAGTGTGCGTGACCTCGAGTAATATTGCGCGAGGCGCGGGGTGTGGGGAACGCGTCATAGCGTTGTGATCGGCCTTGTCAAAGTAACCCTGGAAGTCAAAGTAGCCCCGTTTTACTGTATGTATGTACACAAAGAAATGCCGGAGATGCAGTACATTTATGCATATAACTTCGTACATAAGAATAATTACCTAATGTATTATATATTAAAACCTTCCTGACAGTATGTAGATAATATTAGTGAAAGAATTATCAAAATTGATCCATTAGTTTTTGAGTAAATCGCGGACATACAAACATACATACGGGTCGAATACAGAACCTCCTTTATTGAAGTCGGTTAAAAAACTAAAAACGTTAACGTAATGAAGGAACGGTACGACTAAACACAAATTGGACCTAACCATCACCCTCTCTTCTAGATGGATAGCAGCAGAGACCCAGCTCCCTGTGTCATTCCGCCACCTTATCCTGCCAGAGAAGAACCTGCCCCCCACAGAGCTGCTGGACTTGCAGCCCCTCCCCATATCGGCACTTAGGAACCCGAAGTACGAGGAGCTTTACAATGAGACCTTCCCGCAGTTTAATCCGGTGCAGACTCAGGTATGTTTGGTTTTGAGATTTTTGCCTGCAAACTCCAAAACTCAAAGCATTTATATCAATTAACCCATTCGCTACGGCGGACGCCTTTCGGCGTTTTTTGATTTAATATTTAGGTGCGGGCGTTTTTTTTTTAATTGCTTTTATCTTGGCAATAACAAGTCACAAAAAAATATACTTGCAATATATGCACATTGTTTTTTAAATACAAATATAAAATAAATCGGCGTTAAAATCCTAATGAGGTGCGGAGGACGCCCATCGACGTTCGCGACGAAAAGTCCAGCACTTGGCTAATAATCGTAATTTTTATCGCCGTAGCGAATGTGTTAAACCATTTTTTTTGTTGCTGTGAAATCATCAAATGACTCCTCCCCGCTCTGGGTGGAGCGGAAGGGAGTGTCAAACTCTTACTGACTAAAACCCACCCGTGTTCCTTCCTTAGCCCTTTATGTTCTTCTCTACTGCACATAGTTTCGGATTCCTTCTCAACAACTCAGATTCTGTATATTAAACCCTCAATTTCCTTCGTAGGTATTCAACGCAGTCTACAACTCAGACGACAACGTATTCGTAGGCGCGCCATCAGGCTCGGGCAAGTCCGTGATAGCCGAGCTGGCACTCCTGCGCATGCTCAGTACCAACCAGGGAGGCCGCGCTGTGTACTTGCTGCCTAAGGATGCCCTCGCTGACATTGTGTTCGCTGATTGCTACCACAAGTTTGGTACTCGGTTCAATTTGAAGGTGAGTTGATTTTATTGTAACGGGATCCCTTGTTTTCGCATAATGTTCTTTTTCGTAATTTTGGCATAACTATTTTGGTATAATTTGTTTTGCCATAATAATACTTTGCCATATTTTTTTTTTTTGCATAATGTTTATGTTGGCATAATTATCTTGAAGGTTAATTTGTTTTGGCATAAATTTAATTCGCATAATACTAAACTACGTAAGGGGCACCCCGAGAGTCGGTTTGATTAGGTTCATTTAAACTCTGCAGACAAAAATAGGAGCCCCGCTCAGCGGGGCACCGTCGACCTGACGTCGTTGGAAAAAAAACGAGCATGCTAAATTTATGCTTTAGAATGTTATGCTTAATCATTGTGACGATTAGAGAAATTATGCTAAAAAAAATTATGCGTAAACTGTTATGCGTAAATAATGTTATGCGAAAATATAATTAGGAGAAACAAAAGTGTGCCAAGTTATACTAATATAACTTGGCATAGTTTCGTTTCTCCTAATAATAATTACTAGGAGCGCCCCGCGGTTTCACCCGCATAAGTCTCGATCCCGTGGGAATATCAGGATAAAAACTATCCTAAGTCCTTCCCCGGGATGCAATCTATCTCTCTGCCAAATATCATTTAAATCCGTTCAGTGGTTTAGGCGTGAAAAGGTAACA
Source organism: Amphipoea oculea (assembly GCA_945859645.1). NCBI lineage: Eukaryota > Metazoa > Arthropoda > Insecta > Lepidoptera > Noctuidae > Amphipoea > Amphipoea oculea. Next base: position 9,416,316 of record OX243891.1, on the reverse strand, counting down.
GACAGACAGACAGACAGAGTTACTTTCGAATCACATCACACTAATATTATAAAGGCGAAAGTTTGCGAGTGTGTGTGTGTGTGTTTATATGTTTGTTACTTCTTCACGCTCAAACGGCTGGACCAATTTTGATAAAACTTGGTATGGAGGTAGCTGACACCCTGGATTAACATATAGGCTACCTTTTATCCCGATATTCCCACGGGATCGAAACTTATGCGGGTGAAACCGTAGGGCGCAGCAGTATGGGTGGATAGTAATTCTCGTTTTATTCTCAGGTAGTACAACTGACGGGTGAGACCGCCACCGACCACAAGTTGCTGAACAAGGGTCAGATCATCATCACCACCGCTGACAAATGGGACATACTTTCGAGAAGGTGAGCTGACTGATTACAATGTCAAACAATAATATCAGTTGCCCTATGAGGGTGGCATGGTCAATCAACTCAGCCTATCGCAGTCCACTGCTGGACATAGGCCTCTCCCAGACTGCGCCACAGCACCCTGTCCTCCGCCCTCCGCACCCAGTCTCCCCCAGCCACCTTGTGTAGCTCGTCCGTCCATCGTCGCTGGGGGGCGTCCCACACTACGCTTGCCGATACGCGGTCTCCACTCCAGGACTCGTCTGCTCCACCGGCCATCAGTCCTTCGACAGACATGGCCAGCCCACTGCCACTTCAGTTTGCTTACTCTGCAAGCTATGTCGGTAACTCTGGTTCTTTTCCGGTTAATTTCATTCCTGATTTTATCCTTCAAAGAGGGTGGCATGGTCATATTTATCAAACCCTCTATAAATAAATAAAGATTAAACAAAAAAAAAAAAATTATATCAGTCTGTAGCTATAGGGCCGGCGCTCACTGACGGTGCGGCACGGCGTGTCATGGCAAAGGATTTTATTTCTAATCAAGTCATTTTGAATCTTATTTCAATGATTTTAGAATTAATGTTATTTTATTTCGATACCACGATGCCGCCACGTGCCGCGGGATGTTGCGGCATGACGCGACGCGCCGCGATATGCTGCGGCATGACGTGTCATGCCGTTTCATTCTAGGGTCGCTTTGTGTCGAGGAATTATCATTGCTAAGCTAGTTGAAATAAGGTTGAAACTTGTGCAGCGGTCATTTCGGTTAATGGGGCGCGCGGTGCGGGCTTAATAATAATTTGTTTTATTCGGAACAACATAGGATCCTTTCCCTTATTAGAAGAGACAGTTATGCCTTATAGCCTGCGCAGACGACGGATTTTTGCCCGCGGCGATAGAACGTATGGAAATCTACCGCAAAACGGGGCTACTTTGACTTCCAGGGTTACTTTGACAGGTGTTGGAACTACTTTAACAGAGCGCCAAAATCGATTTTCACGTGTGCTCAGCAAGTGTGCGTGACCTCGAGTAATATTGCGCGAGGCGCGGGGTGTGGGGAACGCGTCATAGCGTTGTGATCGGCCTTGTCAAAGTAACCCTGGAAGTCAAAGTAGCCCCGTTTTACTGTATGCATTAACGCACACGAAGGACAAGTAGACTGCTGGGATTTCCGTACATTCTATCTTTACGGACAATTCCTCCGCGGACAAAAGTCCCTCGTCTGCGCAGGCCTTTAACATCTCTATCGTAATAATATCCTAACAATAAAAGACTTTTTTACAAAAAAAAAAAAAAACAACCGACTTCAAAAAAAAAAAAAAACTACAAAGTGATAAATAACTTTAATTTCGGAAGTCGGTGTCGTTGGTTCCGCATTAAAAAAAAAAAAAACGATACGACGAAAATGTAAACGAAAAGATCGTTAATGTAGACAATGTAGATAATTTTTTAGATTTTGTTTGATTTTTCAAAAACCGCTTGTCCGATTTCGATAAAATTTTCATGGGACCATTTGGAAAGTGTACCCTTTCCAATAAAAAAAAAGAATTTTTCAAATCGGTTGGCAAGCGACGGAGTTATGCGCGAACAAACATAAAAAAAAGATACAAACATCCGAATTGAGAACCTCCTCCTTTTCAGAAGTCGGTTATAAATTACATATTTGTGTCTTAGATGGAAAGTCCGTAAGAGCGTGCAGAGCGTGTCGCTGTTTATCGTGGATGCTCTACAGCTTCTGGGCGGAGAGGAAGGACCCGTGCTAGAAGTCGTCTGCTCCAGAATGAGATATATTTCTTCACAGATTGGTAAGTATGTTAATAACTGGCCTCTTTAAACACTGTACAGTACCCGGCGATAAATATTGCACATCGATCTTTGGTAAGAGACAATCGGCTAATTTCGGCTTCGTAGAGCGTTATCTCTGTCGTACGAAATACAAACAGTCCGGTATCTATTAGGAGCTGTTAAAACAATTATGATTTGCTTCTTTTGATAATTCTTTTTATTCTTTGTATAAAATACACCAATTTTTCTATAAATGATTGCTTTAGGTTGGGGTAAAATAAAATGGTTCCCCTATTTTTCCTAAAGATGCCATAGTACAACTTTAAATTATTTAAATTTGGGGGTGTTAACAACTCTAGATATATATTTTGAACTGGACGCGACCGCACTCTATTGCACTTGAACAACGACTGACAAAACGTCAGTTAACGTCACAAAGGTAGTGTGCGACAGAGATAACGCACTACAAGGGCGAAATTAGCCGATTGTTTCTTTCCAAAGGTCGATGTGCAATTTTTATCGCCGGGTACTGTAATGTCTTACCGGTTCATATACAAATATATTTTATGTTGTTAAAAGAACAATTTTTCAATATAACTTTAAGAAACAAAATCGAACATCCTGTAGATATGCATTCGGGCTGTTTCTGAGAATAGGCTTCGTACACCGCGCGCCAACAATACGTATGGCGAACGAACTACTGGTTATATTATACCACACCCCGGACACTCCATACAACGCACGCAAAATAATTACCTACTACTACTACATTAAAAAATGACGTTTGTATACGTATGAATGTGTGCGTGAGGTACTTGTGTTTGCGAGCGCTCTTGTTAAAGAACTGCGACGAATACGCCGAAGTGCGGGGTGAGGTGCGGTAACTGATGTTAGTGCGGGGAAGGGAGTGGCCTTTCTGTACGTAGTACTTTAAATAGTCTACCCTCAGAAATAAACAAATGTATTACACAGAAAAATATCAAATGTAAACTTAAGCAATATTACTTTAGTATTATGTAGGAATGATTGTAACCATTTAAAGACCTTAAGATGTTAGTAATTGTATAGTTCGATATTGCGATAGACTCGTGATAGCACAAGTTTAAACCTTAGTGGTTTTTGGTTGCTATTTATTATGAATAATCCTGTATTCTTTTGTATAAGTGATAAATAAATAAATAAAAAAAAAAAACAAACTCAAAGCATCTATTTCAATTAAACCAATAACAGACACTTTTGAATTGTCAAAGGTTCGGTCAGTCAGAAAGATGAAGCTAGTTGCCCATTCCAAAGCGTACCTATGGAGAAGAACGGGCAAGAAACTCCATGGAGACTCTTTTTCAAATCAAAATAATATGGTTACAGTCTTGGTTACATCATTCATGTTAAAAATTATACATGTGAGAACGATGCAGATCGTTAAAAGCGTCCATAATGAAAAGATAAGAAAAAACAACAATTCAAATATTAAATTAAATAAAATAAAATACGCCATGGCAGCAGAGATGACCAGTCCCTACTGACGGCGCCCGTTCACGAACATGACGCATGTATTAGCACCATTCAGCTCAACCATTTTGAAGGGAGCTAAATGATCCAACACTACCTAGCACCGCCCCGCGGTTTCACCCGCATAAGTGTCGATCCCGTGGTAATATCGGGATAAAAAGTATCCTATGTGTTATTCTGACGTATAAGCTATATTATTGTAAAGTTTCATTAAAATCCGTTCAGTAGTTTTTGCGTGAAAGAGTAACAAACATCCATCCATCTTCACAAATTTTCGCGTTTATAATATTAGTAGGAAGTAGGATTTACAAATTATTTTGGTATTACGTTTGTATGAACAACGCATTAGCATGCGTGTAGTTTAGAGGCAATCGGCAGCGGTGGCGACCTCTCGCGTCCGGCCCTGGTTCAAGCCATGGTCCGGGGCGAGAGGGAGTGGGAGGCAGTCACCTCCTTCTGCGAAGCAGTCATGCTAGCGAAGGAGGTGGCTGAACGGCTGAGGGAGAGAGCCTCACACCCCAGCCGCCGCGGGAGACGCTCCGGGCGTCGGGAGCCGCGTGACGACTCCCGGCCACCGTAGGCGCGGGCCTGCGGGCGGAGAGGCATGGGGAGCTCGCCGGCCGGCCAGGGGCACGCCGTGCCGGACTCAAAGAGATGTCAGCAAAAAGGAAGGGGCCTGCCAGGGCCGAAGCCTGCCGGGGGTGCGGGATTGTCCGAAAGGGTTACCGCTACCCCGGAACATAAAGGGCTAAGGAAGGAACACGGGTGGGTTTTAGTCAGTAAGAGTCTGACACTCCCTTCCGCTCCACCCAGAGCGGGAGGGGTCATTTGATGATTCCCCATCCGTAAAAAAAATGCATGCGTAGTACGCCGGCCCCTTAATATGTTTTATTATTTTTGAGCGAACTAACTTTATTTGTTTCTGTTTCCCAGGTCGACAAATCCGCATAGTAGCACTCTCGCTCCCTCTAGCGGACGCGCGCGACGTCTCGCAGTGGCTCGGCTGCAACGCCAACTGCTCCTTCAACTTCCACCCCAGCGTCCGGCCACTGCCGCTACAGCTCCACATTCAGGTATCAAAATCAAAAGTCCTTTATTCAAACTAGGCTGAGAATCAGCACTTTTCGAACGTCAGAATTACAAAAGACAGTCCCCCGGCACGCCCGCCCTTCACCACTTCCTAGTGCTTTCGCTGGGGAGAAGAAGTGGCGGAACAAACTCCCCAGCAGCACAGCTGTCTGTTCAGTTAGAAAATAATTGATTTTATACAATACTAAGTATATAATAGTAGATTGTACAACTAAGGCATAAAAGAAGCTATTTTACCCCGAGACGTTTATATCCACCCGAGCCGCAGGCGAGGGTGGATAGTTAAGTCGAGGGGTAAAATGGCTCGTTTATGCCTGAGTTATACACTCTGCTTTTCACTTCGATTGCGAGAAAATGAAACAGGCAATGAACAGGCATAAAGTATACAGTACATAATTAATCAAAACTGTTGCAAAGCATAGCTAATTCCCGCCACCACAGATAATACCGCCACGAAACTTTTTAAAAGTTTTTTTTTTTAATTTCAACATTTGTCATTCGACTTGTGTACTTCATACTGCCAAGTCGTAAAAACGTTTCTTTGCGTTTTTAAATAATAATTGACAACTATTTTACCTCAATCAATCAATCAACTCAGCCTATCGCAGTCCACTGCTGGACATAGGCCTCTCCCAGACTGCGCCACAGCACCCTGTCCTCCGCCTTCCGCATCCAGTCCACCCCAGCCACCTTCCTTAGGTCGTCCGTCCATCTACTATTTTACCTGATTTTATTAAATTAACGAAAGAAAACACGGAAGTGGTATAAATTAAAGAAAATGAAATAAATCACGACTTTAATCTGCGAAGTTTTATTGTGCGTGTGGCTGTTGGGCCTGATTACCTTAGTCTCAGAAAAAAAAATTACTTTATGCACTAGAACATAAAAAGCGATTTTATGTCGCCTAAGCACAACATAAAGACGAACTTTTAGAGCATGAGAAGTGAAAAGTAATTAACATTACAGGACACAGAACCTTAAATTAAATTATTTGCCATAGGTTAGCTAGCCACGCCAATATACCAACAAATACAATAAACACTGTACGTACTCAATCAAAGAAAAAAAATTAAAAATGTAAACAAAAAAAACTTACTACTTACGTATTGTCAACTGATACTCCATAGAGGACTACAATAGCCCATGCTGGCCCATAGTGGCCCTTGTTCGGCCATAGTGATGGATCAACATGGGCCAGCATTGGTACAAGCTGGCTCATGTTGATCCGCCCGGTTCCCGCTTTCACTACAAATCACTAAACACATTTTTAGTGTTATAATAAAAGTATTTCGACAGTGAAGTGTCAATGTCTAATACTAACATTTTAGCGATTTTCATTTTATTGCATATTCGTAGGTGAAATATGAAATAGCTCATATTTGCAAAGACATAAGGTCTTGAATCGACGACGTTTCCTACTACTTGTTTAATATAAGTAACTTTTTTTATTAAAATATTAAAAACTATAGAAACGAAACGTTTTTTTGGCCTCCTGTAAAATCATGATTTTTGTAGTTATTAGATATTGATACTACACCGTCGCGTCGATTTAATGATTTAATAATTAATTTTAAACATAATAGCATTCTCGTCTCTATCATTATCTAACGATTGCGTGAAATAGAACGATGTATTCAATTTGTTAAGCGCTAAATGTACTAGACGCCAGCACATCAACCTACCCGAAACTGTCAGATTTTCCCAATCAACTTTGAACCTTATGCTTTGGTGATAAAGTTGAAAATCTATTAAAGAAATTTGACAGATTGTAGTAGTTTGATGTGCTGGCGTCTGTACTTATCTACACCCATGCTATAAATCCTCTATAAAAGTTTCTGAAACAGTTAGCTTATTGCCAACATTAAAACAACCAGTGTCATAGTAACCATAATATCATCCAAACGAGTGTTATTATATTGTACAAAATTTCATTATGCAACTCGTTTTCAAAAAAAGAACCTTGTCATGCACGCGCGCTTCACTAACACAGCGCCGTAATTAAAAAAAAGAACTTATATATACGTTATTCGAATTCACGTATCCCGCCGGCCGCCATTTTTGTTCGATATTAGTATTGCAAAAAATTGTTTCAGAACCTTTATTCTGGATTCATATCATGGGTGTAGATAAAGTCTTGTATGCAACTGTACATAATTAGGTATTAAAACACTCATGTGATAAACCCACATTCGTGTTTTAATACCCCACAGATATAGATAGACCTAGATAACGCAAGTATCACGAACTGTATGAAAACTAAGCGTGCCACTTTTTGACTACCTACTATGACGTCACAAGCTCGCGCTCTCTCGCTCACGCTCACCCAGCCAGCAGTACGCAGGACTGAACGCGAAAGTGGCGGCTTATGATTTTTGAACGTAAACTGGTGCGATTTTTGGCACGCGAAGTAGTTGCTCTTGCGTTATCTAGATGTATCTATATCTGTGTAATACCCTTACCCCCTTATTCATAAAACTTATCAAACCTATTTTTAGTTAAAATGGGGTTTGTCTCTTTCTTACACACAGAAATGACAACGTGACAGATAAAGACAAACATTCTATAAACCTATTTTAGCTAAAATAGAGATAAAATAGGATTATGAATTAGGGGGTTATTATACAACAGTTGCATAAATAACTATTGGTGATTTATAGTGCAAGTAAGCCCTAAAATCTGTTTAGAATCTGCACATAAGGGGGCATCCATTAATTACGTGAGGCGTTTAAGGGGGAGGGGGGGGGGGGTCACGCCGATTCTCGCCCAATCTCACGTGGGGGAGAGAGGGGGGGGTCCTAGCAAGTATCACGTCATTTTTTTTTCCGCAAGAAACAGTGTACAATTGCAAGAAAACTGGATTGAATTGAGTCTTGTATAAAAATAATAAAACATTTTTTAAATAAATCTAACACAATGAATCATAGATTAACGTATTTACAATGAAAATACGCATTTTGAACAATCTCACGTGAGATTAGAGGGAAGGGGAGGGGGTCTAGCCAAATCTCACGATATCTCACTAAGGCGGGAGGGGCGGTCCAAAAATCACCAAAATCACCTCACGTAATTAATGGACGCCCGCTAATTACAGCTAAATGTCCATTGTTAAATTCTTAACAATTTTTGTCTTCTACAGGGCTTCAACATCTCCCACGCGGCCTCCCGCCTGGCAGCTATGACGAAACCGATCTACAACTCCGTCATCCGCTACGCCGGCAACAAGCCGTGCGCCGTGTTCGTCCCCTCGCGTCGCCACTCGCGCCTTCTGGCGGCAGACCTACTGGCTTTGGCAGCTGCACACTCCTCGCCGACGCGGTTCCTGAGGGCCAGGCCTGATATGCTGGCGCCGTTCCTCAAAAGAGTGCACGACAAGGTAGGACAGTTGTCTGTCTGCATGAACCACAGTGGCGTGCATTGCATATAGGCATATAAGCAGTGCCTACCTCGATATATCAACATAAGCCTGTCAATTACATTTTAGTGTGTGTGTGCCCCACTATTAAGAAACTCCTTAAATTATCATAAACAAAACCTTCATACAAACACGCGCGGCAGTAGGCAGTCGCCGGACGGCCTACTCGGCTCCCGTACTATTCGCATATTGTCATTGGTCTTTACTCGTTCAAGTTAATACGACATAATTAAAAATACGTACGTCTCCGGCGTAATACCATGACGTTCGACCTTCGCAATTTATCACCCTTAGTAGGCATGCCTACTCAAATAACCACACTTTTGACCTCACTTTTTTTTCTGATTAGTGACCGCGTTTGCCCGGCCTAGTGCCTACCTATTCTGAAAACCATTGCACGCCACTGATGAGCTAGTACTCTCCCTTGGTGTTTCTTGGATGGGCGTTCATGTATGTCGTTCGATCATTGGACACCATAGTTCAATGTAGTTATCAGTTTTTATGGATCGACCATTTTCGCTATTCTGCGTCCATTATTGGCCATTATATTGGCCCTTTACAAGGACGAGTATCCATATTTGTTTAATACTAGCTGCGCCCCGCGGTTTCACCCGCATAAGTGTCGATCCCGTGGGGATATCGGGATAAAAACTATCATATGTCCTTCCCCGGGACTCAAACTATCCCTAAACCAAATTTCATCTAAATGGGTTCTGTGGTTTAGGCGTGAGAAGGTAATATAAAGACAGACAGACAGGCAGAGTTACTTTCGAGTTTATAATATTAGTATGGATTATAAATGTGAAAGTGTGTCTGCCTGTCTGTTACCTCTTCACGCTTAAACCGCTGAACTGATTTAGATGAAATTTGGTATAGAGATAGTTTGAGTGACGGGATCGACACTTATGCGGGTGAAACCGCGGGGCGCTGCTAGTGCGTATTTCAAGAAATCAGTCTTGTGACACTCTGTATTTTGTGCGTGACGGGCCATTATCAATGTATCATAATTGGCCTGTTGTATGAAGTACGGTTAGCAACAAAAACCCATTAACACTTCAATTTTTAAAATCTTAATTATTGAGCAAAATATTTGTTCAAAATTACAGCAGAAAAAAGAGTTTTAGAATAAAAACTCTTTGCTATTATGTGAAAAGCTAAAAAGCGGTTTATTGAAGAAAAAAAAAACCGAGTGTGCTTATGACCACACGACTGAAGTGAAACTTGTTTCGCTCCATCTGGAGAAAGAAAATGTGCGCGCGCACTGCTTTCTCTTGCTTCTCAACTCAACTTTCGTTCACCTCGCCCGATTACACTTTTCGTAACGCTTACGTCACGTGTTCGCCAGCTTACTCCCCAAGTCAAGCGTGCGTAAAGAAGTTTCACTTTCAAACTCTTTCCTCTATGTGAAAAGATAAAAACCAGTTTATTGAAAAAAAAAAAAAAAAAATGTTGTCAATTAATAATATAATAATATTCCACAACTATCACACAAAGCCATCTAGTCCCAAGCTAAGCAGAGCTTGTGTTATGGGTACTAGACAACTGATAAACATACTTATATATTTTTAAATACATACATATTATAGATAAATTACACCCAGACACAGAATAAATGATCGTGCTCATCACACAAACATTTGTCCTGGGTGGGAATCGAACCCACGACCTCCGGCATAGCAGTCAGGGTCACTAACCACTAGACCATCAGGCCTGTCAAAATTTAATAACAAATGTAAAAATTACAGTGTTAATCGACTTTTGTTGCTGATTGTACCATTCATCATCGCAGCGCAGACCCGTAGTGTTCGTCAACAATTTGTTAACCATTTACCAGAAGGCCAATTCTCGTAATTTAAAACGTTCAAAATCTAGTCGCAGTCTCATCTCGGCGACAAACAAAATGTCAAAAACTTGTCGAAATGTAGGGAAATTAGAGGTATTTTTTGACAGATTGAGACTGAGATTAGACTGTGAACGTTCGTAAAATTAGTAGAATTGCCCCTCTGTCTTCCAGATGCTAAAAGAGACCCTCGCGGCGGGCGTGGCGTACCTGCACGAGGGCGTGGAGCCGGGCGACCGGCGCCTGGTGCAGCAGCTGCTGGAGTCGGGCGCCGTGCAGCTGTGCGTCGTGGCGGCCGAGCTCGCGTGGGCGCTGGCCGCGCACGTGCACACCGTCATCGTGGCCGACACGCACGTGTGAGTACGCACGGTCACAGCCATACAAATGATACATCATCATCTTATTTTTGTAATGGAATAGACATTGTAACTTATAACGTCGCCTTGGATGATTCTGTAAAGGTGTTATAATTGTGGTTTAATAAATAAATAAATAATAAATAAATAAATCTACGGTCAGAGCGAACATGAGCGAAGTACTACGTACAGTACCCGGCGATAAATATTGCACATCGATCTTTGGAAAGAGACAATCGGCTAATTTCGGCTTCGTAGAGCGTTATCTCTGTCGCACGAAATACAAACAGTCCGGTATCTATTAGGAGCTGTTAAAACAATTATGATTTGCTTCTTTTGATAATTCTTTGTATAAAATTCACCAATTTTTCTATAAATGATTGCTTTAGGTTGGGGTAAAATAAAAAGGTTCCCCTCCTTTTCCTAAAGATGCCATAGTACAACTTTAAATTATTTAAATTTGGGGGTGTTAACAACTCTAAATATATATTTTGAACTGAACGCGACCGCACTCTATCGCACTTGAACAACGACTGACAAAACGTCACATAGGTAGTGTGCGACAGAGATAACGCACTACGAAGCCGAAATTAGCCGATTGTTTCTTTCCAAAGGTCGATGTGCAATATTTATCGCCGGGTACTGTATGATGATGATGATGATGGGGTTCCCTTTTCCGCACTTAGACTCGCATTTGGTCCGTTGTGCGTAGGGATTCTGGCTAACAGAGCCAGCCTAGCTCCGTCCAGAAGCACAGAAGTTTCCTGGGAGCTTCGCAGGCTTCACGGAGCGACCTCACTGTTCCGAGGATTTTTTCACGTTGAGAAGCCACAGCCTCGCATTCCAGGATGACGTGGGCGGCTGATTCCTCGGCGTCAAGGCAGCCCCTGCAAAGGGGGCTGTCCGTGGCGCCTATGTTAAAAAGATGTTTGTTAAGAGGGTTATGGCCCGTAATTGTACCTATTATTATTCTGAGGTTATTTCTACTTAGGCTAAGAAGTTTTTTAGTTAATCGCGGGTGTATCATTGGTAAAGCCAATTTTGACTGTCTACAGTCCGTTACCCGTGACCATCTGTTGTTATGGAGTTCGATCGATCTTTGGCGAATCCATGCACGAAATTTTGAGAAAGGCAGAGGGTGAAGTGGGTACGGGCCTAGCACCTTCATGTCAGAGCCTCTCTTCGCAAGTTCATCTGCAGCATCATTGCCCAAGGATCCACTATGCCCTTTGATCCACTGGAGGGTAAAGAAGAAGTACTACGTAACGAAGTACTACATAGCGAAACATCTCGCCTGTGTCCCCTGCTAGAGAAGGCAGAGCTGCATCTGTTATGTTGTCATAGGAGGCGAAAGGGGCTCGTGGTAAGGTAGCAGCCGCAGAGATCGGTCGATGAAGGTAAACCATCCAATTGACAACATTTCAAACCTGACACGACCTTAAACAAAAATACTATTTCTTTATTTTCGTATCCTGAGTTCAAATATTAGGTCCTTACATATGAAATTGGCGTTTTTCGTACTGGCCACTTTAATCACGAATTTCTCCTCTTTGGTAAGGAATTCCAAATTCAAATTTGTACAGCTATTTACTCATGTATTTGTGCTTCGATGACCGTCATTCATTTGTTTTTTTTCTTCTGTTTTTTCTGTTTGCGTCACTCATTTTACAAAATGGAAAATTTAAAATATCGCATTATTTACGAGTACGAGTTCCGCCGTGGCACTAGTGCTGCGGAAACGACTCGAAGGGTGAATGATGTGTATGGCGGTCATGTTGCAAAAGAAAACACAGTTCGTTTTTGGTTCCAACGTTTTCGTTCTGGAAATTTCGACCTGCAGAACAAGCCCCGTGGACGGCCTGAGACCCAAGTTGATAATGGAGAATTGAAGGCTATTGTGGAAGCGGACCCATCGCAAACCACGTCCGAGTTAGCTACAGGCTTCGATGTTAGTGATAAAACTGTTTTAATTCACTTGAAGCAAATTGGGAAGATTAAAAAGCTTGAAAGGTGGGTACCTCACGAATTGACTGAAGCAAACCGGCAAACGCGCGTCGACTGCTGCGTTACATTACTGAACCGACACAACAATGAAGGTATTTTAAACCGAATCATTACCTGTGATGAAAAATGGATTCTTTACGATAATCGGAAGCGCTCAGCGCAATGGTTGGATCCTGGCCAGCCAGCCAAATCCTGCCCCAAGCGAAAATTAACCCCAAAAAAGTTACTTGTAAGCGTTTGGTGGACTAGTGCCGGTATTGTTCATTACAGTTTTCTCAAATCTGGCCAGACTATTACAGCTGATGTCTATTGTCAGCAATTACAAACCATGATGGAAAAGCTAGCGGCTAAACAACCAAGGCTGGTCAATCGCTCCACGCCACTGCTGCTTCACGACAACGCCAGACCACACACTGCGCAACAGACGGCTACCAAATTAGAAGAGCTTGAATTGGAATGTCTTACGACATCCTCCGTACTCCCCGGACCTTGCTCCAACAGATTACCATTTTTTTCGCAATTTGGATAACTTTTTGCAAGGGAAAAAATTCAACTCCGATGGGGCAGTCCAAATCGCCTTCAAAGATTTTATTGATTCCCGTCCGACTGGTTTTTTTAGTAAAGGGATCAATGAACTACCTATAAGATGGCAAAAGTGCATTGAAAACAATGGTTCATACTTTGATTAATTAAATATATTATATTAAAAAATATTCGACTTTTTGTTCCTTCCATACAAAACGCCAATTTCATATGTAAGGACCTAATATATTTTATTTTTATATTTCTAAATTTCTGAGAAAAAAAATAAAAATCAAAAAACATGTGATGACGTCACATAAACGGCGGAATGAGGTGTTACCTTTGCGCATTCCAATGTCTTATTGAAAACATTATATCAAACAAGACATGTCAATGTCACCTAAGAAGTGTAACTAGAAAACAACTAAAAAACTGAATTGAATTCAACAATATTTTTCCTATCAACTCGACATGCTGCTTACTGTGTTAATATTATCAATTTTTGGTTGATATTTCGCCAATAAAATGGATCCCAATGAAAAATATACGCCAATGACGGAACCAAAACAACGACTGAGACAAGTGACATCTAACAGTTTTTTTGACGGGTCACAATAAAGCAAAGGTAATATCGCCATTCTACCGTCATCTGGCACTTACGTCTTTTTAGAATACATTGAATTTCAAAGTTGAAATTATGAATGAAAAGTACATAATTTCGAAAAACGAAAAAATATGGGTGCCCTAGATTTGAATTTACTTTTATATAACGTAATAATACATGCAGGTTAAAAATATGAAATGTTGTCAATTCACACTGAGATGCTTTCCGAGCCACGGAGGAGCTGTGCCACGCTACTGGCCCCGCGAGGTAGTTGTGGAACGCACTAAAATCTGCCCGCCTTTTGCCAACCATGTTGGGGTCAACATCCAGTTGTAGCCCGAAAAATACAATTGAGAAACCAATTCTTTCATTGCAGTCAGGGCACGGTTCCTTGGAACAGTTCTTTACAGGTCAAAGCATTTATTTCAAACTGGCTTCTGCCCGCGACTTCGTCCGCTTAAAATTTCACCCTCCCCCCATTCACCCTCTTAGGGGTGGAATTTCGAGTGGATATCTACTCTTCACAAAGAACACACCCTCCAAATTTCATGTCTCTAGGACCAGCAATTTATGCTGTGCGTTGATATATCAGTCTAGTCAGTCAGGACTTTGAATTTTATATGTATAGATAGATGGGCAACTAAAAGGCACTTTTGAACGTCAAAAATTACATTAAAAATAGAATTGATTCTAGTCGCCCCTTCCAAAAGATTTTCGTATGGAAAAGAATGGGCAAGAAACTCCACCGTTACTCTTTTAAAATGTTTTACAATATTTTGTATAAATTAATTATATTATATTAGTATGTGAGGAGGATGCACCTAAAATAAAATTACTATACCAAAATAGGTAAAAGAATTAAAAACAAAACCATGACATATAAATTAATTATCTGATAGATATATGGTGCTCACATATTTATAAACATGGTAAATGTAAATGATTTTCATATAAAAAAAAAAATACAAATATTAAGTCGGGGTGTGTGTGATGCAACTGCATACCAGTATTTTACATGGAGCGACTGTCAGAACAATACTGGATAACATGATACCACTTAGTTAGACCGGTTGTCAGACTTTCGAGCTTCTGATTAGCCGCAACAACTGTCAGACAGAAGTGAAAACTTGAACAATTACGTGTATTTTTTTAAACGTCATATAAACAAAACACAAACAGAGATATATCAGAAATACATTAAAACCGACTACATCTCGAGGACAGCCGAACACATCAGAAACGGTGTCGGTTACGGTAACAGTGGCGCGAATTCAATGATTTTTTCCCATCTCAAAAAATACCAAACGCGCCTAAAGAAGTTTTCACTTAAAAAAATCCCGTGATAAACTATTTACACACCTACAAACTTGTACGGAACCCTCGGTGCGCGATTCCGACTCGCGCTTGGCCGGTTTTTTGTAACCCTCTGACCGCTTTTGTGTCGCATTTATGCGACAGAGAACATGTGTTTCATTTTTTCGTTCTATTTTCGCCCTAATAACTGCGTGGTACAACTAAAACCATTATTAAATAGAGATAAAAACTTGCCAAAGGTCATTGGAGAGGGCTATGCTTGGAGTTTCCCTGCGGGATCGAATCAGAAATGAAGAGATCCGCAGGAGAATCAAGGTAACCGACATAGCCTGAAGAATTGCCAAACTTAAGTGGCAGTGGGCAGGGCACATTGCTCGCAGAACAGATGGCCGATGGGGCCGAAAGGTTCTGGAGTGGCGACCGCGTACCGGAAGGCGTAGCGTTGGAAGGCCTCCCACAAGGTGGACCGACGACCTTGTGAAGGCCGCAGGAACTCGTTGGATGCGAGAAGCACAAAACCGGTCGAAGTGGAGGTGCTTGGGGGAGGCCTATGTCCAGCAGTGGACGTCTTTCGGCTGAAATGATGAAAAACTTGTTGACTATTTTTTAATCGATACAACGATTTGTCCTCCTTATTTATTGTAGGTATTATTTTATCGATTTGTAGCCGCGCGCTTAAAAGGACATACTTTCCCTCCCACAGTTACAACGGCAAACTCCACGCATACGAACAGTACCCGATCACAACGGTCCTGCAAATGGTTGGCCGTGCGTGCAGACCTTTGGAAGACGATCACGCGGTCGCAGTACTGATGTGTGTGGCGCATCACAAGACGTTCTTCACCAAGTTGCTGAACGACTGCTTGCCGCTAGAGGTAAGAAAATATTTTTCTAAGGTTGGCCATTGTCGACCAGCATGGACCACTTGGTGTTTTTAAGATGGGCCATTGAAGACCATCACGGGTCATCTCAGAATTAATTTTATTTTATAGAGGTACTAGCTGCGCCCCGCGGTTTCACCCGCGTAAATGTCGATCCCGTGGGAATATCGGGATAAAAACTATCCTATGTCCTTTCCCGGGACTCAAACTATCTCTATACCAAATTTCATCGAAATCGGTCCAGCCGTTTTCATGTTATGTCGTGACAACGGAAAACGGGTTTCATTTTTATATTAGGTCCTTACATATGAAATTGGCGTTTTTCGTACTGGCCACTTTAATCACGAATTTCTCCTCTTTGGTAAGGAATTCCAAATTCAAATTTGTACAGCTATTTACTCATGTATTTGTGCTTCGATGACCGTCATTCATTTGTTTTTTTTCTTCTGTTTTTTCTGTTTGCGTCACTCATTTTACAAAATGGAAAATTTAAAATATCGCATTATTTACGAGTACGAGTTCCGCCGTGGCACTAGTGCTGCGGAAACGACTCGAAGGGTGAATGATGTGTATGGCGGTCATGTTGCAAAAGAAAACACAGTTCGTTTTTGGTTCCAACGTTTTCGTTCTGGAAATTTCGACCTGCAGAACAAGCCCCGTGGACGGCCTGAGACCCAAGTTGATAATGGAGAATTGAAGGCTATTGTGGAAGCGGACCCATCGCAAACCACGTCCGAGTTAGCTGCAGGCTTCGATGTTAGTGATAAAACTGTTTTAATTCACTTGAAGCAAATTGGGAAGATTAAAAAGCTTGAAAGGTGGGTACCTCACGAATTGACTGAACAGAAACAGACGGCTACCAAATTAGAAGAGCTTGAATTGGAATGTCTTAGACATCCTCCGTACTCCCCGGACCTTGCTCCAACAGATTACCATTTTTTTCGCAATTTGGATAACTTTTTGCAAGGGAAAAAATTCAACTCCGATGGGGCAGTCCAAATCGCCTTCAAAGATTTTATTGATTCCCGTCCGACTGGTTTTTTTAGTAAAGGGATCAATGAACTACCTATAAGATGGCAAAAGTGCATTGAAAACAATGGTTCATACTTTGATTAATTAAATATATTATATTAAAAAATATTCGACTTTTTGTTCCTTCCATACAAAACGCCAATTTCATATGTAAGGACCTAATATATATAGATGAGGAACAGGGTATAAAGTTCACTCACCCTCAAACTCAAATTCAAAGCATATTTCAATTAAACCATTTACAGGCACTTTTGAATAGTTAAGGAGTTGGTCAGTCAGAAAATATGAAGCTAGTTGCCCATTCCAAAGCGTAGGTACCTATGGAGAAGAACGGGCAAGAAACTCCATGGACACTCTTTTAAATTATATTTTTACAAAAATATTAGTTACATCATTAATTTTGAATTTATAATTATATGTGAGAACGATGTAAAAATAAAAAGACGTACGCGTTAAAAGCGTCCAGAGTACTTACAGCAAATTGTAAAAAAAAACAACAATCCAAAAATAAAATAATAAAAAATAAGCCGAGGCAGCTAAGTGATGACCAGCCCCAACAGACGGCGCCCGTTCACGAACATGGCGCATAGGTCAGCACCATTCAGCTCAACCATTTTGAGGGGAATCCCATAACCATCCCATCCCTCTATAGAAAAGGGAGGATCCTCCGACCAGACGGGTGTTAAGTCTGGCGGGCAACTGCCCGATGATTCATGTCGGGCCGTTGTATACAGGGTTATTGGAAAAACACCAACAACCTCTTAAGAGGTCATTGTACTCATCATTATGAACAACTTTTACTATGGGACCAAACCTGAAATCGTGAAAAAAAAATCAGCTGTTCCCTACATTTTGACGAGTTATCACACTAATATTATAAAGGCGAAAGTTTGTGAGTGTGTGTGTGTGTTTATATGTTTTTTACTTCTTCACGCTCAAACGGCTGGACCGATTTAGATGAAATTTGGTATAGAGATAGCTTGAGTCCCGGGAAAGGACATAGGATACTTTTTATCCCGATATTCCCACGGGATCGACATTAAAGCGGGTGAAACCGCGGGGCGCAGCTAGTACGAACATAAATGTAGGGAACAGCTGTTTTTTTTAGCATAATCATGCAAAATCAAGAGCGATTTTTGTAAAAAAAAATGTCCTACTAAAATGGTTCAAATTGTAATATCGCACCTTCGGTGTAACAAAGTCACAAATAGCCAAAACTGCAAAATTGAGGTAAGTTTGCCAAATTTGCCGGAATTTCCGCACCAGACAACGCACAGGCAACCTTAAGATAAAGACGGAACTTCCCATCATCTTTCATTTTTTCTTGGTCGTTCATCCAAATTTGGATTCATATAAGCATCCTCACAGTCAATCTTTGATTACCCTAATAAACACATGTTGTTACTAGCTACTACGGTTATGTTAATATGTAAATTATCTGGTATATCGAATCCTTAACGGTGGACCACTATTTACGCAACACCCTGTATAAAGATAAGTAGTTGCTGCATAAACAATCACTCATCACCATTTTCCTTAAACAACAAGAGACGCAGTTGTTATTTCTAACAACTTATTTATTATACTATAATATCATGTCATAGTGTAATCTCTGTCTACTTGAAATGACAACAACAACACAGTAACAGGTGAGAATATGGTTTTATAATGACAACATAATTATTTCATTGCGATGTATATTTGTTACTAGCTGCGCCCCGCGGTTTCACCCGCATAAGTCTCGATCCCGTGGGAATATCGGGATAAAAACTATATTATGTCCTTTCCCGGGACTCAAACTATCTCTCTACCAAATTTCATCTTAATCGATTCAGCGGTTTAAGCGTGAAGAGGTAACAGACAGACAGGTACACTTTCTCATTTATAATATTAGTATGGATTGGTTAATTTAATTTTATTACACCAATAAAATTATATAATATTAATTACGAAACGCTATGAGGAGATTATAAGCATTCCAAAAATGTACCTATAATACTTGTACATTTATTTAAAAAACATTCGAGTAATGTGTTGTTGAATTGTAGTAACGTAGGTATTGCGTTAAAATTACGTTATTAAACATGAGTTAGCTTTGATGCCTATTTATATACATTAATATTAAAAAAAAAAAAAAATGGCGCTCCCGGAGTACCGAGAGTAGTGAAAACAAAACACAAACAGAATACTTTGAGATACTTTGCCATCACTCACTGACACATCGGATATACATTAAAACCGAGTACATCTCGAGGGTAACCGAACACATTCGAAGTGGTGTCGGTTACGGTAACAGTGGCGCGAATTCAATGGTTTTTTCCCATCTCAAAAAACGCCAAACGCGACTGAAGAAGCTTTCACTTCAAAAAAAAAATAGCGAAAAGAAAGCTTATTTATTAGACTATATTAATTTATTCAATAACAACGAGTTTCACGTGAAACGGTTTTGAGACGGCTTTGTATGGGGTTTTCCCATGGTGCATCGGGGTGGATGTTCGTTTTCTATGGTGAAGCCGGTATCTGAGTCATCATGTTTACTGTGTCATTTAATGTGGCGCAATCCGCGGGATAATTGCGTATCATATTACACTGGTCACAACACACACTACACCACAAGTCAACACAAGTCTTATTTCCTTTATATTTTTTTCTGTTATTGGGTATTTCTATGGCCCTGACTATGAAAAAAATACTGGGAGATGGCTAACAGCTTTACTTTTTGAAATATACAGTTTCATTAAGTATATTTACAAAAAACTTTTTTACAAAAAAACAACCGACTTCAAAAAAAAAAACACTACAATGTGAAAAATAACTTTAATTTCGGAAGTCGGTGTCTTTGGTTCCGCATTTTCGTTTTTTGACACCGACTTCCGAAATTAAAGTTATTTTTCACTTTGTAGTGTTTTTTTTTTTGAAGTCGGTTGTTTTTTTTTGGAAAAAAGTTTTTATTTTTCACTTTTTAGTTGTACCTACCCCACATAAATTCAATTAACACTAGTGCATTGAAGAATTGTAGGCACAACTCGAAGAATCATCAATATTCGCATAGAAATGCCGGAGATGCAGCACATTTATGCATATAACTTCGTACATAAGAATAATTACCTAATGTATTATATACTAAAACCTTCCTGAAAGTATGTAGATCACAATAATGAAAGAATTATCAAAATCGGTTCAGTAGTTTTTGAGATAATCGCGGACATACAAACATACATACATACATACATACGGGTCGAATACAGAACCTCCTTTTTTAAAGTCGGTTAAAAAATATAGAAAATTAATACATTATGTTAACAAAATTTTAATTGAGGTCGTTGAGCAGAAGATGAGTTAGGATATGACCTTTTATTTCGATTTCCAGGGTTAATTCTGTTTATTTTCACAACGCAGAAACAACAACATAATATACAGGAAGATTTTTTTATCACCATCCAAATTTTTACAGGATGTTCTATCCATGAATATGAACAACTTTCACTATGGGACCAACTCTGAAATCGCGAAAAAAAATCTACTGTTTAATACAAAAGTTCAATACCTACTTGACCAAAATGTATGAAACAGCTGGTTTTATTTATTGCGGTCAATACGCGCGGTACGGGGGACGCAGCACGGTTGATAGTGTGTTACGCAATTAGTGTAGTTCTATACGTCATAGCGTGTCTGCTACGTGATTGGTTAATCCCTTTATATGCTTTATTTCATAATTGTATTTTTGTAATTTTAGTCTTCATCGGGTGAGTTTAGCGTTAGGTTCTTAAGTTTAGATCCACACGAGTGGTTGGTGGTCGGTTTCTAATATAAATCTTCGTCCATATAAACGTAGGGGCGAAATAGTGTTAGTGCGTAGGTATGTATTCCTAATAATTCTTGTTCGGTAGTTTTTGTTCGGTTTCATTTAATAATCGAGAATTTGCACGCCATGTTATGGCAGGATATGCTAAAACAAACTTACTGTAACACCTTATATGTACCATATTCAAGCAAATAAATATTTTTGATTTGATTTGAGAAGCGTATGCTATCATATTTTTGAGCGTATGCTAACTGTGTCTAGTAGCATTTTTACGTTAAATTCTGGTATGGTAACAATAATGTGATTGTGGAGTTTTATCGTGATGGTATTGTATTATATGGGATGTTTCTTGAATAAGGGTCGAGGAAAAATCCTCAGTAATTTCGCTTTCTTCTTGATTATTGTCGTAATTCAAACTCAAACTCAAAGCATTTATTTCAATTAAACCATTTACAGGCACTTTTGAATTGTCAAGAAGTCAGTCAGTCAGAAAAAATGAAGCTAGTTGCCCATTCCAAAGCGTAGGTACCTATGGAGAAGAACGTTCAAGAAACTCCATGGACACTCTTTTAAATCAAAATAATGTGGTTACAAAGTCTTGGTTACATCATTCATGTTAAAAATTATACATGTGAGAACGATGCAGAACGTTAAAAGCGTCCATAATGAAAAGATGAGAAAAAACAACAATTCAAATAATAAATTAAAATAAGCCATGGCAGCAAAGAGATGACCAGTCCCTACTGACAGCGCCCGTTCACGAACATGACGTAATGGCTTTGGAAGTACAGCTCTTCACACTGACGCATATATTCGTTATTATTATTATTAGCCTGTGACGTCCCACTGCAGGGCAAAGGCCTCCCTACTCTCTTTCCACCTCGTTATAATCGTTATAATTTGATGTTTTTGGCTGATCATAATTTTCTTGTTATTCTTCCTCGATATTAAACACTAGCTGCGCCCCGCGGTTTCACCCGCGTAAGTTTCGATCCCGTGGGAATATCGGAATAAAAAGTATCTTATGTCCTTTCCCAGGACTCAAACTATCTCTACACCAAATTTCATCTAAATCGGTTCAGTGGTTCAGGCGTGAAAAGGTAACATACAGACAGACGGACAGACAGAGTTACTTTTGAATTTATAATATTAGTATGGATTGTGTTACGTATTGGGTATAACAAAAGCCGCTTGTGGTGCACATATAACTCGATCACATTATCTCTGCGACCTTGTGAAGGCCGCAGGAACTCGTTAGATGCGAGGAGTACAAAACCGGTCGAAGTGGAGGTGCTTGGGGGAGGCCTATGTCCAGCAGTGGACGTCTTTCGGCTGAAATGATGAATAATAATTATCCCTGCACTTCGCTCGATGACGCCGATGTTCGCTGATGATGATAATGATAGATATAAGCATATCTAGAAATATGATTTTTTTTTACCCGACTATACAGGGTGAATTTTCCAAGTGGGCGTGGATGGCCAAATTCTAAACTACGAGGAATAGCGAAATGTACTCAAAGGAGTCGCGGGCTCGATTTTGATGAAAACTAAAACTGCATCATTGGATTTTTGAAAAATCAATATTCCTAGCCAGGAATCGAACCTTTTGATTTTGAAAAAAAAAAACTCACACTGTATTATTACACCATTCGATAGTGTCCCTAATAAGGATCAAATTCTGGGAAGTAAAGCGCCTGTCTGGGTTCGAACCTACGACCTACAACTCGTAAGTTGCGGCCGTTACCACTTGGCAACCACTGCTCTCATGTTTTTCTATTATTATAAAAAAAAATTATATTAATTTTTTTTTTCCTTGCAGAGCCACCTCGACCACCGACTACACGACCACATGAACGCCGAGATCGTTACTAAGACCATAGAGAACAAACAGGATGCTGTAGACTATCTCACATGGACATTCCTATACCGACGGCTCACACAGAACCCCAATTATTATAACCTGCAGGGAGTTACACACAGGTAAGACTCCTTACTGCCCTGCCTTTCCTCCATCCACTTAACGCAAGTTGTTTCGGTATGTTACCTAAGAAAATACGGCACTATCAATTAGCGTACTAAAACATTATAAAAAAAAAAAACTTGAAATATAATAAAACAATAAAACAAATGAATATGAATGCTATTTTTTTTATATAAAAACACTTTAAGAGGGCACCGACCATTGTCGACCGCACAGTGGCGCCCTCATCGTTTTTTAGGTTATTTCTTTTATTTTAGAATGAAAATGCAGAAAATAAGCAAGTTAAGTTGTGCTCCACAAAATTGTACGTTAATATTGTTGCAAACGGTAGTTTTACATTGTTTAGTTTTATTATAATCATTAAAACGGATAATAGTGGCCACTTTTATCCGTTTTAATGATCCGATTTATCTACACCCATGCTATAAACCCTCTCTAAAAGTTTCTGAAACTGTTAGGTTATTTATTTATTGCCAACATTAAAACAACCTGTGTCATAGTAACCATAATATCATCCAAACGAGTGTTATTATGTTGTAGGTACTAAATTTCATTATGCAACTCGTTTTCAAAAAAAGAACCTTGTCATGCACGCGCGTTTCACTAACACAGCGCAGTAATTTAAAAAATGAACTTATAATAGGTTATTCGAATTCACGTCGTACACCGTCGGCCGCCATTTTTGTTCCATATTAGTATTGTAATAGTACATTATGATACATGTGTGCTATGTTGATCATTAAACTCGAGGCGGTATTATTTGCGCGAGCCGTAGGCGAGCGCGATAAGGTAGCCGAGAGTTTAATTATTAATGCACACGCGTATCATACGACGTTTTTCAACACACTTGTGAGGAAAAAAACAGACTTGTATTGTTAAATATTAACTTGTATGGATAATGGCGGGCTTGGTTTGTCATTCCGCGCGCGCTGCGTGCGCGCGCAGGTTTACCCATAGAGTAAGTAATGGTCATTCCTACACCTGCGCGCGCATTGCTAGCGCGGCGCGCGTTTATTTACTTAAAGGCAAAGACAGAACCGATATACAGCCTATAGAAAAAATATAATAAACACAAAATAATGTTAAGTCTGGTCGTAGTGTTGTCGTATGTCAAATTGTAGTTTAGTTAGTATGGAATTAGAAAGTACTATTTGCATAGAGAAATATACATTAATTCAGTGAGAATCCGCAATAATAGAACGCCAGTGGCCTTTCCGTTTGGTTACGGGAGGGACGACGGAAAATTATAAGGTGCATCCAGACAGAGCAAGCCATGCGCCGCAAGTGCTTTTTTTTTGTATGTTAGATGCCTCAGCCTGAGGCAACCATACATATTAAAAAATCATTTGCGGCACATGCCTCGCTATGTGTGGATGCACCCTTAGGTGAATGCGCAGTGGTAGACCGCGAAATTTTTTTTTTAAGTTTTTTACAATTCGCAGGTCAGTATCAGGTTGTATCTTGATCAAAATGTATATTTATATAATAGATATGTATTTAAAGAATTATAGTCATTAGAATCATTAATATATATATTTAAGTTAAATTTGTTCCCTAAGAACTTTTCCATAAGAGATTTGTTCTTATGGAACAAATCTAACTTAGAAAGATGTATTTAATGATTCTAATGATTATAATTCTGTAAATACGTATCTGTTATAGTCGCAAATCATATTTTGATCAAGATACAACCTGACACTGACCTGAAAATTGCAAAAAACGTTAGAAAAAATTAATTTCGTGGGCTACAATTGCGCATTCATCTTAAATAAATTTTAATTCATCTTGGGACCAAGGACAATTCAGACTATTTAAAAAAAAAAAGTAAAATATAGCTCGCGGATTCTTCTTGGCATGAAGTCTCTTTGAAGAGATTAAAAAAAAAACGCACTTCTCCGACCTCCGACTAGTAAATTAAATAGTTATCTGTGGAAATAAAGCACAAGTACCGTAACGTAAAGAAAAAGCACGCGTTTGTAATACACTGCATTATGGATCTAAAAGCTGTGCAGTAAGAGCCATTTTACGAGCAAGTGTGTTGAAAAAAACTGTTTCAGAACCTTTTATAGAGGATTCATATCATGGGTGTAGATAAAGTCTTGTATGCAACTGTACATAATTAGGTATTAAAACACTCGTGTGATAAACCCACATTCATGTTTTAATACCCTTTATTATACAACAGTTGCATAAATAACTATTATAGTTTACCCCAGCTTGTACTAGTAGCTTTATATTCCTAACTAATAATATTTTTTTGTCTCCACAGACATCTATCAGACCATCTCTCAGAGCTCGTAGAAACAACGCTAACAGACTTGGAACAATCAAAGTGTATCGCCATAGAAGACGATATGGACGTGCAACCTCTCAACCTTGGCATGATCGCTTCTTATTACTACATCAACTATACCACCATAGGTAAGTTTATAATAATAATACAGTACCCGGCGATAAATATTGCACATCGACCTTTGGAAAGAAACAATCGGCTAATTTCGGCTTCGTAGTGCGTTATCTCTGTCGCACACTACCTATGTGACGTTAACTGACGTTTTGTCAGTCGTTGTTCAAGTGCGATAGAGTGCGGTCGCGTCCAGTTCAAAATATATATCTAGAGTTGTTAACACCCCCAAATTTAAATAATTTAAAGTTGTACTATGGCATCTTTAGGAAAAATAGGGAAACCTTTTTATTTTACCCCAACCTAAAGCAATCATTTATAGCAAAATTGGTGTATTTTATACAAAGAATAAAAAGAATTATCAAAAGAAGCAAATCATAATTGTTTTAACAACTCCTAATAGATACCGGACTGTTTGTATTTCGTGCGACAGAGATAACGCTCTACGAAGCCGATTGTCTCTTTCCAAAGATCGATGTGCAATATTTATCGCCGGGTACTGTAGCTTCAGCCCGCGACTTCGTTCGCGTGAAACTTCTTGTTTCCCCCGAGCCACCCCGTCGTATCGCACCACCCGCCCGCGCTATCACTTAACGTTCTTTTTTACTTTTTTTTCTTTTTGCTCGGCTCCTAAGGGTCATAGCGTGATGTTAAATAGCCTATAGCCACAGAACATTAATACTCAAGAGAAGAATAACAAGCGCATAGGAAAAAAATGAGACAGGAATTTACGCCATCTAGTGGTACCCCCCTAAAAACTTGACAAACCAAAATTAGGCGGGAAATTTGAATCTTGTGTACCTATATATAGGTATAGGTACTTATATTTTTATTTATAGGTATTGGTATGGTTTTACTTTCGAACTTTGGGGAGATTTACCGACACTGCCCTGCGAATTGGAAATGTTTCTCATATTTGAAAGCTAGGTCTAGATAAGATTAAAACAAAACCATTTCAAATTGACAGTCTAACTGTATCGGACCAACGGCAGTACCAGTAATACTATATTTCAATAATTGATTATGATTATATTATACCTGCACAAGATATTATTGAAATATAATAGTAAATTGTTAGAATAAAAATAAAATTAGTTTAAGATATTTATTTCTGTAACAGAATCAGTACACACGTGAGTTGCATCAAAATTATAACCAAATTATTTAACCCTTTTACCGATGACGGCAATATACGTGCCACCATCTAATACGCATATTAATTATAGCTTAATTTTGGTAAACCATACCCCAAATTTTATTTTGCTGCTACACTTGGATCCGTCTGCTGGTAAAAGGGTTAATAGCTTAATTAAGAAATAAAAATATGAATTGGTTATTTATTTTTACAAACAAGGCTTACTTGTAATTTGAAAAAAATAAATCATATTTTCAATAACAGTTGTGAAAAATTATTAAGTGTAATAAAAGCGTCTCTCTTTCCATTCTATACATTTTCTATAATATTGACAGTTGCAAAATAATAGCTTCTCAATTTATATTGTTATCGCCCAAAATTGGACAATATAGTCTCCAGTTCTTTTTATAATTAATCATAGTCACATGGATTTAAGGGGATTTATTACATTATATATCATTGTAAATTTAATGTTATAAGCAGGTACATTCTATGGTTAAGAATGCTATACACATTGGACATCAAAAACATTTACAACAAACTTACATGAGTAGTGAGACTTGTTTTAACATTAAATTGTGTTCGATTTATCTGAATTTCATTCCCAACCATAAAAGATAATTTTTTTTGGTCAGACACAACAAGATTGCGAAAAGATAGAAAGAATGGATATGAAAGCAAACATTTTCACAACGATTTCGTGTTCTGTGTCCTGAAGATAAATCTGTGCCTTTTCTAAGAAATAATTTCGTAATTTTTAACAAAACTTTATGTTACAACAAATCTTATCAATTTTGAAATTAGCTTGTCTGGGTAGTTTTGTACCTCTACTAGCAGTAGTTCGGTTGTTAGTCCGGTTGACCGAACTACTGAAACTTTCAGTTGCGATAGTTCGGTTCTAACAAAGCACCGAACTACTAAAACTTTCAGTAGCGATAGTTCAGTTTTAAAAAAGCACCGAACTACTGAAACTTAAATATGTACCCTCCCTCCCTTTAGTTCGGCAAATAAACTAGGCATATAATGTAAACGAAATAATATCTTAGAACAGAGATACCTATGTAGAAGTTGCATTGCAAGGAAATCTGGAATCATTTTATGACTAGTTTATTTGCTGAAGTAAAGGGAGGGAGGGTACATATTTAAGTTTCAGTAGTTCGGTCAACCGGACTAACAACCGAACTACTGCTACTAGAGGGTTTTTTATAAAGGGTATGTATCAGAAAGGTGTGTCAAATTAAAGGGTGGTATAGACCATCAAACTGAACAATTTCCTCATGGACCAATATAGTAATTGAGAATAAAATCAACTGTAACAAACAAAACGTCATTAACAAATGTATGGGACGGCTGATATTTTTTTCTTTTTTATGATGTTAGTAGTATGGAGAAAGTTGTTCAGTTTGATGATCTGTACGCACAACTACAATATCAAGCTATAAATTTCCAGTGGTTTTAATTGTGTTGGAGAATATCTATTTTTCTCTTTAGAGAAGCCATATTTGCTTCTTGTGCAAACTGTCGATTTTTTAGTATACAGAATCTTTTAATACATATGTGAAAGACACTATTTATTACATAGCCAATATTATCCTGTTTGTGTTCATCACATTCATTGAGGAAATCCCATTTTATAGATTCTGTTAATAATTCTTTAACAGTAATTTTTAATTTCCTTTTATACGCCTCTTTTTCTAGGAACTTATTAACTAATGTAGCACATTTTTCAATACAACTAATTAATTCCTTTGAGGCGTATGTGAGGGAATTTTTTATACCTTCGTATCTTTTGAATTCTATAAAATTGTGGACTTCCTCTTGTGTAAGTGAGACAAAAACTTTTGTACAATGTTCACAACTATTATTTGGATTATTTTTTATTATAAATCCACAGACATAGGCACAAGCCTGCATTTCGCCAGTCGCTTCTTCCATAGTTTGCTCTATTTCATTTACTGCTATAGCATTTTCCAATGTGGCAGTATCAGCTGTGCCTATGCCTGTAACTGGAGTCAAGAGAGTCTTAAAATTTGATAAGATGACCTCATTTTCATCAACCTCACAATTTCCTGACCCAATGTGTGACAAATTACTCAGGACAGCAGTTTTTAAGCCAGCAACAAATTGCCCAGTAGTTGGGTTTGTGTTAGCTCCACAGTTACTGCGAATGCAGCCAAAGAGATTTTCCAGTGGGTCCTGCTGGATTCTTCTTGTTGAAGCTTTTGATTGTTTTGTGTTTTTCTTTAAGATTTTTCCACAATCTTTCTATCCCATTCAAACTCCAGACCCAACCTTCCTTGGACGGGGGAGAACTTTTGCACTCCAAAAAAGTTAAATTTCTAAAAAAATCTTTCATTTCCTTAAAAAAATTTAAATGGTCTGTACTGTCCTTTAAATTTGTGGCCATTGGTTTCCCCCTTCTAAGGTCTGGAGTATATGCATTAACGCAATCAAATAACTTATCCATTTTTGAAATGATATTTGCTGTTGTTGTTGCATCACATGATAATTCTCCTGAAAAAAATTATTTTTTATGATAACAATTTATCACAATTGGAATGCAAAGATGCATTCAAAGAGCCTTCATGGGTGACGACACAATTTTAAATGATCGTCCAGCATACCCTAGGCATGAGTGGCTAATCTGTTTATAACAATCACAGCATGTTCTGAATAAATGTAATCTTTACACTGTGATTCTATAGTATAAAATGTTTTATGTAACAATTTTCAATCAAACTGTTCAATGATCTATTATTGAGTAGATCATACCAACATGAGAAATCCAAAGTGGCTGCGAAGGTAATATTACTAAGTCAAACACTTGGTAAACTAATCAAATGTGAAATGAGATCTTTTTCTGTAGCTGCTAATATTTGACTTAAGACCAAAATGGATGATCAAAATAAAAGATCCTAACCTTGTGCTATTTTTGCGTACATGCCTGCTGCTACTGAGTGGCTTAAAACTTGAGCAGCAAGCTTCACTTTCATTTTTTGTTTTGTGTTTGGATTAAGGTGATCCGGTTTAAGGCATGGTGCAAACACAAAATTCGGGTTACTGTTGTCCAGCTCATAAAATTGTTTTATGTAGCTCCATTTAGCAATACCTGTAACACAAATAAAAGAGTATGTATAGTAAGTGTTAGGATAGACCAGGGATGCACAGACTTATTGAGACCATGGGCCACTTGGGCAAATGATTAACTAATGGTGGGCCACCAGAACAAATTAAAAACATAAAAAATAGCCAGATTTAATTATATTAATAAAAATAATTTACTAGTGAAGTGTGGTACTGCATTGTGCTTACAATCTTTTTACCCGACTACGGCAAAGCAAAAAGAAGGGTTATGATTTTGACCGGTTTGTATGTATGTTAACTGTTAAGTATGTATGTATGTTCATCTGTTCCCTCTTAACTTCTAATCTACTTGTCATAACCAACCAAAGACATTTCCAACGATACCTCATTTGTCCAAACAAATGAGTTATAGGCTATGTGATGTCACATTACATTTAATATGGCGCCCTCAAGCAGACATAAAGTCATGATCTACAAAACATTTTTTTTAAATCATGCCGTGTTAGGTATCATAATAAAAGGGCTTAATCAGCACATTTAAAAAAGACTAGACTAAGGTATTCAAATTCAGATTAATTTATTTGCTGAGCATCTGACATAGTCTCCTTCATTACTCACATCATACTTCATAGTAACATGTACTTTTAGGAAATTGCAATTACCTACCTATTACAGATAATATAAAGATACAGCCTTGTGACAGACAGACAGACGGAATAAGCTTAATTATAGGGTATATGGCACCCTCTTGGGTATAGAATCATATAAAGGTTGATAATATCATAATACAATATGATCATAAAAGAATGAAAAAATAATGAAAATTAAGTTATTTAACAGTTACTTACCAATTCCACAATTTTTGTCGGATGTTATGTTAATTTGACATTTTATGTCATATTTTAGAAATAAATTTCTAAAACACTTTAATAAGTGTGGTGTGTCAAAAATAGTGACAATTTCAGTATTGCCTAATTTAATATAAGGCTGCTCTACAGTAGCTCCCAAGATGGTTACAGCTCTCTTGTTCACCGAGTCTAAATAGCATACTGTGGCAGCTATATTAAGCCCGGCATCGAAACAGCTCTTCAAAACCTGAAATGATAAAACAAATTGATATTGAAAAAAAAAGAAATGTCATGAATGATTAGAAATAATATAATACTTCATCTACTGTGTCAAGATCAGCTGTACAACAGCCAGACACCAGATTGGTAGTGCAACTGACTGTTTCATGGCGCACAGGCTGATAATTTTAAATGTTAGGAATGAATTAAACAAAATGCTCACCTCTTTTAGGAGAACTGCCAGTCGATCAGCAGTTACAGATCCACCAGAAAGATAGTAGGCGACTGGTTGTTTGACTTGTTTTCTAATACCAGCCACCATAAAAACAAGCGCATATGATGCCATTTGTGCCGATCTACCCTGATAACCGTGGTCTTGGTAGCCTTCTATGAGATCCTCTTTTATATTGTACCATAAATTCTTCTTTATGGACATCTCATCGAACATCAAGACAAATTCTCTGTCAGATGGTATCCAGGTTTTAACAGTTTTTTTCAAAACATTAAAAATATTATTGTTGATACCAACACACAAGTGAAATTTATTTAAAAGGGACTTCAATGTGCTAGGAGCTGGCAAACAAATCATTCTTCTTAATAATTTGTAACCTGTTGGGGATCTTTTATAGAGCCTTAAAGCTGTTATTTTTGCCTCTGTGTTCCATCTACGGCCTCTTCCTTTTCTTCTAAAGTTTTGTAGTTCCCCTTGCAGTAATAGTGCAAAGGTTGATGACACTTTTGTCTTCAAGATATCATTGACTGCGCTGTCTTTGCATAGAACATTAACAAATGACACATTTTTCAGGTGTTTAATACTTTTTTGAAGTCTGCTAACTTTCTTCATATTTCTTATCATTTTTGTGTACAATTTTCTTTCTCTGTCATTTTGGGGTTGTATTGCAACTGGTTTTAATTGCTGTGCAGACACATTAGTTGCATTTAATACATTTATATTTTCAGTCAATGGTTGAAGTATTCTTGATGGACCTGCTACTGGTACAAACACACTGCTTCGTTCCATAGGATCAGCAGGATTTGTAACCTATAAGTAAAATAAATTATTAGTCAAAAAATGCATTCACTATTATTATTTGTGGGGACAACTTTTGGGACAGTACAATACGAGCATTCGAAATTCTCCAGCCTGAATATAGTTGTCAGAGACTATTAATGATGACAGACGGTGTGGGGCTATGGCGTCTTAGCGACTGTACATGGGTGAACTTTTGGAGTGGCAGCCAGTCAACTTAGAATGCGCGTATTGTACGGGTTATCAGCTTCATACCATTTGAGACCATTTCACCGAATTCCCCAACCCATGTTGCTGGACTGGGCTAACTTATTGACGACACAACACATTCACTATCTATTAATTAGTTAACAGTTGCCAAAATGTTTATTACTGACCTCATCAAATTCTTCAGATGGTACTGCAGTTCTAAAGAGCTTCCGATCGATGAAACATGTCTTTAAGAAATGTTTACTGCACAGCATTTTATGTTGAGAAAACAGATTTCCTTGGAATTCAGGTGATGCCCATGGTTCGTTCGGGAAGCAGTATTTCGCCCATAATTCACAACTGAAAGGAGTGTAAGAAGGTGAAAAACTTTTAGCTTCATACAAAAAATTACATTGAGTTTACAAGATAGGCACTCAAAAAGCAACAAGTAACTAAGTGATACAAACACATACCGAAGACTATTTGTTCTGCCTGGTTTTGGAAAACGGTGTAACGTGATGCTGCCATCTTGTGAAGATGAAGACCCACACTTAATGCACTTTCTTAAGTTTTCCTTCATCGTATCTCACCAAGAGTCACTATCTCACCAAGAGTCACTATCTCAACAAGAGTCACTATCTCACCAAGAGTCACTATCTCGTTAGAGTTTCTAACACTTGACAATGGAACGGAGGAACTGGATGCTCTACTCAACGTTTTAGTGGCACAATAATGGTTTAAACAAAATAAATTTAAATAACACAAGAAAAAACGACCGACCGCAAGGGATGACATTTACCTTGTGTTGTTGCCATAGAAAACTACCAATCAGAGTCCATTTAATATTTTTAATTCATTTATATTTCTAAATGCATTAATAACTGTCAAATATATTTAAATGAACGTAAAATCATTAGATTGCTTTTAAAAGCTACATATTATATTGAAAAAACGATTTTATAACACGTAGATATTTCACTTTATTTTATATGGTAACTATATAGTGCATGACAGCCTGTTAGAAAGAGTCGGCAACAATCGACTCTCGCTGTTCTTGTCATATTTTGTGCCCCCCGTCGAGTCCAAGGTCACCTATACACTGTTGACTGGGCCTGCCTATAGCCTTCCTCAAGAATTGGGCTATCAAATGCAAGAAGAATTTTTCAAATCCGACTGGTAGTTCCAGAGATTACCCCCTACATACAAACTTACAAACTTACAAATTTTACCTCTTTATAATATTAGTATAGATAATATTAGTATAGATTACCAGAGTTTGGAAGATGAATAGAGTCACTATTAGTCCCAATAGTAATATCAACAACAGGTGTTATCCCGAAACAAATATTCAATAGTTTTAATGCACTTAATCTATCTAAATACACATACATAACACTACAAAAAGCTGCCATATTAAACACTTGCCGCATAGTAAGAAAATTTTTACAACTAGACTTGGATAATAATTTCACTGCAGTACAGAGCAATTTACCTTCTGAAAATAATAACTAGAATCTCACCTTGGTTCACACCCGTGAGATTCTAAAAATACCAGGTACTAACCTGAGAAATTTACATTTAAAAACCATAATAATCATTTATTTCAGACATAATTCTAGTCCATATTTTCAATTCATGCAATTACCTAAAATTACTTATACTCATAAACTATATTAAAAATGTCAGAATCGTATAAAAATTAAAAAATAAATAAATAAAATGTCAAAATATAAAATTGTCAAAATGTAAAAATATTTATAAAAATGTCAAAAGATTAAAAAATAAAAATGATACTAATTGCAAACTAAATAAATAATAAAAAGCTATGTAAATAATTATGGCTATTTAGTTTATTATGCACAGATTATTTGTTGAAGTGAAAACTTCTTGAAAACTTCTTCGTGGTATTGTTCGTCGAATTTTTTTATTTACTAGCTTCTGCCCGAGACTTCGTCCGCGTGAAATTCCACCCTCCCTCCATTCACCCTTTTAGGGTTGGAATTTCGAAAAACACTTCCTTAGTGGATACCTACTCTTCACACAGAACACACCCTCCACGTAACCTACGACAAACTTATTATTTGCGGTTGGTACAGTAATCGGGTCTAGGGATCGAACCGCAAAATTAAGTTTGTTTTTTATTGTATATACTTTTCCGGGATAAAAAGTACCCAGTGTGGTGCCCAGGATATTAAAGAATAATTATACCAAGTTTCATCGTAATCGAACCAGACAGACAGACCGACCGACAGACAAAAATTTTTTTAATCACATTTTTGGGTTCGGTGTCGGTTTAGTAACACCCCCTGCCATTTATTTTTTTGATATTTTCAATGTACAGAATTTTCACTTCTACAGATTTATTATAAGTATAGATTTATTCACAAGTCAACTACAACAGGCAATAATCACATTAGGGTATATCACTAGGTTCAAAATTATAGGTTTCGACCTGACTATCACCCAAAGCGTAGTCGCACAACATGACAAGCAACAACAAAATAATGATAACAACTACAGTAACAAATAAAAATAATACTTAATAGGCAAAATTTACGGCTACAAGGTGTGAGCGTCTGCCCTCCGACACACTTCTACTTACACAGGGAGTGTGTTGGAGACCAAAAAATCTATAGTTTTGTATCATTTAGAAGCATTTTTTCAATTTTGTAAATGTAAGAACCATGGATCCGTTTATTATGATTTTTTGATGTTGACTTGAAAGAGCATGGCAGTTGAGAATGTGTCATGCTCACTTAAATGTCTCACTGATGGTGGCGCGTGTGTTGGATCATTCGGTTCCCTACAAAATGGTTGAGCTGGATGGTGCTGATCCATGCGTCATGTTCGTGAACGGGCGCCGTCGGTTGAGACTGGTCATCTCTTAACTGCCAAGGCTTAATTTTAATCTTATTTCTTGTATTGTTTCTTCATTTGTGTGTTTTTTTTTTACATTGTTCTCACATATGGAAGCAACAAGAATAATGTACTCAGGATTTT
The DNA here is from genome assembly GCA_945859645.1 of Amphipoea oculea. NCBI lineage: Eukaryota > Metazoa > Arthropoda > Insecta > Lepidoptera > Noctuidae > Amphipoea > Amphipoea oculea. The sequence goes on along the minus strand of OX243891.1, from coordinate 9,381,904 downwards.
GTAATATTAGGTCCTTACATATGAAATTGGCGTTTTTCGTACTGGCCACTTTAATCACGAATTTCTCCTCTTTGGTAAGGAATTCCAAATTCAAATTTGTACAGCTATTTACTCATGTATTTGTGCTTCGATGACCGTCATTCATTTGTTTTTTTTCTTCTGTTTTTTCTGTTTGCGTCACTCATTTTACAAAATGGAAAATTTAAAATATCGCATTATTTACGAGTACGAGTTCCGCCGTGGCACTAGTGCTGCGGAAACGACTCGAAGGGTGAATGATGTGTATGGCGGTCATGTTGCAAAAGAAAACACAGTTCGTTTTTGGTTCCAACGTTTTCGTTCTGGAAATTTCGACCTGCAGAACAAGCCCCGTGGACGGCCTGAGACCCAAGTTGATAATGGAGAATTGAAGGCTATTGTGGAAGCGGACCCATCGCAAACCACGTCCGAGTTAGCTGCAGGCTTCGATGTTAGTGATAAAACTGTTTTAATTCACTTGAAGCAAATTGGGAAGATTAAAAAGCTTGAAAGGTGGGTACCTCACGAATTGACTGAAGCAAACCGGCAAACGCGCGTCGACTGCTGCGTTACATTACTGAACCGGCACAACAATGAAGGTATTTTAAACCGAATCATTACCTGTGATGAAAAATGGATTCTTTACGATAATCGGAAGCGCTCAGCGCAATGGTTGGATCCTGGCCAGCCAGCCAAATCCTGCCCCAAGCGAAAATTAACCCCAAAAAAGTTACTTGTAAGCGTTTGGTGGACTAGTGCCGGTATTGTTCATTACAGTTTTCTCAAATCTGGCCAGACTATTACAGCTGATGTCTATTGTCAGCAATTACAAACCATGATGGAAAAGCTAGCGGCTAAACAACCAAGGCTGGTCAATCGCTCCACGCCACTGCTGCTTCACGACAACGCCAGACCACACACTGCGCAACAGACGGCTACCAAATTAGAAGAGCTTGAATTGGAATGTCTTAGACATCCTCCGTACTCCCCGGACCTTGCTCCAACAGATTACCATTTTTTTCGCAATTTGGATAACTTTTTGCAAGGGAAAAAATTCAACTCCGATGGGGCAGTCCAAATCGCCTTCAAAGATTTTATTGATTCCCGTCCGACTGGTTTTTTTAGTAAAGGGATCAATGAACTACCTATAAGATGGCAAAAGTGCATTGAAAACAATGGTTCATACTTTGATTAATTAAATATATTATATTAAAAAATATTCGACTTTTTGTTCCTTCCATACAAAACGCCAATTTCATATGTAAGGACCTAATATCTTGTTTTAAAAGAGTGTCCATGGAGCTTCTTGCCCGTTCTTCTCCATAGAGATCTACGCTTTGGAATGGGCGACTAGCTTCAACTTTCTGACTAACTGACCGACTACTTAATTTTGACAATTCAAAAGTGCCTGTAATGGTTTAATTGAAATAAATGCTTTGAGTATGAGTTGAGTTTGAAACACGCCAGGTTAAGCACATAATTGACACAAAGTTACATTATTTAAAGAGAACAGTATTTAAAGCGTTACAAAATTAAAATTAAAAAGAAAGAGTACATACATGTTTTTTGAAAGCAGCGGCACGAGAATCGAAGATATCAATACTGTTATTGTCTTTTGAAATATTATTGTAGAGTCGTTGAAGTTGAATCGTTGAGCTCCTGAAGTTCTGAGTTGAGCTGCACGATTTTTGACGAATGCGTGCACTGACTGGACAGGTTTTTCTGGATTTTAAAGGAGACTGTAACCTCTGAGTTTGTTTCGGCCTTTCTTCTCAGAGTAGTCAGATAGGAAACGCCGACCTCATCTAGCTTTAACAAAATATGATTGACGTGTAAAAGTGTTTGTACAAACCCACTTACTGAAATAAATCATTTATCTTTAGGCGCGCTGGGCATTTTTTTTAAATAAAACCATTGAATTCGCGCCACTGTTACCGTAACCGACACCGCTTCGGATGTGTTCGGCTGTCCTCGGGATGTACTCGGTTTTAATGTATACCCGATATATGTCAGTGAGTGATGGCAAAGTATTCTGTTTGTGTTTTGTTTTCACTTCTGTCGGCACTCCCGGAGTGTTTTTTTTCGAGCTCCGCTTTGCTTTTCACTAAGCATTCAATCAATCAACTCAGCCTATTGCAGTCCACTGCTGGACATAGGCCTCTCCCAGACTGCGCCACAGCACCCTGTCCTCCGCCTTTCGCATCCAGTCTCCCCCAGCCACCTTCTTTAAATCATCCGTCCATCGTCGCTGGGGGGCGCCCCACACTACGCTTGCCGATACGCGGTCTCCACTCCAGGACTCGTCTGCTCCACCGGCCATCGGTCCTTCGACAGACATGGCCAGCCCACTGCCACTTCAGTTTGCTTACTTTGCAAGCTATGTCGGTAACTCCGCACTAAGCATTGCAAATGATTTAAATTATTTTATTTCTGTAAGTAGGTTTGCACAAACACTTTTACACGTCAATCATATAAAAAAATAAAAACCGGCCAAGTGCGAGTCGGACTCGCCCATGAAGGGTTCCGTAGCAGCAAGTAACATAATATAAAAGTTCTTGTAGTTCGTTGTAACTTTGTGAAAGGTAAATTGCGGTTTTCGATTTATGACGTATTAAAAAAAAACTACTTACTAGATCTCAATCAAACCAATTTTCGGTGGAAGTTTACATGGTAATGTACATTATATATATTTTTTTAATTTTATCATTCTCTTATTTTAGAAGTTAGAGGGGGGGGGGGACACATTTTACCACTTTGGAAGTGTCTCTCGCGCAAACTATTCAGTTCAGAAAAAAATGATATTAGAAACCTCAATATCATTTTTGAAGACCTATCCATAGATACCCCACACGTACAGGTTTGATGAAAAAAAATTTTTGGTGTTTCAGTTGTAAGTATGGGGAACTCCAAAATTTATTGTTTTTTTTCTATTTTTGTGTGAAAATCTTACTGCGGTTCACAGAATACATCTACTTACCAAGTTTCAACAGTATAGTTCTTATAGTTTCGGAAAAAAGTGGCTGTGACATACGGACGGACGGACGGACAGACAGACAGACATGACGAATCCATAAGGGTTCTGTTTTTTGCCATTTGGCTACGGAACCCTAAAAAAAAAACTAGATGAGGTCGGCATTTCCTATCTGACTACTCTGACAAGGAAGGCCGAAACAAACTCAGAGGTCACAGTCTCTTTTAAAATCCAGACATAATCTTGGTCGTAATGATATATAAACATAGATAACATTCTAGTCTGTAACATTAAACTGCCGGGTAAAAGGGACTGCCCTTGCTTTGTCTTTTTCTTCACATGGTGTTATAGAGGTATGAGGAACTGGGTGTAAAGTTCACTCACCCTCCATAGAAAAGGAAGGATCCTCCGACCAGACGGGTGTTGCGTCTGGCGGGCAACTGCCCGATGATTCATGTCGGGCCGTTGTATATACCGTCGGCTAAGTATTCTAAGCTGCTAACTACATTTTTGGCTTAACTATTTAGTATCAAATGAAAGAGAAACCTCACATATTTCTGCCGTAACTCACCTGGAAGGGTAGGTATATGTGCCAGCGATATTGCATAACATTGCTGAACTGTATCTTTAGAATAAAAATAGAATTTTCTCTTTCATTTGGTACTAAATAGTCAGTTAAGCCAAAAATGGAGTTAGTAGCTTAGAATACTTAGCCGATGATATGCTAGTTGCGCGGTAAACTCTGCTTGCGAGATGCAGGATTTTGCGTGACGTCAGTATGGCGCGTTGTTCGCATGTGGCGTTGTAGATACCGCTACAGTTTAACACATTAATTTTGTTACAGAACTCTTCAGCCTCTCCCTCACAAACAAGACTAAAATCCGCGGTCTGCTGGAGATCATATCCTCGGCTGCGGAGTACTCAGAGCTCTGCATCAGGCACCGCGAGGAGAATATCATTAAGGCATTGGCTGCCAAGTAAGTTATAAGTTATTTTTTATATCGACAGGCTTATTATCTTTAATTCAAATTGTTTATTGTGGTACAGTCAGCATCAAAAGTCGATTAACACTATCATTTTTACATGTTATTAAATTGACAACAACTTTTTTCAATAAACTGATTTTTAACTTTTCACATAATAGACAAGAGTATATATTCTAAAAAAAATTCTTCTGCTGCAATTTTGAACAAATATTTTGCTCAATAACTAAGATTAAAAAAACTGAAGTGTTAATCAACTTTTGATGCTGACCGTACACAGGTACAATGTGGTGTTACAGTTTATAAAGTGAAGTACATCTATGACCCGCCTTTAGGCATACAATAATTTAAATACTTGCAACATTATAGTGGTAGTCAATAATTTAGCTTTCATTTATACATTAGTCAATAATAATAATTATAATCAATAATTTAAGAAGAGACGATAATTTAACGGTAATTGATAATTAATTAATCATCATTATCTGCCTGCCTTTTCCCAACTATGTGGGGTTGGCTTCCAGTCTAACCGGATGCAGCTGAATAAAAGTACTTTACATGGAGCGATTGCCTATCTGACCTCCACAACCCTGTTACTGGGTAATTCGATACCCCTTGGTAAGACTGGTTGTCAGATTTTCGGGCTTCTGACGACCCGTAACGGCTGTCAAAGATCCACTAATGACAGCCGGGACCAACGGCTTAACGTGCTTTCCAAGGCACGGAGGGGTCTCGGTATGTAAAGATTGTCCCATCCACAAAAAAAAAGCAAAAAAGATGATCACCCATCCATGGACCAACCGCGGCAAGCATAGCTTAACCTGATCGATCGACCTGTGCGGCTGATATTACTTAACCACAAGCCCCTCTCTTGTTATCTTTAATATTGAACTTATTCTGTGGCCAATCTAATCACCTCATCAGTAACTTATATAAGACTAGCTGCGCCACGCGGTTTCACTCCCATAAGTCTCGATCCCGTGGGAATATCGAGATAAAAAGTATCCTATGTCCTTTCCCGGGACTCAAGCTATCTCTTTACCAAATTTCATCTAAATCGGTTCAGCGGTTTAGGCGTGAAAAGGTAACATACAGACAGACAGAGTTACTTTCGAATTTATAATATTAGTATAGATTACTAGCGACCCGCCCCTGCTTCGCAGAGTTTGCTGCTCGGATTTTACGCCTTGACAACACATTGAGATATTTTTATTATTTCTAAGTTTAATATTAAGGTGAATGTGACATGGTAGACCGCCAAATTTAAATTTTCTTACGTTTTTTGCAATTTTCAGATCAGTGTCAGGTTGTGTCTTGATCCAAATATGATTCGCGACTATAATAGACATGTATTTACAGAATCATAGTCATTAGAATCATTAATATATCTCTTTAAGTTAGATTTCTACCATAAACACTTTTCCATACGACATTTGTTCTTAACGGTAGAAATCTAACTTAGAAAGATGTATTAATGATTCTAATTATTATAATTCTGTAAATACGTACCGGTTATAGTCGCGAATCATATTTTGATCAAGATTCAACCTGACACTGACCTGAAAATTGCAAAAAACTTAAGAAAAATTGAATTTCGCGGGCTACAACTAACCATTCACCTTACATACATAATCAGCCTATAATGTTCCCACTGCTGGGACACAGGCCTCCTCTCTGTGAGAGGGAGTGGGCCGTAATCCACCACGCGGGCCCAGTGCGGGTTGGTAGATGTCACATGTCTTCGAATTTTTGGTTCTGGGACATGCCGGTTTCCTCACGATGTTTTCCTTCACCGTTTTGAGAGCAGTGGTGATGAAATAATTTACACAAAGTAAAGCGCCTGTCTGGGTTCGAACCTACGACTTACAACTCGTAAGTCGCGGCCATTACCACTGGGCCACCACTGCTCTGGGCCACCATTCACCTTAATGTATTACAATCAGCAAAACCTTTGAAAACCGAATCAAAATCCGTTGCGTAGCTAAGTAAATCGGTCACACAGGCAGACACGAAATGGGAAAAACTTTGTTTTAAATTATGTATAGACTAGCAGTGCCCCACGGTTTCACCCGCATAAGTGTCGATCCCGTGGGAATATCGAGATAAAAAACTATACTGTGAGTTGTTAATCCAGAGTGTCGGCTACCTCCATACCAAATTTTATCAAAATTGATCCAGTCGTTTGTGCGTGAAGAAGTAACAAACATACAAACACACTCACAAACTTTCGCCTTTATAACATTGGAAAGAAAGAAATAAAGAAAATACGTTTATTTGCGGTGAACATGGCGCAAAAGAGAAGATAAACACTGTACGGTCTCATCGCCGTACATTTTCTGCTTACTCTGTAACTTACTCTGACCAACGATGCGCGTCATAATTTAGCATAATAAAATGACATGAATAACAAATTAGAATATAGTGAACTCATAACGAACGAACTTATAACGCTTGGAGTTTCCCTGCGGGATCGAATCAGAAATGAAGAGATCCGCAGGAGAACCAAGGTAACCGACATAGCCCGAAGAATTGCCAAACTTAAGTGGCAGTGGGCAGGGCACATTGCTCGCAGAACAGATGGCCGATGGGGCCGAAAGGTTCTGGAGTGGCGACCGCGTACCGGAAGGCGTAGCGTTGGAAGGCCTCCCACAAGGTGGACCGACGACCTTGTGAAGGCCGCAGGAACTCGTTGGATGCGAGAAGCACAAAACCGGTCGAAGTGGAGGTGCTTGGGGGAGGCCTATGTCCAGCAGTGGACGTCTTTCGGCTGAAATGATGATGATGATGATGATGAACTTATAACTGGGTAGCTATCAACAACTGAGAGAAATAATCGCCTTCCACTATAGTACTGTTACTTACTCTTAACTTAAATAAACTTATCTACTTAGTGCATCTCGGTGGAACGTGTTTCTCTATACTAACTGAGCTTACCAACCTTCACGCCAAATCGGTGTACGGAGTTAACTACTGTAACCCGTACAAACACAAAATATAAAATTAAAAAAAGGTAAGGGGAAACATGCGTCACATCCACGCAAAACACAACACAACAACACAACATAATTTTCTCTCATATTATGGAAAAAAGATTAGCTAGCTCATGAGGGTCGGAAGAGGGACTACGATTTAGTTCACTACTCGTACGGATATGACGGCTCCTTTACTGTCTCATCAAAAACCTGTCCATTCTCCCGCAGAGTACCACACAAGCCAACAGCGCCATCTGGCGGCAGCGTGAAGTACAACGACCCGCACGTGAAGGCGCACGTGTTGCTGCAAGCTCACCTCTCCAGGATGCAGCTGCCGGCCGAGTTACAAGCCGACACGGCCCTCGTGCTAGCTAAGGTACACGTAATCATCATTTAGATTAAAGTACGGCCAACGAGAAGCGATACCAAATGTAAACAAAACACATGCAAGGTCATTGGGAATAGCAGGGGTGCGTAACTTTTTGAAAGTTGGATTTATATTGGTTGTGGCTCCATCATTAACCACTCTTAATAAAAACAAACAATGATCAACAAAAATTAACTTCAACAAGAAATAATTAAATAAACAACAAAATAATAACAAAACTTTAACAAATAACTTGTATCACCACGAGCGCGTTCTGAAATAGAATGAATCTAAAATGGCCGCCGGATTGTTGGCGAACCCGTCTTGACGTTGTCGTGTTTTTGCCGGGAGAACGAGACATTACGACAAAGGCACAAGATGGAAAGAGATAGATATTAGATTGTCAACGCCACAGTTGTTTTTTAGGTTAATGACCTTTCGTATCGCTTCTCGTTGGCCTTACTTTAGTATAATATACTTTTCACTTCTCATGCTCTAAAAGTTCGTCTTTATGTTGTGCTTAGGCGACATAAAATCGCTTTTTATGTTCTAGTGCATAAAGTAATTTTTTTTTTCTGAGACTAAGGTAATCAGGCCCAACAGCCACACGCGCAATAAAACTTCGTAGATTAAAGTCGTGATTTATTTCATTTTCTTTTATTTATACCACTTCCGTGTTTTCTATCGTTAATTTAATAAAATCAGGTAAAATAGTTGTCATTTATTATTTAAAAACGCAAAGAAACGTTTTTATGACTTGGCAGTATGAAGTACCCAAGTCATATGACAATTAATGTTGAAATTAAAAAAAAAACTTTTAAAAAGTTTCGTGGCGGTATTATCTGTGGTGGCGGGAATTAGCTATGCTTTGCAACATTTTTGATTAATTATGTTTTGTACTTTATGCCTGTTTCATTTTCTCGCAATCGAAGTGAAAAGCAGAGTGTATAACTCAGGCATAAACGAGCCATTTTATGCCTTAGTTGTACAATCTACTATTATGTATGTATTTATTGTATTGTGTAAATGGTACACCACAGACTACCTACAGTATTTATCTGTCCTTCCCGTTTTTAATCCATCCAAGCAGTGGTGTGCATTGCATATAGGCATTTACGCAGTGCCTACCTCGATATATCAACATAAGCCTGTCAATTACATTTTAGTGTGTGTGACCCACAATTAAGAAACTCACTAAATTATCATACCTAACAAAAAACAAAATTTTCATACAATGTATGAAGATTTTACTACACTGCACTGCTTATATGCCTACCTGCAATGCACGCCACCAAAGGTTGTCTTTAAAAGATCGCTCTTAGCGATAAGACCGCCCATTGTGTCACCCATTGTAAAGTTTCTATATTTATGTCTGTAATTTATATGGTGTACATAATAAAGAGTATTCTAATCTATTCTTCTCTCAACTCATCATCATCTGCGTGCCTTTTCACAACTATGTTGGGGTCGGCTTCCAGTCTAACCGGATGCAGCTGAATACCAATATTTTACATGAAGCGACTGCCTATCTGACCTCCACAACCCAGTTACTGGGTAACACGATACAGTACCCGGCGATAAATATTGCACATCGACCTTTGGAAAGAAACAATCGGCTAATTTCGGCTTCGTAGTGCGTTATCTCTGTCGCACACTACCTATGTGACGTTAACTGACGTTTTGTCAGTCGTTGTTCAAGTGCGATAGAGTGCGGTCGCGTCCAGTTCAAAATATATATCTAGAGTTGTTAACACCCCCAAATTTAAATAATTTAAAGTTGTACTATGGCATCTTTAGGAAAAATAGGGGAACCTTTTTATTTTACCCCAACCTAAAGCAATCATTTATAGAAAAATTGGTGTATTTTATACAAAGAATAAAAAGAATTATCAAAAGAAGCAAATCATAATTGTTTTAACAGCTCCTAATAGATACCGGACTGTTTGTATTTCGTGCGACAGAGATAACGCTCTACGAAGCCGAAATTAGCCGATTGTCTCTTTCCAAAGATCGATGTGCAATATTTATCGCCGGGTACTGTACGTAAGATTAGTTCGACAGACTCAGGCTTTTGACTACCCGTAACGACTGTCAAAAATCTACGATTGACAACCTACATTACTAAATTTCGCCAATTACATATGTGAATTGGAGCGAGCGTACCTTAATCGGCCGAAATTATTTTATCTGATTATGTTGTTTCTCCCCACAGGCCATCCGCCTCATCTGCGCATGCGTAGACGTGGTGTCGAGTAGCGGCTGGCTGTCGCCGGCCGTGGCCGCCATGGAGCTCGCTCAGATGGTGACGCAAGCGATGTGGGCCAAGGACTCCTATCTGAGACAACTGCCGCACTTCACTGCAGACCTGGTGCAGCGTTGCTCGGAGAAGGTATAATCTAAAATATTTTATCTACACCCATGCCATAAATCCTCTATAAAAGTTTCTGAAACAGTTAGCTTATTGCCAACATTAAAACAACCAATGTCATAGTAACCATAATATCATCCAAACAAGTGTTCTAATGTCGTACAAAATTTCATTATGCAACTCCTTTTAAAAAAATAATTACATTGTCTTGCACGCGCGTTTCACTGCCACAGCGCAGTAATTTATTTATTTATTTATTTTAGTACATGGAGGACTTACAGCTAATAAAAATGAACAAAAAAGAAAACCATGGTCACCAGAAAGCCAATTACAAATCCTCACGTATAGACTTATAATAGTTATTTAAGGTGTGTGCACAAAAACAATAAAAACACCGCCTAAATTAAAGTAAGAAGTACAAATAATTTAATAATACAGTAATTTAAAAAAGGAACTGGAGGAGGAGGAAGGAGGAAACCGGCATGTCCTAGAAAGTCAAAGCATTTATTTCAAATAGGCACATAAAAGGCACTTTTGAACGTCAAAAATTACCTTAAAATAGAATTGATTCTAGTCGCCCATTCCAAAAGGTAGTTTTCGTATGGAGAAAAAAATCGAAGACATGTGACATCTACCAACCCGCACTTGGTCCGGGTGGTGGATTACGGCCCACTCCTCACAGAGAGGAGGCCTGTGAGACTTGTGTCCCAGCAGTGGGAACATTATCAAAACAAATCACTTTTATTTGTTAACACAGGTAAAAAAATACAGATCTTGAGTTTGGTGTATAGAACGCTATGTTATGCCCGGAGGCGTACAAAATATGGTGTGCATCTAGCTCAATATTATGAATTTACATTTCAAAATAAAAAAACGAGAGATGTTTGAAAATCATGCATCACACTAATATTATAAAGGCGAAAGTTTGTGAGTGTGTGTGTGTGTGTGTGTGTGTGTTTATATGTTTGTTACTTCTTCACGCTCAAACCGCTGAACCGATTTAGATGAAATTTGGTATAGGGATAGTTTGAGTCCCGGAAAAGGACATATTCCACACACACAATATATATTCCACACAACTATCACACAACGCCATCTAGTCCCAAGCTAAGCAGAGCTTGTGTTATGGGTACTAGACAACTGATAAACATACTTATATATTTCTAAATACATACATATTATAGATAAATTACACCCAGACACAGAACAAATGATCGTGCTCATCACACAAACATTTGTCCTGGGTGGGAATCGAACCCACGACCTCCGGCATAGCAGTCAGGGTCACTAACCACTAGACCATCAGGCCTGTCAATGTCAATGATGTTGTATTTGGAATATTTTGAAATATAATCATGTAAGGGCAAAATATACAAAATTTTTATTAAATATAGACCTGCTTCTTTCAAGTTGGATTTATAAAAAAGGACCCAAGCAGTTTGGGTTATTACAGTGGTTTGTAGAAAAATACCCGTCCCTATGTGGGTTGGTTCGCGTCATTAAAAAATCATCCTTATGTTAGTAGTATCACGGATCTTTTTTGCTGAGTGAAAGAACCAACCTTTAGGACCTCTTTGGCATTTTTTTTTTATTTTTTTTTCCCCTTTAGCCTGTACTGTCCCACTGCTGAGCAAAGGCCTCCCCCATTTTCTTTCACTTCTCCTTGTGCTGTGCTTTCTCCGTCCAGTCGGTTAGGAATGAGTCTAAGTCGTCACGCCAGCGTTTCTTAGGCCTGCCTCTTTGGCATATATACTCATTTTTGACCATAGTGTGGGTTGAGCCCTTTCAGCTAAACTGCGTCCAATTTATTATGCTATAGACCAGCATGGGCCATTATCGATCATCCTGATTTGATTTTATTTCATTGCAATAAGGACGGTCTTCATTGTTCTAGTAGTGGCTTTGTTTATTATATTAGCGTATGGCACTTGTGGATTGCAACTGAAAGCCGGCGTCAGATGGTACACCTTGTGTTGTCATCTGAGGGGCAGATCTCGTAATTTTAACAACGTTCACAGTCTGATCTCAGTCTCAATCTGTCAAAAAATACTTCTAATTCCCCTACATTTTGACATTTGTTTGTCGCCGAGATGAGACTGCGACTAGATTTTGAATGTTTTAAATTACGAGAATTGGCCATCTGATATTATGTTGAGCTGAGGTCCTTTTGCCACTATAATCTCTGTTTTCTATAGTTATAAATTAGAGCAGTGGTGGCCCAGTGGTATCGGCCGCGACTTACGAGTTGTAGGTCGTAGGTTCGAACCCAGACAGGCGCTTTACTTTTTGTAAATTATTTCATCACCACTGCTCTCGAAACGGTGAAGGAAAACATCGTGAGGAAACCGGCATGTCCTAGAACCAAAAATTCAAAGACATGTGACATCTATCAACCCGCACTGGGCCCGCGTGGTAGATTACGGCCCACTCCCTCTCACAGAGAGGAGGCCTGTGTCCCAGCAGTGGGAACATTATAGGCTGATGATGCTGATGATAGTTATAAATTGTTTTTTTTAAACGAATTTTTCTTACTTTCTATTTACTCCTCTCGTGCCGTCGGCTGTACCATCGCGGCCTTTTCAATACTCAATACTTTATTGCATTCCATAATGTGTACATATACAAGGTGTAACAGAATAAACGCAAGTCCTGAGAGTAGTTTGTTCAAAATTGACTACTGAATCGATTTCATTAACTTTTAATATAGGTATATTTTTCAAAAACTATGTATTTTGTCATTCTGACCGCCGATTGAGCCAAGCAAAATTAAATCTTATTTCAAGGCAATAAGACTCAATTTTAAATGCATAAAGTAATGCTAGGGGCAACACCATTTTCTTAATAAAAATAGTTAGCTTTAAAAAAATAAAGCTTTGGCCATTGTAATATGCTTTTAACGTTATACTCTATTTGGGGTGTATGAGGTCTTGCGTTAATTATGTTACATATTGTATAAAAGTTGGCCGCAGTTGGTTGTTCCGCCTGATCACTTAACAATTTTTTTGCCTAAATCCTGCGGCGGCGCCAAGCCACGCGCCCTTAAAGTTTTCGCCTATTAGGAAAGCGATAACGCAATTAGTTGCAACCTGCACTGCGCAGCTTAGTAACCCATCACGTGTACTCCTTTTGTGAATGTTACGGACGAACTATTTGACCTTGGCACGCTTACTAGGGAGCGATTCTATTTTTTGAGTGCAAGCAAAAATGAACATAGTGGCGTTCAGGCGGGAGTGTCCGCGATAGTAAGTTCGAAAAACTACTAATTAACAATGTATTTCCCCCACAGGGCGTTGAGACAGTATTTGACGTGATGGAGCTAGAAGACAACGCTCGCGCCAAGCTGTTACAACTGTCACCGACAGAGATGGCGGACGTGGCGCGCTTCTGCAACAGATACCCGAACGTCGAGCTCACTTATGAGGTAAGACTATAAGATCTCATAATAATTTCCATTTACTCAGCTGTGTTTTCCTGTACGCGGAAAACGTTGCGTTGGAAGGCCTCCCAAAAGGTGGACCGACGACCTTGTGAAGGCCGCAGGAATTCGTTGGATGCGAGAAGCACAAAACCGATCGAAGTGGAGGTGCTTGGGGGAGGCCTATGTCCAACAGTGGACGTCTTTCGGCTGAAATGATGATGATGATGATGACTCAGCTGTGGCTGAAAACTATTGTGTCTTGAGGCACTTGATAAGACGCGTAGGCAAGGTATGTGTCCTCAAGATTGAAGGTAGAACTATATTAAGCCTAGATACATCTAGAACTACATTAGGCATCCATACATTTTATATAGCAACTGGACTTGTGGCGCTACATTAGACCCACGCTATGCGCCGCGACGCCTCGTACGCAGCGCCTCGTACGCGACACCTCGTACGCAACGCCTCGTACGCAGCGCCTCGTACGCGACACCTCGTACGCAACGCCTCGTACGCAGCGCCTCGTACGCGACACCTCGTCCGCAACGCCTCGTACGCAACGCCGAGCCTGCGATGCCAGATATTCGTCGGATGGTGGCGGGTAGAATTTGTGTCCAGTTCTTTTTTGTAATGGTTTTTAATACCCTCCCACCGGAGTCCGACGTCAAGCAGCCTGCTGTGTTTCGTCGATGCGTGGGAGTTCCAGTGCCTTAGGCATCTTCTGGACACACTTGTTCCATCATAGACCTCATCCATCGCTTTCCATCAGGCGTGATCGAGGTCAAGAGCGGGCACAATAACCAATAAAAAAAAATTACAATTTTCAGGTTATAAACGAGCGTCACCTACGCGCCGGCAAGCCGATAGTGGTCGAAGTGTCGTTAGAGCGAGAAGACGATATCGTCGGACCAGTTATCGCACCTTTCTTCCCTCAGGTAAGATACTTACGAGATCTTTTCTCGCAAACGTTTAGAACCTTTCCAATGTGCCGTGTTTATATTGGTAGGACAAAGTAACCTATAATATACAAACAAGTTACTACAAAAAAGAGAATGCACAAGATATTATTATAATACTAAGGACCAAGTTCACCAAGCTCTGTTGGTGATTAAATCTTCCGTTTAACATTTTGACGGCTGTCATTTTAATAATAATAAGTTTATTCATCAAAAAGTAAAATACAATGTGATGGATTCGGTGAGCCACAAACTAAGCATCGCTTGTATCTTGTGGCTCTGGAGTGCAATTTTACATTGTTTATGATTACATTACAGTTTGAGGATGTTAGATAGTAACAGAAAGATAAGAGTTAAAATAAAATAAATTGACTGTTTTGCATAGTGAGACGTCGGCACGTCAAAATGCATAATTTTAGTTATTAGTCATTGCTTGGTGGAGTTGACCTTAAGTTTAAAAGCGAAACTGGGTGTTGTCGCAGATGTGGCCAATGGCGAAATTTGTAATGTACCTATCTCTTTAAAAGTTTGTATATCTTAAAAGTTTGTACTATATGATTTTTCTAATTATTTCAGAAACGCGAGGAAGGCTGGTGGGTGGTCATCGGTGATCCTAAGAGCAATACTCTGCTCTCCATCAAGAGGGTGTCACTCGCGCGCAGTGCTAAGGTAAGATACTACCACAGTTTGTTTATATTGGAGAGTCAATTATTTTGGTCCCACTTGGGCGCCAACAAGATTTTTATTGGCGCCCACAGTGGGCCACTAAGGGTTCAGGGTTGCACAATCAAGGCAAAAATACATGAAATACATTGTGTGCACTAAGTGAAATCCCACTATTTAGTCCTTAAATATGGAATTATGGACTAAAATGATGAGAAGTTCGCACGCACTTTTGGATGGCAATAGGCTCGCCCTTTATTAGATGGGACTTAAAGATAACTGGTGAAATGTGAATGAATAATCCACTTCTCTGCTTCCGGAGAATACCTTAATGTCCTTTCTTTGTTATTGTTCCTCGAATCGTTGAGCTCCTTAATTTTTGAGTTAATCTGCAAGATTTCTGACAAATGCATGCACTGACTAAACAGGTCCACTCAATCTGTGTGGTTCTTTCCTCAAAAGACCATTTCAGACATCAAGCTACGTGGTCTTCACATGATCTGACCAAGATTATCTCTGGACTTTCCTCTGAGTTTGGTTCGGCCTTTCTTCTCAGTGTAGTCAGATAGGAAATGTTGACCTCATATTCTAGTTTTTAAAATAGTTATTGACCGTAAAAGTGTTTGACTTTTGCTAAGTGCTTGCATATTTTGTCCTTCACTGATTACGGACTGAATGACTGACCGTGATCCCTAAGTGGGCCCACGGTGGGCGCCAGTAAGGATCCCTAAGTGGACCCACGGTGGGCGCCAGTAAGAAAATCTTGGCGCCCAAGTGGGGCCTACTTCGTTAAATCAGTAGTTTCACTAGCCATTTCTCTGCTCGAATGTAATAATAAAGTTTCTATTCTCTCATTCCCCAGGTCCGGTTAGACTTCGTGTGCGGCAGTTCAGGTCGCCACACATACACTTTGTACTTCATGTCGGACGCTTACCTAGGAGCTGATCAAGAGTACAAATTCACAGCTGAAGTCGCCGAAGCCGCCTCCGACTCCAGCGACTCTGAATAGACTGCGACTTCTAAGACTTCGGCCGAGATCTATAAACGTTACTTGCCTAAGACATCAAAGACGTGCTCCCGTCTCTGTCTTGCACTTGTACCTTGACACTGATAGGAATAATGCTTAACCAAAGTATGTGCTAAGTAACGTGTATAGATCTTTTTAGACCGGTTATAGATCTCGGCCTCAAGAGTTTAACGGTAGAATATTCAAACGCCACTCAATTTTGAATCGACGTGAAGTCTCATGTTGTCTCTTTCACTTTAAGGTGTAATGTAGTGACAAATATTTTTAAGAACGTCTTATAGTAAAGTGTCGTTTGTGTATTTGGTGGTAAGATTTGTGACTGGGAGTAGCAATAAGATGTTAAGGAGAATAAATATAATTTGAATGTATTGTTTTGCGTTTTATTTTGAGCTTTATCCGTAGAAACAACTACGTTGAGAGGAAAGGCGTATGGTACGCCCTGGAGTTGAAAGCTTAATTACAATGAACTTAGTACAACTATCGAGATCCAGTAACTGGTTTGTAGAACTTGTGGAGGTCAGATAAGCAGTTTTTCCATATAAAATACTGGTATTCAGTTGCATCCGGAATTGTAAGCTGACCCTAACAGATGGGACAATGCTCGGCAGATGATGAGTCACTAGTATACAGGGTTCTTATCGCTAATATCAGTAATATCGATATCTACCAGACCAACCAACCGCTGTTACTCGGGGTAGCTACATTTAAAATCATTTGAATTAAAAAAGTGCTAAATGCTTAAGTATTGTCCCAGTTGGGCGCCAGTAAGAATTTTTCTCATTGGCGCCCACCCCGGTACTTTGTATTTGGTGGTAAGATTTGTGACTGGGAGTAGCAATAAGATGTTAAGGAGAATAAATATAATTTGAATGTATTGTTTTGCGTTTTATTTTGAGCTTTATCCGTAGAAACAACTACGTTGAGAGGAAAGGCGTATGGTACGCCCTGGAGTTGAAAGCTTAATTACAATGAACTTAGTACAACTATCGAGATCCAGTAACTGGTTTGTAGAACTTGTGGAGGTCAGATAAGCAGTTTTTCCATATAAAATACTGGTATTCAGTTGCATCCGGAATTGTAAGCTGACCCTAACAGATGGGACAATGCTCGGCAGATGATGAGTCACTAGTATACAGGGTTCTTATCGCTAATATCAGTAATATCGATATCTACCAGACCAACCAACCGCTGTTACTCGGGGTAGCTATATTTGAATTAAAAAAGTGCTAAATGCTTAAGTATTGTCCCAGTTGGGCGCCAGTAAGATTTTTTCTCATTGGCGCCCACCACGGTACTTTGTAATTAGTCGACCAAATGACTACTTAACTCTAATCAACTGCCTCGTTGCTGCAGTGGTTGCTAGCGCTACTTCTGAGTATGCAGTCCTGGGTCAGGTTGGGCAAACTGTTCCTATGATTTTGCATCGGAAATTGGTCAGTAGTAGTCCAGACCAGATCCAAATCGGGAAATGCTATGTAATTGGCGAAATGAGCGAGGAGAGAGTTTACTCTTATAGGTGCTGGCCACCTAACCTTTCGAGGAAACCTTTGCTTGTCTTTGAAAAAAACAACTCGGCATGTCGCAATCCACTGCGGGACGCTCTGTTTAAAGACTCGTATGCTCCAACGGGCGAAGGATCGATCCTTCAATGGACATGGCCCTTTTAATTGAGTAGGTATACGAAATCGGGTACCTAGATTAGACTTATTGAGGTGTTCAACGCGACGTTCTAAAACCTGTGGTGCAGCTTTAAGTATTAAAACAATCAGTTAATCGTAAAATAAAAATTCGAACAAAAATTATAAGATTCTGTAGGTATGTGTCTTGGAATATTCACAAGCTCACACTTAAGTATCCGCCACCTAGTGAATCGAAGGGTCAACTTGACAAATGGTTTGTTTGGACATTAAATAAATTTTATTATTAGCCTGTGACGTCCCACTGCAGGGCAAAGGCCTCCCTACTCTCTCATGGGTTTAGACAAATTAACCCACCGCGCTTGTCTAGTGCGAGTTGGTGGGTGTACAGTGGACCGCCTGACTGGGTCCGTGGGCGCCGCCTTTGACGTGCTAGATGTTCATCAGCCGCCGCCCTGAGTTGATATCGACTGTTCCATCCGAGCCTATTTGGGTGTATTTATCCCATAGCCTACAGGTGGCGTTCTACATTTAGTTCAATACTAAATGCATGACAGTTTAAAGTCATATCGAGGATATGACTTTAATATATATCAAATATTATTAATTATGATATTTTATTAAAAGTAATAATTACCCCTCTTCGTAAAGATAGGCTTTAGTAGGAAATATTGTATTTTAATGTTGTCCCAAAAAAAATTCTATTAGGTATCATCCAGCATAATTCGAATTTGCCGCTGCAAGTTCCTTTTACCTTTCACTTTGAAATTACCCCAATCCTTCCGAATCAAGTCAAGTTTTATTAAGTATTTTTGTTCGAATAATCAGAAAAAGTAGTTCTTTATTATTAATTTCATTTTAATATGTACCTACTCCTATTAAGAAACTCCATGCAATACACTTATGTTTAAATATTGGTACTTCATATTGAAAGATCCCGTTGCGTAAAAAAGACAAAACATACTCTCTTCTCTTTCTTACTCGAAAAATTATCCGTAAATTACCCCCTTATTCATAATCCTATTTTATCTCTATTTTAGCTAAAATAGGTTTATAGAACGTTTGTATTTATCTGTCACGTTGTCATTTCTGTGTGTAAGAAAGAGAGAAACCCCATTTTAACTAAAATAGGTTTGATAAGTTTTATGAATAAGGGGGTTAGTCTCTACGTCTATACGTAGAGACTAATTTGTCGGATAATTTTTTTATTTTTTTTTCGGCGATAACTGTGTCAGTCTATACTGACACAGTTATCGCCGAAAGCGGCAAAATAGAGAACTATTATGAAATGGACTGAATTTTACGTCTACCCTTGACAGGCAGCGCCGCCATTGTATTGACAAATATCTTTGTCAGTGTACATACCCCTATCTAGTATTATATATCTCACATCAAGGCATTGAACACAAGACAAATTTATTAATGCATGCGGCGAAATCGAGAATTAACATGAACTGTACTGAATTTAACGCCTTCCCTTGACTACAAGCGCCGCCATTACACCCGCATAAATCTTTGTCGTGTCTGTATTGATCGTGAATCGTGACCTGCGCAGTACAGTTAGCTTTTTCTAGACTAGACCTATACTAAGCTGGGTCAGTCTACCGCCCGCCCTCGTCGACCGGTTACGTCTGACGGTGGGCGGTGAGCTGGGTGCTTGCTGCAGTTGGTCCTTCGACCCGCCATCTGGGCTCCACGGCTTCACACCTTACCTAATCTGCAAGTGAGTGTTTCTTTTACTTGTAAATTTTCAACCGTTTTGAACTTTGAGATAGTAATTACGTAATGATTAACGAGAATGGTATGGAATGGTATGGTGGTGGTATGGTTACGGCCCACTCCCTCTCACAGAGAGGAGGCCTGTGTCCCAGCAGTGGGAACGTTATAGGCTGATTATGTAAGGAGAATGGTGTGGCTGCAATTTAAATTGGTAATTAAAAATACGATGGATGCGAGAAGCACAAGACCGGTCGATGTGGTGACGCTTGGGGGAAGCCTTTGTCCAGCAGTGGACGAATTTGACGATAATTTTTGATCCTAAAAGCCAGTTATTTAGTGCGCGTAATATCAATGTCTTACACGTTACCTCATTCTGTTTCAGATACCTAGTGGGCGAACTTCCTGCCGGGTTAGCATGCATAGTGTGCGCGTGCATGTCGATCGGACCGAGACTCCGCCCAATAGGTCGACAGGTAAGCGTTTGACTATTGATTTTTAACAGGGTTCGAAAACTTTCCTATGGAAACTGGCATAGGCCGCCATGTTGGTTTTCCTTTGTTCGCAGCAGCTTAAAATCAAAATGGCGACGCACAGGCGCATAATATTGATTCATTTTGGGAAACCGAATGCCTTCCAAGTGTCATCCAAAATGGCGGCAAAACAAAGACGCATAAGTGAATGCGCACGTGAGAGGGCATGGTTAGCGTCGTGAATTTCACTTCATTTCTTTGATGGTGTGGGTTATAAAATCATTTTATGTATTTCGAGGTGAATTTTATCGGAGTAAAATCTTTTAAGTATATTAGTAAACAAAAAGCCTTCATCTCACCCGTTAGCAGCTAGGTACTTGTTACCACCATCAACCAGCAACAAAAATTATTGTTCTTCTAAATCCATAGGTTTAGGTAGTTAACCTTTTCAACGCCAGAGTATAAACGTATCTCCGTACCCCTGACGCCAGGCCACTTTAACAAAACAACACACATACACACACTTAAAACAACAAATTTCTCGATATTGGTGGTTTATTTATATTAGTTTCATGCAATACAATATAGACGGAAGCTTAAACTTATAAATTATATAAATAAAAACAAACAAAAGTAATTATTAAATTGTTTATTTCATAATATGGTGCGACCCGTGCGACGTGTATTTTGTCATATATTTGTGACGTTGGCGTTCAGGGTAAGATTTCGTTTGTCACATACCTATATGTGACAATGGCGTTCAAAAGGTTAAATAAAGGTAAACAAAAAAACCACGTGATTTAGTTAACCGACTAAACGTAATACCAGTCTATTCAGTTGTCATGTTACGTCACAGTTGTACTCTTCAATTTAGCAATGTTATAATACGTAAATAACGTTGCTAAATTGAAGAGTAGGTATAACTAAACCACGTGGTTTTTTGTTTACCTTTATTTAACTACCTAAACGTCCTAAACCTATGGAGTATAGGTGCTGCGGTCCTACATCATTTACAGAGGCGTTAACATAATATTTTCTACTTTTCAGATCCCACAAAGACGAACACCATCCACTCGTCTATCAGCTGATGCAGCTATACGTCAGCTTGCAGTCGGGCCAAATTCCACCTCAACGCTAGTTGGCTAACTTAACTGGCTTACTTCCAACCTATTCTCATACAGCCCCACTTGAGCTTACGCCAATGGGGTGTTAGTGGCTCTGCCAACATCTACAGAGCCAAAGTCAACCTCACCTGCTGTAGGTACCTACACCCTGCTGAATCACCCACGACGAGACGAGAATTACCAACTAGCCCTGAACGCGACTGAAGATCTTCGCAGTTGAACAACAACTCTAGAACTGCAGCTTCACGACCAACCAGGTCGTAATACGAACAACTGAGCAACCATCGGGGTGTAAGTGGCTCAATCAACACCTCTGGAGCCAAAGTCAACCTCACCTGCCTGCGGTGCACCCTGCTAGACTACGAACGAGGCTCTGGCAAGACACAATTGCGAGAAAAGTGCGTCTGGGTAGCCCAGACACACTTTTTAAGTTTATCAACCGTGTCTTTAGAATAGGTTAGTTAGTAAGAAATTAGTTCGTAAAACTGTAATCGACATACTTACATCTATTAAATGAAATCTACCCAACTATTTATAATTAGTTAGCTTAGTCTAGGTATAATAAAAAAAATGTACCTAACCTAATGCTTTGTTTTATTTCGAAAAATCCTTAGACATAGTCCTACAATAGCCTGTCTACGACATAAAGGGTGAATTTATGGTTTGGTTTCTTCAGTGACAAAGGCAATTTTTTGGAATTACTTTACTTTAAATTCATTACAAAAGAACAGAAAAATATTTCGACCGCTCGTGCGGGTGACAAGTTACCAAGTAGGTACATTTATAACAGTTTTTTTCCACACACCGCCACAAAGCTGCGCCTGACCGAAAGCTGCAGGCAATACGTTCACACGGCACACGTCGCTAATACACTCGGCGTCACATAAATCGCACCTCTTCGAAAATAAGTTTAAAGCATATCCCGCCAGCAATGAATACATTAAACCCAATTAATATTGGTATCAATTGAAAGTATGTTTAACGACCTTTAAATTAACAACAGTTAGAATTCCTAAACACAACAGATCTCATTAGCACGTAACGTTAAAAAAAATGTTGTCAAAATACGCATTACAACGGCCACTAATTGCACCTCCCTACAAGGGTATAAAACGGGCGACCCGGGTTAAATGTGGGTCATTCGCTATTCAACCTTTGAAGTGAACACACGTGAACAGCTACAGCAAGAAAAATACCCCAGAAGATGGATACCACTGCAGATGAAGCCGCTCAAGTCATTGCACTACTGCAATCAGGGATGCGGCAATGTGATGTAGCTCGGCAACTGAACTTGAGTCGTTTTGCCGTTCGACGAGTGTTCCAACGCTTCCAAGAGACTGGTGGCTATATCCGAAGACGTGGATCTGGAAGACAACGGTGCGCATCCGAAAGAGACGATCGCTTCATTGTTTCCACGTCTTTACGTAATCGGTTCTCCAATGCTGTTGAGCTGCAACAACAACTGCGATCAGCTCGCAGAACTTCTGTAAGCGTCTCCACGATTAGAAGAAGACTGCAGGAGAAGAAAATTCCAGCTCATAGGGCTGCTACAGGGCCAAAATTGACTGCACAGCATAGGAGAGACCGGTTGCAATTTGAGAGGGCTGTGCTCTTCTCGGATGAGACGAGGGTGTGTCTTTTCTGCAACGATAGGCGTCGAAAAGTGTATAGGAGGCAAGGGGAACGATTCGCACAAGCCTGTATTCAAGAGACAGTGGAATACGGGGGTGGCTCGTGCATGTTCTGGGGTGGCATGTCAATCGACGGCAAAACGAACCTTGTGTGTGTTTCTCGGACTGGAAGTGCTCGCGGGCAAGGGTCGCTGACTGCTGCTCGGTACATAACAGGGATCTTAGAGGAGCAGGTTGTCCCTTATGCGGGTTTTGTTGGCAGTGGGTTCACGTTAATGTACGATAGCGCCCGCTGTCACACCGCTTTAATTGTAAGAGACTACCTGCAAGAAGTTGGAATCCCTGTTATGCGCTGGCCGGCGCGAAGTCCAGACCTAAACCCTATTGAGCACCTTTGGGATGAACTGAAACGGCGAGTACGGGCACGTGATCCTGCCCCTACCACTCTCCAAGGCCTCCAAGATGCCGTCGTTGCAGAATGGGACAACATTCCGCAAGAGACTGTTGTCACATTAATTAGGTCCATGAGAGAACGCATGGATGCAGTCATCAGGGCTAGGGGGGTAACACTAGGTTTTAAGTTGTTTTTAAGGACTTTGTTGTAATTTTTGCTGATAAAATAAAATTTAACTTTTTAATCATTTGCATTAGCTTGCTTTTTTTATTCCCTGGTAAACAAAAAACCAAATCCATTGATTTATTCTGAAATTTAAATAAATTGCCTTTCCAATGATACCTTATAGTCATATGTCTACCATTAATTAATAGGGTTAAAATGACTTTGAAGGGAATTTTTAAAGAGGTGCGATTTTTGTGACGCCGAGTGTAGATAGGTGTCAGTCGTGCCTAAACATCTTCCCACACGTTGAGGATTATTCCCAATAGTCCCCTCTAGCCCAGTCCTCCGGTGACAACTGGGAAGACAATTCCCAGCTGTCACCCCGGAGGACAGGGCTAGAGGGGACTATTGGGAATAGTCCCCTACATCGTACTTATTTCTCGCTACTATAGTATAGTTAAAATCTCGCTGCAGACTCGGTCATAAATCATAATCGGAGTAGGGATGTGCGCTAGTTGCGCGCGCGCAAGGCCATTATCGATAACAGAATCATTAAGGTTATCACGAAAATTGGCAAAAATGTGTGGAACATGCAGAATTGCTGCAAGATGAAGACTTAAGAAAAGCACATTTATGCGAAGAGTTCATCATTCATGTGGATGATGATGACGATGACTCAGACGAAGAATTTTAATTTTCTATTTTTAGTTTTATATATACGTTCTTTTGTTTATATATTTAATATGCTTTGTAGTAAATTTGGTAATAAAATAAAAAAAAATGTGTATTTATTTCTATCAACCATTTATAAATATATAAAACTATCGATATCACTCATCGACTGCAGTAATGCAGGCCTGCCCATAAGGCCCGTGAGTGGGAAAGAGAGCGAAACACGAATGATTTATCTGCAGCGAGATTTTAACTATACTATAGTAGGTCTTGAAATTAAATAAATATTTAAAAAATAGGTATATAATCTTTAAAATATAGGTCTACCTATGTCTTTTGTATAATAGTGTTCGGTTTGCATTTCCATTTTATTTTTGTTTCAGCTCAAAGCATTTACCACACCATTAAAAGAAACAATAAATGATTAAAAAACAAAAATTATAAAAAGAAAATTATTAGTTTAAGTAATTTGTAAATCATACTGAATAATAAAACTATTTAACAAATGTTTTGTTTAATTTGTCTTAACCTATTGTGACAACCCTACCAAAATAGGTAACAATTTTGCACGTTCTTAAGAAGCTTTGCCTCTGTTCCGTTTGTCTACTCATGTGCGCCTGTGGTACACAGCACACTGTTCCCGATCAAACGACGCACCTGCATCGAGCGCACGTAGCTCGCACCTTCATCGGCCGCGCAGTATGTGTACCCCGCCGCCTTGCGTCCGCGCACCGGTTTCGCCCGCGCCGAAGCCGGCGGCGGCGCCGGGACTTTAGGCTGGGCGCAAACGTCCGGTTTCCTGATTCGGAATTCAGTTTCGGAAACCCGAATGCAAGCATTTCATACAAAAGGTTCTCTCCAGCGCACACGTACTTAAATTTTCCGTCCGGGTTTCAGAACGGAAAATTTAAGTACGTGTGCACTGGAGAGAACATTTTGTATGAAATGCGTGCATTCGGGGTCTCCGAATCTGAATTCCGAAACTGAATTCCGAATCAGGAAACCGGACGTATGCGGCCTGCCTTAAACCGCGAGTGCTCGGTCATCCGCGCCAGTCGCTAGCTTACTCCGACGGCGAATGCACGCGCAAAAATTCCTAACTCTATAATTACGTTCCACGATCTAGTCTTTCCAAATCTCAGTTTTTACCTTCTAATTCTTAATTCTGTATCTTCTCTGTGCTTGTTTCTATCATTTCTGTAATTGTAACTCATATTAAAACTTCTGCCTTGAAAACGCCTGTCATTTCTCCGCACACCCTCCGAGCAACCACAAATTGGTGACCCCGACGTGATCAGCACCCTAATTGTGTAACACACTATCAATCGGAATCAGAATCATTTCGAAGCCAATTGCTAATCCATTGCTTCATAAGTTCGAAAAATTTGTCTACTCAACACGTAAATAACGCAATGAATGTTGTTGAACTGTCAAAATGAAACCGATTCCGATTGATAAAGTGTTACGCAATTGCCCCGCTGGATGACGGACCCGAAAGGCGATGGGTGCGGCCCTGAAACCCTGCGTACTCTGACTACCTGACTACCCTGAGTACGCGCACCCCCTTTCTGGCCTGAAGAACCCGAATTGACTATCCACCGACTGTACCTCTACACAAGATTGTGAGGTTGCTAGCTCTTGTAGGCACTGTTAGAGTTTCAGATTTTGCCAACAGTCCAGCGATATTTTGATGCAACACGTGAAGATGTTCACGAAAAAAATTTGAAGGTTGATTATTACAAGAAGTAATATCATTATCGTCATCAGATACTTCGTCATAAATCGTACAATGTTGTCATCGGATTCGCTGAGATAGGTGCCTAATGGTAGTACTAGAGCATTCATTCTAAGTCGGGGGTGCGGCTCTTCTGACCGACCTAAACACCAATACTTAACATAATTAGGAAAAGCGAAAATGTTATCAGCCTAGTAGGGTGATTTAGGAACAGTCACAATACCTATTGAGTTATCTAAAAAAGATTCCGATGAATTATCCGAGAATCTACTCCTTTTTTAGGGTTCCGTACCCAAAGGGTAAAAACGGGACGCTATTACTAAGACTCCACTGTCCGTCTGACTGTCAGTCACCAGGCTGTATCTCATGAACCGTGATAGCTAGACAGTTGAAATCACAGATGATATATTTCTGTTGCCGCAATAACAACAAATACTAAAAACAGAATAAAATAAATATTTAAGTGGGCTCCCATACAACAAACGTGTTTTTTTTGCCATTATTTGCCATTTTTTATTAATAACGGCAACAGGTAGACGCTTGAAATATTCACAGAATAGGTAGGTACTTAGTTGTATATTCACTTTAAAAATAAATAGTTTTTTTTATTTTTTTATTGCTAAATGGGCGCACTCTTGACCCCGATCACGCCTGATGGAAAGCGATAGATGAGGTCTATGATGGATCGAGCGTGCCCAGAAGATGCCTGTTCACTCTTGATTTGAAGGCAGACGGGTTAAATGTGGGAGGGAACACAGATGCCGGCAGAGAGTTCCACACTTTGGCTGTGCGCATAATAAAAGTGGAGGAGAAGCGCCGAGTTAAATAAATTAAGGGGGGCTCCCATACAACAAACGTGATTTTTTTTAATATATGTAATGTTAAATATTGTACGGTGGTACGGAATCCTTCCTGTGCGAGTGCGACTCGCACTTGGCCGGTTTTTTTGAAGACAATTAGAAACTTTGATATTTGAATTTGCTATCAAAACATTTCCAATTTATTTTTCCATTAAAATGTGTAATGGACCGAAGCACAGTAAACCGATGATTTCACTTAATAATTAAACGGATTGTCATTATTATTTTCTACGGTTAACCATAATAACCATTTCAGAGATTAAAAAGATTCCAACAATGTTCCAAAACGTTATTATTATTATACTTTTCAGCATGCAGGTGGAATCCCAGGTGAGTTTAAGTAAAATGACAGACAAACAGAAAGATTTTTTTTTTGGATTCGTGCCCTATTACTGTTTCTAAACCCCCCACAATTATTATTTTTTTAATATATTCAATGTACAGACACAGTTTTTTTACTGTTTTATTATATGTATGGGTAAGGTCATAAAAAAATGTACTATTTATAAGTTTTGAGGTGAGCCCATGTTTGATTGTGAATACCATGCGCTAACAAATAGTATGTTAATATTATTATTTTATAATATATTGATAATCATGCTTAGAATAATGTAGAACTAACCAGAATATTCGAGAGGCTTAAACTTAAAAAATAAAAATATTTTTGAAATCAACAAAATAAAGCTGCATATATAAATTTATTTGTCTCCTATCTACCAAGAGGACGAAAAAATTGCATCAAAAAAAAATTATTGGGATTATGGTTTTAAATTTAAAGTATACTGTTACAACAATAAACATGCTGTGTGATAATGTGTAAATTATTGTAATAATACAATGCTAGTGAACAAAAAACCGATTCTAATTTATGTCTCCAAAAGTTATCCAGTGTGTTTTGACATATTTTTTTCATTTGTGGTCGAGGCAGTTATTAATTTGAAAATTCCATAATTAGTGCGCATATTTCGGAAAGTGTATCTGGGAATTCTACGCGGTAAGTACAAAGATATCGTTTACTAGGTTCCTAATTCGAAATTTATAGTCAATGACCTGAGTATATCAAGTTTTACTAGAGAAATCGCGCTTGATTTGTGACCGTTATTCATTGTTGAAGTTAGAATTTTCAAGTGTGTTTGTTCCAGTTCGTTATGTGTGTTATGGTGTTTGTTATGTCACACACTGGAATTTTATAAAAGAGACTGTACACATAACTATATTGTTTTGATATAATTTAATTTTGATTTGACTATTTATATTACGTATACCTATTAACATAGTTTAAAATATTGTACCTACTAACAAAATAATCTGTGCATGGTTAAATTTTAATTTCATGAGAAAATAAATAATTCATAATATTTTAAAATGTATTTTACTTGACCTATTTCCATGTGAACATAGACCTTTACATTATTCCAGTGCGTTATTGTGTGTTATATCTTCCAGTCCGTTATATTACATTTTTTGACGACCTTACCCGTATAGATGTATGGAGTTCAGGGTTGTCCCGTAGTGGAAGTTGTTCGAAATAATGAGTACAATGAAGCGATGAATTATCGTTGATTACCCTTTACTAAAAATGGCTACCAGTCTAATCAAGGGGTATCGTGGCATTAACTGCGTTGTGAAGGTCAGAAAGGCAGATCAAATCCAGCTTGATCAACTAGGTTGGCGGGATTCATACCAAACATTGTATTTCCGCATAGTAACGCCCCGATTCCACCATTTACCATTTTGTATGTTTCTTGATGGTTTCATTAGTTTTGTTGTTTTCCAGGATGATATCCGTAACCGCCATCCAAGCGCCTATGGAATGTGTTACACACAAAGATTCCCTTTTAAGGTAAAAGACATATTTATTTATTTATTTATTGAATACTTTAAGCACATAAATGTACAGAGGCGGACTTAATGCCATAGGCATTTTCTACCAGTCAACCTTTGGGTGATGCAGAGACAAAACATGGCAGGTGCAACATACAGGAGAACTAGCTAGGAAATGAATATAAAATACAATATATACACAGATACATACATACATATAAACCAAATGAACTCTCAGGGGAAAAATGATCGGTAGAGGAGAAAACGAATCCAGCAAATCAGCGCTGGGATGTTACGGCCAACTTCTGCTGAATATGTTCACGTGCCTTCACTTTGTACTTTGTTTGTTGGTTGTTGTTGGCGGTTGTACAGTATTATTATTTTTTACTTGTGCATAAAGTTTTAATAAATATTAAATAATATAATAATACTAATCTTTATTTATCAAAGAGCCAAATTCAATTTTTCCATCTCAATCAAATCAAGCACTAAAATAATGAAGTATAACGCTACTTATGCATTATTTGAGACAGAGTGAACGTCTGTGTCTGTGCTAGTATAAATTATAAAACACAATCGCACTACAGATCACTCTAGTTGCACTTGAAGATCGCTTCGATGTTTTCGCTTGTATCGCTTATCCAATACTGATTCCGGGTCGCGGCCACACCGGCCTTATGTAGGTCTCGGATAGTTCCAGAACCTTCTATCGTAGAAACATCTAGAATGTTCGAGTACATACCGGTCCCGACCGACCAGACGGCGATAGTCCTGGAAAGTTCTAGCATCGAAGTTTCTAGAAGGGTCGCGACTATTAGTTCTGCTACTCGATACTAGATAGCGCTAGTGGTAGCTAATGTCGCCATCAATTGTGGCGCGCAACAATATTATAAATTCGAAAGTAACTCTGTCTGTCTGTGTGTATGTTACCTTTTCACGCCTAAACCGCTGAACCGATTTAGATGAAATTTGGTATAGAGATAGTTTGAGTCCCGGGAAAGGACATAGGATACTTTTTATCCCTATATTCCTACGGGTTTGAGACTTATGCGGGTGAAACCGCGGGGCGCAGCTAGTCCATACTATCCATACTATTATAAATTCGAAAGTAACTCTGTCTGTCTGTCTGAATGTTACCTTTTCACTCCTAAGCCACTGAACCGATTTAGATGAAATTTGGTATAGAGATAGTTTGAGTCTCAGGAAAGGACGTAGGATAGTTTTTATCCCGATATTCCCACGGGATCGAAACTTATGCGGGTGAAACCGCGGGGCGCAGCTAGTGTAATATAATTAATGTTTTTGTTTCAGGGAAAAAATTTAGAATTCAACCTGAAGTCCAGACCCAGCAAACCAGCTTACATGTTTTATTGTACTTTGGACACTAGATCGATAGCATGCTTAGGGCCGCAGAACGAGACGCAGAACCTTGACCTAGTGTATAAAAAATTTGACACATGGTTTCTTTATGAATGCACAGACTATGGTGTATGTAGTCGCACATTAGTGAAAAAACCTTTCACTATGGGAAACATTACAGTCACGTGTACATACAAATATGGCGATTCATATGTTTGCCATCGCATCGATGGCGATGGTAATTTATACTCATTATGTACTACCACCACTACACCCACCACTACTACCACTACACCCACCACTACTACCACTACACCCACTACTACCACCACTACACCCACCACTACCACCACTACACCCACCACTACTACCACTACACCCACCACTACCACCACTACTACCACTACACCCACCACTACTACTACACCCACCACTACTACTACCACCACTACTACCACTGAGTCGAAAGAATTCAGCGGTGAAAACTTAGATACCGCATTAGTGGAATTGGATGGCTTTGTTATCAACAGATCAAAGGGCAATCAGAGGTTGGATTTTAGTGATAAAAGAAAAATTAGACTCAAGCCAAAGGCTGAAAATTGTAAGAAAGATGTACATGTTTCGAGACAGCGATTAGGCTTACATCGTTTGAACTAAAATAAAAAGCCAGTTGTGAGCCATCAAAGATTCGTTTTTCTTGCTAATTTTAACGTACGAGGGGCGTTCAATGTATTCTCGGTATCGTCCTGAAAAAAGACGTAAATTGAATTAAAATAATTTTTATTTTTCAATGTAATCCCCCATTACCCCAATGCATTTATTACATCTCGAAATTATCTTTTCCATACCCCATAAAAATAAACTATCCTCTTTCTCTGAAAAATTCGCATTTATTGCCGCCATGAGCTCTTCATCGTTGGAAAATCGTTTCCCACGAAGGTCTTTTTTCAAATTAGGGAACAAATAATGATCACTCGGGGCTAGGTCCGGGCTATGGGATGGGTGGTTAATTTCTTCGAAACCACAATCTCGCACAGCAGGCTTGGGAACACGCGCCGTGTGGACCGGGCGTTGTCTTGTCGTGAAGAAGCAATACACCGGTGGTCAGTTTCCCCTGAACCAACAGAGAGGTGGGACATCTCTGCTATAATTTTGATCTTCATTCGGGCATTCTCCAGTATCAGCTTCTCAATTTTTTTTAACGTTTTTGTCCGTAGAGGCACTAACCGGGCCGCCCGAGCGAGTGTCGTCTTCATTTCTCTCTCTGCCCCTTTTAAATTCACTTGACCCATTTTGAACCGTAGATAACGAAGATGGCAGAATCTTGGTAAACAGCCACCATCTCATCGTGAATAGTTTTTTGACTTTTCCTTGTTTGGTAAGGAATTTATGAACAGAGCGCGGTGCTCGATTTTCTTCAACTTTGTCACGTTAGCCATTCCAGTTGTCATTGACTAAGGATAACTACCGCAGTGTCTCAAGACGAAAGTCTTTGACCAGTGCGTGTTGCCAGTGATGACATATGGCACTGAAACGTGGTCGCTCACAATGGGCCTTATTAGAAGGCTGAAAGTCACCCAAAGGTCAATGGAGAGGGCTATGCTTGGAGTTTCCCTGCGGGATCGAATCAGAAATGAAGAGATCCGCAGGAGAACCAAGGTAACCGACATAGCCCGAAGAATTGCCAAACTTAAGTGGCAGTGGGCAGGGCACATTGCTCGCAGAACAGATGGCCGATGGGGCTAAAAGGTTCTGGAGTGGCGACCGCGTACCGGAAGGCGTAGCGTTGGAAGGCCTCCCACAAGGTGGACCGACGACCTTGTGAAGGCCGCAGGAACTCGTTGGATGCGAGAAGCACAAACCCGGTCGAAGTGGAGGTGCTTGGGGGAGGCCTATGTCCAGCAGTGGACGTCTTTCGGCTGAAATGATGATGATGATGATGATGAAGGATAACTACCAAACTAATGATCACAACTATATGAAATTTTACCTTTATACCCTTAGATAATGTCATTAATTAATTAATTTGTCAAATTAACCACATCATTAGTAAATCACCCTGATACCGAGAATACATTGAACGTCCCTCGTAGACTTGGGTGTAAGTCACTACATAGTATAAAACAAAGTCGCTTCCCGCTGTCTGTCCCTATGTATGCTTGGATCTTTAAAACTACGCAACGGATTTTAATGCAGTTTTCAGCAATAGTAAGAGTGATTCAAGTGGTATCCTGGGCACCATACTGGGTACTTTTTATCCCGGAAAAGTATCTATCTATATAAATAAAAACAAAAGGCCTGACTGACTGACTGACTCATCAACGCCCAGCCGAAACCCTTGGACCTAGAAAGCTGAAATTTTACACAATGGTGCCCTTTATAATGTAGACAAGGAATAAGGAAGGATTTTTCTATATTCAACCCCTAAGGGAGTTAAATAGGGGATGAAAGTTTTTATGAAAGTCCGTCAGTTTTAAAGTTAGGATCTTCAAATTTTGTGTTTAGGCTGACGATTGAAAATTAATTTATACGTGTCTCAGCGTTTTTGATAATTCCACCCCCCAAAGGGTTAAAAAGGGGGATGAAGTTGTGTATGAAAGTCCGTCAGTTTAAAAGTTAGGATCTTCAAATTTTGTATTTAGGCTGACGATTGAAAATTAATTTACCCGTGTCTCAGCGTTTTTGATAATTTCACCCCCAAAGGGGGATGAACGACCTGACTGAGATATCAACGCACAGCCTAAACCGCTGGTCCTAGGGACATGAATTTTGGAGGGTGTGTTCTTTGTGAAAAGTAGGTATCCAATAAGTAGGGGTTTTTGGAAATTCAACCTTTAAGGGGGTGAAAAGGGGGATTTTTTTTGTATGAAAAATCTTATTTCTTGAGTTAATAATTTTGAAACTTGGCACGAATACTTATATAAGTAAATTATGAAGTTTGGCATTTTTCGTTTTTCTATACTACCCCCTAAAGCGGTATTGGGGGTGTCAAAATTTGTATGGAAGAATTTTAATGCGTTATCCGATTTACTCTAAACTCAGTTTTCCGATTTACTCTAAACTCAGTATTTACACTAAAGACTAAAAATAAAGAAAAACGTGTATCAGGGTTTTTCGAAAATCTACCCCTAACTGCGTGAAAATGGTAGTTAATTTTACAGGGGAGGATTTTACTGCGTGGCTTGACTAGCTCGAAAATTGGTATAAATAATCTTTGAGTCAAGTTATATACAAATCTTAAACGATTTTTCATAATTCCACTCATGTTGGGCTGAAAAGCAGGAATACAGTTTATATGAAAAATCTTATTCATTTGGTTAATAAACTTGAAACTTGGCATGAATATTTACCTAAGTAAATTATGAAGTTTGGCATTTTTTGTTTTTATAAACTACCCCCTAAAGGAGGATTAGGGTGGTGGGTGTCAAAATTTGTATGGAAGGATTTTAACGCGTAGTCCGATTACCTCGAAATGCGGTATTTATACTTAAGACCAAAAATAAAGAATAACGTGTATCAGGGTTTTTCGAAAATCTACCCTTAACGGGGTGAAAAGGGGTAGTTAATTTTACTGGGAAGGATTTTACTGCGTGGTTTGTTTAACTCGAAAATTGGTATAAATAATCTTTGAGTCAAGTAATGAACACATCCCAAACGATTTTACGAAATTCCTTCCCTGTGGGGGTAAAAAGCGGGGATACAGTTTATATGAAAAATCTTATTTATTTGGTTAATAAACATGAAACTTGGTAATATTTGGCTCAGTAAATATAAAGATTGTCACTTTTAGTTTAAAAAAAAATACCCCTTACAGAGGATTTAGGGGGTAACAAAGGTTAGAAAAATATGTAACCCGCTGTCGGATTAACTCGAAACTCGGTACTACTAAAACAAAAAATAAAACAAGTATGTGTTTTAGGATTTTTCAAAATTCGACTCTACCAAGGTGGAAAAGGGTAAAGTAATAAAGTTTTATTACTGCTTGCTTCCATTAACTCGAAAATGGGTATGGGTCTTTGAGTCAAGTTATGAACACATCCCGAACGATTTTTCAAAATTCCACCCCTGTGGGGGTGAAAAGCGGGGATACAGTTTATTTGAAAAATCTGATTCCTTTGATCTATAAACTTAAAAATTGGCCCGAATACTTATTTATCTAAATAAATGATACAAGATCATACCTACATACATTTTCGAAATTTTTAGAGGAAAGTACGAATTTCACGCGGACGAAGTCGCGGGCAGAAGCTAGTTATAAAATATAGACTTATAATAAATTTTAATCGTTACTTTAATTAATCTCAAGATAACCTATTACAACAAAATTCAAGAAGATAATGCCCGCCGGTGGTTCGTCTTCGATGTTTTTTTTATAACATCGTCCGCGGCGGTTGTTCGTATGATTTCAAAATGTTGACACCGTCGTCCGGTAGAGTGTGCTGTCTCGCTGCCACCGGTCGTTGTGTTGCCAACACGGCCATGCTGCATCGTGCCTGCCCCAGACACGCCCGCTCACGCCTGGTAAACAGGCACGTGACCGCTACTGTGATAATGCACTGGAAACACAAACAATTTATATAATTAGTATATTGTTACATTGTCTCTCCAAACTGACTCGGTCATCATGACGTCCAACAGGGACATTTAGTTATTTAACTTAACCTTAATGCTTAGAGCATTAATGGTTTAATGCTCTAAGCCTGAATGCGAAGAACTCCCTTTAGACTTAGGTCGATCAACACATCAAGGAGTCGTTTATCTCCATGATTCTCGGTCTCTAGGCGTTCCTTTAGGCTTAGGACATGTCCGTCTACCTCTACTAGGTGCTCCTTTACACTTAGGATACACCTTAGATAGGTTTAAATTATTGATCCGAGAATCAAGTGATTTCCAATCCTCGTTGCCATCATGATGCCAGAAGTTAAGTATTCAGTTTGGTGTTTTTAAAATAATTTACCATTTTTTTTTACCATTTATGTACACACATTAACATACAAGAAAAAAACAGAACAGAAAAATAGGTACAAAGGTGATGCTTATTTCAGAAGAAATCTCTTCCAGCATACCTGCGATAGGACAAGAAATAAAGAGATGTAGACAGCGTGTTAACACATTCACTTCGGCTGCGCTAGATTAAAACTTACTTCCAGTGCTGTACAAGTCACATACTTCCCGTATCAAGAATGCCTGATATGCGTTACGACGTCTATTTTCCCGTACGTAGTCCTGACTTCAAACCTCCACAGAGACATGGAAAGTCCACAGCTGATTTTTTTTGTTGTACCAATCAATAGGATACATC
The DNA here is from genome assembly GCA_945859645.1 of Amphipoea oculea. NCBI lineage: Eukaryota > Metazoa > Arthropoda > Insecta > Lepidoptera > Noctuidae > Amphipoea > Amphipoea oculea. The sequence goes on along the minus strand of OX243891.1, from coordinate 9,347,269 downwards.
CTTGTGTATACACAGCTGCAGTCGCACGGGGTTCTAAGTAATATCAATAAAGTTACAGGTATTTTTGGAAATGATTGATTTTACGGGAAAATACTTGTCGTGGCGCATACAACAGTCATATTGCTAGGGATGGGGTGTACTCGTAATAAGTAAAATATTTTTTTGTTTCAGATTTATTATTTATTGTTTTGAAGTTGGCGTTTGGAAAATTTTAATATTTCCATCGGTATTTCTACATGTAAAACACGTTGGTGTATTAAACTGTGAAAACTCATTTCTTGAAAACTTACTTTGGGGTGTTGACAACAGTTCAGACACCATTTCAGAATTTAGTGATGTTTCGAGCGCTGGTACTAGATTACTCACAGAAATGTTGTCCAGGGATAATGAATCAGGATCAGTCTTTTTATTCTTATTAATTACTAGATGCGCCCCGCGGTTTCACCCGCGTAAGTTTCGATCTCTTGGGAATATCAGAATAAAAAGTATTCTATGTCCTAACCTTGGTAATGGTCTAACCATCCTCCGTTCAGCCGTTTGAGTGTGAAGAAGTAACAAACATATAAGCACACACACACACACTCACAAACTTTCGCCTTTATAATATTAGTGTGATAGTGTGATTACTTCTTCTAATATACGAAATTCACTTCCTGTTGATAGACTTAAAAAAATTTAACTGGTTTTTTTTGTACTAACTAGATGGTTTGGGATTCGGTAAACTGGAACCAGTACTTTGCACAATAATGTTTCTAGCCTCTTTACCTTCTGTCTTTACACCTTTCCCCATAATAAGTTTTTTACGTGAACGTTTCATTGTTTATGTACAATTTACCTACTTAGGCGTGACGAATAAAATATTGCGTTCTTGGGCACAGCACTACGACTAACTGAAGCTCCGCGCGCGCGCATGTTCAGTGCGGTACGAGGCCTTGGATACGGCCAAATAGTTCCCGTATCGCACTATTGTAAAATAATTACCTTTCTGTGCGTTACGAAAAAATAATTCCCGTACATTTTTATTCATAAATTTTAATACATTTCAAGCAAGGACACCGGCAATGTAGGCGTCTCTTTTTTACTTGTACAAATACTTGAAAAAATCACCCCCGCACGGAGTGCAAAACAAGGACAACTAGCTGCCGCACAGAGCAGAACTCAATTACAACCAAATACTTCCCGTAACGCAGTGAATGTGTTAAAGAGTAAAGGAGACAAAAAATAGGTACATAAAATCTAAAAAACAATTCACTTAATAAAACTAAACAAATAATACAAGAATATACTTACATATAGGTATACAAATAAACATACATACTTCTAAAATAAATAACACTAGAATGTAAATAAAATAATTAAAATACATACACAGCTATGATAGGGTGGAGAGATACTTAGTGTTCTTTCACTCTTCTTTTAAAAACTGCAATAGTTTGGCAGTCCCTAATTGCAGGCGGTAGTGTATTCCACAGCCGCACCGCGTGCACTGTGAAGGAGTAGGAATAGAAGTCAGTGGAGTGGGGAGGGGACTTAAGGAGCTTTTTAAGATGCGACCTGCAAGGCGCATCTGAAGGACGGGCGTAGGAAAAACGCTCCCGCAGATAGGAAGGTGTTTTAGGATTGTGAAGGAGATTGAATAGCAGACACAATATCCGAGAGTTCCTGCGAAGTCGAATGGGGAGCCACTTGAGTATCTTGCGAAAGTTGGAGACGTTATGAAATGTGTAATAGTAGATTGTACAACTAAGGCATAAAAGAAGCTATTTTACCCCGAGACGTTTATATCCACGCGAGCCGCAGGCGAGGGTGGATAGTTAAGTCGAGGGGTAAAATGGCTCGTTTATGCCTGAGTCTGCTTTTCACTTCGATTGCGAGAAAATGAAACAGGCATAAAGTATACAGTACATAATTAATCAAAAATGTTGCAAAGCATATCTCTAATTCCCGCCACCACAGATAAAACACCAACCAACCACGAAACTTTTTAAGTTTTTTTTTTTAATTTCAACATTTGTCATTCAACTTGGGTACTTCATACTGCCAAGTCATAAAAACGTTTCGTTGCGTTTTTAAATAATAAATGACAACTATTTTACCTGATTTTATTAAATTAACGATAGAAAACACGGAAGTGGTATAAATTAAAGAAAATGAAATAAATCACGACTTTAATCTGCGAAGTTTTATTGCGCGTGTGGCTGTTGGGCCTGATTACCTGTCTCAGAAAAAAAAATTACTTTATGCACTAGAACATAAAAAGCGATTTTATGTCGCCTGAGCACAACATAAAGACGAACTTTTAGAGCATGAGAAGTGAAAACAATTATTATTGAACTAATCAAGTTTTTTTTTTTAAATCTTTCGCACACAAATAAAAACTTAAAAGAGAGAAATATCATGAGACAATTTTATTTCGTTTTACCCACCTATAAGATGAATAATATAATTCCTTGCCAACACATTCCAACGGATCGAGCAGCTGCGTCAGCATTTTTGGGCTCGTTGGAGTAAAGAGTTTGTGTCCGAGCTGCAGCAAAGGACCAAGTGGCATACCTGCAAGGACACGCTAAAGTTGGGTTCTTTGGTCATCATAAAGGAGGACCACCTTCCTCCTCTTAAATGGAAACTGGGAAGAGTCGTCGCCGTCAATCCAGGATCGGATGGAATTGTTCGTGTGGCTGACGTCAAAACATCCGCTGGAGTCGTCAGGAGAGCCTTTAATAGGATTTGCCCACTGCCCGTTGATTCTGCGTCTGGTTGAAAGCTGACTATGGAAATTATACAGACACAAACTAGGTGATGATAATATAAAAAAACTAAAAGCTTAGCTCACGCTCCTCGCCTAACGTCACCTGAGGCCGGCCCGGCGCAGCAGCTGGCTGTGGGTAGGACTTCGCTCCGATCACACGGTGACACGGCAGACGGCCCGACGCGCGACGATGCGTTTCACGAAGAGATCGGCCTGGAATGTTCGGCGAGGTGGGTGAAAAATATGCTTATAGCACAGTTATAAGCCTGTTGTGAAACACGGATAAAACTATGATAATATCATAAGAAGATAATGTAGCCCACTATTAGGTATATTCGTATGGACAGTAAAAACGTTTGCCAATAGATAATGTGAATTTAGGTAGATACCGGTAAACTGAGGTTACTTTGATCAATTTTGAACTTTAATTGACTGTAATTTTTGAATGTGTGGTTCTAAAAAAATTTAAAAAAAATGTAATACTTAATCGGTTTTTATAGTTCTCTCTGTAAAAGTAAAAAAATAAAAATAAAAAAATCGATTAGTTTTTCAGAAAAAAAAAAATAAAACAAAGTGATCACAGTTAAATGATTCTGGGGTTACTTTGGAACCCCCCGTTTTTAACATAGAATCTGAAAGTAGCCCCAATAAATCATTTTATCTGGTAAAAATCGGTATTGATAAAAAAACTTACCTTTTTTTGCATGAAACAACGTGTCATCACCAGCGCACCCGCAAAAAGGATTGTGACAGTTTACCAGTGTAGTCATCCGAAAAAAAAATCTACCAAAAGTTGTTCCGCTTTACGCAATTTGCAATTTTATGTCGATAAAAAGTTTCTATCAAAGTAACCCCGGTTTACGGTGCTATATGACCTGCGTATGGTGTATTGATGTGACTGTTTTAAGTCACTACAAGACTACAGACACCAAGGCACTCTTAAAAGCTATTTTAAATAGGTATTGGAAGGATTTATGAAGGTTATAAAAGGTAAGGGTAAGTAGGTAACAGGGAATTCACAAGGAAAAATGGACTATACTTAGCTGCATTGGCCGATGCTGCGGTACGATGCTGAATGCTGATCGTTGACAGGCGGTGGCTGCAATGGCTGGTACACCTCCAAGGAACCCAGGTATGATGCTTGATTTGGATGAAAAGTAGCTGCGCCGCAATGGCTACACCGGCAGCGCGTGGTCGCAATGATCGAACTTGTTTTTTACCAAAATTACAGGTCTGTCCTGGTCGCCAGATGTTGGGGCTTCAAGTATCTTCAATGAAACTCCCGTATCGAGGTAGTGGTTTAATTAGGGGTAAACACTGTATTTTTACAATTATTATTGTAAAAGCTTCGACGATGGTGAAAATTTCGACTGACAATTTGTAATTAATGAAGGTAGGTATATGTAAAATAAAAAATACACGTACGAGGCGCCTGGCCCTTTAAATTAGCAAAACGTGACGCGCACTGAACGTATTCACAATTAAACCAGGCGTAAACAAGTATAGTTAGGAAGGCAAGTAAATCATTCAGACTCTCGACAGCTTGAATGATTTTGGGGGGATCATGACCCCCACGACCCCCCCCCCCTCGGACCGCGCATGCTTATAACGCAAGCACACAAATAAGCAAAGGTAACATTTGTTCACCCTTGCACCTTTACCTTTACGATTAATTATGTAAAAAGGTCCAGCAAAATCTATACCCACTGAATTGAATGGAAAATCTGCATTCACACGTTGTGATGGCAAATCACCCATTTTAGGATAAAGAGTTTTGCCTCGGACACGACAACATCGGACGCAATTGTGAACTGTGCGTCGAGATAACCTTCAGCCATTTAGCGGCAATACAGTTTCCCTTACGAGTATCATTGATAACCAGAGGTCGGAGTAGGTAGATTGATTTTATATACTTGCGTCAAGATATATATAATATGGACATGCCATTTTATCCATTCCTTTCTCACTATGGAATCATTATGGAATAAAATAAAATAAAAAACATACAGATAGGCTAATAAAATCGTTTATTATATGAACACCCAATGAGTCATACAGGATACTTGCTTCTGATTAGTCGTTGCGTGCGGTCAATGCGTTGTGAACATAGATGAACATGAGATAAAGAAACAAAAGGCCCTGTCTAAGTTTTGTCAAGCGTCATTTCTAATTCAACAGTAAGGGACAAAATACGGTGTAACTATTCCAAGGTATTTTTGTATAAAATAAAATACTGATTTCTTTCACCATTAGCTAACACTGGCAGCGTAGATTGATATTAATAATACGTTTTTCACCTTAAACACAAATTCGTGCTAATTTCAAAATTCCGGAACAAATCCAAACTTAATATTATAAATGCGAAAGTAACTCTGTCTGTCTGTCTGTCTTTTCTTCACGCCTAAACCGCTGAACCGATTTAGATGAAATTTGGTATAGAGATAGTTTGAGTCCCGGGAAAGGACATAGGATACTTTTTATCCCGATATTCCCACGGGATCGAGAATTGCGCGGGTGAAACCGCGGGGCGCAGCTAGTATCACAATAAATATGAAGTTCCGGTATTTTGGAGGCATATCCATATTATCATCTACGTTTGACGTCATCGACCTTAAATCAATCTACCTACTCCGACCTCTGTTGATAACAACAGCCGCGGGCCAGCATGCACGTGCCGTAAGCCGTAAATGTTCTCTATCAAATAAAAGTTAATAAACGTAACGTTAGTTAATATTAACGTGGCTTTCCGGTAAATATCCAGTTAATTCATCCATGACAAGCATATTAAAAGTAACATCAAACTGATTATAAATTGATTGCAATTTAACAATGCAGCTCTCCTCCACCGTATTAGACACGTGTTTTCCGATACCTATAATATTGATACTAGTTATTGGAATGGAATCAAGAGATAGTTTATCTCTTAAGGATTTTGTAATAAAACTGCCTTGGCTACCACAATCGAGCAATGCACGTACTGTTTCATAATTAGGATTATGAACTTCAATTAAAGCAGTAGATAAGAGTACATTATTAAATTATTACTCCGATGAGTTAACGTTTATAGAATCAGATTCTGAATGTGCATGATTACTATTAACTGCCTCGCTAGGGTTATGCAGGAGACGATAATGTTTTTGTTTACAATCAGGGCATGGTCCAAATCCACAAGGCTTTGCTGGATGACCCTGTTTAAGACCATTTGAACAAAGTTTATATTGATTTACATCTGCCCATTTTTCTTGTATAGTTTTGTTTTTGAAACTAGGGCATACTTACATATATTTTATGATTTTGACTGCAGATTATGCATACGAATGAGTGTGAATTGTATTTATTAGTAGCTGTTGCTGTCTTTATAAAACATTTCTGAAATTTATCCTGTTATTATTAGGATTATTTTGTGTGTTACTATTCGAACGAATTTGATTATTTGGATACTGTGAACCCTTTTGGTGGCTGTTATCTGTTTTATTAATATCTAAAGCCTCAAGCACATCAGCGCGATCTATCAAAACCTGTTTAAAGTTTTCTAAGGTTGGAATATCATTACCAAGCTGGTTTCTGAATTCCTCCCATTTTAGAAGTGTATTATTGTCTAATTTTGAAGTTAAATTAAATATGACACACATATCCCAAATCAGTGGGCATTCCTAGACTAGATAATGCTCTTAAGTTCTTTGTAACATGGTCAACTAAAAATCGTAATGACTTTACAGTTTCCCTGCTAAATGAACGTATGTTAAACAGTGAATTCATGTGATGATCAAGCAGCAATCTTTTATTATTGTAACGATCACACAACAACTTCCAAGTTTCCTTGTAATTTTCAGATGATACTTCAAGGTTGGAAATTTGAGTGCCGCGTCTCCTTCAAGCACACCCCGGACACTCCATACAACGCTCGCAAAATAATTACCTACTACCACTACATTGACAAATGACGTTTGTATACGTGTAAATGTGTGCGTGAAATCTAGTAGGGCTGCCGGCTGGCTGGCAGTACTCGGCAGTAGTGCGCATAGATCAACATACTAATATAGATGGGTAACTTCGGCTTCGCTCGAGGTCGCGAAAGTGCTGCCATCTAGTAGTTGCTTCATGAACTAAAGCTACTGCACTACATACATACATATATAGCTATAAAGTGCAGCCGTACGTAGGGTACCCAGCTTCTAGTTATTAATTTGTTATATTGCATTGTTTTCATAAATTTGTGTTTTCAGGGTAACACAAATCTTGAAAACAATGCATGACATTTTTCTTAAAGACAAAAAAAAAACAAACTCAAATTCAAAAGCATTTATTTCAATTAAACCAATTACAGGCACTTTTGAATTGTAAAGGGTCGGTCAGTCAGAAAGATGAAGCTAGTTTCCCATTCCAAAGCGCAGGTACCTATGGAGAAGAACGGGCAAGAAACTCCATGGACACTCTTTTAAATCAAAATAATATGGTTACAAAGTCTTGGTTACATCATTCATGTTAAAAATTATACATGTGAGAACGATATGCAAATAAATAAAATAAAATAAGCCATGGCAGCAAAGAGATGACCAGTCCCTACTGACGGCGCCCGTTCACGGACATGACGCATGTATTAGCACCATTCAGTTCCACCATTTTGAAGGGAGCTAAATGATCCAACACATGCGCCACCATCAGCGAGACATTTGAGTGAGCATGACATACTCTCAGCCGCCAGAGCACATTCAAGTCAATGAAAGACGTACCCAGTAAATGGTAGCTTTATAGTATGTACATAGTGCTCACACATGTGCTATGCAATTATACAATACTAGGAGATTGAATTTATACAATGCAAAGATAGACTTACAATCTTCAGCGGCTCAGTATTTTCGAGTGTTAATCAATTAGTTGTGGTTGTGGAGCAGGACCAGCATTGAGCCAGGCATTTTTATCAGCGATGTAATCCCCTAACTTATAATAATATTATAAGTTAGGGGATTACAAACATTAAACGCACAGCAGGCAGGCATATTATGCCTGCCTGCTGTGCGTTTAATACAAGACTTGAATTTTGTCTCATTCAGTTGAAGAATGTGGGGAGGTATTTTGTTATACTTAACAATGTTATGATTTTAGTTTTTATTTCGGGTCTTATGAGTTACATAATAATTATGAGCTGCCACTTTCATTTCATCACTTTCATCCCAAAACGTGGTTTTTCCAGATATCAACTGGTTCACGTCTTTACACCAATTGTTCAAAAAGAACAATATTATTTTTTTTACCATATATTTTATTAATGAATTTCTATGATTCTCACATGTAATAAAATTGTAGTTGATATTTATTGATAAAACTAGTTCTAAATATGCGTTTATATTTTTGATTTGACATTTTGTCTTTAAAACTTCTGTAACTATATTCTCTGAAATAAAAAAAAATGAAAATGCTTCACGACTTGGGTAAGAAAGCCAAGTTTTGGTGCTATCATATTCTTTTATTTTAATATATTTATGATAGTCTTGCATTTCTTCAGACTCGAAATCATGTCTACAGGTTTGACAATCCTTATAAATATTTTTTTTAAAAGATATATGAGCCACCCGCTACAGTATGCTACTGCTGCACATTTTTCTTTATTTTCGGGATTTGATAACAAATTTTGTACATCTGCATCCCTTATACACAAGTGTTCCTCAGCTATTTCAAAATTAATATTGCTTGTTTCTGGTTGGGGCTGGTCCTCAGTTAAAATTTTTTTTAATGAATGTAGTAGTTCAAAATTGTCTTCTTCACAATTTGCCCCAACCGATTTGTATGATGTTATATTACATATCAGTAGTGATTTATAAGCATTAATAAAAGCATGAGCACTTGGCATATTATTGCGGAGACCATGTGCTCTTACGGCCCCAAAGAAATTTTCTAAGGGGTCTTGATTAATATGGCGCAGCAGTATCGATTTCAAACCTGCAGAATGCAAATCCTTTGTCAATGCGAGAAAAGCTTCGATACTTTTTACCCAACTCGTTAAAGACGGCACAGTTGCTCTGTTACCAGTTTTAGTGATGAAAGTCATGGATTTCAATATCGGTAAACTTTTATACCACAAACTGTGATGTGGAGATTGCCGAGTTACAGCACATCTATAAATTTTTCCTAAGTCAGGTTTATGGAAATTGCCATTGACTGAATCGAACAATTTATCGAAGAATAAAATGAGATCGGCTGTATCCACACTTTTCTTCGGGAGTCTCCCTTCATCTGAAAAGAAAAAGTTTTAATTAACATTCATCGTGATTTTATGCATTGAAAAGGAAAGATTCACTAACTACATGGCCAGACTAAGGTTTAACGTCGTTACATAACGCGTTAATGAACATTAATCACTAACGCAGAGCTTAGGCTCCAAAGAAAACAATATAATTTGTAGCTTCAGTAGTAGTACTGAAGCTACAAATGGAAAGTGCAAATGTACTGTTAGTAAAAATGATCAATGAAAAAACAAACCTGCCAAGTATCCCATAGTCAGGCCAACGGTGTTGCTAAACACTTGTGTGCAGAGTTTGACTCTCATTTTTGGTATAAGTTGAGGATAGACATGCTCAGCTGTTAACTTGGTCATAAGCTTAACCCCTCTGTACTTTGGTCCTCGTTTATACAATGCTTCTATGTGTGACCAGGAAGCTAACTTTGTTTTACCATCTTCTTTAAACTGTAAATCTTTCGTCAGTAGGTTATTTCTAACGCCCTTCATGAGATGAGGTGGGTCATAAATTGGGTAAATTTTTTATGAATCTATCTCAAAAAAGCCTCCAGGATAATTTTTGCCACATCTTAAATAATTACCTTCAGTTGCCTTCATCAAAAGGTTAAGTGCTGCCATATTGGTTGCACCTTGGTCACATACTGTTGCAACCACTTTTAACCCAATGCCATTCAAAGAATTAATAATGTTTTTTAATTGCTTGCTTAAATCTGCCGATTTACTGCTTCCTTTACAAAATGAAAATAAGATAGGTTGTTTGTATTTCTTACAAATACCCCTTATCATAAAAACACACACATGGTCACAGAATATCTTCGATTTCTCTTCTCCATTATCAATAAAACCGTGGATAATGTCATTGGTCTTGTCATAAGATAAATTAGGTGCTATGGCCATTTCGTCAAAAATCAGACAGCAATACTTGTGACGGGCGGGCATTTTTTCTACTTTTTTTTTTAAATGTTGAAATATTATTTCATTGAATCCTGGCTGTAGATTTATTTTGCAAAGCAATTTCTCTAGAGTTTTTCGCTTGGGAAGTATGCACATCTGACCAAGTATTCGGTATGCTCTAGGGGAAGGCTTGTATAAAGATAAACAGAGAACTTTCTCATCTAGACTAAAACGTCTCCCTGCAGGTTTCTTTGCAAACTGTTTGATCTGCATTGTGAAAAATGTCTGAGCTGCTGGTGTCATTTTTTCTTTCACCATTTGATAAGCAGAAGATTTCATAATTTTTTCTGCCATCATCATTTGCATTTTTAGCGTTTTGTTTGTATTGCGAGCTTTGCGCAGTTTTGCTTTTACTTCAGATATTATGTCTTTCAGCTTCTTTTCTGTTGCAGTCAAAGGCATGGAAATCTTATAACAACCTGAAAAAATAAAAACAAAATTATACATTGGGTATTATTTAGAATATATTATAATACTTATAGAATATTTATTTTTAATTTTCTAAAATAAATATTCTATAGGGGCTCGTGGCTTAATAATAACAGCTGCACAGGTCGACCAATCAGGTTATAGACCAAGAGCTAGTGGACCGTCCGAGTAACGGTATGTCTGTAAGGCTAGAAATTCTTATGGTGATGAGTCATAGCATGCTAAGTACAATAACAATCACCTGGCACGCCTCAGCCCTGCACGTCATCAACCCCTATACTTATGAAAGTGTAGGAAACATTTGAAAAAAAATCTTGTTCCTGTAAGCTTGAAATTTTTATACAATTTTGTTTATTCGTTATAGAGTTAGAAAAAAAATTGGCAGGTGTTTTCGATTAGCGCAAGTACCTGACAGGTGAACCTAAAGGTGTAATATGTACTTATAAATTAATAATGTACGAATTCATAATGTACGAAAGATGATTAAGATGATGAAATCAGCAATGAAGAATTATATGATAACGAAGAAAGTAATGATGACATATCAGATGATGAAGATTAATTTAAAAGACTTATGTACATTATGTTACAACTAATAAAATACATTTTACCCATAATTTTTATTTTTACTTAATGTAATTTACATCAACGATATGAGATTTCACGCTACGCCTCTTACCCGCACTCCCATAGCATCTTTCCCCTCGCCTGTCAAGGACTTGTGCTAGCCAGAACCGCATGTCATTGTACCAACTTACTTTAAATCGTTTAAAGAAACACATCTATAAATTTCAACTTTACAGAATAAACTTTATTTTAATTTATAAGTACATAATACACCTTTAGGTTCACCTGTCAGGTACTTGTGCTAATCGAAAACACCTGCCAATTTTTTTTCTAACTCTATAACGAATAAACAAAATGGTATAAAAATTTCAAGCTTACAGGAACAAGTTTCTTTTTCAAATGTTTCCTACACTTTCAAAAATATAGGGGTTGATGACGTGCAGTGCTGAGGCGTGCCAGGTGATAGTTATTGTACTTAGCATGCTATGACTCATCACCATAAGAATTTCTAGCCTTACAGACATACCGTTACTCGGACGGTCCACTAGCTCTCCTACTAGCAACGCTTGCCGCGGTTGGTCTGTGGATGGGTGACCATCTTTACATACTGAGACCACTCTGTGCCTCGGAAAATACGTTAAGCCGTTCAAACTCAAACTAAGTTGAGTTTGAGTTGGACTCTGTGCCTCGGAAAACACGTTAAGCCGTTGGCCCCGGTTGTCATTCGTGGATCTTTGACAGTCGTTACGGGCAGTCAGCCGACCAGATGTAGCCGTACCATTGCCCGTATTTCACAAAGAGAGAGTTGTCGTACACATTTCTTAGATTTAAAAATTCTTACAGTACCCAGTCTCTACGTTCTAGTCCTTCTGACTAATCTTAAAAAGTACATACATGAATATGAGACGGATGAGGAAATACTGGTTAGAGAGAGCACATGCAGAAAGGAATTGAGGAATAAGATAAATCCTCAATTCAACATTGTGAAGCACAGTTCAAAATATCAAGCAGTGCAATTATTCAATAAGTTACCACTACAATTAAAAAGCTTGATTTATACATCTGCATTAAGACAAAGCTTCAAGCATTCCTACTAGATAAGTGTCTCTACTCTAAATCGGTTCAGCGGTTTAAGCGTGAAGAGGTAACAGACAGACACACTTTCGCATTTATAATATTAGTGGGTATTATTTTGAACATCACTAATTGTTTACAAATCTTACCTACATCAATATTCATTACTTATCATTAGTATTTAATAATTATGTTGCTTTTTATTTACCTGGACTCGAAGATATGTCTGTGTCCATTTGAACTGGTCTGGTAGAGACGGCCGTCTCCATTTGAAGTAAAGTGGATGGCATTTCACTATTCATTACTGTAATCACACAAGAAAAACAAAATTAAACATTGTATTGTGTTTAGATTACCAACTGCAAAAAATCGAGGTATTCCACTTAGAGCACTGATTTGAACAGCACCTGAGCACTTCCACTAACCACAATGAAACAAAATTTTGTAACGTGCGGTTCGATGGAACATTACGAAATTTTGTTTCAGTGCGGTTAGTGGAAGTGCTCAGGTGCGGTTCGTCCAAGTGTGGTTCAAATCAGTGCTCTGAGTGGAATACCTAAATAAATCTAAACAAAACTGGTCTGCACTATCTTTGGCCGACTGTATAATATTTACCTGGCCTGGAAGATATATTTGTGTCCATTTGAACTGGTCTGGTAGAGGAGGCTGTCTTTATTTGAACTGAAGTAGATGGCAGTTCAATATTCATGACTGTAAGAACATAATAAACACAAATTTAAACATAGGGTTATTTATTCATTATAAAAAACCGGCCAAGTGCGAGTCGGACTCGCGCACGTAAGGTTCCGTACCACCATAAAATACGTGTTAGACCACGCACAATGAAGGGTTCCGTAGTTGGGATGAATTCATCCTAAGAACAAACTTAACATTGTAGTTGAATAACATGTTCTCCCATACATTCCAACTGCAATGTAAGTTTGTATGTACAATATTGGAGATTTTCCATGTCATTTTAAGACCGTAGATGTCCTATAAGTTTTCCTGGAATCTATAGGTATAGAACTATTTTCTGTATTTTGTACCTATTACGGTTCATGAGATACAGCCCGCTAACAGACGGACAGCGGAGGCTTAGTGATAGGGTTCCGTTTCGAGTGGCCATTGCTGTTTACATCTTTGGCAAATTTGGCGCGGCCGGACTTTACAGTTTTACCCCTACCAAAACTTGCCCAACACGCCTAAACCTTTACATTTTACAAATAATAACAAGTCTTCTATTAATATTATAAAAACCCTCCCAATAATTTGATGGCCTTGATGCTTTCTATTATTATAAGTTTATGTAATGTATCATTTACCTGGCCTCGAAGATAAATCTGTGTCCATGGGAATGGGTCTGGTAGAGGAGGCTGTCGCCATTTGAATTGGCGTAGATGGCAGTTCAATATGCCTGTGCTCACCAACACGCACACCTGAAAATTTTAGGGTGATTTTTAATAGGGATGAACACCTTAACCATTTGGGATAATAGGATTTATTCTTAGGAAGCCGTTATCATCATCAATCAAGTTTTACAGAACTTTTGACTACTTTTATGAAGACACAATTTTTCTAATAAAAAAACTGACTAACATTAAATCTGCTTAAAAAACTTCTTCATGAAGTAAGTTTCTATTTTTACATTGCTTAGTTTTGTATTTCACAAAACAAGACATGGTTAGATTATTCACCTTTACTTTTTTCATCAATAAACAGAGTGTAGTTTTTAAAATTAACAAATTTTACCTGGAATTTCAAGTGTTCGAATTGCCAGTGCAGTTAGTTTCATATTTGGAAATATGTAAACATCTTCAAAATGTTTATGACACACTTTTCTGTTCTTACGTATGAATTTATTATCTTCTCCAATAATATCACCTCCAATTTTCATAACCCAAGTGCGAAAACATTCTATTTGAGCAGGATTGTTTGGATTTGGAAACCGGTGCAACGGCAATCCTAAAACATGATAATTAAAAACTTGTTACAAGATTTTCACAAAACATAAAAACGAAAATAATCTGAGTAGGTACTGAACTTGTATCTTGGTTTGGTAAACAATAATGAGTGGCCTGGAGCTATACACTAATGCTCAAATTTAAAATTAAGTACCAACTTTTCTAGATACTTAACATAATTATAATTATTATGTTTAGATATTTGTTACTCCACCATACTTCAACAGCTAAATAGGTTTGGGAGAACACACCTAAGACGACCCACTGACCACACAGGTAGACCATGACCTGGATTAACCTACAGAACACTTTTTAACTCAGTAACAGGTTTCCATGGAATAATTTCCAATCACTAAGCAGACAAAGAATAATAGGAGTAGGGATCTGAGAATTGGTTAAGTAGTATGTTTGTTGCTCAATTACATACTTATTTTATCAGTAAGAATTACAAGTAAGTACCTATGTGGGTAGTTTCAGCATTATATGTGGTAAGATTCAACTATAACAACTTTGAAGTAGGTACCAGTTACTTAAAACGGAAACCATGATATTATTTTAATCTGTCGAGCTCCGCTAATAAGACACAATTGATTTTCTATTGTTTCGTCGCCAATGGCGACGCGCGGTGCTTGACCGGTCGGAAAACGGGAATTCTATAAAATGTCGAAATTCTACACATTGCCGGTGATACGTATAAAAAAATATACTCAGAATGAGACAACTTACCGCCTCCAACTTTCATGGAACAGCCGGGAACACAACAAGACCTTTGAGCCATCGTAGACTTATCGTGTAAAAGTTCACGATTAGTGTTTTATGGCAATCTACACGTAAGGCTGGAGGAACAAAGTTCAACTCAACGTACCGAATGAAAATAAAACCGAGAAAACACGAAAATACAAGAAAATTAACAGGCTATGCGCAAACACATCAACCGAAAAAAAACTTGTGAAATTTCAATGTCAATGGAAAATTCAGAATAATGTCAAATGTCAACGTCACTTTGGGTGCATTCCGAGTTAGGACTATCATCGATATTAGGTTTAAGCACGCTCAAATCGATTATATCGATTACATTCCTAACTCGGAACGCGGCATTTATTGACATCGTTATTTCATTGAGTTTTGGTTAAACTGCCATCTAGTAATAATCCTTTGATAAAATTACAAACAGCATTTTGTTTCTTGAAGCAGCTAACAGATGGCAGTGCTTACGGCGTTCCGTGCCATTTGTTCTAAGTTACCACAGCATGGTAGTGCGTAGGCGGCGGCGGCGCTGTCCGAACGTATGCAACAATGGGGCGCCGCGCGCCGCGACACTAGGTACTCACAGAAATCTAATTAATAACATTTCTATTGTACTACTTTTCAAGTCGAAGAACGTGAAAGAAAGATACATAACTAAGACAATAAAGAGAGAGAGCAATAATTTAATAGTTGGTATGTTAATATTACGGAAGTTTTAATTGTTCTAAAACGAAGAAAACTTGGAAAATAAATGAATAATAGAGAAAATTATGAAAATAAATTATCACAACACTGGCTTAGCTTGTTTGTCTGTAATATACTAGCTTTTATTTTTTATGGGTTTAAAGGATATTTGAGTTGCTGTTCCTTACCTTCTTTCATGTTTCGGGAACCGAAAGAAACTCCTGTCTTTATCGTTCCTCGATGAAGATAAGCATCCAAATAATGCACAAAATACAACCATCGTGATTAACACAAAATATAAAACTTTAAAAAAATAATGTTTTCGTGTCAGCAGTAGGTAGGTACAGCGCTGCGGTTCTTGTGTATGCGAGCGCCATTGTTAAAGAGCAGGCGACGAACACATCGAAGTGCGGGGTGAGGTGCGGTAACTGATGTTAGTGCGGGGAAGGGAGTGGCCTTTCTGTACGGAGTACTTTAAGTATTCTGTGCTTCAAGGTAAAATGTTAGATAATGAAAGTTATGTACCGGCGAGAGTTGCTTATTACGATCAACTAAGTTCAAAAAAGAGTCTCTGAACTCGAGCCACTTAAAATATGCACCGTCAAATGAGCTTTCGAACCTGTGAGGCAGTGGAAAAATAATTCGCAACAACGTGTCGCAACAGCGGCGTTCGAAACAACATAGGGGACCCGTGAGATTCAGATCGGGATTCATGACAGTCATGATTACATGATTGCGTACAGCTGTCTAACAAACCCTTTGCAGTGGCAAGCGCGCTCACCATCTCACCTTCAATTTTGTCCCGCTCCTCAAGCTCTAATGACAGGCTCCATCTGACTTTGCAACTCATCAAATCTAGCTGATAATTGTTCAAATCTACCAAGTTTAATCTTTAATTCAGCTATTTCCACATTTGTTAATGAGTCCGAAGACGATAATTTATCCAAAACGTTTTTAAACTTGGTAATTTGACCCTTAATTGAGCTACGCTTGACGTTAATTCGCGTAATTTCCTTGCATCGGCTTCTTGCGACATTTTTTTTTACAATATAATTTAGTCAAAGCAAAATATGCTAAGTATACTAGACTATCAAGCAGAGTAACTCAACTTCATTTCAGCATAAAAACAATAATCTTATTAAGTTAAATAAAGGAATCACACGCCCCTCAATTCGACGTCACCCGTCGACTAGGAAACCGGATCTAAGCTGCCCACAGTGGCGTGCATTGGTTTTCTAAATAGGTAGGTACTAGGCCGGGTCTAGTCTAGGCAAACGCGGTCACTAATCGGAAAAAAAGTGAGGTCAAAAGTGTGGTTATTTGAGTAGGCATGCATACATTGCGAAGGTCGAATATTATGCGTGAGAGCGTGAAACGTACGTATTTTTCATTTTGTCGTATTAACTTGAACGAGTAAAAGACCAATGACAATGTGCGAATAGTACGGGAGCCGAGTAGGTCGTCTGGCGACTGCCTACTGCCGCGCGTGTTTGTATGAAGATTTTATTTTTTGTTAGGTATGATAATTTAGTGAGTTTCTTAATTATGGGGCACACATACTAAAATGCAATTGACAGGCTTATGGTGATATATCGAGGTAGGCACTGCTTATATGCCTATATGCAACGCACGCCACCAGCACCGAATACAAGTTCTGCTCGTTCCAATGGTGCTAGCGTGATGAGCCGAGGTATCTGGAAAGTTCGGCGAGCAATATTAATAAATGATTGGGAACGTTACAGTAAAACGGGGCTACTTTGACTTCCAGGGTTACTTTGACCAGGCCGATCACAACGCTATGACACGTTCCCCACACCCCGCGCCTCGCGCAATATTACTCGAGGTCACGCACACTTGCTGAGCACACGTGAAAACCGATTTTGGCGCTCTGTTAAAGTAGTTCCAACGCCTGTCAAAGTAACCCTGGAAGTCAAAGTAGCCCCGTTTTGCGGTACGTTCTCGTTTCCTAGAATGGCATGAGAAATACACGATGTCGGTAGATGAAAAAACTAATGAAAATAATATTTTAAAATAGTAATTTAGGATGATTATTTGGATAATTTTCGTGCCAGCTTGCTGATATGGAATACTAATGATGGGCTTTAATGAAATACGCTGATATTATAGTGAGTTATGTAAAACACGTATGTTTGATCAAGTAAAACTTTGACCTTGAATGCTTATTTATTGAACAAGTGGAAGGCACGTTTTTCACACTTTTCGATAGGATTTAGGATAGCTGATGATAGGATTTAGGCAAGGCAATAGGCAAGTGAGTAAGAATGAGGAAGGAAGGGCACTTAACTTATGATGATCCGGTCCACATGAATGTCCCGCAATTGCTTTGTGTCGATACTTTTGCTGCACCGATGCTTAGGTTTCTGGATGTTCGTTGTTTTCAGCTTCACGACGGAAACTCGGCCTTTTGTGGTCTCGAGGGATCACGCCACGTGCCGAATCAACGAACCAATTTGTAGAAATTTTAGTTTTTCGTCCTGTCACGGTCGCCAATTTTTATGTCTATTACGACATAAAGGGTGAAATTATGGTTTGGTTTCTTCAATGATAAAGGCAAATTTTTGGGATTATTTTACAAACTCAAAGCATTTATTTCAATTAAACCAATTACAGGCACTTTTGAATTGTCAAGGGGTCGGTCAGTCAGAAAGATGAAGCTAGTTGCCCATTCCAAAGCGTAGGTACCTATGGAGCAGAACGGGCAAGAAACTCCATGGACACTCTTTTAAATCAAAATAATACGGTTACAAAGTCTTGGTTACATCATTCATGCTAAAAATTATACATGTGAGAACGATGCAGAACGTTAAAAGCGTCCATAATGAAAAGATGAGAAAAAAAAAACAATTCAAAAATTAAATTAAAATAAGCCGTGGCAGCAAAGAGATGACCAGTCCCTACTGACGGCGCCCGTTCACGAACATGACGATTACTTCAAATATATTACAAAAGAACAGAAAATATTTCGACCGCTCGTGCGGGTGGCAAGTTACCAAGTACATTTATAATTAAGAATCAAACGAACTTACCTTGTGAAGTTTGATATCTAATTATACGAGTGTCTTGACCGAAGATGATTACAGTTTACATGCAGCAGCACGCGAGTTGATGCTGTCCTAATCACACTTTTAAAGCTATTTAAATGCTTATTAATTTATTTTTAAATAAATAAATATTAGAAAAAAGGTATTGACTACTTTTCCCCCACTGGAGTGCAACCCGCCATCGCCGTCGGAATCATTGACTCATTTTTTAGTTTTATTTTTTTAATTTTTTTATTGGTCTTGGGTCAATGGGGGGGGGGGAGGGAGTGTAATCATCTTCGGTCAAGACACTCGTATAATTAGATATCAAACTTCACAAGGTAAGTTCGTTTATACTTCGTATCTCTCCCGAAGATGATTACAGTTTACATGCAGATGTTTAGAGCATCAAAAAAAAAAAAATAAACATTGAAGCGATCAATAAATAAGGACTATTTATTCATTTTAGTAACTTTAACATAACGCAGACTTATCTGTCTGTACAATAATCATTAAACAAAAAAAATATTTAACATAATACAATAAAAATAATCATCTAAAGAGTGCATCTATAAATTCAGTTTCGTTAGAGGTAGAAAGATTCTTGTTGTAATATTTTTGGAATACATGAGATGATTCGGTCCAGCCTGCGGCCTTACGAATAACTTCCAGATTGACACCTGGGCCTCAAGTCTGCTATTACAATAGTGTCAGAATGGTCTATCATTGACTTCATAATTGTCGATTTTGACAAGTTTGGTAATCTACTAATATAATGGCGTCATTATGACTTTCCAATGGTCAACCACTGACACTCCATTGAAAGATATGACACTATTGGTAATCTCGTACATAATGACAGATGAATGTTTGGCGTATGCGGTAATCTGCTAAAATTTTGACAGTTCCTTTGATCAATGACCTACCATTGGAACGTTATTGTGCAATCATTGCTTTCTTCAAAAACTTTTTGCATTTGTTAGTCTTTTTATATCGTGTTTGTTTGTGAAATATTATTGCATCCAAGAATGTATTCACTGCGATCAAGTATTCTAATTAAATAAAATTAATTAGAATACTTGATCGCAGTGAATTAAATATTCTAGTAATTTTTTTTTGCATTTTGCTCTTATATTCATTGTAAACTAAAAAAAGAGCATATATTAGATAATAATACAATTTACAGGTTTTATGATGCATAAGTACTTAATTATAAGTACTGTATTTAGGTACTCACTGTGCGCCACTCTGCCGGCGTTTTATTGGGGCAGTCCACCGAAATTGAGTTTAATATTTGGGCGCACTCCATCCAGTACCTTTTCGACGGACTGCGCCCTTCATTGCGGCTGCAATAGCCAAGCGCCAGGTCTTGGTGGTTCTCCAGAAAATCGATAAGAGCCGAAATTTGCTCAATTATCACCATTTTGATTTTTTTATATACAAACACAAAACACAAACAATAATATAAACACTATAAAAATAAACACTTAATAAAAACAAAACATTGAAACGCCGGTCTAATAACAAAAATAAAAACAAAACTGTACAACGTCAGTTAGCGTTAATGTCACATTTGACTTTGACAGCTAAACAGACAAAATAATATTGCAGTTACACATTTAATTAATGTTTTTTGGTGTTTACGAACTTCTTACTACTTCAGATTGCTTATAACACTAATAGATAATTTGTAAAATTAAATATAAATAAAATCTAGCATGAATAAATGTTCAAATTTAGTAGTTTTTCGAAAATAATTACTACTAAAGGGTTTTATAATAATGGCAATACAGCAATGTCATTCTACTACAATTCTATTACGAGATCATTGACCGACCAATGATCGACCATTATGAATTTAGCAGATTACGAACTTTTAGCAAAATGACAATGCGATCGTGTTGGAAATGACAAATTTATAAAAATAGCAGACTTGAGGCCCTGCTCTACGAGCGGCAGACGTGGACGCGTGCCTTGTACTGTGCGCACCATACAGATTTACATCTATGCCACTCTTTTCTAAAATTTGTTTTACCCAGTGCGACAAAGTTTGAGAACCCACTTTTTTGTGTGGTTTTTGATAACTTATAAATAGAGAATCTTCTTGACAACGTAAGCAAGCAGTTTTATCCATATAATGTTTGAGGGTTAAAGCTGGGCAAATCTTAGGGTTTTCTATAATATAAGGTAATATAATCAATGGTTGGTAAGCGCCTGGCCTTGAGGTTTTTATTAAATCTTGAATTTTTATTAGAATTTTTTCTGAATCATAAGTAATATTTTTGAAGTGAAACTTCTTTAGGCGCGCTTGACTTGGGGAGTAAACTGGCGAATGCGTTACGAAAACGTGTGATCGCGAGTAGGGAAGGTACGTAAAAAATAGCTGGAAATACCTGGTGTAAAAACCCGGTCCCGGTCGCATAAATATGCGACCGGGTTTTTACACCAGGTATTTGCTTCCAAGTACGCACACCGGGTACCGACTCAAAATACTTGCAAGACTATTAAGTATCTTATACGGCTACTCGCTCAAATACGTAGGTACTCAACCGCGTTAGTTTTCGCAAATGCGATCATGCTCGTTTTGGAACAATTTCGTATGCAAGTATTTTTTACCGACTTCACAAAAAGGAGGAGGTACTATGTTCGGCTGTTTGTATGTTTTTGAAGTGAAACTTCTTTAGGCGCGCTTGACTTGGGGAGTAAACTGGCGAATGCGTTACGAAAACGTGTGATCGGGCGAGTAGGGAAGGTACGTATTTATGCGACCGGGTTTTTACACCAGGTATTTGCTTCCAAGTACGCACACCAGGTACCGACTCAAAATACTTGCAAGACTATAAAGTATCTATACGGCTACTCGCTCAAATACGTAGGTACCACAGAAATCTTAGGCCGTATTCTGTGCTCTCCTGACGGTCAGGACTGACGGTCAGTGCGTACGCACGGACTATACGTCCGTATGCGGACGCGGTCAGTGCTGCTCTGAATGCACGCATGGTTTCTATGGCGATAGCTACGGCAGACCGACGTCAGTCCTGACCGTCAGGAGAGCACTGAATACGGCCTTAATAATTATTAAGATTTCTGTGGTAGGTACTCAACCAAAAATTTTGATTGTCTAACTAAATCGAACTAAATCTGACTATTTTCAATCGTGATTAAAAAGGTGTGGAATAAAATTAGTTGTCATGAATAGAAATTCACACCAACACCTCGACTTCAGGTGCAAAAACAGTACTGTGTATCTTTTTTTTCTTTTGTTTATATCTCGAAAATGGTGCGTCCTATCGCAAAAATAATGAAAATTTCGACCCCCTTTATAAAACCCATGAACTCCTAAAACTCAACATTTAGGTAATCATTTTTCATATTTTCCATACAAAAAGTGAAAAATTCCTTAAAAAACATGCCAAGGCCGCTCCCTCCGCGCCTGCGGCTCTAAAAAACAATTCACGGGGTAGGGCATATAAGTACCACGTGTCGACGAATCGCGATTGTCAAATTCGATTTTTGTTGTGTCAAAATTATTGAAGTGAAACTTCTTTACGCACACTTGACTTGGAGAGTAAGCTGGCGAACGCGTGACGTAAACGTATCTTATACGGCATTACTTGAAAGTATCTCGAGCTCTGGTTTTAGGCCCTGGTTTCTTAAGGTGGACGTACTTGGAAACTCAAACTCAAAGCATTTATTTCAATTAAACCATTACAGGCACTTTTGAATTGTCAAAATTAAGTAGTCGGTCAGTTGGTCAGAAAGTTGAAGCTAGGTAGGTAGGAAGCCCTGGTACTCGATTTTGCAAGTACGACCCATGTCTACGGGCTACGGGCGAGGCGAACGGGAGTTGAGTGGGGGATATAAGCAAGAGAAAGCAGTGCGCGCACACATTTTCTTTCTCTCTTCCTCTCATAGCCAAATACGTTTGAAGTTTCACTTCAGTCGTGTGGTCATAAGCACACTCGGTTTTTTTTTTTTTTTGTATGTTTGTTCATCAAATACTCCGCCAATTGTCGACGGATTTTCAAAAATTTTTTTTTGTTCCAAAGTAGATACTTTTGAGGTGGTCGCACTGTCACCAAGTTAGGATCTGATGATGGGATCTTAGAGTAATCGAGGGCAACCTTTAAATTTTATAGGCTCACTTATTGTTTTTCGCATATTTTACGAAGTATCTTGTGTATTTGCGTATGGTTGTCACCATCTCAGGTAGCTGGGCTGATGATGGAAGTTACAACTCCTTCACAGTAAGAAGTTACTCGAACAGGCAAGGACTGTTTTAGTCAATTGTTTTGATGTTTGATAGGGCATTTGCCACATTTGGTCTCATGATCATCAAGTCATGACCTGATGCTGCAGTCAGGATAGTCTGCAGAGTACCTAACTCCTCGACAACTAACAGCAGATATATCGTGTTAAGGCTCATTGAAAAGGGCTCGATGTGTGGATAAACGTATCTACTGTTAATGAGGAACACCGAAGTACATAAAGACCTGATGCTGAAGCCAGGAGCATTAGAAAAAGTACCAACCTTGAAATTACAGCACCGTAGTCGTGTTTGGGCTCATTTTAAACAGGACTAAATTTTAAGTTCAATGCAATGTTGACAAGTCTGGCCTGATGCTGCAGCCAGGATTATCAGCATCTAGTCTGAAAACATCAGGGCAGGATTTGATGATGGGATCCTGGAGAAATCGAAGGAACTCTTCAAATATTATAGGCACACCTATAGCGATTTGGGTATTTTTTATAGTAACTCGTGCATTTGCTCTCGGAAAGCACTATTCGGTGATGTGGAACTGATGATGAAGACCACAGATGACCACCGGAACTACTCAATAATATCTAAGTATTTCACGGGTTGCGATTCGATTACTTTAATATGGTTGCTAAGCAATTTATGCTCGTCACAATGTGAATGGTGATACGGAGCTGATGGTGGATCTGGAGATTTCCTCAACAATTAACTTCCCTGTATCGGGAAAAGCAATATTTTGTTTGTAAAAGGCGATGATCACTAGGCTATTGTAACTTAGATAAATTATAAGCAGACCCACTAAAAAGCGTGAAATAAAAGCTTTTTAAGAAAAAAAAAACCGACTTTCAAAAAAACACTACAAAGTGAAAAATATCTTTAATTTCGGAAGTCGGTGGCAAAAAACTAAAATAAAGATCCAAAGACACCGACTTCCGAAATTAAAGTTATTTTTCACTTTGTAAAGTTTTTTTTGGAAGTCGGTTTTTTTTTTCTTAAAAAGTACCAGTAAAGTAGTAGTAGTAGTTTTTTACTTTAATGGTTTGCAAGTATTTATTTGTAAACGCGATTTTGCTCCTTATTTATTCGAAGTCATTGATCAATTTCCTATGCAAGTAGTTTTACTTCCAACGGGGCTTTTGAATACGCGATTGTATTTCTTATCTGTATGAATCAGTTTTCTATGCAGATAGAAAATACTTGAAAGTATCTCGCTCCGTCGTGCCTCGACGCTCGAGTACGTAGGTACTCAAATAGTTCAACAACCGCGTTTGTTTTCGCAAATGCGATCATACTCCTTATCAGTAAGAGCACAGAATACTTAATAGTACTACGTACAGAAAGGACACTCCCTTCCTCGCCCTCATATCAGATACCGCACCTCACCCCGCACTTCGAGGTATTCGTCGCCGACTCTTTAGCAAGGGCGCTCGCGAACCGCAGCGCTGTATTATTGCTGACACACAATTATGCGATTTAAAAGTTTTATTTGAGTTTTAATCACGATGGTTGGATATTGTGATGCTTTTCCGAATTCGTATTTACATATACTGTTTGTATGATTTCGCATTTTTAATAACATGCGATTTAATAACCCATTATTTACAGATAAGTCATTTAAACTAAACTATTTTAGTGTTTTTATTTCATTACGAACCCGACTATATAAATAAACAATTGAACTACATGGTCACTTCATAATAATGCACACGTTCGGGCAGCGCCGCCGCCGACGTCGTTCGGTTCCCCGACACAAATTGCTTTCCGCGCCATTTTTTTTTACGCTACTAGATTTCACGCACACATTTGCACGTATACAAACGTCATTTGTTTATGTAGTAGTAATAGGTAATTATTTTGCGAGCGTTGTATGGAGTGTCCGAGGTGTGGTAAGAGTCTACGGAACAATTTCGTATGCAAGTATTTTTACTTTAATGGTTTGTAAAAGTATTTATTTGTAAACGCGATTGTGCTCCTTATTTATAGGAATTCACGGATCAATTTCCTATGCAAGTACTTTTTACTTCCAACAGGGCTTTTGTTTGATTACGCGATTGTACTTCTTATTTGTATGAAGTTATGGATCAGTTTTCGATGCAGATAGAAAATACTTGAAAGTATCTCGAGCCCTGGTTTTAGGCCCTGGTTTCTTAAGGTGGACGTACTTGGAAGCCTTGGTACTCGATTTTGCAAGTACGACCCATGTCTAAGGGCTACGGGCGAGGCGAACGGGAGTTGAGTGGGGGATATAAGCAAGAGAAAGCAGTGCGCGCGCACATTTTCTTTCTCTCTTCCTCTCATAGCCAAATACGTTTGAAGTTTCACTTCAGTCGTGTGGTCATAAGCACACTCGGTTTTTTTTATTTTTATTAGACTTAAAGTCCGCATTCTCTGTGCAGATGCTAATGCTAAAAGAGTTACAGTTTTTAACGATAAATCTTTTAGTGTAATTAAATCATTTGAAGGATAGTTTGTTAGGTGATTTAACACAAGATTGGGGTTCCAGGTGGTGTGGTATTTTGGTGCGGGTGGTTTTATACGATAAACCCCTTTAAAGAACCTTTTTATATAATCGTTACAAGTTACTTCTTGACCTAACATTATTGACAGCGCTGAACGATAGCTATTAAGTGTGCTGTAACTAGCACCTGAATTAAATTTGTAAGTTAGAAATTCTATTAATTGAGTAATATTGGAATCACAGTAATCTAAACCTTTATCATTACAATAAAGCCACCATGATTTTAGTGAAGTATTGTATTGGTTCAGCGTGTTTAGGGAGAAAGAGGACATCATTACATCGAGCGATGCGTTGGGTATTCCACGCCTTAGTAGCGACTGCCGGATAATTTCCCTGCCATCAGGGTGAGATCCGCGTGGAGAGGATGCTGTTCCCTGAAAGGGGAAAATAATACATTTTTGTCAGGCTTAAAGTACAGTACTTTCGAAATAAGTAATTTTAACCAGACTGGGTACCACGGTTGGGTTGGCCAATACGGTACCACTACAATTCCTTCTGCTTTGTCATTTTTAATCTTATGTAGGACTTTCGAGATAAGACTAAAAGGAGGGAACGCATAAAATTGAATATGTTTCCAGTTAAATGTGAATGCATCGATAATTTCGGAATTTGGATCTAATTTCCACGAAGCATATCTGTAACATTTATGATTCTGACTATTTGCAAATAAATCGGATTGTGGAGTACCGAGTGAAAGTGTTATTTTATTAAATGCGTAATCTGCTAGTTCCCATTCCGTGTCTATATTATATGCCTGACGAGATTCAAAATCTGCTATTGAGTTATCCTTGGATTGGATATAAGATGCAAAAACATGTATACTGCGATTTTCACACCATTGCCATATGTCGCGCGCGATGTTATTTAAATGTGTGAATTGTATACCTCCCATTTTGTTAATATAGGCAATTGCTGTAGTATTGTCTATTCTGAGTAAGATATTGCAATATTTACGGTGTGATGCAAAGATTTTTAGACCATAAAAAGCTGCAAGTAATTCAAGAGTATTTATGTGTAATGAGAGTTGGGAAAGATTCCAATGTCCATGAGCGGTTTGATTATCGCAAGCTACGCCCCAACCAGTGGTTGAAGCGTCGCTGAATATTACTAGAGTATAATTATTTGTTTGAAAGGAACAAAATGAGGAGTCAATGTGTTCTTTCCACCAAATTAAGTCATTTTTTATGCAATCTCGTAATATCATGTGTTTATTGTAATTGTTAGAATAATTTAGTGCTAGAAATTTTTCTCTTTCTAGAAGCTTTGTGTATAACCAGCCGTATTTAACGGCAGGACACGCTGAAGTTAACAGACCTATAAATCTAGCAAGTTCTCTAATTGTGCATTTGTTTGTGTGTAACAACTTGTTTGATATTAATTTTATGCGGTTTTTCTTTTCAATGGGTAATGTTAGGGACATGTTAATTGAATCAAATATAAAACCCAGAAAAAGGCATTTTTTACTTGGCTAAATTTTACTTTTGATATCATTAATTAAAAATCCTAATTTTAATAGTAATTCTTTTGTCGCTTCAACGTTAATAAGACAGCTTTTATAAGAATTACCGATGCATAAAAAATCATCTATATAGTTTACTGATAAATGACCTAATGAACGTAAATGATGTAATACAGGTTTCAGTAATTTAGTGAACACGTAGGGTGCAGTACAGAGTCCAAACGGCAAAACGTTAAATTCGAATAATTGATCCTTAAACTTTTCCGAGTTCCAACTAAAACGAAGATAAATCCGGTCACTTTTTGCAATTGCAACCAAAAAATACGCGTCTTTTAAGTCTCTGCTTGCCATATAACAATTTTGATCAATTAATTTTATAGCTGTACGATAGTCTTCCATTTTAAAGTGGTCAACATGAATGAATTTATTTAATTTTTTTTAAATTAAGAATGAATCGATGTCTTCCATTAGTCTTAGGTACTGTAAATATAGGCGAAACGAATTGTTTATCACAAGGGATACATTGAGAAATAAAACCTGATTCTAATAGCTCAGAAATGCAATTATCAATTATGTTAGTTTCTATGACCGAGTATGATCTTTTAGGTATGCTTGTTTGGCGTGGTTCACAAAGAAATGGTATTTTATATCCTTTAATCCAAGACAGGATAGTTTTGTCATTAGTAATATGATGCCATTCATACAAGTAATGTTGTAATCTGCCAGTCATAGGTACATTATTGTTATCTACCTGTGTCGAAACGATCAGCGGCGTCGGGATGAGTAGTTGGCCGTCCGTGCGCGTGTGGCTGTGTGCGCTCGGCGATGGTCCCGTGGCTGCGGTGGTGGTTGGCGCCGAGTCTGGTTGGGGTACACTCGCGAATCGGCGGCTGGTGCCCGCGGTGCCCCCCGTGCGTTTAAAGCACCGGTTTGGCGATTATGTAGAAGTACTCGGCTGATTACGCTGTTGATTGAATTTCCCACTATTTGCTGTGAACTTCAATTCTGATGCAGAAATTGTTATGGCCTTAGTGGATTTTAGATAATCCGACAAGTTAGAACCGAATAAATAATCATCTATTTTAGTGTTTTTTATTATTTCTCTTTTTTGTTTACTAATAGCATTAATGACAGTGAATCTTCTAGACAGAGATTCTCTGTAGTGCGTATCGCACATGAGCCGCCCTGCATCACTGAGTGTTTTTATAACCTCTTGTGGAATGTTTTCGGTTTGTGATAATGCTATATTTAATGCTTTGCCGATTGCTGAGATACAGCAGGACATTTGATTTTGTTTCTGCTCACTGTATGAATCTTTTTTAATGTTGATATCAGACAGTGCCGATTTTAACTCAGGATTTAGCATAGGTGCTTTCATGTAAATACAATTTTCAGCAGGTAGATACTGTTTTTGGAGATCAGCTTTTTCTTCTTTAGTAAGACCGTTAATTAAGATGTGTTTCCATCGTGTTGCCAAATCCTTGTGTAAATTATCTCCAAACGATTTGTTTAGTGTTGGGTCTGAACCTAATAATTGCAAAATATCCGGGTCTAGTTCATCAGGATTTTCTTCAGCCGTTCCTTCGCCTTCTAATGGCACCTCAGTAGTTAGGATCTCCTCTGTAAAGGAGTAAAACATAATTATAAGTATTAGCCGTCAGTAGGAACTTTATCCACACACGCTTTACGTCGGGATAATAAGTTGGTGTCGTATGTACCTACATGTTTAACGGTCATAGTATCCACACACGATAAACGTCGGGATATCACAATGAATTATATTCATTTTATGACACTTAAAATAATCAGGCATTAGTCATTTAAACACGATAAATGTAGGTAGATGAGAAAAATTATTTGTAGGTATTTGTCTAAGTATTCACTGACCTTGTGGTTCTAGATCACTGGTTAAATCGTGCGGTAGTGAGTGCGAAGGAGATAGTGCTGGTTCACCTTCCGATGCTTCCGATGACGATGAAGAGATTCTTCTTCGTTTTTTAACTAATTTTTTCACTTTTTTGAGTAGTTTTTCGACACTGTCACTATCGTTCTTATCCGATCGCTTTCTTTTACCCATGGTGTAACGCAATTAATGTTATTTCCGGACGAGCAAAATTTTTTACGTGTGAGTCGGACAACACTAAATCACGTAATGAGTCAACGATTCCGACGGCGATGGCGGGTTGCACTCCAGTGGGGGAAAAGTAGTCAATACACTATCTTTTTTCTAATATTTATTTATTTAAAAATAAATTAATAAGCATTTAAATAGCTTTAAAAGTGTGATTAGGACAGCATCAACTCGCGTGCTGCTGCATGTAAACTGTAATCATCTTCGGGAGAGATACGAAGTATAATAGTTTTTTTCCACACACCGCCACAAAACTGCGCCTGACCGAAAGCTGCAGGCAATACGTTCACACGGCACACGTCGCTAATAGATAGGTGTCAGTCGAGCCTAAACAGTTGTATATTCACTTTAAAAATAAATAGTTAAATAAATTAAGGGAGGCTCCCATACAACAAGCGTGATTTTTTTTATATATGTAATGTTAAATATTGTACGGAGGTACGGAATCCTTCCTGTGCGAGTGCGACTCGCACTTGGCCGGTTTTTGCTATCAAAACATTTCCAATTTATTTTTCCATTAAAATGTAACACACACAGTAAACCGATGATTTCATAATCCGTTTAAGTATTAGTAGTAATCTTTTTAATCTCTGAAATGGTTAACCTCAGAAAATTTTGAGGTTAACCATTTCAGAGATTAAAAAGATTCCAACAATGTTCCAAAACGTTTTAATTATTATACTTTTCAGCATGCAGGTGGAATCCCGGGTGAGTTTAAGTAAAATGCTGTAACTTTGCCTCGATTTTGACGTTTTTTGTTCGTATCTCTGAACCTATTTATTATTAAAATTTAAAGACTTTCAGATGGAAAACAGGCCTTATGCCTTGCCAGGTAGAACCCAAATCTATTTAAATCATGCCGTCATTCAGAATTACAAACACTCAAAGTCGTAGGCAAAGCTGTAGGTAAAAGACACTGTTGATTTTTTTGTATTTTTTTCCGTGTACATGCATGAGACACCGTGCTTGTCCCCGGCAGTTAGATTATTGTCATGACGGTACTATATATTTTTTTACTGCTTATAGGCAATGTTGTACCAGGTACCAGAAACTTTTCATAAAAAAATGTCGTTGACACTGGGGTTGTCGCATAAAAATACGGATTAAATTCTCAAACTTTTATTCATTTAAAAAAATAAATAAAATAAATTGCTACTTATGAGTAAAATCACAAAAGTAAAGTTTTTTAGCAATAATAATAATAATATAGCCTTTATTTCCATAACTGCTCCGACCACCGCCCAGTCATCATGCACCTAGTCCCCTATTCGGGCCCACGTGACCCTAACCAGCCCCCTCAGACCAAAGTAGTCACTGACTGGAGGAAAGTAAGTGAAAAACTGAAATCCACCACGTCACCTCACTTAGATTCCATCCCTGACCCCATTGTCTCGGTCGCGGACACGACGGGGGCGATCGACTCGTTTACAGAACACGTTCAATCCGTACTGACGGATTGTTCACGGGAAGTCCCGGAGGTGGAAGACCATCGCTGGAAACTACCCGCTGACGTGCGTGAACTGATAACCGAGAAGAACGCAGCCATTCGTGCTTACGACTCTTTTCCCTTCGACACGCGAACAAAGCCCATATGCGCCATTTACAGCGCGCTGTAAAGAAACGCGTATCGGAGTGGCGTTCCCAGACTTGAGAAAAGATGCTCAGCGAGCTCGAGCCTAATCATCAAGCCTTCTGGCATCTTCAGAGGAAATTAAGTTCCCCAAATGAGGTCGCGGTGCCTCCTCCTCTCACTCGCCCCGACAAGACAATAGCTTTCGACAACACCGATAAGGCCGAATGCCTAGCAGACAGCCTAGAGGCCCAATGCTCCCCCAGCTCTCAACCAGTAGACCAAGCGCACCTCCTCAAGGTGAACGCAGAGGTCGAACATAGAGCCTCCCTCCCTCCAGTTGAAGACCCCGATGATCCTCTGCCTCCTGTTACTCCTGACGAAGTGCAAGACATCATCAAAGGGCTCAAAACCCGCAAAGCCCCCGGTTCGGACGATGTACCAATAGGGTGTACAAACTCCTCCCCGCCCCCCTCATCTTGCTCATGACCGCCATCTTCAATGGCGCTCTAAGCAATAACATCTTCCCGCAAGCGTGGAAAGAAGCCACGGTCATAGGTATCCCAAAGCCAGGCAAGCCAAAGTCCGACCCCACTAGCTACCGCCCCATTAGTCTGCTCAATGTTTTTGGCAAAATCTACGAGAGGCTTATTTATAAGCGCCTCAAGGACTATGCTGAGGCAAAGAGCCTTATCCCAAATGAGCAGTTTGGTTTTAGAACCAGACACTCATGCATCCATCAGGTGCACCGCATCGTCAAGCACATTAGCGCTGGATTCCAGCGAGGTGCTACGACAGGCATTCTCTTCTTCGACATCGCGAAAGCATTCGACAAGGTCTGGCACAATGGCTTATTATATAAGCTCTACCATATGGGTGTGCCAGACCGTCTAGTACTCATCTTACGAGACTTCTGTCGGATCGCACTTTTCGCTACAGCATTGAGGGCTCTCTCTCCCCCCCTCATCCCATCCGTGCCGGAGTCCCCCAGGGCTCTATATTATCGCCCCTCATCTTCACGCTATTCACTAGCGACATTCCAAAAAGTAATAAGGCACAGTTGGCTCTATTCGCCGACGACACTGCCATCTACTGTTCTGGAAACTCCCATAACTCTATTGCTCGCAATCTCCAATTGTCCGCAAACGCCTTAGGCGATTGGTTCCGGAAATGGAGAATAGAGGTCAACCCAGGTAAGAGTCAGGCGGTTCTCTTCTCGAAACCGCGTAGATTCGTCCCCCTCCCTCCCTAGCCCGATCTCCATGTACGACAAGCCTATCCCTTGGGGTAAGCAAGCGAAGTACCTAGGTGTCATTCTCGACCACAACCTCACTTTCAAAGAGCACATAAAGACGGTTCGTTCGCGAGCCGCTTTCGCTCTCGGTAGGCTCCATTCCCTACTCACTACCCGCAGCAAATTGTCACTCAAGTGCAAGTTGCGCCTCTATACCGCGGTCATCCGCCCCATCATGACTTATGCTTGCGTAGTCTTCGCACACGCCAAGCCTCGCCACCTGCATAGAATGCAGACCCTCCAAAACCGTCTCCTTAGAAAGGTTACGGGAGCCCCCTTCTATGTCCGAAATCTGAAACTGCACCTAGATCTCAGAATTCCCACAGTTCAGCAATTTATGAAACGCTTTTCCAAGCGCTTCTTTGATAATGCTATAAAGCATCCCAATCCCCTGATTGCGGCGGCCTCCCGATACACTCCTTCCCGCATAAGTAGGATTCGCCGACCAAGGCATGCTCTCACCATCCCCGACGATGCCACCACTCTCCTCCAGGAGAGCAGCAAAGCCACCATCACGATTAGAAGACACATTAACAAGACCCGTCAGCTGTCCTTCCGTCCTCGCCGTCGAGGACGCCCGTCGCGACTTCCCGTAACTTGTCCACCCCAACCCTTGCTCTAGCCAGCCCGCGCCGCTGAGCCTGTAGTATTAAAATCGCCCCTAAATAATTCCGATCCAGCCTGTCCCTTGCTGCCCTCCCCCAGCGACGCCCTAAGCCGAGGTCCGTACCCCACAGGGGGTGCCTTTAGCATGTAGTCGCTTAGTATAGTAAGTTTCAAGCCCTGGCTGGAGGCCTTAATTTTGAGGCGTCCACAGGCAAGCCCGGTTAAGCAGACGACAACCTCATAGGTTGAACTGCGAGACGCCATTATAAAAAAAAAAAAAAAAAAATGCGGCGACACAGTCGATCACAAACAGTCGAACAAGCAACAAGGAAGAAATAAAGGTGAAGAAAAACAGAAGCCTTTTTCATTCCAAGATCCTATAAACTACTACTACAAACAATACATTCGACTAAAATACCCTTTCCTTCGGCGTTTTCCTTTGCACAATTATTTATTATTTTTAATCTAGCCCGGTGTAGGTAGGTATTGAACTTTTGTATACCTATTCATGGGTAGAACACCCTGTGAAAATTTGGATGGTGATGAAAAAATCTTCCTGTATACGCCCAAATACAGCACACACAGCTCGTTTAATCTGTATTGATTTCTTTTTTTTCTTTTTTTTTTTCGGGCGCTGCGGGCACGACAACTGATATAAAGTCGGGCGGAACGCATTGAGAGCGGCCAACGGGCAGGTGGGTTTTTCATACTTTGAAAGGTTAATAATCTTCGAAAAAGTTAAACTCTGAAGGGTTTAGATTCATGTATTGAATGCATGGTTGCGCGTCATGTCCCTGCCAGCCTGTATAATATGTTGAACATCAAAGATTTATTTTTCTACGTTAATCTAGGTAGGATCTAGTAAACAAGCACCTATGTTATTATAGTGATGTTTTGTAGATTCTAGTAGATAGTATCACTACCAGTGATCGGAATAGGCTGAGTATATTTACCTAAACTTCGGAGAACAGAGATAAAAAGTGGAGACTTCCCTACGACGAAATTTTTTTTTCTGGAATTCGGGAAAAATCTTAAATAAGTTGAAAATAAGCTTTATTTAAGAAGGGTAAAGGCTATTTTTAACTAAATATGCAATTACCAAATTTTCGGGATTTTCACGTAAAATCCCGAAATAAATAAGTAGTCTAATTTTAATTTATGTATTCGAATTATATTTACGATCCTTAAAATAACCGTTGTATCATACATCACATATAATTGGATTACATGAATTAAAGTTAGACTATTTATTTCGGGATTTTACGCGAATATCCCGAAAATTAGGTAATTGCATGTTTAGTTAAAAATAGCCTTTACCCATCTTAAATAAAGCTTATTCTCAACTTATTTAAGATTTTTCCCGAATTCTAGGAAAAAAAAAATGTCGTCGTAAGGAAGTCTCCACTTTCTGTCTCTGTTCTCCGAAGTTTAGGTAAATATACTCAACCTATTCCGATCACTGATAATAACATACGGTATAGAAAAACATCGTAATGAGTACAGGAGGACACCTTGACTGGACTTACGGTCTGAATGAGACCGCAGTTAGTAAGTGGATCAAAGCTTGTTCCTTTTCTGTGAAAACAGGCTTCTATCCTGAAATGGGACAGTTATAGATAAGAAATAGAGAAGTCCGCCGCAGAAAAATCATGTGTTGTGTCGGCATTAAGTCCGCCTTTTACCTTATTGTGCCAGAAGTTAAGAAAATAGGGGTTATTTGTCACAAAAACTCGTTCATACAAAATCATAAAATAACTCGAATAATAAAGAAAAATGCAAAATAGATCAACGAGTATAATCGCGCGAGGGGCCCGTGGCTGAATAATAAGGCTAGGCAGATGATGAAAAGCTGTGAGACCGCCATATTTAATTATTTTTTAAAAAATCTGCCATAAACGCATAATAAAACCACAGCGTCATAAAAAGTACTATCATTTATGTTGTGGAATACAATATTTATTTATTGCGCTATCGTACACAAACATGACAATTAAAGTAAAGTAGCTATTTTTCTGTTTTATAATAATTTTACGAATACACAGCAGTGTGGCCACTACACAGAC
The DNA here is from genome assembly GCA_945859645.1 of Amphipoea oculea. Taxonomy (NCBI): domain Eukaryota; kingdom Metazoa; phylum Arthropoda; class Insecta; order Lepidoptera; family Noctuidae; genus Amphipoea; species Amphipoea oculea. Next base: position 9,312,926 of record OX243891.1, on the reverse strand, counting down.
GGTCGAGCCATCAGCTGTCACCATCCATGGATGCGCGTGACACGCTGTAACATAAACACACACGAACATTCGCGCAAGCGCCCTGCGCCGTCTAAACGAAACAGCAGGCCGCCGCGCCGCGCCGAAAAATGCTTAAATTTTTTTTATTTCGACATCACGGCGCTGCACTGGCGCGCGGCGGCGTGATGTGCGTGTACTAGGCGCACAGACACACTACAGATAATGGATAATGACCCTCGTAGTGCGGTGACACGTTTGTTATGATTTCAATTTAATAAACTATCAAAATAAAAAAAAATATTAAGCATTTTCAAAGTTACTGCTTTTGAGCTGAAATTTTGTACAGAGATTCTAGACCAGATACACTGCTCAACCCGTTTGTATTGATATACCCTTTCTGTAACACCCTGTATATTTCAATATGGACCCCTCATCGGGTGAAGGCCTCCAGTTTGCTCCACTTTGTCTGTCCTTTGCCTTTGTGGTGCAATTCTCACCGGCTTTTCATATTATTTCATCAACCCATTTTTCTTTCGGTTTACCTCTTTTCCTTTTGTTTGTTGGTCCTTGCCAGGTAATTACTCTCTGTGTCCATTTTTCCTTGTCCATACGTGCAATATGACCCGCCTATTTCCATTTTTCTTTTTAGAGAATGTTCCAAAGCATCTATTATTATTATTCGGTTCCCTACAAAATGATTGAGCTGGATGGTGCTGATCCATGCGTCATCTTCGTGAACGGGCGCCGTCGGTTGAGACTGGTCATCTCTTAATTGCCAAGGCTTATTTTTAATCTTATTTCTTGTATTGTTTCTTCATTTGTGTGTTTTTTCACATTGTTCTCACATATAGAAGTAACAAGAATAATGTACCCCAGGATTTTGTAATATCTTGATTTAAAAGAGTGTCCATGGAGTTTCTTGCCCGTTCTTCTCCATAGAGATCTACGCTTTGGAATGGGCAACTAGCTTCAACTTTCTGACTAAGTGACCGACTACTTAATTTTGACAATTCAAAAGTGCCTGTAATGGTTTAATTGAAATAAATGCTTTGAGTTTGAGTTTTGAGATTATTTTTGTTGTTTTTCTTATTTCTGTGTTTCTTTTTCTATGTTTTATTTGTATGTTGTTTCCATCGCTCCCTGGCATAGGTACTTGTATTCTGTTTTTTATATTATTATTGTACAGTAGCGGATTTACCAATAGGCTGAGTAGGCAGAAGCCTAGGGCGGCAGATTTTAGGGCCGGATTTGGGGCTAACATTTTTTTTAAATGTCTTAGGTACTAAAATTAGGGCTTGCGGACGGCGAGCAATGGGCAGCTCGCCGTCCGGTAAGGACCAGGCCCGGGTCGACGGCGCGTTGTGTTCCACGTGCGCCTAAAGAAATGTCAGCACTAACTGACGGGGTCTACCAGGACCGAAGCCTGCCGGGGTCGCGGGTTGTTCGAAAGAGATACCGTGGCCCCTGGCACAGGCAACTGAAGGAACACGGGTGGGTTTTAGTCAGTAAAAGTCTGACACGCCCTCTCGCTCCGCCCAGAGCGGGAGAAGTTATTTGATGATTTCCCACCCAAAAAAAAAAGGTACTAAAATTAAAAAAATATATATTTATATACCTACCATGTTTTTTTGGAAAGAATAAACAAAGTGAATGCTCAAATTCAAGCTTCTACCGTAGATTTTATCACAGTTCCCGATCTTTACAAATCTCTTTGCAAGTTTTTCGTAGCTGATGAACGAGAACATTTTAAGTATTTTAAAGAAAAGGCGAAGCAGTATACAAAAGACATGGGACATTATTGTAGAAGTCGGTAGGGGCGGCAAAAATTTGAAAAGCCTAACTGGCGGCAAATGTGTAAATCCGCCGCTGTTATTGTATAGCGATGGAAAGGGATGGGCAGTACTGACTCACTATTCACTTCACCAAAATTTTCACGGTGAGACTTACGACAGAAGTCGAACCCCAACCTACTCACACACATTTTCTTACCTACCCTTCTAATCACAGAACCTTAATTCCAAGGGTAGCGTGTCCAAGACGCCACGTGTTCATATTCCCACCCTCGTGAAATCATAGCGACTTACGTGAAGCGGTTTACGTGTGAATAATTGATTGTGTGTACCGTTGCGCACACAAGTGTTATCACAGAATACTTAATAGTGGTGTTATCGAATATTTAAAACTACATCCGCACCATAATTGCGTAACACACTATCAATCGGAATCTGAATCATTTTGAAGCAAATTGCTAATCCATTGCTTCATAAGTTCGCAAAATCTGTCTGCTCAACACGTAAATGACGCAATAAATGTTGTTGAACTGTCAAAATGAAACCGATTCCGATTGATAATGTGTTACGCAATTGCCACGCAGGTCGGTATCAATCGCAACCCAAAGAGCTAGCCAGTATACATAAACAAAAAAAAAAAAAACATAAGGGATAATTTATATTAGACCGGGCCGTGGCCGGGGCGTGCCGTGTACGTGGCCCGGACGGGGCACGGATTTGAAACGTTACATACATTTTGTTGTATGAAGCAGTTTATATAAACCTTTTAACCGCCCGACTTTATATGAGTTGTCGTGCCCCCAGCGCCCGAAAAAAATGCCGATGAAACGAGCTGTGATGATGTAATAATAATACAGATTAAACGAGCTGTGTTATTTGGTCGTATGTATACGACCCTGGCGGAATGGACACGAAAATATTTGTCGGATTAATCCGACGTAAGCGGTTAAAAGGTTAAATCGTGCATGATATATGTGGAGGCTTGTTATTAGCAATTTTTTAGTATTACGTTCTTTATATCATTGGTTTGTTAGTCCGTAAGCCTTCTTTAAAATAAAATAAATAAATAAATGATCCGTGTCCTATCCGGGCCTGGACGGCCCGGGTGGCCGATGGGGGATGGTAGATTTTGAACAAAAGATGATAGGGTAGATATCTTATCCTACTATATATATTATAGATATTGTTACGAGCTTGGGGTTCGTGACAATAAAAACTGCTGATTTAATAACCAAAAATAGACACTTAAATTAAAAACACCAATTACAACTGTAAACACACTAATTATAAAACACAATCACAATACAGATTACTTGAAAGTCGCACTTGAAGATCGCTTCGATGTTTTCACTTGTATCGCTTTTTCAATACTGATTCCGGGTCGCATCCACACTGGCCTTATATAGGCCTCGGATAGTTCCAGAACCTTTTACCGTAGAAACATCTAGAATGTTCGAGTAACTACATACCGGTCCCGACTGACCGGATGTCGATAGTTCTAGAAAGTTCTAGTATCGGAATTTCTAGAAGCTTCTTGATTACTAGTTCTGCTACTCGATACTAGATGGCGCTAGTAGTAGGCATTAATTGTGGCGCGCAACAGTATTATAAACGCGAAAGTTTGTGAGGACGTTTGTTACTCTTTGACGCAAAAACTACGGAACGGATTTTGATGAAACTTTGCAGTAATATAGCTTATACATCAGAATAATACATAGGATACTCTTTATCCCGATAATTCTCACAGTATCAACACTTAAGCGGGTGAAACCGCAGGGCGCTGCTAGTAATAATATAATTTGTTAGTGCGATGACACATTTCGCCATAAATTGGCATGCAAATATTAAAGTAACGACATGCTAGTTTCATTAAGCAAATACTAAGTTTGTCCCAAATACCTCAGACCTTAGGTACGGTCTAGGTACTTCGGTTTAGTTATCTTCATAGGCCGTTTGTACGCGACTGTATCGAAGACCTAAAATACCGTCTAACAATGTTTCCCTTTGTTTACCCATCATTTGTCTTGCTAACCAAATTATATGGCAATCATAATGCATTAGGTACGCGCCCCTTGCCGTAAAACGTTTAGTTATAACTTAAAATATTCAGTTTGGTGCAGTTTTAAAGGGAAAATAAACGGGTTCAGTGTTTATGAAAGTCGATAGTTTACAGAGAAAGATTTGAAGACAAGGACATCCCTTCCAAAACGCAGAAATATACAGACGAATCATTGAAAACGTCACCATTTTTGGAGTTGATTACAAAATCAGGAGATTTGATTTTTCTGGTTCTGGTTGCATGATAAAAAAAAAGTTTTTAAATGAAATAAGTACCAGTTTAATTTTGTAGAAATAAGATATTGTTACCAATAGCGAACCACGTTAGCTTCTTGTATAAACATATTTTTAAGAGTTTGAAAATTCAAGATGGCGGCTTGACAGTAATGTTGGAAAAATTAAGAATTATATTCTACGTCTTACTAACGTTGTTCATACCATATTTACTTCAAGAATACATTTCAGCTATTTTAATTAATAAAATAAGAACTTGCAACAACTGCAAATCTTGCGGTTATTAAAAAGATTTCAGTTCACAAAACAGAAATGGAAATATAAAGATCAAAATGTCGTTTTATTATTTGTTTTTATTGATCTTACTTGTCAATTTGGGCTGCGTCATCTCGGAGCTGAGTCTACGATTTGGTAAGTATTTCTTTTGTATTAAAAACAAGTTCAGTCAGTAACGAGTGACGGTGGAGTTTCTTGCCCATTCTTCTCCATACGAAAACTACCTTTTGGAAGGGGCGACTAGAATCAATCCTGTTTTAATGTAATTTTTGACGTTCAAAAGTGCCCTTTATGTGCCTACTGCCTATCTATACTTATAATAGGTAAATCTGTAGAAGTGAAAATTCTGTATATTGAAAATATCAAAAAAATAAATGGCAGTGGATGTTACTAGACCGACACCGAACCCAAAAATGTGATTAAATTTTTTTTTGTCTGTCTGTCTGTTTGTTCAGGCATCACGCAAAAACTACCGGTTCGATTACGATGAAACTTGGTATAATTATTCTTTAATATCCTGGGCACCACACTGGGTACTTTTTATCCCGGAAATGTATATACAATAAAAAACAAACTTAATTTTGCGGTTCGATCCCTAGACCCGATTACTGTACCAACCGCAAATAATAAATTTGTCGTAGGTTACGTGGTGTGTTCTTTGTGAAGAGTAGGTATCCACTTAGAAAGTGTTTTTCAAAATTCCAACCCTAAGAGGGTGAATGGAGGGAGGGTGAAATTTCACGCGGATGAAGTCGCGGGCAGAAGCTAGTTTGAAATAAATGCTTTGACTTTGAAGTCGTTAGAGTCGAAATCGAAAAAAAAAACCATTAAAAAACCTCAGACCAAATAAAAAACCAAGACAGAGGGCTGTCAACAGTTCGTAAACATGTGTGCACTTAGTGAGGTGTAGTTTGATTATAAATGTGTGCGTGTGAGCGTGTATGCATACAGCAGAGGTGTAGTTTTGGCATGCTTCACTTGTATTGTTTTCAGCGCTATGTCTTGCCTTTTTTACTTGGTCTGAGTATAAAACAATGCAATGAGTTATAAAAGTAGTAAAATAGATTAATTACAGTTCACAGTTATGAAAGTCTTGATAATCGAAAAAGCCAATAATAATTTGTCCTAAATGATTTTATTCATGACAAGCTGATCCACAAACATTGTCCAGTCCAAATTTTAATAACGGTGGAGTTTCATGCCCATTCTTCTCCATACGAAAACTACTTTTTGGAAGGGGCGACTAGAATCAATTCTATTTTAAGGTAATTTTTGAGGTGCCCACTGGTTTTTCGAGATATCGCCAAGCGGTTAGTCGACTATTCACGTGACCAGACGGCCGGGCTATTTATTGGCCAAAGAATTAGCATTGCCATACAACGTGGCAATGCTGCAAGCCTTTTGGGCACTTTTCCTGTTGACAGCGATGCGGACGAATTCTTTGATGCCCTATGATTATTTTGTTTATTTTTTCATATAACTGTACATATTATTATAGTTTATATGTTACCTTATATTATGTAAATATCTATACAAATAAATAAACAAACCCTGTCTAAATAGATTATAATCATAATTATAATTCTTCTAGTATTCATAATCGAGGCTCAAGAACAAGATTTGACGCATAACATCGGCAAAGCTCTGAAACTGTCTGAAACTGTGAGACCTGATGTTAAAGTGGATGATGCCATTGTCCCTTTGGATAGAGAGAGAGAAGATGAGAGCTTTAGGATACGTGAGTATTTTTTAACCGACTTCAAAAAAGGAGATTCTGTATTCGACCCGTGTATGTATGTATGTTTGTATGTCCGCGATTTTCTCAAAAACTGATGAACCAATTTTGATAATTTCATACTTTCAGGAAGGTTTTTGTATATAAGGTGTAAAAAAATTAACTGCAAGAACTTTAAGAGGTGCTTTAGACCATCGAACTGAACAACTTTCACTATGGGACCAACTCTGAAATCACGAAAAATAAATGAGCTGTTTCATACATTTTGGCCGAGTAGGTATTGAACTTTTGTATGAAACAGCTGATTTTTTTTTCGTGATTTCGGAGTTGGTCCCATAGTGAAAGTTGTTCAGTTCGATGGTCTAAAGCACCTCTTAAAGTTCTTGCAGTTAATTTTTTTACACCTTATATAATACATTAGGTTAGGAAGTTATTTTTCACTTTGTAGTTTTTTTTTAAGTCGGTTTGTGTTTTTTGTAAAAATTTTTTTCGCTTTGTAGTGTTTTTTTTTGAAGTCGGTTGTTTTTTTTGGAAAAAGTTTTTATTTTTCACTTTTTAGTTTTACCTATTCCACACAAATTCAATTAACACTAGTGCATTGAAGAATTAAAGACACGACTCGAAGAATCATCAAAATTCGCATAGAAATGTCGGAGATGCAGTACATTTATGCATATAACTTCGTACATAAGAATAATCACCTAATGTATTATATACTAAAATCTTCCTGAAAGTATGTAGATCACACTAATGAAAAAATTATCAAAATCGGTTCAGTAGTTTTTGAGATAATCGCGGACATACAAACATACATACATACATACGGGTCGAATACAGAACGTCCTTTTTTAAAGTCGGTTAAAAATAACTTTAATTTCGGAAGTCGGTGGCAAAAAACTAAAATACAGATCCAAAGATACCGACTTTCGAAATTAAAGTTATTTTTCACTTTGTAGTGTTTTTTTTGAAGTCGGTTGTTTTTTTTTTAAAAAGTTTTTTTTGATATTAAGAAGAGGACCTCTGTTATGATCACAGTTTCGTATAATGGTTTGCATAGAATTTAATTTGAATCTGATTGCTTAGATATACTTCAGTGGCGAAGGTACCATACAACTCGATTTCCACCGGCTTCCCTTCGAAAATTCAGAACATAGCGACTCTATAGTCAATTTTATCATTGAAATTTTCTTTTGGAATTTTTTTTTGCTCCGGCTTACCTCTGTCATAAATTCACCCTTCGTCACTGATACACTTATATTTACTTTCCAGTATGTTCAGCCTTATCTAAAGGAGTCTCCATGATAATCGACCTCTCCTGGTCTCCATGGACAATGGCTGAAGAATTGGCTTCGGAAACAGGGCTACCACTCATCAGGACCATGTTAGGGTCCCAGCAACTTGTAAAGGCGCTTGATGATCATCTGGAATCCAGGAATGCTACTGATGCTGCTATTATATTGGAGAGTGAAAGTGGTAAGTCCTGGGACTTAGGAAAAAAAGGGGACGATAGGTTTCGACTTTAGAGGAACCCAGTAACAGGGCTGTTGAGGTCAGATAGGGTGCTAGTTACGATTTTGATATCTTGATTTAAAAGTTTGGAGTTTAGTAGATGTGATTTCCCATAGAAAGAAATGACGGACTTGCATATATGAGGATGTTTTTTTACAAATCCTTCCTTAGTACTTACTGCCATTATATCTATACAGGGTGTTACGGAAAGGGTATATCAATACAAACGGGTTGAAGAGTTTATCTGGTCTAGAATCTCTGTACAAAATTTCAGCTCAAAAGCATTAACTTTGAAAATGCTTAATATTTTTTTATTTCGACATCACGGCGCTGCACTGGCGCGCGGCGGCGTGATGTGCGTGTACTAGGCGCACAGACACACTACAGATAATGGATAATGACCCTCGTAGTGCGGTGACACGTTTGTTATGATATCAATTTAATAAACTATCGAAATAAAAAAATATTAAGCATTTTCAAAGTTACTGCTTTTAAGCTGAAATTTTGTACAGAGATTCTAGATCAGATACACTCTTCAACCCGTTTGTATTGATATACCCTTTCTGTAACACCCTGTATATAGGTATATAAAATAAAAAGTCCTGACTGACTATTTGATATATCACCGCACAGCCTAAACCGCTGGTCCTAGAGACATGAAATTTGGAGGGTGCGTTCTTTGTGAAGAGTAGGTGTCCACTAAGAAAGGGTTTTTCGAAATTCCACCCCTAAGAGGGTGAATGGCTGGAGGGTGAACTTTCACGCGGACGAAGTCGCGGGCAGAAGCTAGTATTATACATATAATATATGAGGTACTCTTGTGCAAAATTTCATGCTGGACTTAGCGGTTAGGCTGTGCTGTCTCTGTCAGATGAATTTCATAAACCCCCTTACTAATAAACGAACTATATCAGATGAATAGTTACACACCGATTTCTCTCTTTCAGTCGTCAGTAATTTAACGTTTGAAAGAAGAAGACAAAGCGTTGTGTAACTGTACAGACGCTATACAACGTTTATTAGTAAGGGGGTTAGTAGATAAAAAGTAAACCTCTTTCAGTGGCGTGCATTTTATATAGGCATATAAGCAGTGCCTACCTCGGTATATTAACATGAGCCTGTCAATTACATTTTAGTGTGTGTGCCCAGCAATTAAGAAACTCACTAAATTATCACACCTACCAAAAAACAAAATCTTCATACAAACACGCGCGGCAGTAGGCAGTCGCCGGACGGCCTACTCGGCTCCCGTACTGTTCGCACATTGTCATTGGTCTTTACTCGTTCAAGTTAATACGACAAAATTAAAAATACGTACGTCTCACGCGTAATACCATGACGTTTGACCTTCGCAATTTATCACCCTTAAGTAGGCATGCCTACTCAAACAACCACACTTTTGACCTCACTTTTTTTTCTGGTTAGTGAGCGCATTTGCCTAGACTAGACCCGGCCTAGTGCCTACCTATTCTCAAAATCATAGCACGCCACTGACCTCTTTTGATCTTCTCTCGTTTCTTTTCTATTTTTCGAAGTCGGTTATTTATGCAGGGTTGGATGAACTGAAACATTTTAAAAGAGTAACGGTGGAGTTTCTTGCCCATTCTTCTCCATACGAAAACTACCTTTTGGAAGGCCCCTTCCAAAAGGTAGTTTAGTAATTGATTCTAGTCGCCCGACTAGAATCAATTCTATTTTAAGATAATTTTTGACGTTCAAAAGTGCCTTTCATGTGCCTATTTGAAATAAATGCTTTGACTTTGAAAAAATAGGCACCTACTTATGTCTTAATCGTCTTTCCCAATTTACAGATGTAGACAGAACCCTTTACGAGCTGCTAGGAGTCTCCAACATCAGGGTCTGGGTGCACGCTGGCTTAACCAGAGACGCTGCCAAATCGCTGAAGACGATGAGACCTGAACCTAGCTTCTACATCATTGTTGGGGAGAATAGATTTGTCATGGACACTTATAGGAGGGTACGTTTATGACATAAAGTGCCTATCAGGATTTCAGGAATTAAATTATCCGGAAAAGAACCGGAGTTACTGACATATCTTGCAGAGTAAGCAAACTGAAGTGGCAGTTGGCTGGCCATGTCTGTCGAAGGACCGATGGCTGATGGAGCAGACGAGTCCTGGAATGGAGACCGCGATTGGCAAGCATAGTGTGGGACGCACCCCAGCTAGATGGACGGACGACCTAAAGAAGGTGGCTGGGGCAGACTGGATGCGGAAGGCGGAAGACAGGGTACTGTGGCGCAGTCTGGGAGAGGCCTATGTCCAGCAGTGGACTGCGATAGGCTATATTTTTTTATTTCGATAGTTTGTTAAATTGAAATCATAACAAACGTGTCACCGCACTACGAGGGTCATTATCCATTATCTGTAGTGTGTCTGTGCGCCTAGTACACGCACATCACGCCGCCGCGCGCCAATGCAGCGCCGTGATGTCGAAATAAAAAAAAAATTAAGCATTTTCAAAGTTAATGCTTTTGAGCTGAAATTTTGTACAGAGTTTCTAGACCAGATACACTCTTCAACCCGTTTGTATTGATATACCCTTTCCGTAACACCCTGTATATTGACACAGTTTTTAACCCTTTCTAGGCTGTAAAAGAGAAGCTAGTCCGTCGAAGTTATCGCTGGAACTTAATCATGACTGACTACTCAACTCCAGACGTCAACCAGTTGGTCTTACCCACAGTGACACTCCAGGCAGACCAGGTTGAATGCTGCAAGCTCATGAGGAGGGAAGACTGTACCTGTCCTTCAGATTTTCAGGTATTTCATCACGTCCCATAGTTTATTTTTATTAACCGACTTCAAAAAAGGAGGTTCTGTATTCGACCCGTATGTATGTATGTTTGTATGTCCGCGATTTTCTCAAAAACTAATGAAGCGATTTTGATAATTCTGTCACTAAAGTAATCTAGATACTTTTAGGAAGGTTTTAGTATATAATACATTAGGTAATTATTCTTATGTACGAAGTTATATGCATAAATGTACTGCATCTCCAGCATTTCTATGCGAATTTTGATGATTCGTCTAGTCGGTGTCTTCAATTCTTCAGTGCACTAGTGTTAATTGAATTTGTATGGGGTAGATACAACTAAAAAATGAAAAATAAAACCTTTTTTTTACAAAAAAAAAAAACAATAGACTTAAAAAAAACCCCTAAAAAAGTGAAAAATAACTTTGATTGAGGAAGTCGGTATCAAAAAACGAAAATGCGGAACCAACGACACCGAGTTCCGAAATTAAAGTTATTTTTCACTTTGTAGTGTTTTTTTTTTGTAAAAAGTTTTTATGTTATCAAACTAACTGTGAACGGGCGCCGTCAGCAGGGACTGGTCATCTCTTTGCTGCCATGGCTTATTTTAATTAAATGTTTGAATTGCTTTTTTTTCTCGTCTTTTCATTATGGACGCTTTTAACGTTCTGCATCGTTCTCACATGCGTAATTTTTAACGTGAATGATGTAACCAAGACTTTGTAACCATATTATTTTGATTTAAAAGAGTCTCCACGGAGTTTCTTGCCCGTTCTTCTCCATAGGTACCTACGCTTTGGAATGGGCAACTAGCTTCATCTTTCTGACAGACCGACCCGTTGACAATTCAAAAGTGCCTGTAATTGGTTTAATTGAAATAAATGCTTTGAGTTTGAGTTTACCTTTTTACATGAAGCTCTGGCTAAGCTGATGAGACGAATCCGACGCCATTCGCTTGCACCGATTGTGTGAACTAACTTGTATCTTGTGAACACTGAGATGTACTATTAAATGTAGCACTTAACTCACTGGTAACACTGGAGCTGTCATACTTTAGCCCGGTGGCGACAGGACGTTCCCTTTGGGTGTTTGTGTACTTACTGATAATTCGGCCGTTTTATTTCTAAACCCTAAGCCCCTAATGGTAGATTACAGTGAACACGACAAACACCTCATCTGGCGTAAGTAGTCACTTGACTTCATAATCATTAAAACAATCAAAACGCGCAGTCACAATCACAACCCACATCCCTGGATTTGCCTTGGGGGTCAATCGCCTCGAGGGAAGCCAGTATTCGTCAAGCTGCAGCCTAATTGCGGAACGCCAAATCGTCAAATGATTCTGATCAGTTGGCTTCATTTCTATCACAATTGGCTTCATTTTACGATTTTCGAATTGCGAAACTCTTGTTTCTGCGCAGGGCCTTAACGTTCATAATTGGTTTCATAATAAACTAGAGTTTCGCAATTCGAAAATCGTAAAATGAAGCCAATTGTGATAGAAATGAAGCCAACTGATCAGAATCATTTGACGATTTGGCGTTCCGCAATTAGGCTGCTGGTCTAAGTTGACGTTCACTCAGATGTACCCAACCCGTCAGGGTGGTAAATTGGTAATGTAAAGTTGAAGTGCAAAGTGTCAGCTATGCACGAAGCGGAGGAATAACACACTGATGACACTGACACATTTGTCAGTGTGGCCAGAGCATAAATCGATCTTGAACTTTTATGGAATCTGTCCAAAATAAATGGCAATTATTATTATTTAAGTAAATTCATATAAATTATATTTTTAAATATTAAAATAAAAAATAGTAGCCCACCGGTATCGGGAACAGGGTCCAAGCTACCGGCAGTCAGGGCTCCAGAGAGAGGAACCTCCTGACAATGCTCCTGTCATTGGTGTCCCCGTAGCCCTTACCGAGAAGGAGGTATTGGACTGTATTTACGAGCAAAACCTCTCAGACAAGTTGCCGAATATAACTCGTGAGTCCTTCCTTGAGAGTATCAAATTGAGCCATAAATCTGGCAAAAAAGACCTTCCTACGTGTAACTACATTTTGGAACTACCCGCTAGCATACGTAAAATTATAATAAACCAAAGCCGAATTTTTATTAATTGGACATCATGCCCTGTGAGAGATTTCACGATCGTCACCAGGTGCTTCAATTGCCAGCAGTTCGGACACGCAGCCAAGTTTTGCCGAGAAACTAGTCCTACTTGCAACCATTGTGGAGAGACTGGACACTCCTTCAAGGAATGCAGCAGCAAATCTTCTCCGCCTCAAAGTGCGACGTGCAAACGCTTCAAGAGGAAATGTGACCATCCAACTGGAGATGTTAGTTGCCCGGCGCGCAAATATGCAGAGATGAACTATATTAACTCAATAGATTATGAAGGCGCCTAAGAGCGCCACAATTTTTTTTATTTAGTAAGCATAAAACCAGGTAGTTTTAAATCTTCTATTTGTATTTCCATTTAGTTTGTAACAATCATGACAAATCAGCTAATTTATGATCTGGATAGTTTTTCTGTATCTGAATCTAAAATCTGTAATGTTGAGGACTGTAAACATCTCCTCCCTTCTGGTGACAAAACGTTCACCCTGCTCACACAGAATATTCGCAGCATAAATCGAAATATGACCGGGTTTGAAGTCCTATTACAGAATCTTGACTTATACTGTGATATTATTGTCCTAACTGAATGTTGGTTATCAAAACAGACAGTCAACTTACCATCTCTTGAGGGTTATTATTCATACAAAACTGAGAGAAATATAAACCAAAACGATGGATTAGTGGTTTATATAAAAAATAATCTACGTACAATTAAAGAAGAACCGGTATCCCAAGATAGTAATTGCTTAATAATTAAACATTTTCCCGATACAGTAGTCATGGCTATTTACAGGCCTCCTTCTCAAAATATGGACAGATTTTTAGAATCACTTGACACAAACTTAAAAAACTTATCATCTTTTAAAAACATAATACTTGTGGGCGATATTAACATTAACATTGCTTCCGGGAAAACCGATACCCATGTACATAATTATCTGAATATTTGCTCATTTCATGGACTATTACCAGCTCACTATCACCCCACGCATCAGAGCGGCTCATGCTTAGACCATATCATTCTAAAATCTAAAAATCCATCCAAAACATTAGTTACTAATTCTTCGCTTACCGATCATCAAGCTGTTTTACTAACATTACAAATAACTTCACCTAGAATTAATTGCATGCGTAGCTACACTAAAGTGAATATGACAAACCTCGAAAATGACATACGCGATATTAATTTTGACCCAGTTTACAATTCAAACGATGCAAATAATTCTCTAAAGTATTTCATAATCTCGCTACAATTTGTAATAAGTAAAAACACATTTTCTAAAACAATGCCCAGAAAGTATAGTTGTATCAAACCCTGGATCACACCCGGCCTCGTTCGTTGTATAAGACATAGAGACAGACTTCACCTAAAATTGAAACGCGCACCTGATAACGACATACTTTCTGTAACATATAAAAGGTATCGTAACTTCTGTAATAATCTTTTGAAAAAACTCAAAAATCAGTATGATAAAAATGAATTACAGAAGGCGGGGAAAAATAGTAAACTTGTTTGGAAATTTATAAAAACTAATACATTTAGATCAAAAAATCCCGAACCTCCGCTTGATTTACTATGTATAGATATAAATCCATCAGAAACAGTGAATAAAGTAAACAATATTTTTGCTAATGTTGGTAAAAACTTGGCTGAAAAATCTTTAAATTCTACCAATTTTTCCCCTCAAAACCCGACTACGGCATCCTGTACAGTAAATTCCTTTGTTTTATTAGATACCGACGTTAACGAAGTAGTAAGATTAATAGGCGGGTTAAAGGATGCATGTGCTACTGGGTGGGATGACATACCTAATAATATACTTAAAAGATTTAAACACCTACTTGCCCCTCCACTAACCCATATTTTTCAGCTATGTTTATCTCAAGGAATATTCCCCAAATTGCTAAAAAAAGCTGTGGTCACACCTGTATTCAAGTCTGGAGACAAAAACTGTGTGAATAACTACAGACCCATCTCAGTACTAACAGGCCTCTCAAAAATTTTGGAAAAAATTATTAACAGTAGATTGATAAAATATTTGGAAGATAACAGACTACTTTCAGATAATCAATTTCGCTTTAGGCGCAACAGGTCAACTAGTCAAGCAGTACACAAATTAACTAATTATATTACTACCGAACTAGATTATGGTATGCACACAATTGGGATCTTTCTAGACCTTGCCAAGGCTTTCGACACTATTTCATGTACTTTATTTATTTATTTATTAAAACTTTATGCACAAGTAAAAACTGTACAAAGGCGGACTTAATGCCTTAGGCATTTTCTACCAGTCTACCTTAGGGTGATGCAGAGACAATACACAGTAGGTGCAATAACAGAAAGAAAAGATAAGAAAATATTTATAACTAAATAAAAATATTTATAAGATATAAGAATAGATATAATAATAAATACATATATACATACATATGTACAACAATATATATATATATATATACATAGTTATGAGACATAAATAAGAAACCCTACAACAACTTAATTCTGAGACGAATCTGCCAACTTCCTGCTTACTTGTTTGCTTTACTTTTGCACAAGCTTGAAACACTTGGGATAAGAGGAGCACAACATTTGCTATTTGCGGATTATCTCAGCGATCGACATCAGTGTATAAAAATAGGGCAGTGTACAAGTTCTGAACTTAAAAATAGTTGTTTTGGAATTCCGCAAGGCAGCATTTTGGGCCCCACGTTATTTTTAATCTACATAAATGAACTATGCAGCTTGCCACTCCAAAATGGAGTCATTATGTCGTATGCGGATGACACTGCTCTATTGTTCTCAGCTAAATCAAGAGCTGAAGTCTATGAATATGCTCAAAATGGTTTTAACATTGTCTCTAATTGGCTCCATAATAATCTCCTAACATTAAATGCAGATAAAACAAAATACATTTTATTTACAATGAGAAATACTAACATACCGCTTACTAATCTGAATATTTATGCACACAATTGTAGCACGTACGTTGCCGCTGACTCTGCATGTTCTTGCCCCACTTTAGCTAAGGCCGATCATGTGAAATACTTAGGTGTCACTATTGACTGCAATCTAAATTTCCGTAAACATATCGATTTACTTTGTACCAGAGTGCGCAAATTAATATATGTTTTTAAGAACTTACGGAACATAGCCGACTATAAGTTAATTAAACAGGTTTATTTAGCTTTGTGTCAATCCATACTTACCTATTGCATAACTTCCTGGGGGGGTGCTGCAAAAACTATTTTACTTCCTCTAGAACGCGCTCAAAGAGCAATTTTAAAGGTTGCTACTTTTTGCCCTTTTAGATTTCCTACGCATCAACTCTACATAGCATGTAAGGTACTAACAGTAAGGCAATTATTTATTCTAAGCATAGTACAACATCAGCACACTGCACTTCCTTTTGACCCAGTACCTCCCGACAAGAGAAGGAAAGACTTGGTTTGCATAAAGCCTCAAACAAAACATGCGTTTGCTAATCGTTTTTATGTGTTCTTAGGGCCATTTCTGTATAATAGACTCAACAAGGTACTAAACTTCTATAGTGTAAGCTATAAAAGATGTAGTACAATGTTATCAGAATACTTAGCGATACTCAATTACACAGACACAGAAAAACTTCTAGAAATTTTGTCATGATCATAATTTTATTCCCTTGTAAGTATTTACTTTTGTATGTTTACATAGACTTAGTATTCATGTACCAATGTGCTTTTTCTCATAATTGTTAATGAATTATTTTTATATCAGTTTCGTTTAAAAATTAACGCTCCAATTTAATTAAAATATAAAGTGATGGCCTGAAACACAGGTTTGAATAAACCTAGTTCGGGCGGGTCGCTACCTAACACAATAATTCCGAACCATCACTACTTGCACCTATAATAAAACATATTTTAGTTTTAGTTTATTTTTAGACACTATAATTGTATGGACAATATGCTACTTTTGGCTAAATTTACACCTTTTTGTAAACATTTTTATTAAATAAATTATTATTAATTATTATTATTATTAATGCGAGCCGTGTCCAGAAGTACTGCTTTCTGAATCAAGCCCTTGATCCAGCTGCTTTTTATTATTTATTACTAGCTGCGCCCCGCGGTTTCACCCGCATAAGACTCGATCCCGTGGGAATATCGGGATAAAAACTATCCTATGTGCTTTTGCGGGACTCGAACTATCTCTATACCAAATGTCATCTAAATCGGTTCAGCGGTTTAAGCGTGAAGAAGTAATAAACATATAAACACACACACTCACAAACTTTCGCCTTTATAATATTAGTGTGATTAGTGTGATAATCAGAGATCGGAATAGGTAGAGCTGTTTTATTTAATTGCCATAGGTTAGAATAATATGGATATTCCCCGAGTCCCGGGATTTGGTTTTTAAGTAGTAAGTACTCTAGCGACAGAAACACCCCGCTATTGTTTTCTTTTGTTTCCATAATGCGGCGACATTACGCGTCTCAACAAAGCGGAAACGGCGCGCTTGGCAAAAAGTTTTATAGCGTGCTGTTGACGTAAAATTTACAACGTCGCTCATGCGCTTATTGGCTTACATAAACCATTTTTATATCTACATATTGGCAAAAAGAATGAAATTCAATAAAATCCCGTAGTATCAGTCGGAATCCCGTGGAATATCCATATTAACATCAATGTTTGCGGTCAATGAACCTAAATAGCTCTACCCATTCCGATCACTGGACTGATACTATATAAACCTCGATTCAGGGCCCCAACAGGTACCTGGACCTACTTTCTGTTTTTGAACTTATTTGCCAGATACAGGAACCGGAATTTATCTGGAGTTGATGATACGGGCCATTTGGCAAAGTAACTCCTAGTTTTTCTAATCATAATTTCAGTTATTCTTATTATTTCGTGTTCTCCTTTTTTGAAGTGTAAACTTCTTTAGCGGCGTTGCACACTTTTAGTAATGGGTAAAAAATGTTAAACTCGCGTCAGGACACGTGACCGTCAGGAGAGATTTCCCCCCCCTCTCTTTCTACGGCGGCGCCAACCGAAGTGAAGTGACACACGGACACAATGGATGGATGGATGGATGGAAGTGGAAGTGGAAGTCGAAGTGGAAGTCGAAGTGGAAGTCGAAGTGGAAGTGGATGGATGGATGGATGGACAGCTGATGGCTCGACCGTCTGTGTAGTAGCCACACTGCTGTGTATTCGTAAAATTCGTGTATATAAAGTGTTTAAAATATGGAAATTGAACTAAGTGCGTCTATTAATGAAAAAAGTGACGCAGAAATAGTGAAAAAAAAATGAGTTATATTAATTAAATGAATAATTGATTTATTTCAACGTTAATATTCAAGTTTTCACTTCTGCCGGCACTCCCAGAGTGCAATCCGTCTTTTTTTTTCCTCTATCGTGGGGGTGACAGAGGGGCATGCCGGACTCTTACCGGCTAAAACCACCGCGGTGTTCCACCTCTACCTATAGCCGGGGGTGCGGGATTCGCATAAGCATTCACCGCTCCCGTGTTCTCATGCAGCTTCTGTCTTTCTTTTTCTCAAGATCACCAATATAAATGAACAATAAAATTTACAGAGAAAGCAACATGTCCTCAACGCGTTAATCCAGCATATATCAGAGACCTACTCCAAACTGGACAGGGATCTCCCTGTGACCACCAGTACGATCGACTGCGACGACCCTACACCTATCATGAACAGTACTAGAGAGCGGCTGTTCAGGCAGTTCGCTGAGGACTCGGAGATGAGTAACGAGACGCTGTTCTTTTGGGATGGAGATAGGTAAGCAGTTAGGGGTGCATCCAGACAGAGCGAGGTATGCACCGCAAATGTTTTTTTTTGTATGTTAGATGCCTCAGCCTGAGGCATCTAACATACAAAAAAAAACAACCCGCCAAGTGCGTGTCGGAAGGGTTCCGTAGTTGGAATGAATTTATCCCAAGAACAAACTTAACATTGTAGTTGAAAATCATGTTCCCCCATACATTGCAACTACAAATTTAAGTTGGTCGACTATTACTCGTAAACTTGTAAAGCCCACATAAGTGTGATAGTTTTCCTTTAAACTTCGTTATATATTGGTACTACTGTCGTGACATTTGAATTTCTAACTACAACCGTTTAGTTGGTAGAGGGGGGGACACTTGACTCTAACGAAAATTGGTACTTTAAAGCTTGATAAGTCATGAACGGTTTACTTAATCAAAAAACGGTCTTCCCAAACTCCTAATATTTTTGAAAGACGTATCTAACGATATCCCACACTATGGGAAGGACGAAAAAAAAAATTATCATCCTCACTTTACATGTAGGGGAGGTACCCTAAATAATTGTTTTTTTCCAAATTTTGTTTTACCACTTTTTCGGCGTCATTAACGTGTATACTCAATAGTTTTTGAGCTAAACTGCGGACAGACAGACAGACGGACATGGCGAAACTATAAGGGTTCCTTGTTGACTACGGAACCCTAAAAATCACTTGCGGCAGCGCATGCCTCGCTCTGTCTGGTACCTTAACATGCACGTTAATTTCGTTTGTACGTGATGGTAAGCAATGATAATATAGGGGTATGAGGAACAGGGTGTAAAGTTCACTCATCCTCCATAGAAAAGCGAGGATTCTCCGACCAGACGGGTGTCATGTCTGCTGGGCAACTGCCCGACGATTGATTTCGGGACGTTTTATATATGCTAGTTGCGCGGTAAACTCTGCTTGCGCGATGCAGGATTTTGCCTGACGTCATAGTGATGCGTCGTTCACATGTGCCAAAGTATATAAGTAGATTTAGTTGAAAGGCAAACCCTAAGATCCGTTCAATATCTTCTCTCTGCCAGGTCTGGTCTCTTCCTCCGTTCTCGCTTCATCCTATCCACCTACAAGCCCGACGAAGGTCAACAGACCATAGCCACTTGGTCTGCTGGTGGCGAATACAAGCTGTTACCGGGAGTCGAACTGGAACCTTTGAAGATGTTCTTCAGGATTGGAACTGCACCGGTAAGTCATTAGCAGTGGCGTGCATTGTATATAGGCATATAAGCAGTGCCTACCTCGATATATCAACATAATCCTGTCAATTACATTTTAGAGTGTGTGCCCCATTAAGAAACTCACTAAATTACCATACCTAACAAAAAACAAAATCTTCATACAAACACTCGCGGCAATAGGCAGTCGCCGGACGGCCTACTCGGCTCCCGTACTATTCGCACATTGTCATTGGTCTTTACTCGTTCAAGTTAATACGACAAAATTAAAAATACGTAGGTACGTCTCCGCGTAATACCATGACTTTCGACCTTTGTAACTTATCACCCTTAAGTAGGCATGCCTACTCAAATAAACACACTTTTGACCAAATTTTTTTTTCTGATTAGTGACCGCGTTTGCCTAGACTAGACCCGGCTTAGTGCCTACCTATTCTGAAAACCAATGCACGCCACTGGTCATTAGTTAGCATCAAGCATCTACACAATGATGGGAAGTGTGACTTATAGAAGCAGAAAAAGGCGCTGATTCTCAGCCTAATTTGAATAAAAAATAATAAAAGAAAGAAAGGAATAAAATACGTTTATTTCGGTAAACAAGACAAGATTATAATGACGTAACGAAGACTTTGTAACCATATTATTTTGATTTAAAAGAGTGTCCATGGAGTTTTTTGCCCGTTCTTCTTCATAGGTACCTACGCTTTGGAATGGGCAACTAGCTTCATCTTACTGACTGACCGACCCCTTGACAATTCAAAAGTGCCTGTAATTGGTTTAATTGAAATAAATGCTTTGAGTTTGAGTTTGAAAGAGCAGTGGTGGCCCAGTGGAAGCGGCCGTGACTTACGAGTTGTAGGTCGCAGGTTCAAATCCAGACAGGCACTTTACATTTTGTAAATTATTACATCAGCACTGCTCTCAAAACGGTGAAAAGTAAAGCGGTTGTTGTAAAGTTTCTTTATTATGTCTGTAATTTATATGGTGTACATAATAAAGAGTATTCTATTCTAAGGAAAACATCTCGGAACCGGCTGGTCCTAGAACCAAAAATTTGAAGACCTGTGACATCTACCAACTCGCACTGGGCACGCGTGGTCGATTACAGTACACCCCAGCTCACAGAAAGGAGGCCTGACTCCCAGCAGTGGGAACATTATAGGCTGATTATCATTATTATTTTATTATCCATACTATAATATTATATCCAAGATAAGAACGCTTGGAAACATGCTGGTCCTGCTCCATAGGACAATCTAGAGTCTAGACAAAATCAAACTGGTTGCTAACTTAATTGTAAAATTTTATTCTTTTTTTTTCATTGATTTACAATCATTACTCACACCCTGACTTATTACTTGTTAATTTCTTTTTTTTTAATTAAAATCGTTTACTTTTACTATGTTTCTAAATATGTGAGCACCATGTATCTATCAGATAATTAATTTATATGTCATGGTTCCGTTTTTAATTCTTTTACCTGTTGTGGTATAGTAATTTTATTTTAGGTGCATCGTCCTCACATATTATTATATAATGAATGTACCTATGCCAAATATTGTAAAACATTTTAAAACAGTAACGGTGGAGTTTCTTGCCCGTTCTTCCCCATACGAATACTACCTTTTGGAAGGGGCGACTAGAATCAACTCTATTTTAATGTAATTTTTGACGCTCAAAAGTGCCTTTCATGTGCCTATTTGAAAGAAATGCTTTGACGTTGACTTTATAAATTCAAAAGTGTGTCTGTCTGTCTGTTACCTCTCTACGTTTAAACCGCTGAACCGATTTAGATGAAATTTGGTATAGAGATACTTCAAGCCCCGGGAAAGGACATAGGATAGTTTTTATCCCGATATTCCCACGGAAAACTTATGCGGGTGAAACCGCGGGGCGCTGCTAGTGATGATTACCTATATCATATCTTACAGTAGGCCTACTTTGTGGCTCGTGTTTCTGGTTTTGCGCATCTCATTAGTCTCTTACCCGCGGTCTTTTGTTAGCCTGGTCATCCACCCATCTGTATAAGTGAGCATGAATATTACAATATTGATTCATTGACAGGCTGTGCCCTGGACCCAGATGAAGGTGGATCCTAACAATGGTGAACAGATGTTTAACGAAGAAGGACAGCCGATGTACGAAGGGTACTGCGTCGATCTCATGGCTAGATTGTCTGAGGTAAGAAATTGATAACCATTTAATAAAAACTGTAGGGTTGCTTGTTGTGAAATTAAAGCCCCGTTGAACTTGATGTTACTTTATTGGCAACTTAACTTATTTTATGTTACAACACAGAATACTTAAAGTACTACGTACAGAAAGGACACTCCCTTCCCCGCACTAATATCAGTTACCGCACCTCACCCCGCACTTCGGCGTATTCGTCGCAGTTCTTTAACAAGAGCGCTCGCAAACACAAGTACCTCACGCACACATTCATACGTATACAAACGTCATTTTTTAATGTAGTAGTAGTAGGTAATTATTTTGCAAGCGTTGTATGGAGTGTCCGGGGTGTGGTTACACGTTACAATAGTTATATATCATGAGGCAACCCTAAATGGAGGGACGAAGGGGACTGCGTGGCTATCGCCCTTCAGACCTCCCCTAGCTGGCTAGTTTCCTGAAGACTGTTAGGCTATTGAAGCAGGGAACTAGTCGTACTAAGGATCAGAGCTGGCAACGTGGCTGCCGCGCTCAGAAACCTCTAGCTAGTGAATGACGATTTGTTCTTTTTTTTTTTGATAATGGCATCTCGCAGTTCAACCCATGAGGTTGTCGTCTGCTTAACCAGGCTTGCCTGTGGATGCCTCAAAATTAAGGCCTCCAGCCAGGGCAAAGACGATTTGCTCGAAGACAGCTCAGCTTATATAGGCGGATAGTCGACATATGTGTGCGTAATCACTACACGTAGTCATCTGTTGTTGTGGTGCAGATTACTCGTGGGGTGGCGCTGGCGCAGATTGTTGCACACGAAGACTGTAGATGGCGTCACTTGTCTATAGAAATCGCTTGTAGTTGCTGTCTTCTAGTTTGTGAAGCTGCTCATCATAGTGCTTGGATAGTTTCACACTAGATGGCGCTGTATGTTTGTTACAAAACTTAAATTAAAAGGTGCAACTTTTCGCGAGCTCGAACTCAATGGTGGGCGTGGCCAAAAAGCACGCTGTCTCATCCGGCATCATGTCTGACAGAGATAGTATCAGTGATGAGCAGTTAGACGATAGTCTACACACACAACGTCTAGTTCACATTCACAAACACAGTTCCGAAGTGAAACGACGTTAGACGATGCACACATGCACAATAACGCTAGTTTCACAATATTAGTATTTCAAACCATAAGTTAGAAAAATAAAGTGACCCTGAGTAGGTTTTTGTCTTTACCGACTATTTTGACTGTAATAGTTTCATATTAAACAATTGACTGTATTTATTTATGTAAATTAAAATAATAAGTAAGTAAATAATAACTAATTAATTCATAAAAATAAGAAAATTAAATCTTAACTTAACTAAAACTAAAATATCGATACTGGAAATATGAAATAACGTAAGGGACATTTTGTCGAAAATGAGTTATATATGTATATCATTGGATTCGAAATTTCTTGCTCTGTCGATTGGTATAAATAGCGTCGAAAAATTCATCCACATCGCTGTCGACTGGTAATGTACCCAAGAGACTGGCGGCGGCATTACCAAGTTGTATGGCAATGCGTAGCCTTTGGCCAAGGTAAAAGCCAGCCCTTGGGTCATGGGTAGTGTCAACCAGCCGTTTCGAAATTTCCTTAAAAAGACCATGAGCACTCGGACCGGGCCCGAGGGTTTCAACCCCAAAGTTTTATTTCTCTCTTTCAGTTTCATAGTTTGGTAATGCTTTTTAACCCTTCGGGAATTACATGAGTTATGTTATATGATGTTTCATAGTTTGGTAAGCCGCTTTGGTACAGACACCAGCACATCAAGCTACCCGAAACTGTCAAATTTTCCCAATCAACTTTGAACCTTATGCTTTGGCGATAAATTTGAAAATCTATTTAAAAAAATTGACAGATTGCAGTAGCTTGATGTGCTGGCGCCTGACTGTATTCTATTGTTGTAACATGTTATCAAATTGGTTATTGCCATCATCATCATCATCAATTTAGGGGTAGGTAAGTACCTACCTTATTTTCTACTGACGGCCAGAAAGCGTTTAAGTAATATTCTTTTTACAGACCATGTCGTTCGATTATGAGATCGTTCCTCCAAAGGCTGGAGATTTCGGAAGAAAGCTTCCAAATGGTACATGGGATGGTGTCGTTGGGGATCTCATGAGAGGGGTAAGTATCCAATTCTTTAGTCTATAGTGTTGTCATCTGCCTATCATATGTTGGGGTGATTTCTTCCGGAACCCCCCTCCAACCCCTCCCCCCCTAAATCCCCTGCTAGTTCGTCTTGGTTGGTTCCAGCCCAATAATCTAATTCACGCGCACCAATCAGCGTTGGACGCGCTTAGATGCGCGAATTCCGTCGAATGCATGCGAATTCGCGCGTCTTCTTTTTATCTCAGAAGAAATTTATGTGCATTACGTTGTGGAGATAGGGGTGAATTTGCTATGTTAAGTTTCAGATTAACGCTTCTTTTTTTTATGGACGGGAAATCATCAAATGACCCCTCCCGCTCTGGGTGGAGCGGAAGGGAGTCTTAGACTTACTGACTGAAACCCACCCGTGTTCCTTCCTTAGCCCTTTATGTTCCGGGGCAGCGGTAACCCTTTCGGACAATCCCGCTACCCCGGCAGGAACCGTAGGTATCTTTAGTTGTCCAAGAAACTACTGCGTATCTTCTCTCTCTCTCTCTCTTTCATTTGGGAAAAATGTGTCTGCTCAACCTTACAATTAGCGCCTTTCGCCACAGAGTATATAATAGTACTTGCTTCCGCGAAGACGCGCCCCATTCTTCCTCCTAATCGCTTAGGGTCAATTCATGGGTGGGATTGTCCGAAAGAGTTACCGCTACCCCGGAACATAAAGGGCTAAGGAAGGAACACGGATGGGTTTTAGTCAGTAGGAGTCTGACACTCCCTTCCGCTTCACCCAGAGCGGGAGGGGTCATTTGATGATTTCCCATCCATAAAAAACAAAATGGTCAGTTCATACTAGCACAGAGTCGAAGCGCATCGAAGCGTTAATCTGAAACATGACATAGCAAATTCACCCTTATCTCCACAACGTAATTCACGCGCACCAATCAGCGTTGGACGCGCTTAGATGCGCGAATTCCGTCGAATGCGCGCGAATTCACGCGTCTTCTTTTTATCTTAGAAGAAATATGTGCATTACGTTGTGGAGATAGGGGTGAATTTGCTATGTTATGTTTCAGATTTTCTGCGCTAGTATAAATTGACCCTTACAGTACAAGTGTGCAACATTCAGTTAGTGTTTTATTTAGTTTTGTCGATACACAGTAATTACTTGTTAGTGGGTAATTAGTGTACATCAAAATACTAAACCACTGGCGGATTTCACTAGCGATAACCACCAACGGTTAGTAAGAAGAGTGGGGCGCGTCTTCGTGGATGGCATTATCAACAGGGTGTTACGGAAAGGGTATATCAATACAAACGGGTTGAAGAGTGTATCTGGTCTAGAATCTCTGTACAAAATTTCAGCTCAAAAGCATTAACTTTGAAAATGCTTAATATTTTTTTATTTCGACATCACGGCGCTGCACTGGCGCGCGGCGGCGTGATGTGCGTGTACTAGGCGCACAGACACACTACAGATAATGGATAATGACCCTCGTAGTGCGGTGACACGTTTGTTATGATT
Source organism: Amphipoea oculea (assembly GCA_945859645.1). Taxonomy (NCBI): domain Eukaryota; kingdom Metazoa; phylum Arthropoda; class Insecta; order Lepidoptera; family Noctuidae; genus Amphipoea; species Amphipoea oculea. Next base: position 9,287,618 of record OX243891.1, on the reverse strand, counting down.
TAAATTTAATAAACTAACGAAATAAAAAAATATTAAACATTTTCAAAGTTACTGCTTTTGAGCTGAAATTTTCTACACAGATTCTAGACCAGATACACTCTTCAACCCGTTTGTATTGATATACCCTTTCTGTAACACTCTGTATATCTATGGTTTATTACAGGAAACGGATATAGCAATAGCAGCGTTAACAATGACTGCAGAGAGAGAAGAGGTTATTGATTTCGTGGCTCCTTACTTTGAACAGACCGGCATCCTTATAGGTAAGGGATTCATAATTTTAAAAAGTCTCCTTTTTTCATGAGTTTTGAAAAAATTAAAAATGGTTTATTATTTTAAAAAGTAAAGAAAGAAAGAAAGAAAAATGTTTATTTGGACACAGTTCGTGAAACACAAAATACAAAATTAATAAAAAAATAATGTTTCAAACAACAATAGTGTGTGCCTCACGGCTGCGCCAAAAAGGTTCATTTCAGCATGAATGCCAGACAGATGCTGCCTGACGCTGGTTTTCTAATGAACCCTTAGGGAAAAGTGACGTAGAGTACACACAGTTTCAACATACCTAATACATACTTATAAATAAATAAACTAGTAATCACGTACATATCATTACAAATACAAATAAGAAAAAAAAAAAAACAAAGTCTCAGCAAAACCTGTTTTTCTTTTCTAGATCAATTTTGATAAGATTGCTCCGTGCACGGTGCACTCAAAGCGCAACAGGCCAGCGCAAGTACCGTCAAACGGGGTGAATAGGGATGCAGGGGTGAATCGGGACGAAACTTTAAATGCGATTTTAGCGTTAAAATAATATAGTTTGTTGCCGACAAGGGCACTTAATCGTTAATTATAATACAGTAAACACATTAGAGTCCTTTTTGGCAACAAACCATTATTATTTCAGTGTTAAAATTGTATTTAAAGTTTCGTCCCGATTCACCCCTGCATCCCTATTCACCCCGTTTAACAAGTAAACCATAAAAACTAGTGATTAGAGCGGCGCCTCCTTAGATATGCCTGTGTTAGGAGACTCCGCTCTTCCAAAACTTAATAAATATTGTTTAGTTACTTGTCTCATGCAAAACTAAAGGAATAATACGAAAAAAGAGAAAATTAAAGCTAAACATGCAGCACGCACGCAGGCATGCGAGGGTGTCCCGACCACAGATATAGATATACCTAGATAACGCAAGTATCACGAACTGTATGAAAACTAAGCGTGCCACTTTTTGACTACCTACTATGACGTCACAAGCTCGCGCTCTCTCGCTCACGCTCACCCAGCCAGCAGTACGCAGGACTGAGCGCGAAAGTGGCGGCTTATGATTTTCGATCGCAAACTGGTGCGATTTTTGGCACGCGAAGTAGCTCTTGCGTTATCTAGGTGTATCTATATCTGTGGTCCCGACCCTAACTAAAATAGCCTATTCTGAAGACAATTTTCTATTGCAGTGATCCGAAAACCCATCAGAAAGACATCCCTCTTCAAATTCATGACTGTACTGCGCACAGAAGTCTGGTTGAGTATCGTGGCTGCATTAGTATTGACTGGGTTCATGATCTGGCTGCTAGATAAATATTCTCCTTACTCGGCCAGGAATAACCCTGATGCATATCCTTATCCGTGCAGGTAAAACGCGATTTTTAACAGACTTCAAAAAAGGAGGTTCTGTATTCGACCCGTATGTATATATGTATGTATGTTTGTATGTCCGCGATTTTCTCAAAAACTAATGAACCGATTTTGATAATTCTTTCACTAATGTGATCTACATACTTTCAGGAAGGTTTTAGTATATAATACATTAGGTAATTAATCTTATGTACGAACATATATACATAAATGTACTGCATCTCCGGCATTTCTATGCGAATTTTGATAATAATTTGTTCTAGTCGGTGTCTTCAATGCACTAGTTTTAATTGAATTTGTGTGAGGTAGGTACAACAAAAAATATAAAAATAAAAACTTTTTACATAAAAAAAACAACCGACTTCAAAAAAAACCACTAGAAAGTGATAAATAACTTTATTTTCGGAAGTCGGTGTCGTTGGTTCCGCATTTTCGTATTTAGACACCGACTTCCGAAATTAAAGTTATTTATCACTTTCTAGTGTTTTTTTTTGAAGTCGGTTGTTATTTTTTTGTTATGACTGCTGCGGGTTCTTAGATTTTGCCGTCTCGAGTGTATTTTTATTGACTTTACCGACTATTCTGACAGCCAACAATAATGTTACAGGGAATTTACACTAAAAGAAAGTTTTTGGTTCGCCCTAACGTCGTTTACACCCCAAGGCGGGGGCGAAGCACCCAAGGCATTGTCTGGAAGAACCTTAGTGGCTGCTTATTGGCTGTTCGTAGTACTTATGTTGGCTACCTTCACCGCTAACCTGGCTGCGTTTCTAACTGTGGAGAGGATGCAGGTATGACGGTTTTAGTTCACATCATTCTTGCACTTTGTAGCGACTGTCGCCTGAGGTCTGGCCTTCACAAAGTCCACACCAGTGGCGTGGATTGGTTTTCAGAATAGGTAGGCACTAAGCCGGGTCTAGTCTAGGCAAACGCGGTCACTAATCAGAAAAAAAATTTGGTCAAAAGTGTGGTTATTTGAGGAGGCATGCCTACTTAAGGGTGATAAATTGCGAAGGTCAAACGTCATGGTATTACGCGTGAGACGTACGTATTTTTAATTTTGTCGTATTAACTTGAACGAGTAAAGACCAATGACGATGTGCGAATAGTACGGGAGCCGAGTAGGCCGTCCGGCGACTGCCTATTGCCGCGCGTGTTTGTATGAAGGTTTTGTTTTTTGTTAGGTATGGTAATTCAGTGAGTTTCTTAATGGGGCACACTCACTAAAATGTAATTGACAGGCTTATGATGATATATCGAGGTAGGCACTGCTTATATGCCTATATGCAATGCATGCCACTGGTCCACACCACAGTTCAGTTAGGACTGATACATATCTATTCAAAGATGTTTAAATCGGTTTCGTTACGTGTCCGGTGTCATATTCGTACTTCAACCGGCAGGGCAATTGCGTAACACATTTATCAATCGGAATCGGTTTGATTTTGACAGTTGAACAACATTCATTGCGTTATTTACGTGTTGTGCAGACACATGTTTCAAACTTATGAAGCGATGGATTAGCAATTTGCTTCAAATTCCGATTGATAGTGTGTTACGCAATTAGGGTGCGGGGTCGCAAGGGTCCATTCTAAGGCACGGATCGCGCTAGTCACCAATTAGCAGGCTGCCCCGATGGTACCTGCCTGTTGCGGTTGCTGTTATTTACCCAAGCGTCCTTATCATGAGCACAGGTCTTCGGGGCTATTCGCAACATTATATCAATATCACGGCCTTCAGGTCTTTGAGCTGTCCCGGGTCTTGGGCCGCCCGTTTTCTGTCACCAGGAGCGCAACTACTTTGACGTATACGAAGACTGAGTCCGGAAGGCCTTGACTGATACCACTGTGTGTATATTTTTGGATAGTAATAAAAGCTCCGACAAAAAAATAAGAATTGTCCTTACTCAAAATATTAAATCTACTGCCTAAAATAGTAACTTTCCGACTACTTTTGTCCGAATAAAAATGACGAAACGACCGAATGAGATACTGAAATATTCGAAAAATAAACATGACTGTTTATTGCTATAATACTTTTCTACCAGCTTAAATTTCGTTTTAATATATACCTAGGTAAAGGTACTTGTATTCTCATTCGCTCGCTCTTGCATCCTATGTCGACGGATCCCCGCTTCGCGGGGCTCCTATTTATATGTACCTAAAGGGTTTAAAGTAACCTAACCAAACCGAACCTAGGGGTGCCCTTCGCTCACTCTTGCATCCATTAATATGAGACAAAACCTCTGTTATCGGTAACTTAGTAATTTTGTCGGAGGTTCAGTATTTTATTCGGAAGTTTAGTTTTTAACCGACTTCTAAAAAAGGAGGAGGTTCTCAATTCGAATGTTTGTATGTTTTTTTTTTTTTTTTTTTTTATGTTTGTTCGCGCATAACTCCGTCGCTTGCCAACCGATTTCAAAAATTCTTTTTTTGTTAGAAAGGGTATAGTTCCCAAATGGTCCCATGAAAATTTTATCGAAATCGAACAAGCGGTTTTTGAAAAATCAACAAAAATGTAAAAATTTATCTACATTGTCCACATTAACGATTTTTTTGTTTACTTTTTTGTGGGGTAGGTACAACTAAAAAGTGAAAAATAAAAACTTTTTTACAAAAAAGAAAACAACCGACTTCAAAAAAAACACTACAAAGTGATAAATAACTTTAATTTCGGAAGTCGGTGTCAAAAAACGAAAATGCGGAACCAACGACACCGACTTCCGAAATTAAAGTTATTTATCACTTTGTAGTGTTTTTTTTGAAGTCGGTTGTTTTCTTTTTTGTAAAAAAGTTTTTATGTTATTCGAAGATCCATTTTTTTTAGTCGGCCACATATCGCTGGAGATTAATTGGTTTTTCGGAATCATTATTATTTCCCTTTATTTTTTTTTGCATCTGACTTACAGACGCCAGTGTCATCCCTGGAGCAGCTGGCTCGCCAATCGAGGATCAACTACACGGTGGTGGAAGGCTCCTCAGTGCATCAGTATTTTATCAACATGAAGTTTGCTGAAGATACACTATACAGGTATCTAGTCTTTATTTGTTAGAGAGATTCCTATAGTAACGTTCTAGTTTATCATTTGTGACTTCAAGTGACAGCTATGTAAACAGAACCCAGCATTGCATATATGCATATATGTATATGTAAGCTGTCACGACCTTTATACCTGGAGGCTTTTATTTGGTCAGTAAGTTTTTTGAAGTGAAAACTTCGTTAGCGGCGTTGTACACTTTTTTTGTAATGGATAAAAAAATGTTAAGCTCGCGTCAGGACACGTGACCTGATCGAAAATTCGTAAGACGGATGGAGAGTAGACAGCCGGCGCGGCGTAGGAGAGGAAGTATCCCCCTCTCTTTCTACGGCGCGGCGAAAATGTATGCCTGCTGTTTCGTTTAGGCGGCGCAGGGCGCTTGCGCGAATGTTCGTGTGTGTTTATGTTACAGCGTGACACGCGCATCTATGGATGGTGACAGCTGATGGCTCGACCGTCTGTGTAGTGGCCACACTGCTGTGTATTCGTAAAATTATTATAAAACAAAAAAATAGCTACTTTACTTTAATTATCATGTTTGTGTACGATAGCGCAATAAATAAATATTGTATACTACCACATAAATGGTAGTACTGTTATACTGATAATTAAAGCAATTCGTGCAAAATTATTCCCTAACCATTCCAAAATATCAAAAATGTACAACGTTAATATTCAAGTTTTCACTTCTGCCGGCACTCCCGGAGTGCAACCCGTCTTTTTTTTTTTGTTTAAGTACATTTTAAATTTTAATTTTTAGCTTGAGTACGTATAGTGTTTATTGTATTTGTTGGTATATTGGCGTGGCTAGCTAACCTATGGCAAATAATTTAATTTAAGGTTCTGTGTCCTGTAATGTTAATTACTTTGCATACTTAGTATTGTATAAAATCAATTATTTTCTAACTGAACAGACAGCTGTGCTGCTGGGGAGTTTGTTCCGCCACTTCTTCTCCCCGGCGAAAGCATTAGGAAGTGGCGAAGGGCGGGCGTTTTGGGGGACTGTCTTTTGTAATTTTGACGTTCGAAGAGTGCTGATTCTCAGCCTAGTTTGAATAAATGACTTTTGATTTTCAACGAGGGTTGCTTTTTTCTATAATCTGAGCCGTAAGCTGGGAGATCTGCTCTCAAAACGGTGAAGGAAAACATCGTGAGGAAACCGGCATGTCCTAGAACCAAAAATTCGAAGACATGTGACATCTACCAACTCGCACTGGGCCCGCGTGGCGGAATACAGTGCACTCTCCCTCTCACAGAGACGAGGCCTGTATTCCAACAGGGGAAACAGTGTCTGATTATACTAAGCTAGGAGCGGGCTCAGTTAATAGTGCAACGAGTTGGTCTTCTTCTTCAATCGGTCCCTCATTACTGAGGATCGTGGTCACTGGATCCTTTCAAACGGACAATCTGCCTCCATCTACTCCGGTACAAAGTTGCCATCACCACCTGCTGAAAATTGCTTGAGGACGTAGCTTCTTTTACTTGGTCGGACCATCGTGTTGGCGACCGGCCTCTTGCTTTCCTTCGGTATTGCCAACAATAACCAGCTTTTCAAGGCTGCTATCTCCCCTTCGCATTATGTGGCCGAAATAGGATAGAATACGCTGTAGGCATATTGTCGACAATCGGGTGTTGACATCGAGTTGGGAAAGGATAGACACATTTGTGCGTTTGGCTGTCCATGGTATTCGGAGCATCCGAGCAACGAGTGGGTAATGGGAAAAAATTCAATTCAAGACATTGTTCTAATTATGATCGATCTTCTTTTTGTAGGGTATGGAAAGAAATTACGCTCAACGCGACTTCAGACCAGTCACAATACAGGGTGTGGGACTATCCAATCAGAGAACAGTACGGACATATCCTACTGGCGATCAATGCTTCAGGTGAGATTATTTATTTATCCATTTATTTCAGGCATCAAGGCCCATATAAAATACAATATTAATATAACTTAAAAATACTATAAATACATACAACTTTATAATTACACTAAGAAACTAATTAAACACGAAGTGTCTGCGTCGTGTTTCGCTGACTGGTGTCATGTAGCCAGCCACAAAACTGGCGGTACACAACACCCTTCGGCCAGAACTCTTCCTTGAGGAACTTCTCGAGGTGGGTGTGTCGGAACACGCACCACGAACGACTTGAAGTTCGTGTTGTGACGCGACTCCAACTTCTCGACACTCAAAGTCCCGTTGGTCTTCACACACAAGTACTCCACGATCTCCTCAACCTTCGTGGAGTGGTGCAGTCTGGACACGTACAGCTACTAAGCTTCTTCACGATTAACGATAGGGGCCGTTCAAGTATTACGTAAGCAGATTTTTTGCTATTATTAATCCCCCCTTCCCCTCGTCAGCAAAAGTAAGCAAAGCTCTACCAATGTTTACGTAAGGGGGTGCCTCTCCCATGCTGACGTAAACATTGGTACATGCATTTTTCAATGTGTGGTTGCTTTATTGATTCATGAGCTGCAGTTCATATTGCATCTTCATACCGCATATTCGTTTCTATTTCAAGCCTAGACAAGTAGGGTTGCCATATGTGTTTAAACCAAAATCGAATAAATTTTGTAGAAAATCCGTAAAGTAAAAAAAATAATACTGCTGACATAAACACCATTCAGACCCCCCCCCCGCACCCATGTCATCAAAAATAAGCAAAGCAAAGACCCCCCCCCAGCCTCCCTGTAGTGCTTACGTAATACTTGATTGGCCCCATACCTACTACGTCCAATCAGTGGCATGCATTGATTTTCAGAATAGGTAGGCAAAGTCAAAGTCAAAGTCAAAGCATTTATTTCAAATAGGCACATAAAAGGCACTTTTGAACGTCAAAAATTATCTAAAAATAGAATTGATTCTAGTCGCCCATTCCAAAAGGTAGTTTTCGTATGGAGAAGAACGGGCAAGAAACTCCACCGTTACTCTTTTAAAATGTTTAGGTACAATATTTTGCATGGGTACATTAATTATATAATAACATGTGAGGACGATGCACCTACAATAAAATTACTATACCACGATAGGTAAAAGAATTAAAAACGAAACCATGACATATAAATTAATTATCTGAGCACTAAGGCACTAAGCCGGGTCTAGTCTAGACAAACGTGGTCACTAATCAGAAAAAAAAGGGAGATCAAAAGTGTGCTTATTTGAGTAGGCATGCCTACTTAAAGGTGATAAATTGCGAAGGTCGAACGTCATGGTATTACGCGTGAGACGTACGTATTTTTAATTTTGTCGTATTAACTTGAACGAGTAAAGACCAATGACAATGTGCGAATAGTACTGGAGCCGAGTAGGTCGTCCGGCGACTGCCTACTACCGCGCGAGTTTGTATGAAGATTTTGTTTTTTGTTAGGTATGATAATTTAGTGAGTTTCTTAATTGTGGGGCACACACACTAAAATGTAATTGACAGGCTTATGTTAATATATCGAGGTAAGCACTGCTTATATGCCTATATGCAATGCACGCCACTGCGTCCAATGTACCTTGGTCAGCCTCGTTACCATATTTTCCGTCTAATATTTCACCGGAGTTGGGATGACTCAATAAAAAGGCCACCTGATTTAGATAAATTACCATGGAATCGATCAAAGGCACATAGTTTATGAGGTAGGCAGGTGTAGCGGTATCTACAACGCCACATGCGAACAACGCGTCATACTGACGTCACGCAAATCCTGCATCTCGCAAGCAGAGTTTACCGCGCAACTAGCATAGATACAATGGCCCGACATGAATCATCGGGCAGTTGCCCACCAGACACAACACCCGTCTGGTCGGAGGATCCTCCCTTTTCTATGGAGGTTGAGTGAACTTTACACCCTGTTCCTCATACCTCTATACTGGTGACCCCGAACATGAATAAAAACATTTATTTTATACCTATTTATTTTGTTGTAGAACCCGTGCCCGATGCTAAGACAGGGTTCCAACAAGTAAATGACCATACTGATGCTGATTTCGCCTTCATACACGATTCTGCTGAAATTAAGTAAGTTTTTTTTAAAGAACAATCAAAATGAATAAGTTACATAATACCATTCTATTACCCCCCTTACTAATAAACGTTGTATAGCGTCTGTATAGTTACACAACGCTTTGTCTTCTTCTTTCGAAAGTCAAATTACTGACGACTGAAAGAGAGAAATCGGTGTGTAACTATTCATCTGATATAGTACGTTTATTAGTAAGGGGGGTAGATCTTTTTTTTTCCTGAATAAGAATTATTGAGAAAATGTAAAATACAAGAACATTTATTTTAAGTAGATAATGTTTGTTTTCGTCTATACTCCATTTATTATAACATTAGAGAAAAGAGGCTCGCAGAAGGAGGAGTACGAAACCTTTTATCTTCAAGTTAAGTTCAAACAATTTTAATAAATAATGTATGTGCTTGTTTTGTAATTAACAATGTATGGCATACAATAAAGCATATTCTATCTATCTACTCGTCACGATGCTTGGAAAGGTACATGAAATGAAACAATTTTCAGTAACAATCAGTTTATTAAAAACAACTTTATATAAACCGACAAAATGAAAAAAAAAACACGTGCTGCCACAACTTATGAAGGGAATAGGCAACATTTTAGATGTGGTAGAGTTATAGTGACATGAAAAACGTTCTCGGTACTGTCCGCCCCTGCTTCTTTTAGATTTTATACAAATTGACACGACAATATTTTATGTAAAAACTAAATAATATTAAATGAAAGCCTTGTAAATTCAGAAGGTAGATAGGTTAAATAAGTACAATTAAGTGTGACTGTTGTTATTTAAATTGATTATATTTAACTCCACATCAATCTCGACTGTAATAATGTTTGTTGTACTTTTATTACAAAGTGTGCCCCTAAAAGAGCCTTTTTTAACTTCTGTCTAATGCTTCTGTAAATGGACTATAGTTAGCTCGGAGATTTAGACGAAAACAAACATTACTTAAAATAAATGTTCTTGTACATCGATTTTATTCAATTTCGAGCGGCCATTGTTGTTTACATCTTTGGCAAATTTAGAAACGCCGGACTTTAGGTGTCTGAAGAATGTTACGAATAAAATATTATTGTAGTTTCGAAGCATATTGACGATGCCTTTACCTACTGTCAGATACGAGGTAACCAGAAACTGCAACCTAACAGAAGTAGGCGAAGTCTTCGCTGAGCAGCCGTACGCTATTGCAGTGCAGCAAGGCTCCAGGCTACAGGAGGACCTGTCCAGAGCCCTGCTAGAACTGCAGAAGGAACGGTTTCTTGAACAGCTGGCTTCCAAGTGAGTATGAGGAAGAGAGGTTCTTGAGTTTTTGAATGGGGTGTAAGGTCCTCCGTTGGATAGTGAGGAATGGGGATTCCGACCAGAATGGAACAGTCTGCTTATCTTCTTTTTTATTTTATTGAAGTAAAACTTATTTACGCACGCTTGACTTGGGGAGTAAGCTGGCGAACGCGTGACGTAAGCGTTACGAAAAGTGTGATCGGGCGAGGCGAACGGGAGTTGAGTGGAGGATATAAGCAAGAGAAAGCAGTGCGCGCGCACATTTTCTTTCTCTCTTCCTCTCATAGCCAAATACGTTCAATACAGATGGAGCGAAAGAAGTTTCACTTCAGTCGTGTTTTTTTTTGTGTTTATGTTCTTTTTTGCATCATGTTCACCGGAAATAAACGTATTTTCTTTCTTTCTTTCTGTTGTGTATATTTATCCATATATAAAGTACCGGTCGCAGCGGTAAACTTTGCTTGCGCGATGCAGGATTCAGTGACGTTAGTGGTATTTGCCAATGTGACTTCACGGATTAGGCGATATGGTTAGGAAGGGGGTGACTATCGAGATGACGACTAATAGAGAAGTATGGAAGAAAAAGACATACAGCGCCGACCATAAATATATGATTGGTATATGGGCAGGAGAATGCTGATGATCATCATCATCTGCCTAGCCTTTTCCCAACTAACGTTACCGGATGCAGCTGAATACCAGTATTTTACATGGAGCGACTGCCTATCTGACCTCCACAACTCTGTTATTTGGGTAATACCGATACCCCTTGGTAAGACTGGTTGTCAGTTTCGGGCTTCTGACTACCGTCTGTCTGACTGTTAAAGATCCATGAATTACAGCCGGAACCAACGGCGAGGTACGGAGGGGTCTCGGTATGTAAAGATGGTCACCCATCCATAGACCAACCGCGGCAAGCGTAGCTTAACCTGATCGATCGACCTGTGCGGCTGTTGTTAGTTAGCCACGGGCCCCTCTGCTTGTTCAAAAGTTATTTCAACATATTTATCGATTTTGGACCAAACATATCTGTAGCTCGTCTAGTATGTACAGGGTGTCTCATAACGACCCAACTACTTTAGTTGAAAAAAAAAATGGTTCCCTATCCATTTGCATAAAATTTTAAGATCTAATATAACTTAGCATAATTTTGTTTGGCATAATTATATTTTCGCATAATATAATTACGCATAACAGCTTACGCATAATTTTTTTAAGCATAATTTCTCTAGTCATAATAATGATTAAGCATAACATTCTAAAGCATAAAATTTAGCATGAGCGTTTTATTTCTAACGACGTCAGGTCGACGGAGCCCCGCGTACCTATTTCTGTCTGCAGGGTTTAAAGGAACCTAACGAAACCGAACCTCGGGGTGCCCGTGACGTCGTTTAGTATTATGCGAATCAAATTTATGCCAAAACAAATTAGTCTTTAAGATGATTATGCCAACATAAAATGTATGCCTAAAAAAAATATGCCGAAGTATTATTATGCCAAAACAAATTGTGCCAAAATCGTTATGGCGAAGTATATTAGGACAAAGAATATTATGCGAAAAGAAGGGATCCCAAAAAAAATACATTTAACTTATTTTTGTATGCATTTATTGGTATGAATTAAAAGATAAGGAACAAAATTTTACTTTTTAAACACGACGTTATTTAAATGACGGCCATCACGTTGACGGGACGCCTCAAACCGTTTGCGTACACTTTCAAAAACTTTTTGAAGAAGTGGTCGAGGAATACTCCTGATTTTTTCTTCAATATCACACTAATATTATAAAGGTGAAAGTTTGTGAGTGTGTGTGTGTGTTTATATGTTTGTTACTTTTTCACGCTCAAACGGCGAGATCAATTTCGATAAAATTTTGTATAGAGGTAGCTGACACCCTGGATTAACATATAGGCTACTTTTTATCCCGATATTCCCACGGGATCGACATTTACGCGGTTGAAACCGCGGGGCGCAGCTAGTTGTTTCATAAATCTGTCAAATTTCGTGGATTATTCTCGTAGACTACGCTCTTAAGATAACCCCACAAGAAAAAATCAGGTGGGGCCAAGTCAGGGCTCCGAGGTGGCCATTCAATATCACCTCTTCGTGAAATCACCTTTTCTCGGAACAACTCGTGCAATGCAGCTAAAGAGTTGTAGTTGTACGGCATGATGGCAACAAAAAATTTAAGGAACGCTCTAGTAGACGACGCCCGCGCCACCCCTCCCCCGCGTCTTGTTTGCGTCTCGCTCACTCTTGAAATAGTTGGATCGTTTTGAGACACCCTGTATAATAACTTTTGTGTTATTCTTTTGCAGATACTGGAACGAATCTGCTAGACAAGCTTGCCCGGATGCTGATGAATCTGAGGGCATTACCCTGGAGAGTTTAGGTAATATGCCAATATTTAACTAGGTACAGTCAGCATCAAAAGTCGATTAACACTATCATTTTTACATGTTATTAAATTGACAACAACTTTTTTCAATAAACTGATTTTTAGCTTTTCACATAATAGACAAGATTATATATTCTAAAAAAAAATCTTCTGCTGCAATTTAGAAACAAATATTTTGCTCAATAACTAAGATTAAAAAAACTGAAGTGTTAATCAACTTTTGATGCTGACCGTACCTACATATTTCACTAATGTGATCTACATACTTTCAGGAAGGTTTTAGTATATAATACATTAGGTAATTATTCTTATGTACGAAGTTATATGCATAAATGTACTGCATCTTCGGCATTTCCATGTGAATTTAAATGATTCTTCTCGTCGGTGTCTTCAATTATTCAATGCACTAGTGTTAATTGAATTTGTGTGGGGTAGTACAACTAAAAAGTGAGAAATAAAAACTTTTTACAAAAAAAAAAACCGACTTCAAAAAAAAAACACCGCTGTGATAAATAACTTTAATTTCGGAAGTCGGTGTCAAAAAACTAAAATGCGGAACCAACGACACCGACTTCCGAAATTAAAGTAATTTATCACTTTGTAGTGTTTTTTTGAAGTCAGTTGTTTTTTTTGTAAAAGAGTTTTTTTCTTACAGCCTTCCTTGTCTCATTATGTTACTTAGCGCCACGAAAGATGAGACTTGACACACCACGTGGGTTGACATGCGCAGTACACACTTTAAGGTCTCTTTAGCGGTATGAGGTCTGAGCGCGGCACGGGACCGGACGTCATAGGGGCGGCGGAAAGAGTGCGGGAGGGGTGGGGTGGGGGGGGGTCAAAGTCTCATCTTCCGTGGCGCTAACTATAATAGTAGTTCTTTTCTGGCTGGTCAAGTAGACACGTGAAGTGGCAGTGGGCTGGCCATGTCTGTCGAAGGACTGATGGCCGGTGGAGCAGACGAGTCCTGGAGTGGAGACCGCGTACCGGCAAGCGTAGTGTGGGTCGCCCCCCAGCTAGATGGACGGACGACCTAAAGAAGGTGGCTGGGGTTGTGGAAGGCGGAGGACAGGGTGCTGTGGCGCAGTCTGGGAGAGGCCTATGTCCAGCAGTGGACTGCGATAGGCTGCGTTGATTGAAGTAGACACAAGCGCGAATGCTGAACGTGAAGTCCTGGGTTTCATGTCTGGGTTATAGTTGCTGATGGGGCTGCTCTGGAATTGTGGGAAGGCGTGGAATCGTTCTTAGGGTCGGACATTGCGAGGATCGCCCAGAGGACACGGTGGAGCATACGGTGGAGGTCTGCTCCGCTTGGGTGGAGCACCGCTGTGCCCTCGTAGAGGTGATCGGCAGCGGCGGCGACCTCTCGCGTCCGGCCCTGGTTCAAGCCATGGTCCGGGGCGAGAGGGAGTGGGAGGCAGTCACCTCCTTCTGCGAAGCAGTCATGCTAGCGAAGGAGGTGGCGGGATGGCTGAGGGAGAGAGCCTCATCCCAGCCGCCGCGGGAGACGCTCCGGGCGTCGGGAGCCGCGTGACGACTCCCGGCCACCGTAGGCGCGGGCCTGCGGGCGGAGAGGCATGGGGAGCTCACCGTCCGATCAGGACCAGCGGGGCAATTGCGTAACACATTATCAGTCTGAATCGGTTTCATTTTGACAGTTCAACAACATTCATTGCGTTATTTAAGTGTTGAACAGATTTTTTTTCGAACTTATGAAGCAATGGATTAGCAATTTGCTTCAAAATGATTCTGATTCCGATTGATAGTGTGTTACGCAATTAGGGTGTTGGTTTTACTGATTATTGCACGTCTCATAATGCGAAGCGTTAGAGAGTGCTTTACGATCGATTTTTTTTTGCCTTCTTTCTGTAATTGTTTCTATTGTTATACTTCTGCTAGTACACAGAACCTACTTAATTTATATACCATTGTATAGATAATTTAATGGAGATTAATTCTGTACTTTTAAAAAATTGATTTAATGCAGTAGAAACGAAAAAATATCAAAATATTAAAAAAAAAAACCCGTCAATCAAGTGTGAAATCTGGAAACATTGTAGCTTGCGAATTTTTTTTTTAATGGATTCGTTTTACCCATAGGAGGAGCCTTATTAAAATGGCTCTTTTTTATTCAAAGTAATTTAATAATAATTAATAAAATACATGTATGTTTTTTTATACGATTAGGTGTTTATTGTATTTGTTGGTATATTGGCGTGGCTAGCTAACCTATGGCAAATAATTTAATTTAATGTTCTGTGTCCTGTAATGTTAATTACTTTGCATATTTAGTATTGTATAAAATTAATTATTTTCTAACTGAACAGACAGCTGTGCTGCTGGGGAGTTTGTTCCCCCACTTCTTCTCCCCAGGGAAAGCACTAGGAAGTGGTGAAGGGCGGGCGTTTTGGGGGACTGTCTTTTGTAATTTTGACGTTCGAAAAGTGCTGATTCTCAGCTTAGTTTGAATAAATGACTTTTGATTTTGATCAAATGAGCATTATGAGTCGTGCACTTTTGAATTTCCAAATTTTTTATTTATGTTTCCAGGCGGAGTTTTCATAGCAACTTTATTCGGCCTAGGACTAGCAATGATAACCCTAGCATGGGAGGTTTTCTACTACAAACGCAAGGAAAAAAATAAAGTCCAAGCATTCAACTCGAAGCCGGAGAAGGTCGCTTTCGAGTCCAAATCGACTTTAGAAACGAAAGTCGCCGCGTCCATGGCTAAATTGAGAAGACGAGGGAAAGCTGGGAAGAAGACTAACGTTCCTAAATCTGTCACTATTGGGGATAGTTTCAAACCTGTTGCTGAGAAGGGGGTTTCTTATATTAGTGTTTTTCCTAAAGATTTTAGGCCTTAGGCGATTAGATCGAGTAAAGGATGCACAGATATAGATACACCTAGATAACGCAAGAACATCTACTTCGCGTGCCAAAAATCGCACCAGTTTACGATCGAAAATCATAAGCCGCCACTTTCGCGCTCAGTCCTGCGTACTGCTGGCTGGGTGAGCGTGAGCGAGAGCGCGAGCTAGTGACGTCATAGTAGGTAGTCAAAAAGTGGCACGCTTAGTTTTCATACAGTTCGTGATACTTGCGTTATCTAGGTATATCTGTGAAAGGATGATTTCCACCAAACGGCTCGCGTCGCATCGGATCGGAACGGATTTTACAATCTTTACAACGATATTAAATCGTGTACACAGTATTTAAAGTCTTTATTACCAAGCCGCGCACAGCAACTTGGGCGTCTTCGGCGACACGCGATCGTAGCCGAAAGTATGCTGCGACGCGCGATCGGCTCCGGTCGCCTCTCGTATCCGATTTTTGCCATAAATCATCAATACAAATTTTTCTTTTCCTCTTCTGTGTTTTATGATTTTTAAGTGAAACTTCTTTACGCACGCTTGACTTGGGGAGTAAGCTGGCGAACGCGTTACGAAAAGTGTGATCGGGCGAGGCGAACGGGAGTTGAGTGGGGGATATAAGCAAGAGAAAGCAGTGCGCGCGCACATTTTCTTTCTCTCTTCCTCTCATAGCCAAATACGTTTGAAGTTTCACTTTAGTCGTGTGGTCATAAGCACACTCGGTTTTTTTCTTCTTCTAATGCAATAGCCAACAATACTACGTCGACTTCAACCATTTTTAAAAATTAGAACACGTCAACACGGTAGGAATGAAACTATTTGACTAGGCGCAGAAACGGAAACGTTCGCAAGCGACGGTACGGAGCCGATCGTATGCGTCGACATCATGTCGACATCCTGCCGGACGCGACCGGCTGTCGCCGCATCCGTTCGTATCCTTTCCGATCCGATGCGATGCGAGCCGTTTGGTGGACATTAGATTTCTTTAGACTTGTTCTTTTATTGACTTCGAAAACGAGGTTATGTATTAGATGTTTTCCATGTGACAAAAAAAATCGAATAAATCAAAGACAATTTCAATTAAAACTATTTAATTTTTGTAGTCGGTTTTTTTTTTGTTAAATTTGTACTTAATAACAATTTTTCTTCGCATATATATTTTGCTTAGTTCACCTTAATTATGATTAGGTATTGCACGTTTTAATAATTAAGTAAATTATGTATTATTTTAGGGAGTTATCTATTGGAAATAATTAGTTATTTGTAGTTTTGTAGATTGAAATGTGTACTAGAAATATTAGAGAAAAATAAAACAATTAAAAAAATATTAAAACTAGTTTTATTTACAAGATAACAGTAACAATAATATACCAAACTAATCATTCTTAAAACAACCATCTTGCATAAGAAATCTTGTACTCTAGAATTTCCTGTGGATGGGTGACCTTCTTTACATACCGAGAGGTCTCCGTGCCTCGAAAAGCACGTTAACCTTTTAACCGCTTACGTTGGATTAATCCGACAAATATTTTCGTGTCCATTCCGCCAGAGTCGTATATATACGACCAAATAATCACACATCACAGCTCGTTTCATCGGTATTTATTTTTGGTTTTTTTTTTTTTTTTTTTGTCGGGCGCTGGTGGCACACAACTGATATAAAGTCCGGCGGTTAAAAGGTTAAGCCGTTGGTCTCGGGTGTCATTCGCGGATCCTTGCTCGTCGTTACGAGTAGTAAGAAGCCCGAAAATCTGAAAACGACTGGTTTTCAGATTTTCGGGCTTCTTACTACTCGTAAGACTGTTACCAAGGGTTATCGTATTACCCAGTAACTAGGTTGTGGAGGTCTGATAGGCAGTCGCTCCATGTAAATTACTGGTATTCAGCTGCATACGGTTAGACTGGAAGCCGACCTCAACATAGTTGGGAAAAGGCAGGCAGATGATGTGGTTATAATGACGACTTTCTCAAAATGTCAACGATTTTGTCATAACATACACCGTGTTCTTCACGATATCCATAAACTTTGTCAAACACTTCTATAGCTTTTACAAATTAAATCTAACAAAGGAAGTAGTACTTAAAAGCTATTTGTAATTTCATTTCGTGAAATTTAATTGAGCATGCAGTAAGAAAGGGTCTTAACTCAGTTTTGACAAGTTGCAGCCCGCCAAATCTTACGAATGAAAATACGTCATCGCTGCCAATTCGGATAAAGAGGCATGCATATCGGGCGATTTACGTGAAGGTAATTTAGTTTAAATGAAGAAAAAAAAAAAATAAGAATTCATTAATGTGTCCATAATGAATAATGCTTATTTCCATGGTCTGAACATCTGGTCAAAGTTTATGTATTTCGTCCGGAACACGGTGTATATTGAAATCGTACATACATACATTAAAGTCTGTGCAAACGATTTTTTTTACAAGTAGTACCAACGCAATATACATAAAACAGCAGACATGCCTCGCTTTTAAGATTCACTATTAGCAAATAATAAAAAAACCCAAAGACAAGGGAAACCTATGAAAAAATATCTATGATTTTACTTGTATGGAACGGAACCCTTTGTGCGCAAGTGGGACCCACATTTGGCCGGTTTTTAGGATTCCGTTGTAAAACAAGGAACCCAT
The DNA here is from genome assembly GCA_945859645.1 of Amphipoea oculea. Taxonomy (NCBI): domain Eukaryota; kingdom Metazoa; phylum Arthropoda; class Insecta; order Lepidoptera; family Noctuidae; genus Amphipoea; species Amphipoea oculea. Next base: position 9,269,755 of record OX243891.1, on the reverse strand, counting down.
ATCGCACCTTCGGTGCAACAAAGTCACAAATAGCCAAAACTGCAATTGAGGTAAGCATGCCAAATTGTCTCTGAACCATGCCTATACTTGGGGCAACAAAAACATCCGCGAAAGTATCTCAAAATCTACTATGTAGATGGCGCGGGCGCCTTTGTGGTTATAAATGCGAAAAAATGAGGAAATTAATGCGAAAAAAAAAATTAAAAGTCCTCTAATGTAAAATTAAAAAATGAGCTGTTGTGACTTTGTTGCACCGAAGGTGCGATATAGTTTCAGCAAGTCAGTCTGTCCGCACTTATTATAAAAATAACCCTTCCGGTATTAATTAACAAATCACTATCCATTGCGGAGTTTAGAAGGACGACGCGGTCACACAGACACTTAGAACTTTTTTAGTGTTCCGTACTTCAAAAGGGAAAACGGTACCTTTATAAGAATAAAGGTTTCCGCAATGGATAGTGATTTGTGTGAAGTGATCTTTCACTTCGTTCTCTGTCAGTCAAGACCACAGATACAGATACAAGCAACGCAAGAGCAACTACTTCGCGTGCCAAAAATCGCACCAGCTTACGTTCGAAAATCGTAAGCCGCCACTTTCGCGCTCAGTCCTGCGTACTGCTGGCTGGGTGAGCGTGAGCGAGAGCGCGAGTTTGTGACGTCAAAGTAGGTAGTCAAAAAGTGGCACGCTTAGTTTTCATACAGTTCGTGATACTTGCGTTATCTAGGTCTATCTATATCTGTGGTCAGTACCCTTTTTCGCAGGAACGCGTGGAGTTATCAAGTTGAAATTAATATCAAATACTCAAGGCTGCAATCCCTTGAAGCAGTGAAAAAATCAAACTTCAAAGTCAACGCAATCAAAAGATACGGGCGTTTATGTTTAGAAATCAAAACCTACAGGGTACTTCCCGTTGACCTAGAATCATGAAACGCAAGAAGCAATGTCATGTAGCACAAGTAAAGGAAAAAATCCGAAAACCGTAAATTTGTAGGTAGATACATTACAAAAAAAAATAATTTCAAAACTATTTACATACCTACAAATTTGTACGGAGCCCTCGGTGCACGAGTCCGACTCGCACTTAAACTTTTTTTTTTTTTAACTGGGATTACAACTTCTCTGCTTATAAAAAAAAAATCGTCTACACAGGCTTTAACTGCCCAAAATCCTACCAGAAAGTTCTAGCAGTGGGTTTTTCAACTAAACTAGTGTTGGTATCCAACATCTTCCGCCCGAACTGAACGGTGAAATGGTCCAAGTTCAGATATTGTCCGTCGTCTATGTCTTTGATGAGTTTCCTGACCCTGTCTCTTGTCCTCTCGACGAAGCACGCCGCTAGTTTCATCTCGTTTTCTGCGTTACGGAGGCCGATACAGTAAGATCTGTGAAAAAATATTAAATACAAATAAATAAAATTGAAAGTGTTATGGTTCCTTATCCATATGCATAAAATTTTAAGACCTAATATAACTTGGCATACTTTTATATCTCCTAATTATATTTTCGCATAACATTATTTACGCATAACATCTTACGCATATTTTTTTTAAGCATAATACTTCCAATCATAATAATGATTAAGCATAACATTGTAAAGCATAAATTTAGCATGCTCGTTTTATTTGTAACGACGTTGCGGGGCTCCTATTTCTGTGTGCAGGGTTTAAAGGAACCTAACCAAACCGAACCTCGGGGTGCCCCTAACGTCGCTTAGTATTAAGCGAATAAAATTTATGCCAAAACAAATTAGCCTTCAAAATAATTATGCCAACATAAACAGTATGCCAAAAAAAATATGGCAAAGTATTATTATGGCAAAACAAATTATACCAAAATAGTTATGCTAAAGTATATTAGGAAAAAGAATATTATGCGAAAAGAAGGGATCCCAAGTGTTTTATCTACTTTACCTATGACCTACAACTTGTAAGTCGCAGCCGTTACCAGAGGGCCACCACTGCTCCCATTATGCTAGAATACATATAGAATACTAGTATTATGATAATAAAAATAATATATCTAAAACCATTCATAATTTATAGCAAATTTTCAGTAAAAAGTTACTCTGATTGTAACAATTAGACTTTTTCAATCGTGAGAAAAAAACCTTTTTTTTATGGATGGGAAATCATCAAATGACCCCTCCCGCCCTTCCTTCCTTAGCCCGTTATGTTCCGGGGTAGCGGTAACCCTTTCGGACAATCCCGCACCCCCGGCAGGCTTCAGCCCTGGCAGGCCCCTTCCTTTGTGCTGACATCTCTTTGAGGCGCGCATGGAACACGTACGCGCCGCCGAGAAAAAAAACCTGGACTTATAATGGTCATAATACATATTTAATACCTTGAAGCTCTTGCCAAAACTGCGGTCATCGCCAAAATTTCTGTCGCTGCCTCAGCCAGCCTGTTCAATTCCCTGTTGAAGAAATAATTAATTATTAAAAACTTATCAAAACTAGCATGACAACGTATAAAAAAAAAAACATGGTTGTCTGTAAAGTCGGTTTACGGGCGATAATTTTACGTGATAACGTCATAAGAAAACATCTGAAGGCCAATTCTCGTAATACTATAAAACGTTCGAAATCTAGTCGCAGTCTTATCTCGGCGACAAACAAATGACAAAAACTTGTCAAAATGTAGGGAAATTAGAGATATTTTTCGACAGATTGAGACTGAGATCAGACTGTGAACGTTCTTGAAATTACGAGAATTACCCCTCAGATAGATGCGTCACAAGCCGAACGCTTAGGCCGATCGTGCCTCTCTATCGCTTGTTCCGCGCTCTCGCTTGCACGCTCGGCTCAGGCGGAGCGTGACAATGAGTCATGCTTTTTCGTGCGTGCAGCCGGCGTTCATCGATTTATAAGACGTTATCACGTCAAAAATTTACACCATCTCGCCAAAACCATAAAAATCACACCAAATTAGCCGAATGCGGCTGAATACTAGTATTTTACACGAAGCGACTGCCTATCTGATGTCTACAACCCAGTTACTGGGTAACACGATACCCCTTGGTAAGACTGGTTGTCAGACTTTCGGGCTTCTGACTAGGTACTTCTTCAAGACAGAAAAAGATCTACAAATGACAGCCGCGACCGCGGCTAGCGGCTGTAACGTAGCCACCAGCCCCTAAATAAATAACCACTTCGCCAAACTTACTTAAATAAGCTGTACGCACTTCAGCCCCATGTCTCCACATACATATCTAACACTAATCCCCACTTTGTTCGCTAATAGCCTATTACCAAAAATAACCACTTCGCCAAACTTACTTAAATAAGCTGTACGCACTTCACCCCCATGTCTCCACATAAATATCCAACGCTAATCCCCACTTTGTCCGCTAATAACCACTTTACCAAAAAATAACCACTTCGCCAAACTTAAATAAGCTGTACGCACTTCACCCCCATGTCTCCACATATATATTTGACACTAATCCCCACTTTGTTCGCAAATAACCACTTTACCAAAAAATAACCACATCGCCAAACTTACTTCAATAAGTTGTACGCACTTCACCCCCATGTCTCCACATAAATATCTGACACTAATCCCCACTTTGCTCGCTAATAACCACTTACCAAAAAATAACCACTTCGCCAAACTTACTTAAATAAGCTGTACGCAATTCACCCCCATGTGTCCACATAAATATCTAACACTAATCCCCACTTTGTTCGCAAATAACCACTTTACCAAAAAAATAACTACTTCGCCAAACTTAGGTTAATAAGCTGTACGCACTTCACCCCCATGTCTCCACATAAATATCTAACACTAATCCCTGCTTTGTTAGCAAATAACCTCTTCGCTAAACTTACTTCAATAAGCTGTACGCACTTCACCCCATGTCTCCACATAAATATCCAACACTAATCCCCACTTTGTTCGCAAATAACCACATTACCAAAAAATAACCACTTCGCCAAACTTACGTGTAAGCTTCAGCAACTTTAACGCCATGTCTTGCCATGAGAGTCTCGCATGCGTATCTCATACGTAGAACGCAGTACTCTAGCTGTTCCGAAGGCTGCTTTAGAGATGGGTGGAGGTGTTCTGATAAATACAGGTTCAGTTTTGGGTCATCTTTTTCCTGTGAATAAAGAAAGAAAGATTTTTTGTAAATCCTACTAATCCTACTTATAAAATATATTAAAATCACACTAATATTATAAAGGCGAAAGTTTGTGAGTGTTTATGTTTGTTACTTCTTCACGCTCAAACGGTTTTACCCGCGTAAATGTCGATCCCGTGGGAATATCGGGATAAAAACTATCCTATGTCCTTTTCCGGGACTCAAACTATCTCTATACCAAATTTCATCTAAATCGGTTCAGTGGTTTAGGCGTGAAGAAGTAACAAACATATAAACACACACACAGACTCACAAACTTTCGCCTTTATAATATTAGTGTGATATAGTATGGATTTAAGAACTGCTAGAAATTGAACACTGCTTACCTGGTGTCTGTCGGCAAGAACCTTTTTGAAGATGAACGCGGGATGCATCAGCGGGTTTCTCATTTGTTTCACTTCATTGGCCATCACTTTGCCAGCGTGGTGGATGCCGTTTAGAGCTGAAAATATTTGGAGGTGTTATTTTAATTATAGAGGATGGCACATCGACGTACAACCTGTTATCATGGATTTAGTATATGATTCTGAACCTCCATGCGTTAAAATTTTTGGCCGATTATTTATAGTAGGGTAGACTGGGTACGGTTGAAACAAAGGACGGTTGAAACAGAGCAAATATCTCGTAAACGGTTACGCGGGGAGTAAGTGAGGCAAGGGGAAAACGAAGCGGACGGCAGTTCCGAACGCGAATTTAGTAGCGCGCCGCTCCCCGCGCGTTGTTGTTGTGTGCAGGACGCCATATTGTTTTTTATTACCCAAAAGTAAGTATTTTTCTTCTGACATTAACGCTTATATTATCTGTTCTTTGTAAGTGAATGTATTGAGTGTGTGTTTGTGATTATTATGAAGCTTATAGAATAAGGGATACTGACTATTTTTACTGTGTTATTATTACTGTCGTAACTATAAAGTATATTCTACCAAAAGTGGTGTTGGGGACGGTTGAAACATTTTTTGTGGGTACAGTTGAAACAAAATGTTTATTTTTTGTAGATGCCGAGAGTTCGAGTGAGGAAGACTTCCAGAGGGGAAATTAACTTGTCGAGCTATAGTAATGCATATGAGGAGGTAAAAGCTGGAGATTCATTACGGAAAGCGGCGAACAAGCATGGTATAAACTACTGTTCCCTGTTAAGATACATTCGAAAGCGAGATGCGTCCGGCAAAGACGATGAAGGTATGGGGTATAAAGCACACAATCGTGTTTTCAATGAAGATCAGGAGCGAGAATTATCAAAATATTTGATTCGATGTGCTGATATATATTTCGGACTATCAAAGAAAGAGGTGAGAAAATTAGCTTACGAACTTACCATTAAGTATAATTTATCACGACCTCGAACTTGGGAAGACAACGGAATGGCTGGTGAGGAATGGTTTCGGATGTTTATGAGAAGAAACCCTGAACTGTCCGTACGCGCCGCACAAGCTACAAGCTTGTCAAGGGCGACAAGCTTTAATAAAAGTAACGTAGACGTCTTCTATGATAATCTGTCCATTGTCATGGACCGTTATAAATTTGAGCCCCAAGATATATATAACACAGATGAAACCGGCATAACCACCGTGCAAAAACCTGACAGAGTTATAGCTAGACGTGGTGCTCGTCAAGTTGGTTCAGTAACCTCAGGTGAAAGGGGTACTTTAGTGACAGTAACCTTTGCAGTAAACGCCATTGGAAATGTTTTCCCACCATTTTTTGTATTTCCGCGAGTGCGATTCCAAGACCATTTTCTTAGGGATGGGCCAATAGGGTCTAGTGGAACCGCAAATCCCTCAGGTTGGATGCAAGATGAATCATTCCTGCATTTTCTAAAACACTTTCAAAAGCATTCTAAGGTTTCTCTTTCACACAAAGTTTTACTCGTACTAGACAACCATTCCTCACACGTACACATAAACACACTGGACTATTGCAAGAACAATGGAATTGTGTTATTGTCTTTTCCTCCTCACTGCTCTCACAAGCTCCAGCCGCTCGATCGATCCGCATATGGCCCTTTAAAGAAGGCTGTAAATTCCACGTGTGATGCGTGGATGAGAAGCCATCCAGGAAAACCCATGTCCATATATGATATACCGGGGATTGTAGCGTCTGCTATGCCCCTCGCTATGACACCTTCCAACATTCAAGCCGGCTTTCGCAAAACAGGAATTTACCCATATAACCGGAATCTGTTTACTGAGATCGATTTTGCTCCTGCATTCGTAACAGATAGACCTAATCCGGACAATACTATTGAGTCTGCAGTTGTTCCTATATTTAATGAAAATCCAACCGAAGATGAAACACCACCACTATCGCCTTCTCTTTTAACTGAGGAATTACAGTTGTCTCTCCAGACAACAGTTGAACAACAAGCTCTCCTTGACTCACCATTTCCGATAATCCAGCAAGTAAACGTTCATGAACCAGAAAAAACGATAAATACACCACCTAGTCTTAGCAGCATCGGTATTTATCAAGAAATTTCACCAAGACCGTCCACAAGTGGACAAGCTAATAATGATTGTATCGTTTTTACTCCGGAGGCAGTAAGGCCATTACCAAAAGCACCCCCAAGGAAATGTACTAAAGGGCGAAAAACTAGAAAATCAACTATTTATACTGATACACCGGAGAAAGAAGAGATAAGAAAAGAGAATGAAGAAAAATTAAAACGGACCAAAGCGAAGCAAGTTAAGAAAAGATTAGACGGAAGAAAAGGTAGAGGAAAAATTTCAAAAGGAAAAAAAAAGAATACTCAGCAGGATTTGTCATCGGAAGAATTTGAAGAGGAAGAATACTTCTGTATTGTTTGCTTAGCACCCTATTCAGAGAGCAGATCCGGAGAAAAGTGGATACAATGTACTTCGTGTAAACAGTGGGCTCACGAAGAATGCACAGATGGTGGTCTTAGCTACGTTTGCCACAATTGCGAATCTGAATACTCTGATTAATCTCTAAGCTCTGTTTTCTTTCTTATTTATGTTTATTTGATTTAAGAAGTGTTTTCTTTAGTTTATTTGGAATGTTTATTTGATTTAAAAAAAGTTTTTCTTTAGTTTATTCAAAATGTTAATTTTATTATTAATTTTTATTTGATTTTAGAAATTCTTTAATTGTTTACTACTCGTTAAAGGCTGATGAAACCTTGAAGACTGATTAATGTAGTTATGTGGTGCCTTAATTAGTTTTAATGATAAATAAAACATGCTTCCTTAGTATTTATTGTATTATTTGTATGTGTTTCAACTGACCCCAATCGCTGTTTCAACCGCCCCTGGCATGGGGACGGTTGCAACAAATTCGTTTTTTTTTTTAATTTCATATATTTCTAAAAATAATAACCCGGGAACTATAATGATATAGCCATATCGTAGCCAAAACTTCACTTTTGAATTTAATGTATCATAATCGTCACTCGGTTTATAAACAACAAAATTATAAACGATAAACGCTAAATTGTTTCAACCGTACCCAGTCTACCCTACAGACGCCAGCACATCAACCTACACCTAACTGTCACATTTTCCCAATCAACTTTGAACCTTATATTTTAGTGATAAAGTTGAAAATCTATTAAAGAAATTTGACAGATTGTAGTAGGTTGATGTGCTGGCGTCTGTACATTATTACAGCGGCCAGCAAAAGACGCATTTGGACAGACGGACTTACGTATCTGTTAACAAGTACCAAATAGATACTCGACGGTTATGACGTAGTAGTTGCTTAGTTATTTCTAAATTACTTTCAAGTATTCTCATTAACCTTTTAACCGCCTACGTCGGATTAATCCGACAAATATTTTCGTGCCTATTCCGCCAGAGTCGTATATATGTTACCGGCCAAACCCGATTTCAGGACAAACTAGTTTAGCCTAGGCTAAACTAGTTCCGTCGACATAGGATGCAAGGGCGAGCGAAGGGCACCCCGAGGTTCGGTTTGGTTAGGTTACTTTAAACCCTTTACACAGAAATAGGGGCCCCGCGAAGCGGGGCTCCGTCGACATAAGATCCAAGGGCGAGCGAAGGGCACCCCCTATCGCGTATAGGAAGAACTAGTTTAGCCTAGGCTAAACTAGTTTGTCCTGAAATCGGGTTTGGCCGGTAACATATATACGACCAAATAACACATCTCTTTTAATCTGTATTATTATTATATCATCACAGCTCGTTTCATCGGTATTTATTTTACGTTTTTTTTTTTTCGCGTGCGCTGGGGGCACGATAACTGATATAAAGTCGGGCGGTTAAAAGGTTAATATCTAAATAATATTCTTTGTATTTATTTTCCCATAATAAGTAATTTATTTGATTTTTATAACAATAATTTAGTATTCATAACATATTGAGTAGTTAACTGATAGTTGATTTGAATATGGCGGTTAAGTGTATAAAAAGGGAAGCAAATCATTTTTAACATTCATTATATTGTGAACTAGGGATAAGGACGTTATTGTACCTAAATACAGCCTGAGTGTGAATTATAGTTCGTGTTTAATTGTGTAAACCCTGCTACTGAGTAATATATGTGTGCCTCGGCTTCGCATCAGCCCACATTTACACGTTCGTCCATCAATGTCTAGTTGTGGCTAGGACTTTTATAGTACTTTTCTCAAATAATGTGTTGAAATTAAAACTAAGTAGTACCTAGGCAGAACTTTTTCCTTTTCAAAATCAATGACGAACAACAATAATTTTTCCCGCTTTAAAGTGTTCATTTGTTCTTTTATTCAATTAACAGCTTTCTATTTGCAAGCCAGTTCGAAATTTAAATAAAACTTTTGATAAGTTACCTCCTTGGTTACCATGTTTTGGAGTAAAAGATCGTTCCATTCATAAATTACACGACAGATATGAGTTTACTATGTAATTTATATGGCCGCTAAACCACGACAGATATGGATTTTCATACAACTTTTGCCGGCCGCTGCTCGCATGTATTTGGCCAGTACAGCAATTTCGATTTATCTCGAAGAAGGTTGTCAAAATAATGTTCAAATTTCCAAACATGTTTAAGAAAAAAAAAAAATAGCTGTTGAATGCATTTTGACCACCTAGGTCTATGGCACTTGCTATGAAACATTTGTTTTTTTTTTAATGCACATGAAATAATGAGTACTTAATGAGGTTACGTCTGGCGTGGATTACAAATTATTATTTTATTTGCTAATATTTTACATAATTATTATACCTATTTTATTATTTATTTATTTCAGTAACTGCCCGTGATATCACAGCGGGCCCTATCAGAATACCAGCGCTGAGACATTTATTTTTTAAATGTAGCAGCATCATGCTGAGATAGGAGCCTTTTGGCTTCGTATGTGACTTTCTGTTCATTTTTCTTTTTATTACTTTTTTTTATATAACTTGAATTTTTTTTACTGTTTAGTTTGCGATCTTCCTATACAAGTCGCAATAAATATTTTTTCTTTCTTTCTTTCTAAATATTTCTACGCTAGGGCGTCTAGAATTAAAAAGTGATAGCAAATAAGCTGTAATTTTACGGAAGCTAATTAAATGTCTTAGAGCCAAAGCACACACGCTACTTTTTGCATCGGCGATCGGCGATTTTGCGGCTATATCGATGCTGCATCACGTTTTGGCGACTCTCTGCGTTCGACGCGGTATCGGAATCGCGCGTTTTAGCGACTGCTCCGATGCTGCATCGCGTTTTGGCGACTCTCTGCGTTCGGACGTGGTATCGGAATCGCGCGTTTTAGCGACTGCTCCGATGCTGGCGCAAATGCCAAATCGCTGCGACCGGCATCCGAATGTGTGCGGAGTGTAGCGTTCAGCCGCTGTATCGAGCTTCCGAAAAGCGACTGAATCGCCGCGTTTGGCGTTTTTAAGTGTGCGGTGTGGAATGCTTGGCCGCTGCATTTAGCTCCTAAAAAGCAGCTGAATCGCCGATCGCCGATGCAAAAAGTAGCGTGTGTGCTTTGGCCCTTAGTATAGGAGAGTTTTTATTTTATTTTATTCAATCAAGTTTTAATTGTTGAATACTTCAATTATACCTCTTCCTGTTTGGTAGTAAAATTTTATTCATCTCTTAAATAAATTGCAATCTATAGTTTTGTAAATGTAAGAACCATGGATCCGTTTGTTATGATTTTTTTATGTTGACTTGAAAGAGCATGGCAGTTGAGAATGTGTCATGCTCACTTAAATGTCTCACTGATGGTGGCGCGTGTGTTGGATCATTCGGTTACCTACAAAATGGTTGAGCTGGATGGTGCTGATGCACGCGTCATGTTCGTGAACGGGCGCCGTCGGTTGAGACTGGTCATCTATTAACTGCCAAGGCTTATTGTTCATCTTATATTTTGAATTGTTTCTTCATTTGTTTTTTTTTTTGACATTTTTCTCACATATAGAAGTAACAAGAATAATGATACCCAGGATTTTGTAATATCTTGATTTAAACGAGTGTCCATGGAAATTCTTGCCCGTTCTTCTCCATAGAGATCTACGTTTTGGAATGAGCAACTAGTTTCAACTTTCTGACTAACTGACCGACTATTTAATTTTGACAATTCAAAAGTGCCTCTACATGGTTTAATTGGAATAAATGCTTTGAGTTTGAGTTTCGATAATCGTAAGAGTATCTAATAGTCATTATGGATAGTTGTAAGCAGGATACTTTAAGGCAGGTTACTTTAACATTTATTTAAAAATATATCTTGACATTCTCATTTATTACATGACATTTTAATCTTTAATTATTCTTGTGACATTAATATTTGCTACTATTTCATTATTATTTACCACGGTGAAATTAACAAAATTGTGTTATTAATTATTAAATTAATGTTGCGAGTAATTGACTTGATTTGCATGCCTCAAGGCGTAATATGGTTGATCTATGCTCTATTTTTTTAACCGATTCCGTGCGGATAGTGCCGTAGAGGCGCTTTGGGTATTTTCTGTGAATGGCGTGTGGCGCCCGAGAGGAGCCAAAATGTTTACCTGTAAAACTCGGATAAAACACCGTTTTTCAGTGGTTATCCGTAAATGAAAGTGTCCTTATTTGTCACGCAGATTACGATTCCAGTGTTAGCTTCGGGATATTGCATGAAAACGCATACTTCAGGAGTATGCGTTTGAAAAATTTGTTCGCCACCAGGCGCTATAGCACAGAATACTTAAAGTACTACGTACAGAAAGGACACTCCCTTCCCCGCACTAACATCAGTTACCGCACCTCACCCCGCACTTCGGCGTATTCGTCGCAGTTCTTTAAGACCAGGCACTCTAAAATAATTTCTACGCATGAGAGAGACAGATGAGAGACCGGTTAGACCGCTATGGTGAAAGACGCTAACGTAGCCGTAATAAGGTTGAATACCGCGTGCGCTCTTTGATCGCGTTCGAGCTCGAAACTAAATGTCGTAAGTCTCAATTCTTATTTTGTTTATAACTAAAGTAATAATTTATCTAGAGAAAAAATATCTTGTAGCTGGATAGTAAACTATATTTTCTTACTGTTAACATTTATTTTAGACATAAAGGCCAAGCAATCTTGAAAAAAAAAGTAATAATCTTTAAAAAAGACATGATTTTTGAATAAAATATGAATCGAGCGAAAATGTTACAATTACGTAACTGTCTTGTACATGGAAAGAAAAAGATCCAATGAATCATATACTAAAGTTCTATTTTGATTGTATGTGTGACTGTTTCAGAATATTAATGCAAATTAACGTAAAATTTAGGGAGCCTCCTCTTAACAAGAGCGCTCGCAAACACCTCACGCACACATTCATACGTATACAAACGTAATTTTTTTAATGTAGTAGTAGTAGGTAATTATTTTGCGAGCGTTGTATGGAGTGTCCGGGGTGTGGCTATAGTTTGAAGAAAACTACCATCGCACTGAATCGGTTAACAACTTTATGTAATTACCCATATTAGCAAATAAATGATTTTGAATATGAATTTGAAATTTGATAGACGAAGAATACGGTTTTGCCGAGTAATTCGGTATGATAGATTATTTAGCAACTGTAAACTGGTTTTATAGCGGTTTTTCTGAAGCTAACTTACCTATAAATATGTTAACACTATCTAGACTCTCCCCCCTCGTGGCCAAGTGCCTCATATCGTCTAACAAACGTTTGCATTCCTCTTCTTTGTCCAGCGCTGGAATAGACAGTAGCTGTAGCATTGATGTCAGTCCGTGGTTCGTGATGAAGTTTCTGTGGGCAAACAGGAAATTAAACATAATCAGCCTATAATGTTCCCACTGCTGGGACCTAGGCCTCCTCTCGGTGAGAGGGAGTGGGCCATAATCCACCACGCGGGCCCAGTGCAGGTTGGCAGATGTCACATGTCTTCGAATTTTTGGTTCTAGGACATGCCGGTTTCCTCACGATGTTTACCTTCACCGTTTTGAGAGCAGTGGTGATGAAATAATTGACACAAAGTAAAGCGCCCGTCTGGGTTTGAACCTACGACCTACACCTCGTAAGTCGCGGCCGTTACCACTTGGCCACCACTGCTCAGAAACAGAAACAGGAAAATATACTAATAATTGCTAATAAATACCAGGACTTGTGCCTAAGTAATAACAGCCGCACAGGTCGATCGATCAGGTTAAGCTACGCTTGCCGCGGTTGGTCCGTGGATGGGTGACCATCTTTACATACCAAGACCCCTCCGTGCCTCGGAAAGCACGTTAAGCCGTTGGTCCCGGCTGTCATTCGTGGATCTTTGACAGACGTTACGGGTCGTCAGAAGCCCGAAAGTCTGACAACCAGTTTTATCAAGGGGTTTCGTATTACCCAGTAACTGGGTTGTGGAGGTCAGATAGGCAGTCGCTCCATGTAAAATACTGGTATTCAGCTGCATCCGGTTAGACTGGAAGCCGACCCCAACATAGTTGGGAAAAGGCTAGGCTGTTATCATTTAGACACGGACCCCTCGGGATAAAAAGTATCCTTACTAATATTACGAGTATAAATGCGAAAGTCTGTCTGTCTGTCCTCTGACCTCTTCACGCTAAACCGCTGAACCGATTTAGATGAAATTTGGTATAGAGATAGTTTGAGACCCGGGAAAGGACATATGATACTTTTTATTCCGATATTCCCACGGGATTGACACTTATGCGGGTGAAACCGCAGGGCGCTGCTAGTCTTTCTATAAACGATGATTAAAAATTACAGTCTTCTAAGAAAATGTAGCATTAGACTTTAATAACAACCGCTTATTGGGAAAAAAGGGAGTCAGTAAATAACATGTGGTAGGAAAATGATAAACCATTGACCTAGGCTAGAGTCAAGAGCAAGCCCATTTCAAATAAAAAAAAAAACCGAGTGTGCTTATGACCACACGACTGAAGTGAAATTTCAAACGTATTTAGCTATGAGAGGAAGAGACAAAGAAAATGTGCGCGCGCAATGCTTTCTCTTGCTTATATCCCCCACTCAACTCCCGTTCACCTCGCCCGATCACACTTTTCGTAACGCTTACGTCACGCGTTCGCCAGCTTACTCCTCGAGTCAAGCGTGCGTAAAGAAGTTTCACTTAAAAAAAAAACCGAGTGTGCTTATGACCACACGACTGAAGTGAAACTTCAAACGTATTTGGCTATGAGAGGAAGAGAGAAAGAAAATGTGCGCGCGCACTGCTTTCTCTTGCTTATATCCCCCACTCAACCCCCGTTCGCCTCGCCCGATCACACTTTTCGTAACGCTTACGTCAGGCGTTCGCCAGCTTACTCCTCAAGTCAAGCGTGCGTAAAAAAGTTTCAGTTCAAAAAGTACAACTCACCTGCACATAGCCACTTCCAGTTCAGCATCGGGTTCCACATACCCGTCTAACAAACCCGCAGTAAAATACTCAGCGCTCTCACACGCGTAAACGTCTATGAGCGCGTTGCCTACTGTAGCCTGTATCGTTGACAACTCGGCGAGGGGTTTGCCTGAGGAAGAATTGTTGTTTTAAAGTTTAGGACAACATACCTATGTTCTCACTTTTGTAGGAAACAGCAAATCTTTGTAATAACCAGAGGTCGGAGTAGGTAGATTGATTTAAGGTCGATGACGTCAAACGTAGAGGATAATATGGATATGCCTCCAAAATACCGGAACTTCATATTTATTGTGATATTTGTTCCGGAATTTTGAAATTAGCACGAATTTGTGTTTAAGGTGAAAAACGTATTAATAATATCAATCTACGCTGCCAGTGTAAGCTAATGGTGAAAGAAATCAGTATTTTATTTTACACAAAAATACCTTGGAATAGTTACACCGTATTTTGTCCCTTACTGTTGAATTAGAAATGACGCTTGACAGTATGAGACAAAACTTAGACCGGGCCTTTTGTTTCTTTATCTCATGTTCATCTATGTTCACAACGCATTGACCGCACGCAACGACCAATCAGAAGCAAGTATCCTGTATGACTCATTGGGTGTTCATATAATAAACGATTTTGTTAGCCTATCTGTATGTTTTTTATTTTATTTTATTCCATAATTCCAATCCCGGAACTTTTTCCGGTACTTCCCGCACATTATGGATAAAATGGCATGTCCATATTATAATATCTTGACGCAAGTATATAAAATCAATCTACCTACTCCGACCTCTGGTTATAACAGACGAAAAATTTCAACGCAATGTGTCTAGAATCATGTCGCATGCTTAATGGAACATTGACCCATTAGTAGATATGTCAGAATTGGGTTACAGATTTTTTTTTACTCAGATCTCATCAATAGTTAATCAATAATCATAGACGTTTAAAATACAATCATTCATGATTAATTAATAATCAAATCTGTTTTAATTTTATGCCGAGGGGGCCGAAAGGTGCTGAAGTGGCGACCGCGTACCGGAAGACGTAGCGTTGGAAGGCCTCCCACAAGATGGACCGACGACCTTGTGAAGGCTGCAGGAACCTATTGGATGCGAGAAGCACAGAACTGGTCGAAGTGGAGATACTTGGGGGAGGCCTATGTCCCAGTGGCGAAGGTACCATACAACTCGATTTCCACCGGCTTCCCTTCGATAATTCAGAATAATTATAGCCACTCTATAGTCAATTTTATCATTGAAATTTTCTTTTGGAATATTTTCTGCTCCGGCTTACCTCTGTCATAAATTCACCCTTCGCCACTGCTATGTCCAGCAGTGGACGTCTTTCGGCTAAAATTATGATGATGATAAATAACTTACCAGCAAAAGCTCTAGGTCTCGTGTATTCCACAACGCTGTGGATCGCAGTAGTCAGTCGACAGCGGGACAATACAGCTGCGTACAGCCGTGAGAGGCCGAGAATATGAGCCAAGTTCACTTCGGAGATCATATCTAGTGGGGTGGCTGGAAAGAAAGAATAAATACTGATTAGAATATTATATTTTTTGTGAATACCCCGTTGGTCTCGTGGCACACCCCGGACACTCCATACAACTCTCGCAAAATAATTACCTACTACTACTACATTAAAAAATGATGTTTGTATACGTATGAATGTGTGCGTGAGGTACTTGTGTTTGCGAGCGCTCTTGTTAAAGAACTGCGACGAATACGCCGAAGTGCGGGGTGAGGTGCGGTAATTGATGTTAGTGCGGGGAAGGGAGTGGCCTTTCTGTACGTAGTACTTTAAGTATTCTGTGCTCGTGGTTCAAAGCGCGATTACTGAGCGTGGGTTCGAATCCCAGGTCGGGTAAAGTGTTTATTTATTTATCCTTTCATTGCATCTTGATGGAAATTTCCATCAAACGGTTCACAGGTTAAAAAAAGCACACAAATCAGTGGGCGGTTCACAGGTTAACATTTTTTTCTACAAGAAGATATTAAGTCGTGCAATGAAGGGTTATCTATTACAGCACATGGAAGACTTACAGCTAAAAAAAAATCAACAAAAAAAAGGAAATAATAGTCGACAGAAAGCCAATTACAAGTCTTCGCGTTTAGACTTATAATAGAACTAGTTGCGCCCCGCGGTTTTACCCGCATAAGTCTCGATCCCGTGGGAATATTGGGATAAAAAGTATCCCATGTGTTAATCCTAGTTATAAACTATCTGTGTGCCAAATTTCATTCAAATCCGTTCAGTAGTTTTTGTGTGAAAGAGTAACAAACATACAAACACACTCACAAACTTTCGCCTTTATAATATTAGTGTGATAGTGTGACTAGCTGCGCCCCGCGGTTTCACTCGCATAAGTGTCGATCCCGTGGGAATATCGGGATAAAAATAAGCCTATATGTTAATCAGGGTGTCAGCTACCTCCATACAAAATTTTATCAAAATTGGTCCAGCCGTTTGAGTGTGAAGAATTAACAAACATATACTTAAACACTCTAAACAAAAAATAGAAAATAATTTAAAAAAAATCTATGTTGTGTATTTTTTAATTTAAATGTCACTTTTTGCCCAATCATTAATCAAAATTAATACTTTGCCAAACTTTGACTGCCTGTACTAAAAAAAAAATTACTATGCGAGTCACAGCGGCGGGCCCTATCAGAAAACCAGCGCTGCGACATTTATTTTTTAAATGTCGTTTTTTTAAATCTTACTTTTTTATATCTTAATTTGTTTTTTTTTTGTTTTTTACTGTGTTTAGTTTAGTTTGTGATCTTCCTGTACGAGTTGCAATGCATACTTTTTCTTTCTTTCTTATATATTTCTGATAACTATTATGACTTGGCCTATTACCCGATTCCGGCTTGACGTCGACTTACGGGACACCCTGTATATATTTTTTAACATTCTAGACACATTCAAAATAAGTTTCAATGTTTAATAAGGTGACATTTCAACTTACCAGGAGTACACTTGAATGTGACAAAAGTACCATCAGAACTGACTCCGGCAGCATCAGGGTGTACGAGGAATGCCTTCAATCGAGATGCTTCAACAGTCGACAGCACTAGAATGTATCCATTAGAGTAACGGCAGACTTTCTCACCGCTGATGCGCCATATTCCTGGAAAGTAACGAAATCAGATAAAAATTTTGTACCACTGTAATGGTGGCCAAGACACAGGCTGTGCCTAGTTTCGGACTATAGAGGTATGAGGAACAGGGTGTAAATCACTCATACTCTATAGAAAAGGGAGGATCCTCCGACCAGATGGGTGTTGTGTTTGGCGGGCAACTGCCCAATGAGTCATGTTGGGCTGTTGTTGGTAGTTGCATGGTAAACTCTGATTGAGAGATGCAGGATTTGCGTGACGTCAGTATGACGCGTTGTGGATACCGCTACAGGACCAACGATCAAACTATATTTCCATATTGTAATTTTGAATTATGAAATACACAATTTCACTTTACTTTTCTTCACAGATAAAATATAAATTTTTATAATTTTATTTGAATGGGATGGGTAAGCCTACTTTTATAGTAAATCTGACACAATCATAGAGTTATAAAGAATAGAGAAGCTATCGTATGCAAAATTCTTGCTTCAGTTCAGAAAGAATTAAAACTAAAATTCGCTGCAGCGCTAAAACATTAAGTAGGTCGTCTAACCAAACTGTTAAAACATGCAGCACTAGATCGCTTACAGAGTATAGTTTTCTCGCGACCAAAACGTCTTAAGCGCCGTGTATTTCATGGCGCTTACGCGTTTCTTTCAGTGTAGTGTAACAAAATGACGCCCTCATAGACTATACACCGCAGAAGAGATACAGCCACGATACGGGTTTTGTACCTACAAAACTTCATTATAGTAAATTCATACTCTATTTCAAAATTTATGACTGTTATATAAATAAAAAAACGGTAAAGTAGAAAAGTAAAAGACAATGATTTGTTATACGTTTATTTATACTCAATTACGTTTACAACAGTTTAAAATAAAATAAATTATCCTCGCACCTCAGTTTGCGATTGAAAAAAAACTAGAAATCTTAGTTTCCTTCAAATAGGATAAGTTTTGTCAGTTTCTGTCTTTTTGTTGAAAAATGTATGTCGGGATCTGTTTTGTTTTGTTTGATCTGCACGTCGTCATATTTTCTGAAATTTGTCAAACATTAGTTGATATTATAAATATACTAAAAAGAAAGAACGTAAAATAATTATTTAAAAATATCAAACAGGATATAACACTTTCTAAAAACACCACGTGAAGTCTGTCTTCAGACAAATATTTTACCTACAACCGGTTTTGTAATGGGACATCTGCATGTTTCAGTCTATGTTTTTATATGGCGATGAAAATTTATCTTTTCTCTTGTGGTATTACGATATTATTACCTATTTATTCACTTGATCAACAAATGATTTTACTTACTTGCCTTCTCAGTTGTTATTTACGTCCAGGTTCACAATTTTATTCAAATTATCGCACTATAACCAATTATTAGTGCCGCTCCGTACGCGACCTCGCTCCATGAATGTCAAAGTCACACTAAAGTAAGGTGTACGGATTGCAGTACAGTTCAGTCGAACAGAGCGAATGTTCGGATCGCGAAATCTAGTGCGTAGTACATATATATCGATGGACACAATTCACAGAGAGGACAATAATTTATGATTAACATACCTTGTGCATCCATGTCAGCAAAAGTCCTAAAATCAGCCTGTGAGATTCTCTCAGCAACGCGCTCCTTAATACCCAGAGAAATAGGTTTATCTCCAGAAATTAGGTCATCAATGATCATAGAGTATTGCTCTTGAGCTAGACCGTTTCGCAGTGCTTGTAATCCCACCCAGTGGTCACTAATCTCTTGTCCAAGCTGGAAGTCATCCGCTATAGCCTCTAGATACCTCAAACTTTCAGTAACATTCGAAGCAAGACCATTTCGAGTCAAGCAAACTGGAGCCGCATACATTTTAGTGTTTTTGAGTATGTTTTTGCGATCTTCTTCTGTTTTTTTCGGGTTATCAAACACGTTAGTAATAGCGTCGATTCTTTTCTCCAGAGATTCAGCCTCCTCTTTGTTTAAAATCTCCGGGTAAGCGAGCATTTCATGGTTGAAGATTGATGTGAAAACATCTTTCATAAACGGCTCGATTTTTGCTTTGCGGCGCTCGGTTCGTTCTAGAACGTTTAGGTCTTCGAAGTCGAACTTCTCTTCTTTGACTTGAGGCTGTGTTGCTGCGGAGTCATCGTAATTTATTGCAGAAAAGCGGAATTTTCGGTAAAGATTTCTGTTGACATAACTATGGCGGATTGTACAGAGTTTACGCGCTATATTCATTTTGTAGCAGATTTATACGTTCACTGGTCTATAAATTAAATGCTTGGTAGCAGTTTTATTTAATTGAAATGCAAAATAGTTTCGTAATTTTACGAAAATAATATCATGAACTTTTTAGGTTATTCTGACACAAATATTTCTCACTCAAGTGACAGCTGCGTTTCAGGTAACGTACCTTTTATGAATAACAAGCATTAGATGCAAATAAGATAAGTTGGGGATAATCAGTAAACAAAAATAAAAAACTGCACACATTGTTTTTAAATCCAATTTTATTATAGATTTTTGTCCGAAAAATATACTTCGCGATTAATTGAATTTTTATTAATTAAACTTTCAACATAATTCCAAATGCTCAAAGTGCTCGAACACTCAAACCAACCGTGTTTCGTTTCGCCACTGTGCGTACGACGGAATCAATCCGCCTAGATTTTTTCCGACTATGGCTGAATAATAGCTGAATAACTATTAAGGCTGGCCGGAATTCAGATTCGGTTAACCCTGAATGCACGCATTTCATACGAAATATTCGTCTCTAAGCGCACACGTTCTTATATTTTCCGGACGGAAATATTTATACGGAAGTTGTATTTAGCCTCCCGCTGCCTTCTTGGATGATATTATTTATACCGAATATGATTAATTAATCTTATGTTTAATCCACTAGCTGGCGTATTCAATTATTTCATGTTTACCTACAAAACTATCATTTTAATTCAACACATTTATCTAATATTTTTATGTTCCGATTATTTTAAAAAGTTTGTGAACAAAATAAATGATTAGTATTAAAATATTTGTTTCGTTTCTCTGTCTAATTGAGATTAACATTTGAAGTTACTACAAAATAAAAAAATACTTAAAATTCGTTACAAGAATTGTTATTTTTATCTTTGAATATCTCAGAAACGTGACGATTTATGGTGTTAAGTATGTTTTATTACGTTTTATATGTTTGTACAAGTGTCCCCTATCCAAATATATGCCATTTATTGTGCGCCGCGATTTTGAAAAAAAAAATCAAAATGGCGGCTGATGTTAGGGCCAAAACCTTCAAACCCCTTACAGACATAAATATAGAAACTTTAGGTACAATGGCTGACACAATGGGCGGTTTTATCGTTAAGAGCGATTTTTTAAAGACAACCCCGTAACGACCTTTGGATGAATTAAAAACGGGAAGGACAGACAAATACTGTAGGTAGTCTGTGGTGTACCGTTTATACAATACAATAAATACATACTTACATAAGGTACTACTAGTTACTTATTTTATAATGTCCGGCTTACGGCAAGCATGAGGGTGTTCGCTTCAGATAAGAAGATTATGTTTTATTTGGTATTAGTTTAGTTTTAATACGTTTTTAAAATGAGTATTTAGGTACTTACCTACTTTGTCGCCCTTACAGGCGTTACACGGGGGGTTCCGGAATTGGTCTTTTAAGAGGAACCGGGACCACCCCTATGTGCTGATGGTGACCCCTCCCCGACCTCCCTCCCCGGAGGTCGGGTGCATTTTGAAGGTTTCCCGCCGACAAAAAAAAAAAGGTACTTACTTTGTAATTTTCCGGAAGAATCAACTTCAATCACATTATTCACATGAACCTTTGTTAAATTGTGTTTTGTAATTGGCATTAACCAGCCAGAAGGCGTCGCAGCGGAGCCCGTAGAAAAAAAGAAAAAAAAAAACCATTTATTTAGAAGATTTTTTTTTTTTTTAATAGAGTTGGCGGGACAAGCTGGAGAAAAAAAAAACGACCCGTGGTCAACCTTTTTTTTTAAATTGAAAAATTCTTTAGGCTCGTTGGGAATTTTTTTGAGATGAGAAAAAGCCATTGAATTCGCGACACTGTTACATTCGGATATTGTGTTCGGCTATCCTCGGGATGTACTCAGTTTTAATGTATTTCCGTTATGTCAGTAAGTGATGGCAAAGTATTCTGTTTGTGTTTTGTTTATATGACGATTCAAAAAATATTCACGTAATTGGTCAAGTTCTCACTTCTGTCGGCACTCCCGGAGTGCCAATTTTTTTTATGGTACAACCATCGTCTACGTGGCAAGCACGTCATTATGTTTGCCACGATGTAGCAAGCATTTCAACACGTTTGCTACGGCGTAACCGAGATGTCATCGCATCTGCTACGGCGTAGCTAAGATGTCATTGCATCTGCTACGGCGTAGCCAATATGTCATCACAGTTGCTACGATGACGTAGCAAATGCAAAGGCACCGACGTCGTAGCCAAGAGTTTTTCGAATGAAAGAAGGATGAACGAAGCCAGAGGTTTAGCTAGCATTTGATCTTAAGGTGAATGCGCAGTGGTAGACCGCGAAATTCCAATGTTCTTACGTTTTTTGCAATTTGCAGGTCAGTGTCAGGATCAAAATATGATTTGCGACTATAATAGACATGTATTTACAGAATTACAGTCATTAAAATCATTAATATATTCTCTTTAAGTAAGATTTGTTCCATAAGCACTTTCAAAGTCAAAGCATTTATTTCAAATAGGCACATAAAAGGCACTTTTGAACGTCAAAAATTACCTTAAAATAGAATTGATTCTAGTCGCCCCTTCCAAAAGGTAGTTTTCGTGTGGAGAAGAATGGGCAAGAAACTCCACCGTTACTCTTTTAAAATGTACAATATTTTGGCATAGGTACATTACCGTATATATGTATTAATGATTTTATAATTATGTAAATACGTACCTGTTATAGTCGCGAATTATATTTTGATCAAGATACAACCTGACACTGACCTGGAAATTGCATAAAACGTAAGAAAAATTTAATTTCGCGGTCTACAACTGCGCATTCACCTTAAAGTATTATTCTAACTCCATTTCCTCAAAAGCCTTCCCGTTTCAATATTGTTTCTCAAACCAATAAATTGAGTGTTTCCGGAGTATTTTTTTTACTAAGAGGAAGTTAAGTATCTCCCATTGAAATTTACTTTTAATAAAGAGTCTTATTGGCTTAGTTAGAGGTTTGCAGACCTACCGGTCACCCATCCACAGACCAACCTCAGCAAACATAGCTTAACCTTTGATCGACCCGAGCGGCTGTTATTATTTTGTCACGTCCCCAACATAGTATCCATACTAATATTATAAATGCGAAAGTGTGTCTGTCTGTTACCTTTTCACGATTAAACCGCTGAACCGATTTAGATGAAATTTGGTATAGAGATAGTTTAGAGCCCCGGGGAAGTACATAGTTTTTATCCCTATATTCCCACGGGATAAAAACTATCCTATGTCCTTTCCCGGTTCAGTGGTTTAGGCGTGAAAAGGTAACATACTGACAGACAGACAGATAGACAGACAGACAGACAGACAGACAGATAGACGGACAGACAGAGTTACTTTCGAATTTATAATATTAAAGTATGGATAATGGATGTTCAGTGTAATTAATGTCCAGACCACCCATCCACAGACTGACCGCAGCAAGCGCAGCTTAACGTCGTGTATTACTCAGTGTAATTATAATTTTAGAAACCACCCTTTTACAATGGCACAAAATCCAAGAAACCAAAGTATGAACTTGCAAAATAACTTTATTTACCAAGATAACGTTTTCAAACAGAATTTCGGCAGAAATTTCGCGAAACTCAGTGTTAATTAGTCTTATTATAACGTCTTAGCGAACCGCCTCATTAGGGGGCGTTCATTGCCTACGAATCATATTTTATTTTTCATCTTTTTCATGCAAATTTAATTTTCTTTTGTACTTTTCTTTTTGTTAAAAATCGGTTAGTAAATACCGCGACTTTTCTCGCCTAAATATACAATCATCATCAATATCATTCTGAGAGGGGCTTGTAGCTAAAGTAATAACAGCCGCACGGGTCGATCGATCAGGTTAAGCTACACTTGCCGCGGTTGGTCCGTGGATGGGTGACCATCTTTACATGCCAAGACCCCTCCGTGCCTCGGAAAGCACGTTAAGCCGTTGGTCCCGGCTGTCATTCCTGGATCTTTGACAGTCGTTACGGGTCGGCAGAAGCCCGAAAATCTGACAACCAGTCTTTCGAGTTTCTATATTTATGTCTGTAATTTATATGGTGTACATAATAAAGAGTATTTTATCGTATTACCCAATAACTGGGTTGTGGTGGTCAGATAGGCAGTCGCTCCATGTAAAATACTGGTATTCAGCAGTGGTGTGCATTGGTTTTCAGAATAGGTAGGCACTAGGCTGGGTCTAGTCTAGACAAACGCGGTCACTAATCAGAAAAAAAAAGTGAGCTCAAAAGTGTGGTTATTTGAGTAGGCATGCCTACTTAAGGGTGATAAATTGCGAAGGTCGAACGTCATGGTATTATGCGTGAGACGTATGTATTTTTAATTGTGTCGTATTAACTTGAACGAGTCAAGACCAATGACAATGTGCGAATAGTACGGGAAAAAATTTGTAAAAAAAACCAAAATGCGGAACCAACGACACCGACTTCCGAAATTAAAGTTATTTATCATTTTGTAGTGTTTTTTTTTTAAGCCGGTTGTTTTTTTTTTTTTTAAATTCACTTTTTAGTTTAGTTTTTAGTTGTACCTACCCCACACAAATTTAATTAACACTAGTGCATTGAAGAATTGAAGATACCGACTAGAAGAATCATCAAAATTCGCATAGAAATGCTGGAGAGGCAGTACATTTTTGCATGTAACTTCGTACATAAGGATATTTACCTAATGTATTATATACTAAACCTTCCTGAAAGTATGTAAATCACATTAATGAAAGAATTATCAAAATCGGTTCATTAGTTTTTGAGAAAATCGCGGACATACAAACATACATACATACGGGTCGAATACAGAACCTCCTTTTTGAAGTCGGTTAAAAAAGTGTGGGAAATTGGTCACCCATCCAAAGATTGGCTGTGGTAAGCTCCGCCTAAGCTTTCATATCTATCGATCCGCGTCGTTGTTATGATAGACTTAGTTTTTTTTTCTGTCTTTTGATTTCTATTTAAAATCTACCATGGTAATCCCAGCAAAAAAATCTCTGTCGGCTTGGCAGAATGTTTACAAAATTATTATTTTGTTTTTGTTATTCTAAAAGAGGGAAATTCGAGAGCAGAATTTATACTAATTGTGGTTAATAAATGGATTTATTTTATTACAACATAAAAATTAGCAGAATATTTGTTTTCGGAAGCTGGCAACATTGTTCAGGGGTGGTTTAGTGATGTTCCTAGAAAAAAGCTGTTACTGATTAACCGCTATGTGAACTAGTAAATGTTACTTTCTTTAAGTAACGTTATTGTCGAAGCTACTGTGTGTTATAATAGTTGATGATGCATGAATACTATTAGAAGATAATTTTGAAATACATGATTTAAAAAGCTACAGGCTACAAGCTTAATCAAGGCTTGTTGATCTGAATTAAAATTTAATTTGCTTGTTTTTCACTTTTTCTTTTCTTTATTTAAGCAACCAACAGTGATAGACACAATATAAAGTAAAATGGCACAGTGCATATTTGTTTTACTTTATTTCAATAATAATTAAGTTGATTTCAGAGTGACTAGCACAATTGACAAAGTTGTAAAAATGTTTGAAGTTGTAACGTAAACTGAACTTTATTGTGTGGGAATTAAAGTTATTTTTCCATTAATTCATATTTGTTTACATTTTTGGCAAATACCTCGTGAATGCACGGTAGGTATGTTACAGAGTATGAATAGGTTTCCATGTGTAACTAGGATAAGTATAAAACTCGTTACTTAAGTATATTTTTATTTTATATACCTACTACCGGTCCAGCGTCGCGGTTCGCCGATCGGCGACGAAACAATAGAAAATCAATTGTGTCTCATTAGCGGCGCTTGACAGATTAATTAGACGATCAGAAATTGTGGGCTTCAGAATAACTATTTGAAACCAGTTTCGAAAACGTTGCAAGTTATTCTTAGCTTCAACAACGACAATCAACGCAAAACGAAACGGTAACTCAAAACAAAATCGATTGCACACCCCTAGTCTTATAAAAGAGGGGTGAGGTGAAGATGTCGCAACCCCGTTTTTGATTTCACAGGAAAATAAACTTAAATTCACGATTGTAAGGTTTAGAATCGTCTGTACACGTACAATTAAGTTGTTTTACATAACTATGTATAGGTTCTAGGCTATGAAATAATCAGTAAGTTCCTTATAATGGTTGACATCAGCCGCGTAAAAAAAAGGCTGAATGCGTTCTTGTCTTTGCAAAAAAAAACCAAGATGCATTCGAACGGTGTTCGCGCGAAAATTGTATAGAGTTTTTTTTTAAAGACACAATAATGGACAATGGAAGTGCGATTTTGTGAGTTCTTTCTAAGTTTTAGTGAAATTCTTCGTGGATATAATTGTGATTGCAAAAACTAATGGTTTTATGTCATTTTGGAGGTGGATAGATGTTTTAATGGTACGTATTTTAGTTAAATTTGTGTTTTAACATGTTTTTTTACGAAAATAATGAGCTAAAATATGTCTGGCTTAGAAGTTAATGTCAAAAATCAGCGAAGAAGCCATTGTGTGTTTACAATAGAATGTACCTATCACTCTAGGTTAAAACATTTTAGTAATATGGCAGAAAATGCGAAAGAAAATTAGGTAAAGCGTCTTTCATTTGCAAAAATAAGGTTCTAAAATTGTTGAAAATGAATTTTCTTTAATTTTTTTGTGCGAAGTTGTACCAGGAGGACATGAAAACGTAGTCATTTCTTGATGACAATAAGGTTAATTTTGTACTGAAATGAGTTTTTAGCTTGAGAGAGCGGGACGGAGGTATAATTATCGCGTTTGACTAGATTGGTCGCTGTAGTACTGTTCTGTTAATTAATATACAGGAATACAATAGTTTATTAGGTACCTTTGCATTTGTTCTTTTCTTAGGATTTTTCTGTAAGTTATGAGAGAAAAAAATAAGAAAGAAATGAATATTCTATTTTTGTGCGGCGCTATTTGATTTGTATTTTAAAAACATAATTATTGTTTATGTTTTTTTTTTTAATACAAATCAAAATTATTTGATTTGTATTTTAAAAACATAATTATTGTTTATATTTTTTTTCCGCCGTTTTTCTTTTGTTATTTTTTTTATAGGTTGGTTATAAACTCAAACTCAAAGCATTTATTTCAATTAAACCATTTATAGCCACTTTTAAATTGTCAAGGAGTCGGTCAGCCAGAAATATGAAGCTAGTTGCCCATTCTAAAGTGTAGTAGGTACAGTCACGAGCACCAATATGTCAACACTTGGCAATTTTAAATTGCGATTTTTTCGTGAAATAACGAATGCAACGTTGAAATACGACACTTAACATAAACCTATGGGTTCGAAAATATTATTTTCGTAATAACATAAAATTTCATTAAAAAATAAAGGAGAAAATCGCCTTTGAATAAAGCCAAGTGTATACATACTTATAGACGTGACTGTACCTATACAGTTGCTTAATAAGTTTTACAGTCAGGAGAATCCGACCTTGAAAGTGATTTTCAAACATTCTTCGTATTATCTTTGAGGATTCTGTTTATGACTCGATGATTTGTTAAGGCGCTACCTCGAAAATCTATAATCCTCGAAAACCTACTAAGCGAGCGAAAGTGATGCAATTACTTTTGAAACGCAAACGAAGAGTGATGGCTATAATGTGCGTGCGCTCGGAATAAAACGACGTATGTGCCAAAACGAATTTACTCCTTTTTTAACTAAATCTATACTATAATATTATAAAGAGGTAAAATTTGTTTGTAAGTTTGTATGTAGGGGGTAATCTCTGGAACTACCAGTCGGATTTGAAAAATTCTTCTTGCATTTGATAGCCTAATTCTAGAGGAAGGCTATAGGCTATTTAACGTCACGCTATGACCCTTAGGAGCGGAGCAAAAGCGCTATGGGGAAACGAAATGATAGAGCAGGAGACGCGCGCAAGTGATGCAATACGACAAGATGGGTCGAGGGAATAAGAAATTTCACGCGAACGAAGTCGCGGGCAGAAGCTAGTAAATAAATAAAATTTAAAACTACTTTGAGTAAACTTTGGTATGACAATTCGAAAAAAGTAAAAAAAATGATATTAATTTTGCAAATTTTTTGTATCGAGAAAAAATCATTGAATCGTTTATTCCTTTTACATGATAAAACAATCCTTTTACAAAACCTGCCAAGTGCGAGTCGGACTCGCAAACGAAGGGTTCCGTACCACAAGGAAAACAAAACGGCAAAAAATCACTTTTGTAGTATGAGAGCCCCTTATTCTGTTTTTAGTATTTGTCGTTATAGCGGCAATAGAAATACATAATTTTTCAGAGTTCATGAGATACAGCCTGATAACAGACAGACAGACGGACAGTGGGGTCTTAGTAATAGGGTCCCGTTTTTACCCTTTGGGTACGGAACCCTAAAAATGGTCTACAGATCTAAAGTCTACAAGGCAAAACTAAAACACTAGTGGAATGTTGCACACTTGTACTGTAAGCGATTAGGAAGAAGAGTGGGGCGCGCCTTCGTGGATAAACATGTGTTAATTTTTTTTTTGATTGATTTCCAGCTTTTTAGTTTACAAAATGTGAAAGATTTCGCAGACGATTTAGTTCTTGGAAAGTTTTTAACGATTTGTCACTTTGAATTACTTTTAACCATATAAGTTATATATATTTTTGTAATCACCTTTTAAAACCCTTTATTTTGATACCCTACTCGATAGGTTTTGAGAAAAAAAATTAAGTTGAAGGCATAATATGGCGCCAAAAATCCGCCATTTTGGTTTTTATTTTTATTTTGAGATACCCAGTGTCACTCCCACAGTAAATACGAATCTAACACCTCTCAAGCTAAAATCTATCGAGCCGTTCAGGCCGCAGAGCGTGCGAAACAATTATACATACAAACTTACATACATACATACACTCGAAAAACATAACCCTCCTTCTGGCGCAGTCGGGTAAAAATAAGCCTTGGCAGTTAAGAGATGACCAGTCTCAACCGACGGCGCTCGCTCACGAACATGACGCGTGGATCAGCACCATCCAGCTCAACCATTTTGTAGGGAACCGAATCAAAACTGGGCAATCCACGCCTTGATTTACAACTTTAATTCAAGCCTATTTCACCAATTTTAACCCAGCGCCTCCGATACAAGAAACCACATTTCTCCAGAAAATACATACATCCCACGTAGGGTTACCAGGCGTCCGGATAAAGCCGGACGCAGTCAGGCTTTTTGGTTGCGTGTCCGGCGAAATCAGACGGTGTCCGGCCTGTCCGGCTTTTTATGTTTGACCAAAGCGTGCGCGGCGCGCCACGCACCCCACTCTAGTGTATAGTAAATGATAAAAAAACCTAGTTTTATTTAACCTTTTGAACGCCATTGTCACATATATGTGACAAACGAAATCTTACCCTGAACGCCAACGTCACAAATATATGACAAAATACACGTCGCACGGGTCGCACCATCTTATGAAATAAACAATTTAATCAATTACATTTGTGTGTTTTTATATTGTCTTGCATGAAACTTATATAAATAAACCATCAATATCGAGAAATTTGTTGTTTTAAGTGTGTGTGTTGTTTTGTTAAAGTGGCCTGGCGTCAGGGGTACGGCGATACGTTTATACTCTGGCGTTCAAAAGGTTAAAAAAAAATGTCGTGTTATAATAATAATAATCATTTTATTATTAGGCAGCTGAGGCCCATAGATAAAATACACAAAATAATCTAATGATATAATAAACTAATATTTATTAAAAACCTTAAAGCTGTGACTATACACGTAACGTTGTCGGCGTCGTGTTTCGCTGCGTGGTGTCGCGTAACCGTCCTCGGAAACGTCGATATACGACACCTTTCGGCCAAAAGTCCTCTTTCAGGCAGGTCTGTAGATGTTGGGTTGGAACTCGTACCACGAATGACTTAAAGTTGATGTTGTGGCGCGATTCCAACCTTTCGACCCTCAGAGCCCAGTTGGTCGTCACCTTCAAATACTGCACTACTTCCTCAAATAATACTAAGAATAAAAATTATGGGGGTCCTGCTTTTTACCCGACTGCGCGACGCATAGGAGTGGTAATGTGTTTATCAGCCTATGTATGTATGTATGTTCCTTTGAAGCACTATTCAGACCAAACGTCTGGGCCGATTTTCATGATTTACACGTCAATCGATTCCTCTTAGTCCGGCGAATGTCACTGGCTACATAAAAATCAAAAACAAAGTAAAATGGCGGATCTGGGGTGCCATATTGTGGAGTTCGATTTTTTTTTTCTTCTAATACCATCGAGTGGGAAATCAATATAAAGGTTTTAAAAGGTGATTTCAAAAATATATACAACTTACATGGTTAAAAGTAAATTCAAAGTGACAAAACGTAAAAAACGAAATAAAAAAATTAATTTCTTTCATATTTGTAAACTAAAAAGCTGGAAATAAAAAAAGTTATTTAAAAAACTAAAAACCCCGACTGCAGTAAAAAACTGAAAATCTAAAAACAAGCCCATTTTAAATTAAATAAAAGTTGGAAGCAGGCGGGGCCCATACCATTTTTATATTTTCAAACTCAAATGGGTCCTGCCTGCTTCCAACTTTTATTTAATTTAAAACGGGCTTGTTTTTAGCTTTTCAGTTTTTTTTTTTTACCCAAATGTCCGGCTAAACTGGCTGGTCTGTCCGGCTTTCAGTTTTAAGACCTGGCAACCCTAATCCCACGCAATAACGTACAAAATCCGCCGCCATATTGAAATTTAAATTTATTCAACGAACTTTACTTTCGCGAGCCAATTCCCATAATTCACTTGTGGATTAAGATTTTTGGGAGCAAGTATTTATATTATGGAAAAGTTGTGGCTTTGGCATATAAATGCTTAGGTGATTGATGTGAGGTTATTTTCTGTGAGAGGTGTTTACCTGTGGAGGGACAATTTATGAGGAGTGGCTTGTGGCTTAGTAATAACAGCCGCACGGTTTGATCGGTCAGGTTAAGCTACGCTTGCCGCGGTTGGTCCGTGGATGGATGACCATCTTAACGTACCGAGACCCCTCCGTGCCTCGGAAAGCACGTTAAGCCATTGGACCCGGCTGGACAATTCGTAGATCTTTGCCAGTCGTTACAGGTACCCAGAAGCCCGATAGTCTGACAACCAGTCTTACCAAGGTGTATCGTATTACCCAGTAACTGGGTTGTGGAGCTCAGATAGGCAGTTGCTCCATGTAAAATACTGGTATTCAGATGCATCGGGTTTGACTGGAAGCCGACCCCAATATAGTTGGGAAAAGGCTAGGCCGATGATGGGTCATGGTCGGATTTTAAATTCGCATCTTAGTTTGGAAACGGAGACTTCTCGTATCAAATCCATCCTCAGTGGCGTGCATTGGTTTTCAGAATAGGTAGGCACTAGACCGGGTCTAGTCTAGGCAAACGCGGTCACTAATCAGAAAAAAAAAGTGAGGTCAAAAGTGTGGTTATTTGAGTAGGCATACCCACTTAAGGGTAACAAATTGCGAAGGTCGAATTTCATGGTATTACGCGTGAGACGTACGTTTTTTTTTTAATTTTGTCGTATTAACTTGAACGAGTAAAGACCAATGACAATGTGCGAATAGTACGGGAGCCGAGTAGGCCGTCCGGCGACTGCCTACTGCCGCGCGTGTTTGTATGAAGATTTTGTTTTTTGTTAGGTATGATAATTTAGTGAGTTTCTTGATGGGGCACACACACTAAAATGTAATCGACAGGCTTATGTTGATATATCGAGGTAGGCACTGCTTATATGCCTATATGCAATGTACGCCACTGTTGTGGCTAAGTAATAACAGCCGCACGGTTCGATCGGTCAGGTTAAGCTACGCTTGTCGCGGTTAGTCCGTGGATGGGTGACCATCTTTACATAATCATTCAGATTTTTTGTCAAATTATTCTACAAGCAACATACATAATTGCTTCATAGTTTGCAATAAATTACCAGGGTTGTGTCATC
The DNA here is from genome assembly GCA_945859645.1 of Amphipoea oculea. Taxonomy (NCBI): domain Eukaryota; kingdom Metazoa; phylum Arthropoda; class Insecta; order Lepidoptera; family Noctuidae; genus Amphipoea; species Amphipoea oculea. The sequence goes on along the minus strand of OX243891.1, from coordinate 9,238,489 downwards.
GCGCTTCTCTTTCTTTTCTATGCAGTCCGACAGTGACCGCGCCTTTTAGGTCATGTAGTCACCTAACAAAAACGCGCGTAGACGCATGGCTACACACGTAGCAACAAGGCTACGCGCGTAACAACACGGCTACGCGCGTAGCATTAAGGCTACGCGCGTAGCAACACGGCTAAGCGCGTAGCAACAAGGCTACGCGCCGCGCCGGAGCGATAAAACAGTCGAAGCAATAAATTATTTTTAATCGACTTCAAAATGAGTACAGTAGAGCAATGGGTAGCTCACCGTCCGATCAGGACCGGCACCCTAATTGCGTAACGACTATCAATCGGAATCAGAATCATTTCGAAGCCAATTGCTAATCCATTGCTTCATAAGTTCGAAAAATTTGTCTGCTCAACACGTAAATAACGCAAGGAATGTTGTTGAACTGTCAAAATGAAACCGATTCCGATTGATAAAGTGTTACGCAATTGCCCCGCAGGTCCGTGCCGGACAGCGCGTATGTGTTCCACGCGCGCCTCAAGGAGATGTCAGCAAAAAGGAAGGGGCCTGCCAGGGCCGAAGCCTGCCGAGGTAGCGGGATTGTCCGAAAGGGTTACCGCTACCCCGGAACATAAAGGGCTAAGGAAGGAACACGGATGGGTTTTAGTCAGTAAGAGTCTGACACTCCCTTCCGCTCCATACCGCCCGCTCCGCTCCGCTTCGCTTGCGCGCTGGTTTGGTCCCACAGTAAAAGTTGTTCATAATGATGAGTACAATGACCCCTTAAAAGGATGCCTATGAATTTAATCTCACCCTGTATAATATATACATATAGTTAAGATATTAATTTCTGGAGACGCCTTTATTTAGAACGGAAGTCTTGACTGTATTTGGCTGACTACCCAATTTCTAGCATCGGATGTGTCATGGCTGACATTTTTACTTGCTTTGTCGACATGTTTATCTACTTATGTGCTTTGTCTACAAAATATACATTTATAGTCATGGTCGGAGATAGAGAGGGCCCGTGGTTAAATAATAACAGCCGCACCGGTCGATCGATCAGGTTAAGCTACGCTTGCCGCGGTTGGTCAATGGATGGCTGACCATCTTTACGTACCGAGACCCCTCCGTGCCTCGGAAAGCACGTTAAACCGTTGGTCCCGGCTGTCACTCGTAGATCTTTAACAGTCGTTACGGATAACCAGAAGCCCGAAAGTCTGACAACCAGTCTTACCAAGGGGTATCGTATTACCCAGTAACTGGGTTGTGGAGGTCAGATAGGCAGTTGCTCCATGTAAAATACTGGTATTCAGCTGCATCGGGTTTGACTGGAAGCCGACCTCAATATAGTTGGGAAAAGGCTAGGCAGATGATGAGTCGTGGTCGGATTTTAAATTCGCATCTTGGTTTGGAAACGGAGACTTCTCGTATCAAATCCATCATATTAGCTATCATGACCATTTCAGCCTCCCTCGACCCCAAGCGTCGCCACATCGATTAGTTCTGTGCTTCTTAATCCTGCGACCAGTTGCGTGCATTAGTTTTCAGAATAGGTAGGCACTAGGCCGGGTCTAGTCTAGACAAACGCGGTCAATAATCAGAAAAAAAAGTGAGGTCAAAAGTGTGGTTATTTGAGTAGGCATGCCTACTTAAGGGTGATAAATTGCGAAGGTCGAACGTCATGGTATTACGCGTGAGACGTACGTATTTTTAATTTTGTCGTATTAACTTGAACGAGTAAAGACCAATGACAATGTGCGAATAGTACGGGAGCCGAGTAGGCCGTCCGGCGACTGCCTACTGCCGCGCGTGTTTGTATGAAGATTTTGATTTTTGTCAGGTATGATAATTTAGTGAGTTTCTTGATTGTGGGGCACACACACTAAAATGTAATTGACAGGCTTATGTTGACATATCGAGGTAGGCACTGCTTATATGCCTATGCACGCCACTGCCTGCGACCTTGACCTGGTCATCTGTAAAACTTAAGGATGGTTTCCACCAAACGGCTCGCATCGCATCGCATCGGATCGGAAAGGATTTTTACAATCTTTAAACGATATTAAATCGTGTACACAGTATTTAAAGTCTACAGGGTGAAATTTTAATTACCGTTTTCCTAAGGGGTCTTTGTACTCATCATAATGAACAACTTTTACTATGGGAGCAAACATGAAATCGGGAAAAAAAAGTCAGCTGTTTCCTACACTTTAACGAGTTTTGCGAACATAAATGTAGGGAACAGTTGATTTTTTTTCACGATTTCAGGTTTGGTCCCATGGTAAAAGTTGTTCATAATGAGAGTACAATGACCCCTTAAGAGGAAAACGGTTATTAAACTTTCACCCTGTATATTACCAAGCCGCCCACAGCAGCTTGACCGCGGGCGTCTTCCGCGACACGCGATCGTAGCCGAAAGTATGCTGAACCGCGCGATCAGCTCCGTACGCTTGTGATGCTTGTGGTTGTATCCGATCGAATCCCTTCGGCTGTCGTCCATATTTTTCTTTTCCTCTTCTGTGTTTTATGATTATTTTCTTTTTCTTCTAATTCAATAGCCAACAGTACTAAGTCACCTTCAACCATTTTCAAAAATTAGAACACGTCAACACGGTAGGAATGAAACTATTTGACTAGGCGCAGAAACGGATACGTTCGCAAGCGACGGTACGGAGTCGATCGTATGCGTCGACATCATGTCGACATCCTGCCGGACGCGATCGGCTGTCGCAGCATCCGTTTGTATCCTTTCCGATCTGAAGCGATACGAGCCGTTTGGTGGAAACCATCCTTTAAATACGGACAGTATTACCTAAACGTGAAGTGTGACGTACATTTAATTATACCCGTGGAGGCGCTCAGGATACAACAGACCGACACTTGATCTCATAATTATACTCTCCGGTAAAATTAATGGAACACAAAAAAATGTTCCATTATATGTTAAAGCCAGCAAAAACATGGTGGTGGTATGGTTGGTTGGTTGGTGGTGGTTTGGTTGGTTGGTTGGTGGCGGTTGGTGGTGGTATGGTTGGTTGGTTGGTGGTGGTTGGTGGTGGTGGTTGGTGGTGGTGGTTGGTGGTGGTGGTGGTATGGCTCTCTTTATAATTAATAATAAAGAAAAGGTAACAGCATTCGCGAATAATGGCTATTCTGTAACGTGATCAATATTGATAAATCTATATGTCTGCGTCAATGTTTTTCTTACATAAACTAAGAACATTTCCTGTTTCCATTTTCTCACAGGCTTGTTTGGGCTTTAGTGGGCTTACCACAAATCTATAGCGTTGACGCCAGATACATAAATAACATCAATGTATACAGGGTGAAATTAAATACATGAGCATCCTTTTAAAGGGTCATTGTACTCATCATTAAGAACAAATGTTACTATAGGACTAAACCTTAAACGCGAAAAAAAATCAGCTGTTCCTTGCATTTATGTTCACATAACTCGTCAAAATGTAGGGAAGAGCTGATTTTTTTTTCGCGATTTCAGGTTTGATCCCATAGTAAAAGTTGTTCATAATGATGATTGCAATGGCCCCTTAATGGATGCCCATGAATTCAATTTCTCCCTGTATATTACCGTGCTTTACCACATCTGATATCGACGTGGCTGCGTCTGCGTATTTTTTTTTAGGTTTATCGAAATCTAAGAAAAAAAATTATGTTTATTTATTTATTTATTAAGGTACTAAATGTTAAAGTCAAAGCTAACAAAAACTACTCAACCGATTTTGATGAAACTTTACAGTAATATAGCTTACTAGCGATGCCCTGCGGTTTCACCCGCATAAGTTTCGATCCCGTGCGAATATCGGGATAAAAACTATCCTACGTCCTTTCCCGGGACTCAAACTATCTCTTTACCAAATTTCATCTAAATCGGTTCAGCGGGTTAAGCGTGAAGAGGTAACAGACAGACAGACACACTTTCGCATCACACTAATATTATAAAGGCGAAAGTTTGTAAGTGTTTGTATGTGTGTGTGTTTATATGTTTGTAACTTCTTCACGTTCAAACGCCTGAAGCAATTTTGATTAGATTTTGTATGGAGGTAGCTTGTCAGCTACCTCCATACAAAATCTGAAGCGGTTAGTCGTAGGGTGTCCCCTAGATTAACATATAGGCTACTTTTTATCCCCATATTCCCACGAGATCGACACTTATGCGGGTGAAACCGCGAGGCGCAGCTAGTTTATAATATTACTATGGATTTGTATTTTGTCTTTCACGAACTGTCCTAATAAACTTTACTCCTTCGGTCTTTTCTTATTATGCTCGTCGCCAAGAAAATCATGACCCAAATTTTAATTTATAATGTTAAATCTTTTATATAATTACTCTTAAACTCCGACAAAAGGTACTCGACAAACTCAAGGATGGTAAAAGCCTCCTTCAATTTTGGAAGTCGTTTGAAAACCGTGTTAAATGAGAGTTGTCGTGGAACAGCCGAATGGAACGCAGTTTCTTTGGATTTTTCATCCTTGGCGAATGAGAGCATACTGTTACGAGCTTGGGGTTCGTGTCAATAAAAACTGCCGATTTAATAACCAAAAATAGACACTTTAATTAAAAACACCAATTACAACTTTAACACACTAATTAACTAATTATAAAACACAATCAAAGTCAAAGCACTTATTTCAAATAGGCACATAAAAGGCACTTTTAAACGTCAAAAATTATCTTAAAATATAATTGATTCTAGTCGCCCATTCCAAAGGGTAGTTTTCATATGGAGAAGAATGGGCAAGAAACTCCACCGTTACTCTTTTAAAATGTTTTAGGTACAATATTTTGCATGGGTACATTAATTATATAATAACATGTGAGGACGATGCACCTAAAATAAAATTACTATACCACAATAGGTAAAAAAATTAAAAACGAAACCATGACATAAAAAAATAATTATCTGATAGATACATGGTGCTCACATATTTACAAACATGGTGAAAGTCAACAATTTTAATTAAAAAAAAAAAAGAAATTAACAAGTAATAAGTCAGGGTGTGAGTAATGAATGTAAATCAAAGTAAAAAAAACTTTTTTACAAAAAAAAAACAACCGACTTCAAAAAAAAACTCTACAAAGTGAAAAATAACTTTAATTTCGGGAGTCGGTGTCGTTGCTTCAGCATTTTCGTTTTTTGACACCGACTTCCGAAATTAAAGTTATTTTTCACTTTGTAGTGTTTTTTTTGTAAAAAAGTTTTTATTTTCCGGAGTGGGGAAAATGTGGCGACACTTGAACTTGAACAAATATGCAGTGAAGGCTTATCTCTCGGATATCTATGTTCGAGCCGTTTGGGGTTGAATCACTAGGGCCATGGGGTCCGAGTGCCCACTTGGTTTTTCGAGATATCGCCAAGCGGTTAGTCGACTCTTCACGTGACCAGAGGGCTGGCCTATTTCTTGGCCAAAGAATTAGCATTGCCATACAACGTGGCAATGCTGCCAGCCTTTTGGGCACTGTTCCTGTTGACAGCGATGCGGACGAATTCTTTGATGCCCTATGATTATTTTGTTTATTTTTTCATATAACTAATTGTACATATTTCATATCAAATTAAGATTTATTGCTTCATAATAAGTAATTAACTATATACACTAGATACTAAAATAAATGACTAACTAACTTACAATACAAATATATAAAAATAAAAAACAAAGGACACTTAGGCGTCGAAGTACCTATTCACACTGCCTACCTATTGCCACTGTTACAATTTTAATTTTGTATCTGTAGTGACAAACTAGTGGGTATGGTAATATGAAACAACAACTATCTCAAACACTGTTTATTAAAAAAACTGTAAACTAATATTAATAACAAAAGTTCACTAAAAACAAATTGTTGCCAGCCAGCTAATAATAAAATATAGAGAGCTAAGGTCGTGGGGGGTTGGAGATAAACCCTGTACTGTTCCGTTTTAAATGAAATTATTATTTAAGTTAAAAGTTAACTACTATTACAAAACTAAGGAGAAAGTAGTTCCGGATGACAGCGATGCGGACATCGCTGTCATCCGGAAACGTGCCCAGAAGACTGGCAGCATTGCCACGTTGAATGGCAATGCTAATTCTTTGGCTAAAGAACGACCCAGCCCTCTGGTCACGTGAAGTATCGACCAGCCGGCGAGAAATTTCCTTAAAAAGGAGACGCGCGCTCGGGCCCCATGACCCGAGCGTTTCGACCCCAAACGGCTCAAAGCTGTAGTTGCGCCGCTTGAGGGTCTCAATTGTATATATTATTATAGTTTATATTATGTTAGCTTATATTACGTAGATATCAAGGTCGGCAAGAACCTGCTTCAGTTGTAGAAGTCGGTTAAAAACGGTGTTAAGCCCTCCATCAAACCATCAAAGGCCACGACTATGGTTTACATTAGCCAATGAACTCTGTCCTGTTAGGTACCTACTTAACTTGTCTATTTCACAATTTGGTCCGGAAGCCGTATAACAACCTGTACAGTATTATATTACTTACTTACTTTTATTTAATAGACTAACGAATACTCGCTGCTTTACTCGTAATTAATTTTGACTTTAGTAGTAAGCTGTAAGCATAAATATACAATATCATTACACTTCACAAATATTATACCACCTTTATTATAGCAGGGTGTCAGCTACCTCCATACAAAATTTAATCAAAATTGGTCCAGCCGTTAGAGCGTGAAGAAGTTGCAAACATACACAACACGCACATTCACAAACTTTCGCCTTTATAATATTAGTGTGATAATTATGTGTAACTGTGTACCCTACTCAAATACACGAGCGACACGTTGTCGACGGCTGTCGCCGACACGTGTCGACGGTTACAGCTGCCTCTGTGTCGTCGCCGCATGTCGCTTGTCTGTAGCAATAGTTTTCTTCTTGAAAGGCATATTATATTACACCTCGTATTTGAAGAACCTTTTCAAGTCTTTAGAAATGAAAAGAGCTTTCAAAAATTCAAACGATCTTAAGTATCGTCCTGGTTCAAGCAATGGTCCGGAGCAAGAGGGAGTGGGAGGCAGTCACCTCCTTCTGCGAAGCAGTCATGCTAGCGAAGGAGGTGGCGGGATGGCTGAGGGAGAGAGCCTCACGTCCCAGCCGCCGCGGGAGACGCTCCAGGCGTCGGGAGCCGCGTGACGACTCCCGGCCACCGTAGGCGCGGGCCTGCGGACGGAGAGTAATGGGTAGCTCACCGTCCGATCAGGACCAGGCCCGTGCCGGACGGCGCGTATGTGTTCCACGAGCGCCTCAAAGAGATGTCAGCAAAAAGGAAGGGGCCTGCCAGGGCAGAAGCCTGCCGGGGGTGCGGGATTGTCCGGGTTACCGCTACCCCGGAACATAAAGGGCTAAGGAAAGAACACGGATGGGTTTTAGTCAGTAAGAGTCTGACACTCCCTTCTGCTCCACCCAGAGCGGGAGGCGTCATTTGATGATTTCCCATCCATAAAAAAAAGTGTCGTACTTAAGAACGAGTCGCGCTCCCTGTTTAGTCAGCCCAAACCTAGCTGAATTGCTTATAACTTTTAACCACAGTAGTTATTTCTGTAAAGGTTGTTCTGATTCAATAGAAGATAGATATCTATACCAAAGTAGAGAAAAACCAATATGACACCACTATCGCCAATGTAGTGACCCAGAAAGCAGGACGAGGCGTCATTTCCTGCAAGATATTGCTACTTAAAAATTACGAGACCATCCAAAAAATCACCTCAGGCGGTATCGTTTTTGTGGAGGGTCTAGCACAGTCAGTGTGTTATCATTTTCACTTAGGTGGCGTCCATTAATTACTTGAGGTGATTCTGGTGAGATTTGGCTCGACCCCCTCCCCCCTAATCTCACGTGAGACTGTTCCAAATGCGTATTTTCAGTGTAAATACGTTAATCTATGCTTCATTGCGTTGGGTTTGCTTAAAAATGTCTGCCTTCAAATCAAGAGTGAACAGGCATCTTCTGGGCATGCTCGTTCTATCATAGACCTCGTCTATCGCTTTCCATCAGGCGTGATCGGGGTCAAGAGCGCGCCCATTTAGCAATAAAAAAAAAGAAAAAAAAACAATTGGTTTAATTATTTTTATTTTACACTAGTTAAGACTCAATTCCGACCAGTTTTCTCGCAATTTTACACTGTTTCTTGCGGAAAAAAAAATTACGTAGTACTTGCCAGGACCCCCCTCTCCCCCACGTGAGATTGGGTGAGAATCGGCTTGACCCCCTCTCCTCCTTAGTTATTAATAACTACAACATTGACAAACATATACACCGCGTTCTTCACGATATCCATAAACTTTGTCAAACGCTTCTATAGCTTTTACAAATTAAATCTAACAAAGGAAGTAGCACTTAAAATGTCTTCGTTACAAAGATATTTGTAATTTCATTTAGTTGAATTTAATTGAGCTATGCAGTAAGAAAGGGTCTTAACTCAGTTTTGACAAGTTGCAGCCCGCTAAATCTTATGAATGAAAATACGTCATCGTTGCCAATTCGGATAAAGAGGCATGCATATCGGGCGACTTACGTCAAAGTATTTAGTTTATATGAAAATAAACAAAAAATAAAAAAATAAGAATTCATTAATGTGTCCATAATGAAAATGCTTATTTCCATAGTCTGAACATCTGGTCGAAGTTTATGTATATCGTCCGGAACACTGTGTATAACCTGTGGAATTGAATCAAAATCATAATATCCAATTAGTCATAAAATGTAACTAAGTATTTACACTAGATACTAAAACAAATGACTAACTTACTATACAAATAAATACAAAAACAAAGGACACTTAGGCGTCGAAGTACTCGTCCGCATCGCTGTCATCCGGAAACGTGCCCAGAAGACTGGCAGCATTGCCACGTTGAATGGCAATGCTAATCCTTTGGCCAAAGAACGACTCGTGGATATAACCACAATTCTACATGGAATTGAGATTTCCGAACGTTGTTTTAATATTCAATTTTCCGCGCCACGTGAAACATGTCTTTGTCTTGCAAATAAGGTATAGGTTGGCTGTCATTTTTGATTCCTAGGAATGACGTCGTGATATGTCTCTCGTTTCAAAATAACTTGCAAATTGTATGCACAATCAACAAAAGAGATAAGTATGCGGAACTTCAACTATACCGACGGATATAGTTGAAGTTTAGTAAGAAGCCAATGGATGTTCTCGAATAAAATTTAATTTTTACCCGACTACGGTGAAGCAAAAAGGAGGGTTATGATTTTGACCGGTATGATGTATGTATGTTCATCTGTTCCCTCATAACTTCAAAAGTACTTATGATAATTTAACAAATGAGGTATCGTTAGAAGCGTCTTGACCGTCCGCTAGTTTTAGACTATATGAAGTCACACTAAATTCAATATGGCGCCCTCTAGAGGACATAAAGTAATGAATTTAAAAATAAATATTTTGGGATGGTGCCTTGTGGGGTATCAAATGAAAGGGCTTAATTAGCACATTTCAAAAATATTAGTACCTATTACTGAAATAAGCCACAAAATAATTATAAAAAAAAGGTTTTAAAACTAAAACCCGACTACTGAAAAGGATGAAACAAGGAAGTACCTTCCCGTGGTCGCATGCCGCTGTACTAAATAAGCTATGGTAGCATGCGACCACGGGAAGGTACTTTCTTGTTTCATCCTTTTCAGTAGTCGGGTTTTAGTTTTTAAACTTTTTATTAATAGATAACAAACAGCTCATTTATCAAATTAAGTTTCAGTCGACAACATCCATCGGTTTCTTACAAAACTTCAACTATATCCGACGATACTAATCTCTTTAGTTGACTGCACATGAATTTCAGTGAAATAGATGTAAATATAGCCTCGTCTCGACTCGTAGGTCTCGTGGTTGCTGAACGTGGGGTCCTGGGTTCGTTTTCCGGGTTGGCCAAAGTGTTATTGTGTTTTCCATTAGGAATTTCTCAGTCCGGAGTTTGCAAGTTGGCGATATAACACCCCCGTGGCTCAGAAAAGTCGTCAAAGCCGTTGGTCCTGCGCCTGGTCTATCCCCGGTCGTGTCGGATTGCCGTCCCATCGGACTATGAGAGTAAAGGAACAGAGAGTGCACCTGTGTTTACGCACATACACACTTGTGCACTATAATATCTCCTGCGTACCTGGCTAATCTCGAGATTGGCCATCGTGACCGAAATCGGTCTGGAGGCTATTATTTATTTGAACTAGCTGCGCCCCACCGTTTCACCCGCGTAAGTGTCGATCCCGTGGGAATATCGGGATAAAAAGTAGCTTATATTTTAATCCAGGGTGTCAGCTACCTCCATACAAAATTTTATCAAAATTGGTCCAGCCGTTTGAGCGTGAAGAAGTAACAAACATAGAAACACACGCACACAGTACCGTCTTTACCATAAGGGCAAACGGGGCCCGTGCCCAGGGCCCTCTACCCCACGGAGGCCCCGGTAGGGAGATATTATAACGCTTACCTACATTCAAAAGCGCAATTTCATGATTCTAGGAACATGAAATTTGGTAAGAAGCAATGTCATCATCACACTAATATTATAAAGGCGAAAGTTTGTGTGTGTGTGTGTTTATATGTTTGTTACTTCTTCACGCTCAAACGGCTAGACCAATTTTGATAAAATTTTGTATGGAGGTAGCTGACACCCTGGATTAACATATAGACTACTTTTTATCCCTATATTCCCACGGGATCGACATTTTTTACGCGGGTAAAACCGCAAGGCGCAGCTAGTGTAGTAAATAAAGAAAAAAATCTGAAAACCGTAATTTTGAAGTTACATACCTAGAAATTTGTACGGAACCCTCGATACGCGATTCTGACTCGCACTTGACCGGTCTTTTTTACTTTCCAAAGGGAACCCAAATTCTTGTGTGCCCAAGGGCCCCGGCCTGCCCTAAGACGGCGTTGCACACACACACATACACTCACAAACTGTCGCCTTTATAACATTAGTGTGATTTATCGTCAGTCATCCCCGAACCAACCGCAGCAAGCGCAACTAAGCCTTCCGATTCCAGCCACGAGCCCCTTCGATCTAGAAATAATCTTCGCAATCCCAAAGTTATTAAACTTTGTTTATTTTAATCAGACCAGTATTACCGTTCAATATTGTAACTGGCAAACTTGAATTTTGTTATAATTTAACAGAATTAATTTAGTCTTCCAATGTTCGAGTCGCGGTTGATTTAAAATTTTCAAGATTACAATCATTATTAATGTATGATAAAAAACTTGTTTTACAAAAAAAACAACCGACTTAAACAAAAACACTACATAGTGATAAATAACTTTAATTTCGAAAGTCGGTGTCGTTGGTTCTGCATTTTCGTTTTTTGACATCGACTTCCGAAATTAAAGTTATTTATCACTTATTTACATAATATAAGCTAAAATATAAACTATAATAATATGTACAATTATATGAAAAAATACACAATCATTATAGGGCATCAAAGAATTCATCCGCATCGCTGTCAACAGGAACAGTGCCCAAAAGGCTGGCAGCATTGCCACGTTGTATGGCAATGCTAATTCTTTGGCCAAGAAATAGGCCAGCCCTCCGGTCACGTGAAGAGTCGACTAACCGCTTGGCGATATCCCGAAATACCAAGTGGGCACTCGGACCCCATGGCCCTAGTGTTTCAACCCCAAACGGCTCGAACATATAAGTCCCAATCAGGTTGCAATATTTTCGCCGTTTGAGGTTTTCTGCACCTGCAGCAGCCGCCCCAGCACAGCCCACCGTGCTAGGAAGATGGGATGGCGCAAGGGTGTCGACACACGTTGCATCCCACACCAAAGGTCTGCCTAACTTCCAGGGCATTATGGTCATTCCGTCTGGCCTCTTTCCATCGTCGCGTGCCAGGCCGTTGGGTTCTAAAACAGCTGGCACCGCGGCGGTGACAAGAGCACGACGGATGATGTCATTAATGCTGGCGTGCCGTGCTATCCGGCCTGCGCTCCTACTGCAGGATAGGCCATGGTGTCCAAGGCAGTCGACAGCTTCACCGCACTGACAGCGATGCGGAGCCCCGCAAGGAGCGCCCAAACGCAGGCAGGTAGCGAGCCGAAAGGTAGTGTCACCCAGCATAGTGCCTATGTTGGGTGACGGGAGTGCTTGAAGCCACAGCCCCGACTCCCACTCACCCACAGCCAGCAGGCGGGCACGCTCAGCAGAATTGGTGGACGTATTGATAAGATTATTCCGTACCAACCTGCAGAGCGGCTCATCCCACTGTCTCTGGGAAGATGGGTTTACGGGCCGATCTGTATCCGGGCAAGCCGCTTTCCAGGCGTTCACCGCGTCGGTCAAGCACGGCACTTCACAGTCAACCAGGCAGGGAGCTAAAATTTTCCCGGTCAACTTTTCAGTGCTGTGGACAGAAGACAGGAACGCCGGTACGCTAATACTGGTAATTTTGCGGACGCCGAGGCCACCAAAACGGATGGGTAGTGTGGCTTGAAGCCACGCTCGGTCGTCCAAGGCCACATTTAAAATGGATGTTAGTGTGCTGCGAATAATTTGGTCAATTTTGTTCAAGAGGTGTGGCTGCTTCCATAAGGGGGAAGAGCGTAGAACTTATCACTTTGTAGTGTCTTTTTGAAGTCGGTTGTTTTTTTTTTGTAAAAAAGTTTTTTTTTTTCACTTTTTAGGTGTACCTACCCCACATAAATTCAATTAACACTAGTGCCTTGAAGAATTGAAGACACCGACTAGAAGAATCATCAAAATTCGCATAGAAATGCCGGAGAGGCAGTACATTTATGCACATAACTTCGTATATAAGAATAATTACCTAATGTATTATATTAGGTCCTTACATATGAAATTGGCGTTTTGTATGGAAGGAACAAAAAGTCGAATATTTTTTAATATAATATATTTAATTAATCAAAGTATGAACCATTGTTTTCAATGCACTTTTGCCATCTTATAGGTAGTTCATTGATCCCTTTACTAAAAAAACCAGTCGGACGGGAATCAATAAAATCTTTGAAGGCGATTTGGACTGCCCCATCGGAGTTGAATTTTTTCCCTTGCAAAAAGTTATCCAAATTGCGAAAAAAATGGTAATCTGTTGGAGCAAGGTCCGGGGAGTACGGAGGATGTCTAAGACATTCCAATTCAAGCTCTTCTAATTTGGTAGCCGTCTGTTGCGCAGTGTGTGGTCTGGCGTTGTCGTGAAGCAGCAGTGGCGTGGAGCGATTGACCAGCCTTGGTTGTTTAGCCGCTAGCTTTTCCATCATGGTTTGTAATTGCTGACAATAGACATCAGCTGTAATAGTCTGGCCAGATTTGAGAAAACTGTAATGAACAATACCGGCACTAGTCCACCAAACGCTTACAAGTAACTTTTTTGGGGTTAATTTTCGCTTGGGGCAGGATTTGGCTGGCTGGCCAGGATCCAACCATTGCGCTGAGCGCTTCCGATTATCGTAAAGAATCCATTTTTCATCACAGGTAATGATTCGGTTTAAAATACCTTCATTGTTGTGCCGGTTCAGTAATGTAACGCAGCAGTCGACGCGCGTTTGCCGGTTTGCTTCAGTCAATTCGTGAGGTACCCACCTTTCAAGCTTTTTAATCTTCCCAATTTGCTTCAAGTGAATTAAAACAGTTTTATCACTAACATCGAAGCCTGCAGCTAACTCGGACGTGGTTTGCGATGGGTCCGCTTCCACAATAGCCTTCAATTCTCCATTATCAACTTGGGTCTCAGGCCGTCCACGGGGCTTGTTCTGCAGGTCGAAATTTCCAGAACGAAAACGTTGGAACCAAAAACGAACTGTGTTTTCTTTTGCAACATGACCGCCATACACATCATTCACCCTTCGAGTCGTTTCCGCAGCACTAGTGCCACGGCGGAACTCGTACTCGTAAATAATGCGATATTTTAAATTTTCCATTTTGTAAAATGAGTGACGCAAACAGAAAAAACAGAAGAAAAAAAACAAATGAATGACGGTCATCGAAGCACAAATACATGAGTAAATAGCTGTACAAATTTGAATTTGGAATTCCTTACCAAAGAGGAGAAATTCGTGATTAAAGTGGCCAGTACGAAAAACGCCAATTTCATATGTAAGGACCTAATATACTAAAACCTTCCTGAAACTATGTAAGTAGATCACATTAGTGAAAGAATTATCAAAATCGGTCCATTAGTTTTTGAGAAAATCGCGGACATACATACATACATACATACGGGTCGAATACAGAACCTCCTTTTTTGAAGTCGGTTAAAAATACGGTAATGCTATAATGTTCACTTGGAACCTCACTCGTTTTAAGTTTGATAATTTACACAAAGTGTGTAATTTATTTCATCACCACTGTGTTCGAACCCACGTCCTGTAACTTTTAAGACGGGGCTCTTACCTTTGGGCAGCCATTGCTATATCGTAGCGTACTTTGCCATAAACACAACGTTTTTTTTTCTACCTTTGCCCGAAATAGTTGGGTTCGGCTTCCAGTCTAACTGGATGCAGCTGAATACCTGTATTTTACATGGAGAAACTGCCTATCTGACCTCCAAAACCCAGTTACTGGGTAATACGATATCCTTTGGCAAGACTGGTTGTCCGACTTTCGGGCTTCTGACGATCCGTAACGACTGTCAAAGATCCACAAATGACAGCTGAGACCAATGGCTTAACAGGCTTTCCGAGACTCGGAGGGGTCTTGGTATGTAAAGATGGTACATTACCCAACTACAGATCGACCTCGGCAAACTCAAACTCAAAGCATTAATTTCAATTAAACCAATTACGGGCACTCTTGAATTGTCAAGTAGTCGGTCAATCAGAAGAATGAAGCCAGTTGCCCATTTTAAAGCGTATAAGGCTACGGACACGAAGTCAACGGGCGCGGAGCGGGGGCAGCGGCGGCGCGGGTGGCGGCTCGTTTCAATGCATAGATTTACATGGAACTGGCCTCGAAGGCAGCGCCGCGGGGAGCGGCGTACGAGCGATGTGCACGTCTAGCGGTGCCCGCGCGTCTGCATTGACGTAATGCATTTTAGTTTTTGCTTTTCAAAATGTTGTATCAAACAGATGTTGTCGTTGCTGTTTAGACATTTCATTCGCGAACAAAGACACTCATTTCTCATAACACAACACTACGCGCGATCTGCCCGCCTGGCTTCGAGACCGGGTCTGCGTTGCTGCGCCGCTCCCCGCGCCGTCGCTGCCGCCGCCCCGCAATCGCTGACTTCGTGTCCGTGGCCTTAGGCACAGAATACTTAATAGTACTACGTACAGAAAGGACACTTCCTTCCCCGCACTCATATCAGATACCGCACCTCACCCCGCACTTCGAAAAATTCGTCGCCGACTCTTTAGCAAGGGCGCTCGCGTACCGCAGCGCTATACTGCTGACATGAACACACAATTTTTAGATTTAAAAGTTTTAATTACGATGGTTGGATATTGTGATACTTTTCCGAATTCGTATTTACATAAACTGTTTGTAAGATTTCGCATTTTTAATACCATGTGATTTAATAACCGATTATTTACAGATAAGTCATTTAAACTAAACTATTTTAGTGTTTTTATTTAATTACGAACCCGACTATATAAATAAACAATTGAACTACAAGGTCACTTTATAATAATGCACACATTCGGGCAGCGCCGTCGTCGTTCGGTTCCCCGACACAAATGAACTTTCCGCGTCATTTTTTACGCTACGTTCGACAGCCAACCCTACTAGATTTCACGTACACATTTGCACGTATACAAACGTCATTTGTTTATGTAGTAGTAGTACGTAATTATTTTGCGAGTGTTGTATGGAGTGTCCGAGGTGTGCCTTAGGGCATTCTAGGCAAGCTTTGCTTAACCTGATCGACCGACCCGTGCGGCTGTTATTACTTAGCCACAAGCGCAACGTACGTCTAGCAGTCATAAACTCATATCTAAACCCACAAGATTATATTACACGCACCAAGAGATTCATATGCCATTAACTGGAGTTACTCCTATTATCGTTGAGGGGATATAAATATTAATCCGCCATTGTCGAGAATGGGGGTCCCCCGTCGTCGCGTGGAAATATGCAAGCAACGACCCTCGATTATGTTGATGGGACATACTGACGAGAAAGTTCGACAGCTCAGATTTTAAAAGAAAAGAATTAAAAAATATTTATTTAGCACAGACTAAAAGACACACAATACACCAGATACATACATTAAATAAAAACAAAAAGTAAAGATTAATCTGTCAAGCTCCGCTAATGAGACACAATTGATTTTCTATTGTTTCGTCGCCGATCGGCAAACCGCGCCGCTTGACCGGTTAAATAAAAAAGTATAAAGTCCGATATAAAAAAAAAAAAAAAAAAACTGAACTGAACTTTTGATAACAAGCTACTAATATGTGACCATGTTCATAGAAATATGTATGACTTCGTTCGCGCGCATGACGCAAAACGTTTTAATTTTTTTGCGCGGAACCCTAATTCTTTTTCTAAAATAAAAGTAGCCTAAGTTACTTCTTATTACATCAGCTATCTGCCAGTGAAAGTCCCGTCAAAATCGGTCTCGCCGTTTCAGAGATTAGCTGGAACAAACAGATAGACAGACACACAAAAAATTAAAAAAAAACGTTATTTTGTTATATGTTATGTCTAGCTGTGCCCGCGACTTCGTTCGCGTGCATGACGCAAAACGTTTTAATTTTTTTGCGCGGAACCCTAATTCTTTTTCTAAAATAAAAGTAGCCTAAGTTACTTCTTATTACATTGTCATCAGCTATCTGCTAGTGAAAGTCTTGTGAAAATCGGTCCAGCTGTTTCAGAGATTAGCCGGAACAAACAGACAGACAAAAAATTAAAAAAAAAATGTTATTTTTGGTATATGTACCGTGTATACATCCATATGCATTTAGTAAAAAGCGGCTATTTTAATATTACAAGCAGACACTCCAATTAAATTTATTTGTAGAGCTATATAGATAAATAATAAATGATATTTTATTTCTGTAAATTGGTTTTATAAAACACCTTTTTACGTGAAAAATAATATCTTATATAGTTATAAGGTCATGATTATGGTGGAGGTGTTCCCAAAACCTTTTATCCAAAGCCAGATAATTTTATCGGAGGAATAATTTTGAATTTTTGACAGATCTTCCATATAAATATTGTCAGACGTCAACTTCATTCCACAAATAAAAATTAACCGTCGGTTAAAAAATCAGCCCTAAAACTGCAAAATTACATTTATTTTGGTGGTCAATCGATTCGACTAACATGAAACGCATCGCTGTTTTGAACATTAAAAATTTGCTTCTTACCGAGCCTTAAGGTGAATGTGCCATGGTAGACCGCGAAATTTAAATTTTCTTACGTTTTTTGCAGATCAGTGTCAGGTTGTATCTTGATCCAAATATGATTCGCGACTATAATAGACATGTATTTACAGAATCATAGTCATTAGAATCATCAATATATCTCTTTAAGTTAGATTTCTACCATAAACACTTTTCCATACGAGATTTGTTCTTGACGGTAGAAATCTAACTTAGAAAGGTGTATTAATGATTCTAATTATTATAATTCTTTAAATACGTACCGGTTATAGTCGCGAATCATATTTTGATCAAGATAAAACCTGACACTGACCTGAAAATTGCAAAAAACGTTAGAAAAATTGAATTTCGCGGGCTACAACTACGCATTCACCTTAACAAAAAAAAACAAAAAACGATCCGTAACAACCCCACCGCCAACTTTCCTTTCTTTATTTTGCAACATCTGCCGCTTGGGGCGGACGTCCGCGGTGGGAAATAATTAATTTGATTTCACTCGTTTCCTGACCGACTCTTATATATTGAAGGATGTTTAGTAATAGAGACGGAGGGCTCTTCCGTTTTAAGAGCGGTTGGTTTAAGAGTAGTCTTGAGATTTTTTTTTTTGTGCAGAAATGGAAAAAGTGGAACCGGACACCTTTTGGAGATTTCAGAACACAATAGAATACTCTTTATTAAGAACACCGTATAAATTACAGACATATACAGGGTGTCCCTGGAAGTATGGATCAAATCGAATAGGGGCGTGGGCAAGGTCATTTCCAAACTTTTTAACCCTGAGAATGTCAGTGAATTTTTTTACGGTTCAAAAGTTATGACCGATTTTAATTTTTTTTTCAATCACTTCGCTTAGTGTTCAAAGAAATGAATCATATAATTTTCACGAGTTCGACATTTCTTCTCTTTTTTTTTAGTATTTTTTTTTTGCTAAAACGTTTGGAAATGACCTTGCCCACGTCCCTATTCGATTTGATCCATACTTCCTGGGACACCCTGTATATAGAAATTTTACAGAGGGTGACACAATGGGCGGTCATATCGCTAAGAGCGATCGATTACGCGATGGCTTTGTTAGCACGATTTGCGCGTTTTATATGCGAGCGATTTTTAGAAGTGTCTGCACGATTTTTGAGGAAAAGTGTATTTTGTTTCTGGAATGTATTGTTTCGTCTCTATGGTCCAGTGGTCGAAAGTTGTGGCGCGAAGAATGAGGTTCCTGCGTTCGATGCCCAGGTCGGAAAAATTGTCATTGCGTTTTTAACCGACTTCAAAAAAGGAGGTTTTGTATTCGACCCGTATGTTTGTATGTCCGCGATTTTCTCAAAAACTAATAAACCAATTTTGATCATTCTTTCACTAATGTGATCTACATACTTTCAGGAAGGTTTCAGTATATAATACATCAGGTAATTATTCTTATGTACGAAGTTATATGCATAAATGTACTGCGCCTCCGGCATTTCTATGCGAATTTTGATGATTCTTCTAGTCGGTGTCTTCAATTCTTCAATGCACTAGTGTTAATTGAATTTGTGTGGGGTAGGTACAAGTAAAAAGTGAAGAATAATAAAAACTTTTTTACAAAAAAAAAAAAAACAACTGACTTAAAAAAAAAACACTACAAAGTGAAAAATAACTTTAATTTCGAAAGTCGGTGTCAAAAAACGAAAATGCGGAACCAACGACACCGAATTCCGAAATTAAAGTTATTTTTCACTTTGTAGTGTTTTCTTATTACATCAGGAATTTCTCAGTAAGAGCGCGGAGTATGGATTTGTGCCCGGTAGACGGCAATAGGTACTTCCTACAAATATTATAAATGCGAAAGTTTGTGAGTGTGTGTGTGTGTTTATATGTTTGTTACTTCTTTACGCTCAAACGGCTGGATCAATTTTGATAAAATTTTGTATGGAGGTAGCTGACATACATCAGAATAACACATAGGATACTTTTTATCCCGATATTTTCACGGGATCGACACTTATGCGGGTGAAACATTTATATATTATTTTTTCATACATTTTTAATCTGCCGTCTTCCTCCGTAATCCGAACTACTCAACCGTGTGTACGCACAATTCTACATATACACATATATACCAGTAATATGTGGGTAAAAGGTGTGAACAACGTCACATACGACTGGAGTTATTTCACGAATGTACTTGGTATTCTGTTGGGGACTGAATGTATTGCTGCCGCGATGATGTGGTCATATTAATATATTGGGGTAGGCTTTATTGTGTGTCTTCTGCATTCAGAGACTTCATTAAGCACCTCCGCCTCTGTACATTTATGTGCTTGAAGTATTAAATAAATAAATAAATAAATTAAGACCTATTCAAACCTAAGCGGTATTCGCTGCCGCTGCGGTCAAAGTCAAAGCATTTATTTCAAACAAATAGGCACATAAAAGCCACTTTTGAACGTCAAAAATTACATTAAATATAAAACAGAATTGATTCTAGTCGCCCCTTCCAAAAGGTAGTTTTCGTATGGAGAAGAATGGGCAAGAAACTCCACCGTTACTCTTTTATAATGTTTTACAATATTTGGCATAGGTTTTTCATTCAACATTTTCCAAGTGGGCGTGGATGGCCAAATTCTAAACTATAAGGAATAGTTAGTTAATAGTTTGCCGTATGTCATTACTTCCCAGAATTTGATCCTTATTAAGGACACTATCGAATGGTGTAATAATACAGTGTTTGTGTTTTTTTTTTCTAAATCAACAGGTTCGATTCCTGGCTAGAAATATTGATTTTTCAAAAATCCAATGATGCAGTTTTAGTTTTCATCAAAATCGAGCCCGCGACTCCTTTGAGTACTTTTCGCTACTCCTCATAGTTTAGAATTTGGCCATCCACGCCCACTTGAAAAATTCATTCTGTATAATAATATGTGAGGACGATGCACCTAAAATAAAATTACTATACCACAATAGGTAAAAGAATTAAAAACGAAACCATGACATACAATTTAATTATCTGATAGATACATGGTGCTCACAGGTGCAAACATGGTAAAAGTAAACGATTTTAATAAAAAAAAAAAATTAACAAGTAATAAGTCAGGGTGTGAGTAATGAATGTAAATCAATGTAATGTAAAAAAAAGAATAAATTTTACAATTAAATTAGCAACCAGTTTGATTTTGTCAAGACTAGATTGTCCTATGGAGCAGGACCAGCATGTTTCCAAGCGTTCTTATCTTGGATATAATCTTCTAGTAGAAGTCTTCGGGTAGAGGTACATACCGCACGGGTTTCGCTCAGGTATTTAAGTATCAAGTTCCGCGGCTAGAGCGGAATAATTGGTGCCATAGTACCGCATATGTATTGTTCCGCTTGTTGTGCGAAACCTCAAACTCAGTATTCTACCCACAAGGATAGCGAAATCTCCTTTGGTGTGAACAGTAATATTACCGCATACCCACTCGGTTTTCTCTACCGCAGACGGTAGCGAATACCGCTTAGGTTATTATGGTTCCTTTCTCCTAATATTGCTGTGCCCGACAGGGTCCATATTGATCTTTTACTTTATAAAACCATCTATGTAATACATATGGAATGCTATAAAGAATTGAGTATTGAGATTTGAATAGCGGTCAAGCTCCGCGCGTCGCCTGTCGGCGATAAAACAATAGATTATGTCTCATTAGCGGAGCTTGACAGATTAAATATAATCAATCATTTTCTGATGGCCGTTGGGGTAGACGTGTTCTTGAGTGGAGACCTCGAGTCGGCAAACGTAAGGTGGGACGACCTTAGGCTAGGTGGAGCGACAATCTTTGGAAAGTCAGAAATAAAAAAAATAAAAAACCCGACTACAACCTTATGCTAAAACTAACTGAAAAGCTAAAAACAAGCCCATTTTAAATTAAATAAGAGTTGGAAGCAAGCGGGGCCCATACCATTATTATAATTTCAAACTCAAATGGGTCCCGCCTTCTTCCAACTTTTATTTCATTTAAAATGGGCTTGTTTTTAGCTTTTCAGTTAGTTTTAGCACAAGGTTGCAGTTGGGTTTTTAATAACTTTTTTTTTTATTTCCAGCTTTTTAGTTTACAAATGTGAAAGATTTCGCAGACAATTTAGTTCTTGGTACGTGTTTTTTACGATTTGTCAGTTTGAATTACTTTTAACCATATATATAACTTGTATATTTTTGTAATCACCTTTTAAAACCCTTTATTTTGATACCCCTCGGTAGGTTTTGAGCAAAAAAATATTTAAGGCATCATATGGCGCCAAAAATCCGCCATTTTGTTTTTTTTTTTTTTAATTTGATATACTCAGTGTCACTCTCACAGTAAATACGAATCTAACGACACCTCTCAAGCTAAAATCCATCGAGCCGTTCAGGCCGCAGAGCGGTGCCAAACAATTATACATACATACATACATATTATACTCTCGAAAAACATAACCCTCCTTCTAGCGCAGTCGGGTAAAAAAAAAATGAAATAAAAATAGAAAATGATTCATCATTATTATCATCATCAGCCTACAGTAGTCCACTGTTGGACATAGTCCTCTCCAATTGCACGCCATTTAGCTCGATTCTCGGCAACTCTCAAACCTACACAATCATTATTTGAGAAGATAAATGAAGATACTTCCGCTTGCTTAAGTACTTTTTTCAGTTCATTTTAATGATGTGGCAAGTATGTTCATATCATGAAAATCCACAACGCGTAGCTAAGCACCATTAAAAGGGGTGCGTTTAACCTCGCATGAGTGGCTATATTTAAATGTCTGGTTTTATTATTATAATGAAATAAACTATTCTCATATAGTTCGTGCCGATACGAAAAAATAAATAGAAAAAAAAAGTATTTATCTTAAACTTAATATTATAAAGAGGTAGATTGATTTTTTGAGCTAGGTAATCTCAAAAAGTACTGACCTGGTTACAAAAATTCTTTCTCTGATAGAAAGCTACAATATTGCCGAAGGCGAATATGTTTATTTTCAAGCGGACGGTCACGAGGAAAAAAAGACTCGTGTCGAATAAAATTAAAAAATAGAAGAGGAGAAAGAATGCCACCTTGTGGAACGCTAGCTTTCAAATCACAGTAATTTGATAAGGTCTCCCAACGCAAACTGACAGCTGAAGTTTCTGAATGTAAGAAGAGAATCATTCCAAAGTCTCGGGAGAGACCATAAGATAGGATAGAATGGCAAACAGGAAATCGTGACTGACCGTATCAAAGGCATTCGGGTAATCAACTAACACTAGAACCGTAACATTGGTATTGATCAGTTCATCGCTAGTCACTTTTAGGAAAATCAGTGACCCTATAACAGCCTAAACGAAACAGAAGACTATAACAGTATATTTCTATAACAATCGAATTCTGTAGTAATCATCGTCTTCAAGGCACTATGCGACTGATGACATTTTTTATAAAACACTTTCACTAAACACTACGGTATTGCAACGGCTTCCTTATCCCTTGGATGAACTCAGGCACTGCGTCTACGGGGAGGTCCTGGAATTGGTCGGGGGGGTTCCGGAATTGGTCTTTTAAGAGGATCTGGGACCGCCCCTATGTGGTGATGGTGATCTCCGGGGTGGATTAGGGGTGCCTTTTGAAGGTTTCCCCCCGACAACAAAAAAAAAAGGCACTGTGTCTAACGTTGTTGTCTCTTGTCTCCAGGTGGTGAGGATATCGTCAAGGGCTGATGATGAGGCACGATGTGGCCGGGATGGCGCTGGATCGTGCTCATGCTGAATGCTGTTGCTGCACTGTCTCCGGTGGTTAAGATTGGTTAGTAACTGGTTTTTGTGGCTTCTGAATACATTAATAATATTGAATTCGTTTTAAAATCTAATAATAATCATTTTAATATCAGGCAACTAAGGCCCATAGATAAAATTCTCAAAATATTCTTATACAATAATAAACTAATACATATTAAAAATCATAAAACTATGATTATACACGTAACGTTGTCGCCGTCGTGTTTCACTGCGTGGTGTCGCGTAACCGTCCTCGGATACGACGATACGATTATATATGACACCTTTCGGCCAAAAGTCCTTTTTCAGGCAGGTCTGTAGATGTTAGGTTGGAACTCGTACCACGAATGACTTATAGTGAATGTTGTGGCGCAATTCTAACCTTTCGATCCTCAGAATCCAGTTGGTCTTCACCTTCAAATACTGCACGAATTCCTCAGTTGTCGTAGAGTGCTGCAGACGCGAAAGGTACAGCTGCGTCTGATGTGTGACCGTTTTCAAATGAAACCCGTGATGTTCTTGCTTGTTGTTACTCTTATGATTTACTTAAAGCTGTTTAGATTAATTATTGCAGTTCATCCATTTGATAAATAGACGTAGCCTTAGACTTTTGATCTAACAGCAGTCGTTAAAGCATTTGTGGGTTTCCGCATTTCGAATAGGTTTCCTTCATTTGTTACCGAATAAGCGGCTGTTTTGACTCACATATAAAACTGGATTTTTCTGTTATTTCAGTAACACCTTGTGTAAGTCCTTGGTAAACTAACTTAACCCTGTCAAATAAGCGTAAATTGAAATACAAAAAATGGGGTGTAGCAGTGTCAAGAACACGGCCGAGTGGTTGATCCGCTCAGCCGCATTCATTCTTTTACGTTCCCGGCACTGCTTGACTCGGTCATATGGTGTTTTATAGGTACCATTCGATTGCTCTTGACGGATGACCTAAAGAAGATGGCTGGGGTAGACTGGATGCGGAAGGCGGAGGACAGGGTGCTGTGGCGCAGTCTGGGAGAGGCCTATGTCCAGCAGTGGACTGCGATAGGCTGAGTTGATTGATTGATTCGATTGCTCTTGAGAAGCCCTTTCCAACCGTATACGATCTCTGTATTTGGACTTGGCTTTTTGACGCGTATAGACCGACATTTTATTTATATTTTTGATATTATTTTTTCAGCAGTATACCTGGGTCAAATAAGGCCACGTTAGTCTAATGTAGACTGATTGCTTTAAACTTTTCAAGATCTTCTTCTTAGCGTGTCGATAGCAATCTAAATGTACTCAGCCCAGAATTCGGTCACTTGTTTGGCGCCATCACTAGCGTCCATCAGTTCCTGTAACGTGCAGCTGACAGGACACGCAGGCCACGATATTAAGTGTCCCATCGTTTGTGGAACAGCACCACATTTAAACTCCAAGGCGGAGTCGTCTATAAATCTCCACCTGAACAGGTTTTCCTTGCTTCGGCCAACCTGGGTGCGGAGTCTGTTTAAAGACTTCCAGGTTAACCAAGGTAACCCATGTCCAGGTGGGAGGTCCTCAGTGGGTGGAACGCACGGCTTGGGTAAGGAAGCACTGTCTCGCCTGCACCATCACTTCCGTTTACTTTTCAAGGTTATTAATGGACTTCCGTCTCCATTCTAGGCGCAGTCTTCACAGAGGACGCCAGGGGAGGCAGTACGGAACTGGCCTTCAAGTACGCTGTCTACAGGATCAACAAGGAGAGGAATTTGCTACCCAACAGTACCCTGGTCTATGATATACAGTATACACCTGCCAGGGATACCTTCAAGACTTATAAGAAAGGTAATTCCAAAAGACTAGTTCAGACACCAATCTCATGCAGATTAATGTTAGAAATGGTATTTCAATTTTTTTTATTTTTTTTTTAACAATGGCATCTCGCAGTTTAACCTATGAGGTTGTCGTCTGCTTAACCGGGCTTGCCTGTGGATGCCTCGAAGTTAAGGGCTCCAGCCAGGGCTTAAAAACTTACTAAACTAAGCGACTACACGCTAAGGGCACCCCCGTGGGGTACGGACCTCGGCTTAGGGCATCGCTGGGGGAGGACAGCAAGGGACAGGCTGGATCGGAATTATTTACAGGCTCAGCGGCGCGGGCTGGCTCGAGCAAGGGTCGAGGTGGAATGGTATTTCAAGATTGTTTCCGGATTTTTATACACACAACCGACCACAACAATTCATCATTAATCATTCATGAATTTTATATAAACAACTAGCTGTGCCCCGCGGTTTCATCCGCGTTAAAAGTATTATAGTCCTTTTTTATTGATTCCCTTTGCAAATCTCCACCCCCCTTTTTAGACCCTTAAGGGATAATTTCGGCGATAAAACCTATTCTATATCCTTTCCCACAACTCAAACTATCTCCATACCATCTAAATCGGTTCAGCAGTTATTGATTCTCCATACAAACTTCCACCCCCCTTTCCACCCCCTTAAAGGATGATTTCTGGGATAAAAACTATCCTATGTCCTTCCCCGGGATGCAATCTATCTCTCTACCAAATTTTATCTAAATTGGTTCAACGGTTTAGGCGTGAAAAGGTAACATACAGACAGACAGACAGAGTTACTTTCGAATTTATAATATTAGTATGGATGACATGAATATCTACTTTGTAAAGTATTTTATTATTTTAATTATTGTGAATGTAAAGACATGGGTCTTCTTTTTGTTTTTTTTTTACTCAGTTTGAATCATGGTCTGGAAGTTTGAGTAATTTAAGCGGCCTACCCTGGATGTCATTTCTTTCATAATGTTCGGCGAATCGTTGAGCTCCTTAAGTTCTGAGTTGAGCTGCATGATTACTCACAAATGCGTGCACTGACTGGACAGGTCCACTCAATCTGTGTGGTTCTTTCCTCAAAAGACCATTTCAGACACCAATCTGCACGGTCTTCATCAATAAAAAAAAATAAAAACTAGGGAGATACCAAAACTAAATCGGAAATCGCTTTCCAAACTACCCTGCAACATTCTCACTCGACATTTCAAATTGTAACCGGAACGCAATATGGCGGCTAACCGCCATTCCGGATATGACGAGTCAAGGATACTTCACGCAAAAATGGAAAGCGGCAAACGTAAATAGTGCACATTCAAATAAAAACTTTTTTTTGCGGAAAATAACGTGATATTGCGGTTTGTTTTGCGTGGCGTTTAAAAAAATGAAGGGTTAAAAATGCTTTGTTTAAAAATGTAATTTCATGTGTTAAATGGGTGAGTGAAAAGTGTCGGTTTTGTTGTTGCGATTGCAGTATGATTTTCATAACTTTATACTAGAGAGGCAATTCTCGTAATTTTAAGAAAGTTCACAGTGATCTCAGTCTCAATCTGTCAAAAATACCTCTAATTTCCGATACATTTTGACAAGTTTTTAACATTTTTTTGTCTGCGAGACTGCGACTAGATTTTTAACGTTTTAAATTACGAGAATTGGCCTTCAGATATTATCTGAATACATTTTTGAAATGACAATTCGGAGTGGAATGCTAAACAGTAATAAATAGAGCCAAGTTTTTAAAGGAGACGTGCTCGATTTTGGTGGAAACTTTGTAACTGCCCGTGACATCACAGCAGACCCTATCAGAATACCAGCGCTGAGTCATTTATTTTTTAAATGTCGCAGCATCATGCTGAGATAGGAGCCCTTTGGCCTCGTATAGGACTTTCTGTTCATTTTTCTTTTTATTACTTTTATTATATAACTTTAATTTTTTTTTTTACTGTGTTTAGTTTAGTTTGTGATCTTCCTATACGAGTCGCAATAAATACTTTTTCTTTCTTTCTTTCTAACTGTATTTTGAGGACTAGCCTATTTTTAGCCTAAAGAATCAGCATTGCCATCCAACGTGGTAATGCTGCCAGTCTTTTGGGCATTTATAACATTTACAGCGATGCGGACGAATTTTTTTATGCCCAATGAGCTTCTGCCCTTTTCTTTAATTTTTTATTATTATATACTTGTATATAATATATATTTAAGAGTGAGCTTGTAAATTGTAATTGTTGAGTCTTTGTGAATATACATATTTTAAGACATAGGAACTAGTGTTACTACATTTTTAGAAAGACCCCCCAGTTAAGTAAGGAATCGATTTTGTCTATAAAAAAAAACAGTGGTAGCAATCAGTTACAGTGTTATAGATTAGGATCGCGCGGGGTCCAGGGTTCAATGCTCAGGTGGCTGCCCGACCTGGGCTTTTAGATTAGAATCCTGAGCGTAGCGAGGGATTCAAAGTACGTCACTCGAGCTTAAAATATTGTCGCTCCCGAGGTGGACACTCTACTTTTTATCACTCTCTATGAAAAAATTAATAAGTGCAACTTATGAATATGAATAGTACGTTTATTTATTTACATACAATTTTGACTAAACAATTACGAACGAAGATAGAATGCTTTTCGCGCCTTTTTTATTTTTCCACAAACTTTTTTTTTTAATTGGCTCGCGCTCCTTTTACTTTATCATACAGCCTGTTACTTGTTCATACAATATTCGTGATTGGTCTCTTTGGTGATTGGAACTTTTACTAACAATATCCACATTCCAAATTCAAATCGCTTTTAGTCCCTCGGGATTAAAGAGCTATTTTAGTCCCTTTACGAAGAATACACTAGCTCTTTTTGAATAGATGTGATAAAATAGTAGATTGTACAACTAAGGCATAAAAGAAGCTATTTTACCCCGAGACGTTTATATCCACGCGAGCCGCAGGCGAGGGTGGATAGTTAAGTCGAGGGGTAAAATGGCTCGTTTATGCCTGAGTTATACACTCTGCTTTTCACTTCGATTGCGAGAAAATGAAACAGGCATAAAGTATACAGTACATAATTAATCAAAAATGTTGCAAAGCATAGCTAATTCCCGCCACCACAGATAATACCGCCACGAAACTTTTTAAAAGTTTTTTTTTTTCAATTTCAACATTTGTCATTCGACTTGGGTACTTCATACTGCCAAGTCATAAAACGTTTCATTGCGTTTTTAAATAATAAATGACAACTATTTTACCTGATTTTATTAAATTAACGATAGAAAACACGGAAGTGGTATAAATTAAAGAAAATGAAATAAATCACGACTTTAATCTGCGAAGTTTTATTGTACGTGTGGCTGTTGGGCCTGATTACCTTAGTCTCAGAAAAAAAAATTACTTTATGCACTAGAACATAAAAAGCGATTTTATGTCGCCTAAGCACAACATAAAGACGAACTTTTAGAGCATGAGAAGTGAAAAATATATTATCTGGCGAAAACATGTAGGTTTAGTTCACCTACGTAAGAGGCGTGATGACGACGATTTTGTGTTATGTTTGTTACAGCCTGTACCCAGATACAGTCGGGGGCAGTCGCACTGTTCAGCGGCGTGGGTCCACTGCTGGGGAACACTCTGGACCACATGAGCACGAGTTTGCATGCTCCGCACTTGACTGTTGGACCGTTTGCGCCAGAGAATTGTAAGCTTGATTTGATTATAACAATTTTTTTCACGAAATGATTCCCGACACTGCTGCATATTTTGTTCAAGGTTTGAAAACTGATATGTTAATCGACTTTCATTGCTGATCGTAGCTACAGTCGGCAAAGCAAGTGGGTGAAAAATTGCTTGCTTTTAAAATTTGTTAGAGAGTAGACAATACTTTAAAAACTTCCCAATATTGCTAGACTTGTTGCCGGCTGTAGTGCGTTTATGCAAAATTCAAGACTTATATTTGTAGAAAAATAAAGAATGCAGGTTGTTCAAACACATACAAAAGACCTATCATGTTTAAGGTCGTAGCACACGTATCAAATCGGAAAGGGATCGGCACCGTATCAACTCGAGCCGTTCAGTATTCTTTGTATGAAACTCCCTACTGCAACGCACACTAATCGGAATCGTAACGTTATCGCCTCGCCTCGGGACAAGCTCACGAACCGCGGTGCGGTGCATTACGGCTCGTCATCCCCGCGCTTACGTCTCTCCGAACCCGAGCTTACGTCTCTTCGTCCACCCTTATCCCTCTCACCCCTCCGGCCTGCTTGTTGCGCCATCAACCAGCGGTCGGCGAGCCGTAAGCGCAGCGTCGACTAGCCGTAGCCGAGTCGACGTATCAGAGCTTCTGCCCCCTTATTCACAAACACTCGATATGCTTCCGTAGCGTATCGAACATTAATCATTGTTATCGTAGGAGTCTTCTCAATGCTGTTCACAAGTCCAAAACCCGAAAATTTTGTCAGTTTAAATCAAATAGACGCCCGCTATTCTTCCAACAGCTATTTGCTGTTGAGGGGAAGTCAAATCAGGTCATCGAAATGTCAGGATTTCGATACGATAGCCTGTCGTATGTATGTGAATCAGGGCTCTGATCCGCTTTAATCATAATCATAATCATTTATTCATTGTAAAACATAGGTACATTATAAGTTCTTATTTCTTAATACGGTGAGGGCGCTATGCTTTGCCTCTAGGGCGTACAAAAGCAGTAAAGAACATGCAATATAATTAAAACAATAAATTAATATAGTTATTACATGAATCAAAATCAAGTTAGTAAATTAGATCATCTCACTGAACAATGTCGATAAGTTAACTTGATAAATTATGTGTGGTAAGAAAATCAAAAAATGTCCGCAGTTATTGCAATAAAACGAAAAATTGTCAGCACTTTTAGTTACGTGCTTACGGTAGGTTGACGCCTGTTTGATGGCAAGGCGATAGGCGATACGGTGCCGATTCCTTTCCGATTTGATACACGACGTGTGCTACGACCTTTAACCTTTTGGCCAAATTTTCAAGACATTAAAAGCTGTTAACTTTTTTCAAATCGTCGGATCGTATTACTGTATTACTGTTAGGTACTGTTAACCTGCATAATCCCACTGCTGGGCCAAGACCTCTTCCATGACTTCCAGCTCTTTCGATCCAGGGCTAAAGTGGACAACTGGTCGTTTGTTTTGTCCAGCTGGACCCGCCATCTTCTGCAGGGTCCGACGCAACGCCTTCTAGCTGTGTCTGTCAGCCAAAAAAAACAACCACGTTACAGTATTTCAGTCATATATGTATATACTAGCTTCTGCCCGCAACTTCGTCCACGTGAAATTTCCTTCTTCCCCCATTCACCCTCTTAGGGGTGGAATTTTAAAAACTCTTTCTTAGTGGATACCTACTTTTCACAAAGAACACACCTTCCAAATTTCATGTCTCTAGGACCAGCGGTTTAGGCTGTGCGTTGATATATCAGTCAGTCATGACTTTGAATTTTATACATAATATCTATAACGGAGAAGGCATGTGTGTCTCGTTATTATCAGCCATATTTCAACTACTGTGGGCGAACTATAAGCTTGTATGTGTTGGTTATTGCGCATTAGAAAAACAGTTTGCAGTTCAAATTAGATTATAATTTCACGAACAATTTAATCACACTAGCAAATCACACACTAACTATAGGTACACGATACAACCAAATACGGAACGCGAGACAGTTTCTGAGCGCATGTTGTTCGTATGATGTCCGATGTCCAAGAGGCACTCCACCGCGTTGCACGCTCTCTTGTACTCCACACGAACTCAGGCTAGATTCTGTCAAGCGCTAGATGGCGCTGGCGATCCGAATAGTCAAACGAATGACTCCGTGGAAGCGTTGTCGTCACAGCGCTTCCGCCTCGTTGTCAAGTCAGCTCCCGTACTATTGACGTCACTGACATCTATATATTCTTTGTCTCTTTATCTTCTCTGTCTTTTGTATTGTTAAAGCTATAATAAAGAAACGGTTCAATATTTGTGACCCGCATTAAAAAATCTCACTTTGTTTTTATAATAATTGACGTAACACTTGGCTATGTTTTTTTCTGTATTTCCAGCAAACCACACGTTTACAATAAACCTGTATCCTCCGAAGGATCTGCTCACGAAGGCCTTCGCAGAGTTCCTCTCGTACCTGAACTGGACCAGGATGGGAGTCATCTACGAGGATTATGGATACGGTGAGTTCAGATTATACTAGTGGCTGGGTACTCCGAAAGATTCCTTCTTGAACAAAAACCTTTTCGATGGCTTCTTAAGATCCAAGTGATAATCACCATGCTTGATAAAAGATGGTACAACGCAAACCATAAATAATGAAAAAGAAGTGCGTTGTAGCGGTATCTACAACGCTACATGCGAACAACGCGTCATACTGACGTCACGCAAAATTCTGCATCTCGCAAGCAGAGTTTACCGCGCTACTAGCATATACATATCTATACAACGGCCCGACATCAATCGATTTAATACTTTAATTTCGGAAATCGGTGTCAAAAAACGAAAATTCGGAACCAACGACACCGACTTCCGAAATTAAAGTTATTTATCACTTTGTAGTGTTTTTTTTGTTGAAGTCGGTTGTTTTTTTTTTGTAAAAAAGTTTTTTTTAAACATTTTTATCTAACAGCCGCTAGCGTGACTGCTGAGCATGCGTTGGGTTCGATCGTAGCTCGGGCAAAGTGATTACCTACCTCGTTTTACATAGATTTGTAAAACATACACCGCGAAATGTGTTTATACGCACCTGCTTACACTTTACATAATCAGCCTATAATGTTCCCACTGCTGGGACACAGGCCTCCTCTCGGTGAGAGGGAGTGGGCCTTAATCCACCACGCGGGCCCAGTGGGGGTTGGCAGATGTCACATGTCTTCGAATTTTTGGTTCTAGGACATGCCGGTTTCCTTACGATGTTTTCCTTCACCTTTGATGAGAGCAGTGGTGATGAAATAATGTATACAAAGTAAAGCGCCTGTCTGGATTCGAACCTATGACCTACAACTTGTAATTCGCGGCCGTTACCACTTGGCCACCACTGCTCTCGCTAACACTTTCATCATCATCATCATCATTTCAAGCCGAAAGACGTCCACTGCTGGACATAGGCCTCCCCCAAGCACCTCCACTTCGACCGGTTTTGTGCTTCTCGCATCCAATGAGTTCCTGCGGCCTTCACAAGGTCGTCGGTCCACCTTGTGGGAGGTCTTCCAACGCTACGCCTTCCGGTACGCGGTCGCCACTCCAGAACCTTTCGGCCCCATCGGCCATCTGTTCTGCGAGCAATGTGCCCTGCCCACTGCCACTTAAGTTTGGCAATTCTTCAGGCTATATCGGTTACCTTGGTTCTCCTGCGGATCTCTTCATTTCTGATTCGATCCCGCAGGGAAACTCCAAGCATAGCCCTCTTCATTGCCCTTTGGGTGACTTTCAGCCTTCTAATAAGGCCCATTGTGAGCTAACACTTTGTAGTTGTTTAAAAGAGATGCTCATTTACGTTATTTTCGTGTTTTTCAGGAGAACTAAACATCCTGGACATAGCTAAGGATGGACGTGACATGTACGCGGTGCGGTGCCGCGATGCCAAGGAGTACCGACGAGGCCTCGCGCTGCTTAAGGCGCAACAGATTGCACACATCGTGGTGGATACTGACCCTAAGAGGGTGAGGCAGTTAGCGAGAGCTGTGAGTATCTTTTTGCATATTAATAACTAGCTGTGTCGATGCCGTGGGAATATCAGGATAAAAAGCAGCCTGTATGCTAGTCCAGGTTGTCAGCTACCTCCACACAAAATTTTATCAAAATTGGTCCAGCCGTTTAAGCGTGAAGAAGTGACAAACATACAGGGTGTTACGGAAAGGGTATATAAATACAAACGGGTTGAAGAGTGTATCTGGTCTAGAATCTCTGTACAAAATTTCAGCTCAAAAGCAGTAACTTTGAAAATGCTTAATATTTTTTTTTTTCGATAGTTTATTAAATTGAAATCATAACAAACGTGTCACCGCACTACGAGGGTCATTATCCATTATCTGTAGTGTGTCTGTGCGCCTAGTACACGCACATCACGCCGCCGCGCGCCAGTGCAGCGCCGTGATGTCGACTTTTGAGCTGAAATTTTGTACAGAGATTCTAGACCAGAGCCCTGATTCACAACCATACGACAGGCTATCGTATCGAAAACCTGACATTTCGATAACCTGATTTGACTTCCCCTCAACAGCAAATAGCTGTTGGAAGAATAGCGGGCGTCTATTTGATTTAAACTGACAACATTTTCGGGTTTTGGACTTGTGAACAGCGTTGAGAAGACCCCTACGATAACAACGATTAATGTTCGATACGATACGGAAGCATATCGAGTGTTTGTGAATAAGGGGGCAGATACACTCTTCAACCCGTTTGTATTGATATACCCTGTCCGTAACACCCTGTATAAACACACACACACTCACAAACTTTCGCTTTTATAATATTAGTGTGATTATAAGTGTGATTTCTGACTCATAAATTTAAAGACAGTCTTTCCTAAGAACGTTTTCTTGTAGCTACACTGGTAAATGTAGGTACAGACGCCAGCACATCAAGCTGCCCGAAACTGTCCCAATCAATTTTGAACCTTAAGAGGCCGGCGAAGAATGCGTTGTTCATACAAACGTAATACCAAAATAATTTGTGAATCAAACATATTCTTAATGTAGTGTGTATTTATTCCGATTGGATTACAGAATATCGAGGTTCCAAAATATATAATTATTTTGAATGGACACTGATTTAAAGACGAGTTATGAGAAAAATAAGTTTTCTATAGGAAATTCCTCATATCTCGTCTGCATAATTATCAAAGTCCTTTCAAAATATATATTTGGGAACCTAGATAATCTGTTTTGTAATCGGATACACACTACCAAAGAATATGTTTGATTTACAAATTATTTTGGTACTAGACATAAGACTTGATCCCGTGGGAATATCGAGATAAAAAGTAGCCTATATGTTAATCCAGGGTGTCAGCTACCCCCATACAAAATTTTATCAAAATTGGTCCAGCCGTTTGAGCGTGAAGAAGTAACAAACATATAAACACACACACTCAAAAACTTTTGCCTTTAATAATATTAGTGTGATTACGTTTGTATGAACAACGCATTAGCATGCATAGTTCGCCGGCCTCTTAAGCTTTAGGGATAAAGTTGAAAATCTATTAAAGAAATTTGACACATTGTAGTAGCTTAATGTGCTGCAGTCTGTACCTACTCTTACTACGGCGGCTTAAAAATCCACAGTATAGAGGTATGAGGAACAGGGTGTAAAGTTCACTCAAACTCTATAGAAAAGGGAGGATCCTCCGACCAGACGGGTGTTGTGTCTGGCGGGCAACTACCCGATGATTCATGTCGGGCTGTTGTATCTATGC
Source organism: Amphipoea oculea (assembly GCA_945859645.1). Lineage (NCBI taxonomy): Eukaryota > Metazoa > Arthropoda > Insecta > Lepidoptera > Noctuidae > Amphipoea > Amphipoea oculea. The sequence continues at coordinate 9,204,218 of OX243891.1, read as the reverse complement.
TAGTTGCGCGGTAAACTCTGCTTGCGAGATGCAGGATTTGCGTGACGTCAGTATGACGCGTTGTTCGCATGTGGCGTTGTAGATACCACTACCGTACCGTGTTATGTATCTTCATTCTTTGTTTTACAGATTCTTCAGCTGCAGATGAACAATGAGAACTACCACTACGTTTTTACATCTTTTGTAAGTAGCCTATTTTTTAGGGTTCCGTACCTCAAATGGAAAAACGGAACTCTTACTTCACTTCGTTGTCCGTCTGTCTGTCCACGAGTCAAGACCCTTTTTCTTAAGAACGCGTGGAGTTATCAAATTGAAATTAATATCAAATACTCAGGGCTGCAATCCCTTAATTTTTTAGTCTTAGTATAACACAACATTTTTTTTTTATGTAAAACTAAGCTATCATTTACTATACATTAGAGTGGGGTGGTGATGAAGAGTGACGGGGAGGCGGGGGTGCGCCCCGCACGCTTTGGTCAAATTTAAAAAGCTGGGCAGGCCGGACACCGTCTGATTTCTGTGTGTGTGTGATTACTGTGTCCGGCTTTATCCGGACGCCTGGCAACCCTAGTGCTAGGTGTCGTTAAAATATGTTTTTTTTCCTAGGACTTCGAACTCTTCGACATGGAAGACTTCTACTACAACCGCGTGAACATGAGTGGTTGGAGGCTGGTGGACCGGGACTCCGACAAAGTGAAGGAGTCCCTACAAGTGATGGAGAAGTTCCATCCGATAGGAGCGTCCATCATCAGCGGGGGACATATTAAAGTAAAGGAATTGTAAAGACGAGGGAAGACGAAGATGTAGTCACAAAAATTTAAAAGAATATGCTTAGATGGTTTGGTTATATTGAGGGGACGAATTAAAGGCGATTAACAATAGTACATTTAATAGAATAAAAAAGAAACAATAATACATTACTGCAGCGGCCATCAAAAGAGGCATTGATGGACGAATGGATCGGAACGGATTTTACAATCTTTAAACGATATTAAACCGTGTACTACTATCACACCCCGGACACTCCATACAACGCTCGCAAAATAATTACCTACTACTACTACATTAAAAAATGACGTTTGTATACGTATGAATGTGTGCGTGAGGTACTTGTGTTTGCGAGCGCTCTTGTTAAAGAACTGCGACGAATACGCCGAAGTGCGGGGTAAGATGCGGTAACTGATGTTAGTGCGGGGGAGTGGCCTTTCTGTACGTAGTACTTTAAGTATTCTGTGCTACTATTTAATTAAAGTCTTATATTACCAAGCCGCGCACAGCAGCTTGACCGCGGGCGTCTTCCGCGACACGCGATCGTAGCCGAAAGTATGCTGCGACGCGCGATCGGCTCCGTTCGCCTGTCGTCGTATCCGATCGAATCCTTTCGGCTGTCGTCCAAATTTTTCGATTCCTCTTCAGTGTTTTACGATTATTTTCTTCTTCTAATGCTAATAGCCAACAATACTACGTCAACTTCAACCATTTTCAAAAATTAGAACACGTCAATACGGTAGGAATGAAAAATGAAACTATTTGACTAGGCGCAAAAACGGATACGTTCGCAAGCGACGTACGGAGCCGATCGTATGCGTCGACATGCTGCCGGACGCGATCGGTTCGTATCCTTTCCGATCCGATGCGATGCGAGCCGTTTGGTGGAAATCATCCTTTAGGGTGTCCCCACATTTATCGACGCGGAATCGGCTTAAGCCGAGTGCGTATCACCAAACTACTCGACTTATCGCCGAGCTAATAGGCAAACGGCTCGTTTCGCCGTCGATCGGCGTCGCGCCGCGTCGTCCGAGCCGAGCCGATGCGAATGGTATTAGTACTAACACCCTTTTTACGTAGACATAAAAGCTTTTTTGACCGGTGTTAGCCGATTCCGCGTCGATAAATGTGGGGAAACCCTTAGTCGTCATCTCGGTTCTCCCTTTCGAGCCCTATCGTCACACAGTCCATCCATCGTTCCTTTAGTCTTCTCTTAACCCTTCAAGTGTCAACGGTACACTATATGTACACAAGAAAAAGTACGCGAAATGTCAACGGTACACCATGTGTACACAACAGTGTCATTGTTCTATTGTCATTGTTAAAACAATGACTTTACTGCGCCCATTCAACTACTCTGACGCGTGGGGTGTTTCGACAGGTAGGCGGGCAAACGTGTGAAAGGTTAATAGTGTAGCCAATTTTCATTATGTTATTCTCTATTACAGACAGAACCAGCCCTCCTGTACGATGCAGTACAGATATTTTGCCAGGCTCTAGCCATTACCGAAGACTTCCACCCTGGAAACGTCTCCTGTGACAAGGATGTACCATGGAACCATGGGAAGACTATCATTGACAATATTAATACGGTAAGTGGTGCTGGGGCTCTGTCCTGCATAGGGTCGCAGCATAATGCTGAGCAATAGCCGTTTTGCGTGGATGTGACGCATGTTTCCCCTACCTTTATATTTTATTTTTTGTGTTTATGTTCTTTTTTGCGTCATTATCACCGCAAATAAACGTATTTTATTTCTTTCTTTCTGTAAGCATCATCAGTCTAGACGTGAACGCGACGATCGCGTATTCGTGCGACGATTACTTCACCTTAGCGACCAAAGTTGTTGATTGGTTAATAAAATAAAAGGGAAAACAGAATGAAAGTTAGGACAAGCGCATTGATTGCACTGGTTTAAAAAAATCTGAAATGATCGGTAAATAAATAAATAAGAATTTATAGAAAAAAATAATTAAAGTGTTTATATACTTTCGTTGATCGTATCAATGTTACATGGAACAGCTGATACTAGCATTCAGAGTTTATTTTGGTACCTTAAAACTATAATTTATTAATTTTCTGTTACCGTAACTTGCACAGACGCCAGCACATCAAGCTACCCGAAGCTGTCAAATTTTCCCAATCAACTTTGAACCTTATACTTTAGCGATAAAGTTAAAAATCTATTAAAGAAATTTGACAGATTGTAGTAGCTTGATGTGCTAGCGTCTGTACATATCTGGATGTACACAAATTATTCTATGTCTTAGGGGCCATACCTGAAAAATACGTGAATATTTCAGGAATATATTATATGAAAACCTTCCTATAATTTTCTTCACAGATTCAAGCCCACGGCCTAACAGGCCCCATAGAATTTAAAAACGGAGTCAGAACGAATTTCCACCTTCAGCTGATGAGGCTGTCCGGGGGTGAGAAAGGTGGCATGGTGGTCTCAGGGCACTGGACTCCGAGCGAAGGTCTGGAGATCACAGACCCTGCAGCTTATACGAGGGATCCACCGCCCAATGTAACGCTGACTGTGGTGACCGTTGAGGTAAGTAGCTCAACACAGGTTATTTAGACGGTTCCCTATCCATTTGCATAAAATTTTAAGATCTAATATAACTTGGACAACTTTTGTTTTTCCTAATTATATTTTCGCATAACATTATTTACGCATAACAGCTTACGCATAATTTTTTTATTTAAGCATAATTTCTCTAATCATAATAATGATTAAGCATAAAATTCTAAAGCATGCTCGTTTTATTTTCTTCTTTTCTTTCTTTCTTTTTAATTACTTGTCTGGAACGAATGAAGCATATTTTTGACCTGGGCGTTGATGGCTGCGCCACAGTTTTAACTTTTGTAGCTATCTTCGTTTCCTTTTGTAAATTTGTGTACTGATACTTGTTCCAAATAAACTTTATTATTATTATTATATTATTATTATTTCTAACGACGTCAGGTCGCGGGGCTCCTATTTCTGTCTGCAGGGTTTAAAGGAACCTAACCAAACGGAACCTCGGGGTGCCCCTAACGTTGTTTATAGAAATTAAATTTATGCAAAAACAAATTAGCCTTCAAGATAATTATGCCAACATAAACTGTATGCCCAAAAAAAAAATATGGCAAAGTATTATTATGGCAAAACAAATTATACCAAAATAGTTATGCCAAAGTATATTAGTAAAAAGAACATTATGCGAAAAGAAGGGATCCCTATCTAGTCAATCAAGCAATCATCTCAGCCTATCGCAGTCCACTGCTGGACATAGGCCTCTCCCAGGCTGCGCCACAGCACCCTGTCCACCGCTTTCCGCATCCAGTCTGTCCCAGCCACAGCCCAGAACTCAAACTCAAAGCATTTATTTCAATTAAACCAATTACAGGCACTTTTGAGTTGTCAAGGGGTCGGCCAGTCAGAAAGATGAAGCTAGTTGCCCATTCCAAAGCATAGGTACCTATGGAGAAGAACGGGCAAGAAACTCCATGGACACTCTTTTAAATCAAAATAATTACAAACAGGTTACAAAGTCTTGGTTACATCATTCATGTTAAAAATTATACATGTGAGAACGATGTAGAGCGTTAAAAGCGTCCATAGTGAAAAGACGAGAAAAAAAAGCAATTCAAATATTAAATTAAAATAAGCCATGGCAGCAAAGAGATGACCAGTCCCAACTGACGGCGCCCGTTCACGAACATGACGCATGCATCAGCACCATTCAGCTCAACCATTTTGAAGGGAGCTAAATGATCCAACACATGCGCCACCATCAGCGAGACATTTGAGTGAGCATGACATACTCTCAGCCGCCAGGGCACATTCAAGTCAATGAAAGACGTACCCAGTAAATGGTAGCTTTATAGTATGTACATAGAACTTTAATTGTTTACTCGTAATTAAATATGTTTGTCCTTTTCCCAGGAAAAACCCTACGTTATGGTTAAAGAAGGCTGGAACCTGCAAGGGAACGCTCGCTTCGAGGGGTTCTGCATAGACCTGTTGGCCCGAGTAGCGGCCAGGGCAGGGTTCCACTACCGGCTGCGGCTGGTGCCAGATAACATGTATGGAGCCAGGGACCCTGACACAGGTCATTGGAACGGGATTGTGAGGGAGCTGATGGATAGAGTAAGTATAATGCTTAACTGGATTCTGCAGGCACAACTGCTATTGGGCAAAGGGCAATGGAGAGGGCTATGCTTAGAGTTTCCTTGCGTGTTCGAATCAGAAATGAGGAGATCCGCAATAGATCCAAGGTAACCGACAAAGCCCGAAGAATTGCCAAACTTAAGTGACAGTGGGCCGGGCATATTGCTCGCAGAACAGATGGCCGATGGGGCCGAAAGATTCTGGAGTGGCGACCGCGTACCGGAAGACGTAGCGTTGGAAGGCCTTCCACAAGGTGGACCGACGACCTTGTGAAGGCCGCAGGAACCGGTCGAAGTGGAGGTGCTTGGGGGAGGCCTATGTCCAGCAGTGGACGTCTTTCGGCTGAAATGATGATGATAATGAACTACTATTGTAAAGAAACAAGTTTCTCTAACTGAACAGACACAGTGGCGTAGGTTGCATATAGGCATATAAGCAGTGCCTACCTCGATATATCAACATAAGCCTATCAATTACATTTTATTGTGTGTGCCCCACAATTAAGAAACTCACGAAATTATCATACCTAACAAAAAACAAAATCTTCATACAAACACGCGCGGCAGTAGGCAGTCGCTGGACGGCCTACTCGGCTCCCGTACTATTCGCACATTTTCATTGGTCTTTTCTCCTTCAAGTTATTGCGAAAAAATTAAAAATACGTACGTCTCACGCGTAATACCATGACGTTCGACCTTCGCAATTTATCACCCTTAAGTAGGCATGCCTACTCAAATAACCACACTTTTGACCTCACTTTTTTTCTGAATAGTGACCGCGTTTGCCTAGACTAGACCTGGTCTAGTGCCTACCTATACATACATAGTGAAAAACAAATTCACGCCACTGAACAGATAGCTGTGCTGCTGGGCAGTTTGTTGCGCCACTTCTTCTTCCCAGCGAAAGCACTAGGAAGTGGTGAAGGGCGTTGCTGTTTTATGTAATTTTGACGTTCGAAAAGTGCTGATTCTCAGCCTGATTTCTTTATTGCATAGTGGAAAGCTGGTATCCTTATTGTAAAATGAATTATTTCTTTCAGAAAGCAGACATAGCGGTCGCCTCAATGACCATCAACTACGCGCGAGAAGCGGTCATAGACTTCACTAAGCCGTTCATGAACCTGGGTATCGGGATATTGTTTAAGGTATGTAGCTTTTGGTAGCGGGATTGTCCGAAAGGGTTACCGCTACCCCGGAACATAAAGGGCGAAGGAAGAAACACGGGTGGGTTTTAGTCAGTAATAGTCTGACACTCCCTTCCGCTCCACCCAGAGCGGGAGGAGTCATTTGATGATTTTTCATCCACAAAAAAAAAGGCATGTAGCTCTCGGTAGTACCTTCCCTTAGAACTTTCTTGTCGAAGATGATCGATCAGGTTAAGCTACGCTTGCTACGGCTGGTCCGTGGATGGGTGACCATCTTCACATACCAAGACACCTCCGTGCCTCGGAAAGCACGTTAAGTCGTTTGTCCCGGCTGTCATTCGTGGATCTATGACAGTCGTTACGGGTCGTCAGAAGCCAGAAAATCTGACAACCAGTCTTACCAAAGGGTATCGTATTACCCAGTAACTGGGTTGTGGAGGTCAGATAGGCAGTCGCTCCATGTAAAATACTGGTATTCAGCCGCATCCGGTTAGACTGGAAGCCGAACCCAATATAGTTGGGAAAAGGCTAGGCAGATGATGATATCAAGTCTTCTGAATTGGCTGTGAACTCTCACGAGCCTCGCAATCACTCAGATATTATAAGCATAATCTGCCTATAACGATCCTATTGCTGGGACATAGGTCTCTATGACTGGGCCATAATCCACCACAAGAGCACTGTGGGGAATAATGGAAGTCACAAGAAAAGTGAAAAGAATAAAAAAGTCATCATTATCATCATCTGCCTAGCCTTTTCCCAAAATATGTTGGGATCGGCTTCCAGTCTAACCGGATGCAACTGAGTACCAGTATTTTACATGGAGCGACTGCCTATCTGACCGCCACAACCCAGTTACTGGGTAATACGAAACCCTTTGGTAAGACTGGTTGTCAGATTTTCGGGCTTCTGACGACCCGTAACGACTGTCCAAGATCCACGAATGACAGCCGAACGGCTTAAAGTGCTTTCCAAGGCACGGAGGGGTCTTGGTATGTAAAGATGGTTACCCATCCACGGACCAACCGCGGCAAGCGTAGCTTAACCTGATCGATCGACCCGAGCGGCTGTTATTACTTAGCCACAAGCCCCTTTACACTATATACCCTGTTACTCAAACCTATATATATTTTACAGCGAAACAAACGAATGACAATGAGTTTCTGATGCCTAAGTGGGAGAATCCTTTTCTGCTTTTCTTGTGGTAAATATTTCCTATCTCTCTTTCAGGTGCCGACATCACAACCCACTCGTCTCTTCAGCTTCCTGAACCCGCTCGCCATAGAGATCTGGCTGTATGTGCTAGCTGCCTACATCCTCGTGTCTTTTACTCTCTTCGTGATGGCACGGTTTTCTCCTTATGAATGGTAAGTAAGATGGACAGAGATGGATGAGGTTATAAAAGTATGAAGAACAGGGTGCAAAGTTCACTTAACCTCCATCGAAAAGGGAGGATCCTCCGACCAGACGGGTGTCGGGTCTAGCGGGCAACTGCCCAATGATTCATGTCGGGCCGTTGTAGCTATGCTAATTGCGTGGTAAACTCTGCTTGCGAGTTGAAGGATTCGCGTGACGTCAGTATGACGCGTTGTTCGCATGTGGCGTTGTAGATACCGCTACAAGGTCTATGATGGAACGAGCGAGGCTAGATGATGCCTAAGGCACTGGAACTCCCACGCATCGACGAAACACAGCAGGCTGCTTGACGCTGGACTCCGGTGGGAGGGTGGTCGCTAACCAGCTCTACCTCCGCAAGGGAAGAATTGGCCCGTCGAATATGGTGTTGGGTATGACTGTCCAGGATGCGCCGAGCGCTCGGTACAGTTGAGTAACTGGCGGAACAAACTGCGCTACACGAGGAGGCTTCTTCATGCATCCCAAAAATAATTTAAGATCTTTTAAGCAGCCATTAGCTTGACCTTCTATGTTCTATGTTATGGGTTTGGTTTCCGCACTTAGTCCTTCAAATGAACCATTGTGCGTGAGCCATGGCGGCCGTCGCTGGTTATTCCAACCAGCCCACCTCCCTCCAGAAGCTGACTAAGTCTCCTGATCTGTTGAGAACATCTGTGTTCGATCTAGTGATCCCGAGGTTATTTGACCAGCACATGCGCAATGGTTTCATCAGCCTCCATGCAAGCCCTGCACAGGGGACTGTCGGTTATGCCTTTAGTGTTAACTTACTTGACCTTCAAACCTTTTACCTTCCAGGTCTACTAGCACCCACGTCTGCGGCCACGAGACCAAACTCTTGACGAACCAGTTCAGCGTGTGCAACTCCTTCTGGTTCATCACCGGGACCTTCCTGAGGCAAGGGTCTGGACTTAATCCTAAGGTAATCAATGTTTTCGAAAGCTTTAACACCCAGAAACCTACCTTCTGCATCCTGTCTGTAATCCATACTCATCTGCCTAGCCTTTGTCCCAACTATGTTGGGGTCGGCTTCCAGTCTAACGGGATGCAGCTGAATACCAGTATTTTACATGGAGCGACTGCCTATCTGACCTCCACAACCCAGTTACTGGGTAATACGATACCAATTAGTAAGACTGGTTGTCAGACTTTCGGGCTTCTGACGACCCGTAACGACTGTCAAAGATCCACGAATGACAGTCGGGACCAACGGCTGTCATTCGCTGCCAACCAAACCGCTAGTCCGAGAGAAAGGGTTTTTAGAAATTCCACCCCTAAGAGGGTGAATGGGGGAAGGGTGAAATTTCACGCAGACGAACTCGTAGGCAGAAGTTAATCTATACTAATATTATAAGTTTGTAAGTTTGTATCTCTGGAACTACCAGTCGGATTTGAAAAATTCTTCTTGCATTTGATAGCCCAATTCTTGAGAAAGGCTATAGGCTATTTAACATCACGCTATGACCCTTAGGAGCCGAGCAAAAAGAAAAAAAGTCAAAAAGAACGTTAAGTGATAGCGCGGGCGGGTGATGCGATACGACGGGGTGGCTCGGGGGAAACAAGAAGTTTCACGCGAACGAAGTCGCGGGCAAAAGCCAGTAACTTATAAAATTCTCTTTTCAGGCAACCTCAACCCGAATAGTGGGAGGAATTTGGTGGTTCTTCACCCTGATCATCCTCTCCTCGTACACGGCGAACCTGGCCGCCTTCCTTACGGTGGAGCGAACTGTGCTGCCGATACAGAGCGCGGCAGACTTGGCCGCACAGAACAGCATACAATATGGCACGCTGAATGGCGGGTCTACCATGTCCTTCTTTCGGGTAAGTAAAGAAAGAAAGAAAGAAAGAAAGAAAGAAAGAAAGAAAAAAGTTTATTCGGACACAGTTCGTTAAAACACAAGTAAATTAAATTGAAAAAAAAAGAAAAAAAAAAGAATGAAGTAAATAAATACAGGAAGATAAGATATCCATACTTACTAATATTATAAATGTGAAAGTGTGTGTGTCTGTTTGTTTGTCCGTCTTTCACGGCAAAACGGAGCGACGTATTGACGTGATTTTTTAAGTGGAAATAGTTGAAGGGATGGAGAGTGACATAGGCTACTTTTTGTCTCTTTCTAACCCCCCCACTCCCCTAAAATGAGGGGTGGAAGTTTGTATGGAGCACTCCGCAATTTTCAAGGTAGAAAACTAAAAATTGGTATGCGGACTATTTGTGACTAACGAAAAAATCGTGCATCATTTTTTTTTTTGAGAATCTGCCCTCAACCCCTCAAAAGAGGGGGTGAAATTTTATATGGGACTTTTCGCAATTTTCAAGGTAGGAAGCAAAAAATCGGTACACAGACTCTTTGTTACCAACGAAAAATACCTGCGCTATTTTTTTGGGAATCTTCCCCCAGCCCCTAAAATAGGGAATGGAAATTTGTGTCAGGAAAGGGGAACCTTGTTACCCCGAATTTAACGCGAGCGAAGCCGCGGGCAAAAGCTAGTAATATATGAAATCAATTTTTATGCAAATCGTCAATCTGCCTAGCGCATTTTCAACTACTCTGCGTTCGCGATTAACTTGCCAAAAATGTAAACAAGTATGAATTAATGGAAAAATTACTTTAATGCCTACACTATAAAGTTCAGTTTACGCTACAACTTTAAGCATTTTTATAACTTTTTCAGTAGTGCTAGTCACTCTGAAATCGACTTTATATTCATTGAAATAAAGTTAATATTTGTTTAACTTGAAATAATATTAATTTGAAACATTTAAGTTTGAATAGACTTTAGGTTGGTATGCGATCAATATTATGTTTTAAAATCGGTTGTCTGTAAAGTCGGTTTACTGACGATAGTTGAACATGACAACGTCATAAGAAAATACGAAAACATGTAAATGTATTATTGTATATCAGCTGTCCACGCGGACGCATCCCTCACTCAAGTAGGAGAGAGACAGATAATATCGAACGCTGCCGAACGCGGAGGCCGACTGTGCCTCTTTGTCGCTCGTTCCGCGCTCTCGCTTGCACTTCAAGCCTTAAATGGAACGCCTCAGAGCGAGGTAACGCCGCATGAGTCATGTTTTTTCGTGCGTGCAGCCGGCTCCATCGAATTATCAAGACGTTGTCACGTCAAAAATCGTCAAAAATGCGCGCCACGAAAGATGAGACTTGACACATCACCTGGTTTGACTTGCGCAGTACACGATTTTAGGCCTCTTTAGTGGTATGAGGTCTGAGCGCGGGACGGGACCGGACGTCATAGGGGCGGCGGGACCAGCGCGGGAGGGGGGGGACAAGTCTCATCTTTTCACCACATTTATCTCTTTTTTAATACATATACAGAGGTACTTAAATAGGCCACGGTTATGTATTTAATTTGTAAGTAGTTATTGTATAATAATGTACTGTGCTCGTCATACCACTACTGTTCAACTGTATGTTGCAAATTATAGGCGAGGACGCTGCTGGCACCCTAAACACAAGTTAAATCTTACTTTGAGTGCCAGAGTTCATCGAAATCACTCTTTTCCTTTGTTGTAACGCTGCATAGTGTTTAGACGAGTGTTTTTGTACAACTGAAGTTGATAAAGAAACTTTTTTTTTTATCTTTCGTGGCGCTCTATACGGACTGAAACGATATTTGAATAATTTTTGTTAATTTTCGATTAAATATATCCTTTAGCTATTAGTATTATCTTGTCTTTTTTATATACAAATATTTTTTTTCAGTCAATAATCTTTTTACAATTTAAAAATTGTCTTTAAACCAATCAAGTTTTCAAAGTCAAAGCATTTATTTCAAATAGGCACATAAAAGGCGCTTTTGAACGTCAGAAATTACCTTAAAATAGAATTGATTCTAGTCGCCCATTCCAAAAGGTAGTTTTCGTATGGAGAAGAATGGGCAAGAAACTCCAACGTTACTCTTTTAAAATGTTTTACAATATTTTGCATGGGTACATTAATTATATAATAACATGTGAGGACGATGTACCTAAAATAAAATTACTATACCACAATAGGTAAAATAATTAAAAACGAAACCATGACATACAAATTAATTATCTGATAGATACATGGTGCTCACATATTTACAAACATGGTACAAGCAAACGATTTTAATTTAATTTTCATCATTCCCTTGCAGGACTCCAACATAGACATCTACCAAAAAATGTGGGTGCACATGTCAAGCACCTCTCCCCCTGCGCTGGTCTCCTCCTACGAGGAGGGAGTGAGGAGAGTCCTCGCGGGGAACTACGCATTCCTCATGGAGTCTACCATGCTAGACCATAGAGTGCAGAGGGACTGTAACCTGACGCAGATTGGGGGACTGTTAGATTCTAAGGTAAGGAAAGAAAGAAAAAGAAAGACGTTTATTTGCGGCAAAAAGAACATAAACCCAAAAAAAAAAAAGAAGGTAAGGGAAACATGCGTCACATCCACGCAAAACGGCTATCGCTCAGCATAATGCTGCGACCTTATGCAAGACAGAGCCCCAGCGCTGGTTTTCAGTGACAGCCGGCGCTGACGTAATGACGTCAAGGAAGATAATAATATTCCACAACTATCACACAACGCCATCTAGTCCCAAGCTAAGCAGAGCTTGTGTTATGGGTACTAGACAACTGATAAACATACTTATATATTTCTAAATACATACATATTATAGATAAATTACACCCAGACACAGAACAAATGATCGTGCTCATCACACAAACATTTGTCCTGGGTGGGAATCGAACCCACGACCTCCGGCATAGCAGTCAGGGTCACTAACCACTAGACCATCAGGCCTGTCAAGATGTTGAGGAAGCTACTGTTGTAGTTCACTGGTCTCCTCCTTTGAGGAAGGAATGAGGAGAGTCCTCGCAGGCAACTAAGTATTCCTCATGGAGTCTACAATGTTGGATCATAGAGTGCAGAGAGACCTGACGTAGATTGGTGGACTGTTGGACTCCAGGTAAGGTAGCTACTGTAGGTGCAATGCTGTCCTCCTTTGAGGAGGGAGTGAAGAAAGTCGTCGCGGGGAATTATGCGTTTCTCGTGGAGTCCACCATAGAGTGCAGAGGGACTGTAACCTGACACAGATTGGGGAATGTTGGACTCTGAAGGAAAGTTCCAACCTCCTTTTACGGGGAGGGAGTGAGGAGTCCTCGCGGGATATTTCCAGCAATTTGACATGGTGCAAACAATGCAACTGAACCTGTCATGTTGATATTTAATAAATTGCCCGAGCTGCTTATAGTCAGCACATGAATAAAGTAACCATTTATTGCTCTTTTAAGAGTTTAAACCAAAAAAAAAATTAATTTGATACCTGCGCTTTCTCCTTTTCACCCCTACCATTTCACCATTCGTCGGAGTCGGTACAGCCGGGGAGTTCTGGTAACTAAAAATCAGAGTCAGCAAGTTGCATCATCATCATTTCAGCCGAAAGACGTCCACTGCTGGACATAGGCCTCCCCCAAGCACCTCCACTTCAACTGGTTCTATGCTTCTCGCATCCAACGGGTTCCTGCGGCCTTCACAAGGTCGTCGGTCCACCTTGTGGGAGGCCTTCCAACGCTACGCCTTCCGGTACGCGGTCGCCATTCCAGCACCTTTCGGCCCCATCGGCCATCTATTCTGCGATGTGGGCAATGTGCCCTGCCCATTGCCACTTAAGTTTGGCTATTCTTCGGGCTATGTTGGCAAGTCGAATGATACACACCGTGTTCCGGACGATATACATAAACTTCGACCAGATTTTCAGACCATGGAAATAAGCATTTTTCATTATGGACACATCAATGAATTCTTATTTTTTGTTAAGTTTCATACAAACTAAATACCTTGATGTAAATCGCCCGATATGCATGCCTCTTTATCCGAATTGGCAACGATGACGTATTCATTCATAAGATTTGGCGGGCTGCAACTTGTCAAAACTGAGTTTCTTAAACTTTCTTAAACCCTTTCTTACTGCATAGCTCAATTAAATTTCACTAAATGAAATTACAAATATCTTTGTAACGAAGCATTTTAAAGTACTACTTTCTTTGTTAGATTTAATTTGTAAAAGCTATAGAAGCGTTTGACAAAGTTTATGGATATCGTGAAGAACACGGTGTATAGCTTAATTATTATTTAAATTTAAAACCACTTTAATCATCCTTTCCTCAGGGTTACGGCATAGCGACATGGAAAGGCAGTCCCTGGCGAGACAAGATATCCCTCGCCATCCTAGAACTTCAAGAGAAGGGGGTAATCCAGATCCTTTACGATAAATGGTGGAAGAATACGGGAGATGTCTGCAATAGAGATGGAAAGGATAGCAAAGCAAATCCTCTTGGAGTCCAGAATATCGGTAAGTTGATAAATTAATTACATTTATTTCGTAAACCGGTTGGAGAGCAGTGGCGTGCATTGGTTTTCAGAATAGGTAGGCACTAGGCCTACTTTAGGCAAACGCGATCACTAATCAGAAAAAAAAAAGACGGGTTGCACTCCGGGAGTGCCGGCAGAAGAGAAAACTTGAATATTAACGTTGAAATTAATCAATTATTCATTTTAATTAATATAACTAATTTTTTTTTCACTACTTCTGCGTCACTTTTTTCATTTTACGTCCACGTCCATCCATCCATCCATCCATCCATCCATTGTCGTGTGTCACTTGGTTCACTTCGGTTGGCGCCGCCGTAGAAAGAGAGGGGGGGGGGGAATCTCTCCTGACGGTCACGTGTCCTGACGCGATGTCCTGACGCGAGTTTAACATTTTTTACCCATTACAAAAAGTGTGCAACGCCGCTAAAGAAGTTTTCACTTCAAAAAGTGAGGTCAAAAGTGTGGTTATTTGAGTAGGCATGCCTACTTAAGTGTGATAAATTGCGAAGGACGAACGTCATGGTATTTCGCGTGAGACGTACGTATTTTTAATTTTGTCGTATTAACTTGAACGAGTAAAGACCAATAACAATGTGCGAATAGTACGGGAGCCGAGTAGGCCGTCCGGCGACTGCCTACTGCCGCGCGTGTTTGTATGAAGATTTTGTTTTTTGTTAGGTATGATAATTTAGTGAGTTTCTTAATTGTGGGGCACACACACTAAAATGTAATTGACAGGCTTATGTTGATATATCGAGGTAGGCACTGCTTATATGCCTATATGCAATGCACGCCACTGTTAGAGAGCAGTGATGGCTCATTGGTATCAGCTCCGATTTACGAGTTGTAGGCGGATATCATAGGGGGCTGATAGTATGTCATGCTCACACAAATGTCTCGCTGACGGTGGCGTGTGTGTTGGATCATTTAGCTCCCTTCAAAATGGTTGAGCTGAATGGTGCTGATACATGCGTCGTGTTCGTGAACGGGCGCCGTCAGTTGGGACTGGTCATCACTTAGCTGCCTCGGCTTATTTTTAATTATTTTATTTTTGGATTGTTGTTTTTTTACTATTTGCTGTACTCTGGACGCTTTTAACGCGTACGTCTTTTTATTTTTACATCGTTCTCACATATAATTATAAATTCAACATTAATGATGTAACTAATATTTTTGTAAAAATATAATTTAAAAGAGTGTCCATGGAGTTTCTTGCCAGTTCTTCTCCATAGGTACCTACGCTTTGGAATGGGCAACTAGCTTCATATTTTCTGACTGACTGACTTCTTGACAATTCAAAAGTGCCTGTAAATGGTTTAATTGAAATAAATGCTTTGAGTTTGAGTTTGATAGAGTCATATGAAAACTGGTAGTGTCAAGAACAGGTTTTGCTGAGACTTTGTTGTTTCTGTTTTTGTAATGATATTATGTATTTGATTACTAGTTTATTTATTTATGTATAAGTATACAAAATGTATTAGGTATGTTGAAACTGTGTGTACTCCCCGTCACTTGTCCCTAAAGGTTTATTAGAAAACCATCGTCAGACAGCATCTTGCTGAAATGAACCATTTTGGCGCAGCCGTGAGGCACACACTATTGTTGTTTGAAACATTATTTTTATTTTGTTAATTTCGGATTTTGTGTTTCTCTAACTATGTCCAAATGAACTTTATTCTTTCTTTCACTTGTAAGGTTCTTTTTTTATCGTACAGGCTCACGTTTGACCGCTGTCTCACCAGATGGTAAGCGATCGTGCGGTCAATATATTTTGCCAAGAAGTACATCACCTATTCACCTGGCCTAGTGTAGCGACACACCTGCCGAAATCACGTGTCTTCGTAACTCGGCTGCTAATTGTACGCTTAGTAAAGACGTCATCAGTTGCTATGGCACAACATGATGAAAATTACGTTGCCGAGATTCTGCTCAGCTATGTTTTATGCACGCCAAAACGCGATGTAATGTCGTCGTAATCTGTAGTTGGTAACTTAAAATCCTTTGCAGGGCGTGAACACGCCTTCCTTCTTTGAACTTGCGTATTTTCTGTAGATGTGTCGCTAGACTTAGACTTTTGTGTGGTATTTTTTGTGCTAGGTGTAGGTTTACCTCTCGTCATCATCAGCAGCCTATAGCAGTCCACTACTGGACATAGGTCTCCACTTACCCTGCGTGATCGAATCAGAAATGAAGAGATCCGCAGGAGAACCAAGGTAACCGACATAGCCCGAAGAATTGCCAAACTTAAGTGGGCAGGGCACATTGCTCGCAGAACAGATGGCCGATGGGACCGAAAGGTTCTGGAGTGGCGACCGCGTACCGGAAGACGTAGCGTTGGAAGGCCTCCCAACAAAACTCTCCCGACGACCTTGTGAAGGCCGCAGGAACCCGTAGGATGCGAGAAGCACAGAACCAGCCAAAGTGGAGGCGCTTGAGGGAGGCCTATGTCCAGCAGTGGATGTCTTTCGGCTGAAATAATGATGATGATGATGAATCAAATACACGAGCGACACGTTGTTGACGGCATCAGTCGACACGTGTCGGTGGATGCAGTTTCCTCTGTCGTCAAAGCGTTGTCGGTCGTATGTATGAGAGCATTAGGACAGGAAAACACGCGATATATGTATAATTATAATTTTTTTTCTAGGTGGTGTATTTGTAACCCTGCTATGCGGTCTTGCTCTAGCAATAGTAGTGGCGATACTAGAGTTCTGTTGGAACACTAAGAAGAATGCCACGCAAGGAAGACAGTCACTTTGTAGTGAAATGGGACAGGTAAACAAGGGTTTTTATTACACGTCTTAGAAAACTACTTGTCGATAAATGTTATTATACACTAAATGATTTTTTTAATGATGGCCTTAAAGGGATGACTTTATGAATTTGTTAATTTTTGAGACATTCATTTTTATCACATTTATATTGTGACTTTTGTTTTATTTACCTTTTTTTATTCGACTTTTATTATTATTTATTAAATTTCTTGTAACATTTTAATCTGACAGTGTCGAAGCGCGTACGGTGTTGCTTAGACGTGTTTTTTGCGGTAATTAGTTAATTACATCGTTATCTATTGTGCACCTACCTACCTTGATCGGCCGTTCGGCCGACTCATCGGCTATCGCGCGCGCGAATCTATACCTTATAAGTAATGAATACGGACGAGAATCCTAATGAAGACTTAATCAACACGGTTATAATGGACGACGAAGAAAGTACACATTCAGAAGACTTAACACAATTATTAGAGATAGAAGACAACGACACGTCGAAAGACAGATCGCGACCTACGAAAAGAGGGCGAGAAGATGATGATTGGAGTGAAGTTAGGAGTAGAAAACACAGGATGAGAGGTGTAAGAGGGATTACGGAATTAAGTGTTACTTGTAAAGATAAAGTTCCTAAACAATTTGCCTTAGCAAAATTGTTTAAGGAACAGGGAATATTAAATATCACCAAAGTGAAACATATAAATCCGTACAAAATTATTATTGAACTTAACAACGCCGACAGCGCTGAGAAATTAATCAACTCCGATCACTTTAGTAGTTTAGGATGGCGATTTCAGCGGCCTTTTGAAGTTGGATTATCTTATGGAGTCATTAAACATATCGACTTAGACATCTCGGAGGAAGAATTACTTACATGTTTATCAAGTACATGTAAGGTCGTCAATGTAAAACGCTTACAACGAAGGGACAGAGAAGCAGCCACATGGACCGATAGCGAAACATGGAGAATAGGATTTGAAGGACCATCGCTGCCCCCTTATGTACTTATATACGAAATGAGAGTTTTGGTAGAACCTTACGTTTTTCCTGTTACGCAATGTTCCAGGTGCTGGAGGTATGGTCACTCAGTTAAAATGTGTCCGACAATTAAAGTTACATTTCCGAAATGCGCAGGTAAACACAATGGTGATAGCTGTGAAACAGGTTCTTTTAAGTGTGTTAATTGCTTAAAAAATCACATGTCTTTGGACAAATCTTGTCCTGTATACATAAAGGAAAGGAAAATACGTAGTATAATGAGTGAGTTTAATGTTTCATACAGAAAAGCCATGGATATACAGGGTGGTCCAAATAGTGACGTCAATAAATTTTTTTTAGATTCCTCACACCAGGGGGTATCCAAAAATACCCCATGTATGTTCCGCGATTTTTTGTAGTTTTCGAGTTATAATTTTTTTTTGCGATTTTTTTATGTATTCTGCCAGCGAGAGTTCAAAAATTCGTATCTTTTTATGTAGTAAGTATTTTGCATTTTTTTTTTTTGCGTAATGATTGCCTTGAATGTTGTTTTAATAAAAAAATTAATTCAGCTTCCTGAAATTACTTAAAGTTACCCAAAAAAGGCTTTACATTTAGAACTTTAGTTTTCAGTAGGATTCACTCAAACATTCAACTTCAATTTAAAATTACAAAAAGGACTTTTCGTAGCTTCAGACTAAATTTTAAAAATTTGCAGGGTCCTATACTATCTAAATGATCCAAAAAAAATAGTACTTTATTGGACTTTTTTTTTAGTAATCGGCCTTCGAAGGTGGATGGGCCAAAAATCATTGAAACACGTTTAAAGCATAAAAATTTCTTTTTTGTACTTTTTATCATTCTGATGGCAAATTGAACTTAGAAATGTAATTTGAAATTAATTTTAATTGAAATTTTTGAAAAATAACTGTAGCTCATGATTTTTGGTCTCACCACTGACTAAAAATGTGAGCATTTGTCAAAATTGCTGCTTGTGAAGTTACACGATTTTGGATAAGAAATAAATGGCACAAATTACTGAAAAATCATTATTATTATTATTATGATTACAGATTTATTATTATTTATAACAATAAATTTTCGAAATACCTTCCTCCAACCTGAATACATAAACGACAACGTCTTAAAAAGTTATCTTTTAATTGTCTGAAGCTACTCGAATATTCTTGTTTTATTTTTCTTTCCGCTTCTGTAAGTTTTTGTCTAAATTCTGTTTCATTGTTGCTTTCCGTCGCGTACACCAGCTCCTTGTAAAATCCCCAAATAAAAAAATCGATTCGAGGAAGGTATTTTGAAAATTTATTGTAATAAATAATAATAAATCTGTAATCATAATAATAATGATTTTTCAGTAATTTATGCCTTTTATTTCTTATCCAAAATCGTGTAATTTCACAAGCAGCAATTTTCACAAATGCTCACATTTTTAATCAGTGGTGAGACCAAAAATCATGAGCTACAGAAATTTCAATTAAAATTAATTTCAAATTACATTTCTAAGTTCAATTTGCCATCAGAATGATAAAAAGTACAAAAAAGAAATTTTTATGCTTTAAACGTGTTTCAATGATTTTTGGCCCATCCACCTTCGAAGGCCGATTACTAAAAAAAAAGTCCAATAAAGTACTATTTTTTTTGGATCATTTAGATAGTATAGGACCCTGCAAATTTTTAAAATTTAGTCCGAAGCTACGAAAAGTCCTTTTTGTATTTTTAAATTGAAGTTGAATGTTTGAGTGAATCCTACTGAAAACTAAAGTTCTAAATGTAAAGCCTTTTTTGGGTAACTTTAAGTAATTTTAGGAAGCTGAATTATTTTATTTATTAAAACAACATTCAAGGCAATCATGTCACAAAAAAAAAATATTGCAAAATACCTACTACATAAAAAGATACGAATTTTTGAAACCTCGCTGGCAGAATACATTAAAAAATCTCTAAAAAAAATTATAACTCGAAAACTACAAAAAATCGCGGAACATACATGGGGTATTTTTGGATACCCCCCGGTGTGCGGAATCTAAAAAAAAATTATTGACGTCACTATTTGGACCACCCTGTATATGTACCTCCTCCTGCACCCCCCTATGAGGCAGATATCAACACGCAGACACTACCACA
The DNA here is from genome assembly GCA_945859645.1 of Amphipoea oculea. Lineage (NCBI taxonomy): Eukaryota > Metazoa > Arthropoda > Insecta > Lepidoptera > Noctuidae > Amphipoea > Amphipoea oculea. Next base: position 9,184,477 of record OX243891.1, on the reverse strand, counting down.
GCCCTATGAGGGAGATGCAGGTTGGCAAGCAGCTACTATGACCTTAACTACACCTATGTCACCTGTGTTACAGTCGAAAACTACTTACGCCCAAAAAACAGCACGCCCTATACCAACTAAAGAATCTATATCCAAGCAAAGAAACAATATACCACAGACAGACAAACCACAGAAGGAGAAACAAGAAGAAACAATTAAGAAAAATAATAAGGAAAAACAGCAGGAAAAATCACCTCAATCCGAAGCGTCCCATGCCCGGGAATGCGATATGGACATTCAAGATGATACGAGCAGGAGAGATGCTACTGAAGAAGACGACACAAATGAGGATTCTGAAGACAATAATTCATTCGGATGGCTGGTAGATAAAATGAAACACATTTTATTTGTGAGGAATGACACTTTAAAAGACAAAATTATATCTGTTGTTCAAATTAGCGTGGAGTGGGCAATATCTTATTTTCTAAAAAAGTTAATACCTAAGAGTTGTTTTTCCTTTAAAAAATATTTTCGTAATGAATACTGTTAATATAAACATTTTGCAATGGAACTCACAAAGTGTATTACCCAAAAAGATAGATTTAGAACAAATCTTATTTTTAGAAAAAGTTCACATTGCCGCCCTATGCGAAACGTGGCTGAATTCTGACTGTAACTTTAATATAAAAGATTATAATGTGTTTCGTTGCGACAGACTAGATTCATACGGAGGAGTTGCAATTCTGGCTCATAAATCTATCAAGGCCCAACAATGTCGCAGTACTATTACAAATCCGGGTATCGAGATAGTTCATGTTAAAATTTTTAACTGTAGTTCCATTGAAAATGTTATTTCAATTTATTGCCCACCTAACGTCCGCACTACACAAAATGATTGGGAATCGTTGTTTTCTATAGCTAACTCTAAAACCCTAATTTTAGGAGATTACAATGGTCATCACTCAAGTTGGTCCACGAAAACAGATCAAAGAGGTACTCAAATTTTTGACTCCTTAATTGACCATAGTTTTGTAACCTTGAATGACGGTAAGCCGACTCGAGTAAAGCTAGTTAATGGAATTCTACAAAAATCGGCTCCTGATTTGTCTATTGTTTCTACAGACATATGTTTAATGTTTGAGTGGAGCGTAACTAATGAATCCCTAGACAGTGACCACATGATAATCAAACAGAAGACGTCAAATAATTATATTCCACGCATCGTAAAGAAAAGAAACTTCACAAAAGCCGACTGGACAGCTTACCGTAACTTTATTCAAGACGCACTAGTTGAGTATACCTTGCCTGTAAATCCCCAAGAAGCTTATAATTATTTTTTAGATATCATCAATAGTGCAGCAGATGTAAGCATTCCTTATTTTAAATTTAGCCAAAACCCATGTAATAAATTTAAACCAAAGACTTATTGGTCTCCGATGTTGTCTAAAGCGGTGGCGGAAAGACGATTAGCTTTAACGTGTTTTAGAAAAAACCCAACTCCAGACAATTTAGAGTTGTTAGGGGAAAAAACTCGCGAAGCTCAAAAACTTACTAGAAATGCTAGTAATGAGGGATTCCGTAAGTTCTGTTCTTCAGTGGATGAGGTCACTTCAGCTAGTGACATGTGGCGTCGCATGCGCTGGTTGAAGGGATATCGCTCAGCTGGAATCCAGGTGGACGAGACACTGGCTGAACAAGTCCTCGTTAATTTAGCCCCTGATTTTACATGCCCCCCACTACCTATCTTTTCCTCTCTAAATCATGAATTGCAAATAGATATAACAAGACAGGAGTTTGACAAATGTGTGAAATCTAAGGATACTGCACCGGGTTACGATGATATTTCATTTTCGATGATTAAAAATCTCCCTGACCTTGCTAAAAATATTTTACTACATCTTTATAATTTGTTTTTATCGTTACATTTTGTTCCTGAACAATGGCGCCAAGTCCGCATAGTACCAATCCCCAAACCAGGTCGAGATTTGACTGCCGCTTCGGCAATAAGGCCTATTTCTTTAATGTCCTGTCCATGTAAAATCTTTCATTCCATTATTAATAAGAGAATTGAGTGGTACTTAGAAAGTAGAGGATTTTTTGCTGAAGAAACTGTAGGTTTCAGGAAAGCTCGCTCATGTCTCGATAATTTAAACTTACTAACCTCGAAAATACAAATTGGTTATTCAAAAAAACTTGTGACAATCGGATGTTTCCTTGATATCGATAACGCTTATAATAACGTTGACGTTACCGCTCTTCTGTTAACCTTGGACCAACTTGGTGTGGGATCACAATACTGTAGATATCTATGGGAATTTCTTAATGAAAGGTATTTATCAATTAGTGGCATAGATAATACTGTAACCAGAATTGCCAGAAGGGGCTTGGCACAGGGTGACCCCCTGTCGCCATTACTATTCAATATTGCGACCATCCATATCTGTAAAGCAATTCCCAGCTCCATATCTGTCTCTCAGTATGCTGATGACTACGTACTTTATATAACTTGTGATAATATTGATAAAGCAGCCGCTGAGTTACAGGAAGCGTTAAATATCTTATGTGATCAATTTGATTCTCTTAATCTCAACATATCATCAAATAAGAGTAAAATTTGTATTTTTGACATAGGCTATAGGAGACGGACGGTTAACTTGTTAATTAGAGGTAATAGTTTGGAGGTTGTTGACACGGTACGATATCTTGGTGTGTGGTTGGACCGTTCTCTCAGGTGGGGAAAACATATAAATGAGATTAGCCAAAAAGTTCTCAAATTCATTAAAATCTTTAAAGTGTTGGCCGGTTCGAATTGGGGTGTGCATCCAAAATATTTAAGAAGACTTTATCTTACTTTAATTAGAAGCCGTATTGATTATGGAAGCATTTTCTATGACAACAGTGCAAAAACTCACTTAGAAAAATTAGATAGATTACAGAACCAAGCGATGAGAGTAGTGGGTGGTTTTATTAAAACAACACCAATTCACGTGATGGAGAGCGAATTATGCCTACAACCACTATACCTACGTCGACGCTTCTTGGCTAGCAAATTCTGGCTTAAGACTAAAGCCTTGCAGACAAATGCCGGAAGTATCAATTTACTATCCGAACTATCTTCATTATGTAAAAATTCCTCATATTGGCAAAACAAAAGAATCCCCCTTTTGATCTTGGTTAATGACTCACTACACACTTTAAAAATTCACAACAGTCAGAAATTAGATATGTTTTCCCTGAATACTTGGGTTAGTAATATAGATAGTGATAAAATAATAAAACACGACGTACCCTTCATGTCTGGGCCAAAAAGGCAATACAATCCTGGTAGCTTAAGAAACTTATTTATTGATTACCTTACTTCCGAATACTCGACTTACGTAAAGATATTTACAGACGGGTCCAAGGAGGGTGACAATATAGGGGCTGCGTTTTACGAGTCAGAAGAAAATTCAATGAAATTTCAAATAAATGCCAGTGTGTGTATAATGGAAGCTGAACTGATTGCGATCGCAGAAGCTCTGTCTTATGTAGAATCAATCCACCAGAACCATATTGTTATTCTCACAGATTCCAGAAGCTCGCTCCAACATTTGGCTCGGTGTACCTCGACTTTTCGAGGAACACCGATAGCCTACACTATACTAAAAATTATTTTGAAGTTACAATCTGACGGAAAGCACGTGGTCCTTCAATGGATTCCATCACATATTGGAATAAGAGGCAATGAAATTGTTGATCAACTAGCCAAGCAAGCCATATGTAATGGAATTCCTGTTAACTTTTCTCCTTACTTTTCAAACTTTATTCCAAAAATTAAAAAGGATTGCTATTTACTTTGGAAGGAATATTTTAATATAAGATCTCGAGATAAAGGAATCTGGTATAAAACGATCCAGCCGCATCCCTTGAACTCGCCGTGGATAGATAACCAGTTGTTGAACAGATGTGATACTGTTATTGCACTAAGGCTTCGTTCCGGACACATTCTGTGTAATAAGTTCTTATACCTAATGGCTAAATCAACAACAGATAAGTGTGATTTTTGCAATAATTCCGTTGATGATGTTTATCACATATTGGCCGAGTGTGTCCGCAACGCAGAATTTAGATATACATTAGATTGTAGGCTTAGAGAAATAGGTTACTGCAACAGTGTTCTGGCTGTGCCACTTTCTGACGCAGCTAGAGCACTTTACAGATGTATTATTAGTTAAAAATTGTAAAGCTAACCAGGGCGGCATAATCGCATGTGCGACAAAGCCCTTTTTTTTAGAATAAAAAAAAAGAAACATTTTAATCTGTGACAATATTATTATTAATTTATTTTTATGAATTCTATTTTAAATGACCAAACATTGTTATGTTATGTATTGATTCCAATTATTAATTAAAGCATTCTACTCTTCTTATTGTACTAAATTGTTGTGCCCGACTACTACTAAATTGTTGTTAAATGTTTCACATGGACCCTCCATGTGAAACATTAGATCTTTTATAATACACATGTGAATGCAATAAAGAATTGAATTGAATTGGTATCTACCGGTTTTGAGGCTCTGGTCAAGTCTTTGATCAACATGCTGTCAATCATGTTGACTGTTGTGATGGGTCAACAAAATTATATCAAACTAACAGTGTCCCGCGATTTCACCCGCATAAGTGTCGATCCCATGGGAATATCGGGATAAAAATTCCCTATGTGTTAGTTCTGGCTATAAACTATCTGTGTGCCTAATTTTATTAAAATTGGTCCAGCCGTTTGTGCCTAAAGAAGTAACAAACATACAAACACAATCACAAACTTTCGCCTTTATAATATTAGTGTGATCATTGAATTGGTCGAATATGTTATTAGAACCATAAGATTAACTTCGAGAACCAAAAATTTATGTTTGCAAATATCACTAGAATTTGAATCCAACAAAAATGGAATGAGATTGGGTGACAAATTAAGTGAAGGATCGAATATTAAGTACCTAAATTCCACACTTATTTAATCTCTGATAATTATCATGTTTTGGGAGCACAATCTCAATGTCATATAACATTGAGAATAACTACATTTTTATTACAACCGGTCAATGAAAAATCAACTTAAGCTACATAACGCTAAAGTAAATAGTTGATTAAGTGGCAACATATGCAAATGATCTAAAATTGAGCATTTAAGTATGGGTAACTCTTCAATGGATGATGGCAAGTCATCTGACAACAATAGAATAACCATGACCTTCAACAATATTTCTACAGGAGTTAAGAACAGCTATGCGGGGTGGTTCCTCAAGCAGGACAGTGCTAAGACCTGGATGTTCCAGGTGCTCTCCAGCCACACACGTCCCTCCAGCTACTTCTAGATACCAGGTCAGAAAAGAAAACAGATCTTAAGACCAAATCAAGTAAAAGTTATTACTTTCTTTTAAAGTTCGGTATCGAAAAACATAACGTCAACATATTTTATAATTTTGACATAAAAATCCCTTAAACTGAAAATGAGGTTAATAAATTCTTTGCTATTACGATGTGATAAGTCTAGTTTTACTGTTATATCCGTCTACTTGTCGGAAGAATCGATCTTAATACTAAATTTATCATCATTAGGAAAAATAGGAACCCAGAGAAACCTAGACCAGACCAGAGGAGCCTAGGGTAATTTAGGAACAATCCCAATGTCCTCGGCCAAGCTTTTGACTTCATTAACCAAATGTTTCCAGCACTCCCGTAGCAGCAGCGTGGAGCTGAAGGAGCTGCGCTGGTCGTAGCGGCGCGGCGGGCGCGGCCCCGCCTCCGCGCCCGCGTCCCCCGCGCGCCCCCCGCGCGCCGCGCGCCCGCACGCGCTACATAGTGAGTGTGCCGCGGGGACTATACTAGGCCCCGCACCATTCTGATAACATCTATGCATTTGACGTGACACACGAAGATGGAGTACATCCTCTTCCAATATTAAATATATAGATATGAATTACATCAGCACGCGTCGCATGACTACCATAGAAACAGAAGAAACGAAAGACAAAGTGACAGATTGTAGGAAATATTTTGCGGAGCGTTGTCAAGACTGAAAAAAAAAAGAAATGTCACTTTCTCTTCGTGGAACACAGATAGAAGTGGTCATGCTACGCTTGCAGATGACATTTTGACACGCCACGATACCACTATAACAAGAATTTTAGTTTAGCTTTACTCAAAAATCTAAAAGGCAGGTATTTTATTACGAGAGACAGGGTCTGTCTAAAATATAATTAACAAAATATTACTCACATCCAAGGTCGATTAATCAGTCTACTTGCTATTATGTTGTTTAATTTGTGTATCATTATCTCGAATTTGTGGCTGTTTTAATGTTGTGGATATACTATGCTTTTGAAATGCGCTAAAATCTAAGCCCAGTCGCACAAAAATCACTAAATGCGTGTAACGCTCAACATATTGAAATTATCATTCTGTCTCTCGCATCTTCAAACGGCTGACAGATAAAGAATATTCACGATGTTTTAAATTCGTAAACGTAGCTTTTTATTTATTTGTGGAGTATTCATCTCTGAAACTTTACAGTCATCATCTTCAGCCGAAAGACGTCCACTGCTGGACATAGACCAAGCACCTCCACTTCGACGGGTTCTATGCTTCTCGCAACTTTACAGTAGGAACAGCTTTTTCTTTATGGTAACACAATGAATAAAATGTTTTCTTTATCTTTCCAGATTCGGTCGGCTCTCTAAGAAGAACGACTTCCTACGTTTTAAAGGAACCTCGGGAGAAGAAACACGTGCAAATAGTTGCGTAGCCTCTCCTAAAAAGCACTTGGTTTTAACTATAAAAATGGCCTAGAAAAGTGACTTGTAGAAGTCAAGAAATAAAATGAGACGTAAACTCAGTGAGTGAAGTGTGACTTTTAAACTTTAAATAAGCCGGTTAATTCTGTAATAGTCGCACCGTGAAAATTTAGGTAGAGTGAGTTCGAAGTGAGCTGTCGACAGGGTCAATCTAGGTTAAGCTACGCTTGCCGCGGTTGGTCCTTGGATGGGTGACCATTTTTACATACCAAGACCCCTCCGTGCCTCTGAAAGCACGCTAAGCCGTTGGTCCCGGCTGTCATTCGTGGATCTTTGACAGTCGTTACGGGTCGTCAGAAGCCCGAAAGTCTGACAACCAGTCTTACCAAGGGGTATCGTATTATCCAGTAAGTGGGTCGTGGAGGTCAGATAGGCAGTCGCTCCATGTAAAATACTGGTACTCAGCTGCATACGGTTAGACTGGAAGCCGACCCAAACATAGTTGGGAAAAGGCTAGGCAGATGATGATTAGAAATCAGCTAATTTACCTAGCCTTTTCCCAAATTTGTTGGGATCGGCTTTCAGTCTAACCAGATGCAGCTGAATTCTAGTATTTTACATGGAGCGACTGCCTATCTGACCTCCACGACCCACTTACTGGATAATACGATACCCCTTGGTAAGACTGGTTGTCAGACTTTCGGGCTTCTGACTACCTTAACAACTGTCAAGGATAAGAGAAGAGAATGACAGCGGAGACCAACAGCTTAAGGTGAATGTGTAGTTGTAGACCGCGAAATTCAATTTTTCTTACGTATTTGTCAATTTTCAGGTCAGTGTCAGGTTGTATCTTGATCCAAATATGATTCGCGACTATAACAGGTACGTATTTACAGAATTATAATAATTAGAATCATTAATATATCTCTTTAAGTTAGATTTCTACCATAAACACTTTTCCATACGAGATTTGTTCTTAACGGTAGAAATCTTACTTAGAAAGATGTATTAATTATTCTAATTGTTATGATTCTGTAAATACGTACCTGTTATAGTCGCGAATCATATTTTGATCAAGATACAACCTGACACTGACCTGAAAATTGACAAAAACGTAAGAAAATTTAAATTTCGCGGTCTTCCACTGCGCATTCACCTTAATCTGTCAAGCTCCGCTAATGAGACACAATTGATTTTCTATTGTTTCGTCGCCGATCGGCGAACCGCGCCGCTTGACCGGTTAAAGGTGCTTTCCGAGGCTCGAGGTCGAGTCACTTTACTTAAGTTTTTACGATGAGACTTTCACAAAAAAAGCGGAAAATGTTATTTGATTGAGTGATGTTTTAAAAAGTTTTTCAGTGTGCGGTGTTTTTTATAAGACCGGTTATTTTGTTGTGAAGTCTTCATAGTTTTTCGTCTGTAGTATGGTAATTTGTATCATTGTAAGTTTAAAAAACTAAAACCTGACTACTGAAAAGGATAAAACAAGAAAGTACCTTTCCGTGGTCGCATGTCGCTGTACTAACATACTTATAAGCTATGGTAGCATGCGACCACGGGAAGGTACTTTCTTGTTTCATTCTTTTCAGTAGTCGGGTTTTAGTTTTTTAACTAATTATTTTGGGGCTTTATGTATTTTGACCTTACATTCATTGATGAATGTGTACATTTAATAGTTAATTAATGGCCTATCCTAAAAAAATGTATAGATAATTATTTAAGCCAATCTGTACATGACAGAATATACATTCATTTCTTCCGAATGTCAGTAAAAATAGCTATTATATTTGAACCGGCAACGAATTTACAAGAAAAAAATGATACGACAGTAGCTATAGGTTATTAGTTATATTTTTAAGACAAAGTAAATACAAATAAAACTGTGTTCTTATTTAATTAATGTATATAGTTTACGTATATGTTGTAATGTTGGTATAGTGGATAAATACATTGACAGCTGCAAGTGACATGTTTGTGAGGACTTTTTTTTTCTCTTCTATCGATATGAACTATCATCATCATCATCATTTCAGCCGAAAGACGTCCACTGTTGGATATAGGCCTCCCCCAAACACCTCCACTTCGACCGGTTCTGTGCAGTGGCAGTGGCGGATTTACATATTTGCCGCCAGTAGGCTATTCAAATATTGCCGCCCCTACCGACCTCTACAGTAATGTCCCATGTCTTTTGTATACTGCTTCGCCTTTTCTTCAAAATGCTTAAAATGTCATTGTTCATCAGCTACGAAAAACTTGCAGAGATTTGTAAAGATCGGCAACTGTGATAAAATCTACGGCAGAAGCCTGAATTTGAGCATTCGCTTTGTTTATTCTTTTCAAAAAAACATGGAAGGAGTATATAAAAAGGAAGGGAAAATAATCAAAGGGCATCAAAAAATTCGTCCGCATCACTGTCAACGGGAAACGTGTCCAAAAGGCTGGCAGCATTGCCACGTTGTATGGCAATGCTGATTCTTTGGCCAAAAAATAGGCCAGGGCGCCCCTTGCGTGGCTACGCAAACAAGTAGCGAGCCAGAAGGTGGTGTCACCCAGCAATGTGCCTATGTTGGGTGACGGTAGTGCCTGAAGCCAGAGACCCGACTCCCACTCACCCACAGCCAGTAGGCGGGCACGCTCAGCAGTATATTAATCGTTTTAATTTCAGTAAGACATTAAAAAAAAATGTTAGCCCTAAATTTACCGCCCCTAAAATCTGCCGCCCTAAGCTCCAGCCTGCTCAGCCTATTGGTAAATCCGCCAATGTGCTGTGGCCTAACTATGCCGTTTGGGGCCCGTGGCAAATTCAAGGGTCGGGCCCTCCCTCAAATCTCCGCGACTTCTTCCGCGTAGATTTCATATTTTCCCCTACAAAAATTAACACCTGACTGCTTCGTTGGTCTAGTGGTCGCAAGCGCTACTGCTGAGCATGAGGTCCAAAAAAATATACAAACAATGGGAAAAAGGTACAAAATGTTCGAAACCTGAATGATGTCCTTTGTTGCACATTTTCAAAAAAAGTTTGCTTTTATAAACTTATGTTATGTTCCCCGTATCTTTTTTATTTTATTTTTTGTGTTTATATTCTCTTCCGTGGCTAAATAATAACAGCCGCACAGGTCGATCGTTCAGGTTAAGCTACGCTTGCCGCGATGGTCTGTGGATGGGTTACCATTTTTACATACCGAGACCTCTCCTTGTCTCGCACGTTAAGCCGTTGGTCCGGGCTGTTACTCGTGGATCTTTGACAGTCGTTACAGGTAGTCAGAAGCCTGAAAGTCTGACAACCAGTCTTACAAAAAGGGGTATCGTATTACCCAGTAACTGGGTTGTGGAGGTCAGATAGGCAGTCGCTCCATGTAAAATACTGGTATTCAGCTGCATCCGGTTAGACTGGAAGCCGACTCCAACATGGTTGGGAAAAGGCTAGGCAGATGATGATGCAGATGATGTACTTTTTCCGTCATGTTCACGTTTCTTTCTTTCTTTTCTTGGTGCGCCGGGCGTTCATTTACGTATGGCGTAGTCGTGGAGGTTATTTTTATGATTATGTCATTTGCAGCGAGAAATGTGAATGTGGCTATATGTTTTATATAGAAATGGAAAAGTCTTTGATGCATGTTATCTGAAATAGCTTTAAAAAATTCTCTCTTTTAAGCTTGTGTATTTCTGAGGGGCAATTCTAGTCATTTTAAAAACGTTCACAGTCTGATCTCAGTCTCAATCTGTCAAAAATACCTCTAATTTCCCTACATTTCGACAAGTTTTTGACATTTGTTTGGCGCCGAGATGAGACTGCGACTAGATTTTGAACGCTTTGAATTACGAGAATTCGCCTTCTCATATAAGTCAGTGAATGATGGCAAAGTATTCTGTTTGTGTTTTATTTATATGACGATTCATAAAACACACACGTAATTGTTCAAGTTTTCACTTCTGTTGGCACTTTCGGAGTGCCACATTTTTTTTCTTCTTCTAATTTTTATACAAAGTGTAAAAAAATTAACCTTAAAAACTTTAAGAGGTGCTTTAGACCATCGAACTCAACAACTTTCACTATGGGACCAACTCCGAAATCACGAAAAAAGAATCAGCTGTTTCATACAAAAGTTCAATACCTACTCGGTCAAAATGTATGAAACAGCTCATTTTTTTTTTCGTGATTTCAGAGTTGGTCCCATAGTGAAAGTTGTTCAGTTCGATAGTCTAAAGCACCTCTTAAAGTTTTTAATGTTAATTTTTTTACACCTTATAGAATTGGGAAAGTGATGCATGTTATCTAAATTGCTTTAAAAAATTCTCTTTTTCAAGCTTGCGTATTTCTGAGGGGCAATCCTAGTAATTTTAAAAACGTTCACAGTCTGATCTCAGTCTCAATCTGTCAAAAATACCTCTAATTTCCCTACATTTCGACAAGTTTTTGACATTTGTTTGGCGCCGAGATGAGACTGCGACTAGATTTTGAATGCTTTAAATTACGAGAATAGGCCTTCTGTTGTGTCAGCGACTGATGGCAAAATATTCTGTTTGTGTTTTGTTTATATAACGATTCATAAAATACACACGTAATTGTTCAAGTTTTCTCTTTTGTTGGCACTCCCGGAGTGACACTTTTTTTTTTTCGTATAATTTTTATATAGTTTGAATCCAGTAGGTGGATTAATTAATATGATAACATGCATTATAGAACTGTAAGATTTTTTAAAAATACTGCCAAACAATGTCCTGAAATCGAATGTATAGTGGGACCTAGAAATGTACACATTGTCTTTTGTTATATTGAAATACCTACCATACCATACAATTATTTGGCAATTTATAGAGTTAGGCTTAGGCACCACACGATGTAAATCCGAGAATGTTATCCGTAGATACTTTTTTGTGTACGTTTGTCATACTATACATTCAAGACATGGTCTAGATTGAAAATTAATATTAAGAAATATATTTTAAAAACTGTTAAACATCGCTAGATAAATATACTGTAGGTACATTTGAAATATTTTATACGTAATTTTTAAGTATTTATGTATTGGAATGTCTGTAAGTACGTTGAAAAGTTGCAAGTTTTGCATACATTGAGTGAATTAAAAGTATTTTATGTACATTTAATGTATAGACCCATTTTCTTATATTTTGGCATTCGATTAAAAGATGGTTCTGAAGACATTTTACTACCTAATTTCTGCCAAAGCTTTAGGGTATAATCCGTTACTGAGATGCGTATGAAGTTTCATTAAAATCGGTTCATTCATTTCGAAAAACAAGGGCTTGAATGTTTGTATGAAATGCCGTATGTCGTAAATGCTCTTAATGCCGATGAAATATGGGGCGAGCGTATTGTCATCAACCGAGCACCGATCCAGACTCTAGGCTGCTACTGAAAAATTCAAAATGAAAAACACAATAACACTACCCGACCCGAGAATTGAACCTAGGACCTCATGATCCACAATCAGTCAAGAGAACTTAACGTGTTCTTTCATGCATTGTTTTTAAAATTATAGTAGGATGTAAATGCGTCGAAAAGGGGCCCATGGCTAAATATTCTTGCCGCGGTTGGTCTGTGGATGGGTGACTATCTTTACATAGTGAGACCCCTGCGTGCCTCGGAAAGCATGTTCAGCCGTTGGTCCTTGGTTGTCATTCGTGGATCTTTGACAGTTGTTACGGGTCGTCAGAAGCCCGAAAGTCTGACAACAAGTCTTACCAAGGGATATCGTATTATCGAGTAACTGGTTTGTGGAGGTCAGATAGGCAGTCGCTCTATGTAAAATACTGGTATTCAGCTGGATCCGGTTAGACTGGAAGCCGACCCCAACATAGTTGGGGAAAGGCTAGGCAGATGATGACAAACAACATTAACACACGGACCATAGATACATTAGTGGATCGAATTGATACTTTTTAAGAACCCTAGTTGGCACTTTTTATTTATTTACATAAACAGCGGCATTCATATCTTCTTCCAATTCGGATAGGCAGAAACCAGAACACCACCTGCTAAATTTCTTACATATTCTTTTTACTTAACTTATTTAGTTATGCATTTATTCATAAACGTTGCTTAAAATTAAGTAGTGATTAGTGACTGTTCAACCCACAGATATATACCTAGATAACGCAAGTATCACGAACTGTATGAAAACTAAGCGAGCCACTTTTTGACTACCTACTATGACGTCACAAGCTCGCGCTCTCGCTCACGCTCACCCAGCCAGCAGTACGCAGGACTGAGCGCGAAAGTGGCGGCTTACGATTTTTGTACATAAGCTGGTGCGATTTTTGGCACGCGAAGTAGTTGCTCTTGCGTTATCTAGGTGTATCTATCTGTTGTTTAAACGTCACTTAACTTTAATCATCATTTATAAATTAATAAGCCCCTTAGTTTTTAGAAAACAAAAATGGCAAAAGCAAAATGTACGGTACGGAGCATTGTTTGTTTTTTTTTTAATTTAATACTTTTAAAAATAACGAAAATCAAAGGCTAGTTTTATTAACACAGTTGAGTTGTGATTGTAAATAATAATAAAATGTTTAGTATTGCATTTTGATTTTATTATTATTAATTATTAATAAAATATATATAACGACGTCGTCGTGGTTTTATTTCATAAGATTCGTGTGACTACGGTTCAAGCAATGTTGGAGGGTATTACCTCTCTTGGCATAAAATTTTAAGGCATAATATATTTTGGCATAACGTTTTCGCATAACTTTTATTTGCATAATAATACTGCTGCATAATTATGCTTTGGCATAGTGTAAAGGTTAGCATAACTATCAGTTAGTCTAATATGTTTTGGCATAAGTTGGAGTTGCATAAATTTTAAAGGCATAATATTTATTCGTCTAATAATGGTTCGGTTAGGTTAGGTTAAAACTGTGACCTCCTACGCACGAGCCGAGCGAGCGAAGCGAGCGGTGCCGCGGCAGCGGCCGGCGAGTGCCAGAAACGACTAGATTACCTATATAGAAAAAAATACTGTTTATTTCAAAGAACATTATTTGTAAATATCATTATGCGTTTAGAATATTATTCTCTATAAAATTATGCTACATTATTATTATGTCAACAGTATTTATGGCAAAATCATTTATGCCTAATAATATTATGCGTAGTAATCATTATGCTGAATTTCGTTATGCCAATGTAAATTATGACAATATATTTTATGCTTATCATTAGTAAACCATGTTGGAGCAATTTGTCTGCTGCGCAACAAAATTTTAATTCAATAACTAGCTCGGTGGTTTAAACCTGATCTAACTAAACTTGTTTTATAATAAAGGGGTTTAGCTTTATTAGTTTGAATATTTATATTCATATCCATCTTTCATAAAAAAACATCGTAAAAAGTAGTTATCTGGTTTTTCGATCAGGGCAGTTATTAATTTTCTTCAAGTATCAAAATTATTTCTCTGCAATCGATTCTTCACTCGTAGTCGGCGATACATAGCCTTATTTGGTATCCTCTTGTATTTCAGCAGCTCTGGCGGAACGATCTGAATGTGGAAAGCAGAAAATGTTTAAAACTTATTAGTCAAATGCCTTAAGAAAGTGACGTAAAAAATGGTTGTCTGTCATGTCGGTTTACGGACGATAATTTTACGTGATAACGTCATAAGAAAACATCAGATAGATGCGTCACAAGCCGAACGCTTAGGTCGATCGTGCCTCTCTATCGCTTGTTCCGCGCTCTCGCTTGCTCGCTTGGCTCAGGCGGAACGTGACAATGAGTCATGCTTTTTCGTACGTGTAGCCGGCGTTCATCGACTTATAAGACGTTATCACGTCAAAAATGACTACACAACCCACTACGTTAGAAACGGCGTTTTTGTGTGATTTTATTTAAGAAAGAAAACCGAATCCTATGGCATTAAGTCCGCCTATGTGCATTTATGTGCTTGAAGTATTAAATAAATAAATAATAAATAAAGAAGACCAATAAGAGGATACAGATGCCAGCCATCAAGCTAGGTACCCGAAACTGTCAAATTTTCACAGTCAACTTTGAACCTTATGTTTTAGCGATAAAGTTGAAAATCTATTAAAGAAATTTGACAGATTGTAGTAGCTTGATGTGTTGGCGTCTGTACATTAATCCAACCACCCAATAACCCAAATGTCCTTTCGTTGGTATTGTTCGTCGAATCGTAGAGCTCCTTAAGTTCTGAGGTGCGCTGCACGATTACTGACAAATGCATGCACTGACTGGACAGGTCCGCTCAATCAGTGTGATTCTTTCCTCAAAAGACCATTTCGGACACCAATCTACATGGTCTTCACATGATCTGACCAATATTATGTGTGGACTTTAAAAGAGACTGTGATCTCTGAGTTTGTTTCGGCCTTTCTTCTCAGAGTAGTCAGATAGGAAACGCCGACCTCATCTAGTTAAAAATATGATTGACGTGTGTTTGTACAAATCTACTTACAGAAATAAAATCATTTGTCATTTAAAATAGGTGCCTAAGAAGTTATGAAACGGTAGATTCTATATTGTATATTTTGCTAAAATTCAATCATAGATGAGTTTTTTTTCGTATGTTCAAAAAAATTGTTGTGTTTAAACCTATAACAGTGTTAATTTATACAACCCTCTTTTTAAATCTTACTACAAACCTAAAACTTGTTTAATATTAACAAACCATATATTACTAGCAGCGCCCCGCGGTTTCACCCGCATAAGTCTCGATCCCGCGGGAATATCGGGATAAAAGTATCTTATGTCCTTTCCTGGGACTCAAACTATCCCTATACCAAATTTCATCTAAATCAGTTCAGTGGTTTAAATATGAAGAGGTCACAGACAGACACACTTTCGCATTTATTATATTAGTATGGATTTTTACCCAAAGTTCCTATTTATTATATATTTATTTAAATTTTTCACACAAAAAGATACAAAGGCGGACTTAATGCCTTAGGCATTCTCTACCAGTCAACCAAGGGTGGTAAAGAGATTAGATTATAATCTACTAAAAATAAACACAGTCACACGAGAAAAATCATCCGAAAAACCTACTGTTCTAAAAACCCACCCATCCTCAAACCTCGGTCCACTTGTTTAACCGCATAAAACTACCCTTGAGCTTCATTAACTCAAAGAAGGGTTGTAAATCCTTAAATAATATATAATCGGTTGAGGGTGAAATGCTTTTAAAGTAAGTTTTTCAACCCTTTTTTGACCTATTTTTAAGCTTTTTGCACCCTACTGTGATTTGCATCGGTGGAGGGGAAAAATTGCGGGACGTCAGTAGGGTTGTTTTATGTTAAAAATATATTACTCGTATCTATGCATATTTTTAACTATGTTGTGGTCATCTCAGTCAAACCAAACACGATTCAGAATTTTTCCAACGAAATCAATGGGTAAAATATTGTTAAATATTTAGCCTGCAGGAGCAGTGGTTGCCCAGTGGTAAAGGCCGTGACTTACGAGTTGTAGGTCGTAGGTTCGAACCCAGACAGGCGCTTTACTTTATGTACAGTTAACAAAAGAGGTAAGTATGCAGGAT
Organism: Amphipoea oculea; assembly: GCA_945859645.1. Lineage (NCBI taxonomy): Eukaryota > Metazoa > Arthropoda > Insecta > Lepidoptera > Noctuidae > Amphipoea > Amphipoea oculea. The sequence goes on along the minus strand of OX243891.1, from coordinate 9,168,206 downwards.
CGTCGTATATAGTTGAAGTTTAGTAAGAAACCAATGGATGTTGTCGACTGAAATTTAATTTAAGGTGAATGGGTAGTTGTAGCCCGCGAAATTCAATTTTTCTTACGTTTTTTGCAATTTTCAGGTCAGTGTCAGGTTGTATCTTGATCAAAATATGATTCGCGATTATAACCGGTACGTATTTACAGAATTATAATAATTAGAATCATTAATACATCTTTCTAAGTTAGATTTCTACCGTTAAGAACAAATCTCGTATGGAAAAGTGTTTATGGTAGAATTCTAACTTAAAGAGATATATTAATGATTCTAATGACTATGATTCTGTAAATACATGTCTATTATAGTCGCGAATCATATTCGGATCAAGATACAACCTGACACTGATCTGCAAATTGCAAAAAACTTAAGAAAATTTAAATTTCGCGGTATACCATGTCACATCCAGCTTAACAATTAAGCTTGTTTTCTTAGGGGATCATCACCCTAATTGCATAACACACTATCAATCGGAATCTGAATCATTTTGAAGCAAATTGATAATCCATTGCTTCATTAGTTCGAAAAATTTGTCTGCTCTACATGTAAATAACGCAACGAATGCTGCTGAACTGTCAAAATGAAACCGATTCCGATTGATAATTAATAATAATAATAATTGATAATCACACTAATATTATAAAGGCGAAAGTTTGTGAGTGTGTTTGTGTGTGTGTGTTTATATGTTTGTTACTTCTTCACGCCTAAACCACTGAACCGATTTAGATGAAATTTGGTATAGAGATAGTTGGAGTCCCGGAAAAGGACATAGGATAGTTTTTATCCCGATATTCCCACGGGATCGACATTTACGCGGGTGAAACCGCGGGGCGCAACTAGTAATTAATAATCAGCCTATAATGTTCCCACTGCTGGGACATAGGCCTCCTACTCTGTGAGAGGGAGTGGGCCGTAATCCACCACGCGGGCCCAGTGCGGGTTGGCAGATGTCACATGTCTTCGAGTTTTTGGTTCTAAGACATGCCGGTTACCTCATGATGTTTTCCTTCACCGTTTTGAGAGCAATGGTGATGAAATAATTTACACAAAGTAAAGCGCCTGTCTGGGTTCGAACCTACGACCTACAACTCGTAAGTCGCGGCACTTGGCCACCACCGCATGGGAACAGAATGGAATAAATCTTATTTTTGCTACGCTAAGAAGAAGACCACACCCATTAATATCACCTTACTGATATAATGCTGTATCTGTATATTTGGAATAAGCCCATATTTTTAGCAAATCCATGACAATGCGAATGGTGTCCGAAAGCGATAAATAAATCTGAGGGTTTAGCGCGGACGAGCGGACAAAACGTAGAGTAAATTCAAACGATTTCAAATATGAAAATATTCGTTTTTAGGTTTCCGTACCTCGAAAGGAAAAAACGGAACCCTGATAGGATCACTTTGTAGTTCGTCCGTCTGTCCGTCTGTCTGTCTGTCAAGACCCTTTTTCTCAAGAACGCGTGGAGGTATCAAGCTGGAATTTATATTAAACTAGCTGCGCCCCACGGTTTCACCCTCGTAAATGTCGATCCCGTGGGAATATTGGGATAAAAAGTAGCTTATATATTAATCCAGGGTGTCAGCTACCTCCATACAAAATTTTATCAAAATTGGTCAAGCCGTTTGAGCGTGAAGAAGTAACAAAAATATAAACACACACACACACTCACAAACTTTCGCCTTTATAATATTAGGTCCTTACATATGAAATTGGCGTTTTTCGTACTGGCCACTTTAATCACGAATTTCTCCTCTTTGGTAAGGAATTCCAAATTCAAATTTGTACAGCTATTTACTCATGTATTTGTGCTTCGATGACCGTCATTCATTTGTTTTTTTTCTTCTGTTTTTTCTGTTTGCGTCACTCATTTTACAAAATGGAAAATTTAAAATATCGCATTATTTACGAGTACGAGTTCCGCCGTGGCACTAGTGCTGCGGAAACGACTCGAAGGGTGAATGATGTGTATGGCGGTCATGTTGCAAAAGAAAACACAGTTCGTTTTTGGTTCCAACGTTTTCGTTCTGGAAATTTCGACCTGCAGAACAAGCCCCGTGGACGGCCTGAGACCCAAGTTGATAATGGAGAATTGAAGGCTATTGTGGAAGCGGACCCATCGCAAACCACGTCCGAGTTAGCTGCAGGCTTCGATGTGATGGAAAAGCTAGCGGCTAAACAACCAAGGCTGGTCAATCGCTCCACGCCACTGCTGCTTCACGACAACGCCAGACCACACACTGCGCAACAGACGGCTACCAAATTAGAAGAGCTTGAATTGGAATGTCTTAGACATCCTCCGTACTCCCCGGACCTTGCTCCAACAGATTACCATTTTTTTCGCAATTTGGATAACTTTTTGCAAGGGAAAAAATTCAACTCCGATGGGGCAGTCCAAATCGCCTTCAAAGATTTTATTGATTCCCGTCCGACTGGTTTTTTTAGTAAAGGGATCAATGAACTACCTATAAGATGGCAAAAGTGCATTGAAAACAATGGTTCATACTTTGATTAATTAAATATATTATATTAAAAAATATTCGACTTTTTGTTCCTTCCATACAAAACGCCAATTTCATATGTAAGGACCTAATATTAGTGTGATACTCAAGTCTACTGTCCCTTAGAGTTTAGAAAAATTCCCCTCAAGCGTCGAGTGTACATAAGGGAAAGTGCTCGAAACGTCAATGGTACACCAAGTGTACACAACAGAGTCAGTGTTCATTCAATTGTCATTGTCATTGTTAAAACAATGACTTTACTGCGTCCATTCAACTACTCCGACGCGTAGGGTGTTTCGACAGGTAGTCGGGCAATTGTGTGAAAGGTTAACGTACCTCTACTTCATTCGTCCTTTTAGAACCTTCTCCCTTATCATGTCTTAGTCTATCAAGTACCGGTGCTTTCGGCTGTGGTGTCTTGTAATCGTAGTCTTCATCATCAGAACCTTCACCACTGTCTGCCTTGCCCCCTGTCTGCTTTTGTATTACTATGCATCTGGAAGAAAGGTCAAATTCACTGTTAGAATAGTTTAGTTCCAATATAAGAAACGTTCCGTTATAGCTACCAATGGTTGGATTTGGGTAGACCCGGTTCCAATATAATTAACCAATGGTATTTGGTAGATAATCAGCCTACAACGTTCCCACTGCTGGGACACAGGCCTCCTCTTAGTGAGAGGGAGTGGGCTGTAATCTACCACGAGGTCTCAATGCGGGTTGGTAGATGTCATATGTCTTAGAATTTTCTTCAAGATGTGGTGGGTCCTTCACCGTTTTGAGAGCAGTGGTGATGGAATAATTTACACAAAATAAAGCGCATGTCTGGGTTCGAACCTACGATCTACAACTCGTAAGTCGCGGCTGTTACCTCTGGGCCACCACTGCTTGTGATGATAACTGGTAATAGTGTATAATAATAGTTGGTCAATAGTAAAATTGCATTTGGAAAACTTCGTCAAGTCTTCTCGTCGCCTATCCCGCAGTGTTTGAAGACTAAGGTCTTCAACCAGTGCGTCCTGCCCGTCATGACAGTGCCGAAACATGGACACTGACGGTCGGGCTGGTCCACAAATTCAAGGTTGCTCAGCGCGCTATGGAGCGAGCTATGCTCGGAGTCTCTTTGAAGGATAAAATCAGTAATGAAATTATCCGGAAAAAAACCGGAGTTACATAGCTTGCAGAGTTAGCAAACTGAAGTGGCAGTGGGCTGGCCATGTTTGTCGAAGGACCGATGGCCGGTGGAGTAGAGACCGCGTATCGGCAAGCTTAGTGTGGGACGCCCCCCAGCTAGATGGACCGACGAACTAAAGAAGGTGGCTGGGGTAGACTGTATGCGGAAGGCGGAGGACAGGGTGCTGTGGCGCAGTTTGGGAGAGGCCTATGTCCAGCAGTGGACTGCGATAGGCTGAGTTGATTTGATTGAATAGTAAAATACTGGTATTCAGCTGCATACAGTTAGACTGGAAGCTGACTCCAAAAACAGTTGGGTAGAGGCTAGGCAGATGATGATGAGTAAACCATTACCTGTCGTTTGTTAAAAACTACTTAGTATTGTAACTAACCTCTTCTGTCTGGAGACCTTTTCCAGTGCAAATGCTTCTGTAATAAAATAAAGTAACTCAAAGACAATATAACATAATATCAAGCCTGAATTCCTCGAAGGAGTAGGCAGGGAGAACATGGCAGAAAGTTCACATATACAGGTGGTCAAAAAGTCGTGGATCAAAGGAAATAGGGAGATAAAGCAGGTTATTTCCAATGCGTTTAAAGTGAGAAATAATTTTTAGTAACGCTTTATGGTAGAAAAAGTCATGCGGCGCCAACCCGAAAATAAAGGAATAGCATTTATTAGTACTTAGAGAATCCCCAGCATAGGGGATCGTAGTGGAACGTTGAGTGCTGTGTAGTCCCCTAGGGGACTGGTCTAGGGGATTTTAGTGGAACGACTCGAAATAAATTGGGATAGGGGCAGGAGAATATGAGGTATACAGAATGTTCGGCAGAACGTTGAACACACGAAAATGGCAGATAGGTGCGGTCGTCTGCTACCTACCCAGCCCAAAAAAAATACCTAGGCCCCATAGTTTTTATTTTTTATAGCCAATTTTACTATTTGCGCCAAACAATAATTTTAGATGAATCTACCAATAGTCGAGACAAAAACAAAAAAAAGTGTTGCCAGTTTCGTCTATTCTACATAAAGTTATAGGCCTTCAAAGTTTTAAAACCCATGAATTTCTGTATAAAAAGAAATAAAAAAAAACTACGGATGGGGCCTGGGCAATTTTTTTTTGGGCTGGGTAGGTAGAAGACGACGCCATCTATCTGCCATTTTCGTGTGTTCAACCTTCTGCCGAACACCCTGTATAAAACTTACCACTGTCTAACAAAATTATTATCACAAAAGAAAACACGAAGTATCGACTCATTCTTAACGAAATGTAGGAAAACTAACGGAAATGACGATATTTATACAAATTGGTTGCAAAATAAACTCGTATGGGTAAATATTACACATTCATACATAAAATTGTTTGCGAGTTTGTCCAATTTTAGTCTATTATGTGATGCCAGCACATCAAGCTACTACAATCTGTCAAATTTCTATAATAGATTTTCAACTTTATTGCTAAAGGTACACGTATCAAATCGGAAAGGGATCGTCACCGTATCGCCTATCGCCTCGCCATCAAACAGGCGTCAACCTAACGTAAGCACGTAACTGAAGAGGATCAGAAGCTCCCATACGTCGACTCGGCTACGGCTAGGCGACGCCGCGCTTACGACTCGCCGACCGCTGGTTGATGGTGCAGCAAGCAGGCCGGAGGGGTGAGAGGGGCAAGGGTGGACGAAGAGACGTAAGCTCGGGTACTGCGAGACGTAAGCACGGGGACAACGAGCCGTAAGCGCGGGGACGACGAGCCGTAAGCGCGGGGACGACGAGCCGTAAGCGCGGGGACGACGAGCCGTAACGCACCGCGCCGCGGTTCGTGAGCTTGTCCCGAGTTGAGGTGATTACGTTACGATTCCGATTAGTGTGCGTTGCAGTAGGGAGTTTCATGCAAAGAATACTGAACGGCTCGAGTTGATACGGTGCCGATCCTTTTCCGATTTGATACGTGTGCTTCGACCTTAAAGCATTAGGTTCAAGGTTGATAGGGAAAATTTGACAGTTTCGGGTAACTTGATGTGCTGGCGTGTGTACTACAGCAGAATGAAGACCTTTTTCATGCCGAGTAGGATTGAATATTGATCTCCATGCCACTGGCGGACTAAGAGGGGGCGGTAAGGGCGGTCCGCCCCTAAACCCTGGTCCAGTGGGGGCCCCAATTCTTAATAAGGTACTTTTTAATCCCAAACAATGTGAAAATAATTATGTTCAGTAAGCAGTACTTCGAGTTGGAGGCCCCGTATGCAAAACATAAATGTCGGGTGCTAAAACTTTTCGAGCTCGCTTCGACCGCTCACTTATTCCTAAGACTTTTTGCATAAATAAGCCGACAAAGGAACTTCTATTTCCGTACGAATACGAATGTTCAAAATAAACCTGACCGAGTATTCAAAAACTTTTCAGAAAACGGTCAAAAAGTTGGTTTTTTAAAGCAGTGTATTTTGACCTAAAAAAAAAATTTTATTTTCAATTCTTTTTTTTAATACAGTGATGGAACTCAAATCATAATTAAATATACACTAATGCATTAAAAGGCCGCAATGGTACGTTATGGTATTTGGGAAACCGCGCACTATGTTGCTTATTAAATAATTTTTTGTTTTTATAAAAACAGACATAATCAGTATTTTAACTTGTATATAAAATGGTTCATGTTTTCTTTCACGCGCTAATGTATGCGGGTGGAAAATTATATGCTTCGCAATCCATAATGTTTAAAATAAAAAATGTAGATAAAAGTTAAACTACGCTTGTCGCGGTAGGTCCGTGGATGGGTGACAATCTTTACATACCAAGACCCCTACGTGCCTCGGAAAGCACGTTAAGCCGTTGGTCTCGGCTGTCATTCATAGATCTTTGGCAGTTGTTACGGGTAGTCAGAAGCCCGAAAATCTGACAACCAGTCTTACCAAAGGGTATCGTATTATCCAGTAAATGGGTTGTGGATATCAGATAGTCGCTCCATGTAAAATACTGGTATTCAGCTGCATGCGGTTACACTGGAAGCCGACCCCAACATAGTTGGGAAAAGGCAGGCGGATGATGATAGTGGTGTGAAATAAATTACACAAAATAAAGCAGTGAAAAATACATACGAACTCTTTAAACGGTGAAGGAAAACATCGTGAGGAAACCGGCATGTCCTAGAACCAAAAATTCGAACACGTGTGATATCTATCAATCGGTTCCCTATCCATTTGCATATAATTTTAAGACCTAATATAATTTGGCATACTTTTGTTTCTCCTAATTATATTTTCGCATAACATTATTTACGCTAACAGCTTACGCATAATTTTTATAAGCATGTTTTTTTTTAATCTCAATAATGATTAAGCATAAAGCATAGCATGCTCGTTTTATTTCTAACGACGTCAAGCCGACGGGGCCCCGCTGCGCGGGGCTCCTATTTCTGTCTGCATGGTTTAAAGGAACCTAACCAAACCGAACCTCGGGGTGCCCCTAACGTAGTTTAGTATTATGCGAATTATATTTATGCCAAAACAAATAAGACTTAAAGATAATTATGCCAACATAAACTTTATACCAAAAAAAATATGGCAAAGTGTTAATATGCCAAAAAAAATATGGCCAATTGTTAATATGCCAAAACAAATTATGCCAAAGTATATTACGAAAAGAAGGGATCCCCCTATCAATCCGCAGTGGACCGCGTGGTGGATAATGGCCCCCTTCCTCTCACAAAGACGCGGCCTGTGTCCCAGCAGTGGGATCCTTATAGGCTGATTATGCTCAAGAAACACCATAATTATTTTTTTTCCTTTTAAAGCGGCCTTGTAATACAACTTCAAGAAATTGTACTGTAGCGTGGCAAAAATAGCTTGAGCTCTCCCCCTTCCCTTGTTTCAAGTAATTCGTTCGGAATGGAGGTAGAACTATGAGATGTGAGGGGTCAGGGTATGTTGGATGGATCTTAATGAGTCGTTCATTATGAGGGTTATAGTTCAAGTGACTTATCAACGCGGTTTGATAAGGGAATTAGTAGGGAAGTGGCATATGTGCGGAATTTAAAAATATGTGGATTTATTTTTTGTTTCTGATGTTATGGCTACGTTTTTTTTGGACTTTGGTGTTATATGGACATCAAAGGACATTATTCAAGGGTCGAACATATTATGCCCAAAAATTAAAGAGCCGGCTAGAAAAAAAGTTTTCTTATCTATACAGGGTGTCCCTGGAAGTATGGATCAAATCAAATAGGGCTGTGGACAAGGTCATTCCCAAACTTTGTAACTCTGAGAATGTCGGTGATTTTTTTAACGGTTTAAAAGTTATAACCAATTTTTATGTTTTTCAGTCACTTCGCATAGTGCTCAAAGATAAAAATCATGAAAAAAAAACTATCAGGGCTATCTAAAACAATTAAATTGAAGTTTGGAAATCACCTTGCCCACGCCCCTATTCGATTTGATCCATACTTCCAAGGACAGCCTGTATATATAAAATTCAAAGTCCTGACTGACTGATATATCAACGCACAGCCTAAACCGCTGGTCCTAGAGACATGAAATTTGGAGGGCGTGTTAGACTGGAATCCGATCCCGGCACAGTTGGGAAAAGGCTAGGTAGATGATGATGAGGGTTAGTAAAAAACAAAAAAACGAGTGTGCTTATGACCACACGACTGAAACTGAAACTTCAAACGTATTTGGCTATGAGAGGAAGAGAGAAAGAAAATGTTCGCGCGCACTGCTTTCTCTTGCTTATATCCCCCACTCAACTCCCGTTCGCCTCGCCCGATCACACTTTTCGTAACGCTTACATCACGCGTTCGCCAGCTTACTCCCCAAGTCAAGCGTGCGTAAAGAAGTTTCACTTCAAAAAGGCAAATGACCTAAACAAAAAATTTTTTTCAACAATAAGTTGGCGAGGAATAAAAATCCACATTTAAGACTTACGCCACTTTTCCCACCACTACGAACACAGAGTCATTTAAGTGGCGATGTTCAAACACATTACACAGTGGACTGTGATATAATAATAATGATTAATAACATTTATTATTATTAATAATAATAATAACAGCTCCTGCAGTGAGAGTGTTAAACTCAGTGTGAAAGTGAAATTAATATGTAAGTGCACTCTTTATTTTAGTGTCAAGTTTCCAAGTGTTGGTATTTAGGCATCACCCAAAAATAGGATATGGCGCTGGATATACGGGTCGGTAACCTCGGTTGTGTAGTTTACTTATTATTTCGTGTCGGCACGAGATGTCATCATCATCATCAGCTCGACTTCATCCATTGCATTGGCTACTTCATCATCATCTGCCTAGCCTTTTTCTAACTATGTTGGGGTCGACTTCCAGTCTAACAGAATGCAGCTGAATACCAGTATTTTACATGGAGCGACTGCCTATCTGACCTCCACAACCTAGTAACTCGGTAATACGATACTCCTTGGTAAGACTGGTTGTCAGATTTTCGGGCTTCTGACAACCCATAACGACTGCCAAAGGTCTATGAATGACAGCCGGAACCAACGGCTTAACGTGTTTTTCCGAGGCACGAAGGGGTCTTGGTATGTAAATATTGTCACCCATCCACGGACCAACCGCGACAAGTGTAGCTTAACCTGATCGATCGACTGATATTACTCAGCCACAAACCCTTCCATCATTGGCTACCTACAGGTTGTAAAAAGACACATCATGACATCACATACCCGTCAACTGCGTATTCTGTACATCGAACTAAGTAACATTGCATAAAAATAATTGCTGGTAAACGACTTTCATTTTTGGTGTAAACTGTTTGCGTTAGTGTGCAAAGTTATGCTGATTTAGACAGGATAAGTAACTAACTCCAAACTCAAATTTTCTTGTATCCAAAGAAAAGTACATTTACATGATTTTGTATGAAAAATCAAAATGTAGGCAAGTCAGTGCTGACCCGATATTTACCTAGTGTAAATTGAATCTGACTCCAAATGGTGATGAGCAGTGGTGATCAAGTGGTAATGGCCGCGACTTACGAGTTGTAGGTCGTAGGTTCGAATCCAGACAGGCGCTTTACTTTGTGTAAATTATTTCATCACCACTGCTCTCAAAACGGTGAAGGAAAACATCGTGAGGAAACCGACATGTCCTAGAACCAAAATTCGAAGACATGTGACATCTGCCAACCCGCATTGGGCCCGCCTGGTGGATTACGGCCCACTCCCTCTCACCGAGAGGAGGAGGCCTGTGTCCCAGCAGTGGGAACATTATAGGCTGATTATGTTATGAGTACTGACTCCACTGACTCCAAATTCAATTTACACTAGGTAAATATCGAGTCAGCACTGACTTGTCTCGAGTTTGGAGTAAGTTACTTATCTTGTCTAAATCAGCCTATGGGTGCATGCAACGGTACAAGTGTCGTAGGGGTATTTAGAGCTGTGTTATAAAATTAAAAACTTGATTTCGTAAAAAAAACGTCAGTAAAACTTGGAATTTTGACCTTCAATATAGCCAGAAGGTTCCCAGTTATGGTCCGGAACAAAATAATTACAATGACGGGGAGCAAAGTGACTCTCGGCTTCTTTAAGTGGGTTTTAACACCCGTTGTATGAGGCGCGGTGGCTTTGACAAATACTGAACACAGGCGTCCCAATTTTAAGTACCATACTTGGAAGAAATGCGGTCGGAGAGACTTTTGAATAAGCCTAAGTAAAACGTCATAATTCGAGGTTTGGCTCTCGCCTATATCCTCCTCCAATATTCGACCAATTTAAAAGATATTTCATAATCTGAAGAAGCATAATATTTTGTTAAAAATGAGCTAAGACTTTTACCTCTAATTAAAAGTGTCAACATTGTGACTCGACTTAATTTAGTACGGTGAAAAATCTTCTTTGTTTATAATAACTTTGACCATTTTGTAGAAAATTCAGAAGTTGCGGCTTCAGATGAAATGCGGGCGGAGAGACTTTTGAAAAAGCTTAACTGATAGTCATAATTCGAGGTTTGGCTCTCGCCTATTTCCTCCTCCAATATTGGATCAATCTAAAAGATATTACATAATCTGAATAAGAAGGATAGATATACTGTGTCCCTATGTTTTTCTTTTTTAGTTGTCAAATTTGTAAACAAGGCCTCTGTCAACCAGTGGCGTGCATTGGTTTTCAGAATAGGTAGACACTAGGCCGGGTCTAGTCTAGGCAAACGCGGCCACAGAAAAAAAAAGTGACGTCAAAACTGTGGTTATTTGAGTACCTAAGGATGATAAATTGCGAAGATCGAACGTCATGGTATTACGGGTGAAACGTACGTATTTTTAATTTTGTCGTATTAACTTGAGCGAGTAAAGACCAATGACAATGTGCGAATAATACGGGAGCCGAGTAGGCCGTCTGGCGACTGCCTACTGCCGCGCGTGTTTGTATGAAGATTTTTTTTTTGTTAGGTATGATAATTTAGTGAGTTTCTTAATTACTGTGGGGCACACACACTAAAATGTAATTTACAGGCTGTAAAATGTAATTGACAGGCTTATGTTGATGTATCGAGGTAGGCACTGCTTATATGCTTAAATGCAATGCACGCCACTGCTGTTGACAGCGGTTCAAATCGACATTTTTTAGGGTTTTAGTGCTTACACAAAACCTCGAATTATGACTCTTTACTTAGGCTTTTTCAAAAGTCTCTCCGACCGCATTTCCTCTTAAGAGGCATGCGCTAAGGGAGCCCACGAAATTCAAAATTTCGTACGTTATTTGCAGGTCAGTGTCGGGTTGTATGTTGATTATACGATTCGCGACCATAATAAATATGGCTTTAAATAATTAAAATCATTGGAATCAGCAATAAAACTCCTTCACGGCCATATACAGGGTGTCCCAAAACTCAACGTCAAGCCGAAACGGGGTGACAGGATTGATCATAACCATCACGAGAAAAATCTGAAAAAAAATCTATCCCATGCAGTTTGAAAATTATGGGCATTTTAAGAAAAACCTAGAAATTTGATCAAACTGTACCATTTTTCGGTTATTGTGGTTATTATTTTTTATTTTTGTTCATTTGAACTTTAGAAACGTAATCCTAAATAACATTTCTAGAATCCCAATAAAAAATAATGACACAATTGCCTTAAGTTCCCGAGAATTGAGACTATTTGTTAAACTACGAATTTAAAATTTTCAAGATTCGTCGACTTTGACAGGCCCTCCTATAAAAAAAATGTACTAGAGTGCCTTGGCAAGTAGCATTAAAAGTTGGCGCATTTAATCAGAATTCTAAAATGGTACAATACTTGTTAGTTCCATACAATAGAAAAGAGTAAAAAAATTAAAACCTCAAGTAACCCGATTTTTGCTATCAGATTTTACTCAGTTAAAATGTTTTTAATTCGCACAAGCTCTAGGTAGGTTCTTAATTTTAAGGCAAAATGATGAGAGAGATGGATAATGGGTATGTTTGCCATGAGTGAGCGAGACAGATAGTGACGCCACGCATTGAGACGGAGATGCGTCGTTTAAACGAGTGCGAATGAAACAGATAGATGCTATGGCATCTATCTGTTTCATTCGCACTAGTTTCAGCCAAGCAAATGGCTACGCTACCAGTCCGACACCAACCAGTTAGTACGTTTCGCTCATTCGTCTACTGCGCACGTTCGTATTCGCTTGTGTTGATTTAGTACTGACAACTTTGGCTTCTCTTTTTGGACTTGAATCTTTGTGAATTGGACTTGTTGATAACATACCGGCAACTTTGGCTTCTCTCTGGACTTTTGTGTTGGCATCCTTTTTATCTACCATGCCTACGCGCTACACTTCACAAGAATATGCGAACATGCACCTCATTTATGGGGAATGCAGATGCAACGCAAGTGCTGCCGCTAGACTTTATCGTGAAAGATATCCAAATTTAGAGCGCTACCCGGATCACCGCGTGTTTGTTAATGTGCACCGTTCACTCACAGAGGGCGGCCATTTCCCGAATCAAATACAGGCTGGAGGTAGACCTGTGTTTCCTTTCCAGGAAGAAGTATTGCAAGAGGTCGCACGTGACCGAAGTATTTCCGTACGTGGAATTGAAGAAAGAACGGGAATACCGAAAAGCACTGCTCATCGTATTTTACAAAGAGCCGAAATGCATCCGTTTCACGTACAACGAGTTCAAAGTCTTCTACCTCGAGATTATCAGGAAAGGATTTCTTTTTGTAGAACAATGCTACAGAGGCATAATGAGAATCCCCAATTCATCCAAAAAATTCTCTGGTCAGATGAATCGACATTGAAAAAAGATGGTTACATGAACTTGCACAATTATCACGAGTGGCATGTGGAGAATCCACATTTAATGCGAGAAGATAGATCCCAGTATCGTTTTAAAGTAAACCTGTGGACCGGAATTTTAAACGGTAAAATTATTGGGCCTATTGAACTGCCTGAGAACTTGAATGGAACTAATTACCTACATTTTTTAAGAGAAGATTTACCAACCCTGTTAGAGGACGTACCACTAGCAGATCTTCGCGACATGTGGTTTCAACAAGATGGCTGCCCAGCGCATTTCGCAGTGCAAGTAAGAGATTTCCTTGACCAGGAATATCCGGGAAGGTGGATTGGACGTTCGGGCACTATCTCGTGGCCCGCCCGTTCACCAGATTTAAATCCCCTGGATTTTTTCTATTGGGGAGTTCTCAAAGAAAAAGTTTACTCAAAGCCCATTGAGAACGTAGCCGACCTGCGTGAACGCATTTCTCAAGCAGCTGAGGCGATCAACTCTCGAAGATATGCCCGACTAATAAGTAGATCTTTTTTAAGAAGATGTAGGGCTTGTATTGAGGCTGATGGTAAACAATTTGAACATTTATTGTAATAAAAAACGTTATTTCTCTATCATCAGACTTTTATTCCAACAAACCTAATTATTTTACTAATTTTACTAACTTTTTTTCACTTTGGTAAAAGTGGCGTCACTATCTGTCTCGCTCACTCATGGCGAACATACCCATTATCCATCTCTCTCATCATTTTGTCTTAAAATTAAGAACCTACCTAGAGCTTGTGTGAATTAAAAACATTTTAACTGAGTAAAATGAGATAGCAAAAATCGGGTTACTTGAGGTTTTAATTTTTTTACTCTTTTCTATTGTATGGAACTAACAAGTATTGTACCATTTTAGAATTCTGATTAAATGCGCCAACTTTTAATGCCACTTGCCAAGGCACTCTAGTACATTTTTTTTATAGGAGCGCCTGTCAAAGTCGACGAATCTTGAAAATTTTAAATTCGTAGTTTAACAAATAGTCTCAATTCTCGGAAACTTGAGGCAATTGTGTCATTATTTTTTATTGGGATTCTAGAAATGTTATTTAGGATTACGTTTCCAAAGTTCAAATGAACAAAAATAAAAAAGAATAACCACAATAACCGAAAAATGGTACAGTTTGATCAAATTTCTAGGTTTTTCTTAAAATGCCCATAATTTTTAAACTGCATGGGATAGATTTTTTTTCAGATTTTTCTCGTGATGGTTATGATCAATCCTGTCACCCCGTTTCGGCTTGACGTTGAGTTTTGGGACACCCTGTATACACCGTGTTCTTTACGATATCCATAAACTTTGTCAAAGGCTTCTATAGCTTTTATAAATTAAATCTATCAAAGGAAGTACTACTTAAAAAGGCTTCGTTACAAAGATATTTATAATTTCATTTAGTGAAATTTAATTGACCACGCAGTAAGAAAGGGTCTGAACTCAGTTTTGAGAAGTTGCAGCCCGCCAAATCTTATGAATGAAAATACGTCATCGCTGCCAATTCGGATAAAGAGACATGCATATCGGGCGATTTACGTCAAGGTATTTAGTTGATATGTAAATTAACAAAAAATAATAATTAATTAATGTGTCCATAGTGAAAAATGCTTATTTCCATAGTCTGAACATCTTGTCGAAGTTTATGTACTCGTATATCGTCCGGAACACGGTGTATAGCTACCATACAGATGTTATAAGGAGTAATATAACGATACCTTAATCCGCAAACCAGCCAACTCCATTTTGCTATAGTTTACAGGAGACACTTAAAACTTTCTAGTTTTTATTTCGACTAAAAAACGACATCATAATATTTTTTTTGACAAAAATGGAGTTGGCTGGTTTGCGGATTAAGGTATCGTTAAGCTACTTTTTGTCCCGAAACCATGTTCCCGTAGAATAATTTCCCACATTCACGCGGGCGAAGCCGCGCGCTGAAACTAGTTATGCAATATATTTAGTAAACAATCTTGTTTCTCTTTCAGAATAACCACAAAATGTATTGTATGATCTTCTTCATTTTGATTGGTAAGTAATAAAGATTATTATTTAAAATATTCAGTTTGTCAATAAACCATACTTCCATACTATCACTAATATTTATTATAAATTCGAAAGTAACTCTATCTGTCTGTATGTTACCTTTTCACGCCTAAACCACTGAACGGATTTTGATAAAATTTGGCAGAGAAGTAGATTGCATCCCGGGGAAGGACATAGGATAGTTTTTATCTCGATATTCCCACGGGATCGACACTTATGCAGGTGAAACCGTGGGGCGCAGCTATTAAACTATAAAAAGCATAACATCCGCAAGAAAACTTGAAATTAAACCTTAGTTTATTTTATGCATCATAACAATTTATTAAAAACTGCCTCAGTGGTTACAAGCACGACTGCCGACCATGGAGTCCTGGTGGGTCCTGGGTTCGATTCCCAGCCGGGTAGAGCGTTATCGGATTTTTCCATTAAAATTGTGATCTTTCTGTGCGAGTCATAATCACACTTTATATAATATAATCGCACTAATATTATAAAGGCGAAAGTTTGTGAGTGTGTGTTTATATGTTTGTTACTTCTTCACGCTCAAACGGCTGGACCAATTTTGATAAAATTTTGTATTGAGGTAGCTGACACCCTGGATTAACATATAGGCTACTTTTTATCCCAATATTCCCACGGGATCGAAACTTATGCTGGTAAACCGCGGGGCGTAGCTAGTTTGCAATAAATATGTACTTTCTTTTTCTCACTTTATCCATTAATCTTTTACTTTCCAGCATCCATAACTGCCTCAAACACTCTTAACACTGGTCTGAAGCTGCTCTTTCCTCAAGAACATAGAGAGTACGTCTTCGTACTGAAGAGTAACGTATCTACCGGGACCTGGAACCCTCGGAAGAGCACCACGTATTGGCAGCTGGAGGGGAACCTGCATATCCAGGTGTATGACAACTTTACGAAGGCTAGGTTGTCGTTGGATGAGCTGGAGGTGAGGATAATATTTATTGATGTAATTTTTGGCGAATATAAGTGGTCACCTGCCACCTAGGTTGGTTGTTAAACCTTTAACCGATACGTTTTTATGTCAAAATATTGAAAGATAAATATTGGGATGCATGAAGACGCCTTCTCGTGTAGCGCAGTTTGTTCCGCCAGTTACTCAACTGAACGCTCGCACTCGGCGCATCCTGGACAGTGAAACCCAACACCTTATCTGACTGGCCAATTCTTCCCTTGGTGGCTAAAGTAAACTGGTTATCTAGGACTATGGAAAAACTATAGCCCCTGCTTGACCGATGTTCTATATAAGTTACACAGATAAAATGGCAGGGGGTGACTTGGACACTCAATAATGGGCCCCCGGAAACGGTCGCTAGCACATAGTGACGTAGCGACAGGGGGGCAACATGTCCTGAGGTGCTTATGAGGAGTGGAGGGGTATTCCACGGCTATCAGGACAATCCCGGAAGTACGGTCAAGATCCCTACCAGCATGTTACTGGAACACTTCCTTCCTCCGAGCACGTTTGCTCTTGCGAATCTCCACTCAAGCCGGCCAATAAAGGCAAGAATGAGGTGAGGAACAAGACTTCTACCGGGAGATAGGGTCTGTGGGGTCGCTACTGCCCAACAGCTCGCCACATGCTTCCCTGCGGGTTTCTGTATCTCTCTTGGTCTGATTCCTCACCCTAGACCTGTTCCGGCAAAGGAAACTCTTCCGGCACAGGCCTAGTGACTTTAATCATTATTATGGTTTCTTAATTTTCAGAAAACCGTATGCTGTACCAACAACGGCTCTGTGCGTGATTTGGAAACATCTGACGATCAAGTCTTGCAAGACCCTTGGGAACTGGAGTATCAGGTACCTATTAATAATAATAATGCCATTACAACCAGTAATAAAGAGTTGAAATTAGAATTGTCTGTATACAGGTTGAAATTGAATTCATGGGCATCCTTTTAAGGGGTCATTGTAATCATCATTATGAACAACTTTTACTATGGGACCAAGACTGAAATTGCGAATAAAAATCAGCTCTTCCCTACATTTTGACGAGTTATGTGAACATAAATGCAAGGAACAGCTGATTTTTTTTCGCAAGTTTAGGTTTAGTCCCATAGTAAAAGTTGTTCGTAATGATGACTACAATGACCCCTTAAAAGGATGCCCATGAATTAAATTTCACCTTGTATAATCTATAATCATACTTCACACTAATATTATAAAGGCGAAAGTTTGTGAGTGTGTGTGTGTGTTTATATGTTTGTTACTTTTTCACGCTCAAACGGCTGGACCAATTTTGATGAAGTTTGGTATAGAAATAGCTTGAGTTCCGGAAAAGGACATAGGGTACTTTTTATCCCGATATTCCCACGGGATCGAGACTTATGCGGGTAAAACCGCGGGGCGCAGCTAGTAATATTATAAATGCGAAAGTGTGTGTGTCTGTTACCTCTTCACGCTTAAACCGCTGAACCGATTTGTATGAAATTTGGTATAGAGATAGTTTGAGTCCCGGGTAAGGACATAGGATAGTTTTTATCTCAATATTCTTATAGGATCGAAACTTATGCGGGTAAAACCGCGGGGCGCAGCTAGTAATATTATAAATACGAAAGTGTGTCTGTCTGTTACCTCTTCACGCTTAAACCGCCGATCCGATTTAGATGAATTTTGGTATAGAGATAGTTTGAGTCCCGGTAAAGGACATAGAATAGTTTTTATTCCGATATTCCCATGGGATCGAAACATACGCGGGTGAAACCGCGCGCAAATAATAAAAAGATTACGTCAGAGAAGTATGTAAACAAATAAATAATAATAAACATCGTAATTTGGGAGCAGTTAATAGACATTTAATGTAGTTATGCCGTTAATGAGGTGCCAGGGAAGCCACATGTGCAGAAGGAATCATTGCCAAACTACCTAGTCTTCAACGTAGTCTTTAATCTTATAATAATGCGTCATGCGATGGGTCAGACGTACTTAACAACGTATAAGTGATGATACACACTTGTGGCAATTTAAGGTGAATGTGACATGGTAGACCGCGAAATTGAAATTTTCTTACGTTTTTTGCAATTTGAAGATCAGTGTCAGGTTGTATCTTGA
The DNA here is from genome assembly GCA_945859645.1 of Amphipoea oculea. Taxonomy (NCBI): domain Eukaryota; kingdom Metazoa; phylum Arthropoda; class Insecta; order Lepidoptera; family Noctuidae; genus Amphipoea; species Amphipoea oculea. The sequence goes on along the minus strand of OX243891.1, from coordinate 9,150,102 downwards.
TCCAAATATGATTCGCGCCTATAATAGACATGTATTTACAGAATCATAGTCATTAGAATAATTAATATATCTCTTTAAGTTAGATTTCTACCATAAACACTTTTCCATACGAGATTTGTTCTTAACGGTAGAAATCTAACTTAGAAAGATGTATTAATGATTCTAATTATTATAATTCTGTAAATACGTACCGGTTATAGTCGCGAATCATATTTTGATCAAGATACAACCTGACACTGACCTGAAAATTGCAAAAAACGTAAGAAAAATTGAATTTCGCGGGCTACAACTGCGCATTCACTTTAATAGCACCTATTTAATTCATCTATTCGTTACAGTTTGGTGGACTTATCCAGTAGTTAATACAAAACTACCATATTAACAGTTTTTCTCTTTTATTGCTGCAATCAGCGATTATTTTTACCCGACTGCGCCAGAAGGAGGGTTATGTTTTTCGCCAGTATGTATATATATGTCACCGGAAAATAACAAGAACCGCAAATTTATAAATTTCCTAGGAAATTTATAAACTTCCGTAGGATTCTAAACGAGAGATAAATTGTATTATTTTACGCTCACATTTTCGCAAATTGTTAAATTTGCGACGCCTCGTGGTAAATTTATAAACTAACGGATATCCATTCGTAAGATTCTAAACGCTTCGACCAATCACAGAAGACATTTAATTTTACGCTTTTTTAAAATACGGAAAATAACACACTGCTCTCTGATTGGTCGATGTTGACAGTGGCAATGGTTGTGTCCATAGACTTAGGTACAATTATGGGTCTAGTTTAGTAACCTTAGCAAAATATAACTATTTTCACAGTTCTAACACAGTTACAACATTAAAAAAATTACAAAAACACACGAACAAATGGTTTGTTTATGTTCCATGGCGATCAATGGCGGTGGAGAGGAAGGAGAAGGAACACGTGACATATTCAACCAATCAGAGCGCACATGGCGTTTGGTTATTGCTTACTTATTATTTTACGCGTGAGTTCGGTAAGTTTATCAATTTACGAAAATGTGGGCGTAAAATAATACAATTTATCTCTCGTTTAGAATCCTACGGAAGTTTATAAATTTCCTAGAAAATTTATAAATTTGCGGTTCTTGTTATTTTCCGGTGACATATACATACCATTATTATAGTTTTAAACTCAAATGGGTCCCGCCTGTTTCCAACTTATATTTAATTTAAATGGGCTTGTTTTTAGGTTAAGTAGATAGTTTTAGTATAATTTTTTTAATTACTTTTTTGATTTAATTCTATTCGGAAAACTTACAGCTAATTTAAACAGTGCTCTTAAACAATATGCATTTGAAAGACATTTACAAGTTTCCACTGATAAACACTTGAAACAAAAAATACAACAAAAAAAGGTCGGTACAAAATAATTAAAACATAAATTAGGAAACACTAAAACACGATCGATTAATAGGTACAATCTAAAAACCATTCTGACACAAACGATTAATTTTCCATAAAAAAACCTTTTCACCAACAAATGCTTAAGCCGAGAAAAACTGGTATTTATTGAAATATAATAATGCTAGCTGTGCCCCGCGGTGTTACCCGCATAAGTCTCGATCCCGTGGGAATATCGGGATAAAAAGTATCCTATGTCCTTTCCCGGGACTCAAGCTGTCTCTATACCAAATTTCATCTAAATCGGTTCAGCGGTTTGAGCGTGAAGAAGTAACAAACATATAAACACACACACACTCACAAACTTTCGCCTTTATAATATTTATTATTGTGATTAAGTATAGATTGATTAAAAGAGGAACAGCATACAACCAGGAACACATTGTTGTCTGCCCGGTTGGCTATTTACAGCTCTCTTGAACATAACCACAGAGGGTATTTTCGCCTGAAATAATTTTACTGCTTTCAACTTCAATGAAGTAGCACCAATATGTTTTATTTTTCAGGAAAATGGCTACATCGAATCAATATACGTGGGCCATCAGGAGCCAGCCTGGTCTGTGAATCTAAAGCGAGCTATATCTATCAACTTCCAATTGACTAAGAACACTGGAACCTACTCTGTGAATGAGGTTAGTTGAGTTGTTTTAACTGATAAACCAGTGGCGTGCATTGGTTTTCAGAATAGGTAGGCACGAGACCGGGTCTAGTCTAGGCAAACGCGGTCACTAATCAGAAAAAAAGTGAGGTCAAAAGTGTGGTTATTTGAGTAGCCATGCCTACTTAGGGGTGATAAATTGCGAAGGTCGAACGTCATGGGTATTACGCGTGAGACGTATGTATTTTTATTAACTTGAACGAGTAAAGACCAATGACAATGTGCGAATAGTACGGGAGACGAGTAGGCCGTCCGGCGACTGCCTACTGCCGCGCGTGTTTAGTATGAAGATTTTGTTTTTTGTTAGGTATGATAATTTAGTGAGTTTCGTAATGGTGGGGTTCTCACACTAAAATGTAATTGACAGGCCTATGTTGATATATCGAGGTAAGCATTGTTTATATGCCTATATGCAATGCACGCCACTGTGATGAACGTATGTGCGGACGCTGCATGTTGGTGGTCAGGATACCCGTTGAAGCCGTGGGGTGCTGGCTGGCTGGGCGACTCGCAGCAAAAGCTTGCGGGTGTGATGAAGATGACGTCACGCTGAAGTATTTGCACGAAGGCTGACGATCACGCCGGTGTCACCAGTAAAGAATAGAGGTATGAGGAACAGGGTGTAAATTTCACTCATCCTCTATAGAAAAGGGAGGATCCTCCAACCAGACGGGCCGTTGTATATACGCTAGTTGTGCAGTAAACTTTGCTTGCGAGATGCAGGATTTTATGTGCCTCTGTTGGAACTGTAGGCTTCTCACTGACGAACTCTCTCGGGTTTTTGGTTATAAGACGGCGGGGACTATTGTGTCTGTTGTAGTAAATACTATTAAATCTAGACATTATATAAAACTTATAACAACTTCAAATATTCCACTTCTTCCAGCCATGCCTCGACGACATATGCGCGATGATATACCTCTCGAAAGGCAACCTCATCAAGAAGTACACCAGCCTCAAGGTGCCGACTGCTAGGAGTCGGAACAGCTGGGCTTCTGTGCCCTGGTCCTCAGCGTACTCTGGAAGAGCTGTGGTGAGTATCCGGTCATTTCAGTGCACTTTGTCATTTCCCCGATTCAGATTTCACCACTAGATTTAACTTACGCATTTGACACCGCACCTTGTAATTTATTTTAGTCATATCTATTCCTAACTTATTTTTATCCTAATCCTAAGTATACAGGATGAAATTAAATTCATGGGCATCCTTTTAAGAGGTTATTGTACTCATCATTATGAACAACTTTTACTATGGGACTAAACCTAAAATCGCGAAAAAAAATCAGCTGTTCCCTTGCATTTATGTTCACATGACTCGTCAAAATGTAGGGAAGAGCTGTTTTTTTTTCGCGATTTCAGGTTTGGTCACATAGTAAAAGTTGTTCATAATGATGATTACAATGACCCCTTAAAAGAATGTCCATGAATTCAATTTCACCCTGTATAATATAATATTATAAATCGATACCTTAATCTGCAAACCAGCCAACTCCATTTTTGTCAAAAAAAATTATTATGATGTCGTTTTTTAGTCAAAATAAAAACTAGAAAGTTTTAAGTGTCTCCTGTAAACTATAGCAAAATGGAGTTGGCTGGTTTGCGGATTAAGGTATCGAAATGCGAAAGTAAGTTTGTTTGTTACCTTTTCACGCCTAAACCACTGAACCGATCATCCTGAAATTTTGCATATACGTTGTCAGGTGTACAGAAACGGACACCCACCGTTCATCTCGAAAAAAAAAATGCTGTTCTCGAGGAAAACAACCATAAAGTTATTATGATAATAGATGGCGCCACGTGCCTTTGTGCGGGTTTCGAAATTTGGGCGCTAATTGTTTATTATATTTAAGTTGAATTCACCTTAAAAATTGACAAAGCACTAGAAGTTTTAATGTCAAGAAGGCACCAGGTGTTTAGATCCCAGTTTTTGGGGATATAGAGGTATGAGGAACAGGGTGTAAAGTTCACTCAACCTCCATAGAAAAGGGAGGATCCTCCGACCAGACGGGTGTTGTGTCTGGCGGGCAACTGCCCAATGAGTCATGTCGGGCTGTTATATATATGCTAGTTGCGGTGTAAACTCTGCTTGCGCAATGCAGGATTTGCGTGACGTCAGTATGACGCGTTGTTCGCATGTGGCGTTGTAGATACCGCTACATCACTCCCCCCCGGAGACCGGAGGTCGATAGTGGGCTTGCGATGCTTGCCAGGCCAGCTGAGGTTCCAGTGAGTCGGAACCGGTTGCCGCATAGTTCACGGTGAGTCGGAACTGTCTGCGAAGATGTCCCCAGTGAGTCGGGGTGGCGCTGCGTTATGCTCCAGTGCGTCAGATGTAGTACAGCGCCGGGTTGAGGCTGGCTGCTGACGTCGACCAGGAGAGAAGGGCTCTGCTTGTAGACCGGCCGAAAGTGCAGTGTGCTGTGCCGAGGTTGCTGATGAGGCTGAGGGTGATGACCAGGCATGCGCGGTCGCTGCATGCTGGTGGTCAGGATACCCGTTGAAGCCGTGGGTGCTGGCTGGCTGGGTGACTCGCCGCTCTAAAGCTTGCGGGAGTGATGATGATGACGTCACGCTGAAGTATTTGCACGAAGGCTGCGCTGACGTTCATGTTCGGGTTCACCAGTATAGAGGTATGAGGAACAGGGTGTAAAGTTCACTCAACCTCCATAGAAAAGGGAGGATCCTCCGACCAGACGGGTGTTGTGTCTGGCGGGCAACTGCCCAATGAGTCATGTCGGGCTGTTATATATATGCTAGTTGCGGTGTAAACTCTGCTTGCGCGATGCAGGATTTGCGTGACGTCAGTATGACGCGTTGTTCGCATGTGGCGTTGTAGATACCGCTACAGGGACATGAAGTTTTGGGGGTCACAAAGTCGTGATCACTAAATGCTACGGCAACATTGTCGTGAAACACACCTCTCGACGTCTCGCTGTACAACGCTGCGAACTACATTTTGCGCGCTCTCTGTTGAGATGATCTCTCTCTCGCAAGACGTCTAGCGGCATGCGAGAGCGAGCTCGTGGGGTGGAGTTCGCTTTATCTCGACAATGTAGCCGTAGCATCAAAGTGGGCTAACGTTACTGAAGATTAAAGAAGTAGGTCCCTATGTTATTTGTGTTCTTGTGTGATATGTTTTCCTTCTTAGTTAGTTTTAATCATGATCTGGCAGTTTGAGTAATTTACGTGGCCTACCCAAATGTCCTTTCTTTGGTATTGTTCGTCGAATCGTTGAGCTCCTCAAGTTCTGAGTTTAGCTGCACGATTTTTGACAAATGCGTGCACTGACTGGATAAGTCCGCTCAATCTGTGTGGTTCTTTCCTCAAAAGACCATTTCAGACACCAATCTACATGGTCTGACCAAGATTTTGTCTGGACTTTAAAAGAGACTGTGACCTCTGAGTTTGTTTCGGCGTTTCTTCTCAGAGTAGTCAGATAGGAATCGCCGACCTCATCTAGCTTAAAAAAAATATGATTGACGTGTAAAAGTATTTGCACAAACCTACTTACAGAAAATAAATCATTTATCATGAATGGTACTTATAGTTTCAAGTTCAAGGCAGATTACTGATCTGTTGTTTATGGCTAAAGAAATAATTTAATTTTCCAGATAGACTCTGTGTCTTCGGCAGAGAGAACGTATGAAGTCGACGATTACAAAGGATTGAGTTCAGTAGAACTGAGAGGAAGTTATCAGTATAAAACACACGACCACATCTTAGCAGTGAATACTGAGTAAGTCAGTTGAATTTTAGCAATCGGAACATAATGTCGTCACTTTTTTAACCGACTTTAAAAAAGGAGGTTCTGTATTCGACCCGTATGTATGTATTTATGTATGTATGTATGTATGTATGTTTGTATGTCCGCGATTATCTCAAAAACTACTGAACCGATTTTGATAATTCTTTCATTAGTGTGATCTACATACTTTCAGAAAGGTTTTAGTATATAAAACATTAGGTAGTTATTCTTATGTACGAAGTTATATGCATAAATGTACTGCATCTCCGGCATTTCTATGCGAATTTTGATGATTCTTCGAGTTGTGTCTTCAATTCTTCAATGCACTAGTGTTAATTGAATTTATGTGGGGTAGGTACAACTAAAAAGTGAAAAATAAAAACTTTTTTACAAAAAAACAACCGACATCAAAAAAAAACACTACAAAGTGAAAAATAACTTTAATTTCGGAAGTCGGTGTCAAAAAACGAAAATGCGGAACCAAAGACACCGACTTCCGAAATTAAAGTTATTTTTCACTTTGTAGTGTTTTTTTTGAAGTCGGTTGTTTTTTTGTAAAAAAGTTTTTTTTATTTATTAACCGACTTTAAAAAAAGAGGTTCTGTGAGGTTATGTTTGTATGTCCGCGATTTTCTCAAAAACTAACTAACCGGTTTTGATAATTCTTTCATTAATGTGATCTACATACTTTCAGCAAGGTTTTAGTATATAATACATTAGGTAATTATACTTATGTACGAAGTTATATGCATAAATGTACTGCATCTCCGGCATATCTATGCGATTTTTGATGATTCTTCTAGTCGGTGTCTTCAATTCTTCAATGCACAAGTGTCAATTGAATTTGTGTGAAGTAGTTACAACTAAAAAGTGAAAAATAAAAACGATTTTACAAATAAAACAACCGACTTAAAAAAAAACACTACAAAGTGAAAAATAACTTCAATTTCGGAAGTCGGTGTCAAAAAAAGAAAACGCAGAACCAACGACGCCGACTTCCGAAATTAAAGGTATTTTGCACTTTGTAGTGTTTTTTTTTTTAAGTCGTTTGTTTTTTTTTTTTTGTAAAAAAGTTTTGTTTTTATTGCTCAATGGACCCGCTCTTGGCCTCGATCACGCCTGATGGAAAGCGATGCATGAGGTCTATGATGGAACGAGCGTGCCCAGAAGACGCCTAAGGCACTGGAACTCCTACGCATTGACGAAACACAGCAGGCTGCTTGACGCTTGACTCCGGTGGGAGGGTGGTCGCAAACCAGACGGGCGTCAGCCCTACACACTGCGGCGTCAATTCGGGCCTGTCTGGTCGGACGGCGGACGCAGCCTGAGGGCGTCCTACCACCTTCAAAGGCTTCCAATACCACATTTTACTATCTTCTGTTCTTTTCAGCTTATCCCTTGCATATGATCACGACGTAGCAGCCAGGGGCGTAGAGAAGATAAACCTCTTTCAAACGACCATACAGTACGTGGCCAGTGATTTTAGAGACCCTTCCAATGGTATTAGGAATCTTAGTCAAGCTTTTTTGAAGAAAACAACGTATGAGGTTTGTATCAAGGACTCCATCTGTTTTTCTGAATGCTTTCTTTTGAAGACAATGTCAAAGTCAAAGTCAAACAATATATTTAGACCATCATTACTTTTGAATGTCAAAATTTACAGGCAAATAAAATGGGAAAGAAACTCCACAGTTACTTTTTAAATGTCTTGCAATTCTGCAATCTTATCAAAGATTTAATAAAAGGGTAGGGCCCAAAATATGGTATTTCCACAGACAGACAGGCCGTTATGCTGTTGGCAATTTGGGAAGAATGATTTCTATGTTAAATAATGTAGTAGTGTGTGTGTAGTTAGTTAGTTCGTTTTAATTAACCATAGATAAATAGTTTTTTTTTATTCTAAAAAAAGGGCTTTGTCGCGCATGCGATTATGCCGCCCTGGTTAGCTTTACAATTTTTAACTAATAATACAATTTTTAACTAAATCTTAGCATAGCTAGTCTGTAAAGCGCTCTAGTGATTTTTTTGCGGCCACCATCTTGGATTTTTATTTTGATCTCACTATCGGTTTTAGCACCCTTGAAAACCATGAAAACGACACCTATGATTTATTTGAAAATTTTCGCAGTCGCAATCTTGGATTTTTATTTTGCCCCCACTATCGGCTTTAGCACCCTCGAAAACCATGAAAACTCTCTATCCCTCGGTCTCTTTCTGTTATATTCTGAAGTGTGTGTGCGTGCGAGAATTGCGTAAGAAATTTCGTTCTTGACGGGGGTCCCCGACTACACACGTTTTTATCCTGTTGTTGACCTGTTTTTTGACTGTTGTCACTTAGTTTAGGACCAATATGTTCATTATTATGAAAAGTTGTCTAAAACTGAAAGTGCTTTTTTCTATGGGATCTTTGTATGAACTCGAATCGTCAGAAGCTCGAAAGTCTGACAACCAGCCTTACCAAGGGGTGTCGTATTACCCAGTAACTGGGTTGTGGTGGTCAGAAAGGCAGTCGCTCCATGGAAAATACTGCTTTTAGCTGCAACCTGTTACATTGGAAACCGACCCCAACATTGTTGGGAAAAGGCTAAGTAGATGACGATGATCTTACTATGAACTCAATACCTTTGGATAGTAGACTAGAGATAAAATCGGTCAAGCTACGCGTGTAACGTTTGTGGGGTCAACTAGTTGTTAACCTTTTGACCAAATGTGTCGCATTTATGCGACACATATTTCCGTGCCCCTACCGCTCGTGTCGTATTTCTGCGACAGAGAACATGCATGATGTATTCATTCTTTTTTCGTCCTATTAACTGCGTGGTACAACTAAAACCATTATGAAATAGAGATAAAAACTTTTTGACTATTTTTAATCGATACAACGATTTTTCCTCGTTATTTATTATAGGTATTATTTTATGTTAATTTTATCGATTTGTAGCCGCGCGCTAGGGGCACGGCAATTGATATTTAGCCAAGCGCTTAAAAGGTTAATAAATAATGGTGTATTTGCAGATACTATTGAAGATTGCAAGAAAAGGAATTGACGCCGACAACATAGTGAGAAATGCCTCTCTCATACACAGTCTGGATTTCATTGATCTTTTGAAGTAAGTTAACACAATGTTGCATACGAAATTCATTTCGTTTTAAATCATCATCATTTCAGCCGAAAGACGTCCACTGCTGGACATAGGCCCCCAAGTACCTCCACTTTGACCGGATTCGTGCTTCTCGCAAATACTTTCGTAAATCGTTTTAAATACTGTATTTTTTTTTTTTTGAGTATATTTTTATTATAATTACTTACATATGCACACACAAACTAAAATATACATATACTATATACAAATAAAAATTAAAAAAAAAGACGAGCTCATTGGACAACAAAAAATTCGTCCGCATCGCTGTCAATGGGATAAGTGCCCAAAAGGCTGGCAGCATTACTACGTTAATACTTTATTTAAATCAGGGATTAGGGATTAGTTTAATCAAGGGGTTTCGTATTACCCAGTAACTGGGTTGTGGAGGTCAGATAGGCAGTCGCTCCATGGAAAATACTGGTATTCAGCTGCATCCGGTTAGACTGGAAGCCGACCCCAACATAGTTGGGAAAAGGCTAGGCAGATGATGATGATGCTCGCCTTACATAAATGGACTAATATATAGACATAATCGGACTTACATAAATGTTTAATAAAATAATAATAATAGACATAATCGGACTTACATAAATGGCGAAGCATGGTTGTAATATTTACCTGCACTTCTGCTTAATCCATCGAGAACTGCAAGCGTAGTGTTATGTCATGTTCAAAAACGATATTTTTATTAATTAAGGGGACTAGATGACCTAAAGCGCGGTCACTGTCGGACTGCATAGAAAAGAAAGAGAAGCGCAATGGAGTCGTTCGTCAACTCGTCCTACATGCCTACGGCCCATTTTGGGACGACTTGACGAACATCAAAATACATTTTATTTTCGTTCTGCAAGTCGTCCCACATTTTTTTTTGTAAGGAACTTTAAACTTTATCAACGTTTGGTACGATCAGCTTCAGAGAAAAGGAACCCCTCAAGACTTTAAAGATTATCGCCCGAGCACGCTCGAGCCCGCTGTCGCTCGTCGCTCGAGCGACGGCGGGCGCGTCACGTGGCTCTGGCCTCGAGCAGCTCCCTCCCCCGCTGCCGCGCGCCGCATCCATCTCTGCCCGAGCATCCACCGATCCCACTCAAATATTATTTGCAAGTTTTTAAATAATTATAATATGGTATTTTTTCGGCTTTTTGCCCGAACCGTATCCCAAGAATAACTTAACTTACAAAAAGACACTTTATGTGCGATTGAGGATACGAACCCGCATCACCAGGCGCCAGCCGATCACGTAGACCGCGCCTTATACCACTAGACTATTGAATCAGTTAGCCATCTTAACGAAAATTTGAATAGCTTTACTCCTTTTATCGAACAAGGTTGATAACGGTCTAATCTTCTAGATATTAAGGTTTAAATTTCAACGTCCACCACGTATTATAAATACTAACACCTTACCGTCTTGTTTTACAAAATGCAATTCGTAACTCCTCAATTAACTAAATTATAAGGTTGAAATTTGCATAGATTTCTTGTTTGGTTGAATAGAATGTGCTTGATTCCGATTGTTGCCCTACCTACCGTAATTTTAATTTAGAATTCTTCTTCGCCTTATTTACTAAACTGTGATTGAGGGTATAATTACTTATCAAATCGTTTCGTTTTCGTGTCGATCCGCTTGTGCGTAATTATCTTCGTCGAAATATTATCCGATTTATTAAGTTTTTGAACAGTTGATTATATTAACCGATAGTATTGTTCGATTAATAACTTTTTGAAGGCTGGAATTAAATAAACTGACGACTGAGGGAAACTGACCAGTAATACGCGGACTCTAAAATTGTTGTTCTCTGGGAACAGGAACAAAGCATAAAGAACGAGATATGGGCATAACGGTAAGATTTACGTTATACACATATATGTATTTATTGTTGCAATCATGTTGCATTATTACTGACAAGTTGGATTTTTTTATGTAAGTATTCCTAATATTATTATTTTCGTTCCAGAGAAAAACAGTTCGTAGATGGATACAAAGGTATCATGCGACTGGTGATGTGAAATGTGATCGCCAAGGCCCTCGCTCAATAATTGTTTACACTAATGAATCGGGGCGACACCGTAATATTGTGGAAGTTCACTCAGTGACACCCTTCAAAACTACGCGTTCAAGTGTGACTTCAAGAAGTGATAGACAGTGACGGCCATCCTCTCCGTTATTAATAGGCAATTTACTCGGCAGATTTATTGTGTAACTGATCTGATAAAATTACATTGGAACGTATGAGCAAGTGTTAATGATTCCCAATATTTGTGGGATCATTAATTCGTAGTTAATCAGAAATAAACAACCTTTATTATTATCAATCCAGATACTTTTGTTTACAAGTAGTCTTGTAGGTAATGTGTGATGCACCATCTGACCTCACATATTTTTATAATTTCTAATGTTGTGTTAAATAAGGGTTATCAGAAAATGTGATAAAAGAGAAAGATGTATATTGCTATACTTTTATAGTTTAGCATGTTGGTTCTTCCTCTGTAATTCACAGGCACAAATGACAACATTTAGATTTTTAATCTTTTTTTTCCGATAAGATCATACAAAGTATAAAAAAATAATGTTTTCACAACTTTAAATGAATAAATATTACCTATTGTAGTTGTTTCTAGAAAAATCTATAAATGAACCGTTATCTAATGTTAAACGTTCTAAACCTCACCCAGGGTATCTATTTTGTGTTTAGTTAATATTCTAAGTAAATAACCCCAATTTAACACACATAGAAAACTGTATATTCAACCGTGAAGTGGATTCCATGAAGTCCTAGAAATGTAATTAGAGAAATAAATGAATATTGTTTATGCAACATGCCTAGATTTTCTTACAAACCTCATACCTACTTCAACATTTGATTTCTTAAATAATAATTAACAAAAATCACATAATAACCTATAAAAGAAACAAAAAAAAACAAAAAAAGAACTTCTCGTCCGAGGATTTGAACTCGAGACCATCGAATTGTTAAGCCGCTGTCTTAACCACTAGACCAACACGCCATATACAATACGTTACAAAAAACTTAAATGGGTTTAATGTCATTCCCAAAAGGGGTAAGAAGCGAACTGTACAGTTAGCAAAGCAAGTCATAACAATATTTTTTTTAAGAATTTTTAGTTTTTACTTTCGTTTTGTTCATAGATTACTTATTTAATATTAAAAAAGTCAGTACCGACCTACCTACTAAATAATATTTTTCTAGAACAACAGTTTACTGTTTCATTCTCTCTTTTCTGTTTATTAAATATTTTGTAACAAATAATTTGTTTTATTATTTTAAACTTTTGCTGCTGATTGTCTCTTTTCTCATTATGATAGTAACGTGGGACGACTTGCAGAACGAAAATAAAATTATTTTGATGTTCGTCAAGTCGTCCCAAATGGGCCGTAGGCATGTAGGACGAGTTGACGAACGACTCGCGCGATGACACAACGCTGGTAATTCATTTGCAAAATATGAAGCAATTATCTATTTTTAAAAATCTATTGTTTGGACTAAAAAATTAAAACACTAGAGCTTTAATATGTTGCTTGTACAATAATCTGACAAAAAATCAGAATGATTGTTTGTATATTAGTATGGTTTTTATTGTAAAAAGAAAGTTTTTAGAGGTATCTTCATAATTTTTTTTCTATCGTATCAAATTAGTTGTATTATGTTTTCAAGACACTATCTCCTAGTATATATCCTGAAGAATATCATATATTTTTCTGATTTTGTTTCTGTAGTCGATCATATACTTTTAGTGCTTCTAAAACTTGCGTTTTTTGCGTTTAGATCCTGTTAACTAATTTATAACTGTCCCTTTCAGCACAATTTCAAGACTAAACCATGAAACCCTAATAAGGCTGTTCGATGACCTGGTCCTGGGCACCAGTTATGAGCTGGAGACAGCCAGGAACATCTTCATCGAGGTACTGCCTCATGCCAGGAGTGACGCCTGCGTCAGGTTCATCAAATACTTGGTGCTGGAGGAGAAGGTTGGTATTTATTATTCACTAGCTGTGTCCCGCGGTTTCACCCACGATAAAAGTATTAAAGTCCTTTTTTATTGATTCCCTTTACAAATCTCTACCCCCCTTTTTACACCCTTAAGGGATAATTTCGGGGATAAAACTATTCTATATAAAGATGAATGAATTGAATGATGATTTAATTAATTAATTGATGGATGAATTTGGTATGGAGATAGTTTGAGTTGTGGGGAAGGCCCCAAAACTCAAACTATCTCCATACCAAATTTCATCTAAATCGGTTCAGCGGTTATTGATTCCCCGTACAAACTTCCACCCCCCTTTTCACCCCCTTAAAGGATGATTTCTGGGGTAAAAATAATCTTATGTCTTTCCCCGGGATACAATCTATCTCTCTGCCAAATTTTATCTAAATCCGTTCAGTGGCTTAGGCGTGAAAAGGTAACATACAGACAGACAAACAGAGTTACTTTCGAATTTATAATATTAAGTATGGATTGATATTTGTCTAATGGCAACATTTTCCTCCCAGGTTGCAATTTTACTCCACATTGGTTTTAAGAGGATACCAAATGATAAGCCGTTCTAAGGTTTTGAATACTTAATACATGTACTATCCTTTTAATATATTTATATGTACTAGCTGTGCCCGTGAATTCGTTCGCGTGCATGACGGAAAATGTTTGAATTTTTTTGTGTGGAACCCTTATTTTTTTTCTAAAATAAAAGTAGCCGAAGTTACTCCTTATTACATCAGCTATCTGCCAGTGAAAGTCCTGTCAAAATCGGCCCAGCCGTTTCAGAGATTAGCCGGAACAAACAGACAGACAAAAATTGTAAAATATGTTATTTTGGTATATGTACCGTGTATACATCCGTATGCATTTAGTAAAAAGCGGTTATTTTAATATTAAAAACAGACACTCCAATTTTATTTGTTTGTATTGATGTATAGATTTCATCACTACTGCTCTCAAAACGGTGAAAGAAAACATCGTGAGGAAACCGGCATGTCCTAGAACCAAAAATTCGAAGACATGTGACATCTGTCAACCAGCACTGGGCCCGCGTGGTGGATTACGGCCCACTCCCTCTCACTGAGAGGAGGCCTATGTTTAAAAAAAAAGTCATAGCATTTATTTCAAATAGGCACATAAAAGGCACTTTTGAACGTCAAAAATTACCTTAAATAAAATAGAATTGATTCTAGTCGCCCATTCCAAAAGGTAGTTTTCGTATGGAGAAGAATGGGCAAGAAACTCCACCGTTACTCTTTTAAAATGTTTTACAATATTTTGCATGGGTACGTTCATTATATAATAACATGTGAGGACGATGCACCTAAAATAAAATTACTATACCACAATAGGTAAAAGAATTTAAAACGAAACCATGACACATAAATTAATTATCTGATAGATACATGATACATAGATACCTACATTTTGTTAATGGCACCTCGCAGTTCAACCTATGAGGTTGTCGTCTGCTTATCCGGTCTTAGGGGGCCTATGTCCCAGCAGCGGGAACATTATAGGTTGATTATGTTATGTAACACCCTATCTACATTTTCAGGAAAAAGTAGAAGACGCAGCCCTTCTCTCCCTCATTAGAAAGCTGCCATTCAACGTGGCAGCTCCGAACCAGGCTCTCCTTGAGGAGTTGGAGGTGCTCAGCAAGTTGGGGCTGGACTTCCCCCATGACATCAGACATGCTGGAATACTCAGCTTCGCGACGCTGTTACACAAGACCATGGAGACCTCGCAAGTCAAGCAGGATTATTTTGATAATATCGTGGTGAAATATTTTAGGATGTATAGTGGTGAGTTGACAAACGTTTTGTTTTTTGCTGGACTGCGACGAAGGGCTTTTTTATTACCCGAATACGGCGAAGCAAAAAGGAGGGTTATGATTTTGACCGGTATGTATGTATGTATGTATGTTCATCTGTTCCCTCATAACTTCTAAACTGCTTATCACAACAGAACAAATGAGAAATCGTTGGAAGCGTCTTGATTGTCCGCTGGTTATAGACTATGTGACGTCACAATAAATTGAATGTGGCGCCCTTTAGCGGACATAAAGTCATGACCAAAAATTTTTCATCATGCCGTGTAGGGTATCAAATGAAATGGCTTAATTAACACATTTCAAAAATGTAAATATAACTGAAATAAGCCCCAAAATAATTAAATAAAAATAAGTTTAAAAACTAAAACCCGACTACTGAAAAGGATGAAACAAGTACCTTCCCGTGGTCGCATGCTACCATAGCTTTGTATGTTAATACAACGGCATATTTTTTGAAACTGCATAATTTGCGTTCCCGATTTATTTGCCAAAAATGTAAACAAATATGAATTAACTAGCTGCGCCCCGCAGTTTCACCCGCATAAGTGTCGATCCCGTGGGAATATCGGGATAAAAAGTAGTCTATATGTTAATCCAGGGTGTCAGCTACCTCCACACAAAAATTTAACAAAATTGGCCCAGCCGTTTGAGCGTGAAGAAGTAACAAACATATAAACATACCCTCACACACACCCTCACAAACTTTCGCCTTTATAATGTAAGTGTGACGGAAGACAAATAACTTTAATACTTACACAATAAACTACAGTTTACGCTACAACTTCAAACTTTTTTATAACTATTCCAATAGTGCTAGTCGCTGTGAAATCAACTTAATTTTCATTGAAATAAAGTTGATATTTCTTTAACTTGAAACAGGGTGGGTGTGTGCAGCGCTGCGCATTTTTACTATACTTTATTTTTTTTTTCTGTTTTTTTTTTTTAGTGTGATTATTGCGTGCCTTACTCTTACTTAACCTGGACCAAATAATCTTATTTTCTTTCAATTTTTTTGACCTTCCTCAACCTTCCTCCTGTGGCGTCAATCTTTATAGATATAAAAACAGACTACCTACAGTATTTGTCTGTCCTTCTCCTTTTTAATTCATCCAAAGGTTGTCTTAAAAAGATCGCTCTTAGCGATAAGACCGCCCATTGTGTCACCCATTGTAAAGTTTCTTTATTTATGTCTGTAATTTATATGGTGTACATAATAAAGAGTATTCTATTCTGTTCCTTCTTTTTTAGATTGCCCCCAATACCTAGACAGGATGATCTGGCTCCAAGGTCTATGCAACATAGGGTACTCAGCTGAGTCCTACACAAGGATCATACATACTGACACGACGAGAGACAAACACGAGAGGCTGTGGGCAGCCCTGGCTGGGAGTCCGAAGACTGAGGATCCTTATACGGTATTTACTTTTAATTTAGCTGGGCATACCGTAGATTAACAGACCAGTATCATGCAAGGTACCGGACGCGATATCAACCTGTGATTTATTTTTAACCGACTTGAAAAAAGGAGGTTCTGTATTCGACCCGTATGTGTGTTTGTATGTCCGAGATTTTCTCAAAAACTAATGAACCAATTTTGATAATTCTTTCACTAATGTGGTCTGCATACTTTCAGGAAGGTTTTAGTATATAATACATTAGGTAATTATTCTTAAGTACGAAGTTACATGCATAAATGTACTGCATCTCCGGCATTTCTATGCGAATTTTTTCTTCAATTCTTCAATGCAATAGTGTTAATTGATTTTGTGTTGGGTTAGGTACAACTAAAAAGTGAAAAATAAAAACTTTTTTAGAGAAAAAAAACGTGTTGTCGACTGAAATTTAATTTGATAAATGGGCTGTTTGTTTTATATTAATAAAATAAAATTTTATTCTAGAACATACATCAAACTTCAACTATATCCGTCGATCCTGCATACTTATCTCTTTTGTTGACTGTACATACATTGTTTTGAAAGTAACTAAGTAACAATTTATTATTCCTGTTTCAGATACTAGAAACGACACTACCAATAATAACAAACGACACAGAGAGCATACAGCTAAGAATCATAGCTCTCCACACCTTCCTAAGTTCGTCCAACGTTCGGGAGTCGGACTTTATGTTCATACATAATTATATCAGAAGTTGTGATAACAGCCAGCTCAAGCGGTTCTGGTTCGCGACCATGAAGAATTTGGAAGCTAATAAGTATTTTTCGGGATATAGGATCACGTAAGTTTTTTTTTAATTACCCGTCACGCCCCGTCGAGCTATTGGTCGATGAAACACCTAATGAAAGGATCACTTCCACTTTCCCTAAAGAGGAAACTCATAGACATGTGCATCCTTCCCACCCTCACCTACGGAGCGCAAACGTGGTTGTTAATGAAACGTCAAAAGTCCGCACTCGGGGTCTGCCAGCGAGCAATGGAACGAAGTATTCTTGGA
Source organism: Amphipoea oculea (assembly GCA_945859645.1). Taxonomy (NCBI): domain Eukaryota; kingdom Metazoa; phylum Arthropoda; class Insecta; order Lepidoptera; family Noctuidae; genus Amphipoea; species Amphipoea oculea. Next base: position 9,132,833 of record OX243891.1, on the reverse strand, counting down.
GTCAAAGTCACAAACCACATTCGGAACTATACTTCGTTCTAAAACACAAATCGCAGACGTGGTCAACACAGCCGCCAAAATAAAGTGGAATTGGGCAGGCCACATCTGCCGCATGTCGCCGATTGAGCGTGAAGAAGTAACAAACATATAAACACTCACAAACTTTCGCCTTTATAATATTATTGTGATATTTTTTTTTCTCCAGCTCCTTCTACGTCCCCTTCGTTGTAAACCAGGTCTCGAACCCAGATCCTCTATACTGGGCGACAAACAACTACATCATCAGCGCCCAAGAAGAGGACAGCGCTGCTTCCCTCCAGGTCTTCAGTGTGGGTGACTCCGAGGGAGTGCTGCCGAACTTTATTGGGGCGAGGCTATGCACTGGTGGAAGGAGACCTTTTAAGACTGATGTGAGTATGGCTTTGGTAATTTGGTATTTGTACAGACACTAGCACATCAAACTACCCCAATCTGTCAAATTTCTTTGATAGATTTTCAACTTTACTACTGTAGCGGTATCTACAACGCCACATGCGAACAACGCGTCATACTGACGTCACGAAAATCCTGCATCGCGCAAGCAGAGTTTGCCACGCAACTAGCATATATACAACAGCCCGACATGACTCATTGGGCAGTTGCCCGCCAGACACAACACCCGTCTGGTCGGAGGATCCTCCCTTTTCTATGGAGGCTGAGTGAACTTTACACCCTGTTCCTCATACCTCTATACTAATGACCCCAAACATGAATGTCAGCGCAGCCTTCGTGCAAATACTTCAGCGTGACGTCATCATCATCACTCCCGCAAGCTTTAGAGCGGCGAGTCACCCAGCCAGCCAGCACCTACGGCTTCAACGGGTATCCTGACCACCAGCATACAGCGACCACGCATACCTGGTCATCACCCTCAGCCTCATCAGCAACCTCGGCACAGCACACTGCACTTTCGGCCGGTCTACAAGCAGAGCCCTCAATAAGCCTCTCCTGGTCGACGCCAGCAGTCAGCCTCAACCCGGCGCTGTACTACATCCGACGCACTGGAGCATAACGCAGCGCCACCCCGACTCACTGGGGACATCTTCGCAGACAGTTCCGACTCACCGTGAACTATGCGGCAACCGGTTCCGACTCACTGGAACCTCAGCTGGCCTGGCAAGCATCGCAAGATTCAAGACTCAGCCCGCTATCGACCTCCGGTCTCCGGGGGGGAGTTATGTAGCGGTATCTACAACGCCACATGCGAACAACGCGTCATACTGACGTCACGAAAATCCTGCATCGCGCAAGCAGAGTTTGCCACGCAACTAGCATATATACAACAGCCCGACATGACTCATTGGGCAGTTGCCCGCCAGACACAACACCCGTCTGGTCGGAGGATCCTCCCTTTTCTATGGAGGTTGAGTGAACTTTACACCCTGTTCCTCATACCTCTATACTACAAAGTAATAAGGTTCATATTCAATTGGGAAAATTTGACAGATTGGGGTAGCTTTATGTGCTGGTCTTTGTACTACAGTGAACTAGTGAGCATAAACATCCCATAATTTTCCCACTGCTGGGACACAAGCCTCGTCTCTGAGAGTGAGTGGGTTGTGATCACGATCTGTGTGAAAACCAAGCGTGCCGTTTTTTTACACCTACAATGACGTCATTAATTAGTGATGGGAAAATCAAATCGATTCAAAGAAGTCGCCGCGTGCGGAACCTATCAAGCGCCATCCACGGGGCCTAGCGCCAGCGCTCACGCTCACCCAGCCAGCAGTACACAGGACTGCTCGCGAAAGTGGCGGCTTACGATTTTTGTACTTAAGCTGGTGCGATTTTTGGCACGCGAAGTAGTTGCTCTTGCGTTATCTAGGTGAATCAATATCTGTGGCTGCAATACTTCTACCACGCGGGCCCAGTGCGGGTTGGTAGACGTCACATGTCTTCAAATTTTTGGTTCTAGGACATGCCAGGTTCCTGACGATGTTTTTCACCGTTCGTGAGAACATGTTTTTCTGATCTAGAGTCTTCTGATAAAATTCGATATCACTGACTTCAATCAACTCAGCCTATTGCAGTCCACTGCTGGACATAGGCCTCTCCCAGACTACGCCACAACACCCTGTCCTCCGCCTTCCGCATCCAGTCTACAATACATTTACAGCTTGTACATGCTGGTCCACAGTTGTTATTGTCACATATACGACAAACTTATTGGCCTCTAGGTGGCAGAAACTTATCTAGATTTGTCGTGAATAAATGTCTTAAGTGTTTCAGACATAAGGCTCAGAACGTGTACGTTCTGAGCCTTATGTCTGAAACACTCTCGTCTTCTCGTTCGTTCTTGAGCTAGGTAATTGTCCCATTATAGGCTGTAGCCTATAATGGGACAATTACCTAGCTCAAGAACAAATCTTGAGTTTCCTTTTTTACATAGTTATGTTGACTATGCTGGGCCAGTATTGGTGGCCAATCGTAAAGGCCGAGGATGCAAACTTACAAAATCCTATATGTGCATCTTTGTTTGCTCAGCTCACAGACGCGCTTGACCACGGGAATTTCATTGTTTCTTCTCTTATAATATGTTGATATTGTAAATTACGGTATTACAACTATTTTAATACAGTCCACTACTTCTTTTATTATAAAGTCCCGATTGAGCCCATTCACCATCTTTAGGTCGTCCGTCCATCTAGCTGGGGGGCGTCCCACACTACGCTTGCCGGTACGTGGTCTCCACTCAAGGACTCGTCTGCTCCACCGGCCATCGGTCTTTCGACAAACATAGTCAGCCCACTGCCACTTCAGTTTGCTTACTCTGCAAGCTATGTCGGTATCTGCGGTTCTTTTCCGGACAATTTCATTCCTGATTTTATCCATCAAAGAGACTCCAAGCATAGCTCGCTCCATAACGCGCTGAATGACCTTGAATTTGTGGACCCGACCAACTCTGATCACTGACTTACCAAATTATTTTCATGGTTGTTCCAGATCTACGTTGTAATGCAAGGTGTAGCCACCAGCCTGTTCAAGAAATTCAACAACTTCAACGAAAATAACCTGAAGATTGAAGACCTGATCCTAGTTCTGAAGAAGATGAAAGCATGGGCGGTGAAGGTGCCTGAGAAGGTATTTATTTTTACTTCGCCATAGGTCCCTAGTCCTTCCACGGTATCTCTAACTAAAGTATGAAGTGTAGAAGCAACTCTACAGGGTGAAATTGAATTCATGGGCATCCTTTTAAGAGGTCATTGTAATCATCATTATGAACAACTTTTACTATGGGACCAATCCTGAAATCGCGAAAAAAATCAGCTCTTCCCTACATTTTGACGAGTTATGGGAACATAAATGCAAGGAACAGCTGATTTTTTTTGTCGAAGTTTATGTATATCGTCCGGAACACGGTGTATAGAACACAAGTATAATAATCAGCGTAAGAGGAATTCAGGCCTAACTAACTTGGGATTTCCCAAGTCTAGTGGTCTAGGGTGACGGCAATTACAATCAATGTTTGTTTGCTCAGGTTCACATAGATGTGGTGATTAAGATACACGATAAAACGGTCTTCGCAACACACATGAATCAGTCCCGGTTTGAAACCGGTAGCGGGGAAGACTGTAAGCATACTTAGATTTTAATTCTTATTTGTTTTTTTTTATTGCTGAATGGGCCGCTCCTGACCTCGGTCACGCCTGATGAAGAGCGATGGATGATGATGATGATATATGGAGGTGTGATGTATACAGGGTGTCCCTGGAAGTATGGATCAAATCGAATAGGGGCGTGGGCAAGGTCATTTCCAAACTTTTTAACCCTGAGAATGTCAGTGAATTTTGTTACGGTTCAAATGTTATGACCGATTTTAATTTTTTTTTCAATCACTTTGCTTAGTGCTCAAAGAAAATAATCATAAAAAAATACTATCAGGGCTATCTAAAAAAAATAAATTGATAGCCCTGATAGTTTTCACGAATTCGATCTTTCTTCTCTTTTTTTTAGGATTTTTTTTTCAGTTTTTTTCTTTATTTTTTTGTTTAGTTTTTTTTTTTGCTAAAACGTTTGGAAATGACCTTTCCCACGTCCCTATTCGATTTGATCCATACTTCCAGGGACACCCTGTATATGGATGGATGGGTTTGTTACTGCTTTGCAGTTTTATTCTTTTTTTATCTTAAAACAGAAAGGCAAATACCGTATTTTTAAGAACGTTCGCATTGAAATCTGTCTCAGTCACACAATCCTCCAATTTACCTGCAGTTTTTGAAGTGAAACTTCTTTACGCACGCTTGACTTGGGGAGTAAGCTGGCGAACGCGTGACGTCAGCGTTACGAAAAGTGTCATCGGGCGAGGCGAACGGCAGTTGAGTGGGGGATATAAGCAAGAGAAAGCAGTGTGCGCGCACATTTTCTTTCTCTCTTCCTCTCATAGCCAAATACGTTTGAAGTTTCACTTCAGTCGTGTGGTCATAAGCACACTCGGTTTTTTTTTAAAAGCTTTTCATATTGATTGTCTCTGAGATAAGATTGCGACTTGAATTAGAACATTTTTGAAGTGAAAACTTCTTTAGGCACGTTGGGTATTTTTTAAGATGGAAAAAAAGCCATTGTATTCGCGCCCGTTTATTGTCGTTGGATCCCTTCACTTTTGAATCCCATTTTTAAACAATGTTAGGTTAGGTTAGGGCCATGGGATCTGGAGGCGATAGTCCTAGCGCGCCTGTATGAGTGGCGCGCGGAGGCACTGAGCCGGGGGGAAACTCCGCTTCCGCGGCAAATCGCGGCGGAGCGGACAGACCTCCGGCGCGATCTCATGGTGGCATGGAAGGAGCGACTTTCGCAACCCAGCGCAGGGCACGCCACGATAGTGGCGATAAGACCCCTCTTTGAGGAGTGGCTAGAGAGGCGTCACGGCGTCCTCACCTATCGCCTGACGCAGGTCCTCACCGGACACGGATGTTTTGGGAGGTTCCTGCACATCATCAGGCGGGAGGAGACGCCCGGGTGTCACCACTGCGAGGATCGCCCAGAGGACACGGTGGAGCATACGGTGGAGGTCTGCCCCGCATGGGCGGAGCACCGCCGTGCCCTCGTAGAGGCGATCGACAGCGGCGGCGACCTCTCGCGTCCGGCCCTGGTTCAAGCCATGGTCCGGGGCGAGAGGGAGTGGGGGGCGGTCACCTCCTTCTGCGAAGCAGTCATGCTAGCGAAGGAGGTGGCTGAACGGCTGAGGGAGAGAGCCTCACACCCCAGCCGCCGCGGGAGACGCTCCGGGCGTCGGGAGCCGCGTGACGACTCCCGGCCACCGTAGGCGCGGGCCTGCGGACGGAGAGTAATGGGTAGCTCACCGTCCGATCAGGACCAGGCCCGTGCCGGACGGCGCGTACGTGTTCCACGCGCGCCTCAAAGAGATGTCAGCATAAAGGAAGGGGCCTGCCAGGGCCGAAGCCTGCCGGGGGTGCGGGATTGTCCGAAAGGGTTACCGCTACCCCGGAACATAAAGGGCTAAGGAAGGAACACGGATGGGTTTTAGTCAGTAAGAGTCTGACACTCCCTTCGCTCCACCTAGAGCGGGAGGGGTCATTTGATGATTTCCCATCCATAAAAAAAAAAAAAAAAAAAAGGTTAGGTTAGGGTAAAACTGTGATCCCCCCCGGTGGGTTCCCGCATTGTCGAGGCGGGGGGGCTCAGTAGCCGTGGCTTGGACACCCACGGTGAAGCGAAGAGGAACCCGAGGAGGGGCCGCTCGTCAGGGCTTTTGCCGGTAAGCCGACGACGTAGCGGCCGCGGTGGGAGAGGAGTGCCGGTATTGCGGTGCGCCGCTCTCCCTACCTTCCGCGGCCTTGACGGGGTCGCCACCGTCCGATGGCGGACGCGGTGGGGCCGCAGAGGAAGAGGAGTGTTGGTATGACGTTGGCCGCTCTCCCTATCCTCTGCGGCCGAAAATTGGCAGGCGGCGGGGCCAATGACCTGATCCGTCGCAGGGGGACCAAGGGTGCCCAGACGCGGGGTCGTCTGGCGCCCATGTGCTGGTTTGGTCCCTGGGGTGGTCACGGCGTGCTATGTGTTCTGGTGCGCCGGTGATGGGTAATACTCCCCAGAGGAGGGTCCGGTGACGGACAGCCGCGGCGGGTTCACGGATGAGTGCTAACGCGTGCCCGTGTTCCCGCCGTAAGCGGCAGAGGAGGACACCGTGGAGTTTTAGTGGGTTGGAGTCCCACATAACTGCACTATCTCCCCGTGGTAGTGCAGAATGCATGAGCATTTCTCACGTTAAAAAAAAAAAAAAAAAAAAAGGGTAAAACTGTGATCCCTACGCACGAGCCGAGCGAGCGAAGCGAGCGGTGCCGCGGTAGCGGCCGGCGAGTGCCAGAAACGACTAGATTATATAGAAAATGAGTTGTTTGTGAAATAAATAGTATACGAAACGTTGGTTGTAAACTAATTGGTCAATGGAGTTTTGGTGAAACATTAGTGAACCCCTCATTTTATTATAAACAATTTTGTTGTTGAAAGTACCCGCATTCAGATTTTTTTAAGCATTCGGTATCCAACGGAAATACTTTTCGGGATTCAACGACAATAAAACGTAATTATCTTGCATTTTTTAAATTCGGGATCCAACGGAAATACATAATAATGTTTTGCGGGATCCAACGCCAAAAATATTAAAATGGGATTCAAAAACGGGATCCAATGGAAATAAATCTTCGCGCCACTGTTACCGTAACCGACACCGCTTCGGATGTGTTCGGCTGTCCTCGGGGTGTACAGTCACGTCCAAAAGTATGTATATATTTGGCTTTATTCAAAGGCGATTTTTTCCTTTATTTTTGAATGAAAGTTTATGTTATTACGAAAATAGTATTTTCGAACCCATAGGTTTATGTTAAGTGTCGTAATTCAACGTTGCATTCGTTATTTCACGAAAAAATCGCAATTGAAAATTGCCAAGTGTATACATACTTTTAGACGTGACTGTACTCGGTTTTAATGCATTTCCGATATGTCAGTGAGTGATGGCAAAGTATTCTGTTTGCGTTTTCAAATATGACGATAAAAATACACACGTAAATATTTAAGTTTCCACTTCTGTCGGCACTCCCGGAGTGCCACTTTTTTTTTAATAACCTTCAAGGGTCGATAAACGGGTGCACTTGACAAAAAGTTGTAATGATTTCTATTTCAGGGGCCTACATAGAAGACTTCTTACGTTTTGGAAGCCACATCAACCAACAAATAGTGTACTACCCCTTCCAGACCGATGTTAACATACCAAGCGGGATGGGTAAGCTATTCTGGTTACCTTATAGAGGCACGAGGAAAAGGGTAAAAAAATCAAAGCCATTTAAAGTAACGGAACAAGCTGTGTAATGTACCCTGTAGTGGCGTGCATTGCATATAGGCATATAAGCAGTGCCTACCTCGATATATCAACATAAGCCTGTCAATTACATTTTGGTGTGTGCCCCACAATTAAGAAACTCACTAAATTATCATACCTAACAAAAAACAAAATCTTCATACAAACACGCGCGGCAGTAGGCAGTCGCCGGACGGCCTACTCGGCTCCCATACTATTCGCACATTGTCATTGGTCTTTACTCGTTCAAGTTAATACGACAAAATGAAAAATACGTACGTCTCACGTTTAATACCATGACGTTTGACCTTCGCAATTTATCACCCTTAAGTAGGCATGCCTACTCAAATAACCACACTTTTGACCTCACTTTTTTTCTGATTAGTGACCGCGTTTGCCTAGACTAGACCCGGTCTAGTGCCTACCTATTATGAAAACCAATGCACGCCACTGGTACCCTGGTCTGTCCACTTGAAGAAACAGCCATTAGTTTAACAGCGATCCATCGAAATGTTTTGTGTACGAGTCGTTTATATGTAGCGAGGACCCAGTGGCGCGCCGAAAAAAATTGTTCTGGGACATCTGAGACAATTTCAGGGGGGGGGAGGTCATGTGAGTGGATATATGCTATAGTTGCGCGGTAAACTCTGCTTGCGCGATGCAGGACCTTCCGTAGTTTGCATGTGGTGCAGATGCCGCCACAAACCCAATCTAACTAAAACTAACAACAAAGTCAATTATGGCGTCGAAAAATTCGTCCGCATCGTTGTCGGTTGGTAATGTACCCAAGAGACTGGCGGCATTGCCACGTTGCATGGCAATGCTTAGCCTCTGGCCAAGGTAAAAGGCAGCCCTTGGGTCAGGCTGAAGGAGAGAGCCTCACGTCCCAGCCGCCGCGGGAGACGCTCCGGGCGTCGGGAGCCGCGTGACGACTCCCGGCCACCGTAGGCGCGGGCCTGCGGACGGAGAGTAATGGGTAGCTCACCGTCCGATCAGAACCAGGCCCGCGCCGGACGGCGCGTACGTGTTCCACGCGCGCCTCAAGGAGATGTCAGCAAAAAGGAAGGGGCCTGCCAGGGCTGAAGCCTGCCGGGGGTGCGGGATTGTCCGAAAGGGTTACCGCTACCCCGGAACATAAAGGGCTAAGGAAGGAACACGGATGGGTTTAGTCATTAAGACTCTGACACTCCCTTTAGCTCCACCCAGAGCGGAAGGGGTCATTTGATGATTTCCCATCCATAAAAAAGCCCTTGGGTCACGGAAAGTGCAGCTGTTTCGAGGTTTTCATAAATATACCATGAACTCTGACACTCGGACTCCACGGAGGGTTTCAACCCCAAACGGTCCGAAGATATAATTACCGATAACGTTATTATGCTTTCGCCGCTTGAGGTTTTCCGCAGCCGCAGCAGCAGTGCAAACACAGTACGCCGAACCCTGGAAGATAGGAGGGCGCAAGAGTATTTAACAATGTACATCAAAGAAAGGAAGTCTGTCCCTTTTCCCAACTAAGTGTTGGAGTTGGCTTCCAGTCTAATCGGATGCAGCTGAATACCAGTATTTTAAATAGAGCGACAGCCTATCTGACCTCCACAACCCAGTTACTGGGTAATACGATACCCCTTGGTAAGACTGGTTGTCAGACTTTCGGACTTCTGACGACCCGTAACGACTGTCAAAGATCTTCGAATGACAGCCAGGACCAACGGCTTAACGTGCTTTCCGAGACACGGAGGGGTCTTGGTATATAAAGATGGTCACCCATCCGTTTTAACCTGATCGATTGACCTGTGTGGCTGTTATTATTTAGCCCCTTGGCTCATTTGCTTCATGAGTAAGTTTATATCCATACTTCCATACTAATATTATAAATTCGAAAGTAACTCTGTCTGCCCGTCTGTATGTTACCTTTTCACGCCTAAACCACTGAACCGATTTAGATTAAATTTGGTATAGAGATAGTTTGAGTCCCGAGAAAGGACATAGGATACTTATTATCCCGACATTCCCACGAAAACGAGACTTATGCGGGTGATTCCGCGGGGCGCAGCTAGTATATTATAATCTGTTTTGTGTCTCCAGGAACGCCAATACGACTACAATCAACAATATTATCGTTTACTTCAATTAGAGGCAATTTGACGGCGCCATCTTCTCAAGATAAGACGTGGAAAAATGATCTTCATATCAGGTAAGCATTGCAAGTATGGTTGATTAGCAGTCCAGCCTACCACTAAGGCTACTATGCCATTATGCATGCCAAATGCATGTCTCTCTCTCTCCCTCCAGATACAAGTAGTTTTTACATAGAAAATAAATTATTGCAAGTTTTCCTTTATTTAAACTTATCCTAACTATCCTAAACCTAACTATCACACTAATATTATAAAGGCGAAAGTTTGTGAGTGTGTGTGTGTGTGTGTTTATATGTTTGTTACTTCTTCACGCCTAAACCACTGAACCGATTTAAATGAAATTTGGTATAGAGATAGTTTGAGTCCCGAAAAAGGACATAGGCTATTTTTTATCCCGATATTCCCACGGGATCGAAACTTATGCCGGTGAAACCGCGGGGCGCAGCTAGTAATATTATAAATGCGAACGTAAGTTCGTTTGTTACCTTTTCACGCCTAAACCACTGAACCACTCATCCTGAAATTTTGCATAGTCCGTTACCAGGTGTACAGAAATGAACATAGAGTACCTTTCATCCCGAAAAAAAAGTGCTGTTCCCGAGGAAAACAACAATAACGTTATTATGATAATAGATGGCGCCACGTGTACCTATTCTTGTTTTCCTTGGGACACGATGCATGACATATGTCAGGGTGTACGTTGTCTTCATTTATTTATTTATTGGTATATACTTTATTGTACAACACAAAATACATAACATGAAAAAAATACATCAAACACTACAAAACATACAATGGGCGGCCTTATCGCTTTCTGCGATCTCTTCCAGGCAACCTTGAAATGAACAGTGATTTCCCTGGACATAAAATGGGGCTGTCGTTGGTGCAAATATTATTTATACAATACACTAAAATAGATACACAGATATATAAATATCCAAAATTATAGATACATAATTAATACTAAATTATTATAAACACTGAAATACCTACCCTGTATTTCAAAAACATTACAGTACATACAGGGTGATTGGAAGATGGGTGCAAAGCTTTAAGGTGAAGATAGTATAGACAATTTAGGACCATTTAAGCCATGGTTGTCTTAGACGAAGTCTTACCAAATTTTTTTAACCAAATTTTTAAGTTTTTTTTCGGAAATTCTCAAAATTTAATGAAAACTGCATAATTATGGCCAAATTGAATGATAAATGAATTAATTTTTTATTTATTTAATTAAAGTAATGTGTAAGCAACCAAGCAAAACATGTTTTAGGCTTCTGTGTCATTAGACATTTTTTTTACAGATATTTAAACCTCAGAAAAAATAAAAAATTTGTACAATACGTCTTTTAAACCTTATTTTAAAAAAAAACGGAGGGTGCTTTTTTTGTTCAAACCTTTTTGAAGACATGCTTGATAATCGCTCTTTCTTTTGAGGTATCATTTATGCGGATATCTTACAAATTATTGAAATTAGGACCTAATAAACCAAATCGAGGGAGAAATTTTAAATTTTAGGCAGTCTAACAAAACACAAAATTTTTGCTTAAAAGAATACTTTATGTGCTCGAAATGATAACATTGTTCAATTCTAAGAATTTTTGGCACATGCAGGAACCAATTGAGGGAAAACGAAACTGCCGTCGACGAAGACATTTTAGCAGCATTTCAAGCGGATCCTACTACCAGTACTAGAGCAGTAGCTCGAAATTTAAACATTTCTCAATGGAAGGTGTGGCATACAATGCACCAAAATGATAAGTATCCGTTCCATGGCAGGAGTGTGCAAGGTCTAGTAGAGCAAGATCCTCAAAGAAGAATTCAGTTCTGCCGTTTCCTCCTCAACAGAGACATCGAAGATGGGTGGTTTCTGAAATCAATCTTGTGGACGGATGAAAGTAAATTTTCAAGGGAAGGTATTACAAACTTTCACAACATCCATGAATGGGCCGACGTAGACAACAATCCACATTTTAAGAAGCAGGTGTCATTTCAGATGAAATTCTCTGTGAATGTATGGGCTGGAATAATTGGCAGAACATTGATTGGGCCCCACTTTTTGCCTGATCCATTGAATGGCGAAAATTATTTGCAATTTCTGCAAATTGATTTACCACTGCTGATAGAGGAATCAGGTGTCCCGATCTTCGAAAGAGACCGAACAGTCATCTTTCAGCAAGACGGCTGTCCAGCGCATTGGACTTTAAATGTAAGGGAACACCTCAACAATTGCTTTCCTGATAGCTGGATCGGCAGGGATGGACCCATCCCTTGGCCCGCTCGCTCCCCAGATCTGACCCCGTTGGACTTTTTCGTGTGGGGCCGGGCCAAGGAACTGGTGTATAACAACAAAGAAATTAACACTAGAGAAGAATTGATACAAAGAATAAATTCAGCGTTTGAGACAATGAAGCAGGAGATGATGTTGAAAATAACGACTACAGAAGTTAGAAGACGGGGCCGTGCTTGTATTAGGAATCACGGCCGTCATTTTGAACATGAAAAATAAATAATTTTAATTCAAATGTTGTTTTAATTAGTCTGCCTAAAATAAAAAAAATTCTCCCTCAAATTGGTTTGTAGGCCCTAATTTCAATAATTTGTAAGATATCCGCATAAATGATACCTCAAAAGAAAGAGCGATTATCAAGCATGTCTTCAAAAAGGTTTGAACAAAAAAAGCACCCTCCGTTTTTTTTTTGAATAAGGTTTAAAAGACGTATTGTACAATTTTTTTATTTTTTCTGATCTTTAAATGTCTGTAAAAAAAATGTCTAATGACACAGAAGCCTAAAACATGTTTTGCTTGATTGCTTACACATTACTTTAATTAAATAAATAAAAAATGAATTCATTTATCATTCAATTTGGCCATAATTATGCAGTTTACATTAAATTTTGAGAATTTCCGAAAAAAAACTTAAAAATTTGGTTAAAAATATTTGGTAAGACTTCGTCTAAGACAACCATGGCTTAAATGGTTCTAAATTGTCTGTACTATCTTCGCCTTAAAGCTTTGCACCCATCTTCCAATCACCCTGTATAAATAGTATAATGTGTGATTGCTATTGACTTGCCTTCAAGAATCGATACCTATGTAATAGTAAACCAACTTTTTCCTTTTACCTGCAACACTGTAAAAAATGTGTCAATCAATCAATCAACTTAGCCTATCGCAGTCCACTGCTGGACATAGGCCTCTCCCAGACTGCGTCACAGCACCCTGTCCTCCGCCTTCCGCATCCAGTCTACCCCAGCCACCTTCTTTAGGTCGTCCGTCCATCTAGCGGGGGGGCGTCCTACACTACGCTTGCCGGTACGCGGTCTCCACTCCAGGACTCGCCTGCTCCATCGGCCATCAGTCCTTCGACAGACATGGCCAGCCCACTGCCACTTCAGTTTGCTTACTCTGCAAGATATGTCGGTAACTCCGGTTCTTTTCCGGATAATTTCATTCCTGATTTTATCCTTCAAAGAGACTCCGAGCATAGCATAGCATAACATAAAAAAGCATAGCATAAAAAATGTGTGTCTAATAACTAATTTATTTACGAATACCTACTTTCGTCATAAGTAATTCTTATATGTATTTAGTTTTAAGATTACCTGAGGGGCAATTCTCGTAATTTTAAGAACGTTCACAGTCTGGTCTCAGTCTCAATCTGTCAAAAAAACCTCGAATTTCCCTACATTTTGACATTTGTTTGTCGCCGAGATGAGACTGCGACTAGATTTTGAACGTTTTAAATTACGAGAATTGGCCTTCTGGTATTTCTCATATTAAGTGAATTGTATACTTTTTGAGAAATAAATGTCTTAAGCCGTGAAAATAAAAGAAGACAGTAGATGATTGCAGTTGGGTCATAATTCTTTCTCCCCCAGATACCAAGGCACATCTGTAACGACGCTGTCAACAGACGGACCGCTAGTGCAGTCACATCACTCCGCTCGTATCCAGCAGTCCCTGGTGGCTCACCTGCCGATGAAGTTCAACGTATCTTTCTCAAATACTGACCAGTCTTTAGAGTAAGTATAGGATTCTACTGCTTTTTAACCGACTTCAATAAAGAAGGTTTTGTATTCGACCCGTATGTATGTATGTTTGCATGTCCTCGATTTTCTCAAAAACTAAAGAACTGATTTTGATAATTCTTTCATTAATGTGATCTACATACTTTCAGGAAGGTTTTAGTATATAATACTTTAGGTAACTATTTTTATGTACATGTCGCATCATTGGGTGGCCGAGATGCGAAACATCGGATCTTCTTCACGATCCAACATAGTTTTGATAGTTGTGGGCACTGCAGTGGGTACTCGAACGAAAAGATAATTTGAATTCAAAATAACTTTAATAAACTAGCAATTAACAACTGAAACAAACACTTGCTTTGGTATTGAGCGTTTGCCAAGCAAGACCGTCCGACTCGACTGCCGACCGTAGACTGTCGCCACACTCGGTCTCTCCGCCAGTCTTCGCTGCATCCCCTCTACCGACGATCGTGTCCAAGCGGTAGGGCTCGCTTGCGTTTCCGATCACATGAGTCTTCGTTTACCAATCAAATCGTTAGATGGCGCTGTTCATAGTACTGTAGCGCCATCTATTCACGACATACATAAATGTACTGTATCTTCTAGTTGGTGTCTTCGATTCTTCAATGCACTAATGTTAATTGAATTTGTGTGGGGTAGGTACAACTAAAAAGTAAAAATAAAACAACCGACTTCACTTTTGGATCTTCACAGTCGTTACGGGTCGTCAGAAGCCCGAAAGTCTGAGGTGGTGGTTGGGTGGTGGGTTATTATATGTATCAATTGAATCCATGGTCACAGGTCGCTTGTCAAGGTATCTGCCAGCCTGCATATGAGTGATTTTACGTTGATAGATATCTTGAATGTTTTTCAGACTAACTTGGCCGAACCCTGGTGCGCAGCAAGGTGGAGTTGCTATGCACTCTCGCGCACAGATTGCTGTAGAAACTTCCTCTTTGAAGACTACAGCCACCGTCACTGCTGGTGACAATAGTGTAGCGGTGAGTTTTTACAATAATCAAATTCTTAGTTGACATAGGGCTGAATTTTCCAAAGCAAGATATCTTTTGAGGGGGCGTTCAAGTATTACGTTATAGAGGTATGAGGAACAGGGTGTAAAGTTCACTCATACTCTATAGAAAAGGGAGGATCCTCCGACCAGACGGGTGTTGTGTCTGGCGGGCAACTGCCCAATGATTCATGTCGGGCCGTTGTATCTATGCTAGTTGCGCGGTAAACTCTGCTTGCGAGATGCAGGATTTGTGTGACGTCAGTATGACGCGTTGTTCGCATGTGGCGTTGTAGATACCGCTACAACATAATGCTATTTGGGGAGAGGGGGTCTTGTAAAACGTTATGATGCGTTACAAGGGTGCGAAGGGGGTTGGAACAACGCGTTATGTACCATTGTTTCTTATTTAATTAAAAAACTAGGGAATTAAAGTCAACTAAAATGTTTTTTTGATTTTGTTTACTGTAGTCGATCATATACTTTTAAGGCATTATAAAACTTGCGTTTTTTCGTTTGGGTCCTGTAGTTCCCTTAAGGG
This sequence comes from Amphipoea oculea, assembly GCA_945859645.1. NCBI lineage: Eukaryota > Metazoa > Arthropoda > Insecta > Lepidoptera > Noctuidae > Amphipoea > Amphipoea oculea. The sequence continues at coordinate 9,117,762 of OX243891.1, read as the reverse complement.
CCTGTGCACACCACGTTTTTTAAACGCGCCGTTGACGCGTGTTTGTAGCGATACAGACGCGATACGCACGCGGGTCAGACGCAGCCTATAGACCATCTGTAGGATAAAAGCGCACCGTCGACGCATGTTTCTAAAACGCGCGTCAACGGCGCGTTTAAAAAACGTGGTGTGCAGAGGCCCTAAGGTTTATTTTTGCTTGAACCCTACTAGAAAATTGCTATATAACGACCTACGCATTGTCATACCAACGACAGGAATTTGAAAAGGTTTTAATTAAAAATGTTAGGCTTGAAATGAATGTATTCGCATATAACGTACGTAACCTTTTTTACCCTTGGTATTATTACTAAATTAGGATAAAAATAGGCAATGATAAAATGATTAAGTCAGATAGGCAGTCGCTCCATATAAAATACTGGTACTCAGGTGCGTCCGGTTAGATTGGAAGCCGACCCCAATACAGGGTGTTACAGAAAGGGTATATCAATACAAACGGGTTGAAGAGTGTATCTGGTCTAGAATCTCTGTACAAAATTTCAGCTCAAAAGCATTAACTTTGAAAATGCTTAATATTTTTTTATTTCGACATCACGGCGCTGCACTGGTGCGCGGCGGCGTGATGTGCGTGTACTAGGCACACAGACACACTACAGATAATGGGTAATGACCCTCGTAGTGCGGTGACATGTTTGTTATGATTTCAATTTAATAAACTATCGAAATAAAAAAATATTAAGCATTTTCAAAGTTACTGTTTTTGAGCTGAAATTTTGTACAGAGATTCTAGACCAGATACACTCTTCAACCCATTTGTATTGATATACCCTTTCAGTAACACCCTGTATAGTTGGGCAAAAGGCTAGGCAGATGATGACCTCCTATTGTATTGAAGCAAATTTTTCTAACTGAACAGACAGCTGTGCTGCTGGGGAGTTTGTTCCGCCACTTCTTCTCCCCAGCGAAAGCACTAGGAAGTGGTGAAGGGCGAGGGTTTTAGGTGACTGTCTTATGTAATTTTGACCTTCGAAAAGTGCTGATTCTAGGCCTATCCTAACTATCCATACTAATATTATAAATTCGAAAGTAACTCTGTCTGTCTGTATGTTACCTTTTCACGTCTAAACCGCTTAACCGATTTAGATGAAATTTGGTATAGAGATAGTTTGAGTCGGGACTCAATTTCATCCAAATCCGGGAAAGGACATAGGATACTTTTTATCCCGATATTCGCACGGGATCGAGACTTATGCGGGTGAAACCGCGGGGCGCAGCTAGTAATATTATAAATGCGAAAGTAAGTGTGGTTGTTTGTTTGTTAACTTTTCACGCCTAAACCACTGAACCGATCATCCTGAAATTTTGCATATAAGTACATTGTCAGTGTACAGAAACGGACATAGAGTACCTTTCATCCCGAAAAAAAGGGCTGTTCCTGAGGAAAACAACAATAACGTGATTATGATAATAGATGGCGCCACGTGTCTATTGAACTTTGTCACATTATTTAATTTTGAGGCGGTACGAAGCTCGCCGGGTCAGCTAGTTTTGAATAAATGACTTTGATTTTGGACGCAGCTGAATACAAAATAATACAAATACAAAATATTTATTTCTGTACCAACTAGTATACATTAGTTTATGATTGGAGCCTCCTTTTAAGCATGATGACGCCTGTGTTAGGAGACTCCGCACTTCCATAGCTTTGGCTGTTTGTACATATTATAGAATAATTTTAATATTTTCTTGAATTTACTACATTTTTAAAAGTACATTAATGTGGGTGTGCTGGGTGTGCGGAGTGTGTGGTGTGTGAATACCAGTATTTTACATGGAGCAACTGCCTACCTGACTTCCACAACCCAGTTACTGGGTAATACGATACCCCTTGGCAAGACTGGCTGTCTGGTTGGTTGAAAGCTCTATTACTGTTTAATAATAACTTGTTTTTTTACAGAATGTTGACAACAAAAGTGTGTTTTTCGACTGCGAGAGACCGCTGACCGGAGCTGAAGTGTTGGACAAACTGTTTACATCGAAAAATAATCATTATGAGTAAGTATGCTTTTGCAGCCTACAATAATGCGTTCATGATGACGAAAATGCCTTATGCCAGAGTTAAATGCGGACGGTCCAGTGGCGGATTTACCAATAGTCTGAGTAGGCTGGAGTCTAGGGCGGCAGGTTTTAGGGGCGGCAAATTTGGGGCTAACATTTTTTTTATGTCTTACTGAAATTAAAAAGATTAATACTTATATACCAACCATGATTTATCGGAATGAATAAACAAAGTTCATGCTCAAATTCAGGCTTCTACCGTAGATTTTAGCATAGTTGCCGATCTTTACAAATCTCTTTGCAAGATGAACGAGAACATTTTAAGTATTTTGAAGAAAAGGCGAAGCAGTACCTATACAAAAGACATGGGACATTATTGTAGAGGTCGGTAGGGGCGGCAAAATTTGTATAGCCTTTTTTTTATGGATGGGAAATCATCAAATGACCCCTCCCGCTCTGGGTGGAGCGAAGGGAGTGTCAGACTCTTACTGACTAAAACCCATCCGTGTTCCTTCCTTAGCCCTTTATGTTCCGGGGTAGCGGTAACCCTTTCGGACAATCCCGCACCCCCGGCAGGCTTCGGCCCTGGCAGGCCCCTTCCTTTATGCTGACATCTCTTTGAGGCGCGCGTGGAACACGTACGCGCCGTCCGGCACGGGCCTGGTCCTGATCGGACGGTGAGCTACCCATTACTCTCCGTCCGCAGGCCCGCGCCTACGGTGGCCGGGAGTCGTCACGCGACTCCCGACGCCCGGAGAAATTTGTATAGCCTACTGGCGACAAATGTGTAAATCCGCTATACATAGAAACGCTCTCGCCTGTTTTCTTTCTTGTAAAAAAAAAAAAAAAAGGCAATGATTTTTTACAGAATAATAAATATTAACTACTTGTGTGTCCCTATGATGATACATTATTTGTATAAGCACTAGAACGCTCAAAAAATGCCGATTTAAACCGCTGTCGACAGAGGCCTAGTGTACAAATTTGACAACTATTAATGAAAAAAGAAAAACATAAGGACACAGTATATATCCTTCTTATTCAGTTTATGAAATATCTTTTAAATTGGTCCAATATTGGAGGAGGAAATAGGCGAGAGCCAAACCTCGAATTACGACTTTTTACTTATTTTGATTTAAAAGAGTGTCCATGGAGATTCTTGCCCGTTCTTCTCCATAGGTATGGACAGCGTCAGAGAAAAGGAACCCCCGTTGGTAATGAGTCCCCTTTGGTAAGTAACCAAAGGGGGGTTCCCTTTGGTTACTTACCAAAGGGACCAAACCTTTTCTCTGACGCTGTCTGTACCTACGCTTTTGAATGGGCAACTAGCTTCATCTTTCTGACTGACCGACCCCTTGTCAATTCAAAAGTGCCTGTAATTGGTTTAATTGAAATAATTGCTGTGAGTTTGAGTTTGAGGATTTTTCAAAAGTCTCTCCGACCGCATGTCCTCTTAATTGATGCTCTTAAAATAGTTGAAGATGTTTGACAGCAAAATTATCTAAGAAATCATGATAAAACCACATTTTTTGGAATATATGGATAGATCTAAAAACTTTGCCTCTCCATTTCAGCTTCCTAACCTCAATCCAGCCATCCCTGATAATCCTGAACAGCATACTCCTGTTCACCTCCCCCCCCTCAGGGTCCTGTGGTCTGATCCTGCCGCCTCAGCACCTGATGAAGACGGCGAATGATGTACTACGGCTCAAAGTCCAGGTCAACAAGATGAGTGCTGATGAGGATACGTCAAAGTTAGATGTTTCAATGCTGGTTAATTATTTTAGGTAAGTTAAAGTACGCAGAACAGATGGCCGATGGGGCCGAAAGGTTCTGCATAGCTATTCACAACCATACGACAGGCTATCGTATCGAAAACCTGACATTTCAATAACCTGATTTGACTTGCCCTCAACAGCAAATAGCTGTTGGAAGAATAGCGGGCGTCTATTTGATATAAACTGACAAAATTTTCGGGTTTTGGACTTGTGAACAGCGTTTAGAAGACTCCTACGACAACAATGATTAATGTTCGATATGATACGGAAGCGTATCGAGTGTTTGTGAATAGGTATGCTGGAGTGGCGACCGCGTTCCGGAAGACGTAGCGTTGGAAATCCTTCAACAAGGTGGACCGACGACCTTGTGAAGGCCGCAAGAACCCGTTGGATGCGAGAAGCAGGGAACCGGTCGAAGTGGGGGTGCTTGGGGGAGGCCTGTATCCAGCAGTCATGGACGTCTTTCGGCTGAAATGATGAAGTTAATTAATAAAAACTTCAGACTCTATTTCCATTTGCTGAATTTCGCATATGTTATACCCCAGGGCCCCGATTTTGAGCCAATATCCTTTATGATACTGATAAATAATTTTATTTTATCGTCTTCAGACATCACATCTGCAGAGTTTCGCTAGGTAATTCAATTGAACCCGTAGATGTGATAAAGAATGAAAATTACAAAAAAAAATATTTTTATTTCAGTCAAGAGGAGCCAAAGAAAGTATTTTTCGAGATGGAAGCTGTTACCAAGGTTGAGACCACGGGAGGCAACGCTAATTTGCAGCTAACGATTCATGGTTTACAACCAAGCACCGACAATGTCGCTAGAAATGAATGGACGGTAAGTTCTTATAGACAAATAACAACCTGCCCCTTTTTTTTATGGATGGGAAATAATCAAATGACCCCTCCCACTCTAGGTGGAGCGGAAGGGAGTGTCAGACTCTAACTGACTAAAACCCATCCGTGTTCCTTCCTTGGCCCTTTATGTTCCGGGGTAGCGGTAACCCTTTCAGACAATCCCGCACCCCCGGCAGACTTCGGCAGGCCCCTTCCTTTTTGCTGACATCTCTTTGAGGCGCGCGTGGAACACGTACGCGCCGTCTGGCACGGGCCTGGTCCTGATCGGACGGTGAGCTACCCATTACTCTCCGTCCGCAGGCCCGCGCCTACGGTGGCCGGGAGTCGTCACGCGGCTCCCGACGCCCGGAGCGTCTCCCGCGGCGGCTGAGACGTGTGGCTCTCTCCCTCAGCCATCCCGCCACCTCCTCAGAACAACCTGCCCCTGCTTCACACTTGTGCAATGGTGTCTTAATTTACAATATACAAAGCTCATCATCTGCCTAGCCTTTTCCCAACTATGTTGGGATCGGCTTAGTCTAACCGGATGCAGCTGAATACCAGTATTTTATATGGAGCGACTGCCTATCTGATCTCCACAACCCAGTACCTGGGTAATACGAAACCCCTTGGTAAGACTGCCTGTCAGACTTTCGGGTTTCTGACGGCCCGTAACGACTGTCAAAGATCCATAAACGACAGCCGGGACCAACGGCTTAACGTACATACCTTTCGAGGCACGGAGGGGTCTTGGTATGTAAAGATGATATAATTTAAAAAATTAAAATATCCTACTAAACACTGTTGATATTGTTTAACCTTTTAAGAGCCTATACTACCTCGGCTAAAATTCACTCTTTATCTCGCTCATACGATACTGCTCGCGGACTGAGTGAGAGCGAGACAGAGTGCGGTGCTGGGCGGCAGGCAGCGCCAATAGTTTAGGTATTTGCTTTTTGCAGTGAAAGTAATGGTACCTAATTATAAAAAAAAAAAATAACACAAGACCTGCTTTAAAGTAAGTTCAGTTAGTATGCAAAGTTTCATGATCTAATTTGAAGTATTTTTTGAATACCAGCGGTTTATTGTTCGGGTTAGAGGTAACTTTGGATTTTTTTTCTATCGACAAAATTTTATGGAATCGTGTTTTCGTCTAACATTGGACTTAGCATTAATCCTCAACTTTACCATATATTTATTTCAAAATTAATGGTGCAGTATTTTCGACATAACGGAGCATCATCATCAGCTAAGCCATTTGAGGTAGTAGGTATAGGCTCTTAAGCGCTTGGCTAAATATCAGTTGTCGTGCCCCTAGCGCGCGGTTTCAAATCGATAAAATCAAGGTAAAGTAATACCTACAATAAATAAGGAGGAGAAATCGTTGTATCGATTAAAAAATAGTCAACAAGTTTGTATCTCTATTTAATAATGGTTTTAATTGTACCACGTAGTTAATAGGACGAAAATAGAACGAAAATATCATGCATGTTCTCTGTCGCAGAAATACGACACGACCGGTAGGGGCACGGAAATATGTGTCGCATAAATGCGACACAAACGGTTAAGAGGTTAAGCACAAGAATTGGCCTTCTAGTTGGGCATCGATCACCCACCCCTCCCACCACCACCTTGCCACACAAATGCACACATAATCAGCCTATAATGTTCCCACTGCTGGGACCAACGACCATGGTCGTTGGCTGGGACACAGGCCTAGCCTCTCAGTGAGAGGGAGTGGGCCGTAATCCACCACGCGGGCCCAGTGCGGGTTGGCAGATGTATGTGACATCTTCGAATTTTTGGTTCTAGGACATGCCGGTTTCCTCACGATGTTTTCCTTCACCGTTTTGAGAGCAGTGGTGATGAAATAATTTACACAAAGTAATGCGCCTGTCTAGATTCGAACCTACGACCTACAGTTCGTAAGTCGCGGCCTTTACCACTGGGCCACCACTGCTCTAACACAAATGCACATACAAGACAAAATATAAAATCATAAAGTTGACGTAAAAAGTTAACAACACTTTCATAAATCCCTCTCACTCAGACATGTCTATAAAATCTTCGTACATACGTCATAGTACTCCCATCCAATGGTGGTAGTAGCAAAATTGTGGCACGTGCCGTCCCTTAGTTTCTGCTTATCCCCTTAGGGAACATGGCGTGAGTTTTGGGGTAAAAGGAAGTTCATGTAACGTTCGTTGATATTATGAGACATACCTTTTTACATCATTTACCTTTTACTTGACGATTTACAAAGTAAGGTATGCGTGCGAAGGTTTGCAGACGTTAGAAATAATTTTGGTATAGCGGAAACAAAGTAGGTATGAGAGAAGACAAAATACAGGGTGTCAGGTAATTAATGGATAACCTCTTCACCATTCTTCTTCATTAAGGCTTCAGATATTTCTTCATTTAATTGACATTTATTTAACTTAACCGGTCAAGCGACGCGCGTCGCCGACCGGCGACGAAAAAATAGAAAATCAATTGTGTCTCATTAGCGGAGCTTGACAGATTAACTTACTTTTTAATTACTGTTTAATCTCGAATTTTTTTTATGACATAATACAATAATTACTATTTGTACACCAATTTTATTGGTAGAACATAGAGCTCGATTACAATAATAATGTATATTTAAGACCTGTTATGTATACTTATGTTCACAAATAAAGGTTGATTGATTGATTGAGGTCATTGTACTTATTATTATGAACAACTGTTACTGACCACCAAACCTGAAATCGCGAAAAAAGAATCAGCAGTTCCCTACATTTTGACGAGTTATGCGAACATAAATGTAGGGAACAGCTGATTTTTTTTTGCGATTTCATGTTTGGTCCCATAGTAAAAATTGTTTATAATAATAAGTACAATGATCCCTTAAAAGGTTATCCATTAATCACCGGACACTCTGTATATTGCGCAAATAAATGACACTGTGTCGTTAAGAATACAGGATGAAATTGAAAACTTGCGCAAACTCGAAATAGGAGGGTTTTTTCCAGAAATCTCCACTAGTTAAATAAATTCAGCCTAGTGGGGACTTTTGGAAAAATAAGCAACAATCCCACCATGTGTTGTTGTTTCTAAAAAATGTTTATTATACAAAAATGTTTAAATGTTTATTATTAAGACAAATGTGTGCACTGACTGGACAGGTCCGCTCAATCTGTGTGGTTCTTTCCTCAAAAGACCATTTCAGACACCAATCTACATAGTCTTCACATGATCTGACCAAGATTCTGTCTGGACTTTAAAAGAGACTGTGACCTCTGAGTTTGTTTCGGCGTTTCTTCTCAGAGTAGTCAGATAGGAAACGCCGACCTCATCTAGCTTAAAAAAAATATGATTGACTTGTTAAAGTGTTTGTACAAACCTACTTACAGAAAATAAATCATTTATCATTATAATAAAAGCGGCTTACAATGTAAACCTGATCATAATACAGTGAAGACCAATAAACTCGATAGAAAAGAAAATCTAATTATGGAAGGCCGGTTTTATGTTGCCAACCAAAGCCCAGTACAATCAAAACAGTGACTGTTTTCGCCGGTATATGTCGAGCCAATGGATAAAAGAAAGTTTTTGTTCAGTAACTGTTACATCCATACTATCCATACTTACTAATATTATAAATTCAAAAGTAACTCTGTCTGTCTATCTGTCTGTCTTGTCTGTCTGTATGTTACCTTTTCACGCCTAATCCACTGAACGGCTTTAGATGAAATTTGTTATAAAGGTAGTTTTGTTTGGTTGAGTTTGGTAGTGTGGGACGCCCCCCAGCTAGATGGACAGACGACCTAAAGAAGGTGGCTGGGGTAGACTGGATGCGGAAGGCGGAGGACAGGGTGCTGTGGCGCAGTCTGGGCGAGGCCTATGTCCAGCAGTGGACTGCGATAGGCTGAGTTGATTGATTGATAGTTTGAGTCCCGGGAAAGGACATAGGATAGATTTTTATCCCGATATTCTCACGGGATCGAAACTTATGCGGGTGAAACCGCGGGGCGCAGCTAGTAATCATTATAAATTGTCATTTTCCAAATCTAAATTCTTGAAAATAATCGTGTAATTATCGTCTTAGATAGTGCAAACTAAGTTATTACTGTAAACACGACATAAAGGAGTTCCAGTAAAAAGAAATATATAGAAAAAAAGAAATTTAAAGCATCAATCTTACCGCGCGCCCGGCAATCCATTCGTCGCAAAGTTTACGACATAAAGCAAGTTGGCAACACGTTGAACTAGCGATCATTTACCCAATTTTGAACGTTTCTACGAAAAAAAGGGCGCGCGACGTCGTTACCAAATCGCTTGCCTACGCGTAAATTTATTTATAACACGTTAAATTCGATTACCTTAATTGGGCGCACCTATTCAATATCATCCTGTCTAGCTCTCATAATTAAGCTTTTATCAATTTACTTAGCGATGATTTTAAACATTACCAATTTATGTAACTTGGAATGAATAAGGTTGCCCCTTTCAAATAAGACTTTTCGAAAAATACAGGCGTAAAGCACGTATAAAAAAAGAGGTCACAGTCTCTTTTAAAGTCCAGACATATTCTTGGTCAGGTTATAATATAAAGACCATGCAGATCGATGTCTGAGATGGTCTTTTGAGGAAAGAACCACACAGATTGAATAGACCTGTCCAGTTAGTGCACGCATTTGTCAGTAATCGTGCAGCTCAACTCAAACTTAAAGAGCTCAACGATTCGACGAACAATACCAAAGTCCTTTTAAATGTCCTTTACATTTGAGTAGACCGCATAAATTACTCAAACTGCCAGACCATGACAAAAACTAACAAAACGTAGAGAAGAGAATAATAAAAAAAAAACAACCGACTTCAAAAAAAAAACACTATAAAGTGAAAAATAACTTTAATTTCGGAAGTCGGTGTCGTTAGTTCCGCATTTTCGTTTTTTGACACCGACTTCCGAAATTAAAGTTATTTATCACTTTGTAGTGTTTTTTTTTAAGTCGGTTGTTTTTTTATTGTAACAAAGTTTTTATTTTTCACTTTTTAGTTGTACCTACCCCAAAAAAAAGTAAACAAAAAGATCGTTAATGTAGACAATGTAGATAAATTTTTAGATTTTTGTTGATTTTTCAAAAACCGCTTGTCCGATTTCAATAAAACTTTCATGGGACCATTTGGGAAGTTATACGCTTTCCAAAAAAAAAAAAAAAAATTTGAATCGGTTGGCAAACGACGGCGTTATGCGCGAACAAACAAAAAAAAAAATACAAACATTCGAATTGAGAACCTCCTCCTTTTTTAGAAGTCGGTTAAAAAGAAAAGTTTGGTCTCCTTTAAATCTAGCCCACCACGCCATTTTCAAACTAAATTCTCAACGCAATTTCCTTCCTAGATTTGCCTTCGAGAACAAGACATCAGCCACGCGGCCTCAGACCAGGACATTTCCATCCACCCAGCATCATACGAAGGCCACCTGACCCTGACTTACTCCGGAAACAAGACTGACTGCTTCGAGTCCGGACCCGCTTCCGAACTGACGTTGAAATACAAAGGGGTGCCGCAGAACCTGTATGGGAAGCTAGAGAGATATTTTGAGGTTAAGATTTTTGGGAGCAACGTGAGTATTTTGATTCTATATCTTACATAATATTATATTTTACTAGTCTAGTAAGATAACCGACATAGCCCGAAGAATTGCCAAACTTAAGTGGCAGTGGGCAGGTCACATTGCTCGCGGAACAGATGGCCGATGGGGCTGAAAGGTTCTGGAGTGGCGACCGCGAACCGGAAGACGTAGCGTTGGAAGGCCTCCTACAAGGTGGACCGACGACCTTGTGAAGGCCGCAGGAACTCGTTAGATGCGAGAAGCACAAAACCGGTCTAAGTGGAGGTGCTTGGGGGAGATCTGTGTCTAACAGTGGACGTCTTTCGGCTGAAATGATAACGAGTCTAGTAAAAGTAGGCCAGTCACGTTTCATGCAAAGTTGGGCCCAAAACCCAAAGTTAGCGAAAAAAAAATGTATTACCCTGGTCGGGGAAGACCTCCTTATAATTTTTTACTATTGCGCTGAATCTCCACGACCGGTTCTTCAGCTGTCTTAATGGATGGACTGTGTGAATGGGTTCCCTATCCATTTGCATAAAATTTTAAGACCTAATATAACTTGGCATACTTTTGTTTCTCCTAATTATATTTTCTTATAACATTATTTACGCATAACAGCTTACGCATAATTTTTTTAAGCATAATTTCTCTAATCATAATAATGATTAAGCATAACATTCTAAAGCATACATTTAGCATGCTCGTTTTATCTCTAACGACGTCAGGTCGACGGAGCCCCGCTACGCGGGGCTCCTATTTCTGTCTGCGGGGTTTAAAGGAACCTAACCAAACCGAACCTCGGGGTGCCCCTGAAGTCATTCAGTATTATGCGAATTAAATTTATGCCAAAACACATTAGCCTTCAAGATAATAATTATGCCAACATAAACTGTATGCCAAAAAAAAATATGGCGAAGTATTATTATGACAAAACAAATTATGCCAAAATAGTTATGCCAAAGTATATTAGGAAAAAGAACATTATGCGAAAAGAAGGGATCCCGTGACTACCGAGATGACGACTAATAGAGAAGTGTGGAAGACAAACACATGTTGCGCCGACTACAGATAAATTGGTATGAGGGCAGGAGAATGATCATGATTTGTAGGAGATCTTCCAGCTTGCCTTTAATGAAGAGCAATTCAAAACCAAGTCGCAGTACGGCCTGAAGACAATAATCTTAAGGTCGAAGCACACGTATCAAATCGGAAAGGGATCGGCACCGTATCAACTCGAGCCGTTCAGTATTCTTTGTATGAAACTCCCTACTGCAACGCACACTAATCGGAATCGTAACGTAATCACCTCAACTCGTCGTCCCCGCGCTTACGTCTCTCCGTACCCGAGCTTACGTCTCTTCGTCCACCCTTGCCCCTCTCACCCCTCCGGCCTGCTTGCTGCACAATCAACCAGCGGTCGGCGCGCCGTAAGTGCGGCGTCGCGTAGCCGTAGCCGAGTCGACGTTTCGGAGCTTCTGATCCGTTTTAGTTACGTGCTTACGTTAGGTTGACGCCTGTTTGATGGCGAGGCGATAGGCGATACGGTTCCGATCCCTTTCCGTCTTGATACGTATGCCCACCTTTAATGTGAAGCTTATAGTTTAACTTTTCTATTGCAGCTATCAGAAATGGGCATCTTGGAGTCGGACATAGTAACGCAGACGGCACTCGGACAACTGGTGAGGAGTTATAGCAAGGAGCCGCTGAACATGACTGCAGTTATTAAGGTAAGCAGCAAAGATGGTCCCGTGGATAAAGTTTGTTCAGTTTGATGGTCTTTTCTCTTTTTCTTTCTCTTTTTTCTCTTCTTCTTCTTCTTCTCTCTCTCTTTCTTCTTCTTTCTCTTTTGACCAACATAGCTATTCACAACCATACGACAAGCTATCTTATCGAAAATTACACATTTCGATAACCTGATCTGACTTGCCCCCGACAGCAAATAGCTGTCGGAAGAATAGATTTGAACTGACAAAATTTCCGGGTTTTGGACTTGTGAACAGCGCTTAGAGGACTCCTACGAAAACATTGATTGATGTTCAATACAGTACGGTAGCGTATCGAGTGGTTGTGAATAGCTATGCTGGTCAAAATTAAGGGCACAGACCATCAAACGGTTCCCTATTCATTTGCATAAAATTTTAAGACCTAATACAACTTGACATACTTTTGTTTCTCTTAATTCCTCTGCACCATGGATGGTGCAAGTAATGGTGCATTCGGTACAACGGGTTATATTTTCGCATAACATTATTTACGCATAACAGCTTACGCATAAATGTTTTAAGCATAATTTCTCTAATCATAATAATGATTAAGCTTAACATTCTGAAGCATAATTCAGCATGTTCGTTTTATTTCTAACGACGTCAATACTCGGAAAATTTTCGGAATTTTGTCGGAATATTTTTATTTTACGTTTCGAAACTCACTGGTGGTCACGACCAAAAAGCACGCTGTTTCACTTGGCTACTTGTTCGACAAATATAGTATCAGTGGTGAGCAGTGAGACGCTAGTCTACACTGCACAATTTCGACGCTTTATTAACTAATGTATTAGATCTATGCAATGTCAATGCAATGTTCGAAGATAATAAGATATGTAGCTACATTGTCACCAGAAACCATTAACATTCCCAAATTAATTGCTTTACGGTACATAATACCGCACAATATCGCTACAATTACAAGCGTGTCAAGATAACAGCCAACACGCACAACGTCTAGTTCTCACGCATAGAAACACCGTTTCGGAATGAAAGGCGCGTAAAAATTTTTTAAAAGTGCTTTGGAAAATCACTTTTATGAAAGAAACCATTGCATAAATCAATTACAAATAAAGTTTATTGAACTCTACGATAACTGAGCTTTGTCGACACCGATTTTGTTTTGAAGATTCAACAGTTCTTTTATTACTTATTTACACCCAAAGTTACGTTAAAAATACCAAGAAAAACGAATCTTTGTTGGCTCATAACCTTTTAATGGCTTTTTATTTAACTATTCTGTTTGCGTACAGACAAAATTAGTAATAAGAAAAAACCGGCCAAGTGCGAGTCGGACTCGCACACGAAGGGTTCCGTACGGTTTACGATTTACGACGTATTAAAAAAAATCTATTTACTAGATCTCGTTCAAACCAATTTTCGGTGGAAGTTTACATAGTAGTGTACATCATATATTTTTTTTAGTTTTATCATTCTCTTATTTTAGATGTTACAGGGGAGGGGGGGACACATTTTACCACTTTGGAAGTGTCTCTCGCGCAAACTATTCAGTTTAGAAAAAATTATATTAGAAACCTCAATATCATTTTTGAAGACCTATCCATAGATACCCCACACGTATGGGTTTGATGAAAAAAAAAAAATTTGAGTTTCAGTTCTAAGTATGGGGAACCTCCAAAAATTGTTTTTTTTTTTCTATTTTAGTGTGAAAATCTTAATGAGGTTCACAGAATACATCTACTTACAAAGTTTCAACAGTATAGTTCTTATAGTTTCAAAAAAAGTGGCTGTGACATACGGACGGACAGACAGACAGACATGACGAATCCATAAGGGTTCCGTTTTTTGCCATTTGGCTACGGAACCCTAAAAACGATATCGTGTTTAACTTTGGATGCACAATGTCAAACAGTGGTGTAATACTCTCCCGAAAAATATCGACTAGTGACACCTTAAAACACGTCCTTGAGAGTCTGAGTTACAGTGAAGAATTTTAATGTATTTTGTTTTCTTTCAGGAGAGGAATGGCCTAGCGTCCGTGAGCGTGAACAAGGGTGCTGACATGCAGTTCAAATCAGATAACTTCGCGTGGTTATTGGACAGCTGGACTGATATGCAGATCATGAAGACTTTAGGGTTATATCGTATGTAACCTTACTTAATTTATTTTGTATAATTTAGAAGCATTTTTCCCAGTTTTTAACCGAGTTCAAAAAAGGAGGAGGTTCTCAATTCGACGGTATGTTTTTTTTTTGTGTGTTTGTTACGCGATTACTCCGCCAATTGTGGACCGATTTTCAAATATCTTTTTTTGTTTGAAAGGAGATACTTCTGAAGTGATCCCATAGTCACCAAGTCAGGATCTGATGATTGGATCCTGGAGAAATCGAAGGAACTCTTCAAATATTATAGGCACACCTATAGCGATTTGGGTATTTTTTATAGTAACTCGTGCATTTGTTCTCGGAAAGCACCATTTGTTGAAGTGGAACTGATGATGAAGACCACAGATGGCCACCGGAACTACTCAATGATATCTAAGTATTTAACAGGTTGCGATTCGATTACTTTAATATGGTTGCTAAGCAATTTATGCTCGCCACGATGTGAATAGTGAAATGGAGCTGATGGTGGACCAGGAGAACTCCTCAACAATTGACTTCCCTGCATCGGGAAAAGTGATATTTTGTAAAAGGCGATGAGCAAGTTGACACTAGGCTATTGTAACTTAGATACATTTTAAGCAGACCCACTTCGATCAATAATTTGATCGAAGCAGGCCCACTAAAGCGTGAAATAAAAACTTTTTAACAAAAATACAACCGACTTCCAAAAGAAACACTACAAAGTGAAATTAACATTTTATATGTACAATAGACGGGACATTGCGAACAAAATCGTGATCCGATACCTTGTACCTAGTGGTCTCAAGTCTCTCAGTCTAGTGACGTACGCCTGCGCGTCAAGTCGCATCGACGCAATCGTGTCCACCAAAAAAAATTTATTTAAAAAGAAATATGCCGAGTTGCGCATTGCGTTATTGCAAGTCTCGTTATGGTAGAACGACTGGATCTAGCTTCAGTTTATTTTCGTATGCATTATTTATATTTACTGAGTAATTTGAATCAAATAATTTTCATAATAGATTTAGAAAATTTCCTAATTTTGTAATAAACGCCATCTATTGCTGAGTAGCCTTACTATTGCTGCAGTAAAATGACAGCATAAGTGTTACCACTTTTTAACGAAATTTTTAACCAAATAATCGATTAATTTTAGTAACATTCAGTTCAAAATCGATCATGATTGTTAAATTGATTTTATAAAAGAGGATAATTTTACATATATCGGGACCGTGGGGTCCCGGTCCTTTGGAAGGCGTACGAGGGCCGAAGCCAACCCGCAGAGGCCCTTTAGGAAATTTTAATGAAATGTGGCACCAACCGACGATTATCCCTATATGCACTCTGCAAGTGCACCCAAGGACAACCCCCGGTTGGTGTAGGACTATTGCAGGATATGGAAAAATAAAAAGTTGGACTATGGGTTTGGGTGGCTAAAGTGGACTGGTTACCAAGAACCTAATCAATTAATCAATGTTTTATATATACACGGATAAAATAGCAGGGGGTGACTTGCACACTCAATAATGGGCCCCCGGGAACGGTCGCTAGCACATAGTGACGTAGCGACAAGAGGGCAACACGTCCTGAAGTGCTTATGAGGAGTGGAGAGGTATTTCACGGCTATCAGGACAATCCCGGAAGTACGGTCAAGATCACTACCAGCATCTTATGAGAGGATAATGCTGCTGCCCATTCTACGGTACATCCCTTAGTCGCCTTTTACGACACCCATGGGAAGTAGGGTGGTGCTATTTTTTAAGTCCGGCACCACGGATATTTTTTTATTTACCTTAGTCCATGGATTGAAAATCGGATCTGGCAACACTGGCCACACTGGCCACCTACCGAGCGATAGCTGAATATATTTTGACAAATTTAATTCATGTTTGCTATATTATGCCGCTCAAATTCTGCTATATTATGCTAGATGGCGTCAGTGAGACATGGGATCACAGTTTTTGTATGACATTTCTTTGCATAGAAAATGTTAATGTCTTTGGTGAAAAATAACTTTAATTTCGGATGTCGGTGGCAAAAACCGTAAATACAAAACCAAAGACACCGACTTCCGAAATTAAAGTTATTTTTCACTTTGCAGTGTTTCTTTTGGAAGTCGGTTGTATTTTTGTTAAAAAGTTTTGTAAATGTAAGAACCATGGGTCCGTTTATTATGATTTTTTGATGTTGACTTGAAAGAGCATGGCAGTTGAGAATGTGTCATGCTCACTTAAATGTCTCACTGATGATGGCACGTGTGTTGGATCATTCGGTTCCCTACAAAATGGTTGAGCTGGATGGTGCTGATCCACGCGTCATGTTCGTGAACGGGCGCCGTCGGTTGAGACTGGTCATCTCTTAACTGCCAAGGCTTATTTTTAATCTTATTTTTTGAATTGTTTCTTCATTTGTGTCTTTTTTACATTGTTCTCACATATAGAAGCAACAAGAATAATGTATCCAGGATTTTGTAATATCTTGATTTAAAAGAGTGTCCTTGGAGTTTCTTGCCCGTTCTTCTCCATAGAGATCTACGCTTTGGAATGGGAAACTAGCTTCAGCTTACTGACTAACTGACCGACTATTTAATTTTGACAATTTAAAAGTGCCTGTACATGGTTTAATTGAAATAAATGCTTTGACTTTGCGTTTGAGTTTGATAAATTAATATGGTTGACAGCTTGACAGCTCTGGACAGAGAGTGGTGGAAAGAGAGTAGGGTGGCCTTTCCCAGCAGTGGGACATAAAAGGCTAAAAAAAATTAGTTGTCTGTAAAGTCTTCTAACTTCATAAGAAAACATCAGATAGATGCGTCACAAGCCGATTGCTTAGGCCGATCGTGCCTCTCTATCGCTTGTTCCGCGCTCTCGCTTGCACGCTCGGCTCAGGCGGAACGTGACAATGAGTCTTGCTTTTTCGTGCGTGCAGCCGGCGTTCATCGATTTATAAGACGTTAATACGTCAAAAAAAAAACATGGTTGCACATTACAAAAAGTCTTTTTTTAACTCTAAAATTGATTTACAAACGGACAAAGGGTTTCTTCACGCTTGTTTAAGTCGCTAAGTCTACTAATATTATAGGATATACCACAGTGTCCTCCAAGAAGGGGGGCCCGTGGTAAGTAATAACAGCCGCACAGGTCGATCGATTAGGTAAAGCTACGCTTGCCGCGGTTAGTCTGTGGATCATCTTTATACAGGGTGTTACGGAAAGGGTATATCAAT
Organism: Amphipoea oculea; assembly: GCA_945859645.1. NCBI lineage: Eukaryota > Metazoa > Arthropoda > Insecta > Lepidoptera > Noctuidae > Amphipoea > Amphipoea oculea. Next base: position 9,100,418 of record OX243891.1, on the reverse strand, counting down.
ACAAACGGGTTGAAGAGTGTATCTGGTCTAGAATCTCTGTACAAAATTTCAGCTCAAAAGCAGTAACTTTGAAAATGCTTAATTTTTTTATTTCGATAGTTTATTAAATTGAAATCATAACAAACGTGTCACCGCACTGCGAGGGTCATTATCCATTATCTGTAGTGTGTCTGTGCGCCTAGTACATGCAGATCACGCCGCCGCGCGCCAGTGCAGCGCCGTGATGTCGAAATAAAAAAATATTAAGCATTTTCAAAATTAATGCTTTCGAGCTGAATTTTTGTACAGAGATTCTAGACCAGATACACTCTTCAACCCGTTTGTATTGATATACCCTTTCCGTAACACCCTGTATACCGAGACCCCTCCGTGCCTCGGAAAGCACGTCAAGCCGTTGGTCCCGGCTGTCATTTGTAGATCTTTGGCAGTCGTTACGGGTCGTCAGAAGCCCGTAAGTCTGACAAACAGTCTTACCAAGGGGTATCGTATTACCCAGTAACTGGGTTGTGGAGGTCAGATAGGCAATAGCTCCATGTGAAATACTGGTATTCAGCTGCATCCAGTTAGACTGGAAGCCGACCCCAACATAATTGGGAAAAGGCTAGGCAGATGATGATACATAAAAAAAAACGAGTGTGCTTATGACCACACGACTGAAGTGAAACTTCAAACGTATTTGGCTATGAGAGGAAGAGAGAAAGAAAATGTGCGCGCGCACTGCTTTCTCTTGCTCATATCCCCCACTCAACTCCCGTTCGCCTCGCCCGATCACACTTCTCGTAACGCATACGTCACGTGTTCGCCAGCTTACTCCCCAAGTCAAGCGTGCGTAAAGAAGTTTCACTTCAACAAAACAATTAGGTACTATTCCAGCCGACTTACGTTGAGGTAAAGTTTTCAGGGTTTCTGACAAAACGCCACCCACTCTAACTGAAAGGTGAACAGAAAATTTAATGAACATAATCATATATTTTACAAGCTGCGCCCCGCGGTTTCACCCGCATTAAGTCTCGATCCCGTGGGAATATCGGGATAAAAAGTATCCTATGTCCTTTCCCGAGACTCAAACTATCTCTATACTAAATTTCATCTAAATCGGTTCAGTGGTTTAGGCGTGAAAAGTTAACATACAGACATACAGTTACTTTCGTATTTATGATAATAGTATGGTTGTTGTCCATTCAGGGCTCTTAAGAAAATGATGTCTTTTAATGGTTTCCTTAGTAATAATAAGCTGTTTTTCCTTCTAGGTGAATGCCGCGTGCAGGAGAACCTGGTACAGATGCTGTTTGGAGGCGCAGAGCATATCATGACATCAGACTGCTTCGAGAATGTGATTCTAGCTGATTGCACTGAAGAACCGAAGTATGTATAATTAGCTGTTGTCTGCGATCCAGGATAAAAATTTGCCTATATCATTTTCCAGGTCATGGTTTACCTATGTGCCAAATTTCATCCAAATCTGTTAAGCCATTTTAGCGTGATAGCGTAACAAACATACAAAAAATATCTTTCCTCTTTTATTTTTACTAGCAGCGCCCCGCGGTTTCACACGCATAAGTTTTGATCCCGTGGGAATACCTGGATTAAAACTATCCTATGTTCTTTTCCGGGACTTAAACTATCTCTATACCAAATTTTATCTAAATCGGTTGAGCGGTTTAAGCGTGAAGAGGTAACAGACAGACAGACACACTTTCGTATCCATACTAATATTATAAATGCGAAGGTGTGTCAGTCTGTTTGTCCTCTTTACACTTAAACCGCTGAACCGATTTAAATGAAATTTGGTACACAGGTGTTTTAGGTGCCGGAAAAGAACATAAGATAGTTTATACACCTCTAAAATAACTTGATCATCTTTTCTAAATTGTACATACATAAGGCGCACAACATTTTCAGAAATCTTTAACATATATTTTTCTTCCAGATTTGCAGTGATTAAAGTGAAAGATGGAGTCAAGGTTTACACTGGAGGCTTCTACGTGCTAGTAAAGTCACAGGACGACGAGAAGCCGGTTGTAGATACCAGCCATGCTGGTAATCATTTCTGGTGAGTAGTCAGCATAATAATTAGGTATGTTGGAGATTAAAAACCTATGGTGCACAAACTTGGTCTTTGACTAACAACCAGAAGTCCAAACTCAAGGTCTGCCAACGAGCAAAGGAGCGCAGAATACTAGGCGTTAAATTAGAGGATCATGTTCGAAAGACAATACTGTGCTCCAAAACAAAGATCGTTGACGTGGCTCAAAAGGCTGTTCAACTTAAATGGGACTGGGCAGCACATGTCTGCCGCTGTGTGTGCTGTGTAACACAAACTGTGGACCCAAATAGCGCAGAATTGGTGCCCTGAGACAGTGAGGCGGGGTCGCGGCAGACCACGTAGGAGATGGCGGGACGAGCTGGATAGGTTCCGTCAAAACTGGAGGGAGGACGCGCGGGCTCGCGAAAAATGGAAGGAGTGGAGGGAGGCCTTTGCCCAGGAGTAAAACAGCGCAGGCTAGTTAAAAAAAAAAAATTTGGAGATTGAGAGGTCAGGTGAATAGTATTCGTAACCGGGCGTACGTGTATGACCAAAGGGCAATTCTCGTAATTTTAAGTCAAAGCCAAAGCATTTATTTCAAATAGGCACATAAAAGGCACTTTTGAACGTAAAAAATTACATTAAAATAGAATTGATTCTAGTCGCCCCTTCCAAAAGGAAGTTTTCGTATGGAGAAGTAATGAGATTTTCGTCTGTGAACATAAGTCAAATAAGGATATAATCATCAACAAAAAATACTTGAGTAATTATTTTCTTAATTTCTTATCTTTTTTTCTTTTCCTTACAGGATCACCCATATCCGGAATACCGTGAAAATAGTATCCCGTTTCACGGATCTCCAAGTTTATTATAATAAAGACGAATTAGTTACATTAGTACCACATGTATATTTAGACACAGTGTGTGGTATGTGTACTAACAGACATATTTATAATGAATGCTAGGTTTTTATTGTAAAGTAATTATACCCGGTTCCTATATTTAAAATTACGGATTGTATGTGATATCAATAGTAAATGCACGATGAAAAAAAAATTAAGGCAATTTTGCTTGTAAAATTCGTCAATGTTGGTAATTTTTATTGAATAACAGTAAAATTGTTTGAATAACAGTAAAATTGATTGAATAACAGTAAAATTGACATAATAACAGTAACCAGACAGTAAGTAGACAATTATGAAATTCGCATAATCATAATCATTAATTTGTCAGACTCATCATCTGCCAAGCCTTTTCCCAACTATGTTGGGGTCGGCTTCTAGTCTAACCGGATGCAGCTGAATACGAGTATTTTACATGGAGCGACTGCCTATCTAACCTCCACAACCCAGTTACTGGGTAATACGATATCCCTTGGTAAGACTGGTTGTCAGACTTTCGGGCTTCTGACGACCCGTAACGACTGTCAAAGATCCACGAATGACAGCCGGCGGAGACCAACGGCTTAACGTGCTTTCCGAGGCACGGAGGGGTCTGTATGTAAAGATGGTCACCCATCCACGGACCAACCGGGGCAAGCACAGCTTAACCTGATCGATCGACCTGTGCGCCTGTTATTACTTAGCCACAAGCTCCTCTCAATTAATTTGTCAGACTATTGTACGTACCTAAATGATTACATATGATTATGGAAAATCTCATCACTCAAACTCAAAGCATTTATTTCAATTAAACCAATTACAGGCACTTTTGAATTGTCAAGGGGTCGGTCAGTCAGAAAGATGTAGCTAGTTGCCCATTCCAAAGCGTAGGTACCTATGGAGAAGAACGGGCAAGAAACTCCATGGACACTCTTTTAAATCAAAATAATATGGTTACAAAGTCTTGGTTACATCATTCATGTTAAAAATTATACATGTGAGAACGATCCAGAACGTCGCTTTAAATTGGCTCTCAATTAACCAGCGATTATTTTTAACTTTTAAATGTACGTTTATTATAGGAATCGGGTTTAACATAATTATAAGAATTAATGTAATAAATAAATGCTTTAAACTAAAAGCTCTTTTGATACTAAATATTTTTTATTTCGAAGGGATTTCTTTCATACAAGGAACCTTATTCGATTTAACAATAATTTGATCGATTTTATTGATAGCATTTACATTTTTCGGTATTATTTACTGCTCGCTTTTGTAGGTAAGATTATAATTATAATATTATATTTTATAGTAGGTACTTTTTTGTCATAATTGTTATGACGTCACTGCTTCCAGGCGATGCTTTTTCAAAGGAAGTGGTGCTGCAAAATTCAGTTACATTTTGTAATAATAACTTAGAATGTGTATAATATAGAATTATGATCTAATTTTAGTAATAATTTAATAATTAAATTATATTTTTTAAATATGAATTTTGTTATATTTATAACTAGCTGACCCGGCCGAACTTCGTAGGTACCGTCACACCAGCCGCTCTGCCTCCGCTTTTTAAATTTCTGATATCTTATAAGATAATTATTCATTTTAATGATATGCTGTACAGGGCAATTTTGATCTACATGAAATGCACAACTATATTTAATTATATATTTAATTGGATAAGGAATAATGGGTACTGCTTGCTTTGTAAATAAACCATATTTTTTTTTTTATAATAATTATGTAAAAGATAAAAATGGTTATCTGAAAAAAGGGAATTCCTTTTTTCCGCATTTTCGTAAGTTATTTTATCATTTTGTAGTGTCTTTTTTGGAAGTCGGTTGGTCGGTTTTTTTTTTTTTTGTAAAAATGCTTTTATTTTTCACTTTTAAGTTATACTTACCCCACAACAATTCGTATAACACTACTTACCATGTAAATATCAATGGCCAGGAGTCATTATAACATCATAAATATAAATTAAGTGGCAAAAATACGTATTATTGAAGCTAACTCATAAACTACCCAAGAAAAGTTAATAAATAAAAAGTATACGGGACCCAGTGGCGTGCATTGGTTTTCAGAATAGGTATCATAATCGGCCTATAATGTTCCCATTAGTGGCGAGCATTGGTTTTCAGAATAGGTAGGCACTAGGCCGGGTCTAGTCAAACGCGATCACTAATCAGAAAAAAAGTGATGTCGAAATTGTGGTTATTTGAGTAGGCATGCCTACTTAAGGGTGATAAATTACGAAGGTCGAACGACATGGTATTACACGGGAAACGTATGTATTTTTAATTTTGTCGTATTAACTTGAACGAGTAAAGACCAATGACAATGTGCGAATAGCACGGGAGCCGAGTAGGCCGCCCGGCGACTGCCTACTGCCGTGGGTTTGTATGAAGATTTTGTTTTTTGTTAGGTATGATAATTTATTGAGTTTCTCAAGCCTGTCAATTACATTTTAGTGTGTGTGCCCCACACACACTAAAATGTAATTGACAGGCTTATGTTGAGATATCGAGGTAGGCACTGCTTATATGCCTATATGCAATGCACGCCACTGACGGGACCACCCCTGAGGCATACTTTATCCATTAAAAAAATAATTTTTGAAATCAATTTGCAATTGCCGAAGATATCGCGTGACAAACATAAAAAAAAACAACATTACAGTCGAATTCAAAACCTCCTCCTTTTTGAAGTCGGTTAAAAAAAGGGAATTCCTTTTATCTGAACTCTAAAAAAGTCAACACAAGAAAGCAATTAGGTCGGAAATTCAACCTGAATAAACAAAGCTAATTATTATTATAACAACCCCTTCACATTATTTTTAATAGAGCGAAAGATTTTAAAACTCTTTGATCAGAAGCGTGTGCACTCAGTGACATGCAAGCATCGACTGGCTAACATCGTACGGTAATTTTAAATAAAGAACATGCAAGCTCGACTAATGATTGGTCAGCCGGGCGACCATAGACTAATCGGCTTATACTTTCAATCGAGCATAGACAAGGGACTCTTTGATCGTCTTTACGGTTGAATAAGTTTTTAATTTTACAAAGGAGGGCTTAGCTAGTGTTTATAGGTATTCACTTCGTTAGCTTGGTAAAGAGGAAACAGGTTGATGAACTAAAGTACAACTACTAGTCTAAGCTTACTTCGGTGAACCGAAGGACATACAGCCCACGTCTAGGTTCACCGATCAAGAGGGTGCATTTTGTAAGTTATATCAACTTCGCACATAGCTGTAAAATACTGTCAACTTTAGGGAGGTGTCATTATTAATAAACTTTTATAACTATTCATTGACAATTCCCGTGACCCAAGGGCTGACTTTTACCTTGGCCAAAGGCTAAGCATTGCCATACAACATGGTAATGCCGCCAGACCCTTGGGTACATTACCAGTCGACAGCGATGCGGATGAATTTTTCGACGCTATATTTTAGTTTGTGTATAGTTTTAGTTAAGTTAGGTTTTAATTTTGTTATTTCTGTAAATAATGAACAGTTGAAATACTTCAGTCAGTAGCTAAGTGTATAATACGTAGGTATTTACATAATATAAGCTAACACATAAACTATAATAATATGTACATTTATATGAAAAAATAAACAAAATAATCATAGGGCATCAAATAATTCGTCCGCATCGCTGTCAACAGGAACAGTGCCCAAAAGGCTGGCAGCATTGCCACGTTGTATAGCAATGCTAATTCTTTGGCCAAGAAATAGGCCAGCCCTCTGGTCACGTGAAGAGTCGATTAACCGCTTGGCGATATCCCGAAAAACTAAGTGGGCACTCGGACCCCATGGCTCTAGTGTTTCAACCCCAAACGGCTCGAACATATAACTCCCAATCAGGTTGCAATATTTTCGCCGTTTGAGGTTTTCTGCACCTGCAGCAGCCGCCCCAGCACAGTAACTTAATTTACTCACTCAGTAATTTATTAATTTTGTTAAATTAAACAGCGAATGTGATATGCCAACTTTCTGAAAGCATATTCTTAATGAAGTTTCATCTGCGTAACCTTTTCCCAACTATGATTGGGTCGGCTTCCAGTCTAACCGAATGCAACTGAATATTAGTATTTTACCTGGAGCGACTGCCTATCTGACCTCCACAACCCAGTTACTGGGTAATACCCCCCCTGGTAAGATTGGTTGTCAGATTTTCGGGCCTGACTAGGTAGTCAGGCCCGAAAATCTGACAACCAATCTGGTCAATTTGGTCCCGGCTATCATTAGTGGATCTTTGACACAGGTGTGTCAAAGATCCACTAATGATAGCCGGGACCAACGGCTTAACGTGCTTTCCGAGGCACGGAGGGGTCTTGGTATGTAAAGATGGTCACCCATCCACGGACCGACCTCGGCAAGGGTAGCTTAACCTGATCGATCGACCTGTGCGGCTGTTATTATTTAGCCACGTGCCCATCTATTTAGCCTTTAAATATACTAATAAACCTACTATATGAGATGAATAGTTACACACCGATTTCTCGGATTATTCCACTTTGCCCCACCGGCCGCCCCACTGGTGGGGCAAAGTCGAATTCTCTTTCAGTCGTCAGTAACTTGATCATCGATCAAAAAACCTCGCGATTAAAGTAGTGTGTCCATCCATCATAGTAAATTCACTTACAACATTGTTATATGACAGGAGATGATGCAATGCTTTTGTTAGTTTTATACTTTTACCCCCTTATCTACTAATAAACGTTGTATAGCGTCTGTATAGTTACACAACGCTTTGTCTTCTTCTTTGAAAAGTCAAATTACTGACGACCGAAAGAGAGAAATCGGTGTTATACTATTTATCTGACATAATACGTATAATTAGTAAGGGGGTAATATTATAAGCGGATAAAATTGTATCTAGGGGGTAATCTTCGGAACTACTGATCTGATTCCGAGAATTCTTTATTTCTTTTTTTTTTCCAGATTTGAGTCAAGCAGGCTGCTGTGTTTCGTCGATGCGTGGGAGTTCCAGTGTCTTAGGCATCTTCTGGGCACGCTCATCATAGACCTCATAGACCTCATCTGTCGCTTTCCATCAGGCGTGATCGAGGCCAAGAGCGTGCCCATTAAGCAATAAAAATAAAAAATGTTAAATTCGCGTCAGGACATCGCGTCAGGACACGAGACCGTCAGGAGAGACTACACAGGGGAGAACTACTACTCCTAACTACTAAGTATCCCCCTCTCTTTCTACGGCGGCGCCAACCGAAGTCTAAGTAAGGATGGATGGAAGGATGGATGGATGGATGGGTGTGGGTGTGGGTGTGAGTGTGGGTGTGAGTGTGGGTGTGGGTGTGGGTGTGGGTGTGGGTGTGGGTGTGGGTGTGGGTGTGAGTGTGGGTGTGAGTGTGGGTGTGGGTGTGGGTGTGGGTGTGGGTGTGGGTGTGGGTGTGGGTGTGGGTATGGATGGATGGATGGATGGACAGCTGATGGCTCGACCGTCTGTGTAGTAGCCACACTGCTGTGTATTCGTAAATTTTTTATTTCAACGTTAATATTCAAGTTTTCACTTCTGCCGGCACTTCCGGAGTGCAACCCGTCTTTTGAAAAGTGTGCAACGCCGCTAAAGAAGTTTTCACTTCAAAAATATGGGAAGTCACAGTACCGCTGAGTGCCATAGGAACTATTTTTTCACGCGGATGAAGTAGCGGGCATAAGCTAGTGTAAAGAAAGAAGTAGAAAGAAAATACATTTAATAAGCACAGACTAAAAGACACACATAACTACATCAGAAAAAAACAAAGTTTTATAGAATTTCTAAACCAACTAACATGGCGCGGTGCTATAACTTAAAAGTTTTATTTAAATTTTATGTAGTAATAATTTAATTCATTTTTTATTAAATTAGCTTTTGAATAATACCAAAATATAATAACCTTATCGGAAATTATATTTTCGAGCCGTTTGGGGTTGAAACCCTCGGGCCGTGGGGTCCGAGTGCTCATGGTCTTTTTAAGGAAATTTCAAAACGGCTGGTTGACACTTCCTGTGACCCAAGGGCTGGCTTTTACCTTGGCCAAAGGCTAAGCATTGCCATACAACGTGGTAATGCCGCCAGTCTCTTGGGTACATTACCAGTCGACAGCGATGCGGATGAATTTTTCGACGCTATAATATTTTAGTTTGAATATTAATATTAAGGATATATGTATAATTTTATTTAGTTAGAACTTAAAAGAGTTAAAAACAACACAAACTCCTTTGAAACTCACAAATTCCCACTTCATTCCTTTTCATCTATCACCTGCAAACTACCAATCAATCCTCCATAGGTTCCCACACACAATTTCACATGAGTAGACACGCAACAGCAAAACAAGCTCCGTCTACAACATAACCCTCCCATGCTCACTGCACAGGACTCTCTCTGATCAAAGACTTCAAAAGACAAATTCATTGAACATGATCTGTCGAGGTTTCACGGTGGTCTGACCACTTTAGGCACCGCAGCAGATGGGGGGTTAAGCCTTGCGTACATCGCGGCGTAATCTGTTAACGGTTGTTACATATGTAGGTTAGAGTGAGAACCCTTACGATGGATAATGGTGCAGAAATGGAGTATTTTCAGCAGAGAAGCGGAGCGTTAGGGATTCGTGTCCGTGGGAGAGCTACTGTCCTTTTTATGCCTTCAACCGTTTATTAGGGTTCCGTACCTCGAAAAAACGGAACCCTTATAGGATCACTTTGTTGTCCGTCCGTCTGTCTGTCTGTCAAGACCCTTTTTCTCAGGAACGCGAGCTGGAATTTATATCAAATACTTAAATTTACTGTCCCTTGAAGTTGTGAAAAATCAAACTTCTAAGCCAACGCAATCAAAAGATACAGCCGTTTATGCCGCAAAGGAGAAGGGAAGGACTCCATAGTTTCCTGGGCCCAGGTGTTAACTCAATCAAACTAGCTTTATTTGAAAGTGGATATAATAACAAGGCCTCACTGAAAATTTGGTGAAATTTGGCTATCTAGGAATCAAGTTATAGGTTACATTATAACATTGTAGTTTTTTGATGTTATTTGCGAAATATTTTTGAATGGTTTTGGTTGTATAATGGTTTTACGCATGGTGTGCAAGTAGAGAGCCTCCATGTGCGACGTGTTGAAGATCCTGACACGGATTGAGAACGGAAAATACGTGCGCACTCAGAACGAAAAAATACGAACGAGTGCCGGTCACAGAGTACCACAGAGTACTTTCAGAGTACTTTTTGATAGATGCCGGTTTTTTTCTACCTGTCATCTGTCAGTCGGTGACCAGCACAGATTACACTATATTGAGTGACCAGTGTTGCTAACAGAAGAAAAAATAAATGAAACTCGATTCGCTTTGAATCGATTCCACGAAAAGATTATAAGCATTTGTCACTCGATGTTCATACATATTCTGAGATTTTACCGATTTATTCACTGTCGATTACTTAGAATTCAGGCGTGTACTTTATCGATTATTTAGTTTCACAACTTAATTTAATTTTTCTCGCTTCCTAGATAGAAACATGGTACTGTATTTTGTGATTTCCTTTAGAAAAATATAACGGTTTTTTTAATACCCATTTCAATTAGTTAACTGCTGGGCCCAGGATTTCCCCTCTCCTTTGCGCAAATATTCGACACTCGCAAGGAAATCAAAACCTACAGGGTACTTCCCGTGAACTCAGAATCTTGAAATATGGTACGAAGCAACGTCTTATAGCACACATAAAGGAAAAATTGCGAAAACTGGAAATTTTTAGTTACATTAAAAAAAAAACCCTTACACTATAAACTGATAAACTATTTACATTCCTACAAATCTATACGGAACCCTCGGTGCGCGAGTCCGAGTTTTTAACATAAAACAGCCAATTACATTAAGCACAGGTCCGTAACTCCGTTCCTGTATGGAATATTGCAGCCACTTATGAGATGGCTGAGCATAATATCAGCTTGCTGCACTTGACCGGTGGAACGCAGAGCTAAAAGGCTTATAGACGACGAGACGTTGGTAGCTACGCTTCACAGCCTGACTCATCGGCGTAACGTTGCTTGCCTGTCGGTCTTCTACAGACTGTATTTCGGAGAGTGTGCGCAGGAGCTCCACGACCTGATCCCACCATCGCCCTTTTACGATCGGACAACCGGACGTAATGCAGCGTACCATCCGCACGTGTATTGGTTTTCAGAAAAGGTAGGCACTAGGCCGGGTCTAGTCTAGGCAAACGCGGTTACTAATCAGAAAAAAAAGTGAGGTCAAAAGTATGGTTATTTGAGTAGGCATGCCGACTTTAGGGTGATAAATTGCGAAGATCAAACGTCATGGTATTACGCGGGAGACGTACGTATTTTTAATTTTGTCGTATTAACTTGAACGAGTAAAGACCAATGACAATGTGCGAATAGTACGGGAGCCGAGTACGCCGTCCGGCGACTGCCTACTGCCGCGCGTGTTTGTATGAAGATTTTGTTTTTTGTTAGGTATGATCATTTTAGTAAGTTTCTTAATTGTGGGGCACACACACTAAAATGTAATTGACAGGCTTATGTTGATATATCGAGGTAGGCACTGCTTAAATGCCTATATGCCATGCACGACACTGCATCCACACTTGGTTGATATCCCGACGAGTCGTACTCAGCGCTTCTCCTCCACGTTTATTACGCAAACAGCCAAAGTGTGCAAACAGCCATAGTCCGTGCTAATGTAGCGGTATCTACAACGCCACATGCGAACAACGCGTCATACTGACGTCACGCAAATCCTGCATCTCGCAAGCAGAGTTTACCGCGCAACTAGCATAGATACAACAGCGCGACATGAATCATCGGGCAGTTACCCGCCAGACACAACACCCGTCTGGTCGGAGGATCCTCCCTTTTCTATAGAGTATAAGTGAACTTTACACCCTGTTCCTCATACCTCTATACTAATACGAATAAAGAATAATCGAAGGGATTTCCGTTCGTTACGCCTCAATTGAAGACAACCTTTACTAATACATTTGCACACTAATCAAAACGTGTGTGTAATATGATTGGGGTTAATGATTTAATTTATATTTCCCTATCAAGGCTTAATCATATTTCAAATGAATCGGATGAACATATAATTGTTTATGTTAAGAGGAAATGCTGTTTTCTTTCTGGTTAATGACCATAAAGCAATTTACAGAATAATAAGTAATAACTACTTTTATGTCCTTATGTTTTCTTTTTTGATGATACATTATTTTTATAAGCACTAGAAACGTCAAAAAATGCCTCGATTTAAACCGCTGTCAACAGAGGCCTAGTGTACAAGACAACAATAAAAAAAAAACACATAGGGATACAGTATATAAGCAGTGTCTCAAGACGAAAGTCTTTGACCAGTGCGTGTTGCCAGTGATGACATATGGCGCTGAAACGTAGTCGCTCACAATGGGCCTTATTAGAAGGCTTGGAGTTTCTCTGCGTGATCGAATCAGAAATGAAGAGATCCGCAGGAGAACCAAGGAAACCGACATAGCCCGAAGAATTGCCAAACTTGAGTGGCAGTGGGCAGGGCACATTGCTCGCAGAACAGATGGCCGATGGGGCCGAAAGGTTCTGGAGTGGCGACCGCGTACCGGAAGACGTAGCGTTGGAAGGCCTCCCACAAGGTGGACAGACGACCTTCTGAAGGCCGCAGGAACTCGTTGGATGCGAGAAGCACAAAACCGGTCGAAGTGGAGGTGCTTGGTCCCCCAAGCACCTCCACTTCGACCGGCTTTGTGCTTCTCCAGCAGTGGACGTCTTTCGGCTGAAATGATGAAGTATGTATATATTTATTTAGATTAGTATAATATACTTTATGTACGTATTTATTGTATTGTGTAAATGGTACACCACAGACTACCTACAGTATTTGTCTGTCCTTACCGTTTTTAATCCATCCAAAGATTGTCTTTAAAAGAGCGCTCTTAGCGATAAGACCGCCCATTGTGTCACCCATTGTAAAGTTTCTGTATTTATGTCTGTCGTTTATATGGTGTACATAATAACGAGTATTCTATTCTATTCTTGTGGCTAATTTGTCTGTGTATATTTTTTATTAATGTGAGTTTTGTTTGTGCAGAATTCTCCTTTCTTTCTTTCTTTCCAGTTAATAAAACTTCGCATGACACGAACTGATTAGTGTTTCTGGTTCCAAACAAACATTTTAAACGAGATGTTAGCGGCTCACTGTTGACCCAAAAACTGCGGAGTGGTGGCGCGTTTAGATTGGACAGTGGATTGGCTTAGTAACTCGAGTAGTGCTGTCAAGGTTGATTCGTATTTTTTTTTTTTTTGTTTGTTTAGGTGAGTAATGTCTGTTGAACAATGATTATAGGATAGAGGAGCGCTTAGAGAAGATTATTTGTTTATTCATTATGATGAGATGTTAACAGGAATGCGTTGACAGGTTACTTTTTTAAGTAATAATGTAGATTTATTTAGTTTTAGAATAGAAATGTTGTTATTGTTGTGTTTTTATTTTATTCTGTATATAAAAGTATAAAATATCCGTGGTATACGTGTTTTGTGTTGTTTATTTATTATAGAGTATAAGTAGTATATATGTTACCGTCCAAACCCGATTTCAGGACAAACTAGTTTAGCCTAGGCTAAACTAGTTCCGTCGACATAGAATGCAAGGGCGAGCGAAGGGCACCCCGAGGTTCGGTTTGGTTAGGTTACTTTAAACCCTTTACACAGAAATAGGGGCCCCGCGAAGCGGGGCTCCGTCGACATAAGATCCAAGGGCGAGCGAAGGGCACCCCCTATCGCGTATAGGAAGAACTAGTTTAGCCTAGGTTAGCCTAGGCTAAACTAGTTTGTCCTGAAATCGGGTTTGGCCGGTAACATATACATATATAGCTTCTAGTGTGGGACGCAACATGTGTCGATACCCTTGCGCCATCTCATGTTCCTAGCACGGCCTAAAAAAAAAAAAATGTAAGGAACAGCTGATTTTTTTTCGCGATTTCAGGTTTAGTCCCATAGTAAAAGTTGTTCATAATGATGAGTACAATGACCTCTTAAGGGGTTGTTGGTGTTTTTCCAATAACCCTGTATAAGTTAGGTTTTATACCCAAGTGTACATTAGGTTCACATTGTAAATATTCGTATGCCGCTATCAGCGGCGGATGTTTTGAATCAATCCATACTAATATTTTAAATTCGAAAGTAACTTTGTCTGTCTGTCTGTCTGTCTGTATGTTACCTTTTCACGCCTAAACTGCTGAACCGATTTAGATGAAATTTGGTATAGAGATAGTTTGAATCCCGGGAAAGGACATAGGATACTTTTTATCCCGATATTCCCACGGGATCGAGACTTATGCTGCTGAAACCGCGGGGCGCATCTAGTTTATCCATATATTGCAAACAACTTTGTACCTACTATATCCGACGGATAAATGTCTTTGTGTTTGTCTTTAAGTTTTAATTTATGTCAACAGTATTTCTATCATAGATTGGTTTATTACATACACGATTAAGCTGTGGCTACGGTGTAGTTTGTGTTACTGTGCTACGGCGTAGCTGGTGTTACTTTGCTACGGCGTAGCGGGTGTTACTGTGCTACGGCGTAGCTGGTGTTATTTTGCTACAAAAAGTTCAAAAACGTAGCAATACCGTATCAAATCTTTGTTATTTATTACTAGCTGCGCCCCGCAGTTTCACCCGCATAAGTCTCGATCCCGTGGGAATATCGGGATAAAAGTATCCTATGTCCTTTCCCGGGACTCAAACTATCTCTATACCAATTTTCATCTAAATTGGTTCAGCGGCTTAGGCGTGAAAAGGTAACATACAGGCAGACAGACAGAGTTGCTTTCGAATTTATAATATGATGACCATAAAGCAGTGATTTTTTACAGAATAATAAATATTAACTACTTGTATGTCTCTATGTTTTCCTTTTTGATGATACATTATTTTTATAAGCACTAGTACCCTCAAAAAATGCCGATTTAAACTGCTGTCGACAGAGGCCTTGTGTACAAGTTTGACAACTATTAATGAAAAAAGAAAAACATAGGGACACAGTACATATCCTTCTTATTCAGTTTATGAAATTTTTTTTTTAATTGGTCCATTATTGGAGGAGGAAATAGGCGAGAGCCAAACCTCGAATTACGACTTTTTACTTAGAATTTTTTTAAAGTCTCTCCGACCGCATTTCCTCATTATGTGTTACACAACTACCCTGCTGGAAAAAACTGGTGCCAGTATTCCGGGCACGTTTCCGGATGACAGCGATGCAGAAGATTATTTCGACGCCTAAGTGGCCTTTTGTTTGTGATTTTGCATTTATTTGTAAAGTTAGTTAATTAGTCATTTAATTCAGTATACCCTAGTGTAAATTGTTAGTTGCGTAATAATTTTATATAGGTATCATAATCGGCCTATAATGTTCCCATCAGTGGCGTGCATTGGTTTTCAGAATAGGTAGGCACTAGGCCGGGTCTAGTCTAGACAAACGCGGTCACTAATCAAAAAAAAAGTGAGGTCAAAAGTATGGTTATTTGAGTAGGCATGCCTACTTAAGGGTGATAAATTGCGAAGGTCTAACGTCATGGTATTACGCGTGAGGCGTACGTATTTTTAATTTTGTCGTATTAACTTGAACGAGTAAATACCAATGACAATGTGCGAATAGTACGGCGGTAGGCCATCCGGCGACTGCCTACTGCCGCGCGTGTTTGTATGAAGATTTTGTTTTTTGTTAGGTATGATAATTTTGTGAGTTTCTTGATGACACACACTAAAATGTAATTGACAGGCTTATGATGGTATATCGAGGTAGGCACTGCTTATATATGCCTATATGCAATGCACGCCACTGGTTTCCACTGCTGGGACGCACGACCTCTTTCTGTGAGAGGGAGTGGGCCATTATCCACCACGCGGGCCCAGTGCGGGTTGGTACTCGTAGCTGTCATATGTCTTCGAATTTTTTGTTCTAGGACATGCCGGTTTCCTCACGATGTTTTCCTTCACCGTTTTTGAAAGCAGAGGTGATTAAATAATTTACACACAGAAACACGAAAGGAACACGAAGTTATTAACGTCCTAATAATCTTTAGTGTTTATGCACAAGGCATTAAACATTTAATAACCCATACTAGAAGCCACTTCACCAGTCATACCGCCTCAGGAGAGCTGACTCGCCAGTTCAAACGCTCCTTCCCAGTGGTTTGCAGTAAAGGCGGTATTTTAAAGGTAATTTTCACCGCACATTCTAGTCTACCTAGATTCATACACAAGGCAAGTTTACTCCGTCGTTTAAACGCACCGTTCCAATAGCTTGATGTTTTAGGAAACTTTGAAGAACTTTTGAACTGCAGCAGATAGTAAATATATTACAAGATTTGATGCAATTTGCTTAAACTTTGAAAGAAGTTAGTTTATTAGTTAGTTGGTTTAAAGCGTCACGCTAAGCCGTTGGTTCCGGCTGTCATTCGTGGATCTTTGACAGTCGTTACGGGTCGTCAGAAGCCCGAAAATCGGACAACCAGTCTTACCAAGGGGTATCGTTTTACCCAGTAACTGGGTTGTGGAGGTCAGATAGGCAGTCGCTCCATGTGAAATTCTGGTATTCAGCTGCATCCGGTTAGACTGGAAGCCGAGCCCAACATTGTTGGGTAAAGACTAGGCAGATGATGATGATTTTTCTTTAAGTACTGTAATAATGATTGTTTGCTGCACCGGACGACGTCATTACGTCAACGCCGGCTGTCGCTGAAAACCAGCGCTGGGGCTCTGTCTTGCATAGGGTCGCAGCGTAATGCTGAGCGATAGCCGTTTTGCGTGGATGTGACGCATATTTCCCCCAACCTGTTTTTATTATTTTTTTGAAGTTCTTCTTTACGCACACTTGACTTGGGGAGTATCTGGCGAACGCGTGATGTAAGCGTTACGAAAAGTGTGATCGGGCTAAGCGAACGGGAGTTGAGTGGGGGATATAAGCAAGAGAAAGCAGTGCGCGCATATTTTCTATCTCTCTTCCTCTTATAGCCATATACGTTTGAAGTTTCAGTTCAGTCGTGAGGTCATAAGCACACTCGGTTTTTTTTTGTTTTCATGTTCTTTTCGCGTCATATTTACTGAAAATTAACGTATTTTTTTTCTTTCTTTCTTTATGAATAAAAATAAAACATCTATAGGCCAGTCCACTCGCCCATTTAAAGGCTCCACCCCAGTAGCTCGCGCGGTAACAGCAGCGGTATTTTATAGGTAATTTTCACCGCTACCTCTACCGCTACGGACGAGGTATACCTCACGATAATTAGATTCGGATCCCACTCTGTTAGAGAATTTTCAAGATTTTTTGTAATTGGGAACGAAGTTTTCAAAATATTGAGGTCTCGGTGGCAAGGATTTTTAATTATCGATTTCGCGCTTTGATTCGATATTGTTCTGTCTGACTGACGGCTTTCATTCGTGGCAAAGAGGTGCTCGTGGCTCGTGGGGAGTATAGAGATATGAGGAACAGGGTGTAAAGTTCACCCATACTCCATAGAAAAGGGAGGATCCTCCGACCAGACGGGTGTTGTGTCTGGCGGGCAACTGCCCGATGATTCATGACGGGCTGTTGTATCTATGCTAGTTGCGCGGTAAACTCTGCTTGCGAGATGCAGGATTTGCGTGACGTCAGTATGACGCGTTGTTCACATGTGGCGTTGTAGATACCGCTACATCACTCCTGCCCGGAGACCGGAGGTCGATAGTGGGCTGTCTTGTATCTTGCGATGCTTGCCAGGCCAGCTGAGGTTCCACTGAGTCGGAAACGGTTGCCGCATAGTTCACGGTGAGTCGGAACTGTCTGCGAAGATGTCCCCAGTGAGTCGGGGTGGCGCTGCGTTATGCTCCAGTGCGTCGGATGTAGTACAGCGCCGGGTTGAGGTTGACTGCTGGCGTCGACCAGGAGAGGAATTAAGGGCTCTTCTTGCTGACCGGCCGAAAGTGCAGTATGCTGTGCCAAGCTATGTCGGATCTTTTTTTAAGTAAACTAGATGTTTGATTTTTTCACACCTTTTTCCTTTTAACCGCTTCATCATCATCATCAGCTTATAATGTTCCCACTGCTGGGACACAGGCCTCCTCTCTGTGAGAGGGAGTGGGCCGTAATCCACCACGCGGGCCCAGTGCGGGTTGGTAACCGCTTACGTCGGATTAATCCGACAAATATTTTCGCGTCCATCCCGCCAGAGTCGTATATATACGACCAAATAACACAGCTCGTTTAATCTGTATTATTATTACATCATCACAGCTCGTTTCATCGGTATTTATTTTTCGTTTTTTTTTTTTTATTTGTTTGGCCCAGCGCCAAACTGATACCGGGCACGATAACTGATATAAAGTCCGGCGGTTAAAAGGTTAAAGGACTGTAGACCAGAAGGCCAATTCTCGTAATTTAAAACGTTCAAAATCTAGTCGCAGTCTCATGTCAGCGACAAACAAATGTCAAAAACTTGTCAAAATGTAGGGAAATTAGAGGTATTTTTGACAGATTGAGACTGAGATCAGACTTTGAACGTTCTTAAAATTACGAGAATTGCCCCTCCGAGTAGGTATATGGTTTTTTTTTTTTTTTTATTTGAAATGGGCTTGCTCTTGACTCTAGCCTAGGTCAAAGGTGACAGAGACAAAGTCGACGATGGAGCGAGCTTACCCAGAAGAAATTCAACTCGTTTTAATTTCAACTCGATACCTCTACGCGTTCCCTAGATAAAGGGTTTTGACAGACAGACAGACAGACAACAAAGTGATCCTATAAGGGTTCAGTCTTTTCCTTTTGAGGTACGGAACCCTAAAAACAAAAAAAGATAGAAAATCTCATCTCATATAGCATTCAATATACCTACCAAGCCACCGCCTCGAAATTAAATTATATTGCGATATCCGCACCGACACAAAGTATTAACATAATCCGGTTTGGCAGTTCAACGCGTTGTTTTTCAGTAAAGGCTTTTTTCTTGAGACTTGGCTGTGAGGTTTTGAGCCTAAAATATAACAGACTAGCTGCACCCCGCGGTTTCACCCGCATAAGTCTCAATCCCGTGGGAATATCGGGATAAAAACTATCCTATGTCCTTTCCCGGGACTCAAACTATATCTATACCAAATTTCATCTAAATCGGTTTAGCGGATACAGACAGAGTTACTTTCGAATTTATAATATTAGTATGGACTAGGTTTTGCTCTCGGCTTCGCCCGCGGAAAAGTTGGAAATAATCCCACGGAAATTACCGGGATATAAAGTATCCTGTACATGTTAATCCAGGTTATAATAAACTACACGGGGAGGTGGGACCAGCTAAGGAACATCGGGTCGAGGCCTGTCGGGGGAGCGGTGAATGCTTATGCGAATCCCGTACCCCCGGCCATAGGTAGAGGTGGAACATTGCGGTGGTTTTAGCTGGTAAGAGTCTGGCATGCCTCTCTGTCACCCCCACGATAGAGGAAGTCCATTAGGATATCTACAAAAAAAAAAAAGTTTTTAAAAAACTATCTGTGTGCCAAATGTCATCCAAATTCTATTAAAAACATAATAATTCTTCGATGTCCACTGCTGGACATAGGCCTCCCCCAAGCACCTCCACTCCGACCGGTTCTATGCTTCTCGCATCCAACGAGTTCCTGCGGCCTTCACAAGGTCGTCGGTCGACCTTGTGGGAGGTCTTCCAACGCTACGTCTTCCGGTACGCGGTCGCCACTCCAGAACCTTTCGGCCCCATCGGCCATCCGTTCTGCGAGCAATGTGCCCTGCCCACTGCCATTTAAGTTTGGCAATTCTTCGGGCTATGTCCCTTGGCTTACCCAACCACAACAACTTGGCTTACAAACGCAACCCATCACACATCCAATTAAACCACACCACACCACAATTATTATTATCAGCCATTTCTGTCCTACTGCAGGGCAAAGGCCTCCCTTCCCTCCTTCTACTTATCCCTATCCAGTGCTGTTACACGCCAATCCTTGTGGAAAGAGTCGAGTTCGTCGCGCCATCTCATTCTGGGCCTGCCGCGTTGCCGTTTGCTGCTGTTTGGGACCCATTGTGTGGTTACTTTAGCCCATAGCTCCTCCGGCATGCGGCAGATGTGACCAGCCCAGTTCCATTTTAGCTTGGCAGCCGTGTGACCTACATCGGCAATTTGAGTTTTAACAACTACACCACATATGCAATAAAAAATCTGCTCACCCCTTTATCGACTATCGGGCGTAATGAATATAAAATTAATAGGCCGATAAAATACCACCATTTCCATTTAAGAGAGTGATACTTACACAGCTCGGGTCGACTTTTAAACCGCTGGTGTGTAAAACCTTGATGGTTATACGCTGACATAAAAACGTTGTTATGGGACCTAAACGCAAAAAACGCAAGTTTTATAACGCCTAAAAGTATATGATCGACTACAGTAAACAAAATCAGGAAAATATATAAAATTTTTCAGGATATATGCTAGTTAGATAGTGTGTTAAAAGCATCATTATTAATATCATTTCAGCCGAAAAACGTCCACTGCTGGACATAGGCCTCCCCCAAGCACCTCCACTTCGACCGGTTCCGGCCTTCACAAGGTCGTCGGTCCACCTTGTAGGAGGCCCTCCAACGCTACGTCTTCCGGCACGCGGTCGTCACTCCAGAACCTTTCGAAACGTGGTCACTCACAATGGGTTTCATTAGAAGGCTGAATGTTTCTTTAGCGGGAAATGGAGACGGCTATGCTTAGAGTTTCCCTATGTGATAGGAGAACCAAGATAACCGACATAGCCCGAAGAATTGCCAAACTTAAGTGGCAGTGGGCAGGGCGTATTGCTCGCAGAAGCCGATAGCGGACGGGGCCGAAAAGTTCCGGAGTGGCGACCGCGTACCGGAAGACGTAGCGTTGGAAGCTCCCACAAGGTAGACCGACCTTGTGAAGGCCGTAGGAACTTGTTGGATGTGAGAAGCACAAAACCGGTTGAAGTGGAAGTGCTTGGAGGAGGCCTATGTCCAACAGTGGACGTCATTCGGCTGAAATGATGATGATGACGGTGTATTATTCTTGTTAGATACTCAATATTTTATTTAGGTCATTGGGGTCATGCGTTTGGTGATTAAAAAGAATCGTTCCTTTGCAAAAGTTGTGTAATATAGTTTTAGCTCCCTTCAAAATGGTTGAGCGGAATGGTGCTGATCTATGCGTCATGTTCGTGAACGGGCGCCGTCAGTTGGGGCTGGTCATCACTTAGCTGCCTCGGCTTATTTTTAATTATTTTATTTTTGGATTGTTGTTTTTTTTACTATTTGCTGTACTCTGGACGCTTTTAACGAGTGCGTCTTTTATTTTTACATCGTTCTCACATATAATTATAAATTCAACATTAATAATGATGTAACTAATATTTTTGTAAAAATATAATTTAAAAAAGTGTCCATGGAGTTTCTCGCCCGTTCTTCTCCATAGGTACCTACGCTTTGGAATGGGCAACTAGCTTCATATTTTCTAACTGACTGACTTCTTGATAGTTCAAAAGTGCCTGTACCTAAATGGTTTAATTGAAATAAATGCTTTGAGTTTGAGTGTAATAAGTACAATTACGTGTTTAAGTATCGTATTACCTAGCCCGTTACTTGTAATTCGATGTATATCCGTCAAGAGCCGATGGGGGGCCAAACTGCAACAAATTGAACCCCCCATACGTCTGGCCGAAATTCAATAGTTTTCGAGATATTTGAAACATTTTTGAAACGTAAAATGTAAATATTTCATTACAACTTTTGTTATTATGTCAAACATTACACAAACAATATTATTTTACTTAAATCGCTTGTCATTTTAATTATTTTGTTGAATTAAGTATTTTTAATTATGTTCATAGCTTAATTAAAAAGCTTATTTTATTTATTTGTATACATAATATAAGCTAACATATAAACTATAATAATATATAAAACTATAAAAAAATAAACAAAATAATCATAGGGCATCAAAGAATTCGTCCGCATCGCTGTCAACAGGAACAGTGCCCAAAAGGCTGGCAGCATTGCCACGTTCTATGGCAATGCTAATTCTTTGGCCAAGAAATAGACCAGCCCTCTGGTCACGTGAAGAGTCGACTAAATATAATTTTTTAATGGTACCCATTCAATATGTATTTTTTTTTATTTGGAATCATATCGAAAAACCTTTAAAACTCAAATACATCGAAAACTATTGAATTTCGGCCATACATATAGGGGGTTCAATTTGTTGCCTGTTGCCCCTCCCCCCCTCCATCAGCTACTGACAGACATACGTCGAATTACAAGTAACCCTGTGTATGGCAATTCGTGGCAATTTAAATACACTCTCTCTCTTTTATAAGCTACACAGCAAAAGCTAATAGTCGAGTCTACCTACCTACGTTTGCTTATATCCAGGCGTAACTTAAAACAGACGGTTAAAGTATAACAACGGTTATATGTACGTACGTATACTTGTGGGGACGCGTTAGCTTCGGCAGCGAAAGTGGCATATGTTTGATTTTCAGTTTTTCGTGTTACCCGATTGTGGTGGAAAAGTGGGTGGTTATGTGTTTTATTTTACTGTTTATGTGTTTTACGTTGGTTTTGTACTGTTAGCATCACTGTGGCAGTTCGTTCGGAAGTAAAAACAGTTTTGTTTGCCATAAAAAAAATAAAAACATTTTTTTTTGTAAAAATAAAAATAAAAATCCGCCCAAGTGCAAGTCGGACTCGCGCACCGAGGGTTCCGTACAAACCTGTTTAAAATATTTTTATTATATGATGTTACTAAAAATTTACGGTTTTCGCAATTTTCCCTTTTTCTGTGCTATAAGATGTTGCGTTGTACCAAATTGCAAGATTCTGAGTTCACGGGAAGTACCCTGTAGGTTTTGATCCCCTTGCGAGTATCGAAAATTTGCGGCATAAACGGCTGTATCTTTTGATTGCGTTGGCTTAGAAATTTGATTTTTCCACAGCTCCAAGGGACTGTAGACTTGAGTATTTGATACAAATTCCAGCTTGATACCTCCATGCGTTCCTGACAAAAAGAGTCTTGACATGTCTGTCAAGACTCTTTCTCGTCCCGACGTCGACGTCGTCGACGGACAACAAAGTGATCCTATAAGGGTTCCGTTTTTTCCTTTGAGGTACGGAACCCTAAAAACAGTTTTGTTGCGAATGAGAACGTCCTCATTGTGTACATAAATTAATAGACTTTTCAAACTTATGAAAATTATATGGCTTAGATAAATTGTTATAAATAAATATCTCTGAGGGAAAATAAACGCTAAGTTGATTTCCATGTAACAACAGATTTTAAATAATTTTAAATACGTCTCCCAGTCTCCTAACGTGTTTTTCACTTCTCTTTCCTTTCTGCTCGAATCCAGTGGAAATATAAAAATATGCAGAATCGAACATACAAAGTGTATTCAAACTTATGTTTTAAATTAATATTATTTCAAGTTATACGAATATCAACTTTATTGTAATGGTAATTAAGCTGATTTCAGATTGACTAGCACTATTGAAAAAGTTAAGTATAAAATGCTTGAAGTTGTAGCGTAAACTGAACTTTATTCTGTAGGATTTAAAGTTATTCATCCATAAGCTGATATTTGTTTAAATTTTTGGCAAATAAATCGCTAATACAGATTAGATAAAGTTAGTTTGTTTTTAAAAGCACACAAGTAAGGAAACCTGTAATGAATATGTCAATATGTATTATATTCCCTTACTTTGATTTTTTTTTATTGATTTGAGTAGCTATTAATGTCTTACCGCTGGACAAAGGCCTTCCTAGGCTCTTTCCACCTCTCTCTGACCACGTCTCTGTTCCCTTATTTCTTAAAAAAAAACCATACTTAAACGCCTAATTTCATAAAAATAAAATTCTCATTAATAACCCTTTCTACCCCACAGCATCTACCCATATATCTCATTAAAATTTCAAACAGTAAAATCCCCCTCCAAAAACTTAAAACTCAATTTTCCCTCTTACCCCAGTTTCACAATCGACGTCCAAAACATACCTACACTCTCCGAGTATACATAAACTCCACAAACCCTTACTGGCTCAGTCGATTTGGCGAGCGCGACGCGAGCGGTCGCATCCCTGCCCGCAGATAAAAGAATAAAATAAAAAACTATATACAAACATACCATAGCTAATTAAAAAAAATAATAAAGACTTACACCTCTTTCGCGAGTGAGTGACAAGTGCAGTTTTATTTATTCTAAAGTTACGAGTCAAAGGTAAGCTTTTTCAAGGTCAATGAGCTCCGTTGTCTATGGATATTTTCCCGTTTTGTTTTTTTTAGATGAAAGGTGTATGTGATCCGTTTTCATCCGTTTTTCTTTGTACGTGCTGGTGACATCTTTTCTGAAATAACTTTGGAAAGAATTTTAGATATTTGTTGTGTGTTGTTTTTTGATGATAAATAAAAACAAAATCGTTTTTCGTATTTTAGGAAAATGTTTTCTCTAAAAAAAATAAGTGGTCGTTTTTGCACTTTAAATAAGTATTTAAGTTGCGACAAATATAAATAAATGTTCTACTAGTTCATAAAAATCTGCATATTTAATTAAAACAGTTAAAGAATCTATTAAGATAAATTTAAAAGAAATCTCACGTAAAAATCGTGTAAAAAGAAGTTTTTTTTATATATAAAAACCTACATACATATTTAATTAAAACAGTAATAAATCTAATGATATCATTTTAGAAGCGATCTTGTGTAAAAGTCTTTACAAATTCAGTTTTTTTTTTTTTGTAACATGCCCATTTAATTTCCACTTTTCCAACTCATTGTTTTCTTAAATGATAGTAATAATACTTCTTAGTAAAGAACACGTTAAGAATAATGTATTCTAATAACCAAAACTGTTTTCAAACAGTCTTAGTATAAAACAATTGATTGCCAAAACCAACAAACTACTATTGTTTTAGGCGGCTCAAAGTTAATCGAAAATCAACCTCTGGTTACTGAAAACACTTTCGAGAAATTTATAATCAAAACTAGCAACGCTTCGCGGTTTCACCTGCATAAGTCTCAAACGCGCAAGAATATCGGGATAAAAAGAATCCTGTGGAAGTGTTAAATACTCATCACTCCCACACACACCCCAAAGTTAAAGTCAAAGCATTTATTTCAAATAGGCACATAAAAGGCGCTTTTGAACGTCAAAAATTACATTAAAATAGAATTGATTCTAGTCGCCCCTTCCAAAAGGTAGTTTTCGTATGGAGAAGAATGGGCAAGAAACTCCACCGTTGCTCTTTTAACCGGTCAAGCGGCGCGCGTCGCCCATTGGCGACGAAACAATAGAAAATCAATTGCGTTTCATTAGCGGAGCTTGACAGATTAAAATGTTTTACAATATTTTACTCCGCCCCTAAGACGACCCACTGACCAAAAGGGACCGAGACTTATGCGGGTAAAACCGCGGGGCGCAGCTAGTTAATAATAAAAACAAAAAATTAAACAAATATAAAAAGTACAAGTACAGGACATTTGATTTGGGATGTATTTTGAACGTGGTGAGTGTAGGGTGAATGGGTATGTTTTGTGAGTGTTAATGAGGTGTAAGTATACAAGAGGTGTTTGTGGCATGTGTGTTGTGTGTGGTTTTGTTGGTAATTTATATGTCATGGTTTCGTTTTTAATTGAGGGAGGGAGCTTGTGGCAATATAATAACAGCCGCACGGGTTGATCGATCAGGTTATGCTACGCTTGCCGCGGTTGGTCCGTGGATGGGTTACCATCTTCACATACTAAGACCCCTCCGTGCCTCGGAAAGCACGTTAAGCCGTTTGGTCCCGGATTTTATTCGGGGATCTATGACAGTTGTAACGGGTAGTCAGAAGCCCGAAAGTCTGACAACCGCAGTCTTACCAAGGGGTATCGTATTACCTAGTAACTGGGTTGTGGAGGTCAGATAGGCAGTCGCTCCATGTAAAATACTGGTATTCAGCTGCATCCAGTTAGACTGGAAGCCGACCCCAACATTGTTGGGAAAAGGCTAGGCAGATGATGACGGTGATAATAAATAAATCACCACGGTCACCCATCCACAGACCAACCGCGGCAAGCGTAGCTTAACCTGAGCGATCGACCTGTGCGGCTGTTATTACTTAGCCACGAGCCGCTTTTTGCGGTTATTAAAAAAGGTTAAACGCGTCTGAGCCCGCAGGCATGTTAAGTTATATGAAGTTTAATAAACGGTTACTTGAACCTTGAACGCAACTTTACCAACAAACATTTAGATTGTTTTGCTACTGAAACGACTGACACATGATTCTTAGAAAATAATAACAATTTTTGCCTTTATTTGGTGTTTACTTTTTAGGGTTCCGTACTCAAAGGATGCCAACGGAACCCTATTCCAAAGTCTCCGCTCTCCGTCCGTCTGTCTGTCACCGGGTTGTATCTCACAGAGTGTGTACTAATATGATCGCTATAATAACAAATAATAAAAACAATTGCACTCCGGGAGTGCCGACAGAAGTGAAAACAAAACACAAACAGAATACTTTGCCATCACACACTGACATATCGGATATACATTAAAACTGAGTACATCCCGAGGACAGCCGA
Organism: Amphipoea oculea; assembly: GCA_945859645.1. Lineage (NCBI taxonomy): Eukaryota > Metazoa > Arthropoda > Insecta > Lepidoptera > Noctuidae > Amphipoea > Amphipoea oculea. The sequence goes on along the minus strand of OX243891.1, from coordinate 9,073,909 downwards.
ACACATCCGAAGCGATGTCAGTGGCGCAAATTCAAATGGTTTTTCCCATCTCAAAAAATAGATTTATTTCCGTTGGATTAAAGAAGTTTTCGCTTCAAAATGACGTGTTTTTTTTTTGGCGTTTTTTGCTCCTTGTAAGGTAGCTTAGTCTGCGAGTACGACTCGTTCTCTCTCTCATGTCCGATCTTGATTTAAAACAGAACCTCCTTTTTTGAAGTCGGTTAAAAAGGTTGTTATTTGAATGTTTTTGAAGTGAAACTTCTTTACGCACGCTTGACTTGGGGAGTAAGCTGGCGAACGCGTGACGTAAGCGTTACGAAAAGTGTGATCGGGCGAGGCGAACGGGAGTTGAGTGGGGGATATAAGCAAGAGAAAGCAGTGCGCGCGCACATTTTCTTTCTCTCTTCCTCTCATAGCCAAATACGTTTGAAGTTTCACTTCAGTCGTGTGGTCATAAGCACACTCGGTTTTTTTTTTGTTACCCTTTGTTGTCCTACTACTGAGTAAAGCCTCCCCCAAATCCTTCCAGAAACTCTTTTCCCACGCCACCTAAACCAGCCCTAGCGGTACGAGCCCAGGCCATCTCGCCATCAGGGCATTTTGGGGGACTGTCTTTTGTAATTTTGACGTTCGAAAAGTGCTGATTCTCAGCTTAATTTGAATAAAAGACTTTTGATTTTGATCTCTTTCTGAGGTATTTTAATCTATATACAATTTAAATGAAAACGGCTATTTAATATTCAGGTTACATAACATTCCGTCAATATAAAATTCAAAGTCCTGACTGACTGATATACCAACGCACAGCCTAAACCGCTAGTCCTAGAGACATGAAATTTGGAGGGTGTGTTCTTTGTGAAGAGTAGGTATCCACTGAGAAAGGGTTTTTCGAAATTCCACCCCTAAGAGGGTGTATGGGGGGAGGGTGAATTTTCACGCGGACGAAGTCGCCGGCAGAAGCTAGTAGATAATAGTTATTTATGCAACTGTTGTATAATAAGGGGTATTAAAACAAGAATGTGGGTTTGATAATAGTATCACAAGAGTGTTTTAATACCTAATTATGTACAGTTGCATACAAGACTTTATCTACACCCATGATATGAATCCTCTATAAAAGATTCTGACCCAGTTTTTTGCAAAACTAATGTCGAACAAAAATGGCGACCAGCGGGATACGACGTGAATTCGAATAACCTATAAGTTCTTTTTTTTAATTACGGCGCTGTGGTAGTGAAGCGCGCGTGCATGAAAATGTTCTTTTTTTTTAAAGGAGCTGCATAATGAAATTTACTACAACATTATAACGCTCGTATGGATGATATTATGGTTACTATGACACTGATTGTTTTAATGTTAGCAATAAGCTAACTGTTTCAGAAACTTTTATAGAGGACTAGCTGCGCCCCGCGGTTTCACCCGCATAAGTCTCGATCCCGTAAGAATATCGTGATAAAAAGTATTCTATGACCTTTCCCGGGACTCAAACTATTTCTATACCAAATTTCACCTAAATCGGTTCAGCGGTTTCGGCGTTAAAAGGTAACATACAGACAGACAGATAGAAAGACAGAGTTACTTTCGAATTTATAATGTTAGTGTGGAAATGGATTTATAGCATGGGATAAATATTAATATACACTTCTGCGTACCTCTTTGGAAAATACAAGCGTTCTTACGAGAATATAACGTCTTATGAGTTATCGTGATATTACGTAATGTGGTTAGCTAGACTTCAAGTCGATCCCAAAACTCCGACATAGTTGGAAAAGGGCTTGAGCTAAACTGGTTATCTCTTTGAGTATTTCATAAAAGGATTACGTAATAGATCAGTGAAATAGAAATATATTATCTAAGCCAAGCGTCTGACAAACTGAGACATTTTATAATAGTCATCATCTGCCTAACCTTTTCCCAACTATGTTTGGGTCGGCTTCCAGTCTAACCGAATGCAGCTGAATACCGGTATTTTATATAGAGCGACTGCCTACCTGACCTCCACAACCCAGTTACTGGGTAATACGATACTTCTTGGTAAGACTGGTTGACTGAATTTCGGGCTTCTGGCTACCCGTAACGACTGTCAAAGATCCACGAATGACAGCCGGGACCAACGGCTTAAAGTGCTTTCCGAGGCTCGGAGGGGTCTTGAATTGATTTGTTTAAATGTGTTATCAATATATATTAATGAGTCTTATTGTTTCCTTTATTCGATTAAATACATATAAATTGTATTTTTAAATACTGGAATATAAAAACATTTAAAAATATAAAAAATAGTAGCCAACCGGTATCGGGAACAGGGTCCAAGCTACCCGGCGGCCAGGGCTCCAGAGAGAGGAACCTTCTGACAATGCGGGCCGTGTCCAGAAGTACAGCTTTCTGAATCAAGCCCTTGATCCAGCTGCCCAACGAGAGCCTCCTCAGGTGTTGGTCGAGGCTCTTGGCTATCAATCCATTGGCTGTGACGACTATCGGCACAATGATTGCTGAGTCAAAATCCTACATGTCGACAACCTCGCGAGCCAAGTCAAGTTACTTGATTTGTTTATCTTTTAATGACTCTTTATTATTATAAGTAGCTATAACTGTTTACATGCCTTAGTTTAGGTAGTTAGGATAGGATCATTTTAAACATAACCTCTGTAACTTGTATCTACTTTCTGTGCAAATAAAGAACTATTCTGTTCTATTTTATGTGAAGATGGTCACCCATCCACGGACCAACCGCGGCAAGCGTAGCTTAACCTGATCGATCGACCCGTGTGGGTGTTATTGCTTAGCCACAAGCCCCGCTAGGTACCAAAGTAAAAGCCTGACTTGCTGTACAAAATAAATACCTACAAAAACTTTTTTTTCGTTTTTACTTGACCTAAAATGGCTGTCAATTTATAAGAGAAACCTTTAAATTTATTTCGTTACTAGCTTCTGCCCGCGACTTCGTTCGCGTGAAAGTTCTTATTCCTTCGATCCATCTCGTCGTATTGTATCACCAGCCCGCGTCTCCTGCCCTATCACTTCGTTTTCGCTTAGCGTTTTTGCTCGGCTCCTTAGGGTCATAGCGTGACGATAAACAGCCTATAGCCTTCCTTAAGAATTTGGCTATCAAATGCAAGAATAATTTTTCAAATCCGACTGGTAGTTCCGGAGATTACCCCCTACATACAAACTTACAAACAAATTTTACCTCTTTATAATATTAGTATAGATTTAGTTACATAGAAAATGCCAGTTTCATCAAGAACTAAGCCTTTGTTCGAATAGGACACAACATTTTTATCTAGATTTGAGGAACACTTGTTAAATAAGAAATTTATTTAAATGAAAATGAAATTTTCACTTCTCATGCTCTAAAAGTTCGTCTTTATGTTGTGCTTAGGCGACATAAAATCGCTTTTTATGTTCTAGTGCATAAAGTAATTTTTTTTTCTGAGACTAAGGTAATCAGGCCCAACAGCCACACGCGCAATAAAACTTCGCAGATTAAAGTCGTGATTTATTTCATTTTCTTTAATTTATACCACTTCCGTGTTATTTATCGTTAATTTAATAAAATCAGGTAAAATAAGTTGTCATTTATTATTTAAAACGCAAAGAAACGTTTTTATGACTTGGCAGTATGAAGTACCCAACTCGAATGACAAATGTTGAAATTAAAAAAAAAACTTTTAAAAAGTTTCGTGGCGGTATTATCTGTGGTGGCGGGAATTAGCTATGCTTTGCAACATTTTTGATTAATTATGTACTGTATACTTTATGCCTGTTTCATTTTCTCGCAATCGAAGTGAAAAGCAGAGTGTATAACTCAGGCATAAACGAGCCATTTTACCCCTCAACTTAACTATCCACCCTCGCCTGCGGCTCGCGTGGATATAAACGTCTCGGGGTAAAATAGCTTCTTTTATGCCTTAGTTGTACAATCTACTATTATTTTCATTCAAACCAAACCATTTATTTGCATAACACAGGTTCAGAGGACGTTTCAAAATTAATTCGTGATTGATTTAAACTTTAATATTTTATAGAGGGAATGATAATTTTTTTACGTTTCTACTTCTTTTTTTTAACCCGGCTACGGCGAAGCAAAAAGGAGGGTTATGATTTTGACCGGTATGTATGTATGTTCATCTGTTCCCTCATAACTTAAAAAGTACTTATATTAATTTCACAAATGAGGTATCGTTAAAAGCGTCTTGACCGTCCGCTGGTTATAAGCTATGTGACGTCACACTAAATTCAATATGGCGCCCTCTAGAGGACATAAAGTAATGAATTTAAAAATAAATATTTTGAGATGGTGCCTTGTGGGGTATCAAATGAAAGGGCTTAATTAGCAATTTTTTAAGTAAAAACTTCTTTATGCGCGCTGTGCATTTTTTGAGATTGGAAAAAACCATTGAACTCGCGCCACTGTTACCGTAACCGAAACCGCTTCGGATATTTTCGGCTGTCCTCGGGATGTTCTCGGTTTTAAGAGGACTACATGATCTAAAGCGCGGTCTTTGTCGGACTGCATAGAAAAGAAAGAGAAGCGCGATGACACAACGGTGGTAATTTATTGCAAAATATGAAGCAATTATCTATTTACGAAAAACCTATTGTTTGGACTAAAAAATTGAAACGTTAGAGTTTCAGTATGTTGCTTGTAGAATAATCTGGCAAAAAAACCATAATGATTGTATGTATATTAGTATGGTTTTTATTCTAAAAAGAAAGTTTTTAGAGTTATCTTCATGATTTTTTTCTATCGTACCAAATTAGTTATATTATGTTTTCAACACACTATTTACCTGGCATATAGCCTGAAGAATATCATATATTTTTTTGATTTTGTTTATTGTAGTCGATCATATACTTTTATTGTTTCTAATACTTGCGTTTTTTGCGTTTAGATCCTGTAAGCTCCTTAATGTATTTCCGATATGTCAGTGAGTGATGGCAAAGTATTTCGTTTGTGTTTTGTTTATATGACTATTCATAAAATGCACACGTTATTGTTCAAGTTTTCACTTCTGTCGGCACTCCCGGAGTGCCACTTTTTTTTGTTTTTATAGACGTTTTACCGTGAAACACATACACGGCATATACAGGGTGTTACGGAAAGGGTATATCAATACAAATGGGTTGAAGAGTGTATCTGGTCTAGAATCTCTGTACAAAATTTCAGCTCAAAAGCATTAACTTTGAAAATGCTTAGTATTTTTTTATTTCGACATCACGGCGCTGCACTGGCGCGCAGCGGCGTGATGTGCGTGTACTAGGCGCACAGACAGACTACAGATAATAGATAATGACCCTCGTAGTGCGGTGGTACGTTTGTTATGATTTCAATTTAATAAACTATCGAAATAAAAAAAATATTAAGCATTTTCAAAGTTACTGCTTTTGAGCTGAAATTTTGTACAGAGATTCTAGACCAGATATACTCTTCAACCCGTTTGTATTGATATACCCTTTCTGTAACACCCTGTATACACACGTGGGGCATGAGATGTAGCATATTTTTATCCCGATATTCTTACCAGGATCTTTGATAGACTTTGCGTGGCGTCAGAAGCCCGAAAGTCTGACAACCAGACTTACCAAGGGGTATCGTATTACCCAGTAACAACTGGGTTGTGGAGGTCAGATAGGCAGTCGCTCCAAGTAAAGTACTGGTATTTAGCTGCATACGGTTAGACTGGAAGCCGACCCCAACACAGTTGGGAAAAGGCTTGACAGATGATGATTTTGCCAGTTAAAACACATTTACATGCATAACATATTCTGTTGTTTGAAATTGCGGTCGCCCATCCAATTCTAAGCCTCATCAACATAATTAATAACCATTTAGATTAATTATGTAAACATTAATCAACATACATATTAGTACTTCGTAATAATCGCGTAGCTTTCTTCGTAGCAGGTCTACGCCGTAGCGGCTACGCCGTAGCATCACTTACATTTAAATTTAATTCAGCTTAGCATGTAAATATTCATAGCTTTCGTCAGGGTTACCGCTACTAGCTTGTTTTAAGGTCTTTAAGACCTTGTTTTTGACCTTAATAAGCCATTTTTAGAACAATTAGGGAAATTATTCTTCAAAATTATAAAGGCGAAAGTTTGTGAGTGTGTGTGTGTTTATATGTTTGTTACTTCTTCACACTCAAACGGCTGGACCACTTTTGATAAAATTTTGTATGGAGGTAGCTGACACCTTGGATTAACATATAGACTACTTTTTATCCCGATATTTCCACGGAATCGACACTTATGCAGGTGAAACCGCGGGGCGCAGCTAGTTGATTATCAAGTTGACACCCTACGTCAATTTGCCGTGTTATTGCCTTTTTTTACAACTGTCAAAAATTGACAGTTGTAATTTCTAATATTCGGACAATTTATTATGGTAGTCAATGTGATAAACAATTATTTTCCCTGGCTTCACTAGCCTTTTCCCCTTTTTTTATTTTCAAATAAAAAATGTTCGGGTCGGTTTCCAGTCTAACCTGCATAGCTATTCACAACCACTCGATACGCTTACGTACCGTATCGAACATCAATCAATGTTATCCTAGGAGTCATATAAACGCTGTTCACAAGTTAAAACCCCGAAAACTTTGTCAGTATAATTCTAATAGACGACCGCTATTCTTCCGACAGCTGTTTGCCGTCGTGGGCAAGGCAAGTCAGGTTATCAACATGTGTCGTTTTCGATATGATACTGTGTCGTATGGTTATGAATAGCTATGCTGATGCAGCTGAATACCACTATTTTACATGGAGCGACTGCCTATCTGACCTCCACAACCCAGTTACTGGGTAACACGGTACCTCTTGGTAAGATTGACTCTAAAATAAAGCAAAAAATACGTTTGCTCTACATCACCGCTCTACATGCAATGTAGAGCTGAAAAAGCAATTCCGTTAAGAAAATAGTACATAAGGTTTTATTTAAAACCTCCGGTAATGGCGTCACGTAGAGCCGTATTTTGTAGACGCGACTCTACGTAGAGACTACGTAGAGCTCTTTTGTTGGAAGATATTTGATACGGTATAGAGTTTTGTTGGAGAACGGAAAATGAGGTAAGGTAGAGTTGTAGGTAGGTTTTTTTATTTAGAGGTTTCAGTAATGTATAGAATAGGATAAAATATACTTATATGCATAGAATGTAGGGCCCGTGACTAAATAAAAACAGCCGCACAGGTCGATAGATTAGGTTAAGCTACGCTGGCCGCGGTTGGGTTGTGGATGGGTGACCATCTTTACATACCGAGACCCCTCCGTGCCTCGGAAAGCACGTTAAGCCGTTGGTCCCGGCTGTCATTCGTGGATCTTTGACAGTCGTTACGGGTTGTCAGAAGCCCGAAAGTCTGACAACCAGTCTTACCAAGGGGTATCGTATTACCCAGTAGCTGGGTTGTGGAGGTCAGATAGATAGTCATAATGTTCCCACTGCTGGGACACAGGCCTCCTCTCTGTGAGAGAGAGCGGGCCGTAATCCACCACGCGGGCCCAGTGCGGGTTGGCATATGTCACATGTCTTCGAATTTTTGGTTCTAGGACATGTCGGTTTCCTCACGATGTTTTCCTTCACCGTTTTGAGAGCAGTGGTGATGCAATAATTTACACAAAGTAAAGCGCCTGTCTGGGTTCGAACCTACGACTCGTAAGTCGCGGCCGTTACCACTGGGCCACCACTGCTCCTCTCCTAGACAGTCGCTTCATGAAAAATACTGGTATTCAGCTGCATACGGTCAGACTGGAAGCTGACGCCAACATAGTTGAGAAAAGGCTAGGCAAATTGATTATACTATAAGGTAGCTTCTATTTGATTCAATCACGGTTCTTGTTACGCGTGGGCGGCGCTTGGATTGCTCCCTTGATTCATCTCACGATAAATCCAGCGGATGAAGACCATATAAATAGACTAGCTGCGTCCCGCGGTTTCCCCCACATAAGTTTCGATCCTGTTGGAATATCGGGATAAAAAGCATTCAATGTGTTAATCTTGGTTATAAACTATCTGTATGCTAAATTTCATCCAAATTCGTTTAGTAGTTTTTGAGTGAAAGAGTAACAAACATCCATCCATCCATCCATCCTCACAAACAAAATTCGTTTATAATATTAGTAGAATTTACCCCCTTACTAATAAACGTATTTAAATATCAGATGAATAGTTACACACCGATTTCTCTCTTTCAGTCGTCAGTAATTTGACTTTCGAAAGAAGAAGATAAAGCGTTGTGTAACTATACAGACGCTATACAACGTTTATTAGTAAGAGGACTACATGGCCTAAAGCGCGGTCACTGTCGGACTGCATAGAAAAGAAAGAGAAGCGCGATGACACAACCCTGGTAATTTATTGCAAAATATGAAGCAATTATCTGTTTACAAAAATCCGGACGGCGAGCTGCCCATTGCTCACCGTCCGCAAGCCGCTGACGACTCCCGACGCCCAGGGTGTCTCCTGCGGCGACTAGGGGCGTGAGAGCGCAAATATATTTTTTATGATATAGTTGTTTATTGATATCAGAAAATAACATTCACAATATTGTAATTTCTAGATAAAAAGGTACGTTAATCGCAAGAGTTAGAGAAACTGGTTCCCAAACTAAGCTATCGCTTGTATTTTGGGACAATATTGCCTCTCCCTCACGCGTTCCGCCCCCTCCTTTGCAAGCATTACCGCTTCGCAGAAGGAGGTGCCGGCTTCCCATGCACTCTCGGTTCGTACCATGGCCTGGACCAGGGCCGGACGCGAGAGATCGTCGCCGATGCCAAAAGGACCTCAGCTCAGCGCAGTGGCGTGCATTGGATTTCCAAATAGGTAGGCACTAGGCCGGGTCTAGTCTAGGCAAACGCGGTCACTAATCAGAAAAAAAAGTGTGGTTATTTGAGTAGGCATGCCTACTTAAGGGTGATAAATTGCGAAGGTCGAACGTCATGGTATTACGCGTGAAACGTACGTATTTTTAATTTTGTCGTATTAACTTGAACGAGTAAAGACCAATGACAATGTGCGAATAGTACGGGAGCCGAGTAGGCCGTCCGGCGACTGCCTACTGCCGCGCGTGTTTGTATGAAGATTTTGTTTTTTGTTAGGTGTGATAATTTTGTGAGTTTCTTAATTGTGGGGCACACACACTAGAATGTAATTGACAGGCTTGTGTTGATATATCGAGGTAGGCACTGCTTATATGCCTATATCATGGAATTATTATGTACTACGTACAACTGGAAGGTTCACTCAGATTATAAACGCGAGCCGAAAGAGAGGTTTCAAAACTTCACCCGTCCTTGTCAAAGTAGGGTAACCATATTTTATGTAATAGGTAGGTACATCGGATTTTACTAGGCCACCTTATAATTATAATTACTCTATACACGCTCGTCGATTCTTGATGTTCTTTATGTTACATGCCTTTTCATCAGCACCTAATAGCATGACATTTTCAATCGTAGGCACTAGGTATATTTTTAAAATTACAGTGACCACTCACGTCATCATTTTCCATCTTGTCTTTCATCGTCATAAATTGTACTTAATAGAGGTAGGCAGAAGTACTTACTTACTAGCATGTTTTGAATTATCCCCACCGACAAATCACCCTTGGTGGGGTTTAATTTAACATTATTATCCAGTGGGGATTTTTCGTGTTATATTCCTGAAATCCCCTTGTTTGATATAAGTCGTGGTGGGGATTTTAGAAAAAAAAAAACATTAAATCCCAAGGGTGATTTGTCGGTGGGAATTTGAGAAATAATTCAAAACATGCTAGTAAGTGCTTCTCTCTACCCCTATTAAGTATAATTCATGCCGTGACGTGTTTCTTTCTAACGGAGGCCCCTACCTATAGCGATGAACGCGATGATCGTCTCAGTGCGATAGGCGATGGGCCCAACTACCTATAGTATCTAACCCCAGGTTCGCGCCTGCAACAAAACATGTTATAAACAGCTATCTATGTCTATCACTCTTTGAGGGTTTGATTGCGTTAGATAGATGTTAGGAACATGTTTTGTTGTCGGTGCGAGGTTGCAAGGATGTTGATGCAAATAAAATAATAGACAATATATTTAGGTGGGTCTAATAGACAATATACTTTATAATTTTTCTGAGGATGTTCGATATATGTTTTCATGTTTTGTAATGAAAAATTACAACCCAAAAGTTCGTAGGACTTCAAATTTGTGATAGTGCCATCACATGTTAGAGACCTAACGTTTATATTTATATCTCCCAAATATCGAATGGCAGCGAGCAGTAAATTAGCTTGTTTAATTTTTTCCGAGCTTCTGTCAGGTAATCTTCGGGTTTGAAATGCAAGCTACATATTACAGAGTTATTAGTCAGCTTTCCAGGAATAAGCTCTAACCATTTTTTTCTTATTTCGGCATTCGACGGCAATCTAGAAAAAAAAACTGTTTTGTTAGGTTCTGATTTTACATTTAGTATGTTCACCCTATTTATTACAAAAACAACTCACCTGTGAAAGGATATTCCACAACCAGGGTAAAATTATTTATGACACCCACTCACACCACAGAAAGTATTCACCATTTTAAAAAAAACAACAGTCGCATCGATTCTCAAATCGCATCAAAAGCATAAAAATAAAACAATTACAACAACGAACAAGACGCCACTAACTAAATTACATCAGCTGACATGACAACCATATTTACCGGTATTGCTAGTAATTTTATAATATTTACTAATTACCTACGGTGCTATTGTGAGAAATATTTTTGTTCTTAATAAGTAAACCTGTAAGCGATATTAGGTAATTCGTTTCAGTACATATTATGCGGTACTCACATAAGTTTATCATATTATGCAAATAATACGTTTTAATTTTCGTTTCTTACACAATCTTATTCTACTAAAGGAATTAAATATTTTACATGGCAATCGTGCGAAAGAGACACAACGAAGCTTAAATTGTTCTCTCTCGAGCCCGTTTTTTACTGTTTATTTGGATATTCTAAAAACAACGATGTCGTTTTAAAAATAGAGTTCTATTTTATTTGACAGGATTTTACCAGTAAGCCTTCCAGTTGTACGTAGTACATAATAATTCCATGGCCTATATGCAATGCACGCCACTGGCCTCAGCGTAATATCAGATGACAACACAAGGTATACTTAGCCCCCGGGTGTCACCATTGTGTGGATCGCCCGGAGGACTCGGTGGAGCATACGGTGTAGGTCTGTCCAGCTTGGGCAGAGCACCGCCGCGTCCTCACGGCGGCGATCGGCGGCGGCGATCTCTCGCGTCCGGCCCTGATCCAGGCCATGGTACGGAGCGAGAGTACATGGGAAGCCGTTGCCTCCTTCTGCGAAGCAGTAATGCTCGCGAAGGAGGAGGTGGAGCGCGTAAGGGAGAGGCAATCTTGGCGCCCTCGCGCCCCTAGTCGCCGCAGGAGACGCCCTGGGCGTCGGGAATCGATAGCCGATTCCCGGCCACCGTAGGCGCGGGCTTGCGGACGGCGAGCAATGGGCAGCTCGCCGTCCGGTAAGGACCAGGCCCGGGTCGACGGCGCGTTGTGTTCCACGCGCGCCTCAAAGAGATGTCAGCACTAACTGACGGGGTCTACCAGGACCGAAGGTATACTTATCCGCGTAAAAGCATAAAATATCCCAGAATGTGCCGTGATCGGGTAAAAAAGGAGGCGTCTTACTTTGTTCCATTTTGAAGGATATAGACGCTCGTAAAATTATTTTAATACCAACGGTAATATTTTCACTACCGCTCTGTGTTAATTAATACAACAATATCCATTTCAGTAATTTATTTTAATAGTCGGGAATGTTGAATTCTCCAAATACAAAAGCGGTGAATGACGATTTATAATTTATTTATGTTGTTAAATAAAATGTTTGTGTTAAGCTTTTCTGTCCGGTTGGATTTCTCCTGTTAGATGTGTCTACAGGAGATGGTTTACAGCCCACTCCAGCAGAGTGGGAACTTTCTGGGCTGACTAGCAGCGCCTCGCGGTTTCACCCGCATAAGTTTCGATCCCGTAAAAATATTGGGATAAAAACTATTTTATGTCCTTTCCAGAGACTCGAACTATCTCTACACCAAATTTTATCTAAATCGGTTCAGTGGTTTAAGCGTGAAGAGGTAACAGACAGACAGACACACATTCATATTTATAATACTAGCTGCACCCCGCGGTTTCACCCGCATAAGTTTCGACCCCGTAGGAATATCGGGATAAAAACTATCCTATGTCCTTCCCCGGGACTCAAAATATCTCTCTGCCAAATTTTATCGAAATCCGTTCAGTGGTTTTGGCGTGAAAAGGTAACATACTGACAGACAGATAGACAGAGTTACTTTCGAATTTATAATATTAGTATGGATTATAAAAGTGCTCTGTGACTCTTTGGCTGGTATATTGGCTGGTATTCTAAAAAGGCCCGCTGTGATGTCACGGGCAGTTACAGAAATAAATAAATAATAAAAAAGATATATGTAAAATTCTAGTTCACCCGCATAAGTTTCGATCCCGTGGGAATATCGGGATAAAAATTAGCCTGTATGTTAAGTCAGGGTGTCAGCTACCTCCATACAAAATTTTATCAAAATTCATCCAGCCGTTTAAGCGTGAAGAAGTAACAAACATATAAACATACATTCAAAAACTTTCGCCTTTATAATATTAGTGTGCAAATAAAATAAAATGTAAATATAAAGGTACTCAATCATCGTATAATCCCTACAGATCATATTCAATGAACAATATCTTTGGACTCTTTGATCAGATCCCCGCACTAAGCACATTGAGCACGCGTGTGTGGGTTCCTTTCTGGGAAAGGGTAAATATTTACACGGTTGCTTGCTTGCTTAGTCGTGACGAAACAGGTTTAATTATACGCGTGGTATTATCTATAGCTTGGGACGAGAAAATGCGACATGTAGGTTTACATATCATAAGTATGGAGTTTTTGAGCACAATGTTTGTGGGTTAAAGATCTGAAGAAACTCCGTAATTAAGTTAAAAATGTAGTCGAAATCTCATCTCAGCGACAATCGATGTCAAAAATGTAGGAACTTTAGAGGTATTTTTGACAGATTGAGACTGAGATCAGACTGTGAACGTTCTTAAAATAAAGAGAATTGCCTCTCTGATTTTTAGGTGTAGTTTTGACAAGACAGTGTTGTCGATTCTGTTGTTCACAAACTAAACAAAATTTAAGTTCAGTGCATCTTTTTCTTTCTATTTCATTAAGAAAAGGACAGACCATAAATTTTAGTTTAGTCTTGTCAAATTAAAATAGGTAATCAGCGCCCGACGTAAATTGACGTAATTTTAGTAGGCAAGTTTTTAATCACGTCTAAACTTGTAAGGAGTACTCAGAATACAGAAGGAGTAGTGTCAGGCACTGATTAATTTGATAGCACTAAACTAAAATTTATCTTGTGTATTTATTCCGCACCTCCGGCCATAGACAGAGGTGGAACACCGCGGTGGTTTTAGCCGGTAAGAGTCCGGCATGCCCCTCTGTCACCCCCACGATAGAGGAAGTCCATGAGGATTTCAACAGAGCACCAAAAAATATGGGGGTGCCGATGTAATGGATGGTCTCCCATCCACGAATTGACCGCGTATTTATACACGGGTACGTCAGCAACCTTGTACAAGGTTAGGTACCCAGAGTTTTTTTAAGAATTTAATAAAATTCTTTGTTTGTACCGCGAATTTTCCAAACAAATTATCATCCAGCCCACGGCGTTTTTCGCATATTTAATTATGCAAAAGAATATCTTTGCAGAATATTTTTTCATTAATTTTGTGAAAACAGGAGTCGGTGTTTACATTCAAAATATAAGTATAAGCACTGGTAATTGCAATCTCAACCTTAACTCTCTTGGAATTTAGTCGATTTCGGAATGATAGGAAAGGTCCTGAGGAAAATTTTTGTTGTAATGAAATTTGAACCATGTGCAATGATGATAAGGTTTCAAGTGGAACGAGGTAAAAAATATGTAAGTTTTTATCGAACTTCGTGTTTATTTAGATAAATATTATTCATCACTGAAATGGCTGGTTAACAGTTACGGTAAAAAGCGCTTAAAGTCAGGAATACATATCGACTGCTTGAAGGGCAAAATTGACTAGACGACATAAGGCTAACTTTACAGGAGTTTAAAGTTTCACTTTTCATTAAAAACATTGTATCGGCTATTGCCGCTGTGTACTCGTATATGCTTCGAAATAATGATGGACTGCTGCTGGTTTAAAAATCTGTAATGTATTTTAGTTTAATTTACTGATGACATGACGTCTGCAATGTAAAGGCGAGACGACGACGACGAAAACTGACCCCCTGGCGGCGCGAAGTGGAGATGCGGTATGGCTCCGCAGGCATGGTCGAAGTCCTGCCGTGCGCCATCTGGCGGTGGCGGGGCCGTAACAAAATCATATAAATCCTCTCTGTGACATACGAATATCTATACTTAATATTATAAATGCGAAAGTGTGTCTGGCTGTTACCTCTTCACGCTTAAACCGCTGAACCGATTTAGATGATATTTGGTATAGGGATAGTTTGAGTCCCGGGAAAGGACATAGGATAGTTTTTATCCCGATTTTCCCACGGGAAACTTATGCGGGTGAAACCGCAAGGCACTGCTAGTTATTAATAAGTCTCCGAATTTTTCGTTCGAGGACATGGCGGTTTTCTCACGATGTTTTCCTTCACCGTTTTAGAGCAGTGGTGATGAAATAATTTACACAAAGTAAAGCGCCTGTCTGGGTTCGAACCCACGACCTACAACTCTTATGTCGCGGCTATTATCACTGGGCCAAAACTGCTCCTTCCTTTCACTCCCATACGAGTATATTATTCGTAACTAGCTGCGCCCCGCAGTTTCACCCGCATAAGTTTCGATCCCGTAGGAATATCGAGATAAAAACTATCCTATGTCCTTTCCCGGGACTCAAACTATCTATGTACCAAATTTCATCTAAATCGGTTCAGCGGTTTAAGCGTGAAGAGGTAACAGACAGACACACTTTCGCATTTATAATATTAGTATGGATATATATGAACTTTCCCTATAAACAGAAATCGCGCGTGAGAACAAGTACTTAGCTCTCCTATCACTAAATCGCGTGACAAGCATTTCGCAAACTTCACAAAGAAATAATAACTCCCAAACTAATTTAAACCTTATCTAAAACACTTGAAAGTGCTTATTCACTTAGTTGTCCACTTGAAAACGATGCATTTGAAATCCCACTTTGTAGCGTAGAGTTAAGGTTGATATTCGCATGTGCAGTGTAAGTTCATTGACTTGGTGGCTTATGTATTAATAGCCAGATAGTAAATAAAATGAAAGCTTGGAAAAACAGATGTTTTTGTTATTATTTGAGGCGAAAGCGTAAGGGTAGCCCGCGAAATTCTTTTTTTTTACCGTTTTTGCAATTTGTTGGTCAGTATTAAGTTGATTAAAATATGACTCGCGACCGTAACAAATATGTATTTACAGAATTATGATCATTAAAGTCATCATCACAACTCTCTAAGATCAAGTAATCCTACTGGTAGGGAAGCCCAGAGGATTTTTGAGCAAGCATATTCAGGGCGAGAAGTTGATAGCTGAATAGGTCTGGCGAGGAGAGAACACCGAAAATATATTGTCACCTTCCAATTTAAACAGTAATCGAAGCTAATAGGTTCCTTGATTTAGGGATAAATACAAAATTACGACCACTTTTGGGTAATTTTATTATTTGATGAAATTTCCTCATTTTTAACCGACTTTTTAACCGATTAGAGTCGGTTAAAAAAGGAGGTTCTGTATACGACCCGTATGTATGTATGTTTGTTTGTATGTCCGCAATTATCTCAAAAACTACTGAACCGATTTTGATAATTCTTTCATTAGTGTGATCTACATACTTTCAGAAAGGTTTTAGTATATAACACATTATTGCCAAAAGACTCCATTAATCCGTATTCACTATCAGGACATGTAACACTATTTTTTTTTTTAATAATAATAATAATCTTTTTATTGATGCATATGAGACAACCATACAGAGTAACTTAATATTAAACCCAGTGTACACAAATATAGTTTAAAGTTATTTTGACAAGAAAGACAGGTCAACAGTTTGAGAATGTGAAATAGTAGAGATTTAGTAGAGATTTGGTTGTCTTTGGACTGATTCGCCCTATCCCCTCGTACTAGTATAAAACTGTATCACGAGCGGATAGTCTTCCTCAACCTTAGATCAACAGATTCTCTCAAGGTTCCAGTTACAAGTCACATAGTTAAGCAGATTGATTACATACCGTATAGGCAGTAAGTAATAGTACAGTTATATTAATTAAGTTACATGATTGGAATTGTCTGTTGTTTTGTGTTTGGGTATGGGTGTAGATATATGTATATGTGTATATGTTTTATGTATGTTTCTGTATGTGTACAGTTGTGTGCTTCACTATTTATGTGCCTTGTTTACACCAATTTTCTTAGTAGATTTTCAGTGCTGTTGTAGTCTAGTGTTTTCAAATATTCATCCACCGTTTTTTTGCATGTTTGGCCATCAAGATTCTTTAGTGGTAGGTCTTTACTGACTTTGTTGTAAAGGCTAGGACCTAGATAATTGTGAAATTTTTGTGCAAAAGATGTACTATATTTGGGTATGTTATAAACTATATCTAATCGTCGCCTTTTTCCAAAGTGCGGTTTTACTTTATGTTGTGCCATGATCTCTAGTTTGACAAATAATTTTCGTACCGTGAGGACATCCAATTCTGAGTAAAGTAGGTGTGTCGGATAAGTGTACCTTTTGCGAGCAATAACTTTAAGTACAATGCGTTGGGCTCTTTCGACAAACAACATGGTAGTTTTTGAAGTTCCTCCCCATACATTTAAACCGTATATCAGTATAGACTGACATAGTGCTAAATATATTTTTATTAGAAGCTTAATATCACATGTATTTCTAATAGTTTTAAAAATATAAATTAACTTTCTTGCGCGATTACTTACTTTCATGACGTGTTCTTTCCAGTTTAAGTTTTGGTCTACTATCACACCGAGATATCTTATGGAATTAGTTCTGGTGATTGGGTTACAATGACAGGTACTTGGATTGTTGCAATTGTGAGTTTGTATAATTATTGAGTTAGGAGAAGGTTGGGTTCTGCCGTTAATTGAGAATGTAATAAATTTAGTTTTGCCAAGATTAAGTGTTAACAAATGATTGTCCAGCCATGAGGTTACTAAAGCAAAACCTTCATTTGCTGCTTCGGTTACCTCTTTCCACGTGTTGGAACTGAACAATAATACTGTGTCATCTGCAAATGTTATTATTTGGCCATTTTTTAAAAGCAAATTGCAGAGGTCATTAATATATATTAAAAACAGCGTAGGACCCATTACACTGCCTTGAGGTACTCCGAAGGTAACGTTTTCCTCGTGGCTTACATTGTTATCAATTTTTATAACTTGTTTCCGGTTTGTCAAGTAATCTTGGAAAAGTTGGAGAGGTATTCCTCGAATTCCTAAGGCCTCGAGTTTGTTCAGGAGGATGGGTACAGAGACGGTGTCGAAGGCCTTTGCTAGGTCTAAGAATATGCCTAGAGACTTCTGTCCCCTATCCAGGTTTTCGACTACATACGAAGTTAGTTTGTGAAGAGCGTCGGCAGTTGATATTTTTTCTCTGAACCCATACTGATTACCTGAGAGAAGTTTATGAGTTTCTAGGTAGTATTTTAGCCTCTTATTTATTAGCTTTTCTAGATTTTTTGAAAAACTAGGAAGGAGAGAAATTGGTCTATAATTCGACACCAGCGTTTTATCACCTGCTTTATATATAGGAACAGTTACGGACTTTTTAAGCGCATCTGGAAAGACTCCTTTTGAGAAGCAAGCATTACATATGTGTGATAGCGGTGCAATAAGTGAATCCACTGCTCTCTTAATGAAAAACGTGGAGATACCGTCCCATCCCGAGGAATTCTTAGATTTTAAGTTAGCAATTATTTCCTTAATTTCAGATTGGTCTGTTGGGAGAAGCATAAAAGAGTTTAGGGGTCCACTATTCGGTTTTTGTCTAAACCGCTTGCTAAGATCTAACTCATTTGTGTGGGTCCTGGACAAGATAGAGTTTGCCAAATTACTACCGACATTGACAAAGTATCTATTTATGTTATTTAATGCATCTTGAGGTGTTGAGTTAGTGGAAAGAAGCTCTGTTGGCTTTTTTGGGTAGCTGTTTAAATTACACATTTCTTTCACCAATCCCCATTGTTTTTTTATATTATAACTAGACTTAGCGAATTCTGATTTAAAATATTTGTTTTTAAGGCTTTTTAGTAGATTATTACATGTATTTCGGTAGCGCTTGTAAGTTATAGTAAGAGTTGAGTTTTCTGGATCCTTTCTTAGTTTTTGGTGAAGTTGATCGCGATTTCTCATACATCTACACAGACCTGGTGTAATCCAAGGCTTAATGATTATTTGTCGCCTAGGCTGCTTGACGGTGTGTGTGTGATTCGATAGGACGTCTCTAATGGTATTCAGAAAGATGTTCGTCATTTCATTTGGGTCATTATTATGAAACCTTTCTTCCCAGTTAATCTGTGATAAGTCTCTAATAGCAGAATCGTAGTCGGTTTTTGTATGAAAGGGGTTTTTCTTGGGTCTATTTTTCATTTTCAAGGGCAGTGATATCATAACACTGAAGTGGTCAGTTAGGGTTGAATTACAAACTATAGTCAACGGTTTTAGCTTTGTTTTGACGAAACAGTGATCAAGACAATTTGATTCTCTAGTTGGCAGAGTGTGCGTGGTAAGAAGGCCGTTGGACGCAAGCAGATTTAGGTATTCTGTATATTTAGGGTTAAGCTGTTCAAGTTTAATATTAATATTTAAATCGCCCATTAGAACTATGTTTTTATAGTGGCTAATACTAGATAAGATTTTGTCTAACGACTTTAAAAAGGGATCTAGGTTTTTGAAGGCTGGGGGTCTGTACAATGATACAACAGCTAAATCGTTGTTGATTTAGCTGTTGCATTGCAGAGAATAACTTTCATTCGCCCTGAATATCATTTTAGAAATGGCCCAAATCTGAGTTTTTCTAAGTCGTCAGATTTGAGGAAAGCCCACAATTTCTTCGTCAGATTTGCCTATTTATAAGTCATTATGGGTTAGGCCAGACCCGATCATGCCAAAATCAATGCCTCTGAAAATCACTTTATTTTCGGCCCTTTTTTAGGGTTCCGTCGTAGCCAAATGGCAAAAACGGAACCCTTATGGATTCGTCATGTCTGTCTGTCTGTCTGTCTGTCTGTCTGTCTGTCTGTCTGTCCGTCCGTCCGTATGTCACAGCCACTTTTTTCCGAAACTATAAGAACTATACTGTTGAAACTTGGTAAGTAGATGTATTCTGTGAACCGCAGTAAGATTTTTACACAAAAATAGAAAAAAAACAATAAATTTTGGGGTTCCCCATACTTACAACTGAAACTCCAAAAATTTTTTTTCATCAAACCTGTACGTGTGGGGTATCTATGGATAGGTCTTCAAAAATGATATTGAGGTTTCTAATATCATTTTTTTCTGAACTGAATAGTTTGCGCGAGAGACACTTCCAAAGTGGTAAAATGTGTGTCCCCCCCCCTCTAACTTCTAAAATAAGAGAATGATAAAATTAAAAAAATATATATAATGTACATTACCATGTAAACTACCAGCGAAAATTGGTTTGAACGAGATCTAGTAAGTAGTTTTTTTTTAATACGTCATAAATCGAAAACCGCAATTTACCTTTCACAAAGTTACAACGAACTACAAGAACTTTTATATTATGTTACTTGCTGCTACGGAACCCTTCATGGGCGAGTCCGACTCGCGCTTGGCCGGTTTTTTTAAATCTGAAAGTGGACTCCTAACCGCGGGGCTCCTATCAGAAACTTTTTAAATATATTTTCGGTGTTCTCTCCTCATGCCAGACCTACTCAGCTATCAACTTCTCGCTCTGAATATGCTTGCTCGAAAACCCTCTGGGCTTGAATGACTATTTCATGAAATTTTGTAGGATTATACTATCTCAAACTAACTTAGAAAGTTGTGTTACTGATTCTAATGATTGTATATTCACTTTAAAAATAAATAATTAAAATAAAATAAATTAAGGGGGGCTCCCATACAACAAACGTGATTTTTTATATATTACTATCTGCGCCCCGCAGTTTCACCCGCGTAAATGTCGATCCCGTGGCAATATTAGAATAAAAAAGTAGCCTACACCTATCTTAATCCAAGGTTTTCAGCTATTACCATACAAAATTTTTCAAAATTGGTCCAGCCGTTTAAGCGTGCTGAAGTAACAAATATATAAACACACATAAACTTTTGCCTTTATAATATTAGTGTAATAGATATACCCCCTTACTAATAAACGTTGTATAGCGTCTGTATAGTTACACAACGCTTCGTCTTCTTCGTTCAAAAGTCAAATTACTGACGACTGAAAGAGAGAAATCGGTGTGTAACTATTCATCTGATATAATACTTTTATTAGTAAGGGGAATAATAGTTTAGATGAATAGATGTTCGACATTACATGTGCTTCTACTATCCGACGGCGATCCTATTTCAGAATATCGATTTTACTCAATAATAGGGTCTGGATCAGGTGGCTTACAATATTGAAATTCTGCCGTATCTGTTAAGCCGACCACTACATAACATCACGCCTGTAATAACTGAGGGGTTAGTCAGAGGTGTACCTATTTATTTATCAAGTTAAACCAACAGTAGGGTGAAATTAAATTCATGGGCATCCTTTTAAGGGGTCGTTGTACTCATCGTTATGAACAACTTTTACTATGGGAGTAAACCTAAAATTGCGAAAAAAAATCAGCTATTCCTTGCATTTATGTTCACATGACTCGTCAAAATGTAGGGAAGAGCTGATTTTTTTTCGCGATTTCTGGCTTGGTCCCATAGTAAAAGTTGTTCATAATGATGATTACAAAGACCCTTTAAAAGGATGCCCATGAATTAAATTTCACCCTGTATAGTAACTAGCTTCTGCCCGCGACTTCGTTCGCGTGTAATTTCTTATTCCCTCGACTCATCTCGTCGCTTTGCATCACTTGCCCGCGTCTCCTGCCCTATCACATCGTTTTCGCTTAGCGTTTTTGCTCGGCTCCTAAGGGTCATAGCGTGAAATTAAATAGCCTATATCCTTCCTCAAGAATTAGGCTATCAAATGCAAAAATAATTTTTGAAATTCGACTGTTAGTTCCAGAGACGGTTCCGCCAGCACATCAAGCTACCGGAAACTGTCAAATTTTCCCAATCAACTCAAACTCAAAGCATTTATTTTAATTAAACCATTACAGGCACTTTTGAATTGTCAAAATTAAGTAGTCGGTCAGTTAGTCAGAAAGTAGAAGCTAGTCGCCCATTCCAAAACGTAGATCTCTATGGAGAAGAACGGGTAAGAAACTCCATGGACACTCTTTTAAATCAAGATATTACAAAATCCTGGGTACATTATTCTTGTTGCTTCTATATATGAGAACAATGTAAAAAAACACACAAATGAAGAAACAATACAAGAAATAAGATTAAAAATAAGCCTTGGCAGTTAAGAGATGACCAGTCTCAACCGACGGCGTCCGTTCACGAACATGAATGGATCAGCACCATCCAGCTCAACCATTTTGTAGGGAACCGAATGATCCAACACATGCGCCACCATCAGTGAGACATTTAAGACAACATTGGACCTTATGCTTTAGAGATAAAGTTGAAAATCTATTAAAGAAATTGACAGATTGTAGTAGGTAACTTGATGTGCTAGTCTGTACTTTACCTCAAATTGTACCTACTTTGTGTAAAAACCTAATCTTCTGCCTTTAAAAGGTTTTACTGGTTTTGTCGTAAACTTTAGTGACGTCCAGGGATTTCATGTGTTTTCGAGTTCTGAACGATAAACGCTGAAAATGGCTCAGGAGATTGTGTGATGCTATAATGTTCCCATTGCTGGGACACAGGCCTTTTCTCGGTGAGAGGGAGTTCGCCGTAATCCCAGTAAACACAAGCCTGTCAATTACATTTTAGTGTGTGTCCTACAATTAAGAAACTCACTAAATTATCACACCTAACAAAAATCAAAATCTTCATACAAACACGCGCGGCAGTAGGCAGTCGCCGGACGGCCTACTCGGCTCCCGTACTATTCGCACATCGTCATTGGTCTTTACTCGTTCAAGTTAATACGACAAAATTAAAAATACGTACGTCTCACGCGTAATACCATGACGTTCGACCTTCGCAATTTACCACCCTTAAGTAGGCATGCCTACTCAAATAACCACACTTTTGACCTCACTTTTTTTCCTGATTAGTGACCGCGTTTGCCTAGACTAGACCCGGCCTAGTGCCTACCTATTCGGAAAACTAATGCACGCCACTGCGTAATCCACCATGCGGGCCCAGTGCGGCTTGGCAGATGTCACATGTCTTCGAATTTTTGGTTCTAGGTCATGCCGGTTTTCTCACGATGTTTCCCTTCACCGTTTTGAGAGCAGTGGTGATTAAAATAACACTCAATTTTTACAAAGTAAAGCGCCTGTCTGGGTTCGAACCTACGACCTACAACTCGTAAGTCGCGGCTGTTACCACTTGGCCACTTCTGCTCCCTACTCATAATATAAGCTAATAATCAGCGTTCAACGTGAAGCGTTTAACTTCCCCGTTGGTCTCGTGGTCGCAAGCGCAACTATAGTGCATGAAGTCCTCAGGCGTTCCTTTTTGATGATACATTATTTTTGTAAGCACTAGAACCCTCAAAAAATGCTCTTAATTGCCGCTGTCAACAGAGGCATAGTGTACAAATTTGACAACTATTAATCTGTCAAGCGCCGCTAATGAGACACAATTGATTTTCTATTGTTTCGTCGCCGATCGGCGAACCGCGACGCTTGACTGGTTAATGAAAAAAGAAAAACATAGGGACATAGTTTCTTATTATTATTATCAGCCATTTCTGTCCCACCACTGCAGGGCAAAGGCCTCCCTTCCCTCCTTCCACTTATCCCTATCCAGTGCTGTTACACGCCATTCCTTGTGGAAAGAGTCGAGTTCGTCCCGCCATCTCATTCTGGGCCTGCCGCGTTGCCGTTTGCTGTTGTTTGGGACCCATTGTGTGGTTACTTTTGCCCATAGCTCCTTCGGCATGCAACAGATATGACCAGCTCACATAGTACATATCCTTCTTATTAAGTTTATGAAATATCTTTTAAATTGGTCCAATATTGGAGGAGGAAATAGGCGAGAGCCAAACCTCGAATTATGACTTTTTACTTGGGTTTTTACAAAAGTCTCTCCGACTGCATTTCCTCTTATTTCGATGTTTGGTACACGTACCTGGCCCGTACCTACGTATGACCGGGTTAAGATATAGGATACTAGCTGCACCCCGCGGTTTCACCCGCACAAGTCTTGATCCCGTGGGAATATCGGGATAAAAAGTATCCTATGTCCTTTCCCGGTACTCAAGCTATCTCTATACCAAAGTTTAAGCGTGAAAAGGTAACATACAGGCAGACAGACAGAGTTACTTTCGAATTTATAATATTAGTATGGATTTTTAACCCGGTAGTATGTTCCTGTGGGATAATTCCCGTCCTCCAGGCGGTCGACACCGCGGGCTAAAGCTAGTTCTTACATAACAAGAAAAACATTAAAACTTTAAAGCCAAAGAAAATATGTACGAATGAAAAGTTCAAGTAAATTAGATGAGTTGGCTAGTCAAACGAGATAAGTTGTGGTTTACAGTACCATACCTATTTTATTTTTCATACAAATCATCATTTGCCTTTTAAAAAAACCGGTCAAGTGCGAGTCGGACTCGCGCACCGAGGGTTCCGTACAAATTTGTAGTTAATTAATCTGTCAAGCTCCGCTAATGAGACACAATTGATTTTCTATTGTTTCGTCGCCAATCGGTGACGCGCGCTGCTTGACCGGTTAAAATAGTTTATCACGGATTTTTTTTTTTTTACCGATTCTAGGTCAACGGGAACTACCCTATAGTTTTTGATTTCTAAACATAAACGCCCGCATCTTTTGATTGCGTTGACTTAGAAGCTTAATTTTTTCACTGCTTCAAGGGATTGCAGCCTTGAGTATTTGTTATTAATTTCAAATTGTTAACTCTACGCGTTCCTGAGCAAAAAGCTCTTGACCGACGGACAACGAAGTGCTATTATAAGGGTTCCGTTTTTCCTTTTGAGGTACAGAATTTCAAAAATGACTGTGTACTCGTAACATCCGGACGTACAGACAAACGAACATAACGAAATTATAAGGATTCCGTATTTGCCGTTTGGCTTCGGAACCCTAAAAACGTCACGATCAATAAAAACTTATCGTTCACTCGTTCACTCATCGTAAAACTATTTACACAATCTCCCATTCACTATAAAGCAACAAAAAATAGTATTAAATCGAGCCAACAGTATAAAAAGCCGTTTTAATAACACATCGACATCGTGCTATCGATCCGACAGCCGCTTGGCCGCTTTAAAGCGCTGTCAGCTTGTTCAAGCGGTGACAAAAGCGATGCAGCGCATTATTTATGCAAAAGTGCCAAACGTTTATGGATTGTAAAATTGCGGGTGGGTGTTGTAGAGGTATGAGGAACAGGGTGTAAAGTTCACTCATACTCTATAGAAAAGGGAGAATCCTCCGACCAGACGGGTGTCGTGTCTGGCGGGCAACTGCCCGATGATTCATGTCGGGCCGTTGTATTATATGCTAGTTGCGCGGTAAACTCTGCTTGCGAGATGCAGGATTTTCGAGACGTCAGTATGAAGCGTTGTTCGCATGCGGCGTTGTAGATACCGCTACAGTGCAATTATCCTTAGCTTGAGTCATCAGCATTATAACGCCATGTCGCGGTGTTCACGTAAGGGGGCTCGTGGCTAAATGATACCGGACGCACGGGTCATAGTTGGGAAAAGGCTAGGCAGATGATGACTTCTCTATTAGTCGTTTTTAATTTTTTTTAGAAAAAAATTAGGGTTCCGCGCAAAAAAATTAAAACGTTTTCCATCATGCACGTGAACGAAGTCGCGGGCAAAGCTAGTACAGAAACAAAATCATTTATCACGCCTGTGTTCCATAAAGGATTAGGCAGAAATATATCTACAGTACACCCAAAAGAGGGCTAGTCTATTGCCATCAACCCATCATTATATTAATGCCTTCAAAAAACATTGTATATAATTGCTAACGTTTAAAGCATAACCCTTTTCTCTTGTCCCTCAGAAACTCCACAACGCGTAAATAACTTAATTCTAAAGGACACAAAATAAATAAAGCTATGAAACTCACACAATGTTGCCCTAATTAGTGGCACGGTCAACACAAGGTCAACACGGGTCCTCTCAAGGTCAAATATTTGCTATCCCTTAGGAGAAGAGTAATATAGAAAATTACGTACGTGATAACCTTATTACGCGAAAGGATAAAGGCTTTATCCTGTTAAGAAGGCATGAAACTTTCTGAAGGTTTTTTCGTCTTCTATTCTAACTTTTCTGCGTTTGCAATCTATACTCCATAGGTTTAGGTAGTTAAATAAAGGTAAACAAAAAAAAGACGGGTTGCACTCCGGGAGTGCCGGCAGAAGTGAAAACTTGAATATTAACGTTGAAATAAATCAACTATTAATTGAATTAATATAACTCATTTTCTTTCGCTATTTCTTCGTCTATTTTATTTTCATTAATAGATGCACTTTGTTCAATTTCCATATTTTAAACACTTTATATACACGAATTTTACGAATACACAGCAGTGTGGCTACTACACAGACGGTCGAACCATCAGCCGTCACCATCCATGGATGCGCGTTGCACTCTGTAACATAAACACACACGAACATTTGCGCAAGCGCCCTGCGCCCCCTAAACGAAACAGCAGGAATACATTTTCGCCGCGCCGTAGAAAGAGAGGGGGATACTTGCTCTCCTTTGCCGCGCCGGCTGTCTACTCTCCATCCGTCTTACGAATTTTCGATCAGGTCACGTGTCCTGACGCGAGTTTAATATTTTTTACCCATTACAAAAAAGTGTACAACGCCGCTAAAGAAGTTTTCACTTCAAAAACCACGTGACTTAATTAACCGACCAAACTTAATACCAGTCTATTCAGTTTTCATGCTACGTCAAAGTTGTACTCTTCAATTTAGCAACGTTATAATTTATTAAAACAGTTGCTAAATTGAAGAGTACAAAACTGTGACGTATATACAATAAGTATGTGTTTTTGGAAAAATAACTTTAATACCCACTCAGAAAGATCAGTTTGCTCTACAACTTTAACAATTTTTGATGGCTGTTTCAATATTCTGAAATTTCTGAATGATTAATCCTTATTATAACCTGAAATTTTAATTTTAAAGCTTGTTAAGGAGAAGGAAAACTTTCTAAAGGTTGCAGACGTCTGCCTGTCTAAGTACAAAATGTTATTAAAACCATTAAGTTTCCAAGTATGTAAACAAATACTTGTGTTTACAGAAAAATTACTTTAACACCCACTCAGAATGTTCAGTTTGCGCTACATTTATAATGTTATAGAGGTATGAGCAACAGTGTGTAAAGTTCACTCATCCATAGAAAAGGGAGGATCCTCCAACCAGACGGAGGTCGTGTCTGGCGGACAACTGCCCTATGATTCATGTCAGGCCGTTGTATTTATTATGTTATTTGCGCGGTAAACTCTGCTTGCGAGTTGCAGGATTTTGAGTGACGTCAGTATGACATGTGGTTCGCATGTGGCGTTGTAGATACCGTTACAATGTTTATGACTTTTTCAATGGTACTAATCATTCTGAGATTAACTTTGCTTAAACCCGAAATTCTTATTTTTTAAATCTGCTTATAGATGTTTTTCATTTAACTGGTGATTTGGCACAAGAATGAGTTACTTTTCCTTTTAGTGAGGGATTGTGCAAGAATTTGACCAGCATAGCTATTCACAAACACTCGATAAGCTTCCGTATCGTATCGAACATTAATCATTGTTATAGTAGGAGTCTTCTAAACGCTGTTCACAAGTCCAAAACCCGAAAATTTTGTCAGTTTAAATCAAATAGACGCCCGCTATTCTTCCAACAGCTATTTGCTGTTGAGGGCAAGTCAAATCAGGTAATCGAAATGTCAGCTTTTCGATACGATAGCCTGTCGTATGGTTGTGAATCAGGGCTCTGAACGGGGTTTGTTTACAATTTTATTAAACACTTTTGGAACAAACTATATAGTATGCAGAGACGGTGAAGAGAGTAGTGGTGGCCCAGTGGTAACAGCCGCAACTTACGAGTTGTAGGTCGTCGGTTCGAACCCAGACAGGTGCTTCATTTTGTTTAAATTATTTCATCATCACTGCTCTCAAAACGGTGAAGGAAAACATCGTGAGAAAACCAGCATGTCCTAGAACCAAATTTGAAGATATGTGACATCTACCAACCCGCACTAGGCCTGCGTGGTGGATTACGGCTCACTCACCGGGCGGAGGCCTGTGTTCCAGTAGTGGGAAAATTATAGGCTGATCATGTTATTGGAACACTAGCTGCGCCCCGCGGTTTCACCCGCATAAGTTTCGATCCCGTTGGAATATCGGGATAAAAAGTAGCCTATATGTTAATCCAGGGTGTCAGCTACCTCCACACAAAATTTTATCAAAATTGGTCCAGCCGTTTGAGCGTGAAGAAGTAACAAACATTTAAACACACACACACTCACAAACTTTCGCCTTTATAATATTAGTGTGATAGTGTGATTCTATTCTAAACAGCACAGCCACTCGCTAAATTATGCACATACAGAAGTAGCTATTAATACATCCAACATATAATCCAATCCAATATTCATCATCGCTCCTTAATAACATAACATTGCGCTTGCTCCTCGAAGAGGTTGGCAGAGTTGTTTAGAACACCTACATTTCACCCATGTAATAGGGGGGGCAGGGCACATTGCTCGCAGAACAGATGACCAATGGGGCCGAAAGGTTCTGGAGTGGCGATCGCGTACCGGAAGACGTAGCGTTGGAAGGCCTTCCACAAGGTGGACCGACGATCTTGTGAAGGCCGCAGGAACTCGTTGGATGCGAGAAGCACAGAACCGGTCGAAGTGGAGGTGCTTGGGGGAGGCCTATGTCCAGCAGTGGACGTCTTTCGGCTGAAATGATGATGAATAGGGGGGGGGGGGGTGAGAGAATTCCTAAAAACCCAATAACACCCCCTTTGCTCCTTTATCTTACTCGAAATCGTTATCCATATAGCAGTATGAGGAACATGGTGTGAAGTTCACTCATTGTTTATAGAAAAGGGAGGATCCTCCGACTAGACAGGAGGGTCATGTTTGGTGGGTTAATGCCCGACGATTAATGTCGGGACGTTGTATATAAGGTGCTATAAAAATATCTGCCACGGCTTCAATGGGAGACAGTATTTTGTATATTGATTACAGTAGTGAAGAAATTTTGTACCCCACAATAGTTAAATCAATTTGAGAAAATAAAGTAATTAAATAAATATTTGCGTCTGCGTAACGTGGTTCACAAACTACGCGCGATGTGTCGCTTCGTCACATTTTGCGAAATGAAATGACGGTGCGGCAACATCTAATTACTATGGGACGGTTTCATGCAACTAAATCAATTCAATACATGCGTCATGTTCGTGAACGGGCGCCGTCAGTAGGGACTGGTCATCTCTTTGCTGCCACGGCTTATTTTAATTTAATATTTGAATTGCTTTTTTTTCTAGTCTTTTCATTATGGACGCTTTTAACGTTCTGCATCGTTCTCACATGTATAATTTTTAACATGAATGATGTAACCAAGACTTTGTAACCATATTATTTTGATTTAAAAGAGTGTCCATAAGGTTTCTTGCCCGTTCCTCTCCATAGGTACCTACGGTTTGGAATGGGCAATTAGCTTCATCTTTCTGACTGACCGACCCCTTGACAATTCAAAAGTGCCTGTAATTGGTTTAATTGAAATAAATGCTTTGAGTTTGAGTTTGATTCATACACACATTTTTTTGTATGAAAAAAATTACGAACTAAGATCATTAATGTATCTTTACTATTGTAATCTATATACAAAATACTGTCTCCCATTCAAGTCGTGGCAGATATTTTTATAGCACCTTATTTATGCTGGTTGCGCGGTGAACTCTGCTTGCGCGATGCAGGATTTTGCGTAAAGTCAGTGCGTAGTTCGTATGTGGCGATATAGATGGCGCCACAAGTAAGTGAAGTTAAAAAACTATATTACTTAAAACGTTTGCACCAAAAATTAACCTCCTTTCAAGTACACGCCGACGTGTCTTGACCCTTATGTCTCCACGCCCTAATTCACAAGAAAGTCGAAGCAACTTGTGGCAGTCATGTTGGAAAGTTTTTTCATATAGACAGACCACTTCAATTGAACTTTCAAAATGAAAATGTCTGCTCAAGAAGATTGTTCTGAGTTGACTGCGGTTTAACACAGTTCCTACATCAGTGGCGTGTATTGGTTTTCAGAATAGGTAGGCACTAGGCCGGGTCTAGTCTAGGCAAACGCGGTCACTAATCAGAAAAAAAAGTGAGGAGTAGGCATGTTAAGGGTGATAAATTGCGAAGGTCGAACGTCATGGCATTACGTGTGAGACGTACGTATTTTTGTTTTGTCGTATTAACTTGGAACGAGTAAAGACCAATGACAATGTGCGAATAGTACGGGAGCCGAGTACGCCGTCCGGCGACTGCCTACTGCCGCGCGTTCGTACGAAGATTTTGTTTTTTGTTAGGTATGATAATTTAGTGAGTTTGTTAATTGTGGGGCACACACACTAAAATGTAATTGACAGGCTTATGTTTATATATCGAGGTAGGCACTGCTTATATGCCTATATGCAATGCACGCCACTGTCCTACATTGAACGACTCGATTTCTAACGCAGACATTCAGAAACCCGAAATTCTGACAACCAGTCTCAACGAGCGGTATCGTATTAACCAGTAACTGGATTATGGAGGTCAGATAGGCAATCGCTGCATGTAAAAGCGGGTATTCAGCTGCATCGGATGCATCTGAATACAGCGGCGGATTTACACATTTGCCGCCAGTAGGCTATTCAAATTTTGCCGCCCCTACCGACCTGTACAATAATGTCCCATGTCTTTTGTACCTATACTGCTTCGCCTTTTCTTCAAAATACTTAAAGTGTTCTCGTTCATCAGCTACGAAAAACTTGCAAAGAGATTTGTAAAGATCGGCAACTGTGATAAAATCTACGGTAGAAGCCTGAATTTGAGCATTCACTTTGTTTATTCTTTCCAAAAAACATGATAGGTTTATAAATATTAATCTTTTTAATTTCAGAACCTAAGACATTTAAAAAAATGTTAAAATCTGCCGCCATAGGCTCCAGCCTACTCAGCCTATTGGTAAATCCGCCACTGTCTGAATACCAGTATTTTACATGGAGCGATTGCCTATCTGACCTTCACAACCCAGTTACTGGGTAATACGATACCTCTTAGTAAGACTGGTTGTCAGAATTTCGGGCTTCTGACGACCTGTAACGACTGTCAAAGATACACGAATGACACCCGGACCAACGGCTTAACGTGCTTTCCGAGGCACAGAGGGGTCTCGGTATGTAAAGATGGTCACCCATCCACAGACCAACCGCAGCAAGCGTAGCTTAAACTGATCGATCGACCTGTGCGGTAATTATTTTGACTGCTAACAACTAATAATAAAAATAAAATAAAATTACTTAGCGACAAGCTCCTCTGTTATTATAATAGTCGTTTCAAAAGATGGAAAATCGATAACAATAATGGTCCTGGCTGACGCCTGTGAAGTGATGTTTCGTTTCGTTTAAAAGAGTCTTCAGTCGAGTACCTTTGTGCTCTGCGTTTCTAGTACCTCTCCAAAAAAATCCAATAGCAATAAAGTTTCTGTTTATTTAAATATAAGTTTAAATACTAAAACCCGACTACTGAAAAGGATGAAATAAGAAAGTACTTCCCGTGGTCGCATGCTACCATAGGGTTTTAATTTTTAAACTTATTTTTTATTTAATTATTTTGGGGCTTATTTCAATAATATTTATATTTTTGTAATGTGCTAATTAAGCTCTTTCATTTGATACCCCACACGCCATGATTAAAAAAAAATTTTTTTTTAGATCATGGTTTTATGTCCGCTAGAGGACGCCATATTTAATTTAATGTGACGTCACATAGCTTATAACTAGCGGACGACCAAGACGCTTCCAACGATACCTCATTTGTGTAATTCTGACAAGGAGTTTAGAAGTTATGAGGGAACAGATGAACATACATACATACATACCGGTCAAAATCATAACCCTCTTTTTTGCTTCGCCGTAGTCGGGTAATAAAAACTAGCTTCTGCCCGTGACTTCGTCCGCGTGAAATTACATGTAATGTAACTACATATTATACTAAAACCATATTAACAGGTGTCTTGCACATCTGATGTCCCTGCTACCGTATATTATATTTTATATTGTGTCCATTGATAATCATCATAATCAGCCTATAATGTTCCCACTGCTGGGACACAGGCCTCCTCTCGGTGAGAGGGAGTGGGCCGTAATCCACCACGCGGGCCCAGTGCGGGTTGGCAGATGTCACATGTCTTCGAACTTTTGGTTCTAGGGCATGCCGGTTTCCTCACGATGTTTTCCTTCACCGTTTTGAGAGCAGTGGTGATGAAATAATTTACACAAAGTAAAGCGCCTGTCTGGGTTCGAACCTACGACCTACAACTCGTAAGTCGCGGCCGTTACCACTTGGCCACCACTGCTCTCACCATTGATAATAATATATTGAAGTGCAGAGCCCTGATTCACAACCATACGACAGGCTATCGTATCGAAAACCTGACATTTCGATAACCTGATTTGACTTCCCCTCAACAGCAAATAGCTGTTGGAAGAATAGCGGGCGTCTATTTGAATTTAACTGACAAAATTTTCGGGTTTTGGACTTGTGAACAGCGTTTAGAAAATTCCTTTGATAACAATGATTAATGTTCGATACGATACGGAAGCGTATCGAGTGTTTGTGAATAAGGGGGCTGATCTAATTTGTTTTCGATACTGATACTGCGAAAAGGGAGCGAGGAAATTCAGATCGCTCAAGGTCCCACGTTCCCTTGGCGACGCTACCCTCCAGCGGGGAACGCCGCTGATTCTAATTATGTTAACACTGCTTTACAAACAAGCCAACAAAAGGTTCTCAGCCACAAAGTGACATGGAAAGGACTTCAAAAGCATGGAAATAAGAGAGGATAAGAAATTGATTTTTTATTGTGTGATTTTCGGCTTTCGAATGGGGTTTCAAACCAAATTCGCTTGATTTACTCGTAAATAAAAGGTGGATCGGTATTTAATCCGCATACATGTATCTTGGGCTAAGAGGGGCTTTTGGCTAAGTAATAACAGCCGCACGGGCCGATCAATCAGGTTAAGCTATGCTTGACGCGGTTGGCCCGTGGATGGGTGACTATCTTTACATACCAAGACCCTTCCGTGCTTCGGAAAGCACGTTAAGCCTTTGGTTTCCGGGTGCCATTTGTAGATCTTTGACAGTCGTTACGGGTCGTCAGAAGCCCGAACGTCTAATAAACAGTCTTACCAAGGGGTATCGCGTTACCTAGAAATTTATTAGAAAGAAAGAAAGAAAATACGTTTATTTGCGGTGAAAATGACGCAAAAAAGAACATAAACACAAAAAATAAAATAAAAAGGTAGGGGGAAACATGCGTCACATCCACGCAAAACGGCTATCGCTCAGCATTATGCTGCGACCCTATGCAAGACAGAGCCCCAGCGCTGGTTTTCAGCGACAGCCGAGCCGGCGCTGACGTAATGACGTCGTCCGGTGCGAATAATCCCTCACAATTATTATAACACTGTACCGGCACAGCGTACTCAAATAAAAATAATTTAATTTAAATGTGATTACAGAATATTAATTAAACTAAACAGGAAATAGACACAGATACATGCTACGAGAATATCATCCTCGATAAACGTTTTACTTTTTATGTAGTGGCAACATTTCGAGGCAACCTTTTAATTTGACGTAGGTGTACCCAACATGCACCAAAGAAATTATGATGTAAGAAATTACAAAATGGCCAAAATGATGTAACGTGATGTGAAAGCACGTTAAGCCATTGGTTCCCGGCTGTCATTTGTGGATCTTTGACAGTCGTTACGGGTCGTCGGAAGCCCTGAAGTCTAATAAACAGTCTTACCAAGGAATATTGCGTTACCTAGAGAATTTATTTTGGATGGTTTATGTGTATAGTACAGACCACAGACGCCAGCACATCAAGCTACCCGAAACTGTCAAATTTTCCCAATCAACCTTGAAACTTATGCTATAGCGATAAAGTTGAAAATCTATTAAAAAAATTTGACAGATTGTAGTAGCTTGATGCGCTGGCGTCTGTACATTATTTATTTTCGCCGGAGGGTCGGCGCGTGCGACCTTTTGCTTATCACAGCAATGCCACAGAGTGCCTCGATACTCAAGGCATTGATAAATAATGAGGTTACGTCTGGCGCGGATTAAAATGAATACTATTTTATTATTTATTTATTTCTGTAACTGCCCGTGACATCACAGCGGGTCCTATCAGAATACCAGCGCTGCGACATTTATTTTTCATCTGCATCATGCTGAGATAGGAGCCTTTTGGCCTCGTAAAGGATTTTCTGTTTTTTTTTAAAAAATAAATCTTCATGTTTTGTCAACTCGTAACAACGGCGCGAAACAGCGGTAATTTTTTTAAAACAAATGAATACGCTTTTCATCGAATACCTACAGTCCAAAGAGTTCGCGTTCCTATAAAAATACTTTTTTTTTCCGACTTTTTTCACAGCTATTGTTAACCGCTCACACGGAATCTATCAAACGAACTTCGGTGAGGTATTTCAATTGAAAACCAAAGGTTTCATTTCTTTTTTTGCGGTCAGGCACTAGAAATGTTTTCCGTTTTACTGCTTTTTGAACTGCAGTTGCTGGTTTTCCTAGTGTGATTTTAATTCAATGAATAATGGATTTATAAATGAGTTTTTGTGGTACTACACGAATGACGTTGCGTTGTCGCCACGTAGACACTACGTAGATGCCACGTTGACACTACGTAGATGATCTGACTGAATTGATTGTTTTGTCTGAATTGTCAGATCATTTTGATCTTTACAGGGTCGATAGAAGGTGCATTTTGAAAGCTTTCTGTATACTTATCTCGATTTTGACATGTGTGTGGATTGGTTCCGTCTTGCATAAGTAGGTCCAATTATTGTTTGAACTTGCTTACATCTTGTTGCATAGATGTTTGATTACTTTAAACTTTCAGAATGATTATTTAAAACATCTATGCAACAAGGTCTAAGCAAGTTCATATAAAAGTGTTCAATCCCCTTTATTTTCTGTTCCTTACCAGTCTATCTACGTACTACCGTATTCACCTATAAAGAATGTTGAACCCTTCAAATCAATTCGGCTAGTCGGATACGGATCATAAACTTATAAAATACTGGCAACCGTCGAAAAAGAGACGGCTTACAATAAAACATGTTTTTATACGTCATAACATCGAACAAACTTCGGGACTGGCGTGTAAATGACATTTATGGCATAGACATACATATGCTTCCCCTTTTGACGTGAATACGTCTTTGAAATTGCTTCGGTAACAAAATCGGGGCATAGAGTTTGGTTTGGTGCTGCAGCTTCATATCTATCATCTCCATCCTATACTCAATTACACCATTGGATAGCTAAAGGATCAAAGAATTCATTATGCCAAGTGAGGACTGTGACGCATCGCGCGTGGTGGAGGGAGAAGCGCCGCCATTTTGAGGTCATTTTGCTGCATATCGAGATTTCCACTTAGTATAACTTTTGACACGGAAAATCTACGACGTTCGTTTGAGTTTCAATCGTCAGGTCTCGTCAAAATCTATCGATTTAATACAAAACATTATTGTAAAACAGTAACAGTGAATATAATTTGTTTAAATAATATCAAAAATATATAATGTCAGCCTATACGCATCAAAAAGCCAAATCGAAATACAGAAATCGTATACGGTTGGAAAGGGCTTCTCAAGAGTAATCGAATGGTACTAATAAAACACCATATGACCGAGTCCAGCAGTGTCAGTACATCTACAGCTCGGGCGGTTGAAGAAGTTACAATGGCGCCGATTCCCTTGTTCACAAACTAAACAAAATTTAAGTTCACTGCATCTTATTCTTTCTATTTCATTAAGAAAAGGACAGAACATAAATATTAGTTAATGGGTCATTCTATTCTACAGACAAAAAAGTGTGCATTGAGTATATTAATTAATCGAATGGAATTCAGAGTTTTATTCATAGCTCTTTTGATAGAAATCTACCTCAAGTATAATTGACTATAACACATTATGTAATACAATAATAAATTAATCTTAAAAAACTTCTTTTTAACGGCTTCCGTCATGTTCTGTTATCTGTGTAATTTACACATCGTTGACTTAGGACGTACTAAAAAAATACAATTTGTGGGCGAAAATTACTTATATAACCTTTAGTAGCTTTCAAATATAGTCCTATTTCTGTTGCGTTAAGCAAATTAAATTCAGTAAAGTATATTCGTCACCGCTCTTGATTCTACTTTTGTTACAAAATCATCGTCACTTCTGTTATCTATTATAAATTAGAAAAAAGTATCTAGCAATATTCGTTTAGTTCGGTTAATTTTTATAATATTGCAACACCACATAGCTGTAATTCGCATGCCGGCTTCAAATAAGAAAAAGTTCGTCTGTGTTTTTTGAGAAAAATTGTTTTGATTCGGGTTTTCGTGGTGTAAAACTTCGCACATCACATCTGTTTTAGCTGTACTAAGGTAAGACATATTAATGAAATCATAAAACTGCTAAGCATGTATGTATTATCATGTCAGAATCGCGATTGAGTGCAGAAGCAAGTCTGAACTTGAACAGTAAAAAAATATGGCCGCAAATATTAAAGTTCGTCATTTCTGTGATCATCACATCTGTTATCTGTGTGATAACAGATGTGGTGTAATATCACCGAAGTGACGAAATTTTAGATTTATTGTAATTTAATTCCTTTATATATCAATGACACTGACTAATTAACCAAATTAAAAACAAAATTGAACAGGATACCTACTTTAACCCCTTGAGCGCCGATTGTAGGTACATAAGTCTGTACAGAATGTCCTTGAAAAAAACTTAATTTTCGTTTTGTACACACGTTTATACGAAATTTATTTGGCCGAAAATTTTGGTTTCTAGATTTTTGTTTTTCTAAAAAAATCCAGTTTTTTTTTTTGTTTTTTTTGGTGATTTACTTTAAGTTCATTAATTTTTTTTATTTTAGCTATATCTACAACATGGCACCGCGTACACGCCGAGCATCCAAAAAGGACAATAGGTTAGAGGTAAAAAAACTTCAGAAACGTAGGGAGCAAGTAAAAATTGCAATGAGACGGCATCGACAGAAGTTAACAGAACAACAGCTAGAAGAAAGAAGAAGGAAAGACAGAGAAAGTAGTTGCATCGAATGTCGCCCAGATCAAATTTGTTCTCATTACGAAATGGGTGTGATTAATACAGAGTACAGTCAAATCTCTACTGATCGAAGCCATGTCCTAGCTGTTCCCCCGTCACACCATCAATATGATCAAGAAATATCCGAGGAGCCCGGTCCATCGGGACTTTTTTCACATACTCAAAATGAATCTCCAGCACGCTGCGTAGATACTGACGATGAAGATCCTGTTACAATCTCAATTCCAACAAAACGAAGCCGTAACTTCTATTTCAAATCTATTAATGGTTCTTCATCTAAAGACAATTCAAACGAAGAAATTAAGAAGAAACAATTAATTGATCAGGTGTTTAGTGAAGCTTCGGACTTTACAAGAACAAGTCGTTTTAACATTTTCGCATCTGATTCGTCTGATGAAGACATATTTTAAAATCATGAAAGTGAGAACTAAGTCTGATTATATAATTATAAGTATTAAAAAGTTGTACCTGATTAGTAATTATTCCAAGCCTTTATATTAACGGATCTCAAATTGACTAGGTATTTGTTAGAAGGTGACGATGAAGACGTCACTTCTGTTATCTTATTTTAAGATTTTTTTTTCTGTGTATTCTTGTTATGTTCAAGAATAATTATATTTTGGTTTAATTGATAACAATGTAGATTTACAATTATCGTTCTTAACTACTTCTTGGTTATTTGTAAACCAGAATTATTTAGACCATCATCATTTCTGTTACGTATTGCGTCATATCTGTTATCGTCTTTTTTTGTTTTATGACAATCTTTTCGTATTTAAAACATAAATTACCTTTGTGACTAATTATTTTGTTGATTATGTATGTTAATAAACACAGTAAATCTAATAAACATATGAAAATCGATGTTTTATTTTTTTTTATTTTTTTTCCCTAAAATGTAGAATGACCCTAATATTAGTTTAGTCCTGTGAAATTAATCAGCGCCTGACATAAGACGTATTTTTAGTAGCCAATTTTTTAATCACGTCTAAACTTGTCTATGGAGTACCTTGATTTGGCAGTACTAAACTAATATTTATGTTCTGTCCTTTTCTTAATGAAATAGAAAGAAAAAGATGCACTGAATTTTAATTTTGTTTAGTTTGTGAACAAGGGAATCGGCGCCAATGTTTGTTACTTCTTCACGCTCATTAACACACACACACCCTGACACACACTCACAAACTTTTGCCTTTATAATATTAGTAGGATTAAAATAATTTAATTAACTAAACCCCCTAATGTGTCACGTTTCCCAGATATTAACGTCAAAGTTGATCACGTGACCCAATCATCATCTTTGAACGTAAATATCTCGGAAACGTGACACGTTACGTGGTTTGGTCTTATTATGTTTTCTGTTTGCATTGATGTCAGCCATCGATTTATATAGGACTAACTGTGCCCGCGACTTCGTTCGCGTGCATGACGGAAAACTTAAAATTTTTTTTGTGCGGAACTTTAATTCTTTTTCTAAAATAAAAGTAGCCTAAGTTACTCCTTATTACATCAGCTATCTGCCAGTGAAGGTCCCGTCAAAATCGGTTCAGCTGTTTCAGAGATTAGCCGGAACAAACCTCTGTTTGTTCCGGCTAATCTCTGAAACGGCACAACGGACAATTTTTTACAATTTTTCTCCGTCAGTCTGTCTCTCTTGACAGACTGACGGAAAAAAATTGTAAAATATGTTATTTTGGTATATGTACCGTGTATGTATACATCCATATGCATTTAGTAAAAAGTGGATATGTTAATATTACAGACACTCCAATTTTATTTATTTGTATATATAGATGTATAGATTCATGCGCCATTTTCAAAATAGCGCGACAGTAGGTTTGCCACGGATCTTCAAACCTTATAAACTTTACCTTTGCAAAAACTTTGCCGTGGTGGTGTCTTCGTCCTGGGCGAGCTTGAATCCCTCACTGCACTCAGGATTCTCAGGATTCTTAACTCTGCGCTTGGGAGCCCTAGAGTACTTCGTTGCGTTCAGGATTCAAAATTATCCCCTAGTAGTATACACCGTGTTCCGGACGATATACATAAACTTCGACCAGATGTTCAGACCATGGGAATAAGCATTTTTCATTATGGACACATTAATGATTTTTTATTTTTTGTTGATTTTCATATAAACTTAATACCTTGACGTAAATCGCCCGATATGCATGCCTCTTTATCCAAATTGGCAACGATGACGTATTTTCATTCATAAGATTTGGCCGGCTGCAACTTGTCAAAACTGAGTTTAGACCCTTTCTTACTGCATAGCTCAGTTAAATTTCAATAAATGAAATTACAAATATCTTTGTAACAAAGCCTTTTTAAGTACTACTTCCTTTGTTAGATTTAATTTGTAAAAGCAATACAAGCGTTTGACAAAGTTTATGGATATCATGAAGAGCACTGTGTTTAATCTACTATTTTCACCTGCTAATGTCGGATATAAAAATCGGTCACCGACGAAAAGTGGCCTTCTGCGTTCGGTCTACGCTTTGTTTACCGTAGTCACTCCAGGGTTGAGTGACTATTTACTCAACGAGAACCCTTTTAGCCGGTAGAGGACGATGAACCTTTGCAGCTTTGCTCTCTGTTAATTTGTTATAGGTAATAGATACTATGTATCGGGTTTCCTGTTTTTGTAGAGGCAGAGAACTTTAAAATGAAATAATACACTGAAAAAAATGCACTCCAATCAAGAATAGAATAGAATACTCTTTATTATGTACACCATATAAATTACAGACATACATATAGAAACTTTACAATGGGTGACACAATGGGCGGTCTTATCGCTAAGAGCGATCTTTTAAAGACAACCTTTGGATGGATTAAAAACGGGAAGGACAGACAAATAATGTAGGTAGTCTGTGGTGTACCATTTACACAATACAATAAATACTTACATAAAGTACTTCTAATCTAAATAGATATATAGATACATATATAATTATAAACATGAAACAGGAACAAAGAAAATACAATCACGATGTTTAAGGAGAGAGAAAGTGCTTTTTTTTCATAGTTTTAAAAGTGGACAAAGATTGAGCACGCCTTACCGATACGGGCAAATCATTCCATAACCGTACTGCTTGCACAGTAAAAGGTTTATCATAGAAACTGGTGGAATGCATCGGCATCTCTAGTCTCAGGTTTTCCGATGACCTTAGACTTTTTAGCTTGATTGACGATATATTGTTTAGATTAATCAAAATCTTAGTTAAATTGATCATCACGACATGACTGCAGCAATACTAGTTCAAAATCTTACTTAAATTGATCATTACGACATGATTGCAGCAATACTAGTTCAAATGATTGAATACTCAAACAAGTTTCTTGATTACCCTTAACATGACATCATTGTAGAAGAGTTACAACAGCAAAGTAAGTTAGTTGTGTCAATCAAGCAACTTGATTGCTGCAAATAGGTTTTGTGATAACTCCAATTAAGATCCCGTTTCAAATCTCAATCAAATAAAAGTAATACCAGACTTAAAAAAAAACACTACAAAGCGATAAATAACTTTAATCTCGGAAGTCGAAGTTTTTGGAGTTCTTGAGGTATTTGATGGCGTGGAAGCAGAAATAAAAAGGCAGGCTTTTTGGTGATACTTCAGTGGAGCGGATTTTATTGGAGTGAACGGCGGTAGTCTTTAGATGTAGTTTGTCGTAAGGAACCGAAAACGAATTATATCAAAAACATAGTTGTGTAGGAGTTGCCAACAGATGTCGTTGGTTCCGCATTTTCGTTTTTAACCGACTTCTAAAAAAGGAGGAGGTTCTCAATTCGAATGTTTGTATTTTTTTTTTATGTTTGTTCGCGCATAACTCCGTCGTTTGTCAACCGATTTGACAAATTCTTT
The DNA here is from genome assembly GCA_945859645.1 of Amphipoea oculea. Lineage (NCBI taxonomy): Eukaryota > Metazoa > Arthropoda > Insecta > Lepidoptera > Noctuidae > Amphipoea > Amphipoea oculea. Next base: position 9,033,370 of record OX243891.1, on the reverse strand, counting down.
TTTTGTTGGAAAGGGTATACTTCCCAAATGGTCCCATGAAAATTTTATCGAAATAGGACAAGCGGTTTTTGAAAAATCAACAAAAATCTAAAAATGTATCTACATTGTCTACATTAACGATCTTTTTGTTTACTTTTTTGTGGGGTAGGTACTTAGGTACAACTAAAAAGTGAAAAATAAAAACTTTTTTACAAAAAAAACAACACACTTCAAAAAAAACACACTACAAAGTGATAAATAACTTTAATTTCGGAAGCCGGTGTCAAAAAACGAAAATGCGGAATCAACGACACCGACTTCCGAAATTAAAGTTATTTATCACTTTGTAGTGTTTTTTTTTTGAAGTCGGTTGTTTTTTTTTTTGTAAAAAAGTTTTTATTTGACACCGACTTCCGAAATTATTGTTATGTATCAATTTCTTCAATCAATCCGCCTATAACATTATATCAGCGTTATCAGCATAACCTGTCCTTTTCCAGGCTTCACATTGCCTGATAACGATCAATGATCAAATAAGTGCCATGAACTGCCACAAATCGATATTCCATATGGCGATAAGATTAGTATCCTTATCAATAAACGTCGATAATTTCGTTAACTAATAAAAATATTACCTCTACTCTCATGGTGACGCGAAATACCTATATGAGATGCACGTTTTGCGCGGATGTGACGGACGCATATTTTCCCCCGACTTGTTGTTTTTTGTGTTTGTGTTTGTAGCGGTATCTACAACGCCACATGCGAACAACGTGTCATACAGACGTCACGCAAAATCCTGCATCTCCCAAGCAGAGTTTACCGCGCAACTAGCATATATACAACGGCCCGACAATCATCGGGCAGAGTATAGCAGCAGTGAGAACATTCCCACTGCTGGAATACTCTTCCAGGGGCTTGTAGGCTTGTAGCTAAGTAATAACAGCCGCACGGGTCGATCGATCAGGTTACGCTACACTTGCCGCAGTTGGTCCGTGGATGGGTGACCATCTTTACGTACCAAGATCCCTCCGTGCCTCAGAAAGCACATTAAGCCGTTGGTCCCGGCTGTCATTCTTGGATCTTTGACAGTCGTTACGGGTCATCAGAAGCCCGAAAGTCTGACAACCAGTCTTACCAAAGGGTATCGTATTACCCAGTAACTGGGTTGTGGAGGTCAGATAGGCATTCGCTCCATGTAAAATACTGGTACTCAGCTGCATCTGGTTAGACTGGAAGCCGACCCTAACATAGTTGAGCAAAGGCTAGTTATCCATACTAATATTATAAATTCGGAAGTAACTCTGTCTGTCTGTCTGTATGTTACCTTTTCAGGCCTAAACCACTGAACCGATTTAGATGAAATTTGGTATAGAGATAGTTTGAGTCCCGAGGAAGGACATAGGATAGTTTTTATCCCGATATTCCCACGGGATCAACACTTATGAGGGTGAAACCGCGGGGCGCAGCTGGTATAATTATATTTTGTACCTTTTTGTGTGCGAAAAGATTAAATAAATTATAACAAGCTTCTGTAAACACTGTTGCATCATACTTTGATCATGACAAAACGCCATTTTGAAAACACACAACTAGTTAATATGTTACTGATCCCTGATTACGTAATAACAACATTAGTTAACGAGACCAAAGGGATTTAAACGATGACCTTATTTTTGTAATGGCTAAAGTCATAGGAATTACATAAATAATGTTTCCAATCCCTAGTGAATAAATAGGTACACTTACGGAATGAAAAGATGAACATTAGGGTCGATTTTTGCTTGCATGGTGTGTATGGGCGTATATTTTCCCGACGAAATAATCAAATATTCACCCTAATCCCATTTTATTTGTGTTCGGCGCGACACGTATTTTTCTTAAAGAAAGAAAAAATGTTAATTCTGCACAAACAAAACGCATATCCATCCATACTAATATTATAAACGCGAAAGTGACTGTCTGTCTGTCTGTTACCTCTTCACGCTTAAACTGCTGAACCGATTTAGATGAAATTTGGTATAGAGATAGTTTGATTCCCGGGAAAGGATATAGAATAGTTTTTATCCCGATATTCCCACGGGATCGACACTTATGCGGGTGAAACCGCGGGGCGCTGCTACTATTATAAATGCGAAAATTTGTCTGTCTGTCTATTACCTCTTCACGCTTCAACCGCTGAACCGATTTAGATGAAATTTGGTATAGAGATAGTTTGAGTCCCGGGAAAGGACATAGGATAGTTTTTATCCCGATATTCTCACGGGATCGACACTTATGCGCGTGAAACCGCGGGGCGCTGCTAGTATTATAAATGCGAAAGTTTGTCTGTCTGTCTGTTGCCTCTTCACGCTTAAACCGCGGAACGGATTTGGATGAAATTTGGCACATGAGTAGACCACGACCCGAATTAGGACATAAAAGACTTTTTATCCCGATATTCCCACGGGATCGAGACTTATACGGTGAAACTGCGGGGCGCAGCTAGTTACAAATAAAGACATAAAACACACATAAAAAGTGGCCAAAGCCTCTTATTTATGCAATAAAAGTTTTACAACTTTGTCCATTGCTTGATGTCAGGACTTGAGCAGTGGTGGCGCAGTGGTAACGGCCGTGACTTGCCAGTTGTAGGTTCGAACCCAGAAGGTGCTTTTCTTTTTGTAAACTATTGCATCATCACTGCCCTCAAAACGGTGAAGGAAAACATCGTGAGGAAAGTTTGTATGTTTGGATATTTGTTACTCAATTACGCAAGAACGGTTAGATAGCTTGGGATCTAGAAAAGGACATAGGCTACTTTTCACCGGCTTATGTTTAACTTATCACCAGATAAATTAAAATACTTATAACATCAAAAAAACACATTTTTCTGCCAAAAATAGTAAATGATCACCAACATTTTTTTGTTTTCTCATTTGCTCGCTCTTGCATCCTATGTCGACGGACCCACGCGAAGCGGGGCTCCTATTTCTGTGTAAAGGGTTTAAATTAACCTAACCAAACCTAACCTCGGGGTACCCAGCTAGAACTATTGTAATTTTAGACTTCATTTTTTGGTGTTTAATATATTTTTTTGGTGATCATTATATTTAATCCCCCTTTCATGCTGGATCTCAGACGAAGTCATCCGCAATAGCTAGTGTCTAAATCCAAATCCAAACTAATATTATAAATGCGAAAGTAACTCTGTCTGTCTGTCTGTCTTTTCTTCACGCCTAAACTACTGAACCGATTTCGATGAAATTTGGTATAGAGATAGTTTGAGTCCCGGGAAAGGACATAGGGTAGTTTTTATCCCGATATTCCCACGGGATCGAAACTTACGCGGGTGAAACCGCGGGGCGCAGCTAATTAAATTATAAATGAAACAAGTGCGAGTCGGACTCGCGCATCGAGGGTTCCGTACTTTATAGGTATGTTACTACACATTTACGGTTCTCGGATTTCTTCCTTCACTTGTACTACATGACATTGCTTCTTGCCAAACATGATTCTAGGTCAACGGGAAGTACCTTTTAGGATTTGATTCCCTTGAGAGTTTATTTATTTATTTATTTATTCACAAGTCAACTACAACAGGCAATAATCACATTAGGGTATATCACTAGGTTCAAAATTATAGGTTTCGATTTCACCCAAAGCGTAGTCGCACAACATGACAAGCAACAACAAAATAATGATAACAACTAAGTACAGTAGGTAAATAAAAACTTTTTTATAAAAACAAAACAACCGACTTCAAAAAAAAACATTACAAAGTGATAAATAACTTTAATTTCGGAAGTCGGTGTCATTGGTTCCGCATTTTCGTTTTTCGACACCGACTTCCGAAATTAAAGTTATTTATCACTTTGTAGTGTTTTTTTTTTTTGAAGTCGGTTGTTTTTTTTTTATAAAAACGTTTTTATTTTTCACTTTTTAGTTGTACCTACCCCACAAAAAAGTAAACGAAAAGATCGTTATTGTAGACAATGTAGATAAATTTTTAGATATTTGTTGATTTTTCAAAAACCGCTTGTCTGAATTCGATAAAATTTTCATGGGACCATTTGGAAAGTACACCTTTTCTAACAAAAAAAAAGAATTTTTGAAATCGGTTGGCAAGCGACGGAGTTATGCGCGAACAAACATAAAAAAAAAAATACAAAAAAAATACAAACATCCGAATTGAGAAACTCCTCCTTTTTAGAAGTCGGTTAAAAATAAAAATAATACTTAATAGGCAAAATTTACCGCTATAAGCTGTGAGCGTCTGCCCTTCTACTTACACAGAGAATGTGTTGGAAACCAAACACGCCAGGTTAAGCAGAGTGTCGAAATATACGTTTTTTGCAGCATAAACGGCCGTACCTTTTTTACGTTACCTTAGAAGTTTGATTTTTTCACAGCTTCAAGGGACTGTAGACCTGAGTATATGGTTTTAATTTCAACTCGATACCTCCACGCGTTTCCGAGATATAGGGTCTTGACAGACAGACAGACAGACAACAAAGTGATCCTATAAGGGTTCCGTTTTTCTTTTAGAGGTACGGAACCCTAAAAACGAATGATGAACGATAGATCAATGAAATAATGGCGTGGGTACGGGCCCTTATGTCGAAGACAGTAAACTTGTCCAACAAAAATTGACAAAGTTTAATTATATTAAGGTGAAGACCTCTCTGTTATTTTCCACGAATTAATAGACTTTTCTTTTTCATGAATTGCGAATATCTTTGCGAACACTGTTTGGAAATCTCACTCCGGACCCACTATAGCCCTGGCCTTACCCCTGGGGGTGGGTGACGCAGCATTATGCTGACCGATAGCCGTTTTGCGTGGATATGACGCATGTTTCCCTTACCTTCTTTGTTTTTTATTGTGTTTATGTTCTTTTTTGCGTCATGTTCACCGCAAATAAACATATTTTCTTTCTTTCTTTCTAACCATACCACCATAGCTGTGTTGGGTTTTGAAAAATTGTAAAACAATATCGGTCAAAATACAAATTTATTATTATTTAACTAAAACTAAAAACACTTCCAAAGACAGGGTGTTACGGAAAGGGTATATCAATACAAACGGGTTGAAGAGTGTCTGGTCTAGAATCTCTGTACAAAATTTCAGCTCAAAAGCAGTACTTTGAAAATGCTTAATATTTTTTTATTTCGATAGTTTATTAAATTGAAATCATAACAGACGTGTCACCGCACTACGAGGGTCATTATCCATTATCTGTAGTGTGTCTGTGCGCATAGTACACGCACATCACGCCGCCGCGCGCCAGTGCAGCGCCGTGATGTCGAAATAAAAAAATATTAAGCATTTTCAAAGTTAATGCTTTTGAGCTGAAATTTTGTACAGAGATTCTAGACCAGATACACTCTTCAACCCGTTTGTATTCTCCCTTTCCGTAACACCCTGTATAATAAACCTATGTTCTTAATCTGTCAAGCGCCGCTAATGAGACACAGTTGACTGTCTATTGTTTCGTCGCCGATCGGCGAACCGTGACGCTTGAGCGGTTAATTTGTCTAATGGCATGCATTATCGTGATTCTAATGATTATAATTCTGTAAATACGTACCTGTTACAGTCGCGAATCACATTTTGATCAAGATACAACCTGACACTGACCTGAAAATTGCAAAAAACGTAAGAAAAATTTAATTTCGCGGGCTACAACTACGCATTCACCTTAAACGTTTCGATTTCCTTAATTTCCGGAAGTGCGTGGTATTGGTAGACATTTTTTTCAAGTAGGGCAACTGTTTTACTGTCTACTTGTACATGCAAGGTCGCTTTGTTATTTAGGTGTGGTTATTTTTAGAAACAATTCATTTTTGATCATTGACATTTATTTCATTGACTGTCCTATTTAACGAGTACTTTCGTAGAGAGGTGGCCTGAAACACAGGTTTCCATAAACCTAGATCAGGCAACGCACTACATTACCTTCAGTGTTTTATTTTTGACTGTTATCACATATTTGTCATACTATAGTTTATATCTAGATTATTATTTTTTTAATCCTATTATAGGCCTAGATTAATATACAGGGTGTTACGGAAAGGGTATATCAATACAAACGGGTTAAAGAGTGTATCTGGTCTAGAATCTCTGTACAAAATTTCAGCTCAAAAACTTTAAAATGCTTAATATTTTTTTATTTCGACATCACGGCGCTGCACTGGCGCGCGGCGGCGTGATGTGCGTGTACTAGGCGCAAAGACACACTAGAGATAATGGATAATGACCCTCGTAGTGCGGTGACACGTTTGTTATGATTTCAATTTAATAAACTATCGAAATAAAAAAATATTAAGCATTTTCAAAATTACTGCTTTTGAGCTGAAATTTTGTACAGAGATTCTAGACCAGATACACTCTTCAACCCGTTTGTATGTATATACCCTTTACGTAACACTCTGTATACTACTGAACGATATGTACACTTTTTGTGAACTTATTATTTTAATAAATTTTATTATTATTTATCATACCAACTAAAAGAAATAAGCAGTACATAAAAATGAAAAAACATTGGAACTGCTTTAAACAGTTCCGTATGAGCCTAACGTTCAAAACAGTATTTTTTACTGATCCGAAAACAGTTAAAGCTTGAGGCAAAATGTTACCGTCATGACTGCAGTAAACTTTTACGTTTTAAGTAGCTAAAAGGTCACAAAATATATCGTTCAAACCATTGAAATTTACTTACATTACAGTAATGGTGGTTTTCCTTTTTTTATGTTGTTTTTTTTTTTTCAGTAAATAGGATGTTCATTCATTAAAAGTGACTGTTTTGTCTTTTACGGTTTTACAAACATTTCTTCTTACTGTATAAAGTCAGTAAGTCTTAATGAAATCGCTTTAATGTGGTGTAGTGAAAAAATATTTTTTTCAGTCCAAAAAAAATGAGAGGTGTCGCGGGAGACCCGGTTGGAACAAAGTTCCTTTTGCTGTATAGTATGTACTAGCTTCTGCCCGCGACTTCGTCCGCGTGAAATTCGTACTTTCCTTTAAAAATTTCGAAAATGTATGTTTATGATCTTTATCATTTATTTAGATAAATAAGTAGTATTCGGGCCAATTTTCTAGGTTATTAACTCAAGGAATATGATTTTTCATACAAATATAATCTCCCCTTTTCACCACTAGCAAATAACACACTATAGGTACACGATACGAAAGATACGAAACGCGGGACAGTTTCTGAGCACATGTTGTTCGTTTGATGTCCGACGTCCACGAGGGCTGCTCCACCTTGCTGCACGCTCTCTTGTACTCCCCACGAACTCAGGCTAGACTCTGTTAAGCGCCGCCAGATGGCGCTGGCGTTCCGAATAGTCAAACGAATGACCGGATGCGACATACATATACATTCGCCGCACCCCTGACTGGAGCCCTACTCCGCTTGCCATCACCACGTCTAGCCAAGTGTTCTGCCCAAAAGATGTCTCATAAGCCTATAATTATATCGGCACCCATACCCTAGAAACCAGAACACAGATTTGCTTGACGACAAAAATAGTTAAGGCGTGCGAGCTCCTTCACAAAGAGCTCTGCTAATAGTAAGGTCACCCATCCGAAAACTGACCTCAACAAGGTGCAGCTTAACCTCACAACTCTCCACGTAGTTGTTGAGCCACAAAACCCACAAATATAGGGCGTAGTTTCTAAGTAATTACATGGCTAGAAAAATGCCCATAAAATATTTATAGTTCGTTCGATCGATGTTAATTTGTGTACAGTCATTTAGTAATCTAGTTCCGAGTTCCAATTTACGAGCCGTTTTAATTACCAATCGTAACTTGTTGATGCTTGTACTCTCTGGATACGTATGCATAAATGAAGCCTTAAAATTCTGAAAATTGAATGTGTGAAACGAGCATTTTCAACAAAACGTCTTAAAGCTCTATGAATATAATGTGTGTAACGAGCATTTTCAATAAAAAGCCTTAAAACTCAGGTAATAATTATAATGTGAAAAATGAGCATTTTCAATAAAATGCCTTAAAACTCAGTTAGTATAATGTGTGCAAAACGAGCATTTTCAATAAAAAGTCTTAAAACTCAGTTCATATAATGTGTGTAACAAGTATTTTCAACAAAACGTCTTAAAACTCTATAATTATATCGTGAGAAACGAGCATTTTCAATAAAAGTCTTAAAACTCTATAATTATATTGTGAAAAACAAGCATTTTCAACAAAACGTCTTAAAACTCTGTAATTATATTGTGAAAAACAAGCATTTTCAACAAAACGTCTTAAAACTATACTTATTAGTACAGATTGATTTGAAAATCACGCTGTACCCACCTCGTCGGATTGAAAGAGCTGTAACTGGTGTAAGTCATCGGAAAAGGTCTTTGACCAGCAGTGAGATGATGCAGGCTGGCAGTATTAGTAACCTCACTAAGGGCTGGTTTTATGAAAGTCAGATATGTTTTAATCGTGGAATAAAATTGACGTTTGACAGTTCTAGTATGGAAAAACTGTCAAAAATTAACAAATAATAATAAAATATAATAATAATAATTCAGAAGGCAATACTCCTCGATACGGCTCGGATTGTCAGGAGGTTCCTGTCTCTGGAGCCCTAACCACCGGTAGCTTGGACCCTGCTCCCGACACCGGCGGACTACCTACTATTTTTTATATCCTAATATTTAAAAATATAATTTATATGTAAATAGATAAATAAACGAAATAATAATAATAAATATAATTAAAATTTATTCTCAGGATAAGGCTTATTCTAGGTATAATAGTTTGGTGGAATGCGCCCTAAATAGTTTAAGAGAAATTCGAGAGTGACATAACAAACAGACAAAACCCCTGACGGTTCTTTCAATGTTTCAACGGAACGCTAAAAAACGATCCGTTAATTAATTAAATAGGAACCCGACATTCCTACTATTAAAAGCTCATAAAATATTCTGATCTTTATCGACCGTACTGTAACTAGTACAAACACAACAATTATTTTTCGAAATTCTATTTTGTAAATGATGTTATTTTCCACTTAAACAAATATCAACTTTAATGTAGTGTTAATTAAATTGGTTTCAGAATTACTAGGATTATTGAAACGGTCATAAAAATGTTCGAAGTTGTTGCGCGAAACTGAACTTTATGTCGTCTTCATAACATGACGCCTGTATTCCTCGCAGGGTTAAGCAGAGGTGTAGAGGGGCTTGTGGCTAAGTAATAACAGCCGCACGAGTCGATCGATCAGGTTAAGCTACGCTTGCCGCGGTTGGTCCGTGGATGGGTGACCATCTTTATATACCGTGCCTCGGAAAGCACGTTAAGTCGTTGGTCCTGGCTGTTATTCGTGGATCTTTGACAGTCGTTACGGGTCGTCAGAAGCCCGAAAATCTGACAAACAGTCTTACCAAGGGGTATCGTATTACCCAGTAACTGAGTTGTGGAGGTTAGATAGGCAGTCGCTCTATGTAAAACACTGGTATTCAGCTGCATCCTGTTAGACCGGAAGCCGACCTTCTCAGACATCGATCTACGTGGTCTTCATATAAGTAACCTGACCAAGATTTTGTCTGGACTTTAAAAGAGACTGTGACCTCTGAGTTTGTTTCGGCCTATCTTCTCAGAGTAGCCAGATAGGAAACGCCGACCTCATCTAGTTACAAATATAAAACCTACTTGCGAAAATAAAACTATACACCGTGTTCTTCACGATATCTATAAACTTTGTCAAACGCTTCTATAGCTTTTACAAATTAAATCTAACAAAGGAAGTTGTAGTACATAAAAAGGCTTCGTTACAAAGATATTTGTAATTTCATTTAATGAAAATTAATTGAGCTATGCAGTAGGAAAGGGTCTTAATTTAGTTTTGACAAGCTTCAGCCCGCCAAATCTTATGAATGAAAATACGTGTCGTTGTCAATTCGGATAAAGAGGCATGCATATCGGGTGATTTACGTCAAGGTATTTAGTTTGTAAGAGAATTAACAAAAAAATAAAAAATAAGAATTAATTAATGTGTTCATAATGAAAAATGCTAATTACCATAGTCTGAACATCTGGTCGAAGTTTATGTATATCGTCCGGAACACGATGTATAATGATTTATCATTTATAGGCACCTTTACAACCATAGAACTATCATTCGCAAAAAAATAAGAAACATAGTACGCAGTTCCAAAGTAAAAACCTTTTTGTTTGCTAGTAAAAGGTCGGGACACAACAGCACCAGCTGTGGTACATGAATAACCTATTATGAAGAGTAGGGAACCAATCAAATGTATATTAAGGTGCCATATTGCGAAGAAATAGGTCGTCTTCGCACATAGGTTTTGGGTTCCGAATTTAGATCATTCAACGCCGGGTTTTTTTTTGTAAGCCTTTTGAAATTATTCTGTAGGTCTTGCACGAATGCGCGGAGAAAATGTCACGGAAATTCCAGCTATTTTTGAGTTGGAAATAGTCGTTTTTCGTAGTGTAATATTCATTAATTTGAAGGTTTTATTCATTTCATAATATCTATGTGTTATATTAATCTATACAGGGTGAAATTAAATTCATGGGCATCAATTTAAGGGGCCATTGTACTCATCATTATGAACAACTTTTACTATGGGACTAAACCTAAAATCGCGAAAAAAAATCAGCTGTTCCTTGCGTTTATGTTCACATAACTCGTCAAAATGTAGGGAAGAGCTAATTTTTTTTCGCGATTTCAAGTTTGGTCCCATAGTAAAAGTAGTTCATAATGATGATGATGAGTACAATGGCCCCTTAAAAGGATGCCCATGAATTCAATTTCACCCTGTATAAGTACTCATCTGCCTTTTCCCAACTATGTTTTGTCGGCTTCCAGTCTAACTGGATGCAGCTGAATACCAGTATGTTACATGGAGCGACTGCCTATCTGACCTCCACAACCCAGTTACTGAGTAACACAATACCCCTTGGTAAGACTGGTTGTCAGACTTTCGGGCTTTTGACGACCGGAATGACAGCCGGGACCAACGGCTTAACGTGCTTTTCGAGGCATGGCGGGGTCTCGGTATGTGAAGATGGTCACCCATCCACAGACCAACCGCGGCAAGCATAGCTTAACCTGATCGATCGACCCGTGCGGCTGTTATTATTAAGATACTAATAATAAATCTGAAAAGAGTTTGTTTGTACCTTCTAATCTCTGGAACTTCTGGTTGGATTTGTAAAATTATTTTGTTGCATAATATGATAGCCCATTTCTTGAGGAAGGCTATAAACATCACGTTAGGGCTCTTGGGAGTCGAGCAAAAAGAATAAAGTAAGGAAGAATGTGAAAATCAACTACATAATAACGCAGGAAAAAATGCGAATGGCGAATATGTTCTTTATATGTAGAAATGTACATTTAACAAAAGAGATAAGTATGCAGGATCGTCGGATATACTTAGTTACTGAAGTTTATTAAGAAACCGATGGATATTCTCGAATAATATTTAATCTTATTATTAGAAAACAAACAGCTCATTTATTAAGGCGGAGGTTTCAGAAAACGGTAAAAAAGTTGTTTTTTTAAAGCAGTGTATCTCTTAAACCGTAAATAATTTTGACCAAAAAAAAATATGATAATTTCAAGTCTTATTTTAATACAGTGATGGAACTCAAATAATAATTAAATATACATTAATCCATAAAAAAAATGTTCAAATACACCTCTTGTCTTTAAATGCAGTTTATCTCTTCATTATCAATTTGAAAAATATACCATTAAATTTGTAATGCCAAACTGCATTCAGTGATGGATTATTTTTTATTAAATAGTTAATGTAAATAGATAATTACTTCATATTTGCAATAAATTACCACCGTTGTCATCGCGATTCTCTTTCTTTTCTATGCAGTCCTACAAAGACCGCGCTTTAGGTCATGAAGTCGCCTTAAATTAAATATCAGTTGACAACATCCATCGGTTTCTTACTAAACTTCAACTATATCTGACGATCCTGCATGCTTAACTTTGTTGACTGTACATGTAATAACAAGAATATTTCAAGGCTCAAACCCTGAGCAATCTGAAAAGTAAAGTAAATAAAAACAAACAAATTCGAAAGTCAAGCTTATCTATACAGGAAGATTTTATTATCACCATCCAAATTTTTACAGGGTGTTCTACCCATGAATATGAACAACTTTCACTATGGGACCAACTCTGAAATCACGAAAAAAAAGTCAGCTGTTTCATACATTTTGGTCAAGTAGGTATTGAACTTTTGTATGAAACAGCTGATTTTTTTTTCATGATTTCAGAGTTAGTCCCATAGTGAAAGTTGTTCATATTCATGGGTAGAACAGCCTGTAAAAATTTGGATGGTGATAAAAAAATCTTCCTGTATATGTATATGTTACCGGCCAAACCCGATTTTAGGATGAACTAGTTTCACCTAGGCCAAACCAGTTCTCATTCGCTCGCTCTTATATCTTATGTCGACGGAGCCCCGCTTAGCGGGGCTCCTATTTCTGTGTAAAGGGTTTAAAGTAACCTAACCAAACCTAACCTCGGGGTGCCCTTCACTCGCTCTTGCATCCTACGTCGCCTAAGCTCTTACCAACCTTAGAACTAGTTCTGGTTTGGCCTAGGCGAAACTAGTTCATCCTAAAATCGAGTTTGGCCGGTAACATATATATATACTACAAGGTGAATTTTTCAAGTGGGCGTGGATGCCCAAATCCGAAACTATGAGGATCAATAGCGAAAAGTACTCAAAGGAGTCTCGGGCTCGATTTTGATGAAAACAAAACTGCATCATTGGATTTTTGAAAAATCAATATTTCTAGCCAGGAATCGAACCTGTTGATTTTGAAAAAACAACATACACTGTATTATTACACCATTCGATTGTTGCTAATAAAGATCGACTTCTGGGAAGTAATGGCATACAGCATAGGGGAATTTTTACGCGGACGAAGTCACGGGCAGAAGCTAGTCCATACTTAATATCATAAATTCGAAAGTAACTCTGTCTGTCTGTCTGTATGTTACCTTTTCACGCCTAAACCACTGAACCGATTTAGATGAAATTTGGTATAGGGATAGTTTGACTCCCGGGGAAGGACATAGGATAGTTTTTATCCCGATATTTCCACGGGATCGAGACTTATGCGGGTGAAACCGCGGGGCGCAGCTAGTCTATACTTCTATACTAATATTATAAAGAGGTAAAATTTGTAAGTTTGTAAGTTTGTATGTAGGGGGTAATCTCTGGAACTACCAGTCGGATTTGAAAAATTCTTCTTGCATTTGATAGCCCAATTCTTGAGGACGGCTATAGGCTATGTAACATCACGCTATGACCCTTAAGAGCCGAGCAAAACGAAAAAAAGTAAAAAAGAACGTTAAGTTATAGCGCGGGCGGGTGATGCGATACGACGGGGTGACTCGGGGGAAACAAGAAGTTTCACGCGAACGAAGTCGCGGGCTGAAGCTAGTATAACATAAAACATGAGCTAAATACCTTCTCCCCTGCAGAAATAGCTCCATATAGCTCATGCAAGCCCTGATTGTCGTCTATAACTCAATTAAAGACCCCATGTGCGAGCAATATAGCCCTTTCAAATAGCTCTATGCATCTCTCACAGGTGGATAACTTCATTTTCTGCTTTAGTGGGTAGTACGTACGTTGGATGGATGCATCGGAAACCAAGTTAGAGGGGAATTATGTAGGTAATGCATTGTTAGTTGTATGTTTTGAGAGGTTTTCAGTGGCTATTTTTAGGGTTCCGTACTTCAAAAGGAAAGGAATACGTATGTTTAGGTTAAGGTATCTATCTATGGGCCTGCGTCGCCTGAAATAAATGAATAAATAAACTCAAACTCAAAAACTCAAAGCATTTATTTCAATTAAACCAATTACAGGCACTTTTGAATTGTCAAGGGGTCGGTCAGTCAGAAAGATGAAGCCAGTTGCCCATTCCAAAGCGTAGGTACCTATGGAGAAGAACGGGCAAGAAACTCCATGGACACTCTTTTAAATCAAAATAATATTGTTACAAAGTCTTGGTTACATCATTCATGTAACGCAAAATACGCGCATTGACGTGGAGTTGCGGACACCAGCCCGTATTACCTATTACCTACATCATTCATGTTAAAAATTATACATAAATAAAACGGATCCCTTGCAAGATCACTTCGTGGTCTGTTCCGTCTGTCTGCCTGTCGGTCGAGACCCTTTTTCTCAGGAACGTGTGGAGTTATCAAGTTGAAATTAATATCAAATACTCAAGGCTGCAATCCCTTGAAGCAGTGAAAAAAATCAAGCTTTTATTTAAGTCAACGCAATCAATCAATCATGTCTTTTTTTTCTATCTTTTGGACTTTCTGTTACATTTTTTTAATATAATTTGGTTTTTATTTGTGACTGTGTTTAGTTTAAAGTCAAAGTCAAAGCATTTATTTCAAATAGGCACATAAAAGCCACTTTTGAACTTCAAAAATTACCTTAAAATAGAATTGATTCTAGTCGCCCATTCCAAAAGGTAGTTATCGTATGGAGAAGAATGGGCAAGAAACTCTATCGTTACTCTTTTAAAATGTTTTACAATATTTTGCATGGATACATTAATTATATAACAACATGTGAGGACGATGCGCCTAAAATAAAATTACTATACCACAGTAGGTAAAAGAATTAAAAACGAAACCATGACATATAAATTAATTATCTGATAGATACATGGTGCTCACATATTTACAAACATGGTACAAGTAAACGATTTTAATTTAAAAAAAAATTACAAGTAATAAGTTAGTTTGAGTAATAAGTTTAGTTTGTGATCTTTATGTTGTGTTTGATTTGCAATAAATTCCTTTTTCTTTCTTTAATTGTCAAGGGGTCGGTCAGTCAGAAAGATGAAGCTTGACTTGCCCATTCCAAAGTGTAGGTACCTATGGAGAAGAACGGGCAAGAAACTCCACGGACACTGTTTTAAAATCAAAATGATATGGCTACAAAATATTGGTCATTCATGTTGAAATTATGCATGTGAGAACGATGCAAAACGTTAAAAGAATCCGTAATGAAAAGATAAAAAAAAAAACAAATCAAATGTTATTAAATTAAATTAAAATAAGCCATATATGCTTTGCATAACTCGCGAGATATAACCCAGACGTATACTATTTAGATAGCAAATCGATTTGTAAGTTCTCCAAACAGTTATAACTTCAGAACAACTAAAACTTGGACAATTAACAGAATAGATAGTACTAATAATTGCTTATGATGCAGACGATTGAGACAATAAAACACAGTTAATTATCTGTTACTAGCTGCGCCCCGCGGTCTCACCCGCATAAGTGTCGATGCCGTGGGAATATCGGGATAAAAAGTATCCTATGTGTTAAGCCTGGTTGCAAACTGTGTGCCAAATTTCATCCAAATCCTTTCGGTAGTTTTTGCGTTTTTTTTTGTTTTTCTTTTCCGGAAAATGAGATAATATGTTGTGACTGTTGCCTACATTTATGTTCGCATAACTCATCAAAATTTAGGAAACTACTGATTGTTTTTTCGCGATTTCAGGTTTGGTCCTATAATAATAGTTGTTATAAATGATTTTAAATGATTTTATTTCTGTAAGTAGGTTTGTACAAACACTTTTACAAGTCAATCATATTTTTTTTAAGCTAGATGAGGTCGGCGTTTCCTATCTGACTACTCTGAGAAGAAAGGCCGAAACAAACTCAGAGGTCACAGTCTCTTTTAAAGTCCAGACAAAATCTTGGTCAGATCATGTGAAGACCATGTAGATTGGTGTCTGAAATGGTCTTTTGAGGAAAGAACCACACAGATTGAGCGGACCTGTCCAGTCAGTGCACGCATTTGGCAAAAATCGTGCAGCTCAACTCAGAACTTGAGGTTCATAATGATAAGTACAATGACCCCTGAAGAGGTTATCCATTAATTACCGGACACCCTGTATATACTTTTTCTTACTTTCTCAGTGGCCTAGTTTGCGCCGGCGCTAAAACTCAAATCAATTGCAAAACATAAAAGCTATTTAAACAAGAACGGTATCACGGCTTCTATGAACTTTTGTAATAGAACTTCATTGTGTTTGGAATTTAACTGCTCGAAAGGAATGCGGACGAGGAATGAACGTTGCTGTGCGGGGAATGAGATGAGCTAATTCTGCCTTTGTATTGGTGTTTATTGAAAGTATTAGCTTTATGGAATTTTGTTTGCTTCCACCGTTGTCAGTACCTACCCAAGATTATAAACTAAGCAAGTATAAACAGTCAAGAAAAGAGATCAGTATGCAGGATCGTCGGATATAAATCAAATCATTTATTTGCTCAGATAAGAACGCTTGGAACGCTTGGTCCTGCTCCATAGGACAATCTAGAGTCTAGACAAAATCAAACTGGTTGCTAATTTAATTGTAAAATTTTATTCTTTATTTACATTCATTACTCACACCCTGACCTATTACTTATTAATTTCTTTTTTTTTTATTATTAAAATCGTTTACTTTTACCATGTTTGTAAATATGTGAGCACCATGTACTTATCTATCAGATAATTAATTTATATGTCATGGTTTCGCTTTTAATTCTTTTTAGTACCTATTGTGGTATAGTAATTTTATTTTAGGTGCATCGTCCTCACATGTTATTACATAATGAATGTACCTATGCCAAATATTGTAAAACATTTTTAAAAGAGTAACGGCGGAGTTTCTTGCCCATTCTTCTCCATACAAAAATTACCTTTTGGAAGGTGCGACTAGAATCAATTCTATTTTAATGTAATTTTTGACGTTCAAAAGTGCCTTTTATGTGACTATTTGAAATAAATGCTTTGACTTTGACTTTGCTTGAATATGCGTAGGTACATGAGGTGATACATAATTACAGCAGTTCTTTAAACCATATTCTACCTTAATAAGTGTGCAAATATCTAATAAAATTAAATATATCTTACATAGGTACATCTTCTGCCCATGAGGCTACTAGGCCTGATTAGGCAGAAAATTACAGAACGCCACCTGCTACGATTCTTACATACTGGTTTGTCCTCGTTTACGTTCACATATCTGGTAGTACACGCACGGTTGCGAGAAATATTTATTACAATATATAAATCACATTAAACATTATCTATGGCGTATACTATTATTGATATTTATTAATTATGTAATTTTATTATCATTGTTTAATTTAAAAATGTAATTATATTTATCATTTAAATTTCGTTTATTTGTCTATTTACATATTTGAATAATTTTTAAATATTTCTTAACATATAAAAAATAATTATTTAAATAATCATTAACTTTATATATTATAAAGTTAATGATTATTTAAATAATTATTTTTAATAGCTTTATTGATCAAAAAATATTTAATCTATTTTTAAATCAGATATGAGAGAGATTGAGATATAAAATTAGATTAAAGATTTTTTAGATCAATATAGATGAAGTTTAGTAAGAAACCGATGGATGTTGTAAACTGAATTTGATAAATGAGCTGTTTTTTTTTTCTATTAATGAAATTAAATTTTGCGGTGGGCATATACATTTGAAATTGTAAACCTTTGCATGCCCATGTGACGGTAAAACATGGCGAACTTTTTTATAAAAAACACTGAATATGTACTACGAGTATACCCATGTTTTCAAAGAAATAAATGATTCGATTTTGATTTAACGAAAGCCGAATATACACCGTGTTCTTCACGATATCCATAAACTTTGTCAAACGCTTCTATAGCTTTTACAAATTAAATCTAACAAAGGAAGTAGTACTTAAAAAGGCTTCGTTACAAAGATATTTGTAATTTCATTTAGTGAAATTTAATTGAGCATGCAGTAAGAAAGGGTCTTAACTCAGTTTTGACAAGTTGCAGCCCGCTAAATCTTATGAATGAATACGTCATCGTTGCCAATTCGGATAAAGAGGCATGCCTCTTTATTATTAATTAACAAAAAAAATAAGAATTCATTAATAGGTCCATAATGAAAAATGCTTATTTCCATGGTCTGAACATCTGGTCGAAGTTTATGTATATCGTCCGGAACACGGTGTATAGTGTAGTAATTCCTTCGCGTCGGCTTTGTTGTTCAACAAATATTGCTGAATCGACTGTGCCAAACTGCCAACACGAACAATTCTGAAGCACACCTAACTATTTTGTATGTGGAAGAGCAATGTCGACGTTTCAGAGCCGTATTCTGCAACGGTTCTCAGAAATAGATCTTCATTTGAGTAGGGATTTGTTTGAAATCTGTCAGATAGAAATCGAGTTACAAAACTGGGTATCTTTCTTTGAAAACGGGCTTAGGTGTTGTCTAACGAAAACGAATGATATTGTAACTATAAAATAATGAATTTTTTGAATTTTCAAAACGGTTGATTGACACTTCCCGTGACCCAAGGGCTGGCTTTTACCTTGGCCAAAGGCTAAGCATTGCCATACAACGTGGTAATGCCGCCAGTCTCTTGGGTACATTACCAGTCGACAGCGATGCGGATGAATTTTTCGACGCTATATTTTAGTTTGTGTTTAGTTTTAGTTAAGTTAGGATTTAATTTTGTTATTTTTGTTAATTAAGGATATATTATTATGTAAAAATAAAATATTTAATCTTAAATAAAAAAATAATTGAGGTTTTGTATTTGTTTCAGACTCCATGCATAACTCCTGAAATCGGTAAGTACCTACGTCGCAAAATATACAAAATAGCATCAAAATCATCAGCAGACAAATATACATAATCATTATTAACACACAAATTGTTGAAGTGGGGAATTACTGACCCATGCAACACCATAAAAACTTTTTTACAAAAAAAAAAAACAACCGACTTCAAGAAAAAAAACACTACAAAGTGACAAATAACTTTAAGTCAATTGTTTTTTTTTTTTTTTTTTGTAAAAAAGTTTTATTTTTCACTGTTTAGTTGTACCACACAAATTCAATTAAAACTAGTGCATTGAAGAATTGAAGACACCGACTAGAAGAATCATCAAAATTCGCATAGAAATGCCGGAGACAGTAAATTTATGCATATAACTTCGCACATAAGAATAATTACCTAATGTATTATAATATACTAAAACCTTCCTGAAAGTATGTAGATCACATTAATGAAAAAATATCAAAATTGCTTCATTACTTTTTGAGAAAATCGCGGACATACAAAAATACGACATACATACGGGTCGAATAGTAAAATCTCATTTTTTGAAGTCGGTTAAAAACATATAATAATTTCTTATGTACAACAATATATTACATTTTTTTTTCGGTACAAACAAATGAAAAATTCGTCGATGCAATAAAATTCGCAATAACGTTACATCGCACAAACAAACACAGAACTATGTACATAGTTCTATGTTTGTTTGAACGATGTAAAATACATAGATATGTACCTAGGTAGTAGATACAAGTACATAGATATATAGGTAGTTTAATTATATCGATGGATGGCTTATCAATAACTTTTGATCGGATGAAAAACGAAGTCACCTAAATGAACACAATATGGGCAATTCACATTTATTAGAAACCTCATCATCTGCCTATCCTTTTCCTAACTATGTTGGGGTCTGCTTCCGGTCTAACCAGTATTTTACATGGAGCGACTGCCTGTCTGACCTCCACAACCCAGTTACTGGGTAATACAATACCCCTTGGTAAGACTGGTTGTCAGACTTTCGGGCTTCTAACGACCGGTAACGGCTGTCAAAGATCCACAAATGACAGCCGGGATCAACGGCTTAACGTGTTTTCCGAGACAAGGAGGGGTTTTGATACGTAAACATGCTGTTGTGCATAGCGAGGTTCAGGGGAGGCCCCTTTACAGTCACCCCAGAAATGTACCTTACAAGCGTTGCACAGGGAGGTTCCGGAATTGGTCTTATAAGAGGAAAGGGAACCACCCCTATGTGCTGATATTGATCAGCGGGGTGGTTCTAGTAAGGTAAAAATCCTGCATTCCTCGACCTCCATCCCCGGAGGTCGGGTGCCTTTTGAAGGTGCCACCCGAAAACAAAAAAAAAAAAAAGGATGTGAAGAAAATCCCAAATATGTTGGTGTCGGCTTCCAATCAAACCGGATGCAGCTGAATAGCAGTATTTTACATGGAGCGACTGCCTATCTGACCTCTGCAACCCAGTTACTGTACAACACGATACACCTCGGTAAGACGTTTCTAAGAGACTAACAAAAAAAAGAAACACCTAAGCTAAAAATGCAATCTACAAGTCCCTACGTAATGTCTATAAAAATATATAACAAACTACCTGATATAATAAAGAAAGAAGAAAAGTTAAATATATTCATAAATAAACTTAAAAAAACTACTGATAAATAAATGCTATTACTCATTAGATGAATATTTAAATGATAAACATAAATAATAAAAAAAATATAATAATGACAACAACGCAATAAGTATGTTTAAAATATGTAACTTATACAGTAATTATTAATAAATAATATATAATAGTAATATTTAATAAATAATATAATAAATAATAATTATATAAAATAGCAATAAAAAAATATTAAATAATATACCAATAATAATTATCCAAAGAAAAAAATTATAATTTATTAAACATTTATTATATTTGATTTAATCACAAACTAACTATATACACTAGATACTAAAATAAATGACTAACTAACTTACAATACAAATATATAAAAATAAAAAACAAAGGACACTTAGGCGTCGAAGTATTCATCTGCATCGCTGTCATCCGGAAACGTGCCCAGAAGACTGGCAGCATTGCCACGTTGATTATAATTATAATCAACGTGGCAATTATAATTATAATACATAAAACAAAAATACAATACAGATATATAAAATATTCAAAAATAATTATGTACATCTTGCAGATATAATAATACATAAATAATAGATAAGCGAAATGTTTAGTATATATTATTCGTGATCTACTGACTCGGATTATAATTTAATAAGTAAGTTAAAAACTAGTTCCTACAAAACAATTATCTCCAAAAACAGGGCTTCCTCTCTCCTACCCCTTTTGCTGTGCCCTACACAGGGTCCATAATGATCTTAATTACATATAAGTTACCACCTAAGTACACATTATGGTAAAGCAATAAAGTATTGAGTATTGAGAAAAGAATTCGATGTCCGCGTATAATAACGCTTATCATAGCGGAAGATATTTCACCATTATAACCACTTACGAGCAAAAATCTGTCAACCGTACCTACCTACGTATATTGTATATGATAGATGACACATTGGAACGACGTTTATCGATAAAGTGCTACTTTGAGAGAAAATATGTGGTTTGGACATAATTGATTATATGCCACTATCTATGCTACCACAGGGCAAAGACCTCTTCTCATTTATTTATTTTGATTATGAGGGTGAAGAAAATTTCAACTATGTTGGGGTCGGCTTCCAGTCTAACCGGATGCAACTGAATACCAGTATTTTACACGGAGCGACTGCCTATCTGACCTCCACAACCCAGTTACTGGGTAATACGATACCCATTGGTAAGACTGGTTGTCAGACTTTCGGGCTTCTGACGACCCGTAACGACTGTCAAAGATCTAAGAATGACAGCCGGGACCAACGGCTTAACCTGCTTTCCGAGGCACAGAGGGTCTTGGTATGTAAATATGGTCACATATCCACGGACCAACCGCGGCAAGCGTTGCTTAACCTGATCGATCGACCCGTGCGGCTGTTATTACTTAGCAACAAGCCCCTCGAACGGTGAGTCTTCTAACAAATTTGAGCATTTTAAAAGCCTAAATAAATACCTATTTTAATGGGTCCATATTGGCTCACCTAAAGTTCTTTACCCGAAATTGTTCTTCCTAATGATTTGTAATCCCAATGATTACTCTTCCTAAATTTTTCAACCTAAAGTTTTCATAGTATACTATTTGTAGTGCTACCGGCGATGTTCATAACACTCATGTTTCCGAAAATTGTAATTAATAATATAATTAATGTAAATATATTTAAACTCCTACTGATTTTTATCATAACACTTTTATCCCTAAACATAATTACATGGCCTTGGAGTTTATACCGCAGTTTTAACCGTACCTAAACCAATAACTATAGGACCGATTCGGTTCTGGCACTTCGCCGTCCGCTGCCGCGGCACGCTCGCTTCGCTCGCTCGGCTCGTGCGTTGTGGTCACAGTTCTAACCTAACCTAAACCAATAATTATGAACAGGACGGATTCGTTTCTGGTACTTGACTGAATGACTGGAGCGGGAAATCTAAACAAACAAGATACGACTTTGAATAATAGTGTAAAAGATGGTTATGTTGAGAAAATATAGGAAAACAAATAAAAGTATAATAGATGTTTATTGCTACTGACATTATGAAGTTGAATGCTTCGGAATTATGAACATTAGAGACAGAGTAGTTAGGAATTGTGATTGTTAGGATGAAAAATGTTAGGAAGAACATTTTCGGATTTCCAATTATCGGAGTTGAAAATTTAGGTGAACTTTGGCGCACCCTATTTTAATTCTGCAGAATCGACGCCATTACTTTTTACCGTTTAAAATAATCACCAAGATTATCAAAAAATGGATACTCCATCATCGGTTTTTTCTTAGAAATCTTTACTAAGTCAGTCTAAAGCTTTTATTTAACGTCCGGCCGTCGGAAACCGTCTGCGGCAGCAGGCGTAATCGGAAATGATCGCTGTGAATGTTATGATTAACGATATCTTTTCCCTATTTCGTGGTTAATGAGGAGTGAAAAGATGTAATTACTAGGTTTGATATTGAGTAAAGTAAAGTAAAAGTAAAGTAATCGTAGCTTGTTGGCGTAGTGGTCGTAAGTGCTGACTCTGAGCTTGGGGTCCTTAATTCGATTCTCGGGTACGAGTAAAAGGGGCCCGTGACTAATTAATAATAACAGCCGCACAGGTCGATCGATCAGGTTAAGCAACGCTTGCCGCGATTGGTCTGTGGATGGGTGACCATTTTTACATAACGAGACCCCTCCGTGCCTCGGAAAGCACGTTAAGCCGCTGGTCCCGGCTGTCATTCGTGGATCTTTGGCAGTCGTTACGGGTAGTCAGAAGCCCGAAAGTCTGACAACCTGTCTTACCAAGGGGTTTCGTATTAAAAGGGAATCAAACCTATAGGCTACTTTCCGTTGACCTAGAATCATGAAATTTGGCAAAAAGCAATGTCATGCAGCACAAGTAAAGGAAAAAATCCGAAAACCGTGTAGTTACATACCTACAAATTTGTACGGAACCCTCGGTGCGCGAGTCCGACTCGTAATTGACTGGTTCTTTCATCATTGAAACCTCTACATACTTGTCAAACGAATATTCTATGACTGTTGTAACAGGTAGAAGCCTAAAAGTCTAGACTTTTGACTTTTTCGAAAGAATTTTTCGAAAATGTATCTTTTGCATACATACATTTTAGATACATTTTCGAAAAATTCTTTCGATATCTAAGGCGGTTCCACATTACACCGAAAATCACTCCATTTTGCGGTGCTGCGGTTTTTAACTTTGTTTGGAGATGCGGTGTCAGTGTGTTATACCCTGCGGTTTTGTTATTCAAATCATGATTCTAAAGTCAACTTTAAAAACCGCAGCACCGCACACCAGCACCTATTGCTTAACAAGCTATCAATCGGAATCTGAATCAATTTGAAGCAAATTGCTAATCCATTGCTTCATAAGTTCGAAAAAAATTCTGCTCAGCACTTAAATAACGCAATGAATGTTGTTGAACTGTCAAAATGAAACCGATTCCGATTGATAATGTGTTACGCAATTGCCCTGCAGAGCAATGCTAGTTGCAGTGTCCGCTTTCGAATTGTTTGCGGTCATTTGAGTGAGGTTCTAAGCGAACTTTACAAAACAGTATTGAAATATTACCCAGTTTTGACCGTGGAGGTCAAACAGACGTCGCTCCATGTAAAGTGCAATCTACTCGATCCTCTTAGGTAAAAAGTTGGAAGCAGGCGGGACCCATTTGCGTATAATTTATCCAAATCCGTTCATTCGTTTAAGAGTTGCGAGGGAACAAAGAAACGGACATACATACATACAGGTCAAACACATAACCCTCCTTTTGGGCTTCGCCGCAGACGGGTAAAAATGTTTTTTTTATTAAATACCTATTCAACAACGATACCCCACTTGACATAGTTTGTTGACTTTCATTTTCACAATATGGCGTCCAGTAGTCGCCATATTGAATTTTCATTAACGTCATGTCTTTAGTGACACTCGCCGGACTAAGAGATAAAAAAAAAAAAAAAAAAAAATATCATAAAAATCAGCCCAGGCATTTGGTCTGTATAGTACTTCAAAGGAACATACAAACATACATACATAGGCTGATAAACACATTACTACTCCTTTGCGTCGCGCAGTCGGGTAAATAGTATTGAAATATTACCCAGTTTTGACCGTGGAGGTCAAACAGCCGGCGCTCCATGTAAAATGCAATCTACTCGATCCTCTCAGGTAAAAAAACGGCTAGGTCTGTGAAACAATAGAGCTCAGCCTCAGTCTAGATACTTTTTAGATTAATTTTATTGTTCCTATGATAGCTCAACTATTGTATGTCTTTTGCATAAGATTTTAATTAGTTTTCAAGCGATAGGATAGTCATTAAAGGTATGTTTGTTCTTTAATAAGGGTTAGGTCACCCATCCTTGAAAAAACCGTAGTAAGGATTGCTTAACTTTGAATGACATGTGTGTGTATTTTAATTTTATTTGATTTGAATGTCTGAGTATTATTTAATTGTGTACCAGCTGCGCCCCGCGGTTTCACCCGCGTAAGTTTCGATCCCGTGGGTATATCGGGATAAAAACTATCCTATGTCCTTTCCCGGGACTCAAACTATCTTTATACCAAATTTCATCTAAGTCCGTTTAGTGGCTTAGGCGTAAAAAGACAAAGAAAAAAGACAAACATACAGAAAGACAGACAGACAGAGTTACTTTCGAATTTATAATATTAATAATATAGATTCATATCATTGGTCAACAAAGTCGTGTATACAACTGTCGTGTGTACATAATTAAGTATTAAAACACATATGTGATACTATTATCACACTCGGCTTTTAATACCCCTTATTATACAACAGTTGCATAAATAACTATTAATTCTCCGGGAGCCAAGCTACTAGAAAATCTATTAAGAACTTATTTGTACAGTTGCCTCTGACTTCGCTGCAAAAAGTATAAAGTCCCCCGCAGCAATTTCCAATGAGGAAAATATTGGACATATGCCAAAATGTACATTCTTATCGCGGAATACTTTATGCTCGAGTTCCGAGGTATACAAGTGCCTGAGTGAATCAGCAGGTCGACCCGTATACAGGGTGAGTTTTAAATGAGACTGAGATAAAACCGAAACTATATTTTGTTGAAAGACTAACTACCTAACACACTTAACCTATTTTGCAATCTAAAATATATATATATATATATGTCGCATCCGGTCATTCGTTTGACTATTCGGAACGCCAGCGCCATCTGTCGGCGCTTGACAGAGTCTAGCCTGAGTTCGTGGGGAGTTCAAGAGAGCGTGCATCGCGGTGGAGCGTCTCTCTTGGACATCGGACATCAAACGAACAACATGTGCTCAGAAACTGTCCCGCGTTTTGTTTCTGGTTGCATCGTGTACCTATAATGTGTGATTTGCTAGTGTGATTAATATACCAATAACCAACACATACCCCTAGTTCGCCCACAGTAGTGAAAATATGGCTGATAATAACGAGACACACATGCCTTCTCCGTTATATATATATATATGTATAAAAAAAATATATATATTATATACAAATGTATAATAAAAAATAAAAACACAGGAGCTCATTGGCCATCAAAAAATTCTTCCGCATCGCCGTCAATGGGACAAGTGCCCAAAAGGCTGGCAGCATTACCACGTTGTATGGCAATGCTTAGCCTTTGGCCAAGGTAAAAGCCAAGTTATTGAATCAAATTTTTGATTACAGCTTTTTTTTTTATCAAAATATTCTTCCCATCCAATTAGTCAGAATCTACAGAAAGCCACCTGCTACCAACCTTTCATAGTCCTTTTGCTTTGTTAACGTTCATACACACACGCCAACTGATGCCAGTACTACGCACCTCATTAAATTATTTATAAATTAATTAAGGTGATTTATATTGAAAAAAAAATGTGGTTTTTCTATTTCGTGTAACTTGTTAAGTATGTGGTATAGGGATTTAACATTTTGCTATAAGTTTTTTGACTCTTTGGTCTAGTATCGTGTAAAAAGAATACACGATTAAATGAATTTTTCTCGATACAAAAAATTGAAAAGTTATATCTATTTTTAGGGTTCCGTAGTCAACTAGGAACCCTTATAGTTTCGCCATGTCTGTCTGTCCGTCCGTCCGTCTGTCCGTCCTCGCTTAATCTCTGTGACCGTTAGCACTAGAAAGCTGAAATTTGGTACCAATATGTATATCAATCACGCCGACAAAGTGGTAAAATAAAAATTGGAAAAAATGTTTTATTAGGGTAGCCCCCCTATATGTAAAGTGGGAAGTGATTTTTTTTTTAATTTCAACCCTAACGTGTGATATATTGTTGGAAAGGTATTTAAAAATGAATAGGGGTTTACTAAAATCATTTTTTGATAATGTCAATAATTTCGGAAATAATCGCACCAAAAGTAAAAAACAATGTGTCCCCCCCCCCTCTAACTTTTGAACCATAAGTTTAGAAAATATGAAAAAAATCTGAAAAGTAGAACTTTATAAGGACTTTCTAGGAAAATTATTTTGAACTTGATAGAAACAACAGTTTTTGTACAAAAAAGACAAAAAGTTGTACAAAATCATTTCTGGACTAAGTTTGTAGTATAATCGTATATGCAAGCATTTTTTTTAACTTCGTTTACATATTTTATTATCCTGAACGTATCTTTTTTCAAACAAAAAAAGAATGATTAAAATCGGTTCTCGCAATCCAAAATTACCACCGAAAACTTCTGGCACGTCTATGTATTAATTAGTAACCCAATTCCACGAGAGATGGCGCTGTAGGTACTTATTACATTGGGTCGGGTATTATCGAATTGTACGTGGGAACACTTATTGTGACGGACGGGAACCTACGGAACCCTACACTGAGCGTGGCCCGACACGCTCTTGGCCGGTTTTTTTTACTTTTTTCGACATCACGGCGTAACGCTTAAGAGTTATTCAATGGAATTTACTTTAAAACTTAGAGAATTATCATATCAAAGTTCACTCAAAGTAGTTTTAAATTTAATTCATTTATTTGGTTAAAAAAAGGAGTAAATTCGTTTTGGCACATACGTCGTTTTATTCCGAGCGCACGCACATTATAGCCCTCTTCTTTTGCGTTTCAAAAGTAATTGCATCACTTTCCCTCGCTTAGTAGCACTCGCCAGGTTTTTATTTTCGAGGTAGCGCTTTAACTAACATCCTGTATACATGAAATACAGAGTGACTCGTATTTCATAAGGCTCATGATAAAGGCATTTCGATAGTAATGATAACCTCATATCTACTCGATTAGGACGTCCGACTGGCGGGCGCGTTCGTGACTAGCAAGTCACACAACAAAGCATTGTTGAAGTGGACTAGCATAATTGATTCCTTTTAATCCTTCAAACTTAGTTTGAAGGATTGAGGAATCAATTTGTCTAGACTTTTCCCAACTATGTTGGGGTCCGCTTCCAGTTTTACCGGATATAGCTGAATGCCAGTTGCCAGGACGGCAACCAGTCGGTTATCTTTTAAAGTGAAGGCACGTGAACATATTCGGCAGAAGTTGGCCGTAACATCCCAGCGCTGATTTGCTGGATTCGTTTTCTCCTCTACCGATCATTTTTCTCCTGAGAGTTCATTTGGTTTAATGTATTGTATCTATGTATATATTCTTGTATTTTATAGTCATTTCCTAGCTAGTTATCCCGTATGTTGCACCTGCCATGTTTTGTCTCTGCATCACCCTAAGGTTGACTGGTAGAAAATGCCTCAGGCATTAAGTCCGCCTTTGTACAGTATTTTTTTTACTTGTGCACAAAGTTTTATTAAATAAATAAATACCAGTATTTTACACGGAGCAACTGCCTTAAGTGGAATTGGGCTGAACACATCTGCCGCATGTCAGACGATAAATGGGCCAAACTTACGACCCAGTGGGTCCAGCTTAAGAGCCTATACTACCTCAGCTAAAATTCAGTCTTTATCTCGCTCATACGATACTGCTCGCGGACTGAGTGAGAGCGAGACAGAGTGTGGAGCTGGGCGGCAGGCAGCGCCAATAGTTTAGGTATTTGCTTTTTGCAGTGAAAATAATGGTAATTATAAAAAAAAAAAAGTTACATAAGACCTGCTTTATAGTACGTTCAGTTAGTATGCAAAGTTTCAAGATCTAATTTGAAGTATTTTTTGAATACCAGCGGTTTATTGTTCGGGTTAGAGGTAACTTTGGATTTTTTTTTCTATCGAGAAAATTTTATGGAATCGTGTTTTCGTCTAACATAGGACTTAGCATTAATCCTCATCTTTACCATATATTTATTTCAAAATTAATGGTGCAGTATTTTCGACATAACGGAGGATCACGCTAAGCCATTTGAGGTAGTATAGGCTCTTAATGGCAAATGACATCGCGGCAGGCCCAGACGGAAGATGGCGGAAAAATCTGGACTTCTTTGATAAAGATTGGTCCTTGGCAGCTCTGGACAGAGAGAGGTGGAAAGAGAGTAGGGAGGCGTTTGCCCAGCAGTGGGATATTATCGGATAAAAATAATAATCGTAACTAATATATCACACTAATATTATAAAGGCGAAAGTTTGTGAGTGTGTGTGTTTATATGTTTGTTACTTCTTCACGCTCAAATGGCTGGACCAATTTTGATAAAATTTGTATGGAGATAGCTGACATCCTGGATTAACAAATAGGCTACTTTTTATCCCGATATTCCTACGGGATCGAGACTTATGCGGGTGAAACCGCGGGGCGCAGCTACTCGTAGTATAATATCATAAAAATGTGAAAGTAAGTTTGTTTGTTACTTTTGCAAGCCTAAACCATTGAACCTATCATCCTGAAAGAAGATCGGCAGTATCAGTGTCGCTCTATTTTAGAAACGAGCCGAAACTAAATTATATGCATTTTGTAGATTAAGTAGAATAGTTTATTTTCCTGATTAAAGTTTTTTTTTTATTTTGTGGGAAAAGAGAAAAAAATCATAAATAAATATTTTGTTAAATCAGAAGTAAAAATAGCAATAACTAAACGAAAACAGCGGTGTTGAAAGTAATCATTGCCCTTTTCAGTAGAATAATACTTATTAGTAGAATATGAGTGTTGGCTGGATGGTTAAAAATAAATAAAATAAATGATGAATACATTTTTTCTTTTTATATTAATAGATATTAATGCGATTGCAATATTCCAATCTTAACTATAAACTGTATTCTAAAATAATTAAAGAAAACATAACATAAACGTTAGTTTTTACAGTTTGTACCTGGCAACATTAAACAATTTGTATTTCTAACAATTGACAACATTTCAAACTTGACACGACCTTAAAACAAAAATACTATTTCTTTATTTTCGTATCCTGAGTTCAAATATATTTTTATTTTATTTTTTTATTTCTAAATTTCTGAGAAAAAAAATAAAAATCAAAAAACATGCGATGACGTCACATAAACGGCGGAATGAGGTAGTTACCTTTGCGCATTCCAATGTCTTTGATTGAAAACATTATATCAAACAAGACATGTCAATGTCACCTTAGAAGTGTAACTAGAAAACAACTAAAAAATGTATTTTGAATTTTTAAATATATTTTTATAAATCTTTATTAAAATATTCAGTTAATAATATGCTAACAATCTTAAAATAATAATATGTACAAGTATATAAAAAGGGAGGGAAAATAATCAACTAAAAAATTGAATTGAATTCAACAATATTTTTTCCTATCAACTCGACACGCTGCTTACTGTTAATATTATCAATTTTTGATTGATATTTCGCCAATGAAATGGATCCCAATGAAAAATATACGCCAATGACGGAACCAAAACAACGACTGAGACAAGTGACATCTAACAGTTTTTTTGACGGGTCACAATAAAGCAAAGGTAATATCGCCATTCTACCGTCATCTGGCACTTACGTCTTTTTAGAATACACCGAATTTCAAAGTTAAAATTATGAATGAAAAGTACATAATTTCGAAAAACGAAAAAATATGGGTGCCCTAGATTTGAATTTACTTTTATATAACGTAATAATACATGCAGGTTAAAAATATGAAATGTTGTCAATTACTGTCATCCTGTGATCTGTCACAGTCGTCCTACGTATCCTTGCGATCTTTTGCCGTCTGTTATTTGTTTACTTTCCAACTCATTAGTGTTTACTTGCATTCCGCGTTCAGGCTTAAATTTACGTTGAATTTACGTTGTCAGGTGTACAGAAACGGACATAGGGTACTTTTTACACCAAAGAAAAGTGCTGTTCCCGAGGAAAACAACAACGTTATTATGATAATAGATAGCGCCACGTGTCTGTTGAACTTTGTCACTATATTTAACTAGCTGCGCCCCGCGGTTTCACCCGCATAAGTCTCGATCCCGTGGGAATATCGGGTTAAAAAGTATCCTATGTCCTTTCCCGGGACTCAAACTATCTCTATACCAAATTTCATCTAAATCAGTTCAGCGGTTTAGGCGTGAAAAGGTAACATACAGATAGACAGAGTTACTTTCGAATTTCTAATATTAGTATGGATTATGGGGTGGTACGAAGTTTGCTGGGTCAGCTAGTAAATTAATTAATTTCACGTCACCCTGTATATATGATAGACAGCATGACTAGTACTTCATAAGGCTCTTGATAAAGTCTTCTCGATAGTAATGATGATTTTACTTATCTACTTGATAAAGGCGACTGGCGGGCGGGTCATGACTTGTATTTATTACATGGATGGGTTGGCTGAGTTTGAGGAGTCAACAGAACGGGAATAGGGGAGAGTTGGATAATACCGCGCGGTTGACAATTCCGCGCGTCAGCTTAATTCAAAAACTATCCACTAGTTCTGCGATCCAGTGCGTATACATCGAAGCGGGACATGCTTACACCCTTCCCCGCGCATCGCCATTACGGTCCGCGCGACGACAGAGATAGCACGCGCTGTCGACGTTTTTTTCGTCACGCCTTGTAATTTTTCGTGTACTTTCGAGAAGAGTTAAGTAATACTGTATTTATATTGTAATACTTTGATACCATACATTTTTAATGTTTGTTTATTGTAGAATTAATGTCAGAATATGTTTTTACGTACTTTAATATTTTCCATATAATTTTGAGGTTAAAAAATAAAATGATCAAGTTTGATAATTCCGCGCCTAATACTTACCCCCTTATTCATAAAACTTATCAAACCTATTTTAGTTAAAATGGGGTTTGTCTCTTTCTTACACACAGAAATGACAACGTGACAGATAAAGACAAACGTTCTATAAACCTATTTTAGCTAAAATAGAGATAAAATAGGATTATGAATAAGGGGGTTAATATACTGATTTAATTTCTAGAAAAAGATTTGGGTCTCCCTATCTTCACGCAAGAAAATTACTTAAAAGAATATATATTTTTTTTTTATTATTACTTTTATTATTTACCCATTTTTGTGCAATTAATGTGGGCACGATATTATCAGACCAGTTCGACAATACCGCGCCTTTATTTTTTTTTGTAGTGTCAATAATTACTTTTTGTTTAAATTTTGGAAGTATTTGTTATACGGTATGCGTACCTGAATAAATGTCCTACTAATTACTCAATTTTGTTTCTATCAATATCAAACAGTTTCCTAATAATAGGTCCAATTCCTTAGGGGCTCGGTATTATCCAACTCTCCCCTACTAGGTTTAATAAAAAACAACCGATTTAAAAAAAAAACACTACAAAGTGATAAATAGCTTTAATTTCGGATCGGTGTCGTTGGTTCCGCATTTTCCGTTTTTGATACCGACTTCCGAAATTAAAAAAAAATTTTTCACTATGTACTTATTTTTTTGTTTTTGAAGTCGGTTGTTTTTTTTTTTTGGAAAAAAGTTTTTATTTTTCACTTTTTTAGTTGTACTTACCCCACACAAATTCTATTAACACTAGTGCATTGAAGAATTGAAGACATACCTACATATTTGGTTTACATATTTGGAAGCTAAATCGCGAACACAGTACCTATCAGTGGCGGCTTTACCAATAGGCTGAGTAGGCTGGAGCCTAGGGCGGCAGATTTTAGGGGCGGCTTAGGGGCAAAATTTGTTTAAAATGTCTTACTGAAATTACAAAGATTAATATTTATATACCTACCATATTTTTTTGGAAAGAATAAACAAAGTGAATGCTCAAATTCAGGCTTCTACCGTAGATTTTATCACAGTTGCCGATCTTTACAAATCTCTTTGCAAGTTTTTCGTAGCTGATGAACGAGAACATTTTAAGTATTTTGAAGAAAAGGCGGAGCGGTATACAAAAGACATGGGACAGAAAACAATCGTCACTAGATCCATCATGGATCTGGCCAATGGATCTTCTGAGAAAAAAAATCTCAGTGGATCCACATCTTGAAATCAGGATCCAATGAGAAAGCAATCGTCACTAGATCCATCATGGATCTGGCCAATGGATCTTCTGAGATTGAACCACATTATTGTAGAGGTCGGTAGGGGCGGCAAAATTTGAATAGCCTACTGGCGGCAAATGTGTAAATCCGCCACTGGTACCTATATATCGCACGCTGAGAACGAAAGTGACCGATTTCAAAATTTTGGTTGAATGAGTTAAGTAAACTGGCCAATAAAGGTATGAAAAGGATAGAGGTAATTTATAATTATGATAGAATATACTTTTTTAAGTCATTCTGTATACTTAACTCATTTAACCAAAATTTTGAAATCGGTCACTTTCGTTCTCAGCGTGCGATATACGCAGGCGGTTACGGTTCGTTACTCGCACAGACTACGCATTTACCGACTAGTCGACATAAAGTGATTAACTCCCTACATATTGTAGTTGACGGCTGTCGACGCTCCAAACAGCCGTCTCCGGCACCGGACGACCGGACGTCCGGTGTATCCGGCTGTCGGATAGCAGGTTCCGGGGCGAGCGTATCTTGTTACCTTTTGATTAATGTTGTAGATTTTACGCCACGCTGTGTTTTAACCTTTTGAACGCCAGAGTATAAACGTATCGCCGTACCCCTGACGCCAGGCCACTTTAACAAAACAACACACACATTTTTAAACAACGAATTTCTCGATATTGGTAGTTTATTTATATTAGTTTCATGCAATACAATATAGACGGAAGCTTAAACTTTTAAATTATATAAATAAAAACACACAAAAGTAATGATTAAATTGTTTATTTTTCATAATATGGTGTGACCCGTGTGACGTGTATTTTGTCATATATTTGTGACGTTGGCGTTCAGGGTAAGATTTCGTTTGTCACATATATGTGACAATGGCATTCAAAAGGTTAAGGTTGTCAAACCATATCACATTTAATTTAATTATTTTTTAGTTAGTAATATAGCTGTGCCCGCGACTTCGTTCGTGCGCATGACGGAAAAAGTTTTATTTTTTTTGTGCGGAATCCTAATTATTTTTCTAATATAAAAGTAGCTTGAGTTACTCCTTATTACATCAGCTATCTGCCAGTGAAAGTCCCGTCAAAATCGATCAGGCCGTTTCAGAGATTAGCCGGAACAAACAGACAGCCAGAGAGACAAAAATTGTAAAAAATGTTATTTTGGAATATGTACCGTGTATACATCCATATTCAGTTAGTAAAAAGCGGTTGTTTTAATATTACAAACAGGCACTCCAATTTTATTTATTTGTATAGATGTTTACCTACATTAATATAAGCTAACATATAAACTACAATAATATGTACAACTATATGAAAAAATAATCATAGGGCATCAAAGAATTCGTCCGCATCGCCGTCAACAGGAACAGTGCCCAAAAGGCTGGCAGCATTGCCACGTTGTATGGCAATGCTAATTCTCTGGCCAAGAAATAGGCCAGCCCTCTGGTCACGTGAAGAGTCGACTAACCGGCTAACTTGGCGATATCTCGAAAAACCAAGTGGTTAATCAACCAAACAACCAAAAATCAATTGATATTCAGCTGCATTTGGCAAAACTGGAAGCCAACCACAAAATAGTTGAGAAAACTCTACTTTGAAGCTAAATAACTGATTTACACAGACCCTAGCCTCGGGGCTAACTAAGCCTCACCTTACAATGTTACAACAACATTTTAAATGTTATATAAATTAGCTTCCAACTACGAAGGATCACCTTTGAACTAAAACAAGCGGTCCGCAACGCCTGGAGGCTTTGTGGCTAACTTTGGACTCTTAGTAATAGTGTTATACCAAGTTTGTCTAAACGATAATATTATAAAAACGTAAAATAGTTTTTTTGAGAGAGGTCTCTTACCCTCTCTTCAAGCCTATCAATTTACCTAGACTTTTCTCAACTGTGTTGGGGTCGGCTTCCAGTCTAACTGGATGCAGCTGAATACCAGCATTTTCCATGGAACGGCTGCTTATCTGACCTCTATAACCTTGCGGTTACTGGGTTACACAGTGCCCCTTGGTAAGACTGGTTGTCAGACTTTGGGCTGTGCAATAATGAGGTTCCTCTCTCTGGAGCCCTGACCGCCGCCGCGCCGGTAGCTTGGACCCTGTTCCCGATACCGGTGGGCTACTATTTTTTATAGTTTTAAATGTTTTTATAATATTCTAATGTTTAAAAAAATAATTTATATTTATTTAGTTAAATAAAGGAAATAACTACAACATAAACAAATAATTTAATCCGCATTTTTATTTAAATAAATTTATTCTAAAAAAATCCATGCACGCGATCTTGGTTTATTTTTAAACTCATAAATGTTTTATTTGCTTGTTTATAACCACGCAACGTCCGGTCTACCGCACGATGTTGTGGGATGTAAAGCGGTTTAAAATGTTTCATAAGCGGTTGTGGTAAGTTAAAGCTGAATTGAAAACAGGTTTTGCTTATTTAAAAGAAAAAAAAACCGAGTGTGCTTACACGCCTGAAGTGAAACTTCAAACGTATTTGGCTATGAGAGGAAGAGAGAAAGAAAATGTGCGCGTGCACTGCTTTCTCTTGCTTATATCCCCCACTCAACTCCCGTTCGCCTCGCCCGATCACACTTTTCGTAACGTGTTCGCCAGCTTACTCCCCAAGTCAAACGTGCGTAAAGAAAGAAGTTTCACTTCAAAAAAGAAAGAAAATACGTTTAATTGCGGCAAAAATGACGCATTAAAAAAAAACAAAAAAATTACAACAATACAACAATATTTTGTACTACTTTAAGCGTAAACCTGTAGCTATCTATAACGTGACTGCTTTGTTGTTGTAGTGGTCGCATGGTCTACTGTTGAGCATGAGGTCTTGGGTTTATAGAGGTACTAGCTGCGCCCCGCGGTTTCACCCGCATAAGTCTCGCTCCCGTGGGAATATCGGGATAAAAACTATCCTATGTCCTTTCCCGGGACTCAAACTATCTCTATACCAAATTTCATCTAAATCGGTTCAGCGGTTTAGCCGTGAAAAAAGGTAACATACGTACAGACAGACAGAGTTACTTTGGAATCTATAATATTAGTAAGTATGGATGGGGAACAGGGTGTAAAGTTCACTCATCCTTCATAGAAAAAGGAAGGATTCTCCGACCAGACGGGTTTCGTGTCTGGTGGGCTACTGCCCAACAATTGATGTCGGGACGTTTTATACATGCTAGTTGCGCGGTAAACTCTGCTTGCGCGATGCAGGATTTCTTGTGACGTCTGTATTATGCGTAGTTCGTGTGTGGCGATGTAGATGCCGCCACTAGCATGATCTGCAATTCCCAATTAAAACTATGCCCTATAACTAAGCCTTTAATAGTGATGATAACTGTCATCCAATCTAACTTCCTAAGTTTTAGAGCCCACAGTTAACCACATGACGAGTCTCCAGGGCTTACCTCGGCTAGCTCATGCATATTTCAGAGGTGTTCTAGGCGGGTTTACGAGAAATTGATGCTATTTAACG
This sequence comes from Amphipoea oculea, assembly GCA_945859645.1. Classification (NCBI taxonomy): domain Eukaryota; kingdom Metazoa; phylum Arthropoda; class Insecta; order Lepidoptera; family Noctuidae; genus Amphipoea; species Amphipoea oculea. Next base: position 8,997,245 of record OX243891.1, on the reverse strand, counting down.
TGTCGTGTGGGACGCTCCCCAGCTAGATGGACCGGTGACCTGAAAAAGTTAGCTGGATGGACTGAATGAGGAAGGTGGAGGGCAGAATGTTGTGATGATGATCGCAGTCCACGGCTGATGATTCATTTCAGCCGAAAGACGTCCACTGCTAGACATAGGCCACCCTCAAGCACCTCCACTTCGACCGGTTTTGTGCTTCTCGCATCCAACGAGTTCCTGCAGCCTTCACAAGGTCGTCAGACTGCGATAGGCAGTGGTAATGAACGCTGTTTAAAGTCATCTTCATATTACGTTAAAACCAGAAAAACGTAATATAACTTCACGCCCGTTTTGCCCGAAGGATCCGGTAGAGGTGTACTAGTCAAACTCAAACTCAAAGCATTTATTTCAATTAAACCAATTACAGGCACTTTTGAATTGTCAAGGGGTCGGTCAGTCAGAAAGATGAAGCTAGTTGCCCATTCCAAAGCGTAGGTACCTATGGAGAAGAACGGGCAAGAAACTTCATGGACACTCTTTTAAATCAAAATAATATGGTTACAAAGTCTTGGTGACATCATTCATGCTAAAAATTATACATGTGAGAACGATGCAAAACGTTAAAAGCGTCTATAATGAAAATATGAGAAAAAAAAAACAATTCAAAAATTAAATTAAAATAAGCTATGGCAGCAAAGAGATGACCAGTCCCTACTGACGGCGCCCGTTCACGAACATGACGCATGTATTAGCACCATTCAGCTCAACCATTTTGAAGGGAGCTAAATGACCCAACACAACTAGTACACCCACATCAAGTCAGTTATGTTTAAGTTCCCTTTTAATGGGCGAGGCTATTGCCATTAACCGGACACTGATCATCAGAAAAATACCCAAAAACACCTATTCCCGTCCTGAGAAACGAACCCGGGACCTCATGCTCACTAGTAGCAGTAGTAGCACTTGCGACTACTAATAATAATAAATCATTTATTTTCAGGTTACAAAGACCCATAGATACATACCTTAACCTAAGCATACATAATAACATAGTAACAATTTTGTTAGTAAATAAAACTTAAAATTCCCGTCCTGAGAATCGAACCCGGGACCTCATGCTCACTAGTAGCAGTAGTAGCACTTTCGACTACTAATAATAATAAACCATTTATTTTCAGGTTACAAAGACCCATAGATACATACCTTAACCTAAGCATACATAATAACATAGTAACAATTTTGTTAGTAAATAAAACTTAAAAACTATGTTAGTATCACTTAATTGCACTAAGTCTTTGTGCGTTCCGGTGGCACTTGTCCGCGAAAGCGGCGGAATACCACATCCTGCGGCCAAAAGCTTTCTTCCATCACCAGGTGCAAGTAGCATGTTGGTATGCGCACCACAAACGCCTTAAAGTACTAAACCAACTAGGCAGCTATAACAAAAAAAAAACGGTAAAGTGCGAGTCGGACTTACACTGAGGGCTCCGTACTACTAGGTATGTAAATAGTTTATCACGGGATTTTTTTTTTGTAAACTACAAATTTACGGTTTTCGGATCTTTTCTTTTACTTGTGCTACATGACATTGCTTCTTTCCAAATTTCATGATTCTAGGTCAACGGGAAGTACCCTATAGGTTTTGAATTCGAAACTTAAACGCTCGTATCTTTTGCTTGCCTTGACTTAGAAGTTTGATTTTGTCACTGCTTCAAGGGATTGCAGGCTTGAGTATCTGATATTAATTTCAACTTGATAACTCCACGCGTTCCTGAGAAAAAGGGTCTTGACCGACGGGCAACGAAGTGATCTTATAAGGGTTCCATTTTTCCTTTTAAGGTACGGAACCCTAAAAACTAAAAAAATCAAACTTCTAAAAACACCATAAATAAATAAAACCCATTTCAATATTAAAGCCACGACGTTATTTTTAATAACACGAGGGTCAAAAGCAAACAATTTGTAAGGGTTATCCTTACTTGTGCCCCTGAACGCGTGAGGGTATATTGTGTGGGTCTAAAAGGGACCATAGTGCTAAGGGTCTTGAGTGGTAGGATGTGTTAGGCTACGGACACGAAGTCAGCGGGCGCGGGGAGCGTTTAAATGCATAGATTTATATGGAACTGGCCTCGAAGGCAGCGGCGTACGAGCAGTCCGCACGGAACTAGTTGGCCGCTGAGGTGGGGACAGGAGTGAGGCGGCTTTTCGCAACGCACGTACTGAGTAACGCGCCCCCGCCCCTCCGTCCCACCGCTCACATACCTAAGGCACGACCAACTAGTTCCGCGCGGACTATAGTCTAGCGGTGCCCGCGCGTCTGCATTGACGCAGTGTTGTGCAATTTATATTTTGCTTTTTTAACGATCGACGTTTCAAAAGGTTGCATCAAAAAGATGTAGTCGTCGCTGATAGTTCGTTTTTATTTATTTATTTATTAAGGTACACTAACAGCTTCTATGTATACATTATCTTAAGTACAAAAAACATAAAAGTCTCGGTCTTACACAGTCACCAATTACAGGTTTACCAGCAATCTCGAAATAAGTGTTCATACAATAATAACAAAGGCTAGAACTTAAAAAAAAAAAAAACAAATATGGCAAAATACTTCTTAAACTTAAGGCCAGGTATTCCCAATTTTACATCACTTTGATTTAACAATAAACAAAGAAATCGTGATTTTTTAAATCGAAAAAAAAAACTTGTTCTAGTTTACTTTATGTATTTTGACAATTTGTGGTTCAAAACACGATATCGAAAACTTCACTCGATCAAAAAAAAATCCGAAAAACAGGCTTAATCGATATTTTTTTTATGTTTTTCTTGTTTTACTCATAGTTTATAAATGTTTTACTACTAAAAAATCATATCTAAAAAAAGGCAATAACGTAGAGAAAAGTAATTTGTGGTTGCATTTTACAAAATAGCTTAATTCTTTTAATAATAAATTATTATATAACACAGCGGCTCGCGTTCGTCAATATCCAGCTCATACCTTGAACCGCTCTGCCGCCCGGCCCCCGACAGGACCCCGATTCAGTATTTGTCAGTACCGCTTCGGCTATCAGACGGGGAACCCGTGTCACTTTGCTTGCGCTCAAAAGACCCGATTGACAACGTTTTATGTTCTGAAGAAATTATGTAATAAAGTAAAATGAAATATAGATGTAAAATATAAGGCCTCGTATTTTTATTTTTTCCAAATTTTGTAGTTTTCATTCATAAAATAATTTTTGAAACGGTTTAAAATCGTAATCTCATGTCAATGTCAAAACATTGTCAGAAATTTAGGGAGGTAAACGTACCTATTTTAGACAGTTCCCAATGTGTAATGGTGTTTTCAATATATTCAGCAAAACTATTTTTATAAATATTTTATCTATTTATTGATACAGGGTGTAAAAAGTCGTACATCAAACTAAGTAACATTGCACAAAAGATCTGTGACAAAAGTAATTGCTGGAAATCGACTTTAATTTTTGGTGTGAAATTTTGCTGTATGCGCACTACCACAAACAGCAAATTTTGCACCCGCATGTAACTGTACAGGGCCTCAAGTCTGCTATTTTTATAAATTTGTCATTCCAACACGATCGCATTGTCATTTTGCTAAAAGTTCGTAATCTGCTAAATTCATAATGGTCGATCATTGGTCGGTCAATGATCTCGTAATAGAATTGTAGTAGAATGACATTGCTGTATTGCCATTATTATAAAACCCTTTAGTAGTAATTATTTTCGAAAAACTACTACTAAATTTGAACATTTATTCATGCTAGATTTTATTTATATTATATTTAATTTTACAAATTATCTATTAGTGTTATAAGCAATCTGAAGTAGTAAGAAGTTCGTAAACACCAAAAAACATTAATTAAATGTGTAACTGCAATATTATTTTGTCTGTTTAGCTGTCAAAGTCAAATGTGACATTAACGCTAACTGACGTTGTACAGTTTTGTTTTTATTTTTGTTATTAGACCGGCGTTTCAATGTTTTGTTTTTATTAAGTATTTATTTGAAGGGGCAGGAGGGCCTTCATCAGAACTCATCTTGTGTGATTATGTGGGTAGGTAGGTAGGCAGGTGGGCGTGAGCAGAAAAATCACAAATCCTCGTTACAATCACAGTTGTTTAATCAGCACAGGGTTTAATAATCGAAATACACAGTCGAATGAACAATGTACAGTCTAAGCAACACGACACTAACTTAATTAAAACACTAGATTAAACTATCACTCGGATGCGAAGCGATTCGTCACAAGCGTGGTGCGCGGGCGCCGTCTCGAACAACAGTGAGTCAAGATGGCCGCCCTCACAACCATCGACAATGACGCTTCGCTAGGCTGACTTTGACAGCTAAAAGTCAACCTGACGTCTGACGTTGCCGGATGCGCCGTCACGGCCGGACTGACACTCGACCGTCCTCGGGCGATTTTCTGAAACAATGAGTTGCAATCGTACATAGTCCGTTCGGCATCCTGACGGACGACTAATTACAATTATCACAATGCGCTATGATACTTAAGACTTAAGGCGAGTGTCTCGCAACAATTAAGCCGGATGACACAGCCTCGTCACTAAACAGCATGTAGGTTAACTGTTCACAATTGGTACTATTAGACAAGTCAATCCTTTGGTGGATGTGACCCGGACGACAATATTCGTCTTACTATAATCTGCAACACATCCAGAACAAGTCAGTCAACTTAAAGGGCTCTGACTCGGACGACATATTTCGTCTCATAGAACAAAGGCACAGAGACAAGTCAATCTGATACTGACTCGGACGACATATTTCGTCTCATAGAACAAAGGCACAGGGACAAGTCAATCTGATACTGACTCGGACGACATATTTCGTCTCATAGAACAAAGGCACAGAGACAAGTCAATCTGATACTGACTCGGACGACATATTTCGTCTGAATATTTGGCAGAAAAGAGATTCTTACAGGTCGCTCCACTTACCTACGACTATGAATCGTCCCGTTCTGTATGAATTTCAGTTTCGTGCAACACTTCCCAAGTCTCAGGATCTGAGCATACACTGAGAGTGTCTGAGCCTGCTGTGAGCGTCCTCGAATCGGCGGAAACAGTGTTTGAGCATACGGTCAAGGTGTCAGAGTTATCATTGTCATGATTTGAATTAGTTATACTTTCTTCATCCTCCGACGCCGTCTCGGCCTCTTCACAATTTAAAAGACTAGTAGCTATTTCGATCAAACCGATATGTCCCTGGGGTACTGCGCGCAAATTCTCGTGAGAGTATTTATAAGTTCTCTGAGAACCGCCTAAACTTTTAAGTTCGTAGCGATCGTTTTCAAGTACTTCTACTATAACATATGGACCTCGAAACTTCCTATCCAATTTTGTTTTATTCCGTTCACAATTTTTAATAAATACGAAGTCTCCTTTAGAGAAAGGTCTTATTGTGGCCCGACCACGATTAAACCGAAGGGTATCAGATTCAGCAGCTTTGCAAATGTTAGCTGATGCATCAGTTCTTATCGAATCTAAATCTAAGCGAACCTCATGATCTATATTATCGGCGTTCAACTTAGACATTCCTAAAGAATTAGAACGAATTCCAAACATTAGTTCTGACGGTGAGTATTTGGTAACGGAAGATTTAGAACTATTGAGAGCAAGTTGGATGTTACCTAATTCGTCACGCCACGCTTTGTTAGGGTCGTTTTCAATGATAGTAAGGAGGCTCTTTAGAGTACGCATCACTCGTTCAACTTGGCCGTTTGCCCTACTCGAACCAGTCGCGATGAAATGGAGGTCTATTTTATGCTCTTGACAAAAGCTCTTAAAATCTGAGCTAATGTAGCAACGGCCCTGATCTGCGATGATTCTTTTCGGGGCTCCAAAAAGACACACCGCTTTTTGTACGGCATATATTGCACTCTTGGAATCAACTGACAAAGTATGTTCGAGTAAAACGTATTTGGTAAAGGCATCGATTATTACCGAGCAATACTCCTTTCGGTCACTCTTCCCGCTCAGCTTCCCCGAAAAATCTATGTGAATCGTGTGCCAAGGCACGGATACTTTTGGAATCGAATGAAGCTGAACAGGCTGAGCACCCGATGGACCTTTCGATGCCTTACAAATGATACACGAATCTATAAATTTTCGTACACATTTAGACATATCGGGAAACCAATACTTTTCATACAGCTTGTCTAGAGTTTTGTCCCTGCCTAAATGTTGTAATTCGTTGTGGACATGATTAATTAGTGTCCAAATAAGAGACCGTGGAACTACGGGTAGCCATGAAACCGCTTTGTTACGAGTAATCTTCCTGTAGAGTATGCCATCTCTAACGTCATATGTTTGACCTACTGTTTCGGGAAAGCCATTATTATTATGTTTTGCGATAAGATCCTGAATTTCTGCGTCACGTTTCTGTTCAACTGACAGCCAGCCCTGATGTAGTTCAACATAATTGACAGTTTTAGGCTTAGGCTTTACAGGAGTGATAGGAACAGCAGAATCTGACAGTGGATTTCGGGACAGGTAGTCAGCATGCTCCATTTTACTTCCTTCGCGGTATACAATATCGAAATCGTAAGCTTGTAAATAAGCCCACCATCGGTAAACGCGGGGTGTTAGGTCTTTCTTCGATTTCGACGCCTTGAGTGAATTGCAGTCGGTAACTACAACAAATCGCCTACCATATAAATAATGGCGGAAATGCTCTACAGCTCTGACGACCGCTAAAGTTTCTAACTCGTATGAATGATAACGAGATTCCGCGTCTGCTGTACGGCGGCTATAATACTCTACAACGTGTGGAAGATTATTTTTCTTTTGCAGAAGGATTGCTCCATATCCTTCAGAGCTAGCATCGGTATGTAGCTCCACCGGAAGTTCTGGGTCGAATATAGTTAGCACCGGTTCGGACGTGAGAATACCTATAATTTTGCGCCGTATCTTTTCATGTTCGGTAGTCCAAGTAATTCGTCCTTTAAGTTTTGTAAGAGGGTATAGGGGACCGACTATTCGTGTGAACTCAGGAATAAATTTCCGGAAGTAGGAGGCTAGACCGAGAAATTGGCGAACATTAGTAGCCGATTTAGGTTCTGGGGCATCTGCCAATGCTTGAATCTTCCGTGAATTGGGCCTAATCTCACCGGATTGTACAGAATATCCTAGGTAGTCAATTCGTTGTTTCATAAATTTACATTTCTTTGTATTGAATGTAAACCCGGCTTCTGATAACGCACCTAAAACAAAGTCAAGGCGCTTCAGTCCTTCGGAGATGTTAGCAGAATGACATAACACGTCATCCATATAGATAAGTGGTTTATCTTGTAAATGACTAAGAGCCCTTGTGATACATCTCTGAAAGACTGAAGGAGCATTTCGCAAACCAAACGGCATCGCGAGATACTCGTATTGCCCTTCGTTTGTCACGAAAGCTGTCTTCTCCACTGACTCAGGGTGGATAGGGATCTGGTGGAAGCCAGAAGCCATATCCAATGAAGAGAAGAAATTAGCACCCGTAAGCTGGTCGATTTGTTCCTCGATTCGAGGTAAGGGATAATGTTCAGGTATGGTATTTGAATTTAACTCCCTAAAATCTACACAAAGTCTATCGGAATTATCCTTCTTTTTCACAAGAACGATAGGACTAGCAAATGGGGACGTACTCTCTCGAATCACCCCTGCGTCTAATAGTTTTTGAACCTGTTCCCTAATTATTTGTTTCTCTATAGGTGCTCTTTTATGGGGACATCGCTGCACAACTTTATGTGGATCCACTAATTTAATTTCACATACTCCCGTCTTCACACGCTTGGTAGGTATACCCTCGATAAAGTTATTCGCATATTTGCTCAATATGGAAATCAACATGTCTTTATCCCGTTCCTGCAAGTCCGTGTCAATTTTCGAAAAATTGATTTTTTTTGTAATTTCAAGGCTTTGTCATGGCAAAGGATTTTATTACTAATCAAGTTATTTTGAATCTTATTTCAATGAGTTTAGAATTCATGTTACTTTATTTCGATACCACGATGCCGGGAAATGACGCGACGTGCCGCGGGACGCTGCGGCATGACGCAACGCGCCAGGGATGCTGCGGCATGACGTGTCATGCCGTTTCATTCCACGTAATGCCGCGGCGCGCCATTGCATCCCGCGGGACGTGTGGGTCACGTTGTGTCGAGGAATTATGATTGCTAAGCTAGTTGAAATAAGATTGAAACTTGTGCTGCGGTCATTTCGGTTAATGGGACGCAGTCCGGTCTGTGCGGGCTTTTAGCAGGATGCCACGGAACGCCGCGGGATGCCGCAGCACAACCTGCCGTGGCACGCTGTCAGTGAGCTGAGCGCCGGCTCTATTTGGCTGTCGATGTCTTATGGTGACAAATATATGGCGATAGAGCAATGGTCTTTGGTCGGTCATAGAACACTAATGAAGTAGGTACTTATATTGCGGATTTCGATGTAAACTGTACTTGCTATGCGAATGATGAGTGTCTCATGTTTGTTTTGTTATACCTACTTATTATTTACCTGCCCATTTAATAGTAGATTGTACAACTAAGGCATAAAAGAAGCTATTTTACCCCGAGACGTTTATATCCACGCGAGCCGCAGGCGAGGGTGGATAGTTAAGTCGAGGGGTAAAATGACTCGTTTATGCCTGAGTTATACACTCTGCTTTTCACTTCGATTGCGAGAAAATGAAACAGGCATAAAGTATACAGTACATAATTAATCAAAAATGTTGCAAAGCATAGCTAATTCCCGCCACCACAGATAATACCGCCACGAAACTTTATAAAAGTTTTTTTTTTTAATTTCAACATTTGTCATTCGACTTGGGTACTTCATACTGCCAAGTCATAAAAACGTTTCTTTGCGTTTTTAAATAATACATGACAACTATTTTACCTGATTTTATTAAATTAAAGATAGAAAACACGGAAGTGGTATAAATTAAAGAAAATGAAATAAATCACGACTTTAATCTGCGAAGTTTTATTGTGCGTGTGGCTGTTGGGCCTGATTACCTTAGTCTCAGAAAAAAAAATTACTTTATGCACTAGAACATAAAAAGCGATTTTATGTCGCCTAAGCACAACATAAAGACGAACTTTTAGAGCATGAGAAGTGAAAAAGAATTTTATATATACTGTACATAAAATGTGAATGTAATAAATTAATGTTAAGTTTAATCATTTTATTTCTTGACATCCTTCCAACAATAGTTCAGTTCACCCTAACTGAATCAGTATGTCAGTGCGAGTGGGATAGAATGATACATAGCGCGGGGAAGTGGGGACAAAATCTGAATTTTAGCTGAACTATTACCAGCCCTTAATAACAAAAAATAAAATAAAAAGGCAAACAACATTGCAATTTTGCCCATTTACTTAAAACTAAGACTAAGTAAATAATATAAATAGAAATGAGAATTCGTTAGCGAATAAAGACACTAATTTCTACACAACACTACGCCACTCTAGCGCCGCGCGATCTGCCTGCTGGCTTCGAGACCGGCACCCTAATTACGTAACAGACTATCAATCGGAATCAAAATCATTTTGAAGCAAATTTCTAATCCATTGCTTCACAAGTTCGAAAAATTTGTCTGCTCAACACGTAAATAACGCAATGAATGTTGTTGAACTGTCAAAATGAAACTGATTCCGATTGATAATGTGTTATGCAATTGCCCCGCCGGTCTGCGTTGCCGCACCGCTCCCCGCCCCGCTATCGTGGTCTTCGTGTCCGTGGCCTTAAAGGTCACAATTGTTTTGATTTCTGAGGTACGTACGTAACTTGAAAAGAGGCGACTGTTCTTTGAAGTGCTTTTTTAATGTGAATTACATACATACACTCGCGCCTTCGTCCCATGGCCCAGGGGTAGGTTGAATCTTTGCTTCGTTTACATTAATTATAGGTACACAGTGGCGTGCATTGCATATAGGCATATAAGCAGTGCCTACCTCGATATATCAACATAAGCCTGTCAATTACATTTTAGTGTGTGTGCCCCATCAAGAAACTCACTAAATTATCATACCTAACAAAAAACAAAATCTTCAACACGCGCGGCAGTAGGCAGTCGCCGGACGGCCTACTCGGCTCCCGTACTATTCGCACATTGTCATTGGTCTTTACTCGTTCAAGTTAATACGACAAAATTAAAAGTACGTACGTCTCCCGCGTAATACCATGACTTCCGACCTTCGCAATTTATCACCCTTAATTAGGCATGCCTACTCGAATAACCATACTTTTGACCTCACTTTTTTCTGATTAGTAAGCTGGTTTGCGTAGACTAGACCCGGCCTAGTGCCTATCTATTCTGAAAACCAATGCACGCCACTGGGTACATATATCTGGTCATACACGCGGAGGGGCTTGTGACTAAGTAATAACAGCCGCACGGGTCGATCGATCAGGTTAAGCTACGCTTGCCGCGGTTGGTCCGTGGATGGGTGACCATTTTCATATACCTAGACCCCTCTTTGCCTCGGAAAGCACGCGAAGCCGTTGGTCCTGGCTGTTATTCGTGGATCCTAGACAGTCGTTACGGGTCGTCAAAAGCCCGAAAGTCTGACAACCAGTCTTACCAAGGGGTAACGTATTACCCAGTTACTGGGTTGTGGAGGTCAGATAGGCAGTCGCTCCTTGTAAAATACTGGTATTTAGCTGCATCCGGTTAGACTGGAAGCCGACCCCAACGTAGTTAGGAAAAGGCTAGGCAGATGATGACGTTTATTATTATCACACTAATATTATAAAGGCGAAAGTTTGTGAGTGTGTGTGTGGGGGTGGGTGTGTGTTTATAATGTTTGTTACTTCTTCGCGCTCAAACGGCTGGACCAAGTTTGAAAAAAAATTGTGTAGAGGTAGCTGACACCTTGGATTAACATATAAGCTACTTTTTATCCCGATATTCCCACGGGATCGAGACTTATGCGGGTGAAACCGCGGGGTGCAGCTAGTACTTCACGGAAAGACGCTCCATGTAAAATACTGGAATTCAGCTGCATCTGGTTTGAATGGAAGTCGGGCCCCAACATAGTTGATAAGAGAAGACTAGGGCAATTAATGATGACCTTATGGACATGTCAGGCAGTGGCGTGCATTGGTTTTCAGAATAGGTAGGCACTAGGCCGGGTCTAGTCTAGGCAAACGCGGTCACAAAACAGAAAAAAAAAGTGAGTTTAAAAGTGTGGTTATTTGAGTAGGCATGCCCACTTAAGGGTGATAAATTGCGAAGGTCGAACGTCATGGTATTACGCGTGAGACGTACGTATTTTTAATTTTGACGCATTAACTTGAACGAGTAAAGACCAATGACAATGTGCGAATAGTAGGCGACTGCCTACTGCCGCGCGTGTTTGTATGAAGATTTTGTTTTTTGTTAGGTATGATAATTTAGTGACTTTCTTAATTGTGGGGCACACACACTAAAATGTAATTGACAGGCTTATGTTGATATATCGAGGTAGGCACTGCTTATATGCCTATATGCAATGCACGCCACTGGTGTAAGGAGTCAGCTCCGCTGCCATCTTGTCGACTGGCTATTATTTCTACCACGGCATAAGCCCAAAGCTCTTTAAAAAAAAAACACAAAACAAAAAAGCGAAGCTTTTTCTTTTAAAGGATTTATGTAGCTTGTAAAAAGGTCAATAAAAGAGCTTTTAATATTGAGGAAACCGAGGACAGTAAAAGTTTTTTTTTTTTTGTAATATTGTGGAAAGTATTTAAAGTAGGTATCATAATTTTAGTACGTCACAGTAATTGGGAGCATGTTTTTTATAATAATAATATAGCTTGGACCCTGTTCCCGATACCGGTGGGCTAATATTTTTTTTATATTTTTAAATGTTTTTATACATAACATATACATAATCAGCCTATAACGTTCCCACTGCTGGGACACAGGCCTCCTCTCTGTGAGAGGGAGTGGGCCGTAATCCACCACGCGGGCCCAGTGCGGGTTGGTGGATGTCACATGTCTTCGAATTTTTGGTTCTAGGACATGCCGGTTTCCTCACGATGTACTCCTTCACCGTTTTGAGAGCAGTGGTGATGAAATAATTTACACAAAGTAAAGCGCCTGTCGGGGTTCGAACCTACGACCTACAACTTGTAAGTCGCGGCTGATACCACTGGGCCACCACTGTTCTCAATGTTTTTATATCTCTTTTATTTTCTAATATTTATAAATATAATTTATGTGTAAATAGATAAATAAAAATGTATTTATTTATTCCGACAAAGTCCATTATTGTTAGTTACAAAAAAATATCTTACAAACTATGTTAGTACAGACATATTACAAAAAGGTACAGGTAGGTATAAGAAAACAAGGTGTGTGGGCATCCTGAATCCATTATTATACTGGACACGCAAGGTATTGATCGACTTCTGAGTACAGCTGTTCCACAGGCTACTCGTATAAAAAGTTTGGCAGTAAGGGCCAAAGCACACACGCTACTTTTTGCATCGGCGATCGGCGATTTTGCGGCTGTATCGATGCTGCATCGCGTTTTGGCGACTCTCTGCGTTCGGACGCGGTATCGGAATCGTGCGTTTTAGCGACTGCTTCGATGCTGCATTACGTGGCGACTCTCTGCGTTCGGACGCGGTATCGGAATCGTGCGTTTTAGCGACTGCTCTGATACTGGCGCAAATACCAAATCGCTGCGGCCGGCATCCGAATGTGTGCGGAGTGTAGCGTTCAGCCGCTGTATCGAGCTTCCGAAAAGCGACTGAATCGCCGCGTTTGGAGTTTTTAAGTGTGCGGTGTAAAATGCTTGGTCGCTGCATTTAGCTTCTAAAAAGCATCTGAATCGCCGATCGCCGATGCAAAAAGTAGCGTGTGTGCTTTGGCCCTAAGCTTTAAAAAGTGTAACCTTTACCTGCTTACTGCAGCGAGCAAACCTGCGTGCCAGCATATTACTTCTAACCGCCAATGGCCTGCGCTCTCTTTCAATGTCAATGATATGCCTATGATATGTCAATGCCTTTATGATACTTCGCGGTGTGATTTTTGCAGAATAGCCCGGCAAGAATGGCACAGAAATGTTTGAGGCCCGCGAAACAAACGGACATTCTCCCTACTGGAGGTAGGGTTGCCAGGTCTTAAAACCGAAAAGCCGGACAGACCAGCCAGTTTAGCCGGACATTTGGGTAAAAAAGCAGGACCCCCTTAATTTTTTAGTCTTAACCAACGACAATTTTTTTTAAAGTAAGACTAGTCTTTTTTATCATTTACTTTTTTATCACTAGAGTGGGGTGGTGATGGAGAGTGACGGGGAGGCGGGGGTGCGCCGCGCACGCTTTGGTCAAATTTAAAAAGCCGGACAGGCCGGACACCGTCTGATTTGGCCGGACACGCAACCAAAAAGCCTGACTATGCCTGGCTTTATCCAGACGCCTGGCAACTCTAACTGGAGAAGATCCTAAAAAAAGACCAATAAATAAACACACGCCGAAGGGAAATGATTTTATCATACAAGTAATACAATTTCAGGCAGTTTTACAAAATTATTGCCCGTAAAAGCCGGAGCGTGGCTTCGTAAGTGAATTGTCAGATGGCGCACACTTAATTTACGATATTCTCGCAAGTGTTTATTAAATATATCTTTCGTGAAATGCTACAATCAGAGTTCTTTTAAATATAAATGTCGTATGCAGGTTTATTTTGCACTAGCTTCTGCCCGCGACTTCTTCCGCGTGAAATTCGTACTTTCCTCTAAAAGTTTCGAAAATGAATGTTGGTATGATCTTTATAATTAACTTAAATAAATAAGTATTCGGGCCAATTTTTAAGTTTATAGAACAAAGGAATCAGATTTTTCAAAGAAACTATCCCCGCTTTTCACCCCCACAGGGGTAGAATTTTGAAAAATCGTTTAATATGTGTTCATAACTTGACTCAAAGTTTATTTATACCAATTTTCGAGCTAATCAAGCCACGCAGTAAAATCCTCCCCTTTAAAATTAACTACCTCTTTTCATACAGTTAGGGGTAGATTTTCGAAAAACCCTGATACACGTTATTAATTATTTTTAGTCCTTAGTATAAATATTGAGTTCCAAGTTAATCGGACAGGGCGTTAAAATTCTTCCATACTTATTTTAACACCCCCCCATTACCTCTTTAGGGGGTATTTTAGAAAAACGAAAAATTCCAAATTTCATAATTTACTTAGATAAGTATTCGTGCCAAGTTTCAAGGTTATTAACTCAATAAATAAGATTTTTCATACAAACAAAATCCCCCCTTTTCACCCTCTTAAAGGTTGAATTTCCAAAAACCCCTTCTTATTCGATACCTACTCTGCACGAAGAACACAACCTCCAAAACTCATGTCCCTAGGACCAGCAGTTTAGACTGTGCGTTGATATTTCAGTCAGTTCGTTCATCCTCCTTTGGGGGAGAAATTATCAAAAACGCTGAGACACGTATAAATTAATTTTCAATCGTTAGCCTAAATACAAAATTTGAAGACCCTAACTTTTAAACTGACGGACTTTCATACACAACTTTATCCCCCTTTTTAACCCTTTGGGGTTGGAATTATCAAAAACGCTGAGACACGTATAAATTAATTTTTAGTCGTCAGCCTAAACACAAAATTTGAAGATCCTAACTTTAAAACTGACGGACTTTCATAAAAACTTTCATCCCCTATTTAACTCCCTTAGGGGTTGAATTTAAAAAATCCTTCCTAATTCCTTGTCTACATTATAAAGGGAACCATTGTGTAAAATTTCAAAATAAATACCTATAACTACCTACTTTAATTAATAAAAGTACCTACGCTTAATAATTTTTAATTTGAACGAATATTTAAACACTACCAAAACAACTCATACCTATTTTACAAAATAACAACAAAAGAAATTCAAATAAACAATTTAAAGACTAAAAGTCGCGCTGATAAGCACGGTTTCTCAATATCAATTATTGTCTGTCAATAAGGTCGAACGCTCTGAACGCATCAACAGCCAAAATATTGAATGAAGCTCGCTCTGACGCTCTCGGACCGAGCCTTTTTATACACTACCGCGACCAGTGTCGAGCGCGGCAACCGTTACACAAATATAATCCTTATAGCATGATTCAGACGTGTGACAGCGCGATGGCTTATTTCATGTATAAGTTTGGTGTTTCTATACCGATTTCTATGATTCTTTTTTTATTGAATAGGTAATAATGTTAACTTTTTTAAATTAGGGATGAGTGAGAGTATTATAAACGTAAGAGTAAACAAATATAATCAGAATGCTCCGAACTGCTAAGCTATCAGAAGTTACACGTGTTATTGTGAGTCAACCATAAAAGATAGACATATGCTGTTGCAGGATATTTTTTAGACAATTTTATCTAGAATATTTCCGTCATACATGATTTCTATGTAACTTTAACCATTAAGGCTGCACACGCGACGGAAGCTTAAAAAATGGAGTAACTTCTCCCGTTTTACCAACATTTCCCTTCACTACTCTGCTCCTATTGATTGTAGCGTGATGAAAAGTATACTATAACCTGCCCAGGAGTATGAAGAATAATTGTACCAAGTTTCGTTAAAATCCGTCCAGTAGTTTTTGTTTCTATAAGGAACATACAGACCGACAGACAGACAGACAGACAGACAGACAAAAATTTTACTGATTGCATTTTTGGCATCAGTATCGATCACTAATCACCCCCTGATAGTTATTTTGAAAATATATTTCATGTACAGAATTGACCTCTCTACAGATTTATTATAAGTATAGATTATACAGGGTGAAATTGAATTCATCATTATGAACAACTTTTATTATGGGACCAAGACCGAAATCGCGAAAAAAAAAATCTGTCTTCCATACATTTTGACGAGTTATGTGAACATAAATGCAAGGAACAGCTGATTTTTTTTCGCAATTTTAGGCTTAGTCCCATAGCAAAAGTTGTTCATAACGATGAGTACAATGACCCCTTAAAAGGATGCCCATGAATTTAATTTCACCCTGTATGTATAAAGGGTTCTGAGAAGAAAATTACTTAAGTTAAATTAGGAAACCAGCATGTCCTAGAAAAATCTAAGACATAAAGAAAGAAATAAGGAAAAGAAAGAAAATAACTTTAGTTACGGTAAACATGACGCAGAGACAGAAAATTGAAATTGTTATATTTACAAAAATAGGGCACTAAACTAGATGTAGGTAAAAGTAATTGGATTCTACCTGAACTACGAATAAATCCTGTATCTCTCTCATACCTACATAACTAAGTATTTTGTAAATATTTTATGTACGGTCAACAAAAGAGATAAGTATGCAGGATCGTCGGATATAGTTGAAGTTTTGTAAGATACCGATGGATGTTCTCGAATAAATATTAATTTTATTAATAGAAAACAAACGGCTCATTTATCAAATTAAATTTCAGTCGACAACATCCATCGGTTTCTTACTAAACTTCAACTATATCCGACGATCCTGCATACTTATCTCTTTTGTTGACTGTACCACAAATAAAAAAAAATAAAGGTTAGATATAAACACAAAAAAGTACAAGTTGGGGGCGCAATATGCATTGCTCAGCATAATGTTAAGACCCTATGCGATACAGAGTCCCAGCGCTAGTTTTCAGCGACAGCCGGCGTCGACGTTATATTTTACCAAAATATTAAAAGCTCTCTTTCGACTTTTCCCGGTCTACTGCGATTGTGGGCCAATCCCTCAAATGGCTTAGCGTGATCCTCCGTTATGTCGAAAATACTGCACCATTAATTGAAATAAATATATGATAAAGTTGAGGATTAATGCTAAGCCCTATACTAGACGAAAACACGATTCCATATTTTTTTCTCAATAGAAAAAAAAGTCCAGAGTTACCTCTAAACCCGAACAATAAACCGCTGGTATTAAAAAAATACTTCAAATTAGATCATGAACCTTGCATACTAACTGAACTTACTTTAAAGCAGGTCTTATTTTACTTATTTTTTTATAATTACCATTATTTTCACTGTAAAAAGCAAATACCTAAACTATTGGCGCTGCCTGCCGCCACTCTGTCTCGCTCTCGCTCAGTCCGCGAGCAGTATCGTATGAGCAAGATAGACTGAATTTTAGCTGAGGTAGTATGGGCTCTTAAGAAGGAGTCCAGCTCATCCCGCCATCTCTTTGCCCTGCAGTGGGACAACACAGGCTTATCACACTACTCACACTAATATTATAAAGGCGAAAGTTTGTGGGGGTGTGGGGGTGTGTGTGTGTGTGTTTATATGTTTGTAATACTTCTTCACGCTCAAACGGCTGGACCAATCTTGGTAAAATTTTGTATGGAGGTAGCTGACACCTTGGATTAATTACACTAATATTATAAAGGCGAAATTATGTGAGGGTGTGTGGGGGTTTGTTTATATGTTTGTTACTTCTTCACGCTCAAACGGCTGGACTTATTTTGATAAAATTTTGCATGAAGGTACCTGACACCCTGGATTAACATATAGGCAACTTTTTATCCCGATATTCCCACGGGATCGACATTTACGCGGGTGACACCGCGGGGCGCAGCTAGTAATAAATAATAATAAAAATTAATCGCTCTGCGATTAAAACTTCTAAAGCAACTCGCTGACTTCAAACCCAATAAGTAAAATGCTATATTTATTTCAACACAAAAACAAAAATGGTTGACATAATTTTCCACGTCAGCATTCTTTCTCCCAAGAGAATGAATGAAATTGAACAATCGTGCGGAAAAATGTTTGTAAAAACAGATTTTTTTTGTGGACGATCGTATTAAGCATTATAGAATACGTGCGTATAATTTTTTATGTTATCATTTTATACCTTATTTTAATATCTTGGTTAATCTATCTTTACTAATATAATAAAGCTGAAGAGGCTGTTTGTTTTATGTTCTACTAGCAGCGCCCCGCGGCTTCACCCGCATAAGTTTCTTTCCCGTATTAATATCGGGATAAAAATCCTATGTCCTTTCCCGGGACTCAAACTCTCTCTGTACCAAATTTCATCTAAATCGGTTCAGCAGTTTAAGCGTGAAGAGGTAACAGACAGATAGACAGACACACTTTCGCATTTATAATACTAGCAGTGCCCCGTGGTTTCACCCGTATAAGTTTCTATCCCGTGAGAATGTCGAGATACAAACTACCCTATGTCCTTTCCCAGGACTCAAGCTATCTTTATACCAAATTTCATCTAAATCGGTTCAGCGGTTTAAGCGTGAGGAGATTTTAGTATGGATTGTGTATCTTACGACTACGACTTCCACGCGAACCAAGTTGCGGACAGAAGTAAGTCTTTCATATACTTTTGTAATTTCTTCCATCTTTGTTCTCATCAGTGACCCATCTGTAGATATAAGGAACAGGGTGTAAAGTCCACTCATCCTCCATACAAAAGGGAGGATCCTCCGACCAGACGGGCGTTGTGTCTGGTGGTCAACTGCCCGATGATTCATGTCGGGCCGTTGTATCTATGCTAGTAGCACGGTAAACTCTGCTTGCGCGATGCAGGATTTTACGTGACGTCATTGTCATGCGTAGTTCGTTCGCATGTGGTGATGTAGATGCCGCTACACATCCATTTCGTTCCACAAAGAGTTTTAATGTCTATAATAGGGTAAGGATCCCTAAAACTAAATTATCAAGTGAAACTGAATAAACATAATTATTCGTAATTAAAATAAACATAGTACTTTCGACATAATTGACTTACGATCCTAATTATATAGTAAATAATTAAATTTTCACCCTTCCTTTGAATTAGGGCTGTCCAAAGTACTCGTAAATCTTGTTGCTTATTAGATGTTTGAAATAATCACTCTGAAAGTTTAAAGTAATTTTATTTTATTTAATTAAATATGAACAACAAACAGCTACATTATGCAATATTACAAACAGAAAAACATAAATTACTTAAGTAATAATATAACCCACAACGCTGTTCACAGATTACCCATAATAAATAAAACCTAAGTCGCTAGGAGGTAAACTGTTCATGCATGACAGTTACGCTAAATATTATAAAAATAATAATAAAAAAAAACAGTACTTTTAAAACAACAAACAATTAGTCTAAGAGTTCAAGTGTCTCATACAAAAAGCTACGAAACCTTTTCAAAGAGCATCTATGTGTAATCAAACATCTATGCAACAAGATGTAAGCAAGTTCAAAAAAATATGGATGTCACGTGTGATCAACTATGAACGTTAATATCTCAGAAACGTGACACTTTACGGAGTTTGGTCCTTCAACATTTTCCATTTGCTTTGATATCAGCTATCGATTTATATAGGACAAGCAGCGCCCCACGGTTTCACCCGCGTAAGATTCGATCCCGTGGGAATATCGGGATCAAAACTATCCTATGTCCTTTCCCAGGACTCAAACTATCTCTATACCAAATTTCATCGAAATCGGTTCAGCGGTTTAGGCGTGAAAAGGTAACATACAGACAGACAGAGTTACTTTCGAATTTATAATATTAAGTTCTAGCTGCGCCCCGCGGTTTCACCCGGATAAATGTCGATCCCGTGGGAAATTCGGGATTAAACCTATCCTATGTCCTTCCCCGGGACTCAAACTATCTCTATACCAAATTTCATCTAAATCGGTTCAGTGGTTTAGGCGTGAAAAGGTAACATACAGACGGACAGACACAATTACTTTCGAATTTATAATATCAGTATGGATGGACTCATGCGTGGCCGCCATTTTGAAAAAAAAATCAAAATGGCGCGACAATCCCCTTTATATTGGCCCGCGATCGTATCTGGTTAACAGCCCTGCTTTAAATAATTATCTCTTGGGAGGCAATAATGCCTTAACATAATGCCCTAATAATTATATTTGTCTACAAGAGTACTTACACAAAAGGTCGGTGTAGTGGTTTGTTTCACTTATTGAAATAATACACTCGTTCTAAATATTCTTGTTAATTACTTATTCAGGTGAACTTACTGATTACTGTTGACAATAACTATGAGGCAGTGGCGGATTTACACATTTGTCGCCAATAAGCTATTCAAATTGTGCCGCTCCTACCGACCTCTACAATAATGTCCATTGTCTTTTGTATACTGCTTCGCCTTTTCTTCAAAATACTTAAAACGTTCTCGTTCATCAGCTACGAAAAACTTGCAAAGGGATTTGTAAAGATCGGCAACTGTGATAAAATTTACGGTAGAAGCCTGAATTCGAGCATTCACTTTGTTTATTCTTTCCAAAAAAAAATGGTAGGTATATAAATATTAATCTTTTTGGTTTCAGTAAGACATTTAAAAAAAATTTTAGCCCCAAATTTGCCGCCCCTAAAATCTGCCGCCCTAGGCTCCAGCCTACTCAGCCTATTGGTAAATCCGCCACTGCTATGAGGTTGTCGTCTGCTTAACCGGGCTTGCCTGTGGATGCCTCAACAAATTAAGGCCTCCAGCCAGGGCTTAAAAATGTAAAAAATAAGCGACTACTCGCTAAGCGCAGTCCCTGTGGTATATGGACCTCGGCTTAGGACGTCGCTGGGAGCGGGCAGCAAGGGACAGGCTGGATCGGAATTATTTAGGGACGAATTTAAAACTACATGCTCAGAGGCGCGGGCTGGCTCGAGCAAGGGTCGGGGTGGAGTCATTTTTACTGGGCATAGCACCCTCATTTTCTCACAGTTATTTGAAAAACAGGAGGAGGTTAAAAGGTCTTTGTACTCATCATTATGAACAACTTTTACAATGGGACAAAATCTGAAATCGCGAAAAAAAAATCAGCTGTTCCCTATATTAATTCTGTTCGTATAACTCGTCAAAATGTAGTGAACAAGGAACAACCTCTTAAGAGGTCATTGTACTCATCATTATGAACAACTTTTACAATGGGACAAAATCTGAAATCGCGAAAAAAAAATCAGCTGTTCCCTAATATTAATTATGTTCGTAAAACTCGTCAAAATGTAGGGAACAGCTGATTTTTTTTTTTGTTTTCACGCACACATTCACAGCGTGTTTATACACTTGGTTACTATAAGTAAAGCGCGCGTCGCTTGTAGAATGTTGTAGCCAGAAACAAAAGTCAATCGCGTTTTTCATTCGAATTGACGAAAGAAAGAAATCATTTATTTGCTGATAATGTAGGTATACATATAAGTTGGAATATTCAAATGTAAAAATGACCAATAAATAAAATAGGATATCTATACACCATTTATTATAACATTAGAAAACAGAGGCTCGAAGAAGCAGGAGTACGAAACCTTTTATTTTCAAGTTAAGTTCAAACAATTTTAATAAATAATGTATGTGCTTTTTTTGTAAGTAACAATGTATGGCATACAATAAAGCATATTCTATCTATCTACTCGCCACGATGCTTGGATAGGTACATGAAATGAAAAAAAAAATTAGTAACAATCAGTTTATTAAAAACAACTTTATATAAACCGACAAAATTAAAAAAACACGTGCTGCCACAACTTATGAAAGGAATAGGTAACATTTTAGATTTGGTAGAGTTATAGTGACATGAAAACGTTCCCGGTACTGTCCGCCCCTGCTTCTTTTAGATTTTAAACATTGACACGCCAATATTTTATGTAAAAAGTAAATAATATTAAATGAAAGCCTTGTAATTTCAGAAGGTAGATAGGTTAAATAAGTACAATCAAGTGTGACTGCTGTTATTTGAATTGATTATATTTAACTCCACGTCAATCTTGACTGTAATAATGTTTGTTGTACTTTAAATTGCCGGCACGTTAGTGTATTTTCGTTAGCTGATTTTGTTTCTTGTAAAGTATCTAATGCGTCTTTCTTATATATTTTTTTACCATCGTCCTTATTTTGGTGGTCTGAATGATTTCTAAAAGTTTGTCCATTTATTTTAATGACCGAAAGCATAAACAAAAAGGTATACACATAATCAGCCTATAATGTTCCCACTGCTGGGACACAGGCCTCCTCTCGGTGAGAGGGCGTGGGCCGTAATCCACTACGCGGGCCCAGTGCGGGTTGGTAGATGTCACATGTCTTCGAATTTTTGGTTCTAGGACATGCCGGTTTCCTCACGATGATTTCCTTCACCGTTTTGAGAGCAGTGATGATGAAATAATTTACACAAAGTAAAGCGCCTGTCTGGGTTCGAACCTATAGACGGCCTACACCTCGTAAGTTGCGGCCGTTACCCCTTGGCCATCACTGCTCTCACTAAACAAAAGGTATTATTATTAGCGTGTGACGTCCCACTGCAGGGCAAAGGCCTCCCTACTCTTTTTCTACCTCTCTCTGTTCAAAGCTGCTAAGGACCAGTTCTTGTTGAAGGAGTCCAGCTCATCCCGCAATCTCCGCCTGGGCCTGCCACGATGTCGTTTGCCATTAAGAGGGACCCATTGGGTCGTAAGTTTGGCCCACTGTTCGTCTGACATGCGGCAGATGTGTCCAGCCTAGTTCCATTTTAGCGTGGCAGCTTTCCAAGTGACATCAGTTATCTTTGTGATGGAACGGATGGTCGTATTCCTAACCCGGTCTGTTAGTTTGATAACCAGAATACTCCGTTCCATAGCCCTCTGGCAAACCACGAGCGTGGACCTCTGCTGATTTGTCAAAGACCATGTTTGACCACCATATGTGAGGATGGGAAGTATGCACACGTCAATGAGTTTTCTCTTAAGGGACAAAGGAAGATCACCCTTCATTAAGTCTTTCATGGCCCAATAGCTCCTCCAGGCATTTTCGGTGCGTCTTGCAACTTCTTTGTTTTGTCTTGCCTGGAAAAAGACTATTTGACCAAGATAGAGATACTCATCAACGTATTCAACCTCCCCACCCGCCACAGTGATCCTGCGATGCGATGCAAAAGGTATAAAAAGGTAAAAGATCAAAAAGAAGAAAAGACTTGCACAATATTCATCACCCGTTTTTAACCAAAAGAAACAAATCGAAGACCTCTAAATTAGCATCCCGAAGCCATAAAAGAAGAGGGCTCGATTGACAAAAAAGATATATTCAGTAAATTCTCAGGCCCCAGGGAAACACTGCCCTTATTAATGGAAGTTGTTTTAGCCAAAAAAATCTTCCACGAAGTACATTATACGGAGGAATTCCCGAGGGTGCTCTGAGAATTTTATCCTTTACTTGCTGCGCCCCGCGGTTTCACCCGCGTGGTTGTCGATTCCGTGGGAATATCGGGATAGAAAGCAGCCTATATGTTAATCCAGGGTGTCGGCTACCACCGTACAATTTTTTTTAAAAATTGGTCCAGCCGTTTGAGCGTGAAGAAGTAACAAACATATAAACACACACACTCTCAAACTTTCGCCTTTATAATATTACCCCCTTACTAATAAACGTATTATAACAGATGAATAGTTACACACCGATTTCTCTCTTTCAGTCGTCAGTAATTTGACTTTCGAAAGAAGAAGACAAAGCGCTGTGTAACTATACAGACGCTATACAACGTTTATTAAGGGTAAGGGGGTTAGTGTGAATTGTGATATCCGGGAAGTTTGCGTAGAACACATGACAAAAGCCTCGGTGTGTGTGTGTGTAGTCGTTAGTGTGTGTCGGTCGGTACGCAAGTTCAAAAAAATATGGAAGTCCGTGATCAACTTTGAACGTAAATATCTCGGAAAAGTGATACACTACGGGGTGTGGTCTTATAATGTTTTCTGTTTGTATTGATGTCAGCTATCGATTTATTTAGGTTACATGCGTGGCCGCCATTTTGAAAAAAAAAAAAACAAAATAAAAAAATAATACATACACCGTGTTCTTCACGATTATCCATAAACTTTGTCAAACGCTTCTATAGCTTTTACAAATTAAATCTCACAAAGGAAGTAGTACTTAAAAAGGCTTCGTTGCAAAGATATTTGTAATTTCATTTAGTAAAAATGTAATTGAGCTATGCAGTAAGATAGGGTCTTAACTCAGTTTTGACATGTTGCAGCCCGCCAAATCTTATGAATGAAGATACGTCATCGTTGCCAATTCGGATAAAGAGGCATGCATATCGGGCGATTTACGTCAAGGTAGCAAAAAATAAGAATTCATTAATGTGTCCATAATGAAAAATGCTTATTTCCATGGTCTGAACATCTGGTCGAAGTTTATGTATATGGTCCGGAACGCGGAGTATATATATATTAAAATCATTAGTTTACAAAAAGTGTACATATGGTTCAGTAGTATATATTAATCTAGGCCTATAATAGGATTATAGTAATCAGGTTTATTTAAACCTATGTTTCAGGCCATCTCTCTACGAAAGTCCCGACTAAAAAAAAAAATGGCGCGACAATCCTCTTTATATTGGCCCGGGATCGTATTTGGACAGCCCTGCTTTAAATAATTATCTCTTGGGAGGCAATAATGCCTCAGCGGACAAATAAGCCACGAATCTTCAAAGCCATTTGGGTTTGTTTTTAAGGCATTCCTCTAATAATTCCTATTTGCGCTCCTAAATATGTTAAAGTACACTCTAATATAATGATTGCGCCTCTTTTTGTGAACCTCACAAATACTTAATTTGGGGTCCTAAAATCCATACTAATATTATAGATGCGAAAGTGTGTCTGTCTGTCTGTCTGTCACCTCTTCACGCTTAAACCGCTGAACCGATTTAGATGAAATTTGGTATAGAGGACTTAACAGCTTTTATTTTTATTTCATTTTATTTATTTCGAAGAACAAACAATTAATTTTCAACAATTTATTTATTAAAACTTTATGCACAAGTAAAAAACTGTACAAAGGCGGACTTAATGCCAATCTTTAATTAAATTACAGTAAACACATTAGAGTCTTTTGCTACAAACTATATTATTTTAATGTTAAAATCCCTTTTAAAGTTTTGTCCCTATTCACCCCTGCATCCATATTCACCCCGTTTGACGGTATGTTTCTAAATTTTCCTACGGATAAAGCAAATAGATCCAAGTTAAAGTTTATCCCAATTTCCCCACGGGGTCGAAACTTACGCGGGTGAAACCGCGGGGCGCTGCTAGTACTAAATAGTTAAGTATCTACGACCAACTTAGATGTAACGCAGATGGTTACAGATCTAACGTAACCTATTTGATTGGGGTACCCTAACTTAGTTACTGTGAAACTAGAAAAACTGTGAGAAAAGATCAGAAACATAAAAAGAGGCTTGTAGCGGTATCTACAAACGCCACATGCGAACTACGTTTTAATGACGTCACAAAAAATCCTGCATCTCGCAAGCAGAGTTTACCGCGCAACTAGCATAATATCAGGTCCCATTAAAATACATGGACAAACTTTTAATATAAATCATTCAGACCACCAAAACAAGGACGATGGTACAAAATATATATTTATAGATAAGAAAAACGAATTAGATACTTACAAGAAAAATAAATCAGCTAACGAAAATACACTAATGTGCCGGCAATTTATTATCTTGGGTCAAAATTAAATCACTTTAATCAGTGTTGTTTTTTGCTTGAATATCTGCATCGGTTTCTTACTAAACTTCAACTATATCCGACAATCCTGCATACTTATCTCTTTTGTTGACTGTGCGTTTGAGGCACCTCCCCACAGAAAAAGGCCCACCTTCGATCCTGCGCCACATGCCTTGTCCCCTGTGCACTTCATGAAATTATGACTGCGTCAGCGACCGACGATCGCGCTGCTAAATTTTGGGCCAAATATATTTAAACTTTTAAAGAAGAAGTGGTCGAAAAAGATACAGTTTTACAACTTTCCCGAACAAACTCTCTTACAAAGACTTCTAGTACACCCCGGACACTCCATAAAACGCTCGCAAAATAATTACCTATTACTACTAGTTACATAAACAAATGACGTTTGTATACGTGCAAATGTGTGCGTGAAATCTAGTAGGGTTGGCTGTCGTGCGTAGCGTAAAAAATGGCGCGGAAAGCGATTCGTGTCGGGGAACCAAATGACGACGGCGCTGCCCGAACGTGTGCATTATTATGAAGTGACCTTGTAGTTCCATTGTTTATTTATATAGTCGGGTTTGTAATGAAATAAAAACAGTAAAATAGTTTAGTTTAAATGACTTATCTGTAAATAATCGGTTATTAAATCGCATGGTATTAAAAATGCGAAATCTTACAAACAGTTTATGTAAATACGAATTCGGAAAAGCATCACAATATTCAACCATCGTGATTAAAACTCAAATAAAACTTTTAAATCGCAAAATTGTGTGTTCGTGTCAGCAGTACAGCGCTGCGGTTCGCGAGCGCCCTTGCTAAAGAGTCGGCGACGAATACCTCGAAGTGCGGGGTGAGGTGCGGTATCTGATATGAGTGCGGGGAAGGGAGTGTCCTTTCTGTACGTAGTACTATTAAGTATTCTGTGCTTCTAGTACGAGATTTTCTTTGAACAATGCGGGGATCGATTCTGACTTCATTAAAGGCACAGTGGCACAGGTCACGCACGACTAGAATAATAATATAGCGTCGTGAACATGTGTCGAAGACATTAAAACATCTGAAGAAGTGCTTGTAAATAACATAGTAGGTAGTGTTTTGTTTTCATTCATGATATATCATGATGTTTAAGTGAGGGTATACTCGTATTGCAAAGTGCACATTTTGCGAAGTGCACATTTTGCGTCAAACCCATTCTCTCTACTACCGAGATTTTAGCTAGAGTTTTTGTTCTTTTGCTGTTTTTGTTTTCTTTTATTAGTTTGTTATTATTTTTATTTATTTTTTTGCAACGTGAATGCTGTGTTTCCTCTTCTCTTTTGTTGTGAATGCTGTGCACGTCCGTAATGGACGTAAACACTAGTCCTTGTCTCTGTTCTCTGTTATTAGTAAATGTTTAGGTGTTGTTGATGTGCCTTAATAATAAATAAATAAATAAATCATCCATATATCCATCTTTATAGAGGGGCAAACCGAATTTGCTTGCGAAACTTCGCAGGTCATTATTTTACCTAGCCTTTTCACACAAATTTTTGTCGGGTCATAGTCGTAGGGCCCGAGCGCGCGTCTCCTTTTTAAGGTGAATGTGACATGGTAGACCGCGAAATTTAAATTTTCTTATCAGTGTCAGGTTGTATCTTGATTCAAATATCATTCGCGACTATAATAGACATGTATTTACAGAATCATAGTCATTAGAATCATTAATGTATCTCTTTAAGTTAGATTTCTACCATTAACACTTTTTCATACGAGATTTGTTCTTAACGGTAGAAATCTAATTTAGAAAGATGTATTAATGATTCTAATTATTATAATTCTGTAAATACGTACCGGTTATAGTCGCGAATCATATTTTGATCAAGATACAACCTGACACTGACCTGAAAATTGCAAAAAACTTAAGAAAAATTGAATTTCGCGGGCTACAACTACCCATTCACCTTAAGGAAATTTCTCGCCGGCTGGTCGATACTTCAAGTGACCAGAGGGCTAGGTCGTTCTTTGGCCAAAGAATTAGCATTGCCATTCAACGGGGCAATGCTGCCAGTCTTCTGGGCACGTTTCCGGATGACAGCGACGCGGAAGAGTACTTCGACGCCTAAGTGTCCTTTGTTTTTGTATTTATTTTTATAGTAAGTTAGTTAGTCATTTATTTTAGTATCTAGTGTAAATATTATAGTTAGTTACATTTTCTCAAGTTCATCATCTGCCTAGCCCTTTCCCGACTATGTTGGGGTCGGCTTCCAGTCTAACCAGATGCAGCTGAATACCAGTATTTTACATGGAGCGACTGCCTATCAGACCTCCACAACCCAGTTACTGGGCTCATAGGCGACGAGACGTTGGTAGCTACGCTTCACAGCCTGGCTCATCGGCGCAATGTTGCTTGCCTGACGGTCTTCTACAGACTGTACTTCGGAGAGTGTGCGCAGGAGCTCCACGACCTGATCCCACCATCGCCCTTTTACCACCGGTCAACCAGACGTACTGCAGCATACCATCCGCACTTGGTTGATATCCTGATGAGTCGTACTCAGCGCTTCTCCTCCACTTTTATCATGCACACAGCCAAAGTGTGGAACTCTCTGCCAGCATCTGGGTTCCCTCCCACATTTAACCCGTCTGCCTTCATCAAGAGTGAACAGGTATCTTCTGGGCACGCTCGTTCCATCATAGACCTCATCTATCGCTTTCCATCAGGCGTGATCGGGATCAAGAGCGCGCTCATTTAGCAATAAAAAAAAATACGATACCCGTTTTAGTAATACTGGTTGTCAGACTTTCGGGCTTCTGACTGAATGGGCAACTAGCTTCATATTTTCTGACTGACCGACTTCTTGACAGCTCAAAAGTGAGTTTGAGTTTGTAAACTTAAAGTCCCGATTCACATATTCCCTACCTTTTTAACATTCCTCTATTACCATACATAGTGCGAGCCCCCAACATCGACATATGTGTCTCCCCCCATCCTCTCTCCCCGATTAGTATTCTGCCGGAGTCTGGCCCCAAAATTAACGTGTCTCTGGGGAACTACTGTTGAAACTTGACAAATTGCATTTTGAGCACTGTCCTATAGTCGTGTCTTGTTCTAGAATAACAGGTGCTGTAGTGACGAGTTTTTTTGAAGTGAAACTTCTTTACGCACGCTTGACTTGGGGAGTAAGCTGGCGAACGCGTGACGTAAACGTTACGAAAAGTGTGATCGGGCAAGGCGAACGGGAGTTGAGTAGGGGATATAAGCAAGAGAAAGCAGTGCGCGCGCACATTTTCTGTCTCTCTTCCTCTCATAGCCAAATACGTTCCGTATATCTAAGCACAGTGCAGGCCTATTGTCTGTATCACAGTGTAGGAACAAGAGAGAGCAGTGCGCGCGCACATTTTCTTTCTGTCTTTCTCGAAGTTTCTCTTCAGTCATAAGCACACTCGGTTTTTTTTGTAGAATAGGCCCTCTCTTGACGTCGATCACGCCTGGTGGAAAGCGATGGATGAGGTCTCTCGCATTTATAATATTAGTTAGGATGACAGCCGGAACCATAATCTTTCATAAAATTCTAGCATCTTTCATCTCCATAAAGCCTTAATATTATAATGTCATCAGTACTACACGGCTGTGCAAAATTTCAGCTCAATCCGATTAGGTACGGAAATAAGATGAAAAATCGATCAGAATATTCGACTGGAAGGCGGGCGCGAAACTCGATAAAATCGGTTTAGAGTATTATAATGAGGGTAGGAATAGAAAATAAATTATATCAAACAAGCTCCTTGCCCGAGATTTCGTCTGGGTGTATAGGCATTGACTTTCACTATGGATTCCGATGTTGCAAAGCAAGTTGACATATTTAGAAGATTTTTTTTTTTAAATAATAATATGTGCAAGTATATAAAAAGGGAGGGAAAATAATCAAAGGGCATCAAAAAATTCGTCCGTATCACTGTCAACGGGAAACGTACCCAAAAGACTGGCAGCATTGCCACGTTGTATGGCAATGCTGATTCTTTGGCCAAAAAATAGGCCAGACTTCTGGTCACGTGAAGAGTCGACCAACCGCTTGGCGATGTCTCGATGTTTTTTTTTTATAAGTTTCCATATTTATGTCTGTAATTTATATGGTGTACATAATTAAGAGTATTCTATTCTATCTAGAGCATTTTTAATGCAATAAATTGAATCCCCACCACCATAACCCCTGAACCCAGAAAAAACATTTTTACAAAAAAAAAATAACCAACCGACTTCCAAAAAAAATACTCCAAAGTGAAAAATAACTTTAATTTCGGAAGTCGGCGTCACTAAGATCATATTTACATAATTTAAAAGCTAACTGTCTTGAAATGACGGGCTTGTGGCTAAGTAATAACAGCCGCACGGGTCGATCGATCAGGTTAAGCTGCGCTTGCCGCGGTTCGTCCGTGGGTGGGTGACCATCTTTACAAATCAAGACTAGTGAAGACCCCTCCGATTGTCCTTCTGGTAACCAGCTGCAACCGGTTAGACTGAAAAACGACTGTACTTAAGCTCGAAGTGAAAATAAAAAGGACGATTGTATGAGGTAGATTCACAGATATAGATATACCTAGATAACGCAAGTATCACTGTATGAAAACTAAGCGTGCCAATTTTTGACTACCTACTATGACGTCACAAGCTCGCGCTCTCTCGCTCACGCTCACCCAGCCGCAGGACGCAGGACTGAGCGCGAAAGTGGCGGCTTATGATTTTCGAACGTAAGCTGGTGCGATTTTTGGCACGCGAAATAGTTGCTCTTGCGTTATCTAGGTGTATCTATATCTGTGGGTAGATTAATAAAAAAAATAACTTTAATTACGAAATAGCAGAGAAGTATAATACTTAGCTTTTTAACGACGATGACAGCACACACCAAAAAGGTTGTCATTTCAGGGCTATAAAAAAAGTATTTTACAGTCTAAAAAAAGAATTTTTATCAAAAATTCCTGCAGCAGTTGCGTCGCTCACAACGACCCTAACAGTTTTAAAAAGACTAAACAAATGACAGACGATAATATGTAAATCCAGACAATACAGCCTCATTTTGTAACACTCCTTAAAAAAAACACAAAGGGTTCCGTACCACCGTACAATATTTAACACTACATATATAAAAAAATCACGTCTTTTGTATGGGAGCCCCCCTTAAATATTTATTTTATTTTAATTTTTTTATTTATTATTAAAATAAAATACAACTGAGCATTTTGTGAATATTTCAAGTGCCTACCTGTTGCCATTATTGATATCGAGCAAAAAAACGGCAAAAAAATCAAGTTTGTTGTATGGAAGTCCCCCTTAAATATTTATTTTATTTTGTTTTTAGTATTTGTTGTTATAGCGGCAACAGAAATACATAATTTGTGAAAATTTCAACTGTCTAGCTATCACGGTTCTTGAGATACAGCCTGGTGACAGACAGACGGACAGACAGCGAAGTCTTAGTAATAGGGTCTCGTTTTTACCCTTTGAGTACGGAACCCTAAAAAAATAGCTTCCATTTTCACAGTTGCGTTCATCATGAATATTCATTGCGCTGAGTTGGTTATCGTAAATCTCAGACCAAATAAAAAGTCAAGACGTATCGCTGCGAACAATACAGAGAAGCATGCCAAAACTACACCTCCGTTCTGTGCATACACGCTCACACGCACACATTTACAATCAAACTACACCTCACTAAGTGCACACATTTTTACGAAACCGGCTTCACTTTACTGTTGACAGCCCTCTGTCTTGGTTTTTTAACCGACTTCAAAAAAGGAGGTTCTG
Organism: Amphipoea oculea; assembly: GCA_945859645.1. Classification (NCBI taxonomy): domain Eukaryota; kingdom Metazoa; phylum Arthropoda; class Insecta; order Lepidoptera; family Noctuidae; genus Amphipoea; species Amphipoea oculea. The sequence continues at coordinate 8,966,056 of OX243891.1, read as the reverse complement.
TATTCGACCCGTATGTATGTATGTTTGTATGTCCGCGATTTTCTCAAAAACTAATGAACTAATTTTGATAATTCTTTCATTAATGTGATCTACAAACTTTCAGGAAGGTTTTAGTATATAATACATTAGGTAATTATTCTTATGTATGAAGTTATATGCATAAATGTACTGAATCTCCGGCATTCCTAGTTTTTGAAGTCGGTTGTTTTTTTTTTTTGTAAAAAAGTTTTTATTTTCCACCTTTTTATTTGGTCTGAGTCGTAAACATGGATTTTAAAACTTTTGGTGTACTGGATTTTTTTTAATTTAATTCAAACTCAAAGGATCTATTCCAATTAAACCATTCACAAACACTTGTAAAGGATTCGATCAGTTGGTCAGAAGTTCCGAAACGTAGATGTCTTTCAGTAGATGAAACAAGAAATTAATTTAATTATTATTAATAAGTTATTATTAATTTGAATTAATTAAATACAAAATCCTGGGTACATTAATAATTCTTGGAGAGAGAATGAGAGACGGGCTTGTGGCTAAGTAATGACAGCTGCAAGGGTCGATAGATCAGGTTAAGCTACGATTGCCGCGGTTGGTCCATGGATGGGTGACCATCTTTACATACCAAGACCCCTCCGTGCCTCAGAAAACACGTTAAGCCGTTGGTCCCGGCTGTCATTAGTGGACCTTTAACAGTCGTTACGGGTCATCAGAAGCCTGAAAATCTGACAGCCACTCTTACCAAAGGGTATCGTATTACCCAGTAACTGGGTTGTGGAAGTCAGCTAGGCAGTGGCTCCATGTAAAATACCGGTATTCAGCTGCATCCGGTTACACTGGAAGGCCCCAACAAGGTTGGGAAAAGGCTAGGCAGATGATTAATAATTCTTGAAGATTTGTTAGTTAAAGGAATATTGTAATTTTTTTTATGCAAAGAATGATATTATAGAGGAATGAGGAACAGGATGTAAAGTTCACTCATATTCTATAGAAAAGGGAGGATCCTCCGACCAGACGGGTGTTGTGTCTGGCGGGCAACTGCCCAATGATTCATATCGGGCTGTTGTATATATGCTAGTTGCGCGGTAAACTCTGCTTGCGAGATGCAGGATTTGCGTGGCTCAATATTAAATTGAGCTATATATATCTATGTTATAGAAAAAAAAAAAAGCTTAAATGATGAATTAATTTGGAGTTGTAATTTATTATTAAACATTTAATCATTTTTGACATTTTCATATTTTATTCTGACTTGTTTAGATTTTTCTTTCTTCTTAATTTTATTTTTTGATATTTATAACTAAATGACTCTTCATTTAAATCTGACATCATTCAATTTTTTAAATACTATTATATAATTGTTATAATTTATTCAGAAATTTTAATTATGCATGATTTTCGAACATCTTTGTTTTATTTTGATGATAATGTTGATGTAAATTCGTAATATTGAGCTAGATGCACACCATATTTGTACGCCTCCTGGCATAACACTGCGTTCTATACACCAAACTCAAGATCTGTATTTCTTTACCTGTGTTAACAAATAAAAGTGACTTGATTTGATTTGATTTGACGTCAGTATGACGCGTTGTTCGCATGTGGCGCTGTAGATACCGCTAAAATATTTACTTTTATTCGGGTAAATTACATAAAATTCTTAGGTTGAAATCGCCTTCTAAAACTGTCTTCTACCTGAAACCAAGTCCATCAATCCTTAGAAAACAAAAATAAACCCAACTCTCACTTGAATGCAATTAGGGTTGCCAGGCGTCCGGATATAGCCGGACACAGTCAGGCTTTTTGGTTGCGTGTCCGGCTAAACCAGACGGTGTCCGGCCTGTCCGGCTTTTGTAAGGCTTTTTGCGTGCGCGGCGCGCCCCCGCCACCCATCACTCTTCATCACCACCCCACTCTAGTGTAAATGATAAAAAAAGCTTAAAGAAGAACGGTCATTTGTGACTCAGACCCGACACGAAAGAGACATACCTCAGTTTTTTTGTTATTTTAAATATAGCTAAAATATATATTTTTTATATTCCAAATCAATGGCTAACACCAAAATATTGCCTTGTGTTTTTGTTCAGGCGGTATACAATTTTCTTTTAATACCTATTTACCTATAAAATTCGTAATTGTATTTAGGTAATTCAATGACGATACAACAATTTAGAAAAAAACAACCGACTTCAAAAAAAAAATACTACAATGTGATAAATATCTCTAATTTCGGAAGTCGGTGTCGTTGATTCCGCATTTTCGTTTTTAGACACCGACTTCCGAAATTAAAGTTATGTATCACTTTGTAGTGTTTTTTTTTCAAGTTGGTGGTTTTTTTGTAAAAAAAAAATATTTTTTACTTTTTAGTTGTACCAACCCCACACAAATCCAATTAACACTAGTGCATTGAAGAATTGAAGACACTGACTAGAAGAATCGTCCAAATTCGCATAGAAATGCCGGAGATGCAGTACATTTATGTATTATCTTCGTACATAATAATAACATAATGAACCTTCTATATACTAAAACCTTTCTGAAAGTATGTAGATTAAATTAGTGAAATAATTATTAAAATTGATTCATTAGTTTTTGAGAAAATCGCAGACATACAAACATACATACATACGGGTCGAACACAGAACCTCCTTTTTTGAAGTCGGTTAAAAAACGCACAGATCTCAACACAGAAAGCCAATTTTATTTTATATTTTTTTAATGACATCTCGCAGTTTAACTTTGAGGTTATCGTCCGCTTAACTGGGCTTGCCTGTGGATGCCTCAATAAATTAAGCCTCCAGCTGTCTATTTTTGTATTTTTATCTAAATTGGCGTCATTTTAAATGGATATAATTGATATTCATTAAAAAAAATATTTTAAAATATTTTGCCTTACAAAAATCAAATGGCAATATATGGGTGATAGCCACTGATATTCAGAATAGTGTTAATTTATTTCTGTTATATTTAATATAACAAAATAACTGAGATGCGTTCCTTTTGTGTCGGGCTTGGGTAAATTTTCTATGGGACGTGACCCTTCTTCTTTACTTTTTAAAAAATTGCCGTGTTATACTAAGACTAAAAAATGAAGGGAGTCCTGCTTTTTTACCCAAATGTCCGGCTAAACTGGCTGGTATGTCCGGCTTTTCGGTTTTAAGACCTGGGAACCCTAAATGCAATAAATTCACAACATTTTAAACAACTAAATAGTACACGTTATTGCACCCCGGGGTTTCTTTGTAATTTAAAAGTCAAAGAACTCTCTTTACGATGTCTCAGGGCAAAACATTGTATCCTTAAAGCTAGCTCTAAGCACGAAGTAATACCCTGTTCCTAGGACTTGCTGTTGCTGGTTATTAACGCTACGACTCGTATGAAGCTTTTTATTAAAATAATAGTACATTACTGCAGAGCGGCCAGCAAAAGAGGCATTGATGGACGAACGTGTAAATGTGGGCCCAGGCGAAGCCGAGGCACACATACGTAAGTCCATCAATGCCTAGTGGTGACCAGGGCTTGTATAGTACTTTTCTCAAATAATGTGCGGAAATTAAAACTATGTAGTACCTAGGCAGAACTTTTTTGTCAAATACAATTACTTTTCAAAAATTTTTCCCGTGTTAAAGTGTTCAATATAGTTTTTTATGTTTTTCAATAAACAGCTTTCTATTTGCAAGCCAGCCAGCCATTTATATAAAAGCTTTGATAAGTTACCTCCTTGGTTGCCATGTTCCGGAATAAAGATCGTTCCATTTTTAAATTACACGACAGATATGAGTTTACTATGTAATTTATTGGCCGCAAAACACGAGAGATATGGATTTTCATACAACTTTTGCCGGCCGCTGCTCGCATAAATTTGGCCAGTACTGTAATTTCGATTTATCTCGAAGAAGGTTGTCAAAATAATGCTTAAATTTCCAAGCATGTTTGAGAAAAAAATATGTTATTTCACATAAACCTACCAGAATAAAAAATCCGAAGATTTGGGACATCTACCAACCCGCACTGGACCTGCGTTGTAGTTCAGCCCACTCCTACAACGTTTTCACATTCAGAAAATAGAAAATAATATAAAAAGAAAAGAAAAAAATGCATACTATAATCCATACTAATATTTATAAATGCAAAAGTGTGTCTCTCTGTCTGTTACCTCTTCACGCCTAAACCGCTGAACCGATTTAGATGAAATTTGGTATAGAGATAGTTAGAGTCCCGTGAAAGGACATAGGATAGTTTTTATCCAGATATTTCCATCAACACTTATGCGGGTGAAACCGCGGGGCGCAGCTAGTAGTCATATAAACAAAACAGAATACTTTGCCATCACTCACTGACATATCGGAAATACATTAAAACCGAGTACATCTTGAAGACAGCCGAACACATCTGAATGTAGCGCGGTGTCGGTAACGGTAATAGTGTCGCGAGTTCAATCATTTTTTCCTATCTCAAAAAAATTTAGAACACGCCTAAAGAAGTTTTAATTTCAAAAACCTTTCATCAAAAACATCCATATTTTATAGAATTTCAAGAATTTTATGTACTCGAAGCAACAATACTCACCAGATTGATTCGGGAATTTCACTAAGTAATTAATTACTTACTTAATTAGTTTAAGCTTTATAACTCGAGTAATAAAGCTTAAACTTGCTTGTATTGAGCAATTAGTTTGAACTAACGGCTAACTGCTCAACCACTCAAATTGTTAGCAAGTTCAATTTTCGGGTCATTTCCACTTAGAGATGAAGGCCGTTGGCTTTGCCACCTGTGTCCTTATATAGGAGATGATTTTACTGACATCGTACTATAATGTTATAAAATAGACGCGAAAGTTGCGAGGATGGATGGATTACGCGTGAGACGTACATATTTTTAATTTTGTCGTATTAGCTTCAACGAGTAAAGACCAATGACAATGTGCGAATAGTACGGGAGCCGAGTAGGCCGTCCGGCGACTGCCTACTGCCGCGCGTGTTTGTGTGAAGATTTTGTTTTTTGTTAGGTATGATAATTTAGTGAGTTTCTCAATTGTGGGGCACACACACTAAAATGTAATTGACAGGCTTATGTTGATATATCGAGTTAGGCACTGCTTATATGCCTATATGAAATGCACGCCACTGATGTGATGTGTCTTTTTACACCCTGTGTATAGGTACAGTTACGTCTAAAAGTATGTATACACTTGGCTTTATTCAAAGTATTTTCAAACCCATAGGTTTATGTTAAGTGTCGTATTTCAACGTTGCATTCGTTATTTCACGAAAAAATCGCAATTGAAAATTACCAAGTGTATACATACTTTTAGACGTGACTGTACACCTCTGCCCGTTCTTTTGAGGTTTGCAGGCGTTATGTTATTTAATTAAAAAACAAGTCCATCTCATAAATCGCTTTACCAGAAAAAATCTTCGTCCATTTATCTGACCCACATAACTCCGGATGACCACAATACACCCTGTATATTATGCTCGAAGCCTGTAACTGGAGCCTTTATACGTAGGGTCTCTTCCGTAGCGTGTATATTACATGACACACAGGATGGTTCAACTACCGGTAAAGGAAAACCTAAGCTAGGAGCTTTCATATGATTGGGGAGCAATTTATATTGGGATTAGATATTTGTTATTGGCCCTGTCATAAAAATACAAGCTGATACTTTTTACTATTTGGAGGGGCTTGTTGCGAAGTAGTAACAGCCTCACGGGTGCTACGCTTGCTGCGGTTGGTCCGTGGATGGGTTGCCATTTTTACATACCAAGAAGAGGGGTCTTGGTATGTAATTTTTTTTTAAATTAAAATCGTTTACCTACTTTTACCATGTTTGTAAATATGTGAGCACCATGTATCTATCAGATAATTAATTTATGTGTCATGGTTTCGTTTTTAATTCTTTTACCTATTGTGGTATAGTAATTTTATTTTAGGTGCATCATCCTCACATACCTATTAATTTCAATGAATGTACCTATGCAAAATATTGTAAAACATTTTAAAAGAGTAACGGTGGAGTTTCTTGCCCATTCTTCTCCATACGAAAACTACCTTTTGGAATGGGCGAGTAGAATCAATTCTATTTTAATGTAATTTTTGACGTTCAAAAGTACCTTTTATGTGCCTATTTGAAATAAATGACTTTGACTTAAAAGATGGACTAAACTAATATTTATCTTCTGTCCTTTTCTTAATGAAATAGAAAGAAAAAGATGTACAGATTTTTTTAGTTTAGTTTGTGAACATGGGAATCGGCACCATTGCCAATCAAACATAGATACAGTACAATGAGTATGATCCACGTTTGATTTGTGTTGTCTCTATTTTGTATTTATTTATTTTACCATTTATGTACACACATATATAAACAGACAAGAAAAAAAAAAAACAGAACAGAAAAATAGGTACAAAGGTGATGCTTATTTCATAAGAAATCTCTTCCAGCATACCTGCGATAAGACAAGAAATAAAGAGATGTAGACAGCGTGTTAAAGAGTAAAGGAGACAAAAAAAAGGTACATAAAATCTAAAAAAAAAAAATTATTGCAATTTCATACAAAGAGATATCCCTACTGAAATTAAACGGAGTTTCGACTGAAATTACCTGCCTCGAACATAAAGCTACTTTTCTTAACAATTGTTTCTCCACCCTGTATACCTCGAGAACCCCCTGTATCTGTCGTAACAATAAATAAACGGCCCTATTGTGTAGGTATTCTTTTCATCCCATTTTCCTTCTTTAGATTTTTTCCCCACAATATTTCGCAGAGGTTATAACGGTTAGCCTGTTTTATACAACAACGATATTTTTTATGGCGACTGGATATCATTTCGATTGGCAACAGAATGGGATTTTTTGTACAGACGCCAGACCACATCAAGCTACTACAAATCTGTCAAACTTCTTTAATAGATTTTCAACTTTATCGCTAAGGCCAAAGGTTCAAAGTTGATTGGGAAAATTTGACAGTTTCGGGTAGCTTGATGTGCTGGCGTCTGTACTTACGAGCTGTCAATTTTATGCCCGTTTGCCGCTGTCATTTAAGGTACAGTCGAACGCACGTCCATTTTGATATTGACATCTTCGGCATCTTCTGGGCACGCTCGTTCCATCATAGACCTCATCCATCGCTTTCCATCAGGCGTGATCGAGGTCAAGAGTAAGAGGCGTGGCGCCATCTATTATCATAATAACGTTATTGTTGTTTTCCTCGAGAACAGCACTTTTTTTCGGGATGTAAGGTACCCTATGTCCGTTTCTGTACACCTGACAGCGTATATGCAAATTTTCAGGATGACTGGTTCAGTGATTTAGGCGTGAAAATGTAACAAACAAACTTACTTTCGCATTTATAATATTACTTACTTTCGCGTTTGGGCGCTCCTTGCGGGGCTCCGCATCGCTGTCAGTGCGGTAAAGCTGTCGACTGCCTTGGACACCATGGCCTGTCCTGCAGTAGGAGCGCAGGCCGGATAGCACGGCACGCCAGCATTAATGACATCATCCGTCGTGCTCTTGTCACCGCCGGGGTGCCAGCTGTTTTAGAACCCAACGGCCTGGCACACGACGATGGAAGAGACCAGACGGAATGACCATAATGCCCTGGAAGTTAGGCAGACCTTTGGTGTGGGATGCAACATGTGTCGACACCCTTGCGCCATCCCATCTTCCTAGCACGGTGGGCTGTGCTGGGGCGGCTGCTGCAGGTGCAGAAAACCTCAAACGGCGAAAATATTGCAACCTGATTGGGACTTATATGTTCGAGCCGTTTGGGGTTGAAACACTAGGGCCATGGGGTCCGAGTGCCCACTTGGTATTTCGGGATATCGCCAAGCGGTTAGTCGACTCTTCACGTGACCAGAGGGCTGGCTTATTTCTTGGCCAAAGAATTAGCATTGCCATACAACGTGGCAATGCTGCCAGCCTTTTGGGCACTGTTCCTGTTGACAGCGATGCGGATGAATAATTCTTTGATGCCCTATAATAATTGTTTATTTTTTCATATAATTGTACATATTATTATAGTTTATATTTAATTTATATTATGTAAATATTTAATTTATAACATTAGTTAAGATTAAAATAGGATACTTAGATATAAATGTAGAAATTTTATAAGGGGTGATACAATGGGCGGTCTTATCGCTAAGAGCGATCTTCTAAAGACAACCTTTGGAGGGATTAAAGGAGAAATTAGAGACAGTACTACAACAGGTCTGTGGTGTACCATTTACATAATTATGTACAATAAAGACATACATACATAAAACATTTACTTATTTATATAAACACTGAAATAAATATGCAGGCACGTTAAGCCGTTGGTCCCGGCTGTCATTCGTGGATCTTTGACAGTCGTTACGGGTCGTCAGAAGCCCGAAAATCTGACAACCAGTCTTACCATTGGGGGATCGTATTACCCAGTAACTGGGTTGTGGAGGTCAGATAGGCAGTCGTTAGACTGGAAGCCGACCCCAACATAGTTGGGAAAAGGCTAGGCAGATGATGAAGACTTAAATAAATATACAGGTTCCCATTAAAATGGATGGACTAATTTTAACACAGCGCTCAGTACGTCTAACCAAAGATATCCAAGCAAAAAAAAACACTGATTAAAGTGATTTTATTTTGATCTAAAATAATTAATAAATTGGCGGCACATTAGTGTATTTTCGTTAACTGATTATTTTTCTTGCAAGTATTTAATGTGTTTTTCATATACACACATCAAAAGTGTCTAGGGATCAAGCATTTTTATGCGGATTTCTTGAGATTGAGATGTGGCTTTGTAATAAATTTATGATTTTATAAATTTATATGGATCCTTTTTGGTGCATTTCATAATTTGAATCAGGAACTGTGAATCAAATTCGAGTAAAAGATGAAAATCAGCTGTCAATATTTTCCCTATAAAAACATACAACGCATTGAAGACATTATTAGTGCTACTGTTTCCCTACTACTGATTAAAACCAACGTTATTATGGAGCGGAGAAATGCTCAGAGCCGTGGGAATGATAGAAGCTGGTTCCCGGCAACGTACTGTGGCTTTAGCTCTGAATACAAGTCAGAGTGTTATCAGTCGACTTTGGACACGTTACCGAAGCACTGGTACCGTGGCTGAGCGCCATGGAGGACGGTATCGCTGCACCACACGGAGACAAGACTGATACATTCAAATCTTAACTCGAAGAGCTCCAACAATAACCGCCATGATGTTAGCCGTGAGGCTTCATCACTCTTCAGGGAACTTAATTAGCGACCAAATAGTCAGAAACCGCTTGCATGAAGTGAACCTTCATTCCCGAAGACCGCTACGGGTACCACCTATAGCAATGCACAATCGTAGGATTCGATATCAATGGGCTCTTGAACACAGAAATTGGGCAGAAGAATAATGGCGTTTCGTGTGCTTTTCTGATGAGTCTCGTTTTGGTATGAGACCGGATACAAGACGTATATGACACTGGAGAACCCCTGGACGCCAACAGCGATTAAAATCCTGCCAGGAAGTCCATCCTTATAGTGGTGGAACCATCATGGTATGGGCGGGTATTTGGATCGGCGGAAGAACTGAGTTGATTTGGATCAGAGGCAACCTCAACGCTCAAATTTATGCTGAGACGATTGTATCAGACGTCATCGTTCCTCTACAAGTGCAAATCGGTCCCTTATTTCAGTTAATGCATGATAATGCACGACCGCACACCGCAAGAGTTGTAAGACAGACTCTCGCCGCAGCTAACATCAATGTCCTGCCCTGGCCTGCTCAGTCGCCAGACTTGAACCCGATTGAGCATGCATGGGATATGCTACAGAGAAGAGCTCTGCCGAATATGGAGGGTATCCAGTCGCAAGAAGACCTTTTTTTGTTGTTGCAACGAACATGGGCGGCCATTCCACAGCGTGATTTGGATGAACTCATTTTGAGTATGCCAAACCGATGTTCTTGTGTTGTTAGTGTTCGCGGTAGAAACACGGATTATTAATTGTTTAAGTTACCCAATAAAATTTTAAAGAAAACTGTTATTTCAGTCTTTTTTTCGAACTTTTGTGTTAGTGGTTCAAATGTCAAAAATCCCTTTATTGGGAAAATGGCAAATTTCTTTATTAATGCAAAGGTGACTTGGTTTATCGTTACTGTGACAAACGAAAACACTTTATTTGATGAATCCTTAAAGAAAATTTTAATTAATATCAATCAGGAGAAAAGTTAATTGCAAAAATATATGTTGATCCCTAGAAACTTTTGATGTGTGTATATATATTTTACCATCGTCTTTATTTTGGTGGTCTGAATGATTTCTAAAAGTTTGCCTATCTATTTTAATGGGACCTTAAATTACATCACACTAATATTATAAAGGCGAAAGTTTGTGAGTGTGTGTGTTTATATGTTTGTTACTTCTTCACGCTCAAATGACACCAATTTTGATAAAATTTTGTAAGGAGGTAGCTGACACCCTAGATTAACATATAGGCTACTTTTTATCCGGATATTCCCACGGGATTGACATTTACGCGGGTGAAACCGCGAGGCGCAGCTAGTACAATAATAATCATAAAACAAGTGCAAAAAATCCTAAAAATTACGTTTAACGAGAGAGATAGTGTTTTTTTTACCGTAATAACTTTAAAAATGGACAAAGATTGGGTCCGCCTTGTACTAGAAAAGACGAAAAAGTTAACGTCCATGTAATCTGAGATTTTACAGGCGTCCTTTTTATACAACCCCGTTGGGTTAATTGTGTACGACAATTTATAATTTGAATACCAGTTTAAAACTTAATTAAAAATGTTTCTAGCGGATTGGGGTCTTTAAAACTCATTAAGAGAGTACTTTCCTTTATTCAACTAAATACACATAAATTATATTTTTAAATATCAGAATATTAAAAAAAAAATATAAAAATATAGTAGCCCACCGGTATCGGGAACAAGGTCCAAGCTAAGGTCAGGGCTCCAGAGAGAGGAATTTCCTGACAATGCGAGCCGTGTTCAGAAGTACTGCTTTCTGAATCAAGCCCTTGATCCAGCTGCCCAACGAGAGCCTCCTCAGGTATAGGTCGAGGCTCTTGGCTATCAATCCATTGACTGTAACGACTATCGGCACAATGATTGTTGAGTCAACATCCCACATGTCGACAACCTCGCGAGCCAAGTCATGATACTTGATTTGTTTATCTTTCTCAGCTTTCACGAGGTTCTCATCATGCGGGACGGTTATGTCAACAACCATTGCGCGCCGCTCTAATCGATCCATCACCAATATATCAGGCTTATTGGCAACAATAGTAGAGGGTACTGACCTTGCTTAGTTGTGTTGAACTCTCCTCTGATTTCCTTAAACGCTTATCATGAAAATCATCAAGTGCTGTTCTGTAAAGTACACTTGGAACCTCACTCAAGTCACCGCACTCAATATGGATGATAAAAATAAAAACTTTTTTACAAAAAAAAACAACTGACTTAAAAAAAAAAAACACTAAAAAGTGATAAATAACTTTAATTTCGGAAGTCGGTGTCGTTGATTCCGCATTTTCGTTTTTTGACACCGACTTCCGAAATTAAAGTTATTTATCACTTTTTAGTGTTTTTTTTTTTAAGTCGGTTGTTTTTTTTTTTGTAAAAGAGTTTTTATTTTTCACTTTTTAGTTGTAACTACCCCACAAAAAGTAAACAAAAACATCGTTAATGTAGACAATGTAGATAAATATTTAGACGTTTATTGATTTTTCAAAAACCGCTGGTCTGATTTCGATAAAATTTTCATGTAACCATTTGGGAAGTATACCCTTTCCAACAAAAGAAAAAATTTCCAAATCGGTCCAGGCGTCTTCGAGAAATCGGGGAACATACATAAAAAAAAAAAAAGATTCCGAGGAATTGAGAACCTCCTCCTTTTTTTGAAGTCGGTTAATTATTTTCTCCGGATAATTACATTGTTTGTTCGAACATTTCCAATATCACTAACCTACTCCATACAAGCTTAGACGTGATTAAAAACATGCTTAATAAAATTACGTCAATTTTCGTCAGGCGCTTATTAATTTTACAGGACTAAACTAAAACTTATCTTCTGTCCTTTTCTTAATGAAATAGAAAGAAAAAGATGCATTGAACTTCTCTCGAAATTATACTTATCTAGTTTTATTTATTTGTATAGATATTTACATAATATAAGCTAACATATAATCTATAATAATATGTACAATTACATGAAAAATAAACAAAATAATCATAGGGCATCAAGGAATTCGTCCGCATTGCTGTCAACAGGAACAGTGCCCAAAAGGCTGGCAGCATTGCCACGTTGTATGGCAATGCTAATTCTTTGGCCGAGAAATAGGCCAGCCCTCTGGTCACGTGAAGAGTCGACTAACCGCTTGGCGATATCTCGAAAAACCAAGTGGGCACTCGGACCCCATGGCCCTAGTGTTTCAACCCCAAACGGCTCGAACATATAACTCCCAATCAGGTTGCAATATTTTCGCCGTTTGCATTGAACTTAAATTTAGTTTAGTTTGTGATCAACTCTTGAAGAGAGGATGCGTGTGTCCCAGCAGTGGGAACAGTAAAGGCTGATTATGTATGTATGTATGTTTGTGAACAACAGAATCGACACCATTGACAACAACCTGACATGCCTTTAGAAATGGAACAAGATTATCCTGCCCCGTTTTCCAATGAATTTATAATAATACACTTAGGTTCCTTAGAGACAATGTTGCATATTTGATTGCAGGGTGGAATTCTGGATAACAAAGGACACTCCTTTCTTCCCCTTGAGATTATCCCTGAGCTACAATTTTACATACATACATATATGACAAAAAAACATCGACTGCTAGCCATGCCTTCGTTTTTTTTTTTAAGTTTTTATTTTTCACTTTTTAGTTGTACCTACCCCACACAAATTTAAATAACACTAGTGCATTGAAAAATTGAAGACACCGACTAGAAGAATTATCAAAATTCGCATAGAAATGCCGGAGATGCAGTACATTTATGTATATGTATATCTTCGTACGTAAGAATAATTACCTAATGTATAATATACTAAAACCTTCCTGAAAGTATGTAGATCATGTGAACTTAAACTTATGAACCAATTTTAATAATTCTTTCACTAATGTTAGTGAAAGAATTATTAAAATTGGTTCATAAGTTTTTGAGAAAATCGCGGACATACAAACATACATACATACATACGGGTCGAATACAGAACCTCCTTTTTTGAAGTTGGTTAATAAAAAGTCCTGTACAGTTGGAGCTCTTCAATTATCAAGTGATAATTGGGGGTCTTCGCCAGAAGGCTCTTCAAGAGGGTAAACAAAGACAGGAGTACACTCTTTATTCTTCGATCGAGGGCTCGATTTACCCTTTACACACTTATAACCCAAACTTATCACGGCCATAAGGATGCCTGTCCAATAGAGTGCCTACCAGTGAAAACGGCCCGGAATTCACTTAATAAGTGATAATTTATGTATACGTTACCGGTAATCTGTATAATTCAGGTATTCTATACAATACCTAGGCAATGTATAGAATACCTGAGGCGTCCAGGCAATGTATGAAATATTATGACTATTATTGTCCGTTACATACTTTGCCTAGGTAATGTATACATTTCCCAGGAATGGTATAGAATACCTACCTGCTGGTTTACCGGAAATGTGTAAAGCAAATAGATTTGGTCTATATTTATCAATTTTATGTAAGTCCAAGTGTAGTGGGAGAAACGAACATCTATACACCGTAAGGACTATCTTGTCGACAACCCGGGGGAGCGTGACGAAATGCGCAAGCTCTCCAGTACCCCGGTAAAAGGTGGAGTTTACTTCCTGCTCGCACGTCTTCCCCTTCCCCACTTTCGTCTTTTTCACACATTGCCGGCTGCGCATTCGGTACTGTATAGAATGCCTAGGCAAAGTATAAAATAAATAATATTTCATACATTACCTAAACGTTTTAGGTATTCTATACATTGCCTAGGAATTGTATAGAATACCGGATTATACAAATTGCCGGTAACATATATAAATAAATAATTACAGCCCACTCCCTCTCGAAAAATGACTAGGCTGACTTAGTGTTCGTTACCCCTGGTACAACACGGACAGTGTTACCTTCTATTTGTATTTAGCTCTGCAACTCTCCGCTCGAAAGGACTTCCTTAAGGTGCAACTAGTCGCGAGCTTGAACTCACTGGTGGTTATGGCCAAAAAAACACGCAGTCTCACCTAGCATCATGTCCGACAGAAATAGTATCAGTGATGAGCAGTTAGACGCTAGTTTACACGTACAACGTCTAGTTCGCACGCACACAAACACCGTTCCGAACTAAAACGGGCGTAAAAAATACGAAAAATCCTTTGGAAAATCGAGTTTTATGAAAAAAACCACTGCATAAATTAAAGTTTATTGAACAGTTCGATAATTGAGCTTTATCGGTACCGACTTTGTTTATTTACACCCAAAGTTACGTTACAAATAGCAAGAAAAACGAATCTTTGTTTGCTCATCACTTTTTAATTGCTTTTTATTTTACTAATCTGTTTCCGTACAGACACAATTAATAATAACAAAAAGCAATATCATGTTTAACTTTGGATGTACAACGTCAAACAGTGGAGTAATACCCTCCCAAAAGTACGGAAAAATATTGACAAGTGGCACCTTAATCAACTTCCCCAAACGATTCCAATAACTTAACAAATTACTGAATCAGTTTAGTAAGTTTACCTGGAGGATGTTAGGCTAGTTATTAAGGGAGAGAAAGATTAATAGATTTTCTTTTGATAGAGTTTTCATAACGTGTGGACGCGTAATCAATCATGGTGTTCTTAAGAAGTCAAGTTTTGCGGGAAGTGAATGGCATCTTAACTATACCACTTTATAGATGACTTATGACTTGTTGGCGACACCAAGCAGCGAAACACGACGCCGACAACGTTACGCGTATAGTCATAGCTTTAATGCCGGGGCCAGACTATACGGGAAAGTCGCGATAAGTTGTTTCTTATTGGCTGACATCGTAGGTCCAGCCAATGAGCATCAACTTATCGCGCAAATCTTCGCGTTATCGCGATAGTCTGGCCCCAGCGAATGCGTGAATGCGTAGTTGTAGCCCGCGAAATTCAGATGTTCTTACGTTTTTTGTAATTTTTAGGTCAATGTCAGGTTGTATCTTGATCAAAATAATTATGATTCGCGACTATAACCGGTACATATTTACAGAATTATAATAATTAGAATCATTAATACATCTTTCTAAGTTAGATTTCTACCGTTAAGAACAAATCTCGTATGGAAA
This sequence comes from Amphipoea oculea, assembly GCA_945859645.1. Lineage (NCBI taxonomy): Eukaryota > Metazoa > Arthropoda > Insecta > Lepidoptera > Noctuidae > Amphipoea > Amphipoea oculea. Next base: position 8,950,742 of record OX243891.1, on the reverse strand, counting down.
AGTGTTTATGGTAGAAATCTAACTTAAAGAGATATATAAATGATTCTAATGACTATAAGTCTGTAAATACATATCTATTATAGTCGCGAATCATATCAAAAAGTTATGTTAGAAAACTGTTTACTTTTTTCGTATTATTGCTATACTGAAAAGTCGTGTTTTAGTGGATACGCCCTTTGAGCCTAAAGGTATCGATTATAACCAACTTGATGTCAACAGATTGTCCCAATCAGGATCTAACGACCCCGAACCGCCCCTAACTTTGAAAGCCATGACGAATCGTTAACTCACAACACATGCATACGTAATTACTTACTCTAACTCGCATTTAAAGCTCATTTTCACAGGCAAAGTTTCTTGGTTGTTGAGAGGCGAGAATGCCCTTGCAAGCCTCTTAGGCGTGAACCGCCAAGCGATTATTACTCTTATTTGCTTGCTTGAACATAGCTGGCTGTATTCTACAGACTATACAAGTTACCTCTGCCTAAACAGGTGTTGTGTTGCTTATAGCTAGGCAGGTAACAACACTGAATGTAATCGATTACGTTATGGTGTCATTTTCTAGGCGAACTAAACTGACAAAGACATAAGATTTAAGGCCCAAAAAAGATGTCTTCAATCAATTTTTAAACTTAAAACTACATAATTTACTTTTTTTTTACCTATGGGTGAAATAACCTACTTCATATTATCAAACAATATAATCTTTACATTATATAAGCTAACAAACTAAGGGCTGCAGATATTTCCAACCCCAGATAATTTTATCGGAGGAATAATTTTGAATTTTTGACAGTTCTTTCATACAATGACTGTCAGACGTCAATTTTATTCCACGAATACAAAATTATCTGTCGATTGAAAAATCAGCCCTTAAGAGCCTATCTACCTCAGCTAAAATTCACTCTTTATCTCGCTCATACGATACTGCTCGCGGACTGAGTAAGAGCGAGACAGAGTGCGGTGCTGGGCGGCAGGCAGCGCCAATAGTTTAGGTATTTGCTTTTTACAGTGAAAATAATGGTAATTATAAAAAAGTAAATAACATAAGACCTGCTTTAAAGTAAGTTCAGTTAGTATGCAAAGTTTCATGATCTAATTTGAAGTATTTTTTCAATACCAGCGGTTTATTGTTCGGGTTAGAGGTAACTTTGGATTTTTTTTCTATCGAGAAAATTTTATGGAATCGTGTTTTCGTCTAACATAAGACTTAGCATTAATCCTCAACTTTACCATAATATTTATTTCAAAATTAATGGTGCAGTATTTTCGACATAACGGAGGATCACGCTAAGCCATTTGAGGTAGTATAGGCTCTTAAAATATTATTCATATCTAATATGTAGATGTACATGTGTATGCAGGGTCCCATTAAAGTGATTTTCTTTTGACCTAAAATAATAAATTGCCGGCACCTAATGCGTTTCTAATGCGTTATTCTTAAATATTTTTTTTTACCATCGTCCTTATTTTAATCTGTCAAGCTCCGCTAATGAGACACAATTGATTTTCTATTGTTTCGTCACCGATCGGCGACGCGCGCCGCTTGACCGGTTAATGGTCTGATTGATTTCTAAATGTTTGTCCATCTATTTTAATGGGGCCTTATATAAAACAAGAAGGGAAAATCACCACAGGGCATCAAAAAGTTCGTTCGCATCGCTATCAATAAGAAAAGTGCCCAAAAGGCTGGCAGCATTGCCAAGTTGTATGGCGTTGACGACTCAGTGGTTAAGACCTCGCCTCTCATGCACGAGGCTGTGGGTTGGCGATTACAGCGAACCTTCTTTGTATTAGAAGAGATCTTTACCCTGCACTGAGACACTATCACTATAAAAGGCGGCCGATATATTATTATAAAAGGAGATGTTTCTTAAATTGTGATTCTGCTAGGCTGGGCAGCGTTTGGAAAGATTCGTCGAGTCTTCTCGTCGCGTATTCCGCAAAGCGTAAAGACTAAAGTCTTCAATCAGTGCGTCCTGCCAGTTATGACTTACGAAGCCGAAGCGTGGACACTTACGGTACGACTGGTCCATAAATTCGAGGTCGCTCAGCGAGCTATTCAACAAGCTATGCTTGGAGTCTCCCTGAGGGATAGAAGCCGGAATAAGTTGATCCGGCAGAGAACCAAAGTGGCCGACATAGCTCACAGAATAAGCCAGCTGAACTAGCAATGGGCCGTCCATATTACCTGCACTGAAACATGGTCGCTCACAATGGGCCTTATTAGAAGGCTGAAAGTCATCCAAAGGGCAATGGAGACGGCTATGCTTGGAGTTTCCCAGCTTGATCGAATGAGGGATGAAGAGATCCGCAGGAGAACCAAGGTAACCAACATAGTCCGAAGAATTGCCAAACTTAAGTGGCAGTGGGCAGGGCACATTGCTCTCAGAACAGATGACTGATGGGGTCGAAAGGTTCTGGAGTGGCGACCGCGTACAGGAAGACGTAGCGTTGGATGGCCTCCCACAAGGTGGACCGACGACCTTGTGAAGGCCGCAAGAACTCGTTGGATGCGAGAAGCACAAAACCGGTCGAAGTGGAGGTGCTTGGGGGAGGCCTATGTCCAGCAGTGGACTGCTGTAAGCTGATGTTGATGATGACGTCATTGAGTTGTTAAACTCGAAGACAAGTATCTGTATATCGATCGGCCGTCGATAAAACACTTCATCATCGTCGAGTCTTCGACACAGACTCAGACTGGATCATTTGTTTCCCTGCAAAATGGTTGAGCTGGATGGTGAACGGGCGCCGTCGGTTGAGACTGGTCATCTCTTAATTGCCAAGGCTTATTTTTAATCTTATTTTTTGAATTGTTTCTTCGCTTGTTTTTTTTTTTGACATTGTTCTCACATAAAGAAACAACAAGAATAATGTACCCACGACTTTGTAATATTCTTGATTTAAAAGAGTGTCCATGGAGTTTCTTGCCCGTTCTTCTCCATAGAGATCTACGTTTTGGAATGGGCAACTAGCTTCAACTTTCTGACTAACTGACCGACTATTTAATTTTGACAATTCAAAAGTGCCTGTACATGGTTTAATTGAAATAAATGCTTTGAGTTTGAGTTTGAGACATGTCATTTATGAGAGACGGCTATTGCGACAGCTTCACAAAGTCGAACTTTATCAAAAACTCCGTGTCTTGCGCCATTTCAGAGGTTACCCGAACGCTGACAATTTTGACAGGCGAGGCAATGGTTGCCTTTTGACAAGCGAGTATCGTACGTAATGTATAGGTACCTGCCTCGCCGACAGCGATTAACGAGAAGCGAGTGCGTGACAGCGGCGAGCGATTACTCGCTAGTATACGTATTTATAGAGCAATCGTAGCCAAGTGGTAACGGCCGCGACTTACGAGTTGTAGGTCGTAAGTTCGAATCCAGACAGGCGCTTTACTTTGTGTAAATTATTTCATCACCACTGCTCTCAAAACGGTGAAGGAAAACATCGTGGGGAAACCGGCATGTCCTAGAACCAAAAATTCGAAGACATGTGACATCTGCCAACCCGCACTGGGCCCGCGTGATGTATTAGGGCCCACTCTCACTGACAGGAGGCCTGTGTCCCAGCAGTTGGTAATACGTTAACCTTTAGTAAGACTGGTTGTCAGACTTTCGGGCTTCTGACGACCCGTAACGACTGTCAAAGATCCACGAATGACAGCCGGGACCAACGGCTTAACGTGCTTTCGGAGGCACGGAGGGTTCTTGGTGTATGAAGATGGTCACCCATCCACGGACCAACCAATACCAAATACCAACGAAGTCACCAAATTGGGGGGTATTACCCAGTAACTGGGTTGTGGAGGTCAGATAGGCAGTCGCTCTATGTAAAATACTGGTATTCAGCTGCATAGACCGCCGGTTAGACTGGAAGCCGACCCAACATAGTTGGGAAAAGGCTTGACAGATGATGATGTTCTGTCTCGGCGACATGTTCAAATCATTTATAATTTCTTAACGTCAGACATATTTTCTCTTGTTTCCTTTCTTTACAATCTTTAGTACGTTTTCTGAACGAGAAAACAACCGACTTCAAAAAAAAAACACTACAAAATGGTAAATAACTTTAATTTCGGAAGTCGGTATCGTTGGTTCCGCATATTCGTTTTTTGACACCGACTTCCGAAATTAAAGTTATTTACCATTTTGTAGTGTTTTTTTTTTAAGTCGATTTATTTTTTGTAATAAAAAAAAAAAAAATTCTCTTTTTAGTTGTGCCTTCCCAACAGAAATTCAATTAACACTAGTGCATTGAAGTATTGAAGACACCGTCTAGAAGAATCATCAAAATTCGCATAGAAATGCCGGAGATGCAGTACATTTATGCATATAACTTCGTACATAAGAATAATTACCTAATGCATTATATACTAAAACCTTCCTGAAACTATGTAGATTACATTAATGAAAGAATGATAAAAATCGGTTTATTAGTTATTGAGAAAATCGCGGACATACAAACATACATACTTACATACATACGGGTCGAATACAGAACCTCCTTTTTTGAAGTCGGTTAATAATCGTTGATAGGTAATCGCTTCCTCTTTACCGTTGGCACAGGTTTATTCGAGTAACTTTTTAAATCTCTTTCCAATACAGCCTATTCGAGGCGAGAATTTCTCCGTGTGTAAATGAGCCATTATTAAACTCATAAGAACTTTGCCGAGATGTCGAACTTTAAGTTGAAAACTTTTCGAACTTGTTGTGTGACGCGTGATATGACTCATTAACACCTCGTTATGGCGGGGGTGAAAGTTGGAATTTAAATGTCAAAAGGGAGGATGGGAATTTCAATTGCTGTTTTGGGTTTTACGGCTTTCTCGAGCCACGAAAAGTGAAAGTAGGTACTTGGCTGGTTTTTGAACATGAACACATTGGTCCTTGATTATTTTTTTATGCAATCATTAGTGGTTATTTCAAGTACCTCTAATCGAAAGCGCTACAGCTGATAGTGTAGTTTGATTCATTGCCCCAGTATACAGGGTGAAATTGAATTCATGGGCAACATTTTAAGGGGTCATTGTAATCATCATTATGAACAACTTTTACTATGGGACCAACCCTGAAATCGCGAAAAAAAATCAGCTCTTCCCTACATTTTGACGAGTTATGTGAAGATAAATGCAAGGAACAGCTGATTTTTTAACCGACTTCTAAAAAAGGAGGAGGTTCTCAATTCGAATGTTTGTATTTTTTTTTGTTTTTTTTTTTATGTTTGTTCGCGCATAATTCCGTTACTTGCCAACCGATTTGAAATTTTTTTTTTTGTTGGAAAGGGTATACTTTCCAAATGGTCCTATAAAAATTTTATCGAAATCGGACAAGCGGTTTTTGAAAAATCAACAAAAATCTAAAAAAAATATCTACATTGTCTACATTAACGATCTTTTTTTTGTTTACTTTTTTGTGAGGTACCTAGGTACAACTAAAAAGTGAAAAATAAAAACTTTTTTACAAAAAAAAAACAACCGACTTCAAAAAAAAACACTACAAAGTGATAAATAACTTTAATTTCGGAAGTCGGTGTCAAAAAACGAAAATGCGGAACTAACGAAACCGACTTCCGAAATTAAAGTTATTTATCACTTTGTAGTGTTTTTTTTTTGAAGTCGGTTGTTTTTTTTTTTGTAAAAAAGTTTTTTTTTCGCGATTTTAGCTTTAGTCCCATAGTAAGAGATGTCCATAATGATGAGTACAATGATCCCTTAAAAGGATGCTCATGAATTTAATTTCACCCTGTAGAATCGTACTAATAATCAGATTATCACACTAATATGATAGAGGCAAAAGTTTTTGAGTGTGTGTGTTTATATGTTTGTTACGTCTTCACGCTCAAACGACTGGACCAATTTTGATAAAATTTTGTATGGAGGTAGCTGACACCCTGGATTAACATATAGGCTGCTTTTATTCCGATATTCCCACGGGATCGAGTCTTATGCGGGTGAAACCGCGGGGCGAAGCTAGTAATATTATAAACGCGAATGTTTGTGAAGATGGATGGATGGACGTTTGTTACTCTTTTACGCAAAACTTACTGAACGGATTTGGATGAAATTTGGCATACAGATAGTTTATAACCAGGATTAACACATAAGCTACTTATTATCCCAATATTTTCACGGGATCGAGACTTATGCGGGTGAAACCGCGGGGCGCTGCTAGTGGAATATAATAGGATGAACGTGTATTGTCTCCAGTATTACAGCTAGTAGAATACTCTTTATTATGTACACCATATAAATTACAGACATAAATGAAGAAACTTTACAAAGGGTGACACAATGGGCGATCTTATCGCTAAGAGCGATCTTTTAAAGACAACCTTTGGATGGATTAAAAAGGGGAAGGACGGACAAATACAAATAATAATGTAGGTAATAGTGCATACGAATCGTTGAGCTCCTCAAGTTCTGAGTTGAGCTGCACGATTTCTGACAAATGCGTGCACCGACTGGACAGGTCCGCTCAATCTGTGTGGTTCTTTCCTCAAAAGACCATTTCAGACACCAATTTACATGGTCTTCACATGATGTGACCAAGATTTTGTCTGGATTTTAAAAGAGAACAGTCTCTTTTAAAGTCCGGACAAAATCTTGGTCGAGAAAGACCGAAACAAACTCAGAGGTCACAGGACCTCTGAGTTTGTTTCGGCCTTTCTTTTCAGAGTAGTCAGATAGGAAACGCCGATCTCATCTAGCTTAAAAAAAAAAATGATTGACGTGTAAAAGTGTTTGTGCAAACCTACTTACAGAAATAAATCATTTATAATTTATTTATCATTTATACACAAAACTGTAACATCGGAAGCAAAAGATTCAAGCGTCAGCATTATGTTCAGGTCCCCTAGCGCAGCGGTCGGCAACCTATTAGCACGCACGGGCCACATAGTGGTAAAATGAAATAAAGGCGGGCCGCACTTGTTCATAATTCTGTGTACCTACCTATATCGATTATGTCAAAAAAGCAAAAAAAAAACAACCACAAATTTTTACTTTTACATAAGTAATTTTATTTATAATTAGGTAAAATGACAAAGAATATAAAGAGATCTATAATTATGCACGCGAGTCAAATTAAATGTGATTTTTAAGGCTGTATTTGACTCGCTATTTGTGAAATGTTTGCTTTCATGTCTGTCGTAGAAATTCGTAGAACATCACTCAAATGCTCATCTGTGAGACGAGAACAATATTTGCGACGTTAAAATAATTCTAAATGATGAGATCTTATTTACAAAACAGTGGCGGGCCGCGGCTTGCCGACCACTGCCCTATCGGGTTGCTAAGCTAGTTTTCAGCTTAAACACTAGACTCCTGAAGACCAATTGCCCTAATTAAAAACGTTCAAAATGTTGTCGCAATCTTATCTCAGCGACAATTAATGTCAACATCTTGTCAAACTCTGTAACACCCCTCTGTTTTTGTCGGGGGTTAGAAATATAGGGAAATTAGACGTAGTTTTGACAGATTGAGACTGAGATCAGTAGGCCAATTGTCGTAACTTTAAGAACGTTCACAGTCTGATCTCAGTCTTAATCTGTCAAAATTACCTCTAATTTCCCGAGATTTTAACAAGTTTTTGACATTTTTTGTCGCTGAGATGAGACTGCGACTAGATTTTGAACGTTTTAAATTACGAGAATTGGACTTCAGACTATAAACGTAGTTAAAATAAATGGAATTGCCCCAAACCGTTTACAAAAGAAATACATTTTAACAAATCGAATTGTAGTACCTACGTACATTTTCTTGTAGACGTTAAATTTAGAAATTATATTATATTTTATCAAGTAGGTACCTGGTACTTGTTGACAGGTCTACGCCACACCCCGGACACTCCATACAACGCTCGCAAAATAATTACCTACTACTACTACTACTACATTAAAAAATGACGTTTGTATACGTATGAATGTGTGCGTGAGGTACTTGTGTTTGCGAGCGCTCTTGTTAAAGAACTGCGACGAATACGCCGAAGTGCGGGGTGAGGTGCGGTAACTGATATTAGTGCGGGGAAGGGAGTGTCCTTTCTGTACGCAGTACTTTAAGTATTCTGTGCCTACGCTCTGTCCTCCCATACCTACTGTAATTTGAAAACATTGTAGAAGCCAATTATTTTTAAAAGAGTAACCGTGGAGTTTCTTGCCGGCTCTTCTCCATAGGAAACGACCAACTGGAAGTGCGCACCTAGCTTCTGACGTTTCATAAGTGCCCATGTAGGTTTATGTGAAATAAAATATTTTGATTTTGACAATTCATTTCCCTGACTTCACTTTTCTTGAACCTTGCTGTTATCCACCGTCAACTATGCACATTTCTAATCGTTTTTTTCTCCATTGTTACAGACAAGAAAAAAACCTACAAAAATGGCAGTAGACCAAGAGTTGTTACTACCAAACCAAAAGATGGCGCTGTTACAACCATCATGAAACTCCGCTAGATGTCGCTACGAACATTGTTATGTGAAGTGTTAGAGTGAGATATAAATATTATTTTGTGATAAGTGCGAGTGAGATGCGAGACGGATCTAAACCTAAGCCTAGTGGCTCAGCGACTAGCCAGGGTTTTGATGATGAAGGTGAGTTTTTTGTTTTATCCGGTTCCTTTTTTTATTTATTTTTTTATTGTTAAATGGGCGCGCTCTTGACCCCGATCACGCCTGATGGAAAGCGATAGATGAGGTCTATGATGGAACGAGCGTGCCCAGAAGATGCCTTTTCACTCTTGATTTGAAGGCAGACGGGTTAAATGTGGGAGGGAACACACGAAAAGTTCCCCACTTTGCCTGTGCGCATAATAAAAGCGGAGGAGAAGCGCTGAGTACGACTCATCCTATAAACAAACGGGTCGTTGAAAGTTACTACTTGTAAATTGATTTCAATGGTACAGACGCCAGCACATCAAGCTACTACAATCTGTCAAATGTCTTTAACAGATTTTCAACATTATCGCTAAAATATAAGGTTCAAAGTTGATTGAGAAAATTTGATAGTTTCGGGTAGCTTGACGTGCTGGCCTCTGTACTTTAGTTTTTAAGGTTTCGTGTCCAAAGGGTGCCAACAGGGCCCTATTACTAAGGCTCCACTGTCCGTCCGTCTGTCACAGGGCTGTTTCTTTTGAACTGTAATAGGTACACTTGTAATTTTCAAAGAGTGTGTACTATTATGGGCACTCATCATCTGCCTAGCCTTTTCCCAACTATGTTGGGGTCGGCTTCCAGTCTAACCGGATGCAGCTGAACACCAATAAGTATTTTATATATGGAGCGACTTCCTATCTGACCTACACAACACAGTTACTGGGTAATACGATACCCTTTGGTAAGACTGGTTGTCAGACTTTCAGGCTTCTGACTACCCGTAACGACTGTCAAAGATCCACGAATGACAGCCGGGACCAACGGCTTAACGTGCTTTCCGAGGCACGGAGGGGTCTCGGTATGTAAAGATGGTCACCCATCCACAGACCAACCGCGGCAAGCATAGCTTAACGTGATCGATCAACATGTACGGCTTTTATTATTTAGCCACGGGTACATACTATGCGCACTATAACAATAAATAAATAAAGTTATAATTTATGGGATTACAAGAACAAGACCCCATCTAAAAACGTGTTTTTGTCAGAGTTTTATGCAAGAAAAATTGTCACCGTGTTCCGGACGATATACATAAACTTCGACCAGATGTTCAGACTATGGAAATAAGCATTTTTCATTATGGACACATTAATGAATTCTTATTTTTTATTTTTTGTTAATTTACATACAAACCAAATACCTTGACGTAAATCGCCCGATATGCAAGCTTCTTTATCCGAATTGGCAACGATGAATTATTTTCATTCATAAGATTTGGCGGGCTGAAACTTGTCAGAACTGAGTTAAGACCCTTTCTTACTGCATAGCTTAATTAAATTTCACTAAATGAAATTACAATATCTTTGTAACGAAGCCTTTTTAAGCACCACTTCCTTTGTTAGATTTAATTTGTAAAAGCTATAGAAGCGTTTGACAAAGTTTATGGATATCGTGAAGAACACGGTGTATATTGTACGGTAAAACTGAAAGGCTTTTTCAATTAGTTAATAGTCAAACTGTTTTTCTATTCATTATTTTTACTTTCAAGTTTTTCCTCTGACGTTTCAATGTAGTTTGTCCTGTAAACGCTTCTACATCAAAGACATATGCAAACAAAACGCAAAAAAACGCGTTTCATTAATGTGTCGACGCTTCAAAAAAATATTTATCTTTCAATTTTACAAATTCAAATATTCTAGTAATTTATAAAACAATGAACATGAAATCTATCTCACATATATACAGGGTGTCCGGTAATTAATGGATAACCTTGAAATGGCTTATAGCAGACCTTATGGCCGTTCAGAAAAAAATGCAAAATAAAATATATCCTAAGTAGTACCTAAGATATGCTCTTTTTTTTAAAAGACTACAAATTTTTACTTTATTTTGCAAAATTGTACGCTATGACCACAAATGAATGAATTCCATCAGTTTTTTGTTGTCGCATTATTATACGCTAACTATGCCGACAGATAGGCAGTAAATAGTATGTCTAGCTACTGCAATAAAAAAAAATACTTTAATTAATTTTTCAGTGAAAAATTTTCAAATAATAATTTTTTGACAAAGTTTAAATGTCTTGGGTATAAAAAAAATGTACGAAAACATAAGTGGCCAATAATTTTAAAATAATGTCAGTTTTAAGTACATTTTATAATGGTATAATTTATTATTGTATCTTATGTAAATTGTGAATTATTGCTATTAATGTAGTAAAGGAGTAAATTTGACTAAATAATAAAATTTAAAATATTGGAACAATTTTTACATCCTATTGCAACTGACCATTGGGGTTTAGTAACAAACAACATTTAACATTAACAATACTTTATTTGAGATCAATCTATTCGTCGTAGCGTACAATAATGTAAAATAAGGTAAAAATTTGTAGTCTTTTTTAAAAAAAAAAAACATATCTCAGGTATTACTTAGGGTATATTTTGTTTTGTATTTTTTTTCTGAACGTCCGTAAGGTCTGGCATAAGCCATTTCAAGGTTATCCATTAATTACCGGACACCCTGTATACTATAAAGTTCCACCAAACGCTTTGTAAACAAGCGATATTCGGTAGGTAGATATTCACAAAATGTTACAATGTTCATTTTCAAAGCCACTTTTGTAACGCGTACCTAATCTCGCGAATGCAACATTTTAGGGGCACGTGTCAAGTATTGCCATACAACGCGGCAATGCCGCCAGTCTCTTGGGTACATACGACAAATATTACGACGCCATATTATTTTTAGTTTGTTCATAGTTTTAATTAGGTTAGGATATTATACGTTTAAGTTGAATTTATAATTATATGTGAGAACGATGTACCTACAAAAAACGCACACACTTTAACGTCCAGAGTACACAAATTCAAAAAAAAAAAGTGGCACTCCGGGAGTGCCGACAAAAGTGAAAACTTGAACAATTACGTGTCTATTTTTTGAATCGTCATTTAAACAAAACACAAACAGAATACTTTGCCATCACTCACTGACATCGGAAATACATTAAAACCAAGTACATCCCGAGGACAGCCGAACACATCCGAATGTAGTGCGGTGTCAGTAACAGTGTCGCGAGTTCAATGGTTTTTTCCCATCTTAAAAAAATGCCCAACGCGCCTAAAGAAGTTTTCACTTAAAAAAAAAAACTTTTTTACAAAAAAAAACAACCGACTTAAAAAAAAACACTACAAAGTGATAAATAACTTTAATTTCGGAAGTCGGTGTCGTTGATTCCGCACTTTCGTTTTTTGACACCGACTTCCGAAATTAAAGTTATTTATCACTTTGTAGTGTTTTTTTTTTTTAAGTCGGTTGTTTTTTTTTTTTGTAAAAAAGTTTTTACTTTTCAGTTTTTAGTTGTAACTACTCTACAAAAAAGTAAACAAAAAGATCGTTAATGTAGACAATGTAGATAAATTTTTAGATTACTGTTGATTTTTCAAAAACCGTCCGATTTCGATAAAATTTTCATGGGACCATTTGGGAAGTATACCCTTTCCAACAAAAGAAAAATTTTCCAAATCGCTCCAGGCGTCTTCGAGAAATCGGGGAAAATACATTAAAAAAAAAAGATTCCGACGAATTGAGAACCTCCTCCTTTTTTTGAAGTCGGTAAAAAAAAAACAATCTAGATTATAAAATAATTAAAATAAGCCGTGGCAGCTAAGATGCAAAGAGGCCTATCCCCTTCGATGAAAAATCCCTCAATTATTAGTATGTACTTAGCAGATTCGAACTTGAGACTCCAGAAACGAATCCTTAAGTTTCCGGTCCGCCGGTTTCCTGAATATTTATTAGGAGGCCGTGTCTCATTGAGAGCCCACTTTTCTCATCGACAGGCCGAAAATGGATTTTTATTTTTTTGGTAGAAAATGAACCGAATTTTCCGTACTTATAAGCTGCACTTTTGACCAAAAATCGGAATTCAAAACTCAAAAAACTCAAAGCATTTATTTCAATTAAACCAATTACAGGCACTTTTGAATTGTCAAGGGGTCGGTCAGTCAGAAAGATGAAGCTAGTTGCCCATTCCAAAGCATAGGTACCTACCTATGGAGAAGAACGGGCAAGAAACTCCATGGACACTCTTTTAAATCAAAATAATATGGTTACAAAGTCTTGGTTAAATCATTCATGTTAAAAATTATACATGTGAGAACGATGCAGAACGTTTAAAGCGTTCATAATGAAAAGATAAGAAAAAACAACAATTCAAATATTAAATAAAATAAAATAAGCCATGGCAGCAAAGAGATGACCAGTCCCTACCGACGGCGCCCGTTCACGAACATGACGCATGTATTAGCACTATTCAGCTCAACCATTTTGAATTATTCTCATTAGTTAGTAGACTCCGGAATTTTAAGATTATAGTAATACTAGCTGCGCCCCGCGGTTTCACCCGCATAAGTGTCGATCCCGTGGGAATATCGTGATAAAACTATCATAAATGTCCTTTCCCGGGACTCAAACTATCTATTTAAGTATAATCCATACTAATATTATAAATGCGAATGTGTGTGCGTCTATTACCTCTTCACGCTTAAACCGCTGAATCGATTTAGATGAAATTTGGTATAGAGATAGTTTAATATATATAGTAGTCAAGTATCTTGACTTGGCTCGCGAGGTTGTCGACATGTGGGATGTGGACTCAGCGATCATTTTGCCGACAGTCGTGAGAGTTAATTGTTTAATAGCCAAGAGCCTCGACCAACACCTGAGGAGGCTCTCGTTGGGCAGCTAGATCAAGGGCTTGATTTAGAAAGCAGTACTTCTGGACACGGCCCGCATTGTTAGGAGGTTCCTCTCTCTGGAGCCATGACCGCCGGTAGCATGGACCCCGTTCCCGGTACCGGTGGGCTACTATTTTTAAATGTTTTTATTCTAATATTTAAAAATATAATTTATATCTATTTACTCAAATAAAGAAAATAATATATAAAAATTTATTACCGATTGGGTCCCGCTAAACGCTCGACGCCATCGCCGCAGGCCGAGACAAAGATGGCGGGACGAGCTTGACTCCTACCGAAAAGACTGGTCGCAAAAGACAAAATATGTGAAAAACCGGCCAAGTGCGAGTCGGACTCGCCCATGAAGGGTTCCGTACCAGCAAGTAACATAATATAAAAGTTCTTGTAGTTCGTTGTAACTTTGTGAAAGGTAAATTGCGGTTTTCGATTTATGACGTATTAAAAAAAAACTACTTACTAGATCTCGTTCAAACCAATTTTCGGTGGAAGTTTACATGGTAATGTACATTATATATATTTTTTTAATTTTATCATTCTCTTATTTTAGAAGTTAGAGGGGGGGGGACACACATTTTACCACTTTGGAAGTGTCTCTCGCGCAAACTATTCAGTTCAGAAAAAAATGATATTAGAAACCTCAATATCATTTTTGAAGAACTATCCATAGATACCCCACACGTACAGGTTTGATGAAAAAAAAATTTTGGAGTTTCAGTTGTAAGTATGGGGAACCCCAAAATTTATTGTTTTTTTTCTATTTTTGTGTGAAAATCTTACTGCGGTTCACAGAATACATCTACTTACCAAGTTTCAACAGTATAGTTCTTATAGTTTCGGAAAAAAGTGGCTGTGACATACGGACGGACGGACAGACAGACAGACAGACAGACAGACAGACAGACATGACGAATCCATAAGGGTTCCGTTTTTGCCATTTGGCTACGGAACCCTAAAAAGGGAGAGGGAGGCCTTCGCTTTGCAGTGGGAAAATACAGGCTAGTTAGATTAGATACCAATGTATTGTTACAATTAAGATTTTTTACCTCTAGCGGTAAACTATTGGGTATCGAAATATAAGGAAACAACAACCTACATAAGTATCTCAAACACTGTATATTTATAAAAATAAATCAGCTCAACGTAACCACACTCGGTAGCCGTTACGGGTCTACCGCAATAAAAGGTGGAACCTTAAGAACTAATTTACCTTGTTACTTACATAAGCAACCCCACGTCGCGTCGCTTGGGATGGGTTTGTAGTTTATTGTAAGGAGATTAACTAACGTAACTTTCAATAATGTATTTCCCAACACAAGCGTTACGTGTCAATTACCCTTTTGTATTTCTCTCATATCTTATAACTTTCATAATCAAAAGAAAAGTGGAGTTCCTTTCCTTCATCACCTTATCAATGAATTCCCAACCTTATTTTATATTGAAATTGATCTCTTGTATCCCCCACTTGTCCCCAGCTTTCTAACTCGGAACAAGGCAAAACACTTCTTGGGAAGTCATTACAATCGGTGGGAGAGTGTCCAGTCTGGAGACGAGCTCTACAGAGTCGTTCGGGGTGGGGTGCGGCTCTTCCCCATTAGGGGGAACCGACCCAAACACTAATATTTAACATATTTAGGAAAAACGAAATTAGGTAGGTGACTATAGTTAAATTCTATTAGTATAAAAACTTTTTTACAAAAAAAAAAACCGACTTCAAAAAAAACACTACAAAGTGATAAATAACTTTAATTTCGGAAGTCGGTGTCGTTGATTCCGCATTTTCGTTTTTTGACACCGACTTCCGAAATTAAAGTTATTTATCACTATGTAGTGTTTTTTTTGAAGTCGGTTTTTTTTTTATAAAAAAGTTTTTATTTTTCACTTTTTAGTTGTACCTACCCCACAAAAAAGTAAACAAAAAGATCGTTAATGTAGACAATGTAGATAAATTTTTAGATTTTTGTTGATTTTTCAAAAACCGCTTGTCCGATTTCCATAAAATTTTCATGGGACCATTTGGGAAGTATACCCTTTCCAACAAAAAAAGAATTTTTCAAATCGGTTGGCAAACGACGGAGTTATGCGCGAACAAACATAAAAAAAAAAAAATACAAATTTTCGAATTGAGAACCTCCTCCTTTTTTAGAAGTCGGTTAAAAAAAGAAAGTGATAGAATCTTAGGACATCAAAAAATTAGGCCAAAAAGTCAGCATTACCCGTGGCATTACCATTCAACGTGGCAATGCTGCCAGCCTTTTAGGCACTTTTCCTGTTGACAGCGATGCGGATGAGTTTTTTTACGCCCTATTATCCTATATGTCCATGGAGTTTCTTGCCCGTTCTTCTCCATAGGTACCTACTCTTTGGAATGGGCAAATAGGTTCATCTTTCTGACTGACCGACCCCTTGATAATTCAAAAATGCCTGTAATTGGTTTAATTGAAATAAATGCTTTGAGCTTGAGTTTAATATTAAACACTAGCTGCGCCCCGCGGTTTTACCCGCATAAGTCTCGATCCCGTAGGAATATCGGGATAAAAAGTATCCTATGTCCTTTCCCGGGACTCAAACTATCTCTGTACCAAATTTCATCTAAATCGGTTCAGCGGTTTAGGCGTGAAAAGGTAACATACAGACAGACAGACAGAGTTACTTTCGAATTTATAATATTAGTATGGATACACACTACATCTGTATACATTATAATGATTATACTAAGGTAGATTTTTGTTTATAGATAAACGCAAAAGATACAATTTGTCAATCAACCGTTTAAACTTGAAAAACTCTACTGTTTACAACAACTAGTCGTTAAATAGCTATCTGTTTTCGGCTTCCGAAAACTAAAACTGCCTTTGACCGTAACGGCCGAAATCCGACAACGAAATTCAGTCAGACCCTCCAAAGTCGGTGTTGGTTTGACGCCGAAATACTTTGAAACATTGATCCGTGCTCAAAGAAAAGGCTCGGGCCAGAATTTCCTGTGACTTTCAAACTTTATACCTTGAACTTGTTTTCCGTAAACGGATAGCGTAAAATACTTTTAAGAGTTACGAAGGGGGTCAGCGGGATTGTGGTCAGCGGGATCGTCCGAAAGGGCTACCGCTGCCCCGGAACATAAAGGGCTAAGGAAGGAACACGGATGGGTTTTAGTCAGTAAGAGTCTGACACTCCCTTCCGCTCCACCCAGAGCGGGAGGGGTCATTTGATAATTTCCCATCCACAAATAATAATAATATTCCAAAACTATCACACAACGCCATCTAGTCCCAAGCTAAGCAGAGCTTGTGTTATGGGTACTAGACAACTGATAAACATACTTATATATTTCTAAATACATACATATTATAGATAAATTACACCCAGACACAGAACAAATGATCGTGCTCATCGCACAAACATTTGTCCTGGGTGGGAATCGAACCCACGACCTCCGGCATAGCAGTCAGGGTCACTAACCACTAGACCATCAGGCCTGTCAAACTGACAAAAAAAGGGTTACGACAAAAAAAGGGTTATTACTAAGCCTCAGCTGTCCGTCCGTCCGTCCGTCTGTCTGTCAGCGGGCTGTGTAAAAAAATCATCCGGTATTCCCGATGATTTTTTTACCGGTTCCAAATTTTTACAGAATGTTCTACCCATTAATATGAACAACTTTCACTATGAGACCAACTCTGAAATCACGAAAAAAAAATCAGCTGTTTCATACATTTTGGTCAAGTAGGTATTGAACTTTTGTATTAAACAGTTGGTTTTTTTTTTCGTGATTTTAAAGTTGTTCCCGTAGTGAAAGCTGTTCATATTCATGGGTAGAACAGCCCGTAAAAATTTGGAACCGATAAAAAAAATTCATCCGATATTTACCAATGAGTTTCTCAAATTCAACACCCTAAGTTGATGTATGTATGTTGTATGTATTTATTGTATTGTGTAAATGGTACACCACAGACTACCTACAGTATTTTGTCTGTCATTCCCCTTTTTAATCCATCCAAAGGTTGTCTTTAAAAGATCACTCTTAGCGATAAGACCGCCCATTGTGTCACCCATTGTAAAGTTTCTTTATTTATGTCTGTAATTTATATGGTGTACATAATAAAGAGTATTCTATTCTTTTCTAAGTTGATATTAACCAATAAGCATCTAACACCACCTTCTCTTCCAGGTTCTTCAGCACCAGAGGAGACGACAAATGACGAAGAGTTGGCATCTTTGAAGAATATTCTCCGTTTCCCTGAGGAAGTGGCTCTCAGGTTGACCGACACTGAATATCAACTCTTCTATCAGGTAAGGTTTTTATTAACCGACTTCAAAAAAGGAGGTTCTTTATTCGACCCGTATGTATGTATGTCTGTATATCCGCAATTTTCTCAAAAACTAGTGAACCAATTTTGATAATTCGTTCACTAATGTGATCTACATACTTTCAGAAAGGTTTTAGTATATAATACATCAGGTAATTATTCTTACGTACGAAGTTATATGCATAAATGTACTGCATGTCCGGCATTTCAATGCGAATTTTGATGATTCTTCTAGTTGGTGTCTTCAATTCTTCAATGCACAAGTGTTAATTGAATTTGTGTGGGGTACATTACAACTAAAAAGTGAAAAACAAAAACATTAAAAAAAAAAACAACCGACTTCAAAAAAAAAAACACTACAAGATGATAAATAACTTTAATTTCGGAAGTCGGTGTCAAAAAACGAAAATGCGGAACCAACGACACCGACTTCCGAAATTAAAGTTATTTATCACTTTGTAGTGTTTTTTTTGAAGTCGGTTGTTTTTTTTTTTTTTAAACGTTTTTATAAACTACTACATGCAACAGAGGAGCATTCCTGATGGTACGGAGCCGATCGTATGCGGCGGCATGCGATCGGCTGTCGCCGCATCCTTTCCGATCCGATGCGGTGCGAGCCGTTTTGTGGAAATCACCTTTATTTGGAAAAACCGGCCAAGTGCGAGTCTTACTCGCGCACCGAGGGTTCCGTATAAAAATTAGGGTTTTCGGAATTTTTCCTTTATATGTGCTATAAAACATTGCTTCATGCCAAATTACAAGATTCTGAGTTCACGGGAAGTACCCTGTAGGTTTTGATCTTGCGAGTGTCGAAAATTTGTGGCATAAACGGCTGTATCTTTTGATTGCGTTGGCTTAGAAGTTTGATTTTTTCTCAGCTCAAAGGGACAGTAGACCTGAGTATTTGATATAAATTCCAGCTTGATACCTCCACTCGTTCCTGAGAAAAAGGGTCTTAACAGACAGACAGACGGACGGACGGACAACAAAGTGATCCTATAAGGGTTCAGTTTTTTCCTTTCGAGGTTCGGAACCCTAAAAACGAATGATTTATCAGCCTAGGGTAATTTAGGAACAGGCACTTTGGTGTATTTTAGCAACGGAAGCCAATGGGAAACATTAGTCACCCCAGTGGCGTAACTATACCGTTTGGGGCCCGTGGCAAATTCAAGGGATGGGGCCCTCTCTCAATGTAAAGAAGTTCAACCAAGGTTACAGTTTTTTTTTTACTACCTCTTCTCCCGCGACTTTTCCGCGTAGATTTCATATTATACCCTACAAAATTTAACACCTGACTGCTTCGTTGGTCTAGTGGTCGCAAGCGCTACTGCTGAGCATGAGGTCCTGTCCAAAAAATTAGACAAACAATGGGGAAATGGTACAAAATGTTCGAAACCTGAATGATGTCCTTTGTTGCACATTTTCAAAAAAAGTTTGCATTTATAAACTTATGTTAGGATCCTCCTGTGCTCATGGCCCTCTCGGGCCAGGGGCCCCCTCTGGCTGGGGGCCTGTGGCATTTTGCCCCAATGCCACCCTATAGTTAGATAGTTACGCCTCTGAGTCACCCAAAACTTAGGACTCAAGCCCAACGCTTGATAGATTGAAAACCATTTTTCGCCTGTGATATATGCCCACCAGAATAAATCTTCAAATTATTGCCAATTCATCTCGCTCCTAAAAGATGCGGGAACGGTATTAGGTAACCTAACGACCCACTTCGATTGAAGTTTGAATAATTTATTCGGCTGGCTCGATGATATTTAGGAAAAGAGAATGAGGAAATGACAAAATCAAGTTTGGATGGATTGTGTGAAAGATGATATGGATAGGAGATAATGTTAATACTAAGATGATGACTAAGGCCGCGCCCATTGGCGGCACGGGATGGCAAGTTATTTTTAGGCGATGAATAAAAATATTACTTAATATTATGGAATTAAATTGAAATTTAAATGTTAACGGTCGTAAGTACAAAAACAATACCGCGGTATGCTCATGCTGTGTCGGCAGCCTTCGGAATGCTTCGGCATCCCTCGGAACGCTTTGGTAGTCTTCGGGATACCGCGGCAAGACAGCGCCCGCCCGCACCCCGACTATTGTGGTAAAAGCTAGGCGCGAGCACGGTGCCTAAGGACGCCTCGGCATGCCTAAAGCCACTTCGGTATGCTTAAGGACGTCGTGGCATAGTTGAGGATGCCATGGCATAGTTACCGCCATTGTACGCTTACATGTAGGGATGCCGAAGGATGGATACCGTGCCGCCAATGTGTAGCAGGCCTAATAGGTAATACGGGCTGGTGTCCACAACTCCACGTCAATGCGCTTATTTTATGTAGGGATAGGAAAATCTATTTATCCACCCCAGCTCCTCAAGAAAGGCCAGCAACGCCTTGATGTTACTGACCGTCTCACGTAGGGTACCTGAGTTACCGAAGTACTTTGCCCTGTACGTGGCGACCACTGGGCAGTTTAGAAGCACATGTGCCGCTGTCTCGTCGTCCTCCATCCAGGCCCTGCACAGCGGACTGTCTGTTACTCCTACGACAAAGAGGTGTTTATTAAATGACCCTTGGCCAGTTAAAGCTGATGTAACCAGCACGCAGACGCAGCAGAGATGATGATTAATAGAGATGTGACCACAGTCCAGACTTGCCAAGGGGTATCATGTTACTCAGTAACTGGGTTATGAAAGTCAAATAGGCAGTCGCTCCTTGTAGCATAATCAGCCTATAATGTTCCCACTGCTGGGACACAGGCTTCTTCTCGGTGAGAGGGAGTGGGCCATAATTCACCACGCGGGCCCAGTGCGGGTTAGGGAGTCTTCGATTTTTTGGTTCTAGGACATGCCGGTTCCCTCGCAATGTGGGAAACATTCACCGTTTTGAAACCAGTGGTGGTGAAATTAAATACACAAACTAAAATGCCCGCCTGGGTTCAAACTCACTACCTTTAACTCGTAAGTTGGAGACGATACTACTAGACCACCACTGCGCTATCGCTCCATGTGAAATATTGGTATTCAGCTGCATCTAGTAAGACTAGAATCTGACAGAGATACTATGGAAGAAATTGATGAGCCGCGGCGAGCCCAAATAAATTAAGAAATAACAGCCGCACTGGTCGATCGATCAGGTTAAGCTGCGCTTGCCGTGGTTGGTCCGTGGATGGGTGACCATCTTCACATACCGAGACCCCGCCGTGCCTCGGAAAGCACGTTAAGCTATTGATCCCGGCTGTCATTCGTGGATCTTTGACAGTCGTTACGGGTCGTCGGAAGCTCGAAAGTCTGACAACCAGTCTTACCAAAGGGTATCGTATTACCCAGTAACTGTGTTGTGGAGGTCAGATAGGCAGTCGCTCCATTTAAAATACTGGTATTCCGCTGCATCCGTTTAGACTGGAAGCCGACCCCAACATAGTTGGGAAAAGGCTACGTAGATGATTGGCATCAGGATAAAGATGATGATCTCGTGGTCACAAAGGCTACTACTGATCTTATTGTCCCGAGTTCGATCTCCAGGACGGACAAAGCATTATTGAATTTTTCCAACAAGAAATTCTCAACGTGAAAATAAGGGTACTCCCTTTCTTCCCATAAAATTGTTTGTCCGAAAATCGTTACACATAACACGTTTGCTATAAACTATGGCACTTTAGATAACGGATAAAAAAGATGTGTTCCCTATCTTTATTACCCGTAATCTAAAGTGCCAATAATAGAGAACCAAAAATATGTTAGACGTATTTTTGACAGATTGAAATAGATCTGCGGGGCAATTGCGTAACACATTATCAATCGGAATCGGTTTCATTTTGACAGTTCAACAACATTCATTGCGTTATTTACGTGTTGAGCAGACAAATTTCTCGAACTTATGAAACAATGGATTAGAAAGAAGATCGGCAGTATCAGTGTCGCTCTATTTCAGAAACGAGCCTAAACTAAATTATATGCATTTTGTAGATTAAGTAAAATAGTTTATTTTCCTGATTAAAGTTTTTTTTTATTTTGTGGGAAAAGAGAAAAAAATCATAAATAAATATTTTGTTAAATCAGAAGTAAAAGTAGCAATAACTAAACGAAAATAGCGGTGTTGAAAGTAATCATTGCCCTTTTCAGTAGAATAATACTTATTAGTAGAATATGAGTGTTGGCTGGATGGTTAAAAACTAACAATCGTTTTATAATAACATTATGAACACATTTTTTTCTTTTTATATTAATAGATATTAATGCGAT
The DNA here is from genome assembly GCA_945859645.1 of Amphipoea oculea. Classification (NCBI taxonomy): domain Eukaryota; kingdom Metazoa; phylum Arthropoda; class Insecta; order Lepidoptera; family Noctuidae; genus Amphipoea; species Amphipoea oculea. The sequence goes on along the minus strand of OX243891.1, from coordinate 8,928,850 downwards.
TGCAATATTCCAATCTCAACTATAAACTGTATTCTAAAATAATTAAAGAAAAAATAACATAATCGTTAGTTTTTACAGTTTGTACCTGGCAACATTAAACAATTCGCATTTCTAACAATTACTGTCATCCTGTGATCTGTCACAGTCGTCGTACGTATCCTTGCGATCTGTTTGCCGTCTGTTATTTGTTTACTTTCCAACTCATTAGTGTTTACTTGCATTGTTTATTCCGCGTTCAGACTTGTTGGGAATTAGCAAGTCATGCAAATAACCAAGTTGCACCTGAAAGACAAGTTGGACATCAAAATGTTTGTGTTTGATGTGGCCGTTCCATTCTAAGAAGCAGAAGTCGTTTAGTACTGAGAGAAAACAGTACTGATGAAGAACAACAACTTGCTGCAATCATTTCACATTGGATACAGCGCCGTCAAGTAAATATATTTTTTGTCTTTATAAAAATATTTTCTTATTACTTCTGTTGTTATAAATATTGATTGTATTAATTATTGTTTTAGCTTACTCCTACTGATGAAGCATGTGGACAATGTTGGCTACAAGCTCAAAGAATATTGCGTCGCAGCACTAACACCCAAAACACCCAATTTAACAGTGGTGCTTCAGAGGATATGGCTCCTCAACATGAGGAAATTGGAGATTGCTGTGTGAATTGTGACATACAGCTGCGGTCTGCAGAAAATAGGCGTATATATAGCTAATAGTTTATATGGCAGACCTGATCTCCCTCTGGAAAGACAAAATGCAATTGTCATCTGTGATGGCACCTATGTTTATGCCCAAAAAAGCTCAAATTATTCATTTCAAAAAGAGACTTATTCCCTCCATAAGTATCGAAATCTCATAAAGCCATTCTTGATTGTATGTTGCAATGGATACATCCTGGATGTTACAGGGCCATATCCTGCCACTACTAACGACTCGTCGAAGTCGATAATAATGTAGTATGGTAGCTGGGCTACGCGCGTCACCAGGATAATATAACTCCACCAGCACAATTCCTTGACCAAGTTTTACTCAGGCTAGATACATAATTGGTAAATAATAAATAGGTACCTGCCTATTAAATGTTTGTAAAAAGTCTTTGTTTCATTTTATAAAATAACATACTTATTACCTTACCTACCTACCTACCTACCTACCTTATTGCTGGACTTGGCATACATTGCTAGGGATACATATTATGTATAAATGCCCGTACGCAAAATACGCGCATTGACGTGGAGTTGCGGACACCAGCCCGTATTACCTATTACCTATGTATAAATGCCGTGCTTTAGGAGAAGCCTATGTATATTATATAATATATAGAGATGGCAAACAACTATATTTACGGTTAGGTTCGCCTGATGACCCAGCAACATTCAAAGGCATAACCTTTTCGTGTTGGTAACAACCTCCTTACACGTACATCCTATACTTTTCGCATCAAAGGAAAAGCGTTATTATACTATTATTATACTTAAAACATGTAAGTATGTGCATTGTATTCTAAAATGAATTAATCTGCTCAATAATCAATCATATCAATACACATTTCACAACATACATAACCTAACCTAAATGGTAAATCTTTAAAATGCTTTTCTGTCTAAACCCCATTACAAAAAAATATGCTATGATTACACTTTATGTTACTAGGCCTTAGATCCATCTCTTTCGAGTGTTTTCACTAATGCACGCGAAGTATAAAGGCGACACTCAAAGTACATGGGGTTTTGCCAATCTTCTTTGCTTCAAAATGATTCAGATTCCGATTGATAGTGTGTTACGCAATTAGGGTGCAGAGAGGCATATCTCGTAATTTCAAGAACGTTCACAGTCTGATCTCAGTCTCAATCTGTCAAAAATACCTCTAATTTCCCGACATTTTTGACTAAGTTTTGTCATTGACTGTCGAGATGAGACTGCAACTAGATTTTGAACATTTTTAATTACGGGAATCAGCCTCCAGACTGTAAACGTTCTTAAAATTACGAGAATTGCCCCTCGAGAATGTTTTTAGGGTTCCGTACCCAAAGGGTAAAAACGGGACCCTAATACCCTATTACTAAGACTCCACTGTCCGTCTGTCTGTCACCAGGCTATATCTCATGAACCGTGATAGCAAGACAGTTGAAATTTTCACAGATGATGTATTTCTGTTGCCGCTATAACAACAAATACTAAAAACAGAATAAAATAAATATTTAAGGGGGGCTCCCATACAATAAACGTGATTTTTTTTGCCGTTATTTGTATGTAGTGTTACCACCGTACTATTTTACGGTGCTACTGAACCCTTTGTGTGCGAGTCCGACTCGCACTTGGCCGGTTTTTAACCGACTTAAAAAAAAAGGAGGTTCTGTCTTCGACCCGTATGTATGTTTGTATGTCCGCGATTTTCTCAAAAACTAATGAACCAATTTTAATAATTCTTTCACTAATGTGATCTACATGGAAGGTTTTAGTATATAATGCATTAGGTAAATAATCTTATGTACGAAGTCATATGCATTAATGTATTGCATCTCCGGCATTTCTATGCGAATTTTGATGATTCTTCTAGTCGGTGTCTTTAATTCACTAGTGTTAATTGAATTTGCGTGGGGAAGGCACAACTAAAAAGTGAATACAAAATTTTTTTTACAAAAAAAAAAGCAACCGACTTAAAAAAAAAAACACTACAAAGTGATACATAACAGTAATTTCGGAAGTTGGTGTCAAAAAACGAAAATGCGGAACCAAGGACACCGACTTCCGAAATTAAAGTTATTTATAAATTTTACAGTGTTTTTTTTGCAGTCGGGTGTTTTTATTGTAATTTTTTTTTTTTACTTCTAAAGTATTATATGAAGTCCTTTCTTTTATTTAATTGAAACCAAACAATCTATGAGTTACTTACACATGTTTCTACTTTCTGTAAAGCCGGGACGTGTCGTGTTTCCGGATTCTAAAACGAATTAGAGCATGAAGATATCTTACAAGTTACCTACATTTTATAACGACGACGAATAAATACACAAACTACAGTCAACAAAACAGATCAGTATGCAGGATCGTCGGATATAGTTGAAGTTTAGTAAGAAACCGATGAATGTTGTCGAAGAGAATTTAATTTTATTAATAGAAAACAAACAGCTTAATTATCAAATCAAATTTCAGTCGACAACATCCATCGGTTTCTTACTAAACTTCAACTATATCCGACGATCCTGCATACTTATCTCTTTTGTTGACTGTACTGTAATACCTATATCTATTATAATGATAAAATAATCATCATCAACATCATCTGCCTAGCCTTTTCCCAACTATGTTGGGGTCGGCTTCCAGTCTAACCGGATGCAGCTGAATACCAGTATTTTACATGGAGCGACTGCCTCTCTGACTTCCACAACCCCAGCGGCGGATTTACACATTTGCCGCCAGTAGGCTATTAAAATTATGCCGCCCCTACCGACCTCTACAATAATGTCCCATGTCTTTTGTATACTGCTTCGCCTTTTCTTCAAAATACTTAAAAAGTTCTCGTTCATCGGCTACGAAAAACTTGCAAAGAGATTTGTAAAGGTCGGCAACTATGATAAACTCAAACTCAAAGCATTTATTTCAATTAAACCATTACAGGCACTTTTGAATTGTCAAAATTAAGTAGTCGGTCAGTTAGTCAGAAAGTTGAAGCTAGTCGCCCATTCCAAAGCGTAGATCTCTATGGAGAAGAACGGGCAAGAAACTCCATGGACATTCTTTTAAATCAAGATATTACAAAATCCTGGGTACATTATTCGTGTTGCTTCTATATGTGAGAACAATGTAAAAAAAACACACAAATGAAGAAACAATACAAGAAATAAGATTAAAAATAAGCCTTGGCAGTTAAGAGATGACCAGTCTCAACCGACGGCGTCCGTTCACGAACATGACGCATGGATCAGCACCATCCAGCTCAACCATTTTGTAGGGAACCGAATGATCCAACACACGCGCCACCATCAGTGAGACATTCTACGGTAGAAGCCTGAACTTGAGCATTCACTTTGTTTATTCTTCCAAAAAACATTGGTAGGTACCGCAAAACGGGGCTACTTTGACTTCCAGGGTTACTTTGACAGACTTTGGAGCTACTTTAACATAGCGCCAAAATCGGTTTTCACGTGTGCTCAGCAAGTGTGCGTGACCTCGAGTAATATTGCGCGAGGCGCGGGGTGTGGGGAACGCGTCATAGCGTTGTGATCGGCCTGGTCAAAGTAGCCCCGTTTTACTGTATATAAATATGAATATTTTTAATTTCAGTAAGACATTTAAAATAATGTTAGCCAAAAATGTGCCGCCCTTAAAATCTACCGCCCTAGGCTCAGCCTACTCAGCCTATTGGTAAATCCGCCTCTGCACAACCCAGTTACTGGGTAATGCGATACCCTTTGGTAAGACTGGTTGTCAGACTTTCGGGCTTCTGACGACCCGTAACGACTGTCAAAGATTTATGAATTATAGCAGGGACAGATGACTTTTTATGGCACAACGAATTGGAATCTCAAATTGACTCAATAATCTTTTGTCGACTGAGAGCGCTAAAATAACGCTTCCGCCATTTTCCTTTAACAGTAATAAAATGCAAATGGCGTTTCTTTATTCCTGTCTTGTCTGGTGCAATAAATTATATTAAAGTGATGTCGTCAGAAGCCGTTGCAAAATAATATAAAGCGCAATGGTCGATCGAGGAATAAATTACGGTTGCCGCGGTCGTGTTGTGGATGGGTGACCGTGCAATCGAAGTCAAAGCATTTATTTCAAATTGGTTCCCAGGTATGGTGTATATAATAAAGAGTATTCTATTCTATTCCATTCTATGAACCAATACAGAATGTTTAAAATGTCAATTACATTTTAGTGTGTGTGCCCCACAATTAAGAAACTCACTAAATTATCATACCTAACAAAAAACAAAATCTTCATACAAACACACGCGGCAGTAGGCAGTCGCCGGACGTCCTACTCGGCTCCCGTACTATTCGCACATTGTCATTGGTCTTTACTCGTTCAAGTTTAAATACGACAAAATTAAAAATACGTACGTCTCACGCGTAATACCATGACGTTCGACCTTCGCAATTTATCACCGTTAAGAAGGCATGTCTACTCAAATAACCACACTTTTGACCTCACTTTTTTGTCTGATTAGTGGCCGCGTTTGCCTAGACTAGACCCGGCCTAGTGCCTACCTATTCTGAAAACCAATGCACGCCACTGGTTAGATTTTCTCCAAATAAACAAAACAAGCCAGTATTTTCCAGTAGATATTAATTTTCAAAACAATCACGAAGTTATGATGACAATGGCTTGTCTGCGTACAAATTTAGACTGGGTCGATATTTAAGGGACCTCGCTCACAACGCACGACCACGACCAGCGGTCGCACTAACCAGATAATTGCGTAATACATTGACAGTAGGAATAGCTCATTTTGACAATTCAAAAACATCCACCACGTCATTTACGTTCTTGAACAGATAAATTATTGTTTCGCTGTAACTTCTTTTATTCATCTGTGATTGTATACAGGGTGTTACGGAAAGGGTATATCAATACAAACGGGTTGAAGAGTGTATCTGGTACAAAATTTCAGCTCAATCAAAAGCATTAACTTTGAAAATGCTTAATATTTTTTTATTTCGATAGTTTATTAAATTGAAATCATAACAAACGTGTCACCGCACTACGAGGTTCATTATCCATTATCTGTAGTGTGTCTGTGCGCCTAGTACACGCACATCACGCCGCCGCGCGCCAGTGCAGCGCCGTGATGTCGAAATAAAAAAATATTAAGCATTTTCAAAGTTAATGCTTTTGAGCTGAAATTTTGTACAGAGATTCTAGACCAGATACACTCTTCAACCCGTTTGTATTGATATACCCTTTCCGTAACACCCTGGTGATATTTACATAATATAAGCTAACATACAAACTATACAAAAATAAACAAAATAGTCATAGGGCATCAAAGAATTCGTCCGCATCGCTGTCAACGGGAACAGTGCCCAAAAGGCTAGCAGCATTGCCACGTTGTATGGCAATGCTAATTCTTTGGCCAAGAAATAGGTTAGCCCTCTGGTCACGTGAAGAGTCGACTAACCGCTTGGCGATATCTCAAAAAACCAAGTGGGCACTCGGACCCTAGTGTTTTAACCCCAAAAGGCTCGAACATATAACTCCAAATCAGGTTGCAATATTTTCGCCCTTTGAGGTTTTCTGCACCTGCAGCAGCCACCCCAGCACAGCCCACCATGCTAGGAAGATGGGATGGCGCAAGGGTGTCGACACATGTTGTTAAATTATTCGAACAAATGAAGCAATGGATTATTAATATCCTTCAAAATTATTCAGGGTGCAGAACTATAGAAAACTCGCTCGCTCCTCGCTTAGTGCGGCCGTCCGCACCTTGGTCGGAGCATCTGCGACCACAACCACGGCCAGTCATGGCCGCGACCGCGTACAGTGAGCGAGGTCCCTTAAACTGGTCGGCTAAGTCGGTCACAGTGTGTTTTAAATCTATTCTGGTCGCATATTGTCGCGGCACTGGCAAATTGGTCTAGTTTCTAGTTTGAGGAGAATTTATGACTGTTTTTTGTGAACATTGTGTTCGGATAACACCTACATTGTAACCCTCTTACTAATAAACGTTGTATAGCGTCTGTATAGTTACACAACGCTTTGTTTTCTTCTTTCGAAAGTCAAATTACTGACGACTGAAAGAGAGAAATCGGTGTATAACTATTCATCTATTAAAATACATCACACTAATATTATAAAGGCGGAAGTTTGTGAGTGTGTGTGTTTATGTGTTTGTTACTTATTCACGCTCAAACGACCAGACCAATTTTGATAAAATTTTGTATGGAGGTAGCTGACACCCTGGATTAACATATAGGCTACTTTTTATCCCGATATTCCCACGGGATCGACATTTAAGCGGATGAAACCGCGGGGCGCAGCTAGTTTATTACTAAGGGGATTATTGTATAAGATAAATAAGCTTTCATTCCCAACTAGCTTCAGCCCGCGACTTCGTCCGCGTGAAATTTCTTGTACTGTCGACCCACCCCGTCACATCATCTGCCCACGCGAAATAAATAAAGTCAAAAAGAACTGATTTTTTTTTTGCCTTTTACTCGGCTCCTAAGGGTTTTAGCGTGATGTTAAATAGCCTATAGCCTTCCTCAAGAATTGGGCTATCAATCGCAAAAAGAAATGTTCAAATTCGATTTTGGTACCTATCGTTTTCCCTGTAACTGGGTTGCACTGAAAAAAATGCACTCCAATCAAGTGACTTTTTAGCTTGATTGACGATATCTTGTTTAGATTAATCAAAATCTTAGTTAAGTTGATCATCACGACATGATTGCAGCAATACCAGTTCAAATGATTGAACGCTCAAACAAGTTTCTTGATTACCCTTAACATGACATCATTGTAGAAGAGTTAATACAACAATCTAAGTTAGTTGTGACAATCAAGTAACTTGATCAACTTGATTGCTGCAAATAGGTTTTGTGATAACTCCAATCATGATCCCGTTTCAAATCTCAATCAAATAAAAGTAGTAGCGGTGATCATTGTGCTTGATAGGCTCAGATGCAAACAAGTTACTTAGTCAATCTAAACAAAATCTTGATTGTGGCAACTACTTATTTTCAGTGTCAGATAGGCAGTCGCTCCATGTAAATAAAAACTTTTTTACAAAAAAAACAACCGACTTCAAAAAAAATAACACTACAAAATGATAAATAATTTTAATTTCAGAAGTCGGTGTCGTTGGTTCCGCATTTTCGTTTTTTGACACCGACTTCCGAAATTAAAGTTATTTATCATTTTGTAGTGTTTTTTTTTTGAAGTCGGTTGTTTTTTTTTGTAAAACAGTTTTTATTTTTTACTTTTTAGTTGTACCTACCCCACACAAATTTAATTAACACTAGTGCATTGAAGAATTGAAGACACCGACTAGAAGAATCATCAAAATTCGCATAGAAATGCCGGAGAGGCAGTACATTTATGTACATTACTTCGTACATAAGAATAATTACCTAATGTTTTATATACTAAAACCTTCCTGAAAATATGTAGATCACATTAATGAAAGTATTATCAAAATCGGTTCATTATTTTTTGAGAAAATCGCGGACTTACAAACATACATACATACATACATACATACGGGTCGAATACAGAACCTCCTTTTTTGAAGTCGGTTAAATACTGGTATTTAGCTGCATCCAGTTAGACTGGAAGCCGACCCCAACATAGTTGGGAAAAAGCTAGGCAAATTGATAGATTGATACTGCATTTGTATTCGAAAATTCAATGACACGGACGTGTGATCCATCAATGCTTGTCAAATTTCACCGTATGCAGCTTTGTGTTGCTTATAAAGGGTGTTACCTGAACCGGGTTTTATCATTTGCATTATTGCATTATATTTGCATACCTATGGATTGAATTTGGATCTCCAAATAGTTTAGTTTGGAGTGTATTGTCATCTAAAATTCTGAAAAGAGTGAATAGGTATTTATTTATTTAGGTTAGCCTACAATTGTTTACACTTTACATTTCATTTAAGAGTACACGATATACAGTTATAGGAAAAAAAACTTAAATGATGAATTATTGAATTATTAATATTGACATTTAATCATTTTTGACATTATCAATAATTCTGACTTGTTTAGATTTTTCTTCTTAATTTTATTTTTTGACATTTATAACTAAATAATTCTCCATTTAACTCCATTTAAGCGTGGCAGATACGTTATAATCAAAATCAAATCAAGAGTCATTAATTCAAATTAGGCTGAGCGCTGACACTTTTTAAACGTCAGAGTTATACAGGGTGTTACGGAAAGGGTATATCAATACAAACGGGTTGAAGAGTGTATCTGGTCTAAAATCTCTGTACAAAATTTCAGCTCAAAAGCTGTAACTTTGAAAATGCTTAATATTTTTTTATTTCGATAGTTTATTAAATTGAAATCATAACAAACGTGTCACCGCACTACGAGGGTCATTATCCATTATCTGTATTGTGTCTGTGCGCCTAGTACACGCACATCACGCCGCCGCGCGCCAGTACAGCGCCGTGATGTCGAAATAAAAAAATATTAAGCATTTTCAAAGTTAATGCTTTTGAGCTGAAATTTTGTACAGAGATTCTAGACCAGATACACTCTTCAACCCGTTTGTATTGATATACCCTTTCCGTAACACCCTGTATAAGACAGTCCCCCAATGTGGTGTTATGTTATATTATGATAACGCGAGGTCGTTAGCTAGATTCAAACCTGTTGAACTTTATCCACAAAACGGAATAATTGATAGGCTCCAGAAACTAATCACGAAGCATTTAAATTTGGCCTTTACCAAAAAAGATTAAAGTCTGATTTTTAAAAGAGTGTCAAGGGAGTTCCTTGAACTTTCTTCTCCATAGGTACCTACGCTTTGAAATGGGCAACTAGCTTCATCTTTCTGATTGACCGACCTCTTGAAGATTCAAAAGTGCCTGTAATTGGTTTAACCGGTCAAGCGGCGCGCGTCGCCGATCGGTGACGAAACAATAGAAAATCAATTGTGTCTCATTAGCGGAGCTTGACAGATTAATTGAAATAAATGCTTTGAGTTTGAGTTTGAAAAACTGTCTTCAAGATAGGTTCTCAATTCCGATGTTTAAATTTTTTTTTCAATCACCTGATAACATTATTCGAGGAGTAATTTTGACAGTTACTTCGTACAAAAACTGTCAACCAAAAATTTTATTCCTCGAATAAAATTTATCTGGCGATGGAAAAATTAGCCCTAAGGCTATTAGTTAAACCAGAAATAGTTATACAAACCAGTGTAACTATTTCTGGTTTGGTTTGTGCGAAATCGATTGAAAAACTAATAACAATGTAGTCACTTTTCGCCTTCAAACCTACCTTTTTACTTCTTGCGGGTGTCATGAAGAGCCGCTAAAGGATTATTCTACGGCAAATATTTAACTGATCCTCTAAAAGATTTATTGACCTTCTAATGTTGAACACTTTTTTAAATTAATGACATTCTAAAAAAAAATTTTGTACTCTTTCCTCCATAATATCATTAATCGAGGGTGTAATAAGTATAGTTCACCCCTGCCTTACCCTTTGGGGTTAACAGGCGTGATGTCATTTGTATGTAAATATAAATTCCTGGAAATATTGCTCATCATGTTTCCTAGTACAGTCTGTTATAGCAATTATCTGACCCCTTAAAAATTAAACGAATTTGAACCTTCTGCTTGTTAGCAGTAAGCTTATCGAACTAGAACAGTTCAACGTCTACGATTAATAAAACAGTTATTCGAATTTGATATTTAACACGCAGTGTTAAGGTAGGTATGATCTTGAATATTGTTCTAACTTGTAATATATTTTTGCTAATTTCAACGACAATCACCATGTTCGTGTGGTCTAGTGGTAGCTGCAGTGAGCTGACAAGAGCGTGGTTGCGAGTTCGAAACCGACATATTTTCTGCTGCGCATTTTGTTTTATAATATTTTTTTTTTAAGTTATAAATAATAAATTATAACTTTAGCAACAAAAAAAAAGGTGAACGAAAATAAAAAAACGATAATGATGGTAAAAACGATTTTATTTTATAAAAAAAATTATTATAAGAATAACGTAAATGATATAACAGTTACTAATAACGTTGTTACATACTTCACAGAGTTTAATGTAGTGAATCAACATGTTATAATATTTAGAAATATATAGGTATGTATTTCTATTTCATAACAATAACATCACCACATTAAATATCGTTGAACTAAATAAAATAGCATTATACGTTGATGTTTTACCTACTAGGTATACTATATATCAATTTGTTTTGTAAGTATGTAGTTATGTTTAGTTATAAATAAGGTTTAGACAAAGACTTCTCGTCGGTAAATATGACAACATAATCTTCCCAATTAAAATCGAGATATTCTTGGGCAAAGCGAACCCTGGCTTGGCGATGTGCAGCAGTCAGTTAAATTTTACGTGCTGGCTTGTATTGTTTCAGTCCAGCAACATGCAAATGTTTTCTGGCCGTCTGAACAGAAACATTATACTGCATTGAGTAGGCAAAAATGGGTGTTCAGTATGCCTTCTAACAATTGCTTGATGATGTTCTGACACAGGAGTAACATTGCAGGTTTTGGTTCAGGACGATCCTTTTAAATATTCCCTGTCTCTTCAAAACGTGTTAGCCACAGTCTGACTGTATTTCTCTGAAACAACACTATAAGCATAATTTTAATAACCCGGTAATCATAATTTTTCGAATAAGTTTGCAAAAATACCTTTAGATAAACCACATTAGACCTATAAATGATCTCATAATGAAACAGTTAATTTTCTATTATTCTATACAGACGTTTTTAAGCCAACTAACGAATTAAGGAAGTATAAAAAAGAATACACTTACCGCTATATTAAGTTTCCTAGCAATCGCTTTAATACCAACATTCTCCTTATGCAAATACAATATTTTGTATTTTAAATAATCACTCAACTGAGACATGACGATTAAACTATCAAAACCGATAATAATAATTAATGAAAAGGCGTGAATTTTCGCAACTTAGTAAGGCAATATAAAAATGTTCGTGCGTATTCACTGCTATTTGTGCATAGAATGTCTTGTTCAATTTATTCTTCTACCCCATATTCCTAAAATCATTTCAATAGCAGTTTTTGTTGAATACGCATATTGACGTCGAACTACCCACTTATTGAAAAAGGAGAAACGTTTATCGTTTATCAACTTAATTGATATGCTTGTTCTTTACAATAATGCAAGAAATACTTAACGAACAATTTATATATTGAAAACAAAATTAAACATGAGACTAGATTTGAACTCGCATCTTGCACGTCTCAGCCTTACGCATGAACCACGACACCAGATTAACTTGAGTAAGATAGATGAAATAAGGTATTAGTAGCAATGACACAAATTATCACAACATTAACCTAACCTTTAAGTCTTGCTGATTAAAAATGAAAATTGCGTAACAAATACCCGTACATAGTAAATGAGGTAACACCAACATCTTAAAGCTCAAATTTGCGTATCAAAATTATTTATTGTTTCTGTTCATCGAGTAGTGTTAGTCCGATTAACTCATACATATTGAATAACCTTTAATGTTATGAGAGGAGGGTGCAAAATCGAGTAATTTTTAGGGGGGTTAGCTAATTGATATAAGCCAGTGTACATTCAATATTTTCGAAATTCCTAGTAAAAGCTACTCTTAATGAAATTCCGCATATTCCTAGCCTTTTCCCGACTAGGTTGGGGTCGGCTTCTAGTCTAACTGGATACAGCCGAAAACCAGTATTTTACATAGAGCGACGGCCTATTCAGATAGGCCGTCGCTCTATGTAAAATACTGGTTTTCGGTTTTGGAAATAAAAAAATATTAAGCATTTTCAAAGTTAATGCTTTTGAGCTGAAATTTTGTACAGAGATTCTAGACCAGATACACTCTTCAACCCGTTTGTATTGATATACCCTTTCCGTAACATTCTGTATACAAGTGGCCCCAAGTATACGCAGCTGCGCCTGAATAGTTCTATCCTAGATACAAGCTACATAAGTACACAAGTACTTCGCTTTCCACGTTCAAACTACCCTATCAGGGAACATATTCCCATAAATAATAATTTACGACCCAACTTCGAAAGGTTTATTAACGTTATCCTACTGAACTTCCTGCACAGTGGCCCTACCACAGTAATCCTATTTCCTTCGTTCAAAAGGTCGACAATTCACAATCGATTCAATGGTAAAACGAATAATAAAACTTATACACGCTTATCGCGATGTTATTGGGTTTTTACATTGGGAATTTCTTAGGCCTGGAGTTTGGAAGTTGACGGTGTGATACCCCCGGGTCTTTAAAAGCACGTAAAGAGGACTACATGACCTAAAGTGCGGTCACTGTCGGCCTGCATAGAAAAGAAAGAGAAGCGCGATGACACAACGCTGGTAATTTATTGCAAAATATGAAGCAATTATCAATTTACGAAAAATCTATTATTTGGACTAAAAAATTAAAACTTAAGTTTTAGTATGTTGCTTGTAGAATAATCTGTCAAAAAATCATAATGATTGTATGTTTATTAGTATGTTTTTTATTGTAAAAAGAAAGTTTTTTTTTATTTTTTTTTTGAAGTGAAAACTTCTTTAGCGGCGTTGAACACTTTTTGTAATGGGTAAAAAATGTTAAACTCGCGTCAGGGCATCGCGTCAGGACACGTGACCGTCAGGAGAGATTTCCCCCCCCCCATCTCTTTCTACGGCGGCGCCGCCAACCGAAGTGAACCAAGTGAGACACGACAAAGATGGCCGAACAAAATGACATTTGACGTACAAATGTTTGAAAAGTCAGTTTCGTAAACAATAGTACTTCGAGGAGCCGCAGTTGTATTTAATTTATTTTGAACTTCTGTTTAACCAATTTAGTTTATTATTATATACCTACCTACAATACAAAATAGAAGCGACGAAAAATATAACGAAGCACATTATAGCAACAAGAAATACTGTGGGACATTGTGGGCTGCTTTTGTGTGAAAACAATGCTTCCGTGTCGACCACGGAAGTTTACACCCTGCAGGGAGATGCTCCAGTAGGGTGTGGCTGTGAAGCTATGTTGCAAAACATGCTCCACGTCCTATCCTGCCTTATTTGTCCTACCCAAAACATGCAGTCAAAGTGACCTCTGCGCTGCCACCGACGACAACGTGGAAGTGGCAATATTTTGAGTCAACAAGATCTAAAGTAAAAGAGAAGAAATTTAGGGAGTAGTTCATTAATAAAAAGTTTGTATACAAATATCAGTTTATTTTTATAATACTTGTACGCACCGGGACTTACAGCTTAGTACGGCTGTTATTCCAAATGCATACAGTGTGGCTAAGTTTGTAACAATTGAGCCCGGTATCTATGGTTACCTCACCCTACTGATTATAAACCTACAGACACTACTTAACACCCTAGTTATCCTAACACCCTAACCTATCATACAAGCCTACGGGAGACCTACGGGAACAGACAGAATTTGGGTAGGAATAGGGGTTTGTGTACGTCGTGCAATGTGTACACAGGAAATAGTTTTGTCATTGCCGGTCCCACAGACTCATAGAACTGGTAATGGCTAAAGGTGTCTTGGCCATAGTGAGAGGAATTATGGAAGATGAATCAAACTCTACTCCAGCTTGATGACTAATTTATTCATTTACTAATTACTAATTTATGTGGAACGAATGTATGTCGCTCTTGATGCTGACGCTGGCGTATATAACTCTTGCCTGTTCACGGCTGAACAATACTCTAAACTCTAATTTGGCTTCTAAAACTTGTGCAAGCAGAACAACATTTTTAAAATGTTTGCTTTTCATTTGCCATCTGTGCCATCTCTTCTGTAGGCCGTTTCATTTTCTGCTATTCGTAGTGAAGCACCATCCTTACTAGTCCTATTGACCTGAAATACAAAACTAATGTTATAAATTCTTTCTCTTCATTATCTTATTTATACTGATTTAATTAATCAGTAGCGGCATCAAAATAACAGTCATTATTATTCTTATGGTGGGTTTTTTTTTTTGTTACAATGAGTTTTGTACAGGCAAACGAAGTTCTTCGTAAAATTGTAAATTGGATAGGCACCTAATTCGTAAATCATGCCAGGCTGCCCCTGTTTAGCGTTAGTGCTTGTGTCAGTGTTTTTATTTTCTATTATGGAGACCTCTCCCTGACCAATTCTTCCAAAAAATCTAAGGATTAGAAGCAAAAGCAAGCATAAGTATAAGAAATTGAGAATGTTTACAAAACATAACTTACTTTGAACACATTTTAGCTGTAACAGTAGGTACACACCTTATCCTCCTCCAACCAATATTCAATTCTTTGCCCTTTATTGCAACTAGTCTCCGGTCTTAATTTCATTTATTTTAAATACAAAAAAAAATATTCAAAAGTTTTTTAGTTTGACACATACAATATCAAATTCATTCATTGACATATTCATATTGTTTCCATGACGACCATGACGTTGTCGCGTCCGCGTCAAAACTGTTGAAACTGTAGACAATAAATTAGTTTTTCATACGTAATAATGTCTATGGACACAAATATTCGGTTCGTAGACAGATAGATATTCTCGTATGCCGATTTAAGTGTTGGCCAATTTGTTGGATGACTTCATTATAATGGCAACATTTAGAAGTTGTAGGACATTCTAGTTATAGAACGTTTATGAAGCGTTTATGAATACAAAATTTTATCGAATGTTTTAAAGGCCTATTGAGCATTTTAACTAAGGAATGGAAACCTTCAATAGGCTTTTTATATGAATAAGACCGAAAGTGTTTAAAATATGGAAATTGAACAAAGTGCATCTATTAATGAAAAAAGTGACGCAGAAATATTGAAAAAAAAATGAGTAATATTAATTAAATTAATAATTGATTTATTTTAACGTTAATATTCAAGTTTTCACTTCTGCCGGCACTCCCGGAGTGCAACCCGTCTTTTTTTTTTATTGCTAAATGGGCGCACTCTTGACCCCGATCACGCCTGATGGAAAGCGATAGATGAGGTCTATGATGGAACGAGCGTGCCCAGAAGATGCCTGTTCACTCTTGATTTGAAGGCAGACGGGTTAAATGTGGGAGGGAACACAGATGCCGGCAGAGAGTTTTACACTTTGGCTGTGCGCATAATAAAAGTGGAGGAGAAGCGCCGAGTACGACTCATCGGGATATCAGCCAAGTGCGGATGGTACGCTGCAGTACATCTGGTTGTCCGGTGGTGGTTTTAGAGGTATCTTCATGATTTTTTTCTATCGTACCAAATAAGTTGTATTATGTTTTCAACACACTATCTACCTAGCATATATCCTGAAGAAAATCATATATTTTTTTGATTTTGTTTACGGTAGTCGATCATATACTTTTATTGTTTCTAAAACTTGCGTTTTTTTCGATTAGGTCCTGTAATCCCTTAAGCCGTTGGTCCCTCTCTCCGGTCGTGTCGGCTTGCCGTCCCATCGGACTATGAGAGTGAGGGAAGAGAGAATGCACCTGTGTCTGCGCACACACTTGTGCACTATAATGTCTCCCGCGCCGAAGACTGGTCTCCATAGCCAAAGCCAAAATTCGATCTGGAGGACTTTATTTTTTATTTATTGCTGAATGGGCCCGCTCTTAACCTAGATCACGCCAGATGGAAGCGATGGATGAGGTCTATGATGGATCGAGCGTGCCCAGAAGATGCCTAAGGCAGTGGAACTTCCACGCATCGACGAAACACAGCAGGCTGCTTGACTCCGGTGGGAGGGTGGTCGCAAGCCAGGCGGTCGTTAGCCCTACCACTGCAAGGGAAGAATTGGCCAGTCAAATAAGGTGTTGGGTGTGACTGTCCAGGTTGCACTTCTACCCACAGCGGCAGCGAATACCGCTCAGGTCGCTCTAGCCGTGGAACTTTGTACTAAATACCTGAACGAAACCCACGCGGTATGTAACTCTACAAAAAAAAAAAAACAGGAATGAAATTATCCTAATGGAAAAGAACCGGAGTTACCGACATAGCTTGCAGAGTAAGCAAACTGAAGTGGCAGTGGGCTGGCCATGTCTGTCGAAGGACCAATGGCCGGTGGAGCAGGCGAGTCCTGGAGTGGAGACCGCGTACCGGCAAGCGTAGTGTGGGACGCCCCCCAGCTAGATGGATGGACGAACAGGTGGCTGGGGTAGAATGGATGCGGAAGGCGGAGGACAGGGTGCTGTAGCGAAGTCTGGGAGAGACCTATGTCCAGCAGTGGACTGCGATAGGCTGAGTTGATTGATTGTAGACTAATGTACCTCTACCCACAGCGGCAGCGAATACCGCTTAGGTTTAAATGGACCTTTATGTGTGTACACCAAAGTGCTTCGATGAGAACTTTTGTGGTAATCTCTTAATAAAATGTAGAATGGCAAATACTTCTTTACGAGTCGATGTTTCTGTTGACGTTTTATGTTTGAAAGAGGCAATCCGTATTCATAAACTTTTTATGGCTAACATTGTGTTGTTACTCGTAAAAATTTCTTGTCACTTTAAGAGACCTTTTTTACTTCAGTCTGACCCAGAGGATTAGTGTTAGTCCAGCGTTTTGACACCCATCTTTGGCAGGATTTTTCGCAATTAGCAAGAAACTTGGGTATTACCCCTCTTGGCATAAAATTGTAAGGCATAATATAGTTTGGCATAACGTTTTCGCATAACTTTTATTTGCATAATAACACCTATTGCTGCAAAATTATGCTAAACCAGAAACTTGAGGGGTAATTCCCGTAATAAAAAACGTTCAAAATCTATTCGCAGTCTCATCTCGTCGACAAACAAATGTCTAAATGTAGGGAAATTAGAGGTAATTTTTTGATAGATTGAGACTGAGATCAGACTGTGAACGTTCTTAAAATTATGAGAGTTGAAAATTGTGAATTTGAATTATAAAATTTCGGCAAGTATTTGACATTGATTGTCGCTGAAATGAGATTGTGACTACATTTTGAACGTTATTAATTACGAGAATTGACTATCATAATTATGTTAAGTATCTACCCTTCCTCAAGAATTGGGCTAGCAAATGACAGCCTCCCGGTTCTCATTCGTAGGCCAACGTACGAATACGTAATTTTGGGATGAATGAAGAAGCCTCCTCGTGTAGCGCAGTTTGTTCCGCCAGTTACTCAACTGAACGCTCGCGCTCGGCGCATCCTGGACAGTCACACCCAACACCTTATTTGACTGGCCAATTCTCCCTTGCGGTGGTAGGGCTAACGCCCACCTGTTTTGCAACCACCCTCCCACCGGAGTCCGGCGTCAAGCAGCCTGCTGTGTTTCGTCGATACGTGGGTGTTCCAGTGCCTTAGGTATCTTCTGGGCACGCTCGTTCCATCGTAGACCTCATCCATCGCTTTCCATCAGGCGTGATCGAGGTCAAGAGCGAGCCCAACCAGCAATAAAAAAAAACATTAAAAATTCTCTGCAGGCGCTTGACTAAGGTTGGAAAGGAACTTTACATTACAGGTTTTCTCACAGTATTTTCATCGAAAGTAGTTTTTATACAGTTCAAAAGTCAACAACCCTTTAGCTGCAAGGCTATCGGTATCTTCTTGTGATCGGGTCACGGAAATCAGATAGTCTTTTGTTAAAGCTATCGTAGTTGATTCTAGGACATGCTGGTTTCCTCACGATGTTTTTTCCATGACCGTTTTGTTTATTTTTTTTCGTATTAACTTGAACGAGTAAAGACCAATGACAATGTGCGAATAGTACGGGAGCTGAGTAGGCCGTCCGGCGACTGCCTACTGCCGCGCGTGTTTGTATGAAGATTTTGTTTATTGTTAGGTATGATAATTTAGTGAGTTTCTTAATTGTGGGGCACACACACTAAAATGTAATTGACAGGCTTATGTTGATATATCGAAGTAGGCACTGCTTATATGCAATGCACGCCATTAACTAGTAGACATAAGATCAAAGCTTCGAACCTTATTTCTTATCTAAAACAATGCTTATTCTGAAACAATGAACGAGAGCCTGAGGACAAATATTTAAGCGGCCTACATACGACTCTGGATGTTTGTCGAAGAGATTTGTAAATGTGATGTCACAGGAATTCAATGATGCGATTTCCCGACGTCGCGCATCGCCCTCGTCTTTCTTTCTTGTCGAATGTCAACGTCACACAGTCGTTTAACAGCTTATGTCATGGTAAAGAAAAAAAAATGGAGAATCCAGAAGTGCACGTCTTATAATGCTCATTTGATCGTTAAAAAAACCATAGATATAGATATTACTACCTGCACTCCACGGTTTCACCCGCATAAGTGTCGATCCCGTGGGAATATCGGGATAAAAAGTAGCGTATATGTTAATCCAGGGTGTCAGCTACCTCCATACAAAATTTTAACAAAATAGGTCCAGCCGTTTGAGCGTGAAGAATTAACAAACATATAAACACACACACTCACAAACTTTCGCCTTTATAATAATAGTGTGATAGTTAGTATTTTATTAATTTTAATTAAACTATACTTTGAATAAAAGAGCCATTTTCAATAGGGTTCCATGGGTGAAAGAAATCTATTAAAAAAAAAATTTACTCAATTAATTGATTTTTTCGCAAGCTACCTACAATGTTTTCAGGTCTCACATTTGATTGACGGATTTTTTTTTTAATATTTTGATGTTTTTTTTTTCGTTTCTACTGCATTATTTATTATTTATTTATATATACTTTATTGTACACCAGAAAAAACGTAACAAAAAAAAAAACGATTATTAATATAAAACATACAATGGGCGGCCTTATCGCTTTCTGCGATCTCTTCCAGGCAACCTTGGAATGGACAGTGATTACGTCGATATAAAAACATGGGGATGGGTTGAATCAATTTTTGAAAAGTACAGAATTTTTCCCCATTAAATTATGTATACAATGGTATATAGATAAATTAAGTAGGTTCAATGTACTAGCAGGAGCATAACAATAGAAACAGTTGAAGAAAGGAGGCAAAGAAAATTTTGAGATCATAACGCACTCTCTAATGCTTCGCATTAAGAGTCGTGCAATAAAGAAATAAAGAATATAAATAAATTCTTCTTACTATAGCGAACGTTAGAGACCTCCCTACTTATTTGGCTTCAGCACCTTCGAAAACCATGAAAACTATCTCTCTCTCTCTCTCTCTGTCTCTGTCTGTCTCTTTCTATTAAATGTAATAAAAACGTTTTTTACAAAAAAACCAACCGACTCACAAAAAACACTACAAAGTGATAAATAACTTCAATTTCAGAAGTCGGTGTCGTTGGTTCCGCATTTTCGTTTTTTGACACCGACTTCCGAAATTAAAGTTATTTGTCACTTTTTAGTGTTTTTTTTTTTTGAAGTCGGTTTTTTTTGTAAAAAAAAAATATTTTTCACTTTGTAGTTGTACCTACCCTACACAAATTCAATGAATACTAGTGTATTGAAGAATAGGGTAGTTTCCTGGGTATAAAAATAATAATTCTAATTAGTCCGTCAGTTAGATTATCGAAAAATAATGGACCCTTATTGTTTCTTTTGTCAATCAAACAAAAAATGAAAAAGATAAAGCGCGTCAAAATTTGGGAGTGGGGGGTCGTGACGTCACGCCGTGCTAAAAAGTGTCGCACGGCGTGACGTCACGCGGAATCTTAACATGCGATATCTTCATCATTTTTTATATAATTGACAAAAGAAAAAATATGGGTCCAATATTTTTTGATAATCTAACTGACGGACTAATTAGAATTTTTTAGGAAACTAGCCTATTGAAGACATCGACTAGAAGAATCATCAAAATTCGCATAAAAATGTTGGAGATGCAGTACATTTATGCATATAACTTCGTACATAAGAATAATTACCTAATCTATTATACACAAAAACATTCCTGAAAGTATATAGATCATAGTAGTGAAAGAATGATCAAAATTGGTTCATTAATTTTTGAGAAAATCGCGGACATACAAACATACATACGGGTCGAATACAGTACCTCCTTTTTTGAAGTCGGTTAAAAAAGTCGCATGGAGCTGATGGAGCATAATGCTTTTTCGTTACATGACGAAGTAAACTGGTAGTAACCAGTTTACTCCTACGCAAGCTTTTAAAGAACTTCGTTCCAATAACTATGTGCTCTTTCTAATCCACATTTTTGTCCCCAGGTGCCTCCAATCGACTACCTTCGTCAAGTGACGCTAGATCTTGGCGGAGAAGGTGTCCTGGGCAACGTGAATGAGCGACACATGATCAGAAGAACACCTCTTTCACATACAGCCTCCAGGAGTTCTGTCAGAGCACTTATTAGGAGATTTAACGCGGTAAGTTTAAATAATTTATGGGGGACTAGCAGTGCCTCGCGGTTTCACCCGCACAAGTGTTAATCCCGTAGGAACATCGGGATAAAAAGTATCGTATGTGCTATTCTGATGTATAAGCTATATTACTCCAAAGTTTCAACAAAATCCGTCCCGTAGTTTTTGCGTGAAAGAGTAACAAACATCCTCACAAACTTTCACATTTATAATATTATTAGTAGGATAGTAGGATTAGTAGGAAGTAGGATATTAGTAGGATAAGATAGTAGGAAGTAGGATAGGATTAGTAGGAAGTAGGATTTACAATAGGTAAATTTTCGCGTAGCGGCTGGTCAACCACCACCAAATCACCAAGAGCTTACCAAATCACCTTAGATGCAAGCCGAATCGCCACCCCATTTACCCAGGTCGATAAAAATTGTAGTTGTTTTGCAATAGTTCATTTTGCATCAAAATGTCGACCTTCGTGCGGCGGGCAATCGGGCGCGATTGAGTATTTTCACGATCGATTTTAGTCACCTGCGGCCTAGCCGGATTAACATTTAGACAGTCGATTTTTGCTCCATTTATACAGGGTGAAATTTTAATCACAGTTTTCCTCTTAAGGGGTCATTTTACTCATCATTATGAACAACTTTAACTATGGGACCAAACCAGAAATAGTGAAAAAAAAAAATCTGCTGTTCCCTACATTTATGTTCGCATAACTCCTCAAAATGTAGGGAACAGCTGATTTCTTTTTCGCGATTTCATATTTGGTCCCATTGTAAAAGTTGTTCATAATGATGAGTACAATGACCCCTTAAGAGGAAAACGGTGATTAAAATTTCACCCTGTACAGACAGTTGTTTTTTGCTCTGTGACGATAATCGTGCGGCTATAGTCACCTGTGCCCGCATTATTTATAAGTTTCCGTTCACAAGGTGCCAACGGAACTCTCATTACATTCCGGACACCGAGAGAATGCGTTGCTGTCACCTGTTTGTTGGACAGGATTGGGAACTAATAAAGTTTAAATTCCTAAAACACGTATCCTTTTGTACTCTGCGTTTCCAGCCCTCCGCAGTTATTTTACTTCTGATTTTGTATCCAGTGGTAACAGCCGCAACTTACGAATTGTAGGTCGTACGTTCGACACCAGACAGGCGCTTTACTTTGTGTAAATTATTTCATCGCTGGCATTCAAAACGGTGAAGGAGAACCAAAAAAATCGGAGACTGTGACGTCTACCAACCCGCACTGCGGCCGCGTGGTATAGTGGTCGCGTGGCGGTGTAGCGGTATCTACAACGCCACATGCGAACAACGCGTCATACTGACGTCACGCAAATCCTGCATCTCGCAAGCAGAGTTTACCGCGCAACTAGCATAGATACAACGGCCCGACATGAATCATCGGGTAGTTGCCCGCCAGACACAACACCCGTCTGATCGGAGGAACCTCCCTTTTCTATAGAGTATGAGTGAACTTTACACTCTGTTCCTCATACCTCTATAGCAGTATGAATTTCGGTTTGAGCTACTCAAACTCAGCTCCCTGACGGCACCCGTTCACGAACATGACGTGCATGCATGGGTTGGTACCATTCAGTTCAACCATTTTGAAGGGAGCTAAAAGATCCAACACACACGCCCCCATCAGCGAGACATTAAAGTGAGCATGACATACTCTCAGCCGCCAGAGCACATTCAATTCAAATAAAGACGTACTAAGTAAACCGTAGCTTTATAGTATGTACATAGTGCTCACACATCGTCCCTAATCCATTTAACTGACGTATCTGACATTTTGGACTAAGCCGACCTAACTATAGTAATTTTAGTAATTTGATACATTTTCCAAGTGAAATGTATTCCGAACAAAATAAAAACAAAGTGTGCACTGACTGGACAGGTCCGCTCAATCTGTGTGGTTCTTTCCTCAAAAGAACATTTCAGACACCAATCTACATGGTCTTCACATGATCTGACCAAGATTTTGTCTGGACTTTAAAAGAGGCTGTGACCTCTGAGTTTGTTTCGGCCTTTCTTCTCAGAGTAGTCAGATAGGAAACGCCGACCTCATCTAGCTTAAAAAAAATATGATTGACGTGTAAAAGTGTTTGTACAAACCTACTTACAGAAAATAAATCATTTATCATTTAAAGATCTCACGAAGTGACGTATCTGTTAAAATGTTTATTATTAAAACAATATTAACACGGTAACAATAGTAGTAATACTGTACTGTAAAACATGCTTCGAATCTGTTACGTCACTTAGTTAGATTAGCGACGACATGAGCTAGAATTTTCGTACTGGACACAGCAATATCTATCTAAGCAAGTCTGCAGCCAAAGTCAAGCTAAATACTCTTGTCCGAAGTAGGTCGTGTTTGCCTTTAGGCGTAACTGCTTGGTACAAAGTCCTATACAGGGTGTTACGGAAAGGGTATATCAATACAAACGGGTTGAAGAGTGTATCTGGTCTAGAAGCTCTGTACAAAATTTCAGCTCAAAAGCAGTAACTTTGAAAATGCTTAATATTTTTTTATTTCGATAGTTTATTAAATTGAAATCATAACAAACGTGTCACCGCACTACGAGGGTCATTATCCATTATCTGTAGTGTGTCTGTGCTCCTAGTACACGCACATCACGCCGCCGCGCGCCAGTGCAGCGCCGTGATGTCGAAATAAAAAAAATATTAAGCATTTTCAAAGTTAATGCTTTTGAGCTGAAATTTTGTACAGAGATTCTAGGCCAGATACACTCTTCAACCCGTTTGTATTGATATACCCTTTCCGTAACACCCTGTATACTATACATAGTACGTAGTGTAGTAACTAAGTTATAATAGGCAGAACCCACTCAAGGAACTAGTTACATCTGTGATTATATTTGTAAAGGAAGGCGTAACTTTCAACTGTAGGTTTACGTAAGAATTATGTTCATTATTTTAGTGTTTAGGGACTCCACACATTCCACCGAACCAAGGTAACCGACATAGCCCGAAGAGTTGCCAAACTTAAGTGGCAGTGGGCAGGGTACATTACTCACAGAACAGATGGCCGATGGGGCCGAAAGGTTCTGGAGTGGCGACCGCGTACCGGAAGATTTAGCGTTGGAAGCTCCCACAAGGTGGACCGACGACCTTGTGAAGGTCGCAGGAACCCGTTGGATGCGAGAAGCACAGAACCGGTCGAAGTGGAGGTGCTTGGGGGAGACCTATGTCCAGCAGTGGACGTCTTTCGGCTGAAATGATGATGATGACACATTCCACCTACGCAGAGTCAAGAAATGATTTATTTATGGGATTTGTATGATTCTTTCTTATTCACTTCATAACTAGTAGTGGCTTTTCTATAACAGGACAAAATCTTCGTAATTTTATACATAATTATACTAGCTGCGCCCCGTGGTTTCACCCGCATAAGTCTCGATCCCGTGGGAATATCGGGATAAAAAGTATCCTATGTCCTTTCCCGGGACTCAAACTATCTGTATACCAAATTTCATCGAAATCGGTTCAACGGTTTAGGCGTGAAAAGGTAGCATACAGACAGACAGACAGAGTTACTTTCGAATTTATAATATTAAGTATGGATTATACTAGCTGCGCCCCGTGGTTTCAGCCGCATAAGTCTCGATCCTGTGGAAATACCACCGCCACCGCACCGCACCGCACCGCGGTGTTTGTCACCTTTACCGCAATTAAAAACACAAACAAACGTTTCAATTTCTACCAAAACATTCTCGGAATATATTTCAACAAAACAAAAGAACAAAACTAAATTACACTGTGATAAAAAAAACAAATCGTCCTAAGTGGGGAGAGTGCGGAAAAATATCTAATTACTGAGACAATTATCATGTCCCCAAGTGTCAGGCTACGTGCCCACGTGGCAATCACAGGCGCGACACTAGTGATGTGCCGTGCAAAATTATCGACATAATTAAATCAAATCAAAATTCGTAAATGTAGGTATCATTACAATAGGATGTTATAATAAGATGGTCGGTTCGCTACATTTTGCTCGAGAGTATACAAATAATAATAAAGTTAGTGGTGTCGAAACCACAGACACACATTTAAAATAAAATAATTACTTAGTCTCAACATAATAATAATCTAAATATATGAATAAGAAAGTGTCACTTAGAATATACTTAAATCTACATTGAAAACAAAAGAAACAGCCATTTCAACAACATCCAAACCAATGAGGAGAATAAAATCATTAAATTAAATGTAATATTGTATTAATCTAAATGTCAGTGGTGTCCTCCATAAACTCAGTTCTAGAGTAACAACATTTATGAATTAAAAATTGTTTCAGTTTCTTTTAAAATAATAATATGTACAAGTATATAAAAAGGGAGGGAAAATAATCTAAGGGCATCAAAAAATTCGTCCGCATCACTGTCAACGGGAAACGTGCCCAAAAGACTGCCAGCATTGCCACGTTGTATGGCAATGCTGATTCTTTGGCCAAAAAATAGGCCAGCCCTCTGATCACGTGATGAGTCGACCAACCGCCTGGCGATGTCTCGGAATACTAAGTGGGCACTCGGGCCCCATGGCCCTAGTGTTTCGACCCCAAACGGCTCAAATATGTAAGTTCCAAAGAGATTGGAGTATTTGCGCCGTTTGAGGTTTTCCGCACCTGCAGCAGCCGCCCCAGCACAGCTTACCGTGCTTGGAAGATGGGATGGCGCAAGAGTGTCGACACACGTTGCATCCCACACCAAGTTCTAGTTTCTTTTTAAACATATTATTAGTAAGATTGAATTAGTCCCGGAGAGATGGGCAAAGATCGTCACTCACTGGACAACTGAAAGACGACATAGAAGTCGAGGTAGACGACGTCGAAGGGTGTGATGATCTGACAAGGTTTGCAGGGCCAACATAGCCAGAGATCGCTCAAGACATCAGGTTTGGAAGGAAAAAGGGGAGGCTTTTGCCCAGCAGTGGGACACAATATAGGCTAACGAAAAAAATTGGTTATCTGTAAAGTCGGTTAACGGACGATAATTTTACGTGATAACGTCATAAGAAAACAATACGCTGCACCGAAAAATACAAAACAAATGCGTCTTCAACCGCAATGTAATGTTATAAAATTACATATTAATATATCTAATATATATTATATTTTATGTCCCTTTCTCTTTTTAATAAATACCTATTAATTTTTTTTTTTTTATTCAGGAAGCGTCCCGCCCTGACAAAAAAAATGATCACGTTAGGTATAACAGTTGTAGCCTACCGATGGCGATGATGATGTAGGAGCGATGCGTATTCCAAAAATCGTACAAAATTATTTTAAACCATATTCCTCTGTAAAGGCACGTTTGCCTCATTAAGCAACAACAAAAGAGGTTTCAAATATTAATTGCGGCTGAATATTATTTAACAATAATTTATTTAATTCAAAAAGTGAGGTACAGATGCCAGCACATCAAGCTACCCGAAACTGTCAAATTTTCCCAATCAACTTTGAACCTTATGCTTTAGCGATAAAGTTGAAAATCTATTAAAGAAATTTGACAGATTGTAGTAGCTTGTTGTGCTGGCGTCTGTACATACAGTCTGTTAAAATAAATATAATAATTTAACAATTTACGGAAAAATCATAAGAGTTACAACAGAATTGAATCTGGCATCCTAGCTAGGTTACATGGTAACACAAACTCAAACTCAAAGCATTTATTTCAATTAAACCAATTACAGGCACTTTTGTATTGTCAAGGGGTCAGTCAGTCAGAAAGATGAAGCTAGTTGCCCATTCCAAAGCGTAGGTACCTATGGAGAAGAACGGGCAAGAAACTCCATGGACATACTTTTAAAAATCAGACTTGAATCTTTTTTGGTAAAGGCCATAGTTACATCATTCATATTAAAAATTATGCATGTGAGAACCATGTAGAACGTTAAAAGCGTACAATATGAATAGACGAGACAATAAAAGCAATTCAAATATTAAATTAAATTAAAATAAGCCATGGCAGCAAAGAGATGACCAGTCCCTACCGACGGCGCCCGTTCACGAACATGACGCATGTATTAGCACCATTCAGTTGAACGATTTTGAAGGGAGCTAAATGATCCAACACATGTGCCACCATCAGTGAGACATTTGAGTAAGCATGACATACTCTCAGCCGCCATTGCACATTCAAGTCAATGAAAGACGTACCCAGAATGAATGTTCGCTAGCCCAGGTTCCTACAGAAGAAGTACAAAAAATCCAATAGAGACTGCTTAGGACTATTCGGTAAAAACATATGAAAACTTACACTAAGTGTGAAGTGTTAGTATGTGTATGTGTGTTCAACACACGTGTGTTGTGATGAGGTGTGGTGTGGTGTGTATGTAAAGTCCGGCCACGCCAAATTTGCCAAAGATGTAAACAACAATGGCCGCTCAAAATTGAATACAAATCGATATACAAGAACCTTATTATTTCGTTTATTTATCTATTTACATATTTAATTACATTTTTGTATATTTCTTAAAATATAAAAAATAAGGACAAAAAACATTTAAAAATATAAAAAATAGTAGTCCGCCGGTGTCGAAAGCAGGTCAAAGTCAAAGCATTTATTTCAAATAGGCACATAAAAGGCACCTTTGAACGTCAAAAATTATCTTAAAATAGAATTGATTCTAATCGCCCATCACCAGGGTCCAAGCTACCGGTGGTTATGGCTCCAAAGACAGGAACCTCCTCACAATGCGAGCCGTATCGAGGAGTACTGCCTTCTGAATCAGGCCCTTGATCCAACCGCCTAACGAGAGCCTCGATAGATGTTGATCGAGGCCTTCAGCCATAAGAACATTTATTATTATAAATGTTTGTTTTCGTCTAAATCTCCGAGCTAACAGACAAAAACAAACATTACTTAAAATAAATGTTCTTCAAAATCGATAAACATCGTTTTTATTCAATTTGAGCGGCCATTGTTGTTTACACCTTTGGCAAATTTGACGCGGCCGGACTTTAGGTGTGTTGTGTGTGTGTAAATGGAAGGGAAAAAGGTTGAGTTTAGATACCTACGGAGTGTTAGAAAACTCACCATGAATGTAAAGTAAGCAGGTATTCAGTGTCGTCGTAAAATATCTTCGTTATTTATCATGTACAGAGTGCTTTATTTCTTTATTTTCAAAGTCAAAGTCAAAGCATTTATTTCAAATAGGCACATAAAAGGCACTTTTGAACGTCAAAAATTATCTTAAAATAGAATTGATTCTAGTCGCCCATTCCAAAAGGTAGTTTTCGTATGGAGAAGAACGGGCAAGAAACTCCACCGTTACTCTTTTAAAATGTTTCGGTACAATATTTTGCATGGGTACATTAATTATATAATAACATGTGAGGACGATGCACCTACAATAAAATTACTATACCACAATAGGTAAAAGAATTAAAAACGAAACCATGACATATAAATTAATTATCTGATAGACACATGGTGCTCACATATTTACAAACATGGTACAAGCAAAACGATTTTAATTAAAAAACAAAATACAAGTAATAAGTCAGGGTGTGAGTAATAAATGTAAAAAAAAATAATAAAAAAATTTACAATTAAATTAGCAACCAGTTTGATTTTGTCTAGACTCTAGATTGTCCTATGGAGCAGGACCAGCATGTTTCCAAGCGTTCTTATCTTGGATATAATCTTCTAATTTATAGTATGCTTGTTTACAAAGTGTACGTTTAATGTGAGTTTTAAATTTTCTTTCATTTAATTGCAATATATCACAAGGTATTTTATTGTAACATTTAACACAGTACCCCATAAAAGATGTATGTACTTTGGCTAATCTGAAAAATGGTTGATGTATTTTATCTTTATTTCTTGTATTAAAGTTATGTCTATCGCTTATTTTATTAAAAAGATGTAGATTTTTTCTTACATACATAATATTTTCATAAATGAATTGGCAAGGTACCGTCATAATATTAATCATTTTAAATAGTTCCCTGAGAGATTCGCGGCGACGTAGATTATAAATGGCTCTGACAGCTCTCTTTTGCAAAATAAAGATGGATTCAATGTCAGCAGCTCGACCCCATAGTAAAATGCCGTACGACATAATGCTGTGAAAGTAGCTAAAATAGACTAAACGCGCGGTTTCTACATCTGTTAACTGTCTTATCTTCCTAACAGCATAAGCGGCCGAGCTAAGCCGCCCCGCAAGAGATGTTATGTGAGGTCCCCATTGTAATTTCTCGTCTAGCGTGATTCCCAGGAAAATTTTTGAACTCAATAGCTGCTTCATATCGATTTATCTATACATCTATACAGTGGCGGATTTACCAACAGGCTGAGTAGGCTGGAGCCTAGGGCGGCAGATTTTAGGGGCGGCAAAGAATGTTCATTATTGTGTATGTAGTAGGTATTAAGGCGCCGCTTTATTAGTAGGTAATACATAATTCGAGATTTTATGAGCTCAGAAATACAGATAGGTACCCAAAAACTATTTCTTGTGCAATCTTAACATCGTTGGGTTATAAATATTATTTAGAAACTGACACATTATTGTAGAGGTCGGTAGGGGCGGCAAAATTTGAATAGCCTACTGGCGGCAAATGTGTAAATCCGCCACTGCATCTATACAAATATATAAAATTGGAGAATCTGTTTGTAATATTAAAATAACCGCTTTTTACTAAATGCGTATGGATGTATACACGGTACATAGGTATACCAAAATAACATTTTTTACAATTTTTGTCTGTCTGTTTGTTCCGACTAATATCTGAAACGGCTGGACCGATTTTGACAGGACTTTCACTGGCAGATAGCTGATGTAATAAGGAGTAACTTAGATTGTATGGTATTTATTTATTTATTTATTGTATGCAAAACTAACCCAATTGAACTTCGTAAAGTATTTTTTTTTTAGAAAATTTCAAAATTTCACCGATATATCGATATTTTATTTTCGATATATCGAAATCGATATAGATATTTTTTTTAAATATCGATACGATATTATATCGATATTTTTTGGGACTTCTTGCATCCCCTAGTCCTATAGACCGATATAAATGTGTACCATGTTTAGAAAAGTTGCGATAAATCTCCTTCATTACCTCTCACCTCTCATTTGTTTTTTTCCTCTCGAATGTAGCTGCATTTCCCACAGCCGTACCTTAAATGAGTGACCATTATTTACACATCAAGCCTCCTTCGTGCCTCGGAGAACACATTAAAGAATGATTTGTGTAAACCGTGTCGAGCCTGAGTCCGGTCCGACCCTATCCCGAACCGAGGCACAAATAATGAAAAGTATTTATCGGGGTCCGCACGCAGGAAGATTCAAGGTCACCCAACGCGTTGAGCGGGCTATACTCTGAGCTCTATGTAGGATAAAATTAGAATTGAAATTATCCGGAAAAGAACCGGAGTTACGGACATAGCTTGCAGAGTAAGCTAGCTGAAGTGGCAGTGGACTGGATATGTTTATCGAAGGACCGATGACCGGTGGAGCAGACGCAGTGGCGTGCATTGCATATAGGCATATAAGCAGTGCCTACCTCGATATATCAACATAAGCCTGTCAATTACATTTTAGTGTATGTGCCCCACAATTAAGAAACTCACTAAATTATCATACCTAACAAAAAACAAAATCTTCATACAAAAACGCGCAGCAATAGGCAGTCGCCGGACGGCCTACTCGGCTCCTGTACTATTCGCACATTGTCATTGGTCTTTACTCGTTCAAGTTAATACGACAAAATTAAAAATACGTACCTACGTCTCACGCGTAATACCATGACGTTCGATCTTCGCAATTTATCACTCTTAAGTAGGCATGCCTACTCAAATAACCATACTTTTGACCTCACTGTTTTTTCTGATTAGTGACCGCGTTTGCCTAGATTAGACCCGGCCTAGTGCCTACCTATTCTGAAAACCAATGCAAGCCACTGGACGCCCCCCAAGTTAATCTTCGACCGAGACCCGGCTGTTATTATTCAGCCACGAGCCCCCTCTATACCAATCCCCGAACGATAACAATATAATCCCGAAAAATAACTGTTATAATCGACAAAGGGGACTGAAGTTAATAATTCAATCAGATTGTACTTAAACTTTTCAAGTTAAATTCAATGGAGACTTCGGCCTTTGTTCAAATGTGACGCAGCTAACTTAAAGACTTTGTTCTTATTAGAAAGATTAAATTTCCTAAATTTAGTAGTTTAAGAGGAAATGCGGGTGGTCTTTTCTCCATTGGAAACGCTCTCGCCTGTTTTCTTTCTGGTTAGTGACCATTTTTCTTTTCCCGCGGTGGAAATCCTCATGGACTTCCTCTATCGTGGGGGTGACAGAGGGGCATGCCGGACTCTTACCGGCTAAAACCACCGCGGTGTTCCACCTCTACCTATGGCCGGGGGTGCGGGATTCGCATAAGCATTCACCGCTACCCCGACAGGCCTCGACCCGCTGTTCCTCAGCGGGTCCCACCTCCCCATGCGCCCATTCCTGTAATGGCCGCACCCACTCTCGAGTGGCGCGCGTGGAACACTGCAGCGCCAACTCGGGCCTGTCTGGTCGGACGACGGACGCCCCTAGTCCGCCGACCGCAGGCCACCTCTCATGGAGGTCGCAGATCATTTTGCGCCCTTCTCGGCCGCCCGGTGCGTCTCCTGCGGGATGAGAGATGATTCTGGTTAATGACTATAAAGCAATGTTATTTTTTACAGAATAATAAATATTAACTACTTGTAATGTTCCTATGTTTTCCATTTTGATGATAGGTACATTATTTTTAAAAGCACTAGAACCCTCAAAAAATGCTCAAAACCATTACCGCTGTCAACAGAGGCCTTGTGTACAAATTTGACAACTATTAATGAAAAAAAACTTTTTAACAAAAAAATTAAACCTCCGAAAAAACTGAAAAGCAAAAAATAAAAACCTTTTTTATTTTACCTTAATAAATAAGTTCTTAAACTAATGCAAGTATACCTAAGAAATTTTGAGTCGTAAGCTGTCCGCACGTTTGGCATTATTTATTTATATATTAAAACTTTACGCACAAGTAAAAAAAAAATTGTAGAATGGCGGACTGAGGATGGTTGATTAATTAAAAATTACATACTTATCATCGAATCAGAAATGAAGAGATCCGCAGGAGAACCAAGGTAACCGACATAGCCCGAAGAATTGCCAAACTTAAGTGGCAGTGGGCAGGGCACATTGCTCGCAGAACAGATGGCCGATGGGGCCGAAAGGTTCTGGAGTGGCGACCGCGTACCGGAAGACGTAGCGTTGGAAGGCCTCCCACAAGGTGGACCGACGACCTTGTGAAGGCCGCAGGAACTCGTTAGATGCGAGAAGCACAGAACCGGTCGAAGTGGAGGTGCTTGGGGGAGGCCTATGTCCAGCAGGGGTCGTCTTTCGGCTGAAATGATGATGATACTTATTAATTTACAAAACTTATACGAGATAATACAATAACCAATTAATACGTTCTTCAAGAGTGATGTAAGTCGCAGAACATGTTATGATAACATATTCCAAAAATTTCATCGATATTCGATGAATTCCTACACACATAGAACAGTTACATCACTAAAACGGCTATAATTTCGCCTCCACAGCTTTCTGTATAATTAAAACACGTCTTCCTGTTTTATAGATTATGGGTCAGTTCACACCGCGACGCGAAGCAGCGCGAAGTTTTCAAGTATCTACTACACAAAACAGACAGGCGCTTTACTTTGCGTAAATTATTTCATCACCACTGCTCTCAAAACGGTGAAGGAAAACATCGTGAGGAAACCGGTATGTCCTAGAACCAAAAATTCAAAGACATGTGACATCTACCAACCCGCACTGGGCCCGCGTGGTAGATTACGGCCTACTCCCTCTCACAGAGAGGAGGCCTGTGTCCCAGCAGTGGGAACATTATAGGCTGATGATGATGATGACGATGACTACACAAAAAGGTACAGTACCCGGCGATAAATATTGCACATCGATCTTTGGAAAGAGACAATCGGCCAATTTCGGCTTCGTAGAGCGTTATCTCTGTTGCGCGAAATACAAACAGTCCGGTATCTATTAGGAGCTGTTAAAACAATTATGATTTGCTTCTTTTGATAATTCTTTTTATTCTTTGTATAAAATACACCAATTTTTCTATAAATGATTGCTTTAGGTTGGGGTAAAATAAAAAGGTTCCCCTATTTTTCCTAAAGATGCCATAGTACAACTTTAAATTATTTATATTTGGGGGTGTTAACAACTCTAGATATATATTTTGAACTGGACGCGACCGCACTGTATCGCACTTGAACAACGACTGACAAAACGTCAGTTAACGTCACATAGGTAAGGTGCGACAGAGATAACGCACTACGAAGCCGAAATTAGCCGATTGTTTCTTTCCAAAGGTCGATGTGCAATATTTATCGCCGGGTACTGTACACAATTCATTGAGATGGTGTCTACGACGTCGAATGGCCCACCCCACTGAATTGTCTACCATTTTGTGTAGTAGATAAGGTCTATAATTGTATTGCTATCTTGAAAACTGCGCGCCGCGTCGCCTCGCGGTGTTTACTGACCCTAATTGTTATTTACCTTTACGACCGCTTACTATTGTAATAATATAGGTAGAGAAGTAAATTGAAGAATTTTTGAGAATATTATCTATTTCTATTTTATTTAAAGTAGTAGGTAGAGCATGTAACAGTAATAGGTACAGACGCCAGCACATCAAACAACTACAATCTGTCAAATTTCTTTAATCGGTTTTCAACTTTATTGCTAACGTGTTAAGGTTCAAAGTTGATTGGGAAATTTTCTTCTAGATCGCTTCACTTTGGTAGGCGTTGATTCGTTTTGAAACACCCAAACCGTCGAGTGGCGCTTCGTTTCTGGATCGTATTGATAAATCCAAGCCTCATCACCTGTAATGATGTCGTAAACACGCCGAGACGAGCTTGCTTCAAATTCGTATATCATATCACGGTAAGTACCATTCTACCCGGGCCTGCTTCTGAACATCGGTGAGGTTGTGCGGCACCCAGCGTGAAAGTATCCTCCTCACGCGAAGATGCACGTGTAGAATTTCGTAAAGGCTTCCCGATCCAACCTGCAGTATATGCTGAATCTCTTAATACGTAACTCGCCTATCGCCTTGGATTAAATTTTTCACTACTAGCACGTTTTCTTCCGTAACAGCCGTCAAAGGGCGACCACTTCTTTCTTCATCCCCCAAGTTAGTCGACCGCGCTTGAATTCATTATACCAACGATACGCGGTTGTAGAAGGGCCAAATTTAACCGCTCAAGGACCGCGGTGCACCGATCGGTGAACAAACAATAGAAAATCAATTGTGTCTCATTAACGGAGCTTGACAGATTAAAATTAAAATTTAATTAATTTAAAAAATTAAAGTAGGGTCATGTAGGGTAAATGCGAGTACCATAACTAGAATGACATATTCAACCTTAGACAACATTTTACTTTTTAGCAGTATTAAATTTATAATTATCACGTGTATTAAGTATTTAGTAGGCTAAAGTTTTAAGTTATTTGTTTAATTATAATCACTCTGATAATTTAGGTAATCAAATACAAGCCTTATTGCTTATACCCCGTTATTGCAATTACCCCACCTGACTATAAATACTTAAATAATTAATAATATAATTAATTTAATTAATTTAAAATTTTATAATTCATCATAAAGAAACCCTTGAAAACTTTTTATCCCTACTGGTAGCGATAAATGAAAAAAAAAACCA
Organism: Amphipoea oculea; assembly: GCA_945859645.1. Lineage (NCBI taxonomy): Eukaryota > Metazoa > Arthropoda > Insecta > Lepidoptera > Noctuidae > Amphipoea > Amphipoea oculea. The sequence continues at coordinate 8,894,142 of OX243891.1, read as the reverse complement.
AGTATCCCAACCAGTGCGGGTCAGTAGGGATATATGGAGCACAAGGTTGCATCTATCTCTACCGGTAGCGATAATTGGAAAAAAAATCCAAGTATCCCTACCAGTGGAGATACATCAGTAGGGATATATGGAACAGGGGGCGAGTTCAATGGTTTTTTCCAATCTCAAAAAATGGCCAATGCGACTAAAAAACTTTTCACTTCAAAAATATATTTAAAAGTGACGATTCGCGCGTTTCGTGCAGTTAGTAAGCCATATTGTTTTTCTTTAAGTATACTGTACCAGTACAGTGTTTTAAAAATTGTTTGCTGCACCGGACGACGTCATTACGTCAGCGCCGGCTGTCGCTGAAAACCAGCGCTGGGGCTCTGTCTTGCATAGGGTCGCAGCATAAGTGTCCAAACACACTATGCCGAAGGTAGGTACGTGCCCGAAGTTCCGTAGCTGAATTTACGTTCCGACGTATTCGGCTGATATGACACACCGTAAGTGCCGAACTTACGTGGCAGAAATTCAGTTGCGCACGCGGGGCGCGGGCATGCCTGCCTCCCGCTGCTCCCCACCCCGGATCTTCTTCGGCAATCGAACCGAACTTCGGTCGCGTATAATGTGTGCTCTACAGAATACGTTGCCGCCGAATTGCCACTGAACTTACGCCCGACCGAAGTTCGGCTGTACGCTATAACGCAACGTAATTTAGGCATAATGTCTCGTCAGTAATTTCGGTCGCGTACCTTCGGCCTGGTGTGTTTAGACACTAATGCTGAGCGATAGCCGTTTTGCGTGGATGTGACGCATGGTTCCCCCTACCATTTTATTTTATTTTTCGTGTTTATGTTCTTTTTTGCGTCATTCTCAACGCAAATAAACGTATTTTCGTGGTTCTTTCTTATATTATCTAACCTAAAACCTCATTTCAGCTGACATAAAAGCTTTAATATGCCCTCCGAGGCACGGAAGAGTTTCTATAAATAATGCAACACTAGTTTTCTTAGATCTCGTTATGAAAAACTTTAGAAAAACCTTCTATCTTGTTTATGTTGCAAAATATGTAAATACCTTTATATTAACTACGACACTACGTGCGTTCTCGGATATTATAAAGTAATACAGGTCTTGGGATTCAATGTAGGGTAACTCTAGTTTTAGGAATTTGTGGTACAAGTCTGAAAGAAAGAAATATTCAATCTGCCTAGCTTTTTTCCAACGATGTTGGGGTCAGCTTCCAGTCTAACCGGTTGCAGCTGAATATATTTTACACTAGCTGCGCCCCGCGGCTTCACCCGCATAACTTTCGATCCCGTGGGAATATCGGGATAAAAACTGTCCTTTGTCCTTTCCCGGGACTCAAACTATCTCTATACCAAATTTCATCTAAATCGGTTCGGTGGTTTAGGCGTGAAAAGGTAACATACAGACAGAGTTACTTTACTTTCGAATTTATAATATTAGTATGGATGGAGCGACTGCCTATCTGACCTCCACAACCCAGTTACTGGGTAACACGATACCCTTTGGTAGACTGCTTGTCAGACTTTTGAGCTTCTGCCAACCTGTGACCACTGTCATAGATCTACGAATGACTGCTGGGACCAACGGCTTAACGTGCTTTCCGGGGCACGGAGGGGCCTCGATATATAATGGATGGTCACCCATCCAAGAAACGACCGCGGCAAGCGTAGCTTAACCTTCGAATGACCCGTGCGGCTTTTATTATTTAGCCACGAGCCACTTTATCAAGCTTGGATACGGTAATATGATAGGTTTCTGGCTGCCACTCAAGACAGTCAGCGACCTTAGCAATGTAAGGGCAAACTCAAACTCAAAGCATTTATTTCAATCAAACCATATACAGGCACTTTTGAATTGTCAAAATTAAGTAGTCGGTCAGTTAGTCAGAAAGTTGAAGCTAGTTGCCCATTCCAAAGCGTAGATCTTTATGGAGAAGAAGGGCAAGAAACTCCATGGACACTCTTTTAAATCAAGAATATTACAAAATCCTGGGTACATTATCCTTGTTGCTTCTATATGTGAGGACAATGTAAAAAAAACACACAAATGAAGAAACAATACAAGAAATAAGATGAAAAATAAGCCTTGGCAGTTAAGAGATGACCAGTCTCAACCGACGGCGCCCGTTCACGAACATGACGCATGGATCAGCACCATCCAGCTCAACCATTTTGTAGGGACGTATGTTACCTTGCAGAACGTTTGATCTGCGCAACTGTTGATTTTCTACGAACCCGATATTAAATAAAAGCCATCTTCCTCTCTCCTACTTTTGCTGTGCCCGAAACGGTCTACAATGATCATATTCTGCAAAACCTACCACCTAAGGTCACATGTGAAGGGGAAGAACCACTTTTGTCACCTAATGAATAAACTGAGATATTACTAATTAAAGGATAAGCAGCCTTCAACCAGTGCGTCCTGCCCGTCATGACATACTGTGCTGAAACGTGGACACTGACGGTCGGGCTGGTCCACAAATTCAAGGTCGCTCAGCGCGCTATGGAGCGAGCTATGCTCAGAGTCTCTTTGAAGGATAAAATCAGGAATGAAATTATCCGGAAAAGAACCGGAGTTACCGACATAGCTTGCAGAGTAAGCAAACTGAAGTGGCAGTGGGCTGACCATGTCCGTCGAAGGACTGATGGCCGGTGGAGCAGACGAGTCCTGGAGTGGAGATCGCGTACCGGCAAGCGTAGTGTGGGACGCCTCCCAGCTAGATGGACGGACGACCTAAAGAAGGTGGCTGGGGTAGACTGGATGCGGAAGGCGGAGGACAGGGTGCTGCGGCGCAGTCTGGGAGAGGCCTATGTCCAGCAGTGGACTGCGATAGGCTGAGTTGATTGATTGAAATGATAAGATCTTAATAAAATAGTGTCATTTATACCCAAGGCACTTTAACTGTAATAGGTATAATGGTATAGGGGGTGGGGGTAGGTATAGCTGTCACAGTCAACCACGGACGACGGTTGTTTTATTCCTGAACGGTCCGGACATTGTAAGTTTTTTCCCTGTATCGATATTTTAAAATCATGAAAGCTCGGAGACTATGGATGTTGGCAGACTGCATTGCCAGTTGAAAAAAATTAAAAATGTGACAAAAGTTGTTCTTCCCCTGATCCCTCCATGTGGAAGTAATAAATATATGGAGATTTATGCTAATTGCTCGGTAAACTCTGCTTGCGAGATGCAGGATTTTGCGTGACGTCATTATGACGCGTGGTTCGCATGTATCATTTTATACACCGTGTTCTTCACGATATCCATAAACTTTGTCAAACGCTTCTATAGCTTTTACAAATTAAATCTAACACAGGAAATAGTACTTAAAAAGGCTTCGTTACAAACATATTTGTAATTTCATTTAGTGAAATTTAATTGAGATATGCGGTAAGAAAGGGTCTTAACTCAGTTTTGACAAGTTGCAGCCCGCCAAATCTTATGAATGAAAATACGTCATCGTTGCCAATTCGGATAAAGAGGCATGAAAATCGGGCGATTTACGTCAAGGTATTTAGTTTACATGAAAATTAACAAAAAAAAAAGGCGGGTTGCACTCCGGGAGTGCCGGCAGAATTGAAAACTTGAATATTAACGTTGTGCATTTTTGATATTTTTCATTAATAGATGCACTTTGTTCAATTTCCATATTTTAAACAATTTATATACACGAATTTTACGAATACACAGCAGTGTGGCCACTACACAGACGGTCAAGCCATCAGCTGTCACCATCCATGGATGCGCGTGACACGCTGTAACATAAACACACACGAGCATTCGCGCAAGCGCCCTGCGCCGCCTAAACGAAACAGCAGGCATACATTTTCGCCGTGCCGTAGAAAGAGAGGGGGATACTTCCTCTCCTACGCCACGCCGGCTGTCTACTCTCCATCCGCAAGCGCCCTGCGCCGCCTAAACGAAACAGCAGGCATACATTTTCGCCGTGCCGTAGAAAGAGAGGGGGATACTTCCTCTCCTACGCCACGCCGGCTGTCTACTCTCCATCCGTCTTACGAATTTTCGATCAGGTCACGTGTCCTGACGCGAGTTTAACATTTTTTACCCATTACAAAAAAAGTGTACAACGCCGCTAAAGAAGTTTTCACTTCAATAAAACAAGAATTCATTAATGTGTCCATAATGAAAAATGCTTATTTCCATGGTCTGAACATCTGGTCGAAGTTTATGTATATCGTCCGTAACACGGTGTATACCGCTACAAGGGAACAGTTTCACCTTCTCCTAAAACACAGTCACCCGATACTAAAGGTAGGCTTATTCCGGTCCGTGTGTTTCAATACTGATTATCATCCCGGCGCGGCGCTACATAATTTAAACGTACCCAAGTTGGTTTAACTGGAGATTCTCCCTGTGCCTGGTTTAGGTGTACAATACAATGGCGTTTTGCTATATAATTTTATAAAAATGATACTGTTTTCTATACTAATACTAATATACTAATACTAATAATATTATAAAGAGGTAAAATTTGTAAGTTTGTATGTTTGTAAGTTTGTATGTAGGGGGTAATCTCTGGAACTACCAGTCGGATTTGAAAAATTCTTCTTGCATTTGATAGCCCAATTCTTGAGGAAGGCTATAGGCTATTTAACATCACGCTATTAGGAGCCGAGCAAAAAGAAAAAAAGTAAAAAAGAACGTTAAGTGATAGCGCGGGCGGGTGATGCGATACGACGCACAGTGGGCTGAAACGGGCCGGTAGAGGACTTAGCGTTTAAAAAAAAAAAGTTTCTTTTTCTGAAATTTTAAATAGTGCGTTGGATTTATCTATTGATTATAAGTAATTATTTATATTTGGGTCGTTTAGATAACTTGAGTATTTTCGGAGTTATTAATAACCAAAGTAATTTTTGTATGAAGCAAAACAAAAAAACTTGAAAATCTAGAAATTCTCAAATTTTCTCAAAGAATTGACTTTACGTATGTATAGTACGTATTTTTGTCCTATTTTAGCACCTATTGTCGGGTTGCGATTTTCTGCGATTTGGTCGCAATTTCAAATTTTGTTCTCTATTCCACACCACCATAGAGTTTAAGAACCAGGCGCGTTTTTTTTTATGTAGTGGTCTCCCCGTTAGGCCTAATCCACTAAGGACTAATACAATAAGTAAAAATCACAATCAGGTACTGGTCACTGCACTTTTTTAATTTAATCACTATCAAGAGTATCCATATTAACAAATGCAAAATTTTCGTATTCGTCATCATCAAATGTTTCCGTTTGTTCAGTTATTAATAAACTTTGTGCTTCTTCTGACAAAGTTTTATATTTTCTGCGAAGTTTGTGGCGTTTCGCTGAGATGAATGGATCAGAGCTGGTCAACAAATTATTTAGAATGTCTTCATTTGTAGTTTTTCTACTGCATTTCCTGGAATGGTGTTGGCGGTACCTACGAAAGTCTTTATTTCTAGCTTCAGCGGCTTCTTCAAATAGCTGTCCAATTGGTATTAGACCAAAACTTTCAATAATAGCTGCACCATGCATAAGAACTTTATGAACACTTGAAGGCATATAATACCAGCCATATAATTCCAAATACAGTCGCATGGTCACTTAAGCATATTCGTGAAATTTGACTCTGTCAATGTGGTAACCTGATGAAATTGCCTCTAAAATGGTTGCAAACCGCCTATTTAAGTCTTCACTAACACCAGTTATCTCAGCAGTCACGTTTGGGCTTGCAAAAAATCTTCTAGCAGTATTTCCGTCATTCGTGGAGCCGTGCCCTTGTTTGACAACATCTATCAGAAGTCCCATTCTATTTTTAAAAGCATCTTGTATATTTTTCTTCCTGCTTTCCATGATGCAGTTGTTGTCTCCCTTTACTGTCCATGTCTTTATCGTTAATCTGTAAGCTATATGCAGAATGCATTCCATCATTCGTATCCAGATATGCAATGATGACAATCCGTATTTACAGAGATCTGGATCAGTCGGTTTTGATGCAATTAAGGGCAAATTATTCATCTCAGTTGGAGTGGTTTTACAAATGTCGCATCTCTGAGATGAAGTATCACATAAAATTGATGTTGCTTTTCCGTCTATCATTGTCATTAATAAAGAGTGTGAAATCTTTATTTCTCCAACTTCTGTTTTTACTAAATTAACAATCTCTTCCTCAATAGCACTTTTTTCACGCAAAATTGTTATTTTATTTTCTTTCACAAATTCGAAAAAGATTGGACGACACCAGTATGATGAATTTGGTGAATCCTTTTTCCAGATAACTTGTTCGCCGCACATTAATTTTATTGGCACTAAACTTCCCATAAATATGCTTGAATCGTCCAGTTCACTTTCTTGTTCATCGTTTGTTTGCACTTTTTGTTTGTAATTGGCTTGATTTGAAGCACCGTCAAATCCCCACTTACTGATTAGTGTAAATTCTTTACAACCACTATCTATGACGAGTGACGTCATTATTCTTCTTGTCGTTATATCCAATAGAGCTTGTAATTTTATTTTGGCTGAGGTGTCCCTCACTGTAATAGCATCTTTTGGTGGATAGCATTCCTGTTTCGCATGTTGCACTTGAAAATAAGATGGAAATATATTACCGTCATTCTCGTTAACACTTTTTCTTAAAGTATTGTATTGCCACTTGGTCAGCTTAAGTGATAAAAATAATCCTAAAGCCTCATCCGGAGAAAATACAGATTTTGTTTCTTTAACAGATATGCACTTCTTAACTTTTTTTACATCTTGGGGATTCTTAAGTAAATGTTCTAGTATTTTAGCAATCTCATCATTCCCATCCGCTTTCAACTGCTCAAAATATGCATATTTTATTTCGTCCGAAGATAAATGAAAGTTTTCTGCTCGTCTTTTTAAGCGCTAATTCACAAAACGGTTTTCTAGGGCTTTGCTCGGTGGAGACACCGTCAGAAACTTTTGCTGGTGATACATACTGAGTTGATGTACTCGGTGCTGTTTGATCTTCATTACTGGTTATTAAACACTTAATAAAGTCTGGCCACATTATGGTTTCTTGTAACCATTCGCTATTTTTAGTTCTGAATATAGTTTCTTTACGATGAGCGTTTTCCCATCTTCTATTTAAATTATAACAAAATTTTGCATTTCAGGTCTTTTCATGTTGATCACTTAATTCGACTAAAAATTTAGACCTTATCTCACTACACAAACTTTCATTATTTTTAATACTGCCACTGTTTTTTAAAATAATAAAAAGGTCAAGGTTGGTCACCAAATCTTCAAACATTTTCACAAACACAAAATAACTCACACTCACTTCACTTATTTGTATAAGTAATAAATATGTGAGGGTAGTGCGTCTATTATGGTGGGTAATAGAACACTGAAGTACGTTTGAATGCAATAGTACATTTTGTGCCCTATTATCCTTGCACCAATCAGGTAACGACACGTGCCATAACTTGATGTTGCGGTCGCGCAGTCCTATGTCTTGATTCCCGGAAATAAGTGTCAAAACAAAATACGTCATACCTACCTATATTACCTATGGTGGTGGAAAATGTCGAACAATTTTTTTTTATTTAAAGTACTAAGTAAGTATTGAAGTACTTCAGGCCGTTTAGTGTACATTATTTTCAATTTCAAATTAATTGGAATAAATTGCGAAACTAAAATTTCATAACTCTTCATACAAATTTGATATGGCTATATCTCCGAAAGTACGAGTCCAATTAAAAAAAGTCAAAGAGTAAAAACTTTTTATATTTATGTCTAGATACTAAAAAAATACATTTTAGTTCTTAAGACCCAACCTTGTAATCCCAGCCCACTGTGCGACGGGGTGGCTCGTTTTTTATATTCTGTTTGTTGTTTTTAGGGTTCCGTACCTCAAAAGGAAAACACTGAACCCTTTTAGGATCACTTTGTTGTCCGTCCGTCCGTCTGTCTGTCAAGACCCTATATCTCGGGAACGCGTGGAGGTATCGAGTTGAAATTAAAACCGTATACTCAGGTCTGCGGTCCCTTGAAGCTGTAAAAAAGTTTAACTTCTAATTTTTTTTAAATATACGGCCGTTTATGCCGCAAAAAACGTATATTTCGACATTCTCAAGTGAATCAAAATGTATGGGGTACTTCTCGTTGATATAGAATCATGAAATTTGGCAAGAAGCAAGGTTATCTAGTACAAGTAATGAGATAAATCCGAAAACCGTTTTGTAGCAAAATTTTTTTTTAAACCGTGATGAACTATTTACATACATACAAATTTGTACGGAGCCCCGCGCCGGTGCGCGAGTCCGACTCGCTCTTGACCGGTTTTTTTTTTTTGTACGTAGGCCACCATTGCTCTATGCAATGGTCGCCTAGTGGTAACGGCTCCGATGAGTTGTAGGTGGTGGGTTCGAACCCAGACAGGCGCTTTACTTTGTGTAAATAATTTCATCACCACTGCTCTCAAAACGGTGAAGGAAAACATCGTGAAGAAACCGGTATACCCTAGAAGCATTAATTGGAAGACATGCGACATCTTCCAACCCGCACTGGGCCCGCGTTGTGGATTAGGGCCCACTCCCTCTCGCCGAGACGAGGCCTGTGTCCCTGCAGTGGGAACATTATTGACTGATTATGCTAAGACTGGTTGATAGACTTTCGGGATTCGGGACTTCGGGATTTCGAATGAGAAACCGGACCCAAAGGTTTAACGTGCTTTCCGAGCCACGAAGGGGTCTCGATATGAAATGAATTGTCACCCATCCACGGACAAACCACGGCAAGCGTAGCTTAACCTGATCGATCGAACCGTGCGGCTGTTATTTCTTATGTAATACTTGTAAAGAAGACAGCTGACCCTCCTCTTTTGTCTCCAGGTATCAGCTTGGGTGACGGAGCTGGTACTCTCTCATCCATCCCTCGAGGACAGGAAGGCGGCTCTCGCGTGTGTCCTCCGAGTAGCCCTGACTTGTTGGAACATCGGCAACTTCAACGGCGCTATGGAGATCGTTGCTGGGTTGAAGTAAGTGAGATTTTTGTACTGGATTTATTTTTTACGCCAATGACAGCTAGGTCCTGTGGGCCCTTGCCTATGCACCGGTATGTTCATGAACCATCATGACGTCATCATTCACACAGTTCATCAATCGTTTATTTGGTCTTCCCCTACTCTCATAGACATCGTATCCAAAGTAATTGACATTACGAAACACACGTTGCCAAAAGCCGCTATTGGTATGCAAAACTATTCGTTTTCGGCCACAAACCGAGTGCTTCGGTTGACTGATGGTAATCGGTTAATTGTGAAAGTATTCGACTGTGGTTTTTCGTCGACCCGACTCGATAACATCGGTTTCTGGTCACCGATTTTAAATTAATTCATGCTAGAATACTCATGTGGGTAATTTGTGTAACAACTAGCAGCGCTCTGCCGTTTCACCCGCATAAGTGTCGATCCCGTGGGCATATCGGGATAAAAAGTATCCTTTGTGTTATTCTGATGTATAAGCTATATTACTGTAAAGTTTCATCATAATCCGCTCAGTCGTTTTTTAAATATAAGACCCTTTATATACAACGAGCCGCTACAACGTATACGGTTTCGCGTTTTCGTTACATGAAAATTAAACGCTATTATGTATTTACAATTTCTAAAATAGCATCTTGGAGCAACCTGTGCTTAAAGAACTGCGGCGCAGGGGTAATTTGCCGGGGTCACGGATCATAACATCGCATCAACGTAATTAAAACTAATATCGTGCAAAGAGTTCGCGAATTGAAGGAAAGCCCAATTTCAGCGAGCGGCGCAGGCGGCAGTTATCAAATTACGAATTAAGGTATGTTGGGGTAAGATCGTTGCTGGGGTAAGACCGTAGGACTCAAATTCTTTGCCTGCAAAATTGAATGGCTTATGTTTAACTTATCACCAGATAAAGTAAAATATAACTTAAAAAAACACTTTTTACTGCCAAAAATAGTATATGATCACCAAAATTAAAATTCCATTTTATTGTAAAAGCAGTTATTGTAAGAGCAGTGGTGGCCAAGTGGTAACGGCCGCGACTTACGAGTTGTAGGTCGTAGGTTCGAATCCAGACAGGCGCTTTACTTTGTGTAAATTATTTCATCACCACTGCTCTCAAAACGGTGAAGGAAAACATCGTGAGGAAACCAGCATGTCCTAGAACCAAAAATTCGAAGACATGTGACATCTGCCAACCCGCACTGGGCCCGCGTGGTGGATTAAGGCCCACTCCCTCTCACCGAGAGGAGGCCTGTGTCCCAGCAGTGGGAACGTTATAGGCTGATTGTGTGTATGTGTAATATTGTAAAATACCTTGGTAATGGTATTTGTATTCTCATTTGCTCGCTCTTGCATCCTATGTCGACGGAGCCCTGCTTCGCTGGACTCCTATTTCTCTGTAAAGGGTTTCAAGTAACCTAACCAAACCTAACCTCGGGGTACCCAGCTAGAACTATTGTAATTTTAGACTTCATGTTTTGGTGTTCAATATATTTTTTTGGTAATTATTATATTTAACCCCAAATTAAATTCTGCTCTGATTTTCGTCGTAGCAGAATAAAATTTATGATGGAAAACACCAATGTTTATTACTGCATTAAAAACATTGCCACATTCGGTGAGAATTTCATACATACGGTCATATAGCAGTGCCGATCTTACCCTGACATACTTTAATTTAAGTTTTTATAATTACTAGCCACTAACCCTACCCGTGTTTTCAATTAATGTTGCCATTGTAGCGGCACGTTGTACAAGATGTTACCATGTCCAGACGCCAGCACATCAAGCTCCTACAAACTGTCAAATTTCTTTAATATATTTTCAACTTTATCGCTTAATTATAGGGTTCAAAGTTGATTGAGAAAATTTGACAGTTTCGGGTAGCTTGATGTGCTGGCGCTGTACCTGTTTTTAAGACCATTGTTTTAAAAAAAAAACTTCAAGATAAGAAGATAACTCAAGAAAAGAAGAAAGAAGACCTCGGTGCAGTCAGCAGGGGTTTCTTTCGGCCTTCAGCTGTTGAGAGACTGTAGGCCGGCGGAAACTACTTGCTGACTGTACTTATATACAACAATCAAGAACAGAAGACCAAGAAGAGAAGAGAAGATAACTATCAAGGAGATTTAGTTGAAGAACTATCATCATCATCTGCGTAGCCTTTTCCCAACTATGTTGGTGTCAGTGGCGTGCATTGCATATAGGCATATAAGCAGTGCCTACCTCGATATATCAATATAAGCCTGTCAATTACATTTTAGTGTATGTGCCCCACAATTAAGAAACTCACTAAATTATCACACCTAACAAAAAAGAAAATCTTCATACAAAAACGCGCAGCAGTAAGCAGTCGCCGGACGGCCTACTCGGCTCCCGTACTATTCGCGCATTGTCATTGGTCTTTACTCGTTCAAGTTAATACGACAAAATTAAAAATACGTACGTCTCACGCGTAATACCATGACGTTCGGCCTTCGCAATTTATCACCCTTAAGTAGGCATGCCTACTCAAATAACCACACTTTTGACCTCACTTTTTTTTCTGATTAGTGACCGCGTTTGCCTAGACTAGACCCGGCCTAGTGCCTACCTATTCTGAAAACCAATGCACGCCACTGGTTGGCGTCGGTTTCCAGCCTAACTGGATGCAGCTGAATACCAGTATTTTACACGGAGCGACTGCCTATCTGACCTCCACAACCCAGTTACTGGGTAATACGATACCCGTGTTCCGTTAGTTGAAAAACTGTATTCATTAAAAAAGAAAATTGGCTATCCCATACAAAACTTCAATACCAAGGTCCAACTTGACGAATTTGATATTTTCGCCATGAGTTTGGGTTCATAAAGACGGTCCCATATTTAAAAAGTGTACGTCTTTATTACTCAAATTGGTTTGTTTTGTAGTTTTTTTAGATTTAGGTCTTCGATAAGATAAGATATTATATTTATTTGCCCAAACATGTGTACACATACAAGAATAAAAATAAAAACTTGCATGCAGGATAACATAAAATCAAAGAAACGTTTCAGAGACATGTTTGCTACATGCTATGGCATGTTATGTATGTTAAAAAATTAATAACACATGAAACTTAGTTATTTACAAAATATTTGAATAGAAAAAAATGTGAAAATACATTAATGTCAAAATATTAATCAAATTTAAAATATGCTCGATCCATATATAAAACATTAGTCAAAACACACTTTAATTTATTTTTCTCCTTAGTCTCTAATTTTCATATGAAGGGCTCAGGGGAAGAACCACTTTTGTCACCTGATGAACAAACTGAGATATTACTAATTAAAAGATAAGATCTTAATAAAATAGTGTCATTTATACCCAAGGCACTTTAATTGTAATAGGTATAATGGTATAGAGGGTGGGGGCCGGATATTGTATGTTTTTTCCCTGTATCGATATTTTAAAACCATGAAAACTCGGAGACTATGGATGTTATTGCCCTGTTGTTTTTGACAGAACATAGCGACAGGTATAACCATTCAGACTGCATTGCCCGTTGAACACACATTCACAAGATAATGAATGGATCGATAGACTGCAGTGAACTTTTGGGCTCATTAGGAATCCAAATTCCAACTCGGATTCCCAGGTCTAAAAATTATAACTTATTCAACATCCCAGGCTCGAAAACAAACCTGGGTCATTACGCCGCTGTACCAAGACTTTGTAGGCAATACAACATGCTGGCTAAAACTACAGAGTTAGATATCAGCCAATCTCTCGTAAAATATAAGAAATGTTTAAAAAATTTATTGTGAATGCTTTCTTTTTTCTTTTTTATGTTAATGTTAGTTATTTTATTCTTCTATGTTTCAATTTTTTACAGAATTTATTGTTTTTTATGTTCTACTGTCAAAATGTTTTCTTCTATTATGTAGGTATTTAATTTGTTAGCTTAGTTGTTCATTTTATTGTGCATGCTGTGGTCTCCTGTAATTGAAAGAGTACACCTACCAAATACTTTGTTGTCAATTAACCACATAATGTTTTGTGTATATCTTTTGTTGGAAATCCGAAAAAAAAAAAAAAAATAAATAAATAAAAAAATTAAAAATGTGACAAAAGTTGTTCTTCCCCTGATCCCTTCATATGTCAAATATGTCATGCATACCAGGAGGCCAATTCCAGTAATTAAAAACTTTTAAAATCTAGTCGCAATCCCATCTTAGCGAAAATCAAGGAACGCCCAAACAAATTTTTGTTGTAATTTCTTTTTTTGCGTCTGCCGATGAAAAATATGTTAAAAATACAGAGTTTGAGTTTCTGAACAGTTTTGTCTTCCTTTATACTTTTATTTTTTAGAGCAGTGGTAGCCCAGTGGTATCAGCCGCGACTTACAAGTTGTAGGTCGTAGGTTCGAACCCAGACAGGCGCTTTACTTTGTGTAAATTATTTCATCACCACTGCTCTCAAAACGGTGAAGGAAAACATCGTGAGGAAACCGGCATGTCCTAGAACCAAAAATTCGAAGACATGTGACATCCACCAACCCGCACTGGGCCCGCGTGGTGGATTGCGGCCCACTCCCTCTCACAGAGAGGAGGCCTGTGTCCCAGCAGTGGGAACGTTATAGGCTAATTATGTTATACTTTTATAGGAAGTCAGGAATTAACGATATTCCAACGAACGCCCAAACAAATTTTTGTTGTAATTTTTTTTGCGTCTGCCTATGAAAAATATCACACTAATATTATAAAGGCGAAAGTTTGTGAGTGTGTGTGTGTGGGGGTGTGTTTACACATTTGTTACTTCTTCACGCTCAAACGGCTGGACCAATTTTGATAAAATTTTGTATGAAGGTAGCTGACACCCTGGATTAACATATAGGCTACTTTTTATCCCGATACTCCCACGGGATCGAAACGTATGCAGATGAAACCGCGGGGCGCAGCTTGTGTTAAATAAAATACAGAGTTTGAGTTTCTGAACAGTTTTGTCTTCAGTTATACTTTTATAGGAAGTCAGGAATTAAAGATATTACAGTTTGAAGTTCTAGAGGTTATGTCTTATCAACAACAGACCCTGATCGAAAAAGAAATATAGAAATACCTACTTACCTACCACTTAAAATATCATTGATAGAAATGCATTTTCACTGCTAAATAAACTACGGCCTACGTATTCAGAATTATAATTCTAGCCGACCCCGACGTGCGTTGGGAAATTAGAGTTATGTTTGACAGATTGCGACTGAGATCAGCACCTTAATTGCGTAACACACTATCAATCGGAATCAGAATAATTTTGAAGCAAGTAGCTAATCCATTGCTTCATAAGTTCGAAAAATTTGTCTGCTCAACACGTAAATAACGCAATGAATGTCGTTGAACTGTCGAAATGAAACCGATTCCGATTGATAAAGTGTTACGCAATTGCTCCGCAGACTGTGAACGTTCTTAAAATTGTGAGAACTGTCCCTCTTGTTAATGTTATCTTGTTACAAGTCATAAAACGCGATTATTCGCATAAATTTAGAAACTATTCGCCCGTATTACTGCGTACAATTCAGACCCATTTCAAATCTATCCGTACGGGTTGTCCTTGAAACCTTACTTCATGTTTCCACGTCATAGCATATTAACTTTATCTGAGAGGTTAGAAATCTTCTGCCTAGACGTTTCATATTCTTTTGGTTGTAACCGACTTCTAAAAAGGAGGAGATTCTCAATTCGGATGTTTGTATTTTTTTTTTTATGTTTTTTTCGCGCATAACTCCGTCGCTTGCCAACCGATTTGAAATTTTTTTTTTGTTGGAAAGGGTATACTTCCCAAATGGTTTCATGAAAATTTTATCGAAATCGGACAAGCGGTTTTTGAAAAATCAAAAAAAAAATCTAAAATTTATCTACATTGTCTACATTAACGATTTTTTCGTTTACTTCGTTTACAACTAAAAAGTGAAAAATAAAAAAATTTTACCAAAAAAAAAAAATAACCGACTTAAAAAAAAAACACTACAAAGTGATAAATAACTTTAATTTCGGAAGTCGGTGTCGTTAGTTCCGCGTTTTAGTTTTTTGACACTGACTTCCGAAATTAAAGTTATTTATCACTTTGTAGTGTTTTTTTTTTGTTCAAAGAGATTTAAGAACGGCTATCCTCCAGTAAGTTCTCGAGTCTATGATGATACATACCTACACATACCTACTTCATTTGGGTCAAATAAAAAGCCCGCAATAATTCTGATTGTAAATTCTGTAAACATAAAAGCTCACATATCATGAATACCACAAAAACCACAGATAATTATAAATAATGACCATTGTTGTTGTTTTGACAGAATGTAGATTAATAACGTGTCTACTGTATCCTGTGGAGGGGCTTGTAGCTGTTAATAACAGCCGCACGGGTCGATCGATCAGGTTAAGCTATGCTTGCCGCGGTTGGTCCGTGGATGGGTGACCATATTTACATACAGGGTGTTACGGAAAGGGTATATCAATACAAACGGGTTGAAGAGTGTATCTGGTCTAGAATCTCTGTACAAAATTTCACCTCAAAAGCATTAACTTTAAAAATGCTTAATATTTTTTTATTTCGACATCACGGCGCTGCACTGGCGCGCGGCGGCGTGATGTGCGTGTACTAGGCGCACAGACACACTACAGATAATGGATAATGACCCTCGTACTGCGGTCAAACGTTTGTTATGATTTCAATGTAATAAACTATCGAAATAAAATAACAGACGGGTTGCACTCCGGGAGTGCCGGCAGAAGTGAAAACTTTAATATTAACGTTGAAATAAATCAATTATTAATTGAATTAATATAACTAAGTTTTTTTCACTATTTCTGCGTCACTTTTTTCATTAATCGATGCACTTTGTTCAATTTCCATTTTTTGAAACACTTCTTATACACGAATTTTACACATCAGTGTGGCTACTACACAGACGGTCGAGCCATCAGCTGTCCATCCACGTCCGCGTCCACCATCACCACCACATCACATCACATCACATCGCCATCGCCATCACCATTGCCATCACCATCGCCATCACCATCGCCATCACCATCGCTATCACCATCGCCATCACCATCGCCATCGCCATCACCATCGCCATGACCATCGCCATCACCATCACCATCCATCCATCCATTATCGTGTCTCACTTGTTTCACTTCGGTTGGCGCCGCCGTAGAAAGAGATGGGGGGGGGAATCTCTCCTGACGGTCACGTGTCCTGACGCGATGCCCTGACGCGAGTTTAACATTTTTTACCCATTACAAAAAGTGTTCAACCCCGCTAAAGAAGTTTTCACTTAAAAAATATTAAGCATTTTCAAAGTTATTGCTTTTGAGCTGAAATTTTGTACAAAGATTCTAGACCAAATACACTCTTCAACCCGTTTGTATTGATATACCCTTTCTGTAACACCCTGTATATCAAGACCCCTCCGTGCCTCGGAAAGCACGTTAATCTGTTGCTCCCGGCTGTCATTCGTGGATCTTTGACATTTGTTACGGGTCGTCAGTAGCCCGAAAGTCTGACAACCAGTCTTACGAAGGGTTATCGTATTACCCAGTAACTGGGTTGTGGAGGTTAGATAGGCAGTCGCTCTATGTAAAATACTGGTATTCAGCTGCACCTGGTTAGACTGGAAGCCGACCTTAACATAGTTGGGAAAAGGCTAGGCAGATGATGATGATCTACTGTTTTCTGTGGTTTCATATTATATTATGTCTGCACTAGTTTTTGTCAGCGGCTTCGCCCTAGTTTATTTTGAAAATTATCCCACGGGAACGTAGTACCGGGATAAAAAGTATCCAGGTTACAAATAATCTAAAAAAACTAAAACCCGACTACTGAAAAGTATGAAACAAGAAAGTACCTTCCCGTGGTCGCATGCCGCTGTACTAACATAATTATAAGCTATGGTAGCATGCGACCACGGGAAGGTACTTTCTTGTTTCATCCTTTTCAGTACCTAGTCGGGTTTTAGTTTTTAAACTTATTTTTTATTTATATATTTTGGGGCTTATTTCAGTAATATTTATATTTTTGAAATGTGCTAATTAAACCCTTTCACTTGGCAACATGGCATGACTAAATATTTTTTTTTTAGATTTTGTCTTTATGCCCGCTAGAGGGCGCCATATTCAATTTAATGTGACGTCACATGCCTATAGCCAGCGGACGATCAAGACGCTTCCAACGATACCTCATTTGTCCAATTATGACAAGGAATTTAGAAGTTAAGAGGGAACAGATGAACATTTATACATACATACCGGTCAAAATCATAACCCTCCTTTTTGCTTCGCCGCAGTCGGGTAAAAAGGCTAGGCGGATGATGAGTAAAGATACCTCGGAATTTTTTCAAGCCGTAAAAATCATGCTAAGCAGAGACGGGTCGCTTCGCTAGTTAAATACAGGACAAAATCTAAATAAAGAAACTCTCCCCGTCAACTCAATTCGTACGAAGAGAAGGGGAAAAGGGTCCAGCAGAGATTCCCCGAGTTTTGGGGCTACTAATAATAAATAACGTTATGATTCGGCCCAGTTTCCCTAAATTGGGGTACCGTGTTCCCGTAACATATGACGACATAAAAGGGTTTTGTTGTTACATACTGGATTATTATATATAAAACCCCTGACAAATTTATCGAACCATCTGAAAGCCTTCCGCTTGGACACGCGTTACCGTGGCCGAATTGGAAATCTTTGTCTTAAAAAAAAAATATTTATTTCTAACACACATAACTAGAGACCGGATAATATGCATTTGCATATTTGCATATGCATTTGCATATTTACGCCATTTTCAGCGCTAATAGCATATTTTTCCTAAGATCTAGTGATGATGCATATTATCGCTATAATTTACAGTATTTTTCGAGCGCAGCGCACTCAGCAGTAGTCAGCAGCCGCGCGTCTTTTGTTTTGGTACGATAATAAAATGAAAGAGACAAATGATCGTCGAGCTCGCCTACCGCACTACTCCTTCCTCCCACCTATTATGCATGTTATTGCTTTCATTGTTGACGCGCGTGCTCATTGATCTGCAGTTAAAGTTTTTGTGTCAAATTGTACAATGCCTCCCGAAAAAAAAAGTGTGTCTTCGTGGATAAGTGACTTTCCTGAAACATTTACTTACGACGGAACTGTTTTGTATTGTCGAGTTTGCGAGAAAAATATTTCGTGCACTAAAAAGTTTCAAATAACAATAAACTTAAATCTAAAGGAATAATATTTACAAAACAAAAAAAAAATTGTCACTTAATGTTGCATATTCTGTCAGTTTTCGTGCATATTTCAAGCATTTTTCATGCATATTTGGATGCATATTTCAAGCTTTTTATGTTGCATATAATCCGGTCTTTACACATAACCTATTTTACAATTTAACACTAAAACATATACTTACAGTGTGTCCCTAGAAGTATGGATCAAATCGAATAGGGGCGTGGGCGAGGTCAATTCGGATTATTCTCCAAACTTTTTAACCCTGAGAATGTCGGTGAATTTTTTTACGGTTCAAAAGTTATGACCAATTTTTATTTTATTTTCAATCACTTCGCATAGTGCTCAAAGAAAATAATCATGCAAAAAAAAAACTATCAGAGCGATCTAAAAAAAATTAATTGATAGCCCCGATAGTTTTTTGTTACGAATAAAACGATTCGGTTTCTCTTTTTTTTTTTAAATGTTTGGAAACGAACTTGCCTACGCCCCTATTCGATTTGATCCATACTTCCAGGGACACTTTGTATAGATTTTATATAAACGTGTATAATTAAAAGAAAGAAAAAAAAATCTCTATTAAATAGACTTTGAACCTGCGTCAGCCGGAGCAAAGACATTCTCCACATTTGACGTTCAAAAGTGCCTTTTATGTGCCTAAATACTAATATTATTATAAATTCGAAAGTAACTCTGTCTGTCTGTATATTACCTTTTCACGTCTAAACCACTGATCCGATTAAGATGAAATTTGGTATAGAGATAGTTTGAGTCCCGGGAAAGAACATAGGGTAGTTTTTATTCCGATATTCCCACCGGATCGAAACTTATGCGGGTGAAACCGCGGGGCGCAGCTAGTTTGAAATAAATGCTTTGACTTTGACCACAGATAGGGGTTCATGCGTCCATGAACCCCCATCTGTGGTCAAGTGCCTATGCGGCACCTCTCCATAGACAATGGCCTACCTTCCGTAATGCCCACTCGCCGTGAGCATTACCTACGTCGAACGGAACGCAGCGTCGAGCATTCGCAGAAACATTACATTACATGGAAATGCTTTTGGGAACTGAGTTTTTGCCTGTTTTTTGTTACTCACTTAAGAGGGTAGGTGCAGCATTAACCACACGTGAAGACCTAAAATTGCGTGGCGTTTGAGCAATAATACGTCAATTACAAAGCGTCAAAAGTCCGCACTTGGAGTCTGCCAACGGGCTATGGAACGAAGTATACTAGGTGTCAAACTCACAGACCGCATTAAGAACTCTTCGTTCCAAAACACAAATAGCGGACGCTGGCCGCACAGCTGCTGGATTAAAGTGGAACTGGGCTGGCCATATCTGTCGCATGTCGGAGCAGCAATAATATGCAAAAGCCACCACTCAGTGGATCCCCGATGGCAGGAAACGACTGCGCGGCAGGCCCAGAAAGAGATGGCGGGATGAGCTGAACTCCTTCTTGGATTGGCCCACAATCGCAATAGACCGGGAAAAGTGGAAAGAGGTTAAGAGGTTAAGGCTTATAATAATAATTCGGCAATGATAAGTTCTGGGTTCCGCCAGGATAAAAACAAATCGCCTACCAAATTATTCAAAAATAAATATACTTTATGAGAAGTCGTCGAACCCTAAATTCCAATTTAAAATTGTTGATTACTTGTATCTTTTCGGTGAAAAAAAAAAACGAATTATTAAAAAAAAACAGTCATAAACAGACTGTATTTCTTTCATGAATATTATATTGACATTCTTGTTAAAATTTATCATCCTCTGGCGAGCCTTTTTCCAACAAAAAACATTAATTTTAGTGGGGTCGGCTTCATTATATTTTATACTAGTTGCGCCCCGCGATTCCACCCGCATAAGTCTCGATCCCGTTGGAGTATTGGGATAAAAAGTATTCTATGTCATAACCCAGGTCATGATCTACACATGTGCCAAATTTCACTCAAATCCGTTCAGTCGTTTTAGAATAAAAGCGCAAGAAACAAACATACAAAAAATCAAATCTTTTCTCTTTATAATATTAGTTTAGATTACATTTTATATGAAGGCACTGCCTATCTGACCTCCACAACCCAGTTACTGGGTATCACGATACACTTTGGTAAGACTGGTTGTCAGAGTTTCGAGTTTCTGAATATCGGTGACGACTATCAAAGACTTACAAATAGCAGCCATGCTTTCCGAACCACGGTGGGGTCTTAATATGTAATGGATTCGATCACCCATCCACGGACCGACCCGACAAACGTAACTAAACCTGTAAGTAATTGAACCGAGGGATTATAGGGCTTAGCCACGATCTCCTTTCACTTAAAATTACCACGTACAAAATCAACCTAAGACAAATCTGGGAAAGTTTAACCATGATACTAAATATAGTAATGACTATACAGGCTTATTGGAAAAACATTAACAACCTCTTAAGAGGTCATTATACTCATCATTATGAACAACTTTTACTATGGGACCAAACATGAAATCGCGAAAAAACAAAGTCACTTCTTCCCTACATTTTGACGAGTTATGCGAACATAAATGTAGGGAACAGCTGTTTTTTTTTTTTCACGTTTTCGGGTTTGGTGCCACAGTAAAAGTTGTTCATAATGATGAGTACAATGACCCCTTAAGAGGAAAACGGTGATTAAAATTTCACCCTGTACAGGGTGTTACGGAAAGGGTATATCAATACAAACGGGTTGAAGAGTGTATCTGGTCTAGAATCTTTGTACAAAATTTCAGCTCAAAAGCAGTAACTTTGAAAATGCTCAATATTTTTTTATTTCGATAGTTTATCAAATTGAAATCATAACAAACGTGTCACTGTACTACGAGGGTCATTATCCATTACCTGTAGTGTGTCTGTGCGCCTAGTACACGCACATCACGCCGCCGCGCGCCATTGCAGCGTCGTGATGTCGAAATAAAAAAATATTAAGCATTTTCAAAGTTAATGCTTTTGAGCTGAAATTTTAAACAGAGATTCTAGACCAGATACACTCTTCAACCCGTTTGTATTGATATACCCTTTCTGTAACACCCTGTATACCTAATTTAACTAAGGGCACAGATTAGTAATCTGTGCTAAGGGTCGTGTATAAATGACGAGGCGCCCCGTGGCGCGCCGAAAAAAGTGTTGTGGAACATTCTAGACGATGTCACGGGGGGAGTGGGGCATGTTAGTGGCAAACTAAAAATGGCGTCGAAAAATTCCTCCGCAACGCTGTCGACCTGTAATGTATCCAAGATACTGGCGGCATTGCCACGCAGTAGCCTCTGTAGTAATTATTATAGACAATGCACGAATGTTACATTATTGTTACAGTAAGTATTTATATCATATAAATTATATGAAACCGCTGCACGTGCTGCCGGCAGTTTTGCAGTTGGCAGCTCAGTTCCAAATGGCATCTTTAAAGTCGAAGGTTCGTGCTAGGCCCACAGTACCTCATATACGTCCGACCTCACAGCTTTATTTACGGTAACCAATAAAGAAGGAGAGACGTAAATCGACTCATAATAAATTTCCTGACTCAACATATTAGATGGGAGGCCAGTGGAGGTCAAAGTTAGTTATCCGCCGCCGCCGTTAATGCTCTTCGAGTCCAGTAAAATAATGCATTCAGGATGCTGTTTGGGCTGCCACGCTTCTGTAGTACCTCAGGGATGTTCTTGGACGCCCGGATTGACTTCAAGTGACAGCTATGTAAACAGAACCCAGCATTGCATAAATATGTAAGCTGTCACGCCCTTTATACCTGGAGGCTTTTATTTGGTCAATAAGTTTTTATTGTTTACATTTTTAATTTTAATTTTTTTTTGCTTGAGTACGTATAGTGTTTATTGTATTTGTTGGTATATTGGCGTGGCTAGCTAACCTATGGCAAATAATTTAATTTAAGGTTCTGTGTCCTGTAATGTTAATTACTTTGCATACTATTTAGTATTGTTTAAAATCAATTATTTTCTAACTTCTTCTTCTTAGCGTGTCGATAGCAATCTAAATGTACTCGGCCCAGAATTTGGCCAGTTGTTTAGCGCCATCACTAGCGTCCATCAGTTCCTGTAACGTGCAGCTGACAGGACGCGCAGGGCACGATATTAAGTGTCCCATCGTTTGTGGAACAGCACCACATTTACACTCCAAGGCGGAGTCGTCTATAAATCTCCACCTGAACAGGTGGAGATTAGAAACGAACAGGATTTTCTAACTGAACAGACAGCTGTGCTGCTGGGGAGTTTGTTGCGTCACTTCTTCTCCCCAGCGAAAGCACTAGGAAGTGGCGAAGGGCGGGCGTTTTGGGGGACTGTCTTTTGTAATTTTGGCGTTCGAAAAGTGCTGATTCTCAGCCTAGTTAAAATAAATGACTTTTGATTTGATTGATTTGATTTGACGGCTTCGCTGCAATCAGGCGCAAGCGTCTCCTGAGTGTCATTGCCAACAAACTGGATTGTCCTTTCATCTGGTACTTAAGTCAGCTACGTGCTCCTGTAAATATTGGTAACGTCTACTAACATAGTTTTTAAGTGTTTATGTTACTAACATCTTGGTATTATTTTCTGTGGCTTTGTTTTTGTATCTATTAACAAACTAAAACTATACAAAAACTAAAATATATCGTCGAAAAATTCATCCGCATTGCTGTCGACTTATTTTTGTTAATTAAGGATATATTCTATTAACAATAGTTTATATAAGGTTTTTTAACCGACTTCAAAAAAAGAGGTTCTGTATTCGACCCGTATGTATGTTTGTTAGTCCGCGATTTTCTCAAAAACCGATGAGCCGATTTTGATAATTCTTTCACTAAAGTGCTCAACATACTTTCAGGAAGGTTTTAGTATATAATACATTAGGTAATTATTCTTATGTACGAAGTTATATGCGTAAATGTACTGCATCTCCGGCATTTCTATGGGAATTTTGTTGATTCTTCTAGTCGGTGTCTTCAATTCTTAAGTGCACTAGTGTTAATTGAATTTGTGTGAGGTAGGTACAACTAAAAAGTAAAAAATAAAAACTTTTTTACAAAAAAAACAACCAACTTACAAAAAAAAAACACTACAAAGTGATAAATAACTTTAATTTCGGAAGTCGGTGTCAAAGAAAATGCGGAACTAACAACACCGACTTCTGAAATAATATTTTTAATTTTTTTTTGAAGTCGCTTGTTTTGTGTTACTAACCGTATATGGACTACGTCTGAAATAAATGTCTTATTATTATTTATTTCAAAATGGGGTTCAAATGGAAGAAGAGAGTGCTAATGCATTTGCGCAAAAAAAACTGGTTTGTGATGAAATAAAGTACAGTTTCGTTGGCGTATAGTGGTTGCCAGCACGACTGATGTGAGTGCTTTTTCCATTACTGAGAACCAACTAGTAGACCACGGAAGGTACTTCCTTGTTTCATCCTTTTCAGTAGTCGGGTTTTAGTTTTTAAACTTATTTTTTATAAGAACCCTCAAAAAATGCCGACTTAAACCGCTGTCAACAGAGGCCTAGTGTACAAAGGAGACTGTTAAATTTTGTATGGGAAGTGGTCTATGATCCAATAGCGATACTGTAGAGGTATTTCTGAGGGAATACCTCAACTATACCCTTGTGCAAAGGGGCATCAAAATCTAACCCGGCAGTTTTGAGAAAAATAATAATTTTGATGCCACTTTCCAGACTCAACAACTTTCCAGGTCAACTCACAGACCCAGAGGGTCAACTCACAGAAATATACAAAAAGGTGTACTTTCTTCAGATTGTAACAAAACATTGTTATGATAAGTAAAGAGGATGTATTCTGAAGGGATCCCTTCTTTTCGCATAATTTTCATTTTCCTAATATACTTTGGCGTAACTATTTTCGTATAGTTTGTTTTGCCATGATAATACTTTGCCAAATTTTTTTTGGCATACTGTTTATGTTGGCATAATTATCTTGAAGGCTAATTTGTTTTGGCATACATTTAATTCGCATAATACTAAACGACGTCAGGGGCACCCCAAGGTTCGGTTTAGTTAGGTTCCTTTAAACCCTGCAGACAGAAATAGGAGCCGGAGCCCCGCCCAGCAGGGCTCCGTCGACCTGACCTCGTTAGAAATAAAACGAGCATGCTAAATTTATGCTTTAGAATGTTATGCTTAATCATTATTATGATTAGAGAAATTATGCTTAAAAAAATTATGCGTAAGCTGATATGCGTAAATACTGTTATGCGAAAATATAATTATTAGGAGAAACAAAAGTAGGTATGTCAAGTAATATTAGGTTTTAAAATTTTACGCAAATGGATAGGGAACCACTCGAGTGGGTCCAGTTGACCAAAGCTAAATATTTAGCTGTTTTCATTAATTAGTGAATATGAAGGGATCGTGGCTAATAAGGGCTTTACAGAGGAGACTACAGCATAAATGGCAATTTTGCTAGAACGCAGGTGACTACAATCACAAGTTGCGACTTTTGTCGTGCGGCGACAGGTCGCAGATAATGACGTTAAAGATGCACTATATTATTTTATTTACATTCTAGTGATATTTATTTTAGAAGTATGTATGTTTATTTGTATGTATGTAAGTATATTCTCGTATTATTTGTTTAGTTTTATTAAGTGAATTGTTTTTAGTTTTTTATGTATGTTTTTTTGTTTCCTTTGCTCTTTAACACGCTGTCTACATCTCATTATTTCTTGTCCTATCGCAGGTATGCTGGAAGAGATTTCTTATGAAATAAGCATCACCTTTGTACCTATTTTTCTGTTCTTTTTTTCTTGTCTGTTTATATATGTGTGTACATAAATGGTAAAATAAATAATAAATAAATATAATTACAGTTAAACCTGCCTAGCCTTTTCCCAACAAAGTTGGGGTCGGATTCCAGTCTAACTGGGTAGCTGAATACCAGTATTTTACACGGAGCGGCTGCCTATCTGACCTCCACAACCCATTTGCTAGGTAATACGACACCATTGGTAAGACTGGTTGTCAGACTCTCGGGCTTCTGACGACCCGTAACGACTGTCAAAGATCCACGAATGACAGCCGGGACCAATGGCTTAACATGCTTTCCGAGGCACGGAGGGGTCTTGGTATGTAAAGATGGTCACCCATCCACAGACCAACCGCGGCAAGCGTAGCTTAACCTGATCGTGCTCTACCCTGTTACCTGTACCCTCGAGTGCTATAACCCTGTTTCCCATTTGGAATTTCGCAGTGGCAAAGTTTGGATTATGCCCGAGTAAAATAAAATCCGCCAGAGCGAATTTCGACCATGTCGACCAAACACAGCGGTGACCAGCCTTCGGCGCGGGAGACATTATAATGCACAAGTGTGTTCGCAGACACAGGTGCACTCTCTCAGTCTGTAAGTCTTTAATCGCGAAACTTTCGAGAAATGATACTTAAGAAGGGCGTTCGAAGCGGGTGGTCGCTTCTCCATAGAAACGCTCTCGCCTGTTTTCTTTCTGGTTAATGACCATCTTAAATATTGTTGCGCGCCACAATTGATAGCGACATTAGCTACCACTAGCGCCATCTAGTATCGAGTAGCAGAACTAACATTCGGGTCCCTTCTAGAAACTTCGATGCTAGAACGTTCCAGAACTATCGACGCCTGGTCGGTCTGGATCGGTATGTACTCGAACATTCTAGATGTTTCTACTGTAGAAGGTTCTGGAACTATCCGAGGCCTATAAGGCCGGTGTGGCCGCGACCCGGGATCAGTATTGGAAAAGCGATACAAGCGAAAACATTCGAAGCGATCTTCAAGTGCGACTAGAGTGATCTGTATTGCGATTGTGTTTTATAATTAGTGTGTTTAAAGTTGTAATTGGTGTTTTTAATTAAAGTGTCTATTTTTGGTTATTAAATCGGCAGTTTTTATTGTCACGAACCCCAAGCTCGTAACAATATTATGTATAAATATAATTTGATAATATTCTAATAATTTAATGAATTGTTAACCTTTTAATGTGAATGTTGTGCATGCCTATAAGTGATGTATTTACACAGAAGAACCCGACCCGTGATTACCTGTTGTTACTACCCTTGTAAATATATCGTTGGTGTGCCTTGCTTAATAAATAAATAAATAAGTAAATAAAGTAATGATTTTTTACAGAATAATTAATAGTAACTACTTGTACATATATCCCTATGTTTTCCTTTTTGATGATACATTATTTTTATAAGCAGTAGAACCCTCAAAAAATGCCGATTTAAACCGCTGTCAACAGAGGCCTAGTGTACAAATTTGACAACTATTAATGAAAAAACAAAAACATAGGGACACAGTGTATATCGTTTTTATTCAGTTTATGAAGTATCTTTTAAATTGGTCCAATATTGAAGAAGGAAATAGGCGAGAGCCAAACCTCGAATTATGACTTTTTACTAAGACTTTTTCAAGTCTCTCCGACCGCATTTCCTCTTAAGACGCAACTTCTGAATTTTCTACAAAATGGTCAAAGTTATTAGAAACAAAGAAGATTTGTCACCGTACTAAATTAAGTCGAGTTACAATGTTGACACTTTTAAATTGGAGGTAAAAGTCTTAGAAGTTTTTGAACAGACTCCGGACCCAGGTTGGCCGAAGCAAGGAAAACCTGTTCAGGTGGAGATTCATAGACGACTCCGCCTTGGAGTGTAAATCATCAAAATCATCATTATCACCTACCTAGCCTTTCCCCAACTATGTTGGGGTCGGCTTCCAGTCTAACCAGATGCAGCTGAATACCAGTATTTTATATGGAGCGACTACCTATCTGACCTCCACAACCCAGTTATTGGGTAATACAATACCCCTTGGAAAGACTGGTTGTCAGACTTTCGGGTTTCTGACGACCCGTAACGACTGTCAAAGATTCATGAATGACAGCCGGGACCAACGGCTTAACGTGCTTTCCGAGGCACGGAGGGGTCTTGTTATGTAAAGATGGTCACCCATCCACGGACCAACCGCGGCAAGCGTAACTTAGCCTGATCGATCGAACCGTGCGGCTGTTATTTATTAGACACAAGACCCTCAAGTATTCATCAAAATATAATTTCCAATTTCTACGGGGTGAAATTAAATTCATAGGCATCCTTTTAAGGGGTCATTTTACAGTCAACAGCAAAAGTAGATGATGAATTGAGTTTATAACTTTTGGAGTCAGAACTGTTCACGAATGTATGACAGCTGTAATAGTAGTAAATGTTTGGTATAATTTACAATCACATACTTTTGCATCACTTCGACGCCACACAGTTCTGACGCGAACTCCGTTCATTAGTATTGAATTTCTGATTTTCATCATCTACTTTTTTTGTTGACTGTACTCATCGTTATGAACAACTTTTACTATGGGACTAAACCTAAACTTGCAAAAAAAAGCAGCTGTTCCTTGCATTTGTGGTCACATAACTCGTCAAAATGTAGGGAAGAGCTGATTTATTTTTTTGCGATTTCAGGTTTGGTCCCATAGTAAAAGCTGTTCATAATGATGATTACAATGACCCCTTAAAAGGATGCCCATGAATTCAATTTCACTCTGTATAAATTTTACATTAAATTGATCGTTACACTAAAATACAAAACAATACACCATCGACGACAGTATTTAATAAAACAACGAAAATCGCTTTCTCGCAAAATTGCTAAATAAATCCAATCAATTTGTGATTCCGCACCGTTCGCCTTGTATTAACGTTCTTCGGACCCTTCAATCTATCGAGACGAAATGTTACAGTAATGTATTTGGAAATAACGGAAAAGGGTTCAAGTTTCAGGGAACAAATCTCGTTGTGAAATATGATATTACGGTTGTTTTTCTTGATCGGGTGGACTGAGTTTTAATATGCTCAAGTTTTGGCTGTTAATAGGGGGCGAGCGTATTGCATTGATTGGGCAGAAATTCACACTGAAATAAATAAGCTTTCGTGCGTTCCTCACAGTATATATATTTAAACATGTTCAAAATCACACTATTACACTTCACACTTGTATTATAAAGGCGAAAGTTTGTGTCCAGTTAGGTAGGTGCAACTTCGAGAAAGAAGTCAATCGTCGAATCCAACTCGGCTGGGCAGCGTTCGGGAAGCTACAAAATATCTTCTCATCCCACATACCTCAGTGTCTCAAGACGAAAGTCTTTGACCAGTGCGTGTTGCCAGTGATGATATATGGCACTGAAACGTGGTCGCTCACAATGGGCCTTATTAGAAGACTGAAAGTCACCCAAAGGGCAATGGAGAGGGCTATGCTTGGAGTTTCTCTGCGTGATCGAATCAGAAATGAAGAGATCCGCAGGAGAACCAAGGTAACCGACATAGCCCGAAGAATTGCCAAACTTAAGTGGCAGTGGGCAGGGCAAATTTGCTCGCAGAACAGATAGCCGATGGGGCCGAAAGGTTCTGGACTGGCGACCGCGTACCGGAAGACGTGGCGTTGGAAGGCCTCCCACAAGGTGAACCGACGACCTTGTGAAGGCCGCAGGAACTCGTTGGATGTGAGAAGCACAAAACTGATTGAAGTGGAGGTGCTTGGGGGAGTCCTATGTCCAGCAGTGGACGTCTTTCGGCTGAAATGATGATGATGATGGTTACTTCTTCACGCTCAAACAACTGGAGCAATTTTGATAAAATTTTGTACGGAGGTAGCTGACACCCTGGATTAACATATAGGCTACTTTTTATCCCGATATTCCCACGGGATCAACACTTATGCGGGTGAAACCGCGGGGCGCTGCTAGTTCACACATAAAACAGACATTAATGCTGTCGTGCCCTTCCTACTGCGGATGTAAGGGTGTTGTTATCATGTTATCAAACACTTTGTACCCCTAACTACCCTTAAGGTATGTAATTAAGAACCTTTTATAACATACTAACGACCCACTCCTGCTTCAAACGGGTGCAATGAAATAATATAACTACGGGCTGATTTCTCAATCAACTGATAACTTTATTCAATGAACAATTTTGAAATTTTGACAGTTGTTTCATACAAAAGCAGTCAACCGTCAATTTATTTCTCGCATAAAAGTTATCTGGCGATGGCAAAACCGGCCCACAATGTTTTGTGTTTCAAAGTCAAAGCATTTATTTTAATCTGTCAAGCTCCGCTAATGAGACACAATTGATTTTCTATTGTTTGGTCACCGATCGGTGTCCCGCGGTCCTTGACCGGTTAAACTAGCTTCAGCCCGCGACTTCGAAATTTCACCTTCCCCCAATCACCCTCTTAAGGGTGGATATTCGAAAAACCCTTTCTTAATGGATACCTTTTCTTCACAAAGAACACACTCTCCAAATTTCATGTCTCTAGGACCAGCGGTTTAGGCTGTGCGTTGATATATTAGTCAGTCAGTCACGATTTTGGATTTTATATATATAGATAGGCACATAAAAGGCACTTTTGAAAGTCTAAAAATACAATAAAATTTCGTAAAGTGACTTACAGTTTACTCATCATCATCTGCCTAGCCTTTTCTTAACTATGTCGGGGTCAGCTTCCAGTCTAAACGGATGCAGCTGAATACCAGTATTTTACATGGAGCGACTGCCTATCTGGCCTCCACAACCCAGTTACCGGGTAATACGATACTCCTTGGTAAGACTGGTTGTCAGATTTCGGGCTTCTGACGACCCGTAACGACTGTCAAAGATCTGTGACAGCCGGGACCAACGTGCACGTGAACGTGCTTTTCGAGGCACGGAGGGTCTTGGTATGTAAAGATGGTCACCCATCCACAGACCAACCGTGGCAAGCGTAGCTTAACCTGATCGATCATTACTTAGTCACAAGCCCCTCTTAAACGTTATAGAAATATTTATACAACAAATTGAATTGTATTATTGTCAACAAAAAAATAAACACAATGTTACGAATTTGAACAATACCTATTGTTATCAAAAATACATAAAACAGTATGAATTTCAACACAATAGGGTCACGCGAGGTTGTCAAATCGATAACAATATACCGTTGAACGGACATTAAAACAATCCATACTAATATTATAAATTCGAAAGTAACTCTGTCTGTCTGTATGTTACCTTTTCACGCCTAAACCACTGAACGGATTTCGATGAAATTTGGCAGAGATATAGATTGCATCCCGGGGAAGGACATAGGATAGTTTTTATCCCAGAAATCATCCTTTAAGGAGGTGAAAACAGGGGTGGAAGTTTGTACGGGAAATCAATAACCGCTGACCGATTTAGATGAAATTTAGTATGGAGATAGTTTGAGTTATGGGGAAGGATATAGAATAGGTTTTATCCCCGAAATTATCCCTTAAGGGTGTAAAAAGGGGGGTGGAGATTTGTAAAGGGAATCAATAAAAAAGGACTAATACTTTTATCGAGGGCGAAACCGCGGGGCACAGCTAGTACATTTGTAAATATACTAGCGACTTCGTCCGCATGAAATTTCGATCCGTCGCGTCCCATCGCATCGCCCGTCCGCGCTATCATTTCGTTTTCCCTTAGCGTTCTTTCTAATAATTTCATTATGCTCGGCTCCTAAGATCCATAGCGTGATGTTAAATAGCCTATAGCCTTTCTCAAGAATTGGGCTATCAAATACAAAAATATTTTTCGGTAGGAATATCGCTTTAAACGTATTCTTTGTCCTAATCCAGGTCATGGTCTAACCATGTGCCAAATTACATCCAAATCCGTTCAGCCGTTTCAGTGTGAAATCCTAACAAACAAACATACAAAAATCAAATACTTTCTCTTTAAAATATTAGTTTAGAAAACGTCCGACAAGTCTAAAAGATACGGCTAGACTACGGCGTAGGCGCCTGACTACGGCGTAGGCATTCGCGTAGACGGCCGGCGTAGGCGGAACGGGTAGACTACGGCGTAGGCGTATCGCGTAGGCTTGCTACGCGGTCGTAGCCGCTGGCTGCTACGAGCTGTGAGACCTAAATATTTTTGATTGATTTAGGTTCGTATAGTTATAATTTCTTTAATATATTACTTGCAATATGTAATTTATCTGCCTAGCCTTTTCCCGACTATGTTGAGGTCGGCTTCCAGTCTAACCGAATGCAGCTGAATACCAATATTTTACATGGAGCGATTGCCTATCAGACCTCCACAACCCAGTTACTGGGTAATACGAAACCCCTTAGTAATAAGACTGGTTGTCAGACTTTCGGGCTTCTGACGACCCATAACGACTGTCAAAGATCCACGAATGACAGCCGGGACCAACGGCTTAACGTGCTTTCCGAGGCACGGAGGTGTTTTGGTATGTAAAGATGGTCACCCATCCACGGACCAACCGCGGCAAGTGAAGCTTAACCTGATCGATCGAACCGTGCGGCTGTTATTACTTAGCCACAAGTTGGAAAATGAAAGATGATTGTATTCATTTTTCCTCTTTCTATCTTTGCAGGTCTAACAAGTTGAAGTCCTTCTGGTTCAGTATATCAGATGAGTCGTTACCAGCGTTGGACTTCCTCTCCGCAGCCCTGTTATCCGCCGAGTATGAGCGGGCACTGGGCAGAGCGCTGGCCATGCCCGAATGCCGGCTCATACCTTTTTTCGGAGCCTTTCTTAGAGAATTAAGGTAAGTTTTCTATTAAAAAAAAAAACCGGTTAAGTGCGAGTCGGACTTGCGCACCGAGGGTTCCGTACTATGTAAATAGTCTTTTTTTTTCATTTAATTTATTCAATTCTAGTTTCTGCCCGCGACTTCGTCCGCATGAAATTTCACCCTCCCCCCCATTCACCCTCTTAGGGGTGGAATTAAAAAAAACCCTTTCTTAGTGGATACCTACTCTTCACAAAGAACACACCGTCCAAATTTCATGTCTCTAGGACCAGCGGCTTAGGCTGTGCGGTGATATATCAGTCAGTCAGTCAGGACTTTGAATTTTATATGTATAGATAATATATATTTATGTATATTTATTTGTGCTTATATTTATATGTAATTAGGTATATATTATATTCATATTTTTAATAAGTTTATGCGTATCTTTATATTTCAAATATTTATTCCTCAAAGTTTATTATTGCACCTACCACTGTTTGTCTCTGCATCACCCAAAGGTTGACTGGTAGAAAATGCCTATGGCATTAAGTCCGCCTCTGTACATTTATGTGCTTGAAGTATTAAATAAATAAATAACAATTTACTTTGTGCCTGAATGTGTTACATAAAAAAATAGTCAAATATGAGTACACAAAAAAAACGCTATCTCAAAAATTAAAATCATTTACCTAAAACTCATTAAAATGTTTAAACCAAAACCAAAACTTCATCAAACGTCAGAAATTATAATTAAAATCATATTACATTAAATCCATTAAGAAAAACATGTCATAAACTAATAAGGAATCAACAATGTTCAATAATAATTCATTAAATTTCATCATAGTTTATCAAGGGATATTTTTTATAATGTTTATAATATAACAAATTTACGGTTTTCGGATTTTTCCCTTTACTTGTGCTACATGACATTGCTTCTTGCCTAATTTCATGATTCTAGGGCAACGGGAAGTACCCTATAAATTTTGATTCCCTTGAGAGTGTCAAAATATACGTTTTTTGCGACATAAACGACCATATCTTTTTTTCACGTAAACTTAGAAGTTTGATTTTTTCACAGCATCAAGAGACTGTAGATTTGAGTATATGTTTTTAATTTCAACTCGATACCTCCACGCGTTCCCGAGGTCTTGACAGACAGACAGACGGACAACAAAATGATCATAATATAAGGGTTCCGTTTTTTCCTTTTGAGGTACGGAACCCTGAAAATATTCCTACGTATTAAACCTCCCCCTTCCCCTCCTCCTCCTAATCCTTCGAGGAATGCAAACGCTTTGTTATGTGTCCCGTGTCGGTAAGGCGTGCTCAATCTTTGTTTACTTTTTTAAAATTATGGTAATAAAAAGAGAGAGATTCCGAGATTCCAAGATCCTGAAAGAAAAATTCAATAATATTTTGCCCGATCCGGGAATCAAACCCAGGTTTCCACTTTCAGCAGACGCACTTGCGTCTACTAGACCAACGTGGTAGTCGAAAATATTATTTCCAATTGTAATCCATACTATATACTTTAAATACTATACTAACTGTAATATTATAAACGCAAAAGTGTGTCTGTCTGTCTGTCTGTATGTTACCTCTTCAAGCTTAAACCGCGAAACCGATTTAGATGAAATTTGGTATAGAGATAGCTTGAGTTCCGGGAAAGGACATAGGATACTTTTTATCCCAATATTCCTACGGGATCGAAACTTATGCTGGTGAAACCGCGGGGCGCAAATATTAAAACGAAACCCAATAATTCTTTTGTAGATATTATTGTTCACATCAAATCAAAAATCAAATCAAAAATCAAATCAAAATCAAAAATCATTTATTTGCATAAATAAGGTACAGAAGGTTGGTAAAATGTAGGTACATAATTTTATTGTTCTCTTATTCTGCCTTTAATTTCGGCGTGCAAATATAAAATAAGGTTACATACTTTATTGAATTTAATTATTGCTCATAGCCATGCAGTCAGTCATCATACGTTATATATGTTTTGTGGTCAGAGCAATCATATCAGAAATGGATTATTACCAAAATTCGCTTCACCTCGTCCATTCATTGAAGTACGCTGAAAAACTGAAAGTATTTATGAGTTACAGATTAAATATTAGTATAGAGATGATAATACCACAGCATCTGGTATTAAATTCTCAATACCCTCTTCAATAGTTCGTAGTTAAGTAACAGCTGCACTGGTCGATTGATCAAGGTTAAGCTTACCGTGGTCAGCCCGTGGATGGGTAACCATCCATTTTGCACTAATAAAAAACTTAAGTCCTTGGTCCCGGCTGTCAATTGTAGATGTTTTACCCTTGTTACGGAAGTCTGACGATCACTCTTACCAAAGGGTATCCAGTGGACAGTAACTGGGTTGTGGAGGTCAGATAGGCAATTGCGCCATGTAAAATACTGGTATGCAGCTGCATTCACTAGAATAGAACCACAATTTTGATAAGACAAGTATAGGCAGACAATGCAATGACTAATCCACGATAAACTAAAATTGACTTGACACAGGACAGGTTTTGAACCTAGAATCACGTAATTTGGTAAATGCAATTTTGTAAACCTTCAGGCCACAGTAAATTTAAAATTAAACAACAACGCCACGTGCGAACTACGCATTAAACTGACGTCACGTCAAATCCTGCATCGCGCAAGCAGAGTTTACCGCGCAACTAGCATAAGATACAACGTCGCGACACCTGTCTAGTCGGAGGAACCTTCCTTTTCTATGGAGGATGAGTGAACTTTACACCCGGTGCCTCATCCATACTAATACTAATATTATAAATTCGAAAGTAACTCTGTCTGTCTGTCTATATGTTTGCATGTTACCTTTTCAAGCCTAAACCGCTGAACGGATTTTGACAGAGAGATAGATGGCATCCCGGGGAAGGACATAGGATAGTTTTTATCCCGATATTCCCACGGGATTGTAACTTATTCGGGCGAAACCGCGGGGCGCAGCTAGTCCTTCAATAAAAGAATTGCGTTAGAATACGAATTATATTTTTACTGCTTGTGGTATTAACAACTCTATAGAAATATCAATCATTTCTACATTTTCGCTTCATTGGTTGACTCTGACATGTTGTTTTTTAATTACGCGAGTACCCGAAACGAGTCCAGCATGTACTCGCAAAAATAGTTGACTACGAGGAATGTTGTTATTACAATTTCTGCTTATTGCTTTTAAAATAAAAATAGTTACTGGCCAGTGGCGTGCATTGCATATAGGCATATAAGCAGTGCCTACCTCGATATATCAACATAAGCCTGTCAATTACATTTTAGTGTGTGTGCCCCACAATTAAGAAACTCACTAAATTATCATACCTACAAAAAACAAAATCTTCATACACACACGTGCGGCAGTAGGCAGTCGCCAGACAGCCAACTCGGCTCCCGTACTATTCGCACATTGTCATTGGTCTTTACTCGTTCAAGTTAATACGACAAAATTAAAAATACGTACGTCTCTCGCCTAATACCATGACGTTTGACCTTCGCAATTTATCACCCTTAAGTAGTCAAGCCTACTCAAAGAACCACACCATTTAACCTCACTTTTTTTTCTGATTAGTGACCGCGTTTGCCTAGACTAGACCCGGCCTAGTGCCTACCTATTCTGAAAACCAATGCACGCCACTGGTACGATGTTTATAATCTACTAGCTGACCCGGTGAACTTCGTACCGCCCCAGAATCAATAACAATGAATGTATGAGAAAATAAATAATCTTCATAATTAAACTCTAAACTCTAGTTTCTAATATAATTCAATCATAATTCGAAGGACACGTGGCGCCATCTATTATCATAATAACGTTATTGTTGTTTTTCTCGGGAACAGCACTTTTTTTCGGGATGTCCGTTTCTGTACACCTGACAACGTATATGCAAAATTTCAGGATGGTCGGTTCAGTGGTTTAGTTAGGCATGAAAATGTAACAAACAAACTTATTTTCGCATTTATAATATTTAGTTAGGATAATAAATAATAAAAGTTAGGAAGTTAGCATTGGTACTCCCAAAGGGTTTTGAGCAAGGTTATGCAGGGCGAAAAGTTGATAGCTGAGTAGGTGCGGCATGAAGAGAGA
This sequence comes from Amphipoea oculea, assembly GCA_945859645.1. Classification (NCBI taxonomy): domain Eukaryota; kingdom Metazoa; phylum Arthropoda; class Insecta; order Lepidoptera; family Noctuidae; genus Amphipoea; species Amphipoea oculea. Next base: position 8,858,305 of record OX243891.1, on the reverse strand, counting down.
ATACCGAAAATATATGTATTTTAATAGTTTCTGATAGTAGCCCCGTGGACATGGCCGGCCCACTACCACTTCAGTTTGCTTACTCTGCAAGCTATGTCGGTTATTCCGGATAACTTAAAGAAAAATAAATTTAAAAAAAAATGAGCAATATAAAGCGTGGTAAAGAAATGAGCAATATTAAATATAATTAAATAAATAATAAATCGCATCCAACGAGTTCCTGCGGCCTTCACAAGGTTTCGGTCCACCTTGTGGGAGGCCTTCCAACGCTACGTCTTCCGGTACGCGGTCGCCACTCCAGAACCTTTCGGCCCCATCGGCCATCTGTTCTGCGAGCAATGTGCCCTGCCCACTGCCACTTGAGTTTGGCAATTCTTCGGGCTATGTCGGTTAGCACAAAACCGGTCGGAGTGGAGGTGCTTGGGGGAGGCCTATGTCCAGCAGTGGACGTCTTTCGGGTGAAATAATGATGATGATGAAATAATAAATAAATAGATAGACCTGCATGTAAAATATTAATATAATAAGTAAATGAATGTAAATATAAATACATAGATAATAGGATAGAAAATATTTCTAACTTTATAACAAGGAAAATTAATAAAGCGCTCTTCCTCTCTCTTACTTATTTAAAAATTTGCTGTACCCGACAGGGTCCATAATTGTTTCTATGATTTTTTATTTACCACCTAATTGTACATTATGGATTGCAATAAACGATTTGAGATTTGAACTTATTTCTGATTTTATCCTTCAAAGAAACTCCGAGCATAGCCCGCTCCATTGCGCGCTGAGCGACCTTGAATTTGTGGACGAGCCCGACCGTCAGTGTCCACGTTTCAGCACCGTATGTCATGACGGGCAGGACGCACTGGTTGAAGACCTTTGTCTTCAAACAATGCGAGATAAGCGACGAGTAGACTTGACGAAGTTTCCCAAGTGCTGCCCAACCCAACGGGATTTTTCAAAGACATCATCTATGTCATGTTATGTTCATCATCTGCCTAGCCATTTCCCAACTATGTTGGGATCGGCTTCCAGTCTAACAGGATGCAGCTAAGTACCAGTATTTTACATGAAGCGACTGCCTATCTGACCTCCACAACCTAGTTACTGGGTAATACGAAATTGCTTAGTAAAACTGGTTGTCAGATTTTCGGTCTTCTGACTACCCGTAACGACTGTCAAAGATCCATGAATGACAACCGGGACCAACGGCTTAACGTGCTTTCCGAGTCACGGAGGGGTCTTGGTATGTAAAGATGGTCACCCATCCACGGACCAACCGCGGCAAGCGTAGCTTAACCTGAACGATTGACCCGTGCTGATGTTATTACTTCACTACAAGCCCCTCAAAACTGGATTTTTCAAAGACAAAGACATTTATTCGTCGGATATGGTAGGTACAAAGTTGGTTGGAATTTCTATCGGCTTCTTTCTCAAAGTTGTGTCTACCGAACTGGATGAAATGACCTAGATAGAAGTATTTCTTCACAACTTCTAGAAGCAACCCTTCTATGTATGTGAACCACAGATATAGATACACCTAGATAACGCAAGAGCAACTACTTCGCGTCCAAAAACCGCACCAGCTTACGTACAAAAATCGTAAGCTGTCACTTTCGCGCTCAGTCCTGTGTACTGCTGGCTGGGTGAGCGTGAGCGCTGGCGCTAGGCCCCAGGGGTGGGGCGATTTGATTTTCCCGTCACTAAATAGTGCTTGTGACGTCAAAATAGGTAGTCAGAAAATGGCACGCTTGGTTTTCATACAGATCGTGATACTTGCGTTATCTAGGTCTATCTATATCTGTGCATACGATCTTTAGTAACTGTAAGATGTCAACCTCAAATGTCTAATTTCTAAAGACTTACCACTCTATAATGTAACCGCTTATGCCACATAATGGCGACCTCAATACCTCTCATAATGTTCCAAAGTAGCTCTTTACTATACCAACATCTTGAATAACAACCACGGCTTGTGGTTTTAAACAAGTCTAAGACAATGACTGAGATTTCATTCTGAATACACTTTTTATTGTATAATCCATACTAATACTAATATATACTAATACTAATATATACTAATACTAATATACTAATCACACTAATATTATAAATGCGAAAGTTTGTGAGTGTGCGTTTGTGCATGTGTTTATATGTTTGTTACTTCTTCACGCTCAAACGGCTGGACCAATTTTGGTAAAAATTTTGTATGGAGGTAGCCGACACCCGTGATTAATATATAGGCTACTTTTTATCCCGGTATTCCCGCAGGATCGACATTTACGCGGGTGAAACCGCGGGGTGCAGCTAGTAATATTATATATTCGAAAGTAACTCTGTCTGTCTGTATGTTACCTTTTCACGCCTAAACCGCTGAACCGATTTCGATGAAATTTGGTATAGAAATAGTTTGAGTCCCAGGAAAGGACATAGGATAGTTTTTATCCCGGTATTCCTACGGGATCGAAACTTACGCGGGTGAAACCGCGGGGCGCTGCTAGTCAACTATAATGTTCCCACTGCTGGGACACAGGCCTTCTCTCCGTGAATAATTCACTACACGGGCCCAGTTCGGGTTGGTAGATGTCACACGTCTTCGAATTTTTTATTTAAAAACTTTTTAGGCAGTTGGGCATTTTTGAGATGGGAAAAACCATTGAACTCGCGACACTGTTACCGACACAGCGCTACATTCGGATGTGTTCGGCTGTATTGATGTGCTGGCATCTGTACAAAATTCATGTGGCTATAGCGACTTTGGGTGTAACGCCGAGTTCAGGTGTACCGACAAGTGTACCTACATAAGAGAGAGAGAGAGAGAGAAAGTGCTTGAAACGTCAACGGTACACCAAGTGTACCTACACAAAGAAAGAAAGAAAGGAAGGAAGAAAAAGTATTTATTGCGACTCGTACAGGAAGATCACAAACTAAACTAAACACAGTAAAAAATAAAAAACAAAGTTATATAAAAAAAGTTACTAAAAGAAAAATGAGACAGAAACTCCTATACGAGGCCAAAAGGCTCCTATCTCAGCATGATGCTGCGACATTTAAAAAATAAATGTCGCAGCGCTGGTATTCTGATAGGGCCCGCCCCGCTGTGATGTCACGGGCAGTTACTGAAATAAATAAATATTAAAATAGATTTCATATCATGTAAAATATTAGCAAATAAAATAAAATAATGTATCATTGTTCTATTGTCATTGTTAAAACAATGGCTTTACTGTGCCCATTCAACTACACCGACGCGTGGGGTGTTTCGACAGGTACGGTCAGCATCAAAAGTTGATTAACACTTCAGTTTTTTTAATCTTAGTTATTGAGCAAAATATTTGTTCAAAATTGTAGCAGAAGATTTTTTTTTAGTATATACTCAATTCTCAATTCTCAATTCTTTATTGCGTACCATAATGTATATAGTTGGTAGAGAAATAATTATATTAGTCACAATTATTATGTGAAAAGCTAAAAATCAGTTTATTGAAAAAAGTTGTTGTCAATTTAATAACATGTAAAAATGATAGTGTTAATCGACTTTTGATGCTGACTGTACCTGTAGGCGGGCAAACGTGTCAGAGGTTAATGAAACATTTGTAACAAATTCATAGAAATCCCATGCAGATATTGCGACCGCAGTCGACCGCCAAAGAAAGAGATTTCTTATCTTTTGTTTACATCCACACAGGTCAGCAACTGAGGAGACCTTTACCTTTTGTTTATAGGTATTAGCTAAGTAGGGGTGGCCAAATGGTAACGGCCGCGACATACGAGTTGTAGGTCGTAGGTTCGAATCCTGACAAGCGCTTTACTTTGTGTAAATTATTTCATCGCCACTGCTCTAAAAACGGTGAAGGAAAACATCGTGAGGAAACCGGCATGTCCTAGAACCAAAAATGCGAAGACATGTGACGTCTGCCAACCCACACTGGGCCCGCGTGGTGGATTAAGGCCGACTCCCTCTCACTGAGAGGAGGCCTGTGTCCCAGCAGTGGGAACATTATAGGTTGATTATGTGTTATTATTATTATAGGAAGGCGTATACGTTTCGGAGTTTTTATGGTTCAGTTACAAAATGATATTCTGAGTAGCAACTGTGTTTGGTAAACTTTTGAATAAGTATGGCTCATAGACGCACATTCACTGTTAGGCTGAGGCTACATTAGGCCGCGACGCGACCAGCGACACATGAGCGATTAAAACAATTAAGTGAAAGCTCACGCTCACGTATACGGCTACATCGTACATCAAATATTACTACCGATTTTTTTTTTTGAAGTGAATCTTACTCCCCAAATCAAGCGTGCGTAAAGAACGCACGCTTGATTTGGGGAGTAAGCTGGCGAACGCGTGACGTAAGCGTTACGAAAAGTGTAACCGGGCGAGGCGAACGGGAGTTGAGTGGGGGATATAAGCAAGAGAAAGCAGTGCGCGCGCACATTTTCTTTCTCTCTTACTCTCATAGCGAAGTTTCACTTCAGTCGTGTGGTCATAAGCACACTCGGTTTTTTATTATAATAATTTTAATAATTTTTGAATAAGATTAATAATAATATAAATATTTGCACACCTTATTAGGTAATGATACAGTGTACTTCATATCTATTTGTAACATATGTATACCTACCTATATTAAGCAAATAAATAATTTGATTTGATTTGATCTTTGATTTCTTTATGCGATAGAAAAAAATAGGAACAACATTACTGTAATCACGGCATCGGCTACATCAACATATCAGCGAAATTGAAGCGAATTTAGTAGATTTCTCACTTGCACGACTAGTTCAATAGTGCTACTAAATATGCGTGTGGCTACATTATGCGTATAGTAAACCGCGATGGATGATTTGATAGCACGTGTACTGTAGCCACGTCATTGCCGAATATATGTATGTATATGTAATGTAGCCATACCATGTTTATGTCATTTCGCTCTTCCAGTCGCATCGCAAATCGCTGCCTACTGTAGCCTCACCCTTAAAGTCTTTACCTTCGCCTGTAACGACTTTCGGATATAAAGCCGATATTAGAGTGCTCCCTTCATCGTCGTTATACCCGAAATCCACAGTATTATAATCAGTGGCGTGCATTGCATATAGGCATATAAGCAGTGCCTACCTCGATATATCAACATAAGCCTGTCAATTATTACATTTTAGTGTGTGCCCCACTAAATTATCATACCTAACAAAAAGCAAAATCTTCATACAAACACGCGCGGCAGTAGGCAGTCGCCGGACGGCCTACTCGGCTCCCGTACTATTCGCACATTGTCATTGATCTTTACTCGTTCAAGTTAATACGACAAAATTAAAAATACGTACGTCTCACGCGTAATACCATGACGTTCGACCTTCGCAATTTATCACCCTTAAGTAGGCATGCCTACTCAAATAACCACACTTTTGACCTCACTTTTTTTCTGATTAGATTAGTGACCCGGCCTAGTGCCTACCTATTCTGAAAACCAATGCACGCCACTGATTATAATGTGTATTTCTTCCACAGAGAAATTCTGGCGGCGGCGCCGTCTCTGACGGGTAGTCACTCGGTGGGAGCCACGCCCACACACAGGAGAGAGTTCAAACGGGACTCTCTTAAAGAGGACAGGTAAGAATAAGTTGATCTTTAGTTTCGTAACACACCCACCTACCTAGGCTTGTCTTTAAGTGCTTGGCCAGAGTGGCAGCGTGGGGCGGGGAACGGGGCGGGAAGCGGCGCGGGTGCGGGAACGCGCGCGATCTGCCTGTCCGCAGTGGAGCGCGGCTCCGTTTGAGTGTTGTCGTGTCCAGTGTTTGTAAAAATATAATATGGATGAAGAAGAATTATTTTTACTAGAAAAAAGCTCGAACTTGTTTGTCGGTTTGAGAACCCCGGTCCGCGCGCGGGCCGCCCGCGCACTCACTGCGGCCACTTGTATGAACGCGCCGCCAGATGGCGCTGGCGTTCCAAATAGTCAAACGAATGACCGAATGCGACATATATATATTATATACAAGTGTATAAAAAAAGGGAAAAAAAATCAGCAGACCACTTTTTTTTATAACTTCAGTTTTCACGATCTGTTATCAAAAACTCACCCCGAATCCAATTGACACTAAAAAAATTTGGCTGTCTGTAAAGTCGGTTTACGGACGATAATTTTACGTGATAACGTCATAAGAAAACATCAGATAGATGCGTCACAAGCCGAACGCTTAGGCCGATCGTGCTTCTCTATCGCTTGTACCGCGCTCTCGCTTGCACACTCGGCTCAGGCGGAACGTGACAATGAGTCATGCTTTTTCGTGCGTGCAGCCGGCGTTCATCGATTTATAAGACGTTATCACGTCAAAATCAGATCGAAACGCATTCTTCAAACACCATGTTTATATATCCTCCCTCCCTTTCCCCAGAGGATCATTAAAAAAGGACACAAGAAGAGAAAGCGGTAAACGAGTGGACCAGAGCACAACTACTAGCCCCCTAAGAGACAGTTGCAAGCGAGACTCCAGACTCACAGACTCAAGTAAACAAGTGGTAAGTTTTCCAATTTTTAATGACTGACAGGGTGTAAAGTTCACTCTTACTCTATAGTAAAGGGAGGATCCTCCGACCAGACGGGTGTTGTGTCTGGCAGGCAACTGCCCAATGATTCATGTCAGGCTGTTGTGTCTACGCTAGTTGCGCGGTGAACTCTGCTTGCGAGATGCAGGATTTGCGTGACGTCAGTATGACGCGTTGTTCGCATGTGGCGTTATAGATACCGCTACAACTGGACTTGTAAGTAGTAGAAAACAGGGTCCCATTAAAATAGATGGACAAATTTTAACACAGCGCTCAGTACGTCTAACCAAAGATATCCAAGCAAAAAAAAAAACACTAATTAAAGTGATTTTCTTTTGACCTAAAATAATAAATTACCGGCACATTATTGTATTTTCGTTAGCTGATTATTTTTCTTGTAAGTATCTAATGTGTTTTTCTTAATTTTTTTTTTAACATCGTCCTTATTTTAGTGGTGATCTGCAACGTTTGGGTTCACAGGTTCTAGAAGGACACTGGTGCCAAATCTGTTGTTCACAAACCAAACTAAATTTAAATTCAGTGCATCTTTTTCTTTTTATTTCATTAAGAAAAGGACAGAAGATAAATTTTAGTTTAGTTCTGTCCAATTAATCAGCGCCCGACGTAAATTGACGTAATTTTAGTAGGCAAGTTTTTAATCACGTCTAAACTTGTATGGAGTAGTGTCAAGCGCTGATTAATTTGTCAGGACTTAACTAAAATTTATCTTCTGTCCTTTTTTTAATGAGCTACGGCAAGTGCAAAAGACGGAGTCATAACTTGGTTGAAGCCACATATCTAGCACCCTATTTTGTAAATATTTATGTAAATCAATTATTTCAATAAACAGTTTCATTTGACACAAAAGTATTCTCTTCAGATTTCACCTGCCAAATCCCAAAGTCAGAGTCAAAGTCAAAGCATTTATTTCAAATAGGCACATAAAAGGTACTTTCGAACGTCAAAAATTATCTTAAAATAGAATTGATTCTACTCGCCCATTCCAAAAGGTAGTTTTCGTATGGAGAAGAATGGGCAAAAAACTCCACCGTTACTCTTTTAAAATGTTTTAGGTACAATATTTTGGCATGGGTACATTAATTAAATAATAACATGTGAGGACGATGCACCTAAAATAAAATTACTATACCACAATAGGTAAAAGAATTAAAAACGAAACCATGACAATATAAATTTATTATCTGATAGATACATGGTGCTCACATATTTACAAACATGGTACAAGCAAACCGATTTTAATTAAAAAAAAAAAAACAATCTTTTTACCCAGATTTTCTAGAACCAAATCTCCACCATTTCCAGTACATAGCATCATTCGACGAGGAGGGCGAGCAGCCGCCAGGCTGGCGCCGTGTGGGGCCCGAAGGTCTCATCAACCTGGAGAAGGTGTACAGAACTCAGGCTGTCATGGACCATATAGCAAGCTTCCACCAACACCACTACGCGTTGGCAAGGAGCAACGCACCTATCTTCGGGGATTTCTTGAGGTGATATTTTTGGTTAGACTTTCATTTGTTTGAGAAATTCGCATATGCGTATAGAAATGTAGGTAGGACACATAGGCACAGAATACTAAATAGTACTACGTACAGAAAGGACACTCCCTTTCCCGCGCTCATATCAGATACCGCACCTCACCCCGCACTTCGAGGTATTCGTCGCCGACTCTTTAGCAAGGGCGCTCGCGAACCGCAGCGCCTGTACTGCTGACACGAACACACAATTTTGCGATTTAAAAGTCTTATTTGAGTTTTTATCACGATGGTTGGATATTGTGATGCTTTTCCAAATTCTTATTTATATAAACTGTTTGTAAGATTTCGCAATTTTAATACCATGCGATTTAATAACCGATTATTTACAGATAAGTCATTTAAACTAAACTATTTTAGTGTTTTTATTTCATTACGAACCCGAATAAATAAACAATTGAACTAAAAGGTCACTTCATAATAATGCACACGTTTGGGCAGCGCCGTCGTCGTTCGGTTCCCTGACACAAATTGCTTTCCGTGCCATTTTTTTTTACGCTACGCACGACAGCCAACCCTACTAGATTTCACGCCCACATTTACATGTATATAAACGTCATTTGTTTATGTAGTAAATATTTATGGAGTGTCCGGGGTGTGACATAGGTGTGCGTGCGCTGGTTTCGCTCGCTGTATGGAGCTCACTAGCTGAGCTGAGCACAAATAAATAGGTCATCATCTGTCAAGCCTTTTCCCAACTACACACATCAAAAGTGTCTAGGGATCAAGCATTTTTATGCGGATTTCTTGAGATTGAGATGTGGCTTTGTAATAAATTTATGATTTTATAAATTTATATGGATCCTTTTTGGTGCATTTCATAATTTGAATCAGGAACTGTGAATCAAATTCGAGTAAAAGATGAAAATCAGCTGTCAATATTTTCCCTATAAAAACATACAACGCATTGAAGACATTATTAGTGCTACTGTTTCCCTACTACTGATTAAAACCAACGTTATTATGGAGCGGCGACGTCATTTAAGCAGGGAAGAAATGCTCAGAGCCGTGGGAATGATAGAAGCTGGTTCCCGGCAACGTACTGTGGCTTTAGCTCTGAATACAAGTCAGAGTGTTATCAGTCGACTTTGGACACGTTACCGAAGCACTGGTACCGTGGCTGAGCGCCATGGAGGACGGTATCGCTGCACCACACGGAGACAAGACCGATACATTCAAATCTTAACTCGAAGAGCTCCAACAATAACCGCCATGATGTTAGCCGTGAGGCTTCATCACTCTTCAGGGAACTTAATTAGCGACCAAACAGTCAGAAACCGCTTGCATGAAGTGAACCTTCATTCCCGAAGACCGCTACGGGTACCACCTATAGCAATGCACAATCGTAGGATTCGATATCAATGGGCTCTTGAACACAGAAATTGGGCAGAAGAACAATGGCGTTTCGTGTGCTTTTCTGATGAGTCTCGTTTTGGTATGAGACCGGATACAAGACGTATACGACACTGGAGAACCCCTGGACGCCAACAGCGATTAAAATCCTGCCAGGAAGTCCATCCTTATAGTGGTGGAACCATCATGGTATGGGCGGGTATTTGGATCGGCGGAAGAACTGAGTTGATTTGGATCAGAGGCAACCTCAACGCTCAAATTTATGCTGAGACGATTGTATCAGACGTCATCGTTCCTCTACAAGTGCAAATCGGTCCCTTATTTCAGTTAATGCATGATAATGCACGACCGCACACCGCAAAAGTTGTAAGACAGACTCTCGCCGCAGCTAACATCAATGTCCTGCCCTGGCCTGCTCAGTCGCCAGACTTGAACCCGATTGAGCATGCATGGGATATGCTACAGAGAAGAGCTCTGCCGAATATGGAGGGTATCCAGTCGCAAGAAGACCTTTTTTTGTTGTTGCAACGAACATGGGCGGCCATTCCACAGCGTGATTTGGATGAACTCATTTTGAGTATGCCAAACCGATGTTCTTGTGTTGTTAGTGTTCGCGGTAGAAACACGGATTATTAATTGTTTAAGTTACCCAATAAAATTTGAAAGAAAACTGTTATTTCAGTCTTTTTTTCGAACTTTTGTGTTAGTGGTTCAAATGTCAAAAATCCCTTTATTAGGAAAATGGCAAATTTCTTTATTAATGCAAAGGTGACTTGGTTTATCGTTACTGTGACAAACGAAAACACTTTATTTGATGAATCCTTAAAGAAAATTTTAATTAATATCAATCAGGAGAAAAGTTATTGCAAAAATATATGTTGATCCCTAGACACTTTTGATGTGTGTATGTTGGGATCGGCTTCCAGTCTAACCGGATGCAGATGAATACCAGTATTTTACATGGAGCGACTGCCTATCCTACCTCCACAACCCAGTTACTGGGTAATACGATACCCCTTGGTAAGACTGGTTGTCAGACTTTCGGGCTTCTGACTACCCGTAACGACTGTCCAAAGATCTATGAATGACAACCGGGACCAACGGCTTAACGTGCTTTCCGAGGCACGGAGGAGTCTTGGTATGTAAAGATGATCACCCATCCACGGACCAACCGCGGCAAGCGTAGCTTAACCTGATCGATCGACCCGTGCGGCTGTTATTACTTATGCGATGTCCTGCGTGAGCGACGAATACGACGCGACGCGACGCTGCGAACGCGATCAACTCAACGGCATACCCTGCTTGCGGCCTATATGACATAAGAAGAAATAAAGAAATGATATGATATGATGATATGATGATGAGTAAAGAAATGAGCAATATTAAATATTAAATATAATATATATAATAAGGAAATTTAATAAAGCGCTCTTCCTCTCTCTTACCCATATAAAAAATTGCTGTGCCCGACAGGGTCCATAATTGTTTCCATTATTTTTATTTACCACCATTGTACATTATGGATTGCAATAAACGATTTGAGATTTGAGATTTGAGATTTGACAGTCTGCGGCGAGACGCGACGTAACGCGTACTTGTTTTGAGGGCGACCAGACGCGACACCACGAACTACATATGAACTTTCGAGCAAAAATTTTTTTTTTTTTTTTTTTTTATTTATTTATTAATAACCAACTTATATTGACAGTTTGCACCACACATACAAGTTATTGGTCAATGTTAGTAATTATACATGTCATACAATCATAAAATTAGATTAAATCACATAATAAAAAGATGAAATGAAATAAAGTGAAACAAAATTGGACAAAACTAGATAAAAATTAGATAAAATTAGACAAAATTAGATAGAAATTAGCATAAATTGGAATAGAATTATTAATAACATTAACTATTTAATATAAATTTAATTAATATAAATAAATTAATATAAAATTAATTTATTTATTTACTCCAAGGAGATTGTACTGGGAGTGGCAATGGACTCCAGGTATCGAGTGGCAGTGTTCAGGAAACTCAGTTCAGTACTCGCGAAGACATCTGAGGACTCGTCATATAACAGAATGTTGTTGATATGGGTGAGAGCTAGGTATAATGGACTGGTCTTAAGGGTTATGGTATCGGTTTGAGGTATTTTGAATAGAGGGCGTCGGCGAGGGCGAAGTGTGTGTCTAATGGCTAGCGGGATGTTAAAGGAGATGTACTGCAGTAAGGAGGAATTGAAATGGGTACCACGAATTAGGCGGATGACATATTTTACCAGACTAAGATTTCTCCTTAATTCTAAACTTTGGTACCCGACCATACCTAGCACAAATGGTGTTGGGTACATGTACGGGTAATAACCATAAAGTTTTAAGTATAAGTATCGGGCAAAAGACTTCTGAATCTTTTCAATTACCAGGGTATACACTTTTTCATGAGGGTTCCAGATAGCGCTGTTAGTCTCTAGCAAACTGCGAATGAAGGAGTTGTACAGTATGGTTATGGCCTGACGATTATTGAAAGTTTTGGCCTGACGCAAGACAAAACCCAAGTTTTTGCGGGATTTTTTGCAGGTCTGTATTATGTGCTGGTTAAATGTAAGATGTGGGTCGAAGTGAGCACCCAGATCACGTACGGTTAAGACGCGTTTCAGGGGCGTATTATTCATGGTGTAGATGTTGTGTATAGGTTGTGTGGCTTTTGAGTAGGTCATGACCACGCATTTATTAAAGTTTAGGTTGAGGTTGTTGATAGTGCTCCATGTTTGAATGTTGTCTATGTCGAGTTGAAGTGCAGCCGTATCACTGGCGTTAGCTACTGGTAGAGCAACTTTGACATCATCAGCATACATTAAGACTGTGGAGTGTTTTACATATGTGGGAAGATCATTTACTACTATTAGAAAAAGAAGGGGACCGAGGTTAGTGCCCTGTCCTATGCCAGAAGTAACCGAGTATTGCTTTGAATTTGCATTTTTGTATGTTACAAATTGCTTGCGGTCGTGCAGATAGTTCGCGAAGAATTTTAGCAATGACACAGAGAAACCTGCTAATGCTAGTTTATTTAGAAGTATGTCGTTGTCAACCCGGTCAAAAGCCTTCTGGAAATCAAAATAGGCTACATCTATCTGCATTTTGTCATTAATATTTTTGGCTAAGAGCGTAGTTATGTTAAGCAGATTAGACGTTGTTGAGCGATTTGGAAGGAATCCGTGCTGCTCATCAACGAACCACCTCTGCAACTTATTAAATATTTTTTTATAGAGTATCGATTCAAATACTTTGCCGAATATAGATAGAACAGCTATTGGTCTGTAATTTTTAAAGTCACTTTTTAGGCCGCTTTTATGTACCGGGAGTACTTTAGAAGTTTTCCACTCCGTAGGATATATGTTCGTCGTAATAGATAGGTTGAAGATAAACTGTAAGGGCAATTTGAAAATTTCGCAACCGTCCTTAACCAAGTACTGTGGTATTCCATCTGGACCTTGAGTAGATTTTGGAGGAAGCCGAGCCATAGCGCCACGAACCTCAGATTCGTGAACGTAATCAATATCAACAAGATGGGACATATTACTAGGAGACGCATTCGCAGTAGCGATAGCATGCTCGACATCTAATGATGGTAAGGTTGATAGGAAAACGCTACTAAAGTATTTTGAAAACTCGTCTGCCACTTGCGCTGGCGACCTGTCACCAAAGGTAGCCTGCTCATTATTTTCCCTGTTACTTTTTACATAGGCCCAGAAGGCTTTGGGGTCACGTTTGATATTTGACTGAATACGATTAGTGTAGGTAGCAAAATCTGCATCTGTACTTCTCTTTAATAATCGCCTATAGTAGGTAAAGAATGCATAACACAGTTCGCTATTATTATTATTATTCTGCTTGTATAGCTTGTGATAATAGTTTTTAAGGTTATTAAGTTCAATAGAAGCAAACGTAAACCATTTAGGATAATCCAGTCGCAATGTTTTCATCTTTTTTAAAGGAACAGTTTCACAAACAATGTTGTTAATTAACCCATAAAAGGTCCGAACAGCCACGTTAACATCATCGCATGAATAGACTGGCTCCCAGTCTATACTAGCTAGTTCTGAGTAAAGCATTAAAAAGTCTGCCTTACGGAAGTTACGCTCTGAAGTTATACTTGTGGTCGAATCATTAGGGTGGTAGTTATTGTTTATGAACAAGCTTGCGTACGGCGTGTTAATATTGATAGAGATATCTAACGGCTTATGATGTATTTCAGGTGAGACAATACCAGAGCATGCTGAAACTGAGATTCCTGCCACACATGAGTTAACCAAAATCAGATCCAACATTCTGCCAAGATCATTTAAAATTATGTTTTCCTGTATTAAATTACATTCGGAAAGGAACAAATCAAAGTCCTCACGTATGGCTACACTAGCGGAATATAGGTTAAAATCCCCCAGTACAACGAGAGGTAGTTTGTTAATGTCATGCAAGATCCTTCTTATACAATTAAAAACAGAATAATATCTAGAATCAGGTACATTAGGTGCTAAGTAGACAACACAGCACGCAAAGCGTAATCGGCCTTTAGTAACTATTGCACATATTATTTCGTCGCACTGTTCAGGTTTGTACTGTACTTCTCCATGATTCGACAAGTAATGACCAAAATCACGTAGGACATTTGTCGCGTGTAGCATGGCGTCGCATTACGTCGCGTCGTGTTGCGTCTCGTCGCGTCGTATTTGTCGCTCACGCAGGACACCGCATTAGCCACAATATAGGTAATGAACTATTTATATCGTGCTGGTGGCTTTATTAAAAAATAAACTCTAAATCCAAACCATAAATTATGTTTTCAAAACCTAATCACTCCTTTCTCCCTCAGAGCAGCAATTTTAACATGCGAGGAGCCCGTCTTCTCGCATTCGACCTCGAAAATTAACGGAGAGTTCGAGAACGAGGCGCTTTACGAACTCGAAGGCACGGGATACTGTCCTGTGCAGCCGCTACCCCACGACCATGGGGTCACCATGTTCCCCCTAGCCCCACAAAATGGGGAGAGAATGGATAGGCATATTTTACAGGTGAGTTAAATTTTTAGACGATTCCTTAATGATTTTTTATTTTATTTAATGGATGATTATTATGGTTACTATGACACTGGTTGTTTTAATGTTGGCAATAAGCTGTTTCAGAAACTTTTATAGAAGATTTATAGCATGGGTGTAGATAAACAATTTTTCTTTCTTCGTTTTTCTTTCAGCCTCGGTTTCTGAAAGCTTAATTTTTTTTGCTAACGAACCACAATTGTTTTCTGTTTTGGCACTATACTTAGTTGCTAATCAAAACCTTGATCAGACTTTTCAATTCAAATTCATTTTTTTTAATTCAGACCAGAGTGGATCCATACTTGCAACCACACAAGTAAGAAGGCAGTTAAAATAACCAATTGAAATTGAATTAATTGGATGTGAGAGGAAGAAAATCGATTGCAAGATTTGACTCGCTTTTCAAAAGTTCGCGGAAGCGCGAATTTGTTTTTTATTTTTTATCTTTTTGTCTAGTGCATCGATGTTGCGGCGTTTTCGTGATAGCCCTAACCGTATTTTAGCTACACTGGCGGACAAGGTTGACGGTTACTAACCTATGTTAGTACATCCATATAGTGTTGCAGTATGAACTGCAACACTATATGGATCCACCTTATCCTATGATAAGGTCATCCTTATCCTATGTTAGTACATAATAAATAACAATAACTTAAAAATACACTAATTGGCTACATGAACATGTGCACGCATATGTCTGCCAGCCCAGAGTCTAATAAAAGGTCCGTCAACCTTGTCCGCCAGTGTAGCTAAAATACGGTTAGGGCTACCACGAAAACGCCGCAACATCGATGCACTAGACAAAAAGATAAAAAATAAATTCGCGCTTCCGCGAACTTTTGAAAAGCGAGTCAAATCTTGCAATCGATTTTCTTCCTCTCACATCCAATTAATTCAATTTCAATTGGTTATTTTAACTGCCTTCTTACTTGTGTGGTTGCAAGTATGGATGCTGAGCTTGAGTCCTGAAGGTCAATTCTCGTAATTTGAAACGTTCAAAATCTAGTCGCAGTCTCATCTCGGCGACAAACAAATGTCAAAAACTTGTCAAAATGTAGGGAAATAAGAGCTATTTTTGACAGATTGAGACTGAGATTAGACTGTAAACGTTCTTAAAATTCAGAGAATTGCCCCTCTGATTGGCTGATTTGAATCCCCGGATTGTTTGAAGATGTCTCATACGAGCAAACGAGCACTTGTGCCTGTTCGGGAAGGTCCATTTAAATCCACGTTTGTTTTCAGATAATGCATCACGGCACAGCCTGTGTGGTAACAGAGGCGGAGTGGGGCGGAACGCTCGCTCAGCTCAGGCTAGAGCGAGCGTGCGCTCTGCTCGCGTGGTGTAGGACTGCGCATCAGCCGCATGCTCAACATGGTAGGTACCACAGATATAGATCTTCTTCTTCTTCCTGCCCTTATCCCATGTTACTTGGGGTCGGCGCAACACGTTTTCTTCTTCCATTCTTCCCTGTCAACCGTCACGCTATCATTCACTCCCTTCTCTTTCATATCATTCCTCACACAATCCATTCATCTTTTCTTCGGCCTTCCTCTTCCTCTCCATCCATCAACATGTATAATCATCACTCTTTTAGTCACATGCGTTTCGTCCCTTCTCATCACATGCCCATACCAAGCCAAACGATTTCCTTTCAACTTTTCTGTCACTGGCGCCACTTTCAAACTTCCTCTTATATACTCATTTCTTACTTTATCCATTCTCGTCACTCCACACATCCATCTCAACATTCTCATCTCCACTGCATGCAATCTTTTTTCATCCGTCTTCTTCACAGCCCAGCATTCAGACCCATACAGTACGACAGGCCGTATCACAGACTTATAAATTTTCCCCTTTAACTTAAGGGGCATCCGTGGGTCGCAAGTTGTTCCTGTGACCTGTCGCCATTTCATCCATCCTGAGTTGATCCGATGCGTTACGTCTCGGTCTACTTCGCCATCTCCTTGGACAATATACTTTACCTTACCACAGATATAGATACACCTAGATAACGCAAGAGCAACTACTTCGCGTGCCAAAAATCGCACCAGCTTACGTTCGAAAATCGTAAGCCGCCACTTTCGCGCTCAGTCCTGCGTACTGCTGGCTGGGTGAGCGTGAGCGAGAGCGCGAGCTTGTGACGTCATAGTAGGTAGTCAAAAAATGGCACGCTTGGTTTTCATACAGTTCGTGATACTTGCGTTATCTACTGTGGTAGGTACATATTTCAGGCCAACCAAGAGTGGTCCCCATCTCTCATCATTGAGACTCCGAAATTGGCCAATTGCCAATTTGATTTTGAACATTGAAGTTGCAGTAACCGACCCCAAAAAATTGGTGGGAAAAGGCTAGGCAGATGATGATGAAATTGCAGCAAGATCAAAGGTTTGGGGGTTGTGTTAAAAAAAAAGCCCAACTGCCTGAACCGACCACCCAAGACAGAATAACTTAACGCCGGACGGCGCGTATGTGTTCCACGCGCGCCTCAAAGAGATGTCAGCATCAAGGAAGGGGCCTGTCAGGGCCGAAGCCTGCCGGGGATGCGGAATTGTCCGAAAGGGTTACCGCTGCCCCGGAACATAAAGGGCTAAGGAAGGAACACGGATGGTTTTTAGTCAGTAAGAGTCTGACACTCTCTTCCGCTCCACCCAGAGCGGGAGGGGTCATTTGATGATTTCCCATCCATAAAAAAAGACAATAACTTGGCGCAGAAAAGTGAGGAGACCCGACCCGAAATAACGGGATCAGGGACGGGAGAAGAAGGTGGAGGGGTTTGGGGTTAATACCCTCAGGCCATGAGGTTCGAGTACTCATATTCTTTTTAAGGAAATCTCGAAACGGCTGGTTGATACTTGCTGTGATCCAAGGGCTGGCTTTTATCTGGGCCTGAGGCTAAGCATTGCCATACAACGTGATTTTTTCGACACTATATTTTAGTTTGTAAAAAGTTTCAGTTAAGTTAGGATATAATTTTTATATTTTTATTAATTAATTACGTATAAGTTGTAAAGGAAAAGGAAAGAAAATAATGAAAAATTAATGTTAAAAAATGTTAGTACAAATTATTTCGGTTCATAGTCTTTACTGCAACCAAAAACTTTCGTTTTCAGGAGACACCCCGTCAGAAAATATGGCACAACCCGAAGTGAGTCTATCATACAACCCTGAAGAAGTCATCCCTTTGAAGTACACCGCCAACTTAGCACATGAGAACGAAGCCGGGATCGTTGGAGAAGAAGGGTTTGTACCAACAAGCTTTCTTTTTTTTATTTATTTATTTATCATTTATACAAAAGAATACAGGATTATTCATACTAAATAGCAACCAAAAACCACTAAGGTTTAAACTTGTGCTATCACGAGTCTATCTCAATATCGAACTATACAATTACTAACATCTTAAGGTCTTTAAATGGTTACAATCATTCCTACATAATACTTAAGTAATGTTGCTTAAGTTTACATTTGATATTTTTCTGTGTAATACATTTGTTTATTTCTGAGGGTAGACTATTAATAAGTCTCGGTATAATATAACCAGTAGTTCGTTCGCCATACGTATTATTGGCGCGCGGTGTACGAAGCCTATTCTCAGAAACAGCCCGAGTGCATACAGGATGTTCGATTTTGTTTCTTAAAGTTATATTGAAAAATTGTTCTTTTAACAACAAAAAATTTATTTCTTAGCAGTATGCCCCAAATATAGTAGATTGTTATGCAAGGGTCGAAAGGAATCAATTCCTATACGAGGCATTTAGACGCCCGAGCGCAGCGAGGGCGGCTATAGCCCGAGTAGGAATTGATGACTTTCACCCGTGTTAAACACTCTACTTTTCATTTCGAATATAAGGAAAGTAAAAAGTAGTAGTTTTTCTAAAATATTTATTGATAACAATAACATGCAAAGTTTTTGAATTTCGGTACAGCTTATAGGGTTAGTATCCCGCCAAATAATACTATTGACTTTTTTATTTTAAATATGGAACACACCGCGTCATCGCCGCGGGCTGTCCCGCTTAATAGGTTTTTTTTTTTTAATTCACACTGGCTGTTTATACACTCACAAGACTGCAGCATTTTTCTTAATTTATGTAAAAAATTTCGTAGCTGACTACAGTTCTATTTTTAAAATTCATTCCCTCCCTAAAGAGGGAAGTAATTACTATGAGTCTTTCCCGCCCTGTGGTGGGAAGCAGCGTCTTCCACCCGCTATTTGGATCAAACAAACACTACTTTCCGAGTATGAGAAATGAAAAATAAATATGTCGTGGGTTAACCGCTGGATCTAACAGACCCGCTACTTACGAAGTCACGGCTTGAAACCTGTATGTAAAAATGTGACGCCAAAAAATCTCTTAATAAATTTTTTATTAGGTAGTATAGAGGTATAAGGAACAGAGTGTAAAGTTCACTCATACTCCATAGAAAAGGGAGGATCCTCCGACCAGACAGGTGTCGTGTCTGGCAGGCAACTGTCCGATGATTCATGTCGAGCCGTTATATATAATTATATGCTAGTTGCGCGGTAAATTCTGCTTGCGAGATGCAGGATTTTGCGTGACGTCAGTATGACGCGTTGTTTGCACGTGGTATTGTAGATACCGCTACAGGTAATATAGGTAAGGGAGAAATGGGCAACGCGCAATGAATTTGAACGTGGCAGAATGCTCGTCCCTTCTTCGTAATTACAGCCACAATATTTTAATTGGGAAAATGATATCATCATCATCATTTCAGCCGAAAGACGTCCACTGCTGGACATAGGCCTCCCCCAAGCACCTCCACTTCGACCGGTTTTAAAAAAAAAAAGAAAAAAAAAAAGGAAAATTATATAGAAAACAGTTTTTATTTATTTCTAGCAGTCTACAGTCTACACCATAGGTTCTCAACCCTATTTTGCAGACCGCCCACTTTGAGGTTTTTTGGTCTCAAACGCCCCCTGCGTTATCGCCCACGTTGAGAAGCTATTGTCTAAACTAATAATGTAAACGGGTCATGGGGCCCGAGCGCGCGTCTCCTTTTTAAGGAAATTACTCGCCGGCTGGTTGATACTTCACGTGCCAGAGAGCTGGGTCGTTCTTTGGCCAAAGAATTAGCATTGCCATTCAACGTGGCAATGCTGCCAGTCTTCTGGGCACGTTTTCCGGACGAATAGTCCTTTGTTTTTTTATTTTTATATATTTGTATTGTAAGTTAGTTAGTCATTTATTTTAGTATCTAGTGTATATAGTTAGTTACTTATTATGAAGCAATAAATTGTCCCTTTTAGTATACGATAATGTAAATAATGTACTATAATGAAAAACATAGCCTGAGAAGATCCCGAACAACTTTCTTGAAGAAAGTTGTTCGGGATCTTTGAACTCTCAAAATGTTCAACAACTTCTCAAAAGATGAACCTTTTGAATGCTAATAATTTCAATTTATATTTTTCTCTTTCCAGCTTCATAGACCTCCAGTGCGTCAAGGACATGCGTCTAGGCGGCAAACTGCTCGAACCTCGCGACATAGCCGAACTAACGGCCTGCGCGAGACGGCACGGCCTGGAGACGTGTGCGCACGGGCCTCACATCATATCCCTCGTGTATGGACGCACGTTGAGCGATAATAGGACAGTGCATTTTGTGTTGCCAGCTTATTCTTATAGGTAAGGATATTCAAAATAATCAAGGGCGTAATCGCAACCGGCGCATGTGTATGACCGGACCAGTGGCGTAGCTATCGGAGGGCTAGGCCCCCAAGCTCAAGGGCAGTGGCGTGCATTGGTTTTATTTTATTTTATTTATTTTAGTACATGGAGGACTTACAGCTAATAAAAACAAACAAAAAAGAAAACCATAGTCACCAGAAAGCCAATTACAAATCCTCACGTATAGACTTATAATAGTTATTTATGGTGTGAACACAAAAACAATAAAAACGCCGCCTAAATTAAAGTAAGAAGTAATATAAATAATAAAATAACAAAAACAAATAATATAACCTACCCCTAGTTGAAAAATTTGAGGCTTAAGCACTATATTTTAGAATAGGTAGGCACTAGGCCGGGTCTAGTCTAGACAAACGCGGTCACTAATTAGAAAAAAAAGTAAGCTCAAAAGTGTGGTTATTTGAGTAGGCATGCCTACTTAAGGGTGATAAATTGCGAAGGTCGAACGTCATGGTATTACGCGTGAGACGTACGTATTTTTAATTTTGTCGTATTAACTTGAACGAGTAAAGACCAATGACAATGTGCGAATAGTACGGGAGCCGAGTAGGCCGTCCGGCGACTGCCTACTGCCGCGCGTGTTTGTATGAAGATTTTGTTTTTTGTTAGGTATGATAATTTTGTGAGTTTCTTAATAATTGTGGGGCACACACACTAAAATGTAATTGACAGGCTTATGTGGATATATCGAGGTAGGCACTGCTTATATGCCTATATGCAATGCACGCCACTGTCAGGGGGCCCTTCGGCCCCAGACCAACAAACCTCGAACTGACCTAGCAAAAGATTTCTTCCATCTTTAGAACATAAATGTAATAAATTCTTTCTCTTGTGTTGTGTAAGTTCTTGTGTTTAGCCACTTCAACCAATCGGCTGTTATGCGACCGATTTACGAATACTAGCTTACTCTACTGAAATATTAATAATGAACTGCACTCCCTTTTTTGACAAAATAGTATATCCTTGACAATCTATACATATAAAATTCAAAGTACTGACTGATATATCAAAGCACAGCCTAAACCGCTGGTCCTAGAGACATGAAATTTGGAGGGTGTGTTCTTAGTGAAGAGTAGGTATCCACTAAGAAAGGGTTTTTCGAAATTCCACCCGTAAGAAGGGTAAAATTTCATGCGGACGAAGTCGCGGACAGAAGCTAGTCTTCTACAAAATTACTCCTACACCCTAAACCATTTATATATATAAGTATTTATGCTTTTTAATTGATAAAATAAAACCAAACCAGTTCAGATGGAGCCCCAACTTTTTTTTTGCACCGGGGCCCCTAGCCACGTAGCTACGCCACTGGACCAGACGGTATATCCTTTATGATTCATAATGTTATCCTTTTATGATTCTGCCAAAGTGTCCTTTTTAGGCCCCCAGGGGTCCGTATGTGTTAATCTGATGTATAAGCTATATTACTGTAACGTTTCATCAAAATCCGTTCAGTAGTTTTTGCGTGAAAGAGTAACAAACCTCCATCCATCCTCAGAAACTTTCGCATCCATACTATTATTATAAATGCGAAAGTGTGTCTGTCTGTTACCTTTTCACGCTTAAACCGCTGAACCGATTTAGACGAAATTTGGTACAAAGATAGTTTGAGTCCCGGAGAAGGACATAGAATAGTTTTTATCCCGATATTCCCACGGGCCCGACACTTATGCGGGTGAAACCGCGGGGTGCTGCTGGTTTATAATAATTAGTAGGATGCTAACTCTTCCTCAATCTCCTTATTTCCAGGGTATGGGCAGTGGGGCTACACTCCGTCATAAGAGCACTGATGAGCCAAGCCAAGCTGGCAGACAGGAGTTTAGCTTGGCTTAAGAATAAATACACAGCTTTATATTATGAAGACGGGTGCTGCTGCGAGCCATTGGTTTCTGATGCTATTCGAGTGAGTATTTTGAATAATCTACAACGAAGTAGGTTCGAACCACAGATATAGATACACCTAGATAACACAAAAGCAACTACTTCGCGTGCCAAAAATCGTAAGCCGCCACTTTCGCGCTCAGTCCTGTGTACTGCTGGCTGGGTGAGCGTGAGCGAGAGCGCGAGCTTGTGACGTCATAGTAGATAGTCAAAAAATGGCACGGTTGGTTTTCATACAGTTCGTAATACTTGCGTTATCTAGGTCTATCTATATCTGTGGTTCGAACCCAGACAGGCGCTTTACTTAGTGTAAAATATTTCATCACCACTACTCTAAAAACGGTGAAGGAAAACATCGTGTGGAAACCGGCATGTCCTAGAACCAAAAATTTGAAGATATGTGACATCCACCCACGCGCACTGGGCCCGCGTGGTGGATTACGGCTCACAGCCTCTCACTGAGAGGAGGCCTGTGTCCCAGCAGTGGGAACATTATAGGCTGATTATGATGACAACGAAGTGGTTCCTACAAAATAAGGAATAGTTATACTTACCAAACGTAGATGCATAAATGGTTCTTTGAAAAAACTTGGAAACCTATAATAACCCACATAAACACTTGCTCACACGAATAGCAAACACTCACACACACGCAGTACACAAAAATCAAACACTCACTCATACTCAAACACGTCCCACACAAAACAATCTCATTTTTACCATTAATTTATAGTTTTTTACTTTATTATTTTTTTTTTCTTTCCTCCGAATCTGTAGCCAACTAAAGTATTAATTTTTGTATAGATTTATTCCATTAAACAACGTAGATAATAATGTATGAAAGTTAACTAACGACTTGTTTTGGGAGACAACACGTAGCACTATGCTCAATTTATTTTGTAATATCATTATAGGGAGGCAAACTGTTTCTCCTTAATACAGGTTGCACAGCTACCGAGCTAGGAGAACAGTAGTTCACCCATACATATATTTGTTAGTATAAGTTCTACGCATGCTTAATTATTTAACTTTAATATGTACATACCACAAATACCCTTTATACAATAAATATTTATTATTATTTATCAACTGATAACGCTTCTAAAAGATAAGGAGAAAAGTACTTCAAAACTATGCTTCCGTTTTGGCGAAGACGGGAGCGTAATAGTTTTAACCGAAAACAACCAAAAAAACCTTTTTTCATAAAAAAAAAAAAACAACCGACTTCCAAAAAAGACACTTGCCAATTCTTCCCTTGCGGTGGTAGGGCTAACGCCCGCCTGGTTTACGACCACCCTCCCACCGGAGTCCGGCGTCAAGCAGCCTGCTGTGTTTCGCGTGCGTGGGAGTTCCAGTGCCTTAGGCATCTTCTGGGCACGCTCATTCCATCATAGACCTCATCCATCGCTTTCCATCAGGCGTGATCGAGGCCAAGAGCGGGCCCATTCAGCAATAACAAAAAAAAGGTTGTAATTTCGTAATTTTTTACTGCCTGCATTAGCTAAGTATCAATTAAAAAAACTTGAAGGGAAAAAAGGTTAATTTAGGGGGTAACTTTTATAAGTTACCCTCTAAATTAACCTTTTGAACGCCAGAATA
The DNA here is from genome assembly GCA_945859645.1 of Amphipoea oculea. Classification (NCBI taxonomy): domain Eukaryota; kingdom Metazoa; phylum Arthropoda; class Insecta; order Lepidoptera; family Noctuidae; genus Amphipoea; species Amphipoea oculea. Next base: position 8,834,561 of record OX243891.1, on the reverse strand, counting down.
TAAACGTATCGCCGTAACCCTGACGCCAGGCCACTTTAACAACACAACAACACACACACACACTTAAAACAACAAATTTCTCTATATTGGTGGTTTATTTATATTAGTTTCATGCAATACAATATAGACGGAAGCTTAAACTTTTAAATTATGTAAATAAAAACACACAAAAGTAATGATTAAATTGTTTATTTCATAATATCCGACGACGACGACCGACGTGTATTTTGTTATATATTCGTAACGTTGGCGTTCAGGGTAAGATTTCGTTTGTCACATATATGTGACAATGGCGTTCAAAACGTTAAGATGGATGACAATAGATCAAACAAGTTCCTCTTATCTCCAGGTATTTGGCGGCAGAGAGTCAACATGCGGCAGTTCCTCGCACTCTACTCCAGTCAAGGCATACACTGATTCCCACTGTGACTCGCTCAGGAGTTCAGGGATCAAATTCAAGGTAAGAATGATTACTAGGAATCCAGTGACTTACGGAGATTTTTGTCAAAACATACCAATGATACACAGAAATCCTAGTTTAGGGTGACGTCAGTGGCGTGCATTGCATATAGGCATATAAGCAGTGCTTACCTCGATATATCAACATAAGCCTGACAATCATATTTTAGTGTGTGTGCCCCACAATTAAGAAACTCAATAAATTATCATACCTAACAAAAAACAACCTCATCATACAAGCGCGCGCGGCAGTAGGCAGTCGCCGGACGGCCTACTCGGCTCCCTTACCATTCGCACATTGTCATTGGTCTTTACTCGTTCAAGTTAATACGACAAAATTAAAAATACGTACGTCTCACGCGTAATACCATGACGTTCGACCTTCGCAATTTATCACCCTTAAGTAGGCATGCCTACTCAAATAACCACACTTCTCGTCTGATCAGTGACCGCGTCTGCCTAGACTAGACCCGGCCTAGTGCCTACCTATTCTGAAAACCAATGCACGCCACTGGGTGACGTATGATTAAAGAATAGGAGGTAGAAAATCATAAACACCTTCTTAAAAAACTTACTTGTAAATAACAAAAATAATATTTATTTTCCTTATGGGGACTGCAGAACCTAAACGCAAAAAACGTAAATTTTATAATGCCTAAAAGTATATGATCGACTAGAGTAAACAAAATCAGAAAAACATATGATATTCTTCAGGATATATGCTAGTTTGATAGTGTGTTGAAAGCATAATACAACTAATTTGATACGATAGAAAAAAATGCGATCATCAGAATGACTGCCCAAAATGACCGATCAGCTTTAAAATTTTACTAAAATTTAATACCTATTTGGTACTATTTGGTACCTTTGTTTAAATAATTGGTACCTAATGAATAACTGAGAAAATTAATTTTAAAAATAGCCAGTCTTTTTGACGTCAGGATGACTGCCCACATTTAGAATCTTCACGTAAGGGCTCCAAAATTTCATGAAGATACCTCAAAAAACTTTCTTTTTACAATAAAAACCATACTAATATACATACAATCATTCTGATTTTTGTCAGATTATTCTACAAGCAATATACTAAAGCATTAGTGTTTTAATTTTTTAGTCCAAACAATAGATTTTTTTGTAAATAGATAAGTAATTGCTTCATATTTTGCAATAAATTACCAGGGTTGTGTCATCACGCTTCTCTTTTTTTTCTATGCAGTCCGACAGTGACCGCGCTTTAGGTCATGTAGAGTCCCCTTAACAAAGTTATTAACATCGCAAAAAAACACTGGATCCAACTGAAAACAACTGATGAAAATCCTTGCAATACTTTGTTCAATCTTATCTACTATAAGTCTTGCTCGCACGTAGAAAGAAAGAAACAGAAAGAGAAAGAAAGACTCGTACAGGAAGATCACAAACTAAACTAAACACAGTAAAAAATAAAAAACCAAGTTAGATAAAAAAAAAGTAACAAAAAGAAAAATGAGACAGAAACTCCTATACGAGGCCAAAAGGCTCCTATCTCAGCATGATGCTGCGACATTTAAAAAATAGCATAGTTCGAGAGAGAGAATCGCGGCGATATTATCGTCGTGGCACGTATTTCTATACCTACACTCTCTTAGAACGTGTCTCCACACGGCGATATCATCGCGGCGAAGATGGCACGGCGAGACTATCGCCGCGATTCTCTCGCTCGCGGAGACGGCCCCTTAGTTATTTCTCTGCAGTGCAATCATAAAATCTATAATTGTCATGACCGTTTTCATGTTTCCAGAAAAACAAATCAACATCGGAGCTAAAAACGAGCTCACCCAAGAGTTTCGTATCTACACACACGTCAGGGACAAGAAGCGAAGACGAAGTTATACAGGGATCCCCAAGACATAGGTAAAAGACAAATTGTTATTATTTATGTACACACAGTAAAAATGGATAAGGCAGGGGTCGTTCTTGGTAACCAGTCCACTTTAGCCACCCAAACCCATAGTACAACTTTTTATTTTTCCATATCCTGCAATAGTCCTACACCAACCATTTTGTAGTTTTCATTCGCTGTCACTTTCGGTCGCCGGTCATTTGTGTGGCTAAACTTATGCTAAAGTATTTGGAAGGAGTTTGGGGAGTCCTGTGCCCAGCAGTGGGACAGTGGATTACGGAAAACATAAATAAATATAATTGGTATTGAAAATTAGTATAAGAAGCAGCGCATTATGAATGCCATAAGGCCCATAAGGTACTGAATGCTATACCTAAAACGGGATTACAGCTCCTAATGTTTATAGCTGGCAAATAGTACCGCAAAAACTTCCTTGCAAAACAATTTGGAAAGTCTCTACAAGACTGATTTGGTCGGAAGCGGTACTTACGTGGGCGGTTTGAGGAAAAATGTTATAAGGTTTTTCGTTTGAAAATTCTTAGGAGTAGCCAGAAGTATATACACACATCAAAAGTGTCTAGGGATCAAGCATTTTTATGCGGATTTCTTGAGATTGAGATGTGGCTTTGTAATAAATTTATGATTTTATAAATTTATATGGATCCTTTTTGGTGCATTTCATAATTTGAATCAGGAACTGTGAATCAAATTCGAGTAAAAGATGAAAATCAGCTGTCAATATTTTCCCTATAAAAACATACAACGCATTGAAGACATTATTAGTGCTACTGTTTCCCTACTACTGATTAAAACCAACGTTATTATGGAGCGGCGACGTCATTTAAGTAGGGAAGAAATGCTCAGAGCCGTGGGAATGATAGAAGCTGGTTCCCGGCAACGTACTGTGGCTTTAGCTCTGAATACAAGTCAGAGTGTTATCAGTCGACTTTGGACACGTTACCGAAGCACTGGTACCGTGGCTGAGCGCCATGGAGGACGGTATCGCTGCACCACACGGAGACAAGACCGATATATTCAAATCTTAACTCGAAGAGCTCTAACAATAACCGCCATGATGTTAGCCGTGAGGCTTCATCACTCTTCAGGGAACTTAATTAGCGACCAAACAGTCAGAAACCGCTTGCATGAAGTGAACCTTCATTCCCGAAGACCGCTACGGGTACCACCTATAGCAATGCACAATCGTAGGATTCGATATCAATGGGCTCTTGAACACAGAAATTGGGCAGAAGAACAATGGCGTTTCGTGTGCTTTTCTGATGAGTCTCGTTTTGGTATGAGACCGGATACAAGACGTATACGACACTGGAGAACCCCTGGACGCCAACAGCGATTAAAATCCTGCCAGGAAGTCCATCCTTATAGTGGTGGAACCATCATGGTATGGGCGGGTATTTAGATCGGCGGAAGAACTGAGTTGATTTGGATCAGAGGCAACCTCAACGCTCAAATTTATGCTGAGACGATTGTATCAGACGTCATCGTTCCTCTACAAGTGCAAATCGGTCCCTTATTTCAGTTAATGCATGATAATGCACGACCGCACACCGCAAGAGTTGTAAGACAGACTCTCGCCGCAGCTAACATCAATGTCCTGCCCTGGCCTGCTCAGTCGCCAGACTTGAACCCGATTGAGCATGCATGGGATATGCTACAGAGAAGAGCTCTGCCGAATATGGAGGGTATCCAGTCGCAAGAAGACCTTTTTTTGTTGTTGCAACGAACATGGGCGGCCATTCCACAGCGTGATTTGGATGAACTCATTTTGAGTATGCCAAACCGATGTTCTTGTGTTGTTAGTGTTCGCGGTAGAAACACGGATTATTAATTGTTTAAGTTACCCAATAAAATTTTAAAGAAAACTGTTATTTCAGTCTTTTTTTCGAACTTTTGTGTTAGTGGTTCAAATGTCAAAAATCCCTTTATTAGGAAAATGGCAAATTTCTTTATTAATGCAAAGGTGACTTGGTTTATCGTTACTGTGACAAACGAAAACACTTTATTTGATGAATCCTTAAAGAAAATTTTAATTAATATCAATCAGGAGAAAAGTTATTGCAAAAATATATGTTGATCCCTAGACACTTTTGATGTGTGTATTTGTGCCCGATTATTGGGCAAGAATTTCCCTGTCTATACATATACATATTAGGTCCTTACATATGAAATTGGCGTTTTTCGTACTGGCCACTTTAATCACGAATTTCTCCTCTTTGGTAAGGAATTCCAAATTCAAATTTGTACAGCTATTTACTCATGTATTTGTGCTTCGATGACCGTCATTCATTTGTTTTTTTTCTTCTGTTTTTTTCTGTTTGCGTCACTCATTTTACAAAATGGAAAATTTAAAATATCGCATTATTTACGAGTACGAGTTCCGCCGTGGCACTAGTGCTGCGGAAACGACTCGAAGGGTGAATGATGTGTATGGCGGTCATGTTGCAAAAGAAAACACAGTTCGTTTTTGGTTCCAACGTTTTCGTTCTGGAAATTTCGACCTGCAGAACAAGCCCCGTGGACGGCCTGAGACCCAAGTTGATAATGGAGAATTGAAGGCTATTGTGGAAGCGGACCCATCGCAAACCACGTCCGAGTTAGCTGCAGGCTTCGATGTTAGTGATAAAACTGTTTTAATTCACTTGAAGCAAATTGGGAAGATTAAAAAGCTTGAAAGCACGACAACGCCAGACCACACACTGCGCAACAGACGGCTACCAAATTAGAAGAGCTTGAATTGGAATGTCTTAGACATCCTCCGTACTCCCCGGACCTTGCTCCAACAGATTACCATTTTTTTCGCAATTTGGATAACTTTTTGCAAGGGAAAAAATTCAACTCCGATGGGGCAGTCCAAATCGCCTTCAAAGATTTTATTGATTCCCGTCCGACTGGTTTTTTTAGTAAAGGGATCAATGAACTACCTATAAGATGGCAAAAGTGCATTGAAAACAATGGTTCATACTTTGATTAATTAAATATATTATATTAAAAAATATTCGACTTTTTGTTCCTTCCATACAAAACGCCAATTTCATATGTAAGGACCTAATATATAAAATTCAAAGTCCTGACTGATATATCAACGCACAGCCTAAACCGCTGGTCCTAGAGACATGAAATTTGGAGGGTATGTTCTTTGTGAAGAGTAGGTATCCACTAAGAAAGGGTTTTTAGAAATTCCACCCCTAAAAGGGTGAATGGGGGGAAAGTGAAATTTCACGCGGACGAAGTCGCGGGCAGAAGCTAGTTTTACATAACTGGTGATATTTATACACCTCTGCCCCAGTTCTTTGGAAAATACAAGCGTGATAAATCGTTGTACGAAACGACACGACGACGACGTGGTGTCGTTGTGTTGTCGTGTGTTGAATCGTTGTTGTTGTTGTTGTAATTTGTTGTTGCATTTGACAAAAATTTTCCTGTAAAATCACTGACACATCTCTAAACTACATTACTTTTCTCTTCCGCAGTTCCTATTCATCATCAATGATGAGTCACCACCACTCGTACGGACCTCGGCACAGCAGCCTGACTGCTGCGGCCACCAGCATCATGGCCGGCTCACCCAACAGGAGTAGGTAAGGATGACCTATGACCTTGACCTTATGAGATGATGACCAACAAGAACAACTTAGAACTGCACACTAGACTAAAAAAACTAAAAGATTCTAGCTTTAAATATCCAATGGCCTCCAAAAGTTAGTTGACATTTTTCCACTTCAGCTGTTATACCACATTATGATTTATAAATTATTAATAATTTAGATATAATAAAAAATAAGTAAAAAACTAAAACCCGACTACTGAAAAGGATGAAACAAGTACCTTCCCGTGGTCGCATGCCGCTGTACAAAGCAATGGTAGCATGCGACCACGGGAAGGTACTTGTTTCATCCTTTTCAGTAGTCGGGTTTTAGTTTTTAAACTTATTTTTTATTTAATTATTTTAGGGCTTATTTGAGTAATATTTATATTTTTGGAATGTGCTAATTAAGCCCTTTCATTTGATACCCCACACGGCATGATCAAATTTTTTTTTTTTAGATCTTGACTTTATGTCCGCTAGAGGGCGCCATATTCAATTTACTGTGACGTCACATAGCCTATAACCAGCGGACAATCAAGACGCTTCCAACGATACCACATTTCTCTTATTATGACAAGCAGTTTGGAAGTTATGAGGGAACAGATGAACATACATACATACATACCGGTCAAAATCATAACCCTCCATTTTGCTTCGCCGTAGTCGGGTAAAAAAAGGAAAATGTTCAATAGAGCCCTTAATTTAAGGATCACAATACTGTAAAAAAAAGTCATAACACCTGTAACTTATTGTAATTATAACATCGGGGGCAGTATAGTCAAATTAATGAGCTTGATTCTTGGTATAGCATGTTTCAGTTCGGTTGAAATGACCTTGACTTTTGATTTGCTGACACTTGCTGACCTTGGTACAGATTGTGACCTAGTTTTCTATGTGACCTTGACCTTTTAAGTATGCGTAAATATTTTGATATACTCGTACCTATTGTTGCCCACTACATGTTTTTGTTTTGTTTTGGTCTTCATAACAATAACAGGAAAATTCAGTGTTTGTTAGAATTTGCTTTTTAACTTCACATTTTTCTGCTAAATTAAGTTTTAATCAGGTATTTCGGGGTTTATTTATAAACGTTGCTTAAATTTAAGAGACGTTTAAACGTCAAAAATGTATGACTAAGCAGCCTCTTTAATAAGTAAGGGGTTACTAATTAGGTACTTACCATCAAATAATGTGGAATTTTTTAATGATTAAATTTTAATGATTAAAAAATATGCAAGTTTTCAAATATCTATTTACATAATAAAAAAAAATAATTTAGCCTCTCACACGTTTGCCCGCCTAAGTACCTGTCGACACACCCCCACGTATCGGAGTACCTAGTTGAATGGACGCAGCGATGACGTCATTGTTTTTACATTGACAATGACAATAGAACAATGACAATTGTTGGCGACAGATCTGGCAACCCGGTTGCTAGTGGCTTTTTATTGTTGTTTTGCTAGCGGCCCGGTCGCTTGCGTGTTTTCTTTTACCTTTTGGTAATTATTCTTTTGATCTATATTTATTATACCCAACGGCACCTTACCTGGCTTTAATTTGGTGCCTAACAATAATGGTTGTGTACGCTTGGTGTACTGTTGACGTTTCGAGCACATCTCTTATGTACACTTGGTGTACAGTGGACAGTTGAGGGTTAAGTTGCTAGAATTTTATTTTTCTTTAAAAACTTAATTAAAACGATTACTTATTACTTTGTCCCCAGTTTAAGAAGACTAGAAACCAGTGAACGTTTTTGGGAAAACCTAAAACATTTGAGAACCGGCTCCGTTGGATATGACACACAACTGGACTTTATGGATTTCGTCACACTTTTCAGGAGTTTCAGGTAAGTATTTGGAGTTGCCTACTATAAGTAAAGGGTTTCCTATCCATTTGCATAAAATTTCAAGACCTAATATAACTTGGCATACTTTTGTTTCTCCTAATAATATTTTCGCATAACAGCTTACGCATAATTTTTTTAAGCATAATTTATCTAATCTTAATAATAATTAAGCATAACATTCTAAAGCATAAAATTAGCATGCTCGTTTTATTAGGGTTCCGTAGCCAAATGGCAAAAAACGGAACCCTTATGGATTCGTCATGTCTGTCTGTCTGTCTGTCTGTCTGTCTGTCCGTCCGTCCGTCCGTATGTCACAGCCACTTTTTTCCGAAACTATAAGAACTATACTGTTGAAACTTGGTAAGTAGATGTATTCTGTGAACCGCAGTAAGATTTTCACACAAAAATAGAAAAAAAACAATAAATTTTGGGGTTCCCCATACTTACAACTGAAACTTCAAAAATTTTTTTTCATCAAACCTGTACGTGTGGGGTATCTATGGATAGGTCTTCAAAAATGATATTGAGGTTTCTCATATCATTTTTTTCTGAACTGAATAGTTTGCGCGAGAGACACTTCCAAAGTGGTAAAATGTGTGTCCCCCCCCCCCCTCTAACTTCTAAAATAAGAGAATGATAAAATTAAAAAAATATATATAATGTACATTACCATGTAAACTTCCACCGAAAATTGGTTTGAACGAGATCTAGTAAGTAGTTTTTTTTTAATACGTCATAAATCGAAAACCGCAATTTACCTTTCACAAAGTTACAACGAACTACAAAAACTTTTATATTATGTTACTTGCTGCTACGGAACCCTTCATGGGCGAGTCCGACTCGCACTTGGCCGGTTTTTTCTAACGACGCGGTCAGGTCGACGGAGCCCCGCTGTGCGGGGCTTCTATTTCTGACTGCAGAGTTTAAAAGAACCTAACCAAACCGAACCTCGGGGTGCCCCTGACGTCGTTTAGTATTATGCGAATTAAATGTATGCCAAAACAAATTAGCCTTAAAGATAATCATGCCAACATAGACTGTATGCCAAAAAAAACGTGGCTAAGTATTATTATGCCAAAACAAATTATGCCAAAGTATACTAGGAAAAAGAACATTATGCGAAAAGAAGGGATCCCTAAGTAAAGCTCCTCGCGAAACAGTTTATCCGAGAAAGTATCACAACTAAGTGCCTTCAAGAATTTAATTATTTTATTTGAAGACTGCCTATTTTTTTATCCTGTAATTTAGGTAAGCAAATATTCACACCAAAAATAAAAGTCTTCCCAGCAATTATTTTTTAGGTAATGTTACTTAGTTTGATGAACAGAATTAACCGCTATGGTATGAATAAAATAAGGAACGTTAATAGACGTTGTTTTCCGACTACATTCATCTGGTCCTTTTAGTCATTCTTAAGAGGGAACGGGGCCTGTGATTTGAAAAATAGGTATTTGAAGAAACCGTCGCCTTACCTCAAGTCTGCCCCCGTAGTGTGTGATAGGGACAGCTGCAGCTCAGACCGAAATTATCACAAAAATTTTGGCGAGATCGACTCGCCAAAATTCGCGTCTCATATTCCCCTTTTTTCTTCTCGAAAACGGAGCCGATTCAATTATTTTTTACATTACCATTTTAAGAAAGAGTATGTTTAGGCGTTCCTATCATTTTTTTTAATGTTAAAATCTTTTCTAATTTGTCTGGTAGTCCTCTAATCACGGCGGTAAAAATAGGGCATTTTTTGAACGTGCTTACAGCAGACCTTGATTTTATGACAAAAAAATATTGCTCTAGAGACATTTTGTATGGACAATTGCACGCCATGTTTCCTCTTAAAAACATGTACTTGCCGAGTTCTGAACAATTTCTTCTCATACACAGATTATAAAACAATAATTTAATTTGTTAACAGCTTAGTTATGCGATCAGAACTCCGAGACATCTTCGAGCAGCTAGCAGTACCAAGAAACCGATCACCGTTGCTTGGAGCCGAGAAGAGCCGAAGTTCACCCGAACTGTTCCGAAGCAGAGCTATCTTTAGGACCGGTGAGTTTTCACCAGACTTACATAATCAGCCTATAACTTTGGGACATAGGCCTACTCTCTATGAGAGGGAGTGGGCCTTAATCCACCACGTGGGCCCAGTGTGGATTGGTGTATGCCACATGCCTTTGAATAATTTCTGATTCTTAAACATGTCGATTTCCTCAGGATGTTTTTCACCAGAACTAAATTTTATACTAAGTGTAGTGGGATACTCCAAGCATAGCCCTCTCCATTGCCCTTTGGGTGACTTTCAGCCTTCTAATAAGGCCCATTGTGAGCGACCACGTTTCAGTGCCATAGGTCATCACTGGCAACACGCTCTGGTCAAATACTTTCGTCTTGAGACACTGCGGTATGTGGAAAGAAATTCACAATGAATGATCCCAATGAAGAGATCCGCAGGAGAACCAAGGTAACTGACATAGTCCGAAGAATTGCCAAACTTAAGTGGCAGTGGGCAGGGCACATTGCTCGCAGAACAGATGGCCGATGGGGCGGAAAGGTTCTGTAGTGGCGACCGCGTACTGGAAGACGTAGCGACTGACGACCTTGTGAAGGCAGCTAGAACCCGTTGTATGCGAGAAGCATAGAACCGGTCGAAGTGGAGGTGCTTGAGGGAAGCCTATTTCCAGCAATGGACGTCTTTCGACTGAAATGATGATTATTTATTTATTTATAGTTAATTAAAACGGCACAACACCAATTACATTAATTAACATAGAGACAATTATTACGTTGACAATAATTATGTTAACTATAGTTTACTTTAAAACTAACATGGCACAGATGACTCCCATGCATATTTTCTCTCACAGAACGCCAGACATAGACGCATAATTTTACTCTATTCATCCGGAAACACATCACATTCAGGGTTGGCAGTCAGAAGGGTATTTAACACCTTTAATGATGATAATGGTGGGATATACCGCCTCATTGGTTTAATGTTCCCCAGGTTTGGTAAGGAGTTATTTGGCGTAACCATTGCGATAGTCTTGGAAGCAGCAATTTTGTGTCTGGTTAATGAAATAGGTTTATTAACGAGAAAGCTTAGTGCTGTACTACACAGCTTTGCCCATCCTTTCTGGGAATATAGGCGTTATGTTTTATTATGTTTTTTGAGATGCATGAAGAAGCCTCCTCGTGTAGCGCAGTTTCTTCCGCCAGTTACTCAACTGAACGCTCGCGCTCGGCGCATCCCGGATAGTCACACCCAACACCTTATTTTTGACTGGTCAATTCTTCCCTTGTGATGGTAGGGCTAACGCCCGCCTGGTTTGCGACCACCCTCCCACCGGAGTCCGGCGTCAAGCAGCCTGCTGTGTTTCGTCGATGCGTGAGAGTTCCAGTGCCTTAGGCATCTTATGGGCACGCTCGTTCCATCATAGACCTCACCCATCGCTTTCCATCGGGCGTGATCGTGGTCAAAAGCGGGCCCATTCAGCATTAAAAATAAAAAATTGTCGGTACACAAGAGGCTTCTAATTGATTCTGATGTCTTTTTACCCAGGTCTACTAACAAGAAACGGGTCTTTAGACCTAGAACCTCCAAGCGACAAGGTGGGAAGGAAGAAAGCGTTCGACCTTCTAGCAGCAGCTGCGTTACCAGGTAAGATGACATACCGAAACGACTACTTAGATCAAGGTTCTGAACGTAAGAGTAAGACTCTTCACACACTTCATCGTTCCTGCAGAACAATTACTGCCGTTGCAAAATCTCATTGCTGTCTCAAGTAAGCCGCTGCAGATCCAATCTGGCCATTTGGTGTTCCTATCATCGACCTGTAGCGGCATCTATGACTCCACATGCGAAATACGCATCATACTGACGTCACGCAAAATGCTGGACCGCAAGCAGAGTTTACCGCGCAACCAGCATATACAGGAAGATTTTTTTATCACCATCCAAAATTTTACAGGGTGTTCTACCCATGAATATGAACAACTTTCACTATACGACCAACTCTGAAAAAACGAAATAAAAAATCTGCTGTTTAATGCATAAGTTCAATACCTACTTGACCAAAATGTCTGAAACAGCTGATTTTTTTTTTGTGATTTCAGTGTTTGTCCTATAGTGAAAGTTGTTCATATTCATGGGTAGAACACCCTGTAAAATTTTGGATGGTGATAAAAAAATCTTCCTTTATACAACGACCCGACTTCAATCGTCAGTTACCCACTTAGACACAAAACCCGTCTGGTCGGAGGATCCTCCCTTTTCTATGGAGTTTGGGTGAAATTTACACCTTTTTTAGGGTTCCGTAGTCAACTAGGAACCCTTATAGTTTCGCCATGTCTGTCTGTCCGTCCGTCCGTCCGTCCGTCCGTCTGTCCGTCCTCGCTTAATCTCTGTGACCGTTAGCACTAGAAAGCTGAAATTTGGTACCAATATGTATATCAATCACGCCGACAAAGTGGTAAAATAAAAATTGGAAAAAAATGTTTTATTAGGGTAGCCCCCCTATATGTAAAGTAGGCAGTGATTTTTTTTTTAATTTCAACCCTAACGTGTGATATATTGTTGGAAAGGTATTTAAAAATCAATAGGGGTTTACTAAAATCATTTTTTGATAATGTCAATAATTTCGGAAATAATCGCTCCAAAAGTAAAAAACAATGTGTCCCCCCCCCTCTAACTTTTGAACCATAAGTTTAGAAAATATGAAAAAAATCTGAAAAGTAGAACTTTATAAGGACTTTCTAGGAAAATTATTTTGAACTTGTTAGAAACAACAGTTTTTGTACAAAAAAGACAAAAAGTTGTACAAAATCATTTCTGGACTAAGTTCGTAGTATAATCGTATATACAAGCATTTTTTTTTAACTTCGTTTACATATTTTATTATCCTGAACGTATCTTTTTTCAAACAAAAAAAGAATTATTAAAATCGGTTCTCACAATCCAAAATTACCACCGAAAACTTCTGGCACGTCTATGTATTAATTAGTAACCCAATTCCCCGAGAGATGGCGCTGTAGGTACATTACATTGGGTCGGGTATTATCGAATTGTACGTGGGAACACTTATTGTGACGGACGGGAAACTACGGAACCCTACACTGAGCGTGGCTCGACACGCACTTGGCCGGTTTTTTTTGGAGCCACAGGATATGTTACATATTTTTTCGTGCTCGTTACCACAGTATGGCATACCTACGCGACCGGCACATTCGCTATGTGGGCCGGGACGGTAGCGTTCATCGGAGGGTGATTACATGTGGGGTTCCGCAGGGGTCGGTTCTAGGTCCTCTCTTGTGGAACCTATTTATACCGTGCCGTTACGCACAGTCTGCACCCTCCAGGTTTGAAATGAGGCGAATGACAAGTTTTTATTGCTATTAACAGGAGCTTGTCCTGACGTCAGCGGCAGAGTGCTCTCCTTACCTACCCTCGGCAAGTTTTGTGAGACGAGACAAAATGAACCAAAGACAGAACAGCAACTAAGAGACATCATACAGGTGAATATTAAACATTCAGTATACTTGTAGCGGTATCTACAACGCCACATGCGAACAACGCGTCATACTGACGTCGCGCAAAATCCTGCATCTCGCAAGCAGAGTTTACCGCGCAACCAGAATAGATACAACGGCCCGACAAGAATCATCGGGCAGTTGCCCGCTAGACACAACACCCGTCTGGTCGGAGGATCCTCCCTTTTCTATGGAGTATGAGTGAGCTTTACACCCAGTCCCTTATACCTCTATATGCTTTTGTAATGTTTTTTTTTTGTATATTGACGTGTGCTAGCTAGTGGCAAATAATTTAATTTAATATTTTGTGTTTCGTAAAGTTACTTACTATAGTTGTATAGAATCTAGTTTTTCTGACTGAACAGACAGCTGTGCTGTTGGGGAGTTTGTTGCACCACTTCTCCCCAGCTAAAGCACATATTATTATCTTTCAATACAAACACGCAAGGCGGGCACCCGCCGCGTGCGCACGCTTAACGTAGCGAACGCCCTTAGGGAGAGCGCCCACGAGCAACTTAGTTGCCCCGCAACTTTTTTGTCTTTGTCGCTATCTCCTCGCCAAGATTTGGACGATGCACACACGGGAGCGACAGCAACGCTACTTTTTCGTAAAATTTTGCCGTATTTATCAACACATTTTGTCGCCGTGTGCGCACTTGCATTACAACCAATAGACGTGCGACAGTTGCGTCACCGGCCTGTCTCCAAACGCGCGCTCCATGCGCGCTTTCATACAAACCCGCAGACTTGTGAGAGACAAATTAGTTTTTTTTTTTAAGTTTTTATTGTTTCTCATACAATTGTTCTACAGCACAAAATTGAGGCAGCCCCGGTAAGTTATAAGGATACTTGTGATGGGGTTACCTCGCAACTTCCCATGGGTTACTTACTATTTTATTTATTTTTTTTTTTTTTTTTTTACTATCTACAATGTTGAGACATAATTAAAAGAAAAAGAAAAGAAAAAAAAAGTTGCAGAGACAAAAGTTGCTCGTGGGCGCCCTCCCTTATTTTTCAGAGACAAAAGTTACTCGTGGGCGCGCCCTCCCTTATTTTTCTCCTTTTCTCCTTAGAGACACGAACCTGACCCAACACTTCGCGCCGACAACTGCCTTTCGTTCGAGGGTTTCGTCAGATTTCTAACGGACAAGGACAACTACGCCTTCGTTCCTGAACAGATGCGGGCCAACTTTATCACGTAAGTATGTCTGTTAGACAAGTTTATTAAGGGGTTAAATATAATGATCACCAAAAAAAATATATTGAACACCAAAAAATGAAGTCTAAAATTACAATAGTTCTAGCTGAGTAGTTAGATTTGGTAAGGTTAAAGCCCGGTTTCCACCGAGAAAGAGTAATGAGCCGGAAATGGCTAAGCGGAGCGGACTTCGTTTTTATGAAATAGGTTTGCGTTTCCACCAAGAAAGAGTTTAGTCTTCTGATTCTCTCTAGAAATGAGCGAGCTCATTTTTACTCTTTGCCCGCTGGGTCATTTCCGCTTGACTCTTTGTTGGTGGAAACACATGTAAGCAGTTTTCTCTTGAGAGGTAAAAGAAGTCATTAACGGGTCCGCTCCGCTCGCGGTGGAAACCGGGCTTAAACCCTTTACACAGAAATAGGAGCCGTCAACATAGGATGCCTTCACCTAGGTATTTTACAATAAAATGGAGTTTTAATTTTGGTGATCGTTTACTATTTTTGGCAGTAAAGAGTGTTTTTTTTTTCATGTGTTATTTTACTTTATCTGGTCATAAGTTAAACATAAGCCATTTATTAACTTCGGTAACAATAGAAAAACTTATTATGTTTAATTAGTGACAGTTGAGCTCCTTGGGAGACTTCGTCAAACAAATGACTACAATGAACAGCTCATCAATCAATCAATCAACTCAGCCTATCGCAGTCCACTGCTGGACATAGGCCTCTCCCAGGCTGCGCCACTGCACCCTGTCCTCCGCCTTCCACATAAAGTGTGTCTTAGCCACCTTTTTGAGGTCGTTTATCCATCTAACTGGTCCCGGTCGCTCAGCTCGCTATGATCAGCGAGCTATGCTGTTTCGTTAAAGGATAAAATCAGAAAAGAAGTTATCCGGAACAGAACCGGAGTAACCGACATAGCTTGCAGAGTAAGCAAACTGAAGTGGCAGTGGGCTGGCCATGTTTGTCGAAGGACTGATGGCCGGTGGAGCAGACGAGTCCTGCAGTGGAGACCGCGTATCGACAAACGTAGTGTGGAAACCGCTCATGTCGTTGTAAAAATATTTTTCAATCAGTTATGTGATACCGTAGCTAGGGCGTTACTAAATTTGCCAAAGATGTAAACAACAATGGTCGCTCGAAAATGAATAAAATCTATGTACAAGAACATTTATTTTAAGGCGGTACCCCGAACAAACAACCTTGAGCATTGCAACTCATTGACAGAGACAGAGAGCGACACGACTTCTTCGTACGAAAGGGATGCAGCGCACCCTGCGCACGCCTCTTTATCATAGAACTCGCTCAATTTTTGGAATTATTTTAATAAAAAAGAATAGCGATCTTTTTAAATAAATTAAAACATGGATTATTTAGATTTTTAAATTATCTATCCATTGGGGAAATCCTCAAATTAATAGAACATCAAATTTAGCAAAAGATGCATGCAATCAATAATTTTAGTCACTTTTTTAAAAGGAGATTTTAAATGTATTAGTAACATATAAAAACAAATAATAACGTGCAATATCGAACATTAATAATGTGCTTCCAGATGTAGTTTATTAATCATAATTATTGAGTTAATAGCCTCTGAATAACGAAGAAAAACGAGGTTTTGGTTGGGGTACCGCCTTAAGTAATGTTTGTTTTCGTATAGTTAGCTCGGAGATTTAGTCAGATCAGGTCAGGTCAGATTTAGTTATTTAGTAGTGGTGAGATTTTTTGTCTTTACTATTTCCATGAAATTTGCCAACCAGGCGCCAACCTGACAAACAAAATCTAACAAAAATACCTTTCCCACAGCAAATCATCAACCTCCGAGGAAGGGGAAGTACACAAATCGATCTCCAAGGACATGACGGGTCCCCTCAGTCAGTACTACATCGCCAGCAGTCACAATACCTACCTCACTGGACACCAGCTGAAGGGCGAGTCTTCGGTGGAGTTGTATAGCCAGGTTAGTGGGTATTTATTCATTTATACAGGCAGTGGCGTGCACTGGTTTTCAGAATAGGTAGGCACTAGGCGGGGTCTAGTCTAGGCAAACGCGGTCTCTAATCAGAAAAAAGTGAGGTTAAAAGTGAGGTTATTTGAGTAGGCATGCCTACTTAAGGGTGATAAATTGCGAAGGTCGAACGTCATGGTATTACGCGTGACACGTACGTATTTTCAATTTTGCCGTATTAACTTAAACGAGTAAATACCAATGACAATGTGCGAATAGTACGGGAGCCGAGTAGGCCGTCCGGCGACTGCCTACTGCCGCGCGTTTGTATGAAGATTTTGTTTTTTGTTAGGTATGATAATTTAGTGAGTTTCTTAATTGTGGGTCACACACACTAAAATGTAATTGACAGGCTTATGTTGATATATCGAGGTAGGCACTGCTTATATGTATGCCTATATGCAATGCACGCCACTGTAATACAGGGTGTTTGGCGCATGGACCGACACAATGTTTTGGGGGGTTGGGAGGGTCATTTGCGAGGTTTCACCCTAAGACCCCAATGTCCTAAGTGTCACGGTTATTGAGATATAATTTTTTTAGTGTTTTTCCATAAATTACCCGAAATCTCGCCTTTAAAGTTAAGGTTAGCGAGCACATTCGCAAGAAGCTGGCAGTATCATCACAACGGTAATATTTTCTCATTGTTTGTCTTATTTATTTTTATACCTACATTCATATATTATGTACTAGCAGCGCCCCGCGGTTTCACCCGCATAAGTTTTGATTTTGATTGGGAATATCGGGATAAAAAGTAGCCTATATGTTAATCCAGGATGTCAGCTACCTCCATACAAAATTTTGTCAAAATTGGTCCAGCCGTTTGAGCGTGAAGAAGTAACAAACACACACACACTCGCAAACTTTCGCCTTTATAATAATAGTGAGATGTGATTATAGTATATTATAGTGAGTATTTAATAATAAATACTCACTATAATATACTAATAATAAGTATTTAAGTATTTATTTATACTTATATTTATATGTAATTAGGTATATTTATATTCATAGTTTTAATAGGTTTATGCGTAGATATCTTTATATTTAAAATATTAATTCCTCAATTTTCATGATTGCACCTACCACTGTTTGTCTCTGCATCACCCAAAGGTTGACTGGTAGAAAATGCCTCTGGCATTAAGTCCGCCTCTGTACATTTATGTGCTTGAAGTATTAAAAATCATATTGTACAAGTAGTTTTAGGATGCAAATAAAACACACAATTTTATTATTGAAGACATTTATTATTTTACTATGGAATAACGCCGGATTTTCATAACATAGACACGGATTACAAATATTTCTATTGAATATACTTTTTGTTTACGTTCTTTCTGTTAATTGTAGCATAAACATGTTCCTATTAAAACTTTAATGATTAAATATTTCTTTAAACTAACCTCTAGATACACAAACATATTTGTATAAATGTTCCTAAAAGGTACGGTTTCAAAATTTAAATGTTGGCAACGAGGTTTGACCATACGGTATCTAAAATCGCTCCCTAGGAAATCACACAAACTTACTTTCTTAAATAACATTTCAGTGACGTCAAACGACAGTAAACTGCGGGCGCTATGTAGCGGTCACCACACTTAGGAAACCCTAGCACAGATTACTGACGTCAAAATGAGTACAGCAGTTTTCTCTTTAAACTGACATTCAGATACACAAACATTTTTATATAAGTACATATTTCTTCATATAAATGTGACATCAAAATGAGTACAGTATTTTTGAGTTGGGCTTTGTACGCGCTGACAGGCTTGCTTAGCGCAAAGATCCTAGTGACTTCACATCCTTTGAAACAGGCTAGACGTCTAGCGAAGGCACCAAGTGCGATTCTAGAGCAGGGATGGCGAACCACCAATAGCACGCGTGCCATTGGTGGCACGTAACAAAATAATTTGGGCACGGCAACATTTCAAAAATCATTCAGCCTATATTGTTCCCACTGCTGGGACACAGGCCTCCTCTCTTCGAGAGGGAGTGGGTTATAATCTACCACGCGGGCCCATTGCGGATTAATAGACGTCACATGTCCTTGAATTTTTGGTTCTAGGACATGCCGGTTTCCTCACGATGTTTTCCTTCACCGTTTTGAGAGCAGTGGTGATGAAATAATTTACACAAAGTAAAGCGCCTGTCTGGGTTCGAACTTCGAACCTACAACTCGTAAGTCGCGGCCGTTACCACTGGGCCACCGCTGCATTTCAAAAATGTAGGTACCCAATTCATCTAAGTAGTTTGCAATATCAAAATTCGCACTAATTTGTTATTCCATTTAAATTAATATAAAACTGTTATTAAATATTAGTCCTACACCAACCGGGAGTCTTCCTTAGGTGCACTTGCATAGTGCAAACAGGGATCATCGTTTGTTGGTGTCTTATTCCATTAAAAACGTCTAACAGGCCTCTGCGAGTTGGTTTCGGCCCCTCGTACCTACACCTTCCAAAGGTGTGGGACCCCAGGGTCTCGAGAAATGTCAAGAGAGATTAAAAATAGTAATAACAATGCGAAAGTATATCGTTTTTAACCAGTAATCAATAAGCCAAGATTGTTGGCACGTCATGGCCGCATGAAATATTAATATATGTTAGAATTATTATATATGATAGGTTCGATACCCCTGTTCTAGAATGTTCGCCTCACTTCGCTACTCTCTACTTCGCTAGGCGCAAATCCACCTGTCAGTGCAAACGTAGACTTAATTCAAACATGAATACAGACACCAGAATATTTAAGAATATTCAGTTTATTTTCCACAATAATATCTTCAAAGTTTATTCACTGTAAAGTTCCAATATGGCCGACGTATCATGACCGGTCCGAACGTCGCACGGAAAGTTGTGCAATAAACATTGTTTAAACTCAAAGCATTTATTACAGTTAAACCATTTACAGATACTTTTGAACTGTCAAGAGGTCGGTCAGTCAGAAAATATGAAGCTAATTGCCCATTCCAAAGCGTAGTACAAAGTGAACCACTTTTCAACCTTATTACCAAGGGCATAAGGGTGAAAAGTGGTCGACCGCGATTGTCCGCAGCTGTACTTATGGAGAAGAACGGGCTAGAAACTCGGACACTTTAAATTTAAAATACATTGTTACAAAAATATTAGTTACATCATTAATGTTCAATTTATAATTATATATGAGATCGATGTAAAAAAAAAGACGTACAAGTTAAAAGCGTCCAGAGTACAGCAAATAGAAACAAAAAAAAACAATTAAAATAAACCGTGGCAGCTTAGAGATGACCAGTCCCTACTGACGACGTCCATCCATGAACATGACAATATGAATCACCTCAACCATTTTGAAGGGAGCTAAATGATCCAATGCACGCGCCACCGTTTGGGAACCAAATGGAACCAAATGAGAATAATCCGATTCAGCCTGTCCCTTGCTGCCCTTTGCCAGCGACGCCCTAAGCCGAGGTCCGTACCCCACAGGGGGTGCCTTTGCGTGTAATCGCTTAGTTTTGAACTTTTTTAGCTGACTAGAGGCCTTAAATTCATTGACACATCCATAGGCAAGTCCTGTTAAGGTGAATGTGCCATGGTAGCCCGCGAAATTCAATTTTTCTTACGTTTTTTTGCAATTTTCAGGTCAGTGTCAGGTTGTATCTTGATTAAAATATGATTCGCGACTATAACAGATACGTATTTACAGAATTATAATAATTAGAATCATTAATACATCTTTCCAAGTTACATTTCTACCGTTAAGAACAAATCTCGTGTGGAAAAGTGTTTATGGTAGAAATCTAACTTAAAGAGATATATGAATGATTCTAATGACTATAATTCTGTAAATACATGTCTATTATAGTCGCAAATCATATTTTGATCAAGATACAACCTGACACTGACCTGAAAATTGCAAAAAACGTACGAAAAATTGAATTTCGCGGGCTACCATGGCACATTCACCTTAAGCAGACGACCACATCCTAGTTTGAACTGCGAGATGCCATTCGCAAAAAAAAAAGTGTGACTGACAGAACATGCACGAAAGTTCGGAGAGCATGATACGTCAACCATATTATACAGTGATTTTTTTCTTACTTAAATCTATAATATTACCAAAGTCTTATCAATAAAAGTCCAAGCATTTCTTGAGAAATGACAAGACAGATTACAGTAGAATCCATTGTAACGACGATCGCACCAATAGTGATGGCACTAATAAAGGAATAGGTGTATTTTCTTAATTAAGGTACCTCCTGGCCCCTCGGTCAAAAGCTAAGTAATAACAGCCACACGAGTCGATCTAGAGCTAGCTATGCTTGCTGAAGTCGGTCCATGGATGGGTATCCTTTACATATTGAGCGTCGGTCCTTGCTGTCATTCGTAGATTTTTTGACAGACGTTACGGCAGCCAGAAGCCTCTAGACTAACCAAGGGGTATCGTGTTACCCAGTAACTGGGTTGTGGAGATCAGATAGACAGTCGCTCCATGTAAAAAACTGGTATTTTTGTAAAATACTTACTGGTATTTTTGTAAAATACTGGTACTTTGTAAAATACTGCTATTTTAGTAAAATACTGGTATTTTTGTAAAATACTGGTATTTTTGTAAAATACTGGTATTTTAGTAAAATACTGGTATTTTTTGTAAAATACCAATATTTTTGTACAAAACTGGTATTTTTGCAAAATACTGGGTTAGAATGGAAGCCAACCCCACCATAGTTGGGAAAAGGCTACACAGATGATGACACTTCCACTTCTTGCTTAGGGTAATTACCCTTTTACCCCTATAAAATACACCTATTACGGCTATTAACGTATACCATCACTTAAAGGTAAAAATGAATATTTATTCATCGTCGCTTTCAAATGATTCTACCGGCTCCTGTTAGTGAGTGTTCCGTCTATACCAAAACCGTGCCCGGTAATCATCACTGCACGTTAGGAATGCTGGGGCAGTCCCGGAATGTACTATGAACCTGGAACGGTAAAGATAAAAAAGATAAAGATTTCGATAGTTTATGAAATTGAAATCATAACAAACGTGTCACCGCACTACGAGGGTCATTATCCATTATCTGTAGTGTGTCTGTGCGCCTAGTACACGCACATCACGCGGCCGCGCGCCAGTGCAGCGCCGTGATGTCGAAATAAAAAAATATTAAGCATTTTCAAAGTTAATGCTTTTGAGCTGAAATTTTGTACAGAGGTTCTAGACCAGATACACTCTTCAACCCGTTTGTATTGATATACCCTTTCCGTAACACCCTGTAGACGCGGCCGCTTATCGCAGCATATTTAAAATAGAAAGAAAATAATTACTCAGCTAAAGATGGATGAAAAAGTAATATAAAGTTTTTTTTTTTCAACATTCATACAAGTACGATGAAAGCGTCCTTAACCCTCAAGCGTCCACTGTACACCAAGTGTACATAAGATAAGTGCTCGAAACGTCAACGGTACACCAAGTGTACACAACTATTGTCATTGTTAAAACAATGACTTTACTGCGCTCATTCAACTACTCCGACACGTGGGATGTGTCGACAGGTAGGCGGGCAAACGTGTGAGAGGTCAAATTGGTAGCTTCCAGTAGACACTTTCATCGTACATCCTAGTTTAGATCAGTAAATATGACTGCTTAGTCTGCTTACCTCAAACTATCAATATGGTAATATATCAACTTGTTGCTCTTCCTACGTAGTAAATCGTAACCTTTTTGCTCACGATGGTGATTAACATATACTTGCTCAAAGTGGTGATTATACACAAAAAAAAAAAAAAAAAGATGTATATCTAACCTGACAGCCACATCAGTTGGCACCTACTGGCACTCCTAGAATGCCATGTATAAAGAGAGGTGGGCGCCTCATCAGGAAACATGACATAGTGCATACCAATGCCAATAACAATGTGCCATGCATGTGATTATTTCTCTATTTACTCATACTGGTGATTATACTAATCTTGCTCAGTGTGGTGATTATCCTCCTTATTGCTATAAGTGGTGATTATTAAACAACTCTATTTTGAAGATGCAAATATCTTACCTAACAGCTCCGTTGTGTCCCAGCGACATCAGTTGGCACCTGCTGGCACTTCTAGAATGCCAAGTGCACAGAGAGGTGGTCGCCTCGTCAGGGAACATGACGTAGTCCTCAGTGTGATTAAACACTGCTTGGGCGTGATGCTCTTGTTTGCCTAGAAATTTAAGAAGTCGAAATAAAGTCAAGTCGAAGTATAAGAATATCGAAAGTACGAATAGAAGTCACCAAATCGTTGTCTGTGAGGTTTAAAATACATTTTTCATTAAATTTTTTAGAGTTCTAGGTTCTTATCTTGGTTATTGACAATGAGCCTTTTAAAGTAGATGAGTACTGTTTAATGAAACAAAAAAATACTAAGAAAATGGAATGTGTGAGGTTAGTTAGTGTTAAGCACCAAATTAAAGCCAAGTAAGCCGCAGTTAGTAGAGAGCAGTGGTGGCCCAGTGATAACGACTGCGACTTACGAGTTGTAGGTCATAGGTTCGAACCCAGACAGGCGCTTTACTTTGTGTAAATTATTTCATCACCACTGCTCTCAAAACGGTGAAGGAAAACATCGTGAGGAAACCGGCATGTCCTAGAACCAAAAATTCGAAGACATGTGACATCTACCAATCCGCACTGGGCCCGCGTGGTAGTTTACGGCCCATTCCCTCTTACCGAGAGGAGGCCTGCGTCCCAGCAGTGGGAACATTATAGGCTGATTATGTAAGGTGCAGTTGAGTATAATAAATATAGATCACAAGAATAATTAACAAAAGGTAAAAAACACGCAAGCCAACCAACAATAATAGTCGCCTAGCAACAGGGTTGCCAGATCTGTCGCCAACAGTTAGTTTCTAAAACTACGCGAAAAAAAAAGTAAAAATCGTTTTTTTTCTTTAGTCTTATGAAAAAGATCACCTGTAGTCCCCGCTCCAGTATATTGAATAAGACATCTGCTGCTAGCTAATTCCCAAAGCTTGATAGACGAGTCCAATCCAGATGTCAAGAGATACTATAAAAAAAAAGTTAATTAGTTATTTTCATAGCAGACCTCAACATTATGCTCACTTAAATGTCTCACTGATGGTGGCGCGTGTGTTGGATCATTCGGTTCCCTACAAAATGGTTGAGCTGGATGGTGCTGATCCATGCGTCATGTTCGTGAACGGACGCCGTCGGTTGAGACTGGTCATCTCTTAACTGCCAAGGCTTATTTTTAATCTTATTTCTTGTATTGTTTCTTCATTTGTGTGTTTTTTTACATTGTTCTCACATATAGAAGCAACAAGAATAATGTACCCAGGATTTTGTAATATCTTGATTTAAAAGAGTGTCCATGGAGTTTCTTGCCCGTTCTTCTCCATAGAGATCTACGCTTTGGAATGGGCAACTAGCTTCAACTTTCTGACTAACTGACCGACTACTTAATTTTGACAATTCAAAAGTGCCTGTAATGGTTTAATTGAAATAAATGCTTTGAGTTTGAGTTTTGAGTTTATAACTCAATAGCAGACACAATATCAACGTCAATATCTCGACTCACAAATCATGACCCACGTTCGGGACAGACATCATTGCGAAATTAGCAAAAATACATAATAAGTATGAGCCCTTGTTTGAGACAAAGGCATAACAGCTATTATGCCATCGGGGTCGACTTCCAGTCTAACCCAATGCAGCTAAATAGTTATTATGTGTTTTTAAAAAAAAAAACAGTAATTACTACTATGACCCCCAGTTACCCAAGAAAGGCCCACAATGCACTTTAAAATAATGATGACCCTCAAATTCCCATAATATAAATGTCCCACAAATTATGACCCCTCAAGTTTCTCTTAACAGATGACCCCATGAACCTGAAATGGTTCAGCACTAAAGATCATATGACCCAGTAACATAACTTGTTTTTCCTGGTAACTGCAATACAACATACCTTGCTATTCCTAGTGAATGCAACAGAGCACACTTCGGAGCCATCGTGAGCATTTATAAAGGTGTTAAAACATCTATTTGATACTGTGTCCCACAGTTTGACTGACCCGTCCGCGCTGCCGCTTGCAAAGTATTTGCCGTTCGGAGAGAATCTAAAAAGAAACATGACAAGTTTAAACGAGTGTATTGGTGAAATGGCAATTGGTAGATGATGCCACTTTTTACAGTAGAAATTTTGAAGTGGCTGATATTGTGGCCCCTAATTGCTCTTACCGTCCCTAATTGCTAATTGAAATGAAGAAATCTCAATAATATTCTGGTCCCTAATTGCTCGTATGGTCCCTAATTTTTTTTATGGCCCCTTGGGTACTGAATTTAACTTTTTTACTTACTGAATAGAGTTGACTTGTCTAGTATGATGGTGCGAGGGTATCGGACACACGAAGCAGGCGCTGGTCGTGACGTCATACAGACGGATCACCGGTTGTGTGCTGGAGGCTATTATGTGGTCGCCCAGAGGGTGGAAGGCAACGCATAGGACTTGTTCAGCATCCTATGGAAAAATAATTATTATTTAGTTGAAAAACACCCCTTACAAAAACCATCTCAGTGTAAACCAGTCTTAATACTTACCGTAATAGACTTATAAGCCTTCTTTGCGGACGCCTTAGTGATGTCAAAAAGTTTGATGCAACAGTCCCGGGAGGCAGACACTAGGATCTGCTCCCGGGGGTGGAAGTCTAGGGCTGTGATCTCGTCCGTGTGATCGTACCTGGTGGATAGAAAGCGGTGAAAATATAGTTTTTGGGAGCGTTGTCATAATATTTAGGTAAATAAAATTTTTAATAAATTTATATTAAGTAGTTCTAAACTAAATTTGTCATTTTGTAAGTTGGCAACACCGTGTGTGTCTATGTATGAGACTCACTAAAAATGTGTCAACACTTGAGAGCTCACCGTTTCAACATTTACCCTATTTCCGTATTATTAATTACTAGCAGCGTCCCGCGGTTTCACCCACATAAGTGTCGGTCCCATAAGGATATCGGGATCAAAAGTATCCTATGTCTTATTCTGATGCATCAAAATCCGTTCTGTAGATTTTGCGTGAAAGAGTAATAAACATCCTCACAAACTTTCGCATTTATAATATTAGTGTGATTATAGTAGGATAGTAGGATTAGTAGGAAGTAGGATAGTAAGAGTAGGGTAGCAGGAAGTAGGATTATTAGGAAGTAGAATTATGTATGTAAATGAAATCCCTAGCGTACGAGTTCACGTCGTACCTATTATAATTACACAAGTATAAGTCGTATCAATATGAAAGTCACTAAAAATAACTTACAAAGTCCTGATAACGGGATGTCCCTGCTGTTCTCTGCCTGGATCCACTTCTTCAGGAGCTGACTTTGCCAACATACGCTCCACATCCAGAATCTGAAATATTAAAACCCTCTTGTTGTATTTGCTTCAGTCAAGATGATATCATCATTAACCTTACCAGCACAGCTATTCACAACCATCCGACACGCTATCGTATCGAAAATGACACATTTCGATAACCTGTATTGCTTTGGCCCCGACAGCAAACATCTGTCAGAAGAATAGCGGTCGTCTAATTGATTTAAACTGACAC
This sequence comes from Amphipoea oculea, assembly GCA_945859645.1. NCBI lineage: Eukaryota > Metazoa > Arthropoda > Insecta > Lepidoptera > Noctuidae > Amphipoea > Amphipoea oculea. The sequence continues at coordinate 8,808,464 of OX243891.1, read as the reverse complement.
AATTTTCGGGTTTTGGACTTGTGAACAGCGTTTAAAGGACTCCGACGACAACATTGATTGATGTTCGATACGGTACGGAAGCGTATCGAGTGGTTGTGAATAGCTATGCAGGTAGGAATTGGTATCCGAGCTCTTGAAATTAATATGAAGCTTCCTATGAATGTAGGAGTACTCTAACCTTGGACCAAAACATACACAAACAATTTTACTGTCAAGTTTGACCCATTTTTTGTGTTCCTAGTGTCTCACATATTTACCTGTGTGTGTTAATATGTGGATCACTAGATGGCAGTAGTGGATCAAAGTGGCCCACAACAAATTCTAACACACCCAGTGGTGGCCCATATGAAATACAATTTACCCATGACTAAAGAAGTTAGGAGTGGGTCAAAAAACCTATGCGACCCAGTGGCGGATTTACCAATAGGCCGAGTAGCCTAGGGCGGCAAATTTGGAGTTAACATTTTTTTTTAATATCTAACTAAAATTAAAAAGATTAATATTTATATACCTACCATGTTTTTTTGGAAAGAATTAACAAAGTGAATGCTCAAATTCAGGCTTCTACCGTAGATTTTATCACAGTTGCCGATCTTTACAAATCTCTTTGCATGTTTTTCGTTGCTGATGAACGAGAACATTTTAAGTGTTTTGAAGAAAAGGCGAAGCGGTGTACAAAAGACATGGGACATTATTGTAGAGGTCGGTAGGGGCGGCAAAATTTGAATAGCCTACTGGCGGCAAATGTGTAAATCCGCCACTGATGCGACCCCCACTAGTGGTCGACATGATCCAAAAAACCTACCTTGATTGAAGCGTCAACAGAACCAGTTGCAACTAGCTGCCCGCACGCACTGAACGCGCCCGCTCGGCACGCCATCTTGTGAGAAGTGACGTAAGCAGTCTCGTAGGTAGCCGGCTCAGGCGCGAGGGATGACGCGTCCATCTCGTATTCCAAGTCTGTGGGGATAGGAGTATGGTTATATTGATGTATTATACTCATAAACCTTCCAGAACACTATTGTCAGCCTATAATGTTCCCACCGCTGGGACACGGGCCTCCTCTCGGTGAGAGGGAACGGGCCGTAATCCACCACGCGGGCCGAGTGCGGGTTGGTATTGGTAGATGTCACATGTCTTCGAATTTTTGGTTCTAGGACATGCCGGTTTCCTCACGATGTTTTCCTTCACCGTTTTGAGAGCAGTGGTGATGAAATAATTTACACAAAATAAAGCGCCTGTCTGGGTTCGAACCTAAAACCTACAACTCGTAAGTCGCGGTCAAAACTGCAACAAAGTCCATTGTGTAGTTTAGAACAGTGTGATCACATAGACATATGAAAAGTGACTTTATTTATCTTATTTATAAAATATGGTATTAAACAGACTTTATGCCACCAAAGCATTAAACACATTCTTTAAGTATAACAGTGGCGGATTTACCAATAGGCTGAGTAGGCTGGAGCCTAGGGCGGCAGATTTTAGGGGTGTCAATTTGGGGCTAAATTTTTTTTAAATGTCTTACTCAAATTAAAAAGATTAATATTTATATACCTACCATGCTTTTTTGGAAAGAATAAACAAAGTGAATGCTCAAATTCAAGCTTCTACCGTAGATTTTATCACAGTTGCCGATCTTTACAAATCTCTTTGCAAGTTTTTCGTAACTGATGAACGAGAACATTTTAAGTACCTATGTATTTTGAAGAAAAGGCGAAGCAGTAGACAAAAGTCATGGGACATTATTGTAGAGGTTGGTAGGATACGGCAAAATTTGAATAGCCTACTGGCAGCAAATGTGTAAATCCGCCGCTGAAGTATAATATTACTTACCAAAGCCAGTGGTACCGAGCAGATGCTCAGCACCGCTAGACGCAGCCAGACGGTCCTTACGGTCAGGCTCGTGTTGTAGGCCCACCATCATAAGGTTTTGTAGCCTGGGGAATATGGGAAAACTTTATTTGACAAGCTTGGACCATATTTTCTATGTTATAGGGTTTAGTTTCCATACTTGGTCAGCTATGGTGGCCGTTAGTGGTTGGAATAACCACTAACCACATCATCAGCCTATAGCGGTCCACTGCTGGACATAGGCCTCTCCTATTGCACGCCATTCAACTCGATTTTCGGCAACTCTCATCCAGTTGTTACCAGCCAACCTGTGAAGATCATCGCTCCACCTAGCCTGAGGGCGTCCCACCTTACGTTTACCGATTTGCGGTCTCCACTCAAAAACACCTCTACCCCTATCATCGGTTCTACGGCTAATGTAGCTGGCCTATCGCCACTACAGTTCGCTTATTCTGTGAGCTATGTCGACAACTTTGGTTCTCTACCGGAGAACTTTGGTGTATGCTCAACCTTACCTATTACACTAGTTTGCAAAGACGTAAATAATTCAATCAGGTGTTCATGATTGAATGTGATTGGATACAACGCACAGAAATAGACAATGTCCCAGATTTACATAGAATACTTTGTGCGAACACAGTTACATGAATTATTTACATGGTAAACAAATTGAACAGGAGGCAAGTAAATTGGCAACTGAACATCACTGTTGCAATAATGAGGTTCCCTTGTTGTATTGTAGAGAAAAATTTCTTAGTTTTTTTGCCACAGTAGTAGAGTTACCATTTAGAAATTTGAAGTCCTGACATTTCAATAAAAGTCCGGACATTATATTCACAAAATCCAAACATTACCCACTTAGTTACACTGGTATGGTAGGCATGGCAGCAGACGCTCGCGAGAAGATAATCCGGACGAATTAAAGAGCCGGATAAAAGTCTAGAAGCCCGGACATGTCCGGACAAATACGGAAGGATGGTAAGCCTACACAATAGGGATTATTGAGCAGTGCACATTCATGTTAAATGTTTTGTAAGTATAGTTTATGTTTTACTGACCTGTCGCTCGGTGGGCATGGCGGGTCGGCATGGACAGCCGATGCTAGCGTCGCAGCTATGGGTTGATAGCCATCGTAGTACAATTGACTGAAAAAAACACGATGGTAGTATAGCAATCTGCAAAGTGACCGAAGTAGCGAAGATTACGAGTTTTATCGTCTTTAAATGTAAAAATGTTGACGGATTGAGATTTTATTCGAAAGAATAAACTATATTTGTAGTAAATTGACACAAACGTTGAGGTTATTTACTCATATTACGAAGAATTTTATCAATTTACGAACGTAATGAGGCACCATATAAATTACATTACACACCTTATAATCATGCGATAAAGCAACTCCCGGTTTTTCACAACATTCCTAGTATCGATGTCACCAGTGGTTTCCTTCATTTCGTCAATTTTGGAAGATTTTACGTAAATTATTCAGTCTAAAACCGGCAAAACAACAAACGCTCAGGTTATGTTTGACAACAACTTGACAGTTCTCTTTTTGTCTGTGGTTAAAACGTATTAGCTAAGCGATTCATGGAAGAATAATTTTGAAGACGAACAATCGACTAAAACGTAGCGAGTGTGTTGAAAGACTAGGCTTAGTACGCTCGCTAGGGTGAATGTCCTTAGGTTTTCAAGGGAAGGGGAGCACTAATCAATAAGGGCGCGCTTGCGCGGTAGCTTTTAGCCTCGATTGAATGAACTTCAAAGACTTGAACATTATCTACATGACGACACACTTGCGGGGTGAGCACAGGGAGCAGTGAATTGTAAAAAAAACATGATGCTAATAGGTACGCTTTGTGTACAGAGACTCTAAACAATGTCAAGTTTATTTAGTTCGAGGCTCCGAGTATTATGGAGTATAACGTATAAAGTTTTATAGTTTTTTTTAAACATAATATCATCACACCATTCTTCTGAAGGAATAGGCAGAGAAAGAAGTAATACACACTCCACCAACTAAAAAAAAACTGACTTATTACCAAGTTATAAAAATTAAGCAATATTTTTATTTACATATACCTACTTAACTACAATTGTGTACAATTTATAAAAACAAAACTTGCGGTTCTTTATCTTAGAATAAAAAGGACAAAAATTTCGCATACGCTAAAATAAAAAAGAATCATAACAAAATACCTACTACATATTATGTACTCTCAGTTTTTGCTTTCAAATCAAACTATTGTTTGTACGATTAATACCTACCTAATTATAATCGACTAATTTCTTTGTGGAGCAGTGGTTCCCCGGTAATAACAGCCGCGACTTACGAGTGCGGTCGTAGGTTCGAACCCAAACAGGCGCTTTACTTTGTGTACATTTTTTCATCACCACTGCTCTCAAAACGGTGAAGGAAAACATCAAGGAAACCGGCATGTCCTAGAACCACAAATTCGAAGACATGCGACATCTACCAACCCGCACTGGGCCCGCGTGGTGGATTACGGGCACGGCCCACTCTCTCTTACCGAGAGGAAGCCCGTGTCCCAGCAGTGCGAACATTATAGGCTGATTTATGCTCTAATTCCCTAAAAACTTTGTTAATTTGTCTCCAGGTGCTGCTCACTGGCTGCCGCTGCGTCGAGCTTGACTGCTGGGATGGCGACGATGGCAGTCCCGTCATATACCACGGACATACCTTCACGACAAAAATACCCTTCAGGAGAGTTGTTGAGACTATTGCTAGGTGGGTAACCAAAACAAAAGTTTTTTTTTTTTACCACCTCCAAAAAAGGAGGTGTTTGAGTACCTATTTGATGCTGAGTGATTTGATCTGAGTTTTTTTTTTTTATATAGGTACACTAACTACTTTATATAGGACTAGCTTCTGCCCGCGACTTCGTCGGTGTAAAATTTCTTGCTCTAACGCCCGACCCATCCCGTCGCGTCACATTATCGTATCGTCTGCCCGCGATTTTACCTACTTCGTTTTCGCCTAGCGTTTTTTTTTTTACTCTTTTTCTTTTTGCTCGACTCCTAAGAGAGTTAGCGTAATAGCTTATACAGGGTTACTGAAAACTCGACCACTTCCTTGCAGAAGGTGATAGGGGGGCTAAAATGTGACAAATTTAACCTCCCATATGTATGGCCGAAAATTAATACTTTTAGAGATATTTGAATTTTAGGTATTTTATAAATTACTCCGAATTTTCACACTGAACTTTTAATTTAAAAATACAAATAATGTTGGTTGGGTTCATTTTTATTTTTATTTATAGCTAACATCCTAACAAAGCTAATACAGCAGTAAAATATCTAAAAATATCAAATCATTTCAAATAATTAAAAGTTTAGTGTGAAAATTCGAAATAATTTAAAAAAGACCTAAAATTCAAATGTCTTTAAAAGTATTAATTTTCGGCCATACATATGGGGGGTTAAATTTGTCAGGGATATAAAAGGGATTTAAATTTGTCATTTGTTTGGGAGTAATTTAATAAATATTAATAGTTTCTTCTCCAGAGGCACTTTCTGTGAACCGAGGTATCTGGAAACAGTGGTTTCTTTGAACAAAGTTTCCGGCAAGAAGTGCAATTTATGAACAGAGATTTCTGTCAACAGTGCGTCCTATGGACCGAGATATCTACGAACAATGTTTTCTATCAACAAAGTTTTCGGCGAAACGTGCTGTCTAGGAATAGAGATTTCTATTAGCCATGCTTTCTGTGTGTAGTCGTATCGTACAAGCGTGTTTCTATCTTACGTTCCACACTCGTACACCGGTGTGTTTGGCTTTGCGGCACGCAAGCTGACTTCGGGGCCCGTAGGATCTTTGCCGCAGCGGTTCTTGTTGTTGTGTAGTTGTACAGCTTGATGTGTAGCCGTGTGTACACCGACTTTTTTGTGATTGTGGGCCAACTACTTAACTGCTCTCTTTTCATTTCGCATAGGAAACCCGCGTGGTAACTTTGTCCATCGACAAAATTTTTGGTTACCAATTACTTTCACAGTCGACTTCAGTAAAGGGGATCAAAGATTTTTATATCGGGCCTGGCATACCTAGCGGTCTGCCATTTGGATTTTTTTTTTCAAAATGGCGGCCACACATGAAACTTATTTAAATCGATCGCTGATATCAATGCAAACAGAAAACATAATAAGACCAAACCTCGTGGCCATTGGCCATTTTGAAAAAAAATCAATATGGCGGACATGCAAGGGACCTTCAAAGCTCTTTAATTTGACTCAAATGTGTACCAAAATTAAATTTAAAATAGATTTTTCCGAAAAGGGTACCTTCCTTCCCCCGATTACCTACGTACCTACTTCCAGTAAAAACTCAAAAATTCCTAAATATTCGATAAATATTTTTTTTATACAGGAGCGCATTCGTGGCGTCTCCGTACCCCCTGATCCTGAGCATCGAGAACCACTGCAGCCTGCCGCAGCAGCAGGTCATGGCCAGCACGTTTGAGGTCAGTTGTTCACAAACATTGAATTAAAAATACTATTTGTTAGGGATGAAATGGCGGTAGGTCACGGGCGGGAACAATCTGCGACTCCCGCACTCCCCTTAAACGTAAGGGGAAGATATACAGGGTTATTTGAAAAACACCAACAACCTCTTAAGAGGTCATTGTACTCATCATTATGAACAACTTTTACTATGGGACCAAACCTGAAATCGCGAAAAAAAAATCAGCTGTTCCATACATTTTGACGAGTTCTACGAACATAAATGTAGGGAACAGCTGATTTTTTTTTCGTGATTTCAGGTTTGGTCCCATAGTAAAAGTTGTTTATAATGATGAGTACAATGACCTCTTAAGAGGTTGTTGGTGTTTTTCAAATAACCCTGTATACAGGGTGTTACAGAAAGGGTATATCAATACAAACGGGTTGAAGAGTGTATCTGGTCTAGACTCTCTGTAAAAAATTTCAGCTCAAAAGCATTAACTTTGAAAATGCTTAATATTTTTTTATTTCGACATCAAGGCGCTGCACTGGCGCGCGGCGGCGTGATGTGCGTGTACTAGGCGCACAGACACACTACAGATAATGGATAATGACCCTCGTAGTGCGGTGACACGTTTGTTATGATTTCAATTTAATAAACTATCGAATTAAAAAAATATTAAACATTTTCAAAGTTACTGCTTTTGAGCTGAAATTTTGTACAGAGATTCTAGATCAGATACACTCTTCAGCCCGTTTGTATTGATATACCCTTTCCGTAACACCCTGTATATAAAACCATGATTAGACCTGGAGATTTAAGCTGTTCTCTAGAAAGATCAAATCTTTCCGTGTGTTCACATTATCCCTGTGCGAGGCTGGTACGGTCGAAAAAGCTGTTTGGTATACAGGCAGCTAACTTGCAACTACTTTTAACCGGTCAAGCGTCGCGGTTCGCCGATCGGCGACGAAACAATAGAAAATCAATTCTGTCTCATTAGCGGCGCTTGACGGATTAAACAATGGTGTGCTGAGTTAGTCAATTCTTTTATACCATTTTTATTTAAGGATGCCAGAAGCTGAAAAAGTTAAAACGCACGAAATAAAACTAAATATTGGCTGTGTAGTGGAAAGATGACATGAATATTTTTGCCTGTTCGACCGTACAAATACTTGTTTCTTTATTATGTAAAAATGCTGGTACTCTATTGATGTTGTCTTCATCCAGGCAGTGTTTGGAGACAAACTGGTGACATCGTTCCTTTTCGAAGTTGATTACACGGACGAGCCGCGGCTTCCGAGTCCTGAGCAGCTGAAGTATAAGGTAATCGATCCATTTATTGCTTTAAACTTAATATTGTTTCCTATTCCAGAAGAGTAAGTATTTTGGGATGCATGAAGAAGCCTCCTCGTGTAGCGCAGTTTGTTCCGCCAGTTACTCAACTGAACCGAGCGCTCGGCGCATCCTGGACAGTCACACCCAACACCTTATTTGACTGGCCAATTCTTCCCTTGCGGTGGTAGGGCTAACGCCCGCCTGGTTTGCGACCACCCTCCTACCAGAGTCCGGCGTCAAGCAGCCTGCTGTGTTTCATCGATGCCTGGGAGTTCCAGTGCCTTAGGCATCTTCTAGGCACGCTCGTTCCATCATAGACCTCATCCATCGCTTTCCATCAAGCGTGATCGAGGTCAAGAGCGGGCCAATTCAGGAATAAAAAAAAGTATGAAGAAATATTCAGAATTGCCACTTTTTGGAGTTTTTTGCTCGCGAGCGATGGTTTGCGACGCGATGGATCGGGGGCCGAAAATTCACGCGGACGAAGTCGCGGGCAGAAGCTAGTATTTAAATAAGTTTTGTGTACACTCGGCTGCAAGCTATACATTTCCAATTTTAACTGACCTTTCATTGTATAGGTTTTTCTTATAGAGGCACGTGTAGCCGTGCGTACAATATTCATCTTTTTACGTTATTTTTCAGGTCCTAGTAAAAAATAAGAAGCTGCTCCCAATTGAGTCCAGTCCAACAATGGGACTCACAGGGGCCAGCTCAGCGCAAGGATATAGCGGAGTCTTGTCAACTGCCTTCAGGTAATCAGCCTCTATCCAAATGCCAAATAGAGTGAACAGGCATCTTCTGGGCACGCTAGTTCCATCATAATAATAATTACTTTATTTCAGACCATGGTGTCCATTTTGTTAGTAACAATGTTCTTATAGACTAGTGTTAGTAGTACTTAAAACTACCCAACAAAAAACATCCGATGTAAGCACAGTCCAGGCGACTAGCGATCATGCTAAGGATGCTGTTGGCGCTGCCACGTACTCTACGCACCAGGGATGCGCATCTTTTACGCATCGTAGCATAAAAGCAGTCTATGCGATGTTCAGCAAACATCCCTGATGCACTACAGAATCGCCGCAGCCCCATCAGCACCCTGAACGCATTATTAAATTGGACTCATAGACCTCATCCATCGCTTTTTATCAGGCGTCAGCAAACCCATTCAGCGAAAAAAATATGCCTGTTATTTCACAGGCCAAACAAAACAAGAAAACAGTAATCTAGGAATGTGTGCCGTACATGTCTATTGTTTAGCAACTAAACTCAATAACTGACGGTTCGGATTGGATTCAAGATAATAGTTTTGATAAGACGTTTTCCATACCTACTTTTGTTAAGCGTGTGGCGCCATCTACAACGCCACATGTGAACTATATATCACATTGACGTCACGGAAAATCCTGCATCGCGCAAGGAGATTTTACCGCGCAACGAGCATATATACAACGTCCCGACACCAATCGTCGGGCACAAGCCCACCAGATACAACATCCGTCTGGTCGGGGGATCCTGTCTTTTCTAAGCAGGATGAGTGAACTTTACACTCTGTTCCTCATACCTCTATAGCCGCATTAATAAACACAAGTTTAATGCACTATTAGTGCATTAAACTTGTGTCTATTAGCTAGACCTGAAACAAATATCTTAAGTCACAAAATGCATCTGTCATGATCACTACACACCAATCGTACCGAAGATTGCTAATACATTTTCTTCCACCGTCCCCAGATCGAACGGCATCCGGCACACCAGCACCTCCCTGCCAGAACAGAGCAACCGCACGAGTTCCATCATGTCCAACCAGTCCGCCGGCAGCTCTCTGACAGAGTACTTCTCCGATGAAGACTATGATGAGGATGATGAGGAGTTGGATGGTAAGAATTGGTTGATCATTGTCATCATTTCAGCCGAAAGACCGAGAGTGAGTGCCTGAGGACGACCTATTTTATGATAATTGCCGCAAATTGAGTTTTCATCAACACAAAACGTTGCCGCAATTTGCAAAAAAATGTACAAATTTCTTATATTTTACAGTCTATTTGGACAGATCCAGTGGCGGATTTACACATTTGCCGCCAGTAGGCTATTCCAATTTTGCCGCCCCTACAATAATGTCCCATGTCTTTTGTATACTGCTTCGCCTTTTCTTCAAAATGTTCTCGTTCATCAGCTACGAAAAACTTGCAAAGAGATTTGTAAAGATCGGCAACTATGATATGCTCAAATTCAGGCTTCTACGGTAGATGCCTGAATTTGAGCATTCACTTTTTTTATTCTTTCCAAAAAAAACATGGTAGGTATATAAATATTGATCGTTTTAATTTCAGTAAGACATTAAAAAAAATGTTAGCCCCCGCTAAAATCTGCCGCCCTAGGCTCCAGCGTACTCAGCCAATTGGTAAATCCGCCACTGGACAGATATCCTTAGACGAGTTTTGAGTGAAAGGTGTGAAAAAAACACAAACCCGATGCTTAGACTGTTCAAGACATCGCACCTCCTCTCCACTCCACTTTAAAAACTTTACTTCTTGCAAGGTCTTACGCAGTTTCTTGCCAAATGTTAAAACTACCTTATTTTAAATACCCATATTTCTTTATCTCTAGTTGTCGTAAAGAACATACTTTTATCTTCCAGAAAAAGAACTCCACAAAATCCTGAACTCAATGGAAGACAAATGCGGTCGGACCTCTCTGTCGCTCTACCAGAGCTTCAGAAGGAGTGAGGGAGATGCGGAGACTACTTCTGGGAGTGTGAAGCATGCTCCTACTCGGAAGAGAAGCAACCAGATTGCGAGGGAGCTGAGTGATATGGTTACTTATGTTCAGGTGGGTTCATCATCATCATCATTTCAGACGAAAGACGTCCACTGCTGGACATAGGCCTCCCCCAAGCACCTCCACTTCGACCGGTTCTGTGCTTCTCGCATCCAACGGGTTCCTGCGGCCTTCACAAGGTCGTCGATCCACCTTGTGGGAGGCCTTCCAACGCTACGTCTTTCAGTACGCGGTCGCCACTCCAGAACCTTTCAGCCTCATCGGCCATCTGTTCTGCGAGCAATGTGTCCTGCCCAGTGCCACTTAATTTGGCAATTCTTCGGGCTATGTCGGTCATCTTGATTCAGGTGGGTTAATTATTTGAAAATGTTAACGAATATCACAGACAATCATTGCTAATTTCTGAGGCTCCTGATTCTAGCCACCTTGGAAGCCTATCTTCATCTTCTGGCAACTGATTTGATTGGTTTGAAGAATGAACAGAGTTGATAGATAATTTTCTGCTCATCTTGTTGGGACTCAAATCAAATCAAAAGTCATTTATTCAAACTAGGCTGAGAATCAGCACTTTTCGAACGTCAAAATTACAAAAGACAGTGCCCCAAAACGCCCGCCCTTCACCACTACCTAGTGCTTTCGCTGGAGAGAAGAAGTGGTGGAACAAACCCCACAGCAGCACAACTGTCTGTTCAGTTAGAAAATAATTGATTTTATACAATACTAAGTAAACTAAAACTCTCGAATAAAAAAATAATAATAATAAGACCTTCAAAAACAAAAGTTCAGGTCCTGGTGACAGAGTAATACATAAAATTTCGTATACTATATCTGTCATCGTCTCCAAAAATAACTTGGTTGTCGTCTGAAAAAATAACCTGTAGGTAATAAAAACATATAAAGATATTCTTCTTTCCACAGGCAATCAAATTCCGCGGGCTGAACCCGCTATCTCCACGCAGTTCTATGAAGCAGCCGAGCAACGCGCCCAAGGAGACCGCACCGGCAAGCAGCTTCGAGTCTTCTGAAAGCAGCGACAGTACTAGCACGGTAAGACAAGAACACACCCCGGACACTCCATACAACGCTCACGAAATAATTACCTATTTATTATTTATTATTAGCCATTTCTGTCCCACTGCAGGGCAAAGGCCTCCCTTCCCTACTTCCACTTATCCCTATCCAGTGCTGTTACACGCCAATCCTTGTGGAAAGAGTCGAGTTCGTCCCGCCATCTCATTCTGGGCCTGCCGCGTTGCCGTTTGCTGCTGTTTGGGACCCATTGTGTGGTTACTTTAGCCCACAGCTCCTCCGGCATGCGACAGATGTGACCATTAATTACCTATTACTACTACATAACCAAATGACGTTTGTACACGTGCAAATGTGTGCGTAAACTCTAGTAGGGTTGGCTGTCGTGCGTAGCGTAAAAAATGGCGCGAAAAGCGATTTTCGTCCGAACGACGACGGCGCTGCCCGAACGTGTGCATTATTATGAAGTAACCTTGTAGTTCAATTATTTATGGTTCGTGATGTAATAAAAACATTAAAATATTTTCGTTTAAATGACTTAATCTCTAAATAATCGGTTATTCAATCGCATGGTTTTAAAAATGCAAAATCTTACAAACAGTTTATGTAAATACAAAATCGGAAAAGCATCACAATATTCAACCATCGTAATTAAAACTCAAATAAAACTAAAATTGTGTGTTCGTGTCAGCAATACAGCCAGCGCTGTAGTTCTTACGATTACGAGCGCCCTTGCTAAAGAGTCGGCGACGAATACCTCGAAGTGCGGGATGAGGTGCGGTATCTGATGTGAGTGCGGGGAAGGGAGTGTCCGTTCTGTACGTAGTACTATTAAGTATTTTGTGACAAGAAGAAGAATGGAGAGATTGAAGAAGGAAATCTTTTGAGCTAATTTGTTCATCTGCTACGATACAAAGATAGTTAAAGGCTTCCAAATTTCATCATCATCATCATCATCATCTTTCAGCCGAAAGACGTCCACTGCTGGACATAGGCCTCCCCCAAGCACCTCCACTATGACCGGTTCCGTGCTTCTCGTATCCAACGAGTTCCTGCGACCTCACCGTGGCCTTGGCCGCTACCGTAGCCAAGGGTAGGCGGGCCGCCGGGCACTAGGGGCCAAGTTTAACTTCCAAAGGAGAACGAGTAAGACCGTACCCAGAGACAAAGTTAATTGTAGCAGTATGGACTATGTCGGTATTTGTTGACCTCATGGAGTAGTTTAATTAATCCTAAGACAGCATGTCTGAATTCACTTGGAGAAAAAAGATATTTAAGGTAGTTAAATTGGTTTTGAGAAGACGGTACCCAGAGACAAGGTTAATTGTAGCATTATGAACTATGTCGGTATTTGTTGACCTCATGGAGTAGTTTAATTAATCCTAAGACAGCATGTCTGAATTCACTTGGAGAAAAAAGATATTTAAGGAAGTTAAATTGGTTTTGAGAAGACGGTACCCAGAGACAAGGTTATAGGTATCTTTAAGGATATATCTTTTTTTTCCAATTGAATTCAGACTTGCTGTCTTAGGATTACAGACATAGTTCATAATGCTACAATTAACCTTGTCTCTGGGTAGGTACCGTCTTCTCAAAACCAATTTAACTTCCTTATATATCTTTTTTCTCCAAGTGAATTCAGACATGCTGTCTTAGGATTTATTAAACTACTCCTTGAGGTCAACAAATACCGACATAGTTCATCAAGCTACAATTAACCTTGTCTCTGGGTACCGTCTTCTCAAAACCAATTTAACTTCCTTAAATATCTTTTTTCTCCAAGTGAATTCAGACATGCTGTCTTAGGATTAATTAAACTACTCCATGAGGGCAACGAATACCGATATAGCTCATAATGCTACAGTCATCTTTTTTTTTTTGGGTACGGGGCCCATACAACTTTACCCATTGTTCTTTAACTAAACCAGAAATGGTTTAGTAGATTTAGGACCTATTCGTAAGATCTTGTAACAACCAGTGGCGTGCATTGCATATAGGCATATAAGCAGTGCCTGCCTCGATATATCAACATAAGCCTGTCAATTACATTTTAGTGTGTGCCCCACAATTAAGAAACTCACAAAATTATCATACCTAACAAAAAATAAAATCTTCATACAAACACGCGCGGTAGTAGGCAGTCGCCGGACGGCCTACTCGGCTTCCGTACTATTCGCACATTGTCATTGGTCTTTACTCGTTCAAGTTAATACGACAAAATTAAAAATACGTACCTACGTCTTACTCGTAATACCATGACGTTCGACCTTCGCAATACTCAAATAACCACACTTTTGACCTCACTTTTTCTCTGATTAGTGACCGCGTTTGTCTAGACTAGACCCGGCCTAGTGCCTACCTATTCTGAAAACTAATGCACGCCAACATGCTTTAAATTATTTATTCTTTGTATATATTATTTACATAATTTAAAAAGCTAACAATCTTAAAATAATAATATGTACAAGTATATAAAAAGGAAGGGAAAATAATCAAAGGGCATCAAAAAATTCGTCCGCATCACTGTCAACAGGAACAGTGCCCACAAGGCTGGCAGCATTGCCATGTTGTATGGCAATGCTGATTCTTTGGCCAAAAAATAGGCCAGCCCTCTGGTCACGTGATGAGTCGACCAACCGCTTGGCGATGTCTCACATGCTTTAAAACCTTTAATTCCCAGCAGGCAGCCCAACAGCCGCGTCCCCGCTGCCTGAACGCGCCAGCAGTGCACCATCCCTGCTACCGCTGCTCCTCAGTCAACGAGGCTATCGGCAAGAAGATCTGCAGGAAACACCCCATGGCCCTGATAGCCCACACGGAGACGCAGCTTGTTAGGACTTATCCCGCCGGGTAAGCAAAGAAAGAAAATATGTGATATAAAAAGAAAGAATAAAGTCTATTTGGACACAGTTCGTCAAACTCAAACTCAAAGCATTTATTTCAATTAAACCAATTACAGGCACTTTTGAATTGTCAAGGGGTCGGTCGGTCAGAAAGATGAAGCTAGTTGCCCATTCCAAAGAGTAGGTACCTATGGAGAAGAACGGGCAAGAAACTCCATGGACACTCTTTTAAATCAAAATAATATGGTTACAAAGTCTTGATTACATCATTCATGTTAAAAATTATACATGTGAGAACGATGCAGAACGTTAAAAGCGTCCATAATAAAAAGATGAGAGAAAAAACAACAATTCAAATATTAAATTAAAATAAAATAAGCCATGGCAGCAAAGAGATGACCAGTTCTTACTGACGGCGCCCGTTCACGAACATGACGCATGTATTAGCACCATTTAGCTCAACCATTTTGAAGGGAGCTAAATGATCCAACACATGCGCCACCATCAGCGAGACATCCTAAGACCAACCACAGCAACCTTGATAACATCTATACTTATAATAAATCTGTAGAGAGGTCAATTCTGTACATGAAATATATTTTCAAAATAACTATCAGGGGGTGATTAGTGATCGATACTGATGCCAAAAATGCAATCAGTAAAATGTTTGTCTGTCTGTCTGTCTGTATGTTCCTTATAGAAACAAAAACTACTCGACGGATTTTAACGAAACTTGGTACAATTATTCTTCATACTCCTGGGCAGGTTATAGTATACTTTTCATCACGCTACAATCAATAGGAGCAGAGTAGTGAAGGGAAATGTTGGGAAAACGGGAGAAGTTACTCCATTTTTTAAGCTTCCGTCGCGTGTGCAGCCTTAATGGTTAAAGTTACATAGAAATCATGTATGACGGAAATATTCTACATAAAATTGTCTAAAAAATATCCCGCAACAGCATATGTCTATCTTTTATGGTTGACTCACAATAACACGTGTAACTCCTGATAGCTTAGCAGTTCGGAGCATTCTGATTATATTTGTTTACTCTTAGGTTTATAATACTCTCACTCATCCCTAATTTAAAAAAGTTAACATTATTACCTATTCAATAAAAAAAGAATCATAGAAATCGGTGTAGAAACACCAAACTTATACATGAAATAAGCCATCGCGCCGTCGCACGTCTGAATCATGCCATAAGGATTATTTTTGTGTAACGGTTAACGGTTGCCCGAGAGCGAGCTTCATTCTGCTTCATTCAATATTTGGCTGTTGATGCGTTCAGAGCGTTCGACCTTATTGACAGACAATAATTGATATTGCGAAACCGTGCTTATCAGCGCGACTTAGTCTTTAAATAGTTTATTTGAATTTCTTTTGTTGTTATTTTGTAAAATAGGTATGAGTTGTTTTGGTAGTGTTTAAATATTCGTTCAAATTAAAAATTATTAAGCGTAGGTACTTTTATTAATTAAAGTAGTTATAAGTATTTATTTTTAAGTGAAGTAGGTATAGGTAGATAGTATTGCACAGGCGTTTCAGCTTTATTTTCATTTCTTTTTTGTTGTGTAGACAAGGAATAAGATAGGATTTTTTGAAATTCAACCCCTAAGGGAGTTAAATCGGGGATGAAAGTTTGTATGAAAGTCCGTCAGTTTTAAAGTTAAGATCATCAAATTTTGTGTTTAGGCTGACGACTAAAAACACTGGTTAACAAAATTTTAACTTTTTTTTGTCACATGAAAACTTACATCAAATTTTGAATGTACTAGGGCCAGCAAACAAAAATATGTGAATGAAAAAAAATTGACACGTCAGGTTAAAATAACCATGATCCTTTGGTTCGGTCCAAATCATTGGTTTAGCAAATGGCATATGTCTGGGTTCCAGTTTATCCCAACCTTATAGCAGTCTCACACACGTTACACAACATTTTTGTGGAACCCAGGATTTATCATGATTTCTGACAGGAAATCCAAAATAGTTTAAATAGCACTGTTTCAATTAGTGATGTGAAATTTCGACGCTGAGATGTAAAAGTTAATTCTCCACACACATAACAAAAACTGTCGGGGTTGTTACAACACTTTCGTGGCATGTTTACGATGTAACAAACGTATATAAGATGTAAGTTGAATGCAATAGTTATACAGTCGTCTAAATTAAGTTATTCAAAAAAAGACACTTATATATGAGGTCAGAAATGAATATGTAGCTGTCACAAAAAAACTGGACGTAATTGAAACAAAATTATTATATATTGTTAATGAGGACACACTAACATTAACAAAAATCATCACAAAGTTCGTGTGACAAAAACAGTGTTTACCAGTGAAAATAATTTATACGTGTCTCAGCGTTTTTGATAATTCTACCCCCAAAGGGTTAAAAGGGGAGATGAAGTTGTGTATGAAAGTCCGTCAGTTTAAAAGTTAGGATCTTTAAATTTTGTATTTAGGCTAACGATTGAAAATTAATTTATACGTGTCTCAGCGTTTTTGATAATTTCTCCCCCAAAAGGGGGATGAACGACCTGACTGAAATATCAACGCACAGTCTAAATCGCTGGTCCTTCCTAGGGACATGAATTTTGGAGGGTGTGTTCTTTGTGAAGAGTAGGTATCGAATAAGAAGGGGTTTTTGGAAATTAAACCTTTAAGGGGGTGAAAAGGGGGGATTTTTTTGGTATGAAAAATCTTATTTCTTGAGTTAATAACCTGAAACTTGGCACGAATACTTATCTAAGTAAATTATGAAGTTTAGAATTTTTCGTTTTTCTAAAATACCCCCTAAAGAGGTATTGGGGGGTGTCAAAATTTGTATGGAAGAATTTTAACGCCCTGTCCGATTAACTTGAAACTGAGTACTTATACTAAGGACTAAAAATAATTAATAACATGTATCAGGGTTTTTCGAAAATCTCCCCCTAACTGTGTGAAAAGAGGTAGTTAATTTTAAAGGGGAGGATTTTACCGCGTGGCTTGATTAGCTCGAAAATTGGTACAAATAAACTGAGTCAAGTTATAAAATTCCACCCCTGTGGGGGTGAAAAGCGGGGATACAGTTTATTTGAAAAATCTGATTCCTTTGTTCTATAAACTTAAAAATTGGCCCGAATACTTATTTATCTAAATTAATTATAAAGATCATACCAACATACATTTTCGAAACTTTTAGAGGAAAGTACGAATTTCACGCGGACGAAGTCGCGGGCAGAAGCTAGTATAACATATTTTTTTGATAATCTCCTATCCTTCTCCTAACCACTCAATTCTTATACACATCAATACCTATCTCTTTCACAGCCTAAGAATAGACTCATCGAACTTCGATCCCGTTACCTTCTGGTCTTGCGGCGTGCAACTAGTGGCTCTGAACTATCAGACGGAAGACGCAGCCATGGCTGTGAACGCAGCTATGTATGAGAGCAACGGTTCTGCTGGTTACGTCAGGAAACCTAGTGTGATGTGGGATCCTGGACATATTGCTTATAGAAGGTGAGGAAATGGTTTGCTACTGCAAGGGACATAATTTTCAGAATATTCTCTAGCGCAAGTGTGTAAGAAACATTGGTTCACAAACTAAATTAAATTTAAGTTCAGTGCATCTTTTTCTTTCTATTTCATTAAGAAAAGGACAGAAGATTAGTTGAGTCCTGTCAAATTAATCAGCGCCTGACGCAAATTTATGTAATTTTAATCACGTATACATCAACAAGCAACCCCGTTACGAATCTGGCAAACGACCCAAGAGCTAGATTGACCCGACACTATACCGAAGACATCCTGGACGTCAGCCTGTACGAGATTAGGATGGCTCTGAAGCAGCTTAAAAACAACAAGGCACCGGGTGATGACGGAATTACGGCCGAGCTCCTGAAGGCCGGCGGAAAACCCGTTCTTAAGGCCCTTCAGAGGTTGTTTGATTCCGTCATACTCGAGGGTAAAACACCACAGGCATGGAACAGAGGTGTGGTGATACTTTTCTTTAAGAAGGGTGACAATGCCCTTCTTAAGAATTATAGGCCCATCTCACTACTGAGCCATGTCTACAAGCTGTTTTCGAGAGTCATCACGAACCGTCTCGCGCGCAGGTTTGACGACTTCCAGCCTCCCGAACAAGCCGGATTCCGTAAAGGCTTTAGCACCGTAGACCACATACATACGCTGCGACAGGTTATACAGAAGACCGAAGAGTATAACCTGCCTCTCTGCTTAGCGTTTGTGGACTACGAGAAAGTCTTTGATTCGATCGAGACATGGGCTGTACTGCAGTCTCTTCAACGGTGCCAGATCGACTATCGGTACATCGAGGTGCTGAAGTGTCTGTACGAAAACGCCACTATGTCAGTTCGACTCCAGGACCAGACCTCGAAACCTATCCTTCTGCAGCGAGGTATGAGACAGGGAGACGTTATCTCTCCGAAACTGTTCACCGCTGCTCTGGAGGATGTCTTCAAGGTTCTGGACTGGAAAGGAGCTGGCATTAACATCAATGGCGAGTACATAACTCACCTTCGGTTTGCCGACGATATAGTAGTCATGGCTGAGACTATGGAGGACCTCAGTACAATGCTCGATGACCTCAGTAGAGCCTCTGAAAGAGTGAGTCTGAAAATGAACATGGACAAAACGAAGGTCATGTCAAATGCCCATGTAACACCCACTCTCATGAAGATCGGAGACACTACACTCCAAGTCGTGGACGAGTATATTTACCTAGGACAAACTGTCCAGTTAGGTAGGTCCAACTTCGAGAAAGAGGTCAATCGTCGAATCCGACTCGGCTGGGCAGCGTTCGGGAAGCTACGCAATATCTTCTCGTCCCACATACCGCAGTGTCTCAAGACGAAAGTCTTTGACCAGTGCGTGTTGCCAGTGATGACATATGGCACTGAAACGTGGTCGCTCACAATGGGCCTTATTAGAAGGCTGAGAGTCACCCAAAGGGCAATGGAGAGGGCTATGCTTGGAGTTTCCCTGCGGGATCGAATCAAAAATGAAGAGATCCGCAGGAGAACCAAGGTAACCGACATAGCCCGAAGAATTGCCAAACTTAAGTGGCAGTGGGCAGGGCACATTGCTCGCAGAACAGATGGCCGATGGGGCCGAAAGGTTCTGGAGTGGCGACCGCGTACCGGAAGGCGTAGCGTTGGAAGGCCTCCCACAAGGTGGACCGACTACCTTGTGAAGGCCGCAGAAACTCGTTGGATGCGAGAAGCACAAAACCGGTCGAAGTGGAGGTGCTTGGGGGAGGCCTATGTCCAGCAGTGGACGTCTTTCGGCTGAAATGATGATGATGATGATGAATCACGTATAAACTTGTATGGAGTATACCCAAAGTCAGGCGCTGATTAATTTGACAGGACTAAACTAAAATTTATCTTCTGTCCTTTTCATAACCACTGACATGTCCCGCTCTCCGCGTGACGTCGCGCGTCGCCTGGAATGTCGCCGACCAATTTTTGTCGGTGCGACATGGGGCGCCTCGACACTTATACCTACACGATCCGTACACTTTCCCGTTTATGCTCACTAGTTCCTTCGCGTAGTTCCTTTGAAGGAACTACCTACTGAGAATTTTTGGATCAGTAGTTCCTTTGCAAAAGCTGAAGGAACTACTGAGACTAGATAATTCCTTTAGCAGTTCCTTTGAAGGAACTACTGAGAACTTTTTGATCAGTAGTTCCTTTGCAAAAGCTGAAGGAACTACTGAGACTATATATTTCCTTTGAAGGAAATAAACATACATAATGCTGCCCGCTGCTGCCGCATGCAGGACCGTAGGTTCGCTCGATGTACTAAGTAAGTTTCCTTCAAAGGAACTATCTAGTCTCAGTAGTTCCTTCAGCTTTTGCAAAGGAACTACTGATCAAAAAGTTCTCAGTAGTTCCTTCAAAGGAACTGCTAAAGGAATTATCTAGTCTCAGTAGTTCCTTCAGCTTTTGCAAAGGAACTACTGATCCAAAAATTCTCAGTAGTTCCTTCAAAGGAACTACGCGAAGGAACTAGTGAGCATAAACGAACATTTCTATGGAGCAGTAGTATAAAAACATTCGCAATTATTCCCCCCCCGACCCTTGCTCGATGAAGTGCCAGCCCGCGCCGCAGCTGAGCCTGTAGCTTCAAATTCCCGACTGTGACCTCTGAGTTTGTTTCGGCATTTCTTCTCAGAGCAGTCAGATAGGAAATGCCGGCCCCATCAAGCTTAAATAATAAAAATCTGATCCAGCCTGTCCCGTGTTGCTGCCCTCTCCAGCGACGCCCTAAGCCGAAGTTCGTACCCCACAGGGGGTGCCCTTAGCGTGTAGTCGCTTAATATAGTAGATATTCGCCCTGGCTGGATGCTTTGAGTTTTCTTAAGGCAACCACAGGATAGTCCGGTTAAGTAGTCACGACCTCTCAAGGTCAACTACGAGATGCCATTTCTATAAAAAAAAAAAGTCTAACCCAGGCTGATTCTTCTAATCAACAATAAATAATAGTTACTGGTTTAGCGATATTGGTGGCTGTCTTTTATAGTCATCATGCAAACAGTCCATATTGAATAAATGACCTTCCCTTGAAAAATTCTGCTATAATCATGTTTTAATTACAGATTTAACCCAATGGACAAAGAATTCGACGGTATCCACGCGGCCCACCTCACCCTAGCGGTGATATCAGGACAGTACGTCGCAGAAAACGTCTACTCATTCTACAACGCCTTCGTCGAAGTGGAGATACTAGGTGTGCCTGCTGACTGCAAGAAGATTAGGACTAAAGTCGCGAGGAAGAATGCCTTGAATCCGATTTGGAATGAGACTTTTAATTTTAAGGTAAGGCTAGTTTAAACATAATCAGCCTATAATGTTAACACTGCTGGACAAAAAAGGACATTACCGCAACAACAGATACAATAAAAAACATAATTTTCCTGCCCTTATTTCAATTTATTTGTGGTCGGCGTAACATATCTTTTTACCCGACTACGGCGAAGCAAAAAGGAGGGTTATGATTTTGACCGGTATGTATGTATGTTCATCTGTTCCCTTATAACTTAAAAAGTACTTATAATAATTTGACAAATGAGGTATCGTTAGAAACGTCTTGACCGTCCGCTGGTTATAGGCTATGTGACGTCACACTAAATTCAATTTGGCGCCCTCTACAGGACATAAAGTAATGAATTTGTGCGGTATCAAATGAAAGGGCTTAATTAGCACATTTCAAAAATGTTAGTATTACTTACATAAGCCCCAAAATAATCAAATTAAAAAAAAGTTTAAAACTAAAACCCGACTACTGAAAAGGATGAAACAAGAAAGCACCTTCCCGTGGTCGCATGCTACCATAGCTTATTTAGTACAGCGGCATGCGACCACGGGAAGGTGTTTTCTTGTTTCATCCTTTTCAGTAGTCTGGTTTTAGTTTTTAAACGTTTTTTCTTCCATACTTCTCTCGACATAACACTATACTTCTCTAGACATAACACATTATTTAACTCTGAAAAAAATATTGAAAATTTTGTTTTTATATATTTCCAGATCAACTTCCCCGAGCTAGCGTTCCTAAGGTTCGATATATTCGATGCTGACACCAACTACATGTTATCACAACGGGTCATACCGCTGCAATGTCTAAGGCCTGGGTACAGGCATGTTAGACTTAGGTGAGTAGACCAAAAGACTATAAAACTAGGATAAGTACCTATTGAATAAGACAGGTTTCCTTGAGAATCGAGGATGACCAAAACCGCGTTTTTCTTCGTTATTCAGAGGCTATTAACTCAATAATTATGAGAAATAAACTACATCTGAAAGCATATTATTAATGTTCGATATCCTATCATCACATTGCCCGTTATTATTTGTTTTTATATGTTGCTATACATTTAAAATCTCCTTTTAAAAAACTGACTAAAATTATTGATTGCATTCATCTTTTGCTAAAGTTGACGTTCTATTAATTTGAGGATTTCATCAATGGGTAGATAATTTAAAAATCTAAATAATTCAAGTTTTGATTTATTTAAAAAGATCGTTATTCTTTTTTTATTAAAATAATTCCAAAAATTGTGCGAGTGCGGCAAGGAGGGAACGAATGGGTTATTTGGTCGGGGTACCGCCGTAAGAGGAAATGCGGGTGGTCTTTTCTACATAGAAACGCTCTCGCCTGTTTTCTTTCTGGTTAATGACCATAAAGCAATGATTTTTTTTACAGAGTAATAAATATTAACTACTTGTATGTCCCTATGTTTTCCTTTTTGATGATACTTTATTTTTAAAAGCACTAGCGCCCTCAAAAAATGCTTAAAATTTCCGATTTAAACCGCTGTTAACAGAGGCACTAGGCCTCCATTAACAGCGGTTTAAATCGGAAATATTTTCCGGAGGGAAAAATTTTCCGGACGGAAATATTTAAGAACGTATGCGCTTAGAGACGATTTTGTATGAAATGCGTACATTCAGGGTCTCCGAATCTGAATTCCTGATCAGGAAACCTAATCAGGAAATCGTACGAATGTGGCCAGCCTTATGCGATGTTATCCGCTCAGATTTACACGTTTTTTTCTTTATCTAGATTACTATCTTCTGCTCGCGACTTCCTCCGCATGAAATTTCACCCTCTTAGGGGTGGAATTTCGAAAAACCCTTTCTTAGTGGATACCTACTCTTCACTAAGAACACACCCTCTAAATTTCATGTCTCTAGGACCAGCGGTTTAGGCTGTGCGTTGATATGTCAGTCAGTCAGGACTTTGAATTTTATATGTATAAGATTAGGTTACTTTGTTATCTTGCTGTTATTTTCCAGATCACCAACAAACCAGCCTCTAAACATGGCCTCCCTCCTTATCTTCTCTCGCTGCTGCGAGGAGTTAGCCGGAGAGAGCTGTCGAGGAGACCTGGAGCCGGCCTCTCCTCACGAGCGGAGGAAGATACACTTCCTAGTCGTGTATGCGGTGGCGAGGCACGAGGCGTATTCTATTCTGAAGGTGACGCAGGATACCACGGCTAATGAGGTGAGCCTCAAAGAGTAGATATAGTAGGGGGATATAGTAGGGGGGTGTAGTGGGGTAGATATAGTCCACAGGAAAACATCAAAAGAAAAAAGGATGATTTTCACCAAACGGCTCGCATCGCATTGGATCGGAAAGGATACGAACGGATGCGGTGAAAGCCGATCGCGTCCGCCAGGATGTCGACGCATACGATCGGCTCCGTAGAACATACCGCAAAACGGGGCTACTTTGACTTCCAGGGTTACTTTGACAGGTGTTGGAACTACTTTAACAGAGCGCCAAAATCGGTTTTCACGTGTGCTCAGCAAGTGTGCGTGACCTCGAGTAATATTGCGCGAGGCGCGGGGTATGGGGAACGCGTCATAGCGTTGTGATCGGCCTGGTCAAAGTAACCCTGGAAGTCAAAGCAGCCCCGTTTTACTGTATTCGTTTCTGCGCCTAGTCGAAGTTGACGTAGTATTGTTGGCTATTTGCATTATAAGAAGAAGAAAATAATCATAAAACACAGAAGAGAAAAATAAAACAATTTTGCCTACAGATAGTCTTTAAAGTTTGGATTCTAAATGTTTTTGCATGTGAAACCGTTCATACACGTTATAGGAAAAATTTTCAGGAGAAAGAGGACTTTTTTTTTTTGGGGTTGAAACCCTCGGGCCGTGGGGTCCGAGTGCTCATGGTCTTTTTAAAGAAATTTCAAAACGGCTGGTTGACACTTCCCGTGACCCAAGGGCTGGCTTTTACCTTGGCCAAAGGCTAAGCATTGCCATACAACGTGGCAATGCCGCCAGTCTCTTGGGTACATTACCAGTCGACAGCGATGCGGATGAATTCATCGACGCTATATTTTAGTTTTTGTATAGTTTTAGTTAGTTAGGTTTTAATTTCGTTATTTTTGTTAATTAAGGTAAATGGTTAAACAATAAATGAAAGGAAAAAATAAAGGACTTGTAATAATATTAATTCCAATCTTTCTCTACAGGCTATAGCCCAATGCCTCACA
This sequence comes from Amphipoea oculea, assembly GCA_945859645.1. Taxonomy (NCBI): domain Eukaryota; kingdom Metazoa; phylum Arthropoda; class Insecta; order Lepidoptera; family Noctuidae; genus Amphipoea; species Amphipoea oculea. Next base: position 8,784,164 of record OX243891.1, on the reverse strand, counting down.
AAAGCCGGTGTCTGCCGTTCAGCACGCGGCTCCTATGTTATGGTCGAGGAGGTGCCTTCCCGAGCCCCCACGCAGAGGGTCCTGGCCCCTCATGAGCGAGTTCTCAGGGCTGCATCAGCAAGACCCGGGGCTAGGTTGCTGCTGAAGAGGGTGGGTGACGACCCTAGCAGTCGAGCTTGGCTAACGAGCATTAGGTAAGTTTTAAGTGATTTTTCTACTAAAGGAAGGGGCTACGCTTGCCGCGGCTGGTCAGTGGATGGGTGACCTTCTTTACATACCAAGACACCTCCGTGACTCGGAAAGCACGTTATGCCGTTGGTCCCGGCTGTCATTCGTGGATCTTTGACAGTCGTTATGGGTAGTCAGAAGCCCGAAAATCTGACGAGTCGGGGTATCGTATTTTTTTTTTATCTTATTACCCAGTAACTGGGTTGTGGAGGTCAGATAGGCAGTCGCTCCGTGTAAAAAAGTGGTATTCAGCTGCATCCGGTAGACTGGAAGCCGACACCAATATAGTTGGGAAAAGGCTAGGCAGATGATGAGATTAACTTGGAGACAATATAAAAAAATACACTGTATTGCGCGAAGGGGTAGACGCAGGTGGGAATACACCGCGAAATTTTAATCACCATTTTCCTCCTAAGGGGTCATTGTACTCATCATTATGAACAACTTTTACTATGGGACGAAACATGAAATCGCGAAAAAAAATCAGCTCTTCCCTACATTTTGACGAGTTATGCGAACAGAAATGTAGGGAACAGCTGATTTTTTCCTGCGCCACCTCGAAGCAGCCCTTGCGGTACGCGTCCAGGTCATCTCGCCACCGCTCCGCCGACCTCGGCGGCGCCGTCCATCTTCAGGCACCCATTGTGTAGAAACTTTTTCCCAGCGGTCATCCTGCATGCGGCTGATGTGACCCGCCCAAATAAAACTAACCTTCAAACATTTCATACTTTCAGATCAGCATCATCATCAGACCGCCACAAAGACAAGTCTGTTCCTTCTGATGAGGATTCCAGCACACAGGATGAAGAGCCTCGGAAACCTCCTGACAGCTTCCTCGTCTGTGTGCATAATGTGTCCCATGAGATACCTTACGCTATTTTGAAGGTAGATACGTCTTCATTTTATCAGCTTTGAGATAATATATTATAAGAGCCTCCACCCACGAGTGACGATACCTACTAAATATGTTCGGTGTACAATGGGTAGACAGGTCCTCTTGCATCTGAAACTGCAAAACTGGAATGGATTATTATCGTATAGACTATAGGTACAGCCAACAAAAGAGTTAAGTATGCAGGATCGTCGGATATACTTGAAGTTTAGTAAGAAACCGATGGATGTTCTCGAAAAAAATTTGATTTTATTAATAGAAAACCAACGGCTCATTTATCAAATTAAATTTCAGTCGACAAGATCCATCGGTTTCTTACTAAACTTCAACTATATCCGACGATCCTGCACACTTATCTCTTTTGTTGACTGTACATATAGATGTAGCTATACCACTGCAGAGAAAAGAACACCTTGTTCTCAAACAGAAATAGAATGAGAATCGTTCATCACGTTTGCACAATCCGTGTTTCATAATAAGAAATGTAGATTTCTGTAAAATATAGAAATGTAGACTCAGTTCTTTCCAAAAATAAATTGGAATTCAGTTTAAAATAATAAAAAAAAACAGTGGCAATCCGGGAGTGCCGACAGAAGTGAAAAAAAAAACACAAACAGAATACTTTGCCATCACTTACTGACATATCGGATATACATTAAAACCGAGTACATCCCGAGGACAGCCGAACACATCCGAAGCGGTGTCGGTTACGGTAACAGTGGCGCGAATTGAATGGTTTTTCCCAACACAAAAAATGCCCAACGCGACTAATCTTTATGTAAGGTAAACTTCTATTCGACTAGGTAATGGACCCCCTTCTTTTTCGACTTTTTAATCACACTGACTTTATTCGAAACCAGTGGCGGATTTACCAATGGGCTGAGTAGGCTGGAGCCTAGGGCGGCAGATTTTAGGGGCGGCAACGTTTTTTTTCAAATGACTTACTGAAATTAAAAAGATTAATATTTATATTATATGATATATGTTTTTGTGGAAAGAATAATTGTTTATTCTTTCCACAAACCCTGAATTTGAGCATTCACTTTGTAGTGAATGCTCAAATTCAGGCTTCTACCGTAGATTTTATCACAGTTGCCGATCTTTACAATCTCTTTGCAAGTTTTTCGTAGCTGATGAACGAAAACATTTTATGTATTTTGAAGGAAAGGCGAAGCAGTACCACTATACAAAAGACATGGGACATTATTGTAGAGGTCGGTAGGGGCGGCAAAGAGGTTTGAAGATTTTTGTATGGAGGGTGGCCCTAAGTAGTTCGTTTTTTAATCCCAGAGACTAAAATCTGACATTTAAGTCTTTTGTGTTTTCGTTTTTTTTAGTATAGAAGTTTGACATTACACTTGTCAGATTAGTCTCTGGGATTAAAAAACGAACTATAAATTGCGGTGTTTAATTATTTATTTAAAAAATGTCTATTCTTCTTTTGTTTCTTCCCCATAAAGGTTTCATAACGTTTCTATTACCTCAATAGTTCAATATGCTTACCTAGAGGAAAAAAAAAAATCCTTGTTGTTTTCGACTTGTATTTTGGTGAATAACTCCGAAACCTGACGCTTTAGGATATTATGTTGTATTACATTTTTTGTTTGTATAAGTGTCCTCTATCTAAATATATAACTTTTGTTGTGCACCGCGATTCTGAAAAAAAAATCAAAATGGCGGCTGATTTTAGGGCCAAAACCTTCAAACCCCTTTGAATAGCCTACTGGCGGCAAATGTGTAAATCCGCCAATGTTCAAAACTCAGTATTATTATGTGTTCAGGTCCCCCTAAGTGCATCAGCGTCATACGTGGTCTACCAAGCGTTGACAAAGGCCAGATGTCATGATGACCCGAAGAGATTCGTACTGGTTGAGGAGTTGGAGTGGGGTGGTAGAGCAGGTACGGGACCGCAGCAGAGGGCGCTAGCTGATGACGAAGTGGTTTATGCAGCTCAGGTGAGTTTGTGGCGGCATCTACAACGCCATATGCAAACTACGTATTGCGTGACGTCACGCAAAATCCTGCATCGCGCAAGCAAAGTTTACCGCGCAAATCCATACTCTTCACGCTTAAACCGCTGAATCGATTTAGATGAAATTTGGTATAGAGATAGTTTGAGTCCCGGGAAAGGGCATAGGATAGTTTTTATCCCGATATTTCCACGGGATCGACATTTATGCGGGTGAAACCGCGGGGCTAGTAGCGTATATACAACGTCCCGACATCAATCGTCGGGCAGTAACCCACCAGACACAACACCCGTCTGGTCGGAGGATCCTCCCTTTTCTATGGAGGATGAGTGAACTTTACACCCTGTTCCTCATACCTCTACAAGTCCGTCCCAACGTCGAACAGAAAGTCGATCTTCATTAGTTTCAGCAAATTTTATAAATTTCTTCATCTCTCTTTTCCAGGCTGGCTGGAAGACTTTAGGGCGGTTTGTGCTACAAGAGAAAGGCACTACTGCCCCCCTGCCAAGACACAGAGCGGCTATAGCCAGGATCCAGCGAGGACTCAGTATGACACGAGGGGCTATTGCAGGTAAACATACTTTAAAGTTTGCACCTATAATAGGGGGTGACACGTTTATGTACCTACATTACTTTCATCACCACTGCTCTCAAAACGGTGAAGGAAAACATCGTGAGGAAACCGGCATGTCCTAGAGCAAAAAAAATCGAAGACATGTGATATCTGCCAACCTGCACTGGGCCCGCGTGGTGGATTATGGCCCACTCCCTCTCACAGAGAGGAGGCCTGTGTCCCAGCAGTGGGAACATTAGGCTGATTATGACTTACGACTAATATGTATAGCACTTTTCTAAAAGATGTTTTTTTTTTATAACCGACGAAATTTTTTTACATCTAGATTCACAATTAAAGATAGACCTAGATAACGCAAGTATCACGATCTATATGAAAACCTAGCGTGCCATTTTTTGACTACCTACTATGACGTCACAAGCACTATTTAGTGATGGGAAAATCAAATCGCCCCACCCCCGGGGCCTAGCGCCAGCGCTCACGCTCACCCAGCCAGCAGTACACAGGACTGAGCGCGAAAGTGGCGGCTTACGATTTTTGTACGTAAGCTGGTGCGATTTTTGGCACGCGAAGTAGTTGTTCTTGCGTTATCTAGGCGTATCTATCGTCATATATATATATATATATATGTCTATCTGTGTCTAGAATCCTGTGCTGAATTCATGGTTATAGTTCGCGATGATCCTGCCACATTGTATTACTGCTTTTGCGTCGCTCTCATTCATAAACCTGCTGATGATCATACACTCCCATAGCAAGTACCTACTTCGCACCTGAGAAGTTTTCAGAAACACGTCAAACATAAGTTTGACGTGTCTGTGTCTGTGTGTCTGTCTGTGGCATCGTAGCTCCCGAACGGATGAACCGATTTTGATTTTGTTTTTTTTTTGTTTGAAAGGTGAATTAGTGGCAAGTGTTCTTAGCTATGTTTGATGAAAATCGGTCCAAGATGGCCGCCGCTACAAAATGGCGGATTGCATATTTACAACTCCCTCAATATGGGTATCAAATGAAAGGGCTTGACGAGTAGAATACTAAACGAATTATATTTTCTTTTTCACAATAATAATAATATAATAATATTCCACAACTATCACACAACGCCATCTAGTCCCAAGCTAAGCAGAGCTTGTGTTATGGGTACTAGACAACTGATAAACATACTTATATATTTCTAAATACATACATATTATAGATAAATTACACCCAGACACAGAACAAATGATCGTGCTCATCACACAAACATTTGTCCTGGGTGGGAATCGAACCCACGACCTCCGGCATAGCAGTCAGGGTCACTAACCACTAGACCATCAGGCCTGTCCCCTCCCAATTCCCAATTCCCTCAATATGGGTATCAAATGCTTGACTAGTAGAATACCACATAACTTTTATATTATTTATCTAAAACCTCTTTTACAGGTACCACAGGGTTTCCACTTGGAGGGTTTGGTGCAGGCGACACGATATCAGAAGGGAAAGCGCCAGTGCAAAGTGCGTACAGCGATCCTACACATTGCAGGTAAGTTAAAATCAGTGATCGGAATAGGCTGAGTATATTTACCTAAACTTCGGAGAACAGAGACAGAAAGTGGAGACTTCCTTACGACGACATTTTTTTTCCCGGAATTCGGGAAAAGTCTTAAATAAGTTGAAAATAAGCTTTATTTAAGATGGGTAAGGGCCAAAGCACACACGCTACTTTTTGCATCGGCGATCGGCGATTTTGCGGCTGTATCGATGCTGCATCGCGTTTTGGCGACTCTCTGCGTTCGGACGCGGTATCGGGATCGCGCGTTTTAGCGACTGCTCCGATGCTGGCGCAAATGCCAATCGCTGCGACCGGCATCCGAATGTGTGCGGAGTGTAGCGTTCAGCCGCTGTATCGCGCTTCCGAAAAGCGACTGAATCGCCGCGTTTGGCGTTTTTAAGTTTGCGGTGTGGAATGCTTGGTCGCTGCATTTAGCTTCTAAAAAGCAGCTGAATCGCCGATCACCGATGCAAAAAGTAGCGTGTGTGCTTTGGCCCTAAAGGCTATTTTTAACTAAACTTGCAATTACCAAATTTTCGTTATTTTCACGTAAAATCCCGAAATAAATAGTCTAACTTTAATTCATGTATTCCAATTACATGTAATGTATGATACAACGGTTAGTTTAAGGATCGTAAATAGATAGACCTGCATATAAAATTTTAATAGAATAAGTAAAAGAGTGGAAATATAAATACATAGTTAATAGAATAGAAAATATTTCTAATTTCATTTAAACAAAGAAAATTAATGAAGCGCTCTTCCTCTCTCTTACTTATTTAAAAATTTGCTGTACCCGACAGGGTACAGCAAATTTTTAATTCACCACCTGTAGATACATTATGGATTGCAATAAACGATTTGATTTGAGATTTGTAAGTAACACAATGAGTGTTGTTAAACTATCAAAATGAAATTGCTAAACTACCCTGCTGATGTGCAGTTTCCTATAAGCTTAATTAAAGAAGTAATGCAGTTTTGACTAAAAACCAAAGAAATTATTAACATTAAGTCCTGGCTATATTTTCAGGAGGGTTTCATCAGGAGCACCTCTCGGCAAGGGCATAGGACGAGCGAAAGGGCACTCAGACAAGGACATGAGGAGCTACATGCAGAAACGAACGAGCACTCGAGAGGTAAAGCATTTTGGGTTTTATCATGATAACGCGGTGTCCTGCGTGAGCGACGAATACGACGCGACGCGACGCTGCTAACGCTGCGAACGCGAACAACTCAACGGCATACCCTGCTTGCGGCCTATATGACAGTCTGCGACGAGACGCGACGTAACGCGCACTTGTTTTGAGGGCGACCAGACGCGACACCACGAACTACATATGAAATTTCGAGCAAAATTGTACTGTACTTCTCCATGATTAGAGAAGTAATGACCAAAATCACGTAGGACATTTGTCGCGTGTAGCATCGCGTCGCATTACGTCGCGCGTCGCGTCGTATTCGTCGCTCACGCAGGACACCGCGTAAGTCTAGCGGATAGATCAGAGAGGTTTGATAAAAATCGGATGCGAATTGTGAATGAAAACTTATCAAAAAAAATATTATTTACGACTAACTTTGTTTACAAACTCCAATTGCGCAAGTTCGATTTAAACTTCCGAAGTTTTAGTAATCGCATTTCTTTCTTCATTTGAATTTTATGAGCTACAAGGCGATTCAACGTATCACTAATACATAGTATAAAACAAAGTCGCTTTCCGCTGTCTGTCCCTATGTATGCTTAGATCTTTAAAACTGCGCAACGGATTTTAATGCAGTTTTCAGCAATAGATAGAGTGATTCAAGAGGAAGGTTTATATGTATAATACATGCATATTATAGTAGAGAAAGATTTGTAATGTAATGTCGCAACAAACATATTTTTGTGCGCTTACATTGCAAACGCTGGCTGAACCTTATGAGATAATGTACTACGGAATTGTATATCTAAAAAAAGATCTATAAAAAAGTCCGCGATAGTATATGTTTATCTCCTAAGGATAACCCACAGTAACCGTTTTTATCTCTTACATATTACAAAAAAAAATTGAGTTATTTACCAAGCTATTTTAAACAGTACAGTATTATTCCTTATCCAATTAAATACATTAGATACGTTGTGCATTTCATGTAGATCAGAATTGCCCTTTACAGCTTCTCATTAAAATTAATATCTTAAAAGATATCAGAGATTTAAAACGCAGGGGCGGAGCGGCTTGGGGGCAATACGAAGTTCGCCGAGTTATTTATTTATTAGTTAGTTCTTTATAACGCGCGACAGTTTGACCTACGTACTGAAAACCCTTATAAGGAATAGGTTGAATATTACAAGTCATCCTAACTTGATTTAAGGGGCTTACACGAGCTAAACGCAAAAAAACGGTAGTTTTCGAAACAATAAAAGTATATGATCGCCTACAGTAAACAAAATCAGAAAAATATATGATATTCTTCAGGATGTTTGCTAGATAGATAGTGTTTTGAAAACACAATACAACTAATTTGGTACGATAGAAAAAAATCATGAACATACCTCTAAAAAACTTTCTTTTTACAATAAAAACCATACTAATATACATACAATCATTCTGATTTTTTGTCAGATTATTCTACAAGTAACATACTAAAATGATAGTGTTTTATTTTTTTATTTAAAACAATAGTTTTTTTGTAAATCGAATATTCATAGTTCCGAACATAAAAAGTGCGCATGTGTGCGTGAACGCCCGCGTAGCGACACTGCCGGCCGAGGCCTGATGCTATACGGACGTGTCGCTCTTTTCGCCGCACTATTTCCGTCAAGATTGTTATGTTTTTGTTAAGTTTTATTTGTAAATTCATTGTTTATTATTATTTGCATATCTTCTTTCCGTAAATATTTTTATTTCGTGTAAATATAAAATACTTTTAAGTTTGTTATGTATGGGTGCAAGGCGCGCGCCATCTATTGTACGGCGAGTCCCAACTCCCGGGCGTTTCACTTGTGTCTCCCGGCAGTGGTCCGCGTAACATAACAAAGTTAAAATAGGGTAATAATTTGTAAATAAATGGGAAATATAGTGAAACATTCCGTTAGGAGGACTACAAAACGTTCATATAAAACAAAAGCCGAACATAATATGAACGAAAGTAAAAAGTATGAGCATTTTATTTTTAACTGAATATTTTTATTTTTGCAATAAAACTATGAATTTTGGTAACATCTAAGAAAGTGCAGTCATTTTGCATAAGGTAAGTATTTTCGACTCCGCGTACATCTGTCACACCGGCGCATGTGGACGACGTGTAGATTTGTATTCGAGAGTCCCCGGGTTCGATTCCCAAGGTTACGAGATCGTACTTTCTTTTTAAATTTTATTTAAATGTATTTTGAATTTTTAGATAAATAGTGTTTTGAAAACATGATACAACTAATTTGGCACGAAAGAAAAAAATCATGAAGATACCTCTAAAAACTTTCTTTTTACAATAGAAACCATACTAATATACATACAATCATTCTGATTTTTTGTCAGATCATTCTACAAGCAACATACCAAAATAATAGTGTTTTATTTTTTTAGTTCAAACAATGGTTTTATTGTAAAGAGCATATTCATAGTTCCGAACATAATAAGTGCGCATGTGTACGTAAACGGTAAACCCCCGTGTAGGAATAATGCCGGCCGAGGCCTGATACTATACGGGCGTGTCGCTCTTTTCGCCGCATTATTTATATGTACATACATTCATTGTTTATTATTACTATTTGCATATCTTCTTTCTGTAAATATTTTTATTTCATGTAAATATAAAATACTTTTAAGTTAAAATAGCGTAATAATTTGCTATCAATTATATCATTTGTAAATATGGGAAATAAAGTGAAACATTCCCTTAGGAGGACTACAAAACGTTCATATAAAACAAACGCCGAACAAAGTAAGAGCATTTTATTATTACTGAATATTTTTTTTTCACTATGAATTTTGGTAGTTTAAGAAAATGCACTTATTACGCATAAGCTCAGTTTTTTCGACGACATACGTAATCGTTACATTGGCTTATGTAGACGACGCGCAGGTTTGTGTTCGAGGGTCCCCGGGTTCGATTCCCAGTGATACGAAATCGATTTAATTTTATTTAAATGTATTTTGAATTTTTAAATATATTTTTATAAATAACTAAAAAAACGTCTACAATGTAATTATCTTTCACAGGAGAAAGAAAGTCGAAAATATCAACACAGAAGTTACTTCTAAATCTAATGCGTAAGTACCTACACGTTTTCTAAGCCATTGTAACAATAAAAAAAACCTAAATTTATTAACAGACCGCGACTTATTGATAATGTGCATAAAGAAATCACAGATTCATCCGAAAATTGCGATGAAAATTATCACAAGCAAGAGTTTAATTTTTATTGATTGTGTTTATAATAAATAGAAATCATAATAATTATGTATGAATGTTAGGTACGAGTAGGTACCTAATCCTTGAGGCCGTTTACACATCGTGCCGCAGCTGCAGCGGCATCGCCGCCGCCGCGGCGCCGCTGCATCAGTCACCCTTGGATTTGTATGAACATACGGCGCCGCACAGTGGTCTGAAAATCGAGCTCCATACTCATAGAAACTTAAAGTACGGAAATAAAAAAACAAAAATTGTAATGGGTCTAGTATACCTCCCTTTACGTAATATTAACGTATGGATGGTATCAGTCGCTCCACGCGTGAGAAAAAAAAGTTTTTTGTTTTTTTTTGTATGGGAGAAAAGAAAACACTTAATGTACATTTTTTTGAAACTGAATGGAACTGATAGGCTGGAGCTCACACGAGCTATTGTATCATACACGGCCATCAAGATGACATACAATTCATGCACCGTTGGGCGCTGCTTTGCACGTAGCAAATTTTTGAAATTTTGTGTTTTCGATATGTGATTTTTCAAATCTTTGACGTGAATAAATGAACTTGCCGATCGATTTACTTATACTGTCGTTACTTTTAGCCTGCTTATGACCTTTATGATGACAACAATTAAAAATTATGTTGATTATAAGTACCTATACGTTTTTTTTTTAATTTCATTCCAAGAACTACTTAACTCATTTAATCACCGTTGTAGTGTATCTATTAAATAGATATGTAAACACTGTCTCATTCACACAAGCGGGGTAGCTGCTGTCAGTTATGTTATGTCATCTGTCAGTTACGAGGAATGGCGGGAAACAGACAAAGTGAAGCAGGCTATATACGATGGCGCTTGGTGTGGTAGTGAGCCAGTGAAGTGATATGTTTAACATAAGTACGGAATCAACAGGATTCTACAACCGTGATTATGGTTGAGTTATAATTAGATACTGCTTCAATCTGAGCCTCAATCAGAGCCTGTTCTTCCACGATGTTTAACTTGTTTTCGTTTGAAAACTTAAAATAAATTGGTCAGCAGAACATTGTGGAAGATGGCTTTGGATTCTCCCATACCTTTTCTTCGCCACAAACTAAGCGCAGAGGCACAAAAGAACACATAAACATACTGGAATCGTCTTCGTCTGCCATAGTTTGCTTATACAAACTTTGCCCTGAAGCACCATCAAAGCCATACTTGCATATAATTGTTAACTCTTTGCCATCCAGCGAAGGTTCCACACGTAGGAATTTTCCAAGCTTTGCACAGTTTTATCCAAAATTTAGCTTTACTTTTACCTCTCCTTCCGTGATGTACAATGGTAACTTTTGGAGGGCAGCAGTCCTTCTTCGCCTCAAGGATGGCAGTATAAGAAGGACACAGTGGTACTCCTTCTTCTTTTGCACAAGATCTTAATGTTATATACTGCCACTTCGAAAGCTTCAATGAGGTCAAAATAAATAAAGCTTTATCAGCGGAATATATAAGCACAGTTTCCTTGGGCTTTAACAATTTATTTATCCTTGTAGCCTCTTTGCTCCGAGACTAGTTTAACGATATCTGCTATATTCTTGTCATGTGCTTTCAAACCGGTTGCATGAGCAAGGCTTTCAGTGCTATACGTTAGGAGGTCTTCCGCTCTCCTTCTCTTCTGTAGCGGGCTTAGCTCTTTAAATGGTTTTCTCGGCCTCACAACTGATGTTGATGTTCCAACACTGCACGTCTCCGGTGTGTAGGATGTTGATGCACCCTCATTTAAAACAAAGTCAGAACTGGAACGGGTTTGCTGCTCTACTGACACTAAATAAGGGGTCATCTTTCCTTTCATGATCTCAGGCCATTTTATGTTCTCTTGCAGCCATGTCTCATACTTTGTTATGTATGTACGTCTCGTGCGATTACACGAGATCCATTTGTTCCTCAACGAACAAACATAAGTCTGACAGAATTGTTTCAATACCCTCTTTTCATTTTCTGACAAATCAATAGTATTCTCAAAAACTTCAAATAAAACATTGGGCTGTAAAAAACAATTGTTGTTTGTCACAAACATGACAATGTCCAAATTAGTATCACAACCTTCCATCACAGCACAATAAAAAAAATAACGTAATAAGTTAGCGCGCACAAGTACTGAGAGCTACTGATAAAAGTAAGCTCAAACGTCCTATTTTTATACAACTACCCTCATTATCGTTCGCTATTCTTTAATTAGGTTTTACAGACTTTAATATTACAGACAATAGAATTTTATTGTGACTAGGGCCCATTTGGCCCTGCTAGAGCTGGTTGATGCTCATGTCATTGGTATATAATTATAACTCAACCATAATCACGGTGATTAAATGAGTTAGTTCTTGGAATGAAATAAAAAAAAATGTATATAATCAATATAATTTTTAATTGTTGTCATCACAAAGGTCATAAGCAGGCTAAAACTAACGATAGTATAAGTAAATCGATCGGCAAGTTCATTTAACCTCGTCAAAGATTTGAAAAATCACGTATCGAAAATTCAAAATTTCAAAAATTTGCTACGTGCAAAGCGGCGCCGAACAGTGCATGAATTGTATGTCATCTTGATGGCCGTGTATCGTACAATAGCTCGTGTGAGCTCCAGCCTATCAGTTCCATTCAGTTTAAAAAAAATGTACATTAAGTGTTTTCTCCCATACAAAAAAAATAAAAAACTTTTTTTTCTCACGCGTGGAGCGACTGATACCATCCATACGTTAATATTACGTAAAGGGAGGTATACTAGACCCATTACAATTTTTGTTTTTTTATTTCCGTACTTTAAGTTTCTATGAGTATGGAGCTCGATTTTCAGACCACTGTGCGGCGCCGTATGTTCATACAAATCCAAGGGTGACTGATGCAGCGGCGCCGCGACGGCGGTGCCGCTGCAGCTGCGGCATAATGTGTAAACGGCCTCAAAGATTAGGTACCTAACATTCATATATAACTATGATTCCTATTTATTATAAACAAAATCAATTTTAAATTTAATTTCTTGCTTTTGATCATTTTCATCGCAATTTTCAGATGAATCTGTTACCTATTTCATTATGCCCATTATCAATAAGTCGCGGTCTGTTAATAAAAACATTAGGTCAGAATTTTTTTTATTTTTGTAATAGCTTAGATAACGTGTAGGTACTTGCGCATTAGAAATACCTAACTTCCGTGTTAATATTTTCGACTTTCTTTCTCCTGCAGACTTTTTTTAGTTATTTATAAAAATATTTAATAGATATATTTAAAAATTCAAAATGACATTTAAATAGAAAATTCGATTTCGTAACCTTAGGAATCGAACCCGAGGACTCTCGAATACAAATCTACACGTCGTCCACATACGTCACTGTGACAGTTGTACGTGAAGTCGAAAATACGTACCTTAAGCGTAATGACTGCACTTTCTTAGATGTTTCCAAAATTCATAGTTTTAGAAAAAAAACACTGCAAAGTGATAACTTTTATTTCGGAAGTCGGTGTCGCTGGTTTCGCATTTTCGTTTTTTGACACCGACTTCCAAAATTATAGTTATTTATCACGCTGTAGTGCTTTTTTTGAAGTCGGTTGTTTTTTTTTTCTTTCTAATTGTACCTACCCTACAAAAATTCAATTAACACTAGTGCATTGAAGAATCATCAAAATTCGCATAGAAATGCCGGAGATGCAGTACATTTATGCATATTAACTTCGGACATACTACATAAGAATAATTACCTAATGAATATAGAATAACTACCTAATGAATATACTAAAACCTTCCTGGAAGTATGTAGATCACATTAGTGAAAGAATGATCAAAATTGGTTCATCAGTTTTTTAGAAAATCTACAAATATATATACAAACATACACACATACATACATTACATACATACATACGGGTCGAATACACAACCTCCTTTTTTGAAGTCGGTTAAAAATGTTTTAAATTTCATTGAATTAGTTTTATTTCAAAATCACCCACATCCTTAAGTTTTTCAAGTCACACTCAAAACGAATAAAATTTATTATGTTGTCACACATAACTACATAATTTGTTTGTTAGATCTTTAACTTATTTGCACATCGTTTCCGCGCCATCTATTAGAATACTAGGGCGTAATCTCACAAAACCGTTACTTCTAAATCTCATGTATGCTTTATGTCATAATTGTGATGGGCGTCGTCGTTAGATGGCGTTTGCGTCGATTTTGCATATGTGTGCATGCGTTTTTCAAGGACACTTAGCTCTAGTAAGCCTCTTAATAATTGTTTTCTGCACCGGACGACGTCATTACGTCAGCGCCGGCTGTCGCTGAAAACCAGCGCTGGGGCTCTGTCCTGCATAGGGTCGCAGCATAATGCTGAGCGATAGCCGTTTTGCGTGGATGTGACGCATGTTTCCCCCTACCTTTTTATTTTATTTTTTTGTGTTTATGTTCTTTCTGCGTCATTTTCACCGCAAATAAACCTATTTTCATTCTTTCTTCTTATTTAGTCATTGCGATCTCAAGTGGTTCCTCATCCAAGATTACCATCTATTTCATGATTCTACCACCAGGTCCACTCCGAGGGTGAGACAGGGGGAGCAGGCATGTCAGCCGGGGCGGAGGCCCTTGCAGCTCAAGTGGCCAGGTTCAAGAGACTCTCGCTACGGAAGCTCAGGGCATGGCGCTCCTGAGTGTGGCAGGTAAATATTTACACATGTCTTATCTAAATATCTTGACCTCCTCTTGAAGAACACACTCTGACCCCTGTCCAGCACGTTAGTGTATTAGAGACGATGTTTACTTGTCTATAAAAGCGTAAACGGATAAAAATATCTGTGTATCATGGAGCGACTGCCTATCTGACCTCCATAACCCAGTTACTGCGTAACACGATACCCCTTTGTTACGACTTTTTTTTTTTATGGGTGGGAAATGATCAAAGACCCCTCCCGCTCTGGGTGGAGCGGAAGAGAGTGTCAGACTCTTACTGACTAAAACCCATCCGTGTTCCTTCCTTAGCCCTTTATGTTCCGGGGTAGCGGTAACCCTTTCGGACAATCCCGCACCCCCGGCAGGCTTCGGCCCTGGCAGGCCCCTTCCTTTATGCTGACATCTCTTTGAGGCGCGCGTGGAACACGTACGCGCCGTCCGCCCCTTTGTTAAGACTGTTTGTCAGACATTCGGGCTTCCGAATATCCGTAACGATTGTCAAAGATCCAAGAATTACAGCCGGGACCAACGGGTGAACGTACTTTCCGAGGCACGGAGGGGTCTCGGTATGTAAAAATGGTCACCCATCCACGGACTGACGTCGGCAAGCGTAGCTTAACCTGTTCGATCGATCCGTGTGACTGGTGCTTAGCCACGATCCCTATCAAGACACTCTGACTGGCGTAATTTTTTATCACGGCATTCTATTTAACCCGTTAACTAGCAATAACTTACCAGCATGTACCCTTCTCAAGTGCAACTATATTTTTATCAGTCTCTATCTTCGTTCCAGGTCTTCCGGCGGCTGGGCACCCGCTTAGCCAACCACCGAGCCTCGCTCTCCTCCGAGCTGGGTTCCTTGTGGGACTTCATCAGGATTGACCGCGACCGTCGCCGCTCCGCACCTTCGGCATCCACGTACGAAGCCATACACACCGACACACGATCACCTGTACGATTAGCTAGAGACTTACTCCAAGTCATCCAAGAAACAGTCTTCTCCAAAAAGTACGAAGACTCTCCAAGAAGATGTCCTTTGGTTAAGGAAGAATCTGATCTCAGTTCTGATGGAGAAGAAGGTACTGAACGAAGAATCGCTAATCTAATTGACTTCTTTTTTACGATAGTCAAAAGTCAAAGAGGTGATCGGAAGAACAGTACAGGTAGCTGTTTCAAAAGTGAAGTCACTCCTGAAGAAAGTATTAAGCAATTCGTTCCAACTAGGATGAACACTGAGTTGGAAGCGAAGATGGAGACTTTGATGGACTTCTTAGCTACTACAGGATGTATGGAAAAGGAAAATGACGTCGGTGACAATAAAATAACCTTGATGGAGTTCCTATTCGGTCCGGAAGACCTGAAACCTAGTATAGAAATAATAGAAACAGACACAGGTCTTAATGAGGCTAATATAAATGTTAAAGACCTAACATATATCGATGACACGCCTGAAGAAGAGGCGGAGACGTTAGTTGAAATGCTAATAAAATACATGGAAAATTATACTACGAAAGATAAATTTCATCCAAAGTCTTTGACGCCATCGTTATCAGAGAAATCTAAATCGGATATAACTATAAGTAAACTTGAAACTTTTAGCGATATTAGTAAGACGAAATCTGATTCGACACTGACGCATACTCAAGATACAGTGATAGACAGAGGCGAAGAGTGTTCAACAGATAGACGTATCTCTGAAACGGTCATTGACCTTAGTAACATAAAGAATGATCTAGAAATGATATTCGATGAAGCGGTTACTAGAGTTGTTGAAATTAAAAAGCTAGAAGATGACACTATGACAGAAGCAGAGGATTCTGAGAACTATGAAATGTATACGAAACCGCCTATGTTACCGTACATACAATATCTACCATATAGTGTTGAGCTTTCAGATATTATAGAAGAAGACGAACCGTCGTCCAGAGATTTTGATAGAAAGTATTCGGATGATCGGAATTCTCAAATAAGAGCAGCCGCGGAAGATTTAGTCAACTACATAGAATATAAAGTTTCAAAACATTTTGATGAAGACTCCGATGATGAATTTGATATAAGTACCAGTTTGAAACGGTCATCGATTAGCCTAATCGATTTGAGGAACATCCCTGATTTACCACCAAGTATGATTATTAAACCTAGAGTCGTTAAAGTCGATAAATCGACTTCAACAACTGAAATATCAGATTCTATATCCGATATATCAAAGAGAATAGACTCAGCTTGCATGACAGAAGATACAACGTTGAGTTCAAGTTCAGAAAAAAGTGCAAGAGCTTTAGACAAATTAGAGACTTTACATAAATTCTTTTCGAGGTCTCGTTTAGAGATTATTGATGAAAGTGAAGAGCAATTAGATAAACTTAAAAGTCCAAAGCCTAAGACTTCTGAAAGTGATAGTAACGGACACGACTATAAAGCTGGACAAGCCAGTTTAGATGATGTTGAGGACATACAAGATGATGAACGAGCCAATGTGGCCTGTGGCGATGGAGTCACTGACCGGTCAAACGACAAAGATATCGAAATAGCCAAAACTAGTGAAGAAAGATCAGTAAGTGTCAAAGAAGTTTACGGTAAAATGAGTAAAAGCCTTGATGAGATACAAGATATTAGTGATGATGATGATAGTCAAGTTATTGACAGCGATCGTGATATGAAGAAATGGAGCCCATCGCCTGAAGAAATTCAAGAGATAAGAGAACGGTACAGATTAGCTGTAAGTGCAGAAGCAAGCAAAAATCAAACTGAATCTGAAGAAATTGTGACCAAAATTGACAATTCTGTCGTGGAAATTCAAGGAAATCAATTACAAACTGTTTTATCTGAAGTCGATGAAACGGGCGAAGAACCAGAAGTGGACATTAAAGGTAAAGTAAGACATACTTCGGTTTAAAAAGAAAATATATTGAACCCGATTCAAAAGTACAATTATGATAAACAAGAATATCTTAAAAACGGTTCTATAGAAATGAATCAATCAAAACAACCACAGTTTGAAGATTAGAGAGACATTGGAAGAATTTGATCATCGATTAACTTCGCTAATACACACAGAGATTTAAAAAAAACCTTAGCAAAACATCGCAATGAAACAGAAGATCTATGACTGTCCCACTGCAGGGCAAAGGACTCTGCTCAAACAGAGAGCGCATGCGCATTGATTACCACGCCTGCTCTACTTGTGTCTAAATTAACATCAGCCCACATTTCGGGCTCTAAACTGTCAGATATGAAGAAACATCTTTCAAAAGTGTCACTTTATCTGACGCGTTAGTACTTAAAGTGTTATTAAAAGCACAACACAATATTAATCGTTAGATTATCTGTCACTTTTTAGTGATACGCAACAAAATAGTGAGATTTTATAAAAAAATAATAAATTTTATTATAAAATATTATAATATTAATAGGTTTTAATAGTTGTAATTATTATATTGTGTTCATTTATAATTTGACTGAACTTTTTACTGACTTCCCAAGAATTTATAAAGGTTCACCAAGATTTTTCACTCTCTTTCAAGATTACCAAAAGTAAGGAATTCGACAGTTTCTTTAAAGTTGAGGCTTTCACACTTAAATGTAAAGTCAGGGAAATTAATTATTATGCCAAAAATTACCACCAACTTCAATTCAACTATAATTCCTTGACATTTGAATGAAATGGCTATAACAGGTCAAATTGACTTCGGCTGTCAATTTGCTTTACAAATAATTTCAATGACTGTACAATATGCCTTGGTTTGGCACTAACTTTCTAGAACACTTCATTGCAAAGTGCAGATATCCAATTCTTAAAGAAAGAAAGAATGAAAAATAAAATATATTTAACCATTAATAAAATAAAAACAACTTCACGTCATCTTCGGAAAACTATAGAGTTTTACATTCTGATCAAATAACATTTCATCATCATCTGCCTAGCCTATTCCCAACTATGTTGGGGTCGGCTTCCAGTTTAACCTGATGAAGCTGAATACCTGTATTCTACATGGAGCTGATATAATAACGTCTAATAACTTATTTTTGGAAAATCGTCTATTCCCAAACAAACTTGTTACATATCCACAAAATATCATAAAATATATGATATCTTAGTACAGTTGAAATATAAATGGATAGAAGAATACTTTGCCAAGAATAATCTTTTGAAGAAAGTGGTAGAAGAGACTTTTTCTGGAGTAGGAAGTAGCGGACCCAGAGTGCTACCCTGGAGTATCCCATACTAGATGATGTTCGTTTACTATTATTTATTCATGAAAGAGTGAAGTTTAATAAAAGATTGGAAACTTATAGTAACTAAAGTAAATAAGTGCTTGATTCCTGTAACTTACAGACAAATAATATTTAATATATTAATACAGCACAGTCTCAAAAGCATTACTTTAAATCAAACGTTTGAACGTTGTTGTTGACATAAATACTACGATTTGTAATTTTACGAATTATTTATATTTACTTATAGGAAACATGAATTGCAACCTGTAGCTTCACTATCTACAATTATACTAACGCTGTATTAAACAGGCATCTTCTGGGCACGCTCGTTCCATCATAGACCTCATCTATCCTTTCCATCAGGCGTGATCGACGTCAAGAGCGGGCACATTTAGCAATAAAAAAAAACTTTATAGCTTAGTATTATTCTTTAACAATAATTATAAATAACATCCACTTGTTTTAGTCATTTTGGTTATTTCTCATCTTTTTGCGTCTTAATCTTCTACCACTTTCTCCAAAATAATGTGTCTACAGACGTCTCAATGTTATATCCGAACTGATATTCGAAGCCAACGCAAGAGCAGAAACAAACGTTCTTGAGCGTTAGACCCATCCCCAGTTTCCAGAAGCATTTAAGCCTTTCAAAATCCTGCTATTTATAAGCTAAACCACTTTTCTGGCAAACAAATACTTCCATCAAGGCATTAACTGTTCTTGAATAGATCGTGCCTACGTGGAAGATGAAGGCTTTCATCAATACTGCTTCCGAGACCGTCGGTGGATATTGACGACCTAAGTTAGTCTATAAAAACCATAACTTCAGATTGAATATAAAATTGGAACGTCTGTAGTATTTCTAAAACAACTCTAATTACTATAAAGTGTTACATTAAAATTACTGTGTATATCAAAAGTTGAATTTATATTATAAAAAATAAAATATAGAATTTTATACCACTGTAATTACTTCTTGTGTCGTAAGTTAGACGATAACTGCAAAACAAGTTGTTTTTGCTGTTGCTAAAACCGAAGCCTAATTGCGGAACGCCAAATCGTCAAATGATTCTGATCAGTTGGCTTCATTTCTATCACAATTGGCTTCATTTTACGATTTTCGAATTGCGAAACTCTAGTTTCTGCGCAGGGCCTTAACGTTCATAATTGGTTTCATAATAAACTAGAGTTTCGCAATTCGAAAATCGTAAAATGAAGCCAATTGTGATAGAAATGAAGCCAACTGATCAGAATCATTTGACGATTTGGCGTTCCGCAATTAGGCTGCTGTTTTTCAAACTATCGAAACCCAATTTGCCTAGGACATCTTTGCTTATAATATTTGGGCCCAGTAGGTGGAGACGTTCATTGCAGCGTCAGAGGCGTTATTCGTTTAGTCAAAAGTACAGGTGAACGGACCTTTAGGACACTCCAGCAAATGGGACATAGTCTGTTTTTTAATTGATACTATCTAATTACGAGCAAAATCTACTTTTCAACTCATCGTTTGACCCGTTTCGGAGTAAAGTTGGGACAAGAACTCGTCAGAAACCGGGTGTATAGCTACGGTTTCCAATAAAAGCGGCGGCTGCCACATAACGGCCGCACGTGACTGATGGCAGCGTGGTTTCACTTTACGGCATCAAAAAATGCTCTCTAGGAACATCAACTTACTTTCCTAAATAACAGCTTCAGTTACGTCATTAATAAATTGCGCCGGTAAATTACGGATGCTATGTAGCGGCCGCAGCTTTTTAGTGATTGCTTTCTGTTGTCAGCCAAGGAATTCTGAAGTCAAGTCATTTTGGAGGCCTTGTAGACTGTAGATTTGTAGACCATTTTCTATTTTGTTAGTACTTGTTAACAGGCCTACACTGTCCTCTCACACCTGTTAACATTGTAATTTGAAAACATTGTAAAAGCCAATTATTTTTAAAAGAGTAACCGTGGAGTTTCTTGCCGAGTATACACGGGCACTTGTGAAACAACAGAAGCTTGGAACTGAAGGTGACGGGGTCCACATGAATTCATACGGCCAACACCTGACCGGGGGAGCGTGACGAAATGCGCAAGCACTCCAGCACCCCGGCAAAAGGACTAAGCAGGACACCGTGCAGTAAGAGTCTGACAGACCCTTCCACCCACCCCAGGGTGGTGGATATCCATGAGGATTACCATAAGATAAAAAAAGGTGCGCGGTTCCAATTGGTTGTTTCCTATGGACAAGAGTCGGCAAGAAACTCCACGGTTACTCTTTTAAAAATAATTGGCTTTTATAATCGGGTTTACCTATGTGAAAAGATTTTGAATCTATCTATATTCTATACATATTATAAATTAAAGTATGTTCTTCTAAACTATGAAAAGGATTATTTTTGTTGCGGTTTTTACTATAATTTAGAGAATTTATTCCGGATGTATATTGTATATTAATAATATTAATGTTGTAATTATATGTAAGTTTCATAAAACTTACCTAAAATTTAGAAACTCCATGTTTTGTCAAATCGTGGAAACCGTGCGAGGCAGAGGCGGGCGCTGGTTGATTTATAAAGCAGTCGAGCTTACGGCCACAAGAGAGATTTAAACCCTTGATGTATAAAAATACGATCTGACTTATTTTTAATACGAATAACATTAGTATAAGTTATTTAAATACTTACGAAGCTACAGTCTTGAGAGTATTGCAACTGGGAAGGGTCTTAATTTTTTTTATAGCTTTGTGGCGGCATCTACAACGCCATATGTGAACTACGTCACGCAAAATCCTGCATCGCGCAAGCAGAGTTTACCGCGCAACGTCCTGACGGTTGATGTCGGGACATTGTATCGTCCAAATCAATCGTCGGGCTGTTGCCCACCAGACTCAAAACCGGAGGAGGACCGGAGGATCCTCCCTTTTCTATGGAGGATGAGTGACCTTTACACCTTGTTCCTCATACCTCCGTAAGTAGCTCTTTCATACTTAACATAACCCTGTCCACTTTGATGCCATTATCATCGTCCGCTTCGCCGTTCCCAATTATGTTAGAGTCGGCTTCTAGTTTAATTAGATTCAGCTGAATACCCGTTTATTACCTGGAACGACTTCTTCCATCTTCAAACGCCATTCTTCCGTTATTTTCATCCGGTCCAGGACTTCGAAGATTCGACAAGCTTAGAAATTCGTAATGTCGTCTTATTTATTTATTAGCCTTTATTGCCAACTATTATTAAATACAGTATATATGCTACATTCTTTATTAAATTGTTGGCGTGTTCTGCAACACAAAGGCCTCCTCCAGCTTTTTCCAGTCTTCTCTTATTTTAGCTGTTCTTGGCCCGCAATATTTTTAATGTCATCAGACCAACGTTTTCTTTGTCTTTGTCGTTATGTCGTCTTATGATCGGTCAAAACATTTCTTATACATATATCCTAGAACCAAAAGCTCGCAGACATGTGACATCTACCAACCCGCTTTGGGCCCGCGTGATGGATACGGTCCACCGCTTCTTGCAGAGACGCCTGTGTCCCAGCAGTGGGAACATTATAGGCTGATTATGTTATATTATCAACGGAGGTGTCTATGGGGAGAGATGAACTATGATGATATGAATTGAAAAAGTCGCATTTGTTCTTGGCCGGATTTGAACCCACAACCTCTTGCATGAAAGGCGAGGCCATAATAGTTAAGGCATAGGTATTACTTTCAAATAAATAAATTCTGATAATTTCGATGCCATTCGCAGTTGCAACACTGTCTATTCGATATACTGTGGCTCTCTAACCCGATAACTGTTGAAACTAAAATAAGATTTATTTTAAACATATTTTCAATAGATTTAACTTGTGAATAAAGAAGTTTACGAATCACATTTAAATAAATAATAACTGTTGTTGTACCTACCTACCTAATTTATTTAAACATGCTTTTGTAAACTATGACCTGTGCAAAAACAAGTGTTCGTTTTAGTAAACAAACAGTGGTTGGTAACCATGATAAATTTTAATGATAAATTATTTTATTTCTGTAAGTAAATAGATTTGTAGAAACTCGTCACGTAATCACGTTAAAACGTTCACGTGTAAAAACAGGTGAATCATATTTTGAAAACTAGGTTAGGTCGGCGCGGCGTTTCCTTTCCGAGTATTCTGAGAGGAAATGCCGAAATAAACTCAGGGGTCAAAGTCCCTTTTAAAGTCCAGACAAAATCTTGGTCAGATCACGTGAGGACCACGAATAGTGTTCTGTCCTCAAAATACCATTTCAGACGGGCAACTCTCGTAATTTTAACAACGTTCGCAGTCTGAGGGGTGATTCTCGTAATTTTAAGAACGTTCACAGTCTGATCTCAGTCTCAATCTGTCAAAAAAACCTCGATATTCCATACATTTTGACAAGTTTTTGACATTTGTTTGTCGCTGAGATGAGACTGCGATTAAATTTTGAACGTATTAAATTACGAGAATTGGCCTTCTGGTCTTTTGAGGAAAGAACCACAAAGATTTGAGTGGATCTATCCAGTCAATACTAGCATTAATTTGTTTGTAATCGAGTAGCTCAACTTAGAACATATGGAGCTCAACAAGTAGTGATCATTATTAACTAATGACAATCAGATAAGGTGCCAACTATATTTACCACCACTGTTTGTCTACTAAACGGATTCTTAATATTCAGGACAAATATTAATAACGGGAAATCCTTAACTTATTTGTTAGATATACAAAATAAAATTGTTTTATTACAACTCCGTCAGTAACAGTTGTAAAACGTTGATTTGTTTTCATCCTTGCGACATTTTGTAAAAATCTACTATACCTGAATGTTGTTTTAAAAATGTTTTACTATATAGTCATATATACATAAATGTTTTAAGACTCACAACATTATAATAAAACAATCATGGAACGATGTATATTTTAGATTTAGTTGAACAGAATGTTTTTAAGCAATGTTTATATTTTACTAAAACAAATACAGGTTTATTTATGCGTAGCATTGTTTTAATTATTTACTTCACCCTTGTGAACCTTTTCTAACCTTTTAACCGCCCGACCTCATATCAGTCGTCGTGCCCCCAGCGCCCGGCACAGTGAATCGAAAAATAAATACCGGATAGAATACAGCCTAATTAAATAAGAAAGCAGATTAAACGAGCTGTGGCATTTAGTAGTAAATACAACCTTGGCGAAATGGACACAAATGCGAAATGGTTAAACGGTCGAAGTGGAGGTGCTTGGGGGAGGCCTATGTCCAGCAGTGGACGTCTTTCGGCTGAAATGATGACGATGATGATGAAGCGGTTAAAAGTTTAATGTGACGTCACATAGCCTATAATCAGCGGACGATCAAGACGCTTCCAGCGATACCTCATTTGTCAAATTATGACAATGAGTTTAGAAGTTATGAGGGAACCAAAACCTTTTTTTTTGCTTTTTTTTTTGGGTGGAAAATTATCAAATAACTTCTTCTCCCGCTCTGGGCGGAGCGAGAGGGCGTGTCAGACTTTTACTGACTAAAACCCACCCGTGTTCCTTCAGTTGTCTGTGCCAGGGGCCACGGTATCTCTTTCGAACAACCCGCGAAGATGAACATACCTACATACATACCGGTCAAAATCATAACCCTCCTTTTTGCATCGCCGTAGTCGGGTCGGGTCGGGTCGGGGCTTTTTACGATAACGATGATTGATTCCATCATAGCACATTTGGAATATCTTTTAAGGTATTTCATCTCATTTTCGTTATGCGGTACCTACCTATTGTATTCAATTTCAAATAACTCTGCAAACCTACTCGAGAATCGCTAGCGTCATGTTTTTAAAACTTGACAACAGCGCCATCTATGTAGCAATGATTTACTGAACTTTTAATAATCTTCCCATACAAACATAGATGGCGCTGATCGACCTGCTATTTTTAGCATTGGTGGGAACTCTGTAAGTTTTCTCATATCATGAAGCTGAGTTTGTGATGGGTACCTAGGTAGAAAAGTAGGTGCTTTGTACTGGTCTGCTTCTTGTAATATTTTTATTTCTTTTCGCGCCGGTTGCTTGATATCACCAAACTTTTGTAGTAGGTATTGACGCCAACACATCAAGCTACTACAATCTGTCAAATTTCTTTAAGTAGCTAATAGATTTTCAACTTTATCGCTAAAGCATAATTAAGGTTCGAAGTTAATTGGGAAAATTTGACAGTTTCGGGTGTGTAGCTTGATGTACTGGCGTCTGGACCTACGATTAAGGTATGTAGGTAAACATCCCAGGGTGTGTCATAAATGGGGAGATGAAAGAAAATGTCATAATTTTTGACCTAGGACAACTAGCATTTGAGATATTTGCGAAAAACTCAAAAAGAGGATTCCAAGTTACTCATTTTTAACTATTTTAGGACCGGCCTTATGTTACGCGTCCTGCGTCCATAACGCACCTTCAGAATATAGTAGTGACTTAACTCAAAAATCGAGTTACGATCATAGAGAGTCACTAAAAGGTACGCACTTCGCTTCTTTAATATTCACCTAGAAGTGCGTACTTACCTTTCAGTGACCCTCTATGATCGTAACTCGATTTCTTAGATTTTTGAGTTAAGGCAATACTATTCTGAAGGTGCGATAATTTGGAATAAACAGTACTTTCATGTTATTTTGATACCTACCTAAATAGTTCTTACTTAGCTCATAGCGAATGGATCTACTGACGCCCGGAGTTTAAAATACCAATGAGTCTTATCATAACACAACATCCCGCCCGTAGTACCTGAAGAGTTTGGCAGATGTGCACCCAACATTGCGCCAATTATGTAAAAGGGGGCAAGCCTATTGCCATGAACCATCCTGCGTCCTGGAAAGACCCAACACCTTATTTGACTAGCCAATTCTTCCCTTGCGGTGGTAGGGCTAACGCCCGCCTGGTTTGCGCCCACCCCCACCGGAGTCCGGCGACCAGCAGCCTGCTGTGTTTCGTCGATGTGAGGGAGTTCCAGTGCCTTAGGCATCTTCTAGGCACGCTCGTTCCATCATAGACCTCATCCATAGCTTTCTATCAGGCGTGATCGAGGTCAAGAGTGGCTCCATTCAGCAATAAAAACAAACCTGGCACAAATTCAGACTCCGGGCTGCTACTGAGAAATTCTCTACATGGAAAAACCCAATCACACTTTGCTCGACCCGGGAATCGAACCCAGGACATCATGGTCAGCAGTACCGGTTGCGACCACTAGACCAAAGATGATGATCATCATCTCATTATTACAATATTCATTTTGCGATCACCGAACGGACTACTAAGGTACAGTCAACAGCAAAAGTAGATGATGATTGAGTTTATAACTTTTGGAGTCAAAACCGATCACGAATATATGGCAGCTGTACTAGTAGTAAATGTTTGGTATAATTTACAATCACATACTTTTGAATCACTTCGACGCCACACAGTTCTGACGCGAACTCCGTTCATTAGTATTGAATTTCTGATTTTCATCATCTACTTTTGTTGTTGACTGTACTACATAGTTAGGTACAGACGCCAGCGCATCAAGCTACTACAATCTGGCACATTTCTTTAATAGATTTTCAACTTTATCGCTAAGCATAAGGTTCAAGGTTCATTGGGAAAATTTGAGTTTCGGGTAGCTTGATGTGCGGGCGTCTGTACATAACTACATACTCCCTAAAAATAGCAAAGTTCTTTCAAAAAGGATTTTTTTTTTTAATTTAGCCTACACTGGCCCACTGCTTAGGGCCTCCCCCATATCCTTCCATGCATCCTTTTCTAGCGCCACCTCGATCCAACCCTTGCGGTACGCGTCTAGATCGTCAGAAAGGATAAATTAAATAAAACAAAAATGTAATAAGTAATCATTACTATTATATTATGAAAAAATATATTCTGTCATCCATGCTTCACTCTGAGTTTTATACAATTTTATACAAAAACAATAAAATTCAATAAACTCTTAATTTTAAACATTTATTACATGATAATCAGTTCTTTCACTAAAAAATCGTACACCTATTTAGATAACTATTAGATTATAAAAAATAGAAAAATATTAATTATTACACATTTATTTAGTTATCATTCAAAATAAATTACTTACATTCATCATTTCTAAATTAAAACATGTAATAATCATTACAAATAAAAATGCCGTGTGATCTTTTTACAGATTTGCTGGTGACCATAACAAAATTCTAGTGCGGAAAGATCTACAATAATTCTTATAAATAAAATATAATCAGGTATAATAATTATAATTAAAAAAATGTATTTACAATTAACACCAGACCCTTAGAAAGAGCACTTTGAATAATAATAAAAAAAAACAAAATAAGAAAAAAATACAAAAAATCCATTTTTTCTTTCATTATTTTTTATCACCAGCATACCTGACACGGCTGTCGAGACTATAATTAATACAAACATACGATTTTTGTTTAAAACAAAATAAATTCAAAAATCGCAGTATGCAGTTTATGTACTAGGTTATAACTATTTATGTACTTTTATCGAAATAAACTTTTAATCAGCTGGTTTATCATTATGTATCTCATTTAGCTACCCATTCTAATTTCAGTGTTTTATAAAATCATTTTTTTTTTCTTCTAAAAATCGAGTTTCAAATAAAATCGCAAGTTTTTTAAAACTCGTTTCTTTCATAACCTAAAAACAATCGTTATTAACGGTAAAACCGCCTATAATAGACGATTACTTTTTTAATTACTCCTAGCCCTATAAAACCTCTGTTTTAAAACCTCCTTCAAAATCATCCAGACATCTCTTGAGCAAATATTCTCAACACAAAGATTTATCAAAAATAGTCATTTTACAAATATAACAGTTTATCAGAGAAGTTTTAATAAGACAAAACACTATTTTCACGTGTCTATCAAGTTCATTAAAAAAACTAATCAAAGATCTTGCATTGTTATTCGCAAATTAAAATTGTTTTTTTTTTCTGTTATGATGGTAAACAGTGGTTTTCAACACTTGTGGCTAAATCGTTTTTTTTTTGACGCAATGTTTATTGAAACTTTTGAGGTCATTAATTTGAGACAACTGACTCTGCAGAAATCAGCATACTAGACCCAATATAGTGACAACTAAAGCCACCACAGACAATGGACTTTTAACAAATTGACAAACAGATTGAAATATCATAAGAACCACATCCTAATTTCACAATTTCTTTTTTATTCTTACCAAAAAAAACGCAACCCCGATGCACATTTTTTAAATTAAGAAACCAAAAATTTGACTGTCAAAATTGAATGCCGCCATTTTGAAACTTTTCGCGGTCTAAGAACACTGTAGAAACATTCCCTATTTGACTTTCTTGCGCCGGTTAAAAAGCAACTGATATTCTTGTCTTTTTATCATGCATTGCTGGCCAGAATTTTAGTCTTCTGCCAAACTAGTAATTAAAAAATATCAGTATACCAATTGCTGATAAAATAAATTTAATAAAAAAAAAAAAAACAATAAACCGTCACGCTTCGGTCCCTTACGGAGAAAGCAGAGGTATTATCGAAGCTCAAGTTATATAGAAAACTTGGAACTCCATATATTTAATATTTTTTTGAAAATCATTTAGAGAATGTTTCTTTAGTGTTGGTAGACAGTACAATATTTCCCAACGTTTAAGTTACTTTTTATTTTATATTGCGGGATTCAAAAATAAGTTCTACAAACTGAGAATGTCTACAAAGCCACATATTGAGAACCACTGGTATCTGTCATTATCATTATTCAACCCTGGCTTCGTTTGGTACCAAAAAGTACCATTCATTGAAGCTTATTTTTTTTATTCTTTGGAAATACTAGTAGTTTGGTCTACCACCGACGACGACGTGATAAGAAATTCTGCCTATAAACGTCTGACTAGACTACAAAAATATTTGTAAAATGACTTATCAAAAAACCCGCCATTTTATCTGTCAAATATGACAGATGTCATTCTGACTTTTATCAAAATGACCTTTCGAGAAAGTTTTAAAAGAAAGAGTTTGATTGCAATAAATAATATTATACAAAAATAATGAACCGATTAGATAGGGTTTTCATTAATAAACAAAGTATGACTGTATTTATCACACTGGAATTCAAAATGGCGGAAAAATGTAGACAAAACAAGATTACACTGTAGGCATGTTTGTAAACTTAAAGTGTTTTGTGTTATTAAATTATTATTAATGACATTTACTGTTATGTTTCAAATAACAATGATGACTTTCGGTTCATAAGAACAATAATAATTGCAATCAAACTTTACAGTCGAGTTCGAGTATATTTTGACAAGTGTCAAAACTTTGGCACGTTTATTATGGCCACATTTCATGACAAAAATGTGGACATTTTAGTCTTTGTAGGAACACGAATTTGCAGCCACTAAAATCTATAGAATAACATATACAGATCGCTCTTAGCGATAAGACCGCCCATTGTGTCACCCATTGTAAAGTTTTCTATATTTATGTCTGTAATTTATATGGTGTACATAATAAAGAGTATTCTATTCTATTCTATACGGAAATAGCACCTGCAATAAATTTAGCAATAATTGTTCTAACGTAATATTTCGCAAATCAAATCAAGAAATGGAAAAAATAGGGATTCAGAAGTGCATCGGGACAAAAACTTATAAAGATTTTTAACATTGAATCAATACAGTTTGTTCCTATTAAAGACTATAAATTCCTTACTAAATTAAAATAACAGTAGTCCCTATTAGCAACAAACTCGACAAATTCAACGTCGAATTCATTTCAAAGTCTTGTTCCAATTCACCCCCTAGTCGCCATTTTTTTGGCGTGCAAAGCTTTCTTTGAACATCATTTGAATATTTGACACATAGTTCCACGCAAAATCTACTAAAATATACCTTCTTACATAATTACATTCAAGTCAGTATTTGCGAAAACGGTACAATCGATGGCTCTATGTAGAAAAGTAAACTCGTATCCGGAAAAACGAGTCTAAAATCACGACACTGCATAGTGACTGGACAGCTGTTTTAATAATTAAGTATTCAAATTGCTTTTGACGCTATTATAATTAACGTAGTGGAATCTTTTGTATAAATTATTATAGATTTTAGTGACTGCTGTGATGTTACAGAAAAGTGAACAACATTTTGGGGGTGAAACCACAAACCATGATTAAAATCAACTTTTTTCATGACAATAACTCTGAATTCGCAAAAAAAAAATATGGAACAGTCGTCCTTTTCTCGAATTAAAATTTGTAACTTACTAATAAGTTGTTTATATTCATGGTTGTTTTCACCCCCTAAAGTATTTCTCACTTTTTTGTCACACATTAACGATTGGACCTTATATTACGGAGCTTTCGGCCCCAAAACCTCCCTTCTGACTTAACCCAAAGGGTTTATAATTAGGTCGAGGTTCGCACAATATCTTTTTCGAAATGAAAAACTAATCTTCAAGAGACTCCCGTCCGATTTTCCTCTCTTTCTAAACACCTCATCCAGAAAGAGAAAGAATTAATCGAGACAGCCATGTATAAGCCTCTTTAAATCTAGGTCTAAATCCTTTACAAGATGGCATATAAAAATCATACCTTTATAAAAATTACTCTATTATGGTAATTAGCAGAAATATCACCACGTTCAGGTTCTCTTAACTTAGGAGAGGTAATAATCACCATTTAACCCACGGACTAACATTGGCATTTAGGTACAGAAATGCTTAAAAATCAGCATAACTACTCTCTAGACTTAAGGGCAGAAATATAAGCCAATGGCTGATCACCAATAATATAAAATTGGCATTCGCTTATAGTAAAAGCTAAAACATTTCCATATCGACCCTTTCTACAGCCTTAAGGGCGGAATTATGCATTAACAGCTTCATCTGCCATAGACAGAAATAACAAAAAAAATTATACAGACCTTCAAATCACTAGGAATCAAATATGGCACATATCACCAGCCCGTAGGCTTTCGACACTAATTCATTTAAGGTCCAGTAACATATCACCAGTAAGGCACATTTCCATCTCCTTTTGACCTAGAAGTCCACGAATTTCCGTAATTGATTCTGGCACATGAAATTGCTGGGGTGCTCCTGACCGAGGCCTTTTCTATGCAGTAGTTTAGGCCTCCGTTGTTGTCCCAGAACTCCTCTCCTTTGCATCTGAACGAGACACAGAATTCCAATCGTCTAGAGTGAATTGGCAGCTGCAGTCTGAACCCAAATGTGTCGTAGGTCGACACTCCATTCTGGTTCAAAGGTCCTGGTTCTACAAACGCGCAAAAAGTGTCTTCGCTGGTCAACCAACCATCGGAAGACGTCCGAACGAGAACTTCTTTTGTAAAGTCCAGGTTTTTCACTTTCACAGTACCGTCGACCGCACACTCGTTCTGTTTCACGATAACATTTTCTAATGATACACAATCCTGGGTCACTCGTCGGCGGAATTCCAAATAGTTCGAGGCTGGTTGCACGAATCTCGTTTCCCATAAGTCTACTACTGGTGTCGGTGGTGCTTTTCTCTCTAGAGGCGGGCTGGACTCAAACTTCATCGTCCAATGAGGAGGCAGATGTGATGGCTCTGTCATAAACTTAATCTGTTCCAACGCAAACCCCCTATCATCTGCAAACACCACTTTTTTCTTCTTCGTTTCATTTGGTATCCTTAAGCACGATCTTGGAGCCGATTTCAATGTTAGCTGCACTGGTTTTAAAGGCGTTAGACAAGGCGCTGAGAATCCTCTTGTCGTCAGCTTCGTTGGTCTTCTAGGGGCTTGTATACTGTAGTCGGAGAGGAAGCCGGCGGGCGGACTGTGCCCGTAGAACGACTCCGATGCTAACATGTCGATTGCCGCGCACATTTCTGTAACAACACACGTCTGTATTGAGCGAGCGGTCGTCGCAAACTGAAAGGCGTTTATCGCGTCTAGCCGGTTTTGAACATGCGCAAGCCACGCGAATGATACCACTGGGCTGGGGTGACAATGTTTGTTGTGGAATATTTCGGGAGATTATTTCTGTTATTGGGTCAGGGTGTGTGTGTTCGTGGATGTGTGGGATATGTTTGTTGTTTTTTTTTTATTATTATTATTTTTGGTGACAATAAAAGTGAGGGTAATGATTTTGAAATGACATTGGATTCGGTTTGTGACCGTAAATTGTATGCAAGTAGTACTTTTGCTGGAAGTTTCTTAAGAGATTTAGCACTTTTTCGGTTTATATACAAATACAACTTTGTGCATAAAAAAAGGATTCACCCTATTATAGTTACAGTAATTTCCAAGGCGGATGGGAATTTTGGTTTTGTACCAAAATACAACGTCCAACGCAAAAATTAGGTAGGGAAAATCGATAAAATTACGTAATCTGATGGTTTATCTAAAATACCATTACAGGGAAAAATATGAGATTAACGTTAATGCAAAATACTGATTAGATTAAACAGCAAAACCTTTTTCGGCTGGATTTACCAAACATAAAAACCTATTTTGTCTTTTACTTTAAGCTCGACCAAATGACAACGCTCATGCTTAACATAATCAGTTACCGATGTACAGGCGCCAGCACATCAAGCTACTACAATCTGTCAAATTTCTTTAATAGATTTTCAACTTTATCGCTAAAATACAAGGTTCAAAGTTGATTGGAAAAAATTGACAGTTTCGGGTAGCTTGATGTGCTGGCGTCTGCACTTTCTAATGCTAAAGCATCGCCGTAAAAACACACTTCCATTCAAAGGGTTTTGGGAGAAATTCCTATTTCCTTCATAAGTTTGACAAATTCGTCTGCTCAGCAAACGTAAATAACGCAATAAATATGGCTGAACGGTCAAGTGCTATTATACAGGGTTACTGGTAACTCGACCACTTCCTTGCAGGAGGTGATAGGGGACCTAAAATGTGACAAATTTAACCCCCCATATATATGGCCGGAAACTGATACTTTTAGAGTTATTTAAAAAAAAATGCAACGCCTCGTACAAATAATTACAAAAACTTCTTCATGAAATTGTTTGATATTTTTAGAAATTTTACTGCTGTATCAGCTTTGTTCGAATGTTAACTATACTTAAATAAAAATAAACCCGATCAACATGATTTGTTTTTTTTTTAAATAAAAGTTTAGTGTGAAAATTTGGAGTAATTTAAAATGTTAAATAACTCTAAAAGTATCAGTTTCCGGCCATACATATGGGGGGTTAAATTTGTCACATTTTAACTCCCCTATCACCTCCTGCAAGAAGTGGTCGAGTTTCCAGTAACCCTGTATATGTTACGCAATTACCCCGCTTGTCTTCAGAATAAAAAATCTGGCAGATTAATGCAGCTAATGCAGCCGAGCAGTGGTGGCCCAGTGGGAACGGCCCTGACTTACCAGTTGTAGGTCGTGGGTTCGAACCCAGGCAGGCACTTTACTTTGTGTAAATTATTTCATCACCACTGCTCTCAAAACGGTGAAGGAAAACATTGTGAGGAAACCGGCATGTCCTAGAACCACAAATACGAAGACATGTGACATCTACCAACCCGCACTGGGCCCGCGTGGTGGATTACGGCCCACTACCTCTCACTGAGAGGAGGCCTGTGTCCCAGCAGTGGGAACATTATAGGCTAATTACAGCTGAATGGTATGACAATGACATGTATTTTCTACCTAACAAATTCATCTGACCCCGATCATTTTATTCGCATACATTTCACAACTTTATGATCTGGCATGACTCAGTTCTGAAACGTTAAGTGATCGTTATGAACACAAATTATGACCGCTCGTAAAATCTAATTAGTTTTATTTGTTTGTTTGAGGGTAATAACGTAATGTGCCATTTAGTTGAGTACCTACCTGTTTTTGTTTTGATGGTAGTGATACTAGTGATTAAACCCTTCGCAGAAAATAAATACATCCATCATAGACCTCAACCATTGCTTTCCATCAGGCGTGATCGAGGTCAAGAGCGGGCCCATTCAGTAAACAAACAAATAAAATAAAAGGAAGATCTTAATAATTTATGTAACTGTTATTTTCACATGAGCAGTAACTATACTTTCATCTTTTTTTATATACATTTACATATTATTAATATTATTTTATATTTCTATTTCAATTCTATTTTAATGTAATTTTTGACGTTCAAAAGTGCCTTTTATGTGCCTATTTGAAATAAATGCTTTGACTTTGACTTTATTATGTAAATATTATCTTCATTGAAAATAAAAAAGTTTAAAATTAGTGGTAAAAAAAAGAAAAAAAAGACTTTTTTTAATACAATTCAAAATGCAACTCCAAAATAATATTTGTTTTTTTTAGCATAGGTATATTTGCCCACTACTGGACAAATGTGGTTTCATTAAACTAGGAAAAATAAAATTAAATGACAAAAAAAATAAATATTTTAGAAAAATTATTCATCTCCGATTTCGGGATTGTCCGCATATCAACATACTACATGGCCACACTGGATAACACGTCTCCCTCACACATGGCGCTGGCGCTTCTGCGTGATCGATATTATTATTAAATACTACTTGACAACGCCGCGGGCGCATGCGAGGTTAAGCAATCCCGCGGTCAGGTGTCGGATGGGTGGTAAAAAAAAACTGTTTTTTTTATATTTAGGAACTAGTATCGGCTGGTATTTAAAGATAGAATTTTGTCTAATCAATGCTAATTTTATTGGGTGAGGTGACAAAATTAGGAAGAAGATTCGATAAACTCCATTCAAGGTTATCTACCTTGAACGATTTTTTTCGAAGCCTTGCTTTGAAGTACTTCTTAAGGTAAGGTTACTTTAAGATATGAGACCTCGAAAACAAACGGAAGATTTTTTTCCTGATCACAAAGCTGTACAAAAAACTGGGCTTTGGGGGCTCATGGCGTGACAGCCGCACGGGTCGACCGATCAGGTTAAGCTACACTTGCCGCGGTCGATCCGTGGATGCAGCTAACCTATAGCTAGCTAACCTATAGCAAATAATTTAATTTAATGTTCTGTGTCCTGTAATGTTAATTACTTTGCATACTTAGTCTATACTATATAAATACTATATATACTATATAATATTATAAAGAGGTAAAATTTGTTTGTAAGTTTGTATGTAATCTCTAGAACTACCAGTCGGATTTGAAAAATTCTTCTTGCATTTGATAGCCCAATTCTTGAGGAAGGCTATGGGCTATTGAACATCACGCTATGACCCTTAGGAGCCGAGCAAAAAGAACGTTAAGTGATAGCGCGGGCAGGTGATGCGATACGACGGGGTGGCTCGGATGAAACAAGAAGTTTCACGAAGTTTCACGCGAACGAAGTCGCGGGCTGAAGCTAGTAGACAGCTGTGCTGCTGGGGAGTTTGTTCCCCCACTTCTTCTCCCCAGCGAAAGCACTAGGAAGTGGTGAAGGGCGGGCGTTTTGGGGGACTGTCTTTTGTAATTTTGACGTTCGAAAAGTGCTGATTCTCAGCCTAGTTTGAATAAATGACTTTTGATTTTGATTTGATGGGTCTTTATCGTGTCCTGTCAGCTGCACATTACAGGAACTGATGGACGCTAGTGATAGCGCCAAACAAGTGGCCGAAGTTGGTCTTGACTGTCGTTCTTGGATATTTGACAGTCGTTACGGGTCCTTCGAAACCCGAAAATCTAACAACCAGTCTTAACCAAGGGTTATCGTATTACCCAGTAACTAGGTTGTGGAGGTCAGATAGGCAGTCGCTCCATGTAAAATAAAAGGCTAGGCAGATGATGACTTTATAAAAAATTTGGTCTTTAATTTTTCTTTATCGCGTTAGTATTTTTACTGCTATTTTATTGTTATTTTATTACTGTTATAAAATCAAGTATAAAATAAATAAATAGGTAATAAAAAGCCCCTCCTCCTCGCGTAGCGATAGCATTGCTGACATGACTAAATAATAATGTAGGTACCAACGAGGTTAAGCTACGTTGCCACGGCATAAGATTTTGATGGGCGACTGTTAGAGCCAGTCCACACGCAACGCTGCCGTTGCGTACACACGTATAGTGTACACACGGTGCGCTGCGTCATCACAACGCACACATGACGGACAGCAGCCCCCGAGACGAAGCGGGAGGGGTGTAATTACCTGTGATGCCGGAGCGTCACCGCTCAGTTGCATTGATAAAGAGGAGACACGCGGAACTGCGAACTGAAACCGAAACTGCGTCAACGGAACGTTACGACTGCGTCCTAGTAACGCTGCGTTGACCCAGCGACCGTGTGGCCGGCAATGCGTTAAAATTCATGCGTTGCGACGACGCAACGCACCGTATGGACTGGCACTTAGGTACTAAGTACGTGTGAAAGCTTGTAGGAAGCATACAGGCTTACTTTGCAAGGTTATCCTAAGTTGCATCAGTCCAAACTTGGATTGTTGAGACTACTACACAAAATCAATTCGCCTTGCATTTTTCAACTATTTTGGTGTCGGCTTCTAGTGTAACTGGATGCAGCTGAATACCTCTATTTTACATGGAGCGACTGCTTATCTGACCTCCACAACCCAGTTATTGGGTAATAAGATACCTCTTGGTAAGACTGGTTGTCAGACTTTCGGGCTTCTAAAACCACATTTTTTTTATTATTATTGTGTAATGGGCACGCTCTTGA
This sequence comes from Amphipoea oculea, assembly GCA_945859645.1. NCBI lineage: Eukaryota > Metazoa > Arthropoda > Insecta > Lepidoptera > Noctuidae > Amphipoea > Amphipoea oculea. Next base: position 8,748,071 of record OX243891.1, on the reverse strand, counting down.
CCTCGATCACGCTTGATGGAAAGCGATGTATGAGGTATACGATGGAATGAGCGTGCCCAGAAGATGCCTAAGGCACTGGAAAACAGCAGGCTGCTTGACGCCTGACTCCGGTGGGAGGGTGGTCGCAAACCAGGCGGGCGTTAGCCCTACCACCGCAAGGGAAGAATTGGCCAGTCAAATAAGGTGTTGTGTGTGACTGTCCAGGATGCGCCGAGCGCGAGCGTTCAGTTGAGTAACTGGCGGAACAAACTGCGCTACACGAGGAGGGTTCTTCATGCATCCCAAAAACTATTCGCAGTACTGACACTTTCCTTGATATTATTATATTGTAGTCAAAACAATGAAGACACAATGTTCAACAATGTCATTAATGAATATAAAATAAGAATATTATTAACCTCCTGAACATCAAGGGCAGTTTGACTCATCGTAGGTAACCTTAGCCTTTCAGTGTTGTGGTCTGGTCTGTCTCATGTGCAACATGTGGAGTCGACGATACGACACTAATGGCCAAAGCACACACGCTACTTTTTGCATCGGCGATCGGCGATTCAGCTGCTTTTTAGAAGCTAAATGCAGCGACCAAGCATTCCACTCCGCACGCTTAAAAACGCCAAACGCGGCGATTCAGTCGCTTTTCGGAAGCTCGATACAGCGGCTGAACGCTACACCCCGCACACATTCGGATGCCGGTCGCAGCGATTTGGTATTTGCGCCAGCATCGGAGCAGTCGCTAAAACGCGCGATTCCGATACCACGTACGAACGCAGAGAGTCGCCAAAACGCGATGCAGCATCGCAGCAGTCGCTAAAACGCGCGATTCCGATACCGCGTCCGAACGCAGAGTGTCGCCAAAACGCGATGCAGCATCGATACAGCCGCAAAATCGCCGATCACCGATGCAAAAAGTAGCGTGTGTGCTTTGGCCCTAAGGATCAGCTCACACCGCGACGCGACGCGGCGCGCAGTTTTCAAGATAGCAATACCATTATAGACCTTATCTACTACACAAAAAGCTACACAATTCTGTGTGTCTACTACGTCGATAATTCGTCAAAAATTCAAAATGTAGGGAACAGCAGATTTTTTTTTTTCGAGATTTCAGCGTTAATCCCATAGTAAACGTTGTTCATAATGATGAGTAGAATGACCTCTTGAGAGGTTGTTGGTGTTTTTCCAATAACCCTGTATAGAAGATAGAAGATTATACACATGCAGCCTTCAATTTAAACGACTCCGTCTATGCTAACGTACCTACCTACTTTGCATGACTAACTTTCTTTTTAATTTCCCTGATATAAAATACGATATCGACTTCAGTACTGTAATTCAGCTGCCACAAACTGTCTACTAACTCAAAAGAAACAATTTTATGGTAATTATAATGGACGCTTGCACGCTCAACAACTGGTTTGCATTAGTTACCTAACTGCTGGCTGGGTAATTAGGTATGTTTGTAAACGAAACACGTAAGAAGCATTGTTAGTTTTTTAAACGATTGCTCGCATATAGGTGAGGTGACGAAAGAAGGCTCGAAGAGTACTTAAAGACTTGTACATAGGGTTACCATTTAGAAATTTGAAAAGTCCTGACAACAAAAAAAAAAAAACAAAAAAATGATAAATAACTTTAAATTCGGAAGTCGGTGTCGTTGGTTCCGCATTTTCGTTTTTTGACACCAATTTCCGAAATTAAAGTTATTTATCATTTTGTAGTATTTTTTTTTAAGTCGGTTGTTTTGTTTTTGTATTTTTTTTTTATATTTCACTTTTTTGTTATACCTACCCCACACAAATTCAATTAACACTAGTGCATTGAAGAATTGATGACACCGACTAGAAGAATCATCAAAATTCGCATAGAAATGCCGGAGAGGCAGTACATTTATGGTTATAACTTCGTACATAAGAATAATTACCTAATGTATTATATACTTAAACCTTCCTGAAAGTATGTAGATCACATTAATGAAAGAATTATCAAGATCGGTTCATTCGTTTTTGAGAAAATCGCGGACATACAAACATACATACATACGGAATCGCTGATACACAAACATACATACATACATCGAATACAGAACCTCCTTTTTTGAAGTCGGTTAAAAAAGCCGGACATTTCAATAAAAGTCCGGACATTTTAGTCACAAAATCCAAACATTTAGCCACTTAGCTAGTAGTAAAAAGTGCGCTGAAATTAATACCTTTACCAGAAACTAGTTTTTTTTTTTTATTATTCTTTATTTAATTAGGGACTTTTATGACCGCAATGCGTATGACAGTCCCATCGTACCCTAAACACATAGTGCTACGGATCACATTTGGGCCATGAACCTGAACAGACTCTTCGCATCATCACCATTTGGTTGAGACAGAATATTATGGAATGTGCCCATATCAAGTTGGTTCAACTTCAAGCCCTCAAACAGATCACTTCTTTGAGATTCCATTCATTCATTTTCATTCCATCAATAAGTGATGTAAGTCTTCCACAACTCCACACTCAAACTAGAGTTAAGTTTGATTATTTTACGTAAAACTATTTTTATTTCGAAGAAAATTTTTATGTTTGAACTAGTTGATTGTTTGCAAATTTTCAATACGAGATTTATTGTTTGATCTCGTTAAGTTGATTGATAAAGAAGTATATTTTGTTTTTAGATGAATGAGAAGTTAATAAACATTAAAGACTTATTTGGCATTAAGTACTTATAAGTTTTGTTACTCGTATTCCATTTAAGCCAAAAAATCCGGACAAATCCGGACGGATAGTAACCCTACTTGTACAACAACAATATATTATATTTGATGTCAACAGAAATACGGTAGCAGGTAGTACTCGCAAGCTTGTTTGCATGTTTACAATCTTATTTCATCATAACAAAATACGTATGCAATTCGCGTAATATCGTGGTTGTCACCTGATAACATCACACTATGATAGTGAGTGATAACAGCACTAGTGCTTCATCGATTATCACGCCGACACTCCCCATCTGATCGAGAAGACATGTAAACAACAAGAGTAAAGGTTTTGTAAGCAGTGTGATAAGGTGACATTGCACATATGGTGATGATGTAACATAGCTTGTGCAATTAGTATTGCATGTTGGCAGCATGAAACATATACAAGGTGTTACGGAAAGGGTATATCAATACAAACGGGTTGAAGAGTGTATCTGGTCTAGAATCTCTGTACAAAATTTCAGCTCAAAATCAGTAACTTTGAAAATGCTTAATATTTTTTTATTTCGATAGTTTATTAAATTGAAATCATAACAAACGTGTCACCGCACTACGAGGGTCATTATCCTTTATCTGTAGTGTGTCTGTGCGCCTAGTACACGCACATCACGCCGCCGCGCGCCAGTGCAGCGCCGTGATGTCGAAATAAAAAAATATTAAACATTTTCAAAGTTAATGCATTTGAGCTGAAATTTTGTACAGAGATTCTAGACCAGATACACTCTTTAACCCGTTTGTATTGATATACCCTTTCCGTAACACCCTGTATAATCAGCCTATAATGTTCCCACTGCTGAGACACAGGCCTCCTCTCAGTGAGAGGGAGTAGGCTGTAATCCACCATGCTGGCCCAGTGCGGGTTGGTAGATTCAGTGGCGTGCATTGGTTTACAGAATATGTAGGCACTAGGCCGGGTCTAGTCTAGGCAAACGCGGTCACTAACCAAAAAAAAAAAGTGAGGTCAAGTGTGGTTATTTGAGTAGGCATGCCTACTTAAGGGTGATAAATTGCGAAGGTCGAACGTCATGGTATTACGCGTGAGACGTACGTATTTTTAATTTTGTCGTATTAACTTGAACTAGTAAAGAGTGAAGACCAATGACAATGTGCGAATAGTACGGGAGCCGAGTAGGCCGTCCGGCGACTGCCTACTGCCGCGCGTGTTTGTATGAAGATTTTGTTTTTTGTTAGGTATAATAATTTAGTGAGTTTCTTAATTGTGGGGCACACACTCACTAAAATGTAATTGACAGGCTTATGTTGATATATCGAGGTAGGCACTGCTTATATGCCTATATGCAATGCACGCCACTGGGTAGATGTCACACAAACACAAGGGGGTGACTACCGAGATGGAGTATGGAAGAAAAAGACGTTGCGCCGACCATAAATAAATTGGGCTAAGAACAGGAAAATGATCCATGTCTACTAGGACAACGACGCAGTCTTTTATTTACTAATAGCCAATCAAAAGCATGTGCTACTGCAAATCATTTTCATCAACAACAACAACAACATCAGCTGATGAAAACCCGATCAGCTGATTGTCAACTTCGTTTCAAAGATGGTTGCCTTGCCAAGATGGCGGGCCGCGGAACTGACGCTTTTACTACAACCAAGAGTTTGGCAAAGGTATGCGAGTGTATAGGTAGTGCCAAGGGCCGAATATAGTTTACTATTTATATTGTTACAATGTCATGGCTGTGGGTAAAGTGACCACGAGACAAGCTAGTCGCGAGACTGGCTAGTAAGAGGTCGTGAGTTCGATTACCAGTCGTTCTTTTTCTCCTTTTCTCCTTTTCGTGTCGATGGTACTCTTCCTCGTTGTTTTTAGGGTTCCGTACCTCAAAAGGAAAAATGGAACCCTTATAAGATCACTTCGTTGTCTGTGCGTCAGTCATGACCCTTTTTCTCAGGAACGCGTGGAGTTATCAAGTTGAAATTAATATCAAATACTCAGGGCTGCAGTCCCTTGAAGCATTAGAAAAAATCAAACTTCTAAGTCAACGCAATCAAAAGATACGGGCGTTTATGTTCCGTCCTTTTATGCCACATATTTTGACACTCGCAAGGGAATCAAAACCTATAGAGTACTTCCCGTTGACCTAGAATCATGAAATTTGGCAAGAAGCAATTTCATTTAGCACAAGTACAGGAAAAAATCTGAAAACCATAAATTTATAGCTGCATTACAAAAAAAATTATAAGCTACATACAGTACGGAACTCTCGGTGCGCGAGTCCGACTCGCAATTGACCGGTGTTATTTTAATTTGTCTATAGTTTGAGCCCAATAGGTGGTCACGTTAATTGTGGCATCAGTGGCATTTTTTAGGTCATCCAATATTCAGGAGAACGGACAATTTGGACACTCCAGCAAGTGGGGCATGGTCTGATCAGAAGCACCGCACTCGCTCTGGGTGTTGGATGGGTGAGTAATCCCCCACTTCGATAAGTTATGTGTGCAGCAGCCTACTTGGGTACGCATTCGATTGAGAGTTTTCCTTCCACTGCAGATCACGGCCAGGAGGCAAAAGTATTGTTTTTTTATTGCTGAATGGGCCCTCTCTTGACCTCGATCACGCCTGCTGGAAAGCGATAGATGTGGTCTATGATGGAACGAGCGTGCCCAGAAGATGCTTAAGGCACTGGAACTCCCACGCATCGACGAAACACAGCAGGCTGCTTCGCCGGACTCCGGTGGGAGGGTGGTCGCATACCAGGCGGGCGTTAGCCCTACCACCGCAAGAGAAGAATTGGCCAGTCAAATAAGGTGTTGGGTGTGACTGTCCAGGATGCGCCGAGCGCTCGGTTCAGTTGAGTAACTGGTGGAACAAACTGCGCTACACGAGGAGGCTTCTTCATGCATCCTAAAAACAAGTAACAACTGCCAAAGATCTACAAATGACACCCGAGACTAACTGCTTAATGTGTGGCAAACTACTCATTTTTGTACTTTCGTTTTTCCCAGCAAATAGACGTATGTTTAACATAATAATAGGTATATTTTTCCTAGTTTTATAGGTAACACACGGCTACACATCAACCAGTATAAGATGACTTCCGATTGTACCAAAAACCTATTCAATGCGAGGTCAGCGAAAACTGGAAATATACATATAGCTTGATGAGACCGTGCGTACAAATATTTTTTGCAGTTTCAAGTAACCCATACGTCATAAAAAAGAATGGGATGTATGACGAAAGAATGTGTCAGTCTACCCAGTCTTACTACTACTATTACTCAGATAAAAATAATTTTATTAGGTAGGTGCGTTACAGGAAAAAAATGTAACTACTTTGCTTGGACAGCTAAAACTAAGAGCAATTGCGTAAGTAATGAGATAACTTGGAATAAATATTCTGAAATTGCCACCATTTGCGTGGTGATCAGTCTCATAAAAGGATTAATCAATCTGCCAAGCCCTTTTCCCAACTATTTATTTTATTTTATTTGGGAAACAAACAGATGCAATAACAAACATAAGTAAATATACAATTAGTTCAACACAATCAAGAAACAGTTTCCACAGATTATTATACAAGTAAGTAAATTATATGTGACTAAATGTAACAACAACCAGAAATTCACACCGTTAAAGTTTACAAAATTAACAATTTAATATTAACATATAACATTATTATTATTTAAATTTCGATGCCAAAATATTTCTAATACTAAATTTGAATTTGGGTAGAGAAAGGTGAAATATGTTATGTGGTGTGTGCTATGTTGGGATCGGCTTCCAGTCTAACCGGATGCAGCTGAATACCAGTATTTTATATGGAGCGACTGCCTATCAGACCTACACAACCCAGTTACAAGGTAATACAATACCCCTTGGTAAGACTGGTTGTCAGACTTTCGGGTTTCTGACGACCCATAACGACTGTCAAAGATCTACGAATGACAGCCGGGACCAACGGCTTAACGTGCTTTCCCAGGTACGGAGGGTCTTGGTACGTAAAGATGGTTACCCATCCACGGACCAACCGCGGCAAGCGTAGCTTCACCTGATCGATCGACCCGTGCGGCTGTTATTACTTAGCCACAAGCCCCTCATAAAGGCAGCTATGCTAAAGTGTGATTAGACCAGACATGTCTACCCTATTTGACTGTCCCGTTGGTATTGTGGTCGCGAGCGCGACTCTGCAAGCGTAGATTCCCAGTCGATTCCCAGAAGCGCCGCAAATTCTGGAACTTTATGGGTAACTACAGCTTTGAGCCGTTTGGGGTCGAAACGCTTGGGTCATGGGGCCCGTGTAAGCGTCTCCTTTTTAAGGAAATTTCTCGCCGGCTGGTCGACACTTCACGTGACCAGAGGACTGGTTCGTTCTTTGGCCAAAGAATTAGCATTGCCATTCAACGTGGCAATGCTGCCAGTCTTCTGAGCACGTTTCCGGATGACAGCGATGCGGACGATTAGGACTTCGACGCCTAAGGACCGTCTCCATGAGCGAGAGAATCGCGGCGATATTATCGTCGTGCCACGTATTTCTATACACTCTCTTAGAACGTGTCTCCACACGGCGATATCATCGCGGCGAAAATTTGATGGCATGGCGAGACTATCGCCGCGATTCTCTCCATCGTGGAGAGAATCGTGGTGGCCCCTAAGCGTCATTTGTTTTTGCATTTATTTGTAAGTTAGTCATTTAATTTAGTATCTAGGGTAAATATGTAGTTAGTTACAAATAAAATAAATCATTATGAAATACCTATATTACGTAGGCACATATACGTACATATAAAGGGAGGTTAGGTTATATTACTATTTGATGACGTCACAAATGCGTAGTGGGAAAAATATGTGGTGTTATTTGTTTCATTCATGTTTATGGGTTAGGAAGGAAATCAGGCGATTTGTGTCGACGTGCTTTTAAGAACGTGCGCCAGGGGAAATATTGACAAAATATTCTACAGGTCATTGCCACGTGAAATTGAAGTCCTGAGGCGCTTGTGGCTAAGTAATAACAGCCGCACGGGTCGATCGATCAGGTTAAGCTACGCTTGCCGCGGTTGGTACATGGATGCGTGACCATCTTTACATACCAAGACTAAGCCGCACGGGTCGATCGATCAGGTTAAGCTACGCTTGCCGCGGTTGGTACATGGATGCGTGACCATCTTTACATACCAAGACCACTCCGTGCCTCGGAAAGCACGTTAAGCCGTTGGTTCCGGCTGTCATTCGTGGATCTTTGACAGTCGTCACGGGTAGTCAGAAGCCCGAAAGTCTGACAACCAGTCTTACCAGTCTTATCGTGTTACCCAGTAACTGGGTTGTGGAGGTCAGGTAGGCAGTCGCTCCATGTAAAATACTGGTATTCAGCTGCATCCGGTTAGACTGGAAGCCGACCCCAACATAGTTGGGAAAAGGCTAGGCAGATGATGAGCTTTTCATTTTGAAAGAGCAACTACATATTTGGCAAAAATAGTTTCTTGCCCTTTTTAAATTTTTTTGTACATTTTGACAAACAAAGGTGACTTTTAATGGCGTACTTGAAATATTATTTGACTTTGACATAAATTGTAGGTACCTATAGTCGCTCTTAAAGATCCTGCAACAATCTACGAGTACATAAATGTTTAACTGCACGGACATGGCAAATAATAAATGTCATTGCAAGGTTACTTGCGCTCGCGCATCAGAATAGGTTAATTCATACACGAGCTGTGACGTTTTGTAGGTATGTTTGCGTATGTTAGTCATACGGGGAGAATTGATCCGTAAATTATTCACTACATCGCAGTCTAGCATGCTCAAATACAATGTTAGGTATGTTATAATTAGGTACCTATATCTTGGATGCGAGAAGCACAAAACCGGTCGAAGTGGAGGTGCTTGGGGGAGGCCTATGTCCAGCAGTGGACGTCTTTCGGCTGAAATGATGACCTATATCTTCCGTTAAATTTTCAGCAGGGCAATGGCCTTTTTTAACCGACTTCAAAAACGGAGGTTCTGATTCGACCCCTATGTATATCCGCGATTTTCTCAAAAACTAATGAACCAATTTTGATCATTCTTTCATTAATGTGATCTACATATTTTCAGGAAGGTTCCTGCTCATCACCATGCTGTCTGGTTAATATTTTCATAAATCGCGAAAAAAAATCAGCTGTTCCCTACATGTTGACAAGTTATGCGAACATAAATGTAGGGAACAGCTGATTTTTTTGCGCGATTTCATGTTTGGTCCCATAGTTGTTCATAATGATGAGTACAATGACCCCTTAAGAGGAAAACGGTGATTAAAATTTCACGGTGTATATTGAACGGAAAGACTATTTGCTAAATAAAAGTGTATTATAATTACCCATAAGCAAAAATCACGCTACTTACATAGACAGGGTAAGAGAGAGAGAGCGAGAGACGCCCTCTACTAACAAAACTAGGAATCACCATGACAGATGGGTTGCGTTCATAAATACTAGAGTGCGTTTCGACAAATAATTCCTATGCCGTTATGTTGGCAACAATGTATACCTTCACCACTCCTTAATGTTTTGGGCATGATTCTAACACGGACACCTTATAAATCTTAAAAAAAACCGCAGAATCGTCTTCCCATATCTACTATCTTGACAAACATGGGCACAAAACACATAATATACTCCTAGCGGAGGACAGGGGAGCCAACATTATAACATAGGAACTATTTGTTGAAACGCACTCTAACAGCCACCCCTGAACGCAAGCCCCATTTTTGATAGACAATACAAATGTTTATCAAAGGTAGTGCCTTTTGTCAGTATGTCTGCTATCATCTCACAGAAACCCTTACAGAAACAAAATTTAATTTCACAATATTCAACATGTTGCTTAAGAAAATGATGTCTTATGTCAATGATACTAACAATTTCGCGTCGTAATTTTTTTTGAAGAAGTGTTTAACCAAAGACGACATTTAGCTCAAACCACGATGCCCCAACGTGACAAAGGTAAAGATGGCCGAATAAAACTTGCTTAAAGCTTGCCAATACATCGTTGACGCTCGAATAATATTACGTAATTATAAAAGGGTAAACAGAATTGTTCATAAGAGGAAACAATACAATGACGAATTTGGGTATTTGCTGGCAACGATGCCTAAAAGCAACAATATATGTATTCGTCAGAAGTGGCTTGCATTTGTTTATTAAATTGATTGCCTGTGACGTATTTAATCGCAGAAATTGGGACAAGCCCTTTTCTTAACCATTGCAATCCTTGTAATCTACAATCTACGCATTTTAAGGCATCGAGATAATGAATACAAGTGATTTGAGGTCGTAGCACACGTATCAAATCGGAAAGGGATCGTCTCCGTATCGCCTATCGCCTCGCCATCAAACAGGCGTCAACCTAACGTAAGCACGTAACTAAAGCGGATCAGAATCTCCGATAGGTCGACTCGGCTACGGCTACGCGACGCCGCGCTTACGGCTCGCCGACAGCTGGTTGATGGTGCAGCAAGCAGACCGGAGGGGTGAGAGGGGCAAGGGTGAACGAAGAGACGTAAGCTCGGGTACGGAGAGACGTAAGCGCGGGGACGACGAGCCGTAAGCGCGGGGAGGACGAGCCGTAAGCGCGGGGACGACGAGCCGTAAGCGCGGGGACGACGAGCCGTAAGCGCGGGGACGACGAGCCGTAACGCACCGCACCGCGGTTCGTGAGCTTGTCCCAAGTTGAGGTGATTACGTTACGATTCCGATTAGTGTGCGTTGCAGTAGGGCGTTTCATACAAAAAATAATGAACGGCTCGAGTTGATACGGTGCCGATCCCTTTCCGATTTGATACGTGTGCTACGACCTTTAACTGTCTTGAAACTCGCAATGAAAAATAAGAAGGAAGAACCATAAGTTTCCACTGCCATATCATGCTGGAGACAAAACAGAGCTAGGCCATAGGCACGAAGAGACGTTGATATTTACGGTTATACAATGCACACCAAGGTAATCGATATAGCCCGAAGAATTGTCAAACTTAAGTGGCAGTGGGCAGGGCACATTGCTCGCAGAACAGATGGCCGATGGGGCCGAAAGGTTCTGGAGTGGTGACAACGTACTGGAAGACGTAGCGTAGGAAGGCCTCCCACAAGGTGGACCGACGACCTTGTGAAGGCCGCAGGAACCCGTTGGATGCGAGAAGCACAGAACCGGTCGAAGTGGAGGTGCTTGGGGGAGGCCTATGTCCAGAAGTGAACGTCTTTCGGCTGAAATGATGATCTCAAACTCAACTTGACTCGGTGGAACGCAGAGCTAAAAAGCTTATAGGCGACGAGACGTTGGTAGCTACGCTTCCCAGCCTGGCTTATCGGCGTAATGTCGCTTGCCTGACGGTCTTCTATAGACTGTACTACGGAGAGTGTGCGCAGGAGCTCCACGACCTGATCCCACCATCGCCCTTTTACCACCGGACAACCAGACGTACTGCAGCGTACCATCCGCACTTGGTTGATATCCCGATGAGTCGTACTCGGCACTTCTCCTCCACTTTTATTATGCGCACAGCCAAAGTGTGGAACTCTCTGCCGGCATCTGTGTTCCCTCCCACATTTAACCCGTCTGCCTTCAAATCAAGAGTGAACAGGCATCTTCTGGGCACGCTCGTTCCATCATAGACCTCATCTATCGCTTTCCATCAGGCGTGATCGGGGTCAAGAGTGCGCCCATTTAGCAATAAAAAAAGAGCATTTATTTCAATTAAACCATTTACAGGCACTTTTGAATTATCAAGGGGTCGGTCAGTCAGAAAGATGAAGCTAGTTGCCCATTCCAAAGCGTAGGTACCTATGGAGAAGAACGGGCAAGAAACTCCATAGACACTTATAAATTATATTTTTACAAAAACATTAGTTACATCATTAATGTTGAATTTATAATTATATGTGAGAACGATGTAAAAATAAAAAGACGTACGCGTTAAAAGTGTCCAGAATACAGCAAAGTAAAAAAACAAAAATAAAATAATTAAAAATAAGCCGAGGCAGCTAAATGATGACCAGCCCCAACTGACGGCGCCCGTTCACGAACATGACGCATAGATCAGCACCATTCAGCTTAACCATTTTTAAGGGAGCTAAATGTAATGTAATCTTAATGGTTCTTACCGTTGCAGTTAAAACTTACCAGACAGGCATACCGTTTCACAATCATAATTTTAGAAGGTACAAATATAATGGTAGATTCATGTAATATTTATCTAGCCACGTGTTTAACATGTTTCATTACAAAATACATTTTTAAATGCACTTATGAAAGGTCAAGCATCCGCAGTTACGCAAACTCATTGGAGATTCAACTGATTTAACTGAATAGACATCTGTGCTGCTGGGGAGTTAGTTGCGCTACTTTTTCCCAGCGAAAGCACCAGGAGGCGATGAAGGGCGGGAGTTTTGGTGGACTGTCTTATTATAATTTTGACGTTCGAAAAGTGCTGATTCTCAGCCTAACTTGAATAAATGACTTGATTTTATAAGCTAACATATAAACTATAATAATATGTACAATTATATGAAAAAATAAACAAAATAATCATAGGTCATCAAAGAATTTGTCCGCATTGCTGTAAACAGGAACAGACAAAAGGCTGGCAGCATTGCCACGTTGTATGGCAATGCTTATTCTTTGGCCAAGAAATAGGCCAGCCCTCTTTTGATTTGATTCTTAATTGCATTTTTTGCTACCAAAAAGTTACCGACATTTCGCTAGTAATGTTATAAGTGCCATATGTAACTGGGCTGTGGAAATCAGTAACGCAGTCGCTCCATTTTGCTGCATATGCATGAAGTTTTATTTTTAACCAAGCTGATACAGACTTAGCTCTCTTAAGCTCACCAAATATGCATAAGAATACGTCTTTGAAGTGCAATATTTACAAAATAAACAGCCAATGACGTAGGTATGTTGAAAATGATGATATACAAAGCAAAACGCGTGCTCACGTAACCTATTTTAAGAACAGATATCAGTAACTATCATAATCTTTGTCAACATGCGCTCTTTTTTATATTGAAGTAGGAAAATGTCAGATAATCCTTATCGTACAACGTTCTTACATAACATGACATGTTTTACCAAATGTTGTAGGCAGAGTTCTAAGCCCCTATAGAGGTATGAGGAACAGGGTGTAAAGTTCACTCATACTCTATAGAAAAGGGAGGATCCTCCGACCAGACGGGTGTTGTGTCTGGTGGGCAACTGCCCAATGATTCATGTCGGGCCAGTTGCGCGGTAAACTCTGCTTGCGAGATGCAGGATTTGCGTGACGTCAGTATGACGCGTTGTTCGCATACATACATACATACATAATCAGCCTATAACGTTCCCACTGCTGGGACACAGGCCTCCTCTCTGTGAGAGGGAGTGGGCCGTAATCCACCACGCGGGCCCAGTGCGGGTTGGTGGATGTCGCATGTCTTCGAATTTTTTGGTTCTAGGACATGCCGGTTTCCTCACGATGTTTTCCTTCACCGTTTCGAGAGCAGTGGTGATGAAATAATTTACACAAAGTAAAGCGCCTGTCGGGGTTCGAACCTACGACCTACAAGTTGTAAGTCGCGGCTGATACCATTGGGCCATCACTGCTCTCTACTCACTGTTCTGCTCACTGTTCGCATGTGGCGTTGTAAAACTATTATAATTTTAGACTTAATTTTTTGGTGTTCAATATATTTTTTTGGTGATAATTATATTTAACCCCTTTTTTTTAACAAGTACAAACTGATTTTGAACAGGAAAATCATTAACTATTTTTGTTGCAATAAAAATAATCTAATGGCGTCTTTACGAGCAACATTGACTATCAAATCTGGAAACACGTATCCACATGATGTAACGTAGTGCTTCCGTCATGTCTGATGTAATCTTCGGGTGGCTTACAGTAGCAGCTAAAAGCAAATGCGCAGGCTATTCTAAGCCCGCGGGATAACCGAGTTAGATATCTCTGTTCGTAGATTTAATATACTTTTTTTAACAGACTTTAAAAAAGGAGGTTCTGTATTCGACCCGTATGTATGTATGTTTGTATGTCCGCGATTATCGCAAAAACTACTGAACCGATTTTGATAATTCGTTCATTAGTGTGATCTACATACTTTCAGGAAGGTTTTAGTATATAATACATTAGGTAATTATTATTATGTACGAAGTTATATGCATAAATGTACTGCATCTCCGGCATTTCTATGCGAATTTTGATGATTCTTCGAGTTGTGTCTTCAATTCTTCAATGCACTAGTGTTAATTGAATTTATGTGGGGTAGGTACAACTAAAAAGTGAAAAATAAAAACTATTTACAAAAAAAACAACCGACTTCAAAAAAAACACTACAAAGTGAAAAATAACTTTAATTTCGGAAGTCGGTGTCAAAAAACGAAAATGCGGAACCAAAGACACCGACTTCCGAAATTAAAGTTATTTTTCACTTTGTAGTGTTTTTTTTTGAAGTCGGTTGTTTTTTTTGTAAAAAAGTTTTTTAAAATAATAAATGATTTTATTTCTGTACTTAAGTAGGTTTGTACAAGCACTTTTACACGTCAATCATATTTTTTTTTTAAGCTAAATGAGGTCGGCGTTTCCTATCTGACTACTCTGGGAAGAAAGGCCGAAACAAACTCAGAGGTCACAGTCTCTTTTAAAGTCCAGACATATTTGTCAGATCATGTGAAGACCATGTAGATTCGTGTCTGAAATGGTCTTTTGAGATTTTATAATGAGCCTATAATGTTCCCACTGCAAGAGCCCAGGCCTCCTCTCCGTGAGACGTAGTTGGGCCGTAATCCGCCACGCGGGCCCAGTGCGGGTTGGTAGATGTCACACGTCTTCTATTTTTTGGTTCTAGGACATGCCGGTTTCCTCACGATGTTTTCCTTCGCCGTTTTGAGAGCAGTGGTGATGAAATCATTTACACAAAGTAAAGCGCCTGTCTGGGTTCGAACCTACGGCCTACAACTCTAAGTCGCGGCCGTTACTAATGGGCCACCACTGCTCTCTTCCTGATTCTAGAATTAAACTATTTATTTCAATTTGAAACAAAAATATTTTTTTTTACTATTTTTAACTCTACATACTTACTAAGCTTTATAAGTAGAGCAAAGCTCTTTTTTTTTTTTTGAGGGTGGGAAATCATCAAATGGCTCCTCCCGCTCTGGGTGGAGCGGAAGGGAGTGTCAGACTCTTACTGACTAAAACCCACCCATGTTCCTTCCTTAGCCCTTTATGTTCCGGGGTAGCGTTAACCCTTTCGGACGATCCCGCTGACCCGGCAGGCTTCGGCCCTGACAGGCCCCTTCCCTTGTGCTGACATCTCTTTGAGGCGCGCGTGGAACACATACGTGCCGTCCGGCACGGGCCTGGTCCTGATCGGACGTTGAGCTAGAGCAATGCTCTAAGGGGCAATTCTCGGAATTTTAAGAACGTTCACACTGATCTCAATCTGTCAAAAATACCTCTATTTTCACTATGTTTTGACATTGATTGTCGCTGAGGAGAGATTGCGAATAGATTTTGAACGTTTTTAACTATGGGAATCGGCCTTCAGGTTTAGAAATAAATGCCAAATTTAATGTTTTTCGATTTCTCCAAACTATGTAGATTTCCTCGTTGAGCGGCTTTAACCAGTTAGGCTCATCTATATAAATAAATAAAATTGGAGTGTCTGTTTGTAACATTAAAATAACCACTTTTTACTAATGCATATGGATGTATACACGGTACATATACCAAAATAACATTTTTTTTTAATTTTTGTCTGTCTGTTAGTTCCGGCTAATCTCTGAAACGGCTGGACCGATTTTGACGGGACTTTCACTCGCAGATAGCTGATGAAATAAGGAGTAACTTAGGCACCTTTTATTTTAGAAAAAGAATTGGGGTTCCGCACAAAAAAATTAAAACGTTTTCCGTCATGCGCGCGAACGAAGTCGCGGGCACAGTTAGTACGATCTATAAATATGTACCTTCACAAAAGAATCAGCCACGAACCACGCGGACAGGTCGTGGTAGACATTTTTATCTATCATTCGAATTACGAGTATCTACGTAATCTGGTTTAGTTTAATACCTTTCCAAAAAAAGGGATGATCCTGTAAGTAATGTGTCTCGCGTACCACGACTTAATATAATTTTGATTGCAATAAATACCTACAAATAAACAGTGCTTTTATCTATAACTAGCTGTGCCCCGTGGTTTCATCCGCGTAAATGTCGATCCCGTGGGAATCGTGGGAAAAAGTAGCCTATATGTTAATCCAGGGTGCCAGCTACCTCCATACAAAATTTAATCAAAATTAGTCCAGCCGTTTGAGCGTGAAGAAGTAAGTAACAAACATATAAACACACAAAATTCACACACTCACAAACTTTCGCCTTTATAATATTAGTGTGATACTAGAATAGTTTAATACGAGAAAAAAAAAACCGAGTGTGCTTATGACCACACGACTGAAGTGAAACTTCAAACGTATTTGGCTATGAGAGGAAGAGAAAAAGAAAATGTGCGCGCGCACTGCTTTCTCTTGCTTATATCCCCCACTCAAATCCCGTTCGCCTAGCCCGATCACACTTTTCGTAACGCTTACGTCACGCGTTCGCCAGCTTACTCCCCAAGTCAAGCGTGCGTAAAGAAGTTTCACTTCAAAAATTACATTACTTATGACGCTGTACTGGTGACGAGTCACGCCCCGGCCCGACAAGTCATCAACTGCCCCGAATTTTTCTCGACTAACATAACAAACGTTTCTTTCAGACTGTGAAAAATGCGCCTTATATATAATACACCCTATTTACTGGCTTAAAAAAAAGGAGGTTATCAATTCGACACGTATGTATGTAATATTATTGGAACTGCAATATATTCACATATGACAATCTATTGCGGCTTCCAAAAAAAGTTTGTCCACGCATTTCTCCGCCACTATTAATCGGATCGTGACCATTTTTTTTATTGGCTTACATTTACTTCAACTTAGGCAACTGTGCAAGTTTCATCAAAATCGATTCAGTGATTTTCAAGATATGGACTAATACGTGTAAGTGTGACGGCCTTTTTTTATTTTTTTTATGGATGGGAAATCATCAAATGACCCCTCCCGCTCTGGGTGGAGCGCAAGGGAGTGTCAGACTCTTACTGACTAAAGGCTCGTACACACAGGCGCGACGCGACAGTGCGACGCGATTCTGCGATATATATCCGTAGAACAATTCCTATGGAAACGCGCGCGACACTTCACACAGGAGCGACTTGTCGCGCCGCTACACGATCGCGGCGCGTCGAGCAGCGCGACACCAAGAGGAAATTTGTATGGCGTCGCGGCGAATCGCAGCCGCGGCCGCGATTCGCCCGCGATTCGCCGCGAAATCGCCGCGACGCCATACAAAATGAACATTTAGTATGGTGTCGCGGCGAATTCGCGGCGAATCGCTGCCGCGGCCGCGACGCGACACGGAGAGGGTATAAATGCCAGAGCAATCCAAGCTGAGCTCAGTACTAGACGATCTTCGTCAGAGGACGAAGGCAGGTCTGTGCGTGTTTGCCCAGCGGGGGTAGGTTAGGTTGGGTTATGTCGGCCGACATAACCCACTAACCTAAGTAGCAAACACGCATTGCTGAGCGTGGGGTCCCAGGTTCGATTCTCCGGTCGGCTGACATAATTATTACAAATCATTATTACTATAAATGTTGTTACTTATATTTTTATTGTAGTTACGTATAATATTGCGGGACAACTAAATAAAGTGACTAGTTAAACAATCGTGTAAATATCTGTGATTTAAAAGTGAACAGTGAACTGATAAAGACAGTACATAGTGTTAGTGATAGTTAGTATATAAGGTTTGTAGTCTTATATTCTTAGTTAAGTTTCTTATCAGAATATTACATGTTTCTTATAGGATTTATAGTATTAAAGCTAATTTGGCCTTGTATTGATAGTTTGTTTTACTCTCATAGTACTTAGAAGTAGGAAGTTAAATTTATGATGACTGATAATTTTATGTCATGTTTTCCTATATGTTATATTTTTTCGTATAGATTATAACTCGTAGATTCCAAAAACATATAATTTATAATATGTTACCATTTAAAAACATAGTAAAAAACGCAAATAATGTCACGCGGCTCGCATTACGGTAAAATTTCGTTGTACTTAAGCCTACTGTGCCAAAATCGACTGTTCTTATTGGTCAAAATTCTCGTACTATGGTTGGTTGACCAATCAGAGGGCCTACATTTTCTTAGCAAAAATCGTATAAAAGAAGGCTCGGTTTTCGGGTTCGACACTCAAGCCCGGTTAAGCAGACGACAACCTCATAGGTTGCGAGATGAAATTTTTAAAATTAAAAAAACGGGTTCGACACAGTCGGCGAGCAGCAGCCATAGAAGAATCTGAAAGAAGAAAATAAAGAAGAACTACCAAGAATCAAGAAGCCTTTTGTTCCCCACCAACCCCAGCAAACAAATGTGCACCCTGCACATATAATTTTCTTATTATTATACAACTATTTCATGCATCAGTGTTTTTATTTCATGGATTCAAGGATTTTCGAATAAATATGGATCATATCGATAAAAAAAATTGATGATACGAATCGATATGTAGGTGTAAGTACCTAGGTACATATCGATTCGTATCATCAATTTTTTTTCCGCTGCGGGTTTTTACGTCCGTGCCGACGGCTTAGTTTTATTTAAAGTTTTAACTTTGGAATACAAAATAAAATAGAATCATAAGCAAAATAATAACCATTGCAATGTCTCTCATTGTTTTACGGTATAGATTAGAATGTTTGATGAAATTTTGAAACTAAACCACCAACCAACCAACCATTACAAACTGAAAAAGTCCTTGCAAATATCAATCATTCTAATTTATACCTTATTGCAATGAGATAAGACTTATATTTGAATGACTCACTAATGGCATCGGCGGCGCGCGCGCGGCGCGGTCAAATCAATTTCACGTCAAGACTCACTTTCGAGCTTCAGACTACCCGTAACGACTGTCAAAGATCTACGAATGACAGCCGAGACCTCTTTCTGAGCAGAGGTGTCTCGGTATGATAAGGATGGTCACCCATCCACGGGCCGACCTCGGTAAACGTTGCTTAACCTTGAATATCGACCCGTACCGCTGATATTACTTAGCCACGAGCCCCTTTACGGCTATGTATACCCACCTAACCTACGATTACCTACCTACGGTACCGATTTCAGATTTTGATCATGGTAGGTAATCTAAAGATGTAAGTAGGAACTTACTCGTTGATTGTAGTTCCGTTGCAATTTGCCTCCATAGCCTGTCTTTTGCTCTGTTATCTTTGTAGGAAGCACACCTCACATCATAATGTACAGGCCTCGCCTGCACTAAAGAAATTAACAATTCAACGTTCATGTTTAGCTCTTTATAGACCTTAGACTTAGGTACGTAATCGGAAAATCGAAACCCTTATAAAATCGTAATCGTTATTATTGACGTAGGTAGGTAAGTAAAGGCCATAATTTTGTGAAACAACCCTTTTTTTTTACCCGACTACGGAGGGTATATGATATTTTTTGGTCACGAAACAACCCGCCCTAATACAGCAAAGATAATGAAATTAAAATAAAAACTTCGTATTGCTTTCGCTGGGAAGAAGTGGCGCAACAAACTCCCCAGCAGCACAGCTGTCTGTTCAGCTTCAGTTAAAAAATACTTGATCCTATACAATACTAGATAATTATGTAAAGTAATTAACATTACGAGACACAGAACATTACATTAAATTATTTGCCATAAAATATGTCAGCGTGTCATATTAACCTACGAACAATTTCAACGCAGGGTGGTTCGGAATCATGTACTGAATACATGGTGTTATTTATTTTGGCATCCTATTTTTATTCTAGCTTTATTTATGTAGCCAGCACATCAAGCACCTAAAATCTGTTAAAGAAGAACGGTCATTTGTGACTCAGACCCGACACGAAAGAGACATATCTCAGTTTTTTTGTTATTTTAAATATAGCTAAAATATATATTTATTATATTCCAAATCAATGGCTAACACCAAAATATTGCCTTGTGTTTTTGTTCAGGCGATATACAATTTTCTTTTAATACCTATTTACCTACAAAATTCGTAATTGTATGTAGGTAATTCAATGACGATACAACAATTTAGAAAAAAACAACCGACTTAAAAAAAAAACACTACAAAGTGATAAATAACTTTAATTTCGGAAGACGGTGTCGTTGGTTCCGCATTTTCGTTTTTAGACACCGACTTCCGAAATTAATGTTATGTATCACTTTGTAGTGTTTTTTTTTTTCAAGTTGGTTGTTTTTTTGTAAAAAAGTTTTTACTTTTTAGTTGTACCTACCCCACACAAATCCAATTAACACTAGTGCATTGAAGAATGCATATAACTTCTTACATAAGAATAATTACCTGATGCATTATACAGGGTGACTGGAAATTAGTGGCGGAGCCGTTAAGGGGAGGTAGTCTAGGGTTTTTCCGACAGATATCACTATGAGACCTACCGTCCTTACTTAACCCTTTCCAAGATATTCCTACTTAAAGAGATAGTAATAAATCCTAAAAAAAAGTGATTTTGGCCTACTTTTTTTTGTTTTGCAACAAAGATATTCTAAATAAGTAATATTAATTGTAAAATTTCCGCTACTGTCATTATTTTATGCAAAAACTGCTAAACAAAAAGTAGGAATATCTTGGAAAGGGTTAAGTAAGGACGGTAGGTCTCATAGTGATATCTGTCGGAATAACCCTAGACTACCTCCCCTTAACGGCTCCGCCACTAATTTCCAGTCACCCTGTATACTAAAACCTTCCTGAAAGTATGTAGATTACATGAGTGAAAGAATGATCAAAATTGATTCATTAGTTTTTGAGAAAATCGCAGACATACAAACATAGGTACATACGGGTCGAATACAGAACCTCCTTTTTTGAAGTCGTTTAAAAAACGCACAGATCTCAACACATCAAGCCAATTTTATGTTATATTTTTTTAATGACATCTCGCAGTTTAACTTTGTAGGTTATCGTCTGCTTAACCGGGCTTGCCTGTGGATGCCTCAATAAATTAAGCCTCCAGCTGTCTATTTTTGTATTTTTATCTAAATTGGCGTCATTTTAAATGGATATAATTTCTATTCATTAAAAAAAATATATTTTGCCTTACCAAAATCAAATGGCAATATATGTGTGATAGCCACTGATATTCAGAATAGTGTTAATTTATTTCTGTTATATTTAATATAACAATATAACTGAGATGCGTTCCTTTTGTGTCGGGCCTGGGTAAATTTTCTATGGGACGTGACCCTTCTTCTTTCTTCAATATATTTTCAACTTTATCGCTACAATCTAAGGTTCAAGGTTTATTGGGAAAATTTGACAGTTTCGGGTAGCTTGATGTGCTGGCGTTGCAAATAAATTAAAATGAATGTTTTATGTTATAATTTGATTGAACTATCCTTTTCCACTTAACCTTTCGTATGCCGGAACGTAGATCCACGCGAGACACAATGGCTTTTTAATTGTGTCTGTAATTACGGCATTCAACCGGTTAATTGATGCATCAAACAATTTACTGCCCACCACAATATCTAATTGAATCGAGCGATTTATTTATTGTTTTCAGCGTAACTGCACAGCCCTACATGATCTAATTCAGTAGTGGTTCCACTATAATTCGCTAGATGGCACTGATTTAGGCAATCTCTTGAGATAATTCAGATTACCTACAGTAAATAATTTTATTCAAAGACGTGTTTATTTATGTTAAATTCAATACTTTTTGTTTAAATGCCTGTATTTTATGAAAATTAATGCTTAAAAACTTAATAAAATTAATTCAAATGCGTGTTACGGGCGCGTACCTACCTACGTGGTTCGGCATGGTGGCTTCTCTTTGAAACAGCGAATACAGCGCTTTTCTTTTGCATTATTTTATAGAATATAATGCTTTTGACAGGTTTCAATGATTACAAAGAACAAAATACAAACATTCGAGTCTGCAGGAAGTTTAGTTGTTCAATCATTTAGTTGGTGCTTCAATATTACAGTCAGCGGACTTTAAGACATCTGAAATTGTTCAATGCAAATATTGTTTGTTACTTTTTTTTTTATTAGGTAACAAACAAATTACTTAACAAATTATTATCACTAATAATATCTACTTAACTCTAAATGGGCGGGCGACGCAAGTTGCAACGATCTGCGTTCGTCGTACCTACTTTTAGCGGACGCGGTCTGTTGAGAGCGGGCGCCCGATTCATTGTAAGAGAGCGCTTGGGTAGGCTCCGCTAGGAGTCGAGTGTATGATATCAGCTCTGCGGCTGTGCGTGAGTCAGTTCGAGGTCAACGTCTGTATTCGAACGGCTGTGATACATTTACCTACAACGTACAACATTGCAGCTTCCACAGGACCTCACGAGCAGTTGCACTTGCGACCACTACACCAACGACGCAGTCTGTTAGTAGGTATAACACTACTGTATTTATAATTAGATCACTCATTCATTACGACATAATAAGTTATAATTGATTATTTCTTAAACATACACACATACATAACATCACGCCTGTAATCCCCAAAAGGTTAGTAGGTACACCCACATTTCGCCAGTTATGCTTAAACATAGGTATTGAGCATAATTTTACTAGAGAAGAAGTCACGTAGATACCTACCGAATTGGTTTGATAAGTAGGCAAATTAGAAGTAAGTAGGTACCTACTTAAGTTAGTTCCAATTTAAGTACTCCTATGTTGTTTTCAACTTTACGAATGTGTAAATTAGGATGATTTTAATATGGTAAGTAAGTACCTACCTTTTCATAAAGGCCACACAAATGTGTTGCATCCGAAAGTACGCATTACCTACTAAGTATACATTAAAGTTATTTTTCCGAAATCACATAAATCTGAAACCAAAAAGTCCGTAAAAATAAATCTTAAAAATGTTATTTATTTATTTATTTTTATTTATTTTATTATTTATGTACACACAGTGAAATACATAAGGATATGTCATAATTACAATTTGAGTACAAAGGTACTGCTTATTTCTTAAGAAATTTCTTCCAGCAGACCTGCGAAAGGAAAAGTAAAAGAAGTTAATGTAGACAATACCTAAATAATTAAAAAATCTTGGTTAGTAAATAAATACTTCGTAAAAGTAGGTACGTCCGAATTCACCAGTGTCTTCGTTCGTGCTTGTGGACGACACAAGCGTCCGTCTAGCACTATTATATATTATGTGCTTGTGTGTCAAGCTTAGGTACCTACTTAGGTTAGGTTGGGTTATGTCGGCCGACATAACCCAACCTAACCTACCCCCGCTGGGCAAACACGCACAGACCTGCCTTCGTCCTCTGACGAAGATCGTCTAGTACTGAGCTCAGCTTGGATTGCTCTGGTATTTATACACTCTCCATGTCGCGTCGCGGCCGCGGCAGCGATTCGCCGCGAATTCGCCGCGACACCATACTAAATGTCCATTTTGTATGGCGTCGCGGCGATTTCGCGGCGAATCGCTGTCGCGGCCGCGATTCGCGTCGCGCTGGTGTGAAAGGTGTTGCGTCGCAATAGTATCGCAGAATCGCCAAGCGACACGTCGCGCTACAAGTCGCGCCTGTGTGTACGAGCCTTAAAACCCATCCGTGTTCCTTCCTTAGCCCTTTATGTTCCGGGGTAGCGGTAACCCTTTCGGACAATCCGACGGCCTGGCTTATTGATTCGAGCTACGGGTGTAGTGTAGTGCAATATTTACAACAAAACTATTACCTACTTATTACAAAAAATATTCCAGTTTTTACTTAAAACTAAAAATTACTAAATAAAAAAGTAATTTTCAAAAATTAAATCGACTTCAAAAAGAAATTAACCCAAAATCATGAAATAACTTTAATTTCGGAAGTCGGTGGCAAAAAACTAAAACCAAAATACAGATTCCAAGACACCGACTCAGCCCCGACTCAGCCCCGCCTTTTTCTCGACTTACCTACGTAACAAACGATTCTTTCAGACTGTGAAAAATGCGACACACCCTTTTAGTACAAGTACTATACTATAAATTCTTCAGTTCATACTTTTTTAATGAGTTGTAATGTTTTTGGCAGCTACATGGATTCCTCGTGCCGAGTAATTCAAATAATGTTACGTCTTCATAAAATACTACTGTACTGGCTGCCAAATATGTGTTGAAAGGCAGTTTTTTTTTTGTCATTACTGTTGAAAGAATTATATTCTCTAATATTTGTACAAATCATTTTATTGGTATTCAACATAGTAGAATAGTAATTGTAACTCAAGAACACTTTCGTCAATTCTATTCTATTTTTAATTAATAAAGCCGATGTCGACTATTCCACAGAACTGAGGGGCAATTCTCGTAATTTTAAGAACGTTCACAGTCTGATCTCAGTCTCAATCTGTCAAAAATACTTCACCTACTTTTTGACAAGTTTTTGACATTTGTTTGTCGCCAAGATGAGACTGCGACTAGATTTTGAACGTTTTAAATTACGAGGATTGGCTTTCTGTTCTGTAGAGTATTCTGCCAATGTCAAAAGTGAATTGGAAAAGCAAGGGCATTTTGGGTAGAGGTAGCTGATAACTTTTTATCCCGACATTCCCACGTGATCGAAACTTTTGCGGGTGAAACCGCGGGGCGCAGCGATTTAAAAGATAAAACGATATAAAATCTACGATGCTACAGTTCTTGTGGGGTTAGCACTGGACTGAATCAAACGTCTCTAGCTGAGAATGCAGGACCGCTTTTCCCGCCCTTTTTCTTTAAAAGTCATCTATGGGTTGCCACAACTCAGAAGCATAAAATGTTTAAAAATGACAATGTTGCAACCCACAAATAATATTAGTTAAATACTCCATTATGGTCTTTGCCAGCAATATACGAATGGGAGATTTTCAGTGACAAATGTAACTGTTTACCGATTTGAAGACACACTGTTTTTAAGGCCAAATGTAAACACCGTAAAACGGTCAGTTTTTTGTCGCACAGTTAGGCGTATTGGTACACTAGCTGCGCCCCGCGGTTTCACCCGCATAAGTCTCGATCCCGTGGGAATATCGGGATACAAAGTATCCTGTGTCCTTTCCCGGGACTCAAACTATCTCTATACCAATTTTCGTCTAAATCGGTTTAGCGGTTTAGGCGTGAAAAGGTAACATACAGACAGACAGAGTTACTTTCGAATTTATAATATTAGTAAGTAAGTAAGTATGGATATAAATTTTCTTCAAACAGTTCCATATTGACAGACGATTACTTACAATGTACAGACGCCAGCACATCAACCTACCCGAAACTGTCAGATTTTCCCAATCAACTTTGAACCTTATGCTTTAGTGATAAAGTTGAAAATCTATTAAAGAAATTTGACAGATTGTAGTAGGTTGATGTGCTGGCGTCTGTACATGGTAACGCGATTTTGAAGCGATAATAGCTAATCCTTCGCCGTATTGTGACAAATGCTGATGACGAGGTGTTTGCGAGTACCTAGTCATCCTTATCATGTCTCTAACGAAATACTCCGAATATTTTTTTTTTTTAAAGTCCGTTGTCTTTTTTGTAAAAAAAAAAATATTTTTCACTTTTTAGTTGTACCTACCCCAAACAAATTCAATTACCACTAGTGCATTGAAGAATTGAAGACACGACTCGAAGAATCATCAAAATTCCCATAGAAATGCCGGAGATGCAGTACATTTATGCATATAACTTCGTACATAAGAATAATTACCTAATGCATTATATACTAAAACCTTCCTGAAAGTATGCAGATCACACTTATGAAAGAATTATTAAAATCGGTTTAGTAGTTTTTGAGATAATCGCGGACATAAAACATACATACATACATACGGGTCGAATACAGGACCTCCTTTTTTAAAGTCGGTTAAAAACTAAATAATGATTGCTTTTTCCCTAGACATAGGCTGTCACACCCAGGGTGGAAAGTTTTGACTGTCTTTTACGACAAATAGCAGTACCAGAGGCATTGCTAATGCGATTCTACTGTTCTTACAGAGAGATAGTGTGTCGAGTCGAATGGAATCCTAACTTCCTAACTATCTATACTAAAATAATTTTTATTTCACCAAAAATTAAAAATTGACATAATATAAGCTAAAATTTAAAATATAATACGCGACTGTTTCCGGGGGCCCATTATTGAGTGTGCAAGTCACCCCCTGCTATTTTATCCGTGTATATATAAAACATTGATTAGGCAGGGGTCATAGTTCTTCCATAGTTCTTGGTAACCAGTCCACTTTTTATTTTTCCATACCCTGCAATAGTCCTACACCAACCGGGGGTTGTCCTTGGGTGCACTTGCATAGTGCATACAGGGATAATCGTCGGTTGGTGCCACATTTCATTAAAATTTCCTAAGGGGCCTCTGCGGGTTGGCTTCGGTCCCTCGTACGCCTTCCAAAGGACCGGGACCCCATGGTCCCGAGATATGTAAAATGTACAATTATATGAAAAAATAAACAATCATTATAGGGCATCAAAGAATTCATCTGCATCGCTGTCAACAGGAACAGTGCCCAAAAGGCTGGCAGCATTGCCACGTTGTATGGCAATGCTAATTCTTTGGCCAAGAAATAGGCCAGCCCTCTGGTCACGTGAAGAGTCGACTAACCGCTTGGCGATATCCCGAAATACTAAGTGGGCACTTGGACCCCATGGCCCTAGTGTTTCAACCCCAAATGGCTCGAACATATAACTCCCAATCAGGTTGCAATATTTTCGCCGTTTGAGGTTTTCTGCACCTGCAGCAGCCGCCCCAGCACAGCCCACCGTGCTAGGAAGATGGGATGGCGCAAGGGTGTCGCCACATGTTGCATCCCACACCAAAGGTCTGCCTAACTTCCAGGGCATTATGGTCATTCCGTCTGGCCTCTTTCCATCGTCGCGTGCCAGGCCGTTGGGTTCTAAAACAGCTGGCACCCCGGCGGTGACAAGGGCACGACGGATGATGTCATTAATGCTGGCGTGCCGTGCTATCCGGCCTGCGCTCCTACTGCAGGATAGGCCATGGTGTCCAAGGCAGTCGACAGCTTCACCGCACTGACAGCGATGCGGAGCCCCGCAAGGAGCGCCCAAACGCAGGCAGGTAGCGAGCCGAAAGGTAGTGTCACCCAGCATAGTGCCTATGTTGGGTGACGGGAGTGCTTGAAGCCACAGCCCCGACTCCCACTCACCCACAGCCAGCAGGCGGGCACGCTCAGCAGAATTGGTGGACGTATTGATAAGATTATTCCGTACCAACCTGCAGAGCGGCTCATCCCACTGTCTCTGGGAAGATGGGTTTACGGGCCGATCTGTATCCGGGCAAGCCGCTTTCCAGGCGTTCACCGCGTCGGTCAAGCACGGCACTTCACAGTCAAACAGGCAGGGAGCTAAAATTTACTATCTATACTAATATTATAAATTCGAAAGTAACTCTGTCTGTCTGTCTGCTGTATGTTACCTTTTCACGCCTAAGCCACGGAACGGATTTAGATGAATTTGGCAGAGAGGTAGATTGCAACACCGGGGAAGGATATAGGATAGTTTTTATCCCAGAAATCATCCTTTAAGGGGGTGAAAAGGGGGGTGGAAGTTTGTATGGGTAATCAATAACCGATTTAGATGGAATTTGGTATGGAGATAGTTTGAATTGTGGGGAAGGATATAGAATAGTTTTTATCCCTGAAATTATCCCTAAAGTGTGCCTAAAGGGTGAAAAAGGGGGGTGGAGATTTGTGAAGGGAATTAATAAAAAAGGACTATTAATACTTTTATTGCGAGTGAAACCGCGGGGCACAGCTAGTAATATTATAAATGCGAAAGTATTTATACAGGGTGTTACAGAAAGGGTATATCAATACAAACGGGTTGAAGAGTGTATCTGGTCTAGAATCTCTGTACAAAATTTCAGCTCAAAAGCAGTAACTTTGAAAATGCTTAATATTTTTTTATTTCGATAGTTTATTAAATTGAAATCATAACAAACGTGTCAACGCACTACGAGGGCCATTATCCATTACCTGTAGTGTGTCTGTGCGCCTAGTACACCACGCCGCCGCGCGCCAGCGCCGTGATGTCGAAATAAAAAAATATTAAGCATTTTCAAAGTTAATTCTTTTGAGCTGAAATTTTGTACAGAAATTCTAGACCAGATACACTCTTCAACCCGTTTGTATTGATATACCCTTTCCGTAACACCCTGTATTATATTATTATTATAGTATTGCATTTTTATTTAGATTTACATGTTTCGCTGACCCCAAATAAATTGGGATCAGGGCAGGAGAACGGTGATGACTGGTATTCAGCTGCATCAAGTTAGAATGGTAGCATAGTTGGGAAAAGGCTAGGCAGATGATGACGTTACGGGGCGGTGGGACCCGCTGAGGAACAGCCGGTCGAGGCCTGTTGCGGGAGCGGTGAATGCTTATGCGAATCCCGCATCCCCGGCCATAGGTAGAGGCGGAACACCGCGGTGGTTTTAGCCGGTAAGAGTCCGGCATGCCCCTCTGTCACCCCCACGATGGAGGAAGTCCAGGAGGATTTCCACCGTGCACCAAAAAACAAAAGGCAAATGATGACGTTGAGTCAGTTAAGTACGTTTTTTTCTACGTCACACTATCTACAACACATAACACGTCAAAATGACGTATGTTCGATACGTTTTCGCGCACCTATTTTAACAACAACCTTATCGATAATAATGGACGTCTTAATCTGTGTGTGAAACGTCACGTCAGTCACGCATTTTTTGCGTTTCATTCAGGCGTTCGTATTATCTATGGTATGTTACATGTCTTATTGCGTAACTCATTTACTATAGCTATGTACTCAACTGTTGTGTGCTGTGTGTGTGTTGTTTGTGTCTTTTAGTCTGTGCTAAATAAATGTATTTTCGTTTTTTTTTCTGGGTATTTTTTTTTTTTTTTTGATAATTGAGGTTTAGGGTACCGTACTAAAACGAATGAATTCATTCGGGATTTTACGTGAAAATCCCGAAAATTTGGTTATTGCAAGTTTAGTTAAAAATAGCCTTTACCCATCTTAAATAAAGCTTATTTTCAACTTATTTAAGATTTTTCCCGAATTCCGGCAAAAAAAAAATGTTGTCGTAAGGAAGTCTCCACTTTCTGTCTCTGTTCTTCGAAGTTTAGGTAAATATACTCAGCCTATTCCGATCACTGATTATAATAGATGTCACGTTTAAATGGAAGTTTATCGCTGAGCGAGTTCAAGTGTCAACTAACTAAAGGATTTGCGTTTTTAATTGTGATTTTAGACGAGGAAATAATATTTATCTACAGGGTGTTACGGAAAGGGTATATCAATACAAACGGGTTGAAGAGTGTATCTGGTCTAGAATCTCTGTACAAAATTTCAGCTCAAAAGCATTAACTTTGAAAATGCTTAATATTTTTTTATTGCGACATCACGGCGCTGCACTGGCGCGCGGCGGCGTGATGTGCGTGTACTAGGCGCACAGACACACTACAGATAATGGATAATGACTATAGATGCTGGCGGGAAAAATTCCGAATCATTCCCGTCGAATACTTCGGAAGTATTCCGAAATATTCCGAAAGTTTGGGAATATTTCCCAATTATTCGGGCGAAATATTCGGCGGAAACATTCGATTGCGGGGTACGAATCTTTCTCGCGGGGGGAAAACATCTCCAGGGAGCATCTCCCCTCTTACCGCACCTCGCACCGCCATCGCCTGCACGCAAGACCCGTGCAGCCGGGCGCGCGCGGCACGCACGACTCGTGCTGTCGGGCGCGCACAGAAGGGTAGCGCGGCGGCGATCGACGAGCGATGCAAAATACGATTTTCAGGAAAAAAAAATAAAAATCATAATTAAATTCATTTTGAATAATTCTGATTTAAAGAAACTTTCCCAGAAGTATTCCGGAATTATTCAGAATTTTTCAGAAGTTTTGCAACTATAATAATGACCCTCGTAGTGCGGTGACACGTTTGTTATGATTTCAATTTAATTACCTATCGAAATAAAAAAATATTAAGCATTTTCAAAGTTACTGCTTTTGAGCTGAAATTTTGTAAAGAGATTCTAGACCAGATACACTCTTCAACCCGTTTGTATTGATATACCCTTTCTGTAACACCCTGTATAAGTACTAGTAATAAAGCTGTAGTTTGTTTGTTTGAACGCGCTAATCTCGGGAACTACCAGTCGGATTTGAAAAATTATTTTTGCATTTGATAGCCCAATTCTCGAGGAAGGCTATAGGGTATTTAACATCACGCTAGAGCCCTTAGGAGCCGAGCAAAAACAAAAAGAAACAACGCTGAGCGAAAGAGCTTCTGGAGGGAGGTGGGCTGGTTGGAATAACCACCGACGGCCGCCATGGCTCACGCACAATGGTACATTTGAAGGACTTAGTGCGGAAACCAAATCCATAACATAGAACATAGAACGCTGAGTGAAAATGAAGTAAGTAAGTAAGCGCGGGCGATGCGATACGACGGAGTGGGAGAACAAGAAATTACACGAGGACGAAGTCGCATTTTCGGGTGCGCCAAAGTTCACCTAAATTTTCAACTCCGATAATTGGAAATCCGAAAATGTTCTTCCTAACATTTTTCATCCTAACAATCACAATTCCTAACTACTCTGTCTCTAATGTTCATAATTCCGAAGCATTCAACTTCATAATGTAACTAGCAATAAACATCTATTATACTTTTATTTGTTTTCCTATATTTTCTCAACATAACCATCTTTTACACTATTATTAAAAGTCATATCTTTTTCGTTTAGATGTCCCGCTCCAGTCATTCAGTCAAGTTCCAGAACCGAATCGGTCCTATAGTTATTGGTTTAGGTACGGTTAAAACTGCGGTATAAACTCCCAGGCCATGAAAATATTATGGTAATTATGTTTAGGGATAAAAGCGTTTTGATAAAAAACAGTAGGAGTTAAATATATTTACAGTAATGATATTATTAATTACAATTTTCGGAAACATGAGTGTTATAAACATCGCCGGTAGCACTACAAATAGTATGAATGAAAACTTTAGGATGAAAAATTTTTAGGAAGAGTGATCATTCGGATTACAAATCATTAGGAAGAACAATTTCGGGTAAAGAACTTTAGGTGAGCCAATATGGTCATTTTCTTACATATACAGCAGCATAGCGATAATGAGACAAAAAATGTCTATCGCATCGTATGTTTCCCGTCCGTCCGTTGATAAGATACGACGAGTGTCTGGCTTTTCACGTGTTGTTGGCGTGCTGATAAGGACAGGTCGAGACGTGGTAACGGAATGATATATTAGGAAACTAAACCCCTTATCAAATATTTGAATCAGGTTATTCCGTGACGTGTTTTTGTTACTTCTTGGCGAGATTCGATTGTTGAAGGTGGCATTAGTCGTTTTGGAGTATTCCTGTTTGAGCACCTATTTTCAGAGCCCCTTTTTTTAGAGCACCAAAGGTATTCCCATTAGAGCACCAATCAATATTTTACCGTGGTCCATGCGTTTTACTCCACTGTTTGACATTGTGCATCTAAACTTAAACATGATATCGTTTAGTCTTATTATTAAATTTTGTCTTTACTGAAACAGAATAGTAAAATAAAAAGCCATTAAAAAGTTATGAGCCAACAAAGATTCGTTTTTCTTGCAATTTTTAACGTAACTTTGGGTGTAAATAAGTAATAAAAGACCTGGAAAATCTTTAAAACAAAGTCGGTACCGACAAAGCTTAGTTATCGAAGAGTTCAATAAACTTTATTTGTTATTGATTAATAGAGTGGTTTTTTTCCTACAACTCAAATTTTCCAAAGGACTTTTCGCGTTTTTGAAGTGAAACTTCTTTACGCACGCTTGACTTGGGGAGTAAGCTGGCGAACGCGTAACGTAAGCGTTACGAAGTGTGATCGGGCGAGGCGAACGGGAGTTGAGTGGGGGATACGAGCAAGAGAAAGCAGTGCGCGACTGCGCGCACACATTTTCTTTCTCTCTTCCTCTCATAGCCAAATACGTTTGAAGTTTCACTTCAGTCGTGTGGTCATAAGCACACTCGGCTTTTTTTTAAGCGCCTGTCAGTTCGGAACGGTGTTTGCGTGCGTGAAGACTATTATATACCTATCTACTTCATATTAATCAGACGACCATTTAAACATTTCCTGTTAAGTAAGATGATATATTATTTGTTACGACTTACAACTAAATCAAGTAGTCAGACCGGTTTTCTGAGGTTAGAATCGCTGACATACTACCCGCACTTCCGTTTGCCCGTGATATTTGCACGACAGTTGAATTTATTCATAAAATTATGCACTGTCTTAGTAGAGTGCTATATTGTGGCTATATTTAGAATAGATAAAAAAAACCGGCCAAGTGCGAGTCGGACTCGCCCATGAAGGGTTCCGTAGCAGCAAGTAACATAATATAAAAGTTCTTGTAGTTCGTTGTAACTTTGTGAAAGGTAAATTGCGGTTTTCGATTTATGACGTATTAAAATTAAAGTCGGTTAAAAAAACTACTTACTAGATCTCGTTCAAACCAATTTTCGGTTGAAGTTTACATGGTAATGTACATTACATATATTTTTTTAATTTTATCATTCTCTTATTTTAGAAGTTAGAGGGGACACACATTTTACCACTTTGGAAGTGTCTCTCGCGCAAACTATTCAGTTCAGAAAAAAATGATATTAGAAACCTCAATATCATTTTTGAAGACCTATCCATAGATACCCCACACGTACAGGTTTGATGAAAAAAAATTTTTGGAGTTTCAGTTGTAAGTATGGGGAACCCCAAAATTTATTGTTTTTTTTCTATTTTTGTGTGAAAATCTTACTGCGGTTCACAGAATACATCTACTTACCAAGTTTCAACAGTATAGTTCTTATAGTTTCGGAAAAAAGTGGCTGTGACATACGGACGGACGAACAGACAGACATGACGAATCCATAAGGGTTCCGTTTTTTGCCATTTGGCTACGGAACCCTAAAAAACAACCAACTAAAAAAAAACACTACAAAGTGATAAATAAATAACTTTAATTTCGGGAGTCTAGTCAGTGTCGTTGGTTCCGCATTTTTGTTTTTTGAAACCGACTTCCGAAATTAAAGTTATTTATCACTTTAGAGTGTTTTTTTTTTAAATCGATTGTTTTTATTTTTAACCGACTTCAAAAAAGGAGGTTCTGTATTCGACCCGTGTGTATGTACCTATGTTGGTATGTCCGCGATTTTCTCAAAAACTAATGAACCAATTTTGATAATTCTTTCTCTAATATGATCTACATACTTTCAGGAAGGTTTTAGTATACATATAATACATTAGGTAATTATTCTTATGTACGAATTTATATGCCTAAATGTACTGCATCTCCGGCATTTCTATGCGAATTTTGATGGTTCTTCTAGTCGGTGTCTTCAATTCTTCAATGCACTAGTGTTAATTGAATTTTTCTGGGATAGGTACCACTAAAAACTGAATGATAAACACATTACCACTCCTTTGCGTCGCGCAGTCGGGTAAAAATAAAAACTTTTTTTACAAATAAAACAACCGATTTCAAAAAAAATCCATCGGTTTCTAACTAAACTTCAACTATATCCGACGATCCTGCATACTTATCTCTTTTGTTGACTTATACATTACGAACTACTTAAACACAATAGGTACCTACTCAACTATCATTAATTAAACAACAAAGTATCTAAATTAATTAGCTAACTAGGTACATTATTAGTCTAATAAGATATATTTTACGTAGTTGGTCCCAATACGAGAGAGAATTATCAATATGGGTCATCATCTGCCTAACCTTTTCACAACAATGTAGGGATCGGCTTCCAGTCTAACCGGATGCAGCTGAATACCAGTGTTTTACATGGAGTGACTGCCTATCTGACCTCCACAAGCCAGTTACTGGGTAATACGATACCCCTCGATAAGACTGGTTGTCCGACTTTCGGGCTTCTGACGACCCGTAACGACTGTCAAAGATCCATGAATGACAGCCGGAACCAACGGCTTAACGTGCTTTCTGAGGCACGGAGGGGTCTTGGTGGCGTGCATTGCATATAGGCATATAAGCAGTGCCTACCTCGATATATAAACATAAGCCTGTTAGTTACATTTTAGTGTGTGCGCCCCATTAAGAAACTCACAAAATTATCATACCCAACAAAAAACAAAATCTTCATACAAACACGCGCGGCAGTAGGCAGTCGCCTGACGGCCTACTAGGCTCCCGTACTATTCGCACATTGTCATTAATGCGACAAAATTAAAAATACGTACGTCTCCCGCGTAATACCATGACGTTCGTCCTTCGCAATTTATCACCCTTTAGTAGGCGTGCCTACTCAAATAACCACACTTTTGACCTTAATTTTTTTTTCTGATAAGTGACCGTTTGCCTAGACTAGACCCGGCCTAGTACCTACCTATTCTGAAAACCAATGCACGCCACTGGGTCTTGGTATGTGAAGATGGTCAGAATCATTATCAATATGAGTCAGCAACCATAAACATTCAACAATTGACTGATAAAGTGAAAAAATATACCACCAATCTATTATCTATAGAATGTACAAATATGACATTATCAGCATTTAAAAATTAAAATAAATAGCGTGATACGATAAGCGGGGTGAACGGACTCGTTATCGGGATTACGCGTTTAAATTTCGAATGTCAAGGCCTTTTTATTCATAATTTAAAATAATTATTCTATTTTATGATAATAGTTGTTTTTCTTGTCTATGATGACTAGGGAAAAGTTTTGCCGTTGCCCAAATTTTTATCTGACTGTTGCGAAGCGAAAATGTGAAGGTTATGTATGTAACCCGTAAGTACTTTTTCGCGTATGCTGCCTCGTTGGTGTAGTGGTCGCAAACGTTACTGCACAGCATGAGATGCAGGGTTCGATTCCCAGGTCGAGCAAAGTGTTAATTGGGTTTTTCATCAGGAATCTCCCAGGAGTAGTCCGGACTCTGGATTTGTGACTGGTTGATGAGACGGGTAAATTCCACTGCGCTCCAAAATAAAATAAGTAGAATCAGCATAAAAGGCAAACATAAGTTGTTTGTTATACTTACAAAAATATAAATATCGGTAGAATTTTTTTACCGCCTTGCCCGCGGTCTTTGACGATATATCTAAAATTTTGTACGAAAGCTAAGTATAAAACTTATGTCGTTGAAATTGAAATAAAATAAGCTAATTGAATATGTACAATCATCATCATCATCATCAGCCTATAATGTTCCCACTGATGGGACACAGGCCTCCTCTCTGTGAGAGGGAGTGGGCCGTAATCCACCACGCGGGCCCAGTGCGGGTTGGTAGATGTCACATGTCTTTGAATTTTTGGTTCTAGAACATGCCGGTTTCCTCACGATGTTTTCCTTCACCGTTTTTTGAGAGCAGTGGTGGAAAGACTAGCTGCGCCCCGCGGTTTCACCCGCATAAGTCTCGATCCCGTGGGAATATCGGGATAAAAAGTATCCTATGTCCTTTCCCGGGACTCAGACTATCTCTATACCAAAGGACACGGCCGGAATTCTTAGAGAGCTGTGCCCTAACAAAAAATATTCATGTACACTGACTTAAAGTACGTCATATTAAAGCTTACAGATATATCTTTACAATAGTTTAAGTTTTATGATCAGAGAAGAAGCGAGAGATACTACAATAAGGATACAAAAAAAAGCGCCTAGACATTTTGAATAGCAATGATCAATCTTTCCGAGTTTTATAGACAAAACAATACGAGAAATACAATATTATCAATGGATACAAATGCCGGTTTCTTCACTAGCCGACATGACATTTATTCACATCGATATCAGTGAATATCTAATTCTATGAAAATGTAGGTATGAAATAATCTAAACGCGTCGTGTCAGCTAGTGACGAAAGAGCCAAAAATCAAAATACCAAGTAAAACTTATTAGAAATAATATTATTGATGTATTGGTAATAGTCTCTGGCTAGACCATTCAATCGTTGAGGCAGGCCGCGATAGCGAAGAGCTCGTCGTCTTACAGATATTTCTGGATATTATGACTTCCTCATAGCAACTTGGCAAAAAATACACAATTGGATTGGCAATAAAACACTAAAGTAGCACTTGAATTTTTATTTAAGTACTTATCTAATTAAGTAGCTAGACACTTGCTTATAAAATGTATAGCTACTTGTTTTACAGACATTTTTAGAAAAACATCATTGTAATTACTCAGACAAGACACATTCAAAGTCAAAGTCAAATCAATTAAAAAATTACAATAAAACGAAATTGATTCTAGTCGCCCCTTCCAAACGCTAGTTTTCGTATGGAGAAGAATCGGCATTCAATGTTTTTACCTACTCTTGCGTTTGAAGTTCATCTTCAAAGATCAACAAAATGTTACCAAGGAATGAGGCTGGTGCCGTTATATTTGCTTGATGCCTGGCCCAGCCCAAATACCATAACAACGTCATGACATTTATTTTTTCTGTTTGGGAAATCTTCAAATGATCCCTCCCGCTCTGGGTGGAGCGGGAGTGTCAGACTCTTACTGACTAAAACCCATCCGTGTTCCTTCCTTAGCCCTTTATGTTCCGGGGTAGCGGTAACCCTTTCGGACAATCCCGCACCCCCGGCAGGCTTCGGCCCTGGCAGGCCTCTTCCTTTTTGCTGACATGTCTTTGAGGCGCGCGTGGAACACGTAAGCGCCGTCCGGCACGGGCCTGGTCCTGATCGGACGGTAAGCTACCCATTACTCTCCGTCCGCAGGCCCGCGCCTACGGCGGCCGGGAGTCGTCACGCGGCTCCCGACGCCCGGAGCGTCTCCCGTGGCGGCTGGGACGTGAGGCTCTCTCCCTCAGCCATCCCGCCACCTCCTTCGATAGCATGACTGTTTCGCAGAACGAGGTGACTGCCTCCCACTCCCTCTCGCCCCGGACCATGGCTTGAACCATGGCCGGACGCGAGAGGTCGCCGCCGCTGACACGACGTCCGACGTCCAACCGTCCGATTTCTAATTAGGCAGCTACAACAATATCCTAAAATCGCATCCAAGGGATTGGGGCTAGATGGCTCCCTGTCATGTCATGTATTTTGTAACTGCGGTGTTAGAGTGGTTACAATATGCCTTCGCATTCGATTAGTGGCCACACTACAATTCAGGCACCTTGACATCGTGAGCGTCAGAATCCAAATAATCCAATTCGTAAACAAAAAAGTCCAGTAAGCACAGCAGAATATTAACGTTAGAAGCGTAAACGAAAGTCCGATAAACAATAGCGTGGGGTCAAGTTAAAATATCCAACAGAGTAAAATAAACAGAATACAGTAATACGTGCTAAGGTCAACGCAAAACTACACAGATCACAGGCACGGTAATGTCACAGTATATCATATATTATCGTGGTAATGTTATCATATCAGTATTCTGTCTTCATACAAACGGTCGAAACGCGAGTCATACCTACGCACCTCGAGTTCGGTATACCCTCGGTAAACAAACAGACGCGAATGCGCCACAGTGATGAACGGACGGTGTGATGATTTTGTAAGCAGTAAGGCTATATACTTACTTATGTACTTAGCTACTTACATATATTATTGAATTAGACGAAATATCATAATGAAATGATTATGAGAGTAATAAATGGTAGGTACCTACCTTTTGATTTACATTATAATTTACTTTTTAAGTAAGCATTGCCATCCAACGTGGTAATGCTGCCAGCTTTTTGGGCACTTATCCCATTGACAGCGATGCGGACGAATTTTTTGATGCCCAATGAGCTCGTCTTTTTTTTATTTTTATTTGTATATAGTATATATATATTTTAGTTTGTGTGTACATATGTAAGTAATTATAATCATTTAATAGTAAGATTGTGTAGTATGTAGTTAGAGGTTTTGATTCGAATTTACAATCACAAAACTAGAAAGAAACTCAAGTAGGTTGATGAAATTAAAATACTGTAGGCGGGCAGACCTATCGCGTACTTACGTACCGCGCGGGTGTAGGAAATTATTTCAAGAACAAGGCCGAGTCACAATACTGTTAGATAACATTACCGTGGTACAGGGCACTGAGTGACAGGTGACAGACGTGAAAAAAATAACTAAGACGTTCGGATACACACTCTTGAGTATATAATTGTCGATGCATAATGCGTAACGTGATCAACATCATGACACACGGGCCACGGCAGCTCGAAAAATAATGTGTGCGATAATCGTGAAAACGTTGACTTCTACAGGTATTTACTTTAGCAATACGATTCTGGCAGTCGTGGGTGTTTTTTATTTTAATGCAACCTTCTAGCGCGCTACAGATACGGTGTTTGTCTTATGCATGCATCCAAACGCACATGCAATTTGTATTGCATTGCTAAAAATCAAAAAATCAAATAACACACATATTGTTTCGCCATTTTTTGTCGCCTGCTCTAGAGAAATGTAATTGTTGCGATTAATTTTAGTATATTTAAGAAGTAATTTTCATATATTAATAATTACTGTACATGTATGTATTCTGAATTGATTTGAGGGCAGAATCCGGCCATGTCATTTCATCTAAATCGGTTTAGCGGTTTAGGCGTAGTACAACTTAATACAGTTTTACCTTGAAGCGCAGTGGAATCAATGTATGAATATTAAAATTATGAGAACAATGGGATATGGATCGCAGTGGAACAACCCGATGGCAATAAGCTCGCCCCCCATTACATGGGACTTGTACATAACTGGCGAAATGTATGTGTTATTATAGGTACATGACAATATGCGTAATGTTATGTTATACTAGCTGTACCCTGCGGTTTCACCCGCGATAAAAGTATTACACTTAGTCCTTTTTTATTGATTCCCTTTACAAATCTCCACCCCCCTTTTTACACCCTTAAGGGATAATTTCCGGGATAAAAACTATTCTATATCCTTCCCCACAACTCAAACTATCTCCATACCTTATCTAAATCGGTTCAGCGGTTATTGATTCCCCTTACAAACTTCCACCCCCCTTTTCACCCCCTTAAAGGATGATTTCGGAACTAAAACTATTCTATGTCCTTCCCCGGGATGCAATCTATCTCTCTGTCAAATTTCATATAAATCCGTTCAGTGGTTTAGGCGTGAAAAGGTAACATACAGACAGATAGAGTTACTTTCGAATTTATAATATTAGTATGTATTAATAAGTATGGATTATTAGTAGTGTCCGACCGAAGCTTCGGCTTCGGCTTCGGCTTCGGCCACCTTCGGCCAAAAAAGCACCTTCGGCCAAATCTTCGGCTTCGGCCAAAAATTTGCCGAAGGTTTGGCCGAAGCCGAAGGTTTGCTAGTTGTCAAAATTTGAAATTTACTGAACGATGCTAGAGCGAGACGGAGAGTGTGCAGAGCAGCAGTGTTTCGCCGCGCCGCCGCCGCACCGGACCAAACGAATCGCAGTTAGTAAACTAAACGAGTCAAAACAAGTTTGAGAGCGCGTCTTAAAATTCTAATAAATGTTTTGTTTTTAAATATTTCATATTTGTTATTACAAATTATTTTATTTATTACTGTGAGTGTGAGTAGTACCTGTGGTGATACGTTCATTATTGTGAGGCACTCTAAGAACCAAAAAACCATAAGTATTGTCTGGTTTAAAATATTTTACAAAGTAACTATCGTATTTCTCAAGGTCAATGACACCTTCGGCTTCGGCTTCGGCTTCGGCCGAAGGTTTTGGTGAATACCGATTAATCGGCTTCGGCTTCGGCTTCGGCCAGAATTGCACCTTCGGTCGGACACTAATTATTAGTATTGGGCATAGCATGCCCAATACACTGGTTAAAGACCATAAAAATGGATGTAGTTTTATAGATTTTAACGTTCACTTTTGAACGTCAGTTGAAATAAATGCTTTGACTTTGACTGAGAAATTGCACACGGAAAAACCGAATATCACTTTGCCCGGCCAGCAGCGGGGCAATTGCGTAACACATTATCAATCGGAATCGGTTTCATTTTGACAGTTCAACAACATTCATTGCGACATTTACGCGTGGAGCAGACAAATTTTTCGAACTTATGAAGCAATGGATTAGCAATTTGCTTCAAAATGATTCAGATTCCGATTGATAGTGTGTTGCGCAATTAGGGTGCTGGTAATCGAACTAAGTACCTATAGTAAAACGGGGCTACTTTGACTTCCAGGGTTACTTTGACAAGGCCGATCACAACGCTATGACGCGTTCCCCACACCCCGCGCCTCGCGCAATATTACTCGAGGTCACGCACACTTGCTGAGCACACGTGAAAACCGATTTTGGCGCTCTGTTAAAGTAGTTCCAACGCCTGTCAAAGTAACCCTGGAAGTCAAAGTAGCCCCGTTTTAAGGTACCGTATGCTCAGCAGTAGCGCTTGCAACGACTACACCAACAAGCATGACCGCAATACTCTTCCATTTCTTATTAAGTTGTTACACAGGCATGTTACAAATTACAAGCACTTTCTAAAATTAACACCGATTGCAATTAAAAAACATAATAACTAGTAATTACGGTAAGAAACGATTCCGTTGAAGCGATAAACCATGACATAAGAAAGATTACTGGTAAGTAGTGTGAGCAAGAAAAATTTCAGCGAAATAGTGCATTCATCGATACCGTATCTTCATTTTGAAAATAAATGTGACAGGCGCATTACGGTGAAGTAAACTTGACTTGCAATTAGGAGTAGGTTGTAACAGGTAAAATCGCATATCTGTTCCGCGTGTTCCTGTTCTAAGTAATTAACAGTTCCAAAAACCTGTTACAAAATAACGGGCTGTTAATCCTACAGCTATCCAACTAATATTATAATGTGAAAGTTTGTGAGGATATTTGTTACTCTTTCACGCAAAAACTACTGAACGGATTTTGATGAAACTTTGCAGTAATATAGCTTATACGTCAGAATAAAAATCTGCTGTTTCATACATTTTGGTCAAGTAAGTATTGAACTTTTGTATAAAGCAGCTGATGTTTTTTCGTGATTTCAGAGTTGGTCCCGTAGTGAAAGTTGTTCATATTCATGGGTGGAACATCCTGCAAAAAATTTGAACCGGTAAAAAAAATCATCCGGTATAAAGAACGTCGTATGGAGGGGGCATAACGCTTTTTCGTTTCGAGACGATTTCGACCAGTTTACTTCTACCGCAAGCTCCATAAAAGAACTTCGTTCCAAATATGCTAGAACCTCGACGACTAGCATTTGTTCCTTCGCCGCTATTGTTCTGTATTTGTCTGTCCTTCCCATTGATATATTTATATATCAATGGTCCTTCCCCTTTTTATTAATCCATCGAAAGGTTGTCTTTAAGATGAATGCGCAGTTGTAGACCGCGAAATTAAATTTTTCTTACATTTTTAGCAATTTTCAGGTCAGTGTCAGGTTGTAACTTGATCAAAATCTGATTCGCGACTATAACAGGTATGTATTTACAGAATTATAATCATTAGAATCATTAATACATCTAAGTTAGATTTCTACCATAATCACTGTTCCATACGAGATTAGTTCTTATGGTAGAAATCTAACTTAAAGATGATGATTCTAACGACTATAATTATGTAAATACATATCTATTATAGTCGCGAATGATATTTTGATCAAGATACAACCTGACACTGACCTGAAAATTGCTAAAAACGTAAGAAAAATTGAATTTCGCGGTCTACCATGTCACATTCACCTTAAAAGATCGCTCTTAGCGATAAGACCGCCCATTGTGTCACCCTCTGTAAAGTTTCTACATTTATGTATGTAATTTATATGGTGTACATAATAAAGAGTATTCTATTCTATTATCCTATGAGGCGATGCGTAAACACCAATTAGTTAATCTGACAATTGCATTAACTGTTGACCCTTCTGACATCTTGATATCAGACTTGTTGTTTACTTGTGTCCGAGATTAGCGTGGAAGTCAAAGATTAAAACGTGTATTTGTAGTAAGCAGCCTAGCAGCTAACCTGAGCGGCTGTGACTGAGAGATAACCTATGGTGTGTGACTGGGTGCGTATAGTCGGTTCGAAAAGTATGTGTTGGAAGTGTAAACCGCGCTGGCAGGACCAGCAATCCCGACGACGCAGCTGTACGTGTCCAGACTGCACTACTCCACGAAGGTTGAGGAGATCGTGGAGTACTTGCGTGTGAAGGCCAATTGGACTTTGAGTTGTGGATCGAGAAGTTGAGGAGTCGCGTCACAACACGAACTTCAAGTAGTTCGTGGTGCGTGTTCCGACACACCATCTCGAGAAGTTCCTCATGGAAGAGTTCTGGCCGAAGGGTGTTGTGTACCGCCGGTTTCGTGGCCGGTTACATGACACCAGTCAGCGAAACAGGACGCAGACACTTCGTGTTTAGTTAGTTTCTTAGTGTAATTATAATGATGTATGTATTTATAGTATTTTTAAGTTATATTAATATTGTATTTTATGTGTTTTATATGGGCCTTCATGCCTGAAATAAATGGATAGATAAAATAAACAAACTCTGTTCAGTTTAAATTCTTACGCAATCACTCACTAAAGAGGATTTGTAACACCATAATCAGCATATAATGTCCCAGGAGGACATCGGCCGGGCTCTCTTTGAGAGGGAGTGGGCTGTAATCTACCACGCGGGTCCAGTGCTGGTTGGTAGATACTAGATGTCACATGACTACGATTTTTGAAGTGAAAGCTTCAACGTTTGACCTTGAATAAAATTTTTTGCAGAAGTAGGATCGACGGGGATTTTTGACATTTTATTTATACTGATGTATTTAACGTCTCTGCCAATTTTCAGCTCTATGCGAATTTTGGCTAAGTTATGACTTATTTTTGTCTATTTTGACTGGACTATAGGCGCGTTAGACATTTTTTGAGACGGGAAAAAATCATTGAATTCGCGCCACTGTTAAAGTAACCGACACCGCTTCGGATGTGTTCGGCTGTCCTCGGGATGTACTCGGTTTTAATGTATATCCGATATGTCAGTGAGTGATGGCAAAATATTCTGTTTGTGTTTTGTTTTCATTTCTGTCGACACTCCCGGACTGCCACGGTTTTTTTTTTTGGTTCTAGGACATGCTGGTTTCCTCACGATATTTTCCTTTTCTATCACCGCTTTGAGAGCAGTGGTGATGAAATTATTTACACAAAGTAAAGCGCCTGTCTGGGTTCGAACCCGTGCGTCCATGTGGACGTTGGTTATGTAAACACATTCATCCGTATTTACAAGGTTTGAATTTCATATCTCTCCACTTTTAGTCAACAATTATTGTTTGAATAACATTATTAAATTGTACTTAATTGAAAAAAACAAAGGTCTTTGTCCCGGAGTGGAATAATACAGGCTATTTAGATTAGATTAACAGAATTGACACTTGACGGTCGGGCTGGTCCACTAATTCAAGGTCGCTCAGCGCGCTATGGAGCGAGCTATGTTCGGAGTCTCTTTGAAGGTTAAAATCAGGAATGAAATTATCTGGAAAAGAACCGGAGTTACTGACACAGCTTGCAGACTTGCAGAGTAAGCAAACTGAAGTGGCAGTGGGCCTTACTATCAGGCTTCCGCCACTATGATATGACCAAGATTATGTCTGCGTTTGTTTCGACCTTTCTTTTCAGAGTAGTCCTCACCTAGTTTTATTTAAAAATTACGTTTGACGTGTAAAAGTATTTGTTCAAACTTACTTACCGGAAAAATAATGTTATTTATCATTTATCAGAAAAATGCTAATCCGTGAGTGTAAGTATGATGTCACTCTTAAGAGGAAATGCGGTCGGAGAGAATTCTGAAAAATCCTAAGTAAAAAGTCGTAATTCGAGGTTTGGCTCTCGCTTCATTTCCTCCTCTAATATCGGACCCATTTAAAAGATATTTTACAAACTGAATAAGAAGGATATATGTATACTGTGTCCCTATGTTTTTCATTTTTCATTAATAGTTGTCAAATTTGTACACTAGGCCTCTGTTGACAGCGGTTTGAATAGGCATTTTTTTGAGAGTTCTAGTGCTTATACAAATAATGTATCCTCAAAAAGGAAAACATAGAGACATAAAAGTAGTTAATATTTATTATTTTGTA
The DNA here is from genome assembly GCA_945859645.1 of Amphipoea oculea. NCBI lineage: Eukaryota > Metazoa > Arthropoda > Insecta > Lepidoptera > Noctuidae > Amphipoea > Amphipoea oculea. The sequence goes on along the minus strand of OX243891.1, from coordinate 8,704,206 downwards.
AAAAAAATCATTGCTTTATGGTAGAGCAGTGGTAGCCAAGTGGTAACGACCGCGACTTACGAGGTTTAGGTCGTAGGGTCGAACCCAGACAGGCGCTTTACTTTGTGTAAATTTTTTCATTACCGCTGCTCTCAAAAACGGTGAAGGAAAACATCGTGAGGAAACCGGCATTAGACCCGCGTGGCGGATTACGGCCTAACTCCGTCTCACAGAGAGGAGGCCTTTGGCCCAGCAGTGGGAACATTATAGGCTGATTATGTTATGGTCATTAACCAGAAAGAAAACAGACGAGAGCGTTTGTACGGAAAAACGAGCTCCCGCATTTCCTCTTAATTACATTACATTGTATTATATAACACCACCTACTAATCTAATCACACAAGCGTTGGAAAACCGAATATAATAGACACACGCGCTAATCTAATCAGTAATCGCACAGAATTAGAAACGGAATGTTTTCACGTCAACTGGTTATCATAACACAAGCCCGCGACTTCGTCCGCGTGAAATCCTAAAGTTTTTTTTTTTTCTAAAATAAAAGTCGCCTAAGTGACACTATTAGTGAACCATAAAAAAGTTCGTTTCGTCACGTATGGTCAAATTCGCAATCGGTCATAATGTACCCTCATTTTATTACAACAATTACAAACAATTTTATTAAAACAATTAAATTATATTAACAACAATAATTTTGTTGTTGAAAGTACCCGCCTTCAGATTTTTTTTAAGCATTTGGGATCCAACGGAAATACTTTTTGGGATTCAACGACAAAAAAACGTAATTACCTTGCATTTTTTTTAAATTTGGGATCCAATGGAAATACATAATAATGTTATGTAGGATCCAACGCCAAAAATATTAAACTGGGAATCAAAAGCGGGATCCAAACATTATGTGCAAGACAGTCCAATACAGCACTGATGCATAAAAGTGTCTTTTGCATGGCGCCAAATATATTCAATCACATTCCGCCACACATTAAAGAATTGAATGTTAACTTATTTAAGAAAAAATTAAAGAACTTTCTAATTCAAAAAGCCTATTATAATATTTCCGAGTTTTTAACAGACAAAGTATTGATATAGTTTTATTTAGGTACCTTCTGTTTTAACATTCGTTGTTTTAAATTCATTATTGAGATTATGTATAATATTCAAGTAAATTGATCTGACTTGTGTGAAATAATATGTAGATTTTTTATTCCGAATTACTTTGACTTTTTGACTAGCTATTATACATTATTATTATACATTTCGATGACGAGTTGATGACACTATCCTGTAGTATATTTATTATAATTTGATTGTTTATTTCTTTTTCTCTCATTTTACATGTTTCTTTGAATAATGGACAAACCTACTAATAAAAATGACCTACCTGCTTATATTTGTACGCCGTTAAGGCAAAACATGACTGTGCTATAATTTTATGTAACATCTTGCATGCCATGTGTGTGTATACTTATGTTTTGGACAAATAAATGATCTATCTATCTATCTATCTATCTAACGGAAATAAATCATTTTATTTATTTGTATGTATAGATAGATCCTAGATCGTAGACGGGGCTTGTGTTACGCATGGGTCGATCGATCAGGTTAAGCTACACTTGCTGCGGGTGGTCTGTGGATGGGTAACAAATAACCATCTTTACATACCAAGACCCCTCCGAAAGTACATTAAGCCGTTGGTCCCGGCTGTCATTTGTGGACCTTTGACAGTCGTTACGGGTCGTCAGAAGCCCGAAGGTCTGACAACCAGTCTTACCAAGGGGTATCGTATTACCGAGTAACTGGGTTGTGGAGGTCAGATAGGCAGTCGCTCCATGTAAAATACTGCTACTCATCTGCATCCGGTGAGACTGGAAGCCGACCCTAATATTGTTGGAATAAAGCTAGGCAGATGATAGGCAGTTAGTCGCGTGTGTGGTGTGGTCTTTCTTTTTAATGTACAGACGCCAGCACATCAACCTACTACAATCTGTCAAATTTCTTTAATAGATTTTCAACTTTATCACTAAAGCATAAGGTTCAAAGTTGATTGGGAAAATGTGACAGTTTGGTGTAGGTTGATGTGTTGGCGTCTGTACCTAGTCAACAAAAGAGATAAGTATACAGGATCGTCGGATATGGTTGAAGTTTAGTAAGAAACCGATGGATGTTATTGACTGAAATTTAATTTGATAAATGAGCTGTTTGTTTTCTATTAATAAAATTAAATTTTATTTTAGAACATCCATCGGTTTCTTACTAAACTTTAACTATATCCGACGATCCTGCATACTTATCTCTTTTGTTGACTGTAATTATGTGTTTTTATTTTTTTGTGCCTACTATAATCCTGTGTTAGTCAAAATAAACGATTTATTATTATTATTAAAGTACACAGCCACCTTTACTCTTACAAATCTGACCCCAACCTTGCGTACACACAGTTCAAACATGCGCAAACGCACAAATAAGCGCCACGATATGCGCACGCGGCGATCAGTTGTTACTTGTTGCGCAACAATCTAGATACTACCTACTACAACAGGGAAAGAGTTCAAGAGGTCACGGAGTTATAAATAGTTGAACAAACAGGTGATAATGTTATGATTGTTATTTGTTACATCACGTAATTAGGGTAGTCCGGGAAGCAATTAGAGCAGTAGTGGCATGTTTTAGGTCATGGGTTCAAACCCAGACAGGCGCTTTACTTTAAGCAAATAATTTCATCACCATTGCTCTCAAAACGGCAGAGGGACCCGTGGCTAAATAATAACAGCCGCACAGGTCGATCGATCAGGTTAAGCTACGCTTGCCGCGGTTTGTATGTGGATGGGTGACCATCTTTAAATACCGAGACCGTGCCTCGGAAAGCACATTAAGTCGTTGGTCGCGGCTGTCCTTCGTGGATCTTTGACAGTCGTTACGGGTCGTCGGAAGTCCGAAAGTCTGACAACCAGTCTTACCAAGGAGTATCGTTTTACCCAGTAACTGGGTTCTGGAGGTCGAGGTCGAGGTCTTGGGGTCGGCCCCAACATAGTTGGGAAAGGGCTAGGCAGATTATGATGAAGAAGACGATGCTTGGTGTAGTGTACTCGTAGTGGATGTTTTGGCTACATGACGATGATACATTTTAGTTTGGTCTCTGGGGTACCAGGCCTCGGACTTGCCTACGTGAGAAATGACACGACGAAATATTTATTTTCCTCTTATTTATCAAACGCAGATATTTTATAAGAGAAGTAGAAGTGTGACTTTCATTTATCTGTCTGTCACACAGAGGTTACACAATTTAAGAGGAGTCATTGCTTTCTTTTTTTTTATAAAGAATTTTATCTGACAAATATAATCTTGGCAAATGTTTTCATGTTGATATTTTTTATTGGGACGAAGTTTTTTAACGCGATTCGCGGTAGGAAAAAGTTTATTTTTCGTGGTTTCCGGGGGTGGTAAAGACGATTGAGGTCAACATGAAAATCCATACTTAATATTATAAATTCGAAAGTAACTCCGTCTGTCTGTCTGTATGTTACCTTTTCACGCCTAAACCACTGAACGGATTTAGACGTTTGGCAGAGAGATAAATTGCATCCCGGGAAAGGACATAGGATAGTTTTTATCCCAGAAATCATCCTTTAAGGGGGTGAAAAGGGGGGTGGAAGTTTGTACGGGGAATCAATAACCGCTGAACCGATTTAGATGAAATTTGGTATGGAGATAGTTTGATTTGTGGGGAAGGATATTGAATAGTTTTAATCCCCGAAATTATCCCTTAAGAGTGTAAAAAGGGGGGGGGGGGGTGATTTGTAAAGGGAATCAATAAAAAAGGACTTCTATCGCGGGTGAAACCGCGGGGCACATAATCAGCCTATAACGTTCCCACTGCTGGACGCAGGCCTCCTCTCGGTAAGAGGGAATGGGCCGTAATCTACCACGCGGGCCCAGTGCGGATTGGTAGATGTCACATGTCTTCGAATTTTTGGTTCTAGGACATGCCGGTTTCCTCACGATGTTTTCCTTCGCCGTTTTGAGAGCAGTGGTGATGAAATAATTTACACAAAGTAAAGCGCCTGTCTGGGTTCGAACCTACGATCAACAACTCGTAAGTCGCAGTCGTTATCACTGGGCCACCACTGCTCTCCGCGGGGCACAGCTAGTCACAAATAAATAGTGATAAGGACAGGGAGAATGCTGATTCAGTACAAAAATGCCATATCACTATCCTTGAAAGCTATCAGCCTAAAGATGCTCTGAAGCAGTGGCGTGCATTGGTTTTCAGAATAGGTAGACACTAGGCCGGGTCTAGTCTAGGCAAACGCGGTCACTAATCAGAAAAAAAAAATTAAGGTCAAAAGTGTAGTTATTTGAGTAGGCATGCCTACTTAAGGGTGATAAATTGCGGAGGTCGAACGTCATGGTATTACGTGTGAGACATACGTATTTTTAATTTTGTCGTATTTTAACTTGAACGAGTAAAGACCAATGACAATGTGCGAATAGTGCGGGAGCCGAGTAGGCCGTCCGGCGACTGCCTACTGCCGCGCGTGATTGTATGAAGATTTTGACTTTTGTTAGGTATGATAATTTAGTGAGTTTGTTAATTGTGGGGCACACACTAAAATGTAATTGACAGGCTTATGTTGATATATCGAGGTAGGCACTGCTTATATGCCTATATGCAATGCACGCCACTGCTTTGAAGAACAGAGGGGTCTACAATAGGCTCGATATCTAAAGAAGGGTCCCTCATTATCTTCAAGTTTCTTATCATACATGATCCATAAACTATCAGGCTATCCAGAATACTCGTGTGCAGTCTCACGTGGCTTTGTTTACAAAATAACGTGTCTATTATTATGTGTTTACGGCTGATAATTGCCTGGCATTGTGGTAAGGTCTGATAAGAATACATGCTCAAAATAGATGTGAATTTACTAGAAAAGGGAGTCTAGACTGGTCTGTTGTTTTCTATCTATATACTAATAATAAAGTTGAAGTGTTTGTTTATTTTTTGTTTGAACGCGATAATTTCTGGTACTACCAGTCGGATTTGAAAAGCGCTAAATTTGCCAAAGATATAAACAACAATGGCCGCTCGAAACTGAATAAAACCGATATACAAGAACATTTATTTTAAAATGTTTGTTTTCGTCTAAATTTCCGAGCTAACTAGACGAAATTTACTAATTTACTTGTATAATAATCTGTGGAAACTGTTTCTGGATTGTGTTGAACTAATTGTATATTTACTTACGTTTGTTATTGCATCTGTTTGTTTCTCAAATAAAATAAAATAAAATAAATAAATAAATTACTTAAAAGTTCTCACACCACAAATTGATTTTGAACTTTTTTCCTTTTGGCCACGTTTCCTGTTGACAGCGATGCGGACGATTTTTTTGATGCCCTTTGATTATTTCCCCTCCCTTTTTATATCTTGTACTTATTCTTATTTTAAGATTGTTAGCTTTTTAAATTATGTAAATATTTGAATCTTTAATAAAATGTTATTTACGTCAAATAAATGTTAATTTAATTAGTTATTATTTAGTTAGATATTCATTTTAATTTTATAGTACGGTGCTTGTGGCACGCCTAATATGTTTATGGGGCATGCGGTGCTAACCTGTAAGAAATCGTTACACTAACCACAGATTATGGTATAGTCATTTTAAATATTTACAGTGTAAACAATTGTTGGGTAGGCCAATAAAGGGGAAAAAAAATGTTCTTGTATATCGATTTTATTCAATTTCGAGCGGCCATTGTTGTTTACATCTTTGACAAAAAAAAACTTTTTAACAAAAATAAAACCGACTTCCAAAAGAAACACTACAAAGTGAAAAATAACTTTAATTTCGGAAGTCGGTGTCTTTGGTTTTGTATTTACGTTTTTTGCCACCGACATCCGAAATTAAAGTTATTTTTCACTTTGTAGTGTTTCTTTTGGAAGTCGGTTTTATTTTTGTTAAAAAGTTTTTATTTCACGATTTTTAGTGGGTCTGCTTATAATTTATCTAAGTTACAATAGCCAGTGTCAACATGCTCATCGCCTTTTACAAAATATTGCTTTTCCCGATGCAGGGAAGTTAATTGTTGAGGAGTTCTCCTGGTCCACCATCAGCTCCATATTACCATTCACATCGTGGCGAGCATAAATTGCTTAGCAACCATATTAAAGTAATCGAATCTCAACCCGTGAAATACTTAGATATTATTGAGTAGTTCCGGTGTCCATCTGTGGTCTTCATCATCAGTTCCACTTCACCAAATGGTGCTTTCCAAAAGCAAATGCACGAGTTACTATAAAAAATACCCAAATCGCTATAGGTGTGCCTATAATATTTGAAGAGTTCATTCGATTTCTCCAGGATCCAATCATCAGATATTGAAATGGTGACAATGGGACCACACGGGAAGCACCAGCTTTCAAATAAAAAAAGAATCATGAAAATCGGTTCACCCAGTCGCAAGTTATGAGGTAACAAACATAAAAAAAAAAAAATACAGTCGAATTGATAACCTCCTCCTTTTTTTGAAGTCGGTTAATTAGCGCGGCCGGACCTTAGGCGCGCTTGGCGCCTGCGATAGTTGCCTAGCGTGTTTCGAAGGATGTTACGCCTAGCTTTCGGCGCTAAGCAAGCCACCTTTCAGCGCGTTCGTAGCCTACTTGAAAGATATGTAGTATATGAATTATGTTGATATTTACCTCCGCTTTGTAATCCCTGGAGCTAGTCTTCAGTTTCTGTTTTACTCGTAATATCTGTAACAAAAAGAACTCCCCATTAGAATAAAGATGAAACCTGCTGAGTTAAACTAGTAGTAGAGTAACTATATAAAAAAAAAATCAAAGTACTAAAAATACTTTTAATTTTTTTTTACTATTTTTCTTACTAAAAGATACGCTTGCCGCGGTTGGTCCGTGGATGGGTGACCATCTTTACATGCCAAGACCCCTCCGTGCCTCGGAAAGCACGTTAAGCCGTTGGTCCCGGCTGTCATTCGTGGATCTTTGACAGTCGTTACGGGTCGTCAGAAACCCGAAAATCTGACAACCGTCTTACCAAGGGGTATTACCCAGTAACTGGGTTGTGGAGGTCACATAGGCAGCCGCTCGATGTAAAATACTGGTATTCAGCTGCATCCGGTTAGACTGGAGCCGACCCTAACTTAGTTGGGAAAAGGCTAGGCAGATGATGATGCTGGAAGTATGGATTTCCTTATGCTATTGTAGCGGTATCTACAACGCCACATGCGAACAACGCGTCATACTGACGTCACGCAAATCCTGCATCTCGCAAGCAGAGTTTACCGCGCAACAAGCATAGATACAACAGCCCTACATGAATCATTGGGCAGTTGCCCGCCAGACACAACACCCGTCTGAGTATGAGTGAACTTTACACCCCGATCTTCATACCTTCATACTATAAACGATGAGTAATTAAAGTAAACGTTTGTAAGTATGTCAGGGGCAGAAGCCGCTTTTGTATCTTTATCTGTTATCAAAATAAATAAAACAATTATCATGTCACAGTCATTTTGGGTCATTGCCAGTCCGGGATGAATGTGGAATCAGTGAAATGCACTGCATATAAAACTATAGTTTGTCTCTCATTTCATAGCAAAATAGAAGTATCTAGGATTTATTAAACTTAGTGTCTACTAACTTCTGTCTGCGGCTTCGCTCGCGTAGTATGTCGATAAAAAGTAGCCTAGGACCGTCTCTAGAGTTCATAGTATCGTCATACCAAATTTCATCAAAATGAGTTCAGCCGTTTCGGAGATTAGCCGGAGTAAACAGACAGGCCATTCCCATAATGGCCGCTGCAGCGTCAACTCGGGCCTGGGCCATTCCGCTCAATTAGGCCGACTTTTATTTGCAAATGGTAAGGACATTTGGTGCGTGTTGATTGCAATAATAAATTAAATAAAGGTGTTATACTTTTTTAGATAGCGGCGCCATACGTAAAAACATGTCAGAAATGTCATATAAAGTAAAAAAAGAATGCAGCTATGATATTTAATTTATTATTAGCATATATTCGCCGTTAGTGGATTTCCGCGGATTGACCCGCCTGTCTGGCTGGTCGAACGACGGACGCGCGGAAGGCAGAGGACACGGTGTTTTGGCGCAGCATGGAAAATACCTATGTCCAGCAGTGGCCTGCGATTGACTGAGTTGATTGATGTATGGAAATTTGTTCTCTACTGCCCGTCCTATGTTATTTGGGATCGGCGCAACACGTTTTCTTCTTCAATTTTCCCCTGTCTACCTTCACGCCATAATTCACCCTTTTCTTTCTTATCTATATCGACGGCGAAGTGCCAATACCTCCTAACTGACATTTTTCGAGAAATTCAATTTTTTATCGTTTTGAATTTAAAGGCGTTGTTCGCATGTTTTAGTGAAATCTCGTAAGTGTATTGTTAGTTGCAACATCAACAGCATTAAATACCTTCCCAACTAAACCAACGTGTCTATTTTTTAACGTTTTTTTTTTAGTTTGCGTAAATTTTTGACTTTGTCAGTTAGGTGTTCGCCGTCGGCACTTCGCCGTCGATATACATAATTCATAACGCTTCTTTGTCCCAGACAATTACTGCCGCGGCAGAAAGCACAGGCTGTTTGCTGTGCCTCCATGGCGCATCGTTGCGCGTGTCCCCAGCATGCAGCACCATGTACCCTAGCCGTACTTAATGACCTCTTAGACTCTAATCCAACAAACGATCTGTTTGCGGACGAATGGAAGAAACTTTTGTCGGCATGTCAGAAGTACTGTGAGAGGGATTTATTTATAAAGTGTTGTTAACTTTTTACTTCATGATTTTATATTCTATCTTTTATAAGTCACGGCTAGTAGCCGAAGTGCGGCTACACCTAGTTTTAGCCGGGTACAACTAGATGTAGCCGGCCACATGCGGTTCGTGTATACTTGGGGAGGCGACGTAGCATGCAAGAGCGAGCGAAGGGTACCCCGAACACAGAAATAGGAGCCCCGCGTAGCCGGACTCCGTCGACGTAGGATGCAAGAGCGAGCGAAGGGCACCCTGAGGTTAGGTTTGGTTAAAACTAGGTGTAGCCGCACTTCGGCTATTAGCCGTAACATACAAACTATGAATATTCATTTCTGTAATTGGTTTTAAACCGTTTTAATTAATTAAAGAAATAATAAATAATCATTCCTCACACAACCCATCCATATTTTCGTTGGCCTTATATTAGTAACTGTGAAGTTAAATAAATATCACTAAGTACTTGTAATTAACACAATACACTTCAGTAAATGTATCGATAACTTTCTTTGACCTCGATTGTCGATAAAGTAATGTTAAAATAAATATTGTTTTTGCTCTTTATCTGGGTGATGTGATAAAACTGTGGAGGATGACCCTGAATGGTGATAGAGGTGGGTGGGTGGGGAAGTAGAGGTGAGAATATACACTTAAACGCCCACCTCTATCATTCGTCACCCTGTTTGTTTATGTTAACTATGGCTTATCTGCTGTTTTATTTTTTGTCAAGTGAAAGAAAGAAAGAAAAATGTTTATTTGGACGCAGTTCGTGAAACACAAAATACAAAATTAATCCATACTAATATTATAAATTCAGAGAGATAGATTGCATCCCGGGGAAGGACATAGAATAGTTTTTATCCCAGAAATCATCCTTTAAGGGGGTGAAAAGGAGGGATGGAAGTTTGTATGGGGAATCAATAACCGCTGAACCAATTTAGATGAAATTTGGTATGGACATAGTATGAGTTGTGGGGAAGTATATAGAATAGTTTCATCCCGAAATTATCCCTTCAGGATGTAAAAAGGGTGGTGAAGATTTGTAAAGAGAATCAATTAAAAAGGACTATAATACTTTTATCGCGGCTGAAACCGCAGGGCACAGCTAGTAATTAATATAGGTAAGTCATGTTTTCAGTACTATTATTAATTAAACCCAAGTTTTTCCCCAGCATTTTCTTTAAAAGACTCACGTATTTTATTTATAGTAGGGACAGAAATAAATGCGCTCGTAATGTGGGTTCCCGCCAAAATGATGTCATCAAAATGGCTGCCGGGCGCCATTACGTGTACGTCATTACATTAAGATTCTCAACTGTTTGTTATTGATAATGCGTAATATTTGAGGATAAATATAGGTTACGTCTGTCATTCCGTGGGCGTGGACGGGATGAACGTCTTATACAAAGTCAGAGCGTAGATACTATATTCTTGCTATTACCAGTGCCTTCAAATAATCTGCCTAGCCTTTTCCCAACAATTTTGGGGTCGGCTTCCAGTCTAATCGGATGCAGCTGAATACCAGTATTTTACATGGAGCTACTGCCTATCAGACCTCCACAATACAGTTACTGAGTAATACAATACCCTGACAAGACTGGTTGTCAGACTTTCGGGCTTCTGACGACCCGTAAAGACTGCCAAAGATCCACGTTTAACAGCCGGGACCAACGGCTTAATGTGCTTTCCGAGGCACGGAGGGATCTTGATATGTAAGTCAAAGTCAAAGCATTTATTTCAAATAGGCACATAAAAGGCACTTTTGAACGTCAAAAATTACCTTAAAATAGAATTGATTCTAGTCGCCCCTTCCAAAAAGTAGTGTAAAGATAGTCTCCCATCCACGAACCAACCATGGCAAATCGATCGCTCAGCATTAATACAATATCTACAGCTACCTACATACTCAGGCTCGCTCACCTAATTATTTAAATCCAGGATATCCATCCTTCTAATAGCAACAAAACAGTAGTCAGGTGATCGCGCACACAATCGCACTGACCGCAAGCCATTCGATAGTCTTCCTGCAAAGTTATGATATTTCATACAAAACGTATGGCTCAGGGACATTCGACCGCAGACTAGAGGCGCCATCTATGTTTACAAGTCGATAATAAACGTAGTTCGTGGAAAATATCTGTAGATGGCGTTGGGAGATAGACTCTATATTTGGTTCAGTAATTTTTTTTTTGTTAGAAAAAAAAACAAATAATACTAACAATAATTACAAATAAAAACAAATAATATAAAAAATCTACATAAAGGACCCTTCTCTACGCGCAGAATTTATCATTAAATTCGTAGCGACATTCAATCCTTTGATTGAAGCCATCGGCCGGCTTCTATGAAAGGATTAAATGTAAAAAAAAAGTATTTTGTGAAAAAAAAATCTATGACATAATGTAGTGTTTTTGTCCCTAGACGGTAAAAAAAGTCAGCCAGTATATGAAGTACGAACACTTCAAAAAAAAATCTGTACCATATGCAACTATTCTATACCCTGTTTTTGTCCAGACAACAAAAAAGTCTGGCGATATATTATTATTATTATACGAGAAAGATTTGCCATTATATCGCGCATAAAATGTACCTGCTGCGTCCAAGAATCACAGACAGACGAGGGAACAAAACGAGTTAGTTGTAATTAGATTACATGCATTACTTGAAGCCGTATGTACAATTCAATAATTTGATCGAACAAAGGAAATTTCGAAACGGCTTGTTGACACTTCCCGTGACCCAAGGGCTTTTTTTTTGGGTGGGAAATCATCAAATGACTCCTCCCGCTCTGGGTGGAGCGGAAGGGAGTGTCAAGCTCTTACTGACTAAAACGCATCCGTGTTCCTTCCTTAGCCCTTTGTGTTCCGGGGTAGCGGGAATCCTTTCGGACAATCCCGCTACTGACCCAAGGGCTGGCTTTTACCTTGGCCAGGAGCAGCATTGCCATACAACGTGGTAATGCCGCCAGTCTCTTGGGTACATTACCAGTCGACAGCGATGCGGATGAATTTTTCGAAGCTATATTTTAGTTTGTGTATAGTTTTAGTTAAGTTAGGACTTAATTTTGTTATTTTTACTGTGTGTATATGTCGCAGCCAACAGGTTAAATTAGCCGTTCAGTTAACTGCCTAGCCTTTTAACTAAACGGCGCCGTTCAACTAGCTGCCCGAATGACATTCAGCCATTCAATCAAACAGCTAGGCAAATTACTTGGATCAATGACGTTTAACTACCTACCTTTTTTTTTTTTTTTTTTATGGATGGGAAATCATCAAATGACCCCTCCCGCTCTGGGTGGAGCGAAGGGAGTGTCAGACTCTTACTGACTAAAACCCATCCGTGTTCCTTCCTTAGCCCTTTATGTTCCGGGATAGCGGTAACCCTTTCGGACAATCCCGCACCAACCCAGACTTTAAACTAAGTTCCGTTTTCTGCCGCCTGGCGCTGAAATCCAATCTGTCAATACGACGTCGACAACCTAACCTCAAAACACTTGTTGTCAAAACAAAGTTGCTTCTGCAACGTCTCCGGCGTTGCGGGAAGTACAGCCCTTTCGCCCTTACGTAACAAGGGATAGTAGAGTAGCGGCTGAGGCTGGTCGTCAGAGCCGACCAGCAAGCCGAAGTTGCGGTGGTGAGCTTTTAAAATAAAAGTAGCTTAAGTTACTCCTTATTACATCAGCTATCTGCTAGTGAAAGTCCCGTCAAAATCGGTCCAGCCGTTTCAGAGATTAGCCGGAAGGGCCGGAACAAACAGACAGACAGAAAAAAATTGAAAAAACATGTTATTTTGGTATATGTACCGTGTATACATCCATATGCATTTAGTAAAAAGCGGTTATTTTAATATTACAAACAGACACTCCAATTTTAGCCGGGTATAACTAGGTGCATCCTATGTCGACGGAGCCCCGCGGGTTCCTATTTCTGTGAAAAGGGTTTAAAGTAACCTAACCAAAGTCCAAACCTAACCTAGGGGTGCCCTTCGCTCGCTTTTGTATAGATGTATAGAAAGATTACATTCCGAGCACGGCAGCAATGCTGCGCGACATTGCTGCGTCACATTGCTGCCGTGCTCGGAATTTAATCTCTTAAAAACCTATAGAGAATTTATATGAGGACCAGTAGTGCTGTGACAGCACTGCTGCGTACTGCCGAGATCGGAATCATACCTTAACAGCAGTGGCGTGCATTGCATATAGGCATATAAGCAGTGCCTACCTCGATATATCAACATAAGCCTGTCAATTACATTTTGGTGTGTGTGCCCCACAATTAAGAAACTCACCAAATTATCATACCTAAAAAAAAAACAAAATCTTCATACAAACACGCGCGGCAGTAGGCAGTCGCCGGACGGCCTACTCGGCTCCCGTACTATTCGCACATTGTCATTTGTCTTTACTGGTTCAAGTTAATACGACAAAATTAAAAATACGTACGTCTCACGCGTAATACCATGACGTTCGCAATGTATCACCCTTCAGTAGGCATGCCTACTCAAATAACCACACTTTTGACCTCACTTTTTTTTCAGATTAGTGACCGTGTTTGCCTAAACCAGACCCGGCCTAGTGCCTACCTATTCTGAAACCCAATGCAAGCCACTGCTTAACAGTTGCATGGATGAATCTTTAACACAGCATACACTAGCAGGTAATATAGAGATCAAAGGCCAGTCTTACAAATAAAAAAAAAACACGTTACAAATACATAGTTTGAACTTTGTGACCCCAAGTTTTTCGATCGCGGTAAATCCCCACCTTATCAAATTTCGTTTAATTAGTAACCATTAAAATCTTTTTTGGATACCACAACACGATACATGCGCCTGCGCAATGCTGCAACATGACACGCCACGTGAATAATATCAGTTGACGGATAGTTTTATTCTGTCGGTTAGTGATAACCCTGCCCCGGTTACCGGGGCTGTCGACAACCCGGATATAGAGTATTATCTATGGCAACCCGCTGATAAAGGATCGTTTGTGGTGTGTCTAGGTGATAGTATGATATAGATTTGGGTTAAAGATTCATTGTGTTCGGTGTAGAATCCTGTTGATTCCGTATTTCTATTTCTATAGTAATTAGTCTTCTGTAATTATCTTCTGTCTCAATTCATTTTCTCAAAATTATATAAATAGTAAACACTGGCAGAATTTTCTGTTGTAGGTACATAAGTACCTACGTTACGTAAATCTAAGTTGCGGAAGAGTAGTGTACTACGAGTAATACAGGCATTAAATTGCTTAAAAGGACGCTTCTATCACTAGCTGTGTAGTACAAAGAATGTTAAAGAAATAAACTACGAGTACCTATTCTGTATTATGTATTGTATTCTGTTGAATATGTCACGGCTAATAGCCGAAATGCGGCTACATCTAGTTTTAGCCGGGTATAACTAGGTGCACCCTACGTCAACGGGGTTCCGCGGGCTCCCATTTCTGTGGAAAGGGTTTAAAGTAACCTAACCAAAGTCCAAATCTAACCTAGGGGTGCCCTTCGCTCGCTCTTGCGTCCCACGTCGCCTCTCGACCGACCGCAACCATGCAACCGATGTCACCCGAAGTACACACGAACCGCATGTGGCCGGCTGCACCTAGTCGTACCCGGCTAAAACCAGGGTTTAGCCGCACTTCGGCTATTAGCCGTGACAAATATATCACTTCACTGGCTCACTACCATACCAAGCGCTGCAGTTTAGACCCTGTTTTACTTTCCAGTTTTCCCGCCATTCATCGTGACTGACAGATGACATTAGTGACAGCAGCTATCCCGCTTGTGTTAATGAGACAGTGATCACATCTATTAAGTAAATAGATACACTACATTCGGGATTGTAGCGGTATCTACAACGCCACATACGAAATACGCGCCATACTGAAAATTCCTGCATCTCGAAAGCAGAGTTTACCGCGCAACTAGCATATACATATACAACGGCCCGACATGAATCGTCGGGCAGTTGCCCGCCAGACACAACACCTGTCTGGTCGAAAGATCCTCCCTTTTCTATGGAATATGCGTGAAGTTTACACCCTGTTCCTCAAATACATTGAAATCATTGTAAAAGCCAATTCTTTTGAAGAGTATCCGTGGAGTTTCTAACCGGCTCTTCTCCACAGGAAACGACCATCGCCAATTGGAACTGTGCACCTAGCTTCTGATGTGCCCATGTAGCTTTGTTATAGTTATTTATGCAACTGTTTTTTAATACCTAATTATGTACAGTTGCATACAAGACTTTATCACCCATGATATGAATCCTCTTTAAAAGGTTCTGAAACAGTTTTTTGGCATTACTAATATAGAACAAAAATGGTGGCCGGCGGCATACGTCGTGAATTCGAATAACCTATAAGTTCCTTTTTAGGGTTCCGTAGCCAAATGGCAAAAAACGGAACCCTTATGGATTCGTCATGTCTGTCTGTCTGTCTGTCTGTCCGTCCGTCCGTATGTCACAGCCACTTTTTTCCGAAACTATAAGAACTATACTGTTGAAACTTGGTAAGTAGATGTATTCTGTGAACCGCAGTAAGATTTTCACACAAAAATAGAAAAAAAACAATAAATTTTGGGGTTCCCCATACTTACAACTGAAACTCCAAAAATTTTTTTTCATCAAACCTGTCCGTGTGGGGTATCTATGGATAGGTCTTCAAAAATGATATTGAGGTTTCTAATATCACTTTTTTCTGAACTGAATAGTTTGCGCGAGAGACACTTCCAAAGTGGTAAAATGTGTGTCCCCCCCCCCCTCTAACTTCTAAAATAGGAGAATGAAAAAATTAAAAAAAATATATATAATGTACATTACCATGTAAACTTCCACCGAAAATTGGTTTGAACGAGATCTAGTAAGTAGTTTTTTTTTAATACGTCATAAATCGAAAACCGCAATTTACTTTTCACAAAGTTACAACGAACTACAAGAACTTTTATATTATGTTACTTACTGCTACGGAACCCTTCATGGGCGAGTCCGACTCGCACTTGGCCGGTTTTTTAAATTACTGCGCTGTGGTAGTGAAACGCGCGTGCCTGACAAGGTTCTTTTTTTGAAAACGAGTTGCATAATGAAATTTAGTACAACATAATAACACTCGTTTGGATGACATTATGGTTACTATGACACTGGTTGTTTTAATGTTGGCTATAAGCTCTGTTTCAGAAACTTTTAGAGAGAGGATTTATAGCATGGGTGTAGATAAAATAAAATATTTTGATTTTGCTGATTATTATGCTACATTACGTAATAACTATTTAGTAATCCGTGCTACAGGAGACGGGTCCAAAGACCAGAAAGTGAACAAGGACAAACAATTTAACTTACAATTTGTTCTTGTAAGTGATCGCTAATAATTCACAATCAGCTTGTTCAAATATCAATAAATGGATGTCAATGATGTCATTGCTGTTCAACGACGATCAATAGAGTGCTTGTTTGTACTAGACATCCGTTTTGATAGAGAGAGAGGAAATGTACTGAAGATAATGGATAGATGTTAGATGGTTTTAAAATATCATCGGCACTGGTTTAACTACATATACCGTTTGGGGCCTGTGGCAAATTTTATCACACCATCAAACTAATATTATAAAGGCGAAAGTTTGTGAGTGTGTTTGTATGTTTGTTACGTCTTCACGCACAAACGGCTGAACGGATTTGGATGAAATTTGGCACACAGATAGTTTATAGACAGGATTAACACAAAGGATACTTTTTATCCCGATATACCTACGGGATCGACACTTATGCGGGTGAAACCACGGCGCGCTGGTAGTCTTAGATAAATCTATTTCCGAAGTCTATCGCTCTATCATAGATTAGAAGGGAAACATTAATTTTACTGGTTACAGAGGCACAATCTATCTACCATCTTGCATACATATCTACCAGATATTTCAAGTACGCCCATTTATCATAATGTAATGCATTGCCTCAGATAAATACACCGGATGCTGAGAGCTTAGCAACCGGTCTAGTAAGCCGAGGTGCTACTGTAAGCGGAAAGACTTTTACACAATGAAATTTCTTAGGAAAGGGGGGTAACGTAATTGATTCTCTTCAACATAATAAAGGCATGAGGAACAGGGTGTAAGGTTCACTCATACTCTATAGAAAAGGGAGGATCCTCCGACCAGACGGGTCGGAGCCGCGGGGCGGGCGGTGTTGTGTCTGGCGGGCAACTGCCCGATGATTCATGTCAGGCTGTTGTATCTATGCTAATTGCGCGGTAAACTCTGCTTGCGAGATACAGGATTTGCGTGACGTCAGTATGACGCGTTGTTCGCATGTGGCGTTGTAGATACCGCTACAAAATCATCAATAACATTGCAAAGTTGCCAATTCGATGTGACTAATTATGAATTTAAAAACAATATGAAAATTAATGGTGTCTCTCAACGAATCATGCGTCATCTGCCTAGCATTTTCCCAACTATGTTGGGGTCGGCTTCCAGTCTAACCGGATGCAGCTGAATACCAGTATTTTATATGAAGTGCTGCCTCTTTGACTTGCCTAAATAATTTTAATTCAAAAGTAATTTTTTCTCAAAATTATTGTATTTTACATCAAGACATTTTACTCCGCTTACAGTCGCACCAGGCCCTTATGGCCACCAAAATATGATTTATGCGCCCTTCATAAAAGGGATATTGACACGAATTGAACAAATTAAGCTCTATGCCATCAAAATTGAACCTTACAACATGCTAGGAAGTGTCAAAATCATTTGATCATAATCATCAATCTATTTGACAACCAAAAATCAACCTTAAATGGTGCTCAGTTTAAGACTCAAATCAATTGTATCGTAAAGAACAGCGCATTGTGTACAGTTGCAATTTACAAACGAAAATGGGCTTTAATGTGTAGAAATTAAAGACAAGATTGGTAAGTATTGAAATTATTTAAGACCTCTGGACCTACAGAATTAATTTAAAAATTAATAAGTATGTCATGAAATTTATATTTATTGGCTTTGATTGGTAGTTTACATAGCAAGTTTGTTGTCATATGCAAATAAGGGCCAATCGCGAAACCCTCTTCTCACACGAAAATGCAACCACACACGTGGCAAAGCCGCCAGTCTCTTGGGTACATTTAAAGTCAAGTCAAAGTCAACGCATTTATTTCAAACTAGCTGCGCCCCGCGGTTTTACCCGCGTAAATGTCGATCCCGTGGGAATATCGGGATAAAAACTATCCTATGTCGTTTTCCGGGACTCAAACTATCTCTATACCAAATTTCATCTAAATCGGTTCAGCGGTTTAGGCGTGAAAAGGTAAACATACAGACAGACAGACAGAGTTACTTTCGAATTTATAATATTACTAGCTGCGCCCCGCGGTTTTACCCGCATAAGTCTCGATCCCGTGGGAATATCGGGATAAAAACTATCCTATGTCCTTTTCCGGGACTCAAACTATCTCTATACCAAATTTCATCAAAATTGGTCCAGCCGTTTGAGCGTGAAGAAGTAACAAACATATAAACACACACACACACACACTCACAAACTTTCGCCTTTATAATATTAGAGTGATAGTGTGATTACAAAAATGGGGGTGGAAATTTGTAAAGGGAATCAATAAAAAAGGACTATAATACTTTTATTGCGGGTGAAACCGTGGGGCACAGCTAGTACTATATACTGCACAGATAGGCAGACTCCGTGTGAAATTATCCGGTTAGACTGGAAAGGATGATTAGACCTGCGCATCGTGGCCACTCCGCACATCTTCATCGTACTGACGAGCAAACAATATGACCAAGGCGTAAACTATTCATAAAATTCGTACCGAACGTCCCGACACAAAGTGTCTAAACACACTATGCCGAAGGTACGCGACTGAAGTTCGGCATGATTACGCCTGCAATGCTATTTGAATTACTGACGACACATTATGCGGAAATTACGTTGCGTTATAGCGTACAGCCGAACTTCGATCGGGCGTAAGTTCAGCGGCAATTCGGCGGCAACGTATTCTGTAGAGCACACATTATACGCGACCGAAGTTCGGTTCGATTGCCAAAGAAGATCCAGGGCGGGGGGCAGCGAGAGGGCAGGCATGCCCGCGCCCCGCGTGTCCGCCCGTTGTACACACAAAGTTACGCAACTGAATTTCTGTCGCGTAAGTTCGGCACTTATGGTGTGTCATATCAGCAGAATAAGTTGGAACGTAAAATCAGCCGCGGAACTTCGGCGGCGTACCTTCGGCATAGTGTGTTTGGACACAAAAGGATTAAGGCATGAAGTATTCATAAAATTTGTACCGAACGTTCCGTCCCGATACAAAACAACAACAAGAAACACTTGTACAAACAGCTGTTTTAGACATTACGGAAAAATCCGCAAACTTTTCATCATTCAATGATTTTCTTGGAGTTGCGCCAAATATTCGAGCTTGCATTTAAATATCAATCGCGAAAACCGGTTTCAAGAAGTGAAGTAACTGCATTTAAATGGTACAAAACTTATACAGTACCAAGCAAAAAGACGAACGAACGACAATAGCGCATCGCGGGCAATCGCGGCAACAAATAAGGTACAAGTTCGAAGCCGACTGCAGACGACAGCAGCAGCCATTAGTGTCGCGGCGGCATGTCGCCTGCTGCTGTCGCTTGCAGTCAGCTGCGAAATAAATGATGTAGGTGAACCTCAGAGCCGTACTTAATAGTAGATTGTACAACTAATGCATAAAAGAAGCTATTTTACCCCGAGACGTTTATATCCACCCGAGCCGCAGGCCAGGGTGGATAGGTAAGTCGAGGGGTAAAATGGCTCGTTTATGCCTGAGTTATACACTCTGCTTTTCACTTCGATTGCGAGAAAATGAAACAGGCATAAAGTATACACTACATAATTAATCAAAAATGCTGCAAAGCATAGCTAATTCCTGCCACGAAACTTTTTAACAGTTTTTTTTTTAATTTCTTTCAACATATTGTGTCATTCGACTTGGGTACTTCATACTGTCAAGTCATAAAAACGTTTCTTTGCGTTTTTAAAAAATAAATAACAACTATTTTATTAAATTAACGATAGAAAACACGGAAGTGGTATAAATTAAAGAAAATGAAGTAAATCAGGACTTTAATCTGCGAAGTTTTATTGTGCGTGTGGCTGTTGGGCCTGATTACCTTAGTCTTAGAAAAAAAAATTAGTTTTCACTTCTCATGCTCTAAAAGTTCGTCTTTATGTTGTGCTTAGGCGACATAAAATCGCTTTTTATGTTCTAGTGCATAAAGTAAATTTTTTTTCTGAGACTAAGGTAATCAGGCCCAACAGCCACACGCGCAATAAAACTTCGCAGATTAAAGTCGTGATTTATTTCATTTTCTTTAATTTATACCACTTCCGTGTTTTCTATCGTTAATTTAATAAAATCAGGTAATATAGTTGTCATTTATTATTTAAAAACGCAAAGAAACGTTTTTATGACTTGGCAGTATGAAGTACCCAAGTCGAATGACAAATGTAGAAATTAAAAAAAAAAACTTTTAAAAAGGTTCGTGATGGTATTATCTGTGGTGGCGGGATTTAGCTATGCTTTGCAACATTTTTGATTAATTATGTACTGTTTACTTTATGCCTGTTTCATTTTCTCGCAATCGAAGTGAAAAGCAGAGTGTATAACTCAGGCATAAACGAGCCATTTTACCCCTCGACTTAACTATCCACTCTCGCCTGCGGCTCGCGTGGATATAAACGTCTCGGGGTAAAATAGCTTCTTTTATGCCTTAGTTGAACAATCTACTATTATGCACTAAGAACATAAAAAGCGATTTTATGTCGCCGAAGCACAACATAAAGACGGACTTTTAGAGCATGAGAAGTGAAAAATATTTTTGAGGCCCACCGCATGTTCATAGTTTTAATTTTCGCCAAAAACTATGAGAATACGGAAAGTTTGAATTTATGTACAGACGCCAGCACATCAAGCTAGGTACCTGAAACTGTCAAATTTTCCCAATCAACTTTGATCCATATACTTTAGCGATAAAGCTGAAAATATATTAAAGAAATTTGACAGATTGTAGTAGCTTGATGCGCTGGCGTCTGTACAACATTTTGGTAACATCAGAAGGCGAATTCCCGTAGTTAAAAACGCTCACAATCTAGTCACAACCTCATCTCAGCGACAATTAATGTCAAAAATTTACAGAAATTAGAGATATTTTTGACAGATTGAGACTGAGGTCGCCCCTACTCACCGAGACGAGGCCCGTGTCCCAGCAGTGGGAACATTAGGCTAATTATGCATGAGACTGAGGTCAGACTGTGAGCGTTCTTAAAATTACGAGAACCCCCTGCTTATAACATGAAGGAAGAATAATTAAGTCTTCATAGCCAAACCAAACGTGCCAGTTCAATGACTTTCGGAAAAAGAATGGTAGCTGAGTCTACACTCTACACAAATATATTCGAATTTCAAAATAGAATCATCACGGTGCAGTGCGCGTGCGTCGCGTCCCCGACCGCGTAGGCATTCTCTGTTCGATTTTTAAATTAACTATTGTTCTTTTGTTTGTATTTTGTGCGTTCTGTCACTTGTGAGTTCTTCTTTGATCTCCCTAGTCTCTACAAAATAAATTGAAAGTAATTATGAAAAAGAATATAGACCACGGAAGCATGGCACATAAGGGAGGAGACATATAGGTACTCAGCATTGGGTGGGACAAAGTTGCCATCATCATCATCTGCCTAGCCTTTTCCCAACTATGGTGGGGTCGACTTCCAGTCTAACCAGATGCAGCTGAATACCAGTATTTCCATGGAGCGACTGCCTATCTGACCTCCACAACCCAGTTACTGGGTCGATACCCCTTGGTAAGACTGGTTGTCAGACTTTCGGGCTTCTGACTACCCGTAACGACTGTCAAAGATCCACGAATGACAGCCGGGACCAACGGCTTAAAGTGCTTTCCGAGGCACGGAAGGGTCTCGGTATTTAAAGATGGTCACCCATCCACGGACCAACCGCGGCAAGCGTAGCTTAACCTGATCGATCGACCCGTGCGGCTGTTATTACTTAGCCACAAGCCCCTCCTCCCCATCGGTTAACAAGGTCAATTGACTGAATAGCTCGACCATAGTGTCCAAATAAACGAACGATTGACTCACTCGAAACTACAGGATAAACAAGTGCGATTCGGACTCGTGCACCGAGGGTTCCGTACTATAGAGACTTCTTTGAGAGATTCCGACCTCCTTGCGGGTCAGGTCGCTGGTTATATTTGAAGTATGTTCCATTCAAAGATTCAAGCATATGTCATATAAGAGTCGTAGGTTTGACGTCTTAAAAATAAGTCCATAATTATATGTATATGATAAAATTAGGTACTACAAAATAATATGATAATCAAACTACAACTGTAGTTTGATTCCGTGATACAGTTTCCTTCGTGACGCAGCCTCTATAGTACTTTGTAGATATAATGCAAATAGTGGTATAGTAATTTTATTTTAGGTGCATCGTCCTCACATATTATTATACATAGAGTTATAAAGTACATATATATCGATGTTATTATATAATTAATGTACCCATGCAAAATATTGTAAAACATTTTAAAAGAGTAACGGTGGTGTTTCTTGCCCATTCTTCTCCATACGAAAACTACCTTTTGGAAGGGGCGACTAGAATCAATTCTATTTTTTGACGTTCAAAACTGCCTTTTATATGCCTATTTGAAATAAATGCTTTACTTTGACTTTATTAGGAGCTATTCATTTATTATGTAAGAAGACTTGAGGGAGAGGGGGTCCGAACAAATCTTATATTTTCTGACGTGGGTGTGGGAGGGGTCTACTAGATTGTTCTTACGTAAGATCACAAAGTAAGCAAAAATTCTAACTTTAGTAGAATACTGATCTTAAGTAAGATTGAAAAAAATTTTTGGAGTTTCAGTTGTAAGTATGGGGAACCCCAAAATTTATTGTTTTTTTTCTATTTTTGTGTGAAAATCTTACTGCGGTTCACAGAATACATCTACTTACCATGTTTCAACAGTATAGTTCTTATAGTTTCGGAAAAAAGTGGCTGTGACATACGGACGGACGGACAGACAGACAGACATGACGAATCCATAAGGGTTCCGTTTTTTGCCATTTGGCTACGGAACCCTAAAAAAACAACCGACTTCAAAAAAAAAACACTACAAAGTGAAAAAAAACTTTAATTTCGGAAGTCGGTGTCGTTGGTTCCGCATTTTCGTTTTTGACACCGACTTCCGAAATTAAAGTTATTTTTCACTTTGTAGTGTTTTTTTTTTGAAGTCGGTTGTTTTTTTTTTTGTAAAAAAGTTTTTATTTTTCACTTTTTAGTTGTGCCTACACCATTAAAATTCAATTAACACTAGTGCATTGAAGAATTGAAGACACGATTCGAAGAATCATCAAAATTCGCATAGAAATGCCGGAGATGCAGTACATTTATGCATATAACTTCGTACATGAGAATAATTACCTAATGTATTATATACTAAAACCTTCCTGAAAGTATGTAGATCACACTAATGAAAGAATTATCAAAATCGGTTCAGTAGTTTTTGAGATAATCGCGGACATACAAACATACATACATACGGGTCGAATACAGAACCTCCTTTTTTAAAGTCGGTTAAAAAGGGGGAAGGGGGTTCATCCAAGTTTTATTTATTCTTACGTAGGGGAGGGGGGGGTCCGAAAGTGGTCAAAATTGTCTTACGTAATAAATGAATCGTGTCTCGAATATTTTTCCCCGTTTTTTTTTTTTGTAATGTAACCTCAACGATTTTCGGATTTTTCCTTTAGGTACGAGTACATAGTACTTGTGCGACATGGCATTGCTTCTTGCCAAATTGCATGATTCTAGGTCAACGGGAAGTACCCTATAGGTTTTGATGCCTTTCGCATCCCATTGCTCGCCGTCATTTTCCTTTTTGCTCTGCTCCTAAGGGTCGTTGCGTGACGTTAAATAGCCTAAAACGTTCCTCAAAAAGTGGGCTATCAAATATACAAAGATTTTTTTAATCTGACTGGCAGTTTCGGAGATTTCCCCTACATACAAACTTAAAAAATTTTACCTCTTTATAATATTAGTGTAGATGAGCATTTCTTTATTTTTTCTCTCTCCTATAACCCTTTCTTCAAATAACAGTCACAAGACTAGAGATTTACGATAGTGTGAAAGAGATAAAACGTGAAGTTTAGCAATAAATAGATTGTGTATGAAAGTATGAACTGTCGCGTTGACCTTGTGGCGCTCACGTGTGCATCCATGCATTGGGAGCCACGTTTAAAATAAAAATAAAACGTTGGTAGTGGAGCTTCAATCAATATTATTGATCGAGGTAGTGGAGTATATATATATATTTTTTTTCAATGATTATACAGGGTGATTGGAAGATGGGTGCAAAGCTTTAAGGTGAAGATAGTATAGACAATTTAGGACCATTTAAGCCATGGTTGTCTTAGACGAAGTCTTACCAAATTTTTTTAACCAAATTTTTAAGTTTTTTTTCGGAAATTCTCAAAATTTAATGAAAACTGCATAATTATGGCCAAATTGAATGATAAATGAATTAATTTTTTATTTATTTAATTAAAGTAATGTGTAAGCAACCAAGCAAAACATGTTTTAGGCTTCTGTGTCATTAGACATTTTTTTTACAGATATTTAAACCTCAGAAAAAATAAAAAATTTGTACAATACGTCTTTTAAACCTTATTTTAAAAAAAAACGGAGGGTGCTTTTTTTGTTCAAACCTTTTTGAAGACATGCTTGATAATCGCTCTTTCTTTTGAGGTATCATTTATGCGGATATCTTACAAATTATTGAAATTAGGACCTAATAAACCAAATCGAGGGAGAAATTTTAACAAAGTCGTTTTTCTTTAGTCAGGGTCAGTCGGTCTGTGATGAAGCCGTTACATCTTTTACTTATTAGTCAAACTACTGCCCTTGTGAGTGGACGTTGTCGTGTTGATTCACAATTTACCGTGTTCAGTTGTAGCCCTTTGCGTTCCTGCACGTGTTGTTTGCGTTAGTTTTGAACTTTTTTGTTTCACCGTGTCCAGTCGTAGCCTCGCGCTCCTGCACGTGTTGATTTTTGACTTAATTGTGTTGAGTTGACGTTTAGTGCGCTCCTACGCCGTTTTTCTTAATTGTTAAGTGACTATGGCTACTTTTTCCAATCAAGAATATGCGGATATCGTATTTATGTACGGTAGAGCAGACGGCAATGGATCTTTGGCGCGACGGATGTATCAAGAGCGCTATCCGAATCGCAGGATACCGAATGTCCGAGTGTTTTGCAACACGTTTCGTCGTCTTGCCCAATATGGGTTTCACCGCGTGGAACCTGGAGTCAACCCGGGCAGACACGAAACTGCCGTCGACGAAGACATTTTAGCAGCATTTCAAGCGGATCCTACTACCAGTACTAGAGCAGTAGCTCGAAATTTAAACATTTCTCAATGGAAGGTGTGGCATACAATGCACCAAAATGATAAGTATCCGTTCCATGGCAGGAGTGTGCAAGGTCTAGTAGAGCAAGATCCTCAAAGAAGAATTCAGTTCTGCCGTTTCCTCCTCAACAGAGACATCGAAGATGCGTGGTTTCTGAAATCAATCTTGTGGACGGATGAAAGTAAATTTTCAAGGGAAGGTATTACAAACTTTCACAACATCCATGAATGGGCCGACGTAGACAACAATCCACATTTTAAGAAGCAGGTGTCATTTCAGATGAAATTCTCTGTGAATGTATGGGCTGGAATAATTGGCAGAACATTGATTGGGCCCCACTTTTTGCCTGATCCATTGAATGGCGAAAATTATTTGCAATTTCTGCAAATTGATTTACCACTGCTGATAGAGGAATCAGGTGTCCCGATCTTCGAAAGAGACCGAACAGTCATCTTTCAGCAAGACGGCTGTCCAGCGCATTGGACTTTAAATGTAAGGGAACACCTCAACAATTGCTTTCCTGATAGCTGGATCGGCAGGGATGGACCCATCCCTTGGCCCGCTCGCTCCCCAGATCTGACCCCGTTGGACTTTTTCGTGTGGGGCCGGGCCAAGGAACTGGTGTATAACAACAAAGAAATTAACACTAGAGAAGAATTGATACAAAGAATAAATTCAGCGTTTGAGACAATGAAGCAGGAGATGATGTTGAAAATAACGACTACAGAAGTTAGAAGACGGGGCCGTGCTTGTATTAGGAATCACGGCCGTCATTTTGAACATGAAAAATAAATAATTTTAATTCAAATGTTGTTTTAATTAGTCTGCCTAAAATAAAAAAAAATCTCCCTCAAATTGGTTTGTAGGCCCTAATTTCAATAATTTGTAAGATATCCGCATAAATGATACCTCAAAAGAAAGAGCGATTATCAAGCATGTCTTCAAAAAGGTTTGAACAAAAAAAGCACCCTCCTTTTTTTTTTTTGAATAAGGTTTAATAGACGTATTGTACAATTTTTTTATTTTTTCTGATCTTTAAATGTCTGTAAAAAAAATGTCTAATGACACAGAAGCCTAAAACATGTTTTGCTTGATTGCTTACACATTACTTTAATTAAATAAATAAAAAATGAATTCATTTATCATTCAATTTGGCCATAATTATGCAGTTTACATTAAATTTTGAGAATTTCCGAAAAAAAACTTAAAAATTTGGTTAAAAATATTTGGTAAGACTTCGTCTAAGACAACCATGGCTTAAATGGTTCTAAATTGTCTGTACTATCTTCGCCTTAAAGCTTTGCACCCATCTTCCAATCACCCTGTATTATTATTTTGTGCCTACATTTTTGTGAGAATAATAGTATTTATCTACACCCATGCTATAAATCATCTATAAAAGTTTCTGAAACAGTTAGCTTGTTGCCATATGTCCCTTTCGGACAATCCTGCTACCCCGGCAGGCTTCGGCCATACTGGGCCTCTTCCCTTGCTGACATCTCTTTGAGGCGCGCGTGGAACACATACGCGCCGTCCGGCACGGGCCTGGTCCTGATCGGACGGTGAGCTACCCATTACTCTCCGTCCGCAGGCCCGCGCCTACGGTGGCCGGGAGTCGTGACGCGGCTCCCGACGCCCGGAGCGTCTCCCGCGGCGGCTGAGACGTGAGGCTCTCTCCCTCAGCCATCCCGCCACCTCCTTCGCTAGCAAGACTGCTTCGCTGAAGGAGGTAAGTGCCTCCCACTCCCTCTCGCTCGGACCATGGCTTGAACCAGGGTCGGACGCGAAAGGCGCCGCCGCTGCCGATCGCCTCTACGAGGTTGTTTGCTCACTTAGCAAACAATCTACTATTTCACATCACTATCTAGCTATCTACACTGTCCAAGCATAACATAGCACAACCAGCCTATAATCTTTTCACTTCTGAGACACAGGCCTTTTCTCAGCGAAAGGGCATCGGCCGTAATCCACCACGCGGGCCTAGTGCGGGTTGGTAGATGACACGTCTTTGAATTTTTGGTTCTGGAACATGCCGGTTTCCTCACGATATATTCCTTCACCGTTTTGAGAGCAGTGGTCATGAAATAATTTACACAAAGCAAAGCGCCTGTCTAGGTTCGAACCTACGACTTCCAACTCGTAAGTCGCGGCCGTTACCACTGGGCCACCACTGCTCTCTGTTCTGTTATATACTGGACCCAAATCAAGACTCCGGGTGCGAATGCTACATGCACAATTTCGCTAATAATGTATTTTAGGGTTCCGTACCCAAAGGGTAAAAACAGGACCCTATCACTAAGACTCCACTGTCCGTCAGTCTGTCTGTCACCAGGCTGTGTCTCATGAACCGTGATAGCTAGACAGTTGAAATTTTCACAGATGATGTATTTCTGTTGCCGTTATAACAACAAATACTAAAAACAGATTAAAATAAATATTTAAGGAGGCTCCCATACAACAAACGTGATATTTTGTTGCCGTTATTTGCTCGATATTAATAACGGCAGCAGGTAGACGCTTGAAATATTCACAGAATATTTAGTTGTATATTCACTTTAAAAATAAATAATTAAATTAAAATAAAATAAATATTTAGGGGGGCTCCCATACAACAGACGTGTTTTTTTTTGCCGTTTTTTGAGATAATGGTACGGAACCCTTCGTGCGCAAGTCCGAATCGCACTTGGCCGCTTTTTGTTTACTAAACAAACACTCCAATCGCCTGACCCGACACGCATGTGCCACATTGATCACATGCATAGCCCATAGGCCATACAAATGTAGCCTATAACAATATCAAGGCTATATCGACAATTTAGTTCAAAACAATGGACAAGGCTGTAATTAAAATGGACCGCTTATCAGTAAATATGTCGTTATCGGTAAAGGGTGACAATAGTGTTGCACATTCTGCTCTCGACCCTAGCTATAAAATACCTTCCACGAGTCATTCAATCTACCTAGCCTTTACAACTAGTCCAGTGACGTGCATTGCATATAGGCATATAAGCAGTGCCTACCTCGATATATCAACAACAACAACATAACCCTGTCAATTACATTTTAGTGTGTGTGCCCCATTAAGAAACTCACTAAATTATCATACCTAACGAAAAACAAAATCTTCATACAAACACGCGCGGCAGTAGGCAGTCGCCGGACGGCCTACTCGGCTCCCGTACTATTCGCACATCGTCATTGGTCGTTACTCGTTCAAGTTAATACGACAAAATTAAAAATACGTACGTCTCCCGCGTAATACCATGACCTTCGACCTTCGCAATTTATCACCCTTAAGTAGGCATGGCCTACTCAAATAACCACACTTTTGACTTCACTTTTTTTTCTGATTATAGACCGCTTTTGCCTAGACTAGACCCGGCCTAGTGCCTACCTATAATTCTGAAAACCAATGCACGCCACTGATAGATGTTTGGTTCATCATCATTCCAGCCGAAAGACGTCCACTGCTGAACAAAGGCCTCCCCCAAGCACCTACACCTTTATCTCGGAACAGTGACACTTCACGGAGTTTGTCTCATAATGTTTTCTGTTTGCATTGAGGTCAACTATCGATTTATACCCGGTGAAATTATAATCACTGTTATGGGGTTATTGTACTCATCATTATGAACAACTTTTACTATGGTACCAAAACTGAAATTGCGCAAAAAAAAAATCAGCTGTTCCCTACATTTTGACGAGTTATGCGAACATAAAGGTAGGGAACAGCTGTTTTTGAAGTGAAACTTCTTTACGCACGCTTGACTTGGGGAGTAAGCTGGCGAACGCGTGACGTAAGCGTTACGAAAACCGAACGGGAGTTGAGTGGGGAATATAAGCAAGAGAAAGCAGTGCGCGCGCACATTTTCTTTCTCTCTTCCTCTCATAGCCAAATACGTTTGAAGTTTCACTTCAGTCGTGTGGTCATACTCATAAGCACACTCGGTTTTTTTTTTTCATATTTTTGAGTCCGCCCCATATTAAAAGTTGTTCATTTTCATGAATACTACACTCTCTTTAACCTGATACAATGTATAGTGTACCAATTATACCTATTTAAGACAAAGCCCCCTCTCACATTGAAAGACTCAACTGTCCTTACTTATCTCGAATTCGCAATGTCACTGCACCTGCTCGCAAGTCGCAGCATCACAACAAAATTTATCTTAATTCAATTATTTATATATAATGTATTCAATTGAAATTAGTGGAGATAAAAAGGTCATGACATTTTTAATTAAATCTTTCGAGCGTTCGTTGACACTGTTTCGAAGATAGGATGATGCCTAGTAGAGATATAAGCTCGAAGGGTAAATAGGTTGGCTTGACTTGAAGGTGTCTTAATGGATTGGATACATCAGGGGGACGGGCTTTCAAAGTCTAAGTCAAAGCATTTATTTCAAATAGGCACATAAAAGGCACTTTTGAACGTCAAAAATTATCTTAAAATAGAATTGATTCTAGTCGCCCACTCCAAAAGGTAGTTTTTGTATGGAGAAGAACGGGCAAGAAACTCCACCGTTACTCTTTTAAAATGTTTTAGGTACAATATTTTGCATGGGTACATTAATTATACAGGGTGAAATTGAACACATGCGACAAATCAAAGTGGGAGATTGTACTCATTATTATAACAACTTTTACTATGGGACCAACCCTGAAATCGCGAAAAAAAAATCAGTTGTTCCCTACATTTTTGATGAGTTATGCGAACATAAATGTAGGGAATAGCTGATTTTTTTTTCGCGATTTCAGGGTTGGTCCCATAGTAAAAGTTGTTCACAATAATGAGTACAATCTCCCATTTCGATTTGTCGCATGTGTTCCATTTCACCCTGTATAATAACATGTGAGGACGATGCACCTAAAATAAAATTACTATACCACAATAGGTAAAAGAATTTTAAACGAAACCATGACATATAAATTAATTATCTGATAGATACATGGTGCTCACATATTTACAAACATAGTACAAGCAAAACGATTTTAATTTAAAAAAAACACAAGTAATTACAGGGTCAATTGAAATAAGCTACCGAAACTCTGCGGACGTGATGAGTATCGATAATACATAACGTTGTGTGTATTTATAGTATTTTTAAGTTATATTAATATTGTATTGTATGTTTTTATGGGCCTTGATGCCTGAAATAAATGGATAAAAAATAAAATAAATAAATAGGCTAAAAATAAATAAATTACTTACCATGTATTAACAACTTGACAGTCCTTGTTCGAAGATAATCTGAAACAAAACAATATAGTATTTTATTACATTATTCACGATTGTTACTCATTAATCAACAAATAAATAAGATGCCATAGTGGCAAGGCATTGATAGCACTTGTCATTTATTTAATTGACCCTCTAAAAATATTATAGATTGCGCCTCTTTTTGTCAACCAAAAAAAACTATTTTGGGATCCTAAAAATACTAAATAACCAAGTAACTGCGAGCAACATGCCCCCGCCGCGGCACCGCTCGCTTCGCTCGCTCGGCTCGCGCGCTTTTGGTCACAGTTATAACTAGAGACCGGATAATATGCATTTGCATATTTGCATATGCATTTGCATATTTAAGCCATTTTCAGCGCTAATAGCATATTTTTCCTAAGATCTAGTGATGATGCATATTATCGCTATAATTTACAGTATTTTTCGAGCGCAGCGCACTCATCAGCCGCACGTCTTTTGTTTTGGTATCTACGATAATAAAATGAAAGAGACAAATGATCGTCGCGCTCGCCTACCGCACTACTCCTTCCTCCCACCTATTATGCATGTTATTGCTTTCATTGTTGACGCGCGTGCTCATTGATCTGCAGTTAAAGTTTTTGTGTCAAATTGTACAATGCCTCCCGAAAAAAAAAGTGTGTCTTCGTGGATAAGTGACTTTCCTGAAACATTTACTTACGACGGAACTGTTTTGTATTGTCGAGTTTGCGAGAAAAATATTTCGTGCTCTAAAAAGTTTCAAATAACAATAAACTTAAATCTAAAGGAATTATATTTACAAAACAAAAAAAAAATAGTAATTTAATGTTGCATATTCTGTCAGTTTTCGTGCATATTTCAAGCATTTTTCATGCATATTTCAAGCTTTTTATGTTGCATATAATCCGGTCTTTAGTTATAACCCAACCCATTTGATCGGGGAATCTGTCTCAATCTGTCAAAAATACCTCTACTTTTCCTACAGTTTTGACATTTGTTTGTCGCCGAGATGAGACTGCGACTAGATTTTGAACGTTTTTAACTACGGGAATTGGCCTTCTGATCTCAGTCTCAATCTGTCAAAAATACCTCTACTTTTCCTACATTTTTGACATTTTGTTTGTCGCCGAGATGAGACTGCGACTAAATTTTGAACGTTTTAGATTACAAGAAATGGCCTTGTCCATTTGTTTACTTATTCATCAAATACTTTTGGAAAAGATCAAACAGACAAACTTTCACGTCCATCAAAATGGAAATTGACAACATGGCATTGAGTGAAGTAGCCATAAAGTAGCACACACGAATCACGCGCAAAAAGTTATAGCACACTCAATGAGCGCCTCAGATGTTTTCTCTTCCGCGTAGATTCGATCACAGTTGCCTTACGATGTCTCTTGGACCTTATTAGATGGAATAGATCAAGGTTCCTCAAATTCAGATTATTCTAGATCTCATACTATCTAAAAAAAAAAACCGAGTATGCTTATGACCACACGACTGTAGTGAAACTTCAAACGTATTTGGCTATGAGAGGAAGAGAGAAAGAAAATGTGCGCGCGCACTGCTTTCTCTTGCTTATATCCCCCACTCAACTCTCGTTCGCCTCGCCCGATCACACTTTTCGTAACGCTTACGTCACGCGTTCGCCAGCTTACTCCCCAAGTCAAGCGTGCGTAAAGAAGTTTCATTTCACAAACAACTGACTTCAAAAAAGTTTTGATAATTATTCTACTTGTTCGAACTTATTTACACCTCTATTGATGAACGCCTATTTCGTAATCAAGTACAAACAACGTCGTTTGTTATCTATCACTTATCAGTATTGCATAATCTTAATAATATTTAGTGAATTAGGCGTAATAAACAAATAACATTAAACAATACGTACGTAAGCATTGATTCGGCGACTGTACCATTCACAATTTCGGTCAAGACAGAATCGTACAACTTTCAGTCTATACTAATATTATAAAGAGGTAAAAAGAGATGGCTAAAAAAAACCCAGAATCGCCAGAAATTTCATATATGCCATTTTTATAGGCATAATATGTACAACAAAAATATATAATAATATACTGTAAAAATGACGTAGTATACTAGATATACAGGGTGAATTTTTAAAGTGGGCGTGGATGGCCAAATCCGAAACTATGAGGACTAGCGAAAAGTACTCAAAGGAGTCGCGGGCTCAATTTTGATGAAAACTAAAACTGCATCATTGGATTTTTGAAAAATCAATATTTCTAGCCAGGAATCGAACCTGTTGATTTTGAAAAAAAAACACACACACTGTATTATTACACCATTCGATAGTGTCGCTAATAAGGATCGAATTCTGGGAAGTAATGACATACGTCAAACTAAAATAAAGAGCTCATTTATAACAAAGTAAAAAAAAAAAAACACCCTGTATAAAGATTATTAATAATAAAACATATTAAAAGATGTATTGAAGGGTATATTTTTTACATTATTTAAATATATTATCATAATTAAGTATACTAAAGAGATTGTGATAAAATAAAATTCGAGTAATCAATGTACTCGTACCTACTCGTAAGTATGAATAACATAAACACACAAAGTATAATAACTTTTATACTATATGGTTTAGGAGGCTGATTTTTTGAAACCGTACTGGGTTTACTATAGAGAACCCATTTTTATACATTTCGTTGTTGGCGATTCTGGGTTTTTTGTCTATGAACTTTTAGCCATGTCCTTTGTTTGTAAGTTTGTATGTATGGGGTAATCTCTGGAACTACCAGTCGGATTTGAAAAATTCTTCTTGCATTTGATAGCCCAATTCTTGAGGAAGACTATAGGCTATTTAACGTCACGCTATGACCCTTAGGAGCCGAGCAAAAGCGCTATGGGGAAACGAAGTGATAGAGCAGGAGACGCGGGCAAGTGATGCAATACGACGAAATGGGTCGAGGGAATAAGAAAAAATTACACGCGAACGAAGTCGCGGGCAGAAGCTAGTTAATAATAAAAGTTTTGGGGTACTTGGAAATTGGGGAGATGGGGCGTCACCGCTGAATAAATATATTATCTTTCTTTCTTTCTTTAATTCGTACTTGATCGTTCCATGGGAACTGTTATTATCAGACCAACGCAAACTTCCTATCGGTTCGATAACATTATCTCGTGTTACGTTATAATTTTTTGATAAAAGACTGATTTATCACTATGATGTATTTATAATAATGATCAGTATAGAATCAGCCTAGTAACCACTTAGTAACTATGGACCAAAATAAATACACACGATAAGACGTCGCATCGTGGCTATAGATGGGCAATCCACCCGATTTAAACCTGGCGCTTTTGATAAACACCCGTAAACACCCAGAAAATTGGGTGTTCATCGGGTGTTTACCAAAAGCACCGGGTTTAAACCCGGCGGATTGCCCATCTATAATCGTGGTGCGTTGCGACCATAGAAATGTAATGGTTGCGACCCTTAGGGCCAGTACAACCTACCTGGACTTTGGCCATAAGCAGTCTAAAAAAAAATGAGCATCGCGCCGTTTCGCAGAATAAATGTCAAAGCTGTGATTCTGGGAAATTCTATTATATATTCAAATTCGGTATATTATTACTAGCTGCGCCGTTTCACCCGCATAAGTTTCGATCCCGTGGGAATATCGGGATAAAAACTATCCTATGTCCTTTCCCGGGACTCAAACTATATCTATAAAAAATTTCATTTAAATCGGTTCAGTGGTTTAGGTTACTTTAGAATCACAATTCACACTAATATTATAAAGGCTAAAGTTTGTGAGTGTGAGTGTGTTTATATGTTTGTTACTTTTTCACGCTCAAACGGCTGGACCAATTTTGATAAAATTTTGTATGGAGGTAGCTGACACCCTGAATTAACATATAGGCTACTATTTCTCCCGATATTCCCACGGGATCGACATTTACGCGGGTGAAACCGCGGGGCGCAGCTAGTTTATAATATTAGTAAGTATAGTATAGTATGGATGGCAAGCAAAGCCTGTTATGGACTTTTACTCCTGAAATTTAAACAACTCTACACCTTAGTCAAAATATATGGCTTGGCCATTTCACTACATTCACATGAGCGTAAGGTGAAAAACTCTCATACTGTTATATACTACTCAAAACAAAATAAGAGCCACTTGTGAATTTTAACATCCGGTCTGATTAAATTATTTTAAAGCGGTCTTAAACGATAAATCTTTTGTCTGGTATATCTAGGGTTTTCAATACCGGTATTAGCCAATACGGGGATACCGGTATTGGAAGCCCTAGGTATATCCTGAAGTATTAACAAACATAATGTGAGGATACCACTTGCATAATTTTTAAAGTGGGCTACTTTGATACTTTTTTTTGTAACCAATTGAATTTACCCTATTCTAAGACGAATACTTAAGTCATTTAAATTGTGGATTCTTTTAGGAACAGTCTTACATTTGCTAAGTTACAACGTGGATAAACATTTTGAAAGCGCTGTGCCGAGGATCCGAAGACATATGGACCTGCAAAGCGCAACTATAGCCATCACATTGATCCAAGAGGGACATTCGCAGCGTTCTGTAGCTTTACAGCTTGACTTTTCAAGGCGAGCGATCCAGAATGCTTGGAATCGATTTCAAGAGACTGGGAGTGTAACCAGAAGACGGTTATCTGGCAGGAATCGAGCAACCACCTCGCAGGAACACCGCTACATACGTTTGACTGCGCGAAGAGAGCGCGTCGTCACCGCCCGCGCCTTACAAAATCGCTTACGCCAGGCGATCGGTACCCGCGTGAGTGACCAAATGATTAGAAATCGGTTACATGAAGACCAGCAGTTTTCTAGGAGACGCGTACTGCGGATTCCATTGATTAGTGTACACTGTGCAAACCGATTATCATTCGCAAGGCTGCACCTGGACTGGGACATAAGTGAATGGAGCTCAGTATTGTTCACTGATCAGTGTAAAGTGAATTTTTTTAGTGATGATCGTCATATTAGAGTATGGAGACGAGAAGGCGAGCGATTTTCTAGCTACTGGGTCGTCACTCGCTCCATACGAACGCAACTTGTGGGTCAGGAACACCAGGCCAGAACTGGCAACACAGTAGCTGTGTCCTGCTGTCTCTTATGCAGACCCAGTAGTGAACACATCGGGAAAGTGACAGTACTGTGGAGTATATAATATATTTATTTATTAAAACTTTATGCACAAGTAAAAAAAAAATACTGTACAAAGGCGGACTTAATGCCTGAGGCATTTTCTACCAGTCAACCTTAGCGTGATGCAGAGACAAAACATGGCAGGTGCAACATACAGAATAACTAGCTTGGAAATGACTATAAAATACAAGAATATATACATAGATACATACATATAAACCAAATGAACTCTCAGGGGAGAAATGATCGGTAGAGGAGAAAACGAATCCAGCAAATCAGCGCTGGGATGTTACAGCCAACTTCTGCCGAATATGTTCACGTGCCTTCACTTTAAAAGATAACCTAATATATCTTTTGAGATGCTGGCCGATAATGTTTGAAGGCATACAGTTCCATTCGAACGTTTAAGCATGTGTCGTTGAGAGTCGTAAGTTTGACGTGTAATAATAAGATGAGCTAATGAAATACTCCTAAAATAATATGATATGCAAGCCAATAGGAGTTTCATTCAAGTAAAATAGCTCTCCACTGTAGTTAACCCTTCGTTGAGTCCACAGGACTCTCTACAGTAGGTACTGTATAGACAGCAGAATGTACGGTTGCTGACTATTGGGTGGTCAGAAAATGGGCCTGTGAAAACCAGGCCTTAGGCCGAGTGCACACATAAAACGTACAGCCCGATTCAACTTTATGGTGGCTCTGAACATGAGCCGAGTCGCTGCGCAATAACAAATTCACGTGAAATCACGTGTTAGTGGGGTCAGGGGTGAGGTACCGCTTAGCGAACAACGCAGTTTAGAATTCAGAGATAAAGTTTTAATCGTGCTGTAAACGCTCGCTCACATACAGTAAGAGCGTTTTCGCACTACATCACCTCAAGTTCTGAGTTGAGCTGCACGATTTTTTTTTTATTTATTTATTTATTTAATCCATAATATTACACTTTTATTTTAACATAACACCTGCCAAACTGCAAAGCAATTTGTCGGCAGTAGGTCCTCGTGGATTTTGCACGACTTTCTGCTTGACTAATTACTAAAATTAAATCTAAGTTACAACTAAGACTGAAACCATGGTTTTGTAGGCCAAGATTTCACATCTGAATACAGAGTATGATAATTACCCACAAAACCATAGCTTCTACAACCACAGCCACTACATTCAGCGGCATCAGCCAACAAACGTCATGAGAGCATCCCATAGTACCTAATCTGCATTCGCGATTCATTCGCCAAAAATGCTAACAAATATGAGTTAAAATGAAATAACAACTTTACAACAACTTAACAACCACATAATAAAGCTCAGTTTACGCTACAACTTCAAACATTTTTAACTTTTTCAATAATGTTAGTCACTCTGAAATTAACTTAATTACCATTAGTACAAAGTTGATATTTGTTCAACTTGAAGTCATATTAATTTGAAAAAAGTTTGGATAGACTTTAGATGGTAAGCAATCTTTGGATTAGAATCCACGACATCAGCCGACCGAGACAAATGCGTGCGCTGACTGGACAGGTCCGCTCAATCTGTGTGGTTCTTTCCTCAAAAGACTATTTTAGACACCAATCTACATGGTCTTCACATGATCTGACCAAGATTTTGTCTGGACTTTAAAAGAGACTGTGACCTCTGAGTTTGTTTCGGCCTTTCTTCTCAGAGTAGTCAGATAGGAAACGCCGACCTCATCTAGCTTTAAAAAAATATGATTGACGTGTAAAAGTGTTTGTACAAACCTACTTACAGAAAATAAATCATTTATCAAAACATTTTTTCGATCGTAAAGCACTGTAATGCTTTGCGTTATGAGTCGTGCAAAAAAGAGACGTCGCAATGCTTTTTAAAATCGAACCATGGTAATCATTCATTGCGCCCACGAATCTATGATGATGCCGACATGGCAAGAGGCACGTAGGCCCTTTTTACCCGACTACGGCGAAGCAAAAAGGAGGGTTATGATTTTGACCGTAATGTATGTTGTATGTTCATCTGTTCCCTCATAACTTCTAAAGTACTTGTCATAATTACACAAAAAAATATAATTATAATTAGACAAATGAGGTATCGTTGGAAGCGTCTTGATCGTCCGCTGGTTATAGGCTTCGTGACGTCACATTAAATTGAACATGGCGCCCACTAGCGGACATAAAGTCATAATATATAAAAAAAAATTATCATGCCTTGTTGGGTATCAAATGAAAGGGCTTAATCATCACATATCAAAAATATAAATATTACTGAGCTAAGCCCCAAAAAACTAAAACCCGACTACTGAAAAGGATGAAACAAGTAAGTACCTTCCCGTGGTCGCATGTTACCATAGCTTATAATAATGTTAGTACAGCGTGCAGCGGCATGCGACCACGGGAAGATACTTTCTTGTTTCATCCTTTTCAGAAGTCGGGTTTTAGTTTTTTAAACTTATTTTTTTATTGCTTAGGACATAATAATATCAGGGTTCACATTTCTACTTACTACCTCTTGTGACTCTGCCTACACATTCGCAGAATAAAGGCGCGATGATTTATATGTTGACATGATTATGTACCTATTATGCCTAGATTATTATTAAGTAGGTATTGTAATGTAACCAACATTCAATAAATTTTATGACGGCTGTTTATTTAAACGATAACAGTGCGTTAGAATAGAACGCGTCGACTTCCTACCTCCATTTACGCAATCTAAGAAATGTTACATTGATTTAGACTTATTTTCTAAAGATACGTCTAGTCAAGCGTTAAAATAGGGAACATGCATACCTTGAATTCCTTGGGCAAGTCGATTTTTTCTTACGCGAACCGGTTCATCTAGAAAGGTTTATAGTTTTCACTTTTTTATTTACTCTTTCAGGTAACTAGCTTTTATTCAGTTTATTTCGATAAAACTAAGATTAAAACGAGTTATACGAACATATACGACTATTTTTATGTTAAAGAACTGTGAACATGAATATTATAGTATAATTTTAATGTTCTATAGCTAACGATACAATTTAAAACTTAAAATTAAAGTGCTAAGTAACACATCCCTCCCCGATGGACGTTGTTACTGCACTATTTTTTTAGTAGAAACTGGAATGCATCGGTGTTGCTAAGTGAGATGGG
This sequence comes from Amphipoea oculea, assembly GCA_945859645.1. Taxonomy (NCBI): domain Eukaryota; kingdom Metazoa; phylum Arthropoda; class Insecta; order Lepidoptera; family Noctuidae; genus Amphipoea; species Amphipoea oculea. Next base: position 8,665,474 of record OX243891.1, on the reverse strand, counting down.
ATGGATTGGTGGAGTGGGATAGTATTCATGGAAACTAGAAAGCTAATCTGTTGCTAGAAGACTGTATCTTGTGAAGATTTTTTAGATAATTTGTAGTTTTTTCTAAGGTTTTTTATTTCCAAGACAACTCCAAAGTAATTTAGATACACTTTTTTCAAATAAATACAAATAAGCAAAAGTTACGTAACGCTACTTAATGGTAGAAACTTATTACACTGGTAACATTGAGTCTGCACTGTGACGTTTTGTTATTGCTATGGAAAAACATTGTGTTGTTTGTTTATTTACAGAATTTTCTGAAGAAAACTTGTTATCTGATGCTAGAAAAATTACTTACTTAATTACTAACACCAAAATTCTAATAAAATAAAATTAAAAATTATTATTTAGGAGATAATAATTTTTCCAAGCTGTAATATTGTCATCCTTTCACTTCATCACAGGATGAAACGCAAAAAATCGAAGAGAAAGAGAAAGGTCAATGTATTGCTAAACAAAATGGCCGCTGAACGTAGAAAGGCGTGTCGCGGATACTCCTAGCGATTTACGTCTTCTCGGATACCATAGAACTTCTGTGAAAAGTTTACGTGTTTTATACTGGTTCGTAACTTTGTTTTGTGATTAATATAAGGTGAATATAGTATTTGATGTTGGATGTTCAGCCTGTCTTCAAGGAGCGTCGCCTCATCGCCTGCATTATGGAGGATGTTATGCTGCCGCGTACGGCCTGTACCGTGAGGCCTCGCCGCGTGTGCCCGGAGGCTGCATGTTCGCCTCGCGTGGGCCTGTGTCGATCGCGGTCGCTTCGCCCCTCGCGAAGCTCTCGTACGCCCGCGCGCCGCTTGCGTATTCTAAGTATGTCGGTTTTTACAGCGGCGCTGCCGGGCTTCGCGTCTGCCCGCCGCCAGGCACCGGGGCTTCGCCCCCCGCGTCCCGCCGCGCGCGTTCGGAGCCCTCGCTCCATCCGATCCTTGAACGGAGTCGCTCAGGTAAGTTTTTCATGGTTTTAAATGCAGGTGAAGAAAATCGATCGAGTCAGCCATTTTGTTGAGTATAAATAGATTAAGGCCGAACAGTTAGATTAGCGGTCAATAAAACGGTGATAATTACTTGTAAATTAATTCTGCAGCGAGATAAATCATAAATAATAACAGACCTACGCGTGAAAACACACTAATGACGTCAGCATACGTTTTCAGTGAGAAAAAGGCATGACAATACACCATAAAAATCAATAGTTGAACAAAATCGCGAAAATGTGAAAGTTGAAGTCGTATTCATGGAGGAATGTGTCTTGGAACCTCTTAATTTACTTAGGAATTGTTTAAAAGCAGACAAAATATAAAGAGAACACTTAGGGCCCAAAATATTATCATGAAATGAAATCACATAACAATAACAAAGACTAGTTGACACATCAAAAATTATGCAGCAGACATTACTAATATCTATTTGAGGATAACATATTTTGCCCTTCAAAAACAATGTAGAGTATTAAAACTGGAATACTACCTATATTCATGCAAATTTTGAATATTTTTGTGTAATGAGGTCAAATACATTACAATAAAGAAACAAAAACAACATTCAGAAGAAGTAACAATTTTAAACAAAGCATTACCACTCTTCTCAATCATAATAAATTCATGAAATTTCAAACTTAATCCTTCGTATGCTTAAACATGGATCCACGCAAGACACAATGGCTTTTTTTTTTAATTGTGTCTGTAATTATGGCATTCAAAATTCAAAATGGAGAGTTTATTATAGTATAGCCTTTGGTTCATGCCATTTTATGCCATTTTTAAGACCTTGCATGTATGTATATGCATCATCAGAGGTAATCATAATTAGGGGGGGGGGGGGGTTGGAAAATTTTAATTTCATGGGCAACATGCTAGGTAGCCCGTGAAACACAAATATTGTTATTTTATTAATATTTCATAAATTATATTTCATGTGAAATAGTCAATCATTAGTATTTAATTGTTTAGAACTTAAAGGAGAATGGCGACATTCCATTCATGCCTGGCACCAATATTTTCTTTAACGTATACTGCTACTACTATCGAATTCTTCTAGATTATTATGCTGTGGTGCTATTTTAAAATCAAATGTTCACTAAAAACATACTGTTTTTATTTTATTTAAGTTTTTTTAAATTATAGGTTATATCGATTTTGATATATGAAAAAGGAACAAATATCGGGATCCGTAGGAAAGCAGAGGGTCAAGTACCTAATCACTTATCAGGAGGAGCCAAAACCGTGTAAAAGCGCGCAATACTTATCACAACGAAGCGAAGGAAAGTATTGAGTTGACTTTTAAGTCTTTTGACAGTTGATCATTCGCAATGTCAGTTAAGCGTTTCATTAGACGTAAAAAAAATGTCATCGCATATTAAATATTTTTTCTGTCTGTTACACAGTCTCTGTATTTAACACTAAATGCAATATTATAAAATATAAACTCTGATATAAACAAAACATTATTATGGCTAGATATACTATTAAAAATCTTTTAAACGCCTAATGGAGGGACAGATAACGTACAACGGAACGTATGGAGAGCGCGTTCCGAATCAATATCAGCTTAGTTAAGCTTAAAAATATAAATGTTTATTTTTATTTTACAGACATACTGCTAGTTCTAAAAAACATTGAATTAGGTTCTTTAATATAACTTTAATAAAGCATTTTTTTTAAATATATTATGTCGCTATACGCAACTGGTGCCAAGGTCGCCATCATCCTTTGTAAATAAAAAAAATACTACAAAAAAGAATACAATGTCATTCAGTTGCAAAACAATAATACAGAAAATATTGCAAAACACTGGTTATAATTCATTTGAGTGGGGTAGGTAGGTACCACTAAAAAGTAAAAACTTTTTTACAAAAAAAAAAAAAAACCAACTGACTTCCAAAAAAAAACACCACAAAGTGAAATATAACTTTAATTTCGGAAGTTGGGTGTCGTTGGTTCTGCATTTTCGTTTTTTAACACCAACTTCCGAAATTAACCTTTTGAACGCCACAGTATAAACGTATCGCCGTACCCCTGACGCCAGGCCACTTTAACAAAACAACACACACACACTTATAACTACAAATTTCTTGATATTGGTGGTTTATTTATATTACTTTCATGCAATACAATATAGACGGAAGCTTAAACTTTTAAATTATATAAATAAAAACACACAAAAGCAATGATTAAATTGTTTATTTCATAATATGGTGCGACCTGTGCGACGTGTATTTTGTCATATATTTGTGACGTTGGCGTTCAGGGTAAGATTTCGTTTGTCACATATATGTGACAATGGCGTTCAAAAGGTTAAAGTTATTTTTCACTTGGTAGTGTTTTTTTTTGAAGTTGGTTGTTTTTTTTTTATTACAATTTTTGTTCATCTACTTTCACTTGAATTTTCATTTGTGATAGATCAACCATTATTTATTGAACCATTTTCAATGTATAAGTCATTTACTACATATAATAATTAAACCACTAATTAAAAGAAAACTATGCCTTAAACTATTGTCACCGCTAGGACTATAAAATCTACAAAATTATAATGCAATTCGTCATTCAACACAAGAACTCAACTGAATCTATTTATAATAATTGAAAGTACGATAACTAAATAATGCAACAAAATATCGCGCGATGTTACCGATTTACAAACAAAAGACAAATAGATTGTCCAACAGCATTGGTCGGTTTTTGGAGTAACCAGTCCTGACTCTTTACTGCAGCTATGTCTGGATTTAGCATCATCATTTTGAATTTAAAGCCACTGCAGTTCGATCTCGTCCGCTATCCCGATTCTTAATGATTGTTACAACAGGTTGAAATTGAAAACATGCGACAAACCGAAATGGGAGATTGTACTCGGTTAAAATTTCCATTAGAGGACCATTGATTTATGGGGTGGTGAGGGGGGGAAGGGGGAGGGGGGGAGGGTGGCTGCCCCCTGTACCACCCCCAACCCGCGGAGCCCCATGGTAATGGAGATATCCATGGTTAAAGTTTTGAGGTTAGAATAAAAAATTCCATAAATGTCCATCGAATTATGGTACGGGAAGGCCCGGCTACCCCCCTATACCATCCCCATCCCGCAGAACCCCATGGTTATGGAGATATCCATGGTTGAAGTTTTTAGGTTAGAATAGCGCTATTTAGTCAAACTTGGGGGAGAGCTTCCCTTTTCCCATAGTTTGACTCCGCCTTATCTCCGGCGCTGCGGGAAGAGCAGCCCTTCCGCCCTTGCGTGACGAAGCACGGTCACTCATGCTCGGCTGCGCAGCTTCGGCTTGTTGGTCGCCTTCGGCGACCAGCCTCAGCCGCTTCACCTCGCATGGTTCCCGCGCTTCGTCACAGCGGGCGAGGGCTGCTCTCCCTCCGCGCCTCCGGTTTTATATATACACTCTAGGGGTAGGGCAGACAAGACCACGTGGAACGTGGGGTGCTCTGATTCGGTTTTGGGTATTTTTCGGATATTCATATAATGAGAATAAAAAACAAGAAATTTTGGCGTCGCTTTACGTTCCGTTCCTCAGTTTAAACAAAAATTAAAAAAGTCGAATGTAATTGCATAATACAGCACGTTTATTGTGCACATTAATTACACACCAAATATAATATGTGAATATATGAAAATAAAATAAAATTTAAATAAAAAGTATGACATAAAGTTGAATTAAATACACCTCTACCGTCAACGGAACGTGAAATGTCAACTTTGACGTCTACCATGACAATTTATCTAACCTAAAAATTTGCAAATGGAGAGCTATTTTCCAATTTGTATGGAAACTTTAAAAAATTATATCTCGTAAACTGTGATACTCCGCGGTTTGAAATTTTGTAAAAAGCTTTCTATTTATGAGTACTATCTACAAAAAAAAAATGAACTTCCAAATCGATGGTCCTTTAATGGAAATTTTAGCCTTGTACTCATCATTATGAACAACTTTTACTATGGGACCAAACCTGAAATCGCGAAAAAAAAAATCACCTGTTCCCTACATTTTGACGAGTTATGCGAGCATAAATGTAGGGAACAGGTGATTTTTTTTTCGCGATTTCAGTTTTGGCCCCATAGTAAAAGTTGTTCATAATGATGAGTACAATCTCCCATTTCGGTTTGTCGCATGTTTTCAATTTCACCCGGTATATTCTTGTTATAAACGGAGAGATCATAAAGCGAAAGGGTAGTCCTCGAAATTTTCGTACGTTTTTTTTGTAATTTGGAGCATAGCTATTTACAACCACTCGATACGCTGCCGTACAGTGTCGAACGTCACTCAATGTTATCGTAGAGTCCTCTGAACTGTGTTCACAAGTCCAAAACCCGACATTTTTATCAGATTAAATTAAATAGACGACCGCTATTCTTCCGACAGCTGTTTGCTGTCGGGGGCAAGTCAAATCAGAGCCCTGATTCACAACCATATGATAGGCTATAGTATCGAAAACCTGACATTTCGATAACCTGGTTTGACTTCCCCTCAACAGCAAATAGCAGTTGGAAGAATAGCGGGCGTCTATTTGATTTAAACTGACAAAATTTTCGGGTTTTGGACTTGTGAATAGCGTTGAGAAGACTCGTACGATAACAATGATTAATGTTCGATACGATACGGAAGCATATCGAGTGTTTGTGAATAAGGGGACAGGTCATTTAAATGTGTCATTTTCGATACGATAGCCTCTCGGATGGTTGTGAATAGCTATACAGGTCAGTATTAAGTTTTTTGTTGATCAAAATATGATTTGCGACCGTAACAAATATGTATTTACAGTTTGATTAGTAAAAAAAACTAACATTGCCCTAAAAATTGCAAAAAGAAAAACGTATTAAATTTCGCAACTCTGGCTCCGGCTCTTTTAACCAACCGAGGACCAACGGCTTGCCTTCGAAGTCACGGATGGCACGAATAAAACCCGCGAAAGTCGACGAAGTCGCCAGGATTTTGTTTTCAGTGCAGCTGACCATGATAACAAGGTTTTTCAACCAGGCACCTTATCAGTGTATCACCATTTTGCAGGATGTCTTCCCGTCGCAACGGGTCGGTGTCTCGCGCTGCGGAGGCGGCTTCGAAGAACCGCCTGCATATGGATAGGAATCCACAACACTCTCGGATCACCGGTTAGTGAAGTTTACTTATTTTTTACTAAATAAATGTAAATAGGTCTATTAATAAAAACAACTTTTTGTGCCATAAAATTCTGACAACCGGTCTTACCAACGGATATCGTATTACTCAGTAACTGGGTTGTGGAGGTCAGTAATAAACTGGTAGCTGCATCCGGTTAGACTGAAAGCTGATCCCAATATGGTTGGGAAAAGGTTAGGCAGATTATGATGAGCTTTCAAAGGGGGGTAATGTGTTTATCAACCTTTGTTGTGTACTTACATAATTCCTAATTGCATTCACAGCTTTTGAAAAAATGGTACTCAGCTACAGAAATTAAAATTAAAACGTTTATTTTTATGATGCCAATCGTAGTAGTAAGTTTCTTTTTTTTTGTTTTTTTTTTTTTTTTATTTAGCCTGCGCTGTCCCACTCCTGGGCAAAGGCCTCCCTCCACTCCTTCCATTTTTCGCGAGCCCGCGCGTCCTCCCCAGTTTTGACGGAACCTATCCAGCTCGTCCCGCCATCTCCTGCGTGGTCTGCCGCGACCCCGCCTAACTGTCTCAGGGCACCAATTCTGCGCTATTTGGGCCCACGGTTTGTCTGGCATGCGGCAGACATGTCCTGCCCAGTCCCATTTAAGTTGAGCAGCCTTTTGAGCCACGTCAGCTATCTTTGTTTTGGAGCGCAGTATTGTGTTTCGAACACGATCCGTTAATTTAACGCCTAGTATACTGCGCTCCATTGCTCGTTGGCAGACCTTGAGTTTGGACTTCTGGATCCAAGTTTGTCCACCATAGGTTAAGACGGGAAGAATACACATGTCCATGAGCCTGCGTTTCAGTTCCAGAGGCAACTCACCCTTAAATAGTTCCTTCAAGGACCAGTAGCTCTTCCAGGCGTTTTCTGTTCGTCTCGAGATTTCTTTATCTTGCCTCGCCTGGAAAGAGACTACTTGACCCAAGTAAAGGTATTCCTGGACATGTTGTATTATCTCCCCGTCTACTTTTATGCTTCTAGGTGTTTCATTGCACATGACTTTGGTCTTAGACATATTCATCTTCAGTCCAACCTCAAGGCTTGCATTGCTAAGTTCTTGGAGCATCTGTTCAAGTTCAGTGGCTGAGGATGAAAAGAGAACAATGTCGTCGGCGAAACGTAGGTTTGTCAGTCTCGCTTCGCCAAGGACAATGCCTCTTTCCCTCCATTCGGCTGTAAGTTTCTTATAAGAATTAAAAGATTCTTTTCGACCAACTGAAAAACGGTTTCGCTCTCAAAAAGGCGCGTTAGACCTGATGTATGTAACTCCAGGACTCGTCTGCTCCACCGGCCATCGGTCCTTCGACAAACATGGCTAGCCCACTGACACTTCAGTTTGCTTACTCTGCAAGCTATGTCGGTAACTCCGGTTCTTTTCCGGACAATTTAATTCCTGATTTTATCCTTCAAAGAGACTCCGAGCATAGCTCGCTCCATAGCGCGCTAAGCGAACAGCTGAGTACTAGAATGCAGTTAGCAATATTTATTCAAAAAAATATAAGGACAAGATCTCTTCCGAGCAGTATTGGCCAAGTGGTAACGGTCGCGAATTACGAGGTGTAGGTCGTAGGTTCGAACCCAGACAGGCGCTTTACTTTGTGTAAATTATTTCATCACCACTGCTCTTAAAACGGTGAAGGGAAACATCGTGAGGAAACCGGCATGCCCTAGAACCAAAAATTCGAACACATGTGACATGTGCCAAACCGCACTGGGCCCGCGTGGTGGATTACGGCGGCCCACTCCCTCTCACCGAGAAGATGCCTGTGTCCCAGCAATGGGAACATTATAGGCTGATTATCGATTAAGGTATCTGCCCCGTCTCAAAAATCCACCTTGTGCTGCGTGCATCTATGTTGTTGGCAGCAATGCAAGCAAAGCAAAGTACTTCCTCCAATGTGCTTTGCACGCGTGGGTTCGAATCGCATCCTCGTCGCCACTGTTAGTTGCGGCCTTGCGGGGAAAGAAAACACATGCGTCCCGTGCAATCGTATATTATCAACTGAAAAGGTTGGGTTGGGTCCCGCGCAATGTACCCTTTGTTCATACTAACATCAGCAAACCACTGAAAATAAGCGCTGTGTGTGCTGTGGATCACCCATAGCACAGCATCATTTTCCGCTCAATCTGTGTGGTTCTTTCCTCAAAAGACCATTTCAGACACCAATCTACATGGTTTTCACATGATCTGACCAAGATTGTGTCTGGACTTTAAAAGAGACTGTGACCTCGGCTCTGAGTTTGTTTCGGCCTTTCTTCTCAGAGTAGTCAGATAGGAAAAGCCGACCTCATCTAGCTTTAAAAAAACATGATTGACGTGTAAAAGTGTTTGTACAAACCTACTTACAGAAAATAAATCATTTATCATGCTGAGTGGAAGTCGCAGTCGAATATTTCTGTTTTGTGCTCGTGGTTATAGATCTATTTTGTTTTTATACAGGTCAATTTTTCGTTTATTTTCGTTGGATCCCACTTTTGAATCCCATTTTTTAGGTATTAACGATGGATCCCGTTTGCTATTTCCGTTGAATCCCATATTATAACAACATGTGTACATTTCAGAAGAAAAGTGATTTACCTTTATCAAACACTAAAAAGAGATTATTTTTAGTGGGTTACCCGGAACCGAACTAGTTAGATTAGGCTAATTATTTCCAAAAAAAAAAAAAACAATGTTAGGTTAGGTTAAAAATATGAGGTCCCTACGCACGAGCCGAGCGAGCGAAGCGAGCGGTGCCGCGGCAGCGGCCGGCGAGTGCCAGAAACGACTAGATTATATAGAAAATGAGTTGTTTGTGAAATAAATAGTAATACGAAACGTTGGTTGTAAACTAAAAATTTCAATGGAGTTTTGGTGAAACATTAGTGAACCCCTCATTTTATTATAAACAATTTTGTAGTTGAAAGTACCCGCATTCAGATTTTTTTAAGCATTCGGGATCCAACGGAAATACTTTTCGGGATTCAACGACAATAAAACGTAATTATCTTGCATTTTTTAAATTCGGGATCCAACGGAAATACATAATAATGTTTTGCGGGATCCAACGCCAAAAATATTAAAATGGGATTCAAAAGCGGGATCCAACGGAAATAAATCGATTTTTTCAAGTGGGCGTTGATGGCCAAATTCTAAACTATGAGGAATAGCGAAAAGTACTCAAAGGAGTCGCGGGCTCGATTTTGATGAAAACTAAAACTGCATCATTGTATTTTTGAAAAATCAATATTTCTAGCCAGGAATCGAACCTGTTGATTTTGAAAAAAAAAAACATAGTGTATTATTACTACACCATTCGATAGTGTCCCTAATAAGGATCAAATTTTGGGAAGTAATGACATACGGCAAACTAAAAGAAAGAGCTAATTTTTAACAAAATACTTTTTTTTATTTTTCGTTTGTTACCTACCTCATCATTAGAGACCGGATAATATGCATTTGCATATTTGCATATGCATTTGCATATTTAAGCCATTTTCAGCGCTAATAGCATATTTTTCCTAAGATCTAGTGATGATGCATATTATCGCTATAATTTACAGTATTTTTCGAGCGCAGCGCACTCAGCAGCCGCACGTCTTTTGTTTTGGTACGATAATACACTACTCCTTCCTCCCGACTATTATGCATGTTATTGCTTTCATTGTTGACGCGCGTGCTCATTGATCTGCAGTTAAAGTTTTTTGTCAGTTTTCAAATTGTACAATGCCTTCCGAAAAAAAATAAGATAAGTGACTTTTCTGAAACATTTACTTACGACGGAACTGTTTTGTATTGTCGAGTTTGCGAGAAAAATATTTCGTGCACTAAAAAGTTTCAAATAACAATAAACTTAAATCTAAAGGAATAATATTTACAAAACAAAAAAAAAAAATTAGTCACTTAATGTTGCATATTCTGTCAGTTTTCGTGCATATTTCAAGCATTTTTCATGCATATTTGCATGCATATTTCAAGCTTTTTATGTTGCATATAATCCGGTCTTTACTCATCATCATCTGCCTAGCCTTTTCCCAACTATGTTGGGGTCGGCTTCCAGTCTAACCGGATGCAGCTGAATACCAGTATTTTACATGGAGCGACTGCCTATCTGACCTCCACAACTCAGTTACTGGGTAATATGATAGCACTTGGTAAGACTGGTTGTCAGACTTTCGAGCTTCTGGACTACCCGTAACGACTGTTAAAGATCGACAAATGACAGCCGGGACCAACGGCTTAACGTGCTTTACGAGGCACGGAGCGGTCTCGGCATGTAAAGATGGTCACCCATGCACAGACCGCGGCAAGCGTAGCTTAACCTGAAATCGCGAAAAAAAAAATTTGCTTTTCTCTATATTTCGCACCTTCAGAATAGTAGTGGATAAGATATATTCTACCATAAAAACGTCGCTTCTTTAATGTTCACCTAAAAGTGCGTACCTTTTAGTGACCCCTATGATCGTAACTCGATTTCTTACATTTTTAACCGACTTCAAAAAAGGAGGTTCTGTATTCGACCCGTATGTTTGTATGTCCGCGATTTTCTCAAAAACCAATGAACCGATTTTGATAATGCTTTCACTAATGTGATCTACATACTTTCAGGAAGGCTTTAGTATATAATACATTAGGTAATTATTCTTATGTACGAAGTTATATGCATAAATGTAATGCATCTCCGGCATTTCTATTCGAATTTTGATGATTCTTCTTGTCGGTGTCTTCAATTCTTCAATGCGCTAGTGTTAATTGAATTTGTGTGGGGTAGGTACAACTAAAAAGTGAAAAATAAAAACTTTTTTACAAAAAAAACAACTGACTTCAAAAAAAAAACACTACAAAGTGAAAAATAACTTTAATTTCGGAAGTCGGTGTCAAAAAACGAAAATGCAGAACCAACGACACCGACTTCCGAAATTAAAGTTATTTTTCACTTTGTAGTGTTTTTTTTTTTAAGTCGGTTGTTTTTTTTGTAAAAAAGATTTTTTGAGTTAAGTCACGACTATTCTGAAGGTGCGATTTATGTTCGTATAACTCGTAAAAATGTAGGGAATTTCTGGTTTGGTGCCATAGTAAAAGTTGTTCATAATGATGAGTACAATGACCTTTTACGAGGTTGTTGGTGTTTTTTCCAATAAACCTGTATAATTAATACGTATCTGTGACCTAGTTTCCAACAACCACGAGGGCGGGCGAATCTAGCTCTCCTACCTAGGCACAATAAATATTCTCTGCGACGCGACGAATCAATAACGCGTTATGCAACGGGAGATATACAACACAGCGGCGCGCGCAGCGGGGTACCCGAGCGCAATCTGCATTGCGGCAAAGTAAATCGGCTATTACAGTATCCGCATCGGCGTAACATGGCCGCTTCGCGTACTAGGAGAAAAAGGAAAAAATCCAGGCAAGATGGTGTATTATACAAGTTTTCTAGTAAAATTGTTTTCATCTCATCCATCAGATCCATCGAATCCGGCAGGCCGCCGGAAAGAGATTGACAATGTAATGAAAAGAGCTCGCCAGGCTTCGCCGGGCAGTTGGGACAGGAAACTGCTGGAGGTCGAGGAGAAGGACCCGAATCGGTGAGCATTAATTTATAACCGAGCATAATTTTCTTGCCCAATTTATTTGGGGTCGCCGCAACGTGTCTTTGTCTTCAATATCCATACTTAATATTATAAATGCGAAAGTGTGTCTGTCTGTCTGTCTGTTACCTCTTCACGCTTAAACCGCTGAAACGATTGAGATGAAATTTGGTATAGCGATACTTTGATCCCCGGGAAAGGACATAGGATAGTTTTTTATCCCGATATTCACGAATAAAATAAAAATAATTAAGGGCGGCTCCCATACAACAGACGTGATTTTTTTTCCGTTTTTTGCTCGATATTAATAACGGCAACAGGTAGACGCTTGAAATATTTACAGAATAGGTACTTAGTTGTATATTCACTTTAAAAATAATTATTTAAGGGGGGGATCCCATACAACAAACATGATTTTTTTTTAATTTTTTTATTTAGTGTTAAATATTGTACGGTGGTACGGAACCCTTCGTGTACGAGTCCGACTCGCATTTGGCCGGTTTTTTTTTCTGGATTATCAACGCACTGCTTACCGCCGAGGGTTACAAATACAACAGTGCGCTTTTTGATGTGCTCTGTTGCAATCTCAATACCGAGAAATGAAAATTCTGTGCGCGATAAAAATCGAACGCGCGCAAAAATTTACAATAATCTATTAAGTATGTGCAATAATTTATTTTCGAAATTCGCCCTTACTTACTGCAACATAAAGGCGCTTTGAATACCAAATTGATATGTTTAATAATTTATTTTCGAAAATCGCCCTTACTTACTGCAACATAAAGACGCTTTGAATACCAAATTGTTTCCGCTGATGTACGGTAGACTGAATAGCTGGTCAAGGATCTTGGCGCGGCGCCAAAATCTGAAATGAACCCGCCATCTTGTTTCTTCAATACATAATGTTTACATTCATTATGACACCCGTACATGTGAAAAAATATTGCGCGTGCTGCACACCGTACATGTGAAAAAAAGTAACACTTGAAAATAAATAATAAGAGAGATTAAGTGTGAGTGCTTGGCCAGACTGGCGGCGCGGGCCCGGGTCGGGCGTGGCGCGGCTGCGTGTAAATGGCGCGGGGTAGCACGATCCCACGCGAGCCACACCATCCATGTATATGCGGTTCGGCTAAATCCGAACGCAAGCCTACACGTATACCTACACGGCGCGGCGGCACGTGGGTCACAACAACGCGAGCTGTTGATCCACGCCGTCGGTTGTCCGTTCTACTTAAATATGGATAAACGAAAACGCCTTGCTGCAGCAGCAGTAACTGTTATTTTGATAATTTCATTACTCCACTTCTCGTAGAAACCCAATTTTAACTTCCTACGCGAACGAAACCTCAACGTATAAACCTAAAAACACAAAATGGGCGACTACCTCCGTCGCGCGCTCTGTACCCTGTTCTGTTTAGACGGCGCGTATTAACAAAAGCCGAGCCGCGCGCGCTTTTGATCCGTGTCAAAAAACCGACAAGCGATGGATCGTACGAACTTTGCCGTGCCGCGCCGAGCGTAACTGTTTAAACGGCGCGTGGCGCGCTGCATCACGCGCCGAGCCTCGCTCGGCTCGCGTGTTTGCGCGCCGTTTAAACGTGGCTTAAGAACTTCATTTGAGTGTCCATAGTTGGCACGCGGGCGCGGTGAGCGGCTCGGGCTGCTCGGCGCGAGAAGCGCGCGGGCAACTCACGCCATAGCTCGTTCATACAAGTGGCCGCAGTGGGTGCGCGGGCGGCCCGCGCTGGGGCCGGGGTTCTCAAACTAGTTCGATTTTTTTTCTAGTAAAAATAAGTCTACTTCGTCCATATTATACTTTGACAAACACTGGACACGACAACACGCAGAACGCAGCTGCGCTCGACTGTGGACAGGCAGATCGCGCGCTCCCGCACCCACGCTGCAAGTCTGGCCAAGCACTGAGAGACGGAGAGAGAGAGAGAGTTACATCTTTCTTCTCTCTCAAGTAACGAACTGTACCAAAACGTGGCGCGTCCTTGAAATTTCACTCTCAATTATCGAATCTCCGCCCAAGAAGTTTCGCTTCAAAAAAATAACCTTGACTTTATTCATCACTTGTTGTTCTGCAAGTTGGCATTCCATTCGCTCATGCCTCCGTGTCGTCTGAGGGGCAATTCACGTAATTATAAGAACGTTCAAAGTCTGAAGGACAATTCTCGTAATTTAAAATGTTCAAAATCTAGTCGCAGCCTCATCTCAGCGACAAACAAATGTCAAAATGTATGGTTTTTTTTTTGCGTTTTTTAAATTACACAATTTTTTTTTGTTATTAGGTACAGTCTGATCTCAGTTCACAGTCTGATCTCAGTCTCAATCTGTCAAAAATACCTCTAATTTCCCTACATTTTTGGCAAGTTTTTGACATTTGTTTGTCGCTGAGATGCAACGACCATACAGGTCGTTGCTGAGATGAGACTGCGACTAGATTTTGAACGTTTTTAATTACGGGAATTATTTTGTCTTCATAAAGTCTACCTCTTACGGGCCTATGTAGTTACATAACAGGTGGGCTATTATGTTCAACGATGTGAACGTAATAGACAGGTTCGTTGACTACTTTTATTATTTATTTTTTTGTGTAAAAAAAAATGGTAGTCACATAAAAAAAAAATACTAGAATTTTTTTTAATATTTTGTTTTTTTGCCTATAGTTGTGTTGTAAAGATGAAGTTTACATGGAATGAATGACGCTATTATCATCTCAATAGTTTTTCTTCCATAAAACACGTAATATTTGCACTTATTTTTTCTAAGTTTTCACGTTTCTTATTTGCAAGCTACATTATTATTGGCATCATTCATTGCCGCCATTTTGTATAATTTTATAGTTTTATTTGTGAAAAACAGCTGATTGCTGCACTCTTTTGGAAATGATAAATGGTTAAAGTAAAATAAAAAAATAACATGAATGTTTAAAACGATCTGAAATTATTTTTATTGATTTTTAATCTGATAAACTATGAAGGCAAATATAAGAAAAAATAAACAAATAGCCTTTTTAAGAGAATGTTATTTTATTATTATTATTTTTTGGAAAAAAGACGAATTTGAAAGGGGTTTAAAATTCTACTGATTCAAGTAGGGCCCGGTAGTGTGGCGATCGCGAAATCGAATACTACTTGTCTTGGTTATTTTTAAATCTCTTGCAAACAAAAAGTAGTCAATAATCCTATAAAGCTCAGGTCTCCGACGAAACCGGTGGCGTCATATAGCGGCCGCAAAATTACGGCAGTTACGAAAGTTACTCTGGGTGTTTGACAACACCGTGTCTCTTTATGGACGACCGTCATATTGCGGCGTTATAAGACGGCACCGCTTTTTTTTAGGAAACCCGAACTCATCTAAAATATGTCACACCGTTTGAACAGATGGCGTCACACTGGATACAAACAGCTGTATCTTGACGGGTCGCGGTCGCCGTCACCGCGGCGATCCAGATCCCCGGCACTTAGGCGGTCCAGGTGAATCTTGTCTTAATATTGAGCACTGGTAATTGGGGATATGTGGGGCTTTAGATGCAGGTGCAATTTATTGGCTGCAGGATATGATGTCACTGCGCTCTTATTGGGTGGAAGCTGCACAAATACAGTGGCCTCTGCGCACAAATTGGGAGGTGACTTCGCGTTATCTATGGTGCTATTGGGGTCTTTAAATGCAGCTGCAATTTATTGGCTGCAGGATATGATGTCACTGCGCTCTTATTGGGCGTAAGTTGCGCAAGAACAGTAGGCTCTGCGCACAAATTGGGAGGGGACTTCGCGTAAACTGTGGTGCTACTGCACTAAACGCTAAATCTGCCCTACTTTTTCTAAAATTTACATTTATACAGTTAATGCCCTGATTGTTTGCGTCATACTTAACCCGTCTGCCTTCAAATCAAGAGTGAACAGGCATCTTCTGGGCACGCTCGTTCCATCATAGACCTCATCTATCGCTTTCCATCAGGCGTGATCGGAGTCAAGAGCGCGCCCATTTAGCAAAAAAAAAAAAAAAAATTCTGGCGAAATAGAAGGGGTAGTTTTGAGGCGGCATTTTACGGAATATTTGACATTTTCACAAATCTCCAAATTGTATCGCCTTTTTGGGCTGAAAGTTTTTTTTTTAATGGAGCACCAAATAATGTTTTTGTGCTAGATAAAGTACCAAATTCTGAATTGATAAAAGAAATTCCAGAATTTATTTTAGCAGTGGATATAGTATGGTCGTTTGGTGAGAGTTTTGGGTTTTGTTTTTTATTTAACGTCCCGACATTATTCTTGATATTGTAGTTTGTGTGCTGTACTATGCGAGTTTGGCAAGTAAGTAGTTTGAGTTTTTATTTCTCTGATAAATATTATGTCTTGGCCTATTACCCGATTCCGTCTTGACGTCGACTTCTGGGACATCCTGTATATTGTACTTGCAAGTTCTTCATAATTATCTACACTAATATTATAAAGAGGAAAGATTTGTATTTTTGTATGTTACGAATAAACGTAAAAACTACTGGACCGATTTCAAAAATTCTTTTGCCGTTAGAAAGCTACTTTATCACTGAGTAACATAGGTTATATTTATTCCTAGAAAAAATTAGGGATCCTTAGAAATTTTACTAAAACCAACCCAAGGTGCAAAAAAAATAGCCATAAAATGTCTTTCATTGCATGCGCCGCCGAAAGTATTGATGAAAGAACAAAAAAATGTTCTACAATATTATAGAACATATCAATATCTACAAAAAACTTCGCGAGACCATATATCCAACTATTGTAGTTATGTCACTATAACTACTTTTTTACATTTTAAAAGTTGATAGAAATGCCGATCAAAATCAGACCATGTTATCCATACCTTTGTTTTAATTCTTATCCAAATAAATTATTTTGTATTCAAGACTGTATCAATACCTGTTGATAACTTTTTGAATTATTGAAATCGGACATTCCATTCAAAAGATATTACGAAATTAAAAATGTCAAAATAAACAAAAAATACACGCCGACATACCCGACATGTGTGGCTCCACGCAGCAGCGCAGCGATAAAATTCTCGTGTTAAAGTGTTGGTAACAAAACTCCTCCGAAACGGTTTGACCGATTCTTATGAAATTTTGTGTGTATATTCAGTAGGTCTGAGTATAGGACGTAAACTATTTTTATTTTAAAACTATTGATCGTGTAGGGTAGGGGTACAGTTGGAGTAAGGGTGATGATGATGATGGAGTAAGGGTAGGAGTAGAGTAGAGGAGTAGGGTAGGGGTACGGTAGGAGTAGGGTCGGGGTAGGGTAGGAGTAGGGTAGGGGATCGGTAGGAATATGGTCGAGGTAGGGTAGGAGTAGGGTAGGGGTACGGTAGGAATAGGGTAGGAGTAGAGTAGGAGTATCTGAGTAAGGTAGGAGTAGGGGTAGGGTAGGGGTACGGTAGGAGTAGGGGTAGGGTAGGGGTACGGTAGGAGTAGGGTAGGAATACGGCAGGGGTATGGTAGGACTAAGGTAGGAGTAGGGAAGGGGTAGGGTAGGAGTATGGTAGGAGAAGGGTACAGTAGGAGTAGGGTAGGAGCAGGGAAGGGGTAGGGTAGGAGTAGGGTAGGCGTAGGATTAGGACAGGAGTAGGGTAGGGGAAGGAGTAGGACACCACGCGAACGAAGTCGCGCCGGGCAGCTAGTCTATTATAGATTGACGACCATTAGGGTCTCCCCACATTTATCGACGCGGAATCGGCTAACACCGGTCAAAAAAGCCTTTATGTCTACGTAATACGGGTGTTACTAATACCATTCGCATCGGCTCGGCTTGGACGACGCGTCGCGACGCCGTCCGACGGCGAAACGAAGGAAATTCGAGTAGTGTTGTGATATGCACTCGGCTTAAGCCGTTTTCGCGTCGATAAATGCGGGGAGACCCTTAGACGGTTTTCGGCCGTTTGTATCCAACCTGATAAACCTTGCCCTTTTACCCGACTGCGCAGCAGCAAAGACAGGGTTATGTTTTTCACGAGTATCTGGTTATTATTCAACCTCTTTCTATTTACAATCTGTCTTCACGAGCAAGTTCGTTCCTTGAACCCAGCCTGTTCAGATCAGATGCAGCGTTTTACATAAAGTGAACGGAATGGATTGGTTTATTTTTAAGCATCCTGCTACGCAAGGCACCGTAACGTCTTGTCCTTGATAGGCTGTAAATGCCTTTTTTTGTGTATGGGAAATCATCAAATGATCCCTCCCGCTCTGGGTGGAGCGGAAGGGAGTGTCAGACTCTTACTGACTAAAACCCATCCGTGTTCCTTCCTTAGCCCTTTATGTTCCGGAGTAGCGGTAACCCTTTCGGACAATTCCGCACCCCCGGCAGGCTTCGGCCCTGACAGGCCCCCTTCCTTTATGCTGACATCTCTTTGAGGCGCGCGTGGAAAACGTACGCACCGTCCGGCACAGGCCTGGTCCTGATCGGACGGTGAGCTACCCATTACTCTCCGTTCGCAGGCCCGCAGGCTCTAATTCCTGGGCCAAGTAATAACAGCTCAGGGCGCTTTTCGCTACACGCGACAAACGGTTATTTCCATTCAATCAAATATCAACTTTACTCTTGTGTAAATAAAGTTGATTTTGTTTTTGCTGCGCGGCGCTGTCTTTTAAAGCATAGTCAGCATTTGTCAATGGCTTTGTGCAGCCAGTACATGCCTATTTATAATAAAAGGTGTTTTCTTCTTCACCTTAAAGCTGTGCCACCAGGCTGTGCATTTTGAAAGCTGGCAACATTGCAAATAGCTGTCAAATATTTTGCTGTTTTGATTAATTAATGAAATAATGAAATATCGCTCTTCGTTGCACTAAAGCATTGATTATGAATTGAAATAACTAATATCGTGACACTGAATTTTAGTTATAAGAGTTAAAATAAAAATAAAAATTAAACGATTCGAAACCTTCCAATTTTTTTTTATTCCGCTAGCAGCTATTTGCGACGTTGCCAACTTTCAGAATGCACGCTCAGTATACGTCGGAGACAATGTTGCGCAACATTGTTTCAGTTACTTGTTTTCGTGTTGCTGGCAACATGGGACGTTGCAACACACATGTTCGGGTCGGCATGATTCGGCAAACCCGCTTGGTTAATCTCGAATTGTTAATCTAGACCACTTTTATCAACTATGGGTTTCTTCCAGAACACCGCTCCCGGGTCGTCGCTCCCGCTCGCCAGTTGTGCGGCGTTCGCGCTCGCCTGTCGGCCGGCGCTCGCCGCGCAAGTCGCGCTCGCGCTCCGCCCGCCGCAGTCCCCGGCGAAGCCCTAGAAGGAGCCCTGTTGCCAGGTATGTGGAGAGTTGTATAGACCGCTAGTTCTAACTCTGGTGAAGGATGAGAGGAATTTTATTCTAGATGTAATCGTATTCACATACAATTAATGTACTTATGCAAAATATTGTAAAACATTTTCAAAGAAGTTTCTTGCCCATTCTTCTCCATACGAAAACTACCTTTTGGAAGGGGCGACTAGAATTAATTCTATTTTTTTTTATTATAATTTTTGACGTTTAAAAGTGCCTTTTATGTGCCTATTTGAAATAAATGTTTTGACTTTCGCTTTGATAATTATTCTAATAATACATTTTTTTATTATTATTATTTACGAATTGTGTAGGTCGTGGGTTCGAACCCAGACAGACGTCGTCCTTGTAAATAATTTCATCACCACTGCTCTCAAAACGGTGAAGGAAAACATCGTGAGGAAACCGGCATGTCCTAGAACCAAAAATTCGAAGACATGTGACATCTACCAACCCGCACTGGGTGCTTACTCTTGAATTTAATTCCGATAGATCGACATTCGAATTATGACGTTTCGTACTTTTGAGTTCGGTTTAATTAAACTAAAAGGTAAAACTCTTGAATTTAATTCCGATAGATCGACATTCGAATTATGACGTTTCGTACTTTTGAGTTCGGTTTAATTAAACTAAAAGGTAAAATTGGATGATTGATTTTGTAGCCCGGTCCTAATTTCCACTTAGTTCACGAAAATGGACACCCAATTTTACCTTTTAGTTTAATTAAACCGAACTCAAAAGTACGAAACGTCACAATTCTAATGTCGATCTATCGGAATTAAATTCAAGAGTAAGCACCCTGGGCTCGCGTGATGGATTACGGCCCTCTTCCACTCATAGAGAGGAGGCCTGTGTCCCAGCAGTGGGGACGTTATATGTTGATTATGTTAGTGAAGCTAGAGTATGATAAGATACCGCCCCCCCCCGCCTCAGACGCAGCCCCTTGCGCAGCCCGCGCCGCCGCTCCCCGCGCACCGCGCCGCCCCCGCGCCGCGACGCGCGCCGCGTGCCGCCCGCGCGGCCCGCGCGCCCGCCCTCTCCGCCGGACCCCAGAAAGGTAAGCTAAGGGATGCTATTTATTTATGTACACTGTAAAATCATAACATGGATACAGATACGGCATATTAGTATTGACAGTGGCGTGCATTGCATATAGGCATATAAGCAGTGCCTACCTCGATATATCAACATAAGCCTGTCAATTACATTTTAGTGTGTATGCCCCACAATTAAGAAACTCACTAAATTATCATACCTAACAAAAAACAAAATCTTCATACAAACACGCGCGGCAGTAGGCAGTCGCCGGACGGCCTACTCGGCTCCCGTACTATTCGCACATTGTCATTGGTCTTTACTCGTTCAAGTTAATACGACAAAATTAAAAATACGTACGTCTCACGCGTAATACCATGACGTTCGACCTTCGCAATTTATCACCCTTAACTAAGCATGCCTACTCAAATAACCACACTTTTGACCTCACTTTTTTTCTGATTAGTGACCGCGTTTGCCTAGACTAGACCCGGCCTAGTGCCTACCTATTCTGAAAACCAATGCACGCCACTAAGTATTGAGTACAAAGGTACTGCTTATTTCTTAAGAAATTTCTTCCAGCAGATCTGCGAAAGGATAAATTAAAAAAAAAAAATAATGTAGATAATATTGTGTGAGAACAAGAAGAGAAGAATTTGATTTTGTGACGTCTTAAACTAAAATATTAAATGCAGGCATTTATAATGCAACACATGTCCATATCATAATGTATTATTGCATTCTAAGAGGTAACGCGTTTTGTTGAAGTTGCCGATGCAGATTCCTTTTTTTTTTTTGTTTCATTTGGCTTGGTGTTCCTTCGATGTCACACATTTGTATTATGCTTTCCACAAATGATCACATATGTTTGTAGTCATCTTGATGATAGGTATTAACGGACAAATCATAAAATCTGATATTATTGTCAAGCTGTCCATAGTCATATATTTATGCTTGTGACTATACCTCGTCGCCGAGCGCAAGCGCGGAGCCATTTTAGAGAAGCTGTCGCTCGGTCGTCCTCGGGTGCAGGCGCGGAGCCATTTTAGAGACGCAATCGCTCGGTCCTCTTCCGGCGCAGGCGCGGAGCCATCTTACGGCATGGCTACGACCTCGCCGCTATTAGCGGCAGCTTAGCGCGGGGCCGCGAGCGGTAAAAACAGATATACAAATACTAGCTGCGCCCCGCGGTTTCACGATCCCGTGGGAATATCGGGATAAAAACTATTCTATGTCCTTTCCCGGGACTCAAGCTATCTCTATACCAAATTTCATCTAAATCGGTTCAGCGGTTTAGGCGTGAAGAAAAGACAGACAGACAGACAGAGTTACTTTCGCATTTATAATATTAGTTTGGATGTATGAACCATGCCACGACGCACCGCTCGCAGCGTTAACGCTAGCAGTTAAAACATCGCGCCGCTTGCCGCTAAGCCAAAAGTGGCCGGGCGGTTAGAGACGCAGTCGCTCGGTCCTCTTCCGACGCAGCGCAGGCGCGGAGCCATCTTAGAGATGCTGTCGCGATAGTATTCCGAGGCGCATTTAGCTAGTTTTTTTACGTTTTTTGAACGCCACAGCGTCTGCAATTGACTGTCGAAAATTTTTCAATAGTGCTAGCCACTCTAAAATCAACTTAATTGCCACTGAAATAGATTTGATATTTGTTTAACTTGAAATATTATTACTTTGAAATATAAGTTTGAATAGACATTAGAAAGCCACTTGAAACTAATGTCAAACTCCTATGCCAATCATTTTCATGATGATCAATATGTAGCGGCCCGCGTTGTCGTAGGAAACCCAATGTTAAAACTGCTCCCTCTTTCACCATAACTAAACACTTCTCTGTCTCTTTCAGTCATCAGGCTCCGGTTCATCGGTGAGCAGCTGTTCCGACGAGTCCTGTTCCGTTTGCTCTGCCAAGAACAAGAAGACTGGACCGCCGCAACCGCCCAAGGGTGTAAAACCAACGTAAGTAATCCATAATGTCCATAATGCTAACTAATATTATAAACACGAAAGTAAGTTTGTTTGTTGCCTTTTCACGCCTAAACCACTGAACCCTGAAATTTTGCATATACGTTGTCAGGTGTACAGAAACGGACATAGGGTACCTTTCATCCCGAAAAAAAGTGCTGTGAGGAAAACAACAATAACATTATTATGATAATAGATGGCGCCACGTGTATTGTAGTTTTCCTCGGGAACAGCACTTTTTTTCGGGATGAAAGGTACCCTATGTCCGTTTCTGTACAACTGACAATGTATATGCAAAATTTCAAAAAGGTAACAAACAAACTTACTTTCGCTTTTATAATAATATTAGGTAAGTTAGTATAGGATTTCACGTTGACGAAATCGCGGCCAGCAGCTAGTAATATTATAAATACGAAAGTGTGTCTGTCTGTCTGTCACCTCTTCACGCTTAAACCGCTGAACCGATCTAGATGAAATTTGGTATAGAGATAGTTCGAGTCCCGGGAAAGGACATAGGATAGTTTTTATACAGATATTCCCGCGCTTACTACGACTGGACAGGAAAGGCCTGCGCCTAGTGAGGGGGACCATCACGGGACACTGCTCGCTGAACAAACACTTTCACACTATTGGCATAACGGACAGTCCCCTGTGCAGGGCTTGCATGGAGGCTGATGAGACCGTTGCGCATGTGCTCTTTGAGTGCACAGGCGTCACCCATATTAGATCAGAGACCCTCGGGACACCCAAATCATACACAGATATTCTCAACAGACCAGGAGACCTAGTCAGCTTCTGGAGGGACCTCCCTCCAGAAGCTGACTAGGTCTACTAGGGCTGGTTGGAATAACCACCGACGGCCGCCATGGTCCACGCACTATGGTATGTATGGTCCATTTGAAGGACTAAGTGCGGAAACCAAACCCATAACATAGAACAGATATTCCCACGGAAAACTTATGCGAGTTAAACCGCGGGGCGCTGCTAGTACCTAATAAATCTTCAATGTAAAACTCATTGTAAAAGCCAATTATATTTAAAAGAGTAACCGTGGAGTTTCTTGCCGGCTCTTCTCCATAGGAAACAACTAATTGGAACCGTGCACCTAGCTTCTGACGTTTCATAAGTGCCCATGTAGGTTTATGTGAAATAAAATATTTTGATTTTGATTTCAACAACTAACATACCTGTCATCTCCTCAGCACCGCCACCGGCTCGCCAGCCCGCCCGGCGCGCCCGCCAGCTCGCGCCGTACAACCGACACGCGAGCTGCTGAAAGCGCGCGAAGCTAGCAAGCGGACCAGGGAAGAGAAGGTATGTACGCCTAATGTATGTACAAGTTATTGTTGTTATTTTTTTATTTTTCACTGGGTTTTACGGTTATACATCTCTCTTTACTACTTCGTGGTATAGGGGCATGATGGTTTGTTATTTTTATCTGACTGTGGCAGAGAGGAAAGTTTATTACGATTTCGATGAAGGTCTTTGGATTGGTCTTGAACCAGAGAGTACAAATGTTATTTATACTCTCTGGTTTAAGAGAGACAGTTTACTTTAAAAGTAAACTGACTGCAGTGGCGTGCATTGCATATAGGCATATAAGCAGTGCCTACCTCGATATATCAACATAAGCCTGTCAATTACATTTTAATGTGTCTGCCCCACAATTAAGAAACTCACTAAATTATCATACCTAACAAAAAACAAAATCTTCATACAAACACGCGCGGCAGTAGGCAGTCGCCGGACGGCCTACTCGGCTCCCGTACTATTCGCACATTGTCATTGGTCTTTACTCGTTCAAGTTAATACGGCAAAATTAAAAATACGTACGTCTCACGCGTACGTTCTACCTTCGCAATTTATCACCCTTAAGTAGGCATGCCTACTCAAATAACCACACCTTTGACCTCCCTTTTTTTTTTATTATTAGTGACCGCGTTTGCCTAGACTAGACCCGGTCTAGTGTCTACCTATTTTGAAAACCAATGCACGCCACTGACTGACTGTAATGCATGGAACGAGATTCCGGTACACACTAAACTAAAGTTTATAAACAATGGCAACTACAGGAGATTCCTTCTCGAAACGTTGAGAATGTTTAAAATTTAGAGAAAGATGATTTTTTGACTTGAAATATAAAGTTGATAAACCCATAGACAACCAACAGCCTTTAGTTATGTACTTACATGCGGCAGCGTTGGTTGTCCAATATGACGATGTAAGTGAAATCACAGATGGGTCAGTGACAACAGCATCCTGAAAACAGTGGTGGAGAGTCCTTACTACTTTTTTCTGAGGCATTATGTGGGGAGAATGGTCAGGTAGCTTGTTCCTTGCGTTTTCGTTCTCTGCACATCCTGCCTCAGTCACTTACTATTCTTCGCCTTGTTTGTGTCAAAGTCAAAACATTTATTTGAAACAGGCACATAAAAGGCACTTTTGTACGACAAAAATTACATTAAAATAGAATTGATTCTAGTCGCCCCTTCCAAAAGGTAGTTTTCGTATGGAGAAGAATGGGCAAGAAACTCCACCGTTGCTCTTTTGAAATATTTTACAATAATTTGCATAGGTACATTAATTGTATAATAACATGTGAGGACGATGCACCTAAAATAAAATTACTATACCACAATAGGTAAAAGAATTAAAAACGTAACCATGACATATAAATTAATTATCTGATAAGTAGATACATGGTGCTCACATATTAACAAACATAGTAAAAGTAATTGATTTTAATCAAAAAAAATTAACAAGTAATAAGTCAGTGTGTGAGTAATGAACGTAAATCAATGTAAAAACTTGAGTACTACTAACACTTGTAATAAGATATTTTACTAACAAAATGGACTATATTGTTGTCCGTAGTGAATCCTACTATCCTACTAAAATGTAAATGCGAAAGTTTGTGAGCATGGATGGATGTTTTTTACTCTTACACGCAAAAACTATTGGATGGGTTTTGATGAAAGTTCACAGTAATATAGCTTATACATCAGAATAACACATAGAATACTTTTTATCCCGGTATTCTCACGGTATCAACACTCATGCTATGCGGGTGAAACCGCGGTGCGCTGCTTGTAAATAAATAAATAGTTACAACACTATACGTTTAACTTTACCATTGTTGATTTATGAAATCCATTTGTCCAGGTCTTAGAATGGCAGCGCTCCCAGATGGCCGTCCGGCCGCCCGTCCCCGCCACGCACATCAAGCGCGAGGGCGAGCGCCGGCCCGCGGCCCCGGCCCCGCCGCCAGGGGCCGCGGCCCCGCGCGCGCGCCGGGACCCCAGGGACCCGCGCGCCGTGTCGCCCGCCGCCATCGCGGCCGCGCTTAACGACAGTGACTCGGATTCTGAGTCCGATGCTAGTTCGGATCCGCAGCCGCAGAGGTAAACACCACATTACAACTGTACCATCAAGGAAACTTACATCTGTCCAATTTGGAAACAAAATCCCGTGCACACGTTGACCACTGCAAGCGAGAATAGCCCTTGCGGTGTATAGATGTAAGTTTCCTCGATGTACGCACATCAAGCTATGCATAACCAGTATAAGCTGAATACTAATTGTACGAAAAACCTATGCAATGCGAGGTCAGCGAAAACTGGAAATATATAGGATGTGTTATTTTGATTTAAAAGAGTGTCCATGGAGTTTCTTGCCCGTTCTTCTCCATAGGTACCTATGCTTTGGAATGCTAGCTTCATCTTTCTGACCGACTCCTTGAGGAAAGAGACTCCGATTTAATTTTTTTTCCCGTAAACTCATTTGTTTACATTTTTGGGAAATAAATCGCAAATGCAGATTAGAAGTAAATCTTAAATTCACTCATTGGTAGACAACATACAGACTAAACCGCTAGGCCTAGGACCTTGAAATTTTGTACAAGAGTTCCTTTTTAGGGTTCTTTACCCAAAGGGTAAAAACGGGACCCTAACTACGACTACCCTACTAAGACTTCGCTGTCCGTCCGTCCGTCTGTCTGTCACCAGGCTGTATCTCAAGAATCGCGATAGCTAGACAGTTGAAATTTTCACAAATTATGTATTTCTGTTGCCGCTATAACAAGAAATACTTACTAAAAATAAAATAAATATTTAAGGGGGGTTCCCATACAACAAACGCGATTTTTTTTTGTCCTTTTTTGCTCGATATCAATAATGGCAACAGGTAGGCACTTAAAATATTCACAAAATACTCAGTGGTATTTTTAATTAAAATAAAATAAATATTTAAGGGGGTTCCCATGCAAAAAACGCCATTTTTTGCCTATTTTATTAAATATGTAGTGTGAAATATTGTACGGTGGTACGGAACCCTTCGTGTGCGAGTCCGACTCGCACTTAGCCGGTGTTATAAAGGCAACACTAAGAGAGGATTTTTGAAAACCTATCCCCTAAGGCTTATATCACACTAGGATACCATGGTCGCACTGCCAGCAAAATATACACAGCTTTATGGTGGGTGTCTTATCTCACCATGCGTCCAATCGGTCGCGCAACCAACCATATATTTTTTGGCAGTGCGACCATAGTTGCGCTGGCATTGGTGTCCTAGTGAGACAGGGCTTTAAAGGAGTTAAATGTAGGTTTATATGGAAGTTCGTCATTTTTGCAGATAGGAAATCTAATACGGCGCACGAATTTACTTACTAAAATGATTATTTCTTCCACAGACTAACCCTCTCCGAGCGCTTCGGCAAGATGGCGCAATGGTCAGCGGACCGCTCCGCGCGCCTCGAGAACATGCGCATCACGCGCCGCGAGAGCACGCTGCACGTCCGCATCGAGCGTGACGCAGCCGCGCCCGCGCCCGCCGCGCCAGAGCCCTACCCGTGAGTACGAGCGGTAGCCTAGTGACACGGACCTTCTCTGTGGAGTGTGAGAGTGGGCTGTAATCCACCACCGGGGTACAGTGCGGGGCTCTAGGACATGCCTGTTTCCTGGCGAT
Organism: Amphipoea oculea; assembly: GCA_945859645.1. Lineage (NCBI taxonomy): Eukaryota > Metazoa > Arthropoda > Insecta > Lepidoptera > Noctuidae > Amphipoea > Amphipoea oculea. Next base: position 8,638,428 of record OX243891.1, on the reverse strand, counting down.
CATTTTCTTTGCCGGTTTGATAGTAGTGATGGATACATTACATTGCATAAGTCTTCATCATCATTCACTTACTTTATGCAATTTATTTCTGGTTTATCTGGGTTCGAACCCGCAACTCCATACAGACATATACTCTTCTCTACCGCTGTGTATGATTTCTCTTGAAATGTATTTGAAATGTGTTTGTATTCCCACATCAATATTTTTTAAATTGCTGAATGGGCCCATTCTTGACCTCAATCACGCCTGATGGAAAGCTATGGATGAGGTCTATGATGGAACGAGCGTGCCCAGAAGATGCCTAAGGCACTGGAACTCCCACGCATCGACGAAACAGCAGGCTGCTTGACGCCGGACTCCGGTGGGAAGGTGTTCGCAAACCAGGCGGGCGTTAGCCCTACCATCGCAAGGGAAGAATTGGCCAGTCAAATAAGGTGTTGGGTGTGACTGTCCAGGATGCGCCGAGAGGTCGGTTCAGTTGAGTAACTGGCGGAACAAACTGCGCTACACGAGGAGGCTTCTTCATGCATACCAAAGCCGTAAACTACATCATAAACTTCACTAACACATCATTTGTTGTACAGGGCGTTGGAAGGTGCAGCGGTAGGCAGCTATCCCGAAGAACTTCTGCTCGCCGCGCCAGCCGGCTTGCCATCCTGGGACGATGTGCGTGTCAGATATGACTACTACAAGAAACGGGGCTATCTCCGAGGTAAGAAGAATCATAGTGACTTGTCTATTATGGCAGTTGTCCCACCGCCGGCGAGGAAGCGACTAACTATCGGCTATTTTCTCGCTCAAGAAACGTACAATAGATATACATTCCGTGTAAACAAAAGAGATGCATATACAGGTTGAAATTGAATACATGCGACAAATCGAAATGGGAGATTGTACTCATCATTATGAACAACTTTTACTACGTGAACAAACCTGAAATCGCGAAAAAAAAAAAATCTGCTGTTCCCTACATTTTGACGAGTTATGCGTACATAAATGTAGGGAACAGCAGATTTTTTTCCAGATTTCAAGATTTTGCACATAGCACATAGCAGTTTTTGGTTTCACAACGACGATATGCTACGCTTGCACGTCGCCGTGGAAGTGGCAGTTTTGGGCCAACAAGATCTGAAATACACTCGTACCAGCAACACGACGAAGAAGAATTAAACGCTTTATATTAATAAAACCTTTTTTTATGAACAGGTCTAACTCTAGGCGACTATGTGAAGTGGGAGGAATGGTGGTACAAGTATCAAGAGTGGCTGAAACACGAGCGTGCCTACGAACGATGGGCTGAGGGCGAGGTTGGCACGGTAAGTCGAATTATAGTGTGTGAATGTCACTGAGAAGAGCTTACCACTAGGCGACTAACCAATGTTTGGTTGGTCGTTGGTCGTTTAGTGTAGGAATGGTGGTATAAGTATCAAGAGTGGCTGAAGCATCAAGTTATAGAGGTATAAGGAACAGGGTGTAAAGTTCACTCAACCTACATAGAAAAGGGAGGATCCTCCGACCAGACGGGTGTTGTGTCTGGCTGGCAATGATTCATGTCGGGCTGTTGTATCTATGCTAGTTGCGCGGTAAGCTCTGCTTGCGCGATGCAGGATTTGCGTGACGTCAGTATGACGCGTTGTTCGCATGTGGCGTTGTAGATACCGCTACAAAGTCATAATAAAGTTTGATGTTGAATAGAGCTTGAGAAAATATGATCAGAGGAGCAATTACCGTATTTCTCTTTTAACTTGTTCCAAATTTTCTTACTAAGCTAATAGTGCAGAACATTTTCTTGACCTATCACTGACTTTGTCCTGTGAATTACTTTGTTTCACAAACAAAATAAATTAATTCAGAAAAAAATATTATTTAAAACAACAATTCAAAGTTGGGACGGATTGTTGTAAGTATTCTTAATTAACCAATCAATTTGAGCCTCTTTTCTATGCTTAAATCATCTTTATCACAATCCATCTATCGTTTCAAACGTTCATACTCAAAACGTTCCTGAAGACATTTTCCTCAGTCCTCCCGCATCACATACCTTGTCAACCGATTTCCCACACAAGTTTTCAGTTTCTAAAATGAGTATGTAACTGCAGGTGCGTCGCGAGCGTCGCCGCCGCGGCGGACGGCACAGACGCAGCTGAGGGCGCGCCGCCCCCGCCGCCGTCCTGTCTGTGGACCTGGCGGCGGGGGCGCTCTCCGACCTGTAAGCGTGCGGGGAGAGACTAGCCAGAGACAACTTAGTGTTAGTGTACACACATTGGACGCTGTACCGCGATCTATCATAGTGAACAATCCGGAAATATTTGGCAGTGTGGAATGAGACCTTTGACCTTCATGCAGGAAGAACTCGACTGAGTGAGTGACATGAAGGGTCACACATGGGACGCTGTGCTGGGTAAACACGTGTTGATACCCAATTGTGGTGCCTTGTGATAAGGAATAATATATTGGAACGTCTAACGTGGATACTGTACAGTGCAAAATAAACTGTTTAAATACAGCTAGAACTTCTTTTTTATTAAAACATTTTTTGCCAACTTACAAAAATTTATATTTTTATACCCGAAGGGATTAATTAGTATAGTGATAAAATGAAATTCTTTTGAACAGTGACGAGTCTATGTGATTCTATGACACTATGTGCGTTTACGTGATCGCTCAAAAACTAATCTTCGCATAGTGAGAACTTCCAAAAACCACGTGCGAAAATAGTTTATAAGGGACACTATGGACGTTGACCAAACGCGATTTTATAGTGGCAACTAAGTGAAACGAAACAGAACAAGGAACTAACCACAGGAGCAACTTTCAACGGCTAAACCATCAAGGACACTCAGTGTGAAACTTTGTGCGCGTAACGACTTTGATGAGTTCGCTATATTCTAATCTTTAGAACGCAACTCTTTTATCGAAGATACGGCACAAGTTAACGGACAACAAACATGGAGACTTGTCAGTGTGAACTTTAAGGGCCGTCTCCACGAGCGAGAGAATCGCGGCGATATTATCGTCGTGTCACGTATTTCTATACACTCTTAGAACGTGTCTCCACACGGCGATATCGTCGAAAATTTGATGGCACGGCGAGACTATCGCCGCGATTCTCCCGCTCGTGGAGACGACCCCATAGTGTTAGTGTGCGCGTAACGGACGGAGATGAGTTCGCTATATTCTAATATTTAGAACGCGACTCCATCTTTGAAGTTTTTCGCAGATGTCGAACAGCTCCATGAGTGACGCTACTTACGCACGTCTGACCGGTCAGCAACGCTACTGACTGACTCTCCCTGGCCGGTTACTGTGTGCAACCATGGATGCTATGTATATTCTATAATAATTAAAAAAAAAAACTGTTTTAAAATAATCAAATTATGTGTCTGTGGAATCTGTGTAAAAAGTAGAAATATTTAAAAAAAATGTATTAGCAAAGTAGTACTATATTAAAAATCAATGTCTAGATAGAAATCCAGATAGTTTGAAACAGTTTGAATACAGGTCTTGGCGCGATAGAAGGATTTATGATCAAAATAACCATCCATTGTGAAAGATTCGCGCGGGAACGGACGATTTTCAATAAATTGTGGTGATGAGAAATTGGTGGAAACAAAATAGACGGCATTTGCGTGAGATTTATCGTTAAATGTAATGAAAACATGCTGATCAGATTAATAAACAGAATCTTTGACTAACGGCTGAACCCAATTACCTATATGTCACCAGTTTTGGGGTTGAAAAACCTATCTATCTGTGGTTTTAACATCCCAATCACCTATTTTCAGTTAAAGACAGATCGCTACTGGTGGTAGCCAGTATAAACATAACTGCCACTATAATATAATCATACAGATCTGTACTGATATAAGATTATTGGGACATTAAAATCAGAGATCGGTAGGTTATTGGGTTCGGCCGTAAGGCTATGGTCTGTCTGTCCACACGCCGACCGCGACCGACAACAGCCGAATGCTGTGTTCGTATATACAGCGTTGCTGTCTCGCTCGCACGCCGCCCGCGAACTTCAGGTGCGACGGCGGCAACTGGCGGCGTGTCGGTCGTCCGTCGTGACGTCACCGCACGCTGTCGGTAGCGAGTGACGTGTTAAACAGACCGTAGCCTCGCAAGAGCAGCATGTTAGGATTGGCTCCAAATAGGGTGTAATATTAAACGAGTCTCATATACAGACTGTACCTCGGTCATGGCGGACAATTTCAACGGAGACTAGCCACCGACGCAGGAGATAAAGTGCACTAGTAACACAGGCGCTCTCCCTTTTCCCTCATTGGGCAAGAGGGAGCCTCCCGGTCGTGGCAATCCGACATGGCTGGGGAGAGATCAGGCGCAGGACTGACGGCTTCAGCCTACTAGATGTTAAAATAAAGGACTAAATCGTCGTCGTAGGCGCTCGTATGCTGCGTTAGCGCCGCGTCATCGTTCAAGGTCTAAATGCAATCTGTATATTGAACTCAAAATTGTAATATGTAGTGATGTGTAATTGTAATTTAGTTTAAAAATTAAATGTGTAATAATGGATAGAAACATGAAAAAGAGTGATGATAAATAATACAGGAATGAAGGTAGTTGTAGAATTAACGGGAAGTGGTTGAAAAAAAAAAAGGACATAATTGAAACGAGTGTCAAGTACTATGGGATTGAAATAAGAACAATTGTATGTTCAGAAAGTACTATCTATGAACTTTTATCAGATACCAAACACGATATAATATATTTGTTTCGGTAACACTTCATAATTATCCGCTGTAAGCCGCCATTTTGTGTGACGCCATATAGCCTATAACCCGCAGAACTACATGACGCTTCCAACGACAAAGCGACGAGTAGTTTGAGAGTTATGAGGAAACAGATGAACATACAAACGTAGCCTGTTAAAATCATAACCCTTCCTTTGGCTTTTTCGTAGTCGGGGAAAACAGCCAGACTAACTTTGATGAGTATTGGCATATTGGAATGTGTAGAAGGCGATTCATGTGTAGTGACGTCACACATGGCGGACGGTCAGACTCATGTCTGTGCTCATGTGTAATGACGTCACAGATGCCACTGACGCATTTGTAGTGACGTCAGGGATGGCGTACTGCATTAATTAATGTTAGACATCATTTCAACTAGATGTACTTGATTACACTTCTATGAATTCATTATAAAAGTATATTATACTAATACGATCTAGACTAGTTCTTAAAAAGTAGCTGTTAAGATTTTTTTTTCAAATCAAGAACATAATTCATCTGTGTAGCCATTTCACAACTATGTCGGCGAGGTTCAGCTGCGCTTGACGCGGTCAGTCTGTGGATGGGTGGCCATCACGGTCAGTTGTCATTTGATGCCAGAATGTCGGATCAGTATTCCCCAGTAACTGGGTTGTGGAGGTCAGAGGACAGTCGCTCCATGTAATATACTGATATTCAGATGCATTCCGGTCAGAATAGAAGCCGACCCTCGTTGTTGAGAAAAGGCTAGATAGAAATATATAAAAAAACTGTATTTTAAAACTGTACTAACGATCAAATTAATTACCTTAAAATCTAATATTTAATTAAGTTGATGATTTTATTAAAATCTTTAAACTAAACCGACTCCTGGACTATTATTTATACATCCAGGAGTCACTTTATCTGTACATTATTTACTTTGGAGTATAATGGCTTATATTGTAAATAGAAAAAAAAAGAATAATTATGCTATGTAACAGACATACTTACTTTTTTATTTAGAGAAAGAATTCGAAAAATTAAGTTATATTCTTTATTTTACTAATCCATTTCTCCGATGTCAGGATCTGCCTAACAGGGCTCGATGTCCTCTAACGGCTTCTTCATTCGGGCATAGAACCTAGGACATACCGCCTGCTAGCTTGACACTTCTAGGGCAGTATAGTACGCGCCACGAAAGATGAGACTTGATTTTTATCTTTCTTATTTTTTCGTAATAAATATTATAATATTGTTAAGAATTTTTATCTTAATGTCATCGATAAATCCCTGAATGGGTAACTATTTCGTATACGACTTATCTGCGCAAATTCGCTTTATTTATTTATTTTTTTGATGGGAAGTCATCAAATGACCCTTGCCGCTCTGGGTGGAGCGGGAGTGTCAGACTCTTACTGACTAAAACCCACCCGTGTTCCTTCCTTAGCCCTTTATGTTCCGGGTTAGCGGTAACCCTTTCGGACAATCCCGCCGACCCGGCAGGCTTCGGCCCTGGCAGGCCCCTTCCTTTTTGCTGACATCACTTTGAGGCGTGCGTGGAACACGTACGCGTACGCAAACTCCCTACTACTGAGGGTCAAGTCTCATCTTTTGTGGCGCGTATTTTACACAAATGTAAAACGATTTGATTTCTCAAGCAATACAATGTTGTATCAACCTTATCTTTCGAAGTACAATATCTTCATTAATTTATTTAACACTTGAAAACATAATTATTAATAGTTATTTAAAATAGTAGTGTGTGTTGTATGTCTAATAATACAGTGTTGTAGCGACAGTCATCTAGTTTCAGTAGCCATCTTGTTAAAATGGCCGCCTTATTATGTGCGCAAGATTCGAAAGCGGTTTTCTTCTAGACATTGTATGGTGTTACGAACATGGCACCCTCGAAACCATACTATTATGAAATAGGTCTTTTCTCAAAGTTGCAATTGTAATTTCACGAGAAAAATGCTTTCGAATGTTGCGCTACTGTAAGATGTGTATGCGCGTGAGTGGACGTGGAGCGCACCCCGCTAGCAGCTCGCCGACAGCTAGTATTCTTACCGCGGCGTAAGCTGTTCTCATGTAGTGTGGGTGTATTTGTAAAATTTAATTCCGCGATTAAAAAAAAAAAAAAAAACTTGCAATCGAAAGGTTTCGTAGCGCCGTGCTATGTTGGCTATATGGCTAATCAAACTAGAAGACATCAATCATAGTTACTACCGTATACCGCCGCGCCATCCCTCTAAGGCCGCTTGTATACATCAGTTTTTCGTCCGGTATCCGATGCGCCGACGGGAGGCGGCGGTGCATCCGGCGTAATTTGTACGCCGGACCTGTGTCCGATGTATGTGCACACATTATTATAAACCATACACACACCCCGGACACTCCATACAACGCTCGCAAAATAATTACCTACTACTACTACATAAAAAAATGACGTTTGTATACGTATGAATGTGTGCGTGAGGTACTTGTGTTTGCGAGCGCTCTTGTTAAAGAGCCGGCGACGAATACGACGAAGTGCGGGGTGAGGTGCGGTAACTGATGTTAGTGCGGGGAAGGGAGTGTCCTTTCTGTACGTAGTACTTTAAGTATTCTGTGCCATACACCACCGCGAATCCGGCGAAAACAAACGGTCCGTTGTCCGGTGAAAAAAAAACCCACGTATACAAGCGGCCCAAGGGTATAAGGCAGAGATCGAGATGTAACATCTAAACTAATGGCAGTACTAATACAGTCAACAACAAAAGTAGATGATGAAAATCAGAAATTGAATACTAATGAACGGAGTTCGTGTCAGAACTGTGTGGCGTCGAAGTGATGCAAAAGTATGTGATTGTAAATTATACCAAACATTTACTACTAGTACAGCTGCCATATATTTCGTGATCAGTTTTGACTCCAAAAGTTATAAATCAATTCATCGTCTACTTTGTTGACTGTACCGAGCAATAGAGCTTATATTATTATCATAACTGTACACTTTGTATACCGTTTATTATTATGTGTCTAGAGCTACGGCTTCTTACGACAGCGGTTCGCTACATGACGGCCGACATGAACATGTCGGCGCCGCGGTTTGACTTTACGGTGTCAAAAAACGCTCTCTGCGAAAACACACCAACTTATGGTTAATCCATACTAGTACTAGCGCAGAGTCTAAGCGCATCGAAACTTAACATAGCAAATTCACCCTTATCTCCACAACTTAATGCACGCGCACCAATCAGCGTTGGTCGCGCTCAGACTAGCGAATTCATTCTTCTTTCAGAAGAAATATATGCATTACGTTGTGGAGATAAGGGTGAATTTACTATGTTAAGTTTCGATGCGCTTCGATTCTGCGATAGTATGAAATGACCCTTACGTTCATGAATAACGTTTCAGCGACGTCATTCGACGGTAAATTGCGGACGCTATTTAGCGGCCAGCGCTGTCGTAGGAAAAACTAGCTAAATATAAATAAGATGACTGCAGATGTTGGTCGCGCATTAATTCCGATAAAGCCTGTCCCTTGCTGCCCTCTCCCAGCGACGCCCTAAGCCGAGGTCCATACCCCACAGGGGGTGCCCTTAGCGTGTAGTCGCGAGGCATCCACAGGCAAGCCCGGTTAAGCAGATGACAACCGAACCGGTTGAACTGCTAGCGGCCATTCACAAAAAAAAAAACTCCGGGAGTGCCGGCAGAAGTGAAAACTTGAACAATTACGTGTGTATTTTTTGAATCGTCAGGAAATATTTATTTGATGTCAGTTACGGCAACGGTAACAGTGTCGCGAGTTCAATGGATTTTTCCCATCTCAAAAAATGCCAACATGCACGTGTATCTGTGTATCTATGTACGTACATACACAATATATGTACATATTTATATACAGAGGTGTCGGTTACGGTAACAGTCTCGCGAGTTCAATGGTTTTTTTGCCAATTTAAAAAATGCTCAACGCGCCTAAGGAAGATTTCACTTTAAAAAAAATGTTTGTCGCACATAATACAGGAAGGTTTTTTTATCACCATCCAAATTTTTACAGACTGTTCTACCCATGAATATGAACAAGTTTCACTATGGGACCAACTCTGAAATCACGAAAAAAACATCAGCTGTTTCATACAAAAGTTCAATACCTACTTGACCAAAATGTATGAAACAGCTGATTTTTTTTTCGTGATTTCAGGGTTGGTCCCATAGTGAAAGTTGTTCATATTCATGGGTAGAACACCCTGTCAAAATTTGGATGGTGATCAAAAAATCTTCCTGTATAGAGAGCAGTTGTGTTGGTAACGTAATATCATGCCTCTTCTCGAGGTGGGCAGAGGCCTTTAACCTCTCGTCTATCGGAACGTAGATCTACACGAGACACAATGGCTTTTTAATTGTGTCTGTAATTACGACATTCAATGGGTTAATACACCCAGATATCGCAAGCTTCGTGATAAGCTAGGAATGGTCGACCTAACAGGACTATATCTTACCAACAAAGGTTTGATTGACCGCTAACATCAGCATAATCAGCCAACAACGTTCCCACTGCTGGGACACAGGCCTCCTCTCTGTGAGAGGGAATGGGCCGTGTTCCAGCACGCGGGCCCAGTGTGGGTTGACAGCTAAAACAAAATGGCGGTAGATCATTCCTACTTCATTGCGCATGCGCGACCAACAGCTACAGTGTTCTACATTAAATGTCAATGTAACTTGAATGAATGGTAGATTCGTCAAATATTAAATGTAGTTTAATATATTACTTTAGCATTAAAAGTATCATGCAATTAGTTATAAGGCGGACGTTATGCGAACAGTTTGTATCGTGCTCCTAAAGTAGAAACGGACTCCGGACCCAGGTTGGCCGAAGCAAGGAAAACCTGTTCAGAGCCCTGATTCACAACCATACGACAGGCTATCGTATCCGAGAGGCCTTTTTCCCTGCAGTGGGAACATTATAGGATAATGACGAACACGACCACACGAACAGGCATCTATTACAAAAGGAGTTTATAATCCCTCAATGGGTCATTCTGGAGATGCATCGTTGAATCTTATGATGTGAGTAGATCTAGAAATAGATCGACCGTATCGAAATAGATTTCTGGACTTAAGTGTGCCAACTAGAACAGGTTGGTTTGTTCCTAATACGATGGAGGCTTTCAAAAGATATTATTTATAATACACAATACTGTTAGGGAAACGATATTGACTGTTCATATAGCGCTCTGATGACGATTGTCACGCACGTTTGATAATAATGTGTTTATTAACAATGCAAGATAATGTTTGTAAAGAAAACGCCGATGTATCAGGCGGGAGAGGAAATGTATCGTCGTTACGAACCGGGGGCGTGCGTCATGATGTAACTTGTGTACATTGAAATAAGATTTAAATTACAATGACAAGACGCGCCCTTCCGAAATGCAATCAGTGCGTGACATTTTGGCCACTAGAATAGATGTCTCTTCGAATATTTTATCATTATTAGATATAGGAGATTCAAGTTTTAACTTTACATACCTGTTTTATTTAAATAAATTCAGCTGAATCTTAATTTTGTGTTTTTTTTTTGTAAGTATCCTTTGTAACCCTTTCTGAAACGCTTTGAACAAAGAAATTGGTTTGGAGTTTGAACTGACGACGAAGAAGACGTGTGCGTACGCGCAGCGGAATGTTGTTGAATTTAAAGATTTTAATTATGCAGATATTTAGTGTATGACGTCGTATAATTGTGTATGGTAAAAAAAAAATTGTGCACGCAACCATTGTGGAGAAATTCACCAAAAACTGATTCCGCTGGGCGAACGTTGTCCTGGCGGAACTTTTTTTAATCCATAGACTTTAGAAGAAAAGAGATGTGTCCAAAAATTAGTGTGTATTTGTGTGTAATTGTGTATGTATGAATAAAATTGGTGCATGCATAAACTTCGGAGAAATTCAAGTTTCCGCTACGCGAACATTTGGCCATTAGCTAGTTTTCATATAAAGCGCTAACATAGAGAGCTGTAGATTTTTACATACGTTGTTTTGAATTTGTTTATATTTGTTTAAAAAACAGATTTAGAAAAAATCGTAGGGCTTAAAAGATAAAAATATAAACGTAAAATAAGCTTATTAGGTCTTAGTTCTTAAAGTATGCACTTTGGGGTCTAGATTTTCACGTTTATACAAACCTTGTAAATGTCTGCAACATGTTGCCAAATATCAATGATGTTCCGTTAGTAATTAAAGAGTTATAGGACAAATTTACCATGAATAGATCACTGTTTACAAAGCAGTCAAATATCGCGACGTTCTAAATGAATTGCATGGTAAAATGTATGCCAATAATTAGTGTATTCATTCAACTATTCACATGCAAAATTTCATGTCATTAAATTCAGTAATTAAAGAAAAACAATTATAATACTGACGAAGCATCGAAAACCTACATAACCCGACCAAGTTCGGATGGCTACCAAAAAGCGGCCGTGCCATATATCTAAGAAACGTTCTTAACCTTCCAATATAGTATTTATTAATATGGTACAGTTGCGTACACAAGCGTAGGAAAAAATAAAACAATTGCATTTCTTGAATGAAAAATATTTTTTTAATAATAACACCACTATCTACGATAAAAACAAATCTTCAATTAACAAGTACTTCTCTATTTAAATATCCGCGTACAAAAATATTTTTAATTACATATAATACTTAATTATGTAATTATAATAACGTTAACAAACGCTTGCAATGAGAGCAATAGACTTAAATGTGTTTTAACTAAAATAGATTATGAACTAGCTTTTGCCCGCGACTTCGTTTGCGTGGATGACGAAACTTAGGGTAAGTATAATATTTCGAGCTTCAATAAAAATTAAAATCACATCACATTACTAACCTATTTAGTTGATCCGTGATCCTGATTCCTGATCCGTGAAATCTTCAATAGAAATTAGCTGTATGAATTTTATTTGTCTTAAATAATATATTTAGATTATATCTCAAGCAGGAGAACCAAGGTAACCGACATAGCCCGAAGAATTGCCAAACTTAAGTGGCAGTGGGCAGGGCACATTGCTCGCAGAACAGATGGCCGATGGGGCCGAAAGGTTCTGGAGTGGCGACCGCGTACCGGAAGGCGTAGCGTTGGAAGGCCTCCCACAAGGTGGACCGACGACCTTGTGAAGGCCGCAGGAACTCGTTGGATGCGAGAAGCACAAAACCGGTCGAAGTGGAGGTGCTTTGGGGGATGCCTATGTCCAGCAGTGGACGTCTTTCGGCTGAAATCATGATGATGATATCTCAAGTCTCAAGCGCATACTTAAAATAAAGTACCTACGTAAATAGTACCTACTTTCTGTCATAGTCAAATACATTTAAAAAAGTAGGTGTACAAAAATAAATGACCTATAAATTATATCGAAACAACAATTGTGTTATCACCTATACCAATTCAATACCGGTATTATACTGTAAATTTTGGGATGTTACCTAAATATATTGCACGGCCGCTTTTTTGTAGCCATCCGAACTTGGTCGGGTTATGTAGGTTTTCGATGCTTCGTCAGTATTATAATTGTTTTTCTTTAATTACTGAATTTAATGACATGAAATTTTGCATAAGAATAGTTGAATGAATACACTAATTATTGACATACATATTACCATGCAATTCCTTCAGAACGTCGTGATATTTGGCTGCTTTGTAAACAGTGATCTGTTCATGGTTTTGTCCTATAACTCTTTAGTTACTAACGGAACATCATTGATACTTGGCAACATGTTGCAGACACTTACAAGGTTTGTATAAACGTGAAAATCTAGACCCCAAAGTGCATACTTTAAGAACTAAGACCTAATAAGCGTATTTTACGTTTATATTTTTATCTTTTAAGCTCTACGATTTTTTCTAAATCTGTTTTTTAAACAAATATAAACAAATTCAAAACAACGCGGCAACGTATGTAAAAATCTACAGCTCTCTATGTAAGCGCTTTATATGAAAACTAGCTAATGGCCAAACGTTCGCGTAGCGGAAACTTGAATTTCTCCGAAGTTTATGCATGCACTAGTTTTATTCATACATACACAAATACACACTAATTTTTGGACACATCTCTTTTCTTCTAAAGTGTATGGATTAAAAAAAGTTCCGCCAGGACAACGTTCGCCCAGCGGAATCAGTTTTTGGTGAATTTCTCCACAATGGTTGCGTGCACAATTTTTTTTTTACCATACACAATTGGCTATTTGACAGTTTTCGAAAAGATATTTTTAAATATACGTAGGTTTATTTTATACCTCTTACAATTATTTTTTTCTTAAAAAAGCGTTGTTTATTCGAAAAAAAATGTTTTTTTTTTCATTCCGTATTTTGAAATTCGCGCGGAAACAGCCGATCACGTGACATTTATGGCTGTGACGTCACATTTCAATAAACTAAGTAAAGCTAACTACGACGCTTCAACTCTTAAACATATTTTGTGTGGAAAGTTTGCATAAAAAGTATATTTTGTGTGGAAAATCAGCAAACTGCCAACGATGATAAAACACAGTAACACACAACGTTTTATTTATTGTGATGTGACGTCATACGATGCTCGATCATGGCCGTTCGCGTTTCAGTTTTTGTAATCCACAGATAAAAAATCTCTAATTTATTTTTCAAAAATAAAATATTTACAATTTATTTTAATGCATAAAACCTATTGTTTGATTATTGTGAACCTATATGCTACTATATCTAACATATTATATATTTTATCGTTACAACTGTCAAATAGCCAATTATACGACGTCATACACTAAATAACTGCATAATTAAAATCTTTAAATTCAACAACATTCCGCTGCGCGTACGCACACAAGAAGACGGCGTTGTGTAACTACAAACGCTATACCACGTAATAAACGTTGTAGTGAGGGCGTATTCATTTTTGATAGATTATAATCTATCCATGGCAAACCGACAAATTGTGAACTGGGTCAGCTCACACCGAGACGCGGCGCTGCGCGCACACCTTAAAAGAGCGACTCAAAATATAACTTTATTTTCTACACGAAATGATACACATTTCATTGTGAGAGTTCAGACTACGTAGCACCTTGCAGCGCACTTGTACGCGCGGCGTGCAAGAGCGGCGCGACGCTGCGAGGCCACCGTGGCGACTTGTCTCTACTATCTACGGGTGGACGCGGGGGTGTGCGTTACTCCAGCGGAATGTTGTCGCTTTCAGGATTTCGGCTTTACAGAAATTAGTACCCCATCTCGTGTAATTGTGCCCGAAATTAATAATTTGTGCGTCCAGCCGATCCAAAGATATTCACGAAAAACAGATTCCGCTGGAGTAACGTTACTGCAGCGGCATGTTTTTTTACCAGTGGTCGTAGCTGAATACATACTAGCTACTTAGATAGATATAATTTGTGCCTAATTGTGCCCAAAAAATATAATTTGTGAAAGTGTATTTTTATTGCCAAAAAGATAAAAGAAAAAATACAGTTTTGAATTTAAATAAAATAGCATGATTGATACGTATGTTCACCGTTATCACACCTCGGACACTCCATAAAACGCTCGCAAAATAATTACCTATTACTACTACATAACCAAATGACGTGTGTACACGTGCAAATGTGTGCGTAAACTCTAGTAAGGTTGGCTATCGTGCGTAGCGTAAAAAAAGGCACGAAAAGCGATTTGCGTCCGAACGACGACAGCGCTGCCCGAACGTGTGCATTATTAATTTATTATGAAGTGACCTTGTAGTTCAATTGTTTATTTATATAGTCGGGTTTATAATGAAATAAAAACAGTAAAATATTTTCGTTTAAATGATTTATCTCTAAATAATCGGTTATTCAATCGCATGGTATTAAAAATGAGAAATCTTACAAAATTTATGTAAATACAAATTCGGAATAGCATCACAATATCCAACCATCGTAATTAAAACTCAAATAAAACTTTTAAATCGTAAAATTGTGTGTTCGTGTCAGCAATACAGCCAGCGCTGTGGTTCTTACGATTACGAGCGCCCTTGCTAAAGAGTCGGCGACGAAAACCTCGATGTGCGGGGTGAGGTGCGGTATCTGATATGAGTGCGGGGAAGGGAGTGTCCATTCTGTACGTAGTACTATTAAGTACTCTGTGCCGTTATGTAGCAAAATAAAACAAAATTAAAATTCCCAATACTTTTTATTCTAAGTTATTCATCATTCAACTCCTCGCCTACGCGGGCGGGTCCTATTCTCCGTCAACTTCCCTGGGCTGGTTGCCCTCATAAGAGCCCTATCTTTGTCCTCCTTCTTTCTCGACCTAGACGGAAGCTCTAAGCCTTTCACTTTCTCTTTCTCCAAACTAGTCTTTGGCGTAGAGAACTCATGTTCCAAATTCTTCACAATACCTTTTCTCAAGGACTTAGAGTATGTTTTTATAGTGTTCAAAGGAGTGAAAAACTGCTCTGGAGTCGATTGAGGCGTAAAAAATTCGGTTAACTGATCACGTTTGTCCACTTTGGGAGTTTTTGTTGTATCGGTTACTGTTATAACCGGTTTTCGGGTCGGTCTAGGTGTTAGGTTTTCTAAAACGGGTTTTGAAGTAACGGGAACCGGTATTTTAAATTCGGATACCTTTTTTCTGGGTTTAGGCTTTTCGGCTTCCTTTTCGTCTGAGCTGTTTTCGTCTAGATTTAGTTTGATGACCTTTCGTTTTTTCGGTAGTTCTTCGTCTTTAACTTTTCTCGCGGACAATTGAGGTAGTTTCGCTTTCGATTCTGGAGTTTTATCCCCTTCAGTCTTCACTTTTGGACTTAATTTTAAGTTTTCAAACTCGGCTTCTAGGTCGAATTCTTGTTTCTTGGCTACGTTTCTTACTTTAGCCGACGCTATCATTAAATTCATGACTTCATTAGTCAAATAACTGTCTTTTTCGTCTAAATCTTGAAAAATTTCATAAATTGTAACTATAAAATCGTCTGCTGCTTCAAAATTTCCGTTTTTAAGCTCATAAAACGATGCTTCTATCAAAACCTCGACCTGTACTGTCCTGAATTGTTCTTCAAACAGTCTTTTAACGTAATCAATAACATATTTCTCGAAGTCAAATTCCGCATACGATTTCAACACGTCTTTCAACTTCGCCTCAAAATAACCAAAAGTATTTATAACTCCTTTGAAATAATTCCCAGCAATTTCAAGCTCGTTTGCCCGAAAATACATTGAGGCTTCCAAACCGCCTGTTATATAAGCAATTATCGGGCAAAAAGGATTAATACAGGCATAACAGTCGCAGGAATTATGCCTGAAGAACTCAGGCATTTTAAATCCAGGTATAGTTACGTATTTCCTCGTCGGACTGACTTGGGACTTAAATGCTTGGCAATCAAGCATTGTTTCGAAGTCCTGCTTAGGCGCAAACATTTCAATTTTTGGTTCTACTGCTGTGGAAGGCTGGTCGTTTGATGGCGGAAGACCTATGATGTACTTTAGGCGATTGTCGATTTTTACCTGGAAAATAAATATTTATATAAGGTAATTATCGATGCGGGTCAAGTGGAGTTGGGGAGGACGTCTATTTAGACGAGAAGATGGCCGATCCAGTCAAGCTGTGACCGAATGGTTGCCAAGATTTAGCCCAAAGAAACCAGGGCCGACCAAAAGCTCGTTGGGTTGATGAAATACCTGAAACGGGATCCCTTCTTTTCGAATAATGTTCTTTTTCCTAATATAAAGTATATAACTATTTTGATATAATTTGTTTTACTATAATAATACTTTGCCATATTTTTTTGGCATACCGTTTATGTTGGCATAATTATCTTGAAGGCTAATTTGTTTTGGCATACGTTTAATTCGCATAATACTAAACGGCGTCAGGGGCACCCCGAGGTTTAATTTGGTTAGGTTCCTTTAAACCCTGCAGACAGAAATAGGAATACCGCGCAGCGAGGCGCGCATGAGACCTATATAAGTACGCTACAAATACGCTGGACTTCATACTATCGATGACAAAACGAAGACATTTGTTTTCGCCATTTTGGCGCTGATAGCAACGTGTACGTCCGTGGAACTAACTATGAAACTATGTTTGGTAGCGAGTTTTACAAAATACGCATACTCTAATGATAAAAATGTTCTAAATATCTCGTAGTAAATACAAAATAGACAAAAAATGTCTTATTCCACCATGTAGAACTAAATCATTAGAGACATACCAAAACACGGCGGCCATTTGCAAGAATGTGTCAATTTTAGTTCCTGAGACGCTCGAGCGGGGCGCTTTGAATCGGCACAAAAAATAACTGTCATTTCGTATAGTATATTTAGTCCAGCGTACCTACTTGTTTAATATAAGTCGATGGCAAAAGCAACTCAAGCTAAGAAAAAAAAAGTTGAATAATTTAAACAACAGCATTTACCTGTGCATCGTCGCACTTGTGCACATGCACAATGCCGGCGTACACTTGTGCCTGCGCGAGCGCCGCGCACGCCGGCAGCGCGGCGGCACACGCGCAGCGCGCGCGGCGCCACAGCTGCAGCGCGCGGCAGCTGCGCACGGCGCGCAAGCTGCTGCAGGCGATGCGCTGCTTCAGAGTTAGTGAGAACAGGCGGCGGGCGGACCATTTGGAGGCTGAAAAGATTATAATTTACATACAAATTTTATTTCAAACAGTTATATTTTATTCTTGGATCGTAGTTTACGAAACTTTAAAGCTGAAGGCTGTGTGCATTATTATATTACTAGCTGCGCCCCGCAGTTTCACCCGCATAAGTGTCGACCCCGTGGGAATATCGGGATAAACAGTAGCCTAAATGTTAATCCAGGGTGTCAGCTACCGGTGGAGCATACAGTGGAGGTCTGCCCCGCTTGGGCGGAGCACCGCCGTGCCCTCGTAGAGCCGATCGGCAGCGGCGGCGACCTCTCGCGTCCGGCCCTGGTTCAAGCCATGGTCCGGGGCAAGAGGGAGTGGGAGGCAGTCACCTCCTTCTGCGAAGCAGTCATGCTAGCGAAGTAGGTGGCGGGATGGCTGAGAGAGAGAGCCTCGCGTCCCAGCCGCAGCGGGAGACGCTCCGGGCGTCAGGAGCCGCGTGACAACTCCCGGCCACCGTAGGCGCGGGCCTGCGGACGGAGAGTAATGGGTAGCTCACAGTCCGATCAGGACCAGGTCCGTGCCAGACGGCGCGTACGTATTCCACGCGCGCCTCAAAGAGATGTCAGCAAAAAGGAAGGGGCCTGCCAGGGCCGAAGCCTGCCGGGGGTGCGGGATTGTCCGAAAGGGTTACCGCTACCCAAGAACATAAAGGGCTAAGGAAGGAACACGGATGGGTTTTAGTCAGTAAGAGTCTGACACTCCCTTCCGCTCCACCCAGAGCGGGAGGGGTCATTTGATGATTTCCCATCCGAAAAAAAAAAAAGTGTGTCAGTTACCTCCATACAATTCTTTTTTTATTTGGTAAGAAAATTTGAATTGACAACATTTCAAACCTGACACGACCTTAAAACAAAAATACTATTTCTTTATTTTCGTATCCTGAGTTCAAATATATTTTTATTTTATTTTTTTATTTCTAAATTTCTGAGAAAAAAAATAAAAGTCAAAAAACATGTGATGATGTCACATAAACGGCGGAATGAGGTAGTTACCTTTGCGCATTCCAATGTCTTTGATTGAAAACATTATATCAAACAAGACATGTCAATGTCACCTAAGAAGTGTAACTAGAAAACAACTAAAAAACTGAATTGAATTCAACAATATTTTTTCCTATCAACTCGACACGCTGCTTACTGTTAATATTATCAATTTTTTATTGATATTTCGCCAATAAAATGGATCCCAATGAAAAATATACGCCAATGAAGAAACCAAAACAACGACTGAGACAAGTGACATCTAACAGTTTTATTGACTGGTCACAATAAAGCAAAGGTAATATCGCCATTCTACCGTCATCTGGCACTTACGTCTTTTTAGAATACACCGAATTTCAAAGTTAAAATTATGAATGAAAAGTACATAATTTCGAAAAACGAAAAAATATGGGTGCCCTAGATTTGAATTTACTTTTATATAACGTAATAATACATGCAGGTTAAAAATATGAAATGTTGTCAATTTCGCAGGGTACCTAACATAATATCTTCCTTAATCATAAAAGTTGGAGATAGACTTACCAGAATTACTTATAGACAAGTAATGCCGCTGCGTGCCGTTGACGGCACTCATGGTGCTGAGACCTGAATCTCGGCAGAGACGAGTCTGTGCCTCCATGAGCCTGCCGACTGCTAAGTCCACTGGAAATAAAATCAAAATATTTTGACAGGCCTGATGGTCTAGTGGTTAGTGACCCTGACTGCTATGCCGGAGGTCGTGGGTTCGATTCCCACCCAGGACAAATGTTTGTGTGATGAGCACGATCATTTGTTCTGTGTCTGGGTGTAATTTATCAATAATATGTATGTATTTAGAAATATATAAGTATGTTTATCAGTTGTCTAGTACCCATAACACAAGCTCTGCTTAGCTTGGGCCTAGATGGCGTTGTGTGATAGTTGTGGAATATTATATGTAAGAGTCGGGCTTGACTAGAGAAACACTTTTTCAGAAGATCTTCGTTTATTTTTGTCTCGTTGTACACAAATACAATAAAAATAAGTTTAAAAACTAAAACCCGACTACTGAAAAGGATGAAACAAAAAAGTACCTTTCCGTGGTCGCATGCCGCTGTTTATACTTACATGCTATGGTAGCATGCGACCACGGGAAGGTACTTTCTTGTTTCATCCTTTTCAGTAGTCGGGTTTTAGTTTTCAAACTTATTTTTTATTTAATTGTTTTGGGGCTTACTTCAGTAATATTTATATTTTTGAAATGTGCTTATTAAGCCCTATAATTTGACACCCAAAACAGCATGATTAAAATAAGTATATTTTTTAGGTCATGACCTTTATTTCCGCTAGCGGGCGCCATATTCAATGTGAAGTCACATGGCCTATAACCAGCGGACGATCAAGACGGTTCCAACGATACATTCTTTGTCAAATTATGACAAGTAGTTTAGAAGTTATGAGGGTACAGATGAACATACATACATACATACCGGTCAAAATCATAACCCTACTTTTTGCCTCGCCGTAGTCGGGTAATAAACATAATCTTCGTAACGTCGTTGTAACGTCTTCCATACCCATCATTCTTATTCATGCCCAGACTCCCACCTCTGATTCACTCATCTTACGTTCCTTTCTACTAGTGAAATTAATGTTTCATTTCACGGTTATCTTTACTTATTTTAATTTTCTAAGAAAATAGGCCCACATTCGCACACCTAGATCTAAAGAGAGTTAACTCTAAAATCTAAATATTTGAGGTATGCATACCATCGAATTCCTTAACTCACTACCTAACGACCAACAAAACAGATGCAAAACTTATAACATCATTGTTCTATCTGCATTTAAAAAGTATTGTTCAATACAGCAAACTCCTGTAGTGCACAGGGAGATGATAATCAGTTTTTGAAAAAAGTGTTTTTTTGAGTGAATCGCTGTTTAGATCTAGGTGTGCGATATACAGGGTGTTACGGAAAGGGTATATCAATACAAACTGGTTGAAGAGTGTATCTGGTCTAGAATCTCTGTACAAAATTTCAGCTCAAAAGCATTAACTTTGAAAATGCTTAATATTTTTTTATTTCGACATCACGGCGCTGCACTGGCACGCGGCGGCGTGATGTGCGTGTACTAGGCGCACAGACACACTACAGATAATGGATAATGACCCTCGTAGTGCGGTGACACGTTTGTTATGATTTCAATTTAATAAACTATCGAAATAAAAAAATATTAAGCATTTTCAAAGTTACTGCTTTTGAGCTGAAATTTTGTACAGAGATTCTAGACCAGATACACTCTTCAACCCATTTGTATTGTATTGTATTTATATCAACCCTTTCCGTAACACCCTGTATAGATTAATAACCAACTTACATTTCGATACCTTAATTGGCAAACCAGCCAACTCCAAATTTCTTCATAAATATTTTTTGATTTGATTTGAGTCTATAAAAAATATTATACAGTTTTAAGTGTCTCCTGAAAAATTTGCTCACATGGAGTTGGCTGGTTCAATATAGGTAAATAAATGATACTTACGATTGATATCAGAATATTTCTCGTACGATTTCAATAATCTACTTTGAGCTAACTGCACCAACTTGGCTGAAAGACCCACTGTTCCGATTTTACTGTAATATATCTGAAAATAAATGTTTATTGAAAGAAAAAGTATTTATTGCAACTCGTAGAGGAAGATCACAAACTAAACTAAACACAGTCAAAAATAAAAGAGAACAAATTATATTTAAAAAAAAACCGGCCAAGTGCGAGTCGCACTCGCGCACGAAGGGTTCCGTACCATTGATGAGGTACACAAATTTCATATTTTAAATGCCTACCTGTTACCATTTATTGATATCGAGCAAAAATAGGCAAAAAATCGCGTTTGTTGTATGGGAGCCCCCCTTAAATATTTATTTTAAGGGGGATACTAAAGCTACTTACAGCGGCATCACAAAGGAACACAATAGCAGTTTCCAAGCTGTCCACAGCTTGTATGACGTCTGGCCAGTATTCTGTCGCTTGAGATATTATATCTTGCAGTGGAGCGCTAGGCTTGTCCATGTGGGAGATTAATACGCCTGTATTGCGGAGGTAGATTTCTCTGTGGACAAAAACAATGGTGGAATATTTTAACACCACCGTACACTCTCTACAGATTTAAACAAGATAGTATAATTATGACCCATACTTTTAATTCAATTCTGACTTTAAATTACTTTGCTACTGGTTTTAATAATAAACATAAATGATTATAATAAAAATTACAACCAAACACTATGTAAACAAACATAGCATCTAAATATTTTGCATATACTATGTCAATTTTAACATCCACCTACAAGTTTACAAAAATCAAGTTCACTTTTTTTATGTTTACCTTCCCTAATTTTACTTATGCTTTACTTTGTTGCTTTGTTATTAAAAATCCTTTTTCACTTCTCATGCTCGAAAAGTTCGTCTTTATGTTGTGCTTAGGCGACATAAAATCGCTTTTTATGTTCTAGTGCATAAAGTAAAATTTTTTTCTGAGACTAAGGTAATCAGGCCCAACAGCTACATGCGCAATAAAACTTAGCAGATTAAAGTAGTGATTTATTTCATTTTCTTTAATTTATACCACTTCCGTGTTTTCTATCGTTAATTTAATAAAATCAGGTAAAATAGTTGTCATTTATTATTTAAAAACGCAAAAAAACGTTTTCATGACTTGGCAGTATGAAGTACCCAAGTCGAATGACAAATGTTGAAATAAAAAAAAAAAAACTTTTAAAAAGTTTCGTAGCGGTATTATCTGTGGTGGCGGGAATTAGCTATGCTTTGCAACATTTTTGATTAATTTATGTACTGTATATTTTATGCCTGTTTCATTTTCTCGCAATCGAAGTGAAAAGCAGAGTGTATAACTCAGGCATAAACGAGCCATTTTACCCCTCGACTTAACTATCCACCCTCGCCTGCGACTCGGGTGGATATAAACGTCTCGGAGTAAAATAGCTTATTTTATGCCTTAGTTGTACAATCTACTATTTTGTTATGAGAATAATAATTCTGTCACAAGTCTGTTGTCTCTACTATAAGTACATTAATTTGCCGAGAACGAGGAAAACTGTTCCAGCGTAATACAGTATAAACTAGTATGGGGAACAGAGTGAATCTGTTCGTGTTAACAACCAAAATAAGTACAGTACCCGGCGATAAATATTGCACATCGATCTTTGGAAAGAGACAATCGGCTAATTTCGGCTTCGTAGAGCGTTATCTCTGTCGCACGAAATACAAACAGTCCGGTATCTATTAGGAGCTGTTAAAACAATTATGATTTGCTTCTTTTGATAATTCTTTTTATTCTTTGTATAAAATAGACCAATTTTTCTATAAATGATTGCTTTAGGTTGGGGTAAAATAAAAAGGTTCCCCTATTTTTCCTAAAGATGCCATAGTACAACTTTAAATTATTTAAATTTGGGGGTGTTAACAACTCTAGATATATATTTTGAACTGGACGCGACCGCACTCTATCGCACTTGAACAACGACTGACAAAATGTCAGTTAACGTCACATAGGTATTGTGCGACAGAGATAACGCACTACGAAGCCGAAATTAGCCGATTGTTTCTTTCCAAAGGTCGATGTGCAATATTTATCGCCGGGTACTGTAGGTACTTACTTACCGAGGCTATCGATACATACCAAACAAAAATGTTACCTACCGTTACCGCTTATTTGTTGCTTAAATGAATTGTGCAAGGTTTGTTATGATCATTTGGATAAATAAAGATGTTTTTTTTATATATATATATTACGTCTGTATTCTAAAGGGTAGACACAGTCCCGGATTTGTCAATAGGCCGTATTGGCCGCGGCCTAAGGGCGGCAGATTTCAGAGGACGTCCACTCGATTTCAGAGGATAAAAGTCAAACAAGTTCACTGGTTTTCTTTTCTCATGGTTTTTTATACTAATACACGTTCGTTAAATCCCTATAGAAACTCATTCCTATCGAAAATTATCAATCCTAGGTACCTACTCAAAGCATTTATTTCAATTAAACCATTACAGGCCCTTTTGAATTGTCAAAATTAAGTAGTCGGTCAGTTAGTCAGAAAATTGAAGCTAGTCGCCCATTCCAAAGCGTAGATCTCTATGGAGAAGAACGGGCAAGAAACTCCATGGACACTCTTTTAAATCAAGATATTACAAAATCCTGGGTACATTATTCTTGTTGCTTCTATATGTGAGAACAATGTAAAAAAAACACACAAATGAAGAAACAATACAAGAAATAAGATTAAAAATAAGCCTTGGCAGTTAAGAGATGACCAGTCTCAACCGACGGCGTCCGTTCACGAACATGACGCATGGATCAGCACCATCCAGCTCAACCATACTGTTATTGTACCTATTTGATCTATATTACTGCGTGAGCGATGGATGAGAGAGATGAGAGTTTTAGTCAGTATGAGTCTGACACTCCCTTCCGCTCCACCCAGAGCGGGAGGGGTCATTTGATGATTTCCCATCCATAAAAAAAAAGGCTACGGATACGAAGTCAGCGGGCGCGGCGGCGGCGGCGGCGCGGGGAGCGGCGTACGAGCGGTGCGCACTAGTCTAGCGGCGCCTGAGCGTCTGCATTGACGTAGTGCATTTAATTTTTTGCTTTTTAAGAGCCTATACTACCTCAGCTAAAATTCGCTCTTTATCTCGCTCATACGATACTGCTCGCGGACTGAGTGAGAGCGAGACAGAGTGCGGTGCTGGGCGGCAGGCAGCGCTAATAGTTTAGGTATTTGCTTTTTACAGTGAAAATAATGGTAATTATAAAAAAGTAAATAACATAAGACCTGCTTTAAAGTAAGTTCAGTTAGTATGCAAAGTTTCATGATCTAATTTGATGTATTGTTTGAATGCCAGCGGTTTATTGTTCGGGTAAGAGGTAACTTTGGATTTTTTTTCTATCGAGAAAATTTTATGGAATCGTGTTTTCGTCTAACATAAGACTTTGCATTAATCCTCAACTTTACCATATATTTATTAAAAAATTAATGGTGCAGGATTTTCGACATAACGGAGGATCACGCTAAGCCATTTGAGGTAGTATAGGCTCTTAACGACCGACGTTTCAAAATGTTGTATCAAAAAGATGTTGCCGTCGCTGTTTAGACATTTCGTTCGCGAACAAAGACACTCATTTCTCATAACACAACTCTACGCCGCTCTAGCGCCGCGCGATCTGCCCGCTGGCTTCGAGACCGGGTCTGCGTTGCCGCGCCGCTCCCCACGCCGCCGCCGCCGCCCCGCAATCGCTGACTTCGTGACTGGCCTTAGGAGCCGAGCAAAAAGAAAGAAGGCGAAAACGTACTAATAGCGCGGGCAGTCGATGCGATGCGACAGGATGGATCTGGGGAACAACAATTTTACACGTACGAAGTCGCGGGCAGAACCTAGTAACGACTAAAATAGTACCTAAAATGAATTTAATACGTACTTCTCATCAACACATTTGGCTACTTGGCAGCATATGTGCGCGAGTTGCAGCGCGTGCGCCGTCCTGCTAAAATGTAGCAGCTGTTGGACCAATATCTGTGCTAACTGCAGCGCGGGCCGGAGGAGTTGCTTGTTTGACACTGAAAATTTTGTGACATCTTACAAATAAAATATTGAATAAATACCAACATAAACATATAAATTACATAATTATTATACTTAAATCATCATCATCATCATTTCAGCCGATATACGTCCACTGCTGGACATAGGCCTCCCCCAAGCACCTCCACTTCGACCGGTTTTGTGCTTCTCACATCCAACGGGTTCCTGCGGCCTTCACAAGGTCGTCGGTCCACCTTGTGGGAGGTCTTCCAACGCTACGTCTTCCGGTACGCGGTTGCCACTCCAGAACCTTTCGGCCTCATTGGCCATCTGTTCTGCGAGCAATGTGCCCTGCCCACTGCCACTTAAGTTTGGCAATTCTTCGCGGGCTATGTTGGTTACCTTGGTTCTTCTGCGGATCTCTTCATTTCTGATTCGATCACGCAGGAAATTCCAAGCATAGCTTAATGCTGGCGTTACACATTGGCCTTGTCCATTGGTTCAGACTGGGCACCACATCCAATGTTGAGCAAAATCAATAAAATCCTGTTCAATATCTGTCCAGGCCTGATACACACATTGGAGCCAATGTTCCAAAGCTACATCTTGGGTCAAATAATGTCCAATGTGTGGCCCCGGCATTAATAAATACTATGTTCCATTAAGAGGACTACATGACCTAAAGCGTGGTCACTGTCGGACTGCATAGAAAAGAAAGAGAAGCGCGATAACACAACGCTGGTAATTTATTGCAAAATATGGAGCAATTATCTATTTACGAAAAATCTATTGTTTGGACTAAAAAATTTAAACACTAGAATTTTAGTATGTTGCTTGTAGAATAATCTGACAAAAAATCATAATGATTAAATGTATATTAGTATAGTTTTTATTGTAAAAAGAAAGTTTTTAGAGGTATCTTCATGTTTTTTTTCTATCGTACCAAATAAGTTGTATTATGTTTTCAACACACTATCTACCTAGCATATATCCTGAAGAATATCATATATTTTTTTATTTTGTTTACTGTAGTCGATCATATACTTTTATTGTTTCTAAAAATTGCGTTTTTTGCGTTTAGGTCCTGTAAGCCCCTTAATTTAAAAAAAAAGGACGGGTTGCACTCCGGGAGTGCCGGCAGAAGTGAAAACTTGAATATTAACGTTGAAATAAATCAACTATTAATTGAATTAATATTTTCATTAATAGATGCACTTTGTTCAATTTCCATATTTTAAACACTTTATATGTATACACGAATTTTACGAATACACAGCAGTGTGGCCACTACACAGACGGTCGAGCCATCAGCTGTCACCATCCATGGATGCGCGTGGCACGCTGTAACATAAACACACACGAACATTCGCGCAAGCGCCCTGCACCGCCTAAACGAAACAGCAGGCATACATTTTCGCCGCGCCGTAGAAAGAGAGAGGGATACTTCCTCTCCTACGCCGCGCCGGCTGTCTAATGGAGAGTAGACAGCCGGCGCGGATGGAGATCCGTCTTACGAATTTTCGATCAGGTCACGTGTCCTGACGCGAGTTTAACATTTTTTACCCATTACAAAAAAAGTGTACAACGCCGCCGCTAAAGAAGTTTTCACTTCAAAAAATTACCTGTATCAATAACAACAGTCAGCTCCGTCCATATTTCCACCGCTTGTAAGACTCTCTGCAACGCGACGTGCTCTTGCGCAATCGTACGCATCGCTTGCGACATATCTGGGTCTATACACTGTAATATAAAATCACGCTTGTAT
Organism: Amphipoea oculea; assembly: GCA_945859645.1. Lineage (NCBI taxonomy): Eukaryota > Metazoa > Arthropoda > Insecta > Lepidoptera > Noctuidae > Amphipoea > Amphipoea oculea. Next base: position 8,611,760 of record OX243891.1, on the reverse strand, counting down.
TCATTCATAGGTACGCAGAGGTCATCCAAAATTACAGTACCATAAGGGGCTGTTCATTTATTACGTAAGACGATTTGAGGGGGGAGGGGGTCCAAATAAGCAGTGGCGTGCATTGGTTTTCAGAATAGGTAGGCACTAGGCCGGGTCTAGTCTAGGCAAACGCGGTCACTATCAGAAAAAAAGTGAGGTCAAAAGTGTGGTTATTTGAGTAGGCATGCCTACTTAAGGGTGATAAATTGCGAAGGTCGAACGTCATGGTATTACGCGTGAGACGTACGTATTTTTAATTTTGTCCTATTAACTTGAACGTGTAAAGACCAATGACAATGTGCGAATAGTACGGGAGCCGAGTAGGCCGTCCGGCGACTGCCTACTGCCGCGCGTGTTTGTATGAAGATTTTGTTTTTTCTTAGGTATGATAATTTAGTGAGTTTCTTAATTGTGGGGCACACACATTAAAATGTAATTGACAGGCTTATGTTAATATATCGAGGTAGGCACTGTTTATATGCCTATATGCAATGCACGCCACTGCAAATAAGTCTTGAGGGGTCTAGACTGTTCTTACGTAAGATCACAAAAGTAAGCAAAAATTACAAGTTTTTGCTAAATTTCCTTCGTAAGATTTAAAAGGGGGAGGGGGTTAATCCAAGTCTGTATTTTCTTACGTAGGGGGAGGGGTGTCAGAAAGTGGTCAAAATTGTCTTACGTAATAAATGAACAGCTCCTAATTAGCCTATAATGTTCCCTCTGCAGACACAGGCCTCCTCTCTGTGAGAGGGAGTGGGCCGTGGGGTGGTCTGCTTCACAGGAGCAAGGGCCTGATTTACCCACAGGCTAACTAAGCTCGAGCCTAGGGCGCAAGGACCGAGGGGGCGCTGAGCTTGCCATTACAAGCACCACATATTTACAGAATAAAATTTGGTAATTTAGAAATACAGCAGCCTAATTGCGGAACGCCAAATCGTCAAATGATTCTGATCAGTTGGCTTCATTTCTATCACAATTGGCTTCATTTTACGATTTTCGAATTGCGAAACTCTAGTTTATTATGAAACCAATTATGAACGTTAAGGCCCTGCGCAGAAACTAGAGTTTCGCAATTCGAAAATCGTAAAATGAAGCCAATTGTGATAGAAATGAAGCCAACTGATCAGAATCATTTGACGATTTGGCGTTCCGCAATTAGGCTGCGGGCCTAAATACTTGATTTTGAATTAAAACTATTCCGGCCGCGCTATCTCACCCACCGCGCGTACCTATACCTAAAAATATATAAATATCGTTTTTTTTTTTAGGAATGTCATATCGCAGTTCTGCCTATAAGGTTGTCGTCTGCTTAACCGGGCTTGCCTGTGGACGCCTCAATAAATTAAGGCCTTCAGCCAGGGCTTAAATAACCACCAATAAAATAGTTAAATAATAATAATGGTTATTTTATTTATCAAAACATTGATTACGATTTATTGAAGTATTTATAATGTTAATGATAAAATAAGATAAGTATTGAAAGTTACATAATTAAAGTTCCGGTAAAACCGGTAAAAAAAAATTAGTCATAAGGAAGTCTCCGATTTCCGTCTCTGTTCTTTAACCTTTTAAGCGCTTGGCTAAATATCAATTGCCGTGCCCCTAGCGCGCGGCTACAAATCGATAAAATACGATAAAATAATACCTACAATAAATAAGGAGGCGCCAATCGTTGTATCGATTAAAAATAGTCAAAAAGTTTTTATCTCTATTTAATAATGGTTTTAGTTGTACCACGAAGTTAATAGGACGAAAATAGAACGAAACTATCATGCATGTTCTTTGTCGCAGAAATACAACACGAGTGGTAGGGGCGCGGAAATATGTGGCCCATAAATGCGACACAAGCGGTCAAAAGGTTAAACTTTAGGTAAATATACTCAGCCTATTCCGATCACTGCTAATTATTACCCACTAGTAAGTAATTACTGTGTTTCGACATAACTAAATCACTAGCGGAATGTTGCACACTTGTACTGTAAGGGCTCCCACACATAAACACGATACGACGTCGCATCGTGCTGCTACGTATATGATTTTAGTGACGTGTCAATCAAACCGGGAAAAGTGGAAAGAGGGAAGGGAGGCCTTTGCCCTGCAGACCCTGCAGTGAGACAACACAGGCTTATAATAATAATAAGTCATTCAAACGGTGAAACGATGCTGCGTCGAAGCAGGACGCGACGTCGTATCGTGTTTATGTGTGGGAGCCCTTTTTTTTTTTTTTTTGGGTGGGAAATCATCAAATAACTTCTCCCGCTCTGGGCGGAGCGAGAGGGCGTGTCAGACTTTTACTGACTAAAACCCACCCGTGTACCTTCAGTTGCCTGTGCTAGGGGCCACGGTATCTCTTTCGAACAACCCGCGACCCCGGCAGGCTTCGGTCCTGGTAGACCCCGTCAGTTATTGCTGACATCTCTTTGAGGCGCGCGTGGAACACAACGCGCCGTCGACCCGGGCCTGGTCCTTATCGGACGGCGAGCTGCCCATTGCTCGCCGTCCGCAAGCCCGCGCCTACGGTGGCCGGGAATCGGCTATCGATTCCCGACGCCCAGGGCGTCTCCTGCGGCGACTAGGGGCGCGAGGGCGCCAAGATTGCCTCTCCCTTACGCGCTCCGCCTCCTCCTTCGCGAGCATTACTGCTTCGCAGAAGGAGGCAACGGCTTCCCATGTACTCTCGCTCCGTACCATGGCCTGGATCAGGGCCGGACGCGAGAGATCGCCGCCGCCGATCGCCGCCGTGAGGACGCGGCGGTGCTCTGCCCAAGCTGGACAGACCTCCACCGTATACTCCACCGTGTCCTCCGGGCGATCCACACAATGGTGACACCCGGGATGTGTGGGAGCCCTTAGGCGGTGTCCTGCGTGAGCGACGAATACGACGCGACGCGACGTAATGCAACGCGATGCTACACGCGACAAATGTCCTACATGATTTTGGTCATTACTTCTCGAATCATGGAGAAGTACAGTACAATTTTAACAGGAAACCGTCAATGGGGACAACGGGAATACATTTTAATTATTTTTATTGAGTTCCGAATGGGGGCAACGGGAACAGACGGAAAGTTCATATGTAGTTCGTGGTGTCGCGTCTGGTCGCCCTCAAAACAAGTACGCGTTACGTCGCGTCTCGCCGCAGACTGTCATAAAGGCCGCAAGCAGGGTATGCCGTTGAGTTGATCGCGTTCGTCGCGTTCGCAGCGTCGCGTCGCGTCGTATTCGTCGCTCACGTAGGACACCGCGTAAGCGATTAGGAAGAAGAGTGGGGCGCGTCTTCGTGGATGGCGCTATCTGTAATGATTATTATACTTACAGCTTCAGTAACCTTCCATCCATATTTGGTGCTAGCCTCAGCGATATCATACTCAGCTTTCAGGTATAATAATATTGTCTGCGCTACCCTGATGTCTGAAGAAATTGCCTCCTGAAAAACAAACGACATGAACGATTGTAATCGTGATTAATTATTGATATTATTATTTCACTAGCAGCGCCCCGCGGTTTCACCCGCATAAGTGTCGATCCCGTGGAAATATCGAGATAAAAATTATTCATGTCTTATTCTGATGTACAAGCTATATTACTTGTAAAGTTTCATCAAAATCCGTCCAGTAGTTTTTGCGTGAATGAGTAACAAACATCCTCACAAACTTTCGCATTTATAATATTAGTAAGAAGTAAGATAGTAATTGAATTGAAGTTTTAAAAACATAGCCAGGGCCGCACGCTAACAGTATCAATAGCTTTCATTTTGACAGTTCAACAACATTCATTGATTCTGTGACCTTTTTACCCGACTGCGCCAGAAGGAGGGTTATGTTTTTCGAGAGTATGTAATTATGTATGTATGTTTGTTTGTATAATTGTTTGGCACGCTCTGTGGCCTGAACGGCTCGATGGATTTTCGCTTGAGAGGTGTCGTTAGATTCGTAATGACTGTGAAAGTGACACTGGGTACCTATATCAAAATAAAATAAAACCAAAATGGCGGATTTTTGGCGCCATATTATGCCTTCAAAAAAATTTTTTTTTCTCAAAACCTATCGAGTGGGGTGTCAAAATAAAGGGTTTTAAAAGGTGATTACAAAAATATATACAACTTATATGGTTAATCTGTCAAGCTCCGCTAATGAGACACAATTGATTTTCTATTGTTTGGTCACCGATCGGTGTCCCGCGGTCCTTGAGCGGTGAAAAGTAATTCAAAGTGACAAATCGTAAAAAACACGAATCGAGAACTAAATCGTCTGCGAAATCTTTCACATTTGTAAACTAAAAAGCTGGAAATAAAAAAAAGTAAAAAACCCGACTGCAACCTTATACTAAAACTAACCGAAAAGCTAAAAACAAGCCCATTTTAAATTAAATAAAAGTTGGAAGCAGGCGGGACCCATTTGAGTTCGAAACTATAATAATGGTATGGGCCCCGCCTGCTTCCAACTTTTATTTAATTTAAAATGGGCTTGTTTTTAGCTTTTCATAAGGTTGCAGTCGGGTTTTTTAATTACTTTTTTTTAATTTTTATTCCTTAATTTATTTTATTTGTACGCATTCAGATTTTATTCAGAGGGTTTTTATTTCGAGAAATTTTATTCTGTGGCAGTAGGTTTGCCTGAATTAAAAGAATTTTATTTTTTATTTTTTGCGTTATTTATGTTGCTGAATTTTTTTTTTTTTTATAATATGGCGCAATGGATTAGCAATATTCATCAAAATTATTCAGATTATTATTGAAAGTGTGTTACTAGGGTGCAGATCCGAGGATACTTCATCATGCCTAGCCTTTTTCCCAACTATGTTGGGGTCGGCTTCCAGTCTAACCGGATGCAGCTGAATACCAGTATTTTACGTAGAGCGACTGCCTATCTGACCTCCACATCGGTATCGTATTACCCAGTAACTGGAAACAGGGTAAAACGATACCTCTTGGTAGGACTGGTTGTTCGACTTTCGGGCTTCTGACGACCCCTAACGACTGTCAAAGATCCACGAATGACAGCCGGTACCAACGGCTTAACGTGCTTAGTAAGGCACGGAGGGGTTTCGGTATGTAAAGAGGGTCACCCATCCACGGGCCGACCGCAGCAAGCGTTTAGATATCGATATTCATCATACCTGAAGAGTTTCGTTAGCTAATTTAATTTGACGGTGTATCCATACTAATATTATAAATACGAAAGTAACTCTGTCTGTCTGTCTGTCTGTATGTTACCTTTTCACGCCTAAACCGCTGAACCGATTTAGATGAAATTTGGTATAGAGATAGTTTGAGTCCCGGGAAAGGACATAGGATACTTTTTATCCCGATATTCCCACGGGATCGAGACTTATGCGGGTGAAACCGTGGGGCGCAGCTAGTAAACTATAAACAAAAAGTTAATCAGGGCGCCTGTATCTGTGTGTGTCTATGAGAGTGTGTAGTGTTGAGTGTCAGGTGTAGTGTGTGTGTGCCGATGTGTGAGAGGGTTTGGGTGCAAGGTATAAACTTATATCATACTCATTTAATAAATCTATACTCACAGACATGTTATCGATCCTTTCCAATAAGTCACCGACTACAACTTTAAAATAATCGCTGTGTATCGTCCTTACTGTCGCGGGAGTGACAGATATCACTTCCAGTAATGTCCACAGAAGTGACTCCTGGTCTTCAACTGAAAATAACAATATCATATAATCACCACGGATAATAACTGTCATACAATCATAACGGTGAAGGAAAACATCGTGAGGAAACCGGCATGTCCTAGAACCAAAAACTCGAAGACATGTGACATCGGCCAACCTGCACTGGGCCCGCGTGGTGGATTACGGCCCACTTCCTCTCACAGAGAGGAGGCCTGTGTCCCAGCAGTGGGAACATTATAGGCTGATTAGGATAATCACCACGAAATGCTTTTTTTTTATGGATGGGAAATCATCAAATGACCCCTCCCGCTCTGGGTGGAGCGGAAGGGAGTGTCAGACTCTTACTGACTAAAACCCATCCGTGTTCCTTCCTTAGCCCTTTATGTTCCGGGGTAGCGGTAACCCTTTCGGACAATCCCGCACCACCACGAAATGCTGGTTTCACACGGGGCAGAACAGTGAGGGCTCAAACACATAAACACGTTACGACGACGTAACGTGCCACGGCACAGCACCGTGACGTAAACACGTGTCACCGTCACGTGTTTACGTCACGGTTTCGTAACGTGGAAATCGACGTCAGGCAACGTAAATAATCACGTTACTACAACGCAACGTGCCACGTTGCACGGCACGTCGTCGTGACGTAAAATCTCACGGTGCCCTCCTGCAGCTGTGTCGTATTTGTTATTCAATATTCAAAGATGGCGGACGACATTGAAGTCTATCACTTAATAACCCTAGTTCAGGAGCGTCCCGTACTATGGGACAAACAAAACATCTTCAATACCGTGCCACGTTGCGTTGTCGTGACGTGAATTTTTACGTTGCTCGACGACGATTTCCACGTTACGAAACCGTGACGTAAACACGTGACGGTGACACGTGTTTACGTCACGGTGCTGTGCCGTGGCACGTTACGTCGTCGTAACGTGTTTATGTGTTTGAGCCCTGAGGCAGAACAGTTTGGAAGAACAGTGGCGTTCAAATATAGGGCCAAATGATAAACTTTTTCTTTCTTTCTTTAATAGTACCGTCCCCGAGTGATAGCGATAGCGGTGGAGCGTCGACGACAACAACGGCAACATTTACGCCACTTACTCAAAATTGCAGCACAAATAGCTCTGGATGAACTAATTGAAATTGTAAAAAGTGAAATATATCATTATCATCATTTCAGCCGAAAGACGTCCACTGCTGGACAAAGGCCTCCCCCAAGCACCTCCACTCCGACCGGTTCTGTGCTTCTCGCATCCAACGGGTTCCTGCGGCCTTCAGGTCGTCGGTCCACCTTGTGGAAGGCCTTCCAACGCTACGTCTTCCGGTACGCGGTCGCCACTCCAGAACCTTTCGGCCCCATCGGCCATCTGTTCTGCGAGCAATGTGCCCTGCCCATTGCCATTTAAGTTTGGCAATTCTTTGCGGGCTATGTTGGTTACCTTGGTTCTCCTGCGATCTCCTCATTTCTGATTCGATCATGCAGAGAAACTCAAGCATAGCCCTCTCCATTGCCTTTTGAGTGACATTTAGCCTTCTAATAAGGCCCATTGTGAGCGACCACGTTTCAGTGCCACATTTCATCACTGGCAACACGCACTGGTCAAAGAGTCTTGAGACACTGTGGTATGTGGGACGAGAAGATATTGCGTAGATTCCCGAACGCTGCCCAGCCGAGTCGGATTCGACGATTGACCTCTTTCTTGAAGAAATATATAGGAAAGAAAACTTTGGATCAGGTCCTGGGTAGCAAGAAGACCAGAGCTTGGTTGTTCAGTTCAAGTTTAAGAAGAAATAAGGATTGAAGATCCCAAAGAGTTTAGATTGATTATGCAAATGACAAGGGAAAATTATGTAGCATTGTTACACCTCATCAGTCCGGTAATCCACTGTCCTCGCGCCAGTGGCGTGCATTGGTTTTCAGAATAGGTAGGCACTAGGCCGGGTCTAGTCTAAGCAGACGCGGTCACTAATCCCGTTACGTGTGGTCGGGGGACTCCTGGCAGGAACTAAGTTCAAAATGAAAATAAGTTAGTGAGTTTCATAATTGTGGAGCATACACACAAAAATGTAATTGACAGGGTTATGTTAATATATCGAGGTAGGCACTGCTTATATGCCTATATGCAATGCACGTTACTGCCTCGCGCTCACACGAGTCCAGCCACAAGACAGATGAGCGAGAAATGTGGTGGGGGGAGCAAAATAGACCGGCGAGCTATTACCTGTTCTACCTAATCGACCTTGGTGGAATGTATGCGTAAAACAAGATGGCCGCGTTAGTTCCGATTTTGGCCACGCGCCAAAAGATCTTTGCACAGTTATAAATAGGTTTTTAAATACCTGTCATCCATTTCTCTTTTCTGCCATTCAGTAATGAGTTAAGGGACTGCCAAACTCCGGCCACCGGGGCTATGGACGGCCATAGCTTGCAGTACATCTCAAACTCATGTTTTAGAAGTAAACTGAAAAATAAAATATAAAATTCTATTGTGGGTTCTGCTATGAGCTACGAATCGAAAAAAAAAGATACTCCTACGGCTTCATATGCCTGAAACAGTACCTAGGATGTTTTTGAAAGTGTTTATGATAAATGATTTATTTTCTGTAAGTAGGTTTGTACAAACACTTACACGTCAATCATATTTTTTTTTAAGCTAGTTGAGGTCGGCGTTTCCTATCTGACTACTCTGAGAAGAAAGGCCGAAACAAACTCAGGGGTCACAGTCTCTTTTAAAGTCCAGACAAAATCTTGGTCAGATCATGTAGATTGGTGTCTGAAATGGTCTTTTGAGGAAAGAACCACACAGATTGAGCGGCCCTGTCCAGTCAGCGCACGCATTTGTCAAAAATCGTGCAGCTGAACTCAGAACTTGAGGAGGTTTGGGGTGGGAGTTGAAACCAAACCCATAACTTAGACATAGACATAGTACCTAATATAAAACAAATCAGTATACCTGAATTTAACATCCTTAAAAAATTGTGTCATATCACCATAGAGTTTCTGATCCATCACCATTTTACAAGCATCTAACACCGATAGTAGTTGTAAATCATCAATTTTATCATCTTCATCATCAATTTCATCATTTTTTTCATCACATTTCAACGCCTTCGCTTTGATATCCATCACCAAGCTCATATACTTATCCGAATTCAGTTCTTTTGAAAATATTAAGCTCAAAAAAGCATCCAAAATAGCATTTTCGTGCTTATTATAATCTAATTCGCAAATGCTCTTGTTGTAGAATGCTCGCGCTACATTTTTGTGCTGAAATTCATTCTTGCTTATACTCAGCTCGTTTTTAATATAAATTTCGAATAAATTGATTGCAAAGTCATATTTTTGGTTCTTATTCAGCGAGATGGCGGTATTATGCGTGTCGGTTTGCAGTTTTCGATAGCATTTTTCATAGTTAACGCATCCTAGTTTTTTTAACTCTTCCATTATGATATATTGTTTACCTATAACTATGTTATATAGGGGCAATAAGATATTTAAATCAGTCTTATTCTGCACAGCGTTCGTAATGAAATGTTTTAGTAAAAAAGAGAGTCTTAAAGCGTCATGAAGACCTGATTTCACTTTACAATTCTCACATTTCAACAACTGATCGCAATGTTTCAACTCATTTAGTAATTTGATCATGAAATTCAAGCAGTTTTCTTGTATGTCTCCGTTAAAATTGATTTTCATTGAATTATTTACTGAATATTCAATGAAGAGTCTTAAAAATTGACCAATGAAAGGATATGTAGCTAACATTGTGTCTTGGTAACCCAGTTTTCCTGTGATTTCGCAGGATACAGTGAGATTTTTAAATACAGCATCCAAATATGTGGTTTTGTTAACAAATATATCGCAGAAGGAATTTAAATAGAATGTCTGCAAGCAATGGAATATGTCTGATCGATGTCCAAGCAGTGTAATCGCTGTCCTCACCGCTACAGTCAAAGCGGACTCCTTGAAACGATTCTTTGACGAGTTCTCAGCTATCACATGTAGACAGTCACTGAATTTCACATACAAATCTAACATTTCCTTTTCTTTTAACTTCTTAAACGCACTCAAATCAGACTTTCTTGAAAATTTCTCGAATATTTCACTGTAAAATCCATTTAGTTGTTCCGCATATGATTCACTGTATATAAAGTGAAGTTTTTTAACTAAAAACACTAAAATGTTTGCACAAAACTGTGCTGTATCGTAAATATCTAGCGTTTTGAGGACATCTTCGGTTAGTTTTGGTAACAGTTTGTGTATCGCTTTTCCTTTTAATTTTTCTATGTATATCAGTCGGTCTGCGATAATATTCCAGTATGTTTTACAGTATTCTTTTAGGAGATTCTTTGAGTCCGGCTCGAACGCCATGAATGATAGTTTGAGTATTAATTCTGGTGGTACTGGTGCGTTCTGAAAAATGAAACATTTGATTTAATCTTTAAGAAAGCCAGAGATTGTTTGGGTTTTCTTTGTCGAACCGTCCATGATTCCAAGATATGAGCTAGTGAGTTATGTAAGCACAGTTTATAAAAGGCTTACTAATAAACAATTATTATATCAAAAGAATAGTTACACAACGATTTCTCTTTTTCAGTCGTCAATAATTTGACTTTAGAAAGAAGAAGGCAACGCGTTGTATAACAATACGGACGCTATACAACCTTTATTAGTAAGGGGGTTAGAGTATAAATTCCTCTCGGATTATTATAAACTTCCAATATAATTTGATAAATAAATAAAATAATTTTTTTATTTATTACTAGGAGGATTTGGGGGAGGCCTTTGTCCAGCAGTAGTAGGACAATAAAGGCTGTCCGCAACCCAGTTACTAGGTAATACAATACCCCTTGGTAAGACTGGTTGTTAGACTATCAGCTTCTGACTACCCGTAACAACTACCAAAGATCAACAAACGACAGCTGGGACCAACAGCTTAACATGCTTTCCGAGGCACGGAGAGGTCTTGGTATGTAAAGATGGTCACCCATCCACGGAACAACCGCGACAAACGTAGCTTAACCTGATTGATCGACCCGTGCGGCTGTTATTACTTAGCCATGAGACACCTTAATATGTATAGATATATTAGATATCCGGCTGTAACTAAGGAACATTGCATTAATTTAGAAAAACTACAGCTTTGTCTTCAATCAACAAAAGTACTACATAGATTTCTGATAAGCGCATCAAAAACGGATCTAGGCCTAGTGTCAAGCTGAATGGTGGTGGTTAGCACCACAAAAGATGAGACTTGACCATCCCCCCCCCCCTCCCGCGCTCTTTCCGCCGCCACTATGATGCACGGTTCCGTCCCGTGCTTAGACCTCATACCGCTAAAGAGACCTAAAATCGTATACCACATGATGTGTCGAGTCTCATCTTTCATGGCACGCACTGTACCTTGCAATGTAACATACCTGTCTAACCACATATCTATGTATATGGTAGATACAGGCCAATGTCTTGACCTGTTCTGGCTTGTTGAGCCCTCTGGTCTCTCTGATGCAGTCTATGGTCAAAATGAGCAAGTCTTTGGTGTCTATGCTGTCCCTCCATGCTGGTGCCTTGTCCAAGTTCCTGAAAAATATAAGATTACTAGCTTTTATCTGCGGCTTCGCCCGTTTAGAGGTCGGAAATTATCCCACGGAAACATATTACCGGGATAAAAAGTGTGATCCTATGTGTTAATCCAGGTTATAAACAAACTATGTTGGGGTCGGTTTCCAGTCTAACCGGATGCAGTTGAATACCAGTATTTTACATGGAGCGACTGCCTATCTGACCTCCACAATCCAGTTACTGGGTAATACGATACCCCTTGGTAAGACTGGTAGGTAGTCAGACTTTTGGGCTTCTATTTATTTATATTTTATTTTATTTTTACTTTATAAAACAGTCCACTTCACCCCACCCATCACTACTTCCTTGTGCTTTAGCTGAGAAGAAGTGGCCCAATAAACACCCTAGCAGCCACTAAAATTGCAAAAGGTAAATATGATTGAGTTGATTTTCAATAGACAGAACTGCAAAATAAGTATGTTAAAGTTAGGAGTTATGTATTAAGACTTACCTGCACAATAAACAAAGCACGTTCAACGAGAAAGAACCTCTTTCTTTCGAAGATAACTTGGATGAAATCGTTTTATATTCGTTGTAAACTTTCGCCAAGTTACACAAGTCTTTCTCGTCCCCATTCGCTTTGATTTTCACAAGGAAATCGTTGGCTTCCATGTTAATAAAGTGTTCATTAATCGAACATCACACAATTAAAACTTTTAAGCATGTATTCACAATATTTTGTAGATAAATTCAATGGAAATATTCTGAACACTGCCTCTGCTTTGAGCCTTTGACCGTTATATTTTGATTTTTAATTTAAACGTCAACAAGCGTCAACGTCAAGTCTTCGTCGGTGTTGTTGTCAAGAAAAAGTTTTGTTTTTGTTGTTTTTGAGAACCAATAGTGTGATCAACATTTTTCACCAATCAAAAGTAGGCCATTCGTGTTAGGAGTGTAAATAGAAAACATTCCTAATTTTGCGCTTCGTTTTCGAATTCGTTCATGTGAAATAAATTATTACATGAAGTTATTTTAGTACAAAAATCTCTATCTAGTAAGGTTTTGGTTACCATTTATTTTTATGTTGTGTACATACATAATTAATAATATAAGTTTTTGATTGAAATACCTACTTGTAAAGAAACGAAAATATGCGTTTTGTTTTAGCAATAAGCAAAATGTAAATTTAATTTGCTTTTTAATCACTAAATTTCTTGTTTAGTCTTGAAATAAACCGCTATAACCACTTATTACATAAAAATGAGTAAAATAATAACCCAGCACGGTGCACTATTTTTACAGATAGAAAACGTTTTGTTTGCAATCAAGTGAGTGCATTTTGTCTTGTGTCAAAAAAGCCGCCATTTCTGATTTCTCGTTATCAATTTTATCATATTCGCGTTTCGGCGAATTTACTATCAACGAAAAATATAACAAAATAATGTGTAATAATTAAATATAGCCTCACGCAGCCAATATAAGATAGCAGAGCGGAGATATCCTAAGTAAACGCTATTGTGTATCGTGAATTTACGCGGTAAGTTCTTTTTTATAATAAACTATCGATCTAATAGAGTTTACCGGGACGCATGTGCAATGTAAACTATACTCTTCTTACAAAAAAGTTTTCCTAATTGTATTACAATAAGTTTATAGTTATTGACTAAAGAGTTTTTTTAAGCCGACTAGTACGTTTAACCAAAGCAACAAAGAAAAATAAGTAAAGGTTATGTAGGTAAATGCAATTTTATTATGATAATTAAGAGCTATTACGCACTGTCGACTGGTCGCCGGCGACACGGTCGACGGCGACTGTGGCTTACTGTTGTTTAAATAGGTGTTTACGCACTTGGTCGCCAGATGATGCCTATGTTTTGGTCGCCGAGGGACCGAGGCGCCGGCGACTAGTCGACACTAGTCGACAGTGCGTAATAGCTCTTAATCTCTCGTGCAACTATGCTTCCAAACATACTATTCGAACCTGCCTGCCTATTAGACTTAACGATGGCCAGAGGTAGAAGTTTGAGGTTAGTGTAGGTATATGAAAAAATACCTATAAAAGTAAATCTAAAAATATTGAACTAATTGAACATCAATTTATACTAAGATAACAAAAGATTACACAGCATTCCCTAAAGGATAAGGCAGGGCTGCGTAGTTGACCCACAAAGCCAGCTATCTCAAACTCAAACTGAAAGTATTTATTTCAGTTAAAACAAGCTAAAATAGTCAGGTTAAAATAGTCCTCGATATGACTTTAAACTGTCGTGCATTTAGTTATGAACTAAATGTAGAACGCCACCTGTAGGCTATGGGACAAATACACCCAAAAAGGCTCGGATGGAACAGTCAATATTAGTGCAGGATATCAACTCAGGGCGGCGGCTGATGAACATCTAGCACGTCAAAGGCGGCGCCCACGGACCCAGTCAGGCGGTCCATTGTACGCCCACCAACTCGCACTAGACAAGCGCGGTGGGTTAATTATGAGAGAGTAGGGAGGCCTTTGCCCTGCAGTGGGACGTCACAGGCTAATAGGAAAACAGGCACTTTTGATCTGTCAAGAAGCCGGTCAATCAGAAAATATGAAGCTAATTCCCCATTCCAAAGCGTAGTTGGTACCTATGGAGAAGAACAGGCAAGAAACTCGACACAAAAAAAAAACAAGTCAAATCATTCAAATCTTAAACATCCATGCAATACAAATCTATTATTCAAATAAGAATTAAACAAAAGTTTATGTTTCTTTTTCAGCTGCCAGCCAAAATGGTGCTGCCAACAAGATACTACATTCTGCTTTCGCTACAAGTTTCTGCATTCTTCTTAGCATCAAAACTTATATTCGACAGCGTCAACAAAGCTACGCAGATAGTTATAGACGAACACTTCCACATACCGCAAGGAATATCTTACTGCTCTGGTAACTTCTCACACTGGGACCCAAAAATAACGACACTTCCCGGCTTGTATCTGGTCTCCTCCTTGATTGGTTTATTCGCTGAATGCAATACATACAATCTACGCTTCGTGAATCTCATCGCATCATGTGTTAACTTAATTTTGTTTTCGAGTATCCTTAAATATGTGTATTATGGCGACAAAAATCATATGAAGATTATTCTGCAGGCTCTGAATTTAGCTATACTGCCCCCTTTATATTTCTTTTCTCACGTTTATTATACAGATATTCTTTCGTTAACTTTCCTTCTCATGTTTTCAAGACTGTGCTTAACTAATAGATACTTAATTTTAATCTTAATATTTGGTATTTCTTCTATAATTATGAGGCAGACGAATGTAGTGTGGGTCGCAATGGTTTTTGGTCACAAGCTATTAGATTTACTTATCAAAAGCTCAAGGGTTTTTGGTAATCAATATATCAACGATGTAAAACTCAGCAAGCGGTCACTGATAGCCAAAGATGTTGATAAGTCTAAGTTAAAAAGGTATTATGGTATGTGGGACGTATACTGTGCAGCAAAATACCATCTGTCAACGCATCTTTCCACCTTTTTCAAGTTCATAACATTCCATGATGCTACTGTTTTGCTAACTCATTTAATTATACTGAGCGGGTTCGTGGCATTTGTATATATTAACGGTTCTATAGTAGTAGGTGATAAGGCTGCACACAAAGCGACCATCCATTTACCACAATTGCTTTATTTTCTTGTATTCTACGGAGTTTTTGGTCTTCCATATGTTGTTTACAAGCTGCAGTCAACCTTGAAACTAATGTTAAGAGAAAAGATTTTAGTATTATTATGCGGTATCATATTTACTTTAATGGTCCACCATAACACGTTAGTCCATCCATATTTACTTGCGGATAACAGGCACTTCACCTTCTACATATGGAACCGCTGGTACGGTAGGTATGACCATGCCATCTACACAATGGTGCCCGTATATATTTTCTTATTATTCAGCATTTATGATAATTTAAAAGATCAGAACTGTATTTCTTTTCTTTTGCCATACTCTGTTAGCTTAGTTTTAGTTCTTGCGTTGCAAAAGTTGATAGAAATCCGATATTTCTTGATCCCGTATATAGTTTTAAGGTTGAGATTCGCTCGGCCATCTTTTGCAGTTGTTATGGCGGAATTTTTGTGGTATCTTATAATAAATACAGCAGCATTCTTTATATTCTTTGAGAGACAAGTAATTTGGCAAGATTTCGATTATGTGCAGCGAATAATGTGGTGATTTTTTTTTTTTTTGTTTTAGGCGCAGGCCACACATAATTGGTGTCGGGCGAGGACACGGCGCGGGCGGCTTCCTGTTCCATTCAAATTTTTTACCAAGTGCATAGAAATAAAGCGCAATTTAGGATACACGGAATGTCGTGCCTCGGGCGTGGGTATGACGCGCCATTTCGGCGCCCGCGCATCCTAAATTGCGCTTTATTTCTATGCACTTGGTATAAAATTTCAATGGAAAAGGAAGCCGCCCGCGCCGTGTCCTCGCCCGACGCCATTTATGTGTGGCCTGCGCCTTAGGTAAATAATTAATTTTGTATGTGAATTTTCTAGTCTACAGACTGTAAAAATAATGTTTGTGGCTATGGATTTGTTAGACAAGTTTTCTCAAGGCTTTTAATTATTACTTGAGGCCCATCATAGTATTCCCAGTGTTGTTTGCCTTCAAGGGCAAAATTCACAGACTGCATTTCAACTTTACTTGCTTTTAGGAGGCGTTTCATACAAATATGAACCTTATTTATAAAAGATTATGTTCCTATTCGTATGTAACACTTGATCACATTCGCTTTTAGGAATATGCACGTTAAATTCTTTTGAATAAAGTTCATATTCGTATGAAAAGTGTAATGTATGTAGTTTGAGCAAAGTCAAAGTATGCTCTATAGATCTCAGTTTCTAAGTATCAGAAATAAAATTCAGAATCTTAGACAATTATAAACGTTTGGGAACTACGAACTCAATGTCTTACATGACAAAGTTTAAATTCAATTGCAACCAATTTTTTTTTTATGAAGGACCATTTTGTTACGAATACTCAATAATCGACTTAGATTACACAACGCTAAAGTAGACAGTTGATAAGGCACTTGTTCCACTGCTGCGCCATCGAGGATGCGACTATTTTCTCTCTGAGGAAACGTTCAAAAGATATAGGTCCTATGTCAGTAAAAGAGATTAATATCAAAAATCTCCATAGCCTTTTCCCAACGATGTTGGGTTCGGCTAACCGGATACAGCTGAATAGCTGTATTTTATATGGAGCGAGTGCCTATCTGACCTCCACAACCCAGTTACTGGGTGATACGATACCCCTTGGTAAGACTAGTTGTCAGACTTAGAGTTCGGTGTTCCCAAACTGAGTACTCTGAGAAGAAAGGTCGAATCAAACTCAGAGGTCACAGTCTCTTTTAAAGTCCAGACATAATCTTGGTCAGATCATGTGAAGACCATGTAGATTGGTGATAGGTAAAGTAATTAATATCAAAGAAAAAACATGAATTAATTAATTAGTTATAACTTATTTTGTTTTATACACCGTGTTCTTCACGATATCCATAAACTTGGTCAAACGCTTCTATAGCTTTTACAAATTAAAACTAACAAAGGAAGTAGTACTTGAAAAGGCTTCGTTACAAAGATATTGTAATTTCATTTAGTGAAATTTAATTGAGCTATGCAGTAAGAAAGGGTCTTAACTCAGTTTTGACAAGTTTCAGCCCGCCAAATATTATATGCCGCGTTCCGAGTTAGGAATGTAATCGATTTGAGCGTGCTTAAACCTAATTCGGTACGGGTTTAAGCACGCTCAAATCGATAATATCGATACGTTATCGTTGCCAATTCGGATAAAGAAGCATGCATATCGGGCGATTTACGTCAAGGTATTTATTTTGTATGAGAATCAACAAAAATAAGAATTCGCTAATGTGTCCATAAAAATGCTTATTTCCATGGTCTGAACTTCTGGTCGAAGTTTATGTATATCGTCGGGAACACGGTGTATATTTTATCTATGGGATAAATTTTTATGTACCTATGTAATAATAATTACAGTTTGGTGCATAAAGTATTTTTATCGTTATATACAGGATGAAATTGAAAACTTGCGACAAATCGAAATAGGGACGGTTATATAATCATAATAGGTACTTTTATTATCATTTCCCAAATCTAAATTCTTGAACAAAATCGTGCAAACTAAGTTATTGCTTTCAAGTAGACACGATCTATCGTAGTTTCAGTAAAGTAATACAATTAAAGTATCAATTTTAGCGCGCGCCGGATAAGCAATCCATTCATCGCTGAGTTCGAACCATGAAGCAAGTTGGCAACGTGTTGAACTAGCGGTATTTACCTAATTTTGACCGTTCCTACGATAAATAGAGCGCGCGACGAAGGACGTTGCAAATCTCTTGCCTACGCGCACGTACATGCATCCTTTTCTTTATTAACATTCTCTAAATTTACTCTACAGCACGAAGAAGTTCGAAAAATTTGCGCAATGAATGTTGTTGAACTGTCAAAATGAAACCGATTCCGATTGATAATGTGTTACGCAATTGCCCCTCTAGTTGTAATTGAAAACATGCGACAAACCGAAATTGGAGATTGTTTTCATCATTATGAACAACTTTTACCAAAGGACCAAAGCTGCAATCGCGGAAAAAAAATCTGCTGTTCCCTACATTTTGACGAGTTATGCGAACATAAATGTAGGGAACAGCTGTTTTATTTTTCGATTTCGGGTATTGGTCCCTCAGTAAAAGTTGTTCATAATGATGAGTACAATCTCCCATTTCGATTTGTCGCATGTTTTCAATTTCACCCTGTATAGCGTGCTGAATTAGAAATTTAAATTTGTCGCACCTATTCAATTTCATGCTGTATTCTGTAGCTAATACAATTATCAGCAATTATTCACAATTAAAATAAATATATTATTAATATTATAAAATTTATATGAATGTTTTCTCTAAATAATAAATGCATTAATAGCTATATTATAATTATATTATGTATAGACACCAGCACATAAACCTACCCGAAACTGTCAAATTTTCCCAATCAACTTTGAACATTATGTTTTAGTGATAAAGTTGAAAATCTATTACAGAAATTTGACAGATTGTAGTAGGTTGATGTGCTGGCGTCTGTACCTATCCGAAATGAATATTTATACAGGTTGTTTTTTTTATATCCCATAACTTTAGGGTATAAATGAGACCATATCAAAGAATCAACTGGCATAATGAATTATTTTTCAATTACCTTTTTTTATTTTCATTTTTCATACAAAATAATTCGACAAAGTCACGATTATTAATGTAAAACACCCTTACGGTGGAATGAAAATGAATTACTCGTATTTATCAATAAACTTTCTAAGCTAAGAACATTTTATTTTCATCAAATATCATAATTATCATTATTATTTTCATAATTATCTTCGAAACTATGCATTTTTGGAATATTCTAGGACTTTTTGTATTATTTTTACTTATAAAATATAACCGTAGAGTTATGATGGGATATAAAAAAAAACGTATTGTATAAATAGTACATAGTTTGCACATACTAGTTATTAAATAATAATCTTCCTTCAAAAATGCTCAAATATTTTGATATTAAATATGAGGAAACCTAAGGTCTATTCAAATTGACGTTTCCAATTTAGGTTATTTCCAGTTAAACAAATATCAACTTTATTTCTGTGGCAATTAAGTTGATTTCAGAGTGACTAGCATTATTTAAAAAGTCTTAAAAAAATTTCGTAGTCTAAACTTTATTGTGTAGGAATTAAAGTATTTTTTCCAATAACTCGTATTTGTTTACATGTTTGGCAAGTTAATCGCGACTTATAATTAATTCTAGCGACTGCCCGCGGCTTCGCCCGCGTGTTATCTCGATAAAAAGTAACCTATGTCCTTCCCCAGTCTGTCTGTCTGTTTGTTCCGGCTAATCTCTGTAACGGCTGGGCCGATTTTGACGGAACTTTCACTGGCAGATAGCTGATGTAATAAGGAGTAACCTAGGCTACTTTTATTTAAGAAAAAGAATTAGGGTTCCGCGCAAAAAAATTAAAACGTTTTCCGTCATGCACGCGAACGAAGGCGCGGGCACAGCTAGTAATAAATGAAGAAACTGAGTCATTTAATTATTTAAGTATTTTGATTATTTTTCTTTTTTATTCTTATGTAAATGTAAATAAATTATTTTTGTAATAAATCGAATTGAATTGAGATCTTTTGTATTTTTTTATAACCAGAATTTACGAAGTTATATAATTTTATTATCATTTTCCTTCCCTTATCCCAATGTATTTGCGGTCGGCGCAACATTATTGTCTTTTTCTTCCATACTTCTCTATTAGGGCCGGCGCTCACTGACGGCACGGCACGGCGTGTCATCATGACAAAGGATTTTATTACCTAATCAAGTTATTTTGAATCTTATTTCAAAGAGTTTAGAATTCAAGTTACTTTATTTCGATACCACGACGCCGCGACGTGCCGCGGGTTGCCGCGGCGCGCCATTGCATCCCGCGAGACGTATGGCTCACTTTGCGTCGAGGAATTATGATTGCTTAGATAGTTGAAATAAGGTTGAAACTTGTGCAGCGGTCATCATTTCAGACTACGCTATAATATAATAGCATATAGTTCATAGCACAACAATATCGCTCGCCATACATTTATTTAGAACACGTTCACACTTTGCTATACTATATATTATTATAAATGTATTAAAATAATTATTATTATGACTAATAAAGTTAAACACAGGTACATGTATTTAAATGCTAAGGTATGTGTGTGGGGGCGAGTTCTTGTGCTCCCACCTATTTTGTTGCGCTGGATTGGAGGAGACCGCTTGTTCCAATAAAACTCCTGGTTGTTCGAAGACTATTTATTTTCTTGTTCTTCCTGTGAGATCTTGATCCGAACTGAATATGGATCAGCGAAAATGCTCCATTTATATCTATTTTTACATGGGCGCAAGTAGTGGCGGGGCTAATTAGTTCTACAATTTAGCTTTCCAATCACTGTGATTCCTGTTCGTGCCCAACTCTCGATCCACCAATCACAGCAGTTTGTGATCGCGTAGGCTCGGGACAGGTTTCGACAGGTTTGGACTTGTCGAGAGTGCAACACGATCGTGTCTTAGTACATACAAATTACAACTTACATACTAGGATAAACTTATACACTATTATTTCTTATGTTCTAACTATTATTCTTATGTTCTAACTACACTATGCCGTTATGTAGGTGAGCGTCCTGCACATTTCTCCCGCCGTGCGTCGTCATCTGCTGCTGGCGTCGCAATTGTAGATGGTGCAGGATCGCCGCTCTCGATTGGTAGCACTATTATCTTCACTGGACGTCGTAGGGTGCCTCCTTTTGTAGTGACGTCCACCGTACGCACAACTCCGTCTGGGCCGGGGAATGTAGCACAGATGCGTCCTCTGATCCACATATTTCGTGGAAGGTTGCCGTCCACGATCAGTACTAGATCGCCGACCTTGGGGATTCTGCCTTTGGTGTGCGGATCCCTGCGGTTCTGTAGTTCTGGGAGGTATTCTGTTAGCCATCTGGCTCAGAATATATCGGCGAGTCTCTGAGCTGCGCGCCAACTGGCTCGTAGATGCAGGTCACTGTCGCAGAATTCTCCGGGTGCCGCGATGCGGCCGGGACCACCCAAAATGAAGTGATTGGGTGTTAGAGCTTCAGGGTCTTCGTGGTTCACGGACACGTGGGTAAGTGGTCGGCTGTTCACGGTGTGTTCGGCTTCGGCGAGCAGCGTGTGAAGTACTTCCTCACTCGGGAATCGCTCGTTTACAGTGGTGGCGAGTGCTGTCTTTACAGATCTCACCAGGCGTTCCCAGGCGCCTCCCATAAATGGGGCACCAGGCGGTATGAATCGCCAGTCGATCATCCTCTTTGAGGCTTCTTCTGCTGTAGCTGCGAAGATGGCGGTTCGTAGTTCCTTGTCAGTGCCGTGGAAATTGGTTCCGTTGTCGGACCACAGCTGTGTTGGGCATCCTCGGCGCGCTATCATACGGCGCAGCGCCATAATTGCCGAGTCTGTGTTGAGTGATGCCACAAGTTCCAGATGAATGGCTCGCGTCGTGAGACAGGTGAACAAGGCAACGTATCTCTTTTGGTGACTCCGTCCTGCTGTGATGGTCAACGGCCCGAAATAGTCCAGCCCGACGAAGGTAAATGGTCTCTGATGGTGTGCTAGTCGACAGGAAGGGAGGTTCCCTGTCATTGGCTGTGCTGGAGAGGCTGCCTTTATACGGCATCGCAAACATCTACTGATTATGTTCTTGACTGTCGGTCGTAGACGGAGCACCCAATGCTGTTGACGGCATTCGTTGACTGTCGTCTCGGTGTTCGCGTGATGCAATTTGCGGTGGATATGTTCAATCCACAATCGCGTCGCCAGGTGGTCTCCGTCAAGAACCATCGGATTCTTCAGGTTCTCAGTGATGTCTGTCATGGCGGTTATTCTGCTCTTCAGGCGAATCTCTCCCTCTGACAGTTGTATGCTTATTGCTTAGTGCGTGCAGGCGACTGTTTCGTGGTAAGGTTTTCTTGTCTCGCAGTGCTTCTATTTCTTCCTGGAAAGATTGCTCCTGTGAAGCTCGTAGGATCAGACTCTCGGCCTTACGTAGAAACTCAGCGGTGAGAGGGAGGTAATTGTTCGTGGTTTCTCGCCTCTCTCTCGCTTTGATTGGCAATGTTCGTCTGTTCTTTCTCCAATCAGGGTCTGCGCTGCTATTCCTTTTAGTTCTTTTGTAGTTGATGTTGTGCCTTGATTGACGACAGAGGTGTAGGAACTGCAGGATTCGTGCGGTAGCTCGCAAATATCTCTCCCAGCGTGAGAATCTATTGACGTCTGGTATAGCTTCGCTGATTTGTGCGTTCTCATTTCTGGTGGTCAAACTACAGGTTCTCTCTTCCCCTGTGATTATGACAGGTTTCTTCTCATCGACTGGCCATGTGTCCGGGGGACCGAGAAGGAAATCTGCACCGTTGAACCATCGATGATCTTGACTGTAGTTCTCTGGCACATCTCTTGTAGCGTCATCTGCTGGATTCAGTTTGGTCGGTATCCAGCGCCATTCGTTGGTGGAGCTGTGTTCCTCGATTGCTGCGATTCGATGAGCGACATATGGTTTGTAGGATCTGGATCCGGTTCTGATCCATGACAGTGTAGTTCTGCTGTCGGTCCAGAATGTGGTTGACTCTGGTGTTCGTTCGTGTTCTTCTTTAACTGCTGACGCCATGCGTGCGCCAAGTACTGCCGCTTGTAGCTCCAAACGTGGAATCGACATTAGTTTCAGTGGGGCTACTTTGGCTTTGGCTGTGATTAGGCAGACGTTGACTCTTCCATCCCTCGTGACTGTTCGCCAATATATCGCTGCTGCGTATGCAGATTCGCTCGCGTCTGTGAACACGTGCAGCTGTAGCGACTGTAGCACTGAAGCCTGGGTAAGTTCGTGGAATGAACATGTGTTCAAACTTCTTGAGGTGGGTGAGCCATTTCCTCCAGCTTGCGGCTAGGTCACTGTCCAGGACTTCATCCCATAAAGTTCCACGACGCCAAACTTCTTGTAGTATTTGTTTGGCTCTGATGGTGACTGGCGATACAAGTCCCAATGGGTCAAACAAGGACATTACTATTCTAAGAGCTTCTCTCTTAGTAGGCGTGTCGTTCTGTAGGATGTTCCGAGGTATGCGTGCCAGGTTCAAATTGAAGGCCAGTGAGTCTTCTGCCGGCTTCCATATTAGGCCGAGAACTCGTTCTGTATTGATGCTGTCTTCCAGTTTGATCGAATCTTTGGTCTTGGCATCTTCCCCTAGCGCTTCAAGGAGGGCGGTAGAGTTAGATGACCATTTCTTGAGTTCGAAATGCGCTTCTCTGTGAATGTCGCGCACGGCTTGTGAGACTTTCACGGCTTCTTCCAATGTGTCAAAACTATTCAAATAGTCGTCCATGTAGTGTTTTCTTTTGATAGCTTTGACTGCTTCTGGATGTTCATGTTGGAATCTCTCGGCGTTCGTGTTTTTCACGTATATTGCCGTAGCTGGCGAGCAAGATGCTCCGAAGATCAGTGACTTCATGCGGTATTGTTCCGGTGGCTGGTTATCTCTTCGGTCACCTCGCCACAAGTAACGAAGAGCGTCCCGGTCTTCGGGTCGTAGTTCTATTTGCAGGAACATTTCGGTGATGTCAGCGGTCACGGCGATTGAGTGCTGACGAAAACGCATTATCACTCCTGGCAGCGATTGCAATAGGTCTGGGCCAGTGAGTAGTTGGTCGTTCAAAGAGACTCCTCTAGTCTTGGCTGCCGCGTCGCAAACAATTCTTAATTTCTCCGGTTTCATGGGATTGAAAACCGCAAAGTGAGGCAGATACCATGTTCGGTGCTTCGATGTCGTGGCTGGAGCTGGTTCGGCGTATCCTTTTGATACTAGTGCTTCCATTTGTTCAGCGTACCTCTTCTTGAGTTCGGGTTCTTTGTCTATTTTCTTCTCTACGCTTATGAGTCTGTTCAGAGCGCTATCATAGTTGTCTGGCATCACGACGTTTTCATCTCGCCACAATAAAGCAGTTTGATATCTTCCTTCTGGAGTTCTTTTTGTGTATTGTTGAAGGATGCGAAGTGCCTTCTCTTCAGGATCATTGATGGGTTTCTTTGGGTTGACTTGGATGTTGTCCATTGTGATGTATTCCTTCACCAGTTCATGTAGGTCGTTGTCATTGTTAGCATGTCTGATGAAGTTCACTCTATGGCCAAGTGTTCGCGTGTGACTGCCATGTAGGACCCAACCTAGTGGTGTTAGTGAAGCCACTGGTTGGTTCTTCTTTCCTGTTCTAATCTCCGTTGCGATGAGTAGGTCCCAGTTATCCTGGCCAATCAGGAGCTTGGGTCTGGCATCTTCAGTTACTAGGTCTCTGGCGATGTCATGAAGATGTTCACAGTCCCTGACCGCTTCTCCAGGAATCTTTTGTGCAGCCAACTCTAGCTGCTTGATCGTTCTTGCACGTAGCTTGCGTTCAGATGTGTGAAGTCCTTTGATGAAGAAATTCACTCGTTGAGATGACACGTCGCCTGTGGGCTCGCCGTCAAAGGATGCTATTCGAAGTGGTTCATAAGATCCTTCTGCTCCGATTTGCTTGGCTAGGCTCTCGTCGATTAGAGTTACGGTAGAGCCATCATCCAAGAGAGCGTAGGTATCTACAGCTCCCGCCGGTCCAGAAAGGTGCACTGGTATTATCTTGAGAAACGATACCTTCGGTGTCCACATTGAATGAACCTTCTCTTGTTCCTCTTTGGAGCCGTCGGTTTCTTCTTTCTTCTTAGTTGGTGCACTAGTGGCGTGTAGCATTCTGTGATGTAAATGCACACAGTTGTCTATCTCGCATTTCTTTGGTTTGCAGCTGTGTTGCTTTGTTCGGAATTTGAGGCAACGAAAACACAGGCGATGTTTCTTCGCGATGTCCCATCTTGCATCAGTGGTTGCCTTCTTAAATTGGTCGCATTCCACGATGCTGTGTCCTTGATGTTCACATAAGCCACACTTTGGTTTGTTTACTTCTTGTGTGGCATGTACCCGCTGCTGACGTCGCTGCGTGTTCTGAGTGGTTTGACTTGTCGCAGCGATGTTCTCAGGCAGTGCATACGGGCTGCAAATCTCTGCTTCGATCTTGATGAATCGGGTGAACTTCAGAAGATCAGGTTCTGTTCTGGGTTGTGCTGCTGAATACTGGTACCACTGTCTTTTCAATGTTGGTGTGAGCTTCTCAACAATAGCCTTTGTGGCTTCTGGATTGAAGAGGTAGTGCCCACAGTTGAGTGCTTGTAACGTCCCAACGATGTTTTCCACTTTGGTAGCGAAGGTGCAAACATCACGCGGAGATTCTGTGAGGCGTGGTAGGGTTCGTAGTTGCTCCATCTCAGCCATTGCGATGGAGTCTGGTCGTCCGAAGCGTAGCTCGAGTGTCTTCATTACTTCGTTCGGGTCTGCGTTCGTTATTAATAGACCTTGTACAGCTTCTTTTGCTGTTCCTCGAAGGCTTCTTCTGAGTCTTGACATGTTTTCCACTGTTGTTAATCGATACGCTGTCTCACAGTAGGCGGCGCGGAACGTGAGCCAATCTTGATGAGCTCCGTTGAAACAGGGAAGTTCGGTGTATCTCATTGGCTGCTGGTACTGTGCGGCGTGCACAGCTTGCGTGATCGCAGCAGCAAGTTCCTTCATGTCCGTCCTTGTTTCTGGGACGGCTAGTGTTGTAGGCTGTTGCACGACGTGGGCTGATGTTGTAGACTGCGGCACCCAGGATGAGGTGTCAGGCCTCGAAGCGTAGCTATGATGCGGTGCCGTGGTGTAGATCGGTTGCCACGATGTGTTCGTTGCCATGTTCGTAGAGTTCTGCGGCCAGAATTCGCTGGGGTCTACCGGTGCTGGTGTCTGTCGCGGCTGTGCAGGCACGTAGTTCTGTTGCCCGGATGCGGCGGTGATCTCGGGCGTTGGGTTCGGTTGTGGCTGCGCAGGTGCGGAGTTCTGTAGCCATGCGGCGATTACTGGCGGCGGGTTCGGGTGCGGCTGTTCAGTCGCAAGGTTCGGCTGCCAGGAGTCGGCGGTGGTGCTCACTGGCAGTATGATGTTCATGGATTCAGGTTCGGTGTTCGGGTTTTCAGGTTGCGGGTCCATGGTGCCGACTCCCGCCGGTAAGGTCGCCGGGATGTCCCAGGCTATGGCGGCGGCGGTCACTGGAGCTGCTGGTTTGATTGATGACTTCACCTCGGATTGATAGGGTTTGTTGCTAATGGCGAGTAGCTGACTTGATTGGAGCCAAGTAGTTACTCGTTGATCGTTTCCGGTTTCCGAGGCGACGGAGGATACATCTTCATCCGTAGATTCAGCTTCAATTTCGGCGAGGCGTGCGGCCGCTAACTCTGCTAATCGTTGTGCTAGCTCCGCCTTGGCTTTGGCTATACGACGCGCTTTCGAAGTTTTGTCACTCTTCTGTGACGTAGGTTTGCTGCGGTGACCACTCTCTTTATGTTTAGCTGTGACGTCTTGACGTGGCGCGGCATGTTTAACTGTAGACGAGGTAGTGGCTGGTGCTTCTGAAGTCGCTGCCGTGGTCGTCTCTGTGGTAGCCGTCGTTTCCGTAGCTTCCGTAGTGCATGTGTCAGCCGTAGTCTCTGTAGTGGTTTCCGTAGTAGTTTCCGTTCGTTCTGTAGCTGTCGTCGATGCTCGGCCACCTCTTTTCCCCGTAGACCTCGTAACTGGCATTGTTTCAATATAAATTCTTCTAAATATTCTTCAAAAAGTTCGCTGGAGTCTTCTTAATAGTGATCTTCCTCGAATCCGGCTCTCGAAGGACCAATGTGTGGGGGCGAGTTCTTGTGCTCCCACCTATTTTGTTGCGCTGGATTGGAGGAGACCGCTTGTTCCAATAAAACTCCTGGTTGTTCGAAGACTATTTATTTTCTTGTTCTTCCTGTGAGATCTTGATCCGAACTGAATATGGATCAGCGAAAATGCTCTATTTATATCTATTTTTACATGGGCGCAAGTAGTGGCGGGGCTAATTAGTTCTACAATTTAGCTTTCCAATCACTGTGATTCCTGTTCGTGCCCAACTCTCGATCCACCAATCACAGCAGTTTGTGATCGCGTAGGCTCGGGACAGGTTTCGACAGGTTTGGACTTGTCGAGAGTGCAACACGATCGTGTCTTAGTACATACAAATTACAACTTACATACTAGGATAAACTTATACACTATTATTTCTTATGTTCTAACTATTATTCTTATGTTCTAACTACACTATGCCGTTATGTAGGTGAGCGTCCTGCACAGTATGGTAGGTAAGTCGTCCGTCATCTCGGTAGTCACCCCCTTTCTATACATACAGGGTGTTACAGAAAGGGTATATCAATACAAACGGGTTGAAGAGTGTATCTGGGCTAGAATCTCTGTACAAAATTTCAGCTCAAAAGCATTAACTTTGAAAATGCTTAATATTTTTTTATTTATCACTATTGTAGTTTTTTTTTTGAAGTAGGTTGGTTTTTTTGTACTTAAAAAAGTTTTTATTTTCACTTTTTAGTTGTAATGTAACCTACCCCGCACAAATTCAATTAACACTAGTGCATTAAAGAATAAATTGAAGACACCGACTAGAAGAATCATCAAAAATTCGCATAGAAATGCCGGACATGCAGTACATTTATGCATATAACTTCGTACATAAATTCTCTAATGTATTATATACCTACTTAAACCTTTGAATAATTCCCTAATGTATTATATACTTAAACCTTCCTGAAAATATGTAGATCACATTACTGAAAGAATTATCAAAATCGGTTCAATAGTTTTTGTGAAAATTGCGGACATACAAACATACATACATACGGGTTGAATACAGCCTTTAGGCGCGATTGGTCCAATTCGCGATTGGTCCAATTCACCTTTTCGCGATTGGTCCAATTCGCGATTGGTCCAATTCGCGATTGGTCCAATTCGCGGTTGGTCCAATTCGCGATTGGTCCAATTCGCGATTGGTCCAATTCGCGATTGGTCCAATTCGCGGTTGGTCCAATATAAAGCATTTCCAAAATTAAACAAAATAGCACATTTTTATGTACAGGGTTTAAGCTACCCGGCGGTCAGGGCTCCAGATAGAGGAAGCTCCTAACAATGCGGGCCGTGTCCAGAAGTACTGCTTTCTGAATCAAGCCCTTGATCCAGCTGCCCAACGAGAACCTCCTCAGGTGTTGGCCAAGGTTCTTGGCTATTAACCCATTGGCTGTCACGACTATTAGCACAATGATCGCTGAGTCAACATCACACATGTCGACAACCTCGCGAGCAAAGTCAAGATACTTGATTAGTTTATATTTCTCGGCTTTCACGAGGTTCTCATCATGCGGGACGGTTATGTCAACAATCATTGCGCGCCGCTCTGATCGATCCACCACCACTATATCAGGCTTATTGGCAACAACAGTACTGTCAGTGACGATGGATCGATCCCAGTACACAATGTGATATTTTCATTTTCGAAATCTGGGTCGGGCACATATCTGTAGTGCGGCACCTCAGATTCCACATGGCTGTATTTCAGAGCAAGTTGCTGATGGATTATCCTGGCTACAAGGTTATGTCTATGCAAGTACTCTCCATTAGCTAGACGAGAGCACCCGGAGATAATATGTCTGGTTGATTTCCCTGGCCGGTGGCATGCCCGATAGATGTCAAATGATGAACAATTATCGGACTAATCTCCGACAATAAAATTCCGATAATTGTTCATCATCATAAATTCGTCTATTATTGCAGAGACAAAACCTTCGGTTTCTCCAAAGACTTCACCGAAACGCAGCCAGGCTACGGAAGCTAGTACATCTACATCGGGTCCATTTTGGGCCCGAAAAAACATCCGTGTAGCTCCTTACTCTGCCATACCTGCATGCGATCATTAATGTCAAGCACTACTGGGTTGCGCCATTTCTCTTTAGCCAAGGAGAGCGGGGTAAGGCCCTTGTCCACCGCGGCCACATCCCGATGCATCCTCACGCCGGTTTCTAGGATATATTCACTGAGACTGCACACCTCGCGATTGTGGTGGGTATTAGCGTTTAAAAAGCCTCGACCTCCACACTTTTGCATTCGATGCAGTCAGTAGCGTACGGACCCTCTTATCCAGGGCATCGGGTTCGGTCTGAGGCCATTTGAATATGCCGAAAGAGTACATCAAACCGGCATGACCCAACCGTTGAAGGCGCGCACCTTGTTTCAGCCTGATAGAAGACTATTATTAAGTACTATTTTCAGGAGACCAAAAAAGCGCTCCTTCAACGATTGCTTCATGTCCGTAACATTGATGCCCAACGCTTCCGACATACCCAAATACTTATAGGTTTCGGATGCGGAGAGAGCTCAAAGGTTTGTGGAATCCGAGAGTTGGGTTCCCAGGGATCCACAATCTCTCCTCTCTTTACATGCATGACTGCACATTTGTCCACACCAAATTCCATCCTGATGGCGCTACTGAAAGTTTCAGTTACTTTCAATAGCTCCATCAGTTGCAAATTGTTGGGGGCAAAGAGTTTTAGGTCATCCATGTAGAGGAGGTGAGATATAACCTGACCACCTCTCCTCAACCGATAGCCTAGACCTGAATCCTCCAGCAGTGTGGAAATTTATTATAATATTATCATTGATAGAATCTTATAAATCGTATATATTGTATAATTTGGGAAACATTGTCCATTTTGGACCAACTGCGAATTGGACCAGCTGCGAATTGGACCAATCGCGAATTGGACCAATCGCGAATTGGACCAATCGCGAATTGGACCAATCGCGAATTGGACCAACTGCGAATTGGACATATTTTTGAACATTGGACCAATCGCGAATTGGACCAATCGCGCCTAAAGGGAAACTTTTTTCTCTAAAACTTAGTTTGCTCGGAAAAAATATTTAAAAATTTTGAAACAGAAACTGCTACAAATTTGGCCAAGTCTTGACAGGTCTTGCTTTAAAACTATCTACTTTTTTTTACTATCGCGACGACCGTCCAATGTATAATTAGCGGAAAGATGGTAATAAGTTTAATTAGGTTAAGTAAAAATCGTATTGGTTTTTACTTAAAGTAAGTACATACTTCATGTTGTATTTTATTTTGAGGGGCCCGTGGCTAAATAATAAATAACAGCCGCACTGGTAGATTGATCAGGATGAACTATGCTTGCCGCGGTTGGTCTGTAGATGGGTGACCATCTTTACATACCGAGACCCCTCCGTCCTTGGAAAGCACGTTAAGCCGTTGGTCCCGACTGTCATTCGTGGATCTTTGACAGTCGTTACGGGTAGTCAGAAGCCCGAAAGTCTGACAACCAGTCTTACCAAGGGGTGTCGTATTACCCAGTAGGTAGCTGGGTTGTGGAGGTCAGATAGACAGTGGCACCATGTAAAATACTGATATTCAGCTGCATCCGGTTAGACTGGAAGCCGACCCCAACATAGTTGGGCCAAGGCTACACAATTTGACTAACGAAATCTGAAAACGCAAAAATAAAAAAAAAACAATGTAAAAACGTATACAATGTGAGGATTGTGAGGTCAGTCAGCTAGAACTGGAAATGTACCTATGCTTGGTATAGTAGCCGTGTGAACCTATGGATTTTGAAGCTGCCTACTGTAACCTTCACAATAACATATTTGTTTGCTCACAAAACAACATCGAAAAAATCACCGATTCCGCGCGCCCGGTTATCTATTTGTTGTGGTAACCTCTTAAACCCGTTTGTCACTCATTATCTGTGGGTTGCCATGTTATAAAATAATATCCCTAAATATATTCCCCGAATGCTGGGAGAAATGGAGTGGTGGCCCAGAGGTCACGGCCCTGACTTACGGGATGAAGGTCGTGGCCTCGTGGGTTCGAAGTGTTCGTACCCAGACAGGCGCTTTACTTTGTTTAAAATGGCTCTCAAAACGGTGAAGGAAAACATCGTGAGGAAACCGGCATGTCCTAGCACCAAAGATTCGAAGACATGTGACATCCACCAACCCGCACTGAGCCCGCGTGGTGGATTACAGCCCGTCTACTCTCGAAGAGAGGAGGCCTGTATCCCAGGAGTCGGGACAGTATAGG
The DNA here is from genome assembly GCA_945859645.1 of Amphipoea oculea. Lineage (NCBI taxonomy): Eukaryota > Metazoa > Arthropoda > Insecta > Lepidoptera > Noctuidae > Amphipoea > Amphipoea oculea. The sequence goes on along the minus strand of OX243891.1, from coordinate 8,580,866 downwards.
CTGATTATACTATGCTGGGAGGAATGACTAAACCTTCTGCAATGGAAGGAATAGGCGAAGGAATTTGGTGATGTTTTCCTATGCACATTCTGCCCGCTATGTTAAAAAGTAGGAATTTTATAAAGAACAAGTCAAATTGAGGGCGGCTACTCATATTTTTTCTAATGGAAACCTATTAAAACTGCGCGACCGACAGCCTGATTGCGTAACACACTATTAATTACAATCTATATCATTTTGAAGGATATATTGCTGAACCATTGCTTCACAATATATTCAAAAAATTTGTCTGCTCAACAACGCAATGAATGTCGTCGTACTATCAAAATGAAAGCCAATGCTACTCTTAATGTTTTACGCAATTACGCCACAGGCGTAAATGTGCAATTTGGTTACAAAACGACAAACATGAGTTACTTTTCTCCCCATTGCTAGAACAGGGTAATTAAAATTCCACACTAGCAACACTGCGTTAGATGGTTTTCCCGAGGTGACGGCGACTGGTCAGCAGTGTTAAATAAATTTTATTGTAAACCAGTATCAATCAAATAACATTAAAGAAATGACGTGCAAATAGTGTTTACTGTCATCATACTAGTCAATTTACTAACTTAAGTTATTGTTGTGAGTTTTTAAAATGTACGTGTATTTAGTTATAATTAGCGTTGGTGAGTTGTTTGTTTTTTTTTTGTTAAAAAAAGTGTTTAATCTCTGAATAGTGTTGTGCTTCTGTCAAGTTATCTAAATGTCAAAATGACGGCTGATAGAGAAGTCAAATCTGCGTAGCCATTTCCCAACTATGTTGGGGTCGGCTTCCAGTCTAACCGCATGCAGCTGAATACCAGTACTTTACTTGGAGCGACTGCCTATCTGAGCTCCACAACCCAGTTTCTGGGTAATACGATACCCCGACGATGCCGACTGCCAAAAATCCACGAATTAAAGCCGGGACCAACGACATAACGTGCTTTCAGAGGCACGAGGGGTCTCGGTATGTAAAGATAGTCACCCATCCACGGACCGACCGCGATAAGCGTAGCTTAACCTGATCGATCGATCCGTGCGATTGTTAGGATTGAAAGCAGGTTTTTTCGGAGGTGTAGGTACAGACAATCAACCTACTACAATCTGTCAAATTTCTTGACTAAATCAACTTTAGGGCTAAAACAATAAGGTTCAAAATTGATTGAGAAAATTTGACAGTTTCGGGTAGGTTGATGTGCTGGCGTCTGTACTAAAGTGCATTTCAACAAATTGTTCCTGTTATAATGTTGGCTCCCCTGTCCTCCGCCAGGAGTATAATATACTCCTATATGTGTTTTGTGCCCATGCTGTCAAGATAGTAGATATGGGAAGACGATTCTGCGGATTTTTTAAAGATTTATAAGGAATCATGCCCAAAACATTAAGGAGTGGTGAAGACATTGCTGCCAACATAACGGCAAAGGAAGTATTTGTTGAAACGCACTCTATACGGTACGGTTGTTGATCGATAGTCGATGCCATTTAAGGTGAATGCGCAGTGGTAGACCGCGAAATTTAAATTTTCTTACGTTTTTTGCAATTTGTAGGTCAGTGTCAGGTTGTATCTTGATCAAAATATGCTTTGCGACTATAATAGACATGTATTTACAGAATTATAGTCATTAGAATCATTAATATATCTCTTGAAGTTAGATTTCTACCGTTAAGAACAAATCTCGTATGGAAAAGTGTTTAGATTCTAATGACTATGATTCTGTAAATTATACATGGCTATTATAGTCGCGAATCATATTTGGATCAAGATACAACCTGACACTGATCTGCAAATTGCAAAAAACGTAAGAAAATTTAAATTTCGCGGTCTACCATGGCACGTTCACCTAAGTATGAATGTGGATGGCTATAAGCGAAGAGTGAGTCCAAAGAAACAGAAACGATGGATGGACGGTGTCAGAAAGATGATATGGCTAGAAAGGGGACTACCTAGATGACGATTTAGAGAAGTATGGGTGAAAAAGACTATACTCCATAGGTTTAGGTAGTTAAATAAAGATAAACAAAAAAAAAACACGTGACGTGGTTAACCGACTAAACGTAATACCAGTCTATTCAGTTGTCATGCTACGTCACAGTTGTACTCTTCAATTTAGCAATGTTGTAATATTCGTTAATAACGGTGACGGTAATTTTTTGTTAATCTTTATTTAACTACCTAAACCTATGGAATATAGTTTCGCCGACTTCAAATAAATTGGGGCAGTACCTACTTATTACTATAACTACGTACTATGATAGGTAATAGGTAATACGGGCTGGTAGGAGTGGTAGGTCCGCAACTCCACGTCAATGCGCGTATTTTGCGTACGGTTCATACCATGATATACCTATTTCTTGACATTATAACAATATTCATTCTCGGTTATAGCCTAGGTACTCATCAGTTAGGTAATCTGCATTCGCGATTGATTTGCAAAAAATGTAAACAAATATGAGTTTATGTAAAAATAACTTTAATTCCTATACAGTAAAGTTCAGTTTACGCTACAACTTCAAACATTTTTTAGAACTTTTTCAATCGTGCTAGTCACTTTGAAATCAACTTAAGCACCGTCAAAATAAAGTTGATAAAGTCATCATTTATTTATATGTATATTTATATATTCTTTATTGCACACCACAAAAATACATCAAATACTACAAAACATACAAATATATGTCATCTATTCTGTCCAATTATTTTGGGGTCAGCTTACAGTCTAACCGTATGCAGCTGAGTAGGTACCGAGCGACAGCATATCTGGCCTCCACAACCCTCTAAAGTAATTGCTAATAAAGTAATTGGACTTGATATTACTATCTCTGACGTAACTGGCCATCAATAAGCGTTGTCTTACCTATCTATCGTTTAGCTTTTGTTTCTACATAATTAACAATAGAAAATCAATTGTGTCTCATTAGCGGAGCTTGACAGATTAAGTAAAGTACCTATCTTCAATTTTTATCTGAGTACCAGAATTTTACATGGAGGTATTACCTATCTGACCTCCACAATAATACGGTACTCCTCGGTAAGACTGGTTGTTAGACTATCGGGCTTCTGACGACCCGTAACGACTGTCAGAGATCTACGAATGACAGCTGGAACCAACGGCTTAACATGCTTTCCGAGACACGGGCCCCGGTATGGAAAGATGGTCACCTATCCACGGGCCAACCGCGGTAAACGTAGCTTAACCTGATCGATCGACTCTTGTGACTGTTACCACTGAGCCGCAAGTAGAGCATGCAAAACCGGAAAGTCATCAAAACCGGTTTTGAACATCGTTTTTTTGGGACCAAAACCGAAAACCGGAGCTAGGTCCGGTTTTAGCAAAAAAAAAAAAATCGAATGTGGTACAATTTAAAAAGAAACACCATTTTTTTAAATACCCACTAAGTCTACAAATAAAACAAATTGTATGATACATTTTTTTTTACACGACTACGGCAAAGCCAAAGGAGGGTTATGATTTTAACACGTTATAGGTACCAACCGAAACACTTTAATAACGTGTGACTACGGTTTTTCTTTTTGTTCTGTTCGAAGTATGAAAATCTTGTTTCATACTTTTTCAGCGTCGTTTTGTTTTTGTCGTAGTCGGGTTTTAGTTTTTTTACTTTTTTTTTAATCCAAGACATAATAATTGTACAGATAACAATGAACTTATAATAGTATAAAGATTAATTAACTGAGATCAAATCAACAACAAGTAAGTTTTTGGTATCTTTGGTACCTATTAAGTCTGCTATCAAAAATAATATATTTTAAACATAGAAAACACAATCAGCATCTTCAAATATTAAAAACAGCCACCCACAATAACCAAAAAAATCAACATTTTTGTAACTTTGAAGACGAACTACAAAATAACATTATTATAATATGATTCATATTGCACTAAAAAGAGATCAATAATCAACTATGTATACTAATTTAAATAAAGCATAAATCACTTGTTTTCAAGAGATCGCTGTTCTTGATAATGTGATCTCAAGAATATAAGTGCATCCAACATTCGATCAGACAGCGAACTTCTTATTTTGTTACAGAAATACCCAGCACTCGAAAACACCCTTTCACTCTCAACACTTGTTGGTAGAACACATAAAACCTCAAAATTAATAATTTTTTTGAGTGTTCGAAAAAAATATTGACAAAACCGGAGCTGAGCTCCGGTTTTGGCTCTCAAAACCGGTTTTCAAAAATCGTTAAATTTTGGCCGATTTCCGGTTTTGCGCAAAACCGGAAAACCGGTTTTGCATGCCCTAGCCGCAAGCCTTGTTCTCGTTGGTATCATCGTCGTTCGTCTTTATATTTTCAACTAGCTGTAGCCTGTGACTTCGTCTGCGATCTAGGATGAAAATCCCTTACACCCTGCACCTCTGCCTACTGCCTACCCCGTGTGTGGATGAATACAGGCGTGATGATATTCATAAACAACATCGAAAAGTACTCATCACAAAAGCAAACATGCTGCGTTCATAGATTTTTAGCCGTATTTATACAAGAATGATTTTCTTGAAGTTTTTTCCTGTTCACAAGTCGCGTTGACGCGGAACGGATTTTTTGCTACTCGTAATTAAAGCACCAATGAGTAAGTATTGAGTATTCATTCAGAATTACCTATGTTTAATACATTGATTTTGTAAAGGGTTAAGAACCGTTGGACATTGATAGTAGGGTTTTTTTTATGGATGGGAAATCATCAAATGACCCCTCCAGCTCTGGGTGGAGCGGAAGGGAATGTCAGACTCTTACTGACTAAAACCCATCCGTGTTCCCTCCTTAGCCCTTTATGTTCCGGGGTAGCGGTAACCCTTTCGGACAATCCCGCACCCCCCGGCAGGCTACGGCCTTGGCAGGCCCCTTCCTTTTTGCTGACATCTCTTTGAGGCGCGCGTGGAACGCGTACGCGCCGTCCGGCACGGGCCTGGTCCTGAATTAACTTCATGCGAATCGCCTATAGACAAAATAATATCATTATTTAAAAGTGACGATTCGCACTTTTCGTATTTCTTCGGTGCATTTTTATTAGACCAAATAAGGAAACGACGATGACCACACGATAACGTCATTATTGTCATAAAATGTGATTTATTGTATTATAATAAACAGTATGGCCCAGATGATGATGGTAGCGATGCTGATGTCCATCAAAACCCGATATTTGATGGTGATGGTCCCTCGCAAAACCGGTAATTTAGCATTAGTGAATTACCGGTTTTGTAATTAATTATAACCAATTTATAGAAAATAATCAATAAAAATTAGGATTCAAAATAACGCGAAACCGGCAACAAAACATAACAAGCGCTATCCTACGTACCTATTATACATAAAAAAAGCCTTTCTAGTCATATAAAAATTATTCCTGTAGGAGCGGGTACCAGGGTCCATACATTTTTGCCCATCATCCTTTACTTGGCTCAAAAGCTAATTTGGAAAACCAATACAATACCACATACTTAACTAAATACACCTATGAACGTACTTATTTCTTAGTATTTAGTCATATTACAAATGAGTATTGAAGTACTCAGGGATTTTTAACCATACGGTTTTTCCGTTAACACATAGACACGCGTGACGCGTCAAACAGCCCCGTATAAGTTTGTCGAGCTCATCAGACAAATATTATTATTATTTCGTTTATTTATCTATTTACATATTGAATTACATTCTTAAATATTTCATAAAATATAAAAAGTAGTATAAAAAACATTTAAAAATATAAAAAAAATAGTAGTCCGCCGGTGTCGGGAGCAGGGTCCAAGCTACCGGTGGTTAGGGCTCCAGAGACAGGAACCTCCTCTCCACCATGCGAGCCGTATCGAGGAGTATTGCCTTCTGAATCAGGCCCTTGATCCAACTGCCTAACGAGAGCCTCGATAGATGTTGATCGAGGCTTTCGGCCATAAGGCCATATTATTATTATTATGAGCCTGTTTTCCATTTTTTTTTTTAATTTTTTGTCTTTCCATTTTTCCCTGTCACTTAATTGCTACATCTGGCCAATCCTTTAGATAGGCGTCCAATTCGTCACGCCATCTCTTTCTGGGCCTACCGCGTCGCCGATTCCTGTTATTCGGAATACAGTCAGTGGCTACTTTTGCCCAATTCTGTTGCGACATGTTTGTGTTGACAATTTAGCAGTTTGGCGCCAAACCGTTAGGTACTGACCCGTTTCAGTGTTTGGAGTTTTTAATACCTAGGTAATCAACTCTCTAGACGTTCATTTGTTTTTTTTTTTATGAGTTTTGAATCGTAGATATATTCGTGGTTTTGAATGCAAACAAACGTCTGTCTATTGAGGGGTTTATTTATAAACGATGATTGAACATAAGTGACGTTCTAACGTCAAAAATAAACAGATGCTAATCACTAATTACTTAACTGTAAGCACATTTAATGAATAAAGGGGAAACTATCGTTAGGATCTAATCGGGCGGAAGACTTTGTGTACAGGATGTTACGGAAAGGGTATATCAATACAAACGGCAGCCTAATTGCGGAACGCCAAATCGTCAAATGATTCTGATCAGTTGGCTTCATTTCTATCACAATTGGCTTCATTTTACGATTTTCGAATTGCGAAACTCTAGTTTATTATGAAACCAATTATGAACGTTAAGGCCCTGCGCAGAAACTAGAGTTTCGCAATTCGAAAATCGTAAAATGAAGCCAATTGTGATAGAAATGAAGCCAACTGATCAGAATCATTTGACGATTTGGCGTTCCGCAATTAGGCTGCTGGTTGAAGAGTGTATCTGGTCTAGAATCTCTGTACAAAATTTCAGCTCAAAAGTATTAACTTTGAAAATGCTTAATATTTTTTTATTTCGACATCACGGCGCTGCACTGGCGCGCGGTGGCGTGATGTGCGTGTACTAGGCGCACAGACACACTACAGATAACGGATAATGACCCTCGTAGTGCGGTGACACGTTTGTTATGATTTCAATTTAATAAACTATCGAAATAAAAAAATATTAAGCATTTTTAATGTAACTGCTTTTGAGCTGAAATTTTGTACAGAGATTCTAGACCAGATACACTCTTCAACCCGTTTGTATTGATATACCCTTTCTGTAACACCCTGTATACCATTGGCGCCTAATCACCGTATTTATAGTTGCTCTACGTCATAGTTTTCTGGTTTTTAATAACAGGAAATGCCATCATAAACAATTTAGATAAACTGGCAATTAATTGGTTACACAATTAGTTACCAAGAATAGAATAGAAGGTAAATAAAATACCGAATATAGTAGTAGTGTACCGTGTAGAGGGGCCCGTGGCTAAATAATAAGGGGTTAAAATATATAATGACCACCAAAAAAATATATTGAACACCAAAAAGGGCCTGTGCACACCACGTTTTTTAAACGCGCCGTTGACGCGCGTTTGTAGCGATACAGACGCGGTACGCTCGCGAATCAGACGTAGCCTGTAGTCCTTCTGTAGGATAAAAGCGCGCCGTCGACACACGTTCCTAAACCGCGCGTCAACGGCGCGTTTAAAAAACGTGTTGTGCACAGGCCCTAAAATTACAATACTTTTAGCTGGGTACCCCGAGGTTAAGTTTGGTTAGGTTAAAACCCTTTACACAGAAATAGGAGCCACGCGAAGCGGGGCTCCGTCGACATAGGATGCAAGAGCGAGCAAATGAGAAGGAGTTTTAATTTTGGTGATCATTTACTATTTTTGGCAGTAAAAAGTGTTTTTTTGATATTATATTTTACTTTACCTAGTGATAAGTTAAACATAAGCCAAATAATAACAGCTGCACAGGTCGATCGATTAGGCTAAGCTACGCTTGTCGCGGTTGGTCTGTGGATGGTTGACCATCTTTACATACCGAGACCTCCGTGCCTCGGAAAGCACGTTAAGCCGTTAGTCCCGGCTGTCATTCGTGGATCTTTGACAGTCGTTACGGGTAGTCAGAAGCCCGAAAGTCAAACAACCAGTCTTACCAAGGAGCTTCGGATTACCCAGTAACTGCGTTGTGGAGGTCAGATAGACAGTGGCGCCATGTAAAGTACTGGTATTCAGCTGCATCCGGTTAGACTGGAAGCCGACCCCAACACAGTTGGGAGAAGGCTAGGCAGATAACTTGGCAATATTTTTGTATCGAGAAAAAATCATTAAATCGTGTATTCCTTTTATACGATACTAGACCAAAGAGTTCCACAAATAAGTTACACGAAATAGAAAAACCTCATTTTTTTCAACGGGTATCGTATTACTCAGTAACGGGAAATAATAATGGTTCCGAAAAACAAATTAATCTCCAGCGATCTGTGGCCGACTAAAAAAAATGGATCTTCGAATAACAAAACTAAACTTCCGAATAAAATACCTACTGAGCCTCCGACAAAATTACTAAGTTACCGACAACAGAGGTTTTGTCAAAATAATCATATTAAATATACAACATTATTTTTAGTATATGCGAAACCCGAAACACGTGTCTAGTATTTTTATGTAAAGAATCTATGTACAAAATTTCAAAACTGTATCATGAATAATCACCAAGTTATAAGCTTGTTATGTTACCTGTTTGTCCGTCCAAACACATGGTCTCCCCCACTGCGTGCCTAAACGTACCGCGCGGCGATTGTATTGTAATTAACTGGTGATAACATTTTCCATCACACTTGCAGGCTTTGGACTGTCGTAATGGTCAAGTGTAGGTAGTTATTATAATGTACTTTATTCGTAAATAAATGCAGCCGTAAGCTACGAATAAGTAATTACTTATTCGTAAGCCGTAAGTGATACAATGTAGTCAATGCGATTTGTTCAAAGTGGATGAAAAGTGTTAAACATCGCATTACTTAACCACAGCAGGCTGTAGGTACAGATAATAACTTTCTACAATTAACCATCTTGGCGTGTTTAAAAATGTTAATCATCACGGCAAAGCATTGTGTTTCACGATACTCTGATTGCTCCTCGTACCGCTGCACTGCCAGGAATACGTTATCACTGTTATCGTTTGTGTATGAGAAAGTCATGGTTACACGACACTTTTTACATAGGATAGGTAAGTACACGATCAACCGAAACACAACTCGGCCTCGGCGGCCGCGCGCTCGCGATTATGCAGTTGGACCCACGCGACACGTGCGCGCCAACCAGTGGTACCCGGGCGACTGAGATTGCTGCACCCGGGCACCCCCGCCCCGGTCGCCCCGCTCGCTGTGCGTCCGCGCCGCGCCATTGTGCGCGTATGGTAGATAACTACCTACTTAGTCGCTCCTCGGGGCACAGTATAATATACTCGGGGTGTCCAACTATTAACCTTTTTTAAATATTTTTGGGCCAAAATATAACATGGGGTAAAAATTATTGGAATCGATTCAGTTACTTATTCTGAACAAACTATATTCAGGTTTCGCATATACTAAAAATAATGTTGTATACGCGGGGTTACGTCGACTTAAGATGCAAGAATGAGCGAAGGGCACCCCGAGGTTCGGTTTGGTTAGGTTACTTTAAACCCTTTACATAGAAATAGGAGCCCCGCCAGGCGGGGCTCCGTCGACATAGGATGCAGCGAGCGAATGAGAATACAAATACCTTTACCTAGGTATAAATGAATCAAAACGTAATTTAAGCTGGTAGAAAAGTATTATAGCAATAAACAATCATGTTTATTTTTCGAAGATTTCAGTATCTCATTCGGTCGTTTCGTAATTTTTTTTAGTAGTCGGAAAGTTAGTAGGTATTTTAAGCAGTAGAATTAATATTTTAGTAAGGACAATTCATATTTTTTTGTCGGAGCTTTTATTACTATCCCTCAGTAACTGGGTTGCTCAATGTCAGCCAACCAATGTTTCAATTTGTCTATTTCAGCCATATTTCCAGCATTGAGCTCGGTGGCCAGGGAGAGAACCAACTCGTGCAGGTAAATGTAACTAACTATTTACCCTAGATACTAAATTAAATGACCAACTAGCTTACACCCACTCGGGCCGTGGGGTGCGAGTGCTCATGGTCCTTTTAAAGAAATTTCAAAACGGCTGGTTGACACTTCCCGTGACCCAAGGGCTGGCTTTTACCTTGGCCAAAGGCTAAGCATTGCCATACAACGTGGTAATGCCGCCAGTCTCTTGGGTACATTACCAGTTGACAGCGATGCGGATGAATTTATCGACGCTATATTTTAGTTTGAGTATAGTTTTATTTAAGTTAGGTTTTAATTTGGATAAATGTATTATTCAAAGACTAACTTACTTACCATACAAATAAATACAAAAACAAAGGACACTTAGGCGTATGTATGTATATGTAGTCAAGCAATCAATCAACTCAGCCTATCGCAGTCCACTGCTGGACATAGGCCTCTCCCAGACTGCGCCACAGCACCCTGTCCTCCGCCTTCCGCATCCAGTCTACCCCAGCCACCTTCTTTAGGTCGTCTGTTAATCTAGCTGGTGGGCGTCTCACACTACGCTTGCCGGTACGCGGTCTCCACTCCAGGACTCGTCTGCTCCAGCGGCCATCAGTCCTTAGACAGACATGGCCAGTCCACTGCCACTTCAGTTTGCTTACTCTGCAAGCTATATCGGTAACTCCGGTTCTTTTCCGGATAATTTAATTCCTGATTTTATCCTTCAAAGAGACTCCGAGCATAGCTCGCTCCATAGCGCGATGCGACCTTGAATTTGTGGACCAGCCCGACCGTCAGTGTCCACGTTTCAGCACCGTATGTCATGACGGCCAGGACGCACTGGTTGAAGACCTTATTCTTCAAACACTGCGGGATAGGCGACGATAAGACTTGACGGAGTTTTCCAATTGCAAATGTATATGTAGTAACTGTATGTAATGTTGTTTGTAATCAATTTTCAGTACGGATGAGTTTTCCTGTGGGGATGGCGCATGCGTGAATTTCGGCTCTTTTTGTGATGGACGTAAAGACTGTTCCGATGGCAGCGATGAAGAGAACTGCTTTACTGGTGCCTCATCGTAAGTACTTATACCTATATAGAGGTATGAGGAACAGGGTGTAAAGTTCACTCAACCTCCATAGAAAAGGGAGGATCCTCCGAACAGGCGGGTGTTGTGTCTGGCGGGCAACTGCCCAAAGATTCATGTCGGGCTGCTGTATACAGGGTGAAATTGAACACATGCGACAAATCGAAATGGGAGATTGTACTCATTATTATGAACAACTTTTACTATGGGACCAAACCTGAAATCGCGAAAAAAAAATCAGCTGTTCCCTAGATTTTGATGAGTTATGCGAACATAAATGTAGGGAACAGCTGATTTTTTTTCGCGATTTCAGGTTTGGTCCCATAGTAAAAGTTGTTCATAATAATGAGTACAATCTCCCATTTCGATTTGTCGCATGTGTTCAATTTCACCCTGTATATGCTGGCTGGTTGCGCGGTAAACTCTGCTTGCGAGATGCAGGATTTGCGTGACGTCAGTGTGACGCGTTGTTCGCATGTGGCGTTGTAGATACCGCTACACCTATGTATCTAGATAGATAGATTGGTATCTAGATAGAGATACCTACCTTGATGGCGAGTACGGGGCTTCTGACTCCGATTCTCTCCAATTTTTTGAGTAAGATGGGGACAGAGAAGGTGTCAAACTTAAACTCAAATCCAAAGCATTTATTTCAATTAAGGCGGCGCCGACCATACGCCGACCGCACAGTGGCGCCCTCATCTTTTTTTGGTTATTTCTTTTATTTTAGAATGAAAATGCAGAAAATAAGCAAGTTAAGTTGTGCTCCACAAGATTATACGTTAATATTATTATAAACGGTAGTTTTACATTGTTTAGTTTTATTATAATCACTGAAACGGATAAAAGTGGCCACTATCATCCGTACTCCCCAAGTCAAGCGTGCGTAAAGAAGTTTCACTTCAAAATTCATTTGGTTAAACAATAAAACTTCTTTCTCTCATTTCTTTCAGGGGCGGTCTGTCCGATGACTTAGTGTTACACAGGTCTAGAAGACAAGCCGATCAATGTCGGTAAGTTAATTCTATGTTAGCGTTAAAAATGAACCATATGGCTTTCATCTTGTAGCTGAATATCTTCACCCTAATTGCGTAAGACACTATCAATGGGCTGCATGAAGAAGCCTCCTCGTGTAGCGCAGTTTGATCCGCCAGTTACTCAACTGAACGCTCGCGCTCGGCGCATCCTGGACAGTCACACCCAACACCTTATTTGACTGGCCAATTCTTCCCTTGCGGTGGTAGGGCTAACGCCCGCCTGGTTTGCGACCACCCTCCCGCTTGAACCACAGAAGTAACAATATTGTAATTCAACATGCGTCCTGCCTATTTCTAGGAAGAATCAGTGGCGGTGTCGAGATGGAACGTGCATTGACTTCGACGGGAAATGTGACGGCATAGTGAATTGTCCTGATAGAAGTGACGAGACCCACGCTCTGTGCAGAAAGACCAAGTAAGTCAGGAATAGAAACTTTTTTAACCGATTTCAAAAAAGGAGGGTCTGTATTCGACCCGTATGTATGTATGTCCGCGATTTTCTCAAAAACGAATGAACCGATTTTGATAATTATTTCACTAAAGTGATCTAAATACTTTCAGGAAGGTTTTAGTATATAATACATTAGGTAATTATTCTCATGTACGAAGTTATATGCATAAATGTACTACATCTCCGACATTTCTATGCGAATTTTGATGCTTCTTCTAGTCGGTGTCTTCAATTCTTCTGCGCACTGGTGTTAATTGAAATTGTGTGGGGTAGGTACAACTAAAAAAAGAAAAATAAAAACTTTTTTACAAAAACAACAACTGACTTCAAAAAAAACACTACTTCGGAAGTCGGTGTCAAAAAACTAAAATGCAGAACCAACGACACCGACTTCCGAAATTAAAGTTATTTATCACTTTGTAGTGTTTTTTTTGAAGTCGGTTGTTTTTTTTTTGTAAAAACGTTTTTTAATTTTGGAAGTCTGTGGCACAAACGAAGGCACCAAGTCTGTGTCGACACCCTTGGCCATCCCATCTTCCTAGCACGGTGGGCTGTGATGGGGCGGCTGCTGCAGGTGCAGAAAACCTCAAACGGCGAAAATATTGCAACCTGATTGGGAGTTATACAGGGTGTCCCTGGAAGTATGGATCAAATCGAATAGGGACGTGGGCAAGGTCATTTCCAAACGTTTTAGCAAAAAAAAAAATACAAAAAAAAAGAGAAGAAAGCTATAGATTTATTTTTTTTAGATAGCCCTGATAGTATTTTTTTATGATTATTTTCTTTGAGCACTAAGCGAAGTGATTGAAAAAAAAATTAGAATCGGTCATAACTTTTGAACCGTAAAAAATTCACTGACATTCTCAGGGTTAAAAAGTTTGGAAATGACCTTGCCCACGCCCCTATTCGATTTGATCCATACTTCCAGGGACACCCTGTATATGTTCGAGCCGTTTGGGGTTGAAACACTAGGGCCATGGGGTCCGAGTGCCCACTTGGTTTTTCGAGACATCGCCAAGCGGTTAGTCGACTCTTCACGTGACCAGAGGGCTGGCCTATTTCGTGGCCAAAGAATTAGCATTGCCATATTATACAACAACGTGGCAATGCTGCCAGCCTTTTGGGCACTGTTCCTGCTGACAGCGATGCGGACGAATTCGTAAAAGTTAAATACTCTAAGGGCTGATTTTTCCAACGCCATATAATATTATCCAAGGAACTATTTTGAATTTTTGACAGTTCTTCCATACAAAATCTATCGGACTTCAATTTTATTCCACGAATAAAAATTATTTGTCGATTGAGAAATCAGCCCTTAATCTACTTTTTTATTTTTAGGGTTCCGTAGCCAAATGGCAAAAAACGGAACCCTTATGGATTCGTCATGTCTGTCTGTCTGTCCGTCCGTCCGTATGTCACAGCCACTTTTTTCCGAAACTATAAGAACTATACTGTTGAAACTTGGTAAGTAGATGTATTCTGTGAACCGCAGTAAGATTTTCACACAAAAATAGAAAAAAAACAATAAATTTTGGGGTTCCCCATACTTACAACTGAAACTCCAAAAATTTTTTTTCATCAAACCTGCACGTGTGGGGTATCTATGGATAGGTCTTCAAAAATGATATTGAGGTTTCTAATATCATTTTTTTCTGAACTGAATAGTTTGCGCGAGAGACACTTCCAAAGTGGTAAAATGTGTGTCCCCCCTCTAACTTCTAAAATAAGAGAATGATAAAATTAAAAAAATATATATAATGTACATTACCATGTAAACTTCCACCGAAAATTAGTTTGAACGAGATCTAGTAAGTAGTTTTTTTTAATACGTCATAAATCGAAAACCGCAATTTACCTTTCACAAAGTTACAACGAACTACAAGAACTTTTATATTATGTTAATTGCTGCTACGGAACCCTTCATGGGCGAGTCCGACTCGCACTTGGCCGGTTTTTTTTTTTTAATTTGAAATGGGCTTGCTCTTGACTCTAGCCTAGGTCAAAGGTGTTAGCTACCAGTGGCGAAGGTACCATACAACTCGATTCCCACCGGCTTCCCTTCGAAAATTCAGAACATAACCACACTATAGTCAATTCATAATTGAATTTTTTTTTGGCATATTTTTTTGCTCCGGCTTACCTCTGTCATAAATTCACCCTTCACCACTGTTAGCTACCTCAATGTATGCGAAGTATTTGAACAAAATTCAGTGGAAACGGCATCATTTTATCGTGTAGCTCAACCCAATATAAGGAGCTCAACAACCCGACACTCGACGGTATAGTACATTAAGATTACCTAGTCCATCGACAGCACGGCGTGAAATTAGCATCGAGCGTCAAACTTTTGTGAAATGGATCGTACCTATAACTACTATTTTATAGCTCCTTCATCTTCTTAGCCTGTCGATAGCAATCTAAATGTACTCGGCCCAGAATTCGGCTACTTGTTTGGCGCCATCACCAGCGTCCTGCAACGTGCAGCTGACAGGACACGCAGGACACGACATTAAGTGTCCCATCGTTTGTGGAACAGCACCACATTTACACTCCAAGGCGGAGTCGTCCACGAATCTCTACCTGAACAGGTTTTCCTTGCTTCGACCAACCTGGGTCCGGAGTCTGTTTAAAGACATAGCTTTGTTTAGACTTTGTTGTTTTGTTGCCAACCTGGGTCCGGAGTCTGTTTACAGAATTATAGCTCCTGTGACTTTAATCCGCACTTAAAATGATATCGAAGAACAGGTTTTGTGAGACTTTGTTGTTTTTGTTTTTAAATTATAAGTATTTGATTACGTAATGTATTAGGTATTTTGAAACTGAGTGTACTCCCCGCACTAACCTCTATCACTTTTATGATAGAAGTCAGTGACTCCCCGTCACTTGTCCCTAAATGTCACTGAGTCACTGACCTCTAATAGAAAACCAGTGTGAGGCAGCATCTGTCTAGCATTAATGCTGAAATGAACCTTTTTGGCGCAGCCTTGGTGCACACAAGGCCTCAAGGCCTTGTTGTTTGAAAGGCTATACAGGCTGTGGCGTAAATAGTGGTTCACCGTTAAGGATTCGATATACCAGATAGTTACATATTACAATTTTAACCATTTTTATCCAAGAAAAAAATTTTTTTTTTTACGAAATTTCTACCTTTTGTTACAAATTTGGTTGTAGTTTCAACAAAAACCATTATTTTTTTATTTTTATTTCTGTTAATTACTGCTGAATACTAGGGCTATTGTGTAAAACTATGGTTGTTTATGTAAGTTCAGAGCTTTTGAAGAAAACGTTAGTTGTTCTCTATTTTTAACCGACTTCAAAAAAAGGAGGAGGTTCTCAATTCGACGGTATGTTTTTTTTTTTTGTATGTTTGTTACGCGATTTCTCCGTCAATTGTGGACCAATTTTCAAAATTATTTTTTTGTTCGAAAGGAGATACTTCTGAAGTAGTCCCATAGTCACCAAGTCAGGATCTGATGATTGGATCCAGGAGAAATCGAAGGAACTCTTCAAATATTATAGGCACAGCTATAGCGATTTGGGTATTTTTTATAGTAACTCGTGCATTTGCTCTCGGAAAGCACCATTTGGTGAAGTGGAACTGATGATGAAGACCACAGATGGACACCGGAACTACTCAATAATATCTAAGTATTTTACGGGTTGCTCTTCGATTACTTTAATATGGTTGCTAAGCAATTTATGCTCGTCACGATGTGAATGGTAATATGGAGCTGATGGTGGACCAGGAGAACCCCTCAACAATTAACTTCCCTGCATCGGGAAAAGCAATATTATGTAAAAGGCGATGAGCATGTTGACACTGGCTATTGTAACTTAGATAAATTATAAGCAGACCCACTAAAAATCGTGAAATAAAAACTTTTTAACAAAAATACAACCGACTTCCAAAAGAAACACTACAAAGTGAAAAATAACTATAATTTCGGAAGTCGGTGGCATAAAACGTAAATACAAAACCAAAGACACCGACTTCCGAAATTAAAGTTATTTTTCACTTTGTAGTGTTTCTTTTGGAAGTCGGTTGTATTTTTGTTAAAAAGTTTTTTAACCCAAAATTTTAACATAATCGTGCCAATTTAAGAGCGATTTTTGTAAAAAAATGTACTACAAAAATGGTTAAAACTGTAATATGCTATAGTAAATTATCTGGTATATCGAATCCTTCACTGTGGACCACTATTTACGCTACACCCTGTATAAGTCACAGAAAAGCGTGATTTAAATGCGGGTTTAGGTCACACAGGTGCTACAAAAATAATTTCAGAATATTGATATAGGTCATTCCTTGTTACTGGCTGGTTTACAACCCGCGTGGTGGATTACGACCAACGACTATACAAACTCTTTGATTACAACACACGGAGAGAAGGCCTATGTCCCAGAAGTTGGAACATTATAGGCTGTTCATGTTTGATTTTCGGGCAGTTCTGCTTCGGGGTGCTAGTTGCCTTAAAATAATAGCCACAGCGTTAAACAATCCCTTCTTCCACAGCTGCCAACCTAACTGGTTCAGATGCACGTACGGCGCCTGCGTAGACGGCACAGCTCCCTGCAACGGTGTAGATGACTGCGCGGACCGGTCAGATGAACTACTGCCCAAGTGTCGGAACGAGACTGAAGAATTTCAGTAAGTTGGGGTTTGAATAGCTTCGTCATCTGCCTAACAATTGATTGGTCTACGTATCATTCGTTCTGAATGCGTTCAGAATAGCTCTATTATTGTAATCCTAATCCTAACTTCCTACTATATATATCTATATAATTATATATTATTTATATATGTGAAAGTTTGTGACGATATTTGTTACTCTTTCACGCAAAAACTACTGAACGGATTTTGATGAAATTTGAAATATAGCTAACACATTATATCAGAATAACTCATAAGATACTTTTTATCCCGATATTCCCACGGGATCGAGACTTATGCGGGTGAAACCGCGGGGCGCTGCTAGTAATATTATAAATGCGAAAGTAAGTTTGTTTGTTACCTTTTCACGCCTAAACCACTGAACCGGTCATCCTGAAAAGCATTATATACATACTTACGTTGTCAGGAGTACAGAAACGGACATAGAGTACCTTTCATCCCGAAAAAAGTGCATGCCGCTGTACTAACATACAAAGCTATGGTACTTGTTTCATCCTTTTCAGTAGTCGGGTTTTAGTTTTAAACTTATTTTTTTTTACTATACCTATTTTAATTCTATCCGTAAAAAGACCACGTCAATAACTTAAAATGTAAGTGTTTCTTTTACAGAGGCCAATTTCGTTGTAAGGACGGCAGTTCCATCCCTGCTTCGGACCTCTGTGACGGCACCCCGAACTGTCCGGATGGCTCAGACGAGGAAATTAGCGCATGCGCGGCTAAAATATGTCCCTCATACCTGTTCCAATGCGCATACGGCGCTTGTGTTGATCAGGGCTCTGATTGTAATGGGGTTAGTAGATTTTTTTTTGTTTTAACCAAACCCACTGGGGCTCTATCCATACTAATATTATAAATGCGAAAGTGTGTCTGTGTGTCTGTCTGTTACCTCTTCAAGCTTAAACCGCTAAGCCGATTTAGATGAAATTTGGTATAGATGTCGCTACCAACTGGTTTAATTAGCCATTTTGTTAACCGCCTAGCCTTTTAACTAAACGGCGGCCGTTCAACTAACGGCCTGAATGATACTCAATTAAAGTTTAGGTTGTGGAACTGTAACCAATCACGCGCGAGCCGAATTGGTCGCAGTAACTAAGCCAGGGCACCCCGACGAAAAGGGTTAGGTTAGGTTAGAACTGTGACCAAGCAACCGCGTGCGAGCTGAGAGAGCGAAGCGATGCGAGCACTACTTCCAGAGGCTAGGCGGTTAACTAAACGGCTAATTTAACCAGTTGGCTGCGACATAGAGATAGTTTGAGTCCCGGGAAAGGACATAGGATAATTTTTATCCAGATATTCCCACGGAATCGAAACTTATGCGGGTGAAACCGCGGGGTGCAGCTAGTTCGTCAATAAAAACGTTATAGTGTACTGATAGTGCAATCCACGAAGACGCGCCCCACTCTTTTTCCTAATGCTTACAGCACAAGTGTGCAACATTCCGCTAGTGTTGTAGTTTTGTCGATACACGCTAATTATTATTAGTGGGTATTTAGTGTGTATCGATAAAACTAAAACACTAGCGGAATTAACTAGCGATAACCACTAACGCTTAGGAAGAAGAGTGGGGCGCGTCTTCGTGGATGGCACTATCTGTATAGTTAAAACATTTTGAATCAGAATTTTAATCATTGTGTTGTATCATAGCCCGTGGCGTGCATTGGTTTTCAGAATATGTAGGCACTAGGCCGGGTCTAGTCTAGGCAAACGCGGTCACTAATCAGAAAAAAAAGTGAGGTCAAAAGTGTGGTTATTTGGGTAGGCATGCCTACTTAAGGGTTATAAATTGCGAAGGTCGAACGTCATGGTATTACGAGTGAGACGTACGTATTTTTAATTGTCGTATTGACTTGAACGAGTAAAGACCAATGACAAAGTGCGAATAGTACGGGAGCCGAGTAGGCCTTCCGGCGACTGCCTACTGCCGCGCGTGTTTGTATGAAGATTTTGTTTTTTGTTAGGTGTGATAATTTAGTGAGTTTCTTAATTGTGGGGCACACTCACTAAAATGTAATTGACAGGCTTATGTTGATATATCGAGGTAGGCACTGCTTATATGCCTATATGCAATGCACGCCACTGGTCATAGCACTCACAGCTGAAGTGGAAACATTTCAACTAACTTTTAGAGGACACTGTACCACCGCGGCCTTTTCCGCCTGATCACTTAAAAATTTTTTCGCCTAAATCCTGCGGTGGCGTCAAGCCACGCCCCCTTAAGGCGCAGATATACGACTTCTAATGATTTTAAATTCAACATCACGTCTAATCGACCGGACTGATTTCTTTGAAAAAAATAAATGTTATACTAGACCATTTGCTTCGTAATTTGATATGTGAATATTTGCAATTATATTTTTTTAACATAGAGTAATTAATTTGTAAAGTAATGTCTACCGCGGACATATAAACGAAAATCACGCAAACACTATCGGGTGTATTTTCATAAAACTTTCACCATCTAAAAGACAATTTAATTCCCCGAATTTTAGTATACGGTTTTTATTTGTTTGGTGTTTGAGAGTTTTTGTAAATAGATAATTGCTTCATATTTGCAATAAATTACCACGGTTGTGTCATCGCGCTTCTCTTTCTTTTCTATGCAGTCCGACAGTGACCGCGCTTTAGGTCGTGTAGTCGCCTTAAAGTTTTCGTCTATTAGGAAAGCGATAACGCAATTAGTTGCAATCTGCACTGCGCAGCTTAGTGACGCATCACGTGTACACCTTTTGTGAATTTTACGGACGAACTATTTGACCTTGGCGCGCTTACTAGAGAGCGCTTCTATTTTTTGAGTGCAAGCAAAAATTTACTTAGTCGTGGTCAGGCGGGAGTGTCCGTAATGGTACATCATCATCCTTAGCTTAGCCTTTCCCAACTATGTTGTTGTCAGCTTCCAGTTTAACCGGATCCAGCTGAATACCAGTATTTAATATAAGACACTAGCTGCGCCCCGCGTTTTCACCCGCATAAGTGTCGATCCCGTGGGAATATCGGGATTAAAACTATCCTATGTCCTTTCCCGGGACTCAAACTATCTCTATACCAAATTTCATCTAAATCGGTTCAGTGGTTTAGCCGTGAAAAGGTAACATACAGTCAGACAGACAGAACTCTGTCTTTCGAATTTATAATAAGTACCTATTAGTATAAGACATTGTCATCGAAAATTGTCACATTCACAATCCTTTCATATTTATTTTACCTCCGATTTTGAATCACTGTCCAAATCACAGTAAGTAATCTTTATTTTCATTAGAATCTGAAGGCCAATCCTCGTAAGTCGAAGCCTTTGTATAATACGAATCACTGCTTGACGTAATAACAAAAGTTAATTTGTTAATAGATAAACGACTGCGCAGACGGTTCTGACGAGTCTGATGAGCTGTGCAACCGACAACTGCCGTCGAACCCAACAGTTACTGACAGGTAAACAAAATATATATATATATGCCAGAAATCAATATTTTATACCTTTGCACTCGTAGCACGACCACCGTAGAAACAGATTTGGAAAGATGTTCAAAGGATATTAAAAATTTAGAAGGAGCTGTAATTTTGTCTTCGTAGAGTAGAGATATAAGCGGCCATACTAGACGGGCTGTTGTCTAATCGCACAAGGCGTCTAGAGACAAACTTTGGAATAACTAAAAGTCAAAAGAAAGAAAATTAATAGGTTTACTCAAAAGATCTTTAATTTCAGGCCAATACAGTCAGGCAAATGCGTCCTGCCGCCATACCCAGAGCACGGTACCTACACAGTAGCAAACGCCCCATACGCAACACCTGGGCAACACTTCCCGTCGCTAAATCTGAATGTCACCTGTCGGCCAGGATACGGAGTCGTGGGGTCTGATATTGTCTTCTGTCTGGATGGAACTTGGTCTAATTCTATTCCTAAATGCGTCCGTAAGTATAAACTGATATCATCTAGAAATTACTTTGAATGCATAGTTTAGCGATGTTGTTGGCTTTAACTAAGCTTTCGACAGGATGTGTATGTACTACGTATTAAATAAATATAACGTATTAGTTTATAAATTATGTTAATTTTCACGTACGCTAAGAATGCGTATGTATGTAGTATTTGATTCTAGGAAAGTTTCCAAAAATGAAGTTTGTTTTGGAAGTATTTCGTTAGGTGTACCACAAGGAGCTACATTGGGCCCCATCCAATTCAATAAATGTTACATACAATGGCAAAGAGCCTGTATATCCTACACCAAGAACTAATGTACCCTCTAGCTTGACTACTGCATTCAAACTCAGTTTCCATTTGCCACACTAAAACATCTCCTATCCTCCAGGTTTCTGCAAGTTAGACAACAACCCATCCGTGCACTACCACTGCCTCGTCTCCGGCTCCATCGAAGGTCGCCGCGCCTGCAACCCCTACGAACCTACGGGAACAGTCGTGAGGCCTGAATGTAACAACCCGAACTACTACTCAGCCTTCACCCTCCCCTTCATGAGATGCATCGACGGAAGCTGGGACTACGTCGCGGTCTGCTCCCCAGGTTTGACCAGAAACGGAACAAAAATCACTATATTGATCAAAGATACTGTTGAAGTGTACATCAATAACTTTTTGTACGCCAGTGGTGAGAAGAACCAAGCATCTAATATGTCGATAGAAGTAGTTACTCAGAAAAATGTTGAGGATGTAAATAATATTAATGATAGTACCGTTAATCCGTTGGATTATGAAATTAGTGAAGATGATTGGCGGATGGGGCCGGTAAAGAAAGGCAGTACTGCTCCTAAAGCTGCTAGGAATAGTACAGGGATTAATTTTAATATTTATAACAGTAGTGTAGTTGTTAATAGGCAGTGATAGAGTAAACTTCAACAAAGATAATTATCTAGGTTTTAGAATAAAATACAAATTGACGAATCTCAAAAGGGTAGTATAATAATACAGGGTCCCATTAAAATAGATGGACAAATTTTAACACAGCGCTCAGTACGTCTAACCAAAGATATCCAAGCAAAAAAAAAAAAAAAACACTGATTAAAGTGATTTTATTTTGACCTAAAATAATAAATTGCCGGCACATTAGTGTATTCGTTAGCTGTATTTTTCTTGTAAAGTATCTAATGCGTTTTTCTTATATATTTTTTTTACCATCGTCCTTAATTTGGTGGTCTGAATGATTTCTAAAAGTTTGTCCATCTAGTTTAATGGGATCTTATACAGTCCCCGCCCCCCGTACCCCGTCCAGACTTTGGCCGGCATCGAGATGTGTCCGGACTTTTTGAACGAAGAAGGTTTTATTCATACTTATACATAATTTGGGTATACATATAAGGTGTAAAAAAATTAACCTTAAAAACTTTAAGAGGTGCTTTAGACCATCGAACTGAACAACTTTCACTATGGGACCAACTCTGAAATCACGAAAAAAAAATGAGCTGTTTCATACATTTTGGCCGAGTAGGTATTGAACTTTTGTATGAAACAACAGATTTTTTTTTCGTGATTTCGGAGTTGGTCCCATAGTGAAAGTTGTTCAGTTCGATGGTCTAAAGCACCTCTTAAAGTTTTTAAGGTTAATTTTTTTACACTTTGTATATACAGGGTGTTACAGAAAGGGTATATCAATACAAACGGGTTGAAGAGTGTATCTGGTCTAGAATCTCTGTACAAAATTTCAGCTCAAAAGCAGTAACTTTAAAAATGCTTAATATTTTTTTATTTTGATAGTATTAAATTGAAATCATAACAAACGTGTCACCGCACTCCGAGGGTCATTATCCATTATCTGTAGTGCGTCTGTGCTCCTAGTACACGCACATCACGCCGCCGCGCGCCAGTGCAGCGCGGTGATGTCGAAATAAAAAAATATTAAGCATTTTCAAAGTTAATGCTTTTGAGCTGAAATTTTGTATAGAGATTCTAGACCAGATACACTCTTCAACCCGTTTGTATTGATATACCCTTTCTGTAACACCCTGTATGAGTTCATTTGGGAAATATATAACAACTAGCTTATAAATGCCCGTGACTTCAGACGCGTGGAAGTCGTAAAACATCACAATATCTTAAAAAAATACAGCCCATGATACTCGCTGATAATACAGCTTTCTATAAGTGAAAGATTTTTTTTCATTCATTAAGATTTTTTTGAGTTTTTCCATTAGAAAAAATCAAATCTTTTCTCTTTGTAATATTAGTATAGATGTCTAATCTAGTTAAAATGGAAGCTTATTCTTCTTTATCTGCGACTTAATAAAAATGGAGTTTAGATATCATCATATCGATACCCATCACGTGTGCGGAGTTTTGCTTGCAAATTTAATTTGACGCTGTATAGGGAGGAACCTACATTATCCTATAAACTCCTCTTTTGATATTTATATATGAATATACAGGGTGTTACGGAAAGGGTATATCAATACAAACGGGTTAAAGAGTGTATCTGGTCTAGAATCTCTGTACAAAATTTCAGCTCAAAAGCAGTAACTTTGAAAATGCTTAATATTTTTTTATTTCGATAGTTTATTAAATTGAAATCATAACAAACGTGTCACCGCACTACGAGGGTCATTATCCATTATCTGTAGTGTGTCTGTGCGCCTAGTACACTCACATCACGCCGCCGCGCGCCAGTGCAGCGCCGTGATGTCGAAATAAAAAAATATTAAGCATTTTCAAAGTTAATGCTTTTGAGCTGAAATTTTGTACAGAGATTCTAGACCAGATACACTCTTCAACCCGTTTGTATTGATATACCCTTTCCGTAACACCCTGTATAAGGTGTAAAAAAATGAACCTTAAAAACTTTAAGAGGTGCTTTAGACCATTGAACTGAACAACTTTCACTATGGGACCAACTCTGAAATCACGAAAAAAAATGAGCTGTTTTATACATTTTGGTCGAGTAGGTATTGAACTTTTGTATGAAACAGCTGATTTTTTTTTCGTGATTTCAGAGTTGGTCCCATAGTGAAAGTTGTTCAGTTCGATGGTCTAAAGCACCTCTTAAAGTTTTTAAGGTTAATTTTTTTACACCTTATACATATATTTGAGTACATAAAAAAGTACTGACCGACTAGGTAAAACCTAGGCTGGTTTGGTCCCTGGGGTGGTCACGGCGTGCTATGTGTTCTGGTGCGCCGGTGATGGGGAATACTCCCCAGAGGAGGGTCCGGTGACGGACAGCCGCGGCGGGTTCACGGATGAGTGCTAACGCGTGCCCGTGTTCCCGACGTAAGCGGCAGAGGAGGATACCGTGGAGTTTTAGTGGGTTAGAGTGAAATGTGGGAACATTTAACTGCACTGTCTCCCCGTGGTAGTGCAGAATGCATGAGCATTTCTCCATGATAAAAAATAATGTAGGTAAAACCTAGTTGAAAAATTTTAGTATTAAGAACATTATCAACAAAAACTCTTAAGGTGAATGTGACATGGTAGACCGCGAAATTTAAATTTTCTTACGTTTTTTGCAATTTGCAGATCAGTGTCAGGTTGTATCTTGAACCAAATATGATTCGCGACTATAATAGACATGTATTTACAGAATCATAGTCATTAGAATCACTAATATATCTCTTTAAATTAGATTTCTACCATAAACACTTTTCCATACGAGATTTGTTCTTAACGGTAGAAATCTAACTTAGAAAGATGTATTAATGATTCTAATTATTATAATTGTGTAAATACGTACCGGTTATAGTCGCGAATCATATTTTGATCAAGATACAACCTGACACTGACATGAAAATTGCAAAAAACGTAAGAAAAATTGAATTTCGCGGGCTACAACTACCCATTCACCTTAAATAATGGACATTTAAGTAGCTCCTTTACGCGCATTTAGTTTATTTCTTGCCGTTTAAAGTATACGACTACATTATAAGTTAGGAATCAAACCATTGATTGTAATAAGCATTTTCTCATATTCGTCATTACAGACGCCAGCACATCAAGCTACTACAATCTGTCAAATTTCTTTAATAGATTTTCAACTTTATCGTTAAAGTATAAGGTTCAAAGTTGCCGTTGAATATTAAATAGCCCGGCCAACTTGTATGTACCGCTCGTTGGCTGGTGTCGCGGCACCGCTCGCTTCGCTAACTAACATAACCTAACCCGTTTGCTCGGGTTACCCTAAGTTTCTGCGACTAGCTGTAAAAAAAAGGCCAGAAAAATAAAAAGAGGCTCAGTTATTAAAAAAGTGTGCATCATTAGAAGCGCAAAAAGTCTTTTAGAGGTTCATTAATTTTAAAAAGTGGCCGTCATTACAGGGTGAAATTGAACACATGCGACAAATCAAAATGGGAGATTGTACTCATCATTATGAACAACTTTTACTATGGGACCAAACTTGAAATCGCGAAAAAAAAATCAGCTGTTCCCTACATTTATGTTCGCATAACTCATCAAAATGTAGGGAACCACTGATTTTTTTTTCGCGATTTCAGGTTTGGTCCCATAGTAAAAGTTGTTCATAATAATGAGTACAATCTCCCATTTCGATTTGTCGCATGTGTTCAATTTCACCCTGTATAAGATCAAGAGTTTTAAGAGGATCAGTTTCAGTCTATAGTTTACTTTTCAACGTCTCCAAAAATCTTGCATTATGACGATTCTGTTATAACCTCATCTCAGTTTTAAAAACAATAGACGTCGCCATTTACAAATGAGGTTTTCAAAAAAAGAACCAAAGAATCAGTCAGTATTTACATTAATTTACTTACAAACAAATAGAAATAATTCCTATTTTTAAGATCATTCAATAGAAAAACCATACTACGTACAATCATTATAGCCCAGTCAAAATAGACATTCAAGGTTACATTAATTTGCATAAAGCTGAAAATTGGTATGAATGTTAGGAACACCATTACAAATAAATTGTCAAAAGTCCCCATCGATCCGACGTGTGCAAAAAAAAAATTCAAGGTCAAATGTTGTAAAAATCGGTTTTTTGCATTTTTCTGCTAAGCGGCTTACCGCTTAGCAGAAAAATGCAAAAAACCGATTTTTAAAACTTATTTTATTGATTTTATGATAAAACTTATTTTATCATAAAAATATGTGAGTCAAAATTGTTCATCATGCAATTATCTACAAAAATCGTATTTAGGTACACTTTTTTTCCTAAGAATCACCATTTCGGAGATATAGCGATGCGAAAAGTTGAAAAAGTTGAGTTCTTCTTATTATGCACGTTTCCGCGCCACCCGTGAGGCTATTCCACGATCTATTGTGGTCCTGTTGAGTTAAAAGTATTGTATCAAATAAAAAATAGTACCATTGGAAATGATGAAAGCGGTGTAGGTAAGTTATGAGTAATTTGGAAAGATTATTCGTCTGATTGATAAGCATCTAATGGAATTTCAAGCATACTGTCTTCTTCTTCTTCTTCCTGCTGGGTACAAGTAAATTGTTCAAAGAAAAATTTATATTCAAAGAAAGTTTATATTCTTAGAATTGTATAATATGTATGTATACGCCACGAAAACTAATATTTTTACTTGTATTACGGCTCTGTAACGTATATAAAGGTAGGTAATTGACATACATACCTATTATGAAGAACACAACTTTTTTATCTTTTTGCATCGCTATATCTCCGAAACGGTGATTCTTAGGAAAAAAGTGTAAAAACAATTTTTGTAGATAATTGCATGATAAACCATTTTGTCTCACCTATTTTTATGATAAAACTTACCGTTTGGCTGAAAAATGCGAAAAACCCATTTTTGCAACATTTGACCTTGAATTTTTTTTTTTGCACACGTCGGATCGATGGGGACTTTTGACAATTTATTTATAATGGTGTTCATTTATACCAATTTTCAGCTTTATGCGAATTTATGTAAGCACACCCCTATTTTTGAAGCTAACTTGACCGGACTACCTCGTATTATGATTTTTTGTCAGATTATTCTACAAGCAACATACTAAAACTCTAGTGTTTTTTTAATTTTTTAGTCCAAACAATTTTTCGTAAATAGATAATTGCTTCGTATTTTGCAATAAATTACCAGGGTTGTGTCATCGCGCTTCTCTTTCTTTTCTATGCAGTCCGAGAAAGACCGCGCTTGAGGTCATGTAGTCCTTTTAACGGACCAAGATCGTAATCGTGATAAAATAATCAGCCCGCACCCAAATTGCGCAACACATTATCAATCTCAACCAATAATTTTGAAGGATATTGCTAATTCCATTGCTTTATAATGATCGAAAAATGTGTCTGCTCAACCATTCAGCTGCATCCGCTTAGACTGGAAGCCGACCCCAACATATTTGGGAAAAGGCTAGGCATATGATGAATAAAATTGTGTATTACGCAACTAGGGTTCCAGGGTCCATGTCAAAGACACTTCCAAAAATTATGTTAAAAGGATGGAAATCACCTATTATTGTTATAATCATTATTTTTGCAATAAATTAATTTATGTTTCAATTATTATGTTGTTTTAATTTAACCTGAGGGGCAATTCTTGTAATTTTAAGAACGTTCACAGTCTGATCTCAGTCTCGATCTGTCAAAAATACCTCTGATTTCCCTACATTTTTTTGACAAGGTTTTGACATTGATTGTCGCTGAGAGAGACTGCGACTAGATTTTGAACGTTTTTAATTAAGTACGGGAATTGGCCTTCTGTTCCTCCATCCTTATAATATACCTTACCTACTTACTAAGGCAAAGTAAATGCTTACTTTAGTAAGGCAAACATGAATTTGAGTAGTCAACTTTATGTTTCCAATTGATATTATTTCAAGTTAAACGAAGAATATCAACTCTATTGCAGTGAATATTAAGTTGATTTCAGAGTAGGCTAGCACTATTGAAAAAGTTAAATGTTTGAAGTTGTACCACAGAATACTTAAAGTACTACGTACAGAAAGGACACTCCCTTCCCCGCACTAACATCAGTTACCGCACCTCACCCCGCACTTCGGCGTATTCGTCGCAGTTCTTTAACAAGAGCGCTCGCAAACACAAGTACCTCACGCACACATTCATACGTATACAAACGTCATTTTTTAATGTAGTAGTAGTAGGTAATTATTTTGCGAGCGTTGCGTTGTATGGAGTGTCCGGGGTGTGGTTGTACCGCAAACTGAACTTTATTGTGTAGGAGTTAAAGTTATTTTTCCAATAACTCATATTTTGTTTACATGTTTGGAAACTGAAACGCAAACGCAGATTACATACTACCTACATAAAAATAAATAAAATAAAAGTCTCTGTTTGTGATGTCAAAATAACAGCTTTTTACTAAATGCATATGAAAGTATATACTTCCAAAAAAGCCCAATCTTTTTAGGGTTCCGTAGCCAAATGGCAAAAAACGGAACGCTTATGGATTCGTCATGTCTGTCTGTCCGTCCGTCCGTATGTCACAGCCACTTTTTTCCGAAACTATAAGAACTATTCTGTTGAAAATTGGTAAGTAAATGTATTCTGTGAACCGCATTAAGATTTTTACACAAAAATAGAAAAAAAAAAACAATAAATTTTGGGGGTTCCCCATACTCAGAACTGAAACTCAAAATGTTTTTTTTCATCAAACCGATACGTGTGGGGTATCTAGGGATAGGTCTTCAAAAATGATATTGAGGTTTCTAGTGTAATTTTTTTCTAAACTGAATAGTTTGCGCGAGAGACACTTCCAAAGTGGTAAAATGTGTGTCCCTGTGTAGAAAAAAAATCAGCTGTTTCCTACATTTATGCTCGCATAACTCGTCAAAATGTCGGGAACAGACCGAACAGATGATTTTTTTTTTCGCGATTTCAGGTTTGGTCACATAGTGAAAGTTGTTCATAATGATGAGTACAATGACTTCTTAAGAGGTTGTTGGTGTTTTTCCAATAACCCTGTATAAATCGATGGCTGACATCAAGGCAAACGGAAAATATACCTACTAGGACCAAACCCCGTAAATCGTCACGTTTCCGAGATATTAACGTTCGAAGTTGATCGCGTGACATCCATATATTATTTTTTTTAATTTTCGTAGGTACTGATGCCAGCACATGAAGCTAATACAATCTGTCAAATTTCTCTAATCGATTTTCAACTTTATCGCCACATTATAAGGTTCAAGGTTCATTGGGTAGCTTGATATCATAGATACATTTCTATGCTTGATATACAGGAAGATTTTTTTATCACTATCCAAATTTTTACAGGGTGTTTTACCCATGAATATGAACAACTTTCACTATGGGACTAACTCTGAAATCACGAAAAAAAAATCAGCTGTTTAATACAAAAGTTCAATACCTACTTGCCCAAAATGTATGAAACAGCTGATTTTTTTTTTCGTGATTTGAGAGTTGGTCCTATAGTGAAAGTTGTTCATATTCATGAGTAGAACACCCTGTAAAAATTTGGATGGTGATAAAAAAATCTTCCTGTATGTGCTGACGTCTGTACGTCTTGTTGCTTAGATGTTTGAAATAATCGCTCAGAAAGTTTTAAGTAAGTACCTAATCAAACGTCTATGCAACAAGATGTAATCAAATCACCTCCTCCTCAGAGTGTGGCCGAGTAACTCCGGAAGGCGTGGACCTCATAATTGACGGCAGACCAGCCAAGCGAGGAGAGCTGCCGTGGCACGTCGGCATATACCGGAAGACCACGAAACCTTACATGCAGATTTGTGGTGGATCACTCGTTTCCAACAAGGTGGTTATTTCAGGTGAGTTCAGCTACCTTGTTGACCTTTCTTTGGATCCTTCTTCTTTTTACCCGACTACGGCGAAGCAAAAAGGAGGGTTATGATTTTGACCGGTATGTATGTATGTATGTTCATCTGTTCCCTCATAACTTCTACCAGACCCCGGACACTCCATACAACGCTCGCAAAATAATTACCTACTACTACTACATTAAAAAATGACGTTTGTATACGTATGAATGTGTGCGTGAGGTACTTGTGTTTGCGAGCGCTCTTGTTAAAGAACTGCGACGAATACGCCGAAGTGCGGGGTGAGGTGCGGTAACTGATGTTAGTGCGGGGAAGGGAGTGGCCTTTCTGTACGTAGTACTTTAAGTATTCTGTGCTTCTACACTGCTTGTTATAATTGGACAAATTAGGTATCGTTAGAAGCGTCTTGATCCGCTGGTTATAGGCTATGTGACGTCACTATAAATTGAATATGGTGCCCTCTAGCCGACATAAAACAGGATCTAAAAAAAATATTTTTTAATCATGCCGTGTTGGGTATTTAATAAAAGGGCTTAATTAGCACATTTCAAAAATATAAATATTACTGAAATAAACCCCAAAATAATTAAACAAAAAATAAGTTTAAAAATTAAAACCCGACTACTGAAAAGGATGAAACAAGAAAGTACCTTCCCGTGGTCGCATGCTGCTGTACGCTTATATTATAAGCTATGATAGCATGCGACCATGGGAAGGTACTTTCTTGTTTCATCCTGTGTAGCATCTCGGATGGCAATCTAAATGGACTCGGCACAGAATTCGGTTTCGTGTTTGGCGCCATCAGCTCCTGTAACGTGCAGCTGACAAGACACGTTGAGCATGATATTGTGTCTCGTTTGTGGAACAGCACCACATTTACACGCCAAGGCGGAGTCGTCTATGAATCTCCACCTGAACAGGTTTTCCTTGCTTCAGTCAACAGTCCGGAGTCTGTTCAAAGACTTCCAGGTTGTAAACACACTCATGTCCAGCACCCTAATTGCGTAACATACTATCAATCGGAATCTGAATCATTTTGAAGCAAATTGCTAATCCATTGCTTCATAAGTTCGAAAAATGTGTCTGCTCAACACATAAATAACGCAATGAATGTTGTGGAATTGTCAAAATGAAACCGATTCCGATTGATAATGTGTTACGCAATTGCTCCGCAGGTGGGAGATAAGGATCCTGGGTTCAATTCCCTGGGAAGGCAAAGTGTTCTAAGGTCTTTCTACCTGGAATTTCTCAGTAAGTGCCCTGGAGTCTAGACTCGTGCCCGGTTGATAGTAATAGGCCATATCTTTTTTTTACGTAAACTTAGAATTTGATTTTTTCACAGCTTCAAGGGACCGCAGACCTGAGTAAGTATATGGTTTTAATTTCAACTCGACACCTCCACGCGTTCCTGAGATAAATGGTGTTGACAGACTCTCTCTCTCTGTAGTCGGTCCCTCATGTCTGAGGATCGTGGTCAGCTTCGGAGTTGCATCTGGAGCGGATGATCCGCCTCCACCGGTTTCTGTCCAGCGCATCTCTTACCACTGTGTAGAATTTAGAGGACGATGATTCTGCACTCTATACGCTTCCGTATCGTATCGAACATTAATCATTGTTATCGTTGGAGTCTTCTAAACGCTGTTCACAAGTCCAAAACCCGAAAATTTTGTCAGTTTAAATCAAATAGACGCCCGCTATTCTTCCAACAGCTATTTGCTGTTGAGGGGAAGTCAAATCAAGTTATCGAAATGTCAGGTTTTCGATACGATAGCCTGTCGTATGGTTGTGAATCAGGGCTCTGATGGGTCCATCGTGTTGGTGAACGACCGCGCGATCGTTTGCCTTCGGTGTTCCCAGCCACAATCAGTCTTGACAGACAGACGGAACACAAAGTGATCATATAAGCGTTTCTTTTTTTCCCTTTTGAGGTACGGAACCCTAAAAAGGAGTTAATTAATTGGTTCCAGCTGCCCATTGCTTCTGGAACGACGTCAGCAAGCAACAGCTTGCCTCCATGTACGCGGTGGCTGCCGGCAAGATCTACCGCCCTTGGAACAACGAGAGAGATGTGGACGCGCAGAAATCTGACGTAAGCTTTTCTTCTTCTCTTGTAATTTATTTATTTATCCATTTATTTCAGGCATCAAGGCCCATAGAAAACACATAAAATACAATATTAATATAACTTAAAAATACTATAAACACATACATCATTATAATCACACTAAAAAACTAATTAAACACGATGTGACTGCGTCGTGTTTCGCTGACTGGTGTCATGTAGCCGGCCACGAAACCGGCGGTACACAACACCCTTCGGCCAGAACTCTTCCTTGAGGAACTTCTCGAGATGGTGTGTGGGAACACGCACCACGAACGACTTGAAAGTCGTGTTGTGACGCGAGTCCAACTTCTTGACCCTCAAAGTCCAGTTGGTCTTCACACGCAAGTACTCCACGATCTCCTCAACCTTCGTGGAGTGGTGCAGTCTGGCTGGACACGTACAGCTGCGTCGTCGGGATTGCTGGACGCAGCAGCATGTTGAAATACTAATGTTGTTGTAATACTCTTGACTGGCATATCTAACTCTCGTCATCCTCCTGTAGCGGTATCTACAACGCGACATGCGAACAACGCGTCATACTGACGTCACGCAAAATCGTGCATCTCGCAAGCAGAGTTTACCGCGTAACTAGCATATACACCGTGTTCCGGACGATATACATAAACTTCGACCAGATGTTCAGACCATGGAAAAAGCATTTTTCATCATGGACACATTAATGAACTCTTATTTTTTGATAATTTTCATTTAAATTAAATACCTTGACGTAAATCACCCGATATGCATGCCTCTTTATCCGATGTACAACGTCGTAATTTTCATTCATAAGATTTGGCGGGCTGAAGCTTGCCAAAACTAAGTTAGGACCCTTTCTTACTGCATAGCTCAATTAAATTTCATTAAATGAAATTACAAATATCTTTATAACGAAGCCTTTTTAAGTACTACTTCCTTTGTTAGATTTGATTTGTAAAAGCTATAGAAGCATTTGCCAAAGTTTATGGATAACGTGAAGAACACGGTGTATACAACGGCCCGACATGAATCATCGGGCAGTTGTCCGTCAGACAACATCCGTCTGGTCGGAGGATCCTCCCTTTTCTATGGAGGTTGAGTGAACTTTACACCCTGTTCCTCATACCTCTATATTATTAAATTAAATTTCATGAAATGAAATTACAAATATCTTTATAACGAAGCCTTTTTAAGTACTACTTCCTTTGTTAGATTTGATTTGTAAAAGCTATAGAAGCATTTGCCAAAGTTTATGGATAACGTGAAGAACACGGTGTATACAACGGCCCGACATGACTCATTGGGCAGTTGCCCGCCAGATACAACACCCGTCTGGTCGGAGGATCCTCCCTTTTCTATGGAGGTTGAGTGAACTTTACACCCTGTTCCTCATACCTCTATATTATTAAATTAAATTTCATGAAATGAAATTACAAATATCTTTATAACGAAGCCTTTTTAAGTACTACTTCCTTTGTTAGATTTGATTTGTAAAAGCTATAGAAGCATTTGCCAAAGTTTATGGATAACGTGAAGAACACGGTGTATACAACGGCCCGACATGAATCATCGGGCAGTTGTCCGCCAGACACAACATCCGTCTGGTCGGGAGATCCTCCCTTTTCTATGGAGGATGAGTGAACTTTACACCCTGTTCCTACTTTTATACTCCTTACATCGTAGTATATCTAATCAGCCTACAACGTTCCCAACGTTAAAAAGTCGTCATTCGCCTCGTTCCGGTTCGGACATCGCGACTCGACACATAATCAGCCTATAAAGTTCCCACTGCTGGGATGCAAGCCTCTTCTCTGTGAGAAGGAGTGGGCCGTAATCAACCACGTGGGCCCAGCGGGTGGGTAGTGTCACATGTCTTCGAATTTTTGGTTCTAGGACATGCTCATAGAGAATTATAACCACATAGTCTTTGGACATGCCGCGGTTTCCTCACGATGTTTTCCTTTACCATTTTGAGAGCAGTGGTGATGAAATAATTTACACATAATTATACAGATACCAAACACGCCTGTGGAGTTCCGTTAGCTAATTTAATTTAACCATGTATATAGGCTAATTATGCTTTTTTTTTTGTGGATGTGAAATCATCAAATGACTCCTCCCGCCCTGGGTGGAGCGGAAGGGAGTGTCAGACTCTTACTGACTAAACCCACCCGTGTTCCTTCCTTAGCCCTTTATGTTCCGGGGTAGCGGTAACCCTTTCGGAGAATCCCGCTACCCCGGCAGGCTTCGGCCCTAACGGACCCCTTCTATGAAATGCGTTATGCTATGTATGCTGAAATCTCTTTGAAGCGCGCGTGGGACACATACGCGCCGTCCGGCACGATTATGCTCGAGGCTACGATGCTGATTGTACAGGCTTATTCCAAATTTTTACAGGGTGTTCTACACATGAATATGAACAACTTTCACTAGGGCACCAACTCTGAAATCACGAAAAAAAAATCAGCTGTTTCATACAAAAGTTCAATACCTACTTGACCAAAATGTATGAAACAGCAGATTTTTTTTTCGTGATTTCAGAGTTGGTCCCATAGTGAAAGTTGTTCATATTTATGGGTAGAATACCCTGTAAAAATTTGGATGGTGATAAAAAAATAAGCCTGTATATGCTTATGTTTGTTTATGATGAACAGGTCAAAGAAATAAAGCTCCCATCCCGCTTCCAAGGCAGTGCAGCGAACTTCCAAGATGACATAGCAATGTTGATCCTGGAGACTACTTTCGTCTACCAAACATACGTCAGACCAGTCTGCTTGGATTTTGACATTAACTTTGACAGGAGACAGCTGCAGCCTGGAAAGTTGGGGAAGGTAAGACATTTTGACTACTCGAGTGAGAATATCGGGATAAAAAGAATCCTATGTGTTAATCCTGAAGGCCAATTCTCGTACAGGTCTCCCAAAGTGATAATGCGCATAGAAATCTTCGTCACTGTTCGGCAACGGTCGTATTCCCCGAGCGTCGGAAGACGATATGTATATAGAGTGGTTAAGGTGAATGGGTAGTTGTAGCCCGCGAAATTCAATTTTTCTTACGTTTTTTGCAATTTGCAGATCAGTGTCAGGTTGTATCTTGATCCAAATATGATTCGCGACTATAATAGACATGTATTTACAGAATTATAGTCATTAGAATTAATATATCTCACCACTAACACTTTTCCATACGAGATTTGTTCTTAACGGTAGAAATAAAACTTAGAAAGATGTATTAATGATTCTAATTATTATAATTCTGTAAATACATACTGGTTATAGTCGCGAATCATATTTTGATCAAGATATAACCTGACACTGACCTGAAAATTGCAAAAAACGTAGGAAAAATTGAATTTCGCGGGCTACAACTACCCATTCACCTTAAGTGAGTAAGCACGTGCATTGTTTAGGGCTCTTACGATTCACTGATTCGGGTGTTTCCGGGAATACGACAATTAGCGAAGATCTGCATGCGCACGCACATTTTAAATTACAGAAATTTAAAATGTTCAAAATCTAGTTGCAACCTCATCTGAGCGACAAATAAATGTCAAAAACTTATCAAAATGTAGAGAAATTAGAAGTATTTTTTGACAGATTGAGACTGTGAACGTTCTTAAAATCACGAGAATTGCCCTCCAGGTTATAAACTAGGTACATTGGGAACTGTAATAGGTAGGTACGTTTACCTCCCTAAATTTTTGACAATGTTTTGACATTGACAGGAGATTACGATTTTGAACCATTTCAAAGTTGATTTTATAAATGAAAACTACAAAATTCGGCAAAAATTAAAATACGGGTGCTGTGTGCCAAATTTCATTCAAATCCGTCAAGTACTTTCTGCGTGAAAGAGTAACAAACATCCATCCATCCTCACAAGCTTTCGAGTTTATAATAATTATTAGTAGGATTTACAATATTAGTAGGATTATAATATTACTAGCAGCGCCCCGCGGTTTCACCCGTATAAGTTTCGATCCCGTGAACAAATTGAGATAAAAACCGAGTGTGCTTATGACCACACGACTGAAGTGAAACTTCAAACGTATTTGGCTATGAGAGGAAGAGAGAAAGAAAATGTGCGCGCGCACTGCTTTCTCTTGCTTATATCCCCCACTCAACTCCCGTTCGCCTCGCCCGACACACTTTTCGTAACGCTTACGTCACGCGTTCGCCAGCTTACTCCCCAAGTCAAGCGTGCGTAAAGAAGTTTCACTTCAAAAATATCCTGGTTACCATCTGTGTGCCAAATTTAATATCTTATTATTTCCCACCTAGGTGGCAGGTTGGGGCCTCACAGCAGAAAACGGGCAGGCCTCTCAGATCCTGAAGGTCGTGGAACTGCCCTACGTGGACATTGAGCAGTGCATCACAACAACACCACCTGGCTTCAGGGAGTATATTACCAGCGATAAGATTTGTGCAGGATATGGGAACGGTGAGTTCATCGAACACTTCTTCTTAGCGTGGTGATAAGGTCCAGAATTTGGCTTAGAGTTTGGCACCTTCCGTAGCGTCCATCAGTTCTTGTAACGTGCAGACAACAGGGCACCAGTGGCGAAGGGTGAATATATGACAGAAGCAAGCCGGAGCAAAAAAATTTGCAAAAAAAAAAAAATCTATTATGAATTGACTATATTGTGGTTACGTTCTGAATTTTCGAAGGGAAGCCGGTGGGAATCGAGTTGTATGCTACCTTTGCCACTACAGGGCACGATATTTAGTGTCTCATTGTTTGTGGAACAGCACCACATTTACACTTCAGCATAGCTATTCCAACAATCCGACAGGCTACCGTATCGAAAATGACACATTTCGATTACCTGTATCGAAAACCTGACATTTCGATAACCTCATTTGACTTGGCCTCAACAGCAAATAGCTGTTGGAAGAATAGCGGGCGTCTATTTGATTTAAACTGACGAAATTTTCGGGTTTTGGACTTGTGAACAGCGTTTAGAAGACTCCTACGATAACAATGATTAATGTTCGATACGATACGGAAGCGTATCGAGTGTTTGTGAAGGGCAATTCTGGAAGGGAAATTCTGAGGGGCAATTCTCGTAATTTTAAGAACGTTCACAGTCTGATCTCAGTTTCAATCTGTCAAAAATACATCTAATTTCTCTACAGTTTGACAAGTTTTTAACGTTTGTTTGTCGCCGATATGATATAAGAAGTCCATGCCGAGATGAGACTGCGACCTTCTTTTGTCATGGTATGGGCATGTGGTGCGGAGGAATTAAGGAACCTCAAAAATAGAACAGAATAGAGACTGCAACTAGGTTTGAACGTTTTAATACACTTGCCAAGTTAAGGGTTAACCCTTAACTTGGCAAGTGTACTAGAGGGCACATGAAAATAAGGTATGAGTTTCGGCATGTGACCTATAGAGCACGGGTCTGTTTACAGAGAATACAAAAAAAATATGATAAATGTCAGTATGTGTCAGTATGAGCTACTGCTAAAATAATTTTAACATACTGACATTTATCATATTTTTTTTGTATTCTCTGTAAACAGACCCGTGCTCTATAGGTCACATGCCGAAACTCATACCTTATTTTCATGTGCCCTCTAGTACACTTGCCAAGTTAAGGGTATTACGAGAATTAGCCTTCATTTGCCTTGCCCCGACAGCCAACAGCTGTCGGAAGAAAATTTTGTCAGTTTTAGGGTTGACTTTTCCAACGCTAGATAATTTTATCCGAGGATTATTTATGAATTTTTGACAGTTCTTTCAATACAAAATCTGTCAGACGTCCATTTTATTCCACGAATAAAAAATGTCTTTCGATTGAAAAGTTAGCCTTATAAATCGACAAAATTTTCGGGTTTTAGACTTGTGAACAGCGGGCTTTTGACTCTATATTCATAATAAGTTATGGAACATCTAAAAGCTTGCTAAAGTCTCGATGCAAAAAATTGCTATTCATAAACGCATTTTAGCACTAAAACGTTCTTTAAACTTACTATAAAGTTATGAAACCCAGAACCCTACTATAACAATAATTTAAGAAAAAAATGGCCGACTCTACGTCAGCTGATTAATAAGAAAATGACATATCTGTTGTCCCAGGTACGGCGCTCTGCAAAGGCGACAGTGGTGGCGGACTAGCGTTTCCTGAGACTGAACGAGGCTCGGAACGCTACTACCTCAGAGGAATTGTCTCCACAGCCCCGAATAATGAGAACCTTTGTAATAGCAATACACTTACCTCGTTCACGGAAATAATTAAACATGAACATTTTATTAAAGAGTATCTTTAGGTTAGACTTAGAGCCATGTTTAATTTTAGTTTGAAGTGACAATATAATACTTAATAAGAAATGGTTGTGATTTAAAATGAATTTTATGATGAAATAAAATAATGTTTTGATACTTTTATTTACATGTAAGTAATGTACTTACTTACCTTAATTTTTTTCTTTCATCTCATTTATTCTGAACTAGCCTCTGCCCGCGTCTTCGTCCGCGTAAAATATTTTTTTTTTCTTTTTGCTCGGCCCCTAAGGGTCCTAGCGTGATGTTAAATAACCTATAGCCTTCATCAAGAATTGAATTGGGCTATCAAATGCAAAAAGACTTTTTCAAATCCGACTGGTAGTTCCAGATCAGCGCGTTCAAGCAAACAAAGAAGCTTTTCAGCTTTATAGATTTTATTCCCAAAAATAGATTAATTCATGTTTCCCAAGAAACGGGGAAAATCCAATGAGAGTATGGCAAGTATTTTACTTACTGTCAGCTGATTATTGACAGATAAGATTTTTGATTGACAGAAACGTGACCTGAGTGATGTCCTAAAACTTACTATACCACATGACATGCGATGTATTAAATTGCTAGTAACTTTTTACAACAAATTACTTCTTCGAAACTTCAAAAGTCAAATGACTTTGCGTATAGTCTATTTACAATGCACCACTATCATAGATAAAAAGAGCTAAAGAACTGAAGAGTCTTTTAAACATCGCTCACGTGACTAGTATAATCCACCTAACTAAATATGTATATATATCAGTACGGACAGAATTTAGTGAGTCATCATTCTCTTGCCACTATACGGCAACAACCTTACTATTCTATCCCTCTTCCCAGATGATTCAAGTGATGATTGTCTAAGTAGAACTAGCAATACCTATTCATTTCTAGAAACTTGTCTGATTTTTTTATTGCTGAATGGGCCTGCTCTTGACATCGATCGTACCCCATGGAAAGCGATGGATGAGGTATATGATGGAACGAGTGTGCCCAGAAGATGCCTGATTTAAGAAAAATAAAAAATACTGATCATATTACCATTGCAGGATAACAAATAGAGAAGGAGGAGGAGTAAATAGGAAAATACAAAATTTTAAATCATACTCAACTTTTGTTAATCAAGTTCAGTATTAATGAAATTTTTATTTTATGGACAAAGTTCTTACAATACTGAATAAACTAACAAACTATTAAATTAAAAATATGATATCCTAACGTAACTAATCCTCTGGCCAAGGTAAAAACCAGCCCTTCGATCAAGGGAAATGTCAACCAACCGGCAACCGTTTGGAGAGTTCATTGAACAAGCCATGAGCACTCGGACCCCACGGGCCCGAGGATTTCAACCCCAAACGGCACGAAATTATAATTACCTATAATAAAATTAGTAACAATCACCCATCACTATCGCCAGTTTCGCGCTGTCAACATAAAAAAAGTGACAAATGTCAATCAGTGTCAGATAATGTCAACAGCCGATTGTAAGTTGCGAAATTCCATTTGAAAAATATTGTTTTCGAATGGAAATGTGAAAATTATAAAAGAGAAATGGAGGAAAATAAAGTAGAAACGAATGTTCCGAATGAGCGCAAGTTCCCTACGAGAAAAATCGCCAGATTCTGTCTCATCGCTGCAATTGGTAAGTTTATAGCATTTTTCCTGTTTTACTACGTTTTAAACTCAATAAATAGGATATCATAATGTTGTGGACTTTCAAATTCGTTGGCTGTGCAAATTCGATCATTGAGATTAAAAAAAAAACATCTTAGCAAGCATTTCTAATGAGCATTTTGCAAAAATTCAAAATCGTGTTTTTTTGCTTGAATGGTGTAAAAAACTAATTAAACCGTCACTAAATGGATTGGCTACGCTTATTAACTATCCATGGAATAAAAATAATTTCATTACAGACATGTTTTTGATAAGGATCACTGTTAAAACTCTATTATTTCATTATGTTATGAATACTATTGTGGATTGTGGAGAACGTGGTTGATGTGGAGAATGTGGTTGATTCCACTATTTTATCATTTCTGTATCCTATCTTTTTGTAATTCTTAATGTGTAATTGTTAGTTTTCCCGAATAAATAAAATAAAATTATTAATAAATAACTTATTACTGCATCGTGGGTCTAGTGCTCGCAATCGCAAGGTAATAGAACCCAAGACCGTGTTTTTTCTGAACTGAATAAAGTTTTTATTTATTTATTTACCTCACATGCTTAACAGGGCAGTGGTGTAACTATAGGGTGGGATTGGGGCAAAATGCCACAGGCCCCCAGCCAGAGGGGCCCCCGGCCCGAGAGGGCCATGAGCACAGGAGGGTCCTAACATACACATAACAATAGAAAACAAACAGCTCATTTATCAAATTAAATTTCAGTCGACAACATCCATCGGTTTCTTACTAAACTTCAAATATATCCGACGATCCTGCATACTTATCTCTTTTTTGTTGACTGTACCTTAACCATTGTCATGGACAGCCTTACTGCCCTATCTCAAAAATCCGACCTATATAGTACTGTACAACGCCGCGTGAATTTTGAATACACTTATAATTATGCTGAAAATTTTGTAATAGTAAAATTTATTTTATTATAAAAAAAAATCTTAAAATTTTGACGTGATAACGTCTTATAAATCGATGAACGCTGGCTGCACGCACGAAAAAGCATGACTCATTGTCACGTTTCACCTGAACCGAGCGTGCAAGCGAGAGCGCAGAACAAGCGAGAGCGCGGAACAAGCGAGAGCGCGGAACAAGCGATAGAGAGGCGCGATCGGCCTAAGCGTTCGGCTTGTGACGCATCTATCGGATATTTTCTTATGACGTTATCACGTAAAATCATCGTCCGTAAACCGACTTTACAGACAACCAATTTTTTTCCAGCGCTGGCTCTTGGTTACTCTCACTACCGCTACGTGTCTACCCTCTTTGAGAATGACCGCAACTTCTCCTACCTGTCCGAGTTAGAGAGAGAGATGTCTCTTCGTACGGAGATGGGCTTCTACTACTCGTACTTTAAGACTGTGGTGGAAGAGAGGCCGTTCATAGCCGGGATCTCCAAGTTGATGTATGATAAACTGGTGGAGTATCCGAAGGATGTGAACGCGTTTAACCGGTTTAATATTCATCCGGAGGTGAGTTTTGAGTTTTCTTAAGATATAACCTCTGAAGGGTTCATTATAATCAGCCTATAAAGTCCTCCTCTCTGTGAGAGTGTAGTGGTGGTGGTGGCCCAGTGGTAATGGCCTCGACTTACGCGTTGTAGGTCATGGGTTCGAACCCAGGCGCTTGACTCAGAATAATTTCATCGCCACTGCTCTCAAAAGTACTATTACTTTTACTATTTATTGGAATGGCCATCAAAAAAATTCCACCCTAGTAGATTAGGTACGTCTAATTATGGACCAACACAGCCGATTGTAGATAAAATGGAAAAAAAAAAACCATGGAACTCTGGGAGTGCCGACAAAAGTGAAAACAAAAGACAAACAGTCTTTTAGTCCACCACGAATCAAAATCTGTTCAGTATTTTAGCAGGTAAAACAAAACAAAAAAAAAACATTTGTTTTCCGCATTTTTATCATCCCATGTAAAACCATTTTTCAGGTGATGATCGGAGCGCTATACCGCTACTTCGAGCCCTATTTAAACACAACAGCTCACCGCAAATGCCACATGGTGGACAGGGGCGAAGGCCTAGCGCCTGTGGAAAGCTGCGTAGGGCTCGGACAGCCCATATTTTTCTATTTGGAGGCGGTGTGGTGGCTAGCAGGGTTGACTGTGGCAGCTCTGTTCCTGCATGCTGCTGCGCTAAGGTAAATGTTGTTAATTCTATGGTCTACTGCCTGACATCTACAACCAAGTTTCTTGGTAACTCTTCGTGAAAATATAAGTCGGACTATGATTTGACAGCATTATGATTGTTTCAAGATTCAGCAACTCATCATCTACTTAACGCGGTACCCCGACCAAAACCGCGTTTTTCTTCGTTATTGAGAGGCTATTAACTTAATAATTATAAGAAATAAACTACATCTGAAAGCACATTATTAATGTTCGATATAATAATAATAATAATAATAATAATATCTTTATTTAATCTGACTACATTGGTCCACTGGTTAGTACACAAACAAACTTATCAACTATGTGTTAGTAACTATTAACTAAGTAGGTAATTTAATATTTCATCCCTGCCACACGAGCAACCGGACAGAGTGTCTCACTACCGGCGCATCGTGCTGTTCAGCTAGGGTTTTCAAGATACTGTTGCGGCTAGCCCTCATTCTGCCTATTAAGGATGCGGTCTTTTTCCTCATAACAGCATAAAAGTCGTCAGTTCGTGCTGCAGCAAACATGCTTGACGCACTGCAGAACCTGGGCAACCCCAACAGCACCCTGAAGCCATTATTATATTGCACACGCAGAGCATCTAGCGCCCTCCGCGTATAGCTGACCCACAAACCGCTCGTGTAGAACCCTTGACAATAAGCTTTAAATAGAGTTATTTTAACTTCGTTACTACAACGAGCAAATCTGTGAGCCAGCATGTTGCATCTGGCTGCTAGTGCCCTGCGCTCGCGATCCATATCTACCTGATCTTTGAGGTCCTCGGTGACGTAATGTCCTAAGTATTTAAATTGGGCGACCCTTTTAAGGGTTCGTCCATTGAGGGATATTAAGGGTATCCTATCATCACATTGTACGTTATTATTTGTTTTTATATGTTACTAATACATTTAAAATCTCCTTTTAAAAAAGTGACTGAAATTATTGATTGCATGCATCTTTTGCTAAATTTGATGTTCTATTAATTTGAGGATTTCACCAATGGATAGATAATTTAAAAATCAAAATAATCCACGTTTTAATTTATTTAAAAAGATCGGTATTCTTTTTTTATTAAAATAATTCCAAAAATTGTGCGAGTTCTATGATAAAGGGGCATGCGCAGGGTGCACTGCATCCCTTTCGTACGAGGAAGTCGCGTCGCTCTCTGTCTCTGTCTCAAGGTTATTTCGTC
Source organism: Amphipoea oculea (assembly GCA_945859645.1). Taxonomy (NCBI): domain Eukaryota; kingdom Metazoa; phylum Arthropoda; class Insecta; order Lepidoptera; family Noctuidae; genus Amphipoea; species Amphipoea oculea. The sequence continues at coordinate 8,537,650 of OX243891.1, read as the reverse complement.
GGGGTACCGCCTTAACCTTTTCGCAACTATATTGGGGTCGGCTGCCAGTCTAACCGGATACAGCTGAATACCAGTATTTTACATGGAGTGACGAAATAATACGAAACCCCTTGCCATCCGACTCTGTCTACTCCACTTGGATATATACCACTTGGTAAGTATGGCTGTCAGACTTTCGACATGATCGATAAAAGGTAACAAACAAACTTACTTTCGCATTTATAATATTAGGATGGATATGAAGCAATGTATTACCAATATCCTTCAAAATCATTCAGGTTGTGATTGTGTTACGAAATTAGGGTGCTAGACCTCATTTTATTTTAAAGCAGTTTTTTATTTACGATATTTCAACGTTTTTTTTTTTAATTTTTCAGTCACAGCATTCTAGGAGGCTTGCTAGCGGTAGCTCAGTACTTCGCAAACCATTGTGAATGTACGCGAGTACAGTGGGCCCCCAACGAACGCGAGAACTTCGCGGCCCCTCTCCTGTTGCTGCAGACTTGGCTGGTCTCTATGCAGTTGAGGGACAAGACTCGGAGTACTACTTTTCAATTACAGGTACGGATAATGGGGTGTAATTATTAATTTCCGTTATTGCACCTACTGTGTATTGTCTCTGCATCACCCTAAGGTAGACTGGTCGAAAATGCCCAAGGCATTAAGTCCGCCTTTGTACAGTTTTTACTTGTGCATAAAGTTTTAATAAATAAATAAATAATTACAAAACGAGAATGACAATATTTTGGTTTGAAGAAAATTATTCATTAATTTATCCCGATATTCCCACGGGATCGAAACTTATGCAGGTGAAACCGCGGAGCGCAGCTAGTAATTTATAACATAAATAAATAATAAATCCTTCTCTTGTTTCAGGTGTCAATATTCATATTGAATTGTCTATGCCTCCTATTCTGGCAATTCAGTCAATTCATATTCCTCACACAAACGGCCATTTTCTTCGTCATGGAACAATTCAGAATTATCGACATCAAAGCACTCTGTGTCTTCTTACATTCACATTTTTGCGGACTTCACATGGCAGTACTATTGTTACAAGGCAATGACATGCTAAAATCGTCCTTATACGCGTCCTTCTTTGTCATAGTATCAGCGTACTGTTTGTTCTTTAGCTCTTTACGCGTTAAGGTTCATAATCGCGTGGATATGTTCGTGGAACTGTGGCTGATTTTTCTAAGGATTGGCATAGCTGTTTTAGCATCGTTTTATTTGAAAAAGTTGATTAGTAACTTTTTAGAAGTGGAAGAAGATAGTCATGTTTGGGATATTTTGTATTCGAAATTCACGAATTTTAAAACTTTTCATACTTTAATATATACTTGCGCTGTGGTCTTCGACTTTTTGCCCTGGAGTTCAGTTAAAAAACTCTTCAAATCATTTTTAATCCCCTTCGCTGTTCTAAGCATACTAAATGTATGCAACCGCTGGATTACCGACGCGGTAGAAGACTGTGGAAAAGAGATAGACGACCGAATGCGAACGATAGAAAAGGACAGCAACACTTCTGACGAGTCCGACTCTGGCGTTGAAAATTCTGACAGCAAACTTCGTCAGCGGAAGCCAGTTACGGATTTGGACGTTATAGACAAAGAGATAAAGTCGAAATTTGAATGCGAGGATAATGAAGATGGAGATGTTTTTTTGATGATTTTGCGCCGTATAAAAGCGGAGCCTGCTATATTTTATAACATTTCTCAAATGGCTGTGTTTGGTGTCATGGCGGCGTTAATTATGAGACTAAAATTTTTATTTACAACGCAATTGTGCGTTGTCTCCTCGCTAATGATGAACACTAGTTACTATGCGTGAGTATATTGTATTCTTTATTTATATTAGACAGAGTCGGATGGCAAGGGGTTTCGTATTACCCAGTAACTGGGTTGTGGAGGTCAGATAGGCAGTCGCTCCATGTAAAATACTGGTACTCGGCTGCATCCGGTTAGACTGGAAGCGGACCCCAACATAGTTGTGAAAAGGCTAGGCAGATGATGAGAATCGGATGGCAAAATTTTGTATTTCATGAGTTCATAAAGCAAGGGGCTTGTCAATACAGGAAGACTTTTTTATCACCATCCAAATTTTTAAAGGGTGTTCTACCCATGAATATGAACAACTTTCAGTATGGGACCAACTCTGAAGTTACGAAAAAAAAATCAGCTATTTCATACATTGTGGTCAAGTAGGTATTGAACTTTAGTATTAAACAGCTGATTTTTTTTTCGTGATTGCTGAGTTGGTGCCATAGTGAAAGTTGTTCATATTCATGAGTAGAACACCCTGTAAAAATTTTGATTTTAATAAAAAAACCTTCCTGCATATTGTGTTCCCATGTACTGCAATAATCCTCCACCAACCGGGGGTTGTCTTTGGGTGCACTTGCATAGTGCATACAGGGATAATCGTCGGTTGGTGCCTCCTTATCATTTAAAATTGTCTAAGAGGCCTCTGCGAGTTGGCTTCAGCCCCTGGTACGTCTTCCAAAGGTCTGGGGTCCCAAGGGTCCCGAGATATGTAAAAAACATTAAAAGAAAAAAATTGATTGTCTGTAAAGTCGGTTTACGGACGATAATTTTACGTGATAACGTCATAAGAAAACATCAGATAGATGCGTCACAAGCCGAACGCTTAGGCTGATCGTGCCTCTCTATCGCTTGTTCCGCGCTCTCGCTGGCACGTTCGGCTCAGGCGGAACGTGACAATGAGTCATGCTTTATCATGCGTGGAGCCGGCGTTTATAGATTTATAACGACGTTATCACGTCAAAAAAAATTGTTTTTCGCCGAGATGAGACTGCAACTAGATTTTGGACGTTTTAAATTACAAGAATCGGCTTTCGTAGTATTAGTGATGATCCCTGTTCATAACCTCACAATATGTTTCCAGATTGCCGCGGTCGTACAAGCGATTTCTGCCAGTCTTCTGGGTCGTGTGCATGTGTCCGTTGGTCCACGACCTGTTTCAGAGCATGTCACATGAAATGTCACATATTGGTGAGTAGCTAACTTCCTGAATATATCCATAGTAATATTATCTGCGTGTCCTGTCAGCTGCACGTTACAGGAAATGATGGACGCTAGTGATGGCGCCAAACAAGTAGCCGAATTTTGGACCGAGTACATCTATATTGAGAGCAGTGGTGGCCCAGTGATAACGACCACGACTTACGAGTTGTAGGTCGTAGGTTCGAACCCAGATAGGCGCTTTACTTTGTGTAAATTATTTCATCACCAATGCTCTCAAAACGGTGAAGGAAAACATCGTGAGGAAACCGACATGTCCTAGAACCAAAAATTCGAAGACATGTGACATCTACCAATCCGCACTGGGCCCGCGTGGTAGATTACGGCCCATTCCCTCTTACCGAGAGGAGGCCTGCGTCCCAGCAGTGGGAACATTATAAGCTGATTATGTACATCTAAATTGCTACCGACACGCTAAGAAGAAGAATATTATAAATTCGAAAGTAACTCTGTCTGTCTGTCTGTATCTTACCTTTTCACACCTAAACCGCTGAACCGATTTAGATGAAATTTGGTGTACAGATAGTTTGAGTCCCGGGAAAGGACATAGAATATTTTTTTATGCCAAAAATCAGCCTTTAAGGGGGCGAAAAGGGGGATAGAAGTTTGTATGAGGAATCAATAACCGCTGAACCGATTAAGATGAAATTTGGTATGGAGATAGTTTGAGTTGTGGGGAAGGATATAGAATAGTTTTTATTCCCGAAATTATCCCTTAAGGGTGTAAAAAGGGGGGGGGGGGGAGATTTGTAAAGGGAATCAATAAAAAAGGACTATAAGGGAAGGTTCATATCTGACGGAACATGCGTCGCGTATTATCGGTCGCGTAACGCCAGAACAGACAAATGTATAGAAAAACACTTGACCGTTCACACTCGACGCACTAACGCATCATCGGTTGAGTGTGAACGGTCAAGTGTTTTTCTATAAATTTGTCTGTTCTGGCGTTACGCGACCGATAATACGCGACGCATGTTCCGTCAGATATGAACCTTCCCTAATACTTTTATCGCGGATGAAACCGCGGGGCGCTGCTATACAAATACATAAACACGCTTTTTTCCCATGAGAGTATGTACAATCTAAATACATGAAACCTTTATTTTTCCAGGCGAATTCAGTGACATCAACCAGGAACAGTTACTGGAATGGATTCGAACCGACACACCGGTGGGGGCAGCATTTGCAGGCTCTATGCCGGTCCTAGCCACCATCATGCTGGTCACACGACGCCCTGTAGTGTCACATCCACATTACGAACACTTGGAGGCGCGGTATGTACCTTATCATTTTTTTTTCTTTTATTGCTGTATGGGCTTGCTCTTTGCCCCGATCACGCCTGATGGAAAGCGATGGATGAGGTCTATGATGGAACGAGCGTGCCCAGAAGATGCCTAAGGCACTGGAACTCCCACGCATCGACGAAACACAGCAGGCTGCTTGACGCCGGACTCCGGTGGGAGGGTGGTCGCTAACCAGGCGGGCGTTAGCCCTACCACCACAAGGGAAGAATTGGCCAGTCAAATAAGGTGTTGGTGTGACTGTCCAGGATGCGCCGAGCGCGAGCGTTCAGTTGAGTAACTGGCGGAACAAACTGCGCTACACGAGGAGGCTTCCTCATTCATCCCAAAATTTATAACTTACTAGCTACTAGCAAGGGGCTTTATTTAATGACATGGTCGAAATTTTCTTTATTATTAGAGGTTGAATTAGATGTTTTAATTTGGCGCACCTGTTTAATTTCATCCTGTATAAACGTTACTTAGCATGTACGGTCACCAAAAGAGATAACCAGTGTCGTCGGATATAGTTGAAGCTTAGTAAGAAACCGATGGAAGTTTTTCAATAAAATTTAATTTGAGGAAAGAACTGTTTGTTTTCTATTAATTAAATTAAATTTTATCCGAAAACAGCCATCGATTTCTTACTAAACTTCAACTATATCCGATGACCCTGGTAACTTATCTCCTTTGGTGACTGTACTTACTTTGGCTTAGACATATTTGTCTCAATCTTGCACTTTGTTTAGCCAAAAATGAGTTTAAAAACTAAAACCCGACTACTGAAAAGGATGAAACAAGAAAGTACCTTCCCGTGGTCGCATGCTACCATAGCTTATAATATGTTATACATACATACTTACCGGTCAAAATCATAACCTAGAAACTAGAAAAAAATTATGAAGATACCTGTAAAAACTTTCTTTTTACAATAAAAACCATACTAATATACATACAATCATTCTGGTTTTTTGTCAGATTATTTTACAAGCAACATACTAAAGCACTAGTGTTTTAATTTTTTAGTCCAGACAATAGATTTTTTGTAAATATGTAGATAATTGCTCCATATTTTGCAATAAATTACCAGGGTTGTGTCATCGCGCTTCTCTTTCTTTTCTATGCAGTCCGACAGTGACCGCGCTTTAGGTCATGTAGTCGCCTTGTTGTTATTCATTGCGCTATTTACGTTGTTGAGCTGACAAATTTGTCGAACATATGAAGCAACGGATTAGCAATATCCTTCAAGATTGTGTTGATTGTATGTTACGAAATTATGGTGCTGTATACGATATCTATCCTTACAGACAGCGAGCATACGCCGTCCACAAGATGTACGGGCGGTTCCCTCCGCACGAGTTGTACCAAGAGTTGACGAAGCTAAAGGCGACCTACCTCGTGGTTGAGACTATGTACTGCTATGGAAGGAGTAGGTAAGTCAAAACCGACGTTTTTAGGAATATGATGCCAAACGGCCCTAAAAAATTTAATTACTAGCAGCGCCCCGCGTTTTCACCCGCATAAGTGTCGATCCCATGGGAATATCGGGATAAAAAGTATCCTATGTGTTATTCTGATGTATAAGCTATATTACTGTAAAGTTTCATCAATATCCGTTCAGGAGTTTTTGCGTGAAAGAGTAACTAACATCCATCCAATCATCTTCACAAACTTTCACGTTTATAATGTTACTAGCAGCGCCCCGCGGTTTCACCCGCCTAAATGTCGATCCCGTGGGAATATCGGGATAAAAAGTATCCTATTTGTTAATCCTGGTTATAAACTATCTGTGTACCAAATTTCATCCAAATCCGTTCAGCCGTTTGTGCCTTAAGAAGTAACAAACATACAAACACACACACAAACTTTCGCGTTTATAATATTAGTGTGATAGTAGGACTAGCAGCGCCCCGCGGTATTCACCCGCCTAAGTGTCGATACCGTGGGAATATCGGGATAAAAAGTGCGTGTTTTTTAATATAAAATGTGTTACTTTATTCACTTCAGTAAGGATTTTAACAACAAGGTTTGTTTTCACTTCTATTACCTATAGGAGTATACAATTATAATATTATTAGTGTATTTATGTACACACAAACTAAAATATACCTATAAATATATTATATACAAATGTAGAATAAAAATAAAAAATAAAGACACAGGAGCTCATTGGGCATCAAAAAATTCGTCCGCATCGCTGTCAATGGGACAAGTGCCCAAAAGGCTGGCAGCATTACCACGTTGGATGGTAATGCTTATTCTTTGGCCTCTATGGTCACGCGTAGAGTCAACCAACCGCTTGGCGATGTCTCGAAATATTCGATGAGCACTCGGACCCCAAGGCTCTAGAGTTTCAACCCCAAACGGCTCAAACATATAGCTCCCAATAAGGTTGTTATATTTGCGACGTTTGAGGTTTTCTGCAATATATGAGGTTTAACCTTTTGAACGCCAGAGTATAAACGTATCGCCGTACCCCTGACGCCAGGCCACTTTAACAAAACAACACACACACACTTAAAACAACAAATTTCTCGATATTAGTGGTTTATTTATATTAGTTTCATGCAATACAATATAGACGGAAGCTTAAACTTTTAAATTATATATAAATAAAAACACACAAAAGTAATGATTAAATTGTTTATTTCATAATATGGTGCGACCCGTGCGACGTGTATTTTGTCATATATTTGTGACGTTGGCGTTCAGGGTAAGATTTCGTTTGTCACATATATGTGACAATGGCGTTCAAAAGGGTAATATAAAATAATAATTTTATTTGTCATCGTTTCAGCACTGGTTGTTCGTTCAAAGACATCTGGGATGTGGAAGCCCCGTGGCTCAGCAATAGGCCGTCAATGTGCCACACCCTGCTGACCCAACCGGTGGAACATTTCTACCCAGTCTTCAGGAACGACCACTATGCCGTATTCAACGTTCACGACTACAGTGTGAGGTGAGCCTTATGTAATCTGCGTTCGCGATTTATTTGCCAAAAATGTAAACAAACATGAATTAATGGAAAGATATCTTAATAGAGTATTTTCCTGGGTAAAAAAATACTAATTCTAATTAGTCCGTCAGTTAGATTATCGAAAAATAATGGACCCTTATTTTTTCTTTTGTCAATCAAACAAAAAATGACAAAGATCAAGCGCGTCAAAATTTGGGAGTGGGGGGTCGTGACGTCACGCCGTGCTAAAAAGTGTCGCACGGCGTGACGTTACGCGGAACCTTAAAGGGCGATATCTTCATCATTTTTTATATAAGTAATTGACAAAAGAAAAAATAAGGGTCCAATATTTTTTGATAATCTGACGGACTAATTAGATTTTTTTAGGAAACTAGCCTATTCCTACAGAATAAAGTTCAGTTTACGCTACAACTTCAAACAAACATTTTTATAACTTTTTCAATAGTGCTAGCAACTCTGAAATCAACTTAATTTTCATTGAAATAAAGTTGATATTTGTTTAACTTGAAATAGGGTGTGGGCAAAGAGAATTAAACCACTTGTGAGCTGATTATTTGGACAGTCACAACCAACACCCTATCTGACTGGCCAATTCTTCCCTTGCTGTGGTAGGGCTAACGCCCGCCTGGTTTGCGACCACCCTCCCACCGGAGTCCGGCGTCAAGCAGCCTGCTGTGTTTCGTCGATGCGTGGGAGTTCCAGTGCCTTAGGCATCTTCTGAGCACGCTCGTACCATCATAGACCTCATCCATCGCTATCGTTTTCCATCAGGCGTGATCGAAGTCACGAGTGGGCCCATCCAGCAATTAAAAAAAATTAAAAAATGCCAAATATGCATTAATGGAAAAATAACTTTATTTCCTACACAATAAAGTTCAGTTTACGCTACAACTACAAACATTTTTATAATTTTTTTCAATAGTGCTAGTCACTCTGAAATCAACTTAATTGTCATTGAAATAAAGTTGATATTTGTTTAACTTGAAATGCAGCACTGCGCTTTTTGTTGTAGGATTTGACAGACATAATAATACTTGATATCTTGTTCCCGTCCTGCAAAGAAAGAAGGAAAGAAAAATATTTTATGAGGGGCCCGTGGCTAAATAAAAACAGCCGCACATGTCAATCGATCAGGTTAAGCTGCGCTTGCCGCGGTTGGTCTGTGGATGGGTGATGTGGACGTCATTACGTCAGCGCCGGCTGTCACTGAAAACCAGCGCTGGGGCTCTGTCTTGCATAGGGTCGCAGCATTATGCTGAGCGATAGCCGTTTTGTGTGGTCGTGTCGCATGTTTCTCTTACCTTCTTTTATTTGTGTTTATGTTCTTTTTTGCGTCATTTTCACCGCAAATAATAGTAGATTGTACAACTAAGGCATAAAAGAAGCTATTTTACCCCAAGACGTTTATATCCACGTGAGCCGCAGGCGAGGGTGGATAGTTAAGTCGAGGGGTAAAATGGCTCGTTTATGTCTGAGTTATACACTCTGCTTTGTATGCCTAAAGGCGGGTCATAGATGTACAGTACCCGGCGATAAATATTGCACATCGACCTTTGGAAAGAAACAATCGGCTAATTTCGGCTTCGTAGTGCGTTATCTCTGTCGCACACTACCTATGTGACGTTAACTGACGTTTTGTCAGTCGTTGTTCAAGTGCGATAGAGTGCGGTCGCGTCCAGTTCAAAATATATATCTAGAGTTGTTAACACCCCCAAATTTAAATAATTTAAAGTTGTACTATGGCATCTTTAGGAAAAATAGGGGAACCTTTTTATTTTACCCCAACCTAAAGCAATCATTTATAGAAAAATTTGTGTATTTTATACAAAGAATAAAAAGAATTATCAAAAGAAGCAAATCATAATTGTTTTAACAGCTCCTAATAGATACCGGACTGTTTGTATTTCGTGCGACAGAGATAACGCTCTACGAAGCCGAAATTAGCCGATTGTCTCTTTCCAAAGATCGATGTGCAATATTTATCGCCGGGTACTGTACTTCTCTTTATAAACTGTAATTTACCTGTGTACAGTCAACAGCAAAAGTAGATGATGAAAATCAGAAATTCGATACTAATGAACGAAGTTCGTGTCAGAACTGGCAACTGTACTAGTAGTAAATGTTTGATATAATTTACAATCACATACTTTTGAATCACTTCGACGCCACACAGTTCTGACGCGAACTCCGTTCATTAGTATTGAATTTCTGATTTTCATCATCTACTTTTGCTGTTGACTGTACCACAATAAACAATTTGAATTTGAAACTATACTCATATTTTCTCTTTATCTTTCAGATACATGCCGCGCAGTTTCGACACTTGACATCAACTCAAACCGGACACACACACAAATGAGACTGACAAACTGAGTATATGAAGCTGGTTATCCACTATGTTCGTGCATCTACTCTGTTCCTGGTCATGGTGGCCGTTTTTAGACAAAGCATATGCACGGTGCATTTACCATGCACGAACGTAGTGGATAGCCAGCTTAACAAGGCATATGAAGCTGGTTATCCACTGTGTTCGTGCATCTTCTCTGTTCTTGTTCATGGTGGCCGTTTTTAGACAAAGTATATGCACGGTGCATTAACCATGCACGAACGTAGTGGATAGCCAGCTTAACAATGCATATGAAGCCGGTAATCCACTGTTTTCGTGCATCTTCTCTGTTCTTGTTCATGGTGGCCGTTATGCACGGTGCATTAACCATGCACGAACGTAGTAGATAGACAACTTAACAATGCATATGAAGCTGGTTATCCACTGTGTTCGTGCATCTTCTCTGTTCTTGTTCATGGTGGCCGTTTTTAGACAAAGTATATGCACGGTGCATTAACCATGCACGAACTTAGTGGATAGCCAGCTTAACAATGCATATGAAGCCGGTTATCCACTGTGTTCGTGCATCTTCTCTGTTCTTGTTCATGGTGGCCGTTTTTAGACAAAGTATATGCACGGTCCATTAACCATGCACGAACGTAGTGGATTGCCAGCTTAACAATGCATATGAAGCTGGTTATCTACTATGTTCCTGGTCATGGTGGCCGTTTTTAGATAAAGTATATGCACGGTGCATTAACCATGCACGAACGTAGTGGATAGCCAGCTCAATAAAGCATATTATGAAGCTGGTTATCTACTATGTTCCTGGTCATGGTAGCAGTTTCTAGACAAAGTATATGCACGTTGCATTTACCATGCACGAACGTAGTGGATAGCCAACTTAACAATGCATATGAAGCTGGTTATCTACTATGATCCTGGTCATGGTGGCCGTTTTGAAACAAGGTATATGCACGGTGCATTAACCATGCACGAACGTAGTGGATAGCCAGCTCAATAAAGCATATTATGAAGCTGGTTATCTACTGTGTTCCGGGTCATGGTGGCCGTTTTGAAACAAGGTATATGCATGATGCATTAACCATGCACGAACGTAGTGGATTGCCAGCTTTACTAAGGTGAACGCACCGGTTGTCGGCCGACTAAATAATAGATATTATAATATTTAAAGGTTACTTTACTGCCAGGCCGCAAAACTTATGCCAGAATTTTTATAATATGTTCAGGGATATTTAATGCCTATAAAAAGTGAAAATTATACTACTGATAATACCTGGTTTCGACTCCTTCGATCAACAATAGCTGTACTAGATTTCCGATGAGCGCATCAAAAACGGCCGGAAATAATGTTGTGGTCTTATTTTTGCAACAGCTTTTTCAACCTTACTGCTTAGAAATTACGTTTTATTTTTCCGTAACCCACATGAATTCGTTGGTGACCCCCTTCGCCAAAATATTTTGATGCGTGGGGTTAATGAAAGCATCTATCGTACTCGACTATGCATTTATGTAAATATTTTAAATTATAACTTGTATAATAATATATGTAATAAATAATTATATTCGTACGATCAACTCTTTTGGGCATTATAAATAACCATATTTCACAAACACATAACAGTATCTATGCGGCCATTAATATGACACACCGACGTAGGTGCTATGAAGTAAGAAACGCCCGTAACTTCGGGCGAATCTACGTACTCCGTGCTTAGGGAGTAGGCACCCTGGTTAGACTGGAAGCCGACCCAAACTTACTGAAAAACATAACCCTTCTTCGCAGTCGGGTAAAAAAGTTTAAAAAGTAATTTTAATGACATGACAACTTTCCTATAAAAATGGTTGTGCAAGAAACGCAATGTACTTTTTATATTTATTTCATTTTCTAAATGGATTTTATTAAAATACTGTTTAAACTAATACCTCCAATACTTGAAGTTGCATGCGAAACAATATTTTTCTTTATGTGATCCTAATTCCTTTTTTGATCCCTATTTTTTCTTTGTGGGATCCTAATTTACAATTTGGGAGCCTTGAACAATGAACTAGGTAGTCCCTAAACTATGTGCCCACAGCAAGTTTTGTCCTTGTGATGGCCCGTGTTTGTTGGGCTTGGGACTTTTAACATAATTGATTAATTAAATATCTACTAACTTGTGCGGACTACACTTCGGGGTGCAACACACGTTCGGGTTGGCATGATTCGGCACAGCCGGGCGGCAATATGGAATATATTTTGTAAGGTCCGCCCGCGCTAAATTTGCCAAAGATGTAAACAAAAATCGTTGCTTTCGTCTAGTTATCTCGGAGATTTACACGAAAACAAACATTACTTAAAATAAATATTCTTGTATATCGATTTCATTCAATTCCGAGCGGCCATTGTTGTTTACATCTTTGGCAAATTTGGCGCGGCCGGACTTTAGATATATTATGTTCCGGAAAAGCCGCTCGGCTTAACTCGAATTATGCCGAGCCGATCCGAATATGATTAAACGAAAGGTAGATGCCGAACGATGTTTGCCGATCCCAATCGGCACGATCCGCATATGTGTAGTAATTGTTACGGCCAGTGTCGGATTAAGACTACTTGATGCCCTAAGCAATCCACGTCTTTGAAGACAAGTAAGAAAATCATTCAGGCTCTCGACAGCTTGAATAGTTTTGGGGGTCATGATCCCCATGACCCTCCCTGGGACCGCGCCTGGTTTATGGTGCCCCCCGAGACGTGATGCCTTAAGCAATTGCTTAACCTTTTAACCGCCCGACTTTATATCAGTTGTAGTGCACCCAGCGCCCGAAAAATAAAAAAAAACGTAATATGTACCGATGAAACGAGCTATGATGATGTAATAATAATACAGATTAAACGAGCTGTGTTATTTGGTCGTATATATACGACTCTGGCGGAATGGACACGAAAATATTTGTCGGATTAATCCGACGTAAGCGGTTAAAAGGTTAATTTGCTTAGGGGTTAATCCGGCACTGGCTACGGCTCGATTTATTGTTCCACAAATACTGCGGAACAGAATGTGGCGACCCGAACGTTTGTACAGCTCGAATCAAATTTTATGGCAGCTCTGAAGTACGCTACATGCTGCGCAGTACCTACCTCACCCCCGCTGCCACATAGAGTAAGTAATGTTCATTATATGTAAGAAGAGACGGGAGTCCCATAGAAAAAGATATAGCAAAAATGACACAGACTATGCACAGACTGCAGATGTTAAAGCGAGACAGCGATAGCCGCCATTATGTTTAGTGCACGTTTCAGTTTATTTTTTTATTAGACAGTTGCGTTGCGTCAGACGCTGACAGGTGAATTGGTTACTGCGCAGCGACTCGCTTCATGTTCCGAACATAAAGTTTAAATCGGGCTGAAGCACCCCTTACAGTTTTGGTTAAAGTTATAACCTTTTTTTGTGTAGATCGCTAGCTACAGTATTATTATTAAGTAATGTGATTACTACGTACTGTAAATACCTAGAAAAAAGTGTAAAGTTTATTTTGAATAATAAATTTATTCTGTTATATATTTGTTTGTTTTCTTTCTCTCACTATCGTTACAGTACTAGTTTTTTTTTTTATTTTACTTTTCTCTGGGGTCCCGGCCCTTTAGAAGGCGTACGCGGGGTCGAAGCCAACTCGCAGAGGCCCCTTGGAAATTTTAATGAAATGTAGCAGTTGGCACCAACCGACGATTATCCCTACATGCACTATGCAAGTGCACCCAAGGACAACCCCCGGTTGGTGTAGGACTATTGCAGGATATGGAAAAATAAAAAGTTGGACTATGGGTTTGGGTGGCTAAAGTGGACTGGTTACCAAGAACTATGACCCCTGCCTGATCCTGACCTGAAATCACGAAAAATAAATCTGCTGTTCCCTACATTTATGTTCGCATAACTCGTCAAAACGTAGGGAACAGCAGATTTTTTTTTTCACGATTTCAGGTTTTGTCCTATAGTAAAAGTTGTTCATAATGATGAGTACAATCTCCCATTTCGATTTGTCGCATGTTTTCAATTTCAACCTGTATATACACGAATAAAATAGCATTAGCTTTATTTTTACTAGCTTCTGCCCGCGACTTCGTCCGCGTGAAATTTCTTGCGCTATAACTTCGTTTTCAGCGTTCTTTCTGACTTCTTTTGTTTTGTTCGGCTCCTTAGGGTCATAGCGTGCTGTTAAATAGCATTGCGTAATGCGTTATTTACATTGTTTCATCATCATCATCATTTCAGCCAAAAGACGTCCTCTGCTGGACATAGGCCTCCCCCAAGCACCTCCACTTCGACCGGTTTTGTGCTTCTCGCATCCAATGAGTTCCTGCGGCCTTCACAAGGTCGTCGGTCCACCTTGTGGTTGTGGGAGGCCTTCCAACGCTGCGTCTTCCGGTACGCGGTCACTCCAGAACCAACCAACCTTTACATTGTTTGAGCAGACAAATTTTTCGTACATATGAAGCAATGGATTAGCAATATCTTTCAAAATGATTCAGATGTGATTGAAACTGTTACGCAATTATGGTGCAGGTTTAAATAATAGACAGGAATTTGTAAGAATTATAGTTAACGCCACGAAAGATGAGACTTGACTCACCACGTGGTTTGCCTTGCGCAGTACCTACACGATTTTAGGTCTCTAGCGGTCTGAGTGATCTATGGGTCTGAGGTCTGAGCGCGGGACGGGACCGGACGTCGTAGGGGCGGGCGGCGGAAAGAGCGCGGGAGTCGGGGTCAAGTCTCATCTTTCGTGGCGCTACTAACAGCTATACAGAAGTATAATAAAAAAATATAGTGTTGATAAAAATAACTTTTTAATCTCAGTAATAATACTACATTTAAACAAACATAATTGGAACATTCAGTTCATAATATACAAACACAGATCAACCATAATGAAATTAAAGGTTCAAAATCAAAATATTTCATTTCCCATAAACCTACATGGGCACCTTATGAAACATCAGAAGCACGGTTCCACTTTTAAAAATAATGGGATTTTACAATGTTTTCAAATTACAGTACGTATGGGAGGATAGCGTAGGCCTGTCAACTAGTAGGTACCCTTGATAAAATAAAAAATGGTCTACAGATCTAAAGTCTACAAGGCCTACAAAGTCCTCACATTTACAAAATAATCCTTTATAGAACTCTGTGACCTAAACTCGCTCTGAGTCCCGCTCATCTGTAACTTAGTAGTTAATTTTTACACAGAAACGCTTGACATAAGTGCGCATTTAGATCACACGTGCTGTAAAATAGTATACGATACGTGTGACAGTAGTCCATTATTGCACGGCGTGACAATTAGCCGTTCATTATACATTAATGCACACGTCTCGTAAAGTACAGACGCCAGCACATCAAGCTACTACAATCTGTCAAAATTCTTTAATAGATTTTCAATTTTATCGCTAAAGAATAAGGTTCAAAATTGATTGGGAAAATTTGACAGTTTCGGGTAACTTGATGTGCTGGCGTCTGTACTATTTATTGAGCTCAAAAATCATTTTTTTTTATTTTAAATATCATGAAATTATTATTGTGCATGACATAAAACATCTTTTCTCTTGGCTAACAATGATCTTAGTCTTAATTAAATATACGAAAGGCCACAATTTATTATAATAAACAATATCCTGTTTTTTTTCCACAGTGTGGTTACCTAATTATTTTATTTTTAGGGGCCGTCCCCACGAGCGAGAGAATCGCGGCGATAGTCTCGCCGTGCTATCAAATTTTCGCCGCGATGATATCGCCGTGTGGAGACACGTTCTAAGAGTGTAAGAAATACGTGCCACGACGATAATATCGCCGCGATTCTCACGCTCGTGGAGACGGCCCCTTAGGGATGCGCTAGGTAGCCCGTGAAATCAATACAACCCTCTTAAGTTCTCATAATCCTTTGGATTGATATTTCATTAGTCATTTAATAGGATTATATGAACTTAGAGGGTTGTATTGATAATTTAATGATAATAATTCTGTAAATACATACTTGTTACGCTCGAGAATCATATTTTAATCAACATTCAAAGCGACACTGTCCTGCAAATTGCAAAAAACGTAAGAAAATTTGAATTTCGCGGGCTATCCTGGCGTTTCCCCCTTAATACAGTATATTTAATTAATTAATACTAAGTTACACCTAAATATAATATGGCTTTTGTTGGAGTGATGTGACCTTGGCTTCATGATCATCAGTTTTTAATCTGACATGATGCTATCTTAATTACATCTACAAGACATAGCGCACACTCTCGGCGACTAGAGATGCAACGGCTGCGGCCGACAATTTTCATATATTTTGTACAAAGCTCCGCACACTTGGCGTCGAGTTGCAGAGTCGCAACGACAGGCACGCTTTCGCTACTTCTAAACGACAGCTCAGCGACAAAACGCACAGTTTGCGCTGGCTGCGCTGGCACTTATCTTACTTACCTACATTTTCTGTAGTACCTATCATTAGACCCGTTTTGTAAATTCATAAAAATATTGTAACTACAATTATTAAATGCGGGAAGAGCTGCTTCAAAACAGCAGCTCTATGAAATATCTAGAGAGCAAATATTGCTTAAATATCCCTTTTTCCAACCCGAGTGTTTGGCCAGACTGGCAGCGCGGGCGCGGCGCAGCGAACTCAAACATATATGAACTTCCTTTGAGTGTCGATAGTGGGCACGCGGGCGCGGTAAGCGGTACGGGGAGCGCGCGGGCAACTCACGCCATAGAGAGTTCATACAAGTGGCCGCAATGGGTGCGCGGCGCTGTTGCGGGTGGCCCGCGTGGGGACCGGGGTTCTCAAACTAGTTCGACCTCTTAAAGGGCCAGGCCACACGGTGCGGTGCGACTCCGGCGCGGCGCCTGAGCGGTTCCGCAACGGTTTCCTACGTATACAAATGTATGGTATGCCATACGCTACGTCCGGCACCGCTCCGGCGCCGCACCGCAGGCGCACCGGACAACGGCGCGAGGCAGACGAGGCGGGGAGGGGTACAAGCAGTGTGGTGCCGCAGCGGCGCCGCTCAGTTGTTTATTGTAGACTGTCGTCAACAGGGCAAGCCAAGCCTGTTGCGGTACCGCAGCGGCGCCATAAGAACATTGCGACGCCGCACTGCTCGTGTGGCCGCCAGTGCGGTGCGGAGTAATGCGGTGCGGTGCGGTGCCGCACCGCGTGGCCTGGCCCTAAGTCTTCTTCATCCATATTATATTTTGACAAACACTGGACACGACAACACGTAGAACGCAGCTGCGCTCCAGTGCGGACAGGCAGCACGCGCGCGTTCCCGCACCCCAGTTTGGCCAAACACTAAAGGCCATTAGGGCCATTATGGTAATTATATTTTGGAGATGCCTCACAGCGATACATCGCCGGCTGCTTGGGAGTTCACGTCGATGACTGGCATGTGCGTGCGGGTCTATTAGCATCCATTTGTTTTACATGGAGATGACATCGATGGAACTAAACCGCGACCGCGAGGTATCATAGTTAGGCATCTCCGACATGTAATTACCCTAATATTATCCATAACAAAGGTCAAACAACACAATATATTCATTTATACTAATAAATATATTGTGTTGTCCTTACAGGCTATTTCAAACAGTTCCAGTAGTAATTAAATCATACTAAAGGCAGTATAACCGGTCAACCTCAGCGAATATGCTTTGTTACCTTCAACCTTTACATTGGCAGAATCATCGACAAAACGATGGAGCCATTACTATAAGCGATATGGCCAAGGGCGGGCGTTTTGGGGGACTGTCTTTTGTAATTTTGACGTTCGAAAAGTGCTGATTCTCAGCCTAGTTTGAATAAATGGCTTTTGATTTTTATAAAATTGGAATTGGAAAGGTCAAACAGGCGATCCCGCGCGTAATCATTAGGAAGTCACGCGCCTGATGAACACAATCGAAGCGAGCGACTTTCGTCCCGATCCCACACGGGTTTCACCTCAAGTTGACCAGAACTTTAGAATGAAAGAATAACTACCATGGTACGCTGGCAGAATAGTCTGACAGCGGCTCAGTTGCCATTGAAGGAAAAAAAAAAACAGTGGCTCTCCCAGAGTGCCAACAGATCTGAAAATAAAACACAAACAGAATACTTTGCCATCACCCACTGACATATCGGATACACATTAAAACCGAGTACATCCCGAGGACAGCCAAACACATCTGAAGCAGTGTCGATTACGGTAACAGTGGCGCGAGTTCAATAGTTTTTTTCCCATCTCAAAAAATGTCCAACGTGCCTAAAAGAGTTTTCACTTAAAAAAAAAATCTACCATGGTTCACACAGTTCGTACTTCTCCAGGCATTCAATCAACCATCCAATGGGCAACGCTTTCAAATGCTGCATATTATACATTGGCTCATACATATCCTTAAAAATAATATAATGCGAACAGTTCATCAGCTTCCCATCTTTCTTTGCATGGTACGGTACCAATTTCTCACTCTCCGGTATCGATTCTGGATTCGGAACCCTTCTAAGAACAATACCACCAGCATCGGTAATTAACTTCGACAAAATGGCTTTTGTTAAGACGATGGATTTCGAAATCTCGTATTTAGTATTGAAATTGTGCAAGTAGAAATGACAGCCATCAAAAATTCCTGGTAATTGCTTATATTTGTTGTACCGAGAATTTCTGGGGCCTTTATAGGATGTAGTTCCTACTCCCTTGACTTCATAGGTTTCAAAGGGCTCTAACTTGTCTTCAGTTGATTTTGTAACCCATTCAGATGACATAACCCAGATGTTACTGACAATTCCTTGTAACACATCCAAACTGCTCGAACAAATTCCATCTTCGGTATCTACTACCAAATGCGTTACCTTTTTCGTGAATTTCGCTTCTAAAGAAACATTACTGTGATGTTTCGCTAAGACTTTTAACTTATTATGTACTGTACGGTATTGAGAAACACAGTAAACACGGATATCATCAAATTCTATCTCCGCATACAACGCAGCTATGTGGGAGATATTAACACTCTGAGTGTGTAAAATATTGTCTGCAGCAACTCTTAATCTATTCTTCATGTCTAACGAAGCAAGTTGATATGGAGTCTCCCCTTTACAGTTTCTAGCGTTCATATCCGCTCCATGCTTAACCAATTCCTCAGCTATTTCTATGTGATTGTATCTGACAGCCTCGTGTAATGGTGTCTCGTTGCCTTGTCCTGGTACATCTATTAATGTATTGTACTGTAAAAGTAGGGTAACAATATCTAAGCGTCCGTTTTGTACAACTTCGTGCAACGGTGTCCACCCAGCGTTATCTTTAGTGTTAGTATTGGCACCGAGACTGAGCAGTTCTTTTATCCTATCAATTTTACCAAGACGACAGCAGATATGGAGGGCCGTTTCACCTTTATTATTACGTTTTTCATTAGTTTTGTTGAATTTCGAACTCAAATTCGAATTGATAGTCTCGCTCAAGTGTTGGCGGGAGTTCGTCTTGTCAGATAGCGGCTTCTTGAGGCTAGATTCAGTGGTAACACTCTTACTTGAAGCAGGGACTGCGTCATTCTTCTTGCCTTTCTTATTCGATGTTACAGTGGGTTCTTTTGGTCGAAATTTCTCGAATATCTTGTCTAATTCTTTAGCGGAGTCGATACAAGGTTGTATTCTTTCGTCGACGTACGTAGAACAGTTGTCTAGAGGTAATTTACAGGTCGGACAGGTCGTCAATCCGGTGTGAACAGCACATAGAATGTGGAAACATTTCATCAGTACTACGGGATCTTTACACATTTCACCGCACACGCCACATATGTAATCCTTTTTCACTGTGTCCAGAGCTTGTATAAAGTCGTTTAACTTAGTAGAATTCATATTTTTAGAGAAAAGTGTACTTTTTTTTGCGATTGTTATGTTTTAGTGCCGCGGGAAAATCACGTCTTGTTGTTGACAACTTTGACAGTAATGACAATTCTTTGACTGCCAACAAATGACTGCGTTCATAAAATCTTTGAAATTGGAATTACATTTTTTTTTATAATTTTCGCATACGTAATTATAATTATAATATTCCCACTGCTGGGACAAAGCTCTCCTCTCCTCGAGAGCGTGTCTGTGGGCTTTAATCTACCATGCGGGGTGGTAGGGGTGTCGCAAGAGCAGTGGTGATGGAATTATTTACACAAAGTAAAGCGCCTGTCTGGGTTTGAACCTACGACCTACAAGTCAACTCGTTACCACTGGGCCACACGGCTCTCTCACTATAAATATGCGCTCTCCAAACTGCTCTGTCCTGCGACAGGTGTATGGCCTTGGCCGGCGACGACGGCCTCCTAATTTAATTAGCATACCTATAATAATATGTAGATAACTCGACGGCCGGCTGATCCCAGTAAACACTGTATTGGCTGTAGCTATATATGCAACATAAGGGAAATAATGAAACCACAAAGAAAAATATAAAAACTGTTCATTTATTTATCACAAAGCGCTTAGTTAACTTAAAAACATAACTATTTAATTAAAAATACGACTAGAGTTACCAGCAACATGATTAAAGATGGCGTCGTTTTGGCGCCAAAATCACAAGTGAAGTCTGTCATATTATTATTTGAAAGAGAAAGTTCGAGGTTATAAGGAATTTTATCGTAAGGGTGAGTCTTTAAAACAGCACTTGTGGCTAAACTTTTAGTATTACTATGGAAAATAACTTCCATTTCATGGTTGAAAGGGCCATACATTGAGAACATGGCATTGTGGAAAGGCGGGTGTTTGCCAAACAGTTGATCCAACTTGGTGAAGACGTTTACAATCTCGTGTTTACGAATGGTTGTGAGGTTGTTGGCCGCAAATATGTGGCCCAAGTTGGACCAACTGACGAAACAGTATTTCTTGTTTCCTTCGGGGCACAGAGGGACGATTTTCTTGATGCCTTCTGACGATGGTTCTTTTCTCTCTGAAAAAAAAAGAAAATAAGTAGGTACCTATTATAAGAATGATTATAGAGAACAGAGCGTATTTTATCGATCACCTTTACAAGAGGACTGCATCATAGATATACGGGCCACATAGGGTTTCGGGCAAAGTTTTATTGAGTTTTTCCCTGAAAAATTTTTCAATAGCAGCCCGGAGTCTGGATTAGGCCCAAATCCAATGGCAGTATCATCATAACGTGAATGTTTTCCCATTGTTTGTCTATTTTTTTTGGACAGGACCTCATGCTCAGCTACTGCTGAGCAAGTCAAGTTTTACATTTTGTAGGGGAAAATATGAAATCTACGCGGTAGAAGTCGCGGGAGAAGTGCTAGTAAAAAAAAAACTATAACGTTGGTTGAGCTTCTTTACATTGAGGGAGGGCCCCATCTCTTGAATTTGCCACGGGCCCCAAACGGTATAGTTACGCCACTTTATTTGGGCCCAGTTTTTGGCAACCCCCATTCATCTACTTCACCTACTGCTGGATATGGCATCTCTTTTCTTGTGCCAATCTCCACGCTCCTGTGCTAGCCTCATCCAGGTTCTACCTGCGATGGCAACAATATCGTCCGCCCATCTCGCTGGACGACCGACACTTCGTCTTCCAGTCCTTGGATGCCACTCGGTCACTGCCTTTCTACGCTTCTTACTACACGAAACGAATGAAACTTGACACACCACGTGGTTTAACTTGCGCAGTACACGATTTTAGGTCTCTTTAGCGGTATGAGGTCTGAGCGCGGGAAGGGACCGGACGTCATAGGGGCGGCGGAAAGAGCGCGGGAGGCGGGGTCAACTCTCATCTTTCGTGGCGCTAACTGTACATGGGACTTAAACATGACTGGCGTAATACCAAATCTCAAATCGTTTATTGCAATCCATAATGTACAATAATTACAGGTGATTGAACCGTGATGTAATTTTATGATTCTATGTTTGAAAAAATATGTAGGTAGGTATAAAAATGAATATCTCACCTTGGAAAGCTTTATAAGTCGTCATACTAATGAACGCAACATCACTTTTTCCTTCAACAAGAGACTTCAACGCTTCCATTTCGCCTTCTTCATAACATTTCTTCCCATCCAAGCCAGGGGCACATATTTCTTTAAAGTAACTTTCCATAAACTCCTTACAGGATATATTTTCATGTCCTGTAATGTAGTTTTTGACAGAATGCCACGCCGCGCCATCGTAGCGCGGGAAAGCTGCGCGTTTGCCGCGCAAATCCGCCATCTTGATTATTTGAGCGTCTGTGTTGACGTAAGCAACGATAGTGTTCGTTTTTTCGACGATGGGAGTAATTTCGTGGAGAAGTGGCGTTAGGGAGTAATCTCTGCAACAAGATAAAAAAGGGGGGTTTATTTGTAGGAAGATGACAGCCACACTTTTATCTTACTACTGCAGGTAAGCCAGAATATACCAACAGTGACAACCCACCAGAAAGGGCACTTAGACAATGAATGTAGCTCAAGGAGTACAGTCAGCATCAAAAGTCGATTAACACTATCATTTTTACATGTTATTAAATTGACAACAACTTTTTCAATAAACTGATTTTTAGCTTTTCACATAATAGACAAGAGTATATATTCCAAAAAAAATTCTGCTGCTGCAATTTTGAACAAATATTTTGCTCAATAACTAAGATTAAAAAAACTGAAGTGATAATCAGCTTTTGATGCTGACCGTACCTATTATACGTGTGAGTATGGCTTTGGGTATGTAAGTCAATTTTCTGACCCCCAAGATACAGGCAAATGTCTAGTTTGGGGGTCACTAGCCGTCCAATCTATTCTTGTACCTACAAATTATGTTTATTAATAAATCAATTTGAATAAACATGAGCGAGATCCGAAATTACCTGTCACTAAAAATGTCATAAAAATAGGCAGGAGAATAGAATCCACCAACCCGCACTGGGCAAGCATGGTGGATTACGGCCCACGCCCTCTCACAGGGAGGGCGCCTGTGTCAAGGCCAGCGGTTTAAACTTAGTACGCCGAATTTGCTATGAAGAGAAAAAGAACTAACCTGATCCCAGCAACCAGCCAGTCACTGCCAGCGGCGGTAGCGTCACACTCTCCTGCTTCCACTGCTTTCAAACACTCCTCGGTGCTGCTCCTCATGACGCATTGTAGAGGAGGTGCGATGCCGTATACTGCACCGGCCTCGCTCAGCCACTCGCATTTGTTCTTAGCTAGGAGGGATGTTGTGCAGAAGTTGATGTGTCTGGAGTTAAGAATGAAAATGTTAAAACGCGTTTATCTGAAGCAATTTGACGAAAAATTATCCTACCAATCCTACTTCCTACTAATCCTACTTTCCTACTATTCCTACTAATATATTGGCGCCGATTCTCTTGTTCACAAACTAAACTAAATTTAAGTTCAGTGCATCTTTTTCTTTCTATTTCATTAAGAAAAGGACAGGAGATAAATATTAGTTTAGTCCTGTCAAATTAAGATAAGTACTCCATAGACAATTTAGACGTGATTAAAAAATTGGCTATTAAAAATACGTCAATTTACGTCAGGCACTGACTAATGTGACAGCTCTAAACTAATTTTTATCTTCTGTCCTTTTCTTAATGAAATAGAAAGAAAAGATGCACTAAAATTAAATTTAGTTTAGTTTGTGAACAAGGGAATCAGCGCCAATATCATAAATGCGAAAGTTTGTGTGGATGGATGGATGTTTGTTACTCTTTCACGCAAAAACTACTGAACGGATTTTGATGAAACTTTACAGTAATATAGTTTATACATCAGAATAACACATAGGATACTTTTTATCTCGGTATTCCCACGGGATCGACACTTATGCGGGTAAAACCGCGGGGCGCTGCTAGTAATATCATAAATGCGAAAATTTGTGAGGATGGATGACTGTTTGTTACTCTTTCACGCAAAAACTACTGAACGGATTTTGATGAAACTTTACAGTAATATAGTTTATACAGTAGAATAACACATAGGATACTTTTTATCCCGTAATTCCCACGGGATCGATACTTATGCGGGTAAAACCTCGGGGCGCAGCTAGTGTAAAATAACTAAGAGATAGGTAAGACTGCAAACCCCAACATGTGGGGAAATGGGACTCACCTAGGTGGATGACAAGCAGTCTGACTATACGCCTCCCTAAACCCTTCAGCCCTCGCCAAGTAATCCATAGGAGCTCGTGGCGGATGCAGAGGTTCCGGCAAAGCCTGGTTGCTCTCCAGCAATGCTGCCAGGGCTCCTCGCCAGTGTTGGTCTACCGTTACTGAGCTGTTGGTCAAAGACTGGGCTAGTTTGCCCACATCTTCTGAGGCTTTTCTGAAAGAAAGATCATTAATTTTAGGTTAGGTTTGCGGATTCCAACAGCCCGCACTGGGCCCGCGTGGGGAATTACGGCCCTCTCCCGCTCACAGAGAGGAGGCCTGGCCTGGCCTGGCTGGGACACCCCAGCAGTGGGAACATTTATGGGCTGATTATGTTATGTTATGTTGCGCATTTCTATATCTTACTGATTATTGGTTTCTAACCAACAAAATTTACGTTTATTAACAATCGAGAAGGGAGATTCCTTTAATCGTTTAAAAAAGTTCATTAAAGAGGGCAATAGGGCTTGAGAACTTGGAAAAAAGGTAACGCAAAATTTACAATCAGTAGATAATACGATTCATTATTTGATATATCAAATAACGGGGGCTTGTGGCTAAGTAATAACAGCCGCATGGATCGATCGATCAGGTTAAGCTACGCTTGCCGCGGTTGGTCCGTGGATGGGTGACCATCTTTACATACCGAGACCCCTCCGTGCCTCGGAAAGCACGTTAAACCGCTGGTCCCGGCTGTCATTCGTGCATCTTTGACAGTCGTTACGGGTCGTCAGAAGCCCGAACGTCTGACAACCAGTCTTACCCAACAGTCCGACCTCCACAACCCAGTAACTGAGGTCAGATAGGCAGTCGCTCCATGAGAAATACTGGTATTTAGCTGCACCCAGTTAGACTGGAAGCTGACCAGGTAGATGATTTCAAACATCAAATAACAGATCCTAACTCAACTGTTGTCCAATACCTATAACACTAAAGAATTGAATTTTAATGAAATGACGCCACGTCTGCTGTACGACATTTTGAATTGGAGGATTATCCGCCTCATAAATAGTAATACCTCTTAGCCACAATAACGTTCCAAGGTCTTCGCAGCCAGATGCAGGGCTCCTGTGTGAGATCGCGCCAGGTTCCGTCGCGACAGAGGTACGCGAAGTTGTCAGATCCTGTCAGAGCTTGGCTTTCCTTTACCTGGAAGAAAATAAACTCTTGTTATTAAGGCTCCTGACCTGCGGGCCAATTGCGTAACACATTATCAATCGGAATCGGTTTCATTTTGACAGTTCAACAGCATTCATTGCGTTATTTACGCGTGGAGCAGACAAATTTTTCGAACTTATGAAGCAATGGATTAGCAATTTGCTTCAAAATGATTCAGATTCCGAATGATAGTGTGTTACGCAATTAGGGTGCTGTTTATACAGGGTGTTACGGAAAGGGTATATCAATACAAACGGGTTGAAGAGTGTATCTGGTCCAGAATATTTATACAAAATTTCAGCTCAAAAGCAGTAACTTTGAAAATGCTTAATATTTTTTTATTTCGATAGTTTATTAAATTGAAATCATCATAACAAACGTGTCACCGCAGTACGAGGGTCATTATCCATTATCTGTAGTGTGTCTGTGCGCCTAGTACACGCACATCACGCCGCCGCGCGCCAGTGCAGCGCCGTGATGTCGAAATAAAAAAATATTAAGCATTTTCAAAGTTAATGCTTTTGAGCTGTGTACAGAGATTCTAGACCAGATACACTCTTTAACCCGTTTGTATTGATATACCCTTTCTGTAACCCTCTGTATTATAAGCTATGGTACTCTTTATATGGTGTACATAATAAAGAGTATTCTATTCTAAGGTAGCATGCGACCACGGGAAGGTACAGACGCCAGCACATCAACCTACCCGAATCTGTCACATTTTCCCAATCAACTTTGAACCTTATATTTTAGTGATAAAGTTGAAAATCGATTAAAGAAATTTGACAGATTGTAGTAGGTTGATGTGCTGGCGTCTGTACTTTCTTGTTTCATCCTTTTCAGTAGTCGGCTTTTTTTACGTTACCTTGAAGTAAGAAGCGATGTCATCGGCGTCTCCCCAGGTGACGTCTCCCTGGCCATCAGTGAGACACGTGAGGGAACCCGCATTGCCCCAGTAGCGGTCTCCAGCTGTGCACGAACGAGCGCAGGCGGCGCATAAGGATGGGTAGAGGCGTTCTGTGAAGAAAAGTAGTGTTGAATGTCAAAATAGTAAAACTGTGCAATGCTGCACACCTCCACCCTGTTTCAAGTCAAACAAATATGAACTTTATTTCAATGACGACTAAGTTGATTTCAGAATGACTAGCACTATTGAAAAAGTTATAAAAAATGTTTGAAGTTGTAGCGTAAACTGAACTTTATTGTGTAGGAATTAAAGTTTACATTTTTGGCAAATAAATCGTGAACGCAGGATAGATTCTTTCGATTTTGAAAAGACGCTAATACATAAGCCTAGGTCATCATCATCTGCCTAGCCTTTTCCCAACTATGTTGGGATCGGCTTCCTGTCTAACTGGATGCAGCTGAATACCAGTATTTTACATGGAGCGACTGCCTATCGGACCTCCACAACCCAGTTACTGGGTAATACGATATCCCTTGGTAAGACTGGTTGTCAGACTTTCGGGCTACTGACGACCCGTACTACTGTCAGAGATCCACGAATGACAGCCGCGACCAACCACTTAACGTAACGTGGGTTCCGAGGCACGGAAGGGTCTTGGTATGTGAATAGGGTCACCCATCCACGGACCATCCGCGGCAAGCGTAGCTTAACCTGATTCATCGACCCATGCGGCTGTTATTACTTATAGACACAAGCCCCTCCATAAAAAAAAACAGGCAGGCTACTCCTTTATCCAGGCAGATGATCTTTGCTCGCGCTTTTTTTTTATCCGCGGTTGAAAATCCTCATGTCCTCCACCCAGCTTAGGGTGCTTACTCTTGAATTTAATTCCGATAGATCGACATTAGAATTGCGACGTTTCGTACTTTTGAGTTCGGTTTAATTAAACTAAAAGGTAAAATTGGGTGTCCATTTTGGTGAACTAAGTGGAAATTAGGGCCGGGCTCCAAAATCAATCATCAACGTCATAATTCTAATGTCGATCTATCGGAATTAAATTCAAGAGGAAGCACCCTGAGCCGGGCGGAGGGGTCTGTCAGACTCTTACTGACTAAAAACCACCACGGTGTTCCATCTCCCAACTACGCCGTCGCGGTAACGTACGATCCTTCCGCAACCCCCGACTGGTGCCCTCGGGTCAGGGGTTCGGGGGTGGAGTGAGGTGTTTGACTCCCCCCGCGACGTCGGCGAGGGGCGCGCGTGGAACACTACTCGCCGCCATTGGGGGGCGACGGACGTCCCCGAGTCCGTCGCCCCTGGACCCATTTAGGATGACTGGAAGAGGGCGTTATCCGCCCTCCGCCGACGCCCGGTGCGCCTGCTGCGGGCCGGATGAATGGACGAGATACATCAAGCTCACCTCACCTAAATTTCACTATAAGATTTTTCCACAGTGGATCAGCAGTTCTAAAACATTACTTACTGAGTTCAGCATCTCTAAACTTATCAGGCACCCAGGGTCCTGCCTTGCAGGCCTTCCCGTAGTAGTCAGCCAGCGCCTTCAGCTTGTTCTCCGTACTAGACCTTGACGGGTCACAGGAGCGCTCCAACACCAGGGATTCTAGGTACTGGAAATATAAAAAGTGGTTTAGTGTTGATCCTGGAAGCTGGAAGACAATAATTTTGATAACATGTACTTTTGAGCTGCCAAGGAGTTTGTTTTTGGAGCCTTGGAATCTATCCTATGGAGAGGAACGGGTAAGAATTGGGACTACAATATTGGTGACATTTTTGCGAGTCAAGTACGAATTATTATTTAATACTTCAAGCACATAAATGTACAGAGGCGGACTTAATGCCATAGGCATTTTCTACCAGTCAACCTTTGGGTGATGCAGAGACAAACAGTGGTAGGTGCAATCATGAAAATTAAGGAATAAATATTTTAAATATAATGATACGCATAAACCTATAAAAACTATGAATATAATATATAACTAATTATATATAAATATAAGCATAAATATATATACATAAATACATGAATATACTTACTAACTAACTAAAAAGAAATAAGACAAACAATGAGAAAATATTACCGTTGTGATGATACTGCCAGCTTCTTGCGAATGTGCTCGCGAACCTTAACTTTAAAGGATAATCGGTTGGTTGGCCTCCTGAGGGAGCGCATTCCACAGAGAGATAGATTGAACGAAGAAGGAAGAGTGAATGAAGTCTGTGCGGTGAGTGGGACATTGAAGAAGACGATTGTGTGATGAGCGTAGATTTCTATTGTGGTTGGCGAATTCACACAGAGTAAAGGATGACTTCCACCAAATGGCTTGTATCACATCGGATCGGAAAGATACGAACGGATGCGGCGACAGCCAATCGCGTCCGGCAGGATTTCGACGCATACGATCGGCTCCGTACCGTCGCGTCGCTTGCGAATGTATTATATAGAAAAAAAAAACACGATTCTAAATCCACGATTGGGTGACGTCTGCAGTGCGTGCACTTTCGAGAATGAGTTGTGCCGCCCGGCCACGGCTTTGAGCGCACGCGACGACAGGCGAATGGATTCGATCAGATACGACGAGAGGCGAACGGAGCCGATTGCGCGTTGCAGCATACTTTCGGCTACGATAGCGTGTCGCGGAAGACGTCCGCGGTCAAGCTGCTGTGCGCGGCTTGGTAAGCGGTCTTATCGTAAGAAGCGATCTTTTAAAGACAACCTTTTCACAAATAGCTAGCCAACCCAACCTAAAAATGCTCTAAGGTGCTAAAAAAACGAAGATCGCGGGAACTCAGCTCAACGCAGTGCAGCGACGGATTCATGAAGTATAGGTATTCATAAACATCTTTAGGACTAAAAGTAGGGGAAAAAACATACTACGTTGTTTTTATATGCAACAGCATAAAAATTGAAGGAATGCCAATAATTTGAGTCTCGACTGTGAGTCCAAAACTCTATTTATATAAAACAAAGTCGGGTTAGTTACACCATTTTTAATTGATTTTTAAATCAAGAACGGCTGGACCGATTTTTATGAAAATGTTTGATTTTTTATATTTATCTCCGCTCCAAATAGCTGAACAGTTCTATTAAAACATGGGAAAAATTCACGAAAAAAATACTAATGAAGATAATTCATTTTCTCATACATTTAAAGGCGGTACGACGTTCGCCGGTCAGCTAGTGTAAAAATAAATGTTGCTAAATTCTTACCCCTGATAGTGTTTCACTGAGTGGCCTCAAATCATCCATGGTCTCCCCCGGATGGCAGAGGGTACTGTTCCTGAGTACAGCATGCAGGGTGGAGGAATGGTCTGGCAGGATACGCCTGTTGACTACTGCTACGATGTTGCGGGCATATGGTCCTGAAAAATATTACCATAATTTAGAGATCAGCGCTATTTTGTCAAGTCTGGTACCTCCTCAGAATACAGAAAATTACGGAACCTCATTCAAGCGACCGCACACGAATCGAACGCGAAATCATTGGTTTAGGTAGGTATACACTAGAGCATTTTCATGTAAAACGTTGCTGCGAATGCTCTCGAAACGGTGTTCGGACTAATGTTCGCGGCGAGTGAGCATATACCTGTAACATTCCTTTCTTTTATGAGTTTACTCTTTATTGAAATGTCAGATCGCACGTTCTGCCCGTGTTCTTGTGTTTGCTCCGTAATAATAATATGTTACACAAATTCGCTCGTTTGTTTGCAAAATCAAGTTGTGACAAAGCATCGAGGATCGTGCTCATTGTTCGGTTCGTGTAAGGGTGTCACATTAGTGTGCCTCGATGTTTAGTTACAAGTGGGCACTAGGCCTAGGCATCTGTTTTGGTAAACCAATACCAACAACTAATGAAAGATGAGTATGTAGCGGTATCTACAACGCCACATACGAACTACGACGTCACACAAAATCCTGCATCTCGCAAGCAGAGTTTACCGCGCAACTAGCATATACAGGGTCCCATTAAAATAGATGAACAAATTTTAACACAGCGCTCAGTACGTCTAACCAAAGATATCCAAGCAAAAAAAAACACTGATTAAAGTGATTTTATTTTGACCTAAAATAATAAATTAGTGTATTTTCGTTACCTGATTATTTTTCTTGTAAAAGTAGGATTCTAATGCGTTTTTCTTATATATTTTTTTACCATCATCGTCCTTATTTTGGTGGTCTGAATGATTTCCAAATGTTTGTCCATCTATTTTAATGGGAAGTTATATACAACGGCCCGACATGAATCATCGGGTAGTTGCCCGCCAGACACAACACCCGTCTGGTCGGAGGATCCTCCCTTTTCTATGGAGGATGAGTCTAGGGTGTGTCTATTCAGGTAGGCACTTACTTTTCCTAAACCTAAGTTCGTTGGTGACCAGCACGTCGATGTTGGCCCATTGCGCGGCCACCAGATCCTCGGGGCTGAACACTCCGAAATCCACCGTGCCTTTGCTGATGCGGCGGAGACAGTCCAGCCTAAAAACAATTGATAATAATTATAATTCAAGAGCCTCTCAACGAACAACAGAAGGACCTCCTCCTAATTTTAAGAACGTGCACAGGCCAAAGCGGGTTGGTATATGTGACAATTGATGTCTTCGAAATTCTAGGACATGCCAGTTTCCCGCAGTTTCCTTATAATTGTAGAGGCAATACCTAGCACGTCATGAGATAAATTGTTCGAAGTAAATTAGCGTCTGCGACAATGCTCTTTGGGAACACTTCTTCTTCTCTTCTTCTTCTAGTATTCTATTATATTCTATTATTTCTCCCAAGATTGATTTCAACGGATGATAGTTACCTGTCAGTGCCCAACACACATTCGACGCCAGCTTTCTCCTTGTCCAGCACTGGGCAATGCGTGGGCGCACGCTTGTAGAGACCACGACCTTCTACGATGCAGAGGCGTACTGTGGACGAGAGAAATAATAACTTTATTCAAAGGCAGAAAGTTCCAAGTTTAAGGCCTAGCAAAAGAAAAAAAACTACCTAAGTTTTCTAGCTTTAGACACCGACGTATGGCAACTAGCTGTGCCTTGCAGGACAGTCAGCCTTTTTAGGGCCTTATCACACTAGCTTTCCAGTCAGGAGAGGAGTCAGGCAAGGAGACCCCTTATCCCCAAAAATTTTTATTGCGATATTAGAAACTATTATAAGCAAACTAGACTGGAAAAATTGTGGTTTATATATCCAGGGTAAATACCTAAACCACTTACGATTTGCGGATGACTTGGTTTTACTATCAGAATCGAGCCTACAACTGCAATATACGTTAGATACTCTACATAAAGCAAGCAGGCAAGTGGGATTAGAAATGAATATCACGAAGACCAAAATCATGACCAACTTCAAAAAATCAAAAGTATTAATCGAAAATGACCCATTAGATTATGTGGATAAATATGTATATTTAGGAAAACAAATCGGTTTCAACAGAGATAGCAATGAACTAGAAGTAGAGAGAAGAGTCAAGCATGCTTGGATTAAGTATTGGAGTTACAAGGAGATATTTAAAAGCGAAATGCCTATCAAGTTAAAGAAAAGAGTCATGGACTCATGTCTCATTCCTTGTCTGACGTATGCATGTCAAACTTGGAAGTTTACCAACAAAATAAGTAATAAAATAAACACATGTCAGCGAGGAATGGAACGCAGTATGTTAAATATCAAGAAAATACAAAAAATAAAACACACAAAAATAAGATCTAAAACAAAAGCGATAGATGCTCTCAGCTATAGTCAAAAGTTAAAGTGGAAATGGGCTGGTCATGTAGCACGTCTTAAGGATCACAGGTGGACAAAAACAGTTACGTTATGGAAGGGCCCATCGGGTAAACGACATAGAGGAAGACCGTTCACCAGATGGGAAGATGATATTAAAAAAAATGCTGGTCCACTATGGCAACAAATAGCCCAAGACCGAGAGAAATGGAAAGCTTTGGAGGAGGCCTTTACCTGAGAGGGGTTCCAGTGGAATAATATACTAGTGCCTACCAACTTAAAATATGTTTTTTTTATAAATATTGATAATGATTAGGTATGTAGTTAAAAAATTTTAGGTTAGGTACATAGATATTAAGTTCTCTATTTTTCTAATTCTTTTGTTAAATGTATATAAGGTAGATACAACATTGTTAATCTGAAAACTGGAAATAAAAGGCTTTTTTTTTTTTTTTTTTTTATTTTTTTTTTTTTTTATCACACTAGCGGTTTGCGAGCGGCTGCGGGGCGGGGCGGGCGCGTGGCAAATTCGCAACGTTTTCGTCGTGTGTTTGTAGCAAGTTAACGACGTACAGACGCCAGCACATCAACCTACCCGAAACTGTCACATTTTCCCAATCAACTTTGAACCTTCCAATTCAGTGATAAAGTTGAAAATCGATTAACGAAATTTGACAGATTGTAGTAGGTTGATGTGCTGGCGTCTGTACAATACACAGGGGCTTTTTGTGAATTTATTTTGTGTGAATTGTGTTGTGATGTTTATTGATGGATGTGTGTTGTTCTTTGTATTTTAAGTACTAACAATAGTTTCTAAGTTATTGTATACTAACCGGTGGATCTAGTTGTCCCGAATAAATAATTTTGAATTTGAATACACTCAGTAACAATGGCGTCCACAGTCCACACACACACGCACAGTAACATTCGCGGCGATCTCATTGCGCGTCCGCAACGAATTCACTGCGCGTTCGACCCGTGTTTGTTGCGCGCCCGCTCCGCTTTGAGGACGCTCGCAATCCGCTTTAGCGTGCAGAGCGGGGTAATTGCGTATGGCTTTCATTTTGACAGTTCAACAACATCCATTGCGTCATTTACGTTGTTGAGCAGACAATTTTTTCGAACATATGAAGCAATGGATTAGCAATATACTTCAAAATGGTTCAGATTGTGATTGATTGTGTTATACAATTATGGTGCTAGCTGATTAACTAATATTTACCCATTACGTATAGGCGGCCCACTGTGTGGACATCTATAAGTACAATACCATAGGTAAAGCAGGTACAAACGCTAGCACATCAAGCTAAGTACTACCTACAATCTGCCTTTCTTTAATAGATTTTCAACTTTATCGCTACAGCATAAGGTTCAAGGTTGATTGGGATAATTTGACAGTTTCGGGTAGCTCGATGTGCTGGCGTCTGTACGTTTCCATCCCAGGCACAAAGCTGCAATGTCTCATGTAATCTGCGTTCGCGATTTCTTTGCCAAAAATGTAAACAAATATGAATTAATGGAAAAATAACTTTAATTCCTATACAATAAAGTTCAGTTTACGCTACAACTTCAAACATTTTTATAACTTTTTCAATAGTGCTAGTCACTATGAAATCAACTTAATCATCATTGAAATAAAGTTGATATTTATTTAACTTGAAATAGGGTGGGGGTGTGCATGTGCAACACTGCGCCCTTTTACTATAGGTACATTCCATTCTATTTCGAAAGATAACCTACTTGGCGGCAGAATGGGTATGGTGCAAACAAGTACTTCCCCAGACACAGAGATGTCTTTTACTAAAAGCTCTAGGTACAGACGCC
Source organism: Amphipoea oculea (assembly GCA_945859645.1). Lineage (NCBI taxonomy): Eukaryota > Metazoa > Arthropoda > Insecta > Lepidoptera > Noctuidae > Amphipoea > Amphipoea oculea. The sequence goes on along the minus strand of OX243891.1, from coordinate 8,504,275 downwards.
AGCACATCAACCTACCCGAAACTGTCAGATTTTCCCAATCAACTTTGAACCTTATGGTTTGGTGATAAAGTTGAAAATCTATTAAAGAAATCTGACAGATTGTAGTAGGTTGATGTGCTGGCGTCTGTACTAATAACTACTCCTCCAGACCGTATTTCGGCAATGGCGGCTAATCTTAAAGGAGTTTGGCCACCTTCGGCGCGGTAGATATTATAGCGCACAAGTGTGTGCGCAGACTCAGGTGCACTCTCTCTTCCCTCCCTCTCATAGTCCGATGGGACGGCACATAATCCGACGCAACCGGAGAGAGATCAGGCGCAGGACCAACGCCTTACCGTTCTTTCCGAAACACGAGGATATCACACCGCCAACTTCCAAACTCCGGGCTGTCACTAAGAAATTCAAAGTCAAAGCATTTATTTCAAACTAGCTTCTGCCCGCGACTTCGTCCGCGTGAAATTCGTACTTTCCTCTAAAAGTTTCGAAAATGTATGTTGGTATGATCTTTATAATTAACTTAAATAAATAAGTATTCGGGCCAATTTTTAAGTTTATAGAACAAAGGAATCAGATTTTTCAAAGAAACTATCCCCGCTTTTCACCCCCACAGGGGTAGAATTTTGAAAAATCGTTTAAAATGTGTTCATAACTTGACTCACAGTTTATTTATACCAATTTTCGAGCTAATCAAGCCACGCAGTAAAATCCTCCCCTTTAAAATTAACTACCTCTTTTCATACAGTTAGGGGTAGATTTTCGAAAAACCCTGATACACGTTATTAATTATTTTTAGTCCTTAGTATAAATACTGAGTTTCAAGTTAATCGGACAGGGCGTTAAAATTCTTCCATACAAATTTTAACACCCCCCCATTACCTCTTTAGGGGGTATTTTAGAAAAACGAAAAATTCCAAACTTCATAATTTACTTAGATAAGTATTCGTGCCAAGTTTCAAGGTTATTAACTCAATAAATAAGATTTTTCATACAAACAAAATCCCCCCTTTTCACCCCCTTAAAGGTTGAATTTCCAAAATCCCCTTCTTATTGGATACCTACTCTGAACAAAGAACACAACCTCCAAAACTCATGTCCCTAGGACCAGCGGTTTAGACTGTGCGTTGATATTTCAGTCAGTTCGTTCATCCCCCTTTGGGGGAGAAATTATCAAAAACGCTGAGACACGTATAAATTAATTTTCAATCGTTAGCCTAAATACAAAATTTGAAGATCCTAGCTTTTAAACTGACGGACTTTTATACACAACTTCATCCCCCTTTTTAACCCTTTGTGGTTGGAATTATCAAAAACGCTGAGACACGTATAAATTAATTTTTAGTCGTCAGCCTAAACACAAAATTTGAAGATCCTAACTTTAAAACTTTCGGACTTTCATACAAACTTTCATCCCCTATTTAACTCCCTTAGGTGTTGAATTTAAAAAAATCCTTCCTAATTCCTTGTCTACATTATAAAGGGAACAATTGTGTAAAACAAAATAAATACCTATAACTACTTTAATTAATAAAAGTACCTACGCTTAATAATTTGTAGTTTGAACGAATATTTAAACACTACCAAAACAACTAATACGTGGTCCTAACTTTAGCTACTTTACACTTTTAAATCTAGGTGACTATTTAAACTAAAATATTCTTATAGAATTATAACCAGAAATATATACAACTCACAACAAAAAAGAAATGAAAATAAAGCTGAAACGCCTGTGCAATACTATCTACCTATACCTACTTCACTTAAAAATAAATACTTATAAATATTTTAATTAATAAAAGTACCTACGCTTAATAATTTTTAATTTGAACGAATATTTAAACACTACCAAAACAACTCATACCTATTTTACAAAATAACAACAAAAGAAATTCAAATAAACTATTTAAAGACTAAAAGTCGCGCTGATAAGCACGATTTCTCAATATCAATTATTGTCTGTCAATAAGGTCGAACGCTCTGAACGCATCAACAGCCAAATATTGAATGAAGCTCGATCTTTTTTTTTTTTTTGTAATGGCATCTCGCAGTTCAACCTATGAGGTTGTCGTCTGCTTAACCGGGCTTGCCTGTGGATGCCTCAAAATTAAGGCCTCCAGCCAGGGCTTGAAAGTCGCTCTCGGACCTCCCGCCTTTTTATACCCTACCGCCGCCGCGACCCGTGTCGAGCGCGGCAACCATTACACAATAATAATCCTTATAGCATGATTCAGTCTTCACGTGCGACGGCGCGATGGCTTATTTCATGTATAAGTTTGGTGTTTCTATACCGATTTCTATGATTCTTTTTTTATTGAATAGATAATAATGTTAACTTTTTTAAATTAGGGATGAGTGAGAGTATTATAAACGTAAGAGTAAACAAATATAATCAGAAAGCTCCGAACTGCTAAGCTATCAGGAGTTACACGTGTTATTGTGAGTCAACCATAAAAGATAGACATATGCTGTTGCGGGATATTTTTTAGAAAATTTTATGTAGAATATTTCCGTCATACATGATTTCTATGTAACTTTAACCATTAAGGCTGCACACGCGACGGAAGCTTAAAAAATGGAGTAACTTCTCCCGTTTTCCCAACATTTCCCTTCACTACTCTGCTCCTATTGATTGTAGCGTGATGAAAAGTATACTATAACCTGCCCAGGAGTATGAAGAATAATTGTACCAAGTTTCGTTAAAATCAGTCCAGTAGTTTTTGTTTCTATAAGGAACATACAGACAGACAGACAGACAGACAGACAGACAGACAGACAGACAAAAATTTTACTGATTGCATTTTTGGCATCAGTATCGATCACTAATCACCCCCTGATAGTTATTTTGAAAATATATTTCATGTACAGAATTGACCTCTCTACAGATTTATTATAAGTATAGATAGGCACATAAAAGGCACTTTTGAACGTAAAAAATTATCTTAAAATAGAATTGATTCCTAATGGAGATCGTATACGGTTGGAAAGGGCTTCTCAAGAGCAATCGAATGGTACCAATAAAACACCATGTTATGACCGGGTCAAGCAGTGCCGGGAACGTAAAAGTATGAATGCGGCCGAGCGCATCAACCCCGTTACGTAAACGTATTCACGTACAACACACGGCCGTGTACATGACGCAGCCACACCCTATTTTTTCCTCTTTGAAAAGCTCTTCTATTTAGACTTAAAGTACTACAAAATCAGCGTCTTTGATGTCTCAACTTTTTATCTTCAACAAGATCCTAATGTGTAGGTACCTACATAAAAAGCTTTTCAATCTACGTAGGCACGAGTAAAATAGGTACCTACCAGCATAGCTATTCACAAACACTCGATATGCTTCCGTATCGTATCGAACATTAATAATTGTTATCGTAGGAGTCTTCTCAACGCTGTTCACAAGTCCAAAACCCGAAAATGTTGTCCGTTTAAATCAAACAGACGCCAGCTATTCTTCAACAGCTATTTGCTGTTGAAGGGAAGTCAAATCAGGTTATCGAAATGTCAGGTTTTCGATACGATAGCCTGTCGTATGTTTGTGAATCAGGGGGCTCTGATGAGTCAAAACAATCGTAGAATATGGACACCACCTACTTACAATCGTGTTCTTGACCTACATATAAATAAATAAGTAGGTACCTACATTATTATTATATGCACCTACAGGCAATATTAATTAGCATGTAGGCATCATTAATTAGCGTGTTATTTACAGTCATATAGGTTACCATATTATTTAGCTCGGCAAAATCCTTGAACGGTTTGTAGAATTTCTAAAGACTTTTCCTTATAACATAATATCACCATCTGCTTAGACGCGGACCCAGCGCGGGTTGGTAGATGTCACATATTATGTCTTCGAATTTTTAGTTCCTTCTAAAACAATTTCCTCACGATGTTTTCCTTGCAAAGCTTATTCTCATAAAAATATCGAACGATCGCTTCTTTCCAAAATTACTCATGGTTAAACGATTTAAGTTTTAAATTGACATGGTCTTGACCCAAAAATAAACAATACTTACAAAACAGACGAATTAATAACCTCCTTCACTTTTGAAGTCGGTTAACAAAAGAAAATTAATTACGAGTCAGGTACAATTAGTTACAAAAGTGAGTAATTCATCAACTCGTCCCACATAATTATGCCTACGGCGCATTTAGGACGACTTTCAACCCTTTGGACGCGCATTTGACAGCATAATGATTGTATAAAGATTCAAAAACTGTATCCCTAACATCATCATCTGCCTAGCCTGTCCCAACTATGTTGGCGACGACTTCCAGTCTAACCAGACGCAGCTAATACTGTATTTTACATGGAGAGACTGCCTATTTGACCTCCACAACCACCACAGCCCAACGCGATACCCCTCGGCAAGTCAGACTTTTTTTCTACCCGTATATACACAGGGTGTTACGGAAAGGGTATATCAATACAAACGGGTTGAAGAGTGTATCTGGTCTAGAATCTCTGTACAAAATTTCAGCTCAAAAGCAGTAACTTTGAAAATGCTTAATATTTTTTTATTTCGATAGTTTATTAAATTGAAATCATAACAAACGTGTCACCGCACTACGAGGGTCATTATCCATTACCTGTAGTGTGTCTGTGCGCCTAGTACACACACATCACGCCGCCGCGCGCCAGTGCAGCGCCGTGATGTCGAAATAAAAAAATATTAAACATTTTCAAAGTTAATGCTTTTGAGCTGAAATTTTGTACAGAGATTCTAGACCAGATACACTCTTCAACCCGTTTGTATTGATATACCCTTTCCGTAACACCCTGTATAACAACGATTGTCAAAGTTACGAAATTGAAAAAGAAAAGTTGTTACAATGTTGTTGTCACTTTTAAATTGGCATAACAAAGCGGATCTTCCTCGTTATTTAACCTCATATCTCCAACGATCACAAAAAGACGCAAACCAAATAAGCAAATATAAGTCATGTCTGTGAAACGCCCTTGATTCGGCGCGGGCGCAGATTACGTCAATTTTGTCACAATCAACGTTGAACCGGTTGATTTTAATAGTGTTGCCGCATCGGAAAACGTCTTCATTTAAACACGATGGGTTACAAACTTTCAGTTTTATCGAACTGTGTTATTGCAACGAAAATAACCTTCTTGAATTTTGAAACTTATAAGTAGCTACACTTGGCACATCCTGTGCAGTCGAGCACAGGGTCAGGGTGCAGGGCTAACTATAGTCCACGCGGACCTAGTTGGCCGCTGAGGCGGGGACACGGGTGAGGACCTTATTAAGGGTGCGTTTCCACTGAAGCGGAGCGGAGCGGAGCGGAGCGGAGACGTGCAGAAATCGACCAATCACAATGGTTGAAATCCTCATCGCGACACTCGTCTCGTTTGTGATTGGAAGATTCCTGCACGTCTCCGCTCCGCTCCGCCCAGCTCGCTTCAGTGGGAACGCACCCTTATTTGTGTATGAAGGCTGATTTTTCCATCGCCAGATAACTTTTATTCGAGGAATAAAATCGACGTTTGACAGTTTTTGTATGAAATATCTGTCAAAATTTCAAAATTATTCCTCGTAATCTATACTTATAATAAATCTGTAGAGAGGTCAATTCTGTACATGAAATATATTTTCAAAATAACTATCAGGGGGTGATTAGTGATCGATACTGATGCCAAAAATGCAATCAGTAAAATTTTTGTCTGTCTGTCTGTCTGTCTGTCTGTCTGTCTGTATGTTCCTTATAGAAACAAAAACTACTGGACTGATTTTAACGAAACTTGGTACAATTATTCTTCATACTCCTGGGCAGGTTATAGTATACTTTTCATCACGCTACAATCAATAGGAGCAGAGTAGTGAAGGGAAATGTTGGGAAAACGGGAGAAGTTACTCCATTTTTTAAGCTTCCGTCGCGTGTGCAGCCTTAATGGTTAAAGTTACATAGAAATCATGTATGACGGAAATATTCTACATAAAATTTTCTAAAAAATATCCCGCAACAGCATATGTCTATCTTTTATGGTTGACTCACAATAACACGTGTAACTCCTGATAGCTTAGCAGTTCGGAGCTTTCTGATTATATTTGTTTACTCTTACGTTTATAATACTCTCACTCATCCCTAATTTAAAAAAGTTAACATTATTATCTATTCAATAAAAAAAGAATCATAGAAATCGGTATAGAAACACCAAACTTATACATGAAATAAGCCATCGCGCCGTCGCACGTGAAGACTGAATCATGCTATAAGGATTATTATTGTGTAATGGTTGCCGCGCTCGACACGGGTCGCGGCGGCGGTAGGGTATAAAAAGGCGGGAGGTCCGAGAGCGACTTTCAAGCCCTGGCTGGAGGCCTTAATTTTGAGGCATCCACAGGCAAGCCCGGTTAAGCAGACGACAACCTCATAGGTTGAACTGCGAGATGCCATTACAAAAAAAAAAAAAAAGATCGAGCTTCATTCAATATTTGGCTGTTGATGCGTTCAGAGCGTTCGACCTTATTGACAGACAATAATTGATATTGAGAAATCGTGCTTATCAGCGCGACTTTTAGTCTTTAAATAGTTTATTTGAATTTCTTTTGTTGTTATTTTGTAAAATAGGTATGAGTTGTTTTGGTAGTGTTTAAATATTCGTTCAAATTAAAAATTATTAAGCGTAGGTACTTTTATTAATTAAAATATTTATAAGTATTTATTTTTAAGTGAAGTAGGTATAGGTAGATAGTATTGCACAGGCGTTTCAGCTTTATTTTCATTTCTTTTTTGTTGTGAGTTGTATATATTTCTGGTTATAATTCTATAAGAATATTTTAGTTTAAATAGTCACCTAGATTTAAAAGTGTAAAGTAGCTAAAGTTAGGACCACGTATTAGTTGTTTTGGTAGTGTTTAAATATTCGTTCAAACTACAAATTATTAAGCGTAGGTACTTTTATTAATTAAAGTAGTTATAGGTATTTATTTTGTTTTACACAATTGTTCCCTTTATAATGTAGACAAGGAATTAGGAAGGATTTTTTTAAATTCAACACCTAAGGGAGTTAAATAGGGGATGAAAGTTTGTATGAAAGTCCGAAAGTTTTAAAGTTAGGATCTTCAAATTTTGTGTTTAGGCTGACGACTAAAAATTAATTTATACGTGTCTCAGCGTTTTTGATAATTCCAACCACAAAGGGTTAAAAAGGGGGATGAAGTTGTGTATAAAAGTCCGTCAGTTTAAAAGCTAGGATCTTCAAATTTTGTATTTAGGCTAACGATTGAAAATTAATTTATACGTGTCTCAGCGTTTTTGATAATTTCTCCCCCAAAGGGGGATGAACGAACTGACTGAAATATCAACGCACAGTCTAAACCGCTGGTCCTAGGGACATGAGTTTTGGAGGTTGTGTTCTTTGTTCAGAGTAGGTATCGAATAAGAAGGGGATTTTGGAAATTCAACCTTTAAGGGGGTGAAAAGGGGGGATTTTGTTTGTATGAAAAATCTTATTTATTGAGTTAATAACCTTGAAACTTGGCACGAATACTTATCTAAGTAAATTATGAAGTTTGGAATTTTTCGTTTTTCTAAAATACCCCCTAAAGAGGTAATGGGGGGGTGTTAAAATTTGTATGGAAGAATTTTAACGCCCTGTCCGATTAACTTGAAACTCAGTATTTATACTAAGGACTAAAAATAATTAATAACGTGTATCAGGGTTTTTCGAAAATCTACCCCTAACTGTATGAAAAGAGGTAGTTAATTTTAAAGGGGAGGATTTTACTGCGTGGCTTGATTAGCTCGAAAATTGGTATAAATAAACTGTGAGTCAAGTTATGAACACATTTTAAACGATTTTTCAAAATTCTACCCCTGTGGGGGTGAAAAGCGGGGATAGTTTCTTTGAAAAATCTGATTCCTTTGTTCTATAAACTTAAAAATTGGCCCGAATACTTATTTATTTAAGTTAATTATAAAGATCATACCAACATACATTTTCGAAACTTTTAGAGGAAAGTACGAATTTCACGCGGACGAAGTCGCGGGCAGAAGCTAGTATATAAAGAATAACGTAATAAACCCTCGGGCCGTGGGGTCCGAGTGCTCAGAAATTTCAAAACGGCTGGCTGACACTTCCCGGACCCAAGGGCTGGCTTTTACCTTAGCCAAAGGCTAAGCATTGCCATACAACGTGGTAATGCCGCCAGTCTCTTGGGTACATTACCAGTCGACAGCGATGCGGATGAATTTTTCGACGCTATTTATTTTAGTTTGTGTATTACATAGTTTTAGTTAAATTAGGTTTTAATTATGTTTTCTTACTTACTTAAGTTATCAGATAATTGAAAAATTAGCCCATAGTTAATTATACTCCATCGCCATCGCGGCAGGCCGAGACAAAGATGGCGGGACGAGCTTATTGACTCCAGCAGGATAAACCGCATACAAAAACAACCTTTTCTAAATAATTATACCTTGAAATGATACCAGGAAAAACAATATTTGCACAATGCGATGTCATTATATTTACAATAAAATTTAATGTGCCCATAATGACCTAATGGCATCCAGTAGGCATGTACCTATTCTATTATTAGTTTCTATATTATGTCTGTAAATTATATGGTGTACAGACGCCAGCACATCAACCTACTACAATCTGTCAAATTTCTTTAATAGATTTTCAACTTTATCACTTAATCATAAGGTTCAAAGTTCATTGGTAAAATCTGACAGTTTCGGGTAGGTTGATGTGCTGGCGTCTGTACATAATAAAGAGTACCTATTCTATTCTATTCTAGGTGAATAGGTAAATAATAACCTAAAATACGGTCTATACCTCCTGGACCTACCGGACCTGCGTATTGGAATCTTGTTTTTTTTGTTTTGTTGTCATCTACCAGTGTCGCGGGCGCATCACGGATTAATTTGTATTGTCAATGTCAATTACTGTGTGTTGTCTTTGGTCCCTGGCCCTGACATCAAGCAATGAACAAAATTGACAACTTTTTAATGCGATAATTGCGGCTTTTGACTACCTACGTAGTATTTATTCAAACTAGGCAGAGAATCAGCACTTATCGAACGTCAAAATTACATAAGACAGTCCCCCAAAACTCCCGCCCTTCACCACTTCCTAGTGCTTTCGCTGGGGAGAAGAAGGGACGCAACAAACTCCCCAGCAGCACAGCTGAATGTTCAGTTAAAAAAATAAAACTTGCTTAGTATACAATAGAAGGTATGCAAAGCAGTTAATATAAATTAAACTATTTGCCATTATGTCAGCTAGCCACGCCAAACCATACTTATCACACTATCACACTAATATTATAAAGGCGAAAGTTTGTGAGTGTGTGTGTGTGTTTATGTTTGTTACTTCTTCACGCCTAAACCACTGAACCGATTTAGATGAAATTTGGTATAGAGATAGTTTGAGTCCCGGAAAAGGACATAGGATAGTTTTTATCCCGATATTCCCACGGGATCGACATTTACGCGGGTAAAACCGCGGGGCGCAGCTAGTAATATTATAAATGCGAAAGTGTGTCTATTTGCCTGTCTGTCTGTTACCTCTTCACGCTTAAACTGCTGAACCAATTTAGATGAAATTTGGTACAGAGATAGTTTGAGTCCCGGGAAAGGACATAGGATAGTTTTTATCCCGATTTTCCCACGGGATCGAAACTTATGCGGGTGAAACCCAAAATAATCTAGTATAGAGGTATGAGGAACAGGGTGTAAAGTTCACTCATGCTCCTTAGAAATGGAAGGATCCTCTGACTAGACAGCTATCGTGTCTGGTGGGCAACTGGCCGATGATTCATGTCGGGCCGTTGTATCTATGCTAGTTGCGCGGTAAACTCTGCTTGCGAGATGCAGGATTTTGCGTGGCGTCAGTATGACGCGTTGTTCGCATGTGGCGTTGTAAATACCGCTACACAGGGGTTTTATTACAATCCTAACTAATATTTTAAATGCGAAAGTTTGTTTGTGACGCTTTCATGCTAAAACAGCTGAGAGATTTGGTACACAGATAGACTATGACCTAGGTAAGGACATAGGCTACTTTTCATCCTGGATCGCAGACAAAATCGCAGGCAACAGCTAGTATTATAAGGAAAATGACAGCCTATGACATGTTAAAGACGCAATTATAATCCTGTTTTACGCCCATCATGGGCCTTATTGCTCACATAGAACTATGCTTGACACGAAAGGACAAATCTATATACCTAAAGTGTGTCAGGTTAAACGAGACACATACTCATGAAAATGAACTACTTTTAATTTTAATATGGGTCAGACTCAAAAACATGAAAAAAAAAACAGCTGTTCCCTACATTTTGTCCAGTTATCACACTAATATTATAAAGGCGAAAGTTTGTGAGTGTGTGTGTGTGTGTGTTTATATGTTTGTTACTTCTTCACGCTCAAACCGCTGAACCGATTTAGATGAAATTTGGTATAGAAATAGTTTGAGTCCCGGGAAAGGACATAGGATAGTTTTTATCCCGATATTCCCACGGGATCAAAACTTATGCGGGTGACACCGCGGGGCGCAGCTAGTGCGAACATAAATGTATGGTATAGACCAGAGATAGTATAACATGGGGAAAATTCACAAAGAAGAAAAAACATAAGATTTCTCATACATTTTGTATGGGTCGGCTTTTTTTATTCTGAGGCGGTACGAAGTTCGCTGGGTCAGCTGGTCCATCCATACTAATATTATAAATTCGAAAGTAACTCTGTCTGTCTTTATGTTACCTTTTCACGCCTAAACCACTGAACCGATTTAGATGAAATTTGGTATAGAGGTAGTTTGAGTCCCGGGGAAGGACATAGAATACTTTTTATCCCGATATTCCCACGGGATCGAAACTTATGCGGGTGAAACCGGGGGTCGCAGCTAGTAATATTTATCACACTAATATTATACATACATACATAATCAGCCTATAACGTTCCCACTGCTGGGACACAGGCCTCCTCTCTGTGAGAGGGGGCAATATTATAAAGGCGAAAATTTGTGAGTGTGTGTGTGTGTGTTTATATGTTTGTTACTTCTTCACCCTCAAACGGCTGGACCAATTTCGATAAAATTTTGTATAGAGGTAGCTGAGACCCTGGATTAAGATATAGGTCACTTTTTATCCCGATATTCCCACGGGATCGACATTTACGCGGGTGGAACCGCGGGGCGCAGCTAGTAATATTATAAATTCGAAAGTAACTCTGTCTGTCTGTCTATATGTATGTTACCTTTTCACGCCTAAACCACTGAACCGATTTAGATGAAATTTGGTAAGTATAGACATAGTTTGTGTCCCGGGAAAGGACATAGGATAGTTTTTATCCCGATATTCCCACGGGGTCGAAACTTATGCGGGTGAAACCGGGGGTCGCAGCTAGTAATAGTTATAAATAAACCAATAAAGTTAGACGATCATCTATCCACTAAGTACTCAACTATTACGTTTATAGTTTTCCTATTCAAGAAATTTATTGTCAACAAATTACTTAAACATTTTAATTGCTTTACTTATTAAAGACTAGCTGCGCCCCGCGTATTCACCCGCATAAGTTTCAATCCCGTGGGAGTATCGGGATAAAAACTATCCTATGTCCTTACCCGGGACTCAAACTATCTCTATACCAAATTTCATCTAAATCGGTTCAGTGGTTTAGGCGTGAAAAGGTAACATACAGACAGACAGACAGAATTACTTTCGAATTTATAATATTTAGTATGGATTATTGAGGGGCTTGTCAAGATTTTTATTACTTTGTATTTTTTGAGGGGCTTGTGGCTAAGTAATAACAGCCGCACGGGTCGATCGATCAGGTTAAGCTACGCTTGCCGCAGTTGGTCCGTGTATGGGTGACCATCTTTTTATACATTACAAACAAACATACAACACATACTTATTACACACTAGCTGCGCCCGCGGTTTTACCCGCATAAATGTCGATCCCGTGGGAATATCGGCAACCAGTCGGTTATCTTTTAAAGTGAAGGCACGTGAACATATTCGGCAGAAGTTGGCCGTAACATCCCAGCGCTGATTTGCTGGATTCGTTTTCTCCTCTACCGATCATTTTTCCCCTGAGAGTTCATTTGGTTTATATGTATGTATCTGTGTATATTATATTGTACCTATTTTATATTAATTTCTAAGCTAGTTGTATCCCTGTATGTTGCACCTGCCATGTTTTGTCTCTGCATCACCCTAAGGTTGGCTGGTAGAAAATGCCTCAGGCATTAAGTCCGCCCTTGTACAGTATTTTTTTTTTTACTTGTGCATAAAGTTTTAATAAATAAATAAATATCGGAATAAAAAGTAGTCTATGTTAATCCAGGGTGTCAGCTACCTCCATACAAAATTTTGTATAGAGGTATCCATACAAAATTTTATCAAAATTGGTCCAGCCATTTGAGCGTGAAGAAGTAACACTCACGATGTTTTCCTTCACCGCTTTGAAAGTAGTGGTGATGACATTGTAAATGTGTCTGCCTGGGTATACTCACGTATTTCAGGGCCGATACAACTGCCACTACTAAAGCATACAATTAGCTATGCCTGAAGTAATAAATGAGATGAAGGAAATAATAAATAAATCACTCAAGAAGTTACAAATGCAAACAATGGAACGATGACATCAGGTATGTGGTTAGTGGTTACTTTATGTTACCTTGACACGAGGACACACCTCAAAACCGCATCGGAACTGGTTCGACCGTTTTTGAGAAATAACGTGACAGATGTGCATAAATTACAATGAATAGGTTCATTAATAATGCTAATAGTTTGATCGTGCTTTAAAAACGATTCTGTTATAAAAATCTCAACGTGAAAACTTAGGTGAAATGCTTGAAGTGCATCATCATCTGCCTAGCCTTTTCCTAACTATGTTGGGGTCGGCTTCCAGTCATGAATACATGTATTTTACATGGAGCGACTGCCTATCTGACCTCCAGTTATTGGGCAATACGATACTCCGTAAGACTGGTTGTCAGACTTTCGGGCTACTAACGACCCGTAACGACTGTCAAAGATCCACGAATGACAGCCGGGACCAACGGCTTAACGTGCTTTCCTAGACACAGAGGGGTCTCGTAGCTCGCCAACTCTAGTTCCTAGTTTTACTCGCTTCTCGTTAATCGCCGGCAGTGAGTCCGATGCCTGCCTAGCGTGTTTTCTTATAATTTATGACGTAAGTGTAATTCCCCGTTACGAAACGTCAGTTGCATCCAAGAATTTCAAGATGGCGGACGATATTGACTTTTCACTTACGATTTCGGCAAAAACTGGTTGAATTGGTTGCAAATGAAAGCGAGGGTGAATCAGTGGGCGTATGTATTATCTGTTTTAAGATGCATCTGGTTGAAAAGGTGCCTTAAAGGTGGATCACGAGGGAAAGTTAATTGACAATGAACACATTTTTTTTAACGTGTCGAATAAATACTGTTTTTTTATGGACCGAATCTCTGAAATTGTGACTGAGAATTTGAGAATGCAATATCTGCACTGGCTAAGTAATCTATAGAAGATACTACGCTATTTACGGCAAAAGAAACATAGCGAAAAAATCTAGATCTACAAGTAGGTAATAGCCATAGATATTAGGTCCTTACATATGAAATTGGCGTTTTTCGTACTGGCCACTTTAATCACGAATTTCTCCTCTTTGGTAAGGAATTCCAAATTCAAATTTGTACAGCTATTTACTCATGTATTTGTGCTTCGATGACCGTCATTCATTTGTTTTTTTTCTTCTGTTTTTTCTGTTTGCGTCACTCATTTTACAAAATGGAAAATTTAAAATATCGCATTATTTACGAGTACGAGTTCCGCCGTGGCACTAGTGCTGCGGAAACGACTCGAAGGGTGAATGATGTGTATGGCGGTCATGTTGCAAAAGAAAACACAGTTCGTTTTTGGTTCCAACGTTTTCGTTCTGGAAATTTCGACCTGCAGAACAAGCCCCGTGGACGGCCTGAGACCCAAGTTGATAATGGAGAATTGAAGGCTATTGTGGAAGCGGACCCATCGCAAACCACGTCCTGATGTCTATTGTCAGCAATTACAAACCATGATGGAAAAGCTAGCGGCTAAACAACCAAGGCTGGTCAATCGCTCCACGCCACTGCTGCTTCACGACAACGCCAGACCACACACTGCGCAACAGACGGCTACCAAATTAGAAGAGCTTGAATTGGAATGTCTTAGACATCCTCCGTACTCCCCGGACCTTGCTCCAACAGATTACCATTTTTTTCGCAATTTGGATAACTTTTTGCAAGGGAAAAAATTCAACTCCGATGGGGCAGTCCAAATCGCCTTCAAAGATTTTATTGATTCCCGTCCGACTGGTTTTTTTAGTAAAGGGATCAATGAACTACCTATAAGATGGCAAAAGTGCATTGAAAACAATGGTTCATACTTTGATTAATTAAATATATTATATTAAAAAATATTCGACTTTTTGTTCCTTCCATACAAAACGCCAATTTCATATGTAAGGACCTAATATATTATTATATCTATGGTATAGCCAACGCACAGTAAGCTAGCATAATGCTCGTTCGTTTCTCTACCTAGAAATGCTTTGCAGTGGGACACACAGAATAATACCAAGAATTGGACTAGGTGTCATAAAAAAACCCGTCTGCAACTTAAAATTCAAAACAAGCTCACTTTTCCAGTAGTACCTATGTCATGTAGTTATTATAATTCAATCATCGATTTGATGCCTTTGTCGGGTAAAAAACGTTATACGTTGGCCAAAAGTGTTAATTATAAATCAATAGATTTAATGGCACCCATATTTTGATATTTTGTGCCAGAAGGAACCCCCATTGGCCTTTGAACACAGACCCAGGAAGAGAGAGGTTCACCAGTCCGTCCCGCAAGACATGGCCGTGTAATTAAAATACATTACTATATTTTATTACACACAGATGAAAAATAAAATAAACTAACACACAGGCAGTCACTTAAAAAGTTCTGTGTACAAACAAAAAAAAAAAGACGACCAAGTCCGGTCCGCGACCTTGCAGAGATTTATTTGCAAAGCGTATTTACATATTTTATATCTAGCTTTTGCCCGCGACAGCGTCCCCGCGGAGGTCGAAAATGAACCCACGGGAACGTATTACCGGGACAAATAGTATCATATGTCATAACCCAGGTAATGGTCTATCTGTGTTCCAAATTTCATCGAAATCCGTTCAGCCGTTAAGGCGTGAAAAGGCATAACAGACAGAAAGATTAATCGTTTGGAAGTATTGATGGAAAGTGTTTCAAGAATTATATTTGCTTAAATAATATAGGTACGGTCACCAAAGGAGAAAAAGTAACCAGGGTCGTCGGATATAGTTGAAGTTTAGTAAGAAACCGATTGATGTTTTTGAAATAAAATTGAATTTCATAAATGAACTGTTTGTTTTATTCAAAAACATCCATAGATTTCTTATTAAACTTCAACTATATCCGACAACACTGGTTACTTATCTACTTTGGTGACTGTACCAGTGTGCCTATATCATTTTCCTTATGTTCATCACACACAAGCCTCTCTGTGAGAGGGAGTGGTAATCCACCACGCGGGCCCAGTGCGGGTTGGTAATTAATGTCACATGTCTTCGAATTTCTTGTTCTAGGACATGCCGGTTTTCCTCACGATGTTTTCCTTCACCGTTTTGAGGGCAGTGGTGATGAAATTATTTACGCTATTGATGCATGCATGTTGTTTAAAAACTCAAGACCACTAAGGTAGTGGTCAGAAGTGACCTTTTGACCTTTAGTGCCATAAGCACAGGTTCTGCACCCTAATTTGCGTAACAGACTATCAAATAATCTGAATCATTTTGAAGGATATTGCATTATTCCTAATTCATTGCTTCATTATGTTCGAAAAATTTGTCTGCTCAACAACGTAAATAGCGCAATGAATGTTGTTGAACTGTCAAAATGAAAGCCATTGCAACTGATAGTGTGTTACGCAATTACCCCACATGACCTCATGCTCAGCAGCAGTGCTTGCTACCATAAATAGAATACTCTTTATTATGTATGTACACCATATAAAATTACAGACATAAATATAGAAACTTTACAATGGGTGACACAATGGGCGGTCTTATCGCTAAGAGCGATCTTTTAAAGACAACCTTTGGATGGATTAAAAACGGGAAGGACAGACAAATACTGTAGGTAGTCTGGTGTACCTTACGCCCGCGCCGGACGCGATCGGCTGTCGCCGCATCCGTTCGTATCCTTTCTGATCCGATGTGGAAATCATCCTTTAGGGTCTCCCCACATTTATCGACGCGGAATCGGCTTAAGCCGAGTGCGTATCACCACACTACTCGACTTATCGCCGAGCTAATCGACAAACGGCTCGTTTCGCCGTCAGCGCGGCGCGCGGCGCGGCGGCGTCGCGCTCGCGACGCGTCGTCCGTGCCGAGCCGATGCGAATGGTATTAGCACACCCCGGACACTCCATACAACGCTCGCAAAATAATTACCTACTACTACTACATTAAAAATGACGTTTGTATACGTATGAATGTGTGCGTGAGGTACTTGTGTTTGCGAGCGCTCTTGTTAAAGAACGGGCGACGAACATGCCGAAGTGCGGGGTGAGGTGCGGTAACTGATGTTAGTGCGGGGAAGGGAGTGTCCTTTCTGTACGTAGTACTTTAAGTATTCAGTGGTATTAGTAACACCCTTATTACGTAGACATAAAGGCTTTTTTGACCGGTGTTAGCCGATTCCGCGTCGATAAATGTGGGGAGACCCTAATATGGACTTTAAATACTGAGTACACGATTTAATATCGTTTAAAGATTGTAAAATCCGATCCAATCCGATGCTGTGCGAGCCGTTTGGTGGAAATCATCCTTTAGATCAATGAGGATTCGGACAATACGACGATTATTTTGATTTTAAGTATCAAGATTAATATCATGAAACACAAAGTACTTCATCACTCTTGTTTTTATGTTCGTTCTTCACGAGTCAGTGCGTACAGGTAAGTATAATTAGTTTTTTATTTATCTACAGTCTTTTAAGAGTATAAGGATAATATGCCAAAGTCTTTGGGATTACCCGACGCCTTTCATAAGATTTTTATCAGACAGGAAACTCCGTCGAGGTGAGACCGTCAGACGAAGAGGTTTATTCTTATGTATTTATTTTATAATTTTTTATGTACACACAGTAAAATGAATACAGATACGGCATAATATTAGTATTGAGTACAAAGGTACTGCTTATTTCATAAGAAATTTCTTCCAGCAGATCTGCGAAAGGAGAAATGAACAAGAAATATAGACAATATAGTGAGTGAGAACAAGATGAGAAGAATTTGATTTGTGACGTCTTAAACTAAAATCCATACTATAATTATTATAATGCGAAACTGTATCTGTCTGTCTGTTATCTTTTCACGCCTAAACCACTAAACCGATTTAGATGAAATTTGGTATATAGTTTGAATCCCGGGGAAGGACATAAGATAGCTTTTATCCCGATATTCCCACGGGATCGACACTTATGCGGGTGAAACCGCGGGGCGCAGCTAGTAATAATTATTATAAATGCGAAAGCGTGTCTGTCTGTCTGTTACCTCTTCACGCTTAAACCGCTAAACCGATTTAGATGAAATTTGGTATAGAGATAGTTTTGAGTCCCTGGAAGGGACATAGGATAGTTTTTATCCCGATATTCCCACGGGATCGACACTTATGCGGGTGAAACCGCGGGGCGCTGCTAGTTACCTATACAAACAAATCTTTCTAAGTACCTAACACATGTTCACAGTTCCGCACGAACCTTATTAATAGCAACAAATTCATTTCCACGGTTCAACTAACCATAGTACCTACCCATCACAATAGCGTAAATAATATATTTATAGACGCTATAGGTATTTCCAATCAGTGTTGATTGGCAATGAAGCAGGGGAGACTAATTTCGAATGGGTCCGTATGTACAGTCAACAAAAGAGATATGTATGCAGGATCGTCGGATATAGTTGAAGTTTAGTAAGAAACCGATGGCGATATACTTTTCGCTAAGGGTTCATTAGAAAACCAGCGTCAGACAGCATCTGTCTGGCATTCATGCTGAAATGAACCTTTCAGAAACACAGACAGATGCGAAAATAACTTGTTACTGAACACAACCCCCGAGAAATAAGAAGTTGATAAGCATTTATTTATTTGAACGTATAAAGTGGTCGTTAAACAACGTAATAATCACACGACATTATCTAAAATTCACAGACGTATAACAAAAACGTACACTAACAAGTCCTAGAGCTGTTTTATGAATATTTTGACATTATAACGAGTTTTGAAGGTCTCGCCGACAGTACTGCGGTCAAATTGCCTCGCTTAAAAGGACACGAAATAGATGCTTGCAAATAAATGGGAGGTTATTTTAAATTGATGTTTACAATAACATCTAACAATTTATTTGTAATAACATCTTGTTATAACATAGAAAGAAATTACTATAACATCAACAATTTGTAACATCCTAAAAACTAAACTTTTTCTTTTTTTTTCTTTTTCTTTACCTACTTTTCTTTTTCTATTCTTTTTCTTTTCTTTTGTTTTTCTTTTAATTATGTCTCAATATTGTAAATAGTAACCCATGGGAAGTTGCGAGGTAACCCCACCACATGTATAATAATAAATTGTGTTAAAAATACGTATTATTGAAGCTAATTAAAAAACTACCCAAAAAAAGTTAATAAAATTTATACGGGAGCACCCATGAGGCATAACCCATCTATTAAAAAAGAAAATTGTAATCGATTTACAATTGCCGGAACAGCATTCGCATTTACGTCTAGATTTTGTCATTACCTGCTAAGTAGCATAGATACCTAATTACAGGAAGACTGTAACCTCTGTTAGATGCCATCTGCCTAACCTTTTCCAAACAACTTTGGGCTCTGCATCAACAAGTCTAACCAGTTGCGTCTCAAATTCAATAATTTATGATAATTTTACAAGGATCAAATCCATTCAGAGATTGTGACAGCGCAATGTAAGAGCCAGCGCGAACTAGCGACATTTCGTTGACCGATAGTTTGACCGTTCATGGAATCGGCGGTGCTATTCTGTAAAACGATCACTGTGATTACTTTAGATGAGGTATTATTTGGAATTGTTCTTTTTTGCGTCATTTTGAAATCCTCATGGACTTCCTCTATCGTGGGGGTGACAGAGGGGCATGCCGGACTCTTACCGGCTAAAACCACCGCGGTGTTCCACCTCTACCTTTCTAAGATACAGAAAGGTTTTTCTGCCTAGTTTAGGAAAAGGGAGTCCTATGACCCCTGTTATTGTTGTACTGGTTTTTATTTTTATTACATTTTAGTTATAAGACAACTCTGTACCTATGCCATGTACAAACTACTTATAAATAAAAAAATATTATTATATTATATTATTATTTATTACCTATGGCCGGATTGCATGCAGGCGCTGCACGTACTGTCAGTAGTTGCAGTTGGCAGCTCGGTTCCAAATAGTCATGGAATTATTATGTACTACGTTGTACGTAGTACATAATAATTCCATGCAAATAGTATCTTAAAGTGACACCTGATGACACTATTGACAGTCCATTTTATGCTTACTTCACGGGACTTTACCTAAGTTTTCACGGTGAGATTTTTACAGAATAGCATTACAACGTGTATATAATCAAAGGCATTACAGTATGGAGCTGTATTGAAGTACACGCATTTGGCGATTTAAAATCGGCCGATCAAACGCGTGCAATTCAATATACTTAGTATCATCTCGGCGACAAACGAATGTCAAAAACTTGTCAAATATGTAGGGAAATTAGATGTATTTTTGGCAGTTTGACAATGAGATCAGGAGGCCAATTCTTGTAATTTAAAACGTTCAAAATCTAGTCGCATTATCATCTCGGCGACAAACAAATGTCAAAAACTTGTCAAAATGTAGGGAAATGAGAGGTATTTTTGACAGTTTGAAACTGAGATCAGACTGTGAACGTTCTTAAAATTACGAGAATTGCCCCTTTGGTATGGGAGGATAGTGTAGGCCTATCAACAAGTACAACACTTCGTTCACTACGACTCTCCCAATATATACTTTAGTCTATGACTACTACCACAGAATATATAATATTACGTGCTACTACGCGCGACGTTGAGGTAACCGCCTTCGTTTGTACATGGCCAATTTTTTACCCAGATACCTACACCATGGATTTCCCCATATAATAAAAAGAGTCCAATAGCGCACACAATATTTATTTAATTAATTAATTACCTCCGGTCACTTGAAATTCATACCTACTTGCTAAGAACAAAGGTTACATGCTCTGTGCTAAGAACCTTCTAAAAAATTTAGAGGTACAGACGCCAGCACATCAACCTACTACAATCTGTCAAATTTTTTAAATAGATTTTCAACTTTATCACTAAAACATAAGGTTCAAAGTTGATTGGGAAAATGTGACAGTTAGGTGTAGGTTGATGTGCTGGCGTCTGTACAACCAAGTCCGTCAAGGAAAAGAACATAAAGTTCTAAGAAATAGGCACTATTTTCGCTTGTCATACTGGAGTCAAGTTGAATTTGCTAGTGAAACTTCGCAGACGTCATGAGTATAAATATAAAAAAACTAGCTTCTGCCCGCGACTTCGTTCGCGTGAAATTTCTTATTCCCTCGACCCATCTCGTCGTATTGCCACACCCCGGACACTCCATACAACGCTCGCAAAATAATTACCAACTACTACTACATTAAAAAATGACGTTTGTATACGTATGAATGTGTGCGTGAGGTACTTGTGTTTGCAAGCTGCGACGAATACGCCGAAGTGCGGGGTGAGGTGCGGTAACTGATGTTAGTGCGGGGAAGGGAGTGGCCTTTCTGTACGTAGTACTTTAAGTATTCTGTGGTATTGCATCACTTGCCCGCGTCTCCTGCTCTATCACTTTGTTTCCCCATAACGCTTTTGCTCGGCTCCTAAGGGTCATAGCGTGACGTTAAATAGCCTATAGCCTTCCTCAAGAATTGGGCTATCAAATGCAAGAAGAATTTTTCAAATCCGACTGGGATTACCCCCTACATACAGACTTACAAACAAATTTTACCTCTTTACCTATAATATTACAAAAAAAATATGTAAAAAAAAATTGAGTTTTTTGGGGTCATACCGCAGGTAGTGTAGTCATTTGAAATATCAGTTTAAAAAAACAGTTTTCCTTGTGTAAACATCACATGCGTTTTGAGTATCGTTATGTACAGGAAAAAAAAAACAATGACACTCCGGGAGTGCCGACAGAAGTGAAAACAAAACACAAACAGAATACTTTGCCATCACTTACTGACATATCGGATATACATTAAAACCGAGTACACCCCGAGGACAGCCGAACACATCCGAAGCGGTGTCGGTTACGGTAACAGTGGCGCGATGTCAATGTTTTTTCCCCATCTAAAAAAATGGCCAACGCGCCTAAAGAATTAAGTTTTCACTTAAAAAACTGATTTCCTCAACTCATACTGTCATACTTCATGTAACAAACCCACCAGCGGTCGCTAACCCCACAAAATCATGTTAAAATATCGATAGGTACCTAACTATCATGTTTGCTGAGTATCGCTAACTAATTCAATTTGACTCTTTATATCTACGAACTCTACCGGTAACCTCGAAAATTACTGCACCAATGATGATTGGGTTTTTTGAGCGACCTATTAAGTATAAGAAACTGGTTTTCAGAAGAACTTTGCTTACGTCACGAATGGGGGATTTGGTATTTTATTAATCGTCTTGTACAGACGCCAGCACATCAAGCTACTACAAATAGCTTTTCAACTTTATCTCTAAAATATAAGGTTCAAAGTTGATTGGAAGAATTTGACAGTTTCGGGTAGCTTGATGTGCTGGCGTCTGTACTTATTTAAAAACATCAAAGTTTGCGTGTTAACAAAATATGATGAAGTGTTTGTAAGTTTTTCTATATTCTAAGAATAGATAAACGCAATGAAGTTACAGAATGCTGGATAGAGATAAAAACATGTTTTACTAAAGGATAAGTAAATACAAGATGAGTCAGGATGGCGGGGACATCGACACGCCATTGACGCCATCTTTCATTTTGACAGTTCAACAACATTCATTGCGTTAACTACGTTGTTGAGTAGACGAATTTTTCGAACATATGAAGCAATGGATTAGCAATATCCTTCAAAATTATTCAGATCGAGATCGATTGTGTGTTACGCAATTATTATTAGGGTGAAATTACCATGGATTCATTATTATGATTCTGAATCTGAACCTCCTCCGTTGAAATTGTTCGTGGGTTCTTAAAAAAAAATGAGCTGTTCTTACATTTTGAGCGCGTAGCTAGGGTATTGCATTTTTCTATGAAACAGCGGATTTTTTTTTATAACCTACCTACCTACGAAAAATTTCTACGCTAGGTCTAGAATCATGTTCTGAATTATTCATGGTTTCAGTTTGCTAGTCGTCATTATCAAAAACCAGTCATTCTGTAAATAACTCCATTAGATTTGTTTTTTAACTTTTTGCGGTCATTTTTTAACGTCTAGTCGTTTCCTACTGTGTAGATAGGTACTTGAGGTACAAATTAAAAAAAAAACATGTCGACCTCTAAGTAGGTGTTTCCAAAAACATCAACAGGTCACTCATGCCTGAGGTCTCTATAATTATTGTAGTTTTTTTATTCCACGATAAGCCATCTGCTTTGTCATTATATTTTTTGTGGCGGATATGTTTTAAGCAGTTGCACGAATAACAATGTATTCAGTCAGTACAACCAACAAACAAAAAATATTTATTCTATCTTAGGAATAACAAGGTTAGACGCTTGCTCAGCACTTCGTTTCAGAAAAAAAAAAACGTAGGTATGCAAAAAGAGACAAAGTACTTACAGTTTCCGTCATTTCCTGAACCGGTTCCTTGTAATAGCACAATTTTTACACAACAAAATAAAACTAGAAACACGCTCACATTCATTTTGGAAATCATTTTTCCAAATAACAACTTTTTAAATAATCATAACCTAAAAAAGCCAATTCGCGCCAAAATTGCTGTCAAAACTTTTCGATTTATTATCTGTTTTATTTTTAATTCATGTTTTTTTTTTATTTGATTTCACACGGCAGTGGATTTTATAAGGAAACGTCCTATATGAATATGAAACTCGCGCGAACTGAGCCTTCAAGGTTGTATTCGTCACATAATATACATACCTACATAAGCTTACTTTGTAATGCGACTCAGTTGAACAGGTAGTGTGACTCTTGGAAATTGTTAGTGATCACGTAGAATTGTTAATTGGTAGGTTAATATTAAGCAATGATTTTAGCTAATGACCCTGCTGATGACCGTCAATCGGTCATTAGGTTGTTCGCGTAATGGATTATCAAAATGTCTTCAAATATTTTCCAATATTTGTAAAGATTTTCGACAAAAATCTTACAATAATTTGTGCTGAGTCTCTGCGTTCAGTTCAACCATCTTCGGACAGGATACTACCTAATCGCGAGAAGGACAAACCGTACACTTGGGGAGAAAAAGCAATCCAACTTAGCCTATTTCGAGAGTAACGTTTAAACCAATGACGACCCCATTTTTATGGCCACGCAATCACTGACCATTCCAGGGATGCCTGCACCCTAAGAGCGGTTTCGCACTACATCCGATCCGAATCCGAGAAATACCGGTCCGAAGTGACCATTGTCCTATTTGTATATGGACTATTTCTCGGATTCGGATCGGACGTAGTGCGAAACCGCCCTAATTGCGTAACAATCAATCAATCAATCACAACCTGAATCATTTGAAGGATATTGTTAATCCATTACTTCATAAATGTTCGAAAATTTTCAGACAGAAGGTGGTTGGAAGTCGTCTACATCATTCCTTCTGCTAACCAGGAGGTCTACTACCTAATACGAAGCACGTATATTCGACCGAAGTTAGGGGGCATCCATTAATTACGTACGGTAAGGCGTTTAGTTGGTCAAGCCGATTCTCACCCAATCTCACGTGAGGGAGAGGGGAGACTTCCTCTATCGTGATACCCTTACAATATTTTTTTTTAATACAAAGCAAACTGCATAGGTATTCACAACCATCCGGCACGGTATCCAAAGAGTACAGTAAAACGGGGCTACTTTGACCAGGCCGATCACAACGCTATGACGCGTTCCCCACACCCCGCGCCTCGCGCAATATTACTCGAGGTCACACACACTTGCTGAGCACACGTGAAAACCGATTTTGGCGCTCTGTCAAAGTAGCTCCAAAATCTGTCAAAGTAACCCTGGAAGTCAAAGTCAAAAAGTACCGCAAAACGGGGCTGTTTTGCGGTACTTTTTTATATAGGTACGGAAAACGGTTATCGAAAATGACACATTTCAATAACCTGATTTGACTTACCCCCGACAGCAAACAGCTGTCGGAAGAATAGCGGTCATCTCTCATTTATTTGATTTAAACTGAAAAAAAATCGGGTTATGGACTTGTGAACAGCGTTTAGAGGACTCCTACGATAACAATGATTGATGTTCGATACGGTACAGAGCGTATCGGGTGGTTGTGAATAGCTATGTGCTTACTTTTTCCTTCACTTGTTATTTATTAAACTTGTTATCAACCAGCTGCAGGTGATTGATTAATTACCTGTCAGAAGTCACGCCTACTGGATTCTCGTATGTTATAATTATAACTTGAACAGTCTTGAAGTAGAGGTTGTTCTTGGGCAACTTGTTTTTAACAATAGAATCGTAGTAGCAAGCTAGTTGTAGTTGTTACCGTCTTTTTATGTTAATTGCTACAAACCAGTGGCGTGCATTGGTTTTCCGAATAGGTAGGCACTAGGCCGGGTCTAGTCTAGGCAAACGCGGTCACTAATCAGAAAAAAAAGTGAGGTCAAAAGTGTGGTTATTTGAGTAGGCATGCCTGCTTATGGATGATAAATTGCGAAGGTCGAACGTCATGGCATTACGCGTGAGACGTACGTATTTTTAATTTTGTCGTATTAACTTGAACGGGTAAAGACCAATGACAATGTGCGAATAGTACGGGAGCCGAGCCATCCGACGACTGCCTACTGCCGCGCGTGTTTGTATGAAGATTTTATTTTTTGTTAGGTATGATAATTTTGTGAGTTTCTTAATTGTGGGGCACACACTAAAATGTATAATTGACAAGTTGATATATCGAGGTGGGCACTTTCGTGGTCTTTTTCTGTTAATTGCTACAAACAAGCAGGTGAGGCAGGCATCTTCGTCGACTACTTACGGCATCGCTAGAAGTTGGAACCAGCGTTGTCAGATTTTTGAAGTGAAACTTCTTTACGCACGCTTGACTTGGGGAGTAAGCTGGCGAACCCGTGACGTAAGCGTTACGAAAAGTGTGATCGGGCGAGGCGAACGGGAGTTGAGTAGAGGATATAAGCAAGAGAAAGCAGTGCGTGCGCACATTTTCTCTTCCTCTCATAGCCAAATACGTTCCGTATAATATCTAAGCACAGTACAGGCCTATAGTCTGTATCACAGTGTAGGAGCAAGAGAGAGCAGTGCGCGCGCACATTTTCTTTCTCTCTTTCACGAAGTTTCACTTCAGTCGTGTGGTCATAAGCACACTCGGTTTTTTTCTGTTATTCCGTTTATCGACCCTACGCGGAAACGCATGTCCGAGAATCCTCCCTAAGCCTATAAATTAGCCTAAGGTGGATTCTATGACATGCGGTTCCGCGTATCCACCTTAGGATGGATTTTTGCGGTGGATAAACGGAATAAACCGATTTTTAAAGTGAAAACATCTTAAGGCGTGTTGGGCATTTTTTGAGATGGGAAAAAACCATTGAATTCGCGCCACTGTTACCGTAACCGACACCGCTTCAGATGTGTTCGGCTGTCCTCGGGATGTGCTCGGTTTTAATGTATATCCGATATGTCAGTGAGTGATGGCAAAGTATTCTGTTTGTGTTTTGTTTTCACTTCTGTCGGCACTCCCGGAGTGCCACTTTTTTTTTGGACATAGGGGATTTGAAACCTTGGGTGAAAAACCCAAATAAGTAATACCTACATTACTGACGAAAAACTTATTAATTTTTCTATTCTCGAAAAGCGGAGCTGAGCCTCTCGCGTGAGACATTTAATTTTGGGCTGAATATCGGGAGGTCTAACAAGGCTGATACCAACCATCAACTCAGCCTATCGCAGTCCACTGCTGGACATGGGCCTCTCCCAGGCTATGCCACAACACCCTTCCCGCTTCTACATCCAGTCTGACCCAGCCACCGTCGGTCGTCGCCATCTTGCTAGAGTGTGTCTCGCAAGATGGCGATCTCTATGCTTACCAAGATGACGTGATCTACAAGTTTAAAATCTAGGAAAATCATGTTTTTATTGTCTCAGTCTCTCAGTCGACTGGTTTTACTGTAATTAGCTTTTGTGGATAGGATAATTTATATTTGTTACAGATGTAATGGCAATCATGTCATTTGGTTGAAATAGGTTTTTATTTCTAATAGTATTTTATTTTTATTTTATAAATACTTAGATTATTTTATATTTTGTGAATGGCCTGTAGATTTGTAAATCATTTTCTATTTTGTTAAGTAACTGGTAGGTACTTACTTGTTGACAGCCCTAAACTCTCCTCCCGTTATATTCTCTATGGTCCGCCGGCCTCCCATAGATACCTATTAACACTGTAATTTGAAATCATTCTAAAAGCCAATTATTTTTAATCTAGGTGGTTCTTCTCCATAGTAAAGACTAATTGGAACCGTGCACCTAGCTTCTGACGTTTCATAAGTGTCCATTTAGGGTTATTGTACATAAAATACAATATTTTCGATTTCGAAGTACCTACCAATAAACGGGAAACCTTTAACATAGATACAATACATCCAGCCAGTCTTCAGTGTGTCGACGGCAATCTATATTTAGCCAGCCAGTAATTATATATGACTGAAACTTGTTTTTGTGTTGCAAAAGGTAAACCCCAGAAGTACATCAGGCAAAGTTGCGTTGAGGAAAAGTTACTCCCCGGTACTTATGATGACGTGTCTTTACAATGCGTTCCACGAAAAATGAGCCTTTTGACGCCATGTAGCGGTCACTTAGTTAAATGCTCTAAGGGCCAAAGCACACACGCTACTTTTTGCATCGGCGATCGGCGATTCAGCTGCTTTTTAGAAGCTAAATGCAGCGACCAAGCATTCCACACCGTACACTTAAAAACGCCAAACGCGGCGATTCAGTCGCTTTTCGGAAGCTCGATACAGCGACTGAACGCTACACTCCGCACACATTCGGATGCCGGTCGCAGCGATTTGGCATTTGCGCCAGCATCGGAGCAGTCGCCAAAACGCGCGCTTCCGATACAACGTCCGAACGCAGAGAGTCGCCAAAACGCGATGCAGCATCGGAGCAGTCGCTAAAACGCGCGATTGCGATACCGCTTCCGAACGCAAAGAGTCGCCAAAACGCGATGCAGCATCGATACAGCCGCAAAATCGCTGATCGCCGATGCAAAAAGTAGCGTGTGTGCTTTGGCCCTAAGAGCGGTCACGTTAGACCTAGGAAACCCTAGCTTTACTGACCAGTGACCGTCCAGTGTCCATCGCTTCAAAGGCAAAAACAAATCATTTATTTCAACTTTTGAATATCAAAATCTTGGATGATGAGTTGGACCACTTCCCAACGTTGTCAAGAACTAAAATACAACTTAGGTACCTACACACGAAATAAAATACAAAAAAAAATAACCACCGACATTTTATTACAAAAATATTTCACAACCAGCGTTATCTATGGTCACCCTTCGAAATGGCGCGAAACGATTAACCTTAAAATTTTTGACAGAGACAAACAAGACGTTTTCCCACGTCCCACGATTTCCAATAAAAAAAGTCACTCGACCATTGGTTCATGTTCCGTTGACATAAAACTATTGTAACTACTCACAGACGGCCTAGTTTCCGTTTCCGGGTTCCCCGTATTTAGATGATTTTTTTCTTGGTTTTCCTTAATGTTGTTACTTGGTGTCAACTTCGGCGGCGTTTTTGTTTCGTCAGTAAGATAACATTGAAAACGTTTATTCGAACAAATGATTGAATGTTTCGAACCCTTAGTTGATCTACACCTAGTTTGCTGTTTTTTTGGATTTTGAATTTTATTTTTCGTGACTCGATCCAATTTTTTTTTCAGTTCTTTTCGGTTTAGTTCTTCTCTACATTTCTTACAGAGCGGTCCTCTTATTTTTCGTTCTTTTTTTTCTTCTTTTTCTATTCGTTTTTTACTTCTGATACATTTTGAACATGTTGGTTCGAATTTAGTAGTTACATTTTCATACGATGAATCTGTTGGTGTCTGAAAAGATATAAGAAATTGAGAATTAATCGGAATTAATCGGAATCAAATGAAGGGATTCTGAAATAACCTGAAACTTTCAGGTTTTGAGTCATTCATAACAAATAACAGCAAGAGTGTATTGTAATAGGAGCAGTGGTGGGCTGGTGGCCCAGTGGTAACGGCCGCGACTTACGAGTTGTAGGTCGTAGGTTCCAACCCAGACAGGCGCTTTAGTTTATATAAATTATTTCACCACCACTGCTCTCAAAATGGTGAAGGAAAACATCACATGTCCTAGCACCAAAAATTCGAAGACATGTGACATCTACCAATTCGCACTGGGCCCGCGTGGTGGATTACGGCCTACTCCCTCTCACAGAGAGGAGGCTTGTGTCCCAGCAGTGGGAACGTTATAGGCTGATTATGCTACATGAAGGGATTCTGTTAAAACCTGACACTCATTGTCATTGCAAATAGCAGCTTGAATAGTGACCAAATAAATATTCTGATCTATAGCTATGTCTGGACTCTGACACATATAATATGAAATATGCAAAACTAAATAAAATTATAAATAGATGCAATAAATTTAGGAAACAACAAAAACACAATTCCAATAATATTAAACTAAGGAAAGAACGTGTTTTTCTGATAAATAAATTAAAAAACTATGAAATTAAATTAGAAGACAGTAAAAATATTTATCACATTGACACTCAGCGATTACAGTCTGAAATTGAGGTACTTGAAGAGTCACTACATTTACATTATATTAAGTATGTGAGCTCTCAAAATCAAATAAAGGAACACATCCTAGCTGCAAATGAGTTGGTGGAAATGTGTAATGATGAGACAGGTAGAGGAGACCCGATGACTCAGAGCACACATCAATGTTCTTGTCAAAGGGATTCCATCCTTGAGGCTATCCAACCTGAGGCAACGGAGGACCCGTCCCAGTCTGGAGGAGCTCAGGACTGTAACCCCAATCAAGGTACACCGATTGTTGTTCAACGGTCATCTCAAGTAGCTCAGATAGAGAGTTGTGCTGTAACTTCTTCTAGTAATGTTTGTTATTGTTCTGTTATGTTTTCAGATAGTGTAGGGAGAGGGTTAGGTAATTTATTAAGTAACAACCTGGGTCAATCTGCTGTTAATTATTGTATGCCTAGGAAATCCTACAATGAGATTATGTCATCAGTTAGTTGCAATAAATATAATCCAAATGCCATTATTTCTGTATTTGTAGGTAATAGTGCAAATGTAAAAATAGATGACATCACTGATAGTGTCACTGAAATCTTAAAGATTAATTGTCAGAAAATAATTTTGTGTGCTTTCCCTTACTTCGAGCACTTATCAAGTAGGCAAAATCATTACATACATATGCTAAATAACCACATGCATTTATTAGCTAATCACCATAGTGACAAACTTATGTTTTTTGACACCAACACTTTTGTTGAGAAGTTAAAATCGACTAGGGATACAGTGTATCTACCTATTAGTTTTAGACGTCAAATAGCATGGCTATTAGCTTTTATTATTAACTCAGACATAAGTAGTATGTCGAAGTCTAATGTAATTAGCACCATAAAAATTAGTAATAATACTAATATAAAGGTGGTTAGCCACAATAATTTAAACTAGTCAGTAAGACAACAGAAGGTACCAATAACAATATTATTAATACTACCTCCAACAAGGTATCTTCTAGCACTCAATTAGTTAATTGTAAAAAAGGGGCTAAGCAGAATTCCTTGAAATTGTTTCATCAAAATATTCAAGGTTTTTCTTCCAAATTATTAGAAATTGAATTGTTTTTAGAAAAAACAATGTTTGATATTATTTGTATTACTGAACACTGGTTGAAAGATTATGAAATGATGATTAATTATGAGAACTATAGTGTAGGCAGTTGCTTTAACCGAAAATCCATGCTGCGTGGTGGTTCATTAATCTTAATTAAAAATTGTGTAAAATATAAGTCTCGTAAAGACATAGTGGAACTATCGGTGGAACATAGCATCGAACTGTCCTGTGTTGAGCTAGATAAGCATTTTATAGTGTGTGTTTACAGGCCTCCAAACTATCAAAACTATTCTATATTTGAGTCGGTAATGGAAGATGTCTTGGGAAAACTTGCAACTGGTAACAAATCAGTAATTATTTGTGGTGACTTTAATATTAATATTTTAGAAAATAATTTAAATAGCAGTAGATTGTTAAGCCTCTTTAAATCATTTAATCTGTCAAATGTGTTTTTGGAACCAACGCGAATAACTACGGCTACGGCTACATGTATTGATAATGTCTTTTGTTGCTGCGAATATTTAGATAAAGCCATTGTAAATTATCTTCCTTCTGATCACAGTGGTCAAACTGTTTCTTTTGAGTCCAACACACCGATGCAAAAAGTGCAGATTCAAACTAGACCAATAACATCGGGTAATTTGATTAAGTTTAATGCTACATTAATTAGCAAGTTGAGTGCTCAGGGCCTAAGTGTGACTAATGGTAATATTTTGTATCAAGAATTCTTTTCATTAGTGCAAACAGAGTTCAATGATTCCTTTAAGAAGAAATCTAAAACTATTTGCCCTAAGTTTTTATTCAGTGACTGGGCAACTAAAGGAATCAGGAAAAGTAGGGATAGATTATTTGAACTGTATGGCCTTAAGCCGTATATTAACACGGATACTTTTAATAAGTATGTTACTACATATTCTAAAACTTTTAAAAATGTCTGCAAAGTAGCTAAAGCTTCT
This sequence comes from Amphipoea oculea, assembly GCA_945859645.1. Taxonomy (NCBI): domain Eukaryota; kingdom Metazoa; phylum Arthropoda; class Insecta; order Lepidoptera; family Noctuidae; genus Amphipoea; species Amphipoea oculea. Next base: position 8,473,143 of record OX243891.1, on the reverse strand, counting down.
TTCATTAGTAACAAGGTTAAATCAGCAGACAATAAAATAAAGACAGTTTGGAAAATTATTAACAATGAAACGAACAGGAACAAAAAACATAATACTGATTACACACTGGACACTTCCCGCGGTCTCATTAGCGATAACATCGATGTCGCTCAGGAATTTGCAACTTTCTTTACCAATATCCCAATTAAAACTACAGAAACTTTAAATTCCTCGCCTGCACTAGCTATTGAATTATTAAGAGCGAATGTCTCAGCCTGTCCTGTGGAATTTAAATTTAAACATATAAACCCTACAGTCATTATAAAGGCATTTAAGCAACTTAAGATCAAAATTACCGAGGATCTGTGGGGCATGTCTACTAAAGTTTGTCAATCCATTATTGAGACAATTGCACCCTATTTAGCTTTAATATTTAATTTGTGTGTAGATCAAGGGGTTTTTCCGGATTTAATGAAGTTCAGTAAAGTTATTCCACTTTTCAAATCTGGGGACAGCAAAAGCACAAATAATTATAGACCCGTATCGGTTTTGCCGGTTTTCAGTAAAGTGTTTGAAAAAGTCATGTTAAATCAAATGCTCAATCATTTTAATCGTAATAACATCCTACACGATCAACAGTATGGTTTCACCAAAGGACGTTGTACAACCGACGCCGGTGTCACCTTATTAAAACATATCTTTAACGCATGGGAAGGGGCACAGGATGCAATAGGCATTTTTTGCGACTTATCCAAAGCATTTGATTGCGTGAATTACGATACACTGCTCTTGAAACTTGAGCATTACGGACTCGGGAAACTTGCTCTTAGCTTAATAAAATCATATTTAAATGACAGATTTCAGCAAGTTCAAATTAACGGTGTGAATTCATCGGGTTTGAAAGTCAAAATGGGTGTACCGCAGGGCTCAATATTGGGGCCGTTCCTATTTTTAGTGTACATAAATGATTTACCTCATTTACTGATAAACCGATTACAAATGGTGTTATTTGCTGATGACACATCTCTGATTTTTAAAGTAAGCAGACGAGCACAGGAGCTTGACGACGTAAATAACGCTATGCTTTTGGTCCATAATTGGTTTACTATAAATAATTTGGTATTAAATGAAAAAAAAACTAAATGCATTAGATTCGCTTTACCAAATGTTAGAAGTAGTGAGTGTCACGTTGTATTGAATAAGGAAATACTTGAATTCGTCGAAAATACGGTTTTCCTGGGGATTACGCTTGACTCAAAGCTGCAGTGGGGTCCGCACTTAACATCTCTTGCAGGGCGGCTAAGTTCAGCCGCTTATGCTGTTTGGAAAATCCGCCAATTAACAGACGTGGATACCGCGAGACTGGTCTATTTTAGTTACTTTCATAGCATCATGTCTTACGGTATTTTGTTGTGGGGACGGGCTGCAGATATTGATTCTATCTTCATCCTGCAAAAGAGGGCTGTCAGAGCCATATACAAGCTGAGCAGACGCGACTCTCTAAGGGAACTGTTTAAAAAAATTAACATCATGACGGTTCCTTGTCAATATATATATGAAAACATTATGTACGTTCGAAAAAATCTACATCTTTTTAGTAAGATAAGTGACAGGCATAATTTTAACACAAGAAATAGGAACAAATTAGATCAACCGCGTTTCAGATTGTCTAAAGTAAAAACTTCTTTTATGGGTTACTGTGTAAAATGTTATAATAAAATACCACTCGATATTCTTCAACTAAATGAGAAGAAATTTAAAACATGCATTAAACGCACACTATGTAGACAAGCATACTATAAGTTGGATGATTATATCGCAGATAAAAATGCTTGGCTAAATGCTGGTCCTGCTCCACAGGCACTTGAGTTCACTAGTTAAAATTTCAATATTTGGAAGAGGTGCTTCCCTTTATTTTTTCTTTTTTAGTGTTTCTGACATTACGATCTTAATATTTATTTTTATTTTATTCAATCATGTTTAATGCTGCAATACTAAACACCTTTTCCTGTTTGGTATTAAACATTTTATTCATCTATTAAATATGTAAATTGCAATTTATAGTTTTGTATAATTTAGAAGCATTTTTTCAATTTTTGTAAATGTAAGAACCATGGATCCGTTTATTATGATTTTTTGATGTTGACTTGAAAGAGCTTGGCAGTTGAGAATGTGTCATGCTCACTTAAATGTCTCACTGATGGTGGCACGTGTGTTGGATCATTCGGTTCCCTACAAAATGGTTGAGCTGGATGGTGCTGATCCATGCGTCATGTTCGTGAACGGGCGCCGTCGGTTGAGACTGGTCATCTCTTAACTGCCAAGGCTTATTTTTAATCTTATTTCTTTTATTGTTTCTTCATTTATGTGTTTTTTTTTTTACATTGTTCTCACATATAGAAGCAACAAGAATAATGTACCAAGGATTTTGTAATATCTTGATTTAAAAAGAGTGTCCATGGAGTTTCTTGCCCGTTCTTCTCCATAGAGATCTACGCTTTGGAATGGGCAACTAGCTTCAACTTTCTGACTAACTGACCGACTACTTAATTTTGACAATTCAGAAGTGCCTGTAATGGTTTAATTGAAATAAATGCTTTGAGTTTGAGTTTGAGTTTGAGTTTGACACCATCTTGGATATCGGATCATCACTTAAAACCAGGATTCGCTGATATATGTGTAATTTTATTTTATTTTGATTTTATTTATTTACTAGCTTCTGCCCGCGACTTCGTCCGCGTGAAATTCGTACTTTCCTCTAAAAGTTTCGAAAATGTATGTTGGTATGATCTTTATAATTAATTTAGATAAATAAGTATTCGGGCCAATTTTTAAGTTTATATGTAGAACAAAGGAATCAGATTTTTCAAATAAACTGTATCCCCGCTTTTCACCCCCACAGGGGTGGAATTTTATAACTTGACTCAGTTTATTTATAACAATTTTCGAGCTAATCAAGCCACGCGGTAAAATCCTCCCTTTTAAAATTAACTACCTCTTTTCACACAGTTCGGGGTAGATTTTCGAAAAACCCTCATACATGTTATTAATTATTTTTAGTCCTTCTAATATAAATACTGAATTTCAAGTTAATCGGACAGGGCGTTAAAATTCTTCCATACAAATTTTGACACCCCCCAATACCTCTTTTATAGGGGGTAGGTATTTTAGAAAAACGAAAAATTCCAAACTTCATAATTTACTTAGATAAGTATTCGTGCCAAGTTTCAAGGTTATTAACTCAAGAAATAAGATTTTTCATACCAACAAAATCCCCCCTTTTTACCCCCTTAAAGGTTTAATTTCCAAAAACCCCTTCTTATTCGATAGGTACCTACTCTTCACAAAGAACACACCCTCCAAAATTCATGTCCCTAGGAAGGACCAGCGATTTAGACTGTGCGTTGATATTTCAGTCAGGTCGTTGATCCCCCTTTTGGGGGAGAAATTATCAAAAACGCTGAGACACGTATAAATTAATTTTTAATCGTTAGCCTAAATACAAAATTTAAAGATCCTAACTTTTAAACTGACGGACTTTCATACACAACTTCATCCCCTCTTTTAACCCTTTGGGGGTAGAATTATCAAAAACGCTGAGACACGTATACATTAATTTTTAGTCGTCAGCCTAAACACAAAATTTGATGATCCTAACTTTAAAACTGACGGACTTTCATACAAACTTTCATCCCCTATTTAACTCCCTTAGGGGTTGAATTTCAAAAAATCCTTCATTATTCCTTGTCTACACAACAAAAAAGAAATGAAAATAAAGCTGAAACGCCTGTGCAATACTATCTACCTATACCTACTTCACTTAAAAATAAATACTTATAACTACTTTAATTAATAAAAGTACCTACGCTTAATAATTTTTAATTTGAACGAATATTTAAACACTACCAAAACAACTCATAGGTACCTATTTTACAAAATAACAACAAAAGAAATTCAAATAAACTATTTAAAGACTAAAAGTCGCGCTGATAAGCACGGTTTCTCAATATCAATAAATTATTGTCTGTCAATAAGGTCGAACGCTCTGAACGCATCAACAGCCAAATATTGAATGAAGCTCGCTCCATAGGCTTGCTCTCGGACCTCCCGCCTTTTTATACCCGCCGCGACCTGTGTCGAGCGCGGCAACCGTTACACAAAAATAATCCTTATAGCATGATTCAGACGTGCGACGACGCCCGCGATGGCTTATTTCATGTATAAGTTTGGTGTTTCTATACCGATTTCTATGATTCTTTTTTTATTGAATAGGTAATAATGTTAATTTTTTTAAATTAGGGATGAGTGAGAGTATTATAAACGCAAGAGTAAACAAATATAATCAGAATGCTCCGAACTGCTAAGCTATCAGGAGTTACACGTGTTATTGTGAGTCAACCATAAAAGATAGACATATGCTGTTGCGGGATATTTTTTAGACAATTTTATGTAGAATATTTCCGTCATACATGATTTCTATGTAACTTTAACCATTAAGGCTGCACACGCGACGGAAGCTTAAAAAATGGAGTAACTTCTCCCATTTTCCCAACATTTCCCTTCACTACTCTGCTCCTATTGATTGTAGCGTGATGAAAAGTATACTATAACCTGCCCAGGAGTATGAAGAATAATTGTACCAAGTTTCGTTAAAATCCGTCGAGTAGTTTTTGTTTCTATAAGGAACATACAGACCGACAGACAGACAGACAGACAGACAGACAGACAGACAAAAATTTTACTGATTGCATTTTTGGCATCAGTATCGATCACTAATCACCCCCTGATAGTTATTTTGAAAATATATTTCATGTACAGAATTGACCTCTCTACAGATTTATTATAAGTACTAGCTTCTGCCCGCGACTTCGTCCGCGTGAAATTCGTACTTTCCTCTAAAAGTTTCGAAAATGTATGTTGGTATGATCTTTATAATTAACTTAAATAAAATTTTTAAGTTTATAGAACAAAGGAATCAGATTTTTCAAAGAAACTATCCCAGCTTTTCACCCCCACAGGGGTAGAATTTTGAAAAATCGTTTAAGATGTGTTCATAACTTGACTCAAAGTTTATTTATACCAATTTTCGAGCTAATCAAGCCACGCACTAAAATCCTCCCCTTTAAAATTAACTACCTCTTTTCATACAGTTAGGGGTAGATTTTCGAAAAACCCTGATACACATTATTAATTATTTTTAGTCCTTAGTATAAATACTGAGTTTCAAGTTAATCGGACAGGGCGTTAAAATTCTTCCATACAAATTTAACACCCCCCATTACCTCTTTAGGGGGTATTTTAGAAAAACGAAAAATTCCAAACTTCATAATTTACTTAGATAAGTATTCGTGCCAAGTTTCAAGGTTATTAACTCAATAAATAAGATTTTTCATACAAACAAAATCCCCCCTTTTCACCCCTTTGGTTGGATTTCCAAAAACCCCTTCTTATTCGATACCTACTCTGCACAAAGAACACAACCTCCAAAACTCATGTCCCTAGGACCAGCGGTTTAGACTGTGCGTTGATATTTCAGTCAGTTCGTTCATCCCCTTTTGGGGGAGAAATTATCAAAAACGCTGAGACACGTATAAATTAATTTTCAATCGTTAGCCTAAATACAAAATTTGAAGACCCTAACTTTTAAACTGACGGACTTTCATACACAACTTCATCCCCCTTTTTAACCCTTTGGGGTTGGAATTATCAAAAACGCTGAGACACGTATAAATTAATTTTTAGTCGTCAGCCTAAATACAAAATTTGAAGATCCTAACTTTAAAACTGACGGATTTTCATACAAACTTTCATCCCCTATTTAACTCCCTTAGGGGTTGAATTTAAAAAAATCCTTCCTAATTCCTTGTCTACATTATAAAGGGAACCACTGTGTAAAATTTCAAAATAAATACCTATAACTACTTTAGTTAATAAAAGTACCTACGCTTAATAATTTGTAATTTGAACGAATATTTAAACACTACCAAAACAACTAATACGTGGTCCTAACTTTAACTACCTTACACTTAAAATCTAAGTGACTATTTAAACTAAAATATTCTTATAGAATTATAACCAGAAATATATACAACTCACAACAAAAAAGAAATGAAAATAAAGCTGAAACGCCTGTGCAATACTATCTACCTATACCTACTTCACTACTTATAACTACTTTAATTAATAAAAGTACCTACGCTTAATAATTTTTAATTTGAACGAATATTTAAACACTACCAAAACAACTCATAGGTACCTATTTTACAAAATAACAACAAAAGAAATTTAAATAAACTATTTAAAGACTAAAAGTCGCGCTGATAAGCACGGTTTCTCAATATCAATTATTGTCTGTCAATAAGGGCGAACGCTCTGAACGCATCAACAGCCAAATATTGAATGAAGCTCGCTCTCGGCCTTTTCAACCGTTACACAAAAATAATCCTTATAGCATGATTCAGTCTTCACGTGCGACGCGACGGCGCGATGGCTTATTTCATGTATAAGTTTGGTGTTTCTATACCGATTTCTATGATTCTTTTTTTATTGAATAGGTAATAATGTTAACTTTTTTAAATTAGGGATGAGTGAGAGTATTATAAACGTAAGAGTAAACAAATATAATCAGAATGCTCCGAACTGCTAAGCTATCAGGAGTTACACGTGTTATTGTGCGTCAACCATAAAAGATAGACATATGCTCTTGCGGGATATTTTTTAGACAATTTTATGTAGAATATTTCCGTCATACATGATTTCTATGTAACTTTAACCATTAAGGCTGCACACGCGACGGAAGCTTAAAAAATGGAGTAACTTCTCCCGTTTTCCCAACATTTCCCTTCACTACTCTGCTCCTATTGATTGTAGCGTGATGAAAAGTATACTATAACCTGCCCAGGAGTATGAAGAATAATTGTACCAAGTTTCGTTAAAATCCGTCCAGTAGTTTTTGTTTCTATAAGGAACATACAGACAGACAGACAGACAGACAGACAGACAGACAGACAGACAAAAATTTTACTGATTGCATTTTTGGCATCAGTATCGATCACTAATCACCCCCTGATAGTTATTTTGAAAATATATTTCATGTACAGAATTGACCTCTCTACAGATTTATTATAAGTATAGATAGATTTATAATTACCTTTACAACTATCATAACAGGATTAACCTAATGCGATGGTGTGGTATTTATATACTTACAATATTAAATTAACCTAATAAGGAACTTCTATAACATACTACCTATCCTAAATTATATAAATCTCATACATAACAATAACACAGAACAACTATTATTTAACCTACATTTAATTACAATACTAAAACATTTATATTTTTCCTAACCTATACCTAACACTTATTACTTATTATTTATTTATTTATTTGATTTACACGGCTTATGAAACCAATTACATAAATCAAAGTATTAATAAGTACTAACATAAAACAAACTAATAACAACAATTAAATTCTATTATTTTCACAATAATTGAGGCACATAACCATTAAATTGGCGAATTTATTATCGAAAATGTGTAGCACAATATAAATAATACTTAGTACCCTTGCGAGTTCACTCCTAGTACATGTAAATACGTCAATTTGTGTGTGAATTTTATTGATAGTGTGTGTGGATATATCTATATATGTCTTAAGGTGAATGCGCAGTTGTAGACCGCGAAATTCAATTTTTCTTACGTTTTTAGCAATTTTTAGGTCAGTGTAAGGTTGTAACTTGATCAAAATATGATTCGCGACTATAACAGGTAGGTACGTATTTACAGAATACATGCGGACGCGGTACGCAGTCTCCACTCCAGGACTCGTCTGCTCCACCGACCATCGGTCCTTCGACAGACATGGCCAGCCCACTGCCACTTCAGTATGCATGGGTAGATTTTCGTTATTTATCGTCATTTACAGGTGTTATTAATATTATATTATTTATAATACGGCACCGCACCACAACCGCGGCACGTGTCACATCCCAACATATATTGTGTCAAACGAAATAACAAACGAATACCAATATAAGTACTATATTTTCAATGTAAGTGAAAAAACCAATGTAAGTGAAAAAACCAATGTAAGTGAAAAAAAAAAACAAAAAAAAATTTGTGCGATGAATGATGAAATGATGATAAATAACGAAAATCTACCCGCATACTCTGCAAGCTATGTCGGTAACTCCGGTTCTTTTCCGGAAAATTCAGTCCTGATTTTATCCTTCAGAGACTCCGAGCATTGCTCGCTCCATAGCGCGCTGAGCGACCTTGAATTTGTAGACCAGCCCGACCGTCAGTGTCCACGTTTCAGCACCGTATGTCATGACGGGCAGCTGACGCACTGGTTGAAGACCTTAGTCTTCAACACTGCTGGATAGGCGACGAGGAGACTTGACGGAGTTTTTCAAATGCTGCCCAACCCAACTGGATCTATCTGTCAGCTTCCTTCCTAAAGTTGTGTCTACCGAGCTGGATGACTTGCCCTAGGTAGACATAATCCTTCACAACTTCGAGAAGCGAACCTTCGATGTGGATAATAATTATTCTTATCACTTACCTAATTATTGTGTGTATACCTATAGTAAAGTATAAATTCCTAAAACGTGTTTTTTTTTGGTTTGTGAACATTGTGTGAAAACCGTTTAATCATACACCGTTCAATCATTGTAATATTGTAATTGTAAGTAGGTATTCGAATAGGTAATTTCCCTGTCCCTGCCTACTTAGACGAATAAAATCCTATCAATTCCAATTATTAAAACAAAACAAACTCTCAGCGTTATTATTAGTATAGTGTGAGAATTTATAAATAATAAACACTGCTTTTGTCTTTAATAAACTCGTAAATAACGTAAAGGGAATACCTACAGGACAAACACCGGTTTCTGAAAACTGATTGAGCAACTGAGGATGCGTTCCGAGTTGCGCTGTAATCGATTTGAACGTGCTCATACCCGTTCCCAATTAGCGTGAGCGCAATAACCATGTCTCATGAATACTGAATAGTCATAGATGACGTCATGACATGCCCCATCTTGCGATAAGGCCGATCATGCACTAAAATAACATCACAATGAGCGCTGTCTATAATGACAGTTGTGCTGTTTTGTTTTTTGAGTCGTATCATTTTTTTTTTTAACTAACGTGGCATTTTCGAAATTGTGTTTCTGGCTACATTCACCACCTAACCGAAGAAGAAGAAGTAATTTGTGGTGTATACACAAAGGAATTTTAAGGAATACTGTAATCCAACCATGAGTATTTAAGTGAATATAGTTTTGACGTTGAGCGAGCACTGTGAGCGCGTTCACGAGCGTTCCGAATTGTTGAAAGCTCTCAGCTGGCATAATTCGGAATGCAGCCTGATTAATGTCAGAAAATAATCAAAAGGTAGTTGAAGGAACACATACCGTGTTTAACTTTAACGCCGCTTGGCACCCGCCGAAGCCGGTCATCCCTACCTGTTAAAAGAAAAAAAGTAAATTAACACTTTGCGGGAGTTCCGCCCCGACCCTTGCTCGAGCCAGCCCGCGCCACTGAGCCTGAAGTTTTAAATTCGTCCCTAAATAATTCCGATCCAGCCTGTCCCTTGCTACCCTCTCCCAGCGACGCGACGTCCTAAGCCGAGGTCCATACCCCAAAGGGGATGCCCTTAACGTGTAGTCGCTTAGTTTTTAAGCTTTTGGAGGCCTAGAGGCATCCACAGGCAAGCTGAACTGCGAGATGCCATTCATAAAAAAAGTGGCACTCCGGGAGTGCCGACAGAAGTGAAAACTTGAACAATTACGTGTGTATTTTTTAAATAGTCAGGAAATATTTATTTGGTGTCGGTAACAGTGTCGCGAGTTCAATGGTTTTTTCCCATCTCAAAAAGTGCCAACTTGCATGTGTATCTATATATGTATGTACATACACAATATATGTAGGTACATACTTATACATACATACACAAAGGTATCAGTTACGTTAACAGTGTCGCGAGTTCAATGGTTTTTCCAAATGTCCAACGCGCCTAAAAAAGTCTTCACTTCTTCAGATAAAATGGCAGGGTATTGTAGAATAAAATAGAACTCTTTATTATGTACACCATGTAAAATGATAAATGGTTTTTTTTTTTTATTGCTGGGGGTGATTTGGTGGTTTGGTCGTTAGTTGGACTGGATTGGTTTTGTTTTTTTATGAATTATTAGATAACGTAAGGTACTAGGTCAGTGGCGGATTTACACATTTGCCGCCAGTAGGCTATTCAAATTTTCGCCGCCCCTACCGACCTCTACAATAATGTCCCATGCCTTTTGTATACTGCTTCGCCTTTTCTTCAAAATACTTAAAATGTTCTCGTTCATCAGCTACGAAAAACTTGCAAACAGATTTGTAAAGATCGGCAACTGATAAAATCTACGGTAGAAGCTTGAATTTGAGCAATTCACTTTGTTTTCTTTCCAAAAAAACATGGTAGGTATATAAATATTAGTCTTTTTAATTTCAGTAAGACATTTAAAAAAAAATGTTAGCCTCAAATTTGCCGCCCCTAAAATCTGCCGCCCTAGGCTCCAGCCTACTGAGCCTATTGGTAATAAATCCGCCACTGTACCACAGTAAATATACAGTAAGTTATCTAAGGCCGCCCGCCGAGTTATTAGCCTACTCTTGCGTTGATCCCCAGGGTTGTCACTTTTACTTTTAGTTAATATTTTCGAACAAGCAGCACTTGATCTAAATTTATGAAATAAAAAAGCATATTATGATTGAATATTTTACCAATTTATAAATTTAGTAAAAATAAAAAGCCTTTATTCACATAACATTTATAATACTAAGTTACAAATTTGATACCGAGAAAATTTTTCTCCTGTTTCTGCACGTCCGGAACGCTTTATTATTATTTGTTAATGTAAAGTAAATTCTCATTCTTATGTAAAGTTTTTGTAAAAAGCTTTTGGGAAAGCATGGACAGGGCATCTTAAATTCTATATAATTCAGTTGATCGTAAATTGACCGGCCAATTTTAATGTTGATGTGGTCCTTTTCGAACGCTTTGCGAAACACCTGCTCCATCCTTTCTACATTATCGACAAAATCATCAGGTGGGATCATGAGTAAATTTCGATCTTTGCCGTAATTCCTGTAATGGGTGTATAAGACACCATATTTGGATTGAACAACACATCAGACAATAGAAAAAATAATAATTTCAATAGTAATTAATTTGCAATATTAATTATTGTGAAATTGCCCTTATTACACCTACACGCGACAAATACGTTTACCTAAACGATGTTTCGAACTCAATCCTCTGTTTTATAGTAAAACTAGACTTCTTAAAATAAACTTTAGCTCTAAACATAGTATTCAGAAAGTAAATTTGGGAATACATTTATATGGAAAAATGCGACTCGGCTACGCTCTTAATAAAGCAAATAAACTGTGAAATAAACAATACAATACCACATTTTCTAATAATATTTAAGTATAAGTAGGTACTTACATTTCTGGTTGAGTAGGAACTATGAAGAATGATAAGTCCGGGTTTGCGAAATCATTATTGAGGCACCCGAAAACACTACAATATTTGTTTCCCCTTTTTAAAGTCATGATACTCGTAATTTAAGTGGCCGCCGCCGGCGAGAGTTGACGAACGCAAGCGGTCATGTAGCGTACGCGCGTGCTCACAGTCGCGCTGCACAGCCCGCACTGCCGCCACCTTATTCCCTCATATATTATGCTAGCGTGTGCGTGAAATCGCGTGCCGACATGGCGCGCGGCGCGCACGCACACATTCAAACCGAGAGGCACGTTTGTATGAAGATGTTTTACTGTATATTTATACTGTGACTGTACTAGCACACCCCGGACACTCCATACAACCACAGTAGATATAATATACAGTAGAACATCTTCATACAAACGTGCCGCTCTCGGTTTGAATGTGTGCGTGCGCGCCGCGCGCCGTGTCGGCACGCGATTTCACGCACACGCTAGCATAATATATGAGGGAATAAGGTGGCGGCAGTGCGGGCTGTGCAGCGCGACTGTGAGCACGCGCGTACGCTACATGACCGCTTGCGTTCGTCAACTCTCGCCGGCGGCGGCCACTTAAATTACGAGTATCATGACTTCAAAAAGGGGAAAAAAATATTGTAGTGTTTTCGGGTGCCTCAATAATGATTTCGCAAACCCGGACTTATCATTCTTCATAGTTCCTACTCAACCAGAAATGTAAGTACCTACTTATACTTAAATATTATTAGAAAATGTGGTATTGTATTGTTTATTTCACAGTTTATTTGCTTTATTAAGAGCGTAGCCGAGTCGCATTTTTCCATATAAATGTATTCACAAATTTACTTTCTGAATACTATGTTTAGAGCTAAAGTTTATTTTAAGAAGTCTAGTTTTTAGTGTCCTTCACCACACAATCCTCACTTTTGAAAACTTCTTATAAATCAATTTTGAGAACGCCAAAAAATAGTCAAGAAATAGTCGTCTCCAACCATGATAATTTCGACCTGGTTTACTATATGGAAGTATGTTAAATATCCACGTGAACTTCTACATACATTTTCGAGTCAAGTACAGTCGAGCACAAAATTATTAAGTACTTTTTATGGTCATCTTATTTTTTGGTTGTATTAAAAACGGTATAATTGTTGGTTATGTAGCTATTTTGGGTAGTTATTTTATTTATTTATTTTATTTATTTATTCTTTACTAATAAATAAGGGCAACAAAGGAGCTAAATCAATAATAAATACAAACTGATGAGTTACTTGCTTGATATTATTTTGAGAGCTTGTCACATCACATCACTCAGAACTACTTACTACTGAAGTCTCTTGTGCGAGATCTAAGCCGGAACTGATTAAATACACAAGCAAACTATCAAAGACATATTTTTATCAAAGGGTGCCGACAATTTGGTTTACAATACCAGCAATAAAACATGTTGAGAATAATAAAACAACACAATGAATTTTAGTTTTGGGAAAACCAATAATTACCCTGTGTCGCCCCAGCACCGTGGGAATTCTGCGTGATCATTATTTCAAAATTGCATAAAATTGGGTTTCCCAACCACCGAAAGTAAAATTAATGAAACTAATAGGTCGATCGTCCTGCACACTAGGTATTTTATTTAGTCAATTCACGATCAACTGAATGATATAGAATTTAAGATGCCCTGTCCATGCTTTCCCAAAAGCTTTTTACAAAAACTTTACATAAGAATGAGAATTTACTTTACATTAACAAATAATAATAAAGCGTTCCGGACGTGCAGAAACAGGAGAAAAATTTTCTCGGTATCAAATTTGTAACTTAGTATTATAAATGTTATGTGAATAAAGGCTTTTTATTTTTACTAAATTTATAAATTGGTAAAATATTCAATCATAATATGCTTTTTATTTCATAAATTTAGATCAAGTGCTGCTTGTTCGAAAATATTAACTAAAAGTAAAAGTGACAACCCTGGGGATCAACGCAAGAGTAGGCTAATAACTCGGCGGGCGGCCTTAGATAACTTACTGTATATTTATTATACTGTGATACAACGCTCGCAAAATAATTACCTACTACTACTACATTAAAAAATGACGTTTGTATACGTATGAATGTGTGCGTCAGGTACTTGTGTAATGTGTTTGCGAGCGCTCTTGTTAAAGAACTGCGACGAATACGCCGAAGTGCGGGGTGAGGTGCGGTAACTGATGTTAGTGCGGGGAAGGGAGTGGCCTTTCTGTACGTAGTACTTTAAGTATTCTGTGGTACTAGGTACAAACCTGTGCTATAGACCGTCGCTTATCAAGCTCATCATACATCTTCGGATAGGCATTGTTGTGAGTGTGGACTCTGTCGATCTGATCGCGGGCTGGCTGACACCTCTTCTCATATTCATCTTGATGTTTGTCGTAGAACTGGTTGACTGCGTTACGCGTTTTCTGAATAGTAAACAAAATGGGATATTTGCGCCGACTCCCTTAGAGCCAAAGCACACACGCAACTTTTTGCATCGGCGATCGGCGATTTTGCGGCTGTATCGATGCTGCATCGCGTTTTGGCGACTCTTTGCGTTCGGAAGCGGTATCGCAATCGCGCGTTTTAGCGACTGCTCCGCTGCTGCATCGCGTTTTGGCGACTCTCTGCGTTCGGACGTGGTATCGGAAGTGCGCGTTTTAGCGAGTGCTCCGATGTTGGCGCAAATGCCAAATCGCTGCGACCGGCATCCGAATGTGTGCGGAGTGTACCGTTCAGCCGCTGTATCGAGCTTCCGAAAAGCGACTGAATCGCCGCGTTTGGCGTTTTTAAGTGTGCGGTGTGGAATGCTTGGTCGCTGCATTTAGCTTCTAAAAAGCAGCTGAATCGCCGATCGCCGATGCAAAAAGTAGCGTGTGTGCAGTCTGTGGGTCAGGTATACGCTGAGGGCATACAACGCCCTGCGTGTCCAGTATACCAATGTATTCAGGATGCTGTTGGGTCTACCACGCTTTTGTAGCGCTTCCGGAATGTTCGCCGAGGCCAGGGTTGATGGTTTTCGTGCCATTATACGGAAACGATGCGCTTCCATTCTCGGTAGATTGCGTGCTAGCTCCCACAGCATCCTGAGTGTACTGTGTGATACGTGGGACAGTCCCATGCTGGCTCACTGGATACGGCTGCACACTTAGGTGTCGTGTCAGTCGTTTCAATTTGCATTTCTTAATTTTGTGGTTTTTGTGTTTTTTTTTTTACTAACATTAGGTTAAGACTTTTACTAACAACATATGGATTTTTAATCTGAAATAAATGTGTTATTTGGCCCTTATTCACAAACTAAACTAAAGGGGTTTGAAGATTTTTGTATGGAGGGTGGCCCTAAGGTCGGCCGCCATTTTTATTTTTTTTCACAATCGCGGTGCACAACAAAAGTTATATATTTAGATAGAGGACACTTATACAAAGAAAAAATGTTATGTAACATAATATCCTAAAGCGTCAGGTTTCGGAGTTATTCACCGAAATATAAGTCGAAAATAACAAGGATTTTCTTGTTTTTTTTCCCTCCAGGTAAGCATATTGAACTATTGAGGTAATATAAACGTTATGAAACATTTATGGAGAAGAAACAAATGAAGACATGTTTAAGTCTTTTGTGTTTTCGTAAGTATAGAAGTTTGACATTACACTTGTCAGATTAGTCTCTGGGATTAAAAAGCGAACTATAAATTGCCGTATTTAATTATTTATTTTAAAAATGTCAATTCTTCATTTGTTTCTTCTCCATAAAGGTTTCATAACGTTTCTATTGCCTCAATAGTTCAATATGTTTACCAGGAGGAAAAAAAAAAACAAAAAAATTCCTTGTTGTTTTCGACTTATATTTCGGTGAATAACTCCGAAACCTGACGCTTTAGGATGTTATGTTACATAACATTTTTTGTTTGTATAAGTGTCCTATATCTAAATATATAACTTTTGTTGTGCACCGCGATTCTGAAAAAATCAAAATGACGGCTGATTTTAGGGCTAAAACCTTCAAACCCCTTTAAGTTCAGTGCATCTTATTCTTTCTATTTCATTAAGAAAAGCGCGGTCGGACTTTACCTTCGCCGGCCTCATGTTATACATCGGCATCGGTCCGTCCTCATCCATGATCATCAGCACAACATCCACTATATTTTGCTTCGGCGTCGTCTTCGGCAGTGAGTACACTGTGCTGCCTTTTAACGCGGTCTGTACTGCCGAATCACGTTCATTGTTGATAATGTTGTTAGCCTTCTGTTGGATTTTAATTGACGCAGGCATTTTCTTGTTACAACTGAAAGTAGATAAGTATTCGGCAGTGTGAAGCTATCAAGTATTGTGCCTTTTGAGGGTTCTTAAGCATACCCTGTTACTATGACCTTTATCGTGGCAAAAATAATAAATAAATAGAAAGAATTCATGTACCACTACATTGGTCCCATTAAAATAGATGAACAAATTTTAACACAGCGCTCAGTACCTACGTCTAACCAAAAATATCCAAGCAAAAAAAAAAAAAACACTGATTAGTGATTTTATTTTGACCTAAAATGATAAATTGCCAGCACATTAGTGTATTTTCGTTAGTTGATTAGGTATTTTTCTTGTAAGTATCTAATGCGTTTTTCTTATATATTTTTTTACCATCGTCCTTATTTTGGTGGTCTGAATGATTTCTAAAAGTTTGTCCATCTATTTTAATGGGATCTTATATGTACTTACAAATCAATTTTGAATTTGGTGTTGTTTGTACTAACGCCTGATGATTTTCCCAGAGCAAATATACACTTTTCGTCGATTTGCATCTAGAAAGGTGTATGTATTATACCTTTAGAGCTTACGATTTCGCAAATAATGCACCCAAAAAAATACCTATCGCTAAGCATCCACTGGTTAGCATAGCCATACTAACTAAAGTTTGCATTTTTTCAACGTTAATGGCAACTGGCCCCTTTGGTCAAGTATAGCTTAGTTGCACAGACCATTGAGGTTCCCGGTTCGAATCCCGAGTTGGACGCCCCGGAATTAGTTAGGTGGAGGTGTTTGTATCGGCAAGTGTCAAGTATAAAATCACAAAAACAATAAACGAACACGGTGTTACAAAATTACCTTGCTCAAATAATTTTAACGAAATGTTTTCACTCGAATTAAAGTGTTTCTTAGAAGTATGTTTCTTGCATTTATCATTTTACAGGTTATTAGGAGTAATTAAGAATTTTGACTCATAAAAAAATGACTTTTCAACCATAGTTAACCACTTGCGTCTATAAATTATTCGACTCTGTGGGCTACAATATAACATGACGAAACAAGAAGTTTGGAATTTGTATACCGCCTCATTTTTGAAGTGTAAACTTCTTTAGCGGCGTTGCACACTTTTAGTAATGGGTAAAAAATGTTAAACTCGCGTCAGGACATCGCGTCAGGACACGTGACCGTCAGGAGAGATTTCCCCCCCCTCTCTTTCTTCGGCGGCGCCAACCGAAGTGAAGTGACACACGGACACAATGGATGGATGGAAGTGGAAGTGGAAGTGGAAGTCGAAGTGGAAGTGGAAGTCGAAGTGGAAGTGGAAGTCGAAGTGGAAGTGGAAGTCGAAGTGGAAGTCGAAGTGGAAGTCAAAGTGGAAGTCGAAGTCGAAGTGGATGTCGAAGTGGAAGTCTATATGGAAGTCGAAGTGGAAGTCGAAGTCGAAGTCGAAGTGGAAGTGGAGATGGAAGTGGATGGACAGCTGATGGCTCGACCGTCTGTGTAGTAGCCACACTGCTGTGAATTCGTAAAATTCATGTATATAAATGTTTAAAATATGGAAATTGAACAAAGTGCATCTATTAATGAAAAAAGTGACGCAGAAATAGTGAAAAAAAAATGAGTTATACACATTAATTAAATTAATAATTGATTTATTTCAACGTTAATATTCAAGTTTTCACTTCTGCCGGCACTCCCGGAGTGCAACCCATCTTTTTTTATTTAGGCTGCTATCAAGTCCTTTATTTGGGTTTTATTAGCCACTGTTTTAATATATATCTTTACTATCCATACTATATACTATACTATACATATATACTATATCCATACTAATATTATAAATTCGAAAGTAACTCTGTTTGTATGTTACCTTTTCACGCCTAAACCAGCCTAAATCGCTGAACCGATTTAGATGAAATTTGGTATTGAGTCCCGGGAAAGGAGCGCACCCCAGTAACTGGGTAACATGATACCCCTAGGGGCCCTAGGCATGACTGGTTGTTAAAATTACAATCATCTTTCAAAATTAATCTTACTATCACACTTATATTATAAAGGCGAAAGTTTGTGAGTGTGTGTTTATATGTTTGTTACTTCTTCACGCTCAAACGGCTGGACCAATTTTGATAAAATTTTGTATAGAGGTAGCTGACACCCTGGATTAACATATAGGCTACTTTTTATCCCGATATTCCGACGGGATCGACATTTATGCGGGTGAAACCGCGGGGCGCAGCTAGTAGATCTCTAACTAAAATAAAACAAGTTTACACTTTAGAAAACATATAATTTCTTTATGTTTACAGTACAGACTTATAACTAGACATATTTTAAGACTTAGTTTAAAGTTTTGGATTACTTTTACCAACACTAAATTGTGTTTTTTAAGGCCTTATCGTCAACTTAGTTTATTAATGAAATATTCTACTAACATCCATGGATCACCTTTAAAGCGGTTTCGGACTACATCCGATCCGAATCCGAAACCTATTCGTATGAGAGGTTGCGCACTAGATCCGAACAAATAGAACATAGGATTATTTCTCGGATTCGGATCGGACGTAGTGCGAAACCGCCCTTAGTGTAACAACAAAAAATTACGCCTATATTCCAGGTGTAGGCATAAACACAGCCAAGCATTGAATTACCTTAGTCTTAACTAAAATCATAAAAGAAAGGATTTGATATTTTATGTTTGTTTGTTACACTTTCCCGCATAAACGGCTGAATGGATTTGGATGAAATTTGTCACAAGGATAGACCATGACCTGGATTAGGGCACAGGATACTCTTTATCCCTATATCCCAACGGGATCGAGACGCAGCTAGATATTAAATAAAAGGGCATTTTACTGCTAAAGCTTAAATTGAAAAAGGAATGACACTAAGGCCAAAGATGTAAACAACAATGGCCGTTCAAAATTGAATAAAATCAATATAAAAGAACATTCATTTTAAGTAATGTTTTTTTTTAGTCTAAATCTCCGAGCTAACTAGAACATTTACTTTAAGTAATGTTTGTTTTCATCTAAATCTCCGAGCTAACTAGACGAAAACAAACATTACTTAAAATAAATGTTTTTGTATATTGACTTTATTCCATTTCGAGCGGCCATTGTTGTTTACATCTTTGGCAAATTTGGCGCGGCCGGACCTTATGTCGATTGGTCTAAATCAAATCCAATCAATTAAACCTTAATTAACAGAAACATGAAAAATCAATTTTTTTTTTTTAGTAACTTAGTATACCAAGTTTATTTACATCTTGTTATCAGAAAGCATTTTAAAATGTATGTTGGGAAATAGAAAATTGTTTACTTAACCCATTCATTGCCACTTAAATATTAAAAACATCACCTGGGTGCCACTTAATATTTTTAATAATTACAATAGAAAATACGTAATTAAATGTGTTGTTTAATTAAAAAAAAACCCTAAATAAAAAAAGCACCCAAACGCAATGCAAATGGTACGTCGGTGGCAATTTTTTTTTTTTTTTATTTGAAATGAGCTTGCTCTTGACTCTAGCCTAGGTCAAAGGTGACAGAGACAAAGTCGACGATGGAGCGAGCTTACCCAGAAGAAGCCTATTCACTCTCACTTTAAAGAGATCTCGATCAACGCAAATGCTGCGTTGGCAGCAATGAATGGGTTAAAGGAATATGCTTATATTGGTACATTTTTCTGAGATACCAGTCCTAATCCCAATAATTCATTATGAAAATACTTTCTATCAACATTTTTACTGTACAGACACCAGCACATCAAGGTACCCGAAACTGTCAAATTTTCTCAATCAACTATGAACCTTATGCTTTAGAGATAAATAGCTTGATGTGCTGGCAGCAGACCCAATGTAATTGACAGGACGTATATTATACTGTGTGATCATGAGACAGTGAAATGCATGTCACAATTCTATAAGGGACTCCACAAAAGGACACTAAATTTTAGGTTGACTTTACAATAAACTTAAGTACGAGAACACAATTAATACAAAGGTAAAAAATGCTTACGAGTAAATACTATTGCATCGAAAATGTTTTGTACACTGAACTAGAGAAGATTTATGTCTTTTTTATATTTTGATGATCAGTGAGTGTCAGCAAAGTTTTAATTTGAAATATTTAGTTTAAAAGTTCCGGCACAACAATTTTCAAGACAACTCATCAAAAAGGTTAATTTATTGCTTGTTTTCAAGTTACTATAACTAACTAATGACTGTCCTTGCCTTCATACAACTCGTAAGGGCATTATTTCTTGTATCCAAACACTTATTGGCGGAAAATAAAACACTTCAGACCTTAAATAGAAAATGTAATCACAAATTTTAGACTTAAAGCTAGAACACTTAACGGCGCCCACGGCCTCGGCCTCCACGGCCTCCCCGAGGTCCTCCTCGGCCTCCGCGACCACGTCCCCTTCCGCCCCTCGCACCACCACCGCCTCTTGGGAAACCTTCCCTCTTTCCACGGCCTTTAGGGGTATCGTCAATTAATAACGTCTCCAAAGGCAAGCTGTCGGGCAGCAAGTAATATCTAATATTGTTCCCACGAATACTCAAAGTTTCCAGTTGCAATTCTTCTTTGTTTTTTAGCGTTACCTTCACGGCTTTCAAATGTGTGTTCATTGCTACATCTACTCCGGTTATCGTTCCGTGAACAACACTGCCGTTCTTCAATTCAATAGTTACTGTTTCATGACTCAGCTTCATTAAAAATCTTACGAGTTTCATTTTTGTAGTTTTATTAGCTTACTTTAGTGAAAAACAGAAGCGGCGTCGGTCATATAAATAACCTCAAATTCTAACCAAAATAATTATGGCGGCTGTCCCCTTGACATGGCTGTCCCGCCCGTAGGAGTATATATGTTCTGTGGGCTGTCCGGTTAATAAGGTATTGCCATATAAATTGCAAAAAAAATATCAAGTTGGCGATCCTTGACTAAACGAAAACAACGATGATCGATGGTGGAATGGAAAATACTTAATCCATTCTTTTTTTAATTTTTCATGCTAGTTGGTAGTCTATGTCTGAGTCAGTTGAAAGAAAGACAAAAGAAGTTATTGTTTTGTACATTTTTGTATTACTGAGAGTTGACAGAAGTCATAATGAATGAAGGTTCGTTTAGTCAAGAACGCTACGGTTCTGTTCAAAATGTAGATGCAGAAGACGAGCAGAAGGAAAAAACTGTTTGCGCTCGATTGGTACTTACTAATGAACAGGTAATCAATTATCTATCCTTAATTTTAACACTTAAAGGTTTTTAGGCAAGCCCTGTATCGAGGCGTTGGTGCTTGGTACATACAGACTTGGTAGATTGTCGTAGACTAATAAAATAAATGATGAGTTCATTAGGGCTCTTACAGAGCAGCAGCATTTTGATGACGATGCAGTCAATTGCAGCCATCGCAACGATCAACGGCAGTTGGCTGTCATCGCAACCTGTCGGCGGCTGCCGGAGACGCGGCTGCGATTACAATCGACACGCCAGTGTCAAATATCTGTATCACTGACGCACCGCCGCGGAGGCTGCAGCCTTTAAGGAACTAAGATATTAGGAAAATATCAATTAGACTTTCCATTTGTTTTTTTTTTTTTTCGTAGCCCATGCTGTCCCACTGCTGGGCAAAAGCCTAACCAAATCCTTCCAGGAACTCATTTCCCGCGCCACCTCGAACCAGCCCTTGCGGTACGCGTCCAGGTCACCTCGCCGTCTCTTTCTCGGCGGCGCCGTCCATCTTCAGACACCCATTGTGTGGAGATATACTTTGTAATTGTTCATAAAAAATCAACCCCGCAAGAAGACAAAAAATCCTCCTAAATATTTATAAATTGCAACACAGCATGATAACAGCGCTCATAACAACCGAGCTTTTATAATCATCGACCTAAAACTTAGGGGGTGGTTGCCAAAGGGTTCTTATACCGATAACAGTCGCGCATAGCCACGCAGTTTATTATAACTTCAAAATGGATGTCAGGACTTTATCTGGAACTGCGGAATTTTCTGATGAAGACATAGTTGAGGAGTTGCAACAGCCACCTACTATAAAAGAGGTTCAGGCGAAGTTTGCATTTACTGAAGCTCAGGTAGCCACATATTTCTATATATAGGCTATGCCCAAAAAATGGGCAGTCTTATAAAAGACCGAATTCTTCCTTACCTACCGAATGTGCAACGATCATCATCATCATCATTTCAGCCCGGAATCATCCAATGCTGGATAAAGGTTTTCCCTTTTTTTGCCATACTTCCCGGTTCCGTGCATTCCTCATCCAGGTGTTTCCCGCGATTTTGACTATATCTATCGTCAACCCAACGCGCTTTTAGACGGCCACCGGCCGGCCTGGTTTCTTCTGCTGTGTATTACAAACTTTTTCTTCAAACTGTTTTCAGCAACGTGATTTGCTCGAGGCTTTCAACTTTCTCGACTACAAAGGCGACGGGAAAATTGAAGCGGAGGACTTTCGAGTTGCTATCAAAGCTCTAGGTACAAAGATGAATACCAACTAACTTTGGAGTAGTAAAAACTTCATATAAACTCCCGAACACCTTTCATGTTTCAGCGGGGTAATTGCGTAACACACTATGGCATTCATTTTGGCAGTTCACCAACATTCATTGCGTTATTTAGGTAAATGAAGCAAAGGATTAGCAATATCCATCAAAATGATTCAGATTAAGATTGATAGTGTGTTACACAATAAAAGGTGCAGGGTTTATAATCCTGTCTCTTAGGTATCGAAACGGCCTGGCCACGAGCTCACCGCTATCAGCGGCAGCTTAGTGCGGGGTGGCGAGCGGTAAAAACAAATATACCAAAATGTATGAACCATGCCACGACCGCGACGCACCGCTCGCAGCGTCAACGCTAGACAAAAAAAACCACGCCCCTTGCCGCTAAGCCAAAAGCCGTGATCATGATGACCGGGCGGAAGAGCTAAAAAGTTGAGGCGTGCTAGTGCTACACACTTTTTGTGTCGGCCTAATTCGGCATAGTCGGGCCGCGCGGGTGGCAAAATAATTCGATTTTGTCGCCCGGCCTTTGCTGAATCATACTAACCCGAACATTACCCCTCAAATTTCTTTTTATTTATTTAGGGTATGAACCCACTAAGGAAGATTTGCAGAAGATGATTAATGCGGTAGACAAGGGGAACACTGGAAGACTCAGCTTTGAGAATTTTGAAACCGCTATCATGAGGAAGATCATGTCACTGGATTCCGATGGAGATATAATGAAAAGCTTTCGGCTTTTTGACATGGACGACCGCGGTATTATCCAATTTCTCACGTTTTATAGAATAATATAAATATACTGAAGTCTTTCGGCAATAATAGCAATACCACGACCTGCAGATGCGAATATTAAATTATGATTTATGAATCTTATTTTATAGACTGTATTTTTTTTTAGGTTTCATAAGTTTTGAAAATCTTAAAAAAGTTACACAGATTCTTGAAATTGGTCTGTCGGATGAACAAATAGACGAGATGATCGACGATGCTGATAAAAATTTTGATTCCTTGGTAAGTAGTCCAGGAGTTGCGCATCCAGGGTGCTTAGAGGGAGTAAACATACTAAAAATCCTCGCGTAGACGCGGGGACGTGGCAGGCGGGTAGACGCGGGGGTATCTTTTTTTAAAGATATTAAACGAAAAACTCAAAAGTGGGAACTTTTATCCCCCCCCCCCCCCCCCCCCAACTCCGGCTCATCTCCTAGACGCGGGACTTTTAGTATGTTTACTCCCTAAGCACCCTGAACAACTTTCTGAGAAAATCGCTTAGGAACCCAAAAGGAGGCCTAGAGTGGACTAAAGATACATTCAGATAAATATTGTTATAGATTAAATTAAAATAATTATGTTTAGTTTCTTTGAATATTGCCAATTTGTTTGTAATTATTTCAATTATTTAACTATAGTGTTTTATTGTTTATATTTTCAGGTGAGCCCGGAAGAGTTCATGAGAATGATTAAAAATTCTGTGAATATTGTAACACCGTAGTATATTATAATTATGTTCAAGCGAGGTTCAAGCGGTTAATTTCTACCCTTCGATTAAATTAGAAACACGTTTTATGTTGAGACGTTTATGTATTCTTGTAATTTTAATAATTATTATTATTTATATTTTCAACAACAGTGAGAATAAAATTAAAAACTTTCGTTTTATTTGAAAACATTTGGAACGCTTTATTATGCTACAGAACATAAATTCCCCCGATTATTTGACTTGTCCGTCAAAATTGACTTTGACGCTGATGATGACGGCTTTGTCTGAATTGCTGTTATTTTGAAATTCCTTTGATTTCAAATAAATAATCTTTTTTCACGAAGACTTCAGACTAATAAAAACATTTATGTAAATAAATAGGTTGTCCTACATTGTTGTAATCACGTTGTAATATTCATAGTTCTTACGAAACTGTGTAAAAATAGAAATGGGTAAGTTGTAATGCTCACGATAAAATTTATTAAAATTCCAGTTTGTAAGCACACCATCATGTTTTTATTTCTTATTACAGACTCTGAGGATCATGATTTGGAAGCGAAGTGCGAAAATCTCATGAATATAGTCGTCGAATCTCGAAAACGATTCGGTAAAGCTTGTATTGATTATGATCAAAAAATGCTGCTCATGGAGAACAAATTACTGAATTTACAAGTGGAGACTGTTTCTAACTTTCGTTTTAAACCTAAAAACACGATTCCTAACATCGAAGAAGATAGCTGCAAAGATTTGGATGACTTATTCGTGGAGATAACCGAAAAACAACGGCGAATGGAAGACATAATGAAAAAATTGAAGAATACCCGTGAAGTCATCATGCAATTAGAAGCTGACGTTATTGGCAGGAAATTGCGGGCCCCCCTTACTGCAGATGCCATGTTGGCTCAGGCTGAGGCTAAAAACCTAAACTTAGAATAAAAGCTGTGTGAAATTGTGTATTGAGCATTTATGGACTATTTAAGCAAAGGTATCTGCATAGTAAAGCCTAATGGAAACCTGTTTTGCGTCTTGGACTCGAAAAACTGAAGCATTTTAAATTCAAAACGCCATGTCACGAAAAAAAATCAGCTGTTCCCTACATGGAAGCCGCTGATTCTTTGTTTGCGATTCTGGGTTGGTCCCATAG
This sequence comes from Amphipoea oculea, assembly GCA_945859645.1. NCBI lineage: Eukaryota > Metazoa > Arthropoda > Insecta > Lepidoptera > Noctuidae > Amphipoea > Amphipoea oculea. The sequence goes on along the minus strand of OX243891.1, from coordinate 8,448,254 downwards.
TAATAGTTGTTAATAATGATAAGTACAATGACCCCTGAAGAGGTTATCCATTAGTTACGGGACACCCTGTATATCCTCGCTAATCTAAGTGACATATCTAATTCGATTCATTTTACAGGGCAAGCTATTCGCGGTTGAGGGTTACCTATCATTGAGGGTAACTTGCTTGCTTTATATAAATTCTACTGATACAAAATTGAGCATGTGTGTAGTTCTGATTAAGATCTTTATATTGGTATTACTACTATTGTTATCATGTTAATATTGTTATAATAATAAATATTTTAACAGATAAGTCACCTTGTGAGATCTTTGTTTTTATTTTGTTCAGAATACATGATCAGATATCAGATTAAACTTGTAAAATGTATCAAGTTAGGTCGGCTTAGTCCTAAATGTCAGAAAAGTTAGTTAGATTAGTGACGATATATAGTATCAATTTGAAGAAGGTTCAGGATTCCGAAGTAAGACCAGATGTTCAGTGTTCAAAAACTCTTTGATTGTTTTAATGTGTCCATTTTTGCCCCCATATAGTTGCGATTTTATTTAAAATTTGCTCACTTCTAATCAATGCCATAGTCTGTCCTGTTTATATTTTACATAATTGTAGTAAAAGCTATTATTCTTTCTCTTCGTTATTCTGTCAATGTTGAATATTGTGATCACATACAACATGTCTCCAAGTTTTGTGGTCTTCTGCAGTGTGGAATGCTTGGTAATAGCTACCTACAACAGCGTATTGAGATATATTTAAATACCTATTATTTATATCACCACTGTATTGGGCTAGGTAGACAGATCCCAGTACAGTGTGATCTGGTAATTTTCATGAACTGGGTCGGGCACATACTAGTAATATGATACCTTAGAATCCACAAATTTATAATTTCAAATCAAAACAAGTTGCTGGTGAATAATCATGTGGCTACTTGGTTATGCCTGTGCAAGTATTCGCCGTTATGAGCTACAATATTATTATAAACTAGCTGTGCCCGCGACTCCGTTCGCGCGCTTGACGGAAAACGTTTTAATTTTATTGTGCGGAACCCTAATTCTTTTTCTAAAATAAAAGTAGCCTAAGTTACTCCTTATTACATCAGCTATAAGTCCCGTCGAAATCGGCCCAGCCGTTTCAGAGATTAACGGAAACAAACAGACAGACAGACAAAAATTAAAAAAAAAAATATTTTGGTATATGTACCGTGTATACATCCATATGCATTTAGTAAAAAGCGGAACTATTTTAATATTACAAACGGACACTCCAATATTTATTATTTATTTGTATAGATAATGTAATAGACTGAATTTAAATAGATATTTGTAACATTTTACAGTGTAATAAAATATAATTATGGATATGGATACTATTAAATATAATTTATAACAAGAATACGTGTGTTTGTGCTGACTACTACAAATCTTATATTCAAGCCCAAGCTAGGGCTAACTGCCTGCCCACGACCTTGCCGCTATCGGCGAGCGGTAAAAACAAATACTAGCTGCTGTCCGCGACTTCGTCCGCGTGGAAATCCTATCCTAACTATAGTATTAATATTATAAAAGCGAAAGTAAGTTTTTTTTTTTTGTTTGTTACCTTTTCACGCCTAAACCACTGAACCGATCGTCCTGAAATTTTGTACATTCGTTGTCAGGTACCGGACAACGAATCGGTGTCGGTAAACGGACATAGGATACCTTTCATCCCGAAAAAAGTGCTGTTCCCGAGGAAAACAACATTACACGTGGCGCCATCTATTATCATAATAACGTAATTGTTATTTTCCTCGGGAACAGCACTTTGTCGGGATTTTTTCTAGCAGATTTTTTCATATGCGTGAATTTTTATTTTATTTACTTGCACTGTGTATCCGAACGTGAACACTAAAATATTATTTTAGTTTTTTTATCTGCGTTCCGGTAACAGCATAGACAAACTATACCAACATTTTAAATAAAGCCACTTATACATGTTTTAGTTTTGCGATGTTTTCCGGAAATATATTGAAATCTTAAAATAATAGTATTTTATTCGTTTTCAATGTTGTTATTTAGCAAAAAAAAAACACTATAATATATTTAAAATGTTAAAATATACACTGCTAGAAGAATCTTTTGGCGCTCGAATGATGTTCACAGGGGGCGCTGTTGGTAAACATTTGCAACATGTTTAGTGAAATAAATAAAAAAATGAGATGGTGGCGTTGTTTCCAATTATAGCCACGCCAAAAATTTTCTGGTACAGCTAGAAATAATATGCAAGTCTGTTACTTCATAGACTTGCAGTCAATGGTTGGTAACTAAGCAACATTCTTTGTCAAAGTTGTTGATATGAGGTTCGGAAAGTCTTACACAAGCCTTTGCGTAGAAAACCGATTTAAAGTTATTACTCTTTGTGTATTTACCATCGGCGTTTTAAGTGAATTTGAAGGAGTAGAAGCAAATAAAATGACTGACCTTCAAACTCTTTTTAAAGAGAAATGTATTATACCCGACGTGATTAACATAGCACCAGCCGAGATGCTGACTATAAAATATCCTAATGGTACTGCAGTCGAGACTGGCAAAGAACTGACTCCTACTCAAGTTAAAGATCAACCTATAGTTTCATGGGCCGCTAAAGCAACAGAATATTATACACTGGCTATGGTTGATCCTGATGCTCCAAGTCGTGAAGAACCTAAGTTCCGTGAGTGGCACCACTGGCTAGTTGGGAATATTCTAGGTTCAAACATAGGAAAGGGCGAAGTACTATCCGAATACATCGGTTCAGGCCCACCGAAAGGCACGGGATTGCATCGCTATGTATTTTTAGTTTATAAACAACCAGAAAAACTGGATTTCTCTAAAATACAGAAGTTGCCGAATAATTCAGGTGACAAACGAGGAAAGTTTTCCATTGGTAAATTCGCTCAGCAATTCAAACTTGGAACCCCAGTGGCCGGAAATTTCTACGTTGCCAAATATGACGACTATGTGCCAAAATTGTATGCAAAACTGAAGGGGTAATTTTAAAACTTTATAAAAATAGTAAAGAAATAATAACTAACAAAAAATAACGTGTACAAGGTGCCTTATATACGAACATCCGTTTGTCTATGGTAGCGATCGATAATTTCCGCCTCCGCGTGACATTTCCATTTTTCGGTCTTGTCCGCCATTACATTTTGGAGTTTGCGTAAATTGGTCGTAGCTCTGCGAGCACATATCACCGAACGTTATCAGTGACAGTTAATTCGTGTACGTGCGTAGTATCGCAGTGTTTCGTGGAACCAAGAGCCCCGAAGTTCAATCGTATGTCCATCCAGAATCTGAACACATACGACCCATTCGCCGATGCTATCAAAAGCTCGGAAGACGACGTACAAGATGGTCTAGTCCACGTCCGGATCCAGCAGCGGAACGGGCGTAAGACGCTGACAACGGTGCAGGGCCTCTCGTCGGAATATGACCTGAAGAAGATAGTACGGGCATGCAAGAAGGAGTTCGCGTGCAACGGAACGGTCGTGGAGCACCCGGAGTACGGCGAGGTGCTGCAGCTGCAAGGCGACCAGCGCGAGAACATTTGCCAGTGGCTGACTAAGTCGGGCCTTGTGAAGCCCGAGCAGCTCAAGGTGCACGGCTTCTGAGCCCGCGCTCGCACACACGTAACATGGTCACCGTTCACAGTCGTCTTATATTATGAGAGCGTGCGCGTTATTGTAAAACCCTATCGAATATGTATTTAGAAAGCACAGACGTTTACAGAGAAGAGATTACACGGCCGCATAGGCCTCCCGCGCCCTGTGCCTTGCGACTCCCATGTATAAAGTTTAATATTATATATATTATCGACGCCGTCTCACGTCCTTAGTTGCAATTAAACTGAACGAAATAGTAATAATCGCTTTTGTTTTTTACGACATTGTATTTTTTAAATTGCTGTAATGATTCAATTAATAATAAAACGATTACACATGTTTTTGTAAGCGTGGTGTTTTTTTTTTAATGCGTGCTGTTGTGGCACAGGTAACCTAACGGGACATGCTTGTGTACAGTAAGTGAAAGTAGGCGAACGAGAGTTTGCTAGTCGATGCCGTGCTGTGCCTATTCATCGGGTTTGTACTTTGTCATGCGGCTAACTACCGGTTGCAGGCGAAATTCGCGAATCCGGGAGTCAGTGAGAGCGTTATAATTTAACCTTGCAGGCATTTTTTATTTCCACTCATTTGGTACAGAAATGCCAATTTGCATTGTTATCCACATTACTCATCCTTATTTCCCAAAAGCAGTTGTAAGATGACTAATGTTTACTTAGCTAAAGTATTACGAGAACCAGGGAATTATTGACTAGAAAATGAACTAATGATTCTGTTAATTAGGTAATTTATCAATGTAGGTCCATGTCATTGTCATTATTACAAGCATGGCACGGTGATTGGTGACACGCCATTTTTATCTTCCCGCCTATTTGTGATGATAACCGCACTTCAAATTACATTTGTCGCCATCCTAGAATGTTGACAAACGAGTTTGGTAGCAACGTATCGATGTATTCAAAACCAAGCAACATATTCGATCGATAAGTCCGTTGAGAATATCGCCCCTGCGAAACGAGGAAGGAATCGATCGAATAATTGTCGTCATTGTGGCTTTTATGAGTAGGTAATAAGAGCTATAATAAAAACAGGAAAAAACTTTATAATGTATGAGTCATGTCCTCGTTTTAGCGAGGCTGCTACCGTGAGGTCACCGCCTCGGCGGTAACTGTACTAAACAATGATAGTTAAATAAAAAGATTTCGTTTATGAACATGTTTATCATCTTCACAGAAGTTTGAAATCCGTATTCCTACGGACTCAGTCCGTAGGAATATTGAGGTCAATTAAAAACTTGCATAGCAACACCGTTTTGCGAATTTTCCAATGAATCCAACTTGATTCCATAGAACATTAGGTAACTTAACTTTATAGGTACCTACCTACACTAGTTAGTTTAATAAATACACTTCTTATCATAGGATTATAATAGGCGACAAGGTCAAGGGAATATCTTCGACGGTCATCAAGCTGTTCGTTAGACTAAAAAAAATTAAATAGCAAATGAGAGATTACACAAACATTGGATGTCTTGCGGAGCTTCGGCACTTGTAGGTACGGATTCCTTGGGGCGTTCATTTTTTTTAGTAGGTAGTTTTACACCTGATGGTACAGTACAGGTGTAAAACTGATATATTATGTAGTAGCTGCGTAAGCTTTGCAATAAGGTCCTGTTAGCCTTTCGAATACGGAAACCCTCAAAAAGTATGCCTGTTGTTGGGCCTCTTCAAGAAATCAATGCGTTCAGATCATGGAGTAAGAAAGAGATGAAAGCTAACAAAACAAACATCGTTTTATAGGATGACACATCAGTGCATCTCTATTGCATCAACATTTGTATTTTAATACGCAAACATTTATTTATGCATCGTTATCTGTCCCCGTTTAACAGAAAAATATACTAGCGTCAACAATACTTATGTGTAAACATTTTTAGAACCCATTTCCACTGGCTACTGTGAATCATGCCGGTATTTATTAAGACTGATGCAATAGCTAGGTATAGGTACTTAATATATATTTTTGTTGCTATGCTAGCAGAATATTTTAAACGTGTTGGTTGTACCTTCGAAGATTACCTATTGAAACGACTATCCTGATTATGAGAATGGAAATGAAACTATCTAGCAAGCTGCAGCAACCCTTTAGCTTTTATATGATTGTAGTGTATTGTAGTACCAACACTTCTTGATTGTCGTGGCGGCGCGATGGGCAGTTTGGCAGACGGCACTGGAGGAGACTGACGCAGGACCGTGGGGATTGGTACAAGCAAGGAGAGGTTTATGCCCAGCAGTAGGAGTCCAATCCACTTGGAAGGGTCGCTTCTCGAAGTTGTGAAGGATTATGTCTACTTAGGGCAAGTCATCCAGCTCGGTAGACACAACTTTGAGAAAGGGGCCGACAGAAAGATCCAGTTGGGTTGGGCAGCATTTGGAAAACTCCGTCAAGTCTTCTCTTCGCCTATCCCACAGTGTATGAAGACTAAGGTCTTCAACCAGTGCGTCCTGCCCGTCATGACATACGGTGCTGAAACGAGGACACTGACGGTCGGCCTGGTCCAAAAATTCAAGGTCGCTCAGCGCGCTATGGAGCGAGCTATGCTCGGAGTCTCTTTGAAGGATAAAATCGGGAATGAAATTATCCGGAAATGAACCGGAGTTACCAACTTACCAATATCTAGCTTGCAGAGTAAGCAAACTGAAGTGGCAGTGGGTTGGCCATGTCTGTCGAAGGACCGATGGCCGTTGGAGCAGACGAGTCCTGAAATGGAGACCGCGTATCGGCAAGCGTAGTGTAGGACGTCGCCCAGCTAGATGGACGGACGACCTAAAGAAGGTGGCTGGTGTAGACTGGATGCGAAAGGTGGAGGACAGGGTGCTGTGGCGCAGTCTGGGAGAGGCCTATGTATGATTGCGATAGGCTGAGCTAACGACCAGCAGTAGGTGATGTCGGTCTGTGGGAGATGAAGATGAAAGTAACTATACTGAGCTTTGACCGGAGGGAGCTACTAAACTCATTGACATGCATTAAGGTCCATGTAGTGTAGGTAGGATATGACATGATTCTTATTACTCAGGCATAGTGTGTTGTATTGTTTACAATACAAGGACAGTTGCCAAATACTTCTTGCTTAGTGATGCCCTAAAAATACCAATGATATAGTGTGTCGCTGTGTCGTACGATAACTAAGTATAAGTACGTATTTGGGGTATTAGGCTTATCAAAGAGGTCAATATAATTAATGCGATGCCTTGTTGATGCGGAAGAACATACAGCAGTTGTAGCTTCCTGAGATACCTTAATACCTAGTTAAAGTTTCAGTAGTAGATGTGTAAGTGTGGTTGGCTCGCAGATAAATAATAATATCGGAAGATTTAAAGAATAGATCATGGATTTATGGTCTAATATAATAGAATACTAGCATATAATCAACCTATAATGTTCCCATTGCTGGGACACAGGCCTCGTCTCTGTGAGAATTAACATAGAATGGAGGCAGCGAATTTTTAAAAAGTATTGCATGTAAAATAGAAGAAGAAATTATAGTAAGATTGTAGTTTAAATTTACACTACATAAAAATAGGTCCCTCAAACCACCTCAAGCACATTTAACTTATTTTATTTAATATTATTTATTTTTTCAACGTTTTGTTATGCATGAGAGACACAGAGCAGCAACGAAACGTCGATGAGCAATTTGCTAAACTGACAGTTATTTGACAACACAAAAATCGGAAATTCTGCATTGCATCTGCAGTACTATTTTGGTTGATTTCTAATAAAATCTAAACAAAATAGACCGAATATCGTTAATTAAAAGTATGCTGTAATTTATAAAACCGTTCATCAATCGACAGCTCCAATTCTTTAGTCAAATAAGGTGGTGAAACTGTTTTGACAAAAGTTCGTTTCTATGTATTTTATTTTTATTAATTATGCTGTAATATTGCAGTACATGACAATAAGAAGTAAGGATGTCGGATAAGCTGTTAACGCTGGGCCAGCGTGTGATGGTAGTTGGCAAGGATGTGAAAGGATCCGTCGCATACGTGGGATACCCTACGTTTGCCACGGGCAAATGGATCGGCGTGATCCTGGACGAACCAAAGGGAAAGAACAATGGTACTGTCAGGGGACATGCTTATTTTACGGTAAGGTTCCATTTCCTAAGTATTTTGAGACATTTTAGGTAATGATATTCCCTCCTGGAGATACCTTCACTTTCTGAACTTAATTGTGGTTACAAATATCATGTTAACTTGTATATTTGGTTGATGTTATTTCACAATCACAATAGCAAGCAAAACATGTATCTACAGACTAGCTGCGACCTGCAGTTTCAACGTCATAAGTCTCGATTCTGTGGGAATATCGGGTAAAAAAATAGCCTATATCTTAATCCAGGGTGTCAGCTACCTCCATACCAAATTTTATCAAAATTGGTGCAGCTGTTTGTGCGTGAAGAAGTTACAAACACACAAACTTTCGCCTTTATAATATTAGTGTTATTAACTAATCAGGGGACTTAATTAGGCTTCAAGAGTGCTGAAGTAAGTTTTTTATCAACAAAGTCATAGTTGACAGCATACAGTCATCAGTGCCGGATTAATACTACTTGATGCTCTAAGTAATCCACGTCTGTGAAGACAAGTAAGCAAATCATTCAGGCTCTCGACAGCTTGAATGATTTTGGGGGTCATGATCCCCATGAACCCCACTGGGACCGCGCCTACCTTATGGTGCCCCCCGAGACGTGATGCCCTAAGCAATTGCTTAATTTGCTTAGGGGTTAATCCGGCACTGACGGTCATCAGACAGGGTTCAGCAGGGTCCAACTGCCCAGTGAGCAGAGCCTCAGCCTCATAAGTGACAACAAATCGGCCAGACTCACACTTTGCCAAGTAACACTGTATGTCACACACCCTAATATTATTTGATAAGTAAGGGGCTGTTCATTTATTACGTAAGACAATTTTGACCACTTTCTCACTCCTACGTAAGAAAAGATAAAACCCCATCCCCCCTTTTCTTCTTCTTCTTCTTCTTAGCGTGTCGATGGCAATCTAAATGTACTCGGCCCAGAATTCGGCCACTTGTTTGGCGCCATCACTAGCGTCCATCAGTTCCTGTAACGTGCAGCTGACAGGACACGCAGGGCACGATATTAAGTGTCCCATCGTTTGTGGAACAGCACCACATTTACACTCCAAGGCGGAGTCGTCTATAAATTTCCACCTGAACAGGTTTTCCTTGCTTTGGCCAACCTGGGTCCGGAGTCTGTTTAAAGACTTCCAGTTTACCCAAGGTAACTCATGTCCAGGTGGGAGGTCCTCAGTGGGTGGAACGAACGGTTTGGGTAAGGAAGCACTGTCTCGCCACAGCCTCAGTCTTTCTTGTGGTAGTTCGCCAGTGAGTGGGACGACACACTTTAAGAAGCTATTTCGGCTTTTCAGCCTTTGTGGCACAAGGGTGTTGTCGTGCAAAGGGTGTCGTGTGTCTGAGACCATTTTGGCCCTTTCGTTGGAGCTTGCCACCGCTCTGCGAACCACTGGTGGCGCTATTCCTGCTAGCGGATACAGCATTTGTACCGGGGTCGGTTTTTAATCCCCCCTTTTTAATCTTACATAAGATCAGTATCTACCAAAATTGCAAAGAAAATTTACAAAACTTATAATTTTTGTTAACATTTTTGTGATCTTACGTAAGAACAGTCTAGACCTCTCCCACCCCCACGTAAGAAAAAATAAGACTTATTTGGACCCCCGCCAAATCTTCTTACGTAAAACAACAACAGCCCCTAATGGATGATCACCCATCCACGAACCAACCGCGGCAAGTGTGGCTTAGCCGTCGATCAACACGTGTAGCTGTTATCATTTAGTTACGAGCCCTTCCTGCTGTACAACCATCAAACACTATTAAAATTGTATTTCAATGTTTGTCATAAACGGGCCTGTGGCTAAATAATAACAGCCGCACAGGTCGATCTATCAGGTTAAGCTACGCTTGCCGCGGTTGGTCTGTGGATGGGTGACCATCTTTACACGCCGAGACCCCTCCGTGCCTCGGAAAGCACGTTAAACCGTTGGTCCCGGCTGTCATTCGCGGATCTTTGACAGTCGTTACGGGTGGTCTGAATCCCGAAAATCTGACAACCTGTCTTACTAAGGGGTATTGTATTACCCAGTAAGTGGGTTGTGGAGGTCAGATAAATACTGGTATTCAGCTGTATCGGATTAGACTGGAAGCCGACCCCAACATAGTTGGGAAAAGGCTAGGCAGACGAAGATCATGGCATGTTTGTCATAACAGTCTTCATAAGTATTGAACACAGCACAAATTATTTATTTACTACACTGAACACACAAACGTAACAACACAATTTCTCTAACTGACTGAAGTTGCATTACCTAAATTACCTAATCCATATACTAACGTATACTTAACATAATAAAGCTGTAGTTTGTTTGTTTGTTTGAACGCTCTAATCTATGGAACTACCAGTCAGATCTGAAAATGTATTTGATAGCCTATTTCTTGAGGATACATACATACACGAAGATTTTTTATCACCATCCAAATTTTGATATTGAACTATTGAGGTAATAGAAACGTTATGAAACCTTTATGGAGAAGAAACAAATGAAGAATAGACATTTTTTTAATAAATAATTAAACACGGCAATTTATAGTTCGTTTTTTAATCCCAGAGACTAATCTGACAAGTGTTATGTCAAACTTCTATACTAAAAAAAAAACGAAAACACAAAAGACTTAAATGTCAGATTAGTCTCTGGGATTAAAAAACGAACTATAAATAGCCGTTTTTAATTATTTATTTAAAAAATGTCTATTCTTTATTTGTTTCTTCTCCATAAAGGTTTCATAACGTTTCTATTACCCCAATAGTTCAATATGCTTACCTGGAGGGAAAAAAAAACAAAAAAATCCTTGTTGTTTTCGACTTATATTTTGGTGAATAACTCCGAAACCTGACGCTTTAGGATATTATGTTATATAACATTTTTTGTTTGTATAAGCGTCCTCTATCTAAATATATAACTTTTGTTGTGCACCGCGATTCTGAATAAAATCAAAATGGCGGCCGACCTTAGGGCCACCCTCCATACAAAAATCTTCTAACCCCTTTATCGAAATCGGACAAGCGGTTTTTGAAAAATCAACAAAAATCTAAAAATTTATCTGCATTGTCCACATTAACGATTTTTTTGTTTACTTTTTTGTGGGGTAGGTACAACTAAAAAGTGAAAAATAAAAACTTTTTTACAAAAAAAAACAACCGACTTCAAAAAAAACACTACAAAGTGATAAATAACTTTAATTTCGGAAGTCGGTGTCAAAAAAGGAAAATGCGAAACCAACGACACCGACTTCCGAAATTAAAGTTATTTATCACTTTGTAGTGTTTTTTTTGAAGTCGGTTGTTTTTTTTTTGTAAAAAAGTTTTCAACAATTATCTTCATCTGTTCTTTTATTATTCGATAAATTAATAAACGAGAATAATAATGTAATAATTGTTTTTATTATATTATTATATAGTTAATGAAATATGGGGTTAAGAATAAAAATGTTTTATAAGTGATTACAAAATGTTTATTCGTTATAATTTTATAAAGAATAAATAAACTTCTAGTTTAGGACTTATTGTGGTTATAGCTTGAGTATTCATTTTCATTACGAAAAGAAGATTGAAACTAAACCTCAAAATAATCCTTATTACGAATATGCTACACTATAATTTTATTATTACTAGGTATAATCAATTTATAATTTAATACTTAGTATGATCCCCATTATTATCAATACAATCTTGTAAACGCTGGCGCATGGGCCCTACAACATTGCTACATAGGTTTTTGAGCTGGTTTTCGTTTGCACGGCGAACGGTTCGTAAAGACGTGTTGAATAATTCGGCAAAATATCTTGTTGGTATATAACCACTTGTTTCATATTCACTGACCAGCTGGGGCACTCCACGTAGCAAGGCTACCCTCTTCCTTATTTAGTGACCCTCCGAGTCACAGTAGGTAATTTCTCTAAAACAAAAAAAGAGTACTGTTAGTCTACTAGCAAAATACGAATACTACTTATTTAGAAACAAAATTATAATGAAAATAGAAATGTTACATATAAGGATAATATAATGTTATAGGTATTCATCATTTAAAATCTAGGACTTCGAAATTATAATTTTTTCTTCTATTTAGACCTTATAATACGTTTAAAAAAAATAACTACAAGGATCAGCAGTTCTATTTTAATAAAATAAATGTTTGAAAAAATAATTAAATCATATTCATAATACTCACATTCAGTTCGGTTTCATAAGATATTTGTGTTATATTAAATCCACTTTTACGCAGCGCAATCACATTCGCTTTTATTTCAATATTCTGCATTTTAAAAGGAACTACAACACGGCTAATAAATAGAACACACGTCGCTAACCCACAATTATTATTAACAACCAACAAACAACGTTCTATTTAATCGCGGTGAATGACTCGTAACTTAACTGTGTCTACCTTATTAGTAATTTATTTATTTATTAGATATCTGTGGGTATAATCATAAAGTTTTACGAATTAAGCGCACAAGACGAACATGACAAGGAAATATATTATTATAGTCATAAGCGTCATTATTCGAAGTAATTATTTAAAAAAAACATTTAAAAAACTATCACCGCGCGTGAGATTCGAACCCGGCTTGCTACGCAGGACGCGCTTACCCAAATACGATAACCGCTAAGCAATCATGCCATATACCGTATTGGTTGAATTAATGAAATACAATCAGTTGCAAATGAATGTGAGTGTGTGTGTCTACAGTAGAGAAATGACTAATTAAAAGAAGGTCGTAAGTAAAACCAAAGTGTCAATCTATTGCTTTGTGAAATTGCTACTCCACTTATTCCCGTGGCACGCCCCGGGCAGGGCCTGGTCTAATATAAATCATCCCTTATTCTGATTTATAAGCTATATTACCGTAAAGTTTCATCAAAATCCGTTCAGTAGTTCTTGCGTGAAAGGATAACAAACATATTTATCCATATATCCTCACAAATTTTCGCGTTTATATTATTAGTAGGATTAATTTTATTAATAGTAGGAATCAGATTTATTTTATTTATTTATTTTAGGATCTCCAACAAAAGATATACACAAAACATTATGTGATTAATGGACGACAAAGTATTTGGTAGGTGTACTCTTTCAATTACAGGAGACCACAGCATGCACAATAAAATGAACAACTAAGCTAACAAATTAAATCCCTAATACATAATAAAAGAAAACATTTTGACAGTAGAACATTAAATACACAATAAATTCTGTAAAAAATTGAAACATAGAAGAATAAAATACCTAACATTAACATAAAAAAAGAAGAACAAAAAGCATTCACAATAAATTACTATTTTAAATTAAACGGTGGGTGAAACCGCGGGGCACAGCCTAGTAAGCAATAACTTGAAACATTTCATACATCCTGGCCATCAAGGTCTATGTTGAAATAATGCTTAAACTGTAACCATTTCTTTCAGTGCAGTACGAAACTTCAAACAACTTCGTTAGTTTGATTCTCATATTTTTGTTAAACAAAAAATTTGCTGACATCATGCACTTTTCATCCTTTAAAAGTCTTGTATTATTAAAAAAAACTGAAATATTGCTTTTATTGAACAAACAGTAATTTGCCCAGCCCTGTTCCTAACTATATTGGGGTCAGCTTCCAGTCTAACCAGATACAGCTGAATACCTGTATTCTTATTTACAAACAAAACAACAGTATAAAACATGTATTCACGCAAAAGAAATAAACGGTGAGTTGAAACATCTTTTCCATAATATTTTCAGTGTGAAGAGAATTACGGAGTATTCGTACGTCAGACTCAGATCCAGTTGTTGGATCCTGAGGATAATCCGATGGAGACATCTATTACTACACCTTCCGAGGAGCCTCGGACCACTGCGACGAATAGACGGCTTAGCAGGTATGGAATTAAAGTAAATGCTTTGAGTGCCGTGTGTGATGAAAATGTATTGATGACCTAAAGCTAACAAAACTTAATCTTATTATAAAGGCTACAATGATTGTTGCAAATACAATAAAAGATAAACTCATGGGATAATTCAGGTTTTGCAAGATGTGTCGACTGATGTTAACATGTTTGGTATTCATATCTAAATAAATGAGGCTTAAATGCATCCTCATAGCTTGAGAAATTATTATTTTCTTACATTTGTAAGTTGTAATGAAATACTATGCTTATTATTTACCTATGTATAAGTCATGTTTAATGGATAAGTATGTCAGAGCGTGTCGGAAATATGTCATTCGTTTAACTGGTCGGGACGCGAACGCCATCTGGTGGCACTGACAGAGTCTAGCCTGAGTTCGTGGAAGTCGACGAGAGCGCGACAGAACGATGTGGAGAGGACTTGGACATTGGACATCGTACGGACAACATGTGCTCAGAAACTGTCCCGCGTTCCGTATCTGGTTGTGTCGTGTACCTACAATGTGTGATTCGCTAGTGTGACTAACTTGTTCGCAAATTATAATCTTATTTGAACTGCGAACAGTTTTTCTATTGCGCAATAACAAACACTACCCATAGTACGCCCACAGTAATTAAAATATGGCTGATGATAACGAGACACGCGTGCTGTCTCTGTCATTAAACGAATTACTTATTTCCGACAAGCTCCGACAAGTATATGCATGGGTAAATAAATAGTCGATCAGCTGTCTACACATCTTGTAAGTGGGTACCTATTCTAAATTCACTATTTTTTATAGCAAATAGTAAGGTGTGTGAAATAATTGGGTTATAAGCATGAGATTTACAACTAGAAATAGATATTACTAATTAAAAAAGCAACATTTAATAATTATAGATAAAGTATGTGTTTAGTCTTGTATTTTTTTTTGTATTAACGAAGTTGTTTTGTGTAAAAATATATTTTCTACCAATAATTTTTAAGTTCTTCGCTGGCAACACCGACAAGCCCAGACGGCGCCCGCAAACAAATTAAAGGGTATAGAAACACAGTATACATATTATGCTACAGGATGCAAGTAATAACAATTTTGTATTGTAATGCCAGACACACAATGTATTTACTAATAAAAACGCTGGTGTTGCTAGTAAGATACAACATATTAATACCATTTTAATTTTTTACTAAAATATATTGAGGACAGTGCTAGGCGAATTAGATTTGTTTACAAAAAATGTTGCTAGGTGAAAATAAAGTTTTCTGGTAAAGGTTATATGCACTTTTTGTAATTACATTATGTAAAAACAGGGCATGAAACAATCTTTAGAAGAAATGGGGGTAATTTAGTAGTGTTTTCAGTGGTAGAAATTTGTAGAAAGTGTTTTTTAGTCTTGTAACACCGATTTTTCTTTTTGAGTAAATGTGACAAATTAGTTATTACTTACTAATATTTTCCATCACGTTTGCTACTTTCATTATGTTTGGGGAACTGATAATATGTAATGTTTTCATTTATTTGTTTTGTTCATTATGGCCCACTGCTGGGCATCTTTATTCAGGTTAGACAATATATGTAGAAATTGAGATATGTAAAGAATTTGTTGTATTTTTTTAAGCTCTATCAAAAACATCATGAATAATTTAAATGTGCGGTAAAATATACAGGTGTTGATAAAGTTACCTGTAATTAATTATTTGAACACCCGGTATACAGGATGTTTTTTTTTAACATGTATCACTAGTATATCGGTAGCTATTAAAGTAATTTTAAATTATTTTGTATCAGTTCTCTAAAAACATTAAAATATTCAGGGCGTGTTCAGGTGCATGGCGAATTTGTATTTAAGAAGCCATTAATAACGTTAATTATGTCGTACGCGAATAATAACATTCAATATTTAAAAAACTGCCTCGAGCCTGCCTCGTTGGTCTCGTGGCTGCAAGCCCGCGTGAGGTCCTGGGTTCGAGTTCCAGGCAGTGGCGTGCATTGGTTTTCAGAATAGGTAGGCACTAGGCCGGGTCTAGTCTAGGCAAACGCGGTCACTAATCAGAAAAAAAAAGTGAGGTCAAAAGCGTGGATATTTGAGTAGGCATGCCTACTTAAGGGTGATAAATTGCGAAGGTCGAACGTCATGGTATTACGCGCGAGACGTACGCCTTTTTAATTTTGTCGTATTAACTGTAACGAGTAAAGACCAATGACAATGTGCGAATAGTACGGGAGCCGAGTAGGCCGTCCGGCGACTGCCTACTGCCGCGCGTGTTTGTATGAAGATTTTGTTTTTTGTTAGGTATGATAATTTAGTGAGTTTCTTAATGGGGCACACACACTAAAATGTAATTGACAGGCTTATGTTGATATATCGAGGTAGGCACTGCTTATTTGCCTATATGCAATGCACGCCACTGGACTGAGATCAGACTGTGAACGTTTTTATAATTAAGAGAATTGGGACTCTGATCATTATCGGTCCGATTTAGTCCTGTCGGAAGAAATCGCTCTTACAATAAAATTTGGAATGGAAAAATAAATACATAACTTTTTTTTTATTCTCATCTGAACGCGCCCTAACAAAGGGTGCCTAAACTGATAGTGTGTTTCTTTCCCCGCTAGTATAACAGTGGCGCAGAGGTCTAGGCCTACCACGTGAGTATAGATTTAGCACAACGTAGCGCACTGTAGCATAACTTAGCACAACGTAGCGAAATGTAGCACCCTGTAAATGCTTTTGCACTGTGTTTTTGTTGAAGCGGTGAAGTGGTTCATGTTACCTTTAAGGCTAGTTTCTAAGTGACCCAGTTGACATCTAAGGACTGCTTCCACCACAAATCACTAACGTCCTTACTAATAATCGTATTATATCAGATGAATAGTTACACACCAATTTCACTCTTTCAGTTGTCAGTAATTTGCCCTTCGAAAGAAGGAGACAAAGCGTTGTGTAACTATACAGACGCTATACAACGTTTATTAGTAAGGGGGTTAAAGGTTTTTAGCGCTAAACATATTTACGACATTATTATGTTCTTGTCATTTCTAAATGTCTAATTATTTAATCACCACTGCTCTTAAAACGGTGAAGGAAAACATCGTGAGGAAACCAGCATGTCCTAGAACCAAAAATTCAAAGACATGTGACATCTACCAATCCGCACTGGGCCCGCGTGATAGATTACGGCCCACTCCTTCTCAAAGAGAAGAGGCCTGTGTATCTGCAGTGGAAACATTATAGGCTGATTATGCATTATGCATCTTTGCTACACGTGGAAACTTGTAATTGGCTTTATTTTGTTTGATCTATTACATACTGTATCTGTTTAGCTGTAAGTTTTCCTAAAAATAAAATAAATAAATCTCTAAATGAGTGACAGGAATATGGCAGAGCTAAGTTTTTAATATGTTTAGCGTTAAACGTGTTTAGCCGTGATTTGGAAATCCAGTCTACATGGATGTCCTGCTATTAAGCTTCAAATCTTGTTTATGCCTGTTGTCCCGCTTGCCTATTGTCTTTCATATAATCTATGGTCAAACTGTCTTCTTCTTTTTTGCAGCTTTAAATTGCGTATGCTCGAATATACTGCGTCCTTTTTGCATTGGATTTTAGTGGCGTCACTTACCTAAAGTCCTGCCTTAAATGTGATTTTCATTCAGTCGAAGCTTTGTTCCAGGCCCTCATTTTTTTACCTGTCTAAATACACACCAATCATTTCTTAGCCGGCCAAAATTGCAGGCCGTATTTACCATACATATCGAGACCTCTCCGAGCCTCGGAAAGCACGATAAAACGTTGCTCCCGCCTCTCATTTGTAGTTTTTTGACAGTTGTTACGGATCGTCACAAGCTGAAAAGTCTGCCAAACAGTCTTACCATGGGGTATCATAATATTACCCAGTTATTGAGTTGTGGAGGTCAGATAGACAGTAGCTCCATGTAAATTCTGGTATTCAGCTGCATCCGATTAGACTGGAAACTGACCCCAACATAGTTGGGAATAGGTTAGGCTGATGATGAGGATCATTTGTTTGGAATCTCAATCAATCAATCTACTCAGCCTATTGCAGTCCACTGCTGGACATGGGCCTCTCCCAGTCTACGCCACAACACCCTGTCCTCCGCCTTCCGCATCCAGTCCGTTCCAGCCACTTGGTCGTCCGTCCATCTAGCTGGGTAGCGTCCCACACTACGCTTGCCGATACGTGGTCCCCACTCAAGGAATCGTCTGCTCCACCGGCCATCGGTCCTTCGACAAACATGGCCAGCCCACTGCCACTTCAGTTTGCTTACTCTGCAAGCTATGTCGGTAACTCTGGTTCTTTTCCGGACAATTTCATTCCTGATTTTATCCTTCAAAAAGACTCCGAGCATAGCTCGCGCCATAGCGTGCTGAGCGACCGTGTTCGGAATCTAATCTGATTCAATCTTAAAAATGTTGTAGAATTTTATAAAATTTTTGACATTGACTATCCAATTTCTGAGCAAAGGCTTTCCTCCATTTCCTGCGCTATTCCATTTTTGTCTCTGCTGCGGGCTTAGGAGAGAAGATGATCTCTTTCTCTCTCTCTCTTTTTGAGGCCTCCATAGCATCCATTACTTCCATGTAGAAGGAAGCCACGGCGTTATATTGCTTGATCCTGTTCTGTCCTATTGTATGTTCTTGTGTAGAATCTGAGCTTCTTTTCATAAGTAACATGAACCGCTTACTTTTATTTACACTACGTGTTTCTTCCAAAATCATTTTACCTCAGGTATATGAAAGCCCTACTAGCGGCAGTTGTAATTTGTCATGTTAGCTGTTGCGATTTGTTGATAGAAATAACAATAGCCAATCGAATCAGTTGTCATGAGATTATAATATAGCCAAAGTCGGTAAAGTTGGTTTACGGACGATAATTTTACATGATAACGTCATAAGAAAACATCAGATAGATGCGTCACAAGCTGAACGCTTAGGCCGATCGTGCCTCTCTATCGCTTGTTCCGCGCTCTCGCTTGCACGCTCGGCTCAGGCGGAACGTGACGATGAGTCATGCTTTTTCGTGCGTGCAGCCGGCGTTCATCGATGTATAAGACGTTATCACGACAAAATCTCACCTTGAAAACTTAGATGAAGTGAGCTTGCAGTGAGCTGTCAACAGTGTCAATCAGCACGCCTAGCATGACCACCGTAGAAACGGAAGAAACGAAAGACAAATGACAGATTATACTGTCCAAATTCACAGTGGTCTTTATTGTCATTCAAATAAGGTTGCAGTTGGGTTGCAGATCACAATGATTTTGACAGACTTGTCAGTTACAAGTCTGTCAAAATCATTGTGATCTTTATTCTCGGTACAATAAGGTCGCTGTTAGGTTTCTGCTGTCAGATAAAAAAATAAAAAAAACTGAACGGACTGTTCAAAGATTGTTATGGCAAGATGTCCAAAAAAGTGAGAGTGAACAGGTTTCATCTGGGTAAGGTCACTCCATCGTCGATTTTGTCTCTGTCACCTCTGACCTAGAATAGAACCAAGAGCAATCCCATTTCAAATAAAAAAAATGAACGGATATGTCACTGTGTATATAAAACATATATCTCTATTATTAGTAGGAGGGGCTTGTGGCTAAGAAATAACAGTCGCACAGTTCGATCGATCAGGTTAAGCTACGCTTGCCGCGGTTGGTCCTTGGATGGGTGACCATATTCACATACCAAGACCCTTCCGTGCCTCGGAAACCACGTTACGTTAAGCCGTTGGTCCCGGCTGCCATTCGTAGATCTTTGACAGTCGTTACGGGTCTTCAGAAGCCCGAAAGCCTTACAACCAGTCTTATCAAGAAGTAGGCCGAAAAGTAAGTCGCTCCATGTAAAATACTGGTATTCAGCTGCATCCGGTTAGACTGGAAGCGACCCTAGCATAGTTGGGAAAGGCTAGGCAGATGATGATGTCTATTATTCGTACAGAAAGTAGTGATCATGGTACGCGTACTGGTGGAATGAAAGCTCGTTTCAAGGTCGCTCCATCTAAGTTCAAACGGTGCGATTTTTACAGAACAGGTCGGCTGATTATTAAAAGGCTTTTATAAACCTGGGGTAATCATTTCGAAAGAAAGTGATAATTTGAATATCATCTGTGTTTTAACCGTAGTGTAGTATTTGTCTTAAAAAAAGGCTGCATTGTATATGACAAAAATGTCGCCTCAATTTCAGTAAAAAATACAAAAAATAAATTACGAAACATTTTGAAAAGGCATAAACACCCCTTCTGTTTTTCTGTATTTACTGTGAACTAAAAGAGTCGAGGCATACAATAAAAGCATGCCTCGATTTGAGTAACTTTTTAATGGGATGTAGATAGTTGCAACTTGCATGAGATCTTAAATATTGTAAGTTAACTAAATAATTATTCATATTATGAATGCTATACTCATTATTTGTGTATGTAATATTCCTTTTTTTTTATAAAATACTTGTTCAATGGCTGGAGTATCCATTGTAAATATTCTTTTGTATAAATGACAATTTATTGAATGTATTATTCTATATATATTGTTATAATTGTACTGTCCTAAGGTGAAGTGATGTGTTGTTAGTATTTCTTGTCAACCATTTGGTTTGAAACTAATTTTATCACTTTATTTCTTAACACGAGGCAGAATGTAAAAGTAATCCCTCGTGGAAAGTAATAATTAATTACTGATAAATGAAATGATGTATCTATACGTCTAAAGATGTATCTAAAGCCTCTTTTAATGACTTCATATGTCAAAATTTATAACTTCCCACGAGGCATAACTTTGAACTCTGCCTTTATTCAATCCCTTTGTTTTAAGTCCATCACTTTTCCTTAAAAAACAATAAAAATGTTTAACAAAAGTGTGCGAACTAACTCTGGTGGTTGCAAAGGGTGCGTCGGAAGGCGTCGCCCGCGCAGACCAAAGCGGGCACTCTGTCCATGTCGAGGTAATGATACGTGTAACATAGTACGCGGTGATTTGTTTATTTATTCGCCTTTTTTTTTGAATAAATAAATAAATGACGACCATTGTTTGTGGAGGAGACTGTTTGTTTGTGACTCGAAATGAGGCGTTAACTCTAGGCGAGGCATAAAGCTTGGAGTGTAAGAAATTGGCATTATCGACGTAAAAAGAGAAGCTTTATTATGTTTTGTTAATAGGGGAATATGCATGTATTTTTTAATATATTTTTATTTGATCGTTTACATCACCATGTAATAGTAAAAAAATATTCAACGCCAAAAGAGTAATTAAAAGTACTTGAAAAAAAGTTAAAAATAGCTAACCGACACGGGCACCTTAAACGCCCTTCATTTTGACGCGCTTGGTGTGAGGTCATAGTTCATAACATTGACAACGGAGTGAATCACGAACACTCCTCTAAAACACATTAAGATTTATTGTTGTCATAGACTTTTACATCACATTCGCTCTGACTAATGGCGTCGCTTTTTAAATAAATGAATTTTCCACAGTTTTTTTCCACTTTAAAAAAATAAAGTTCTTGCTCAAAAATAAATTATATTATAATCAAAAATATTGATTGATGGTGGCATTATTTTGAAGTAATACAGCTTATTAAAAATATATATATATGGCCCTTATTTGAATCACATGTATCATCATCATCATAATCATTTCAGCCGAAACACGTCCACTGCTGGACATAGGCCTCCCCCAAGCACCTCCACCTCGACCAGTTTTGTGCTTCTCGCATGTAACGAGTTCCTCGAACCACATGTATATTCCCTATTAATTCCTCAAGTTTTTTTTTTTTCTAAAAACACTGGTTATTTCTTGCACTTACAGCTAATTATCAACTATTTAAAATTCATCACATTTCACAAACAGCCTCCTTTAAAACCACCATAGACTATCAACATTTGTTGCCTGGTTGTAAGGTATATTATGGACCAAAGACAAAACAGCTCAACAGTAACTGTTGAGCTCAACTTAACTGTTATGTTGAACTGTTGTAGCTTAAAAATATCGAATAAAATTAAGTATATTCGGACCAATGCAGACGGATAGGTTTTTGCATTGATACAATACTCTAAGAGCATATTAATAAATAAAATAACTAATAATATTAATAACATATTCATAATGGACTCTTGCAATTATAGAGGTATGAGGAACAGGGTGTAAAGTTCACTAATACTCCACAGAAAAGGGAGGATCCTCCGACCAGACGGGTGTTGTGTCTGGCGGGCAACTGCCCCATGATTCATGTCGGGCCGTTGTATCTATGCTAGTTGCGCGGTAAACTCTACTTGCGAGATGCAGGATTTTTCGTGTCGTCAGTATGACGCGTTGTTCGCATGTGGCGTTTTAGATACCGCTACACAAGCTTTGTACCGATAATCGTTACAGTATATGGCATAATAGCGGAGAGCCTTGACCAACACTTCAAGAGGCTTTCATTGCGCGTCTGGGTCGAGGGCTAGATTCTGAAAGCAGTACTCCTGGACACCGCACGCATAGTGAGGAGGTTCCTCTTTTTAGAGCCCTGACCACTAGGGCAGCTTGGACTCTGTTCCTGATAAGCCACAATTTTTTTTTAATTTTAAATGTTTTCTTATAAAAAAAATATTTAGACATGTACTTAATTAATATGTATGTAAATGTAATAAAGGATAATAAATAAATAAGAATTACATGTGGGTTTGTCCAAACTACGTAACTATGTCCATTTTGAACTTAACAGTAAAGTTAACATGAATTGTTATTAATTGAAAAGCAAAGTTAAAATGGCTGTGGGTTTTTTTTAATATTATCTGTATTTTTTTCTCTACAAAAAATATCCTTCAGCATGGTCCTTACACAAATTCTACAAATATTTTTTTTTTATTAATTTTAAGTGCCACAATATTTATTTTTAAGTTTTTTCTGTTATTTTGATTAACAGCATGCTGTATTTAAAAAATAATTATAGTTTATAACGAAAAAATGGTTTTATTAAGGTAGAGTTTGTGTTGCATTTAAATTGTTATACAGAGTGTTTCCAGTTACAAGTGGTCAATATACAGGATGTATTTTTCACAAATAGGTTTTTTTTAAACAGGAGTACTTTTCATTCAAAATCCTGTAATGGTTAAATATGTTGTATTTAAAGGCAGATAGTTTATCAATGGCTACTAATACCAGAGACACCTTGTATATTTCATTTATTTAAAATAATTGTTATTTAATTTTAAGCTCACCGCTTAGTTTCATGCCGCACATATTATTTTTATTACTTTACTTCATAATTTATTTGTTCTTTTTATTTGTAAGCGTATTTTATGTTCTGTGACTAAACGTCTGTTTGTGAAATCCTGTATTTCTGATTTTCTGTTTACTGACCGAATACTACCTTGTGAAGTTTTACCTTTTAACCGCTTACAAATATTTTCGTGTCTATTCCGCCCGGGTCGTATTGTTACATAAATGTACAGGCGCCAGCACACCAAGCAACTACAATCTGTCAAATTTCTTTAATAGATTTTCAACTTTATCGCTAAAGCATAAGGTTTAATGTTGGTTGGCAAAATTTGACAGTTTCGTGTAGCTTGATGTGCTGGCGTCTTTACATTGTGTTGTTTTGATGTTTGAAATGATCACTCTGAAAGTTTAAACGAAACAAAAAAAAAATAAAATTATCGCGATCTAATGCATTCTGGTAAAAAAAAAACAAGTTTATATTCGGTCGGTTCGCTATTTATGTTATATTATGGTGAATGTGTAGTTGGTTATAATTATGTCATGTTTAAAGACTTGTTTTCGACGACACCTATAATGGAGAACGACAAACTGACGACTAGTGAATATGTTTTTAGACCAGATATAGGGTAGTAGAAAATACCAAGGAGTATTTCGCAGAGTATTAATCGATACCTCTGGGCTCAAAGGGCGTATAGCACATTTTTTACATTTTCTATAAATTTTACTTAGTTTTTGATTCTCTATCGATCTGTATAATCCACGTGGCGAAATTCGCAAAAAAATGTCGAATACAACCTCATAATCTTCGTTACGTAAACAACTTATTTGATCTATAGAAAATCAAAAAGTGAGTGAGGATAGTAAAAAAATTCAATATGCCCAAAATGTGCTTACGCACTTTGAGCCCTGAGGTATCGTTTGTATGAACTTTCACGGCTAGAGCAAAAATTAAAAGGCGGCCTGTACAGCCTCGTTATTTTTGCGACAGCGGAAAAAATATCGCTTTTATCTCAAATGTCTAGCTCGGTCTTTATTTTGTTTGTCGTCCAAGACAAGTCTAAGTATAAATTTCCAGCTTAAAGTATACGTGAAATATTATGAGTAAATCGAAATAAACTGTCCGCTTGTCAATCTGTCTCGCTTAGAACCTAAGCTCAGTACAAAATGGCTGACAATTCACATTTCGACGTACAGTAAAGTGGTAGAGCTTCCCAGTTCTTGAACGAAAATCATTGACGCGTCCAAATTAGACGCAACTCAAGTGATGCGCACACCCACAGCACACACACACACTGCATAGAACACAACACACACCCACAGCACACACCTACAGCACACACCCACAGCACACACCTACAGCACCCACCCACAACATTACACACCCACAGCACACACCCACAGCACATATCCAAAGCACACACCCACAGCAGTTTACGCGCGCCGTCGTAATTTGTAACGTTAATTCTGTGCCTCCTGTGATAAGTGATACAAGTCAAAAAACGTCATTTTACAGGACAGCAAAAACAAAATCCCTAAAACAGCCAAAATCCCTATAGTTGTATCACTTTGCACAAAATTATCTCCGAAACTATAGCAGATAGAAGAACGTGAGTTAGACCAAAAAAGACGTATTTTTTTTTTGATAATGCTCATGTGAAAATCACAAAAAGGGTACAACTCGAGTTATATCACTTATCACAGGAGGCACAGAATTTTGCCAGGATTTTAGTTTTTCCTATATCAATGAGCTTGCTAAAGAGTACTCGGAATCGTTATGAAATTGATGGCATTTTGTGTGAGCTTCGCTTTGTATATCGCATGAAAAACCGCTGAGTTGAAACGAGTCTGAAATGTTTGACAGAAATAGGTGAATATAAAAATATAATAGTAGATACATATAAATATTCGAATCTATTATTAACGATATTGCGAGTTGGTTTCAAATTGTTTATAAAACAATTTTTAAGGTGAATGCGCAGTTGTAGCCCGCGAATTTCAATGTTTCTTAGGTTTTTTGCAATTTTCGGGTCAGTGTCAGGTTGGATCTTGATCAAAATATGATTCGCGACTATAACAGGTACGTATTTACAGAATTATAATCATTAGAGTCATTAATACGTCTTTCTATTATTTATGGAAAAGTGCTTAAGGAACAAATCTTAACATAAAGAGATATATTAATGATTCTAATGACTATAATTCTGTAAATACATATCTATTATAGTCGCGAATCATATTTTGATCAAGATACAACCTGACACTGACCTGTAAATTGCAAAAACGTAAGAAAATTTGAATGTTGCAGTCTACCACTGCGCATTCACCTTAAAGAGTTTGAATTAACAGCATTCGTGTTATTTATTAAACACGAAGTTTTTATTTTATTCTGAACTAGTGAACCTGGAGTACGATTCTAAGACATCATTGTGATATTATGGTCTATGCTAAATAATTTTCATAGTTCCCGGGTTCTGTAACTCAATCGTAAATGAAGCGCTCATCGCGGGTGCGTTTCCCTATCACAGCATTTTAAAATCAACATCAAATTATCGCTGTAATAGATTGGAAAGACTGTACTATACGCAAAAGTGTCAAAAAAAATCCGACTACCATGCAAAAGCGTACCCTCACGTATCCGCGCCAGGGTACATTTTTGCTAGACACACATTATAAATAGAAAATTTTATCTTCAAAATTAGTACGAGGACTGTCAGACTATCAGGTCGGTTCAACTCGGCCCCCACCAGACTAGCGCCCTTAAGATTTGAGGACGGTTCCAGCTCGCGCACCTCCTTGGCCAGCAGTCGGCAGTCACTGACGTCATATGCCTCGCCGACGACGGAAAGGGCTGTGTCGCCTGAGCAGGGGAAGAGAGCGTCCTTTGTTGAGGTAGGTCGCATATTTAGGCAGCCCGTATGTAGGGCTACTCCTGAAGGGGTCGGGGTTATTTCGGGCTCGTTACGGGTCTAACGGAGAAGGTATGTGTGTCTAGTTATCATCAGCCATATTTTAATTACTGTGGGCGAACTATGGGTATAGTGTTGGTTATTGCGCAATACAGAAACGGTTTACAGTTCAAATCAGATTATAATTTCACGAACAATTTAATCACACTAGCAAATCACACACTATAGGTACATGATACAACCAGATACGGAACGCGGGACAGTTTCTGAGCACATGTTGTTCGTATGATGTCCAATCTCCAAGAGCTCCACATCGTTCTGTCGCGCTGTCGTCGACCCCCCACGTACTCAGGCTAGACTCTGTCAAGCGCCGCAAGATGGCGCTGGCGTTCCGAATAGTCAAACGAATGATCGGATACGACATATACATACTTATACATTATACACTAAAAATAAAGCTGAAGAGTATGTTTGTTTGAACGCGCTAATCTCCGGAAATACCAGTCGGATTTGAAAAATTCTTTTTGCATTTGATAGCCTAATACTTGAGGAAGGCTATAGGCTATTTAACATCACGCTAGGACCCCTAGGAGTCAAGCAAAAATAAATAAAGTCAGAAAGAACGCTAGGCGAAAAAGAAGTAATAGCGCTGACAGGCGATGCGATGCGACGGAGTGGGTTCCCCGGAGCAAGAAATTTCACGCGGACGAAGTCGCGGGCAGAAGCTAGTAATTTATATGTATAGACAACTAGCTTCCTTTCTGACTGACCGACTCCTTGACAATTCAAAAGTATCTATAATTAGGTTTATCGAAGTAAATGCTTTGAGTTTGGCTTTGAAATCTTAAAAAATTTGTCACTGTTTTCAGACCGGTTTCGTAGAGACCCTGACTCCTCAGTACACTCCCGGTCAGAGCATCACATCGCCACAGCCGGCGAGCAACAGCATGGAGGACAAGATAGCCAATATACAGGCGCAACAAGAGGTCAGTAGTCACCAAAGGGAGTATCTCTCGTGGGCAGCGGGGCAATTGCGTAACACATTATCAATCGGAATCGGATTCATTTTGACAGTTGAACAACATTCATTGCGTTATTTACATGTTGAGCAGACAAATTTTTCGAACTTATGAAGCAATGTATTAGCAATTTGCTTCAAAATGATTCAGATTTCGAATGATAGTGTGTTACGCAATTTGGGTGCAGGTCTTAGAGTTGATCATTTCATGGAGTTTTCGACCATTTCATGAAATAGTTGTGTTTCATGAAATGTCCAGCTAAAATTGACCATATCGTTTAAACGTCAACGTTATATATCCTTAACTAGCAGCGCCCCGCAGTTTCACCCGCATAAGTTTCGATTCCGTGGGAATATCGGGATAAAAACTATCCTATGTCCTTTCCCGGGACTCAAACTATCTCTATACCAAATTTCATCTAAATCAATTCAGCGGTTTAAGCGTGAAGAGGTAACAGACAGACACACTTACGCATGTATAATATTAGTATGAATTAGTATGGATATAGGGTAATCACGTCATATCCACAAATAAGGAATTATCTCTCTGAATGCATGCGTCAAATACAAGACGGATAATTTTTTGTAAAAAACAATGTAAGGACAAGATCAAGGCTTATTTGTAGCGTCGTCGGTCCACTTTGTCGGAGGCCTTCCAACGCTACGTCTTCCGGTACGCGGTCGCCACTCCAGAACCTTCGAACCGGTCGAAGTGGAGGTGCTTGGTGGAGGCCTATGTCCAGCAGTGGACATCTTTCGGCTGAATTATGAAGTACTAGCTGCGCCCAGCGGTTTCACCCGCGTAAATGTCGATGCCGTGGGAATATCGGGACAAAAAGTAGCCTATATGTTAATCCAGGGTGTCAGCTACCTCCATGCAAATTTTTATCAAAATTAGTCCCGCCGTTTGAACGTGACGAAGTAACAAACATATAAACACACAAACTTTCGCCTTTATAATATTATAAGTGTGATTTAGAGCCACTTGCCATTCTGAACAGCCGAAGCACATGTTTTTAACACCCCACAATCGTTTTTCCAGATAACAAATCTAAAATCCGAAGTGGAAGACCTTAAAGAGAAGCTAGAAACCCTCAAGGTCCGCCGCGCCGAAGACCGGGAGAAGCTGAGAGAGCTGGAGCGGTTCCGTCTGCAGCTGGACCAGGCCAACGAGTTCAAAGCCAAGATCATGGAGTCGCAGGCTCAGCTGCAGAGAGACCTGCAAAGGGCTAAACAAGAGGTAAGATCATCATTCTCCTGTCTTTAACCTAATTTATTGGCAGTCATCCCAGCGAAGGTAAGATAATGAAAAAGAAAAGAATGAAAAATACATTTATTTAGCACAGACTAAAAGATGCAATACACCAGCAGGCCAATTCTCGTAATTTAAAACGTTCAAAATCTAGTCGCAGTCTCATCTCAGCGACAAACAAATGTCAAAAACTTGTCAAAATGTATGGAAATTAGAAGTATTTTTTGACAGATTGAGACTGAGATCAGACTGTGAACGTTCTTAAAATTAGTAGAATTGCCCCTCTGATATATCAGCTTTTATTCGTGACATCGCTCCCGTCGTTTATCCCACAGGACCGTGCTTTTTTTTTGGGATAAATGGTACATTACTGCAGTGCCCAGCAAAAGAGGCATTGAAAATATAAGAACGTGTGCGCTAAAGAGAAGATTTTGTATGAAATGCGTGCATGCAGGGTCTCCGAATCTGAATTCCTGATTCGGGAACCAAATCAGGAAACCGAACGTATGCGGCCAGCCTTAAAGTGTTCTTTTGTTTTTTTTTTTTCAATAAACAACTTTCTATTTGCAAGCCAGTTCGAAATTTAAATAAAACCTTTGATAAGTTACCTCCTTGGTTGCCATGTTTCGGAGTAAACGATCGTTCCATTTTTAAATAACACGACAGATATGAGTTTACTATGTAATTTATTTGGCCGCAAAACACGGCAAATATGGATTTATCATACAACTTTTGCCGGCCGCTGCTCGCAAGTATTTGGCCAGTACAGCAATTTCGATTTATCTCGAAGGTTGTCAAAATAATGCTCAAATTTCCAAGCATGTTTGAGAAAATGTTTATTTAATTGCTTTGTTTTCTCAAATTGATTTAAGAATTCCGGGGTACAACATTTCTTTACTACTGTAATCTATATACAAAATACTGTCTCGCATTGAAGCCGTGGCAGATATTTTTATAGCACCTTATACAGGGTGTTACGGAAAGGGTATATCAATACAAACGGGTTGAAGAGTGTATCTGGTCTAGAATCTCTGTACAAAATTTCAGCTCAAAAGCAGTAACTTTGAAAATGCTTAATATTTTTTTATTTCGATAGTTTATTAAATTGAAATCATAACAAACGTGTCACCGCACTACTAGGGTCATTATCCATTATCTGTAGTGTGTCTGTGCGCCTAGTACACGCACATCACGCCGCCGCGCGCCAGTGCAACGCCGTGATGTCGAAATAAAAAAATATTAGGCATTTTCAAAGTTAATGCTTTTGAGCTGAAAATTTGTACAGAGATTCTAGACCAGATACACTCTTCAACCCGTTTGTATTGATATACCCTTTCTGTAACACCCTGTATATACCACTTTCTGGTTCGTAGACTATCTCTATTCCAAGAATCATGTGTATAAGCTGGTCTATTGCTGCATGAAAGTAGGACAAATAAACACTGGGAGAAATTGCGAGAGTCTGATTAGAGGGTTAAAGGTCATAGCACACATATCAACTCGGAAAGGGATCGTCACCGTAAACCACTATATTTCTAATATAAACTTTCTCCCCCCGAGCTTTCTCTCTCAGAGCAGTGGTGGCCCAGTGGTATCGGCCGCGACTTACGAGTTGTAGGTCGTAGGTTCGAACCCAGACAGGCGCTTTACTTTGTGTAAAATTATTTCATCACCACTGCTCTCAAAACGGTGAAGGAAAACATCGTGAGGAAACCGGCATGTCCTAGAACCAAAAATTCAAAGACATGTGACACCTACCAACCCGCACTGGGCCCGCGTGGTGGATTACGGCCCACTCCCTCTCACAGAGAGGAGGCCTGTGTTCCAGCAGTGGGAACATTATAGGCTGATGATGATGAAACTTTCTCCGTTCTAGGTCCGAGAGGCCCAAGAAGCTCTTGAAGCCCACAATGACGAGACCGCCGAGCTGCAAGAGGCGGCTGAAATGGCCGCCCTCGACAAGGAGATGGCAGAAGAGAGATCTGAAGCATTACAGGTACTATCTTTAGTCGATTTGTTATTTGCTTGAGGGGGCTCGTGCCTAAGCAATGAATGAATGAATTAATGGAATAGATGATTGAATGTAATGAATGAAAGGATTGAATGAATGAAATGAAGGAATTAATGAATGAAAGGATTGAATGAACGAAATGAAGGAATTAATGAATGAAAGGATTTCATCTTTTTATTTTGTGATTTAACCTAATTACCCGACTGCGCCAGAAGGAGGGTTATGTTTTTCGAGAGTATGTATGTATGTTTGTATAATTGTTTGGCACGCTCTGTGGCCTGAACGGCTCGATGGATTTTAGTTTGAGAGGTGTCGTTAGATTCGTATTGACTGTGAGAGTGACACTGGGTACTTATATAAAAAAAAAAAAAAACAAAATGGCGGATTTTTGGCGCCACATTATGCCTTCAAAAAATTTTTTTTTTCTCAAAACCTATCGAGTGGGGTATCAAAATAAAGGGTTTTAAAAGGTGATTACAAAAATATATACAACTTATATGGTTAAAACTGTCAATATAAGTTAGTTATTAATAAAAAAATTAATGAAAGTATTGAATGAATGAAAGGAATATATGAATGAATTATATCTTTATTTGCTAGAATATAGGTTTATACAAGCTAGTGGCAGCCGCAAGGTTAAGCTACGCTGTCGAGGTCGGTCCGCAGATGGAAGACAATACTTAACAAACCGAGACCGACATTTTGAGAATCCGGTAGAACAAGGTAAGACTGGTAGCTGACAGAGACTGGCAGTTGATGATTCGTTCGTTAATTACAGATGGAGCTAGAATCGTGCCGGGAGAAGCTGGAGGAGGCTACCTTAGATCTGCAGCTCATGAAGGCTGAGATGGAGGCGGGCGGCAATATACGTGAGTGGTTTCTTTCATTCCAAGAGTTATCCGATACTTGAATAAAATACATGGTGTTACGGAAAGGGTATATCAATACAAACGTGTTGAAGAGTGTATCTGGTCTAGAATCTCTGTACAAAATTTCAGCTCAAAAGCAGTAACTTTGAAAATGCTTAATATTTTTTTATTTCGATAGTTTATTAAATTGAAATCATAACAAACGTGTCACCGCACTACGAGGGTCATTATCCATTATCTGTAGTGTGTCTGTGCGCCTAGTACACGCACATCACGCCGCCGCGCGCCAGTGCAGCGCCGTGATGTCGAAATAAAAAAATATTAAGCATTTTCAAAGTGAATGCTTTTGAGCTGAAATTTTGTACAGAGATTCTAGACCAGATACACTCTTCAACCCGTTTGTATTGATATACCCTTTCCGTAACACCCTAGCTGTTTATACAGGGTCAAATTAAAGGTCTTTTCAAACTTAGGTAGAGGTACAGACGCCAGCACATCAACCTACTACAATCTGTCAAATTTCTTTGATAGATTTTCAACTTTATCGCTAAAGAATAAGGTTCAAAGTTGATTGGGAAAATTTGACAGTTTCGGGTAGCTTGATGTGCTGGCGTCAGTACCATCGAGGACTTTTCCGCCTGATCACTTAATTTTTTTTTTCACCTAATTCCTGCGGCGGCGCCAAGCCACGCGCCCTTCAAGTTTTCGTCTATTAGGAAAGCGATAACGCAATTAGATGCAACCTGCACTGCGCAGCTTTGTGACGCATTAAGTGTACTCCTTTTGTGAATTTTACGGACGAAATATTTGACCTTGCCACGCTTATTAGAGAGCGCTTCTATTTTTTGAGTGCAAGCTAAAATGAACTTAGAGTTGGTCAGGCGGGGGTGTCCGCGATAGTACATGGTTTAATTGAAATAAATGCTTTGAGTTTGAGTTTTGAGTTTGTTTTCATGTTAGTTATCGATACCCATTACATGTATGAAGTTTCACTAGCAAATTTAATTCGACCCTGTATTGTTGAAATAATCGAAAAAATCTCTGATTTGAAATCAATATTCTGAATATCCATTTAAATAAAGAAGAATTTTCTTATAAAAAATTGGTTGTCTGTAAAGCCGGTTTACGGACGATAATTTTACGTGATAACGTCATAAGAAAACATCAGATAGATGCGTCACAAGCCGAACGTGCCTCTCTATCGCTTGTTCCGCGCTCTCGCTTGCACGCTCGGCTCAGGCGGAACGTGACAATGAGTCATGCCTTTTAACGCGTGCAGCATCATCAGCATCATCGATTTATAAGACGTTATCACGTCAAAAATATTGAATTGAAAATCCCGTTTTGCGGTTATTACGCGCAGTAACTGGATATTGCATTAATATTTAATTTCTACCGGTTATTCCTGTAAAAATCACACCGCGAAAACTTAAGTGAAGTGAGCTTTCATTCGACCAGAAGGCCAATTCGCAAAACGTTCAAAATCTAGTCTCAATCTCATCTCGGCGACAATAAATCAATCAAGTTTAGAGATGCATGAAGAAGCCTCCTCGTGTAGCGCAGTTTGTTCCGCCAGTTACTCAACTGATCGCTCGCGCTCGGCGCATCCTGGACAGTCACACCCAACACCTTATTAGACTGGCCAATTCTTCCCTTGCGGTGGTAGGGCTAACGCCCGCCTGGTTTGCGACCACCCTCCCACCGAGTCCGGCGTCAAGCAGCCTACTGTTTCGTCGATACGTGGGAGTTCCAGTGCCTTAGGCATCTTCTGGGCACGCTCGTCTCATCATAGACCTCATCCATCGCTTTCCATCAGGCGTGATCGTGGTCAAGAGCATGTATATTCAGCAATAAAAAGAAAAACATTGTCAAAAATGTAGGGAAAAGAGATTGAGACTGACATCGGAGGGTCAAAGAAACGATCGCATTCTGATCACATTCTCAATTGTCAAAAAATGCTCATAAGTAACTGGGTTGTGGAGGTCAGATAGGCAGTCGCTCCATGTAAAATACTGTGATTCAGCTGCATCCGGTCAGACTGGAAGCCGATCCCAACATAGTTGGGAAAAGGCTAGGCAGATGATGATTTCGCTGAGATGAGATTGCAACTTGAATTTGGACGTTTTTTACATACAAGAATAGTCCTTCAAACTGTGAACGTTCTTAAGGGGCCGGCGGAGCATGCGTAGTTTATACAAACGTAATACCAAATTAATTTGTAAATCAAACATATTCTTAATGTAGTGTGTATTTATTCCGATTGGATTACAGAATATCTAAGTTCCCAAATATATATTTTGAATGGACACTGATTTAAAGACGAGTTATGAGAAAAATAAGTTTTCTATAGATATTTGAAATTCCTCATATCTCGTCTGTATATAATTATAATATAATAATAAAATTTATTGAAATCATAAGTTTACAAAAAGTGTACATGTGGTTCAGTAGTATATATTAATTTAAGCCTATAATAAGCTTAGGTAAACAAACAAAACACAAAAAAAACAAAGACATAAACTAAACAAAACAAACAAATATTAGGTCCTTACATATGAAATTGGCGTTTTGTATGGAAGGAACAAAAAGTCGAATATTTTTTAATATAATATATTTAATTAATCAAAGTATGAACCATTGTTTTCAATGCACTTTTGCCATCTTATAGGTAGTTCATTGATCCCTTTACTAAAAAAACCAGTCGGACGGGAATCAATAAAATCTTTGAAGGCGATTTGGACTGCTCCATCGGAGTTGAATTTTTTCCCTTGCAAAAAGTTATCCGAATTGCGAAAAAAATGGTAATCTGTTGGAGCAAGGTCCGGGGAGTACGGAGGATGTCTAAGACATTCCAATTCAAGCTCTTCTAATTTGGTAGCCGTCTGTTGCGCAGTGTGTGGTCTGGCGTTGTCGTGAAGCAGCAGTGGCGTGGAGCGATTGACCAGCCTTGGTTGTTTAGCCGCTAGCTTTTCCATCATGGTTTGTAATTGCTGACAATAGACATCAGCTGTAATAGTCTGGCCAGATTTGAGAAAACTGTAATGAACAATACCGGCACTAGTCCACCAAACGCTTACAAGTAACTTTTTTGGGGTTAATTTTCGCTTGGGGCAGGATTTGGCTGGCTGGCCAGGATCCAACCATTGCGCTGAGCGCTTCCGATTATCGTAAAGAATCCATTTTTCATCACAGGTAATGATTCGGTTTAAAATACCTTCATTGTTGTGCCGGTTCAGTAATGTAACGCAGCAGTCGACGCGCGTTTGCCGGTTTGCTTCAGTCAATTCGTGAGGTACCCACCTTTCAAGCTTTTTAATCTTCCCAATTTGCTTCAAGTGAATTAAAACAGTTTTATCACTAACATCGAAGCCTGCAGGTAACTCGGACGTGGTTTGCGATGGGTCCGCTTCCACAATAGCCTTCAATTCTCCATTATCAACTTGGGTCTCAGGCCGTCCACGGGGCTTGTTCTGCAGGTCGAAATTTCCAGAAAGAAAACGTTGGAACCAAAAACGAACTGTGTTTTCTTTTGCAACATGACCGCCATACACATCATTCACCCTTCGAGTCGTTTCCGCAGCACTAGTGCCACGGCGGAACTCGTACTCGTAAATAATGCGATATTTTAA
Source organism: Amphipoea oculea (assembly GCA_945859645.1). Lineage (NCBI taxonomy): Eukaryota > Metazoa > Arthropoda > Insecta > Lepidoptera > Noctuidae > Amphipoea > Amphipoea oculea. The sequence continues at coordinate 8,413,764 of OX243891.1, read as the reverse complement.
ATTTTCCATTTTGTAAAATGAGTGACGCAAACAGAAAAAACAGAAGAAAAAAAACAAATGAATGACGGTCATCGAAGCACAAATACATGAGTAAATAGCTGTACAAATTTGAATTTGGAATTCCTTACCAAAGAGGAGAAATTCGTGATTAAAGTGGCCAGTACGAAAAACGCCAATTTCATATGTAAGGACCTAATATAAACACAAAAAAAAACATAAACTATAAACAAAACAAAAAATAAAAAAACTATGATGAAAACATGGATATAAACACACTACACTACACACACACACATACTACACACACATCTACACACACACACACACACACACACACTATACACAACACTACGTTATACACTATACACTATAACTATACACTACTGGTTCTATACTATACTGGTTACATACTATGGATATAAACTATGGATATAAACTATGGTATGACAAATATGTGATTACAGTCAAAAATAGAACACTGAAGGTAATGTAGTGCGTTGCCTGATCTAGGTTTATATAAACCTGTGTTTCAGGCCATCTCTCTACGAAAGTACTTGTTAAATAGGACAGTCAATGAATTAAATTAACATATTATATTTTCAGTATCTAAGCAGATACACTATTTTGCGTAACTTTATTATAAACTATGGGATGTATTTATATCTATAACTAAAATTATTCTAAAATAATATTAAAATACTAGGTTAGGTACAGTTAAATAATAACAGTTACGTCAGCTACTTTATTTCAACACCTCTAGTAGTTTTGTCGTGTCCAAGTAATTTAGTTTAGCTAAATAATCGAATAACATTATACTACTCCTATTATAACTTAGTATGAACTACGCATGCTTCGCCGGCCCCTTAAATTACGAGAATTGCCCCTCTGACGGTACGACTTGACACTATTGACAACTCACTTCAAACTCACTTCACCTAAGTTTTCACGATGAGATTTGTACAGAATAGGTCTGCTGAACTATTCTTTGTATCATTTTAGTTGATATGCATTCCTCCCAGTCTTCGTGCGTAGTCGCCGGTAAATATACAAAGACCTAACATTTTTAACGTAAACTGAGCAAAGACACACACGTCCTGAGTATCGTTTATTTTGTCTGCTGCTACTATATTTATTTATTATTATTTTTTAATTTATGCAAGGTCAATTTAAATTGGTTGGTGAACCTTCACAGAAATGTATTTTTAAACTCATTATTTCAAGTTACTACAGTAACCGGCATGAGTCGTGAGCACAAACTGACACCTGCGCAGTAGTGAATTTTTCGGTCTCTTTGGCGGAATGAAGAAGGCAGGGGGCGCCGAGGTTGCACGCGATTGGTTCGTCAGTCGATGCTCGTCGTCTATTGGTCCCTCGCGTGTCATTCGGCTACTATACACTTTCGTGCAATTTTAGTGACTAACTTTTGAGATTTTGAAATAGTTTATTTTTGTTATTTCGTATCTGTTATGTGTTTTTGTTTTAATATACTTAGTTTATTTTTGTTATCTCGTTTTATATAATTGTTGTTTTTAATTTTTTGGTTTTAAAATCGTAGTCACACGAACTCTTAAAATATGCCGAGGAGAAAAAAAAGCATAAAGGTACTAAATAAATTTGGCCAAAAGTGTACATGCGCGAGCTTGCCCCCACTACTGCCCATCTGTGCTCACGACTCGTGCCGGTCATTATACCAGCGGCTGTTGAACTTGTAGCGGTATCTACAAATCCATATGCGAACAACGTCACGCAAGTCCTGCATCTCGCAAGCAGAGTTTACCGCGCAACTAGCATAGATACAACGGCCCGACATGAATCATTGGGCAGTTGCCCGCCAGACACAACGCCCGTCTGGTCGGAGGATCCTCCCTTTTCTATGGAGGTTGAGTGAATTTTATACCCTGTTCCTCATACCTCTATAAATTGTACACAAATTCATATCTTTATTTGAGAGCAGTGGTAACGGCGTCGACTTACGGTCATGGGTTCGAACCCATGCAGGCGCCTTTACCTTCTGTAAATACTGCTCTCAAACCGGTGAAGGAAAACATCGTGAGGAAACCGGCATGTCTTAGAACCAAAAATGCAAAGACATGTGACATCTACCAATCCGCATTGGGCCCGCGTGGTGGATTACAGCCCACTCTCTCTCACAGAGAGGAGGCCTGTGTCCCAGCAGTGGGAACATTATAGGTTGATTATGTTATATCTTTGTTTGCATTCCATAATGGTTTAATAACAAGATCTTACTTCATCAAAAGAGTTGAAAAAAAAAATTTTGTTTATCGTCATTACATATTGATATTAGTGTGTGTATATTTTTTGCTACTATCTTCCCACTGTTGGGAAAATGTCTTCCCTTTTTTTCCTCCAATTCTCTCTGGTCTTGTACGATCTCTAGCCCTGTAGACCCTGCAAACATGATCATGAATTGGGATGCATGAAAAAGCCTCGTGTAGCCCAGTTTTTTCCGCCAGTTACTCAACTGAACGCTCGCGCTCGGCGCATCCTGGACAGTCACACCCAACACCTTATTTGACTGGCCAATTCTTCCCTTGCGCCGGTAGGGCTAACGCCCGCCTGGTTAACGACCACCCTCCCACCGGAGTCCGGCGTCAAGTAGCCTGCTGTGTTTCGTCGATGCGTGGGAGTTCCAGTGCCTTAGGCATCTTTTGGGCACGCTCGTTCCATCGTAGACCTCATTCATCGCTTTCCATCAGGCGTGATCGAGGTCAAGAGCGTGCCAATTCAGCAATAAAAAAATCACACCGCCACACCACCGTCTAGGTGTTTATTTTATGACGTGCGTGTTATTTGTGCAGAATAAATAAATTTCTCTTTCTTATCTTCCGCTCTGTTAGAAGTGCCAGCGTCTAGAACAAACCTACTCAAGTTTGCCCCTACGAGTATGTCACGAGCCGCACTTATTATTAACATTAGTACAGTATTGGAGGATATATTTGGGCAAAGCCTGCCGAGATTCATTCAAAAGGTACAATTAAGTATTGAAAAAGGTCTGATATTATAATATCAGACGTTTTTCTATGATTGATTCAAGCCGTGTGGGCGGGGTTGCAGCAGCGTTATTTTGTTGTTGCAATTTTGTTTACATGGCAGCTGATTTTACTTTATTTTTGTAAAGGAATCGACATTGTAACTTATAACATCGCCTTGGATGATTCTGTAAAGGTGTTATAATTGTGGTTTAATAAAGAAATAAATAATAAATAAATCTTACCTTCTCTATACTCAACACGTAGTTTCTCCAGCTAATTCAAGTAGACCTTGTATATTTATTATATATTCTCAGTCTCACCTATATTTATTTATTTCTCTATATTTATAGAGTTACATACACGGCTAATGCGTGTACGTATTATATTTATTTATTATTTTCACACTTTAGCCAACATTTTTTTTGTATATATTTTTTATTATAATCTCAGTTTTAGTTTCATAGTTTTTTTTTGTGTTTGTTTAAAGCATGCACTTGGCACATTCACTGCTTCTTAGGTTATTTATGGGGTATCAAAATCAATAGTTACAAATTAGGCAAGAATTTCTTCTTTTAGGACGTCAAAATTACATAAGACAATCCTCTAAAACGCCCGCTCTTCACCACTTCCTAGTGCTTTCGCTGGGAAGAAGAAGTGATGCAGCAAACTCTTCAGCACGCTGGCTATTGTTGAAAAAATCTGGGTAGTATGGGGTTTACCGCAAGATAGGTAGTCGCTCCATGTAAAATACTGGTATTCAGCTGCATCTGGTTAGACTGGAAGCCGGCTACGACATAGTTGGGAAAGACTAGGCAGATGATGATGGGGTGGGTAAAACCTTTTTTTTACCTTTATATTAAAGGTGACGAAAAAAAAAAATGCTTTTGAAATATATTTATCTATCTAAAACCCTTTTTATAATATCTTTCTTTCTTAACCACAGACTTCCATAATTTATATTTATTGCTTACAACAAAAACTACAACAAAGATAATTTCAAAGAAACAAAACAACTTAGAACTTGGCTCTGCACTACCGTGCACCCGTAGGAACATTTAATAATGTGAATGTGTTAAGTCTTTGTATGTCAAGTGTTGCATGTACTTTTTTGTATTTTTTTTTTGGTGTTTGTTTTTGTGTTTCGTTATTTTTAACCTCGATGACGTAATTTGACAGTTGTTAATGCCCTGTTTTAGAATATTTGGCCATTTTAGACGCTCCCTAGTTCAGGTTAGTCCTAGAAAGGTTTCTTCTTAATATTTATGACATGCGCTGAGTTCCAAAACTTCCAAACTCCGGGTTGTTACTAAGAAATACCTAATGGAAAACAAAACAATAATACTATAATAAAAGTGCGCAATGCTGCACATCCCCCACCCTATTTCAAGTTAAACAAATATCAACTTTATTTCAATGATAATTAAGTTGATTTCAGAGTGACTATTAATGAAAAAGTTATAAAAATGTTTGAAGTTGTAGCGTAAACTGAACTTTATTGTGTAGGAATTAAAGTTATTGAAGTGAAAATTGCTTTAGGCGCGTTTAGCATTTTTGGAGATGGGAAAAAACCATTGAATTCGCGTCACTGTTACCGTAACCGACACCGCTTCGGATGTGTTCGGCTGTCCTCGGTTTTAATGTATTTCCGATATATCAGTGAGTGATGACGAAGTATTCTGTTTGTGTTTTGTTTTCACTATTGTCGGCACTCCTCTGGAGTGCCACTGTTTTTTATCCATTAATTCATATTTGTTTACATTTTGAAAGAAAGAAAATATGTTTATAAGCGGTAAACATGATGCATAAAAATACAAACAAAATAACAATTTGGGAGAAAATATGCGTCACATCTACACAAGAGTGTCCATGGAGTTTCTTGCCCGTTCTTCTCCATAGGTACCTACGCTTTGGAATGGGCAACTAGCTTCATCTTTCTGACTGACAGATCCCTTGACAATTCAAAAGTGCCTGTAAATGGTTTAAATGAAATAAATGCTTTGAGTTTGAGTTGCAAAACGGCCCTCACTCCAGCATAATGCTAAGAGTAACTTGCCTTAGGGATAATAAATATTAATTACATAATAAATAAGAATTAGCATTGCCATACAACGTGGCAATGCTGCCAGTCTTTTGGGCACTGTTCCTGTTGACAGCGATGCGGACGAATTCTTTGATGCCCTATAATGATTGTTTATTTTTTTCATATTATTGTACATATTATTATAGCTTATAATTATGTAAATATTTAATTTTTGGAATAAATAAATACACAAAAAATGTCAAAATGAAATTAAAAAAAAAAAAACAATAATAATAAAGAAATAAAACAATAATGAATAATTAATTGAAAAAGAAATGTTTTTACAAAGTTACTAAATAAATAAATGTGTATAATTTATAAAACAATAATTATAATTCGTAAATTCAATTTTGTATTCATAAAATTTATCACATTAAACACCCAATGTTCTTCCTCCTCTCTCATACTATCTATGCTGTGCCCGACAGGGTCCATAATTGTGACTAATATAATTATTTCTCTACCAAACTCCAACTCAAAGCATTTATTTCAATTAAACCAATTACAGGCACTTTTGAATTGTCAAGGGGTCGGTCAGTCAGAAAGATGAAGCTAGTTGCCCGTTCCAAAGCGTAGGTACCTATGGAGAAGAACGGGTAAGAAACTCCATGGACACTCTTTTAAATCATAATAATATGGTTACAAAGTCTTGGTTACATCATTCATGTTAAAAATTTTACATGTGAGAACGATGCAGAACGTTAAAGTGTCCATAGTGAAAAGATGAGAAAAAAACAACAATAAAATAAATTAAGCCATGGCAGCAAAGAGATGACCAGTCCCCACTGACGGCGCCCGTTCACGAACATGACGCATGTATTAGCACCATTCAGCTCAACCATTTTAAAGGGAGCTAAACCTAAACCAACTATATACATTACGGTACGCAATAAAGAATTGAGAATTGAGAGTTTTTGGCAAATAAAATCGCGAACCCTGATTAGTGTGACAATGACTGACGGACAGAGGTGCGGTTAGCTAAGTAGTTAGTAACGGTACGTGTGTGCGGCGCTCTGACAGAGCACCCGTACGCAGAGAGCGGCGCCACCGGCTACGAGATGCGCCAGCTGCAGCAGCAGAACGTGCGCCTGCGCGACACGCTGGTGCGGCTCCGGGACCTGTCGGCGCATGATAAACATGAGATGCAGAAGATGCATAAGGTTGGTACCGCTTTACAATTAGGGATCTTCCACATCACTGTAAGACGGTCGCCATCACAGATATACAGGGTGTTACAGAAAGGGTATATCAATACAAACAGGTTGAAGAGTGTATCTGGTCTAGAATCTCTGTACAAAATTTCAGCTCAAAAGCAGTAACATTGAAAATGCTTAATGTTTTTTTATTTCGATAGTTTATTAAATTGAAATCATAACAAACGTGTCACCGCACTACGAGGGTCATTATCCATTATCTGTAGTGTGTCTGTGCGCCTAGTACACGCACATCACGCCGCCGCGCGCCAGTGCAGCGCCGTGATGTCGAAATAAAAAAATGTTAAGCATTTTCAAAGTTAATGCTTTTGAGCTGAAATTTTGTACAGAGATTCTAGACCAGATACACTCATCAACCTGTTTGTATTGATATACCCTTTCCGTAACACCCTGTAGACACACCTAGATAACGCAAGAGCACCTACTTCGCGTGCCAAAAATCGCACCAGTTTACGATTGAAAATCATAAGCCGCCACTTTCGCGCTCAGTCCTGCGTACTGCTGGCTCGGTGAGCGTGAGCGAGAGAGCGCGAGCTTGTGACGTCATAGTAGGTAGTCAAAAAGTGGCACGCTTAGTTTTCATACAGTTCGTGATACTTGCGTAATCTAGGTATATCTATATCTGTGGTCGCCATCTTGATAAGTCTACGTCAAATCAAACAATTTCACCTGGTGATGTCATTCATATATTTTTATTAGAATAGAATACTCTTTATTATGTACACCATATAAATTACAGACATAAATATAGAAACTTTACAATGGGTGACACAATGGGCGGTCTTATCGCTAAGAGATCAGCTTTTATTTAGCTTTGTAGTTATGTTTAAAAGTCCTCTAACCTACGAATTGTCTTCTAACTAGCTGCGCCCCGCGGTTTGACCCGCAGAAGTGTCGAACCCGTGGGTATATCGGGATAAAAAGTATTCTATGTGTTATTCTGATGTACAGGGTGTTACAGAAAGGGTATATCAATACAAACGGGTTGAAGAGTGTATCTGGTCTAGAATCTCTGTACAAAATTTCAGCTCAAAACCAGTAACTTTGAAAATGCTTAATATTTTTTTATTTCGATAGTTTACTAAATTGAAATCATAACAAACGTGTCACCGCACTACGAGGGTCATTATCCATTATCTGTAGTGTGTCTGTGCGCCTAGTACACGCACATCACGCCGCCGCGCGCCAGTGCAGCGCCGTTATGTCGAAATAAAAAAATATTAAGCATTTTCAAAGTTAATGCTTTTGAGCTGAAATTTTGTACAGAGATTCTAGACCAGATACACTCTTCAACCCGTTTGTATTGATATACCCTTTTCGTAACATCCTGTATAAGCTATATTACTGTAAAGTTACATCAAAATCCGTTTAGTGGTTTTTTCGTGAAATAGTAATAAACATCCATCCATCCACACAAGCTTTCGCGTTTATAATATTATTATAGTACGATTTGACTGACTCCTAGTCGCAATCTGGAGGTTCCTAGCCTCTTAAAACCTTTTCAATTTAATCTGTTGTTTATTAATTTTAATGATTGTTTTTTTGATATTTTTATCAAACAAATACGTCTTGCTTACGATTTGATTTGACTATGTTTTCGTAAGCCATAAATCACACTAGCATTATTTAATGAATTAAAAAAATCGATGTCGTGTATTTTTTTAAATTATCCTTAAGCAGCCTACACACCAAACCCGCCGACTCGCCGACACGCGCGGGTACAAGTTGCCGACATGATTATTTTGAAATAAAGCCGCTGTATCGGCTGTTGCCGCTGTGTAATAATTTATTATGCTTCGAAATAATAATGGACTGCCGGTTCAAAAATCTGTAATGTAGGTTAATTTAATGATGACGTGACGTCTGCAATGCGAAGGCGAGACGACGACGACGACGACTGGCCCCCTGGCGGCGCGAAGTGGAGACGTGGTATGGCTCCGCAGGCATGGTCGCAGGAAGTCCTGCCGTGCGCCATCTGGCGGTGGCGGGGCCGTAACACCCGCTGACATCAAGCCGCTGGGCTGTGTCGGCGGGTCGGCATGTTGGTGTGTAGACTGTGTAGCGGTATCTACAACGCCACATGCGAACAACGCGTCATACTGACGTCACGCAAATCCTGCATCGCGCAAGCAGAGTTTACCACGCAACTAGCATATATACAACAGCCCGACATGACTCATCGGGCAGTTGCCCGCCAGACACAACACCCGTCTGGTCGGAGGATCCTCCCTTTTCTATGGAGGTTGAGTGAACTTTACACCCTGTTCCTCATACCTCTATAACTGCTTTATTATGCAAAGTTACATGCAATAAATTATTAAACGACCTTAAAATTTCTCCAGGACCTAGAACAATACAAATCAGAGATAGCCGAACTGAGTCGGACAAAAGAAAAGCTCTCCCTCCGAGTGGACGAACTCGAAGCCCAGGTCGCTGACCTGCGGGAGCAGGTGGACGCAGCCCTAGGAGCCGAGGAGATGGTGGAACAGCTCGCGGAGAAGAAGATGGCTTTAGAAGATCAGGTAAAAGATGTCTATATATTATATACTAGCAGCGCCCCGCGGTTTCACCCGCATAAGTTTCGATCCCGTGGGAATATCGGGATAAAAACTATCCTATGTCCTTTCCCGGGACTCGATATGCGAGAAGCACAGAACCGGTCGAAGTGGAGGTGCTTGGGGGAGGCCTATGTCCAGCAGTGGACGTCTTTCGGCTGAAATGACGAGTCTTTATTTCATAATGCTAGCTTAACTATACATAATTAATGGAAATTATTGAGGTCTTTGTTACCGACTTCCTTTCTTTGCGGCCCAATGTATGTATAAATGAAGAGTCCACATGAACACACATTTAGGTTCGGAACCCGGAAAATTGAATATTTTTGAAGTGAAAACTTCTTTAGGCGCGTCGGGCATTTTTTGAAATGAAATAAAAAAAAAACATTGAATTCGCGCCACTGTTACCGTAACGACACCGCTTCGGATGTGTTCGGCTGTCCTCGGGGCGTACTCGTACTCGGTTTTAATGTATTTCCGATATGTCAGTGAGTAATGGCAAAGTATTCTGTTTGTGTTTTGTTTATAAATATATGACGATTCAAAAAATACACACGTAATTGTTTAAGTTTTCACTTTTTTTACACAATAATCTTTGTTTCCAGGTGGATCAACTCAAACAAGACGTATCAGAACTGGAAGCGTTACAAGAGGTCCATGAACAGCTGGTCGAGTCCAACCGCGAGCTCGAGATGGACCTGCGCGAGGAGTTGGAGATGGCACACGCTAATATTAGAGAGGTATGGTTATAGATTTTTGTGTCCTACTGCAGGGCGTTGACCTCTCACTAAACCAGGGATAGGCAACCTTTGGAAAGTTGCGCGCCAAACTATAGATCACTAAGGGGCACAGATATACAGGGTGTTACGGAAAGGGTATATCAATACAAACGGGTTGAAGAGTGTCTAGAATCTCTGTACAAAATTTCAGCTCAACTTTGAAAATGCTTAATATTTTTTTATTTCGCACATCACGGCGCTGCACTGGCGCGCGGCGGCGTGATGTGCGTGTACTAGGCGCACAGACACACTACAGATAATGGATAATGACCCTCGTAGTGCGGTGACATGTTTGTTATGATTTCAATTTAATAAACTATCGAAATAAAAAAAATATTAAGCATTTTCAAAGTTACTGCTTTTGAGCTGAAATTTTGTACAGAGATTCTAGACCAGATACACTCTTCAACCCGTTTGTATTGATATACCCTTTCCGTAACACCCTGTAGATATACCTAGATAACTCAAGAGCACCTACTTTGCGTGCCAGTAATCGCACCAGCTTACGTTCGAAAATCATAAGCCGCCACTTTCGCGCTCAGCCCTGCGTACTGCTAGCTGGGTGAGCGTGAGCGAGAGAGCGCGAGCTTGTGACGTCATAGTAGGTAGTCAAAAAGTGGCACGCTTAGTTTTCGTACAGTTCGTGATACTTGCGTTATCTAGGTCTATCTATATCTGTGCTAAGGGGCTATTCATTTATTACGTAAGACTATTTAGACCACTTTCTCACCCCCCCCCCTGCCCTACGTAAGAAAAATTAAGACTTGGATGAATCCTCTCCCCCCCTTTAAATCTTACGTAAGATCAGTATCAACCAAAATTGCAAAGAAAAAAGTATAAAAAAAATTAAAAACTTGTAATTTTTGCTTACTTTTGTGACCTTACGTAAGAACAATCTAGACCCCTCTCACCCCCACGTAACAAAAAATAAGACTTGTTTGGACCCCCTCCCCTCAAACCTATCTATGTTATCTATGTTATGGGTTTGGTTTCCGCACTTAGTCCTTCAAATGGACCATTGTGCGTGACGTGCGACCTTCTCACGTAATAAATGAACAGCCCCTAATGAGGTCACGGGCCATAGGTACATAAGAGGAAAATAATAGACGAATGAGTAGCGATAAAATTGTGACTTACAACTTTTTTTTTATACATTGCTTGTAGACACCACAATGTTATTTGAAAAAGGTGCGCAAAACAAGCGGTGGACAACATCTATCATGAAACTATCATCTATCATATATATTTTCGCGTTAGGTTTGAATATACCTGGAAGAAGGCTAGTCTTTCTATCTTAACCTTTTGAAAGCCATTATCACATATATGTGACAAACGAAATCTTACCCTGAACGCCAACGTCACAAATACCTATATAACAAAATACACGTCGGTCGTCGTCGTCGTCGGATATTATGAAATAAACAATTTAATCATTACTTTTGTGTGTTTTCATTTATATAATTTAAAAGTTTGAGCTTCCGTCTTTATTGTATTGCATGAAACTAATATAAATAAACCACCAATATCGCGAAATTTGTTGTTTTAAGTGTGTGTGTGTTGTTTTGTTAAAGTGGCCTGGCGTCAGGGGTACGGCGATACGTTTATACTCTGGCGTTCAAAAGGATAATGGCGTGAACTGAGAATTAATATCCATTTTTCACGCGCGATTTGAAAATTTCTTTAATATTTTAAATAACTTTTTACAGGCTATAAGGGAACGCGAAGCAGCGCACGAGACGATCATGGATCGCGACTCAACAATCTTCAAGTTTAGAGAGCTCGTTCAGAAGATGACGGAGCAGTACAACGAGACGAGAGCTCAACTTGAGTCTAAGCAGGGTGAGTTTATTATACACGACTAGCTGCGCCCCGCCGTTTCACCCGCATAAGTTTCGATCCCGTGGGAAGATCGGGATAAAAAACTATCCTATGTCCTTTCCCGGGACTAAAATTATATTTATGCCCATCTAAATCGGTTCAGTGGTTTAGGTGTGAAAAGGTAACATACAGACGGGTACGCTACACTAATACGAAAAACTTTATTCCGAAAGTCACAAATAAGAATTAAAAAATACCGATTTTCATAATTCCGAATGGTTCAAAATTCCTCTTATAACAACTCCGATTTATCATTCATCCTATTTTAATAATTCCGAAATTTCAATATCCCTAACGTTTATAATTACTGTTCTCAAAATACGGAGTTTCAATAGATCGAATAACAAAAAGTCCGACTTAATGATAATTCGAAACATTAAAAATACGAATTCCGATTATTGAAATACCGATCAATTAGAATTCCGAAATAATAACGCTTTGTAAAACTGAATAGCAAGACAAATAAACACATATTTCCAATTGTAAGAATATAGATAGCACAAAACCAACAATAGAGCCCCTATACGGCTATATACCTAGTTCGTTAATTAAATCTCTTTATTTCCAGGTTCACCAGCGCCTTCAGAACAAGAATCAACCCCCGAGCCCGTCGCCCGCACCTCACCGCCTGTTGACCTCGGCTCCTTAGTCCACGCCTCCAGGGCTTCCACCAGGTCCATAGACCTGCAGCTGAGGGCGTTAGAACTGACGCAGGCTAGGGCGAGGGCAGACATGCTCGCTGCGTGTCTACCCGACCACTTTATGGCGACCGCTGGTACGTTTGTGCCATCATATCCCATTATGGGCCATCGTGTACAGTTACTAAAGGAGATAAGTAACTGGCGGGTCAATTGTGGAACACACTATCAGTAGCAATGGGTTTCATTTTGATAGTTCAACAACATTGTAGCGGTATCTACAACGCCACATGCGAACAACGCGTCATACTGACGTCACGCAAATCCTGCATCTCGTAGGCAGAGTTTGCCGCGCAACTAGCATAGATACAACAGCCCGACATGAATCATCGGGCAGTTGCCCGCCTGACACAACACCCGTCTGGTCGGGGGATCCTCCCTTTTCTGTAGAGTATGAGTGAACTTTACACCCTGTTCCTCATACATCTATCGAATACAATTTAATTTTATTAATAGAAAACAAACAGCTCATTTATCAAAATTCATTCGACAACATCCATCGGTTTCTTACTAAACTTCAACTATATCCTACGATCCTGCATACTTATCTCTTTTGTTGACTGCACATGGCCACTGTCAAATTAATTCAATAGTGGAACATTGATAATAAACTATGTATTTTTGTCAAATAGGTGATCATGATGCTATCCTGCTGATATTGTTGCTGCAAAGATTGAACACTAAAGCGGATATCATACTTGGTCAGATAAGAGAGAGGTAAGTTAAACATTGATGTATGCCCGAGATATCTTGATGCCTGAAAAAAAAAAAACATTGGCACTCCGGGAGTGTCGACAGAAGTGAAAACAAAACACAAACTGAATACTTTGCCATCACTCACTGACATATCGAATATACATTAAAACCGAGTACATCTCGAGGTCAGCTGAACACATCCGAAGCGGTGTCGATTACGGTAGCAGTGGCGCGAGTTCAATAGTTTTATTTCTATCTCAAAAAAAAAATGCCCACCGCGTTTAAAGAAGTTTTCACTTCAAAAATAACTATTGGTTACATACAGGGTGGCACGAACCAACAATTTGAAGACATGTGATATCTACCAACCCGCACTGGGCTCGCGTGATGGATTACGGCCCACTCCCTCTCACAGAGAGGAGGCCTGTGTCCCAGCAGTGGGAATATTATAGGCTGATTATGCAATATAACACTAATTTGAACCGGAGTTTGGATGTTGGCAGTGCAATGCCTCCGTGTCTCGAATCGCACGTTAAGCCGTTGGTAGCTCACCGTCCGATCAGGACCAGGCCCGAGCCGGACAGCGCGTACGTGTTCCACGCGCGCCTCAAAGAGATGTCAGCAAAAAGGAAGGGGCTGCCAGGGCCGAAGCCTGCCGGGGGTGCGGGATTGTCCGAAAGGGTTACCGCTACCCCGGAACATAAAGGGCTAAGGAAGGAACACGGATGGGTTTTAGTCAGTAAGAGTCTGACACTCCCTTCCGCTCCACCCAGAGCAGGAGGGGTCATTTGATGATTTCCCATCCATAAAAATAAAAAAAAAGCCGTTGGTCCTGCGCCTGATCTCTCCGCTCGTGTCGGATTGTCGTCCCTGAGGACTATGAGAGTGAGGGAAGAAAAAGTGCCACTGAGTCTGCGCGTACACGCCTGCACTATCGCGCCGAAGGCTGGTCTCGGTTGAGACTGGCCGCCGTGGCCGAAATACGGTCTTTTTTTTTGTTGGGGATAAACTTAATTAGTCACAATTGTATTTTTGGGTTTTTAGCTATTTTGGAATTTTATATATCTTATAAGTAATTTTAATTGCATGAATTGAAACTATGTACTGGAATTATGTCTGAAATAAAATTATTATTATTATTTTACACCGTAGGGAGGTCGGGGAGTGTGGGATATTTACCTCACTAAAACCACCGCGTTGATCACCATCGGCACATAGGGGCGGTCCCGGTTCCTCTTAAAAGACCAATTCCGGAACCCCCCCGTGCAACGCCTGTAAGGCACATCCCTGGGGAGACTGTAAAGGGGCCTCTCTTGAGCCTCGATATGCACGGCAGCACGTGAGCACTGTGCCACCGTCTCTCCTGGGGTCACTTGGTGGGCGGACAGAGTCCCCATTCTGTGCGCCCGGTCTGGAGGACTTTATAACACTAATGTCACTATTTTCCATCTCCCTCTAGATTCCCGCCGGTGAACGTGTGGGACAGAGAGGTCGTAACAAAGACGCATACGGCAGTGCAGTACAGTTTCCGTTGCCAATTGGAGTATCAGCTGCATATGATACAGGTAATGTATGCTATTTCATAAAACATTTGCGTGGCCATCATCTTTCAAAGTTACTATACTCCGTTTGAAATAAAATTAAGACATTTAATTAACCTTTTTTACAGTCCGTTCAATTGATTTTGACTTGAAAAATGGCGGGATACGAATACGTCGCGGATTCGAATAACCTATAAGTTTTTTTTTTAATTACAGCGCTGTGGTAGTGAAACGCGCGTGCATGACAATGGTCTTTTTTTGAAATTCATAAAGATACCACGAATTGAGTTGACAACGTGGCTGTTTGATGAGTAAGGGAGGTATCGAAAAAGCAAAGGAGTTGCGTAATGAAATTTAGTACAACATTATAACACTTGTTTGGATGTTAATGTGATTACTATGACATTGGTTGTTTTAATGTTGGCAATAAGCTAACTGTTTCAGAATTTTTTGTAGAGGATTTATAGCATTGGTGTAGGTAGATAAAAAAAACCGAGTGTGCTTATGACCACACGACTGAAGTGAAACTTCAAACGTATTTGGCTATGAGAGGAAGAGAGAAAGAAAAAATGTGCGCGCGCACTGCTTTCTCTTGCTTATATCCCCCACTCAACTCCCGTTCGCCTCGCCCGATCACACTTTTCGTAACGCGTTCGCCAGCTTACTCCCCAAGTCAAGCGCGCGTAAAGAAGTTTCACTTCAAAAATTGAACAAGTATTCGTCCTTCCGCAGTGCATAGTGTGCATGTGGAGCTATGCCCTGGACGCCTGCACTCCGGAACAGCTACTCCGCGCTGCCAGCGCGCTGCCCGACGCGGCGCAGCAGGAGAGAGCACTCGATGCACTCACTCAGCTGCTCAAGACCAACGAACTTGACGAGAACTGCTCGCTTGACGGTAAGGCATCATCACCATCTCCTGCCCTTATCGCAATTTATTTGTGGTTGGTGCAACATGTCTTTTTCTACCATACTTCTCTATTATTCGTCACTTCAAAGTCAAAGCATTTATTTCAAACTAGCTGCGCCCCGCGGTTTCACCCGCATAAGTTTTGATCCCGTGGGAATATCGGGATAAAAACTATCCTATGTCCTTTTCCGGGACTCAAACTATCTCTATACAAAATTTCATCTAAATCGGCTCAGTGGTTTAGGCGTGAAGAGGTAACAAACATATAAACACACACACACACACACACTCACAAACTTTCGCCTTTATAATATTAGTGTGATATCGGGATAAAAACTATCCTATGTCCTTTTCCGGGACTCAAACTATCTCTATACAAAATTTCATCTAAATCGGTTCAGTGGTTTAGGCGTGAAGAGGTAACAAACATATAAACACACACACACACACACTCACAAACTTTCGCCTTTATAATATTAGTGTGATGTGATAGGCACATAAATACTCTTTTGAAGGCCTGTGTCCCAGCAGTGGGAACATTATAGGCTGATTATAATTCTCTCTTTCCACCACAGGTATTGAACGTTGTTGGACGTACCTCTGCGCCATGTGGTCTGCATTAAACCTGAGCTCACTAGAGGGCGCGGCTGTAGCTAGAGAACCTCTCCTGCACGCGTGTAGCGCGCTCGACGCGCTCGCACGCGCGTTGCACGCTGACGCGTCCGCTTTGACGCACATACTGCAGGTAACATAACATGAACTTGTATAACTAAATCCAGGCTTTAGATAATTTTTTTTAAATGATAAAACCACTACTATTTTCCCCGACCGAAGTTAAGGTGTGCGCATACCTACCTGTGGCTTAAAATGGTGCGCGTTCATCTTAAGCAACACAAGTATATGATCGACTACAGTAAACAAAATTAGAAAAATATATGATATTCTTCAGGATATGTTCTAGGTAGATAGTGTGTTGAAAACATAATACAACTAAGGGCCAAAGCACACACGCTACTTTTTGCATCGGCGATCGGTGATTCAGCTGCTTTTTAGAAGCTAAATGCAGCGACCAAGCATTCCACACCGCACACTTAAAAACGCCAAACGCGGCGATTCTGTCGCTTTTCGGAAGCGCGATACAGCGGCTGAACGCTACACTCCGCACATATTCGGATGCCGGTCACAGCTATTTTGCATTTGCGCCAGCATCGGAGCAGTCGCTAAAACGCGCGATTCCGATACCACGTCCGAACGCAGAGAGTCGCCAAAACGCGATGCAGCTTATCGATACAGCCGCAAAATCGCCGATCGCCGATACAAAAAGTAGCGTGTGTGCTTTGGCCCTAATTTGATACGATAGAAAAAAATCATGAAGATACCTCTAAAAACTTTATTTTTATAATAAAAACCATATACATAAAATCATTCTGATTTTTTGTCAGATTATTCTATAAGCAACATACTAAAGCACTGGTGTTTTAGTTTTTTAGTCCAAACAATAGATTTTTTGTAAATAGATAATTGCTTCATATTTTGCAATAAATTACCAGCGTTGTGTCATCGCGCTTCTCTTTCTTTTCTATGCAGTCCGACAGTGACCGCGCTTTAAGTCATGTAGCCTCCTTAAGAGCTTTCATGCTGCGCGGGCTGGCAACGTTGCATTTCTGGTGGTTTTTCGTGATTATTCCATCAAAAGTGTTTTTATTACTTATTGATTTATTGACTTTTAAATACTAAATACCTTTTTTTTAGCAATCCGACCGCCAACAAGAACTCGGCCTCTTGCACGAAGCCGTGTGCAACAGTTGCACGACTCTGCAGCAACAACTCAAGTCTGTGAGGAGACGTCTGCCGCCTGGAGTGATGCTGCACGCTGTGCTCGACGCTCAGGTATGTGATGATGAGAAGCAGGATATGTTGACTCTGTAATTGTATCCTCTCCATTAATATGGCACAAGTCAATCTCAAAATCTAAACATAAACCAGTGTTACCAACCCTACCAAAACGAAAAACTAGCATACATACATACATAATCAGCCTATAATGTTCCCACTGCTGGGACACAGGCCTCCTCTCTGTGAGAGGGAGCGGGCCGTAATCTACCACGCGGGCCCAGTGCGGGTTGGTAGATGTCACATGTCTTCGAATTTTTGGTTCTAGGACATGCCGGTTTCCTCACGATGTTTTCCTTCACCGTTTTGAGAGCAGTGGTGATGAAATAATTTACACAAAGTAAAGCGCCTGTCTGGGTTCGAACCTACGACCTACAACTCGTAAGTCGCGACCGTTACCACTGGGCCACCACTGCTCTCCAAAAAAAAAAAATGCTAAAAAATAGCATATCTACCACAAAAAAAAAATTGAAAACAGTAAATGAGCATCAGAGATCGGAATAGGTAGAGCTGTTTTATGTACTTGCCATAGGTTAGAATAATATGGAAATTCCCCGAGTCCCGGGATTTGGTTTTTAAGTAGTAAAATCATAAAAAAAAACTATTCTCGCCTTTGGGACTAATGAAAGATTACACTTCCTTTCTGACGGGTAAATATAAGAAGGACGGGATTAAGGATAGTATAATAAATAGATAAACTTGATTCATTAAACCACATAATACAGGGTGAATTTTCCAAGTGGGCGTGGATGGCCAAATTCTAAACTATGAGGAATAGCGAAAAGTACTCAAAGGAGTCGCGGGCTCGATTTTGATGAAAACCAAAACTGCATCATTGGATTTTTGAAAAATCTATATTTCTAGCCAGGAATCGAACCTGTTGATTTTGAAAAAAAAAACACTGTATTATTACACCATTCGATAGTGTCCCTAATAAGGATCAAATTCTGGGAAGTAATGACATACGGCAAACTTACGGAAAATGTAGAATTTTAAGAACCTGCTTCTTATTTTAAAGTATTCATACCTACATTAAGTACCTTGTCCGAAATGATGGTCAATATTTTTACTAACACACCCGCAGCGCAGTCACCTTCACAACATTATGTTCTAAATTCAAATTTCTATTACGATCTTTGTAAAATATTCTAGTGGAATCAATAATATTGTAATGCTCAATGCAGTACAATCCTTGAGACGCAAATCTAGCTATGTATTGAAAACAATAGTCATCATTATGAACAATTAATCAGTTAAGGTTTAATAGGTAGGTAACACAACCCGCTGGCTAAATAATAACAGCCGCACAGGTCAATCCATCAGGTTAAGCTACGCTTGCCGACGTTGATCTGTGGATGAGTGACCATCTTTACATACCGAGACTCCTCGGTGCCTCGAAAAGCACGTTAAGCCGTTGGTCCCGGCTGTCATTCCTGGATCTTTGACAGTCGTTACGGGTAGTCAGAAGCTCGAAAGTCTGACAACCAGTCTTACCAAGGGGTATCGTATTACCCAGTAACTGGGTTGTGGAGGTCAGATAGGTAGTCGCTCCATGTAAAATACTGGTATTCAGCTGCATCCGGTTAGACTGGAAGCCTACCGACCGGAGGCTAGGCAGATGATGATGAGGAAGGTAACATAAGAAAAAAAAAAAAAAGTATTTTGTTAAAAATGAGCTCTTTCCTTTAGTTTGCCGTATGTCTTTACTTCCCAGAATTTGATTCTCATTAGGGACACTATCGAATGGTCTAATAATACAGTGTGTTTTTTTTTTCAAAATCAACAGGTTGGATTCCTGGCTAGAAATATTGATTTTTCAAAAATCCAATGATGCAGTTTTAGTTTGCATCAAAATCGAGCCCGCGACTCCTTTGAGTACTTTTAGCTATTTCTCATAGTTTAGAATTTGGCCATCCACGCCCACTTGAAAAATTCACCCTGTATATTTTTACGTAACAATTTCTTATTCAAGAATCAACAATCATTTAAACATTTTTATTCTGAAGTTGTACAAAAACATATTACCATACAAATTATTTGTTCCTCAGAAAATCAAAACATTATCAAATAGAACAATTTGTATTTACTTTTTTTTATTTTTTTTTATTTTAGTACATGGAGGACTTACAGCTAATAAAAACAGACAAAAAAGAAAACCATGGTCACCAGAAAGCCAATTACAAATCCTCACGTATAGATTATAATAGTTATTTAAGGTGTGAGCACAAAAACAATAAAAACACCGCCTAAATTAAAGTAAGAAGTAATATAAATAATACAATAACAAAAACAAATAATATAACCTACCACTACTTGAAAAATTTGAGGCTTAAGCACCTTCTGGCCGAATTCAAACTTATTGTGAATGGATCAAAATCATATTCAAACTCAAACTCAAAGCATTTATTTCAATTAAACCATTTACAGGCACTTTTGAATTGTCAAGAAGTCAGTCAGTCAGAAAAAATGAAGCTAGTTGCCCATTCCAAAGCGTAGGTACCTATGGAGAAGAACGGGCAAGAAACTCCATGGACACTCTTTTAAATCAAAATAATGTGGTTACAAAGTCTTGGTTACATCATTCATGTTAAAAATTATACATGTGAGAACGATGCAGAACGTTAAAAGCGTCCATAATGAAAAGATGAGAAAAAAACAACAATTCAAATAATAAATTAAAATAAGCCATGGCAGCAAAGAGATGACCAGTCCCTACTGACGGCGCCTTGCATATATCATTGAAATTTCTGCTTGCTCGCACAATGTAACTGTTCTGCCTATAATTCGAGGATGTGTGAGGCACACGTATGGGTGGATTAAAACGAAGTGCTTTATTTGGCACATTAAAATAAAATTTTGACAATAACTCAGGGTTATCAATATTGTTATTGAGGATTTTCAACAAGAATAAACAGTCTGCAATTTTACGTCAATCTACCAGTGGCAGCAGATGATACCTCTTACAAAGTGCAAGATAATCGGCTGACCGATATGGAATCTTTTGATGAAAGCAAAGATATTTTATGAACCGTTTTTGGATGTTTTCTATGCGGTCAATGTATTTATGATAACGAGGATTCCATATCTGAGACGCATACTCTAACTGACTTCTTACAAAAGTGCAATACAATATTTTTAGTGTTTTGGCACCAGTAAAACACTTAGAGAGACGCATTATAAACCTTAGCAGTTTAGAAGCTTTTTTAACAATTGCGTCAATATGTGTGTCAAAAAGTAACTTACTGTCTTGATGGACGCCCAAATCACGGATAGTATTGCACCTTGGCAAGATCTGGCCCGCCAAAGTATAATTAGTGGCTAGGACTGCACGTTTTCTAGTGTAAGTGATCACCGAACACTTGGATGGTTGAGATCAAGTTTATTAGCCCGACAATACTCTTCAAGACGATTCAGGTCAGCCTGAAGTGCCTCTCTATCGTCGAGCGTTGAGATAGTGGCAAAGATTTTCATGTCATCGGCAAAGCATAATAGTTTGGATGACTGGAGGCACTGATCGATGTCGTTCACATAGACTACAAATAAAAAAGGACCGAGCAATGAACCCTGAGGCACTCCGCTGGGCACGTTTACCCAACTAGACATATAATTATTGAGTACTACTGCTTGTGACCTGTTATCAATGTAAGAAGAAAACCACCTCAAGAGGTCGCCACGGATGCCCATGTAGTTGAGCTTCGTTATCAGGGTATCGTGGTCGATCCGATCAAATGCCTTGCTATAATCTGTATAAACCACATCGACCTGTTTACCATTATTTATTTATTAAAACTTTATGCACAAGTAAAAACTGTACAAAGGCGGACTTAATGCCTTAGGCATTTTCTACCAGTCTACCTTAGGGTGATGCAGAGACAATACACAGTAGGTGCAATAACAGAAAGAAAAGATAAGAAAATATTTATAACTAAGATATAAGAATAGATATAATAATAAATACATATATACATACATATGTACAACAATATATATATATATAAATAGTTATGAGACATAAATAAGAAACCCTACAACAACTTAATTCTGAGACGAATCTGTTTGTCTGTCTGTCAAATGATGGAATCCATAGCATCCGTAATGAAATCATTAAATAAAATCAGATTAGAAGTGGTAGACCGTCCTTTCAAAAATCCGTGCTGAAAGGAGTTGAGCGAGTTAGCCAGGGCGGAATATAACTGATTATAGACAATCCTCTCAAATATTTTAGCTATAATGCACAGCTTGGAAATAGGCCTATAGTTAGTAATCTCGGTTTTAGACCCTTTCTTATGTATGGGTGTAATAAAAGCAGATTTCCATACTTTGGGGACGATACCCTGTGTCAAAGACTTGGAAAACAAAATCGAGATAGGCAGGGCAATGGAAGGCGCGCATTTAATTAGAAATTTAGATGATATGTTATCAGGGCCAGCACCTTTAGTAGGATCCAAGTTACGAAGTAAACCGGTCACAACATCAACATTCACTTCTATGTGACAAATGTCAGATGAAGTTCTGTTAGTATCAGAAAGGACAACAGGAGGTGGACTGGGAGTATTAGATGAAGTAGGGTTGAGGAAAGTCGACATGAAATAAGATGAAAAAGCCTCACAAATAGAATCTCCAGTGAGTAATGGATCACCATTATAATTTAATGTATTAGGTATAGTATTAGCGTTGTAGCGATTTTTAACAAAGGACCTAAAGTGTTTAGGGTTAGCTTTAATGGATTTTTCAGTTTGATCAAGATAACATTTATAACAAGAAGCTTCCATAGTCTTGACTCTGTCACGCAAATATTTAAAAGTTAAGTCGTCAGATTTATTTCCATAAATCTTGAATTTTTTTAGATACTTATTGTTTTCTTTAATTGTTTTGACGAGTGATGAGCTAAACCAGACTGGGTATTTATTCTACAATAAAATCTTAATTAAAATAATCAATACGCTTCAACAATAATTCACTTTAATAAACCATTTTTATACATATTGACAAAAATAATGAAACTCAATAAAATCCCGAGTCGGAATCCCGTGGAATATCCATATTAACATCAATGTTTGCGGTCAATGAACCTAAATAGCTCTACCTATTCCGATCACTGATGAGCATAGACACGAGCGACACGCGTCGACAAAATTGTCGCTCGTGTATTTGAGTACGGTGCTCAAATGCAAGAATATTTTTGTTTTAAAATCCAAATTGACCTCCCCCCAGCTGGTAGAGCGCCTCCGTGGCGAGTGCGCGAGCTCCCTGTGGCGATGCGCGCGCGCCGCGTGGCTGGCCGCGCGCGCCGCGTGCGCGTGCGCCGCCACGGCGGGCGAGCGAGCCGACGGCGCGCCGCTGCCGCACAGCACGCTGCTCACGCTGTGGGCGGCGGCCGTGGACAAGATATATCAACAGGTATGTTGTTGCATCACGCTCGTACTGCCCGAAGGGGTACACAGAGGCTTATCGAACTTGTAACAGACTAATTTTTAACTATCCACGACTACTGTCGAGCTAGTATCGAACTAGATTTTGACTAAAGTATCCGTCACGAGAAGCTATACATTTTGTAAACACACATTCAGGGGTTCGCAACCTTTGGATCAAATAAAAAAGAAACAGTTTTGTAATGATTTTTATTTTTATATAGGGATATAATTTTATTATGTGAACACACACATCTAATTACTTACTGTCGCCAGACGATTCCGAGTATTCTGCATTCTGCAGCATTGACAGCGTCAGCATGAACATACTTTAAAATGGCGGCCCAAATGTTTACGTTCCATGAGCCAGACGCGCACCAGTACCACAAAACATTAGACGACAGCGCTTTATATCACTAAAATATCATCCGAACAAATGAAATTGCTCGTTAGTGCCGGATTACACGTATGTTACTTTGAGTTGATTGAATTTGGCATTATTTGTTGTTGATTGAATTGTCGCTACCTAACTTAGTAGAAGTTTTTTATTTACAAAATGTACAACTTCTCGTGACGGGGACTTTAGTCACAACTATTATCAGACTAGTTTTTGATTAATCACGACTAAGGCCGCTATCCCACTGGCGTTTTACGAGCGTTGGCGCTTGTCCAACGTCTGCGCAGCGCCAACGTTGCGCAGACGCGACTTTAACGTAACGAGTTTCTTGCGGTTTTTGGCAACGGGTACAATCACGCCGTCCCGCTCTGTCTGTGTGAGCGCGGGTGGGGGTTTACCACTGAAACTCGCGACGTTAACGTCGCGTCTGCGCAACGTTGGCGCTGCGCAGACGTTGGAGAAGCGCCAACGCTCGTAAAACGCCAGTGGGATAGCGACCTTGGTCGTGATTAATCAAAAACTAATCATGAATAGTGTTATTCTAGTCAAAAACCAGCGTCGTACTAGTGTCTGTCCACGTCATTCTTTTTATATTATTTTTAGAGCTTGTAACTTTTGTGTTGTAACTTCAACAATGCTAATTCTCAGCTAGACAAAATAATTTATTTAATCTAGCTCCGCCACGTGCATTCACCTGCGTAAGTGTCGATCCCGTTTGAATATTGGGATAAAAATTAGCCTATATGTTAATCCAGGGTGTCAGCTACCTCCATACAAAATTTTATCAAAATTGGTTCAGCCGTTTGAGCATGAAGAAGTAGCAAACATACAAACACATTCACAAACTTTCGCCTTTATATTTGTGTGATTACTAGCCATTAAAGTTCCACTGCTGCGGGCAAAGGCTTCTCTACTCTCTTTCCACCTCTCTCTCGAGAGCTGCCAAGGACCAGTCTTTATTAGATGAGTCCAACTCATCCCGCTATCTCTGTCTAGGCATGATGATGATGGGGCTCCCTTTTCCGCACTTAGACTCCCATTTGGTCCGTTGTGCGTAGGGATTCTGGCTAACAGAGCCAGCCTAGCTCCATCCAGAAGCACAGAAGCTTCCTGGGAGCTTCGCAGGCTTCACGGAGCGACCTCACTGTTCCGAGGATTTTTTCGCGTTGAGAAGCCACAGCCTCGCATTCCAGGATGACGTGGGCGGCTGATTCCTCGGCGTCAAGGCAGCCCCTGCAAAGGGGGCTGTCCGTGGCGCCTATGTTAAAAAGATGTTTGTTAAGAGGGTTATGGCCCGTAATTGTACCTATTATTATTCTGAGGTTATTTCTACTTAGGCTAAGAAGTTTTTTAGTTAATCGCGGGTGTATCATTGGTAAAGCCAATTTTGACTGTCTACAGTCTGTTACCCGTGACCATCTGTTGTTATGGAGTTCGGTCGATCTTTGGCGAATCCATGCACGAAATTGTGAGAAAGGCAGAGGGAGAAGTGGGTCTGTCTAGACATGCTACGATGTTGTTTCAAAATTAGTATGATTTTTCAATCTACCTTTATTGATTAAATTACAGGACGATCACGGCCCGGTGCGTACCATCAAGCACTCCCTGGCCGGGGTGACGGCGGACGTCAACAAGTTGGCGACGTTCGCGCAAGACAAGGAGTATGACATGATGTCACTCACTAACGTCCAGTCTGACAAGGTAACATACTGTTATTTCTTAATCGGAAATATTCAACTGATCCTCAAAAAAATATTATTGACCTAAAGATGCACGCTTTTTTTTTAAATAAATGAGACTCTTTTTAATACACCAGCGATACGCGTCGTCAAAATTTAATTTTGTTATTAGAAAACAAACAGCTCATTTATCAAATTAAAGGATCATGGCAATCCTGCCATGATTCTTTAATCTTTTTTTTATAAATGAGCTGTCGTTCTCTTGTCGGAACAGGAGTAGGTTATTGGCATCTAGTTATTATCAGGCATATTTGATTAACTACTGTGGGCGTACTGTGGGTAGTGTTGGTTATTGCGCAATAGAAAAACCGTTTGCAGTTCAAATCAAATTATAATATCACGAACAAATTAATCACACTAGCAAATCACACACTGTAGGTACACGACACAACTAGATACACAGTAAAATAATCATGAACAGTAACAAAGTAATTGCGAACAAATCGTAGGATCGATTACTGTTCGTATAGTGACAGAGCCACCCAAGTAAAATTTTTATTTTTTTTGTACAAATCCTTAAACCAAAAAAAAATAAAGATTTTTAGAGAATTGGAATCCTAATTCTTATACTCTTGGGTGCCTAAAGAGTATCTTCAGGCATTTACAATATTTTTATAACCCTGATATAACAATATAATGTTCAAAGTATATAGTTTAACGAGGAGCTCACTATTTCAGAACGAAACGGCGGCTGTCAGTGTAAACAGCACTGGTAAAGATTTAAATCTTTAGATTCGCCTACCGCTTCAAAACATAGTCGCATTTCTGATTCGTTTTGACACCTCTGATACACAATGACGCAGTGACTACACTTGATTGTTATAGAAACGCTATTTAATAATAATGTGTGAGCTCACTCTTCTCAGTATGGTCACGTTTTCTTGTAACTAAGTACAGTGAGGGCAAATCTAGCTATTTAAATCTTTAGGGGGCGGGGTTTAACTTAATGTCAAACACTGTTTTTTTTTTTTAATAAATACAAAATAGGCAACGAGATGAAACGAAAAACTGATATTTTAATTTCGAAACATTTTAATTATGCGGGGTTTTAAAAATTTGATAAATATATCAATCTACTCCTGGTAATGTATTCTCAACATTGGAAAATATTATGACCTTCTAAATGAGCTCTTTTTTGTACAAATTAACGTAAGGATCTCGCCATGATTCTTTCAGTCGGCAACATCCATCGAATTCTTACTAAACTTCAACTATATCCGACGATCCTGCATACTTATCTCTTTTGTTGACTGTACATCCCGTCTATTTGTAGTTTAATAAAAAAATAATTTAAAAAAATTAAATCGACTTCAAAAAGAAATTAACTCAAAATTATGAAATAACTTTAATTTCAGAACTAGGTGTCTTGGGATCTGTATTTTAGTTTCTTGCCACTCACTTCCGAAATTAAAGTTATTTCATAATTTTGAGTTAATTTCTTTATGAAGTCGATTTAATTTTTTAAAATTACTTTTTTATTTCGTAATTTTTAGTTTTAAGTAAAAACTGGAATATTTGTTTATAATAAGTAAGTAATAGTTTTGTTGTTAATATAGCACTAGAATTTGACCATGGTTTTGAGATGTTTTCCCTTTGAAACTATACCTGTAGCTCGTATCAATAAGTCAGGCTGTCACACTTACACGTATTAGTCCATATCTTGAAAATGACTGAATCGAATTTGAAGAAACTTGCACTGTTCCCTAAGTTGAAGTAAACATAAGCCAATAAAAAAAAATGGCCACGATCCGATTAAAGGTTGCGGAGAAATGCGTGGACAAACATACATACATACATCTATGAAATTTTGTATATTTGTTTGGAAGCCCTAATAGATTGTCATATGTGAATATATTGCAGTTCCAATAATATTACTTACATACGTGTCGAATTGATAACCTCCTTTTTTTTGAAGTCGGTAAAAATAAACTCTAAATCGCACTTATTTTATCCTCAGCCGATCCCACCAGTGGTTATCAGAGCCCAGTTGGTGAAGAAGCAACTCGAGGAGACGAAGAGTCTCACCATCAAATTGGAAAACAAGGAAGCCGATATTAGGGAACTTCGGAAGGCGCTCAAGGTAACCTAGCTATAGCAAAACTGCGCAGTGCTGCATACCCACACTATTTCAAGTTAAACAAATATCAACCTTATTTCAATGACAATTAAGTTGATTTCAGACTAACTGGCACTATTGTAAAAGTTATAAAAATGTGTGAAGTTGTAGCGTAAACTGAACTTTATTGTGTAGGTTTTAAAGTTATTTTTCCATTAATTCATATTTGTTTACATTTTTGGCAAATTAATCGCGAACGCAGACTAAGTCCAATCGGTTATCAATATGAACAATATTAGGACTTGCATGCGATTTCTAATAATAATAATAATTCTATCAACCCGTCAGCTCACGTGCGGACGGACGGGAAATGATCGCGGCGGGATTTTATCGTGCATTGGATTTTCAACACATCGCATGCTTAATGGAACATTGACCCATTATTAGATAGGTCAGAATTGAGTTACAGAATTTCTTTACTCAGATCTCATCAATAGTTAATCATAGACGTTTAAAATACAAGCATTCATGATTAATAAATAGTCAAATGAAATCAGTTTTAATTTTATGCGTCAACAAGTAGGATAAGTCCTCATAGCAAGATCTTTTTTTGCGATGTCCCAAAAATCTTCTTTTTGAGTTAAGTCAGTATTCTATTAAGCATGCGACATGTAAAATACTGGTATTCAACTGCATCCGACTGGACGCCGACCCCAACGTAGTTGGGAAAGGGCTAGACAGATGATGATGATTGGATTTTCAACTCTTGGTGTGGAGCCGAGCATTGAGAATCCAACAGAGCGCATCCCAGCGCGTCAAACGCAACGCAAGAGCAACTACTTCGCGTGCCAAAAATCGCACCAGAGCCCTGATTCACAACCATACGATAGGCTATCGTATCGAAAACCTGACATTTCGATAACCTGATTTGACTTCCCCTCAACAGCAAATAGCTGTTGGAAGAATAGCGGGCGTCTATTTGATTTAAACTGACAAAATTTTCGGGTTTTGGACTTGTGAACAGCATTGAGAAGACTCCTAAGATAACAATGATTAATGTTCGATACGATACGGAAGCATATCGAGTGTTTGTGAATAAGGGGGCTGCTTACGTACAAAAATCGTAAGCCGCCACTTTCGCGCTCAGTCGGCGGCGGCTTTGAATCGATTTGATTTTCCCGTCACTAAATGGTGCTTGTGACGTCATAGTAGGTAGTCAAAAAAATGGCACGCTTGGTTTTCATACACATCGTGATACTTGCGTTATCTAGGTCCATCTATATCTGTGCTGAGAACCTTAATTTGTGTTAATGTTTGGTTTTATTTGTAATAATAACTATTAAATCTCTTAATTCCTAGGCGAAACAAGAAGAACTATCAGAGATGACGATTCGTCGCGAACTCGGAGAACGCAAGTTATCCACCGCGGCGAGAGACGCCGAATTAAGGGCAGAGCAATTAACACGACGACTGGAAGACGCACACAACCAGCTTAAGAGGTCAGTGCGAGTGCCACACTCCTTCACAAAAACTCCACCTGTTTGAAACTACTACTAAATGTTATAAATATATCGTTATTAGTATAACCACAAAATACTTAAAGTACTACGTACAGAAAGGCCACTCCCTTCCCCGCACTAACATCAGTTACCGCACCTCACCACGCACTTCGGCGTATACGTCGCAGTTCTTTAACAAGAGCGCTCGCAAACACAAGTACCTCACGCACACATTCATACGTATACAAACGTCATTTTTTAATGTAGTAGTAGTAGGTAATTATTTTGCGAGCGTTGTATGGAGTGTCCGGGGTGTGGTATAACGATATAATAACGTCATTCATTTCGATACTCAACATTGTCAGCTTTATGACTTATAAGATGAGGGAAAAGACGAAAAAGTATGAAGAATAACGTTACAAATGAATTTATAACGTGTTACCTATAACGTTATTACAAGCGGATAAGCTTAATGTCACTGACCCCTATAACGTTACTTATAATATTGTTCTACGAAAATGATATTCTATAACGTTTTCTTTTTGTAACGTTATAAATATTTTTAGGTTTTAGTATTGTTACAAATTTTGAAAAGTTATACGATAACATTAGTGGTAACGGAACTAAATTCATTTCGTTCTCAAGTCCCTGCTTACAGCTATCATAATTATACAGAAGTAGTAGTGAGGTAATTGACGACAAGCTATTTACAAGTCTCCACAGTTAGCAATAGAGTATTACTAGCTGCGACCCGCGGTTTCACCCGCGTAAGGGTCGATCCCGTGAGAATATTGGTATAAAAAGTATCCTATGTGTTATTCTAATGTATAAGCAATCACACTAATATTATAAAGGCGAAAGTTTGTGAGAGTGTGTGTGTGTGTGTTTTTATATGTTTGTTACTTCTTCACGCCTAAACCACTGAACCGATTTAGATGAAATTTGGTATAGAGATAGTTTGAGTCCCAGAAAAGGACATAGGACAGTTTTTATCCCGATATTCCCACGGGATCGACATTTACGTGGGTGAAACCGCGGGGCGCAGCTAGTATTACTATAAGGTTGCATCAAAATCCGTTCAGTAGTTTTTGCGTGAAAGAGTAACAAACATCCTCACAAACTTTCGCATTTATAATATTAGTAGGAAGTAGGATAGTAGGATTGTACACATTTTCAAAATTAACTTACTTAATTAATTAATCCATTATTCACAGAAAAGAGAAAGAATTCGAAGAGACGATGGATCACTTGCAACAAGACATCGACTCGTTAGAGACAGAACGCGGCGCGCTCAGGGAGAAACTGAAGCTATATGCCAAGAGAGGCGGTAACCATCATGGTATGTATACTTGTTATGTATTGAAATATGTAGTTAGTTAGTTGATGTAGAATTTTAGCCTAATTGCGTAAAGGTGCCTACAGATCTACTCCATGTTCGACGATGGTTACTATCGCTCGATATAGCTTCGCTTCTTATAGATTATCCCTCTTACTAATAAACGTATTATATGAGATGAATAATTACCAGTGATCGGAATAGGTAGAGCTATTTAGGTTCATTGACCGCAAACATTGATGTTAATATGGATATTCCACGGGATTCCGACTGCTACTACGGGATTTTATTGAATTTCACTCTTTTTGTCAATATGTATAAAAATGGTTTATGTAAGCCAATAAGCGCATGAGCGACGTCAACAACACGCTATAAAACTTTTTGCCGAGCGCGCCTTTTCCGCTTTGTTGAGATGCGTAATGTCGCCGCATTATGGAAACAAAAGAAAACAATAGCGGGGTGTTTCTGTCGCTAGAGTACTTACTACTTAAAAACCAAATCCCGGGACTTGGGGACTATCCATATTATTCTAACCTATGGCAAGTACATAAAACAGCTCTACCTGTTCCGATCTCTGATAATTACACACCGGTTTCTCTCTTTCAGTCGTCAGTAATTTGACTTTCGAAAGAAGAAGACAAAGCGTTGTGTAACTATACAGACGCAATACAACGTTTATTAGTAATGGGGTAAATCGATTCTGAGGCGTGCTAGACCCATGTTCGGGTCGGCACGGTATGGCACAGTTGTGTGGCAAAGTATACATTTGATTTTGCTGCCCGGCCTGTGCTGAATCATGCCGACCCGAACATGACATGTGTAGCTCTTCTTTCTCTCTTTCTTTCTGTTTTGTTTCCTTTTTCTTTTGTCAATTTTCTAAAACTAGATGTCGCCGGCATTTTCTAGCTGATTGATCCCTGATAATGAAATGTAAAAACAAACTCAGAGGTCATGGTTCCTTCAAAATTCGAGCAAATCTGTAGGCACATGAACACACTCGTAATGACAATCTTTTTTATTATGAAAGTTCACCAATCTCCATTATGCTAGACAGCAAAATGTTCGAGCATATTCTATATTCTCAAGTTTTGAGTCAAAATATGCGATAGCATTTTCTAACATACGCCACATAGAATCGTCTCCTAAACGCAATTCTGAACTCTTTTTCAGTTGGGATAAAGTTAATAATTAATTTTAAAGCTCTGTCGAAAGAAAGGGATTGTTATTCTGAGTCTGTGAAACCGCATTATACACTAGTTCGGGTCGGCATGATTCGGCACAGGAGGTCTATTCCCTAAGCTAAAAATCGTGGTTTCGGCCGAAATTACGGTACGTAGATACACTACGTATCACTTACGGACGTAATTACGAGTATGATTAATTCGGGGCCCGAATTAAGAATGAATGACAACACAAGTTGACAGCTGTCCCTACTTCTGATATGTAATTGCCCGTCTGAAAACTTGAATTTGACACTCGTTTTGACGGCTCATTCACTTTCGTTCGGTCCCGTATCTTCGT
Source organism: Amphipoea oculea (assembly GCA_945859645.1). Classification (NCBI taxonomy): domain Eukaryota; kingdom Metazoa; phylum Arthropoda; class Insecta; order Lepidoptera; family Noctuidae; genus Amphipoea; species Amphipoea oculea. Next base: position 8,382,571 of record OX243891.1, on the reverse strand, counting down.
TGACGGACTTGGAGAAAGACCACTAGGCCGGGCGGAAAAATCGGGTACTTACATATATTGATGCCCGGCTGTGCCGAATCGTGCCGAATCATGTCAACCCGAACAAGTGTGTAACACGCTTTACGCAATAGGGTGCGGGGTTAGTATTTGGTACAGACGCCAGCACATCAAGCTACCCGAAGCTGTCGAATTTTCCCAATCAACTTTGAACCTTATGATATAGCGATAAAGTTAAAAACCATTAAAAAAATTTGACAGATTGTAGTAGCTAGATTTGCTGGCGTCTGTACAAAGAGCAAAGTAGTATGGGAAAGGTTAATAGTTTAGTTAGCATTAACTGAGTGGCCACAAATATGAACGTTTAGTCTTACAGAATTTGGGACGAGAAAATTATTATTTATTTACCTATTTTATAAGATCTTTTATTTTTTAATCTAAATTGTATTATTTTCTCTTATAGACTTGGAGTTTTTGAGTAAGTTTTGTATGAGGTTTTGGTCATTTCAGGCTTGTTGTAAATGGAATTTAGATATTTTTTTTAAGTTACTTTTTCGTTAGGGCTATTTTCAGTTAACTCCAAAAAAGTAAGTAAAGTAAAAGTTTATTGACAGTATAAAAGAACAAACCTTACACACAAATCCCAACAATCCTGTGATTTGTGAATACTAGTACAAAAAAAATAAATATATAATAAGTGGTTATGCATACTTTCGTACTTGCTCGGTTCAGCGGTTTAATCGTGAAGAGGTAACAGACAGACACACTTTCGCATTTATAATATTAAGTATGGATCTAGATTTACCATAGGCCCATGTTGTTGATTTGGGATATAGAAAGAAATAAAGATTTCGCTTGACAATTTAGGTGTAGTTGTAAACCATGAAAGGTTAAAAATACCAGTTTAAATTCCATTTACAACTAAAAATAATAAAACGCTTTCATTTCAGAATGTTTTTGGTTAAATACATAACGGAATGTTTCAATTATAATAACAAGAATGTTATATATACAAATACAATATGTAATAATGTCAAGTGTGCTTTCAATTGTGACGAGAAAATATGTGTACGTCGAAAGAATTTTAGTGCAACTCGGCTGTGCAATTCCAAAACCTAGCAACTGACACAAAAAAAAAAAATCGGTGTTTTTGGTCAAATATGCAAATGCACCTATTTTTTTAGAAATTGCTAGGTTTTGAAATTGCACAGCCGAACTGTCTTGAATGATTCGTACGATAGTTGCGCAATTCTGTTCCGATAAAAGCAGACATTTTCTTGAATGAAAATTGGTCTTTTTGCACGATGTTTGGCTGTAGACAATCTTTTTCAGCTAAATACATGAACTAAGGGCTAATTTTTCCATCGCCAGATAGCTTTTATTTGAGGAATAAAACTGACGTTTGACAGTTTTTGTATGAAATATCTGTCAAAATTACAAAATTATTAATCGAATAAAGTTATCAGATCAGCCCTAAAACACTCGATTTCCGGTTTTAAATACAAATTTAACTAAAAATATGACTAAACTGGAAAACAGGACAGGAAACCAAAGCAAAAGAATTTGAAGTTAACATTTCCTTTAATTTCGCGGGTTATTTTTTTATCTTAAACCTCAAAATGTTGTCAATTAAAAGCACCCTTACAAACACACTTGAATACACCACCATGTATAACATAGTACATAAAAACTACATAACAATTTATATGTGCGTGCAGCGCTGCCCCCGCCGGCCGTTCGAGACTACAGTAAGAGTCATCGCTTGATAACCGCATGCGTTCCCTTTGCAGACACATACTTATTCAATTATTACTATTATTATAACAATATACTTCCATAAACAAAGATAATTTGACAGTATGCAGTAATTATGTAAATTAGCTGTATTTTACCTCAGGAACCCTTATGTCTATAGTATGACACTATCTTCATGGTTAATTTGGTGTGGGCAGAACTACAAGGGCTTTGAAAGGTCCGTGGTACACCTAGTGTCCGCCATTTTGTTTTTTTTTCAAAATGGCTGCCACGCGTGTGACTTATATTAATGGATAACTGACATCAATGCAAACGGAAAACAAGACTTAACCCCAGAAAGTGTCACGTTTCCGAGATATTAACGTTTAAAGTTGATGAAGATGACGTTTATTGTTGGGATGCATGAAGAGGCCTCCTCGTGTAGCGCAGTTTGTTCCGCCAGTTTCTCAACTGAACCGAGCGCTCGGTGCATCCTGGACTGTCACACCCAACACCTTATTTGACTGGCCAATTCTTCCCTTGTGGTGGTAGGGCTAACGCCCGCCTGATTTGCGACCACCCTCCCACCGGAGTCCGGCGTCAAGCAGCCTGCTGTGTTTCGTTGATGCGTGGGAGTTCCAGTGCCTTAGGCATCTTCTGGGCACGCTCGTTCCATCATAGACCTCATCCATCGCTTTCCATCAGGCGTGATTGAGGTCAAGAGCGTGTCCATTCAGCAACAAAAAAAAGATCACGTGACGTCCATATTTTTTTAACTTGTTTACATCTTGTTGAATAGATGTTTGAAACAATCATTTTAGTAATGATATTAAGCTCTCCCAAACCAATCCCCTTTAATTGATTAGCGAAACTCCGCAGATGGGGTACATTAGTAAAAAAAATTACTCAACAATTTTTTTTTTCATATTTGTGAATCGCATAAAATTATTATATATATTTATAAAATACTAGCTGCGCCCTTTCGATCCCGTGGGAGTATCGGGATAAAAAGTAGCCTATTGTTAATCCAGGGTGTCAGCTACCTCCTTACAAAATTTTATCAAAATAGGTCCAGCCGTTTGAGCGTGAAGAAAGAACAAACACGCACACACAAACTTTCGCCTTTATAATATTAGTGTGATATTTTTTTCTACAATTTGTATGGATTATTATTATGATAAGCGAGAAATTGAACGCAAAACTGAACATTGTAAACCCTTAGCTAAAGTTCTGCTCACACCACAACAAATATCAAACGTGAAGATATAATGTCATCAAATATAATAAAACAATTGGCTGGATTTTAATATCAAAATTAAATTAAAATCAAAAATTTTAGCGGTGGCGACGCCCGTGGCCGCTCCCAAAGAAGCTATGCGTAAGATATGCTGAGATATAAATTATATCATTCGGTGTCGCATGAGCTTTATTTTTTTGGTCTTTGAGTGTCTTCGCACTGAGCGTATTTCTAGCGTTGGCATATACGCCGCGTAGACGTTGCATAGTCGTCGCGTGGACGCTGCGTAGACGCCACGTAAATGCTGTGTAGTCGTTTCGTAAAAGTTGTGTAGCCGCTGCGTAGACATTTCGAAAAATTGCACAAACAGTGGTAGCGTCGCATAGGCGTGATTGTGTCGAAAATACGTCACGTGGACGCAGCGTTAGTGACGCGTTTACGCTGTTTAGACGTACGACAAACTCCTACGTTAATTGAACGCCAGATGCGGAGGCATTCTTTAGAGTTTTTTTTTTCCAATGATTATTTATTTTACGTTCTCGTTTATGTAGTAGTGATTAGGTTTTATTTTTGAGTCTGAATCACTAAATGAATGTTAATTTCTGAATCAACTTTTCTCTAAAAAAAATTGGCTTTGGAAATTCTTCGCCCTAAAATGCAAACCGTTATAATTTTCACTCACTTACCCAATTTATAATATAAAATAAAAACAATAATTTTAATAAACTAACGTTTGATTCAGATTCAAAAAGGATCATGAGAAAGTTACATATAAGTAAAGGGAATGCGTCCTTAAAAAAGCTTAAAAAAAAACAATGTGACTAATTATTTTATTTTAATTTAATTAATTTTACTTCAATAATGTGTATGTGCATGATTGTACATGGATGTTGTGAACTTACGTTTCAGGCTCGTAAAGTTGAAAGTTGTGCAACTGTTGCCCCACTTTATTTTTAAACAAGTTATTTTTGAAGTATATATTAATCAGTCTTACCAACCCGCACTGGCCTCGCGTGGTGGATTACGGCTCACTCCCGCTCACCGAGAGGAGGCCTGTGTCCCAGCAGTGGGAACATTATAGGCTGATTATGTTATGTAATCAATCTTACTAACGAGGTATTGTGTTACCCAGTATCTGGGGTGTGTTGAAAATACTCGTTTCGCATACAATATTTACTTAATTATCATTTACGTCGTGGTTCGTGCTAGGGCCTCACGTGGGTGGCCTTCTAGTTTGACATTAACCCCTTACTAATAAACGTTGTATAGCGTCTGCATGTTACACAACGCTTTGTCTACTTCTTTCGGAAGTCAAATTACTGACGACTGAAAGAGAAAAATCGGTGTGTAACTATTCATCTGATATAATACGTTTATTAGTAAGGGGGTAAATAACAAACAGAAACATGAGACAATTTAAACATAAAGTTGCGCAACAGTAGCGCAACACAAGTTCAACTGTATGAGCCTAAGCTTAATTTTTATTTAACAATAATTTGTTAAACCTATGCTTTTTACATAAACATCCACGAATGCTGTTCAGTGTATTAATACATACATTTTGGGACCGAAAGATCGACATTAATATCTTGATAGCTAGAAATGGAATAAAATAAAAGGAAACCTAATCAACATAATTGAATTTTCGAATATTTATTCGAGGAATAAAATTGACGTTTGACAGTTTTTGTATGAGATAACTGTCAAAATTTCAAAAAAATATTCCTCGAATAAAGTTTTCAGATGATTGAGAAATCATCCCATAGTCTTCTATATTATGCAATCTATTTCTGCTAGAAAAATAGTTATTTATGCAACTGTTTTATAATAAGGGGTATTAAAACACGTATGTGGGTTTTAATAGTATCACATGAGTGTTTTAATACCTAATTATGTACAGTTGCATACAAGACTTTATTTACACCCATGATATGAATCCTCTATAAAAGGTTCTGAAACAGTTTTTTTTGCAATACTAATATGGAACAAAAATGGTGGCCGGCGGCATACGACGTGAATTCGAATAACCTATAAGTTCCTTTTTTTAAATTACTGCACTGTGGTAGTGAAACGCGCGTGCATGACAATGTTCTTTTTTTTTTTAAACGAGTTGCATAATGAAATTTAGTACAACATAATAACACTCGTTTGGATGATATTATGGTTACTATGACACTGGTTGTTTTAATGTTGGCAATAAGCTAACTGTTTCAGAAACTTTTTACGAGGATTTAAAGCATGGGTAGATAAAGGTATATTTTAATGACGGGTCTACTATTTCGTTTGCAAAATCGTTAGTGACAGTCTTTAGAAATAATCAAGTTCTAAGCTATCTATGTCGATCTCTCATTCCCCTGCATCCATCACCCCTTCTACCACCTTCTGGAATGTTCTGTAACTAACAGTCTATGATACAGAGGAGACACCGGTGAAGGTGACAGCGGGCGTCGTGGTCGGAGAGGTCAACGAGGCGCTGCAGCATCAGATCAAGGTGTTGAGCTGGTGAGTAAAACATTTAAAATATTATTATTATACTGTACTTCGGTGAGTGTGCCCAAGAACTCCACGACCTCATTCCACCGGCCCCCTTCTACCTTCGGACATCCAGGCGCACTGCAAGTTACCATCCCTACCTGGTTGCTATTCCACCAATTCGCACTAAGCGTTTGCAAATGTCGTTTATAATGCGCACAGCAAAAGAGTGGAACTCTCTACCTGCGTCTGTTTTTCCGAGCGCATACAACCCGAATCTCTTTAAAGTGAGAGTGAACAGGCTTCTTCTGGGTAAGCTCGCTCCATCGTCGACTTTGTCTCTGTCACCTTTGACCTAGGCTAGAGTCAAGAGCAAGCCCATTTCAAATAAAAAAAAAAAAATATTAGCCTGTGACGTCCCACTGCAGGGCAAAGACCTCCCTACTCTCTTTCCACCTCTCTCTGTTCAAAGCTGCTAAGGACCAGTTCTTGTTGAAGGAGTCCAGCTCATCCCGCCATCTCCGTCTGGGCCTGCCACGATGTCGTTTGCCATTAAGAGGGACCCATTGGGTCGTAAGTTTGGCCCACTGTTCGTCTGACATGCGGCAGATGTGTCCAGCCCAGTTCCATTTTAGCGTGGCAGCTTTCCAAGTGACATCAGTTTTCTTTGTGATGGAACGGATGGTCGTGTTCCAAACCCGGTCTGTTAGTTTGATACCCAGAATACTCCGTTTTGATACACTCACATCAGTTGAACAGGTTGTATTTTTTTACCCCCTGAAAAGATGCTTAAAGAGTGCAAATTCAGCCGGTATATGTTAGACTAGCTTTTGCCTGCGGCTTTTTTCGCGTATTTTGGGCAATTTACCTGACCCCCTTACTAATAAACGTTGTATAGCGTCTGTATAGTTACACAACGCTTTGTCTTCTTCTTTCGAAAGTCAAACTACTGACGGCTGAAAGAGAGAAATCGATGATTAATTTAATAGTGAGGCTAGTGCCGTCTTGCGTAAGCGATGTGCGTCTATGCTGCGGCGTTTCAGGGGTAGACCTAACAACATACTTGGTACACTGGCGGACAAAATTGATGGGCCATTTATGAGACAGTGGGCGGATAGACATGTGCGCACAGACGTCCATGTCGCCAATTAATTTAATAAATTACTAGCTGCGCCCCGCATAAGTTTCACCCGCATAAGTATAGGTCCCGTGGGAATATCGGGATAAAAACTATCCTATGTCCTTTCCCGGGACTCAAACTATCTCTATACCAAATTTCATCTAAATCGGTTCAGCGGTTTAAGCGTGAAGAGGTAACAGACAGACACACTTTCGCATTTATAATTTTTTTTTTGTTTAGCCTGTACTGTCCCACTGCTGGGCAAAGGCCTCCCCCAAGTCCTTCCAGGAACTCCTTTCCCGCGCCACCTCAAACCAGCCCTCGCGGTACGCGTCCAGGTCATCTCGCCACCGCTTTCTGGGCCGACCTCGGCGGCGCCGTCCATCTTCAGGCACCCATTGTGTGGAAACTTTTGCCCAGCGGTCATCCTGCATGCGGCTGATGTGATCCGCCCAGTCCCACTTGAGTTATAATATTAGTATGGATTATTTACTAACAATTAGGCACCATAAATATATCATTGGTCTGAAACACAGAATTTGATAGATTGATTGAATAGGTATGGGAGGACAGTGTAGGCTTGTCAACAAGTACGAGGTGCTTTTTTTACTAAAATATTCCCATCACGTAACAGGACGGTGGAACGCGAGCGCTCCGCCCGCATGTCCGCGTGCCGCAAGGCGGAGCGCGCCGCCCTGCGAGCGCTGCGCCCGCTGGAGAACTCGAGCTCCGCCGCCGCACTCGCGCGCAGGCAGGCGGCCGCGCAGCTCGAGAGGGACCTGGCGAAGTTACAGTCGGTGAGAAAACATTAAGAGCCTATACTACCTCAGCTAAAATTCACTCTTTATTTCGCTCATACGATACTGCTCGCGGACTGAGCGAGAGCGAGACAGAGTGCAGTGCTGGGCGGCAGGCAGCGCCAATAGTATAGGTATTTGCTTTTTACAGTGAAAATAATGATAATTATAAAAAATATAAATAACATAAGACCTGCTTTAAAGTAAGTTCAGTTAGTATGCAAAGTGTCATGATCTAATTTGAAGTATTTTTTGAATACCAGCGGTTTATTGTTCGGGTTGGAGGTAACTTTGGATTTTTTTTCTATCGAGAAAATTGTAGTGGGTGTAATGTGGGTGTGTGATGTGTGTGGGTGTTATGTGGATGTGTGATGTGTATGGGTGTAATGTGGGTGTGTGATGTGTGTGGGTGTGTGATGTGTGTGGGTGTAATGTGGGTGTGTGATGTGTGTGGGTGTAATGTGTGTAAGTGTAATGTGGGATGTAGAGGTATTTTTGACAGATTGAAACTGATATCAGACTTTGAACGTTCTTAAAATTACAAGAATGCTCCTTAGATCACCTACTTACGGCCAGTTTTTTATCAATAGTAACAGCCAAAGTAACGTCACAAAAGTCAAAGTAACGTTTTTTGATTTTTCAATATTTAAGCTGTTGCTGCTGTTGTTTATGCTGCTTGTTTGGGGCTATTCAAGTATTACGTAAGCACTGGGGGGGGCGGGGGGGGGGGGTGTTTGCCTTGCTTATTTTTGATGACATGGGGGATGGGGGGTCTGGATGGTGATTACGTCAGCAGTATTTATTTTACTTTTTTGGATTTTCTACAAAATTTAGTCGATTTCGGTTTGAACACATATGGCAACCCTACTTGTCTATGCTTGAAAACGAAACGCATATATTTACTGCTCATGAATCAATAAAGAAACCAGAGGTGTTTTGTGTGTTGTACTGTCTTTTGTGTGCGTCAAATAAATGGTTTATCTATCTATCTAACACATTGAAAAATGCATCTACCAATGTTAACGTAAGCATGGGGGGGGGGGGGTAAGACCTTTGCTTACTTTTGCTGACGGGGGGTTCATAATTACAGAAAATCTGCTTACGTAATACTTGAATGGCCCCTTTTTATTTATGTCTGTAATTTATATGGTGTACATAATAAAGAGTATTTTATTATATTCTAAGTGCCGTAGTATCAGTAAAGGACAAGTAAAAGTCAGTTTGACTGATTACTTTAGTTGTTGAAGAAGAAACTGGCCGTTAGATAATGTTTGTAGGTTACTGTGGCATAACCAACGTTTGGCAACATACTAACGTTTCCGAAAAATAAAAAACGTTTCTATGTTCAGTAAAGATTCATAATCTCGGATGATTATCAAGTTTTGGGAACACAAACTCAATGTTATAGCTAACAAAGTTCAAATTTTATTGCAACCGAGCGCCCTTATTGTGTAACACAATCTGAATCATTTTGAAGGATATTGCTAATCCATTACTTCATATGTTAGAAAAAATAGTCTGCTCAACAACGTAAATAACGCAATGAATGTTGTTGAACTCTCAAAATGAAAGCCAATACTGATGGTTTGTAACGGAATTATCCCGCTGTTTATTACTAACGGTCAATCAAAAATCAACTTAGACTACATAACCTTAAAGTAGATAGTTGATTAAATACTCATGTTAATTTAAAAATTGTTTATTCGAGTATAGTTACATTTATTTGCTTAAGAATTTTCAATGATTTGTTTTTTTTTTTCTGTCAGGAATGGACCATGTTCGTGGCTCGCAGTGGGTTGGTGAAGTTCCCTTCAGAGCCGGGGCAGTACGCGCATGCGTTACAACTGCATAAGGACAAACAGAGGGAACTCAGGAGACAGTTAGAGGTACCATTCATCACCAGCCTATAACAGTCCACTGCAGGACATACGCCTCTCCTATTGCATGCCATTCAACTCGATTTTCGGCAACTCTCATCCAGCTGCTACCAGCCATCCTGCGAAGATCGTCGCTCCACCTAGCCTGAGGGCGTTCCCACCTTACGTTTTCCGATTCGCGGTCTCCACTCAAGAACACGTCTACAATGTGTTAGAACGTGGAAGACAGGTTTTTGGTCTATCATGCGGCCGTCTCATTTATTTATCAGCCTCATTTGCACGATCACAATTATCATATCATATTATACTATACATGTCGTCTCACTCGCATATTTTTGAAATGTTATTCAACTCACACTATGTATGTAGAGCAGTGGTGGCCCAGTGGTATCGGCCGCGACTTACGAGTTGTAGGTCGTAGGTTCGAACCCAGACAGGCACTTTACTTTGTGTAAATTATTTCATCACCACTGCTCTCAAAACGGTGAAGGAAAACATCGTGAGGAAACCGGCATGTCCTAGAACCAAAAATTCAAAGACATGTGACATCTACCAACCCGCACTGGGCCCGCGTGGTAGATTACGGCCCACTCCCTCTCACAGAGAGGAGGCCTGTGTCCCAGCAGTGGGAACATTATAGGTTGATGATGATGTATGTAGGTATATACTTATTTGTTACTATTTTTTGTCTGACATATATTTTATTTAAGTATACATACACACGTCACGTTGCAGTGTAAAACTGATTTACATCCGTCACCTCACACATCAGGTCCAGTTGAAAACCAGCGTCAGGCACTAGTTGTCTGGCATTATTGCTGAACTGGGCCTTTTTGACGCAGCCGTGAGGCACACATTCCTGCTAATTACTTTTACCGGACTGTGCGCTTTTTATTTGATTTTTATTTTTTGTTTTTTTTTTTCTTTTTTATCTGATGTGTCTGGTGTATTGTGTGTCTTTTGGTCTGTGCTAAATAAATGTATTTTCTTTCTTTCTTTCTTACCCCAACGGTTATCGGTTCTACGGCTAATATGGCCGGCCCATTGCCACTGCAGCTTGCTTATTCTATGAGCTATGTCGACAACTTTGGTTCCCTGCCGGATTACCTCGTTGCGGATTCGATGCCTCAGAGGATTCTCTATGCTTTTCACCACCGTACTGCGATCGCCAACCCGCCTGTCAAGGGTGGCGATTATGGCAAACCCACCCCCATTGGGGGAGGCTTATGTGCAGCTGTGGACGTCTCGGCTGAAGTGATGAGAGCCATTTTAGTAACAAATGAATTTCTTCTACACAGATCCGTCTGGCGTCTCTTCAAACTGAGGTCCGTCAGCAGTTGCTGATGCATCGTCCATGGAGGTGCGTGGAGGCTGACTTCGCGGAGTTTCCGGCGCCTGAACTAGCTGCCGTAAGTGTTATGTTTCGAAAGCAAGAATGGAAACTATGAACAGGGTGAAAAACCCTGCAACAATAATCTATATATCGACGGTGTAGTATCAATACCAACTACAAAATCATGATTTTCGAGGAGGCGAAAAAAACGTTTCATTTCTGTAGTTTTTAATATTTTAATGAAAAAGTTACTTATATTAAACAAATAGTAGGAAACGTCGTCGATTTTGAATTTGATCCTTATTAGGGACTCTATCGAATGGTGTAATAATACAGTGTGTTTTTTTAATCAAAATCAGCAGGTTCGATTCCTGGCTAGAAATATTGATTTTTCAAAAATCCAATGATGCAGTTCTAGTTTTCATCAAAATCGAGCCCGCGACTCCTTTGAGTACTTTTCGCTATTCCTCATAGTTTCGGATTTGGCCTTCCACGCCTACTTGAAAAATTCATCCTGTATAAGGTGTTTCAAAATTAACCCAACAAACTTTTAAGAGGTGCTTTAGACCATCGAACTGAACAACTTTCACTATGGGACCAACTCTGAAATCACGAAATTTCGTGATTTCAGATTGGGCACAAGCTTATTTTCAACCAACAAACATTTGACAATATTATTAAAAGGCTTTTTTTTTAATTGAATTATTTCTGAATATTTTCCTCTCTACCGATAAAAATATACTTAATAATTATAATTTTATTTGACAGGTGTTATCATCTAAGGCAGTCGACGTGGGCACGATCAGGTACCCGGCACCTGCGTCAGGGCAGACTGAAGAGACTATCTACGTGACTCCTGCGCAGCTAGCCAAGTAAGTGTTACATGTAATCTACCACCATCACCATACACGTGAGAGAAGTGTAACTTCTTAAAAAATAAAGAATCAGAGAGGTTTAGTGTGAGAGACAGAGAGAGTTATATCTTTCTTCTCTGTCATGTAACGAAATGTGTCTAAACGTGACGCGTCCTTGAAATTTCACTCAATTCTCGAGTCGGCCAATACGCCCATCATTATTTAAGTCATTATAATGACGAGAAGCTAAAAACTATGTACAGACGCCAGCACATCAAGCTACTACTATCTGTCAAAATTTCTTTAATAGATTTTCAACTTTATCGCTAAAGCCTAAGGTTCAATGTTGATTGAGAAAATTTTACAGTTTCGGGTAGCTTGATGTGCTGGCGTCTGTACACAAATGTTCGTATTTGTTTTTTTTTTTAAGTGAAATTTCTTAGTGCTCATACACACGAGCCACGCGTCAATGCCAGAAGCAACTGTAGCCGTCGACAACGTGCCGCTCATGTATTTGAGCACGGTGCTCATATACACGAGCGTCCACGGGTGTCGACAGGTGCGTTTACGCTGCCGTTGACGCTGTCGCTCGTGTGTATGCACACTAAGAAATTTCACTTAAAAAAAAACAAATATCAACATTTGTTTACAGTCACGTCTAAAAGTATGTATACACTTGGCTTTATTCAAAGGCGATTTTCTCCTTTATTTTTGAATGAAATTTTATGTTATTACGAAAATAGTATTTTCGAACCTATAGGTTTATGTTAAGTGTCGTATTTCAACGTTGCATTCGTTATTTCACGAAAAAATCGCAATTGAAAATTGCCAAGTGTATACATACTTTTAGACGTGACTGTACATAGTTTTTAGCTTCTCGCCATTCTTAAAGAATGATGGGCGTTTTGGCCGGTATGTCCAATAAAAACCGCATATACATCAAATGAAAGTTTATATCATAAGCATCAATTTTCATTATGAGCAGAAGGTTGTGAAATACCGGGTTATTATCAGACCTGCAAGTACCATGTAAACGTATTAGTTTGTGACGGAAAATAATAATGGTTCGAAAAACAAATTAATCTCCAGCGATCTGTGGCCGACAAAAAAAAAAATGGATCTTCGAATAACAAAACTAAACTTCCGAATAAAATACTGAACCTCCGACAAAATTACTAAGTTACCGACAACAGAGGTTTTGTCAAGGGCACCCCGAGGTTCGGTTTGGTTAGGTTACTTTAAACCCTTTACATAGAAATAGGAGCCCCGCTTCGCGGGGCTCCGTTGACATAGGATGCAAGAGCAAGCGAATGAGAATACAAATACCTTTACCTAGGTATATAAGGTGTAAAAAAATTAACCTTAAAAACTTTAAGAGCTGCTTTAGACCATCGAACTGAACAACTTTCACTATGGGACCAACTCCGAAATCACGAAAAAAAAATCAGCTGTTTCATACAAAAGTTCAATACCTACTCGGCCAAAATGTATGAAACAGCTCATTTTTTTTTCGCGATTTCAGAGTTGGTCCCATTGTGAAAATTGTTCAGTTCGATGGTCTAAAGCACCTCTTAAAGTTTTTAAGGTTAATTTTTTTACACCTTATATGTATATCAAAACGTAATTTAAGCTGGTAGAAAAGTATTAAGTATAGCAATAAACAGTCATGTTTATTTTTAGAAAATTTCAGTATCTCATTCGGTCGTTTCGTCATTTTTATTCGGACAAAAGTAGTCGGTAAGTTAGTATTTTAGGCAGTACATGTAATATTTTTAGTAAGGACAATTCTTATTTTTTGTCGGAGCTTTTATTACTATCCGTTTGTGACGCTAATGTTCACTGCAGTTCTCAAGAATATTATTTATTGACTCAACATTGAGGGGGCTTATGGCTAAGTAATAACAGCCGCATGGGTCGATCGATCAGGTTAAGTTGCGCTTGCCGCGGTTGGCCCCTGGATGGGTGACCATTTTTACATACCAAGACCTCGTAAGTGTCGCAAGTGTCTCGGAAAACACGTTAAGCCGTTGATCCCGGCTGTTATACGTGTATGACAGTCGTTACGGGTAGCCAAGCCCGAAAGTTTGACAACCAGTCTTACCAAGGGGTATCGTATTACCCAGTAACTGGGTTGTGGAGGTCAGATAGGCAGTCGCTCCATGTAAAATACTGGTATTCAGCGGCATCCGGTTAGACTGGCAGCCGTTATTGTCTAACTCTATTTATTGGTCATCAGGCCAGGCTCCATACAAAAATGCCTATCATTTTTTTAACTTAAACCCTTTGCTCATCAGGTTACGCGAGCTGGTAACAGAACTACAATCGGACGACATCAAGCTGGAACTGATGCCGCTCGACAACACCGTGTGTGCAGCTTAGGAGGGTAGTCGGAGAAAAAATGCTTTAGTGAGTGAGAGAGAAAGATACAATGATGGGAATGAGAGAAGGAGAGGTATAATTGCATAGGTATAGCGGTTATCTTACAAAGAGATTTTAATGATTTGTATCATAGAAAAATAATAGTTATTTATGCAACTGTTTTATAATAAGGAGTGTTAAAACACGAATGTGGCTTTTAATAGTATCACATGAGTGTTTTAATACCTAATTATGTACAGTTGCATATAAGACTTTATCTACACCCATGATATCCTCTAAAAAATGGTTCTGAAACAGTTTTTTGCAATACTAATATCGAACAAAAATGGCGGCGGGCGGGATGCGACGTGAACTCGAATAACCTATAAGTTCTTTTTTTAAATTACGGCGCTGTCGTAGTGAAACGCGCGTGCATGACAAGGTTATTTTTTTGAAAAGGAGTTGTATAATGAAATTTAGTACAACATAATAACACTCGCTTGGATGATATTATGGTTACTATGACACTGGTTGTTTTAATGTTGGCTATAAGCTAACTGTTTCAGAAACTTTTATAGAGGATTTATAGCATGGGTGTAGATAAATAATATTTCGTAATGCAAGCGTATAAGACGCCCAATTGTAATTTGTCTAACAGCACACGCGTCTGAAGCGGACGATTCGCTTTGAAATTAGATTTTATTTCTATTTTAATGCGTCTATAGCTTGAATTGGTTTGACAGCAGTGGATGAAAATTATACTGATTACCATCAGTAGCGATCTGTCAATAGGTTATTGGGTTCGGCCATTAGCCGATACGTACATAGATGACAGTTTGTCAAATCAATCAAGCTACCTTGAAAGTCTAGGAAGAAATATCTTAAGATGAAAGGTCGTTTCTCCAACGACGAAACGCTCTCGCTTGTTTTCTTTCTGGTTAATGACCATAAAGCAATGATTTTTTTTTACAGAATAATAAGTATTAACTACAGTACCCGGCGATAAATATTGCACATCGACCTTTGGAAAGAGACAATTGGCTAATTTCGGCTTCGTAGAGCGTTATCTTTGTCGCACGAAATACAAACAGTCCGGTATCTATTAGGAGCTGTTAAAACAATTATGATTTCCTTCTTTTGATAATTATTTTTATTCTTTGTATAAAATACACCAATTTTCTATAAAAGATGGCTTTAGGTGACTGATCTCGTAAAGGTTTCCCTCTTTTTCCTAAAGATGCCATAGTACAACTTTAAATTTGGGGGTGTTAACAACTCTAAATATATATTTTGAACTGGACGCGACCGCACTCTATCGCACTTGAACAACGA
Organism: Amphipoea oculea; assembly: GCA_945859645.1. NCBI lineage: Eukaryota > Metazoa > Arthropoda > Insecta > Lepidoptera > Noctuidae > Amphipoea > Amphipoea oculea. The sequence continues at coordinate 8,367,460 of OX243891.1, read as the reverse complement.
CTGACAAAACGTCACATAGGTAGTGTGCGATAGAGATAACGCTCTACGAAGCCGATATTAGCCGATTGTCTCTTTCCAAAGGTCGATGTGCAATATTTATCGCCGGGTACTGTATTTGTATGTCCCTATGTTTTCCTTTTTGGTAATACATTTTTTTTTTATAAGCACTAATTAAACCGCTGTCAACAGAGGCCTAGTGTACAAAGACAACTATTAATGAAAAAAGAAAAACATAAGGACACAGTATATATCCTTCGTATTCAGTTTATGAAATATTTTTTTTAAATTAGTCCAATATTGGAGAAGGAAATAGACGAGAGCCAAATCTCGAATTACGACTTTTTACTTAGGATTTTTCAAAAGTATCTGCGACCGCATTTCCTCTTAAGTTGTGCAATAATAAATGCAGTACAATGCATGTTTGTAAGCGCAATCGAAATAATTTTATTTAATATGTTTCAGTTATCTTGATTAACAAAATACAGCTTTTTTTTATAATCATGATCAAATGCAATTAAGCTAAGCCATAACTTAAAACTATACCGTCAAACGGGGTGAATAGGGATGCAGGGGTGAATCGGGACGAAACTTTAAAATCTATTTTAACGTTGAAATAATATAGTTTGTTGTCAATAAGGGCACGTAATCGTTAATTAAATTACAGTAAACACATTAGTGTCCTTTTTGGCCACAAACTATATTATTTTAATCTTTTAACCGCTTACGTCGGATTAATCCGACAAATATTTTCGTGTCCATTCCGCCAGAGTCGTATATATACGACCACATAACACAGCTCGTTTCATCGGCATTTATTTCTCGTTTTTTTTTTTCTTGTCGGGCGCTGGGGGCACGACAACTGATATAAAGTCCGGCGGTTAAATAATGTTAAAGTCCGTTTTAAAGTTTTGCCCCGATTCACCCCTGCATCCCTATTCACCCCGTTTGACTGTATTCACATTTTTTTTAAACATTGCTTATTTAATTTATTTAATCAAAAACTATAACCTAGGTTGTTGAATAGATTATGTAAATTGCAATATTATAGTAATAAAATGTAAAGACTAGTTAGTGGTCGCAAGCTCTACTGCTGAGCACGAGGTCCTGGGTTTGGTTCCCAGGTTGGGAAAAGTGTTATTTGGTTTTTCAATCCGGATTTTCTCAGTAGCAGCCCGGAGTCTGGATTTTTGTCCGGTTGATGGCAATAAGCTCGCCCCCTATTAACCGGTTAAGCGGCGCGGTTCGCCGATCGGCGACGAAACAATAGACAATCAATTGTGTCTCATTAGCGGTGCTTGACAGATTAAGGTCTATTCAAACCTAAGCGGTATTCGCTGCCGCTGTGAGTCAACCTTTTAAGCGCTTGGCTAAATATCAGTTGCCGTGCCCCTTGCGCGCGGCTACAAATCGATAAAATCAAGATAAAATAATACCTACAATAAATAAGGAGGAGAAATCGTTGCATCGATTAAAAAATAGTCAAAAAGTTTTTATCTCTATTTAATCATGGTTTTAATTGTACCACGCAGTTAATAGGACGAAAATAGAACGAAAAAAACATGCATTTACTCTGTCGCAGAAATACGACACGAGCGGTAGGGGCACGGAAACAAGCGGTTAAAAGAACTTTATTGAGTAGGTATTAAAGACATTTTTCGAATAACTCACATTTGTTTACATGTTTGGAAACTAAATTGCGAATGCAGATTACGTGTCATATCGACCATCCTAAAACGAACATAGTATAGATAGTCTTACTTCAACCTACATACAAGATACTTACTAAAAAAAAATCTAGATTTTAGCTAAAAATCCAGCTAAGTATCTCGACTAATCCCGCAAGAGATTAAACCTGATGATACTATTAGATAATAATAATATGTACCAATTATAATAGTTATAGAAGTAATAATTGTTATAAATAAACTATTATTAGCAAGTTTTATGGCAGCTGAGTTTTTCGCACACTTTTAATACCTAGGATGTCGTTTGAATTGTCAGCAAAAATTAGCTCTTGAACGTATTATTATAAAATCGTATTTACCTAATCTCCTCTCATTTTACCAACTTACACAAACCAGCAGAGGTATTGCGTTACATACATAGGATGGCAATCGATCGCAATGCCTTTCAATTTGACACTTCAGCCACGTTCATTGAGTTATTTACGTTGTTGAGCAGATGCATTTTTCAAACCTTTAAAGCGATTGATGTCAAAATTGCCATTTTTTGTTAGTTATGTACCGTCAAACGGGGTGAATAGGGACGAAACTTTAAAAGAGATTTTAAGCTTGAAATAATATAGTTTGTAGGCAACAAGGGCACTTTATCGTTAATTGTAATGCAGTAGCCACTAAAGAGTCCTTTCTGGCAATAAACTAATCTCTTTTAATGTTTCGTCCCTATTCACCCCTGCGTCTCTCTTCACCCCGCTTGACGGTAATTACTCTGCGGGTTTGTGTAAGTTAGTAAAATGAAAGGAGATTAGGTAAAATTTCTCGATGAACAATTATTATAACTTTACATTTGCATTGAACGGGAATTTCTCCGAAAATCATGGGCGACGCTACGTTGTGAGAGATGTCAGTCTGTCACACGCAGCGATACAAATCAACGTAAAGTGCGACAAGGTTCTTTTGGCGCTCGTTTTGTGAAAAGTATTGTAAACCAAGATGGCGGCTTTAGTTTCGAGTTTGGCCACGCGCTCAAAGAACCTTGTAGCGCTGGGACCAGCGCAAAATCGAAATGTAAAGTGACTTCCAAAGGTTATTTGACGTTTTCAACATGAACAGTGATGCCACATTATGATTCAACATAAAAAAATAATCAGATACTCCTAAAGGACCGCCGTCTCCACGAGCAAGAAAATCGCGGTGATACCGTCAAACGGGGTGAATAGAGACGCAGGGGTGAATAGGGACGAAACTTGAAAAGAGATTTTAAGCTTAAAATAATATAGTTTGTAATAATTCTGATTAATTTATTATGTTTTTGTGATCTTGAATCGCACTCTTTCACTACGAATTTACCCATTTTGGCGATATTTTTTGTCGTATGTCACTTGGTTCACTTCGGTTGGCGTCACACAGAGCACTGAACTGACGTTAGCTACGCATATGACTGTGGCCATATGTCCAGTGGCAACGCCTTGGCGCGGTAATTACTAATCTAGTGTAACATATATATCAATGCTTAGAACGTGTCTCCACACGGCGATATCATCGCGGCGAAAATTTGACGGCACGGTGAGACTTCGCCGCGATTCTCTCGCTCGTGGAGACGGCCCCTTAGGGTTTACTAGATTATTTTTTATGATAAATGAAAGATAGTTGAATTACCCCCTTACTAATAAACGTATTATGTCAGACTAGCTGCGCCCCGCGGTTTCACCCGCATAAGTGTCGATCCCGTGGGAATATAGGGATAAAAAGTAACCTATATGTTAATACAGGGTGTCAGCTACCTCCGTACAAAATTTTATCAAAATTGGTCCAGCCGTTTGAGCGTGAAGAAGTAACAAACATATAAACACACATACAAACTTTCGCCTTTATAATATTAGTACGATGATTTAAGTTTTGCAAAGTGATATTGTATCCCTTTTATGTGTCGGTTCGGGTTTAAATATACCCTTGACGAAGCCGAAATCTACGCATATCGTACTGTTAGTATATCGTCTATGGTCTATTTAAATTTACGTTTCCAATTTATTGATGTTATTACAAATATCAACCTTATTTTAGTTGTGATTAAGTTGATTTCAGAGTGAAAATTTACAAAAATGTTTAAAGTTGTAGAGCAAACTCGACTCTATTGTGTAGGAATTAAAGTTATTTTTCCAATAACTGTTATTTGTTTACATGTTCGCCAAATAAATTGCGAATGCAGTTTAGGTGACCCCGGATCAATTTTGAAGATTTCTTGAGCATTTTCGGAGATAGAACGGAATTATTTTATAGATTTCTATCGAAATGGTTAAAAAAAGGCGGATTTTATTTTTCACATCGTCTCTTCTACTGGCGGGTTAAAGAGTCGCGCTTACGTAGGAAACATCCTACAAAGAAAATCAATATTCATTTGATTGAATTGTAAACGGCAGTTTATTTTGCTAATGGCTTCAATCATAAATATGTTAACTCTAATATCAATGTACACGCTTGTTATCTGTATATAAGGATTATATTAATGTACTTACTAATAATAAATAAATAAAGTATTATTTATTGATTTACGTGTTTTTATTACATACCAACCTTCCCCCTTACTAATAAACGTATTATATCAGATGAATAGTTACACACCGATTTCTCTCTTTCAGTCGTCAGTTATTTGACTTTCGAAAGAAGAAGACAAAGCGTTGTGTAACAATACAGACGCTATACAACGTTTATTATTAAGGGGGTTAGTGATTACCTGATGGACAAAGCCCTTATAATCTACCACATAGATAGGTACAAAACATTTCGTTACATTTTGATATGCTGGAAGGCACAAAGCTTTTGAATATTTTGTAAAGAATTAATTAAAAGTACCTTAGGACTAAGGTAGTGGGTTCGAACCCAGACAGGTACTTTGTGTAAATAATTTCATCATCACTGCTCTCAAAATGGTGAAGGAAAACATCGTGAGGAAACCGGCATGTCCTAGAACCAAAAATTCGAAGACGTGATATCTACCAACCCGCACTGGGCCCGCGATTACGGCCCTCTCCCTCTCACAGAGAGGAGGCCTGTGTCCCAGCAGTGGGAACATTATAGGCTGATTATGCTTGTAGAATAACTAATAACTATTAGGTACAGCATCATCAAGATACGCAAAGTGGATTAAATACTTCTTATCGAAACTAACTCAAAAACTTTTTAAGCCAAGTTAGTAAAATTATTACGGGACCACCGTTGAGGCATACCCTATCAATTAAAAAAAGAATTTTCGAAATAGATCTACAATTGCCAGAGATATCGCATAATATTTAAACAAAAAATAAAATACAATCGAATTGATAACCCTTTTTGAATCGTCATCATCTGCCTAGCCTTTTCCCAACTATGTTAGGGTTTGCTTCCAGTCTAACCGGATGCAGTTGAATACCTACCTTTATTTTACAAGGAGCGACCTGCCTCTGAATTCTACAACCCGGTTACTGGGTAACAACAACCAACCTCCTCATTTTTGAAGTCGGTTAAGAATGATGAAATGCGAAAAATCTCACACAAATCCGCTGGACAAACACATGTATCGTTATTAATGGACGCTTTTAATTCACCCTTAATGCGACTAGATGACCTAAAGCGCGGTCACAGTCGGACTGCATAGAAAAGAAAGAGAAGCGCGATGACACAACCCTGGTAATTTATTACAAAATATGAAGCAATTATCTATTTACAAAAAATCTATTGTTTGGACTAAACATTTGAAATACTAGTGCTTTGGTATGTTGCTTGTAGAATAATCTGAGAAAAAATCATAATGATTGTATGTATGTATATTAGTATGGTTTTTATTGTAAAAAAGAAAGTTTTCAGAGGTATCTTCATGATTTTTTTCTATCGTATAAAATTATTATGTTTTCAACACACTATCTACCTAGCATATATCCTGAAGAATATCATATATTTTTCTGATTTTGTTTACTGTAGTCGATCATATACTTTTATTGTTTCTGAAACTTGTGTTTTTTTGCGTTTAGGTCCTGTAAGCCCCTTAAGGGGCCGGCGGAGCATGCGCAGTTCATACAAACGTAATACCAAAATAATTTGTAAATCAAACATATTCTTAATGTAGTGTGTATTTATTCCGATTGGATTACAAAATATCTAGGTTCCCAAATATATATTTTGAATGGACACTGATTTAAAGATGAGTTATGCGAAAAATAAGTTTTCTATAGAAATTTAAAATTCCTCATATCTCGTCTTTATATTTATTTATTTATTTATTAAAACTTTATGCACAAGTAAAAAAAAATAATACTGTACAAAGGCGGACTTAATGCCTGAGGCATTTTCTACCAGTCAACCTTAGGGTGATGCAGAGACAAAACATGGCAGGTGCAACATACAGGAGAACTAGCTAGGAAATGAATATAAAATACAATATATACACAGATACATACATACATACATATAAACCAGATGAACTCTCAGGGGAAAAATGATCGGTAGAGGAGAAAACGAATCCAGCAAATCAGCGCTGGGATGTTACGGCCAACTTCTGCCGAATATGTTCACGTGCCTTCACTTTAAAAGACACTTTATATCAGAGTCCTTTCAAAATATATATTTGGGAACCTAGATATTCTGTAATCCAATCGGAATATACACACTACCTTAAGAATATTTACATAATTTAAAAAGCTAACAATCTTAAAATAATAATATGTACAAGTATACAACATTATTTTTAGTATATGCGAAACCCGAAACACGTGTCTAGCATTTTTATGTAAAGAATTTATGTACAAAATTTCAAAACTGTATCATGAATAATCACCAAGTTATAAGCTTGTTATGTTACCTGTTTGTCCGTCCAAAAACATGGTCACCGATGAACGGCACGCGGTGCGGCGGGGTGGGCCGCGTGCCGTTCGGTACGGTGCGGCGATTGTATTGTAATTAACTGGTGATAACATTTTCCATCACACTTGCAGGCTTTGGACTGTCGTAATGGTCAAGTGTAGGTAGTTATTATAATGTACTTTATTCGTAAATAAATGCAGCCGTAAGCTACGAATAAGTAATTACTTATTCGTAAGCCGTAAGTGATACAATGTAGTCAATGCGATTTGTTGCACCTTATGTCAACAAGTTCAAAGTGGATGAAAAGTGTTAAACATCGCATTACTTAACCACAGCAGGCTGTAGGTACAAATAATAACTTTCTACAATTAACCATCTTGGCGTGTTTAAAAATGTTAATCATCACGGCAAAGCATTGTGTTCCACGATACTCTGATTGCTCCTCGTACCGCCGCACTGCCAGGGATACGTTATCACTGTTATCGTTGTTTCTGTGTACTGGACGTTTGTGTATGAGAAAGTCCACGTCCAGTCCAGTTACACGACACTTTTTACATACGATAGGTAAGTACACGATCAACCGAAACACAACTGTGGCCCGCGGCGGCCGCGCGCTCGCGATTATGCAGTTGGACCCACGCGACACGTGCGCGCCAACCAGTGGTACCCGGGTGACTGAGGTTGCTGCACCCCCGCCCCGGTCGCCCCGCTCGCTGTGCGCCGGCGCCGCGCCATTGTGCGCGTATGGTAGATAACTACCTACTTAGTCGCTCCTCGGGGTATCCAACTTTTAACCTTTTTTAAATATTTTTGGGCCAAAATATAGTACTTGCGTTCCCATTGAGGGACCACATTTGAGTTTTGAGCTTTTGAATGCATCAGCCTTTAGTAAAAGTTCTCAAACAATTGTAAATTCAGCCTTTAATTTGTAAAAGTAGGCACTCAAAAGTTACAATCGATTAAAGGTGGTCCCTCAGCCGTGACTGACAGGCATCCCTATCTCAAAACCTAGTGAAAATTTGCAACTGCTATAAATTACTACTCTTAGTAAAAGATTTGTAATACTAATTTATTTGAATATCAACCCTTCCTGTTCAAGGAATAAAAAGAACTAGCAAGCGGAAGGTGGTCCCTCAATCGATCACCATATGTTCACCTTGAGTGGAGACCACAATGGAATTTGAAATTTACATATGGGTCTAGCGTTAGTAAAAGTACTTGAATGATTGTATATTCAACCTTTAGTTTGTAAAAGAAGCCATTCAAAAGTTACAATCGAATTAAGGTGGTCCCTCAATTGAAACGTTAATCATAAGAAAAATCAATTTACGTAGCATTCGGAGGTTAAATAGACGAATGCTACAGTCTATCCTTTAGTAAATTTTTTTTACTAAGGATTACTTTACTAAACAGTATCAAAAAATGTACCGTTTTATTTTAAATAATAATCAAATAGCTGGGAAGAAATACTAAGATAGAGGTGACCACACAGCAGGGTTTTTCTAGTGACTGTTGATAATAATTTTTAATAAAAATAAAATCTGCGCGTCGCGTACCTACGTGAACATACTTAAAAAAAAATTGGTTCAATGACTAGTAACTCAAGCCGCAAATAATTAAAAAAATCCGGATAAGTCGGACTCGTGCAACGAGTATTCCGTAAGGTATGTAAATAGTTTAACACAGTTTTTTTTTAATATAACTACAAATATACGATTTTCGGATTTTTTCCTTTATTTGTGCTACATGACTGCTTTAATGAGGCTAATGTTGATGATGACATAATTTTAATGTATATTAAAGGCTTGAATGACAATAATTACAAGATAGATGATATTTACATCCTGAGAGCACAAATAATTTCCCAAGCTTGTAATAAAAAGAATAAAATCAGAGACGTCGTTACTTACAGTTGCGAATGTAATGTGTCTACCGTTTTCGAAGAAGTTATTAATAAGATTTTTTTTAGTGTCAAATTCTCCAAACTGTGTAGCAATGCATGGTGTCAAACAGAAAACATTTTAAAAAGATATACATTTATCAGTTTGAACATTCAGCTTATTAAAATATTTGGCTTATTAAAGCATTAGTATTTTGGAAGAAGCCATTTTAATTCGTGACGAAATTAAAGAATGTACATTGTGTAATAATCAAGTGACGTACGAATATGAGCTTACAGATTTTATATCTTTCAATTTAAACGACACACCTAAAGGACCGATTAGCGAAATACCTCGAACGATCAAAGTCAAACAAAATTTCTACAAATTAGTTGGGGCTATTGAATTTATTCCCGGAACTAGCGCCAGTGAGCTCGGCCATTACAGATGTCTCTACTTCTTTAATGAGAGCATACGTTCTTACGACGACTTAAGCTTTAAATTTGATGACAGTCCTCTAAACGAACAAATTTTTATACATACACTTTGCTACTGTCTCATTAGTAGTAATCACACTAATATTATAAAGGCGAAAGTTTGTGAGTGTGTGTGTTTATATGTTTGTTACTTCTTCACGCTCAAACCGCTGAACCGATTTAGATGAAATTTGGTATAGAGATAGCTTGAGTCCCGGGAAAGGACATAAGATACTTTTTATCCCGATATTCCCACGGGATCGGGACTTATGCGGGTGAAACCGCGGGGCGCAGCTAGTGTTTGATGTAAAAACCTTTTTACAAAAAAAACAACCGCGCCCGCTGGCCAGAATGCTAGAATCAAAAAAAACACCTAGACAAAAACAGCTAGGTACTAAGAGGTGTAAATGCAGAACCAACGACACCGACTTCCAAAATTAAAATTATTTATCACTTTTTAGTGTTTTTTTCTGAAGTCGGTTGTTTTTTTTTTCGTAAAAAAGTTTTTATTTTTCACTTTTTAGTTGTACCTACCCCACACAAATTCAATAAGCACTAGTGCACTGAAGAATTGAAGACACCGACTAGAAGAATAATCAAAATTCACATAGAAATGCTGCATTTATGCATATAACTTTGTACATAAGAATAATTACCTAATGTATTATATACTAAAACCTTCCTTAAAGTATGTAGATCACTTTAGTGAAAGAATTATCCAAATCGGTTTTAGTTTTTGAGAAAATCTCGGACATACAAACATACATACGGGTCGAATACAGAACCTCCTTTTTTGAAGTCGGTTGAAAAGTTCAGAGATACATTTTCAGTGCAGGGTAAAATTTTGTTTCTTTTTTTATTATTATCATAAACATTATTTTCTTTGTGTTTTTATTTAGCTAAGTGATGTCAAATATTAATAAAAATTAATATCAACAAACACTCACTAGTTTTTACTTTATAAACAATCCTGCTGTGTGGTCACCTCTATCTTGGTATTTCTTCCCAGGAATTTGATTATTATTTAAAATAAAACGGTACATTTTTTGATACTGTTTAGTAAAGTAATCCTTAGTAAAAAAAATTTACTAAAGGATAGACTGTAGCATTCGTCTATTTAACCTCCGAATGCTACGTAAATTGATTTTTCTTATGATTAACGTTTCAATTGAGGGACCACCTTAATTCGATTGTAACTTTTGAATGGCTTCTTTTACAAACTAAAGGTTGAATATACAATCATTCAAGTACTTTTACTAACGCTAGACCCATATGTAAATTTCAAATTCCATTGTGGTCTCCACTCAAGGTGAACATATGGTGATCGATTGAGGGACCACCTTCCGCTTGCTAGTTCTTTTTATTCCTTGAACAGGAAGGGTCGATATTCAAATAAATTAGTATTACAAATCTTTTACTAAGAGTAGTAATTTATAGCAGTTGCAAATTTTCACTAGGTTTTGAGATAGGGATGCCTGTCAGTCACGGCTGAGGGACCACCTTTAATCGATTGTAACTTTTGAGTGCCTACTTTTACAAATTAAAGGCTGAATTTACAATTGTTTGAGAACTTTTACTAAAGGCTGACGCATTCAAAAGCTAAAAATTCAAATGTGGTCCCTCAATGGGAACGCAAGTAAATATAACATGGGGTAAAAATTATTGGAATCGATTCAGTTACTTATTCTGAACAAACTATATTCAGGTTTCGCATATACTAAAAATAATGTTTTATAAAAAGGGAGGGAAAATAATCAAAGGGCATCAAAAATTTCGTCCGCATCACTGTCAACAGGAAACGTGCCCAAAAGGCTGGCAGCATTGCCACGTTGTATGGCAATGCTGATTCTTTGGCCAAAAAATAGGCCAGCCCTCTGGTCACGTGATGAGTCGACCAACCGCTTGGCGATGTCTCGGAATACTAAGTGGGCACTCGGGCCCCATGGCCCGTGTTTCAACCCCAAACGGCTCAAATATGTAAGTTCCAAAGAGATTGGAGTATTTGCGCCGTTTGAGGTTTTCCGCACCTGCAGCAGCCGCCCCAGCACATTGGGTTCTAAAACAGCTGGCACCCCAGCGGTGACAAGAGCACGACGGATGATGTCATTGATGCTGGCATGCCATGCTATCCGGCCTGCGCTTTTACTGCAGGATAAGCCATGGTGTCCGAGGCAGTCGACACCTTCACCGCATTGGCAGCGATGCGGAGCCACGCAAGGGGCGCCCAGACGCAAACAAATAGCGAGCCGGAAGGTGGTGTCACCCAGCAATGTGCCTATATTGGGTGACGGTAGTGCCTGAAGCCAGAGACCCGACTCCCACTCACCCACAGCCAGTAGGCGGGCACGCTCAGCAGTATTGGTGGACGTATTAATAATATTATTCCGTACCAACCTGCAGAGCGGCTCATCCCACTGCCTCTGGGAAGATAGGTTCGCGGGCCGATCTGTATCCGGGCAAGCCATTTTCCAGGCGTTCTCCGCGTCGGCCAAGCACGGCACTTCAGAGTCAACCAGGGAGGGGGCTAAAATCTTCCCGGTCAGCTTATCGGTGCTGTGGACAGAGGACAGGAACGCCGGTAAGCTAATACTGGTAATTTTCCGGACGCCGAGGCCACCAAAGCGGATGGGTAGTGTGGCTTGCAGCCACGCTCGGTCGTCCAAGGCCACATTTAGGATTGATGTTAATGTGCTGCGAATAATTTGGTCAATTTTGCCCAAGAGGCTGCTTCCATAAAGGGGAAGAGCGTAGAAAATACATAAAATTTGGGCCAAAACAACAGTATCTAATTAGGGTGAATGCCGAATGTGGATTAATTTTGGAGAGTCTGTCCGAAATGTCGTTGAACTTTTTAATTTTGTCTTCGATGAAAGGAGGAAAACTATCTTCCAAAATTGGGGAACCTAGGAGGTGCAGTGAGCTTTTTTTCTAAAATTTTTATTTGTGGGGCTATTGCATTAAATTTCTCTAGGGTCAGTTGTCTGCGGTAATGTCAGAAAGGTAAATTTCGCATTTTGAGGGGTTAAGGTCCAAGCCAATAGATTTAAATTCCTGTTTGAGAAATTGTAAGTCATTCAAAACGGTGTCTACATCACCTCCTAGCGTTCCATCATCTAGGTACCACACGTTGAATTTTGAATTTAGTTTCTGGATGATTGGATGAATAGCCAAGCTGAAAATGACAGGCCCGAGAGGGTCACCTTGTTGGCATCCTACTGCAGATTCCAAAACATTGTCCTTATATAATAATTTGGAAGTGTGTCTGTAACACTGCCACATGAAACCATAAATTTCGGGTAATTCCTTTTTGACTTCAGCCAACAAAGTGTCCCTGTTGACAGAATTAAAGGCGTTCTTCACGTCAACCTTGAGAATGACCTCACCTTTGTTCGATCTTATAAAAGTGGAAAGGGCATGAACGGCAGCCTCACAGCCCCCTTTTGAGCCAAAACCAAGCTGCAGGGGCTGAAACTTAGCTGTAAGCGATTGGCTATATAGCTTGCAGCATATTTTGGCTGCCGTACGCCTGTAAGTGCAACCAACAGCGATGGGACGAATGCCGCCGTCCCTCTTGCGCAGGGCACATAGGTTGGCCCCGTACAAGACATCGACGACGGCCTCGTTCACACCGCCGGTGAGCATGAGGGTAATAAGGGCCGCAAGCTCCTTCAAAAGCGACTCACCAGCTTCCCCGGCGCCTGAACTCAGTAAATCCTTGAGATGTTGTGGAGTCAGGCCGTCGAGGCCGCCGGCGGAACCATTTCGGAAAGAGCTCACGGCTGCCAATAACTGGGGGGCCGAAACATTTAGAAAGGTTGAATTTAGATCGGGAGGGTCGGGGGGGTCGGGGAAGATGAGGCCATCCGCAGGCGCTGGGTGTTTACTCTCTAGAGCTGATAGCGTTTCTGGAGAGTAAGGCGCCACCACATCGCTGCTGAATAGTATCCTGGCCGCTCCCTTGATGTCACCTTCACTTAATTTTGATTCTACATGTGAACACAAGCTTTTTTGTGATTGGTTGTTAAATGCAGGTAATTTTGGATCTAAAATTAGGGTCTTAAGACCTTAAGAATATGTTTAATTTACAAATTATTTTGTTATTAAGTTTGTATGAACTACGCATTAGCATGCACAGTTCGCCGGCCCCTTAATGATTCTGGCTCATTTAATCTTTTTCGTAGTTAACAAACAAACCATTCTAACTAGTGGTTGCATAGTTACTATCTCACAATCAACTCGGACTTTGTCTTTATTATAATATTGACCGATGTCCAGTCTAGGTATATCTAACTTAACAACGGTAGGTATATCTCATGCACGCCTTTGATTTCGACCCCTTTGCGATTAGTGAAGATGGTATCTCTTTCTGTATATCAATGTAATCCATACTAACATTATCAATGCGAAACTATCTGTCTGTCTGTTACCTCTTCACGCTTAAACCGCTAAACCGATTTAGATGAAATTTGGTATAGAGATAGTTTGAGTCCCGAAAAATTACAGGACAACATCACCCTTCGAGCCTTAGGAGCCACAAAAAAGCAAAAAAAAAATATAACAAAATAAATGCTAAGCGAAAACTAATTACGTTCAAAATCTAGTCGCTGTCTCATCTCTAAGACAAACAAATGTCAAAAGCTTGTCAAAATGTAGGGAAATTAGAGGTATTGTTGACAGATTGAGACTGAAATCAGACTTTGAACGTTCTTAAAATTACGAGAATTGCCCCTCAGGGGTTTTCACATCAATCAAAGTATATAGTCGTGTATCTTTGGAATAAAAACACAAATTCAGAACCTGTATGAATTAAGTACACCCCGATCTCTTTCAATTTGAAGCCCTTGCACAATGCTACGGCGAAGTACGCAACGCTACGCCATCGCCATGCTACGTAGCGCTAATACGTGCTACAAACTGCTACGCTGTACTACGTGGCGCTACGTCCTGCTACAAAATGCTACGCTGTACTACGTAGCGCTACGCCGTGCTACAAAATGCTACGCTGTACTACCCCGTGCTACAAAATGCTACGCTGTACTACGTAGCGCTACGCCGTGCTACAAAATGCTACGCTGTACTACCCCGTGCTACAAAATGCTACGCTGTGCTACGCTGTACTACGTGGCGCTACGTCCTGCTACAAAATGCTACGCTGTACTACGTAGCGCTACGCCGTGCTACAAAATGCTACGCTGTACTACCCCGTGCTACAAAATGCTACGCTGTGCTACGTTGCGCTACGCCGTGCTACAATGTGCTACGTTGCGCTACATCATGCAACAAAATGCTATGCCATGCCATGTAGCGCTACGCCGTGCTCCACAACGCTACACCATGATACACAATGCTACGACATGACTTGCATAGACGTTTCTTCATAAACCGCTCTACTACAATAATCATTCTCAAATTTTGAAACATTGACCTTGCATTTTAAAACATGAACCTCAACGATCCTAGCATCCTCATCTATTCATTTTATTCTACGAGTGCTCATGTTCTTTTTAAAGAAATTTCAAAACGGCTGGGTGACACTTCCCGTGACCCAAGGGCTGGCTTTTACCTTGGCCAAAGGCTAAGCATTGCCATACAACGTGGTAATGCCGCCAGTCTCTTGGGTACATTACCAGTCGACAGCGATGCGGATGAATTTTTCGACGCTATATTTTAGTTTTTGTATAGTTTTAGTTAAGTTAGGTTTTAATTTTGTTATTTTTGTTAATTTAGGTATACTTACTTAGGTATTTCTACTACTTTAGTTAACATGTTCAGTTACGTAATAAAACTTATTCTACGCCTAAACATTCAACAGAATCTAAATAGAGATTAAGGAATAAACATCGAAAAACATAATAAAAGTAGCTCATTGCGCTCGGCAGCCATGGGGCAAGAGGCACCGAGGTATAAAGACAGTCGCCATCGGGCGCCCCTTGCTCCGATTAATTTAAATACCGAGCATTCCACAGACAAGGGGACGGATTTGAATTTGGGATAGAACTATTTTATTCTTTCTTTTTCGTTCCCGAAAACGTGACTAACTTCTTTTTTTTTTTTTTAGAATCCTAAGCAAATGTATATATTCATCATCTGCCTAGCCTTTTTCCAACTATGTTGGGGTTGTCTTCCAGTCTAACGGGATGCAGCTGAACACCAGTATTTTACATGGAGCGACTGCCTATCTGAACTCCACAACCCAGTTACTGGGTAATACGATAAGTACCTCTTGGTAAGACTGGTTGTCAGACTTTCGGGCTTCTGACGACCCGTAACGACTGTCACAGATCCATGAATAACAGCCGGGACCAACGGCTTAACGTGCTTTCCGAGGCACGGAGGGGTCTCAGTATGTAAAGATGGTCACCAATCCACAGATCAACCGCGGCAAGCGTACCTTAACCTGATCAATCGACCTGTGCGGCTAGTTACAGTCGTGTTATCGAGAGTAAAATTTTCATTGGGTAATTGCATCACCACAAATTAACACTGGGTCAGCGTGGTGGATTACGGCCCACTCCCTCACAGAGGGGCCATGTGTCCTAACAGTGGGAACGTTATAGGCTACGTTATACGACTACCCAAGTCCGCCCCCTACACAAAGGAGACAGAAATTTATAACGTCGGTAATGTAGGGCCGCGCCCCCCACCACTCTATACAAGTAGCTAAGTAGCCGGCAAATGGACAATCTTATTGCAGGCGCCATTATTAACTAATAATACTTAACTAACAAGTGTTGAATTATTAAATACTAGCAGTGCTCCGCGGGTTTTTTTAGAAATTCGGGATAAAAACTATTCTATGTCCTTTCCCGGGACTCAAACTATCTCTGTAACAAATTTCATCTAAATCGGTTCAGCGGTTTAAGCGTGAAGAGGTAACAGACAGCCAGACACACTTTCGCATGTATAATATTAGTATGGATTGCTAATCTATGGTTTCTCAAAGACTGCACAAACGGGGTAATTGCATAACACAGTGTCAGTAGCAATGGGTTTCATTTTGACAGTTCAGTAAGTCGCGGCCGTTACCACTGGGCCACCACTGGCTCTGGTCTCTTCCTCCTGACCTCGGCAAGCATTGCTTAATCTTTAAGATCGACCCGTAGGGCTGTTATTACTTATCCACGAGCCCCTAGGCCGATAGACTGATTGACAAATAAAATTAAATAATAATTAAAACAACACTTAAATAAAGGGTGGTCCACCCATAACACAAGAAGATAATTGTTTCATTCTTTGACAAATCCAACTATGAAGAGGTACACAATTGAGGTCGGCCAAGCTGTTACCGTGCATGGTGTTCACTATAGCGAGCTGTTAACGGACTTTTTGGGGCCAAAAATTGAGGATATGGAGCTGGACGAATTATGTGGTGTGTGCCACTTGTCACACAGCCAACGAAACAAACTCTTTTGCGCGAGATATTCAATGTCCGTGTTATCTCACGTCGTCGTGGCGATGTCAATTAGCCGCCATGATCATGTGATTTGACACCGTTGGGCTTATTTCTTAGGGGATATTTAAAATAAAAAGTGTACATCAATAAGCCAAGAACAATTCAAGAGCTAAAGGATGATATAATTCGGTACATATTGAACCTTAATTATGCCTCAGCGTCATTGAAAACATGGACCATCGGATAGAGGTATGCCACCGAAGCCGTGGCGAGCATTTCAATAAATTTTTAAATATTTTAATAAAAGTCCGCCGGTATCGGGAGTGGTTAGAGCTCTAGAGACAGGAAATTTCTTACGATGCGAGCTGTATCGAGTAGTACTGCCTTCTGAATTAGTCCCTTGATCCAACCGCCTATTCTAACGAGAGCCTCGAGGGATGTTGATCGAGGCTTTCGGCCATCTTGGCCGATACGAAATTCGGCACAGTGACATTTCACCATTCCACATGTCAACAATCTCGTGTGCTAATTCGAGATATTTAATTATTGTTTTAATTAATAGGTAATTAAGGTGATATGTTGAAATAAATGTGGTTTTTCTATTTCGTGTTACTTGTTAAGTATGTGCAATAGGGATTTAACATTTTGGTATATGTTTTTTGACTCTTTGGTCTAGTATCATGTTTAAAAGGAATACACTATTTAATGATTTTTTCTCAATACAAAAAAAAATTGCAATCTATGGTTTTACTTTTTTCGACATCACGGCGTAACGCTTAAGAGTTATTCTATGGAATTTACTTTAAAACATAGAGAATTATCATATCAAAGTTTACTGAAAGTAGTTTTAAATTCAATTCATTTATTTTGTTAAAAAAAGGAGTAAATTCGTTTTGGCACAAACGTCGTTTTATTCCGAGCGCACGCACATTATATCACTCTTCTTTTGCGTTTCTAAAGTAATTGCATCACTTTCGCTCGCTTAGTAGGTTTTCGAGGATTTTAGATTTTCGAGGTAACGCCTTAATTTACCCGTAACGTTGACCGATATCGCTATTTAATTTTAAACCTAGAGACCATTTTACCTAACTCGATCTGAAGCTTGTAATAAATCGACAGTGTCCGGCTTCTTAATAGATTGAACGAGTATTATTTAATTAGACATTGATTGCCACTTTTAATACCTATTAACTTATTCATAATAAATAATATTATTCATTACCACTTCTCAACTGCCAAAAGACACGCTTTAAAAACAGGTCCCCCATTTCCCCAATTCATAACTTGTGTAATAAAAACATATTCCCCCATATAACAGTCCCCCATTAGACACGCAGGTGTATTGTAGTCCCCCGCCCCTGTTTGCGTAACTTTTGACTTCACTCTCACGGAGGCCCGGAGGCCTTTTGTCACAGATTATAATGGGTTGTTATTTTTAACGGGAACTTTTATGAGGTGTAATATAATAATTGTTATTTTCTGCGAAAATAATACTATTTTTCTGTGCTGTTATTCTCTAAACCAGAGATGGGCAACCTTTGGAAAGTTTCGAGCCAAACCATAGATCGCTAATGAAGTCACGGGCCACATTTTGTAATACCTTACATCCAATCCATTCCATATCAGTTTAATTTTCATTTTTTTAGCTAATATTGTGTCCCACTACTGGGCAAAAGCCTCCCCTTTTCCTTCCAAACCATGTCTTATGCGATGTCTGGCCATGTCGACCCTGCAAACCTTATTAGATCGTCAGACCACCTTCGCCGTGGTCTATGTCGACGGCCAGTGGCGTAACTATAGGGTGGCATTGGGGCAATATGCCACGGGCCCCCAGCTAGAGGGGGCCCCCGGCCCGAGAGAGCCATGAGCACAGGGGAATCTTAACATAAGGACAGAAGCAGTCAGGTGTTAAATTTTGTAGGGGAAAATATGAAATGTACGCGGAAGAAGTCGCAGGAGAAGTGCTAATAAAAAAAAAAACCGAGTGTGCTTATGACCACACGACTGAAGTGAAACTTCGAACGTATTTGGCTATGAGAGGAAGAGAGAAAGAAAAGGTGAGCGCGCACTGCTTTCTCTTGCTTATCAACTGCCGTTCGCCTCGCCCGATCACACTTTTCGTACCACTTACGTCACGCGTTCGCCAGCTTACTCCCCAAATCAAGCGTGCGCGCGTGCGTAAAGAAGTTTCACTTCTAAAACTATAACGTTGATTGAGCTTCTTTACATTGGGGGAGGGCCCCATCCCTTGAATTTGCCACGGGCCCCAAACGGTATAGGTACGCCATTGTCGACGGCGACGACCTCCCTCAGGCGCCCAGTGAGTGACGACCAGTGCCCATCTCTCCGGGTGCATTCGCGCAACCCGCCGTGGCGTGCATTGCATATAGACATATAAGCAGTGCCTACCTCGATATATCAACATAAGCAATTACATTTTAGTGTGTGTGAAACTCACTAAATTATCATACCTAACAAAACACAAAATCTTCATACAAACACGCGCGGCAGTAGGCAGTCGCCGGACGGCCTACTCGGCTCCCGCACTATTCGCACATTGTCATTGGTCTTTACTCGTTCAAGTTAATACGACAAAATTAAAAACATGTACGACTCACGCGTAATACCATGACGTTCGACCTTCGCAATTTATACTTTTTCTGATTAGTGACCACGTTTGCCTAGACTATAGACCCGGCCTAGTGCCTACCTATTCTGAAAACCAATGCACGCCACTGCGCGCAACGTGTCCGGCCTACTCTTACTTTAGGCTGGCATACAGGCTATAGTAACGAAAATTAATAACATGATTCAAAAATACCACCGATATACAAATAACCAGTACAAAAATGTTGAAACAAGAAGCTCGTTCAATTTGAACATAGTTATTGTGGAGTTCACATCAAAGGTCCAATATTAAATTATTTCATAAACTGATTCCCTTTGATCTCACTACGAGGGGCAAAGCGCGAGCCGGCGGTAGATGGGGGTTCTGCATATTGAAAGCTCGTAGGCGCCAATAGCATAGAATATTGGGATGCATGTTCTATGGGTTTGGTTTCCGCACTTAGTCCTTCAAATGGACCATTGTGCGTGAGCCATGGCGGCTGTCGGTGGTTATTCCAACCAGCCCACCTCCCTCCAGAAGTAGATTACATCTCCTGGTCTGTTAATAACATCAGTATATGAACAATATTTAAGAAAACTGCAAAGGAGACAGTTGTTTTCGGAGGAGAAAATTATTGCTGCAAAAACTAACAGAAAAGAGAAAAAGTAAACGATATGCTGCGGATTTTGCCCACAACTTGGGGCGAAGGTACTATCGAGGAAACTTACATCTATACACTGTAAGGGCTATTCTTGCTTGCAGCACTCGGCTGCTATAGTAACGCTTGCTAACAGATGTGGTCATCATGTGCACGGGATTTTGTTTTCAAATTGGGCAGATGTAAGTTTCCTCGATGGTACGCAGCCTGACCAAGCCACATTTTAGCTTAATATATAATATAAAATACTATTTGATCTATCGTCGAATATTCGTTGCGTTTGAGGATTAAAGGCGGAAACAGACTTATAACACGCCACGTAACGCGACATCAATGCAGCTTACTCATTGGCCACATTTTTCGTCTCGTTGAGCTATTTTCGTCATTCGGCCAATAAGTAAGCGTGGGATGGCGTCGGGTGTTACAAGTGTGCAGCGGCCTTTATAATGCTACAGACAGCACACTGCACAAGCAAACGATCCTAATATTTATATAGTTCCGACAAGTAATGAAAAGTGCGTCTTTTCGCCCCGATTAATGACTCTAAACACGGTACTGATCAAATTAACTTTTCCAGTGAAACCAAATATTAGTACTACATACATTTGAGAATGTTACTGTGAAACTCGACATTTGTACATAGCTGACTGTACCGTCAGTGAACGGTTCAATGCATACAATCAGTAATCGAATATTACCTACCTACCTGGATGGTTCTGTGATTGGTTCATAACATGTCCGTGTTCCCTTATTGGATTTAGCGTATCTGTTATACAGGTACGGGCACCCTCGTGGTAATCGCGTAACACACTAAGTGCTTGGCCAGACTGACAGCGAGGGCGCGGGGCGGGCGCGGCGCGGCGCACTCCAACAAGAACTTCATTTGAGTGTCCATAGTAGGCACGCGGGCGCGGTGAGCGGCGCGGGCTGCTCGGCGCGGGGAGCGCGCGGGCAACTCACGCCATAGCTCGTTCATACAAGTGCCCGCAGCGGGTGCGCGGGTGGCCCGCGCGGGGACCGGGGTTCTCATACTTGTTCGCGCGCATTCCCGCACCCGCGCCGCTCCCCGCCCCGCGCTGCCAGTCTGGCCAAGCACTATCAGTAGCAATGGTTTTCATTTTGACAGTTCAACAACATTCACTGCGTTATTTACGTTGTTGAACAGACAAATGTTTCGTCCATATAAAGCAATGTATAAGCAATATATTATATATATCCTTCAAAATTATTCAGGTTGTGTTTGATAGTGTGTTTAGGGTGTTGTAGGAAAGAAAAAGAGATCAGCCCCCTTATTCACAAACACTCGATATGCTTCCGTATCGTATCGAACATTAATCATTGTTATCGTAGGAGTCTTCTAAACGCTGTTCACAAGTCCGAAACCCGAAAATTTTGTCAGTTTAAATCAAATAGACGCCCGCTATTCTTCCAGCTGCTGTTGAGGGGAAGTCAAATCAGGTTATAGAAATGTCAGGTTTTCGATACGATAGCCTGTCGTATGGTTGTGAATCAGGGCTCTGGACATCTCCGAGGCGTGCGGCTAAAAATTTTCGAGCTCGCTTCGCTTACTCCTACATCATAGTCTCCCTCGTTTCTTCAGTTTTTCTGCAAAAGTCTTCAAAGAAAAGTAGCTCCTATTTCTATAATAAATTGACAAAAGAAATCTAATCTCTCCGACGACGTGAGGTGCCGGGGCCAGTAGGTAGGTATGGCGCGTATTTTTGTTGTTTCTGGAGATTCTCATTTATTTAAAAATATATTTTTTGTAGAAATGTCTTAGGGTATTTTATGTAAAAAAAAAAAAAATGTTGTCTTCTTCTCATCGCGTACAGAACCCTAGAAATATCCAATAACAGGGCGCGTCGTGGCAAAGCATACCGCGGTGCGCAGGGTTGCCATTATGATTTTGTTATTGTTTATTTTTTTAGTATTTAGTTCATCATGTTTTGTAAATCAGGTGCAGTTTATTTTAAAATAGTATAAGTAAAGACACAGCGTAATCCTATTCACCATTTTCAGTTCATTCGCGAATGATTCTCTCTGAGAAAGGGGAGCGAGATTTCTCAAGCTTTGTAAACCTTTTAAAAAAAACCTTCGGCACCTATGTTCCCTAAACTCAACAATGTGCCCCCTTTTCAAGAATGACTACAACTTTTCTATATATATCGTAATAACATACACACTGTTATTATTGATTCTACACAGTTATGGGCAACTATTGTTTTCTTTGTATGCCAGTCCATGGCAAGAAATGTAGATAAATAATCGAATTATTAAAACCGTAGCGGTATCTACAACGCTACATAACAACGCGTCATACTGACGTCACGCAAAATCCTGCATCTTGCAAGCAGAGTTTACCGCGCAACTAGCATAGATACAACGGCCCGACATGAATCATCGGGCAGTTGCCCGCCAGATACAACACCCGTCTGGTCGGAGGATCCTCCCTTTTCTATGGAGAATGAGTGACCTTTACACCCTGTTCCTCATACCTCTATAAAACCATGATTTAATACAAATAAAATAATATTCTTACTGTTAACAGAATCACAACATACAAAACTCCACTCCACACAACTAAATATTGTGTGTGGCAACCCCGCTCGGTAATTATTACATTCCGCGGCTTCGGGCTGCATTCACTCGCAATATGATTTGTAACGAGCGACGTCGAGGTATGCTGTGCCAATGCTGCAGAATTAATATAATTATGATTTTATTCTTTAAATAGTTTGCTTAGTTAAACAGTTTTCTGCATCATCATAGGTAACTAAGAGAGAAAGAAAAAGTAGGTTTATTTGTCAAAGAAGAACGTGCATACAAAAAAAAAAACAGTGGCACTCCGGGAGTGCCGACAGAGTAGTGAAAACTTGAACAATTACGTGTGTATTTTTTGAAATATTTCAAAATATTTATTTGGTGTCGGTAACGGTAACAGTGTCGCGAGTTCAATGGTTTTTCCCATCTCAAAAAATGCCCAACGCGCCTAAAGAAGTTTTCACTTAAAAAAAAGACGGGTTGCACTCCAGGAGTGCCGGCAGAAGTGAAAACTTGAATATTAACGTTGTGCATTTTTGATATTTTTCATTAATAGATGCACTTTGTTCAATTTCCATATTTTAAACACTTTATATACACGAATTTTACGAATACACAGCAGTATGGCCACTACACAGACGGTCGAGCCATCAGCTGTCACCATCCATGGATGCGTGTGGCACGCTGTAACATTGCAACACACGAACATTCGCGCAAGCGCCCTGCGCCGCCTAAACGAAACAGCAGGCATACATTTTCACCGCGCCGTAGAAAGAGAGGGGGATACTTCCTCTTCTACGCCGCACCGGCTGTCTACTCTCCATCCGTCTTACGAATTTTCGATCAGGTCACGTGTCCTGACGCGATGTCATGACGCGAGTTTAACATTTTTTACCCATTACAAAAAAAGTGTACAACGCCGCTAAAGAAGTTTTCACTTCAAAAAAAAATCTAACAACAAGGTAAAATAAAAACAAATAAGTAATATAACTATAACCACGAGCACAAAACAGAAATATTCGCGGCTGCACGTCATGACTGTGACAAGATGGCTTCCACTCAGCATGCGGCTGTGCTATGGGGGATCCACAGCACAGCGCTGATTTTTTTTTGACTAAGACTTATGATGGTAATTTAGGGAGGGGGGGGGCGTGGGGGGGGTTACGCTTGCAGCAGTTGGTCTGTGGATGGGTGACCATCTTAACATACCGATACCCCTCCTTGCCTCGGAAAGCACGTTAAGCCGTTGGTCCCGGTTGTCATTCGTGGATCTTTGACAGTCGTTACGGGTAGTCAGAAGCCCGAAAGTCTGACAACCAGTCTTACCAAGAGGTATCGTATTACCCAGTAACTGGGTTGTCGAGGTCAGATAGGCAATCGTTCCATGTAAAATACAGGTATGCAGCTGCATACGGTTAGACTGAAAGCCGACCTCAACATAGTTGGGAAAAGGCTAGGCAGATGATGACTTATGATGGTAATTTGATTCGTTAAAAATGCCGCCTCCATCTCTCAAAGCTCCAGGACCTCATTCAGTGCTCTCAGCCGGTTCATGCCGCCATGTCGCTATTAATTATTATGTTGTTACAGAATTAATAACGCTTGTTGTTAATAGCTAGATAACAGATTGTTATAAATTGCGCAGCTTTAATAATTTTCGAGGGTATTCAATTATTGTATTGAAAATACGTTTTTGGTTTACAATTTAGGTTTTTGGGTGGCGGTGCTTTTTATGTTAATTATAAATGATAAGTCATTCTATTTTTGAAAGTAGGTTTGCACAAACACTTTTACACGGTCGGCGTTTCCTATCTGACTACTCTGAGAAGAAAGGCCGAAACAAACTCAGAGGTCACAGTCTCTTTTAAAGTCCAGATATAATCTTGGGCAGGTTATATGAAGACTTTGTAGATCGATGTCTGAGATGGTCTTTTGAGGAAAGAACCACACAGATTGAGTGGACCTGTCCAGTCATTGCACGCATTTGTTAGAAATCGTGCAGCTCAACTCAAAACTTAATTGAATTAGAACAACATAACAACGCGTTGTTTCCCTGACGGGTCCATGAGTCCCACGGAAGGAAGCCTATTGTCATCAACCGAGCATCCAGAATCCAGGCTGCAATTGAGAAATTCCAGAAAACCCCAATAACGATTTGCCCGGCCTGGTAATCAAACCCAGGACCTCAGGCTCAGCAGTATGCCAGTAGCGCTTCCGACCACTAAAGCAAGCGAGCAAAACATTGCCTTACATTGTTTCCACTTATCCTGGCTCTTCATACCTATTACCCAACTACAAAGGTGACCAAACTGAAGAGTTTTCCTTCAATAGAGCTAAGTAGGTGAGTCTTGGAGACTATTTTCTATTTCGGATCCCGCAACTCATAATAAAAAGAAAAAACTTGGTGTCCACAAGAGCGCGACACGTACACATTGGTCGTGGATTGTGCACGCAAGGTATTAATTTGATATGCCACAACGCCACAGGGTAGACCGATTAGGTACTTCATTGAGATATCCGACCGTCGTCGGACGGTAAACAAAAGCTCTAAAAAAAAAAGAAATAAATAAGGTCCCTCATCAATGCTTTTGCAATATTTCTGGTACAAAAAAAAAACTTCATCTGTCATTATCCCTTTCCCGCCATGACACTTGACCATAGACAAAAATGTAATTGTTTCCCCGACACGTGTTGCCACTCTAGCGACATGTTTTCCCCTATTATCGGGGTAATGTCGCCGGAGCGGGGGGAGGAGGCCTACAATGGATGACAAATTGCCTGACGACAAAGCGCTACGGTTTATTGGGCTCCGTTATGAGGGTACCGGCGTATTTGTGGAGTAGGAGTGGGGTGGAGATATGTTAAAATCAAAAATCAAAATCAAAAGTCATTTATTCAAACTAGGCTGAGAATCAGCACTTTTCGAACGTCAAAATTACAAAAGATAGTCCCCCAAAACGCCCGCCCTTCGCCGCTTCCTAGTGCTTTCGCTGGGGAGAAGAAGTGGCGGAACAAACTCCCCAGCAGCACATCTGTCTGTTCAGTTAGAAAATAATTAATTTTATACAATACTATGTATGCAAAGTAATTAAGATTACAGGACACAGAACCTTAAATTAAATTATTTGCCATACATAGGTTAACTAGCCACGCCAATATACCAACAAATACAATAAACACTATACGTACTCAAGCAAAAAAAAAATTACTGACCAAATAAAAGCCTCCAGGTATAAAGGGCGTGACAGCTTACATATGTATGCAATGCTGGGTTCTGTTTACATAGCTGTCACTTGAAGTCACAAATGATAAACTAGGACCATCGAAGTAAAATAAATAAACAAGTTATTACTGCTAATAACAACAATAAAACCATGGTCAGCAAGACGACCAGTCACCACAAGCAGCACCCGTTCACGAGCATAACGCAAAGATCAGCCATTACCCCCCTCGCCATATTTGAGGGAAGGAGGAAACCCGACCCCCGACGCTACCGCAAGCAATGACATCTAAGGGAGCATGACGAACTTGCTGCCGGTTGCTCAAGCAAGAATAATAATATGATTATTCGTAGAGGTCGCTAGCTAACCACATATTGCAATCAACTCATTAAAAGACATTGAAATGAGCAGATTATGTCAATAATAAATTACAATAAAATTAAACCGAATTGACTAAAACTCTCAACTAAAAAAAAAACAAAAAAATAAAATAAAAACAATTATATAAACTCATATAACCTGTCAGTAAGCTAATTCTGGAGAAAGAACATAATAATTGTCTTGAGTTAATCAGGGCGACCAACTATTCTTATCGTTTAAGTAGTCGTTGATGGAATAGTATGCTTTTGAACAAAGGTTGGATTTTACTTGAGCTTTAAATCTATTAAAAGGCAAATCTAGCAAGGAAGAAGGTAGCTTGTTATAAAAGGTTATACCACGCCCAACAAATGAGTTATGAACCTTATGAAGCCGGTGAAAGGGAGCACGTAGTTTGTCCTTATCCCTAGTGTTAACATTGTGAGTATCACTGTTTTTAGTGTACAAGTGTATATTTTGCCTAACATATAAGATGTTGGCAAAGATGAACTGTGATGCAACCGTGAGAATACCAATATCTTTAAAAAAATCTCTTAGAGAAAATCTGGCGCCTAGCTGGTAAATCGCTCGAACAGCTCGTTTTTGCAGGACAAATATATTTTGTATATCAGCGGCTTTGCCCCACAGCAGAATACCGTAGGACATAACGCTGTGAAAATAACTAAAATAGACTAAACGAGCTGTATCAACGTCAGTGTATTGTCTTACTTTCCTGACGGCATAGGCAGCCGAACTGAGCCTTCCTGCTAGGCTTGATATATGTGGTCCCCACTGAAGTTTGGCATCTACTGTTATTCCCAGAAAAACTGCCGAGCCCACTGTTTCAAGCACCACTTTATCTAAGACGATGTTGGGTCCTAGATTTCTTACATTTGGTAAGGCAAACTTTACACATTTCGTTTTCTTGGCATTGAGAACTAGGTTATTTGACGTAAACCAATCCGTAACTATTGATAGTGCACTGTTTACGTCGTCAAAATCTTGTCTATTCCTGTCAACTTTAAAAATAAGAGATGTATCGTCTGCAAACAGTACAACGTCACAGATGCCCTTTAAATGGAATGGTAAATCATTGATATATACTAAGAACAAGAATGGACCCAGTATTGAGCCTTGTGGTACACCTAACTGAACTGGTAGCCCGGAAGATTTTACACCATTAACATCTACACATTGGAACCTATTATGTAAATAAGAATTTATTACGTTGAGAGCTTCGTTTTGGACACCGTAATGACGTAGTTTACGTAAAAGCGTGTCATGGTGCACGCAATCAAAGGCTTTGGAGAGATCACAGAAAACTCCAATAGCATTTTGAGATTTCTCCCATGCATTAAATATGTGTTTCAGCAAAGCAACACCCGCATCTGTGGTTGAACGACCTTTTGTAAAGCCATATTGTTCATTATGAAGGAGGCTATTTAAATTAAAATGTCTTAGCAATTGCTTGAGTATTAATTTTTCAAATATTTTGCTAAATGCAGGTGAGATAGAAATACGCCTAAAATTGCCAAAGCTTAAAAGATTCGGGCTAATTAAAAAAAGAGTGTTATAACACCAGCGCCATTACATCGTGCTTACTATGTAACATGCTGCGCGTTGACCGTTATTCTGCAGACTGTAAAACACAATTAGTGTGACAAATTTTCTGCGTTCGCTTAAATCCAATTATTACAACCCTTCTGCAGAACTATGTCTGTTTTTCAATATTCCAACAGGAGGCAAGTTTATCAAGGAGTACCCGTAGAAAAAAAAATTGCAATTTTTTTTTTCATTTTAAACTTAAAAAAATATTTGTTTGCAATATACATAAGTAGTGCAACCAACACTATAAAACGTCTAAAAGCTTAAAAAATTGCCAAGTTATAAACGTTTTAAAATAACTGCTAGACAAAGACGACATTACCATAGAATGACGTCACGACTATGTAACATCATACAAGCGACATACCTATATTGTCAATACCGCGCGACAAGGACGGGAATAATCCCCACCAAAAACTTTTAAAGCGTGTAGTTTGTCCAAATTTTTTTTCGACTATCTCGTGTTACTGTCGCAGCCATCTGGTTAAATTAAATTAGCCGTTTAGTTAACCGCGTGGCCTTTGGAAGTAGTGCTCTCTCGCTTCGCTCTCTCGGCTCGCAAGCGGTTGGTCACAGTTCTAACCTAGCCTAACCCATTTGTTCGGGGTGCCCTGGCTTAGTTACTGCGACCAATTCAGCTCGCGCGTCATTGGTTACAGTTCCAACCTAAACTATGATTGAGTATCATTCAGGCCGTTAGTTGAACGGCCGCCGTTTATTTAAAAGGCTAGGCGGTCAACTAAACGGGTAATTAAACCAGCTGGCTGCAACATTACTATGCCTTCCGCGAAATTAGGTTATTTTTTCGAACATTTCTAATATTAGTCATTATCTCAATTCTGTCGACTCCATGCCTTCCTCTGCGCCCGCCATGATTCAGTAGGTGGCGCTCGCCACATAATGAGATAGTGAGCTGCGCCGACTGGTTATTGCCTGCTTTAATAACGAAGATAATATGTAAACGAACGAGCTACATAGACTCTATGGTATAGCTTACCTACCTATTAAATCATTTTGTTAAAAGTGGGGTGTATCAGGTATTAGGTAAGATTTTAGCCGTCGTTAAAGGTAAACAGTAGGTGTATGGAAAATTTTTCAGGCTGTCGAACCGCAATACTAATTAATATTTAGTTTTTGTACAGAAATAATGCTCGTGGCTAAATAATAACAGCCGCACGGGAACTACTTACTTTGTGTAAATAATTTCATCACCACTGCTCGCAAAACGGTGAAGGAAAACATCGTGAGGACACCGGCATGTCCTAGAACCAAAAAATAGAAGACGTGTGACATCTACCAACCCGAACTGAGCCCGCGTGGTGGATGACAGCCCACTCCTCTCACTGAGAGGAGGCCTGCGTCTCAGCAGTGGGAACATTATGAATACAACGCACAGCCGACTACTGAAGACAATATTAAAAAAAAAAAAATGATTTCGTAACTAAAGTTTATAGAGAATGCACTACCTAATGGCGATTTTTTCCGAATATTAACCCCTTGAATGGGTCTTTGAATCAAACTGTTGCAAAGAATAGTCACATACATAAACTAGTATCAACAATTTAATAAAAGCATCTCTTATACTCTCTCGAAAGTTAAAAAGTGAAAAGATTACCTACAGATAAAAATAAATAACGCAGATAAAATCAAATATTCACTAGTATAAAAAAGCAATATACTAGGGTTGTCAGTTACACCGATTAGGGCACTTAATATATGATCACAGATATTAGCGAGTGGAATTTTAATCACCGCGCAGTACGCAGCCCTCAGTGGAAAGTTGACAAGAATTGTTAGATAGGGTTGGCACGAGAAAGAAATATTTTTTTTTGTACAATTTTTATTTGTGTTTTGTTTTTGAAGTGAAAACTTCTTCAGGCGTGTAGGGCATTTTTTTGTGATGGGAAAAAACCATTGGATTCGCGCCACTGTTACCGTAACCGACACCGCTTCGGATGTGTTTGGCTGTCCTCGGGATGTAGGTACTCGGTTTTAATGTATATCCGATATGTCAGTGAGTGATGGCAAAGTATTGTGTTTGTGTTTTGTTTTCTCTTTTGTCGGTACTCCCGGAGTGCCACTGTTTTTTTTTTGTGTTAATAACTTAGAAGTTACTGTAATTTTATGGTATTTTATCTTTCTAAGAAATTGTGACTGTGAAAAGCGTCCGTCAAAAAAGTTGAATTTTAAAAGCAGATACAGCTAGTGTCCTAGCTCTAGCGTCCCCTTAAATATACAGGGAGTCCCTGGAAGTATGGATCAAATCGAATAGGGACGTGGGCAAGGTCATTTCCAAACGTTTTAGCAAAAAAAAAAATACTAAAAAAAAAGAGAAGAAAGATCGAATTCGTGAAAACTATCAGGGCTATCAATTTTTTTTTTTTTTAGATAGCCCTGATAGTATTTTTTTATGATTAATTTCTTTGAACACTAAGCGAAGTGATTGAAAAAAAAAAACGGTCATAACTTTTGAACCGTAAAAAAATTGACTGACATTCTCAGGGTTAAAAAGTTTGGAAATGATCTTGCCCACGCCCCTATTCGATTTGATCCATACTTCCAGGGACACCCTGTATATAGAACATCATAAACAGACGCCAATGAAAGCTATAAACTTAGCATAATAAGCATAATCAGGCTATAATGTTCCCATTGCTGGGGCTCAGGAGGGAGTGGGCTGTAATCTACTACGAGGGCCCAGTGCGGGTTGGTAGATGTCACATGTCTTCAAATTTTTGGTTCTAGGACATGCCGTTTTCCTCACAAGGTTTTCCATCACCGTTTTGAGAGCAGCGGTGATGAAATTATTTACATAAAGTAAAGCGCCTGCCTGAGTCCGACCCCACGACCTACAACTCGGTAAGTCCCCGACTACTTTAATTTTGATATTTTTTCAAAATGTGTAATTCGAACACGGCAACCCTAACCAATCAGGGGTGCCACAATCAAAATGCGCATCATCCGATTGCGGACTACTTTTTGTCGAATGCGCTCCCCTGCCGTCGCGGATTCATTATATTTGCCAGAGAAGCCAGGAGAGGCAGGGAAACAGAGGGTACCAATTTTAATATTGTTTTCTTGCTCACAGGGGACACGTCATTGACTTTGACAATTATTGTAGCGTTTAATTGTGAGGGTAGATTAACAATGGATGTTTTTGCGTTATTACATTTATTACGTACTTGAGTTTGTTATGATTTTTTAATGAAATGAGGGTAGTTTGTTGGGATTATTTGCTCTTTTTGACAGGTGTACAGACCTATTGAGAGTTCAGCAAGCTTTTGATCGTATGCCAAGTGGTATAATTGCAATCCTCTTAAAAAGTAGTAACAATTTTTTTTACTGAGTAACTATAGATAGGCAATTTTCAATTATTTCTATATAAATGGCACTTTTCAATGTCAATTTTTGTTCGATATTGCACGCCTCATAATGCGAAGCATTATAAGAGAGTGCGATCGAATTTT
The DNA here is from genome assembly GCA_945859645.1 of Amphipoea oculea. NCBI lineage: Eukaryota > Metazoa > Arthropoda > Insecta > Lepidoptera > Noctuidae > Amphipoea > Amphipoea oculea. The sequence continues at coordinate 8,336,739 of OX243891.1, read as the reverse complement.
TTTTGCCTCCTTTTTGCAACTGTTTCTATTGTTATACAGTTATACTCCTGCTAGAGTTCACATAACCTACTTTATTTATATAGCATTGTATAGATAATTTAATGGAGATTAATTCTGTACTTTTCAAGAAACGAAAAAAACATCAAAATATTTCTAAAAAAGTCAATCAAGCGTGAAACCTGAAAACATTTTAGCTTGTGAAAAAATCAATTACCTAGTTGAGTGTTTTTTTTTTTAATAGATTCGTTTCACCCGTTGTAGGAACCCTATTGAAAATGGCTATTTTATTCAAATCAGTTAAATTATAATTTATAAAAAGCTAACTAATATAATACATCTATGGTTTTTTATACAATCAAATGAGCATTATGAGTCGTGCACTTTTGGATTTTCCAAATTTTTTATCTATTATTATTGAAAATAATATTATTTGATAGGTACTCTTTACATAGGTACCTAACTACCTATCTAGATCCTCAGTGTCTGCAGCCGTTTAACCATTGCCCAAAAAGATCCAAGCATGGGGAAGTAATCTTTAAAAGCAATCACTGGACACGAATAAATCAGTTGATATTAAAACCAGCGGCGTTTAGAATTTATATCTAGACGAGATACAACTCCGAACGCTGTTATTGGACGTTTTGATAGATATTCATGGCGTCTATGGTTACCAGTTACCATAAACTATGGCGGCACCTAGACTTTTAATATCTGTTCCATACATCTGATGAAAATGTAAACAAACTTTGTTCAAGTTTAAAAATTATGTAACACATTTATTTAGACGGTCTCAACTTTATATCTAATACCTTCTCCAACAAATTTTATTTAATATCTAACGTTATTAAATTGTAAAACAGATTATAAAACTTAACCTCAATTTTACTGTCAAATGAAAAACATCTTTAACATGATTTAAAATTAGAATTTTCGGGTTTAAGTATTCAAATAATTAAATCGAAGCACTCAATTTGTAAGTGGTTCTACAAATTGAGTACCTACGTTTTTTGATCCATTTTATGTTTACATTTTCGTCAGATTATTGTGGAACAGACCATATACTTCTACCGCAATACCAAGAGCAGTATTATTCTCGAACATCACTTCGAAACTAAAACGGTGTCGAGGTGGCCTATTCAAACATAAGCAGTATTCGCTACCGTCTGCGGTAGAGAAAACTGAGTGGGTATGCGGTAATATTACCTTTCAGACCAAAGCGCTCCTTAAGCACTTCCTAAGTCCGTAGTTTCAACCAAATAAACGGCCCTTACCTGCTTCGTATCACTTAAGGACATAAGATTAGTTCGGAGGCCGAAATTAAAATAAATGTCAACTCGATTTGACAGTTTTTGCTACTATCGATGTGTTTTTGCCGTTCCGAATTTATCTGCATAGCTGTTCACAAACCCTCGATACGCTTCCGTATCGTATCGAACATTAATCATTGTTATCGTAGGAGTCTTCTAAACGCTGTTCACAAGTCCGAAACCCGAAAATTTTGTTAGTTTAAATCAAATAGACGCCCGCTATTCTTCCAACAGCTATTTGCTGTTGAGGGCAAGTCAAATCAGGTTATCGAAATGTCAGGTTTTCGATACGATAGCCTGTCGTATGGTTGTGAATCAGGGCTCAGGACACTTGTCTGGACGGATCAACTACTGTCAGACGGGCCCGTACCTTAGTTGACGAGCTTATAGAAAGACCTTTAGGGAGTGCGGGACTTTCACCACACTAGAACCACCCCGATGGTCACCATCTGCACTTGGAAGGGGCTCCATTACCTTTCAAAAGACCGATCCGGAGTCCACTCTGTGCAACGCTTGTTAGAGCACATCTCTGGGGAGACTGTAAAGGGGTTTCCCCCAGTGGCGTGCATTGGTTTTCAGAATAGGTAGGCAATAAGCCGGGTCTAGTCTAGGCAGACGCGGTGACTAATCAGAAAAAAAGAGTATGGTCGGGGGACCCCCGGCAGAAACTAAGTTCAAAATGAAAATAATTTTGTGAGTTTCTTAATTGTGGTGCACACACACTAAAATGTAATAGACAGGCTTATGTTGATATATCAAGGTAGGCACTGCTTATATGCCTATATGCAATGCACGCCACTGGTCTCCCTGAAACCTTACTGCGCAAGTGTGCAATTCAGCATATGACCACTGTGCGCCATCTTCCCTGAGGTCACTCAGTGGGCCGAGAGCGTCCCCACTCTAATCGCCCGCGACCCAAAGACCGATAGAGACCTAGAGTAGACCCCCGAGGTTTGGAGTGCTTAACGAACCTGAGTGACGATGCTATATGTTCATATCCTAGGCTATTCACAACTTGTGTTGGGGTCCAGTGTAAAAACAAAAAAGTCTTCTATACAGAATGATTTTTTTATCACCATCCAATTTTTTACAGGGTGTTCTACCCATGAATATTAACAACTTTCACTATGGGACCAACTCTGAAATCACGAAAAAAAATCAGCTATTGCATACAAAAGTTGTTCATATTCATGTGTAGAACACCCTGTAAAAAATTGGATGGTGATAAAAAAATCTTCTGTACTGTAAAAATCTTCTGTACAAATAAATAAAATTGGAGTGTCTGTTTGTAATATTAAAATAACCGCTTTTTACTAAATGCATATGGATGTATACACGGTCGGTACATATACCAAAATAACATTTTTTTACTATTTTTGTCTGTTTGTTCCGGCTAATCTCTGAAGCGGCTGGACCGATTTTGACGGGACTTTCACTGGCAGATAGCTGATGTAATAAGAAGTAACTTAGGCTATTTTATTTTAGAAAAAAAAAAAAACTTTTAGTTAGGATACGATTTCTAATTTTAAATTTAAATTGAAATCTAGTGCTAGTATATAATAAAAAAAAATACCATTTAGTCCGTTTATGCCGTTATGTAGCACAATCTATACCTATATATAAAATTCAAAGTCCTGACTGACTGATATATCAACGCTCAGCCTAAACCGCTGGTCCTAGATACATGAAATTTGGAGGGTGTGTTCTTTGTTAAGAGTAGGTTTCCACTAAGAAAGAGTTTTTCGAAATTCCACTCCTGAGAGGGGGTATAGGGTGAATGGAGGGAGGGTGAAATTTCACACGGACGAAATCGCGGGCAGAAGCTAGTACTCAATAGGTATATATTAAGTTGGTTACCCGACTATTTGATCTAAGCGACATTTTTTGGGAAATTGAGTTAATACATAATTGGATTCAGCGAATTTTTTTGATTCCAATTATGTATATAACTATACACGCCGAGGGTGCAGTTACTGGAGTCGCACCGTAACGTCAACTTCAAGGCGTTCGTGGTGCGCGTACCGAATTGTTATCTGCCCGTCGTCATGGAAGAAGACTTCTGGCCACAGGACGTGGTGTTCCGTCGCTTCCGCGGACAAGTACTTACCACAGAGACAAGAACTACCTAGTGATGTGATGTACTAATTTAATAATAAAAATATGTGTTTAGGTTAAGGTGAATGTGTATATTTTGTAGTGTTTAATGTGTTTATTTCATGTTATGTATTTTTGTGGTGTACAATAAAGTACTTATATATAAATAAATAATAATAAATAAATAATGTGCCAGGGTAGACCGCGAAATTTAAATTTTCTTACGTTTTTTGCAATTTGCAGATCAGTGTCAGGTTGTATCTTGATCCAAATATGATTCGCGACTATAATAGACATGTATTTACAGAATCATAGTCATTAGAATCATTAATATATCTCTTTAATTTAGATTTCTACCATAAACACTTTTCCATACGAGAATCTAACTTAGAAAGATGTAATTAATGATTATAATTATTATAATTCTGTAAATACGTACCGGTTATAGTCGCGAATCATATTTTGATCAAGATACAACCTGACACTGACCTGAAAGTTGCAAAAAACGTAAGAAAAATTGAATTTCGCGGGCTACAACTACCCATTCACCTTAAAAGGTATTTATCTATGGGCCTGCGTCGCCTGAAATAAATGAATAAATAAATATAAAAAAAAAATGGCAAAAGTAGGAGACAAGAAGAGGGTGTAATATAATTAATTTCTCGTCTGCCTCCTCCATTTTAGTAACCAACTCCTCGTTTCCACAAGTATCGGACTCAGATTATGATATTAAATTGTTTCATGAGAGACGGCAGGGGACGCGGGGCGGGGGTGAAACACAATGGGGGACGGACTTGGGACCAGCCAAATAAAATTTTAAATAAAGTGCCTGAAGACGGGCGTCGTCACCGAGGCAGGCCTAAGAAACGCTGGCGTGACGACTTAGACTCATTCCTAACCGACTGGACGGAGAAAGCACAGCACAAGGAGAAGTGGAAGAAAATGGGGGAGGCCTTTGCTCAGCAGTGGGACAGTACAGGCTAACGGAAAAAAAAAAAAGTGGTAAATTATTTATTTATTTATTTAGAAAGAAAATACGTTTATTTGCGGTGAAAATGACGCAAAAAAGAACATAAACACAAAAAAAAAATAAAAAGGTAGGGGGAAACATGCGTCACATCCACGCAAAACGGCTATCGCTCAGCATTATGCTGCGACCCTATGCAGGACAGAGCCCCAGCGCTGGTTTTCAGCGACAGCCGGCGCTGACGTAATGACGTCGTCCGGTGCAGCAAACAATTATTAAAATACAGTGTACTTAAAGAAAAATAATTAAATTTAAAAGCGATAGAATAATATAAGTACTAAACAGGAAATTGACATAGGTAGGTACAGTACATGCTATGAGAATATCATCCTCAATAAACCCAACGTGCACCAAAGTAATTATTTTTTCAGGCATCAAGGCCCATATAAACACATAAAATACAAAGGTGCCGATTCTGTTGTTCACAAAGTGTACTAAATTTAAGTTCAGTGCATCTTTTTCTTTCTATTTCATTAAGAAAAGGACAGAAGACAAATTTTAGTTTAGTCCTGTCAAATTAATCAGCGCCTGACGTAAATGGACGTAGTTTTAGTAGGCAAGTTTTTAATCACGTCTAAACTTGTATGGAGTAGTGTCAGGCGCTGATTAATTTGATAGGACTAAACTAAAATTTATCTTCTGTCCTTTTCTTGTTTAACAACATTCATTGCGCTATTAACGTTGTTGAGCAGACATTTTTTTCGAACATATGGAGCAATGGATTAGCAATATAATAATAATAATATAATAATAATATGTTCATGTAAAATGACTGTATTCTCATCTAGTTTTATAGAAAGCTGGAAATATTTTCTCCCAAAACCGTACCTGCTTCAATCAAAGGCTTTTACCGACCGCAAATCACTGCTAAACCACACCCCTCCAATCTGGTCCCGCCCCTTGACGCATGCGCGTCACCAGCCAATCAGAGCTCCCCAAACTCACCCCCCTACAAGGGTAGCAACTACCCTCCCCAATTGACCGCTTACGATGTCATTTTTTGCGCGCCAAACCGATCGCTCGTAGCCACGCCCTTACAAATTTAAAATTGTGCCCCTTTTTAAATCAAAAACCACAAGCCAATATCGCTTTGCAAGCCGAACTGAACAGTCGCGTCTAAAATTAACTGCCTAATTAACAATTAAACTGACAAATTAACCCAATAAAATTAACTGACGGACTAATTAGTGAGATGTGGAATAAAATAGTGATTAAAACAATTAATAAAAAATGAAATTTAAATACTTTGAAGTGAATTGAAAATAATAATGATGGAACAGAGGCAAAATTCGAATTTGTATCCGTCGAATTTAACAGACCTGCTGGCAGTGTCGGCGTACCAACAGAACGTAGACCGACTGTCGGCGATATCCGACGGCGAAGACAAATACAATGCAGACGGCTACACCGACACGGTCGACCGTTTCGCCGAAAACGCCGACAGGTCTTCATCACCAGTGTCTACGTTAGATGACGGTGATAGCAGCCAGTCGGCGTTCGGTGTCGACTTAACTGGCAAAGGCACGAATTTAGCGGGGAAATCGTTTACCATCGCCGCCATTTTGGGTTTGACGAATGCTGACGAAGACGTGATGAACTTGAGTGTGCAGGAGCGGTTGCAGCAGAATCAGAGACAGCTGCAGAACTATTTGTATGCTGGTCATGATGTGCAGAGGATTAATGAAGGATTCTGCAGGAGTATGGTTGGAGTGCCGACGGGGTTACGACAAGGTAGGATTAATTTTTTTTAAATTGCTAATTGGGTCCGCTCTTGACCTCGGTCACGCCTGATGGAAAGCGACGGATGAGGTCTATGATGGAACGAGCGTGCCCAAAAGATGCCTAAGGCACTGGAACTCCCACGCATCGACGAAACACAGCAGGCTGCTTAACGCTGGACTCCGATGGGAGGTTGTTAGCCCTACCGCTGCAAGGGAAGAATTGGCCAGTCAAATAAGGTGTTGGGTGTGACTGTCCAGGATGCGCCGAGCGCTCGGTTCAGTTGAGTAACTGGCGGAACAAACTGCGCTACACGCGGTGGCTTCTTCCATGCATCCCGACGACAACAACCATGATATAATAAGTTATACTAATCATCACCTTCCTGCCCTTGTCTAAGACGACCCACTGACCCTTGTCCCGTGTTACTTGGGGTCGGGGCAATACGTTTTCTTCTTCCATTTTCCCCTGGTCTACCGTCACGCTATCGTTTATTTCCTTCTCTTTCATATCATTCCTCACACAATCCATCCATAATTTCTTTGGCTTTTTCTCTCTTTCTCCATCCATCAACACTTATAATCAGCAATGTTTTAGTCACATGTGTTTCCTCCCTTAACTTTGGTATAAGAGCGATAATTTCAAAGCTAGTCATTGTCATTCTCCTGCCCTTATGTTAAAGCTAGTTTAAATCAGATTCTTTTTCCACGTAGCCGGTGCATATATAATATGTCACCTTTTCGTACCGTAATTTTCATTGAAAATATTGTCAATATATTATCGTTTACTCGGAAAAATAATGTGGTGCCGTGCAAAAATTAACCTTATTTATTTATTAAACCATTTATTTACTTAGACACACATATAAACAGACAAGAAAAAAGAAATAGATACAAAAATGAAGCTTATATAAAGAAATCTCTTCCAGCATACCTGCGATAAGAAAGTAGATAAAGACAGCGTGCATAAGAGTCAAAGAAAAAAAGAATTACATAAAAACAAAAACAATTCACTTAATAAAATAAAACATATATATGAGAATATATATACTTACATACATACAAATAAACATAATACTTGTGCTAATCTCTGGAAATAACAGTCAGATTTTAATAAAAAATCTTTTTCCGTTTGATAGCCCAATTCTTAAGGAAGGTTATGGGCTATTTAACATCACGTTAGGACTCGTAGGAGCCCAGCAAAAAGGCTAATATGTAAAGTAAATGATTGTATGAAATCTAAATCTGAAAATAAAAATTCTCAAGTAATTAAGGATACAAAATACCGCCTTGAGGGGCTCCTTTGAGTTAAGCTATGAAATTAAGATATTTTAATTAAATAAAGTATTATTTTGGTGCTTGTCTATTAACTTTATCCGAGGCTACTGGTCTAACGTCAAAATGTTAAAGAAATGCCCTAAGATAAAGAATTTGGGAAGAGTTACAAACGATTGAGTTTATCGAAAGCTTTATTTAACATTTGATTACATTTTCATTAACTTCACGTTTGTCTAAACTCCCATTGTTACATTTTTGATTGGTACAGACCTACATATTTAAAACAAACTGCAGAATGTAACGCTTTGATGAAATCAAGACATAGGTATATTTCTACTTTGATTTAACTACCTTATTAGCTAGGTAATAATTATTACCTACGCTTTTTATGTTTCTTGGAATTTTATGTTTTAACAATGTGAGATTTGCTTTGAGATAGAATTGTTACTTTTAGTTTATCATCGAATTATTTAAATAATAACACCTATAAAAAATACAAACGTCGCGTCATTACCACTGGTTAGTGATGTTCATATTTTTATAGATATAATATAGAATACTTAGAATACTATTTATTATGTACATACATACATAACGGAGAAGGTATGTGTGTCTCGTTATTATCAGCCATATTTTAACTAGTGTGGGCGAACTATGGGTATGTGTTGGTTATTGCGCAATAGAAAACGGTTTGCAGTTCAAATCAGATTATAATTTCACGAACAATTTAATCACACTAGCAAATCACACACTATAGGTACACGATACAATACAACCAGATACGGAACGCTAGACAGTTTCTCAGCGCATGTTGTTCGTTCGATGTCCAATGTCCAAGAGGCTCCACATCGTTCTGTCGGGCTGTTGTCGACCCCCCACGAACTCAGGCTAGACTCTGTCAAGCGCCGCCAGATGGCGCTGGCGTTCCGAATAGTCAAACGAATGACCGGTTGCGACACGGCCATCCTGCGATGCACACGTCCTCGTGTGTTAATCTGTAAACAAACATACCCGCAAAGTATCACATAGCTCGGTCACTCCTGACCTTCATGGTTTCTCACGAAACCCCACACAACACACACAACTTAATCTCTGCTCTGTTTCATCAACAAGACTATTACTCGATTTCCTCAAATTCGTCAGTAATACTCTGATCCCTTGGCCTGTGCCTTAGCCTCATAAGCGTACTTGATTCAACCAGAGCCATGTAATCAAACTTTAATCAATCATAGCAAAAAAACATCAACCAGAGCCATGTACCATCGTTATCCACATTAAAAATAAACTTTATCACTAAGAGCCTTAGACACCTGGGAACCCACACACGAGTAAGCCACTCTAACGCCACGGCTCTCTTAGCCGACCAGCAATCGCATTGCTATCACACATCCATCGCATGGATCCATGTGCATCACCCCTGTGACTACACACAACCTTACTACGGCCGATAGAGAACCCCTACTCGCGTGGTTACCACTACTTAGGCTTGCTCATCACCACAGTGATCACCATCTACTTCGACTGGTACGTGACCTACTGGCATCATTCTCAACTTATCGTGAGCGTATTAAAAAATGCATTGTAAACTAGATTGGGCTATACCTAACATTGCAACAATTTTTGCTATTGTTTACCAGGAAAGCACTCAGTACCAGAGTCGAAACAAAATGATAACTGCTCACCAGATTCGATAGACAATAGATCTGCAACTGGTCCAATAGCACAGACATCCACTTGCTGCCACCGCTTCCCTGGCAGAAGTCGCGAAACTCTCTGCTCGAACAGCACGGTCCTGTATCAGCGACTCCTCGTACAAAAGATCCAAAGAGTGCAGCGCCGTCCGGCACTGCCATCTTGCTTGCAGACGTTCTTGTGTGTTAACCTGTAACCGAAAAAAACCAGCAGCAGTGCCTGTTCCACTCGGCCAATTTTGACCACATTGTTATTGAAATAAAAAAAAAAGAATAACAATCATCGATAAGAAAAGATTCCTCTAAGCCTTGGTAATAATTGGTCAAAAACTGTATCAACTTACGAGTAGATCACATACTATCATAATATTACTTTGCAAGTAAATGTCGGGTCGGGTAGAAATGTAATAAAATCTCAAGTTATTGCTCGCTAATCGTTACACTACATAAGAATTATTCTGTGCTGAATACACCGATACCAGTCAACGCAACAACGTTACTAACTCGTTTGCCACTTAACCTCTCCTTTCTTAACAAGCATTCAGCACCAGAATCGTAAACAAAACAATACAGCTCACCTGTATTTTCTAACGTGTCTGGGGGTAGTTGTACGACGCAAACATCCACTCGCCGTTGTTGCTTGCAGCAGTTGCAGCACGTGCGCCACCATACGTTTGCACTGCTCGGCTGCCACTGCTCGTGCACCGGGCCGCGACATGTCCTAGTTTCCCACTTGCAGCACGCGAACGGCTTCGCTGACGGCTGCGCTGCTTGGCTCGATTCAGTCACTTCACGTTGCTGGTAGCTCCACGCCACGTCCTTGGTATGCTATTTACGATAGCCACGTTGATGCTGCTCCTTTATCCACCTTGCAGTGAATTTTCAGCAAAACGCAAATCAGCTGCAATGCTGTGTGCTGTTACGTTTGCACACGCGTCCTACCGCGTGTTCTAATTACGGGAACGGGATACGACGAACTCGAACGCCGGTTAGGGACTCGCTTGTTTTTTTTTTCAAACATGGCGGTAGGTGTAACTTGCGCGTCATTCGGCAAAGGTATTTCTTCATACAGCCTATGCCCAAAACAACATGCACTATGATCGCGCATCCGTATCTGGCTTCTCTGGGTTCAACTCGAACAGATCCACACGATTATAACAAGCGTTCGCATGTTTACACTTTGTTTTTCAAATGTCAATGCGCGGTTACTTTCACTTTAAGCGATCTGATTTTGCGCATAAACCAACACGAATCGCACTTCTGATAACGGAGAAGGTATGTGTGTCTCGTTATTATCAGCCATATTTTAACTAGTGTGGGCGAACTATGGGTATGTGTTGGTTATTGCGCAATAGAAAACGGTTTGCAGTTCAAATCAGATTATAATTTCACGAACAATTTAATCACACTAGCAAATCACACACTATAGGTACACGATACAATACAACCAGATACGGAACGCTAGACAGTTTCTCAGCGCATGTTGTTCGTTCGATGTCCAATGTCCAAGAGGCTCCACATCGTTCTGTCGGGCTGTTGTCGACCCCCCACGAACTCAGGCTAGACTCTGTCAAGCGCCGCCAGATGGCGCTGGCGTTCCGAATAGTCAAACGAATGACCGGTTGCGACATACATATAAATTACAGACATAAATATAAAAAGTTTACAATATTTAATAGCTTAGCAAAGTCATAAACTTATTAATCACACTATAATCACACTAATATTATAAAGGCGAAAGTTTGTGTGTGTGTGTTTATATGTTTGTTACTTCTTCATGCTCAAACGTCTGGACCATTTCTGATAAAATTTTGTATGGAGGTAGCCGACACCCTGGATTAACATATAGGCTACCTTTTTATCCCGATATTCCCACGGGATCGACACTTATGCGGGTCAAACCGTGGGGCGCAGCTAGTTTACTTATAAACTAGCTTCTGCCCGCGACTTCGTACGCGTAAAATTTCTTGTTTTCCGACCCACCCCGTCGCATCGCATCGCCCGTCCGCGCTACTTCTTTCTCGCGTACCATTCTTTCTAACATTCATTCTTTTTGCTCGGCTCCTAAGCGGTCTAGCGTGATGTTAAATAGCCTATAGCCTTCCTCAGGAATTGGCCTAGATGGTTCCAGAGAATACCGCGTTTAAACAAACTAACAAACTGTTCAGCATTATTATTAGTATCATCATCATCTGCCTAGCCTTTTCCCTACTACGTTGGGTTCGGCTTCCAGTCTAACCGGATTACCGCGGATGCAGCTGAATACCAGTATTTTACATGGGGCGACTGCCTATCTGTCTGAATCCATCTGCATCCCTCCCCCTCCTCCCTCTCCCTCTCTTTCCTCCTCTTCATCTGCCTGTCTGATTATCCATACTAATATTATAAATGCAAAAGTGTGTCTGTCTGTCTGTCTGTTATCTCTTCACGCTTAAACCGCTGATCCGTTTTAGATGAAATTTGGTATAGAGATAGTTGTGAGTTCCGGAACAGGATATAGGTTAGTTTTTATCCCAGAAATCATCCTTGAAGGGGGTGAATAGAGGGGTGGAAGTTTGTTTGGGGAATCAATAACCGCTGAACCGATTTAGATGAAATTTGGTATGGAGATAGTTTGAGTTGTGGGGAAGGATATAGGTTTTTATCTCCGAAATTATCCCTTAAGGGTGACCCAAATTACTAATTCCATGCGGACGAATTCGCAGGCAAAAGCTAGTAAATAAATAAATCACTTAACTGAAAATATCACGCGTAATAACAGCCGTACAGGACGACCGAATTAAGTTAAGCTACGCTTGCCGCGATTGGTCCGTGGATGGGTGACCATCTTTACATATCAAGACCCCTCCGTGCCTCGGAAAGCACGTTAAGCCGTTCGTCCCGGCTGTCATTCATGGATCTTTGACAGTCGTTACGGGTCGTCAGAAGCCCGAATGTCTGACAACCAGTCTTATCAAGGGGTATCGTATTACCCAGTAACTGGGTTGTGAAGGTCAGATAGGCAGTCGCTCCATGTAAAATACTGGTATTCGGCTGCATCCGGTTAGACTGGACACCGCCCAAAATAGTTGAGAAAAGGCTTTCCGAGGCACGGAGGGATCTTGAAGGTGGTCACGCATCCACGGACCAACCTCGGTAAGCGTAGCTTTACCAGGTCGATCGACCCGTGCGGCTGTTATTACCTAGCCACAAGCCCCTCGCAAAAAAAACAACAAAACTCACAAAATATTCCATTGAATTTGTATTAAAATAATTCACGAACCATCGCTGTGACATTTAATGGGGTGAATAAAAACAGGGTTTAATTAAAGCCCAAGAGACGCCGTCGGCTCCCCTCCGTCCGCGGATTAATAAAATGATGTCCTCTTTGCGTCTAATGGATGCAGGTGGACAAAATCTACCGGATTACAAAGTATTAAATCATTTGAAATACAAATGACGGTCAAGGGTTTGTTTATTAAAAACTTGTCTAATGGGCTTATTATATCTGTTCTTTATTTAGCTGTAATTAATGTTTGTTTTGTTGTATTTGTAACGTGTAGGTAGGTAAATAATTAAAATCAGTTAGATTACCAATGGGGACTAATGACCGTTTATGACGTTTTTGGCAAAGAAACATTGTTGGTGCCGATTCCGTTGTTCACAAACTAAACTAAATTTAAGTTCAGTGCGTCTTTTTCTTTCTATTTCATTAAGAAAAGGACAAAAAATAAATTTTAGTTTAGTCCTGTCAAACGCACCTGCTGACACTACTCCATACAAGTTTAGACGTGATTAAAAACTTGCCTATTAAAATTACGTCAATTTACGTCAGGCGCTGATTAATTTATTATTAAGATCTCATGAAAAATGTACCAAAAATCACACCAATAAATGAATTTGAATAAAATTAACAATACAATTTTTTGCAGACAGTCCACGGCCGGAGATGAGGCCACAAGTGGGACAGATGAAAACCTCCAGGAGTCATTCTATGACGTGTTCGAGCAGGTCAGTTGTTTATATCTTCAATAGCTGTAGCCACCAATTAGTGCAAAGTTATTCAAAATTCGAGCCATAAAATGTTTTCACGTTTTTATGGCGCGGGTTTCTTCGACGAAAAACGGGAGGCCGACGTCCGACGGGCAATGTTTTTCGAAGCCTAAAGTTAGTCTGCATCATCACAAATTCACAAAATGTGATCTCCAAGAGAGACTTCACAATTTCATGCAAGGTCAGGGAAAATACTAGTGTGTAATTAAAAATTACAGGAGACCACATCATTTTCTTCTAATTTAGGTAAGTAGGAGATACAGTAAGCTTGACAAAGCGAAATTATTTAAATAAATCAAAACGATAAAAAAAGGAAACAAAATGAAATACAAAACAAATAATTAAAAATAATAACTATCAAAGACAACAGAAAAAAATGGAACCTTGAACCTTGGGTAACCTGGAAGTCTTTAAACAGACTCCGGACCCAGGTTGGCCGAAGCAAGGAAAACCTGTTCAGGTGGAGATTTATAGACGACTCCGCCTTGGAGTGTAAATGTGGTGCTGTTCCACAAACGATGGGACACTTAATATCGTGCCCTGCGTGTCCTGTCAGCTGCACGTTACAGGAACTGATGGACGCTAGTGATGACGCCAAACAAGTGGCCAAATTCTGGGCCGAGTACATTTATATTGCTATCGACACGCTAAGAAGAACAGAAAAAATTAACAATAATTATGATTTAGATGATAAGACTTTTATAACTTTCTTTTACTTTGATATTTTGCATGTTATATCCAATTCATTACGCTTCGATAATTCACTATCCCTTTAACTGTCAAGATATCTCCTAGAGATCAGTAACAGTGACAGTTCAGCTAATATGCTGCCTGCACAGCCTTGTCAACGGCGTAGCGCCCAAGGTTTGTTTTGGATCCTGGCACATAGCAAAGGTTCTATGTAGTTACATTTCCGCGGAAAGCGAGAAGGTGCAGTTATGTGCAGCTTTCCAAGAAGCTTGCTACAGTCAACAACCCCATTGAACACATTAAAATTAGGGGTTAAATATAATGATCACGAAAAAAAAATATTGAGCACCAAAAAATGAAGTCTAAAATTACAACATTTCTAGCTGGGTACCCCAAGGTTAGGTTTGGTTAGATTACTTTAAACCCTTTACACAGAAATATTAGCTCCGCCCGTCGACATAGGATGCAAGAGTGAGCAAATGAGAATACAAATACCTTTACCTAGGTATTTTAAACAATAAAATGGCGTTTTAATTTTGGTGATCATTTACTGTTTTTGGCAGTAAAAAGTGTTTTTTGATGTTATATTTTACTTTATCTGGTGATAAGTTAAACATAAGCCTTAAAATTGCCCACCCCTTTGAGGAATACATGCGAATATTGTGTATTTTGTTGTCTAGTTCCGGCAGAAGTAAGAGGATACGGACGATATTCACCCCGGAACAGCTCGAGCGACTGGAGGCCGAGTTTGAGAGGCAGCAGTACATGGTGGGGCCTGAGAGGCTGTACCTAGCACATGCATTGCAACTTACTGAAGCACAGGTGAGCTGCTTTTTGATTCAACCTTGGCCTTTAGTCGAAACATCAAGATAGATGGAAGAATAGTATTCTATCCATAATTTAAGGGTAATACTAACCCCCTTACTAATAAACGTTATATAGCGTCTGTATAGTTACACAACGCTTTGTCTTCTTCTTCCGAAAGTCAAATTACTGACGCCTGAAAGGGAGAAATCGGTGTGTAACTATTCATCTGTTATAATACGTATACGTTTATTAGTAAGGGGGTAAGAATACTCTCAGTTGTATCTTTTAAACCCATAATTATTTCCATAGAACTTCTCGGTTGCTCGCGCCACTTTCTGACTTATTTTCACATAGGTAGTCATTATCAAAATTTATTTTTCTATTTTGAAAATCTTAAGATATATATTTATTCAATTGCAGTTTTCGTAGATGGGTGTATAATTATGTCAACCATTCAGTACCTACTATTTCCTTAGGTTTATCAGTGAGATCTCTATCAAATAACTTACCTACTTATTTGACCAACTAGACGATGCGTATAAGAACGACACACGACACACGCTTACGGGTATAACGATGTGCGTTCGTTCATTTATTTTCTTTTACCGAAATTCACCAACAACAAAAAGTAAGGGCTCCAACACATAAACACGATACGACGTCGCGTCGGTCTACGAGGCGGCATCGTTTTAACGTTTGAATGAAAAGTTCTACAATCATAATACCATCATATTCGTCGTAGCACGACGCGACGTCGTATCGTGTTTATGTGTTGGAGCCCTGATGTTGCACATAGACAGCAGCTTGCGTCCCCCTTTATGTTCTAACAACTGGTCTTAAAACCTCCTTTTTTCCATCTAGGTAAAGGTGTGGTTCCAAAACAGACGCATAAAATGGCGGAAACATCACCTAGAGGTGACGCAACAACGACTAGCAGTTCTGCAAAGGCATCAACCACATGATCGAGACGATGATATATAAAGTACAGGCCGTACTCGCAGGTCTATGGAGCCCGGGAGGTCGTATAACTGCAAACCCGGAAAGTGCACTTGGAAATCCAAAAAGTGCACTTGGAAACCTGGAAAGTGCTACTACAAATTCGATAATTGCAACTGGAATTCCAATAAAGCGATTGGAATTCCAAATAGTTCAGCTGGGAATCCAAATCAATGCAACCTGGAAACTTGCAAAAGTGCTGGTTATTGGAAAAGTGCAACTGGAAGTCGGGAAAGTGCAACCGGGTTTCAGAAAGGTGCACTGGGCACCCGGAAAGTGCAACCGGGTTTCAGAAAAGTGCAACTGGACATTGGGAAAGTGCAACCGGGTTTCAGAAAAGTGCAACTGGGCATCGGGAAATTGCAACCGGGTTTCAGATAAGTGCAACTGGGCATCGAGAAAGTGCAACCGGGTTTCAGAAAAGTGCAACTGGGCATCGGGAAAGTGCAACCGGGTTTCAAAAAAGTGCAATTCCAGAGACCAAACTAGTGATTTAAATTATTGAAAACTCAGTGATTTATAGTGTTAAGTGATTGGTGATGATGATCAAAAACTATTACTTATAGTGATGATTTGGACTTGAAAATTGTGATGATAGAAAGTGATGTTAAAAAAAAAACAAAAATAATTATGTCGATTCATAATAACATGGAAACTTCAATATGGACATTGGACACACTTTTTTAAATTGATGATTAAAAAGTTATTGGGTCGTAATTCGTATACAAAACAACACAACAGCATAGTTATTCACAACCATCCGACAGGCTATCGTATCGAAAATGATACATTTCGATAACCTGATTTGCCTTGCCCCCGACAGCACACAGCTGTCGGAAGAATAACGGTCGTCTATTTGATTTAAACTGACAAAATTTTCGGGTTTTGGACTTGTGAACAGCGTTTAGAAGACTCCTACGATAACATTGATTGCTGTTCGATACGGTACGGAAGTGTACCGAATGGTTGTGAATAGCTATGCAGGTAAGTACAGAGCATGTAACCTTCAGGTAAGCAATAAACGATAACATTCTGACACGAAGATAAATAAATGATGGTCAATATTTTTTTTAATGTGGCAATAATTTCATTGTACTTACTACATCTTCAATCATTAATTAATGAATCAAGGGTCCTTTATTTGATTGAGTCTTTCGATGTTTTGTACAAAGTTACGGTTATGATTTTAA
Source organism: Amphipoea oculea (assembly GCA_945859645.1). NCBI lineage: Eukaryota > Metazoa > Arthropoda > Insecta > Lepidoptera > Noctuidae > Amphipoea > Amphipoea oculea. The sequence goes on along the minus strand of OX243891.1, from coordinate 8,319,909 downwards.
GACAAAAGATACGGTTCAAATGAAAGTGAGATTAGTTGAGAACGGGCGAAAATAATAACTCTGTGTTAATTTTATATGCATGACTAGCTTTAGTGGAAGTCGGAAATTATTCACAGAAAATTCAACCCCCCATTGCACCCTCTTAGGGGTGGAATTTCGAAAAACCCTTAGTGGATATTTTTAATCAGCGCCTGACACTAGGTACTCCCTATAAGTTTAGACATGATTAAAAACTTGCCTACTAAAATTACGTCAATTTACGTCAGGCGCTGATTAATTTGACAGGACTAAACTAAAACTTATCTTCTGTCCTTTTCTTAATGAAATAGAAAGAAAAGGATGCATTGAACTTAAATTTAGTTTAGTTTGTGAACAACAGAATCGGCATCACTATACAGGGTGCAAATACATTCATGGGCATCCTTTTAAGGGGTCATTGTACTCATCATTATGAACAACTTTTACTATGGGACTAAACCTGAAATCGCGAAAAAAAATCAGCTGTTCCTTGCATTTATGTTCACACATAACTCGTCAAAAAGTAGGGAAGAGCTGATTTTTTTTTCGCGATTTCAGGTTTGGCCCCATAGTAAAAGTTGTTCGTAATGATGAGTACAATGACCCCTTACAATGATGCCCATGAATTCAATTTCACCCTGTATACCTAGCAAATATCCGGAAGAATATCATATATTTTTCTGATTCTGTTTACTGTAGTCGATCATATACTTTTATTGCTTCTAAAACTTGCGTTTTTTTTGCGTTTAGGTCCTGTAAGCCCCTTAATCGTCCATAGCTTCCCTTTCATTGAATCGTATCTTCATTCAGGACTAGTCAGGCTATGGTGTAAGCACAAACATATTGAAAATAAGTGTGTATTTTAAATCTATTTCTAAGTGTACATTGTCTAGTCACTAAATAAACTCAGTTTTAAATATAGTTTCTTGTATTATTTACCTCTGGTTTACCCTTAGAAAAAATCCTGTAGCGGCATCTATTGAAAAGTTATGTGGAATACAGTTGTCATGGTATGGACATGTGTTACGGAGGAATGAGGAAAATGTCGTGAGGAGAGTTTTGAGTATGAATGTTGATGGCTATAAGAGTAGGGGAAGACCAAAGAAACGATGGATGGAATGTGTGAATGATGATATGGTTAGAAAGGGGGTAACTACCGAGATGACGACTAATAGAGAAGTGTGGAAGAAAAACTCATGTTGCGCCGACCACAAATAAATTGGGATGACTGATGGTGTAGGACTTTTGAATTTACAGACGCCTGCACCCGAAACGGTCAAATGTTCCCAATCAACTTTGAACCTTATGCTTTAGCGATAAAGTTGAAAATCTATTAAATAAATTTGACAGATTGTAGTAGCTTCATGCGCTGACGTCTGTACCCTTGGCTATTATCGGTCAAGTTCGTGAACATTATTATCTAAAAAACGAACTGTAAATTGCAGTGTTACATATTTATTTAAAAAATGTCTATTCTTCATTTGTTTCTTTTCCATAAAGGTTTCATAACGTTTCTATTACCTCAATAGTTCAATATGCTTACCTAGAGGGAAAAAAAAAAACAAAAAAAATCCTTGTTGTTTTCGACTTATATTTTGGTGAATAACTCCGAAACCTGACGCTTTAGGATATTATTTTATATTGCATTTTTGTTTGTATAAGTGTCCTCTATTTAAATATTAGGTCCTTACATATGAAATTGGCGTTTTGTATGGAAGGAACAAAAAGTCGAATATTTTTTAATATAATATATTTAATTAATCAAAGTATGAACCATTGTTTTCAATGCACTTTTGCCATCTTATAGGTAGTTCATTGATCCCTTTACTAAAAAAACCAGTCGGACGGGAATCAATAAAATCTTTGAAGGCGATTTGGACTGCCCCATCGGAGTTGAATTTTTTCCCTTGCAAAAAGTTATCCAAATTGCGAAAAAAATGGTAATCTGTTGGAGCAAGGTCCGGGGAGTACGGAGGATGTCTAAGACATTCCAATTCAAGCTCTTCTAATTTGGTAGCCGTCTGTTGCGCAGTGTGTGGTCTGGCGTTGTCGTGCTTTCAAGCTTTTTAATCTTCCCAATTTGCTTCAAGTGAATTAAAACAGTTTTATCACTAACATCGAAGCCTGCAGCTAACTCGGACGTGGTTTGCGATGGGTCCGCTTCCACAATAGCCTTCAATTCTCCATTATCAACTTGGGTCTCAGGCCGTCCACGGGGCTTGTTCTGCAGGTCGAAATTTCCAGAACGAAAACGTTGGAACCAAAAACGAACTGTGTTTTCTTTTGCAACATGACCGCCATACACATCATTCACCCTTCGAGTCGTTTCCGCAGCACTAGTGCCACGGCGGAACTCGTACTCGTAAATAATGCGATATTTTAAATTTTCCATTTTGTAAAATGAGTGACGCAAACAGAAAAAACAGAAGAAAAAAAACAAATGAATGACGGTCATCGAAGCACAAATACATGAGTAAATAGCTGTACAAATTTGAATTTGGAATTCCTTACCAAAGAGGAGAAATTCGTGATTAAAGTGGCCAGTACGAAAAACGCCAATTTCATATGTAAGGACCTAATATATAACTTTTGTTGTGCACCGCGATTCTGAAAAAAAATCAAAATGGCGGCCGACCTTAGGGCCACCCTCCATACAAAAATCTTCAAACCCCTTTGTCCGTCTATTTTAATGGGACCTTATACAGGCTGAAATTGAATTCATTTGCATCCTTTTAAGGGGTCATTGTAATCATCATTATGAACAACTTTTACTATGGGACCAAACCTGAAATCGCGAAAAAAATCAGCTCTTCCGTACATATTGACGAGTTATGTGAACACAAATGCAAGAAACAGCTGATTTTTTTCGCGATTTTAGGTTTAGTCCCATAGTAAACGTTGTTCATAATGATGAGTACAATGATCCCTTAAAAGGATGCCCATGAATTTAATTTCACGGTGTATATGCGCGCTGCTGTGTAAAGTTGACCCACAACCACAGATTACTAAATAGTAACTACGTAAACTTACAAGCTGCACGTGACCTATGAACTACCTATGCGAACCTTGTATAATAACGTGAAATCCTTCGTCTGGGTCATCATGACTTAAGTCTATGGTAATTTAATATTTATTGCTCAATGCTTTTTGCAAATATTGTAATTTACAAATGACAGATAAATCTAACTAATTCATTATTATTGTCTTCATAAAAAAAAAAACTCGAGGACTTATGTAGTATTTTTTTACATAATTCGCGGCCGCAAGCAATCAGGGGGAAATTCTCGTTAACTTTTTATAGTTATCAAGGGGTAAATACTGGATCCTATAACCCCGACATGTACAGACGCCAGCACATCAACCTACCCGAAACTGTCAAATTTTCCCAATCAACTTTGAAACTTATGCTTTAGTGATAAAGTTGAAAATCTATTAAAGAAATTTGACAGATTGTAGAAGGTTGATGTGCTGGCGTCTGTACCTAAGTATTAAAATATTGCTTTCTTTGTCAGGCAATCAACATGTTGTAAATTGTATCAAAGATAAAATTATATAATTACTAGCTGCGCTCAAGCTATCTCTATACCAAATTTCATCAAAATTGGTCCAGCCGTTTGAGCGTGAAGAAGTAACAAACATATAAACACACACACACACACACACTCACAAACTTTCGCCTTTATAATATTAGTGTGATTACTTTAAATAGGTTAATTCAACTGTCTACCTATTATGGTTTACTAGCTGCGCCCCGCGGTTTCACCCGCGTAAATGTCGATCCCATGAGAATATGTTAATCCAGGGCAATGACTACCGACGGTGGACGCCATCATGCGCGTGAGAGCCCTCACGACGGGGGACGCGGTGACCCGGGGTGGGGTAGTCGTGGCGGTGTCACTCGACATCGCCAACGCGTTTAACACCCTGCCCTGGAGCTGTATTGGGGAGGCACTCCGGTATCACCGGGTGCCGACCTACCTCCGTCGAGTAGTTGGGGCGTATCTGACGGACAGAGCCGTCATCTACCCCGGTCGCAACGGGGAGTGGAACCGGCGAGAGATGTCGTGCGGTGTCCCACAGGGATCGGTTCTGGGGCCGCTCCTGTGGGACATCGGTTACGACTGGGTGCTGCGGGCCGACCTCCCTGATGGCGTCAGCGTGGTTTGCTACGCTGACGACACGCTGGTCCTGGCGCAAGGGAGGTCGCATCAGGCGGCGGCCGACGCGATGACACGCGGGGTTGCGATAGTCGTGGAAAGAATCCGGCGGTTGGGTCTCGAGGTAGCATTGCACAAGTCCGAGGCCATGTCTTTCCATGGGCCTCGGAACGGGCCACCATCGGGATCCCAACTAACGGTGGGAGGGGTTCACATCGGCGTCGAGGCAACGATGAGATACCTGGGTCTCGTCCTCGACAGCCGGTGGAACTTCGTCGAACACTTCCGACGTTTGGCCCCCAAACTGGAAAGGACCGGGGCCGCCTTCAAGCGGCTCCTGCCCAACCTGGGGGGGCCAAACACCTCCTGCCGGAGGCTTTACGCGGGGGTCGTGCGGTCCATGGCCCTATACGGGGCCCCGGTGTGGGCGTGTTCTCTGCGGCGGCGAGCCGCCCACTATCTGAACGCGCCCCAAAAGGTGGTAGCCGTAAGGCTGATCCGGGGGTACCGCACGATCTCGGGCGAGGCGGCAAGCCTCCTTGCCGGACTGCCGCCATGGGATCTGGAGGCGATAGTCCTAGCGCGCCTGTATGAGTGGCGCGCGGAGGCACTGAGCCGGGGGGAAACTCCGCTTCCGCGGCAAATCGCGGCGGAGCGGACAGACCTTCGGCGCGATCTCATGGTGGCATGGAAGGAGCGACTTTCGCAACCCAGCGCAGGGCACGCCACGATAGTGGCGATAAGACCCCTCTTTGAGGAGTGGCTAGAGAGGCGTCACGGCGTCCTCACCTATCGCCTGACGCAGGTCCTCACCGGACACGGATGTTTTGGGAGGTTCCTGCACATCATCAGGCGGGAGGAGACGCCCGGGTGTCACCACTGTGAGGATCGCCCAGAGGACACGGTGGAGCATACGGTGGAGGTCTGCCCCGCATGGGCGGAGCACCGCCGTGCCCTCGTTGAGGCGATCGACAGCGGCGGCGACCTCTCGCGTCCGGCCCTGGTTCAAACCATGGTCCGGGGCGAGAGGGAGTGGGAGGCGGTCACCTCCTTCTGCGAAGCAGTCATGCTAGCGAAGGAGGTGGCTGAACGGCTGAGGGAGAGAGCCTCACACCCCAGCCGCCGCGGGAGACGCTCCGGGCGTCGGGAGCCGCGTGACGACTCCCGGCCACCGTAGGCGCGGGCCTGCGGACGGAGAGTAATGGGTAGCTCACCGTCCGATCAGGACCAGGCCCGTGCCGGACGGCGCGTACGTGTTCCACGCGCGCCTCAAAGAGATGTCAGCATAAAGGAAGGGGCCTGCCAGGGCCGAAGCCTGCCGGGGGTGCGGGATTGTCCGAAAGGGTTACCGCTACCCCGGAACATAAAGGGTTAAGGAAGGAACACGGATGGGTTTTAGTCAGTAAGAGTCTGACACTCCCTTCGCTCCACCCAGAGCGGGAGGGGTCATTTGATGATTTCCCATCCATAAAAAAAAAAAAAAAAAAAAAAAAAAGGGCAATGACTACCTATACAACATCTTGACTGTTCATACGGGCGACTCAAGCTCACGACACAATTGAAATTGCACTTATGTTAGATGAAAGTATGAGTGGCCATTTTAGTTTTGACCAGTTATTGGATCTCTGCACACGAAAAGACCCGAAAGTCTGACAACCAGTCTTACCAAGGGGTATCGTAAATTGTATAATTACCCAGTAAATGGGTTGTAGAGGTCAGATAGGCAGTCGCTCCGTGTAAAATACTGGTATTCAGCTGCATCCGGTGAGACTGGAAGCCGACCCCAACATAGTTGAGAAAAGGCTAGGCAGATGATGATGTCTTTTGAGGAAAGAACCACAAAGAGTTGAGTGGACCTGTCCAGTCAGTGCACGCATTTGTCAGTAAATTTGCAGCTTAACTCAGAACTTAAGAAGCTCAACGACTCGACGAACAATACCAAAGAAAGGACCTTCGGGTAGCCCGTATAAAATACTCAAACAGCCAGATTATCATTAAAACTGTAGCGGTATCTACAACGCCACATGCGAACAACGCGCCATACTGACGTCACGCAAATCCTGCATCTCGCAATCAGAGTTTACCGCGCAACTAGCATAGATACAACGGCCCAACATGAATCATCGGGCAGTTGCCCGCCAGGCACAACACCCGTCTGGTCGGAGGATCCTCCCTTTTCTATAGAGTATGAGTGAACTTTCCACCCTTTTCCTCATACCTCTATAAAACTAACACCTCAAAAAAAAAAAAATGACCCACATTGCAGTGGCGAAGGTACCATACAACTCGATTTCCACCGGCTTCCCTTCAAAAATTCAGAACATAGCCACTCTACAGGGTGTTACGGAAAGGGTATATCAATACAAACGGGTTGAAGAGTGTATCTGGTCTAGAATCTCTGTACAAAATTTCAGCTCAAAAGCAGTAACTTTGAAAATGCTTAATATGGTTTTTATTTCGATAGTTTATTAAATTGAAATCATAACAAACATGTCACCGCACTACGAGGGTCATTATCCATTATCTGTAGTGTGTCTGTGCGCCTAGTACACGCACATCACGCCGTCGTGCGCCAGTGCAGCGCCGTGATGTCGAAATAAAAAAATATTAAGCATTTTCAAAGTTTATGCTTTTGAGCTGAAATTTTGTACAGAGATTCTAGACCAGATACACTCTTCAACCCGTTTGTATTGATATACCCTTTCCGTAACACCCTGTATATATGTCTGTGTATATGTCTATTTTATCATTGACATTTTCTTTTGGAATTTTTTTTTTGCTCCGGCTTACCTCTTCCGTAAATTCACCCTTCGCCACTGCCACATTGTCATCACACTCACAATCATTAAAAATTATAATACTTTACAGATATTCATGTCATTCAATTCAAATTCATTCAAATTCAATGTTTTAGAATGGTCGATTACAGGAATTAATGTACGAAGTATTGACAATCATGAAGACACTACAGAACATCTACAGGGTGAAATGAAATTCATGGGCATCCTTTTCAGGGGTCATTGTACTCATCATTATGAACAACTTTTACTATGGGTCAAAAACTAAAATCGCGAAAAAAATCAGCTGTTCCTTGCATTTATGTTCACATAACTCGTCAAAATGTAGGGAAGAGCTGACTTTTTTCGCGATTTTAGGTTTGGTCCCATAATAAAAGTTGTTCATAATGATGATTACAATGCCCCCTTAAAAGGATGTCCATGAATACAATTTCACCCTGTATACTAATAATAAATCTGGAATTTCTCAGTAGGTAGCAGCCCGGAGCACAGAATAAATATGCCCGGAATCCGGATTTGTGCCCGGTTAATGGCAATAGCCCCCTATTACATGGGACTCTGGCGAAATATGGGTGTTACCATAGGTACCATCGAGAAAACTTACATCTGCCCAATTAGAAAACAAAATCCCGTGCACACGATGACCACACCTGTTAGCAAGCGTTACTATAGCGGCCGAGCGCTGCAAGCAAGAATAGCCCTTCCGGTGTACTTATAGATCTAAGTTTCCTCGATGGTACATCGCTAATCCATCGAAAATTACAGGCGTGATTTGAATGTGTTTATCCTTTTACGACGTAAGTTCACAACTTTGAACTTTCCACACCACTCAAACGTATTACTAAACTCGATTAGAAATATATCTCGCGTACGATATTAGTTAATTCTTGAGGGCATGACGAAACGCGTTACAAAACGTTAGTTAGTGACGTAAACGTGTGTCTCAGCGAGTCTTGGCTAACTGGCTAGTGAAACTGACGACCGGTTTCAGAATACGGATGCGTGACGATTGTGGTAGGGCTGAGCGTAATGTTGTTACTTGTTATTATCGATGTTTTTAAAAGGTAAGGTAGGCCGGTCCAGTGGCTAGTCGGGGGTGAACCGAAAGTATCTTCTACTACTAGAAGGAGCAGTGGGTAGGAGGGGTGGGTAGTCGGTAGGAGTTCGATATAACCCTCCGTTCTTCCCAGACGGAGGGTATCCATGAGGATTTTCCCAAGAAAAAAAAAAAGTAAGGTAGGCCGCTCGATGGGTGCTACCAAAGCCTACAACCTGTGGTTGGAAATGGACGCAAGAGAGGAAAGGTGTGAGTGATTAATTGATTATGCAATTTTATTTTATTATAAATTTCAGTTCAAAACACAATGTAAAAAATATTATTTTTTAAATCGTGTTTTTTATGGATCATTTGATCTGCAATAAAGATTTTTATTTATTTTCGCGTTTACGACTTGAAAATACATCCAGATTTCTTGTTTAATGTAACTGTAATATTCATGATTCATACACAAACCCATGTTCAGGAATAAACCGACCCCAACATCGTTGGGAAAAGGATAGGCAGGTTGACAACAAAAATACGACTTTTATCGATAACACACAACTCCATCACTACAAGATAATCGTTGTACTCTCGCTATCGGCGCGGGAGCACGTCAACACTATTTGTTTACACTCGACTATCAACAAAAACATTATTGTTTTATCATTCAGTGCTCAGCCGTTTTATAGTTCGTGCGAGGACAATAAAGTGATGTGTTGTTGTTTTTAATGATGGATATTAATCGAAGTAAAGGTAAGTTTTTTTTTTTTATAAAACCAAGTTGTATTTTTTTTCGTCGATTTTTTTTATGTTAAAACTTTAATTAGGCAAAAAAATATGTAGGTACTTATGTTTTGTATTTTTTATGTACTTAAGTAGATATAATTGATAGATATGTTATGTATGTGACCAGTCGTACTCAGCGCTTCTCCTCCATATTTATTATACGCACAACAAAGCAACAGCAGAAAGTGTCGGAACTCTCTTCTGCCAGCGTCTGTGTTCCCTTCCACATTTAACCCGTCTGCCTTCAAACCAAGAGTGAACGGCAGCCTAATTGCGGAACGCCAAATCGTCAAATGATTCTGATCAGTTGGCTTCATTTCTATCACAATTGGCTTCATTTTACGATTTTCGAATTGCGAAACTCTAGTTTATTATGAAACCAATTATGAACGTTAAGGCCCTGCGCAGAAACTAGAGTTTCGCAATTCGAAAATCGTAAAATGAAGCCAATTGTGATAGAAATGAAGCCAACTGATCAGAATCATTTGACGATTTGGCGTTCCGCAATTAGGCTGCAGGCATCTTCTGGGCATACTCGTTCCATCATAGACCTCATCCATCGCTTTCCATCAGGCGGGATCGAGGTCAAGAGCGGGCCCATTCAGCAATAAATTTATTTTTAAATTTATTGTGTGTGAAACTTCGCATTTTTTATGTTTTTATTATTCAAAGGAAATAACTAAGTCCAAGATTGTTAGTACCTATTACCTATTGTCTTTTTAAAGAAGTTTAGCATTTATTTCACCATAGGTATTATATCGTCGGTCGGATTCATTACCGGAACATTTCCAAAATCACGTGTTTTGAGATGAGTATGTAGAATGGTAGGGAATTGAATATTTTATCCAAATCACTAACGGTACCTACAACTCAAATGTCATTTCTCTTTGACAGAAAACTATTTATTCCGATAAGGAAATATAGAATTTAGTGATCTCTTCGTTTTCAGTATCAGTTTATTTAGTAAACTTGGCTATAATATATAACTAATTAGTAAACTTGGCAATAAACTTGGCTATAATCTGCATATTATTCAATAAAAAAAAATACAAAATGGTCTCTAGAAAAAATGAAATAGCATTTGAATATTAAAAAACTTTAAACCTTAATTACTCAGAACAAGCCATTTTGAAATGTTCCATTACTGTTTCCGACCGACGATATGTGGACATTTTCATAGCTATCGCTAATTTAATTCATTGCTGGATCAAATAGTTAACTTCATTCAGTTACAAAAAAAAAATAACTTCGATATAGGTACGACAGCGTTAGCGAAAGTTAACTCTTGGTAGAAATCGCATTTTGTATGTCGTTGCGTTAATGATTTACATTAAAAAAAATGTTAACCTATGGACTATGGAAGTTTAGGCAGGACGTGATTTAGAAATTAATAAAAGAACGGTATAATTAAAGTTTGTTATTATAATTATTTAGAGACTAGAAGCGCCCCACGGTTTCACCCGTATAAGTGTCGATCCCGTGGGAATATCGGGATAAAAAGTATCCTATGTGTTATTCTGATGTATAAGCTATATTGCTGCAACGTTTCATCCAAATCCGTTTTGTAGTTTTTGCGTGAAAGAGTAACAAACATCCATCCATCCATCCTCATAAACTTTCGCGTTTATAATATTAATAGGATTGTCAGAACGTGTTTTCCCTTGGCCCTACACAGACAGAATCAACCTACCTACATAATTACCACATCTGAGACCCGGCTCAGGCCTCAGCCCGGCTCAGAAGGCTTCGTAATTTAAAATGTTAAAAATCTAGTCGCATTGTCATCTCGGCGACAAACAAATGTCAAAAACATGTCAAAATTTAGACAGATTGGCACTGAGATCAGACTGTGAACGTTCTTAAAATTACGAGAATTGCCCTACGAGAGAACGTAGGCCGAATTCCACCATGACTCAGGCCCATTGCGAAGTAATTCTTGTCTCTTTTATATTATTCGCGACTCACAGTTTACAAATTTTCTCGATGGAACCAAACATTCGATGAAAATAATGTAGGTAGCAATCACCAACCCGCACTGGGCCCGCGTGGTGGAGTGCTGCACATCAACCTACTACAATCTGTCAAATTTCTTTAATAGATTTTCAACTTTATTGCTAAAGCATAAGGCTCAAAGTTGATGAAGAAAATTTTACACTTTCGGATAGCTTGATGTGCTGGCGTCTGTACCTACAGGGTCTACAGCCCACACCCTCTCACAGAGAGGAGGCCTGTGTACTAGCAATGAGATTAAAAATTTATTAAGTACTAACAGCGCCCCGCGGTTTCACCCGCATAAGTTTCGATCCCGTGGGAATATCGGGAGAAAACCTATCCTATGTAATTTCCCGGGACACAAACTATCTCTATACCAAATTTCATCTAAATCGGTTCAGCGGTTTATGTGTGAAGAGTTAACAGAAAGGCAGACACACTTTCGCATTTATAATACTAGCTGCGCCTCGCGGTTTCACCCGTATAAGTTTCGATCCCGTGGGAATATCGGGAGAAAACCTATCCTATGTAATTTCCCGGGACTCAAACTATCTCTATACCAAATTTCATCTAAATCGGTTCAGCGGTTTAAGTGTGAAGAGGTAACAGACAGACGGACAGACTCGCTTTCGCATTTAGGTATAATATTAGTATGGATATGTCAAAAACACGGTGAAGGAAAACATCGTGAGGAAACCGGCATGTTCTAGAACAAAAACCGGCCAAGTGCGAGTCGGACTCGCGCACCGAGGGTTCCGTACAAACCTGTTTTTTCACGGGTTAAAGGCAATTAGATCTAAGTATTTGATATGAATTTCAACTTGATAGCTCTACGCGTTCATGAGGAAAAAAGTAATAAGTTTATATTTATTAAAAAATATATATTTTGTAATGTAACTAAAAATTTAAGGTTTTCGGAATTTTTCCTTTATGTGTGCTATAAAACGTTGCTTCATGCCAAATTTCAAGATTCTAGGTCGACTGGAAGTACCCTTTAGGTTTTGATTCCCTTGCGAGTACTTGCGAGTTTCAAAATATGCAGCTTAAATTGCTGTTTCTTTTAATTGCGTTGACATAAAAGTTTGATTTTGTTACAGCTTAAAGGTATTATAGACCTGAGTATTTGGTATGAATTTCAATTTAATACCTCTACGCGTTTATGAGGAAATGGGTAGTAAGTTTAAAATTATTTAAAAAAAAATATTATGTGATGTAACTAAAAATTTATGGTTTTCGTAATTTTTCCTTTATCTATGCTATAAGACGTTGCTTCGTACCAAATTTCAAGATTCTGAGTTCACGGGAAGCACCCTGTAGGTTTTGATTCCCTTGCAAGTGTCGAAAATTTGCGGCATAAACGGCTGTATCTTTTGATTGCGTTGGCTTAGAAGTTTGATTTTTTCACAGCTTCAAGGGACAGTAGACCTGAGTAATTGATATAAATTTCAGCTTCATACCTCCACGCGTTCCTGAGAAAAAGGGTCTTGACAGACGGACGGACGGACGGACAGACGGACAACAAAGTGATCCTATAAGGGTTCCGTTTTTTCCTTTTGAGGTACGGAACCCTAAAAATCGAAGACGTGACGTCTACCAACCCGCACGGGGCCCGCGTGGTAGATTACAGCCCACTCCCTCTCACAGAGAGGAGGCCTGTGTCCCAGCAGTGGGAACATTATAGGCTGATTACGGTTTGGTTGTTTTATGTTATGATAATCATATCCCTAATTATGGCCACTACCACTTTTAATAATATTTACCTACAACAAGAGCTCAGATAGTGATAATAATTATGTTTGTTTTGTTATGGCTTTAATAAGTTTGTTGTGTTTGGACGTACCAATTGGCTGCGATAAACAAAAGATTAACACTGAATCGTCAAAGTGATTTAAATGTCATTTGTATATCGGTCATGGAACTAATGGAACGAAGTAGCATTTTATTTTTTACGATCCATTTGTTAACATTTCCTACCTACTTTTGGAATGAAAGTAGTGGTAGCCCAGTGGTAAGGTCGTGGGTTCGAAACTTCGAACCCACAGGCAGGCGCTATACTTTATGTAAATAATAATTCATCACCATTGCTCTCAAAACGGCAAAGGAAAACATCCTGAGGAAACCGGCATGTCCTAGAACCAAAAATTCGAAGACTTGTGACATCTACGAACTCGCACTGGGACCGCATGGTACCTAGATTACAGCCCGCTCCCTCTCGAAGAGAGGAGGCTTATGTCCCAACAGTGGAAACGTTAAAGGCTGATGCCAATGCTTCGACAGCGAATTTCTACGGAATAGGTTCTCCTAGATCTACTGGATACAAAATTACTTAATTACCTAGTTTAGGCTGTGGAGGTCAGATAGGCTGTTGCTCCATGTAAAATACTAGTATTCAACTGCATCCAGTTAGACTGGGAGCTGACCACAAAATAGGTGGGAAAAGGCTAGACAGATAGCTTTGAACCGCAAAGGACGTCACTCCTACATATTAGTAATCTATGATTAATATCTAACTTTAAAAATAACTTTTAATTATTTCAGAACCGTCGGACCATGGCGTGACAAGTCTTGAAGGATTATACACAGATTTTGACGGATGGGTTGCTAGATACAATGCATGTTATAAAAGGTAATTATTACTGCAGTCACACTGAACTATGTCTGGATTCTAAATTCTAATATCATACCGACCGACTTAAGACCAAGCTCAAATTCCTATAATTTACCGGTCGTTGTTGGTTGGTCTTTTAATATTTTTTATTGCTGATTGGGCCTCGATCTCGCCTTATGGAAAGCGATGTATGAGGTCTATGGTGGAACGAGCGTGTCCAGAAGATGCCTGTTCTCTCTTGCTTTGAAGGCAAACGAGTTAAATGTGGAAAGGAACACAGACACCGGTAGAGAGTTCCACACTTTAGACTCGATGATATCATGCAAAGGGATGCTGGGATAATTTCTAAGGAAAATAATAGTTTCTTAAGGTTGTAGCACACGTATCAAATCGGAAAGAGATCGGCACGGTATCGCCTATCGCCTCGCCATCAAACAGGCGTCAACCTAACGTAAGCACATAATTAAAGCGGATCAGAAGCTCCGATACGTCGACTCGGCTACAGCTAGGCGAACGCCGCGCTTACGGCTCGCCGACCGCTGGTTGATGGTGCAGCAAGCAGGCCGAAGGGGTGAGAGGGGAAGGGTGGACGAAGAGACTTAAGCTCGGGTACGGAGAGACGTAAGCGCGGGGACGACGAGCCGTAACGCACCGCACCGCGGTTCGTGAGCTTGTCCCGAGTTGAAGTGATTACGTTACGATTCCGATTAGTGTGCGTTGCAGTAGGAAGTTTCATACAAAGAATACTGAACGGCTCGAGTAGATACGGTGCTGATTTCTTTCCGATTTGATATGTGTGCTACGACCTACGACCTTTACTCACATACCTATGATTTTACTTTTTCTGTTTCCAGGTCGACATATTTCTCTAAAGAAATAAGTACGAAAGACGCCCATGAAGATTCAAGACAAAATAGAGAAGACATCTTGGAAAAAGATGTTTTCTTCGGCGACTCATTAATGAGGCACCGGCACTTACAACGTTCAGCCAAGACGACGCCATGTTTTAATTTTTATAAAGAGAACGACGGATTTGTGTTCTATGATCACATTTTTTATGGACTTATAAACAAAAATGGCGATAGAAGGATAGTTTATCAATATATTCGATCAAAACTTTAATAAGTAAATAAGAGATTTTAATGTTCACATAACTTAGTACGATTTCGGGCCGATTTTTTATCGCGACTTAGAGTTTTATCCATAGAAATGTAAAATATATCTATGGTTTTATCTGTAAGTGTTGAGCCGTACATTTATTTAATCCAACATACCAGCGCGTCGCAACGCAATGAACATTCATTGCGTTGAACTGTCAAATGAAAGGCATTGCTATTGATAGTCTGTTACGCAATTACCCTGCAGAGCGTATCCTGTAGGAATTTATAATACAAATCTAATATTGTGATAAAAATGGGTGATAAAATGCAATAGTTGCTAGCAAATGTCGTCAATTTAATCTAAGACTGTAAAAAATTATGAAAGGGATATCTAGGTAGATATAAATGTAAATATGTAGGTAATTAATTATATTTAATTGTAAAATAAAAGTCAAGTGATGGTGCTAATTAAAAATATATTGTTTTGTGTAAAAAGTTGTATTCTTGTTGCTACCATCACAGAAACAAAAGAACTGGAGAAGAATCCCATAAGCGGATAGCATCAAAACCTATCCATTTCCCTAAGGTAGGTGAACCTTTGGGGTCGCGGGCGCACCGAGTGGGGACTCTGTCCGCCCACAAAGTGACCCCAGTGAAGACGATGGCACAGTGGTCACGTGCTGCCGTGCCTATCGAGGCTTAGGGGAGGCCCCTTTACAGTCTCCCCAGGGATGTGCCTGTGTGATGTGTATATTCCATCCCATCCACGAACCGACCGCGGTAAACGTAGCTTGACCTTCGATCGACTGCTGCTGTTATTACTTGGCCAAGCGGTTTTCCGCGGGCTGTTGATGAATGTGAGCTATAATAAAACGCGTTCGTTAACCAAAGGGAAAGGTTTGATGAATCATGGCATTCCACCGGTAGATAGTAAATACCAACTTAGCCGAAGGTTATCCTGTCTCCAGTCTCCACGCAGATATTATTAAAAGTACCTATTTATTAAATATCTGAATGAACTGACCATTTCTTTACGTATCCTGTGCACAGACACAGTATAAATATACAGTAAGTTATCTAAGGCCGCCCGCCGAGTTATTAGCCTACTCTTGCGTTGATCCCCAGGGTTGTCACTTTTACTTTTAGTTAATATTTTCGAACAAGCAGCACTTGATCTAAATTTATGAAATAAAAAAGCATATTATGATTGAATATTTTACCAATTTATAAATTTAGTAAAAATAAAAAGCCTTTATTCACATAACATTTATAATACTAAGTTTCAAATTTGATACCGAGAAAATTTTTCTCCTGTTTCTGCACGTCCGGAACGCTTTATTATTATTTGTTAATGTAAAGTAAATTCTCATTCTTATGTAAAGTTTTTGTAAAAAGCTTTTGGGAAAGCATGGACAGGGCATCTTAAATTCTATATCATTCAGTTGATCGTAAATTGACCGGCCAATTTTAATGTTAATGTCATGTTGATGTCATGTTGATGTGGTCCTTTTCGAACGCTTTGCGAAACACCTGCTCCATCCTTTCTACATTATCGACAAAATCATCAGGTGGGATCATGAGTAAATTTCGATCTTTGCCGTAATTCCTGTAATGGGTGTATAAGACACCATATTTGGATTGAACAACACATCAGACAATAGAAAAAATAATAATTTCAATAGTAATTAATTTGCAATATTAATTATTGTGAAATTGCCCTTATTACATCTATACGCGACAAATACGTTTACCTAAACGATGTTTCGAACTCAATCCTCTGTTTTATAGTAAAACTAGACTTCTTAAAATAAACTTTAGCTCTAAACATAGTATTCAGAAAGTAAATTTGGGAATACATTTATATGGAAAAATGCGACTCGGCTACGCTCTTAATAAAGCAAATAAACTGTGAAATAAACAATACAATACCACATTTTCTAATAATATTTAAGTATAAGTAGGTACTTACATTTCTGGTTGAGTAGGAACTATGAAGAATGATAAGTCCGGGTTTGCGAAATCATTATTGAGGCACCCGAAAACACTACAATATTTGTTTCCCCTTTTTGAAGTCATGATACTCGTAATTTAAGTGGCCGCCGCCGGCGAGAGTTGACGAACGCAAGCGGTCATGTAGCGTACGCGCGTGCTCACAGTCGCGCTGCACAGCCCGCACTGTCGCCACCTTATTCCCTCATATATTATGCTAGCGTGTGCGTGAAATCGCGTGCCGACATGGCGCGCGGCGCGCACGCACACATTCAAACCGAGAGCGGCACGTTTGTATGAAGATGTTTTACTGTATATTTATACTGTGGCACAGATATAGATAGACCTAGATAACGCAGTATCACGATCTGTATGAAAACCATGCGTGCCATTTTTTGACTACCTACTATGACGTCACAAGCACTATTTAGTGATGGGAAAATCAATTCGATTCAAAGCCGCCGCCGCGTGCAGCACCCGTCTCGCCCCACCCCCGGGGCCTAGCGCCAGCGCTCATGCTCACCCAGCCAGCAGTACACAGGACTGAGCGCGAAAGTGGCGGCTTATGTACGTAAGCTGCAGTGGCGTAGCGTGTCTTGGCGGGACCCCGTATAAAAATTTGTTTGGGGGCCCTTAGGAAGGATAGAGATTTCTCACAAAACAAAAAAAAAA
The DNA here is from genome assembly GCA_945859645.1 of Amphipoea oculea. Classification (NCBI taxonomy): domain Eukaryota; kingdom Metazoa; phylum Arthropoda; class Insecta; order Lepidoptera; family Noctuidae; genus Amphipoea; species Amphipoea oculea. The sequence goes on along the minus strand of OX243891.1, from coordinate 8,302,747 downwards.
TGTTTGCATAAAATTAAAAGAAATATTTATTCATCATAATTATCTACTTACCTATCTGTCACTTTTTCCAAAATTTTTACAAACAATTCAAATTAAATATACACTCTCCTTGCCTTTTTTCGGCAAACTGATTTATTAAATAGCTGATTTGCTTTTTTGACTTTAATTTGTCACCTATAAAATAATAAAAAAATTGGGAAGTTTTTATTAATTTTTGCTTACGCACGTTGAGGGCCCCCGTGGCCCGGGGGCCCCATATAATTGATACGGCAGATACGGCGGTAGCTACGCCCCTGGTAAGCTGATGTGATTTTCGGCACGCGAAGTAGTTGCTCTTGCGTTATCTAGGTGTATAGCTATCAAACTCAAAGCATTTATTTCAATTAAACCAATTACAGGCACTTTTGAATTGTCAAGGGGTCGGTCAGTCGGAAAGATGAAGCTAGTTGCCCATTCCAAAGCGTAGGTACCTATGGAGAAGAACGGGCAAGAAACTCCATGGACACCTTTTAAATCAAAATAATATGGTTACAAAGTCTTGGTTACATCATTCATGTTAAAAATTATACATGTGAGAACGATGCAGAACGTTAAAAGCGTCCATAATGAAAAGATGAGAAAATACAACAATTCAAATATTAAAATAAAATAAGCCATGGCAGCAAAGAGATGACCAGTCCCTACTGACGGCGTCCGTTCACGAACATGACGCATGTATTAGCACCATTCAGCTCAACCATTTTGAAGGGAGCTAAATGATCCAACACATGCGCCACCATCAGCGAGACATTTGAGTGAGGATGACATACTCTCAACCGCCAGGGCACATTCAAGTCAATGAAAGATTATTACTATATCTGTTTACTATATCTGTGGTAAATACCAACATAATTATACGAAGGTTATCCTGTCTCCAGTCACCACGCAGATATTAATAAAGTAGCTATTTATATCTGCATGAACCAACCATTTCTTTGTTTGTCCTATGTCTGTGTTCATGGTTCAATACCAACGAAGCTGATTCATATTATTGGGCCTTATCACACTAGCGGTTTACGTGCGGCTGCGGGGGGGGGCGGACGCGCAGCGAATGGGTCGCGAACATTCGCGGCGATCTCGTTGCGCGTCCGCCACGAAGTCGCTGCGCATGCGACACGTGTTCGTTGCGCGCCCGTCCGCTTTGAGGACGCCCGCAATCCGCTAGTATGATAAGGCGTTATCATACTAGCGGATTGCGATTGGACGTCTTCGCTGTGCAAACGCGGCGTGTTCGCGATGCATTCGCTGCGCGCCCGCCCCGCCCCGCAGCCGCTCGCAAACCGCTTGTGATAAGGCCCTTATTAGTAGAAATAAAAGGTAGGTATTTAGGTAGGTAGTTATTCAACAGAAAGCCAGATCAGCACAGCCACACAGCACATGTGACTGGGTTATGGAGGACAGATCTAGGCAGGCAGTATCTCCATATGAAAGACTGGTATTCAACCGCATCCGGTTAGACTGGAAGCCGACCCCAACATAGTTGGGAAAAGGCTAGGCAGATGATGATGAATATATAAACAAAAAATATTTATTTAAAAAAAAAATATTCAGTCTTCTTTACATATTTAGATAATTTAAAAAGCTAACAATCTTATGCTAAGCTAAAATAATATGTATGTAAGTATAAAAAAAGGGAGGGAAAATAATCAAAGGGCATCAAAAAATTCGTCCGCATCACTGTTAACAGGAAACGTGCCCAAAAGGCTGGCAGCATTGCCACGTTGTATGGAAATGCTGATTCTTTGGTCAAAACATAGGCCAGCCCTCTGGTCACGTGAAGAGTCGACACTAGCCTATTAAAAAAAATTAAATTATTTAAATTATTAGTGAAATCATCGTGTGTAGTAGGTAGAACTGTACCAACTGGGCAATGTCCGATTCGCCCGATCAACGGGTCAGTGGACTCGCTCACAAACAATCTTATCTTTGCCTTATTTGTATGTTTTTGTACATACTTCGGAGAGATAATTTGCATAAAAAACCTTTTTGGTCTAGCGGTCGCAAGCGCCACTACCTGAGTGGTTCGTCAACTCGCCCTACATGCCTACGACCCATTTGGGACGACTTGACGAAAATCAAAATAAATTTCGTCAAGACGAATCACTCCACTACCTACTAAGCATAGCATGGAGTCCAGCAGGGTAATTGCGTAACACACTAGGTATCAGGAGCAATATGACTTTCATTTTGACAGTTCAACAACATTCATTGCGTTGTTTACGTTGTTGAGCAGACAAATTTTTCAAACATATGAAAACATGGATTAGCAATATTTTTCAAAATGATTAAGATTGAGATTAATAGTGTGTTATACAATTATGGTGCTGGGTTCGATTCCCCGGTCAATCAGAGTGTAAGAAAAATCGGTAAGACAGGACATTGTTTTTGCAATAAGTACCGAAATAGGATAAAAATAATGACAGGTCTACATATTTTTTAACCCCCGACGCAAAAAGTGGGGTGTTATAAGTTTGACCTGTCTGTGTGTCTGTCTGTGGCATCGTAGCTCCTAAACGAATGGACCGATTATGATGCGGTTTTTTTACACGTGAATACATAATGTAGTTACTCTTGCCAGCCCGTTAAAGAAATACAGGCGTTATGTTTTTTTCACAAAAAGTGCCCCTTTTGATGCTCAAAGTTCCAGCAGGTAAAGAATATGAATAGAATAGAATAGAATACTCTTTATTATGTACACCATATAAATACGGTTCCCTGTGTATGCAGAATCTGATCCGAAATGCTAAATACCTAAACGTGTAGTCGAAACTTTGCTTTGGACCCGTATTCAATGAAGAGGCTTTGCTAAAATGATTATACATATTTCTCGAAGGCGCCAGCGCCATCTTCACGAGCGAGAGAACCGTGGTGACAGTCGCGATTCTCCCACTCGTGGTGGAGATGACGCTTCACGCAATGAAATCACGGCTTCGAGCTCTGCCTGAAGAACAAAGTTGGGAAAAAACGTAATGCGAATTTGTTAAAAGCGTATTATACTGCCATCTAGCGGTATTTTATTCTAGCACACGTTTTAGTTCCATCAATTGGTACGAGATGGCGCTGTTATCAATTACGTTACTGCCGAATTATTCCCGTTTGTTTATTGGAAAGTAGAAACTTATAGACAAAAATTTTAAAAAGGTTTTTTTTATAGGTACTTATATTTGTTCCGGCTAATCTCCGAAAAGGCTGTTCCGATTTTTACGGGACTTTTAATGGTAGATAGCAAGGCCATCCATGCATAGACCCCTTAGCGACTGTTTAACCATACCACAGTATAATATACAGTAAGTTATCTAAGGCCGCCCGCCGAGTTATTAGCCTACTCTTGCGTCGATCCCCAGGGTTGTCACTTTTACTTTTAGTTAATATTTTCGAACAAGCAGCACTTGATCTAAATTTATGAAATAAAAAAGCATATTATGATTGAATATTTTACCAATTTATAAATTTAGTAAAAATAAAAAGCCTTTATTCACATAACATTTATAATACTAAGTTACAAATTTGATACCGAGAAAATTTTTCTCCTGTTTCTGCACGTCCGGAACGCTTTATTATTATTTGTTAATGTAAAGTAAATTCTCATTCTTATGTAAAGTTTTTGTAAAAAGCTTTTGGGAAAGCATGGACAGGGCATCTTAAATTCTATATCATTCAGTTGATCGTAAATTGACCGGCCAATTTTAATGTTGATGTCATGTTGATGTGGTCCTTTTCGAACGCTTTGCGAAACACCTGCTCCATCCTTTCTACATTATCGACAAAATCATCAGGTGGGATCATGAGTAAATTTCGATCTTTGCCGTAATTCCTGTAATGGGTGTATAAGACACCATATTTGGATTGAACAACACATCAGACAATAGAAAAAATAATAATTTCAATAGTAATTAATTTGCAATATTAATTATTGTGAAATTGCCCTTATTACATCTATACGCGACAAATACGTTTACCTAAACGATGTTTCGAACTCAATCCTCTGTTTTATAGTAAAACTAGACTTCTTAAAATAAACTTTAGCTCTAAACATAGTATTCAGAAAGTAAATTTGGGAATACATTTATTGGAAAAATGCGACTCGGCTACGCTCTTAATAAAGCAAATAAACTGTGAAATAAACAATACAATACCACATTTTCTAATAATATTTAAGTATAAGTAGGTACTTACATTTCTGGTTGAGTAGGAACTATGAAGAATGATAAGTCCGGGTTTGCGAAATCATTATTGAGGCACCCGAAAACACTACAATATTTTTTTCCCCTTTTTGAAGTCATGATACTCGTAATTTAAGTGGCCGCCGCCGGCGAGAGTTGACGAACGCAAGCGGTCATGTAGCGCGCGTGCTCACAGTCGCGCTGCACAGCCGGCACTGCCGCCACCTTATTCCCTCATATATTATGCTAGCGTGTGCGTGAAATCGCGTGCCGACATGGCGCGCGGCGCGCACGCACACATTCAAACCGAGAGCGGCACGTTTGTATGAAGATGTTCTACTGTATATTATATCTACTGTGACCATACAGTACCCGACGATAAATATTGCACATCGACCTTTGGAAAGAAACAATCGGCTAATTTCGGCTTCGTAGTGCGTTATCTCTGTCGCACACTACCTATGTGACGTTGACTGACGTTTTGTCAGTCGTTGTTCAAGTGCGATAGAGTGCGGTCGCGTCCAGTTCAAAACATATATCTAGAGTTGTTAAAACCCCCAAATTTAAATTTAAAGTTGTATTATGGCATCTTTAGGAAAAATAGGGGAACCTTTTTATTTTACCCCAACCTAAAGCAATCATTTATAGAAAAATTGGTGTATTTTATACAAAGAATAAAAAGAATTATCAAAAGAAGCAAATCATAATTGTTTTAACAGCTCCTAATAGATACCGGACTGTTTGTATTTCGTGCGACAGAGATAACGCTCTACGAAGCCGAAATTAGCCGATTGACTCTTTCCATAGATCGATGTGCAATATTTATCGCCGGGTACTGTACATTTACTTATAAAGTCGTTTAAACGTCAAAAAGGTATAGGTAATATGTCTTTAACTTAAATCATCGTTTATAAATAAACCCCCTAAACTCAATCTCATCTCAGGTTAAAAATGTAGGGAAATTGGAGATATTTTTGACAGATAGACACAGCTTAAAATGATGCGAACGTTCTTAAAAATACGAGAATTGTCCCTCTGATGTTTTAAGGAGTGGTTAACTTATAGGCTATTCACTTATATTTTAGAAAAAGAACCAGGGTTCCGTGCAAAAAGATTAAAACCCATGAATTTCCGACATCCACTTTTAGTCTGATATAAATTGGCTACGGTATTTCTAATAGATAGATGTATACTTATGCAGATCTATGGTACCTACTTACTACTAACAGAGATCATATTAATTCAACTCATTATACTTAGGTTTAGGTACAGTCAACAGCAAAAGTAGATGATGAAAATCAGAAATTCAATACTAATGAACGGAGTTCGCGTCATATAATTATGGCAGCTGTACTAGTAGTAAATGTTTGGTATAATTTACAATCACATTCTTTTGAATCACTTCGACGCCACACAGTTCTTCTGACGCGAACTCCGTTCATTAGTATTGAATTTCTGATTTTCACCTACTTTTGCTGTTGACTACGTATTAAGTAAAAGTTATCATACACACTGAGGTAATCCTCAGTGTGTATTAACCTTCATAGGTTAGGTATACTTACCTATTAAATTAACAGCAAAAAGCCAGTTCATATTTTGTTAGACTTTAGAATTGACGTAGGTACCTATGTCTATTATCTACATATCTTTTACATAACTTGTTACTTTGTTAGCATTATAAATAATGCAAACGTAATTAATAGTTGTGCCTACTTACCTATTTGTTTTATATCCGTTTGTTTTTCTGCTGTTTTATCATTACCTATGTCTGGGTTGTGAATTTATCTATATAATCGTTCTATTGTATCTATATTAGAACGATAACAACATGCGATTTTATGAAGACTAATAAAGATAAAAAATTCAAACTTTGTAGGTGATTGTAATTTAGGTAACTTAGTACCTAGTTTTGTAAAAATGAAGAAAATAATGAAGGAATGGACTGTGGACGCTGCTTGGGGAAAAATTGCAAGTAAGTAAACCATTTATAAGCTTAATTTATTCCTGTTTATTTAATAAACTCATAATAATATATTGGTCCAAAGTTAAGTTGTATGTAGGTACTTAACCTTTGGCCAGCTGTCAAAACTCTCCAAAGCAAATAATTATAGACTCTTCGTCTGTGCTGTAAGGTCGATATTAGTGTAGGTACTTATTCTTCAAAGTGGGACATATTATGACGTCAATCACTGCGGACAAATTCTTCGATTTGATTATGTGCTTTAGTTCTTAAAAGATAAAGTGGAAATTCTAATGGCTAACACACCAACGTCCTATTTGGTAAGAAGTGATGGGACATGCACTAGCCACAGTCGTCAAAAAGTATCGATTGAAGTGCACGGAAGAGGCTGAGATGATACGTATGGTTGTTAAACTCGCGGTCATGGCTCCGTATGACCCGTAATTCGAAGACGTGTGACATCTGCCAACCCGCATTGGACCCTCGCGGTAGATTATCGCCAACTCCCTCTCACAGAGAGGAGGCCTGTGTCCCAGTAGTGTGAACATTATAGGCTATGGCTCCGTATAAAAATGTCTGGATGCAACTTAGCCACAACTTGGCATGACATGAGATGATTATGAGTACTCCTTAACACGACGTTTAAGGCATACTTACTGTACTTCAAACTTAATTATTTTTCTTCAACAATTTTTCAGTGGTATCCTGGGGAGATCCAGCTAATCCACCAGTACTTTTGGTACATGGATACATGGATAGTGCTGCTACGTTCATTCTTTTAGTGGAACAGCTGCCTGACACTTTCTATTATGTTGCGTTCGATATGCCTGGTAAGCCATTGACTTGTATTGATCAAAAAATGAAATGTGGTTGGAGATTTGGATCTTCATCATTCAAACCTAACTTAAATATTATATGATTATGTTACAGGACACGGCAAATCAGAACCATTTTTTCCTGGGCCTATTGTTTCTCAACTAAACATTGTGGAAACGGTCCGTTTGATAGTAAAACACATGAAATGGAACAAGTTCGTTTATTTGTCACATTCCATGGGCTTTAGTATAGGTAAGTGAAATTCAATCTGGTATGGAGCTTGGAGATAAATAATTAATACCAAAAAAGCAAAGGTTATCATCGATAAAAATTACGAACTGCATTAAAAACTTTCATCTTTTAGTTAACCTTTTTAGGGAAAGAATTTTCAAAAATCCTTTTTCACTTTACTATGTGAAACTGCAGTGAACAATTTCATGCTTCTTGACCCAGCGGTTTAGACTGTGCGTTGCCTGTCAATGAAAGAATGAATTAATTTATTTAAGATTTTTATCAAGTAGAAGATAGCTTTAGTGCCTACTTAAACCAAGGATACGAGAATCTTCAAGCTTATATTGTAATTTAAATTTTCAGGTATTCTCTACAACCACTTGTTTCCGGGTAAAATAGTAAAGATGGTGCACATTGACCCTGCTCCACCGCTATCAGCGTATTACTATCCTCACCATAACCCTTTGTTTTGGTACCAGTTTTTATATGGCATGTATTATAGTAGTTATGAAAGGTAAGCCAGCTCACAATTAAAAATGTATTATCACCAACATTCTCTTGACATTATCACAATTTACTTGGGGTCAGTGAAGCATATCTTCGCCTTACTAGTCCATACCGCTTCTCTATTAGTCACCCCCTTTTTAGCCATATCATCTTTCACTGGTTGTTTGTCCATTGGTTTTCCCCTGCTCTTATAGCCTCCTCCATCCACCCACGTTCGTGCTCAAAACTTTCCTCACGACATTGCCTTCATTCCCTCATTGTAATGTATTTATTAGTCTTTAACTTTAATATTGTGATGTGTGAAGCACGGAGGATTAGTGTTAGGAATTTATGATTCTCTAACTAGGCTAGTGTGTAACTTAGTTAACCGCTTTCATTAGGGCTAATTGGTCGATAGCCTTAATACAAGATTTAATACATTTTCAAATCTTAGGGCCAGGGACAGACTACGTTCTGACTTTGCTAAGCAAAATTAGCGTTTCAGATGAATACAAACTTTATTAAAAAGCAAATAAAGTTTATATTTTTATGAAATACTTGCTTGCTTGCTTGCCTGTACGAATGTTCGTATTCGTATGAAATGCTAACTTAAGTGCGGTCTGCGATTCTTGCCTTCAGTAACGTAGGGATCATTATGTAGGTGACTTTATTTAAGTTACTTTTTATTGTTAAGGTGGAATGCTGGAAGTACAAAGCGATTGACGCTCGAAGAAGCAGTCCACTTATTAGTCCGTAACAGAAGTTTATCAGAAGATCAAGCGGAAGTGGTTTTATCTAGATCGCTGGTGCCAGCTGGTGATGGAAAGTTCAAGTAAGTCCAGCTAAGGAGTCTAATAATAATTCTCAGTTTCTCAAAGAACAGGTTTCGTAAAAAGGGCGGGTCAGTACTTCAGTTCAGCCATGAACCAGAAACCATGATGCCAGGCGGTTGGGCATGAAAAAAATAAATGAACATCAAAACTCGGATTTGAATTTGTTGCTGCTACGCCTAACTTTGTTTAAATTTTATGTCATACATGCTATGAATTACAGAACCAACTAGACGTCTTAAAAATAAAAGAAATAATATGTATTTGTTTTCTGAAATCAATAAGCAACTAATGAACGATTTTGTTTTCACAGGTTATCATGGGAGCCAAGGATGAAGAAAATAGCCTCCGTTGCCATGTCAGAAGAAACTCTGTTCACGGTGATAACAGAGCATGCGCCACCCACGCTCATTCTTGAATCTTCAGAAAATATCGCCAACCCACCGGGAAAACAGTTTGCAGCTAGCATTATAGAAAAATGTCTCTTAATAGTTCCTGACTTCTTCTCCGTAACCGTCACAGGTGGCCATGATGTGCATATAACTCACCCTGAAACTGTTGCATTGCATGTAAAAAAGTTTCTAAAATCTTATAAAGACAGTTGGTCCGTAAAATGTAAATTATAATATAAATGATTACGAAATCTCTAAGAATCTTTATTCATCCTGTCACTTTTCAGAATTATCGATAATTGTGAAAACTAACTACGCCCAACGCTAGAATCATCGAACAATCTGTCAAAATCGTTAGAGATTGTACAAAGTTGACAGTTTTAGCATCACAGTTTGTTCCATCTCTTTTAATTTACGCGCGCTGCAGAAGCACAGAAATAATATAATGCTAAATATATCACAAATATTTCAGACTTGCATTTAATGCACCAGACCAGATGAAAAATCAATAAAATTGCCGTGATTGAATTGAATATCTTTATTAGGTATCTATATCTATAAATAAAACATAAAATGTGAATCCAAAGGCTACTTATAGAATTTAAATACATTAATATGTGAATATTTAATTTTTTCGAGCCGGTGCTATGTAGTTTCATTTTATTTCGGTTGCATCCGATACCACCAGAACACCCAGTTGCAATTTTCAATTTAATTCTTCATCTTTGTTCTTAAACTTAATCATTTTGTATTGTTGTGTAAGTGAAAATGACAGGTAGACGCGAATGGTTCATCCGTGTACCCTGGGGAAAACTGGCTTGTAAGTATATTTACCTATCTTTAGACATCCCTTTTAAATAGGTATGTAGAGTCTGCAGAAGAGCTCTCAAGGGCCACCAAGTGACGTGAACCATCTCAAAATCACTTAAACACAGTGGTGGATTTACCAATAGGCTGAGTAGGCTGAAGCCTAGGGTGGCAGATTTTAGGGGCGGCAAAATTGGGACTAACATTTTTTTTTAATGTCTTACTGAAATTAAAAAGATTAATATTTATATAAGTACCTACCTACCATGTTTTTTGGAAAGAATAAACAAAGTGAATGCTCAAATTCAGGCTTCTACCGTAGATTTTATCACAGTTGCCGATCTTTACAAATCTCTTTGCAAGTTTTTCATAGCTGATGAACGAGAGTATTTTGAAGAAAAGGCGAAGCAGTATACATATAAAAGACATGGGACATTATTGTAGAGGTTGGTAGGGGCGGCAAAATTTGAATAGCCTACTGGTGGCAAATGTGTAAATCCGCCACTGCATAAACACCTACAAGACCAGGCTGGCTTCTGTAAGTACAAATTAGTCTGATGGAGGTAGTTACCTACTCTTGCAAACCAAAGTATGACTGCAAATCCGTTTCACAAACTAATACCGCACCTCCTGTCCAATTGTCATTGTAATTACCTAATTGTGAAATATGCAACAAAATTGAAGATGTGCAACATTTGTTGATGGCATGTGTCAAGAGCAAAAATGAAAGGGAATCATTGATTAGAGAATTTGAATTGAACATTTTGGACGTTGGGTTAATTCAGAACATTTTAGCAAAACCTGGATCAGCGATTGCAAAGAGGTTGTGTGGTCTGGTGAAGATGCCTAGTCAATGATTTTATTTCTTTTACATAGTATGTAGTTATTTTAATTATAGTTAAATAGTTTAATAAGGTACGATGGGGTTGGCATATCCGTGTGGACAAAAACCCCTTTTTATAATAAAGAAAAAAAAAAATGGACCATTGTAAAGGACCTGTGCGGGAACATTGCCAACTAATGCTATCAAAAGCAGTTAAGTTCTGGTCGAAGCCTATTTAATTTTTTTCTGTAAGTAATCATTGTTGCAAGATTTCCATCCTGATTTCGGTAACTTTTGACAATTATGGGCATACATATGGTAAACAGGGATGCAGAGGTGAATCGAGACGAAACTTTAAAATGGATTTTAATGTTGAAATAATATAGTTTGTTGTCAATAAGGGCACATAATCGTTAATTAAATTACAGTAAACACATTGGGGTCCTTTATGGCTACAAACTATATTATTTTAATGTTAAAATCCCTCGTAAAGTTTTGTCCCTATTCACCCCTGCATCCCTATTCACCCCATTTGGTGGTACTAAGGGTGGGGCTGCAACCCCCCGTCCACACCTTGGGTAACAAGAAGAAATCAAGATGGGTTACAACAAAAATTGGGTGACTACAACTGCGGTCAATGACCCCAAAAAAAGGCATTAAAGTATTTTCATTCTGTTTTATTTATTTTATTTTACAGTTATTGGAAAACTTATAGCTAAACACTTTTGCGCAATTGAGAGTAACAAAAATAAGGCCAATTAGGGCCAAAGCACACACGCTACTTTTTTAACCGACGAAAAAACGGAGGAGGTTATCAATTCGACGCGTATATTTTTTTTTTTTTTTTTTTTTTTTTTTTTATGTATGATCACGCATAACTTTTTACAGAGCAGTCCGATTTTGATAATTCTTTTTTTATTAGAAAGGGTATACCCTGAAGTTGGTCCCATATAAATTTGGAAAAAAAAATTCAACCCTAAGGGTTAGAAAACAGGGGATGATTGATTGTTCACTCACTGATTGTAATGTATGACCACGCTTAACTTTTTACAGAGTAGTCCGATTTTGATAGTTCTTCTTTTGTTGGATAGGACATACTTCGAAGTTGGTTCCATGTAAATTTGGAAAAAAAAAACCTACCCTAAGGGTGGGAAAATAGGGGTGACTTATTGTTCATTCACAGATTTTAATGCTGAGCTGTGTATTACAATTAAAATAAAAGGCCTATCTATGTTGGTATATAAAGCCTGTTTTTTTTAAGTATTACATTATATTATTTAGTATTATATTACACAAAAAATAATAGTTAAAGTAGGATTATATAACAGTTAATGTCTAAAGTAAGGTAGGTATTTTAAAAGTAATCAAACATTAAGCATGTAGTAATTAGTAAATTATAGCCTCAAAAAATTATAAAATAAAAACTTTTTAACAAAAAATTAAACCTCCGAAAAAACTGAAAAGCAAAAAATAATAAACTGTTTTTATTTAACCTTAATAAATAAGTTCTTAAACTAATGCAAGTATACCTAAGTAATTTTGAGTCGGCGCCAAACAATCAATGAACAAAGATTTTTTATATAGAAATTACCTTAAATTTAAAGAAATAAGCAACGTGAAATCTATAGCGATAAACATTAACATTTCAAACAAAAAATGCGCTCTCCGCACGACCACTTGCAACGAATTAATTTGCTTGTTTGGCGCCGACTCTAAATTACTTAGGTATACTTGCATTAGTTTAAGAACTTATTTATTAAGGTTAAATAAAAAAAGTTTATTATTTTTTGCTTTTCAGTTTTTTCGGAGGTTTAATTTTTTGTTAAAAAGTTTTTTCTTTGGCGATTGGCGATTCAGCTGCTTTTTAGAAGCTAAATGCAGCGACCAAGCATTCCACACCGCACACTTAAAAAACGCCAAACGCGGCGATTCAGTCGCTTTTCGGAAGCTCGATACAGCGGCTGAACGCTACACTCCGCACACATTCGGATGCAGGTCGCAGCGATTTGGCATTTGCGCCAGCATCGGAGCAGTCGCTGAAACGCGCGATTCCGATACCACGTCTGAACGCAGAGAGTCGCCAAAACGCGATGCAGCATAGGAGCAGCCGCAAAATCGCCGATCGCCGATGCAAAAAGTAGCGTGTGTGCTTTGGCCCTTACAAGTTTTCACAGATAGAAGAGAGTATAATATATAAACAACAAACAAACTTTTATCGTGTTTTGGATAAGCTGATTTAATTTTGACCCTGCATAAAAGGACTCATCATCCCACGTTAGTATTCCTGAAGATAGACTATGATTCCCGTAGCGAAAACTTTTTCTGGGATATCGGTAGATCTTATTTACCATGAAAATTCCCTTACAACACATCCCGGTCTTCCTTTCAGTGGTGGGCCGTGGTCATCCAGATGGGTACCCTGTCTTCCTGGTGCACGGAAGAAAGGACAGCACCTCAGTCTTCGAACCCTTAATAGCGCAGATGACGGGAACATACAACTTTGTGGCATTGGATATGCCTGGTAACGGTCTATCTGATGCGTTTCCTCCCGGTAAGTTTGTTGTTAAATAGATTTTTAACCGACTTCAAAAAAGGAGGACGTTCTCAATTTGGTTGAATATTTTTTTTTTGTTTGTAACTTTGATTTGATTAAGGAAATTGCTGAATTAAGTATAAACTTTTGTTTAGGTCTGGGTGTTTTTTTTTTTGGATTATAAAAGGGTTCCACATTGCACTGTTTGTACAGACGCGTAGACGCCAGCACATCAAGCTACCCGAAACTGTCAAATTTTCCCAATCAACTTTGAACCTTATGCTTTAGCATCAAAGTTGAAAATCTATTAAAGAAATTTGACAGATTGCAGTAGCTTGATGTGCTGGCGTCTGTACATAGGACCTTTGTATACGGCACGGTTTCTTCACAGTTCGGCGACGTATTAAGTACGCTCATTTTACTGGTGATTGTTCTTTTTAACTGACTTCAAAAGAGGTTCTCAATTTGGATGTTTATATTTTTTTTTTATGAGTGTTGGGGCCATAGCTCCGTCATATGTATTGACGGATTTGCAAAATTCTATTTTTTAATGGATAAGGCATGCCTCACGGGTGGTCCCATATACATTTTATTTACTTTGCTTAGGGAGTTTTTAAGTTAGCTTCAATAATACGATTTTTTTTCAGTTATTTATTTATTTTGTTGTTTTATAACGTAGTGTCACTAATATTTACATAGCAAATAGTGTTATATGAATTTGTGTGGGGTAGGTGCAACTAAAACATGAAAAATAAAAACTTTATTACAAAAAAAAAAGTAAAACAACCTAATTCCAAAAAAAAACAGTACAAAGTGAAAAATAACTTTAATTTCGGAATTGAAAATGCGGAACCAACGACACCGACTTCCGAAATTAAAGTTATTTTTTGTTTTTTAGTGTTTTTTTTTTTTGGATTCGGTGGTTTTTTTTTTTGTAAAAATGTTTTTTTAATGTCATAGTAAATATTGAAGTTGCAGCGCAAACTAAACGTTATGTGTATGTGTTAATGTTAGTTCTTCAATTATACGTATTTGTTTACATGTTTGGAAACAAAAATGTGAACGCAGTGTAGTGTAGGATGACGAAGATTCACTGAGATGAAGATTCAGGTTATAATTCTTTCAGTACAAACCCATGCTCTACGTGGAGGCGACCCGAATTACGCTGTTATGTACAGCAAACCTCCACATTTCGAAAATGCGTTTTTAGATTTCGCGAGGTACTCTCAAGGGTTAGAGTATACAGAATGCACTCCGAGGAGAGGTGAGTCTAAAAAAAAATCGGCTGCGAAGATGTTTTTATTTTGCAAAGATTTTTTTTTATTTTTTGCTCGTAGGCCTTGCCTCTCACAATCTCACAGGTCTTCTAAGTCGAGTTTTCTAGTGATTGTGCTCTTGGGTGCTAGAAAATGGGAGGAAACGGAACGGGAGGCTACAACCTCCCTCCCTTCTTCTTATAGAGGTATGAGGAACTGGGTGTAAAGCAGTGGCGAAGGGTGAATTTATGACAGAGGTAAGCCGGAGCAAAAAAAAATGCCAAAAAAATTTCAGTTATGAATTGACTATAGTGTGGTTATGTTCTGAATTTTCGAAGGGAAGCCGGTGGGAATCGAGTTGTATGGTACCTTCGCCACTGGTGTAAAGTCCACTCATCCTCCATAGAAATGGGGCCTCCGACGGGTGACGTGTCTGGTGGGCAACTGCCCGACGATTGATGTCGGGACATTGTATACTTGCTAGTTGCGCGGTAAACTCTGCTTGCGCGATGCAGGATTTTGCTTGACGTTAGTGTGTTGCGTAGTTTGCATGTGGCCATGTAGATGTCGCCACATTCTTCTTCTTACCGTGTCGATGTGCAATCTAAATAGAGTCGACCCAGAATACGGCATCTTGTGTAGCGTCCATCAGTTCCTGTATGGTGCACACAACATGACATGATATTAAGTGTCCCATCGTTTGTGGAACAGCACCAAAACCTCCCTCCAGTGGCGTGCATTGGTTTTCAGAATAGGTAGGCATTAGGCCGTGTCTAGTCTAGGCAGACGCGGTCACTAATCAGAAAAAAAAAACGTGTGGTCGGGGGTCCCCTGGCAGGCTTATGTTGATATATCGAGGTAGGCACTGCTTATATGCCTATATGCAATGCACGACACTGCCTCCTTCCCTATCCGCAGCAGACGCACCAGGCCCTGGAGGGCGCACAATGATCTTCGGCCGCCATACGATGAGGCCTGCGGGTGACAGACTTAGAAAGTTTGCCAAACCCCTCCAAAAAAAATATGCTATCCAAGAATGCTTTAATTGGAGTGTTTGGTGGTGTGCGTTAATTCCGGGACATATTGTATACTATACAACATTATTTTTAGTATATGCGAAACCCGAAACACGTGTCTAGTATTTTTATGTAAAGAATCTATGTACAAAATTTCAAAACTGTATCATGAATAATCACCAAGTTATAAGCTTGTTATGTTACCTGTTTGTCCGTCCAAAATCATGCTCACCGCGTGCCGTTCGGTACGGCGCGGCGATTGTATTGTAATTAACTGGTGATAACATTTTCCATCACACTTGCAGGCTTTGGACTGTCGTAATGGTCAAGTGTAGGTAGTTATTATAATGTACTTTATTCGTAAATAAATGCAGCCGTAAGCTACGAATAAGTAATTACTTATTCGTAAGCCGTAAGTGATACAATGTAGTCAATGCGATTTGTTCAAAGTGGATGAAAAGTGTTAAACATCGCATTACTTAACCACAGCAGGCTGTAGGTACAAATAATAACTTTCTACAATTAACCATCTTGGCGTGTTTAAAAATGTTAATCATCACGGCAAAGCATTGTGTTCTACGATACTCTGATTGCTCCTCGTACCGCCGCACTGCCAGGGATACGTTATCACTGTTATCGTTGTTTCTGTGTACTGGACGTTTGTGTATGAGAACAGAGAAAGTCATGGTTACACGACACTTTTTACATACGATAGGTAAGTACACGATCAACCGAAACACAACTCGGCGGCCGCGCGCTCGCGATTATGCAGTTGGACCCACGCGACACATGCGCGCCAACCAGTGGTACCCGGGTGACTGAGGTTGCTGCACCCCCGCCCCGGTCGCCCCGCTCGCTGTGCGTCCGCGCCGCGCCATTGTGCGCGTATGGTAGATAACTACCTACTTAGTCGCTCCTCGGGGCACAGTATAATATACTCGGGGTGTCCAACTATTAACCTTTTTTAAATATTTTTGGGCCAAAATATAACATGGGGTAAAAATTATTGGAATCGATTCAGTTACTTATTCTGAACAAACTATATTCAGGTTTCGCATATACTAAAAATAATGTTGTATATACCTACGTGGGAGGCTCGCAAACAAACAAAATTAAATTAAACCCGCGCAGCTCGCGTAACCTGACCGGGCAGTTCTACGCAGCGCTCCAAAGGCGGAATTGCGCCTTTAGGAGCGAGCAATTCCTACGCAGCGGCGGAATTGCGCCTTTAGGAGCGGGCAATTGCTGCGCAGTGGCGGAATTGCGCCTTTAAGAGCGAGCAATTCCTACGCAGTGGTGGAATTGCGCCTTTAAGAGCCTTATGACAAGCTTATTTTTACTTATTTAGTAGTTCGGCCCATTCATAACGACCGCGACTTACCGAGTTGTAAGTCGAAGGTTCGAACCCTGACAGGCGCTTTACTTTCTGTAAATTATTTCATCACCACTGCTCTCAAAACGGCGAAGGAAAAAATCGTGAGGAAACCGGCATGTCCTAGATCCAACAATTCGAAGACATGTGACATGTACCAACCCGCACTGGGCCCGCGTGGTGGATACCGGTCCATTCCCTCTCTCACAGAGAGGAGGCCTGTGTCCCAACATTGGGAACATTAGAAGCTGATTATGCTAGTAGTTTGGTGTCTTATATTTTTGCTATCTTTTGTCTCAGTCGTCCAGTGAGAGGATAATATGTCTTGTATCCACTAGGTCCGAAGCTGATGAGGTTCCACTTTCTGGCGGCGATGGAGTTGGCCATAAAACACCTTGGCTGGGACAGATTCATCTTTATAGGACACTCCATGGGATGTGAACAAGGTAATAAAAACATAAGTTTAATTCGGACCTTGATCCATAATAATATGATGTTAGTAATACACACTTAAGGTAATAAAAACATTCAGTTCATATATCTTTTGCACTTATCTGACGCACCGGGTGCATGGCGCAACATGACTTATCACTGATGACCTTCAGGATGGGATCATAGACCCCATTCGTCGCTTTCCAATAGGCGTGAGCAGACAAGAGGGGGCCCATTCAACTAAACTCAAAGCATTAATTTCAATTAAACCATGTACAGGCACTTTTGAATTGTCAAAATTAAATAGTCGGTCAGTTATTCAGAAAGTTGAAGCTAGTTGCCCATTCCAAAACGTAGATCTCTATGGAGAAGAACGGGCAAGACACAACAACAATGCAAATAAAAAAACAGTATGCGATCCTGGGACTCCCGTCAGGAACGAAAACAACAATACCTACCTTTTGGGATGCATGACGAAGCCTACTCGTGTAGCGCAGTTTGTTCCGCCAGTTACTGAACTGAACCGAGCGCTCGGCAAATCCTGGACAGTCACACCCAAGACCTTATTTGACTGGTAAATTCTTCCCTTGCAGTGGTAGGGCTAACGCCCGCCTGGTTTGCAAACACCCTGTTATACCCGAGTCCGGCGTCAAGCCTGCTGTGTTTCGTTGATGCGTGGGAGTTCCAGTGCCTTTGGCATCTTCTGGACTCGCTCGTTCCATCATAGACCTCATCCATCGCTTTCCATCAGGCGTGATCGAAGTCAAGAGCGGGCCCATTCAGCAATAAAAAAAAACCTACATGCAAATTATTTTGTTTTTTTTTCAGGGCTGTTTTACAGCGTCATCCACCCAGGCGAGATCAGTATGATGATTCTGCTAGATGCCGGCCCTACTCTGATGAGGATGCAGGTTGAAGACCATTTGGAGTATCAGAGATACTATGACTCTTACTATGAAGACTATGTTTGGGAAAACTTTGAACGGAAGGTAGGTAATTAAAGATGAAATAACACTATTTTTGTCAGCGTTTTCCTGTACCTCTATATCATTTTGCCACTTAGTCCAGCGGGGTAATTGTGTAACACACTAAGGGGCCGTCTCCACGGGTGAGAGGATCGCGGCGATAGTCCGTGCCATCAAATTTTCGCCGCGATGATATCGCCGTGTGGAGACACGTTCTAAGAGAGTGTATAGAAATACGTGGCACGACGACAATATCGCCGCGATTCTCTCGCTCGCGGAGACGGGTAGCAATGGCAGTTGCAATGGAGGGGCTTATGGCTAAGTAATAACAGCCGCATGGGTCGATCGTTCAGGTTAAGCTGTGCTTGTCGCGGTTGGTCCGTGGATTAGTGACCATCTTTACATACCTAGACCCCTCCGTTCCTCGGAAGGTCCCGGCTGTTGTTCGTAGATCTTTGACAGTCGTTACGGGTCGTCAGAAGCCCGAAAGTCTGACAACCAGTCTTACCAAGGGGTTTCGTATTACCCAGTAGCTGGGTTGTGGAGGTCAGATAGGCAGTCGCTCCATGTAAAATACCGGTACTCTGCTGCATCCGGTTAGACTGGAAGCCGACCCCAACATAGTTGGGAAAAGGCTAGACAGATGATGAATAACGGTAGCAATGGCTTTCATTTTGACAGTTCAAGAACATTCATTGCGTTATTCACATTGATCTGAGAGGTAATTCTTGTAATTTTAAGAACGTTCACAGTCTGATCTCAGTCTCAATCTGTCAAAAAATACCTCTAATTTCCCTAAATTTTGACAAGTTTTTGACATTTGTTTGTCGCCGATATGAGACTGCGACTAGGTTTTGAACGTTTTAAATTACGAGAATTGGCCTTCAGATATTGGTCCCACGACAAAATTGTTCAGTTTGATGGTCTGTACCTGGCTGATTTCTAAGATACAGGTACATAAACCTAGTTTAGAAGTCATGGTTTTACACTCTGGAACACTAACTTAAGCCATTTTTAGACTGTAATAATGTATATTGCATTTTTGTTTTGAGAGAAATAAATGTTATATCCTTTATTTAACTATATACATATAAATTATATTTTTAAATATTAGTATAAAAAATATATAAAAACATTTAAAAATATAAAAAATAGTAGCTCACCGGTATCGGGAACAGGGTCCAAGCTACCGGCGGTCAGGGCTCCAGAGAGAGGATGTTATGTTATATTATTATTATTTATTTGTACCACACCCTTTTTGGCTGGTCTTTGAAAACGAACCCTGTATAATAAAGTCGTGATGTTATGTTTATGACAGCCGTACGTCAAAGAGATGGCGCTGCAAGCAATAGAACGGCATCGGGAACTTACAAGAAATCAGAGCGAAATCATCATCGCAAGGAACATTCATGGATTCCCTTTTTTTAAGTAAGTTTTATAAGTAATCCTATACAGGGTGAAATTGAATTCATGGGCAACCTTTTAAGGGGTCATTGTAATCATCATTATGAACCACTTTTACTATGGGACCTAACCTGAAATCGCGAAAAAAAATCAGCTCTTCCCTACATTTTGACGAGTTATGTGAACACAAATGCAAGGAACAGCTGGTTTTTTTTTGCGATTTTAGATTTAGTCGCATAGTAAAAGTTGTTCATAATGATAAGTACAATGACCCCTTAAAAGGATGCCCATGAATTTAATTTCACCCTGTATATATCTAACAGAAAGCAGTGGTGGTGGCCAAGTGGTAACGGCCGCGGCTTACGAGGTGTAGGTCGTAGGTTCGAACCCAGACAAGCGCTTTACTTTTTGTAAATTATTTCATCACCACTGCTCTCAAAACGGTGAAGGAAAACACCGTGAGGAAACCGGCATGTCCTAGAACCAAAAATTCGAAGACATGTGACATCTGCCAACCCGCACTGGGCCAGCGTGGTGGATTACAGCCCACTCCCTCTTACCGAGAGGAGGCCTGTGTCCCAGCAGTGGGAACATTATAGGCTGATTATGTATATATCTAACTGTGGTCTATTCCAAAATTATCTGCTAATAACGGGTGTAAAAAGACACTTAACGAAGCCGGGAGTCACTGGTACTCCCCGTCATTGTGATCACTTTTTTGTACTGGACCATACCTGTGAACCTTCTGGTTACGTTACGGAGATATTGAAGGTCAAAATTCCAACTTTTACTGACGTTTTTATAAAACAGCTTTGCGACCCCTGTACCGTTGCATGCACCCATAAGTACAATGTTTTGCGTGCGTTACATTGCGCACTACCGCAAACAGCAAATTTTCACACCAAAAATAAAAGTCGTTACCCAGCAGTGGCGTGCATTGCATATAGGCATATAAGCAGTGCCTACCTCGATATATCAACATAAGCCTGTCAATTACATGTTGGTGTGTGTCCCACAACTAAGAAACTCACTAAATTATCATACCTAACAAAAAACAAAATCTTCATACAAAGACGCGCGGCAGTAGGCAGTCGCCGGACGGCCTACTCGGCTCCCGTACTATTCGCACATTGTCATTGGTCTTTACTCGTTCGAGTTAATACGAAAAAATTAAAAATACGTACGTCTCATGCGTAATACCACGACGTTCGACCTTCGCAATTTATCACCCTTAAGTAGGCATGCCTACTCAAATAACCACACTTTTGACCTCACTTTTTTTTCTGATTAGTGACTGCGTTTGCCTAGACTAGACCCGGCCTAGTGCCTACCTATTCTGAAAACCAATGCACGCCACTGTTACCCAGGAATTATTTTTATGCAATGTTACATAGATGTAGGTACATAATGCGTAGTTGACGGCTATGTGATGGGTCTTTTTACACCCTGTATTTAAACAAATTGATCAGAAAACTTACAGTATAAAATACTATACCTTGGCAATGCCAATTTGTGGCGCCACTCGCAAATTCAGTGCTTTGATTTGATTATTTATATACTATTTAGCCCGCGAAATTCAAAATTTCTTACGTTTTTTGCAATTTGCAGGTCAGTGTCAGGTTGCGTAGTGTTGGTTGTATTTGCATGATATTTCATGAAATAGCCATTCAATAGGATTATATACAGGGTGTCCGGTAATTAATTGAGCTGAATGGTGCTAATACATGCGTCATGTTCGTGAACGGGCGCAGTCAGTAGGGACTGGTCATCTCTTTGCTGCCATGGCTTATTTTAATTTACTATTTGGATTGTTTTTTTTTCTCGTCTTTTCATTATGGACGCTTTTAACGTTCTGCATCGTTCTCACATGTATAATTTTTAAGATGAATGATGTAACCAAGACTTTGTAAACATATTATTTTGATTTGAAAGAGTGTCCATGGAGTTTCTTGCCCGTTCTTCTCCATAGGTACCTACGCTTTGGAATGGGCAACTAGCTTCATCTTTCTGACTGACCGACCCCTTGATAATTTAATTGAAATAAATGCTAACCTCTTCAGGGGTCATTGTACTTATCACTATGAATAACTATTACTATGGGACCAAACCTGAAATCGCGAAAAAAGAATCAGCAGTTTCCTACATTTTGACGAGTTTTGCGAAGACAAATGTAGGGAACAGTTGATTTTTCAATAGCTCATTTAAGTACGTTCGAAATATCGATTTTGTGTCATCTTTGCGATTAGTTTTTTTTTTTATCGAACCCACTATTAGTAATTACGTTACCGTCTTTAGTCAGCGCTTGACCGTATGTTCAATTTTGTTAAGATGATTTTTATTTTGCGCAATATTTACAATAATTGGAAATAAATAGCATCAAAAAACTTAAAAACTACTACAACCTCGCCATAATCAACATTCAACAAGACTCTGACCTGCAAATTGCAAAAAACGTAAGAAAATTCGAATTTCGCGAGCTTCCCTGACACCTCCCCATTAAACCCGAAAATCTAATTTAAATCACTTTAAAGATGTTTTCATTTGACTATTGAGATTACCTCAATTTTTTTTAAAATGATTTTTCTGATGATTGGGTGCCAACTACACTTGGGAGCAAATAAATCGAGCCACTTCCTTTTTTCACGTATAATGGTTATTATTTTTGGTATTATGGAACGTATCAAATCGAAACATATATCGCCTAAGAGCTTATTTAATAATCTTTACAATGAGGGTAAATTATTGAATGATAACCTTATTTAATGATAAATTATTGGCTCTGAAAGAAAAACGGTAATTTTGATAGAAAATTGTCGGTCCAGAAAAAAACAATTAAAAACAAAATTATGGTATAAACTTATTCTTAATATCTTGTATTACCCCCCCTTGCCCTGATTTCGATAGATTTTCTGGACTGTTTTAATCCTACAATTTTCTATCAAAATTACCGTTTTTCTTTCAGAGCCAATAATTTATCACTAAATAAGGTTATCATTCAAAAATTTACCCTCATTGTAAAGATTATTAAATAAGCTCTTAGGCGATATATGTTTCGATTTGATACGTTCCATAATACCAAAAATATTAACCATTATACGTGCAAAAAAAAGCAAGTGGCTCGATTTATTTGCTCCCAAGTGTATTACTAACAGTATTTGGCACCCAATCAAGCCATCGCTTATAGTTATCAAGGAGAGTTGGTTTTTAGGGGGAAATAATAATGGTTCCGAAAAACAAATTAATCTCCAGCGATCTGTGGCCGACAAAAAAAATGGATCTTCGAATCACAAAACTAAACTTCCGAATAAAATACTGAACCTCCGACAAAATTACTAAGTTACCGACAACAGAGGTTTTGTCAAGGGCACCCCGAGGTTCGGTTTGGTTAGGTTACTTTAAACCCTTTACATAGAAATAGGAGCCCCGCCAAGCGGGGCTCCGTCGACATAGTATGCAAGAGTGAGCGAATGAGAATACAAATACCTTTACCTAGGTATACAGGGTGTTACGGAAAGGGTATAACAATACAAACGGGTTGAAGAGTGTATCTGGTCTAGAATCTCTATACAAAATTTCAGCTCAAAAGCAGTAACTTTGAAAATGCTTCATATTTTTTTATTTCGATAGTTTATTAAATTGAAATCATAACAAACGTGTCACTGCAATACGAGGGTCATTATCTATTATCTGTAGTGTGTCTGTGTGCCTAGTACACGCACATCACGCCGCCGCGCGCCAGTGCAGCGCCGTAATGTCGAAATAAAAAAAATTAATGCTTTTGAGCTGAAATTTTGTACAGAGATTCTAGACCAGATACACTCTTCAACCCGTTTATATTGATATACCCTTTCCGTAACACCCTGTATATCAAAACGTAATTTAAGCTGGTAGAAAAGTATTATAGCAATAAAAACAGTCATGTTTATTTTTCGAAGATTTCAGTATCTCATTCGGTCGTTTCGTCATTTTTATTCGGACAAAAGTAGTCGGAAAGTTAGTATTTTAGGCAGTAGATTTAATATTTTGAGTAAGGACAATTCTTATTTTTTTGTTAGAGCTTTTATTACTATCCGTTTTTAGGGAGCGTGATCCTGATGCAGCATGCGTGGTGGAACTCAAATCACCAAATAAAATTCATCTCTTGCGTTTATGCATCTCGGAACAAAGTTTCGATAAAGCACAATCTCAAATCTCGCAAAGTTTAAATGACCTACGAAGTATTGAAAATACAATCGGATGCGCGGGGGAAATCCAAACACCATATACAAAACCTTCCATCGTGCAAAGTTCATGTGACCTACGACTTATTGAAAAACGCGTGGTGCAACCCAAAACACCAGTTAAAAAATTTGAACTCATGTTCGTTTGCAACCCGAAGAATCGGTTTTCAAGTTCAGATATCCCACGAAGTATTACAAATCCGATAGAAAGCATCGTGGAACCCAAAAAACCACCATATATATTTCACCTCGTGCTCATTTTCGACCCGAATTTCGCTTTTACACGATCTGTAGTCGTGCAAACTTTGGATGACCAACGAAGTATTGAAAAGCCGATCGGAATCTGGCCGGAACCGGAAACACCATCAAGTAAATTACGAATCGTGTACGTTATCGACCCGAATCGTCGTTTCGATTATGCACGATCTTCAATCGTGCAAAATTCTGATGATCCACGAAGTAAAAAACTTGAGAAAAAACCATTGGCACTATTAATATCCCTGCTTTTAAGTAAAGCTGAAATGGAGTATAAAGAACTGGAACGAGATGATGCAAGTACAAGTGGAAATGGGGATTTAAATGAGCCTCAAAATGTGACGTCGACAGAAAGAAAACGGGAGAGAAAAAGAAAAAACAAAAACACACAAACAAGACAAGTACAAACTCGGGAACCTGTCTTAGTCTTTAGAGTATTTTGGTGGGTAAACCTTTTTTAATAGGAACCCTTGTTATTTTTTTTTCTCTGTTCTTATTTAAGGCATGTCTTTTAATTTTTGTGACCCTCCGATAATTTCTATTGCAACCAGCTTTTATGTAGCACGGTCCTTGTCAAACCTACCCCAGTTGTGGGATGCTGTAGCCTATAGTCCGCGCGGAACTAGTTGGCCGCGCCTTAGGTGGGGACGGGGGTGAGGCGGCGGGTTGCCTAATGTTCGCAACGCACGTACTGAGTGATGACAGCAAGCGCCCCCGCCCCTCCGTCCCACCGCTCACATACCTAAGGCGCGGCCAACTAGTTACGCGCGGACTATAGTTACTGAGACCAGCTTTTAGGAGAGAGAAGAATTGGCCGTGACTTACGAGTTTTAGATCATAGGTTCGAACCCAGACAGGCAGTTGTTGTTTTTCGTGTCTATCGCTTAGTTCTAAACTACACAATGAATTTTGATGCGATTTTCGTAATGATTTAGAGAATTTATTCTGGAAGGTCTAAGAAAAGAGAAAAAGTATTTATTGCGACTCGTACAAGATCAAAAACTAAACTAAACACAGTCGAAAATAAAAAAAAACAAATTATATAAAAAAGTAACAAAAAGAAAAATGAAACAGAAAGTCTTATACTAGGCCAAAAGGCTCTACGTGTATGATACTTGAATATTTAACTTACATATAGCACAAAAATCTTAAATGTTATGAAAATGTCGCCACATACATAGATTGCATTCGTTCGGCCACAGATAATATAGTTCGGCGCATTGCAAGCAGGGGCGGGTCGCTATCCGTAATACGGTTTATCCATGAATTATGTCACGAATTTCATGATTTTTGGACCTCGTTCCTGTAGCACAAGTGGCCATATTTGTTTGCGCCCCCCCCCCCCCCTTCCCGCCCTCCTGCTGTGAAGTCACCTATTATTTTGCAATTTTAAATAAAATCTTATAATAATATCGAAAGTTGATAATATTGTAAGGTTTTTCGTTACATTAATTTCAATGGTTTTGATTTACATAAGAGACGTCACAAAGCTTATGAATCATCCCCTTCCCCCCCTATTATTTTGCAATTTTAAATCTTATAATAATATCGACGTCTTGTCACACGATGTCACACATTGATTAGCCCTTCTCTCCCCTTAAGAGGAAATGCGGGTGGTTGTTTCTCCATAGAAACGCTCTCGCCTGTTTTCTTTCTGGTTAATGACAATAAAGCATAAAGCAATGATTTTTTGCAGAATAATAAATATTAACTACTCGTATGTCCCAATGTTTTCCTTTTTGATGATACATTATTTTTATAAGCACTTAACCCTCAAAAAATTCCGATTAAAACCACTGTCAACAGAGGCCTAGTGTACAAAGACAACTATTAATGAAAAAAGAAAAACATAGGGACACAGTATATATCCTTCTTATTCAGTTTAGGAAATGTCTTTTAAATTGGTCCAGTATTGGAGAAGGAAATAGACGAGACCAAACCTCGAATTACGACTTTTTACTTAAGATTTTTCAAAAGTCTCTGCGACCGCATTTCCTCTTAATTTGTTACGTTATTTATTGATGGCTCAAAATCTGGCTTATAAAATTTTGATTTGAACCTCGTAGTTTTATGGAATGCTTGTTGACAACAGTGCATGGTATTTAGCACCACGAAAGATAAGACTAAGCAACAATAACAACCACACATGTGTCATTAAATAGGTATTTTATTTAAGGCTGCCATCAGACGGACTGCATCGCAGCAACCGCGCGCAGTCGATATATTCAACTGAATGCAGTTGTACGTTCGACTTCGTTCAGTCATGATATCAACTTCACGCGATTTGCTGCAGGCGTGAAGGTTGACTGGTAGAAAATGCCTCAGGCATTAAGTCCGCCCTTGTACAGTATTATTTTTTTACTTGTGCATAAAGTTTTAATAAATAAATAAATAAAGTCATAATATTAAAAAATAATAATCTTTAATCATGCCTTGTTGGGTATCAAATGAAAGGGTTTAATTAGCACAGTTCAAAAATATAAATATTACTGAAATAAGCCCCAAAATAATTAAATAAAAATTAATACCATAGCTTTGTATGTTAGTACAGCGGCATGCGACCACGGGAAGGTACTTTCTTGTTTCACCCTTTTCAGTAGTCGGGTTTTAGTTTTTAAACTTATTTTTATGTTATCATCGGAATGCAAACATTTGCGAATATTCAATCTAAGCACTAGAAGTGATTTACTATTCAAATATTCCGTTATCAACTGTCCAGGTACGTCCTACGAAACAACGCCATATCTTCTTTTACACAGCGATTTGATAGGTTAGGAACCACATTAGTAGGTATTGATCTATATTAAAATGCCTATCTAATGACATATCGCACCTTCGCGGCTTCGGTGCAACAAAGTCACAAATAGCCAAAACTGCAAAATTGAGGTAAGCATGCCAAATTGTCTCTGAACCATGCCTATACTTGGGGCAACAAAAACATCCGCGAAAGTATCTCAAAATTCTACTAGATGGCGCAGGTGCCTTTGTGGTTATAAATGCGAAAAAATGAGGAAATAAATGCGTAAAAAAAAAAAAATTAAAGTCCTCTCCTGTAAAATTAAAAAATGAGCTGTTGTGACTTTGTTGCACCGAAGGTGCGATATCTTTGGTTGTTATTGGCCGTAGGGACCATTTTGTCAGGAACTCCTTTGACTGCACCTTTCTGGTACACTTTAAAATAAAGACCACCTTCTTGATACTTAATACAAACGTTTACAGTGAAGTGGAGATCAACAAAAAACTAAACGAAGACGAGGAACAGAATGCCACAGCAAATGGAACCCAGAATACAAATGAGGGGAATAGTAATACAAATGAAAGGCAGAATGCAGAACCAGGACATTCTGCTAACGTAGCTCCGAACCCACCCGCGCCCGGTGATCTAAGCGAATTCATTGAACGTCTGAGCGAAGATGAAGTCGGGTAAGTGATACAAGTTATGATGCATTCAGGGTTTATTTTTTAACTCACTATGCCCACTTAAGGCGGGTTGTTTCACGTCCATTTGAGGCACGCGTAAACGTCAAAAATGGCGCTAACTACCGTCAAACCAAAAAAAAAGCGTTGTCTCAAATTACAATTCTTAGATAAAAATTTTGTGAATTTTTTAACCGACTTCTAAAAAAGGAGGAGGTTCTCAATTCGAATGTTTGTATTTTTTTTGTTTTTTTTTTTTATGTTTGTTCGCGCATAACTCCGTTGCTTGCCAACCGATTTGAAAAATTATTTTTTTGTTGGAAAGGGTATACTTACTTCCCAAATGGTCCCATGAAAATTTTATCGAAATCAGACAAGCGGTTTTTAAAAAATCAACCAAAATCTAAAAATTTATCTACATTGACGATCTTTTTGTTTACTTTTTTGTGGGGTAGGTACAACTAAAAAGTGAAAAATAAAAACTTTTTTACAAAAAAAAAAACAACCGACTTCAAAAAGAAACACTACAAAGTGATAAATAACTTTAATTTCGGAAGTCGGTGTCAAAAAACGAAAATGCGGGACCAACGACACCGACTTCCGAAATTAAAGTTATTTATCACTTTGTAGTGTTTTTTTTTTGAAGTCGGTTGTTTTTTTTTTTGTAAAAAAGTTTTTAGTGGTTCACTAGCACTATAGAATCTAATTGAGACACTTCAAAAAGGTATGTACCTAATACCCTATTTCGGGCACACGAAAGAATCATCGCTCGACCCAAGCCGGGTGCTGGACAGTGAAAGCTAAGGTTTCCTAAGAGCGGTGACCGCCCAGCGTCTCCAATTTACCGGCGAATGATGTCACTGAAACGTTATTTATGAAAATAAGTTGGTGTAATTTCCTAAAGAGCATTTTTAGCACCGTAACGTCAAAAATTAGCGAGACGCAAATTGGCACCGCCGCACTCTGGCTAATGTTTGTTATTTTTTTTAAACGCCCTTTACTCACACAAATGCATATAAAGTATAGTTAAAATCTCGCTGCAGACTCGGTCATAAATCATTCGTGTTTCGCTCTCTTTCCCACTCACGGGCCTTATGGGCAGGCCACGCCCACACGTAGTCCTGTGCATTACTGCAGTCGATGAGTGATATCGATAGTTTTATATATTTATAAATGGGTGATAGAAATAAATACACATTTTTTTATTTTATTACCAAAGGAGAATGACAACCAATGGGCCCCTAGTTTTGGTGCCGTGTCAAGACTATTTACTTCTCAAAAATTAAGTCGTATTTTTACATGTTTATGTTTATTTTATCGACATTTCTTTTACCCTAGCATTGGAAAACATAATTAATATTTATTTTATTGAATTAATATCAGTTCCGCCATTAAAACTTAACCTGAATGTTGCCACACGACAGATTAAATAATTGTAATCGATTAAAAATATCGATATTTTACTAATCCTCCGACTAAAATGACCGGAGATAGGCTACAATAGCTTTTCTCCCGTCGTAATCTAGCTAACACTCTCATGTAACTGATTAGGCGCGAACTAGACGAAAGGCGGGTTCAAATAAAGAAAATAAAAGTAGTAAATAAACTTAAAAAAATATTATCGTATGGTTCATGGTATTTCCTACTGTTAGAAATATTCCGCTACATTCATACCTGATAAGTTTCTTAAAAAACAAAAGTTCGTACCACAGACATTATTGTGGTTAGTACTCAGGTTAGTACCTCCCATACATACCTAAATAGAGTTTATAATTATATTTTTAATTATGTGAATAATGTTATTTATAACAAATCGATTGGGTAAATCGATTACCAAAATATTTAACATGGTCACACTTTTCTGTGGATCTAAAATAATCTAAATGTCAAATCAATCAATGCGTCAATCAAATTGTTTCGTGCCGTTAGTTTTGCATCGAGTTGAATTTATTCCTTCGTATTTACTTCTGTTCGTTACAATTTGAAGCTGTCGAGTTGAGCGTTTACA
This sequence comes from Amphipoea oculea, assembly GCA_945859645.1. NCBI lineage: Eukaryota > Metazoa > Arthropoda > Insecta > Lepidoptera > Noctuidae > Amphipoea > Amphipoea oculea. Next base: position 8,273,322 of record OX243891.1, on the reverse strand, counting down.
ATCCTCCAATGGATTTCTTTTGAGATAGACTCCTGTTTAGTGACAAGTGAGCACATTGACTCTATTTAGTTTAAGTGAGCCTTGGACTCTTGTTTTACTCCTGAAAAACGTCTATACCTGGTAGAGGTCGGGTAAACCGCCCTCTCTCTCGCCGATGTGTCAATTGCTCCCTACGTTTGGCGCCTAATCTTCGTAGACGTCAAATCGAAGAATTAGATGAACCAATGCTTATCCTTCTGAGATCCTGGGTAACACCTACACCGGTAAGTTTATAATGTGTCATTTACAAAACTTATAGGTCCGAACATTTAGGATGCCCGTGTTTGGTCAATCAAGGGGTCGTCAACTGTAAATCTCTAAGTATTTCCACTATAACAGAAATTAACGTTTTAGGCAGTGTATGGTAATCTGTGAGAAAACCTAGAGTCTAGACCATTGCAATGAGCACATGAATAAATGTACGTAATATCTATTTAGGAATTTGCTGATTTATTTTTGTTATCTTTCAGATATCCGATGATGAAATCTTGTGTGTTGAATGTTTTGTATTATTACAAATCCGGACATCATCAACCACAACTCTATCCCTTGTATTTCTGCTCTTGGACACCTCAACATATGTTTTGTGTGTGGCATGTCAATTGCAAGTCGCAGAACGCATAGGGTTAGTCAAGACTGTCCTCAAAGGAATGTTATACTAAGATGGACACCAGCTCATCACGTAAGTGTTTTAATTGTAGCATTATAACTATGATTGAACAAAAATAAATAGTATAATTATATAATATTTTATTCTTTTTAGGTCTTGAATTTGGATCGAGTTTGTCGTGCTTGTTGGGAGGCTGCATTGAGAGGAATACAGAGTCAGGCCGTTGTTGGCGTTAACAGGCCCACAATGAAGTCTGCTGATGACGTGGATGATAACATCGTAGACCCTGTGATTCCTGTACCACCTTCACTACCACTGCCGGTTCCACCACCGCAGGAACAACAATTACCTCGAACATACTCAAAAATTAATTCACTAAAGTACAAACGGGTTTCGGCAAGTTCACAACATTGCCTGTTCCTTGGTTGTGCGAACACTGAACGTCTGTTAGTACCAGGCACTATAAAAGAACTTTTGTTGTTACATCATAATGTATATGGGCGACTAGAATCAATTCTATTTTAAGATAATTTTTGACGTTCAAAAGTGCCTTTTATGTGCCTATTTGAAATAAATGCTTTGACTTTGCTTTGACTTTGATTTTATATATTTCCCTTCACTGAAAGAATCTGCAGATATCATCTACATAGCAATTGTTGGGATGAACTAGAAGCCCCATATTCAGATTTTACTGGATTTCAAGTAGATGATATTTTCACAAAACTTGAAAAAGCTACTGAGAGACAGTTGGATTTCAAGTAGATGATATTTTCACAAAACTTGAAAAAGCTACTGAGAGACAGTTGGATTTCAATGACATAAGCTCCATGGATATATACTCCATATTTATTGATAAGTAGAGAGCAACATAGGGCAAATTCTTTAGAGAGTATCATTGCTTATTACTGTAGTTGCTTAGTGGGAAATCGTACAGTAGGGTGCTGCGCTCATACTATGACCGTTTTGTGGTATTTGAGTTGGGGTCGTTTTAATGATATAAGCGCCCCAGCGCACTTTCTAGACTGTATATTCGTTGAAGAATAAATGTTTTACCTACTATATATTGTTTTTTTTTTAAAGTAGCAGCCTTAGAGCAGCTTAGCTTAACTTGAGATTTATCCGAGCGGTTGTTGTAACAAAGTCATGAGCTCCTCTAACCTAAGGCTTTAGTCGTAAGTAAGTATTTATTTTTAACAACACTGCCCACTATTGTTGAAGGCACAGCCTACTTAACGCTGACTGCCGGCACGGCAAGGGATATTTGTAAGCGCAAGTTCTTAACCTACATAATATCTAGCAAGAGAAGAAGTTGTGTAGTGTTTTCTAAATTCTGGAATCAATATTAATACAAAAACATTATTATTATTATTTTAATTTCAAATACTTATGTTTAAAACAAAAAACAAACTTGTTTTATAACCTCAATTTTTGTTTTATAACCTCAATTTCATCACCCGAAAAAATAAGATTTCTCTTAAACTAGGGTGAATAATTGAAAATCGATTTCAGGATATGAAAAGGTAATTCCAGGTCTACAAAACCAAGTTAAAACCACCGTGACATGCGAAGTTTTTTAGGGGCCCAAAACTCCTAACAAAATGGGCAATGTCCTTTACTACAAAGCATATTAAATATATAAACAAAAGAACGTATATATAAAACTAAAAATAGAAAATTAAAATTCTTCGTCTGAGTCATCGTCATCATCATCCACATGAATGATGAACTCTTCGCATAAATGTGCTTTTCTTAAGTCTTCATCTTGCAGCAATTCTGCATGTTCCACACATTTTTGCCAATTTTCGTGATAACCTTAATGATTCTGTTATCGATAATGGCCTTGCGCGCGCGCAACTAGCGCACATCCCCACTCCGATTATGATTTATGACCGAGTCTGCAGCGAGATTTTAACTATACTATAGCTGCGCTCCCGCAGAAATAGTTTCTTAAGTAATCATGCATTCTTTTGCCGATAGTAGGTACTTAGTTTAATTATTTTGACATTGTTTAACGCTAAGGCTAAGCGCGTACCACGAACTTTAATAGTTGCGATAAATAATCGCCAATCTGTGACAAATAACAATATACTAGAGTTCGCGCACTGCGGTAAAAAATCGCTTGAGAATTCGCTTGAAAAATTATATTTGGGTATGCGGTTTTTTTCCGCTTAAACATGCGATTTAAAAAACGCATCGCAGTGCGCGCTTAGCCTTAACGCGCCTGCTCAAAAGTCTGCTTGTTTGTGCGTCATGCTTATTTTTGTGCAGGGATTTCTTTGCCTTGCAATTTTTTTTTTGTTTTTACAAAATCCAAAAAAAAAAAAGAAAATTATATTGCCCTGTTATAATTTAAAGACTTTCTGATAGTTATTCGTAAAATAATATCTGTAACTTTTCATAAGCCTTAAAGTGCATCCACACCGAAGTTACTTTTTGTGGAGCAACAAATGAATTGCCTGTTGGTGCTTCAATAAATTAAGACCTCCAGCCAGGGCTTACAAAACTTAAAAACTAAGCCACTACACGCTAAGGGCACCCCTTGTGGGGTACGGACCTCGGCTTAGGGCGTCGCGGGGGAAGGGCCAGCAAGGGACAGGCTGGATTGGATTATAATGAACGTTCACTCGAGTCAAGCTTCTAATATCAACTTTAAAGGAGTTGCAGTGAAAAGCTCTCTTTTCAGGGATGTATAAAAAAAGCAATTTCTAAGATTTTCTTCACCTTTACAGGTACCTGTCATGGGATAATCGCCTAAAAAATCTCGCACCACAAAACTATGGGAACGACTATTATTTCGCACTATTTAAAACAATACCTCCGACTTTGCTCATAGCGGCCAGTGATGGCGCGAAAAAAGTCCCGCCGAATCCAAAATGGCGGCAGGGCGCCAAAGAACTGTTGGACAGAATGGCAACATTGGATAATTTTAAAAGAGTCGATGTGCAGGGCGGCCATGACGTACATTTTACAAATCCTGAAAGAGTTATTCCTTATATTAATGCGTTTTTAAAAGACAATAAAGTTTTTTCTAAGTTGTAACTTAATTTTTTGCTTTTTTTTTTTTTGTTAGTGGTCTGTGTTCTAGAACGATGCTAGATGAATGTCGATTTTCGAGGTATGTCCTAAGACATTCTGCAAAATTCAAAGGGCTTTGCAGGCTCGTGGCAAACCTGCCTGTTCGCCATTTTGGAAAATAAAAATCAAAATGGCGCGAAATTACTATGCCAGGCTCCATGAAAAAATCTTCAATTCTTACGTTTTTTTTTAATAATTTCATTTCAATTACACGAGAGTTATATTTGGTGATTTTAATGATAACTATTTACTAAGCAATGTTCTAGAAAATGGGCCACAGTATATTTGTTACATACCTACTCAGTGCTGTCTAAAATTGTTTTTTTTTTAGTTTTTTTTTATTGCACAGACGCCAGCACATCAATCTACCCGAAACTGTCAAATTTTCCCAAACAACTTTGAACCTTATGTTTTAGCGATAAAGTTGAAAATCTATTAAATAAATTTGACAGATTGTAGTAGCTTGATGTGTGTCGGGTTTATTTACACGTCCCCGGTAAGAAAAGTAAGCCCTGGTATGCACGGGCGCGTTTGTCTCGCGGCGATTTTGTTTCGTGCACTGCCTAGCGCCGAGACTAGGAAATCCTGTTTTTTTGACGCGTTGGGATGCGCTCTGTTGGATTCTCAATTCTCCGCTCAATATTGAGAGCTAAAAATCCAATGCGCGATAAAATGCCTCCGCTATATTTTTACGTCCGTAGACGCGGTTGCCATTATTAAAATATTGAGAGATATCAGTCTTATTTTGAAGTGAAACTTCAAAGTCAAAGTCAAAGTATTTATTCGTGTGCTTTTTGGTGATACAACAGGTCTTACAGTAATTTTATGGAAACTCAAAAAGCTACCCTTCTTTACGCACGCTTGACTTGGGGAGTAAGGTGGCGAACGCGTGACGTAAGCGTTACGAAAAGTGTGATCGGGCGAGGCGAACGGGAGTTGAGTGGGGGAAATAAGCAAGAGAAAGCAGTTCGCGCGCATATTTTCTTTCTCTCTTCCTCTCATAGCCAAATACGTTTGAAGTTTCACTTCAGTCGTGTGGTCATAAGCACACTCAGTTTTTTTTTTTATGAATAGTCATTCATAGTGTAGTTGTATTTGACTAGAACGGGTAAATGATATTAAATATTACTTTTTAATTTAGCTTATTATTAATATAATTACCTTTATTTTGCTTGCCTAGCTTTATCGCTGATCGGTATAAGCTCGCTATAAGCTGCCTGTAAATAGTTTAATTGAAAGAAATGCTTCTTGTTTGAGTTTGACACTTATTTTTTAAAAGGTTTATATAACTTGGCAATATTTAAAGCTTTTATTTAGACTTTTTGTAGTATCGTTTGCACTATTTGCAAACAAATATTTTTTTGAGTTTAATCTATCAAGCTCCGCTAATGAGACACAATTGATTTTCTATTGTTTCGTCGCCGATCGGCGAACTGCGCCGCTTGACCGGTTAAATTAAAAAAAATGTCATCATCACTTTTACCCTTAAGTAGTAAATAATTTGACATTTTGTTACCATTTCAGCTGTTGCCGCTGCTGTATAAATTAAAACTTGAATAAAATATCGTCGCCATACATTGTCTTTAAAAAAACCTCATGAAATTATAATATCACATAATCACGTGATCTGAAATTTCAGGGTGACGATCAGTGGCATCCTCGCGCCGATTATTTTAAGTGGTTTGGGGACCCTTTTTGTAATGTTTTTAAGCTATTTATTATTTAAAAGCTGGCTGGAAATATAAATTTAAATGCTCAATTTTATTGTATATTATACAGGAATATTTTTTCATCACCATCCAAATTTTTACAGGCTGTTCTACCCATGAATATAAACAACTTTCACTATGGGACCAACTTTGAAATTACGAAAAAAAAAAATCAGCTGTTTCGTACATTTTGGTCAAGTAGGTATTGAACTTTTGTATTAAACAGCTGATTTTTTTTTCGTGATTTCAGAGTTGGTCCCATAGTGAAAGTTGTTCATATTCATGGGTAGAACACCCTGTAAAAATTTGGATGGTGATAAAAAAATCTTCCTGTATAGTATTTTTTTCAATATTTTTATCTATTTTTCAGAGTAATGACAAGTTATACGTTGTCACGACTTATTGCCCCATAAAATATTTAGCACAATTAGCCCAAATACACACAGACGCTTTTAAAACGTCACTTTTATAACCGCGCATTTGATTTTCGGCTCTCGGTGCTGAGCTGAGCCTTGAGAATCCAACAGTCATTCTCTTTCCCTTAGCCCAATTAACTGGGTCGGCGCAACGTGTATTTTTCTTCCATACTTCTTTATTAGTCGTCATCTCGTAGTCCCCCTTTCTAACCATAATTTTCATCATTCACACAGTCCATCCATCGTTTCTTTGGTCTTCCCCTACTCTTATAGCCATCCATATTCATAACTAGCTGTGCCCGCGACTTCGCGTGCATGACGGAAAACGTTTTAATTTTTTGCACGGAACCATAACCCTTTTTCTAAAATAAAAGAAGCGTAAGTTACTTCTTATTACATCAGCCATCTGCCAGTGAAAGTCCCGTCAAAATCGGTCCAGCCGTTTCAGAGATTATCCGGAAGAAACAGACAGACAAAAATGATAAAAAATGTTATTTTGGTATAATTATGTACTGTGTATACATCCATATGCATTTAGTAAAAAGCGGTTACTTTAATATTACAAACAGACACTCCCATTTTATTTATTTGTATAGATCAAAACTTTCTTTGAGAGTCCAACAGAGTGCGATAAAGAATCCCTAGCGCATTTGTAATTCGATTTTCAACTCCTGACGCTGAGCCGAGTGTTAAAAATCAAGTGCGCGGTAAAAAAACGCCGCGTTAAGAAACGCCCATGCGTACATGGTCTTAAAGTTGCACCGATGTTCACATTTTAATTTTTCTTTTTACCAGACCCTATAAATTTTTGTAGTGATTTTTAAATATAAGTGTATTTATAAAATATCGTGTTGTATTGAGGATTTCAAAATCATCAATTTTTTGTCGTAGGACCCTTCTTCTTCGTATGTTTCTCCTGTGCGGCGATCGGCAATTTTGGCCAAAATCCCCCTTTTAGTTAGACTACATTTAAAATGTAAGGCCTCCCAGAAGAAATATGGACTTCGGAAATCATCGTCTATTTTCGGAAAAACGAACGCACGATGACGACATCTAATCTTACCTTTTTGTATCAACATGGTTACCAAACTAGAGATTAACTAACAACTCGATTCCAAAAAACTTTGACAGGTGACAAGGTGCAGCCGGAGTAGGTAATGCTACAGAGAGAAAACATCATTTAAACACGCAATGATGAATGATAAATGATTTTATTTCTGTAAGTAGGTTTGAACAAACATATTTTAAAAACTGGATGAGGTCGGCGTTTCCTATCTGTCTACACTGAGAAGAAAGGCCGAAACAAACTCAGAGGTCACAGTCTCTTTTAAAGTCCAGACAAACTCTTGGTCAGATCATTACCTATTCTGTTGTTCTCTGAGTAAGTTCACAAAGAACGCATTGTTTGTAATAAGTTACAAAATTTAATTATAATAAGGAGTTAGAAATAAGTTAGGATAAGAATTTAGATAAGTGTACAGTCACGTCTAAAAGTATGTATACACTTGGCAATTTTCAATTGCGATTTTTTCGTGAAATAACGAATGAAACGTTGAAATACGACACTTAACATAAACCTATGGGTTCGAAAATACTATTTTTGTAATAACATAAAATTTGATTAAAAAATAAAGGAGAAAATCGCCTTTGAATAAAGCCAAGTGTATACATACTTTTAGACGTGACTGTACACTATCGCAATAGGTTTCCCTGTGTAAGGATAGATGTAAGTTGGAAAAATAAATAAATGTGAAGACCATGTAAATTGATGTCTGAAATGGTCTTTTGAGGAAAGAACCACACAGATTGTGTGCATAGTTAGTCAGCAGCTCAACTCAAAATACTTATAAGGAGCTCAACGATTCGTCGAACAATACCAAAGAAAGGCCATTTGGATAGGTGCGCTAACACAAAGCGCGGCGATGCAAAACTTCTCTATGGATTTTATTCTGTGGCGCCATTTTCGAACTGTACTGGATTACCGAAGCGTCTGTTTTCTCTTGTTGTAACTTTCAAGTGTGAACTAATTATGTATGATGCAGGTTGTACGAATTTAATATTAGGTATATACGCTGTTTTAAACTTTCATGGTTGACAAATACACTTATTAAGTAAGTAATTAAATTATCGATGTGTACGTATTTTGAAGTCCGCGCAGAAATTCCGTTGCAAAACTTACGTAGTAGAAAAGAACTTTAATTATGAAAGGCAAATTACATTTAAAAACAGACGCGTATGATTCGTCGATACTAGATTCGTCTACTCTTCTGTCCGCGTTCTAAGAAGACGAAACAAAACATTTTTGTAACAAGAGCGAGCGTTTGCCCGACAAGTTTGAACCGCTTTCCCGTACAGATTTATTAAATGAAGACATTTTAATTAAATAAAAAATTAATAGGAATGCTTTCTGCCGCGTCTGATCCGCGACCGAATTTCCGCGCCATGATTAAGTATATAGTCAACCGCATGTTTATCTAAGCTAACAATTTGACATTGAAAATGACAACCTTTATTTTGTAGCTTTTAAGAGCTGTTTTCGTAGTTTTAACGTGCGGTTGACTCAACAAGCCCGCACCATCCATGTAATATAAAGGTTGCGTGCACAAATCACAACAAAAAAAAATGTTTTTTTTTAAAGTAACCTACTTAAAAAAAAAACTTTTGTATACAAAATGTATTAAATGATTTGGTGTTTTGATAATAAATAATTATCTTAGTACGTCTTTTGACTATTAAATGTGTAGATATATCTTCGTAATTCATTCTGAAATATATACTTAATCTAGTAATACGGATGTGGTTGGTAATTAAACTGATCGAAGATGACTGAATGCACTCGGCCAAATAAGTCTGATAAGGGTTATCGTGGTAACCAGTAACTGGGTTGTACAGGTCAGATAGGCAGTCGCTCCATGTCAAATACTGGTATTCAGCTGAATCCGGTTGGATTGGAAGCCGACCCCAACATAGTTGGAAAAAGGCTAGGGAGATTGTTTTTTTTTTATATGGACTTATTGAATTCGGCTTTCAAATTGAAAATTTGGCGCCGTTTTGGCTTGAGAAGTCGTTGTCTTGGTATGTTGGCCGGGAGGGAGTTTACTCGCCGTAAGCGAGTTTTTAGAAAGTTAAAGTATCTCACTTGTTTTAAAGGTACGGACTAGGTACCTATAACTTCTTTCCTAGCTATTCACAAGTTCACAACCACTCGATACGCTTCCGTACCGTATCGAACATCAATAAATGTTATCGTAGGAGTCCTCTAAACGCTGTTCACAAGTCCAAAACTTCAAAATGTTGTCAATTTAAGGGCTGATTTTTCAATCATCTGATAACTTTATGCGAGGAATAATTTTGACAGTTATTTCATACAAAAACTGTCAAACGTCAATTTTATTCCTCGAATGTTTTTTTTTTTTGTTTTTTTTTTTTGGCAACTGAGCCGAGATGTCGACGATTCTATTTGGCGATGGAAAAATCAGCCACATATAGACGACCGCTATTCTTCAGACAGCTGTTTGTTGTCAAGACAAATCAGGTTATCGAATGTGTCACTTTCGATACGGTAGCCTGTCGGATGGTTGTGAATAGCTATGCGGCTGTGGTAAAAATATTGGCCAGACAGCAAGCTATTATTAATCCGCACATGGATGTGTCAGACGGACATTTGTACTGACGCCAGCACATCAAGCTACCCGAAACTGTCAATTTTTCCCAATCAACTTTGACCCTTATCCTTCAGTGATAAAGTTGAAAATCTATTTTAAAGAAATTTGACAGATTATAGTAGCTTGATGTGCTGGCGTCTGTACCATTGTACCTGTCCCAAACCACTAGTCAACTACGGGATTTTATCGCGCACTGGATTTTGAACTCTCGCTGTTGTACCGAGCGTTGAGAATCCAACAGAGCACATCCCAGCGCGTCAAAAAAAAACACTGTTCGATTTTCAAATTTCTGCGCTAAGCAATCCAGTGCGTGACAAAAAATGCGCGCGTGCGTACCTGGGCTTATTCTCCTAGTTTTGTTAGGAATTTTATGGTGTTAGCAACATAGTATTTTCGAAAACATATTTTTAGGTATGGAAAAGGTCTTTGCTCAAAGCACGTTAAGCCGTCAGTCCCGGCTATCATTCGTGGATCTTTGACAGTCGTTGCGGGTCGTCAGAAGCCCGAAAGTCTGAAACCAGTCTTACCTTACCAAGGGGTTTCATATTCGACCCCAACATAGTTGGGAAAAGGCTGGGCAGATGATGATCCTTGCTCAAAGTCACAATCGTTGTTTCACGAAAAAATTGCTTTTGAAGCACAGACGTTTACGTCTGTGTTTTGAAGGTATCATTGACTGGGTGATTCCTTAGCGATTAGCCAAGTGCTTATGTCAAAAATGAAAATTCAAAAAAAAAATAGTCAGTCCGCCATTTTGAAATAATCCTGGCAGTCATCATGATTTGAAAAGTTTATTTATTTATTTATCAATTTTATATAGGAATTAAACTATTTAAAATGGTATTGATGTCCAAGTATTATTAATGTTGTACTTATGTATAAGTGTTATATTATTTATTAAATAAATTATTCAATAAAAATGAAGAAATATAAATAAATTGGTGTTGGTCCATTCTGTAATAAATTTTATTGGCTTGTGTGGTGATAATTTAAAATGTTGCGGTTATTATTTATTTATTGATATTTTAGTAGGTATTTATTATATAATTATTCATTAACTTTAGGTAAACATAGCTTATATTTTTTTTTCTTGACGTCTAGAATTTCTAAATGTTTCTGGCGATAACTCGCACTGAACTATTGTCAGTCTCTTGTGTTAGTTTTAAGAACTAAGTAATTGCGTAACACTATCAATTACAATTTGAATAATTTTTAAGGAAATAGCAATGTCCATTGCTTCATATGTTCGAAAAATATGTCCGCTCACCAACGTACCTAAATAACACAATGAATGTTGTTGAACTGTCAAAATTAAAGCCATTGCTCCTGTTAGTGTGTTACGCAATTACCCCGCTAATTTGAATAGTTTCGATGTGCCCTCACTGCGCGAAAAAGTGTCCACACTGAAAAAACTGAGCTCACACTTCCCGCGTGGAATGATAGATACGATTTTCAGTATGAGTGAGCGAGACAATACCATTCAAATGTCATTGACACCAAGACAGAAGCGTGACAATCTTTTGACGCGGTCGGGCGAATCTTACGACATAAATCTTTGGTTTTATGTGTCAAATAAATGGAAGTAGTGAATTTATAAGTGTTTTATTTAGGGCTGATTATTCCAACGCCAGATAATTTTATCCGAGGAATAGTTTTGAATTTTTGACAGTTATTTCATACAAAATCTATCAGACGTCAATTATATTCTATGAATAAAAATTATCTGTCGATTGAAAAATCAGCCCAACACAATTCCTTTCAGTCATTCGTCCTACTTTCTTTTGGAGGGAAACTTGCTGCACTTGATGCGGTGGAACGCAGAGCAAAGAGGCTTAGGATCAATCCCCACTGAGAGCAGCGGCCATTATCCCATAGAGGAAAAATGCATTATCCATAGTCATTTGAAGGCAAAGGCCTTTGCTTTCAAATGCTTCAAACTGGTCGGATCACCTCGTAGCGGATTCGATCCCTCATAGAGACCCCAAGCATAGCCCGTTCCATAGCTCGCTGAGCAAACATATGTGTTCAGCACAAAATATTAGCGCGTGTAGTGTATCTATTAAATAGATATATTAAACACTGTCTCATTCACACAAGCGGGGTAGCTGCTGTCACTTATGTCATCTGTCAGTTACAAGGAATGGCGGGAAACAGACAAAGTGAAGCAGGCTATATACGATGGCGCTTGGTGTGGTAGTGAGCCAGTGAAGTGATATGTTCAACATAAATACGGAATCAACAGGATTCTACAGCGCGGCTGGTTTAAAAATAAAACGAAATATTAAAAAAAAAAACAACTTTAAACTTAACGAGGTAAACTATCACAATTTCGATTTAATTTCAGCATCTTGTAGCAGGAAATTAGAAATATCGTCAGCCATATCATCAGGGTTATCGAGATGAATATCATGTCCACCATCAACTATTTTAAATTTGTAATTTCCATTAGGCCATGCTTTTTCATCCATCAGGAAAGGTACAGGGTCATAAATTCCGATGTCGATCATTTGTTTTGCCAGAAAACATAATGTAGGGGTTGCAGTAGTGGTGTATATTCTGCCTAACATTTCGCCGGAAAATGGCAACACTGCTACTTCCTTCATGCGTTGGTCGAAGGAGAATCTGACAAAAATAAAATCAAATTGTTGAAAAAAAAAAACGTGCCTGCTGACAGAAAAAACGAAAGAAAAAAACTAGCATTGCGCAAACATAGACTTATTATATTACCTATAGATAATATAAGGTCCACATGGACTTATTATACAGGGTGTTACAGAAAGGGTATATCAATACAAACGGGTTGAAGAGTGTATCTGGTCTAGAATCTCTGTACAAAATTTCAGCTCAAAAGCATTAACTTTGAAAATGCTTAATATTTTTTTATTGAACATTCTTAAAATTACGAGAATTACCCCTCTGATCTCAGTCTCAATCTGTCAAAAATACGTCTAATTTCCCTAAATTTTATAAGATACCTGTAGAGTCCGTCACCGGCAGGAACCAGACATCTTTCTAAGACATGGACTGTGGCCTCCTTTGAACAACCTCTGGTCTGCATCATCATTTTTTGGGCCTGCAAAAAAAGAAATTATAACTTGACAATGCTTCTTCAAGTTTCGGAACTTTGTAAGACACCACCAAAAATATGAACAAGTAAGAACGCCACATATTTACATATTTTTTAACCGACTCCAAGAAAGGATAGGTTCTATGTTCGTCTCTATGTATTTTTTATGTATTCATCGATATTTTAAAATTAAATCGACGCGGATTCCGATCTCGACAGCTTTTGAATTTTGATGTTATGTTTACAGAATTACCCTTTAAAAAAATTTTAAAAATTTGTCTGCTCAACACGTAAATAACGCAATGAATGTTGTTGAACTGTCAAAATGAAACCAATTCCGATTGATAGTGTGTTACGCAATTGCCCCGCGGGAAGTACAGACGCCAGCACATCAAGCCACTATAATCTGTCTTTCTTTAATAGATTTTCAACTTTATCGCTAAATTATAAGGTTCAAAGTTGATTGGGAAAATTTGACAGTTTCGGGTAGCTTGATATGCTGGCGTCAGTAGATACTTATTAGGTAGAGTCAGCACAGACAGAACACCCTAATTACGAAACACAGTAACAAACTATCGCCCACAGCCTGAATCATTTTGAAGGACTTATTGCTAATCCATTGCTTCACATGTTGGCAAAATTTGTCTGCTCAACAACGTAAATAACGCAATGAATGTTGTTGAACTGTCAAAATGAAAGCCATTTAATGTTAGTGTGTTACGCAATTAGGTACCCGGCTGCTTAGTGCTCAAGCAGTTTTTCTGAACTAAATCACAATTTCAAAAAAGTAAAAAAAAAATGCGTGCAAGAGTTTGCCTGAAGCGCATGTCCGCGCATGATCTCGCAAAGTTTTTGTCAAAACTTGACAGTAAAGCTGTCTGCACTGACTCTTAGTCACCGGAAATCTGCGAAAAAGAATAGGTACACTCTTCGTCCTATATAGCTCTATCTCTTTCTTGCTCTAGACTCAGCAGGGCAATTGCGTAACACATTATCAATCGGAATCGGTTTCATTTTGACAGTTCAACAACATTCATTGCGTTATTTACGGGCAGTCAAATTTTTCGAACTTATAAAGCAATGGATTAGCAATTTGCTTCAAAATTATTATGATTCCGATTGATTACGCAATTAGGGTGCAGGTCCTCCCTGTCCATTAAAACCTCACCTTATCATACGTATATTTCGGCGCAGTTTCAAGCCCACTATTAAACTTGTGGAACCTGTCGTCATCGTACATCCCGTAGTAGCTGTGGAACCAGTCATAGAGGCCTTCTCGTGTGCATGGCCAGGTGTGGTGAGCTGGTACCGGGTCTATTTCGACCACACGCGTTATGTGGCCCGGGTAGGCTATGTTGAAGAGTTTGCCTGAAAATTTAAAGACGTGCTGATAAAACAGTGGTAAAATAAAACCTAATGTCATGCCTGCAGCCACGCCAAGCGAGCAGAAGTGTTTGATATAGGTAAACTCACTAATCTCTGGTACAGTCAACAGCAAAAGTAGATGATGAAAATCAGAAATTCAACACTAATGAACGGAGTTCGTGTCAGAACTGTGTGGCGTCGAAGTGATTCAAAAGTAAGTATGTGATTGTAAATTATACCAAACATTTACTACTAGTACCTACAGCTGTCATATATTCGTGATCAGTTTTGACTCCAAAAGTTATAAACTCAATCATCATCTACTTTTGCTGTTGACTGTACTACCAGTCGGATATGAAAAATAATTTTTGCATATTTGATAGCCCAATTTAGCGCTAATCTCTGGTACTACCAGTCGGACTTGAAGAATTATTTTTGCATTTGATAGCGCAATTCTTGGGGAAGGCTATTTAACATCACGATATGCCCCTTGAGCCGAGCAAAAAGAAAAAAAGTCGGAACTATGCGTAAACGACGCGCGAACGGGCGATGCGATGCGACGGATTGGGTCGGGGAAAATAGAAATTTCATGCAGACATAAGCTTTAACCGACTTCAAAAAAGGAGGTTCTGTATTCGACCTGTATGTATGTATGTTTGTATGTCCGCGATTTTCTCGAAAACTTATGAATCAATTTTGATAATTCTTTCATTAACCGTTCGATCCCTGGCTCTTCATACTTTCAGGAAGATTTTAGTATATATTACATTAGGTAATAAAATTATTCTTACGAAGTATTTCCGGCGGGTGAAAATGGTGAGGGGGGGATCAGACCCCCCCCCCCCCTCCCCGCCAACCAATCACAACCCCTTAAAATGGCGACGTATTACGAAATTTTTACCGTCGGTTGTTTTTGTAAAAAAGTTTTTTTTTTATATACAAGACACTTACCAATAGGAACTCCAAGCGAATGCCCAATATAGATAAACGTATCCCACTTAAAATGGTCTTTGACCTTCACAATAGCGGGCACCAGATCGACAACAGAATACCTTACGCCTTTCGGCAAATGATCGGACCTCCCGTTCCCGGGTAGGTCCACACTTAAGTAATAGAAGCTTGTGGGTAGACGGGAGACTAGTGGTCGGAAACTGGAGCTGGCATCCATCTTTCCATGGCAGAGGATAACTGGGGGGTTGGACGGGTCTCCCCAGGCCAATCCTGTGGGATGAAGTCAAAAAAAAAAAGTCAAGACGTTTATTGCGCACTAAGTGTACAGAGGCCAGAATCAAGCTACCCCAATCTGTCAAATTTTGCCAATTGAATATGAACCTTATTACTTTGTAGTAAAGTTGAAATCTATTAAAGAAATTTGACAGATTGTAGTAGGTTGATGTGCTGGCGTCTGTACAATGCGCGCCACGAAAGATGAGACTTGACACACGTGGTTTGACTTGCGCAGTACACGATTTGGTCTCTGTAGCGGTATGAGGTCTGAGTGCGAGAAAGGGGCGGCGGAAAGAGCGCGGGAGGCGGGGTCAAGTCTCATCTTCTGTGGCGCGCATCACAGAGTACTTTTTTTTTTTTTTTTTTTTTTATTGCTAAATGGGCGCACTCTTGACCTCGATAGACTTGAAGTAAACCGAAACATAAGAAGCCTGATCATCTGCATTCATGAACATGTCGGGTGGCGCGCATTGTGATTACTATTTTTTCATTGGTAAGTAACTATTATAACATTCTTAATGGACGGATGGATGATCCCTGTAACACAGTTTTTGCATAGCACAGGGTTCATTGACAATTTATTTATGAGAGATTATTGAAGTAGATATCACCCGTACCAAATTATTTGCGTTTTTTTTTTTTAAAGAAATTCCTAGTGAGGAACTGGCTTTGGCATCGAACCCAGGACCTCACGCTCAGCAGACGCACTTGTTGTTGAAATTAAATGGACTTTCCTCATACTATCCTCTATTCCTCTTTGACTTAACGAAATCAAAATCACAAGAATCGATCTTACCAGCAATGTTGCCCCATGGCGCCTTTATTGAAACTTCCTTTTCTTGAAGCTGTAACCTTCCTTTCATGGTTCTGAAATTCATAAAACGAAAATTTGAAAGTGTGCAAATGTTTGCCGTTTTTCAATATTCTATGATATACACTGAGCACACTGTATGTGTTTAGTTAATTTTAGTGCTCTCAGCTAAATCTAGATGGCGCTACTAGTTTGTTGGCAAAAGTTATTTTTATTAGTTCACCAATTTCACGGACTATCGCGAAGTAAGAAACTGAATATAAAAATAAATAGTTATTATAATTGAGGTACTCTATTTTAGTAGCTATTTTAGGACAAATATTGCTGCTCGTTAAAAATTCAGGTGTGTTTATTTTAGTAGGTAGGCGCTAATTAAAATTCGCTTTATAGGTTAGTAAAATAAAGTATTGAAATAAAAAACTTGAGTAGATTACTCCAACAATACGTATGTAAACAAATGAAAAAACACCAAATAATATTTTGAAAAACAAATAAAATGTCAACTTACGCGCCGATTACTGACAGTAGTTTCGTCAATTTCATTGTTGTATCAATCTTATCGAGTTATCTAACATAGTCGCGACCTTGAAAATGGCGAACATACAGTGTGTTTAACGTGTACCGATTTAACATAGAAATATACAATGAGATAACAATAATCTTTCATTTCATTGTAGTTTTAGTACCTAAGAAAAGTTTTGTGGTGTTGATTTTCTCAAGCAGGGATGTTTGAATTTTATTTTAATGCCTTTTGTATGATGGATTTTATCCAGTACAGAAATTATAATAGACCCATACTTGCCACGTCTATGTTGACTTGAGTGGATCAGTGACCATAGTCAACCGCAAAAGTAGTTCCCTACCGGTTTGGTTGGACAATAATGGTTGAAGGTTCGATTCCCGCCGCTGACGAAAGAGCTGGAAGTCATAGGGAGAGGCCTTTGCCCAGCAGTGGGATGATGCAGACTAACAGTAGCGGTACAGTCAGCAGGAAAATGGGCGATTTTCACAAAAAATTTTTTTTAAGTCAGAAGTCACAAAAAATATTTTCCCATTCAATTCGTTGGCTTGGGAATGACACACAATGAAGGGAATTTTTTTTTTGCGATTTCTGACTTTCTAGTACTCAAGCCTCAGTCAGTCCAATAGAGGTTTTTGATCCTTACTGTTTATAAGAAACAGGATCGATAGGCATAAAAAAGTTTTTGTGAAAATCGCCCATTTTCCTGCTGACTGTAATTTTTTTTTCAAAATCTGTGATTGCAAATCACAATTTTTCAAAAAGTTAGGAAATGTCTCCTAAGACTACAACAGACAAAAATCCACCCTGTATACTTCTGTGACTATTTCTTGAAAAATATCTTTGTTCTTTAGAGATAGCTTTTATTGTCACGCCATGCCATTCCGTCATTGTGATAAATAATACGAACGAAAGTAATCTCTCTTTTATCTCTTATTTGCCTGTTTAAATCTATTCAATATATTGACATACCTATTAGGTATTATTTATTTAAATCACCTTTATCTTGAATTATCTTTGATGATATATAATCAATTATTACCTACAATTACCTGACCACATTTTCTACTCTTCCGAGCGGTTCGTAACTTCGTGAGTCGTTATTCTACCAGTATTTTATAGACATAGGTACACGATCTATTTGGACTGATGGTCCATGGTTCTATTATATTTTTAATTTTCATTGAATCGGGCTGTATTGAATATCCAGTTGTTTATTTGTTAATTTTCTTGTAATCTTTCTTTTATTATTTTTACGATAGGATATAGCTGATCTTTATTAGATAATGAAATAAACCCTCCTGTACGCGCCCTTTTTTTTACAAGTTTTCTGTCACACTACTTGACAGTTAACTGTTTGACATTGACAGTCGACAGATGGTTTTGTTTTGCTTGCCTTTCTCGTCGTCAGATTTTTCATTCATTGCCTCTATTTTTTATTAAAATAGATGAATATTGAGGCATAATACGTTAATAAATTCGTTTATAAAAATATATTTCAGTGTAAGTTATCAAAAAGAAGCTGCTCAACAAGTATAAATCACAGTAACGATTTATAAACACGTAAAGTAAAAGTGTACCTATTTATTTTTTTCGTAAATAATGGATCTATTGGAAAATGAGTGGTATATTCAAGCACCATGGGGCAGAGTAGCAAGTAAGTATATGTTGTTACTGTATTCTATAACAATAACTAAGTTTTAAATGCTTTGAAACTTAATTAAAGTGTGTTTGAACTTTGACCCTTATTTCTTATTCGAATAATCTTTTTATCGGATGGACATTGATTTATATATTTTAACATACAGTGTAAACTCTAAACGACCATCAAGGGACTGTGCATATTTTGACGTTATAGAGAGTTGTCGTTAAATGGAGAGAAGAAAAATCTGTATTAGATAAAAAAGAATAAGCACTTAAGTTTATTTCAGACTAGTGTTAGTAATTTTATAAAAAATAATTCTTATTTGAACGCTATAGCGTATAGTCTATCATTCTTGTCTGACGTCTTTTGCTGCACCAGTAATGTTGATGTATTTTTTTTAATATTATTTTATTCATATCTTGCGATATTTAAGTTTGTGAGCAACTAAGAATATGATAACGTATAGATAATCCATGACTCCTACTAACAACAGTCAACACGTGCAAGCAATCCCAATTTGTTAACAAAAGAACGGATTTCTTAGAAAGTTTGGTATGTATAATGCCGACAGTCGAGTTTATTACGGGCTAGGATAATAAAGCGACAAAAGAACGCACTGCGCAGCTGTGCGCAGTTTTTACTAATTTTGGCAACTTAAAAAGTACTTTTTATTTTAAATTGCTGTTGTTATTGAGAGTGGGTGTAACGCTATATAGAGTGTATCATTGTATGGGAAACAAGCTAAACCAACCAAAGCCTAGTGATGTCGAGGCTTTAGGGAGTTTATCGTTAAATCAAGTGACGTTACATGGAGTTTACACTGTATTTTTTATGCTATATTACATAATAATAAAGCTTGAGAATGATCTCTAAAATTAGACAGAGACAATATTATCATCTGCCTAGCCTTTTCCCAAGTATTTTGTTTTTGAACCAGATACATACTGCTGATTACATGCAGCGACTCTCACTGACCTCCACAACCGAGTTACTGGATAATAAATTACCCCTTGGTAAAAGCAATTCATCTTTCTTGGTAATTTTGTGTCTTTTTCTTAGGTAGCCCTTAACAAAATGTAATACATTAAGGGCCTACGCAGACCGGGACGGCATGGCAAGGAATTTTAATTTCTACTAATGGACATTCAACCGTACTGTTACAGAAATACGACGTAAATTGCTATGCTTTAAAATGATGCCGTGGCATTGAAAGGGATTTTATCGCACGGCATTAAAAGACGCGCCACAGGCTCCCGTGGCGGGATGCCGTGGCATACTGCGGTAGGCAACGGCATACTGCGGTAGGCAACGGCATGCCACGGACTCCGGTGCTCGTAGTGATATACTGCGGGGTGCGGCGGCGGGGGTAGAGAAGCGGGGAATGCACACCATTGACTGTGCACCTTCTTCTTCATCTGCAATAATCGAAATCAACACCAAATCCAAATCTACCATTTTAAAACTGAAGCACACCAACACTCGATCAAACGCAACTGAAGACTAAAAGTGTATCAGGCAGCAGGAGTCGCTAAGGCGTGCTTTGTCGTGGCGCGGCACGCCGTGGCAAAGTGCTGGAATGCCGCGCTATCTAAGCGGCCAGTGTGCGCTGACTCACGGCAAAATCCCTTGCCATGCCGTCCCGGTCTGCGTAGGCCTTTAGGGTGGGTTGTTTCACGTACACTTTACGCGCGCGTAAACGCCAAAAATGGCGCTAACTATCGTCAAACCGGCAAGCATAGATTAACCTGATTGTTTGATCCGTCTGACTGTTATTACTCAGCCACGAGCTAACATTCCATATGATATGGTAAATTGTGAAATGTGTTATTTTCCAGTCATAGCATGGGGTGACTGCTACAACCCACCTGTGCTGCTAGTTCATGGGGGCGTAGATTCTGCTATAAGCTTCAGACCCCTGGTCAGCAAGCTGCCGAAGAACTTTTATTATATTGGTATGTGATTCCACTTTCCTGTTTCATACTTAAGATATTTCTATGCAAGGTCTAAGTGCTTGGCCGGACTGGCAACGTGGGGCGGGGAGCGGCGCGGGTGCAGGAACGCGCGCGGTCTGCCTGTCAGCAGTGGAGCGCGGCTACGTTCTGCATGTTGTCCAGTTTTTATCAAAATATAATATGGATTATGACTTATTTTTACTAGAAAAAAGCTCGAAATAGTTTGAGAACCTCGGTCCCCACGCGAGCCGCCCGCGCACCCTTGTGGTCACTTGTATGAACGAGCTACGGCGTGAGTTGCCCGCGCGATCCCCGCGCCCTCGCTGCCAGTCTGGCCGAACACTAAATCAAATAGCTGGACAAACTTTTACATAACACAGTCAGTGCTTAAGAGTAGTTATATCTTTTGCAATGGGACAAACGCTGAAATTTAAAAAAACACTAGCTGCTGCCCGCGACTTCGTCCGCGTGAAATCCCATGCTAACTTATCCTAATCCTAACTAATCCATACAAATATTATTAATTCGAAAGTAACTCTGTCTGTCTGTCTGTATGTTACCTTTTCACGCCTAAACCGCTGAACAGATTTAGATGAAATTTGGTATAGAGATAGCTTGAGTCCCGGGAAAGGACATAGGATACTTTTATCCCGATATTCCCACGGGATCGAGACTTATGCGGGTGAAGCCGTGGGGCGCAGCTAGTTTGTTAATATTCCTTTTTAATTTCCAGGTGTAGACCTCCCCGGTAACGGCAAGTCAGACCGCTTCTTACCAGGATTGATGATCAGCGTGTATGACATGGTGTCCTCAGTGCATACAGTTGTTAAACACTTCAGGTGGAAAACTTTCACGCTGATTGGACATTCATTTGGAGCTTACCTAGGTAAGTTCTAAGCTAAAAGCAGTGGCGTTACTATACCGCTTGGGGCCCGTGGCAAATTCAAGGGATGGGGCCCTCCCCCAATGTAAAGAAGCTCAACCAACGTTATAGTTCTTTTTTACTAGCACTTCTCCCGCGACTTCTTCCGCGTAGATTTCATATTTTCCCCTACAAAATTTAACACCTGACTGCTTCGTTGGTCAGTGGTCTAGTGGTCACAACCGCTACTGCTGAGCATGAGGTCCTGCCCAAAAAATTAGACAAACAATGGGAAAAAGGTACAAAATGTTCGAAACCTGAATGATGTCCTTTGTTGCACATTTTCAAAAAAGTTTGCTTTTATAAACTTATGTTAGGATCCTCCTGTGCTCATGGCCCTGTCGGGCCGGGGGCCCCCTCTGTCTGGGGGCACGTGGCATTTTGCCCCAATGCCAGCCTATAGTTACGCCACTGGCTAAAAATTATTATAACACTAGCTTCTTCTCGCAACTTCGTCCGCGTCAAATGTCTGGATCCACCGACCCATCCCGTCGTATCGCATCACCTGTCCTCGCTATCATTTCGTTTTTGCTTAGCGTTTTTTCTGTTTTTTTTTTTTTTCGTTTTGCTCGGCTCCTATTGGTTCTAGCGTGATGTAATATAGCCTATAGCCTTCCTCAAGAATTAGGCTATCAAATGCAAAAATATTTTTTCAAACCCGACTGGTAGTTACAGAGAGTAACAAACTCTTCTCTTCAGTTTTATTTTTAGTACAGAATGATAAATCAAATCATTTGTTTGCTTGAATATATGTACATGAGGTCAGAGGTGATAAACATAATAAAAGGTCTTTAAACCATATTCTACATCTACAGGCGTGCAAATATTATTTATTTATTTATATATACTTTATTGTACACCACAAAAATACATAACATGAAATAACACTACAAAATATACAATGGGCGGCCTTATCGCTTTCTGCGATCTCTTCCAGGCAACCTTGGAATGGACAGTGATTTCCCTGGACATAAAATGGGGCTGTCATTGGTGCAAATATTATGTATACAATACACTCAAATAGATACACAGATAAATACATATCCAAAATTATAGATACATAAATAAATACATACTAATTAATCTATTGTAATAAAAATATTTGTCACATTAATCGTTCATTACTTACAAATAATTATACTACTCGTATTTTAAATTAAACGGTGCCTGAAACTGCGGGGCACAGCTAGTTACAAACATGATGTATGTAATCAATGTTATGTATGTAAGTATTAACTAATAAGCTTTTTACTATATTTTCAGGGCAATTC
This sequence comes from Amphipoea oculea, assembly GCA_945859645.1. Classification (NCBI taxonomy): domain Eukaryota; kingdom Metazoa; phylum Arthropoda; class Insecta; order Lepidoptera; family Noctuidae; genus Amphipoea; species Amphipoea oculea. The sequence continues at coordinate 8,251,028 of OX243891.1, read as the reverse complement.
TACAATCTATGCTATCCCGGCAGGCTAGAGAAACTGGTCAACTTAGACCCTATCAACTTCTTTGCAGTCCCGCCTGAGGAGTTTCCAAGATGGTATGTTTTTTTTGTATAAGATGCGCTAGCGTAGCCCGCAAAATTCACGTTTTCTGGCTATTTGCATTTTTTCATTTGTCATTTTCAGGTTGTATTGTGTTGATTAAAACTTTTTTACAAAAAAAAAAACAACAACCTACTTCCGAAATTAAAGTTATTTTTCTTTTTTGGTTTTTTGGAAGTCGGTTGTTTTTTTTTTGGAAAAATGAAAAACAAATACTTGCTATGTAAATATCACTGACAGGAAGTTATTATAACATCGTCAATACAAACTAAGTGGCAAAAATACGTATTTTTGAAGCTAACTCAATAACTCCCCAAGCAAAGTTGATAAAATTTATATGGGACCACCCGTGAAGCATACCCTATCCATTTAAAAAAGAATTTTTGAAATCGATTTGCAATTGCCGGAGATATCGCGTAACAAACGTACAAAAAAAAACAATACAGTCGAATTGTGGACCTCCTCCTCAGTGGCGGATTTACACATTTGCCGCCAGTAGGCTATTCAAATTTTGCCGCCCCTACCGACCTCTACAATAATGATATATTGATGATGATATTTATTCCTTAATTTTCATGATTGCACCTACCACTGTTTGTCTCTGCATCACCCAAAGGTTGACTGGTAGAAAATGCCTATGGCATTAAGTCCGCCTTTGTACATTTATGTGCTTGAAGTATTCAATAAATATAATAATGTCCCATGTCTTTTATAAGTTTGTATACTGCTTCGCCTTTTCTTCAAAATACTTAAAATGTTCTCGGTCTTCAGCTACGAAAAACTTGCAGAGATTTGTAAAGAGCCGATCTTTACAAATCTCTGCAAGTTTTTCGATCGATCTTTACAAATCTCTGCAAATTTTTTTAATTTCAGTAAGACATTTAAAAAAATTTAGCCACAAAGCCGCCCCTAAAATCTGCCGCCTTAGGCTCCAGCCTACTCAGCCTATTGGTAAATCCGCCACTGGTCCTCCTTTTTTAAAGTTGATTAAAAATATGATTCGCGACCATAACAAATATGACTCTAACCGCGGCAGGTCGACCCGTGCGGCTGATATTACTCAGCCACAAGCCCCTCCGTCTGCGCACTATAGTCTGTCCCAAAATTAACGATTTTTGACAAATGCGTGCACTGACTGGACAGGTCCGCTCAATCTGTGTGGTTCTTTCCTCAAAAGACCATTTCAGACACCAATCTACATGGTCTTCACATGATCTGACCAAGATTTTGACTGGACTTTAAAAGAGACTGTGACCTCTGAGTTTGTTTCGGCCTTTCTTCTCAGAGTAGTCAGCTAGGAAACGCCGACCTCATCTAGCTTAAAAAAAATATGGTTGACGTGTAAAAGTGTTTGTACAAACCTACTTACAGAAATAAAATCATTTATCATAACTGATTAAAATGTAAACAAATGGATCACAAAACGTACCTGTGGGAGCCAATCTGTATGAGCTGTGGTGGTCCAGTGGCTCCGATTTATCGGATTGTACTCGGATACAGTGCCCAAACACTCTCATTTATCGGTATTCGTGAACATGTTGCATACACTGGCTGACATTTTTTGCTGACTACAAAAACAAGGTATAAATGTATTCGTAGTGATATTCAAACAAGAAATAAAGTAAAAGTCGACTAGCCGGTCACTACCAGTCACCCAGATTTTTGAAACAATAAAAGAGTTTACTGTGCCATTGACTCCTTTCACCTTTTATACTTACAGAAAGATTTTTTTATCACCATCAAAATTTTTACCGGCTGTTCTACCCATGAATATGAACAACTTTCACTATAGGACCAACTCTGAAATCACGAAAAAAAATCAGCTGTTTCATACATTTTGGTCAAGTAGGTAGGTATTGAACTTTTGTATTAAACAGCTGATTTTTTTTTTCGTGATTTCAGAGTTGGTCCCATAGTGAAAGTTGTTCATATTTATCGATAGAACATCCTGTAAAAATTTGGATGGTGATAAAGAAATCTTCCTTTATATCCTGTTTTTGTCCAGACGGTAAGCAAAAGTTAGCCGGTATTAAATACGCCTCAGATACCTATCCTATCTATTTAACTTCTTCATTGTTGCAGGTATCATGTATTTTTCACGGACTTCTACAAGAATTATGAAAAGTTCAATATTCAGCCGGAGAATGCGCCGAAAATTAAGTGGACCGAGGTATGTTCATTGTATAAATGAAATGTATTAATTTACAAATGTAAAACGAATTTTTCAAAAACGCCTGGTAGTTCCATAGATTAGCACGTGAGATACATTGAGTAAGTATAATAAGAAGAGACGAGAGTCCCATAGAAAAAGATTAAAACGTCGCTTGTATGAAACTTGTACTAAAACTGAATACCAACATAACAAAAATGACACAGACTATGCGCAGACTGCACATGTTAAAGCGAGACAGCGATAGCCGCCATTATGTTTAGTACACGTTTCATAGTTTCTTTTTTTATTAGACAGTTGCGTCAGACTGGTGAGATACTTTCTATCCCAGTTGTTACCGGAATGCGAGCAAAACTGCATGTAACAGCTTGATAATAATAAATTAATGTATGATTAACAGGCCCTACAGTCTATAAAGAAGAGTCGTCCCAGTTTGACCGAGCAGCAAGCGGCCGCAGTCCTAGAAAGGCTGTCCATGCCTGCAGGAGATGGATACATCAAGTATGTTCTATGATATGGGTAGTGATCGGAATAGGCTGAGTATATTTACCTAAACTTCGGAGAACAGAGACAGAAAGTGGAGACTTCCTTACGACGACATTTCAAGTTTGCGACAAAACAATTACAAGTTTAGTTAAAAATAGCCTTTAAATAAAGCTTATTTTCAACTTATTTAAGATTTTTCCCGAATTCCGGGAAAAAAAATGTCGTCGTAAGGAAGTCTCCACTTTCTGTCTCTGTTCTCCGAAGTTTAGGTAAATATACTCAGCCTATTCCGATCACTGGTTATTGGGTTTGGTTTCGGAATTTAGTCCTTCAAGTGCACCATTGTGCGTGAGCCATGGCGGGCGTCGGTGGTTATTCCAACCAGCCCACCTCCCTCCAGAAGCTGATTAAGTTTCCTGGTCTGTTAAGAACATCTGCGTAAGAACTGGGTGTCCCGAGGGTTTCTAAAACATCAAGTAATTACATACACATTGCCTGTTTTCACCATGTATAGACCTGTTGTCTTGTATACAATATGTAACATAATTAACGCAAGACCTCATACACTCCAATTAGACTATTGAGTTAGAAGCATAATACAATGACCAAAACTTATTTTTTAGTTTAAGCTAACTGATGTTATAAAGAAAACCGTGTCGATTCCAGCATTACTTTATGCATTTAAAATTGAGTCTTATTGCCTTGAAGTAAGCTTTAATTTTCTTTGGCTCAATCAGCGGTCAGTATGGCAAAATACATTTTTTTTTTTTTAATACCTACATCAAAAGTTACTGAAATCGATTCAGTAGTCAATTATGAACAAAGTACTTTCAGGACTTGCGTTAATTCTGTTACACCTTGTAGATCAGATGTTGGGCCACAAAACGGATGAATGAAAAACAGCAGCTGAGATGAGAATGCTAAGAGCGATGTGTGGTGTTACACGAATGGATAGAATAAGAAATGAGTACATAAGAGGAAGACTGAAAGTCGCACCGGTAACTGAAAAGTTGTGTGGAAATAGGTTGTCATGTTATGGGCACTCTGTGACAACCACACATCACACATGTCACATGATATCTCAACATTTAAGGTCATAAGCACACGTATCAACTCGGATAGGGATCGTCACCGTATCAACTCGAGCCATTCAGTATTCTTTGTATGAAACTTCCTACTGCAACGCACACCTCGGGACAAGCTGACGAACCGCAGTGCGGTGCGTTACGGCTCGTCGTCCCCGAGCTTGTCCACACTTGCCCCTCTCACCCCTCCCGCGGTTTGCCTGCTGCACCATCAACCAGCGGTCGACGAGCCGTAAGCGCGGCGTCGCCTAGCCGTAGCCGAGTCGACGTATCGGAGCTTCTGATCCGCTTTGGTTACGTGCTTACGTTAGGTTGACGCCGAGGCGTAAGGCGATACGGTGACGATCTCTTTCCAAGTTGATATGTGTGCCTTTATTGACCTAGCTTATGCCTTTTGCATTCATACTAAACAGATCTTCTCTTTCCTCAGGTACACATACGACCTGCGAATGAAACGCATCAACGGCCCCGCTTTCTCTCCCGAACACGTGAAAAAAATTTTCACAGCGACCAAAACTCCGATACTAACAATAGCATGTCAGAAATCGCTGAAAAACAAACTGTTCAGAAACACAGACTTTTTGTTAGACGAGGCTGAATATCCGGGGAGGAATTTCCGGTTTAGACCTGTGGAGGGGACGCACGATGTACATATAAGTCATCCGGAGAGGATAGCGGTGTTTCTGGGCCAGTTTCTTGTCTATGGCTTAGAGGGGTTGGATAATAAGGCTAAATTATGATCTATGGTATCTGCCAGCGTCTATGGTCCCTTCTACATCGTCATTTATTCATATTAGGCTGAGAATCAGCACTTTTCGAACGTCAAAAGTACAGTCAACAAAAGAGACAAGTATGCAGGATCGTCGGATATAGTTGAAGTTTAGTAAGTAACCGATGGATGTTGTCGACTGAATTTTAATTTGATAAATGAGCTGTTTGTTTTCTATACTTCTATACTAATATTATAAAGAGGTAAAGTTTGTTTGTAAGTTTGTATGTAGGGGGTAATCTCTGGAACTACCAGTCGGATTTGAAAAATTCTTCTTGCATTTGATAGCCCAATTCTTGAGGAAGGCTATAGGCTATTTAACATCACGCTATGACCGATGAGCCGAGCAAAAAGAAAAAAAGTAAAAAAGAACGTTAAGTGATAGCGCGGGCGGGCGATGCGATACGACGGGGTGGCTCGTGGGGAACAGGAAGTTTCACGCGAACGAAGTCGCGGGCTGAAGCTAGTCTATTAATAAAATTAAATTTAATTCGAGAACATCCATCGGTTTCTTACTAAACTTCAACTATATCCGACGATCCTGCATACTTATCTCTTTTGCATAAGACGGTCCTCCAAAACTCCCGTTCTTCACCACTTCCTAGTGCTTTCGCTGGGGAGAAGAAGTGGCGGAACAAACTCCCCAGCAGCACAGCTGTCTGTTCAGTTAGAATCACTTGATTCTATAATAGTGGCTATTTAGCCCTTCAAAGCAGGCATCTTCAAGTGGACAGGCATCTTCTGGACACGCTCTTTCCATCATAGACCTCATCCATCGCTTTCCATCAGGCGTGATCGAGGTCAAGAGATGGCCCATTCAGCAATTAAAACAAAATTCACTATCATTATTGTCTGCAGGGTCGAGAGGGGCTTGTAGCGAAGTAATGTCAGCCACACGGGTCGATATATCAGGTTAAGCTACGCTTGCCGCTGTCGGTCCATGGATGGGTGACCATCTTTGCATTCCAAGACCCCTCCATGGCTTGGAAATCACGTTAAGCCGTTGGTCCCGGCTGACATTCATGGATTTTTGACAGTCGTCACGCGTAGTCAGAAGCCCGAAAGTCTGACAACCAGTCTTACCAAGGGGTATCGTGTTACCCAGTAACTGGGTTGTGGAGGTCAGATAGGCAGTCGCTCCATGTAAAATACTGGTGCAAAAAACGTAAGAAAATTTGAATTTTGCGGGCTCTAGCGCACCCCCCTTAACATAAGGGCGTTCTACATTGAGTAGTCTGCCTTCCTGTACTTATAACTTTAATTTACCTCTATGTCGAATTGTATCAAAATCGTTTCGGCAGTTCACGAGTTAAGATGCATCAAACAAACAAACAGGTGGACAAATTGTAGTAATTATATCAGCCTACATTTAGTGCAATTTGAAGTCAATTATTAAATTTAAAATCTTAATTAATTGTTATACTTACATAGGAATTATGTAGTCTTTGGCTCACCTGCAGCACAAATCACTAAATGAATTTATAGCACTGTGTGACCTAAATCTGCACTTTTTTTTTATGGATGGGAAATCATCAAATGACCCCTCCCGCTCTGGGTGGAGCGGAAGGGAGTGTCAGACTCTTACTGACTAAAACCCATCCGTGTTCCTTCCTTAGCCCTTTATGTTCCGGGGTAGCGGTAACCCTTTCGGACAATCCCGCTACCACCTAAACCCGCGCTTAAGTTACGCTTTTCTATGTCACAAATTTTAATAGTCCTACTGTAAATAAAATGCGAAAGTTTAATATAAACACGAAAGTTTGTGAGGATGGATGTTTGTTACTCTTTCAGACTTTCACGCAAAAACTACTGAACAGATTTGTATGAAATTTGACTCACAGATAGTTTATAATCAGGATTAACACATTAGATACTTTTTATCCCGATATACCCACGGGATCGAATCCTATGCGGGTGAAACTGCGGGGCGCTGCTAGTTTTAAATATATTTAGCGTTAAATGCATTTAGTGGTTTTTGCTGCATGTTTTTAATTGGAATATTTTAATATTGGGAGATGGATTAGAATTAAGAATTAAAATATATAATTTTGTACGATATAACTTTATTGTAAAAATGTTGACTACCTTATTGGTGTAGTGGTTGCAAGCGCTACTGCTGTGCGGCGTGTCCTGGGTTCATTTCCTAGATCAGAATAGTACATTATGATACATGTGTGCTATGTTGATCATTAAACTCGAGGCGGTATTATTCGCGCGAGCCGTAGGCGAGCGCGATAAGGTAGCCGAGAGTTTAATTATCAATGCACACGCGTATCATACGACGTTTTTCAACACACTTGTGAGGAAAAAAACAGACTTGTATTGGTAAATATTAACTTGTATGGATAATGGCGGGCTTGGTTTGTCATTCCGCGCGCCGCGCTGACGTGCGCGCGCAGGTTTACCCATAGAGTAAGTAATGGTCATTCCTACACCTGCGCGCGCATTGCTAGCGTGGCGCGCGTTTATTTACTTAAAGGCAAAGACAGAACCGATATACAGCCTATAGAAAAAAATATAATAAACACAAAATAATGTTAAGACTGATCGTAGTGTTGTCGTATATCAAATTGTAGTTTAGTTAGTATGGAATTAGAAAGTACTATTTGCATAGAGAAATATACATTAACTCAGTGAGAATCCGCAATAATAGAACGCCAGTGGTCTTTTCCGTTTGGTTACGGGAGGGACGACGGAAAATTATAAAGCGCATCCAGACAGAGCGAGCCATGCGCCGCAAGTGCTTTTTTTGTATGTTAGATGCCTCAGCCTGAGGCAACCATACATATAAAAAAATCATTTGCGGCACATGCCTCGCTATGTGTGGATGCACCCTTAGGTGAATGCGCAGTGGTAGACCGCGAAATTTTTTTTTTTTAAGTTTTTTACAATTCGCAGGTCAGTATCAGGTTGTATCTTGATCAAAATGTATATTTATATAATAGATATGTATTTAAAGAATTATAGTCATTAGAATAATTAATATATATATTTAAGTTAGATCTGTTCCCTAAGAACTTTTCCATAAGAGATTTGTTCTTATGGAACAAATCTAACCTAGAAAGATGTATTTAATGATTCTAATGATTATAATTCTGTAAATACGTATCTGTTATAGTCGCGAATCATATTTTGATAGAGATACAACCTGACACTGACCTGAAAATTGCAAAAAACGTTAGAAAAATTTAATTTCGTAGGCTACAACTACGCATTCATCTTAAGGTAAATAAATTTTAGTTCATCTTGGGACCAAGGACAATTCAGACTATTTAAAAAAAAAAGTAAAATATGGCTCGCGGATTCTTTTTGGCATGAAGTCTCTTTGAAGAGATTAAAAAAAAACGCACTTCTCCGACCTCCGACTAGTAAATTAAATAGTTATCTGTGGAAATAAAGCACAAGTACCGTAACGTAAAGAAAAAGCACGCGTTTGTAATACACTGCATTATGGATCTAAAAGCTGTGCATTAAGAGCCATTTTACGAGCAAGTGTGTTGAAAAAAGTATTATTGGTTTTTCCATTAATAATTTTAAGTAGGTACCTATCAATTTAATTCAGAGTCATACATTCCCTTAACCATGCATTTTGTACTTCATTTATTTGAATTAAAAAAAAAGGTCAAATTAATCGCTCCGTCCCGGCGCAGGCCGCTAGCGGCCCATTACAATAGAAAATCAATTGTGTCTCACTAGCGGGGATTAAGCGATTAAATTAACTGACAAAATTTCAAACGTGACGGGTATTGTTGTCGAGATACAGAAATAACTACAGCTGATTACGGGGTCAACAAGCCCAAGTAGTGTCCAGTCACTAGAAAACGTGAATCTAGAAAAAAAAAATCTTAACACGTGTCACCTATCTTGTTGTGAGTTTCGCTAGTTAGCAACATACCCGTGAGCGATTTTTATCGCCCGTTCCGAAAATTCAAGCGTGTTTTTTTGACTCGCTGGCATGCACTGTGTTGGATTGTCTATGCTCAACTCGACGCACGCGCGACGCCGCACAGTGGAACGAATGTATGGGAGCGGTTGGACGTAGACATGTCCGAAAAAAAAGAGTAAAATTATGCCAAACTAATGATGCCATCTTATTCGATTACTTAATGCCTTCATAACTTGTGGTGATGAATTTCTTCATAACTCCCATATTTCGGGAGTAATTTGAGAAAATGTGAAATTTTACTATGAAAATGAGTGTATCGAGCTCTCTCCCTCCTGATTCCGGGCTTGTTTCAAGTAGCGGTCTCTAATATCGTAATGCTATTACTAAGAGCTATATTTAATACTAAGACACATAGTGCGCCAAATGTGCACTTTCTGGGATAAAAGGAAATGAAAATTTAAAAAAAAAAAACGTTTTTTCCCCATTTGTATTTACTTTAAACCGCAGACAGACTTATTAAGAGGTCTATAAATATATTATATATATACAGAAATATATATTAACAAAAATATTCACAAGAACTGATGAGAGTATGACTTTTAAGTAAGTTGATAATAAATTACCTAGTTTCATTAAAAGTACAATAAATAATTAAGATGTAAGCTCTAATTTACTAAGTTACACATTTTAAAACAATAACATCATTTAATTATCTTCGTCATCATCATCATCATCAATTAATTCAAATTCAGAATCGATGTCCGCTAAATCATTTATGTTAACAAATTCGATATCACTTTTCTCAGAATCCGTAAGCTCATAAAATTCCTTAAAAGAAGATTTTTTTACAAACTTATTTCCTTTTGGACGGATACTTGTAACAAGTGGATCAGAAGACAGTAAAAGATTGTGCATAATATCTTCATTGCATGAGATACTGCTATGCTTTCGAGAATGCCCCTCTCTATATTTTCTAAAATCTTTATTTCTAGCCTCAGATGCCTCTTCGGATAGAAAACCAATGGGCACAATTGACATGTTCTGAACTATGTCTGGCCCATGCATTAAAATTTTATGAAGTGAAGAAGGCATATAATACCATGGGTATAACTCCACGTAAAGCTTAGCAGTATCAAAGCAGAACTCTCGGAATTTAGTTACGTTGATCTTCTCTCCTGATGAAATACACTGCAAGATCACACAGATTTTTCTTAAAAGCATAGCACAGAAGGTTCCATATTTTCATTCTGTAATTCCGGCCATTGAATTGCAGCCTGTAGCCAAATCTCATGTTTCTTCCGAAACTTATCTGTGCTTCTTCCAGACTGTGTCCATTTTGCATAAATGCGGTAGCAAAATCGACGACACCAGTCTTTTAAACTTGTTTCAGCACTTTCACATAACTGAACACAACTGTTATCTTTTAAAACACTGAACAAATAGTTAAAGTCGCGTAAATCTTTATGTGCGCGTGCGCATAAAGCAACGTGAATATCAAGATTTGTATTAAAATTTGGAAAATACATTGCGAGATTAGCTTGGATACAACGAGGTGTAAATCAACACTGATTTTAAAGTTACTAATAGTGACCTATTTATATAAAATCCAGGTATCCCAGGTATCCTTTGTTAAATATTGCAAGGTAATTAGTTATTGTGATAATTAGTAAATGATGCATGCTAAATTAGTGTATTAAGAGCCATTTAGTAATTAAATAATAGCAATGTTCTTATCAGTAATCATTAGTGCATCAGTTTTATATGTAAACCTTAAGTCCCTAATTATATATCCTAATTAGCTTATATCTTCTCTAATTGGCTGCTCAGAAATGTTATTGTAATAAGGTAAACCTTTAGAAAAACGGTTTTAATCAACAAAATAAACAAAAAATAAAAAAATTGTGTTATAAAATAAACATCACTCTTTATCCCAGAAAGTGCACATTTGGCGCACTATGTGTCTTAGTATTAAATATAGCTCTTAGTATAAGCATTATGATATTAGAGACCGCTACTTGAAACAAGCCCGGAATCAGGAGGGAGAGAGCTCGATACACTCATTTTCATAGTAAAATTTCACATTTTCTCAAATTACTCCCGAAATATGGGAGTTATGAAGAAATTCATCACCACAAGTTATGAAGGGATTAAGTAATCGAATAAGATGGCATCATTAGTTTGGCATAATTTTACTCTTTTTTTTCGGACATGTCTACGTCCAACCGCTCCCATACATTCGTTCCACTGTGCGCCGTGAGTTGAAAATCTAGTGCGCGATAAAAATCGCCCCTGCTTACCGGAGCTTCTCTTGTATAAATTACTCAATCATAATTATAGTGTATAAATCCCTTTTATAGAGACCTAGTCGAGTTAAACATTTAATATTAATATCCATCCATATGTTGGTGATTGTGCAGTAAATATTATATATAAATCAGTTTCGTTACATTTCTATGAAATACAATAAAGTTATTAAAACTTTTTGATGTTGTTTCTTATACCCGTTTATTATAATGTATTACAACGTTTGGGTTTTGAGAAAAAGAGGCTGTTTCGAACCCAAAATATAAAGTTACAAAATATCTGTACTTATAGTAGTAGGAAGTGTATTTTACTGTCCCATATGGCACGCCATTATAAAAAAATAAAATCGGTCTGCCATAAAATTCCTTGTAGTGCACAAACATATGTATAGTAACTAAAATGGACTCACTGGGGGCCATGGACTTATTATATTACCTTTGGTAATATATGTATGTATTATAATAAGTCCATGCTGGGGGCATCTTCGCAGACTGAGAGTTTCGACAGACTAATTATAATTATTTTTATTCTAACAAATAGCCATTCAGCGTGGAAATTGAAAATAAATATTTAAGATTTCATTACAATTAGAAATCTTTAGAATTCGTGAATTTGACACACATTTTCGATAGTTCTGACGACGAATAATCGTATTTTTTAAATATTTTTCTTGTTAATCTAACAAGATATGATATCATGTTACGTTTTTCTTTATAATTATATATATAATAAAAATATTGATTTTTAAACTTTCTTTTATTTTAGCTCTTTTTTTTTTTCAAAAAATTTAGCCCTATTTTAGCTCTTTTTCGAAGGTGATCTAGATCTCTTTAAAAAATTGAGTTGGCAACACTGAACATTACTTACTCCATGGTGTACTTAGCTCGTATTCAGAGCGGTAAAAACTAATAATGAACTTGTTATTGTTTTATGTACTTATTTAGATAAGAGTAGTATGTTTAGTGACTACGACTGAAGACTGAAGGACATGTATCCATGGTCATGAATAAAGTTTAAAAAAAAAAGAAACTTACTCTATGGCGTCAGTGTGATTTGGTGTGATTGTTGTGTTCAAATTTCTCTCGAAATATTTGTTATTATGGTTGTTTCCTGCGTCAAAATAGACACAATAATATTGTGTGATAATATCAGTGCCAGTGTCTCGTCAGAATATAAAAAGGAATCAAGTTGGGTAAGTAAATTAGTACCTAATAAGTATCTGTAATAATATTCCGCAACCGGTATGGTTCGAAGAATGCTAGTTGAAAATGTTTGTATTTTTTTTTTGGTCTAATTACGTTGATTTGATTTCTTCTATGATTCCTTCAAACCATGGTCAGTGGGTCGTCCATCGAACAATTATTACCTATATAAATGATTATTCTGTCCATTGACTACAAAAAAAAAATTACAATCTAACTTCAAAAAGAAAACCTAAGACGACCCACTGACCCAACAATTTCTTTCAGGAAAATTGACTGTCCCGAAAAATAAGCATATACGGTCAGTGGGTCGTCTTAGGGGCTCCGACTCCGACTCCAACTCCTAAAACTCCGCCCCTAAGATGACCCATTGACTGGCGGGCTCGTGGTACCCGAGGTCGTGCTCATGGCACCGGAGGTGAAGGTCATAATCGTGGCACCCGGGGTGGTGGTCATGGCTCCCGAGGTGTTGGTCTTGTGTGGCCGTGCATGCGGAACTAGCTTGCTTGGTGTGGAATACATAACACGTTGCCTGTCCGTGCATTATATATAATGCATTTGTGGCTGCTGCTGTGACGTCCGTGCTTTATTTATAATGCACGAGCCTATTTTTTTGAATGAAGTTTTGTAGACTGGACGTAAGAGCTACGTCTTTAATATTTCGCAGACATATGAGTAGTGAATTGGGAATAATAAAACACGAATGTCCCGCGAATTTTTTTTTATTGGTTGGTAACATGAACTGCACATGCATTAAAAATAATGCAATGCTGAAATTCAGTAAATTCAGAAGTTTTATTGAAAATCATTTGTATATGTTTCGTAAATATATAAAATGAATCAGATTGGCCGAAAAAAAAATTGGACGTCACGACAACCTTATCCAAAATACTCTGGACAGGCAACGTGTTAATATATAATTTATTAATGTCTGCCATAAAGGAATATTCAAAATTTTTGTTACTTTTTAATCCTGATATTGTGGACGTTCATCCCTCTATGTATGTATACTATTCAAAATTTGTCTCGACAACCAGGGAGTGGTTGTTAAGTATTATTATTTTGTTTTAGATCTACGTTATTAGCTGACAGATTTAAAATGGTGCGGGATATGAAGATCATTGACAGAAAAAACTTAAATATTCTGTCAGCGGATCAGAAATCCCGGGTACTTGCGCTACTGGAGCTGAAGCAAATTACTAGATGTTTACTGCCTGATGCTCCACAAAGAAAGCAAAAAAGGTAGTTTTTTTTTTTTTTTAAATTAAGTATCTTGTGGCAAATGAACTTGTTCTGCCTTACTTTCAAATATTTTACAGCAAAGTGGCTCCAACTCGAATGCCTTGTCTCCTTATAGCTATGGGACACCAATAATTCCACCTCCAAGGATATTAAGACCTTGGGCCCCATACCATTTTTATTATATTTTCAAATTCAAATGTGGACCCCTCTGCTTCCAACTTTTATTTAATTTAAAATGGGCTTGTTGTTAGCTTTTCAGTTTTTTTTATTAACTTAAGTTTTTTTTACCACAGTCGGGTTTTTTAGTATTTTTAAATTACTTTTTTTTACTTAAATTTTATTTTTCAGTAAAAAAATTACTTGCTCATGTTACATTGTGTGCTCTTTTTAGGTTCGATAAACCCCAGCTACAGATATTTTGGCGGACCAGCACATGCGTGCGACCTGGACATCGTTAACCCCACTGCAGATGTTGAGAAATTGGAAACGGTGGAAACTGTGATGGCAAAAACGTCTCGCACGAAGTAGGTACCTATGAGTTTAATGACGTAGATAAATTAATAGTCGATGTTGGTATTTTATGACAATGTTATTTTTACAGAAGGCGTATATTGCTATTTTCGCCATCAACTGGAATTCCAGCTGTTTATGAAATAGCAACAAACGCTGTTGTGAATGCTGATGTCCCACTACAAGGATTTACACCTAGTGAGTTAATCAAATAAGTAAAAGTACGAATGAAAGCTTGAAATAATATATTTTAAGTCCGCATGAAATCGTATCCTAAAAGTTTTTTTTTTTTCTAATATAAAAGTAGCCTAAGTTACTCCTTGTTATATCAGCTATCTGCCAGTGAAAGTCCCGTCAAAATTGGTCCAGCCGTTTCAGAGATTAGCCGGAGCAAACAGACAGACAGACAGACAAAAATGGTAAAAAATGTTATTTTGGTATACGTACCGTGTATAAATCCATATGCATTTAGTAAACAGCGGTTATTAATTTTAATATTACAAACAGACATTCCAATTTTATTTATTTGGACAGATGTATAGATTTAACCAATGCCAATAACTTCTTAACACGTTCCCTGTACGTGCACCACATGTGGGTCACTGTGAGGTCACTCTGACACTTGCGTGCACCACATTTGGGTCACGACTCCATACAAATTTGAAGCCTTTTTATAGTTTACACGTGTGATTTATTTTAATTTTTTTGCATACACGTGTGAACAATAAACTATAAAAAAAGAACGTGTTTGCACGTGAGGGGCTCCTCTCACATTTAGTAGCTGCACTGTTAACGTGTTAATTTATCGTCTAGTACCAGGCAATCGGTGTCTTAGGTTTCGCCAGCTGGACCCACATCCTCAGTCACGAATATTTAGTATATGGTTTTATTTTAGTATTCGATGATACTGAGGACCAAATTGCTGATTGGGAGCGAAATGTCGGAGTAAATTCTGGCAGCGACGTGGATGAAGATCTGCTGGATGCCGATGACATAGACATTCGCACTGGAAGAGCGCAGACAAAGGAGTAGGCTCATTGAGACGTACAAGACACTTACAGGACACTACGAAGTGCCCAGCCTTCAAGATCTTTACACACTGAATGCGAACACACATTTGCGCGGCCATTCCCTAAGGCTATGGGAAAATTCGTCAAAAAAAAGCCCGTGAAGCAATTTTTGTCTAACCGAGTTTTAAAAGTGTAGCGGTATCTACAACGCCACATGCGAACAACGCATCATACTGACGTCACGCAAATCCTGCATCTCGCAAGCAGAGTTTACCTTACCGCGCAACTAGCATAGATACAACAGCCCGACATGAATCATTGGGCAGTTGTCCGCCAAACACAACGCCCGTCTGGTCGGAGGATCCTCCCTTTTCTATAGAGTATGAGTGAACTTTACACCCTGTTCCTCATACCTCTATACAACCATTTTTGGTTAATAAAAGACGTGTCATAAACATTTTTATTACACTCTTACTTACTTATAAAGTCATTTATTCAAATTAGGCTGAGAGTCAGCACTTTTTAAACGTCAAAATTACATAAGACAGTCCCCCAAAACGCCCGCTCTTCGCCGTTTCATAGTGCTTTCGTTGGGATGAAGAAGTGGCGCAACAAAGTCCCCAGCATCACAGCTGTTAAGTTGTAATACAAAAGACTAATCTATTTACGAGGCTTCGTCATGAAGAGGCTCTAAGTTATAAAACAAACACTATTATCTTGGTACCGCGTTATTCGCGACCACAAAAGACTCTAAATTAATAAAAACCGGCCAAGTGCGAGTCGGACTCGCGCACCGAGGGTTCCGTATAAAAATTTAAGGTTTTCGTAATTTTTCCTTTATTTGTGCTATAAAAGATTGCTTCATGCCAAATTTCAAGATTCTAGGTCGACTGGAAGTACCCTTTAGGTTTTGATTCCCTTGCGAGTAGTTGCGAGTTTGAAAATATGCGGCTTAAATTGCCGTTTCTTTTGATTGCGTTGACATAGAAGTTTGATTTTGTTACAGCTTAAAGGTATTATAGACCTGAGTATTTGATATTAATTTCAATTTAATACCTCTACGCGTTCATGAGAAAAGAAATAGTAACTTTAAAATTTTCAAAAATATTTATTATTATATTATGTAACTAAAAATGTACGGTTTTCGCAATTTTTCCTTTATCTGTACTATAAGATGTTACTTCGTACCAAATTTCAAGATTCTAAGTTCACGGGAAGTACCCTGTAGGTTTTGATTCCCGTGCGAGTTTCGAAAATTTGCGGAAATTTGCGGCATAAACGGCTGTATCTTTTGATTGCGTTGGCTTAGAAGTTTGATCTTTTCACAGCTTCAAGGGACAGTAGACCTGAGTAATTGATATAAATTTCAGCTTCATACCTCCACGCGTTCCTGAGAAAAAGGGTCTTGACAGACGGACGGACGGACAGACGGACAACAAAGTGATCCTATAAGGGTTCCGTTTTTTCCTTTTGAGGTACGGAACCCTAAAAACGAATCTATTTCAACTGACGAGCCTTCGTGTTGAACACAATAGTACAATGGTTCTTATTTTAACTCAAAGTACGTGACTCTAATGACTCCTAAGTCAATAGCAAGCCCTACTTGGTTACGCATTATTCGCGGCCACAAACGATTCTAAGTTATTTCAAAGCTGTAATAAAAAAATAGATAACGCTTCGTCGCGAACAGGCTTTGGTCTGAAACCTTTCCAGGATGTCAATGTTGCTTATCGTCTGCATACGTGGCGATTAAGGTATTGTCATTTGTAGGTATGTCAGCAGTGAGGATGAGGTACAGCACAGGCCCCAAAATGCTCCCCTGATGTACACCAGACCTGATTTCGTGCAGGTCTGATGTGACATCATTAAGTTTGACTTCGAAACATCGTTTGTCTAGTTAGCTTTCTAGTATACAGGGTGTTACGGAAAGGGTATATCAATACAAACGGGTTGAAGAGTGTATCAGGTCTAGAATCTCTGTACAAAATTTCAGCTTAAAAGCATTAACTTTGAAAATGCTTAATATTTTTTATTTGTCGTACAATGACATAACTATCTCGAGTGCTTCTCTCTTAGTTGGAATTTCCTTCTCTAATACGCCTTTTGGTAGGCGCGCGAGTGTCAAGTTGAATCCCAGTGCATCGTCACTCGGTTTCCAAATAAGGCCGAGTATCTTCTCCGTGTTTTCTTTATTCCCGATGTTCACGACTTCAGTCTGGATCTGTGACGGGTCGATATTTTCTATGACTTTAGGGTTATTGGATACCCACTTTCTAAGTAGAAATTTCGCCCGTAAATGTACATACATTTACGGGCGAAATTTTCACGGCATCGCAATAACAGTCAAGAACATTCTTGACTGTTGTTGCGATGCACGTTGCTTCTTCTACTGTTGTGTAGCTATCGAGTCATCCATATAATGGTTATCAACGATGGCTTTTACTGCTTCTGGATGCTGATTTATATATTTCTTCGCGTTCCAGCCCTTCGCGAATATGGCTGTTCACGGTGAACTTGCCGCGCCGAATATAATTGAAGTCATACGGTATTCTTCAGGCGCGCCTTCTCGTCTATCGCCTCTCCATAGGTATCGGAGTGCGTCTCTATCTTATCGCATACGTACCGGTTTCCTGATTCTGAATTCAGATTCGGAGAACCGAATGCAAGCACTTCATACAAAATCTTCTCTTTCGTTCTTATATTTTCAGTTCGGAAATAATTCCTGACGTTCGTTTCGGAATGAACCCAGAGCGTTCTGAACTAAGTACGCAAAAAAACCGAATGACGTCATCCCGAACGCAGCGCTCGCATACATTTTGTTGTACTATCCGCCGCACACGCACGAAAATTTTCAGTCAGTCTTCGCACTCCTCGCCAAGGCGCTGTGCCGCGTGGATGTGAGGTAGCATAATATTTTTTGGCGATCTTTGTTTTATTAAGAATGTGTGAGCCCGAAAATCTTAATTTTAAACTTTTCTTCCGTATCTAAACATAACCTCATATAAGTATGTATTTTGCTTTTTTATTTTCTCTCGTACGCCATTATGAAGCTCACCAAAGGATTTCATTGACATCCTGTATTTAAAGAATTCTTCTGGGTGTGTTCGTAATTTTGCTCTTTTCAAATAGAATTGACTCTCTTTTATTCTCTGAATATTTAATGGGTGTACCCATTAGCGACGTTTCCTCTTCTTCTTGTTTAGCGCTAGTAAAAGTGCTATAGCAATCAATTCGTACTACTACTGGCAGTATAAATTCCGAATACAAAAAAAACGAGCGTCTGCGCTAGTCTCTCGGAATTCAGAATCTAAATTCCTGATTCGGAAGTTTCGCTACTATCCGTTTCCGGTTTTTTGTAAATCTCACCAGCAGTGATCTTGATCTTACTTCTGTCTTCCGCTGTATCCATCCAAAAATTGATTTCCTTGTCAAAGTACTTCATGTCCTGTTTTAAATTGTCGTTCCATGTGTAAATAGGCCGGCCGACCTTCTTGGATTTGGCCTTGTACTGCATTGCTGCATGCAGCAGGTGTGGTTTGCGGCGCCTGTAGACATGTGCGAGGTAGCACATCCTGTGGTTCTTGATGCGTTTGGTTACTGTTTTTCCGTCTAAGATTTCATGCATTTTCTTTTGTCTTGGTTTATTCCTGGAGTGGTTAATCAAGTCTCTCATGATAACTCGCTCATATCTTCCGAGTCTTGACCTGTTGGCTTTGGTAAGTGCCGATACTTTCAAACCATCTATCATGCACGGTACGATCACCATTCGATACATGAGTCTGGCTAATTTCCAGTCCATATTTGAATTATTCATGAATGGTAGTAACGATTTGGCGTTTTTCATGGCCTGATCGCAACGTTTTTTTTATAGTCCTTTTCTACTTGTCAATGTTATGTATGTACCTAGGTATTTAATTTCATCACATGTTGATATATTTATGCCATTAAGGGTCACGTGTGTCGTTATCTGTGTAGCCTAGGGGGTCCCTGATTAGTGTTTTTGATTTTGTTTCGTTAATTTGGAGGCATACACTATCTAGTAGGGGTTTAATATGGTATAGGATACCTTCTAACCTTTTAAGTCATCTGTAATGATGATAAGGTCGTTCGCAAATGATAGTACCAGGGGGAGTGAGATTTCATGATCCTGGTCAAGTTTTATTAGTTGGGTTTCCTCGCCAAGAGTTCTAAGGACTTCGTCGATGACCAGTGTAAACAGGCGAGGGAGGGGACAGGGCAACCTTGTTTGACTCCTTTTCCTTTAATAATCCAACTGCTTTGCTGGCCACACCATTTGATGCATGGTACGTTCATTCATGCATACCTTGATTATCCTGTTGGTTAGCGATTTGTTGGTTCGTTGTAATAAGATATCTCTTAGTGCATTGAGGTCGACTTTGTCAAAGGCCTTTTCTATGTCGAGGGCGAGTACATAAATTCTTTTACCTGCACGCCATTCTTCGTCTAAGACCCTTTTAAGCATAAATATATGGTCGTCTGTTGATCTATTGTTTAGAAAAGCCGCTTGGTAGTTGCCTAATTCCGTTATTATCTCATCTAGTTTTTTAAGTACGTAGGAGGCGTAAATTCTGTAACCCGTTTTGCAAACGGATACGCGGCGATATTCATTCACATCTTTAGGGTTATTGTTTTTCGGAATTGGTACTTGTAAGTACTGTCTCCAGCCACGTGGCTGGTGTTTCGTTCAGTGTCCAAGCTTTGTTCATGTGTTTGGTGACGGCTTCTTGTATTATTTGGGGCATTGCTTTGTAAAGCTCGATTACCACTTGGTAAGTTCCGGGAGCAGTCTCGTTCCGCATTTTATTAATGATTCCCATTACATCATCAGCAGGGGGGCCCATCATACTGTACTTCGGTTATGGGCTTTTTTATATTAACTGTTGGTATAAGATGGCCCTCCGATTTTTTAAATATTTGCTCCCATTTGGTCATCGGTATATAAGTAGATCTTTTTCGACGTTTTGTTTGAAGTTTGTTTCTACTGTAAAAAAAGTATAGCATCTGCATGCGTTTTGCAGGGTGGTTTTTCCTCAGTCCATTGAGGCAGGCCCTGCACGCTTTTTGCTCTTCCTGATATTTAACCTTTTGAAGTGTTGCCCGACGTTCTTTTACTAGGTTGTGCCTATTTGAATTATCTGGTTGCCTACTTTGTAAGAATTTAGCATTTTGTAGATTAGCAAGAGCTAGTCGATGGTCTCAAAAGAGAACTGGCTGAAGAATCAGAGTTTCCTGGGCAGCCGCTTTTAATATTTCCTTTATGGTATTCCGGGGTATTTCGAAGTTTTTTTATTATGCAATCTTGGTATTTTGTTTTCGTGAATTTTTTATTGAGGGCGGCATAATAGCACTGCTTATAGTTGAAATCCTTGGCCGTAATTGTCGTTTCCTTCGCGGCTTGCTGTTGTCTTTGCGTATTATTGTGTTTGTTTTCTTTTTTGTTTGAAATTCGGTTTATTCTTAGCAGACCCCAGATTATTTTATGGTCGGATGTGCCCCTAGCGGCCCATTCGCCTTTAATAAGTTCGAAGAGTTTTTTTGTTGCATGTGGCGTTATAATGTGATCCAATTGAGATTTCTGAGTGCCCTTTGACCATGTTATCCTGCATGACGATCTCGCTTTTGTCGTTTCTATTTGAAGATTTTCTCTGTTGGCTATATTCATTAACATTTCCCCATTGTAGTTAGAAAGGTCATGGTGTAGGTTTTGTTGGATTAGCCCTTTGCGTTGGAAACTTTGTGTATCATGTCGACCAATATGAGCGTTAAAGTCGCCAAGAATTATTACATTTCCTTGGTTTTTGTCTGATCAAGTTTAATAAGCCTGTGCAGGATCTGTTTGCTATAGATGTACAACTGTTGATGTGAGAATTGATTATATACAGATGAGCAGGCTTGTCATTTCCCCTGTCAACCTTGAGAGTAGCTGACATTGCGTCTGTATCCTTTTTTCTGTTAACTAATTCAATTTGGGCATCTTTTCTGATTAGAATTGCAAGTCCCCGGTGTGCTTTACCTGCGGTTCCATAGAGGTGTTATTCGTAGTGTG
Source organism: Amphipoea oculea (assembly GCA_945859645.1). Lineage (NCBI taxonomy): Eukaryota > Metazoa > Arthropoda > Insecta > Lepidoptera > Noctuidae > Amphipoea > Amphipoea oculea. The sequence goes on along the minus strand of OX243891.1, from coordinate 8,230,201 downwards.
TAGAGTTGTATGCTCCTGAATGATTCTTGTATGCAAGTTACATGAATGCCTCTAATTGAGAGTTCAGCGTCTATTTTATCTATTTTGGCCGGTTTTGAGGCCCCACGGACGTTCAAAGTTGCAATAAGCAAGTTTGGGCAAGTATATTTTATTGCGGTAGGCGGCTGATTTCTAAGTATTGTGAACCCAGTGACATCTGCGACTACGTCTGTTAGCTGTGTATACATTGATGCTTGTTGTTCATATTGTGTTAATAAGCTAGCTATTTGGGGGCTGTTCGTTTGTGACTGGGGCTTCGTGAGTTGACCTTGCTTTTCACGTGTGGTGTACTGGTTAACTACAGGCTTGTTATGTTGTGTTGTTTGGACTTTGTTTGGTTCTTGCATTAGATCTATCGGGTTGCTGTTGTAATGTTCGTCGTCGGTCATGACCCAGCTATCATAGTGCTGGTCCTTGTAGAAGATGTGTATGTTGCCGGGTACTGGTTCAGTGGTTCGCCGGTAGGTGGTGTCTTGTATCTGCGTGCACGTATAAATTTACAAGATAGAATTTGGACGCGGCGATTAGAATGTCCTCTCCTCCCCAGAACGTCTTGATAAACAGCATGGTTATGTATTTTGTTATCCTTTGTTCCTTTGATAGATTGCTGTTATGGAGAAATTCTTGAATATTATTTAGAAGTGCTAGGTGAATTCTGTTGTCACCTCGATGCTCCAAAACATAATTATGAAGCGAGGTCTTGACGGACAGACACGTGATTAAAAGTTAAACCCATAACATTATTTTATTTGATGGGCTATAGGCCTAAACAAGCAGTTCCCGTCTTTTGACATAGGCACAATAACCATTTTAAAAACCTTTTGTTTTTATGGTATTTCAAGACCTCGGCACATATGTTGGGTTTGGGAACCAATATAGCTGACAGGCGAGCGTACCGCCTGATATAGCTGGTTTATTTTACTACTAACAAAAGGTTTGGACAAAATAATATTTCAATAGGTATAAAATAATCAAACTGTAATTGATAGTGCGTCGTCCACAACCATCAACTATAGTAAAAGCACAGGAAAGTTTATATGTGCAAGGCTGGTAATGAATTGCCGACATATTCGTAAAAAACTCGAGAAGTCATCCATCCTTTTGGAGACTTTCCAATGCACCAATCTTCAGGAAAATTTCTAGTGATTTCGGCTGGCATTCTTTTATTAAATAGCTAATACAAGCTTTAACTTTACTGATGCAGAAAATGTGCCTAAGGGCGCATTCCATCAAACTTTTATACCGAGAATAAGTTTTATCCTGAGAATAAATTTTGAATTTTTGACAGTTTTTCCATAGAACTATCAGATGTCAATTTTATTCCACAAATAAAAGATATCTGACTTTGATAAAATCAGCCGTTTCCTTTTCCTTGTCTCTAATTTCAAAGAAATTGGTCATTCTCTTAGGACCCAATACCAATTCTGAATCTGGAGAAATATGGAAACCATTCTCTTCGCAATTTAAAATTCTGTCAGGATCATCAAGGATGTCCTGGGCATCTTGCGATATTATGAGGAATTCCCTCAATTCCAAATGCCACTTTCTCAATCCTTCTTCGGTTACGCGGCTACGCGCAGTTTATGGATTCAGCGTCTCGTTTAGCTGTGTCTGGATTCCTTTTATGGATTCAGGGTCTCGTTTAGCTGTGTCTGGATTCCTTTTATGGATTCAGCGTCTCGTTTAGCTGTGTCTGGATTCCTTTTATGGATTCAGCGTCTCGTTTAGCTGTGTCTGGATTCCTTTTATGGATTCAGCGTCTCGTTTAGCTGTGTGATGGATTCCTTTTATGGATTCAGCGTCTCGTTTAGCTGTGTCTGGATTCCTTTTATGGATTCAGCGTCTCGTTTAGCTGTGTCTGGATTCATTTTATGGATTCAGGGTCTCGTTTAGCTGTGTCTGTATTCCTTTTATGGATTCAGCATCTCGTTTAGCTGTGTCTGGATTCCTTTTATGGATTCAGGGTCTCGTTTAGCTGTGTCTGGATTCCTTTTCTGGATTCAGGGTCTCGTTTAGCTGTGTCTGGATTCCTTTTATGGATTCAGGGTCTCGTTTAGCTGTGTCTGGATTCTTTTTTAGAAATCCACTAAACCTCTTTTGGCCTGGAGGCTTACCTTTAAAAGAGTTCGGACGATTGGTCGCTTTTTTATGATATTTTGCACCGCATCTAGTAACTGTTCTTTTTTTTAGAGGGATTCCCTTTTTTGCGGAAGCGTTAATCCATTTGCAAAGAAGTTTTTCTTCTTGAGGCGTTTGTCGTTGGGGGGCCGATTTTTCTTTGTAATGGGTACCTCTTTATTAGTTTATGTATAATTGTTGAATGGGGAATATTAAATTTCCGACTGGTTTCCCATAGTTTTTCCAGTCACTTGAATTTCTTCAATTGCTTTATAAACATCGTCTTGGTTATACTTGAAGAATGTTTTCTTGGGTGGCATTTCGTGGCTAAAACAAAGTAAACATTATTTGAAGTTATGTACCTATACTAAAATAAAACCTTTCATAGAAAAGGTAAACATGAAAGTTTCAGCCTATACACCCTGTATATATATTTTTTTTTTTGTTAGCCTATTTGTGTCCCATTGCTGGGCAAAGGCCTCCCCTTTTTTCTTCCAAACCTCCCTGTCTTGTGCGATCTCTGGCCATGTTGGCCCTGCGAATGATATTAGATCGTCACGCCACCTTCGTCTTGGTCTACCTCGACGGCGATGTCCTGCCTCAGGCGTCCAGTGAGTGACGATCTTTGCCCATCTCTCCGCGTGCATTCGTGAGACGTGTCCGGCCCATTCCCACTTCAGCCTGGCTGTTTTTTCTCCAACATCCGCTACTTGAGTTATGGAGCGCAGCGTGGTGTTTCTAACTCGGTCTGTACGCTTAACACCTAACATGCTGCGCTCCATTGCCCGTTGGCAAATCTTGAGTTTGGACTTCTGTTGTTCAGTAGGTAAGTGACCAACTTTGTGCACCGTAGGTTAGGTCGGGCAGGATGCACATGTCGATGAGTTTCCTTTTTAAAGATATAGGAAGACTACCTTTCATGTGTTCTTTAAGGGCCCAGTAGGTCTTCTAAGCAAGAAAATTCTCTATTTTAAGAAATATTTATTAATGTAATTAAATACCTATGTAAATAGATGAATAAACGAAGTGTAATAAGAAAATAAAAATTGTAATAAGTACTTCTTTAGAAAGGGTATTTTAGGGGTAGGGGGTTTTTTTTTAGGGGGTTTTCTTTTTTTTTTTTAGGGGTTTTTTTTGTATTATTATTATTATTTAATGAAGTGTTGTGTAATTAATATTATATTATCTTTTAAAACAAATGCAAGTAATATTTTTTGTTAATAGTTTATGTGTGTTCAAAACCTTATATCTAATACCTACAGTGTTATTTTTCTGCCAAGATTTTTACAAATATGTTGAAGCATTCAATAAGCTTACAACAGGTACCAATATTTTTAATGTAGGTAGGTACATACATAATCAGATTTATGTAGAAAAAAAAAATAGGGCGTAAAACTTCCTTGCGTCTAAAATTTTTTTGTAAACTTGGTATGCTTGTAAATAATAAATATTGTACCTACTATGTGGTTTTATTTATTTTTTATGTTAACAATGTGCAATGTGACATCTATACTAATATTATAAAGAGGTAAAATTTGTTTGTAAGTTTGTATGTATGTAGGGGGTAATCTCTGGAACTACCAGTCGGATTTGAAAAAATCTTGCATTTGATTGCCCAATTCTTGAGGAAGGCTATAGGCTATTTAACATCACGCTATGAGTCTATGACTCTTAGGAGCCGAGCTAAAAGAAAAAAAAGTCAAAAAGAACGTTAAGAGGCTTACTAGAGCTAAGTGTCCTTGAAAAACGCATGCACACATATGCAAAATCGACGCAAACGCCATCTAACGACGACGCCCATCACAATTATGACATAAAGCATACATGAGATTTAGAAGTAACGGTTTTGTGAGATTACGCCCTAGTATTCTAATAGATGGCGCGGAAACGATGTGCAAATAAGTTAAAGATCTAACAAACAAATTATGTAGTTATGTGTGACAACATAATAAATTTTATTCGTTTTGAGTGTGACTTGAAAAACTTAAGGATGTGGGTGATTTTGAAATAAAACTGATTCAATGAAATTTAAAACATTTTTAACCGACTTCAAAAAAGGAGGTTGTGTATTCGACCCGTATGTATGTATGTAATGTATGTATGTGTGTATGTTTGTGTATATATTTGTAGATTTTCTAAAAAACTGATGAACCAATTTTGATCATTCTTTCACTAATGTGATCTACATACTTCCAGGAAGGTTTTAGTATATTCATTAGGTAGTTATTCTATATTCATTAGGTAACTATTCTTATGTAGTATGTCCGAAGTTAATATGCATAAATGTACTGCATCTCCGGCATTTCTATGCGAATTTTGATGATTCTTCAATGCACTAGTGTTAATTGAATTTTTGTGGGGTAGGTACAATTAGAAAGAAAAAAAAAACAACCGACTTCAAAAAAAGCACTACAGCGTGATAAATAACTATAATTTTGGAAGTCGGTGTCAAAAAACGAAAATGCGAAACCAGCGACACCGACTTCCGAAATAAAAGTTATCACTTTGCAGTGTTTTTTTCTAAAACTATGAATTTTGGAAACATCTAAGAAAGTGCAGTCATTACGCTTAAGGTACGTATTTTCGACTTCACGTACAACTGTCACAGTGACGTATGTGGACGACGTGTAGATTTGTATTCGAGAGTCCCCGGGTTCGATTCCTAAGGTTACGAAATCGAATTTTCTATTTAAATGTCATTTTGAATTTTTAAATATATCTATTAAATATTTTTATAAATAACTGAAAAAAGTCTGCAGGAGGAAGAAAGTCGAAAATATTAACACGGAACTTAGGTATTTCTAATGCGCAAGTACCTACACGTTATCTAAGCTATTACAAAAATAAAAAAAATTCTGACCTAATGTTTTTATTAACAGACCGCGACTTATTGATAATGGGCATAATGAAATAGGTAACAGATTCATCTGAAAATTGCGATGAAAATGATCAAAAGCAAGAAATTAGATTTAAAATTGATTTTGTTTATAATAAATAGGAATCATAGTTATATATGAATGTTAGGTAGGTACCTAATCTTTGAGGCCGTTTACACATTATGCCGCAGCTGCAGCGGCACCGCCGCCGTCGCGTCGTCGCTGCATCAGTCACTCTTGGATTTGTATGAACACACGGCGCCGCGGCGGCGCGCCGCAAGGGCTCATACAAATCCAAGAGAAACCAATACAGCGGCATCGCCACAGAATATAATAGTATGGCACCGCGGGCGGCGCACAGTGGTCTGAAAATCGAGCTCCATACTCATAGAAACTTAAAGTTCGGAAATAAAAAAACAAAAATTGTAATGGGTCTAGTATACCTCCCTTTACGTAATATTAACGTATGGATGGTATCAGTCGCTCCACGCGTGAGAAAAAAAAGTTTTTTATTTTTTTTGTATGGGAGAAAACACTTAATGTACATTTTTTTGAAACTGAATGGAACTGATAGGCTGGAGCTCACACGAGCTATTGTACGATACACGGCCATCAAGATGACATACAATTCATGCACTGTTCGGCGCCGCTTTGCACGTAGCAAATTTTTGAAATTTTGAATTTTCGATACGTGATTTTTCAAATCTTTGACGAGGTTAAATGAACTTGCCGATCGATTTACTTATACTATCGTTAGTTTTAGCCTGCTTATGACCTTTGTGATGACAACAATTAAAAATTATATTGATTATATACGTTTTTTTTTATTTCATTCCAAGAACTAACTCATTTAATCACCGTGATTATGGTTGAGTTATAATTATATACCAATGACATGAGCATCAACCAGCTCTAGCAGGGCCAAATGGGCCCTAGTCACAATAAAATTCTATTGTCTGTAATATTAAAGTCTGTAAAACCTAATTAAAGAATAGCGAACGATAATGAGGGTAGTTGTATAAAAATAGGACGTTTGAGCTTACTTTTATCAGTAGCTCTCAGTACTTGTGCGCGCTAACTTATTACGTTATTTTTTTTATTGTGCTGTGATGGAAGGTTGTGATACCAATTTGGACATTGTCATGTTTGTGACAAACAACAATTGTTTTTTACAGCCCAATGTTTTATTTGAAGTTTTTGAGAATACTATTGATTTGTCAGAAAATGAAAAGAGGGTATTGAAACAATTCTGTCAGACTTATGTTTGTTCGTTGAGGAACAAATGGATCTCGTGTAATCGCACGAGACGTACATACATAACAAAGTATGAGACATGGCTGCAAGAGAACATAAAATGGCCTGAGATCATGAAAGGAAAGATGACCCCTTATTTAGTGTCAGTAGAGCAGCAAACCCGTTCCAGTTCTGACTTTGTTTTAAATGAGGGTGCATCAACATCCTACACACCGGAGACGTGCAGTGTTGGAACATCAACATCAGTTGTGAGGCCGAGAAAACCATTTAAAGAGCTAAGCCCGCTACAGAAGAGAAGGAGAGCGGAAGACCTCCTAACGTATAGCACTGAAAGCCTTGCTCATGCAACCGGTTTGAAAGCACATGACAAGAATATAGCAGATATCGTTAAACTAGTCTCGGAGCAAAGAGGCTACAAGGATAAATAAATTGTTAAAGCCCAAGGAAACTGTGCCTATATATTCCGCTGATAAAGCTTTATTTATTTTGACCTCATTGAAGCTTTCGAAGTGGCAGTATATAACATTAAGATCTTGTGCAAAAGAAGAAGGAGTACCACTGTGTCCTTCTTATACTGCCATCCTTGAGGCGAAGAAGGACTGCTGCCCTCCAAAAGTTACCATTGTACATCACGGAAGGAGAGGTAAAAGTAAAGCTAAATTTTGGATAAAACTGTGCAAAGCTTGGAAAATTCCTACGTGTGGAACCTTCGCTGGATGGCAAAGAGTTAACAATTATATGCAAGTATGGCTTTGATGGTGCTTCAGGGCAAAGTTTGTATAAGCAAACTATGGCAGACGAAGACGATTCCAGTATGTTTATGTGTTCTTTTGTGCCTCTGCGCTTAGTTTGTGGCGAAGAAAAGGTATGGGAGAATCCAAAGCCATCTTCCACAATGTTCTGCTGACCAATTTATTTTAAGTTTTCAAACGAAAATAAGTCGAACATCGTGGAAGAACAGGCTCTGATTGAGGCTCAGATTGAAGCAGTATCTAATTATAACTCAACCATAATCACGGTTGTAGAATCCTGTTGATTCCGTACTTATGTTAAACATATCACTTCACTGGCTCACTACCACACCAAGCGCCATCGTATATAGCCTGCTTCACTTTGTCTGTTTCCCGCCATTCCTCGTAACTGACAGATGACATAACATAACTGACAGCAGCTACCCCGCTTGTGTGAATGAGACAGTGTTTACATATCTATTTAATAGATACACTACAACGGTGATTAAATGAGTTAAGTAGTTCTTGGAATGAAATAAAAAAAAAAACGTATAGGTACTTATAATCAACATAATTTTTAATTGTTGTCATCATAAAGGTCATAAGCAGGCTAAAAGTAACGATAGTATAAGTAAATCGATCGGCAAGTTCATTTATTCACGTCAAAGATTTGAAAAATCACATATCGAAAACACAAAATTTCAAAAATTTGCTACGTGCAAAGCAGCGCCCAACGGTGCATGAATTGTATGTCATCTTGATGGCCGTGTATGGTACAATAGCTCGTGTGAGCTCCAGCCTATCAGTTCCATTCAGTTTCAAAAAAATGTACATTAAGTGTTTTCTTTTCTCCCATACAAAAAAAAAAACAAAAAACTTTTTTTTCTCACGCGTGGAGCGACTGATACCATCCATACGTTAATATTACGTAAAGGGAGGTATACTAGACCCATTACAATTTTTGTTTTTTTATTTCCGTACTTTAAGTTTCTATGAGTATGGAGCTCGATTTTCAGACCACTGTGCGGCGCCGTGTGTTCATACAACAAAATCCAAGGGTGACTGATGCAGCGGCGCCGCGGCGGCGGCGATGCCGCTGCAGCTGCAGCACGATGTGTAAACGGCCTCAAGGATTAGGTACTCGAGTCGTACCTAACATTCATACATAATTATTATGATTTCTATTTATTATAAACACAATCAATAAAAATTAAACTCTTGCTTGTGATAATTTTCATCGCAATTTTCGGATGAATCTGTGATTTCTTTATGCACATTATCAATAAGTCGCGGTCTGTTATTGTTACAATGGCTTAGAAAACGTGTAGGTACTTACGCATTAGATTTAGAAGTAACTTCTGTGTTGATATTTTCGACTTTCTTTCTCCTGTGAAAGATAATTACATTGTAGACGTTTTTTTAGTTATTTATAAAAATATATTTAAAAATTCAAAATACATTTAAATAAAATTAAATCGATTTCGTATCACTGGGAATCGAACCCGGGGACCCTCGAACACAAACCTGCGCGTCGTCTACATAAGCCAATGTAACGATTACGTATGTCGTCGAAAAAACTGAGCTTATGCGTAATAAGTGCATTTTCTTAAACTACCAAAATTCATAGTGAAAAAAAATATTCAGTAATAATAAAATGCTCTTACTTTGTTCGGCGTTTGTTTTATATGAACGTTTTGTAGTCCTCCTAAGGGAATGTTTCACTTTATTTCCCATATTTACAAATGATATAATTGATAGCAAATTATTACGCTATTTTAACTTAAAAGTATTTTATATTTACATGAAATAAAAATATTTACAGAAAGAAGATGTGCAAATAGTAATAATAAACAATGAATGTATGTACATATAAATAATGCGGCGAAAAGAGCGACACGCCCGTATAGTATCAGGCCTCGGCCGGCATTATTCCTACACGGGGGTTTACCGTTTACGTACACATGCGCACTTATTATGTTCGGAACTATGAATATGCTATTTACAATAAAACTATTGTTTGAACTAAAAAAATAAAACACTATTATTTTGGTATGTTGCTTGTAGAATGATCTGACAAAAAATCAGAATGATTGTATGTATATTAGTATGGTTTCTATTGTAAAAAGAAAGTTTTTAGAGGTATCTTCATGATTTTTTTCTATCGTGCCAAATTAGTTGTATCATGTTTTCAAAACACTATTTATCTAAAAATTCAAAATACATTTAAATAAAATTTAAAAGAAAGTACGACTTCGTAACCATGGGAATCGAACCCGTGGACTCTTGAATACAAATCTACACGTCGTCCACATGCGCCGGTGTGACAGATGTACGCGGAGTCGAAAATACTTACCTTATGCAAAATGACTGCACTTTCTTAGATGTTACCAAAATTCATAGTTTTATTGCAAAAATAAAAATATTCAGATGCTCATACTTTTTACTTTCGTTCATATTATGTTCGGCTTTTGTTTTATATGAACGTTTTGTAGTCCTCCTAACGGAATGTTTCACTATATTTCCCATTTATTTACAAATTATTACCCTATTTTAACTTTGTTATGTTACGCGGACCACTGCCGGGAGACACAAGTGAAACGCCCGGGAGTTGGGACTCGCCGTACAATAGATGGCGCGCGCCTTGCACCCATACATAACAAACTTAAAAGTATTTTATATTTACACGAAATAAAAATATTTACGGAAAGAAGATATGCAAATAATAATAAACAATGAATTTACAAATAAAACTTAACAAAAACATAACAATCTTGACGGAAATAGTGCGGCGAAAAGAGCGACACGTCCGTATAGCATCAGGCCTCGGCCGGCAGTGTCGCTACGCGGGCGTTCACGCACACATGCGCACTTTTTATGTTCGGAACTATGAATATTCGATTTACAAAAAAACTATTGTTTTAAATAAAAAAATAAAACACTATCATTTTAGTATGTTACTTGTAGAATAATCTGACAAAAAATCAGAATGATTGTATGTATATTAGTATGGTTTTTATTGTAAAAAGAAAGTTTTTTAGAGGTATGTTCATGATTTTTTTCTATCGTACCAAATTAGTTGTATTGTGTTTTCAAAACACTATCTATCTAGCAAATATCCTGAAGAATATCATATATTTTTCTGATTTTGATTACTGTAGGCGATCATATACTTTTATTGTTTCGAAAACTACCGTTTTTTTGCGTTTAGCTCGTGTAAGCCCCTTAAGTGATAGCGCGGGCGGGTGATGCGATACGACGGGGTGGCTCGGGGGAAACAAGAAGTTTTACGCGAACGAAGTCGCGGGCTGAAGCTAGTGCATTATAAACCATAAAACATACAGGTTGTCACTAGTTTTTTGAATTTTTTGTTATAGGTAGCTATTTACTTGAAAGTTCTCTATGTTCATATTTACTTACAACCAATTTTATAAATGAATACAATTTAAACATCCTAAACACGGTTCAAAAGGCCTGTTCATTGGTATTATAAAAAACATCAAGTGTTAACAAAACACTCGGAAAGGAAGTCGATTGTTATGGCGCGTCGCTCACTCTGGTAAGTGGAGGCTGTGGTCGATGTGAGGTCTATTAAAGAGCGGGCGAGGCTCTATTATAGAGTCGAGGCGCGGGCGCACATTCCCATTCATTTAACATGAAAAAGAAATGGCGGTGGAGTCGCGTCGCGGTCGGGCACAGCACCCTCGCCGCCGGCGCCGCCCCTCAACCCCACGCTCAGGCTGAGGCAACCGAACAACATATAAAAATCTGTCTGTCTATATGCACCCTTAGGCGGATGGCTCACACGAGCTAGAGTCAAAGCGGGGGTCAAGGCGCGGGCGCGGACGCACAAGCGGCGCGCCGCATCTACGTTTTCTTAGGAATAAATGTTCTCTCCAGCGCACACGTACTTAAATTTTCCGTCCGGGTTTCAGAACGGAAAATTTAAGCACGTGTGCGCTAGTGAGAACATTTTGTATGAAATGCTTGCATTCAGGTTTCCGAATCAAGAAACCGGACGTTTGCGGCCTGCCTAAAAGGGTGGTCTTAAAAATTTTATGAGAAAATACGAAATCCACGCGGGACGAAGTCGCGGGCGAAGTTCTATTATACTCAGTCAACGATTTAGGTTCTGTCACATATTAGTAATCTGTGGTTCTGTCTGTGATGTCAAACAAAACTATCTTCACGAACATGACGAATATGTCATAATAAGCGAAGAATTTGGTGTTTCTTGGAAAATGTAAAAATACATTATTAATTGCGATTACATAACAACAATCAACAAGGTAATTATCCGAAACATTATCATTTTTAATATGTTATTTAAAACTGATAGAAATTCTTGTGCATTTGACATTAATTACCTGAAAAGTGTTTAACCTCGCCGGCAAATATTTTTCGATTTTCTTGTGATTTTGTTAAGAAAATGGCATCTTTATCTTCAATATTATGAAATTCCAGATGGCATTGTTCATGAAACAAGACTTTACACCTCCTCTACTCTCTAGAAAATGGTTTGCTATCAAATTCAGACCTAATATGGTAAGTTTCTATTTTTAATAAATTCTTCAGTATTTGTAGTCTTTGGAAGGTGGTGTACCAGTCGAATACGTGTGATCCTGATCTATTGCTGAGAAATTCACTTGTAATTTTTTTTTTTTCCTTTGTTCGTTCCATTTGCAATCGGTCGTAAGACCATAAGCGAATATGTTCCATGACGAAATGGCGTTGTGGTGGAGCAGCCAGTGCTGCGCCTCCCACTTATAGAAGGTGGTTCCTCTTCAGCCTTTTCATCACCGCTGTTGGGTTTAACAGTTCAGTAACTAGTGGGTTTGGATGCAAGGTTAGGTGTGTCTTGTGTTGTTCCTTGTACCGCTCGATTTCATAGTTCACTGTTGGCATTTGTAGATAGTCGTGGATTTCGTCATTCCTAGCAAACCAAGGTGCGTTTACTATGGATCTTAGGATACCATTTTGGACTCTTTGTAGGCAGAGTATGTTAGTTTTGCTGGCAACACCCCACAGTTGGATCCCGTAGGTCCATAATGGCTTAAGGACTTGTAAAATAAAACAAGTACTATAGGTAGTGTGACTGAATTTTTATCAGAGAATAGAATTGCCTGAATTGCTCTGGATTGATGGATCTGGCTTCTTGTGGCTAAGTAATAACAGCTGCACGGGTCGATGGATCAGGTTAAGCTACGCTTGCCGAGGTTGGTCCGTGGATGGGTGACTATCTTCACATAGCAAGACCCCCCCGTACCTTGGAAGCATGTTAAGCCGTTGGTCCTGGCAGTCAGGAGCCCGAAAGTCTGACAACCAGTCTTACCAAGGGGTATTGTATTACTTAGTAACTGGATTGTGGAGGTCAAATAGGCAGTCGCTCCATGTAAAATACTGGTATTCAGCTGCATCCGGTTAGACTGCAAGCCGATCCCAACATAGTTGGGAAAAGGCTCGGCAGATGATGATGATTGTGTCATTCTTTAGAGGGGACCATGGCTAAATAATAACAGCCGCACAGGACGATCGATCAGGTTAAGCTACAACACTAAGGATTTCGATGAAATTTGGCACACAGATAGTTTTAACCAGGATTAACACATAGGATACTTTTTATCCTGATATTCCCATGGGAAAGAAACCGCTGGGCACAGCTAGTCACTACACAACTTTAAGCAACGTTTATGAATAAAGGGGTAAAAAATTAACACCTCTTTCCCTTCCACAGCTCCTTTACACACGCGAGAACATAATACTGATCCTGGAAAGCGGCCTTCTGTTCCGAGAAGACAGTATTGATGTGGAGCAGGAGTCCCCAGCTCCTGAGGATGTGTGGCGGTACGTGGGTGGCGGCAAGAATGGCTGGATGACCAGAGGAGAACGAGTGGCTTCTGTGACGGGAGTTGCTGCGACTGTTCTACTGTTTCCTCCGAAGCAGTAAGTGTTATTCTTTATTTTCTTTTCAATGTGCAGCTCGCGAGCCGTTTGCGAGCTGCGCGCGTGCATTTTTGTTCGTGTGCCGCTCCTGCGCCGCCCGCGCGCAGTTCGCGCGCGACCTAAGCGCCGTACGCGATCAGTGCGCCGGCGGCACGCTAGCGGCTTGCGTCTTCCTTCCGCCCGCGCCTCAAGCCGTGCGAGAATTGAGTGCGCGCAGATCGCGCGCCGCGCGCAGCGTATTTCCCTTTCCGTGTTCAACTGGCGACATCGCTCTCGCGAAATCCACACGCTTTTGTTTTACTACGGAATCCTACGAGTCCGTGTTCAATTTAAAAAAAAGTGTTTATCATATTAGACTAAATGGGTTTTATGTCTATTGAGTGGTATATCGCAGGTTAAAAAACCGTGTTCAATTCAATTGCACACTATTTTGTAAAACTTCTTTTAACGTTGCTTGATCGCAAAAGCGTGCTCAGTTGACGCGAATTGAACACGGGCTCGTAGAATTCCGTAGTAAAACAAAAGCGTGTTGATTTCGCGAGACCGGTGTCGCCAGTTGAACACGGAAAGGGAAACACGCCCGCGCGCACGCCTTTATACGAGCCTTGCATGAGTTGCTCTAAAGAGGCGCACCAAGCCATTGCCGTGACTGCACGCGCGCAGCTCGCAAACGGCTCGCGAGCTGCACATTCGCGGCATATTCGCCAGATGTGGACGCACCCTAATACTAGCTGCTGCCCTCGACTTCGTCCGCGTGAAATCCTATCCTAACTAAAAGTTTTTTTTTTTTTCTAAAATAATAGTAGCCTACGTTACTCCTTATTACATCAGCTATCTGCCAGTGAAAGTCCTGTCAAAATTGGTTCAGCCGTTTAAGAGATTAGCCGGAACAAACAGACAGAAAGACAAAAGTTGTAAAAAATGTTAGTTTGGTATTATGTACCGTGTATACATTCATATGCATTTAGTAAAAAGCGGTTATTTTAATATTACTAACAGACACTCCAATTTTATTTATTTGTGTATAGACTAGCTGACCCGGCGAACTTTGTACCGCCTCAGATTCTTTTTTTTGTTAATTTTTCCCATGTTGAATTATTCTGCTATTCGGGGCGAAGAAAAATGCAACAACTAAAAGATCATAAAAATCGGTCCAGCCATTCTCGAGTTATAAATGGTGTAACTTAAGCTGGCTTTTAAATTGATAGCATCGCAAACACAGGATTCAACCACAATCACCAAATTAATTTATACTAGCAGCGCCCCTTCGTTTCAGCCGCGTAAATGTCGATCCCGTGGGAATATCGAGATAAAAAGTAGCCTTTATGTTAATCCAGGGTGTCAGCTACCTCCACGCAAAATTTTATCAAAATTGGTCCAGCCGTTTGAGCGTGAAGAAGTAACAAACATATAAACACACACACTCACAAACTTTCGCCTTTATAATATTAGTGTGATTATTTTTGTCTCAGTATCCAGCGCGCAACCCTCATCAACCTCGCAGTCTACGCCTCATTACCCCTGGTCCTTCGCTGGTGTCACCGCTCCCGCTGCAGGGGCACCCTGCCCCCTCTGTTGGCTGTCATGAGGGAGTACTTAGCGCTCGCGAGGAGGACACATGCCTGTCTCAAGGAGTATGCTGCACTGCATGTCAACATGTAAGATTTTTATTAGCCACTAGCTGTTAATCGCGACTTCGTCCGCGTCTATTTTTTTTCGTGGAACCCTATTTTTTTTTTTCTAAAATAAAAGTAGCCTAAGTTACTCCTTATTACATCAGCTATCTGCCAGTGAAAGTCCCGTCAAAATCGGTGCAGTCGTTTCAGAGATTAGCCGGAACAAACAGACAACGAAAATTTTAAAAAATGATAATTTGGTATATGTACCGTGTATACATCCATATGCATTTAGTAAAAAGCGGTTATTTTAATATTACAAAAACAGACACTCCAAAGATAAAACTTCAGGTGCGGGACATAGGCCATAGAACGCTTGTGATGCTTGCTTCGTTTGAGCTGTTTCTGACTTTCACCAGCGGAGTAATTAGTAAAATAAAAGTAGGCATAGCTTTCGTTTTGACAGTTCAACAACATTCATTGCGTTATTTACGTTGTTGAGCAAACAAAATTTTCGAATATATGAAGCAATGGATTAGCAATATCCTTCAAAATGATTCAGATGTAGATTGATAGTGTGTTGCGCAATTAGTGTGCAGGTTAGATGACAGATAGCAGATGAAACATAATAAAGGAGGTTCTGCATTTAATCGACGCGTTTTCTAACCGACTTCGATGAAACAAGATGTACCGTATTCGACGCGTTTTCTAACCGACTTCAGTGAAAGAAGATGTTCTGTATTTATTCGACGCGTTTTCTAACCGACTTCAGTGAAAGATGTTCTGCATTCGACGCGTTTTCTAACCGACTTCAGTGAAAGATGTTCTGCATTCGACGCGTTTTCTAACCGACTTCAGTGAAAGAAGATGTTCTGTATTTATTCGACGCGTTTTGTAACCGACTTCAGTGAAAGATGTTCTGCATTCGACGCGTTTTCTAACCGACTTCAGTGAAAGATGTTCTGCATTCGACGCGTTTTCTAACCGACTTCAGTGAAAGAAGATGTTCTGTATTTATTCGACGCGTTTTCTAACCGACTTCAGTGAAAGATGTTCTGCATTCGACGCGTTTTCTAACCGACTTCAGTGAAAGAAGATGTTCTGTATTTATTCGACGCGTTTTCTAACCGACTTCAGTGAAAGATGTTCTGCATTCGACGCGTTTGCTAACCGACTACAATGAAAGAAGATGTTTTATACTCAATTAATTTTAAACCGACTTCAAAGAAGGAGGTTCTGTTTTGGACGCAATTTTTTGACTGACTTCAAAAGACAAGGACATATGCCTAGTTTTTTTTTTAAACTTTTAACCGACTTTTTAAAAGGTTTTGTATTCAATTCTTTTTAAATCGGCTTCAAAGAAGGCGGGTCTGTTTTTGACGCCTTTGGGTCAGTGGTAATAATTTTCTACAAGCTTTTTTTATTTATTTTTTTACTTTCCAGTGGTTCCTTAACATCAGTAATAGAATCAACCCACACACTGCTCTGTCGTCACCAGAGTGAACTAGCCGTGCTACTCTCCAGGGCTTCGTCCGCCATCTTGGGCAACGCGCCCTGGCTTCGAGCTGATGTCGCCTGGGACGCCGTGCAGGCGCAGACTAGTGATAACCTTATGGTAAGTAAACATAACGCTTAATATTCTCTGGGGGCCATCCATAAATTACGTCACACGATTTTCATCATGTTTGGAACCCCGTCCTTGTCAAGTGATGGTCATATTTACTGACCCCGCCTCCTCTGGTGTGTTTTGTAATTTTAAATGAAACCTTATTCGAATATTGATAGAGTTGGTATTATCAGAAAGCCAATTCTTGTAATTTAAAATATTTAAAATCTAGTCGCATTCTTATCTCGGCGACAAGCAAATTTCCGAAAACTTAGAAGTATTGTTGACGGATTGAGACAGAAATCAGACTGAGAACGTTCTTAAAATTCGAGAATTGCCCGTCCTTCTCGACTAGCTACTACTAAGTCGTCCCTATTTTTCACACGCTTAAATCTCACTAAAGCACTCCTCGGACACTCCATACAACGCTCGCAAAATAATTACCTATTACTACTACATAACCAAATGACGTTTGTATACGTGCAAATATGTGCGTGAAATCTAGTAGGGTTGGCTGTCATGTGTAGCGTAAAAAATGGCGCGGAAAGCGATTTGGGTCGGGGAACCGAACGACGACGGCGCTGCCCGAACGTGTGCAATATTATGAAGTGACCTTGTAGTTCAATTGTTTATTTATGTAGTCGGGTTCGTAATGAAATAAAAACACTAAAATAGTTTAGTTTAAATTACTTATCTGTAAATAATCTGTTATTAAATCGCATGGTATTAAAAATGCGAAATCTTACA
Organism: Amphipoea oculea; assembly: GCA_945859645.1. Classification (NCBI taxonomy): domain Eukaryota; kingdom Metazoa; phylum Arthropoda; class Insecta; order Lepidoptera; family Noctuidae; genus Amphipoea; species Amphipoea oculea. Next base: position 8,213,274 of record OX243891.1, on the reverse strand, counting down.
AACAGTTTATGTAAATACGAATTCAGAAAAGTATCACAATATCCAACCATCGTGATTAACACTCAAATAAAACCTTTAAATCGCAAAATTGTGTGTTCGTGTCAGCAGTACAGCGCTGCGGTTCGCGAGCGCCCTTGCTAAAGAATCGGCGACGAATACTTCGAAGTGCGGGGTGAGGTGCGGTATCTGATATGAGCGCGGGGAAGGGAGTGTCCCTTCTGTACGTAGTACTATTAAGTATTCTGTGCCTAAAGTAAAATATTGAATATTTTCTTTTCCAGAAAATCCACCACGCCTTCTTAGTAGTTCAATCAACGTTCCTAAAACACGTTGCGATGGCACACTTCGTACCACCCCTACACGCCCAGCGTGCATACAAGAACCATAACGAACGCATACACTGGCTCCACACAGTCGTCATACCTCACGTGACCAAAGAGTTCCAACACAACAATGAAACTTTAGAACGAATGTATAGACTACTTAAAAATTCTGGCAATAAAGATAATGAAAATAAAAAATTAGGCACTGCTTTCACTGATAGTTGGCTTTATTCAGACATTCATACAGGTGTAGCAAAATCTTGTCTAGAATTGAAATTGATTTTAAATAAATCCAACAGTCTCGATGTTTTTCTCGATTCCTGCGCTATGAATAAGCAGGAAATCGATTTGGAAGTCTTGAATCGAGATATGGATGATATTATTGAAAGTCTCACTAAGTGTTTGAAGACTGTCCAAAGTTCGCAGCTGAGGCTGAAGAAAATTCAAAATAAAAACGTGAAAGTTATTGAGTATGAAGACAAAGAGGTCATGGTTGAGAATGTGGGAATTTTGAAAATAGAAGACCGGGAGCCAGAGAGTAAGGATGAAGTTTTTTATTTCGTGAGAACTGATGATGATGACTCCAGTATTCAGCCAGCAGGAGACCTCACAACAGCGCCCGGGAAAAAAGAAAAAGAAACAAATAAAATAGTTTTAAGTGAATTAAAAAGAAAATTGGGGAAAAGAGAGGACGTTATGAGGGAAAGAGAGAGACAAGCGCTCGCTAAAACGATGCCAGAATTAAAGGACAATATACCGGAATTCCCTCGTCAAATAAATCTAGAAGAATTTATGGAAAAGAAAGGTTATATCAAAAAATTAAAATTAAGAAATAATTCCCCTAAAAAGAGGCCTTTGTGTACCAAACATAAAAAAATAAAAAATAAGGATAAGAAATATAAATACAAATTAGCGAAATACAGTAAAGAAACGGATATAAGTGGTGTAATCTATGAGGCGAACGCGAAATTAAACGCAAAAAGTAAACTTTTAACAATAAGCACTTTTAACGACTACTTTATCACAAAATGGTGTAAATATGTAAAGTCAGAGAAAAACGAATATTCCAGTGGACTCTCCGAAGGCCTAAGCGACGTTGAAGCGGGTATAGCCAACAAAACAGCCAAAGAAAATGTGAATCACGAGATACGGTTCACAAAAAAAGACTTAGAATTAACGCCTTCGTCTTCAGAAAGCGATTTTGAGTATTATAAGGAGAAGCAGAAAGCTCTATTACACGATGTCCGTCGCCATAGAGCCGTAAGAAGAAAAACACATCCGAACCATAGACCAATACCTGCCATAGACAATATAGACGAGAGTCTGAAGCCCATAGAGTATACTTTTGGGACTGGAATGGCAATGGCGTCGGTTCTTCAGGTTAATAGAACTGTTCCTAATTATATAGCTGACGAAGAAGTATTTATTGGCGATGGTGAAGTCTCTACAGATAGTGGGAATGACGAGGATGCTTAAATTGATTAATATATTCATTCTAAAGGTCATAGCACACATATGAACTCGGAAAGGGATCGTCACCGTATCGTCTTTCGCCTCGCCCGCGCCGTCAACTTAACGTAAGCACGTAACCAAAGCGGATCAGCAGCTGCGATACGTCGACTCGGCTACGGCTAGGCGACGCCGCGCTTACGGCTCGCCGACCGCTGGTTGATGGTGCAGCAGGCAGGCCGGAGGGGTGAGAGAGGCAAAGGTGGACGAAGAGACGTAACTTCGGGTATGGAGAGATGTAAGCGCGGGGACGACGAGCCGTAACGCACCGCACCGCGGTTCGTGAGCTTGTCCGGCGAGGCGATTACGTTACGATTCCGATTAGTGTGCGTTGCAGTAGGGAGTTTCATACAAAGAATACTGAATGGCTCGAGTTGATGCGGTGACGATCCCTTTCTGAGTTGATATGTGTACCTTAATGCTTACACTAGCCGATCTGTAGTCAGACGTCGTTTTAGTGTCTAAACACACTATGCCGAAGGTACGCGACCGAAGTTCGGCATGATTACGCCTGCTAGATGGACGGACGAGCTAAAGAAGGTGGCTGGGGTAGACTGGATGCGGAAGGCGGAGGACAGGGTGCTGTGGCGCAGTCTGGGAGAGGCCTATGTCCAGCAGTGGACTGCGATAGGCTGAGTTGATTGATTGACGCCTGCAATGCTATTTGAATTACTGACGACACATTAAGCCGAAATTACGTTGCGTTATAGCGTGCCGAAGATGCCTCACTGCGATACCTCGCGATCGCAGTTTCGCTCACTACCTCCATGGTCTATGTTATGTGTTTGGTTTCCGCACTTAGTCCTCGATGCGTGGCATGTGCGTGCGTGTATATTAGCTTGCATTTGAGCATCGAGGTATCGCAGTGACGCATCTTCGGCATGTATTTACCCTTCTACAAAGTAGGGGTTTGCCTTGTGTGAATAAACAGCGCAGTTTTAACTGCCAAATGAATATCAACATTGCGCCTCTGACAATAAAGTTAAAAATAAATAACCGCATACCGCGGTCCTCTTTATTGTTCACTCGAATGGAAGCTTTATTTCAAGACTTGTAAGGTTGATATTGGTTTGTCAGTGATAATCGCCGTGTGTGCGCCAGGCCTAAACTAAAAATTGCAAGTTAATCGCATGATAAAAATAATATTTTTGTATCACTGGAAAATCAGAATTGATTACATTTTTTTAATATTATTATTATAAAGTATGGATCAGAAAGGTTTGTTCAAATTGTTGCCCTTTTGCACTTCGAAGGGTAGATGGCTACTGCTGACAACAACATCGGCTCCGTAATTAATCGTTGTTTAAAAATATTTTTCTCGTATATACAGGGTGAAATTTTAATCACCATATTCCTCTTAGGGCCAAAGCACACACGCTACTTTTTGCATCGGCGATCGACGATTTTGCGGCTGTATCGATGCTGCATCGCGTTTTGGCGACTCTGCGTTCGTAGGCGATATCGGAATCGCGCGTTTTAGCGACTGCTCCGATGCTGCATCGCGTTTTGGCGACTCTCTGCGTTCGGACGTGGTATCGGAATCGCGCGTTTTAGGGACTGCTCCGATGCTGGCGCAAATGCCAAATCGCTGCGACCGGCATCCGAATGTGTGCGGAGTGTAGCGTTCAGCCGCTGTATCGAGCTTCCGAAAAGCGACTGAATCGCCGCGTTTGGCGTTTTTAAGTGTGCGGTGTGGAATGCTTGGTCGCTGCATTTAGCTTCAAAAAAGCAGCTTAATCGCCGTTCGCCGATGCAAAAAGTAGCGTGTGTGCTTTGGCCCTAAATGGGTCATTGTACTCATCATTATGAACAACTTACTATGGGACCAAATCTGAAATCGTGAAAAAAAAATCAGCTGTTCCCTACATTTATGTTCGCGTTACTCGTCTAAATGTAGGGAACAGCAGATTTCTTTTATTGTGCTGAAAACTAATGCAATAGTGAAAGTGTCTACCAATATCGCAGTGAAAGTGTTTGCAAAGGATTCTGCATGTGAACACCGAGGATAAACGTTAAAAAATATTCTGCGTATGATTTAATTATTCGAAAAATGCCCAAAACGACTAAAAAGTTTTCACTTCAAAAAATATCAGTCATTCCATACATTTGGGTCGAATAGGTACGGTCAGCATCAAAAGTTGATTAACACTTCAGTTTTTTTAATCTTAGTTATTGAGCAAAATATTTGTTCAAAATTGCAGCAGAAGATTTTTTTTTAGAATATATACTCTTGTCTATTATGTGAAAAGCTAAAAATCAGTTTATTGAAAAAAGTTGTTGTCAATTTAATAACATGTAAAAATGATAGTGTTAATCGACTTTTGATGCTGACTGTACCTATTAAAGTTTTTTATGGAACAGTTGATAATTTTTTCGCGATTACGATGTTGGTCCCATGGAAAGTGGTTCAGAACGCACTATCAGTAGTAATGGCTTCCATTTTAACAGTTCAACAACATTCATTGCGTTATTTACGTTGTTGAGCGGACAACTTTTCGAACATACCAAGCAATTGATTAGCAATTTCTTTCAAAATGATTCAGATTAAGGATAGTGTGTTACAAAAACATGCGTGATGTTAACCTTTTAACCTTTATATCAGTTGTCGTGCCCCCAGCGCCCGAATAAATAAAAAACGAAAAATAAATACCGATGAAACGAGCTGTGATGATGTAATAATAATACAGATTAAACGAGCTGTGTTATTTGGTCGTATATACTCTGGCGGAAAGGACACGAAAATATTTGTCGGATTAATCCGACGTAAGCGGTTAAATGGTTAATGTATTTATTGATTTGTAGTGCATGTAGGTAGGCCTAAAAATACTTTGTCGCATTTAACCATTGAAAATTATGTTTTTTTTAGATCTGTGATACTGATCAGTCAATTGATTTTGTATATTAATTACTTACCTAATTATTGTATTATAATGTGTATTAAATAAATTAGAATTTGCTTTTAATCGTGTTTTTTTATACCTTGGCATATCCCGTAGCATTAATAAAAAAACCGGTCCTCAGGATTTACTCGGTTTTAATGTATATACGATATGTCAGGGAGTGATGGCAAAGTATTCTGTTTGTGTTTTGTTTTCACTTCTGTCGGCACTCCCGGAGTGTTTTTTACAGTTTTTTTTTTATATAGTTTTAGCCCAGTAGGTGGCCTCATTGATTGCGGCATCAGCAGCATTCTTTAGGTCCTCCGAGGTGTAGATGAACGTGTACTTACGCGGTGTCCTGCGTGAGCGACGAATACGACGCGACGCGACGCAACACGCGCGACGTAATTCGACGCGATGCTACACGCGACAAATGTCCTACGTGATTTTGGTCATTCCTTCTCGAATCATGGAGAAGTACAGTACAATTTTAACAGGAAACCGTCAATGGGGACAACGGGAATACATTTTAATTATTTTTATTGAGTTCCGAATGGGGACAACGGGAACAGACGGAAAGTTCATATGTAGTTCGTGGTGTCGCGTCTGGCCGCTCTCAAAACAAGTACGCGTTACGTCGCGTATGCCGTTGAGTTGATCGCGTTCGTGGTGTTCGCAGCGTCGCGTCGCGTCGTATTCGTCGCTCACGTAGGACACCGCGTTAGGACGCTCTAGCAACTGGGGCATGGTCTGATCAGAAGCACCGCAGTCGCACTGGGTGTTGGATGGGTCAGTAATCCCCCGTGCTTTCCGAGGCACGGAGATGTAAAGATGGTCACCCATCCACGGACCGACCGTCGCACCCGTAGCTTAACCTCATCGGTCGACCCGCGCGGCTGTTATTACTTAGCCACGAGCAGCTCTCGTTAGAGTAGTATATTCCTTGGCCCCTAGCCTCTAGGTAGGACTGGATATGGATACCTACTATTCAATTGAGGGTCCCATGAGGATTTATTGTTAACTGTGAGTGGTTATAGGTTTGAGTCTAGAAAAAATATTGTTTATGCCTCCAGGGAAACGGCTATATGTATAAGTAAGTATAATCCATACTATATTATTATAAATTCGAAAGTAACTGTGTCTGTCTGTCTGTATGTTATCTTTTCACGCCAAAACCACTGAACGGATTTAGATGAAATTTGGCAGAGAGATAGATTGCATCCCGGGGCCTTCCCCGATTATCGATCGCGGGGCCAGTGCGGGTTGGTAGATGTTATATCTTCGAATTTTTTATTCTTGGACATGCCGGTTTCCTCACGAGGTTTCGTTCATAGTTTTGAAATTTAAGAGCTGTTAGTGATGGAATAATTTAGGTACACAAAGTAAAGCACAGGGTCAGAGTTCGAACCTACGCAAACCTGGAGACCAGTGGTGGATTTACACATTTTCCGCCAGTAGGCTATTCAAATTTTGCCGCCCCTACCGACCTGTACAATAATGTCCCATGTCTTTTGTATACTGCTTCGCCTTTTTGTCAAAATACTAAAAATGTTCTCGTTCATCAGCTACGAAAAACTTGCAAAGAGATTTGTAAAGATCGGCAACTATGATAAAATCTACGGTAGAAGCCTGAATTTGAGCATTCACTTTGTTTATTATTTTCAAAAAAACATGGTAGGTATATAAATATTAATCTTTTTATTTTCAGTAAGACATTAAAAAAAAATGTTACCCCCAAAGCCGCCCCTAAAATCTGCCGCCCCAGGCTCCAGCCTACTCAGCTTATTGGTACCTAATTCCGCCACTGCTGGAGACTTAAACATAACTGGCGAAACGTGGATTTTGGATAATGGCTATACGAGTAGATATAAGGTATGTACCTCTATCTAACCATTCGGTGGCGAGATGTTATGTTACCTTAATTAGTAAAATGTTCGATATGACGATAGAGAATGTTAGCCGCTACGTGATGATGTTATTAATTAATCATTAATAGCGTTTTAATTATTATAGATATTATTATGTTCTTATCGTCGCTAGTTTGTTGTATATCAGCCGAGAACATGGACGCATCTAGACTTATGTAAGTAGATAAATGTTTGTTCTATTATATTCAAAGTAACAAATTCATCCTCGTCATTCTTCTGGCCTTGTGACAATTTATTTGGTGTCAGCGCAACACTTGTCTTTTTCTTCCATACTTCTTTATTAGTCTTCATCTCGGTAGTCACCCCCTTTCTAACCATAATTGTCATCATTCACACAGTCCATCCATCGTTTCTTTGGTCTTCCCCTACTCTTATAGCCATCGATATTCATATTCAAAACTAGGTAAGTCTGTAAACATATTATGTAAATGTTAAATAAATCCCTATTCCATATACCTACCTACTTAAAAAGTTACTTAACCGATAAAGAACAAGCTTTTATCCCATATATCACCATTTAGAAACTCAGGGCAGCCTAGGCGAAATTCAAATTGTCTTACGTTTTTGCAATTTGCAGCACCCTAATAAAATTGCGCAAGCCCCACGACGGCACCGTCAAAATTGTCTGAAGGGGTCCAATTCAGTCCAATTCTCGCGTCTGGTAGTATAAGGGTTGAGAGTTCGGGATACATTGATCGACGGGCTTTCGCACTGTATCGATTGAAAAGGAGCATGCTCTCTTTTTGTATGGACAAACCGTCGAACATCGCCGGAGCGCGTTCATCGCCGTCGATGCGAAAGGATGCGTACGTCGTTCCATACTTTGCTTCCTTTTTGCATGGACAAACCGTCGAACGCCGTCGATCAATGTGTCCCGACCCTAACTGTGCCCCTTTTGGCATTAGCATTGTTTTCTTTTTTTATTAGATGTAAGGTGTTTTTTCTTTGTTGCCAATAAACACATTTTCTTTTGCAGCGGACTGGTCTTCGTAACCCTGTCGCTCGTACTGCTGTCAAATCAAATGGCGATAGATTCAGACGGTACTGACATTATATGCCCGTTAATGGACTATCCTAGAACAGTTAATGAAATGATAGGTAAGAACTAACTTGTATTTTTACGTAGCCTTTTTGTGTTGTTAAATACGGTGTGCAACATAGCACAGGAGTGCGTGATGTTGCAATATAAAAAATGGCAGGCGCTTTTGTTGAAACAAAGAACAATATTACTTTACAATACATACACTAGGGTCACCTCCTCAATTTTGTCAGCGATGTCCGCTATCTTGTCAAGGCCGAGATTAGCTTGGGCCGCAAGGATGCCTCGCACATGCTGAGGCAAGAGGCGAAGCCATCTGAACTCCTGACCCTAACTGAGGCAAGGTGTTGTCGTCAGTCAGTCTACCTGCGAAAACCGTAGGTGACGGAGAACTCAGTGCTTCAAGGGTTTTTGAAGTGTAAATTTCTTTAGCGGCGCGGCGTTGCACACTTTTTGTAATGGGTAAAAAATGTTAGATAAACTCGCGTCAGGACACGTGACCGTCAGGAGAGACTACACAGGGGAGAACTACTACTCCTAACTACTAAGTATCCCCCTCTCTTTCTACGGCGGCGCCAACCGAAGTGAAATGGATGGATGGATGGATGTGGATGTGGATATGGGTGTGGATATGGATGTGGATGGATGGATGGATGGATGGACAGCTGATGGCTCGACCGTCTGTGTAGTACCCACAATGCTGTGCATTCGTAAAATTCGTGTATATAGTGTTTAAAATGTGGAAATTGAACAAGTGCATCTATTAATGAAAAAAGTGACACAGAAATAGTGAAAAAAAAATGAGTTATATTAATTCAATTAATAATTGATTTATTTCAACGTTAATATTCAAGTTTTCACTTCTGCCGGCACTTCCCGAGTGCAACCCGTCTTTTTTTTAAGAATAATGTGTATTTAACTATTTTATTATTTTTGATGCAGTACACAACATAACGCGAACAGCCAAGTGCGAGAACGGGAGAGAGATGGCCGGCTGCTGCGTTACGCGGTATTTCTGCAGCTACAATACATCTTCTACAGACTTAAGCTTGTATGGGTCGCCTGGGTTCCGTATGTGAGTACATACATACATAAATTCACGCCATTTCGTGGCCGTAGGCAGCAGAAAGTAGAACGCCACCTGCTATGAGTATGACCCATATCCCTTTGCTTTGTTTACGTTCATTGATCTGAGGGGCAATTCTCGTAATTTTAAGAACGTTCACAGTCTGAGGGGCAATTCTCGTAATTTTAAGAACGTTCACAGTCTGAGGGGCAATTCTCGTAATTTTAAGAACGTTCACAGTCTGAGGGGCAATTCTCGTAATTTTAAGAACTCCAAGTTTTTGACATTTGTTTGTCGCTGAAATGAGACTGCGACTTGATTTTGAACGTCGTAAATTACGAGAATTGGCTTTCTGTATAGCTATTCACAATAATCCGATAGACTATCGTATCGAAAATGAACTCGTGCCCACAGCGCCGGACAAAAAAAAAATGAAATATAAATACCGATGAAACGAGCTGTGATGATGTAATAATAATACAGATTACTTAAACGAGCTGTGTTATTTGGTCGTATATATTATACGACTCTGGGACACGAAAATATTCGTCGGATTAATCCGACATAAGCGGTTAAAAGGTTAATTAAGAATAGAATACTTTATTATGTATAGACGGCAGCACATCAAGCTATCCGAAACTGTCAATTTTTCCGAATCAACTTTAAACCTTATGCTTTAGCGATAAAGTTGAAAATCTATTAAAGAAATTTGACTTATTGTAGTAGCTTTTATGTGCTGGAGTCTGTACATATAAATTACAGATAAAGTAAAAATTTTACATAGGGTGTTTAAAATAAAGAAAACAATGTTGTATGCTTATTTTAAACTTTTAATACAAAAAATCGTCACTATTTCACTTATGTTTTCATGCATTTTACATGCATGATGTAGGTACATATTATGGCGCAGCACAGACCAAGCATTTGTCTGCAAGACATATCGCATGCTTAATGGAATACTGACAACTCAAAAAAGACGATTTTCGTGACATTGCAAAAGGAGATCTTGCTATGAGGACTTATCCTACTTGTTGACGCATAAAATTAAAACTGATTTGATTATTAATTAATCATGAATGCTTGTATTTTGAAAGTCTATGATTAACTATTGATGAGATCTGAGTAAAAAAAATCTGTAACTCAATTCTGCCCTATCTACTAATGGGTCAATGTTCCATTAAGCATGCAATATGTAAACAATAACATCACAAGACGGAGATGTTGTAACGGCATCTACAATGCCGCAGTTACTTGGCCAATTACTATTTGAAGGACCCCAAAATAGGAATAATTTTGCGGTTCACAAAAACATTATTTATATTAGTGTTCAGTTCTTAACATTCATGATACCATTTATTATTTGCCAAGTAATCTATACTGAATAGCATCTTACAGTGCGTACATTGCCAGTCCACTTCGTTTTGATGTACATCATTGAAATGTGACTCCAATGCTGATGTTATACCTTGGGCGCTCATGGGGATCTTCAGTTTACAGAAAGTACATTCAAATTTCAGCCATTCCTCTATGGGAGGAATATCCAGTACCGGAAGAACTTTTCTGATATTGATGCTGTACATCGGAGCTACCGTTTCTTCCAGCTGCAAATCATACCTTGGATCATCGCTCTGTTCATTTTCTGTGTACAAATATCTAACATATTTGTGCTTATTAGCGTACTTTCTGTAGCTTGCAGGTACTTTGCAGTAAGTGTCCTTGTCGAACATATCCCTAAGTTCAGATGTCAAAATTTCAAAAATTGATTGAACCGTTGTGCATAATGAATAACATTGGACAGCATATGTATCTAAAATCTCACTGAACAGTCTGATGATTGTCTCAATGTTATATTTCTTGGTTGTTTTACTCGCCTGGTCCCGTTGTAGCGTTTGTAGAGTCATTGGTAGAGTTATGTCAGCAAAACCCTCATCTCGTACTTTATTTACTAGAACATGTCTCAGTTTGTACACAAGTTCTCTTTCGTAGATTAAATGTGGTAGATTGATACATAGTTTGACACACCATCCATTGAGTATTTGTTTGAATGAAAGCTGTTTGAGAGAAATGCGAGATGGAGGAATGTTCGACATGTTGAATACAGTGTTATTAAGATCTAAACGAGGACGCCTGTAGACTAGGTGATTGAGTTGTTCTTTAGTGCATTGTATCTCCATGACAACATCGCTTGAATCAATATTCTCGTCCATTTTAGTGTTCTCTGGCGTTTTAATGGTCTTAACCGCTTCTTTAGCCAACGGCTTGGCAGCTTCGAGCATTACACCTAAATACTCTTTTAAGTTTTTGTATTTGTGGTTCAAGACTTTAGTTACGGCTTCAAAATCCTTTATATTGTTAAGTTTGGTTGATATGCGTTCCAATTCTTCCCATTGCGGCCAGTCTTTTAGATATTTCTTGATGATTTTGATGTAGATGTCTACTTCAAGCTCGTGGCTCGATTTGACGGAGATGTTAAATTCACTCTGTAGTATATCTATGATTTGGGCATTGGTCATCACTGTGTTTTGTTTATTTCTGATAAGCCGACGCAGAAGAAGCATTATTGGTCGCTCTGAAATGGTAAAAAATGTCATAAGTATTATCAAACTCAAAGCAATTATTTCAATTAAACCAGGTATGCACTTATTGAGACCACGGGCCACTTGAGCAAATGATGAACTAATGGCGGGCCACCAGCACAAATTATAAACATAAAAATAGCCAAAAATTTAATTAAAAAAAATAATATACTAGTTTGAAGCATGGCACTGCATTGTGCTTACAATCTTTTTAACATTTAGCTCAAATTTGCACCATGCACCACACAGCGAGCGCACTTAGTAACATGCACGATTCAAATTTATATTATTTGTAAACCTCAGCAATATTTTTCTTTCAAATGTACGAGGGAATATTTTTGCTGGCGGGCCACTGGCATATTGCCGGGAGGCCGCATGCGGCCCACGGTCTGTGCATCCCTGAATTAAACCATTTACAGGTACTTTTGAAGTGTCAAGGAGTCGGTCAGTCAGAAATATGAAGCTAGTTGCCCATGTTTGGCATGAATTGTAGGTAGCTACTAGATATGTAGAAGAATGGGCAAGAAACTCCAAGGACGCTCTTTTAAATTCCATAATATTGTTACAAAAACATTTGTGACATGCATGAAGACAATAAGTTGCTCCAAAAATAGTACCTAGGAACTTGAAAATTGTCACAATATTATGTTTGTTGGTGAAGATTAACATGAAGATGACACAAATGAGAATGACACAAAATTACTGCTACATAACAGTGTAAACTGTGTTTAACACAGTTCAAACAGTTATATAGCAGTTATTTTCGTTATTTTTTAGTTAAAAATTTCGTGTAAGCAACCAGCATTGCAAACAATAAATAAAAATAAATTATGAATTCATCCAGTTTTCTAAATTAAAGTGTAAATTAACACTTTTTATGACCATAATAACCATAATCAACAGTATGATCTAGAAATGTATGAATTTGACACTGTAATATGACTCTCACTATTTTAACGTACTTTGCTAATCGTTTAACTAGTTAAAAGAAAATAAATACAAATCAAGATCGATGTAAATCGATGATCAAGATCTTGTGCATACTAACTTTCACCTCCGTCGGGGTCTTCCTCGTCCTGGCTATCAATGTACTCCACAGCTTCCACATCATTATTTGTTGTATCATCCTGCATAATTAAGCCTATAAAGAAATGATAATGCCTGTAATTCGTTTAGAACAAAACTTGCCTTAACTTTTTCAAACGAAAATGACGAATTGACAAAAAATATTTGTAAAAAAAAATTGCTGTCAAATGTAATTTTTTCTCTCCTCTGGTATCGTGTCTTTTTAGAATCAATAGAATAACGGAAGGTGTTTTTTCAGGCCCTGCACTGATGTCTGCTGTCCTCAAAAATACATTCTTCCAATACCATTACCGAACCAATCGAATACTGAAGATACTTCCAAAGATGATGACTATGACAACAGCATGGACGACAGTGATAGTGATGAAAATGAATAATATCCACTTTAAAAGCTCTAAAATAATTATTAATAAATAAAAATTATTCATATGTCAACAACGTAAGCCCTTCATTTAATAATGTAACATCATCAATTCACGTTAAATTATTTGAAATAGGTACCTATTGCTTTTTTATCACAATTTTGTTCGAATTGTATGTACTAAATATTGTGTTCATTGCTAACTGTACAAAGTGACACTTGAAAAATTGTTGTGTTTCGGAACGTTAATTAAAATCGTAAACAAAACTCGTCACGGAGACAGAACCGCAGCACAAAACGCTAGTGTATTATATACCGGTAAAATGAGGCTACTTTGCTCCGTGAAGTTAAATATGCACCAAATCTCTAATTTCGATCAAATCTCTAAAACTGCAAGGAAATTGAAATATTTTTAACGCATCCGATAAATAATAAAATATAAATAGAAAAGTTCCTTTAATTTGTTCAAACCCATATTAATAAGACGAGAAATTAAAAAATTGCTTCCTTATTATTATTTTTGGAGATTAGTAAGAGCTGAGGCTGTTAACTTTGCCACTGTCTCAAAAATGTGCCTGTTTTAGTACAAGTTAAATGTAGGAGCAATGTTTCCGAAAGGGTGGGTAACAATGCTCCATTATTCAAATCAAAAAAATGAATGAAAATCAAAGTAAACAACTATTTTTGTCATTGAAATATTAAGGCCAGAATGTTATATAAGTTGTGGAAATATTGTCAAAAGCCATAACAAAGAAGCATTTTACGTCAGTCACACTTTTCAAAATTTGGAGCAAAAAACGGGGCAAAGTAGCCTCATTTTACGGTACTCTTTGCACAGCACTGTTAGACTTCAATACTTCATTGACTATCGACGAAAAAACGGAGGAGGTTCTCAAGTCGACGTGTCTACCTACTTAATTATATTTTTTTTACACTTAACAAATAGAAAAATAAACGTTATTGATGATATGATGATGTAACAGATCATTATAAAAGCATGTGATGTTAAATAAATGAAAAAGCGTAAACAAATTATCTATATTTACCTATTACAAACGCCATCCTAGACATTGTCATGTAATTGCGACGCGACCGTGTCCCACGAAGAGTTGTTAGTGAAGTAGGGGGAATTCAGACGGGGTTGGCGCATGCGCTATAAAGAGATGCCTATTATAATATATAACAGTTATTATTATAACAGCATTGTTAATTTTATTGTTGTTGTATTGTATGAGACGCGTTCATAATTATAAATCCGACAACAGCGGAGCGTGTGTGTTTGTCGGAATCGAAAGTCCTTCTAAATAGATACGTCCTACGAATGAACTTATCACGAATTTGTCTTTCGTATCGTAATTCGTCTATTTTTAGCCGACTACGGCACAGTCAAAAGAGGGTTATGATTTTTAGTAGTTTCTAGTTTTTAGAATAACTAAGTTCAAATACAGACTCGAAAATTTTCAAGGACTCGAGATAAAGAAAAGAAATTGTCGCTTAAGTTAAATTAAGGAGGAATCACTAAGATTCATGTCAGTGCAAAGAATGTGTAGGTACAGACGCCAGCACATCAACCTACCCCAAACTGTCACATTTTCCCAATCAACTTTGAACCTTATGATTTAGTAATAAAGTAGAAAATCTATTAAAGAAATTTGACAGATATTAGTAGGTTGATGTGCTGGCGTCTGTACAAGGCTATAAGTGCGCGCAAGATAAGTCTTCGCGCGACGTTTGACTTGAAGATTATATCCCTGCCAGCACTTTCCGGCATAATGATGGTGATTATTTGCTTTGGAAAACACGGAGCACACATGGAGCACAAGATCAAGATGGCGGCCAACGATATTTCCGATTTCGTCCGCGGCACGTAGCAAAAATCGGAACAAAACGACGTCATCTCGTTTTTCTGTGACAATATTGTCTATCATAATCCCTGTCAATGTCATCTAGGCGCCATCGCGCCAAAAGATCTTCGTAGCACTGTGGTAACTAGCACTCTAGTTCGACATCGGGTACATATTTGAATGTCGAACATTAAAATACCTACGTGTAAAATGTCAACGTTCAAAACATCGAAAATTTAAATATCGGTTATATCGTAATATCGAAAATTGTTATACCTAAGCATAAAATGTCTAAAATTGAAATGCCGAGTTATAAAAATATCTAATGATTAAAAACATCGATAGTCATTATACCTAAGTTCAAAATGTCAACATTCAATACACTTTAGTTCATTATATTTACGTTAAAAATACCTACTAGTTAAAATATCGAACTTGCAGGCAGGCATGGTTGCAGGATGCAAGAGAGAGCGAAGGGCACCCCCGCACCCCGGTGTTAGGTTAGGTTAGGTTACTTTAAACCCTTTACACAGAAATAGGGGCCCCGCGTTGCGGGGCTCCGTCGACATAAGATGCAAGAGCGGGCGCGGCCTACAAATGTGTTTTTTTAAGTTATTTATTATGTGAAAATAATATTACTTAAGCATGCAGAGTGCAAGCGAGCATGCATCATGCAGCAGTCATGGTTTCTGTCACGGCTCCGGCGCTGCGGGGCTCCGGCGGTCCCACGCGAGCTTATCGTCGTCGATGGTTTTAACACTCACCACCGCAGCTTCGGCTAGCTGGCCGGCTTCGCCGGCCAGCCTCAGCCGCGGCGGCGGCCGTTGAAGCCACCTCCGCCTCAGCTCGCGGGCCGCCTCGCCCCTCTGCGCCTACGCGGGCTTAAATTACACTCTAGGGGTAGGGCAGACAAGACCACGTGGAGTCGGTTTTGCAGCGATTTGTTTCTGTCACTAATTTTTGTAGCACAACATATAAATAAATATCGATATTTAGGACATTCGATACTCTCTACTTCGATATTTACGTCATTAGATAATCTGTACTTCGATATTTAAGCCTTTCGATGTCATGTTTGTCGATAATTAGATTTTAGATATATTGGACGTAGGTTATCTAACCATTCGACAATATAAACTTACGTTATTTTAATTTTCGGTTTTATGGTCGTTCGATATTTAAATTTTCGATGTTTTGAACATTGACATTTTTACCGTAGATATTTAAATTTTCGAAATTCAAATATGTACCCTCGACATCTCACAACAAAAAAAAAAAAAACCGGGTTATCCAGATTAATTATACCAATAGTATATTACTGCAGCGGCCAGCAAAAGAGATATTGATGGACGAAAGTGTAAATCGACGCCTTAGAGTGAAAACCTCTCAAGTGTAAAAGGAGTAATTTTTCAGGAGGAAGATACAACTGCGTGCTGTACAATTTTTGTACGGCGTCTTTTATGTTTTTTTTTTGTTAATTTATAGGTAAATTTAACCCGCTTTCATATCCAGAACAGCCATATTCTCGAAGATTGACCGAAATGCATTAAATGCTACTGACAAGGTATTCATACAAAAAACTATGCAAATGCATTCCCGAGGTTTTCACTCTAAGGCGACGAAATGTGGGCCGAGGCGAAGCCATAGAGTAAAGTAATGTATCGTGTGGCGAAGCCGAGTCACACATACGTAAGTCAATGCCTAGTTGTGGACAAGGCTTGTATAGTACTTTTCTCAAATAATGCGCGGAAGAAAATACAACTACTTTTCAAAATCAATGACGAACAACGAACAACAATAATTTTTCCCGCGTAAAATGTCAATTCTTTTTTTTTCCATAAACAGCTTTCTATTTGCAAGGCAGTTCGAAATATAAAGCCTTTGATAAGTTACCTTCTTGGTTGCCTTTCGGAGTAAAAGATCGTTCCATTTTTTAAATTACACGACAAATACGAGTATACTATGTAATTTATTTGGCCGCTAAACCACGACAGAATAGATTTTCATACAGCTTTTGCCGGCCGCTACTCTTATGTATTTGGCCAGTACAGCAATTTCGATGTATCTCGAAGAAGGTTGTCAAAATAATGCTCAAATTTCCAAGCATGTTTGAGAAAGTTATTTATTGCAAAGTAAATAAATATAAATAAAAAACCTCGCACAGCCACAAGTAATTTAAATAATTAAAAAGCGCCACCTGTGCGCAACGTTTGTATTTAACATGATTGAGGATAGTGCCATCTAGCAGCTACTGGTCACAGTTACAGAGGTTACAGTCGGGGCACCTTCGATGAGCTTTCCGCCCTCGGCGGCTATTCTTCTCCGCTGCCGTTTTGCAGTCGTGGTAGTTGCATCGCGGTTTTGATCTTGAACACGACCTGAGGTAAAGGAGAATAAAATAATTTTATGAGTATGAAAAATTGACGAAATTCCCAGTTAGTTAGGCTCAACTCAACATATAATATCATAAAAATTCTTTCAGTGGTTTAGGCATAAAAACGTAACATACATACAGACAATTACTTTCGCATCTATACAAATAAATAAAATTGGAGTGTCTGTTTGTAATATTAAAATAACCGCTTTTTACTAAATGTATATATGGATGTATACACGGTACATATGTTACCGGCCAAACCCGATTTCAGGACAAACTAGTTTAGCCTAGGCTAAACTAGTTCCGTCGACATAGGATGCAAGGGCGAGCGAAGGGCACCCCGAGGTTCGGTTTGGTTAGGTTACTTTAAACCCTTTACACAGAAATAGGGGCCTCGCGAAGCGGGGCTCCGTCGACATAAGATCCAAGGGCGAGCGAAAGGCACCCCCTATCGCGTATAGGAAGAACTAGTTTAGCCTAGGCTAAACTAGTTTGTCCTGAAATCGGGTTTGGCCGGTAACACATATACCAAAATAACATGTTTTACAATTTTTGTCTGTCTGTCTGTTTGTTTCGGCTAATCTCTGAAACGACTGGACCGATTTTTACGGGACTTTCACTGGCAGATAGCTGATGTAATAAGGAGTAACTCAGCCTACTTTTATTTTAGAAAAAGAATTAGGGTTCCGCGCAAAAAAATAAAACGTTTTCCATCATGCACGCGAACGAAGTCGCGGGCTCAGCTAGTTTATAATAATTATTAAATTTTATAGTAACTGAATTAAATTGAAAGTAATGTATCGGCTGTTGCCGCTGTGTATAGTTATGCTTCGAAATAATAACGGACTGCTGCTGGTTTAAAAATCTATAATGTATTTTAGTTTAATTTAATGATGACGTGACGTCTGCAATGTGAAAGCGAGACGACCACGACGACGACTGTCCCCCTGGCGGCGCGAAGTGGAGACGCGGTATGGCTCCGCAGGCATGGTCGCAGAAAGTCCTGCCGTGCGCCATCTGGCAGTGGCGGGGCCGTAACAGTAACGGAGATTGAATGTAACATCTTCAGAGACAATAGTTCAAATCTAAGAAAGCAATGCAAGCCTAAGTCTATTCTTCTTCTTCAATCGGTCCCTCATTACTGAGGATCGTGGTCATTGGATCCTTTCAAACGGACAATCTGCCTCCATCTACTCCGGTCCAAAGTTGCCATCACCACCTGCTGAAAATTGCTTGAGAACGTAGCTTCTTTTACTTGGTCGGACCATCGTGTTGGCGACCGGCCTCTCGCTCTCTTTCCTTCGGCATTGCCAACAATAACCGGTTTTTCAAGGCTGCTATCTCCCCTTCGCATTATGTGGCCGAAATAGGATAGAATACGCTGTAGGCATATTGTAGACAATCGGGTCTTGACATCGAGTTGGGAAAGGATAGACATATTTGTGTGTTTAGCTGTCCATGGTATTCGGAGCATCCGCCTCCAGCACCACATTTCGAATGCATCTTTCTCTTGCTCGAATTGTCCACGTTTCAACTCCATAGAGAAAAATCGGGAAAACTAATGCTCTGACCAACTGGGCTTTAGTTTTATAACTGATAGCACGCTTTTTCCAGATGTTCTGGAGGCGTGTCATAACATCTTTAGCCATGGCTATCCGTCTTTTTATTTGTGGGACGCAGCTGCCTTCATTATTAATATTACTAGAGTCTGACAAACGAAAGTAGAGACTGAAAAAGCGCGGCAAATTTAAAAAATATCAGTATAGCAACCCTAAAATTAGTATGACATACCTGGAATAACCTAATTTGATACTTTATAATAATTTGTTTTGATGAAAAACGGTATTATTTGTACACTACTGCTTGACTTAGAGACTTTTGAGCTAGAAAAATGCTCAACAAGATCACAACAACACGCCATCTTCACAGAGCATGTACAATTGTTTTGAAAAATTGAATTTGACATTTTGTCTAACATTGCCATATAAAAAGTCTGCAAATAATTCGAGTGTCTACTTTCGTTTGCCAGACTCTAAGTCTATTACTAAGTCTATTCAGTGATTACATTTTTACATACCTGGATCGTGACCGCGAGTTCCTGATGACGTGTCGGCTGTCACCATCGTCATCTGCATCTTGTCCCTTACTGCAGAGGAGGCCCCAGTATTGGTATACCAAGTAGACCAGGGTTAGTACTCCAGCTAACTGCAATCAAAAACGTTAAGTAGGTTTAAGTCCAATGTAATGGGGAGCGAGCCCAATGCTGGATTTACACATTTGCCGCCAGTAGGCTATTCAAATTTTGCCGCCCCTACCGACCTCTTAGTAGAGGTCGGTAGGGGCGGCAAAATTTGAATTTGCTTTGGGTTATAAATATTATCTAGAAACTGACCCATTATAGTTAATGTGTCAGTTTCTAGATAATATTTATAACCCAAAGATGTTAAGATTGCACAAGAAATAGTTTTTGGGTACCTATCTATATTTCTGAGCTCAAAAAATCTCGAAATATGTACTACTAATAAAGCGGCGCCTTAATACCTACAACTACTACATACACAACTAGCTTCCGCCCGCGACCTCGTCCGCGTGAAGTTTTACCCTCCCCCCATTCACCCCCTTAGGGGTGGAATTTCGAAAAACCCTTTCTTAGTTGATATCTACTCTTCACAAAGAACACACCCTGCAAATTTCATGTCTCTAGGACCAGCTGTTTAGGCTGTGCGTTGATATATCAGTCAGTCAGTCAAGACTTTTAATTTTATATGTAGATAATGTACATTCTTTGCCGCCCCTAAAATCTCCCGCCCTACTGTCTAAACACACTGGGCCGAAGGTACGCGACCGAAGTTCGGTATGATTACGCCTGCAATGCCATTTGAATTACTGACGACACATTAGGCCGAAATTACGTTGCGTTGTAGCGTACAGCCGAACTTCGGTCGGGCGTAAGTTCAGTGGCAATTCGGCGGCAACGTATTCTGTAGAGCACACATTATACGTGACCGAAGTTCGGTTCGATTGCCGAAGAAGATCCGGGGGTGGGGGGGGGGGGGAGCAGCGGGAGGCAGGCATGCCCGCGCCCCGCGTGCGCAACTGCATTTCTGCCACGTAAGTTCGGCACTTATGGTGTGTCATATCAGCCGAATACGTCGGAACGTAAAATCAGCTACGGAACTTCGGTCACGTACCTTCGGCATAGTGTGTTTGGACACCTAGGCTCCAGCTTACTCAGCCTATTGGTGAATCCGCCACTGAGCGAGCCTACTGCCATCAGCCGGGCATAAATCCAAACTCCGGATCCGGACTATTCCTAAAGGCTGACTTAGACAGGGTAAGTAACTGACTCCTAACTCGAGACAAGTCAGTGCTGACCCGATATTTACATAGTGTCAGTTGATTTGGAGTCCGTCTTACTGACTCCAAATATCAAAGGGTTTGGATACCTAATTAAGGAAGTCGATTTCCCTAATTGCCAAGTGTGTAATAAAGTCGAAGATGTCCAACATTTGCTAATGGAATATGAAAAGAACAGGAGAGAGAGGGAGATAGTGATGCGGGTGTTAAAAGTTAATATGTATGATGTTGGGGCTTTCATTAGAATATTATCTTCACCTAATTCGGCAGAAGCGAAACTGTTTTATGCAATGGTTCCTGCAACACTATCTCCTTCACTTACGCAATAATATATCTGTATTATTAATATTATAATTACGTGTAACCATTAGTTAGATTAGGGTATGATGAGGCTGGCATACCTTTGTAAGGTAAAAGCCTCTAAATAAATAAAGATTTAAAATATATATATATCAAAGGTAAATCAGCCTTTATTACACCAAATAAAACTTTGCAGAGGGTAGCTAGTGCGCGCGGATAAAACTTCTTTTGCGATGCAGGATTTTGCGTGGCATCAAGTGCAATTTTTAGTTCGTATGTGGTTCGTATGTTCGTGTGTGGGCGTGGTAGATTACGGCCCACTCCCTCTCACAGAGAGGAGGCCTGCGTCCCAGCAGTGGGAACATTATAGGCTGATAATGTATGTAATGTATGTGGCCGTTATAGATGCCACCACAGTCAAGCAATGTCAATTAAGGGAGAATTTCGTGATACATTATAATGGATAACCTTTCACAATACCTATATGGTTTTGATTACAACAATACAAAAGAATCCATTAGAGCCATCAGTATGCTATTAAATAATTATTGTTTAATTGGCCCCCATAAATTTGATCACAGATACGAACTACTGCCTAATTGACCCCACTTTGTATAAATGCCTCCCTGCTGTACTTTAGTAGGAATAGATTTAAAACGAACTTATTACCTTAAGCAAGCATACTGCAGGGAGGTCTTTCAGTGTCTTCCTTTGTACCTTCTGACTTTGTATTCAAAATTTGGATCTGATAAATGCGTGTGTAAAGGACTTTTTCAGTCAGTGTCACCTATAGAATCTATAATCATTATCAGCGTTTGAACCAGGCAGAGGGTGGTTATTTCTAATATTATGGGCAAACCAGAGACTAAGAAAAAACGTAGAGATCGACCTACCGCGATGTTGAGTTGCCTAACACGTACGAAATCGACGATAGAGTCAATCAAAGTTTCCATCGCCTGTGTTTCTAGCGTCTATGTTGGATTCTGCCAAGAGACCACACTACATGGCCTGAAGCATACTGTAGAGAAAAAACTGCACTGGCTCGAAAGGTAACGAATGATTTGATTTAAATTAAAAAATATCGCTTTAATTTTTTTGTACCAATAATTTTACATAAGAAATGTCCAAACTGACAGTTGAGATGTTGAAATTGACGTGTTCCTTTTACGAATTCTTCTTTTTTCGTTGACACTTTTTTGTTGGTTGTTGTCAAAGAGGATGTGATACGGTTTTGTCTCCTTGCTTTTGAATTCAGGAACTAACAGCCCATGACCCTGGAGACATTGTTATTTTTCTGGTTCCTTCCGTTGCTGGGTCCCACCAACCCGTAATGGTCCCGCGTGAGAATGAGGGAAGAGGTGTGAATGAGGGACCTGTGTCTGCGCACACACTTGTGCAATATAATATCTCCCGCGCCGAAGGCTAGTCTCGGTTGAGATTGGCCGCCATGGCCGAAATACGGCCTGGAGGGCTATTACTGGGCCCGCGAGGTGGATTATGGCCCACTCCCCCTCACAGAGAGGAGGCCTGTGTCCCAGTAGTGGAAACATTGACAGGTGATAGTGTGTCAATGTCTCCGGGCCCCGCCGGGCTTCATTTTCTCAGCACTTTTGTTGTGGTCGTTACTGTAGATTCTGGCTTACAGAAGTTATGGGCTTGTCCCGAAGCTCATGACTATTTTACTTTTATCATTTACGCCATCTTTTTTTTTTTTTTTTATGGATGGGAAATCATCAAATGACCCCTCCCGCTCTGGGTGGAGCGAAGGGAGTGTCAGACTCTTACTGACTAAAACCCATCCGTGTTCCTTCCTTAGCCCTTTATGTTCCGGGGTAGCGGTAACCCTTTCGGACAATCCCGCACCCCCGGCAGGCTTCGGCCCTGGCAGGCCCCTTCCTTTATGCTGACATCTCTTTGAGGCGCGCGTGGAACACGTACGCGCCGTCCGGCACGGGCCTGGTCCTGATCGGACGGTGAGCTACCCATTACTCTCCGTCCGCAGGCCCGCGCCTACGGTGGCCGGGAGTCGTCGGCGAGAGGTCGCCGCCGCTGTCGATCGCCTCTACGAGGGCACGGCGATGCTCCGCCCATGCGGGGCAGACCTCCACCGTATGCTCCACCGTGTCCTCTGGGCGATCCTCGCAGTGGTGACACCCGGGCGTCTCCTCCCGCCTGATGATGTGCAGGAACCATCCGTGTCCGGTGAGGACCTGCGTCAGGCGATAGGTGAGGATGAGGACGCCGTGACGCCTCTCTAGCCACTCCTCAAAGAGGGGTCTTATCGCCACTATCGTGGCGTGCCCTATTTACGCCATCTGCGCTTGCAATTTGAGACTAAGGCCGAGATCTAGAAACGAGCACCTGCTTTGGTTCTGTCTCTTTCTTGAACTTGTGGTTTGCCAGTTTTGCAACAGTGACAGGAATAACACTTAGCTAAATTACGTGCTATGTAACGTCAGATCTCGGCCTTATAATAGACTCTTTTTTTGAAGTGAAACTTCTTTTCGCACGCTTGACTTGGGGAGTAAGCTGGCGAACGCGTGACGTAAGCGTTACGAAAAGTGTAATCGGGCGAGGCGAACGGGAGTTGAGTGGGGGATATAAGCAAGAGAAAGCAGTGCGCGCGCACATTTTCTTTCTCTCTTCCTCTCATAGCCAAATACGTTTGAAGTTTCACTTCAGTCGTGTGGTCATAAGCACACACGGTCTTTTATTCTTTACAGACTGCTGTGGCTAGTTCTGACTTTAAGTGCGTTTGCCGGCGCAGTCTACTGTGCGCTTAGTCAATATTTCAGGTAAGTCTATTTAGATCTACTTCAAGAACTTAGCCTCATCTAAACGACATCATTATCATCATCGTAATTTCAGTCCAAAATCACCACAGATATAGATAAGTATACCTGATAACGCAAGAGCACCTACTTCGCGAGCCAAAAATCGCACCAGTTTACGATCGAAAATCATAAGCCGCCACTTTCGCGCTCAGTCCTGCGTACTGCTGGCTGGGTGAGCGTGAGCGAGAGAGCGCGAGCTTGTGACGTCATAGTAGGTAGTCAAAAAGTAGCACGCTTAGTTTTCATACACTTCGTGATACTTGCGTTATCTAGGTATATCTTTTTTGAAAATCACTCACTGCTGGGTCCCCCTTTCCTTCCTGTCTCTCTTCACGATCCCATGCCTGTCAGGACCTGCGGGGTAATTGCGTAACAAACTAACATTCTGGCTGACTTTCATTTTGACAGTTCAACAACATTCATTGCGTTATTTAGGTACCTAGGTACGTTGTTGAGCAGACGATATGAATCAATGGATAAGCAATATCCTTCAAAATGATTCAGACCGTGATTGATAGTGAGTTACTAAGTACTTAGGGCACAGAATAAATAGTACAAGTACAGAAGAGGCACTTCACGTAACAATTAAGTAGAAATAGCGACTCTGGCTACTAAGCAACAAAGTGCAATTCAGCTCGCATAAGCGCTCAGTGCCTAACGCGATATTTACCTAAACGTTGCCGCTCTCTTCTAACGCGTAACTCTGTCGCTGTCTGGCGCGGAGTGACGCGCTAACTGTGGCGCTAGGGTTGTCGGCTTGTGTCGCTGCTACTATAATCACTTAGGGATGTCATCAGCCCAACGGACTTTCAGAAGTCCTGGATTTCTTTACCAGCACCCTAATTTCGTAACACACTATCTATTGGAATCAGAATCATTTTGAAGTCAATTGCTAATCCATTGCTTCATAAGTTCGAAAGATTTGTCTGCTCAACACGTAAATAACGCAATGAATGTTGTTGAACTCTCAAAATGAAACCGATTCCGATTGATAAAGTGTTACGCAATTGCCCCGCTGGCCACCAGACGATTTTCTTGCCATGAAACGCTACGGTTTACTCGTCGTGTGTAGGCACGGTCGTCAGTGTTGTATGGATTACCATGGAAGCTTTGTGCGGCAAGAAAAACGTGTGTGTGTATCCAGGGGTCCAGGGCTTTAGGCATGTATACTACCGACGAGGATGCACCGTGAGATTTTACGCCACGACAACGTGCCGTGCAACGTGACACGTTGCGTTGTCGTAACGTGTTTATGTGTTTGAGCCTTTTTTTTTATGGGATATCATCAAATGACCCCTCCCGCTCTGGGTGGAGCGGAAGGGAGTGTCAGACTCTTACTGACTAAAACCCATCCATGTTCCTTCCTTAGCCCTTTATGTTCCGGAGTAGCGGTAACCCTTTCGGACAATCCCGCACCCCCGGCAGGCTTCGGCCCTGGCAGGCCCCTTCCTTTAGTGTTTGAGCCCTAAGAGTCGCTTCCCCGTCCATAGTGGGACATGTACCATAGACCTTACTTTGATAATTTTTTGTTTCTATTTGTCTTTGTTCTGATAAACATGCAGGTATAACTCGGAACCAGTCGTGGTGTCCTTTCAAAGAGATTACAGAAGCTGGTGGACCACCTTCCCAGCTGTCACCGCTTGCTTCCTCGATAGAGTGCAGCCGGATAAAGCCAGGGAGCTCATTGAGGAGTAAGTTTTAAATTAATTAGGGCAAAAATCTCTTCGCACCGGCACGCTCCCGTGGTGTTGTATTCCACAGGAAACGAGCCATTTTTTTTAAAATGTCAATGAATGCACAAAACTGTCTAAAAATAATAAAATCACGTCGATCCGTCGCTGATCCGTTGCTGAGAGAAGGAAACACAAACCAACAAACATATTTCGCTTTAAATTTATGAAGAGGGGCTTGTGGCTAAGTAATAACAGCCGCACGGGTCGATCAATCAGGTTAAGCTACGCTTGCCGCGGTTGGTCCATGGATGGGTGACCATCTTTACATACCAAGACCCTTCGTGCCTCGGAAAGCACGTTAAGCCGTTGGTCCCGGCTGTCATTCGTAGATCTTTGACAACC
The DNA here is from genome assembly GCA_945859645.1 of Amphipoea oculea. Lineage (NCBI taxonomy): Eukaryota > Metazoa > Arthropoda > Insecta > Lepidoptera > Noctuidae > Amphipoea > Amphipoea oculea. The sequence goes on along the minus strand of OX243891.1, from coordinate 8,187,720 downwards.
AGTCTTACCAAGGGGTATCGTATTTCCCAGTAACTGGGTTGTGGAGGTCAGATAGGCAGTCGCTCCATGAAAAATACTGGTATTCAGCTGCATCCGGTTAGACTGGAAGCTGATCCCAACATAGTTGGGAAAAGGCTAGGCAGATTGATTTACGAAGTTCAATTAGGATAATTATTTAGGCTTATTATTAGGATAATGTCCTCAAATAATAGGTTACAAAGATGGCAGTAAATAGTGGAAGGAGGGAAATGTAAGCTTGCCCAAGAATGAGAGAGTGATGGATTACAAAAAAACGGTCAGGTGCGAGTCGGACTCGCGCACCGAGGTTTCTGTACAAAGTAGGTAAATACTTTACTAGGGGATTTTTTTTGTTGTAGTGTGTGTGTTGTAGTGTAACTACAAAAACGGTTTTCGGATTTTTTCCTTTAGTTCTGCTACATATTTATTACATATAGGCTGGCTTCACAGCTATCCGGATTCCGGGAGACCCGTACGGGCCGACCGTACACGGGAGACCCGTACGGGTAGTACCCGCAGTGCTCTGAAACGATGATCCAGTACGATACGGTTGCTAGCAGGAGACAGATGCGCTGTACGGGCTCAAACCGGAGCAGGTCCTGTACGGATCGATCCGCGTCGCTGTGAAACGGTGTTCTAGCGCCTAACATGTGCTCCCGCTCCGGGCGCCCGTACTGACAGCCCGTACGGGTCTCCCGGATAGCTGTGAAGCCAGCCATAGGTACACACGAATCGTCAGCCGTCACAATTGCTCCCTTCAACTTCAATTTTATTATCAACCTCATCTTCTAACCCCCACCAGAACCTGGAACGTCACCGAAGAGTCAAACCCCTCGAAGTACAGCTACTACTACGAGTTCATAGAGCTGATTGCCGACGTCTCCTTCCGCGATAACCTGCAGAACTTCTGGAAGTACCAGACTGACGAGACCGTGAAGGGGATTGACTTGATGGAACTAGCGCTGGCTGTTCATCCCTCGTCTGTACTACAGGTTATTGTGTCCAATAGTGAACACGAGGTAAGTATACCACGCGGTGGAATGCACAATTTAAGGTCGTAGCACGTCGTCCACAAAATTCATTGAGTCTCAAAGAATGTGCGCAATTTGGATGGAGTAGTGGAACTGTGGAGCTGACGCTGCCTGTGTGAGCGTGCGCGTTCCATCGCCGCCCGTTCGATGTCCACCGCGCACAGGATGGATGAAAACAGCACATGATGTAATTTTTTGCTCCGTTAGTGTCGCTGTATGGCGTTCCAGTAGGAGGCTAAATAAATAAATAAAAGAAGCGCACGTATCAAATCGGAAAGGGATCGGCACCGTATCGCCTATCGCCTCGCCATCAAACAGGCGTCAACCTAACGTAACCACGTAACTAAAGCGGATCAGAAGCTCCGATACGTCGACTCGGCTACGGCTAGGCGACGCCGCGCTTACGGCTCGCCGACCGCTGGTTGATGGTGCAGCAAGCAGGCCGGAGGGGTGAGAGGGGCAAGGGTGGACGAAGAGACGTAAGCTCGGGTACGGAGAGATGTAAGCGCGGGGACGACGAGCCGTAAGCGCGGGGACGACGAGCCGTAACGCACCGCACCGCGTTTCGTGAGCTTGTCCCGAGTTGAGGTGAGTACGTTACGATTCCGATTAGTGTGCGTTGCAGTAGGAAGTTTTATACAAAGATTACTGAACGGCTCGAGTTGATACGGTGCCGATCCCTTTCCGATTTGATACGTGTGCTACGACCTTAAGAAATGTTTTGCGATTTTGTACCATATTTCAACTATTAATCGTAACCTTGACTCGTCCTACCCATCACCTGCACTGCAGATAATTATGGTACCCTCTAGAACTAAGTACAGACGCCAGAACCTCAAGCTACTACAATCTGTCAAATTTCTTTAATACATTTTCAACTTTATCGCTAAAACATAAGGTTCAAAGTTGATTGCGAAAATTTGACAGATTCGGGTAGCTTGATGTACTGGCACCCGTACAAAGGATTTCTCTTTCAGGTTCACTGGAGCCCTGTAATGACGGAAGTGGGCATGTGTTTGACCTTCAACTCGGTGTACGCCGAGTTCCAGCATATGCTACTGGAGGTCGACTGGACACCTTTCCAGCTACTGCAGTGCCACTACCATAGCGGGCAGTGTTCTGTGAGAATAGATTCTATGAACAATGCTGTTAGGGTGAGCAATTTGTCTTTTTTGCATAAAAAACCGAGTGTGCTTATGACCACACGACTGAAGTGAAACTTCAAACGTATTTGGCTATGAGAGGAAGAGAGAAAGAGAATGTGCGCGCGCACTGCTTTCTCTTGCTTATATCCCCCACTCAACTCCCGTTCGGCTCGCCCGATCACACTTTTCGTAACGCTTACGTCACGCGTTCGCCAGCTTACTCCCCAAGTCAAGCGTGCGTAAAGAAGTTTCACTTCAAAAAAAAAGTCTAAGGCCGAGATACGTTACATAGCACGTAATTTGGCTAAGTGTTATTCCCGTCACTGTTGCAAAACTGGCAAACCACAAGTGTTCAAGAAAGAGACAGAACCAAAGCGTGCGTAAAGAAGTTTCACTTCAATAATAAGCCTATCTAGCATGGTCATCTTGGATGATGAATTTGGGTCTATTTTGGGGATTTCCGGGATTTTTTTGTAGACCATACTTGGGAAACCTGGTTACGGAAATATTTTTGTAGACCATACTTGGGAAACCTGGTTACGGAAATATTTTTGTAGACCATACTTGGGAAACCTGGTTACGGAAATATTTTTGTAGACCATACTTGGGAAACCTGGTTACGGAAATATTTTTGTAGACCATACGTGGGAAACCTGGTTACGGAAATATTTTTGTAGTCCATACTTGGGAAACCTGGTTACGGAAATATTTTTGTAGACCATACTTGGGAAACCTGGTTACGGAAATATTTAAGGTTCCAAATTTTACTGACGTTTACGAAAACATATTTTTAATGTTATAACACAACTTTAAATAGGTACCCCCACGACCCAAGTACCGTTACTTGCACCACCCATAAGCACAATGTTTTGCCTGCGTTACGTCGCGTACAAACAGTGAAATAAAGTAAACAGCGATTTTTCACACCAAAAATGAAAGTCGTTTCCCAGCAATTCTTTTTGCACAAAGTCAGTGGCGGATTTACCAATAGGCTGAGTAGGCTGGAGCCTAGGGCGGCAGGTTTTAGGGGTGGCAAATTGTAGGCTAACATTTTTTTAAATGTCTTACTGAAATTAAAGAGATTAATATTTATATACCTACCATGTTTTTCTGGAAAGAATAAACCAAGTGAATGCTCAAATTCAGGCTTCTACCGTAGATTTAATCACAGTTGCCGATCTGGTACAAATCTCTTTGCAAGTTTTTCGTTGCTGATGAACGAGAACATTTTAAGTATTTTGAAGAAAAGGCGAAACAGTATACAAAAGACATGGGACATTATTGGACAGGTCGGTACGGGCGGCAGAGTTTGAATAGCCTACTGGCGGCAAATGTGTAAATCCGCCACTGCACAAAGTTACTTGGTTTTTTTTTTTTAAGTTTGGTACTTGGTTTGATGTAGGTATGTAAAATGCGTAGTTCATGGCTATGTGATGCGTATTTTTACACCCTGTATATCCGAGGTCCGGGCGTTCGGGCCCTCTGTGTATCGGAGCGTGCTAGGCTATGTCTTAGGGTCTCCCCACATTTATCGACGCGGAAAAACTACTCGACTTATCGCCGAGCTAATAGGCAAACGGCTTGTGTCGCCGTCGGTCGGCGTCGCGACGCGTCGTCCGAGCCGAGCCGATGCGAATGGTATTAGTAACACCCTTATTACGTAGACATAAAGGCTTTTTTGACCGGTGTTAGCCGATTCCGCGTCGATAAATGTGGGGAGACCCTTATGTCACAGTTAAGGTGAACGCACACTTATCTGAGTCGAACGCGTCGAACGCATCGAACGAAACGAATATAAAATCTCGCACACAATTCGGACGTTTCGTCGCGGGCAAGTGTGCGAGGTTTCATAAGAAGAAGAATTGTAAAATTTATCATGAACTTTGGCTAAGCGTTATTCCTATCACAGTCGCACAAGTATCAATCTAAAAGTGCGAGAAAGAGACGGGAACAGTCTAAGCCAAAGCACGCGCCAAGTAACGTTTATAGATCTAGGCCTTAGCCCCCGGAATCCGAATGGCCTGGATTTCGCAAGGTCCTGACTGGAAATTGCTTTAATTAACTTGATTTCCTTGTTCCAGTATTTCATACATTCTCCGTATGAGATATCGACCGCCATATCCAACCCAACTGGTGAAGTGTTGCCTGGAGAAGAACTTATCATTGATTATAAGGTAACTTTAATTCTTACGAAACATTCTATAGATCCTTCTGCTGACATAATACGTACTGGCGGATCATCATCATCATTTCAGCCGAAAGACGTCCACTGCTGGACATAGGCCTCCCCCAAGTGGAGGTGTTTCGACCGGTTTTGTGCTTCTCGCATCCAACGAGATGGCGTGATATTATGTGTTAAACCCACAGCTATATATGTAGATAGACCTAGATAACGCAAGTATCTTATCACGATCTGTATGAAAACCAAGCGTGCCATTTTTAGTCTACCTACTATGACGTCACAAGCACTATTTAGTGATGGGAAAATCAAATCGATTCAAAGACGCCGCGTCGCCGCGTGCGGCACCCGTCTCGCCCCGCCTCCGGGGCCTAGCGCCAGCGCTCATGCTCACCCAGCCGTACACAGGACTGAGCGCGAAAGTGGCGGCTTACGATTTTTGTACGTAAGCTGGTGCGATTTTTAGCACACGAAGTAGTTGCTCTTGCGTTATCTAGGTTAAGCACATAAGTATAAGAAAGATAAACCTTTATTCCTTTGTGCATCTTAGGTAGTGGAGATCCAAGCTTCACCAAGTGTGAAGAGTCTAAGATCGGAGCAGCGGCGCTGCAAATATCCTGATGAATGGATCAGCGACTCTATAAAGGTAGGCATATGTAAGGTTGTTTTTCTTCTGTATACCTAGTCTTAGCAACTTCATCATCAAATTACGATTCCCGATAGACGTGTTGAGGAGGATTGCAATGAATTATTTCACAGTAATTCACGTCTGTATTATCTCCAACCGCCATTTTGCAATGTTTCAACATTACAAAATGGCGGCCCTTGGGGAAGGCCTACGTTCAGCAGTGGACAATAATGAGTTACTGGACTCCATTCCAAAAGATTGGCCCGAGAGGTCTTTGCTACCAGCTTGGGTAGTCTTCCAATGATATATGATTTTATTTCTGTAAGTAGGTTCATACAGACGAAGCTACCCGAAACTGTCAAATTTTCCCAATGAATTTTGAACCTTATGTTTTAGCAATAAAGTTCAAAAACTATTAAACAAATTTGACAGATTGTAATAGCTTGATGGGCTGGCGTCTGTACAAACACTTTTACATGTCAATCATATTTTTAAAACTAGATGAGGTCGGCGTTTCCTATCTGACTACTCTGAGAAGAAAGGCCGAAACAAACTCAGAGGTCACAGTTTCTTTTAAAGTCCAGACATATCCTGCGAGGCAATTGCGTTACGCATTATCAATCGGAATCGGTTTCATTTTGACAGTTCAACAACATTCATTGCGCTATTTACGTGTTGAGCAGACAAATTTTTCGAACTTATGAAGCAATGGATTCGCAATTTGCTTCAAAATGATTCAAATTCCGATTAATAGTGTGTTACGCAATTAGGGCGCTGGTCAAACCATGTGAATACCATGTAGATTGGTGTCTGAAATCGTCTTTTGAGCAAAGAACCACATAGATTTAGTAGACCTGTTATGTCAGTGCACGCATTTGTCTGTAATCATGCCGTTTACATTACTCAAACTACTGTAGCGGTATCTACAATACCACATGCAAACAACGCGTCATCCTGACGTCACGCAAAATCCTGCATCTCGCAAGCAGATTTTACCGCGCAACTAGCATAGATACAACGGCCCGACATGTACTACCAATGTTTCTAACCATACTTTTTCAGGCATACAGCTTCTCTCTATGCCAGATGCATTGCCGCAGTCGTATGGCAGTCATGTTCTGTGGATGTAGACCATACTTCCATGTCAAAGGAGGTGAGCATCTGTCTTTTATATTTCTTGGGATTTGCTTGATCAGGACTTTGTAGGCTGTCATCAGCAATAATATTTTTTTGGGATGCATGAAGAAGCCTCCTCACGTAGCGCAGTTTGTTCCGCCAGTTACTCAACTGAACCGAGCGCTCGGCGCATCCTGGACAGTCACACCCAACACCTTATTTGACTGGCAAATTCTTCCCTTGCGGTGGTAAGGCTGACGCCCGCCTGGTTTGCGACCACCCTCCCACCGGAGTCCGGTGCCAAGCAGCCTGCTGTGTTTCGTCGATGCGTGGGAGTGCGTTGCAGTCACAGGGAGTTTCATAGAAATAATACTGAACGGCTCGAGTTGATACGATGCCATGCGATATAATTCAATACGATTTTCAAAATAATGTGACACTGCTTCGAGTTTTCTCACCCCAAAATAGTCTATGGAGGTTGCATACGAATAAAACTTCATCAAAGGAAAAATAACTGTCTGACAAAGGAAAAATTACTACAAGTCAATCAACAGCACAGAACACTACTCAAAAGAACTGTCAAGAAAATTTTTCAACACGCCCAATGAAAAATAATAGGAAGTAAAACATTTTTTATCGTAGAAAATTATTTCGAAATTTTAATTAAAACCGTCTGCCATTTTCTTCACGCGGGAACCAAGATGGGGACGTCTGTGATTCATTCGGGATGGCGTGCATCGGCCGTAACGTTGAGATCCTCATTAACATTCCCAAGAACCTTGCTAAATGCTCATGTCTCCCCCAGTGCGCCGAACTCAATTATTATTCACACACAAAAACGATCCTTATTCGGTTAGTGGTTTTTCCTCTTTTTTATTAGTAGACTGTAGATATTTGCAGCTGTAGCTTTACCGGGCTTCAGGGTTCAGAATTCTCTGTTACGAGAATTTTCTCTTGTGAAAAGTCTCGCGTTGTCCCCACCTCCTTGGCAAGATCTGACTTTCATAGCTGTCAGTGTCAAATCATCGTCAAGGCCATGGCGTTGTGTGAATGGAGTAGATTTGCCAAGTAATATTATATACTAATTCAATGACTGCAGCTGAATATATGTACTGCATGTAGACCTTAGATGCCTAATGCCCTTTGTTACTAGGGGATGCCTAAATGACTGCCTAAACAAAACCTCGCAGTTTTTTTAGGCAGTCATTTACACACATTTAAAAGCCAACAACACACGTTTACAACGTTGAGGTTGTCTAACTTCATAGGGGGTCACTTTTAAAAGCGTTTGCTTTTGAGTAGTTCAAGCTATAAAAATGAAGCGATGTTATTGGTTTGTTTCACACACATCCCTCGCTACGCATCCGCGCACATCTCTGGTGGAAACGCATCCTTACACTGTGACCAAACTTTCATTGCTGTGGGCATAGAACTATTATTACTAGCGTATACCTTATCTCAATGGCTGTGGGACCAAAATAGACCTTTGCACTTATCTAAATCTTTGAAAATTCGAATGTATCCCACAACATTTTCAATCTTAATTTAACCCTGTTAAAACCTAATTTAATACCATCAATACCTATTTTAACCCTATTAAAACCTATTTTAACCCTTTTAAAACCCTGTTTTAACCCTACTAAAACCTATTAACCCCTTAATATTAAACCTACATGAATGGGACAACGCCGGATGCGGAGGACCCCCGGTCAGCAATCAGGATCAACATGATGCCGCCAAAGATCAGACTTAACCGGGACATCATATTTACTCTGGAAGACCTCTTCGGTTGGTGTACCTGATTGAGTGGACTTTGCCAGCTTTCTGTGACGTCATAGCATAGTATTTTAAATCACTTTAATTTGTTATACTTAATTGAAGCACAAGTTATCGTGGCTCACTAGGAAAACCTTAAATATTGGAAGTTTATAGCATAAAATATGTTTTGTTTGGATACTGCTGTTGCGTTCCGACGAATTGTCGGCTCGGAAAGCTATATTTTGTTCTTGAAGGACCGGAACGGAACGTTTTTCGCACAAAAATTAAGCTTGATTCACTTCCACCTGCACGTTGCAAGTCACACACAGCACAGATTAAAGTTTTCATGACAGAACGTGTTTGCCGAAAATGATATCTAAATCGGAACGCAAATTATTGATGTGAGAGCTGTGCTGTGCGCGATTATGGCATAATTCGGAATGCAGCCTAACGGTAGGAATGGGTTTCATTTTTTGACAGTGGAACAACATTCATTGCGTTTTTTTTGTACAGACGCCAGCACATCAATCTACTACAATCTGTCAAATTTCTTTAGTCAATTTTCAACATTATCGCTAAAGCATAAGATTCAAAGTTGATTGGGAAAATTTGACAGTTTCGGGTAGCTTGATGTGCTGGCGTCTGTACGTTGTTGAGCAGACTTTTTCGAAAAGGTAAGAGTATATATGAAGGAATCGATTAGTAATATCCTTCAAAATGATTCAGATAAGTGATTGGGAGTGTGTTACGCAATTGGGGTGCCGCTCGTGTGTGCATCAGCAGCTGTTGTAAAATGTGCATGCGCAGAAATGTTTCGCTTCTATAAAATTGTTTTTATATTTGCATGTGCAGGTAAGTTGCTTGATCTCGCAATTTGTTTATCTTTGTGTGTCAGTTACGAGAGGCTTTTTGCAATATTCTTTCGCGCAAATGCCTGTTCAATGAAATTGAAATCAGCCTATAATGTTTCCACTGCTGGGACACAGGCCTCCTCTCTTTTTTGAGAGGGACAGCTCCGTAATCCACCACGCGGGCCCAGTGCGGGTTTTTAGATGTCACATGTCTTCGAATTTTTGGTTCTAGGACATGCCCGTTTTCTCGCGATGTTTTCCTTCACCATTTTGAGAGCAGTGGTGATGAAATTATTTACACAAAGTAAAACGGCTGCCTGGGTTCAAGCCAACGACCTGCAACTCGGTAAATCGGGGCCGTTACCACTGACCCACATGTTCTTCCTGTAATGTCTGTTTAACGATCCATAATGTTCACACTTCTTAATGTTGTGTCGTTTCAGCTTCGTTAGGCGGCACGACTGCGCTGTTCGTCGGAGCCAGCGTGCTGACAGTGGTAGAAACAGTACTCTTCATCGTACGACATCTGGTGCGATTGGTCATCACGAGAAGGCGCGGCAGAGTCGTCGATTTTAAGCCTTAGAGCACTTTTCAGCTACGTCATAAGGAGCCGCAGATGTACTTAGGTTTTTGCTCAGAGGTTTCTATCCCGCGTTATATTCCTCGCTTAATGTTTTTGCTGTGGTGTGGCTCTGGCTTTTCTGTAAGCGCCCCTGCCCTTTTTTTATGGATGGGAAATCATCAAATGACTCCTCCCGCTCTGGGTGGAGCGGAAGGGAGTGTCAGACTCTTACTGACTAAAACCCATCCGTGTTCCTTCCTTAGCCCTTTATGTTCCGGGGTAGCGCTAACCCTTTCGGACAATCCCGCACCCCCGGCAGGCTTCGGCCCTGGCAGGCCCCTTCCTTTTTGCTGACTTCTCTTTGAGGCGCGCGAGACGCACCCGTCCTGCGGGTCCTCTCGGGCCCTGCCCTGAGGACGGGTGCGTCTCATATCATATAAAGTTATTTGGTATATTTTCATTTCAATAACGAGATATACCTACCAACTGTTGATATAATTTCTTTATTTACATAAGTATAACATTTACATACTCTAAATCCGAAAAAAATAAACAAAAATAGTTAAGTACCTAGTTGTAGTACTGTTTAAGCATTGAAGCTTTTACTATAGGTAGATCTACTAGATTTTAGATGTCAGTTATTCGGCGTTGTATTCTCTGTAAAATTATTAAAGAGTGTTTAAAATAAAATACTTATCGTTTTATTTATTTCCCTAAACCGAAATTAACAATGTTAAATAAGTACCTACTTAACAAATAAAGAAATAACTTGACAGCTACCTTTACGGTGCTTACAATAAAGAAAGGTGCAGGCGAGTCTGCGGGCTCACACTATCAATAGCAATGGGTTTCATTTTGACAGTTCAATGACATACATTGCGTTGTTTACGTTGTTTTAAACACACTTTTCGAACATATGAAGTAATGGATTAGCAATATCCCTCAAAATGATTCAGATTTAGATTACGTTCTCAAATCTCAAAAGTTAAATTATACGCACACAATAATAAATGCACATTACGGCGTATGCAAAGATTATAATTTCTTTATCAGTTTTGTTGACTGTACATAATGTATGACATGTCAGTTGGATGTCAGGCGCAAAACGAACTGTGTATTTTTTGTATCAACTTTGGAATTTGTACATTTGAACTTTTGACATATAATTCAAGGTCATTTTCTTTAATAAAATACAATTCAATTTTGAGTAACGACGCTGAGTGCACGTGTAACGCTGTAACCATGAAAATATTTTGTACGTATTTAACGAAAATGATAGCAACTAAACGCGAATTTCTTAATTGCTCAAAACAACAACGAAACGTTGGATGCTGTCACAACGCCCCTCCCACTTCACAAATGTATTTATTTTCGAAAAATCTAACCTAATTCTAACGAGATTAAAACAACGAACGAACGATTATCATGTTTTTGACAATACTGTCTTTATCCATAAAAACAGTTTACTATGTTTTCTCTATATTTTACTTTTTATTGTCTTGGTCCCATACAGTGTTGCCTTTTGGATTGGATGTCGGCTTGTTGGGATTCTCTGCGTATTATTTGACCAGGCTGAAGAAACCAGATATGGATAATGTGGTCAGTATATTCGGGCCAGAGCCCTGGACCAAGGAAAGCCAGACGAATCCAGATAAAGTGGTCAGTTGCATCGCGCATAGGGGAGCGGCTCTGGACGCTCCTGAAAACACTATGGAAGCGTTTAAGTATGTAAGTAGACCTTTTAAAGTGTTTCTAAAGAGGATTTATGACCAAAGAGTCCTTTACTCATACTGACTATACGCATCACGTATAGCGGTAAAGAACTTATGTAAAAAAAAAAAATGTAAACAAACATTGATTTTTGAGTGTAGAAAGAAAATATTAAATAAAAACAAATCTATTCGCTTGTATTATGTCATAATTTATTATCAGTAGGCCACACCAGTATTTTTTCCATGCAAATCTGTCACATGGAAAAAACCAATGGCTCACAACAATAATTTTTTCATAGATCATAAAAACTAAGGAAAACCTTTTTCTATAGAACTAGGTATAAATAAAAAAATAAAATGTTGCATGCAGTTTGCAATACATGTCATATTGTCCATGGTCTTACCATAAATAATGTACAATGAAAGAAAGATGTTGTGTGAATTATGGTTAGGAATACAGCTAAGTATACTTGATACAATGCGTGCCACGAAAGATGAGACTTGACACACCACTTGGTTTGACTTGCGCAGTACACGATTATAGGTCTCTTTAGCGGTATGAGGTCTGAGTGAGGGACTGGATCGGATGTCATAGGGGCAGCGGAAAGAGTGCGGGAGGCGGGGTCAAGTCTCATCTTTCGTGGCGCTAACTATACCATTTGTAATAAAAAATGTCTGATAATTTTTTGAGGCTTCAGTGCAGTCGAGACTATGCCTCATAGGGTTAAAACTATCTCTTTAAATCGTCAATGTATTGATGGTGTAAACTTCTTTTTCTAGTGCGTAGAACATGAATGCAATATCATTGAGTTGGACGTACGGACGTCCAAAGATGGCAAGCTGTTCCTCTTACACGACCAGGGCTTGGAACGGCTGACCGGCACAAGTATCTCTGACGTCCGTGGCATGGAGTGGGAGAAGATTAAGGATATTGACGTGGGTGCTACTCATCCTAATAGGTTTGTTGGTTTTATTTGTATAGTTAACTAGCTGCGCCCCGCGGTTTCACCCGCATTTGTTTCCATCCCATGGGAAATTCGGGACACAAAGTAGCCTATATGTTAATTCGGGGTGTCAGCTACCTCCATACAAAATTTTATGAAATAGGTCCAGCCGTTTGAGCGTGAAGAAGAACAAACATATAAACACACACACAAACTTTCGCCTTTATAATATTAGTGTGATAGTATACTAGCTGCCCGGCGCAACTTCGTTCGCGTGTTGTCCTACCCCCGTACCCTACAGTCGTCCTACCCTACCCATACCCTACCCTACTCCTACCCAACCCTGCCCCTACATTATCCTACCCTACTCCTACCCTTTCCCTACCCTACTCCTACCCTACCCCTACCCCTACCCACTCCTACTCTACCCCTACCCTACTAATATCCTAAACTATAAAGTTTAGGATATTATTTTATATTAAAAATTCTTAATCTGTATTATATTACATCATCACAGCTCGTTTGTTTTTTTTTTTCGGGCGCTGGATGCTCTAGGTATCTGAACGGATACTGATATAAAGTCGGGCGGTTAAAAGGTTAATATTAAAATTAATTCTTTTCAGAAAGCAGTTCAGAGATGTACGTCTATGTCTACTCGACGACGCCCTGGATTACCTCCTAGCTAACAACATGAAGGTTATAATTGATGTTAAGGGCGAAGACAAACAGGTATTCAGCATTTTTGTAAACCTTCAGCTTGGGGTTCCTTTTTCGAAGACGACCGCAAGCAGCCACGTCGCCCAATCGCAATGACAGACCACAGTGACGATTGCGCGCGTCGATTGTTTTACTGATTAAGACCTTGTCCAGATGGGGCGAATTCGCCGCGAAATGTATGTTAACGAGGTATGGTCAGCATCAAAAGTTGATTAACACTTCAGTTTTTTTAATCTTAGTTATTGAGCAAAATATTTGTTCAAAATTGAAGCAGAAGAATTTTTTTTAGAATATATAGGTACTCTTGTCTATTATGTGAAAAGCTAAAAATCAGTTTATTGAATAAAGTTGTTGTCAATTTAATAACATGTAAAAATGATTATGTTAATCGACTTTTGATGCTGACTGTACTAGGCGCCAATACATCGTGTCCACTAACATCGCGCGATTTCAAAATACGCGCGTAAATCGCGTGCAGTTAGCCAGACTCGGTCGGACCTTAGATGCAGCTGAATACCAGTATTTTACGTGGAGCGACTGCCTATCTGACCTCCACAACACAGTTACTCGGTAACACTATTGACCTGCTCTTTGGTCTCGTGGTCGCAAGCGTGACTGCTGACCGTTCGATTTCCGGATCGGGCAAAATGTTATTGAGTTTTTTCCATCAGGAATTTCTTGCCTCGGCTTCGCGTCGGCCCACATTTACACGCTCGTCCTTCAATGCCTCTTTTGCTGGCCGCTGCAGTAATGTGTATCTATCCTTATTACCTCCTGTTCAACGCTCAAGTTTCAGTTTATTGCTTTCAGGTAGTGAACGGTATCCTAAACAGCTTTGCGTCAAGGCCTGAGTTGTACCAGTCCGCGGCTGTCACGTGTTTCAATCCATTCGTTCTTTATCAGGTATGTTCATGTTTCAGTTATCACTGTGGTACCTACAAAACTAAAGTAAATAAACGTTAAACCGTTGGTCCTGCGCCTGATCTCTCCCAGTTCGTGTCGGATTGCCGTCCCATCGGACTATGAGAGAGTAAAGGGTTTTTCCACTGCGCTCTAAAACCCATTGTTCTCATAATTTTAATGTTCATACATTGATTCCACCGCGCTCCAAGAAATGTTGAGTAGAGTTAGCAAAAAAAAAAAAAAATAAGCATGGCACATTATATTAAATATCATAAAAAAAAGAAAAATGCATATAAATATATATTTTTTTTTAATCTACTACCTACTAACATAGTTTTTTAAGTTACTTGTAAGACTAACACGCTATGGGCCTACGATGCCTGATAATAAAAGATTTTTATTTTATTTATTTATATCAAATATGTTTATTTAGTCACACTAGGGCCATAAAGTGCGAAATGGCCTTGAGCATTTTTGACACACGAGATGGTTCCACGGTAAAAAAATACTACCGATATTTATATTTGTGTATAACAAACAACTTATGGTTTGCCTTTTATACTGACTACATATTTTATTTTGGAGCGCAGTGGAACAACCCGAAGAGAGTGTGCACCTGTGTCTGCACGCACACGCCTGCACTATAATATCTCCCGCGCCGAAGGCGTACTACTACTATGGGGCTGTTCGTTTATTACGTAAAACGATTTAATGGGGGAGGGGATCCAAAATAGTCTTATTTTTTCTAACGTGACGCGTGGGGGTCTAGATTGTTCTTACGTAAGATCCCAAAAGTTATAATCTTACGTAAAATTGAAAGGAGGGGGGGGGGGTGGTTCATCAGTCTTATTTTTTCTTACGTAAGGGGGCCGGGGGAGGGGGGGGGGGTTAACAGTGGTTAAAATTGTCTTACGTAATAAATGAACGGACCCTATTGTGCTACATAGTCGGTGAGCGGTTGGACAAGCGCATACATTTTTCGGTTTAACTGTACCTACAAGTCCTTTCTTTTTTTAACTTTGTAATCTCCCAGGAGTGAGATCCAATACTGGAAAATTCTCAATCATTTCTTTTAGCGAGCGTACAATTTGTCTAGCATTAAGTTTGGAGTGAGTGGCTTCGTGTTTGGCCAGACATGGCGCGGGCGCGGGGCGGGCGCGGGGCGGGCGCGGGTGCGGGAACACGCGCGGGCTGCCTGTCCGCACTGGAGCGCGGCTGCGTTCTGCGCGTTGTCGTGTCCAGTGTTTGTCAAATTATAATATGCATGAAGAAGACTTATTTTTACTAGAAAAAATCTCGAACTAGTTTGATACCCCCCGCGCGGGCCGCCCGCGCACCCACTGCGGCCACTTGTATGAACGAGCTATGGCGTGAGTTGCCCGCGCGCTCCCCGCGCCGAGCCCGCTATGGACACTCAAAGGAAGTTCATATGTTTGAGTTCGCCGCGTCGCGCCCGCCCTGCGCCTGCGCTGCCAGTCTGGCCAAGCACTTAATGTTAATCTATATTCCCAGATTCGTAGAAGCGATCCCCAGATAGTGGGTTGTCTCAGTTATCGGCCGTACGGCTTCAGTTCCCAGGACTATGACGCAGAAAAGGGCCCTAACAACCCTCGGTGAGTTCAGTTTATATTAATCTGCATTCGCGGTTTATTTGGAAAAAATGTAAAACTTTAAATCCTACACCATAAAGCTCATTTTACGCTGCAACTTCAAACATTTTTTTTTTTCAATAGTGCTAGTCACTCTGAAATCAACTTAATTCCCATTAAAATAAAGTTGTTATTTGTTTAACTTGAAATAATATTAATTGTTTGAATAGACTTTAGTTTTAGTGATTAATTAACAGACGGTCATTAGCGTGGATTTCGTCAGTAAACTTTTACCAAGTTTATCTTGAACTATATTATGCATACTGGTACAAAACTAAAGTAAATAAACGTTAAACCGTTGGTCCCGCGCCTGATCTCTCTTCGGTCGTGTCGGATTGCCGTCCCATCGGACTATGAGAGTGAGGGAAGAGAGGGGTTGTTCCACCGCGCTCTAAAACCCATTGTTCTCATAATTTTCCCACACACGCCAGGGGCCGTATTACGAAGTGTTTATGCCATCATGATTCCAGTACGAAAAAAGGATGGTGCTATCGGCGATATACAGGTGTCCCTGGAAGTATGGATCAAATCGAATAGGGGCGTGGGCAAGGTCATTTCCAAACTTTTGAACCCTGAGAATGTCAGTGAATTTTTTTACGGTTCAAAAGTTATGACCGATTTTTATTTATTTTTTTCAATCACTTCGCTTAGTGCTCAAAGAAAATAATCATAAAAAAATACTATCAGGGCTATCTAAAAAAAATAAATTGATAGCCCTGATAGTTTTCACGAATGCGATTTTTCTTCTTTTTTAAAATTTTTTTTTTTAGTTTTTTTTTGTTAAAACGTTTGGAAATGACCTTGCCCACGTCCCTATTCGATTTGATCCATACTTCCAGGGACACCCTGTATAGCTCCGTATCTCTCTTACACTAGAATCATTATGGCATTAAATCGCCATAATACGGCACCTGCACTATAATATCTTCCGCGCCGAAGGCTGGTGTCCGCTGTGATTGATCGCCACAGTCTAAATTCGGTCTGGAGGACTTTTAACCAGTTATGACATAGTACGGTCAGCATCAAAAGTTGATTAACACTTCAGTTTTTTTAATCTTAGTTATTGAGCAAAATATTTGTTCAAAATGCAAAAGATTTTTTTTTAGAATATATACTCTTGTCTATTATATGAAAAGCTAAAAATCAGTTTATTGAAAAAAGTTGTTGTCAATTTAATAACATGTAAAAATGATAGTGTTAATCGACTTTTGATGCTGACTGTACCACCCTGTACATCGTCGTTCATATTGCAATTAGTTCTATGTCAAAAATCACAAGTTTACAGGAGAGTGAAAAAACAGCATACTGGAAAAAAATCTTCTATGACACCAAAATGTTTTTTAACTAATGTTTCCTAACTATTGTGTTCTATTAAATGTGCATTTTGAAATTTACATAAATAATTATACCATAAATAATTATACATTAGAAAAAAAAAAAAAAAAAATAGAAATTTTTGACATTGAACAAATTGCAATATGAACGACGACGCCATGCACTTTTAAAGCTAAAATATTAATATAATATTATCACTCACGATGATATTTGAATATTTTTCCGTAGATTCGCTGAGAACCTACCGTTGCATAGCGCTTTACGCTTCGCGGACATGGTGCACGGGCTACTGTGGCGCTGGTCGGCGCGCTGGTGCGCTGTCAGCGCTGTTTTGTTACACAAGGACATCGTGAGCCCGTTAGTATATTATGCTAAGTAATTAGTGCCTACTGTGCGACCGACGAGATATTGTGCTCTTGACATTTGTCGGTATCATACAAACGAATACGTGTTTTGCGAATTTGATCTTTATTAGCTAAGAAAGAAAGAAAGAAAATACATTTATTTAGCACAGACTAAAAGACACGCAATACACCAGATACATAAGTACATCAAATAAAAACTAAAGTAAAGATTAAATAAAAAAAAGCATAAAGTCCGATGTAAAAAAAAAAATAAGCAGGAAAGTGCCTCACGGCTGCGCTAAAAAAGGGCCAGTTCAGCAAAAATGTCAGACAACTAGTGCCTGACGCTGGTTTTCAAGGTGACGGATGTAAATCAGTTATACTAGAATTGGCACACCGTTAGATAGATGTCAAGAACACATTCTCTCAACGGTATCTAGGGGACATGTAACACAGTTCAGGAATAACTGAATATTTTAATTTTGACCTCATGAGGACACACTGGCTCCTAGATCCTGATTTTCTGCGACACTGTGTGATTTAATTGCAACAATAAAAATTCAATCAATCAACTCAGCCTATCGCAGTCCACTGCTGGACATAGTCCTCTCCCAGGCTGCGCCACAACATCCTGTCCTCCGCCTTCCGCATCCAGTCTACCCCAGCCACCTTCTTTAGGTCGTCCGTCCATCTAGCTGGGGGGCGTCCCACACTACGCTTGCCGTTACGCGGTCTCCACTCCAAGACTCGTCTGCTCCACTGGCCATCTGTCCTTCGACAGACATGGCCAGCCCACTGCCACTTCAGTTTGCTTACTCTGCAAGCTATGCCAGTAACTCCGGTTCTTTTCCGGATAATTTCATTCCTGATTTTATCCTTTAAAAGAGACTCCGAGCATATCTCGCTCCATAGCCTCAGATAAAAACTACCAGTCAATTATTACTTCAATTGTATGGTATGCCATAGGCAAGTAACTTGCATTTGAATTGGCACGAAGGTTACCGAAGCGCAAACATTTTTCGGTTTAACTGTACAAGTTCTTTCTTCGACTTTAAAAAAGGAGGTTCTGTATTCGACCCGTATGTATGTATGTTTGTATGTCCACGATTAACTCAAAAACTACTGAATCAATTTTTATAATTATTTAATTAGTGTGATTTACATACTTTCAGGAAGGTTTTAGTATATAATAATACATTAGGTAATGATTCTTATGTACGAAGTTATATATGCATAAATGTACTGCATCTCCGGCATTTCTATGTGATTTTTGATGATTCATCGAGTCGGTGTCTTCAATTCTTCAATGCACTAGTGTTATTTGAATTTGTGTAGGGAAGGTACAACTAAAAAGTGAAACAAAAAAACTAAAAAAAAAAACAACCGACTACAAAGTGATAAATAACTTTAATTTCGGAAGTCGGTGTCAAAAAACGAAAATACGGAACCAACGACACCGACTTCCGAAATTAAAGTTATTTATCACTTTGTACGTAGTGTTTTTTTTTTGAAGTCGGTTGTTTTTTTTTTCTGACTCCGTAACCTCTTTCCAGGAGTGAGGTTCAATACTGGCGGTTGCTAGGCATCCGCTGTGCCGGCTGGTGCGTTAACAGACCTCTAGAGAAACTGTATTGGCGCGGCGTGCTCAAGGCGCCCTACCTCGCTAATACCCTGCTTGGGGAACCGGATGTAAGTAAACGTATTCGTATACAGCACATCGATGGTCCCTATTAACAATGTCGGTTCAGCAAAAAAACTGCTGTTCAGTAGAGCAGTTCAAAGTTTGTTTTGGCGATGAAAAAAAAATAAGTTGTTAAAAAATTAACCCTAATAAAGAGGTGCTTTAGACCATCGAACTGAACAACTTTCACTACGGGACCAACTCCGAAATCACGATAAAAAAAAATCAGCTGTTTAATACAAAAGTTCAATACCTAGGTACTTGACCAAAATGTATGAAGCAGCTCATTTTTTTTTTTCGTGATTTCAGAGTTGGTCCCGTAGTGAAAGTTGTTCAGTTCGATGGTCTAAAGCACCTCTTAGGCTCAGAGCGCAAACAGAACGGAGCGCAGCGGAGAGGATTTTATTAACGCACTTGAAAATAGACTTAAAATTAAAATTATACTCTGATAATGATAATATGAAAAGGTCAGAGGGGCCCAGTGAGAATACGCCCCATTGGATAGTTGGCATATTTTCTTACTAGCTGCGCCCCGCGGTTTCACCCGCATAAGTCTCGATCCCGTGGGGATATCGGGATAAAAAGTATCCTATATCCTTTCCCAGGACTCAAAGTATCTCTATACCAAATTTCATCTAAATCGGTTCAGCGGTTTAGGCGTGAAAAGGTAACATACAGACAGACAGACAGAGTTACTTTTGAATTTATAATATTAGTATGGATTTTACCAATGGAATGACATGACAGGAATACCCGAAAGAGCTCGTCAATAACGGCTCATCTTGGGCAATATAGATATGTAATGGGATTTCCAATGACATTATGTCTGATCGTTATTAGTCGACAATCGACATTATGGGGAAGAAAACTGTAAAATTAGTTCCGTGTAGATGGCGCTGTTTTTTACTTTCATTCAGCTGCCAATGGAGTTGCTGAAAATTTTGTCGCGAGATGGCGCTAAGTGTGTTTTCTTGTAGCCGATTGGTCGATTTCTCCACTTGCTAATGTCATCGAAATGACACTGACAAGTGATAAACCCTCGCAATCTCTCGCGGCGTCTAACAACCACATTGCTTAAATAGACGGTAATTACAGATGGAGAAAAGGCCTAGTGAGAAAGACAGTTATAGCAGCGTGGAACGCCCCGGACCACTGGTAGACAAGCTCCTAGAGCCCGAACAAAGGATGTCGTCCGGACAAAATTTATGATTTAATTTTTTTTACGAAACGATATAATATAAAATGAGTTTAAATTAACAGCCGACTCGAAATAGTTCTGCGATTCCAAACGGTTAAATTAATACTTAAGGCCGATTCCCGTAATTAAGAACGTCGAGCGACAGTCATTGGCGCCGATTCCCTTGTTCACAATCTAAACTAAATTTAAGTTCAGTGCATCTTATTCTTTCTATTGCATTAAGAAAAGGAGAGAACATAAATATATTAGTTTATTCCTGTCAAAATAGTCAGCGCCTGACATAAATTGACGTATTTTTAGTAGTAGCCAATTTTTTAATCACGTCTAAACTTGTCTATGGAGTATCTTGATTTGACAGGACTAAATTAATATTTATGTTCTGTCCTTTTCTTAATGAAATAGAAAGAAAAAGATGCACTGAACTTTAATTTAGTTTAGTTTGTGAACAAGGGAATCGGCGCCAATGTCAAAAATTTAAGTAAATATAGGTATTTTTGATAGTTTGAGGCTGAGATTAGAAATTCTTAATAATATGGGAATCGCCCCTTAGAAAAAAATCAATTTGGTAACTAATATAAGTGATTAGCTTTAGCCTCCAGCTGAGGCTAATCATGTAAAGCCGTTGCCTCGATCCTGAGGCATAATCGCACCTTGAAGTCGTCGCCTTAGCACGAGTCATACTTTATCGATTTCTGTCATGCTAAACAGAGCGTGTCCTTCACCTTACAATCCTCATTTTTGCAAACTTCATGAAAATCTATTTTGAGATCGCCAAAAAATTGTCAAGAAATAGTCACCCAAGTCAAAAAAATTGTCGCATTATTATTCCGAAGTTATAGTTATAGGTTGGTGAGGATTGTGTGGTCAAGGTTACCACACAATCCTCACCTCCAGTGCAACTAAACGGCTGGGAGTATCGACTTGGTTTCAATTCCAAAAAATTGTCAAGAAATATTCGTGTCCAACCATGATACTTTCGACCTGGTTTACTATGTAGAAGTGTCTTAAATTTGCACGTGAACTTCTACATACATTTTTCGAGTCGAGTACGGTCGAGCTCAAAATTAATAAATACGTATTTTTGGTGGTCGTCTTATTTTTTGGATGTATTAAAAACGGTATATGTAATTGTGTTAGTTATGTAGGTATTTTATGTACGGTTCCGCGTTCTCGATTTATAAAGATATTTTAATTTCATTAAACGATATTATTTTATTGATTTTTTTTACAATTTTCTAAAATAGCATCTTGGAGCAACCTGTAGTGCAGAGATGAAATTAAAAACGGAGAGAAAACGCCACTCGGATGTTATTTTTCTGGGAGTTTATTAAAATTGGGATCTGTCTGTGCAAAAAATCCATTCAAGGAGCTACTTAACCAGCTGGGTCAGAACAATAGACAAACAAGAAACAAAAAAAAAAGTGTTGGTCAACGGCCTTTTACTAGCATAGTTACAAATCATAAAAAAGTACCTAGATATAAATAAAAACAAGATTATATTATTATGCTGTGGCCGGGGCATCCTTTAAGCTAAATAAAACCTGTATCAGACACAGCTCTTCCTAAGCTAGTAGGCACTTAAAAGTAACTTATTATCTTCAATTATTTTCACCGGTGGCCAAATATTCAGCGCAGCAGTCCGGGTGCGTGCGAGTTGGGCAAATATATAATTATTGTCCCGTAAGTTGACGTCTTTGTCGTGGAGGCCTTTGCCCAGGAGTGGGACAGCGCAGGCTAGATGTTGAAGTTGATGTCAAGCCGGAATCGGGTAATAGGCCAAGTCATAATAGTTATTAGAAAAATATTTAAAAAACAAAAGTTGCGTATTTTTTAAATTATTGGCATTTAAATGTTACTTTTTGCCCAATCAAATATTCAAAATGAATACTTTGCCAAACTTTGACCGACTGTACTGAAAAAAATGTACTATGCGATTTTGGCAAGTAATATTAACGCCGGTTGTCACCGATCGGTGACCGAGTAAATCTAGCGATAGTTGGCGCATTTAATAAGCATTGCAAAAAAAATTGTTTTATCCATAGACTTTTTATGATGTCGCCTAATATTCCGAGCACCGTGGGACTTTTAATATCTGCGTGATCATTATTTCAAAATTGCATAAAATTTCCAGCCACCCAAAGTAAAATTAATTAAATTAATAGGTCGGTCGTTCTGTAGGTATTTTAGTAATATACATAAGTAGGTAGATTGTCTTAATTACTCATACCACAATAAAATTAATCTGAAATAAAGAAGTATTTTATATTTTATCAGTAACTTTAGTTCATAAAGCCAACCGGAAGGAAACGACGAAACATAGGTAAACTAACAACAAACTAAACTGACAGAAAAAATAAATAAGTACGTAAGTAACTACAGTATTTTAATACCGTTTTAAAGTAATATAGGTACATATTAGTAATAGATTTGTAATTTTAGTGTTCGCGACTGTACAAAAACAAAATGTATGTAGAAGTTCACGTGGAAATACATAGCAAACCAGGTCGAAATTATCATGGTTGGAGACGACTATTTCTTGACACTAAATTCAAATTCAAAAACGTAAGCGTTCCGCGGTAATCAGTGTGAGGATTGTGGCGAGAATGGGTCACCACGTAATCCTCACCAAGGCACCTTTATATCTCTGAAATCACTCAATGACTATTTTTGGAGATTTGGCATAGCGTTACGACCATGTCTTGACTATTTTTTGGAATTGAAACCAAGTCGATACTCCCAGCCGTTTGGTTGCACTCATAGATATATTAAAGGAGATGTAAAAAAAATAATTGAAAAAAAAAATAAACATTCTTATTTTCTTAGGGTCTTCCCACAGGATTTAAACATCTTTACAGGTCTTCTAACCGGGTTAAAACGGTTGACAATTTGAAAAATTAACTATAATAGCAATAATATTCGTTGGGCAATCGACATTGTTGTCGATATTGGAATGTCGTTAGTGGAACTTCACAACCACATCACTATCTCGCCGCAAGACACAGCGGCTGTACTATGCGACGCTCCGCAAAAATAAAGTATCGTTTTGTAATTTTTACATTGCTTGTCCAGTCACTTAGCGACATACTTAGGTAGTGTTTAAGGAGCAATGTATTTGCTTCAAAAATAGTATAGCCGCTGCGATATTTGAAAACAAAAATAACGTAGTAAAAGCAAGAAATTTACGATTTTTTGTTTTTCATGATTTTAAAGGCAAACACAGTAAAATACTTTTACTTACATATGGTAAGTGATTCCATGAGATACGAAGTTTTTATTTTGACTTCGGTTTTTACAGGAAACAACTGAACAACAAGGCGTTTTTATATTTTATCACGATCACAGTCGAAAGCGCACTAGTTCGCCGAGACGGGCATTTGCCTAGTACAGGCCCATGTTGCTCATGCCGCGTGGACACAGACACGCCCCCTTGCCACTTCTCCTGTTTTTTACTTTTCTATGGTTGCACTGGAGGTGAGGATTGTGTGGAGACCTTCACCACACAATCCTCACCAACCTATAGCTATAACTTCGGAATCATAATGCGACTATTTTTTTTGACCGTGTTGACTATTTCTTGACAGTTTTTTTGCGTTCTCAAAATTGACTTTTCATGAAGTTTTCAAAAGTGAGGATTGTGTGGTGAAGGACACAAAAGGGCTTCATTTGTTGCTTATCCACTATATGTTGCTTCAGTTTTCCCTCAAGTCGAGGCTCGACATGTGGATACGCAGTTAATGAACTGTTTGCGCTTTTGAGACAGCAGCTCTGTTTTTTTTTTTTATAAATTTATTAATGGATTTTATATTAATCTATTCGTTAGAAATCGCAGGACGATCCGAACATGTACAAAACGAAACCAAATTATTTATTTTAATTGTCTGCTTGACACTTAACGCGCCAATATTTATTTATTTATTGTAATTAATTAATAGGGCGTTTACTCCGAAATTTATTCATTTATTTCAATCAAGTTTATTTATTTAGGGCTGATTTTATCAAAGTCAGTCATTTTTTATCTGTGGAATTAAATTGTGGTCTTACAGTTCTAGTATGGGAAGACTATCCAACAATTTAACATTTATTGTGTTCAAAAGTTTGGTGAAATCCGCCCTTAGTTTGCCACATTAAAGTCGAGTAAAAAAGCGACTTTTCTTATTCATAGATCAAGGAAAGCGCCCGTAAAACGGAAGAACGGCCTCAAAAAATAATAATCCATGAGGAATAGCAAGCCTCGAGCCCTTGACGCAGCGGCGAGGCAACCGGCCTCAAACGGAGTCAGACTGCCTCGAGCGCAGCGGACTTTTAATTTTAATTTCATAATAATAAGGCCTGTTTTCGACTCTCCAAATTTTGGATAAATAACCCCGATGTCTTGCCGCGTTTAGTTAAACCTCAAAATGTTTTAAAACCTAGACGGGTATCATTTGAATGGTTCAACTTATATTTTTGAAGACTTTTCAAAAGAAATGTAGGTTGACACTGTCAAAAATACATAGATTTACCAAAGGGGTTTGAAGGTTTTGGCCCTAAAATCAGCCGCCATTTTGATTTTTTTTCAGAATCGCGGTGCACAACAAAAGTTATATATTTAGATAGAGGACACTTATACAAACAAAAAATATTATGTAACATAATATCCTAAAGCGTCAGGTTTCGGAGTTATTCACCAAAATATAAGTCGAAAACAACAAGGATTTTTTTGTTTTTTTTCCCTCTAGGTAAGCATATTGAACTATTGAGGTAATAGAAACGTTATGAAACCTTTATGGAGAAGAAACAAAAGAAGAATAGACATTTTTTAAATAAATAATTAAAAACCGCAATTTATAGTTCGTTTTTTAATCCCAGAGACTAATCTGACAAGTGTAATGTCAAACTTCGATACTAAAAGAAACGAAAACACAAAAGACTTAAATGTCAGATTAGTCTCTGGGATTAAAAAACGAACTATAAATTGCCGTGTTTAGTTATTTATTAAAAAAATGTCTATTCTTCATTTGTTTCTTCTCTATAGAGGTTTCATAACGTTTCTATTACCTCAATAGTTCAATATGCTTACCTGGAGGGAAAAAAAACAAAATAATCGTTGTTGTTTTCGACTTATATTTTGGTGAATAACTCCGAAACCTGACGCTTTAGGATATTATGTTACATAATATTTTTTGTTTGTATAAGTGTCCTCTATCTAAATATATAACTTTTGTTGTGCACCGCGATTCTGTAAAAAAATCAAAATGGCGGACGACCTTAGGGCCACCCTCCATACAAAAATCTTCAAACCCCTTTTTGAATTTGTATTTATAGAATCTAATTTTTATTCATGAAAATTAAGAATTCTAAGTATTTTATTTATAAATTCAGTCAGTGCGCGATACTTGCATTACATAAGCAAATTCACACAGGCTTTATATACAGGCTTATTTTTTTATCACCATCCAAATTTTGACACGGTATTCTACCCATGAATATGAACAACTTTCACTATGGGACCAACTCCGAAATCACGAAAAAAAATCAGCTATTTCATACAAAAGTTCAATACCTACTTGACCAAAATGTATGAAACAGCTGATTTTTTTTCGTGATTTCAGAGTTGGTCCCATAGTGAAAGTTGTTCATATTCGCGGGTAGAACAGCCTGTAAAAATTTGGATGGTGATAAAAAAATAAGCCTGTATATTATTTTTTCTAAATTATTTTTCTTTTAACTGCTTTGCCGTCCGTGAGGCCGTCTTGCCTCGTCGCTGCACTCGAGGCGTCTTCGAGGTTTGTCCATCATCTTACTATCTTTAGAATTAATTATGTCCTGTATTCATTGGGAAGAAAAGTTGCACAATACTGAATTCAAGGTCATTGGGTATGCGAGCAACATTATTGCGCAATTTTTTTCAGCTTTGTGATCAATAAATACGTGGTTTTTATTTATTTTGTATTGTATACCAAGTGCCCCGTTTGTCTCGTGGACGCAAGTGCGATTGCTGAGCTTTTGGGGTCCTGGGTTCGATTCCCGGGTCGGCCGAAGTGTTATTGAGTTTTTCCACGAGTAATTTCTCATTAGCAGCCCGTAGTTTGGAAGTTGATGTTATGGCACCCCGGTGCCTCGCAAAGTACAGTCAACAGCAAAAGTAGATGATGATTGAGTTTATAACTTCAAAAGTGATCACAATAAATATTATTCTATTCTATCACGAATATATGGCAGCTGTACTAGTAGTAAATGTTTGGTATAAATTACAATAGAATAGAATACTCTTTATTATGTACACCATATAAATTACAATCACATACTTTTGAATCACTTCGACGCCACACAGTTCTGACGCCAACCCCGTTCATCATTAGTATTGAATTTCAGATTTTCATCATCTACTTTTGCTGTTGATTGTACGTAAAGCCGTTGGCCTTGCGTCTTATCTCTCGCCGGTCGTGTCGGATCGGTTAATGAGAGTGAGAGAGAGAGACAAGAGGGAGTGCACTTTTCGCATGCTTAATGGAACATTGACTCATTAGTAGATAGGTCAGAATTGAGTTACAGATAATTTTTTTTTTAATCAGATCTCATCAATAGTTAATCATAGACGTTTAAAATACAAGCATTCATGATTAATTAATAGTCAAATCAAATCAGTTTTAATTGTATGCGTCAACAAGTAGAATAAGTCCTCATACCAAGATCTTCTTTTGCGATGTCCCAAAAATCGACTTTTTTGAGTTAAGTCAGTATTCCATTAAGCATGCTTTTTGTCTGCTCACACACGCCTGCACTATAATATTTCCTGCGTAGCTAGCCTGTGTTGAGTTTACCCGCCGCGAAAGAAATTCGGTCGAGAGGATATTATTATTATTACTTATATTATTTAAAATTGTTAAGTTTTCACTTTGTTTTTTTTTTCGGGATACCCACAATTTTATGAGTTTGACCAATGAATACGCACATTTTGTGTCGTCAATGGTATTATAAGTAAAAAGAGCTAGATGGGTATGTGGCACGTCAAAACTTGGTTATTTAGCCTAGTTTTTTTTTCATCTTGTCTCTTTTTCTCTCTCGTTAATTGCGTCATACCGTCCTACTTTCACGTGTCATATACCTTATAGTATATCTATAGTATATAGTATAGTCTGATACTGTGACTTTTTAGAAGATCGAATTTTGGGTAAGTTAACCCATGTAGTTCTTTTCACATAAAATATCATTGTCTATGCATAAGATAAATATGGAATATTGTAATTTACCAAAAATGGGCAGTATTTATGGTAGCTTTATTATTTAGGTTTTATTTATTATTGAAAGGAAGAATAAATTATTATTTAGTATTAAAAATATATCTTTCAGCTATATCAATACATTTTAAGTGCTTTTCATTTAAAAGAAGACTGTATTAGTTTTATTTTATAATTGTCTATGGGACGGTTTTGTAATAATTCAATAAATTTACCATCCATAGTAAATACGTACATGGGAACGATTGGTATTTTTTTTCCAAAGAATCGTATGTTATAAGACCTGTTGCAGAGGCTAAAAAAAAAAGAATAATAAATAAATGTAACAACGTGAAAAAGAAAATGCTGTCATGGAAATTAATAAACACGTTTCAAATAATGACAGTTTTGATTTGAATTTACGGGCAATTTAAGTTGATATTCAATTAATTTTCCTTGACTTTATATTAATATTAATAAATGTTTAGAATCAAGAGAGTAAGCGCCTGAAAAATTATACTGAAGCAAATCCTCATTGATATATATTTTTTATTTTTATTAGTGATCTTTGTATAATGAACTAAAAATATGCCAATTCAAGGCTTGCCGTTTCAAATGCTTTAAAAATAAACCGAGTAACTTTCCTACTTGCCGGGCTAAAATGCGCAAGCGACAAAGTTTTGTCGTCGCATTTTCTCGCGCCTAAATGACTCAATGTCTAATGTCTCGTTTCAGCGGGACTTGAGACGACAAGATATTCTCGCACTGCACATTTATGCCTAATTGGAATGGAACTCGACTAGAATGGCGCGTTTTATGTTTTTCAACGGCACCCTTTTTTACGTAAATATAAAAAAAATGCTATATATATATATATATGTTTGTAGATACAGAAGTATTTACACGATTTTTTTTTGTGAATGTGGAGTATTCTTTTACCAAAAATTTAATGTTTATTTAGTGTTATTTGCACAAAAACTTGACGTAAATTAGTTGTAATTTGTGGTCCTTCGCTTTTTTTGTTTTAATTTGTAATGTTACTGTTTGTTTGTTGGATCTTGCCAAAGTATTATTCTTGGAGTATTTTTTGTAAGTTGTACCTACATGGATAGATTTTGCTCTGGCTGGTAGCAGCCATGGTTATTAACTCTTTGAACGCCAAGCGCAGCTCATAGGAAGTAGGTATGCTCTCTACGCCGAGCCATTTATTTACTACTAGCTGCGCCCCGCGGTTTCACCCGCGTAAATGTCGATCCCGTGGGAATATCGGGATAAAAACTATCCTATGTCCTTTCCCGGGACTCAAACTATCTCTATACCAAATTTCATTGAAATCGGTCCAGCCGTTTTCATGTTATGTCGTGACAACGGAAAACGGGTTTCATTTTTATAATATAGATTAAATACCTACAAAATGCTAGTGATGGGGTATTCACAAATATCGATAAACCTTTATCACTGCTACTACAATCGATTTTCCATATATGAGTGTTAAAGGAGAAGACGACAAAATTTAAAAAAAAATAATCCTTTTACCTATTTTCTATAATATTAGATTATAAAGTAGCACATCTATTTGTCGCCTAAACTCTTCGTTGGCGTTCTAGCGGCCGATTACGTTTGTCGCTTGTAAGCGTCGTTGGCGTTCAAAGGGTTAAAAGCCCGTTAGTAGATAATCAGCTCTGTATTTGGCTGATTTGTAGTCATGAGCATAAATACGTTACACATACGAAAAAATTTAAAAGCGACCTTCTTGTAAATTAACGATTGCAACTTTGAAAAAAGATCTAATTTGTAATAGTTCTTTATCATCATTATATCCACCCACCCATACAAAAAACTTTACAAAAACCCTTCCATAAAAACTTTAGGTTCAACGATTGTCTTTATTTGTGCGATTCCAAATATTGAAAATATACTTACTGATTTTCGTATAATTTTCGAATTAGATTGCTATTTGTATCCCTGAAGGCATGGCAGAGTCACTATTCGATATTTTCGGCAACCACCTTACCAGGCAGGTTGTGAAACATGTTTCGCGGCAACATCTATCGAATATCGAAAACATGCGCAAGATTGCGTCCGCTGGCCTACTGAAGCCTAACGAGCCGGTAAAGAAGTCCGAACTACCTAAAAAATCTTTTCTCTCTCGGAGAAAGCATTGAAAAACACTCCGGTGAGGAATGTATTAATTCCAAGAGCTGTCAATGTTGGCTCCATGACATACAGCAACGAGAATAATGATCAGGGACTGTGTGCGGATTATGTGGAGTTCACCAATCAGACGCCAGCACATCAACTTACTACAATCTGTCAAATTTCTTTAATCGATTTTCAACTTTATCACTGAAGCATAAGGTTCAAAGTTGATTGGGAAAATGTGACAGTTTCGGGTAGGTTGATGTGCTGGCATCTGTAAAAGTACGACAATCACCACAGATACTTGTTTGACTACCTGCCA
Source organism: Amphipoea oculea (assembly GCA_945859645.1). Lineage (NCBI taxonomy): Eukaryota > Metazoa > Arthropoda > Insecta > Lepidoptera > Noctuidae > Amphipoea > Amphipoea oculea. The sequence continues at coordinate 8,158,289 of OX243891.1, read as the reverse complement.
GTGCCAGAACCTGAGATCTTGAAGCAATTCTCTCCACCCAACACTCCTCCACCAGCTTACCAAGAAATACAGCATTTATTTCAATTGCTCACACCAGGATGAATTCTTTAAAGATGATTTCTTAACTGGAAGTGTACCAGACGATGTAGGCTTCCCTGTTTTTTTACTGAAAATTAAGATGATGGCGCCGATTCCCTTGTTCAAAAATTAAACTAAATTAAGTTCAGTGCATCTTATTCTTTCTATTTCATTAAGAAAAGGACAGAACATAAATATTAGTTTAGTCCTGTCAAATTAGTCAGCGCCTGACATAAATTGACGTATTTTTAGTAGCCAATTTTTTAATCGCGTCTAAACTTGTCTATGGAGTATCTTGATTTGACAGGACTAAACTAATATTTATCTTCTGTCCTTTTTAAATGAAATAGAAAGAAAAAGATGCACTGAACTTAAATTTACTTTAGTTTGTGAACAAGGGAATCGGCGCCAATGTTAAAATTAAGGCTTATGCGTAATAACTAATATATTAATTTTTCGTATTGTAAGGTATTTATGCCCGTACTGTATGTAACGGTCTTATACACTGCAAACAATGTGTCATTGATAGCTTATAACTATACCAATTTGTATGATTTTCAAATTAAATATAGTTTTATGCATATCTCGAATCTTCCTTACTTACAAAAATTCGTATCAAGTTTCAAACATATTACAAATGTAACATTACAAATTAAAATACGTTGTAGTGATAATCCGAGAATTAATTAAAATAAAATTTCTGAGTCTGTAAAGTAAGTGACTAAGCTACTTTAAAAATCTACAATATTTTTTTATTTTTTAAATGATATAAAACTTGAATTATTGAGCAGTGTTGTCAACACCGACCGCTCTAGACATTATGCCGGTGCTAAAAGGAGATGGCGCTATCCGTTTTGTATAGCTCCATCTGTTTCTCTCATCGGCCCCTGTGCTGTTTGTATTCGACTTGTTAATGTTACCAGTGTCTTTAACGAGGGTTGGAGAGAGTGTTGCCACTGCTGAAACAGTAGAAAAATTTATAAAAAGTTTGTAACTCGGTTTATATCATTCTAGCGGAGGATCTTACCGTAAAATGTACAAAGTACTTGGAAGTTGGTGACTGTGTGTATGTCTGTTCGAATTTTGGCTTGCAATAAATGTCTTTGTAGCTATGAGATTGTTTTTTTTTTATTTGTACAGACGCCAGCACATCAAGCTACCCGAAACTGTCAAATTTTCGCAATCAACTTTGAACCTTATGCTTTAGCGACAAAGTTGAAAATCTATTAAAGACATTTGACAGATTGTAGTAGCTTGATGTGCTGGCGTCTGTACCATATTTACCTTCTTAGCGTGTCGATGGCATGGCAATCTAAATAGATGTGCATAACTCCAGCTTCCTCATATGTGATAGAATAATTATACCTATGCCAATATTTAAGGCATAATAGCTGCAATCCAAGTTCCCAGTCTTAATTTAGCTGCCACAAAAACTTCGTTAGTGTGTGTTAGCTGGAGTGACGTCATCCCAGCTTCCTCATTCAATACAGGCTTCTTTCGTTTGGAAGATACGACATGAGCAGCTGGGGTGACGTCACTCCAGCTTACTGTACACGTTTTTTTATCGTAGTTTCAACACTTTTTAAGTATGATCGTTCAGTTTTTTCCTTCCTTGTGCAGCTATTATGCCTTATTTTTCTGACTATTATTCCAAAACCCTAACCTCACTGGTTTGCCTTGTATTGAATGAGGAAGCTGGGATGACGTCACTCCAGCTAACACACGCTATACGGCTCATATTGACGAAGTTTTTGTAGCAGCTAAATTAAGACTGTGAACTTGGATTGCAGCTATTGGCATAGGTAGAATTATTCTATTACATATGAGGAAGCTGGAGTTAGATATGCACATTCTAAATAGTCTGCCCAGAGGCCGTATTGTATGATGATTCCGTTGGGGAAAAGGGACAGTGATATACTTCCTGCGTAGCTCCATCTCGCTTTCACACTGGAATCATGATGGCTTTAGCACTTCATAATAATAACATATTCATTTCTGAAACAATACACCCGTCCCAGAATTCGGCTAGGTACACAGGCTAGGTACGTGTGTAGCGTCCATACGACTTAACCCGCAAGACTCATTTTGTAGAACAGCACACAGCACATGTTTGGAATTGAACCCAACACCACACCATGCGCGCGACCTGCACGCGCAGGCAGCGTGATCAGTGCGTCATCGGTAAGCTGAGACGCGGCGGCGGCGCGGTGGCGACACGGCTCGGCCCGACGACCACTCGCTTCCACGGACTCCACCGCGACGGACGATACTCCTTTCTTAAAATCATTTATTGTTTGTCCGGGAAGTTTCATATTGTTAACCATTGACTTTTTATGCAGTCCACTCTTTTATTGTTCGCCGCACCATTGCCTATTTATACAGTCCACTCTTTTATTGCTCCCCGCGCTAACAGCACATTTAAACTCCAGCACCCTAATTGCGTAGATCTATGTGCGTGTGGATTGAGGGCCCCGTACAAAACTTTTCGATATCGGAAAATGAGTTAGGAACTCAAATGGAGTTGGGCAGGACACCTGGTAAGGCGCAGTGATGACATGGAGTAAGGCCGTGACCGAGTGGCGTCCAAGGAGACTGTCAAGTGTCGGTTGCCAGCGGCGAGATGGGATCGCGGGTAGAATCTGGATGAGGCATAGGAGAGTGGGGATTGGCACATGAAAAGAGAGGTCTATGTCCAGCTGTGGGTAAAGTCGGGCAGATGATGCAGACGCCAGCACATCAAGCTATTACAATCTGTCAAAAATCTTTAATAGATTTTCAACTTTATCGCTATGTTTTCACAAAGGGGTTTGAAGGTTTTGGCCCTAAAATCAGCCGCCATTTTGATTTTTTTTTCAGAATCGCGGTGCACAACAAAAGTTATATATTTAGATAGAGGACACTTATACGAACAAAAAATGTTACGTAACATAATATCCTAAAGCGTCAGGTTTCGGAGTTATTCACCGAAATATAAGTCGAAAACAACAAGGATTTTTTTGTTTTTTTCCCTCCAGGTAAGCATATTGAACTATTGAGGTAATAGAAACGTTATGAAACCTTTATGGAGAAGAAACAAATGAAGAATAGACATTTTTTAAATAAATAATTAAACACGGCAATTTATAGTTCGTTTTTTAATCCCAGAGACTAATCTGACAAGTGTAAAGTCAAACTTCTATACTAAAAAAAAACGAAAACACAATAGACTTAAATGTCAGATTAGTCTCTGGGATTAAAAAACGAACTATAAATAGCCGTTTTTAATTATTTGTTTAAAAAATGTCTATTCTTCATTTGTTTCTTCTCCATAAAGGCTTCATAACGTTTCTATTACCCCAATAGTTCAATATGTTTTCCTGGAGGGAAAAAAAAACAAAAAAATCCTTGTTGTTTTCGACTTATATTTCGGTGAATAACTCCGAAACCTGACGCTTTAGGATATTATGTTATATAACATTTTTTGTTTGTATAAGCGTCCTCTATCTAAATATATAACTTTTGTTGTACACCGCGATTCTGAAAAAAAATCAAAATGGCGGCCGACCTTAGGGCCACCCTCCATACAAAAATCTTCTAACCCCTTTGTTTGGCATTATCTTAGATTTTGGCATCAAGACTTTTTACTTTACAGTCCATAACTCGGTTATTTGATTTTCACAAAATCTGATTCCAACTTTCACAATTCTTTGGGAATGTTCACTAAATCCTAAGCACATTTTTAAGGAGTTTTAACAAAGTGGCCCTCACACCACACGCACATGATAATTTGACAGTTTCGGGTAGCTTGATGTGCTGTCGTCTATCTATACCTAAGGCGATTGGCGCACTGCACCGCTTTACGCAGCGGGGTGCGTGAAACGGAGCCAAATCCCCGCACGGAAGCGCGTTTTTATTGAATTTTCACGCGCGGGGGCACGTTATCTGCGTCCTGCTCCGTAATGCGGTGCAGTGTGCCAATCGCCTTACATGTGGGTCTGACTGGCTCCTGGCTTCGTTTCGGTACAGACGCCAGCACATCAACCTACTACAATCTGTCAAATTTCTTCAATAGATTTTCAACTTTATCACTGAAACATAAGGTTCAAAGTTGATTGGGAAAATGTGACAGTTAGGTGTAGCTTGATGTGCTGGCGTCTGTACAAGAAAAGGCGAAAACATCCCCTGTTCCTTATATCCCTACTGATATAATATCTCCACTGGGAGGCGTACCTAAAGTTTTTAGGCGTCATCGTCATGAGTAAAGAAGTTTTATAAAACAAAACGTCTGCGCATGCCTTGACTTGAGGCCGTGTAAGCTTGAAGCAAACTACGTTCAGAAACGAAATCAATGTACAGTGCGCCCAGAATACCTTCGCAGACGTTAAAATGGGATACTAATTAGTACAATTTAAATGTATAAGCATTTGGTGACTTGCTCATGAGGGTTGCAAGCAACGTCACCACCATGTGCTGCATAGGTACTACCTACCCTACCTACTCTAAAAATATAGCTATTATCACAGACTACAATATAAATGCAGGCTATTATTATGCCCGTTTCCACTAACGCTAGGGAACACCTAAATAATATTACAGTTGGATTTTATTTGACGTTGAACCGAGCGCTGAAAATCCAACATAGCGCTGGTGCCATTAGTGCCCAGTAAAAAAAAAAGTAAATCCTAAGACTAGAATGACTAACTTTAAAAACAACAGCGCTGCTGCATGCCTCTGTACATCCCTTCTACATGAATAGATGGTCGTAATGTTTCGAAGGCTGACGTCAGAATTCAAGTAAAAAAACTACCTTATTTTCACATAACGATTTATTTGAATAAAACAATTAAGAAAACAACAAATATTACGATACATTATAACCAAATAATTATCTATTGAAGAATATCTTGAACATTATAAATTCATTTTATTCATAAAAAAATATTAATCGGCAGAATGAGAAAATAAGGCAGGCCGCATACGTCCGGTTTCCTGATTCGGAATTCAGTTTCGGAATTCAGATTCGGAGACCCCGAATGCACGCATTTCATACAAAATGTTCTCTCCAGCGCACACGTACTTAAATTTTCCGTCAGGGTTTCAGAACGGAAAATTTAAGCACGTTTGCGCTAATGAGAACATTTTGTATGAAATGCTTGCATTCAGGTTTCCGAATCTGAATTCCGAATCAGGAAACCGGACGTTTGCGGCCGGCCTTAGACTATCATATGAAATCACATCACATGCAAAGATGCGTTTAGTTTGCGCTAATGTGATTTTCTTTCCTATTACACTAGCGCAGATTCAGACTGTTCTGGAATAATAATTGCATTATGAACAGTAATTACAGGTAAACCTATTATATCCTTTATTTTCACGCTAAACCAGTGATATATAAATAGATAACATTCAGTGATAGCCTTAAATATGAACACACCCATCTTGAACTCAAAATTCTAAAACCACTCAATCAATATTTTTAGGACCTTTTCACGTAGCAGCTACTAAACGCACGCCCAACTTTTCTTTATTGCGTTCCAGATCTACAATAAAAGCATAATGAACATATTATTAGTGCTATGCTACTTACACATTGAGGAAAACTAGTCTAGCTATTCTGGCGTAGTGTTAAGAATTTAACAATTTGATCAGGTGGAATGAGGTTTTGACAGGTGCCACCAACTTGAATTCGATTGTAAAAGGCCCAATCGAACCGAAATAAATGTAGGTCTACGGGCCACATCTGGACTCAGAATTCTCTTAAAGCAGCGTCAAAATATAAGTGAAGTATCAGTTCAGTACGTTGTAAACTCAGTGCAAACACGCTATGCATTGAATAACGCTTGTAACTAAGCTAGAACAACTCGAATAACTAACATTGGTCGTGGTTAAGAACTGTCATGAGATTTAAGCTTATGTAACATTTTATGTCCGTGAAATAACGTTATAATTACCTGTTAGCGGTTGTTTACCTCCACCAAAAGGTAAGGGGTCTGTTTTTACTAATATTTGTGCATCTAGTAGTTCGTGTTTCTGTAGATAACCTTGAAATGCATCGTGTAGGTGTATGCCGGTCCTCTCCAGCTGTAACACATTAACCGCTGAGTCTCTTTACCTGTAATGCTTCCTTGTTAACACTTTCGGTAATTTAGTTATTAGTTTTCGTAATTTTTAGTTATATTTTATCAGATATTCTCTTGCACTATTTTCTGTCACTCTCCTAGAAATGTCACAAGACTGCTGTTCCATGTTCATTCAAATGTGTTTTTTTTTTTAAATACTCTGTGAAAAGAAGGAGGTGATAATGTAAACAGTATAAATTATTCTTTTAATTTAATATTTTGGACCTTTGATGAAAAATGGTGAAAGTGCATTTTTTTTCTTACTCTTTGATTACCAAATATGCTTTAGACATATTTTTACATAACGAAACTGTCAATATATTTCGTATACCTTGCCGTACACATTTCAGACCATGTTTTTCGGATGAAAATCTCAGCAGAACCGTTGCTATGTCATGATATGTGTTATTTAGATCAGATTAGGAATTTGTGATAACAAATATCAATTGGCCGCTCGATTCCTATTGTTTACTCATTCTCTGATAAGATTACACCTTGACAATGAAATGTATAAGTACTTAATATTTTTGGTAAACACTTAATTTTTTCCGCTATTATCTTAATGAAGAGGTAGTTAAGATAATAGCCCAGAGCCACTTCTTTTTTTATTGTTCGTATTTCTATTTTTAAATGGAGGAGGGGCTTGTGCCTAAGTAATAATGGCCGGTTCGGTTTGTCTGTGGATGGGTGACCATCTTTACATACTTCTCCATAGAGATCTACGCTTTGGAATGGGCAACTCAAAAGTGCCTATAATGGTTTAATTGAAATAAATGCTTTGAGTTTGAGTTTGATACCTAAACTCCTCCGTGCCTCAGAAAATATGTTAAGCTGTTGGCCCTGGCTGTCATCGGTTTATCTTAAGCAGTCATTACGGGTAGCCAGTAGTCCGAAAGTCTGACAACCAGTCTTTCCAAGGCGTATTGTATTACCCGGTGCCTGGGTTGTGGAGGTCTGATAGGCAGTCGCTTCATGTAACATACGTACTGGTATTTAGCTGCATCTGATGAGACTGGAAGCCGACCCCGACATAATTGGCAAAAGGCTTTGCTAGGCAAGGCATTTGTAAAGTTATATATTACTAGCTGTGCCCCGCAGTTTCACCGGCACAAGTTTCGATACCGTGGGAATATCGGGATAAAAACTATCCTATGTCCTTTCCCGGGACTCAAACTATGTCTATAACAAATTTCATCTAAATCGGCTCAGCGGTTTAGGAGTGAAAACGTAACATACAGACTGACAGAGTTACTTTCGAATTAATAATATTAGTATGGATGTGGCAGCAATTATGTCAGACGTTCTTGCCTTTTCCTGCTTCTCACTTCTCAGAATTGAGCCCTCATTGGAAAGTTGTGTTCTACATTTAATTAAATACTAGGAGTTGCTCGTGGCTTCGCCCGCATAGAGGTTGAGAAGAGATTCAGGTCACAGATTTTGCTCTAAATTGGGGTCAGTGGAGTCATTACTACTGACTCCAAATTCAATTTACGCTATGTAAATATCGGGTCAGCACTGACTTGTCTCGAATTTGGGGTTAGTTACTTATCCTGTCTAAATCAGCCTTAATGCCCCAATTCGACGGATTATGTTTGCCTACTTGGGTACACAGTCAATTCAGGGTGAAAATATTTGTTAGTAAGCACATTGTTAGCCGAGAAGACTGTACAGGTTGTTCGGGATTATTTATTATTAGCCTGTGACGTCCCACTGCAGGGCAAAGGCCTCCCTACTCTCGCATGAGAAAGTAGGGGTTTATACAAATTAACCCACCGCGCTTGTCTAGTGCGAGTTGGTGGGTGTACAGTGGACCGCCTGACTGGGTCCGTGGGCGCCGCCTTTGACGTGCTAGATGTTCATCAGCCGCCGTCCTGTGTTGATATCCTGCACTAATATCGACTGTTCCATCCGAGCCTATTTGGGTGTATTTATCCTATAGCCTACAGGTGGCGTTCTACATTTAGTTCAATACTAAATGCACGACAGTTTAAAGTCATATTGAGGATAGTTCGGGAAAAGTCTACTAAAATAATTGTTTTAGTTACAATATTTTACAATAATGCAGGCCCTATTTTTAATTTTTATTTTACCATTGCTCACTTTACTTGGGAGGATATTTAACAGTGAAATCATCTATTTATTGAAATTAAAACAATGACCTTTCCTTGAGCTTAATTTTCTATCTTGAGCAATGACTAACAAATAGTGAGGTACCTACAGCCGCGGACAGTGGCGTTCGACCACTTTTCACCATTATGCCCTTGGTAATAAGGTTGAAAAGTGGTCCACCGCCAGCGATTGTACTTACAAAGTTACAGATGTTTCGAATATTAGGTATATATTCTAGGGAATGCTTATTTTCGGTTCGAATCATACTTTGTTTAGGAAACAGGATAACTAACAGTAAACTGTAATAGTGAATAATTCAACACGTCATGATTCTAGCATAGAAATTTATAGTATGTTATTAAAAAAAAAAGTGGCACTCCGGGAGTGTCGACAGAAGTGAAAACTTGAACAATTACGTGTATTTTTTGAATCGTCATTATAAACAAAACACAAACAAAATACTTTACCATCACTCATTGCCATATCGGAAATACATTAAAACCGAGTACATTCAGTGGACAGCTGAACATAACCGAATGTAGCGCGGTGTCGGTAATAGTGTCGCGAGTTCAATGGTTTTTTTCCAATCTCAAAAAACGCCCTACGCGCCTATAGAAGTTTTCACTTAAGAAATCATTTGTTTTATAGAAAAGAGCAATACCTACACGATCCAAATGTATGGAACAGCAATTTTTTTTGTTATAAACTTATAACCGACGAAAAATATCAACGTGGTTCAGAGCCATGTATTGAAACCATGGCGAAAGGTTGCGCGTCAGCCTTACAGTGTTTTTCATATTTGAATGAATCATTGATATTATTATTATATTGTAAAATACCCAGTCCGAACAAGTGGTATTATCAGTAAAATGGCGTCACCATCCAAAGCTCTGCCAGTAGGTACAGACGCCAGCACATCAAGCTACTACAATCTGTCAAATTTCTTTAATAGATTTTCAACTTTATCACTGAAGCATAAGGTTCAAAGTTGATTGGGAAAATCTGACAGTTTCGGGTAGGTTGATGTGCTGGCGTCTGTACCAATTAGAGCTTAATCATAAAAAATATCAATTGTATATCAATGACAATACTTTAAATTGAAATTCGCGTATGACGTACGTACTGACGTCACTAACGTTGTCATAACTGGAAACCCAATTACCGTTTTGCGCGACAAGGGCAGACAATTTTGCCCCTCCCCCCTCAACTGAGACTTATTAATAGTCTACCCTCAGAAATAAACAAATGTATTACACAGAAAAATATCAAATGTAAACTTAAGCAATATTACTTAAGTATTATGTAGGAATGATTGTAACCATTTAAAGACCTTAAGATGTTAGTAATTGTATAGTTCGATATTGAGATAGACTCGTGATAGCACAAGTTTAAACCTTAGTGGTTTTTGGTTGCTATTTATTATGAATAATCCTGTATTCTTTTGTATAAATGATAAAAAAATAAATAAAAAAAATAAAAAAAACTGAAAATCGATCTGCCTAGACTTTATCCAACTATGTTGGGGTTGGCTACAAGTCTAACTGGATGCAGCTGAATGCCAGTACCTATTAACATAGAGCGACTGACCCCCCCTTCAAGTACCTTAATGCTCCTCTAATTTTTAGAATAATGTTAACCCGAAATAAGTATCTCACCAAGTAAACGGCTACCCGAAACTGTCAAATTTTCCCATTCAACTTTGAACCTTATGCCTTAGCGATAGGGTTGAAAATCTATTAAAGAAATTTGACAGTTTGTAGTAACTTGATGTGCTGGCGTCGGTACAAAATAAAAAGTAATTTATTCAAAATAAACTGAGAAACAGCACATTTTGAATATCTAAATGATATAATTAAGCATAATCAGCCTATAATGTTCCCACTGCTGGGACACAGGCCTCCTCTCTGTGAGAGGGAGTGGGCCGTAATCCACCACGCCGCACAGTGGGCTGAAACGGGCCGGTAGAGGACTTAGCGTTTAAAAAAAAAAAGTTTATTTTTCTGAAATTTTAAATAGTGCGTTGGATTTATCTATTGATTATAAGTAATTATTTATATCAGGGCCGTTTAGATAACTTGAGTATTTTCGGAGTTATTAATAACCAAAGTAATTTTTGTATGAAGCAAAACAAAAAAACTTGAAAATCTAGAAATTCTCAAATTTTCTCAAAGAATTGACTTTACGTATGTATAGTACGTATTTTTGTCCTATTTTAGCACCTATTCTCGGGTTGCGATTTTCTGCGATTTGGTCGCAATTTCAAATTTTGTTCTCTATTCCACACCACCATAGAGGTTAAGAACCAGGCACGGTTTTTTGTATGTAGTGGTCTCCCCGTTAGGCCTAATCTACTAAGGACTAATAAAATAAGTAAAAATCACAATCAGGTACTGGTCACTGCACTTTTTTAATTTAATCACTATCAAGAGTATCCATATTAACGAATGCAAAATTTTCGTATTCGTCATCATCAAATGTTTCCGTTTGTTCAATTATTAATAAACTTTGTGCTTCTTCTGACAAAGTTTTGTATTCTGCGAAGTTTGCGGCGTTTCGCTGAGATGAGTGGATCAGAGCTGGTCAACAAATTATTTAAAATGTCTTCATTTGTAGTTTTTCTACTGCATTTCCTGGAATGGTGTTGGTGGTACCTACGAAAGTCTTTATTTCTAGCTTCAGCAGCTTCTTCAGATAGCTGTCCAATTGGTATTAGACCAAAACTTTCAATAATAGCTGCACCATGCATAAGAACTTTATGAACACTTGAAGGCATAATAATATAATACCAGCCATATAATTCCAATTACAGTCGCATGGTCACTTGAGCATATTCGTGAAATTTGACTGTGTCAATGTGGTAACCTGATGAAATTGCCTCTAAAATGGTTGCAAACCGCCTAATTAAGTCTTCACTAACACCAGTTATCTCAGCAGTCACGTTTGGGTTTGCAAAAAATCTTCTAGCAGTATTTCCGTCATTCGTGGAGCCGTGCCCTTGTTTGACAACATCTATCAGAAGTCCCATTCTATTTTTAAAAGCATCTTGTATATTTTTCTTCCTGCTTTCCATGATGCACTTGTTGTCTCCCTTTACTGTCCATGTCTTTATCGTTAATCTGCATAATAATAAGATGGAAATAATTATATTACCGTCTTTCTCGTTAACACTTTTTCTTAAAGTATTGTATTGCCACTTGGTCAGCTTAAGTGATAAAAATAATCCTAAAGCCTCATCCGGAGAAAATACAGATTTTGTTTCTTTAACAGATATGCACTTCTTAACTTTTTTTACATGTTGGGGATTCTTAAGTAAATGTTCTAGTATTTTAGCAATCTCATCATTCCCATCCGCTTTCAACTGCTCAAAATATGCATATTTTATTTCGTCCGAAGATAAATGAAAGTTTTCTGCTCGTCGTTTTTTCTGTTTAAGCGCTAATTCACAAAACGGTTTTCTAGGGCTTTGCTCGGTGGAGACACCGACAGAAACTTTTGCTGGTGATACATACTGAGTTGATGTACTCGGTGCTGGTTGATCTTCATTACTGGTTATTAAACACTTAATAAAGTCTGGCCACATTATGGTTTCTTGTAACCATTCGCTATTTTTAGTTCTGAATATAGTTTCTTTACGATGAGCGTTTTCCCATCTTCTATTTAAATTATTAAAAAAAATTGCACAAAATAACTTTAAGGTCTTTTCATGTTGATCACTTAATTCGACTAAAAATTTAGACCTTATCTCACTACACAAACTTTCATTATTTTTAATACTGCCACTGTTTTTTAAAATAATAAAAAGGTAAGGTTGGTCACCAAATCTTCATACATTTTCACAAACACAAAATAACTCACACTCACTTCACTTCTTTGTATAAGTAATAAATATGTGAGGGTAGTGCGTCTATTATGGTGGGTAATAGAACACTGAAGTACGTTTGAATGCAATAGTACATTTTGTGCCCTATTATCGTTGCACCAATCAGGTAACGACACGTGTCATAACTTGATGTTGCGGTCGCGCATTCCTATCTCTTGATTCCCGGAAATAAGTGTCAAAACAAATTACGTCATACCTACCTATATTACCTATGGTGGTGGAAAATGTCGAACAATTTTTTTTTATTTAAAGTACTAAGTAAGTATTGAAGTACTTCAGGCCGTTTAGTGTACATTATTTTCAATTTCGAATTAGCAATTACTCATAATGGAAACCTACATTGATACATATCAACATTTCAAATTAATTGGAATAAATTGCTAAACTAAAATTTCATGACTCTTCATACAAATTTGATATGGCTATATCTCCGAAAGTACGAGTCCAATTAAAAAAAGTCAAAGAGTAAAAACTTTTTAAATTTATGTCTAGATACTAAAAAAATACATTTTAGTTCTTAAGACCCAACCTTGGAATCCCAGCCCACTGTGCGCCGGCCGGGTTTTGACATACTTAAGACAGCCCCTCAAAATGCCCTTCACCATGTACATCTTTAATAGTGTTCAAATAACCTAGACAGGTTCAAAATGCTAGATTGAATACTAATCAACTTTCTAAAGGCTTTAGTATGCGTGAGGGGTACCCATTTTATGCAGTAGGCATCATGTCACGACCCATATGCCAGTGCCGTTTGGGGCCCATGGCAGATTCAAGGGATGGGGCCCTCCCTCAATATAAAGAAGCTCAAACAACTTTTTTTATTTTATTATTAGCAGTTCTCCCGCGACTTCTTCCGCGTAGATTTCATATTATCCCCTACAAAATTTAAAACCCGACTGCTTCGTTGGGCTAGTCTAGTGGTCGCAAGCGCTACTGCTGAGCATGAGGTCCTGTCCAAAAAATTATACAAACAATGGGAAAAAGGTACAAAATGTTCAAAACCTGAATCATGTCCTTTGTTGCACATTGTCAAAATAAGTTTGCTTTTATAAACTTATGTTAGGAACCTACTGTGCTCATGGCCCTCTCGGGATGGGGCCCCCTCTGGCTAGGGGCCCGTCGCATTTACCCCCAATGCCACCCTATAGTTTCGCCACTGCCATATGCGGACTAGACGAACTTATAAGTAACTAGCTTTTATCCGCATTTTCGCCCGCGTGGAGGTCCGAAGGTATCCCATGGAAACGTACAACCGGTATAAAAAGTATCCTCTGTCTTAACCCAGGTCATGGTCTATCCGTGAGCCAAATTTCATCCAAATCCATTCAGCTAGGCGTGAAAAGGTAAGAGACAGACTGACTGACAGACAAACAGACTGAAAAACGGACGGAGTTACTTTCTTATATAGATATACTAGCTGCGCCCCGCGGTTTCACCCACATAAGTCTCGATCCCGTCGGAATATCGGAATAAAAAGTATCCTATGTCCTTTCCCGGGACTCAAACTATCTCTATACCAAGTTTCATCTAAATCGGTTCAGTGGTTTAGGCGTAAAAAGGTAACATACAGACAGACAGAGTTACTTTCGAATTTATAATATTAGTATGGATAGGTCGCAGTGATTTAGCTCACAGTAATATAATAACTATCGATCTAACCATAAAATTACATTCGCTGCATAATTAAGATAAAACAATAGCCCATTTTTTAGATAGTTTGTATCTGAAGTACCTACTTATACAAGTCGTGTCATAATACTTACTTTATCGCTTATGTGAACATTGCGCATTGTATTCCGATCTCATAACAAAATTACTTTATTGGTGATTATAATTCGCTTGGATAAAAAAATATTTTTTTTTTGTTTATTAACCCAACATCACTATCACAGGAATTTCCTAATTCAATAGTGTGGCCATAGTTACAGTTTCATCATTTACCATAACATATTTTATACATCGTGGTTTTTGTGAACTCACTCAGAGAACAAGTAAAAAGATCTATGCTGTCTGCTACGTCATTGAGTATACGCAAGGTACGCGTTATAGGGGCTTTACTCAGTAGATTGGTCCTACTACTGGGCACCGCCAATAGCCGTGGCTGTCGCCTTCGCAATACATAATTGTCGGGCACACACAGGTTTATTTCTTTTAATATACCTGGGTTTGAAGTCTTGCCACGTCATCATCATCATTTGCCTAGCCTTTTCCCAACTATGTTGGGGTCGGCTTCCAGTCTAACCGGATGCAGCTGAATACCAGTATTTTACATGAAGTCTTGCCACGTAATAACTTAAAAATATAGGTAGCAAGAGCCATGTCCCTCCATCAATACTACATCTTTCCCCACACACTTCTTCCTATCTCTTCGAGGGAGCTGCCATTTGTATAAAGATCTTAAATAATGTGTCTCATTAAAGCCTAAGTTTTACCTAAAGATAGGTTACCCCCATATTCCTCTAAGTTCCAATAGTTTCTGGCCTTCTTGGCCAGTATGAAAAAAAAAACCGAGTGTGCTTATTTGGCTATGAGAGGAAGAGAGAATGAAAATGTGCGCGCGCACTGCTTTCTCTTGCTTATATCCCCCACTCAACTCCCGTTCGCCTCGCCCGATCAGACTTTTCGTAACGCTTACGTCACGCGTTCGCCAGCTTACTCCCCAAGTCAAGCGTGCGTAAAGAAGTTTCACTTCAAAAGTCGTTACAATCATCTCGCTCGCGTTTTCTTTGCCTGCTCCGGGCCGTATTCCAGTAAACGCCGACGCCGAGGGCGGTTTCGCACTACGTCTGATCCGAATGAGGAGTTGCGCACTAGATCCGAACCACAGATATAGATATACCTAGATAACGCAAGTATCACGAACTGTATGAAAACTAAGCATGCCACTTTTTGACTACCTACTATGACGTCACAAGCTCGCGCTCTCTCGCTCACGCTCACCCAGCCAGCAGTACGCAGGACTGAGCGCGAAAGTGGCGGCTTATGATTTTCGATCGTAAACTGGTGCGATTTTTGGCACGCGAAGTAGGTGCTCTTGCATTATTTAGGTGTATCTATATCTGTGATCCGAACTCTATCCGTCAGAATTTAGAACATTCCCAGTTCGGATTGAAGACGGATCTTTAATTCGGATTCGGATCGAATTGTAGTGTGAAACCGCTCTGAGTGTTAATTAATTCTCAGTAAACGTCACGTTAGAGCATTGCATTTACCAGAAAACTAGGGCATTGACAGCCCGAATTCATACAATATCTTTGCCATCTTTTTGCATCTCTGATGACACTTGTGTGTCCAGACGGCCCGGAGCTTCGAGGCCATGACCCTGAAATATGTGTCTTAACGTTAAATATGGAAGCTGTAGACTAATCTCCACACGTATCTATTAAGAGATTAACTGTACATTACACGAGTCTGCAACTCTCCCACACTGCAGGTCAAATGCCTTTTCATATTGATAAGGAATGATCATTGATCTACACGTTTTACAACTGTGCATTAAAGATTTCATGCCAGTATAGACAAAGTGTAGGTTAGTTTATGAATGGCAATAGTTTTGCGCCTATTGGACTTTGACTGTGGTGTACGGACTCCAGGCTGTTATGGAGAATTTCTTGATGTAATTTCACTGTGTTGTACGGACTCCAGGCTGTTATGGAGAATTTCTTGATGTAATTTCACTGTGGTGTACGGACTCCAGGCTGTTATGGAGAATTTCTTGATGTAATTTCAGCAAGAAATTCTCAGTAGTAGCCTTTTTTTTTTTTTTTTATGGATGGGAAATCATCAAATGACCCCTCCCGCTCTGGGTGGAGCGAAGGGAGTGTCAGACTCTTACTGACTAAAACCCATCCGTGTTCCTTCCTTAGCCCTTTATGTTCCGGGGTAGCGGTAACCCTTTCGGACAATCCCGCACCCCCGGCAGGCTTCGGCCCTGGCAGGCCCCTTCCTTTATGCTGACATCTCTTTGAGGCGCGCGTGGAACACGTACGCGCCGTCCGGCACGGGCCTGGTCCTGATCGGACGGTGAGCTACCCATTACTCTCCGTCCGCAGGCCCGCGCCTACGGTGGCCGGGAGTCGTCACGCGGCTCCCGACGCCCGGAGCGTCTCCCGCGGCCGCTGGGGTGTGAGGCTCTCTCCCTCAGCCGTTCAGCCACCTCCTTCGCTAGCATGACTGCTTCACAGAAGGAGGTGACCGCCTCCCACTCCCTCTCGCCCCGGACCATGGCTTGAACCAGGGCCGGACGCGAGAGGTCGCCGCCGCTGTCGATCGCCTCTACGAGGGCACGGCGGTGCTCCGCCCATGCGGGGCAGACCTCCACCGTATGCTCCACCGTGTCCTCTGGGCGATCCTCGCAGTGGTGACACCCGGGCGTCTCCTCCCGCCTGATGATCTGCAGGAACCTCCCAAAACATCCGTGTCCGGTGAGGACCTGCGTCAGGCGATAGGTGAGGACGCCGTGACGCCTCTCTAGCCACTCCTCAAAGAGGGGTCTTATCGCCACTATCGTGGCGTGCCCTGCGCTGGGTTGCGAAAGTCGCTCCTTCCATGCCACCATGAGATCGCGCCGGAGGTCTGTCCGCTCCGCCGCGATTTGCCGCGGAAGTGGAGTTTCCCCCCGGCCTCAGTAGTAGCCTGGAGTCCGAATTTGTATTTGGTTGGGGGCTCGCTCGGTCATATTGGAACATTTGTTGGAACATAACTGTTAGAATGAGGGCTGACTATCACACTTCTGCCGCTCTTTGGGAATACAAATATGGTATGTTGTTATAGTCGTGTAGGAATCCTCATATTTATGTCATTACATTCACATTTGTCAATAGGAGATGAATTATTTGTCTTATTTTCTTTCTTTCTGAAGTGAACATGACCGCGTAACCATACTCTGGCATATTTGACGCGTCCGTGACCTTCATTATGTTATTTTTGGCTCAACACTGCTTTTATTTTTTTTTCTTCTATTTGATAGCATAATTTGTTTCCCGGTCGGCAGAACTAGAAATATAGGATTAATTTGCCTTTTAGTAACGCTTATCTCGCAAGGTATTTACTCGCGTTATCTCACTGTTTATGCAAACTAGAACTCCATACTTATTTGAAGCACATTCTGCCTATAGTGTTCCCACTGCTGGTATACAGGCTTTATCTCGGTGAGAGGGAGTGGGCCGTAATCCACCAGGCGGGCCCAGTGCGCGTTGATAGAGGATTTTTTGGTTCTAGGACATGCCGGTTTCGTCATGATGTTTTCCTTCACCGTTTTGAGAGCAGTGGTGATGAAATAATTTAAGTGCACAAAGTAAAGCGCCTGTCTGGGTTCGAACCTACGACCTATAATCAAGTCGCGGCCATCACCACTGGGCCACCACTGCTGCACTTATTTGAAGCAAAAAATAATTTTTCAAAATCCCTAATTGCCTAACACACGATCAATCTCAATTTGAATAATTTTGCAGGATATTACTAATCCATCGCTTCATATTTTTGAAAAAAATTTCTGCCCAACAACGTAAATAACGCAATGAATGCTGTTGAACTGTCAAAATGAAAGCCATTGATACTGATAGTGTTTTACGCAATTACTCCGCAGTATCTTATGTGTTATTGCAGTAGTCTTATCTTTATCTGTGAACCGAAAGCAACTTTCTACTTAGCGTTAAAACTCGATACCACTGTCCAAAGTTCAAAATGACGTCTACCAATCTCTACTACGCAATGCGGTTCTCACACACTGTCCTAACAAAACATTATTTTCTTTACAGGGTAAAAAAAATCTCAAAAGAAAAATACTCACGATGTTACGACGCTGCTCCAAGCATTTACAGACGATATACCGAAGGCAGGGGCAGACCATTCGGTTCAAGTCCACAGAGGCCCCCAAGGTCTTCGGAGCCCTGTCCCAGGCTGCTTCGAGGGTAGCCCTGCCCCGAGCCCTCAGCGCAGCCCACAACCAAGTCGCCACGATCCATTTCACCAACCCACTCTTCGCCGAACAAGATGTAATGACTCCAGGCTTCCCAGACTCCGTGTCTGAAGGAGACGCAAAGCTCGGTGACAAAAAAGTCGGCGATGCCGTCGCCGTTGACGAAGTTGTCATGGAGATTGAGACCGATAAGACCGCGTTGCCAGTCATGGCGCCCGGTAACGGTATCATTAAGGAGTTCTACGTGAAGGATGGTGACACTGTCAAGGCTGGGCAGAAGCTGTTCAGATTGGAACTGACTGAGGGTGGTCCGCCACCAAAGAAGGCGGCTGCCGCAGCTCCTGAGCCCCCGAAGGCGGAGGCACCACCACCACCCCCACCGCCGCCTTCCGCTGCAGCGCCGCCTCCCCCGCCACCCCCAGCCGCGATCCCTATCCCTACCCCACCACCTCAGGCGCCCCCCGCAGCTAAACCCGCTGCCCCCATCTCCTCAATCCCTGTAGCAGCGATCCGTCACGCGCAATCAATCGAAACTGCGACTGTAAAGGTCCCTCCCACAGACTACAGTAAGGAAATCGCTGGTACTCGCACGGAACAGCGTGTCAAAATGAACAGGATGCGTCAACGTATCGCTCAGCGTCTGAAGGAGGCTCAGAACACAAACGCTATGCTGACAACCTTCAACGAGATTGACATGTCTCACATAATGGCCTTCAGAAAGAAGAACCTTGACGCTTTTACCAAGAAACATGGCGTCAAACTTGGCTTGATGTCTCCCTTCGTAAAGGCTGCGGCTAGCGCATTAATGGATCAGCCCGTCGTCAACGCGGTCATTGAGGATGCCGAAATCATTTACCGTGATTATGTAGATATTTCCGTGGCCGTCGCGACTCCCAAAGGTCTGGTGGTGCCTGTGGTGAGGAACGTACAAACTATGACTTACGCTGATATTGAGTTGACCATTGCTGGTTTAGCAGAGAAAGCTAAGGCTGGCAAGCTAACTATTGAAGAGATGGATGGCGGCACTTTTACTATTAGCAATGGTGGTGTATTCGGTTCTTTGTTGGGTACTCCTATCATCAATCCTCCTCAGTCAGCTATCCTGGGCATGCACGGTATCTTCGAGCGCCCCATCGCACTAAACGGCCAGGTCGTCATCAGACCTATGATGTACATCGCGTTGACTTACGACCACAGGCTCATTGATGGTCGTGAAGCTGTCATGTTCCTCAGAAAGATCAAGCAAGGAGTGGAAGACCCAGCATCAATCATCGCTGGATTGTAAATTAATATCGAACCATCCGACCAAATAACCAGCGAGTTACCATTAAGAATACTTGAACAAAATCTTCGCAGGTCGGAGGGTAGTTGAAAAAATGAAGAATATCATGTAAATTATTCACACTTTTCAATCAGTAGGGTGTTAGATGCAGATGTGTATGCACGTGCGTTCGTCAGCTCCGTTTTTTTTTTGTTATTTATTGAAGTTCGCGTCGTATTCTGTATATGTATTATTTATCTAAGTGATAATTGTCGAGAAGTACACAATGTTACCTAAATATGACGACATAAGTAAAGCCTCGTTTTATTTATTTTTTGTTTTAATTAAAAAATAAATCTTGTTTGGCGCACTAATGCACTATAAGTGGTAAATCTACAGTATTCGATCTAATATACTTAAAAACATTATGAGAAAAATGCTTATAAGTATTTTATTTATCCTAGTTTGTGAAAATCCAAGATTAAGACAATCATTTTCCAAATCTTTTCTGCATACGTAGTACCTACATAGGTACACTCAACAAAAGAGATAAGTATGCAGGATCGTCGGATATAGTTGAAGTTTAGTAAGAAACCGATAATAAAATAAAATAAAATTACTAAATAGAAAACAAACAGCTCATATATCAAATTAAATTTCAGTCGACAACATCCATCGGCTTCTTACTAAACTTCAACTATATCCGACGATCCTGAATACTTATCTCTTTTGTTGATTGTACATAAATGATTATTCTGATGCAATGGCATTTAAAAAACCTGTTAGTCATTTTAGTCATATTCTTAAAGGTATAAAAGATTCAAGATTTATCCTCAAAGCTGATATCTAACAAGTACCAAAGTCCAAAACAATTATGTCTGCAAAAGTCTCGCTAAGCAACAGAATAAATAATAATACGAAGACATAAAAACGTTACTTTCCTATTCACACAGTTAGGGCGGTTTCGCACTACGTCCGATCCGAATCCGTGAAATAGTCCATAGTCCTATTTGTTTAGATCTAGTGCGCAACCCCTTATAACAGGGTGAAATTAAATTCATTGGCATCCTTTTAATGGGTCATTGTACTCATGAACAACTTATACTGTGGGACTAAACCTAAAATCGCGAAAAAAAAAATCAGCTGTTCCTTGCATTTATGTTCACATAACTCGTCAAAATGTAGGGAAGTGCTGATTTTTTTTTCGCGATTTCAGGTTTGGTCCCATAGTAAAAGTTGTTCATAATGATGAGTAGGTACAATGATCCATTAAAAGGATGCCCATGAATTCAATTTCACCCTGTAGAAATAGGACAATGATTATGGTCACTTCGGACCGGTATTTCTCGGAATTCGTTTTTAATATTCGGTGAATGGTCGTCTGGCATAATAAAATTTGCCCTTCACCTACTTTTTATTTTTATAGGACGCTCAGACGTACACTCCGTAGACCGTATCTATTCATTTAGGTCAATTGCCAATTTTGGTAATGTGTTCCTGGTAGTCGTTAGGTACCTACCTACTGTTCTACTACAAATGTCAGTAAGTTTTAAATAGTATTACAATAACTCATTAGCACGGACAAATGGATTCATGGGTCTACTTTTAACTTATCTACCTAACTAGGTATATCCAGTAAATTGTTTTAGGCATATAGCCAGTTATTTTTGTTTAAAACTATACGAAATCATCAATACCTCTCTATCATGACATTAATTGAGGCCAATTCTATCTTAGAGAGGCGTAATGATTATAAATAGGTACCGTCAACAAAAGAGATTAGTATGCAGGATCGTCGGATATAGTATGGATTTGTTTTCTATTAAAATAACCTCCTCCGTTTTTTCGTCGGTTAAAAATTAAATTTTATTCGAGAATATCCATCGGTTTCTTACTAAACTTCAACTATATCCGACGATCCTGCATACTTATCTCTTTTGTTTTACGGTCGGGAATTATATTTTGATCAACGTACAACCTGACACTCCACTGACCTGAAGATTGCAAAAAAAACGTAATAAAATATTCCTTTCGCGGGCTACCGTGGCCAACTGCAAAATTGAGGTAAGTATGCCAAATTGTCTCTGAACCATGCCTATACTTGGGGCAACAAAAACATCCGCGAAAGTATCTCAAAATTCTACTAGATGGCGCAGGTGCCTTAGTGGTTATAAATGCGAAAAAATGAGGAAAAAAATACGAAAAAAAAAATTCAAAGTCCTCTCCTGTAAAATTAAAAAATGAGCTGTTGTGACTTTGTTGCACCGAAGGTGCGAAATAATGAAATAATAAAGGAAGTGGAACCACGATTTTTTATTTATATTAAGTATCAACTAACAAAGGACTCAAATATGTTAGTAACAATATTTCTTTATAACTATGTTATTAACCTAACACTGCAATATAGTTTTGAATGCGAATCCCTGATACAAACTGAACATCGATGTGGAGAGCTTGCAGCAGCGATTCACACACAAGCAGTCCAGTCTGCTCGTGATACAACTTAGTATAATGTGTGGGCTGGCCCGCACCCGGCGCAATGCGCTACAGAAGCGGAACAGCCCCATCGACACACGGACACTTGGCCAGTATTTCCTAATAGGTATATTTTTTCTCTTTGGCCCTCACTCACATTCTCGTCAACCCAACGATTTGATTGACAATGTTTGAAATAACGGTTGCCACGGCAACGCAATTTGTGTACAACAAGAAATATTCAGTGACGGGTGTTTTATAAGATTAAAATATTAATTTATATTGTATTTTACACCAAACTGTTCATGCTTAGACATAGGTTTCAAATACTTTAAGGTTTTTATGAAAATATTTGATACCAGTGAAGTTTTTCTAAGACAAACTGAAAATTATGTCAAGGTAAGAAATAATTGGTTCAGCTGATTATTTATTCATGTATGTTTTGCATTTTACCACGTGAAAGTTTGCATGTCATCGATTATTTGATAGCCAGGTGAGTAAGTGAGCTTTTTAAACTTTTTCATAGGACTTATTTAGGTCAAACAGTACCTACCTGGTACAAAGACACTTAAATGATTGCTTTTCTAACTTAAATGCATTAAGTTATTACTACAAGTGGTCTCGTTAATTTATTAAAACAAATAAAGTGCAACCATTAGGTATAATGAGTTTTTCGAAGTATCTATACCTACGTTAGTGCGTAGTTTTGAGTCAGACAGACTCACACAGCCGGTTTTATAAAAATGTGAGCCTTTTTTTTATGGATGCGATGGTGCTAGTTTTAATCGGGAAAATGTAAATTCTTTCTATCAATATAAATTTGAAGAAGTCCTATCGATATTTGATTAATTTAAGGGGCTTTTCAAGTCCCTTCTAATTGGTGGAGGCGCCGGGTTTTAGTTAGCTTCAGAATTCAACAAGAAAGCATCTGCCGCCCTTTTTCTTAAATTTTTTTTTTTTGGATGGGAAATCATCAAATGACTCCTCCCGCTCTGGGCTCCGGGGTAGCGGTAACCCTTTCGGACAATCCCGCACCCCCGGCAGGCTTCGGCCTTACGAGATTTTCTATAATCTGTGCTATGCTAGGAAATAAGTGATTAAGCTAGAGAAGTATGGAAGAAAAGAATGAACTGACCCCAATTTAGTTAGAAAAATGGCAGGAGTATATGTATAAGCATATGATTGTAGTCTAGGACGCGTTCAGACTGGTGGAGCAACGATCATCGCAAGTGGCTAGTATCTAATGGATGAATTAAGAGAAAGATAGTAGGAACTGAAGGCTGAGACCTGTAGAACGCTGTAGAGCAGGATAGAATACACATACATACATAAATTCACGCCGTTTTTACATAGGACAAGGCAGAACGGAACTACAACGCCACCAGCTATGATCCTGCCGCGTCCACTAGGGCCGCGCGGGTCCGTGAGGCCGAGCCGCGCGTGCGACCGAGCCTCGTGAGTTCTTATAATGGGGACGCGTTGCAAATAATAGCAAAAGCCTCACGAGGTCGGGCCTCGTGACACTTTGAGGCCGTGCGGCCCGTAGTGGGGACGCGCCTTTACATCTTCGTTTTGCTTCGTTTATGCTTCGTTGGATACACACACGCCAGTAGAAATACAGGTTTTAGGTGTGTGTGTGTGAATTGAGTGAGCACCCTAAATAAAATTAATAATATATACTAGTCATTTAGTAAAAGGTGTGAAACAATTGTAAAAACAATCTTACAATTTGTAAAAAGATAAAACATGAGATATATCAGTTAATGAATGCTCACTCAGTTCGCACATACGACCACCCTGAATCTCAGAACGTATGAAGATTTCATGTAAGATTTATGTACTACTCTTTAGTAAAACCTTTATAAAGTTGTCGTTTTAGATATCAATCGCCAAGGGCCGTATAAAAAAAAATTACAAATACTTTCATATGCTCACTCAATTCACACACTTTGAAAGGACCCGATTTCTTATGAACAAACCATAATTTCATTTTGTTATAAATCTTGTTTTATTAAAAGGTATACACGTGATTTTGTAAAATACAAAGCGAACCATAAATGTAGCCCGTTTTGTAATAGTTAATTAATATAAGTGCTCACTCAATCCACACAATTCTGAAAAGTTATAAACGTTAATATCTTTGAAATTATAAGGATTAGAAAGCTATAAATTGCGCTAGTTTTAGTAAAGAAAAGTTACTAAAGATTTGCCATTTTACATTTAGTACTCTCAGTTTACTCTAAAAGATATTCAACTGTTTGTGTTTCAATGAAAATCTGCCTACTGTAGGGTTGTCACGCAGGACCGTGTCCTTCCTTCATACTAAGTGTCTATCTGGGCATGCTTCGATTTGTTTGTGCACAGACCCACTAAGCTGGGACTGAATATATTACTAATTTTAATATGGTATCATTTTTATTAGGTCAATTATAAATATGCATAGATAGGTAATGCTACAAAAATAAATAAATAAAACTTAACAACCGATAATCAAAATGTAGCTTCAAGAGTCTAACATAATTAAATATGCATAGATAGGTAATGCTACAAAAATAAATAAATAAAGCTTAACAACCGATAATCAAAATGTAGCTTCAAGAGTCTAACATAATCTCTCGGTATTTGCGAACGCAGCCTTATCCATATTTTGTTAATTTTACTAAACTACCCTCATAATAATATGCACCTAGTTTCGGATTATTCAATCCTGTTTGTTTGTTAAGTTTGTCATTTAACTTTAATCGTATTATTATTGTGTGGCATACGTAGTACAGTGCAATAATGTACCTATTATCAATGTTATTGTTTTTCCTGGTGACTATAACGTAAGTATATTTAGCTAATAAATAACAATATTTTGTTCTTTTTTTATTTGTTCAATGCAGTTTTTACGGTTTCGTAATACTTACTACTATAAAAATTAACTATTGCATTACAGAGTAATAATTGGAAGAGGTCGCAAACCTCTGATAAGTTTCGAAAATCAGAAAAAAATATTTCTTAAACATGCTGAATACTTACAAGCTCCCAACATTAAATATAACGACCCAATATTTTCTAAGATGTCTGAAGAACTTGAGAATAAAATGTCCCCGATGGCATTATACATATCACTGAATCGTCATAGAAGCCGTATATTTACTTTGAACGACGAAACTTCGAACGCAACAATTTCAAATGAGGTGCCAATATCCGATTCAGGCTGTGCGACTCCACTATTACAGTCGTCATCGTCGGAAAAAGAGAACAGCAGTGTTGTTGTGAGTGATGATGAATGCCAAACATTTTCTTTCTATCTCGATATTTACGATTGGAAAAAAATTATGCCTATAAGTGCCTCTAGGAGAAGAAGCAGTACTTTGAGTTTCTTTAATTATAAAACGCTGCCAAAGTTTAAGTGGAGCAGTTTAATCAAGGAAAAAATATGGATTCACACAAAACTACCGTGCACTTGGACTATTAAAAAACACAAAATTAGTGATTTAATTTCTTTTATCGGTAAATGTTCCCAGTGCAAAGCTGAAATTCGTATATCAAGTTCTAAAAGAACTGAAAAAATCATGGAATTCATCTGTAAGGTATATAATTTTGATAAGACGTTTGAACACAATCCTAAAAAAAAATCGAAGCTTACCCCGTACCGAAGAAAACAAATAGCTAAAGACCTAAGCCATAAGTCTGCTATTAAAGTACACAATGAACTGACTTCAGCTCTTGTGACTGATACTGACCGTATATCTCCACCTGTTCTGCCTTCCCTTTCGGCTTTAAGAAAGATTAAGTCTGAAGCAAGACATGAACATTTACCACATGCAAATCCTATTTTATCGTTGTTTATTATAGCTAAAAATTCATATCGTAATAATATAAATAATATTCGTGATTTCAATATATTCCCAGATTTTCGTTTATGTTTTTGGAGTGATAGTCAAATTCATTATTACAATAATTACCAAAAGAAATTCAAAAAAGTGACAATTACCATTGACGCGACTGGCTCATTTTTTGAAAATATATATTTGCCAGATCGTACTACTGCCACGAAAAGATTATTTTTATATGTAGGACTTTTAACAGCCGATGATAAACTTAAATCTGTACCAATTTTCCAAATGGTCACTGATTCTCATTCAGAAAACTCGATATCACTTTGGTTAAAAAAGTGGTTATCTTATGTTGATACTCCACCCGATGAAATTATTACTGATGACTCATCGGCTTTGGTATCTGCATGTATTCAAGCTTTTGCGTTATATTGTACTACAAAAACCTATATAAGACATTTATTTTCAGTTTTAGAGGGTAGTACTTCAGAAAAACCACAGGCGTTTATCAGACTTGATACAAGTCATTTTATTAAGACATTACATAATTTAAATTGCTTTAAAACAAATGTTTCTTTAGATGTCAAATATTTTTATATACGTTGTATAATATTTTTAAAACGATGCGAAAATTATAATCTGGCGAAAGAGTTTATTCACGATGTTGTAAAACTTTGCCTTGGTCAATATGATGGTGAGATAGGTGATTATCCAACACTAAAATCTAAGTTAGATCAATTATTACACGACGTTACACTTGATGGATTAAATTCAGATAGCAAAAACATTGATAAAAATAATGAATTTGATGACCCAAATAATAACGAAGGCTTAGAATTCATGGATTGGTTTAACAGTATTGTCGAAGAAACTAAAAAACTAAATCCAGCTCTAGATATTAACAAAAATGCTTATTACTATCCGCCATTTATTCCTACTTTTAAAAGAATATTAATGAAACTACCTTTGTGGTCTAATTTATTGAGATTTCTTTTTGAATCTGAAAATAAAGCACCGTCCTCTTCAGGAATAGAAAGTTATTTTAAAACTTTAAAACATCTTGTATTTAAAACAAAATTTAAAAGATATAGAATTGATGAGTTCTATAAGCTATATGCGGAATATTTGGAAGGGGAAATGAAATCTGCATTATGCGCCCTAGATCAAGATATTATAACTAAAATTAATCCTAAACGGAAATCGATGAAAAGAGTAAAACTATTAAATCCTAAAAAGCAGAAAATTTATAAGACGGTTTACAGGCGCTCTATTACTGAAGATTCCATTTTTTCGGATCAACCCTCTTATGTCGAGAACTGGAAAGGAGAAGGTAAAATTAGTAGATCAAAACCAAACACGACGGTAAAATACATAAGAAATGGCAATTTATGTTCATCTGTTTATATCAACGGTGAATATGTAAATCTATTAAACACCTGTGCCTTTGATTCTGTTATGTATTTGTTTGGTATCGAGTATAACGAAAACGAAAAATTTAGAAATATTATAGATACTTTTGATGAAAATGAATCTATTCCGCATTATGTAAAATGTCTAAGTGACACCAATTTCAAAGATGATGATTTAAATAGCCTAAGAGCAAAAATAATTATAAAATATGTTCAAAAGCCAATAACCACTAATTCTAGCACTTACGATGTCGCCTGTAATGTTGCTCGTATCTATGAACATTTTCTTCTGGATTATTTCACTAGCTCAATTTTTACAAAAACGTGTACCAATGTATTGTGTTCAGCAAACGTAATTAAGAGAAATAACGTGTTCTTACCTTTAAATATAGATATGATTAATATTTTTGATATCAGCCTATTAGAAACAGCTATTTCTTTGTCGGAAGGTGAATCAAAATGTGCGTCATGTGAGGGAGTAGCAACTAGTTATTATATCATTTCAAATGTGATTTCTTTTGATTTGAATGGCACCAACGCAGTAGCGCTAAGTAAAGTGCCCCGTACAATTGTACTTAAAAATAAATTGTATAGAAGTATTGGTGCGGTCGAATTCGTAGCACCTTTAGATTTAACAGGCATTGGTCATTATAAGAGTCATTATTTATCAAACGAGAAATATTTTTGCTACGACGACAACTGTACTAATATCCACGAAAGTACTGATCAAAATATTCTGTTGCACTCTTTAAGCTACATCCTGATCGACAACGATTGTTAACCCAAAAATCTAAATTTGTAATTTTTTTAATTAAACTACATTATGTAAATAAATGGTTTCAATCAAATTCGTATATCATTGACCTTACTGTAACATCCCATGTTAGGTCCTACTGCTGACCTCGTAGATAAAGGTCATTATAAAATAAATAAAATTTTAGTTCAGCAAAAATGTCCTGCGTGACAACCCTACAGTATGGCAGATTTTCATTGAAACACAAACAGTTGAATATCTTTTAGAGTAAACTGAGAGTACTAAATGTAAAATGGCAAATCTTTAGTAACTTTTCTTTACTAAAACTAGCGCAATTTATAGCTTTCTAATCCTTATAAATTCAAAGATATTAACGTTTATAACTTTTCAGAATTGCGTGGATTGAGTGAGCACTTATATTAATTAACTATTACAAAACGGGCTACATTTATGGTTCGCTTTGTATTTTACAAAATCACGTGTATACCTTTTAATAAAACAAGATTTATAACAAAATGAAATTATGGTTTGTTCATAAGAAATCGGGTCCTTTCAAAGTGTGTGAATTGAGTGAGCATATGAAAGTATTTGTAATTTTTTTTTATACGGCCCTTGGCGATTGATATCTAAAACGACAACTTTATAAAGGTTTTACTAAAGAGTAGTACATAAATCTTACATGAAATCTTCATACGTTCTGAGATTCAGGGTGGTCGTATGTGCGAACTGAGTGAGCATTCATTAACTGATATATCTCATGTTTTATCTTTTTACAAATTGTAAGATTGTGTTTACAATTGTTTCACACCTTTTACTAAATGACTAGTATATATTATTAATTTTATTTAGGGTGCTCACTCAATTCACACACACACGTTTTAGGTACCGACATATATTACATTTACTTTCGACACCGTACAAGAAAGCGATTTGTCATTTGATTTACCTAGGTTCTTACTTAGAGAATTGTCAATAATGAGTAATCAGTGGGTTGGGAGGGTAGTTATCATTAGAAAAGTAGGTGGTTTATTGAGGTTAAATTATCTAGCCGACTCCTAAGAAGGCGTTATTATTCTAATAGAAAATGAATGATGAAGGCGACATAGCTTGCTCGATAATGTTACTAGTGACTATGGTTTAGTTTATATTCGCGCGTAAATTAATAAAGGACATGGCCGGAATCTTTAGAGAGCTGTGCCCTAACAAAAAATATTCATGTACACTGACTTAAAGTACATCATATTAAATCCTACAGGTGTGTCTTTATAATAGTTTAAGTTTTATGATCAGAGAAGAAGCGAGGGATACTACAAATAGGATACAAAAAAAGCGCCTAGACATTTTGAATAGCAATGATAAATCTTTTCGAGTTTTATAGACAAAACAATACGAGAAATACAATATTATCAATGGATATAAATGCCGTTTCTTCACTAGCCGACATGACATTTATTCACATCGATATCAGTGAATATCTAATTCTATGAAAATGTATGAAAAAACTAAACGTGTCGTGTCAGCTAGTGACGAAAGAGCCAAAAATCAAAATACCAAGTAAAACTTATTAGAAATCATATTATTGATGTATTGGTAATAGTCTCTGGCTAGACCGTTCAATCGTTGTAGGCACGCCGCGATAGCGAAGAGCTCGTCGTATACAGATGTTTCTGGATATTATGACTTCCTCATAGTGACTTGGCAAAAAATATACAATTGGATTGGCAATAAAACACTAAAATAGCACTTGAATTTTTATTTAAGTACCTATCTAATTAAGTATTTAGAATAGACACTTGCTTATAAAATGTATAGCTACTTGTTTTACAGACATTTTAGAAAAACATCATTCCAATTACTCAGACAAGACACATACAAAGTCAAATCATTTATTTCAAATAGGCACATTAAAGTAAAAAAATACAATAAAACGAAGTTGATTCTAGTCGCCCCTTCCATAAGCTAGTTTTCGTATGGAGAAGAATGGGCATTCAATCTTTTTATCTACTCTTACGTTTGAAGCCTATTCATTTGCAAAGATCAACAAAATGTTATCAAGGAATGAGGCTGGTGCCGTTATATTTGCTTGATGCCTGGCCCAGCCCAAATACCATAACAACGTCATGACATTTTTTTTTTATGTATGGGAAATCATCAAATGACCCCTCCCGCTCTGGGTGGAGCGGAAGAGAGTATCAGACTCTTACTGACTAAAACCCATCCGTGTTCCTTCCTTAGCCCTTTATGTTCCGGGGTAGCGGTAACCCTTTCGGACAATTCCGCACGCCCGGCAGGCTTCGGCCCTGGCAGGCCCCTTCCTTTTTGCTGACATCTCTTTGAGGCGCGCGTGGAACACGTACGCGCCGTCCGGCACGGGCCTGGTCCTGATCGGACGGTGAGCTACCCATTACTCTCCGTCCGCAGGCCCGCGCCTACGGTGGCCGGGAGTCGTCACGCGGCTTCCGACGCCAGGAGTGTCTCCCGTGGCGGCTGGGACTTGAGGCTCTCTCCCTCAGCCATCCCG
This sequence comes from Amphipoea oculea, assembly GCA_945859645.1. Classification (NCBI taxonomy): domain Eukaryota; kingdom Metazoa; phylum Arthropoda; class Insecta; order Lepidoptera; family Noctuidae; genus Amphipoea; species Amphipoea oculea. The sequence continues at coordinate 8,127,960 of OX243891.1, read as the reverse complement.
CCACCTCCTTCGCTAGCATGACTGCTTCTAGATGGCTCCCTGTCATGTCATGTATTTTGTAACTGCGGTGTTAGAGTGGCTACAACATGCCTTCGCATTCGATTAGTGACCACACTACAATTCAGGCACCTTGAAATCGTGAGCGTCAGAATCCAAATAATCTAAATCGTAAACAAAAAAGTCCAGTAAGCACAGCAGAATATTAACGTAAACGAAAGTCCGATAAACGATAGCGTGGGTTCAAGTTAAAATATCCAACAGGGCAACATAAACAGAATACAGTAATACGTGCTAAGGTCAACGCAAAACTACACAGAGCACAGGCACGGTAATGTCACAGTAGGTAATGTCATCTATTATCATGGTAATGTTATCATATCAGTATTTTATCTTCATACAAACGGTTGGAACGCGAGTCATACCTACGCAACTCGAGTTCGGTATACCATCGGTAAACAAACAGACGCGAATGCGCCACAGTGACAAATGGACGGTGTGATGATTTTGTAAGCAGTAAGGCTATCTACTTATGTACTTAGCTACTTACATATTATTGAATTAGACGAAGTATCATAATGAAATGATTATGAGAGTAATAAATGGTAGGTACTATAGTAGCCGTGCTACTGGGGTCGTAGCTGCAGAGGCGCTGACGACCAATAATTAAGACACTCTAAGCTTTTTACAGCATTTATTGCATAAGAACCACCTCTTACAATAGCAAGTTTCAAACTAAATATAAAAAACACTAGAAGAATATTTGACACTCGCTTGAAATATCGAATGGAACATACTTTAAAATATAACCAGCCAGTCTTGTAGAGCCGGCCTCTACATGAGCTACGCCCACCCTTGAATAACAGTCTGGGCATAGGTCATGACTTTTATTCACACCATTCGACTTTCCAAGCCCTACCTACCTATCTTATCGAATGTCTACCTATGTCGGGATAGAATTTACACGATGAGGTCCGTCTCTTGCAGGAGAAAGCTTAAGTCAGGACAAACGAAACGCGAATCCAACACCACGCTAGGTGTCAGGTAAGTTAACATTTACATGTGCCAACGTGCACTCAAACAAACTAACGCTGCCATGCTTAAGCCTCGTCGGGTCAAAACCCGACTAAAAGGCTCGACGCGGCCTCCTAATAAGAACAACTGATGTGAAAGTTCACATCGACCTGGAAGAGGCTTAAGAGAATTAAACGATCTTAGCATCAGATTCTTTTAACTCCATCGGACGGGATTGAGCCAGAGGGAGGGAAAAGTTTAAGAGGCCAGGGTTCATTGAAGAAAATTATCATATACTCCTACTCCAGCAAAGAATGTCAAATACCTATTTCGAAAATCAATTATTTAATATCAAAACTGTTGGTCCTCAAACACAAGTTGAACCGAAAGTGTCAACCAAACACACTTTGCAAGGGTTATACCCCTGTTAGCAAAGTCGGTGACAACTTATGCTGAGTGTCTGTCACCCCCCCTTCTATAGGAGTGACCACAGTTATAAGAGTGACTTTCCTCCCATAATTCGCGTCAAAATATGCTGGGGTAAGAGCAATCTATTTGATCCCTAAACAATGGAGCCGACGATTTATTCAAGCCTCCCTTTGGCCCGTTGCAGGTGTGAGGGCGCACCTCACAACCCTCTGGGAGGTGCGGGACCTCACACGCTCCCGGCCGCGTCCGATGTTTTTTCTCACAGCATATGTAACACACAAATGGACACATATTAATAAATTGTAACAATCATACAAACAAAAATAATGCACTAAAATATGATGTTTACATTCAAGTGACATATTTACATTACATGACAAGATACATGACAATTAAAAAAACAACAACTATTAACATACTAATATGAAAAGGTTTTAATTAAATAATCTGACTTAAAAAGATTTCTATCTCTAAACTTCCTTTTTCTGAATTTATATTTTAAAATCGAAAACTTTTTTATAAAATGATGCTTGTTTACAAAAAATGTTTTTATAAAATTATCAATGATTAAAAAACTTTTTTGAAATAATATTTTAGTTTTCGCTTTCTTAATAAATGGGATTCTTTTCTTCTTTCGTGCTTTTCTCTTATTGTTTGCAGCACATCGTGAATAAAACTTATTAAAATTAGGGACATCTACATGACATATCATACAATTACTACGATTACGAACTATAACTTCATCCGTAGGAAAACTAAATGAGTCTATTGATCGTACGGAGTCGTTCAACACCTCTGCATCTTCATCTCTGACTGCATCCAAGTTCATATCATCCTCAACTAACTCATCACTAATCATCTTATTATTATTATTCATGTCGATGATGAAGTGATCTTTCTTCTCTATTTTGGAAAAATCGAATTGACCATTCTCCTTCATTTCGGACGAATCGATCGACACATTATCCACATCAAAATGATCAGCGGCGATGTTAATTTTATTTATTCCCACATCGCGATCATCGTGCTCATTCTGTGGCTCTGAAACATTGCTAATTACGTTAATAATTGGACAGAACTGACCCGATTTGTTATTTTCATCCGTGTGTTCCCTCTCGAACACTTCTATCGGCTCCTTCTCCTCCTCTGCGGGGATGCACACCTCGCTGCTGCGCTCGTTCTCAACACCATCACCGTCAACTTCCACGCTGCTTTCTAGGCAGCACTGCTCGTTCTGTAGCGGGTCATCTTGTCTTCCACTAAATAATACAGAAGCATCATTATCTACATTTACAATATTTTCTTGTCTGCTTTCCTCAGACAGATCTTGTGCTATCTCGACTACTTGCACCTTCTTAATTCTTTTGTCTCTGTGACATCTGCATGGAAGCTCTTCCCATAACACATCACATATAGCCTCAAATGACATGTCATCCTCATATTTCCATTTATGGACTGCTAGGGCAGCACCCTCTAGATATGCCATTAATATGAGCGCCCAGTCGCTCTCACGCCATTTATTATAGGCGGCAACAACTTCAAATCGCCTAAGAAAATCTTCCAGGCATACACCGTCCGTGCCCGTAAAAACTTGAGCCATCTTACTCTTTTTATATTAAAAAATACATATAGCCACTTAGCTTTATATCCTCCTGGCGACGTTTCTTCGCATCTAAAATATATACTCACAGTATACTTTGTGGCCTCACCACGCAATTTTTAATAATGCCTGAGCGTATGTATTGGGCTGAAAATAAAGTTTATTAGGCAGCAAATTTTGAGGTACGTGAAACTTGTGTAGTATTATTCGGCTCTACACACGCCATCCAAAGAAAAAACGTCCGAAACTGGCGCCTCCACCATCTATAGTAGCCGTGCTACTGGGGTCGTAGCTGCAGAGGCGCTGACGACCAATAATTAAGACACTCTAAGCTTTTTACAGCATTTATTGCATAAGAACCACCTCTTACAATAGCAAGTTTCAAACTAAATATAAAAAACACTAGAAGAATATTTGACACTCGCTTGAAATATCGAATGGAACATACTTTAAAATATAACCAGCCAGTCTTGTAGAGCCGGCCTCTACAGTACCTACCTTCTGATTTACATTATAATTTACTTTTTAAGTAAGATTGTGTAGTAGGTAGTAAGAGGTTTTGATTCGAATTTACAATCACAAAACTAGAAAGAAACTCAAGTAGGTTGATGAAATTAAAATACTGTAGGCGGGCAGCCCTATCGCGTGTTTACGTACCGCGCGGGTGTAGGTAATTATTTCAAGAACAAGGCCTAGTCACAATACTGTTAGATAACATTACCGTGGTACAAAGCACTGAGTGACAGGTGACAGACGTGAAAAAAATAACTAGGACGTTCGGATACACACTCTTGAATATAATTGTCGATGCATAATGCGTAACGTGATCAACATCATGACGCACGGGCCACGGCAGCTCGAAAAATAATGTCTGCAATAATCGTGAAAACGTTGACTTCTACAGGTATTTACTTTAGCAATACGATTCTGGCAGTCGCGGGTATTTTTTTTTATTTTAATGTAACCTTCAAGCGTGCTACAGATACGGTGTTTGTCTTATGCATGTATCCAAACGCACATGCAATTTGTATTGCATTGCTAAAAACCAAAAAAATCAATTAACACACATATTTCTTTGCCATTTTTTGTCGCCTGCTCTAGAGAAATGTAATTGTTGCGATTAATTTTAGTATATTTAAGAAGTAATTTTCATATATTAATAATTACTGTACATTTATGTATTCTGAATTGATTTGAGGGCAGAATCCGGCCATGTCATTTTTGAATTTCAGTGAATAGGTATTAACTTAAAATGCAGACTACAGTGAAAAAGCCTACTGAATCTAAGCCAAAAAGAGAAAAACAAACAAAGGACGATGCCACGAAGATACCTCAAGAAGAAAAACTCAAAAAGACTCCCTACACTGTCTCCACACCAAGAAGTTTTGTACAGAAGAGTTCGACTGCCGATATCTACGGGCAAAAGAAAATAGCTGCTGTACAAAGCACGAAAGCTCCCAAAAAGCCAACGACCACTTCACACACGGCAAGCAATGTATCGCCAATGAAGGGTTTACTCAAATCCTCACCCTCTTCTACCAGTCAACTTTCTACAAGAAGCGAAAGATCCAAGATGGTGGCCACAAAAATGTTTGACGCAAAGACTTCGAGGTACTCAGTCACGCCGAGAAGTAAAGATTTTGGCGTTGCTATAAATTCGCCGATCGTTAAACGAAAATTGGATATTGATTTGAAGAGAGAAGACAGTTTTGTTAGAGATTATTCTAAAGATAGGAGGGAGAGAGAAAAAAGTTTTATTAGAGATGCGACAAAAGATAGAAAGGAGAGAGAAAAGAGTTTTGTGAAAGAAGTGTCAAAAGATAGAAAAGAGAGAGAAAAAAGTTTTGTCAAAGATGTATCAAAAGATAGAAAGGAGAAAGAAAAAAGTGTTGTCAAAGAAGCTACAAAAGATAGAAAGGAAAGAGAGAAGAGTTCTGTAAAAGACAAGACAAAAGATAGAAAGGAGAGAGAAAAGAGTTTTGTAAAAGAAGTGACAAAAGATAGAAAGGAGAGAGAAAAGAGTTTTGTAAAAGAAAGTACAAAAGACAGAAAAGAAAAAAGCTTCATAAAAGATGATGCAAGAGGTAAAGATAAAAGTTCCATAAAAGAAGTAGCTAAAGATAAAACAGATCAAGATAAAGCCAGGTCAAGAGACGGTGAAAGACAGCGGACTAAAACAAGAACATTGGATGAGAGTGAAGTGAAAATCTTGAATTCTCGGGAAGTTGATAATAATGTTGAAATGTTCAATTTGTCGCGTAAGCTCAGCGCAAAACCCAAGGCGTTTTATGTGAAATTGGATGATGAAAAACCAAGTCAGAGTAAAAAGGTTAGTTTATTTTATATATTTTTATTCCTTTGGTGTAGTTGTACAGTCAACAAAAGAGATAAGTATGCAGGATCGTTGGATATAGTTGAAGTTTAGTACTCGTAAGAAACCGATCGATGTTGTCGACTGAAATTTAATGTGATAAAAGAGCTGTTTGTTTTCTATTAATAAAATTAAATTTTATACGGGAACATCCATCGGTTTCTTACTAAACTTCAACTATATCCGACGATCCTGCATACATACATAACATACATAATCAGCCTATAATGTTCCCACTGCTGGGACACAGGCCTCCTCTCTGTGAGAGGGAGTGGGCCTAATCCACCACGCGGGCCCAGTGCGGGTTGGTAGATGTCACATGTCTTCGAATTTTTGGTTCTAGGACATGCCGGTTTCCTCACGATGTTTTCCTTCACCGTTTTGAGAGCAGTGGTGATTAAATAATTTACACAAAGTAAAGCGCCTGTCTGGCTTCGAACCTACGACCTACAACTCGTCAGTCACGGCCGTTACTACTAGGCTACCGCTGCTTCTCTTCTCTTAAAAGTGCTCATTTTAGCGTTACGTTGGTTCAAAATTGGGATGCCACTGTACTGTGTAGACGACATGACGAAGTTATCCAAACGCTGCCCAAACCAATTGGATCCTTCAATCGGTTTCTTTCTCAAATAAAAAATATAATATTTAATTATCTACCTGTACGTTACCCTTTTAGACACCACCAAGTAAAGTATCCAGTGACGAAGACGTAAGTTACGAAGACGATTTCGAGAGCTATGAATCAGACTTCGATTCATACCATAGTTCTACACCTAGTGAACAGAACGGCAGTGATGAAACCGATGACAAGGATGGTGTTGATGAAGATAATGATGAGAGTGAGGCGGTTGGGACTTTAAAGGAAGTGAAAGATGAAGAGAATATGTTGGATTCTGGTAAGTTCTACTGTAACTAAAGTAAAATTAATACAAGAATACCCTACATTCTTTCCAATCCAAGACATTTAACTGGCCATTTACCAGCATCGTGTAAATAACGGAATATACACAGTGGTTATTTGCTAATTTCTTGCTGACTGTATTTTTTTCTCAAAATCTGTGTATGCAGATAAAAATGCAGAAAAATGTAGGACAGTCTCCTGCTGTTTTCCTGTAGCTACAGTGGTTAAGGAACCATGCCCTTACAATATAACCTCATCTACCTTATCTCAAAAAGACCCTGCCTGTAGATACATTTTATAGATTGAATTTAAATCAACAATGACGCTTCAAGATAGGTTTTCAATTCCAGGCAGTTTCGACCTCCGTGACCGTTCAGCGAATAAACTTAAACCAGTCGCCTTAGACTTTATTCTGGAGACAGCTGAGGGTGGGGAGAAGCCTAGCTCGTTAACTGACGAGGGTTTCCAGGAGATGAGCAGTTCCAGCGCTGTATCCAGCATACGTACGGTGCACACAGAAGTGATAGAAAGGTTTGTGCATTAGAATAGTCTGCCTAGCCTTTTCCCAACTTTGTTGGGGTGGGATTCTAGTCTTACCGCATGCTGATGAATACATGGAAAGACTGCCTATCCGACCTCAACAACCCAGTTACTGGGTAACACGATACCTCTTTGGTAAAACTGGTTATCAGACTTTCGGGCTCCTGACTACCCATGACGACTGTTAAAGAATTACAAATGACAGCCGGGTCCAGTGTGTCTCATAGCCTCCGCCAGTGGCACTGCTTGACTGTAGGTCCAGTGTACCTTGGGCTGTCAACATCCATACCTGCTTCTACCATCTTCTTCTTTCATCTCGCTGATTGGCTCAATTTTGAATGCCATGAGCTACTTGGTTCATGTCGATACGGATGAAGAAGATTGCACAATAGCAGCTATGGGCAAAATACCTGACTCGTCTACGTCTTCATTGTATTCAAGTTTATTATAAACTAGCTTCTGCCCGCGACTTCGTCCGCGTGAAATTTCACCCTCCCTCCATTCACCCTCTTAGGGTTGGAATTTCGAAAAACATTTTCTTAATGGATACATGGTAGATACATACTCTTCACAAAGAACACACCCTCCAAATTTCATGTCTCTAGGACCAGCGGTTTAGGCTGTGCGTTGATATATCGGTCAGTCAGTCCTGACTGACAATCTTATAGTTAAATAATCCTACCTTTTTTTAGGATTTAATAGTCATGGGTTCTAATTGCATATGTGTTTCTTTTCAGACCTTTGTTCATTGATTTTACAAAATCAAAAGAGAATCGACGAAAGAAACGGATAGGAGATAGGCTAAGACAACGCGCAAAGGATTTACTAAGCATAATAACTTTGCACGAAATGTCCTACAGTCTCTTCGAAATGAAACCAATTTCGTATGACCTGTATATGGCGACTTTCGGCAGATCGAATTATACTCAAATTGCTGTACAAACTTACGATGATGGAATTACTGAAGAAATACAAACGGATGAGATAGAATGCGAGCACAAATGGACCCAACACCCAGTTGAATTTACAAAAAATGATATTTGTATCCAACAAAAAGTGGAAAGCCGAAAATATAGTACAAATATGGAAGATTATTTAACTAAATTCACCTTTTTGACTACGCATAATGTGAATGTAGAAAAGGATAATGCGATTGACATAGATGGAAACTATAAAACAGATCCGTTACGCATCTTCTTTGAACAGAAAGATGGCGTCGGGCCCAGTGAAATGTTGCCATACGAAACATACAAATCGAAATTAAAAAATTATGACTATAATACAAATAGGCTGGGAAAGTTTTTAAAGAGAATAGAAAGCAGAGTATGTAATGTTTTGAATTCTAATAGTGGCAACACAGAACTTTCCGAATTAAGTATTACCAATTATCCATTTAGCAAAGGCTATGTATCTATTTCCCCGAAGCTAATAACGGCCGAAAATCTTTCTTTTCTGAATAGTACAATGATTTCACAAATGTATTTTTCTGAAACGAAATCAAATCTAATAATGACAGTACACAAGAAAGTTCAGAACGTGGCGCTTAAAAATTGTACGATTTGTCTATGGGACATCAGTGTTGCCACGCGAGAACCTATAAAACTACTAACGGCTATAGACAATGTAGCAAAAGGAAGATTAAGAGGAACTACTGTTGGATATTTTGTTGCTGCATTAGAAGATGGGTAAGCGATACTTCAACATATAAATTACAAGAAATTAACAGTAAAATAACATCCTTATACATATTTATTTCAGTTCTGTACATCTTTGGGATTTATCAGAAGAGCCAACATGGCGTGACGATGTTGCCAGCGAGGAAAAACCTACTGAATTAGTAGAAATAAATGAGAAAGAACTCACTGAGTTCGAGAAGCATCGGGAATGGAATAATAAGAATAGCCATGTTGGATTAGATGCTGTAGGTATCAAGCTTATAACTTTTTTCGTTTCTTAAATAGGAGCCTTATTTCCGCTTTCACTAACACTAGGCGACACGTAAATGAATACCTAAATAAAAACACGTTGTTCGATCTTCAACTTTCGGCACATATCCGAGCGTTGGAAATCGAACTGCGCTTTTATTAAGGCATTCATTGAAGTGTCACCTAGTGTCAATGAAAACGCGCATTAGCACCTTATTTTTCTTAAATTTCCGTCATATAGCGAGTTTTCAGTTTATGCACTAAATATTTACACTAATTACGAATCAGCTGGGCGTCCCAAAAAGTTATTTAGAATGATAACAATGATTGTAGCATGAAAATTGATTTTCGTTTCATCTATATAAGGTGCCATTAAAATAGATGGACAAACTTTTAGAAATCATTCAGACCACCAAAATAAGGACGATGGTAAAAAATATATTAGGAAAACGCATTAGATACTTACAGGAAAAATAATCAACTAACGAAAATACACTAATGTGCCGGCAATTTATTATTTTAGGTCAAAATAAAATCACTTTAATCAGTGTTTTTTTTTTTGCTTGGATATCTTTAGTTAGACGTACTGAGCGCTGTGTTAAAATTTGTCCATCTATTTTAATGGGACCCTGTATACAGGAAGATTTTTTTATTACCATCCAAATTTTTACAGTCTGTTCTACCTATGAATATGAACAACTTTCACTATGGGACCAACTCTGAAATCACAAAAAAAAATCGGCTGTTTAATACAAAAGTTCAATACTTACTTACTTGACCAAAATGTATGAAACAGCTGATTTTTTTCCGTATAATACTTACACCCACATTTCACCAGTTTAGTTTAAGTCCCACGTTTTAAGGAGCGAGTTTATTACCAACAACCAGGCACAAATCCATGGGCAGCATCTACGAAATTCTAGCCTTTTTTTTTGTTTAGCCTAACATTCCCACTGCTGGGCAAAGACCTCCGCAAGTACTTCCAGGCACTCTTTTCCCGGGCCACCTCCAGACTTTATCCCAAAAAAATTGGGAAAGAAACTGATGATTTTTTAAGGATTGCCTATAATTTCAGCCCAACATACCTTGCGCTCTACAATCGTGTGCTTACACGAACAGTGCCTTAAATATGAGCAGTGGTGACGCGACTGACCGCATCGTCGGTTTGGAGGTGACTGGGGACCCGCATTGTATAATAAGTCAGGAGGGTGGACGAAGGATTGTTGGACAGGTAAACTTTCTGGTTTAAGATCATTTATTCTCATAAGAATTAACTATTCACTTACATGAGAATATTAAAACTAAACACTTAAAAATAACAAAAGTTGCTTTAACTTTATAGGTTTAAATTATGGCTAAGTAATAGCTTAAACTTAGTGCTTTATTGCTTAAAGCTTAAGCAGAATTAAAAACATTCTTAAACGTTGTGCATGACCAATAGTAATTTTGTAAAGACAATATTACACGGTTCAACCAAATAGATTCAGTTTCGTTGAAATGTACATAAATGTGGAGTATAGCTGGAATTAAATTTTATTTTTATTTTTAAATGTCTTTTGAGGTATGGAAAAGGTTAAAAAACAAAGGTATGGTACCATAGATATATGAAACATTTCTATGTATGGTACCTACTTCATTCAAATTGACAAGCATAGGTGAGCCGTGTAAAACTAACTTAGGTAATACGAATTCGTTAGTCTTTGATTCGAGAAGCTTACCGTTGGGCTTTTTCAGTTAAATTATGTCACCGTGTTTAGGTTAAAAGCACGAATCATTGTCACGTTCCGCCTAAGCCAAGTGTGCAAGCGAGAGCGCGGAACAAGTGATAGAGAGGCACGATCGGATGTTTTCTTATGACGTTATCACGTAAAATTATCGTCCGTAAACCGACTTTACAGACAACCAATGTTTTTTTCAATTGATTTCAGGTCGTATCTCTTCAAAGTATAGGCGTTCTAACAATTTGGTCAATAGTACAACAGAAATCTAAGACGATCCCGCCAGATATTGGCAAGGCATTCTGGTCCAGAATGAAACTAGAGAAGAATCAAACAATATCTATATTGGACCACATAGATCTCCCTCTGAAAGAACCACAAAATACAGAAAGAAAAACAAATTTTAACTTAAACGCAGCAAAAAGAAGAATGATGAACAGAAAGCATGAAAAAACTATAGTAAAAAAAGATACTTCCCGCCCAAAATCCGCCATTAGTTTTGATTTTGACAGTGACAGGCCGTCCAGTGCTGCCAGTGCTAAAATTAAAAGAGTGTTGTCAATTGAAAAAGATGCTTCTAAAAACTGGGAGAGTGGAATTGTTTGCGAAGACTTGAAAGTGATGAATTGGAAGGATCGAGACCATTATTTAATTGCTAAAAATTGTGGTGAAGTTTTGTGCTGCAAAAGGATTCTTGGAGCCGTTAAAGTGAATAAGTTTGATATTGCAAGTAAGATCTTTTTTCAATAGACATAGCGGTATTGGGCATAGATAATGAATTTCTCATTAGGTATAGTCTTTCAGTCAACAAAAAACAGGGAATGAAAAGCAAATTTATGGAACCTCAAAATAAATTTTAAAACACAATTTATATCGAAGCAAGAGTGAGGCAGATGCATTGATGTTTTTTTCTCTCTTTCTAGCTGACGCATCATCAGTAACCTGCATAGAAGTATCGCCACACCGACTCCCATACTTTCTAGCGGCCACCGACATCGGGACCATCAGCGTCTGTTCTTTGCTTGAAAACAGGGTTCTACTCACATTGGATTGCAGGTAGGTCACTCATTTTCTTCTAGACCAAACCAAGAGGTTTTATTAGCTGGTTTGTCTTGTACTTGCGACTGCTAAGTGTCAAGTACTTTGACTTTAACCCTTTTACCAACAGCAGGATCCAAGTGTAGCAGCAAAATAAAATTTGGGGTATGGTTTACCAAAATTAAGCTTTAATTAATATGCCTATTAGATGGTGGCACGTATATTGCCGTCATCGGTAAAAGGGTTAAGTTCTGAAACCAGAGCCGGGCAGTATTATTCGGCAAAAAAATTCGTAGTAGAAAAATCCATAGCCCAGAGTGTGTATTTATCCGATCTACGCCCGTTTATTGGTAATAATCTCGCCACCCTGGACGCGCGTTACGTCCAGCACTTTAGGGAATAAGTTTTTTTTTTAACATTTAACACTAAGTTCATAAGTTTTACTGTGCTGACATTCTATTGATTTCAAAATCCGAATAAAAATGATTTTATTTTATTTATTAATGAAAATTTAAAACAATGTTAAGTGGGTGTACTTTAAACAGAGTTTAAGGCACAGATATAGACTAGATAACGCAAGTATCACGAACTGTATGAAAACTAAGCGTGCCACTTTTTGACTACCTACTATGACGTCACAAGCTCGCGCTCTCTCGCTCACGCTCACCCAGCCAGCAGTACGCAGGACTGAGCGCGAAAGTGGCGGCTTACGATTTTCGATCGTAAACTGGTGCGATTTTTGGCACGCGAAGTAGTAGCTCTTGCGTTATCTAGGTATATCTATATCTGTGGTTTATGGGAACACGATTCCACATACGCCCGAGCAGAAATATATATAATCGGTTTCTAAGAAAAAACAGTGGCACTCCGGGAGTGTCGAACGAAGTAAAAACAAAACACAACCAGAATACTTTGCCATCACTCATTGACATATCTATATCTATACTAATATTATAAAGAGGTAAAGTTTGTAAGTTTGTATGTAGGGGGTAATCTCTGGAACTACCAGTCGGATTTGAAAAATTCTTCTTGCATTTGATAGCCCAATTCTTGGGGAAGGCTATAGGCTATGTAACATCACGCTATGACCCTTAGGAGCCGAGCAAAAAGAAAAGTAAAAAATAACGTTAAGTGATAGCGCGGGCGGGTGATGCGATACGACGGGGTGGCTCGGGGGAAACAAGAAGTTTCACGCGAACGAAGTCGCGGGCTGCAGCTAGTCGGATATACATTAAAACCGAGTACATCCCGAGGACAGCCGAACACATCCGAAGTGGTGTCGATTATAGTAACAGTGGCGTGAAATGCCAAACGCGCCTAAAGAAGTATTCACTTCAAAAACCGTTACATACGAAAGTGGAACAGCTGATCTTCTTTTTAATGATCAACGAAAAATTAATCTAATGAATGTCTAATGTCTAATCATGTTAATAAAAGGCGCTTTGATGTCCCTTACACCGTGTATACACAGTGACAGGCCTGATGGTCTAGTGGTTAGTGACCCTGACTGCTATGCCGGAGGTCGTGGGTTCGATTCCCACCCAGGACAAATGTTCGTGTGATGAGCACGATCATTTGTTCTGTGTCTGGGTGTAATTTATCTATAATATGTATGTATTTAGAAATATATAAGTATGTTTATCAGTTGTCTAGTACCCATAACACAAGCTCTGCTTAGCTTGGGACTAGATGGCGTTGTGTGATAGTTGTGGAATATTAATATGTCTGGCTAAGTGCCTGCCCTATGCGAAAATACAGGTCTGGGGTTGTGTTTTTAAATACATATTGATGTTAAAGGCATTACAGGAACATCCAACCAAAGGAGGTTGAGAAGGTCCAGTCAGACCACAAAGGTCGATACATTGGAACCGTTTCTAATCGCTCTCATCAACACGAAAAGAAAAGTTCTAAGGTAAGATTTTTCTGTACTTATTAATGAGCCTTCTGACGTCACACGGTCGGCTGGTGGGATAGTCAAATTGAATGAGTAAAATTTTATAAGCCATTGGCGCCGATTCCCTTGTTCACAAACTAAACTAAATATTTAAGTTCAGTGCATCTTTTTCTTTCTATTTCATTAAGAAAAGGACAGAAGATAAATATTAGTTTAGTCCTGTCAAATCAAGATACTCCATAGACAAGTATAGACGTGATTAAAACATTGGCTACTAAAAATACGTCAATTTATGTCAGGCGCTGACTAATTTGACAGGACTAAACTAATATTTTTGTTCTGTCCTTTTCTTAATGAAATAGAAAGAATAAGATGCACTGAACTTAAATTTGGTTTAGTTTGTGAACACGACGTTATACACACGAGCGGCACGTTTTCAATGCCCGCAGTTGCCTCTGCCGTTGACGTGTGTCGCTCGAGTGTATGCACACCTTTGTAGCCAATGGAAATAAGGCTTGCAAGCTTACTCCCGACATGTTAGACGTCTGATTCGTATCGAGTATTGTTCCTAAACGATGACAACGACGTAGTACTATCGATCTCTAACATAATTGCGGGTGGATAACTCCCTAGCCCTACTCAACCCACTCGTAGATTTGAGGCATATACAGGGTGAAATTGAATTCATAGGCATCCTTTTAAGAGGTCATTGTACTTATCATTATGAACAACTTTTACTATGGGACCAAAGCTGAAGTCGCGAAAAAAATCAGCTGTACCCTACATTTATGTTCGCATAACTCGTCAAAATGTATGGAATGGCTGATTTTTTTTTTTTCGCAATTTCAGGTTTGGTCCCATAGTAAGAGTTGTTCATAATGATGAGCACAATGACCTCTTAAAAGGATGCCCATGAATTTAATTGCATCCTGTGGAATCAAAGGTAGCTAAGTGCCTCCATGTCAAATTTTCAGGAACCGAAAAAAACATTTTTCTAATTTAAGATTCAGGGGTTTTCATACTCTCTGAGTTTATTCTCCATACTTAGTTAATTTTTTGAAAGTGTGGCACTTAGCTGCCTTTGGTTCTATATGCCTCATTTATTCTTCATCAGTGAAACTATAGCTTGGTAATTTATACAGGGTGAAATTGAATTCATGGGCATCCTTTTAAGGGGTCATTGTAATCATCATTATGAACAACTTTTACTATGAGACTAAACCTAAAATCGCAAAAAAAAAAACAGCTTTTCCCTACATTCTGACGAGTTATGTGAACATAAATAACAGCTGTAAGGAACAGCTGATTTTTTTTGCGATTTTAGGTTTAGTCCCATAGTAAAAGTTGTTCATAATGATGAATACAATGACCCCTTAAAAGGATGCCCATGAATTTAATTTCATCCTGTATAATTATTTACCTTATAAAACTAAATTCATATAATTGTAAAAGGAACTAATGGTGCGTTTCATGAGCTGCGGCGGAAGTTTCAATATGGCAATAGGGTTTGGATTCGGCGAATCAAGAGCAAGAACTCTCGATACGCCCCCAAGAAAATCCCCAGCAAATGTTAATGTAATGATAACCTCCTTTTCTCTTAATGTAGAATAGAACAAGATTTCCGTAGATGTGAAAGGAAAACTCGTTGTTATTGTGTTTTCTAATGTTGTCGAAATAAGAATCAAGCACTGCTTCTATAAGCAGTTGGGTAGTTTTACCGACAGCGTTTTTAGAGGTTCTTCGCGTGAAATCACTGTGTAAAATGTTTATATAAGACCATTTTATATTTTTTCGTGTAATAAGAAAACTAGCTCACATGAAGGCACTAGTATTAATAAAAATCTCTTAAATATAAATAAAAAAAAAAATGAAATATGTCTGTTTCTCAATAACGGTGGTATGTCCGTGATTAACTTTTAAGCGCATTTGCCTCTTTAAATACGTTGTGATGGAAATTTAGTACTTAAATTGATCATTATTATGTTGGTCTATGCATAAAGCAACCATATTTATTACTTCCTTTACTTCTGTTATCATGTAGACACCAGGACCATTGTGATAAGGAATGTCCACGCCAAAAGTGCAATATCGTTGTGTTTTGTTGAAATCGATCTATAACGTAAACAAGTCTATTCTAACGAACTACCTCCTTACGCTCACGGAGGCCCAGTCGTGCTCTTGCGTTCTCGCAGTAGTGACGTGTCCGATCCTGTCGAGGTTTCGCGCCAATACGTAAGTACTTTTTGAATCTAAGAGGGAATACGAAATTATGCAATCTCGGTGGGTTACTGTACGAATGAATGTTATTTTTTTACGGTACGGTAAGCGAGTATGTTATGTGTTATTGGGTACCCTTAGCGACCATACATTTGAAATGACTAAAGCATAAATAGTTTTGTCTTTATTTAATTTTTTCATCATGTTTCTAATTTCAGTGGTGCAATATCGGTGGTTTCGGTGGTAAGTTTATTGCCACCGATATTGCATCAATACTAAAGTGGCTGTGGGTTCATGTGACTTTGGTAAGATATTTACACCTAAAAGGTAACACAATTAATTGGACAAACTTTGGAGGGTAGTATTGTAAGTAGGTAGTACATATTTTATAAAAACATTTTTAACCGGCTTTAAAAAAAGGAGCTAATGAAAAAATATTGTTGAAATATAAAAATTCTTATATATTGTAGGTCTATGTGGCATTATACAGAATGCGGCGATGGTAAAGGAGCCCCAGACGGTATCGGCGGAGTACTAAAAAGAACTGCTGACCAGCTGGTTGCGTATGGAAAAGACATCGCCGACCTCGACACTTTAGTTCAGAACCTCAAAACTTCAGTTAAAGGCGTAAAAATAGAAGTAGTAGAAGATTACAAAATAATCGAAAAAGAATGGCTTCTTCTTGACCAATTAAAAACGTTTCCGGGTACTTTAAAGGTACACCAGATAGTTTGGATGAAAGTAGAACCACGACGATTAGCTTTGCGATCATTGTCTTGTGCACATCCTGACTGTTTGATTGAAAGAAAGATGGCAAAGCTGAAAAGAAAATGGAATCAAGATTAGCTGAATCGTCTACAGCACAAATTAAGACCTATTTTGAAAATGACTCTGACAGTGATTTTAAAATTTTTTGATTTTTGTTTTGTTCACTTTAGTTTTTTGAGATTTTATTATTTTGTTTGTTTACGAGTTGAAGAATTTTTATAAAAAAACCCTAATTATTTGCTTAAGTGTTAATTAAACGGAGATCTCATCATAACTTCATTTTATTTAGCATTACCCTCAACATATCACATTTAGCAGAACAAAAGTTAATTTGGTAAATCTGCTAAATGTGGTCTATGATCCATGTATGCAGTATCGAATACAGACAAATAAACGTATTTTACACCTGCCATACCCGCCTGTGCAGCCGCTACATAATGTTGCTAACGGCTATGTTGTTCTTTGTTTAATAACTGTCATGGTACAATACAAAAATTCCATTTTGGTGTGATGCTGCAATTTCGGTGTACAGTTTTCAATTTCGGTGGGTGTACAATTTCGGTGGCCGTCATATTTTCAAAACAACTACAGTTGTTTGTTTCCTACTAAAATATCTAGAATACTAATGTGTTCTAGAATAAGACAAGTTTATTTTTTCATCCGAAAACCTACAAATAAAAAATTCCACCGAAATTAGTAAAAAATTGAGCATGCGTGAAATGACCCAGTTGTAAGAGCCAAAGCACACACGCTACTTTTTGCATCGGCGATCGGCGATTTTGCGGCTGTATCGATGCTGCATCGCGTTTTGGCGACTCTCTGCGTTCGGACGCGGTATCGGAATCGCGCGTTTTAGCGACTGCTCCGATGCTGGCGCAAATGCCAAATCGCTGCGACCGGCATCCGAATGTGTGCGGAGTGTAGCGTTCAGCCGCTGTATCGAGCTTCCGAAAAGCGACTGAATCGCCGCGTTTGGCGTTTTTAAGTGTGCGGTGTGGAATGTTTTGGTCGCTGCATTTAGCTTCTACAAAACAGCTGAATCGCCGATCGCCGATGCAAAATGTAGCGTGTGTGCTTTGGCCCTTAGGCGAACCCAGTCAGGCACTTTACTTTGTGTAAATTATTTCATCACCACTGCTCTTAAAACGGTGAAGGGAAACATCGTGAGGAAACCGGCATGTCCTAAAACCAAAAACTCAATGACATTTGACATGTAACAACCCGCATTGGGCCCGCGTGGTGGATAACGGCCTACTCCCTCTCACTGAGAGGAGGCCTGTGTCCCAGCAATGGGGACATTATAGGCTGATTATGCTACTGCTCCCTACTACCCATTACGATCCACGCTGGCTCAAGACAAAACAGTACCTAGAAAATTACCACAGAATGTTAAGTACTTTGATTTTGACAATAAGTTTTGACCTTGGGATTTTTTTGACCTCCTCGAAATCGTGCTGTCGTTAGGGCATGCAAAACCGGAAAGTCATCAAAACCGGTTTTGAACATCGTTTTTTTGGGACCAAAGCCGAAAACCGGAGCTAGGTCCGGTTTTAGCAAAAAAAAATCGAATGTAGTATAATTTAAAAAGAAACACCATTTTTTTTAAATACCCACTAAGTCTACAAATAAAACAAATTGTATGATACATTTCTTTTTACCCGACTACGGCAAAGCCAAAGGAGGGTTATGATTTTAACAGGCTATGTATGTATGTGAGTATGTTCATCTGTTCCCTCATAGCTCCTAATCTACTTATCGGAACTCGACATATGAGGTATCGTTAGAACCGTCTTAATTGTCCGCTGAACATAGGCTACGTGACGTTGCACAAAACTCGATACGGCGCCCTCTAGTGGACAAAAAGTAATGTGTTAAAAATAAAAATTGAGATAAATACACCATGTTTGGTATCATTTGAAAGGGCTTCACTTGTACATTTAAAAAATATTGCTCAAATTTAAAGCGACGCCCTCTAGCGGACAAAAGTCATGTGTTAAATTTAACACCAAAATTGTTTAAATAAAAAAAAAGTAAAAAAACTAAAACCCGACTACGACAAAAAAAAACGACGCTGAAAAAGTATGAAACAAGATTTTCATACTTCGAACAGAACAAAAAGAAAAACCGTAGTCACACGTTATAGGTACCAACCGAAACACTTTAATAACGTGTGACTACGGTTTTTCTTTTTGTTCTGTTCGAAGTATGAAAATCTTGTTTCATACTTTTTCAGCGTCGTTTTTTTTTGTCGTAGTCGGGTTTTAGTTTTTATTACTTTTTTTTTAATCCAAACCATATTAATTGTACAGGTAACAATGAACTTATAATAGTATAAAGATTAATTAACGGAGATCAAATTAACAACAAGTAAGTTTTTGGTATCTTTGGTACCTATTAAGTCTGCTATCAAAAATTATATATTTTAAACATAGAAAACACAATCAGCTTCTTCAAGTATTAAACACAGCCACCCACAATAACCAAAAAAATCAACATTTTTGTAACTTTGAAGACGAACTACAAAATAACATTACTTCGAAAAAAATGTTGACAAAACCGGAGCTGAGCTCCGGTTTTGGCTCTCAGAACCGGTTTTCAAAAATCGTTAAATTTTGGCCGATTTCCGGTTTTGCGCAAAACCGGAAAACCGGTTTTGCATGCCCTAGCTGTCGTATCTACAAACTATATAATTAAATGAATAGCTCATGAGATGTCAAAAAACGTGTGCGGTCAGGGACCCTAGTCAGGAACGAAGTTCCTTAAGCGATAGTCATGTGAACAAAATTTTTTAAAATTTTTCGCACCCGCCATCTTCGACTTATATCCCTTGAAAACCATAAAAACGACACCATGACGAAAAATTTGAACATTTTCGCTGCAGCCATCTTGGGTTTTCATTTTGACCACACTATACGGCATTAGCACCGCCGAAAACCATAAAAACGATCTCTCTCTTTTTTATATACAGGTGTCTAGTAATTACCTAATGGATAACCTCTTAAAGGGTCATTTTACTTATCATTATGAACAACTATTACCTACAATTGGAGCAAAGGAATTGACCTGAAAGGAATCAGCTGTTTTCCTACATTTTGACGAGTTATACGAACACAAATGTAGGCAACAGCAGTTTTTTTTTCGCGGTTTCAGGTTTTGGTCCCATAGTAAAAGTTGTTCATAATGATAAATACAATAACCCCTTAACAGGTTATCCATTAATTACCGGACACCCTGTATAACAGAAAGAGACAGAGAAAGTCGCATGGAGGGGCATAACGCTTTTTCGTAACGTGACGATTCCGACCAGTTTACTCCTACCGCAAGCTCCGTTGAAGAACTTCGTTCCAAAAATACTAGCCATTTAGCAAGGTGGTAGAGAGACTGACTGCCCAGGAGATGTATTTTAACCTTTTAAGCGCTTGACTAAATATCAATTGCCGTGCCCCTAGCGCGCGGCTACAAATCGATGAAATCAAGATAAAATAATACCTGCAATAAATAAGGAGGAGGAAAACTTTTTGAGTATTTTTTAATCGATACAACGAGTATCGATTAAAAAATACTCAAAAAGTTTTTATCTCTATTTAATAATGGTTTTAGTTGTACCACGCAGTATTAACTGCGATGCATGTTCTCAGTCGCAAAAATACGACACGAGCGGTAGGGGCACGGACGCTTGTGTCGCATTTATGCGACACAAGCGGTCAAAAGGTTGAACAAACCCCATTCATGGACGCTATTGTATTATGCTAAGCCCTGACATGTATGTCTTTTCATTCTTCAGCTATCAGTAACATCATTATCCTGGTCCCACATCAATCCTTGCTGCCTCTTCGCCTCATTGCAAGATGACAGCTTGGTTGAATGGGAGCTGTCGTTCAGCGATATCTACGCGAAATGGGCGGGCGATGCGGCGGCGAGCGCTTGTTCTGCCGGGGACAGTATGCTGGTAAGCATTCGTACAGACATTTGTTTTGTCATATTATGATAATACGATTGATATCACACATAAAAACATAACAAAAGATCAGCGAGCAATGGAACGAAGTATTTTTGGAGTCAAAGTCACGGACCGCATTCGGAACAGTATACTTCGTTCCAAAACACAAATCGCAGACGTGGGCAACACAGCCGCCAAACTAAAGTGGAATTGGGCAGCCCACATCTGCCGCATGTCGCAACAGAATTGGGCAAAAGTAGCCTCTGACTGGATTCCGAATAACAGGAATCGGCGACGCGGTAGGCCCAGAAAGAGATGTCGAGACGAATTGGACGCCTATCTAAAGGATTGATGGCCACATGTAGCAAGAGACAGGAGAATATGGAAAGGTGGAAGGGAGGCCTTTGCCCTGCAGTGAGACATAAAAGGCTCATAATAATAAATAATAATAAAAGATAGATACAATGTTGCACTGCCCGAGCGTAACCGCGTAAACATGGCATAGAGTATAGAGATCTGTGAAAGAGCCTGGTGATAAAGACAAGGCTTTACAAACTGGAGGGCCTCCCACAAGGTGGACTGATGACCTTGTGAAGGCCGCAGGAACCCGCTGGGTGCGAGAAGCACAGAACCGGTCGAAGTGGTGGTGCTTGGGGGAGGCCTATATCCAGCAGTGGACGTCTTTCGGCTGAAATGATGATGATCTTCTTCTTAGCGTGTCGATAGCAATCTAAATGTACTCGGCCCAGAATTCGGCCACTTGTTTGGCGCCATCACTAGCGTCCATCAGTTCTTGTAACGTGCAGCTGACAGGACACGCAGGGCACCATATTAAATGTCCCATCGTTTGTAGAACAGCACCACATTTACACTCCAAGGCGGAGTCGTCTATAAATCTCCACCTGAACAGGTTTTCCTTGTTTCGCCCAACCTGGGTCCGGAGTCTGTTTAAAGACTTCCAGGTTACCCAAGGTAACTCATGTCCAGGTGGGAGGTCTTCAGCGGGTGGAACGAACGGTTTGAGTAAGGAAGCACTGTCTCGCCACAGCTTCAGTTTTTCTTGATGATGATGATGTACAAACTACAAAGCCGAACTTTTATCTAATACGTCCACGTCTCATAGCCATAGGCCATACTAGGTTAACTAAAGCTTTTCAATTCGGTTGAAGTAACCCAATTAAATCGTGTAAACATAAAAGTGATGCATTCAATATGCAGACTTTTCATTTCTGAACCTTTCAACCAAAGCTAAATCAATTTGGTTGAACCGTAGAATACAGCCTTAAAGGCTCTCCTCCGCATGCGCGTTATCATCATCATCATTTCAGCCGAAAGACGTCCACTGCTGGACAAAGGCCTCCCCCAAGCACCTCCACTTCGACCGGTTTTGTGCTTCTCGCATCCAACGAGTTCCTGCGGCCTTCACAAGGTCGCCGGTCCACCTTGTGGGAGGCCTTCCAACGCTACGCTTCCGGTACGCGGTCGCCACTCCAGAACCTTTCGGCCCCATCGGCCATCCGTTCTGCGAGCAATGTGCCTTGCCCACTGCCACTTAAGTTTGGCAATTCTTTGGGCGTTATTGGCGCCGATTCTCTTGTTCACAAACTAAACAAAATTTAAGTTCAGTTCATCTTTTTCTTTCTATTTCATTAAGAAAAGGACAGGAGATTAATATTAGTTTGATCCTGTCAAATTAAGATACTCCATAGGCAATTTAGACGTGATTAAAAAATTGGCTATTAAAAATACGTCAATCTACGTCAGGCACCGACTAATTTGACAGGTCTAAACTAATATTTATCTTCTGTCCTTTTCTTAATGCAATAGAAAGAAAAAGATGCACTGAAATTAAATTTCATTTAGTTTGTGAACAAGGGAATCGGCGCCATCATCGGTGAATAATATCGGATGCGTTATTGCAATATATGTTTTTAGTGCATTTTGTATTAGGACGGTCACGAAGTTACAAACTGCTGCGATAATAACAACTCAATAAAAGTAGGACGTCTGCGTTCCTTCTTCCTGCGATATTCCGATATACTTAAGTTCTTAGAACATTTTGTATGCGTGCAGCGGCTTCATATAAATACATACAAACCAGCGGCTGATTGTATGAAGCCGCTGCACGTGCTCTCGGCAGTTGCATTTGGCAGCTCGGTTCCAAATAGCACCTTTAGGGCGCATACTATCTTACAAAACTGCGTTAATAACGTAGTACGTGCGTTAGTGTAGTGCTGGGGGGTTCAAGGAATCGGGACGCATTATCGCAATACCGCATCCGATATTATCGAACGATAATAACGCACCTTTGGAGAGCCTTTAGTTACTTCATTATTGCGACTTTCAAGGGACTAATAATTATATTCTTTAGCACAACCAATTGCCTCCTACTTCTTAATAAAATTATTTCCTCGTTAGGGCTCCAACACATAAACACGATACGACGTCGCGTCGTGCTACGACGCGGCATCGTTTTAACGTTTGAATGAAAAGTTACTACCATAATACATACATAATATACCATCATATTCGTCGTAGCACGACACGACGTCGTAGCGTGTTTATGTGTTGGAGCCCTTAATCCATACTTACTTAATATTATAAATTCGAAAGTAACTTTGTTGTCTGTCTGTCTGTATGTTACCTTTTCACGCCTAAACCGCTGAACTGATATAGATGAAATTTGGTATACTTAGATATAGTTTGAGTCCCGGGAAAGGACATAGGATACTTTTAATCCCGATATTCCCACGGGATCGAGACTTATGCGGGTGAAACCGCGAGGCGCAGCTAGTTAAAAATAATCCACCATTTTGTTTCTCAGGCCCTGTTAACACCCGAAGGCGAGATCCGAGTGCACAAACTAAGGAACGAACATCGGACCAAGGAGTATTTGTTTCTATTCGAAAAATATCTCGCACTTTTGTAAATAAACGTTATAGTCCGCGTGGAACTAGTTGGCCGCTGAGGTGGGGACAGGGGTGAGGCGGCGCGCGGCGCGGCGGTTCGCGACACACGTACTGAGTAATGCGCCCCCGCCCCTCCGTCCTACCGCTCACATACCTCAGGCGCGGCCAACTAGTTCCGTGCGGACTATAATTTAATTTTTTGTATTTAAGATTGTCACCTGATCTCTTAGTTTAATATAGAATTTAGAACGTTTACTGTTTTTTCTTTGCCGATAAACCTTTTTCTGGTGGGGTTGGCTACAATTGAAATACTTCTACGGGCATGTATTGCCATTTGCCACGAAAGATGAGACTTGACCCCGCCTCCCGCGCTCTTTCCGCCGCCCCTATGACGTCCGGTCCTGTCCCCCGCTCAGACCTCATACCGCTAAAGAGACCTAAAATCGTGTACTGCGCAAGTCAAACCACGTGGTGTGTCAAGTCTCATCTTTCGTGTAACGCATTGTAAGTCTCGGGGATACCCGAATAGATTCGGACTCAACCGTAACTTTTATTAATATAAATAAATATAATACGCATTAGTTTGTAATTCTTATTCACATAATAACGCAGTCGACTTAATATGTACATAGTTAAAAGTATTTGTACAAAAGGGTTCTCTGTATGGTAAATTTAAATAAAAACATACATAACACATGTCATATCTAATAATCTACTAATTTGGTTGAGCTGGATGGTACTGATCCACGCGTCATGTTCGTGAACGGGCGCCGTCGGTTGAGACTGTTCATCTCATAATTGCCAAGGCTTATTTTTAATCTTATTTTTTTATTTGTTTCTTCATTGTGTTTTTTTTTTACATTGTTCTCACATATAGAAGCAACAAGAATAATGTACCCAGGATTTTGTAATATTCTTGATTTAAAAGAGTGTTCATGGAGTTTCTTGCCCGTTATTCTCCATAGAGATCTACGCTTTGGAATGGGCAACTAGCTTCAACTTTCTGACTAACTGACCGACTATTTAATTTTGACAATTCAAAAGTGCCTGTATATGGTTTAATTGAAATAAATGCTTTGAGTTTGAGTTTACGTGTCATTTCAGATTTAACTGAATATCTAATTCTTCTTCTTCACCACATTTTCCTTTTTACTCTTCCCTGAAAATCTTCTGACACAAGCTTTGACAGCAAATGTCAACAGCGCTATGAGCACGGAGAGGACTGCGAGCAAAACGAGCACGAAGTCGAGCATCCAGCGCTCGTACCAGCTGTACTTTAGAGACGGAGAGCGCAGGTGATATGCTCCTGGGGATAAAAAAATATGGTTTAGTTGCATTCATTTATTTCTCTTTTATCTGTTTTGTGGTCAGGGCCTTCCGGGCTTAGTGTTGGTATTATTATGAGTATGCCCTGGAAGTTAGGCAGACCTTTGGTGTGGGATGCAACATGTGTCGACACCCTTGCGCCATCCCATCTTCCTAGCACGGTGGGCTGTGCTGGGGCGGCTGCTGCAGGTGCAGAAAACCTCAAACGGTGAAAATATTGCAACCTGATTGGGAGTTATATGTTCGAGCCGTTAATTGGGGTTGAAACACTAGGGCCATGGGGTCCGGTGCCCACTTGGTCTTTCGAGATATCGCCAAGCGGTTAGTCGACTCTTCACGTGACCAGGGGGCTGGCCTATTTCTTGGCCAAAGAATTTGCATTGCCATACAACGTGGCAATGCTGCCAGCCTTTTGGGCACTGTTCCTGTTGACAGCGATGCAGACGAATTCATTGATGCCCTATGATTATTTTGTTTATTTTTTCATATTATCTATACTTATAATAAATCTGTAGAGAGGTCAATTCTGTACATGAAATATATTTTCAAAATAACTATCAGGGGGTGATTAGTGATCGATACTGATGCCAAAAATGCAATCAGTAAAATTTTTGTCTGTCTGTCTGTCTGTCTGTCTGTCTGTCTGTCGGTCTGTATGTTCCTTATAGAAACAAAAACTACTGGACGGATTTTAACGAAACTTGGTACAATTATTCTTCATACTCCTGGGCAGGTTATAGTATACTTTTCATCACGCTACAATCAATAGGAGCAGAGTAGTGAAGGGAAATGTTGGGAAAACGGGAGAAGTTACTCCATTTTTTAAGCTTCCGTCGCGTGTGCAACCGTAATGGTTAAAGTTACATAGAAATCATGTATGACGGAAATATTCTACATAAAATTGTCTAAAAATATCCCGCTACAGCATATGTCTATCTTTTATGGTTGACTCACAATAACACGTGTAACTCCTGATAGCTTGGCAGTTCGGAGCATTCTGATTATATTTGTTTACTCTTACGTTTATAATACTCTCACTCATCCCTAATTTAAAAAAGTTAACATTATTACCTATTCAATAAAAAAAGAATCATAGAAATCGGTATAGAAACACCAAACATATACATGAATTAAGCCATCGCGCATCGCCATCGTGAATACTGATTCATGCTATAAGGATTATTTTTGTGTAACGGTTGCCGCGCTCGACACGGGTCGCGGCGGCGGTAGCCCGGTAGGGTATAAAAAGGCGGGGGGAGGTCCGAGTCCGAGAGCGAGCTTCATTCAATATTTGGCTGTTGATGCGTTCAGAGCGTTCGACCTTATTGACAGACAATAATTGATATTGAGAAACCGTGCTTATCAGCGCGACTTTTAGTCTTTAAATAGTTTATTTGAATTTCTTTTGTTGTTATTTTGTAAAATAGGTATGAGTTGTTTTGGTAGTGTTTAAATATTCGTTCAAATTAAAAATTATTAAGCGTAGGTACTTTTATTAATTAAAGTAGTTATAAGTATATATTTTTAAGTGAAGTAGGTATAGGTAGATAGTATTGCACAGGCGTTTCAGCTTTATTTTCATTTCTTTTTTGTTGTGAGTTGTATATATTTCTGGTTATAATTCTATAAGAATATTTTAGTTTAATTAGTCACTTACCCCCTTATTCATAAAACTTATCAAACCTATTTTAGTTAAAATGGGGTTTGTCTCTTTCTTACACACAGAAATGTCAACGTGACAGATAAAGACAAACGTTCTATAAACCTATTTTAGCTAAAATAGAGATAAAATAGGATTATGAATAAGGGGGTTAGATTTTAAGTGTAAGGTAGCTAAAGTTAGGACCACGTGTTAGTTGTTTTGGTAGTGTTTAAATATTCGTTCAAATTACAAATTATTAAGCGTAGGTACTTTTATTAATTAAAGTAGTTATAGGTATTTATTTTGAAATTTTACACAATTATTCCCTTTCTAATGTAGACAAGGAATTAGGAAGGATTTTTTTAAAGTCAACCCCTAAGGGAGTTAAATAGGGGATGAAAGTTTGTATGTAATAATTATTTTGCATGCAATTGACACATATTCTGTGTAGCTAAACATGTGAACATTGTATTTAAATAAGACTAACACCATTATACCATGTTTAAGGCAAATAAAGACTTATCTTATCTTATCTTATGAAAGTCCGTCAGTTTTAAAGTTAGGATCTTCAAATTTTGTGTTTAGGCTGACGACTAAAAATTAATATATACGTGTCTCAGCGTTTTTGATAATTCCAACCCCAAAGGGTTAAAAAGGGGGATGTAGTTGTGTATGAAAGTCCGTCAGTTTAAAAGTTAGGGTCTTCAAATTTTGTATTTAGGCTAACGATTGAAAATTAATTTATACGTGTCTCAGCGTTTTTGATAATTTCTCGCCCAAAGGGGGATGAACGAACTGACTGAAATATCAACGCACAGTCTAAACCGCTGGTCCTAGGGACATGAGTTTTGGAGGTTGTGTTCTTTGTGCAGAGTAGGTATCGAATAAGAAGGGGTTTTTGGAAATTCAACCTTTAAGAGGGTGAAAAGGGGGGATTTTGTTTGTATGAAAAATCTTATTTATTGAGTTAATAACCTTGAAACTTGGCACGAATACTTATCTAAGTAAATTATGAAGTATGAAATTTTTCGTTTTTCTAAAATACTAAAAGAGGTAATGGGGGGGTGTTAAAATTTGTATGGAAGAATTTTAACGCCCTGTCCGATTAACTTGAAACTCAGTATTTATACTAAGGACTAAAAATAATTAATAACATGTATCAGGGTTTTTCAAAAATCTACCCCTAACTGTATGAAAAGAGGTAGTTAATTTTAAAGGGGAGGATTTTACTGCGTGGCTTGATTAGCTCGAAAATTGGTATAAATAAACTTTGAGTCAAGTTATGAACACATCTTAAACGATTTTTCAAAATTCTACCCCTGTGGGGGTGAAAAACGGGGATAGTTTCTTTGAAAAATCTGATTCCTTTGTTCTATAAACTTAAAAATTGGCCCGAATACTTATTTATTTAAGTTAATTATAAAGATCATACCAACATACATTTTCGAAACTTTTAGAGGAAAGTACGAATTTCACGCGGACGAAGTCGCGGGCAGAAGCTAGTTGTACATATTATTATAGTTTATATGTTAGCTTATATTATGTAAATATTTAATTTTTGTAATAAATAGTAATATTATAACGATGAGTAACCGTATAGGTATCCGGAACATACATATATAAACTGACACCCTTTTATCTTATATACCTATATAAAATTCAAAGTCCTGACTGACTGATATATCAACACACAGCCTAAACCGCTGGTCCTAGAGACATGAAATTTGGAGGGTGTGTTCTTTGTGAAGAGTAGGTATCCACTAAGAAAGGGTGAATGGGGGAGGGTGAAATTTCACGCGGACGAAGTCGCTATACCAGTATTTTACATGGAGCGACTGCCGACCTGACCTCCACAACCCAGTTACTAGGTAATACGATACCCCTTGGTAAGACTGGTTGTCAGACTTTCGGACTTCTGACTACCCGTAACGGCTGTCGAAAATCCACGAATGACAGCCGGGACCAACGGCTTAGCGTGGAGGGGTCTTGGTATGTAAAGATGGTCACCCATCCACACACCAACCACGGCAAGCGTAGCTTAACCTGATCGATCGACCTGTGCGGCTGATATTACGTATTCACGGGCCCCTCTGAAGCACATTCTAAGGGCCGGCGCTCACTGACGGCGTGGCACGGCATGTCAATGTCACGGCAGGTTGTGCTGCGGCATCCTGCGGCGTTCCGTGGCATGCCGTGGCATCCTGCTGAAAGCCCGCACCGACCGGATTGCGCCCCATTAACCGAAATGACCGCTGCACAAGTTTCAACCATATTTCAACTACCTTAGCAATCATAATTCCTCGACACAGTGACCCATACGTCTCGCGCGTGCCGCGGCAACCCGTGGAATGAAACGGCATGACACGTCATGGCTCAGCATCCCGCGGCGCGTCGCGTCATTTCGCGGCATCGTGGTATTGAAATAAAGTAACATGAATTCTAAATTCATTGAAATAAGATTCAAAATAACTTGATTAGTAATAAAAACATTTGCCATGACACGCCATGCCGTGCCGTCAGTGAGCGCCGGCTCCCGGCCTTAAAGCTTAACTAGATATTATGGTTCAGCATCAAAGAGCTGCCTTATCTTAGAAATTTCACCGAAGTCCTAAGGCGCAGTTCCATTAAGTGTGCAGTGGCGTAACTATAGGGTGGCATTGGGGCAAAATGCCACGGGCCCCCAGCTAGTGGGGGCCCCCGGCCCGAGAAGGCCATGAGCACAGGAGAATCCTAACATAAGGACAGAAACAGTCAGGTGTTAAAGTTTTTGTGGGGGAAAACATGAAATGTACGCGGAAGAAGTCGCGGGAGAAGTGCTAATATAAAAACAACCGACTTCAAAAAAGACACTACATAGCGATAAATAACTTTAATTTCGGAAGTCGGTGTCGTTGGTTCCGCATTTTCGGTTTTTGACGCCGACTTCCGAAATTAAAGTTATCAGGACATCGCGTCAGGACACGTGACCGTCAGGAGAGATCCCCCCCCCTCTCTTTTTACGGCGGCGACAACCGAAGTGAACGAAGTGACACATGACATTATATTAATTCAATTAATAATTGATTTATTTCAACGTTTATTCAAGTTATCACTTCTGCCGGCACTCCCGGAGTACAACCCGTCTTTTTTACGCATGTCTCCAGGATGAAAAGTGACCTCAAGAACCAATTTAAATTGCAAGAACGAGCGTAGCGAGCCTGAAAATTTTAGCACCCCACCTTGAATAGTCTCTGTTTTCTTTTACCCATCACACAAAAAGAGAACTTACTTCTTCGATCAATAGTGCTCTTATTCATTGAAGATTTACTTTATCGAATTATGACGAAAAGCTTAAACTCGTTTTACAGCAATTTAGGTTTTGGAATCTGGCCTTACCTAAGCCTTTCAACCTTACATACGAGCGGGGTGCCCAATATCCCGAGTTTGCTTCGCTCGCTCTTAAATCCTAGATTCTATATTTTTATAACAGGAAAATATTTTTAGGCGCGTTAAAAAACCCACTATAATTTCATAGTTTTAAGTTTTTACTTCAGTCGGCAGTTCCCATGTCTGCCGATGTTCTTAATGTTTTTGAATATGCGCCAATCGGGGTTTTCGTGGCTAAAATACAGTTTTAAGTTAGTAAGGAAAGTAAATCATTCAGACTCTCGATAGCTTGAATGATTTTGAGGGGGTCATGAACCCCACGACCCCCCCCCCTTCGGACCGCGCATGAATACAGTGTCGATGCCACTATATGTATTATAATCAGTGTGGATTAGACCTAGTCAAGGTTGCTCTAGCGCACAGCGTAGACGCGTGTAGGTAGATATTAACTTATGTGTAGTGCGCAACAAACATAAAAAAAAAAATATTTTTGACGTTTTGGTGTATAAAAACTTTTTTGTGTTGTGTTCTAAATGGGAATTAAAAAAAAAATGTGAGTTCTTTTTTATTTATGGTTTGTTTGTTTTGACAAAATGTGTTTACGTCTAAGAAGGAGGTTCAATAAAAAAAATATAATGTACTTATACTTAATAGTTTAAATTCATTGCGCACCATTATAATACCTACGGATTAGGCATTCTTTGTTTTTAATATTATGTCCCAGTATAGAGGAAAATAAATACGACTAGTGTGACTGTTTGTTTAACAAACAAGTTTATTTTTAGAATAGTATTGCTACTTATCTTCATTTTTACGTCATTCTCATTGGCAGAAAATAGCTTCAAAATGAATGATCTTTATTCAGTACACATATCGCACCGGTAGAATATCTATAAGTAGGTAATAATATATGGAAGACGTAGCATTTGAAGGCCTCCCACAAGGAGGACCGACGACCTTGTGAAGGCCGCAGGAACTCGTTGGATGCGAGAAGCACAAAACCGGTCGAAGGTGAGGTGCTTGGGTGAGGCCTATGTGCAGCAGTGGACGTCTTTCGGCTGAAATTATTATGATGCTGATTTATTTGAAAAGTTACTAAAACAGTAAATTGATATTCTGTAAAGTACACTTCGAACCTCACTCAAGTGAGTGCACGCAATTCGAAAGCGAACTCTATTGTTTATAAAGTGTTTATAAACTGAATCATTGCGGATTCACGTGTGTCGTTTAGAGTAGGTAACAAATCTATTAATAGCTTGAGTAATAGCTATGTTTTGTAGCTTTGTACAACTTTGTTCTTCATGGAATAACTAGTAAGCAGTTGAAAAACCAGAAAATTAAAAGCATTGATGAGTACCTACGAGTACCTACACCTGCACCAATTGTATTGAGTAAATTGAAGAATCTCTTTTAATCTGTGTCTGTGTGCGACCAAATTGCAAACAGATTCTATTTTAATTTTATTATTTAATAATTTGTATGCCCAAGTGGCTGATCATGGAATAAACATTATTAAGTATATATAGTATGTACATTACTGCAGCGGCCAGCAAAAGAGGCATTGATGGACAAACGTGTAAATGTGGGCCCAGGCGAAGCCGAGGCACACATACGTAAGTCCATCAATGCCTAGTGGTGGCCAAGGCTTTTATAGTACTTTTCTCAAATAACGGAAATTAAAACGAAGCAGGATCTAGGCAGAACATTTTTGTCAAATACAATTACTTTTCAAAATCAATGACGGACAACGAACAACAATTTTTACTTTCGCGTTAAAGTGTTCAATTTGGTTTTTCAATAAACAGCTTTCTATTTGCAAGCCAGTTCGAAATTTACATAAAACCTTTGATAATTATATCCTTGGTTGCCATGTTTCGGAGTAAAAGATTGTTCCATGTTTAAATTACACGACAGATATGAGTTTACTATGTAATTTATTTGGCCGCAAAACACGACAGATATGGATTATAACTTTTGCTGGCCGCTGCTCGCATATATTTGGCCAGTACAGTAATTTCGATTTATCTCGAAGAAGGTTGTCAAAATAATGCTCAAATTTCCAAGCATGTTTGAGAAAATGTAATGAACATCTCTATGTAACTCATGTATCACAAATAAACGATTTGATTTGATGAAAAGAAAAAATCAAAATGTAAAGCTTTTTGCTAGATTTTTGGCCGATTATGTTTTTGTTTCGAGTTAAAATCGATTGACCTCCACAACCCAGTTACTGGGTAATACCCTTGGTAGGGCTGGTTGTCAGACTTTCGGGCTTCTGATGACAGTCGGTAACTGTCAAAGATCCACGAATAATAAATGCCGGCACCAACGGCAGTAACTTAAATATAAATATCAATTCAACTAATTAAATACCTACAAACCTATCACAGATTGATAATATCTATTCTATTAATGATAATGGTCATGACAAGGTCGCACTCGAATAGCAACAACATTAATACCTAGGAGCAATTCTCATAATTTAAGAACGTTCAGTCTGAGGGGCAATCCTCGTAATTTTAAGAACGTTCACAGTCTGATATCAGTCTTAATCTGTCAAAAATGCCTCTAATTTCTCTACATTTTGGCAAGTTTTTGACATTTGTTTGTCGCCGAGATGAGACTGCGACTAGATTTTGAACATTTTAAATTACGAGAATTGGCCTTTTGATCTCAGTCTCAATTTGTCAAAAGTACCTCTAATTTTGAAAAACTCTTTCTTAGTGGATACCTAATCTTTACAAAGAACATACCCTCCAAATTTAATGTCTCTAGGACCAGCGGTTTAGGCTGTGCGTTGATAATATCAGACACTCAGGACTTTGAATTTTATATTATGTTACGGCTAATAGCCGTGACATATATTATAGATTCAAATCAGTGTTTTATTGACAAGAGATTAATTCCAAAGTCAAGCGGCAAAGATAAAGATGTCTGCTTGTGCCGACACTACGGACTGACTGTCATCATATTTATTATCTGACTGATAAGTATAGATATCAAACCACGGTTGTTTTTAATAGTAACAATGTAAATAGTTAGCTAGATTTCCAGTATAATCGGACTTCTCATTGTAAGAAAAGTCTATGCAATGCGATATCTTCTACTGGAAATGTGTAGCTTGATATAATAATAATAATAACCCCATCGCCGTATCTCTACGTTGACGTCGTGGTGGGGCTTGCGCGCTCCGAACTCTAAGCCTGTGACGGAAGAGTTTACTTTGCCGGAACAGGTCTAGGGTGAGGAGCCAGACCAAGAGAGATACAGAAACCCGCAGGGCAGTATGCGGCGAGCTGTTGGGCAGTAGCGACCCCACGGACCCTATCTCCCGGGAGAAGTCTTGTTCCTCACCTCTGGCTTGCCTTTATTGGCCGGCTGGAGTGAACAATGACGAGGAACAGAGCTCCCACCTCATTCTTGCCTTTATTGGCCGGCTTGAGTGGAGATTCGCAAGAGCAAACGTGCTCGGAGAAAGGAAGTATTCCAGTAAGATGCTGGTAGGGATCTTGACCGTACTTCCGGGATTGTCCTGATAGCCGTGGAATACCTCTCCACTCCTCATAAGCACTTCAGGACATGTTGCCCCCTTGTCGCTACGTCACTATGTGCTAGCGACCGTTTCCGGGGGCCCATTATTGAGTGTGCATGTCACCCCCTGCTATGTTATCCGTGTATATGTATATAAAACATTGATTAGGCAGGGGTCATAGTTCTTCCATAGTTCTTGGTAAACAGTCCACTTTAGTCACGCAAACCCATAGCCCAACTTTTCATTTTTCCATATCCGGCAATAGTCTTACACCAACCGGGGGTTGTCCTTGGATGCACTTGCATAGTGCATACAGGGAGAATCGTCGGTTGGTGCCACATTTCATTAAAATTTCCTAAGGGGCCTCTGCGGGTTGGCTTCGGCCCCTCGTACGCCTTCCAAAGGACCGGGAGCCCATGGTCCCGAGATATGTAAAGTCATAAGAAAATAATAATAATATTCCACAACTATCACACAACGCCATCTAGTCCCAAGCTAAGCAGAGCTTGCGTTATGGGTACTAGACAACTGATAAACATACTTATATATTTCTAAATACATACATATTATAGATAAATAAGTATGTCGCCTTATAATCGTTACCTCGTGTAGGTCTAAAGTGGTTAGTATCTATTTGTTATTTGTGTGTCTATGTACTTACTTATTATATAAATTACTAGCTTCTGCCCGCGACTTCGTTCGCGTGAAATTTCTTATTCCCTCGACCCATCTCGTCGTATTGCATCACCTGCCCGCGTCTCCTGCTCTATCACTTCGTTTCCCCATAGCGCTTTTGCTCGGCTCCTAAGGGTCATAGCGTGACGATAAATAGCCTATAGCCTTTCTCAAGAATTGGGCTATCAAATGCAAGAAGAATTTTTCAAATCCGACTGGTAGTTCCAGAGATTACCCCTACATACAAACTTACAAACTACCTCTTTATAATATTACTATATTAGTATAGATAAGAGTATTCGCGAGTAACAGTGGCATAAGGTAAAAACATATTTGTTATTACTTTACTCAAATAAATAAAATACTTATAAAATTCTATCGATTCGTTATATTCTAATAAAAAAAGTGGCACTCCGGGAGTGCCGTCAGAAGTGAAAACTTGAACAATTACGTGTGTATTTTTTGAATCGTCATATAAACAAAACACAAACAGAATACTTTGCCATCACTCACTGACATAGGTATCGGATATACATTAAAACCGAGTACATCCCGAGGACAGCCGAACACGTCTGAAGCGGTGTCGGTTACGGTAACAGTGGCGCGAGTTCAATAGTTTTTTCCCATCTCAAAAAATGCCCATCGCGCCTTAATTTTTCACTTCAATAATGTTGTATTAAAATTAAATTTATTCTTTATTATAGAACAAAATGAAGCTCAACGTGTTACTGCTGTTAGCATGTATAACCAGCTCATATGGCTACCACGTCATGGTCCTGATACCAGCACCTTCTCATAGCCATAACACGCTGGGGAAAGGAATAGTAGATGCTCTCCTGAACGGAGGACACGAGGTAAGATCTATTCCTTCAATTGGATCCAGATATCCAGAAACACATACCCCGAACGCATATACCTCAAACTCAAACTCTAACCCCCTTATTCATAATCCTATTTTATCTCTATTTTAGCGAAAATAGGTTTATAGAACGTTTGTCTTTATCTGTCACGTTGTCATTTCTGTGTGTAAGAAAGAGACAAACCCCATTTTAACTAAAATAGGTTTGATAAGTTTTATGAATAAGGGGGTTAAACTCAAAGCATTTATTTCTATTAAACCAATTACAGGCACTTTTGAATTGTCAAGGGGTCGGTCGAAAGATGAAGCTAATTGCCCATTCCAAAGCGTAGGTACCTATGGAGAAGAACGGGCAAGAAACTCCATGGACACTTTTTTAAATCAAAATAATATGGGTACTAAGTCTTGGTTACATCATTCGCGTTAAAAATTATACATGTGAGAACGATGCAGAACGTTAAAAGCGTCCATAATGAACAGAAGAGAGAAAAAAAACAATTCAAATAAGCCGTGGCAGCAAAGAGATGACCAGTCCCTACTGACGGCGCCCGTTCACCAACATGACGCATTTGTACCGTCTCCGTACCGTCTTGGGTAGAAAGTAAATATTTTTATTCTTCCAGGTGACATGGGTGACACCGTACCCAGAAAAAGTCAAGAATCCTCCAAAAACGTTGCACGTTCTTGACATAAGCACAGTCCTGAGGTTTGCCGCAGGTATATGAATTTATTCCACAGTTATCACACTACTTATCACTATATACTTATTATAAAAAGTAACTAACTATATACACTAGATACTAAAATAAATGACTAACTAACTTACAATACAAATATATAAAAATAAAAAACAAAGGACACTTAGGCGTCGAAGTATTCGTCCGCATCGCTGTCATCCGGAAACGTGCCCAGAAGACTGGCAGCATTGCCACGTTGAATGGCAATGCTAATTCTTTGGCCAAAGAACGACCCACTCTGGTCACGTGAAGTATCGACCAGCCGCTAGCCGGCGAGAAATTTCCTTAAAAAGGAGACGCGCGCTCGGGCCCCATGACCCGAGCGTTTCGACCCCAAACGGCTCAAAGCTGTAGTTGCCCATAAGGTTACAGTATTTTTATAAAAATATGTACTATAATAGCTCGTGCGAACACGATAGAAGAAGAAATTACTCTTTATGGATACTTGTAGCACTTCTTAGGCAATTTTGACCAGTGTCCTTTACCTAAAGAAATACTAAAGATCGGTCGTTGAGGCGATACTTAGGGGAGGCCTTTATCTAGCAGGGAACGTATTTAAAAAAATAAAAGAAAAATTACGTAAGTACAGACGGCAGCACATCAAGCTACCCGAAACTGTCAATTTTTCCCGATCAACTTTGAACCTTATAACGTAGCGATAAAGTTGAAAATCTATTAAAGAAATTTAACAGATTGTAGTAGTCTGTACAAACACTGCGCTTGTATTCCCCAAAGGGATGGGCACCGTGTAAATTAAGTAGATACACATTTCGCCCTTTCGCGCAAAAAAAAAAACAATTGAAAAAAGTACAAAGTGAAAAAAATAGCTTTAATTTCGGAAGTCGGTGGCAAACAATGGAAATGCGAACCCAACGACAACGACTTCTGAAATTAAAGTTATTTTTTTTCACTTTGTAGTGTCTTTTTTATTTATTTGTAAGTATATTGCACTTTTCTATAAAACAGCAGGTTTTTATTTTGATAAACGACAAATAAATTCTAAGTTAGCGGGTCTAGTATTAAAAGTGAATTACAGATTGCGCATCGATGTCATGTCACCCTTTTTAATACATACATACTCAGCCTATAATGTTCCCACTGCTGGGACACAGGCCTCCTCTCTGCGAGAGGGGGTAGGCCGTAATCTACCACGCGGGCCCAGTGCGGGTTGGTAGATGTCACATATCTTCAAATTTTTGATTCCAGGACATGCCGGTTTCCTCACGATGTTTTCCTTCACCGTTTTGAGAGCAGTGGTGATGTGATTTACACAAAGTAAAGCCCCTGGCTGGGTTCGAACCTACGACCTACAACTCGTAAGTCGCGGCCGTGACCACTGGGCCACCACTGCTCCTCCTTTATAATAATAGGGTAGTTTCCTGGGTAAAAAAATAATAATTAGATTTAGTCCGTCAGTTAGATTATCGAAAAATAATGGACCCTTATTTTTTCTTTTGTCAATCAAACAAAAAATGACAAAGATAAAGCGCGTCAAAATTTGGGAGTAGGGGGTCGTGACGTCACGCCGTGCGACACTTTTTAGCACGGCGTGACGTCACGACCCCCCACTCCCAAATTTTGACGCGCTTTATCTTTGTCATTTTACGGACTAATTAGAATTTTTTAGGAAACTAGCCTATTGTATTAAATTCTATACCTACTATCCATTTTCAGTCGACATGACAGACCCTAAAAACACCAATGGCGGAATCGCTTTCGTCAAGGAGTTTTCAAATAACGTTTCATTGGAAATGATCAACACTCCATCTGTAAAAGAAGCTTTGATCAAGCAACAGTTCGATGCTGTAGTGACTGAGACTTTCTTTTGCGATTTCTTAGCGGGGTAAGTTATGAATTATCATATAGCCTAGCTTTCGCCTGCAGATTTTTTTATTTTATTGCTGAATGGGCCCGCTCTTGACCTCGATCACGCCTGATGGAATAAGCGATGGATGAAGTTTATGATGGAACGAGCGTGCCCAGAAGATGCCTGAGGCACTGGAACTCCCACGCATCGACGAAACACAGCATGCCGCTTGACGCCGGACTCCGGTGGGAGGGTGGTCGCAAACCAGGCGGGCGTTAGCCCTACCATCGCAAGAGAAGAATTGGCCAGTCAAATACTAACATTACTAACATTTTTTGAGTCCTTGTTACTTGTTTTTGAATATAAATAATAAATAAATAAGGTGTTGGGTTACCCATTGTGGATTGGCGGATGTCATATATCGCTCATTTGGAAAAACATCGACGTAAGGCCGCTATCCCACTGGCGTTTTACGAGTGTTGGCGGTTCTCCAACGTCTGCACAGCCCCAACGTTGCGCAGACGCGACGTTAACGTCGTGAGTTTCTTGCGTTTTTTGGCAACAGGTACAGTCGCCAGCAAAATTGCATGGGTACCTTAGTGTCTATTTTCCCGTGAACGTTTGAATTCAAGTTTTCGAAAATAAACTAGATGGCGTTGGTTTCTTCACAACTATGACTAATTTACGAAACGTAAGTAAGGAGTTAGGAAGAAACGAAGGAATTACAAGGCTAATACATTTATCTAATTGTTACATTACAATTACCAGCATACGTAGCTTAAATGATAAAAATAATAATAGAAACCGATAGGAATATATTTATTAAGCTAACGAGTGGGTATTTTAATAATTAATTTAATATTCGAATTGGTAGGTAGTTACTTAGCAACAGGAAAAAAGAGCAGATTCATTGCAGGTAAACAGGCTCGCCTTGTGGGCTCGCAAAAAAAGGCACTATAAAAATTATAGAGGTTTATTTCTTACAGTTTATTATTCAAATTTAATAGTCAGTTTATTAAATATTATAGTATAGGTATAACATTATAATATTATGAAGTTATTGAGGCGATAGCTTAAGTATTCGTTTCCAAAATCGGAAAGAGGATTGAAGCTTATGTAACCTCAATAAAAACAAACAGGAGACCAAGTTATTTTATTACAAAGGTCAAACGGATTAAATGGATACTAAATAAGTAGGCTAAAAACTACAAAATTGCACAAAAACATATCAAATGGTTAGTAGGCAACATAAAAAACTAAAAACTATGTTGTTTAAACTTAAAGTGTTCATAACTTTTTAAATTATTAAAAATACGTAAGTTATAGTTTATACACACATAACCAGGTCTCCAGTCAATATAAATAATATTATCTAAGTATAATTATTTAGCTCGTAGCTACGTAACCACTTGTGTATCGCGTATTATTTCGACGCCACAAACAAGCGTCCGTGTTCACTGGACTTAAAAGTTTTTTCATCTGTAAAGATGACATTACTCCAATCGAAGTTTATGTGATCCAAAGCGAACTGTAATCTTGCCCTTTTATGGTTTTCCGCGAGCAAGGGTTTCACAGCATGCCTCCGCGGCACAAGTTTTGACGCGGCTCCGTGTCAAAACTTGTGTCAAATAAACCAGCATAGTGGTTCGGCGGCAGAAATCCATTTTATTCATACTGCCTTATCATGGTTTGATGCTGCCATGTGTTTTATAAGTCGTGGTCTACCAGTTCTTTGATGGTGTTTCAAAGAACCCTCCTCTTCAAATCGTCGTACTCAAAGAACAACTGTTTTTCTCTGCAACAATAAAACAGAAATATATAATACCCAATAATGATTATTATGTAGTATAGTAACAAAAAAATAATGCAGTTTTTAATATAAAAGTGTAAAAATAAAACTACTTACGTTTACACCGGTCTCTGGCTATTTCTGACAAGTTTTTGGCTTGATTATTCAAAGCAATTATTTGAGCTCTTGTAACGAAATCAATATTATAACTCGTGCTCGTTTTGGTAAAATAAGTAATCCGCCTGATCATAAATAAAAACTGAACAAAAGGCACTCGAACGAGGTAATCGAAATGAACTTAGCTAACGATCAATTGAGCTGTCATAAATCTTCGATCTAAGTATTATTCATACCACCTACCAATTATTTATAAATCCATATTCAACCTACCCTCTCAAGTTTGAAAACTAAAACTTAGAAAATCAGATACCTACCTACTTATAAATTGATATTCAATTTTAACATAGTAGGTTAATAATTAGGAACAATTTTCTTTAAAAGAAACTATTAATTATAAATTGTTTGAATGTTTGAAGAGACAAAAAGAAACTGCAAAAATATTTTATCATATAAAGCAAAGCAACGCCATCTAATAACAGCATAATTCAATTTTGTTAGTCGTTAACTGGTTTTACGCTAGATGGCGTCATTTCTCGCTTCATACGATTTTGTTTCTGTACTACCCATGCACTTTTGCAGCCTACCGTACAATCACGCCGTCCCGCTCTATCTGTGTGGGCGCGGGTAGGGGTTACCACTGAAACTCCCGACGTTAACGTCGCGTCTGCGCAACGTTGGCGCTGTGTTGAAGTTGGAGAAGCGCCACCGCTCGTAAACCGCCAGTGGGATAGCGGCCTAACTGCTACTTTTTTTTTTTTAAGTTTTTGCTTTCCTAACGTAAATACGCTTTCTAAGTGCTTTGGCAAATTTAACTCATTTTTTATGGACAAAATAAATTTACATCGATGTTTCTCCAAATGAGCGATGTTTTCGAATTTTTAGCTTAATAGACTTGCAGAATAGACTACCGATGAGGCCAGAATGTTCTCGAGTTATGGAAGATGCAGTGAGAGTGAGACCATTTATAAATAAAAGTGCGCAATACTGTACACCCCCACCCTATTTCAAGTTAAACAAATATAAACTTTATTTCAATGACAATTAAGTTGATTTCAGAGTGACTACCACTATTGAAAAGTTATAAAAATGTTTGAATTTGTAGCGTAAACTGAACTTTATTGTGTAGGAATTCAAGTTATTTTTCTATTAATTCATATTTGTTTACATTTTTGCCGAATAAATCGCGAACGCAGTTAAGGGGCCGTCTCCACGAGCGAGAGAATCGCGGCGATAGTCTCGCCGTGATATCAAATTTTCGCCGCGATGACATCGCCGTGTGGAGACACGTTCTAAGAGAGTGTATAGAAATACGTGGCACGACGATAATATCGCCGCGATTATCTCGCTCGTGGAGACGGCCCCTTAGGCAGTTTATGACAATTAGTTTACTATCTTTTTAGTGTCGCGGCAGTGCAGCAGGCCCCCTGGATCGTGCTGGCCGCCACCCAGTTGTTCCCCACACTCGAGGCTCAAGTTGACGAGGTTCGGTCCATAGCCACGATTCCTTTAATGTTCAACCCATCGGATATACCCATGCCGTTCGTCAAGCGAGCCATCAACGGCTTGATTCATATCGCCATGACCGTTGCTGAGTTGTAAGTACACCTAGCCTTTAAACTATTGTCAAATCGAATGCACGTAAAATTGGTATGTCGAGTATACAGGGTGAAATTAAATTCATGGGCATCCTTTTAAGGGGTCATTGTACTCATCATTATACAGAGTTGATACGACAGAGGGGCTTTCCTTTAAACTGCCTATACTAGGTACCATTTTCAAGCTCTGTACCAAAAATCAATTAAATAGCAGCAGTAGTTTAGTCGCAAATGATTTTTTAA
Organism: Amphipoea oculea; assembly: GCA_945859645.1. Classification (NCBI taxonomy): domain Eukaryota; kingdom Metazoa; phylum Arthropoda; class Insecta; order Lepidoptera; family Noctuidae; genus Amphipoea; species Amphipoea oculea. The sequence continues at coordinate 8,087,008 of OX243891.1, read as the reverse complement.
GTTTTTACCCCGTTTGAACACGATGTATCTTTCGTAACAGCTGAGTATGTCTAACGCATAGGTCATGCACCTTAAAACGATAAATCTGAGTATAATCTACAATACGTTGTTGCCGCTCTGACGCAAGTCACAAGTACAACCAAATATTTCACAAAAAAGTTGGCAATGCAAACAAGGAAGCAATAAATACACACACACTTGCACTTTCATTACGAGAGTGACAATCATAGCAAAACATCCCGCGCGTAAAAGAAATAGTAGGTCAGTGTGTTGCTATTGCATCCTAGATGATCCTTGCGATCGGTAAGTGGGGCTTCCCGGATAACACACGCCGCGCTCCGGCGCGCGCGCGACGTTGCCACTTTTGTTACCCAGGTATCTAAGTTCGGTCAACTTTATTTACAAAGGCTGTTGCGTTTTACTCTAATTTGTAAGCTATTTAGTTTGTTTGAAAAAAAAAAACTAATTTTTGGCGCTTTTTATTTTTAGACCGTATTGAATTAATACTAAACACCTATAGTTACGTAGTGTAATTTAATATCCCCTCTGTCATATCAACTCTGTATACAACTTTTACTATGGGACTAAACCTAAAATCGCGAAAAAAATCAGCTGTTCCTTGCATTTGTGTTCACATAACTCGTCAAAATGTAGGGAAGAGCTGATTTTTTTTTCGCGATTTCAGGTTTCATCCCATAGTAAAAGTTGTTCATAATGATGATTACAATGACCCCTTAAAAGGATGCCCATGAATTCAATTTCACCCTGTAGAAAGAAAGAAGAAAGAAAGAAAATACGTTAATTTGCGGTGAAAATGACGCAAAAAAGAACATAAACACAAAAAATAAAATAAAAAGGTACGGGGAAACATGCGTCACATCCACGCAAAACGGCTATCGCTCAGCATTATGCTGCGACCCTATGCAAGACAGAGCCCCAGCGCTGGTTACACAGTGGCGATTAGGTTAACACATTAAACAATACAGCGGTTATTAAAAGTTGTTTTAGTCTGTTAAAAAAATAAAATATTTAAACAAATTTACAAAAAACGGAAATAAAAAAAAAAACAAATTTCCGAAATTTTCTTTTATGCAAACTTTGTCCTCACAATACAGAACACAACAAAAATCGTATCTGTTTTATGGTTTTCATATTAGGGACCACGGCTAGAATGTTAATTGTTATGCATAATTTTAATTATGTATATTTAAAACACATTTATTGAACATTAATAAATTGAAACCACGTATTGTACATCACGTATTTAGAATACGTGGTTTCAATTAATGTGATAACCTAATTGCCACACTGTATAGAGGTATGAGGAACAGGGTGTAAAGTTCACTCGTCCTCCATAGAAAAGGGAAAATCCTCCGACCAGACGGGTTTTGTGGTTGGTGGGCTAGTGCCCAACGATTGATGTCGGGACGTTGTATACAGGCTGAAATTTTAATCACCCAATTTTAGTTTAGTCCTGTCAAATTAATCAGCGCCTGACACTACTCCATACAAGTTTAGACGTGATTAAAAACTTGCCCACTAAAATGACGTCAATTTACGTCAGGCGCTGATTAATTTGACAGGACTAAACTAAAACTTATCTTCTGTCCTTTTCTTAATGAAATAGAAATAAAAAGATGCACTGAACTTAAATCTAGTTTAGTTTGTGAACAACAGAATCCGCACCATTATCTTCATATTTAACACTTTTGACTTAATCTACCGAAAAAACTTCTTCTAGGTTAGACCGACCAAAACAAATCAGTCTCTACGAAAAAACGTTTGGACCTATAGCGGCTGCGCGAGGCATCAGTCTGCCACCATTCGACGATGCCTTCTACAACGTGTCGATTATGCTCGTCAACTGCCACGAGTCCATTTGTCCGGCTTTCAGCACCCCTCCTAATGTTCTCAACGTTGCTGGGTACCATATGGATGAGAATATTCCACCATTGCCGAAGGTAAGTGTCTTGGTTAAAGACCTTGAACTTGGAACATAGAATCACGCCTCAATCAACTCAGCCCATCGCAGTCCACTGCTGCACATAGGCCTCTCGCAGACTGCGCCACAGCACCCTGTCCTCCGCCTTCCGCATCCAGTCTACCCCAGCCACCTTCTTTAGGTCGTCCGTCCATCTAGCTGGGGGGCGTCACACACTACGCTTGCCGGTACGCAGTCTCCACTCCAGGACTCGTCTGCTCCACCGGCCAACAGTCTTTCGACAGACATGGCCAGCCCACTGCCACTTCAGTTTGCTTACTCTGCAAGCTATGAATCACGCCTACTGCACCCAAATTTCTTTAGTCATGATGTTGTTAAAAAGTCCTATGTGTACAAAACGTGCCACGAAAGATGAGACTTGACACACCACGTGGTTTGACTTGCGCAGTACACGATTGTAGGTCTTTTTAGTGGTATGAGGTCTGAGCGGGGGACGGGACCGGACGTCATAGGGGCGGTGGAAAGAGCGCGGGAGGCGGGGTCAAGTCTCATCAAACATATTCTGTAATTGACGTAAACACTAGTCCATGTCTCTGTTCTCTTTTATTTGTAAATGTTTGTGTTTGCGTTGTTGATGTGCCTTAATAATAAATAAATAAATAAAATAAATATTGCAAAGCAACCGGGCATAAAATTAAAAGCACTATGGAAAAACTCAATGGCAGACTTAGGTGACGTCGTTCGTTGATCCCACGGTCAGCAGGCCTTGTGATTAAACGTAGTTGAAGAGTCCTTCTAGGTAATATCTTCAACGCTTAGTATAAACAAAGAAAAATGGGCCAGTAAAAAAAAATTGAATTCAACAATTGACCAACTAACACACGAGTCTTTAGAATTATGGTTTGGAAAAGAGAATTGAGCCTAGACTAAAATCTTGTAGCGGGATTGTCCGAAAGGGTTACCGCTACCCCGGAACACAAAGGGCTAAGGAAGGAACACGGATAGGTTTTATTCAGTAAGAGTCTGACACTCCCTTCCGCTCCACCCAGAGCGAGAGGGGTCATTTGATGATTACCCATCAAAAAAAAAAAAACTAAAACCTTTGTGTGTAACAGGACCTGCAAGATCTCCTGGACGGCTCTCCCCAGGGCGTAGTGTACTTCAGCATGGGCTCCGTGTTGAAATCAGCGGCATTTAAACCACCTCTTCGCGCGGCGCTGCTGCAGCTGTTCTCCACGCTGCCTTACACCGTGCTTTGGAAGTTTGAGGAGCCGCTCACCGGTCTACCACCTAACGTGCACGTACGGCCCTGGATGCCACAACCAAGCATTCTCGGTAAGCACCGTATTGCACTAAGTGGGTTGACGAAGCCAACACTTATCTGTGAATAGCTTCGTCCGCGTAAAATTTCACCCTCCCCCCATTCACCCTCTTAGGGGTGGAATTTCGAACAACCCTTTCTTAGTGGATACCTACTCTTCACAAAGAACACACCCTCCAAATTTCATGTCTCTAGGACCAGCGGTTTAGACTGTGCGTTGATATATCAGTCAGACAGGACTTTGAATTTTATATATAAGGTCCCATTAAAATAGGTGGACGAACTTTTAGAAATCACTCAGACCACCAAAATAAGGACGATGGTAAAAAATATATAAGAAAAACGGATTAGATACTTTACAAGAAAAATAATCAGCTAACGAAAATACACTAATGTGCCGGCAATTTATTATTAGGTCCTTACATATGAAATTGGCGTTTTGTATGGAAGGAACAAAAAGTCGAATATTTTTTAATATAATATATTTAATTAATCAAAGTATGAACCATTGTTTTCAATGCACTTTTGCCATCTTATAGGTAGTTCATTGATCCCTTTACTAAAAAAACCAGTCGGACGGGAATCAATAAAATCTTTGAAGGCGATTTGGACTGCCCCATCGGAGTTGAATTTTTTCCCTTGCAAAAAGTTATCCAAATTGCGAAAAAAATGGTAATCTGTTGGAGCAAGGTCCGGGGAGTACGGAGGATGTCTAAGACATTCCAATTCAAGCTCTTCTAATTTGGTAGCCGTCTGTTGCGCAGTGTGTGGTCTGGCGTTGTCGTGAAGCAGCAGTGGCGTGGAGCTTTTTAATCTTCCCAATTTGCTTCAAGTGAATTAAAACAGTTTTATCACTAACATCGAAGCCTGCAGCTAACTCGGACGTGGTTTGCGATGGGTCCGCTTCCACAATAGCCTTCAATTCTCCATTATCAACTTGGGTCTCAGGCCGTCCACGGGGCTTGTTCTGCAGGTCGAAATTTCCAGAACGAAAACGTTGGAACCAAAAACGAACTGTGTTTTCTTTTGCAACATGACCGCCATACACATCATTCACCCTTCGAGTCGTTTCCGCAGCACTAGTGCCACGGCGGAACTCGTACTCGTAAATAATGCGATATTTTAAATTTTCCATTTTGTAAAATGAGTGACGCAAACAGAAAAAACAGAAGAAAAAAAACAAATGAATGACGGTCATCGAAGCACAAATACATGAGTAAATAGCTGTACAAATTTGAATTTGGAATTCCTTACCAAAGAGGAGAAATTCGTGATTAAAGTGGCCAGTACGAAAAACGCCAATTTCATATGTAAGGACCTAAATTTTAGGTCAAAATAAAATCACTTTAATCAGTATCTTTTTATGGTTGGATATCTTTGGTTAGGCGTAGGTACTGAGTGCTGTGTTAAAATTTGTCCATCTATTTTAATGGGACCCTGTATACAGATGAGGTCTATGTTAGTTTTTCACGAGACCTATGTTGATTTTAAAAAGGCGTATGTTTCTTTTTAAATAAGGCTTTTGTTTATCTTTGATAAGGGCTGTGTTTGTCTCTGGCAAGTCCTTCTTTGACGAAGCCTATGTTGTTTTGACGAGGTCTACGTCGGTCTTTGACAAGGTCCGTGTTGATCTTCAGCAAAGCCTTTCTTTGTCTTTGACAGGGCCTTCAACATAAAAACATGACAAATTAAAAATATGAATATGCTATTAATTTTTTTTTGTTCAGCCTGTACTGTCCCACTGCTGGGCAAAGGCCTCCCCCAACTCCTTCCAGGAACTCCTTTCCCGCGCTACCTCAAACCAGCCCTCGCGGTACGCGTCCAGGTCATCTCGCCACCGCTTTCTGGGCCGGCCTCGGCGGCACCGTCCGTCTTCAGGCACCCATTGTGTGGAAACCTTTGCCCAGCGGTCATCCTGCATGTGGCTGATGTGACCCGCCCAGTCCCACTTGAGCCTGGCAGCTTTCTTGCCTACGTCTATTATACCCGTTTTGGAACGCAGCATGGTGTTTCGAATATGCTATTTAACATTTTGACAGTTTTCATTTAATCTGTGATTGTATAGATATTTACATAATATAAGCTAACATACAAACTATAATAATATGTACAATTATATGAAAAAATAAACAAAATAGTCATAGGGCATCAAAGAATTCGTCCGCATCGCTGTCAACAGGAACAGTGCCCAAAAGGCTGGCAGCATTGCCACGTTGTATGGCAATGCTAATTCTTTGACTAAGAAATAGGCCAGCCCTCTGGTCACGTGAAGAGTCGACTAACCGCTCGGCGATATCTCGAAAAACCAAGTGGGCACTCGGACCCCATGGCCCTAGTATTTCAACCTCAAACGGCTCGCGGGCTCGAACATATAACGAACATATAACTCCCAATCAGGTTGCAATATTTTCGCCGTTTGAGGTTTCCTGTACCTGCAGCAGCCGCCCCAGCACAGCCCACCGTGCTAGGAAGAGGGGCTTTAACTTTTTTTAATTATTTTGTTGGCAGCTCACAAGAACATCAAGGTCTTCATTACACATGGTGGTCAGTTGAGTTCGTTGGAAGCTATCAGAGCTGGAGTCCCATTACTAGCAGTGCCAGTCTTTGGAGACCAGCCAAGCAATGCTGAACGTGGGAAGCGATATGGATACGCGCTCAAAGTGGATTTCGGGCCGGATATGGTTCCAGAACTTGGAGTAGCTTTGAAGGAGATGCTGAGTAATGATAAGTAAGTAAATGGCGCCGATTCCCTTGTTCACAAACTAAACTAAATTTAAGTTCAGTACATCTTTTTCTTTCCATTTCATTAAGAAAAGGATAGAAGATAAATATTAGTACCTATAGTCCTGTCAAATTAGTCAACGCCTGACGTAAATTGATGTATTTTTAGTAGGCAAGTTTTTAATCGCGTCTAAACTTGTCTATGGAGTATCTTATTTTGACAGGACTAAACTAATATTTATCTTTTGTCCTTTTCTTAATGAAATAGAAAGAAAAAGATGCACTGAACTTAATAGTTTAGTGAACAAGGGAATCGGCGCCAATATCAACTTTTGAGAGTCAAATGGATGGCTAGTCTCCGCTGAGACTAGCCGCCATGGCCGAAATTTGGTCCGGGTGGCTATAAGTAATAATACAACAGCTTTTTAATAAACATATAATAGAGGTATGAGGAACAGGGTGTAAAGTTCACTCATACTCTATAGATAAGGAAGGATGCTCTGACCAGACGGGTGTTGTGTCTGGCGCGCAACTGCCCAGTGATTCATGTCGGGCCGTAACTACCATAAATAGCGTAACTAGCATAAATACACTATGCTAGTTGCGCGGTAAACTTTGCTTGCGAGATGCAGGATTTTGTGTGACGTCAGTATGACACGTAGTTCACATGTGAGGCATATAGAATCAAAGGCAGCTAAGCGCCACACTTTCAAAAAATTACTAAGTATGGAGAATCCCACACAAAACACAGAGTATGAAAACCCCTGACTCTTAAATTAGAAAAAAGTTTTTTCGGTTCCTGAAAATTTGACATGGACGCACTTAGCTACCTTTGATTCTATATGCGTCATGTGGCGTTTGCAGATACCGCTACAAACAAATATTTTTGTTGCAGATACTCGAAGCGAGCCAAGCATCTCTCGCATTTGTTCCAGTCTCGTCCTATTACGCCTAAGCAGACGATCAACCATTACATCACGCTCGCGATTGAAACCAAAGGTATTTATCTATCCCTTTACATTCGTGACTAGGACCTCAGTCCAATCAATTCAGCCTCTCCCATGCTGCGCCATAACACCCTGTCCTCCACCTTCTCTATCCAGTTTGTCCCAGCCACTTTTTTGAGGTCATCTGTCCATCTAGCTGGAAGCATCCCACACCACTCTTGCCGACTTGCTTCAAAGGCCATCGGTCCTTCGATAAACTTGGCCAGCTCGCTGCCACTTCAGTTTGTTTACTCTGCAAGTTATGTCGGTAACTTCGGTTCTTGTCCGGATAACTTAATTTCTGATTTTATCCTTCAAAAAATCTCCGAGCATAGCCCGCTCTTTACCTTAGTCCATTCTATCTTTATTTTGTCTCAACAGTTTGTAGAGTAGGTACCTGATTTTCAAACTGTACAGTTTCTAAATCACTTCAGTTTTACAAAAGTGAATTTTACAAAATATCATTGCGGCAGCAGGGGTAGTGTAGCAGGGGGACGGGGGGGTTAATAATTGAAGCAAATCTGCTTACGTAATACTTGAACGGCCCCTACATTAAAATTGAAAAAAAAACGGAAAATTTTGATTGGTGTAACTTATTTTACAGGAGCATACCATCTTCGCTCTCTATCTCTGAAGTACAGCTGGTACGAGCGCTGGATGCTCGACTTCGTGCTCGTTCTGCTCGCAGTGGTCGCCGCGCTGATTGCGCTGTTGACGTTCTTAATCAAGACTGTTATTAGTAAACTTTCGGGGACGAAGACTTACAAAGAAAAAGGAAGTAAGAAGAAGAGGCATTAATGTTATGTTTAAAAAAAAACGGTCACGTGCGAGTATGTAAACAGGTAGTTTATCACGCCATTTTATTTTTAAAAATAACTTACGGTTTTCGAATTTTTTCCTTTACTTGTGCTACATGACCTTGCTTCTTGCTAAATTTCATGTTTCTAGGTCAACGGGAAGTACCTTATACATTTGATACCCTTGAGAGTGTCGAAATATAGGCATAAACGGCCGTATATTTTTTTTACGTTACCTTTTAAGTTTGATTTTTTTACAGCTTCAAGGAACCGCAGACCTGAGTATATGGTTTTAATTTGAACTCGATACCTCCACGCGTTCCCGAGATAAAGGGTCTTGACAGACAGACAGATGGACAACAAAGTGATCATATAAGGGTTCCGTTTTTTCCTTTTGAGGTACGGAACCCTAAAAAAATTTTCCGTTAATTTCCCACCGTTGACAGATGGACAACAAAGTGATCGTATGAGGGTTCCGTTTTTTCCTTTTGAGGTACGGAACCCTAAAAAATTTGCCCTTAATTTTCCACTGCTGGGCAAACTCCCTACGCTCTTTCCACCTCTGTCTGTCCAGAGCTGCCAAGGACCAATCTTTATGAAAGGAGTCCAGCATAGCTATTCACAACCACTCGATACCCTTCCGCACCGTATCGAACATCAATCAATGTTATCGTTGGAGTCCTCTAAACTCTGTTCAAAAATCCAAAAATGATGTCAGTTTAACAATTTAATAGACGACCGCTATTCTTCCAATAGCTGTTTGCTGTCAGGGACGAAATCAGGTTATCGAGATGTGTCATTTTCGATACGATAGCGTGTCGGATGGTTGTGAATAGATATGCAGCCTGCATAGCTATTCATATAGCAGGTCATCCCGCCATATCCGTCTGATTCTGCCGCGATGTCGTTTGCCATCGTCTGACATGCGGCAGATGTGTGTTGTCCAGTTAGGTAATGTTAAGTTTATGTTATGATATTGTAAATAGATAAAAGGACTTTTTTTACCTACGATATGATTGTGTTTTATTTCATCATTGCTGTCTTATTCCAATCATTGCAATGCATTTTGGGGTCATCGCATGACTTCACTTGGGACCGGTTTCTCGAACGATATTTTTCAAGCGCAAGTAAACTGCTGCAATTCATCATCATCATCATCATTTCAGCCGTAAGACGTCCACTGCTGGACAAAGGCCTCCCCAAGCACCTCCACTTCGACCGATTTTGTGCTTCTCGCATCCAACGAGTTCCTGCGGCCTCCACAAGGTCGTCGGTCCACCTTGTGGGAGGTCTTCCAACGCTACGTCTTCCAGTACGCGGTCGCCACTCCAGAACCTTTCGGCCTCATCGGCAATCTGTTCTGCGAGCAATTTGCCCTGCCCACTGCCACTTAAGTTTGGCAATTCTTCGGGCTATGTTTGTTACCTCTGCTGCAATTGGATGTTGGTAAATCATTCAACCAATCGCAGAGTAAACCGCGCTTGACAATTCATCACATTAATTTTGCGATAATTTTCGTGAGAGAATCTGGCCATTGTTCTTATATTCATCTCTATCAGCCATTGGCACCGACTCCCTTCTTCACAAACTAAACTAAATTTAAGTTCATTGCATCTTTTTCTTTCTATTTCATTAAGAAAAGGACAGAAGATAAATATTAGTGTAGTTCTGTCAAATTAGTCAACGCCTGACGTAAATTGACGTATTTTTAGTAGCCAATTTTTAAATTAGTACGTCTAAACTTGTCTACTTAACTAGTATTTATCTTCTGTGCTTTTCTTAATGAAATAGAAAGAAAAAGATGCATAGTTTAGTTTGTGAACAATGGAATCGGCGCCATTGATGCCAATTCTGTTGTTCACAATCTAATAAATTTATGTTCAGTGCATCTTTTTCTTTCTTTTTCATTAGGAAAAGGACAGAATATAAATTTTAGTTTAGTCCTGTCAAATTAATAAGCACCTGACGTAAATAGACTTAACTTTAGAAGGCACGTTGTTAATCACGTCTAAACTTCTATGGAGTACCTAACTAGTGTCAGACGCTGATTAATTTGACAGGACTAAACTAAAGTTTATCTTCTGTCCTTTTCTTAATGAAAAAGAAAGAAAAAGATGCACTGAACTTAAATTTAGTCTAGTGTGTGAACAACAGAATCGGCACCATTATCTCATTAGGTACCCTATTCTAGCCATACGGTACCTATAACACTTCGCACAATCCATTCGGCGTTTATTTGGTCTTCAATTTTTATATGGCATCTACACGTCAAAGCCCCGTATTACAGAACCTCAATCAATACTGAAGCATTACTTAAAACTAGTTTCAAGCAATCAAATTGCTCTAAAGTCTCTCAGTAAACTCTAGTTGATTTTTACTCGAGTCTTGAGTGAGCCTAATATAACATGAGGTACTGAATACGGGCCTAATATTACTACTATTCATATTTCCTAATAGCCTGGAATATGAAAGTACCAGTAGTCTGGTCATCTGGTACGGGGCCGACCACGAAATATTATAATAAATTAATTTGCTAGCATATTGTATGCTACTTAACAATAGATGGCGCTTTATTCGATAAACAAACGAGGACTCAATATTTACTGTAAAATTTGAATAAAAATGTCTACTAAAATATATACGTAAACAAGAGCAGTATATCCAGCACAAATTAATTATATTTATTTTTATGATATCAATCTTTTACAACACAGAAGTTTTGCTATTCGCTAATAGATGGCACTCGCTGACTTGAATGAAAGTTATTGTTGCAGAGCTGTCTGGCCGAGCCAAAGAATTCAAGATTTGAAGAAAAACAAATGATTCAGTAATTCATATTATTAATTGGGTTGTGTACCCCATGTTATTCAATCGCATTTTTAAAATGTGCTGACGGTAGGTAACTTATTAGAGAAATGTATACTTAATGATAAGATTTCGATGCTATTCGGTTTCCCTCCAAAAATGCAGGCAGTAAGACATCCATTGAAGTTGGAACACACCACTTCTCGCCGCACAGTCGGGTGTCAAACGCAGGATGCACAATTGATGACATCCCTGCATTGTGAATAGGGATGTCAGAATTCAGAAAATTAACTATTTACTTTAATAACTTCGTTATTATTGGCGATTGCAAACAGGTTGTGTCTGGTAAAGATGCCTAGTCAATGATTTTATTTCTTTTACATAGTATGTAGCTATTTCAATTAAAGTTAAATTGTTCGATAAGGTGCGATGGAGTTGGCATATCCGTGTGCAAAAACCCCCTTTTGATAACAAAAAAAAAACTGTAACGTCAGATAATTTTACGTGATAACGTCATAAGAAAACATCAGATAGATGCGTCACAAGCCGAACGCTTAGGCCGATCGTGCCTCTCTATCGCTTGTTCCGCGCTCTCGCTTGCACGCTCGGCTCAGGCTGAACGTGACAATGAGTCATGCTTTTTCGTGCGTGCAGCCGGCGTTCATCGATTTATAAGACGTTGTCACGTCAAAAACACTTCGTTATTTTTCTGACCAACAACCAGCCTTATCAAGGATATCGTGATACCCATTAACTGGGTTGTGGCGGCTAGATAGGCAGTCGCTCCATGTAAAATGCTGGTATTCAGCTGCATACGGTTAAACTGGTAGCTGAACCCAACGTAGTGGCGAGAAGACCGGACAGATGGTGGTGTTTTGTGACTGCTTCGTTTCTCTAGCGGTGGTAAGCGCGTCTGCTGAGTATAATCAGCCTATAATGTTTCCACTGCTGGGACAAAGGCCTCCTCTCGGGCCCTATCAGAATACCAGCGCTGTGATATTTATTTTTTGAAGTGAAAACTTCTTTAGCGGCGTTGCACACTTTTTGTAATGGGTAAAAAATGTGAAACTCGCGTCAGGGCATCGCGTCAGGACACGTGACCGTCAGGAGAGATTCCCCCCCCCTCCCCTCTCTTTCTACGGCGGCGCCAACCGAAGTGAACCAAGTGAGACACGATAATGGATGGATGGATGGATGGATGGAAGGACGGACGGACGGACGGACGGACGGACGGACGGACGGACGGTGACGGTGACGGTGACGGTGATGGTGACGGTGACGGTGACGGTGACGGTGACGGTGATGGTGGACGTGGATGTGGATGGATGGATGGACAGCTGATGGCTCGACCGACTGTGTAGTAGCCACACTGCTGTGTATTCGTAAAATTCGTGTATATAAAGTGTTTAAAATATGGAAATTGAACAAAGTGCATCGATTAATGACAAAAGTGACGCAGAAATAGTGAAAAAAAAAAAATAGTTATATTAATTCAATTAATAATTGATTTATTTCAACGTTAATATTCAAGTTTTCACTTCTGCCGGCACACCCGGAGTGCAACCCGTCTTTTTTTAAATGTAGCAGCATCATGCTGAGATAGGAGCTTTTTGGCCTCGCCTTCTGTTATTTTTTTTCTTTTTATTTCTTTTTTTTTTATATAACTTGGTTTTTTTTTTTACTGTGTTTAGTTTAGTTTGTGATCTTCCTATACGAGTCGCAATAAATACGTTTTCTTTCTTTCTTTCTTCTCTCTGTGAGAGGGAGTGGGCTATAATCCACCACGCGGGCCCAGTGCGGGTTAGTAGATGTCACATGTCTTCGAATTTTTGAATTAAGGGCGGCTTCCTCTCGACGTTTTCCTTAACCAATTTGAGAGCAGTGGTGATGAAATTGTTTACACAAAGTAAAACGCCTACCTGGGTTCGAAGTGTTCGAACCCACGACATTCAACTCGTAACCTAAGTCCCGTTATGTATATACAGGGTGTCCCTGGAAGTATGGATCAAATCGAATAGGGACGTGGGCAAGGTCATTTCCAAACGTTTTAGCAAAAAAAAATACAAAAAAAAAAGGGAAGAAAGATCGAATTCGTGAAAACTATCAGGGCTATCAATTATTTTTTTTTTAGATAGCCCTGATAGTATTTTTTTATGATTAATTTCTTTGAACACTAAGAGAAGTGATTGAAAAAAAAAAATTAAAATCGGTCATAACTTTTGAACCGTAAAAAAATTCTCCGACATTTTCAGGGTTAAAAAGTTTGGAAATGACCTTGCCCAAGCCCCTATTCGATTTTTGATCCATACTTCCAGTGACACCCTGTATATGTTATAGTCTCTATTTTACCATAATGAATTGTTCGTCTGGTTAATAGGCTACAAGGGAAGTTTAACATGTGTCCTTGAGAAATGATTGTGACCTATTTATTTAACTCCACGTATAGTAATCAACGTGGCATCCCTGACGTGTTTGCAGACAATTTTTTCTACATTTTGGCACCTCACACCGAATGCATGCTGTTCAAGTTATAAGCGAAGAGCGGTTATGTCGTCTTGTGTTAACAATTGCACCTTTCAAACAAACACGGTCTTCAAAGCAAAGCAGGCTATAAAGTAAATGAAAAAAATCCTGGAATAGTCCTCCTAGTCCGTCAACCTATTTATCATGGGATAAATTACATTACATTAAAATTACATTGCTTTTAAATATGTGCGTGTGGATTGAGAGATCTTTTCGAAAAACTCTTCCAATCCCAACCAAATTATAAGAGGATTTAGGAAATAATTGTGAAAACTTCATGGTAAGGTATAAAATTTGTGAAACCTAAACAAAGAAAGTTAGAACTCATTAACTGGATCTCTCAATCTGGACAACTGAAGAAAAAGCCTTAACGCGTATCCAAGAATATACTGCCTATGTGTTTATAATTTGCATTTTAATTAATTGTGAAGAATTTGTGAAAGCTGCTAAACACAGTATTATTATTAAACACACTAATTACAGTAATATTATGTCAGTCTTACCGACTGTATTCCCAAAGGCCAGGCAAAGGTGTGGCTGAGGCTACAATAGGCAGCGATTTGCGATGCGAATGGAAGAGCGAAACGAGACAAACATGGTATGGCTACATTATAAGCAAAAATCCGGCGTATATTCGGCGATGACGTGGCTACAGTACACATGCTATCAAATCATCCACCGCGGTTTACTATACGCATAACGTAGCCACACGCATATTTAGTAGCACTTGAACTAGTCGTGCAAGAGAGAAGTTTTCTAATAAATTCGCTTCAATTTCGCTGATATGTTGATGTAGCCGATGCCGTGATTACAGTAATGTTGTTCCTATCGCATAAAGAAATCAAAGATCGCTAGTAATATTGATGTACGATGTAGCCATATAAATGTGAGTATTCATTTATTTGTTTTAATCGCTCATGTGTCGCAGCTCGCGTCGAGGCCTAATGTAGCCTCAGCCTAAGTGTGCTCTGTAGGTATGTGTACATCAGCATTTCGCCAGCTATGATAAGAAGACCCATTTAACAGGGCTAGCCAGTTGCTGTCAAGATACATGTCGAAACGAGTGTCTGAGGCCACTACAAGAGGTGTACCTCTTATTTATTACACCGCTCTCGCTTATGTCATACGCCCGTATTTTGTCGAAGACACCTAGCGATCCTTTGCACTCAAGATATGACCAGTAACTGTCGATTACAATTTGTGGTACATTTTCCATGGATTAATAGTATATTGGTAGGTTATATATCCACGTCCGAATGTGAACCAGGTAGTAAAAGAGCTCTTTATTATGAACTAGCTGCGCCCCGCGGTTTCACCCGCGTAAATGTCGATCCCGTGGGAATATCGGGATAAAAAGTAGCCTATATATTAATCCAGGGTGTCAGCTAGATCCATACAAAATTTTATCAAAATTGGTCCATCCGTTTGAGCGTGAAGAAGTAACAAACATAAATTAGGTATAAACACACACATTCACAAACTTTCGTCTTTATAATATTAGTTTGATGAGCTCGTCCGGGTAAGCACTACAACTGTAACTATTTCTAAAACCAGAGCTGTGGCTTCGTCTCGCGTAGGGTCACAGCATTATGCTGAGCGATATCCGTTGATACAGCGTTGCCAGGTACATAACACGTTACAGCTTTGTGCTGGAATGGTAATGCTCCAACAAGGGCTCTGGTATATTGCAATGTCCATAGGCGCCATGTGCCATGTGTACCCGCACTGGGCCTGCGTGGTGGATTATGGCCCACTTTCTCACATTGAGAGGAGGCCTGTGTCCCAGCAGTGGGAACATTATCGGCTGATTATGCTAGCAGTATGAATACAGCGGAAGCAGTATTAATAGGTTTTTGGGATGCCTGAAGAAGCCTCCTCGTGTAGCGCAGTTTGTTCCGCCAGTTACTCAACTGAACCAAGCGCTCGGCGCATCCTGGACAGTCACACCCAACACTATATTAGACTGGCCAATTCTTCCCTTGCGGTGGTAGGGCTAACGTCCGCCCAGTTTGCGACCACCCTCCCACCGGAGTCCGGCGTCAAGCAGCCTGCTGTGTTTCGTTGATGCGTGGAAGTTCCAGTGCCTTAGGCATCTTCTGGGCACGCTCGTTCCATCATAGACCTCATCCATCGCTTTCCATCAGGCGTGATCGAGGTCAAGAGCGGCAATCAGCAATAAAAAAAGGTATGATATGGCAGTATTTTTGTCCGACGAACTCCTTCACAAAAAGCTCAAACCTACTAGTTACTTTTGGTTGGTAGGCAGTGGCGTGCATTGCATATAGGCATATAAGCAGTGCCTACCTCGATATATTAACATAAGCCTGTCAATTACATTTTAGTGTGTGTGCCCCACAATTAAGAAACTCACTAAATTATCTTACCTAACAAAAAACAAAATCTTCATACAAACACGCGCGGCAGTAGGCAGTCGCCGGACGGCCTACTCGGCTCCCGTACTATTCGCACATTGTCATTGGTCTTTACTCGTTCAAGTTAATACGACAAAATTAAAAGTACGTACGTCTCACGCGTAATACCATGACGTTCGACGTTCGCAATTTATCACCCTTAAGTAGGCATGCCAATTCAAATAACCACACGTTGACCTCATTTTTTTCTGATTAGTGACCGCGTTTGCCTAGACTAGACCCGGCCTAGTGCCTACCTATTCTGAAAACCAATGCACGCCCCTGTTGGTAGGTCCTGCATGAATTGGGAATTTGTTAAGAAACCGCCGAGCCTGACACTGCTATAAAATAGAAATTGAGTCGTAAATTCAAAAGCATTCAGAATGTGACGTAAGTCACTTTAGCTCTGCAGCAGTTATTATGATTCGCGCCGCGTTCACGCATACACAGTCAAGTTTAAAGAATTCGCCGCTGCGCTCATGGCAACGTTGTTTTAATATTCAATCCGTGCTTGTTATGTTTTTAGTTTTTTCACTTTCTTTGCTAAGGGACCAAGATTCTTTATTACAAAGGATTGGATACTAAATTCTGCAAAGTATTCAATATGACATGACATCACAATAATTTTTCCTCGAAAGGTTAGGTGATATATGGTTAGGGTTTACTAATGATAAGCATAAAATATATTGCCATATAACGAAATTCAGCATAATGATCACTACGCACAATATTATTAGGCAGAAATGATTTGCAAAAATTAAAACCTAACTTAACTAACTAAAACTATACACAAACTAAAATATAGCGTCAAAAAATTCATCCGCATCGCTGTCGACTGGTAATGTACCCAAGAGACTGGCGGCATTAGCACGTTGTATGGCAATGCTTAGCCTTTGGCCAAGGTAAAAGCCAGCCCTTGGGTCACGGGAAGTGTCAACCAGTCGTTTTGAAATTTCCTTAAAAAGACCATGAGCACTCGGACCGACCGGCCCGAGGGTTTCAACCCCAAACGGCTCGAAAATATAATTTTCGATAAGTTTATTACATTCGCCGCTTGAGGTTTTCCGCAGCCGCAGCAGCAGCGCCAGCACAGCATGCCGATCCAGGAAGGTGGGATGGCGCAAGAGTATCGACACAAGTTGCGTCCCACACTAAAGGCCTACCCACCTTATTAGGTAGACGTGTATGTTTAGTTTACCCTGCGTTTTTTTCCAGGTGTGTCCGTCAGCATCATCTGCTTTAGTCTCTAGCTCTGCTGGGGTCGCCTTCCAGTCTAACTCGATGCAGTTTAATACTGGAGCGACTGCCTATCTGACCTCCACAACCCAGTTACTGGGTAACACAATACCCCTTGGTAAGACTGGTTGTCAGACTTTCGGGCTTCTGACTACCCGTAGCGACTGTCAAAGATATTTAAGATCTGTTGATAGTTTAAGATTAACTAATCGCTATTCATCAACTACTTACCTCTTTTTTTTGGATGGGAAATCAGCAAATGGGGTCCCGCTCTGGGTGGAGCGGAAGGGAGTGTCAGACTCTTACTGAGTAAAACCCATCCGTGTTCCTTCCTTAGCCCTTTATGTTCCGGGGTATCGGTTCTAATGTAATGAAATATAAGTCTGGATGACAACTGCTTTAATCATAATCGAACATAGAGAATACCCGTACATAGACAATACACAACATCGGTAACCCTTTCGGACAATCCCGCACCCCCGGCAGGATTCATCATCTACCTAGCCTTTTCCCAACTGTGTTGGGATCGTTTTCTAGTCTAACCCGATGCAGCTGAATAGCAGTATTTTACATGGAGTGACTGCCAATCTGACCTGAATAACCCAGTTTATTTATTTATTTATTACATTTGGGAAAACAAACAGTAGTATATTAAGTATTAACAGTGTTGTCTTAAAATTAAGCTTAACAAATATACTACCCACAATATTTTCCACAGATTACTGTGAAACACGAAACACAGTTACTGGGTAACACGAAATCCCTTGGTAAGAATGGTTGTCTGACTTTCGGGCTTCTGACTACTTGTAAAAATCTTCGACAGTTGTTACGAAACTGTCAACAATTTACCATATTGACCGTAGTTTAAGATAAACTTGGCAATGGTTTACTGACGAAATCTACGCTAATGTACTTAGGTATGTTAAAAAAAAAAATCCGTCGTCGAAATGTCTTAAAATACGTCCACCAGTCAATCGTCAAGAGCTGGGCGTTTAAATATAAAATGACCTAAATCTTCAGCTGCTGTCGAGACAAGCTGTCATGTTTTTGTTATTTTTTTGGGTATAAAAGTTATTTTTTGGGTTCGTCCTCTATTACTTTGGACTTGAACATAACTGGCGATATGTGTCTGTGTACGGACGCCAGCACATCAAGCTACTACAATCTGTCAAATTTCTTTAATACATTTTCAACTTTATCACTAAAGCATAAGGTTCAAAGTTGATTGGGAAAATTTGACAGTTTCGGGTAGCTTGATGTTTTGGCGTCTGTACTATAGGTACACTTCTGCCCAACCCTACGAGGATTACAGGCGTGAGTTTGTGTATGTATCGTTGGTCTCGGCTGTCATTCGTGGACCTTTGACAGTCGTTACGGGTCGGAAGCCCGAAAGTCTGACCACCAGTCTTACACGGGGTATCGTATTACACAGTAACTGGGTTGTGGAGGTCAGATAGGTAGCCTAGTCGCTCCATGTAAAATACTGGTAATCAGCTGCATCCGGTTAGACTGGAAACCGACCCCAACTTAGTTGGGAAAAGGCTAGGCAGGTGATGATGATGCAACATATTTGTGTTCTTATTTATTTATTTCATTCCAAAAATTAAATATTTATATAATATAAGCTAACAATTATATGAAAAAATAAACAAAATAGTCATAGAATTGATCCGCATCGCTGTCAACAGGAACAGTGCCCAAAAGGCTGGCAGCATTGCCACGTTGTATGGCAATGCTAATTCTTTGGCCAAGAAATAGGCCAGCCCTCTGGTGACGTGAAGAGTCGACTAACCGTTTTTTGTGTTCTTAATGTAACAACCGCATATTCTATACCAATTTCGCTAACAGAACCTCACCTCTACCCGACCTGATTTCGTCTCCATCAAGATATTACCGAACCAGCGCTGCTCAGCCCTCTAAGGCTAAAGCGTGCACATACAACTTTTCTCTCCGCCATACATGGATGGGAAACTCCCTTGTCTTATACATCGAACACTGGATCGTGCTTAGAGGGTGATTCTGCAATGGGATAAAATAATAATAGGTACTAATAATTTGTTACTCCATGTGCTGAGCGTGGGGTTCATGGTTCTTTCGTGCAGGGATTTTTAGTAAAATAAGGTTGAATTTGTTCCTAGGCCACACCCCGGTAACTCCATACAACCCTCGCAAAATAATTACCTATTACTACTACATAAACAAATGACGTTTGTATACGTGCAAATGTGTGCGTGAAATCTAGCAGGGTTGGCTGTCGTGCGTAGCGTAAAAAATGACGCGGAAAGCGATTTGTGTCGGGGAACCGAACGACGACGGCGGCGCTGCCCGAACGTGTGCATTATTATGAAGTGACCTTGTAGTTCAATTGTTTATTTATAGTTGGGCTCGTAATGAAATAAAAACACTAAAATAGTTTAGTTTAAATGACTTATCTGTAAATAATCGGTTATTAAATCGCATGGTATTAAAAATGCGAAATCTTACAAACAGTTTAAGTAAATACGATTTCGGAAAAGCATCATAATATCCAACCATCGTGATTAAAACTCAAATAAAACTTTTAAATCGCAAAATTGTGTGTTCGTGTCAGCAGTACAGCGCTGCGGTTCGCGAGCGCCCTTGCTAAAGAGTCGGCGACGAATACCTCGAAGTGCGGGATGAGGTGCGATATCTGATATGAGTGCAGAGAAGGGAATGTCCTTTCTGTACGTAGTACTATTAAGTATTCTGTGTCTAGGCCAAGGCCAAGTAGGCTTGCTTCCTGTTATAAATATGTAACTTTTGATATAAGTGGCGAAAAGCACGTTCTAAGATAGCTAGGTATGTTCGGACCTTCCTATGTAGTCCAGCGCCGCTGTCCATTTTACTTATAGAGGTATGAGGAACAGGGTGTAAATTTCACTCATACTCTATAAAAAAGGGAGGATCCTCCGACCAGACGGGTGTTGTGTCTGGCGGGCATCTGCCCGATGATTCATGTCGGGCTATTGTATCTATGCTAGTTGCGCGGTAAACTCTGCTTGCGAGATGCAGGATTTGCGTGACGTTAGTATGACGCGTTGTTCGCATGTGGCGTTGTAGATACCGCTAGAATTTTATCGAAACATCTGAGAGCCTTTCGCCAGGGCACGCGTTACCGTGGCCGACTTGGATGTCTCTAAATAAACTTCGAACCTAAGTCAGCCGGAGCAAAGACAATCTCCACAGATAGGGGTTCACGAACGGCACAGATCTCAAGTGCGTTTGCGGCACCTCCCCACAGACATAAGCCCAACTTCCATCCTGGGCCGCTTTCCCTTTCACCTGTGCACTTGATGATCTTATGACTTCGTCAGAAAGAAGTTCACGCAGCTGAATTCTGGGCCAAAGATCTTTGAACTTTTTGCCATCGATACGCTTAGACGAACATTGTATTTTTTTTTCCTACTGCTGTTCATAGCAATAAAAATAAATAGTTACGGTGAATGCGCAGTTGTAGCCCGCGAAATTCAATTTTTCTTACGTTTTTTGCAATTTTCAGGTCAGTGTCAGGTTGTATTTTGATCAAAATATGATTCGCGACTATAACCAGTACGTATTTACACAATTATAATAATTAGAATCATTAATACATCTTTCTAAGTTAGATTTCTACCGTTAATAACAAATCTCATATGGAAAAGTGTTTATGGTAGAAATCTAACTTAAAGAGATACCTATATTAATGTTTCTAATGACTATGATTCTGTAAATACATGTCTATTATAGTGGCGAATCATATTTTGATCAAGATACAACCTGACACTGATCTGCAAATTGCAAAAAACGTAAGAAAATTTAAATTTCGCGGTCTACCATGTCACATTCACCTTAACCTAAATTCACCTAAGGAGGCGAAAAAACTCGCTCTTAATTGGAAACAGAAAGGTATTGCAGCGAAAAGTGCAAAACCAGTCCTTAAGTTAAAGAAAAATCAGCAAAAAAATTTAGAATTGTCCTTGCCGAATCAAAGAAGGTAATATAACCGGCAGTTAAGTCTGAGTCACGATGGAACACCGTCGTCTGTACATGGCAAGCGCCATGCTTTGCAAACACGGCTTATAGCGGGGTGGTACCGTACTGTAATGGCTAAGGTGACTGGCGCAATGCATGTAGTTTATGGCCTGTTTTGTAGTGTCCAAATAGGGCAGGTGCTATCTACCAAGAACATCTAGCAAAGTAACATTTTGATAAAACCACAGACTTTATAAAAAAAATTGCCTTGCTCGAATAGGTATGTCCAGCAGTATGGTACAGTCAGCGCTACGCTACCTTGCCAACGGAGTTTTTTTTACGAGATACGAGAACTGCCGAAGTTCATTCCAAGATAGTCAAGTTAAGGTCAAACTACAGACTAAATAACTGCACCCTAATTGCGTAACACAGTATCGATCGGTATGAAAATCATTTTGAAGCAAATTGCTAATCCATTGCTTCATAAGTTAGAAAAATTTGTCTGCTCAACCCGTAAATAACGCAATGAATGTTGTTGAACTGTCAAAATTAAACCGATTCCGATTGATAATGTGTTATGCAATTGCCCTGCAGATTCTTATTAGAAAACTGGAATGTCAAACAGCGAAAATTGAGACGGTAAGCATTTATGTGAGATTTAGAAAAAAGAGTAAAAAATACGGAAAAGCCCTTGCCGAATCTGAGAAGGCAATATAACCGGCAGTGAAGTCTGAGTCACGATGGAACACCGTCGATTGTATATGGCAAGCGCCATGCTTTGCAAACACACTGCATAGCGAGGTGGTACTGTCTGTAATGGGTAAGGAGACTGGGACAATGCATGTAGTACAGTCAGCATCAAAAGTCGATTAACACTATAATTTTTACATGTTATTAAATTGACAAACAACTTTTTTCAATAAACTGATTTTTAGCTTTTCACATAATAGACAAGAGTATATATTCTAAAAAAAATTCTTCTGCTGCAATTTTGAACAAATATTTTGCTCAATAACTAAGATTAAAAAAACTGAAGTGTTAATCAACTTTTGATGCTGACCGTACCTTATGAGTTTTGCATTTTTTTTTTCTATCTGTCTGTCAAGACCAATACACCTAGATAACGCAAGAAAGAGCAAAAAAGTGGCACGCTTAGTTTTCATACAGTTCGTGATACTTGCGTTATCTAGGTCTATCTATATCTGTGGTCAAAACCCTTTGGTCCGCTACTCCATACAAGTTTAAGGTGAATGGGTAGTTGTAGCCCGCGAAATTCAATTTTTCTTACGTTTTTTGCAATTTTCAGGTCAGTGTCAGGTTGTATCTTGATCAAAATATGATTCGCGACAATAACAGGTACGTATTTACAGAATTATAATAATTAGAATCATTAATACATCTTTCTAAGTTAGATTTCTACCGTTAAGAACAAATCTCGTATGGAAAAGTGTTGATGGTAGAAATCTAACTTAAAGAGATATATTAATGATTTTAATGACTATGATTCTGTAAATACATGTCTATTATAGTCGCGAATCATATTTGGATCAATATACAACCTGACACTGATCTGCAAATTGCAAAAAACGTAAGAAAATTTAAATTTCGCGGTCTACAATGTCACATTTACCTTAAACGTGATTAAAAACTTGCCTACTAAAATTACCTACGTCAATTTACGTCAGGCGCTGATTCATTTGACAGGACTAATCTAAAATTTATATTCTGTCCTTTTGTTAATGAAAGAATCAGTTCCCGTGACCCAAGGGCTGGCTTTTACCTCGGCCAAAGGCTAAGCATTGCCATACAACGTGGTAATACCGCCAGTCTCTTGGGTACATTACCAGTCGACAGCGATGCGGATGGATTTTTCGACGCTATATTTTAGTTTGTGTATAGTTTTAGTTAAGTTAGGTTTTATTTATGTTATTTTTGTTAATTAAGGATATAAGTAAATAAAATATACTTAATGAAATAGAAAGAAAAAGATGCATTGGACTTAAATTTAGTTTAGTTTGTGAACAACGTAATCGGTACCATAGAATAGGCAACTCTGATTTTGATTGACATGTTTTTCCTAGACATGTTTAAGCACTTAAACATAGGAATAATACGCTGATTGGACGCGCATGTATTAAATTATAACAAAATATACGTATTTACGGATAAACACGACGATTTGAGACTAAAAGACTCAGTAATGCAACATAATCACATACAGATATCCAAGATGTCAATGTCAAATCAATTTAAAACAATGTCTCCTTGTGTAACGAAATGGTCACGTTTTGAGTAATCAATGTCGACTCTGTTGGGTACTTAATAACATATTGTATTGTACCTATTCTCTGAAGAGGTAAGCAGAGGTATTTGTTGTAAATACAGCTAGAGTGCGTTTCAACAAATAGTTCCTATGTTATAATGTTGGCTCCCCTGTCCTCGGCTAGGAGTATATGTGTTTTGTGCCCATGTCTGTCAAGATAGTAGATATGGGAAGACGATGCTGCGGTTTTTTTTTAAGATTTATAAGGTGTCCGTGTTAGAATCATGCCCAAAACATTAAGGAGTGGTGAAGAATAAGAAATGGTATGCATTGTTGCCAACATAACGGCATAGGAACTATTTGTTGAAACGCACTCTACACTAAGGGTTAATCCCTACTGAAAGAGCAGCGGCGCGCAGAATTTCAGTTAAAAATTAGAGGAGTCCATACCTACAAGAATTGTGTTTTTTTATTACTGAAATATTTAAAAAAGATGTTATGTGGTGTCTTCGATTACTTTTTTTTTTTATTGCAAAATGGGCGCACTCTTGACCCCAATCACGCCTGATGGAAAGCGATAGATGAGGTCTATGATGGAGCGAGCGTGCCCAGAAGATGCCTGTTCACTCTTGATTTGAAGGCAGACGGGTTAAATGTGGGAGGGAACACAGATGCCGGCAGAGAGTTCCACACTTTGGCTGTGCGCATAATAAAAGTGGAGGAGAAGCGCCGAGTACGACTCATCGGGATATCAACCAAGTGCGGATGGTACGCTGCAGTACGTCTGGTTGTCCGGTGGTAAAAGGGCGATGGTGGGATCAGGTCGTGGAGCTCCTGCGCACACTCTCCGTAGTACAGTCTATAGAAGACCGTCAGGCAAGCGACATTACGCCGATGAGCCAGGCTGGGAAGCGTAGCTACCAACGTCTCGTCGCCTATAAGCTTTTTAGCTCTGCGTTCCACCGAGTCAAGTTACTAATAGTACGGCTATACGGAGTACTTTTTTTGTGCAAGTCCGACTTACACATGGCCGCTTTCTATATCCGCCGAAGGGGGCGTCCAGCATACCCTGGTCAAACAGCCCCACTACCATCTTGTTGACTCGCTAATATTTTTACCACAGCATGAACACATAGAGTTGATGTCAATACTCGTAGATGAAGTTCACACCAATAAAATAGTCAACAAACCAATTAATAATGATCCATTTAAATTATTGCCCAATAGCTCTTGACATAAAGACAAATTGTTATCGAATGACAATTTAGTTGACTGCCAGACAGCGTAGCAACTAACGAGTTATAATAAGAATGTTTCGTTGGCAACACTGCATGAAAGGCTGAATGAGTTATGGTCGTTGCCCAAAAAAAAAAGATCAGCTGATGTTCGATATGGTTTTGGAGGGAAATAAGATTTGTTGTTTTTTTTTATTGAATTATTCAAGAACAACAACAGCGTATACAAGGTCAAATTAAATTAGCTTGCGAAACTTTGCAGTTGTGATGAGTATCGATATCTAAACACGGTAATCCTACTTCCTACTAATCCTACTATCCTACTAATCCTACTCCTACTAGCATTACAAACGCGAAAGTTTGTGAGGATGGATGTTTGTTACTCTTTCACGCAAAAACTACTAAACCGATTTTGATGAAACTTTACAGTAATATAGCTTATACGTCAGAATAACACATAGGATACTTTTATCCCGATATTCCCACGGGATCGACACTTATGCGGGTGAAATCGCGGGGCGCAGCTAATCATCATATTATAAACGCGAAAGTTTGTGAGGATGGATGGATGTTTGTTACTCTTTCACGCAAAAATTGCTGAATGGATTTTGATGAAACATTACAGTAATATAGCTTATACGTCAGAATAACACATAGGATACTTTTTATCCCGATATTCCCACGGGATCGACACTTATGCGGGTGAAACCGCGGGGCGCTGCTAGTATAAAAATAAAATATAGTTGATGTTTTTTTTTGGGGGTCGACGACCGTTGCTACTGTTGTTACTTGAAGTACGAGTTGAGAAAATCTGTTTTCCCATCACGTCTGCGAAGTTCCGCTAGATTATAATTCAACCCTGACTACAATTTGACCCTGTATACAGTTTAAAAGGTTTTACTGCTGTAAGAGTTTTATGAAATAGGGAATAATCCGTGAACTTCGTTATGTATTATTGGCTACATAATAGGCAGGACTAATACATAGGAAGGTACTTAAGTAAGAGTTTTTTTTTTTTAACATACATACATACGGGTCGAATACAGAACCTCCTTTTTTGAAGTCGGTTAAGAATATCTCTATGTCGCAAGACTGTGACCTAATACAAAAAAGTATCACCAGAAGTTCTTACGTATAAGTTATTTTAATTACAAAACAAACACTATTTAGTTCAAGTGCGACTACTTTTTTTCTTTTCCATTCATTTGTTTCATAACTGTCTCTCTTTTTCTCATAAGCCAATTTGCAACAAAAGTCAGAAGGAACACTTTTGTTTGGGAATAACTTGGATTTGTTTACGATTTGTTCGGCTCGTCAGTCTTACCTACTCTCTTGGTCACAAGTAATCAATCTGCCTCGCCTTTTCCCAACTGCATGTTGGGGTCAGCTTCCAGTCTATCCAGATGCAGCTGAAGACCAGTATTTTACATGAAGCGACTACCTACCTGAGCTCCATAAGCCTGTGTTGTACTGGATAATACGATACGCCTTGGTGAGACTGTGTGCCAGAGTTTCGGGCCACCCGTAACGACCGTCAAAGACGATGTTTAAAAAAATAATTAAAAGACGAAAAAAGAAACAGAAAAACAAAAAATGTATTTGCTGAGTACCAGTATTTTACATGGAGCGACCACCTATCTGACCTCCACAACCCAGTTACTGGATAACACGATTCCCCTTGGTAAGACTTGACTACCCGTAACGGCTGTCAAAGATCTACGAATGACAGCCGGGACCAACGGAGACATGGAAAGATCTCGATACCCATGGATAGTTACCCATCCACGAGCCGACCGCGGCAAGCGTAACTTAACCTTCGGTCGACCCGTGCGACTGTTATTATTAAACCACGAACTCCTAGCAGTGGTCACATGCATGACCATAGTCCGCGCGGAACTAGTTGGCCGCGCCTTAGGTATGTGAGCGGTGGGACGAAGGGGCGGGGGCGCATTACTCAGTACGTGCGTTGCGAACCGCCGCCTCACCCCTGTCCCCACTTCAGCGGCCAACTAGTTCCGCGCGGACTATAGTTGGCCGCGCCTTAGGTATGTGAGCGGTGGGACGGAGGGGTGGGGGCGCATTACTCAGTACGTGCTTTGCGAACCGCCGCCTCACCCCTGTCCCCACTTCAGCGGCCAACTAGTTCCACGCGGACTATACTTAAATTTAATTAGGTTTTTCTTTGTAGAAGTTCTCAGACGCAACCAGCGGGGTAATTGGGTATCACACTATCAGTAGTAATGGGTTTCATTTTGACAGTTCAACAACATTCATTGCGTTATTTACGTTGTTGAGCAGACATGATTTTTCGAACTTATGAAGCAATGGATTAGCAATATCCTTCAAAATGATTCAGATTGTGATTGATAGGTAGTGTTTTGGGGGCTTGTAGCTAAGTAATAACAGCCGCACGGGTCGATCGATCAGGTTAAGCTACGCTTGCCGCGGTTGGTCCGTGGATGGGTGACCATCTTTACATACCAAGACCCCTCACGCACGTTAAGCCGTTGATCCCGGCTGTCATTCGTGGATCTTTGACAGACGTTACGGGTCGTCAGAAGCCCGAAAGTCTGACAACCAGTCTTGCCAAGGGGTATCGTATTACCCAGTAACAGGGTTGTGGAGGTCAGATAGGCAGTCGCTCCATGTAAAATACTGGTACTCAGCTGCATCCGGTTAGGCTGGAAGCCGACCCCAACATAGTTGGGAAAAGGCGAGGCAGATGATGAGTGTGTTACGCAATTAGGGTGCAGGAGTCTGGATTTGTGGCCGGTTAAACGCAATATGCTACGTCCTTAATACTGGTACTTGTGGAATCAGAATTTACTAGAGGAATGTGTTTACTACTAGAATCTGTCAAATTTCTTTAATAGATTTTCAACTTAATTGCTACAATATAAGGTTCAAGGTTGATTGGCAATTTTTTTCAGGTAGCTTGATGTGATGGCGTCTGTACTACTCCTGTGCGACAGGGGCCTTATTCTCTATGCCACAAATTGACGAAATCGCGCGAAATGAGCGCGAGATTTTCGGGATTAGCTAAGGTGTAGCGGTATCTACAACGCCACATGCGAACAACGCGTCATATTGACGTCACGCAAATCCTGCATCTCGCAAGCAGAGTTTACCGCGCAACTAGCATAGATACAACGGCCCGACATGAATCATCAGGCAGTTGCCCGCCAGACACAACACCCGTCTGGTCGGAGGATCCTCCCTTTTCTATGGAGGATAAGTGAAC
Source organism: Amphipoea oculea (assembly GCA_945859645.1). NCBI lineage: Eukaryota > Metazoa > Arthropoda > Insecta > Lepidoptera > Noctuidae > Amphipoea > Amphipoea oculea. The sequence continues at coordinate 8,059,555 of OX243891.1, read as the reverse complement.
TTTACACCCTGTTCCTCATACCTCTATAAAGGTATTGACGTGGTTTCGAGGAAGGAATCGTTAAGTGGTCATAGTGAATTAGGGCCCTTTTTTATGGATGGGAAATCATCAAATGACTCCTCCCGCTCTGGGTGGAGCGGAAGGGAGTGTCAGACTCTTAATGACTAAAACCCATCCGCGTTCCTTCCTTAGCCCTTTATGTTCCGGGGTAGCGCTAACCCTTTCGGACAATCCCGCACCCCCGGCAGGCTTCGGCCCTGGCAGGCCCTTTCGTTTTTGCTGACTTCTTTTTGAGGCGGCGTGGAACACGTACGCACCGTCCGGCACGGGCCCGGTCCTGATCGGACGGTGAGCTACCCGTTATTCTCCGTCCGCAGGCCCGCGCCTATGGTCGCCGGGAGTTGTCACGCGGCTCCCGACGCCCGGAGCGTCTCCCGCGGCGGCTGAGACGTGATCCTCTCTCCCTCAGTCATCCCGCCACCTCCTTCGCTAGCATGACTGCTTCGCAGAATTAAGTGATTGCCTCCCACTCCTTCTCGCCCCGGACCATGGCTTGAACCAGGGCCGGACGCGAGAGGTCGCCGCCGCTGTCGATCGCCTCTACGAGGGCACGGCGTTGCACGGTGCTCCACCCAAGCGGGGCAGACCTCCACCGTATGCTCCACCGCGTCCTCTGGGCAAAACTCGCAATGGTGACAACCGGGCGAATTAGGGCCCTGGAATAATGTTATTTTGCGAGTTCAACCTTCTGCAACTTCTTTGCAGTATCGCACTATCCAAAGGCGCCTCCGGTGGGTATTCTTAAAAAATAATCAAACACAATTGTGGTGCCGTCTCGATGACAATGCGACCACTTGCACTGTTTGCTTAGGAATGGTCTCGGTAAATAGTGAGGCTACCTGGGCGGCCTCTGTGGGAGCATACCATAAACTAAAGCAGGTCAGTTTTTGACAAAAAGTGAAATGTCAAACGAATTTCGTCTATGTACAGTGCAACTATAACTGTCACCTTAATTTTAGGGACCTGTGAGTGGGTTTTGAGATGATGCTTTTGGTAAAAGGATAGTTTGTAGGGTTCCGTACCCAAAGGGTGCTGACGAAACACTATTACTAAGCATAGGTAAGTTATAAGTCATTTTTTTTTTAAATACATTGTGTAGAAAGATATTGATATAAGCCTCAGCTCTCTGATCGTCCGTTTGTCTGTCAGCGGGCTGTATCTCATGAACCATAATGAACCATAAAAAAAAACAAAAAAAAAACACTTTTCACTGCCAAAAATAGTAAATATTTCTGTGTAGGTAAAGGGTTTTAAGTAACCTAACCAAACCTAACCTCGGGGTGCCCGGTTAGAACTATTGTAATTTTAGACTTAATTTTTTGGTGTTTAGTATGTACATTTTTTTGGTGGTCATTATTTAACCCCCTAGAATTTTGTGTTGAATTTACTTAGTGATAGTTATTTTTGTATGAGATGTAGTGGCGTGCATTGGTTTTCAGAATACGTAGGCACTAGGCCGGGTCTAGTAGATAAACGCGGTCACTAATAAAAAAAAAGTGAGGTCAAAAGTGTGGTTATTTGAGTAGGCATGCCTACTTAAGAACGTCATGGTATTACGCTTGAGACGTACAGTACGGAAGCCGAGTAGGCCGTCCGGCGACTGCCTACTGCCGCGCGTGTTTGTATGAAGATTTAGTTTTTTGTTAGATATGATAATTTAGTGAGTTTCTTAATTGTGGGGCACACACACTAAAATGTAATTGACAGGCTTATGTTAATATATCGAGGTAGGCACTGCTTATATGCCTATATGCAATGCACGCCACTGGAGAAGTGTCTATCAATGATTTGCTTTTTAATGGACTACCATTGACAATAGGTGGTGAAGGAGCCGATTTTTTTTTTACTAACCCAAAGGGCCCAAAGGGCCCAAAGCGGCAATAACCAAGAATTTCTGTTGTATTGTTAAAGCAAATTGCTTTCGAGCAAAAAGTTGACCCTTCATAATTCGATTTAAGTTGTCTATAACAGTTTTTAATTAGATTTGGTTGTCCATTCATTATCTACGTTTGATTTCGGAAGCTAGTGTGCATTCTCTAAAATTCACTTTGAAATTCGAACAGTCTCTCGAATGAATCAGCGAAAAGTCAATCATTATAATGACTTTACAAACAAACGAGTTCACTTAAAGGTGAGTTTAAACGGCGCGGGGTCGCACGATCCCACGCGAGCCGCGCCATCCGTGTATATGCGGCTCGCGCGAGCTCTTGAACCACGCCGTCGCTTGTCCGTTCTAATTAAATATGGATAAACGAAAACGCCTTGCTGCAGCAGCAGCAACTATTATTTTGATCCTTTCATTACTCCACTTCTCGTAGAAACCCAATTTTAACTTCCTATGCGAACGAAACCTCAACGTATAAACCTAAAAACACAAAATGGGCGACTACCTCCGTCGCGCGCTCTGTACCCTGTTCTGTTTAGACGGCGCGTAGCCACAGTATAAATATACAGTAAGTTATCTAAGGCCGCCCGCCGAGTTATTAGCCTACTCTTGCGTTGATCCCCAGGGTAGTCACTTTTACTTTTAGTTAATATTTTCAAACAAGCAGCACTTGATCTAAATTTATGAAATAAAAAAGCATATTATGATTGAATATTTTACCAATTTATAAATTTAGTAAAAATAAAAAGCCTTTATTCACATAACATGTATAATACTAAGTTACAAATTTGATACCGAGAAAATTTTTCTCCTGTTTCTGCACGTCCGGAACGCTTTATTATTATTTGTTAATGTAAAGTAAATTCTCATTCTTATGTAAAGTTTTTGTAAAAAGCTTTTGGGAAAGCATGGACAGGGCATCTTAAATTCTATATCATTCAGTTGATCGTAAATTGACCGGCCAATTTTAATGTTGATGTCATGTTGATGTGGTCCTTTTCGAACGCTTTGCGAAACACCTGCTCCATCCTTTCTACATTATCGACAAAATCATCAGGTGGGATCATGAGTAAATTTCAATCTTTGCCGTAATTCCTGTAATGGGTGTATAAGACACCATATTTGGATTGAACAACACATCAGACAATAGAAAAAATAATAATTTCAATAGTAATTAATTTGCAATATTAATTATTGTGAAATTGCCCTTATTACATCTATACGCGACAAATACGTTTACCTAAACGATGTTTCGAACTCAATCCTCTGTTTTATAGTAAAACTAGACTTCTTAAAATAAACTTTAGCTCTAAACATAGTATTCAGAAAGTAAATTTGGGAATACATTTATATGGAAAAATGTGACTCGGCTACGCTCTTAATAAAGCAAATAAACTGTGAAATAGACAATACAATACCACATTTTCTAATAATATTTAAGTATAAGTAGGTACTTACATTTCTGGTTGAGTAGGAACTATGAAGAATGATAAGTCCGGGTTTGCGAAACCATTATTGAGGCACCCGAAAACACTACAATATTTGTTTCCCCTTTTTGAAGTCATGATACTCGTAATTTAAGCGGCCGCCGCCGGCGAGAGTTGACGAACGCAAGCGGTCATGTAGCGTACGCGCGTGCTCACAGTCGCGCTGCACAGCCCGCACTGCCGCCACCTTATTCCCTCATATATTATGCTAGCGTGTGCGTGAAATCGCGTGCCGACATGGCGCGCGGCGCGCACGCACACATTCAAACCGAGAGCGGCACGTTTGTATGAAGATGTTTTACTGTATATTTATACTGTGGCGTAGCCGAGCGTGCCTTTGATCCGTGTCAAAAAACCGATAAGCGATGGATCGTACGAACTTTGCCGAGCCGTGCCGAGCCGCGCCGAGCGTAACTGTTTAAACGGCGCGTGGTGCGCTGTATCACGCGCCGAGGCTCGCTCGGCTCGCGTGTTTGCGCGCCGTTTAAACGCACCTTTAGAATTATGTGTGGTCACTTGAGTGAGGTTCGAAGTGATCTTTACAGAATAGTACTACAATGTTGCTGTGTGAATAACATTCGAAGCTAATGTCGAAGGTCAAGGTATAGATCAAGTTTTCAAACGTCTTCAAGGTCCGTATGTTGATCGAATATAATTCTCCATTATCAAATCAAATCAATTTATTTGCGATAAGTGTTGATATCGGTCTTAACATACAAGGTGTTACGGAAAGGGTATATCAATACAAACGGGTTGAAGAGTGTATCTGGTCTAGAATCTCTGTACAAAATTTCAGCTCAAAAGCATTAACTTTGAAAATGCTTAATATTTTTTTATTTCGACTTCACGGCGCTGCACTGGCGCGCGGCGGCGTGATGTGTGTGTACTAGGCGCACAGGCACACTACAGATAATGGATAATGACCCTCGTAGTGAGGTGACACGTTTGTTATGATTTCAATTTAATAAACTATCGAAATAAAAAAATATGAAGCATTTTCAAAGTTACTGCTTTTGAGCTGAAATTTTGTACAGAGATTCTAGACCAGATACACTCTTCAACCCGTTTGTATTGATATACCCTTTCTGTAACACCCTGTATATTATAATATGTATTATTATCTCCTTTATTTCATTATTTACATATAAATTATATTTTTAAATATTAGGATACAAAAAATTTAAAATCATTTACATTGGGCACTGTTCCTGTTGACAGCGATGCGGACGAATTCTTTGATGCCCTATGATTATCTTGTTTATTTTTTCATATAATTGTAAGTACATATTATTATAATTTATATGTTAGCTTATATTATGTAAATACAAATAAATAAAGTATAAAACATTTAAAAATATAAATAATAGTAGCCCACCAGTATCGGGAGCAGGGTCCAAGCTACCGGCGGTCGGGGCTCCAGAGAGTGGAACCTAACCTTATTATGGATCCATATTACTGTGACGTGCAAGTATTTATGTTCATAATTAATTATATAAGAAATCGATAAAAAAAAAATTAGGTTATGATTCTATTAAAGTTATTAAAATTATAATTGTATAGCAATATTATTATTATTAGAAATATATGTTAATTCAAATTTTATAATTGTTATTTATTTTTAAATGTCTTATTAAATATGTCGTTTGCCGAATAGAAATTCTTTTAGATTTGATAATGATAACCTAACAGATAAATGTTCTTTTTTTGTTTGTTCCCGATTTTCTGGAGAAGGATATTGCAAATACTGGCCACTTTTTTTTTAAAGTAAGTTACAAAAAAAAAACAATCCAAAATCGAAGTAAAAAAACACAATCGCGCAGAACGAATGACACTCCACCACATAGCAGGTAGCCTATTTTAAAGTAATAATTCAAAAACATTAGGGTTATCATCCCCTATCTTTCATCGGCTTTCGGCTTTCGGCACACAATGGCATGCACGTGGGAAAGGTGTCAATATTCTCATAATAACCTGTCTTGCAAGGAGAAAGAATAGGGTGGTGAAAATACTTCTGGTGAAAGGGTTCCGTTGGTATATATTTTTTTTTGTTTTTAATTTAAGTAAAGTATTTTATTTTTTGTGTGAAGCTCGCTCCAATTTATTTGTTGTGGGTTACGTAATTAAACAATTTAAATAAGTATATTAATAGCTCATTAAGTAGGAGTGAGGAAAATATAATACTATAAACCAAAAGTTTATTTATTTGGTAGCGTAGAAAATAGGTACAGACGCCAGCACTTCAATCTAACCGAAACTGTCAAATTTTCCCAATCAACTTTGAACCTTATGCTTGAGCAATAAAGTTGAAAGTCTATTAAAGAAATTTGACAGATTGTAGTAGCTTGATGTGCTGGTGTCTGTACCTATCCTGATTTACTTAAAGGTTTTTGCATATTTTATAATGACGCACACGGGCAGAAACTCACTCAACAAGTATTACGTAGATTATACCTAATCCAAGAACTACATAAATTAATTTCCTATTAAAAGTTAATATATTACTTCAGGGTCATACGTCAGCCAATACAGATTACTTTATTAAACAACTAAATTGTCTCTAAACTAGCCTATTTAACTCTACATGGAAATAAGGTATCTTTGTCTCACCCATGCTGACCGTTTTTAGGAGTCCAACTACTTATAAATTGTAAAAAACATATAGAAAGGAAATAAAAATAAATATTTAGTAACAAGGAAAATCATAAAAAAAACACTCTTCCTCTCTCCTACTTATTTAAAACTAGTAGAGCCCCACGGTTTTACCTGCATAAGTTTCGATCCCATGGGAATATCGGGATGAAAACTGTTCTATGTCCTTTCCCGGGACTCGAACTTTCTCTATACCAAATTTCCTCTAAATCGGTTCAACGGTTTAAGCGTGAAGAAGTAACAGACAGACAGACACACTTTCGCATTTATAATATTAAGTATGGATTTTGCTGTGCCCTCCAGGGTCTATAATTGTTTGGATTGTTTAATACTTACCACCAGCCTGTATGTGTACGTTATGGATTGCAATAACAATAAATTGAATTAAATCGATAAAATCGTGCATAAGCATAGATTTCGATTTTTAAAATATTTCTGACATTACCTCCGATCTTAAAAAAAAAAAAAAACATCGAACCATTCAAAAATAAAACACAAAAAATCCACGCATCCCTAAACCATAGACAGTAGACGGCCAGTTAAAGACGTTAGCGCGAAAAAAAGCAACAATATGGCGCGGGCACCCAAGTGGAATGCCATTGATGCCTTTCTGAAATAGATATAGATCTTTTTGCATCAGCGAGCCGTTATTTATTGTATCGCAATGTTATTCTGTTAGCAGTCTTGTTCGAAATTAAATTATTGAGTTTTTAGGTTGACATTGTTTCCGTTGGGTCAGGTGGTTCCCTATCCATTTGCATAAAATTTTAAGACCTAATGTAACTGAGCAATGGTGACCAAGTGGTAACGGCCGCGACTTACGAGTTGTAGGTCGTAGGTTCGAATCCAGACAGGCGCTTTACTTTATGTAAATTATTTCATCACCACTGCCCTCAAAACCGGCGAAGGAAAACATCGTGAAGAAACCGGCATGTCCTAGAACCAAAAATTCGAAAGCATGTGACATCTGCCAACCCGCACTGGGCCCGTATGGTGGATTGCGGCCCACTCCCTCTCACCGAGACGAGGCCTGGATCCCAGCAGTGGGAACATTATGTGAAAAGAAGGGATCCCGGTCAGATTCGGTTCTTCTTATCTACTTTTGATGTGAGCTATACCAGAACATAAGCTCAGCATAAGCATAATCAGCCGGGTAATTGCCTAATACACTAACAGTAGGAATGGCTTGAATTTTGACAGTTCAACAACATTCATTGCGTTATTTACGTTGCTAAGCAGACAAATTTTTCGAACATTTGAAGCAATGGATCCATTTACAATAATGTTTTATTTGCTTTTGAATAATACATATATCCTTAATTAACAAAAATAACAAAATTAAAACCTAACTTAACTAAAACTATACACAAACTAAAATATAGCGTCGCAATATTCATCCGCATCGCTGTCGACTGGTAATGTACCCAAGAGACAGGCGGCATTGCCATTAGCAATCATCATCAGCCTATAATGTTCCCACTGCTGGGACACAGGCCTCCTCTCTGTGAGAGGGAGTGGGCCGTAATCCACCACGCGGGCCCAGTGCGGGTTGGTAGATGTCACATGTCTTTGAATTTTTGGTTCTAGGACATGCCGGTTTCCTCACGATGTTTTCCTTCACCGTTTTGAGAGCAGTGGTGATGAAATAATTTACACAAAGTAAAGCGCCTGTCTGGGTTCGAACCTACGACCTACAACTCGTAAGTCGCGGCCGATACCACTGGGCCACCACTGCTCACACTAGCAATGGATTAGCCAATATCTTTCAAAATTATTTAGATTCTGATTGGCAGTGTGTTATGCAATTAGGGTGCAACCTATAATGTTCCCACTGCTGGGACACAGGCCTCCTCTCTGCGAGGACACAGTGAGAGGTCGTCGGACGGCCACGCGGGCCCAGTGCGGGTTGGCAGACGCCGCATGTAGTCGATTTTTTGGTTCTAGAACACGTAGTTTTCTCACGATGTTTTCGTTCACCGTTTTGGTTTTCCTTCCGTAATAAGTTATGCTATGGTAAAAACTTTAGCCAAGAAGAGCCGAGTAAAATAAGAATCACACTTATATTATTCAATTTCGACCGGCCTTCGTTGTTTGACTTCTTTGGCAAATTTGGCGCGGCCGGACTTTAGGGACTTGACTTGGTGAGCTTGGCGATGCTAGCATCAGGTGAAATACCAGCTCACTTCACCGTAGTTTTCCGTAAGTATCCGCTTATTACGTATTTTCTTTATTTCTTCTTCTTTCTTATTGCGAGATACTTGAGTGAAGTCCGAAGTGAACTTTACAGAAGATTATAATGATAGTGTAAAACTTTCATATGCTACTATTATAATGCTACCATATTAAAACTGATTCATGCCTTAAAAATTCAACGTCGCATATTAAAATAAGGTCCAAAGTCTATTAAAGCACAAACACGGCGGCCATATAATATTACAACCTGCCGACGTATATTTTTTGCACATTACAATGCGGACTTCGGACTACAAGAAAGAGTAAAAAATCCGGTCAGCTGCGAGTTGGTTTAAAACACTAAAGGTTCCGTATCACTAGTTGCCATGATTTTATTATTTTCTGCACACTAATTGCGCAGTACACTATCAATAACAAACTGAATTATTTTTAAAGATATTGCTAATTGCTAATCCATTGCTTCATATGTTCGAAAAATTTGTCTGCTCAACAACGTAAACAACGCTATGAATGTTGTTGAACTGTCAAAAATGAAATCCATTCCGTACTGTTAGTGTTTTACCCCGCCTGGTTTAATGTAGAGGATGCAATTAAATTAGATGAATGTTGACTTGTATGTGGATTTTAGTTTTCTAAATAATCATAAAATGCATGGGAGTCGTGTGGTGGTTACTACCTATTTGGCCTGTATTTCCTCACTGTAGGAGAGAGGAGTACCTCTCCCTCTTTCACCCACTTCTATACCCTTTACTTCCTCGGGGTTTTCTTTCGATTCAAGCTCATCCTGTCATCACCATCTTCACCTTGGTCTGCGGCGGTATCGCCTTGCGTTTAAAGCATCCCACATGCTTGGATTTACACCCTTTGGGTTTTGACTATACTTTGCTCTGAAATTTTGACTTTTTATTTTATTGTTATTTCCATTGATGCCTGCTTAAATTACACGTATTCTGTGATTGGAACTAAACATTCAGCCTTGTGACAGACAGATGAAGTAGGCTTAATAATCGGGTTCACTTGGCATCCATGGGTCACGGAACCCTAAAACCACGCCACCTCTACTTATGCGCCGGCGCACACCATTCTTTATAATATTTTACACGTCGACACTTGTTCCGCTGAATGGCGAAATATTTAATGAGGGGTATACACCGGCTCTGTTGCAAACTTAGTCAATGACTGTGTAGCTTATTAAGTGACTGAAAGGAATAGCTAATTAGGACATTTGGGTACTCATTATTATGGACTTTTGATCGCCGTTGGCCATCAGTCTATTGGCCTTGCTTAATGGGAGATATTCTAATACTAGCTGCGCCCCGCGGTTTTAACCGCTTAAGTGTCGATCCTGTGAGAATATCGGGATAAAAAGTAGCCTGTATGTTAATCCAGGGTGTCAGCTACCTCCATACAAAATTTTATCAAAATTGGTGCAGCCGTTTGAGCGTGAAGAAGTAACAAACATATAAACACACACACACACACTCACAAACTTTTGCCTTTATAATATTAGTGTAATAGTGTAACAAGGTGTAATTTAAATGGTATCAGATCTGAAAGGAGGCAGTATTCATCATTACGAACAACTTTTACTATGGGACCAAACCTGAAATCGCGAAAAAAAAATTAGCTGTTCCCTACATTTTGACGAGTTACGCGAACATAAATGTAGGGAACAGCTGATTTTTTCGCGATTTCAGGATTAGTCTCATAGTAAACGTTGTTCGTAATGATGAATAAAGTGGCCTCCTTTCAGATCTGACATCATTTAAATTACACCTTGTATAATAGGTCATCACTACCACGCCAGCCTCTTCATGGCAGCTTCTTCGGGCATAATTTATTACACGTTCTCTGGAAATATTTATGACTAGCTGCGCCCCGCGGTTTCACCCGCGTAAATGTCGATCCCGTGAGAATATCGGGATAAAAAGTAGCCTACATGTTAATCCAGGGTGTCAGCTACCTCCATACAAAATTTTATCAAAATTGGTGCAGCCGTTTGAGCATGAAGAAGTAACAAACATATAAACACACACACACACTCACAAACTTTCGCCTTTATAATATTAGTGTAATTAGTGTAACTAGGTGTAATTTAAATGGTATCAGATCTGAAAGGAGGCAGTATTCATCATTACGAACAACTTTTACTACGGGACCAAACCTGAAATCGCGAAAAAAAATTAGCTGTTCCCTACATTTTGACGAGTTACGGCGAACATAAATGTAGGGAACAGCTGATTTTTTTCGCGATTTCAGGATTAGTCTCGTAGTAAAAGTTGTTCGTAATGATGAATACAGTGGCCTCATTTCAGATCCGACAACATTATGATGGTTATCACTACCACGCCAGCCTCTTCATGCCAGCTTCTTCGGGGATAATTTATTAGGTATACGTTCACCGAAGCATTGTCTGGAAAGATTTATCATCCTGGGCCGAAGGAGGGAGCACAATGATGATGATGACACAGCCTTCCTGATCGCGTCTGAACATTTTGCCCTGAGATGATCAGACGCAACCAAGAAGGTTGTTTGGAGGCAGCATTTAACGAGCGGTCCACACTGCAGAAGACCGCATAACTTGGAGAAGCGTCCAATGTGGTCGCGATTGTGGGAACAGCGAAGAAAAAGACTACCACGTTCTTCTCTTCTGTGGGGCAGTGGTGGCCAAGTGGTAACGGCCGCGACTTACGAGGTGTAGGTCGTAGGTTCGAACCCAGACAGGCGCTTTACTTTGTATAAATTATTTCATCACCACTGCTCTCAAAACGGTGAAGGAAAACATCGTGAGGAAACCGGCATGTCCTAAAACCAAAAATTCGAAGACACGTGACATTTGCCAACCCGCACTGGGCCCGCTTGGTGGATTACGGCCCACTCCCTCTCACCGAGAGGAGGCCTGTGTCCCAGCAGTGGGATCATTATAGGCTGATTAAGTTCTTCTCTTCTACTGGTCGCAAGCGCAACTGCTGAGACTGACTGACTGAGAGCGTGGGGTCAAGGATTTCGTTCATTCTTGTTCATTTATGTGTCTGGCTGGCAACTGCCCGATGGATGATTCATGTCGGGCTGTTGTATATAGATACACTATTTATATTGTTGTATATTGATACGCTAGTTGCGCGGTAAACTATGCTTGCGAGATGCAGGATTTGCGTGACGTCAGTAATAACGCGTTGTTTGCATGTGGCGTTGTAGATACCGCTACAATAGATGCTGATATGCGGAGGTCGTATGCCAAAGAAATGATTTGATACAGTTTTTTTTTACAACTCATGATGATCCTATTGCAACCTGACCTGAATACTTGAAACAGTACTTGCCTAATTGGAGAGTAAGGAACATCTATTATGTAAAATTCATTTCGAACCTTACTCAATTTCATCATCTGCCTAGCCTTTTCCCAACTATTTTGGGGTCGGCCTCCAGTCTAATCGGATGCAGCTGAATACCAGTATTTTACATGGATCGACTGCCTATCTGACCTCGACAACCCAGTTACTGGGTAATACGAAACCCCTTGGCAAGACTGGTTGTCAGACTTTCGGGCTTTTGACTACCCGTAAGAACTATCAAAGATCCACGAATGACAGCCGGGACTAACGGCTTAACGTGCTTCCGAGGCACGGAGGGGTCTCGGTATGTAAAGATGGTCACCCATCCGCAGACCAACCGCGGCAAGCATAGCCGATCGACCTGTGCGGCTTTTATTATTCCAACCTTACACACAATTCAAAAATGAACTCATTTGTTTTTTCAGTAAAACATGGCGGATTCGCAACGTGACACCCGTTCCAATTTCGAGGTGATGCTGGATGTTGATGGAGGGTGATAGATATAACTTTTTTATTTTTGTGTAGATATGGGAAATCATCAAATGTCTCCTCGAGCTCTGTGTGGAGCGGAAGGGAGTGTCAGACTCTTACTGACTAAAACCCATCCGTGTTCCTTCCTTAGCCCTTTATGTTCTGGGGTAGCGGTAACCCTTTCGGACAATCCCGCTACCCCGGGTGATAGATAACTAGACAAAAAAAAAACCGAGTGTGCTTATGACCACATGACTGAAGTGAAACTTCAAACGTAAGTACGTTTAAGTTTCGGTTTCTCTTCCTCTCATAGCCAAGTGGCTATGAGAGGAAGAGAGAAAGAAAATGTGAGCGCGCACTGCTCCCCCACTCAACTCCCGTTCGCCTCGCCCGATCACACTTTTCGTAACGCCTACGTCACGCGTTCGCCAGCTAACTCCCCAAGTCAAACGTGCGTAAAGAAATTTCACTTAAAAAAAACTATAAGATCATTATGGACCCTATCAGGTACAGCACATGAACTTATCAGAAAGTAGGCATTTCATTTGGCTACCAAAATTCCAATATCACCCAAATACTTGTCAACTCGCACGCACTTCAATTCATGCATCGCAAAAAGTTCGGCGCACGCGTTTCGCTTTTCATACCGAGACCGTTTCATGGTAATAATAGCGTTGCTTCGGACGATTCCCATTCGATAAGGAGACATTGTAATTATTTGAGGACTATCTGTCATCCGTGTCTTACGTGGTGCTTTGGGGCTATCTCAAAATTCAATGAATTACTAGAGTGGCTATCTTTACATACCGACCTCTCCGTGCCTCAGAAACGACGTTAAACCGTCAGCTGGGTTCTTGGATCTTTAACAGTCGTTACGGGTCGTCAGACGCCCGAAAATCTGACAACCAGTCTTACTAAGGGGTCTCGTGTTACCCAGTAACTGGGTTATGGAGGTCAGATATGAGATAGGCTGTCGCTCCTTGCATAATATTGATATTCAGCTGAATCCGGTTAGACTGGAAACCGACCCTAACATATTTGAGAAAAGGCTAGACAGATGATGATGAACATCTTACCTAAAGCAGCCTTAGGAACTTTGTTATCATCATCGATTTAATTCATAGAAATTTTAATACATACTTATCTATGTTTTAACTTTTCTCGAAGGATGTTCAAAACGATTTAAATAGTTGCGATACACACAGCGGTTGTGGGCATTTATTATTATTATCAAAGGTAACAGGTGCGTTTAGGCTTTATTATTATGGTTTCGGTTGCCATTTATGGGTCCTCTAAAGCCACAGGACTGAGCTTCGCGACAGATGCGTGGATCAGCACATGTTTTTTTTAATGAATTAAATGGTAAACAATTATGTCATGGATTGGCTTGTTAATAACTCATCTAACTGACAGAACTGCGGGGTAATTGAAAGAATGGTTTTCATTTTGACAGTTCAACAACATTCATTGCGTTATTTACGTTGTTGAGCGGACAAATTTTTCGAATTATCGATTAGCAATAAGTATTAGTAGTTATGCTTCAATATAAATAGGTACATATTTAATAGAATAGAAAATATTTCTAACTTTATTTAAAAAAGGAAAATTAATGAAGCGCTCTTCCTCTCTCTTACTTATAATTGTTTCTATTATTTTTTATTTACCACCTGTAATTGTATATTATGGATTGCAATAAACGATTTGAGATTAGAAAATGTTTGAAATTGATAGATATAAAATCGGACTCATTTGTTTTTAAATCACGATGATTTACACTTTAAAAACAAATGAGTTCCTTTTCGAATTATGTGCAGTCACTTGAGTGAGGTTCGAAGTGAACTTTACAGAGTAGCACTGTTGATTTTATCATGTTATTAATATCGATAATTATTTAAGTATATTATGTAGGTTCTTGAACTATTAGTAGACCTACACTTTTTACAACATGTTACGTCAATCGGCGCATACGCATGCAATTCGTCGCGTGTCGCGTGAATGCAAAGTAGGTAAGGTAATGCCCCACTTTCATGTTTATTAATCGAAGACATTCTTAGGAAGATAATTACAGGGAAATATTATGAGAAAAATTCAATAAATATTTTTCTAATTATTTCTTTAAATTCTGTTTCAAGACTATTCAATAATAATTTCAAGAAAATCTGAAGAATTTCGTGGTTAAAAATCATTGTCAATTTTTAAATAATACATTACAAGATTTTTTGGCTTACTGCAGTGCGTAGGTCAAAGTCCACAAAAATGAAAATGCTGACAGTGATAATGCTGACGGTGATAATGCTGACGGTGTTTATAATACCAACTACTTGGTCCAATGTTCAAAAATTATAGTAGGTAGTAGATTTGTAGACTTAGAAACTAGAGCAATTATTTATTTACGTAATACATAGTAATTTGTAGCTATCCCAGAGTACAGACGCCAGCACATCAAGCTACTGCAATCTGTTAAATTTCTTTAATAGATTTTCAACTTTATCGCGGATACATAAGGTTCAAAGTTGATTGGGAAAATTTGACAGTTTCGGGTAACCTGGTGTGCGTCTATACAGGAAGATTTTTCTATCACCATTCAAATTTTTACAGGGTGTTCTATCCATGAATATGAACAACTTTCACTATGAGACCAACTCTGAAATCACGAAAAAACATCAGCAGTTTCATACATTTTGGTCTAGTCTATTGAACTTTTGTATTAAACAGTTGATTTTTTTTTCATGATTTCAGAGTTGGTCCCATCATGAGTGAACAGGCTAAAACGTAGTGCACTATTATAATTGTTGACCGCATCATTGCTAAGATAATTTAAGGTAAGAAGAAATAGAGTTATGATGAGGTTGACTTTGTAAGAATGTAGGTACCTAACTGTAGTATTTACTTTGTAAGACTGTAACGGTTATAATTAAGTAGGTACCTATCAAGTTTCATAATAAGTATCTCGGCAATGTACGGCCACAGATAATATAATACTACGTACGTATAAATCATCATGGATTTTTTTAGATACGAAAAACATTTAAAACATAATGCCATAAATAATGCAATGCAAGATGCAATGCAAGATGCTATGCAAGATGCAATGCAAGATGCAATGCAAGGTGCAATGTAAAGCATAATGTATTGATTTTTTTGGTGTATGTCTATGTAAGTACAAAAAAGCATAATTATCACACTAATATTATAAATGCGAAAGTTTGTGAGTGTGTGTGTGTGTGTGTTTATATGTTTGATACTTCTTCACTCTCAAACGGCTGAACCGATTTAGATGAAATTTGGTATAGAGATAGTTTGAGTCCCGGGGAAGGACATAGGATGGTTTTTATCCCGATATTGCCACGGGATCGACACTTATGCGGGTGAAACCGCGGGGCGCAGCTAGTCCAAACTAATATTATAAATGCGAAAGTAACTCTGTCTGTCTGTCTGTCTTTTCTTCACGCCTAAACTACTGAACCGATTTAGATGAAATTTAATATAGAGATAGTTTGAGTCCCGGGGAAGGACATAGGATAGTTTTTTATCCCGATATTCCCACGGGATCGACACATATGCGGGTGAAACCGCGGGGCGCAGCTAGTTACAAATAAAAAATAATGCTTGTGCCAATACCAATTCCACGTGGGTCGTGCAACCAAGGCGAGGTAGCCTAAATTGCCCAGTATTCTTTTTTTTAAATTCCGGAATATCTGGTGAATTTTTTGGTAGAGCCATTACGGCCTCGAAGATGGCCTACATCGCGAAAAAGGTACGTCATAGACTATGGTCCAATCAGTCACAATCACAACTGCAACGACACGACGGGCTTAGCAAATCGCTGACTCATTCCATTGGTGGGTTCCCTTTTAGCACAGCATTATGCTGAGTGGAAGCCTTCTTGTCACAGTCCATAGATTTATGAAAGATTTCTATGTCACAGTCACGAATATTTCTGTTCTGTGCTCGTAGGTCCATTTAGTTTTTTTTTTTTATTTTTTTTTTTTCCAGTTTTACTTATCTTTTCGTATGCACTTGTTTCTGTGGTAAATAATTATTTCTTTCATAATCCTATGAACTTAAAAAAGTATCATACCGGAATGCAGTGACGTATCAATTTCCGATTCACTCCAATATCGTACGATCGTCGATCGCGCGGTTCGAACACGTTGGCAGATTGGCACCGGTCGCGTAGCAATCCTGCCTGCCTGCCAGCCAGTATCGGACGAAGTGCCGGCCGGCAAACACGAGCGCACGTACCACAGACAACCCGCTCCCGCCAAAATTACGCTAAACTACTTTCGAAAACTTTAAATAACGAATTACTGAATGAAAGTTCCATTTTTTTAAACTGAGAACCAACTTAAATGTGTTTTTGAAACTTTTTTGTTGTGCCAGTGGTTTTTTTTTTGTGATTTTTGATATTTTTTTTAGTTTTTAAGTTTGGATTTAAAGTGATCGTGAATGGATGTTATGTAATTGTGGACAGGTGAGTCTTATTGTTTTAATTAAAAAGTCATACGAGCGAGGAAACAGGAATTTTGAGTTCGACATTATTGGCGGAGGTTACTTCGTTGCACTGACCGGTTATTTTACAAGGAAAGATGTAATGAAATGGGCGCATTTATTTTAATTAATAGGAGACAAATTATTTTTTGGTAGGTAATAATTATTTCTGTAAATGTGAAATTTAAATGGAGATATTTTGCGCAAGTTATGAAAGTAACAGTAGGTAAATGGCGTATTTTAAAATTTTCTTTAAATAATGCATTTAATAACATTATCTACACTGAATGCAAAGAATAAAAAATAATTAAGTAGCATATTTACCAAAAATAAAATATACACATATTTTTTTGTTATCATGAATTATGAAAATAATACGTCATACTTTAAAAAAACTTTTTTTTTTCGAAAACAAATTAAAACGCATCACTAAACTGGAAACTCATGCCAATATTTTAACCTATTTATCAAAATTAGTAAAGTAGTTTATTTCCTCCCATTAAAAATAAATTCTTCCTGCTAAGGTCATTAACGTCGAACTATTCTCACGAGTAATTAGTAAAAATGATTAATACAGTAAACTAAAAACAATATCCCGAACTAATATTGTTTGTAGAGACATTAGGACTACTAATTAATTTTATACCTTTTGCTGTGCCCTACAGGGTCTATAATTGTACATTGTAACACCTCTGCAACATTATGGATATGACTATGAATGAATATAAGCTAATTATTTTATTGAAATCAAATCAATCATTGTTGGATACAAAAGGAGGCTTTTCTGCGAAAACTAATTACAGGTAAAAAGAAAGTTAACTATAAAATTAATTATTGTTTAATTAATTAAAAAAAAATATATCAGTAGATCCGTATGCGTATAATTAGCTTTGCAAAAAATACATTAAAACCATTACTTTCCAGAATGAGGTAAGTAAATAAAATTAACGATGACGAGAATTATAAAAATAAAATAAATATTCATATTTTAGTATAGCCCGCCCGTATGTAATGAATCAAAACAATTCTAACAGATTATAAATTAGTAATTTAAAAAATATACCATTAGGTCCGTATGCGTATTTAGCTTTGCAAAAAATACATTAAAATCATTACTTTTAAGAATTATAATAGGTAAGTAAAGAAAGTTAAGTAAATATGAAAAGAATTATAATAAAAATAAAATAAACATTCATATTTTAGTATAGCCCCTTTAAATCAGATTAACTATGTATGAATCAAAACAATTTAAATATAGTATGTAATAAAATGAAAATACACAGAATTGCAAGAAATATGGCGTCATGTGTTGCGTAATAATTATTATTTAATATAAATTAAATACTTAACTACAAAAAGAACTTGACGTTGTGTTTTCCCGGATAACATTTAAATAATAACTTGATAAGAATTTCCTTACATTAAGCTAATTCAAAAATTATCCAACATTGAAAAACCCCAAGGTTTTTTTCCAATGTTGGATAATTTTAGATTCTAGAATATTATTAATTCTGGGATATACAGGGTGGGCAAAAAATCGTGGATCAAACGAAACAGGGCGATAGTTAGGGTTATATGCAGTAAAATAAAATGAAACAAAATCATCACTACAACACCGCTTTATGATAGTAGGTACCATGATTTATCAGTATTGGCACTTTTTTCAATATCTTTTAAGTCTCACGAAGAATTATTTGTAACCTTATCACACTAATATTATAAAGGCGAAAGTTTGTGAGTGTGTGTGTTTATATGTTTGTTACTTCTTCACGCCTAAACTACTGAACCGATTTAGATGAAATTTGGTATAGAGATAGTTTGAGTCCCGGGGAAGGACATAGGATAGTTTTTATCCCGATATTCCCACGGGATAAACATTTACGCGGGTGAAACCGCGGGGCGCAGCTAGTAGAACCATAAAGTAAACACTCAAACTTTTAAGGAGATCAAGTAAGTAAGGGCTCTGCCACAAAGATATTTTTTACTGCAAATAACCCCGACTATCGCCCTGTTTCGTTTGATCCACGATTTTTTGCCCATCCTGTTGTATAATAAATTGATTTGCTTATTTGAAATCCGTATGCAATATCGTTATCACCCACCTGCCTTTATAATACTAGCTTATTAGAGTCCCATTGCAGGGCAAAAGTCTCTTCTTATAAAGAGAAGACACGGGCTGCCCTTATCCATATCTATTTGGGATCTGCATAGCATAACTTTTCTTCTAGGTATTTATTCATTCCTTTATTTCAGACGACCCTGGCCCATAGATACCTTAACCTAAACATTCATATTTTGAAGAGAAAAATTCTTAAGGCGCTTTGGGCATTTTTTAAGATGGGAAAAAATAATTGAACTCGCGACACTGTTACC
Source organism: Amphipoea oculea (assembly GCA_945859645.1). Lineage (NCBI taxonomy): Eukaryota > Metazoa > Arthropoda > Insecta > Lepidoptera > Noctuidae > Amphipoea > Amphipoea oculea. The sequence goes on along the minus strand of OX243891.1, from coordinate 8,040,611 downwards.
GTAACCGACACCGCGCTTCATTCGGATGTGTTCGGCTGTCCTCGGGATGTACTCGATTTTAATGTATTTCCGATATGTCAGTGAGTGATGGCAAAGGATTGCGTTTGTGTTTTGTTTATATGACGATTCAAAAAATACACACGTAATTGTTCAAGTTTTCACTTCTGTCGGCACTCCCGGAGTGCCCCGGAGTGTTTTTTTATTATTAAATAGTACTTCGCTAGCTTGTTCTTGTGCTGTTCTGTGGTACTTGTCCGCGGAAGCAACGGAACACCACGTCCTGCGGCCAGAAGTCTTTTATACTTACTTACATGATCTGACAGCCGTCATCCAAGCAGTGGCGTGCATTGGTTTTCAGAATAGGTAGGCACTAGGCCGGGTCTAGTCTAGGCAAACGCGGTCACTAATCAGAAAAAAAGTGAGGTCAAAAGTGTGGTTATTTGAGTAGGCATGCCTACTTAAGGGTGATAAATTGCGAAGGTCGAGCGTCATGGTATTACGCGTGAGACGTACGTATTTTTAATTTTGTCGTATTAACTTGAACGAGTAAAGACCAATGACAATGTGCGAATAGTACGGGAGCCGGGTAGGCCGTCCGGCGACTGCCTACTGCCGCGCGTGTTTGTATGAAGATTTTGTTTTTGTTAGGTATGATTCCGTATGATAATTTAGTGAGTTTCTTAATTGTGGGGCACACACGCTAAACTGTAATTGACAGGCTTATGTTGATATATCGAGGTAGGCACTGCTTATGTGCCTATATGTAATGCATGCCACTGCATCTAAGTATTAACTTTCTTCAATATACAGGCTGGCCGGGTCCCTGACGTCCTGTATATTGAAGGATGTCGCAGGGATGTCAACGCGTAAACTGTAATCATGAATTTTATCCAGCACATTATCGGCTAAACATTCTAAGCTGCTAACTCCATTTTTGGCTTAACTGACCATTTAGTATCCAATGAAAGAGAAACCTCACCTATTTCTGCCGTAACTCACCTGAAAGGGTAGGTGTATGTGCCAACGATATTGCATAACATTGCTTAACTGTATCTTTAGAATAAAAATAGAATTTTCTCTTTCATTTGATACTAAATAGTCGGTTAAGCCAAAAATGGAGTTAGCAAATTAGAATACTTAGCCGACGACATGATTCAAGAATACCGACGATGTTTTTTTTTACGATAGATCAAGATCTAGCGTAAAAAAAACATCGTCGGTTAGGTATCAAAATAAACACCTCATAGAAAAGTGCAACAAATAAATACGCGGACAAAAATAGAACAGTTAATTTTTTTGCTGATTAATATGTTTTGATTAAAACATACTGATAAAGGCAGATGCTCAATTAGTTTTTCCATAGTTAACGAAGCGTTTAAAAACAAATTATTTGTATTGATAAATTTATAAGATAGGTACTTACTACTACTAGTGAGATACTACGATGTAAGATGTGTTATTATCATTTATATTTGTATAAGATAAAAAAAATAATGTCGCCGCAACAGCTGTATCGGAGTCTCCAATGTTTCTGAATGAGAATTCTTATTTGTTTAATCTCTGACGTCAATGCTAACACTCAGTCTAGAAAAAACTGTCGATATCTACGTAACATTTGAATTCTTTCAGTTTTTGATAACTATAGTGTTTTTCTGTAAAGTTCACTTCGAATTCGAACCTCAATCAAGTGACCGCACACAATTCGAAAGTGAACTCATTTGTTTTTTTTTTACTTTAAAAACAAATGAGTTCATTTTTAACCGACTTCAAAAAAGGAGGTTCTGTATTCGACCCGTAATGTATGTATGCATGTATGTGGTATGTATGTATGTTCGTATCAGTGGCGTGCATTGCATATAGGGATATAAGCAGTGCCTACCTCGATATATCACATTTTAGTGTGTGTGCCCCACAAGAAACTCACTAAATTATTTTCATTTTGAACTTAGTTCCTGCCGGGGCCCACATGTTTTTTTTTCTGATTAGTGACCGCGTCTGCCTAGACTAGACCCGGCCTAAGTGCCTACCTATTCTAGGTAAAAACCAATGCAAGCCACTGTATCGTATGTCCGCGATTTTCTCAAAAACTAACGAAACAATTTTGACAATTCATTAATGTGATCTAGATCTACATACTTTCAGGAAGGTTTTAGTATACAGGGTGTCCGGTAATTAATGGATAACCTTGAAATGCCTTATAGCAGACCTTATGGCCGTTCAGGATAAAATACTAAACAAAATATATCCTAAGTCGTACCTAAGATATGCTTTTTTGTTTAAAAAATACTTTAAATTTTTACCTTATTTTACATTATTGTACGCTACGACCACAAATGAATGAATTCCATCGGTTTTTTGTTGTTGTATTATTATACGCTAAGTATGCCGACAGATAGGCAGTAAATAGTATGTCTAGCTACAGCAATAGAAAAAATAAAAAAAACTTTAATTAATTTTCAGTGAAAAATTTTCAAATAATAATTTTTTGACAAAGTTTGAATTTCTTGGGTATAAAAAAATGTATGAAAACATGAGTGACCAATAGTTTTAAAATAATGTCGGTTTCAAGTACATTTTATATTGGTATAATTTATTATTGTATCTAATGTAAATAGTGAATTATTGCTATTAATTTAGTAAAGGAGTAAATTTGGCTAAATAACAAAATTTACAATATTGGAACAAATTTTACAGCGTTTGCCTAGACTAGACCCGGCCTAATTCCTACATATTCTGAAAACCAATGCACGCCACTGATGGCTGCACCACGGTCAGAACATCTCTGGGTCACCAAAGCAACTATAAAAGAAAAAAACTTTGAGATACATAATATTGTCGTTATCAACATATCTCACGACCTTGACCGCTTGAATATCTCAGATTGCTTTGAAAAAAGAAAACATTTACATATTTCTAACACACAAAATTACAATAATTTTGGCATAGACCATAGAAATGTAAAAAACGACAGATGTTTTTGTGTGAGTAAGTTGTACGGTGCATGGTAAATGCACGCTGTGTTGGAAGAATTAAGGTTTATAATTGATTGTGTAGTACGTTCTGATTTATGAATTGCGTATCTATTGCTTTTACTGAACTACATGCGTAGTAGTGGCGCGGTGATGGGGCCAACCTAGCGACATCGGATTCTGATACATTTTCAACTACCGGGCATATCTCCTTCTTTCATATATCTATGGCATAGACGTTAAGTTTTCTTGCACTCATGGTTTCGGGTCTGCGCTAATTCGTTCATATTAATTGTGATAATCTAAATACATAATAATTAGTAGAGTTTGCACCTAACTCTTCTACCACACCCCGGACACTCCATACAACGCTCGCAAAATAATTACCTACTACTACTACATTAAAAAATGACGTTTGTATACGTATGAATGTGTGCGTGAGGTACTTGTGTTTGCGAGCGCTCTTGTTAAAGAGCCGGCGACGAATACGCCGAAGTGCGGGGTGAGGTGCGGTAACTGATGTTAGTGCGGGGAAGTGAGTGTCCTTTCTGTACGTAGTACTTTAAGTATTCTGTGCTACTATACTCCATTTATTATAACATTAGAAAAAAGAGGCTCGCAGAAGCAGGAGTACGAAACCTATTTATTTTTAAATTAAATTCAAACAATTTTAATAAATAATGTATTTGCTTTTTTGTAAGTAACAATGTATGGCATACAATAAAGCAAATTCTATCCATCTACTCGTCACGATGCTTGGATAGGTACATGAAATGAAACAATTTTTAGTAACAATCAGTTTATTAAAAACAACTTTATATAAACCGACAAAATAAAAAACACGAGCTGCCACAACTTATGAAGGGAATAGGTAACATTTTAGATTTGGTAGAGTTATAGTGACACGAAAAACGCTCCTGGCACAGTAAATATACAGTAAGTTATCTAAGGCCGCCCGCCGAGTTATTAGCCTACTCTTGCGTTGATCCCCAGGGTTGTCACTTTTACTTTTAGTTAATATTTTCGAACAAGCAGCACTTGATCTAAATTTATGAAATAAAAAGCATATTATGATTGAATATTTTACCAATTTATAAATTTAGTCAAAATAAAAAGCCTTTATTCACATAACATTTATTATACTAAGTTACAAATTTGATACCGAGAAAATTTTTCTCCACGTCCGGAACGCTTTATTATTATTTGTTAATGTAAAGTAAATTCTCATTCTTATGTAAAGTTTTTGTAAAAAGCTTTTGGGAAAGCATGGACAAGGCATATTAAATTCTATATCATTCAGTTGATCGTAAATTGACCGGCCAATTTTAATGTTGATGTGGTCCTTTTCGAACGCTTTGCGGAACACCTGCTCCATCCTTTCTACATTATCGACAAAATCATCAGGTGGGATCATGAGTAAAGGCGAATGCCCATTTGAGGCCCACAGTGGACATTAAACTAGAGAAAAAATACTTTATGCATTAATTTTGCCATAAAATAATATGTATATACTTTCTTGCAAATAAGCGCCACTACAATCTACAACAATTCGTAAAAAAAAGTAACTCCATTGAAAAACAAGAACTTTTTTTATTTTGACGCTGGCAAAATATTGCCAGCATCAAAATATATTTTAAATATTATCAATAATCAATCGATTCGAATCGATTTATAAACAAATACAATAACCTCAACGACATACCCACATTATCCACGGGACATTACTGGTATTGTTATCAAAAACCAACTACAAGAAAACATAAATGAAAATAAAAACTAACGTGTACTCGTAGAAAAACAATAAGAAAAATAAATCAATTATCGGTTATTTAAAAAAGTAATCGATATATCGATTTAATGTTATTTTTTCGTGATAGTGACAACACTGGATTGAATCTGCTTGTGTCTATGGTCATGAATAAAAATTATTGAAAAAGAAATCTGACACTTCGCTTGTTGCTTACGCTCAATGTGGATTTGTTTTGATTTTTCTTCGATTTCTTTTACTGCGACCTGGCTTTGTTATATAGACTTGATTCCGATTTTTACCAACGACTTTGGCTTTGTTTTATGGATTTTGTTCTCACCTTCAACGACAACTTTGGCTCTGGTATCAAGGATCACGGCTGCATTCGATTTTGGATACCGATCAATTTACGTTTTATACAATGACTGAAGAACATTGTGTGAATTGTAATTAAGCATTGAAAAAAGAAAAGTTCTTGAATTATTTCACAGTCCCACACTTTTTCATATAGAAAATTAACCTCAAAACATTTTTTTTTTAAATATTTCTAAAATATTGGCGTCCATTTGAATATATTTTTTAGATATCCAATACTACAAAGATTTTAAAACACTCAATTTTTAGAGTAATATTTGATGTCCATCTTGGGCCTAGGTCACTATGGAGAGTAGGCATTCCCCTTTCGATCTTTGCCGTAATTCCTGTAATGGGTGTATCTAGGTTCTACACTTAAATTACACGCTCGTTGATTAACGTCGACGTAATTATTTAAAAAATCGCAGTTCTTATGGTAATCAACACATTTGTTTAACAAAGCGCCACAAACATAAAAAAATGCATTTTTTTCCGGTAGCTCATGTTGTATTGGTACATAGTCAGAACGTAAGATTTCCGACAAAATATTTTCATTTTCTTGTGTTTGATTGCTACTGGTAACTAATTTTAGCTCTAAACATAGTATTCAGAAAGTAAATTTGGGAATACATTTATATGGAAAAATGCGACTCGGCTACGCTCTTAATAAAGCAAATAAACTGTGAAATAAACAATACAATACCACATTTTCTAATAATATTTAAGTATAAGTAGCTAGGTACTTACATTTCTGGTTGAGTAGGAACTATGTAGAATGATAAGTCCGGGTTTGCGAAATCATTATTGAGGCACCCGAAAACACTACAATATTTTTTTCCCCTTTTTGAAGTCATGATACTCGTAATTTAAGTGGCCGCCGCCGGCGAGAGTTGACGAACGCAAGCGGTCATGTAGCGTACGCGCGTGCTCACAGTCGCGCTGCACAGCCCGCACTGCCGCCACCTTATTCCCTCATATATTATGCTAGCGTGTGCGTGAAATCGCGTGCCGACATGGCGCGCGGCGCGCACGCACACATTCAAACCGAGAGCGGCACGTTTGTATGAAGATGTTCTACTGTATATTATACTGTGCTCCTGGTACCTACTGTCCGCCCTTTTCGGCTTCTTTTAGATTTTAAAGATTGACACGACAATATTTTACGTAAAAACTAAATAATATTAAATGAAAGCCTTGTAATTTCAAAAGGTAGATAAGTAGGTTAAATAAGTACAATTAAGTGTGACTGCTGTTATTTAAATTGATTATATTTAACTCCACATCAATCTTGACTGTAATAATGTTTGTTGTACTTTTATTACAAAGTGTGCCCCTAAAAGAGCCTTTTTAGGGTTCCGTAGCCAAATGGCAAAAAACGGAACCCTTATGGATTCGTCATGTCTGTCTGTCTGTCCGTCCGTCCGTATGTCACAGCCACTTTTTTCCGAAACTATAAGAACTATACTGTTGAAACTTGGTAAGTAGATGTATTCTGTGAACCGCAGTAAGATTTTCACACAAAAATAGAAAAAAAAAACAATAAATTTTGGGGTTCCCCATACTGGAACTGAAACTCCAAAAATTTTTTTTCATCAAACCTGTAGGTACGTGTGGGGGTATCTATGGATAGGTCTTCAAAAATGATATTGAGGTTTCTAATATAATTTTTTTCTGAACTGAATAGTTTGCGCGAGAGACACTTCCAAAGTGGTAAAATGTGTGTCCCCCCCTTCTAACTTCTAATATAAGAGAATGATAAAATTAAAAAAATATATATAATGTACATTACCATGTAAACTTCCACCGAAAATTGGTTTGAACGAGATCTAGTAAGTAGTTTTTTTTAATACGTCATAAATCGAAAACCGCAATTTACCTTTCACAAAGTTACAACGAACTACAAGAACTTTTATATTATGTTACTTGCTGCTACGGAACCCTTCATGGGCGAGTCCGACTCGCACTTGGCCGGTTTTTAACTTCTGTCTAATGCTATAGTAAATGGAGTAATAGGTGTCCTGCACTCTCAATTTTATTCCGTGGTGCACCCAAACGAACTTACATATCGACGGCGAAGTGTCAATATCTATAACTAACATTTTAGCGATTTTCACTTCATTGCATATTCGAAGGTAAAATATGAAATAGCTCATATTTGCAAAGACATAACGTCTTGAATCGACGACGACGTTTCCTACTATTTGTTTAATACCTATAAGTAACTTTTTTATTAAAATATTAAAAACTATAGAAATGAAACGTTTTTTTCGCCTCCTGTAAAATCATGATGTAGTTTTTATTAGGATATTGATACGACACCGTCGATATATTCTCCGAATTTATATGCAGCTGAAAATCAGTGATAGACACTTGTCAAATGACATTATGAACAATCAAAATCAATCAACTCGGTCTGGACATAGACCTCTCGCGAGCCGCGCAACAAAACCCTGTCCTCCGCCTTCCGCATTCATTCTGCCCTAGCCACCATTTAACATCGTCGTAAGTGGGGCCTTATTCTCTATGCTGGCGTGCATTGCATATAGGCATATAAGCAGTGCCTACCTCGATATATCAACATAAGCCTGTCAATTACATTTTAGTGTGCGTGCCCCATGAAACTCACTAAATTATCATAACTAACAAAAAACAAAATCTTCATACAAACACGCGCAGCAGTAGGCAGTTGCCGGACGGCCTACTCGGCTCCCGTGCTATTCGCACTTTGTCATCGGTCTTTACTCGTTCAAGTTAATACGACAAAATTGAAAATACGTACGTTTCACGCGTATACCATGACGTTCAACCTTCGCAATTTATCACCCTTAAGTAGGCATGCCTACTCAAATAACCACACTTTTGACCTCACTTTTTTTCTGTTTAGTGACCGCGTTTGCCTAAACTAGACCCGGCCTAGTGCCTACCTATTCTGAAAACCAATGCACGCCACTGCCTCCACCTTCCGCATTGACTCTTCCCCAGCCACCGTGTAACGTCATCGTAACATCGCCCTATTCTCTATGAGTTCTATGGCACAATGAACAAAACCTCGCGAAATAAACGCGAAATGGCGTGATTGACTAAGGAACTAGCAGCGCCCCGCGGTTTCACCCGCATAAGTTTCGATCCCGTGGGAATATCGGGATAAAAACTATCCTGTGTCCTTTCCCGGGACTCAAACTATCTCTATGCCAAATTTAATCTAAATCGGTTCAGCGGTGTAAGCGTGAAGAGGTAACAGACAGACAGACACACTTTCGCATTTATAATATTAAGTATGGATAGCCATCTGCATCCTACTAATCCTACTTCTTACTAATCACACTGTCACACTAATATTATAAAGGCGAAAGTTTGTGAGTGTGTGTGTGTGTGTTTATATGTTTGTTACCTCTTCACGCCTAAACCACTGAACCGATTTAGATGAAATTTGATATAGAGATAGTTTGAGTCCCGGAAAAGGACATAGGATAGTTTTTATCCCGATATTCCCACGGGATCAAAACTTATGCGGGTGAAACCGCGGGGCGCAGCTAGTAATATAAATGCGAAAGTTTGTGAGGATGTTTGTTACTCTTTCACGAAAAAACTACTGAACGGATTTTGATGAAACTTTACAGTAACATAGCTTATACATCAGAATAAGACATAGGATACTTTTTATCCCGATATTTTCAAGGGATCGACACTTATGCGGGTGAAACCGCGGGGCGCTGCTAGTTCATACATAAAACTCAATTCGAGATACTTAGCAAGTGAAACCTTGTAGCGGTATCTACAACGCCACATGCGAACAACGCGTCATACTGACGTCACGCAAATCCTGCATCGCGCAAGCAGAGTTTACCACGCAACTAGCATATATACAACAGCCCGACATGACTCATTGGGCAGTTGCCCGCCAGACACAACACCCGTCTGGTCGGAGGATCCTCCCTTTTCTATAGAGTATGAGTGAACTTTACACCCTGTTCCTCATACCTCTATACTGGTGACCCCGAACATAAACGTCAGCGCAGCCTTCGTGCACCTACTTCAGCGTGACGTCATCATCATTACTCCCGCAAGCTTTAGCGGCGAGTCACCCAGCCAGCCAGCATCCACGGCTTCAACAGGTATCCTGACCACTAGCATGCAGCGACCGCGCATGCCTGGTCATCACCCTCAGCCTCATCAGCAACCTCGGCACAGCACACTGCACTTTCGGCCGGTCTACAAGCAGAGCCCTCAATAAGCCTCTCCTGGTCGACGCCAGCAGTCAGCCTCAACCCGGCGCTGTACTACATCCGACGCACTGGAGCATAACGCAGCGCCACCCCGACTCACTGGGGACATCTTCGCAGACAGTTCCGACTCACCGTGAACTATGCGACAACCGGTTCCGACTCACTGGAACCTCAGCTGGCCTGGCAAGCATCGCAAGATACAAGACTCAGCCCACTATCGACCTCCGGTCTCCGGGGGGGAGTGATGTAGCGGTATCTACAACGCCACATGCGAACAACGCGTCATACTGACGTCACGCAAATCCTGCATCGCGCAAGCAGAGTTTACCACGCAACGAGCATATATACAACAGCCCGACATGACTCATTGGGCAGTTGCCCGCCAGACACAACACCCGTCTGGTTGGAGGATCCTCCCTTTTCTATGGAGGTTGAGTGAACTTTACATTTACACCTCCTCATACCTCTATAACCTTATTAATCCTTTCGTATGACCAACGTGGCTTCAATTTGTATATTCATTCATAAAAATAAAAACATGTTTAATTTCTTCACTCATTTAAGTAGGAGGTCACAAAAGGGCATACTAATATGTGCACCTCGCTTGCCTTCGCCTTTTACAATAACCATAAGCATTGACATGGTTTATTTATAGCTTTACTAGCTGCCCCGCGGTTTCACCCGCGTAAATGTCGATCCCGTAGGAATATCGGGATAAAAAGTAGCCTATATGTTAATCCAGGGTGTCAGCTACCTCCATACAAATTTGTATCAAAATTGGTCCAGCCGCTTGAGCGTGAAGAAGTAACAAACATATAAACACACACCCTCACAAACTTTCGCCTTTATAATATTAGTGTGATTTTTAAAACTTGCGATTTCTCAGCTATTCAGTAAAAAATAATTTCTTACTGAATTGCTGTCTTCTATTTAAAGTTATGAAACATATTTTAGAATAGAATATTCTTTATTACATAATCACACCATAAATATTACAGAAAATAAATCTGAAAGCACCGGGGTAGGTAAATTGCGACCTTTACGTATACAGGGTGAAATTGAAAACATACGACAAATCGAAATGTGAGATTGTACTCATCATTATGAACAACTTTTACTATGGGACCAAACCTGAAATCGCGATAAAAAATCAGCATTTCCCTACATTTTGACGAACATAAATTTAGGGAACAGCTGATTTGTTTTTTCTGTAATATTTATGGTGTTAATTTACTTCCACTGCAAGTTTTTACAAAATAAATACTCTCTATTAGCCGATTTCTATAATTTATGGACGGTTTTTGGTTAAAAATAAGACTTGTATCTTTAACAATAATGAAGCAAAGATCTCATTAGCTTTGCATAGTATCTATCTTTCATATTAGTAGTTAGTTCATATGTCCCACATGAAAGTAGCTATCAGAGGTAAAATTAGCTTACGAATCCATTTATAACTTTGACAATAAAAAATGCTAAAATGGTATAAGTTAAACGATTCGTTTTTGTTTATAGGAACCGTGCATAAGTCAAAAATCTCTCATAGGCCAATTCCCGTAATTTAAAAAAAAAGTAATTAAAAAACACGACTGCAACCTTATACTAAAACTAACTGAAAAGCTAAAAACAAGCCCATTTTAAATTAAATAAAAGTTGGAAGCAGGCGGGACCCATTTGAGTTTGAAACTATAATAATGGTATGGAAGGCATAATATGGCGCCAAAAATACGCCATTTTGTTTTTTTTTTTTATTTTGATATACCCAGTGTCACTCTCACAGTCAATACGAATCTAATGACACCTCTCAAGCTAAAATCCATCGAGCCGTTCAAGCCACAGAGCGTGCCAAACAATTATACCAACATACACACATACATACTCTCGGAAACATAACCCTCCTTCTGGCGCAGTCGGGTAAAAACGCTTAAACATCTAGTCGCAATCTCATCTCAACGACAATCAATGTCAAAAACTTGTCAAAAATGTATGGAAGCATTGGTGACAGATTGAGACTGAGGTCAGACTGTGAACGTTCTTAAAGTTACGAGAACTGCCCCTCTGTTAAACAACATAAAATTATATCAAACGCAATACGTATTCCAATTTTAAATTACTCGTAGATCGTCCATATTGTTTTAATTTAATCAGGCTCATCAATAAGCCCTTGGATGTATTATATGAATGTCAGTGCCGTGCGTCCACTTGATAGGCTTTGCTGAGAGGCGGAGAGTCGGAGAGTCCGGGAAAAATCAACCCTCGTGTGCGAATTTATGTAGATAGTTATTTAGGAGTGATATACTTAGTAGAGTTACTTTGGTGCACGTTGGGTACATTTACGTCAAACTCATAAGGACGCTTCGAAATGTTGCCACTACATAAAGTGTAAAACGTTTATTGAGGATGATATTCTCATAGCATGTACTGTACCTATGTATATTTCCTGTTTAGTAGGTATATTCTATCACTTTTAAATTCAGTTATTTTTCTTTAAGTACACTGTATTTTAATAATTGTTTGCTGCACCGGACGACGTCATTACGTCAGCGCCGGCTGTCGCTGAAAACCAACGCTGGGGCTCTGTCCTGCATAGGGTCGCAGCATAATGCTGAGCGATAGCCGTTTTGCGTGGATGTGACGCATGTTTCCCCCTACCTTTTTATTTTATTTTTTGTGTTTATGTTCTTTTTTGCGTCATTTTTCAAATAAACGTATTTTCTTTCTTTCTTTAGTATATTTTAGATTTTGGCCTTAATATGTTGCCCAGACAGGCGCTTTACTTTGTGTAAATTATTTCATCACCAGCGCTTTCAAAACGGTGAAGGAAAACATCGTGAGGAAACCGGTATGTCCTAGAACCAAAAATTCGAAGACGTGACATCTGCCAACCCGCACTGGGCCCACGTGGTGGATTACGGCCCACTCCCTCTCACTGAGGCCTGTGTCCCAGCAGTGGGAACATTATAGGCTGATTATGATGATGTTGTTTGTGTGGGAAGAGGTGTTAATTAAGTATGATCAGCTTATTAACATGATCAGCCTATAATGTTCCCACTGCAGGGAAACAGGCGTCTTCTCGGTGAACGGGAGTAGGCCGTAATCCACCACGCGGGAACAGTGCGAGTTGGTATATATATCACATGTTTTCGAATTTTTGGTTCTAGATGCGAAGTATGGTCAAGGAGCGAGAATGTTAAGCAATTTTTAAATGTAACACATTCTAGCGCTCGTCAACTTTTCGAAAAGTCAAGGTCATGCAAAATTTTACAATGAAAAATAATTAGAAGCCTCATAGAAGTATAAATATATATACATACATAAACTGAGCGGCTCGTGGCTAAATAATAACAGCCTCACAGGCCGATCGATCAGGTTAAGCTACGCTTGTACGGTTGGTCTGTGGATGGGTGACCATCTTTAACCATCCGTGTCTCGGAAAGCACGTTAAGCCGTTGGTCCCGGCTATCATTCGTGGATCTTTGACAGTCGTTACGGGTAGTCAGAAGCCCGAAAGTCTGACAACCAGTCTGACCAAGGAGTATCGTATTACCCAGTAACTGGGTTGTGGAGTTCAGATAGGCAGTCACTCCATGTAAAATACTGGTATTCAGCTGCATCCGGTTAGACTGGAAGTCGACAGTTGGGAACAGGGTAGGCAGATGAGTATTAAGTTCGGCACTACCAAAATGACACACCAAAAAACATTTCTTAGCGTTTAATTAGTAAATCGGTCAGCTAAACGGAACAGGGTCGCCTTATTGTTAGAGTCGTTACAAAACGTTCAGTTGTCATTTGAATTAAATTGCCAAACCAGTCGACTATTGTCTGGTAATAATGACATTTTATATGCTTACATGCCGCTAGCATTTTAAATTGACGAAAATGAAAGTGGGTGGGTGTGGCCAATTCTCGCAGTCCACTGTTGGACATAGGCCTCTCCCAGACTGCGCCAAAGCACCCTGTCCTCCGCCTTCCGCATCCAGTCTACCCCAGCCACCTTCTTTAGGTCGTCCGTCCATCTAGCTGGGGGGCGTCCCACACTACGCACACACACACACTACTTCGGTTTTAAATGACAATCCTAAACTATTGCAATCAATAAACTATTGCTCTCAAAATAAATATGATATTAATTTACCGGTTATTAACAATATGATGTATTATAAAAGTACCTATGTTACTGCTATTCGTGTATACAATCAGTTAAGTACCACCAGCAATTAAGCAATTAAATGGAAATATGTTTAAAAATAAATTGAAAAAAATGTTAATTGATAGGTAATGTATTTTATAATCTGCATGAGTTTTTTAATCAAAAATAATATTTGTAAGTAATTTGTATCATTGTTTGTAATTTATTTTTTCTAATTATTTTCTTAAAATACTATTGCATATCCGACTTGGGTACACTGTTGAAACAAAAAATGTAATGTATATGAACTGAATGTACACAGTCATGCAATAAATATATCTTTATCTTTGCTTCATCATTTCAGCCGAAAGACGTCCACTGCTGGACATAGGCCTCCCCCAAGCACCTCCACTTCGACCGGTTTTGTGCTTCTCGCATCCAACGAGTTCCTCAGGTCAGCTAGTTTTCGTTTGCTCAAGATAGTAAACTAACAGTAAACTAGCTGACCCGGCGAACTTCGGATTGTACCGCCTCAGAATTAAATAATGTGACAAAGTTCATTAGACACGTGGCGCCATCTATTATCATAATAACGGTATTATTGTTTTCCTCGGGAACAGCACTTTTTTTCAGGATTAAAGGTACCCTATGTCCGTTTCTTTACACCTGACAACGTATATGCAAAATTTCAGGATGATCGGTTCAGTGGTTTAGGCGTGAAAAGGTAACAAACAAACTTACTTTCGCATTTATAATATTAAGTTAGGATTAGGATAGCGAAATGAACGTGGCTGAACTGTCAAAATGAAAGACATGACTATCGATTGCTTCTATCATGTGTGTTACGAAATTACCCCACTGAATAGTCCTCTATCAACTTGTGCCATAACACCCTCTATCTAGGGTACTGGCGTTTGATACACTATCAGTGGCAATGGGTTTCATTTAGACAGTTCAACAACATTCATTGCGTTATTTATGTTGTTGAGCAGACACATTTTTCGAACATATTATGGAACAATGGATTAGAAATATGCTTCAAAATTATTCATATTGAGAGTATTAGAGTGAGGCCACACGATGCGTTAACGGTGCGTTGCGGCGCCGGACCGGTGCCACAACGTCATCCTACATACAAATCACTATTCCATGTCGCACGATGCGTTGGGCCGCCGTGCGGCGTCGCACCGTAGGCGCGCCGCGCTTGTGACCTGCGATACGAGGCGGGAAGGGATGATGTAAACAGCGTTCTACTGCTGTGCCGCACCGCCCCCCGTGTGGCACCCTATAGCTCGAATTAATTGCGGTGCGGTGCCGCACCGCACCGTTAACGCATCGTGTGGCCTCGCTCTTAGTGTGTTATGCAATTAGGACCCTCCGCCTTCCGCATACACTTTGTCCCAGTCGCGTTTTTTGAGACCGTTAGGTCATCTAGCAGTTACCACCACGTGTCTATGGACCGTTACTAACTGAACCTAGTAAGAACAGTTGTGGTAACAGGCACGACTTACGAGTTGATGGTCGTGGGGTCCGAGTACTCATGGTCTTTTTAAGGAAATTTCAAAACGGCTGGTTGACACTTCCCGTGACGCAAGGGCTGGCTTTTACCTTGGCCAAAGGCTAAGCATTGCCATACAACGTGGTAATGCCGCCAGTCTCTTGGGCACATTACCAGTCGACAGCGATGCGGATGGATTTTTCGACGCTATACTTATTTTAGTTTGTGTATAGTTTTAGTTTAGTTAAGTTAGGCTTTAATTTTGTAATTTTAATTAATTAAATAATTAGGTACTTATTAGTTATTATTTGCTTACTTGGTGTTGTATGTATGTTATATTGAAATAAAAATCCAGCAATCACTTTACTGTGTGTAAATTATTTCATCAAACGGTGAAGAAAAACGTAGTGATCTTGATCTGAGGTTCTAAAACCAAAAATTCGAAGATTTTTTTTTTCATTACATTTGGACTTTTTTTTATATTTAGTTTTGAATAATAAATATATCCTTAATTAACAAAAATAACAAAATTAAAACCTAACTTAACTAAAACTATAAACAAACTAAAACATAGCGTCGAAATGTTGATGATGTTTATACAAATAAATAAATATTACCCATTGATATATAATTTTATATATCAATGATATTACCTTAAAAAAAAAAGAAAAATTCATCCGCATCGCTGTCGACTGGTAATGTACCCTTTTTAACCGACGAAAAAACGGAGGAGGTTATCAATTCGACGCGTATATACATATATTTTTTTTTTCTTTCTTCTTTTTTTTTCGCGGTGGAAGTCCTCATGGACTTCCTCTATCGTGGGTGTGACAGAGGGGCATGCCGGACTCTTACCGGCTAAAACCACCGCGGTGTTTCACCTCTACCTATGGCCGGGGGTGTGGGATTCGCATAAGCATTCACCGCTCCCCCGACACTGGTAATATACCCAAGAGACTGGCGGCATTACCACGTTGTATGGCAATGCTTAGCCTTTGGCCAAGGTAAAAGCCAGCTCTTGGATCACGGGAAGTGTCAACCAGCCGTTTAGACATACCAGACATTAATGTAACATTACGTGGTGGACTATGGTCCCCTACCTCTCACAGAGAGGAGGCCTGTGTCCCAGCAGTGGGAGCATTATACTGTGATCTTCTTCTTCTTAGCGTGTCGATAGCAATCTAAATGTACTCGGCCCAGAATTTGGCCACTTGTTTGGCGCCATCACCAGCGTCTACCAGTTCCTGTAACATGCAGCTGACAGGACACGCAGGGCACGATATTAAGTGTCCCATCGTTTGTGGAACAGCACCACATTTACACTCCAAGGCGGAGTCGTCTATGAATCTCCACCTGAACTGGTTTTCCTTGCTTCGGCCAACCTGGGTCCGGAGTCATTTCATTTGATGATGTAGACATTAGAGCCAATTATAATAATGTTACATCAACACACAATAAACCTGTCAATAGGTAATATGCTTTACCTGCGCGATTGATAGCCACTTGATAGTGCAGTGTAACCACAAACCACATGTTACTTTGCGTCATAGATTAGCTGATTGCAATGTCTATCATAATGGTAAACGAGAAACGTTCTAACTAGTACAGGTTGTTACGGAAAGGGTATATCAATACAAACGGGTTGACGAGTGTATCTGGTCTAGAATCTCTGTACAAAATTTCAGCTCAAAAGCAGTAACTATGAAATTGCTTAATATATTTTATTTCGTTAGTTTATTAAATTGAAATCATAACAAACGTGTCACCGCACTACGAGGGTCATTATCCATTATCTGTAGTGTGTCTGTGCGCCTGGTACACGCACATCACGCCGCCGCGCGCCAGTGCAGCGCCGTGATGTCGAAATAAAAAAATATTAAGCACTTTCAAAGTTAATGCTTTTGAACTGAAATTTTGTACAGAGATTCTAGACCAAACACACTCTTCAACCCGTTTGTATTGATATACCCTTTCCGTAACACCCTGTATAGTAATCATGACTAGCGAAAATAACCGACTTTTCATAAAATGTGTGATGTGGACATGGATCATCATCATCTGCCTAGCCTTTTCCCAACTATGTTGGGATCGGCTTCCAGTCTAACCGGATGCAGCTGAGTACCAGTATTTTACATGGAGCGACTGCCTATCTGACCTCCACAACCCATTTAGTGGGTAAGACTGGTTGTCAGACTTTCGGGCTGGATGATGATGTGGACTTGGATATGGAACTTTAATATAACTGGCGACGTATTGGTGAATGCCTAATTTCTTGTGGATCATATCAAGGTTCTTTTATATCTCATCATGTCCAGGTGGGAGGTACCTATAGCCTGAGTATGCTGTGCTAGCCGATGACGGCATAAGATCTCAATGTGAAAGGGCGTCCTTAATACCATTCCGCTAAATTCTAATCACGAAATTGAATTGTTTAAGTAAAGCAGCGTACACATTAGCACCGACGCACGCATTCCCCAAGGATGAAATGACATAATAATGAATATTCATTCTGTTTAAATAATGCATGTGCGTTTGTATTTTGACCTTACCGTGTTTTAGTAAAAAATAGGACAGACGGTCGCGCGTCGCTGACGTAAAAAGTAAAATTAAGTAGGTTTTAGTATTGTAAGGGGTGGACCCAGTAACTGTGTTGTGGAGGTCTGATGGGCAGTAATAATCAGCCTACAATGCTCAAAATAAAATTTAAGTCCGTCCGCCGAAGCGCCATTTTCTAATTTTAGAGTTTGAATTTGAGATGGACGATGAAGTAGCTGTAGAACTATTTGTATGAGGGGTTGCGCACCAGCGGGGTAATTGCGTAACACATTATCAATCGGAATCGCTTTCATTTTGACAGTTCAACAACATTCATTGCGTTATTTACGTGTTGAGCAGACAAATTTTTCGAACTTATGAAGCAATGGATTAGCAATTTGAAAATTATTCACATTCCGATTAATAGTGTGTTACCTACTATTTATTCTGTGGTGTTACGCAATTAGGGTGCTGATCCAAATTCCGTCTGTCCGAATTCAGAACGTCATCTCGAATTCGAATCGCACTCCGATCTCGATTTCGGATGCAGTACAAAAGCTCTTAAGGTAAAATATAAATTAGGACCAGTAACTAAGTTTGTTTTGACATAAAATAACATCACGCCTGTAATCCCAGAAGGGTTAGGTAGAGTTGTACCTGTAGAACAAATGTAAGGGGTAATTAACATTGCTATGAACGTGTACTTAATCTAGACTTTATTTATTAACGCACTAGCTGACCTGGCGAACTTTGTACCGCCTCAGAAATAAATAATGTGACAAAGTTTAATAGACACATGGCGCCATCTATTATTATAATAACGTTATTGTTATTTTCCTCGGGAACAGCACTTTTTTTCGGGATGAAAGGTACCCTATGTCCGTTTCTGTACACCTGACAACGTATTATATGTCAAGATAATCGGTTCAGTGGTTTAGGCGTGAAAAGGTAACAAACAAACTTACTTTCGCATTTATAATATTAGCACAGTTAAAGTACTACGTAATATTAGTTAGGATGTTTAAAAATTTTCACTATTCCACACCAGCGTCATCTTTTTTTTATCTTGATTGATGCATTCACAACGTTGTACATAATTATGATGACGCTGACGTAGTTTTGTGCCTAGAGGTAGTGTAATAAAAATAATCTGTGTGGATGAGTCAGGTAATTTTCCAAAGGTTTCTCAAGTGAAAACTATGATGACGAATTTCCTTTTATTTTGATTATCCGCTTTAGATTTGATTTCTATTTTGATTTACTTTACAAATATCTAGGTCACCAAATTCCTCGCACTTTTTTTTTTAAACGCAACAGAAGTTTGGCAAGCCTAGCAAAAAATCGTCTTACTGTGAGACTGATGCTATCAGATCCAAAGCTCTTTTCTAAGAATACGACAGCTTCTCATGTTTCTACTATATTCAGTATGCTTAGACAGCGGTTTTATTTTACACAGAATCAATTAAAACGTGTGTAATACTAAACGATGTCAATGTAATGACAGGTCAGCCATTTTGTTGTAAAAATCGATTACGTAGTCAAAGGTCCAAAGTTTAATTTGTAGAGGCAAAGGTATTGTTTACTTACTGCTGTTAAGAAAAGCAGATTCTGATGCAACATTAACATTACATATTTGTTTCTTTTTTTCAAAATCTTATGAGATTCAAACTTGAGTTGACATTGCAATGATTGTTAATTCAAAATCGAGATTTTGACTCGAGTTCCAGAATAAGGCTATTCATTGAGGTTTTCAATCTACAGAAAAAAAAATGTTTTAAGCTAAATGATGAACTGAAATGTGTTTTCTTTTGTTCCAGGTTAAAAATGGAGTTAAAATCGCCAAAAGCGAAGAAAAAGTCAAGCATAGCAAAACTAATATCGTGGGGCAGAATGTTCAAAACCCCTTTGCTCATTCTTTTTTTATTGGGCACCACAAACTGTGAGCGCGAAAGTGAAGTTACTGAATTGGATTCTAATTTCAAAATTCAAAGTTATGACGGCAGCCATCTTAGGCATAGACATTATAATGGGACAGACAAAAACAAAATGAGTGACATTAAATATTTGAGAAGGCATTTGAACAAACAAATAGTGAATTTTGTTATGACTGATTTTCTTATTGATGGCGAAGTGGAGAACAGAGTGCATTTTAATGGTGTTACTGCTAAGGAGACTTATGTTGGAGCTGATGGGTGAGTCCTCTATTATTTTGTTTATAGTTAAGTACATGTCTGATAAGGAGTATTTAGTCTGTTACGTTCTGAAATTGTACCTAATGTTATTGTTTATGCTTTTTGACTACGTACTGGGCTGATAAAACCTTGAAAATTGCAGGAACTTAGTTGTAATGTTTGCAAAATTGTCCGGAAAATGTGACGTTACTTGAACCCTTTATTTCTTCGTAATACACTTGCATTCTCAATCGCTTCAATGTTTTCGAAAATTCGACTTGCAAATGTCTTTGGCAAGTAGGCTGCCAGTGATATCGTGAGTTATCTTCTTTATTTAAGTAACTACATACAAATTATATTTTTAAATATTAGAATATAAAAACATTTAAAAATATAAAAAATAGTAGCCCACCGGTATCGGGAACAGGGTCCAAACTACAGGCGCGGCGGCGGTCAGGGCTCCAGAGAGAGGAACCTCCTGACACTGCGAGCCGTGTCCAGAAGTACTGCCTTCTGAATCAAGCCCTTGATCCAGCTGCCCAACGAGAGCCTCCTCAGGTGTTGGTCGAGGCTCTTGGCTATCAATCCATTGGCTGTAACGACTATCAGCACAATGATTGCTGAGTCAACATCCCACATGTCGACAACCTCGCGAGCCAAGTCAAGATACTTGATTTGATTATCTTTCTCGGCTTTATGTTTTTTCTCGTGAGTTTATTATTAACACCCGAGCTATTACTGCAAAAAAACTCACCGTGAAAACTTTAGAAAAGTGAGCTTGAAGTCAGTTGTCAATTAAGTCATTCGCTACCATCTTCATGCGTAGCGTGAAAACTTCTATTTCTATAAGAATAGACACATCGAAAAGTGACGTTTCTTTTCTTCATTTTTGACATCCCGCCATAGAAATCCTTCTACAATATGTATTTTGTTATTTCGTCTTTCGTTTCTTCGGTGGTCATGCAACGCGTGCAGTTGAAATGACAGCTCGCTTCACCAAAGTTTTCACGTTCAGTTTTTTTGACAGAATAGCACTACAGCTGATATTTAAACTCGCAATCCAAAGCAGATCCTAATTAATTCTATGAACTACATATAATATAATTAATATATAATATTATATACAGGGTTATTGGAAAAACACCAACAACCTCTTAAGAGGTCATTGTACTCATCATTATGAACAACTTTTACTCGGGGATCAAATCTGAAATCGCGAAACAAAAATCAGCTGTTCCCTACATTTTGACGGGTTAGACGAACATAAATGACAGCTCGCTTCACCAAACCTTTCACGTTCAGATTTTTGAAGTGAAACTTCTTTACGCACGCTTGACTTGGGGAGTAAGCTGGCGAACGCGTGACGTAAGCATTACGAAAAGTGTGATCGGGCGAGGCAAACGGGAGTTGAGTGGGGGATATAAGCAAGAGAAAGCAGTGCGTGCGCACATTTTCTTTCTCTCTTCCTCTCATAGCCAAATACGTTTGAAGTTTCACTTCAGTCGTGTGGTCATAAGCACACTCGGTTTTTTTTTACAGAATAGCACTACAGCTGATATTAAACTCGCAATCCAAAGCAGATCCAAATTAATTCAATGAACTAATTTTAATAATTATCATCTAATATGAAGAGATAAGATTAAAATACAAAGAACAGATGTCTTAAAGGAAGCTGTTGTGTCTACATGCCAATTTGTATGATTCCATACAAGACACCAACTTGTCGATTATGTAGAAGTCCCGTTATCCTGACTTTTGACCTTAAAACAGCGATCTTGTATGACTTATGGGCACTATTTGCTTTGAAATTATTGAGTTGAACTTGAATTTAATAATTATTTTATTTGCTGGTCTTATCTTGTGTCGGCACAAGTTTCGATGTGTTATTCTGAAAGGATCACTTCGAACCACATTCAAGTAACCGCGGTGTTATTCTGTGAAAATTCTCGTGAAAAAATTCTCGTTTCCCCCTACCTTTTTTTTTTATGTTCTTTTTTGCGTCATTTTCACCGCAAATAAACGTCTTTTCTTTCTAAAAGCGAGATGAAGTGAGCTGTCAAGTCAACTCATTTGTCCGTGGATTCGCAACGAGATACCGTTTGAATTATCCAAATGTATGAATGGTTTTTAGAATTTCTACCTGGAGTGCTATAGGTACTATAGAAATGTAAAAAACTTCTTTCTCTAATCTATGATAGGTACCCAGGGCGCGTTGGACATTTTTGAGATGGGAAAAAACCATTGAATCCGCGCCACTGTCACCGTAACCGACACCGCTTCGGATGTGCTCAGCTGTCCTCGGGATGTACTCGGTTTTAATGTATATCCGATATGTCAGTGAGTGATGGCAAAGTATTCTGTTAGTGTTTTGTTTTCACTTCTGTCTGCACTCCCGGTGCCACTGTTTTTTTTTTTTCGCGTTGTTAAAATGAAAGCAATTTTCGTTACTCAATTAGTGTGCAATTTTAATTGAAAAACGCTACTGGCCCCAACATTGTAGAAGAGGCTAGGTCAAATGTTTGTTATTGTTTTTATTAATTATAGTAATAATATTATGGATGCCGTCTCAATTGATAGCTCGGAGCAGATAACTTATCTCACTCTTACTTAATTGCGATGCGGATATGTCACAATGCGTTTCAGTTTATTTTAATCAATTTGTTAATTATTTACTCTATGGAATTGAAACGTGGACAGTTCGAGTAAGAAAGACAGAGGATAGATGCATTCGAAATGTGGTGCTGGAGGCGGATGCTCCGAATACCATGGACAGCCAAACGCACAAATATGTCTATCCTTTCCCAACTCGATGTCAAGACCCGATTGTCTACAATATGCCTACATCGTATTCTATCCTATTTCGGCCACATAATGCGAAGGGGAGATAGCAGCCTTGACAAGCTGATTATTGTTGGCAATACCGAAGGAAAGAGAGCGAGAGGCCGGTCGCCAACACGATGGTCCGACCAAGTAAAAGAAGCTACGTTCTCAAGCAATTTTCAGCAGGTGGTGATGGCAACTTTGGACCGGAGTAGATGGAGGCAGATTGTCCGTTTGAAAGGATCCAGTGACCACGATCCTCAGTAATGAGGGACCGATTGAAGAAGAAGTTAATTATTTATCTCATACATTACGTGGATGCGATAATGTAGCCCGCGAAATTAAAATTTAGGTACTTGCGTTTTTTGCAGTTTGCTGGTTAGTGTTGTATGTTGATTAAAATATGGTTTGCGAGGGTAACAAGTACATATATTTTACAGAATTATAATTATTAGAGTCAGCGATACAACTCATGACACAACACAACTGTCATGATTTCATGAAAAGTAATTCAATAGGGACTTGATGATTTGTTTTATTATCCACTAGCTGCGCCCCGCGGTTTCACCCGTGTATATGTCGATCCCGTGGGAGTATCGGGATAAAAAGTAGCCTATGTGTTAATACAGGGTGTCAGCTACCTTCATACAAAATTTTATCAAAATCGGTCCAGCCGTTTGAGCGTGAAGAAGTAACAAACATATAAACATACACACACACACACTCACAAACTTTCGCCTTTATAATATTAGTGTGATATACTAATATTATAAATGCGAAAGTGTGTCTGTCTGTTACCTCTTCACGCTTAAGCCGCTGAACCGATTTAGATGAAATTTGGTATAGAGATAGTTTGAATCCCGGGAAAGGACGTAGGATAGTTTTTATCCCGATATTCCCACGGGATCGAAACATATGCGGGTGAAATTTCTTTTTAATTAGTTGAAAATAAGCTTTATTTACGATGGGTAAAGGCTATTTTAAATTAAACTTGTAGTTGCCAAATTTTCGGGATTTTCACGTAAAATCCCGAAATAAATAGTCTAACTTTAATTCACGTATTCCAATTATATGTAATGTACGATACAACGGTTAGTTTAAAGATCGTAAATATATTTTCAACTTTTTTTAAGATTTTTCCCGAATTCCGGGAAAAAAAAATGTCGTCGTAAGGAAGTCTCCACTTTCTGTCTCTGTTCTCCGAAGTTTAGGTAAAGCCTATTCCGATCACTGGTTATGTTATATATGATACCTTAGCCACAGAACATACTTAGCCTTACGATGACGTGTTTAACACTGAAACCTATAAAATTCAAGAATAGGCCATAAAATCTACACGAGCGTGTCATAGTAGGTAACACCTAGTAGTAATAATTCAAGAGTCGGCCATGGAAACTGCAGAACCTTACATAACATCACGCCAATACTTCCTGAAGGGGTTGACACAGATAGAGGTTCAGTTAGGTGTACCACAAGGCTCAATACTGGGTCCATTCTTGTTCTTAGTCAGGAAGATTTTTTATCACCATCCTAATTTTTACAGGGTGTTCTACCCATGAATATAAACAACTTTCACTATGGGACCAACTCTGAAATCACGAAAAAAAAAATCAGCTGTTTCATACAAAAGTTCAATACCTACTTGACCAAAATCTATGAAACAGCTGACTTTTTTCGTGATTTCAGTTGGTCCCATAGTGAAAGTTGTTTATATTCATGGGTAGAACACCCTGTAAAAATTTGGATGGTGATAAATAATTCTTCCTGTATATCAATGATATACCATTCCATTTAAAGGGCATCTGTGACGTTGTACTGTTTGTAGATGATACCTCTCTTATTTTTAAAGTAGACAGGAATAGACAAGATTTTGACGACGTAAACAGTGCAACATCAATAGTTACGGATTGGTTTACCTACGTCAAATAACCTAGTTCGCAATGCCAAGAAAACGTTTTGGGGGACTGTCTTTTGTAATTTTGACGTTCATAGTTTGAATAAATGACTTTTGATTTTGAGAGGTGTAATAGACTAATAGAACCCTTCACCTATCGCCAGACAAACTTTAGAGGTATGAGGAACAGGGTGTAAAGCTCACTAGTCATACTCTATAGAAAAGGGAGGATCCTCCGACCAGACGGGTGTTGTGTCTGGCTGGCAACTGCCCGATGATTCATGTCGGGCCGTTGTATCTATGCTAGTTGCGCGGTAAACTCTGCTTGCGAGATACAGGATTTCGTGCGACGTCAGTATGACGCGTGCATGTGACGTTTGTAGATACCACTACATAGGTACTTAAGTCTCATGACATGTAATGAAGAGGACCCTATGGCTAATAAACCGGAAAACCCGTTGGTCCTGCGCCTGATCTCTCCCCGGTCGTGTGAGGCTATGAGAACTGTTATAGATTAGCTTTCAAACCACAAACTGGAACCATCTGCAATAAATACAGACACACCAGCGTGCCTGTGACGCTCAGGCATAGACAAGTAATGAGGTTACGTCTGGCGCGGATTAAAAATTAATATTTTATTTTATTTGCTAATATTTTACATGATATTAAATCTATTTTAAACTTATTTACTTCTGTAACTGCTCGTGACATCACAGCGGCGGGCCCTATCAGAATACCAGCGTTTATTTTTTAAATTTCGCAGCATCATGCTGAGATAGGAGCCTTTTGGCCTCGTATAGGAGTTTCTGTTTCATTTTTCCTTTTTTACTTTTTTTTTATATTAATTGGTTTTTTTTATTTTTTACTGTGTTTAGTTTAGTTTGTGATCTTCCTGTACGAGTCGCAATAAATACTTTTTCTTTCTTTCTTTCAAAAAATCTAGAGATACAATAAAACACTTAGCGATTCATCTCGGAGTTACATAACAAACTCCCGGCCATGATCTTTCTCAAGGACGTTAACAACGCACTGTTTATATCTCTCTCCGTCCTAATCAGTGCAATAGCAAATAATTATCTACATTTAGACGTTATCAGTATTTCTGTGCGTCAACTTTCACCTACTTAAGATCTATGCAGACTTCTAGAATGAGGACGCTAAAGAAAATCCAATGACATTAATTATATTGTTGATCATAACAATATTTTGCTATCGGGAAAATTGTGGTTTTCAGCAGTTTAATTGCGTAATCACACTATACAGGTTGAAATTGAAAACATGCGACAAATCGAAATGGGAGATTATACTCATCATTATGAACAACTTTTACTATGGGACCAAACCTGAAATCGCGAAAAAATAATCAGCTGTTCCCTACATTTATGTTCGCATAACTCGTCAAAATGCAGGGAACAGCTGATTTTTTTTTCGCGTGTTCGCGGGTAAGTATACTAGGGGCTCGCGATTTCACCCGCATAGGTTCGATCCCGTGGTTACAATCTTTGGTGAATGACTGGACGAATATTTAAAAAAAAAATTGAGCAATGGTTATTGTTTGTAGTTGAAGGAAAAATCAGAGCGATTATTTAATTTTCCATTCCCACAGTAGAGAAGTTCAAATTCAAAAGAATTGCAAAGCTTAACTGACGGTGTGCAGGGCTCATTGCTCGCAGTACAAATGGCTGATGGTGCCGAAAGGTTCTGAAGTGGCGACCGCGTATCGGAAGACGTAGCGTTCGATTGGAAGGTATAAGGTGGACCGATGACCTTGTGGAGGCCGCAGGAATACGCTTTTTTTTATGGATGGGAAATCATCAAATGACTCCTCCCGTTCTGGGTGGAGCGGAAAGGAGTGTCAGACTCTTACTGACTAAAACCCATCCGTGTTCCTTCCTTAGCCCTTTATGTTCCGGGGTAGCGGTAACCCTTTCGGACAATCCCGCACCCCTGGCAGGCTTCGGCCCTGGCAGGCCCCTTCCTTTTTCCTTACTTCTCTTTGAGGCGCGCGTGGAACACGTATGCGCCGTCCGGCACGGGCCTGGTCCTGATCGGACGGTGAGCTACCCATTACTCTCCGTCCGCAGGCCGGCAGGAATACGCTGGATGTAAGAAGCACAGAAGCGGTCGAAGTGGCGGTGCTTGAGCAGTGGACGTTTTTCGGCTGAAATGACGATGATGATGATTTATATCATAACGTAAACGCTTTTATAAAATCAGAGAGACGCTGCCTGAGGTAGCAGCGAGGTGCGGGCGGGGTCACGCGATCGCAAAAAAAAATCGCGAAAAAAAAAATTCGCAGTTCCCTACAATTTGACGAGTTATACGAACTTAAATGTAGGGAACAGCTGATTTTTTTTACACGATTTCTGATTTGGTCCCATAGTAATAGTTGTTCATAATGATGAGTACAATGACCTCTTAAGAGGTTGTTTTGGTGTTTTTCCAATAACCCTGTATAATAATTTATTATGTGTCGTATAGTGTGTCGTCCCACTCATTGGCGAACCACCACAAGAAAGACTGAAGCTGTGGCAAGACAGTGCTTCCTTACCCAATCCGTTCGTTCCACCCGCTGAGGACCTCCCACCTGGACATGAGTTACCTTGGGTAACCTGGAAGTCTTTAAACAGACTCCGGACCCAGGTTGGCCGAAGCAAGGAAAACCTGTTCAGGTGGAGATTTATAGACGACTCCGCCTTGGAGTGTAAATGTGGTGCTGTTCCACAAACGATGGGACACTTAATATCGTGCCCTGCGTGTCCTGTCAGCTGCACGTTACAGGAACTGATGGACGCTAGTGATGGCGCCAAAAAAGTGGCCGAATTCTGGGCCGAGTACATTTAGATTGCTATCGACACGCTAAGAAGAAGATAATGTATTATGATGAACGACACTACAATTCGCACAACAAAAAATGTCCCAATTACCCAGTGAACGGATTAAAATAGATCGCACAGATGTATAATCTTAGTACTGCGCTCTGAAGGCCGAATTTTTCAGCTAATACCTAGATTTAGACACGACCGCAATCTGTGTTAAAGTATATAGAGCAGCGGGTTGCAGGCAATGTGGCGTTTCGTAAATTAATCATTACAATGCAAGCGATGCGGGAAGCATAGAACTGCACCCTAATTGCGTAACAAACTATCAATCGGAATCAGAATCATTTCGAAGCGAATACATTGCTTCATAAGTTCGAAAAAATTTGTCTGCTCAACACGTAAATAACGCAATGAATGTTGTTGAACTGTCAAAATGAAACCGATTCTGATTGATAAAGTGTTACACAATTGCCCCGCCGGTCGAAATTACGGCCTATGCCCAGCAGTGCACGTCTTTCGGTTAAAATGGTAATAATGATGATGTTTATTCACCATTTCGTCTTTCTTCGGTGACCTCTCGCTGCGTTGGCTGAGTATAAACTGCATAGACGCTGCGTATAGACTACGTATGCGCTGCGGGGACGCGGTATAAACTACGTAGATGCTGCGTAGACGATGCGGTAAGCAGTGGCGTACGTATACCGTTCGGGGCCCGTGGCAAATTCAAGGGATGGGGCCCTCCCTCAATGTAAAGAAGCTCAATCAACGTTATAGTTTTTTTTTTATATTAGCACTTCTCCCGCGACTTCTTCCGCGTACATTACATATTTTCCCCTACAAAATTTAACACCTGACTGTTTCTGTCCTTATGTTAGCATAAGCACAGGAGGATCCTATCCTCCTGTGCTCATGGCTCTCTCGGGCCGGGGTCTCCTTCTGGCTGGGGGCCCGTGGCATTTTGCCCCAATGCCACCCTATAGTTACGCCACTGGCGGTATGCTAGCTACATTTATAAGTGTTGCTTAGGCACTGCGTAGACTCTACGTATAAACTACGTAGCTATACGCTACGTACCTAGTCACTGCAACGACACTGTAGCTGATACCATGCGCTAGTTTTGCGTGAGCAGCCGTTTGTTCACTAATCTAAGCCTAATTCTACGTGAAAGAGAAGAGCGATTCTAATTTTAGCTTCTCGATGTTCGACCTTCAAGAAGTCTCCGACCTAGAAACTGGTCAAGTTCATGAGACTTTTACTCACAATTCTCTTCGTGGTTAACAAATGCGTCGCCTAGATCATTTTTGCTTATATTCTACTACCTGCGCCGCGCGGTTTCACCCGCATAAGTCTCGATCCCGTGGGAATATCGGGATAAAAAGTAGCCTATATATTGATCCAGGGTGTCAGCTACCTCCATACCAAATTTTATTAAAATTGGTCCAGCCGTTTGTGCGTGAAGAAGTAACCAACACAAACACACTCACAAACTTTCGCCTTTATAATATTAGTGTGATTAAATTTTCTAATGCAAATCTTGATACCACTGTTCATGGTCTAGGACCCCACTCTCAATAGTAAGCTAGCAAATGCTTTATTGTACACCAACATTTAAACAAAGCTAGGCAGTCAAGATGAATCGTTGTTTTGCTTGCTGTGGCCAAGCCGTGCCGGACGGCGCGTACGTGTTCCACGCGCGCCTCAAAGAGGTGTCAGCAAAAAGGAAGGGGCCTACCAGGGCTGAAGCCTGCCGGGGGCGCGGGATTGTCCGAAAGGGTTACCGCTACCCCGGAACATAAAGGGCTAAGGAAGGAACACGGATGGGTTTTAGTCAGTAAAGAGTCTGACACTCCCTTCCGCTCCACCCAGAGCGGGAGGGGTCATTTGATGATTTCCCATGCATAAAAAAAGGCAGTCAAGATGAATCGTTGTTTTCATGTAGCGTTTCACTTGCTGCGTCCAAGTACGAATTTGCTTTGTCTACTGCTCGTCAAGGGTCTCCCCCGTACATCTCCAATTTTCCTTATTTTGTACCTTCTACGGCCAATCGATCGGGAACGAGTCCAAATTGTCACGCCAGCGTTTTTAAAGCCTGCCTCTGTCTTCAGGCACCCACTGTGTGATGATCCTGGCCACCGAAGACTAGAGGTCTACATATTGGTTCAGTAGCACTTTGCCAGCGACTTCCTTTGCCCTATATTCCCAGTACCAGTGGGAATTTGGGAAAAACCAGCCTCGTTCCTTTTTTTTTCTGGAGTAACGAATATATTTACATAATTTAAAAAGCTAACAATCTTAAAACAATAATATACAGTACAAGTATATAAAAAGGGAGGGAAAATAATCAAAGGGCATCAAAAAATTCGTCCGCATCACTGTCAACAGGAAACGTGCCCAAAAGGCTGGCAGCATTGCCACGTTGTATGGCAATGCTGATTCTTTGGCCAAAAAATAGGCCAGCCCTCTGGTCATAGCTAATCTGTCTGTCATAACTGTCATAGTCTGGGCATAACTAAAAATAGCTAAGATCACTCCAATTCATAAGAAGGGTACAAAAACTGATCCAACAAACTATAGGCCTATTTCTTTGTTACCCACTTTAGCAAAAATTTTTGAAAAAGTTTTAATAAACCGATTAAATAGACATCTTAATTTGAATAAAGTAATTAATCTAAGACAATTTGGATATCAGAAGAATGTTGGTACAGGGGATGCTATTTATACGTTAGTGAATGATGTAGTTAATAAATTAAATTGTAAGATGAGGGTAGCGGGCATTTACCTGGATTTAAGCGCTGCTTTCGACACTATTGACCATAAACTACTCATCACAAAAATGGAACACTATGGTGTAAGAGGTAAAGCCTTAAAACTCTTCTCATCATACCTTAAAAATAGAAAAATGTTTGTCGAACTTGATTCTACACAACCAAACGGCCATAAAGGCAACCACAGGTCATCTATGTTAAACATTACAGCCGGTGTGCCTCAAGGATCAATTTTAGGTCCTTTATTATACATATTGTTCACTAATGACCTCATCAATTTCATACATCAACTTTTACCGGACATACAACTAGTAGTCTTTGCTGACGACACAAATGCTATAGTTGCAGCTAACGACATCCAAGACCTAACTGTTAAGGTGAATGCAGCTCTAGAGGCCCTTCATTCTTGGTTTAATGCTAATAGGCTTAGAATAAATACATCTAAAACCAATATAATGTTATTTAAAACTACTGCGCGTAACAAGGACGATATGGACATTGAACTAAACAAAGTTAAAATTGAGCTTGTCAGGGAAGTCAAGTTTTTAGGTATATATATTGATGAATTGTTAAATTGGAAGAAAGAATTAGCAGCACTGGATTCGTCTATATCATCTGCTTGTTATGCCTTGAGAAGTCTGAGGGATGAAGTGAGCATAACACATCTGAAAATGGTTTACTATGCACTGATAGAGTCCAAACTGAGGTATAGCATACAATTTTGGGGAAACAGCTACCATTACAACTGGCATAGGGCATTCGTTCTCCAAAAAAGAGCGATACGAACCATTGTCCGCATTTCTCAACGAGACTCATGTAAACCATATTTTAAAGAACTTGGTATTCTTACAGTACCTAGCCTTTATGTAGCAGTACTCTTAAGCACCTTAAAAAAAAATGTGTATGATTACGAAGACAGGCTGGTTAGGGAAAATACGCGTAGGAAAGACCTTGGTAACAAAATCATCCCGCGTTTTGCTATCGTTAAACATAGTCCGCAGTATCAGGCAGTTAAGATATTTAATAAGCTACCGCTAGAATTGAAAAACATACTGTACACAGGCTCATTTAAAGCAAGACTCAAGGCATTCCTGTTAGAAAGATGTCTCTACTCATTAGATGATTTGTGATTGATTTGACTTGTTGCTATTGAAACGGACATGTAATTATTTGTATATGGTGTTATATTGTGTGTGTGTGTGTGTTCCGTGTGCATACCTATGACTTTTATTCTTTGATTATTGTTTCGTTTAATTTGCTATTAATTTATTGACATTGGGTTTTTATTTTTTTGTTTGCATGGTATTATACAATTTTATTATTTCATAAAATCATATTTTCTAATTTAAATTGAATTGCATGTATTCTTTAATGTTTGTACTTACGTCTAATTATGTTGTTAATGTTAATGTTTCATGCTGGATTATATTCGAACGCAATGTGAATTGTTACTGAATAAATAATAAAAAAAAAAAAAATAGATATATACATTTCTATGAACCTGGCCCGTCTGTTTCGATGCATTCTATACAAATGACCCGCTGAGTCCCATTTGTTTGTTCAAGTACGAGTTCACTCTCTCATTTTGAAAACCTCACAACCTATATACATATATTTATTTCCATCGATTCTATTGCTAGCGAGCAGTAATATTTTTTTGCTCGAATTGCATCTAAAATTAAACCACTGAACTTTGTTCGCACTCAAGACAATTTATTTGAGTTTAGACGGGAATGTTGTTGTTTAATACATCGGCATTTGCTAGCTCTAATTCAGGCTCTGGAAAACTATTTAGACTGAAATATAACTCATGTTTTACTGGATTAGCAGTTCTGTGTGTGGTCTACGTATGCTTACCGGAATCCTCTCTTGGCCTCTCCCAAGTTGTGTTATAACCTGTGATCGGAATAGGCTGAGTATATTTACCTAAACTTCGGAGAACAGAGACAGAAAGTGGAGACTTCCTTACGACGACATTTTTTTTTCCCGGAATTCGGGAAAAATTTTAAATAAGTTGAAAATAAGATTTATTCAAGATGGGTAAAGGCTATTTTTAACTAAACGTGCAATTACCAAAATTTCGGGATTTTCACGTAAAATCCCGAAATAAATAGTCTAACTTTAATTCATGTATTCCAATTATATGTAATGTATGATACAACGGTTAGTTTAACGATCGTAAATATAATTTGAGGCGCGCGTGGAACAGTTACGCGACGTCCAGCACGGGCCTAGCTATGTTGCTTACTCTAGTTCTTTTCTGGATTATCCTTACAAATCTTATCCTTCAAAGAAACTGATCATAGCTGTCTATAGCGCGCTGAGCGACCGGGCTGTTAATGTTCACATCTTCGACCATCGTAACCTTTGATTCTGGCAGTTCTGGGCAATACATAATCCTATAATTTTCCCACTGCTGGGACAGAGGCCTCCTCTCGGTGTGGGAGTGGGCTATAATCCACCACGTGAGCCCAGTGCGGGTTGGTAGATGTCACATGTCTGCGATTTTTTGGTGCTAGGATATGCCAGGAAAACATCCTGAGGAAACCTCACGATGTTTTCCTTCACCGTTTTGAGAAATAATTTACACAAAGTAAAGCGCCTGTCCGGTGCTTAGGGGGGGGGGGGGGCTATGTGCAGCAGTGGACGCCTTTCGGCCGAAATGATGATGATGATGAAAGCGCCTGTCTGGGTTCGAACCTACGACCTACAACTCGTCAGTCGCGGTAGTTACCACTGGAACACAACTGCTCTCGAGCAATTTTGGGCAATGATGAGATATAAAAGAACCTTAGGATAATCCACAAGAAATTAGGCATTCACCAATACGTCGCCAGTTATATTAAAGTTCCATATCCATGTCCACATCATCATCCAGCCCGAAAGTCTGACAACCAGTCTTACCCAGTAACTGGGTTGTGGAGGTCAGATAGGCAGTCGCTCCATGTAAAATACTGGTATTCAGCTGCATCCGTTTAGACTGGAAGCCGACCCCAACATAGTTGGGAAAAGGCTAGGCAGATGATGATGGTTTATAGGACTTGTGTGAGAGGACCTAGGATCGAATCTCAGGTATAATAAGAGGTGATAAAAATCGTCTTAAAAATACTTTCGCTAAGTGTAAATATTGTTTCGAAAGAAATCATATCTTTGTTTTTGTTTTTTTTTTAATTTGATTTTTGAAACAATCTTGGTAGTCAGAAGCCCGAAATTCTGACAACCAGTCTTGCCAAGGGGTATCGTATTAACTAGTAACTGGGTTGTGGAGGTCAGATAGGCAGTCGCTCCATGTAAAATACTGGTATTCAGCTGCATCCTGTTAGGCTGGAAGCCGACCTCAACATAGTTGAGAAAAGACTAGGCAGATGATGATGATCCATGTCCACATCATACATTTTATGAAAAGTCGGTTATTTTCGCTAGTCATGATCACTATACTATATTAGAACGTGTCTCGTTTATCATTATGATAGATATCGCAATCAGCTAATCTATGACGCAAAGTAACATGAGGTTTGTGGTTACGCTGCACTATCAAGTGGCTATCAATCGCGCAGGTAAAGCATATTACCTATTGACAGGTTTATTGTGTGTTGATGTAACATTATTATAATTGGCTCTAATATCTAAATCATCAAATGAAATGACTCCGGCACCAGGTTGGCCGAAGCAAGGAAAACCTGTTCAGGTGGAGATTTATAAACGACTCCGCGTTGGAGTGTAAATGTGGTGCTGTTCCACAAACGATGGGACACTTAATATCGTGTCCTGCGTGTCCTGTCAGCTGCACGTTACAGGAACTGATGGACGCTAGTGATGGCGCCAAACAAATGGCCGAATTCTGGGCCGAGTACATTTAGATTGCTATCGACGCGCTAAGAAGAAGAAGAAGAAATGAAACGTAACTGTTTATTTTGTAAATAGGATGTCGGATTCACTTTTAGACGTCATAATACAAAAAATTATACCTAAGCTAGATGGAGTCGACAGTTCCTATCTGACTAACCCTGCGAAAAAATAGCGAAACCAATTCAAGGGTCTGTCTCTTTTGAAGTCCGGAAATAATCTTGGTCAGACCATGTGAGGACCATCATAATCCTAATAATATAACTTGGGTACTCATCATCATCTTGCTATTATCTTTCGGCATATTTTCTTTATTTATACAATCATTTGTCCCAATAGCCGTCACCTCCGTTTTGACCCACATTCTAGCCATATCATCTTTCACTCAATCGGGACCAACCAAGACCAACTTTCTGCCTACCCCGATAGCGTCAGTTTATGTATGTGTAGCGGTATCTACAACGCCGCATGCGAACAACGCGTCATACTAACGTCACGCAAAATCCTGCATCTCGCAAGCAGAGTTTACCGCGCAATTAGCATGGCAACAACGGCCCGACATGAATCATTGGGCAGTTGCCCGCCACACAACACCCGTCTGGTTGGAGGATCCTCCCATTTCTATGGAGGATGAGTGAACTTTACGTTAAGTTTATGCCTGACATGCATGCACCCTAATTTTGTAACACACTATCAATCTCAATTGAATTCACAAACATTTTGAAGGACATTGCTAATTGCTCCATATGATCAAAAAATTTGTCTGCTCAACAATGTAAATAACGCAATGAATGTGGTTAAACTGTCAAAATGAAAGACATTGCTATTGTTAATGTGTTACGCAATTACCCCGATTGTCTTCAGAATCGTACAGATGAATAGTGAGCAATTATTTTAGTTACCTGCACAAATAAGTTAGTCGTGTACGTCTATAATTAGAGTGTAGTCGGTCAGTGCCAGATATACGGAACTTGTCTGTTGGCAGGTGTTGCTTTATAGTGTAAACAGTTGGTTAGGGTTCTTTTTATTAGATATATTACGTGGTTCTTGGCAAAGAATTCGTTTTAAAAGATAAGACCTACATGAGTAGAAGAAAATTGTTATGAATATAAAGGTTAAAATACTGCACTAGTCCGCGCGGAACTAGTTGGCCGCTGAGGTGCGGACAGGGGTGAGGCGGGGGTTCGCAACGCACGTACTGAGTAATGCGCCCCCGCCCCTCCGTCCCACCGTTTACATACCTGAGGCGCGGCCAACTAGTTCCGCGCGGACTTTAATTACCTACTGCATTATTGGGAATTACCAACTACGGAATTCATCGGTCATCAGAGCCCTGATTCACAACTATACGACAGGCTATCGTATCGAAAACCTGACATTTCGATAACCTGATTTGACTTGCCCTCAACAGCAAATAGCTGTTGGAAGAATAGCGGGCGTCTATTTGATTTAAACTGACAAAATTTTCGGGTTTTGGACTTGTGAACAGCGTTTAGAAGACTCCTACGATAACAATGGTTAATGTTCGATACGATACGGAAGCGTATCGAATGTTTGTGAAGGCCTGTTATTGTTGTCAACAGAAGACTTGATCAACGAGTTCTTCTTCTCCTTCTACGTCAATCGACCAGAACCCCAATTCTGTATTATTCCTCGCAACATTTTACCACTTGCAAACCACGTCAATATAGTGTCTTGTTTTAACGGCAAGAAATTGTAATATTACCCGCACGGACGACATGTATTTTGACAGTTCAAACCGCGCCAATTTCGCGTTCATTTCGCGCGGTTTCGCTCTCAGTGTCATAGAGAATATGTCAATAGCAGAAGGCCAATTCTCGTAATTAAAAACGTTCAAAATCTAGTCGCAATCTTATCTCAGCGACAATCAATGTCAAAAAGTTGTCAAAATGTAGGAAAATTAGAGGTATTTTTGACAGATTGAGACTGAGATCAGACTGTGAACGTTCTTAAAATTACGAGAATTGCCTCTCTGATGTCGTGGTTAATTTAACGAATTGACGTGGTTTTGAAGCATGGAATCGTTATGTGGTTGACTTACTCAAATGAATCATGAGCTAAGATAAAATTGTCAATAGAATTACTGTTAAGACCGCTTATCTTATAGTTCTGGGTTTAGGATTCGCCGGGATCGGACTTGGTCAGTTCTTCATAAATATTTTTTTTTTTTTTTTTAATTGGAAGGTCTTTCTAGCATGTGTGTGTGTGCTAAGACTTCCCTCTCCCGTATCTACTCTCTTCTGTCCTTAATTGTGGCCTAGTCCTCTATGAGTCAAGTTCATCCAAGGAAGAAGTTGTAGGTCGTAGGTTCGAGCCCAAACAGTCGCTTTACTTTATGTAAATTATTTCATCACCACTGCTCTCAAAACTGTGAAGGAAAACATCGTAAGGAAACCGGCGGAAAATGTTCTAGAACTAAAAATTCGAAGACATGTGACATCTATCTGGGCCCGCGTGGTTGATTATAGCTATCTCCGTCTCAAAAAGATGTGGCCTGTGTCCCAGCAGTGGAAATATTATATTCTAATTGTGCTGAGTATGCTAAGTTCGTCCTTCTATCATGGTCTTGACCTGTCGCGATGTCTCCCAGCATTCAACGAGACCCAGTTATTGTGTCTCTTAGTCCAGAGGGAGAGTCTGTTGACATTTCTTCCGCTTCCCATATGAATTAGTTGAGCTGTCGAGCATGGTCGGGCATCATTTAAAATTAACTGCAGAACATCACGCCACCTCAAACTCTTGGCACAGCATATACTTACAACTATTTTTATAACTACTAGTACGCGACAAACAATTTGCAGTCTGCTAGACGATAATACATAGTAAAACTGCCACGTCTTCATCTAAAGAACTTATCTGCTTGTGACTTTTTTTTTTACTAAATATATTTTTATTTGATTATAATTATTTACATATGTACACACAAACTAAAATATACATATACTATATACAAATAAAAATAAAAAAGACGAGCTCATTGGGCATCAAAAAAT
Source organism: Amphipoea oculea (assembly GCA_945859645.1). Classification (NCBI taxonomy): domain Eukaryota; kingdom Metazoa; phylum Arthropoda; class Insecta; order Lepidoptera; family Noctuidae; genus Amphipoea; species Amphipoea oculea. Next base: position 8,003,824 of record OX243891.1, on the reverse strand, counting down.
TCGTCCGCATCGCTGTCAATGGGATAAGTGCCCAAAAGGCTGGCAGCATTACCACGTTGGATGGCAATGCTTATTCTTTGGGCTAAAAATAGGCCAGCCCTCTGGTCACGCGAAGAGTCAACCAAACGCTTAGGTCATATCTAGCATGTATCAGTCTTTATAGTTTACTAGCTGCGCCCCGCGGTTTCACCCGCATAAGTTTCGATCCCGTGGGAATATCGGGATAAAAGTAGCCTATATGTTAATCCAGGGTCTCAGCTACCTCCATACAAAATTTTATCAAAACTGGTCCAGCCGTTTGAGCGTGAAGAAGTAAAAAACATGTAAACACACACACACACACAAACTTTCGCCTTTAAATATTAGTGTAATGGAGTGGTCGAATGATAAACATCTATACAGCGAGCCAACAAAACTTACAATACCTTTTGATCTATAAAAAGGTTTTATACAGATGTAATGGCGTAATAATTACGTTATTACGCGTTTAATAGGCACGTACACGTGTTACGTAAAACACGTAGTTTTAACGTAAATATTTACGTTTGTAACTTGTGTAGTAAACATGTGTTTTAGGCCCGAAAGCCCTTGTGGAATTTGTGATTACACCTTACATTATAGTTTAGCAGTAGTGGGTACGTTTGCTGAATGCAAATTGAGATCTGGGTCGAAATAAGCGTTCAATCTCAGAAGATCCATTGGCCAGATCCATGATGGATCTATACTCCATTTGTTTAGGTTGTAGCGGTATCTACAACGCCACATGCGAACAACGCGCCATACTGACGTCACGCAAATCCTGCATCGCGCAAGCAGAGTTTACCACGCAACTAGCATATATACAACAGCCCGACATGACTCATTGGGCAGTTGCCCGCCAGACACAACACCCGTCTGGTCGGAGGATCCTCCCTTTTCTATGGAGGTTGAATGAACTTTACACCCTGTTCCTCCTTTTCTATGGAGGTTGAATGAACTTTACACCCTGTTCCTTATACCTCTATAAGGTAATTAAATAAAGGTAAACAAAAAAAACCACGTGCCGTGGTTAACCAACTAAACGTAATACCAGTCTATTCAGTTGTCATGCAACGTCACAGTTGTACTCTTCAATTTAGCAACGTTATAATTCGTTAATAATGTTGCTAAATTTAAGAGTACAACTTTGACATAGCATGACAAGTGAAGTGAGTGATAGTGATGGGTCGTTGAAGGTTTTTCCGTCAACGAAACGTTAACGTTGAATTGCGTTTGTCAACTAGTTGATCAACTAGTTAATTTCATCAACGAGTTAACGTGTTACGAACGTCAACTTGCATGAACGATAAACGCCTTAACGCTTTTATTAACGTACGCTGTTAATTTACGAACAATTTGATGCAATTTACCAAATGAAATTGGATAACATTTTATGATGACTTTACCTACTACCTACCTAGGTTTCTAGATGATCTTCCCTTCATACTTTTTTTAGGCTTAGGACTGACTGAATAATTTGCTATAAAACACAAATTTCAGGCGTAGATAATTTAATGTCATCGTTTACTTTCTTTTAAAAATAATGATCAAATTACTTAATAAATATCAAATCTTTTATTCGTTATTTAGAGTTCAAATTATTGTCATGACTATCGCGTCGTAGCGGGAGTTTTGTAATTATAAATACAATTTACGTACGTTGAAAATAACAAAACGTTGAGTTCATATTCTCGTTTCGTTAAACGAGTTGAATTCATAAACGTCGTTGTCTCGTAACTCGTTGACAAATTCAACGAGTTGATTTGTTTATGGTCAACGTTAATCCCGTTGAAGAGACATCAACGTTGATTCAACTAGTTCGTTGATTCAACGCCCATCACTAGTGAGTGATATTACGTTTAGTCGGCTAACTAAGTCACGTGGTTTTTTTGTTTACCTTTATTTAATTACCTAAACAAATGGAGTATATTGACGATTGTTTGCTCATTGGATCCTGATTTCAAGATGTGGATCTAATGAGATTTTTTTTTTCTCAGAAGATCCATTGGCCAGATCCATAATGGATCTAGTGACGATTGTTTTCTCATTGGATCTTTTCAAGATGTGGATCTACTGAGATTTTTTTCTCAGAAGATCCATTGGCCAGATTCATAATGGATCTAGTGACGATTGTTGTCTCATTGGATCCCGATTTCAAGATGTGGATTTATTGAGATTTTTTTTCTCAGAAGATCCATTGGCCAGGCCCATGATGGATCTTATTCAACCTACATGATGAGTCTTTTTGATATGAGATTCCATACTGTAAGATTCCATACTATAATATTATAAATTCGAAAGAAACTCTGTCTGTTCACTATATACACGCGTCCTTCTCTTCCGTGATCCGGATTCCGGATGATCCACTAAAGGACATCTTTATTAATTAAAACCATTGATTACCACAATAACAATATTTTTCCTCGTACCTCTAATTCGCGGTACAAACATGAAGCATTATCAAATTCTAGTAAAACTGAGTAAATCCGGAATCTAATTATTATAGAGAACAGTTACATAGCAGATGACGTCACTATAGTCATGCGTAGGTCTGTTTATCGCGAAAATAAACGACTTCGTTTGAAGCGTTTGTTTTCTAAGAACGCTTGAAAGAATACTGACTGATCAAATAAATAATTTTATTGTAGTTTTTCACTTTGAAAAGTATAAATCTTGTGAAAAAAAACAATCGTTATGTTTTTTTTTCGATGTAGCTCAGGGAAGATGTGTGTTAATTTGTATAAAGACATTGTTATAGTACGGATAACGGAACGGACGGATCGGAACAGATATTTTTTTTTTTGCTGATTTAGCCCGCTCCTGACCTCGATCACGCCTGATGGAAAGTGATGGCATGGTCTATGATGGAACGAGCGTGCCCAGAAGATGCCTAAGGCACTGGAACTCCCACGCATCGACGAAACTCAGCAGGCTGCTTGACGCCGGACTCCGGTGGGAGGGTGGTCGCAAACCAGGCGGGCGTTAGCCCTGTCACCGCAAGGGAAGAATTGGCTAGTCAAATGCGCCGAGCGCTCGGTTCATTTGAGTAACTGGTTGAACAAACTGCGCTACACGCGGAGGTCAGGAGGCCACTCCAAATGCATGCCGGATGCAGCTGAATACCAGTATTTAGGAGAGTGTCCTAATAAATAAGATGAAAGCATTATCAACATAAATATTTTGAACTAGATACGGAATCTGAATTTATGCTAGCAGATTTTCATTTTCAGAAATCTTCGTAGATAAATTGCTAGTTTCAATAACTATTTGTCAAACAAACACATTCTATTCATGACATGTTTATAATTTGATAAAATATGACTAGACAGTTGGCTAATGCATTCCTCTTAGATGTAAATTGATAAATAGGTTTCTTAGTTTAAATCTATGATCGCATTTTACATAATTGTAAAGATGATAGAAATAAAACATGATTTGAATTTTCAAGACTGACATACTTACCTACCGTCAATATTCTGACAACCAGGCTTGTCAGAGGGTATCGTGTTACCCAGTAACTGGGTTGCGGAGGTCAGATAGGCCTTCACTCTATGCCTAATATGTAAAATACTTTATCACACTACGAGTATTACACTAATATTATAAAGGCGAAAGTTTGTGAGTGTGTGTGTGTTTATATGTTTGGTACCTACTCCTTCACGCTCAAACGGCTGATTTTGTATGGAGATAGCTGACAAGCTACCTCCATACAAAATTTGCCAAAAAAATAATGATTACAATAACCCCTTAAAAAGATGCCCATGAATTCAATTTCACCCTGTATAATACAGCATTAGTGATCGATGAATACAGCTGATTATTTTTTACTTAAAAGTAGGAATTAGCAGACGTTTGACAAAGAAACCCCCGTTTGGAAGAAAATAGTCGCCTAACTTTATTGAGCAGAAGTACAGACGCCAGCACATCAACTTACTACAATCTGTCAAAGGAGAATGGGCGTTATTATATGAGGTGCGTCCCAACCCTTGTAACAAGTTGCGACTAGTATAAACATGTTCATTTAGGCTTTTTTATGAATAATAATCCAAGTTGTTATTACAATTGCGTGCAGGTCAAAAGTAATTGGGCTTCAAGTGAAAAAAAGTTTTTGTATTAAATAATGCTTTAGGTAATAGGTAATACAGGCTGGTGCCCGCAACTCCGCGTCAATGCGCGTATTTTGCGTACTAAATAATGCTTTAATCATAATATCAATCAATACTTTTTTACATTTTGTGCTACATATCCACATAATTATTACATTTATAATAATTGTACATTAATCACAGGTAGTAACAGTTACTTTTAGTCAGTTATTAAACGCACATTTCAAAATACATCAGAAGCAAACAAGCACATAACAGACCTGTTCTATTCTCATATGCTCTGAAATATATTCAGCAAAACGCTGTCTTGCTCGTAATATAGTTCTTGAAACTACATGTCGCACTTGCTGTCGAGTCAAAGACCGAGCACAGGTGACACACAAATGTTCCATAGTTCGTAATCGTAACAAACCAATCAAAAAACAATATCAAGTCCACAAAGTAAGCCGAAGTCGATAGTTGCAAACGTAGAAACACCAGAGGTCCTTTAGGAATGCGTAAGTCGTCAGTAAATAAACAGAGGAGCAACAATTTAAAATACAGTAGTATATATGTATATACTTATTACAAAAAGTTACAACAACCATGCAACAACCGACAACCATCTCTTTCCAATATATAGCCTGTCCCTTAAAATATTTTTCGCTGCTCCTGCGCTTACAATAAAAAAAAAACAATAGCAGTGCGCGGCGCAGGGTAGTAGAGGGGTGCTGGGGGGTGTTGGGTCAGAGTAAGAGTAGGTAGTTATAAACAGCTTTAGTCCTTTTGTCATTAAAAGACTAATTAATTAAGTTGTATTTAATATTTTATTAAATAAATGAAACTACTATAACACTTTCCCTGCACGAGATACAGAGTTATGCCCATACAAAAAAAAATAACACTAACTGAGATCTTCCATATGATATAGGTAGAAACATGTTACAACACTTGGGACGAAACCGCCCATTCTTCTTTATTTAATAGATTTTCAACTTTATCGATAAAGCTCAAAGGTTCAAAGTTGATTGGTTAAATTTGACAGTTTCGTCAGTCTGAACTTTCAGGCAATGAAAGAAGTAAAAAAACACAGAACTATCATTTTGATTATTTCTCACCGGCTTGTGAGAGAGATGAGTATGATTCCTGCTTACAATGTTGCGCCCTAGGTATTGTGTGAGCGCTGAATGAATGGAGTCACAGCTTCACGAGTGCAATACACCTGTTTAGGGTGCGACAGGTTAATGTGGATATGTCGCAGCGTGTGTGGTTAAATTAGCCGTTTAGTTAGCCTTTGGAAGTAGTGCTCGCCTCGCTTCGCTCTCTCGGCTCGCACGCGGTTGATCACAGTTCTAACCTAACCTAACCCATTTGGTCGGGTTGCCCTGGCTTAGTTACTGCGACCAATTCCGCTCGCGTGTGATTGGTTACAGACTTCCAAACTATAATTGAATATCATTCAGGCCGTTAATTGATCGGCCGCCGTTTAGATAAAAGGCTAGGCCGTTAACTAAACGGCTAATTAAACACTGTTACACTGACAGCGCTTGAAATTGGCCCTAAAGGTTGCCTAACCTTACCATGTCATGTTCACCTCTCTGGATGCAGGCTGACTGAACACGTTGGTGTGAAAGACTGCAGCATGCCGGTTGATCCTGGCCGCGGCAGTCACCATACACGTACAAACTGTGGATCTAGCACGAACGCGCGCTGTCTAAGTAACGTAAGTTCGAACGATTTTATAATTGAAAATATTTGCTTCCCACATAATATTAAGTTATGGACTTTATTCATATCCATAGAAATATCATATCTGTGGGGGCTACCTTTTGCGTTTATCGCTTCAGGATAGTTGTATTTTCGATTCAAAAATCGTTCGGTTTTTAACCGACGAAAAAACGGAGGAGGTTATCAATTCGACGCGTATATTTTTTTTTTTTTTTTTTATTTTTTTTTTTTTTTTATGTATGATCACGCATAACTTTTTACAGAGCAGTCCGATTTTGATAATTCTTTTTCTGTTGGAAAGGATATACCCCGAAGTTGGTCCCATATAAATTTGGAAAAGAAAATCCAACCCTAAGGGTAGGAAAACAGGGGATGATTGATTGTTCACTCACTGATTGTAATGTATGAGCACGCATAACTTTTTACAGAGTAGTCCGATTTTGATAATTCTTTTTTTATTGGATAGGACATACCTCGAAGTTGGTCCCATGTAAATTTGGAAAAAAAAATCCTACCCTAAGGGTGGGAAAATAGGGGTGATTTCTTGTTCATTCACAGATTTTAATGCTGAGCTTTATAAAGCCTGTTTTTTAAGTATTTTATTATACAAAAAATAATAATTAAATTAAGATTATATAACAGTTAATATCTAAAGTAGGGTAGGTAGCTAATTTAAAAGTAATAAAAAATTAAGCATGTAGTAATTAGTAAATTATAGCCTCAAAAAATTATAAAATAAAAACTTTTTAACAAAAAAATTAAACCTCCGAAAAAACTGAAAAGCAAAAAATAAAAACATTTTTTATTTTACCTTAATAAATAAGTTCTTAAACTAATGCAAGTATACCTAAGAAATTTTGAGTCGGCGCCAAACAATCAATGAACAAAGATCACTAAATTACCTTAAATTTAAAGAAATAACCAAATCAAATTAATAATGCAACGTGAAATCTCCAGCGATAAATATAACATTCCAAACAAAAAATGCGCTCTCCGCACGACCACTTGCAACGATATTAAGTTGCTTGTTTGGCGCCGACTTAAAATTTCTTAGGTATACTTGCATTAGTTTAAGAACTTATTTATTAAGGTAAAATAAAAAATGTTTTTATTTTTTGCTTTTCAGTTTTTTCGGAGGTTTAATTTTTACGTTACGTTTTCGTCGCTCATTCATGCTAGAGCCCCGTAGGCGTTGGTTTCGCGTTGTTAAAAACTTATGTGGATCGGTTATGTGGACTAACCAATAATCATCAAGCAATTAGTGAGTGCTTTGCCAATATCGTCTGCCCAGCCTTTTCCCAACTAGCAGTCCAATCGGATGCAGCTGAATACCAGTATTTTACATGGAGCGACTGCCTATCTGACCTCCACTACCCAGTTACTGGGTAATACGATACCCCTTGGTAAGACTGGTTGTCAAACTTTCCGGCTTCTGACTACCGGCCGTAACGACTGTCAAAGATCTACGAATGACAGCCGGGACCAACGACTTAACGTGCTTTCCGAGGCACGGAGGGGTCTCGGTATGTAACACAGAAATGTAAAAAACATATATCTATGGTATGTAAAGATGGCCACCCGTCCACAGACCAACCGCGGCTAGCGTAGCTTAGCCTGATCGATCGATCCCTTTTGCCAATAATGTACTTAATTATTATGTATTGCTCTGAGGTATATCCTCCTTAGTCTAGCGCTTAGGCTTGCACAAGGCGGTCAACTGAACTCCCTGCTCACTTCGCGACTCTTTGCCAGTTACGACATAGGGATGGGACACTAGAGACGTTAACTGTTTCTGCACATGTTAGAGATATCGACATAAATTCGACTTGAGCTGTGATTTAAATTATTATTATTTTATTTGAGTATTTATTTTATTCATTACTTTTAAGAAGGCCAACAGACTAATTACAAATAAATAGATCAAGACACATTATCAAGTTGCTAATAACAAGCCTCCACAGATATAACATATCGATTACTTAAACCCCAACAATTAAAGTACATTGTGTACCTACATAAGTAAGAAGGATAAGTTAGTTTAATTTATTTATTTATGTTACTACATATGAGTTTAAGAACCACTAGAAGGCGTATCGTTCACACAAAATGATTTGGCTAAGAGCGTCCTTGCTGTGCATATCTTAATGCAAAATAAGTCAACATCGTGTTCAGAAGATACATCATTGAAGCTTCGAGCGCTTCTTATAAGAAAAGCATTTCTCCTATAATTAGTAGTGGCAGAAGGCACACCTAAAAGCGTAATATGAAAACATGAAAATATGCCTGATTATTCTGGTATGTTCCAGTAATTATATCATAGTAAAACTGCAAGCTGGCCTAATGGAACCTTGCCCATAGGTAGGTATATTATTTTGCAAAAAGTCCAATACTTTAGCAAACCTTAAGTGGTAGGTACTTATTATTTTTGAAATTACGAATTAAAAGAGATGTTTTATTTTTGACTGCCATATATTTTGAACTTCAAAGTTTAAAACACCGATGTCCTGTGTATTCATAACGTTAGTGCTAAAAGTACAAATTACATTAATTAGAAGGTAAGTTAATAGAGAATATTTATAATCGCGATGTATGGAACTTCTTCTTCTTATAAAACTTTTTAAATATATATACCTATATATTTTTTTATAAAAGGTACGTACAGTTACATTAGTATGACGCATAATTCTAATAATAATCTTACGCGTTGCACAAAAAAATAACAAAACAAAACCCAAATATATTCAACTTCCCTAAAAACCTTTTTAACCAGCTCTTCAGTAAAACCACCTTGAAAACAGGCTCATTACAAAATTAATTACCATATTTTATGACAGGTGACATCTGATTCCTTCGCCCGCCATCACTAATCTAGAGCTATTGTCTGTGACCGGCGAGCCGTCGTTTGAGATACGAAACGCGCGCGTTTAGTTGCTCGCATAATAATTTATTATCTGTGAACGTTGACAGTTGGCGGGAAAAATGAGACAATATGGCGTCTGTTTTTGTTTCGGTTTTGTGTATTGGAAATATTGAATGGGTGGAAGAATGTTGATGGTAGGCTCTTTAATCTTTAAAGTGTGTAAAAATATTATCCATCCTTCTGTGTGTACACACGGCTACCATCAAGCTATACATAACCAGTATAAGATGAATTCTGATTACCTATACAATGCGAGGTCAACTAAAACTAGAAATGTATAGCTTTATGTGTAGCGGTGTTCATAAATCGCATTTAGGACTTTACTTTGGTAAGCGTCTTCAACACTTTGGTTCAATTTTGAGTTTGACTTGGAGGCTTTTTTGAAGTATCTACCGTGGCCAAGGTATTGCATACCCAGTATCTAGGTATTATTTTCTGTAGCCAAATTCAACTACAGTACCCGGCGATAAATATTGCACATCGATCTTTGGAAAGAGACAATCGGCTAATTTCGGCTTCGTAGAGCGTTATCTCTGTCGCACGAAATACAAACAGTCCGGTATCTATTAGGAGCTGTTAAAACAATTATGATTTGCTTCTTTTGATAATTCTTTTTAATCTTTGTATAAAATACACCAATTTTTCTATAAATGATTGCTTTAGGTTGGGGTAAAATAAAAAGGTTCCCCTATTTTTCCTAAAGATGCCATAGAACAACTTTAAATTATTTAAATTTGGGGGTGTTAACAACTCTAGATATATATTTTGAACTGGACGCGACCGCACTCTATCGCACTTGAACAACGACTGACAAAACGTCAGTTAACGTCACATAGGTAGTGTGCGACAGAGATAACGCACTACGAAGCCCAAATTAGCCGATTGTTTCTTTCCAAAGGTCGATGTGCAATATTTATCGCCGGGTACTGTAGCTCATCTTGGGAACACCTTTGATATTTTTTATCCTTGTCATATTTTAATAAAAGCTTCCATAATAACTAAACAAAAAAGCATAAAACTAATTACGTTATAGAGAAAAGAAATTTCTTCGCCACAAACAAATGAGCATCCAAAACTAAATAATACGTTATCGTTTATTTTAATCGAAACATGTATCGATTTAAATATGATACCGATTATTTCGACACGGTGCTGGGCGTTATCAACGAAACCATAGATTAAAGAACAACGTTATTAATTAAAAGTAAAAAAATAAAGCCCATTTCCATTAGCGGGATACGTGTCAATTGAGATGGGCTAAGGCGGGTTACACGCTTTCGGCTGACGCAATAATAATATCTTAGTTAAAAGAAAGGCATTGGACGAATGTAATGTGGAGTCCAAAAGAGGTAATGCTACTTTCGTTGAAAGTGTGACCTTTGCAAGCAAGTGCAACCGTGTAGAATAATTGTAATAGGTAAATTTAATTTTAAACCCCTCGGCAAAAGGTTTTGAAGTGAAAACTTTTTTAGGCGCGTTGGACATTTTTTAAGGTGGGAAAAGGCAATTGAATTCGCGCCACTGTTACCGTAACCGACACCGCTTCGGATGTGTTCGGCTGTCCTCGGGATGTACTCGGTTTTAATGTATATCCGATAAGTCAGTGAGTGCACGCACAACGGACCAAATGGGAGTCTAATTGCGGAAGAGGGAGCCCCATCATCAAGTCAGTGAGTGATGGCAAAGTATTCAGTTTGTGTTTTGTTTTCACTTCTGTCGGCACTCCTGAAGTGGCACTTTTTTTTATCTCTGACAGTAATTATTATGTGTAAGTCATTTGGACTATCTTCGATTTTTAAATACAAAAAGTCTAGAAATAATAGAGTTAATAGATACCACATCCTCTCTGTAATTCATGGATCTTTAACAGTCGTTACTGGTCGTCAGAAGCCCGAAAATCTGACAACCAGTCTTATCAAGAGGTATCGTATTACCTAATAACTGGGTTGTAGAGATCAGATAGGCAGTCGCTCCATGTAAAATACTGGTATTTATTTAAAGTACAATATTTGCAACCGGTTAGACGGGAACCCGACCCCAACATAAGTAGTTGGGAATAGGATAGGCATGATGAATATACCACATCCATTTTCATTGCCACAGACATCTCGTGTCCATAGCACGAGAAACAATTCCATCAGAAAGTTAGGCCTGTCAGGTGGCCTACATAGATGCTCCATTTAGAATACAGTATTGAAATGTACAGTCAACAAAAGAGATAAATATGCAGGTTCGTCGGATATACAGGGTGAAATTAAATTCATGGGCATCCTTTTAAGGGGTCATTGCACTCATCGTTATAAAAAACTTTTAGTATGGGACTAAACCTAAAATCGTGTAAAAAAATCAGCTGTTCCTTGCATTTATGTTCACATAACTCGTCAAAATGTTGGGAAGAGCTGATTTTTTTTCGCGATTTCAGGTTTGGTCCCGTAGTAAAAGTTGTTCATAATGATGATTACAATGACCCCTTAAAAGGATGCCCATGAATTCAATTTCACCCTGTAGTTGAAGTTTAGTAAGAAACCGATGGATGTTCTCGAATACAATTTAATTTCATTAATGGAAAACAAACACCTCATTTATCAAATTTAATTTCAGTCAAAGAAGAATGGGCGGTTTCGTCCCAAGTGTTGTAACATGTTTCGACCTATATCATATGGAAGATCTCAGTGAGTGTTATTTTTTTTTGTATGGGCATAACTCTGTATCTCGTGCAGGGAAAATGTTATAGTAGTTTCATTTATTTAATAAAATATTAAATACAACTTAATTAATTAGTCGATTAATGACAAAAGGACTAAAGCTATTTATAACTACCTACTCCTACTCTGACCCAACACCCCCTAGCACCCCCTCTACTACCCTGCGCCGCGCACTGCCATTGTTTTTTTTTATTGTAAGCGCAGGAGCAGCGAAAAATATTTTAAAAGACAGGCTATATGTTGGAAAGAGATGGTGAAAGAGATGGTTGTCGGTTGTTGCATGGTTGTTGCAACTTTTTGTAATAAGTATATATATTTATGAGTTTTATTTTATTATGGTTTTTGTCTTTTTTATATTTTTAGTTTTTTACTCTTTTTTAAATGTCAAAATAAAAGTCATTTGTGTCAGCGATTCGTAATTTCATTGATCTATGGTGCTTCTAGATGCCATTATTTATCTAGTGGTATATATGCACTTATGCTTTTAGTTTTTTATAGCTGTGCTGTACTACTGTATTTTAAATTGTTGCTCCTCTGTTTATTTACTGACGACTTACGCATTCCTAAAGGACCTCTGGTGTTCCAACGTTTACAACTATCGACTTCGGCTTACTTTGTGGACTTGATATTATTTTTGATTGGTTTGTTACGATTACGAACTATGGAACATTTGTGTGTCACCTGTGCTCGGTCTTTGACTCGACCAGCGAGTGCGACATGTAGTTTCAAGAACTATATTAGAAGCAAGACTGCGTTTTGCTGAATATATTTCAGAGCATATGAGAATAGAACAGGTCTGCTATGTGCTTGTTTTCTTCTGAACTATGTTTGTGCTTTTTTCACGTCGCCGTCGCAACGAAACAATGAATCAATCGGTTTCTTAGAGGTAACTGGGGAGACATTATATTTCCATACTTATATTATTAATGACGACACGGTAGGCGCAGTGGCTGAGCGATCGACTACTGCGCTGCGTGCCGTAGGTTCGATTCCTGCACGGAAAAAATATTTGTATTGCCTACAGGTAGTTTAGTTTAGTTAGAATTTTTCGACGCTATATTTTAGTTTGTGTATAGTTTTAGTTAAGTTAGGTTTTAATTTTTTTATTTTCGATAGAATATAGAGACTACTTAATTAATCTATTATTATATCACAAGTACCAACATGTGTACAATGTGCATTTGTTTGAGGCATACTCCTACATAAGGGAATTATTCAGTGATAATTGTATCATTTTTTTTTTGTTTATGTATTTTAATATGTGCGTTTATTAATAACTGACTAAAAGTAACTGTTACTACCTGTGATTAGTCTACAATTATTACAAATGTAATAATTATGTGGATATGTAACACAACATGTAAAAAAGTATTGATTGATATTATGATTAAAGCATTATTTAGTACGCAAAATACGCGCATTGACGTGGAGTTGCGGACACCAGCCTGTATTACCTATTACCTAAAGCATTATTTAATACAAAAACCTTTTTTTCACTTGAAGCCCAATTACTTTTGACCTGCACGCAATTGTAATAACAACTTGGATTATTATTCATAAAAAAGCCTAAATGAACATGTTTAGACTAGTCTCAACTTGTTACAAGGGTTGGGACGCAACTCATATAATAACGCCCATTCTCCTTTAATTTTCTGAATAGCAATAAAAAAAATATATAGGTACTAGGTATGTCACGGAGTTGTGTCTTTTTACCAGTAATAGGTATATAGCCAGTTGATTTTTTTACCAAAAAACGTGGGCCTCTATCATGGCAATTGTAAGAAACAGGTACTTAAATCCATTGCAGCTTTGGTGGTACGGTCGAAAAGCAATAGCATGCCCCGCGCGTTACCGATCGGTGAAGAAACAATAGAAAATCAATTGTGTCTCATTAGCGGAGCTTGACAGATTAAAAATTTAAGTTTGGCACTTAGATGTTTGCATGAGAATGTCGTGATAAAAGACGTTGACGCAAATCCACGTAAAATGACGGTTGTTCACCTTTCACATTTAGCATAATCAGCCTATAATGTTCCCACTGCTGGGACACATGCCTCCTCTCTTCGAGAGGGAGTAGGTTGTAATCTACCGCGTGGGCCCAGAGCGGGTTGGTACATCTACCAACCATACCATCTCTGGTATAGAGGTATGAGGAACAGGGTGTAAAGAAGAACGGTCATTTGTGACTCAGACCCGACACGAATGAGACATATCTCAGTTTTTTTGTTATTTTAAATATAGCTAAAATATATATTTTTTATATTCCAAATCAATGGTTAACACCAAAATATTGCCTTGTGTTTTTGTTCAGGCGATATACAATTTTCTTTTAATACCTATTTACCTACAAAATTCGTAATTGTATGTAATTCAATGACGATAGGACAATTTAGAAAAAAACAACCGACTTCAAAAAAAAAACACTACAAAGTGATAAATAACTTTAATTTCGGAAGTCGGTGTCGTTGGTTCCGCATTTTCGATTTTAGACACCGACTTACGAAATTAAAGTCATGTAAGTATCACTTTGTAGTGTTTTTTTTTTCTCAAGTTGGTTGTTTTTTTGTAAAAAAGTTTTTATTTTTTACTTTTTAGTTGTACCTACCCCACACAAATCCAATTAACACTAGTGCATTGAAGAATTGAAGACACTGACTAGAAGAATCGTCCAAATTCGCATAGAAATGCCGGAGATGCAGTACATTTATGCATATAACTTCGTACATAAGAATAATTACCTAATGCATTATATACTAAAACCTTCCTGAAAGTATGTAGATTACATTAGTGAAAGAATTATCAAAATTGATTCATTAGTTTTTGAGAAAATCGCGGACATACAAACATACATACATACATACGGGTCGAATACAGAACCTCCTTTTTTTAAGTCGGTTAAAAAACGCACAGATCTCAACACAGAAAGCCAATTTTATGTTATATTTTTTTAATGACATCTCGCAGTTTAACTTTGAGGTTATCGTCTGCTTAACCGGGCTTGCCTATGGATGCCTGAATAAATTAAGGCCTCCAGCTGTCTATTTTTGTATATTTATCTAAATTGGCGTCATTTTAAATGGATATAAATGCTATTCATTAAAAAAAAAGACGGGTTGCACTCCGGGAGTGCCGGCAGAAGTGAAAACTTGAATATTAACGTTGAAATAAATCAATTATTAATTGAATTAATATAACTAAGTTTTTTTTCACTATTTCTGCGTCACTTTTTTCATTAATCGATGCACTTTGTTCAATTTCCATTTTTTGACACGAATTTTCTTCACCGTCACCGTCACACCGTTCGTATCCATCCATCCATTATCGTGTCTCACTTGGCTCGGTTGGCGCCGCCGTAGAAAGAGAGGGGGGGGGGGGGGAATCTCTCCTGACGGTCACGTGTCCTGACGCGATGCCATGACGCGAGTTTAACATTTTTTATCCATTACAAAAGTGTGCAACGCCGCTAAAGAAGTTTTCACTTCAAAAATATTTTAAAATATTTTGACTTACCAAAATCAAATGGCAATATATGGGTGATAGCCACTGATATTCAGAATAGTGTTAATTTATTTCTGTTATATTTAATATAACAAAATAACTGAGATGCGTTCCTTTTGTGTCGGGCCTGGGTAAATTTTCTATGGGACGTGACCCTTCTTCTTTCACTCATACTCTATAGAAAATGGAGGATCCTCCGACCCACAGACTAAGAAGAGAAGTACCCTTCTCCGACCAGACGGGTGTTGTGTCTGGCGGGCAACTGCCCGATGATTCATGTCGGGCCGTTGTATCTATGCTAGTTGCGCGGTAAACTCTACTTGCGAGTTGCAGGATTTTGCGTGACGTCAGTATGACACGTTGTTCGCATGTGGCGTTGTAGATACCGCTACAGATGTAATTAAAAAAAAAACTGGTTCTTGGAGATGCCGGTTTCCTCACGATGTTTTCTTTCACAGTTTTGAGTTTTTCACACTTATGTCCTAAGTAATAAGGTTGAAAAGTTAATGGTCAACTACCATACTCCATGGTTGTACAAACAGCCTTACAAATGAATCAACACTGCACAGCATAGCCTAATTATTACGTTTTTTGAACACCCACACTTGCTTATAATAGAAAGTCTTAGCGAAAGCAATGATGTTGCACTTTTATTGATCTTGGCAACACCCACGGTCAATGGTGAATTATTTTTAATTATTTAGGATGGGTGATAAGAATAGTGTTTTATATTAGATTCTAATTTAAAGACTAATTTGTTAAGCCTGAGGCGGAATATACAGGGTTAAATTAAATAAACTAGTGAAACGCTACAGAATATATGATGGGTATCGATAAAATAAAACAACTTTTTCACTTTTTAGTTGTAACTACCCTACACAAATTCAATTAACACTAGTGCATTGAAGAATTGAAGACACCGACTAGAAGAATCATCAAAATTCGCATAGAAAAGCCGGAGATGATAACTTCGTATATAAGAATGATTACCTAATGCATTATATACTAAAATCTTCTTGAAAGTATGTAGATCACATTAATGAAAGAATTATCAAAATTGCTTCATTAGTTTTTGAGAAAATCGCGGACATACAAACATACATACGCGTCGAATACAGAACCTCCTTTTTTTAAGTCGGTTTAAAACAAAAAAGTTTGATGTTTTTTTTGGGTTCAACGACAACTACTTGTGTGGTTACTTGAAGTACTTATAAGTTGAGCAAATCTGTTTTCTTTTGTTTTATCGTTTTGAGATATCGATAGCCATCACGTATGTGAAGTTTACCTAC
Organism: Amphipoea oculea; assembly: GCA_945859645.1. Taxonomy (NCBI): domain Eukaryota; kingdom Metazoa; phylum Arthropoda; class Insecta; order Lepidoptera; family Noctuidae; genus Amphipoea; species Amphipoea oculea. The sequence continues at coordinate 7,987,581 of OX243891.1, read as the reverse complement.
ACACTAAAAAAATATCACCATCCAAATTTTTACAAGGTGTTCTACCCATGAAATATGAACAATTTTCACTATGCGACCAACACTGCAATTACGAAAAAAAAATCAGCTGTTTATACATTATATACATTTTGGTCAAGTAGGTATTGAACTTTTGTATTAAACAGCTGATTTTTTTTCGTAATTCTTTTAGCGCTAAAAGAATTTCAAATAAAAAGTGAGGATAATGTAAGATAATATGTATTTAATTACTCAAATAGAGGAAATAATTGATGTCGTGTTCTGAGTGACAAAGAATGCAATGTTAGATCTTCTTCTTAGCGTGTCGATAGCAATCTAAATGTACTCGGCCCAGAATTCGGCTACCTGTTTGGCGCCATCACTAGCGTCCATCAGTTCCTGTAACGTGCAGCTGACAGGACCCGCAGGGCACGATATTAAGTGTCCCATCGTTTGTGGAACAGCACCACATTTACACTCGTCGTCGAGTCGTCTATAAATCTCCACCTGAACAGGTTTTCCTTGCTTCGGCCAACCTGGGTCCGGAGTCTGTTTAAAGACTTCCAGGTTACCCAAGGTAACTCATGTCCAGGTGGAATGTTAGATAATTATTGATTTATGAAAGTTGTTTGACAAGTTGTTAATGCCAGTTGTTAGCTTGATGTGCTGGCGCCTGTACATGCTAAGATACGCCTCTGCCCATTCATTCGAGGAATTACAAGCGTGATGTTATGTTTATGTTAAAATATAGTTTTAATGCTACGGTATTTTCAGTCGGCCATTCGAAAGAACTAATGGAGCTTTATCGAGCTTATCAAAATATGTACTAAGTACTTGTCACTTTTATTTAGATTTACATCATGCATTTTCGTATCAATTGATTTCACAAGCGCAAAACCCGCACTGCCCACATCCAAGAAGGTCCGTTACATCTCAAACCATAGACAATGTGACAGTTTCCAATTGTGCCGTTGCCCATACTTGGGCTAATTAAAAAAGTAAAACCGCCGCAGGAAACGTCACTTCGTATAGCGTTCCGAATTTGAAAAGATTGACAGGCGCTATGGGCCGTGCGGGCGGGCGAAGTGACCGAAATGAGGAGAAATGTGAATGATTTTTAATGTGTCATTTTTATAAATTGATTATTTAAATGTCGCGAAATATGTTCTTGGTTAGTTTGTTGTCTAGGTATTTAACAAAAGTACGACATTGTATGAAATCCGTCAAACAATGGCCTAATTTAAACGTAAATCGTAGTCGTAAGTGTAAAACTTAGGTAAAATCATCTGCCTAGCTTTTCCCAACTATGTTGGGGTCGGCTTCCAGTCTAACCGGATGCAACTGAATACCAATATTTTACATGGAGCGACTGCCTATCTGAACTCCACAACCCAGTTACTGGGTAATACGATGCCCTAGGTAAGACTGGTTCTCAGACTTTCGAGCTCCTGACTACCCCGTAACAACTGTAAAAGATCCACGAACGACAGCCGGGACCAACAGCTTAACGAGCTTTCCGAAGCACAGAGGGTTCTCGGTATGTAAAGATGGTCACCTATCCACATACCAACCACGGCAAGCGTTGCTTAACCTGATCGATCAACATGTGTAGCTGTTATTATTTAGCCACGGGGGTGTGATGTTCTATTCTATTTTTCTCTATGGCAATGGTACCGATGTCGTCAATTCTACCAAGATGAGACATGAGAAAACGTGGGAGAGAGAAAAAAAAAAATTAAAACGAAAAAAAAAACAGAAAAAAGAAATCTACATGCAATAATATTGAATTTAATGTGAAACTTGTTGACGAGTATTAGTAGGTACATTGATAAAAATAAATAAAAAACATGTTATGTAAATAACTTTTCTACCTAGTGACATTCATATCACAGACAATGTTTATAGCGTTGTGGGACCAAAATGATCGTGCATTGAAATCGTGAACCCACTCCCAAAACATGCAAAATATTTTACTGCCTAGAACAAGCTTGTTTGGACATATTGCTGATTAATAGTGACAAATGTATGTAATTTGCTGGGAACTTTTTGAACTATGTGCACTCGGAGATATAATAAAATGTTAAGTCGTTTTTAAAGCGTAAGGTGAAAAACTCTCATAATGTTATACAATGGATGGTTCTTGTAGTAACGAAACGTCCAAGCCATCAGTGGCGTGCATTGCATATAGGCATATAAGCAGTGCCTACCTCGATATATTAACATAAGCCTGTCAATTACATTTTAGTGTGTTTGCCCCACAATTGAGAAACTCACTAAATTATCATACCTAACAAAAAACAAAATCTTCATACAAACACGCGCGGCAGTAGGCAGTCGCCGGACGGCCTACTGGGCTCCTGTACTATTCGCACATTGTCATTGGTCTTTACTCGTTCAAGTTAATACGACAAAATTAAAAATACGTACTTAGGTCTCACGCGTAACACCATGACGTTCGACCTTCGCAATGTATCACCCTTAAGTAGGCATGCCTACTCAAATAACCACACTTTTGACCTCACTTTTTTTCTGATTAGTAATCGCGTTTGCCTAGACTAGACCCGGCCTACTGCCTACCTATTCTGAAAACCAATGCACGCCACTGCAAGCCATATATTTTGACTTAGGTGTAGAGTTGTTTAAATTTCAGGAGTAAAAGTCCATAACAGTATGAGAGTTTTTGAAGTGAAACTTCTTTAGGCGCGCTTGACTTGGGGAGTAAACTGGCGAATGCGTTACGAAAACGTGTGATCGCGAGTAGGGAAGGTACGTAAAAAATAGCTGGAAATACCTGGTGTAAAAACCCGGTCCCGGTCGCATAAATATGCGACCGGGTTTATACACCAGGTATTTGCTTCCAAGTACGCACACCGGGTACCGACTCAAAATACTTGCAAGACTATTAAGTATCTTATACGGCTACTCGCTCAAATACGTAGGTACTCAACCGCGTTAGTTTTCGCAAATGCGATCATGCTCCTTTTGGAACAATTTCGTATGCAAGTATTTTTTACCGACTTCACAAAAAGGAGGAGGTACTATGTTCGGCTGTTTGTATGTTTTTTTTTTTGTATGTTTGTTCATCGAATACTCCGCCAATTGTCGACGGAATTTCAAAATTCTTTTTTTGTTCCAAAGTAGATAGTTTTGAGGTAGTCCCACTGTCAACAAGTTAGGATCTGATGATGGGATCTTAGAGTAATCGAGGGCAACCTTTAAATTTTATAGGCTCACTTATTGTTTTTCGCATATTTTACGAAGTATATTGTGTATTTGCGTATGGTTGTCACCATCTCAGGTAGCTGGGCTGATGATGGAAGTTACAACTCCTTAACAGTAAGAAGTTACTCGAACAGGCAAGGACTGTTTTAGTCAATTGTTTTAGTCAATTGTTTTGATGTTTGATAGGGCATTTGCCACATTTGGTCTCATGATCATCAAGTCATGACCTGATGCTGCAGTCAGGATAGTCTGCAGAGTACCTAACTCCTCGACAACTAACAGCAGATATATCGTGTTAAGGCTCATTGAAAAGGGCTCGATGTGTGGATAAGACCTGATGCTGAAGCCAGGAGCATTAGAAAAAGTACCAACCTTGAAATTACAGCACCGTAGTCGTGTTTGGGCTCATTTTAAACAGGACTAAATTTTAAGTTCAATGCAATGTTGACAAGTCTGGCCTGATGCTGCAGCCAGGATTATCAGCATCTAGTCTAAAAACATCAGGGCAGGATTTGATGATGGGATCCTGGAGAAATCGAAGGAACTCTTCAAATATTATAGGCACACCTATAGCGATTTGGGTATTTTTTATAGTAACTCGTGCATTTGCTCTCGGAAAGCACTATTTGGTGATGTGGAACTGATGATGAAGACCACAGATGGCCACCGGAACTACTCAATAATATCTAAGTATTTCACGGGTTGCGATTCGATTACTTTAATATGGTTGCTAAGCAATTTATGCTCGTCACAATGTGAATGGTGATACGGAGCTGATGGTGGATCTGGAGAACTCCTCAACAATTAACTTCCCTTTATCGGGAAAAGCAATATTTTGTTTGTAAAAGGCGATGATCACTAGGCTATTGTAACTTAGATAAATTATAAGCAGACCCACTAAAAAGCGTAAAATAAAAACTTAAAAAAAAAAAAACCGACTTTCAAAAAAACTAAAAAGTGAAAAATATCTTTAATTTCGGAAGTCGGTGGCAAAAAACTAAAATAAAGATCCAAAGACACCGACTTCCGAAATTAAAGTTATTTTTCACTTTGTAGTTTTTTTTGGAAGTCGGTTTTTTTTTCTTAAAAAGTTTTTTTTACTTTAATGGTTTGCAAGTATTTATTTGTAAACGCGATTTTGCTCCTTATTTATTCGAAGTCATTGATCAATTTCCTATGCAAGTAGTTTTACTTCCAACGGGGCTTTTGAATACGCGATTGTATTTCTTATCTGTATGAAGTTATGGATCAGTTTTCTATGCAGATAGAAAATACTTGAAAGTATCTCGCTCCGTCGTGCCTCGACCCTCGAGTACGTAGGTACTCAAATAGTTCAACAACCGCGTTTGTTTTCGCAAATGCGATCATACTCCTTATCAGTAAGAGCACAGAATACTTAATAGTACTACGTACAGAAAGGACACTCCCTTCCTCGCCCTCATATCAGATACCGCACCTCACCCCGCACTTCGAGGTATTCGTCGCCGATTCTTTAGCAAGGGCGCTCGCGAACCGCAGCGCTGTATTGCTGACACACAATTATGCGATTTAAAAGTTTTATTTGAGTTTTAATCACGATGTTTGGATATTGTGATGCTTTTCCGAATTCGTATTTACATATACGGTTTGTATGATTTCGCATTTGTAATAACATGCGATTTAATAACCCATTATTTACAGATAAGTCATTTAAACTAAACTATTTTAGTGTTTTTATTTCATTACGTACCCGACTATATAAATAAACAATTGAACTACATGGTCACTTCATAATAATGCACACGTTCGGGCAGCGCCGCCGCCGACGTCGTTCGGTTCCCCGACACAAATTGCTTTCCGCGCCATTTTTTTTTACGCTACTAGATTTCACGCACACATTTGCACGTATACAAACGTCATTTGTTTATGTAGTAGTAATAGGTAATTATTTTGCGAGCGTTGTATGGAGTGTCCGAGGTGTGGTAAGAGTCTACGGAACAATTTCGTATGCAAGTATTTTTACTTTAATGGTTTGTAAAAGTATTTATTTGTAAACGCGATTGTGCTCCTTATTTATAGGAATTCACGGATCAATTTCCTATGCAAGTACTTTTTACTTCCAACAGGGCTTTTGTTTGATTACGCGATTGTACTTCTTATTTGTATGAAGTTATGGATCAGTTTTCGATGCAGATAGAAAATACTTGAAAGTATCTCGAGCCCTGGTTTTAGGCCCTGGTTTCTTAAGGTGGACGTACTTGGAAGCCCTGGTACTCGATTTTGCAAGTACGACCCATGTCTAAGGGCTACTGGCGAGGCGAACGGGAGTAGGGCATGCAAAACCGGTTTTCCGGTTTTGCGCAAAACCGGAAATCGGCCAAAATTTAACGATTTTTGAAAACCGGTTTTGAGAGCCAAAACCGGAGCTCAGCTCCGGTTTTGTCAATATTTTTTTCGAACACTCAAAAAATAATTAATTTTGAGGTTTTATGTGTTCTACCAACAAGTGTTGAGAGTGAAAGGGTGTTTTCGAGTGCTGGGTATTTCTGTAACAAAATAAGAAGTTCGCTGTCTGATCGAATGTTGGATGCACTTATATTCTTGAGATCACATTATCAAGAACAGCGATCTCTTGAAAACAAGTGATTTATGCTTTATTTAAATTAGTATACATAGTTGATTATTGATCTCTTTTTAGTGCAATATGAATCATATTATAATAATGTTATTTTGTAGTTCGTCTTCAAAGTTACAAAAATGTTGATTTTTTTGGTTATTGTGGGTGGCTGTTTTTAATATTTGAAGATGCTGATTGTGTTTTCTATGTTTAAAATATATTATTTTTGATAGCAGACTTAATAGGTACCAAAGATACCAAAAACTTACTTGTTGTTGATTTGATCTCAGTTAATTAATCTTAATACTATTATAAGTTCATTGTTATCTGTACAATTATTATGGCTTGGATTAAAAAAAAAGTAAAAAAACTAAAACCCGACTACGACAAAAAAAAACGACGCTGAAAAAGTATGAAACAAGTTTTTCATACTTCGAACAGAACAAAAAGAAAAACCGTAGTCACACGTTATTAAAGTGTTTCGGTTGGTACCTATAACGTGTTAAAATCATAACCCTCCTTTGGCTTTGCCGTAGTCGTGTAAAAAAAATGTATCATACAATTTGTTTTATTTGTAGACTTAGTGGGTATTTAAAAAAATGGTGTTTCTTTTTAAATTATACCACATTCGATTTTTTTTTTTGAAAAACCGGACCTAGCTCCGGTTTTCGGTTTTGGTCCCAAAAAAACGATGTTCAAAACCGGTTTTGATGACTTTCCGGTTTTGCATGCTCTAAACGGGAGTTGAGTGGGGGATATAAGCAAGAGAAAGCAGTGCGCGCGCACATTTTCTTTCTCTCTTCCTCTCATAGCCAAATACGTTTGAAGTTTCACTTCAGTCGTGTGGTCATAAGCACACTCGGTTTTTTTTTCACCTTACGCTCATGTGAATGTAGAGAAATGGCCAAGCCATATATTTTGACTAAGGTGTAGCGTTTGCGAAGTTAGGGCGTGTAGATTTAGAAGCTTGGCTCTACATGAGATCTGATTACTTTTTGACAGTGCGAGCTACATGGTTTCGTCTTGGCAACATTTAACATGAAATTTTTTTGTGGGATACGTACATTCTTTTTCCGCATAGCGCGCACAATGACATGTCACTCTTACAAACTGTAATTTTCATTCATAGAATGGGGCATAGAGGAAAAAAAATTCATTAACTAACATTTTTTTTTTAATTTTTCCTCTAAATACTCAATACTTTATTTGCATTCCACAATGTGTAAAAATAAATTAGGATAAGGGCAGATTTTTTTTTTTTTTGTTAGCCTATATTATGTGCCTCTCCTTTTTCCTTCCAAAACCTCCCTGAGTTTTTTTTATTAAAAAAAAATTTAAAAAAGTGTTATTAAAAATATAAGTGCCAGATAAAATTTACCTCAAGGTTACCTTTCATTCCGCGACTGCTTAAACAACAGCATTTTAAAGGTACCACCCCAAGCGTTCATTTATTCATCTGGACATGAGCTTCACTGGAATAACCAAGCAATGCCTCATGCCTATCCGATCTTGTGTTAATTGTTAGAATCGATTGTTCAAGCATTTATCTAATCTACTCCCAAGACTCGTTGGCAACTAACTCATAATGCAAACAGACTGCAAGTAGGTATACTGTATAGTGCAGTTTGGATACGGTCTACCACATTCTAAGTACTACCACAGAATAAATAGTACAAGTAGTACTACCGAGTATGCGGCAGCGGTAACGTCTGAAAAGGCACTTAGGTAATGCTTAAGTGACAGGCTGCCGATTGACACTGTCAGTCACTGTCCATTTGACAGACAACGCACAGCCTATGGTGCTGAAAATATTCCTATGAGATGCGCCCCGCGGTTTCACCCGCATGAGTCTTGATCCCGTGGGAATATCGGGGTAAAAAGTATCTTATGTCCTTTCCCGGGACTAAAACTATCTCTATACCAAATTTCATCTGAATCGGTTCAGCGGTTTAGGCGTGAAAAGGTAACATACAGACAGACAGACGGAGTTACTTTCGAATTTATAATATTACTAGCTGCGCCCCGCGGTTTTACCCGCATAAGTCTCGATCACGTGGGAATATCGGGATAAAAAGTACCCTATGTCCTTTTCCGGGACTCAAGCTATCTCTATACCAAATTTCATCAAAATTGGTCCAGCCGTTTGAGCGTGAAGAAGTAACAAACATATAAATACACACACACACTCACAAACTTTCGCCTTTATAATATTAGTGTGATGACTAGCTGCACCCCGCGGTTTTACCCGCATAAGTCTGGATCCCGTGGGAATATCGGGATGAAAAGTACCCTATGTCCTTTCCCGGGACTCAAGCTATCTCTATACCAAATTTCATTAAAATTGGTCCAGCTGTTTGAGCGTGAAGAAGTAACAAACATATAAACACACACACACTCACAAACTTTCGCCTTTATAATATTAGTGTGATAGTATAGTATGGAAGTATGGATTGCCTCATCGGCTTGGAAAAGACAGTAAACACACATAAAATGTCGGACAATAATTAAATACATTGAAAAAATCACACTGCACACTTTTCCTCAAGCAATTAGATGAAAGTATCCGCGCTGTCCACTCGCACATGCTCACACGCAACAATCACGACGAAGGCGCCACTGCATAGATAAAAAAAACAGAAGATTAAAAAAAAATGGGCTTGTAGCTAAGTAATATCAGCCGCATTGTTCGATCGATCAGGTTAAGCTACGCTTGCCGCGGTTGATCCGTGGATGGGTGACCATCTTTACATACCAAGACCCTTCCGTGCCTCGGAAAGCACGTTAAGCCGTTGGTCCCGGCTGTCATTCGTGAATCTTTGACAGTCGTTACGGGTCGTCAGAAGTCCGAAAATCTGACAACCAGTCTTACCAAGGGGTATCGTATTACCCAGTAACTGGGTTGTGGAGGTCAGATAGGCAGTCGCTCCATGTAAAATACCGGTATTCAGCTGCATCCGGTTAGACTGGAAGCCGACCCCAACATAGTTGGGAAAAGGCTAGGCAGATGATGATGATTAAAAAAAAAGAAATAAGTAATAATATTCGGAACCAAACCTTGTTGAGAATCACATAGACTATGGAAGCATGACACAAAAGGGTGGAGGACTTTACAGGAGGAGTAATGAGTGGAACGAGGCTGCCAATGACGATGATAATCATACTGATGACCAGCCACAACAGCTGCTAATGTAAGATCAGATTTGATAAGAATGATTTGACCAGAAACAAGGAAGAATCCACTTACGTTAACTCGTCTGGGACCATACGTTAGTCTTAGTGTCAATAATTATGGCTCTATGTAGTTCAAAATCTGCTAAGCTATGCTACGCAAAACATGCTAGAATCGGTGTGCAAAATCTAATAAGGACCTCAGCGATAAGTGGCAATGGCTTTCAAAGCGTTTCGTGATTCTGTAACGACTTTCAACTGGATTGACATGTAATCAAGAACCGCGCATATCTCATGTGATGCGATACAATAGAAAAATCAATTGTTTCTCATTAGCGGATCAAGTATGGTGAAGTAGTTGTATTAACCTTTATTAACCGTGGCAATGCTGCCAGCCTTTTGGGCACGTTTCCCGTTGACAGTGATGCGGACGAATTTTTTGATGCCCTTTGATTATTTTCCCTCCCTTTTTATATACTTGTACATATTATTATTTTAAGATTGTTAGCATAATATTAATTAACCTTTTGACCGCTTATGTCGTTTTTTTGCGACACATATTTCCGAGCCTCTACCGCTCGTGTCGTATTTCTGCGACAGAGAACATCCATGATTTTTTCGTTATATTTTCGTCCTATTAACTGCGTGGTACAACTAAAACCATTATTAAATATAGATAAAAACTTTTTGACTATTTTTTAATCGATACAACAATTTCTCCTCCTTATTTATTGTGGGTATTATTTTATCTTGATTTTATCGATTTGTAGCCGCGCGTTAGGGACACGGCAATTGATATTTAGCCAAGCGCTTAAAATATTCATGATGCAAACGATACTAATTAGTCTCCTCTGCACCATTGATGGTGCAGGTCAATGGTGCATACGAAACAACGGCATCTTGAGAGGGTATTTCGGTGGTTTACTTACGTCAACGTCAAACCAATGCATTTTTAAAATTTTCATCATTATTATCGCTCACACAAGGCCATAAGGCCTACCTAATCAGTCTATTTAAAGTTTGAGTGCTGGTCACTTGACTGCTATGTAATCTCTTTCTTTTTCAAAGATCTTCAATTGTTGTAAGACTTTAAAACTATCGCCTACTTCAATTACTCTAAATTCTTTCGACTCGAGCTCTTTTATGTCCTTACTTTTATTTTTGACTGTCTTTTCTTTATCATCTTCTTCATATCTGCAGGACCTAGCGTCGCCACATCGACAGGTCCTGTGTTTCTCGCACCTTCTGCCTTTGATGCGCCGAAATCTATCGTGTCAACCAATCACGCGACTAATCATTATCAGAATCAATCTTGGAAACTGTCCAGGCGCCACACGCAATCAATCCATTTTTTATATTAGCGGCTGCTTTTAATGTTCAAGGTATAATCGACCTCGTAATTGCTTTACCAACCTTAGATAGAATGGTGTTTGCACGTCATAGATCTTCAAGGTCCATTTTGCTTTACGACCAATATGACAGATAGTTTCCACCTTAACCTTTTGAACGCCAGAGTATAAACGTATCGCCGTACCCCTGACGCCAGGCCACTTCAACAAAACAACACACACACACACACTGAAAACAACAAATTTCTCGATATTGGTGGTTTATTTATATTAGTTTCATGCAATACAATATAGACGGAAGCTTAAACTTTTAAATTATATAAATAAAAACACACAAAAGTAATGATTAAATTGTTTATTTCATAATATGGTGCGACCCGTGCGACGTGTATTTTGTCATATATTTGTGACGTTGGCGTTCAGGGTAAGATTTCGTTTGTCACATATATGTGACAATGGCGTTCAAAAGGTTAATCATCATTTGCGTAGTCAGCTTTTAATGTTCCCACTGCTGGGACAGCGGCCTCCTCTCTATGAGAGGGACTAGGCCATAATCCACCACGTGGGCCCATGTTGTTGGATAACATCTCACATATTATTTTTAACCATGTTGAGGTCGGCTTGAAGTCTAGACGGATGCAACTGAATACGAGTATTTACATGGAGCAAACTGCCTGTCTTCCACAACCCGGTTACTAGATAACACGTTACCCCTTGATAAGACTGGTTTTCAGACTTTTAGGCTTCTGACTATCCGTAACGATTGTCAAAGATCTACAAATGACAGCCGGTCCAAACGGCTTAACGTACTTTTCGAGACTCGGAGGTGTCTCGGTATGTAATAGATGGTCACCCATCTACGATAAGTATTGCTTATCCTTAACGGGTTGACGTGAGGCTGATATTATAGCACAACCAATCTTAGTAAAGTTACAAATAACGAGGAGTTTTTGTTTGTTTTTTTTGTGTTTAGTTTATGTTATTTTTGTCTCAATAAATACTTTTTCCTCTTTTCTATAAGTGGTAAAGGAATTACGAGGTCGCACTACGCTGTGAACCTTCTGATCTATTCCTTAAACTTGTACTTTCGTAATGTCCACGCATCATCGCATGCGCATTTCAATTATCACTCATTCTCGTGCCGCAGCAGTTGAACTCTGAGCTTTTAAATAGCCCAATAACTTTGCAGAAGGCGGCGGATAGATTTGTAGAAGATTCATTGGATGACAATTTATTATGGTCAGCTTGGAGTTCAATGATTGCCGATTTAGTATCTAGTTTTATTGCTGGAAATGAGAATTATACAGATCGGACTAACTTACCTAGTGACGTCCGATCCTTAATTATGTGAAGTAATCTCATCCTCATTGTATAGGTACTATGTAGTCGCACCATTTCGTGCGCACACGTCACAATATTTAAAGATGAAATTCAAATTTTTTCATCCTAAAGAAAAACAAATGTTGTCTGTGGTCCAGTCGTTGGCGCGGTCTCCTGACATCTGTCAATCATTCTTTCAAAGCATAAGAACGGGACTTCACGATGACCTACATGGGCATCGTATAGTCCCGGCATACAGCACAACACAACTTCTAGAAGGGGTTTAATAAGGCAATCCAATACACCTAAAGTATAGGATGATTATCTGGGAAGGGTTGGGATACAATGAGGATGAGATTACTTCACATAATTAAGGATCGGACGTCACTAGGTAAGTTAGTCCGATCTGTATAATTATGCTACGTAATCTCATCCTCATTGTATAGGTACTATGTAGATGTTCAAAGAATAAAGTTGTGTTGGTCATCATAGGTACCTACATAAAATGAGCATTGTTCAATAATTGAACATTGTAACATAACATGCATACTAATTGTAATGCATTTCTATTAAGAATCAGTGTACCATTAAGGTAAATAGCTACCTAACTTAATTTATAATTCTCTAATTACTATTAGATTCTGGAAATATAATCAGTTTTGAATCAACTAGTTTAATTAATAATCCCATATGGCACACATCAATTTCTTGTAATCAGACAATTAACATTGACATGTAATAAGTTCTATGTACAACCACTCTATAGAGCACACAGCTGGTGCAAAAACATTAGAATCACTAATAAAAAGGTCTCTTATAAAACCGAGTAAGGGTTGAGAAATTTGTGGTCCAACCAGCATAATGACACCTTCTTCAGAGCCCTTTGAAGTAGAGGCATGTCTGTATATGTGAATTTAGAAATAATAATATCTATTCCACTCTTACTTGAAATTTGTTTTATCCATCTATTATTGGTTGCAGTAGAGGTTGCATCATAAGGCTTTCTTATAGTTATAATTAATGATTTACAATTTTGTCTTATACTCTTACCTAGTAAAATCTAGATAGGACAATTTAAGGGTTGTGGCAGTACAGAAAGATAAATTATCTTTAAAAAATGGTAGAATCAAGTTGAGTTCGGATCTACCAGGTTTTAATTATATCTGGATTTTTATGTTAATTTTGTCCTCATTATAAGAAGTGTACTAATGAGTGACCAGGTTTGAATTTTGAAACAAGAGCTATTATCGTTACTAATTGTTTGGTTAGAAATTCTAAACCAAGGGTTTGATTGGGAAATAAATTAATCTGTCGAACTCCGCTAATGAGATACAATTGATTTTCTATTGTTTCGTCGCCAATAGGCGACGCGCGGTGCTTGGCCGGTTAAATAATGCAAAACGATACTAGGGTCCCACTAACTTCCTATTTGGGATTCTTTGGTCTTAATATAAATATATCCCTGAGAAACCTTGTCGCTCTGTCATTATTGTGTCAATGTGGCGGCCAAAAACTACAGAATTTGCTGATTATTATATAGCTCACTCAATACCATTAGGATATCATACATCATTAAACTTAGTGGTAAAAATTATATGACTATCATGACTGAGCCTAGGGGTCAATGTCTTGTGTCTAACAGAAGAGAGTCTACTGATCTAGAGCAAAGCTAACACTATATTAATTGAGGGATCAGTCTTTCTCCTATCAGGAAAGCGTCCCTGATAATATGGCAGCAAACAGTGACTCCTGTGCATTGGGTGTTGAGATCCCATTTGACAGTGAATAGATCTACAGAACATACTTGGATCAGGGAGCCATGATATGTTGATATTTAGTATTAGACCTGATTGTAAACAGGTTAATCGGGGGCTGGCCCAGTACAGCACACACCCCCCCCCCCCTGCTTACATAGGTATATCTTTACTTAGAAGTATGTCCTTATGTAGGGTTTCAAAGTTGTACAAGTTGCTGCAATTTTTTTTTTTTTTTTGCAACATTTGACATGTAGGCTATATCACATCACTTCCATTTAATTTCTATGTTAGGAAGCCTAGATTCAATGATTCAATTTCCCATACTGTTTTCTTTGGAAGTAATATAAAATGCATAAACCCGTATTTGTCATTCCTTGTACCGTTGCCAAAATTGTTAAGCCAAGCTATTCAGATGAGTAAAATGAGTACCACCCATCTTACTGACACAGGATATGGCCGTTGTGATATCTTTTCTAAGTCCTTACAGTATCTGAGTTTGCTTGCAAATGTTTTGAGCCCCATAAATGCTGCTAATAGTTCAAGGTAAGGTAAGGAACTTTTCAACATTAACTGTCCAGTGCCTGTGGATGTTGATATCATTACATACCAGACCCCAGTCAGTTTGGGACAATATTTCGAGAACAAAATCTAATTGTTTAATTCTATTGTGGTTTGTTGGAATGTAAGGTAACCAACAATCTCTGCAAATAAATGATTTTTAATTTGTTTCTAGCCCTGTTGTATTTGTAAATAAGTGATTTTTAACCTAGTTTGGTATAAAGTTAACCATATTCATATACAGATGCAGCTACTAGAATACCTAGTAATTAGACACACTCGATTATTTATATCTCATTTCAGACTTAATATTTTTTATGGACTACAGGGTAAAGTCTATATTTTCCTGAGGAAGTGAAATGGCAAACTGGACTGAACTCAACTAATATCCTAGACATTGGCAGCACTGTCTGGGCACTCTTTTCAGTTTTAATAATAAATCCTAGATATTTAACACAGTTTGAGTATCAGACATATTTTCTAAACACTGCATATGGATCGGCAGGGCACAGAATATAATTGTCAAGATGTATGACAAAAAACAACCCTAGTGACCTCCGGTGACAGACAACTGGCTTTATGATGTTTGTGAATACATATGGAGCGGTGCATGTAAACTGTTATAACTTATAACATATCTTGAAATAGAAACTGGGGATATCTCCTGAAATATTTTCATATGGATAATTGATATGAATTTTTTAAATCAATGTAATATTGTAGGCAAAAAACTTATATACCTAGTAACATACTACATATTAAGTTTTTATTTAATATGTATCTCCAAACACCATGCGATTTTGGTACAATTATATCAGATAAAATTACTTATTTGACAGGAGCACATGTTTCTATAGCACCTAATATAAGAGATTATTCCATGGGGATAGATTGCTTTCTTTCTGAATGAAGTTGTTATTCAGAAGTTTGAATTGGAAACTCAGTAAAAGGTAGTTTATAACCCTTGATCCACTCATATATGGTTGGATTAGTAGTAATATCATACTTCAGAGAAATATTGCAATCTACCAGTCTGTACCTGAGCTAGTGATGATGCTGGTTCTGGCAACGGTTGTTGGCATTGGATTTATCTTGAAGCTTATAGATAGCTATTCTGAATTGGTGTGTAGAATAGGTATTTTGATATTGGTGTTTACTCACATCAATTCTTGAATTTCCTCATGGCTAGGTAGGATTAAGGATCTCAGATTATTGCAATTTTCATGATAAATTAATGTCACACTCAGTCTAGGTCAGTAACTTAATGTTTCGATTTGATCTGCACTATACAAACGCTTGGGAGGCTATTAGACTGTTATGAACTGTTCCCAATGAATGTAATAGTAGCGGCCACTGTAGTTCGCTGCCCCTTGATTGTGTGGTCCCATTTGATTCCACTTCCATTTACTGCTGCCACCCTTCCTTTTTAAATTCTGGTGGGTTCAATAGGCTACAAATTATGAATGTTTCATACTTCTTTTAAATGTTTAGCTTCATCTCCACATTTAGTCCATTATCATAATTGACCACTGTGTGGCCAGACTGCCATGCAGTTCTACAGGTAAAGTAGCTAACTGTACCCCAGCATCTCACAAGTAGATTTTCAATACTTGAACTTAGGACTTCACGTTGGGTATGTATATCGTTCCACTCTCAGCCTCCTTTCGGCTGTATTTTAGTAGAATTGAAGTACTAACATAGCTTATATAAGTTAAATTGTATATTAACACCCTCACTGAGAGGAGGCCTGTGTCCCAGCAGTGGGAACATTATAGGCTGATTATGTGTTATGTATGTATATTAACATCTAGAATATAAAGTATTTTGGAATTAGATTATAATTAACGGCATTGAGTATGGATATTCCCAATCCGGCTGCGTTGGCTTCGGTCACATAACACAAAGTCCAACTGTAGTCTTCCATGGAAGAGGGCTCCGTACTCATCTACGAAGACTAATTAGAGTTAGGTCCCAGACTGCTTAGATCTAAATCCATGGCTAACCTCACGTGATAGCTCTAGGAATGCAGGAGGGATGTGTTTTTAACACTGGACGTATAGACTGGTTTATATCTGATTTTATTTGATTTAACCTGAAATAAATGGATTATTATTATAGAACATTGACTAACCTCTCGTGAGTCTGTGTGGAGTTGATGGCACAGTTGAATGTTCTCATGGTTCACCTCGCGTGAGAACACTTAGAGACGGCCAAAGATCCTCAGAACACTAAACGTATATACCATGTAGTGTCGTTCTTATGTAAGTATACAGCACAGTTACGTTCTCATGGTTGACCTCACAGTGAAAACTAGAGACTGCTGTGTGTATTACGGCATCCCTTGTCAGCCAAAGATCCTCCGAACACTGAACGTATATACCATCGGCTAGCCTCGCGTGATAGCTCATGTGGTATCGTTCTTGTGTAAGTATACGGCACAGTTACGTTCTCATGGTTGACCTCACAGTGAAAACTAGAGACTGCTGTGCGTATATTACGGCATGATTTCAATTGCCGACAACTGAGTTTCGATGACGGCTCCGCTTTGCTTTTTCAAGCGATTTTTCCAGTTCTCGCAGGCGTACGGTCAGCTCCTACATTCCATCGTCTCGTTTTCTTCTGTTTTCCCATCTTGTTAAAACTTTTCTGAACTTTTATATACGAAAACGTGATCAGTGCGCGGCACAAAAAAGTACAATGATTGACAGATGTCAGGAGACCGCGCCAACGACTGGACCACAGACAACATTTGTTTTTCTTTAGGATGAAAAAATTTGAATTTCATCTTTAAATATTGTGACGTGTGCGCACGAAATGGTGCGACTACATAGTACCTATACAATGAGGATGAGATTACGTAGCATAATTTATAGTTTCTGCCAGTGGCGTGCATTGCATACAGGCATATAAGCAGTGCCTACCTCGATATATTAACATAAGAATTTCAATTACATTTTAGTGTGTGTGCCTCACAATTAAGAAACTCACTAAATTATCATACCTAACAAAAAACAAAATCTTCATATAAACACGCGCGGCAGTAGGCAATCGCCGGACGGCCTACTCGGCTCCCGTACTATTCGCACATTGTCATTGGTCATTACTCGTTCAAGTTAATACGACAAAATTAAATATATGTACGTCTCACGCGTAATACCACGAAGTTCGACCTTCGCAATTTCACTTTAGACCTCACTTTTTTTTCTGATTATTAACCGCGTTTGCCTAGACTAGACCCGGCCTAGTGCCTACCTATTCTGAAAACCAATGCACGCCACTGGTTTCTGCGTTGATTTTGCAGTTGTAGTCGTATTGAGAGTCGATTCCATTGGGGAAATAGAATCGCCTAGAACTAGATTGTGTATTTTATTGGGGTGATTGCGTTACACACAACAGTATCTAGCAATGGCTTTCACTTTGACAGTTTAACAACATTCATTACGTTATTTACGTTTTGAGCAGTCAAATTTTTCAAACATACGATGCAACTAGCTGCGCCCCGCGGTTTCACCCGCGTAAATGTCAATCCCGTGGGAATATCGGGATAAAAAGTAGCCTATATGTTAATCCAGGGTGTCAGCTACCTCCATAGAAAATTTTATCAAAATTGGTCCAGCCGTTTGAGCGTGAAAAAGTAACAAACATATAAACACACACACACTCACAAATTTTCGCCTTTATAATATTAGTGTGACGGACTAGCAATGTCCTTCAAAGGGATTCATATTATGATTGGAAGTGTGTCGCAATTAGGGTGCAGGACTTAGTAAGGTAACATGGAGTTTACTGCCCTTTGTGTTCCATAGAATTCTACGCTTTTAAACAGACAGATTTCTTACCTCATCATCATCATTTGCCTAGCCTTTTCCCAACTATGTTCGGATCGGCTTCCAGTCTAACCGGATACAGCTGAATACCAGTATTTTACATGGAGCGACTGCCTATCTGACCTTCACAACCCAGTTACTGGGTAATACTGGTAAGACCCCAATTGGTAAGACTGGTTGTCACGCTTTCGGGCTTCTGACTACCCGTAACGACTGTCAAAGATCCACGAATGACAACCGGGACCAATAGCTTAACATGCTTTCCAAGACACGGTGGGGTCTCGGTATATAAAGATGGTCACCCATCCACAGACCAACCGCGGCAAGTGTAGCTTAACCTAATCGATCGACCTGTGCGGCTGTTGTTATTTAGCCACGGGCCCCTCAGATTTCTTACCTCAATTGAATAAATTTATCTACCTGGTAAATGACCTACCTGGAAAACTGAATTTGATTTGCACCTTTCTCTATACGATTACATCTACAAGCAGCTTTGACACAAAAATTACGTGTGTCTTAATCAGACCTCATTTTTCCTCCCCTAAACAACAGACCATTTGCATTCGTCCATCTCATAAAATCGGCAGGGAACACTGACCGAAGCAAAGCTCGACCGTAAGCTGAGTTCGAAATTTGAAACAACGTCAACAAGATTAGAGCGCCGCCATGCGCCATGTTACTGAAACGTCAAACTTACAAAATGGATTCCCCGTTTTCCCGCGCTCCTCTGGGATTCTAATGTTGTCTCTGGTTTTGTGGGTAATTATTGTAAGTGATACCTTTATGATTTGTTTATTTGTGCAGATGGAATCTAGGTTTCGTATTTTGAAACAAGCAATTTGTTTTAAAACTTCAAAGTATATATTTGAACAAGCAAACGTATAGTAAAACTGCATCTGACCATTTTTCACATTCTGTTTTTCGAAAAGAAAAGATGACACTTCTCTATTTACTCCAACTTACATGGAGCTTAAACATAACTTGCGGACAATCCCTGTTATTATCATTTATTAAGCAAGGCACACCAACGATATATTTACAAGGGTAGTAACGACAGGTAATCACGGGTCTTCAATTCTGTGTAAATACATCACTTATAGACATGCATAACATTCACAAAATGAAATGAATTTGTCCATTTAAGTAGGTACAGACATTCAAAAGCTTAAAACTTTGACAACTGGGTATCGCTATCTCACGGTGTCATGGCCGCGAAGTTCGCATGCGATACCTACCAAAAAAGGAGAAGCTGATGAGATGGACTAATGCATTTTATGATTATCTTCTTAATTTTATGGAGTTTTTATGATTAATTAATTGCTCTTTTGATTGCATGTATCTTTGAACGCGACAAAACCTTTTTTTAATAGCTAACTGTAATGTTATGAGCATCGATGATGAACACGTGGACTTTTCTCTGACGAATCGATAGAAAAACAAACTCGAATGACTAATAAAACTAAAAATACCACATTATAAAGTGTCAACTGGGACAAAACATATTTTAAAGTTCTAAAGGCAATGAAAAAAAAAACACCATCCACTGCTCGTTCTAAAAGTTGGTCTTGGTCCTAAACTAATACAAACCCAGCTATGTAATACGAATAAACCGAAATATTCATTGAATTGCAATGACATCAGGCAACAAACAAAATCAAAGATCGTTCGGTCTATAGGTAGCAAAAAAAGTTTCACAAAAACTTTAAAGGGAGCTTTGAACTTTTTGGTGGCGCCTAAAATGCTGTTTTGAACTTCCGTTACCCACTTGTTTTTTAGTCGCTTTTTTTTCCAGGTTTTTTAAACTTTCGTTTATGGCCTCGTGGCTTAACAAAAACAGCCGTACAGGTTGACCAAAGGCTATACTATTCTTGCCGCGTGCGATTCGTGGATGGATGACAGGTGTTACGGGTAGTCAGAAGCCCAAAAGTCTGACGACCAGTTTCAACAAGGGGTTATTGAGTTACCCAGTAAATGTAATAGTAGTGGACGTCAGATAGACAGTCGATTAAATTCTGGTATTCAGCTGCATCTTGGAACCCAAACATAGTTAGGAAAAATCTAGGCAAATTGATATATTTATATCTGACTAGCTGCGCCCCGCGGTTTCACCCGCATAAGTCTCGATCCCGTGGGAATATCGGGATAAAAAGTATCCTATGTCCTTTCCCGGGACTCAAACTATCTCTATACCAAATTTCATCTAAATCGGTTCAGCGGTTTAGGCGTGAAAAGGTAACATACAGACAGATAGAGTTACTTTCGAATTTATAATATTAAAGTATAGGGATTTAAATTGATTCAGTGTTTGGATCTAGTAGTACTGGATTGGGCTTCATCCAATTAGCGGCTGGTCTATCTCAATCAAACGCTGGTTATGAGATGCTAGACTGGAATGAAAAGTGTTTTCTTTCTTTCTTTACATTGGTCAAGTATCGTTCTGAATGTCAATCCAGCGTTATAATCCAGTGACGTTAAGATCGATATATTTAGTCTATATTAATTTCTTAAAAACTAACCGCCTTACTTAAAAACGTAGCGTCTGTATAGTTACACAACGCTTTGTCTTCTTCGTTTGAAAGTCAAATTACTGACGACTGAAAGAGAGAAATCGGTGTGTAACTACTCATCTGATATAATACGTTTATTAGTAAGGGGTTAATGCATTTTATGGATGTATCAACCTACTTAATATTCTAAACGCGAAAGTTTGTGTGGATGGATGGATGGATGTTTGTTATTGTTACAAGCAAAAACTACTGAACGGATTTGGATAAAATTTGGCACACAGATAGTTGATAACTAGGATTAACACATAGGATACTTTTTATTCCGATATTTCTACGGGATCGAAACTTGTGCGGGTGAAACCGCGGAGCGCAGCTACATTACAGACCATCGAAGTTCAACCTCATGGCTGAAGCGCCATTTTATGCGCCCGGGCAAGCAACGGTACGTTCCAAACTTTTTGCTTAGGTACCTATATACGCGAGTTTCGTGAATCATTCGATAAATATAATAAAAAAGTAATTGTTGTGGTACAGACAGACAAACTACGATAGGAAAAAATTATCTTTGTATTTACGGTTGCACAAAAAAAAATGTAGGTCATAATATTTATGGAGTTGAATCTTATGAGTTAAAGAGTTGTCGAAAACTAGGACCAAAGATTTAAAGAACTAGGATCAGTAAAAATGACTTATCAAGCCCTAGATAACCTTCAAAGTAAACTATAAATCAGCGGGATTGTCCGAAAGGGTTACCGATGCCCCAGAACATATAGGGCTAAGGAAGGAACACGGATGGGTTTTCAACCGACGAAAAAACGGAGGAGGTTATCAATTCGACGCGTATATATTTTTTTTTTTTTTTTTTTATGTATGATCACGCATATCTTTTTACAGAGCAGTCCGATTTTGATAATTCTTTTTCTATTGGAAAGGATATACCCCGAAGTTGGTCCCATATAAATTTGGAAAAAAAAATCCAACGCTAAGGGTAGGAAAACAGGGGATGATTGATTGTTCACTCACTGATTGTAATGTACGACCACGCTTAACTTTTTACAGAGTAATCCGATTTTAATAATTCTTTTTTTATTGGATAGGACATACCTCGAAGTTGGTCCCATGTAAATTTGGAAAAAAAATTCCTACCCTAAGGGTGGGAAAATAGGGGTGATTTATTGTTCATTCACAGATTTTAATGCTGAGCTGTGTATTACAATTAAAATAAAAGGCCTATCTATGTTAGTATATAAAGCCTGTTTTTTTAAGTATATTATTATACAAAAAATAATAATTAAAGTAGGATTATGTAACAGTTAATATCTAAAGTAAGGTAGGTAGCTATTTCAAAAGTAATCAAAAATTAAGCATGTAGTCATTAGTAAATTATAGCCTCAAAAAATTATAAAATAAAAACTTTTTAACAAAAAAATTAAACCTCCGAAAAAACTGAAAAGCAAAAAATAAAAACCCTTTTTATTTTACCTTAATAAATAAGTTCTTAAACTAATGCAATTATACCTAAGAAATTTTGAGTCGGCGCCAAACAATCAATGAACAAAGATCACTAAATTACCTTAAATTTAAAGAAATAACCAAATCAAATTAATAATGCAACGTGAAATCTCCAGCGATTCCAAACAAAAAATGCGTTCTGCGCACGACCATTCGCAACGATATTAAGTTGCTTGTTTGGCGCCGACTCAAAATTACTTAGGTATACTTGCATTAGTTTAAGAACTTATTTATTAAAGTAAAATAAAAAGGGTTTTTATTTTTTGCTTTTCAGTTTTTTCGGAGGTTTAATTTTTTTGTTAAAAAGTTTTTAGTCAGTAAGAGTCTGACACTCCCTTCCGCTCCACCCAGAGCGAGAGGGGTCATTGATGATATCACATCCACAAAAAAAAAACTATAAAGGTTAGAGCAGTGTTCTTGCACACCCTGCAACAGCAAGTAAGGAAGAAACTTTGAAAGCCAACAAATATAGGCAGCTTTGTTACCGATGCAAGGGAATTTAACAAAAAAACATCATTCAGTTAAAAAAAGTCCACTACTGGAGTTTCAGTCACAATCTGAATCATTTTGAAGGATATTGCTAATCCATTGCTTCATATTTTCGAAAAATTTGACAACAACATAAATAACGCAATGCATGTTGTAGAACTGTCAAAATGAAAGCCATTGCTATGGCTGGTAGCGTGTTACACAAGTTGTGTGAAGTTCTTTTAGCTGATTGGTCAAGTTCCAGAATGGAACGGTATTTTTTTATTAATATTTTAAATGGTATTTTTGTTAATTAAGGTAAATGGTTAAACAATAAATCAAAAAGTAACATAGCTAAAATATACGTATCAAACCATGGCATAAACAGAATGGAACAGAACTTATGTGAAATTATCTGCAAAGTAATCGTAGGTGGTAAAATAGGTCCTAAGCCTAATAAGCCTCCTCCTATTTATGTAACTCGTTCCTGCACTGTGCCATATCTCGTTTAGTCTGACGATCGTACCCCATGACCTTTCAGTAGTCGCAAGACCACTAGAACAACGACACAGCGAACGTTGCACTAAGGCTCATTTACATTGATCCAGTATTTTGATCCAGCGCAGCGATCCAACATGCCTTCATCTGTGACATCTACCAACCCGCACTGGACCCGCGTGGTTGATTATAGTCCACTCCCTCTTGAAGAGATGAGGCCTGTGTCCCAGCAGTGGGATCATTATAGGCTGATTATGCAACGATCCTGTGACGTTGGCTCGACTGCGTCGGTCAGTCGGGATTAACCTTTTAACCACTTGTGTCGCATTTATGCGACACATATTTCCGTGCCCCTACCGCTCGTGTCGTATTTCTGCGACAGAGAACATGCATGTTTTTTTCGTTCTATTTTCGTCTTATTAACTGCGTGGTACAACTAAAACCATTATTAAATAGAGAAAAATCTTTTTGACTATTTTTTAATCGATACAACGATTTTTCCTCCTTATTTACTGTAGGTATTATTTTATCTTGATTTTATCGATTTGTAGCCAGTAGTTAAAATGTGTTTACACTGGTCAACTAGGGATCCAGTGCTTATGCATTCCAGCGATGGATACTTGACCAAAGAGCAGCCAAGGTTACTCGGAAGAAAGTCCACATACCCTCAAAGAATGCTAATTATCTTAAACCATCCTCATTGCTTCACAAACGCCTTCAAAGCTACCGTTACCCACTTATATTGTAGCCTACAGCTACTGTCGCTTCGTAAAACAGTGACGGACGTAATTACCATAGACTATAGAGTGGAGCCACCGGAAGATTTCGTAACGGACCTTATTTGAAAAAAGATTTATAGAATTTTGGTGTTAATGGGAATGAGAAAAGAGAAATTGGTGATCCAAGAACTGAGGATGACGTTGCACTCCTAAAAGTTTCAAAAACTATTTGATTTGGTAGTTCATAAAACAGATTAAAAACCCTACATAATTATGATAATCTTGAAATTGATAATTATAAATATTTTAAACAACCTGAATTTAAACATAATTAGTTATAAATAAAACCATGTCTCCCATTTCACACGCAACTTCAGAACTCAAAAGATAACTTTTTTGACAGACAACCTTTCTCATCCACCATCTTTAAAAAAAAGTTCCTCTAACGATAAGTTACATTCCAAATGATTTCAAACACGACTGGCCGTTAAGAAAGCTATCACTCAAAAACGAACAAGTGTTCGAAATTTGAAATAAAATGAATTAATGATGTATCGACGCCGACAAAGTTAGTTTGCTGGTGAGATAAAAGTTGGATCGAGGATCGAGTAACAATCGAGTATTGGCTCAAATCGGATAAGAATCGATATACTAATACTAAAGCTGAAGAGTTTGTTTGTTTGAATGCGTTAATCTTTGGAACTACCAGTCTAATTTTCAACCCCAAACGGCTCGAACATATAAGTTCCAAAGAGATTGGAGTATTTGCGCCCTTTGAGGTTTTCCGCACCTGCAGCAGCCGCCCCAGCACAGCTCACCGTGCTTGGAAGATGGGATGGCGCAAGGGTGTCGACACACATTGCATCCCGCACCAAAGGCTTACCTACCTTCCAAGGTATTACGGTCATATGACATATATAGTACCGTTATTATATTTTTCGCTAGTGTTGTCCCACTGGCAAAGGCCTCTCTTTCTTTCTGTCTTAGGTCTCAAGCTCATCACATCATATTTACATGGACCTACTTCCCTCCTTCCGTCCTTTATTGACGTGTAAAAGTGTTTGTACAAACCTACTTACAGAAAATAAATCATTTATCATTTATCCCCACAAAAATAAATTTAAAACCAAAATTTTACACAATTCTTCAAAATGCGTAGGTAATGCTACTAAATATATGTGTCAGTTCGTAAATGCCCCACAATCCTAGAAACCGTCGAACCGATTTTGATGTGGTTCTAACTATTGAGAACGCTATTGTTTCAAAAAGGTTACAAACTTCGCGCTTTGCCCTCGGATATTGAGCAGAAAACATTAAATTTTGTAATTTGAGAAAGCGAAATTCGCTTTCCGGAGTCCATACTTAATAGGTTATAAGACTCATGCATTGAAACGTATAAAAATTTGGAAAGGACTCAGCTCACTAACTTAGTCTGCAGCAAAAACACTTTTTTCTTCAAATAATATTGCCAACAGCGTGATCAGTAAATCATCTGATTTTCCAAGCCATCACTTTCTAAGGCATTTTATTCAGCCTCACGTCCCAGCCGCTGCGGGAGACGCTCTGGGCGTCGGGAGCCGCTTGACGACTCCTGGCCACCGTAGGCGCGGGCTTGCGGACGGAGAGTAATAGGTAGCTCACCGTCCGATCAGGACCAGGCCTGTGCCGGACGGCGCGTACGTTTTCCACGCGCGCCTCAAAGAGATGTCAGCAAAAAGGAAGGGGCCTGCCAGGGCCGAAGTCTGCCGGGGGTGCGGGATAGTCCGAAAGGGTTACCGCTACCCCGGAACATAAAGGGCTAAGGAAGGAACACGGATGGGTTTTAGTCAGTAAGAGTCTGACACTCCCTCCCGCTCCACCCAGAGCGGGAGGTGTCATTTGATGATTTCCCATCCATAAAAATAAGGCATTTTATTCAAGCTCTTGCAGCAACAGAATATTTTCTGTCTATCTTTCTCATCATGTCCGACTTCATGTCTACTTGTGAGTAAATATTTATAGAGGCATTCTAAGCTTACACGAGCATAAACATCCTATGATTTTCCCACTGCTGGGACACATGCCTCCTCTCTGTGAGAGGTCGTGGGCCGTAATCCGACACGCAGGCCGAGTGCGCGTTGGCGGATGACACATATCTTCGATTTTTTGGTTCTAGAACATGCCGGTTTCCTCACGATATTTTCCTTCACCGTTTGAGAGCAGTGGTGATGAAATAATTTAGACAAAGGGTTCAAACCTACGACCTACAACTCGTAAGTCACGATCATTACCAGTGGGCTACCACGGTTCACTCTTGCTCACAGTTTACACGAATCCATCGACATCGACGTCGTATCGTGTTTATGTGTTGGAGCCCTTAATCCACACTTACTTAATATTATAAATTCGACAGTAACTCTGTTGTCTGTCTGTCTGTATGTTACCTTTTCACGCCTAAACCACTGAACCGATTTAGATGAAATTTGGTTTGGATGAAGTTTGAGTCCCGGAGAAGGACATAGGATAGTTTTTATCCCGAAATTCCCACAGGGTCGATACTTATGCGGGTGAAACCGCGGGGCGCCGCTAATTTTTATATATTTTTCATCATACCAAAATCACAGTATACAAAGCCACTGCCCATGGGCTTGATTATAAAACCTTTTTCCTGTGTTTTCTCGGTCGATGGAGTAAAAACAATGGTGTTGGCATAGATTAAGACTCCTTAAGCAAAGTTTATGACCTAAACCTTTACGTCATTTAGTTTACTTATGGAGGAAACTCAAAGAACAGACGCTTTCAGTGAACCTAGTATGAACCCGCGGCGTAAATGTAATATAAATTATACTTAACGATTTTTACATTGAAAACAACCGACTTCCAAAAAAGACACTACAAAGTGAAAAACAACTTTAATCTGTCAAGCTCCGCTAATGAGACACAATTGATTTTCTATTGTTTCGTCGCCGATCGGCGAACCGCGCCGCTTGACCGGTTAATTTCGGAAGTTGGTGCCGTTACGTTCGCATTTTCATTGTTTGCCACCGACTTCCGAATTTAAAGTTATTTTTCACTGTGTAGTCTTTTTTGGAAGTCGATTGTTTTTCTTTTTTCGAATTGAGAACCTTCTCCTTTTTGAAATCGGTTAAAAATACGTTTCGCTTATAATATTTACTTACTTTTAAGGCTTTATTCATATCAATGGATGATACTCAAACGATGGGATACTTATTATCATGTCCTATATCCTGTCAGCTGCACGTTACAGGAACTGATGGATGCTAGTGATGGCGCCAAACACGTAGTCGGATTCTGGGCCGAGTCCATTTAGATTACCATCGACACGCTGAATGGGTGATATTTCGTGCTTGTCGCAAAAATTGTAGCCAAAATGCCATAGTAAACACGTACAGACGCCAGCACATCAAGCTACTACAATCTGTCAAATTTCTTTAATAGATTTTCAACTTTATCACTGCACCATAAGGATCAAGGTTGACTGGGAAAATTTGACAGTTTCGGGTAGCTTGATGTGCTGTCGTCTGTATATATTTTCGATTTAAAAATTGTTGGAATTTACGTTACTTTTCCGTAAGAGAACCAAGGTACCTAACCGACATAGGCCAAAGAATTAACCAACTCAAGTGGCAGTGGGCAGTTTTTCATAGAACTAATCGCTGATGGGGTCGAAAGGTTCTAGAGTGGCGACCGCGTACCGGAACACGTAGCGTTAGAAGGCCTCCCACAAGGTGAACCGATTACCTGGAGACGGTCGCAAGAATCCGGTGGATGCCAGAAGTAAACCGGTCGAAGTGGCGATGCTTCAGGGCCTGTCTATCACTGGTCTTTCAGCTGATGATGATGACGTGACGTTTACCTGGCGCGATCATGCTAGGGCTCTATTCCTGTGTGTATCAAGAAGTTACCAATCTTCAGTTCTTGATAACTTACCGTTGTTCGTAACTGACGACGCGCAGGTTAGTCATAATCAAAATATTGCCAAATCGTTGATTTTACTTCTAAGAGTAGGTAAGGCCAGTTCATTTACAAACTAGGCCATTTTAATAGGTTTAATAGTCCAGGTAAATTATTAAATTTTCGCGATTTGCCGGTATCGGGCAATTGACAAAATCTTTCAACCATTTATAACTATGGCACTGGCGTTTATTAAAGACTTGGAGCGTATTCTAGCACGATTTTGATGAATCTAGATTTTAATCAGACTGGAGTCCTGGGCCCTAATTCTGTATTATTCCCCCGCGAAATCTTACCACGTGTAAACCACGTCAACATCGTGTCTTACGGCAATGTCAACCGTACGGACAACATGTGTTTTGACAGTTCAAACCACGCCATTGTGTCATATAGAATACGTTAATAGCAGAGGGGCAATTCTCATAATTTTAAGGACCTTCACAGTCTGATCTCAATCTGTCAAAAAACCTATAATTTCCCTAAGTTTTTGACAGGTTTTTGCCATTGATTGTCGCTGAGATGAGATTGTGACTAGATTTTAAATATTTTTAATTAAGGGAATTGGCGCGAATTCTATAGTTATTCTACGTTCGATACAAAAATATTTTAAGATTTCACCCCGTTTAGGTACTGAATCATCTTTCAAATCATAACTTGTAAGAGATTTTTTCCCAACAGCAAGCTTAACTTTGTGTTCCCTCAATAATGATTAGCTATAAATCATTATACTTATAACTTGTACGAATGAGCATCGTAATTGATTCGACTTATGAGTTCCGTCGATAGAGTTTGTAATGGATTTATTTTATTTGTTACTTTTTCTTTTTAATGCCCTATTACTTTTTTATCGTTAATAGTTACAACGATTCCTCATAGCACTGTAGTTTCTCCTCGAAAAAACTCAGTAAAATTAGATCAGAATTTATGGTTAGTATATTTAAAAAGTGGTGATAACTTGGATCATTCACTCATACACACACATCATCATAAACTCCTTTGACGAAATCTCTTTTCTTCTAGAAAAGTATTTACAAACTACAAAGTGTTTATAGCAAACAATTTATTATGATGCGATTAGTAACTAAACAGCTATTCATTAGAATCCTGCAAACTTGTTCCTAGATGAAAACCACAGTGGGCCCAACGTAGACCCCTGAAGAACTCTGGAACTCGATACCCTGGAGCCTTCAAATTCCTCATCATAGATACTATACATTGTTTTGTAGTGCTACCATGTTCCATTCGGTGGCTCATAATGATGTCGTTTTAGTCGCTTTGACACCATAACATTCAATATTGTAGATAACAATATAGCTAGTCGTGTCGATAATCAACGTTGAACCAAATACAAATCATTGCCATGGTAAAATATGGCGGTAAGCCAATAATTATTCGTAATCAAATCGGTTAGTTGTCGAAATGTTCTAAATCGAGAAACTAGTTGCTCACCTAGAACGGTAGCGACAATCAGCAGCTCCGTATTTGGAAGACTTCTATGTTAAGTAGTCGATCGCTATCAGTTTAAATGTAGATAATTTGTAAATTTCAAACGTTGCAGTAATTTATTTTCTTAAATTTGGTTGCCATCTTTATTAACTTCAATCAAGTCTAACTTACAATATTTGGTTAGGGTGCTTGCATAAAGAAGCGGGATTTTGGGCCCGATTCCCGATACAGATCGCTGTAGGCTGTTTTTCGGAGAGAAACAGTTACATGTTTTAACGGTTTCTTTTAGAGTAAGCGGGAATATTTCACCCGCACCGATCGAGCGATCGGTATCGACTACTCTTTACCGGGAATCTGCTTCTTTATGCAATCACCCTTACTCTCGTCCATCTACCTTACGAAAGTCGGTGTTCCACCAGGATAGGTGGAACAACGACTTTCGTAACAAGGGCATTCTACACATATAGAAGCAACAAGAATAGTGTAGGCACCCATGATGTTGTAATTTCTTTATTTAAAAGAGTGTCCATGGAGTTTCTTGCCCGTTCTTCTCCATAGAGATCTACGTTTTGGAATGGGCAACTAGCTTCAACTTTCTGACTAACTGACCGACTATTTAATTTTGACAATTCAAAGGTGCCTGTAAATGGTTTAATTGAAATAAATGCTTTAAGTTTCAGTCCAGCAGTGGACTACAGCTGTACGACCGCTTCCGAATTTTAATATCCTGGAATGATGTTATTAATTACCTCTTGTAAGAAAACTTTAAATCTACTTACTAAAAATTCACTGACAACGCACAGCCTAAGGGCGGTTTCGCACTACGTCCGATCCGAATCCGAGAAATAGTCCATAGTCCTATTTATGTTCGGATCTAGTGCGCAACCCCTCATACAAAAAAGACAATAGTCACTTCGAACCGTCATTTCTCGGATTCGGATCGGACGTAGTGCGAAACCGCCCTTAGAGCGGTTTCCGAAGTGACCGTAGGCCTATTTGTATGAGGGGTGGCGCACTACATCCGAACTCTATCCGTCAGAATTTAGAACAATTTCCAATTCTATTAGAAACATTCTATTCCGAGACATCGCCAAGCGGTTGGTCGACTCATCACGTGACCAGAGGGCTGGCCTATTTTTTGGCCAAAGAATCAGCATTGCCATACAACTTGGCAATGCTGCCAGCCTTTTGGGCACGTTTCCCGTTGACAGTGATGCGGACGAATTTTTTGATGCCCTTTGATTATTTTCCCTCCCTTTTTATATACTTGTACATATTATTATATTAGAAACATAAAATTTTGCATAAGAATTCTTGATATAACGAAGGTGAGCAATGAGGAAGTGTTTTTGAAAATTCATCCCTTATTTAACCCAAATCAGGGGATGATAGTTCGTGTGGACGTTCTTCAAACTCAAACTCAAAGCATTTATTTCAATAAAACCATTTACAGGCACTTTTGAACTGCCAAGGAGTCGGTCAGTCAGAAATATGAAGCCCATTCCGAAGCGCACTAGGTTCCTATTGAAAAGAATTAATTAAATTTTGCCGCTAGGATCGTTTTGTAAAATACTAGCTGCGCCCCGCGGTTTCACACGCATAAGTGACGATCCCGTGGGAACATCGGGATGAAAAGTAGCCTATGTGTTAATCCAGGGTGTCAGCTACCTCTATACAAAATTTTATCAAAATTAGTCCAGCCGTTTGAGCGTGAAGAAGTAACAAACATATATAAACACACACATACTCACAAACTTTCGCCTTTATAATATTAGTGTGATGTTATGAAATTGGACATTGCAAACAACATCGTATAGAAGAATGCTCATCATCTTCCAATTGCTAAAATCAGTAAAGGAAACACTCGAACCAATGATTGTAAGTTAAAAGCTAGTGACGACGACACTGTCTTTATCAGTCGATCGCCGGCGCGCAACCGCGGAATGTTGCCTTAAGTAGCGCAAGCCGAGCCAATAGCGGCGACTTTGGCAATTACTGGCAATATGGCCGTGTTGTGATTAATGTTTAATGATAATAGATGTAGAAACAACGAGAGTTCTCTTAATAAAACAAAAGAAAATTCATCATTTAGTCAAGGAAATGATTGCTTGACAAATGAATCATCATCTGCTCTAGCCTTTTGCCAAGTTCTACGAGTATGTTGGGGACGTTGGGGTCGGCTTTCAGTGTAAGCGGATGCATCTGAATACCAGTATTTTACATGGAGCGACTGCCTATCTGACCTCCACAACCCAGTTACTGGGTAATACGATCCTCTTGGTAAAGCTGGTTGTCAGACTTTCGGACTTCTGACGACCCGTAACGACTGTCAAAGATCCACAAATGAGAGCCGGGACCAATGGCTTAACGTGCTTTCCGAGACACGGAGGGGTCTTGGTATGTAGCATGGAGCACAACCAGTGCTCCATGGTATACTATGTAGTCACTCATCCATGGATCAACCGCGGCAAGCGTAGCTTAACCTCGATGTAGATCGATCGATCGTGCGCCTGTTATTACTTAGCCACAAGCTCTTATTTAGTTTCATTAGTGAGTCTAGGAAAATCCTTGCTTAAAAAAATTACTTTCTACTTAATTGGTCCATTAGATCCAGGCTTGCCGATGTATGTCAATAACCTCACATGAGAAGCTGTTAATATGATACTAATTATAGCCTAAACCGACAATCGAGTAATCCAAGCGAACGAAAAAGTACTAGGCTTGCATAAGATTGAGGAGTTGAACATTTTATTGTGGGCGAAGATCCGTCTTCGGACCAAGGTTCAGTGGCCAAGAGACATAAGTCGCATAAATCTGAATGCTCCAACTAAACGTATGCATATAAAAAATTAGTTAATTCAGTAAGCATCTTATCTACTTACTATTAGGATCGTCTTTCCAATAATCTAATGCAACACCCCGTTAAAGCACTTACGGTGAACATAATCCATTGGACCAAAAAGTACCAGGAGTGCATACAACCGAAGTGTTAGAACTAAGAACATTAGGAGTGGGCGGCCACAATCCGTCTGCGGCCGTGGTCGGACGAAGCAATAAAGATTAACTCGATGCCAACGCGATAGATGTCGCTATTCTCAATATAAACGTAAGAGGATTTTAGTGCATTCTTTTATTTAGAAAGTGAGAGTTTGTTTTAACTAAGATCGTTGAAGTTTGTGTAGGGTCTGATTAATTAACATGAAACATATTAAGTTAGAAGTTATCATAGTTGACTGCCTTGGTAGCAGGCAATCGCAACCACCACTAACAATAACAAGTACCTACTAAGTACTAAGCACGAGGTTTTCGGTTCGATTCAAGAGTCAGGCAGTGTCATTGTTTTTTTGAAGTGAAAACTTTGGACATTTTTTGAGATGGGAAAAGACTATTGAACTCGCGCCACTGTTACCGTAATCGAAACCGCTTCGGATGTGTTCGGCTGCCCTCGGGATGTACTCGGTTTTAATGTATATCCGATCTATGTCAGTGAGTGATGGCAAAGTATTCTGTTTGTGTTTTGTTGTCACTTCTGTCGGCACTTCCGGAGTGCCACTGTTTTTTTTTTATTTTAACTACAATGAGTCTTTATTTGGGCCCGGAAATAGGGCCTCGCAGTAGGACCCTCGCCCATGATATGGATACAAAACTGACGAAATGTGCGTGTGCTGCCTAAGTTGCCTATATGACATCAAGTACACACGCCAGCAGCACATCAAGCTACTACTATCAAATTTCTTTAATAGATTTTCAACTTTATCACTAAAGCATAAGGTTCAATGTTGATTGGGAAAATTGGACAGTTTCGGGTAGCTTTATGTGCTGGCGTCTGTATGTACATGCAAAAATATTCATTATTTATTTATTTAATATTTTAAGCACAAAAATGTACAGAGGCGGACTTAATGCCATAGGCATTTCCAAATTTCTACTAGTCAACCAGTTATAAAAATATTTATTAAAGATAAATATTGTTATTTATTTATTTATTAAAACTTTATGCACAAGTAAAAACTGTACAAAGGCGGACTTAATGCCTTGGGCATTTTCTACCAGTCTACCTTAGGGTGATGCAGAGACAATACACAGTAGGCGCAATAACAGAAAAAAAATTTGAAAATGCCATCAACAAAAAAAAAAAATCATCTGTTATTTTTTTTCATTCGCAGAAAACTGTTGTGCTGGATGTTTGCTCAAATTTTATTTGATCACATCCAGTGCATCGCTTTTCGAATCAAACGCATCTATCGTCTAACATCTCCAAATATTAGGTCCTTACATATGAAATTGGCGTTTTGTATGGAAGGAACAAAAAGTCGAATATTTTTTAATATAATATATTTAATTAATCAAAGTATGAACCATTGTTTTCAATGCACTTTTGCCATCTTATAGGTAGTTCATTGATCCCTTTACTAAAAAAACCAGTCGGACGGGAATCAATAAAATCTTTGAAGGCGATTTGGACTGCCCCATCGGAGTTGAATTTTTTCCCTTGCAAAAAGTTATCCAAATTGCGAAAAAAATGGTAATCTGTTGGAGCAAGGTCCGGGGAGTACGGAGGATGTCTAAGACATTCCAATTCAAGCTCTTCTAATTTGGTAGCCGTCTGTTGCGCAGTGTGTGGTCTGGCGTTGTCGTGCTTTCAAGCTTTTTAATCTTCCCAATTTGCTTCAAGTGAATTAAAACAGTTTTATCACTAACATCGAAGCCTGCAGCTAACTCGGACGTGGTTTGCGATGGGTCCGCTTCCACAATAGCCTTCAATTCTCCATTATCAACTTGGGTCTCAGGCCGTCCACGGGGCTTGTTCTGCAGGTCGAAATTTCCAGAACGAAAACGTTGGAACCAAAAACGAACTGTGTTTTCTTTTGCAACATGACCGCCATACACATCATTCACCCTTCGAGTCGTTTCCGCAGCACTAGTACCACGGCGGAACTCGTACTCGTAAATAATGCGATATTTTAAATTTTCCATTTTGTAAAATGAGTGACGCAAACAGAAAAAACAGAAGAAAAAAAACAAATGAATGACGGTCATCGAAGCACAAATACATGAGTAAATAGCTGTACAAATTTGAATTTGGAATTCCTTACCAAAGAGGAGAAATTCGTGATTAAAGTGGCCAGTACGAAAAACGCCAATTTCATATGTAAGGACCTAATATTAGGTCCTTACATATGAAATTGGCGTTTTGTATGGAAGGAACAAAAAGTCGAATATTTTTTAATATAATATATTTAATTAATCAAAGTATGAACCATTGTTTTCAATGCACTTTTGCCATCTTATAGGTAGTTCATTGATCCCTTTACTAAAAAAACCAGTCGGACGGGAATCAATAAAATCTTTGAAGGCGATTTGGACTGCCCCATCGGAGTTGAATTTTTTCCCTTGCAAAAAGTTATCCAAATTGCGAAAAAAATGGTAATCTGTTGGAGCAAGGTCCGGGGAGTACGGAGGATGTCTAAGACATTCCAATTCAAGCTCTTCTAATTTGGTAGCCGTCTGTTGCGCAGTGTGTGGTCTGGCGTTGTCGTGAAGCAGCAGTGGCGTGGAGCGATTGACCAGCCTTGGTTGTTTAGCCGCTAGCTTTTCCATCATGGTTTGTAATTGCTGACAATAGACATCAGCTGTAATAGTCTGGCCAGATTTGAGAAAACTGTAATGAACAATACCGGCACTAGTCCACCAAACGCTTACAAGTAACTTTTTTGGGGTTAATTTTCGCTTGGGGCAGGATTTGGCTGGCTGGCCAGGATCCAACCATTGCGCTGAGCGCTTCCGATTATCGTAAAGAATCCATTTTTCATCACAGGTAATGATTCGGTTTAAAATACCTTCATTGTTGTGCCGGTTCAGTAATGTAACGCAGCAGTCGACGCGCGTTTGCCGGTTTGCTTCAGTCAATTCGTGAGGTACCCACCTTTCAAGCTTTTTAATCTTCCCAATTTGCTTCAAGTGAATTAAAACAGTTTTATCACTAACATCGAAGCCTGCAGCTAACTCGGACGTGGTTTGCGATGGGTCCGCTTCCACAATAGCCTTCAATTCTCCATTATCAACTTGGGTCTCAGGCCGTCCACGGGGCTTGTTCTGCAGGTCGAAATTTCCAGAACGAAAACGTTGGAACCAAAAACGAACTGTGTTTTCTTTTGCAACATGACCGCCATACACATCATTCACCCTTCGAGTCGTTTCCGCAGCACTAGTGCCACGGCGGAACTCGTACTCGTAAATAATGCGATATTTTAAATTTTCCATTTTGTAAAATGAGTGACGCAAACAGAAAAAACAGAAGAAAAAAAACAAATGAATGACGGTCATCGAAGCACAAATACATGAGTAAATAGCTGTACAAATTTGAATTTGGAATTCCTTACCAAAGAGTGAGGATTAAAGTGATTAAAGTGGCCAGTACGAAAAACGCCAATTTCATATGTAAGGACCTAAATTTCCCCTAAACAGTTCCTCATAGAATTAGTAAATAATAACAACGTCATTTTAAAACTGCACTATTTCTCCCTCCGTCGTGACCCTCAAATGTACACTCGACAGCAACTACGCTTCATTAAACACATTCGATTCGCTTGTGGCCGCACTAATGCCGCGACTTTTGGACGTACAGGCGAGCACACTTCGACATAAATATTCTTGAGATTTACTGCAAGAGCATACTCTGTGGCCAGTGGCGTGCATTGGTTTTCAGAATAGGTAGGCACTAGGCCGGGTCTAGTCTAGGCAAACGCGGCCACTAATCAGAAAAAAAATTGAGGACAAAAGTGTTGTTATTTGAGTAGCCATGTGCGAAGGTCGAACGTCATGGTATTAGATACGAGTGAGACGTACGATTTTTAATTTTGTCGTATTAACTTGAACGAGTAAAGACCAATGACAATGTGCGAATAGTACGGGAGCCGAGTAGGCCGTCCGGCGACTGCCTACTGCCGCGCGTGTTTATATGAAGATTTGTTTTTTGATAGGTATTATAATTTAGTGAGTTTCTTAATTAAACACACACTAAAATATGATTGACAGGCTTATGTTGATATATCGAGGTAGGCACTGCTTATATGCCTATATGCAATACACACCACTGTCTGTGGCAAGCATTTTTTTTTTAATTAATTTGTCGACGTTTGCCCTGGATCCAGGCCATCCGGAGTGTTCCTTCCAATGCATGTTTTGACGTAAACGAACCCTGCTAGCTATAACAGTCCGGAGCTCGGACTCTCGGAGTTCTGAAGGCCCTAGCCTAGACGGAACCATGTGGATGCAAAATCTTTGTCCAAACTCCAAAGAATTAATAATTATCTGTAAATGAGCAATTAGCCCCATTCAAACTCAAACTCAAAGCATTTATTTCAATTAAACCAAGTCGTCGGGTCGGTCAGTCAGAAAGGTGAAGCTAGTTGCCCATTCCAAAGCGTAGGTACCTATGGAGAAGAACGGGCAAGAAACTCCATGGACACTCTTTTAAATCAAAATAATATGGTTACAAAGTCTT
This sequence comes from Amphipoea oculea, assembly GCA_945859645.1. NCBI lineage: Eukaryota > Metazoa > Arthropoda > Insecta > Lepidoptera > Noctuidae > Amphipoea > Amphipoea oculea. The sequence goes on along the minus strand of OX243891.1, from coordinate 7,951,176 downwards.
GGTTACATCATTCATGTTAAAAATTATACATGTGAGAACGATGCAGCACGTTAAAAGCGTCCATAATGAAAAGGTGAGAAAAAACAACGATTCTAATATTAAATAAAATAAAATAAGCCATGGCAGCAAAGAGATGACCAGTCCCTGCTGACGGCGCCCGTTCATGAACATGACGCATGTATTAGCACAATTCAGCTCAACCATTTTGAAGGGAGCTAAATGATCCAACACATGCGCCACCATCAGCGAGACATTCGCATTAGCATTCTACAATAACCTTTTTATCACCGCGACATCATTCTGGTACTTACATAACATCATAACATCACGGACACTTACGATAAAGAGAAGAATATAAGCGTTTTCTACTCGACAGTACCACTTGAAAACAGTCAGCGTTATTCTCCGGAGACACGCGTATTGATGTCAACGCGTCTGTACCAGCGATCGCTAATTTATATTTATTGTCTATAGAGAATTGAGGCTTGAAATAATCACACTATCACACTAATATTATAAAGGCGAAAGTTTGTGTGTGTGTGTGTGTGTGAAAAAAAATCAGCTGTTCCCTATATTTATGTTCGTATAACTCGTCAAAATGTAGCGAACAGCTGATTTTTTTTTCGCGACTTCAGGTTTTGTCTCATAGTAAAGTTGTTCATAATGATGAGTACAATAACCTCTGAAGAGGTTGTTGGTGTTTTTCCAATAACCCTGTGTTCGCGCAAATTGCTCTCATCGACAATACGCAACAAAATCATTATATCACACCAAAACGACATTTAAACAAGACCTCTCAAGGTACAGTCAGTGACTAAAGTCCTCGGCTGCAACATTTAAAACCGCAGACGGGGACCCGAAGGCCTGAAGTTTCCCTGCCTAGCTCACTCAATGTGTTTGCTAAAAGATTTAGGCTGTAAGTCCCCTGTCTGAGCGAAGTGATGTTTATATTTCAGATTAGATCCACGAGGGGAGAAAGTACTAAATTATAGGTTGGAATTGTACTTATTGAAATGGGTTAAGTTTAAAAACTATTCAGTTTTTCATAGACCTTGTTTTTGAGACCTTGTTTTTTACAACCAGCAGGGCAATTGCCAGTGGCGGATTTACCAATATGCTGAGTAGGCTGGAGCCTAGGACGGCAGATTTTAGGGGCGGCAAATTTGAGGCTAACATTTTTTTTTAATGTCTAACTGAAATTAAAAAGATTAATATTTATATACCTACCATGTTTTTTTGGAAAGAATAAACAAAGTGAATGCTCAAATTCAGGCTTCTACCGTAGATTTTATCACAGTTGCCGATCTTTACAAATCTCTTTGCAAGTTTTTCGTTGCTGATGAACGAGAACATTTTAAGTATTTTGAAGAAAAGGCGAAGCAGTATACAAAAGACATGGGACATTATTGTAGAGGTCGGTAGGGGCGGCAAAATTTGAATAGCCTACTGGCGGCAAATGTGTAAATCCGGCACTGGCAATTGCGTAACACATTATCAATCGGAATCGGTTTCATTTTGACAGTTCAACAACATTCATTGCGTTATTTACGTGTTGAGCAGACAATTTTTCGAACTTATGAAGCAATTTGCTTCAAAATGATTCTGATTCCGATTGATAGTGTGTTACGCAATTAAGGTGCTGAATAGTTTGTATCAATGCAAGTATGTGTGATGTTATGCAGGACTTATGAAGGATTGCTTACGCAGGTATTTTAGGCAGTAGGTATAATAGAAATGTAGGTAGTGTTTACCTTTTACCTTGTTTTGTAGTTTTTTAACTTTCTTTTTATATTTTTACGCGCGGTTTCACCCGCATAAGTTTCGATTCCGTGGGAATATTGGGATAAAAAGTAGCCTTTTCTTGTTTCATCCTTTTCAGTAGTCGGGTTTTAATTTTTTAACTTATTTTTTATTTAATTATTTTGGGGCTTATTTCAGTAATATGTATGAAATGTTTCATTTGATATCCAACAAGGCATGATTAAATTTTTTTTTTAGATCATGACTTTATGTCTGCTATAGGGATTAAATTTAATGTGACGTCACCAACCCTATAACCAGCGGACGATCAAGACGCTTCCAATGATACCTCATTTGTCTAATTATGACAAGTAGTTTAGAAGTTATGTGGGAACAGATGAACATACATACCGGTCAAAATCACAACCCTCCTTTTTGCTTCGCCTTAGTCGGGTAAAAACCCAATACCGCTTTTCCCAACTTCCTTGTTTAGAAAAGCTGCGTTCGTCAAGTTGCGATACATATTAGATATTTCATTTCAATCCCCAAATCACAAACTAAAACAAATTTAAAGCAAACTTCGTAATTCAATTAGTTTCGGAATCGCCCTCCAAGTACAGTGATGCACAAATTGCAATACGAGTAAATATCAATTTGTGAGCTATCGACATTAATTTAATGTCACTGGGGAGCTTTGAGTGAAAAGTGATAGCTTTATCAATGGGGTGATTTAAAACAACCTTGATGATCTTATTACTGTTCACGCAACTAAATTTTGGGCCAAAAATATTTAAACATTTTGCCATCGATACGCTAGGAAAAAGAAGAACAACTTTCACGAGGATAGAGGGATTCATAGGGTATCAGATTCCATACCAAGGCTAAACATTTGCCATACCCTGGACACTACAGCAGCGGCGGATTTACCAATAGGCTGAGTAGGCTGGAGTCTAGGGCGGCAGATTTTAGGGGCGGCAAATTTGGGACTAACATTTTTTTTAAATGTCTTACTGAAATTAAAAAGACTAATATTTATATACTACCATGTTTTTTTGGAAAGAATAAACAAAGTGAATGCTCAAATTCAGGCTTCTACCGTAGATTTTATCACAGTTGCCGATCTTTACAAATCTCTTTGCAAGTTTTTCGTAGCTGATGAACGAGAACATTTTAAAGAAAAGGCGAAGCAGTATACATATAAAAGACATGGGACATTATTGTAGAAGACGGTAGGGGTGGCAAAATTTGAATAGCCTACTGGCGGCAAATGTGTAAATCCGCCACTGCACTACAGGACAATCAGTCCCACTCACCTTGCTGCATATTTGCCATGAAAGGCTTGTATATTGGTGTCGACATGAGAGAACTGGCAATATTTTTCACAACAAACAGTAAACACTTGACAAACCACCCCTCGCAGTTGGCTAACAAATAACAACTGGAGATTTTATGTGTTACGCAACATTGAAATTGGTTTTACAATTTATTTTATCTACGCCCATGCTATAAATCTTCTATAAAAGTTCCTGAAACAGGTAGCTTATTGCCAACATTAAAACAACCAGTGTCATAGTAACCATAATATCATCCAAACGAGTGTTATAATGTTGTACTAGGGTAGTTCTTCAGAGACAAAATTTTCGATGTCTATGGGTATATTTCTGTAACCAACTAACAAAACGGCATGTAATTTTTTTTTTGTACAGTTTAGCTTTATGCCTTACTAGGACAAATTATATTTTTTAAATAATTGCTGTCTAGGTACAAAATAAAAATATTTGAAGTTTGTTCTTCTGATTCATATAACGCGTCCGTTTGCCATTTTCCGGAACAAAATGGTCGATGTCGCATTTTCCCTTTGATACATCAATATAAATTATAATTATATCGAAAGGAAATGAGTTGTCCTCTTACAAAAAAAATGTGTATTGGTTATAACTACGTTAGTTTGTTAATAAATAAGTAAATAAGGAGTGTCCGGCGTATAATACTGATTAATGTGGTGTAAGCTTCACTTGAACGTACTTGGTCGGGTAATAATAATGAGAGTCTGGCTTCCCGCGCGGGGGGAAGCCAGTCGTGCAACGGACGAGCTAGAAGGTGGACCTGCGGCTAGTTGGCTTAGATCCCGGTGTTACGAAGGAAAGTATCTGATTCACCTGTGTTTGGTTCAGGTGGCATTATGATTACAATGCCTACATTATAAAATTTATTTTATTGTTTTAAAACTTTAATCTGTGTTTTGTGTGATGCTTTTAGGTTATGGAATCGTGTAGAAAAATGACAATAATGAAGTCTGTATGTATGATGAGTTATGCATGATTGTAGGCAAAATTATGATTCAACTGTGCCTGATTCATATGGTCAAATCCCCCATGTGACTAATGAAATAAATAAGATTTCCCCTCTCCAGCACGAAAGGAGTGTTTTTGTTGCATTATAATATCCAATGTTTGACCGTGTATAAGTCAGTAGTTCTAGTCTTATTTATTATTATTTATTTAGCTATAACCTTTTGAATAATTAAAAAGTGACAGGAGTATAAAACGATTCTAAATATGACACTTTTGATATGACTTAGTCTTAGTTAAGAATGAATAATTATTGTTTAGAATTATCAATCAAAACTAACGGTGTATTTATTACTTTTTATTTCTGTTTCTGATTCTGTGCCCAGATGGGGCACAAAATATTCGAACGTCGATATCTTGAAAACTACTTTATAAAAACGAGTCCCTCATACAAACATATGTTATTTGGTATGTCTATTTTCATATGAACATGTGCTACAGAGCTGAAAGTGAAATTAAATTTTGGCCATATGGATCAGTCGAAGAACCAAATTTCGAAGAACTACCCACTAAATTTCATTATGCAACTCCTTTTCAAAAAAAGAACATTGTCATGCACGCGCTGTTCACTATCACAGCACCGTAATTTAAAAAAAAAAGAACTTATAGGTTATTCGAATTCACGTTGTCGTATCCCGCCGGCCGCCATTTTGTTCGATATTAGTATTACAAAAAACTGTTGATGATGGATGATGATGATGAACAGTTGCATAAATAACTATTATTCGTCGCGAAGAATTATTTATTTTTCCAATAAGTACCTACCTACTGAGATTTTTTCAACGGGGAATACCCCGCTGAAAAAATCAAGACCATTGCTTGAACAGAAAGCCAATGCGTAACACACTATCAGTAGCAATGGCTTTCATTTTGACAGTTCAACAACATTCATTGCGTTATTTACGTGTTGAGCAGACAAATTTTTCGAACATAGGAAACAGTGGATTAGCAATATCCTTCAAAATGATTCAAAAATGGTGATTATTGATAGTGTGTTACGAAATTAGAGTGCTTATTGAAAGCTTATTATCAGAACTGCTCTTAAATGTCACAATTAAAATGAATATTTAGAACTCAAGTAAAAATTGTCAAAATAAAAATGCCTTGCCATTTTACTATTCCCCTCAAAATAGTGGTTTGTAAATTATACCTACCGTCTAAATCTGTCTCAATATTTTATATCATCGTCCCCTGTGTGTCATCCCCAGGGACCATAGACTAATAGCCACTCTGCATCCCCTTTGCACTCGTCATAATCTAGTTTTTAGTCTACGGATCTGTGCAGTTTTGACGTAGGTACGGAAAGTGATATTAGGGTAAAAAATAAACTAAATTAATCTTCATTTTTTACCAACTATCTTTAGGTACCTACATTGGATCAATTAGTACTATTGCGAAATTCAAACGGGTCAGTGTCAACTCAGCCCGTGTCAACTCGACCCGAATAATAATACCAGATATTTCACTCTCGATTACGGTGATTTGTACGGTCAGGCAGAAAATCGCTATTTTAAAATGATTTACATTACGAATTTATTTTTATTTTTTCGAAGATTTTGGTTTTCTAATTACATAAAAACCAAGAAAACAGTTATGTTTTCTTGGTTTAAAAAAAAATAAAATAAAATACATAATTAAAACATAATTGAAAAAGGCGTTGTAGATAACTATCTACAACGCCTATTTCAATTATGATACCTATATAAGAAGCCTAAGTTCATTAGTTTTTAGGGTTCCGTACCAAAACGGGATGTTTAGTTATCATTTACTTTAAAACAAATGAGTTCACATTCCTATGTACGTGATCTGCCTATAATGTTCCCTCTGCAGACTGCTGGGACACAGACCTCCTCTCACAGAGAGGGAGAGGGCCCTATTCCACCACGCGTGTGAGTGCGGGTTGGTAGATCTCACATGTCTTCGATTTTTTTTTTTTTGTTCTAGGACGTGCTAATTTCCCAGTATCCGATGGCCAATTGGTTACGGCCATGACTTTTTGTAGATCGTGGGTTCGAACCCAGACAGGCGCTTTACTTTGTGTAAATAATTTCATCACCACTGCTCTCAAAACAGTGAAGGAAAACACCGTGAGGACACCGGTATGTCCTAGAACCAAAAATTCGAAGACATGTGACATCTACCAACCCGCACTTGGCCCGCGTGGTGGATTAGAACCAACTTCCTCTCAAGAGGCCTGTGTCCCTACAGTGGGAAGATTACAGGCCGATTATGTGGTCAACCTTACGATAATTTTGTTAAACATCGTATGTTAAAAATCTCCTTACAATAAACATAGAAATACTATCTCTAAACCCATCAAAAACGTGTTTCAAAATCAGGGATAGATGTACAAAACTATTTTAATTACGAAGTACATCCGATACGAACGGCATTGAGTCATTAAAACGACTAATAAAAAGCTTTAATTATTACCTTGCCTTTGAATTGGTATTAGAAAGAGAATTATGCGTATTTCTTCTTAAGTTAAGGGGGATGCGCTAGTAGTGGCGTGCATTGGTTTCCAGAATAGGTAGGCACTAGACCGGGTCTAATCTAGACAAACGCGGTCACTAATCAGCAAAATAGTGAGGAGTAGGCATGCCTACTTAAGGGTGATAAATTGCGAAGGTCGAACGTCATGGTATTACGCGTGAGACGTACATATTTTTAATTTTGTCGAATTAAGTTGAACGAGTAAAGACCAATGACAATGTGCGAATAGTACGGGAGCCGAGTAGGCCGTCCGGCGACTGCCTACTGCCGCGCGTGTTTGTATGAAGATATTGTTTTTTGTTAAGTATGATAATTTAGTGTGTTTCTCAATTATGGGGCACACACACTAAAATGTAATTGACAGGCTTATGTTGATATATCGAGGTAGGCACTGCTTATATGCCTATATGCAATGCATGCCACTGTGCGCTACTTACGGGTTGCCTAGTTCATATAATCCTATTGTAGGCAATTGGTGTGGGATGCAACCTATGTCGACACCCTCGCGTCATCCCATCTTCCTAGGACGGTGGGCTGTGCTGGGGCGGCTGCTGCAGGAGCAGAAAACCTCAAACGGCGCAAATATAACAACCTTTTTGGAGCTATATGTTTGAGCCGTTTGGAGTTGAAACACTAGGGCCTTGGGATCCGAGTGCTCATTGAATATTTTGGGACATCGCCAAGCGGTTGGTTGACTCTTCACGTAACGTGTAGCCATTTTAGATGTAGATACTACCACGGACAACGTCAGTTTACTTATTTTGACGCCTTAGTAAAAAAGTTGAAAAGTGGTCATCCTCTTGTCAAATTTCTTTAATAGATTTTTAACTTTATCGCTAAAGCATAACGTTCAAGGTTGATTGGGAAAATTTTACAGTTTCGAGTAGCTTGATGTGCTGGCGTCTGTACACAGGAATATCTACTAACCTCAATGGTTATATTTATTTGTAGAGTCGGTAGGGTGTCAATGTCTTAATAAACGTTTAATGGTTTCGAGTTAATTAAACATGGTTGAGGTGTGTCGGTAGATAACTAGCAATAAAAACAAACGCTGATCTCATTCCGATTGGAAAATAATAGTCATCTGAAGATTTTGTTTTAGGACTTTGAGTAATTATAGTCCGGCCGTCGAGAGAGAACCTTCCTGACACCTGTCAATGTGACAATTCTAGAAGCTAATAAAGATCAACTTCGCAAGACACGTATTCGTTTTTATGAAACTGACAGGTCGCATGCTTAATGGAACATTGACCCATTAGTAGATAGGTCAGAACAGAGTTACAGATTTTTTTTTTTACTCAGATCTCATCAATAATTAATCATAGACGTTCAAAATAGAAGCATTCATGAATAATTCATAATCAAATCAGTTTTAATTTTATGCGTCAACAAGTAGGAACGTCCTCATAGCAAGATCTTCTTTTGCGATTCACAAAAATCGTCTTTTTTGAGTTAGGTCAGTATTCCATTAAGCATGCGAGGTGTCAAGAACGCATTCTCTCGTTGACAGCACTGTAAGTTTACCTAAAACGTCAGTTTTTCCGAAAAGTAGTAAATAGGAAAGTACTACGACAGAGAAAAGAGGATTGAGGATGAATGAAAGAAGACTTACAAAAGGTATTTACAAGGCAGATGTGAGAGGAAAGGCCGGAGGACCCCTTTTTTTTTTGGTTCGGAAATCTTCAAATGACCCCTCCCGCTCTGAGTGGAGCGGAAGGGAGTGTCCGACTCTTACTGACTAAAACCCATCCGTGTTCCTTCCTTAGCCCTTTATGTTCCGGGGTAGCGGTAACCTTTTCGGACAATCCCGCACCCCCGGCAGGCTTCGGCCCTGACAGGCCCCTTCTTTTATGCTGACATCTCTTTGAGGCGCGCGTGGAACACGTACGCGCCGTCCGGCACGGGCCTGGTCCTGATCGGACGGTGAGCTGCCGGAGGACCCCTAGGAGGATATGTAGTGACCTTATTGGTGACGTTCTTAAAAATGGTCAGGTGTGCAGTAGGTACTCGCAACCAGCATGCGTGTATGACCAGCACCCAAATTGCGTAACAAACTCATCATCTGCCTAGCCTTTTCCCAACTATGTTGTGGTCGCCTTCCAGTCTAACCGGATGCAGCTGAGTGCCAGTATTTCACATGGAGCGACTGCCTATCTGACCTCCACAAGACCACAACCCAGTTGGTGGGTAACATGATACCCCTTACCGCACGTTTTAATTTAATATTATTTACCATCACTCTACATCTGCTGTGTTAAGATTTAAACCTACAGCTGCTAATATGCCTCTTAAAGATCCACAAATTGGTGCGTTATCCTTAAATTAACATTCGTTTTTTTCTCTTTGTTACAGACTCGGCCTAAAACTCCGTCAGCTGACAGATGGCAGCCATCTTGTCCAAGTGATTTACTCACAAAATGGCGACATTCAAGACTGTGAATACGTAACGCAAGGAAAATCAGCAAGAAACTTCCTAAAAACATTAAGAAAAGAATTAAAATTAGCATTAGATGAAGAAATATATAGAATAGTAAATAAACAACCAAAAAATATAGAAGACGAAAAGTTTTACCGCCATTTTAGAAACGTCACCTTTAGAATACTAAAAGATGGCGACCGGTTGCCGCCAGACATTTCGAACTGGCTGGATTATGATAAATTGAAAATGGAATGCCTGAAAAGGCATGAAGAACTACAATATATGATGGAGCATAAAAACAAAGTTGGAGAAAGCTCTCTGGCTAGGTAGTTGTTATATTTTTACAAAGCAAAACCTTATTATTCAAATAAAATGAATTTACGGACGAAATTGTGTTCCAAATTTATTTTTTAGATAGCGAATACGAAAGTCCGTTGAATTCATTTTATTTAAAAATTCATGTTACTGATGGTACAGTAATTGCTTTTCAAAAGGGTTTAAAATATCTTGAATCTCTCTTTAAAAAAATATTTACGCTAAAAACTTGTAAAAAGTTTTTTATGACGATTCAAGACATTTATATATGGAATGCACTGCAACCGCACGACGCTCATCTCCTTTCGAATTTCATACTTTACCTACAATATTCGAATTTCGAAATCCTGACGAATCGCCAGTCCATGGAATGACCTCTTCACTTTTTTTCACCGGTATTTAGACTCCAGCATTTTGGCATGTCTACCTAAACTATATACTACACGTAGACAAAACTACACCATATTATTATCGCTATATCTTCAAACAGGGACTACTGCTTTTTGCTGCAATATATCCTTATTGATTCCTACGTTCATTTACTTAACTCTTTCTCATTACTTAATCGAATGCTGATCATCTACGATATCATTCACCTGTAACCTATGGTTTCTGTTCAAAATGTTCATACGTAAATCAGCTAAACTTTAAAGTTCAGTACGTCTAGTCTAAAGCCTTAATATCAGCTTTAATTTTCGGTCAGCTACGCTTGGTTAGCTGACATACTTTTCCATCTCTACCTGGCCCTACTTAGGTATTAATATTTAGTATTCTTCTGACCACACCATGTCCCATATGTTGGAGTGCCAAACCAACCACAAACCAACCCTTTCTTATTTATTTTTTTGTGTATTATGTTCATTATTGCATCATGTTCGCCGTAAATAAACGTATTTTTTTTCTTTCTTTCCAAAGTGTCCTGGATACACCTGCATTTTTAAGGACCTAAAAACGCCACTGATGCCGCTGATTGGCGTGGCCACTTATTGGGCCCAAGTCATCTACTTAACGTAATTTATATTTACATTGACTTGAAATACCTATTCTTCTAAAAATTGAGAGTAACTTAATTTTGCCCAAACTAAAATGTATGGTGGTAACTCCGTCTGTTCCTTGACTTTCAATCATCTATCAACTTTAAGTCTCCCAAAAACTGGATCATTTTGCACAGGACCAACACATTCATTAAGTCATCAGTCAGTCTTTCATTTCCATCGCCCATTATCATGAATTCATTCAAATATAACAATGGCAATTTACAAAATATCTCCCTAATAATTTTAAGTTATATATCAGTATATTCATTGCTAAAAAATAATGTTTCAAGTGTCAAATATTCATCTTACACTATTGGTTTCGGTTTAAACGTGTTTTTGTTCAGTCAGACGCGAGTACAGAGATAAAATAAATAGCGTTATTTAGACACCTATTCTTTCAAATGAAAACCTGATGTCGCTAAATTGTGATATTCTGATATGATTCAGACTGTGAACCCTTTCATATGACCAGCATCATTCATCAATAAACTTCTTCTCTTCTCTTGTAAGTATCAGCTTGAAATATATGAGGATAGATCATGCCGTGGTAGATCAATTAGCCGGTCATCGAAGTGGTAGCGGAGCTGACTGTGCAGGGCGCGTCCAACGTACAGACGCCAGCACCTCAAACTACCCGAAACTGTCAAATTTTCCCAATCAACTTTGAACCTTATGTAGTAATAAAGTTGAAAATCTATTAAAGAAAGACAGATTTTAGTAGCTTGATGTGCTGGCGTCAGTACAATCGCGGAAAAAGGAGGATGACCACTTTTAATTTTTTTTTACTAAGGGGTGAAAATAAGTAAACTGGCGTTGTCAGTGGTATTATCTACATCTAAAATGGCTACACGTTACGTGAAGAGTCAACCAACCGCTTGGCGATGTCTTGAAATATTCGATGAGCACTTAGACCCCAAGGCCCTAGTGTTTCAACCCCAAACGGCTCAAACATGCCGTCAAACGGGGTGAATAGGGATGCAGGGGTGAATGGGGACAAAACTTTAAAAGGGATTTTAACATTAAAATAATATATTTTGTGGCCAAAAAGGACCCTAATGTGTTTACTGCAATTTAAATAACGACTACGTGCCGTGATGAAGATAAAGACAGTCAGCTCTGCTACAAACCTTGATGTCGGACCAAGCTATTCACTACGGGATGAGCTAGATTCTCATAGACTTTGTGACAAAAGAAGATGTAGACAATCTTGCTAAAGCCACACTCTTATTGGTAAAAGGATTGGTGGCTGTAGTGCAAGAATTTTTTTTCCTCCAAGAGCAAAACAGTTTAACCATGCTCTAAAAAAATCTCTTTTAGAAAGAGTTTATATTTATTAATAATACTTTGGAGAAACTCATTCAGACATCATAGTCTCGCACTTGGCAATCCACACTGGGCCCGTGTGGTCTACTCCATCTCTACAGAGGAGGCTAGCATCCCAGTGGGAGCCTTACTGACTACTAAATTTACGACACCAGGTTTTCATTTAATACTTCCTTTTTACCAATGTATCATAAATATTTGACCACGCAGATCACCGCAGTATCGCTTGCAAAAAGACTAACATAAGATGAAAACGAAAACAGGTCTCGAAGATCATTGAGGGAGAATTTCATAGTGCCTGGGACCAAATGGTGCGGGGCTGGACACATCGCAGCGAAGTACGGGGAGCTAGGCGCCGACGCAGACGAGGACCGATGCTGTCGGTCTCACGACCATTGCCGATTCAACATCGGAATGTTCAAACGGAGATTCGGTTATTTCAACTATAGGCCGTATACGATATCTCACTGCAGATGTGATAGGAGGTCAGTTCTTTTTATAATTTCAAGGACAAGGTTGTTTTTTTTTGTTTTTTTTTTATTTTTTTTTATCGTGTGCCGGTGGTAAGGGTGTGTTTTTGAATTTCGTATGGGATTCTGGTTTTTGTAAATATGTTTTATAGCAGGGTTAATACGCACACCGCACTTGATTGGACAAACCACAGTCGAATAACAGAAAGCTGTAGAAAAACAGCTAATTCCAACTCGGAAGCAAAATTATGCAACAATATTATAGGCAGAGAAAAGGACTTACTCTAGCTGCACGAGTTCTCAATAAAAAAAAAGTCCTTCAGACCGTATTTCGGCCACGGCGGTCAATCTCAACGGAGACTAGCTTTCGGCGCGGGAGGAGACATTATAGTGCACAACTGCCAGTCCTCAATAACATCGTATACAAAGCGAATTTGTGAATTATGCTCTTACATGTTTTATTCAAAGACATGAGTTTAGGCTCAGCACAGCGCACTAACCTGGGCTGGTTATAAAATACATATTTATAATAAATATGACCTGTTATATCTCGGACAATACCGCATCTACAATAAGTCTAACGGAATCGTCATATAACATTCTCAGACAGTCGAACGCCAACGGCTGTAGTTTAAATTCGCATAAGACGTAGGCTGTGCATTTACATCGTGTCCCAAAATTCAACGATAAGCCACCAGAGGGTGGACCTGATCATGAATGCTCGAAAAAATATAAAGAAAAAAAATATATCTCAATTTTTTTGGTAATTAATTACAAAGAGGCCTGAAAGAAAAAAACTATGAAAATTTTAAGAAAAAAATAAATTTTGATTGATTTTTGTGTAAAAACTGCAGGCATTCTGGGATTGTTAAGGGTTGTAGTGGATGGCAGTGCTACTTACGTTTCCGATACGATAAAAAAACGGAAATATTTGAAAAATTGGGGTTAAAAATATATATAAGTTAAAAATATCTTTTCTTATTAGCCTGTGACATCCCACTGCATGGCAAAGGCTACTCTCTAATGAGAGAGTAGGGGTTTAGGCAAATTAACCCACCGCGCTTGTCTAGTGCGAGTTGGTGGGTGTACAGTGGACTGCCTGACTGGGTCCGTGGTCGCCGCCTTTGACGTGCTAGATGTTCATCAGCCGCCGCCCTGAGTTGATATCCTGCACTAATATCGACTGTTCCATCCGAGCCTATTTGGGTGTATTTATCCCATAGCCTACAGACAGGTGGCGTTCTACATTTAGCTCAATACAAAATGCACGACAGTTTAAAGTCATATCGAGGACTAATATCTTAAGGGGTGAAAATTTTCGAAGAATACAATGTATTTTTTGTAAATTCCATAAAAATTTAGTTTTTTTTTCATTATATTTTTTCGAGTAGTCATGAGCAGGTCCACTCTCTGCTGCCCGCTTATCGCTGAATTTTGGGACACGTTGTATAGCATAGCTTTGTCACGGTACCTTAAGGTATCCTAGAATGATAGGATGCAAATGTATGCATCCATGACGAAATGACGTCACTTAGAATGAGCCGTCCACCTGTAGATGACGTTTTAGTAATAGTAGGGCTCTTTGAGTGCAGTGGTGGCCCTTTGGTATCAGACCCGAACACGGTCGCGAGTTCAAACCCAGGCAGGCACTTACACAGCATAAAGGAAGGGGCCTGTTAGGGCCGAAGCCTGCCGGGGGTGCGGGATTGTCCGAAAGGGTTACCGCTACCCCGGAACATAAAGGACTAAGGAAGGAACACGGATGGGTTTAAGTCAGTAAAAGTCTGACACTCCCTTCCGCTCCACCCAGAGCGGGAGGAGTCATTTGATGATTTCCCATCCGCAAAAAAAAAAACTTTGTGTATTCAAATTTCATCACCACTGCTCTCAAAACGGTGAAGGAAAACATCGTGAGGAAACCGACATGTCCAACAAACAAAAATTTTAAGACATCTGATATCCACCATCCCGCACTGGGTCCGCGTGGTGTCCCACTCCCTCTCACAGAGAGGAGGCCTGTGTCCCAGAAAAGGGAACGTTATAGGCTAATTATGACCTCTTTGCAAGTTCTGCCAACATGCTTCTGCCGGCAAGCATCGGTGTGGTCCAGTTTGGCTGGTGTAGACAATGAAAGGCACACGAGACGTTTCAGCTCGGTCTCTAGGATGGCAACGCATCGCCGAGGCCTCACGCTATGCAGATTTCCATTGGCAGCGGTGACTACCAACCGAAGCGTGCTGGGTTGCCAAAACTCATTGACATTAAAAAAAGTGAAGCTAAGTCAGTGAAGGGAAATTAGGTTACATGATTACATCTAACGTGCACCATCGTCGAACGCATCATCAGGTGAGATAGTTGTCGAACGCGAGTCTAATGCAATAATGCAATATACAGCATTATTTTAAATTGCCTAGCTAAACACCGCAAACGCGATGGGTATCGATATAAAATAGATTTTTTTTAAGGGTTAACGACCTATGTTAAGGTTGTTACTGGCCCGACGAAAAAAAAAAAACAAAAATTTATATATTTATTTTTGCTCCATCATATTTGGATATCGATATCCATCACGCCTGAGAAGTTTAGCTAGCCAATTTGGAACGGTTTTGGTCGTGTTTTCAAAATTTTTGTCTGGTGAGTGGTGACGGTGCTTTCTGTAAATTGCCAACGTTTTTGCTTGTAAATACATGCTTCCTTTTTGATGAGGGATTATGAGGTAAACCCCAGATTTTTGATCGCCTAATCTATAGTCCGACCGCGCCAAATTTGCCAAAGATGTAAACAACAATGGCCGCTCGAAATTGAATAAAATTCATAAACAAGAGTTTTTATTTTAAGTAATGTTAGTTTTCGTCTAAATCTCCGGTCTAACTACACGAAAACAAACATTACTTAAAATAAATACTCTTGTTTATCGATTCCATTCAATTTCGCGCGGCCATTATTGTTTACATATTTGGCAGGCGCGGTCGGACCTTAGGCTGACTGCGTGGCGTTGTTGTTCGTAGAGCATAAAATGTCCTCCAGACCGTATTTCGGCCTCGGTGGCAATCTCAACAGAGGCTAGCCTGCGGCGCGGGAGATATTGTATTGCACAAGTGTGCGCGCAGACACAGGTGCACTCCTTCTTCCCTCACTCTCATAGTCCGATGAGATGGTGCGTAGAGCATACGAAGTTACCCTTCACTTATGTAGGTACTAATTCCTACATTTCTCTTTTGTGGAAGATTTAATCATACGAGATGAACGTGGATCAAGCTCAAATCGTGCTCCAAAATTAGTAATACCGTCCTATTCTCTGAGAATTTGCCCAGGATCGCTCGGGCGCGATATCCTGCGTCGATTTTTTTTCGCGCACTCGATTTTGAACGGCACTGCTTAGATCCGTCAGTTGATAATCCAATAGTGTTTTTTGATGCGCTGGGATGCGCTCTGTTGGATTTTCAATAGGTACTCGTCAGTTGAGACGAATAATGCGAGAGTAGAAAATCCAGCGCGAAATTTTTACATCCGTGCATGCGTGTATAGAGGTATGAGGAACAGGGTGTAAAGTTCACTCAACCTCCATAGAAAAGGGAGGATCCTCCAACCAGACGGGTGTTGTGTCTGGCGGGCAACTGCCCAATGAGTCATGTCGGGCCGTTTTATCTATGCTAGTTGCGCGGTAAACTCTGCTTGCGACATGCAGGAATTGCGTGACGTCAGTATGACGCGTTGTTCGCATGTGGCGTTGTAGATACCGCTACACGTGGACTTTGGTTCCAACTTTGGAAGTTCCCTAAGAATTTCTAACTTTCCTAAGAAATCAAGGGAGCATTAAATAAAATAAGTACATATACCTAAAAACAGAAAGACTTATCACCACTAAAACAGAAATAAAATGATATCATATTACATCAATTAGTAGCATACCTCTACAGAAAAAACTTCACTAAAGATTAAACCATACTTTACACTTGCATCTAGTCCATTGCTACATTTTCTCTGACGATTTTCACAACTTTAGAGTCCAAAACGCAATGGATTTTGAAATATCGAAAGAAACACTCTCAAACTTTTTAATAGTAAGAGTTTTGATGTCCAAGGATCATAATAATGTCCCTATATCATAAAGTTTATGTCCCACTTCAGTAAAAACCTCGAGATTTTGACCCATTACCGTCCTAATTAAGATTAGATGAGAATTATTGAGATTATAACATTATTTATTTTTATGTTTTCGTTTATAATAAGGATATAGATAATGTCTTATCTCTCTTATTATCAGTCTAGTTTTTGACGTTTGTGTCCCGCTGAGATCAAGATGGCCGCTGTCTATGGTTGCTAGATGAGAATTTTTAGTCTGTGAGAACAAATCCCGCCAAAAGATGAACTTGGTACTTACTGGTTAGGGACGCGCTAGGTGGAGCCGCGAAATTCAAATTGTTATAAGTTTTTTTTACAATTTGCAGGTCAGTGTCAAGTTGTATGTTGAACAAAATATGATTCGCGAGCGTTCATATAATCCCATTGATTTATATTTCATGAAATAATCATTCAATAGGATTAATAGTTACCATAGAGAATTGGGCCCCTGAGTTCAAAACTACCTTGTTATATTGCATAACGAGTTAACATCTCGATAACTATTTCGTAACCAAACATTTATTTCGAGCTATTAATTTTACTCTAACACTACACGAGGCAATAAAACATGTGGTGATCTATAGATCATTCATGCGTTGGCAACGATCTATGGATCTTTATAGCACTTCGGGATCTATAAAGGATTTACAGCGACTATCCCAAAGATATTTACGGTTATTTTTTAAATATCATAAACACGTTGGTGGTCCAATCTATATTTGAAGTTGTAGGCTGTTTGTAAAATTAAAAAGTAGAAAGAGGTCATTATGGTCTGGCATTTGACAGTGAACTTGTCAGTGCTTCATTTTGAAAAGTAAAAGGGATGGGCGACGTAGATATAGAAAATCGAATGATAAATATTATGTAGAACGAATGGTTAACGATATTCGAAGAAGGTTGTACAAATCGATTTGAATTTACTGTTTTTATGATTCAGTGAATTGGTCAATTAGTACAGCTGAATGGTCGACGATTGATTCTTTATTCGCAATTGCTGATGGTCGTAGACACGTAGACTTAAGTCAATTGAGATTGACTACGGTAAAATAATAATTTGTTTACAAAGCACAATGTTAGTAGGTTGAGGGCTGATTTTTTAATAGTCCGGTAACTTTTCACTGAGGAAGAAGTATTGCGGTTTGATAGCTTTTGTATGGTAAATATGTCAAACTATCATAGTTACTATCTAATTTGTTTTCATTTGTATGTAATTGCAATAAACATTTTTTTTTTTTTTTTTATTTTTTTTTTTTTATTTACTCATCAGATAAAAGTTACCGGACTATTGGAAAATCGGTCCTAAATTTATCACTCTGCCTAACTCTACGAGGATTAAAGGCGTGATGTTATGTGTGTGTTGTTAAACACTTTAGATTATACACTGTTTCAAATGATTTCTTTTTTTGTAAAAAAAAAAGCTACATCCGAAGCGTAAACTTAATGCCAAAAGTTCCTTTTTAATTCAAAGTCAACTCATTTCAAATAGGCACATAAAAGGCACTTTTGAACGCCTAAATTTACAAAAAAAAAATGAATTTATTGTCCCACTTTTTCCCTTTTTTGCATAAATTCTTGGAAGAATTACATAGATCGATAACCTACGCAAAAATAGAAAAAAATAAAATCGACCCACCATTCGAATATTCAAAAACCATTCGTTCGACTATCCCACCAACAATACGATCCCCATCAGAACAAAACGCGACACAATGGAGTTACTCCGAGTTCCTGGCACAAAATGGTGCGGCAAGGGGTTCTCGGCCACCCGGTACTCGCAGCTCGGTGGCCACACGAGGACTGACCGCTGCTGCAGAGTCCACGACCTGAGGTGCCCCTTCTGGATCGGAGGAATGGAGAAGAAGTACGGAATTTACAATTGGAGAGTGAACACGCTCATGCATTGCCGATGCGATGAAAGGTAGGCTGTATGCGTCGATGTCGTTGCTTGAATGTGCGCTGCTGTTTTTTTTTTGAGCTGTCATTGTTGTCTGTGGTAGTTTTGGCGCGTTTTTGTCTGTTATTTAAATTGTTTTGTTTGTCAGTTTTGGTACGTCGTACGCAGTTTTTTTGACGAAGCATCTCCTTCGTAACTTGCAAGAGTCGCTAAAGTACTTAAATTGAAGCTAAATTATGTTATTGAATCTATAACATAATTAGCTCTATTCTAAACCAATTCTATCAAAGTCAAATCATTGATTTTAAATAAGCACACAAAAGCTACATTTGATCGTCAAAATTTTCAAGAAAATAGAATTGATTCTAGTTTACCTATCCAAAAGGTAGTTTCGTATGGAGCAGAAACTCCAACTCCTAATTATTTGAAATTTTCAATGGTTACGTGTCTTGGCTTGCTTGTACCTATCAATCAAATCAAATCAAATCATTTATTTGCATAAAAACAGGTTCAGTGGATGTAACAAAGGTCAAATGGTACACTGTTAATAACCATATAAGGTGTGCAAATATAAAACAAGAATTTTAACTGTTAATTTCACAATTCAATAAAGTACAATGTCATTGAAAATATAGTTATCGTAAATACAGATCAGTCAACAAACTAAGGAATTAAAAATGATAATGTCATGAAAATTAAACATGAAAAATAAAATTAAAATGAAAAAATAGGGTCCAGAAATTATGTCAAATCAAAAAAAATTACTTATGTCAAATTTATAATTAATTATGTCCAACATATAATATATATTACATTATTTACTATCCGGACTTTTGCTGTCATTAAAATACAATATTTTTGTCACCTAAGTAATCTTTGACATCATAATAACATTTATTTATTAGGAATGTTTGTAGTTTTTTTTTAAATTGTAGAATAGGTAATTGTTTTATGTCATCAGGCAATTTATTATAAATCAACGATGTCATGCATAAAATACTTTTATTTAATAGTGCCGTTTTACCATAGGGTATTTCTACCTCTAACCTTTTTTTATCTCTTAATTTTCGATAATAGCTTTTAAATGCAGTATTATAGTACTCTGGATTCGATTTTACAAAAATATTAGCTTCATAGATGTACAGGGAGGGTAATGTAAGAATTTTAAGATTTTTAAAGTGAGGTTGACAGCTTGTTGTACTATCTATTTGGCACATTGCTCTGATGCATTTCTTTTGAGCTTTAAATATAATTTCCTTGTCTACCGAATTTCCCCAGAATATTAAGCCATATCTGAGTAATGGTGCAACAAGTCCGTGATAGGCCGTTAAGACAGCTTCTTTACTAACTACTTTAGAGAGTTTGTATAGAGCGAATGAGGATTTGTTAATTCTTTTACAGAGGCTGTCTAAATGGGTTGTCCATGACAGTCTGTGGTCGATATCAATTCCCAGAAATCTTGTGCTTGTTACCGATTTTACTCTTTGTCCATTGTAATTTACATTAACACTTGTTTGTTGAGTTCTTTGGTGAAAGTGCATTATATTTGTTTTGTCCATATTTATTTTCAAATTATTGTTTATTAACCACTTAATTATTATACTTAATGTTTCGTTGATTTTATTTACATAGTTGGTTTGTTCGTCACATTTTATTATTACCGTGCTGTCATCTGCGAATAGTACCATTGGTTCTTTGATATGTCGAGGGAGATCATTAATATATATTAGAAAGAGTAAGGGGCCTAAAACACTACCTTGTGGAACTCCTAGTTTTATGGTTCTAACTTCGGATCTAAATGTCATCTCATACCGCGTTTTGTGGCATATTCTAGTAATTTCTGTAATTTGTTTTCGCTCACGCAGATATGATTGAATGAGGTCGAGTGCTTTACCTCTTATGCCGCACATATTTAATTTTTGTAACAGCATGCTATGGTCAACACAATCGAAAGCTTTACTCATGTCCATGAATATAGCACATATTGGATTTCTACTGTCCATACTAGTCAATACCCTATTAACAAGTTCATATATTGCAGTGTTTATAGATTTACCCTTGCGAAATCCTTTTTGTTCGCTAGCCAAGATATTATATTTTTCTAAAAAGCTGTATAGACGACTATCAAACTCAAACTCAAACTCAAACTCAAACTCAAACTCAAAGCATTTATTTCAATTAAACCATTACAGGCACTTTTGAATTGTCAAAATTAAGTAGTCGGTCAGTTGGTCAGAAAGTTGAAGCTATGTATGACTTTTTCAAATAGCTTAGAGAAGATAGGGATCAAAGCTATAGGTCTATAGTTTCCCATATCCATCTTGTCATCTTTTTTGTGGAGAGGAATAACAACAGATGTTTTGAGTTTTTCGGGGTAAATTCCAGCTGAAATGCATAGGTTTATGATGTAGCTTAAATGAGCCGCAATGGAATGCGACACGTGTTTTATTACCTTGGTACAGATACCATCATAACCCTCGCTTTGGGTGTTTTTAAGCTGACTAATTTCTCTATCTATCTCCATTGGGGTTGTGGGGGTAAGAAAAATAGAATTTAAGTTAGTGTTAATATTTTGATTTGGGGGTACTTTACTGTCACATTTATTTGTTTGCCTTGATTTTGCGATTTGCGATCGATGTTGTCATGTCTGTTTTTTTATAAAATAAACGCTATTTAATGTTTAAATCTTTAATATTATCTTATCTATTTTACGCGCAATATTTGCATGGTTGTGAACTGGTGAAAGTTCTTTTTGTTTATTTAGATAAGTTTATATATTTTATGCTATCTAACAAATTCTAAAAAATAATTATCTTTACAAACTATTAATCAGTCTTTGATATAAGCATGATGATTATTATGATGATATACAATAATACCTACTTAAAATACAATATTCTAAGCTTACGAGTAATTCACATAGTGCATTACGGCCCACTTCCTCTCACAGAGAGGAGGCCTGTGTCCCAGCAGTGGGAACACTATGGGCTGATTATGCTAATTCACATAATATTTATTAACCAATCAAGTGAATATAAAATTAAAAAGGCCATTAAACGAAAATATCACGAAATTATAATAACAAAAACGGAACATTAAAATTAATTTACGTTCATAATGACAAACCTCCGTGCTGGCAACCTTTTTTTATTAAAAATGTCCCCAAATGGTCGAGGAACATTAATAGAGCCATTTCCTTAACCCGAGATCCTGGTACCGGACAGAATTGATGCGTTATAATGAAATAAAAAATAAATAGAAAAAAAAACTAACTGAATGTAGTGAGATAGAGCGGGGAAAGAGAACAGCGACATGTGTAGAGACTATTCTAGTTACATTTTACATTAACACACATACCTACACATTAATTAGCCGTAGTTCATTATAGGATCACAATGTTATCACATATACATAGATAAAGGATTTCTGTACACGAAGTTACAGTAGAATACTGACTCCTAAGTCACAGGGTCCCCCCTAGTTTAGGAGGCAGGGTTCTCACTATTTAAGCAACCTTTGTTTCCCAAAGTTTAATGTTCCTAAAGAAAAAAAAAAAAAAATTTTTTTTTTAAATAGCTTTCGTGGAAGGACTTGGGGAGGCCTTTGCCAAGCATTGGAACAGTATAAGAAATTTTTTATAAATAGCGATTTGACTCTCGGGAAACATCCCGACATAAAATAATAAGCCACCTATTGATTTCTAAAGTCAAATAAAAATCCTGAACAGATTCATTTAAAATATGGACATCAGTATCTAACGAATAAGTTTACTTGACAACAAAATTAGCCCTAGCGTGTTATTACACGCGCGTTTACGCGCGTATTGTCCTGTGACTGACAGCGTAAAATACCTATCTGTATAGTAAGTAACACAATCATACGCACGGCATAACTTTTCTAAAATGCTCAAATTAAGTCAGTAGATTCGTAGAAAACGGAAAAAAAGGCGCGAAAACACAAACGCACAGATAAAACATGACCATAGACAATCCGCTCAACATTGCTCTATCCCACAAAAGAGGTTCAGATTTTATCTCGCACCTTCTAATTGGTGGTCATAAATAAATATCAGTGCTCAGTATCTCCGACTGTCTGTCTGTTTGTATGTGTAGTGATAAAATGCGGGTTTATAACTTAATTATTATATGGAGTTTAAAAACGGAATTGTTACAAATGAAATGTAGCTCTTTTAATTAGTTAAAAAGTTTTCACATATACCTATATGCGAAAACTTTAATTACCTAACTATAGAGTTAGGTCATTGTTTTATGTTCCAGCTAGTCTATTCTGTAAAAGTCTCACAGTGAATACTTAGACGAAAATATGAGCTCGAAGTGAGCTGTCATTCCAATTCATTTGACAGGCCTGATGATCTAGTGGTTAGTGACCCTGACTGCTATGCCGGAGGTCGTGGGTTCGATTCCCACCCAGGACAAATGTTTGTGTGATGAGCACGATCATTTGTTCTGTGTCTGGGTGTAATTTATCTATAATATGTCAACTCAGCCTATCGCAGTCCACTGCTGGACATAGGCCTCAATACCTATAATATGTATGTATTTAGAAATATATAAGTATGTTTATCAGTTGTCTAGTACCCATAACACAAGCTCTGCTTAGCTTGGGACTAGATGGCGTTGTGTGATAGTTGTGGAATATTATAATTATTATTATTTGATGCTAGAGATTGACACTATTGACAGCTCACTTCACTTAGATGTTCACGGTGAAACTTTTTAACAGAAATTCTCGTAATTTTAAGAACGTTCACAGTCTGATCTTAGTCTCAATCTGTCAAAAATACCTCTAATTTTCCTACATTTTGACAAGCTTTTGACGTTTGATTGCCACAGATGAGACTGCGACTAAATTTTGAACGTTTTAAATTACGAGAACTGAGCCTTCAGTTCCGCTGTTTAAAAATACCACAAAGTTAAACATCTTCTCTGAAAACTAGTACTTACGTAAAGAAACTTAATTACGTATACCTACACCAAGGTAGAAATAGGGGCTTGCGCGCTCCAAAGTCTAGCCTCTGCCGGAAGAGTGTACTTTGCCGGAACAGGTCTAGGGTGAGGAGCCAGACCAAGAGAGATAAAGAAACCCGCAGGGCAGCATGTTGGATAGTAGCGACCCCACGGACCCTCCCGGGAGAAGTCTTTTTCACACCTCTGGCTTGCCTTTATTGACCGGCTGGAGTGAACAATGACGAGGAACAGAGCTCCCACCTCATTCTTGCCTTTATTGGCTGGCTTGAGTGGAGATTCGCAAGAGCAAACGTGAGATTAAAAGCGACGTGAGGTTTCTAGTAAGATTTGGATGTTTGTCCGTCGAACAGAACGGATTAAAAATCCATATATTTCTACGCAATCTCTATTTTATTCGAGTATAACTGCACTGTTCCATTACAATACAGGATTACTTACTTATAATTTGTTTTTACATTAGAAATATCGCTTTAATTAAAAATAGATACAGAACCTTTAAAAATAGATCCCAATAATTTATTCCACGTGATAATAGTAACAAAAAGCACAATCAGAAAAATTTTAACTAGGTGTTTATGGTCTCCAATTGTCAAAAACGATCCTTTTTTACATTCGGGACAGGGGCAAAGGAAAAAATCCTACGCAGCCCTTTATCCGATAGATCGAATAAGAGATCGGTTAGATCGATAACAGTCGTGTTACTTTTGTCTGCTACAATAAAATATCAGTTTTAGGATACCGTAACCGATTATTTTATTAAGTTCTTGTTCATGAAAATACAAAGTGTTTGATGAAAACTACTAGTGTAGGTAGGCACACTAACGAGGTCGTACAATGAACAGCGTATTACATTATAATTTGTAAAAACTTTTATCAAACAATTTTAACTACCTATTTTACATAATGACGCTCTTGTAATTTGTCAAACAATTTAATTACCTACTTTACATAATGACGTGGTCTGTCAGCTCTTCAAGCGGATTTCTATTATTTCCTAAATATGAAAACAATTTTTATCTTATAATTATTATGCCATCAACTTATAAAATATTCACAGAGGTTGCATGAAATCGCCATGCAGGCTAAAGCCTCTACGGCAACTACATTATGGCTTGCTACAAATTGCTGTAGATCTATGCTACAGGGAATACAGGCTCGTTTCTAGACGTATCCAATCTTACAACAATATGCGTTCAATACTTCGCTAACTTTAAGCACACTGTTTTCTCCCTCCGTTAAATAATATAATCATTGTAAAAGTTTAATGAAGAATACTAAATTAGCCTGAGCACAACAAAGACATTTCATCAGGTCCCTATCGATTTTTTCCACGTTTTTGCACGCAAACCGTTTACGTCAACTTGACGCGCGATGGCGCCATTTTCTCCGTTCGAAATTCGAAAATCGCACGCGGCTCAATGGGCGGGTAATGGCGCGGAAAGCATAGACTAAACAGGTGTCCGCTTCCCCTGTTCCAAGTTTATTTTCAGTCTGTGCTAAAATTGAAAATGTTGCGAACTGTGTGGTTATTTAATGTATAAAGGAAGTCATTGTTAATTTATTTGTAACTGGCAAGATAAGAATAGAACCTGAGTGACTTTTGCATTGTTGTGTATGTATGTACACCGCATTCTAGATTATTTAGCTGTTAGCGACACGGTTGTAAGTGATTTCTCGATACTAACAATAGGCCGTTAATTACTTTTTATGTGATTGGTTTAAATACCTATAAAAACAAGAACAACCTAACCTGCCTGTTTTTAATGTAAGTTATTTTCAAACTAACGCTAAAAGGCAATACTGAATATACTAAAGCCCTTTTCTCTAAACAAAAAAAAAAAGCTTACTTAATTCAAAATCCATAAAAAGAACCCTCACTTTTTCGCGCCGAAACCGCTGTCAAAAAACTGTCAGCGTCGCCATCTTAGCGTTTATGGTCGCGTTCCGTTATCGCCACGCTCCGTAGGATTTATAATGTGTGAATAATACGCCTGGAGGTTAAATATGCTGGCTGACAATACATAAATTATTAGAGAGGGGCGTCCTCTGGCGGCTAGGTGAGATAACTATATTCTTGTTTATCGGTCTGGAAAGGTTTCTTAGTCGGGGACAACAACAATGGGTATCTATTTGTTATGTCATTTATTTGTATGTATTTATAAAAGGCGGTTTGAGGCATTTTTTGAGGAAGGTATAGTGACCGATTATTTATTATTTATTTATTTTATACTTCAAGCACATAAATGTACAGAGGCGGACTTAATGCCATAGGCATCGACCGACCGACCGACCGATTATTTGTAGGCTTTCCTAGATATTTTTGGGCTAATCTTTTATTTGAGTTCTTTGGTCTGAAAAAGAGGCTCAACGCCTCAACTTCATTTTAATATTTTCCGCGTTTAATTTTTGAACGATATTCCTAATTCCATAGTGTCCGTTTAAATAGTTCGACATCAAACAGTAGCAGGACCCGACACAACTGTCTCATATGTAGATCGAAAGATCTCATCATCGTCCTAACAAAGAAAAACACTCTAATCCAAGGGGCAGTGGTAACAGCCCCGACTTACGAGTTGTAGGTCGTGGGTTCGAACCTAGACAAGCGCTTTACTTTATGTAAATAATTTCATCACCCTCTCAAAACGGTGAAGGAAAACATCGTGAGGAAACTGGAATGGCCTAGAACCAAAAATTCGAAGACATGTGACCGAATTTTGTCTTCAACCCGCACTGGGCCCGTGTGGTGGATTACAGCCCACTCGCTCTCGAAGAGAGGAGGCCTGTGTCCCACCAATGGGAACATAATAGACTGATAGGCTGATTATGCTAATTATACCAAGCATATTTTCATCCATCCATTCCCGTAACGTACAGAGGCCAGCACATCACGCTACCCCAATCTGTCAAATTTCCCCTATTGAATATGAACCTTATTAATTTGTAGTAAAGTTGAAATTCTATCAAAGAAATTTGACAGATTGGGGTACAGTTCGACACAACTTAGATGTAGCATCGGCAAAATTCGTAAAACCGATCACATCCGAACTAAGTGCGCCTTCAAAATCACCAATCTTTATTACTACTCGTACTTTAGGAAAAATTGATCAATTTTTCCTAAAGTAGTAATAAAGATTTACGAATACGAATTACGAACGTTTTACGAATTTTGCCGATGCTACATCTAAGTTGTGTCGAACTGTAGCTTGATGTGCTGGCGTCTGTACCTAGTCAGTTCTATTCTGTAAAGTACACTTCGAACCTCACTCCAGTGACCGCACATAATCAAAAACTCATTTGTTTTTAAACTCTGATTCACACCTCGACACTTCGAATTTCGAAGTGATGCATAGAGAATTACGTGCTCTTGAAATATTAGCTTCGAACAGACTGCTAAGCAATGCTAACTGTCCGTGAAATCACGCTTAAAATAGTCCACAAGTTACAACTAACTAGCTATTATGGTATGTCATTTGTCTACACTAAGTACTCACGTGGCGTCTAGATCCAAATATGGATCACAGGATCAGAAACGTTATTTTATTCAGAACTTACTAATTATAGGTACTATGACAAAATTTAATGTTTGGATATTTTGTACTTATGATTATTTCTTAAAACTCCTGAAAATCTCACCGTGAGAACTTACGTGAAACTACAATACTTCTAACTCAGTAACGTATTTCACTTCGAAGTGACCTTGACCTTATGTAACGGATTGACACTATTGACAGCTCACTTCAAGGTCACTTCATCTAAGTTTTCACGGTAAAATTTTTACAGAATAGACCGGCTCATCTAGATAAAATACGAAGTTAAATACGTTAATAAGGAATATAGTTGTTTGTCCTGTTCTGTTGAGTCTGGTTTCCAGAAGAAAAAAAAATCGATTAAGAGATTAGGAAAAGATAGACAGCAGACGCCGTTGCACCTACCTACTTGCTAAACTGCCAATTAGCGTAGGTACAGTCAGCAACAAAAGTCAATTAACACTGTCATTTTTACATGTTATTAAATTGACAACTTTTTTTTTTTCAATAAACTGCTTTTTAGCTTTTCACATAATAACTAAGTTGTGGTAAGTTCGGCGCTCGAATAAGACTGTACGAATCAAATTCCCGCTAATTTGGCAAACTTTTTAATGCTGACAACCTGCGCCTGCGCCATTTTATGATTTTATTTAGCTCTGACAATTGGGCAAAATTAGTAAAAATAAAAAACAATAAAATGGAATTGTCCGGAATTAACCTACCGAAAAGCACTTTTTAACCAAGCAAAAAACTGCGAGCTTTCGTTCAGAAGTCGTTAGAGTTTTCTTTTAAAGTTTCGAAGTTTTCAAGCTAAGACACGGCCAGTGATTTCTAAACTCCCGCACAAAATGTGGGGCTGACATAAATTGGTCTTTCTCTGCTATTATCGAGTCGCATTGTGGACAACGATCAGCCATTGCCGTATTATTATTTTAGTAATCGGTACAGGAGTGCTGTTATTTGTAACCGCGTTTTGTATAACCGTTATCAGGGCTGGTGGGCAAAGAGTTGGAGGAAAATTTTGAGAAAATGGCTTATTTGGTTTTTGGTTCATCTGTGGATCAAATTCATTCACAGAAAATTCTGATTCGTTTTTCTTCTTTAAATGCGCACTGTAAGGACTATTTAGGTCGGATTTCTATTTTTTTTTTTTTGCTGATTCTGTTCTTCTTTGTAGGAGGATTTTGGCCAGCATTTGGACAAAATAAGCAAATAAAAAGAAAAGTAGGTTCTACCTAACCGTGACAGCGAAAAATAATTAGGAAAAGCTTAAAGAATTATATGGAGCAATTTGCGTAATTTTATGAACGTTGACAGTCTGATCTGTCTCAATCTGTCAAAAATACCTGTAATTTCTTTCCTTTTTTCAGAAGTTTTTGACATTGTTTGTCGCTGAGATGAGACTGCGACTAGATTTTAAACGTTTTTAATTACGCGAATTGGCTTTCTGGTACTTGTCAAATCTCTAACTAAGCAAAGCTAACTAATTAAGGATTATTCTAAAAACTCACTAACTATAATTTTGTAATGACAAAAGTTACTGTCAACAAAAGACATATGTATGCAGGATCGTCGGATATAGTTGAAGTTTAGTAAGAAACCGATGGATGTTCTCGAATAAAATTTATTTTTGTTAATAGAAAACAAACAGTTTTCCATTAACAAAAATAAATTTTGATTTATCTAATTAAATTTCAGTCGACAACATCCATCGGTTTCTTACTAAACTTCAACTAGGTATATCCGCCGATCCTGCACACTTCTCTTTTGTTGACTGTACCTACAACCTACTCTATTTTATGGCTTGCCTGGATTCTGGGTGCAAAAAACAAACATTAAAAACACTTAAGTAAAAATACTAAAATAATTTCAGAAAGTTCCATTTGACTTCCCTAAATGTAGTTCTTACGTAGGCGTGCGTATAGCCGTGCAGTGAATACTGAATACAGATCACCAAGCCGAGATAATAGACAATAATCTCTATGCCACATTGACAGCTGTCAAAATTCTGCGCGCCAAAATAGACTGTATAATCTAGTAGTAAAACTTTGTGTCCTACAATGATTGTCAAAAAGATAAAACTGTAAATAACAGAATATTATAACAAAAATGCCAGATAAGTAAATTCTTCGTGCCTTTCTTAATATATGACTAGAATACTAATCAGTTTAAAAAAAGTTTTTGACTAATCTATGGCCCATGATTCTGCTCTATTATTAGGTACGCACACCAACATATCAAGTTATACATTCCCAGTATAAAATGACTTCTCATTGTACGAAAAACCAATACAATGCAGGTCAGCTAAAACTGAAAGTGCTAGCTCGATATATTCAGAAGGCCAACTCTCGTAATTTAAAACGTTCAAAATCTAGTCGCAGTCTCATCTCAGCGACAAACAAATGTCAAAAACTTGTCAAAATGTAGGGAAATTAGAAGTAAAAAAACAACCGACTTCAAAAAAAACACTACAAAGTGAAAAATAACTTCAATTTCGGAAGTCGGTGTCTTTGGTTCCGCATTTTCGTTTTTTGACACCGACTTCCGAAATTGAAGTTATTTTTCACTTTGTAGTGTTTTTTTTTTGAAGTCGGTTGTTTTTTTTGTAAAAAAGTTTTTATTTTTCACTTTTTAGTTGTACCTACCCCACATAAATTCAATTAACACTAGTGCATTGAAGAATTCAAGACAACTCGAAGAATCATCAAAATTCGCATAGAAATGCCGGAGATGCAGTACATTTATGTATATAACTTCGTACATAAGAATAATTACCTAATGTATTATATAATACTAAAAACTTCCCGAAAGTATGTAGATCACACTAATGAAAGAATTATCAAAATCGGTTCAGTAGTTTTTGAGATAATCGCGGACATACAAACATACATACATACATACATACATACATACATACATACATACATACATACATACATACATACGGGTCGAATACAGAACCTCCTTTTTTAAAGTCGGTTAAAAATACTTCTAATTTCCCTACATTTTGACGTGAACGTTCTTAAAATTACGAGAATTGCCCCTCTGATAGGCGTCGCTCCATGTAAAATACTGGTATTCAGCTGCATCTGGTTAGACTGGAAGCCGACCCCGACATAGTTGGGAAAAAGCTAGGCAGATGATGATGTCACTGCGTGTACCTATTTAAATCAAATTTATTTCACAAATTCTTCTTCTAGAGTCAATGGTACCTTCTTTTGAGAATAGTTGGGCCTTAAAAATTAAAAAAAATAAAACACGTGAAATGACTTTAAAACCACAACTGACTAAACTTCTAAGCACTAAAAATATAGGGGTTACAAAAAGTCCCAACTTAGATTGACTTCAACCCGTTGATAGAAAAGGCTTAGTAATAAGAAAGAGAACTTATTTAGTTTTTAATGCTTTAAAACATTGTAAAACACGCATTCCCAATAGAACCCAACGTACTTACTTTGAAAGAAAACATACTTACAGCTTTACGCACGACTATATTCTCCGAAGGGGTGAGCAGAAGTCTAGGTACTTAGTAACCTATTAAAACACGTTGGTTGACCGTTGACAAGAGAAGTATATTTTTTTTTTACACGATCATAGACAAGAGGCATAGACTCATATTATATTATTTTGACATCCATTTTTAACACCCCAGGATAAGTTATTGGTCATGTTTTAGTTTATTTTTAATTTAATTTTGATTTAAATTATTGATTTTAAGTTTAATTTTGATTTTAACACTAACATAGTTTGTAAGTTCTAAAACTACTAATACTAATAAAATATGGATGATTTCCGAATTTAATGATGAAATGAATTGAAAAATTTAATTATAGTAGGTAAGTATATGAATATGTTACTGGCTGCTTGCTACTGAAAATTGCTCGGAATAAGTCAATAATACTGCCTGAAACAGGGATCGAAGCCAAGACTCCGCGCTCAGCAGTCGCGCCAGCTACCAATAAACCAACGGGTCAGTTTTTATTCTTAAACACCAGAAAATAAATTCCTTGTTGATAAAACAAACTGCGAACAACTTTTTTATACATTAGCGCCAACAAAACAGCCAGACAGCCATCAAACAGCGTTCCTTTTTTGAAATTCCAATACCCTAAAATAACATTCGCAAAACACACGTTCGCTCATGATCAAAGTTAAAAACAAATGCAGCCACAAAGCATTGTAGTTATGCGGGCGAAAAAAACCGATCATTTGCGCTGACCGACCAATACTGGCAACACTAACGACCAAAGACTAACAAGTCTTTGTTTTTTTTTTTTTTCACTAATTCTTTTCGGGCGGTCAAGGAACGGCGTAATCCTTCTTTTGTTCTTACGTTGCCCGCATTGATTCGGTATTTGGCGGTGCCTGTAGTATAACTAAGCCACTTATGGCTTACGGGTGGTTTAGGGATGGGAATGTGTCGATGTTCTGTCGATGGTTTGTTGAGCTTTTCATTTTAGTGTCGAGAAAGTTTTTATTTTATGTTGACACGAATAGGTTGCGTATGCGTTGTTTTAAAATATGTTTTATGAATAGAATTATTATCAAGATCGCCCTTGTCTGGCTTATGGCTGAATATCCGCCTTTCCTTCATTTATTAATTCCATCTCTAGACTTTTAGCTGGTCTATTCTAAGCGGATATTTGCCCCCATCTGTTATAGCAGTCGAGTTTCAATTTCTTTCTAAATATTCAGTTTTAAATAAGCATCGGAATTGAAAATATCGACAAAAATATCGCCACGGTCGCATCACTAGCGGTGGCCGGCAGCTTGACCAGAACTTTGGCAAATGAAGCGGGAGAGAAAGCGCGACAAGCTCGCGCGAGGAATGGACAAAGAGTAGTAAATACACAGAGATCTCAGAGGCATTGTTATTAATATAATAGTCTATACACTTGAGTTCAAAGTTTAAAAAACTTTTTTTTATTTGAATGGATGCTGAATTTTTTTTTTTTTTTTTTTAAATTACAAGCTTCTGCTCGTAACTTTGCCGTGAAATTTCTTGTTTAACATAACATATATGCTATGATACTCCTCGGCAATACTTTAGCTTCCCATTAGTCTTTTTTTTTCGGAATAGGATTAGAAGTTCCAAAGATTATCTCATAGAAATCTTATAGAAATTCACAAATTTTACTTCTTTATAATATTAGTATAGATCAAGGAATCTCCTGTGAATACTGCGAGTAATTCAATACTTACTCATCATCTGCCTAGACTTTTCCCAACTACGTTGGGGTCGGCTTCCAGTCTTACCGGATGCAGCTGAATACCAGTATTTTACATGGAGCGACTGCCTATCTGACCTCCACAACCCAGTTACTGGGTAATACGACACCCCTTGGCAAGACTGGTTGTCAGACTTTCGGCCTTCTGACGACCCGTAACGACTGTCAAAGATCCACGAATGACAGCCGGGACCAACGGCTTAACGTGATTTCCGAGGCACGGAATTCGGTACTTACTGTCTACTGTAAAGAGATCGCATTTATCGTTTGCTGCCCTATCTAAGCACTTTGCTCTTTGCGGTGATTCCCGCTTTGCACCCCATAAACGATTACTAACCGTACCAGCCTAGGGGAAGGAGCTCGTTAAATAAGAAATGGCCGCGTATGTGTCAGCTTTCACTAATCCGTTGTTTGATACACCGAAACTAACGTTTACCTTATAGCTATTAGGAGGCAACAATTATATGGTGTGCATTCAATAGAGGATAGAATAATTTTAAGATAAGACAAACAAGTTATCTTGTACATTTTTTTTTCTGCATGCTGTCATTCAATCGATTGACTCAGCCTATCGAAGTCCACTGCTGGATATAGGCCTCACCCAAGCCGCCTTCCGCATCCAGTCCCTCCCAGCCACCTTCTTAAAGTTATCGGTCCATCTGGCTGGGGAGAGTTCCACACGACGCTTGCCGATACTTGGTCTGCTCCGGCCATCGGCCGTTCACAAACATGGCCAGCCCACAGCCACTTCAGTTAGCTAACTCTGCAAACTAAGTCGGTAACTCCGGTTCTTTTCTGGATAATTTCATTCCTGACTTTATTGTTCAAAAATACTCCGTGCATAGCTGTACTTAGTGTTAATCCCTAAACAACACTTCGAAATCGATCGGTGTCAAGGTGTCCAATCTGCCATGATTCATTCACTAAACAAATGTGTGCGGTCATTTGAATGAGGTATGAAGTTAGTAGATCCGCGGTGCTTTCTTTAGACAATGTATACTTTTGTCTTAAAAGGCAACGCATTTTTAATTATCTCAAGAAGAAATCAAATAAGACCATTTTGAACTACAGTCCTGTCAGCGTCCAATTCTTCCACCACTGCTGCATCGAGGCAATTATTTTTCTTTCTTCTTGCTTCTTTTTTTTATTATCCTCTGCCGTGCACTTTATTCTTCCCACCCTACGGTTTGTATTCTCTGACCCCACGCTTACTCTGTGGTCCCAACATAAGTGCATAAGATGTAAGGTCTCGTTAAGTGCAAATGGTCGAAGCTTTGTCAGCCCTCTGTAATCTGTACATTACAATTTAACATTTGCTCAGGAGGGCAACAGAGTATGCAGCTTGAATGCTGCGTATTTTTTTTAATGAATATTTTACTTTGGTTTGCCCACAGCGTGTGAAAATAAGGTATATTCAGTTTTAGGCCTATAACGTTTTCAGTTAAGGGCTTAACAAAAATTTCATTAAAAAAAAAAACTTCAGAAATATGCCAAGACACCATAAGTAATCCATCATCATTATCATCTGCCTAGCCTTTTCCCAATTATGTTGGGGTCAGCTTCTAGTCTAACCGGATGCAGCTGAATATCAGTATTTTACATGGAGCAACTGACTATCTGACCTCCACAACCCAGTTACTGGGTAAAATACGATACCCCTTTTGGTAAGAATTGTTGTCAGACTTATCAAGACACCATAAGTAATTTGAATGATAATAATAATATAATAAGTCGCACTACGCAAATATTTATTTTGAGGACTAAGTAAATCTATTCAAAGACGTTGTTTTGCTAGCCCGCTTTTTTTACTAGGAATTGGTTAAAAGGTTTGACCTCTCTGAGCTTCGTTAAGTGTGTAACGACCATAGCTTTTGTCAGCCGTCAATAATCCGCTATCACCCAGTCCAAGATAAAATGTTGTTATTTTACACAACACTTAAGAAACCTTGCCTAGAAAAATACTTCTTACATTAACGGCTTTTACCTCAATCGCTTTAAACCAACTGACGAGAACCTCTAAAGAAAAACAAATGCCTGAAAAGTTACTTAACCAATTCTATGTGATGTGACCCATACTATCCAGTGCGGGGCAAAGACCGCCACCAAATCCTTTCAGAAATTAATTTATCAAACAAATCCAAATAAAATAAAATCTTCAGAAATCTTAAAAATATCAGTGCAAGACGTACGAAAGAATCCCTTGTTCTTGGCATAGGCGGGCACTTTATCCGAATATATTACTGGATGCACCGATAAGTACCCTCGTAGTGGTATCTGAACGTGTGCGTTTGACAGCTCAGAGCTGGACGTAATGGCGTTTCGCGCCATTTGTTACCGCCTTTTTTGTTTTGATGGCAGCATTGTAAATTTTGACGTCGATTATGTCAAAATTGCTGATCGGCTTTGTTTAGAACAGAGATGTGCCTGCGTAAGGCGGAATCAATGATTTCTTACATTTTTAGTGCGAAGAGAAGATTGAGGATTAAAGGCACTGTTATCTAATCTTTTTCCATAGACAACTTTTCTTTACCTAATCTCATTGTAATGAAATGCCCGATGTCTCACAAAAGTTATAACATAAACTTAAGAAAAAAGCATACGAGGTGAAAACGACAATACAATAATGACGATCCCAGTCTGCCTGCGAAAATTTTATCAAATATATTCAATACAAAACCCATAGTCGATTAGTCGGCCTAGCCTATCACTACTATTTAGTTTGTTTGAAAAAATCACGTTTTTAATATCGAAGCTAAGATTTATTTGATAATTCCAAAATACTCTTAGGCATTAGTACTGGCAGTGTTATCATTTATTGTCGTATTGGTGCCTCCATAGTGTATAGTATCACCGTACCTATTGTAAGTCTAAGTGCTTGGCCAGACTGGCAGCGCGGGGCGGGGAACGGCTTGGATGCGGGAATGCGCGCGATCTGCCTGTACGCAGTCGAGCGCGGCTTCGTTCTGAATATTGTCGTGTCTAGTGTTTATCAAAATATAATGTGGATGAAGAAGACTTATTTTTACTAGAAAAAAAGCTCGAACTAGTTTGAGAATCCCGGTCCCCGCGCGGACTGCTCGCGAACTTGTATGAACGAGCTATGACGTGAGTTTCCCGCGCGCTCCCCGTGCCAAGCAGCCTGCGCCGCTCACCGCGCCCGAATGCCCACTATGGACGCTCAAATGAAGTTCTGTTTGAGTATGCCGCGCCGCGCCCGCTCCGCGCCCTCGTTTGCAGTCTGGCCAAGCACTTAGTTACTTCCTCATATACCTATTCAAACATGCCAATATATTTTCTCACCATAGAAATATAAAATTAAACGTCAAACGAATAAAACCTCATTGTCTATTAATACCCGTTGGACTGTGCAATAAAATGCAATTCGCTGACGTAACACAATAAAATGGCCGATGTCTGATGGAGAGGTTCTAAACTCGTGGACAATAAAGACGCTGGTCTTCATTTTAATATCGAGTGTGGACGTTAATGTTGCGATAAAATGTTACAAAATGAAGGATAAAGCTTTGGTTTTCTAGGAAAGCGGTTGCGTCGTATTATAACGGCCGCGGTCATGAAAATCTGACATTTTCTCTATATTTGGACAGCTGTAACTTATTGTGACCGTTGTTCGCTTCCTTGATACCAAAATTAAAAAAAAAATACATGATAATGAAATCATAGTGAAGATAGCTGATGACGTTTATAGTCTACGTTTTCTCACTTTAAAAAAAATAGGTTTTTAAGGTTTTTTTTACGGGATAAGGAAAATATCGTGAGGATAGCATATGAGGTTTTTAGTTTACATTTTCCAACGTTTTTGTAAGGAGTTTAACAAAATCTAAATAGATTTTTTGTTTTCAAGAAGAAGTTGGCTTTCAAGAGACTATTTTTATATCAAACTTATAAGAGAACCGAATTTTTAATACGCTTGTTGTGTTAGTGGATAATGTAAGTGCTTCCAAAATTAGTGCATGTTAAATTTCAGTTTAAATGATTTTTTTTTTTTATATAGCCAAGTCATCTAATGGCATATGCCATATATTTATTTGCACAGACGCCAGCACACCAAGCTACTACAATCTGTAGATTTTCAACTTTATCGCTATTAGCATTAGGTTCAAGGTTGATTGGGAAAATTTGACAGTATCGGGTAGCTTGATATGCTGGCGTCTGTACTTTCATATCGATATCATAGTTACACCAGCTGCCTCACTTTCAGATTTATATGATGGCTACACTTTGTATATTATTACCAATTTAAAATCCAACGATCCCATTGTCATTTAGATGAAATGCTACAAAATAATGCAACTTCTTGCATCGCTAGGCATGGAAAACTACCCATAATCTTTTAGACTATAAATCTAAAGTTATTGGGGCCATAATATTGACATTACAGTTTACGAATCGGACTCAGTATTAACTTTTAACACTCCTATATCTTTAATATGAAGATTTACAGCTTATTATAATGGCGCCTGTCAAACTGTCAGTTTATGATGGTCGCGCCATAAATTGGCGGGAGTGCATTCGCCATCTTGGAATTTTACGAATGTGGACCCATGTTGAGGAAATGATCGTAGATGCTTTGTTTTGATCGCTCGACGTTTAGGCTATAATACCTAGCTAGATGTTCGAAGATATTGAATGAACTTTACTTCTTTTTATGCTAAAGAGAACTAAACCACAGAATAATAATACAACTAAACCATTTGGTTTATAAACAGTGTAGTGTTTAATTGTGAATGAACAATAGTAACAATGCTGTGCCATGTAACACATGAACAAAGTGTTTTTTTATCAATTAAGTATACTATCGATCAGACACTAAGAAAGTGCTCCGGAATTGTGTAAAAGTGCAAATTGACATTATAGAGTAAAAGCCTATAGAAATAAGCTTATCTTAGCCAGAAATGCATATGCCTTTGTCTTTATACCTACTTTGGAGTAGTGGTGGCCCAATGGTGACGGTCGCGGCTTCCGGGTTGTAGATAGTAGGTTTGAACCCAGTCAGGGGCTTTACTTTGTGTAAATTATTTCATCACCTCTGCTCTCAAAACAGTGAAGAAAACATCGTGAGGAAACCGGCATGTCTTAGAACCAACAATTCGAAGACATATGACATCTATCAACCCGCACTGGGCCCATGTTGTGGATTACGGCCCACTCTCTCTCACTGAGAGGAGGCCTGCGTCCCAGCAGTGGGGCTCTAGCACTGGTGTAACTACTCTTGGTGTCCCAAATCTGCACCTTAAACTATCTATGGTATAATGGCGCCTCTAAAAGCGACATAGACCAATAGATGTGCTGGTAGATATTCTATGCACAAAGCGTAGATTTTTTTTTTTCATGAAATTTATTTTCTTGGGAAAGATTACCCTGGAAAACTGATTAGTCATCACAGGGTGTAATAAGAATTATTTTTTTTAATTATTTATTTGACATAAAAAGTATAGGTACAGATACAAGGTGACACTTTATTTAAGCATGCAAATAGCCTGGCACAAAATAAATTATCTATGGCTCCCATGCTAGGAAAAACCTGTGTTACAGGGGTCTAAGATGTATCTATGATTCCTTAGTCATCCTATAGGAATAAATAGGACTACCATATTGAGAGTCAGAAAGTGGCAGCATTATGTATGTATGCCAAACCACAAGAAGAAATTTTTAACAAAGCCTCCACTTAATCAAAATCTTAATATTGCCAACCGTCTAAATTCTATCTCTATGTTCACAGGTTCCGCGCATGTCTCAAGCTAGCCGACACATCAGTATCAAACATGGTGGGAAAGCTGTTCTTCAACGTCGTCCAGACGAAATGCTTCATCCTCAAGCCTGTTAAGATGTGCACGCAACGCTCATGGTGGGGCAAATGCCTCCGGAGAGGTTACACGAAACAAGCCTTCTTGAGGGACAACCTACCGTACTAGCCTGTTTAAGGCCTTACCTTTGCCATTAGAAACTAGGCTGTACAAGATCTTACCTTCGCCTATAAAAAATCATTGACAGTTGATATTGTCGATGACAATTTGGTTCAATGTTGCCAGTGTTACCAGTTTAATTTTAGGGTAATTTCCCAGAGTGTGGGTAAATGTTAAGAAATATGGCAACGTTGAATTCCTGAGTACATAAAAACGTTCTTAATAATATTTATTTCTGTGATCGTAAGAGTAACTTAATGTATTTTTAAATGTTACTATAGATGGGTTCCGTTTCTCATAGAAATTAAATGTGTGTCGAATACGGGTTTCGAATGTTAAAATAATAATATGTTTGTCTATATTACTGGTCCTCTGAGTTATTAATATTTTGTTGTTATTCACACTAGGATATTATTTCTAACAAACGGTACTTTTTCTATCGATAAATAATAAATTTTGCTCGACGTCGACGCGGCATTTTTTTTACTTTTGGACTCAATTTTACAACCTCAGACCTGTATTTATTTATTTCTCAATCCGTACTTTACATATTCCTTACTCACTGCCATTTTAATATATTCCGTCCGCCAGTTATGCTAAGCGAAAATATTCTTTATTCTCGGGTGATTTAACTTCCTGCTGGATTTTAAATATTCACTGAATTGATTCATATTGGTATTCAAAAGTATAGTTAAGATGACAATACGACAATTAATGTATACCTACATTGGCAATAAGGACTATTTAGGAACTATCAAATATTTAGCCTAATAGTTAGCCTGGAAGAGATCGCAGAAAGCGATAAGGCCGCCCATTGTATGTTTTATATTAATAATCGATTTTTTTTTTTGTTACGTTTTTTTCTGGTGTACAATAAAGTATAAGTATATAAATAAATAAAGAAATTAAAAAAAGAATACGTTTTTAACAAACTAAATAATAGTAGTGATGGACCGACTATGGATTTGCTAATCGTTGACTAGTGACTAAACTATTGGATACATTTGTTTGAATTTTTGTATGCAGACTGGGAACGTCATGAGATCATATAAAGTTTAATTTATTGTCGTCTCCACCGTGTTTTACTTAGGTACAGCATCGTCTCAATTCTTTCGATTTTTAACAAAAATAATAGACATATAACACTAGTTTTTATTGTAAAAGGCTATTTTCGCTTAGCTTCCAACTGGGACATTCAAATTATTGGTGTTTTTATTGTAAATATGTAATTAAACAAAACAAATTGACTCTATTTATTTGTTTACAAAAGTTAACCATAAAATAAGAAAAATAAAAAAGTAACCTCTTGTAAAAAAAAAACTTTCCGAATTTCAAAATTGTAGAGTTAAATAAAAGTAATGCAAAAGGGTGATATAGGCAAAATTATTGCCAGGATTTAAAAAAGAAAACATTTAAAATAACAAAAAAAAAGTCTGTCAATTTTTGTCTAAGTCATCCAAATATTTGGCAATAAAAGTTACTTACTAGATTTAGCAAACTTGTAGATATTATAGTAATATCTCAGGTGAACCCGGGAATAGACTTGTATTGTAAAACAAACATGCTTTAGGACAATTTCTGTCAAAAAGAGAAAAGTTTTGTTTTTGCATATTGTGTCTTACCGGTCACAATAAAACAATCAGAGTATAGTGACTTTGACAGATTTTAGTCCTTTAGCCATGAATAAACTAACTCGGTCTAATCTCAATAATAGTGTATAAAGTATAATTATTAAAATAAAAAAGTAATATAATTAATTTAAATTATTCACCGCTAAAAACTTTATTTTTATGAAAATACCTTTCACAACATTAAATGTACATTTTTATAGTCAAATGCCAATTTTGGGCTTACTTACTTTGCCCACTTTGCCCAGGCATACCTTAAAAATGTCCTATACCCATACTATCATAGTAGTGCCCCTAGCGGTGTGAATTGTAACTATTTGCTCTATCAAACTCTTTGCAAAGACTAATTATTTTGTGCCAAAACTAATCAAGATCTTCCATTTTACTCCAACAAATTAATATTTTTCATATCCCATACGTTTTTAGCGGGTTATAGTTGTAAGAAAGGCGTGCGAAGTTCCTCTATTCGACAATATGGATGTTTAGTCAAATAAGTATTTTGTGATTCTCACATGTAGATGTTTTAAATGTTAGTTGTAGATTAATTAAGTAGAACAAGCAATCAATTCAATCAATAAAAATAATATTGAAGAGCCTCTAGATGAGTACTAATAAAATGTTGTAGAAATAAATGCAAGGTTCTGTGTTTTTTGTTTCGGACATTACTGACATCGTGAGGAAACCTGTACCCCTAATTGCGTAATACACTAATTTTGAAAGATATTGCTAATCCATTGCTTCATATGTTAGAAAAATGTGTCATCTCAGCAACGTAAATAACGCAATTTTCATCTTAGGTTTTCGATGACAAACTAACTAGGTCCTATGATTATATTGTTGCGGCCTAAAACTTGGCCACTTTGAATTTGTAAGTAATTTTAATATTTCTACACCGGCAACGGTAGTATATGTGAAACTGTTTAATATTAAGATCTCAATGTACCATATACTCAGAAATAAATATATCTATCTATCTATCTAAATGAATGTTGTTGAACTGGCAAAATGAACGCCATTGCTATTGTTAGTGTGTTACGCAATTACCAGTGGCGTAACGATTGGGTTGCATTGGGGCAAAATGCCACGGGGCCCCAGCCAGAGGGGGCCCCTGGCCCGAGAGGGCCATTAGCACACGTGGATCCTAACATAAGTTTATAAATGCAAACAATTTTTGAAAATGTGCAACAAAGGACATCATTCAGGTTTCGAACATTTTGTACCTTTTTCCCATTGTTTGTCTAATTTTTTGGACAAGACCTCATGCTCAGCAGTAGCGCTTACGACCTCTAGACCGCCGAAGCAGTCAGGTGTTAAATTTTGTAGGGGAAAATATGAAAACTACGCGGAAAAGTCGCGGGAGAAGAGCTAGTAAAAAAACTCTGTAACGTTGGTTGAGCTTCTTTACATTGAGGGAGGGCCCCATCCCTTGAATTTGCCACGGGCCCCAAACGGTATAGTTACGCCACTGGCAATTACCCCTCTGGACTTCTAGTTAAATAAGTCTGAAATCGACAACCCGTCTCGAGCAAGCGTGGTGATCAATTGTGGAATAGAGAAGTGGACTGTAATATACGCTGGTTGTAAAATGAGAAATAGGTAGTTCTGTTCGAACGGCGCTCACCGTTCACCCAATCAAGGAAGAAATTCAACAGGGAAAAATCTGAGTACGACTCACCTTTCTTCTGCTGCGGCACGGCTTACGATTGATCTGAAGGAGACTGGCACGAATAACACCACACGGTGATGCACAATTTGTCCTTGTTGTATCAGTTTTCACTCACGGAGTCAAAAAAAGATAGTTTATCGGGTCAATGGCGGCGACCAGACTAAGTGACGCTGTCCGTTCTCTCAGCTTCACCAGATGGCGCGCTCGTCGCTTTCGCGCCATAATGTTTAGCGGCTCGCGGGTACGGCACAGCTAATCGCGTGCCGATTTAGTGAGCGCATACAGACATTCACTCCCAAATTCGTCCAATCATGGGTTATTTACAGAACATCAATGATCATGTCTTCTCTTTTTGAGAAGAGGCCTTTTTCGTGCAGTGGGACAATAATAAACTGGTATTTATTTCACAGGAAGATTTTTTTATCACCATCCAAATTTTTACAAGGTGTTCTACCCATGAATATGAACAACTTTCACTATGGGACCAACTCTGAAATCACGAAAAAAATCTGCTGTTTCATACATTTTGGTCAAGTAGGTATTGGACTTTTGTATTAAACAGCCGATTTTTTTTCGTGTATTCAGAGTAACCATTAGTCCCGTAGTGAAAGTTGTTCATATTCATGGGTAGAACACCCTGTAGAAATTTGGATGATGATAAAAAAAATCTCCCTGTATGTATTGTTTGCGGATTCAATCTTTCGGGATTGTCAATTTTTTTTGGACTTACTGTAAATAATAATAAAATGAGTGTCTGTCAAATTTTCCCAAGCAACTTTGCACCTTATGGTTTGGCGATAAAGTTGAAAATCGATTAAATAAATATGACAGATTGTAGTAGCTTGATGTGCAGGCGTCTGTACCTACTGTATCAATGTGTTACATTTTTTGCGGCTTTAGGCTGGGCGCAAATGTCCGGTTTCCTGATTCGGAATTCAGTTTCGGAATTCAGATTCGGAAACCTGAATGCACGCATTTCATACAAAATGTTCTCTCCAGCGCACACGTACTTAAATTTTCCGGCCGGGTTTCAGAACGGAAAATTTAAGCACGTCTGCGCTAGTGAGAACATTTTGTATGAAATGCGTGCATTCAGGTTTCCGAATCTGAATTCCGAAACTGAATTCCGAATCAGGAAACCGGACGTATGCGGCCTGCCTTATACTGATGCAATATTAAAGACAAATGAATTCTTGTCGATGTACAAATCTTTTTGAGGCTAACAATGGCGCCGATTCTCTTGTTCACAAACTAAACTAAATTTAAGTTCAGTGCATCTTTTTCTTTTTGTTTCATTAAGAAAAGGACGAGATAAATATTAGTTTAGTCCTGTCAAATTAAGATACTCCATAGACAATTTAGACGTGATTAAAAAATTGGCTATTAAAAATACGTCAATTTACGTCAGGCACGGACTAATTTGAGGAGCAATCATTCAATTAGTGTTTTGTCCATAAATTAACGAAATACAACTGAGTATGGAGAAATCATAATTACTGTAATTATGATATTTCTCCATACTCAGTTGTATTTCGTTAATTTATGGACAAAACAATAATTGAATGATTGCTCCTCATTTGACAGGTCTAAACTAATATTTATCTTCGAAAGAAAAAGATGCACTGAAATTAAATTTAGTTTAGTTTGTGAACAAGGGAATCGGCGCCAATACCTATATAGTCAACCTAGTAATTGTAAACAGAAAAGCACGGGGTAATTTGAAACAGAAGTTGCAACACCCGTAAATTTTTACACCTTGCATTCACTGTTATCGATGCCTACCCCCGATTCAGATATCCGAACCTCACAATGATTTTTTTCTTGCATAACATTTATTAAGGTATTATGTATTTTAATTCACATCCATCATTTTCCTGACCTTATCTTAATTTATTTGGGTTCCAACATGTCGTTTTCTTCTATAGGTACTATCGCGGACACTCCCGCCTGACCACCACTAAGTTCATTTTTGCTTGCACTCAAAAAATAGAAGCGCTCTCTAGTAAGCCCGCCAAGGTGAAATAGTTCGTCCGTAAAATTCACAAAAGGAGAACACGTGATGCGTCACTAAGCTGCGCAGTGCAGGTTGCAATTAATTGCATTATCGCTTTCCTAATAGACGAAAACTTTAAGGGAGCGTGGCTTGGCGCCGCCGCACGTACGGCAAAACGATCGATTTACGACGACAAAAATATTTATAACGAAAGTTTGTTACATTTAATTATTTAAACATATTTATGAGTGGCTATTACCTTAGCAGTTCGACGTTTTCTAACTCAACTAATAAGTACCTATAAGTACAGATTTTTTAATATACTTATTGAAATTATATTTCAATATAGGTATTAAATAAAATTTATACATTGAAATGAAACAACTCAAAATCAATTGTAAACTATATATTATTTAAAAAAAAAAACCTTATAAATCATCTTCTTCGTCATCGTCTTCCTCATTTTGATTGTTACCTAAATATGTTGGCATCGTGAGCATATTCATAATGATATCATTAAATCCTTTCATCGGTTTTTTTTTCACTGATCGATGTTGACTTATCAGGGGATCAGAGTTAATACATAGCCAGTGTAAAATGTCCGTGTTAGTATTAATTCTTGAAGTTTTTCGTGAGTGCATCAGTCGTATGTTTTTATATTCTTTTTGAGAGGCTTCCAATACGTCCTCGGATAGCTGACCCACAGGCAGAGGTAGCTGACCTATGATGTCGCTGCTGTGGATAAGTAATTTATGTACTGACGCACTCATCTTGTACCATCCATATAGTTCAATGCATTTTTTTGCTGTTTCCATGCAATATAGTTTGAAAGTGTTTATGTTAATGTAATGGCAACTGGAAATTGTCTTTAAAATATTTGAAAACCTCTCAATCAATTCTCTATCGATTCCAGTAATTTCAGCAACTAACTCTGGGTTTTCAAAAAATTTCCGTGCCGTGTTGCCATCATTTGTGTTTCCACCTCCTTGCTTAGGTTGGTCCACTACTAAACTCATCTTTTCGTAAAACAGGTCCGTTATATTTTTCTTCTTCTCTTTTACTTGATCCTTCAATGTTTTGCCTCTAGCTTGCCATTGTTTAATATCAATTTTATATGCTATATGCAAAAGATATTCGAAACACCTTAGATAGGCATGTAAAATAGATATGCCATACTTATAAGCAGAAGTATCGCAGGACCGTTGTAAGACCTTATCCAAGTTGTTTATGTCCTTCGGAGTTACCTTACAAATGTTGCATGCCTGAGACGATGCAGTTTGTGTAAGGACATTGCATGTTTTGC
This sequence comes from Amphipoea oculea, assembly GCA_945859645.1. NCBI lineage: Eukaryota > Metazoa > Arthropoda > Insecta > Lepidoptera > Noctuidae > Amphipoea > Amphipoea oculea. Next base: position 7,906,752 of record OX243891.1, on the reverse strand, counting down.
CATCCATCATTGTACAAATTGGAATATGATTAAAGGAGATTGATTTTTCTTGGAGGCTCACTGTTGTTGATGTAACAGCTCGCAGCTGTTGTTCAGTAGAATCGAATTCTTGTTTTATGGTCTGATTTGTTTCTTTAATTAACTTGAAACCAATAGGGCGACACCACTTTGTCGATGATGGGCTCGGGTTTTTCCAAAATATCATTTTTTCTTCTTTATGAAATATAGACATTTCGAGAGGAACAATAGTGCTCAATATAATATTCGAATCCGAGTACTTTGGACTGTCTGCGAAGTGCTGTTTATAAATGCTGTGCCCGCCACTACCATCCAGCCCCCACTTATAGTAGACATCAATTTCGAACACTTCTGGAGGAAGATGAAGAGAAATAACTTCTTGTTGCACTTCAAATAATCTTCTCACTGTGTGATCAAGTAAGTTTTGCATAGGAATCCTGGCTTCGATCTCCAAAACAGTAATATTTTCGGGATAGCAAGTTTGCTTTATCTGCAAGATTTGATTATAGGCAGGATATATATTAGCACCTCTAGCTTTAGCTCCTCTTTGTACTTTTATATAGTCTTCTTTTGTCATACTTGTGTCAACAATAAGAGCTAGCGCTTCCACAGGTGTGTATGGTGTACAGGAGGGCTTGTTTTGTTTTGACTGCTGCATTCGTTTCAAACTTCTCGGTGACGACTCTAGGGCTAATTTCATAACTTTAGCAGCTTTGCGTTTACCCGATACAACTAAGCTAGATTCAGTTGCAAATGAAAGTTGTTCCGGAGAAAGCCCTTTCACAAGAGTTTGCACAGATCTTTGTTTAGAACGCAGCGATGAGACCCCAAAATCCTTCTTTGGTCGTCCTGAAACCGGTTTCTTGCTAGGTGTCTGTTGGTCTTCTTGTATGTTCGGAACTTTGAACTCCTCATTCAACCAAGCGTGATGATTTTTAATCAGTCGGTCATGGATGCGATGGCATTGCTTCCATTTTGCAAATAATTTTGCCACAAATGCTTTAATTTTCAATTTGACCGATTTTTCAAAGTCTGCACCACAGTTTACAATATTTAATTTGTCCAAAATATACTTATGTAATCGTTCAATACATTTACACAAAGAATATTTGAAAAAACGGACACTTTTTAAAACAAAATATAGTTCAAGTCTTTTAATTGTTCGCATTTCCACGTTATCGTTTCGACTACCTGAAACAAAAACAACAAATACTCAGAGATGTGCATATACGTGCAGCTAAAACTAGTTTCCTCGTAATAACAACAATCAGAGTTATTGATAACAAACAAATTTAAACTGGTACTCGTTGGAACTTTTTAGAAAAGCTTTCACGAATTATTTTTCTACAGCAATACAACATATTTTAAGTCTATCGATGTATTTAGATTATTCTCTATCTTGAAAGTGTTGAAAGAACTCAATAATAGGTTTAAAATGAAGTACTTACTACATGGTAATGCATCCATACTAAAAAACACGATTTCACTTTAAAACAACTGCACATCGACACAACGTATTCGCACCGAGTCTAGTAGAATACTGGCTGCACGCCTAACAATAAGCGAAGAGTCGAACAATAGCGGCTTTTGTAAACGAGTCTCGCTCGCAAATAAAAAACCTTTTGTTGATTTTTGGCCATTGAAGGGTAGACAACACCTAACGTATGTAATAAGCGTGTTTCAATGATTTTTTTTTAAATGCTTTTGTCGTCGTAAATCGATTGTTTTGCCGTACGTGCGCCGCAGGATTTAGGCGAAAAAAAATTCAAGTGATCAGGCGGAAAAGTCCTCGATGGTACTTCTCTATTAGTCGTCATCTCGGTAGTCACCCCCTTTCTAGTGCCATCATCTTCCACACAGTCCATCCATCGTTTCTTTGGTCTTCCCCTACTCCTATAACCATCCACAGTCATACCTATTAAAAACTTTCCTGACGACATTTTCCTCATTCCTATGCATCACATGCCCATACCCTGACAACCGACTTTCCACACAACTTTTCAGTTACCGGTGCGACTTTCAGACTTTATGTACTCATTTCTTATTCCATATATTTTAACATTTTTATCGGCGAGGCCTATATTTAGGTCAGCGCCATCTCTTGACCGATAGTCATAGTAATAATCGATTCGGTTTTTAAACGAATTCATTTTTATCGGGGAAGGGAGGGGGGAGGTTTCTGTTCGCATTATTTAAATTGTTTCCAATAGCCCGGACTGTGCCAATGTATGTAACAATGTAAATAATAACGTATGTAGTATGAATGCATGCTAGCAATGTGAGAAATCGTTTTAATATTATAGAGAACTTTTATTTTTGTTCCGATTAATGTAACTGATGAAATGAATAAAAAATATCTTGCAAATAATTTTGTGTTGTTTTAATTTGCCTCCTAAATGTGCATACACACGAACGGCAGAGGTAACTGCAGACGTTGAGAGCGGGCGTCGGCGGGTGTGGTGGCTTTGGAGTTGCCTCTCCAAATCCTCCACCCAATCCAACCTACCCACCACCACCCAGTCCCCAACCCAATGGGAACAGCTAGATACGCCATTCATTCGATGAAAAAGTGTAGTCGTCAAGAATAGTTTATATTAGCACTAAGTGACAACCTAAATTAAAGCCTAAATAAAAGCGCGCCGTTGGATTTTCAACCTTCGACGCTAACCCCAGCGTTGAAAATCCAACAGCACGTATTGAAAACCGTCATTATAGTCAGCGAAACCAGCGCGCTACAGAACTTCGTAGCGAAACAGCTACGTCGTAGAGTCGTAGACACGGATCTACGAGAACCATGCAACTATAATAGATTAATAAATATATATGTACCTATGTACAGAATTTTAGTCATATCTCTATAAGTTAGATGTGTTCCATAAGCACTTTTCCATGAGATCTAAATTAGAAAGATGTATTAACGATTCTAATGAATAGCTATAATTCTGTAAATACAGACCATAGTCGCGAATCATATTTTGATCAAGATACAACCTGAAACTTGGCCTGAAAATTGAAAAAACGTAAAAAAAATAATTTCGTGGGCTACTACTGCGCAATTCCAAGCTGACTATAATTTTTATCAACAAGAATATAGGAGCCGGTTTCAACGTTCAACGGTAATAACACTGCCATCTAGCGGTCGACGGAGCTTTTGACTCCAGGCTTTCTGACTGAACCTTAATCAAACTAGTCTGAAGTCTTTTTGTAGTATTTATTACACGTAGAAGTAAATGTCGTCACTCGCTAATTTACATAGCGCGTAATTTGTAATATAATCTATACTTATAATAAATCTGTAGAGAGGTCAATTCTGTACATGAAATATATTTTCAAAATAACTATCAGGGGGTGATTAGTGATCGATACTGATGCCAAAAATGCAGTCAGTAAAATTTTTGTCTGTCTGTCTGTCTGTCTGTCGGTCTGTATGTTCCTTATAGAAACAAAAACTACTGGACGGATTTTAACGAAACTTGGTACAATTATTCTTCATACTCCTGGGCAGGTTATAGTATACTTTTCATCACGCTACAATCAATAGGAGCAGAGTAGTGAAGGGAAATGTTGGTAAAACGGGAGAAGTTACTCCATTTTTTAAGCTTCCGTCGCGTGTGCAGCCTTAATGGTTAAAGTTACATAGAAATCATGTATGACGGAAATATTCTAGATAAAATTGTCTAAAAAATATCCCGCAACAGCATATGTCTATCTTTTATGGTTGACTCACAATAACACGTGTAACTCCTGATAGCTTAGCAGTTCGGAGCATTCTGATTATATTTGTTTACTCTTACGTTTATAATACTCTCACTCATCCCTAATTTAAAAAAGTTAACATTATTACCTATTCAATAAAAAAAGAATCATAGAAATCGGTATAGAAACACCAAACTTATACATGAATGAAATAAGCCATCGCGCCGTCACACGTCTGAATCATGCTATAAGGATTATATTTGTGTAACGGTTGCCGCGCTCGACACTGGTCGCGGTAGTGTATAAAAAGGCGGGAGGTCCGAGAGCGTCAGAGCGAGCTTCATTCAATATTTGGCTGTTGATGCGTTCAGAGCGTTCGACCTTATTGACAGACAATAATTGATATTGAGAAACCGTGCTTATCAGCGCGACTTTTAGTCTTTAAATTGTTTATTTGAATTTCTTTTGTTGTTATTTTGTAAAATAGGTATGAGTTGTTTTGGTAGTGTTTAAATATTCGTTCAAATTAAAAATTATTAAGCGTAGGTACTTTTATTAATTAAAGTAGGTAGTTATAGGTATTTATTTTGAAATTTTACACAATGGTTCCCTTTATAATGTAGACAAGGAATTAGGAAGGAGTTTTTAAATTCAACCCCTAAGGGAGTTAAATAGGGGATGAAAGTTTTTATGAATGTCCGTCAGTTTTAAAGTTAGGATCTTCAAATTTTGTGTTTAGGCTGACGACTAAAAATTAATTTATACGTGTCTCAGCGTTTTTGATAATTCCAACCCCAAAGGGTTAAAAAGGGGGATAAAGTTGTGTATAAAAGTCCGTCAGTTTAAAAGTTAGGGTCTTCAAATTTTGTATTTAGGCTAACGATTGAAAATTAATTTATACGTGTCTCAGCGTTTTTGATAATTTCTCCCCCAAAGGAGGATGAACGAACTGACTGAAATATCAACGCACAGTCTAAACTGCTGGTCCTAGGGACATGAGTTTTGGAGGTTGTGTTCTTCGTGCAGAGTAGGTATCGAATAAGAAGGGGTTTTTGGAAATTCAACCTTTAAGAGGGTGAAAAGGGGGGATTTTGTTTGTATGAAAAATCTTATTTATTGAGTTAATAACCTTGAAACTTGGCACGAATACTTATCTAAGTAAATTATGAAATTTGGAATTTTTCGTTTTTCTAAAATACCCCCTAAAGAGGTAATGGGGGGGTGTTAAAATAAGTATGGAAGAATTTTAACGCCCTGTCCGATTAACTTGGAACTCAATATTTATACTAAGGACTAAAAATAATTAATAACGTGTATCAGGGTTTTTCGAAAATCTACCCCTAACTGTATGAAAAGAGGTAGTTAATTTTAAAGGGGAGGATTTTACTGCGTGGCTTGATTAGCTCGAAAATTGGTATAAATAAACTTTGAGTCAAGTTATGAACATATTTTAAACGATTTTTCAAAATTCTACCGGTTTCTCGTTTCGCGTTTACCGCCGTGTTAAGACCGCCTGCTCGCCATGTACAAGATGCAGGATAAATTCACAAATTCTCACGCCTTAACCGGTCTTCTTATTAACTGTTTATTTAAATACTTGATTGGAAATTCTCTTACATAATTATATTTTCTCGTGGTCCTACTATTTTGTCCTACCAGTAGGTCCACGAGGGTATGTTATTGCTGTTGGTCCTACTGAAGTTTTGAAACTAAAATGCATCTCCTGTATAAAGAAATTGACTACCCCCTTACTAATAAACGTTGTATAATGTCTGTATAGTTAGACAACGCTTTGTCTTCGTCTTTCGAATGTCAAATGACTGACGTCGTCGGTGTGTAACTATTCATCTGATATAATATGTTTATTAGTAAGGGGGGTTAAATAAGAGTTGTGTGATTTAATTCCTCATCGAGTATTAACTTACAATCCACACAACTTTCAACTAAGCTCGTTTCGAAGCATTTGTAACCAGGACAACAACAGGTTTAAAACTATATAAACCGTTTCAGTGTAAAATAATAGTTTACTTAGGTACACTAAAATTACTCCCAGAAAGATGTATGGGGTGAAAGTATTGTGATCTCGAAGGATAGATACCTCATTCTTTCACTTTGCCTGATGTTCTGAGTTAGCGACAGAGGCGCCCCTCGTAACTGCAAAGACCAAATCGTATTCAGCAGTACACTGCTATTCTAACATGGAGTAGTGTTTTGTTTTGAATTTTCCAATTCAACTCTAATTAATTGCTATAGTTGCGTTGATTCCAGACTAATTCAGTTTTAGAATAAAGGGCAGAGTTCATTATAGTTATTTAATCATGACCATAATCTTACATCAAATTCTACACATTTCACCTGCATAGAATTAAGTTCTTAAGTAGCAGCTTGGACCTCTTGAGTTAACGAGTCCAAGTTGTTCAACTTTAACAGCTTGGTAAAATGCTCCAGAGCAAGTTTGAAGTTCCAATTATTAATTTCCAAACACCTGAAAATAAAGTATAAATTTAGTACTTACTGTTCTATTTTATAAAATTCTATAAATTATGTTAGTAAAATTAAAAACCTTTCACTAATGTTTTTATCCATTGTTGTAAGTTTCATAAAAATTTTAAGATACTTGTCCCGAAGATCCTCATCTGTCGTAGATTCTATTTTTAAATTAAAATTCTTCTGTGAAATCTGTAAGAAAATAAAATTAAAATAAGTTTAGTTATCATACTTATCATAGACGTCGTCCTAAATGATGTGTGAATAGGCAGCCTTAAGACCATGTGTAGCTAGAATATTTTTTTTTCCTATGGCAATCAATAATTCCATCGATTCAACGACGCCGCTGTCAAACATTGCGTTTTACGAAGTAGTTTATAAATTCGCCTTTACAAACGAAATTAATTTTATTACTTTATTCCGTACAAAATGAAGAAACACCAAACAAGACAAAAGACTATTAACGACCCGGTTATTGTGTCGCGAGTGAAGAATTACCTTGCCGAGAATGTGGACAAGACATTCGTCGATGTTAGCCAAATGGCGCGTTCATTGAAAGAGCGCTACCGCGAGTACAACAACAGGAGCGACAACGCCTTCTGTCAGATGGTGGAGAGTGCCTATAAAGTCGTATTACAAAGCTACGGACTTGACGGAGCTTCGACATCCGACGGATCGGAAGAAGAATCTGATTTAGAGCTATTAGACGAGAATAGTAGTGCATTGAACGACCGCCTGCTCGCCATGTACAAGATGCAGGATAAAAAACGGCCGGCAACCAACAGGCGCAACACAGACAAGACGGGAGAGCCTATAGATATATTGAGCAGCGATGAAGACGGCGGTGCGGCACCTAAACTACCGAAAATCAATGACCAGATTACCATAACCCCCCACATACCAATCAGAAACGCAAACAGTACCGCGACTGAGAGTACGCCCGCCAAATCGCAACAGAATCAACACACAAATGAGAAAAAGAGGAAAGTTGAGTCAATCAAAATTGCACCACCAAAGAAAAAGGTTGATATTGGCAATGTCAAAAGTGTTAAGGTTAGTTTTGATGACATTGGTGGTATATCTGAAATTATCGATGTTAGTGATAAAACTGTTTTAATTCACTTGAAGCAAATTGGGAAGATTAAAAAGCTTGAAAGGTGGGTACCTCACGAATTGACTGAAGCAAACCGGCAAACGCGCGTCGACTGCTGCGTTACATTACTGAACCGGCACAACAATGAAGGTATTTTAAACCGAATCATTACCTGTGATGAAAAATGGATTCTTTACGATAATCGGAAGCGCTCAGCGCAATGGTTGGATCCTGGCCAGCCAGCCAAATCCTGCCCCAAGCGAAAATTAACCCCAAAAAAGTTAATTGTAAGCGTTTGGTGGACTAGTGCCGGTATTGTTCATTACAGTTTTCTCAAATCTGGCCAGACTATTACAGCTGATGTCTATTGTCAGCAATTACAAACCATGATGGAAAAGCTAGCGGCTAAACAACCAAGGCTGGTCAATCGCTCCACGCCACTGCTGCTTCACGACAACGCCAGACCACACACTGCGCAACAGACGGCTACCAAATTAGAAGAGCTTGAATTGGAATGTCTTAGACATCCTCCGTACTCCCCGGACCTTGCTCCAACAGATTACCATTTTTTTCGCAATTTGGATAACTTTTTGCAAGGGAAAAAATTCAACTCCGATGGGGCAGTCCAAATCGCCTTCAAAGATTTTATTGATTCCCGTCCGACTGGTTTTTTTAGTAAAGGGATCAATGAACTACCTATAAGATGGCAAAAGTGCATTGAAAACAATGGTTCATACTTTGATTAATTAAATATATTATATTAAAAAATATTCGACTTTTTGTTCCTTCCATACAAAACGCCAATTTCATATGTAAGGACCTAATATTAAACGATTTTTCAAAATTCTACCCCTGTGGGGGTGAAAAGCGGGGATAGTTTCTTTGAAAAATCTGATTCCTTTGTTCTATAAACTTAAAAATTGGCCCGAATACTTATTTATTTAAGTTAATTATAAAGATCATACCAACATTCATTTTCGAAACTTTTAGAGGAAAGTACGAATTTCACGCGGACGAAGTCGCGGGCAGAAGCTAGTTTGTAATAAAACTACTACTGCTACTCTCCGCTAGATAGCGCTTATTAAAACGACTACGTAGGTACAAAATGTTTATTACATTTAGGAAGGAACATAGAACAGATAAATTTACACCATATAAACATCACCATCTTGATGTTTTAACAATAAAACATTTTCTCCATCCTTCAATTCATACTCGACCTCTTTTAAAATATCTATTTTACCGCCATCTGTCTCCGTAACCTGAACTAATAAGTTCTGTTCGACGTTTTTGCTCTTAGCCTGTTTGCCATGCTTCGCCGCTAGATGGCGACGCAATCCTCTCACTCTCGTATAGGTGGCGCCACAGTGCTCACAAGGGTGCGATTCTGAACGAACGTGTGTTGACGAAATATGCTCTTCTAGGCTTATTTTGTAGCCGAATTTCTTGGTGCAGATTGTGCACTGAAAATAAACAAATTTATGGATTAAACTGTAGTTTTGATTGGCCTCTGCTCCTGTGAAATTAGACAATACAATGACACAAGACAATTAGACAATATTATACAAGACAAATACCTCATATTTCTTAACGCCGAGATGTCTCCTGCGATGTGCACGTAGATTTGAGCTGGAAATACATCTTTGTGGACACATGTCACAGCTGTAAGGACGTTCACCTGTATGTTTTCTGTAATACAAGAATAGAATGCGTCACTAAAGTCACTAGGTCCTCCCTAGTATCTAAAAACATTGTCCACAAGATGGCCGATGTGGCCGGAAAGTTCAAGAGCGACAACCGTGTGCTGCAGGGCACAGATATTCCAAATCTATATCAACTTTAAGAAAGAGTAAATTAATTTCATAATTGAATGAATAGTACTACCGAAAGTCATGAATAATTGAAAATCCAGCGCAAACTGAACTTTACGTGTGAGTTTTAAAGTTGTTTTTTCCAACAACACACTTTTGTTTACATGTTTGCAAACCAAAACGCGAACACAGTTTAGTTATGTTAAAGGTAAGCCTATGTCCAGCAGTGGCGTGGGCACCTTTCGGCTGAGACAATGAAGGTAATGGTAGGGTAATGATGGCCCATTACCTAATGTGCACGGTCAGTGAAGATCGCTGTGTGGCTCTGAACTCGCAGTGTGGACACTGATGGCTCTTGGTTCCTGTGTGTGTCAGCTTGTGTTTGTGTAGGTAATCCTGACGAGTGAACACGCGCCCACATATCTGAGGAATAAACAAAAGAGTATTGTTTTAACTTTTTTGTCTAACCTCCTTACTAATAAAAATATTATATCAGATGAATAATTACACACCAATTTCTCTCTTTCAGTAGTCAGTAATTTGACTTTCGAAAGAAAAAGACAAAGCGTTGTGTAACTATACAGACGCTATACAATGTTTATTAGTAAGGGGGTAATAGAATAGCTGCCGGGGAGTTTGTGAGGGGGAGAGGCGCACTCTTTTTCTCCTCATCTAAAGCACTAGAAAGTGGTGAAGGATGGGCGTTTTGGGACTGTCTTATGTATTTTGACGTTCATAAAGTGCTGATTCTCAGTTTAGTTTGAATAAATGACTTTTGATTAGAATGTTCCTCCATCTTCTATTAGTTCTGACGACTATTACACGCCAAATACTCGCTCCGTAAATCATTATTTATTAAGAGAGTTCAATAATATTTTTAGGAGTGCAAAATAGGAATTATTTGAGGTTCGATAAAATACATGCCTTTCTGGCAGATAAATTTTAACTTGATTTAGAGAAATCCTTGAATAAATGTTGAGTATTGGTCAATATAGCTTAGGGCAAAGATCAGAAGGCAAGATGAAAGATGAAGAAGGCCTATGTCCAGCACTGGACTGCACTAGGTAGTCAGACTAAAGAAAGGTATCATCATGCAGTTCCTACTACAAATAAGATAATTCTTACATCACAAACAAAATTTTTCTCCTTTCCATGTTCAGTCATATGCAATTTCAACAATTCCTTAGTCTTAAACAATTTTATACACTTGCCACACTTAAAGATATGCTCTGGCAACTCCGTCAAAGTGTTGTGTCTATGGTCTCGCATATGATACTCATACATGCACCTCTTTGGAAGATAGCGGTCACATATTGTACACTTATATCCATCTTTCAAGCCTTTACAGAAATTCACTTCATGACTGATCCTTGTTTTTCGACTTTTAAAACGTTTTTCACAACCAAAACATTTGAATAGTGTTCCATTGTTTTCTATGCCATGCATTTCTGCATTATGGTGGGATACGTTTTCTATGGTTTCTAGGTCTATGCAGCAAATATTGCAGTAAGTTGGTGAGCGTTTGTGTAAATACTTTTTTCGGACTCTAGAATAGGTTTTTAATTTCTTTTCTGTTTCCGGCTCTTCACACTCTAAATTATCATCAAAATAAGTATCTATTCCTTCGTAAACTTCGTCTACATCTTCGCTTTTTATCACTTCGCATGTCAGCTCTATAATTTTAGATTCTTCAAGCCCTTTCTGCAGTATTTCTCGTAACTTGGCATCAGTCTCCTGGCAAAATGTTTTGTAAAAGTAAAATCGCTTAATTTCGTTGAAACAGTTGGCGCAAACCTTATTTAGGTGGATATCATCTACTGCTATGTGTAAACTGTCTTTTATAATATCAGCTAAGCAGGTTTCTGTGGAATTTTCTGAAAGCTTTAGAAGTATTTCCATGTCTGCATTTTTGTTCCAGCATAATCTGCATATATCTTCATGGGAGAAATATTCGTAGTTGTATAGTTCACTGTCGGTCGAAATCTGGCACCAGTGCATGATCTACAATTTATTTTTTATTGATAAATACACAAAATAAAAGCCAATAAACACCACAAAAAGCTTTGTTGATGATTTTGACTTGTCAAAGAAAGTCAAGTCCACAGACTACAAAGTACTTATTGTCAAGTCTTTGTCACTGGCATTGCTGTCAGTCAACGTAAATGCTGCCATATTAAATAACATAAATCAACAATCAATCATCGACTGTGATTTTGTATTCCAAAACTTAGCTCAAAACACAATCACAAAATTCATAAGACATTTTTCGTGCCCATATAAAATTGGTAGAACTAACATGTCAGCCCTGTTATAATCCGCATGCGCCATCTTTTGTCTACTAGTGGAACTAACTAACATAGAGTATTTTTCTATAAATAGCATCGAAATCAAATCAGGTTTATTGAAATTCCCAATACACGCGAAGTCTAACAGATACGCCGCTACTAGACGAAACACTAAATTAAACTCATTTCGAAATATAGAACTACGTTTGGCAGAGGTGTTTCTAAATACCAACATTATGTGTTGGTATTTATAAACACCTACTTCATCGGTTTTATTAAGTCCCATGCAGTTTATAGGAAGGTTATTGCCATCGACCATAATATGCCTCCGGTGTGCTACTTAAATAATCCTGAAAAATAAAACCCAACGGCCCAATGGCCCTTGACGTAGTCCCGGAATCAAACCCTGGACCCTACGGCCGCACTTCAGCATTTGCGTTTGCGATCAGTGGATCAACGAAGCATTCAAGATTATTACTATCGCAAGATTTATAAGGCAGGCGGAGGCGACACACGTAGCGATATACTTGCGCAAAACTTGGACTTGATTGCACAAAGGTGCTATTTCTGGATACAATGGCGTGTTGTGCAAGTACTTAAGCTGAAGTACACTAAAATATGATTTTACGATACCCAACCCCCCGAGACTCCACAGCTGCACATAGGCCTCCCCCAAGCACCTCTTCTCGCATTTAACGGTTCCTGCGGCCTTCACAAGGTCGTCGGTCCACCTTGTGGGAGGCCTTCCAACGCTACGTCTTCCGGTACGCAGTCGCCACTCCGGAACCTTTCGGCTCCATCTGCTATCTGTTCTGCGAGCAATGTGCCCTGCCCACTGCCACTTAAGTTTGGCAATTCTTTGTCGAGAGTAACATAAGTAAGAAGTACCTAGTAACATTAGGGTGCGTTTCCAGTAAAGCGGAGCTGGGCGAGCGGAGCGGAGACGTGCAGGAATCGACCAATCACAATGGTTAAAATCCTCATCGCTCACTCGTCTCGTTTGTGATTGGAAGATTCCTGCACGTCTCCGCTCCGCTCCGCCCAGCTCCGCTTCAGTGGGAACGCACCCTTATAGTTACATATAGTTTGAAATAATAACATCAGTAATTAGTGCATAGATTTAATGTTGATAATCAACAAACTGTTTAACGTACCTTATAAGTAACTATACTATAAACATTTAGCACTTATTTCTAAGTAACATATTAAGCTATCTTAGATGCCTACACAAAAAGTTTATACCATATTATAAAGCGCTGAATCTTCTTGCAAGTAACGGCCAGCAAGATTTATGTCGATAAAACTTGCAGCAAGTTTACTTGCAGGGTGGTAATTTGCAGCAAGCTAACTTGCAGCATGGCAATAGAGTGGTAGCTGGCAGCAAGTCAACTTGCTGGAAATGTTTCCTTTGCGCAAGTAGTTTGTAAAATTAAACCACGTATGTTGTTGACTCAGCACTCTAAATAGGTTTTAAGTTGCATTGCTTTGCTTATTTTAATAGGATTTCCAGTTTTCGGTCACACGGCATAAAAAAAAAAAACAAATAACTGCCTTGATATCAATGTCACATGGGCGGTGAAGTAATAACTTGGAATTAATTTATTCTACGCGATGAATTTTGACCTTCTATAACTAGCTCATGGAAGTAAATATAAAAAATACACATCGTATTTTAGGGTCCCCTAATTCCTACAAATCTTCCTATGGATTGTCTATCCTTCAATAATTATATTAATTATACAATTAGTTTTAATCTAACTAGCGACCCACCCCAGGGAACCTACTCCATAAGCACAAATCCGTAGTATCAGACGAATTTACGGGCGTATCCTACTCTATGTCACTAACGGACATAATAATATGAGTATAGTCCGCGCGGAACTAGTTGGCCGCGCCTTAGGTATGTGAGCGGTGGGACGGAGGGGCGGGGGCGCATTACTCAGTACGTGCGTTGCGAAACGCCGCCTCACCCGTCCCCACCTCAGCGGCCAACTAGTTCCGCGCGGGCTATAGGACCGACCCGTCTTCGCTGACGTACTTAGAAAGTAGACCCTCCGCTTCGCTAGAAGTTTACGACTTAACAAAACATCAAGATATTTATATTATATGAAGGTTTAATACTAACGTATTATACACATATACCTTTAGCAATAAATTCTCTAAATGACAGTAAATACGTTGCATAGTTTAGAAGAAAAACGCGGTCACAGACACGAAAAGCGACTACCTATACTTTATAAAATGTATATAGATAATATATAGAAAAAAAAAAAGGTTACTATTTGACAATCAAGACTATAATAACACCAGACCCGGTGTGCGCAGGCTACGTCAGTAAGGCAAATCAATTTGTACATATTGATAAGTATTTAAAACTCTTAAGGCAAATATTATCGGACATTGAACATTCTACAATACGTAGCTACTAATTATGTAATATATTTTTATATATTTGAAAAGCGCCTGGCTGAGAAAAGTTCCGACTCCACTATTGGCGCCAAATCAAAATTAAAAAAAAAACGACACGAAGCTAAAATTTTACAACCATACTAGCACTATTTCAGGACAACAGCTAATCTAAATGGCTGAACATGAAAAAACCCGTATTAAAAAATATAAAAATATGCAAAAACTTCCTTTTTATTCAACGACCATAGACTTAATTAATCTAGCGTAACCTATTTAGCTATAAAGACTTTATGGAGGCAATTGATAAAGTATTTTCTATCCCTTAAAACAGGCAGCATTTCAACGGCACATTAATGATGGAAGAAAAGACAAAAAAACATGGAAAAATTCTAACAGAAACAAAATTTTTAAGCTAATTATTGACTATTGCTAAAACATCGAGACAATAACAAAATGTGTATTTAATATTAAAAAAATGTGTGGCTTAAACGTTTGTTTTATGATACTCAAATAAAGCTAATATGTCCATTTCTGTAATTGGACTTCCAAACATTATACAGCAACTGGCATAAAACATTGTTTCGTTTCTTTGCTATAAAAGCTCTTTTTTTCTTTCGCAAATAACGAAACGTCACTCGAAAAACCATAGACATAAAAGAAAAAACGCGCGAAACTCGTTCTGAACATATCGATCCGCACAAAATATAAATTGTTTTATTTCTATCTAATTCAGCTTATTTAAAATTCTCAACTTATAATCTAAATTATGGTACAGGTTTTTTTTGTTATTCGTCTGCCCTCTCCTGGTCTCGGTCCTTCTTTTTCTTTTTCTTCTTCTCTTTGCGAACTGACGTATCAGCCTCGGTTGTTGTTTCAGCTTCCATGGTGGCGTCACCAGAACCGTCCTCTCTGAAGAAAAGAAAAAAATAATATGATAATGAATAACGGTCAATAAAAATAAATCTTTTAACTGAACAGACAGCTGTGCTGCTGGGGTGTTTGTTGCGCCACTTCTTCCCAGCTAAAACACGAGGAAGCAATGAAGGGCGCCTTTTTTTTGAGACTGACTCATGTAATTTTGACATTAAAAAATTGGAATCACAACATAGTCAAAATTAGGCTGAGAATGAATTTGAATAAATAAATTTTGACACTGTTGTGATTCCATGTCCAGTCCAGTGTTCCAGTCAAAAGCAAATTCAATAAAACCTTTTTACGAAAATAAAAAAAAAATACATAAATAAATTCGCGCCTTTTTCTCGGAGGCGTAGGATAGGTGCGACACGACATGACTATGCCACAAACAGTAATTCACGAGCGCCATTTGTTTAGTGTACTGTAAATGTTTTTAGCAAATAATACTACATGCTAGTGCTTGTCAAGGCAGCTGGCATGCAATTATGATGCTTTTTTTACAAACAAATCAGTAGACTTCAGCCCTTACTGGCTTCAAATGCACGTGTTTTTATTTATAGTCTGTTCCAAAAACATCTGATAAAAATGTAAACAAATGAATCAGAAAATGTATTTGTGGTTGCCAATTTGTAGACACCACTTAATAATTGAGTGCTTTGATCTGATTATCTAAATACTTAAACCCGAAATTCTAATTTTAAATCACCTTGATAATGTTTTTCATTTGACAATATGAGGTTAATTCTATAACCCCAATTTTAAAGGACAATTTAATATTACTCAAACAATAGTCACTGCAAGAATAAGTGAGATATAAAGTTGAAACCACACACAGATGAATGTGTTACTACTAATTCCTTTTACTGAGTGATTGCAAAAGAATTTAAGATAAACAGGGTTTGTTTACACTTTCATTACATATTTTTGGAACAGACAATAGATTCCACCATCCATTAGCTACTTCTTTATCCCCACTATCTGTTCTACTTAAACTCTGCCAGTACGAAGATATGAATAGACATTGATAAGAATAAATAACATAACAAATACATTATTGTGTAAACTATAATTACTATGTGGGATGTGCAAACGATTGTAGTAACAACTAACCTACTTGAGAATAAAATACGGAACTGTATGGCTGACTGATGTAGAATTAAAATGAAAAAAAAAAAAAACCAGATGGTTACTCTACACTACAGAGACACACACACACACACCTCATGGAGGTAGGCAGAAACTACATTCTGTCAGCTTACATACTCCTTTCATCTTTATATACATACTCCTTTTCATCTTTACACACTCCTCCTTCGCTGCATTTACATTCAAAGCATAGACATTTAGGCCAATATTCTAGAGTGATTCTCAGTTTGAATCTGGATTTACCAAAGAGGTTTTATACCGGGGAAAATCTCTATCTTAGATATATAAGTATCTAAAATAGAGATTTTCCCCTGCTGCAAGTAATACACATGTAGGTACAGGTATATGTACTTGCAGCAAGAGAAAATCACATGCCAACTAATAAAAATGCATGCTTTCTGCACTTGTTATTTGCAAGTCATTTTGGCTCTTGTGATATAGGACCTCCTTGTACAAGAGCCAGGGCTACACGATGTTTGTCTTGAAGTGAAAATAAATAAATTATTATTATTATACCATAACTTTGGATTGGTGAATGTCACTATGTCATGCAAACTACTTGCAAACTTTTGCACAAATTACAGTTGTGTATGAGCTTTAGTTTATCCTAGAAAAGATTTATTTAAAACTTGCTGACCAGACAGACATCCTGTTTCCTAGAACGCAATCGCACCACCAACCGGGTCCAATTTTATTATTATGAATCTAAACCTTCCAGGGACTCACTCAAACGCACACAGAAATTTTTGTCTAATTTGAACCAGCCATTTATACGGAGTTCCACTGAACTCACTGAAATAATAATTCTTCTGTACATGTGTATGTAGGTCACTACCTACATACACATGTACAGAAGAATTATTATTTGTAAAAAGATAAGAAATGTATACTTACACAGCCTCAGGCGCTTCACTGTCCCTCTTCTTTTTCTTCTTCTTCTTCTCTGACTTAACTTCTACAGAGTTATTGGGATCATCCGCATTAGCTGTGCTGGCCGTCCTCTTCCTACCAACCTCATCGGACTCCGCGTCTCCATTCTCATTCTTCCCCTTAAAATCTACGTAATTATTCAGCCATTCTGATGGGGTATTTTCATTAGGTTTGCCAAATTTGTCCAATTTTCCTTGTGAAATCAGTTGCTTCTTGTGCGATGCTTTCGGTCCTAAGCCCCACTTTCTTGGGTATGTGTCTCTTTCCATGATTACCCTTTTCAGCTTAGCAGCTACACCGTGATCACAGGACGCCATGGTTGATGTCGTCATTAATGCAATTGCTAATGCAACCGCTTCTCCCTTAGTTGTTACTATGACTATTTCTTGATCTATTTCAATACCATCTTCGTACCTCAAGATACCAGGTAGTAAGACCTTAGCTCCATAACAGACAGCGTTGACAGCACTGTCTTTGATAAATATCCTCTTGTGGGCTATTAATAAACCTTCCAAAGGCTTGATTACTCTTCGCAGGTAAGTCTCATCCTTATGGTTTTCGTATGCCCATTGCGCGTCTAAGATGTCATGCATGGTGACCATACCTTCCTGTTCTCCCTGGATACCGGAACGGACTCGTCTGAGCTCAATCATCTGTCCACCGACTCCAAGCATTAATCCTAAGTGTACACACATGGTACGGATGTAGGAACCAGCCTCACAGCTGACCCAGAAGACACCAATGTTGCGTTCCTTGTCGAAGTCGAGGAGTTTGCTGTCATACACTGATCGGACACGAAGCTGACGTTTGACAGCTGAAATGAGAGGCGGGCGTTGGAACAGGGCCCCGCGCAATTTCTCAAGTCCTTGAGTAACTTTCTGGATATTTTCGACGGCTGAATGTAAGCTGAAGACAGCAACGTACTCCTTACCAGCATTCTGCTGAGATTTGACGAGCCTCGTCGCGCGGTCTATGCAAACGATCAAACAACCTGTCACTTTAGGGTCCAACGTGCCCGAATGACCAGTTTTCTCGACTTTCAAGATGCGTTTAATCCATGAAACTACCTCGTGGGAACTTGGGTTGCTGGGTTTGTCAACGTTAATGAAGCCAGCCTTCACGTACTCGGCAATTGGGCGCTTCAGAGGCGAGTGACCGAATGGCAGCGGCGTGTAGTGGTTTGTGCGCACATTGAGACGATCAAAATTCTTCAATAACAATGGCCAATAAGCTGTATCCAACTTTGTAACCGCCTCTGTAGACTCGATTTTGAAGTCCCCTAGCTTCTGGAATGTGCCTAGGGATACTTGACCCTTGACTTTCTTCTTTTTCTTCTCCGAAAACACTTCTGCGCCGGGTTGCAAAACCTCCGTCATTTTCGATTAGTGACTTGTTTCTTTCGTGATTACGCACTGTACTCGTTCAACACGATATTTGGGTCAGCCCCGCGTGCCAACCGTTACTATTGTTTGTAAATTTTATTGTAAAACGCACAAACAAAGAGCCGACACGTGCAATGTTAATTTTTAGGTTAGCTTCAGCTTCATCTTCAGTAAGCAAGCTCGAGGTTTTACGTTTATTTTGGAAATAAAATCACCAGCAGGTGGCGCTCGATTGCTATGGTGGAGCTGCCAACTGATAAACAATAATTCTATTCGGATACGTTTTAGTTCCACACTAGTCCTAATAGCTATAGAATAGAATAGCGTATTATAGAATTACCCATAATTATATTTATATAATTTACTAGCCCACGACTTTCACTGAATTTCGTATTTTCTCCTACAAATCCCATGTGAATGTTGGAACCTTCTAAAGAAGTCTTTAAAAGGTAGTTTTCTTTAGATAAGTTTTGGAGCTAAGTTTTCACATCACAGACAGAAATAAGATTTTTCACTGTATTATAATCGTATAGACTTATTTATGTTTTTTTTTTTTTGTTTGTAACAGAGAAATAATCCTATAAGTGATTGTTTTGCTTATAACGAACGCGACTGACTATCCGAATTTATAACAACTACACGTTCAGTTCTACTAAAGTACCAACATATAAAAAACAACTGTCATGTTGTGAGTCAAGCTTTGATTCCGAAAAGCGTGTTATTATTTTAATTTTGCCGTTTTTAGGTAATACTCAAATAAAATAGAAGAATGGCAGGCGTATTATTCGAGGACATATTTAATGTAAAAGATATAGACCCTGAAGGCAAGAAATTCGATCGATGTAGCCGTCTACATTGCGAATCAGAATCGTTTAAAATGGACCTTATTTTGGATATAAATTCGTGGATTTATCCAATGGAACTTGGTGATAAGTTTAGATTAGTGCTTGCTACAACTCTCAGGGAGAACGGTTATCCTGATGGTGGTGAATGGAACCCACTAGAAACGGAGGGAAACCGCGCCGACAGTTTTGAGTATGTCATGTCAGGAAAAGTTTACAGGTTAGTTTTTATCAACAAAGTGTTTTAGAACTTAGTATTTTACTTGCAGTGCTAGCAGTAAAAGAGTGTCCACGGAATTTCTTGCCCATTTTCCTCCTACTACGATTTGGAACTAGCTTCATATTTTCTGACTGACTGACTCCTTGACAATTCAAAAGTCCCTGTATATGATTTAATTGAAATAAATGCTTTGAAGTTGAGTATTTGATTCTTTAAAGGATGGCCATCCAATTCTTTACCTTATCTTTTTACTAGGGAGTCGGTAGAATTCAAGTAGTTTTCAAATATCAGGCAGCAAAAGTTTAAAACGGATAACAGGAACAGGCTTAATAGAGCCAATTGATTAAAAGTATTACTATTCAGCAATCGCAGTTGGTTATAGCTTGGTTATAGGGGTCATCACAGGACAGTGCTCGCTAATAATCACTCCCCTACAATAAGCAAAATGGACAGTAATCTATGCACGGCTTGCACAGAGACTGAGGAAACCGTTGCAAATGTGCTCTTCAGAAGATGTAATCAACCACTGACGGCTGCCATGGCCCACCCACAATGACCTGAACCAATCACCACCGCAAAAAAAAAACCCTCTTAACTTAGAAACATAACACATATTCATCTTGAGCAAGCGTGGTGATCAATTATTGTACAGATGCCAGCACATCAAGCTGCCCGAAACTGTCAAATTTTCCCAATCAACTTTGAACCTTATGCTCTAGCTATAAAGTTGAAAATCTATTAAAGATGTTTGACAGATTGTAGTAGTTTGATATGCTGGCGTGTGTACATTCTCAAAAAGAGAAGTGGACTTTGCCCTGTATTAGGAAATAATAGGCTTAAAAAAATAAAATCGTGAAATTTTTTTTTTTTTTTTTTGATATGAAAGTAACTTTATTTTTTTCTCTCTATTCTCAGGATAGAAGGTGACGAAGCAGCAATGGAACCAGCATCACGATTAGCAGCATATGTATCATTTGGAGGCCTACTAATGCGTCTTCAAGGAGACGCTAACAACTTGCATGGTTTTGAAGTAGACCAGCACATGTACTTGCTCATGAAGAAACTAGCTTTCTAATCTATCCGTTAATTATATTAGTTATGGTGTAAGCTTATTTTCTAAGAATAAATTGTATATTTTATAAGATTAATATTTGTTTAATTTCTCTTGAATATTTTAAATCGATTCTTCCCCTGGTTTCAAAACAACGCCATCTAGTGTTAAAGTACGGTGAACATTTTGTTGAAGCTATTCATCGACAGATGGCGCTTCAATTAAAACATCTATTCGATACTAGATGGCACTCGCATCACGTAATCGACAAACATAACGTCACGGTAGTATAGTATAGTAAAGGGGTAATCAGAAGGGTTTAGATTACCCTCATTTTTTAGGCAGTTATGTTCTAACCTGTTACATTATAATGTTAGAATAGATAAGAATATTGTTTTATTGTTGTTTTAGGTGGTTAGCAAATTAGGTAAAAATAATATACCTCATAAACAATAAAAATAATAGGTAAGTATTCTAACATAGATAGAATACACCGAATACTAAAGTATGTACCTACACGAACTATCCTAAGATATACAGGGGTAGTAAAATTAGAGTACGTAAGTCTAGGGATTCTTTTCTTGGGAATCTTCAAACCTTTTATACATATTATAGAGGTATGAGGAACAGGGTGTAAAGTTGACTCATACTTTATAGAAAACGGAGGATTCTCCGACCAGACGGCTGTCGTGTCTGGCGGACAAGTGCCCGATGATTCATGTCGGCCCGTTGTATTATGTTGCGCAGTAAACTCTGCTTGCGAGATGCAGGATTTTGCGTGACGTCACCATGACGCGTTGTTCGCACGTGGCGTTTTAGATACTGCTATATATATACAAATGACAAAACTATCTAAGAATACTTTTAAATGTTGGTCCTACCCTCTCTACTCATTAAAATATCAGCTTTACAAGCCGGTATCTATAATTCTAATATCACACGCTTCAATTATCTCAACCGTATGTCACCCCGGGGCGTTTTATAATAGCGAGCGGATTCCATATTGTTCACAGCGATGGCGCCGGCGACCCTCCGCTGAGATGGCAACCGCCTGTGAAGATCGCCGGAGGCGGTGTGAAGGGAGTATTTAAATATTTGTTTATAATACGGTAGTCATGTGACTTTATCAATGGTGCCGATTCTGCTGTTCACAAACTAAACAAAAAGTTCAGTGCATCTTTTTATTTTCTTCTTTCTTGACGTAAATTGACGTAATTTTAGTAGGCAAGTTTTTAATCACGTATAAACTTGTATTGAGTTAGTGTCAGGCGCTAATTAATTTGACAGGACTAAACTAAAATTTATCTTCTGTCCTTTTCTTAATGAAATAGAAAGAAAATCGAGTTGAATGGCGTGCTATAGGAGAGGCCTATGTCAGCAGTGGACTGCTATAGGATGATGATGATGATGATGAAGCATACTTACTCCTTTCAATTTTTGTTGTGTTTTGTGACCTTCTAATTGTTTCTTGTAATAATTATCAAATTCTTTTATTCAAAATGCCCAACAAAACATCTCAGCATTCTCAATCAAAGCTCTTCTTCTTCTGCAATCGGTCCCTCATTACTGAGGATCGTGGTCACTGGATCCTTTCAAACGGACAATCTGCCTCCATCTACTCCGGTCCAAAGTTGCCATCACTACCTGCTGAAAATTGCTTGAGGACGTAGCTGCTTTCACTTGGTCGGACCATCGTGTTGGCGACCGGCCTCTCGCTCTCTTTCCTTCGGTATTGCCAACAATAACCAGCTTTTCAAGGCTGCTATCTCCCCTTCGCATTATGTGGCCGAAATAGGATAGAATACGCTGTAGGTATATTGTCGACAATCGGGTCTTGACATCGAGTTGGGAAAGGATAGACACATTTGTGCGTTTGGCTGTCCATGGTATTCGGAGCATCCGCCTCCAGCACCACATTTCGAATGCATCTATCCTCTGTCTTTCTCTTGCTCGAATTGTCCACGTTTCAACTCCATAGAGGAAAATCGGGAAAACCAATGCTCTGACCAACCGGGCTTTAGTTTTAAAACTGATAGCACGCTTTTTCCAGATGTTCTGGAGGCGTGTCATAGCATCTTTAGCCATGGCTATCCGACTTTTTATTTCTGGGACGCAGCTGCCTTCATTATTAATATTAGAGCCCAGATAAATGAAACTGTCCGCAGTATCGATGCCCTGGATGTTATAGGCGCCCGATAGCTACCAACTTCATAACAAAAAAAAAAGTCAGGCAACGACTGATGACGTCTCGTTCACACGGGTGACATCACACGGCGCGACACGTGCCGCTAACAAGGACCGTGTGCCCCGACCTTTATGTTCTTTGTTTTATTGTATTTTACTGATCATTAGTACTGCAGTCAATGGTTTAGAAAAATTGTTTACCATTGATTTTTTGAGAGGGTCTTTGACAGATTATAATAAGTACGTGGTTCTAATTGTAAAAGTAGGTACCTAGGTTATATTGTGATTGTGATGGAGTTCTTCCGTGGACGTACTACCACTTTACATTATTATGATGGTTTCAGAGCAGAGCAGTCGAGTAAGTATGATGGTTTAAGATAACAGTAGTGACCAGAAGGCCAATTCCCTTTATTAAAAGCGTTCAAATTCTAGTCGCAATCTCACCTCAGCGACAATCAATATCAAAAACTTGTCAAAAATGTAGAGAAATTAAAGGTAGGTATTTTAGATAGAAAACGAAACGAAATAATAATATCGTTTATTTACCATTCCGTTCCGTTTTTTTATCGTTCGTAGAATTACGAGAATTGCCCCTCTGGTTACTCCATGTCCGCACAAGTGTGTGCGTACCTAAACACAGGTGCACTCTCTGTTCCTTTACTCTCATAGTCCGATACATGGGACGGCAATCCGACACGACCGGGGAGAGATCAGACGCACGACCAACGACTTTACGTGCTTTCAGAGGCACGGAGGTATTAAACCGCCAACTTCAACTCCGGACTCTTACTAAAAAAGAGACTTGGCCGACCTGCGAATCGAACCCAGGACGCTACGCTCAGAAGCCGCGTTTGCAACCACGAGATCAACGGGGCAGTCAAGAACAACCTTGGACCCTCCTGATGTAATGACGTTGAACGGATGACCGATGGGGTCGAAAAGTTCTCAAGTAGCGACCGCGTACCGTCGTAGGCGTAGGCTACCGAACTACGCCTACGAATTTTTCGTAGCGCTATGCGTACTACGTGCTAGTCACGCTACGCCGCCGCGTAGCGTGGTATTGCTCCAGTCCGAGATAATTGATTTAAAAACTGGAATGGAAACCAACCTTACCTAGTTGGGACTTGGGACACAGGCCACAGGGTTAAATGGATAATGGATGAGTTTACTTTGTTAAGTAAGCGTCGCATATGAATATGAACATTATTCGTATAAAATTAAAGTTCATATTAATTTACAATGTTTATTAAATGTTTTCGTTGGATGCGAGAAGCACAGAACCGGTCGAAGTAGAGGTGCTTGGTGGAGGCCTATGTCCAGCAGTTGACGTCTCGCCGATGATTAAATCTTAAATACAATTTCTAATCTAACACTATGCACAAGTATGAAAAGTAAAAAAGCTTTTTTTTTGCTAACCCCATCAAAAAATTCGTCCGCATCGATGTCAGTGAGAGATGCTCCCAAAAGGCTGGCAGCGTTACCACGTTGGATGGCAATGCTGATTCTTTGACCTAAAAGAAGGCCAGCCCTCTGGTCACGTGAATGCATTAGACATTACGCCCGAAAAGTTGATATTCCTATGAAACGCTTGCTGACACAAATAAGAACATTATACGCGTAAGAACATAAGGTTCATATTCGCATGAAACGTTTCTCCTTAAAACTATCCCCCGAAGTACTATCTATAGTAGGGCAAACTGCGTTTTTATATTTAAAACCAAACTCCGACTACCATTAAACCAAAGTTACGTAAATACAGCTAAACTTTAAAACAAACTCACATTTATCTTCCAGTCACCAACTTGGGACTCGGAGGCCGTCACCCCTACGAAGGGGGATGGGGGAGAGCTGTCAAATTAGTCCAATTTGTAACAAAATGGCGCCGGCTAACGACGCGTCCGTAATTATCAACAGGAGTTGTTCATTGTTACAATGTCTAAGTTTAATTACAGATTTGTCTTTAATAATGGTCTGAGTTGCAGGAAAATAATGAGGTGATGGATGATCTAGCCACTGCTGGGACACAGGCCTCCTTTCTGTGAGAGGGAGTGGGCCGTAATCCACCACGCGGGCCCAGTGCGCTTGGCGGATGTCACATGTCTTTGAATTTTTGATTCTAGGACATGTCGGTTTCCTCACGATGTTTTCCTTCACCAAACAAACTTACTTTCGCATTTATAATATTATAGAAAGGATAGTATCATATATTATGGTATAGATATATACCTACAGAGTGTTACGGAAAGGGTATATCAATACAAACGGGTTGAAGAGTGTATTTGGTCTAGAATCTCTGTACAAAATTTCAGCTCAAAAGCATTAACTTTGAAAATGCTTAATATTTTTTTATTTCGACATCACGGCGCTGCACTGCCGCGCGGCGGCGTGATGTGCGTGTATTAGGCGCACAGACACACTACAGATAATGGATAATGACCATAATGACCCTCGTAGTGCGGTGACACGTTTGTTATGATTTCAATTTAATAAACTATCGAAATAAAAAAATATTAAGCATTTTCAAAGTTACTGCTTTTGAGCTGAAATTTTGTACAGAGATTCTAGACCAGATAAACTCTACAATCCGCTATTTGGAACCGAGCTGCCCAGCACGTGCAGCGACTTCATATATTTAAATACATATAAACCAGCGGCCGATTGCATGAAGCCGCTGCACTTGCTGTCGGCAGTTGCAGTTGGCAGTTCGGTTCCAAATAGCACCTTAAAACTTATCAGAAATCTAGATTTACTTAGAAGAACTTAAAATTGTTGGATTACTTCATAAAGTTCAGTTCGTAGGGAAGCGTAATGTGGGAGGGCCCCCAGCTAAGTGGACCGACGACCTTATAGATGTGGCTGCGACAGACTGATGGATGCGGATGGCGGAGGACAGGGGGTTGTGGCGCTGCCTGGGAGAGGCCTACCTATGTCCAGCAGTGGATTGCGATAGAGTTAATTTATAAGATTATGTCCACCGGACCCCTGTCTTTAGTAGTTTCACGTAAATAACGCGAAACTGATACAGTATTTTTATCTCACGACGCGACGCGTGTTTTACCTGTGGTTAAGGCGCTTACATGAGCTAAACGCAAAAAAACGGTAGTTTTCGAAACAATAAAAGTATATGATCGCCTACAGTAAACAAAATCAGAAAAATATATGATATTCTTCAGGATATATGCTAGATAGATAGTGTTTTGAAAACACAATACAACTAATTTGGTACGATAGAAAAAAATCATGAACATACCTCTAAAAAACTTTCTTTTTACAATAAAAACCATACTAATATACATACAATCATTCTGATTTTTTGTCAGATTATTCTACAAGTAACATACTAAAATGATAGTGTTTTATTTTTTTATTTAAAACAATAGTTTTTTTGTAAATCGAATATTCATAGTTCCGAACATAAAAAGTGCGCATGTGTGCGTGAACGCCCGTGTAGCGACAGTGCCGGCCGAGGCCTGATGCTATACGGACGTGTCGCTCTTTTCGCCGCACTATTTCCGTCAAAATTGTTATGTTTTTGTTAAGTTTTATTTGTAAATTCATTGTTTATTATTATTTGCATTATCTTCTTTCCGTAAATATTTTTATTTCGTGTAAATATAAAATACTTTTAAGTTTGTTATGTATGGGTGCAAGGCGCGCGCCATCTATTGTACGGCGAGTCCCAACTCCCGGGCGTTTCACTTGTGTCTACCGGCAGTGGTCCGCGTAACCTAACAAAGTTAAAATAGGGTAATAATTTGTAAATAAATGGGAAATATAGTGAAACATTCCGTTAGGAGGACTACAAAACGTTCATATAAAACAAAAGCCGAACATAATATGAACGAAAGTAAAAAGTATGAGCATTTTATTTTTAACTGAATATTTTTATTTTTGCAATAAAACTATGAATTTTGGAAACATCTAAGAAAGTGCAGTCGGTATTTTCGATTTCACGTACAACTGTCACAGTGACGTATGTGGACGACGTGTAGATTTGTATTCGAGAGTCCCCGGGTTCGATTCCCAAGGTTACGAAATCGTACTTTCTTTTTAAATTTTATTTAAATGTATTTTGAATTTTTAGATAGATAGTGTTTTGAAAACATAATACAACTAATTTGGTACGATAGAAAAAAATCATGAAGATACCTCTAAAAACTCTTTTTACAATAGAAACCATACTAATACCTATACATACAATCATTCTGATTTTTTGTCAGATCATTCTACAAGCAACATACTAAAATAATAGTGTTTTATTTTTTTAGTTCAAACAATAGTTTTATTGTAAATAGCATAATATTCATAGTTCCGAACATAATAAGTGCGCATGTGTACGTAAACGGTAAACCCCCGTGCGTGTAGCAATAATGCCGGCCGAGGCCTGATACTATACGGACGCGTCGCTCTTTTCGCCGCATTATTTATTTGTACCTACATACATTCATTGTTTATTATTACTATTTGCATATCTTCTTTCTGTAAATATTTTTATTTCATGTAAATATAAAATACTTTTAAGTTAAAATAGCGTAATAATTTGCTATCAATTATATCATTTGTAAATATGGGAAATAAAGTGAAACATTCCCTTAGGAGGACTACAAAACGTTCATATAAAACAAACGCCGAACATATGAACGAAATTAAAAAGTAAGAGCATTTTATTATTACTGAATATTTTTTTTCGCTATGAATTTTGGTAGTTTAAGAAAATGCACTTATTACGCATAAGCTCAGTTTTTTCGACGAGATATGCAATCGTTACATTGGCTTATGTAGACGACGCGCAGGTTCGTGTTCAAGGGTCCCCGGGTTCGATTCCCAGTGATACGAAATCGATTTAATTTTATTTAAATGTATTTTGAATTTTTAAATATATTTTTATAAATAACTAAAAAAACGTCTACAATGTAATTATCTTTCACAGGAGAAAGAAAGTCGAAAATATCAACACGGAAGTTACTTCTAATGCGTAATTACCTACACGTTTTCTATGCCATTGTAACAATAAAAAAAACCTAAATTTATTAACAGACCGCGACTTATTGATAATATGCATAAAGAAATCACAGATTCATCCGAAAATTGCGATGAAAATTATCACAAGCAAGAGTTTAATTTTTATTGATTGTGTTTATAATAAATAGAAATCATAATAATTATGTATGAATATTAGGTACGAGTACCTAATCCTTGAGGCCGTTTACACATCATGCCGAAGCTGCAGCGGCATCGCCGCCGCCGCGGCGCCGCTGCATCAGTCACCCTTGGATTTGTATGAACACACGGCGCCGCCGCGCCGCCGCGCCGCCGGCGGTGCGGCGCGGCGACGAGTTTTGATAAGATCTATCATAACTCGCCGCCGCACAGTGGTCTGAAAATCGAGCTCCATACTCATAGAAACTTAAAGTACGGAAATAAAAAAACAAAAATTGTAATGGGTCTAGTATACCTCCCTTTACGTAATATTAACGTATGGATGGTATCAGTCGCTCCACGCGTGAGAAAAAAAAGTTTTTTGTTTATTTTTTGTATGGGAGAAAACACTAACCCCCTTATTCATAATCCTATTTTATCTCTATTTTAGCTAAAATAGGTTTATAGAACGTTTGTCTTTATCTGTCACGTTGTCATTTCTGTGTGTAAGAAAGAGACAAACCCCATTTTAACTAAAATAGGTTTGATAAGTTTTATGAATAAGGGGGTTAATGTACATTTTTTTGAAACTGAATGGAACTGATAGGCTGGAGCTCACACGAGCTATTGTACCATACACGGCCATCAAGATGACATACAATGCATGGACCGTTGGGCGCCGCTTTGCACGTAGCAAATTTTTAAAATTTTGTGTTTTCGATATGTGATTTTTCAAATCTTTGACGTGAATAAATGAACTTGCTGATCGATTTACTTATACTATCGTTACTTTTAGCCTGCTTATGACCTTTATGATGACAACAATTAAAAATTATGTTGATTATAAGTACCTATACGTTTTTTTTTAATTTCATTCCAAGAACTACTTAACTCATTTAATCACCGTTGTAGTGTATCTATTAAATAGATATGTAAACACTGTCTCATTCACACAAGCGGGGTAGCTGCTGTCAGTTATGTTATGTCATCTGTCAGTTACGAGGCATGGCGGGAAACAGACAAAGTGAAGCAGGCTATATACGATGGCGCTTGGTGTGGTAGTGAGCCAGTGAAGTGATATGTTTAACATAAGTACGGAATCAACAGGATTCTACAACCGTGATTATGGTTGAGTTATAATTAGATACTGCTTCAATCTGAGCCTCAATCAGAGCCTGTTCTTCCACGATGTTCAACTTGTTTTCGTTTAAAAACTTAAAATAAATTGGTCAGCAGAACATTGTGGATGATGGCTTTGGATTCTCCCATACCTTTTCTTCGCCACAAATTAAGCGCAGAGGCACAAAAGAACACATAAACATACTGGAATCGTCTTCGTCTGCCATAGTTTGCTTATACAAACTTTGCCCTGAAGCACCATCAAAGCCATACTTGCATAATTATAATTGTTAACTCTTTGCCATCCAGCGAAGGTTCCACACGTAGGAATTTTCCAAGCTTTGCACAGTTTTATCCAAAATTTAGCTTTACTTTTAGGTAAAAGTAAAGCTAAATTTTACCTAAAAGCTTAAAGCTTTTAGCTAAAAGTTACCATTGTACATCACGGAAGAAGAGGTCTTCTTCCGTGATGTACAATGGTAACTTTTGGAGGGCAGCAGTCCTTCTTCGCCTCAAGGATGGCAGTATAAGAAGGACACAGTGGTACTCCTTCTTCTTTTGCACAAGATCTTAATGTTATATACTGCCACTTCGAAAGCTTCAATGAGGTCAAAATAAATAAAGCTTTATCAGCGGAATATATAGGCACAGTTTCCTTGGGCTTTAACAATTTATTTATCCTTGTAGCCTCTTTGCTCCGAGACTAGTTTAACGATATCTGCTATATTCTTGTCATGTGCTTTCAAACCGGTTGCATGAGCAAGGCTTTCAGTGCTATACGTTAGGAGGTCTTCCGCTCTCCTTCTCTTCTGTAGCGGGCTTAGCTCTTTAAATGGTTTTCTCGGCCTCACAACTGATGTTGATGTTCCAACACTGCACGTCTCCGGTGTGTAGGATGTTGATGCACCCTCATTTAAAACAAAGTCAGAACTGGAACGGGTTTGCTGCTCTACTGACACTAAATAAGGGGTCATCTTTCCTTTCATGATCTCAGGCCATTTTATGTTCTCTTGCAGCCATGTCTCATACTTTGTTATGTATGTACGTCTCGTGAGATTACACGAGATCCATTTGTTCCTCAACGAACAAACATAAGTCTGACAGAATTGTTTCAATACCCTCTTTTCATTTTCTAACAAATCAATAGTATTCTCAAAAACTTCAAATAAAACATTGGGCTGTGAAAAACAATTGTTGTTTGTCACAAACATGACAATGTCCAAATTGGTATCACAACCTTCCATCACAGCACAATTAAAATAATAACGTAATAAGTTAGCGCGCACAAGTACTGAGAGCTACTGATAAAAGTAAGCTCAAACGTCCTGTTTTTATACAACTACCCTCATTATCGTTCGCTATTCTTTAATTAGGTTTTACAGACTTTAATATTACAGACAATAGAATTTTATTGTGACTAGGGCCCATTTGGCCCTGCTAGAGCTGGTTGATGCTCATGTCATTAGTATATAATTATAACTCAACCATAATCACGGTGATTAAATGAGTTAGTTCTTGGAATGAAATAAAAAAAAAACGTATATAATCAATATAATTTTTAATTGTTGTCATCACAAAGGTCATAAGCAGGCTACAACTAACGATAGTATAAGTAAATCGATCGGCAAGTTAATTTAACCTCGTCAAAGATTTGAAAAATCACGTATCGAAAATTCAAAATTTCAAAAATTTGCTACGTGCAAAGCGGCGCCGAACGGTGCATGAATTGTATGTCATCTTGATGGCCGTGTATCGTACAATAGCTCGTGCGAGCTCCAGCCTATCAGTTCCATCCAGTTTCAAAAAAATGTACATTAAGTGTTTTCTCCCATACAAAAAAAAATAAAAAACTTTTTTTTCTCACGCGTGGAGCGACTGATACCATCCATACGTTAATATTACGTAAAGGGAGGTATACTAGACCCATTACAATTTTTGTTTTTTTATTTCCGAACTTTAAGTTTCTATGAGTATGGAGCTCGATTTTCAGACCACTGTGCGCCGCCCGCGGTGCCATACTATTATATTCTGTGGCGATGCCGCTGTATTGGTTTCTCTTGGATTTGTATGAGCCCTTGCGGCGCGCCGCACGGTGGGCTGACAATCGGCTTTCATAGACTTAGGCATTTTATTTTGCAAGTGCCAGTTTTTATGCCGGATATCACTTCTATTAGTTATAACAATATACAAAAATGACACCAGAATTGATTCTGCACAAAAACGATGGAATTATAATTTTTTTACGAAAATTTTGTATGGAGCTAGTATGAAAAATCGAAACATCTCTAAAACGGCAGGGATAACCGTAATATCCTTATAGGAGGTTATAGTACTAATTATTTATGATTTTTTGACATACGTTACATAATGGTTATAGATGCAGTTTTTTTTTTTTAAATCGTCAAAATATTTTTATTTATTTTTACATATGAAACTGTTCAAAACGATCCGTGAACTGTGTCAAAGTTAAGAACATCGTTAGGAAGCATGTTTTTTCCCCAAATATTAAGAATATGTGATAAAAATAGACTGTAAATATATACTTTTATTGATAGGTAATTTAAATAAAACAAAAGTAACAAAAATAATATCTAAGTGCTATAAATTCAATTATACAAAATATTTGAAACAATAATCTATGAAATTATTAACTAAACATATTGGTACAATAAACTAACATAACAAATAATTAAATTTTACAAATTTTCTTTACAACTTTCGTTGTCGGACTCCAATTCCAAGTCAGAATCCAGATTGGATATACCTACAAACTCGAACTCAGTTTCCGGAAACTGTATTAGGTCGAGAGTTTCAGCAAAAAAGGTTGTCTTCCTTTTTAACCGACTTCAAAAAAAGGAGGAGGTTCTCAATTCGACGGTATGTTTATTATTTTTATTGTATGTTTGTTACGCGATTACTCCGTCAATTGTGGACCGATTTTCAAAATTATTTTTTTGTTCGAAAGGAGATACTTCTGAAGTGGTCCCATAGTCACCAAGCCAGGATCTGATGATTGGATCCTGGAGAAATCGAAGGAACTCTTCAAATATTATAGGCACACCCATAGCGATTTGGGTATTTTTTATAGTAATTCGTGCATTTGCTCTCGGAAAGTACCATTTGGTGAAGTGGAACTGATGATGAAGACCACAGATGGACACCGGAACTACTCAATAATATTTAAGTATTTCACGGGTTGCGATTCGATTACTTTAGTATGATTGCTAAGCAATTTATGCTCGCCACGATGTGAATGGTAATATGGAGCTGATGGTGGACCAGGAGAACTCCACCACCACCAGCACCATCAAATCCCCACTTCGATATCAGCTTTAACTGCTTATTTTCCACATTATCAGACAGACTTTGAAGAATCCGCTTCACCGTGATGTCAAGTAAAGCTTGAAGTGTAATTCTAGCTGATGAATCCGTAACTGACACTGATTGATTAGGAGGGTAGCATGCAAGCTTAGTTTGTTGCAGTTGATAGTAGGATGGGTAAATATCCTTAGCACCTTCCCGAATGGCAGTCTCTCGCAACGTAATATTTTGCCACTTTGAAAGCTTAAGTGATAGAAGCAATCCAAGTGCTTTCTCTGGTGTAAATATTACTGTTTTCACTGGTTTCTTAATGCTTTCATAGATTTTAACGGCAACTTCTGGATTTTTGATCATACATTCGATTACAGATGCGATATCTTCATACCCTTCATCTTTTAAACGTGCCGCAGCTGCATATGCCAATTCAAAGGAATCCTCGCCTATGTGCTCACTAGATCTTCTCTTTTTCTGTTTGCTTCCCAGATCTTTGAATGGTTTTCGGGACCTTTTTGTCATTGTTCCAACAGTCGATGATGTCGAAGGTTCTGGAGAGACTGAGCGTGCTCTTGGTATCTCATCAATAGTTGGTTCTTGATTTATTAAAGTTTGCACGCAACTTGGCCAATCAATATTTGCTTGCAGTCACTCTCCGTACGCATTTCACATTCAACAACAAACAATTTTATTCCCCTATCTTTCAAAAAGAAGCGACAGCATGGGCACTTTGACATTGATATTCAACTATTTGGTATTGTTGGAAATCTTACAAGATCAACAAGATACTACACACCTCTGTCTAGTCCTTCAAGTCTATAGGGGTGATGCTATTTTATGTTAAGAGTTGTTAAAGCTCCTAATTCTTCAACTTAAACACTAAAAAGAACGTTTCATATGTAAAAATAAATAAAAATATTTTGTCGATTTTTAAAAAAAAAACGGCATCTACACCCATTATGTAACGTATGTCAAAAAATCATAAATAATGAGTACTATAACCTCCTATAAGGATATTACGGTTATCCCTGCCGTTTTAGAGATATTTCGATTTTTCATACTAGCTCCATACAAAATTTTCGTAAAAAAATTATAATTCCTTCGTTTTTGTGCAGAATCCATTCTGGTGTCATTTTTGTATATTGTTATAACTAATAGAAGTGATATCCGGCATAAAAACTGGCACTTGCAAAATAAAATGCCTAAGTCTATGAAAGCCGATTTTCAGCCCACCGTGCGCCGCCGCGGCGCCGTGTGTTCATACAAATCCAAGGGTGACTGATGCAGCGACGGCGGTGCCGCTGCAGCTGCGGCATAATGTGTAAACGGCCTCAAAGATTAGGTACCTAACATTCATATATAACTATGATTCCTTTTTATTATAAACAAAATCAATTTTAAATCTAATTTCTTGCTTTTGATCATTTTCATCGCAATTTTCAGATGAATCTGTTACCTATTTCATTATGCCCATTATCAATAAGTCGCGGTCGGTTAATAAAAACATTAGGTCAGAATTTTTTTTATTTTTGTAATAGCTTAGATAACGTGTAGGTACTTGCGCATTAGAAATACCTAACTTCCGTGTTGATATTTTCGACTTTCTTTCTCCTGCAGACTTTTTTTAGTTATTTATAAAAATATTTAATAGATATATTTAAAAATTCAAAATGACATTTAAATAGAAAATTCGATTTCGTAACCTTGGGAATCGAACTCGGGGACTCTCGAATACAAATCTACACGTCGTCCACATACGTCACTGTGACAGTTGTACGTGAAGTCGAAAATACCGACTGCAGTTTCTTAGATGTTTCCAAAATTCATTGTTTTAGAAAAAAACACTGCAAAGTGATAATTTTTATTTCGGAAGTCGGTGTTGCTGGTTCCGCATTTTCGTTTTTTGACACCGACTTCCGAAATTATAGTTATTTATCACGCTGTAGTGCTTTTTTTGAAGTCGGTTGTTTTTTTTTCTTTCTAATTGTACCTACCCCACAAAAATTCAATTAACACTAGTGCATTGAAGAATCATCAAAATTCGCATAGAAATGCCGGAGATGCAGTACATTTATGCATATTAACTTCGGACATACTACATAAGAATAATTACCTAATGTATTATATACTAAAACCTTCCTGGAAGTATGTAGATCACATTAGTGAAAGAATTATCAAAATTGGTTCATCAGTTTTTTAGAAAATCTACAAATATATATACAAACATACACACATACATACATTACATACATACATACGGGTCGAATACACAACCTCCTTTTTTGAAGTCGGTTAAAAATGTTTTAAATTTCATTGAATCAGTTTTATTTCAAAATCACCCACATCCTTAAGTTTTTCAAGTCACACTCAAAACGAATAAAATTTATTATGTTGTCACACATAACTACATAATTTGTTTCTTATTTGCACATCGTTTCCGCGCCATCTATTAGAATACTAGGGCGTAATCTCACAAAACCGTTACTTCTAAATCTCATGTATGCTTTATGTCATAATTGTGATGGGCGTCGTCGTTAGATGGCGTTTGCGTCGATTCTGCATATGTGTGCATGCGTTTTTCAAGGACACTTAGGTCTAGAGTAAAGTACAAGCGTACAAACACGCTGTGCATGTCTGTGTGTGTAGGTATGTGTGTGCAGGCACTCTCGGTACCGGCAGAGATACTGAGGAAGGGTTTGCGCATGTGTGTATGTTATTTGCTGACGCTACTCGTCTTCACAACATGTTTTACACTTGGTAACCACAAGTATAGCGCGCGTAGCTTCGTGAAATAAAAATCCTGTAGCTGTGCTACTTTTAGCCGACTTAAAAAAGGAGGTTCTCAATTAAACTCTGTGTTTTTTTATGTACATAATATCTTCGCAAAAAAGAATAATTAAACTAACTAACCCTACCTAATTCATATCGGATCTGTTGTTGCTCGTGTATTTTTTTTAATGTAAGTATATAATTTATTAATTGAGTTTTTGTCTGCACCAAATAAATGGTCTAGGTATTTATGTATAGGTATACCTATGGGCATGGGGCTTATTTACAGTCGTAGGAGTACCTATCCGTCGACACATTGGTACCTATTGTAAAAGCGCAGCAAAAAATCTCGTGAATGATCATTTGTAAAAACGTCAAAATTAATCATTGCACAGCCCATAAATAACAGACAACAAAAGACTGAACGCAGCCAAAAAAAAATTAAGCCAATTCAAATTAAAAAATCACCGGACGTTCATATAATAGAACAGTCTCACTCCACGCTGGTTGGGCATCGACCAACCAATCAGCGCGCACGACGCACGGAGGCGGGAAGTGGCAAACGTCAAATGCAAACGAGTTACAAAAAAAAAAAGAAAACCTGTTTCCCGCGCTCGTTTTGTTTAGTCTGTGGTCGAGTAATGGTTTCGTCTGAGTTATGACAAACGCAGCTTTTTATGGAAAAATAATATCGTTTTCACGGAAAATGAGCTTTTAGCGATTGAATATTTTAATAGAATGACTTTTGAGACTACATAGATTGGCGTATAGGCGAGACTATTCTTTTATGCTTACTTTGTTCGATTTAGGTTACCTGCATTGCAGCTTTTTACCTATGTAGATGTATAGGTAAGTTGCGTGTGACGGTGACATTTCCATACATTTCTTCACAAAGCTTTGAGGTGCAATCTAATTTGACTGATTAACCAGTAAGAACTGAGTAGTTAGAATCTTTTTGGAATAACTAAATCCAATAAGGCTGAATATTGCGTATCCATGACCACCTTTGCTAGTCTTTATGACTTGGTCTTTGCCATTTAAAAACAGCAATAATTATTTCAAAATAGAACATCACACTAGGCCTATTATTTTTCATAAAAAGCTTTTCGTTAGGTAGGGAGGCACAGGCATCTCTCCCATCTTCCAATACAGCCTACTCATAATACCTTTTATAAAAATTCGTGTCAAAATACTCCATGCTGTTATCGCTCACCTCAGCCTCAGCCGGGATTACCCCCCCTCCCGTCGCCCTCTCGCCCCCTATCCCTCTGGATGTGAGGGAGCGGGACACGGCATCGCCTGTCAGTCAACCGGCGACGATCGCGTCGAGATAACGTACAGAACTTTACCAAATTAATTTGTTATGATTAAAATTGCAATCATTAATTAAAAATGACATTTTAAAATTTATTTTTTTAGTTTAGAATGTATTTTTAGTTGAAAAAGTGCAGTTTCCGGATACGGTAGTGACGTGGTGACGTTTCGGTTTTACGAAATTTAAAAAATAACAATGGCGTGGCTGTGATTTGGTGTGTTTTTTTTTTTTGTTTTGGTATTATTATTGTGCTGTGGTATTATCTGATAATGTTTAGTAATGATCATTGCTGCTTTGCTGCTCTTATTGGATTCCTGTAAGGTAATTAAATGTCATTTTAATTTAATATAACATAATTTAATCATTTATTTAGGCACATAAAGGTTTTGTTTAGTACATGAGGAACTTACAAAGTATTTATGAATTATATTATGGTGTACATACGAATTGTTGGGAGCAGCGCTGCAGCTTTATTAGCTAGGTAGATCGCTGACTTCACTGAGAAATATTTATTTAGAAGAAGAGATTAACAAAATGGAAACCATTTTGTTAATCTTATTTAGTCTAATCTATGAATCCAATGTTTCTTTGCATCTTACAAGAATGTTTTCCAGATAATGGGAAAATACTTTACGTGTACAGGAGGTACCTACCTTAAAAAAAAAATGTTTTTTTCAGTATTTTATTTTACCACTTTGTCGGCGTGATTAATATCAACGTTGATAGTCCAATTCCGCGTAACTAACGTTGTTAAATACCGCGTACCTATGTACCAACACTTCCGCTAGTTTTACATGAGGGTCAAAAAACCATGTTTCTATAAAACTAATAGGCCGAATTTTGAATTAAGGAGAATGAAACGGTCCTATATTCAAGTTCGTTCAAAATTCGGCCTATTAGTTTTATAGAAACTTAGTTTTTTACATGTACATACGCCAGCACATCAACCTACCCGAAACTGTCACATTTTCCCAATCAACTTTGAACCTTATGCTTTAGTGATAAAGTTGAAAATCTATTAAAGAAATTTGACAGATTGTAGTAGGTTGATGTGCTGGCGTCTGTACATACGCGGTATTTAACAACGTTAGTTACGCGGAATTGGACTATCAACGTCGATATGTATATCCATGCCAAATTACAGCTTTCTAGTACTAAGAGTCTCTGAGCTAAGCTTCGGACGGACGGATGGACAGACGGACAAGCGAAACCATAAGGGTTCCTTGTTGACTACGGAACCGTAAAAAAATGAGCCAGGTAGAATTAAAACAGCCTCTAAGAGTGACGCTAGGTAGGTACCTAGGTAAGGTACTTGCGTTCCTCCGGCGCACTCTGGGCGGTCAACTCCCCGATAGCAAGAACAACCTTGCCGACTGGCAAATTTTTTTATCACGACATAGGTAGTTACCTATTCTAGTAGGTAAATATAGGTACCAACTCTTTATGACATAGGAGAAGCAAAATTCATCTCAGTATCTAACGTTTTGTAAATTCAAAGTTTGCTTGACAATGCATTTAAGTTTTTATTTTTATCTTCCATCATACTATCTATCGGTGTAAGTATTTAATACAAATCATGCAATTTCTTTACTTAGGACAAGACTTAAAAACCGAAATAGTAATGGACCTAAGATACTTCCTTGAGGAACATCATGTTTTTTCTAGGAATATCTACACTGAAATTATTCGGCGGACCTAAGATACTTCCTTGAGGAACACCATGTTTTTTCTAGGAATACACTGAAATTATTCGGCGGACCTAAGATACTACCTTGAGGAACACCATGTTTTATCTAGGAATACACTGAAATTATTCGGGAAACTCATACGGGTGAAACCGCGGGGCGCTGCTAGTCATTTATATTTTTTAATTTAAATGTATTGATCTCGAACTTCACGAATTTATAATCCCATTTTATTAAACTTGACAATATTGATTGTACAGTCGAGTTCTTTAATATCTGAGCATGTTCATGAATCAAAAATATATAGGCAATGGTAAGTTTCATAAAACTCTAAACAGCTTCGCCGTACAATAAATTGTAAACAATCTGTGACATCATAAATATGTGACTACATTAAATCAATAATATTACTACAGATAAAGACTCTAAAAATTGTGCGCAATCCCTTGTTCATATTATTTAGCGCAAAGTTAGGTTCACAAATATCTATACAATTATTTTTCTATGAAAAAGATCTTGAAACAAAATCAACTTGAAGTTGTCAGTTATGACATCCTTCAACGGCAATATTGCATTATTACTCGAACTTCTGCTCCGGCAAGCAAAAATAAATTTTATGGTAAAGGCCATTTAGTTGAATATTCAAAGCTGTATAGATATTTATGAATCCTAGGTTGCAACAAATATATTGAACACTAGAGTATTTAGATACTTATGTTCCGAAGAGTAGTCAGATATTTTTGACTGCACTACCGTAACATACTTATGAACAGTTTATATGAAAACATTTTATTGATGTCTAAGTTTGTATAGAACTATATGATCATTTTAATGCTTACAATATTTTGAAACATTGTCACTGCCAATATATTAATGAACTCGACTGTACCTATTGCTTAGTTCAAATTATGTACCTACTGAATTTCATCTTGACATGGTAAACTTATTTGATTTGATTGAAAGTGTTAATCACACTATCACCCTAATATTATAAAGGCGAAAGTTTGTGAATGTGTGTGTGAGGGTGTGTTTATAATATAAACACACCCGAGCGTGAAGAAGTAACAAACATATTATGTTTGTTACTTCTTCACGCTCAAACGGCTGGACCAATTTTGATTTAATTTTGTATGGAGGTAGAAGACACCCTGGATATATAGGCTACTTTTTATCCCGACATTCCCACGGGATCGACATTTACGCGGGTGAAACCGCGGGGCGCAGCTAGTAATATATATTAATGAGTCTTTATTATTATAGCTAAAACTGTTAGTATAGGATAATTTTAAATTTAACATCTGTAACTTGTAAGTACCGACTTTCTGTGCAAATAAAGAACTATTCTATTTTATAGAATAGGATTTTTATTCAAATTTTATTAGCATAAACTAAGAATCTGCCAATACAAACTAGGTACCATGAAGTAAGTACGCAGTTTTCGTATCAAAAATAGCGTGGCTGCAACCGTTTTCCGACGGGAAGGCTTCCATTTTGTATCACAAGAATTTTATTTTTTAGATGGTTCGCTCTATCATTCTGAGATTAAAGAACCAATCTTATAAGCGTTTAAATAATAAAAGTTTCGATTTAGGATATTACCAAAACTATAAGGGAAGATTATGGGATGATTTATATTAGACCGGGCCGTGCCCGGGGGGTGCCGTATACGTGGCACGACAGTGCAGTGTGTAATATAAACTAGCGATGCGCGATGGCGAGAGGTTTTATTCGATTGTTTCGATTGTTCGAACATCTCGATGGTTCTCGATTGTTTCGACTTGAACTCGAGTCCGACTCGGTCTGTTTAAGCTGTATTGCGACTGGCGCATGGCGCGTTCATTCGAGAGTTGTTCATCGATGGTTTAGTTTCGCGAGTTCTTGACTTGCGTTATGATTGCGAATCTGGCATTTTAATGAATTTAAAAACTAGTTAAAATTAAAACAGTGCAAAGTAATCGTCGTCGTAAGTAAAGGTAAACATTCACAAATTACGCGTGGCTCTGTCGACTCGAGTCATCGAATGTGGCACGCTCTCATCTCTAACTAACATGAACCTCGGGTTGATGCATGCAATCGACTGACTTCGGTGACCGAGCGAGACTCGGTGAGTGAGAGTGATGAATGACTGATTCGAACAGTCGAAAACTAGCGGTCGATTCCATTGACTCGAGACAATCGAAAAACATCTCGATTGTTTTGTAGAACGGCGAGTCGATGGTTGACTCGATGGTTTATTTTAACGACTCCGATTCTTTCGATTGTTAAAACATCTCGGAATCGCCCATCATTTATATAAACTGCTTCATACAAAATGTATGTAACGTTTTAAATCCGTGCCCCGTCCAGGCCACGTTCGCACGCACGGCCCGGTCTAATATAAACCTTCCCTAAGACGTTTACCAAAACTACATAGAAGTAAGTAAGTAAGAAGAAGAACATTGGAAAATTCTTGTAATTTGTTATTGTGAAACTTTATTTAACCATAAGTTCATCAAAGACGAACCGAGTCACTTTGGTGAACAAGTATGAACTTGAGTTAGATGAAATCCATACTATCCATACTAATATTATAAATTCGAAAGTAACTCTGTCTGTTTGTCTGTCTGTATGTTACCTTTTCACGCCTAAACCGCTGAATCGATTTAGGTAGATGAAATTTGGTACAGAGATAGTTTGAGTCCCGGAAAAGAACATAGGATACTTTTTATACCGATATTCTTACGGGATCGTGACCTACTTAACGGTTTTTCAACCTTTGATATCGTATGGTGAAAAGCATATACATATTATAGCAGTAGATATATTTTAAACCAACCAGTTGGAATTGCTTTCAAGCTCTGCGCAAGCTTCACGCTTATTACCAAGACCAACAGCCCCGTTCTCGTATCTTTGCGATTCAAAATAAAATAATGCTTTTGACGTTCCAAGCTTTAATCATTCAATGTTTCAATGTTCATACCAGAAATGGGGGCTATAACCATCTGCCCTCAAGATGTAGCTCGTGCAGTCCGTCCATTGCCCAACTGGAAGTCTCCAGGGCCGGACGGGCTGCAGAACTTTTGGATAAAATGGTTTACAAGGTCGCACGCCCGCTTGGCATCTCAGTTCCAAATTGCTTTGGAATCTGGTTCGGTACCCCAGTTCCTAACGACAGGAATTACCCACCTGCTCCATAAATCAGGTAGCACCGCGGAACCCAAAAATTATTTGATGTCAGATGGATTCAGCAAAACTTAAAAGAAATCAATCACTGTGATACAAAATAGTAAATAATTAAAATTCAAATAGGTACAGTTATTTGTCAAACTTGTCAGTAAATAAAATTGAAATAAATTAATAATTAATTCAAGTGCCTGTAAATGGTTTAATTAAAAAATTATATATCGCCGCTTGGCTACAGATTTGTAAACAAGTTAACAATTGCTGGGCAATAAGTTTTTACAAGTTGTAACATAGGTTACAGCATACTTGATCTAGAAGCAAGAATAAAAATATAGTCAAAATGAAAATGAAGTGAATTTCATGTCATTTTTCCATCGCGTCGCGTCGCTGAGGACGCGACGCCAGTTCTTTGTCACCAGGCAACGGTTGCCAGGGCTGCGCCGTAATGCATCAGCAACGCGGCGCCCTAGGCCGCCTGCGTGACTGCGTCGGTCCCGTCACAGCTCCCGTCTCTGTCATTCAAGTGTCACATAGACTTTTTAGTGTTTTTATTCGTTATTTTATTGTATTGTTGATATTTTAATTAGTTTTAATAAGTAAAATTAAATGCTTAGTGGCAGCAGCGATGTAGTGGATTACAGTGCTTGTCAACCTTCGACATCGCTGAGCATCCTGGAGAGATGTCCGCTGTGTACCCAGGCACGGTTTTTTAAAGGTAAGCGGGGTTTGAATGTGCACATTGGAAAGGTGCACAGACCACCAAATGTGCTCATCTCAGACCCTGCCTCAACAACCACTCCTACAACTCCAGCTACATGCACTTTTGACCCATTTTGGAAAACCCTGTCC
This sequence comes from Amphipoea oculea, assembly GCA_945859645.1. Classification (NCBI taxonomy): domain Eukaryota; kingdom Metazoa; phylum Arthropoda; class Insecta; order Lepidoptera; family Noctuidae; genus Amphipoea; species Amphipoea oculea. The sequence continues at coordinate 7,864,930 of OX243891.1, read as the reverse complement.
AAATTCAAAAACTCTGTTCCTGTTTTAAAGCGAGTTCCCCGTGGCGCTAGACCTCTAGTGGCGCAACACCTAGCAGGTTGCGTTCGTCTTGCCGCCCGCGAGAACTCGTTAAGTGCTTGGGAACAACTACTCACCTTCCCTTATAGAATTCTACATGTTCAAAAGAATTTGGCAACAAAAAACAACCGACTTCAAAAAAAACACTACAAAGTGATAAATAACTTTAATTTCGGAAGTCGGTGTCGTTGGTTCCGCATTTTCGTTTTTTGACACCGACTTCCGAAATTAAAGTTATTTATCACTTTGTAGTGTTTTTTTTGAAGTCGGTTGTTTTTTTTTATGTAAAAAAGTTTTTATTTTTCACTTTTTAGTTGTACCTACCCCACAAAAAAAAGTAAACAAAAAAATCGTTAATGTGGACAATGTAGATAAATTTTTACATTTTTGTTGATTTTTCAAAAACTGCTTGTCCGATTTCGATAAAATTTTCATGGGACCATTTGGGAACTATACCCTTTCTAACAAAAAAAGAATTTTTCAAATCGGTTGGCAAGCGACGGAGTTATGCGCGAACAAACATAAAAAAAAAAAAAAAAAAAAAAAAAAAAAACACAAACATTCGAATTGAGAACCTCCTCCTTTTTTAGAAGTCGGTTAAAAAAGACATTAACTGCACAAATTAAAGAAAACTGTAATATTTCGACTCATAATTTAGATTCTAAATTACAGACACAGAGATATACCTCATCAAGAGGTATATCCCATCTCGTAGAAACTAAGTTAGGGGAAGGTGACATCAGCGGAGCAGCCAGGATTCTATTTAGTAGTGATGTGGTGGCACCGTGTTCTCCAGAAACACTCGCAGCTCTGGAGAGCAAACACCCTGCCGCAGCGGATGGCCTTTCTTTTCCTGACCCTCCTGATCCTGATAACCACTCCCTCGCCATTACAGGTCGAGAGTTGGTCACAGCCGTTTGCTCCTTCAGGAACGGCTCCGCTGGCGGCCTTGACGGCCTGAGTCCTCAGCACCTCAAGGACCTTATTTGTTCAGGCGCCGGGGCAGCTGGTGAGTTGCTCTTGAAGGAGCTTACGGCTTTGATTAACCTTATGCTCTCCGGCAAGGTGAACGAGGCCGTCATCGACGTTCTGTACGGGGCCAATTTATGCGCCCTGCGTAAGAGGGATGGCGGCATTCGGCCCATTGCCGTGGGCACTACTTACCGCCGTATAGCAGCCAAAATTTGCTGTAAATTTTATGGTGAGGTTGTTTCGGAAAAATTTCAGCCCCTGCAGCTAGGTTACGGCTCCAAAGGGGGCTGTGAGGCTGCCGTACACGCCCTGTCGACCTACCTAAATTCTGGAAAAGGAGAGGTCATCCTGAAGGTTGACATAAAGAATGCCTTCAATTCTGTTAATAGGGACACCTTGCTGACAGAAACCAGAAAAGAAATACCCCAAATTTATAGTTTCATTTGGCAATGTTACAGACACCCTTCTAAATTACTGTATCGGAACAACCTTTTGGAATCTGCTGTTGGCTGTCAACAAGGTGACCCCCTCGGGCCAGTGATTTTTAGTTTAGCCATTCACCCAATTATTCGACAGCTAAATTCCAAATTTAACGTTTGGTATCTCGATGATGGAACCTTGGGAGGCGATGCAGAAACTGTACTACACGACCTTCAATTTCTAAAAAATGAACTTCATTCCATTGGCCTTGATCTCAATCTTTCGAAATGTGAACTATACCTAGCGGACAGTACTGACAGACACCTGACACTTCCCAAATTTAACGCAATAGCTCCAGAAATCAAAATTATTGAAAAAAGCTCTCTTCGTCTTCTTGGGTCTCCAATCTTTGACAATTCCTTTCCCATTTTTATTCAGGAAAAAATTCAAAATTTCAATGACGTTTCGGAAAGATTGTTCCAAATTAATATGCATTCGGCCATAACTTTAATCCGCTACTGCTGTTTCGGCCCTAAATTAACATATTTTCTTCGCGCTTCACATTTATGGAAGCACACTCACCTTTTAGACCAAATGGACCAAATTATCAGGCATACATTAACATCTATTTTAAATGTGGCCATGGACGACCGAGCTTGGGCACAAGCTACTCTTCCCATTCGTATGGGGGGCCTCGGCGTCCGCAAAATTTCTAGTATTAGTTTACCGGCTTTCATATCCTCGGTCCACGGCACTGATAAATTAATCAGGAAAATCTTAGCCTCCACACTGATTAATTCTGATGTGCCGTGTTTCACCGAGGCTATGGATGCCTGGAGACTCGCTTGCCCGAATACAGATCCACCCGACAATCCATCTTCCCAGAGACGGTGGGATGAGCCGCTCTGCAGAGTAGTACAGAACAATTTACTTGACTCGTCTGTTACTTCTGCGGAACGTGCGCGCCTGCTGGCTGTGGGTAGATGGGAGTCGGGACTTTGGCTTCATGCACTACCTTCGTCGAACATAGGCACTTTGTTCGACGACACTACTTTTCGCCTCGCTGCTTCCCTGCGACTAGGCACTCCTTGCTGTTCCCCTCATCGCTGTCACTGTGGCGAAGATGTCAACAGCCTCGGACACCACGGCCTGTCTTGCAGCCGAAGTGCGGGTCGCTTAGCGCGCCACGCGAACATTAATGACATCATCCGACGAGCTCTTGTTACCGTCGGCGTTCCTGCTGTATTAGAACCCAATGGCTTGGTACGCGACGATGGCAAGAGACCGGACGGTATGTCTCTATTTCCTTGGAAGGTGGGTAGGCCTTTAGTGTGGGACGCAACTTGTGTCGATACTCTTGCGCCATCCCACCTTCCTGGATCGGCATGCTGTGCTGGCGCTGCTGCTGCGGCTGCGGAAAACCTCAAGCGGCGAAAATATAATAACCTTATTGGAAATTATATTTTCGAGCCGTTTGGGGTTGAAACCCTCGGGCCGTGGGGTCCGAGTGCTCATGGTCTTTTTAAAGAAATTTCAAAACGGCTGGTTGACACTTCCCGTGACCCAAGGGCTGGCTTTTACCTTGGCCAAAGGCTAAGCATTGCCATACAACGTGGCAATGCCGCCAGTCTCTTGGGTACATTACCAGTCGACAGCGATGCGGATGAATTTTTCGACGCTATATTTTAGTTTTTGTATAGTTTTAGTTAAGTTAGGTTTTAATTTTGTTATTTTTGTTAATTATAAAGAAACTTGTCAGATATAAGAATAAATTTAAAAATAAATACATATAGACTTCAATGTTTTGTACTAGCTTCTGCCCGCGACTTCATCTGCGTGTTTTAACATAAAACATAATATCTAATATTATCCGGTGCCACGCGGCAATAGCTTAGCTTGTAATTGGATGATTAATTCCGGTGATTATACGTTTTACAAACATCATCTGCCTAGCCTTTTCCCAACTAAGTTACGGTCGGCTTCCAGTCTAACCGGATGCAGCTGAATACTAGTATTTTACATGGAGCGACTACCTGTCTGACATCCACAACCCAGTTACTGGGCACGATAATCCTTGGTAAGACTGGTTGTCAGACTTTCGGGCTTTTCACGACCCATAACGACTGTTAAAGATCTACGAATGACAGCCGGGATCAACGAAGCACGGAGGGGTCTCGATATGTAATGGATGGTCTCCCATCCACGAACCGACCGCGGCAAGCGTAGCTTAACCTTCGATACACCCATGCGGCTGTTATCATTTTGTCATAATACCAATTGGTCTTAATAATTGTGTGTCTTGGCTACTGCCAAGAAGCCATCTCAAACATAACTCACAAGTAACGATTAGCAGCTGTTTCTGTTTAGTATTTCAAAACCATAAACAAGAACACTCGTGACCAGTTACTTCTTACTGATCGTTCATAAGACCCAGAGAGCGATAATAATAATTTTTCAAAAATGGAACACTGGAACGTCAAAACAGTTTCGAATGTCGAACTGAAATAAAAAAAAAACAAAGCTTTGTTCGTTTGTGAGTGTTCGATATTCGAATAGCTTTTGTTCTTTGTTCGGTTAACGCGACCGTTAATAATATGTGACGGGTCGAATTATTAGCGGGTCAGGACCAAAATGTCGTATTGTGAAGTACTTTTGAAATCTTTATGTGTTAAGTGTTTGGTCTCAAAAACGGTCAACGAAAACATCGTGAGGCAACCGGCATGTCTTAGGACCAAAAATTTGAAGACATGTGAAATCTACCAACCCGCACTGGGCCCGCCTGGTTGATTACCCCATTCTCTCTCACAGAGAGGAGGCTTGTGTCCCAGCAGTGGGAACGTTATAGGCTGATTATGTAGTTGTGTTTGGTCCTTCGGTACGTATAAGTCTACTGCTGGACATAGACCTTTCTCAAATGGCGTCAGGATGCTCCTTCGCCTTGCATCCAGTCTTAAACTATAGTTTGTTAGCTTACCTATTAGCTTATTTTGGTGCTGATCCACGCGTCATGTTCGTGAACGGGCGCCGTCGGTTGAGACTGGTCATCTCTTAACTGCCAAGGCTTATTTTTAATCTTATATTTTGAATTGTTTCTTCATTTCTGCAACAAGAATAATGTACCCAGGATTTTGTAATATCTTGATTTAAAAGAGTGTCCATGGAGTTTTTTGTCCGTTCTTCTCCATATAGTTCTACGTTTTGGAATAGGCAACTAGCTTCAACTTTCTGACTAACTGACCGACTATTTAATTTTGACAATTCAAAAGTGCCTGTACATGGTTTAATTGAAATAAGTAAATGCTTTGAATTTGAGTTTATGTACTGGTCCTGAAAGATTTCTCCGTCTATTTCAATGACAATTTCTCGTAACGTTTCTGGATTAGGTTATCCAACGTCATCATTAATGGTGAATATTATGTGGTTTGTAGAAATATCTTAATCGTTTTTCTTTCTAATTCGATAGAATTTGTTTTACAATATGGTCCGGTTACAGCTGCTGAATACAAACTTCAATATCAACAAAAAGGAGGTTTTGGTCCAAGGAGTTGCTGATCTCTTAGAAGAGGTCTTTATTATCATCATTAAGATGATATGGGGAGAGTATTGACTAACGTAACGGTGAATACTTACTTAGATACCGGCTGAAATAGATGTATCGAACAACACAACAAAACGAACGAAATACCTACCACCTACCTACCTATTGTACCTGGCATATGCTAAGCTGGACTCCTATTTGGTGCAACCATGAGATACACGCCGACCAGTAGTGATCGACCGTTATAAATGTCATATAAGGTGTCTATGGGTCAATTTATCTTTTTAATCTTTGTTTTTTTTTCTCACCGTTTTTTATGTTTTTTTAATGCCTGTATTGTCTTTTGTTGCACTAAATAAATGTTTTATCTAGGTACCTATAAAGTGCTGACCCGAAATAAATTAGTAAAAGAGATGGAGGAGGGTCTGTGACTCCGTTTTAATTATCATGTCGATCTTAGGTGAACTGTTAATAGTTTTATCCAGTGGTGGGGTTTATTTAGAACTAGCTTCTGCCCGCATCTTCGTCCGCATGAAATTTTACCCTCCCCCATTCACCCCCTCTTAGGGATGAAATTTCGAAAAAGCCTTTCTTAGTGTACCTACCTACTCTTCACAAAGAACACACCCTCCAAATTTCATGTCTTTAGGACCAGCGGTTTAGGCTGTGCGTTGATATATCAGTCAGTCAGGAGTTTGAATTTTATATACCTACTTATACCTAGATATAAAGTTAGGTATCTCTACCGTGAAAAATAATCGCTTTGTCAATTTCGGGGAAAAGCAATAGTAGTAATCGTCTGTGGGATAGTTTGATGTTAATTTTGTAGATATTTCAATGGTAAAACTCAGATACCCCAAAGTAATCTCCATTATAGCTCTCCCACTACTGGGCAAAAGCCTCCACTTCCAAGTCTTTCCACTTCAAAGCTTATTGGTACTAGTTTTTTCGCCACCAGTCTATATTTAGCATCCAATGACTACAGCCTTCGCAAAAATGACCTTCCACACGTTACCATAGCAACGTAAGTAGTGTTGCCACATTACAATTACCGCCACACGATACCCGGTCCACACAAAAGCCTATAAACCACTTCCAGCCCTCATTTTAAAAAACGAACATCAATTAAATTGACAAACAGCGTAAAATGCAGCGCAAACACAACCTTACGGCCCTTAAATCCTGAAGGGCGCCCAAGTAAGATAGGGCACGTTCGCGGGAAGCGTTCTGATTGGCTGCCGGCCCTCGCCACCACCCTCGAGCCGACCAATCGCGTGCGCGCGCTGCCACCCCCGACCAATCGAGAACGGAGGATGGAGGGGTTCTATAAAAAAAAATGTTTGTCGTTTTAAAACGTTTGACGTAGAAAGTACATCGTTGTTTGAATTTTGAAGGAAAAAATTGATTTGTAAACAACGGTGTGCTGAATGATGTCGGTTCCTTTTTATGTTCGTATTTCAGCATTCAGGTTATCGTAACGGACATCCTGATGTAAATCGTGGGAAACAGTAAGTATACAATCTTTAACAATGATATGTAGACCACCTTTTTGAGGTGACCAGAATGAAGGGCGGGCCGCAGGACCCCCTAACATTATATGTATAGGTACAAACAGCTTTTGGTCCTTCGAAGCGCAAGGATTGAGATCAGCTCTTGAGTATTATTATGATTGAGGATACTTATAAAGTTAGATACTTATAGCTAAACCAGAATCTGTGTTATCTGGCGATAGCTTAAGGGGTTAAATATACCTAATGACCACCAAAAAATATTATTGTTACCCTAAGCTCTCTTACAAAAAAAAAATTAAGTTTAAAATTGCAATAGTACCTACGAACTGGGCACCCCGAGGTTTGGTTAGATTATTTTAAACCCTTTACACAGAAATAGGAGCCGAATTCGTCGACATAGGATGCAAGAGCGAGCAAATGAGAATACAAATACCTTTACCTAGGTATTTTACAATAAAATGGAGTTTAAATTTTGGTGATCATTTACTATTTTTGGCAGTAAAAAGTGTTTTTTTGATGTTATATTTTACTTTATCTGGTGATAAGTTAAACATAAGCCATAGCCTAATAGCAACCCTGATAGGTTTTATTGGAATTGGATTTTCCATGCAAGTCAATAGTTAAGTAAATTAAATATACTGGTATTCAGCTGCATCCGATTAACCTGGAAGCCGACCCGGCCGACCTGCGGGGTAATCGCGTACCACACTAACAGTTGCAATGGCTTGTGGCTAAGTAATAACAGCCGCACGGGTTGATCGATCGGGTTAAGCTACGCATGCCGCGGTTGGTCCGCGGATAGGTGACCATCTTTACATACCGAGACCCCTCCGTGCCTCGGAAAGCACGTTGAGCCGTTGGTCCCGGCTGTCATTCGTAGATCTTTGACAGTCGTTACGGATCGTCAGAAGCCCGAAAATCTGACAACCAGTCTTACCAAGGGGTATCGTATTACCCAGTAACTGGGTTGTGGAGGTCAGATAGGCAGTCGCTCCATGTAAAATACTGGTATTCAGCTGCATCCGGTTAGACTGGAAGCCGACTCCAACATAGTTGGGAAAAGGCTAGGCAGATGATGACTAACAGTTGCAATGGCTTTAATTGTGACAGTTCAACAACATTCATTGCGTTATATACGTTGTTGAGCAGCCAAATTTTTCGAACATATGAAGCAATGGATTAGCAGAGTATCCTTCTAAATTATTCAGATTAAGATTGACAGCGTAGACTGTAGGGTCAGTGGCGGATTTACCAATAGACTGAGTAGGCCGGAGCCTAGGGCGGCAGATTTTAGGGGCGGCCATTTTTTTTAAATGTCTTACTGAAATTAAAAAGACTAATATTTATATACCTACCATGTTTGTGCCCAGTTGCCGATCTTTATAAATCTCTTTGAAAGTTTTTCGTAGCTGATGAACGAGAACATTTTAAGTATTTTCGAGAAAAGGCGAAGCAGTATACAAAAGACATGGCACATTATTGTAGAGGTCGGTAGGGGCGGCAAAATTTGAATAGCCTACTGGCGGCAAATGTGTAAATCCGCCACTGTGTAGGGTTTTGGAAAAGGCTTGGCAGATAGACTTGACTTGAAGAGAGTATCTAGTTGGCTACCTCTTCGCCTATGAGAATCAGCTGATTTTATAATCTTACGTAAAACAATTTGTTTCCATGACCCACTGACATTGGCACTAAAAACCCATTTATTTAGTTTTGCCGTATTTGATATTTCGTGTGTACCTACATATTTTATGTTCAAGTTACAGTGATGTTTTGAATTTAGGATTTTTGTAGTATACCTGAGGGCAATGCTCGTCATTTTAAGAACGTCCACAGACTCCATATTTTAGTTTGTTAATAGTAGCATACCGCCAGGGTTGGATCGAGGTGGCTCTAGAAAGGGATGCCTGGAAGGATTTGGGGGAGGCCTTTGTTCAGTAGTGGCACAGTGTAGACTAAATAATATAAATGTTAGAATATTATAAATGTGAAAGTGTGTCTGTCTGTCCGTTACCTCTTCACGCTTAAACCGCTGAACCAACGACGAAAAATTTCTACGCTAGGAGTTTAAGACTCATTCGCTGAATTTGTGGTTACAGTAAACACATCGATGTCCCTGCCGACCTGCATAGCTATTCACAACCACTCGATACGCTACCGTACCGTATCGAACATCAATCGATGTTTTCGTAGGAGTCCTCTAAGCGCTGTTCATAAGTCCAAAACCCGGAAATTTTGTCAGTTCAAATCAAATAGACGCCCGCTATTCTTCCGACAGCTGTTTGTTGTCGGGGGCAAGTCAAATCAGGTTATCGAAATGTGTAATTTTCGATACGATAGCCTGTCGTATGGTTGTGAATAGCTATGCTGTACCTATGTTTAGAAAGATTTCAATAACCCCAAAGTCGTGCAGTTCCTACAACGCGAATGATATTCGCCAACTCCGTCATATATTCAGGTCATCGGTTTACATTACTTGAGCAATTACTTGCTAATATTGTTGTGGCGTTGCTTCTTATTTAACGAGGTCACTCATCGTCGACCGTTTTTTTAATATCTACAGGGTTAGTTTTCAAAGACCAGCCTTTAAGGATGTGGTACAGATCATCAAACTTCGCGAAAAAATAATCAGCTGCTCCCTACATTTATGTCCGTATAACTCGTCATAATAATATGTATGGAACAGCTGACTTTTTTTTCGGGATTTCAGGTTTGGGCCCATAGTAAAAGTTGTTCATAATGATGAGTACAATGAGCTCTTAAGGTTGTTGGTGTTTTTTTCAATAACCCTGTATATGCAGCCAGTCTTTCATAAATGAATTTAATCATTTTTGGAAATTACTGTGTGTATAATAATTTTTTATTGTTTGTATTTTCTTAAGGCGACTACACGACCTAATGCGCGGTCACTGTCGGACTGCATAGAAAAGAAAGAGAAGCGCGATGACACAACCGTGGTAATTTATTGCAAATATGAAGCAATTATCTATTTACAAAAACTCTCAAACACCAAACAAATAAAAACCGTACATTAAATTCGGGGAATTAAATTGTCTTTTAGATGGTGAAAGTTTTATGAAAATACACCCGATAGTGTTTGCGTGATTATCGTTTTTATGTCCGCGGTAGACATTACTTTACAAATTAATTACACTATGTTAAAAAAATATAATTGCAAATATTCACATATCAAATTACGAAGCAAATGGTCTAGTATAACATTTATTTTTTTCAAAGAAATCAGTCCGGTCGATTAGACGTGATGTTGAATTTAAAATCATTAGAAGTCGTATATCTGCGCCTTAACGCTTCGAAAAGCCGGTCCTTTTCAATGGCAAACTTGTGTAGGTACGCTCGGCGACACGTGAAGCTTTAAAGTTACCAATTTCCAGTCGAACCCTCGTTGTAAAGACTTTCTGTACCATGAGAGGTCAGCTTATACTAAACTTCATGTGTCGTGGGTACCATCTATTCATAGCAGTTTTGATGGTTTTACTAAGATTGTAAACCAGTATGGTCGACAGATATCAGACGGTAATATTTTCTTTTTGTAAGATTAGATATATTAGATTGGATCATTTAGTTCCCTTCAAAATGGTTGAGCTGAACGGTGCTAATACATGCGTCATGTTCGTGAACGGGCGCCGTCAGCAGGGACTGGTCATCTCTTTGCTGCCATGGCTTATTTTATTTTATTTAATTTATTATTTGAATTGTTGTTTTTTCTCATCTTTTAATTATGGACGCTTTTAACATTCTGCATCGTTCTCACATGTATAATTTTTAACATGAATGATGTAACCAAGACTTTGTTACCATATCATTTTGTTTAAAAGAGTGGTACCTATATACCTACGCTTTGGAATGGGCAACTAGCTTCATCTTTCTGACTGACCGACCTCTTGACAATTCAAAAGTGCTTGTATTTGGTTTAATTGAAATAAATGCTTTGTGTTTTTGAGTATTAGATTTTGCCTTGTAAAGGCCGCAAGAATCTGCTGGATGCGAGAAAGACAGGACCGGTTGATGTGGTGTTGTTATGAAGCGCCCATTAAATAACTTACCTTAAAGATAATAAATATTAATTACGTACTTAATAAATAAAAATAATAATAGGTACCTACCTAACTGAATAAAACAATAATTAGTCATTTCAAATATAAATGTTTTAACAATGTTACTAAATAAATGAATTTATACCTACATAACGCCCGGCCGCGTTAAATTTGCCAAAGATGTAAACAACAATGGCCGCTCGAAATTGAATAAAATCGATATATACCTATAGGTAAGACCATTACTTAAAATAAATGTTCTTGTACATAGGATATCGATATTATTCAATTTCGAGCGGCCATTGTTGTTTACATCTTTGGCAAAAGCGCGACCGGACCTTAGGTACGTATATATTATATCCTTACAAGAGATGAATGAAGAGATGATTAAGGATGAAAATGACATGCTACGCCGTCCCCAAATAAATTGGGTTAAGGGCTGGACAATCATGATCATCTATCCTGCCTAGCCTTTTCCCAACACACCATGTCAGGGTCGGGTCCCAGCATAACAGGATGCAGCAGTACTTTACATGGAGCGACTGCCTATTGGACCTCCACAACCCTGTTGCTGAGTATCTTTAGTACAGCAGGAGAATGATGACGATTTTTAACCGACTTTAATTAACCGACTTTAAAAAAGGAGGTTCTGTATTCGACCCGTATGTATGTATGTATGTATGTTTGTATGTCCGCGATTATCTCAAAAACTTCTGAACCGATTTTGATAATTCTTTCATTAGTGTGATCTACATACTTTCAGGAAGGTTTTAGTATATAATACATTAGGTAATTATTCTTATGTACGAAGTTATATGCATAAATGTACTGCATCTCCGGCATTTCTATGCGAATTTTGATGATTCTTCGAGTTGTGTCTTCAATTCTTCAATGCACTAGTGTTAATTGAATTTATGTGGGGTAGGTACAACTAAAAATTGAAAAATAAAAACTTTTTTACAAAAAAAACAACCGACTTCAAAAAAAAAAAAGCACAACAAAGTGAAAAATAACTTTAATTTTGGAAGTCGGTGTCAAAAAACAAAAATGCGGAATCAACGACACCGACTTCCGAAATTAAAGTTATTTTTCACTTTGTAGTGCTTTTTTTAAATCTGCTAACAGTAAATTTTTCATTTATCGAAATAGATGCTTTTGATATACGAATCGCCGTCCCCTACTACCATAGATTTAAAAATAAATCCCATTTGAAATATGGAACTGCTAATAAAAATAGAGGGCGTCCCAAAAATCCGTTGAAGCACAGATTAAACAACACTTAGATTTTGCTTAATCCATGCTCAAGAGTGCGCGTGCGACGTGCAGAAAGACAAACATGTTATTATAATAATACTAAAAATAATAGAGTAGGTACATTTTTGTCCTTTTTTTTTTAGTGATCTGTTTATTTGTTTTATTTGCCGTGTTTTGGGCGGTTGTTCGGAAAAGGAGTTTCTCTGAACAATTTGTCTGCTCAACAACCTAAAAAACCGGCCAAGTGCGTGTGGGACCACGCACAATGAAGGGTTCCGTAGTTGGAATGAATTTATCCCAAAAACAAACTTAACATTTTAGTTGAAAATCATGTTCTCCCATACATTGCAACTACAAATTTAAGTTGGTCGACTATTACTCGTAAACTTGTAAAGCCCACTTAAGTGTGATAGTTTTCCTTTAACTTCGTTATATATAGGTACTACTGCCGTGACATTTGAATTTCTAACTACAACCGTTTAATTGGTAGAGGGACACATGACACTAACGAAAATTGGTACTTTAAAGCTTGATAAGCCACGAACGGTTTATTTAATCAAGAAACGGTCTTCCCAAACCCCTAATATTTTTGAAAGACCTGTCCAACGATATCCCACACTATGGGAAGGACGAAAAAAAAAATTATCATCCCCACTTTACATGTAGGGGAGGTACGGTCAGCATCAAAAGTTGATTAACACTTCAGTTTTTTTAATCTTAGTTATTGAGCAAAATATTTGTTCAAAATTGCAGCAGAAGAATTTTTTTTTAGAATGTATACTCTTGTCTATTATGTGAAAAGCTAAAAATCAGTTTATTGAAAAAAGTTGTTGTCAATTTAATAACATGTAAAAATGATACCTAGTATTAATTGACTTTTGATGCTGACTGTATCTACTCTGAATAATTGTTTTTTTTCAAAATTTTATTTTACAACTTTTTCGGCATCATTAATGTGTAGGTACACTCATGCCAAATTACAACTTTCCAGTACCAATAGTTTTGAGCTAAACCGCGGACAGACAGACGGACATGGCGAAACTATTAAGGGTTCCTTGTTGACTACGGAACCCTAAACGCAATGAATGTTGTTGAACTGTCAAAATGGAAGCCATTGCTACTGTCAGTGTGTTACGCAATTCAGTTTCAAGTTGTTTTTTGTTCTAATGCGAATAAACCCATTTTTTCTATCTTTCCTAAGCAAACCGGGGCGTTAGTTACAGTGCGTAAAGACCATTAACACTTTGAGCGGAGCATCTGGGTATTCAAATGTTTGTTGCGCGGCGCACTATTTTCTCATACAAAATACGTAATTAGTATGTATGTGTGTGAGTACAAAAAACTAACGTGGAGTGGCGCTAGCAGTCCGAAAAATTAAATTGATACGTCGCGATAACGTAGCTTGAAGGAATTGGTATAAGCCGCAGCCCTTTATACACGTTTTTTTTTAAGAAAGACATACCGTAAAACGGGGCTACTTTGACCAGGCCGATTACAACGCTATGACGCGTTCCCCACACCCCGCGCCTCGCGCAATATTACTCGAGGTCACGCACACTTGCTGAGCACACGTGAAAACCGATTTTGGTGCTCTGTCAAAGTAGCTCCAAAATCTGTCAAAGTAGCCCCGTTTTGCGGTAGTTTTTGCTGACGTGATTAAACGTTGTGTCAAATAGCGTTTATCAAATTTTACGTAGGTATTATAACGTTGCTCCGCTCAAAGTGTTAATCAGTAACTTTACCGGTCAAGCGGCGCGGTTCGCCGATCGGCGGCGAAATAATAGAAAATCAATTGTGTCTCATTAGCGGAGCTGGACAGATTAAACCGTTCCATGGCTACAAATAGCTCCTTTGACTTTTCACACCTTGTTTAGAATTATTCATTTTCGACCTTCGACATTAATTTCGCAACTCGATAGTAATTAATTACCTAAATTGATGGCCTGCGACACAAAAGACATATAATAATACTTGAACAAGTCTTTCATTATAGACTTTGCTATAAAATGAACTCAACAGGCTCATAATACTCTCAGGGTTGCCAACCATACTGTCAAAAACAGTACCTATACTTTTTTTTTTTTTTTTGTTTAGCCTGTACTGTCCCACTGCTGGGCAAAGGCCTCCCCCAAGTCCTTCCAGGAACTCCTTTCCCGCGCCACCTCAAACCAGCCCTCGCGGTACGCGTCCAGGTCATCTCGCCACCGCTTTCTGGGCCGACCTCGGCGGCGCCGTCCATCTTCAGGCACCCATTGTGTGGAAACTTTTGCCCAGCGGTCATCCTGCATGCGGCTGATGTGACCCGCCCAGTCCCACTTGAGTCTGGCAGCTTTCTTGCCTACGTCTATTATACCCGTTTTGGAACGCAGCATGGTGTTTCGAATTTTGTCCTGTCTTTTTACACCCAGGATGCTGCGCTCCATTGCTCTTTGGCAAACGCCAAGGCGGAACTTTTGCGACTCGGTGAGTGACCAGGTCTGAGCACCATAGGTTAGGACGGGCAAGATACACATGTCGACGAGTTTGCGCTTCAGGGAGATCGGCAGACCTATACTTAAATATTTTTATTGTTCATTAAATATAATGTATACAAAATACTGCTTTTCATTTCCTGTAATCCTGTGTGCGATAGCCGTTCTACGTGGATGTGACGCATGTTTCCCCCTACCTTTTTTATGTTCTTTTTGCGTCATGTTCACCGCAAATAAATGTATTTTCTTTCTTTCTGTATTCCTTCCAGATTTTCTGTACGTGGCGAGGCCATAATTGTTTTTAAATATTTTGAACTAAAAAAAAGTCAAAAGTCCAAGTGCGGTCGGACACAACGGGTTCCACGCCACAAGTCAAAAAACGCCTAAAAGAACACGTTTTCTGTATGGCGACCCCCTTTTATTCTTTTATTTATTTTTATTATTTGTTGTTAAAGCGGCAATAGAAATACACAGTCTGTGAAAATTTCAACTGTTTACCTATTATGGTTCATGAGATACAGCCTGCTGACAGTCAAACGGACGCTCGGACAACGAAGGCTTAGTAATAAGGTTCCGTTGGCACCTTTTAGATACGGAACCTTTGAAAACTATGAGAAACTATAATTATTATATCCAGTTTCGCAAATGCTCTCAAAATTAAGTAAGTATAGTAGGCCACACGTCAGTGGAAACCAAACCAGCGGCCTACTGTACTTGATCACACTAATATTACAAAGGCCAAAGTTTGTGAGTGTGTGTGTTTATATGTTTGTTACTTCTTCACACTGAAACGGCTGGAGCAATTTTGATAAAATTTTGTATGGAGGTAGCTGACCCCCTCGATTAACATATATAGGCTACTTTTTATCCCGATATTTCCACGGGATCGGGATCGATATTTACGCGGGTGAAACCGCGGGGCGCAGCTAGTGATATAATAATCCTTACCTAAATCAATACGTTATTCATCACAAGTATTTAATTTTGAACAAAACTGCCCTTGACTTAGTTTTAAAATAACTCCGCAAGGAGGTCATGAGGGTACCTATGAGTAATAATCTTCAGTAATACTCTTAATCTGTCAAGCTCCGCTAATGAGACACAATTGATTTTCTATTGTTTCGTCGCCAATAGCCGACGCGCGGAGGAATATATTTTAGTAAGTTTATTCCTCAAATTAACACAGGTGAAACCGCGGGGCACAGCTGCTAGTCAAAAATAAAAGTAATTTTACCCTAAAACACTGTTCAAATTCTACTGTTTTGGTAAAAAAAAGTTGGCAACCCTAAATACAGTATCGTATTTGCGATGGCGTAGGTAGACAGGCGAAGTTATAATTTATACTAAAGCGGGCGGAGCGTTTCGAGACCGCCCACTACGCCCCGAAGACAGAGCGATACTGTGAATACTGTGATAGCTCTATCTATTTTTATACATATTATAAACGGTATGTCGCGACGAGGCAAAGGTAGTCCTGTGGACAGTCGACTTGGAATTAAATATGCGATCTTCTTGGTGGTGCGGTTTGGATAGATTTATGTAGGTAATTTAAATAGGCAGTGATCTTGCCAGGGCGACTGGTGGATAAAAGAAGTAGTTGAGGATCAAACTATGGTGTGCAATTGGAGAGGCTTTTGTGCAGTAGTGGACTGCTAGCTAGGCAGATAAGCTGGTGCAAACTTCCAAATGAATGAATGAATGAATTGCACCGATCCCAGTGTGGTTAAACCAGACTCAATTAATCGAATGAACCCCAAGATTCGCACTAGCTCCTGTAGCCTCATGTTCATGGTGCTACAGCGATCATTGCATATCAAGGAATAGACCGTGGGGCGCGGTAATGGTAGGGAGGACGTGCCCGAAGGATAGGTAAGGATTTAAGAGCCTATCGCAAGCATTGGATTAGTGGAGAGATGGGTAATTATATCTATGGATGGGCATCTTTCATCACCTTGCCGCCAGGTTGGTTAAGGTCGAGCTTCATCTTTGAGTCTTTTGGCGGGGTTAAGGATAAAACCTTATTCTATACAAAACTATAATTCCCAGAAGGTCCAGAAGAAAAAAGTTGTTTCAGGCCCCACTTTCAATAGTCCCTGAAGAAAGTTCAGCGCCTTAATTTCAATAATTAACACTTTTTCAATCATAATGTGAATTTTGATGGATTATGCTAATCCATTGCATCATATATTTAAATAAATTGTTACTTAAATAGGGTTACCAACCGTCCGGATTTGTCCGGACATGTCCGGACTTCTAGACCTTTGTCCGGGCCTTGTCCGGCTCTATATTTTGTCCGGATTTTCTTTTCGCGAGCGTCTGCTACCATGCCTACCATACCACTGTAACTAAGTGGGTAACGTTTGTATCTTGTTGCTAAAATCTCCGGACTTTTATTGAAATGTAGGCTTTTTGTCAGGACTTTTCAAAGGACATGGCCAGTTTTTGTAAGGACGTCGGCATAGTTATCGAATTTATTGTACACCTATGATTTTTGGTGTTTTATATTCGTGAATATTTGCTCATTAAATTGCTACAAATAAAAAACTCAGAGAACTTGTCAGTACAACAAACTAGACAAAAAACAGTTTCATTAAACCTTTTAATGATCGCTAGCAATAAGGTGCATAGATTATAATTTTGCTATTAAAACACTTAAAGGCGCTTTAAAATAGCGAACAGTTGTGAATTATATTATTACGTATAAGCGCTCCTGCACACGATGCCGTTACCGGGCCGTCGCCGCGCCGCCGCCGCGCCACTACACTGTAGATACGAGTCGCGCGAAGCCCGCCACCGCGCCGCCGCCGCGCTGCCACCGCGCGCGCTCCCTCTGTTTGATTCATTCCATTACCGGCCGCGGTTCAAACGCGTAATGGAATGAATGAAACAGAGGGAACGCGCGCGGAGGCGGCGCGGCGGCGGCGTGGTTGCGAGCTTCGCGCGACTCGTATCTACAGTGTAGTGGCGCGGCGGCGGCGCGGCGACGGCGCGGTGACGGCATCGTGTGCAGGAGCGCTAACTGATATGGTTTTAATATTATTAAGCATTTAAACAAAGTGATGGCCACCTAAATGAAGGATTTTAAACTGCATATTGATTAACATTTTTATGAAACTGGGTGATAGTCTCAAAAAATGTGTCAATAATAACAAACATAACATAACATCGCGCCTATATATTCCTCGAAGGGTTGGTCAGAGGTGTAGTACAACCACATTTCACGAGTCCCATGTACGAGCTGATTGCCATCAAGCGCACAAGTCCAGACTCCGGGCTACTACTGAGAAATTCCTGATGAAAAAATTAAGAGAGAGATATGGGGTTTATATCTCTTTGTTTGACCTGGGAATCGAACTCAGGACCTCATGCTCAGCAGTAGCGTTTGCGACCACTAGACCAACGAGGCAGTCATAATAACAATTAACAAAGTATATTCGAAATTAATAGTTTTCTTTAAAGTACATTTTTACAGATTACACTTATATTTTTTTAAATAGGTAGTTCAATATACTATAAAAAAGAGAAGCACAAAATAAAGCAAAAGAGTAAAAATAATTATTTATTTATTAGAGAAAATAATAAAAATATTTTGCTACCGATATTATAATTATTATATCTTAAATGTCTACCTAAATAACATACATTGCAGCGATAGTGTTAATGAAGATACCGAGTGAGGTCAATCAACCAGCTTGTATAAAATAGAGAATTTTTATTTCACAAATACAGTAACCTGGATTAAGTGTAAGTATAGGGCTTTAGTAATTACATAAATAGCTGCTTTAAACATAACCAAACATGTTAAAAAATACAAGCATATTTATATATTATTGTTTTACAATTGTAATTATGGTTTTCAAGAAAGATTAGCCTTTTGTTAGATTGTTTTAATATTCTTGAATTGTTAATCCAGTTGTTGTCTAAAAATCCAGTTGGAACTTGGATATTGTTTTGGTGTCTTGCCCAACCAAGGTACCAGATAATTGTCATAACGTGACAACAACAACTAACGGTCCTGTTTCCTACAAGGCAACTACAATAGTACCCTAAAATAGCTTCCAACAGACAGCTTCCTCGGTTTGAGCATTGGTTATCCAACGCGAAACTCTTGTTTGATGGTGTGCAGCAAGCGAGGATATGAGATGCCTCTGCAACCTTTGCATGGCTATTCCGCAGTTGATGCACCTCATATTGATCCACAAAACAAATCCGAAACGCAATGCAAATCAGAGTCCAGTGTTAATAGCAAGGTAATTGAGTGGTAGAAGGTATCAGTCCGTAGGAATAAGCAGGGCACAAATAGGAATATTCGCAAAAACATAAACACAGTAGGTACGCAATGAAGAATATGCAATAACATTAATTCCAATCAAAAAGTACTTTGTGATTATTTCATTACATTGACATTCGACATAGACAACGCACATTGTCATTGTCAAATAAATAAACGCGTTCCGTTTTATGATTTTTTTTGTGTGTGAAATATAAAAAAAAAACTATCTTACGCATCAATATTATGAAAAGATAATTTTATTAAATGCAACAAATACCAATGAAGATAGTTTCGTAAGAATAAAATGTTCCTAATATGAGCATTTTGTCGTCCACGTCACATGTCTACAAGTAGTATGCATGGTATGGAACGCCCATTAATATATTTATCTTTCTCTATGGTTCACTATGGCGGAAGTTGACAAACGGTACTTTGAATTCATCATGCATTACTAAATATTTTGAAATAAACACTGACGAGTTCAGAGAGGTTAAAAACAACGTATTAATTCGTTTTTCTATTTTTAATATACAATATTATTTACTATGTATGTGTACTTGGAATGTACAGACGCCAGCACATCAACCTACCCGAAACTGTCAGATTTTCCCAATCAACTTTGAACCTTATAGTTTGGGGATAAAGTTGAAAATCTATTAAAGAAATTTGACAGATTGTAGTAGGTTGATGTGCTGGCGTCCGTACTTTTTTGTCCATGTCCTTTCTAAATGGTAACACTAAACGTAAATAACGCAATGAATGTTGTTGAACTGTCAAAATGAAAGCCATTGCTACTTTTAGTGTGTTACGCAATTGATACCCCACAGTAGATACTTATGTACTAAGTAAGTACCTAATCTCTCTCTTGGTCCTGCTGTAAAAATTACTCATGTATAACAGCAAAATCTATAACAACACTGAATATTTAAGAGCCTATACTACCTCAGCTAAAATTCATTCTTTATCTCGCTCATACGATACTGCTCGCGGACTGAGTGAGACCGAGACAGAGTGCGGTGCTGGGCGGCAGGCAGCGCCAATAGTTTAAGTATTTGCTTTTTACAGTGAAAATAATGGTAATTATAAAAAAGTAAATAACATAAGACCTGCTTTAAAGTAAGTTCAGTTAGTATGAAAAGTTTCATGATCTAATTTGAAGTATTTTTTGAATACCAGCGGTTTATTGTTCGGGTTAGAGGTAACTTTGGATTTATTTTCTATCGAGAAAATTTTATGGAATCGTGTTTTCGTCTAACATAAGACTTAGCATTAATCCTCAACTTTACCATATATTTATTTCAAAATTAATGGTGCAGTATTTTCGACATAATGGAGGATCACGCTAAGCCATTTGAGGTAGTATAGGCTCTCAACATTGCCTCATTGTTTGTTTTGTTGTCTTTGCCTCTAACTGAGCAGCCATTTTATAAATCACATCTACCTTTTATTACCCCATTCGAAATTCAAACCTCATTCCTCAGAATTGCACATCCTAATTTTAACCCTATCCCAAAATAATAAAGTCCTTTATTTATTGGTGACAGAATTCATGGTCCTGTAGTACGTGACGTGACAATGCGAAGCAGTTGGTCCTTTGGTCCTTGTCAATGTAATGATGCTTTTCCCACGCACGACGAATATTTCGGGAATTCTAATGAGCAATTTTTCTTGTATAGTTTTGTAAAGCCTGGTGGGCGGCCTCTAGTGAATGGGTATGAGAAAATAATAATGAATGACGTGGTATTACGGTCCAGGCAAGGCTGTGTGTATGAATATTTATTGAAAGAAACCACTTTCTCTACTAAAGTGACTACGACTAGAGGTTCAAGCTAGTTACTTTGTCGCCTCAAATTTGTACGGAACCCTCGGTGCGCGAGTCCGACTCGCATTTGACCCGTTTTTTTTTTAAAGTTAGAGACGTGCAACTTGATACTTAGACTTCTGTTTATAAGTAAAAGTAGGGTGTCTCTATAATTTTTTTTGGAAACTAATCCCCTAATGCTTTTAAGAAGTTGTAATGGGAAATCCCCTCGGGCACACGGCTTGCAAAGTCACGAATTTTGTCACTCTCAAGCGCCCTGTAATCGATCAAATTTACTTGACAAATTTGTTGGTCAAACTTCACGTTTTCGACTGTAGACTGTTTGGCTAACGCGTCAAACACAGCTGCACACACTATCAAATAATTTGACAAACACGTAAAACTCTCGTTAGAGAGTAGTATATTCCATGACGTAAAATTTGACAAACAATTTTATCGTTTACAGGGCGCTTTCAACAAATTGACATGTGTGATGTAGTTTTTCTCATAAGTGAATCATTAAAAACCATTCGGAACAATAATCGGGGAATTAGCGATGCCAAATTACCAATACGTGACTTTCTTTCAAATGCATTACTCTCGATTCGAACACATTAATAAGGATTAAAATGTTTTGGATAAGTGGACAGCTTGCAAGCGGCATGTCCTAGAACAAAATATTCGAAGATATGTGACATCTACCAACCCTCACTGGGCCCGCCTGGTGGATTATGGATTATGGCCCACTCACTCTCACAGAGAGGAGGCCTGTGTCCCAGCAGTGGGAACATTATATGCTAACTATTACAGCTTTGAAATGCATCGCGTAGTTAAAATTCAAACTCAAAGCATTTATTTCACTTAGCAATGCTCAGATGGTACTAGCAGTTCACGTCATTCTGTATTTTTGTTTCTGTTGCATGTATGTATAGTTATTAAATTGTAAATCCGTAATTGGCTGTAAGATTAGCATAAATACCTTAAGAGAAAATTTCAAGGAGCTGTGGATTTTGTGATTAATAAATAAATCAATAAACCATTTACAGGCACTTTTGAATTGCTAAGAAGTCAGTAAGTCAGAAAATATGATGGCTCATTCCAAAGCGTAGGTACCTATGGAGAAGAACGGGCAAGAAACTCCATGGACACTCTTCTAATTTATATTTTTACAAAAATATTAGTTACATCATTAATGTTGAATTTATAGTTATATGTGAGAACGATGTAAAAACAAAAAGACTTCAATTCACAATGTTTAAATGCAATAGAATTAATTAAAAGAGAAGTGTTGTGCGATGCAATAATCTTAATGAAAAAATAGAAAATCTTTGAAGGCTGAAAGCTCTGGATAAGTTTAGAAAATTTGAATCCACGGTGATTTTTAGATATTAAAAACGGTTCCAATTGCCATTGTCACTCGAGTGAGTTTGAAGTGAACTTTAGCTAAAGTAGGTACCTATAGGACTGCAGAAAGGGAGTGATCTTGCTTTATGGGAATGATATTTTTTTCCGCAAAATGACCCAAATCTGTAATTTTTTTTTAATTGCTGAATTTGCCCGCTCTTGACCTCGATCACGCCTGATGGAAAGTGATGGATGAGGTCTATTATGAAACGTGCGTGCCCAGAAGATGCCTAAGGCACTGGAATTCCCACCCATCGACGAATCACAGCAGGCTGCTTGACGCCGGACTCCGGTGGGAGGGTGGTCGCAAACCAGGTGGGCGTTAGCCCTACCACCGCAAGGGACGAATGGGCCAGTCAAATAAGGTATTGGAACAAACTGCGCTACAAGAGGAGGCTTCTTCTTCTCATTTCGTCAGATTTCTTCACCATCATCATCCACAGCATGACATCACCCACTGCTGGACATAGGCCTCTCTTTTCATATGCCAATCCCCATGCTCCTGTCCTAGCCTCATCCAGGCTTTTTCGTCCGATTTAAGTCATCAAGTTATACATAGCCAATCTTCACTAACCTCGCATTGTATAAGTTTTTCGTACAAACAGAAGTCAGCTTATACTAGTTATGTATAGCGTGATGTGTAGCCGCGCGTACTACAAATTACAAACCAAATAAAATTATTTGTTTGTTACAACAAATAACACGTAAACTAGAACCATCAGCTGTCCGCCCCAACGCAAACGGAGAGGCGGGAAAAATATCGTCATCGAATCACGTCGTAATACGGCAAAGGCATTCACCGTCACGAACCACACAATCAATACTCATGTCCGACCTCTTTGTGTGGGAATCTTTATTTATTATACTCTGTTGTTACATTTAAATAAAATTAATGTAAGCGGATGTCAGGAGGGACATTATGGTAATCGTTTAGGCTGAATATTGCGATGCTGTGGACTTCATTTTGGTAGTGGTACTGCGGCCCATTGTGTCACCCTATGTAAAATGTCTACATTTTATCTGTAACTAGATTTTGCCCGCGACTTCGTCCGCTTGAAATTTCTTGTTCTTCCGACCCACCTTGGCAAATCGCCCGCCGGCGCTTAAGTTTGTTTGTATATTTGAACACGCTAATCTCTAGAAATACCAGTCGGATTTGAAAAAATATTTTTGCATTTCATAACAAAATTCTTGAGGAAGGCTATAAGCTGTTTAACATCACGCTAGGACCCTTCGGAGCCGAGCAAAGATTAAAAAAGTAAAAAGCTTTAAAAAAAAACCGACTTCCAAAAAACACACTACAAAGTGAAAAATAACTTAAATTTCGGAAGTCGGTGTCTTTGGATCTGTATTTAAGTTTCTTACCACTGTACTGAGGTAACAAACATAAAAAAAAATTATAAAAATACAACCGAATTGAGAACCTCCTCCTTTTTTTGAAGTCGGTTAAAAAGAACGCTAATCGAAAACGAAGTAACAGCGCGAGCAGGCGATGCGATGCGATGCGATGCGATAGGTTGGGTCGGAGGTACAAGAATATCTCGCGGTCAAAGTCACGAGCAAAAGCTAGTGTTAAATGTATGAATAATGCTATTTAGTTAGTGTTCTTTAATAAATAAATATTAAAATAATAGCCGGCAAAATCATGGTGTACCTACCTACTATAATACAGTTCTGCCTTCCCCATTAGCGAATATAGGCGCGTTGTTATGTAGTGCTGCGCTTATTGTGTTTCTAATTCAGTTCCGCGTTTACAGGTTTACTGCTTTATGGCTTGTCCCAACCGTATTGTATTTGGCATGGAAATTGCAATTACAAAGTAATTGTACGTTTTAAGTACTATATTGGTATGTAGGTGTTATAGATGCAGGTGGTGGAATTATAAACCTTTATGAAGAGCCAGTGAAAAAAATGACATCAGGAAAGTTTTGAGTAAGAATGTGGTTGGCTATATGAGGAGGGGAAGATCAGTGACGATGGATGCACTGTGTGAAAGATGATATGGCTAGAAAGGAACTGGCTACTAAGTTGAAAACAATAATAGAGAAGTATGGAAGAAGAAATAGAGAAGTTTGAATGGGGTCTTCCCCCATTCAAATTAGGATACGGGCAAGAGAATGATGATGATTGGCCAGAACTCTAAGGAGACCTAAAGATGAGATTGTCTAAATTAGGACGTTAGGAATTCAAATACATAATTTATTGTTTAACCATTTACCTTAATTAACAAAATTAAAACCTAACTTAACTAAAAGTATACAAAAACTAAAATATAGCGTCGAAAAATTCATCCGCATCGCTGTCGACTGGTAATGTAGGTACCCAAGAGACTGGCGGCATTGCCACGTTGTATGGCAATGCTTAGCCTTTGGCCAAGGTAAAAGCTAGCCCTTGGGTCACGGGAAGTGTCAACCAGCCGTTTTAAAATTTCTTTAAAAAGACCATGAGCACTCGGAATAATTAAATACATAATTAAAAAATATTCAAAATTAGATAGTAGTACTTTAAACTTTTATTACCGGACCAAATACACTTTCTTGTGGTATCCCAACATGTAAGAAAGATTGGAATATTCATTTCGCGATGGAATAAGTTCTAATTTTATTTCTTCACGTATTTTTAACAATTAATTTTGACGTGCTATCAAATTAAATTAAAGAGCAGGATAAATTAACTATATAATTAGGTATTAACAATGTCAAATGTTTAGTTCAAATCTGTATGCTCTGTTAATTTTATTTATCACAAAAAAAATCACATGGGCACTTATGACATGTCAGAAGCATACACGGTTCCAATTGATCGTTTCCTATGGAGAAGAGCCGGAATGAAACTCCACGGTTACTCTTTTAAAATAATTGGCTTTTACAATGTTTTCAAATGGCAGAAAATAATCTAATTCCAAAAATATATATGTCTGAGTTTCTTTCGCCCTTTCTCTTCAGAGATAGTTGAATAGGAAACGCCGACCTCATCTAGTTTTTAAGATAATTATGATTGACGTGTAAATCATCAATTATAAGTGTTTGCAAACCTACTATAATTTATCATTTACATTGCCAAAGATCTCTTAAATCGTATATCAACACTCAAAGTCGAAAAGCTCTCAATGAATTCCTGAATTCAGTTGAAAAACTACCTATTACCACCTATTTTGTTTAATTCTTTTTTTTTTTTTTGTTTGGCCTATACTGTCCCACTGCTGTTGGGAAAGGCCTCCCCCAAGTCCTTCCTTATTTATTATTCTTTATTTGGTATTCGAGTTAACATATATCTTTGTGTATGCAACTGTTTTGTGACAAAAAATAAACCTATTTGTCTTTTTTTCTTTCCTATAAATATTTAAAAATACTTTCATGAGCAGATATTATTATTATAAAATTACAATCCCTACCCGACGCAAATGACATTCGCGCCCAATAAAAATCTCTAGTCATAATTTGACAGGTTATCGTCATCGATCGGCGTTCGGACAAAGGCATTGAGTTATTCTGCCGCACGTAAGGGCTGTTAGCTTCGATACTCCATTGTTCTCTTATGGCTTGTTCGATGTTTTACTGGCCGTCGCGTAAGTAAACGATTATTATTTTATTATAATAGTAATTTACTTTTATTTGTCGCAGTTGATTGCTGTAGCTTAATTTCTTTAGAAATCTTAAATGGCGGAAGTTTTTTGTGATGTTAAATAAGATAAGTGCGGAATCAACTTGGCTAGGTAAAAAAGTTTTCTCAAATATATGTTTTATAAATGATTTAACATTTATAAACATATTATTTTTTTATATTAGTAGGACTAGCGACCCGCCCCCGCTTCGCACGGTTTTATGACTTGACAAAAATGTATTATATCTAAGTTAAATATTATTGTAACACACCTAAACCTTCCGGAATAATTTCTCTAAATGATGGTGAAAAACCGCATCAAAATCCGTTGCGTTGTTTAGAAAAACTAACACGGTCACACAGACAAACACGAAGAGTGTCTTTAATTTATAATTTTATGTATATATATAATATGTCGTAGCCAACTGGTTAACTAAACGGCTAATTAAACCAGTTGGCCAGTCGACATATATTCGGACACAAGCCTCCTCTCTTCGAGAGGCGGTGGGCTGTAAATTACCTCGTGGGGTCAGTGCGGATTTTTAGATGTCGTGTCTTCGAATTTTTGGTTCTAAGACATGTATAAGAACACGGCCACTCTTAATTCTGTAGCGCTATTTTGTAAAGTTCATCACTCGAGTGAATTCGAACTCACTTGACTATATGTATATACATAGAATTTAAGTACATAATCTAACGTCTTTTGCCCATGGGAATAGGCGGAAACTAAAGAACCTGCTATGATCCTTAGATACTCCTTCTGCTTCGTTTAAATTCGCAGACGGGTTAGAATTGAAGTTATGCTTGAAAATAGTTTAATCAATGACATTTTTACATAAGAAACACCTTACATTAGTCAGTTTATTTACTTAATACATGACGACAACGGATAAGGTTCTAAACGTGTTCTATCTATATGTTTGTAATGATTTAATTATGAACTCATCACTTTAAATGGAAACTTACTTGGTTTGTATGCAATGCTTAATACCTACAAGAAGAAATCTAGATTAAATTTTATTGTTCTTCATTTATTTTAAGGCACCTCGCAGGTCAACCTAGAAGGTGTTCAGCTGTTTAACCAGGCTATCCTATGGATTCCTTAGTAAGTTAAGGTCTCCAGCCAGGGCATGTACAGACGCCAGCACATCAAGCTACTACAATCTGTCAAATTTCAAAGTTGGTTAGGAAAATTTGACAGTTTCAAATTCAAGAAGGTGTCAAGGTCACCCCCTGTGGGGTTCGGACCTCGGCTTAGGGCGTCGCTGGGGGAGGGCAGGAAGGGACAGGCTGGGTCGGATAGAGTACGGTAGCTTTTCGAATTTCTTCTCGTTCCTTTTATTCAGCTTTCGACGACCTCTAAAATTGGCTTCTCAGCAAAAATATTTCACTTGTTATCTTTTTAATTAATTCCACATGAGTCACAAAGAGGTACTCCAAGCATAGCCCTCTCCATTGTCCTTTCGGTGACTTTCAACCTTCTAATGGCACAGTCGTTACACACACTGGTCAAAAACTTTCGTCGTAGCGATGTAAGGCGTCCCACAAGGTTGACTGACGACCTTATGGGCGACAGGGATCCGCTGGATGCGAAAAACACAGAACCGGTCGAAGAGAGAATGCTTGGGAGAGGCCAATGTCCAGCAGTGTCTTTCGGCCACAATGATGAAAATGATGATGACGTCGTTTGATAAATTACTAATAAGTAAACATTGTATAGCGTCTGTATAGTTACACAACGCTTTTTTTTCTTCTTTCGAAAGTCAAACTACTGACGACTGAAAGAGAGATTTCGGTGTGTAACTATTCATCTGATATAATACGTTTATTAGTAAGGGGGTTAGTTAGAAAGAAACACGTACAGACGCTAGCAGGGTGTTAGGTACATACTTTTGCTGTGTGCATAATGAATGTTGAGGCGAAGTGATGAGTGCGACTTCACAGTGTATCAACAAAGGGAGATGGTATGTGATGAACTGATGATCAACCCAAAAAATGCAGCAGTGGACGTCTTTCGGCTGACATGATGAGTCATAAAGCGACCTTCGCCGCTTAAAAAATTACACCACCATTACGATATTTATAACATTTTATTGAAAAATATAATACTTAACGTAAACACAATCGTAAATGAGGCCACTGCATTAAACATGTGCTGTATACATGGCCGTCGTCACCGAAATGCTGACTTGACTAAACTTTGACATTGATTTTTACAAATAATTTAAACAAGGAAGTAAATGCAATTGTCTTTGATACAAGAAATGTGTTCTTCATTCAAACATGGTACTGTGTTCAGAGAGTAGAGATCGCGCGCTTTTCCGTTATTAAAAAAAAAGGATCGTTTTCTGTTCGAATTTTGAATACCTAGTGAATAGTGTTGTGCTTGTGTTTGTGGTGGTTTTTGTTTTTGAAAAAAAAAAATTGAAAATGTCAGGTGAGCTTTGGAATTATACATTAATCCTATTTCTATAACTGTAAAATACGTATTGTGATTAAAAATGCAGACGTTGCTTTATTTCATAAAAGCTGATATCGAATTTAAAACAAGGTTACTATTTCAATTGTTAAACTTGAATACCTATAAACGGGCTTATTTATATCTGCCTCTAGAGTTATACAAATCTGCACTCTAATTGCTTGAAGGAAATTCCTAATCCCAATGGAATTATGAGCGCAATTTGGGTTGCCAGGGTTGGTAGCGACTAGGGCTGAAGCAATCTTCATAGTTTTAAAAAGTCGGGATCCCTTCTTTTCGCATAACGTTCTTTTTCCTAATATACTTTGGCATAACTATTTTGGCATAATTTGTTTTGGCATAATAATACTTTGCCATATTTTTTTAGCATACAGTTTATGTTGGCATAATTATCATTAAGGCTAATTTGTTTTGGCATACATTTAATTCGCATAATACTAAACGACGTCAGGGGCACCCCGAGGTTCGGTTTGGTTAGGTTCCTTTAAACCCTGCAGACAGAAATAGGAGCCCCGCGCAGCGGGGCTCCGTCGACCTGACGTCGTTAGAAATAAAACGAGCATGCTAAATTTATGCTTTAGAATGTTATGCTTAAAAAATTATGCGTAAGCTGCTATGCGTAAATAATGTTATGCAAAAATATAATTAGGAGAAACAAAAGTATGCCAAGTTATATTAGGTCTCAAAATTTTATGCAAATGGATAGGGAACCGAAAAAGTCATCTGCTCAACTACGTCTAAAACGCAATAAACATGGCTGAACTATCAAAATGAAAGGCCTTGCGATCGATTGTGCGTTCGCAATTTTATGTGTGTTACGCAAAAATGCTCATGCATTCTGCACTACCGCGGGGAGATAGTGCAGTGATCTGGGACTCTAACCCACTAAAACTCCACGGTGTCCTCCTCCGCCGCTTACGGCGGGAACACGGGCACGCGTTATCACTCATCCGGTGACTCCCATAGAGGTCGACTCCCTAATCACGAAATCCGTGGTTCAGGTCGAAGTTACTGGCGATTCCAGCTCCGTATCACCTACCGATTTAAGATAAGTTTGGATCTCGGCCTAAGAATGAATGACATCAGGATTTTACAGTTGTTCTTCTGGATATGTTTTTATTCTTCCGAAAAAGTTAATTAATCGGGTGTAGGGTTCACTTAGATGGTTCGAACTAAATTTCTGACGGCCCGTACCTTCGTTGACGGAGTTAGAGACGGCGCCTACTGTTACGACCGCCCTGGGAGGAGCCGAGAACCAAATATAAAGCCACGAAAGACTCAAGGACACGACCTTCAGAAATGAACGTACCTACGTGACCAAGAGGAGAGTAGTAGGTAACCTTGTTATTAATGCAGTAGTTACAATGGATGGAGCACAGTTATACATACACCTAGATAACGCAAGAGCAACTACTTCGCCTGCTAAAAATCACACCAGCTTACGTACAAAAATCGTAAGCTGCCACTTTAGCGCTCAGTCCTGTGTACTGCTGGTTGGGTGAGCGTGAGCGCTGGCGCTAGGCCCCGGGGGTGGGGCAAGACGAGTGCCGCACGCGGCGTCATCTTTGAATCGATTTGCTTTTCCCATCAGTAAATAGTGCTGGTGACGTCATAGTGTAGTGGGTAGTCAAAAAATGGCACGCTTGGTTTTCATACAGATCGTGATACTTGCCTTATCTAGGTCTATCTATATCTGTGGGATAGAGTGTGTCAAAAAAAAATAATACCACGCGGGCCTGTAGGTACTGACGGACTAATCTATTAGGTCCTTACATATGAAATTGGCGTTTTTCGTACTGGCCACTTTAATCACGAATTTCTCCTCTTTGGTAAGGAATTCCAAATTCAAATTTGTACAGCTATTTACTCATGTATTTGTGCTTCGATGACCGTCATTCATTTGTTTTTTTTCTTCTGTTTTTTCTGTTTGCGTCACTCATTTTACAAAATGGAAAATTTAAAATATCGCATTATTTACGAGTACGAGTTCCGCCGTGGCACTAGTGCTGCGGCAACGACTCGAAGGGTGAATGATGTGTATGGCGGTCATGTTGCAAAAGAAAACACAGTTCGTTTTTGGTTCCAACGTTTTCGTTCTGGAAATTTCGACCTGCAGAACAAGCCCCGTGGACGGCCTGAGACCCAAGTTGATAATGGAGAATTGAAGGCTATTGTGGAAGCGGACCCATCGCAAACCACGTCCGAGTTAGCTGCAGGCTTCGATGTTAGTGATAAAACTGTTTTAATTCACTTGAAGCAAATTGGGAAGATTAAAAAGCTTGAAAGGTGGGTACCTCACGAATTGACTGAAGCAAACCGGCAAACGCGCGTCGACTGCTGCGTTACATTACTGAACCGGCACAACAATGAAGGTATTTTAAACCGAATCATTACCTGTGATGAAAAATGGATTCTTTACGATAATCGGAAGCGCTCAGCGCAATGGTTGGATCCTGGCCAGCCAGCCAAATCCTGCCCCAAGCGAAAATTAACCCCAAAAAAGTTACTTGTAAGCGTTTGGTGCACTAGTGCCGGTATTGTTCATTACAGTTTTCTCAAATCTGGCCAGACTATTACAGCTGATGTCTATTGTCAGCAATTACAAACCATGATGGAAAAGCTAGCGGCTAAACAACCAAGGCTGGTCAATCGCTCCACGCCACTGCTGCTTCACGACAACGCCAGACCACACACTGCGCAACAGACGGCTACCAAATTAGAAGAGCTTGAATTGGAATGTCTTAGACATCCTCCGTACTCCCCGGACCTTGCTCCAACAGATTACCATTTTTTTCGCAATTTGGATAACTTTTTGCAAGGGAAAAAATTCAACTCCGATGGGGCAGTCCAAATCGCCTTCAAAGATTTTATTGATTCCCGTCCGACTGGTTTTTTTAGTAAAGGGATCAATGAACTACCTATAAGATGGCAAAAGTGCATTGAAAACAATGGTTCATACTTTGATTAATTAAATATATTATATTAAAAAATATTCGACTTTTTGTTCCTTCCATACAAAACGCCAATTTCATATGTAAGGACCTAATATTTCTTTGTGTTGTTGTTCTGAGGGTAGATTTGGTCATTCTCTTAGCGGTATACGGAGCATTAACTTTGCGAAGACCACGTCTCGAAAGTTTCTAGGTCCTGCCTTCCTGACCCTAGACAGTTGGTTTTGCTTCCGATAGCCTTATGAGTAGTACGTTGTTACTAGAATTCTAATCGACCTTTGTCCTATAGAGGTATGAGGAACAGGGTGTAAAGTTCACTCAACCTCCATAGAAAAGGGAGGATCCTCCGACCAGACGGGTGTTGTGTCTGGCGGGCAACTGCGCAATGTGTCATGTCGGGCTGTTGTATCTATGCTAGTTTCGCGGTAAACTCTGCTTTCGCGATGCAAGATTTGCATGACGTCACGTCAGTATGACGCGTTGTTTGCATGTGGCGTTGTAGATACCGCTACAGTCCTTTAGATAGGTAAACGTAGTAAAAGTGCGCAGCGCTGCACACCGCTTTCCGAGACACGGAGGGATCTCGATATGTAATGGATGGTCACCCATCCAGGAACCGAGCGTGGCAAGCGACCCATGAGGCTATCATCTAGCCACGAGCCCCTTTAAAACCTATCAAAAATTTCCTAAGTATCTATCTATCAGAAACTTATTTGTTAATAAACTTTCATATCTTTATGTGCGTATGATTTCAGCCACTTATCGACGGAGCTTCGTGATTGGCTAGTGATAACTGATAAGATTACCTAATAAAAACTTACTTATCATACTTAATATTGAGATTATGATTTTTTGATGTTGACTTGAAAGAGCATGGCAGTTGAGAATGTGTCATGCTCACTTAAATGTCTCATTGATGGTGGCGCGTGTGTTGGATCATTCGGTTCCCTACAAAATGGTTGAGCTGGATGGTGCTGATCCACGCGTCATGTTCGTGAACGGGCGCCGTCGGTTGAGACTGGTCGTCTCTTAACTGCCAAGGCTTATTTTTAATCTTCTTTTTTTAATTGTTTCTTCATTTGTGTGTTTTTTTACATTGTTCTCACATATAGAAGCAACAAGAATAATGTGCCCAGGATTTTGTAATATCTTGATTTAAAAGAGTGTCCATGGAGTTTCTTGCCCGTTCTTCTCCATAGAGATCTACGTTTTGGAATGGGCAACCAGCTTCAACTTTCTGACTAACTGACCGACTATTTAATTTTGACAATTCAAAAGTGCCTGTACATGGTTTAATTGAAATAAATGCTTTGAGTTTGAGTCAACCTCTCTATCTCGCGCGGCCCCGGTGAGGAACTAATGCTTCGCATTAGGTGTGAGTCGTGCAATAATAATAGCTCTTCATCTTCACCATCGGCACCCTTGTTGCACCCACTGTTGAGTATAGAACCTCCTCCCTTTTGTGCCATGCTACCCTGTGCGCAGTGGCGTGCATTGCATATAGGCATATAAACAGTGCCTAATACCTCGATATATCAACATAAGCCTGTCAATTACATTTTAGTGTGTGCCCCACAATTAAGAAACTCACTAAATTAATATACCTAACAAAAAACGAAATCTTCATACAAACACGTGCGGCAGTAGGCAGTCGCCGGACGGCCTACTCGGCTCCCGTACTATTCGCACATTGTCATTGGTCTTTACTCGTTCAAGTTAATACGACAAAATTAGAAAAAAAAAACAAAAAATATACGCGTCGAATTGATAACCTCCTCCGTTTTTTCGTCGGTTAAAAAATACGTACGTCTCCTGCGTAATACCATGACGTTCGACCTTCGCAATTTATCACCCTTAAGTAGGCATGCCTACTCAAATAACCACACTTTTGACCTCACTTTTTTTTTTATTAGTGACCGCGTTTGCCTAGACTACACCCGGCCTAGTGGCTACCTATTTTGAAAACCAATGCACGTCACTGCTTCATCTTCACCATAGGCACCCTTGTTGCACCCACTGTTGAGTATAGAACCTCCCCCCTTTTGAGCCATGCTTCCCTGGTCTGTGCGAGTCTCGTCCAGGTCTTCACCGCGATTTTAAGTCGTTCACTCACCAGTGAAGCTCTTTGCAAACCGCTAACTATACAATAAAGACTGAAAAATAAAAGAAAAACCACAAGTTTTCGCTACTTAAAGCAGTATCCATCAGGCTGAAAGCTCGCCACGATTTTCACAACAATTTTGCTTTAAAAGGCAAAAATTTACATTCCATCACAATATTTATCAACAATAAACCAACTAAACATAGTACTTTAAACCTTACCTTCAATAAAATAAAGTTTAAATTGAGATGCGCGTGCGCATTTGACATATAGGGCGACGGTCCACGCACGGCAAGGTTTACAAACCATTTCTTTCAATTAGCACTAAGATCACAATTATGACTGACGGTTTTTGGGTACCGTATGGAAGAAAACGCCTTAAAATTTTAAGGCGTTTAGCAATGTATGTTCAAATTAATGTGGGGCCTATTTAATAAGGAGATATATCATGAAGATTTAATAAATAATTAAAGAAAAATATATACATACATTGATTAAACTTCTAGTAATGAATAAATAAGGGCTTGATTCAGATAGCGGTACTTCTGGACACGGCCCAAATTTTTAGGGAAGTTCCTCTCTTTGGAGCCCTCACCGCCGCCTTTAGCTTGGACCCTGTTCCCGATACCGGTGGGCTACTATTTTTTTGTATTTTTTATGTCCTTAAATTTAAAAAATATAATTTATGTGTAAATAATGAAAGGCATAATAAATAATAAACTAATTGAATTCAAATATAGGTAATATATCCTGACCTAACTAAAAATTCCTCCGCATCGCTGTAGACATAATTAGATAGTAATTATATTATTCTTACATAAAATAACTCCTAGTGTAATGTGCAAAGGTGAAACAACTAATAATACAAGATATTTTTATTTTAAGGTGTTGAAAATTTCTTCTTTCATAGGAAATAATAAATTTATTTAGGTTTTTTTACGTATAGACGTGGTGAAAAAAAAAGGTTATTTTTTTTGGTGTTAGGTCATGATTATTTTCAAAACACGCTATGAATTTTTGCGGGAAAATGTTGAGTGTTGCCTAGTGCTATTATTTCTTTCATCCACGCAACCACAACGAGAATTCGTCGTCCAAACATCGTCCTTCGAGCCGGATTCGGAATTCGAAAGCAACCGTTTTTCTAAAGTGAAGTAAATTGCAATGTCCTTCCGAAAATCATTGCCACTAGTTTTGCTATCGTATTTGAGACAGCTTCGGGCCCTTCAACTGTCAAGAAATCTCCTAGAGATCGGAAACAGTAGAAAAAGTAATTGTGTCTCATTAGTGACAGTTGTGCTAATGAGAATATCATATACTGCCGGAGCGATATAAAATAATGATGTACCCTTTTTATTGTCGATTCAGAAATTCCTTACCTTTCTTATATTTTTTATGCCCATTCACAGTCCCACGTACGTCAGCGCGTTTGCGCTTACACATAGGTACCTACGTCTTATTACTATAGATATGTCGCAGCCACGTGGTTTAATTAGCCGTTTAGTTAACCGCCTAGCCTTTTAACTAAACGGTGGCCGTTCAGCTAACGGCCTGAATGTTATTCAATTATAGTTTAGGCTGGTACTGTATAACCAACCACGCGCGAGCCGAATTGGTTGCAGTAACTAAGCCAGCGGGGCAATTGCGTAACACTTTATCAATCGGAATCGGTTTCATTTTGACAGTTCAACAACATTCATTGCGTTACTTACGTGTTGAGCAGACAAATTTTTCGAACTTATGAAGCAATGGATTAGCAATTGGCTTCGAAATGATTCTGATGCCGATTAATAGTGTGTTACGCAATTAGGGTGCGGGGCACCCTGACCAAATGGATTAGGTTAGGTTAGTAGAATTGTGATTAACCGCGTGTGAGTCGAGAGAGCGAAGCGAGGTGAGCACTACTTCTAAAGCCAGGCGGTTAACTAAACGGCTAATTTAACCAGTTGGCTACGATAGATACATAGCATAACATAAATAGGATTCTCCTTATTCAGAACTAGCTTCTTTTCGCGGCTTCACCCGCGTGGACGTCGGAAATGTTCCCATGGGAGCGTTCTATCGCGACAAATAGTAGCCTATGTCCTTCCCGAGGATACCATCTATCTCCTTTGCAAAATTTGATCGAAATCGAAATAGACAGAGTTACTTTCGTATTGTAATATTAAGTACCTAATCTGGATTTGTGGTAACTTTACAAAAAACCTACCTTGTGAAAATTCGTTTCGAAAAAAGATACATTATTAAAAGGAAATAAAACATCAATGTAACATATAACATTTCCGATAAATGTCTCCTAACAAAAAAATTCTTTCGGCCTCTACATTCAACGAAAGCTGTGTTTCCCAAATGCAAGATAAAGAAACAACACAATATTACAAGCTTTCTTAAACACCGCAGCTACAAGAAACATCACTTAACCATAATAAATAATTTATTATCATATTATCTAGTCAACTCTTAATACACATGTCTGCGGCTCTACGGGGCCCTCCAAAAATTGTCCATTACCACAGAACCGGTCCACAATAAAACGTTTGTTTGAATATCGAACGCGCGGTAGCCATCTTGTATGTCAACAGAACAAAATGGCCGCCTGTAGAACCTCCTTTCTGGGAATAATGAGGTTTTTTACCTTTTTGGTATACGATCTCTTTGCATGGTTTAATGTTTGTAAACTTTGTTTAATGAGGTATCTGCGTTTGGTATATATAGATAGCAAGACGGTTATACATATTTCTGTTATGGGTAGGCAAAGGGTTTACTATCTTACTGTAAAATTTATTTTACCTTAAAATAATATTTAAGTATGGATCTTCGAAAAAAAAAAAAAAAATTCGTATAAACTCGTTCTCGTTCGTAAAGTTTGTTGTAATATAATAAACAGCAAAGAATTGTGCCATACCTTTGTAATTACAATCGCTTTTATTTCAACAGTACACAATATAGGCGATGTATTTGTTAAGTCAAATCAGCAACCAATTCGTGCTAATTGCCATGGAAAGAGATGTGTGAAGCAAGAAAAAGTTTTTTTTTTTTCATTAATTCTCCCAATTTATTTGGGGGATTTTATCTTTTTCTTCCATGCTTCTCTATTAGTCGTTTTCACACACACCTTTCTAACCACATCATTCACACAGTCCATCCATCGTTTTTTTGGAACACGTTACATATTAAGTAAGAAAAGTACTAAGCATAAATCAATGAGCATTTATTAAATATCTGCGGGGCAATTGCGTAACACATTATCAATCGGAATCGGTTTCATTTTGACAGTTCAACAACATTCATTGCGTTATTTACGTGTTGAGCAGACCATTTTTCGAACTTATGAAGCAACGGATTAGCAATTTGCTTCAAAATTATTCAGATTCCGATTAATAGTGTGTCACGCAATTAGGAAGCTGGAGTGAGTGAGCCTTTTGCCATCAGATACGAGTACCATCTCATAAAAGCCATAATTTGAATGACTAAACATATTGTTATTTAAATACCTTTTATAATGAGTTAAGAATTCAGAGGAAAGGTTTGAAATTACAGCAAAAAGAGGAAAAGAAATTAAAACAGCCATATATGTCACTGCTCTCAAAACGGTGATGGCAAACATCGTGAGGGAACTGGCATGTCCTAGAACCGAAAAATTGGAAGCCGTGTGACATCTAACAACCGCGCTGGGCCCGCGTGGTGGATTGGCCCATTCCCTCTCACCGAGAGGAGGCCTGTGTCCCAGCAGTGGGAACATTAAAGGCTGATTATGCTATACTGCATATAGCAGTGAAAATGAACTCAAATGCTTAAGTAGCGGATTCACACCTCGACACCATTCCAATTTAGAAGTGATCAGAGAATAACGTTCCTGATTGGGGTACTCCATTAATCTTACTTACTCTCATTCATCTGCTTCTAATTTAAAACGCATACCCCGAATAGTTCCACGTCCAAATTGAAACGTACGCACCAATTTGTTTGCACCGTAAAAATCTACGCACCTCACACCGGATCACTCTAATGGCGAATTCGTGACTTCCAGAATGCATTCCGGTGCAATAAAAACAAATATAGTTTCAAACACAACAAATAAAATTAAAAAAAAAAAATAGAAAAAGTGCGGCCATATTTGAATTCGTCGTATGCACGTTCCACGTCGCCGAAATCTTTATAGATAGGTTTCGTGCGTGAGGTAACAGAGTTTCGGTGCGATAGACTTTTTTTTCTTGTCTATGATATGTTTACGAGAGGCGTTTTTTTTTAAAGTCAACTCGTTCATTCATTCATGTTTTTATTTGACGTTTGGTTGGGTTATAAAAACAGCTGTTGCGTGCGGCATGCACTTATGTGTTCGGTTTTTTTTCCTATTTTGTAAAGGTTTGTGTATATTTTTTGCAATGTTTTTGATATGATAATTATGTATTCACAATTATGGGGAGGGGCCCATGGCTAAGTAATAACAACCACACGGGTCGATAGATCAGGTTAAGCTACGCTTGCCGCGGTTGGTCCGTGGATGGGTGACCGTCTTTACATACCGAGACCCCTCCGTGTCTCGGAAAGCACGTTAAGCCGTGGGTCCCGACTGTCATTCGTGGATCTTTGACAGTCGAGATCGTTACGGGTAGTCAGAAGCCCGAAAATCTGACAATTAGTCTTACCAAGGGATATCGTATTATCCAATAAGTGAGTTGTGGAGGTCAGATAGGCAGTCGCTTCATGTAAAATACTAGTATTCAGCTGCATCCGGTTAGACTGGAAGCCGACCTCAACAAAGTTGGGAGAAACCTCGGCAGATGATGCTATATGAACATTTTGTCACACCACTCTCAGTGTATAAACCCCCTTACAAGCTTCGCCCAACCAATAAGAAATTAACCCACAACAGTTTTCCTTCTACGAACCACCTAATACAAAATTACGTAGCCCCTAAGCAAGCGTATCATCGCACAACTATGCACAACAGTGTTGCCGTACGTGTTGTTAACGTAAATAACGCGTACGTCGGGTAAGAAGCACGTTCCTGCAACTGTTAACCGGTCACCAGTTGCTAATAACCGCTACAAAATTGTAGCTGCTACTTTGTAGTTATTGCACTTGTTTTGACGTAATTGGTGGTGATTTTTGGAATATTGAGCGTTGAAATTAACAATTTCTCAAATCTCGAAAAACGTAACGTAAAATCACGCCTGTGATCTGCGAAGAGTTAAGTAGAGGTGTATCTATAGATCAACCTTCCAGGTATGTTCAAGTCTCATCTAATAGGGGGCCAGCCAGTGGCGTAACTATACCGTTTGGGGCCCGTGGCAAATTCAAGGGATGGGGCCGTCCCTCAATTTAAAGAAGCTCAACCAACGTTATAGTTTTTTTTTATTAGCACTTCTCGCGCGACGTCTTCCGCGTACATTTCATATTTTTCCCTACAAAATTTAACACCTGACTGCTTCTGTCTTTATGTTAGGATCCTCCTGTGCTCATGGCCCTCTCGGGCCGGGGGCCCCCTCTGGCTGGGGGCCCGTGGCATTTTGCCCCAATGCCACCCTATAGTTATTGCCATCAACCGGACACAATTCCAGACACTGGGCTGTTATTAAAAAAATCCGGATGGGAAAACCCAATAACACTTTTACTTTCTCGAAAAAATGGTCAAACAATGTTATATGAGAGTTACGGCGCTAACATCGCACCAAAATAAATAAATACTTATTCTGCAGCACTAGTACGCTAGTGCTATGCAGTTGTTCCATAAGCACTACTTAGAAAGATGTATTAATGATTCTAATGATTATAATTCTGTAAATACATACCTGTTATAGTCGCGAATCATATTTTGACCAAGTTACAACTTGACACTGACCTGAAAATGGCAAAAAACGGAATAAAAATTGAATTTCGCGTGCTACAACTGCACATTCACCTTAATTTGAATCACAGTAATCACACAACCTATAATATTAAACGATTGCTCCAAAATATTGACAAAATCGTCTAGACATCAACGCAATTTGAAATTGCGATGATCGATAGTGATTGTCAAATAAAAACAATTGCAATTCCAATCGTATTACGTAATAAGCATTCTTCAAAACAACTAACTGTATTGCCAATAACAAAACTAACACAACTACATACTTTCCTAATTTCTAGTTACCCTTAAAAACTCGCCAGCTATTAACAGAATTGGTCCAGATGTTGGCAACGGATTACAAGCCCCACACAACTAGTCTTCACACTAATCCTATAATCCCAGGAACAGTTTGTGTAAAAAATATGGAAGCCATTTTGATTTATTTCCTCTTCCTGTGATTTACGCTGTGTTTTCTCACCTTTGGACGACTTTATTCCGTTTAAAAATAAAGGGAAAGTGATTTAGTTCGATTTAAAGATGTTTTGACAAAGGAATCTTTGTAACTTGTGTAATTCTCTCTAAACATCAATTTGAAATGCGAACGTTGTCGAGTCAGCGATGATTTACATTTAAGAAACTAATCAGTTGGATAGTTTTAAAGTTATTTAAAGCAAAAGTGAAATGCTAAGTATAAAAAAAAATGCGAACGTACCCAGACAAGTTTTCCGCCGAAAACAAAATCCTCCCGCCAATTCTGAACTGTCAAAAGTTTTGCATAGACATGATAAGAATACTTTTTAACAAGCAAAGGCAATCGTTTAGTTAAAGCAAAAACAAAGGCTTAGGCAATCTTGTGTCCTTGTAACCCTGCTATAAGAACTCTTTTTTTTAAAATGAAGTGTAAAATTAAACTTTGTACAGAGGTTTTATTGTCTAATACATAATTCAATGGTTAACGTGGGAAAGGAGCGTTTGTGAATGAAGTTGTTTTTGCATGGGAGAGGTTTCCGGTTTCAGAACCTTAAGATATTTTAAACTTTGTCGCTCAGAGTGTGGTCTATGCATTAGTGCCTAATTATGAGAACTGTATGAACAATTAGAATTTTCTGTAAGTAACAATCTGAAGTTGATGAAAAAGTAGTTTTGCCTGCCCCGATCTTTATCAGGAATTAGGTTTTTAATGTGGTCTAATTTTCGATTCCCTTATCAACACCATTTTAGTAGGTACCTATAATTATCCCATTTGTTCCTCTATTTAGTCTGTGCTGCGACCTGCTATAAAATTTAATGCAAAGTTTAATTGTATCTTCCATGATATTAATTCTTCATCTCTCCTCACAAAAATAACCTCACTCCCGGTCCGAGTACGCTTCTATCCGAACATTTCGCATGAAATTGCACAGTTTTACATTTCCAAAGACAATTGACTCGACAAACAAAAGCAGGACACCTTACACCAGCCAGTTCCCACGTACAAACGCAAATTACTGAACGATTACTACACGAACTCGTGAATGACTCCGCAGGTGTCTGTACTACGTTAAAAAAAACGAAACAGGTAAACAAAACACAGTAAAACCTGTCATAGACACGTGCGTCCTTTGCGGCCAGAAACAATGGCATTACCAGCTTTGTCCTTTGCTTGTGATAAAAAATTAAACAATACCATAGATATGGACTTTTGGCGCGTATTTTATTGACTTGTTACTCGTTCCCACGCGTTCGTAGTAAAATTTCTAACTTTTAGGGTTCCATAAAACTGGAATGCTCATTCATCTTTGTCTTAATTCTAGGACAGTTTCTGTAATGAAAAAAAATTGTGAACATAAACTTTATATTGATGCAAAGTTGAAATTAGTGAAAGCAATGATCTTTTCTTTGATCAAATCATTAGTGTTAATAATGTGATATGAATTGATGAATAGTACGAAATGAATATATGTATTATGATGCGACATATTCATCGGTCGTTGCTGATGTTATCTTACTGGTCAAATCTAATTTTCGAGTTTGTCGTAGGCTAAAATGGTATGAATGAACTGCAGCCTAGGTAAGCCCTAATTCGGAATCATGATCACTTTCATTTCACAATTCAAGGACAATTAGTTGTTCAATTGCTTTGCCGAACTGAAAGCAATTCTCATTAGAAAGAAAGAAGAAAGAAAATTAGGTTTATTACAGAAACACGTGCATACAAAAATAACTCTCTCATTACGAAAGAGTTTCGCAATATGGGCTGGTTTGGCTAAGGAAAATCTAGGTTATTCAGAAAACCTTCACCCTAATTACGTCAACGTAAGTACTCGTCGTTTCGTGGTCGTACTTTCAATCACGGCAGACCCCATAGAAGATGGCGGGACGAGCTGGACAAAACAAACGACCAGTGGTCCACTTTAGCCCTGGATCGAAAGAGCTGGAAGTCATGGAGAGAGGCCTTTGCCCAGCAGTGGGATGTTTCAGGCTAACAGTAAGGGCAGTTTCGCACTACAGCCGATCCGAATCCGAGAAATGCCGAAGTGACCGTATTTGTATGAGAGGTTGCGCACTAGATCCGAACACTACCTATCCGTCCGAATTTAGAACATTCCCAATTCGGATTGAAGTCGGATATTCGGATCAGATGTAGTGCGTAACCGCTCTTACAGACTTCTTCTTCTTCCTGCCCTTATCCCATGTTACTTGGGGTCGGCGCAACACGTTTTCTTCTTCCATTCTCCCCTGTCAACCGTCACGCTATCATTCACTCCCTTCTCTTTCATATCATTCCTCACACAATCCATCCACCTTTTCTTCGGCCTTCCTCTCCCTCTCCATCCATCAACATGTATATTCATCACTCTTTTAGTCACATGCGTTTCGTCCCTTCTCATCACATGCCCATACCAAGCCAAACGATTTCCTTTCAACTTTTCTGTCACTGGCGCCACTTTCAGACTGCCTCTTATATACTCATTTCTTACTTTTACAGACTTATCACACTAATATTATAAAGGCGAAAGTTTGTGACGCTGTGTGTTTATGACCAATTTTGATAAAATTTTGTATGGAGGTAGCTGACACCCTGGGTTAACATAAATAGGCTACTTTTTATCCCGATATTCCCACGGGATCGACACTTTTTTTTTTTTTTTTTTGTTTAGCCTGTACTGTCCCACTGCTGGGCAAAGGCCTCCCCCAAGTCCTTCCAGGAACTCCTTACTCGACACTTATGTGGGTAAAATCGCGGGACGCAGTTAGTAATACCTATAATTCTATACTCTAGAGTTTACGTCTTTGTTTATGGTTTAACCACGGCGGAACCACAGATATTAATAAATAAATATCTAAACCTGCTTACGTCTAACCTCTTTTATAATCTTCTTCCGTCGCCTAATCCTTTAATCTCTTACAGGTGGGTGATTATCCAATTTTAAAGGATTACAACTAAGTAATGATTGGCACATCTGTGGTGTCTTAAATGAGGTAACTTCTTTGTAGGAGAAAGTGTTTTTTTTTTTTGCATATTGTTGTTTGTGATGAAAGGAAAATTTTTATTATCGGTTTTATTATTTACTATTGAGCAATATATGTGCGGGATTGTTGTGGATTAAGGTGAATGCGCAGTGGTAGACCGCGAAATTTAAATTTTCTTACGTTTTTTGCAATTTGTAGGTCAGTGTCAGGTTGTATCTTGATCAAAATATGATTTGCGACTATATTAGACACGTATTTACAGAATTATAGTCATTAGAATCTTAATATATCTCTTTAAGTTAGATTTCTACCATAAACACTTTTCCATACGAGATTTGTTCTTAACGGTAGAAATCTAACTAAAAAAGCCCCGTTTTACTGTAAGTATGCAGGATCGTCGAATATAGGTACAGGGTGTGGCGTAAATAGTGGTCCACCGTTAAGGATTCGATATATCAGATAATTTACTATAACATTACAATTTTAACCATTTTTATCCAAGGGTTCCAAAAAAAAAATATTTTTTGTTTTTTTATTTACGAAATGTCTACCCTTTGTTACAAATTTGGTTGTAGTTTCAACAAAAACCATTATTTTTTCATTTTGATTTCTGTTAATTACTGCTAAATACTGGGGGCTATCGTGTAAAATTATAGTTGTTTATGTAAATTTACAGCTTTTGAAGAAAAAGTTAGTTCTTCTTTATTTTAACCCAAAATTTTAACATAATCGTGCCAATTTAAGAGCGATTTTTGTAAAAAAAAAATGTACTACTAAAATGTTTAAAATTGTATTATGTTA
Source organism: Amphipoea oculea (assembly GCA_945859645.1). Taxonomy (NCBI): domain Eukaryota; kingdom Metazoa; phylum Arthropoda; class Insecta; order Lepidoptera; family Noctuidae; genus Amphipoea; species Amphipoea oculea. Next base: position 7,821,956 of record OX243891.1, on the reverse strand, counting down.
GAGTAAATTATCTGGTACTAGCTTCTGCCCGCGACTTCGTTCGCGTGAAATTTCTTATTCCCTCGACCCATCTCGTCGTATTGCATCACTTGCCCGCGTCTCCTGCTCTATCACTTCGTTTCCCCATAGCGCTTTTGCTCGGCTCCTAAGGGTCATAGCGTGACGTTAAATAGCCTATAGCCTTCCTCAAGAATTGGGCTATCAAATGCAAGAAGAATTTTTCAAATCCGACTGGTAGTTCCACAGATTACCCCCTACATACAAACTTACAAACAAATTTTACCTCTTTATAATATTAAGTATAGATATCGAACTCTTCAAGGTGGACCACTATTTACGCCACATCCTTGAAGTTTAGTAAGAAACCGATGGATGTTCTTGAATAAAATTTAATTTTATGAATAGAAAACAAACAGCTCATTTATCAAATTAAATTTCAGTCAACAACATCCATCGGTTTCTTACTAAACATAAACTATATCCGACGATCCTGCATACCTACTTATCTCTTTTGTTGACTGTACATAAACTCCAATATAGGTATTCAGGTCTGCGAAGTTTCGCTACCTAGTTAGATTTAATTTTACCGATTATAGCCGATTCCTATAATTTACGGACCGTTATTGGTTCAAATAAGACTCTTGTATCTTTACCAATAATTAATCAAAGACCTTATAGCTTTGCATAGTAGGTAGTTATGTTACCCTCCCATGTGGAAGCAGCTATCACAGGTAAAATTAACTTACGAATCTATTCATATGCAGTTTTAAAAATCCTACCATTTGGTAAGCAAAACGATTCGTTTTTGTATATAGGAACCAAGCATAAGTCGGACATAGAATTCAGGCAGTTTTTGTAATGTGGTGTCTTTTGATTATCGATGAAGCCAATAGGATAGGGCCTAAGTGCGAGCCTTGCGGGACTCCCGATGTTGCTGAAAAACTGTCACCATTTTCAACTTCAGACGATAGTCTGTAGGTCCAAAGCTTCCTTTACGAATACATTTGTTTCATAAAGGGGATGGAAGATGCATGCTCACTTAAATGTCTCACTGATGGTGGCGCGTGTGTTGGATCATTCGGTTCCCTACAAAATGGTTGAGCTGGATGGTGCTGATCCATGCGTCATGTTCGTGAACGGACGCCGTCGGTTGAGACTGGTCATCTCTTAACTGCCAAGGCTTATTTTTAATCTTATTTCTTGTATTGTTTCTTCATTTGTGTGTTTTTTTACATTGTTCTCACATATAGAAGCAACAAGAATAATGTACCCAGGATTTTGTAATATCTTGATTTAAAAGAGTGTCCATGGAGTTTCTTGCCCGTTCTTCTCCATAGAGATCTACGCTTTGGAATGGGCAATAAGCTTCAACTTTCTGACTAACTGACCGACTACTTAATTTTGACAATTCAAAAGCCTGTAATGGTTTAATTGAAATAAATGCTTTGAGTTTGAGTTTGATGTTTATATGAAGCCTGGCATACCTGCCTGTCCGCCATTTTGATTTTTTTTTCAAAATGAAGGCCACGCATGAAACCTATAATAAATGGATAGCTGATATCAATGCAAACAGAAAACATAGGTATACACCGAACCAAGTATATCGATTCATTTCTAATTTCTCCTGCAGTTCTGAAACAATAAATTCTCTCAACTTAATCTACCAAAACTCGCTAAAACCTTGCACAAAAACGTCCCCTTCGCCAATAGCTCACTCCACTCCATACAATCGACAAAACAAATCTCTAACAAAAATAATAACACACTAACGTTACGCGACGCCAGACCACCGCGGTGCCCGGATCCTGCACTCACACGTGTGCTTATAATACGGTGGAAGCTGACATATCGAGTTACAACGCCGTTTTGTTGTGAGTTTATAGTAAGTAGGTATGGTACGATAGTGTAATGTATATGGTTTTTTATCGGTGGACATTGATTAGGTAGGTACATTATTTTTGTTAAGAAATTAATTTGAGATAATATGACCAGAAGGCAAATTCTCGTTGTTTAAAACGTTCAAAATCTAGTCGCAGTCTCATATCTCGGTGACAAAAAAATGCCAAAAACTTATTTTTAAAAATGTAGGGAAATTAGAGGTATTTTTGACTGAGAGGCCGTTCAATGTAAGCAGATTTTTTGCAATTATTAACCCCCCCAGCCCCCCCCCGCCTCTCCCCCTCGTCAGCAAAAGTAAGCAAATCTCTTACCGTCCCGTGCTTACGTAAACATTGATACAAATGCATTTTTCAATGTGTTCTGGTTTCTTTATTGATTCATGAGCAGCAGTTTAAGACCCAGTAGAATCCCTGAAAATGCGTTTCGATTTCAAGCATACCTAGACAAATAGGGTTTCCAATTATGTGTTCAAACTAAAATCGACTTGTAGAAAATCCGAAAAGTAAAAAAAGAAATATTGCTGACGTAATCACTATTCAGATCCCCCCCCCCCCCAACCCCCCATGTCATCAAAAATAAGCAAAGCAAAGACTCCCCCGCCCCCCTGTAGTGCTTAGGTAATACTTGAATGGCCCCTGAGATCAGACTGAACATTCTTAAAATTACGAGAATTGCCCTCTGATGTACGAACGTACCTAAATGAAGCATAAGAAGTAGCAGGTATGTATGGATCGTAGCAGGTGGCCTTCTGTAGTTTCCCTTCAGCCTACCCCTACTGTGGGAAGAATGTGGGAGTTTTTATGGATCTTAATTTTACGTAAAACAAATCTGGAGTTAATAGCAGAATCCACGTAAAACACAGAAACATTTAACCAAAAAAAAAAAAAAAAGAATTTTGCAAATCGGCTTATAAATAACGGGGTTCTGAGGTAACACACATTTAAAAAAATATATATTCAACCCAATTGGATAACCTCCTCCTTTTTTTGAAGTCGGTTATTTAATTAATAATCAACTAATTGAAACTATTGTAGGTCATCTAATGATAGAGATGCTGCCCTTTTCCTAACAAACGCCAAGTTTTTGCGAAATCGACGAAATAGATCTTTATTTTCTCCACTCTCCCCTTGGTACCTACAGATAGTCTTTTCCGGTTAAAAACTTTCCGGTATCGTAAGATTAATTAAAATAAGATGGTTGCATGTATTTCTTCATATTCTAAACGCTTATGAAAGGCATTTTTGTATGAAGAGTTGTAAAAATGACAGCGCGGCATCTCTGTTCCAAATTCAAAACAAGTGACAAGTCATAAACAAAATTATTGTCTTCGAGTTTTTTTTTTTACTGTGAGGCGTGGGAAGCTGCCTCGACTAATAAAATAATAAATAAATTACCTTTATTAATTGCGTGTCTAAAGTTTTCTTTGTTCTTGAATAAGACTTATTCATTCATTCTTAAAGAAAGAAAAAAAAGAATAAAGTTCAAAATAAAAATAATGTTTCAAAAATAGTGTGTGCCTCACGGCCCGGCTGCGCCAAAAAGGTTCAAAGGTAACCTTTCTAGTTGTCTAATCTCTTTACCACTGCTAATTTAATCTAATATTAAACCCAAGACTTGTTCTGACACGACAAAGAAAGAGGATGCATTATCATACATAATCAGCCTATAATGTTCCCACTGCTGGGCCACAGGCCTCCTCTCGGTGAGAAAGAGTGGGCCGTGATCCACCACGCGGGCCCAGTGCGGCTTGGAAGATGTCACATGTCTTAGAATTTTTGGTTCTAAGACATGCCGGTTTCCTCACGATGTTTTTCTTCATCGTCTTGAATGCAGTGGTGACGAATTAATTTACACAAAGAAAAGCGCCTGACTGGGTTCGAACCTACGACATACCTACAACCCCTTAGTTACCACTACCAAAATATCTAAAATGCAGCAGTTGCTGCTATTTGATGCACACATTACCTCTTCAATTAATCTTAATCTACAAATTGTCCAACCCAATGAAACAAGCAAAATAACAGCTTCCTTTTCTCTTTTTAAAATATGAAACGAAAAAAAAACATTTTAATCTATTCCAACGTCAACAGAACATCTCGAGGACACTCGAAGATTCAAATTTCGAACTGTCATTTTTTTTTCCACCAGCATCAAATTGCGACGTTGCCCTTTTGCTGAATGAAAGAAGATGGCGCGAGCGAGATATGCAAATCGTATTCATCGAGAATTTTATTGATTTTCATCCTTTTGAACCGCGATATGAAGTGTGCGCGCGCATAATGAGTTGTTTTGTTAAATTATAAAGTCTTAACGATCATTTTGAATAAATAAAGATAATGAGTTACTTTGGTTTGTTATTTCGCACATGACATGATTATTGAGATCGATAAAATATATTTAAGCGTTATGAAATGTGTTTCGGACACACATGGTTCATCTTATCAACAAACTCGAAGGAAAGTTTAGCTTACTGCATAGCTATTCACAAACACTCGATACGCTTCCGTATCGTATCGAACATCAATCAATATTATCGTAGGAGTCTTCTAAACACTGTTCACAAGTCCAAAACCCGAAAATTTTGTCAGTTCAGTCATCAAACAGACGCCCGCTATTCTTCCAACAGCTATTTGCTGTTGAGGGCAAGTCAAATCAGGTTATCGAAATGTCAGGTTTTCGATACGATGTATGGTTGTGAATCAGGGCTCTGATGTATTCTGTTAAAATCTTACCGTGAAAACTTTGGTGAAATCAGTTTGAAGTAAGCTGTCATTCGGCTAGGGGATTGACTCCAGTGACAGCACACTTCATCTAAATTTTCACGTTGAGATTTTTACAAAATAGTCCGGTAGATAATCTTTGACAATAACATTATCAATGCACAATGCGTATCAATCGAATCTTGTCAAACTATACGGGCTCAACGGTGTCTTCAGATTTGGTCGTATCCTTAGGTTACGCGACGTTGCGTCAAAAATACGATTGTGTCATAATTTGTTTGGTAATTTTTTTCTTTTTGTTTCCCATCACGTTATAGGCTGATCATGCCTGTTTTTTTATATTAAAAAACTTTTTTACAAAAAAAAAACAACCGACTTAAAAAAAAAAAACACTACAAAGTGAAAAATAACTTTAATTTCGGAAGTCGGTGTCGTTGGTTCAGCATTTTCGTTTTTTGACACCGACTTCCGAAATTAAAGTTATTTTTCACTTTGTAGTGTTTTTTTTTCGAAGTCGGTTTTTTTTTTTTGTTGTAAAAAAGTTTTTATTTTTCACTTTTTAGTTGTACCTACCCCACACAAATTCAATTAATACTAGTGCATTGAAGAATTGAAGACACGACTCGAAGAATCATCAAAATTCACATAGAAATGCCGGAGATGCAGTACATTTATGCATATAACTTCGTACATAAGAATAATTACCTAATGTATTATATACTAAAACCTTCCTGAAAGTATGCAGATTACACTAATGAAAGAATCATCAAAATCGGTTCAGTAGTTTTTGAGATAATCGCGGACATACAAACATACATACATACATACGGGTCGAATACAGAACCTCCTTTTTTAAAGTCGGTTAAAAAAGGGATATATTTAAGTGATCTTCTAAAAACTTATAGACCGCAACGCAATGATGTAGGTACCTACGCTTTTAAATTAATGAACCTCTACAAAGTTTGGGCTTCTAATGAATCACATTTTTTAAAATAATTGCGCCTCTTTTTATCTTTGGCCTTTTTTTCTGCGATGCGATGACAGAGATACAGTCAGGCAACGATTATTATTAAATATTGTTGAAAAAATTACAATAATACTATGAATAACTTACCGAAAGTTACATGACGCGATGCTCAAACTAAAGGCTTCGCCTGAAGAGTGACGATGAAAAAATAACAAGAACTAGTAGTTATAAAATTAATATCAACAGATTCTACAATGTAAGATATGCGCAGTTCTAGTGTAAAGTTTTCCTTGTTTTATCTTTACTGAAAGATACCTACTTGAAAACAATTACATGTCGCAAAAGAAACCTCCTACTTCATTTAATTTTTGGAGTCATTACAATTAGCCCCGTCATTCAAATGTAACGAAAAAAACTCATAAAGTTATGATTTCTTACATAATAACCGCTCTTTTAAATTTTATTGCCCGCCCCTATACAACGCCCTGCCCGCAAGAATGACGTTTGATGACGTAATACAACCGTGTCTTTTATTGTCAATGTATTTGCCCGTGCTATTGTTAGTACCTGCCATTTGCTTTTTTTTTATTTCGGAAACGGACATAGGAAAGAAGGTGGATGCTGCCAGTATTGATTTGAACCTGTTCGTGTAAAGTGCAGTTTTATTATTTTATTTTTAACTGTTGCGCTTTGCAAAGTAGAGTGTTTTTATTGTTGGTTTTATGGTTGTAATAGTGCGGTTTTACAAAGAAATGTTTTAGGGATTAAAGACTGATTGAGGACACATTTAGGGTTTTTAAGGGTTGGCATTTTTAGTTTTTTTTTTTTAATTTTCAAAATGAAGTACCCGAGAAGGAAATTATTTACAAAATGCGCATCTGAATATGATACGGGTTTGTGTAAGTATGTTTAATGTTTCTTTTTTTTTGTGGTTATTAATATGAATTACCTAGGTATTTTTTAAACTAATTAAGTAACGAAAATAAAAAAAAAACACAATCTACTAAAAACACTTCTTTTTTTTAATTTAGGTACACAAGCGCGCCACACTGGCTAGCCGTAAAACAAAAATATTCGCGCGCAAAATTCGTAAATGGAACGTACGGAATCCGATCGGGCGCTAGTTTATGGCACTGTATAAATGACGGCCATATGTCGTTTGTCGCCAGTAGGGGTGGCATTCCTTTTACTTGAAACGTTGTGCACATGTATTTCTTACGATAAAAATCCCTACTTTGTTAGACAAATCGCAGTAAATTACTGCGACTAGGTAAATTATGCATTTAGAACTGAAGCTTTAGTTACATAATCACACTATAAAGGCGAAAGTTTGTGAGTGTGCGTGTGTTTATATGTTTGTTACTTCTTCACGCTCAAACGGCTGGACCAATTTTGATAAAATTTTGCATGGAGGTAGCCGATACCCTGGATTAACATATAGGTTACTTTTTATTCCGATACTCCCACGGGATCGACATTTACGCGGGTGAAACCGCGGGGCGCAGCTAGTTGAAAAATATAGCCAAAAATTGTATTAATCATGGCGGCGGAAATCAGAAGGCCAAATCTAGTCGCAATCTCACATCAACGACAATCTTTTTCTTTCTTTTCTCCTGCCCTTAGCTATCCCAATTTATTAGTGGTCGGCGCAACATGTCTTTTTCTACCATACTTCTCTATTAGTCGTCACCCCCTTTATAACCATATCATCATTCACACATTCCATCCATCGTTTCTTTGGTTTTCCCCTACTTTTGTAGCCATCGACATTCATACTCAAAACTCTCCTCACGAAATTTTCCTCATATTTCTCCGTAACACATGCCCATACCATGACAACCGATTTCCACACAACTTTTCAGTTACCGGTACCACTTTCAAACTTCTTCGTATGTATCATTTCTTATTCTATCCATTGTATATCAAAAATTTGTTAAAAATATAGGGAATTTAGAGGTATTTTTGACAGATGGAGACTGCAGAGATCAGACTGTGAACCTTCTTTAAATTATGGGAATTACCCCTCTGGTGTTGTGGTGCATCTTGGGAGAGCTCTAGGTACTCGTATGTCTAGCTATGATATGCTAGGGAGTTTGTTGCGCCACTTCTTCCCAGATAAAACACTAGGAAGTGTTTTCAGCGCGGGCGTCTTGGGGAATTGTTTCATGATATTTTAACGTTCAAAAAGTGTGAATTCACAGCCTAGTTTAAAGAAATGACAATTATGCTGAGTTCATTGAATAATTATTATTAATGATCATAAGAAGATGTCTGAATATGCGTAGACTATAATTATTTTTCTTAAAATATCCTTGTATAAAACAGCTTGATTATATTACTAAGGCTGAGGCTACATTAGGCCGCGACGCGACCTGCGACACATGAGCGATTAAAACAAATAAATGAATGCTCACGTATAATTATGGCTACACCGTACATCAAATATTACTAGCGATCTTTGATTTCTTTATGCGATAAGAACAACATTACTGTAATCACGACATCGGCTACATCAACATATCAGCGAAAAAGCGAAAATTCGCTTTTTAGGTAAATAAATATTAGAAAATTTCTCACTTGCACGACTAGTTCAATAATGCAACTAAATATGCGTGTGGCTCCATTATGCGTATAGTAAACCGCGATGGATGATTTGATAGCATGTGTACTGTAACCACGTCATCGCCGAATATACGCCGGATTTTCGCTTATAATGTAGCCATACCACAAGAGTTTGTTTGAACACGATAATCCCTGACACTACCAGTCGGATTTGAAAAATTATTTTTGAATTTGATAGCCCAATCTTTAAGGAAGGCCATAAGCTATATTAACTATTAAATAACTATTAATCACGCTAAGGCCTGAGCAAAAAGAAAAAAAGTAAGATAGAACGCTAAGCGAAAACGGTATATATAGTAGTGTAGGCAGGCGATGCGATGCGACGGGGATGGACGGGGGAACAAGACACGCGGAACAAGTCGCAGGCAGAAGTATAAAATACCTACAACTAGCAAAAATCAACACACGCAATCGTCAAAACAACATCTGGTAGGGGCAACCCTAAGCCAGGTCTAGCCAATAATGCTCAAGGGAGTGGTTTATTTCGAATAACTGTGATTGAGTTTATTACACTATTGCTGTTGGAACTCATTCCTATGCTTAGCACTTACCAATAATACACTACTAAGAAATCAGAAATTCTCATGCAATGAAACATGTAATTTGAAGTTAGGAATATGAAGAAACTAGCTGACCCGGCGAACTTCGTACCGCCATCTATCGAAATCAGATAATCCGTTCTCAAGATACCATCAAAAAAGCCGTTCCATGCGGAGCGGAGACAAATCCAACAAAATAAAGATCATAAAAATTTTGGGATGCATGAAGAAGCCTCCTCGTGTAGCGCGGTTTGTTCCGCCAGTTACTCAACTGAACGCTCGCGCTCGGCGCATCCTGGACAGTCACACCCAACACCTTATTTGACTGCCCAATTCTTCCCTTGCGGTGGTAGGGCTAACGCCCGCTTCGTTTGCGACCACCCTCCCACCGGAGTCCGGCGTCAAGCAGCCTTCTGTGTTTCGTCGATGCGTGGGAGTTCCAGTGCCTTAGGCATCTTCTGGGCACACTCGTTCCATCATATACCTCATCCATCGCTTTCCATCAGGCGTGATCGAGGTCAAGAGCGTGCCCATCCAGCAATAAAAAAAAAATTAACAAAATCGGTCCAGCCGTTTTTGAGTTATAAACGGTGTAACTAACCCGACTTTGTTTGGATATCAAAAGAAAAAACAAAACTTATTTATTTCTCCAACATAAATTAGTCTAAACAGACTTGTGATTGGAGCCTCCCTTTAAGCAAGTAATGCCTATATTGGGAGACTCCTAGATATGGAATTAAATTGTATGTAAAGTTTAGTGAAATGAAGAACTTCTTATGAAATAAATGCATCTCCAAACAAATAGACAGGCGCTTTACTTTGTGTAAAATACTTCATCTATCAAATATGAGGAAACCAGCATGTCCTAGAACCAAAAATTCAAAGACATGTGACATCTACCAACCCGCAGTAGTCCCGCGTGGTGGATTACGGCCTACTCCCTCTCACTGAGAGGAGGCCTGTGTCCCAGCAGAGGGAACATTATAGGCTTATACAAATTGACTAAAATAAATTATACTAAATTAGCGAGTCACGGAGAACAGAGTGCTGATTTCATGCTTTTAAACCTCAATATCACAAAAATAATACAATTAATCTACCTAGCCTTTTCCCAATTAAGTTGGGGTCGGTTACAGGTCTAACCGGTTGCAGCTGAATACCAGCATTCTCAAAAAAAAAAAAAACCTCAAAGCATTTATTTCAATTAAACCATGTACGATCAGCTTCAGAGAAAGGGAACCCCTCAAGACTTTAAAGATTATCGCCCGAGCGCGCTCGAGCCCGCTGTCGCTCGTCGCTCGAGCGACGGCGGGCGCGTCACGTGGCTCTGGCCTCGAGCAGCTCCCTCCCCCGCTGCCGCGCGCCGCATCCATCTCTGCCCGAGCATCCACCGATCCCACTCAAATATTATTTGCAAGTTTTTAAATAATTATAATATGGTATTTTTTCGGCTTTTTGCCCGAACCGTATCCCAAGAATAACTTAACTTACAAAAAGACACTTTATGTGCGATTGAGGATACGAACCCGCATCACCAGGCGCCAGCCGATCACGTAGACCGCGCCTTATACCACTAGACTATTGAATCAGTTAGCTATCTTAACGAAAATTTGAATAGCTTTACTCCTTTTATCGAACAAGGTTGATAACGGTCTAATCTTCTAGATATTAAGGTTTAAATTTCAACGTCCACCACGTATTATAAATACTAACACCTTACCGTCTTGTTTTACAAAATGCAATTCGTAACTCCTCAATTAACTAAATTATAAGGTTGAAATTTGCATAGATTTCTTGTTTGGTTGAATAGAATGTGCTTGATTCCGATTGTTGCCCTACCTACCGTAATTTTAATTTAGAATTCTTCTTCGCCTTATTTACTAAACTGTGATTGAGGGTATAATTACTTATCAAATCGTTTCGTTTTCGTGTCGATCCGCTTGTGCGTAATTATCTTCGTCGAAATATTATCCGATTTATTAAGTTTTTGAACAGTTGATTATATTAACCGATAGTATTGTTCGATTAATAACTTTTTGAAGGCTGGAATTAAATAAACTGACGACTGAGGGAAACTGACCAGTGATACGCGGACTCTAAAATTGTTGTTCTCTGGGAACAGGAACAAAGCATAAAGAACGAGATATGGGCATAACGGTAAGATTTACGTTATACACATATATGTATTTATTGTTGCAATCATGTTGCATTATTACTGACAAGTTGGATTTTTTTATGTATTCCTAATATTATTATTTTCGTTCCAGAGAAAAACAGTTCGTAGATGGATACAAAGGTATCATGCGACTGGTGATGTGAAATGTGATCGCCAAGGCCCTCGCTCAATAATTGTTTACACTAATGAATCGGGGCGACACCGTAATATTGTGGAAGTTCACTCAGTGACACCCTTCAAAACTACGCGTTCAAGTGTGACTTCAAGAAGTGATAGACAGTGACGGCCATCCTCTCCGTTATTAATAGGCAATTTACTCGGCAGATTTATTGTGTAACTGATCTGATAAAATTACATTGGAACGTATGAGCAAGTGTTAATGATTCCCAATATTTGTGGGATCATTAATTCGTAGTTAATCAAAAATAAACAACCTTTATTATTATCAATCCTACTAAAATACTTTTGTTTACAAGTAGTCTTGTAGGTAATGTGTGATGCACCATCTGACCTCACATATTTTTATAATTTCTAATGTTGTGTTAAATAAGGGTTATCAGAAAATGTGATAAAAGAGAAAGATGTATATTGCTATACTTTTATAGTTTAGCATGTTGGTTCTTCCTCTGTAATTCACAGGCACAAATGACAACATTTAATTTTTTAATCTTTTTTTCCGATAAGATCATACAAAGTATAAAAAAATAATGTTTTCACAACTTTAAATGAATAAATATTACCTATTGTAGTTGTTTCTAGAAAAATCTATAAATGAACCGTTATCTAATGTTAAACGTTCTAAACCTCACCCAGGGTATCTATTTTGTGTTTAGTTAATATTCTAAGTAAATAACCCCAATTTAACACACATAGAAAACTGTATATTCAACCGTGAAGTGGATTCCATGAAGTCCTAGAAATGTAATTAGAGAAATAAATGAATATTGTTTATGCAACATGCCTAGATTTTCTTACAAACCTCATACCTACTTCAACATTTGATTTCTTAAATAATAATTAACAAAAATCACATAATAACCTATAAAAGAAACAAAAAAAAACAAAAAAAGAACTTCTCGTCCGAGGATTTGAACTCGAGACCATCGAATTGTTAAGCCGCTGTCTTAACCACTAGACCAACACGCCATATGCAATACGTTACAAAAAACTTAAATGGGTTTAATGTCATTCCCAAAAGGGGTTCCCTTACTTTGAAGCGGACTGTACAGGCACTTTTGAATTGTCAAAATTAAATAGTCGGTCAGTTAGTCAGAAAGTTGAAGCTAGTCGCCCATTCCAAAGCGTAGATCTCTATGGAGAAGAACGGGCAAGAAACTCCATGGACACTCTTTTAAATCAAGACATTACAAAATCCGGGGTACATTATTCTTATTGCTTCTATATGTGAGAACAATGTAAAAAAACACACAAATGAAGAAACAATACAAGAAATAAGATTAAAAATAAGCCTTGGCAGTTAAGAGATGACCAGCACCCTAATTGCGTAACACACTATCAATCGGAATCAGAATCATTTCGAAGCCAATTGCTAATCCATTGCTTCATAAGTTCGAAAAATTTGTTTGCTCAACACGTAAATAACGCAATGAATGTTGTTGAACTGTCAAAATGCAACCGATTCCGATTGATAAAGTGTTACGCAATTGCCCCGCAGTCTCAACCGACGGCGTCCGTTCACGAACATGACGCGTGGATCAGCACCATCCAGCTCAACCAGTTTGTAGGGAACCGAATGATCCAACAAACGCGCCACCATCAGTGAGACATTTAAGTGAGCATGACATTTTACATGGAGCGACTGCCCCTCTACCAAAGTAACCGACATAGCCCGAAGAATCGCCAAACTTGGGCAGGGCACATTGCTCGCAGAACAGATGGCCGATGGGGCCGAAAGGTTCTGGAGTGGCGACCGCGTACCGGAAGGCGTAGCGTTGGAAGGCCTCCCACAAGGTGGACCGACGACCTTGTGAAGGCCGCAGGAACTCGTTGGATGCGAGAAGCACAAAACCGGTCGAAGTGGAGGTGCTTGGGGGAGGCCTATGTCCAGCAGTGGACGTCTTTCGGCTGAAATGATGATGATGATGACGGCCTATCTGAACTCTACAACTCAGTTACTGGGTAACACGATACTCTTTGGTAAACTGTAAATAAAGAATAACACAATCGTCAAAATAATTCTACTTACGTACGAGTACACCCCAAAATATTACAGGCAGACAGATACAAAATAATCCTAGACAAAATACCTCCAAACAGTTTGTATCCATTTCCGCGTCACAGGCATCATTTGTAAGCATTAGCACTACGCTTCACTTGAATAATTCATCACGATGTTGTTTTCCCGCCAAAACTCTATGGTATGTTTTTTTTTTTCTGAAACAAAGGCGTGGAGTGCCTTCAGCCTCCGTGCTGTTATAAATATGCATGCGATATCGTTAGCAGGAATGATAATTTTTTGAATGTATAATGGCGTCGTTAATTTTGGCGTGGCGTAGGTCAGGGATGTTATATTTACTTCATGATGACTGTGTGGGTAGGTAGGAGTCTTCATTTCTTTTCTTTTTCAGTATTCGTAATAAATATGAGCATCAATTATGTTTTTTTTCCCTTTTTTATAGGGTTCCGTACCCAAAGGGTAAAAACGGGACCCTATTACTAAGACTTCGCTGTCTGTCCGTCCGTCCGTCTGTCTGTCACCAGACTGTATCTCAAGAACCGCGATAGCTAGACAGTTGAAATTTTCACAAATTATGTATTTCTGTTGCCGCTATAACAACAAATACTAAAAACAAAATAAAATATATATTTAAGGGGGGCTCCCATACAAAAAGTGCCATTTTTTGCCTATTTTTGCTCGATGTTAATAACGGCAACAGGTAGACGCTTGAAATATTTACAGAATAGATACTTAGTTGTATATTAACTTTAAAAATAAATAATTAAATTAAAATAAAATAAATTAAGGGGGGCTCCCATACAAAAAACGTGATTTTTTAAATATTGTACGGTGGTGAAGGACCAAGGTAACCGACATAGCCCGAAGCATTGCCAAACTTAAGTGGCAGGGCACATTGCTCGCAGAACAGATGGCCGATGGGGCCGAAAGGTTCCGGGGTGGCGACTGCGTACCGGAAGACGTAGCGTTGGAAGGCCTCCCACAAGGTGGACCGACGACCTTGTGAAGGCCGCAGGAACTCGTTGGATGCGAGAGGCACAAAACCGGTCGAAGTGGAGGTACTTGGGGGAGGCCTATGTCCAGCAGTGGACGTCTTTCGGCTGAAATGATGATGATGATGATGTACGGTGGTACGGAACCCTTCGTGTGCGAGTCCGACTCGCACTTGGCCGGTTTTTATTTATTCACAAAGACACAATATTAAAATTTAAATTTTATATTTTTGAAATGTGCTAATTAAGCCCTTTCATTTGATACCCAACAAAATTTTTTTTTTTTATTAGATCATGTCTATTTAGAGCGCCATATACAATTTAATGTGACTTCACATAGCGTATAACCAGCGGACAATCAAGGCGCTTCCAATGATACCTCATTTGTCCAATTATGACAAGGAGTTTAGAAGTTATGAGGGAAAAGATGAACATACATACATACCGGTCAAAATCATAACCCTCCTTTTTGCTTCGCCGTAGTCGGGTAAAAATAAGCCTTGGCAGTTAAGAGATGACCAGTCTCAACCGACGGCGCCCGTTCACGAACATGACATTGATCTTATAAGTTCAATGTAGTAGGGGATGAACCACAGATATAGATACACCTAGATAACGCAACATCAACTACTTCGCGTGCCAAAAATCGCACCAGCTTACGTTCAAAAATCGTAAGCCGCCACTTTCGCGCTCAGTCCTGCGTACTGCTGGCTGGGTGAGCGTAAGCGAGAGAGCGCGAGCTTGTGACGTCATAGTAGGTAGTCAAAAAGTGGCACGCTTAGTTTTCATACAGTTCGTGATACTTGCGTTATCTAGGTCTATCTATATCTGTGGGATGAACCCAAAAAAATTGTTCAAAAAAAACTTCTCTTTTTCCAGCCTGTCGCAAAGACAGCTCCCGTCCCTTGGACGCAGCTGCCATCATGAAAGAAAAGAGCAAGAACGCTGCCCGTTCCCGAAGAGAGAAAGAGAACGCAGAGTTTCTGGAGCTAGCCAAACTTCTCCCTCTGCCGTCGGCGATCACGTCACAGTTGGATAAGGCGTCCGTCATCAGACTGACGACGAGTTATCTGAAGATGCGGCAGGTTTTTCCTGATGGTGAGTTTTATCCTACTTAGTATTATAAATGAGACAGTTTGGATGGAAAAGAAAGACATGTTGCGCTTGCGCCGACTATAAATAAATTGGGATAAGGGCAGAAATTATGAATGATGAGTTTGGATGCTTGTTAGTTTAGGTGTTTGTGAGTTTGTCGAGTAAGTTCGGATGTTCGGGACTTTGAGCGTTTGTGACTTCGTGCGTTTGTAAGTTTGACTGTTTGGACAGTTTGGATGATTGTGTGTTTAGATGTTGGTGAGTTTGAGCGTTTGTGAGTTTTGTTTGTTTATAGAGGTATAAGGAACGGGGAGGAGTACACTCATCCCCCATAGAAAATGGAGGCTCCTCAGACCAGACGGGTGAGTCTGGCGGGTAACTGCCCGATGATTTATGTCGGGCCGTTGTATATATGCTAGTTGCGCGGTAAACTCTGCTTGCGAGACGCAGGATTTTGTGTGACGTCAGTTTGACGCGTTGTTCGCGTGTGGCGTTTGTAGATACCGCTACAGGTTGTTTGTTTTGTGAGTCTGGGTGTTTGTGAGTTTGGAGGAGTGTTAGTGTCAAAAGAAACTGTTAGGTACTTAAGGGAATTCATAGCAGCTGACCAGAAGGCCAATTCTCGTAATTTAAAAAATTCAAAATCTAGTCGCAGTCTCATCTCGGCGAAAAATGTCGAAAATGCAGGGAAATTCGAGGTATTTTTGACAGATTGAGACTGAGATCAGGAGGCCAATTCCCGTAATCAAAAACATTCAAAATCTATTCTCAATCTCATCTCAGCGACAATCAATGTCAAAAACTTGCCAAAAATGTAGGGAAATTAGACATATTTTTGACAGATTGAGACTGAGATCAGACTGTGAACGTTCGAGAACGAGAATTGCCCCTCTGTTATCAGGAATTGTGCCCAGTCGACAAGCCCCTTTTACATGGAACTTTTTATACAACTGTTAATATGTGAGTATTTGTAACACCTCTGCCCTTCCAAAGAATTCAGGCCTAACGTTACATTGCCTCCTTCCCCCAGGTCTTGGCGACGCATGGGGCGCCGCGCCACCTCCCCCACAGCCACGAGAGCTTTCGATACGAGAGCTAGGCTCCCACCTGCTACAGACCCTGGACGGCTTCATCTTCGTGGTGGCTCCTGATGGCAAGATCATGTATATTAGTGAAACGGCGTCTGTGCATCTTGGATTAAGTCAAGTAAGAACTGTATTACAAAGTAAATGAAATATATTACTTAGTAGGTACGTACGGCTTCACATGAAGCTAATATCATCTGCCTAGCCTTTTCCCAACTATGTTGCGGTCGGCTTCCAGTCTAACCGGATGCAGCTGAATACCAGTATTTTACATGGAGCGACTGCCTATCTGACCTCCACGACCCAGTTACTGGGTAATACGAAACCCCTTAGTAAGACTTTCCACCAAGGATCCACAAATGACAGCCGGGACCAACGGCTACTTTTTATCCCGATATTCCCACGGCATCGAGTCTTATGCGGGTGAAACCGCGGGGCGCAGCTAGTAAGACAATAATTCTTGGTTTATGTCGTTAAAGCCACAGAGAGAAACTTTCCTTACACATCTGCTTATTCCTCTAAGGAATTCTGGCGTGATGGTTGCATCTTTGTCCTGTTTTACTAACCATCGACTATCCCACAGGTAGAACTAACAGGCAACTCGATATACGAGTACATCCACCAGTCAGACCACGAGGAGATGACGGCAGTGCTCAGTCTGCAGCATCCCCACTCGTACCTCCCGCACCAGTATCCTAGCCTCGGGTGAGTACAGTATCCTAGTCTTCACTTCCCGTGACCCAAGGGCTGGCTTTTACCTCGGCCAAAGGCTAAGCATTGCCATACAACGTGGTAATGCCGCCAGTCTCTTGGGTACATTACCAATCGACAGCGATGCGGATGAATTTTTCGACGCTATCTTTTAATTTTTCCTAGTCTTAGTTATTTCTGATCATTTTAGGAAAATTGACGTAAAAAAATGCATACCATTTTCTTGCTCTCAATTGTGATAAATAATAATAGATTCTTCGGAAATATATGTAAGTTATCGATCGTTCTTAAATGTTGTTTAAAAATAAAAACTTTTTTACAAAAAAAAAACAACCGACTTCAAAAAAAACACTACAAAGTGAAAAATAACTTTAATTTCGGAAGTCGGTGTCGTTGCTTCAGCATTTTCGTTTTTTGACACCGACTTCCGAAATTAAAGTTATTTTTAACCGACTTTATTAACCGACTTTAAAAAAGGAGGTTCTGTATTCGACCCGTATGTATGTATGTATGTATGTATGTATGTTTGTATGTCCGCGATTATCTCAAAAACCACTGAACCGATTTTGATAATTCTTTCATTAGTGTGATCTACATACTTTCAGGAAGGTTTTAGTATATAATACATTAGGTAATTATGCTTATGTACGAAGTTATATGCATAAATGTACTGCATCTCCGGCATTTCTATGCGAATTTTGATAATTCTTCGAGTCGTGTCTTCAATTCTTCAATGCACTAATGTTAATTGAATTTGTGTGGGGTAAGTACAACTAAAAAGTGAAAAATAAAAACTTTTTTACAAAAAAAACAACCGACTTCAAAAAAAAACACTACAAAGTGAAAAATAACTTTAATTTCGGAAGTCGGTGTCAAATAACGAAAATGCTGAACCAACGACACCGACTCCCGAAATTAAAGTTATTTTTCACTTTGTAGTGTTTTTTTTTGAAGGCGGTTTTCACTTTGTAGTGTTTTTTTTTGAAGTCGGTTGTTTTTTTTTGTAAAAAAGTTTTTATTTTTCACTTTTTAGTTGTACCTACCCCACACAAATTCAATTAACACTAGTGCATTGAAGACACGACTCGAAGAATCATCAAAATTCACATAAAAATGCCGGAGATGCAGTACATTTATGCATATAACTTCGTACATAAGAATAATTACCTAATGTATTATATACTAAAACCTTCCTGAAAGTATGTAGATCACACTCATGAAAGAATTATCAAAATCGGTTCAGTAGTTTTTGAGATAATCGCGGACATACAAACATACATACATACATACATACGGGTCGAATACAGAACCTCCTTTTTAAAGTCGGTTAATAAAGCATAAAGGCGGTAGTTGTCATGTCATATTATTATAGTCAGTAAACATTGACTCCCCCTTACTAATAAACGTTGTAACATAAAGTCTGTAAGTTACATAACGCTTTGTCTTCTTTCGAAAGTCAAATTACTGACGACTGAAAGAGAGAAATCAATGCTTAACTATTCATCTGATATAATACCTACGTTTATTAGTAAGGGGGTGAGTATAAATATACATGTACCTAAGTTATGTAACAGTAACGTTATTTTTGTTAATATCGTTATTTCCCTAACATTTTAACTTAGCTCTTTGTCCCCACTTTTTAAACACCTGAGGGGCAATTTTCGTAATTTTAATCTGTCAAGCTCCGCTAATGAGACACAATTGATTTTCTATTGTTTCGTCGCCAATGGGCGACGCGCGCCGCTTGACCGGTTAAGAACGTTCACAGTCTGCTCTCAGTCTCAATCTGTCAAAAATACCTCTAATTTCCCTCCATTTTTGACAAGATTTTGACATTTACTGTCGCTGAGATGATATTGCGACTAGATTTTGATCGTTTTTAATTACGGGAATTGGCCTTCTAATTATTCCCGATTAGGTGTCATCTATACCCCAGTTTCCCAAATTAAATAGTACTTAATAATTATTCTTTGTCAGGTATCCAGTAGGAGGTACGTGGGGCCCAACGGTGGACATCGAGTGTGAACGAGCCTTCTTCATAAGAATGAAATGTGTCCTCGCCAAGAGGAACGCTGGTCTCACTACATCAGGGTATAAGGTAAGTGTTTTAGCTGATTAATCATTCTCCTGCCCTATCCCAATTTATTACTGGTCGACGCAAATGTCTATTTCTTCCATCCTTCTTTTTTAGTCGTCATCTCGGCAGTCACCCCCTTTCTAGCTGTGTGCTTAACATGATGAAGGCTTAACATGCTTGTAGCGGTATCTACAATGCCACATGCGAACAACGCGTTATACTGACGTCACGCAAATCCTGCATCTCGCAAGCAGAGTTTACCGCGCAACTAGCATAGATACAACGGCCCGAAATGAATCAACGGGCAGTTGCCCGCCAGACACAACACCCGTCTGGTCGGAGGATCCTCCTTTTTCTATAGAGTATGAGTGAACTTTACACCCTGTTCCTCATACCTCTGTATGCTATGTGTCTGGCGGGCAACTGCCCAATGATTCATGACGGGCCGTTGTATTGTTGTTGCGCGGTAAATTCTGCTTACGAGATGCAGGATTTTGCGTGACATCGGTATGACGCGTTGTTCGCATGTGGCGTTGTAGATACCGCTACAGTATTATCAGTACTTCCCATTTTCAAATGTGCCTATCCGGATTTACACTAAAGGAAATCCCCGATTACCCATGCCCATAGTCCTCTAAAACCCCTTCGATTAATACCAATACTAATAAAACATCTTCACCCCTCAGGACCTCATGTCCCCGCTAATTCCCCCATTCCGTATGTTTATACAATGGAGTTTGTTGAACAATGCCCCCTTCGCTTTGAATAATGCAACGCGTGCCAGTATTGTTTTAAGCATTTGTTGTAAATTGAGCGAATAAACCTATTGGGGCTATAGTTTAAAGGGATTTTTGACACTAGTTGAAATTGCGGGGCAATTGCGTAACAGACTATGAATCACAATCTGAATCATTTTGAAGGGTGTTGC
Organism: Amphipoea oculea; assembly: GCA_945859645.1. Classification (NCBI taxonomy): domain Eukaryota; kingdom Metazoa; phylum Arthropoda; class Insecta; order Lepidoptera; family Noctuidae; genus Amphipoea; species Amphipoea oculea. The sequence continues at coordinate 7,801,948 of OX243891.1, read as the reverse complement.
TAATCCATTGCTTCATAAGTTCGAAATTTGTCAGCTCAACAACGTAAATAACGCAATGAATGTTGTTGAACTGTCAAAATTATAGCCATTCCTACCGATAGTGTTACGCAAGTAGGTACAGTTCGACACAACTTAGATGTAGCATCGGCAAAATTCGTAAAACGTTCGTAATTCGTATTCGTAAATCTTAAGATTGGTGATTTTGAAGGCGCACTTAGTTCGGATGTGATCGGTTATACGAATTTTGCCGATGCTACATCTAAGTTGTGACGAACTGTACACCGCTGGAGAAGGAAGGGCATCTTTCTATGAAATCTGGTTATGTGAAGTTGTCTCATCCTCCGTTTGCGTGACCACGTACCATGAAATGGCCCTCATAGGATTAATGGTGGCCCAGTCGTAACGGCTGCGACTTTCGAGTTGTAGATCGTAGGTTCGAAGCCCAGACAGGCGCTTTACTTTATGCAAATTATTTCATCACCACTGCTCTCAAAACGGTGAAGATAAACATCGTGAGGTATGAACCTGTACCGGGCCCGCGTGGTGGATTACGTCCTACACCCTGTCACTGAGAGGAGGCCTGTGTCCCAGCAGTGGGAACATTATAGGCAATGGCGTAACTATACCGTTTGGGGCCCGTGGCAAATTCAAGGGATGGGTCTCTCTCTCAATGTAAAGAAGCTCAACCAACGTTAGTTCTTTTTATTTATTAGCACTTCTCCCGCGACTTCGTCCGCGTACATTTCATGTTTTCCCCTACAAAAACTTTAACACCTGACTGCTTCTGTCCTTATGTTAAGATTCCCCTGTGCTCATGGCCCTCTCGGGCCGGGGGCCCCCTCTAGCTGGGGGTCCGTAGCATTTTGCCCCAATGCCACCCTATAGTTACGCCACTGATTATAGGCTGATTATACTGGACCTCATCTACTTATCATCACTTTCCTGCTACTCCCATGTTACTTGGAGACGGCCCAACACGTTTTCTTCTTCCATTATCTCCTGGCAACCGTCACGGTATCATTCAAACTCAAAGCTTTTATTTCAATTAGTCGTTGAATAAATTACAGTTCCTGTCTCATTTGAGACTGTTCCTTGAGTTATATTCTTTTTTTTATTTAAATACTGGTCCTTTGGTCCGCACTATTTTGGTCTGGTGCTAGTTTTTTTGTTGTTGTTAGAAATCTATCGGTGTTAAATGTTTTTGATAGCCTTATTTGGGACTTCATGTCTAGACTTTTGAATTAGTAAATTGTAATTTATTGGTGCTTCTTCAGACTTCTTGTGTATTGAAGCATCTTCATTAGTTGTTAGGATTTTTATTCATGTCTGTGTGTGTGTCTTTAGTTTGTTGATTCTTAGAACTTTGTACTAGGCACTTTTGAATTGTCAAAATTAAATAGTCGGTCAGTTAGTCAGAAAGTTGAAGCTAGATTTCCATTCCAAAACGTAGATCTCTATGGAGAAGAACGGGCAAGAAACTCCATGGACACTCTTTTAAATCAAGATATTACAAAATCCTGGGTACATTATTCTTGTTGCTTCTATATGTGAGAACAATGTAAAAAAAAACACAAATGAAGAAATAATTTAAAAAATAAGATTAAAAATAAGCCTTGGCAGTTAAGAGATGACCAGTCTCAACTGACGGCGCCCGTTCACGAACATGACGCGTTCGTCCTTACAACATGAAAAAAAAACCGAGTGTGCTTATGACCACACGACTGAAGTGAAACTTCAAACGTATTTGGCTATGAGAGGAAGAGAGAAAGAAAATGTGTGCGCGCACTGCTTTCTCTTGCTCATATCCCCCGCTCAACTCCCGTTCGCCTCGCCCGATCACACTTTTCGTAACGCTTACGTCACACGTTCGCCAGCTTACTCCCCAAGTCAAGCATGCGTAAAGAAGTTTCACTTCAAAAACGTAACTAAAAGTGAAACCTTGTCCCTATCTCACCGATGACATTAACTTCAGGTTATACATTGTTCGGGGTACCTCCGAGCGCGGCGCTTCGGTGAAGGTTCGGCTCCTCTCGGCCTCATCGCGGTCGGGCACTCGCTGCCGCCGTCAGCCGTCACAGAGCTGAAGCTACACTCCAATATGTTCATGTTCAGAGCTTCCCTGGATATGAGGCTGATATTCTTGGATGCCAGGTATGTTGGAACTTATTTTACTTACATTTTACAGCTAATAACCAGCTTTTGGATTAATGGATAGATGGAGAAGCAGCGAAAGCACTCACCTACCTACTTTCGCAGCTGACAAGTTATATTGTAACTCTTTGACCGGCATTACCAATCTGTTAAGATTCTATCAGGGTCAGTAGTGCTATTGTGTATACTAATCTTACCATGAAAACTTAGTTGAAGTGAGCTATAAGTGAGCTATCATTAGTGTCAAACCAAATTAGTGTGAATAGACCGGCATTGTTCTTGCTTACTTTCTGTACGAATTTATAGCCCACGCGGCCCGAACCACTAATCTGCGGGGCAATTGCGTAACACTTTATCATCGGAATCGGTTTCATTTTGACAGTTCAACAACATTCATTGCGTTATTTACGTGTTGAGCAGACAAATTTTTCGAACTTATGAAGCAATGGATTAGCAATTGGCTTCGAAATGATTCTGATTCCGATTGGTAGTGTGTTACGCAATTAGGGTGCTGGTCTGTGACCATTTTCACTGACAAGGAAAACAAAACCACGTTTCTTCTTCGTGAATATAATTATTTAGCTGCTCTGCACCCCACGGTTTCCGCGGTATCCCGTGGGAATATCGGAATAAAAAGTATCCATGTCGTAATCTTATTTATGGTCTACCCATGTGCCAAATTTCATCCTAATCAGTTTAGCCGTTTTAGCGTGAAAGCGTAAAAAATCAAATCTTTTCTCTTTATAGTAGGTATTAAGTTTGGATTTAATAACTATCAAAGTAATAACTTGACAAGCTCAAAAGGATAACTCCGAAATGTCAAACATTCCAACAGCAATTCAAAATGGCGGACGATATTTTAAAATTAGAACTTTATGAAAGTTAACCGGACAGTTTCTTCACAGATATACATACAAATATGGATTACCAGTGGAGAAAACTCGTGTTATTTTATTTATTAAGGTTATGTCTAGCGCAAGTCGTTGAAAGTTTGATATTGTTAGATAGATTACTATCAAAGTTAAATCAGCAATCACCGTATCTAAGTCCTGTTAAACTGGACATAATTATGCTTCCCGGGTACCGGTTACTTCAGTGCTGTCTTATGAACTAAAACAAGTTAAAATCCCACTCATCAGACCCACATCAAATCTAGTGCTGTAAAACCGCTACACAAACACTATCGACAAATAAAAATCGCAAAAAAACAACACAATTCAAGCTACAATAAACAATTTGATGCGAGTTAATAAAATCAGCGCGGAGTCGTGTCGGTGTGACGCCAAACGATTTCACAGCCGTCGCGTCGTGGGTAGTATCGATATGTTCTGTCGATATTAGCACAACACTACTTAATTTTCTCGATAAGATCATTCTTTACAAGAATTGCCAGCTTGGCAAATTGGCAAAAAAAAAATCAGCTCTTCCCTACATTTTGACGAGTTATGTGTACATAAATGCAAGGAACAGCTGATTTTTTTTTCGCGATTTTAGGTTTAGGCCCATAGTAAAAGTTGTTCATAATGATGAGTACAATGACCTCTTAAAAGGATGCCCATGAATTCAATTTCACCCTGTATAATCGGATTTGCAAAATTCTATTTTTGAACTGTCAAAATGAAAGTCATTGCTACAGTTAGTTTGTTACGCAATTACCCCGCTGTCGTTTGCGAGTACTACTATACTTAGTTTTTTTTTTAAACTTGTCACTTTGTGTCATTATATGAAATGGCGGTAATTTCTGCTTACCGCCAAGGAAAAAAGGCATGAGTTTATATATGTATTATTTTGTCTTTTGTCGCTACGATCTCTCTCTACCAAACAATTTCTAGTATTTCTACTCTAGTTTTTACTCTAGCATTTTCTCAGGTCTTAATAAGTACTACAATTTCATCCTTCCTCAAGTTCTGAGTTGAGCTGCACGATTTTTGACAAATGTGTGCACTGACTGGCCAGGTCCGCTCAATCTATGTGGTTCTTTCCTCAAAAGACCATTTCGGACACCAATCTACATGGTCTTCACATGACAAACATGACCAACATTTTGTCTGAACTTTAAAAGAGACTGTGACCTCTGGGTTTATTTCGGCTTTTCTTCTCAGAGTAGTCAGATAGGAAACGCCGACTTCTTCAGCTTAAAAAAATATGATTGATTACAAACCTACTTACAGAAAATAAATCATTTATCCCAAGTAAATCCATCAGATCCTTACTCCTTAGCCACAGAGTCCTGCTCGCAATTCTACGAACCGCTAACGCGCATTGTTGAGAAAGGTTTACGCGATCCTGATTGGCGTGAACTAATAAATGGTGAACTTGCGGCCACTGCGCCTGTCCACTGAGTACGACACGGGAAAATTGGACTGGAGTGATTTATTTAACTTAGTCCTGTGTCGATGTGCGGGATTGTCCGAAAGGGTTACCGCTACCCCGGAACATAAAGGGCTAAGGAAGGAACACGGGTGGGTTTTAGTCAGTAAGAGTCTGACACTCCCTTCCGCTCCACCCAGAGCGGGAGGGGTCATTTGATGGTTTCCCATCCATAAAAATAAAAATGAAAAATAAGAAAAAGGCCTGTGTCAATGGTGAAAATAGAAATGTTGCTAGAGAATTCAAATTCGATATAATACATATTTTATTTCAAATGTCGTCAGAAAATATTTTGAGTATGAATGTGGATGGCTATACGAGTTGGGGAAGACCAAAGAAACAATGGATAGACTGTGCAGTCTGACGCAACTGTCTAATAAAAAAAGAAACTATGAAACGTGTACTAAACATAATGGCGGCTATCGCTGTCTCGCTTTAACATGTGCAGTCTGTGCATAGTTTGTGTCATGTTTGCTATTCAGTTTTAGTACAAGTTTCATACAAGCGAGGTTTTTCATCTTTTTCTATGGGACTCCCGTCTCTTCTTACATATAATGAACATTACTCACTCTATGAGACTGTGTGAAAGATGATATTGCTAAAAAGGGTGTGACTACCGAGATGACGACTATAATACGAGTATGGATGATGAATGATGAACATAAAACATCAGAATTTAGGTGCAAGTTCCGATTTCATTTGACGGTTCCACTACAGAATAGTAGTTCCACTCTGGAAGTCAGCTCTACAGTCCCATCATCGTTAATTTTTAGCATATTGATCTTTATTCTCGTTGACATAAGGTTGCTGTCAGAGGTAAAAATAATTGTGCAAGAATTGTATGTGTCCGATTAGTTAACAACATCAACTCAGCCTTTCGCAGTCCACTGCTGTAAACTGCTGGACTTAGGCCTCTCCCAGGTTGCACAACAACACCCTGTCCTCCGCCTTCCGCATCCATTCCATCCCAGCCACCCTCCACCTTGGGCTTGGATAATTTTAATCTTGTGAGTTGTGATTTGGTGACCAAAATAATAAAAACCAACTAACTAGGTATATGAAGTGACATGATATTTTAGGCACATAGAAAGTTTATCAAAACATTGCTAACAGAATCCTACCGCAGTTGAAACAAAGGTCGATATATTTTCTTAAATCAGTATTTACAAAATAAAACGAAACATATAACGTCTGGGTTTGCGTCTGGCTAATTGCAATAGGCTCGCCCTCTGTTACATGGGGGACTTGAGAAATGATTTATTTTCTGTAAGTAGGTTTGTACGAACACTTTTACACGTTAATCATATTTTTTTTAAGCTAGACGAGGTCGGCGTTTCCTATCTGACTAGTCTGAGAAGAAAGGCCGAAACAAACTCAGAGGTCACAGTCTCTTTTAAAGTCCAGACAAAATCTTGGTCAGATCACTTAAAACATAACTAACGAAATGTGGGTGTACTATAGGTCAATACATCGGGAATACAGGCGTTATGTCAAGTTATGTTTACAAAATAAAAACTACATGTCGACACTTATGGAAAACGCATAGGCCCTTGGCCTTGTTCGTTAGCCATTCAGTGTTATGAGCCGTTTGGTCACAGTGACGGTCGTTACGATTCACGCTGAATGAAATGCTACGATAGTGACAGAACTCAAAATGTGTCGAAACCATTACTGAACATCGTTTATAAAGAATTTAGTGTTTAAACATTTGAGTGTGAGTCGATACAATTGGAAAACGTGGCGATTAATATCATTAATTTAGCGGTGTATGCTGTTTCTTTTAACTTTACCAATACCTACTACAGTAGCAAGTAATTATTTGCAACTAAAAACTTCAAATTTCTTCTGTACTGTTTTCTCTTGCCGGAATATTAATAACAAACAAAAGCCAATCACTTGTAAATTAACTCTTGCGGGGTAATTACGTGACACAGTATCAGTAGCAATGGCTTTCATTTTGACAGTTCAACAACATTAATTGCGTTATTTACGTTGTTGAGCAGACAATAGGTATTATTTGCAAAAATGCTTTCATTATTGTTCGTCAGTCAACGAAACCAAATACATTTATCACAGAACCGATTATTTCGCAAATGGGTGCTGTAATGTATGACTATATGTATTTTTATCTATGTATAAAATATATAAAATTCAAAGTCCTGACTGACTGCCTAAACCACTGGTCCTAGAAACATGAAATTTAGAGGGTGTGTTCTTTGTGAAGTATAGGTAACCACTAAGAAAGAGTTTTTCGAAATTCCACCCCTAAGAGGGTGAAATTTCACGCGGACGAAGTCGCGGGCAGAAGCTAGTATTGTTATATAACTCGAAAAAAGATCCAAAAATTCCAAATATTCGAAGACATGTGACATCCACCTACCCGCACTGGGTCCTCGTGATGGATTATGGCCCACTCCCTCTCACAGAGCTTAGATGAGGCCAGTGACCCAGCAGAGTGGGAACATTATAGGTTGATTATTATGCAAGTCTTTTCACTCCAATTAGTCAGTCAAAACCAAATATCTAATAGCTAAAAACTTTTGTGTCGTTTCCAACATGTCGGCACCACTGGAAAACGCCCCGAGTCCTGCATTGTGTTGACCAATACAGAGTTATGCCCTGTTTCTGAGAAGCGCGTGAGTCGCCGGCTGTATGGCTGTGCGACTATAGCGCTGCAGCGCTGCTGCGGTTATTTTCAACTATTAATTATGGCTCGCTTATTTCCATGCCCATCTGCGAATAACTACGAGAAAAACGTTAGTGTTGGTAGAGTTGGTTTATCGATATCGACAGTTTAGGTTTTATCGTAATTTGGTCACACCAATCTAAAGATTGGTGTACCAATCTTTACCCAATATATATATAAGTGCCAAACCTATATATATATACCACTACCAAATCTACGATACCTATCTGTCGACTGTTTGTTTTCTATAAAATTAAATTTTATTCGAGAACATCCACCGGTTTCTTACTAAACTTCAACAATATCCAACGATCCTGCATACTTATCTCTTTTGTTAACTGTACATCTCTGCTTACCCCTTTGGTGAATAACAAACGTTATGTTTTATTTAACACAAGAAAATCAACACACCCACCTTCCAGGTACTAGGATAACATAGCTACAAGGATATTAAATGTCAAAACATCGCCACCTGGGCCACAGATGTTGCAACGTGACACCATTGCATAGATAACGTATTTGGACAGATAGCTAAGCTTAGCTAAATCTATGGACTTATGAGTTTATCTATGAGCTTCCCTTTTTGGTTATGTTTCATTGTCTATGATGAATTGATGAGTCAGTCTCTTAGCTACCACGGTTTATTTGAATTTCTGTTTTTTTTTTATTATTACCGGCGCTTTTAACGTGCACGTCTTTCTACATCGTTCTCACGTGTTTAATTTCAACATGAATGATGTAACCAATATTTCGAGCCTTTTCAGGAAGAACATCGTAAGCGCCAAAAATCCCAAAAAACTGTTTTTATATAAACCGCTAGATCAACTGATTATATATATATATATTAAGCGCCAGATCTTAACATTTGAATTAATAGGGAGGTGCCCTTGAAACTAAGTAAAAATTTCATATTGATGCTATAAATATTTTGAGAAATATTTAAAAAAAAAACCTTCTCCTGTAAAAATGCAAAATGGCGGTTACGATCTTCTTCCTGAAAAGGCTCGATTTTGTAACAATAATTGTATCTATACTTTAAAAGAGTGTCCATGGAGTTTCTTGCCCGTTCTTCTCCATAGGTACCTACTATATCTACTTTGGAATGGACAACTAGCTTCAACATTCTGAATGATCGACTCCTTTGACAATTAAAAAGTGCCTGTAATTGGTTTATCCATACTAAAGGGTGAAATTGAATTCATGGGCATCCTTTTATGAGGTCATTGTAATCATCATTATGAACAACTTTTACTATGGGACCAAACCTGAAATCGCGAAAAAAAATTAGCTCTTCCCTACATTTTGACGAGTTATGTGAACATAGATGCAAGGAACAGCAATTTTTATTTCGCGATTTTCGGTTTAGTCCCATAGTAAAAACTGTTCATAATGATGATTACAATGACCTCTTAAAAGGATGCCCATGAATTCAATTTCACCCTGTATACTAATATTCATCCAAAGGTTGTCTTTAAATGATCGCTGTTAGCGATGAGACCGCCCATTGTGTCACCCATTGTAAAGTTTCTATATTTATGTCTGTAATTTATATGGTGTACATAATAAAGAGTATTCTATTCTCTATTCTATTCTATAAATGCGAAAGTGTGTCTGTCTGTCTGTTACCTCTTCACACCTAAACCGCAGAACTAATTTAGATTAAATTTGGTATAGAGGTATAGTTTGAGTCCCGGGAAAGGACATAGGATAGTTTTTATCCCGATATTCCCACGGGATCGAAACTTATGCGGGTGAAACCGCGGGGCGCAGCTAGTTTGAAATAAATGCTTTGAGTTTGAGTTTGTAGACGGTGGGCCATACTGAGAATGACTATTTACAATTTTCGAAGTTTCAAAGATATTGCACCGTTAGTCTCGTGGTTGCAAGTGCGAATGCTGCTGAGTCCTGGGTGCTATTCCCGAATTGGGTTTTTCTATTGGAAAATTCTTAGTAAGGCTAAGGGTAGCCTGGGCCTTTTATTTTTTTTTCGCGGTGGAAATCCTCATGGACTTCCTCTATCGTGGGGGTGACAGAGGGGCATACCGGACTCTTACCGGGTAAAACCACCGCGGTGTTCCACCTCTACCTATGGCCGGGGGTGCGGGATTCGCATAAGCATTCACCACTCCTAAGGGTAGCCTGGGCCTGGGCTTAATTTTTGCACCGTTCGTTATGCCCATTTTCACAAACACTAGATAAATGTAATGCTTAAATGAAAAATGCCTAAACATTATTCGCACGTTGGATTTTCAACTCTGGGCAATGACCCGAGCGTTGAAATTTCAGCATCGCGCTTTTATTGTGTACTCTGCCAATCCCTTCAATTATTTTGACAAACACCCTTATCAAATAGTAACCAAACGTATTTTCACTTCTCAAAAACATAAATAGCTCTTAATCCAAGACTATAAAGTCTAATTTCATTCACCTTCAAAAAAATCGAACGCACCAAAGCACAAATTTTACCACGTTCTATTCTTCCAAAAATCGTTCCTCACTCTTATCTCATCACAATAAGGTCTAATTTCGCTTACCTTTGTTTGGGATTAACTGCAAATATAAATTTGTGTTTAGTACGTGCTGAAGTATGCGAATACAGGATCGCTTCCGTACTGTCAGCGAAAAATGAAGTTTGCTGTTCGAAGAGATTTTATTACTATAGCAATTTGAATTTGCTTACGGAGTTTTTTTTTTTTTTTTGTTCATGAATGCCCCGTTGGTTTAGTGGTCACAAGTCGCAAGCGCGAATACATAATCAGCCTTATTCCCACTGCTGGGACACGGGCCTCCTCTCTGTGAGAGGGAGTGGGCCGTAATCCAGTGCGGGTTGGTAGATGTCACAATATCTTTGAACTTTTTTTTGGTTGTTGGACATGCCGGTTTCCTCACGATGTTTTGCAATCGCGAATGCCGTGGGGTAATTGCGTGAAACAGTATCAGTAGCAATGGCTTACATTTTGAAAGTTCAACAACATTCATTGCGTTATTTACGTTGTTGAGCAAACCAATTTTTCGAACATATAAAGCAATGGATTAGCAATATCGTTCAAAATGATTCAGATTCAGATTGTACGCAATTAGGGTGAACGTCGGGATCCTTGGTTCGATTGCCAGGTCGGGAACTTAAGACAAGTGTTAATGGGTTTTTCTTTAATAAAGAAACTGTTAGTACCAGTATAGAAGTCTGGACGGTTATAGACAATTTATAGGCTCGCCTCTAATCCATGGGCCTTAAGGGTCGGGACACGTTGTTCGACGGCATTTAGCACTTTGCCGATTGAAAAGTAGCACACTACTCCGGAGCGCGTTCGTCGCGTCGATGCGAAAGGTTGCGTAACGTCGTTCCATACTTTGCTCTCTTTTTGTATGGACAAACCGTCGAACGCCGTCGATCAATGTGTCCTGACCAGTGATCGGAATACGCTGAGTATATTCACCTAAACTTCGGAGAACAGAGACAGAAAGTGAAGACTTCCTTACGACATTTTTTTTTTCCCGGAATTCGGGGAAAATCATAAATAAGTTGAAAATGAGCTTTATTTAAGATGGGTAAAGGCTATTTTTACTAAACTCGCAATTACGAAATTTCCGGGATCTTCACGTGAAATCCCGAAATAAATAGTCTAACTTTAATTCATGTATTCGAATTATATACATATATTATTACCGCGTGAAATTTCGGCCCCCGATCTTCGTTTCCACTTAGCGTTCTTTTTCCGTTTTACTCGGCTCCTAAGGGCATAGCGTGATGTTAAATAGCGTATAGCCTTCCTTAAGAATTGGGCTATCAAATGCAAAAAGAATTATTCAAATCCGACTGGTAGTTCCGGAGATTAGCGCATTCAAAGAAACAAAAAAATCTCTTCAGGTTTATTAGTTTAGGATTCTTAGATTAAAACAAATACATGAGCAACCAACTAAAATTATTGCACTTTAATTTGATATCCACTCAAAAAAAAATAGGGTACAAATATCCCAAAAAAAAAAACAATACCAATTTTTAGGATACGAAAAAAATCATGTCTCTTTAAGCGCGAGGGGTTAAAACAAAGACTCCCCAAGTGGGGTATAATTGACACCCGTTTTCACTACCCCTGGCCCCTAGGGGACCGAGGTATTAATTGTCACCAAAGTATCGGATGTCCGCAGTTAAACAATGATCAATTAACTATAAAACTAAAGAGTGGGGTAATTGCGTAACGTAACACACTATCACAAGCAATGGGTTTCATTTTGACAGTTCAACAACATTCATTGCGTTATTTTACGTTTTTTTTTTTAGAATCCGAGAAATATTCCATAGTCCTATTTGTTCGGATCTAGATCCGAACTCTATCCGTCAGAATTTAGAACATTCCCAATTCGGATTGAAGTCGGATCTTTAATTCGGATTCGGATCGGATGTAGTGCGGAACCGCTTGTGTATTACGCAAACCCCGCAACGTATGGAAACTAATTCATATAATATGTTGTAACCGTTATCTCATAACGATACAAGTTACAAGAGTTACCGTTACTTTTATTTATTACGTTATTTGAGCTACGCTCACAACGTTATCTTTTGTAACGGTTAAAAATTAATATGTTAAAACCGATTACTTTGTTTGAGGGTTTGAAAAGGCTTCGTGTCTTGTAATGTTAAAAGAATCAAAATAAATAGATAAGTCAGTTGACACTCCATATCACACAATAGTACAGACGCAAGCACATCAAGCTACCCGAAACTGTAAAATTTACCCAATCAACTTTGAACCTTATGCTTTAGCAATAAAGTTGAAAATCTATTAAAGAAATTTGACAGATTGTAGTAGCTTGTTGTGCCCAATAGCCCGCACGTAAGTGTAACACTTTTGCCTTGAGCTGGCCTGGCGTAGTACGGAGTTTCAATAGAATAAGAGACCAGCTTTTGCTGGTTATGTTACCGCTGACCTGCGACCTACTGTACTTGTAACCTTCGACTCGTAACTTTGCTTGTAAAGCAAACAAAAATAAGAATTTTAAAAACCTGAAGGTTCTACAGATTTGCTCAACTTTTGTGGTGTGTTTCAGCTTCTTACAGATTCGCTTGAAAAATACGATGTTGATCGTCTGTTGCTTACACATTAAAATTTATACTCGATTATGTTTGATCACACGTGTCGATCGTCTAAAATCGAGAAAATCTATAGTAGGTATCCAATTTTTTGGAGACCTTTGTACTTCATAATCAGCTTACTTATAGTGTTCCCACTGCTGGGACACAGGCCTCCTCTCTTCGAGAGGGAGTGGGCTGTAATCTACCACGCGAGCCCAGTGCGGGTTGCTAGATATCACATGTCTTCGAATTTTTGGTTCTAGAACATGCCGGTTTCCTCACGATGTTTTCCTTCACCGTTTTGAGAGCAGTGGTGATGTAATAATTTACACAAAGTAAAGCGCCTGTCTGGGTTCGAACCCACCACCTACCACTCATAAGTCGCGACCGTTACCACTGACCACCACTGCTCTCATCCTGCGTACTTATTAGCTCCCTTTTCCAGAAAATAAGTGAAAAAAAAAAACACTCTAAACAAAAACCCAATCACATTTTTTACACCCAATCAAGCAAGCATATTGTTTTTCAAGCGTAAAAACTGTTGACGCTCAAAAAAATATTGCGCGTCACTTCCGGCAATTACCATTGCAAAAAACCAATGCGTGTCAAAGGACCGACCCCTGGTACTCCAGTCTTAAGGGTTAACTAATTACCGAGGGGACTGTTCTACAAGTAGAGGGTTTCGTGGTGACGGGAGTCTGATTTCAGAGTTGTTTTTTATAGGATAAAATAGGAAACTTGTGATTTTGTCTTTTGTAAGTTTTGATTTGTACGAATTGAGACGATGGTGATATTATAAATTCGAAAGTAACTCTATCTGTCTGTATGTTACCTTTTCACGCCTAAACCGCTAAACCGATTTAGATGAAATTTGGTATATAGATAGTTTGAGTCCCGGGAAAGGACATAGGATACTTTTTATCCCGATATTCCCACGGGATCGACATTTGTGCGGGTGAAACCGCGGGGCGCAGTTAGTTAGAATATAATAAACAACAACTTTTGTTCTATGACTTTTATTAATTCATCAGATTTTAATTCATCAACTTTCATCCATACTTACTTCATATTATAAATTCGAAAGTAACTCTGTCTGTCTTTCTGTATATTACCTTTTCACGCCCGGATTTCGATAAAATTTGGCAGAGAGATAGATTGCATCCCGGGGAAGGACTTACGATAGTTTTTATCCCGATATTCCCACGGGATCGACACTTCTGCGGGTAAAACCGCGGGGCGCAGCTAGTACAAGAATAAAAATATTACAATTCAACGAATTGAAATATTCTATTTTCTGTAACGAACTCTACGCGAAGCAAAAGAAAGCGCTAGTCAGGTAAACAAACTGCCGTGTCTAGGACAAAATTCAGTGGAGGGGAGCGGGGGTTAGATAGAGCAACGAAATCTTAAGAGCCTATACTACCTCAAATGGCTTAACGTGATCCTTCGTTATGTGGAAAATCCTGCACCATTAATTTTGAAATAAATATATGGTAAAGTTGAGGATTAATGCAAAGTCTTATGTTAGACGAAAACACGATTTCATAAAATTTTCTCGATAGAAAAAAAATCCAAAGTTACCTCTAACCCGAACAATAAACCGCTGGCATTCAAAAAGTACTTCAAATTAGATCATGAAATTTTGCATACTAACTGAACTTACTTTAAAGCAGGTCTTATGTTATTTACTTTTTTATAATTACCATTATTTTCACTGTAAAAAGCAAATACCTAAACTATTACCGCTGCCTGCCGCCCTGCACCGCACTCTGTCTCGCTCTCACTCAGTCCGCGAGCAGTATCGTATGAGCGAGATAAAGAGCGAATTTTAGCTGAGGTAGTATAGGCTCTTAAAGGTTTGTTTTTGGTAAATGTTTTGTAAAAAGTCATAGAATAAAAGTTGTTGTTTATGGTCAGTAATACAACGTATATGTAGTCCTGAGAGGTTGTTAATGTTTTACAAATAAATAACTCTTATAGTTCCAAGCAAAAATAACCAATTCTGATTCGTAGGTGTCAGACAGCACGACTATGGGATACTGAATACTGCTTTAGTTAAATTTTCAAGTAAATATCATTATTGATCTACCTACTCTTTTCATCTTTCGTGACGATACAATCAACAAGACGTGACAAAAATTGCGATTCAGCAAAAATAATAGTGGTGCTGACACTCCATAATGCGCTTTTGATAGGCCTAAAAGTTGATCGACCACTAAAGTATTTTATTCAGTCTTCTTTACATAGGTATTTACATAATTTAAAAAGCTAACAATCTTTAAATAATATGTACAAGTATATAAAAAGGGAGGGAAAATAATCAAAGAGCATAAAAAAATTCGTCCGCATCACTGTCGACAGGAAACGTGCCCAAAAGGCTGGCAGCATTGCCACGTTGTATAGCAATGCTGATTCTTAGGCCAAAAAATAGGCCAGCCCTCTGGTCACGTGAAGAGTCGACCAACCGCTTGGCGATGTCTCGAAATACTAAGTGGGCACTCGGGCCCCATGGCCCTAGTGTTTTTAAAATATATAAGTTCCAAAGAGATTGGAGTATTTGCGCCGTTTGAGGTTTTCCGCACCTGCAACCTAAAAGTTGCATATGTAGTTTGTTACGATATACCTAGTATCTAACAGATATTCCGTTGTTTCCAGGGTGGCATCGTTAACGGGCTACGAGCCTCAGGACCTGATCGAGAAGACGCTCTACCACTACATCCATGGCACCGATGTCTTGCATATGAGGCACTCACATTGTACGCGTAAGTATTAAGAACACCTACTTTACTTATAGATTAACTAGCTGTGCCCGCTAAATTAATGCTGGCACTTTACATGGGGTTTGAATATAATGATCACCAAAAAAAATATACT
This sequence comes from Amphipoea oculea, assembly GCA_945859645.1. NCBI lineage: Eukaryota > Metazoa > Arthropoda > Insecta > Lepidoptera > Noctuidae > Amphipoea > Amphipoea oculea. The sequence goes on along the minus strand of OX243891.1, from coordinate 7,786,793 downwards.
GAACACCAAAAAATTTAGTCTAAAATTACAATAGTTCTAGCTGGGCACCCCGAGGTTAGGTTTGGTTAGGTTCGATAAAAGTATTATAGTCCTTTTTTATCGATTCCCTTTACAAATCTCCACCCCCCTTTTTACACCCTTAAAGGATAATTGCGGGGATAAAACATATCCTATATCCTTCCCCACAACTCCAAACTATCTCCATACCAAATTTCATCTAAATCGGTTCAGCGGTTATTGATTCCCCATACAAACTTCCACCCCCATTTTCACCCTCTGTGCCCCGCGGTTTCACCCGCATAAGTCTCGATCCCGTGGGAATATCGAGATAAAAAATATCCTATGTCCTTTCCCTGGACTCAAACTATCTCTATACCAAATTTCATCTAAACCGGTTCAGCGGTTTAGGCGTGAAAAGGTAACATACAGACAGACAGAGTTACTTTCGAATTTATAATATTAGTATGGATTTCAGCTTTAAGTTATGGGTTCTTTATTTGTTTAAACATGTGTGATATAATGATAATTCCTAAGCCAGTGCGAGTCCTCCCACCTTTAGCCTTATGTTTGCCTTTGCAACGCAAAATTTTGGTGCTTTTGGTATTGTAATAGGTTCGCGGAGGTCAATCTCCACTGAAAGAGCAGCGGCCACTATCCATAGTCATTTGAACGCAAAGGAGGGGCAGCGCGGCGCCGCGAGGCTGCACGAGCCTTCTAGCGACATAGTCAAAAGAGGAAAGTCACTTGCTCTTACGGCCGCTGCTCTTTCAGTGGGGAATGACCCTATTTTTTTGGATGGGAAATCATCAAATGACCCCTCCCGCTCCGGGTGGAGCGGAAGGAAGTGTCAGACTCTTACTGACTAAAACCCATCCGTGTTCTTTCTTTAGCCTTTTATGTTCCTGGGTAGCGGTAACCCTTTCGGACAATCCCGCTACCCCGGCAGGCTTCGGCCCTAACAGGCCCCTTCCTTTATGCTGACAACTCTTTGAGGCGCGCGTGGAACATATACGCGCCGTCCGGCACGGGCCTGGTCCGGGGGATTGACCCTTACCATCAGATTTTGTTATCCAATAGCAAAGTTATTTGTCAACTTATAATTGGCTAGGCGTTTACATATTATTTTTCTATTCCAGTTTTAACAAAAGGTCAAGTCACGTCTCGATACTACCGCTTCCTAACGAAGAGTGGCGGCTGGGTATGGATGCAGAGCTACGCGACCATCGTGCACAACTCTCGGTCTTCAAGACCACACTGCATCGTCTCTGTTAATTATGTCCTAAGGTTGGTACATACTGCTACACTAAACTTTATACTTCGCAGCTTGTTATTAAAGTCATTGTATAAGACAATAAAGTGGGCACTTTTGAGGAACATCAATGCCCGGTTTCTGAAGAATTCTTAAACGGAGTTGAAACTTTCAATAGCTGTTGATTCGACATAATTATCTATTTAAGCGAATTCCTTCTGTAGTGGTATCTACAACGCCACATGCGAACAACGCGTCATACTGACGTCACGCAAATCCTGCATCTCGCAAGCAGAGTTTACCGCGCAACTAGCATAGATACAACGGCCCGACATGAATCATCGGGCTGTTGCCCGCCAGACACAACACCCATCTGGTCGGCGGATCCTCCCTTTTCTATGGAGGTTGACTGAACTTTACACCCTGTTCCTCATACCTCTATACTTCCTTATGCTCGGTTTATGAGGTTCTCAGATAAACCCTCGATAATAATTCACTCTACTTTTAAGCTGCTAAATTCTTCCTTAATGACGTGTTCAAAACACGATATCGAACCAATAATCACTATCGAATGGATAAACTCCGTTTAATAAAAACCTCAGAAACCGGGCATGAGTCGTTGTCATATGGATGATGAATGAATGAATTGCACCGATCCCAGCGTGGTTAAACCAGACTCGATTAATCGAATGAACCCCAAGATTCGCACTAGCTCCTGTAGCCTCATGTTCATGGTGCTACAGCGATCATTGCGTATCAAGGAATAGACCGGGGGCGCGGTAATGGTAGGGAAGACGTGCCCGAAGGATAGGTAAGGATTTAAGAGCCTACCGGATATGCATCCACGCAAAAATAAAATTAACTTTATTGATCCGAAAGCAAGCTCAAGAAAAGTTACCCTAACTGGACCCAAGATTTATTAGTATGTACACTTAGAACTATACATAAACTAACACAATCTATAGGGCAAGGATCACCAGAAATTAATGATTGCAATTTATAACTTATCTTCGCTAATATGGATGTGGGATACATGAGGAAGCCTCCTCGTGTAGCGCAGTTTGTTCCGCCAGTTACTCGACTGAACCGAGCGCTCGGCGCATCCTGGACAGTCACACCCAACACCTTATTTGACTGGCCAATTCTTCCCTTGCGCCGGTAGGGCTAACGCCCGCCTGGTTAGCGACCACCTTCCCACCGGAGTCCGGCGTCAAGCAGCCTGCTGTGTTTCGTCGATGCGTGGGAGTTCCAGTGCCTTAGGCATCTTCTGGGCACGCTCGTTCCATCATAGACCTCATCCATCGCTTTCCATCAGGCGTGATCGAGGTCAAGAGCATGCCAATTCAACAATAAAAAAAAATCCGTTGAATATTCACCAATTCAGTCAAAGTCAAAGTCAAAGCATTTATTTCAAATAGGCACATAAAAGGCACTTTTGAACGTCAAAAAATATCTTAAAATAGAATTGATTCTAGTCGCCCATTCCAAAAGGTAGTTTTCGTATGGAGAAGAATGGGCAAGAAACTCCACCGTTACTCTTTTAAAATGTTTTAGGTACAATATTTTGCAGACGATCGCGATGTATGTACGTAAATGAGTGAAAAGGAGTATGTATAAGGATCGTAGAAGGTAGCGTTCCGTAGTTTCTGCGTACCATGGGGAGAAGGCGTTAGTTTATAAAAAAAAGAGAGAAAAAAAAAACGAACTAACTCAACTCTTCTCTTCCAGTGACATTGAAGAAAAACACTTAATCCTAAACATCAGCCAAGGCGCGCCGAAGAACGTCAACAACGTGGACTGTCCCACGCCGTCCCACGTCCCCACCACCACCACGTCACCACAAATGCCCCACGTCCGACACACGGAGAAAATCAACCCTGTACAAGTTCCTGAAAGCGAGTATAGTGATTCCAGTGGAGGGTACACCTACCCAGAGTACATCCCTGTTATACCTTATGAGACCCAGGAAGAATACCACCAACAAAATGGCTCATACCAGGAAATCTTCTATGAAAATTACACGGACACCAACGAAATTTTACCCAATTATGTCAGCTACCCGCAAAGTCAACGGCCATTTTCTGCTAGCTCGTCCTCCTGCTCCTCTATAGAAGGCTCAGAAATCCCCAACCAGTACAATTACACGAATTTAATATCGTTTTACGGTCATAATCAGAATCAAAACGGAAGACCTGTGGTTGAGAATTTTAACGGTAGTTTTGGCAAAATGGCGGCCAGTCCGGCGGTGCAAGAGGGAGGTTATACAAGTGTCATTGTTGATAATACGCAACAGTTTCATCATCATGGCGGGGGTGTCAACGAATTTGTTCATTGACAGACCGCTGAAGTGATTTTGTAAATAAATAAAGTAAAAATAAGTTTATAATGTGTTCGATTTGAAAACTTTAACATGTAACGTAGGTATATAAATTGAAAATGGTTGGTAGGTTTGATTTGTATTGGATATGGTTAATTTTCCAAAATTAACTCAAAAGAGTGATCTCTTGGAATGAATCCTGAATCCAAAGTTTTGTGTTCATCTACAGGGTGAAATTAAATTCATGGGCATCTTTTTAAGGGGTCATTGTACTCATCATTATGAACAACTTTTACTATGTCAAAAATCAGCTGTTTCTTGCATTATGTTCATATAACTCGTCAAAATGTAGGGAAGAGCTGTTTTTTTTTTCGCGATTTAGGTTTGGTCCCGTAATAACAGTTGTTCATAATGATGATTACAATGACCCCTTAAAAGGATGCCCATGAATTCAATTTTACCCTGTATATAAATAAAATGTTAATCGTTGGTAAGCGATCATTTGAGAACGGCTGGACCGATGTGGCTATTTTTTTATTTTAAAATGTTCGTAATAGTTCGATGTAGGTTTTTATGGAAAGAAAAATTGGAAAAGTTGTCTGGAAAATTGAAAAATTCGGGAAAAACTGAAAGTGCTGTTTGTCTATGGATTGAAATTTGGACAGGACAACGTCTGGCGGGCCAGCTAGTTTCAAATAAAAGTGAATTCTTAAATATTACATTCGCGTCATATTTGATATAATCATTATTTTTTTTAATGATTTTAAAGACTGCATTTTCACTCATCAAAAACGAGTGGTCGAATTCGTATTCTCATTGTAGCCCTAGAATAACGTTGAAACGGTTACTGATTTAAATAACGGTTACCGGTAACCGCTACTGTATAGTGTATCGATACAATAAAATACGGAGATTGTAATATATTGTAAATAAATGAAAATTAAACTAGATTTAAGAATGATTATTGTAATATTTATAAATATAATTCTAAAGTTATGAACGATTGACAAGATAAATTACAATTATTTTTCAAAGGAGCCATTGATTTTCATTTTTATTTTCCTGCTCTGGATGTGGGACTTCTTTTAAAGTGAAAATTCTTAGGCTAAGATTCGAATGAGAGTGAAATTTCAAGGACGCGTCACTTTTAGGCATATTTCGTTACATGAGAGACAAGATAGATAACTCTCTCTCTCTCTGTCTCTTACACTAAATCTCTCATTATCTTTATTTATAAGAAGCTTCACTTCCATTACGTGTAGCTACGGTGCTGCACGCGCCATTTTTTTTTTACATTTCTAATTCTCATTTTGAATTTAATGTTAATCAAGTTGCAATATTAAAAAAAAAAAACAAGTACCTATCATAGCATTCTAGCTATCTCTACCAAACTGGTAATGTATGCACAACCAAGCTGGCATATTAGGCGTGGCGGCCATTGCCTCCGCCTTTTTGGCTACGCCCCGAGTGACGCATCGCGCGTTTAATTTTATCTTCTCGATAGCGTTCAACCAATGGTAATACGAAAGGACTAAATTCTATTTGGCCTCAAAAGGCTTCATCTGCCTTAGCAAGCAGATTTAAAAATAAAATATTTATGAATATTTAACTTCGTCAAAAACTACGTAGGTATCTATATTTTATATTTTGATTTAGTGACGAGTTCTTGCTAGCATATGTTTGGTATTAAATCGACTCCTCGTGTCGTTGTAGGTATATCAGAAAATAGACAATAATAGCTAGTAATTCTTATTTATATCTATACTTTATGGTGAATCTACTCTTTCCTGCATTTTGCGTCACTTTTGACAACAATTCCCACTACCTACAGTCACGTCTATAAGTATGTATACACTTGGCTTTATTCAAAGGCGATTTTCTCCTTTATTTTTGAATGAAATTTTATGTTATTACGAACATAGTATTTTCGAACCCATAGGTTTATGTAAAGTGTCGTATTTCAACCTTGCATTCGTTATTTCACGAAAATATCGCAATTGAACGTTGCCAAGTGTTGACATATTATTGGTCGTGACTGTACATTGAAACTTCGCAAAGGTTGAAACTACTTAGACCAGCACCCTAATTGAGTAGGTGACACACTATCAATCTGAATCTGAATCATTTTGAAGGATATTGCTAATCCATTGCTTCATATGTTCGAAAAATTTGACTGCTCTACAACGTAAATAACGCAATGAATTTTGTTGAACTGTCAGAATAAAAACCATTGCTACTGTTAGTGTGGTACGCAATTACCCCATTGCTTACCTCAGTCAGGGAAATTAATTGAAAAGCAAATTGACTTTCAACTTTGGATTCCTAAGAAAGCGGTGAACGGTCACACAATAACGGCTGTCGAAATATCGAGCGTTTTTTGACACCTAAATGTCAAACATTGGTGAAAATGTAAAATTTAATGACGGTCACTATAATATTTTTAAAAAAATCGTTTAATTCAGACTATTTAAATTTCCATAGTTTGTTAGTATTAAATTAGGTATCTTAAAACTATGTTAGTCATGAGGAGGAGATCAATAATATGTATTAATGTATTAACACAAAAATCGAAACAAAAGAAATATGACGGAACCGCTTTCGCTTTACTCTGTGGTCTCCACTCCAGCTAGGAAAGAGTAGACAACGAGGCTTTTTTTTTTCAAGTATAATCGTTACGATAAAAAAAAATGTAAAAGACTTCGTGAATTAAGTGCCATTTATTGGAGTCTACTAGTCTGTAACTGTAAATATTAATATTACCTACCTATAATAAATAGGTAAAGTTGATTCGTATCTACCTAAAATTGCCGATAACGCTATGAGCTAAATGATTAATATTAAAAATCAAATATTTAAATCGTAAGATTCGCCATACCGCAAAAGATGGTCGCATTTCTGTTTCATTAGAACACCTCTGACGCACACAATGTCCTGCTCACTCTTCTCAGCTGCATGGACCATGTTTCGCACGACTTGGTACGGTGAGGGCACGTCTAACGATATAAATCTTTGTAAAAAAAACTTTTAAAAGGGTTTGTTATTATTATTATACTACTACCGTTCTTCAACATTTTGAAATTCGAAATAAAACAAATGATGTCGCTCGCTTGTCTTCGGATGAGATTCTCGGTAAACTAGCCCCATTCTGCCCCATTTGTGCATGATTTTCTTAAAAACTAGGTACCCACTGATTTCTATATTGTAACAACTACCGCAAAACGGGGCTACTTTGACTTCCAGGGTTACTTTGACAGATTTTGTAGCTACTTTGACAGAGCGCCAAAATCGGTTTTCACGTGTGCTCAGCAAGTGTGCGTGACCTCGAGTAATATTGCGCGAGGCGCGGGATGTGGGGAACGCGTCATAGCGTTGTGATCGGCCTGGTCAAAGTAGCCCCGTTTTACTGTAACTTTGCAATAGCCGAAAGTCTTTTTATTTTGTATAATAACATATTTTCGCTCTAGTTTTGTAGTTATTATTTTAATAACAATTGTATAAAAAAAAATATTGTAACGCCTAGTTGATAGCTAAATATTTGGCGAGTAATGAACAAACAAATTGTGATATCCCAAACATATTACCTATTTATGATATGAAATAAAGTGCATTGAATATTCGTACTTAGTTGTCCTTTTGTTTTATTTTGGGCTGATTTTTCCCACGCAAAATATCTCTATTTCCCAAGCGACACAATGCTAAGTTTTCAAGTTAGGTTAGCAAAATAGTGTAGACCCAGGTAATACCCAGATGACCACATCCACATTTTATTGAATATTTATTGCGATCCGTTCAGTAACTTGATTAGTATTACGTAGCTACGTATTGAACAAATGCTAAAATGCAATAATCTTCATTTTGCTGTAAAGTCTTTTACTACTAGTATCGCCATCTATCGTCGGATAGCACAACTAATACAGCATACATTTTTCCCCGTACGAAGAACGCAAATAGAATGTATGCAGTATGGACGTTTCAATCACTGACCTCTATTATACTTGTTTGATAGAGGCATGGACTTGGATAAAGGTCATCGGTTTCAATAATTTTTTAGCGCAGGGAGCGCAGTTGAAAAACAATTTGTGAAAAAATAAGATGACGGTGTTAGTTCCGATTTTTGCCACCCGCTAAAAGATCTTTGCACAGTTGTAAGTTTAGAAAATCCAATTTCTACTCAAGGGGGCTGATTTCAGTAGCGATAACCAATTTTTGAGAAAACCAAGAAGGCTCAGCGTTTGAGTTTTTTATTACCTCGTTGGAAACAAAAACACTGTTAAACACCTCACCGAAACGAACACGTTGGCAGCAGCAAAATGTAGGAAAACAAAACGACCGTCGCTACGTACAGACGCCAGCACATCAACCTACCACAATCTGTCAAATTTCTTTAATAGATTTTCAACTTTATCACTAAAACATAAGGTTCAAAGTTGATTGGGAAAATTTGACAGTTTCGGGTAGGATGTGCTGGCGTCTGTAGGTACTATAAATACGTTTAAACTATTTGAATCGTAAGACATGTTTCTTGGTAGGTACGTAGGGCCGTCGAACGGGAACAAACGTTGTCAAAGAAAGTGAGAAACGTAAACGCTGGAAACAAAAAGCTCCATGTGCTGAAGCCGGCCCACTCTTAGTTATCCCCTAAAAACCTAATCTACGATCGACGATTTATGTTACAATTATTTTGATGTGTACAATATTTAAATTAGATAAGTATATTCTATCTACATAACTAAATAGAATAAAATACTCTTTATTATGTACACCATATAAATTACAGACATAAAATATAGAAACTTTACAATGGGTGACACAATGGGCGGTCTTATCGCTAAGAGCGATCTTTTAAAGACAACCTTTGGATGGATTAAAAACGGGAAGGACAGACAAATACTGTAGGTAGTCTGTGGTGTACCATTTACACAATACAATAAATACATACATAAAGTACTACTAATCTAAATAAATAGGTATTAATAGGTTTTGTATAGTATTGAATAGCAATTAGCATCAACTATTGCACAAAATGCACACATGCAATAATTTTAATTTTGCTAGTATTCTACTACTACCGCCATCTCTTGTCGAATAGCACAACTAAACAAGGTATATTTGAATCGTAAGACATCTCTTGGTACAGACGCCAACACATCAAGCTACTACAATCCTGTCAAATTTCTTTAGATTTAGAGTGAAAGTATAAAGTTCAAAATGTGAGTCCTGGACAAATCTTCAAAATAGCTCGCATTTAAATAGGTCAATACGGCACTCTATGTGACGGCTAAACACCCTTATTTCAGAATTTGTGACGCTACAGAATCCATACTAATTTTATAAATTCGAAAGTAACTGTCTGTTACCTTTTCACGCCTAAACCACTGAACGGATTTTGATGAAGTTTGGTATATAGTTTGAGTCCCGGGAAAGGACATTGTTTTTATCCCGATATTCCCACGGGATCGAAACTTATGCGGTTGAAACCGTGGGGCGCAGCTAGTCTTAGATAATCGATCGAAAACGTGTCCAGCCAGCTTGAAAAACCACTTTTCGCTGGTCTCTAAATCTCGGTAACGGAAGTGATTTTGAAGACTTTTTGCATATCAACGGGCGTCACATAACTTCCGTTACCGAAATTCAGAGACCAGCGATTAAAAGTGATTTTTCAAGCTGGCTGGACACGTTTTCGATCGATTATCTAAGATTCTGTAGCGTCGCGATTAATATGGGTAGCCATAGTTCTTCTTTTATTTCGTTCACTTTAAAATACATTTCAGCTCATTCCACATATGACGATGCTAGAACCAGAGTGATGTAAGTGACATTTTTGGCAAAAATGGTTTTTTTAAGAGATCGGTATGGCATGAAAGAATTATGATTTTTCCATGCAATTGTGTAAAAAAACCATTTTTGCCAAAAATGTCACTTAGATCACTCTGGTTCTAGCATCGTCATATAATGTCCAATTCCCGGAACGCACACTGAATTCCAATAACTTCCCTATCGTCATGTTAACCGTGAATTTGCAAAGTTCAATTCCGCACGCTAATCCAATCCTCGTTAGCCACTGAGGTGTTGTTATAAATGAGATACGTACAGCCAGTTCCACCGTTTATTGTCGACTGTCAGTCCGGCACAAGTTGATCCAACACGCACACATGCGTGTGCGCACCACAGACAATACACTACAATATGCAACAGCCCTTAGGTCACAAAAGTGATAAATAAAACACAGGTGAACTGATCAACACGTATATTTATTGCATTAGTCGAGCTCGAACTCGATGATATCGCCGAGGTCAATGTCTCCATCGCCGTCACTGTCGCTGCTGTTGCCATCAGCTGGCTGCAACCCACACGTAAAGTTTCAGTATTTACATTAAAGATTTATTTATAGGACTTGAGCAATGATATTAAATTTAAGACGGCGCCGACCGCACAGTGGCGCCCTCATCGTTTTTTTTGTTATTTATTTTATTTTAGAATGAAAATGCAGAAAATAAGCATGCTAACTTGTGCTCCACAAGAATATACGTTAATATTATTACAAACGGCAGTTTTACATTGTTTTGTTTTATTATAATCACTAAAAACGGATAAAATTTATTTTCTGCATTTTCATTCTAAAATAAAAAAAATAACCTATAAAACGATGAGGGCGCCACTGTATCATTGGACTTAAGACATAACTGGAGAAACGTTCCCATTTGAGTAAAAAAGGGCTGATGTAATGTATGTTATGTATTTTCTTACGCATATAAAGTGTCAAATTAAATCAACTAGCGAAACTCCCCCCCTCCCTTTGATGCTCCGTGGTCGGTCTCCGAGCTTTGGAATCTATACCTTGTTACCATTAGATACGTACGAATTTACGTTACTAAATTTAAAATTACATTGCCCCACCGCCGCCGATGTGCTTTCTGTCAAGCTCCGCTAATGAGACACAATTGATTTTCTATTGTTTCGTCACCGATCGGTAACGCGCGGGGCTTGACCGGTTAAACTTCTTGCAACTATAAAAGGACCACTAGCTGGTTCAATGCCTAACAAAAAAATTTATAACAGTGTACATGAAAAATCGCCCAATACATTCACCGTGAGCTATACGAAAGTCATTTTCATTTCATTTATTCATAAAACAATTTACATTGTGTTGAATATTTTATACACATGCAATTTAAATATAAATACAAAGCACTATAAATGATTAATTAACAATCCAAGTGAAATTCAAAAGTGCCAAACTGTTTTAAAAATTATTTCACGCAGATTTCTATATGATGTCCGTTTTCAATGTAATGTCAAAAGTTTTAAATATAATATCAAAGATTCTAGAATATTTTATGTATAGATTAATCATTTATTATTGTGTGGCATTAGTTCCGATATATTATTCAGACATTTTTCTAATAAAAAGTCATGCACTGCACAAATGTATTAATGAAGCAGTTAAAAATTAACCCCCTTATTCATAATCCTATTTTATCTCTATTTTAGCTAAAATAGGTTTATAGAACGTTTGTCTTTATCTGTCACGTTGTCATTTCTGTGTGTAAGAAAGAGACAAACCCCATTTTAACTAAAATAGGTTTGATAAGTTTTATGAATAAGGGGGTTAGACTACAAAATATATTCAATACATACCCGATCAAAATGTACAGACGCCACGACATGAAGCTACTACAATCTGTCAAATTTCTTTAATATATTTCCAACTTTATCGCTAAAGCATAAGGTTCAAAGTTGATTGGGAAAATTTGACAGTTTCGGGTAGCTTGATGTGCTGGCGTCTGTGCAATGCCCTCCAAAAGTTAGTCGACATTTTTCCAGTTTAGCTGTGATGCCACATTATGATTTAAAATTCTAGTTTCAAACGTCTGAACTATAACGTTTTTATTGATTAATTCAACTAGCTATAACTCATAAAAACTAATCAGGTAATCCCTTAGAAATACTTGTTTTTATTTTAAATCAAAATGTATGTAAAAAATCATCGACGATCATTAAATGACTAACAAACTAACTATTCAAACAAACACATAAAATGACACTAAGGGCCGGTTGTTTCAAACGGTTGGTTAACGTAACATACGTACGTCAAATAATAACGATTACGTACTCATTATTATTTGACGTACGGCAAAGCCATAATTTTGTAATTGTAATATATTATGTGTATATCATATGTTAAAAAAATACTAAATCCATTATATCTCATTCCGCTAAATCCATGCGCATGCTGTTAGTAAGCATGAAGTGTTACCGATTCCTCTCCCCCCGCACTCACCCTCCGCCTGCGCAGGCGCCTCCTGCGCGGCCCGTTGTCGTCGTGCGAGGAGCTGCCCGAGCTGGCTCCCTCCAGGTCCATCACTGCGTTGCGTAACATAGACGTCGCCACTATAGGATTGGTGTTTATAAATATTTGTAAGTATTCATCTAAGGTTCAAGTACCTTACATATTTAAAATCCGACATGGCTCTCTATGAAAGTGGCGAAAAAGAGAACTACAACCCGGATAAAGGGACTACAGGACCTACTCGCAAAAAACGCAACCTTTATAACGTCTAAAAGTATATGATCGACTACAGTAAACAAAATCAGAAAAATATATGATATTCTTCAGGATATATGCTAGGTAGAGAGTGTGTTGAAAACATAATACAACTAATTTGATACGATAGAAAACTTTCTTTTCACAATAAAAACCATACTAATATACATACAATCATTCATAATTATTTGTCAGATTATTCTAGAAGCAACATTCTAAAGCACTAGTGTTTTAATTTTTTAGTGCAAACAATAGATTTTTGTAAATAGATAATTGCTTCTCATTTTGCAATAAATTACTAGCGTTGTGTCATCGCACTTCTCTTTCTTTTCTATGCAGTCCGACAGTGACCGCGCTTTAGGTCATATAGTCCCGTTAAACTTTAGGGCGTTGGCTTCGTCCGCGCGTGCGCACGCGGCGGGTGCAGACCTCGGACGCGTGGCACACGTGCGCGCTGCGCATATTACCTTTCATTACAAACACGCGAGGTGGGCATCCGCCGCGTGCGCACGCATAACGTAGCGCACTTCGGAGCCGCCATAAAGTTTTAGCCGGGTTGTACAGACGCCAGCACATCAAGCAAACGCATCAAGTATCTGTCAAATGTCTTTAATAGAATTTTCAACTTTATCGCTAAAGCATAAGGTTCAAAGTTGGTTGGGAAAATTTGACAGGTTTTTTAAATTTTTTTTTTTATTTCTGAATGGGCCCGCTCTTGACCTCGATCACGCCTGATGGAAAGCGATGGATGAGGTCTATGTTGGAACGAGCGTGCCCAGAAGATGCCTAAGGCACTGGAACTCCCACGGATCGACGAAACACAGCAGGCTGCTTGACGCCGGACTCCGGTGGGAGGGTGGTCGCAAACCAGGCGGACGCTAAAGTCCGCCTGGTTTGCGACCACCCTCCCACCGGAGTCCTAGTAGTAGGCCTAACCCTACCACCGCAATAAAGCAGTTTCGGGTAGCTTGATGTGCTGGCGTCTGTACAGCGCTACGAGGTTCTTTTGGCGCGTGGCGAAGATTGGAACTAACGCTCTTGTTTCGTCAATACAATTTCTGTGTCAATTCCAACAAAAAATATCATTAAGGCGCCAAAAAAATCCATGTAGCACTCGTATTCTATTTCGTTACGTTCACAGTCTAGTCAGAGTTGTATGTAAGGTGCTAACCTCAGATGAATACTCACACCCTTCAAAGTTTTAAAAGCAGTGGTGATAAAATAAATTACACAAATTAAAATGCCTGCCTGAGGTTGAATCCACGAACTACGACAATATTTTACATGGAGCGACTGCCTATCTGACCTCCACAACCCTGTTACTGGGTAATACAATACCCCTTGGTAAGACTGGTTGTCAGACTTTCGGGCTTCCGACTACCCGTAACGACTGTTAAAGATCCACGAATGACAGCCGGGACCAACCGCTTAACGTGCTTTCCGAAGCACGGAGGTGTCTCGGTATGTAAAGATGGTCACCTATCCACAGACCAAATGCGGCAAGCGTAGCTTAACCTGATCAATCGACCAGCGCGGCTGTCATTATTTAGCCACGGGCCCCTCTATATACAATATGTAACATAATTAACGCAAGACCTCATACACCCAATTAGAGAAATGAGTTAAAAGCATAATACAATGACCAAAACTTTTTTTTTTAAAGCCAACTGTTATTATAATGAAGATCGTGTTGATCCCAGCATTATTTTATGTATTTAAAATTGAGTCTTATTGCTTTGAAATAAGATTTAATTTTCTTTGGCTCAATCGGCAGTCAGTATGGCAAAAAAAAAATTTTTTGAAGAAAATACCTATATCAAAAGTTACTGAAATCGATTCAGTAGTCAATTATGAACAAAGTACTTTCAGGACTTGCGTTAATTCTGTTACACCTTGTATAATAACTATGAATATAATAACTATGACAATAATAACAAATATGAAAGCTTACAATCATCGTCATTATCCGATCCTGAGTCAGAGCCGTCGTCGTTCTCGGAGCCTCCTGCTAACTCGTCGTCATCATCCTCCTCCTGAGAAATGTTAATAAAAAAATTAAGTAAGTAGAGAAGAAAGAAAAATACCTTATTATACAAAAAAAAAATACATCCATCCAAAGGTTGTCTTTAAAAGATCGCTCTTAGCGATAAGACCGCCCATTGTGTCACCCATTGTAAAGTTTCTATATTATGTCTGTAATTTATATGGTATTAAAGAGTATTCTATTCTATAAAATACACACATACAAACTAGCCAAAAGCCTCGTATACTCTGTAACTGCCCGTGACATCACAGCGGCGGGCCCTATCAGAATACCAGCGTTGCGACATTTATTTTTTAAATGTCGCAGCATCATGCTGAGATAGGAGCCTTTTGGCCTCGTATAGGAGTTTCTGTTACATTTTGTTACTTTTTTTATATAACTTTGTTTTTTATTATTATTATTTTTTGGGGTTAAATATAATGATCACAAAAAAATTTAGTCTAAAATTACAATAGTTCTAGCTGGGTACCCCGAGGTTAGGTTTGGTTAGGTTACTTTAAACCCTTTACACAGAGATAGGAGCCCCGTGAAGCGGGGCTCCGTCGACATAGGATGCAAGAGCGAGCAAATGAGAATACAAATACCTTTACCTAGGTATTTTACAATAATTTAGAGTTTTCATTTTGGTGATCATTTACTATTTTTGGCAGTAAAGTGTTTTTTTTTATGTTATATTTTACTTTATCTGGTGACAAGTTAAACATAAGCCTTTTTTTTTACTGTCCTGTACTAGTAGCAATAAATACTTTTTCTTTCTTTCTTTCTATTCAAGACTCCTGCATTTGACTTACCGCATCATCGTCGTGGTCCCTCTTGCGTCCCACATCGTATACTTTGACGTACGACTCCTGCATTTGTTCGAACTCTCCCATATTCTCTACTAGAGATATCTGTGTGCCGTGCCGCGACACGCCCAGCGAGTAGATGTTTCTTTTAACGTCGATTGTTGCTGTAAATTGAGATTTAGGTAAGTTATAATAAGACGCATTTTATTTTAATACACCTAAGTTAATTACATCCTTTTCTCAACTATGTTGGGGTCGGCTTCCAGTCTAACCAGATACAGCTGAATACCAGTATTTTGCATGGAGCGACTGCCTATCTGACCTCCACAACCCAGTTATTGGGTAATACGATACTCCTTGGTAAAACTGTATGTCAGTTTTTCGGGCTTCTGACGACCCGTAACAACTGTCAAAGATTCACGAATGACAGCCGGGACCAACCGCTTAACGTGCTTTCCGAGCCACGGAGGGGTCTCGGTATGTAGATGGTCACCCATCCACAGACCAACCGCGGCAAGCGTAGCTTAACCTGATCGATCGACCTGTGCGGGCCCCTCTTAAGTTAATTACATATGCTTAGATGAATTTATTTATTTGGAAGACCACTTGATTACTGTCGCCTCAGAATCTTACCAACCCGCACTTGGCCCGCGTGGTGGATTACGGCCCACTAGCTCTGGCAGAGAGGAGGCCTATGTCCCAGCAGTGGGAACATGATAGGCTATTTTCTATTCTCATATACAGGGTGGTCAAAAAGTCGTGAATCAAACGAAATAGGGAGATAAAGGTCATTTCCAACAAAAAATCTTTCTACAGCATGGTCATAATTCAATTACCCTAAAAGTTATGTATATTTTTGTATACTGAGTTCTTTTACAATAAAATTACGAGTAATTAAAAAAAAAAAGTGATATAAAACAATAAAACAAACGGTGTTGTATTATTACTAGACAATATAATCAGCACTACAAAAGTTCTATTGTGGCTCTGGGTACCAAATCTCAAGAGCAATTTTTTTTTTTTCAAAAATTTTGATGCATTACCAAAAATTATTTCTCACTTTAACCTTTTGAATGCCATTGTCACATATGTGTGACAAACGAAATCTTACCCTGAACGCCAACCTCACAAATATATGACAAAATACACGTCGCATGGGTCGCACCATATTATGAAATAAACAATTAAATCATTACTTTTGTGTGTTTTTATTTATATAATTTAAAAGTTTAAGCTTCCGTCTATATTGTATTGCATGAAACTAATATAAATAAACCACCAATATCGAGAAATTTGTTGTTTTAAGTGTGTGTGTGTGTTGTTGTGTTGTTAGAGTGGCCTGGCGTCAGGGGTACGGCGATACGTTTATACTCTGGCGTTCAAAAGGTTAAAAGCGTTGGAAATGACCTCTTTTATCTCCCTACTAGCTGCGCCCCGCGGTTTCACCCACGCAAGTCTCGATCCCGTGGGAATATCGGGATAAAAAGTATCCTATGTCCTTTCCCGGGACTCAAACTATCTCTATACCAAATTTCATCTAAATCGGTTCAGCGGTTTAGGCGTGAAGAAAAGACAGACAGACAGACAGAGTTACTTTCGCATTTATAATATTAGTTTGGATTTGGATTTCGTTAGATCCACGACTTTTTGACCACCCTGTATATTTTATGCCGATATGAAGCAAGAAGCGTCACTTACCTATGCTAGAGTAGTCGTAAGGGTCTAATGTCTTAAAGCTGGTATCGAACTGGTTTCTCTCTTCCGAATCCTGGTCTGAGCATACCGCGTATAGTGCCGTGCATGTCGGGTTGAATAATACCTGAAAAAAAAAGTAATAGATACAGCTAATCAATTTTAGAGAAATAAAGCAAGAAAATGTCCCCTTACTGAATGTATGAGTCATCATCTGCCTAGCCTTTTCCCAGCAAAATTTTGGGGTCGGCTTCCAGTCTAACCGGATGCAGCTGAATACCAGTATGTTAAATGGAGCGACTGCCTATCTGACCTCTACAACTCAGTTACTAGGTAATGCCATACAAGGGGTATGGCATGGTGGTAAGGCTGGTTGTCAGACTTTCGGGTTTCTGACTACCCGCAACGACTGTCAAAGATCCACGAATGACAGCAGGAAACAACGGCTTAACGTGAGGGGACATTATTAACGAATTATAACATTGCTAAATTGAAGAGTACAACTGTGACGTAGCATGACAACTGAATAGACTGGTATTACGTTTATTCGGTTAACCACATCACGTGGTTTTTTTGTTTACCTTTATTTAATTACCTAAACAAATGGAGTATAGGTTGGGATCGGCTTCCAATCTAACCCGATGCAGCTGAATACCAGTATTTTACATGCACTGATGGCTAGCGACTACCTATCTGACCTCCACAACCCAGTTACTGAGTAACACGATATTTAGGCTGGCTTCACAGCTATCCGGGAGACCCGTACGGGCTGTCAGTACGGGCGCCCGGAGCGGGAGCACTTGTTAGGCGCTAGAACATCGTTTCACAGCGACGCGGCTTGATCCGTACACGACCCGCTCCGGGTTGAGCCCGTACAGCGCATCTGTCTCCTGCTAGCAACCGTGTCGTACTGAATCATCGTTTCAGAGCACTGCGGGTACTACCCGTACGTGTCTCCCGTGTACGGTCGGCCCGTACGGGTCTCCCGGACAGCTGTGAAGCCAGCCTTATACAAATGTAATTATGTGAATGATAATCTTACCTCTGATTTGTCTAACGTAGGCACTGTTCTTAGTAGATGGAATGTTCTCAGATCCCAAACTTCAGTATTTGATATTACCTGCAATCAAAACGACATTTATAAACAAAAAAACTAACTTCTGCTTGTTACATCATCTGCGTGAAATGTATTGTTTTAACATAAAATATACTCTATGACTAGAGATCGGATATCCGGATGCATATTTACCTAAAGTGAATTTTTAGCTATGAAAGTATGGAACCGGCTTCTTAAAATATTTTTTCTGTAAAAAGATCTCGGGATGCCAGGAACACCGGGAATGCATAACTAGTCGGGTGTATAGTATGGAAGGAAGGAACTACATAAAGAAAATTATTCAAAATATATGTAGTCTGTTATCTTATCTTGAAGTTGTTTGCTATTGCAGTTTGGTATCTACCTACCTACTTTACAATATTAGGTAGGTAGATATGCATCCAACATCTCAACTTTAGGTGTATATGAATCCGGATATCCTATCTCTATCTATCATACTCGGCAATACCGCAGCTTCCCGTTAGTAAAATAATTTTCGGAATCAGACCAGTAGTTCCGAAGATTACGCTGTACATACACACTAACATTTTACCCGATTATAATATTACTATCTGCGCCCCGCGGTTTCACCCGCATAAGTGTCAATCCCGTGGGAATATCGGGATAAAAAGTAGCCTATATGTTAATCCAGAGTGTCAGATACCTCCATACAAAATTTTATCAATATTGGTCCAGCCGTTTGAGCGTGAAGAAGTAACAAACATATAAACACACACACACTCACAAACTGTTGTCTTTATAATACTAGTGTGATTCTACTAGCTTCTGCCCGCGACTTCGTCCGCGTGAAATTTCACCCTCCCCCCATTCACAATCTTAGGGGTGGAATTTCGAAAAACCCTTTCTTAGTTTATACTTACTCTTCACAAAGAACACACCCTCCAAATTTCACCTCTCTAGGACCAGCGGTTTAGGCTGTGCGTTGATATATCAGTCAGTCAGGACTTTGAATTTTATCAGATAGTATAGAAAAATGTGGTGTTATTTACCTCTAAGCCATTGGGATGGAACACCCCACTGTGCGTCTGATTAAGTTTATCAAACTTGTGGATTTCTTTGCCTGTGTTCACGTCCCATAGCACGCCGTCTAAAACAAACAATAATAATTTTAAGATTTTCGAAGAAAAACCCCCCATTTAGATGGACTGACGACCAAAAATCACAAAAAAAAGAAAAGATTTGCTGTTTAATACAAAAATTGAATACTGATTTGACCAAAATGTATGAAACAGCTGATTTTTTTTTTCCTCATTTCAGAGTTGATCCCATAGTGAACGTTGCACAGACGGGTATTTTGACAATCTACGCGGCCAAAATTATTTTGTTATCTTATTCTTTTCTAAGGGATATAATTTGGTAGAAAAAGTACTTAATGTGATTTATAAGGCGGTTTTATTATTAAATATTCACTAAATAATATTTTTTAGAAGTATATGTAAAAATAGATTTATCTGTAGAGTTTACTTTTCATTATTATTAGTTTTCTTCCTCGCTTTCTGAAGAAACAACATTGGGTTCCCCAGGCATGAGAAGCGCGATAGTTTCTTGCAAAAAACACTTCATTTTTCTTCTTTTTAAGCTTCTCATACAACTTATTTTTATGATTCTAGGGGCGGATAACATTCTTGTTTCGCTTTCTGTAAGAGTGTATAACAAGGAAAGAACTTCTTATTAGTATTTCTTACTATTTCGTATTGTCGACGAGTTAGATCGGCTTCGACAAACATCGTCAATGCTTGTATTGGAGTAAGTGAGCATGTTTTTTCTCTTGTTGACTTAGAAAAAGCCTTTTTATATTTTGATGCTCGAGTTGGAGTACTGGTGATCTCTTTAAGTATTTCGGAAGCATCTCTTTTTCCGGATTTCCGCAACTCAACCTGAGCTGCATGAATGATAACATCTTGTGCCACAACAGACTGAATCTCTTCAGTTTTCCTCCTCTTGGTCCTTTCACTCGATTCGTTAAATAACTTAGATGGCCGTCCTGGTCGATCTTGTGAAATGGCGGTTATCTCAAACATTCCTTCAAGCCATGAGTGGTTACTTTTCAGAAATACGTCCACCTTCTTATGTGCTTTTAGCCATCTTTGTTTAATTTGTGATTTGAAGAGTGCAATGTTACGTTTCAGGGTCTCAATTTGTTCTCCGGTGTAATCTTCGCTAGACAATAGATGGCTTCTGAAGGAATCAAGTTTTTCTTCCAAGTTAGGCAAATCATAGCTCTGCACACGATTAAACATGTATCTACGGGTCACTACTCTTACTCCCGAGGTACCTCGTGAACCTAAAACAAAAAGACATTTTTTTTAGAATTATGAGAATTACAGTAATTTTTTTGTACTTTACTCAAAAAAAGTTCAAATTATCAAAACATAACGTATCCGCGCTTATCCGCGGCAGAGTTTTTTATTTTTTACTACTCAAAGCTTCAAACTTTCATTTGTATAAGGAATTACGGCAGGATCTAACTTTATATTATAACAAATAGACGACGAAATAAAATATTTACAATGATAAATCACCCTAACATGTAGGTACTTTCAAATTATTATATCTTACCTTTGTAATGAGGAAAATAAAAAAAAAACTTAATGAAATACAGCATAATTACCTGCTACATCAGGATCCATCACAAACACTTCTTAAATTTACGCAATATATTTAATATTTAACTTCAAAGTTAATGTTATTGCACGAGCGCCGAGAACAGATACAAACAACAAGTTGAACGATCGAATTCCGACTAAATCTATGACGCGACTAGTGCAGGTAGCGGAGTGGGGAGGGCGGGTTATTGTTCCCGAGACTGTCCTCTAGCTCAGGTAGTTGTCCTATTCAACATTATATACAGTTTGTAAATTCCACTTTTGGCCGCGTAGATTAGCAAATTACCCGTATGTGCGTTGTTCATATTCATGGGTAGAACACAGTAAAGCAAACTGAAGTGGCAATGGGCTGGCCATGTCTGACGAAGGACCGATGGCCGGTGGAGACGAGTCCTGGAGTGGAGACCGCGTACCGGCAAGCGTAGTGTGGGACGCCCCCCAGCTAGATGGACGGACGACCTAAAGAAGGTGGCTGGGGTAGACTGGATGCGGAAGGCGGAGGACAGGGTGCTGTGGCGCAGTCTGGGAGAGGCCTACGTCCAGCAGTGGACTACGATAGGCTGAGTTTATTGATTGATTGATGGGTAGAACAGACAGTAAAAATTTGGAGACGGTAAAAAAAACATCCAGTATATGCTAGTTGCGCGGTAAACTCTGCTTGCGAGATGCAGGATTTTGTGTGACGTCAACATGACGTTTGCATGTGGCGTGTGTAGATACCGCTACAGTATCTCCTACATACCTGACAACACCAATTCATCGGTGGGGTTGAACGTTGCTCTGTTCTTGGCGTACTGGTTGCTTATAGCAGGCGTTAAGGTCATCAGCTCTCTGCCCGTGCGGGTGTCGAAGATCGTGGCCGTCTCCCCTTTGGTACCTATTATCCTCTCGTCAGTCATCTTTGAGAATTCTACGTACTCTTCGTTGTCTAAGTGGAATCTGAAAAAGAGAAAACATAATATATAACGTCTGTCCTCCCGGAAGAGTAAGGCAGGAGTGTGTGGCCGTCCGATCAGGACCAGAGCCCTGATTCACAACTATACGACAGGCTCTCGTATCGAAAACCTGACATTTCGATAACCTGATTTGACTTTCCCATAAATAGCTGTTGAAAGAATAGCGGGCGTCTATTTGATTTAAACTGACAAAATTTTCGGGTTTTGGACTTGTGAACAGCGTTAAGAAGACTCCTACGATAACAATGATTAATGTTCGATACGATATGGAAGCGTATCGAGTGTTTGTGAATAGCTATGCAGGCCCGTGCCGGACGGCACCGTATGTGTTCCACGCGCGCCTCAAAGAGATGTCAGCATAAAGGAAGGGCCTGCCAGGGCCGAAGCCTGCCGGGTGTGCGGGATTGTTCGAAAGGGTTACCGCTACCCCGGAACATAAAGGGCTAAGGAAGGAACACGGATGGGTTTTAGTCAGTAAGAGTCTGACACTCCCTTCCCCTCCACCCAGAGCGGAAGGGGTCATTTGATGATTTCCCATCCATAAAAAAAAGGAGTGTGTGGCGACCTCTACATCGCCACATGTGAACTATAGTAAAAGTGCGCAGTGACACGGCTTGGTTTAAAATAGTATCACACGAAGGTTTTGAATAAGTTGTCAGTACAAATATATTCGTGTTCTCATTCATTTGAAAAATATACCCGTGGCTAAATAATAACAGCCGCACAGGTCGATCGATCAGGTTAAGCTACGCTTGCCGCGGTTGGTCTGGGGATGGGTGACCATTTTTATATACTGAGACTCCTCCGTACCTCGGAAAGCACGATAAACCGTTGGTCCCGGCAGTCATTCGTGAATCTTTAACAGTCGCTACGGGTAGTCAGAAGCCCGTAAGTCTGACAACCCAGTCTTAAGCCCGGTTTCCACAGTGAAAGAGTAATGAGCCGGAAATGGCTAAGCGGAGCGGACTTCGTTTTTATGAAATAGGTTTGCGTTTCCACCAAGAAAGAGTTTAGTCGTCTGATCCTCTCTAGAAATGAGCGAGCTCATTTTTACTCTTTTTGCCCGCTGGGTCATTTCCGCTAGACTCTTTGTTGGTGGAAACACATGTAAGCAGTTTTCTCTTGAGAGGTAAAAGAAGTCATTAATGGGTCCGCTCCGCTCGCGGTGGAAACCGGGCTTTACCAAGGGGTATCGTATTACCCAATGTTTATTGGGTAATACGATACGGTGGGTTCTGGAGGTCAGATAGGCAGTCGCTCCATGTAAAATACTGGTATTCAGCTGCATCCGGTTAGACTGGAAGCCGACCCCAACATAGTTGGGAAAAGGCTAGGCAGATGATAGTGGAATACTTACAATTGTTCAAACTCTTTCATATTCCATAACGCCGACAGAGGTCGCCACGGCGTCGTCGCCGACGCTAGTAGTAGTAACCCGTCTCTGCTTGCCTGGATAACAAAATAAATTGGACTGTTGGTTGAAAAGTGTTATTGGAGTCTTCTCTGGGAATAAATTCTTTAAGTGATGATGAAAACCGCATCAAAACACATTGTGTAGTTTAAAACTAAGTGGGCACACCATAGATATAGATACACCTAGATAACGCAAGAGCAACTACTTCGCGTGCCAAAAATCGCACCAGCTTACGTTCGAAAATCATAAGCCGCCACTTTCGCGCTCAGTCCTGCGTACTGCTGGCAGGGTGAGCGTGAAGCGAGAGCGCGAGCTTGTGACGTCATAGTAGGTAGTCAAAAAGTGGCACGCTTAGTTTTCATACAGTTCGTGATACTTGCGTTATCAAGGTCTATCTATATCCGTGGGGCACACAGACAAACACGAATAGGGACTTTGTTTTACGCTATGAAAAGATAAAGATTGTATATGAATACTAGCAGCGCCCCACGGTTTCACCCGCATAAGTTTCGATCCCGTGGGAATATTGGGATAAAAACTATCCTATGTCCTTTCCCGTGACTCAAACTATCTCTATACAAAATTTCATCTAAATCGGTTCAGCGGTTTAAGCGTGAAGAGGTAACAGACAGACAGACAGACAAACACACTTTCGTATTTATAATATTAGTATGGATTTACCTGCATGTGATAGATATAGGACTCGTGCACTTGGTACGAGTTCTCCTCCACTCCGCTGAACAGGTTGAATATCCTAATGTCGCCGCCGGATGTCGCCGCTAACAACTGTTGTTGCGTTGGCTGTTGGAAAAACATAAAAAGAAAAGTGAGAAAAGTAAATTTTCGACTTAAAATTGGATTAAACGTTGTCTTGAGAAATTGGAGATTGGGAGCGCCTCATGCGCGTGCGCAGTCCAGTATTATTTGTACTATTTGTGTCGCGCTTTCTGTACAGTTAAGTCACCCGGCTATTTGATACTTACACCAATTTGCAATTTGAATTTAGCTATTTTTTATTTCAACCATGAAAGAACATAAGTACAGACCACACCAAGCACACACAGAACAAGCGCAAACACACAAGCTACCCGAAACTGTCAAATTTTCCCAATCAACTTTGAACCTTATGCTTTAGCAATAAAGTTGAAAATCTATTAAAGAAATTTGACAGATTGTAGTAGCTTGATGTGCTGGCGTCTGTACATTCTAGCAAATAAAGAGATCATTCATTCATGCATCTAAAAATCAAAATCCTACATCTCGCAAGCAGAGTTTACCGCACAAATAGCATATATATTATAACGGCCCGTCGTGAATCATTGGGCAGTTGCCCGCCAGACACGACACTCGTCTGGTCGGAGGTTCCTCCCTTTACAATGGAGGATGAGTGAACTTTACACCCTGTTCCTCATACCTCCGGTTATTATTTGTAGGATTTCTTTGTCAGATGCTCTATTGTCGACGACTTTAGTCTGGGCGGTGAACAGGGGCTAATTACTAATTTAACTCCTCAAGCGTCAAGTGTACACAACTATTTTTATTGTTCTATTGTCATTGTTAAAACAATGACTCACTACGTGTTTCGACAGGTAGGCGGGCAGTGGCGTGCATTGCATATAGGCATATAAGCAGTGCCTACCTCGATAATCAACATTAAGCCTGTCAATTACATGTTAGTGTGTGTGCTCCATTAAGAAGCTCACTAAATTATCATACCTAACAAAAAACAAAATATTCATACAAACACACGCGGCAGTAGGCAGTCGCCGGACGGCCTACTCGGCTCCCGTACTATTCGCATATTGTCATTGGTCTTTACTCGTTCATTAAAAATACGTACCTACGTCTCACGCGTAATACCACGACGTTCGACCTTCGAAATTTATCACCCTTAAGTAGGCATGCCTACTCAAATAACCACACTTTTGACCTCACTTTTTTCCCTGATTAGTGACCGCGTTTACCTAGACTAGACCCGGCCTAGTGCCTACCTATTCTGAAAACCAATGCACGCCACTGCAGGCGGGCAAACGTGTGAGAGAATAAATAATATCTAAATTATTATTATTATTAGTGTCTAAATTTAAATATTTAGGGCACTGGGTCACCGATGACTTAAGTGATAATGCTGACATAGAAAGGGAACGCAGGTCGCTGGCTGTCCGTTGTAACATGTTGGCCCGCAGGTTTGCACGGTGTACGAATTCGGTTAAAATCATGCTTTTTAAAGCATATTGCCAATCTTTTTACACCTGCAGCCTGTGGGTTAGTTATTCGCAGCGGGCATACAGCGACCTGCGTGTCCAATATAATAATGCACTCAGGGTACTGTTGGGGGCTGCCTTGGCGTTGCAGTGCGTCAGGGATGTTTACTGAGGCGCGGGTGGATGGCTTTGCTGCTATCGTTAGGAAAAGATGCGCCTCCCTACTCGCTCGCGTTCGTGGCAGTACCAACACTATACTGGGTGTTTTTACTGATCGGTGGGAGTCCCCCATGCTGCAAAGGTGGGTGCGACTTCATGTCGTTATTTAATTTTGTTACCAATACTAACATTAGTTTTAAGTACTTACATTGTTACTAACAAAATATGGACCTGGTCTGAATTAAATGTTTATTATTATTTATTATTATTAATAAGTGTCCTTACATGGAATATAGTGTGCGTGAAGTAAGCGTCGTCATCCTGCAGGCGCAGCGTGCGCACGGGCGCGAAGTGCGAGTGCACGAGCCGCGCGTGCTGCCGCGTCTGCGGGCCCGCCAGCCCCAGCTCGCGCCGCGACACGCGCGCGCACACGTTGCCCGCGCAGCTGCCCGAGTACAGCGCGCCGCCGCCCAGGCGGGGCGACGGGCACTTGTGGGGCCTGGGGACGGCCACGTTCATCATGACAAGTGATTAAGACCGTTTACACATTATGCCGTAGCTGTATTAGTTACCAACAACACTCCCACTGCTAGAGCGATTAAGTTAATAAATGACTTTCTAAAATATATGCCAGATAGCCACGAGCCCCTCTAAAATTTAGCCACGAACCCCTCTATCACATAGCCACGAGCCCCTCTAGAATTTAGCCACGAACCCCTCTATCACATAGCCATGAGCCCCTCTAAAATTTAGCCACGAACCCTCTATCACATAGCCACGAGCCCCTCTAAAATTTAGCCACTTGCTCCAATAACATATAGCCACGAGCCCCTCCATCACATAGCCACGAGCCCCAATATCATATAGCCACGAACCCCTCTATCACATAGCCATGAGCCCCTCTAAAATTTAGCCACGAACCCCTCTATCACATAGCCACGAGCCCCTCTAAAATTTAACCACGAACCCCTCTATCACATAGCCACGAGCCCCTCTAAAATTTTGCCACGAACCCCTCTATCACATAGCCATGAGCCCCTCTAAAATTTAGCCACGAACCCTCTATCACATAGCCACGAGCCCCTCTAAAATTTAGCCACTTACTCCAATAACATATAGCCACGAGCCCCTCCATCACATAGCCACGAGCCCCAATATCATATAGCCACGAACCCCTCTATCACATAGCCATGAGCCCCTCTAAAATTTAGCCACGAATCCCTCTATCACATAGCCACGAGCCCCTCTAAAATTTAACCACGAACCCCTCTATCACATAGCCACGAGCCCCTCTAAAATTTAGCCACGAACCCCTCTATCACATAGCCATGAGCCCCTCTAAAATTTAGCCACGAACCCTCTATCACATAGCCACGAGCCCCTCTAAAATTTAGCCACTTGCTCCAATATCATATAGCCACGAGCCCCTCCATCACATAGCCACGAGCCCCAATATCATATAGCCACGAACCCCTCTATCACATAGCCACGAGGCCCTCTAAAGTTTAGCCACGAACCCCTTTATCACATAGCCACGAGCCCCTCTAAAGTTTAGCCCCGAGCCCCTCCGTTTCATACTCACTCGAACAAGTTAAACTGCGGGCACGTAGCGACTGGGTTCTTGCACAGCGCGTGCTGGTTGTACAGGTACTCGGTGATGATGGTGTGGAGAGTGACGCGGTGCGGGCTCGGGGAGGGCTCGCCGGCTGGCACGCTCAGCTGCTTCTGTAGCGAGCGTTTGTGCTCGGACGTCGGTGTTGTTACTACTAAGGGTGGGTTTTGTACTTTCCTGGAACAATTTAGTTGAATATTAGTTATTAAATACTGTTTTGACGGAATAATTATCATGCTTAGGGTCTTCCCACATTTATCGACGCGGAATCGGCTAACGCCGGTCACAAAAGCCTTTATGTCTACGTAATAAGGGTGTTACTAATAACATTCGCATCGGCTCGGCTCGGATGACGCGGCGCGACGCCGATCGACGGCGAAACGGTAGCTCAGCGATAAGTCGAGTAGTTTGGTGATACGCACTCGGCTTAAGCCGATTCCGCGTCGATAAATGTGGGGACACCCTTATTGTCAACAGCTGAGGGGCGATTCCCGTCGTATCAACTCGGAAAGGGATCGTCGTTATTAGACGTACGTATGTTACGTTAATCAACCGTTTGAAACAACCGGCCTTTAGTACAGCGGCGTCCGGTCGTGACTACCACTTGCACATCTATATGGCGTCGTCCTAATGGCTACGATCATACGAGCAAACAATGCGATTTCGTCGCGCAATAAAAATGATCGTTCGATGGCCCAACAGGTGTCCCAAATGCCCCACACGAGGTTGAAGACACAGGCAATACACTGCATCCATCGACATAATTATTGTGTCGACGCCCGCCGTCTTTCTAAACATTGATGAGTCATATTTACGCCTAGTTAATGACAAACACACTACGACTGAAAATATAAGAGACATTCTCTTGTACTTGCAGCACAAAACACTCGTCTCACATGCACAAAAAGTCTATCTGTTGAGTCATACAAATATTTATACTGTGCGGGAATCGAACCCACGATACATAGCGCAGCGGCCAGGTCGCTTCGTCTCGCATACGACTTATTTTCAATGGTCGATATGGCTCGTATGCGGGGTGCGGGTAATTTCAGTAACGCATGAACCGACAATGAAAACGGTTCCCCGAATACGGGCCCTATGGCATGCTTTATAGAAATCTCCAGCACCCCGCATGCGAGCAATATCGACCAATAAAAATTAGCCTTGATGAAATTGAGCCATGACTTACAAAATACAGAAAGTTTACTATCACATGCAAATCAATATTAAAATTGTAGTAGTATTTTTTCTACATAAATAATAATTTTGTTAAATACCTTCTGACAACTAAACTCATATCCGACCGAAGCCAGGGAGGGTCGCTTGTGTAACAAAAAGAATTTTCTTTTCAATCTTTGTCAGATAAAGAAATCACACTTCATAAATTTCAGGGCTTATGTGCGTTAACGACGAAAGCATTTCATACAAACTTTCAAGCCCTTGTTTTTTGAAATGAATGAACCGATTTTAAAGAAACTTCGTACGCATAAGCAGGATACAAAAGTCTACAAAGTTAGTTAAAAACATTTTCGAAAAATAGTCTTACAGCCAAATTAGACCTATTTTAAATTTTCCATTAGAAACAGAGATTTCCAGTTATCTTTTTTAAAGAAGACTTTTTCGAAAATGTTCTTTAAACTTTTTAGATCTTTGTATCATGTTTATGCTTACGAACTGACGGAGTTTCATTAAAATCGGTTCACTCATTCATTTCGAAAAACAAGGGCTTGTAAGTTTGTATGAAATGTCGTACATCGTAAACGCTCTTATGATAAAACCAATGGGGAAATTGCTTAACACTAACAATTGCAATGCCTTTCATTTTGTCAGTTTGACATCCACACTGATATCGTCAAATTAGAAACTATGAAAGCGCACATTGCGTTATTTATGTAGTCTATTCAAAGTCATGTTTACAATTGATATCATTTCAAGTTAAACCAATATCAACTTTATTCTAGCGAAAATTAGGTTGATTTCTGAGTGACTATTACTATTGCAATAGTTATAAAAATGTTTAAAGTTACTTTATTTAAGAAAAAAAAAAGAAAACAAGCACAATTCTAGTGTCAGAAACGTAATGTTTCCCAGTAAATAAATAAATAAAAAGTAAATATTAAGAAACATTATAGTGTATTTGTTTAGGTAATTAACTAAAGGTAAACAAAAAAAACCACGTGCCGTGGTTAACCAACTAAACGTAATACCAGTCTATTCAGTTGTCATGCAACGTCACAGTTGTACTCTTCAATTTAGCAACGTTATAATTCGTTAATAATGTTGCTAAATTGAAGAGTACAACTGTGACATAGCATGACAAGTGAAGTGAGTGATATTACGTTTAGTCGGCTAACTAAGTCACGTGGTTTTTTTGTTTACCTTTAGTTAATTACCTAAACAAATACACTATAGTGAGGACTGATTTAACTGAGGGATGGTGCTATCGGTCTAGTCAGTGGCGTGCATTGGTTTTCAGAATAGGTAGGCACTAGGCCAGGTCTAGTCTAGGCAAACGCGGTCACTAATCAGAAAAAAAACTGAGGTCAAAAGTATGGTTATTTGAGTAGGCATGCCTACTTAAGGGTGATAAATTGCGAAGGTCGAACGTCATGGTATTACGCGTGAGACGTACGTATTTTTAAAATTGTCGTATTAACTTGAACGAGTAAAGACCAATGACAATGTACGAATAGTACGGGAGCCGAGTAGCCTCACGTAATTAATGGATGCCACCTTACACGCGTCGTGAAGAAGCACCATGAGCGCATCGCCCTAAACATACCTATTAATGTAATCGCTCACCTAAGTTTGATGACAGGCGGTAAAGGACTCGCCTCGTCCACGTTCATGCTGTTATGTGAGCTGTTCAAGTCGATACTGTCGCGGTGTAGCGTTCCACTGCTGTTTGCGCGCGACACTGAGAGGCGAGGCTGCGGGGAAAACGAGCAATGTATTTTTTATTATATTTGAATTCAGAATCTCAGATAATTATTATGGTTTCGATTCACAAACTCAATGGCATACGTGACAGCGCTAGATACAATAAAACCCTTTTCTTTTGTAAAAAAATCCATTTAAAAAAAATTGGTTGTCTGTACAGTCGGTCTACGGACGATAATTTTACGTGATAACGTCATAAGAAAACATTGACATCGTGCCTCTCTATCGCTTGTTCCGCGCTCTCGCTTGCACGCTCGGTTCAGGCGGAACGTGACAGTGAGTCATGCTTTTTCATGCGTGCAGCCGGCGTTCATCGATTTATAAGACGTTAAAACGTCAAAAAGTCTGTTAGTGTAGTTAAAGTTGCTTTTCGTGTGTGTCTGCGTGACACCGGGTTGTTCTTCTAAACTCGTAGCGGATCTTAATGCAGTTTTCCTCAACATTTAGAGAATTTGTTCGGGAAGGTTTATATGAATACAAAATCAACCTATAATGTTTACACTGCTGGGACACAGGCCTCCTCTCAGTTGCGAGGGGGTGGGCTGTAATCCACCACGCGGGACCAGTGCGGGTCGGCAGATGTCACATGTCTTCGATATTTTGTTTCTAGGACATGCCGGTTTCCTCACGATGTTTCCTTCACCGTTTTGAGAGCAGTGGTGATGACATAATTTATACAAAGTAAAGCACCTAATTGGGTTCGAACCTACGACCTACAACTCGTAAGTCGCGGCCGTTAGCATTTGGCCACCACTCAAACTCAAACTCAAAGCATTTATCTCAATTAAACCATTTACAGGCACTTTTGAATTGTCAAGAAGTCAGTCAGTCAGAAAAAGTGAAGCTAGTTGCCCATTCCAAAGCGTAGGTACCTATGGAGAAGAACACTGCTCTCTATGTGCATAATACATCAATATTAAATCTTACGAAGCAAAGGCTGGTCGCTAGTACAGACGCCAGCACATCAACCTACTACAATCTGTCAAATTTCTTTAATAGATTTTCAACTTTATCATTAATCCATAAGGTTCAAAGTTGATTGGGAAAATTTGACAGTTTCGGGTAGGTTGATGTGCTGGCGTCTGTGCAAATAAAAAGTCCACAACTCACTCTAGTCGGCGTAGAAGGAGTGTAGACGGGCGGCGGCGGCGGGGGGGGCGGCGCGGGCAGCGCGGGGGGGGGCAGCTTGGCCTCGCGCTGCAGTGTCGCCGCGCTGGCTGTGAGGCCTCGCGCGGCCAGGTGTGCCGCCACCAGCTGCAGCAGCTGGCGCTCGTTGTAGTTTATACGGGTTTGAGCTACTACGTTTGCCTGTGGACAAACATTTATCAGTGTTAAAGGGCCATTCAAGTATTACGTAAGCAGATTTTCTGTAATTATTAACCCCCCCGTCAGCAAAAGTAACCAAGGTTCTTACCCCCCCCCCCCCCCCCCCATGCTTACGTAAACATTGGTACATGCATTTTTCAATGTGTTACATAGATAGATAAACCATTTATTTGACGCACACAAAAGACAGCACAACACACAAAATACCTCTGGTTTCTTTATTGATTCATGAGCAGCAAATATATGCGTTTCGTTTTCAAGCATAGACAAGTAGGGTTGCCATATGTGTTCAAACCGAAATCGACAAAATTTTGTAGAAAATCCAAAAAAGTTAAATAAATACTGCTAGTATTTATTTAACTTTTTTGGATTTTCTACAAAATTTAGTCGCCACCATCCAGACCCCCCATCCCCCATGTCATCAAAAATAAGCAAGGCAAACACCTCCATCCTGTAGTGCTTACGTAATACTTGAATGGCCCCTATATCATCTGCCTAGCCTTTTCCCAACTATGTTGTGGTCGGCTTATAGTCTAACCGGATGCAGCTGAATACCAATATTTTACATGGAGCGACTGCCTATCGGACCTCCACAACCCAGTTAGTGGGTAACACAATTGTGTTACCCAGGGCAATTGCCCTTGGTTAGACTGGTTGTCCGACTTAGGCTGCTGACTACCCATAATAACTGTCAAAATCTACAAATGACAGCCGTACATCCTTTCCAAAACACGGAGAAGTCTCAGGTTGTGACCCATCCGCGGGTCGACCTTCGCAAGCGTTGCTTAACCTTGATAAATCAACTTTGCTACGACTCTACGAATCCTCCTCTACCCAGGCAAGATGTTTACTTACAACTTGTACTACTTACCCTATGTATATTAGCTAGTGAGGTCTCGAACTCGGCGCCCATGTGTTTGCTCTTGCCGGACACTCGCTCCAGCAACTCAAGCGCATACTTCTGGAACATCACGTGTTCTTGTCGCTTCTCTTGGAGTATTGGGTCGCGCATTAATACTGGAAATAAAATATGACGTTCAATAAAACTGCGCGGACAACACTGCGCATTAGGGTGTTCCTTATTTTTCGACTTTTGAATTATCCCCGGGGCACTTTGTCATTTCATTATACAGGGTTATTGTAAAAAACATCAACAACCTCTTAATGGGTCATTTTACTAATCATTATAAACAACTTTTACTATGGGACCAAACCTGAAATCTCGAAAAAAAAATCAGCTGTTTCCTTACATTAATGTTCGTATAACACGTCAAAATGTAGGGAACAGCTGATTTTTTTTTCGCGATTTCATGTTTGCACTATAATATAGTGACTTTCAGGCTATATTTTTTAATTTTGTTTTTATTGCTGAATGGGCTCGCTCTTGACCTCGATCACGCCTGATGGAAAGCGATGGATGGGGTCTATGATGGAAAGAGCGTGCCCAGAAGATGCCTAAGGCACTGGAACTTCCACGCATTGACGAAACACAGCAGGCTGCTTGATGCCGGACTCCGGTGGGAGGGTGGTCGCTAACCAGGCGGGCATTAGCCCTACCGGCGCAAGGGAAGAGTTGGCCAGTCAAATAAGGTGTTGGTGTGACTGTCCAGGACGCGCCGAGCGCGAGCGTTCAGTTGAGTAACTGGCGGAA
Source organism: Amphipoea oculea (assembly GCA_945859645.1). Taxonomy (NCBI): domain Eukaryota; kingdom Metazoa; phylum Arthropoda; class Insecta; order Lepidoptera; family Noctuidae; genus Amphipoea; species Amphipoea oculea. Next base: position 7,754,176 of record OX243891.1, on the reverse strand, counting down.
CAAACTGCGCTACACGAGGAGGCTTCTTCATGCATCCCAAAATTACTATTAAATCTCTTCTTTGTAATAACAATGTATTTCTAGCAACTAAACATTTAATTTAAAAGTGGAGTGTCCGTTTAAGATTCTCAAATATAAAACCTTACCTTGTATCTGCGAGGTGGTGAAGAGTGGCAGCTTGGATATGATCTGCCTCACTGTGGGGCATCTCGCTAGTCCAGCTAACGCTCTGCATGCTAGTCCACGTAAGCGATCCGCGTCAGTTATGGGCGATTTTACCATCATTAGTGATAGTAATACCTGGTGGAATGACACTAATATTATAAAGGTGAAAGTTTGTGAGTGTGTATGTGTGTTTATATGTTTGTTACTTCTTCACGCTCAAACGGCTGGACCAATTCTCATAAAATGTTGTATGGTGGTAGCTGACACTCTGGATTAACATATAGGCTACTTTTTATCCCGATATTCCCACGGGATCGACATTTACGCGGGTGAAACTGCAGGGCGCAGCTACTATAAACATAATATTACAATAGCATTACACTTGCATAAATGAAAGATTAGCCAGAGCTTTATACAACGTGTTCCAAAATTCAACGATAAGCAGGCACCAGAGGGTGGACCTGCTCATGACTACTTGAGAAAAAAAAAAATATATACAGGGCGTCCCTGGAAGTATGGATCAAATCGAATAGGGCCATGGGCAAGGTCATTTCCAAACTTTTTAACCCTGAGAATGTCGGTGAATTTTTTCACGGTTCAAAAGTTATGACCAATTTTTTTTTCAATCACTTCGCTTAGTGCTCAAAGGAAAAAATCATTTAAAAAAAAGCTATCAGGGCTATCAATTTCATTTTTTAGTAACCCTGATAGCTCTTTTTTTAAGATTTTTTCTTCAATTAAAAATTAACTTTACAACACTGACAACAGAGTACACATTTTAACTCACCATAATACCATTGTTAGTCCGCACGCTCTCCCAGACCTTCTGTATTAGATCTTCATAAGACTTGAGCGCAGTTTTCTTTTTACTGGAGCCAGTTATTGAGAAACGTGTAGTTGAGGTGCCAGCCTAGAAAATGACATTAACATCAAAGAAAGAAAGAAAGAAAAATGTTTATTTGGACAGAGTTCGTGAAACACAAAATACAAAAATTAATAAAATAAAAAAATTCAGATAACAATAGTGTGTGCGTCACGACTGCGCCAAAAAGGTTCATTTCAGCATTAATGCCAGACAGACGCTCCATGTGACCCCAAAGGGTTGGGTAGAGTTGTACCTATAGTACAGTACAGTCACCAAAGGAGATAAGTAATCAGAGCCCTGATTCACAACCACACGACAGGCTATCGTATCGAAAACCTGACATTTCGATAACCTGATTTGACTTCCCCTCAACAGCAAATAGCTGTTGGAAGAATAGCGGGCGTCTATTTGATTTAAACTGACAAAATTTTCGGGTTTTGGACTTGTGAACAGCGTTGAGAAGACTCCTACGATAACAATGATTAATGTTCGATACGATACGGAAGCATATCGAGCGCTTGTGAATAAGGGGGCTGGTGATTATTTATCCACTGATTGATTGTGATTATTTGTTAACTGTGAACGGACTGCAGTAGTTGCGAAGATGTTACAAAGCTGCGTACTCACTCGATGCACGGGCGCGCACACGCAGTTGACGAGCACGTTGAGCGCGGCCTTCTGCACCTCGGGCTCCGGCACGATCTCGCCGTCCGCGGCGCCTGCCAACACATCTGTATTACTATTATTACTGAGCCGCTACTTTGTTTCACGGCAATTTTGATAGTGAATATCAAAAGACAGTGTCGAGCAGCACAACCAAAAAACAACTGTATTTACTCAATGGTAAAGAATTTTTTTTTTCAGGCAGAATTTAACGTCTAAACAAAAGTATTAAAATAAAAACTAAAAAAAGTCGGTTTACGGACGATAATTTTACGTGATAACGTCATAAGAAAACATCCGATCGTGCCTCTCTATCGCTTGTTTCTTAACCGGCTCCTAAGGCGAACCCTTAGGAGCCGAGAAAAAATTTAAAAAAGTCAGAGAGAACGCTAAGGTTGAGGCCAAACGAGCGTAATTTTTTGGGTTGTGAGTCGCGTATTTTGAGTATCGCAATTTACGTTCAACTGAAATTCGGGTAGGCTGCCAGACGGACGGACGTAACTTCGGTCGCATTCTGTAACATAACTGACGCTTGCCTCGCTAACCTCCCTCACCTCGGTTGAAATAACGCGCGTGTGTCAGCAGACAACTCATTTTGCGTCGCCTTGTGGTACAAACAGGACTTTGGTATGAAACCGATTTCAGCGTAAATTCCGCGACTCATTTTACGCGACTCACAGCTCAAAAAATTACGCTCGATTGGCCTCAGCCTAAGTGATAACGAAGTTAAAGCAGGCGATGCAACGGCCTGGGTCGAGGGAAAGAGAAATTTCACGCGGACGAATTTGCGGGCAGAAGCTAGTAGTGAAGAAGACATTTCATGTCGACCTCAAGAGCGTTTACGACGTACGGCATTTCATACAAACTTCCAAGCCCTTGTTTTTCGAAATGAATGAACCAATTTTAAATAAACTTCGTACGTAGAAGCAGGATACTAAGGTATAAAAAGTAAGTTAACCTTTTGAACGCCATTGTCACATATATGTGACAAACGAAATCATACCCTGATACACGTCGCACGGGTCGCACCATATTATGAAATAAACAATTTAATCATTACTTTTGTGTGTTTTTATTTATATAATTTAAAAGTTTAAGCTTCCGTCTATATTGTATTGCATGAAACTAATATAAATAAACCACCAATATCGAGGAATTTGTTGTTTTAAGTGTGTGTGTGAAGTGGCCTGGCGTCAGGGGTACGGCGATACGTTTATACTCTGGCGTTCAAAAGGTTAAAGAACATTTTCGAAATTACTTGTTTAAAAAAAGATAACTGGAAATGTCTCTACGGAAATTTTTAAAATCGGTCTAATTTGGCTGTAACACTATTTTTCGAAAATGTTTTACTAACTAACTTTTTAGACCTTTGTATCCTGCTTATGCGTACGAAGTTTCATTAAAATCGGTTCGTAAAAGCTCTTATTTATGCAACTGTTTTATAATAAGGGGTATTAAAACACAAATTGTGATAATAGTATCACATGAGTGTTTTAATACCTAATTATGTACAGTTGCATACAAGACTTTATCTACACCCATGATATGAATCCTCTATAAAAGGTTCTAAAACAGTTTTTTGCAATACTAATTTTTTTTTCCGTTAGCCTGTACTGTCCCACTGCTGAGCAAAGGCCTCCCCCATTTTCTTCCACTTCTCCATGCATCCAGACAGATGGGCCAAAGTCGTCACACAGTGGGTGCCTGAAGACGGGCGTCGTCACCGAGGCAGGCCTAAGAAACGCTGGCGTGACGATTTAGACTCATTCCTAACCGACTGGACGGAGAAAGCACAGCACAGCAATACTAATATGGAACAAAAATGGCGGCCGGCGGGATACGACGTGAATTCGAATAAACTATAAGTTCTTTTTTTAAATTACTGCGCTGTGGTAGTGAAACGCGCGTGCATGACAATGTTCTGTTTTTGAAAACGAGCTGCATAATGAAATTTAGTACAACATAATAACACTCGTTTGGATGATATTATGGTTACTATGACACTGGTTGTTGTAATGTTGGCAATAAGCTAACTGTTTCAGAATTTTTTATAGAGGATTTATAGCATGGGTGTAGATAAAATAAATTAGGAAGAAGGCTAAAGAATTATAGAAAAAAAAGAAATATCAACTTACCTAGTACAATGTTGACTCCAGTTGTCATCTCCGCGTCCTTCAAATCCAATTTTTCAGTCAGTAACAGTTGAACACGCGGCGCCACGCAGCATACAGAGATGACGTCTAACGCAGATCGTACCGTCTCTGATCTGGGGAGAATGGGCTTTATTGTAGTGGCGATAGAGTTTAATTTTCAATGAAGGTGTGGGGAAAACACGGGTCGCGTTAAGTGAAGTCGATCCGGGCAGAATGAGCTTTATTGAAGAGGTTTTTAGGTTGAAATCTGATTAACGTTGAAAACCAGAGATGACGTCTAACGCAGATCGTACTGTCTCTGATCTGGGGAGAATGAGCTTTATTGTAGTGGTGATAGAGTATAATTTTTAATGAAGGTGTGGGTAAAACACGGGTTAAATGAAGTCGATCAGGGCAGAATGAGCTTTATTGGAGAGGTTTTTAGGTTGAAACCTGATTAACGTTTAAAACAGACTTCGTGAGGAAATATATGCACTTCTTTCAGTCCACCTTCAGCACCCTCACAAGTGATTTTAGATAAACATTGAATCAAATTGCATACTTAGATTTTGTAAGGGGTGTCCTTAGATCATAACTCCAAAAGCCGTGTTTGTTATGGATTGGGGTCATACGTCACCAAGGTTATTGTATTGGGGTCATCCGTCAATTATCTTAGGCGTAAATTAAACAGAAACGGCGTAAGGTGAAGGCGCGGCGCAGGCGCACGTCACCTTCGTACATTTTGTACTAGCTGCGCCCCGCGGTTTCACCCGCATAAGTCTCGATTCCGTGGGAATATCGGGATAAAAATATCCTATGTCCTTTCTCGGGACTCAAACTATCTCTATACCAAATTTCATCTAAATCGGTTTAGCAGTTTAGGCGTGAAAAGGTAACGTACAGACAGACAAACAGAGTTACTTTCGAATTTATAATATTAGTATGGATGAAAACTTTTTGAAGCGGTATCTTGCCTGCGCAGCGCCTGCGTCGTGCCTTTACCTTACTCCGTCTCTGTATAATTAACGCCTTAGACACTAGTATGTTCCTTTTTCTCCTAGGTGTAATTCGTTTTCAGGTCTAAGTCAAAAAATAATATGGCATGCTTTGTAAAGTCTATTCAAATTGACGTTATTTCAATTTAAATAAATATCAACTTTATTTTAATGATAATTAAGTTGATTTCAGAGTGACTAGAACTATTGAAAAAGTTATAAATAAAAATGTTTGAAGTTGTAACGTAAACTGCACTTCACTTCACTTTATTGTGTAGGAAATGACCTCTCAAGCTCCGCTAATGAGAGACAATTGATTTTCTATTGTATCGTACAGTCACGTCTAAAAGTATGTATACACTTGGCTTTATTTTTGAATGAAATTTTATGTTATTACGAAAATAGTATTTTCGAACCCATAGGTTTATGTTAAGTGTCGTATCTCAACGTTGCATTCGTTATTTCACGAAAAAATCGCAATTGAAAATTGCTAAGTGTATACATACTTTTAGACGTGACTGTACTACATAGGGTACGCGCGGAGCTATTTTTCCATAAACTCATATTTGTTTACATTTTTGGCAAATAAGTCGCGAATGTAGATTAGTTATGTGTTGTTACAATACCTGCCGTTAAAGTTCCACTCTAGAGCCAGGCTAGTCACTTGCAGTAGAAGCGACACGCCGCCCAGCTCCAGCAGCTCATCAACAGCCGGCCAGCGGGAGCAGGCCACGCTCTGCAGCAGTTCTATCTGTTCTTGGACTTCTTCAGGGGAGGATTTTGAGGCCTGAGGACAAAAATATTTATAACTAGCAGCGTCCCGCAGTTTTACCCGCATAAGCTTCAATAATATCGGGATAAAAACTATCCTATATCCTTTCCCGGGACTCAAACTATTTCTATACCAAATTTCATCTAAATCGGTTCAGCTGTTTAAGCGTGAAGAGGTAACAGACAGACACACTTTCGCATTTATAATATTAGTATAGATGGTGCCGATTCCCTGGTTCACAAACTAAGTTCAGTGCATCTTTTTCTTTCTATTTTATTAAGAAAAGGACAGAAGAAAAATTTTAATTTAGGCCTGTCAAATTAATCAGCGCCTTTGTCGGAAAGAAATTCCTAATAAAAAAATGCCTCGATGGTTTATACCTGGGTCTAAACCTAAACCTTGTTTTGTAATAAGACCGCAGGGGTTAAATTTTTTACTTAATCTATCTGAAGGCCAATTCTCGTAATTTAAAACGTTCAAAATCTAGTCGCAGTCTCATCTCGGCGACAAACAAACGTCAAAAATGTAGGGAAATTTGCCTCTAGTAGCAGTAGCAGTAGTTCGGTTGTTAGTCCGGTTGACCGAACTACTGAAACTTTCAGTTACGATAGTTCGGTTCTAACAAAGCACCGAACTACTGAAACTTAAATAAAGAAAAAAAAAGAGAAAAAAAAAAAAGAAAAATATGAACCAAAAAATAATATGAATATGAGAAGAGAAATATGTTCCCTCCCTTCGTTCGGCAATAAACTAGGCATATAATGTAAACAAACTAATATCTTAGAACAGAGATACCTATGTAGAAGTTGCATTGCAAGGAAATCTGGAATCATTTTATATGTCTAGTTTATTGCCGAACGAAAGGGAGGAAGGGTACAGGTATTTATGTTTCAGGAGTTCGGTGCTTTGTTAGAACTGAACTATCGCAACTGAAAGTTTCACTTGTTCCGTCAACCGGACTAACAACCGAACTACTGCTACTAGAGGGAAATTAGAGGTATTTCTGACAGATTGAGACTGAGATCAGACTGTAAATGTTCTTTATAAAAATACGAGAATTGCCCCTCAGTTAACAAAATAGTATTTTACCTTATAAGGTGGAGGTTCGGGAATATTGTCACCTTGTTGTCTTGCCACTTGAGCGGCGCGCAACCTTAGGTGAGCTTCCAAGTACCTGCCATGCAAAAAAAAAACATTATTACACCATAGATCAATAACTCCCACCAAAATGGCAGCTTAAGACTTCACAAGATAGATAATGGTTTATGAAACTGTTTCTTACATAAAGATTGCCCAGCAAAAGTGTGCTTCGGCAATCATCGTCTATCTTCGGAAATACGAACGCGCGATGAAGAGATCTAGTATAGAGCTGTTAAAACCATGGAAGTACTTAACTATTTTATGTTATCATAGTTACGACACTTGAAATTAACAACTCTATGCAATTCCAGAAAACTTTTAAGTGACAAATGACGTTCGCGAATCGCGACCAGAGTAGGTAACCCGACAGAGAGAGGACTTCGTACAAACGCGCAATGATAGGTGCATTACGACAAAGCGCGGCAGTACAAAACTTAGAAACTGCCCGTTCATTCTATGGCGCGACGTTCGTACGAATTCGGAAACACGAAGATTACCGAAGTGCATACCTTTTTTGGGAAATAAGTAAATTGTGTGCTATTATTAATTTATTAAGCACTACCCTGTGAAGCTGATGTTTATGTCCTGCTCCTAGTTGACGATAGGACTTCTTTACACGGCTGACATCAGTAAGGGACGCATAGCATAATCAACCTACAATGTTCCCACTGCTGGGACACAGGCCTCCTCTCTGTAAGGCTACGGACACGATGTCAGCGGGCGCGGTGCGGCGGCGTCGCGGGGAGCGGCGCGTTTTAATGCATAGATTTATATTATATGGGACTGGCCTCGAAGGGAGCGGCGGGGAGCGGCGTACGAGCGATGCGCACCAACACTAGTCTAGCGGTGCCCGCGCGTCTGCATTGACGTAGTGTTGTGCATTTTATTTTTTGCTTTTTTAACGACTGACGTTTCAAAATGTTGTATCAAAACAATGTCGCTGTTTAGACATTTCGTTCGCGAAAAAAGACACAAATTTCTCATAACACAACACTACCCGCTCTAGCACCGCGCGATCTGCCCGCTGGCTTCGAGACCGGGTCTGCCTTGCCGAACCACTCCCCGCGCCGCCCCCGCCGACGCTCCGCAATCGCTGACTTTGTGTCCGTGGCCTAAGTGTGAGCCTTAGTCCACCAAGCGGGCCCAGTGCGGGTATTTTTAGTTCTAGGACATGTCGATTTCTTTACTATGTTTTCCAATAAAGGAGAGATTCAGGTCTAATAGAATGTCTCCTGGACGTACCTGCGCAGAGCGACGCACACGTGCCGCACGATCTGGCGGGCGGCGCAGGTCTCGTCCTCCGACACGCGCGACTCGTCGTCGTCCGCGCTGAGGATGGGTAGAGTAGAGATTACGTTGTACAGCTTTCGGAGGCCGTCCTGTTGATAGAAACAAAATATGTAAGATTTATCCTTAAGGCACACCTCGGACACTCCATACAACCCTCGCAGAATAATTACCTATTACTACTACATAACCAAATGACGTTTGTACACGTGCAAACTCTAGCACGGTTGGCTGTCGTGCGTAGCGTAAAAAATGGCGCGAAAAGCGATTTGCGTCCGAACGACGACGGCGCTGCCCGAAGGTGTGCATTATTAAGTGACCTTGTAGTTCAATTGTTTATTTATATAGTCGGGTTGTAAAGAAATAAAAAGACTAAAATATTTTCGTTTAAATAACTTATCTCAATCGCATGGTATTAAAAATGCGAAATCTTACAAACAGTTTATGTAAATACAAATTCGGAAAATCATCACAATATCCAACCATCGTAATTAAAACTTTTAAATCATAAAATTGTGTGTTCGTGTCAGCAATACAGCCAACGCTGTGGTTCTTACGATTACGAGCACCCGTGCTAAAGAGTCGGCGACGAATACCTCGAAGTGCGGGGTAAGGTGCGGTATCTGATATGAGTGCGGGGAAGGGAGTGTCCGTTCTGTACGAAATACTAGTAAGTATTCTGTGCCTTAAGGCGACTACATGACCTAAAGCGCGGTCACTGTCGGACTGCATAGAAAAGAAAAAGAAGCGCGATGACACAATGCTGGTAATTTATTGCAAAATATGAAGCAATTATCTATTTACGAAACATCTATCGTTTGGACTAAAAAAATAAAACACTAGTGCTTTAGTATGTTGCTTGTAGAATAATCTGACAAAAAATCATAATAATTGTGTGTATATTAGTATGGTTTTTATTGTAAAAAGAAAGTTTTTAGAGGTATCTTCGTGATTTTTTTTCTATGGTATCAAATTAGTTGTATTATGTTTTCAACACACTATCTACCTAGCATATATCCTGAAGCATATCATATATTTTTCTGAGTTTGTTTACTGTAGTCGATCATATACTTTTACAGTTTCTAAAACTTGCGTCTTTTGCGTTTATGTTCTGTAAGCCTCATGAGTAAAAGATATACCGGTGCTAGGAGGCCCCACTCGCCCAGAGGGGCGGGAGCGGGGGGGCTCGTAGGTGGTGGTGGTGGTGGTATGGTGGTTTAAGTTAAGGTAATAAGGATATACAAACTCACCTGGTGATCAAACTCCTCAAGGATGACCCGGAACTGGAAGGACAGGCCGAAGAACATGGTGGCGTGACATCTACCGGAATCGTGCGAACATTCCAGTAGCCAGAGTGCGTATCTGTGGACAAAAGTAAATATTACATCCATACTATATATAATATTATAAATTCGAAAATAACTCTGTCTGTCTGTATGTTACCTTTTCACGCCTAAACCACAGAACCGATTTAGATGAAATTTGGTATAGAGATAGTTTGAGTCCCGTGAAAGGACATAGGGTACTCTTTATCCCGATATTCCCACGGGATCGAGACGTATGCGGGTAAAACCGCGGGGCGCAGCTAGTGGTAAATAAATAAAGCGATGTTATTGGTTGGTTTCACATACTTACATCCCTCGCTACGCATCCTCGCTCATCTCTGGTGGAAACGCAGCCTAACTCACCTCGTGTAAACGAAGCTTAACTATGCTATGAGTACTTACTTGACCAGATCAGCGAGCGTCCTCCTGGGCAGTAGACACACGCGTTCCATGGCGTCCTCGCAGTAAGCTAGGTAGTACAGGCAGATTGATACGCCGGTCGCCGCTACCGATGGTCGCGGGACTTCCAGGAATTTCTGGTGAAGGAAAATCACACTTGTTACAATGGCATTACGATAATATTCCCTGTGATGGGATTTGGACGTCCACTCTGTGGGTGGCAAGTGGTTCTAAATCTGGTGCAAGAAACTCCATGGACACTCTTTTAAATCAAGATATTACAAAATCCTGGGTACATTATTCTTGTTGCTTCTATATCCGAGACCAATATAAAAAAACACACAAATGAAGAAACAATTCAAAAAATAAGATTAAAAATAAGCCTTCGCAGTTAAGAGATGACCAGTCTCAAACACGTGCAATAGGAACTGTGATCATATCTACTGCTGCATGATATACTAACCTGCAGCCCTCCCATATTAATGAAATCGATGGAGAACTTCTTGTGACACAGCAGCGCCGCTAGATACTTGAGCGCTTCGAAGGCGAGGCGCGAGTCTCGCGACTCTCGCACGTTCAGGTAGCCCAGGATCAGGCCGAGCGCGTTCTGTTCGAACACGTGCGATAGGAACTGGGGACAAAAAAAAAAACAATAAATAAAAGGTTCAATCCAGTCAGGTCAGTCTTGCTAAGGGGTATCGTATTACCCAATACGTGGGTTGTGGACAGTGGCGTGCATTGCATATAGGCATATAAGCAGTGCCTAAAAAAATGCACCCGTGCGAAGCTGGGGCGGGCCGCTAGTGAATAAAATAAATAAATACCTTGTTACCATTACATACGTACGAATTTACGTTGCTAAATTAACAATACCGTGTTGTGTGCGCTTGCCATTATTCTCACATAGCTCGTGCCGATACAAATGAAGAAACTTAACGCTGAGATGAGATTGGTAAGAAATTAAAGGCAACTCACCTCCTGGTACTCTCCCATTGGCGTCAAGTATCTAAGTATGAGCATTTGTTTGGTGGCGTCTGTAGGTGGGTGGATTTGAATGTTGCCTGCGAACAAAACATTATATTTGAGATACAACACTTGTTTATGGGATATAGTATTTATTTATTGAGGATCTCCAACAAAGGATACACGTCATATCCTAACTAATATTATAAATGCGAAAGTAAGTTTGTTTGTTACCTTTTCACGCCTAAACCACTGAACCAGTCATCCTGAAAATTCGCATATACGTTGTCAGGAGTACAGAAACGGACATAGGGTACCTTTCATCCCGAAAAAAGTGCTGTTCCCGAGGAAAACAGCAATAACGTTATTATGATAATAGATGGCGCCACGTGAGCACTTTTTTCGAGATGAAAGGTACCCATACCCGTTTCTGTACACCTGACAAAGTGTATGCAAATTTTCAGGATGACCAGTTCAGTGATTTAAGCGTGAAAAGGTAACAAACAAACATACTTTTAGTTAGGATAGGATTTCACGCGGACAAAGTCGCGGGCAGCCGCTAGTAACCAACAAATGCCCCCAACTTCACATTGGCCAACGCGTTGAAGCAAAATGTTGGCCAAGATGACATAAGAGTTACGCACCTATAACATAAGTCTCCATCTCTGCCCAGCTGGAGTTGGAGGAAGTCTCGTGATGATGCAGCGGCGGGGGGCGCGGGGGGGGAGACATCATGCCCCACTGGGAGGGGGGGGAGCAGGCGTTCGCAGGACCTGGGAGACAAATCAATTGTACCAGGTTTAGAACCACCGCTTTGCTGCCTTTGAATTTCTAAATAACTATTATCTACACCCATGCTATAAATCCTCTATAAAAGTTTCTGAAACAGTTAGCTTATTGCCAACATTAAAACAACCAGTGTCATAGTAACCATAATATCATCTAAACGAGTATTATAATGTTGTACAATATTTCATTATGCAACTCGTTTTAAAAAAAAAAGAACCTTGTCATGCACGCTCGTTTCACTACCACAGCGCCGTAATTAAAAAAAAAGAACTTATAGGTTATTCGAATTCACGTCGTATCCCGCTGGCTACAATTATTGTTCGATATTGGTATTGCAAAAAACTGTTTGAGAACCTTTATAGAGCTTTAAGAATTAAAGTTATTTTTCCATTAATTCATATTTGTTTACATTTTTGTAAAAATAAATCTCGAACGCAGATTACATGAATATTTTTCTATTTTGTAATTTATTGTAGGTATGTCAAAAACTTACTATTGTACAGTTTAACAGGCGTCTCGGGATCTTTGCTGGCCTGGGGAGGTGTTTCGTCCATTGGCACGTCACCTCCTCCCCCTTCGTCTTTGACGCGATCTGTAAGGGGAGAAAACCAGAAGTGGTGAGCGGAATGGCAACAGGGAATAAGAAGAATGGCAACTTAGAGTTTCAACAGGAAGATTGGCCGAGAAACCGATGCTTTTCAAGAGGTATAGTGTTACCCAGTAACTGGGTTGTGGTGGTCAGAGAGGCAGTCGCTCTATAGAGAAACGGGGTAAAGTCCACTCAATCGACTTTGAACCTTATGCTTTAGAGATAAAGTTGAAAATGTATTAAAGAAATTTGACAGATTGTAGTAGCTTCATGCGCTGGCGTCTGTACCAGATTCTGAAAAATAAATGATTATGATTTAAACATACCTTTCTTCTCCTTGCTGGGTCCATTGCACTTGATGTCACTATTTCTCTTTTTGTCGAAGCGCGCAAAATGCCGCGTCTGATTGGGTGGCGTTACCGCATTTTGGTTGTTCTGCGGTAAAGAAATAAACATATACATAATAGAAATATTAAGAAAAGAGTTCCAGCACCCTATCAATTGCGTAACACACTATCAATCGGAATCTGAATCATTTTGAAGCTTTCTAATCCATTGCTTCATAAGATCGAAAAATTTGTCTGCTCAACACGTAAATGACGCAATGAATGTTGTTGAACTGTCAAAATGAAACCGATTCCGATTGATAGTGGATTAAGCAATTGCCCCGCTGGAAGGATTTGGGGGAGGCCTTTGTCCAGCAGTGGGACAGTATAGGCCAGGGATGGCGAACTTCTGTACGTCTAAATGCCATTTTTTCCAAATAAATATTTCGTACGGCCAAGACGTGCCAACAAACAATCTTGGCTTAGGGATTACTGGAAAAAAACTACTCTCGCATTATTATTAACCTTTTAACCGCTGTGTCGTATTTCTGCGACAGAGAACATGCATGATTTTTTCGCTCTATTTTCGTCCTATTAACTGCGTGGTACAATTAAAACTATTATTAAATAGAGATAAAAACTTTTTGACTATTTTTTAATCGATACAACGATTTCTTCTCCTTATTTATTGTAGGTATTATTTTATCTTGATTTTATCGATTTGTAGCCGCGCGCTAGGGGCACGGCAATTGATATTTAACCAAGCGCTTAAAAGCTTAATCTCTCTTGATATTTCTCGGGCCCCCAGGGCCCCGGACCTTTGGAAGGCATACGAGGTGCCGAAACCAACTCGCAGAGGCAAGTTAGACGTTTTTATTGAGACACCAACCGTCGATTATCCTATGATCGCAATATGCAAGTTCACCTAAGGACAACCCCCGGTTGGGGTAGGTCTAGTGTTAATATTGACAGTTTTATATTTATCTATACAAATAAATAAAATTGGGAGTGTCTGTTTGTAATATTAAAATAACCACATTTTTACTAAATGCACATGGATTTATACACGGTACATATACCAAAATAACATTATTTTTTTTTAAATTTTAGTCTGTCTGTTTGTTTCGGCTAATCTCTAAAAAGGCTGCACCGATTTTAACGGGACTTTCACTGGCATATGGCTGATGTAATAAGGAGTAACTTAACTACTTTTATTTTAGAAAAAAAAAAAAAATTTGTTAAATTCCACGCGGACGAATTCGCAGGTAACAGCTAGTAAAATTATAAATTAGTGGTACTTCTGCTGTTACTAACTAGATGACTTAGGTATCTTAATTCCTTAAATTATGCCGTGCCTAAATTATTTTAAATAATATTTTAAAAAATAATTTAAAAAAACAAGTTATTTTACCAAATTATTTTAAAAAATAATTTTAAAAAACAAGTGCGAGTCGGTCTCGCGCACCGAGGGTTCCATACAAAAATGTTTAAAATATTTTTATTATATTATGTAACTAAAAATTTACGGTTTTCGCAATGTTTCCTTTATCTGTGCTCTAAGACATTGCTTCGTAATAATTCTGAGTTCACGGGAAGTACCCTGTAGGTTTTGATTCCCTTGCGAGTGTCGAAAATTTGCGTCATAAACGGCTGTATCTTTTGATTGCGTTGGCTTAGAAGTTTGATTTTTTTCACAGCTCCAGGGGACAGTAGACCTGAGTATTTGATATAAATTCCAGCTTGATACCTCCACGCGTTCCTGAGAAAAAGGGTCTTGACAGACAGACAGACGGACGGACGGACTACAAAGTGATCCTATAACATAATCAGCCTATAAATGTTCCCACTGCTGGGACACAGGCCTCCTCTTTGTGAGAGGGAGTGGGCCGTAATCCACCACGCGGGCCCAGTGCGGGTTGGTAGATGTCACATATCTTCGAATTTTTGGTTCTAGGACATGCCGGTTTCCTCACGATGTTTTCCTTCACCGCTTTTGAGAGCAGTGGTGATGAAATAATTTACACAAAGTAAAGCACCTGTCTGGGTTCGAACCTACGACCTACAACTCGGTAAGTCGCGGCCTTTACCACTGGGCCACCACTGCTCTCCTGATCCTATAAGGGTTCAGTTTTTTCCTTTCGAGGTACGGAACCCTAAAAAGAAAGAGAGGATACGGGCGTGATTTTATATTAAATGAAGAAAGGTTACTTACTTTGTCCTCTCTTAAGACGTGTAGCCTCCTTAACATCAATGGTACTAACATAGCATTCAAATCCCTGAAGCAAATAAGCCATATTAGATTTTTTTAAATAAACATACAGGAATAAGAAGTTAGGCGCCTCGGCAATTATCGTTTATCTTCGGAATTACGAAGGTGCGATGTGATATCTAATATAGAGCTGTTGCAACCTTAAGTTCTGTTTTTTAATCATACCAAAACCTGGTCCAAACTATTTTGCACTTAACGTCAGTAACTATAAAGTTCATTATTGTATTAGCCTAATAGCGTTCTACAGGGTGTTACGGAAAGGGTATATCAATACAAACGGGTTGAAGAGTGTATCTGGTCTAGAATTAAAAAAAAAAAATTTCGGTAGTTTATTAACCTCTCGTCTGTCGGAACGTAGATCTACGCGAGACACAATGGCTTCTTAATTGTGTCTGTAATTACGACATTCAATGGGTTAAATTGAAATCATAACAAACGTGTCACCGCACTACGAGGGTCTTTATCTGTAGTGTGTCTGTGCGCCTAGTACACGCACATCACGCCGCCGCGCGCCAGTGCAGCGCCGTGATGTCGAAATAAAAAAATATTAAGCATTTTCAAAGTTAATGCTTTTGAGCTGAAATTTTGTACAGAGATTCTAGACCAGATACACTCTTCAACCCGTTTGTATTGATATACCCTTTCCGTAACACCCTGTATAGTGTACAATTCGTGTTGAGAAAAGAAAAATGAAGTGTAATTGAGTAATGTTCGTACAAATTTGCACTGTATAGCACCGTTAATAAAGCACTTTTTCACCTACAGTTGATACAATTTTGTTTTGTGGTACAATTTTCATTTTATGACACAGATAATAAAATGCACTCTTACCTAAAATTGGTAGCTATCTCCTGCACTTCCATGGCGGCTGCTAACAAACCGGTTGCATAGCATTGCAATGGTTCTGCAGAGTTTGTCGCCCAGTTCACTAGCCGATGGATCAGAGCTTCGTTGTCCTGGTAATAAAGAAGGAAAGATTTATATTTTATTCGGGACTTCGACGCGACGCGGCGCGCAGTTTTCAATATAGCAATACATTATAGACCTTACCTACTACACAAAAAAACTTTTTTACAAAAAAAAAACAACCGACTTCAAAAAAAACACTACAAAGTGATAAATAACTTTTATTTCGGAAGTCGGTGTCGTTGATTCCGCATTTTCGTTTTTTGACACCGACTTCCGAAATAAAAGTTATTTATCACTTTGTAGTGTTTTTTTTGAAGTCGGTTGTTTTTTTTTTGTAAAAAAGTTTTTATTTTTCACTTTTTAGTTGTACCTACCCCACAAAAAAGTAAACAAAAAGATCGTTAATGTAGAAAATGTAGATAAATTTTTAGATTTTTGTTGATTTTTCAAAAACTGCTCATCCGATTTCGATAAAATTTTCATGGGACCATTTGGGAAGTATACCCTTTCTAACAAAAAAAGAATTTTTCAAATCGGTTGGCAAACGACGGAGTTATGCGCGAACAAACACAAAAAAAAAAAAAAAAAAAAAAAAACATACAAACATTCGAATTGAGAACCTCCTCCTTTTTTAGAAGTCGGTTAAAAAGGTACACAATTCTGTGTGTCTACTACGACGAGCTACGCCGCGCGGCCCTCCCCACTGATGTGTACCTTTTTGTGTAGGAGATAAGGTCTATAATTGTATTGCTATCTTGAAAACTGCGCGCCGCGTCGCGTCGCGATGTGAGCTGACCCTTACAAGAAACTACATAATTGGCTATTTGACAGTTGTAACGATAAAATATATAATATGTTAGATATAGTAGCATATAGGTTCACAATAATCATACAATAGGTTTTATGCATTAAAATAAATTGTAAATATTTTATTTTTGAATAATAAATTAGAGATTTTTTATCTGTGGATTACAAAAACTGAAACGCGAACGGCCATGATCGAGCATCGTATGACGTCACATCACAATAAATAAAACGTTGTGTGTTACTGTGTTTTATCATCGTTGGCAGTTTGCTGATTTTCCACACAAAATATACTTTTTATGCAACTTTTTATGCAAACTTTCCACACAAAATATGTTTAAGAGTTGAAGCGTCGTAGTTAGCTTTACTTAGTTTATTGAAATGTGACGTCACAGCCATAAATGTCACGTGATCGGCTGTTTCCGCGCGAATTTCAAAATACGGAATGAAAAAAAACATTTTTTTTCGAATAAACAACGCTTTTTTAAGAAAAAAATAATTGTAAGAGGTATAAAATAAACCTACGTATATTTAAAAATATCTTTTCGAAAACTGTCAAATAGCCAATTATTATCGTTTTAGTCATAAGACATCCACTGTTGGACATAGGCTTCTCCTAAGGTGATGGCGCCAAACAAGTAGCCGTATTCTGGGCCGAGTCCATTTAGATGGCTATCGACACGATAAGAAGAAAAGAGAAGGCTTTGGCTACTTTGTGTGTGTGCATGATCCCGTCTTTTTTTTTTTGTTATGTGCATACATTGCTTTATGCCAAATATCATGATTTTAGGTCAACGGGAAGTACCCTATAAATTTTGATTCCCTCGAGTGTCGAAAACTACGTTTTTTGCAGCATAAACGGCCGTATCTTTTTTTTACGTTAATTTATAAGATTGATTTTTCAACAGCTTCAAGGGACTGTAGACCTGAGTATATGATTTTAATTTCAACTCGATACCTCCACGCGTTCCCGAGATAAAGTCTTGACAGACAGACAGGCAGACAGACAATAAATATATCCTATAAGTGTTTAGTTTTTTTCCTTTTGAGGTACGGAACCGTCATTAAACAATGTTTTTTAATGTCGATTTCTTTATGCTGCTCCAGCCCGGCGCGTACCACTGCAGCACTGGTGGCACATTACAATAGAAACTCAATTGTGTCTGATTAGCTGGCCGTAACTAGTTAAATTGTATACCGTAAAAAAACGAAGACCCGTATTTTTGATGCTAGTAACCCTTAAATCAAGAAGTGGTTGGTGGCAACCCTAATTAGGTAGTATTGTATTTCAACGACTTGCACTAGTCCGATCAAAAGCACCATATTTATTGGGTGTTACAGGTTCTTTAGGGCCAATATCCTCCATATATGAACTCACCTGGAACACGACGCTCATCTCCAGGCCCGGCATGAGGTCCAGGGTCAGTCTGCACGCAGCCACGTTCAGTTTGTGCACGTCGCGTCCCGTCATATTCTGACGGGAGTAGTACGTGTCGCGAACGTAGTCATTAACTAGCTGGAAATAAAAGAAAAAAAAATATGTAAATTATTTCATTACCACTGCTCTCAAAACGGTGAAGGATAACATCGTGAGGAAACCGGCATGTCATAGAACCAAAAATTCGGAGACATGTGACATCTGCCAACCCGCATTGGGCCCGCGTGGTGGATTACGGCCCACTCCCTCTCACAGAGAGGACGCCTGTGTCTCAGCAGTGGGAACATTATAGGCTGATTATGTATTACCTTACCCAAGGGCTGGCTTTTACCTTAGCCAAAGGCTAAGCATTGCCATACAACGTGGTAATGCCGCTAGTCTCTTGGGTACATTACCAGTCGACAGCGATTCGGATGAATTTTTAGTATAGTTTTAGTTAAGTTTGGATTTAATTTTGTTATTTTTATTAATTAATTAGGTATTAGTTATTATTTGCTTATAGTTCATTTATAGAATTAACAAAAGCTATTTTACAGTGATAAACAGTAAGGCCTTGGCGATTTTTTTTCGTGCAAAGGATTTTCAACGCTCTTCTTAACGCCGAGGGTTGCAAGTCCACCAGTGTTTTTTGACGCGCTAAGATGCGCTCTGTTCGAATCTCAACGCTCGGTTCATTGTCGAGAGGCCCGTGGCTAGATAATAACAGCCGCACAGGTCGATCGATCAGGTTAAGCTACGCTTGCCACGGTTGCTCTGTGGATGGGTGACCATCTTTACATACCGAGACCCCTCCGTGCCTCGGAAAGCACGTTAAGCCGTTGGTCCCGGCTGTCATTCGAGAATCTTTGACAGTCGTTACGGGTAGTCAGAAACCCGGAAGTCTGACAACCAGCCTTACCAAGAGGTATCGTATTACCCAGTAACTGGGTTGTGGACGTCAGATAGGCAGTCGCTCCATGTAAAATACTGGTATTCAGCTGCATCCGCAGCCTAATTGCGGAACGCCAAATCGTCAAATGATTCTGATCAGTTGGCTTCATTTCTATCACAATTGGCTTCATTTTACGATTTTCGAATTGTGAAACTCTAGTTTCTGCGCAGGGCCTTAACGTTCATAATTGGTTTCATAATAAACTAGAGTTTCGCAATTCGAAAATCGTAAAATGAAGCCAATTGTGATAGAAATGAAGCCAACTGATCAGAATCATTTGACGATTTGGCGTTCCGCAATTAGGCTGCCGGTTAGACTGGAAGCCGACCCCAACATAGTTGGAAAAGAACATAGTTGGAAAAGAACATAGTTGGAAAAGGCTAGGCAGATGACGATGCACGATGACAGAATGAATAAATAAATATGTTACCTTAGTCATAAAGTTGTCCTTCTTGAACATGACCTTGAGAGCGTGTCCCAGCGCACACTCGGGGTCCGTGCGCGACGGATGACGCTCATCGAAAGGGTCAGGATCCTTTTTCATGAAGTTTTCCGTCTCTGCTTCTATTATTTCGGATATCCTGTAATAAAATTGAAAAAGGTGATCACTTCATTGATTTTGTGCGGCTTTTATCAAAGACTAGCAGCGCTTCGCAGTTTCACCCGCGTAAGTTTCGATCCCGTGGGAATATCGGGATAAAAACTATCCTATGTCCTTTCCCGGGACTCAAACTATCTCTATACCAAATTCATCGAAATCGGTTCAGCGGTTTAGGCGTGAAAAGGTAACATACAAACAGACAGACAGACACTTTCGCATTTATTGTAATATATAGTATATTATAGTATGGATTGTTCTCTTACGTGGTGAGCTATTTTGCAGTGATAAACAGCAAAGACTTGGCGATATTTTTTCGTGCAAAGGATTTTCAACGCTCTTCTTAACGCCGAGGGTTGCAAATCCAACAGTGTTTTTTGACGCGCTAGGATACGCTTTGTTCGAATCTCAACGCTCGGCTCAATGTCTCGAGAGTTCAAATCCCAATTCTTTACTGCGTACCATAATGTATATAGTTGGCAGGGAAATAATTATACTAGTCACAATTATGGACCCTGTCGGGCACAGCATATACATATAGTAGGAGAGAGGAGGAAGAACACTGAGTGTTTATTGAGTTGAAAATCCATTGCGCCATAAAAAACCGTCGCGTTGTAAAATCGCCCGACTATTTTAGATTTGCTTGCCTTGATAACACTATCGTTTATAAGACATAGTTTAAGCATATTTAATTAGGAAATTTAATTGCATTTATTTCCAGGGTAGGTGAAGATAACCATTTGACATTTGACCAATGTGGCCAAAATCTGCTACATTGTCTTGTCCTAACAAATGTAATATATAAACTGAACCTCCTTTTTTGAAGTCGGTTAAAAATCTCGTGTCACAGAGTTTGTTATCGAACTCCTACGAAACGCTTTAACCAATATTTATGAAATGTTTTGTGTATATTTGGTAGGTCTGAGAATAGGTCGTAGCCTTTTTTTTTTTGATAAATAAAGTTTGCGGTGTCGGCTAGTTCTGTTATAAACATTTGGATTGGCTTTTTTATACTACGAAAGTGACACTGCACATACAACATCCAGCATCCTATCCTACTAATCCATACTAATATTATATATTCGAATGTAACTCTGTCTGTCTGTATGTTACCTTTTCACGCCTAAACCACTGAACGGCTTTCGATAAAATTTGGCAGAGAGGTAGATTGCATCCCGGGTAAGGACATAGGATAGTTTTTATCCCGACATTCCCACGGAATAGACATTTACGCGGGTGACACCCCCGGCGCAGCTAGTTATGTTTATAATTTCAATGATGTACGATTATTTGTCAAAATTGATGATAATTTAAATAAAAGTCCTTCCATAGTTCTAGGCAACCAATTCACTATACTTACTATAGTGGCTATGGCTTTGGGTGGCTAGTGACTATAGCCAACAGGGGCTTGTGGCTAAGTAATATCAGCCGCACGGGTCGATCGATTAGGTAAAGCTACGCTTGCCGCGGTTGGTCCGTGAATGGGTGTCCATCTTTACATACCAAGAGCCCTCAGTGCCTCGGCAAGCACGTTAAGCCGTTGGTCCCGGCTATTATTCGTGGATCTTTGACAGTCGTTACGGGTCGTCAGAAGCCCGAAAATCTGACTACCAGTCTTACCAAGGGGTACGTATTACTCAGTAACTGGGTTGTGGAGGTCAGTTAGGCAGTCGCTCCATGTAAAATACTGGTATTCAGCTGCATCCGGTTAGACTGGAAGCCGACCCCAAGATAGTTGGGGAAAGGCTAGGCAGATGATGAGTGACTATAGCCAACAAAAGCATAGCTGAATATGTTTTGTTTCCATGTTCTGTAATAGTTCTGCACGAACCGGGGGTTATTCTTGAGTACACTTGAAGGTATGATTCCGATCTCGGCAGCACGCAGCAGTGCATATAAACCTATAGAAAATTTATGAGGACCAGTAGTGCTGCGACCGCACTGCCGCGGCAGCACTACTGCGCGCTGCCGAGATCGGAATCATACCTTAATGCAAACAGGGATAATCGTTCATTCATAAATTAAAAGTAAACATACAGGCATAAAAAAAATGGATGCATGACTTTTAACTTTGCTTACAGAATTATTTCATAATATTTTGAAATGTTTGTCTTATCATAAGGCGAAAGTTTGTGAGTGTGTGTATGTTTATATTGTTACTTCTTCATGCTCAAACGGCTGGACCAATTTTGATAAAATTTTGTATAGAGGTAGCTGACACCCTGGATTAACATATAGGCTACCTTTAATCCCGATATTCCCACGGGATCGAAACTTATGCGGGAGAAACCGCGAGACCCAGCTAGTCTTATTATAAAATTGTGACACAAGTAAAATCTTGTTCGAACTTGTCTTGCATGTTCGTACGGATACAATACAAAATTAATTGTTTCTCATTAGCGAACCTTGACCAATTAATATTTAAATAACATGTTGCTGATGTTACTGCTAACAAAACAAAACAGATAATACTATGTAGACATAACTTTTCCTCATGAAATTATTTCCTGGGGATTCAGAATGTATTTGGCTACCTGCCATCACCTCCGAATCATAAAGTTTTGTTTATATTGATTGAGTTTTTTATTACTTTGTAGAAAATAGCAGCGAGAGGAGGTCTGTGTTCCAGCAGTGGGAACATTAAAGGCTGATTATGGTAGCATAATCAGCCTATATTGTTCCCACTGCTGGGACACAGGCTTCCTCTCTGCAAGGGAGTGGGCTGTAATCAACCACACGGGCAGTGGGGGTTGGTATATGTCGCCATGTCTTTGAATTTTTGGTTCTAAAACTTGCGGGTTTCATCACAATGTTTTCCTTCGCCGTTTTGAGAGCAGTGGTGATGAACTTATGCACATAAAATAAAGTGCCTGCCTGAGTTCGAACCCACAACCTACAATTTGTAAGTCGGGGCCGTTACCGCTGAGCCATATACATTATTGGAGTAATCATGGTCAAAAGACATCCAGAGAATTGAAGAGGCCTCTCTTCAAGAATGAATGTATTTTGACCATGATTACTCCTATCTCCTAAGTATTGCAATAAACAACTGGACCTGCACCCTAATTGCATAAGACTTTACCAATCGGAATCTGAATCATTTTGAAGCAAATTGCTAATCCATTGCTTCATAAGTTGGAAAAATTAGTCTACTCATCATGTAAATAATGCAATGAATGTTGCTGAATTGCCAAAATGAAACCGATTTTGATTGATAATGTGTTACGCAATTGCCCCGCTGAACTCACTAGTTTCTGCTGGGAGTTTGTTGTGCCACTTCTTCCTTGCTAATGCACTAGAAAGTGAAGAGCGGGCATTTTGGGGTCACTGTCTTATGTAGTAGCCAGTGTGTACTCTTACTGCTCAATATGCTCCCTCAACCTTGGCAATCAATCTGCTGAACGCCCTGATTGCCCAGAATAGAATACTCTTTATTATGTACACTATATAAATTACAGACATAAATATAGAAACTTTACAATGGGTGACACAATGGGCGGTCTTATCGCTAAGAGCGATCTTCCAGCCAGATCTTTCTGCCTAGAAGCAGGATGTTGACATATTTATGCAGTAAATCAATGTTTAACCCTTTTACTGATAACGGCAATATACGTGCCACCATCTTGGTAAACCATTTTGGTTTACCAAACAATTTTGGTAAACCGTACCCCAAATTTTATTTTGCTGCTACACTTGGATCCTTATTATTTATTTATTTATATATACTTTATTGTACACCACAAAAATACATAACATGAAATAAAGACATCAAACACTACAAAATATACAATGGGCAGCTTTCCTTCTGCTGGTAAAAGGGTTAATGTTAGCATGAGGTTTTTTCATTAATGTTGTTAGCTTGCTGCTCTCTTTGGTGTTAAATGTAAGTGCAGCAAGCATTTGTTATATAAATAAACTAACAATGCCCCATAGTTTCAACTGCATAAGTGTCGATCCCGTGAGAATATCGGGATAAAAACTATACTATGGCCTTTCCCGGGACTCAAACTATATACCAAATTTCATCTAAATCGGTTCAGTGGTGTAAGAGTGAAGAGGTAACAGACAGACAGACACTTTCGCATTTATAATATTAGTATGGATGTACTTTTAATGTTTGTTAGGTGCTGATTCACAGAGTAGTATAAATAAATGACTTTTGAGTTTGTTGTTGTGCCTTCTCATGTCAAGTTATTTGATTGGGCGTTCGCGTTATTATTTCAGTCGGCAAAACACATGAGCTTGACAGTCCTAACAACATTTTTTAATGTAGATTAGCTTCAGAAGCTAGGTGTTCATTTCAGCAGGTTTATTTCCATAAGAAATAAATAAATAATGATAATAAATGATGATGATGATTAATAAATAAATAAGAAACAATAAATGGCCAATTATCTAATGGTTTTGTTACTTTTTAATGATTATCAGGCTCATAGCACCAGTACATAATAATGAACAAACACAATTTCACAGTGTTTGGTCATTAGAAACCCATTGATGAACATAACCTCTTTGGATTATCAAACTTGATCATGGTTGCGATGTTTAGAATCTCAAGGCTGATTTAGACAGGGTAAGTAACCTCCAAACTCGAGACAAATCAGTGCTGACCTAAATTTGGAGTCAGTAGTACTGACTCCAAATCAATTTACACTAGGTAAATATCAGGTCAGCACCGACTTGTCTCGAGTTTGGAGTCAGTTACTTACCCTGTCTAAACCAGCCTTTACTGGCAAGCTTATGATGAGTACCAAGTCATGGAGTCATAAAAAAAATAGTTTGTCAACAAAGCATGACATTTTTAACAACTTCATTCTGAATGAATCCAACCACTTTTTTATTCCAATCATTATCAAAATAAGGATTTTACACTAAATGAGGACTCTATTGGGTTTTTCAGTGAAATTGGCCCATTATAGAGCCAAATGCTATTTAAAGCTGCACTTCCTGATTAGTTTATAAGTAATTAAAAGTTCTCAAGAACTTAGGAATACCTATTGCATATTGTTATTAGATGTTATTTGGTGATGAATTCTATTTTCAAATTGAAATTTCATAGCCACATGTGTAAGCATACGGCAAACAATAAATGTGCTAATTATAATTTTTTTCGCAATATTATCAAAACAAAGGACCTACCTCGTTAAAGTTGGTATTGGGTCGAAGTTGGCAGTTGTATGCTGTTCCTCCCATTGTCGCAGCAGCTCAGTTACCTCTTGGGCTGGCCCTGAATCCATTTAAATTCACAAAATGTTTGTAATTTATAACCTCACTGATTAACAACTTTGTCACTTATGTACCGTAACGACACGACTCGACTATTACATGCCAAATTTTTATTTACACCAATAAAACAGATTATTGTACATTTTATTATAAAAATATTTATTTTATTAGAAGTAAATTCGTTAAAATGCAACGTTTTGTCTTTATACCGCGCACTCCTACAACAAAATTTTATGCTAGGGATACCACGACAAAGAATAAATAATTTTCTACCCTATATTAATTAAATTATTGTAGTTTGCTACTATATATTTTTTGGATGTGAAATATTGTGAATACGAATAACGCTCTAGTATTCACAGACTAAGAAGAGATTGTGACGAAAATAATGTCAGTCTAGTATTTTTTTTTTATTGAACTGACTTTAAAAAAGTTAAAATTGTGGTAAAATCCGAAGAGGATTTTATTTCGTCGTACTAACAGAGCCCAATAAAAATTGGTAGGAGAGTTTATCAGACAATCAAATATAATACGACAACAGGAACTAGTAAGGAAATGAAATAGTTAGTAGGTAAAACTTTTTAACAAAAAAAAACCGACTTCCAAAAAAAACACTACAAAGTGAAAAATAACTTTAATTTCGGAAGTCAGTGTATTTGGATCTGTATATTAGTTTTTGCCATCGACTTCCGAAATTAAAGTTATTTTTCACTTTGTAAGTGTTTTTTTTTGTTTCTCGCTTTTTAGTGGGTCTGTTTATAACTTATATAAAATACAATAGCCTAATGTTAACTTGCTCATCGCCTTTTACAAAATATTGCTTTTCCCGATGCAGGGACGTTAATTGTTGAGGAGTTCTCCAGGTATTTCACCAGCAGCTCCATTTCGCCATTCGCATTGTGACGAGTTAGCAACCATATTAAAGTAATTGAATCGCAACCCGTGAAATAGTTATTATTGAGTAGTTCCACTTCACCAAATGGTGCTTTCCGAGAGCAAATGCACGAGTTACTATAGAAAATACCCAAATCGCTATAGGTGTGCCGTGTGCCTATAATTTTTGAAGAGTTCCTTCGATTTCTCCATGATCCCATCATCACATCCTGACCAGATGTCAAGGGGCCACCTGGAAAGTATACCCTTTCAAACAAAAAAATAATTTTTCAAATCGGTCTAGCGGTCTTCGAGTAATCACCTCGGGAACAAACATAAAAAAATAAAGATTCCGAGAACCTCCTCCTTTTTTTTTTGAAGTCGGTTAAAAACAGCATGATGTGTCGATGAACTGTTCTAGAAAAAGTTTCAACTACTAGTACAAATCCCGTCACGTAAAAAGAACGCTGGCGTTTACCGGCGCATTGAGCGATTTAACGATCAAATTGGTGGCATGAAGGCAGCGCGACGCTAGTACAGTTATAATTATTATGATTCTACAATAAAACAATTACACTTATGAAACAATAGCCTAGTACTTTAGGACACGGCTGTATTCGTGCGCAAGTACACCCCCTCCACTGTCGCTCAGCGTTCTTTTTACGTGACGACAACTGTATAGCCATACCGTGTTGCTGTTGCTGATGAAATTATAGGCATAGAATATTTCACTTTTCAATTTCATTTAGTAATTCGTGTTTGTTGATAAACTTATATAGTGTGAAACTGTGAACCATTAAAAATATGTAAGGGTGCTGGCCTTACGTTTGTAAAGGGAATATGTCAAAAACATGAGGCATGAGGCCGCGGTCCGTTGCGGAAGAGGGCTTCAAACAGGACATCAAATAATAATTAAAAAATATGAGCTTACGGCTGGCAATATTACAAAAGACCAAGGTCGTTTTTTTGAGTTTTTGGCGGGATTTCTTCGAGTGAAGTTCAGTGGCTGTTTTAATTATTCGCAAATTGATTCCTAGTGGATATTGTGAAGTAAAATTGGTGTAGTTTTGTATCTCAAGTGTCTGCGCAACTGGACAATATGTGGAATCATTGAAACAGGCGCAATCTCGGTAAAACGGAGCTGAGAATTTTATTGTGGTTTTGGCCGCCTCAGCGAAGTTTACTGAGAAGGCTGACTCGATACATTTGCTGCCAAATACTTCAAAGTCGTTAGAATGGGTTGCACCCGCATTCTAATGACAATTACGTAAGAAAACAAAAATGTTTAGTGACTACGACTGAAGGACATGTATCCATGGTCATGAATAAATTAAAAAAAAAAAAAAAAAACCAAGGTCGTTTGACTTTGAGGGAGTATCCCCATGGGTACGTTCTGTAACTAAAGTACATTCCATTTTTAGGCGTTAAAAAAGAAAATAAATAAATAGAAATCAGCATTATCAACTGTTTAAAGGCGCGATTCATAAAACGTTATTTTTCCTACAAAATAAATAAACAACACTAACAACTTAAAAGAAGTTTTTTCACCTAATTATTTCTGTAAGAAATTCAAAAGGAGTTTGTTCAATTGAATTTTCGAACGGACTTGTCAACTAAAAGCGGGCTGTGTACTGTGTAGCTTAATGTTGTGTTAGAAATTACGAAAACAAATTAATAATAAAAAAGTGATTATTAAAAAAAAAGCATCAAATATGCCTCTTAGAAACGATACGCTTTCACAGTCATCAAGGACTAGTATGTCGGCAAATTATACTAGAAAACTACGGTACAGAACGTTACTCGATTATCTATCCACTGTAGGTAAGAGAACAGTCACTTGAAGTCTCGTTATCAGCTTATTTTATAACCAGTAAGGCCATACGCAGCCATACGCTTAAATGGAATTGTGCTGGACACAACTGCCGCGTGTCAGACGATCAACGGCCCAAACCTACGACCCAGTGGGTCCCACTTAGTGGCAAACGTGGAATGAGCTGGACTCTTGCAATAAAGATTGGTCCTTGGCAGCTCCGGAGAGAGAGAGGTGGGTCAGTGAGTATCCTTGGGAAAAAGAGTGGGGAGGCCTTTGCCCAGCAATGGGACATTAAAAAAAATTATAAATCCTTTATTAACCAAATAGTTTTCTTACATTTCCTTCTAACTACTAAAAGTACAGATAAACTACTCCTAATATTATTGTTACAAGGGAAACATAATTTTAATATTTTAACTTGTGGACTCCACACTAGGTTGAGCCTGTCTCGTGGAGTCCTTGAGAGTTTTTTAACAATTTGAAATATAAAAAAAAGGCCATACAAACCCTGAACAGAGTGCCTGTGCATTTCCTGTGTTCTCTTGTGATGATTATGTATGGTTAGGAGGTTTAGTCCCAGTGCTTGTGGCTAAGTAATATCAGCCGCACGGGTCGATCGATTAGGTTAAGCTACGCTTGCCGCGGTTGGTCCGTGGATGGGTAACCATCTTCACATACCAAGACCCCTCCATATCTCAGAAAGCATGTTAAGCCGTTGGTCCCGGCTGTCTTTTGTGGATCTTTGACAGTTGTTACAAGTCGTCAGAAGCCTGAAAATCTGACAACCAGTCTTACCATTGGGGTATCTTATTACCCAGTAACTGGGTTGTGGAGGTCAGATAGACAGTCGCGCCATGTAAAATACTGGTATTCATTTGCATCCAGTTAGACTGGAAGCCGACCCCAACATAGTTGGGAAAAGGCTAGGCAGATGATGAGGAGGTTTAGTTCCATCTCGGCACCCATGAATTTATTTATCATGCCGAAGAAACATTCCTATCTCGGCAGCAAAATCAAAAGTCATTTATTCAAATTAGGCTGAGAATCAGCACTTTTCAACTGTCATAATTACAAAAGACAGTCCTCCAAAATGCCCGCCCTTCACCACTTCCTAGTGCTTTCGCTGGGAAGAAGAAGTGACGCAACAAACTTCCCAGCAGCACAGTTGTCTGTTCAGTTAGAAAATACTTGATTGAATACAATACTATACTCCATAGGCTTAGGTAGTTAAATAAAGGTAAATAAAAAAACTACGTGACTTAGTTAACCAACTAAACGTAATACCAATCTATTCAGTTGTCATGCTACGTTAAAGCTGTACTCTTTAATTTTGCAACATTATAATTAATTAATAACATTGCTAAATTAAAGAGTACAACTGTCTGAATATTCCTTAATTTTATTTTTGGTTATTATTGTTATTGGGTTTATATTATTGGGTGATTACTTATACTTTATTATAAAAAATCAGGGATGATGTTTTGTATGAAACGGTGCGGTTTAAAAATACTGGGCAAATGAGAGCTAAACTTGCATGCAGAGGGTTCCTTACGATGAATATGATACCCACCAAAAACATTTCAGACAACCATGTAAAGTGTCCCATTTCCTAGATATTAAAGTTCAAAATTGATCACGTGACTCAATCATCAACTTTGAACCTTAATATCTCGGAAACATGACATTTTACAGGATTTGGTCTTATTATGTTTTATCGATTTATATTATCTGCATTCGCAATTTATTTGCTAAAAATGTTACACAAATATGAATTAATGGAAAAATAACTTAAATTCCTACACAATAAAGTTCAGTTTACGCTACAACTTCAAACATTTTTAGAACTTTTTTCAATAGTGCTAGTCACTCTGAAATCAACTTATTAGACATTGAAATAAAGTTGATATTTGTTTAACTTGAAATAGGGTTGGGTGTTGCAGCACTGCTCGCTTTTACTATAGGTTTTATGCGTGGCCGCCATTTTCAAAATGGCGCGACAGTGGGTATTCCACAGATCTTCAAAGCCCTTTAGTTTGTAACAATGGACTAATAAATTATTCTTATTCTTATATTTGCATGTGAATTACAGAGGATGAAGCTGGTAGCAATGTGGAGTGTATGGACAAGACTTCACAAATCGTGAAGGAGGTCAAGGACATGCATAGACAAGGAGGCGTTGAGGAGAAAGACCCAGGTAATCTATTTTTTTATTGCACTGGTGCTGCTGTTTTTTTTTTTTGTGGATGGGAAATCATCAAATGACGCCTCCCGCTCTGGGTGGAGCGGAAGGGAGTGTCAGACTCTTATTGACTAAAACCCACCCGTGTTCCTTCCTTAGCCCTTTATGTTCCGGGGTAGCGGTAACCCTTTCGGAAATCCCGCGCCTCCGGCATGCTTCGGCCGTAACAGGCTTCCTTTATGCTGATATCTCTTTGAGGCGCGCGTGGAACACATACGCGACGTCCGGCACGGGCCTGGTCCTGATCGGACGGTGAGCTACCCATTACTCTCCGTCCGCAAGTCCACGCCTACGGTGGCCGGGCGTCGTCACGCGGCTCCCGACGCCCGGAGCGTCTCCCGCGGCGACTGGGACGTGAGGCTCTCTCCCTCAGCCATCCCGCCACCTTCTTCGCTAGCATGACTGCTTCGCAGAAGGAGGTGACTGCCTCCCACTCCCTCTCGCCCCGGACCATGGCTTGAACCAGAGCCGGACGCGAGAGGTCGCCGCCGTTGCCGATACTGGTGCTGCTGTCGCTTACAACAGTGGGAGATGATGGAGCAATGAAGCCTTATCGCGAGCGCGGCCAGCACGCTGTTAGCGCGTTAATGGAAACAGGCATGATGTTATAGCTAACTTGTATGTAATGCTTTCAGGTGAAAGCTTCCTTGATTCCAAGGTGCTTCGCGCCGCCAGTGACGTCACAGTTCGATGTTCTGAAGCTGTCAGTGGAAACGTGAACGCTTACGATAAGCATGAGCTGGCGCGCCATATTGTGAGTAATTAATAAAAGCTATCTATACCAGGGTTCGTAACAACCCTCTAATATTATAAATGCGAAAGTGTGTCTGTCTGTCTGTATGTTACCTCTTCACGCTTAAACCGCTGAACCGAATTAGATGAAATTTGGTATAGAGATAGTTTGAGTCCCGGGAAAGGACATAGGATAGTTTTTATCCCGACATTCGCACGGGATCGATACTTATGCGGGTGAAACCGCAGGGCGTTGCTGGTTTTTAATAAACATCAAAATATCCGATACAAGTACAAAATATCGCGGAGCATACATAGGGGTTTAATCGATGGATTTTGGTGTCCCCTGACCACAGACCTTCGCTGGTACAGGTTTCCTGGGACACCCTGTATATCCACTGATATTTTAGTACAATCAGTGGCGTGCATTGGTTTTCAGAATAGGTAGGCACTAGGCCGGGTCTGACAAACGCAGTCACTAATCAGAAAAAAGTGAGGTCAAAAGTGTGGTTATTTGAGTAGGCATGCCTACTTAAGGGTGGTTAAATTGCGAAGGTCGAACGTCTTGGTATTACGCGTGAGACGTAGGTATTTTTAATTTTGTCGTATTAACTTGAACGAGTAAAGACCAATGACAATGTGCGAATAGTACGGGAGCCGAGTAGGCCGTCCGGCGACTGCCTACTGCCGCGCGTGTTTGTATGAAGATTTTGTTTTATGTTAGTTATGATAATTTAGTGAGTTTCTTAATAGTGGGGCACACACACTAAAATGTAATTGACAGGCTTGTGTTGATATATCGAGGTAGGCACTGCTTATATGCCTATATGCAATGCACGCCACTGAGTACAATCATATGTTTAATTAGTATCGGTCACTAATTCCACCAGTCACCCTATGCAGAGTCAAATTAAATAAGCTAGAGAAACGCCGCATACGCGATTGATATTGGGAACCAAGATTCTAAACCATAACATTCCAGGCCGAAAACCCAGACTTCTGGAACTTCACGTTCCCCCAAGAGGTCCCCGTGGCCGCGTACGTGTTCGGCACGTTCACGGCCGTCGCGCAGCGCCCGGTGCGCGTGCGCCGCCAGCAGGTCGAGAAACAACAGCTGGCGCAGCTGAAGGAGCCCGAGAAAGTTGACAAGTTAGTACTATACTCCATTTGTTTAGGTAATTAAATAAAGGTAAACAAAAAAACCACGTGCCGTGGTAAACCGACTAAACGTAATACCAGTCTATTCAGTTGTCATGCTACGTCACAGTTGTATTCTTCAATTTAGCAACGTTATAATTCGTTAATAATGTTGCTAAATTGAAGAGTACAACTGTGACATAGCATGACAAGTGAAGTGAGTGATATTACGTTTAGTCGGTTAACTAAGTCACGTGGTTTTTTTGTTTACCTTTATTTAATTACCTAAACAAATGGAGTATAGTCCATGTTCAAATCCTCGTTTTTTCTAATTGATGTTTTCCACTTGAAAAAATATCAGGTTTATATTTGTGTGAATTTAGTTTATTTACAGCCTTTTATTTGTGTAGATGTCGTGGCCATAATTATCGTAGATTTGCTCACTTCATGAAATGCTAATTTCATGAAACATTCGCATTTCATTAAATGTTTCACTGTCTATTGGCCACATCATGATGTGGTCTGGCCAGATCAATGATTTGATTACTCCAATATGAACAGTCAAATGCACAACTATTTCATGATGTGGTCAAACATTAGTGATCATATCGTAAAATAATTAGAATATCCGCCGGTAGAGGCGTTGATGTCGGTTTCCTCTGTGGGTTCTCTATCCATTTGCATAAAATTTTAAGACCTAATATAACTTGGCATACTTTTGTTTCTCCTAATTATATTTTCGCATAACAGCTTACGCATAATTTCTCTAATCATAATAATGATTAAGCATAATATTCTAAAGCAGCATGCTCGTTTTATTGCTAACGACGTCAGGTCGACTGCGCGGGGCTCCTATTTCTGTCTGCAGGGTTCAAAGGAACCTAACCAAACCGAACCTCGGGGTGCCCCTGACGTCGTTTAGTATTATGCGAACCCTAAATTCATGATATGGCCAAACGTTGAACGATATATCATTAAGCGGTGACTTTTAAACGATATGGTCAATCTTAGCTGGCCATTTCATGATACACAACCATTTCATGATACACAACCATTTCATGAAATGACCGAACACTTCATGGAATGATCAATTGTATGCTCTGGCCACGACATAGATAAACCACTATCTTCTCCTTCTGCAGACTAGAGAAGACAGATGAAGGCTCCCAGATGGTGACGCGCGTGAACCGGTTCATCACCAAGTGGTATAAGCAGCATCACAAGCCGCTAAGCTACTTTCACACTGTACTAGATCCGGGCAGCTTCAGCAAGAGTGTGGAAAACATTTACAATGTGTCGTTTCTGGTCAGGGATGGGCATATATCTGTAACCTTAGGCAAGTAGTCATAGGGCTGTTTTTTCAATAGCTAGTACTGATGAATAAATATGATGTTTTGACAGGTTTTGTATAGAGAATGTGTCAAAACTAGACACTGACAAACATTTATCTATATTCACATATCAAGACCCACATATATAGATAGACCTAGATAACGCAAGTATCACGAACTGTATGAAAACTAAGCGTGCCACTTTTTGACTACCTACTATGACGTCACAAGCTCGCGCTCTCTCGCTCACGCTCACCCAGCCAGCAGTACGCAGGACTGAGCGCGAAAGTGGCGGCTTACGATTTTCAAACGTAACCTGGTGCGATTTTTGGCACGCGAAGTCTTGCGTTGTCTAGGTGTATCTATATCTGTGCCAAGACCCCTCCGTGTCTCGGAAAGCACTTTAAGCCGTTGGTCCCGGCTATCATTCGTGGATCTTTGACAGTCGTTACGGGTAGTCAGAAGCCTGATAGTCTGACAACCAGTCTTACCAAGGAGTATTGTATTACCCAGTAACTGGGTTGTGGAGATCAGATAGACAGTCGATCCATGTACAATACTGGTATTCAGCTGCATACTGGAAGCCGACCCCAACATAGTTGGGAAAAGGCTAGGCAGATGATGATGATGACCTAATTTTACGTCGTGTTACAGATGAAGAATACGGTCTGCCGTTCACAACGCCGCAGTCTGCATCGCAGAAGGAGCGCGTAGACGTGTCCGATGAGAAGCAGTTTATCGTATCTATAGATATGCAGCGATGGCAGGTACAGTGTAATATCTTGATTTAAAAGAGTGTCCATGAAGTTTCTTGCCCGTTCTTCTCCATAGAGATCTACGTTTTTTGAATGGGCAACTAGCTTCAACTTTCTGACTAACTGACCGACTATTTAATTTTGACAATTCAAAAGTACCTGTACATGGTTTAATTGAAATAAATGCTTTGAGTTTGAGTGTAATTCTATTTACAAATAGAAAGAAAGAAAATACATTTATTTAGCACAGAGTAAAATGGACAACAATACTTCTTTTCTCCCCCATTTTCTTCCACATTTCCTTGTGCTGTGCCTTCTCCGTCCAGTCGGTTAGGAATGAGTCTAAGTCGTCACGCCAGCGTTTCTTAGGCCTGCCTCGGTGACGACGCCCGTCTTCAGGCACCCACTGTGTGACGACTTTGGCCCGTCTGGATGCATCCTATAAGCGTGACCCGCCCAGCCCCTTTTTGTTTGTGGGAACAATACTTCATTATCGAAAAAAAAAAATCTTGCTTAATGGGCCCACTCTTGACCTCGATCACGCCTGATGGAAAGCGATGGATGAGGTCTATGTTGGAACGAGCGTGCCCAGAAGATGCCTAAGGCACTGGAACTCCCACGCATCGACGAAACATAGCAGGCTGCTTGACGCTGGACTCCGGTGGGGACATAATTCTCCTGCCCTTATGCCCTTATGCATTTAAAAAAAATTTGAAAAGTACATAATTAATCTCCATTAAATCACACTAATATTATAAAGGCGAAAGTTTGTGTATTCATATGTTTGTTACTTCTTCACGCTCAAACGGCTGGACCAAGAACAATTTTGATAAAATTTTGTATGGAGGTAGCTGACACCCTGCATTAACATAATATAGGCTATTTTCTATCCCGGTATTCCCACGGGATCGACATTTACGCGGGTGAAACCGCGGGGCGCAGCTAGTTATAAATTAAGTAGGTTCTGTGTACTAACAGGAGTGTAACAATAGAAACAGTTGCGGAAAGGATGCAAAAAAAATTTTTCGATCGTAAAGCACTCTCTAATGCTTCGCGTTATGTGTTTGGCAAGACTGGGGAGCGGGCGAGGCGCGGCGAACTCATACATATGAACTTTCTTTGAGTGTCCATAACTCCATAGTGGGCACGCGGGCGCGGGCTGCTCGGCGTGGGGAGCGCGCGGGCAACTCACGCCATAGTGAGTTCATACAAGTGGCCGCGCGGGGACCGGGGCTCTCAAATTAGTTTGAGCTTTTTTCTAGTAAAAATTAGTCTTCATTCGTATTATATTTTGACAAACACTGGACACGACAACACGCAGAACGCAGCCACGCTCCAGTGCGGACAGGCAGCCCGCACGCGTTCCCGCACCCGCGCCCGCACCGCAGTCTGGACGGACACTTAGAGTCGTGCAATACTGTAAATTATTATCGACTAGCTTCTGCCCGCGACTTCGTCCGCGTGAAATTCGTACTTACCTCTAAAAGTTTCGAAAATGTATGTAGGTATGATCTTTATCATTTATTTAGATAAATAAGTATTCAGGCCAATTTTTATAGATCAAAGGAATCAGATTACCTATTCAAATAAACTGTAGCCCCACTTTCCACCCCCACAGGGGTGGAATTTTGAAAAATCGTTCGTGATCATAACTTGACTCAAAGGCCCATACCCATTTTCGAGTTAATTGAAGCAAGCAGTAATATCCAACCCTTAAACTATACTTGCCCTTTTCCACCTTGTTAGGAGTCGATTTTTGAAAAACCCTAAAACAGATAAATACTTGTTTTATTTTTTGTTTGGGTAGTACCTAGTTTCGAGTTAATCCGATAGCGAGTTACATATTTTTCTAACCTATCAACTTTGTCATCCCCAAAATCCTCTATAAGGGGTTTTTTTTTTAACTAAAACTGACAATCGTTATTATTTACTGACCCAAATATTGCCAAGTTTCATATTTATTAACCAAATAAATAAGATTTCTCATATAAAATGTATCCCCGCTTTTCACCCCCACAGGGGTGGAATTCATTACTTGACTCAAAGATTTTATTATTATTATCAGCCATTTCTGTCCCACTGCAGGGCAAAGGCCTCCCTTCCCTTCTTCCACTTATCCCTATCCAGTGCTGTTATACGCCAATCTTTGTCGAAAGAGTCGAGTTCGTCCCGCCATCTCATTCTGGGCCTGCCGCGTTGCCGTTTGCTGCTGTTTGGGACCCATTGTGTGGTTATTTTAGCCCATAGCTCCTCCGGCATGTGACAGATGTGACCAGCCCAGTTCCATTTTAGCTTGGCAGCCGTGTGACCTACATCGGCAATTTTCGAGTTAATCAAACCACACAGTAAAATCCTAACCTGTAAAATTAACTACCCCTTTTCACCCCGTTAAGGGTAGATTTTCGAAAAACCCTGATACACGTTATTCTTTATTTATGGTCTTAAGTATAAATACCGAGTTTCGAGTTAATCGGACTTCGCGTTAAAATTCTTCCATACAAATTTTGACGCCCCCAATCCCACTCTAGGGGGTAGTTTAGAAAACCAAAAAATGCCAAACATCATAATTTACTTAAGTATTCGTGGCAAGTTTCATGTTTATTAACCGAATGAGTTAGATTTTTCATATACACTGTACTCCCACTTTTACCCCCATAGGGGTGGAATTTCAAAAAATTGTTTGAGATGTGTTCATTACTTGACTCAAAGATTATTTATACGAATTGTTGAATTAATCAAGCCACGCATTAAAATCCTCACCTGTATAATTAACTACCCCTTTTCACCCCGTTAGGGGTAGATTTTCGGAAAACCCTGATAAACGTTATTCTTTATTTTTGGTCTTAAGTATAAATACCGAGTTTCGAGGTAATCGGACCATGCGTTAAAATTCTTCCATACAAATTTTAACACACCCCGCCTCAATCCTCCTTTAGGGGGTATTTTGTGAAAACAAAAAAGGCCAACCTTCATAATTTACTTAGATAAATATTCGTGCCAAGTTTCAAGTTTATTAACCAAATGATAATGATTTTTCATATAAATTGTTATCCCGCTTTTCACCCCTACATGGGTAGAATTATGAAAAATCGTTTAAGATGTGTTCATAACTTGACTCAAAGATTATATATGCCAATTTTCGAACTAATCAAGCCACGCAGTGAAATCCTCCCCTGTAAAATTAAGTACCCATTTTCACACAGTTAGGGGTAGATTTTCGAAAAACCCTGATACACGTTATTCTTTATTTTTAGTCCTTAGTATAAATACTGAGTTTTGAGTTAATAGGACAGTGCGTTAAAATACTTCCATACAAATTTTGACACCCCCCAATACCTCTTTAGGGGATAGATTAGAAAAACGAAAAATGCCAAACTTCATAATTTACTTAGGTAAGTATTCGTGCCAAGTTTCAAGGTTATTAACTCAAGGAATAAGATTTTTCATACAAACAAAATCCCCCCTTTTCACCCTCTTAAAGGCTGAATTTCCAAAAACCCCTTCTTACTGGATACTTACTCTTCACAAAGAACACACCCTCCAAAATTCATGTCCCTAGGACCAGCGGTTTAGGCTGTGCGTCGATATCTCAGGTCGTTCATCCCCCTTTAGGGGTAAAATGATCAAAAACGCTGAGACACGTATAAATTAATTTTCAATCGTTAGCCTAAATACAAAATTTGAAGATCCTAACTTTTAAACTGGCGGACTTTTATACAAAACTTCACCCCCCTTTTTAACCCTTTGGGGGTGGAATCATCAAAAACGCTGAGACACGTATAAATTAATTTTCAATCGTCAGCCTAAACACAAAATTTGAAGATCCTAACTTTAAAACTGACGGACTTTCATACAAACTTTCATCCCCTATTTAACTCCC
Organism: Amphipoea oculea; assembly: GCA_945859645.1. Lineage (NCBI taxonomy): Eukaryota > Metazoa > Arthropoda > Insecta > Lepidoptera > Noctuidae > Amphipoea > Amphipoea oculea. Next base: position 7,716,831 of record OX243891.1, on the reverse strand, counting down.
TTAGGGGTTGAATTTCGAAAAATCCTTCCTTATTCCTTGTGTACATTATAAAGGGAACCATTGTGTAAAATTTCAGCTTTCTAGGTCCATGGGTTTGGGCTGGGCGTTGATGAGTCAGTCAGTCAGTCAGTCAGTCAGTCAGGCCTTTTGTTTTTATTTATATAGATGAAAGCGCATTTCGGGCCTCAGTTTGCCAGACTAACGATGTATATTTTTTGTCTTTCCAGGACCTGGTTTCAGCGTTTGGCATCGAAAAGCCAATGATGGTGCTGAAAAATAAATGATAGTATAGTATTTCATCATTGTTTGTTTGTAAAATAAATTGTCTGACTGTGATTCTAATAAGTGACTTGAAATAAATATAGGAAAGTTTTTATTTTCTTACGAAATTGGTTTTCTTTTTCTGTATACAAGGTCTATCTATTCATACACCAAATCTCTGAAGGAGTCATTGTATTCATCATTATGAACAACTTTTACTATGGGACCAAACCTGAAATCGCGAAAAATAATCAGCTGTTCCCTACATTTATGTTCGCATAACTCGTCAAAATGTATGAAATAGCAGATTTTTTTGCGATTTCACGTTTGCTACTGTTAGGGCCTTATCATACTAGCGGATTGCGAGCGTCCTTACAGCGAAGCTGGCGCGCAATGAACACGCGGCGCAAGCGCAGCGATTTCGTTGCGGACGCGCAACGAAATCGCCGTGAATAGCAGCGTGGACGCCATTGTTACCGAGTGTATTGTATTTGTACGTCGTTAAATAAAGGAAATAATAATATTGTAAATGAGAAGAGTTACAAAATTAAAACAAGTAGAGAATGCTGAAAATATATTTGATACAACACAACGGTCGCGAGTCGCGTAAAATTCCCACTTCACAACAATGTTACAATAATAATCTCTTATTTTACAATACAATGTCTACGCGCTGTATACGTACCGACAGCAGAAAGCGATTTTTTTAATGATATAATGCGAACTATGTTTTTCAAATAAATAAGTTTAGAAGCCTCTTTCTGCCACACATCATCTGCCTAGCCTTTTCCCAACTGTGTTGGGGGCAGCTTCCAGTCTAACCGAATGCAGCTGAATATCAGTATTTTATATAGATCGACTCGACCTCCACAACCCAGTTACTGGGTAATACGATACCCCTTGGTAAGACTGGTTGTCAGACTTTCGGGCTTCTGACTACCCGTAACGACTGTCAAAGATCCACGAATGACAACCGGGACCAGCGGCTCAATGATTTATTATTTTTAAGTCTGGCAACACACCCTTAAATTTGGCTGGTATTTGAAAACTAACCCTGTATAATGATGGATGGAAGAAGAATTTTTTTTTTATAGAAATAACATCGGTACATATAAAGCGCATATAATAATACTATACAATAAATACATGACATTTGATCGAGAGCAAGTCGTTACTATAGACACCAAAATGAGGTATCGTAGTCATATTAATATGGGGCTGTTCATTTATTACGTAAGACGATTTGAGGGGGGAGGGGGTCCACAGAAGTCTTGTTTTTTCTTACATGTACCCGTGGGAAGGGTCTAGATTACTCTTACGTAAGATCACAAAAAAAAAAACCAAAAATAATTAGTTCAAAAAAAAATTGCTAATTTTTCATTGCAATTTTGGTAGTTTCTGATCTTACATAAGATTCAAAGGGGGGAGAGGGTTCATTAGTCTTATTTTTAAGCTATTGCATAGCTTTTATCGCGGGCTTTGAGCGCGGCGACCGATTCAAGAAATTCCGTAACGAAAATAAACCTAACACCCCCACTCCGACCGGCACAGCGGTGCGGCGTTTCAACGCCGTGCATCGTCTAACGTCGTTTCAGTTCGGCAGACTTCGGCACGGTGTTTGTGTGCGTGCGACTAGACGAATGCGTGTAGACGTGGTGGTCACCACGCTCAAAAAGTGTAACTTGAATTAATATCAAAGAAAAAAATATTGCATAAGTTGATAAAAAATGCTATGCAATAGCTTTACCGCGGCAGTCCCCGAGTGCCACACGTATTTTTTCTTACGTAGGGGGGAGAGGGGGTCAGAAATTAGTTAAAAAAAAGTCTTACGTAATAAATGAACAGCCCCTATAGAGATAATATCTTCCATTACGTTACACTGTGATAAACGTCCCACATCACGTTTGTATCTCTTAAAAGGGTAAGCACGTATACTTTTAAATAGCCTCCACGATAAGTACAGTCAGGGACGTTAATATTTCAGCAGATTGAGGCAAGACGGTCATTTGCCTTGTTAGTCATTCATACGGCTGTCAAATAATAACAGCCGTTTCGAATTTATGGATAACTAGCAGCGCCCCGCGGTTTCACCCGCATAGTGTCGATCCCGTGGGAATGTCGGGATATAAATAATTATCCTATGTCCTTCCCCGGGGCGGCACATCAAGCCACCCGAAACTATCAAATTTTCCCAATCAACTTTGAACCTTATGCTTTAGCAATAAAGTTGAAAATCTATTAAAGAAATTTGACAGATTGTAGTAGCCTGATGTTCTGGCGTCTGTACAAAGGGCCTTGTTTAGTTTTAAACCGCAGTGTAATGTAATGGAGACAATCTGTATCTATGAGATAGCACAAACAATACTTACAAAACAAAAATAGGTAATTACAATTTATTTTCATATAGATTTTACATTGTCTCGACAATTAAAATGGCCTTCAAAAGTTATTTGACATTTTTCCACTTCAGCTGTGTGCCAAAGTATTATTCAGTTCGACACAACTTAGATGTAGCATCGGCAAAATTTGTAAAACCGATCACATCCGAACTAAGTGCGCCTTCAAAATCACCAATCTTTATTACCTACTACTTTAGGAAAAATTGATCAATTTTTCCTAAAGTAGTAATAAAGATTTACGAATACGAATTATGAACGTTTTACGAACATTTTACGAATTTTGCCGATGTACATCTAAGTTGTGTCGAACTGTACTTGATTATGTTTTTATGATAAGTCAAAGTTATAGTTCCCACTGGCGTTTTACGAGCGTTGGCGCTTCTCCAACGTCTGCGCAGTGCCAACATTGCGTTGCGTTGCGTCGTTGCGTTGTTGTACGTTACGTTGACGTTAACGTCGCGAGTTACTTATGGCAGTTTAAGCATTTTAAATCATAATGTGGTGTGTCAAAGCTGAAGTGGAAAAATGTCAACTAACTTTTGGAAGCCACTGTATACCATAATTTACAAACTTCGAAGCGGTTTTGCGAAATATTAATAATAATAATTAATATTAATTATTTATAATATTATTAATATTCAGGTATATAGTGTACGGAAAATCGACGCGCTGTTACTACGAATTCAGTACACGGTTCTATGAATTAAGGATTTGAGATAATTTTCAAGTTATTGAACAACAAACTCAATGTCATACTCAACAAAGTTCAAATTACATTGCAACCATAAACTTATTAGGACTGTTTTGTTAGAAATGGTCACAAAAAATCAATTTAGAAAACACTTCACTAAGGGCTGATTTTTCCAACGCCACATAATTTTATCAAATATTTATAAATCACACTCATATTATAAAGGCGAAAGTTTTTGAGTGTGTGTGTGTGTGTGTGTGTTTATGTGTTTGTTACTTCTTCACGCTCAAACCGCTGAACCGATTTAGATGAAATTTGGTATAGAGATAGTTTAAGTCCCGGGTAAGGACATAGGATACTTTTTATCCCCATATTCCCACGGGATCGAGACTTATGCGGGTGAAACCGCGGGGCGCAGCTAGTATAGAATAATTTTGAATTTTTCACAGTTCATCCATACAAAAACTATCAGACGTTAAGTTTATTCCACGAATAAAAATTATCTGTCGATTAAAAAATCAGCCCTAAAGTGGACAACTGATTAAGTGCTGATGGAGTTTAAATTATCTGAGATTATGAACACTGCTATAAACCCACAAGCGTTGAAATGTTTCGCCTGTTATTTAAAACAAAAATCTGCTGTTTCATACAAACGTGCAATAAACCCATAGCACACCCCGGACACTCCATACAACGCTCGCAAAATAATTACCTACTACTACTACATTAAAAAATGACGTTTGTATACGTATGAATGTGTGCGTGAGGTACTTGTGTTTGCGAGCGCTCTTGTTAAAGAACTGCGACGAATACGCCGAAGTGCGGGGTGAGGTGCGGTAACTGATGTTAGTGCGGGGAAGGGAGTGTCCTTTCTGTACGTAGTACTTTAAGTATTCTGTGCCCATAGTACACCAGTTAAGCTAAAGAAAAAAAAAAGAATGTCTCGCAAATCCGCCTCGAACACTTACAAAACATTTCAAACAAACATTTTAACAGTATGACACAGCATTTTGAACTATAAGTACTAGTAGACCATAGACAAGGAAATAAAATTAAACGAAATAGACCAGTACAATAGGCGGTTACAGAAAATAGGAATCGACCGACATGTATGGAGTTATACAGGCTGACCCAGAAATCGACGTCAAGCCGGAATCGGGTAATAGGCCTAGTCATATTAGTTATCAGAAAAAAAAAAAAACCAAGTTTTGTATTTTAAAAATAATGGCATTTAAAAAAAAATCAAGAAAATCTGCATCCTGTGACAGCCATTTCACTCCTCGCTGCTTAAATTCAAAAGTACCACAAGTCGAAAAAAATACAAATCCTTTTTAAAGCAAAGGGTGTTTTTCCTTTTGAGGTACGGAACCCTAAAAAAGTCTTAAGCCCCACGTAATAAGGGGCAAAACAATCTCAATAGATGTGGGGTCATGGATGGACGGCACGGGTTTCAAGTGCGCATGCGGCAGGTCCCCACAGAAAATGGTCCACCTTCCATCCTGCGCCGCTTGCCCTGTCACCTGTGCAATTGATGATCTTATGCCTGCGTCAGTGAGCGGAGTTCGCGCAGCAGAATTTTTGGCCAAAGAGGTTTGAACTTTTTGCCATCGATAAACAAATATTCAACATACATACACATAACTTGGACCTACTTATGCAAGACACACATGTCAAAATCGAGATAAGTATACAGAAAACTTTCAAAATGCACCTTCTATCGACCCTGTAAAGATCAAAATGATCTGACAATTCAGACAAAACAACCAATTCAGTCAGACCATTTTGATCTTTACAGGGTCGATATAAGGTGCATTTTGAAAGCTTTCTGTATACTTATCTCGATTTTGGCATGTGTGTGGATTGGTTCCGTCTTGCATAAGTGGGTCCACTTTTCGGTCGATTAAATACTAAAGTAGATATTAAAATGATAATCAATAATAATTACATGGAAATAATTTAACAATAATAATATTATAATACAGTACATTTAAAACTAAGGTACGGTAGAATATAAACAAAACATATTTACAATAATTTCATTCGAACTGTCACCGATATTTTAAATTAGAATTAATTCAAAGTATATTTTATAGTAGTTTCTTTTTAAAAATAAACCCGTTGATTTATAAACGTTTTTTAAAGTTAATTGACGTTTAAACGTCAGAAAATTTTGGTTAAACATTAGTTGCTAATCATTGTCTTTAAGCAACATTTATACACAAACCCCAATAAGTTTAAGAGAACTCAAACGTTTTGTAAATCATTGGGATCTTATAAATCATAATTATGTTTTATCAAACATTTTAGATAAAACTTAGAACGTATCTTTACTATACTCTGTTATTTTAACCGGTAAAGCAGCGCGATTCGCCGATCGGCGACGAAACAATAGAAAATCAATTGTGTCTCATTAGCGGAGCTTGACAGATTAACGATGATAATTTTGACACGTGTCATGTCAAATGTCAAATCTAATGCCGCCATCTTGTTTTGCCGCTTGGTTTAGAATGTCATATAAACCGTTACAAAATGAACAGAGTATACTAATCTTGACTGCTAAAGCAACCGTTTTCTAGAAGAGCGATGGCCGCGACATATCGGCCGCAATTTACTGGCGAAAGATTTCATTGAAACGTTATTTATGAGACTTGGTTTGTTTGTCTAGAGAGCGTTTTTTTGATACCGTAAAGTCAAACCCCGTTGTCGGGTCGGCCGTTATGTGGCGGCCATCGCTTTTCTAAAAACCGTAGCTTTACGTACTTTCAGAATTAATATTTTGGCATTACCAAAAAATACCATTGGTATGCCAAGAATTTATACATATTTCGGGTAAAGGAAGATCTTCAGTGGTAAGTATTCTTTACACATAACAAAATATTGCTTCAAATGCAATCATTAATTTAGTCCGTATAAACGTGTACTATAATTTCATAGTATATTCAAACGTTAGTTAACAAATAATTTAAACAAAAAATCATGTTAACATTTTATAATTGATTTTAGTTTCATTATAATTTTAAAAAGATCGTTTAAGCTTCGAAATAACCTTTATGGTCGCCATTTTTTCAATGCAAGTACATTAACGAACTATTTAGTTACAAGAACATTTATTTTAAGTAATGTTTGTTTTCGTCTAGTTAGCTCAAAAATTTAGACAAAAACAAACATTACTTAAAACAAATGTTCTTGTATATCGATTTTATTCAACTTCGAGCGGCCATTGTTGTTTATATCTTTGACAAACGAAAAAACCAGCGACTATACGTCAAATATTAACGAGTACGTACTCGTAATTATTTGACGTAAGTCAAGGCCATAATTCTGTAATAGGCTAGTTTCCTAAAAAATTCTAATTAGTCCGCCAGTTAGATTATCAAAAAATATTGGACCCATATTTTTTCTTTTGTCAATTATATAAAAAATGAAGAAGATATCGCCCGTTAAGATTCCGCGTGACGTCACGCCGTGCGACACTTTTTAGCACGGCGTGACGTCACGACCCCCCACTCCCAAATTTTGACGCGCTTTATCTTTTTCATTTTTTGTTTGATTGACAAAAGAAAAAATAAGGGTCCATTATTTTTCGTTAATCTAACTGACGGACTAATTAGAATTATTATTTTTTTACCCAGGAAACTACCCTATTGTAATTTGAAACAACGCTTTTTTTGGTTTGACGATAGTTAGCGCCATTTTTGACGTGTACGCGTGCGTCTAGTGGACGTGAAACAACTCGCCCTCATATTTTTCCAGTTATGTTAAGTCCCATGTAATAGGGGCGGGTCTATTGCCATCAACCGGGTACAAATCCAGACTCCATGCAGGACAGATTATTTTCAGTTTTTTTAACCGGTCCTCGATATGACTTTAAACTGTCGTGCATTTAGTATTGAACTAAATGTAGAACGCCACCTATGGGATAAATACACCCAAATAGGCTCGGATGGAACAGTCGACATTAGTGCAGGATATCAACTCAGGGCGGCGGCTGATGAACATCTAGCACGTCAAAGGCGGCGCCCACGGACCCAGTCAGGCGGTCCATTGTACACCCACCAACTCGCACTAGACAAGCGCGGTGGGTTAATTTGTCTAAACCCCTACTCTCTCATGACTAGAGAGTAGGGAGGCCTATGCCCTGCAGTGGGACGTCACAGGCTAATAATAATAAATAATAATAATAACCGGTCAAGCGGCGCGGTTCGCCGATCGGCGACGAAACAATAGAAAATCAATTGTGTCTCATTAGCAGAGCTTGACAGATTAAACAAAGGAAAAGTGGAATGTTTTAGATAGAAAATAATGTCTTTATCAAAAATGGCGACCAAAAGGAATAACTTTTAAGCCTTAATTTTTATCATTGGCATATTCTGGAATGTTAATCCATTATAATAATAACATTGGAATCTTGTGATTTCACTTAAATTTTATATTTATAATAATTTAGTTTATTTAGACTCGTTGGCTTTCGATTGTTCTTTTAGTCGCGAGATCTCGGCGCCCAGTGTGTCCATGTTTTCCTGAAAATTATGTTATTTATACTATTATATTTAAAGTCCTTGCGGAACTAGTTGGCCGCTCCTTGGGTATGTGAGCGATGGGAGTGCGGGGCGGGGGCGCATTACTCAGTACGTGCGTTGCGAACGGCCGCCTCACGTCTGTGTGCACTGAGGCGGCCAACTAGTTCCGAGTGTAAATACTTATCTATACATATAATAAAGAGTGTAGAGGTATGAGGAACAGGGTGTAAAGTTCACTCATACTCTATAGACAAGGGAGGATCCTCCGACCAGACGGGTGTTGTGTCTGGCGAGTAACTGCCCGATGATTCATGTCGGGCCGTTGAATCTATGCTAGTTGCGCGGTAAACTCTGCTTGCGAGATGCAGGATTTAACGCGTGTGGTCGCTTCTCCATACAAACGCTCTCGCCTGTTTTCTTTCTGGTTAATGACCGTAAAGCAATGATTTTTTACAGAATAATAAATATTAACTACTTGTATGTTCCTATATTTTCCTTTTTGACGATACATTTTATTTTTAAAGTCAACAGAGGCCTAGTGTACAAATTTAACAACTATTAATAAAAAAAGAAAAACAGGGACACAGCATATAAGGTCCCATTAAAATAGATGGAAAAACTTTTAGAAATCATTCAGACCACCAAAATAAGGACGATGGTAAAAAAATAAGAAGAAAAACGCATTAGAGACTTACTAGAAAAATAATCAGCTAACGAAAATACACTAATGTGCCGGCAATTTATTATTTTAGGTCAAAATAAAATCACTTTAATCCGTGTTTTTTTTGCTTGGATATCTTTGGTTGGACTGAGCGCTGTGTTACAATTTGTCAATCTATTTTAATGCGACCTTGTATATCCTTCTTATTCTGTTTATGAAATATCTTTTAAATTGTTCCAATATTGGAGGATTAAATAGGCGAGAGCCAAACCTCGAATTATGAATTTTTACTTAGGATTTTTCCAAAGTCTCGCCGACCGCATTTCCTCTTGAGTACTTACCTTGAGCGTGATGTTTTTAAGCAACGTGTCTTCTAACACGGCTTGCAGGCGCCTGTTCATCTCAAGTGACAGTTCGGCAGTCATTCCGCCCGGGTCGCCGCCCCAAACCGCGGCCATCGCGCCACCGCCGAGGCGGGCTATCTCTTTCTGTAATACGGTTTAAAATATAGATTAACCCTTTTACCAGCAGAAGGATCCAAGTGTAGCAGAAAAATAAAATTTGGGGTATGGTTTACCAAAATTAAGCTTTAATTAATATGCCTATTAGATGGTGGTACGTATATTGCCGTCATCGGTAAAAGGGTTAAAGGCCTATTCAAACCTAAGCGGTATTCGCTACCGTCTGCGGTAGAGAAAACCGAGTAGGTATGCGGTAATATTACTGTTCACACCAAAGCGGATTTCGCTATCCTTGTGGGTAGAATACTGAGTTCGAGGTTTCGCCCAGCAAGCGAAACAATACCTATGCGGTACTCCAACTATTCCGCTCTAGCCGCGGAACTTGATAATAAAAACCTGAGCGAAACCCGCGCGGTATGCACTTCTATCCACAGCGGCAGCGAATACCGCTTAGGTTTGAATAGGCCTTAACTTTGTTATCATTCACCAAAAAAACAATTATGGAAAACAGACAAATTCATGTATTTTTGTGATCTATTTAATAATAATAATAAAACGATTTCGCCTATGGCCAATCTCAACGGAGATTAGCCAGGTTCGCAGGAGATATTATAGTGCACAAGTGTGCGCAAGCCACGGAGTAAATACAAAGAGGGGATGTTCTAATTAGATTTCCTTAGGAAACAACGCGTGACACTTTACGGGGTGACGGGGTGTTACATCTCGCCACTTCTTTATTTCCATCTACCGGCCAATAGCAAAACCATTCGCTCGTTCTGTCGATTTTATTTTGTAGTTACGTAACTGTCTCACTCTAGATGTCACTAAGTGCAGGATGCAACAGGGTCGTACTCAGAATTTTCGTACCAGGGAGTACTATTTTGAAAGGGTCTTTAGGAATGAATGTTGAACAATGGGGTTTGAAGATTTTTGTATGGAGGGTGGCCCTAAGGTCAGCCGCCATTTTGATTTTTTTTCAGAATTGCGGTGCACAACAAAAGTTATATATTTAGATAGAGGACACTTATACAAACAAAAAATGTATATAACATAATATCCTAAAGCGTCAGGTTTCGGAGTTATTCACCGAAATGTAAGTCGAAAACAACAAGGATTTTTTGTTTTTTTCCCCTCCAGGTAAGCATATTGAACTATTGAGGTAATAGAAACGTTATGAAACCTTTATGGAGAAGAAACAAATGAAGAATAGACATTTTTTAAATAAATAATTAAACACGGCAATCTATAGTTCGTTTTTTAATCTCAGAGACTAATCTGACATTTAAGTCTTTTGTGTTTTCGTTTTTTTTAGTACTTATAGAACTTTGACATTACACTTGACAGATTAGTCTCTGGGATTAAAAACGACTATAAATTGCCGTGTTTAATTATTTGTTTGAAAAATGTCTATTCTTCATTTGTTTCTTCTCCATAAAGGTTTCATAACGTTTCTATTACCTCATTAGTTCAATATGCTTACCAGGAGGGAATAAAAACAAAAAGATCCTTGTTGTTTTCGACTTATATTTCGGTGAATAACTCCGAAACCTGACGCTTTAGGATATTATGTTACATACATTTTTTGTTTGTATAAGTGTCCTCTATCTAAATATATAATTTTTGTTGTGCACCGCGATTCTGAAAAAAAATTATAAATGGCGACTGATTTTAGGGCCAAAACCTTCAAACCCCTTTCAGTATTAAGATTATTAAAATATGATAGTACTGAGCTCTACGCACCTAAATATTTTTAGTTTCCATGACGCCAAGTGTCGCCATCTACTGTCGGGTTGTGTAAAATGGAAACGTTTACAAAGTTGTGCACAGGACGAACGCCAACAATGCACTGACTAAGGCCACGCCCACATGATGACGTCAGGACCTAGTTGAGAATCACAGTGCATAGTTGCTCAGGCCGTCTCCTCTTTGTATTTACTCCGTGGCGCAAGCACAGGTGCACTCTCTGTTCGGATGGGACGGCAATCCGACACTCGCGGGGAGAGATCAGGCGCATTACTAACGGCTTTACGTGCGCACCGAGACACGGGGGTATTAAACCACCAACTTCTATCTCCGAACTGTTACTAAGAAATTCCTAATGGAGAACCCACAGATATAGATATACCTAGATAACGCAAGTATCACGAACTGTATGAAAACTAAGCGTGCCACTTTTTGACTACCTACTATGACGTCACAAGCTCGCGCTCTCTCGCTCACGCTCACCCAGCCAGCAGTACGCAGGACTGAGCGCGAAAGTGACAGCTTATGATTTTCGAACGTAAGCTGGTGCGATTTTTGGCACGCGAAGTAGTTGCTCTTGCGTTATCTAGGTGTATAAAGTGTTATTGGGTTCTCCCACAGACATAGGTCTGTGGGAGAACCCAATAACACTTTGTCCGAACCGGGAATCGAACCCAGGACGGGTTCGATTCCCGGGTCACACCGGTACACACATTCCTCGCTACGCATCCTCGCTCATCTCTGGTGGAAACGCAGCCTAAGGATGAGAAAATAATGAGTTTACATACTACGCATGACATGATAATTTTACCTTGGTTAGCTTCCGTTTCTACATAGCAGCATGAACAAGGGAACATTATTAGATATTACATGAAAATTATGTTTTACAGGGGCTTACATTTTCCAGTAAAGTTATAGTTTTGCGAAATTCCTAGCCACAGTCAGCGACAAAAGTAGGTACTACAATATTTAGATCATTTAACCTTTTAAGAGCTTGGCTAAATATCAATTGCCGTGCCCCTAGCGCGCGGCTACAAATCGATAAAATCAAGATTAAATAATACCTACAATAAATAAGGAGGAGAAATCGTTGTATCGATAAAAAAAATAGTCAAAAAGGTTTTTTCTCTATTTAATAATGGTTTTAGTCGTACAGTCACGAGCAATAATATGTCAACACTTGGCAACTTTCAATTGCGATATTTTCGTGAAATAACGAATGCAACGTTGAAATACGACACTTTACATAAACCTATGGGTTCGAAAATACTATGTTCGTAATAAAAAAAATTCATTCAAAAATAAAGGAGAAAATCGCCTTTGAATAAAGCCAAGTGTATACATACTTATAGACGTGACTGTACCACGCAGTTAATAAGACGAAAATAGAACGAAAAAAACATGCATGTTCTCTGTCGCAGAAATACGACACGAGCGGTAGGGGCACGGAAATATGTGTCGCATAAACGCGACACAAGCGTTTAAAACGTTAAAATCATCGGATAACGTCATGTTTTCATGAAATAGTCATTTTCCCTTCAAACATAACCTTTGTTGCTGACTGTTTCGGGGTTTGTGGAACAAAGCGTTAGGTGTGTGTGTGAATTGAGTGAGCACCCTAAATAAAATTAATAATATATACTAGTCATTTAGTAAAAGGTGTGAAACAATTGTAAAAACAATCTTACAATTTGTAAAAAGATAAAACATGAGATATATCAGTTAATGAATGCTCACTCAGTTCGCACATACGACCACCCTGAATCTCAGAACGTATGAAGATTTCATGTAAGATTTATGTACTACTCTTTAGTAAAACCTTTATAAAGTTGTCGTTTTAGATATCAATCGCCAAGGGCCGTATAAAAAAAAATTACAAATACTTTCATATATGCTCACTCAATTCACACACTTTGAAAGGACCCGATTTCTTATGAACAAACCATAATTTCATTTTGTTATAAATCTTGTTTTATTAAAAGGTATACACGTGATTTTGTAAAATACAAAGCGAACCATAAATGTAGCCCGTTTTGTAATAGTTAATTAATATAAGTGCTCACTCAATCCACGCAATTCTGAAAAGTTATAAACGTTAATATCTTTGAATTTATAAGGATTAGAAAGCTATAAATTGCGCTAGTTTTAGTAAAGAAAAGTTACTAAAGATTTGCCATTTTACATTTAGTACTCTCAGTTTACTCTAAAAGATATTCAACTGTTTGTGTTTCAATGAAAATCTGCCATACTGTAGGGTTGTCACGCAGGACATTTTTGCTGAACTAAAATTTTATTTATTTTATAATGACCTTTATCTACGAGGTCAGCAGTAGGACCTAACATGGGATGTTACAGTAAGGTCAATGATATACGAATTTGATTGAAACCATTTATTTACATAATGTAGTTTAATTAAAAAAATTACAAATTTAGATTTTTGGGTTAACAATCGTTGTCGATCAGGATGTAGCTTAAAGAGTGCAACAGAATATTTTGATCAGTACTTTCGTGGATATTAGTACAGTTGTCGTCGTAGCAAAAATATTTCTCGTTTGATAAATAATGACTCTTATAATGACCAATGCCTGTTAAATCTAAAGGTGCTACGAATTCGACCGCACCAATACTTCTATACAATTTATTTTTAAGTACAATTGTACGGGGCACTTTACTTAGCGCTACTGCGTTGGTGCCATTCAAATCAAAAGAAATCACATTTGAAATGATATAATAACTAGTTGCTACTCCCTCACATGACGCACATTTTGATTCACCTTCCGACAAAGAAATAGCTGTTTCTAATAGGCTGATATCAAAAATATTAATCATATCTATATTTAAAGGTAAGAACACGTTATTTCTCTTAATTACGTTTGCTGAACACAATACATTGGTACACGTTTTTGTAAAAATTGAGCTAGTGAAATAATCCAGAAGAAAATGTTCATAGATACGAGCAACATTACAGGCGACATCGTAAGTGCTAGAATTAGTGGTTATTGGCTTTTGAACATATTTTATAATTATTTTTGCTCTTAGGCTATTTAAATCATCATCTTTGAAATTGGTGTCACTTAGACATTTTACATAATGCGGAATAGATTCATTTTCATCAAAAGTATCTATAATATTTCTAAATTTTTCGTTTTCGTTATACTCGATACCAAACAAATACATAACAGAATCAAAGGCACAGGTGTTTAATAGATTTACATATTCACCGTTGATATAAACAGATGAACATAAATTGCCATTTCTTATGTATTTTACCGTCGTGTTTGGTTTTGATCTACTAATTTTACCTTCTCCTTTCCAGTTCTCGACATAAGAGGGTTGATCCGAAAAAATGGAATCTTCAGTAATAGAGCGCCTGTAAACCGTCTTATAAATTTTCTGCTTTTTAGGATTTAATAGTTTTACTCTTTTCATCGATTTCCGTTTAGGATTAATTTTAGTTATAATATCTTGATCTAGGGCGCATAATGCAGATTTCATTTCCCCTTCCAAATATTCCGCATATAGCTTATAGAACTCATCAATTCTATATCTTTTAAATTTTGTTTTAAATACAAGATGTTTTAAAGTTTTAAAATAACTTTCTATTCCTGAAGAGGACGGTGCTTTATTTTCAGATTCAAAAAGAAATCTCAATAAATTAGACCACAAAGGTAGTTTCATTAATATTCTTTTAAAAGTAGGAATAAATGGCGGATAGTAATAAGCATTTTTGTTAATATCTAGAGCTGGATTTAGTTTTTTAGTTTCTTCGACAATACTGTTAAACCAATCCATGAATTCTAAGCCTTCGTTATTATTTGGGTCATCAAATTCATTATTTTTATCAATGTTTTTGCTATCTGAATTTAATCCATCAAGTGTAACGTCGTGTAATAATTGATCTAACTTAGATTTTAGTGTTGGATAATCACCTATCTCACCATCATATTGACCAAGGCAAAGTTTTACAACATCGTGAATAAACTCTTTCGCCAGATTATAATTTTCGCATCGTTTTAAAAATATTATACAACGTATATAAAAATATTTGACATCTAAAGAAACATTTGTTTTAAAGCAATTTAAATTATGTAATGTCTTAATAAAATGACTTGTATCAAGTCTGATAAACGCCTGTGGTTTTTCTGAAGTACTACCCTCTAAAACTGAAAATAAATGTCTTATATAGGTTTTTGTAGTACAATATAACGCAAAAGCTTGAATACATGCAGATACCAAAGCCGATGAGTCATCAGTAATAATTTCATCGGGTGGAGTATCAACATAAGATAACCACTTTTTTAACCAAAGTGATATCGAGTTTTCTGAATGAGAATCAGTGACCATTTGGAAAATTGGTACAGATTTAAGTTTATCATCGGCTGTTAAAAGTCCTACATATAAAAATAATCTTTTCGTGGCAGTAGTACGATCTGGCAAATATATATTTTCAAAAAATGAGCCAGTCGCGTCAATGGTAATTGTCACTTTTTTGAATTTCTTTTGGTAATTATTGTAATAATGAATTTGACTATCACTCCAAAAACATAAACGAAAATCTGGGAATATATTGAAATCACGAATATTATTTATATTATTACGATATGAATTTTTAGCTATAATAAACAACGATAAAATAGGATTTGCATGTGGTAAATGTTCATGTCTTGCTTCAGACTTAATCTTTCTTAAAGCCGAAAGGGAAGGCAGAACAGGTGGAGATATACGGTCAGTATCAGTCACAAGAGCTGAAGTCAGTTCATTGTGTACTTTAATAGCAGACTTATGGCTTAGGTCTTTAGCTATTTGTTTTCTTCGGTACGGGGTAAGCTTCGATTTTTTTTTAGGATTGTGTTCAAACGTCTTATCAAAATTATATACCTTACAGATGAATTCCATGATTTTTTCAGTTCTTTTAGAACTTGATATACGAATTTCAGCTTTGCACTGGGAACATTTACCGATAAAAGAAATTAAATCACTAATTTTGTGTTTTTTAATAGTCCAAGTGCACGGTAGTTTTGTGTGAATCCATATTTTTTCCTTGATTAAACTGCTCCACTTAAACTTTGGCAGCGTTTTATAATTAAAGAAACTCAAAGTACTGCTTCTTCTCCTAGAGGCACTTATAGGCATAATTTTTTTCCAATCGTAAATATCGAGATAGAAAGAAAATGTTTGGCATTCATCATCACTCACAACAACACTGCTGTTCTCTTTTTCCGACGATGACGACTGTAATAGTGGAGTCGCACAGCCTGAATCGGATATTGGCACCTCATTTGAAATTGTTGCGTTCGAAGTTTCGTCGTTCAAAGTAAATATACGGCTTCTATGACGATTCAGTGATATGTATAATGCCATCGGGGACATTTTATTCTCAAGTTCTTCAGACATCTTAGAAAATATTGGGTCGTTATATTTAATGTTGGGAGCTTGTAAGTATTCAGCATGTTTAAGAAATATTTTTTTCTGATTTTCGAAACTTATCAGAGGTTTGCGACCTCTTCCAATTATTACTCTGTAATGCAATAGTTAATTTTTATAGTAGTAAGTATTACGAAACCGTAAAAACTGCATTGAACAAATAAAAAAAGAACAAAATATTGTTATTTATTAGCTAAATATACTTACGTTATAGTCACCAGGAAAAACAATAACATTGATAATAGGTACATTATTGCACTGTACTACGTATGCCACACAATAATAATACGATTAATGTTAAATGACAAACTTAACAAACAAACAGGATTGAATAATCCGAAACTAGGTGCATATTATTATGAGGGTAGTTTAGTAAAATTAACAAAATATGGATAAGGCTGCGTTCGCAAATACCGAGAGATTATGTTAGACTCTTGAAGCTACATTTTGATTATCGGTTGTTAAGCTTTATTTATTTATTTTTGTAGCATTACCTATCTATGCATATTTAATTATGTTAGACTCTTGAAGCTACATTTTGATTATCGGTTGTTAAGTTTTATTTATTTATTTTTGTAGCATTACCTATCTATGCATATTTATAATTGACCTAATAAAAATGATACCATATTAAAATTAGTAATATATTCAGTCCCAGCTTAGTGGGTCTGTGCACAAACAAATCGAAGCATGCCCAGATAGACACTTAGTATGAAGGAAGGACACGGTCCTGCGTGACAACCCTACAGTAGGCAGATTTTCATTGAAACACAAACAGTTGAATATCTTTTAGAGTAAACTGAGAGTACTAAATGTAAAATGGCAAATCTTTAGTAACTTTTCTTTACTAAAACTAGCGCAATTTATAGCTTTCTAATCCTTATAAATTCAAAGATATTAACGTTTATAACTTTTCAGAATTGTGTGGATTGAGTGAGCACTTATATTAATTAACTATTACAAAACGGGCTACATTTATGGTTCGCTTTGTATTTTACAAAATCACGTGTATACCTTTTAATAAAACAAGATTTATAACAAAATGAAATTATGGTTTGTTCATAAGAAATCGGGTCCTTTCAAAGTGTGTGAATTGAGTGAGCATATGAAAGTATTTGTAATTTTTTTTTATACGGCCCTTGGCGATTGATATCTAAAACGACAACTTTATAAAGGTTTTACTAAAGAGTAGTACATAAATCTTACATGAAATCTTCATACGTTCTGAGATTCAGGGTGGTCGTATGTGCGAACTGAGTGAGCATTCATTAACTGATATATCTCATGTTTTATCTTTTTACAAATTGTAAGATTGTTTTTACAATTGTTTCACACCTTTTACTAAATGACTAGTATATATTATTAATTTTATTTAGGGTGCTCACTCAATTCACACACACACAGCGTTAGCTACTAATAATTTTACATTCGTCCACTTTTAGTTTAACCTTTTTCTGTTGTTTATAGTTTGCTGTGTTTGACACCACAGACTACCTACAGTATTTGTCTGTCCTTCCCCTTTTTAATCCATCCAAAGGTTGTCTTTAAAAGATCGCTCTTAGCGATGAGACCGCCCATTGTGTCACCCATTGTAAAGTTTCTATATTTATGTCTGTAATTTATATGGTGTACAGACGCCAGCACATCAACCTACTACAATCTGTCAAATTTCTTCAATAGATTTTCAACTTTATCACTAAAGTATAAGGTTCAAAGTTGATTAGGAAAATTTGACAGTTTCGGGTAGGTTGATTTGCTGGCGTCTGTACATAATAATGAGTATCCTATTCTATTCTTGAACCAAATTAATATATTTTTTTCTCTTTTTACCTTGTTGTCATCCCTGTGGCTGGAGGCGACGGCGCCTGCAGGCATCTCGCACAGGAGATGCCTCAGCAGGCGGGACTTCGCCCTCAGCTCTGCGGTGAGCTGTCTAGAATGTTCCTCTAGGAACTCGCAACGCTCTGAACGTCGTGCAGCCGCTCGTTGTAAGGACACTATGCGCTCGATTAGAGTTTGACGGTCGGGTTCTCGGACCTAGAATGTAGAATATAAAATAGTTACGTTATGTGTTCACTACGCTGTGTATGTTGGATGCGAGAAGCACAGAACCGGTCGAAGTGGAGGTGCTTGGGGGAGGCCTATGTCCAACAGTGTACGTCTTTCGGCTGAAATGATGATGATGTGTCCACTGCTAGGGGGCCGTTCAAGTATTACGTAAGCAGATTTTGTGCAATTATTAACCCCCCCGTCCCCCTCGTCAGAAAAAGTAAGCAAAGCTCTTACCCCATGCTTACGTAAACATTGGTACATGCATAGATAGATAATTTAGATAGATAAACAATTTATTTGGCGCACACAAAAGACAGCACAACAACACAAAACACCTCTGGTTTCTTTATTGATTCATGAGCAGCAAATGTATGCGTTTCGTTTTCAAGCATAGACAAGTAGGGTTGCCATATGTGTTCAAACCGAAAATCCGAAAAAGTAAAATAAATACTGCTGACGTAATCACCATCCAGACACCCCCATCCCCCATGTCACCAAAAATAAGCAAGGCAAAGACTCCCCCGCCCTCCTGTAGTGCTTACGTAATACTTGAATGGCCTCTAGGATTGAAGCCTCGTCTCTGTGGCAGATAAAAAACCATAGGGTCAGGTTTCCACCAGAACGAAAAAGAGAGGTGATGATACAAACTGCACAAAATAAATCAAGTCGAGGTCCTTACCACTGCTCTTAGCGTAATACATATAATTCTAACAGACAGCTGGGCCATTCAAGTATTGCGTAAGCAGATTTTTTGCAATTATTAACCTCCCCCTCGTCAGCAAAAGTAAGCAAAGCGCTTACCCCCCCGCCCATGCTTACGTAAAAATTGGTACATGCATTTTTCAATGTGCTGGTTTCTTTATTGATTCATGAGCAACAGTTAAATGCCTTTCATTTTCAAGCATAGACAAGTAGGGTTGCCATATGTATTCAAACCAAAATCGACTAAATTTTGTATAAAATCCGAAAAAGTAAAAAAAAAAAATACTGCTGACGTAATCACCATCCAGACCCCCCATTCCCCATGTCATCAAAAATAAGCAAAGCAAAGACCCCCGCCCCCCTGTAGTGCTTACGTAATACATGAATGGTCCCACATAGATTCGAAAAGGATGATCAGAGAAACGATGGATGGATGTTGTGATAGATGACATGGTTAGAAAGTACTTAAGAGCGAGGCCACACGATGCGTTAACGGCGCGTTGCGGCACCGCACCGCAGTTAATTCGAGCTATAGGGTGCCACACGGGCGGCGCGGCACCGCAGCAGAATGCTGTACGAAGCACTCCGGCGCCGCAGCGCATCCCCCCTCCCCGCCTCATCTCGCAGGTCACAAGCACGCCATCGTGTGACATGGCTTCACAGATATAGATACACCTAGATAACGCAAGAGCAACTACTTCGCGTGCCAAAAATCGCACCAGCTTACGTTCGAAAATCATAAGCCGCCACTTTCGCGCTCAGTCCTGCGTACTGCTGGCTGGGTGAGCGTGAGCGAGAGAGCGCGAGCTTGTGACGTCATAGTAGGTAGTCAAAAAGTGGCACGCTTAGTTTTCATACAGTTCGTGATGCTTGCGTTATCTAGGTATATCTATGTCTGTGATGGAATAGTGATTTGTATGTAGGATGACGTTGCGGCACCGCTCCGGCGCCGCACCGCATCGTTAACGCATCGTGTGGCCACACTCTAAGTGAGCAAGTGAACACTGGGATGACAGCTAAAAGAGATGTACCTAAGAGTTTCAAAAAAAAAAATCTACTGAAATGCTTAAGATTAAAAACTCAACAACGTTACATTTATCGGCAAATTACAAGAAAATCTACACAAATTGAACCAAAATAAAATAGGCCACATTTCTAACCTTTTGGAATAGCCTATCAAAAACACTTGGGAACTTGATCTGCGAAATTAAAATAAAAGAGAGTATTTATTATTAGTACTATTTCTTACCGCGGCCTTTTGTTCCTGAGATATGCGTGGAAATTAGTAAGAAATATTAGTTACTAGCAGCGCCCCGCGGTTTCACCCGCACAAGTCCCGATCCCGTGGGAAGATCGGGATAAAAACTATCCTATGCCCTTTCCCGGGACTCAAACTATATCTATACCAAATTTCATCTAAATCGGTTCAGCGGTTTAAGCGTGAAAAGGTAACATAATTATAGACAGAGTTACTTTCGAATTTATAATATTAGTATGGATTGGTACACATACCTGTATGTCTGGTAAAGCGTCACTGTGTCCGTTTTGAAGTCTTTCTTCGTGTGGTGCACTTTCGCCGCTACTCAGTGATGATACCGAACCTGTTTTAATAATATTATATCATTAAATAGTATGAAACAAAGTCGCTTGTTGTTTCTGTTTGTTTGTTGGCTTAAGGTCATAGCACACGTATCAACTCGGAAAGGGATCGTCACCGTATCGCCTTTCGCCTCGCCGTCAAACAGGCGTCAACCTAACGTAAGCACGTAACCAAAGCGGATCAGAGCCCTGATTCACAACCATACGACAGGCTATCGTATCGAAAACATGACATTTCGATAACCTGATTGACTTGCCCTCAACAGCAAATAGCTGTTGGAAGAATAGCGGGCGTCTATTTGATTTAAACTGACAAAATTTTCGGGTTTTGGACTTGTGAACAGTGTTTAGAAGACTCCTACGATAACAATGATTAATGTTCGATACGATACGGAAGCGTATCGAGTGTTTGTGAATAGCTATGCTGATGCTCCGATACGTCGACTCGGCTACGGCTAGGCGACGCCGCGCTTACGGCTCGCCGACCGCTGGTTGGTGGTGCAGCAGGCAGGCCGCGGGAGGGGTGAGAGAGGCAAGTTGGCCACGCGTTGAACTAGCTGTAATTACCTAATTTTGACCGTCCCTACGAAAAAAAAACCGAGTGTGCTTATGACCACACGACTGAAGTGAAACTTCAAACGTATTTGGCTATGAGAGGAAGAGAGAAAGAAAATGTGCGCGCGCACTGCTTTCTCTTGCTTATATCCTCCACTCAACTCCCGTTCGCCTCGCCCGATCACACTTTTCGTAACGCTTACGGCACGCGTTCGCAAGCTTACTCCCCTAGTCAAGCGTGCGTAAAGAAGTTTCACTTCAAAAAGGGCGCGCGGCGACGTTACCAAATCACATGCCTACGCGCACGTATGTGCAATCCTTTTCTTAATGACATGCTTACATAATTATATTCTTTATAACACGTTAAATTAGATGTATTAATTTGGCGCACCTATTCAATGGCGCCGATTCCCTTGTTCACAAACTAAACTAAATTTAATTTCAGTGCATCTTTTTCTTTCTATTTCATTAAGAAAAGGACAGAAGATAAATATTAGTTTAGACCTGTCAAATTAGTCAGCGCCTGACGTAAATTGACGTATTTTTAATAGCCAATTTTTTAATCACGTCTAAATTGTCTATGGAGTATCTCAATTTGACAGGACTAAACTAATATTTATCTCCTGTCCTTTTCTTAATGAAATAGAAAGAAAAAGATGCACTGAACTTAAATTTAGTTTAGTTTGTGAACAAGAGAATCGGCGCAAATTTCACCCAGTAGAGACCTTCTTAGATTTCTACATTCAATAGCGAGGGTATAGTCATTTTTGTTACATTACCTTATGTTTTGTAAATAGATTTTTGTAGTACCTACCAGTTCTCGTAGCGGGCGCTAGTTGTTGCGGTAACTTCGCTTCAAGCTGCTCACATCGCTTCATAGCGCGCTGTAGCTCGCGGTTCAATTCCTACAAGTAAATGTATCATTTAGTATCATTGCAATAAAACTAGCCCATAATAATCTTAAAACAGAAAAATAAATAATACTTCGTATGGAAGTGTAGCGGTATCTACAACGCCACATGCGAACAACGCTTCATGCTGACGTCACGCAAAATCCTGCATCTCGCAAGCAGAGTTTACCGCGCAACTAGCATAGATACAACGGTCAGGCATGAATTATCGGGCAGTTGCCCGCCAGACACAACGCCCGTCTAGTCGGAGGATCCTCCCTTTTCTATAGAGGATGAGTGAACTTTACACCCTGTTCAAATTCAATAAAAGAAAGAGAAGCGCGATGACACAACGCAGGTAATTTATTGCAAAATATGAAGCAATTATCTATTTACAAAAATCTATTGTTTGGACTAAAAATTTAAAACAATAGTGCTTTAGTATGTTGCTTGTAGAATAATCTGACAAAAAATCAGAAGGATTGTATGTATACAGGGTGAAATTGAACACATGCGACAAATCGAAATGGGAGATTATACTCATCATTATGAACAACTTTTACTATGGGACCAAACCTGAAATCGGGAAAAAAAAATCAGCTGTTCACTACATTTTGGCGAGTTATGCGAACATAAATGTAGGGAACAGCTGATTTTTTTTCGCGATTTCAGGTTTGGTCCCATAGTAAAAGTTGTTCATAATGACGAGTACAATCTCTCATTTCGATTTGTCGCATGTGTTCAATTTCACCCTGTATTAGTATGGTTTTTATTGTGAAAATAAATTTTTTAGAGGTATCTTCATGATTTTTTTCTATCGTGTCAAATTAGTTGTAATATGTTTTCATTACAATATCTACCTATAACCTAGCATATATCCTGCAGAATATCAGATATTTGTCTGATTTTGTTTACTGTAGTCAATCATATACTTTTAGTGCTTCTAAAACTTGCGTATTTTGCGTTTAGGTCCTCTAGTCATATACTTTTAGTGCTTCTAAAACATGCGTATTTTGCGTTTAGGTCCTCTAGTCATATACTTTTAGTGCTTCTAAAACTTGCGTATTTTGCGTTTAGGTCCTCTAGTCATATACTTTTAGTGCTTCTAAAACTTGCGTATTTTGCGTTTAGGTCCTCTAGTCATATACTTTTAGTGCTTCTAAAACTTGCGTATTTTGCGTTTAGGTCCTCTAGTCATATACTTTTAGTGCTTCTAAAACTTGCGTATTTTGCGTTTAGGTCCTCTAGTCATATACTTTTAGTGCTTCTAAAACTTGCGTATTTTGCGTTTAGGTTCTCTAGTCATATACTTTTAGTGCTTCTAAAACTTGCGTATTTTGCGTTTAGGTCCTCTAGTCCCCTTAAAATAAAGATGGTTACCTTTATTGCACTACTATGTTTCTTCTTGAGCACACCATTCTCTCCCTTCTCCCACTCCAACTTCTTGTTCGCTTCTGATACTTCTTCTGTTAACTCTGCCACCTGTAAGAATTACAGCAAGAATTATATTTTAAAGCTGTTAAATATTAATTTACTAGCTGACCCGACAGACGTTGTCCTGTACTTAATCAGCCTATAATGTTCCCACTGCTGGGACACAGGCCACCTCTCTGTGAGAGGGAGTGGGCCGTGATTTATTTTATTTATTTATTTATCCATTTATTTCAGGCATCAAGGCCCATTTAAAACACATAAAATACAATATTAATATAACTTAAAAATACTATAAATACGAGTACATACAACATTATAACCACACTAAGAAACTAACTAAACACGAAGTGTCTGCATCGTGTTTCGCTGACTGGTGTCATGTAGCCGGCCACAAAACTGGCGGTACACAACACCCTTCGGCCAGAACTCTTCATTGAGGAACTTCTCGAGATGGTGAGTCGGACGGAACAGAAACCACACGGGCTAATACACCACGCGGGCCCAGTGCAGGTTAATAGATGTCACACGTATGCTAAATTTTGGTTCTATGATATGCCGGTTTCCTCACGATGTTTTTATTCACCGTTTTTGAGAGCAGTGGTGATGATTTAATTTACACAAACTAAAGCGCCTGTCAAGATTCGAACCTACGACCTGCAACTCGTAAATCGCTGTCGTTACCACTGACACACCAGTACTCTGAATTTTATCCTGTATGTATGAATATAACGTAGTTCATACAAAAATCTCATTGAAAATAGCAGATTGTTATGCAAGGGTCGAAAGGAATCAATTCCTATACGAGGCATTTAGGCTATAGCCCGAGTAGGAATTGATTCCTTTCACCCGTGTTAAACACTCTTCATTTCGAATATAAGGAAAGTAAAAAGTAGTAGTTTTTCTAAAATATTTATTGATAACAATCACATGCAAAGTTTTTGAATTTAGGTACAGCTTACAGGGTTAGTATATCCCGCCAAATAATACTATTGACTTTTTTTTATTTTAAATATGGAACACACCGCGTCATCGCCGCGGGCTGTCCCGCTTAATAGGTTTTTTTTTTTTTAATTCACACTGGCTGTTTATACACTCACAAGACTGCAGCATTTTTCTTAATTTATGTAAAAAATTTCGTAGCTGACAACAGTTCTATTTTTAAAATTCATTCCCACCCTAAAGAGGGAAGTAATTACTATGAGTCTTTCCCGCCCTGTGGTGGGAAGCAGCGTCTTCTACCCGCTATTTGGATCAAACAAACACTACTTTCAGAGTATAAGAAATGAAAAATATATTTCAGTTTTTTCAAGTAAGCCTACCTTTCTAGCCAGCACCCTATTCTCCTTATTCCTCCTATCGGTCTCTTCGGCTAAGGCGGCATGTAGTCGCGTACACTCTTCTTCGAGCGTGGCTATCCGTTCTCGAAGCGATGCGTTGTCAGCGCCTAAAGCTCGCGCCTGTAATGTGAAGTTACAAGTTATAGTCCGGTCAAGTTAGCTTCAAAAATAGGGGTAAGGTTACATTAATTCGCATAACGCTGAAAATTAGTGTAAATGTTAAGAACACCATTAAAAATATATTGTCAAAAGTCCCCATCGATCCGACGTGTGCAAAAAAAGAAATTCAAGGTCAAATGTTGCAAAAATCAGTTTTTCGCATTTTTCAGCTAAAAAAAGAAAACTACTACTAATTAGAGATTTACTACTAATTTACTATCAGTTTTTCGCATTTTTTATCATAAAAATAGTTGAAACAAAATTGTTCATTATGCAATTATCTACAAAAATTGTTTTTTTACACCTTTTTCCTAAGAATCACAATTTCGGAAATATAGCGATGCAAAAAAAAAAAAAAAAGTTGTGTTAATGTAACCTTGAATGTCTATTTTGACTGGCCTATTAATGTCATCGGTAAGATGATAACGGAAAGTGTTTTTCATAATCTGTCTAGACTTTTCCAGCTAAGTTGGGGTTGGAGTCGGGGATGTCCTTGCGGAGGACTCGCACACCTCCCCCCGCCCCGCGCGGCATCAGCCGAAGATCGAAGATAGACCTTATGTGTAGTTTACAGGGTGAAATTAAATTCATGGGCATCCTTTTAAGGGGTCATTGTACTCATTATTATGAACAACTTTTACTATAGGACCAAACCTAAAATCGCGAAAAAAAATCTGCTGTTCCCTACATTTGGACGAGTTATGTGAACATAAATGCAAGAACCACCTCCTACACACACACCACCCACATCACCAAACAACCACACAGAACTTCCTTTTTTGTAGTCGGTTAAAAACATCTGCATTTTTTTTGTACCTACTTTCTATGCAAATAAATAATATTATTCTATTCTATAGTTACATACCTCGGCCTCGTACCGGCTGGCGGCGGCGCTGACGGCGACGTGGTTGGCCGTCAGTTTGGCCGCGTGCTCCAGCGCGGCGGCCTCCCGTCGGCCGCAAGTCTCGGCGACCGCCCGCTCGACCGACAATGCTTCTTCCGCTTGTGACGCTCGCTCTGTTTCTCTGTTGATATACAAAAGTATGAAGAGTAATATGTTAAAATTAAGCCTGGAATTCGGTCATGAAATTACCTATATTATGTTTATTAGAACAATAATCCATATTAATATTCATCATCTGCCTAGCCTTTTCCCAACTATGTTGGGGTCGGCTTCCAGTCTAACCAGATGCAGCTGAATACACTGGTATTCAAAATACTGATTTTAAATGGAGCGACTGCCTATCTGACCTCCACAACCCAGTTACTGGGTAATACGATACCCCTTGGTAAGGCTGGTTGTCAGATTTTCGGGCTTCTGACGACCCGTAAAAACTGTCAATGATCCACGAATGACAGCCGAGATCAACGTTCCAAGGCACGGAGGAGTCTTGGTATGTAAGGATGGTCACCCATCCACGGACCAACCGCGACAAGCGTAGCTTAACCTGACCGATCGACCCGACCGGCTAATATTACTTAGCCACAAGCTCAGCAGGACCCCACGCTCAGTAGTCGCGCTTGCGACCACAAGACCAACGGCGACGAACCCAAGTTTGCAAACAAAACATTACATCTTTATAATATTACGAACCTTTGCAACTGCGCACTGAGCGTATCCGCAAGCGCTGCTTTAGCCCGTAACGCTGCTAACTCCGCCGCCTCCTCTTCCAGACGAAGATTACTCTCCTTCAACTGTTCCACCTGAAAAAAAAAACAGAATTATTTAATTTAATTATTTATTATCAAATACTTACGGTCCGGCTGCACTAAATTTGCCAAAGATGTAAACAATCTGATCAACAACAATGTGATCTTTGAAGATCACTAAAACCTGTTCAGTCTTTTCTTAATTCTCTCTGAGTGCTTACTTATTCTTATTCTTGCTATATCTACTGTTTCTTGTGCTACCCTAATATTGTCAGTGAAAACTTTTAATTGGCTTCTTTCACTAACTGACAACTATCTGTATCCTAGCTGTAAGTTTTCTTAAGAAATAAAATAAAAATAAAAGAAAATAATGGCACCTCGAAAATGATTAAAATCGATAATGTTTGTTTTCGTCTAGTTAGCTCGGGAGATTTAGACGAAAACAAACATTACTTAGAATAAATGTCCTTGTATATCGATTTTATTCAATTTCGAGCGGCCATTGTTGTTTACATCTTTGGCGAATTTAGTGCGGCCGGACCTTAGGTAACACCAAAGCGTTGCTGGCCTTCCTTGAGGAGCTGGGGTGGATCCAAAAGTCGATTTTCCACCCGTACGCAAAATACGCGCTTCGACGTGGAGTTGCTCCTAGCAGGGATAGCTAGGTGCCCAGTAGTGCACTAAACAGAGCTTTAGTTTGAAGTAAAAAAAAAAGTGAAAACTTCTTAAGGCGCGTTGGGCATTTTGGATGGGATAAAAAACCATTGAATTCGCGCCACTGTTACCGTAACGACACCGCTTCAGATGTGTTCGGCTGTCCTCGGGATGTACTCGGTTTTAATGTATATCCGATATGTCAGTGAGTGATGGCAAAGTATTCTGTTTGTGTTTTGTTTTCACTTCTGTCGGCACTCCCGGATTGCCACTGTTTTTTTTTTTCAAAGCACATTTTTTAAGCAACTTTAAGTTTTTTGAAAAAAATACCACCCTATTTTATTTAGTTATGATTGTCTGTTGATGACGTCACTTACCTCAGCGGTAGAGCGAGCGAGAGCGGCGGTAGCAGTGTCTCTCTCCCGCGTACAAGTATCCAGTTGCTGTGTGCAAGATGTTAGACGTCGTTCTAATTCGTCTCGTTCGTGACGACACATAATTAACGTTGCTTGGCTTTCTTTTAATTCCACTTCTGTAAAAAAAACATCACTTTGTAAGCATTCACTATTCTTAGTATCAATCAATCTGTGAAGGGCTTGTAGCTAAGTAATAACAGCCGCACGAGTCGATCGATCAGAGCCCTGCTTCACAAACATACGACAGGCTATCGTATCGAAAACCTGACATTTCGATAACCTGATTTGACTTCCCCTCAACAGCAAATAGCTGTTGGAAGAATAGCGGGCGTTTATTTGATTTAAACTGACAAAATTTTCGGGTTTTGGACTTGTGAACAGCATTGAGAAGACTCCTACAATAACAAAGATTAATGTTCGATACGATACGGAAGCATATCGAGTGTTTGTGAATAAGGCAGGTCAAGCTACGCTTGCCGCGGTTGGTCCGTGGAAAGGTGACTATCTTCACATACCAAGACCCCTCCGTGCCTCGGAAAGCACGTTAAGCCGTTGGTCCCGGCTGACATTCGTGGATCTTTGGCAATCGTTACGGGTTGTAAGAAGCCAGAAATTCTGAGATCCATTCTTACGAAGGTATCGTTTTACCCAGTAACTGGGTTGTGGAGGTCAGATAGGCAGTCGCTCCACGTAAAATACTGGTATTCAGCTGCATCCGGTTAGACTGGAAGCCGACCCTAACATAGTTGGGAAAACGGTAGGTAGATTGATTGATACTCATCTGCATCATCTGCCTAGCCTTTTCCCAACTATGTTGTGGTCACAACGAACAATACACGTGGCGCCATCTATTATCATAATAACGTTACTGTTGTTTTCCTCGGGAACAGCACTTTTTTTCGGGATGAAAGGTACCCTATGTCCGTTTCTGTACTCCTGACAACGTATAAGCAAATTTTCAGGATGACCGGTTCAGTGATTTAGGCGTGAAAGGTAACAAACAAACTTACTTTCGCATTTATAATATTAGTTAAGTTATAGTTATTATTATATGGTGTGTTAAATTACTGACTATGCCTTCAGGATGTCAGTCTGTAAATTATTCGGTCGTGGACGGTTGATCTCGCCAACCTTTTAACAAGCTCCAATGCAAGTAAATAACCGACTTACCAAGTTGTTTTGCCCTAGCGGAGTCGGTAGCGCTAGCAGTGGCGGCTTCTTTAGCCGCTTCTAGTTCAGTCACCTGCTGTGTTAATTTCTCGGCGCGTTCTGAAGCGTCCTGTCAAAGAACATTATGAAAATAATAACACAATCATACAGTAATATATATATCATATACAGGGTGAATTTTCCAAGTGGGCGTGGATGGCCAAAATCTAAACTATGAGGAATAGCGAAAAGTACTCAAAGGAGTCGCGGGCTCGATTTTGATGAAAACTAAAACTGCATCATTGGATTTTTGAAAAATCAATATTTCTGCCCAGGAATCGAACCTGTTGATTTTGAAAAAAAAAAACACACTGTATTATTACACCATTCGATAGTGTCCCTAATAAGGATCAAATTCTGGGAAGTAATGACATACGGCAAACTTAAGGAAAATGTTGAATTTTAATAAACTGCTTCTTTTTTCATACCTTGTTCGAAATGATGCTCAATATTTTTACACCTGAAACACTCGTAGCGCTCTGTCACCTTCACAAAATTATGTTCTAAATTCAAATTTTTAATTGCAGTACAATCCTTGAGACGTCGAATCCAGCTATGTATTCAAAAACAATTGTCATAATTTTGAACAATTAATCAGTTAAGGTGTAATAGGTAGGTAGCATAAGAAAATAAAAAAGTATTTTGATATAAATGAGCTCTTTCCTTTAGTTTGCCGTATGTCATTACTTCCCAGAATTTGATCCTTATTAGCGACACTATCGAATGGTGTAATAATACAGCGTGTGTTTTTTTTTTCAAAATCAACAGGTTCGATTCCTGGCCAGAAATATTGATTTTTCAAAAATCCAATGATGCAGTTTTAGTTTTCATCAAAATCGAGCCCGCGACTCCTTTGAGTACTTTTCACTATTCCTCATAGTTTCGGATCTGGCCATCCACGCCCACTTGAAAAATTCACCCTGTATATGTCCCGTACGCAAAATACGCGCATTGACGTGGAGTTGCGGACACCAGCCCGTATTACCTATTATCGGAAATACGTCATTCGTTTGACTGATCGGGAAGCCAGCGCCATCTGGTGGCGCTTGAAAGTCTAGCCTGAGTTCGT
The DNA here is from genome assembly GCA_945859645.1 of Amphipoea oculea. NCBI lineage: Eukaryota > Metazoa > Arthropoda > Insecta > Lepidoptera > Noctuidae > Amphipoea > Amphipoea oculea. The sequence continues at coordinate 7,686,945 of OX243891.1, read as the reverse complement.
GGGGGGCGACGACAGCGCGACAGAACGATGTGGAGCTCTTTTGGACATTGGACATCGTACGGACAACATGTGCTCAGAAACTGTCCCGCGTTCCGTATCTGGTTGTGTCTTGTACCTACAGTGTGTGATTCCCTGGTGTGATTAATTCGTTCGTGAAATTATATTTTTTTTTTGAACTGTAAACGGTTTTTCTATTGCGCAATAACCAACATTACCCACAGTACGCCGTAATTAAAATATGGCTGATGATAACGAGACACACATACCTTCTCCTTCATATATTTGTTATATACAAATATACAGGGTGTTACGGAAAGGGTATATCAATACAAACGGGTTGAAGAGTGTATCTGGTCTAGAATCTCTGTACAAAATTTCAGCTCAAAAGCATTAACTTTGAAAATGCTTAATATTTTTTTATTTCGACATCACGGCGCTGCACTGGCGCGTGGCGGCGTGACGTGCGTGTACTAGACGCACAGACACACTACAGATAATGGATAATGACCCTGGTAGTGCGGTGACACGTTTGTTATGATTTCAATTTAATAAACTATCAAAATAAAAAAATATTAAGCATTTTCAAAGTTACTGCTTTTGAGCTGAAAATTTGTACAGAGATTCTAGACCAGATACACTCTTCAACCCGTTTGTATTGATATACCCTTTCTGTAACACCCTGTATAATTTAAAAAAAATAAGAAAGCAGGAGCTCATTGGGCATCAAAAAATACGTCCGCATCGCTGTCAATGGGATAAGTGCCCAAAAGGCTGGCAGCATTACCACGTTGCATGGCAATGCTGATTCTTTGGGCTAAAAATGGGCCAGCCCTCTGGTCACGTGAAAAGTCAACCAACCGCTTGGCGATGTCCCGAAATATTCGATGAGCACTCGGACCCCAAGGCCCTAGAGTTTCAACCCCAAACAGCTCAAACACATAGCTCCCAATAAGGTTGTTATATTTGCGCCGTTTGAGGTTTTCTGCTCCTGCAGCAGCCGCCCCAGCACAGCCCACCGTGCTAGGAAGATGGGATGGCGCGAGGGTGTCGACACAGGTTGCATGCCACACCAAAGGCCTACCTAATTTCCAAGGCATTATGGTCATTCCATCTGGCCTCTTCCAATCGTCATCATCATCATGATACAGTGAAAATGGAGTTTAGATATACAGGGTGGAAGGGACATCACATCCTGTCACCACGAATTCAGTACAACACCGAACCCCGCGTTGAAATCAATCAATCAACTCAGCCTATCGCAGTCCACTGCTGGACATAGGCCTCTCCGAGACTGCGCCACAGCACCCCGTCCTCCGCCTTCCGCATCCAGCCACCTTCTTTAGGTCGTCCGTCCATCTAGCTGGGGGGCGTCCCACACTACGCTTGCCGGTACGCGGTCTCCACTCCAGGACTCGTCTGCTCCACCGGCCATCAGTTCTTCGACAGACATGGCCAGCCCACTGCCACTTCAGTTTGCTTACTCTGCAAGCTACGTCGGTAACTCCGGTTCTTTTCCGGATAATTTCATTCCTGATTTTATCCTTCAAAGAGAATCCGAGCATAACTCGCTCCATAGCGCGCTGAGCGACCTTGAATTTGTGGACCAGCCCGACCGTCGGTGTCCACGTTTTAGCACCGTATGTCATGACGGGCAGGACGCACTGGTTGAAGACCTTTGTCTTCAAACACTGCGGGATAGGCGACGAGAAGACTTGACGGAGTTTTCCAAATGCTGCCCAACCCAACTGGAACCCCGCGTTCTAGTGAATTTTCATGGCTAGGTACAGTTTGCGCGCTGATGTCTCTGCATTTTAAAACTATGTTAGAGACGCGAAAAGAAGCGTTTCTGAACTCTATTTACTAGACAATAACATTGAAATTCCTTGAATTCACAAAACCGCGCTAGGAACTGACGAAGGTTAGTTGATTTCGGACTGTCTTTTTTAACTAACCTCCACAAAGCACTAATTCCAGCGAATGTGAACTCTATTTACTGGGCAATAACATTCAAATTCCTTGAATTCACAAAACCGTGCTAACTAGTGGTGAAGGTTAGACATATTGGAGTCTTTTCTAACTGTTGACCTTCAGAAAGTACAAATTCTCAATTAATATAAATAAATGAGGTATAATTCCGTACAACTGAAGCAAAATTCATTTGTAATTGTATGCTTGAAATATAGGACAGACTCTAACGAGCAATGCCAAAGGATTAATTACTGTGCACACGCACGAATTAGTTAGCTTTTGCCTTAAATTATATATTTTTGTTAACTGAGCATGGATAGTAGATTATTCACTAACCCCCTTACTAATAAACGTATTATATCAGATGAATAGTTACACACCGATATCTCTCTTTCAGTCGTCAGTAATTTGACTTTTTACCTACGACGGTACGGAGACGTTATATGCGTTTGGGATGAGAGGATGTGTGTTTGTGTCTAGTTTGTGCAAACCAATGTTGCCATTTATCTCCAATACTACTAATCCGATTTTGATGCGGTTTTCAGGACGCATCTGGAGTTGTAGATGCCACAACAAGATTTTATTTTTTAATTGAAATTGTTGTAATAAATATGCGCCTTCTATAATTTGTATTCGACCTTTTTAATATGGTCTATGTTTTTATAAAAACTCTCTCTCTACTCGGTTGTCATTACTAGCAGAACATATTGTATTTCGTTTAAAATAAAGATTTGATTACTTGTTAAATAACCATTATATTTTCATCTAATTATATCAGAAATCATAATCATTACCTTATAAGCGTCCATCTCAACGCGCAGCTTGCTCTGTGTCCATTTCAGGCGTCCGTCTAGTTCGCGCATATCTTCGCGGAACTTTGCTAGTTCGCGCTCACTGTTCATTAATTCGTGGCACTGTATAAATTGAAAAACAGTATGGTTATTAAAATCAACGTGGTGTTTGAAAAAAAAAAGATGTGAGGCTCTTGCTTTAAACGTTTTTAAATCAGCGCTATTGGCCAAAAAATTAGGCGTATAATAAACCCAGCTTGTTTCTATCATGTTTTAGCCCTTAAAAGTTTAATATTGGACTGATAAACACCACTTAAATCAGCCCCTCTTTGATTCTCAATTAATCTGCCTAGCCTTTTCCCAACTGTGTTGGGGTCGGCTTCCAATCTAACCGGCTGCAGCTGAATACCAGTGTTTTACATGGAGCGACTGCCTATCTGACCTCCACAACCCAGTTACTGGGTAACACGATACCCCTTGGTAAGACTGGTTGCCAGACTTTCCGGCTTCTGACTACTCATAACGACTGTCAAAGATCTACAAATGACAGCTGGGACCGTCGATCGACCCGTGCGGCTCTTCTATATTTTTTTCCATTATATGGGCAAAAACAATAGAGTAACAGATCAGCTTATTTTTTTTACCCGACTACGGCGAAGCAAAAAGGAGGGTTATGATTTTGACCGGTATGTATGTATGTTCATCTGTTCCCTCATAACTTCTAAACTACTTGTCATAATTCGACAAATGAGGTATCGTTGGAAGCGTCTTGATCGTCCGCTGTTTATAAGCTACGTGACGTCACAATAAATTGAATATGGCGCCCTCTAGCGGACATAGTCATGATCTAAAAGATTCCTATTATGATAGCATTCAAAGGACTTTTTAAACCCACCTTATCGTCATACATCTGACAGATCCTCTGCTTCTCCGCATGTGCTGACCTCAGTTTGCCGTTCAAGAGTTCCACCTCCAGCTGAGCAGCCTTCTCAGCCTTGGCTGCATTCTCAGCTGCCCGCTTAGCCTCAATGGCAGCACATTCGACGCTAGCGTATCGCATCACTGCGGCGTCTTTTTCACGTTCCGCATGGTCTACGCGCTTGCCCATCTGAAGATCAAGGTTTGTGTAAAAAGGTTGGTATGAAAAAAGTAAGTATAGCAAAGGAGTTTTTAACCCTTTGACCGCCATGAAAATTTTTATCTATATGCCCCCAACGCCGCGACCGTATTACAAATCATTTATCGTACGATTGGCTAGTGATGTGTAACACGTAAAATATACAGTAGTAATATTAAATATTTTGAAGTGCGATGAACGCTTAAAGACGTCATTGGCGTCTCGATCAAGTTATTGAATGACGCTTTAATGCGTCCTTGGCGGTCAAAGGTTAATGAAATGGAAGCTTTGGCATTCATCAGATACTGGCAGGCACAAAATTATGTCTAGAATAATCAGTGTATAATGTTTCCCACTGCTGGGATACAGACCTCCTCTCTCAAAGAGGGAGTGGACTGTAATCCACCACGCGGGCCCAGTGCGGGTCGGTAGATGTCACATGTCTTCGAATTTTTGGTTCTAGGACATGCCGGTTTCCTCACGATGTTTTCCTTCACCGTTTCGAGAGCAGTGGTGCAGGGTTCGAACCTACGACCTACAACTCGTAAGTCGCGGCCGTTACCACTGGGCCACCACTGCTGCAAATTATGTCTATGTAGATTAAAACTGTTTTTTTTTATTGTATCCTCGTGTTCCATGCATGTATTACAGGAATGGGACAAGCTTATGAACAGCCATTGTCTATGTTGTTATTTATTTACTAAGCAGTTTCATTAAGGTCTGTTCTAAAAGTATCAGATGAAAATGTAAACACAAACAAATGGTTGCGAAAAGGTATAGACGCCAGCACATGAAGCTACTACAATTGAACAGATTCAGATGAAATTTGGTATAGATATAGTTTGAGTCCCGGGAAAGGACATAGGATAGTTTTTATCCCGATATTCCCACGGGAAACTTATGCGGGTGAAACCGCGGGGCGCTTTTAGTTGTTTATAATGATAACTAAGAGATAGCATTTATCTTCAGAATTGATAAAATAAACATTTTTAATAAAAAGCTACAAGATAATGTTTATGGTATATTTCTATAAGATAACTCAACAATGAAAGATATTGTTGACTCATAATTATTGTTTTTCTTTTACCATTAATAGCTGTTGTCTTTGGCCTCGTCTTTAGCCGCTTATTTTTGTTAGTATGTAGCCCATAATAGTTCATCCTAACTAATATTACAAGTGTGAAAGTAAGTTTGTTTGTTTGTTACGCTTTCACGCTAAAACAGACAAATGGATTTCGATGGATCATGACCTGGAGATGTCCGGTAAATAATGGATAAGCTCTTAAGGGGTCAATGTACTTATCATTATGAACTACTAAGTATCACTAAGGGACCAAACCTGAAATCGCGAAAAAAGAATCAGCAGTTCCCTACATTTTGACGAGTTATGCGAACATAAATGTAGGGAACAGCTGATTTGTTTTTTCGCAATTTCACACAACTTTCACGGTAAAAGTTGTTCATAATAATAAGTACAATGACCCCTGAAGAGCTTATCCATTATTTACCGGACACCCTGTCTAATAAATGTAATAGTTTGATGTGGTTAATTTAGATGTAAAAGCATAAAATCCTACACTGGACTGGTGTGCATTAGCAGTAAGCAGCTTGGAACAGGACAGCTATACTACCCTGCTGCAGGGCAATAATACAAGCTAGATAGATAGAAATACAGATACACACCATATCCAATTTAACCTCCAACTCTTTGAAAGTTGAATCTTTTTGCTGCAACTCATCGCACTGTTGTTTAACCCTGTCCCTCAATGTGAAGTTCTCCTTCCTCTGCTCAGCCAGTACCCGTTCTAAAGTCTCTATTTGAAACCGCAACACATCCTTTTTGGTATCAAAAGGCTCTGAACTTTCTGTCTCTGGTAATTTTGTGACCACTACTTCTGCATTTGAATTTGGAATTACTTCTTGATTGTCATTTGTTTCTGGTTTATCAGTGACTTCAGGTTTTTGGTCCGCATTCTCATCCTCAAATATATCATTCATAACTTTACCGTTTGGTAGATTTTTGGAATTTTTTACTGGTTTTTGAGCGTATACGGTTCTGTGTGTGTAGGCACTTTTTAAGCTACCGCTTACAGAGGAAAATATTCCATGAACATTTTTAACAATGCTACCTATATCTTGGGACAGCAATTCTTTAGGTATTCTAGTGTATTTTGGATCTGTATGCGGTACGTTTTCAGGTATTTTCTGTACAGCGCTAGCTTTAGATTTCTGGCTGGAGAATTGTGAGAGAATCTTGTCAGCGTTAAGCTCTTTGTCACTAGAATTTAAGCTAGCATTTTCATTTGGTTTGATATATGATATGTTTGAAATATTTTCAGCACTTTTGCTGAAAGGCGATTTACAGATGACATTGTTTTCAGTTAACTTATGTTCGTTCAAGCTTACAGTCGAGGTAGTCAGATTCCTATTCATATTATTATAATCTGTCTGTTTAAAATCAGTAATTTCAACAGTTTGCTCATTTTTCTCTTGTGTCTCACTTACACTCATACTTTCTATACAATTTTTTATCAATTCATTGGCTAAATCGATATCGGTTTTTTGCGGAAATTCGAAACTTAAATTATCAGTAACGCCGTCCTCAGACCCTGGACTGGAAAGACTACTTTCATTTGAAAGACTGTCTGTTGATGAGCCATTGCGAAAATCATCGTTAGTTATATTTTTAATCGGGGATACTTCGGAATCAGAAGCTGGGAACGCGGCAGAACACGAATCTAACGTGTCCAGCCCGGAATCACAAATAGTTTCAACCATTGATCCATTTTCTTGAGTATCTTTCACTTTTTCATTGACGTCAACAGACTCAATATGGACCCCGTTTTCTTCCAATTCCATCGACATTTTCGGTTAAAACACTTGTTAATTATCATCTGATTTATTTAATTTTATAATCATGAACAAATAAGCCATGAAGAAACTAAATTATTGTTACTTTTTTTTAATAAAAATAAACATCAGCAGTGTTTGACGTTCCTTGTTGATTGAGGGTGGCCAGTTCTGCAATTCTTTTTTTTAGATAGGATAAATGTTGCAAATTATAAATTACACATAACAACTTCCCAAAAAAATACGCCCGTTATTTATGTTTATCAAGTATAATAGTTCATTCATGCAAATAAAACTTAACAAATTATAAAAAATAATATTCTCATCAAAAAATACTTCTCGATAATTAATGTCTTTACACTCCACAGAAATCTCAATATTGCTACAAAAAAAAAGTTTTTAGTAGGATTCCCATTTACTACCAAGTTCGTTACAATGAGGTAATTTTTAAATCTAATCTTCCCACACGAGCCAACTCAACCTTTTCCGAACTATGTTGGGGTCCACTTCCAGTCATTTATTTTGAATACTGAGCTTAATTTTATAAACAGAGCACAGTATGGGGATTGGACGGAGCCTAAATATTTAAATCAAAATGATACATGCTGCATTCAATGAAATATGCATTGCAACGTGCAATGCACGGGATATACCTACGATTTATAAATCATACATGAAGAAATGTAAATCAGCTCAAGGTCACATGCAAATATGTACACACAGTCACACATCAAACTATACAATTCCATTTTTAGCTGACCTCAAATTGTATAGGTTTCTCGTACAATCAGAAGTCAGCTTATACTAGTTATAAATAGCTTGATGTGTAGCCGTGCGTACCTGTATCACGCAGAGTCGAGACACGATTCTCAATGCTCGGCTCAACACCAAAAGTTGAATATTCAGAGTGCGATAAAAAATCATCGCGTAAAAAATCGCCTTGCAAACCTGCACCCTAATTGCGTAACACACTATCAATCGAAATCTGAATAATTTTGAAGCAAATTGCTAATCCATTGCTTCATAAGGTCGAAAAATGTGTCTGCTTAACACGTAAATAACGCAATGAACGTTGTTGAACTGTCAAAATGAAACCGATGCCCCGCTGGACTTATGTTTCTTTACATGATTGTTATTGTTCGTATTACTGACCTACATGTATAATGATTATAATATGATCTATAAACAAATCAAATAATGAATAGACTGTGGATCTACCTACGTATTCTTCTATGATTCCATCACGATTCCATTTTGCGAAGGAGTTTTTCTTTTGAATCATCAACTTTCAGCCGTTTTTCTGAAAGTCAAGGACCAAAACACTACGACTATTATTTTAGGGTAATAGGACAATCGTCAAAATGAAAATTAATGGTATATACGTTGGAAGTAAAATTGCTTTTTTTTTTCTTATTTTCTGATGAAATGAGAAAACTTCATGAACCGGAAGTGCTTAATTGATTTTAAGAATGGTAGTTAATTCTACCGATGCAACTGGCAACATTAGAAGAAAACGTCATGTCATTTCCATTTCGTTCGCCAAAGAAATTGAATCGGAAAAGTAGGTCGTCAGTATTGATTTTATAATAATCGACAAGACAAACAAAAGACGTACCTCTTCCCTGTTCAACACAACAAATTACATGTATTCCTGATAGCGGCGCCAGAATTCAAGAAAAATGCCCGTAAGTACCACGTTATCATGTGATTTCCGGAATTTGATAATATGGATTCTTATTAGAACTCAGATCTTATCGATTTTGAATTATTTTTTGGTTTTGACTAAATTTTCCTTATTCCTTTTTATAATTAGTTTCTATTCAGTATTCATATTTTAGTTCAATCGTGCTAGTTGGGATGGTGAGTCATATTTTAATTCGTGTCAGGGTCATTTCAACTCGAGTGGTGTCTTGGTACTTACAAAATTACGCATTAGCTGTTTCGTAATTTATTCTGCCATCTGCTTGGTATTTTCAGTCTATGGCTGTTTGAATTTTCCATAGATTTCTAGAGAAAACTATGGTCAGTGAGTATCCTTGGGGGCGGTATTTAGAACTCTTTTTTAGGTTTAATTTGACGCGCTACCAAACGTGGCTTTCGCTACCGCCCGCGTTTTGTCGATTCGATATTTTTAGACGCCCGCGTCAGCTTTAAAAGTACCAATTTACCGTAATTTTCTTGTCGCCATGAAATAGGAAAAATCGGTCGGCGAAATCGATAGTTTCATCAAACATAAAAATTTTGCTATTAAGAGGTATCTAGCCCTCCTTCCTCCCTCAGCCGAAAGCTGAGGGTACGCTTCCTAAATAGCACATCCCATCTCCTCATAGTTTAGCCATCATGTATTGTTAAATGCACAAAATCTAAATCAACCCTGCGGAATAGAAAGAAAGGAAAACCCTTGAAAGGATGGCAGTATGATTTTGTGATGGTGGCTGGAAAGACATGGACTAGACAGGCAAGGAACAGGGAGAATTGGAAGGGGTTGGAGGAGGCCTGTGTCAAAAGGCAAAAAGGGTATAAATAACCCCGGTTTCACCCACATAAGTCTCTATCTTGTGGGAATATTGGGATAAAAAGTATCCTATGTCCTTCCCTGGGACTCAATCTATCTCTATAACAAATTTCATCTAAATCAGTTCAGCGGTTTAGGTGTGAATAGGTAACAAACAGACAGAGTTACTTTCGAATTTATAATATTAGTATGGATTTCTCCTGAATATTTTTTCATTTAGAAGTTAGTTAACATCAGAATAATATCAGTTGAAAAATGAACACTGCTGGATATAGGCTTGCCCCAAGCATAGCCTTAGCTACCTTTTATAAATACATATTTGTGTCAGTCTTCTGGGCATCAATGCTGGCCTCCGCATAACCACTGCAACTTAGTCAAACTTAAAGCATTACTGTCAATTTAACCAATTACAGGCAATTTTGATTTGTCAAGGGGTCAGTCAGTCATAAAGATGAAGCTAGTTGGCCATTGTAAAAGGGTAGTATAGATTCCTAAAGAAACTCCACGGACACTCTTGTAATAGTGGATTACAGCCCACTCCCTCAGAGAAATTCTAAAGTCCCAACAGTGGAAATATGCTCAAACAATTTCTCATGTTTTTAATGTTACTGTTGATGAAAAATTTCAAAGCTGTCATTTTGTAATTTTGGTCCTTGTCCAGTCAATCCTACTATCCTACTAATATCACACCCCGGACCAGGGACCGCATACCGAAAAAATTTCGGTTATAAGGGTTAACGGTATGACGTCATACCTTTTTATTTCAATACCTCAAAACAACGGAACCGTTATTTTTCGCTACCGAAAAATTACGATACCTAAATTTTTCTCTACCGAAAAATAACGGTACCGTTATTTTTTACGCTACCTAAATCTCTAACATTAAGGTATCCGTTGAAACCCCCACTCCCACGCTCTTTCGTCGTGCTGCGGCAGGCTGCCCGTTGCCAGTTTTCACTCGTTGCGCCGATTGCGCGTCGTTCGTCTTTTTTAGATATTACCTACATCTTGTATGTTGTATTTCGAGGATTATAACTGATTACTGAGCGGGTCTCAGTCTCTGTGCGTAGCAGGGACTGCATACCAATAATTTTTTTGATATCGATATCAAAATATTGATACCTACGTGAATCTGGATTTTTAGTGATTGGTGTGTGAAGATGGCTGGATTGGCTGGTTTGTATTTTTTACCTTTAAAGTTTATTATTTTCGTATGTTTATAGACCGGAAAGGTCATACGAACGAATATAACGGTGAATATGAACATCGAACACGGAACATTTGGTTCACGTGTGCACGCAAAGCGAACAAGTACACCATACCTACGTACACAGTTCGGTGTGTGTTCACGCTCAACAACCACCCCGCTCCCTTTAGTAGCTATGGATTCGCCATTGGAAGTGGTCGACAGTGAAGTAGCCTTTTTTTTTTGCTATCTCTAATATTCACGAAATATTGTTTCCAAAACAGGACCCTACGTGGTAGGAAGCAGTTTTGTACAAAAAGATAAAAGAAACTGTTTCCCCCGCGCCGCCGCGCGCGCCATATCCTTGTTCGTTCGTTCGTACACGCCTATAATGTGTCTTAACTTCTAAAATCTGATCTGAGAACTGCCCCCGCGTCTCACTTCATACCTCTAAAGAGACCTTATATTGCACTTCTGCGCAAGTGAAAGCCAGCGCTCAAGATCCGTGCCGGAATCTGTACATCATGTTAAAATGATACCTAATGTATTATACCTACTTTTTATGATAATTTTAATTTCTAGGAAAGAAGTTACCTATCATTACTATTGATGAATCCGATGAGTCTGACGATGAAACTCAATGCTATAGCCAGACACCCCAAGTGGTTAATTCTTCATCGAAGATTTTCAAAAGTTACGAAGATGTGGATGTTCAAACGACCATAGACCGATCTCTGATATCATATATGGCACTAATAAGTTTCCGAAAGATATCAGAGAAGGCGCTATTTGTTTAGAATGTCAATGACGTGTGAAACACGATTGTTTCATTTCTCAGGAACTATCCAACTGATCAAGTGTGTGGTCTTTTCTACTTGAGGTACTTTTTAGGTACATTTTTTTGGTGTAGTTATATTTTATGAGTAATGGTTAAATAATAAAATATTACAGTACATTCGCCATCTTGACGTCAATATGGCGGGTGTACCTTAATTTTGAAATAATTTCATTCGGAAAGAGGTACAGATATTTTAGAACTAGGTACTGAATAGTACATTTTAGGTACATTTTATCGGTAATTACTATAATTTAATTCGCTGTGGTACACCCGCCATTCCACCCTCACATGAAAATTTTACTTGGAGTTGCTGGGGAGATGCTCTACAGCAACCCATAATTCAGTTGCCTATACTTGTTATACTTTTAAGGTACCTAGTTATTTTTTAAAGTATGTAGTAATTCGGTACACGTTGCGTACAATTGTAATATGAATTTAGAAATAGCAAAATAGATGAGAGTTTCTGGAAAGCATGTCGTTTAACAACCACTCGAAAAAAAAAATGGAAATCGGATCTTACTAGAACACTATTATACCATGTACATCAGTTACAGCATGTAATTTTTTTTTAATATAATTTGATGTTCCTAATAAAAGTAATATCTTCAATCAAATTGCGATTTAAATTGAAACGATACCTTGATACCACAAATTGAAACGATACCTTGATACAACAAATTGAAACGATACTTTGATACCACAACATTCAAACTGGAGAATAGTCTTTCTACACTGGCTTGTTTAGCTGGACTAACAAGAACGACCCAAACTAGTTTACAGAGCGCAGGATATTTAATTTTATTAATTTCCCTGTATTTTAAAATATTATCTTCAGTAGCCTTTAGTAGTGGCTCATTCAAAAATGCCATTAATTCTTCATTTATGTTTCTAAATGAACGAGGTCGCATCTCCGTATTATCGGTTCCTCGTTTTAAAAAAGTTCATACATCACTTTGAGCCTCGACATATTTAAGCACTCATTAGGCATTAGGTAGGTAAGATAGAATGAACAGTTAAACTCTCACCTTTATAACTGACGAACAGCCAAGAACTAAGCAAGTAGAACTATTCGTTTCTTTATTAAAAGAAAAGAAAGCATAAACTGCGTTCCTTCGTTTTCTTCCCATTATTTTAAGCTAGCCAAAAGCGACTCCAGCGAGTAGGATTATTTAATAAAATAAATTTAAGTCAATATTAGTAATAGTGGTTGGTAATTTAGTAATTAGCTAATAGTAATAAGAACGTGGCACAGCGACACAACCTGCGCGAGCAAGCAAGCAAAGCAAACTTGTCTTATTTCGAGCAACGTTATTCGTTGTATCAAGGCTTGTAGCTATTGCAGCACGGCGCGGCGGCGGCGGCGGGGATAGAACGCGCGGCGCTCTCTTTACGCCAATCGCAATACATTTGTTGCAAGAACTGGCAACGTCGCATATATCGTAAGTACTCGCACGCGAAATAATTTCGGTACCGGAATTATTTCGGTAGAGTAAAGGTTAAATAAAGGTATAGCGGTACCGAAAAAAATAGCGCTATCGTTATTTTATACCGGTAGCGTAACCGCAAATCTTAACCGGTTTCGGTGTACCTTTAAAATAAAGCGGTACCGGTTTTTAATACCGGTAGCGTAACCTTATACCTTAACCGAAAACGGTCCCTGCCCCGGACACTCCATACAACGCTCGCAAAATAATTACCTACTACCACTACATTGACAAATGACGTTTGTATACGTGTAAATGTGTGCGTGAAATCTAGTAGGGCTGGCTGGCGCAGTATTGCGTAGGCGGCGCGGCGGCGCTGCCCGAACGTATGCAATAATGGGGCGACGCGCCGCGCGCCGCGACACTAGGTACTCACAGAAATCTAATTAATAACATTTCTATTGTACTACTTTTAAAGTCGAAGAACGAATAGAACGTGAAAGAAAGAGACATAACTAAGACAATAAAGAGAGAGAGCAATTTGGTATGTTAATATTACGGAAGTTTTAATTGTTCTAAAACGAAGAAAACTTGGAAAATAAATGATTAATAGAGAAAATTATGAAAATAAATTATCACAACACTGGCTTGTTTGTCTGTAATATACTAGCTTTTATTTTTTATGGGTTTAAAGGATATTTGAGTTGCTGTTCCTTACCTTCTTTCATGTTTCGGGAACCGAAAGAAACTCCTGTCTTTATCGTTCCTCGATGAATATAAGCATCCAAATAATGCACAATATACAACATCGTGATTAACACAAAATATAAAACTTTAAAAAAATAATGTGTTCGTGTCAGCATTATGTAGGTACAGCGCTGCGGTTCTTGTGTATGCGAGCGCCATTGTTAAAGAGCAGGCGACGAACACATCGAAGTGCGGGGTGAGGTGCGGTAACTGATGTTAGTGCGGGGAAGGGAGTGTCCTTTCTGTACGCAGTACTTTAAGTATTCTGTGCTAATATTATAAATGTGAAAGTTTGTGAGGATGTTAGTTACTCTTGTACGCAAAAACTACTGAACGGATTTTGATGAAACTTAGCAGTAACATAGCTTATAAATCAGAATAACACATAGGATACTTTTTATCCCGATATTCACACGTATGCGCGTGAAACCGCGGGGCGCTGTTAGTCTTTTAGTAAACTCTTGCCATTATTTTGTTAGAATGTTTCGCTTCGTTATTGTAATGCTAATTCCGTCATCTTCGCAACCCAGCCTTGGATGGCTTCTATCATCCATCAATCTACCCCAGAAAGCAAACCACTGAGAACTGCTCTCAATAATTACATTGTTAATAAACAGAGACAAAGATCAAGACTTGCACAATTCAAAAGCAAAACATACAACCTTGAAAATATCTGAATGTTTTGTATTTGTGTGCACAATATTATCTCGCAAGTTCATCGGATGCGCAGTTTCTTTACAAGAAAATAATAACTACAAAAAACTGCAGCCACAAAGTGAAAAAAAAAAAAAAAAGTTATGTGTTTTTCCATTAGGTAATCTTATTGCGTTAATTTTTTTGGTCCTTAGAGTCGGTAATATTTTTCGGCTTATTGCCGTCCATTATCAGACATTGTACTTGCTCCATGTAAATACGGGTATTCAGTTACATCCGCGGAGTAGGTAATTGCGTGAGACATTATCAGTAGCAATGGCTTTGATTTTGACAGTTCAACAATCACTCATTGCGTTATTTACGTTGTTAAGCAGGCATATTTTTCGAGCATAATTATGAAGCAATGGATTAGCAATATCCTTCAAAATGATTTAGGGACTAGAAGCCAACTCCAACATAGTTGGGAAAAGGCTAGGCAGATGAGGACTTCGCCAAAGACCCCTGTAATACGGGGCAAACCATCTAGACCCCTCAGACGACCCACTGACTAGACTCAGGGATGCAACAGATTTTTTCTAAACAGGCATTTTTCTTTTCCAACAGGACGCGGAGCTAACAGCTCCGACCGTTGAGAATGTCCGCGTGGTCGTGCGTGTCCGTCCGATGGACCAGCGCGAGAAACTGGATGGTTCGTACAGCTGCGTCTCCGTCGACGGACAGAACAATACCGTGGCTGTGACGAAGAACAACGTCACTGCTGCCGAGCCTCCGAGGGTGTATGCTTACGATGCGGTCTTCGACAGCAACACCAGCCAGGTATGTTTTTTTTTGGTCCTTAGGAGCAGAGACTCGTGACGTCATCTTAGGAGGTTGCATACGGCGACTTTGTAGCGATGCAATGACGTTACAGTCTCCTTTCTAACTTTGAGGCGCTGCCCAAATGTTAGGACGCCGTAAAACGCTCAGGTTTTTGTTGTAATTTGGTACAGACGCCAACACATCAAGCTACTACAATCTGTCAAATTTCTTTGATTTTGAACTTGATCGCTCAAGCGTAAGGTTCAAGGTTGATTGGGAAATTTTTACAGTTTCGGGTAGCTTGATTTGCTGGCGTCTGTACATAATTATGACAAGCCAGAAAGAAATTGAGTGTATTGAAAGAAAATAGAGTCATAAAAATAAAAGTATCATGATTTTGTCGCGTAATTCTCAAAAATTTGAGCGTAAAATATCATAGTTTTATGTAATGATAATAAAGGGAATTCAATCGACTAAAGAAATACCTAAAAATTATTCCACTGAGCCGTTTATTTATTTTATAATTTAATTAAAACTGCTAAATGATTTTTATTTTGGTGTTCATTCGATTCAACTACCATCAAACGCATCGCTGTTTTGGTCCTTATTATTTGTTGCCGCGATGCGCTATTGTCCTTTACCTAAAAATTTTCTCAGGTGTTGCGATGCAGTCGCAGTTATATCTCCGCGAAAATCGCCATGTGTTACTTCTCTTGAATGTATGTACATATTATCAAGTCAATCTACCTTTGATAGTGCGGTTTCAGCATTTTTTTCGTCAGTGGTTCTAACCCGTGCAGCATTTAGTATACTTACTCGATGTGCCTAAGAATAGTATGTAGGTATTCAAATAACGTAAGATCACGCTTAGGATTTCTAGGATTCTATATTCAAGACCAAAGTTTGTAGGTACCGTTAGATACCATTTAATTCAAACTAAAAAAAAAAAAAAACATCCGAATTAAGAACTTCCTTCTTTTTTGAAGTCGGTTAAAAATGGTAATACCTGGCTAGGTCTGTAGGTCATCGCCAAATTGCCTTTTTCTGTCGAATTTATAACTTGCAATGAGTACATTGGTAAATTAGTTTTTAAGCCCCTTAATTTATTGCGGCAAACAAAGGCATGCCCGGTTAAACAGCTGACAATCTCTTAGGCGCTTTCATGCAGATTGAGCAACTTCATTTGAGGCAACTATCAACTTTTTGAAATTTTCCTTTAAAAGTTGCCAGTTACTACAACCAAATAGCCCGAGATGTATGAAACAGCTAGTTGCCAGTTGCTGCAATAGTTGCTCCATCTGCAAAGCGCCTTAGGTTGACTTGCGAGATGCCACAAAATAAAAAAAAGTTGGTAAATTACATATTAGCAATCTTTTTCCTAATTCTAACATACTTTGAATCACCCATTTACGCTCTAAAACAAAGTACTTTTCAAACTTTCTTATATGTTTCCATTCGCCCCATAAAAGTAATAAAACCTAGCCCATCGTTTCTTACCGAAAAGGACCGATCGATATCTGTAGACTCAATAGTAAGGCTGACTAACGCATTACGATTTCATAATAATCGTCATTACAGACTGCAGTACAACCACTTTTAATATTAGACGAGACTGGTTGATTGATCGATTTGACTTCCCCTCCCCCCGCACCTCGCGTACGATACCAGCTTTCAGTGGGAGTCGTACTATGTGCTCGTATTCCCCCCCACCCTCCCCCCGCTAGTAATTTCACGTTACGTACGCATAGCGTTTGAGTGATTCCTGGATTAGTTTTTCTAACTTAATTATCATATTAGCATTTGTTGGTTATTGGATTATTTGTATAATATTTTAAGCACACAAAATATGCAGAGGCGGACTTAATGCCTTTAGACATTTTCTACCAGTCAACCTATAGGTTCGAACCCAGACAGGCTTTGTGTAAATTATTTCACCACCACTGGTCTCAAAACGGTAAAGGAAAACATCGTGAGAAAATTAACATGTTCTAGAACCAAAAATTTGAAGACATGTGACATCTACCACCCCGCACTGGGCCCTGTAGGTTTTGTTTCCTTTGCGAGTGTCGAAAATTTGCTTCATAAACGGCTGTATCTTTTGATTACGTTGGCTTAGAAGTTTGATTTTTTCACAGCTCCAAGGGACAGTAGACCTAAGTATTTGATATAAATTCCAGCTTGATACCTCCACGCGTTCCTGAGAAAAAGGGTGTTGACAGACAGACAGACGGACGGACGGACTACAAAGTGATCCTATAAGGGTTCAGTTTTTTCCTTTCGAGGTACGGAACCCTAAAAACGATAACGACGACAAGGCCAATGCCTTGTCCATTGGTTCAGACTTGGCACCACATCCAATGTTGAGCAAAATCAGTAAAATCCTGTCCAATATTTGTTCAGGCCCGATACACACATTGGAGCCAATGCTCCAAGGCATGTAGTCTTGGAACATTGGCTCCAATGTTTGTTCACCAGCTCCTACTTTCCTAGTGCTTTGGCTGGGAATAAGTCTAGTATTCACAAAACAAATTCAGCAGTGAAACGAGAATTTGTATAAAACTGGTAGATAAGTCTACCGGAAGTCAATACTACTGATACTGTAGTGAAATAAGCCAACAAATGTCGTCATTGTAGTAATAATTAATTCTCAAGGCTAAGATAATTTATGCTACAATTAGTAGTTCTCTGTTGTATTGTACTAAACAGCTGTTCATTAAACGTTTTTCCACGAACGTTTTTCACTGTAAAATTAAAACAGTAGTCGACTCTCGTTCTCGGTCCATTCTAAGATTGTCTGTATTGAACGCTTTTAGCGTTAAACCTGCCTACGAGGGCCGATTTGTCTGAAAACTTGAAATAAACTAGTTGAAATCGGCGAACTTCGTACCGATTCAGAATTAATGAAAACAAAATGTATTATAAAATTAATTACCTTAATTTTTTTCGTGAAATTTTCAGTTATTTTGCTATTCGGAACGGAGACAAATCCAACAAATCAAAGATCATAAAAATCGGTCTAGTCGTTCCTGAGTTATTAATGGTGTAACTAACCCGACTTTGTTTTATTTTTTAGATATATTTTTGTAATAGTTTTTTCAGTAAAATCTTTGAAAACTACTACATATTTTATTCTCTGTCCATTTTGAGATTGTCTGCATAAAAATGCGATGAGATTGCCCAATTTTTTATACCCTATCTTTCTTGGGGATGATATTTCAACCGTCTCAAAACTTAATCGAAAAATAATTTTTATCAGTTCTTTCTATAGCAACAGTCGAACGTCCATATAATTCTTCGAACAAAAGATGTCTCGAGTATAGAAAAAATTGTATTAACCCCTCCAGTTGCAATTTCAATCTATATGGTACTGTAGTATTCTATAACGTGAATAATATCTCATCCAACGGGGTGGAGAAGCTCCCGGGGCGGGTACCGCGAAACTAGGCCACGACCCGAAGTCGAGCGCCACATAAAAATCCGAGTGCTACCGATCAACAAACGCGTGCAACCTGTTACCAGTTACCAGTCCTATTGCGCTCTTAGCCCTAGTCGCACCGCCGCACCGCGAGCTCGTCGGGAGCGCTTCCGACTACAAAATAAAATATTACCGTACAATATTTCTGCAGTGATTTTTAAGGCTTTATTGTAGTATTTCAGTGTTTTTTGTCGTGTTTCTAGTAACAATAACAGCAAGAAAAGAAGAATTTTTGACAATTTCGTGGGTTTAGTCCATCTTTCGTCTCGACTGGCGCTGCCTATCGCCTCAGTCTTGTCGAATGGTGGGTTAGATCTGTGTTCTAACATCATAAAAGAAGAATCGACGCAGAAGATGAAGAAGACTTCTTTGTTGTAACATTTTTACTGTTTTTATTATTGTTTCTGTGAGAATATCTCGCGTTTTTCTTAAGTTTTGGAGTCGGTTTAAGATGAGTTAAACGCGAAATGTTCTTGTTACTTATTTTAATATTATGCATGAGTTTTTGTATTGTGTAACGAAAAGTGTATTCATAAGTGTCTGTATTTGGGTCAGTCTTGAAAGAATCTTTTATAGTCGCGTCTCTTGTGGAATATTATGCGGCACGTGCCGCGGCCTAGTTTTGTTATGGGTTGACCTACTTACCAATCATTGATTTCCAATATACCACCACCAAGCGACGGCTTTGAAGTGCTTTCACGAATGACAATTATTGTTAGCATTTGTAAGGTTTGACTTCGAACTATGATGGATAGAAGACTTGGCAACAAAATAATATATCCTACACAAAGAAGAAAAACAAAATTCGGGTTAATAATTTCAACACCATCGCGTTTTTCCTTCACGCCAATTTTCATTTTACTCTGTCAACAACGCAGTAGTTTACGAAAACTAAAATAGAATGAAAACGTTACCCGAATGATGTTGTAACGTTTCTTACAGTTCTGGAATATATCAGAGCTGTGTCTGTGACGTAAGATTCTTAATGCATCTTGTAGTACGTCGCGCGTAGACTTTGTCTGTTTATACCGCGCTGACTGTATTAGAAGACATTAAGAAGTATAATGTAGCGCATCGGGGACTTGATGGCATCGGCTGGATGAAGACCTGAAGAATCGTAAATTGAAATTTTAGAACTTTTTCTTTGTCTTCTTTCAATTTTATTATGTAAACTGTTTGGATTTATATACAGATTTAGTCTGTTGTGAATACAAACAGCAAATTTTTGTATTAATTTACAACCTACCATTGTATAGTAAACAAAGCTTTTTAACTACTGTAATTAGGTCACATTTCCTTTGTATGTCGTTCTATTTTTAGCTCTGTTCCCGTTTTATGCCATAAATGTATGCTTCTCGGACTAAAGGACCAGCACAACCGATGCCCAACAGAGCTCTGCTTCTGATTGAATGAATGCACTTTTCTTTTGTAGGTTGCTGAGGGAGATGCTGGTTGCTGATTTATTAGATATTTTTTACTAACTTAAATCAAACTTTTTATATGTAAGCAGAGGTGACCAGAGCTACTTCTGTAGGTAGGATTTAAGAGTACAAAATTATCATTGACTGGTGACAGGTTGCATGGTGTTCGTCATATTCGTCATTATCTCTAATTAATGTTCTTTTTCATCAATCTTCGGCATGTATTTGTTTGTAGTCAGAGATACCCACGGGTGGACCACTTAGTATACGTTTTGCCGGAAAACCAACAAAAATTTTGGTGTTAGTAAGTAGCTATATTAAGCCCAACTTGACTATGGGATGAATTTATGCAGTTTTCTAAGACATTTTAGGACCATAACACAACATTTTTCTTTTCATTTCTTGCTTCTTTCATGTTTTCTGGCACAGGAATTGTGCTTGTGGATAAGGTCCGCCATTGTGTGAGATCAAGAGAGAGACATTTTTTGGTCCTTTGTCCCTATCAATATTAAATCGTTTATTAATTAAGGTACTAGGTTGAAATCAAAGAATAGTCGGTATTTAGGTATATTTGAATTCAGAATCTCAGATAATTTTCAAGTTTTGGGAATACAAAGGCAATGTCATACATGACAAAGTTCAAATTCCATTGCAACCGAAATTTATTAAGGACCTTTTTATTCCATATTAAGGTCAATCAAAAATCAACTTCTTATTTGATTTTTGCTACTTAGTCAAATATCTACTTTAGCGTTATGTACTCTTGTACCTACATAACGCTAAAGTACTAAGTAGCAATACAAGCAAATTTTAACGCAATTTGCATGTGTGTTTTTTGCAACGGCGATTTGAATCGTGCACCATGGGTATGGACCCATGGTCTGTGCTAATATTAATATTTTATTTTTATTATCAAGATTTCCTAGTCTTCTGTCTGAAATATTCATGGGGGTCAGCAGCTTCCACTTTGACCAGATGCGCGAATGAATTAATACAAGGTGAATACAACACAAAGGCGTGCTTAATATTCACAGGGGTGAAACTCCATTCATAGTCGGATTAATTTTCGTAACAAAAGTTGAATACATAATTACATTTATAAAGTAAAAAACTCACCAAAAGATCTAACTATGGGTAAGGTCGTCGTATGTAAATTATAATACTTTTTTGACTTGAACGTCCCGTCAATTTAAATCTATACTAATGTTATAAAGAAGTAAAAAAACTTTTTCACAAAAAAAACAACCGACTTCAAAAAAAACACTACAAAGTGAAAAATAACTTTAATTTCGGAAGTCGGTGTCGTTGCTTCAGCATTTTCGTTTTTTGACACCGACTTCCGAAATTAGTTATTTTTCACTTTGTAGTGTTTTTTTTTGAAGTCGGTTGTTTTTTTTGTGAAAAAGTTTTTATTTTTCACTTTTTAGTTGTACCTACCCCACACAAATTCAATTAACACTAGTGCATTGAAGACACGACTCGAAGAATCATCAAAATTCACATAAAAATGCCGGAGATGCAGTACATTTATGCATATAACTTCGTACATAAGAATAATTACCTAATGTATTATATACTAAAACCTTCCTGAAAGTATGTAGATCACACTCATGAAAGAATTATCAAAATCGGTTCAGCAGTTTTTGAGATAATCGCGGACATACAAACATACATACATACATACATACGGGTCGAATACAGAACCTCCTTTTTTAAAGTCGGTTAAAATTGTGGAGTTGTATACACCGTGTTCCTTACGATATACATAAACTTCGACCAGATGTTCAGACCTTGGAAATAAGCATTTTTCATTATGGACAAATTGATGAATTCTTATTTTTTGTTAATTTTCATACAAACTAAATTCCTTGACGTAAATCACCCAATATGCATGCCTCTTTATCCGAATTGGCAACGACGTATAATTCATATTCATGAGATTTGGCGGGCTGAAACTTGTCAAAAATAAGTTAAGACCCTTTCTTACTGCATAGCTCAATTAAATTTCATTACATGAAATTACAAATATCTTTGTAACGAAGCCTTTTTAACCGACTTTAAAAAAGGAGGTTCTGTATTCGACCCGTATGTATGTATGTATGTTTGTATGTCCGCGATTATCTCAAAAACTACTGAACCGATTTTGATAATTCTTTCATTAGTGTAATCTGCATACTTTCAGGAAGGTTTTAGTATATAATACATTAGGTAATTATTCTTATGTACGAAGTTATATGCATAAATGTACTGCCTCTCCGGCATTTCTATGTGAATTTTGATGATTCTTCGAGTCGTGTCTTCAATTCTTCAATGCACTAGTGTTAATTGAATTTGTGTGGGGTAGGTACAACTAAAAAGTGAAAAATAAAAACTTTTACAAAAAAAAACAACCGACTTCAAAAAAAAAACACTACAAAGTGAAAAATAACTTTAATTTCGGAAGTCGGTGTCAAAAAACGAAAATACTGAACCAACGACACCGACTTCCGAAATTAAAGTTATTTTTCACTTTGTAGTGTTTTTTTTTTTGAAGTCGGTTGTTTTTTTAACTACTACTTCCTGTGTTAGATTTAATTTGTAATACATACCGGTCAAAATCATAACCCTCCTTTTTGCTTCGCCGTAGTCGGATAATAAAAGCTATAGAAGCGTTTGACAAAGTTTATGGATAACGTGAAGAACACGATGGGCTAGGGGGTAATCTTCAGAACTTGATCCGATTCCGAAATTTTTTTTACTAGTAGGAAGCTACAGAATTGCAGAGTGTTATAGGATATATTTTATATTAAAACAAGTAATTTCACACGGACGAAGTCGCGTGCCGAAGCTAGTGAAAGATACAGGACCAAAAATTATCTGGTCCTTTGTCACCGCGCGTTTTGTCTCAAGTTCCGCAAGCAATTATCGACCTTAAAACACATGAACATCACTTGTTTGGTCACTATATCAGAGACAGGAATTTGAGATATTGATTTTTAAGTTATAGAACAACAAACAGAATGTCATACTTAACAAAGTTCAAATTCCATTGCGATCAAAAACTTAATAGGACGTTTTTGTTACAAATGGTCACTCAAAAATCAACTTAGAATACATTTTACTAAAGTAGAAAACTGGTTAAAAATGGCGATGGAAATAAATTATCTGAGATTATGAACACTGCTATATTTTATCCGTAAAATCATACAAACAATATTCGCACACAAATCTGCATAGAAACAAAATATTGTACATAGCCAGTTCATGTAATCATTGCATATCGAGCGAAACCCGAGGTTGAACGAAACGCGACACTGCTGACTATGCTGCGTTTAGTTATATTACACGATCGCGTTTGAATGTGTTTGATATTATGTTTGTAATCATTTATTGTTACTTTATTCAATTGAAACGGATGTAGTTTTTGATGGGGAGCCCGTGGCTAAATAATAACAGCCGCACAAGTCGATGGATTAGGTTAAGCTACGCTTGCCGCGGTTGGTCTGTGGATGAGTGACCATCTTTACATACCGAGACCCCTCCGTGCCCTCGGAAAGCACGTTAAGCAGTTGGTCCCGGCTGTCGTTTGTGGATCTTTGACAGTCTTTACGGGTAGTCAGAAGCCCGAAAGTCTGACAACCAGTCTTACCAAGGGTTATGGTGTTACCCAGTAACTGGGTTGTGGGGGTCAGATAGACAGTCGCTCCATGTAAAATACTGGTATTCAGCTGCACCCTGTAAAACTGGAAGCTGACTCCAAATCCAATACAGGAAGATTTTTTTTATCACCATCCAAATTTTTACAGGGTGTTCTACCCATGAATATGAACAACTTTCACTATGGAACCAACTCTGAAATCACGAAAAAAATCAGCTGTTTAATACAAAAGTTCAATACCTACTTGACTTGAGTTCAATACCTACTTCAGAGTTGGTCTCATAGTGAAAGTTGTTCATATTCATTTGTAGAACACCCTGTAAAAATTTTGATGGTGATAGAAAAATCTTCCTGTATAGTGCATAATTCTGAAATTTTATGTTGGTTATAAAAAAACTTGTTTTATTAAAATAGTGCAATACCTACGTGGTCAAAATGTACGGAAAACCTTTTTTTATTTAAATAGCCGACGGAAAATTTCTGAATAATTTCTAGAATCATGTGAAAGAAAGAAAGAAAATACGTTTATTTGCGGTGAAAATGACGCAAAAAAGAACATAAACACAAAAAATAAAATAAAAAGGTAGGGGGAAACATGCGTTACATCCACGCAAAACGGCTATCGCTCAGCATTATGCTGAATTTCATGGTCACACTTTGTGAGTAGATGTCCATGCCACTCTGTAAAAAAGTTTATCAAATAATGCTGAAGGATGTACAGACTACAGACGCCACCAGCACATCAAGCTACTACATTCTGTCAAATTTCTTTAATAGATTTTCAACTTTATCGCTAAAGCATAAGGTTCAAAGTTGATTGGGAAAATTTGGCGGTTTCGGATAGCTTGATGTGCTGGCGTCTGTACTTACCTTTAATCTGTCAAGCTCAGGGACCGGCCGGATACTCGTTGAAAGGGTTTTTGAATGGGTTTTTTTAAGCGCTTCGAAAAAAAACCCTATGATACATGTTACACCTTCGAACGGGTGTATTTAACCCGTTACGAACGGGTTACCCTTTCAACACCCTGTAACACTGTAACAGGGTAAGCCATTCCAACTCAAGACATTGTAATATGCACTGTTTACAATCTATATTAGTTTGAAAATCGCATAACCACGACCGCACGTGACATCGTACCGCGCCCAGCGGTCCGCCAATCTTGCGTGTACCGACTTGCCGAGCGACTTGTAAGGCGCCGCACGGGTGCAAGTATCCCCCCACCTACATGCAGCTCAAGTTTATTAGGTAAATTCCAGGGTAACACGAAAAAAAGCTTTTCGAGAAGGTAACCTCTTCAAAGGCTTAAGTCATTGAAGGGGTTAACCCCTTCACGTGGTTACCTTAATAAAGGTGTTAACCATTTCGCTGGGTTTCGAGGATGTACTCGAACAAAAGGTAACACTGCGATATGAGTTACCCCATGTACGGGTTACCCTGTCCAAAGGCTTAACTCTTAAGCGGGGTTGTCCGGTCCCTGGTCAAGCTCCGCTAATGAGACACAATTGATTTTCTATTGTTTCTTGACCGGTTAATATTATTTTAGCGCCAATTGCACGATTATTTTAGCGTATATCAAATTCATCCATGTTTCCAAGAGTCTCTTATCAATTTTCATTGGAACAAAGAACGACTTGTTACCTACATAGAAGTCTACAGCCGTAGACACGGCGACATGTCAAGTTAGACTTGTCCATTTTTAGCTGACCTCGTATTGTTTAGGTTTTTCGTACAATGAGAAGTCAGCTTGAACTGGAAGGCAACTTATACTAATACATTACAAGCTGCGCCCCGCGGTTTCATCCGCATAAGTCTCGATCCCGTCGGAATATCGGGATAAAAGTATCCTATATCCTTTCCCGGGACTCAAACTATAGTATACCAAATTTCATCTAAATCGGTTCAGCGGTTAAGGCGTGAAAAGGTAACAGACAGACCGACAGACAGAGTTACTTATGAATTTATAATATTAGTATGGATGTAGTTGCGTACCAGTAACACACATTTGACACACTGAAATAATATCCATTTGTAATGTGACATCGTAAAACAATGGCCTGGAAAATATTCCTGCATAGTGACATTCAATGACGAACAAAAAAAAACATTTTTATCATTCTCTTATTTTATAAGTTACAGGGGTCACATTTTACCACTTTGGAAGTGTCTCTCGCGCAAACTATTGAGTTTAGAAAAAAACGATATTAGAAACCTCAGTATCATCATTGAAGACCTACCCATAGATAACGTGAGGGTTTGATGAAAAAAAAATTTTGATTTTCAGTTCAAAGTACTAATGGGGAACCCCCAAAATTTATTGTTTTTTTTTCTATTTTTCTGTGAAAATCTTAATGCGGTTCACAGAATACATCTACTTACCAAGTTTCAACAGTATAGTTCTTATAGTTTCGGAAAAATGTGGCTGTGAAATACGGACGGACAGACAGACAGTCATGAGGAATCCATAAGGGTTCCGTTTTTTGCCATTTGTCTACGGAACCCTAAAAAGATAGGTACTATAATTTGTAGCAGTGCCCTACGGCCCAAAAAAAGTACAAAATCCCGCATTTCGTACTTCAAAACGTGCCAAATTACCGTTGTTACAGTCAACAGTTTAACGGTCGGGACACATTGATCGATGGCCTTTCGCACTTTGCCGATTGAAAAGGAGCTCGCTTTTTGTACTTTTTAGGGATCCGTACCTCAAAAGGAAAAACGGAACCCTTATAGGATCACTTTGTTGTACGTCTCTCTGTCTGTCTGTTAAGACCGTTTATCTCGGGAGCGCGTGGAGGTATCGAGTTGAAATTAAAACCATATACTCAGGTCTACAGTCCCTTGAAGCTGTGAAAAAATCAAACTTCTAAGTTAACGTAAAAAACGATAAGGCCGTTTATGCCGCAAAAAACGTATATTTCGACACTCTCAAGGGAATCAAAATTTATAGGGTGCTTCCCGTTGACCTAGAATCATGAAATTTGGCAAGAAGCAAGGTCATGTAGATGTAGCACAAGTAAAGGAAAAAATCCGAAAATCGTCAATTTGTAGTCACATTAAAAAAATCCCGTGATAAACTATTTACATAAATTATATGCCTACACATTTGTACGGAACCCTCGGTGCGCGAGTCCGACTCGCACTTTACCGGTTTTGTATGGACAAACCGTCGAACGCCGTCGATCGCCGCCGGAACGCGTTCGTCGCCGTCGATGCGAAGGATGCGTACCATTCCATACTTGCATACATACATATCGATACATGCGTATCGTTCCATACTTTGCTCTCTTTTTGTATGGACAAGCCGTCGAACGCCGTCTATCAATGTGTCCCGACCCTAAACCTACCCTCAGATTATTGCTAAACGTAATTTATCTTCAACTAGCAGCGCCCCGCGGTTTCATCCGCGCGATAAATTTCCCGTGCGAATATCGGGATAAAAACTATCCTATGTCCTTTCCCGGGACTCAAACTATCTCTATGCCAAATTTCATCTAAATCGGTTCAGCGGTTTAAGCGTGAAGAGGTAACAGACAGACACACTTTCGCATTTATAATATTACTAGCTGCGCCCCGCGGTTTTACCCGCATAAGTCTCGATCCCGTGGGAATATCGGGATCTTCTTCTTAGCTTGTCGATGGCAATCTAAATGTAAAAAGTACCCTATGTCCTTTTCCGGGACTCAAGCTATCTCTATACCAAATTTCATCAAAATTGGTCCAGCCGTTTGAGCGTGAAGAAGTAACAAACATATAAACACACACACACACACACACACTCACAAACTTTCGCCTTTATAATATTAGTGTGACTATGGATTAAAATTTTCCAAACAGCGCTATAACAAAGGAAATCGCGACTAAAATACACGCATTTCCAAAAACGTCTCCGATACGTACGACTCGACGACTCTTACCCCCCCCCCCCCCCCCCAACCCTTGGAAAATACAGAAAATGGAACAAAAATACATCCCATGTCCAGACGGTAGGTACTGGTAGTAGGTACAAATTCCGCGCCCTAGGACCAACATACATACAGTCTGGTACAGTCACGCACGTTGCTCTGTGGCGTGCCTTGCAGTGGATCAATAGCGCAGCGCGGAGTACGCATGCGCGCGGCCCCACTGCCCCATTTTGTCAGCGCGCCCTTGCCACGCCTAGAAATGGCTTCGAATGTATTCAATTAGTTTATTGGTACATCTAGTTGCGAGTTTTTGAGGATGTAGATGATTATTAACCGACTTCTAAAAAAGGAGGAGGTTCTCAATTCGAATGTTTGTATTTTTTTTTTGTTTTTTTTTTTTATGGTTATTCGCGCATAACTCCGTTGCTTGCCAACCGATTTGAAAAAATCTTTTTTTGTAATGGTCCCATGATACAACTCAAAGTGAAAAATAAAAACTTTAAAAAAAAAAAAAAAGAACAACCGACTTCAAAAAAAAAACACTGCAAAGTGATAAATAACTTTAATTTCGGAAGTCGGTGTCAAAAAACGAAAATGCGGAACCAACGACACCGACTTCCGAAATTAAAGTTATTTATCACTTTGCAGTTTTTTTTTTTTGAAGTCGGTTGTTCTTTTTTTTTTTAAGTTTTTTATGATGGTTTAATTGGGTTAAGGACTGGATTTTATCGAATTTTTGGTGTAAAATGGGCGCAAAATAAATTCGAAGGCAATCTGAGGGGCAATTCTCGTAATTTTAATAACGTTCACAGTCTGATATCATATCAGTCTCAATCCGTCAAGAATACCTCTAATTTCCATAAATTTTTGACAAGTTGAAATGAGATTGCGACTGGATTTTGAACGTTTTTAATTACGGGAATTTGCCTTCTGACGTCGTCCAAACCGCACTGGGCCCGCGTGATAGATTACAGCCCATTCTCTATATAGAGAGGAGAATTATAGGCTTATGCTATGCTATCGGGGGAAATACCCTAAAATTATTTTAAAAAAAAATGCTGTTTCATATAGAAAAGTGTAAAATCTACGCGGTCAAAATGATGAAACAGTATTTTTTTAGCGTATTATTGCAGTTTTCTAAACAGACTCCGGACCCAGGTCGGCCGAAGTAAGGAAAACATGTTCAGGTGGAAATTCAAAGACGACTTCGCCTTGGAGTGTAAATGTACCATGTGGTGCTGTTCCACAAACGATGGGACACTTACGTGTCCTGCGTGTCCTGTCAGCTGCACGTTACAGGAACTGATGGACGCTGGTGACATAGTATAAAGAGAAGCTGGTGATGGCGCCAAACAAGCAGCCGAATTCTGGGCCGAGTCCATTTAGATTGCTATCGACACGACAAAAAAATTAAACAGCAAATGTTTTTTTTTTTTGATAACCGATGAAATATTTGTACTCTAGGGGGTCTAGATTCATGTGTTGAATTCATTGTTATTGTTGACGCGTCGACGTCCCTGTCACCTTGTATTTATTTTTGCCTCTTTTTAACCGACTTCAAAAAGGAGGTTCTGTATTCGACCCGTATGTATGTATGTTTGTATGTCCGCGATTTTCTCAAAAACTAGCGAACCAATTTTGATCAGGAAGGTTTTAGTGTATAATACATTAGGTAATTATTCTTATGCACAAAGTTATATGCATAAATTACTAGTCGGTGTCTTCAATTCTACAATGCACTAGTGTTAATTGAATTTGTGTAGGGTAGGTTACAAATAAAAAGTGAAAAATAAAGCTTGTTCAAAAAAAAACCGACTACAAAATAAAAAAACAATACAAAATGATAAATAACTTTAATTTCGGAATTCGGTGTCATAAATCGAAAAGTAGAACCAATGACACCGACTTCCGAAATTAAAGCTATTTATTATTTTGTAGTTTTTTTTTTGAAGTCGGTTGTTTTTTTTTGTGTTGTATGTATAGTTGTATTTCACGGGCTACCTAAGCGCTTCACCCCTTACAAGATTCTCTTAGTAACACGACAATTATTATTATTCATCAGTTGAAACTCCGCAATTAGAGCATACGAGTTTTGATTCGCCAAAATCAACCAGACCACCCTTTGTGCAGACCCCTCCGTCTCGCCGAAAGAAAGGCAGTTGATTTAAACATTGTTTCTTTTATTTTGAACTCTATAGAGCCCTATGGAGTTGTGAATAATCTATAGTACTTATACAGTACAGATCTATAGAAACAGTATCCCCTTTGTAAGAGTAATCTAGTTGTATAGAACTAGGGTGTCTGCAGACGAAGCCAGTGGTGCGTGCTGTCTCGTTTGTACCCTTCCTTTGATATTGAAAATGTTATTTTTTTAATAATAAGTCTGTTTAAGAACTAGTTTTTGACTAGTGTTTAATTCGATGAATTGTGTGAATGATCATGATACGGCGAGAAAGGGGTGAATATCGGGATGACGGTTGATAGAGATTTTTCTGCATTGTTGGTAGAAACAGCAGTGACGTGCATTGGTTTTCAGAATAGGTAGGCATTAGGCCGGTTCTACTCTAGGCAAACGCGGTCGTAATCAGAAAAAAACGTGACGTCAAAAGTGTGGTTATTTGAGTAGGCATGCCTACTTAAGGGTGATAAATTGCGAAGGTCAAACGTCATGGTATTACACGGGAGACGTACGTATTTTTAATTTTGTCGTATTAACTTGAACGAGTAAAGACCAATGACAATATGCGAATAGTACGGGAGCCGAGTAGGCCGTCCGGCGACTGCCTACTGCCGCGCGTGTTTGTATGAAGATTTTGTTTTTGTTAGGTAGGTATGATAATTTAGTGAGTTTCTTAATGGGGCACACACACTAAAATGTAATTGACAGGCTTATGTTGATATATCGAGGTAAGCACTGCTTATATGCCTATATGCAATGCACGCCACTGAGAAACAGTATCCCCTTTGTCAGAGTAATCTAGTTTCATAGAACTAGGGTGTCTGCAGACGAAGCCAGTGGAGCGTGCTGTCTCGTTTGTACTCTTCCTACTTAAAATCCGGCCGCGCTTTTGCCAAAGATGTAAACAACAATGGCCGCTTGAAATTGAATAAAATCGATATAAAAGGACATTTATTTTAAGTAATTATTGTTTTCGTATAAATCTCCGAGCTAACTAGACAAAAACAAATATAACTTAAGATAAATGTTCTTATATAACCGTATTTTACATGGAGCGACTGCCTATTTGACCTCCACGACCCCGTTAGGTACTGAGTATCACGAAACCCTTCTATGTTCTATGTTATGGGTTTGGATTCCGCACTTAGTCCTTCAAATGGACCATGTTCACGAAATCCTTTTGTAAGACTGGTTGTCAGACTTTCGGGCTTCTGACTACCCGTAACGACTCAAAATCCACGAATAACATTCGGGACCAACGGCTTAATGTGCTTTTCGAGGCACGGAGAGGTTTCGGTATCTAAAGAAAACCCACCAGTCCGACCGCCGCAAACAAAGCTTACCTGATCGATCGACCCGTGGTGGTTCGCTTCTTCTTCTTCTTAGCGTGTCGATAGCAATCTAAATGTACTCGGCCCAGAATTCGGCTACTTGTTTGGCGTGGTGGTTCGCTAATATTGAAGTAAAAACTAGAACACAATGATATTTTATGACGTAACTACATATTTGCAATATTGAACACCACAATGCCTATACTGCCGCAGCTACTGAATAATTTCAAGCCCTAATTGGTTCTCAGCAATATGGCGCAGTGCACTTCTACCTCCGAGGCCTCGAGGCGCCTAGAACAAAGGAACAGCCGAGTACTGCAATTGTCGCTGAATTATTGACGAGTTGCGGATACTAATATCGATTTTATTGTGTAGTTTTGAGGGCTTCTGACGTATGGTAACTTTGTTGGAAAGACAGCAAGTTTTATTGCATCTTTTTACAGGAGTGTAGATTTTACTAATGAAACTGAACGTGATCAGCACAACTAAACCGCGTTTAAGAGGTCTCTTCAATGTCCTCCATCATTGTTGTGGAATATTGATTATGGCAGCTTTTTCATCCATGGCCTGCGGGGCAATTGCGTAACACATTATCAATCGGAATCGGTTTCATTTTGACAGTTCAACAACATTCATTGCGTTATTTACATGTTGAGCAAACAAATTTTGTCGAACTTATAAAGTAATGGATTAGAAAATTGCTTCAAAATGATTCTGATTCCGATTGATAGTGTGTTACGCAATTAGGGTGCTGGTCAGCACAATTATGCAGCTTACAGGCTGAAATTTTGAATGTACAGCATTCTAAAAGTGCCCCCTAAACCTGGATTACCTATTATTATTTTTGCACCTGCTTTCTGAATTTTATGACACGTAACTTCGGCAGAGTTGTACGGTCAGCAACAAAAGTCGATTAACACTTCAG
Organism: Amphipoea oculea; assembly: GCA_945859645.1. Classification (NCBI taxonomy): domain Eukaryota; kingdom Metazoa; phylum Arthropoda; class Insecta; order Lepidoptera; family Noctuidae; genus Amphipoea; species Amphipoea oculea. Next base: position 7,655,189 of record OX243891.1, on the reverse strand, counting down.
TTTTCTTAATCTTAGTTATTGAGTAAAACATTTGTTCAAAATTGCAACAGAAGAAAAATTTTTAGAATATAAACTCTTTGCTATTTTGTGAAAAGCTAAAAAGCAGTTTATTGACAAAAAAAAAAATTGACAATTTAATAACATAGTACTTATGCCACCACGGGAAGGTACTTTCTTATTTCATCCTTTTCAGTAGTCGGGTTTTGGTTTTTAAACTTTTGTTTTATACATTTTCACCGGATAACTACTACGTTGTTAACGACAATTTGTACAAGACAAGTAGGTCTTTAGGTCAGCCATATTGATTTTTAGTTGCTATGTAAGTACTATGCTGAAGTAAACAACCCTGAGACACCCTTGAGCGTTGGAAACTAGTCCAGGGCCTTCAGATCTCATTTGTTATTCTGTTAGCTATGTGGCTGGGTCATCATTTGGCATAAAACATGCGAAGATGCAGGTATAAATACGGGTTCATCCTTCATTGTATGCTTGTAAACAAAATTAGTCGGTGTCGTTGGTTCCGCATTTTCGTTTATTGACATCGACATTCGAAATTAAAGTTTTTGTTCACTTTGTAGTGGTTTTGTTTGGATGTCGGTTGTTTCTTTTTTGTAGAAAGTTTTTAACCGACTTCAAAAAAAAGGAGGAGGTTCTCAATTCGTCGGAATCTTTTTATTTTTTACTTTTTAGTTGTACCTACCCCACACAAATTCATATAACTGCTTGCTATGTTAATCAGTGAGAGGAAGTTATTAAAACATAATCAGTATAAACGGAGTGGAAAAAAATCGTATTATTGTAGCCTCAAAAACTACCCAAGCAATTTATATGGGACCATCCCTGAGACATACTTTATCCATTAAAAAAATAATTTTGAAAATGCGTCTACACATATAGGAAGGAGTTATGCCCGAACATACATAACATCATACATAATAAACATCTAAATTGAGAATCTCCTCCTTTTTTTGAAGTCGGTTAAAAAGACTTGACTATTTACAAGCCCATATTTAATTTCACTTGTTAGTAAGTATGCTAATTTTGGATATCTTCAAGGCCTGTGAATCCTTTAGCTGTGGAAACTAGTCCAGGGTCTTTAAAGATCTCATTTGTTAGTCCGTTACCTACAAGGCTGCATGCGGGCAGTAAAAATTTGAAAAGTCCTGACAAAAAGCCTGACATTTCAATAAAAGTCCGGACATTCTAGTCACAAAATCCAAACATTACCCACTTAGTTACAGTGGTATGGTAGGCATGGTAGCAGACGCTCGCGAGGGGATGGGAGGTTGCGGGGAGCGGGGATAAAAAAATGCGCTGAAAAATTTAAAAAAAATATTTTTTTTTTTTAGATGGATGAGAAGTTAATAAATATTAAAGACTTATTTGGTATTACTTATACTCGTATTCCATCGAAGCCAAAAAATCCGGACGTAAATTAAAGAGCCGGACAAAGTCCGGACAAAAGTCTAGAAGTCCAGATATGTCCGGACAATTCCGGACGGGTGGTAACCCAGTAAATATGTTTTTGTGCTATGTTGTAGTCATGCTAGTAAAGATCTAATTATGTCATCTTGGCGTCTCTCTTGTGCTGTGGAAAACTAGTCCCGAGTCTTAAGATCATCATTTGGGTCATCATTTGGCATGAAACGATAAGATGAAGGTATGAATAGGTATTATGTAAATATTGGGTTTTGCTCTATATTGTTGACTGTTTGTCATGTAAACAAGTTCAGCTTTGAACCTTATGCTTTAGCGATAAAGCTGAAAATCTATTAACCTTTTAACCGCCTACGTCGGATTAATCAGACAAATATTTTCGTGCCCATTCCGCCAGAGTCGTATATACAGGGTTATTGGAAAAACACCAACAACCTCTTAAGAGGTCATTGTACTCATCATTATAAACAACTTTTACTATGGTACCAACCTGAAATCGCGAAAAAAAAATCAGCTGTTCCATACATTTTGACGAGTTCTACGAACATAAATGTAGGGAACAGCTGATTTTTTTTTCGCGATTTCAGGTTGGTACCATAGTAAAAGTTGTTTATAATGATGAGTACAATGACCTCTTAAGAGGTTGTTGGTGTTTTTCAAATAACCCTGTATACGACCAAATAACACATCTCGTTTAATCTGTATTATTATTATATCATCACAGCTCGTTTCATCGGTATTAATTTTACGTTTTTTTTTTTTTTTTCTTGGGCGCTGGTGGCACGACAACTGATATAAGTCGGGCGGTTAAAATGTTAAACAAAGACAGATTGTAGTAGCTTGATGTGCAGGTGTCTTTACTTGGCATTACATACCATTACCTACACTATCTACCACGAGTCCACGATTGGGGGCTACCGCAATTTGAAAGAATTTAAAAATTGCTCCCCAAATGTACAAAATTCAAATCTTTAAATTATTTTGTTAGTAGTGTTTTAAATATAATTTTGCCATTGTTGTTGCATAAGCATAATCATCAGCCTATAATGTTCCCACTGCTGGGACACAGGCCTCCTCTCTTTTTGAGAGGGAGTGGGCGGTAATCCACCACGCGTGCCTAGTGCGGGTTGGTAGATCCAACAAAAATGATCTGTTTGCAGACGAATGGAAGAAGATTTTGTTGGCATGTCAGAATTACTGTGAGAGGGATTGCAGGTGTTGTTAACTTTTTACAAATCAAATTATTTTTGCAGAAAACACTGTTACAATGGTGTTAGTAAATATACAGTCACGAGCACTAATATGTCAGCAATTTTCAATTGCGATTTTTTCGTCAAATAACGAATGCAACGTTGAAATACGACACTACATAAACTTATGGGTTCGAAAATACTATGGTCGTAATAAGATAAAATTTCATTCAAAAATAAAGGAGAAAATCGCTTTCGAATAAAGCCAAGTGTATACTACATACTTATGCTCGTGACTGTACATATTTCAAGTGATTCTACCGTAAGGCATGCAAAATGTATACAGTAATGGTTTATCAAAATCCAGATCAAGATTGATATTGAATTATCTACTTATATCAAATTAGATAAAAATATTTTAATGTCCTTAAAGTTATATCACATATTGTTATATTAATACCGATTAATTATTTATTTAGTAAGTAATAAAATAATAATACATACTTAATTAAATTATTTCAATATCGTTCCTAGAATTATTGCAATACATTAACATATTAATTATTTAAAGATACATGCATACAACTCGATGTTTTTACATTTTTTTTTATTTTATGTTTCCTTGGGTCTTTAATTCTTGTAATTGGTTTTAAACCATTTTAGGGCTGATTTATCCAACGCCAGATAATATTATCCGAGGAATAATTTTCAATTTTTGACAGTTCTTCTATACAAAATCTATCAGACGACAATTTTATTCCACGAATAAAAATTATCTGGCGATTGAAAATTCAGGCCTTAATGAAATAAATACAGGCATGTTGTTATGTTACAAATAGCATTACAATATCTACAACGATTGTGGGGTTATAGCTAAAATGCGCCAACACCGGAGTGACCTAATAACCTGAATGCCCAAGTGGATTCACTGCAACCCCGCACCTCGCACCCCGCGCCTACACCCCCTGGGGTGGGGGTAGGGGGTGTAAGGCCGCGACCTGATATGACATAGTTTGTAGCTGTAGATGGATAAATGATTAAGCTATTAAGTACCATTTAAGTATGCATACACACGTCAAGTTGCAGTATAAAACTGATTTACATCCGTCACCTCACACATCAGGTCCAGTTAAAAACCAGCGTCAGGCACTAGTTGTCTGGCATTTTTTGCTGAACTGGGCCTTTTTAGCGCAGCCGTGAGGCACACTTTCCTGCTAATTTTTTTTTTTACATCGGACTTTACACTTTTTATTTGACCTTTATTTATTTTTTTGTTTTTATCTGATGTAAGTACGTATTTTTGGTGTATTGTGTGTCTTTTAGTCTGTGCTAAATAAATGTATTTTCTTTCTTTCTTTTCTTTGTAATGGCTAGCAGCACTGGTCTTAATATTCTTAAGATAGAAAGTAGCAACAATATAATTTTTTGATGATATTTAAAACGGTTTATCTACCTACTGCTACCTACCTCCTCAGTTTGTTTAAATCGTCAACAACTGCATTTTTCTGAATACAACTTAAAAAAAAACCTATTCCGGGTCGTCTGAAGCCCGAAAGTCTGACAACCAGTTTTACTAAGGGGTATTGTATTACCCAGTAACTACCCCTTGATAAGACTGGTTGTCAGACTTTCGGGCTTATGACTACCCGTAACGACTGTCAAAGATCCACGATTGACAGCCGGGAGGCACGGAGGGGTCTTGGTATGTAAAAATGGTCACCCATCCATGGGCGAACCGCGGCAAGCGTAGCTTAACCTGATCGACCGTGAGGCTATTATTATTTAGCCAGAAACTCAATGATAATAGTTTTAAAAAGAGTTGCAAAATGCATAATCAGTCTACAATGGTCCCACTGCTGGGACACAGGCCTCCTCTCTTTTTAAAAGGGAGTGGGCCATAATCCACCACGCGGGCCCAGTGCGGGTTGGTAGATGGTAGATGTCACATCTTCGAATTTTTGGTTCTAGTACATGCCGGTTTCCTCACGATGTTTTCTTTCACCGTTTTGAGAGCAATGGTGGTAAAATTAAATACGCAAAGTGCCTACCTGGGTTCGAACAACCTACAACTCGGTAAGTCGCGGCCGGTACCACTGGGCTACCACTGCTCACCAAGTCGCTGACTGTACCTAACTATAGTAAAAGTGCACAGTGCTCCCACCCTATTTCAAGTTAAAAAAATATCAACTTTATTTCAATGACAATTAAGATGATTTCAGAGTGACTAGCACGATTTAAAAAGTTATAAAAAAGTTTGAATTTGTAGCGTAATATTATTATTAGCCTGTGACGTCCCACTGCAGGGCAAAGGCCTCCCTACTCTCTTTCCATCTCTCTCTGTTCAGAGCTGCTAAGGACCAGTTCTTGTTGAAGGAGTGCAGCTCATCCCGCCATCTCCGTCTGGGCCTGCCACGATGTCGTTTGCCATTAAGAGGGACCCATTGGGTCGTAAGTTTGGCCCACTGTTCGTCTGACATGCGGCAGATGTGTCCAGCCCAGTTCCATTTTAGCGTGGCAGCTTTCCAAACTGAACTTTATTGTGTAGCAAATTAAGTTATTTTTCCATTAATTCATATTATTGTTTACATTTTTGGCTAATAATTCGCGAACGCAGTTTACCTATGGTGTATGCTCATGAGTACCTGTATGTAGGTGGTAGCCACATCAGCCAATCGCAGCCCACAGCCGGACAAAGGCATCCCAAGTCGCGCCACTACCTACTCACATTGGAAACCCCCTCCCGCCCCCTGCAACTTGCCCCAGATATCCATTTAGGTCGTCGATTCATCCGGTTGGAATACATTTTTCTTTGTTTACAGCTCTGCCTAAGCCTTTGGGGATTGCTGGCGTGATACTGTGTTATGTAGGTATTAGATTTTTCATTTGTTTCATGTGTGACAGAAAATTTACAGACATTCTTATAACCAGCACCCTAATTGCGTTACACACTATCAATCGGAATTTGAATCATTTTGAAGCCAATTGCTAATCCATTGCTTCATAACTTCCAAAAACTGGTCTGCCCAACACGTAAATAACGCAATGAATGTTGTTGTGTTGAACTGTCAAAATGAAGCCGATTCCGATTGTTAGTGTTACGCAATTGCCCTGCTGGCTTTTCCCAATATTGTTGGAGTCGGCTTCCAGTCTAACCGGCTGCAGCTGAATACCAGTATTCTACATGGAGCGACTGCCTATCTGACCTCCACAACCCAGTAACTGGGTAATACGAAACCCCTTGGTAAGACTGGTGGTCAGACTTTCGGGCTTCTGACGATCCGTAACGACTGCTAAAGATCCACGAATGACAGCCGGGACCACGGCTTAACGTGCTTTCCGAGACACGGTGGAGTCTTTGTATGTAAAGATGGTCACTTGATTTATTCCTCAATTTTTCACTAATAGCACTTAACACAGTTTGTCTCTGCAACACCCAAAGGTAGGCTGGTAGAAAATGCCTGTAAGTCCGCCTCGTACATTTGTGTACAAATAAATAAATAACGTTCCTACGTCGGATACTACGCAGTGAACGACGACGGAGTGAAAAAGGTTGACCTATTTTAGATACGCTACGCTACGAGAATGTACCTAACATACAAATGTTTTGGGTAGCAGCAATGATTTCAAAAAGTCAATGGGTACAGTCAGCAACAAAAAAAAAAAAAGATTCTGACGAATTGAGAACCTCCTCCTTTTTTTGAAGTCGGTTAAAAAGTCGATCAACACTGTCATTTTTATCATGTTACATTTATCATGTTGCATAAGTCTCGATCCTGTGGGAATATCGGGATAAAAAGTATCCTATGTCCTTTCCCGGGACTCCAACTATCTCTATACCAAGTTTCATCTAAATCGGTTAAGCGGTTTAAGCGTGAAGGAGTAACAAACATATAAACACACACACACTCACAAACTTTCGCCTTTATAATATTAGTGTGATTAAATTGACAACATTTTTTTTCTTCAATAAACTGCTTTTTAACTTTTCACATAATAGCAAAGAGTTTATATTCTAAAAAAATTTCTTCTGCTGCAATTTTGAACAAAAATTTTACTCAATAACTAAGATTAAAAAAACTGAAGTGTTAATCGACTTTTGTTGCTGACCGTACCTAGCAGAGAGTAACAGCATTTTCAAATCACTTACAAATGGGCCAAGGGCGCTGTTTTGCCTTTTTGGCTGTCAGAAATGAATTATACTAAATCAAAAGTCATTCTCAGCCCTTTTCGAAAGTCAAAATTGCATAAGACAGTCCCCCAAAACGCCCGCCCTTCACCACTTCCTAGTGCTTTCGCTGGGGAGAAGAAGTGGCGCAACAAACTCCCCAGCAGCACAGCTATCTGTTCAGTTAAAAAAACCAGCCAAGTGCGAGACGGACTCGCGCACCGAGGGTTCCGTATAAAAATTTAAGGTTTTCGGAATTTTTCCTTTATATGTGCTATAAAACATTGCTTCATGCCAAATTTCAAGAATCTAGGTCGACTGGAAGTACCCTTTAAGTTTTGATTCCCTTGCGAGTAGTTGCGAGTTTGAAAATATGCGGCTTAAATGGCTGTTTCTTTTGATTGCGTTGACATAGAAGTTTTATTTTTTTTACAGCTCCAAGGGACAGTAGACCTGAGTATTTGATATAAATTCCAGCTTGATACCTCCACGCGTTCCTGAGAAAAAGGGTCTTGACAGACAGACGGACGGACGTACAACAAACTGATCCTATAAGGGTTCCGTTTTTTCCTTTCGAGGTACGGAACCCTAAAAAACATGCTTCTATACAATAGTAGGTATACAAAGTAGTTTATAACAGAACATTAAATTGAACCATTTGCCATATTATTTTAGCTAACCACGCCAATATAGGTACCAATAAATAGAATCACATCACACTAATATTATAAAGGCGAAAGTTTGTGTGTGTGTGTGTTTATAAGTTTGTTACTTCTTCACGCTCAAATGGCTGGACCAATTTTGATAAAATTTTGTATGGAGGTAGCTGACACCCTGGATTGACATATAGGCTACTTTTTATCCCGATATTTTCACGGGAAGCACATTTAACGCGGGTGTAAACTATAACCAAGCAAATAAAAATAACTAAGATGAGTAATGTAATAAATGTCAACACTGATGCGGAAATATTCTGTTAACAATACGAAGTTCAGTGAGTCATAATCGTAACTACAATTTGCTGATAAAAATAACTCGATTTTGCACTTTTGATAACAGAATTATAACAACGTTGCTTTTTATTATTATCAGCCAGTAATGTTCCACTTTGGTCCCACTGCAGGGCAAAGGCACGGTAATGTTAGATAACATTACCGTAGCAAGCACCCTTGCGTAACACACTATCAACCTGAATGATTTTGAAGGATATTGGCGCCGATTCCCTTGTTCACAAACTAAACTAAATTTAATTTCAGTGCATCTTTTCCTTTCTATTTCATTAAGAAAAGGACAGAAGATAAATATTAGTTTAGACCTGTCAAATTAGTCCGTGCCTGAAGTAAATTGACGCATTTTTAATAGCCAATTTTTTAATCACGTCTAAATTGTCTATGGAGTATCTTAATTTGACAGGACTAAACTAATATTTATCTCCTGTCCTTTTCTTAATGAAATAGAAAGAAAAAGATGCACTGTACTTAAATTTAGTTTAGTTTGTGAACAAGAGAATCGGCACCATTGCTAATTCATCGCTACATAATTATGCTCGAAAAATGTGTCTGTTCCACAACGTAAATAACGCAATGAATGTTGTTGAACTGTCAAAATGAAACGCATTAGTTCTTGTTGAAGGAGTCCCACCTCATCCAGCCATCTCCGTCTGGGCCTGCCGCAAGTTTGGCCCATTGGTCTTCTGAAATTCGGCAGATGCAACGACCATACAGCCCAGATGTATCCAGCCCAGTTCCATTTTAGCGTGGCAGATTTCCAAGTGACATCAGAAGGCCAATTCTCGTAATTTAAAGTGTTCAAAATCTAGTCGCAGTCTCATCTCAGCGACAAGCAAATGCCAAAAACTTGTCAAAATCTAGGGAAATTAGAGGCTTGACAGATTGAGACTGAGATCAGACTGTGAACGTGCTTAAAATTACGAGAATTGCCCCTCAGTTATCTTTTTGATGGAACAGATGGTCCTATTCCTAACCCGGTCTGTTACTCTTTAGCAATATTTTTAACCGACTTCAAAAAAGGAGGTTCTTTAAATCCATCATCATCATTTTCCTGCGTATCCCAATTTATTTGGGGTCGGCGCAACATGTGTTTTTCTTCCATACTTCTCTATTAGTCGTCATCTCGGCAGTCACCCCGTTTCTATCCATATCATCATTCACACAGTCCATCCATCGTTTCTTTGGGCTTCCCCTACTCTTTAGCCGTCCACATTCATACTAAAACTTTCCTCATTCTTCCGCATCACGTGCCCATACAACCGACCGACGACCACCTAAAGAATGTGGCTGGGGTAGACTGGATGCGGAACGCGGAGGACAGGGTGTTGTGGCGCAGCCTGGGAAAGGCCTATCAAACTCAAACTCAAAGCATTTATTTCAATTAAACCATTACAGGCACTTTTGAATTGTCAAAATTAAGTAGTCGGTCAGTTAGTCAGAAAGTTGAAGCTAGTTGCCTATTCCAAAGCGTAGATCTCTATGGAGAAGAACGGGCAAGAAACTCCATGGACACTCTTTTTAAATCAAGATATTACAAAATCCTGGGCACATTATTCTTGTTGCTTCTATATGTGAGAACAATGTAATAAAACACGTAAATGAAGAAACAATACAAGAAATAAGATTAAAAATAAGCCTTGGCAGTTAAGAGATGACCATGTCCAGCAGTGGACTGCGATAGGCGATAATTCATTGATTGACATGCCCATGCCATGACAACCGATTTCCACACATCTCAGTAAAGATAAAAATCTACGCCGAAATTGCATTAAGAATATAATTTTACACATCGTCGTCGTGCGAAAACCGTTGCTGAAAAATGAAGGAAAAATAACGCCATCAAACGCGGTTGCCGTTCCGCGGCTTACGTTACTCGTAGCTACAACGTAATACGACGGAGCGGCAGCGTCGCGTTTTTGTCATCGTTTCGTCAGAAACAGTTGCCAATGCTAGTATCAAGGGCAGTGTTTATGATAGAAATAATTTTATTGTTTGTTTAAAGAGTAGAAGATACGTATTGTACTGAGGTACATATTCTAAGCGTTGTTTTTTTATGTTGTATTGAAATTAACTGCAGGTTAATCGATAAAGTGATCATGTAGGTTGTTATCTCGAGTATATTTCAAATTATTGCTTCTTGCCAAATTTCACGATTCTAGGTCAACGGGAAGTACCCTATAAATTTTGATTCCCTTGATAGTGTCGAAACTCGAAATATACGTTTTTTGCGGCATAAACGGCTGTTTCTTTTTTACTTTAAATTAGAAGTTTGATTTTTTCACAGCTTCAAGGGACTGTAGACCTGACTATATGGTTTTAATTCCAACTCGATACCTCTACGCGTTCCCGAGATAAAGGGTCTTGATTTCGGACAACAAAGCGATCCTATAAGGATTCCGTTTTTTCCTTTTGAGGTACGGAACCCTAAAAAAAATAAAAACAAGGAGTAAACAAGCGTAATACTATGTTGAAATGGATAACGTTTTTACGGCTTCAGGAAGTGTGTAACTGAATAATAATCAGATACGTTATTTCCGCGTTTTCGAGTACATATGTTTGTACATCGTGTGGCAATGAATAGTACAGTACCTACAATGTACATACTGCATTAATTTATGTAGGTACATAATTTGCATAGATAACCTACCCACATATATCAATGCAGCACTGTGGCTACGACCTTAATAATATGCGAGATAGAACCACATCGCTGATTTTCAGCGACAGCCTGCATTGACGTGATGACGTCAATAGGAAATTTCAAATCAAGATAAATTCTTTAACTTCATTTTATGATACAGACCTCGACGGCCTTATTACAAAACAAGGTTTATCTTTAGACCCAAGTTTAAACCATCGAGCCATTTTTAAATTTCGAACCGTAGACAAAGTTAAAGTTCTTATTACAAAAATTGACGTTAAACCCGAGTCTAAGTTAGCTTTACGCTCGTCGGAATAAAGTTTAAAATAAAATATAGGCTAAGGTTTAGAATAGATCTAAATTTAAATTTAGAACTCGTTTTATAATAAGACGGCGAGAGTTTATTCCTTAACCCTCTTACTGATAAACGTATTATGTCAGATGAATAGTTACCAACCACAAATATAGCTATATCTGTGTTACCAACACACCGATTTCTCTCTTTCAGTAGTCAGTAATTTGACATTCGAAAGAAGAAGACAAAGCGTTGTGTAACTATACAGACGCTATACAACGTTTATTAGTAAGGGGTTTAATACTTAAGAACTTAATATAAAAATCCGAAGTGCCGTCCATAACTGTCCTAGTCTACAAAGGGGCGTTGGTCCCCTCAGATGGTTGACCCAGTAACCTGGTTCAGAAAGTATAACGACTGGCGTGGGTGCTGTAAATGAAATACAATCTATTTCAAATGCTCTGCTCATTAAAATATCATAATATTGCGCCTGTATTTTCTAGAGAGGTCGACAGAGGTTTATAGTAGTAGATGATGGGGCTCCCTTTTCCGCACTTAGACTCCCATTTGGTCCGTTGTGCATGGGGATTCTGGCTAACAAAGTCAGCCTAGCTCCATCCAGAAGCACAGAAGCTTCCTGGGAGCTTCGCAGGCTTCACGGAGCGACCTCACTGTTCCGAGGATTTCTTCACGTTGAGAAGCCAAAGCCTCGCATTCCAGGATGACGTATGATTCCTCGGATGGCGGCTGATTCCTCGGCGTCAAGGCAGCCCCTGCAAAGGGGGAGAGGCTTATAGTAAACATATTTTCACCAGTAATGTGATAGGATAGTCTATTGCGGTTAGTAATATTAACAAGCGGGGTAATTGGGAAACACACTATCAGCAATGGCTTTCATTTTGACAGTTCAACAACATTCATTGCGGTATTTACGTTTTTGAGCAGACACATTTTTCGGACATATGAAGCAATGGATGAAATGATTCAGATTGTACTTGAAAGTGCAATTAGGGTGCAAGCATTAATGTTGATTCTGGGGATCAAGTCTACTTATTTAGGCTGGCCATACACGAACTGCTCCAGCAGTAAGCCAGTAATCAACATACCGTCGACCGTAGGTTCAATTGAGGTAAGGGACAAAATACGATTTTTCAGGAGAGGCCGACAAAGTTTTTATTTCGGACGTTATTATGGGGCTGATTCGAAATTTGGATCCAAAAATCATTAGGGTAAGGGACATTTTCTTAAGCTAGAATTTTTTCATATTCACCATTCGATAGAGCGAAAAATTCTGAACAAAACTGTATACTCAACTCATTTTGGGTGTTTTGTCCCTTACCTCAATTGAACCTACGGTCGACGATACACGGACAGCTCGTGCAGTCAAATTCAACCGCTTAAAGCAGCTATTGATACCAGCCTGCTTGCTACTGCGGCAGTCGGTATCAACTGCTCTGCGGTTTCTATTGCCGGCCTTAGCACACGCGTCGTGGACGCCTGGCTACCAGCCAGATGTCCACGACGCGTGTATTAAGAGCCTACACTACCTCAAATGGCTTAACGTGATCCTCCGTTATGTCGAAAATCCTGCACCATTAATTTTGAAATAAATATATGGTAAAGTTGAGGATTAATGCAAAGTCTTATGTTAGACGAAAACACGATTTCATAAAATTTTCTCGACAGAAAAAAATCCAAAGTTACCTCTAACCCGAACAATAAACCGCTGGCATTCAAAAAATACTTCAAAATTAGATCATGAAACTGCATACTAACTGAACTTACTTTAAAGCAGGTCTTATGTTATTTATTTTCTTATAATTACCATTATTTTCACTGTACAAACCAAATACCTAAACTATTGGCGCTGCCTGCCGCCCAGCATCGCACTCTGTCTCGCTCTCACTCAGTCAGCGAGCAGTATCGTATGAGCGAGATAAAGAGTGAATTTTAGCTGAGGTCACACCCCGGACACTCCATACAACGCTCGCAAAATAATTACCTACTACCACTACATTGACAAATGACGTTTGTATACGTGTAAATGTGTGCGTGAAATCTAGTAGGGCTGGCTGGCGCAGTATTGCGTAGGCGGCGGCGCTGCCCGAACGTATGCAACAATGGGGCGCCGCGCGCCGCGACACTAGGTACTCACAGAAATCTAATTAATAACATTTCTATTGTACTACTTTTAAAGTCGAAGAACGAATAGAACGTGAAAGAAAGAGACATAACTAAGACAATAAAGAGAGAGAGCAATTTGGTATGTTAATATTACGGAAGTTTTAATTGTTCTAAAACGAAGAAAACTTGGAAAATAACTGATTAATAGAGAAAATTATGAAAATAAATTATCACAACACTGGCTTAACTTGTTTGTCTGTAATATACTAGCTTTTATTTTTTATGGGTTTAAAGGATATTTGAGTTGCTGTTCCTTACCTTCTTTCATATTTCGGGAACCGAAAGAAACTCCTGTCTTTATCGTTCCTCGATGAAGATAAGCATCCAAATAATGCACAATATACAACCATCATGATTAACACAAAATATAAAACTTTAAAAAAATAATGTGTTCGTGTCAGCAGTAGGTAGGTACAGCGCTGCGGTTCTTGTGTATGCGAGCGCCATTGTTAAAGAGCAGGCGACGAACACATCGAAGTGCGGGGTGAGGTGCGGTAACTGATGTTAGTGCGGGGAAGGGAGTGGCCTTTCTGTACGCAGTACTTTAAGTATTCTGTGCTGAGGTAGTATAGGCTCTTAAGGCAGTGGCTGGCTACAGTTAAGTTTATATTATTATATTCAGTATAAGCTGACCTCAAGGCTTTCCGTAGAACGGGGGGGGGGGACTGCTTTTACTGGAAATGTATACCTTGATATGTCGCCGTGCGTAGCTTACCAGAATCTCCCTCTTTCTCTTCTCAGATGGACATCTACGTACAAACGGCGTCACCGATCGTGGAACAAGTCCTGAAAGGTTACAACGGAACTATCTTCGCGTACGGGCAGACCGGTACCGGCAAGACGTACACTATGGCTGGTAGCAACACTGCGCCTGAGTTGCGGGGGATTATTCCGAACTCCTTCGCGCATATCTTCAGCCATATTGCCAAGGCTAAGGAGGATGAGAAGTAAGTAATTATAGATCACAGGTCTTCAAAGTTATGTTGCTCACTCACTTTGAGGATATTTTGTCAGGGCCCTCACTCCTAACTTGAGAGGTCAAGTTAAAGTATTAAATCCATGTTTACCTGAATACTACGATAGAAATTATGCTAGGTATTGCAAGTATTTTTTTTTTTTATTTATTCATCAACAACTTTACATTTACTGTCGAATAGTGGTTTTAAAAATAAACGTAAGACATTAAATTAAATAATCATCGTAAAACCAGAAAAGAGAAAAAATAATTACATTCCACATTGGTCACAAACATAGTTTAACCGGTCAAGCGGCGCGGTTCGCCGATCGGCGACGAAACAATAGAAAATCAATTGTGTCTTACTAGCGGAGCTTGACGATTAATTATAATAATTTAACTTATTAATAATAATTCAAAATTAATATAAAGTTTGAGTCCCGGGAAAGGACATAGGACAGTTTTTATCCCAATATTCTCACGGGAAACTTATGCGGGTGAAACCGCGGGGCGCTGCTAGTTTTATGTATATAGATAAACATAACAGGCTGAACGTGGCTGTACTATAGGTATAGATGTGCCTAACCTTCAGGGGGAATACAGGCCTAAACTTGTGTATTTTTAAAGCACGAAAACAAAGGAATTTGCTCTAAATAGTAACAAAGTAAAGCCCTCACCCCCCCTCCCTTAATAATCCTCCGGATCGATGGGCGATCGCAGTCGTCTTGTCGTCGGGGTGACCTAGTTACAGAGCAGATATTGCAAGCGAGAATTATACTAGCATGTCGTTTGAATAGAGGTGGAGTTGAGATGACTTGAATTTGTAATAAAGACTTTAATTATTACTTTTCCTGTGCTCTATAGCCCGGTCAAAATAGACGTTCAAGGTTACATTATTTCGCACAAAGTTGAAAATTGGTGTGAATGTTGGGAACACCATTCAAAATAAATTGTCAAAAGTCCCTATCGATCCGACGTGTGCAAAAAAAAATTTTGGTTTTTTGCATTTATCAGCTAAACGGTAAGTTTTATCATAAAAGTAGGTGAGACAAAATTGTTCATCATGCAATTATCTACAAAAGTTGTTTTTACACTTTTTTTCTAAGAATAACCATTTCGGAGATATAGCGATGCAAAAAGTTGAAAAATGTGTGTTCTTCTTTCAGCGTTATGCGAATCAATGTAACCTTACCCCTATTTTTGAAGCTAACTTGACCGGACTACTAAACCTACACAAATAAACTAAAATAAAGAACGCAAGACTTTAAATATTAATAGAATTATAATAACAAAAGCGTGCAAAACCGAAAATTCGAAGACATGTGAGACCTGCCAACCCTCACTGTGCCCGCGTGCGCGGCCCACTCCCTCTCACCGAGAGGAGGTCTGTGTCCCAGCTGTGGGAACGTTGTAGGCTGATTATACCCTTAATTCAGCCTCCTAACCCATAATGGTGTCGATTCCCTTGTTCACAAACTAAATCAAATTTATGTTCAGTGCATCTTTTTCTTTCTATTTCATTGAGAAAAGGACAGAAGATAAATTTTTATTTAGACCTGTCAAATTAATCAGCGCCTGACACTACTCCATACAAGTTTAGACGTGATTAAAAACTTGCCTATTAAATTTACGTCAGGCGCTGATTAATTTGACAGGACTAAAATATTAAAATTTATCTTCTGAAGTCCGACTGCGCCAAATTTGCCAAAGATATAAACAATAATGGCCGCTCGAAAATTAAATAAAATCGATAAACAAGTGTATTTATTTTAACTAATGTTTGTTTTCGTCTAGTCAGCTCGGAGACTTAGACGAAAACTAA
This sequence comes from Amphipoea oculea, assembly GCA_945859645.1. Taxonomy (NCBI): domain Eukaryota; kingdom Metazoa; phylum Arthropoda; class Insecta; order Lepidoptera; family Noctuidae; genus Amphipoea; species Amphipoea oculea. Next base: position 7,639,490 of record OX243891.1, on the reverse strand, counting down.
CATTACTTAAAATAAAAACTCTTGTTTCTCGATTTTATTCAATTTCGTGCGGCCATTGTTGTTTACATCTTTGGCAAAGGCGCGGTCGGACCTTACGGTTTAGGATGTGAAATGAAATATTTTGATTTTTTTAAACATTATGTATCCTCATTGTTGCCTAGGTTCTTAGTATGCGTGACCTATCTGGAGATCTACAACGAGGAAGTCCGCGACCTCCTCGGCAACAACCCTCACCAGAGCCTCGAGGTCAAGGAACGCCCTGATATTGGCGTGTTCGTCAAGGATTTGACAGGTATGCGGCTTTTAATGGTGGAGATTATAAGGTTTATTTATAAACGACTAACTGTACCCCGTGGTTTCACCCGCAAAAGTGTCGATCCCATGGGAATATCGGGATAAAAAGTATCTTATGTCCTTTCCCGGGACTCAAACTATCTCTATACCAAACATCTAAATCGGTTCAGCGGTTTAAGCGTGAAGAAGTAACATATAGACAGACAGACACACTTTCGCATTTATAATATTAAGTATGGATTAAAGTCAAGTGACGTTCCAAACTTTCAACGTTAATAATGTATGGTTAAACAGTCGATAATCTTACTACTACTTAACTTTAAACAACATCAACGTCGTCATCTTTGAGCAACGCTTTTTTTGACGTGATAACGTCTTATAAATCGATGAACGCCGGCTGCACGCACGAAAGAGCATGACTCATTGTCACGTTCCGCCTGAGCCGAGCGTGCAAGCGAGAGCGCGGAACAAGCGATAGAGAGGCACGATCGGCCTAAGCGTTCGGCTTGTGACGCATCTAGCTGATGTTTTCTTATGACGTTATCACTTAAAATTATCGTCCGTTAACCGACTTTACAGACAACTATTTTTTTTTTTTTGTTATGTTGTACGTCTCATATAGGTGCAGGTCTACAGACAGTAAGAGTATGAATTAGGACTGGGCTACACGGTTTTACACACTCTACCTATTATGGTTCATGAGATACAGCCCGCTGACAGACAGACTGACGGACAAACGGAAACCGGAGGCTTAGTAATAGCGCCCCTATGGCAGCATTTGGGTACCGTAAAGGGTGTACAAATCGAATCAAATCAAAAGTAATTTATTCAAACTAGGCTGAGAATCAGCACTTTTCGAACGTCAAAATTACAAAAGACAGTCCCGCAAAACGCCCGCCCTTCGCCACTTCCTAGTGCTTTCGCTGGGGAGAAGAAGTGGCGGAACAAACTCCCCAGCAGCACAGCTGTCTGTTCAGTTAGAAAATAATTGATTTTATACAATACTAGGTATGCAAAGTAATTAACATTACAGGACACAGAAAATTAAATTATTTGCCATAGGTTAGCTAGCCACGCCAATATACCAACAAATACAATAAACACTATAAGTATACAGGCTTATTTTTTTATCACCATCCAAATTTTTGCAGGGTGTTCTACCCATGAATATGAACAACTTTCACTATGGGACCAACTCTGAAATCACAAAAAAAATCTGCTGTTTCATACAAAAGTTCAATACCTACTTGACCAAAATGTATGAAACAGCAGATTTTTTTTTCGTGATTTCAGAGTTGGTCCCATAGTGAACGTTGTTCATATTCATGGGTAGAACACCCTGTAAAAAATTGGATGGTGATAAAAAATAAGCCTGGTAGGTATTCATGCAAAAAAAAAAAAACAAATCAAATTAAAAAATTAAAAAAACGTACTTTACACCTATACCATAGTCTAAACTAAAGTATACAAACATGATGTTACAACACCCAATTTTATCCTCCAGGCTACGTAGTCCACAACGCAGACGAACTCGAAAAGATAATGGCGGTCGGTAATAAGAACCGTCACATCGGAGCCACGGCGATGAATACCGAGAGTTCCCGATCTCATGCGATATTCTCCATAACGGTGGAGAGCAGCAAGAGAGGGAGCGACAACAAGATGCATGTCAAGATGGGGAAACTGCACCTTGTTGATTTGGCGGTAAGGTTCATTTTTGTGTGGCACATAACTAGCGGTCCCACGCTATATTCTCCATAGTGTCGAGAGCAGCAAGCGCGGCAGTTACAAGATGGGGAAACTGCACCTTGTTGATTTGGCGGTAAGGTTCATTTTTGAGTGGCACATAACTAGCGGTCTCACGCTATATTCTCCATAGTGTCGAGACTCGAGAGCAGCATGCGCGGCAGTTACAAGATGTATGTCAAGATGAGGAAACGGCACCTTGTTGATTTGGCGGTAAGGTTCTATTTTGAATGGCACATAACTAGCGGTCTCACGCGATATTTAGTCCGATCCCGGAGTATTTGCAATACCACAAGCATCGCAGATACTGTGCCATATGAGATAAAAAACTGAAATAATTCATGTGCCTGCATTTTACATCGGCACCAAAAAAAGCTATACTTAACAAACTTTTTACAACAAAAAAAAAACACCTACTTCCAAAAAAAAGCACTACAAAGTGAAAAATAACTTTAATTTCGGAAGTCGCTGTCAAAATGCGAATATGCGGAAACCAACGACACCGACTTCCGAAAGTAAAGTTATTTTTCACGTAGTTTTTTTTGGAAGTCGGTTGTTTTTTTTTTTTTTTTGTAATTTTTTTTATACTTAGCTTTTTTTGGTGCCGGTGTAGGTATAGGTGTGGTGAATAAACTACATAGGGCGAGATTTTGTTTTTAAATGTATCGTTTTTGATCTACTAAAGTTGTCCGCAAAATTCCTAACGTAACTCAATGATGACTTACAATTATCTTCCAAATTTTAAAACCCCTTTTACTCTGTCAAAGACTTGAGCAATTTTAGTCTTATAAACTTAGTAAACTAGACATTGAGAGGGAGCGCAGGGCTCTAGCCGTCCGGATCAGTAATATGCTGCCCCGTAGATTTGCGCGGTGTACAGACCAAGTAAAAGTAACACTTTTTAAGGCTTATTGCCAAAGTTTGTACACGGGTAGTCTATGGGTCAATTATACTAAGAGAACGCTGGATGTCCTGCGTATCCAATATAAAAATGCTTTCAGGATGTTGTTGAGGCTGCCTCGTTACTGTAGCGCGTCGAACATGTTTGCGCAAGCCCACACCGACGGCTTCTATGGAATTCATCATCATCATCATCATTTCAGCCGAAAGACGTCCACTGCTGGACATAGGCCTCCCCCAAGCACCTCCACTTCGACCGGTTTTGTGCTTCTCGCATCCAACGAGTTCCTGCGGCCTTCACAAGGTCGTCGGTCCACCTTGTGGGAGGCCTTCCAACGCTACGTCTTCCGGTACGCGGTCGCCACTCCAGAACCTTTTGGCCCCATCGGCCATCTGTTCTGCGAGCAATGTGCTTAATTGTGCAAGAATTCTTCGGGCTATGTCGGTTACCTTGGTTCTCCTGCGGATCTCTTCATTTCTGATTCGATCCCGCAGGGAAACTCCAAGCATAGCCCTCTCTATTGCCCTTTGGGCAATGGAGAGAAAGCGTTTATTGCCCTTTGGGCAATGGAGAGAATGGAATTATACGCAAAAAACTGCGCCGCTTCTGAGGAGAGTGAGGGGCAGTCATAACAGCATCCTGAAAACTGTAGCCAAGAGCTTCGGCTCTCCGATTGTAGAACAGTTTGTGCGGAGGTTGATGACACTAGGCAAAGGTTATTTTTTGTTTGTTATTAACACTATATGGATATTTTTGTGTCCGAAATAAAGCTATTCTATTCTAACTGTAATTAATTTTGAATCTTCTACCAACAGGGTTCAGAACGTCAAAGCAAGACGCAAGCCACAGGCACCCGTCTGAAAGAAGCGACGAAGATAAACCAGTCCCTCTCAGTGCTGGGGAACGTGATCTCCGCGCTGGTCGACGGCAAGTCCACGCACATCCCCTACAGGAACTCCAAGCTCACCAGGCTGCTGCAGGACTCGCTTGGGGGCAACTCCAAGACCGTCATGGTAAGAGAAAGAGAGAAAATTTTAAAGGTTCTAAAAGGGGGGGGGGGAGAGGATACAACTTCTTCACCTCTTTCTTCTGTTGTCATCTCCAATCGCTATAGGGTGTAGCCTGCAGGTGGCTGACAGCGAGCGGTGAATGCTTATGCGAATCCCGCACCCCCGGCCATAGGTAGAGGTGGAACACCGCGGTGGTTTTAGCCGGTAAGAGTACGGCATGCCCCTCTGTCACCCCCACGATAGAGGAAGTCCATGAGGATTTCCACCGCTAGAAAAAAAAAAAGGTGGCGGACAGTCGGAGATTTTGAAGTTAGTCGCCAAAATAAAATCGAAGATTCGGGAGTACGATGCCTGAAAACACTCGGAAGATTTGGGTGTCCGTCGCCCGAAGACACTCGAAGATTCGGGAGTCCGGCACCCGAAAACAGCAAAGATTCGGGAGTCCGATGTCCGAAAAATGTTGTAGACTTTTCCGAGTCTACGAGTTTGCGACCTACTGGCGTCAGTCGCCCAAAAACAAATGATATAAGTGGCCCTTAGGTATTCAGTGCTCTCCTGACGGTCGGGACTGACGGTCAGTGCGTACGCACGCACTGACCGTCAGTCGGCTTTATGCATTCAGTGCTCCACTGACCACCGTACGGAACAGCAGGGTACAGTTACGTCCGTTCGAGTCCCGCTTCCGCAACGCACTGAATGCTCCGAAGCGCGTCAGTCACCTGACGCGCTCGACAGACTGTCTCTGTCAGTATTGCGTATGCGGACGCGGTCAGTGCTGCTCTGAATGCACGCATGGTTTCTATGGCGATAGCTACGGCAGACCGACGTCAGTTCTGACCGTCAGAAGAGCACTGAATACTGCCTTTAAGGCACTGTAATCACCAAGAAATATTGCTAAATACTTCCTCGATTAACGGAGGTTTTTATCACGAGTGGAGCTTTTTTATATTACCTGTGTTAATATAATTTTTTTAATGAATAATCGTATTCCTTTTTCACAGATTGCAACAATCGGACCAGCAGACACGAACTACGTGGAGACGATCAGTACTCTGCGCTACGCCAACCGCGCGAAGAACATCGAGAACAAGACGCATGTTAACAGCGAGCCTGGAGATGCGCTACTTACTAGGTAAACTTAGAAACAAGCCAGTGGCGTGCATTGGTTTTCAGAATAGGTAGGCACTAGGCCGGGTCTAGTCTACGCAAACGCGGTCACTAATCAGAAAAAAGTGAGGTCAAAAGTTTGGTTATTTGAGCAGGCATGCCTACTTAGGGGTGATAAATTGCGAACGTCATAGTATTACGCGTGAGATGTAGGTACGTATTTTTACCCGACTGCGCGACGCAAAGGAGTGGTAATGTGTTTATCAGCCTATGTATGTATGTAAGTATGTATGTATGTATGTTCCTTTGAAGCACTATACAGACCAAACGCCTGGGCCGATTTTTATGATTCACACGTCAATCGATTCCTCTTAGTCCGGCGAGTATGACTAAAGACATGACGTTAATGAAAATTCAATATGGCGACTACTAGACGCCATATTGTGAAAATGAAAAAAATGAAAGTCAAGAAACTATGTCAAGTGGGGTATCGTTGGATAGGTCTTTTAAAAATATTAGTGGTTTGGGAAGACCGTTTTCTGATTAAGTAAACCGTTCGTGACTTTGATAAGTCACGAACGGTTTACTTAATCAGCTTTAAAGTACCAATTTTCGTTAGAATCAAGTGTGGCCCCCCTCTACCAACTAAACGCGGCAGTAGTACCTATATAAGTAAGTAAGTAGTGTGTAAGTTTAAAGGGAAACTATCACACTTAAGTGGGATTTACAACTCATAACTAAAAAGAATAAAATAAAAAAATTAAATTTAAAAAATCAAAAACCCGACTGCGGTAAAAAACTTAAGTTAAAAAAAACTGAAAAGCTAAAAACAAGCCCATTTTAAATTAAATAAAAGTTGGAAGCAGGCGGGACCCATACCATTTTTCTATTTTCAAACTCAAATGGGTCCCGCCTGCTTCCAACTTTTATTTAATTTAAAATGGGCTTGTTTTTAGCTTTTCAGTTTTTTTTAACTTAAGTTTTTTACCGCAGTCGGGTTTTTTGATTTTTTAAATTTAATTTTTTATAATGTTGTCGTATTAACTTGAACGAGTAAAGACCAATGACAACGTGCGAATAGTACGGGAGCCGAGTAGGCCGTCTGGCGACTGCCTACTGCCGCGCGTGTTTGTATGAATATTTTGTTTTTTGTTAGGTATGATAATTTAGTGAGTTTCTTAATGGGGCACACATACTAAAATATAATTGACAGGCTTATGTTGATATATCGAGGTAGGCGCTGCTTATATGCCTATATGCAATGCACGCCACTGATAACAAGCTTATGAAAAGTTAAAGAAAATCGCCTCGATAAAGATTATAGTGTTATGACTGCTTCGTTGGTCTAGTAATCGCAAGCGCTACTGCTGAGCAAAAGGTCCTGAGTTCGATTTCCAGAGGACGGGGAAAATGTTATTTGGTTTTTCCGTCAGGGATATCTCAGTAACAATCCGGTTCATGGGAACAGGCTCGCCCCCACAGATATAGATAGACCTAGATAACGCAAGTATCACGATCTGTATGAAAACCAAGCGTGGCATTTTTTGACTACCTACTATGACGTCACAAGCACTATTTAGTGATGGGAAAATCAATTCGATTCAAAGACTTACTTATAAGTTGTTAAATAGTGTGTATCGAAAAAAAAACCGAGTGTGCTTATGACCACACGACTGAAGTGAAACTTCAAACGTATTTGGCTATGAGAGGAAGAGAGAAAGAAAATGTGCGCGCGCACTGCTTTTTCTTGCTTATATCCCCCACTCAACTCCCGTTCGCCTCGCCCGATCACACTTTTCGTAACGCTTACGTCACGCGTTCGCCAGCTTACTCCCGAAGTCAGGCGTGCGTAAAGAAGTTTCACTTCAAAAACTAAAACACTATCGGAATTAACTAGAGATAACCACTAGCGATTAGTAAGAAGAGTGGGGCGCGTCTTCGCGGATGGCACTATCTACAGGGTGTTACGGAAAGGGTGTATCAATACAAACGGGTTGAAGAGTGTATTTGGTCTAGAATCTCTGTACAAAATTTCAGCTCAAAAGCATTAACTTTGAAAATGCTTAATATTTTTTTATTTCGACATCACGGCGCTGCACTGGCGCGCGGCGGCGTGATGTGCGTGTACTAGGCGCACAGACACACTACAGATAATGGATAATGACCCTCGTAGTGCGGTGACACGTTTGTTATGATTTCAATTTAATAAACTATCGAAATAAAAAATATTAAGCATTTTCAAAGTTAATGCTTTTGAGCTGAAATTTTGTACAGAGATTCTAGACCAGATACACCCTTCAACCCGTTTGTATTGATATACCCTTTCCGTAACACCCTGTATATGAAAACCAAGCGTGACATTTTTTGACTACCTACTATGACGTCACAAGCACTATTTAGTGATGGGAAAATCAAATCGATTCAAAGACGCCGCCGCGTGCGGCAAACGTCTCGAAGGCCTAGCGCCAGCGCTCACGCTCACCCAGCCAGCAGTATACAGGACTGAGCGCGAAAGTAGCGGCTTACGATTTTTGTGTAGCGCTTGTATTTAGTGTGGCGTGTTTTCGTGGATGGCGCTATCTATATTAGGGAGTAACGTCGCCAAAATAGTGGAATAGTAAACCTTCGTGTCACAACTAATTGCAGCACGTTTGTTTTACATTTGTTACAGATTCCAACAAGAGATTGATCAGCTCAAGAAACAATTGGACGAATGCACTAATGGTAAGAAATTAATTCATTCTGAGTAAGTATGAGAAATATTTCTCATACAAATAGTTTTGCTTACCAATAAATTCAAAACGCTGTACTGGCGGAAAATTTAGCAAAGCCTAAGGCTGCGTTTCCACCACAGATGAGCGAGAATGCGTGGTGTGTAAAACTAACCAATAAGAACGCTAACTTAGTTCAAGCTATGAAAATGAAGCGATGTTATTGGTTGGTTTCACACACGTCCCTCGCTACGTATCCTCGCACATTTGACAGATCTACAAAAAGACTGAATTTTAATTTAGACTTTGATAACGATCTTTTGGCGCGTGGCCAATATCGGAACTTATACCGCCATCTTGATTTTTTTTAATACAATTGCACAAATGTTTACGAACAGCGCCCCGTGTCAATATCACTCAAGCGCCAAAAGATCTTTGTAGGTCTGTAACCTGCACCCTAATTGCGTAACACAATTTCAATAACAATCCGACAGCACATAACATACATAATCAGCCTATAATGTTCCCACTGCTGGGACACAGGCCTGCTCTCGGTGAGAGGGGGTGGGCTGTAATCCACCACGCGAGCCCAGTGCGGGTTGGTAGATGTCACATGTCTTCGAATTATTGGTTCTAGGACATGCCGGTTTCCTCACGATGTTTTCCTTCACCGTTTTGAGACCAGTGGTGATGAAATAATTTACACAAAGTAAAACGCCTGTCTGGGTTCGAACCTACGACCTACAACTCGTAAGTCACGGCCGTTACCACTTGGCCACCACTGCTCCAATCTGACAGTATTGAAGGATATTTCTAATCCACTGCTTCATAGGTTTAATAAATTCGCCTACTCAACAACGTAAATAACGCAATGAACGTCAAAATGAAAAAAAAAAAAAACAGTGGCACTCCGGGAGTGCAGACAGAAGTGAAAACAAAACACAAACAGAATACTTTGCCATCACTCACTGATATATCGGATATACATTAAAGCCGAGTACATCCCGAGGACAGCCGAACACATCCGAAGCGGTGTCGATTACGGTAACAGTGGCGCGAGTTCAATAGTTTTTTCCCATCTCATAAATGAAAGTTTTCACTTCAAAAAATGCGATCAATTTTATTGTCTGTTACGCAATTACCTCGCTCGTTACTTTTAATAATCTATACATATAAAATTCAAAGTCCTGACTGACTGATATATCAACGCACAGCCTCAACCGCTGGTCCAAGAGACATGAAATTTGGAGGGTGTGTTCTTTGTAGAGAGTATGTATCCACTAAGAAAGGGTTTTTCGTAATTCCACCCCTAAGAGGGTGAATGGGGGGAGGGTGAAATTTTACGCGGACAAAGTCGCGGGCAGAAGCTAGTAATCTCTTATTACGCTCAACAGAACAGGTAGAAGACGAGGGCGAAGAAGAGGAGCTGTCTGAAGAGGAGTTATCAGACGACACTCTAACAGAACCCGAGTCAGACGTCCTCGACCCGGTAGAGAAGAAGATGAGAAGGAAGCTCAGAAGGGAGGAAAAGGTAACAGAAGTACTTATTAAATACATCCATACTAATATTATAAATTCGAAAGTAACTCTGCCTGTCTGTCTGTATGTTACCTTTTCAAGCCTAAACCGATTTAGATGAAATTTGGTATAGAGATAGTTTGAGTCCCGGGAAAGGACATAGGATACTTTTTATCCCGATATTCCCACGGGATCGAGACTTATGCGGGTGAAACCTAAACCTAAAATCGCTAAAATGTTAGTTATTAGATATTGACACTTCACCGTCGGAAACGTCATGTCACAATATCTATAGTGTTATACTTTTTGTTCAGGAGAAGCTGAATCGAGAAAAGGCTCATCTGGCGCGCAAGGTCCTGGAGGAGAAAAAGGCAGAGCTGCAGAGAACCAAGTGAGTTTGACATGCTATGTTCCGCTTCTATCTTATACAGTTATACTGTGGGGAAGTCCGGGAAGTATAGACGCCAGCACATCAAGCTACCTGTCAAATTTCTTTAATAGATTTTCAACTTTATCGCTAAATTATAAGGTTCAAAGTTGATTGGGGAAATTTTACAGTTTCGGGTGGTTTGATGTGCTGGCGTCTGTGCAAGAAGTAAAAAAAACCGGCCAAGTGCGAGTCGGACTCGCACACGAAGTGTTCCGTACCACAAGGCAAAAAACGCCAAAAAAACATGTTTCTTGTATGAAGACCCCTTTAGTTTTTTAACTTTATTTTAGTTTTATTATTTGTTATTATAGCCATAATAGAATTACACACTCTGTGAAAATTTCAAATGTACTACCTATTAGGCTGCCCGGCCACGTCCGATAATCGGTGACCGATTTTTGTAGGAGAAAAATAGATCGTACTGATGACTGAATTGATTATTTTGTCTGAATTTTCAGATCATTTTGGTCTTTACAGGGTCGATAGAAGGTGCATTTTGGAAGCTTTCTGTATACTTATCTCGATTTTGGTCCCGTCTTGCATAAGTAGGTCCAATTAATGAAATTAAAATAAAAAAATGGGTATAAATTATATAACCGTTTTTCCTAGGAAACAACAAGAAGAACTAAAAGACAAACTCCAACGCCTGGAATCCAAGGTCCTGGTCGGCGGAGAGAACCTTCTGGACAAGGCTGATACCCAAAGAAGACTTCTGGAACAGGCGGCCAGGGAGCTCGAGCTAAGAAAACTCAACGAACTGAGGCTGCAAGAAGATCTCCAGAAGAAAGAGGTAGGTAGTTGTCACAATTAATAGAGCACAAATATCTGGGATCCATGAAGAAGCCTCCTCGTGTAGCGCAGTTTGTTCCGTCAGTTACTCAACGGAACGCTCGCGCTCGGCGCGTCCTGGACAGTCACAGCCAACACCTTGACTGGCCAATTCTTCCCTTTCGCCGGTAGGGCTAACGCCCGCCTGGTTAGCGACCACCCTCCCACCGGACTCCGGCGTCAAGTAGCCTGCTGTGTTTCGTCGATGCGTGGGAGTTCCAGTGCCTTAGGCATCTTCTGGGCACGCTCGTTCTATCATAGACCTCATCCATCGCTTTCCATCAGGCGTGATCGAGGTCAAGAGAGGGTCCATTCAGCAATAAAAAAACAATAATAATATCCTCCAAACCGAATCTCCGTCATGGCGGCTAATCTCAACGGAGATTAACACAGATACACTCTCTGTTCTTTTATAATGCGTGGCACGAAAGATGAGACTTGACACACCACGTGGTTCGACTTGCGCAGTACACGGTTTTAGGTCTCATTTGCGGTATGAGGTCTGAGCGCGGGACGGGACCGGACGTCATAGGGGCGGCGGAAAGAGCGCGGGGGGCGGGATCAAGTTTCATCTTTGGTGGCGCGAGCTATACACTCATAGTCGGATGGGAACACAATCCTGCAATAACAAAATAAACCTTGTTTTTGGAAATCATGCATCGTAATGTTTAACAGTGAGAGCAGTGGTGGCCCAGTTATAAAAGCCGCGACTTACGAGTTGTAGGTCGTAGGTTCGAACCCAGACAGGCGCTTTACTTTGTGTAAATTATTTCATCACCACTGCTCTCAAAAACGGTGAAGGAAAACATCGTGAGGAAACCGGCATGTCCTAGAACCAAAAATTCGAAGACATGTGACATCTACCAACCCGCACTGGGGCCGCGTGGTGGATTACGGCCCACTCCCTCTCACAGAGAGGAGGCCTGTGTCCCAGCAGTGGGAACATTATAGGCTGATTATGAATGTTTAACAACTCAACTTTTACAGGCGGAACGTTTAGACCTAGAAGAACGTTACTCTAGTCTCCAAGAAGAGAATGCAGCCAAGACGCGGAAGTTGAAGCGGGCGGTACAACTCCTGAACTCCGCCAAGGCCGAGCTGGCTGATCAGCAGCGCGAGCAGCAGAGGGAGATGGAGGGGATCCTCGACAGTGTGAGGGCGCTGAAGAGGGAGATCCAGCTGGCTGATCTTGTGCTGGACTCTTATATACCGAAGGAGTATCAGGTAAAGTGGATCAAACCTGAGCCCTGATTCACAACCATACGACAGGCTATCGTATCGAAAACCTGACATTTCGATAACCTGATTTGACTTCCCCTCAACAGCAAATAGCTGTTGGAAGAATAGCGGGCGTCTATTTGATTTAAACTGACAAAATTTTCGGGTTTTGGACTTGTGAACAGCGTTGAGAAGACTCCTACGATAACAATGATTAATGTTCGATGCGATACGGAAGGATATCGAGTGTTTGTGAATAAGGGGGCTGGATTCTGTTTAATTTTTTTATGTCTTCGGCGACCTAGAAATCATAGTGAATGACTTATTTAATGCATGACAATTGTTTGATGACGTGCAAACGAATTTGAGTCTTAAACAGAGGCAGATAAACCACTTTTTACACGACTGCCCAAAAAAGGGAATGTTATGTTTTCATTTGGTAGACTAATAACAACTAACCCCCTTATTCATAATCCTATTTTATCTCTATTTTAGCTAAAATAGATTTATAGAACGTTTGTCTTTATCTGTCACGTTGTCATTTCTGTGTGTAAGAAAGAGACAAACCCCATTTTAACTAAAATCGATTTGATAAGTTTTATGAATAAGGGGGTTATATTTTAACTTGATTTGAGAAGCAACGTCATGTAGCACAAGTAAAGGAAAATATCCGAAAACCGTAAATTTGTAGTTTCACTACAATTTTTTTTCCGTGTTAAACTATTTACATAATACCTTTTGTACGGAACGTACGGTGGGCGAGTACGATTCGCACTTGACCTGTTTTTTACAAACTTATTTAACTTTATTTTACTTACTTGCAGGCCCTAATAGAACAATACGTTCACTGGAATGAACAGCTTGGCGAGTGGCAAGTCAAATGCGTCGCCTATACTGGCAACAACATGAGCGCGCCGCATCACAACGTGACGCAGCACACTCACACCAAACACGTACGTATCACTGCAATTTGAACCTTATGCCAATGACAATAGAGTCTAATAGAATAGCAAGTGCACTGGAACAAGCAGCTCGGCGAGTGGCAAGTCAAGTGCGTCGCCTATACTGGCAACAACATGAGCGCGCCGCATCACAACGTGACGCAGCACACTCACACCAAACACGTGCGTATCACTGCAATTTGAACCTTATGCCAATGACAATAGACTCTAATAGAACAGTAAGTGAACTGGAATGAACAGCTCGGCGAGTGGCAAGTCAAGTGCGTCGCCTATACTGGCAACAACATGAGCGCGCCGCATCACAACGTGACGCAGCACACTCACGCCAAACACGTACGTATCACTGCAATTTGAACCTTACGCCAATGTCAATAGAGTGTAATAGAATAGTAAGGGCACTGGAACGAGCAGGCAGGCCAGTGGCAAGTCAAGTGCGTCGCCTATACAGGCAACAACATGAGCGCGCCGCTTCACACTCACACCAAACACGTACGTATCACTGCAATTTGAACCTTATGCCAATGACAATAGAGTATAATAGAATAGTAAGGGCACTGGAACGAGCAGCCAGGCCAGTGGCAAGTCAAGTGCGTCGCCTATACAGGCAACAACATGAGCGCGCCGCTTCACACTCACACCAAACACGTACGTATCACTGCAATTTGAACCTTATGCCAATGACAATAGACTCTAATAGAATAGTAAGTGCACTGGAATGAACAGCTCGGCGGGTGGCAAGTCAAGTGCGTCGCCTATACTGGCAACAACATGAGCGCGCCGCTTCACACTCACACCAAACACGTACGTATCACTGCAATTTGAACCTTACGCCAATGTCAATAGAGTGTAATAGAATAGTAAGGGCACTGGAACGAGCAGGCAGGCCAGTGGCAAGTCAAGTGCGTCGCCTATACAGGCAACAACATGAGCGCGCCGCTTCACACTCACACCAAACACGTACGTATCACTGCAATTTGAACCTTATGCCAATGACAATAGACTCTAATAGAATAGTAAGTGCACTGGAATGAACAGCTCGGCGGGTGGCAAGTCAAGTGCGTCGCCTATACTGGCAACAACATGAGCGCGCCGCTTCACACTCACACCAAACACGTACGTATCACTGCAATTTGAACCTTATGCCAATGACAATAGACTCTAATAGAATAGTAAGTGCACTGGAATGAACAGCTCGGCGAGTGGCAAGTCAAGTGCGTCGCCTATACTGGCAACAACATGAGCGCGCCGCATCACAACGTGACGCAGCACACTCACACCAAACACGTGCGTATCACTGCAATTTTTCACTTTTAGCACTTTGAGCCTTTAGTTAAATCGTGGACAATGGTGTGGGTTACGTGCTTGTCAAATTTTAGTTTAAGTATCTTTCTGTATTGTTTGGCATGTAACTGTTTTTTGTCCCTAATAAATAAATAAATAAATTTGAACCTTATGCCAATGACAAAAGACTCTAATAGAACAGTAAGTGAACTGGAACAAGCAGCTCGGCGAGTGGCAAGTCAAGTGCGTCGCCTATACTGGCAACAACATGAGCGCGCCGCATCATAACGTGACGCAGCACACTCACACCAAACACGTGCGTATCACTGCACTTTGAACCTTATGCCAATGATAATAGACTTTAATAGAATAGTAAGTGCACTGGAACGAGCAGCCAGGCCAGTGGCAAGTCAAGTGCGTCGTTCTTCTCCATAGAGATCTACGTTTTGGAATGGGAATCTAGCTTCAACTTTCTGACTAACTGGCCGACTATTTATCTTTACATAATCAGCCTATAATGTTCCCACTGCTGGGACACAGGCCTCCTCTCGGTGAGAGGGAGTGGGATCCACCACGCGGGCCCATTGCGGGTTGGCAGATGTCACATGTCTTCGAATTTTTGGTTCTAGGACATGCCGGTTTCCTCACGATGCTTTTCCTTCACCGTTTTGAGAGCAGTGGTGATAAAATAATTTAGACAAAGTAAAGCGCCTGTCTGGGTTCGAACCTACGACCTACACCGCGTAAGTCGCGGCCGTTACCACTTGGCCTCCACTGCTCTCTGGTCGTTACCATTTGAACCTTATGCCAATGACAATAGACTCTAATAGAATAGTAAGTGCACTGGAACGGCTCGGCGAGTGGCAAGTCAAGTGCGTCGTTCTTCTCCATAGAGATCTACGTTTTGGAATGGGCAACTAGCTTCAACTTTCTGACTAACTGACCGACTATTTATGTTTGACAATTCAAAAGTGCCTGTACACACGGCTTCACATCAAGTTATACATTTCCAGTTTAAACTGATTTCGCATTGTACTGGAATCCTATGCAATATGGGATCAGCTTATACTGGAAATGTATAGCTTCATGTGTAGCCGTGTGTACAGTCACGTCTATAAGTATGTATACACTTGGCTTTACTTTATTCAAAGGCGATTTTCTCCTTTATTTTTGAATGAAATTTTATGTAATTACTTACTAAAATAGTATTTTCGAACCCATAAGAAGATAAGTGTCGTATTTCAACGTTGCATTCGTTATTTCACGAAAAAATCGCAATTGAAAATTACCAAGTGTTGACATATTGGTGCTCGTGACTGTACATGGTTTAATTGAAATAAATGCTTTGGGCTTGAGACATGTTTGCAGGGTGTGTTTTTTGTGAAGAGTAGGTATCCACTAAAAAAGGGTTTTTCGAAATTCCATCCCTAAAAGGGTGAATGGGGGGAGGGTGAAATTTCACGCGGATGAAGTAAAAAAAAAAAAATTCAAGTATACAGTAAGGTAAAAATATGATTTACATTAATTACGATCGAGGAAAGTTAAATTCTAACTGTATTGTAGACCTGGCTGATCTAGGCTTATGAAAAACCTGTGTTTCAGGCCGCCTGTGTTTCAAGTCGCAGGCAGAAGCTACTCGTAGTTAAAATATATCTCGTTTATTTTCAGATGGAGCCCCCAGACCTGTCCGACCGCTACCTGTCGTACGGAAACGTGAGCAGTCGGCCGGCGACGCGCCTCGCTCGCCCGCACACCTCCGCAGTGCCGCGACCGCATACCGCGCTGCGGCAGCGACAATAGATTATCACGCTTATTTGGTCTTTAAAAGCGGTAGGCAGGGGAGTAAAATATGGCTACATTTTGCTAGTAAATGATGATCGTATTAACATGGATGTAGCAGGACGGTCTTTTAACCCTTCGTATGCTTAAACGTGGATCCACGCGAGACGCAATGGCTTTTTAATTGTGTCTGTAATTACGGCATTCAACCGGCAGGAACCTACTTTTTGACAGCATTTCACCAATTAGGATTGTTTAACCTTTTAAGAGCTTGGCTAAATATCAGTTGCCGTGCCCCTAACGCGCGGCTACAAATCGATAAAATCAAGATAAAATAATACCTACAATAAATAAGGAGGAGAAAACGTTGTATCGATTAAAAAATAGTCAAAAAGTTTTTATCTCTATTTAATAATGGTTTTAATTGTACCACGCAGTTAGTAGGACGAAAAAATCATGCATGTTCTCTGTCGCAGAAATACGACACGAGCGGTACGGGCACGCGGGTACGGGTACGGGTCGCATAAATGCGACACAAGCGGTCAAAAGGTTAACACTTTGACAGCGGATCACGTACTACGTGACACACTACACTACTAAATAAATAAAATGCTTGGCTGTCAAAGTGTTAATAAATATCACTAAGTAATTCGAACGGGGTCTCGTTGTAAATCCGCGTTGATTTACTTTAATGAGTACGCTTTCGAATTGTGTGCGTTCACTTGAGTGAGGTTTTATGTGGACCAGAACTGAGTCGTTACTGTTTGTGCAATTTGTGTGGTATTTGAAGGACGGAATTAGGAATGAATTTATATGTTTTAAAAGGGAAATTAATTAAAAAAAAGTTGAAAAAAAATCTTATTATCTAGCATACACAATAATAAATAAAAAATGTAACCCATGTAGGTACGGTCCGTTATGCATTTGACACGTATGGAGCGAAATGAAACGACCGCACTTGTTGAACACTAGTTTATAATTGCCGCGCACGCAGCGGCGTACGTGTAGGTACAGTCAACAAAAGAGATAAATATGCAGGATCGTCGGATATAGTTAAAGTTTTGTAAGAAACCGATGGATGTTGTCGGCTGAAATTTAATTTGATAAATGAGGTGTTTGTTTTCTATTAATATAAAATTAAATTTTATTCGAGAACATCCATCGGTTTCTTACTAAACTTCAACTATATCCGACGATCCTGCATACTTATCTCTTTTGTTGACTGCACATACAAGATCAGCATTACTGTCAAAATCAGTGACCTTTATTGTCGTGGCAATAAAGTTGTTGCTACCGCTGGCAAGTCTGTCAAAATCACAATGAACTTTATTTTCGTTTCAATAAGGTTGGTAATCGGTTGCTGCTGTCAGAGGTAAAATAAATATTAAAGGGCTGTACCGATCTCATATTAGCGCAACTATAATATATACTCCATTTGAAATAAGATTAGACATTTAAATAATTTTTTTTTACAGTTCGTTCAACCGATTTTGAATTCTATTGCGTTGGTGGCATGACATATGGCAGCTGCAGTAAACAGTTGGTATTGTAACCCCTATTTTGCTTTTAATTCCATCCTTATGCCTACGGCATAGAACTCAAAATCGGTTGAACGGACTTTAAATAAGGTAATGTCTAATCTTAATTCAAATGGAATATAAATGATAACCTCCTCCGTTTTTTCGTTGGTTAATAAAGTTTTATTTTGGTAGAAGCTATAAGAATTTCAGCCTGTTTCAATGTCTAGAAAGGCACTGTCTAACAGATAAATTACAAACAGGACCAGTTTGTATTAAATTATCTAACAGATAAGTTGACGGGATTTATTAGGTGAATGAAACAGGCCAGTGTAGAAGAATTGGGTATTTTTATACTAATTAAAAAATATTAACAGCATAATCAGAAATTAATATTATTGAGTATATTCTTCTAGATTATGTAGTACCTACGAAACGAAATATTTAAAACAAAAAAATGCGCATTTGCCAAGAAAAAAAAAGATAAAAGGAATTATTTTTAATATTAATGGCTCTCAAAATTGTGATTAAATTACTAATAACTTTTTTTTTTATTAAACTTTATAATTAAATTATTTTGTATTTTTTTAATATGTTAGAAATGTAGTATTAAAAATCTAAACAACAAAATTCCATGATTATTATCCACGCTTGTTTGTGATATTGTTTTTCAATTAATTTTGTATCTTAATTTCATTTTCACGAAAGGTGAATTTAAAGTTAAATAATAAATTACAGAATGCGTTCTTGACACCTCTTAGCTTCATACAAACAAATACGTGTTATGCGAAGATCTTTATTAGCCAGTCCGACGCCGACGCAAAGATCTAATAAAAAAAGAAACTATGTAACGTGTACGCGTGTATAATGGCGGCTATCGCTGTCTCGCTTTAAGGTGAATGTGCCACGGTAGACCGCGAAATTTAAATTTTCTTACGTTTTTTGCAATTTACAGATCAGTGTCAGGTTGTATCTTGATCCAAATATGATTCGCGACTATAATAGACATGTATTTACAGAATCATAGTCATTAGAATCATTAATATATCTCTTTAAGTTAGATTTCTACCATAAACACTTTTCCATACGAGATTTGTTCTTAACGGTAGAAATCTAACTTAGAAAGATGAATTAATGATTCTAATTATTATAATTCTGTAAATACGTACCGTTTATAGTCGCGAATCATATTTTGATCAAGATACAACCTGACACTGACCTGAAAATTGCAAAAAACGTAAGAAAAATTGAATTTCGCGGGCTACAACTACCCATTCACCTTAACATCTGCAATCTGTGCATAGTCTGTGTCATTTTTGCTATGTTGGTATTCAGTTTTAGTACAGACGCCAGCACATCAAGCTACTTACTATAATCTGTCAAATTTATTTAATAGATTTTCAACTTTATCGCTACAGCATAAGGTTCAAAGTTGATTGGGAAAATTTGACAGTTTCGGGTAGCTTGATGTGCTGGCGTCTGTACAAGTTTCATACGAGTGACGTTTTTCATCTTTTTCTATGGGACTCCCGTCTTTTCTTACATGTAATGAACATTTCTTACTCTATGTATCCGCTACTAGAATAGGCTAGTTTCCTAAAAAATTCTAATTAGTCCGTCAGTTAGATTATCAAAAAATATTGGACCCATATTTTTTCTTTTGTCAATTATATAAAAAATGATGAAGATATCGCCTGTTAAGATTCCGCGTGACATCACGCCGTGCGACACTTTAGCACGGCGTGACGTCACGACCCCCCACTCCCAAATTTTGACGCGCTTTATCTTTTTCATTTTTTGTTTGATTGAAAAGAAAAAATAAGGGTCCATTATTTTTCGATAATCTAACTGACGGACTAATTAGAATTATTATTTTTTTACCCAGGAAACTACCCTATTGTCGCACTGACTGGTTTCTGACTGTAAATTATCTCCATTTAAATATTTTTATTTTGGTTAAATGGTTGAATATTGTAAATGGCAGCAAAACAAATCTATTTAGAGGACTGACCTCAACCTAGCTAGTCGCATTCCGATTCCAGTGATGTTTTATATTTTTAATTATATTTATAATATTGCTTTAGCTAATTTTTTCAGTATTATGAAAGAGGCACAAATACGGACGCTATGTATTTTTTGTGATATCACATGTTTGTGCAATATATTATTTGAATTAAATAAATAAAACTTTTTTACGAAACTGTATGGCTTTCATTTCATTTCCAGTACATCCATACTAATATTATACATTCGAAAGTAACTCTGTCTGTCTGTATGTATGTTACCTTTTCACACCTAAACCACTGAACGGATTTAGATGAAATTTGGCAGAGAAGAACTCAACCCGGGGAAGGACATAGGATAGTTTTATCTAAATATTCCCACGGGATTGTAACTTATGAATGTTCGAAAAATGCGTCTGCTCAACAACGCAAATAACGCAATGAATGTTTATGAACTTTCAAAATGAAAGCTATTGCTACTGTGAACGTAATTATTCATTTAAGATATTTTGCCCCCTATAATTTGTCACACTGACAAAAATAACAAAGCCACATAGATTTGATCTAAAAACCCAAAATTTATCGTAATTAATTTATCGTTTTTATTTTCTGCAAAATTTCTGAAGTAAAATGACTCTAGTAGACGCTATATTGAAAGCGAAACCTCATGTCGACGGAAAATATTCTTCCCCACCACCTGAAGTTGAGTCTGTTCATGAACTCAAGATAAAGAGAGTACATAAGGTATGATGGTAGCTGTTGGTCAGATAGCCAGTCGCTCTATGTATCCGGTTAGACTGCTTTTAGCGCGGGGAGCAAAAGAGTTGACTATAAAATCTAAAATCCTCGAAAACCTACTAAGCGAGCGAAAGTGATGCAATGACTTTTGAAACGCAATAGAAGAGTGATGCCCATAGTTATATGAACGTACAATTTATGTTCATATAACTCGTCAAAATGTAGAGAAAAGATTTTTTTTTTCGCGATTTCAAGTTTGGTCCCATCGTATTTATGTTCATAAATAACTCGTCAAAATGTAGGGAACAGTTGATTTTTTTTCGCGATTTTAGGTTTAGTCCCATAGTAAAAGCTGTTTGATGAGTACAATCTTCCATTTCGATTTGTCGCATGTTTTCAATTTTAACCTGTTTATGCTAGTTGAGCGGTAAACTCTGCTTGCGCGATGCAGGATGTAGTTCACCTGTGGCGGTGTAGATGCCGCCACATCACCAACTAATTTAATTTGACCTAGTTGTACCTCATTATCAAGCTGTAGATATATTTACCTAATAGACTGCCAGCGGATTTGAAGATTTTATTAAACACTATAGCTCTTTTAAGACTAAGCTCAAAACTTGTACTCAATGGACGAATGTAATTTTATATTAATATTAAAATTTTCTATATAAAAAAAATCCTATTTATTATTATTGATTTTTATAAACATGTTTTTTGAAGTGAAAACTTCTTTAGCGGCGTTGCACACTTTTTGTAATGAGTACAAAATGTTAAACTCGCGTCAGGACAACGCGTCAGGACACGTGACCGTCAGGAGAGATTCCCCCCCCCCCCCTCTCTACGGCGGCGCCAACCGAAGTGAACCAAGTGAGACACGATAATGGATGGATGGATGGATGATGATGGATGGTGACGGTGACTGTGACGGCGACGGTGACGGTGACGGTGACGGTGACGGTGGACGTGGACGTGGATGTGGATGGATGGATGGATGGACAACCTACACTGCTGTGTATTCGCAAAATTCGTATATATAAAGTGTTTAAAATATGGAAATTGAACAAAGTGCATCGATTAATGAAAAAAGTGACGCAGAAATAGTGAAAAAAAATTAGTTATATTAATTCAATTAATAATTGATTTATTTCAACGTTAATATTCAAGTTTTCACTTCTGCCGTCACTCCCGGAGTGCAACCCGTCTTTTTTTTTTTAAATTTAAATTATAATGTATATAATGTAAACGAATGTACCTGTCAAACACAATATAAATTGTTCCTGATAAATAAATATGGTCTATTTAGTCCATTGACCCGCTAAAATTCCAGTATGCCCACGTCCCAGCCAGAGTAGACTCATCCGCTCCACGCTACAACCCAGAGACAAAGGTCCGCAAGTTAGAGGAATGGCGGCATCACCTCGATGCACTGTTCATGCAGAATGTACAACTGTTGATGTCTATCAAACGGACGCAATATATGGGGGTAATTGACATTTTTATTTGTTTGGAACAAAGCTTAAACGCTGCACCCTAATTGCTTAGCACACAAGGTATCAATCACAATCTGAATCATTTTGAAGGAAATTGCTAATTCATCAACTTCAGAGCCGCCATAAATTTTGAATCGGGCTGCACTTAAGGTGCGTTTAAACGGCGCGGGGTAGCACGATCCCACGCGAGCCGCGCCAACAGTGTAGATGCGACTAGACTAAATCTGAACGCAAGCCTACTCGTATACACGGCGCGTATTAACACAAGCCGAGCCGCGCGCGCCTTTGATCCGTGTCAAAAAACCGACAAGCGATGGATCGTACGAACTTTGCCGAGCCGTGCCAAGCCGCGCCGAGCGTAAATGTTTAAACGGCGCGTGGCGCGCTGTATCACGCGCCGAGCCTCGCTCAACTCGCGTGTTTGCGCGCCGTTTAAACGCACCTTTATGAGTGACGGTCCCGACGACAACGACGGTCCGATACAACCTCGATTCAACTCGTAACTTGTAAGTAAGGGATGGCGAAACTCTATTTATCGACGTGCCATTTTTGACGTGATAACGTCTTATAAATCAATGAACGCCGGCTGCACGCACGTAAAAGCATGACTCATTGTCACGTTCCGCCTGAGCCGAGCGTGCAAGCGAGAGCGCGGAACAAGCGATAGAGAGGCACGATCGGCCTAAGCGTTCGGTTTGTGACGCATCTATCTGATGTTTTCTTATGACGTTATCACGTAAAATTATCGTCCGTAAACCGACATTACAGACAACAATTTTTTTTTTCAAATAAATATTTCTATCGGCCATGACGTGCCAACAAACAATCTTGGTATTAGTGATTACTGGAAAAAAACGATATACTTTTGCATTGTTATTATTTTTTTTTTATCTCTCTTGATATTTCTCGAGACCCTGGGGTCCCACACCTTTGGAAGGTGTACGAGGGGCCGAAACCAACTCGCAGAGGCCCGTTAGACGTTTTTAATGAAATGAGGAACCAACCGACGATTAACTTTGTTCGCACTATGTAAGTGCACCTAAGGACAACTCCCGGTTGGTGTAGGACTAATGTTAATATTAACAGTTTTATATTTATTTAAATGAAATGACAAATTAGTGCGAACTTTGCTATTGCAAATTACTTAGATGAATAGGGTATCTACCTACAAATTTTCAAATGTTGCCTTGCCCAAATTATTTTGTTACATGCCACCACAGATATACATAGATAGACCTAGATAACGCAAGTATCACGAACTGTATGAAAACTAAGCTGACTAAGCGTGCCATTTTTTGACTACCTACTATGACGTCACAAGCTCGCGCTCTCTCGTTCACGCTCACCCAGCCAGCAGTACACAGGACTGAGCGCGAAAGTGGCGACTTACGATTTTGGAACGTAAGCTGGTGCGATTTTTGGCACGCGAAGTAGTTGCTCTTGCGTTATCTAGGTGTATCTCGTATATCTGTGCATGCCACCAATAGCACGTTGCCATTGGTTCGCCATCCCTGTTTAGGTCCTTAAATTCTCGCCACATATCTAAGTGCTCACACTTACGAGCGACACCCGTCAACAGTAGAGGTAACTGCAGGCATCCACGAGTGTCGACGGCTGCAGTTGACTCGGCTGTTAACACATGTCGCTCGTGTCACGTGTGTCTATACCCTAAGGCTTTTTTTAATGTAGAAACTGTGTACTTCACAGGGCCGCGTAGACTGTCATTGGCGCAAGAAACCTTTTCCCGTCTTGCAATACTACCAGCATAGAGTCGACTTCCTCAAGATAACGCGGAGAGAAAATCTTGCGCTTTATAAAAGAATATTGAGCACGGTAAGTATTATCTAGTAACTAGCTGCGCCCCGCGGTTTCACTCGAATAAGTTTCGATCCCGTGGGAATATCGGGATAAAAACTATATCCTATGTCCTTTCCCGAGACTCAAACTATATCTATACCTAAATCGGTTCATTGGTTTAGGTGTGAAAAGGTAACATACAGACAGACAGACAGAGTTACTTTCGAATTTATAACATTAGTGTGGATATAATTATACTCCTATTACATTTTACCGTATCCGGCGACAGCGACCCAGACACATTTTCTTTTTTATAGTGAGCTCAGCTGCACCCGGTTGGAATGGGCGACTAGCTTCAACTTTCTGACTAACTGACCGACTACTTAATTTTGACAATTCAAAAGTGCCTGTACCTACATGGTTTAATTGAAATAAATGCTTTGAGTTTGAGTTTGAGTAGAAGCCAACCCTGACATAGATGGGGCTTTATGAAGCGTCTGTCTATCAGAGTTCATTTATTTGTCAGAAACATGAGTATGCACACACAAAGCATGCAAGATGTTAAGTACATTGCAGAAAGGATCACAGTCATGTTTTACCTTTACGGCGTACAAATATGTATTATAATAACATTTGATCAATTGTAACTATTAATTATTAACACTCTCACCGCCATGTGGTCCGCCTGCCGCCCACATAAATTTCAGTGCTGCAATTTAGTTTATCTGAGAGGTAATTCTCGTAATTTTAAGAACGTTCACAGTCTGATCTCATTCTCAATCTGTCAAAAATACCTCTAATTTCCCTACATTTTGACAAGTTTTTGACATTTGTTTGTCGCTGAGATGAGACTGTGACTAGATTTTGAACGTTTTAAATTACTAGAAATTGGTCTACTGATCTCCGCAACCCTTTACTAGATAACACGATACCGCTTGGTAAGACTGGTTGTCAGACTTTTGGGCTTCTGACTACGACTGTCAAAGAACTACGAATGATAGACGGGACTTGCCGAGGCACGGAGGGGTCTCGATCTGTAATGGATGGTCACCCATCCACGGACTGACTTCGGCATGCGTTGCTTAACCTTGAAGATCGACCCGTGCGGCTGCTATCTATGCTAGTTGCGTGGTAAACTATGCTTGCGAGATGCAGGATTTGCGTGACGTCAGTATGACGCTTTGTTCGCATGTGGCGTTGTAGATACCGCTACACCCTGCTATAAATAACTTTCTTCCACCATACAGAATGCGCGCGTCGACACGGCGGCAGAGCTGGACCGCGATTGGAAGCAAAATAAACGTAAGATTGTGGAGCAAGCGAGCGCCACGTTCGTGCTGTTTCCTCCTGTCTTTCATGAGGAGATGGAAGATCTGGCCTTTAGACCTGCACCGGATGTGAAGAGACCTAGGTAACCGTCGGTGCTCCATGGACCAATTGGAATTTGACCAACTGGACTATGGAGAATTGAGAAATGTTCCACTGCCCAGTTTAATAGTATAGTAAAGCCTTGTCCATACTAGTTATTTAAAAAAATATATCATAAACAATTTTTGTAACCGCTTAATAATCATTTATTGAATTATTATCATACATTAGATCACTCACCTTAAAGTTTGAAATTAAAGGAAGTTTATTTATTTACTACTGCGCCCCGCGGTTTCACCCGCGTAAATGTCGATCCCGTGGGAATATCGGGATAAGCAGTAGCCTATATGTTAATCCACGGTGTCAGCTACCTCCATGCAAAATTTTATCAAAATTGGTCAAACCGTTTGAGCGTGAAGGAGTAACAAACATATAAACACACGCACACACAACCCCAGAGACTTTCGCCTTTATAATATTAGTGTGATTTAATACTTTAAGCACATAAATGTACAGAGGCGGACCTAATGCCATAACGCCATATGCATTTTCTACCAGTCAAGCTTTGGGTGATGCAGAAACAAACAGTGGTAGGTACTATTGTGAAAAATTGAGGAATAATATTTTTTAATTATAAAGGGACGCAAAACCCTATTAAAACTATAAATATAATAATATTTACCTAATTATAAGTAAATAGAAGCACAAATAACTATATATAAAAAATACACAATGTTTTTTTTTCGAAGAAGTTTTGCTGAAAATGGCGGTCGCAGTCGGAGATACCTACTGTTTCGTTTCAGAGGCGGGAGGACCTTTTTAACGGTTGCAATAAATTGAAGCAATGGAGGCTTTTGTCCTAGAGTGGGATAGAAGAACAGGCTACCAAAATAGTACCTACCTAGAGTGAGAGAAACGGCTAGGTATTGTATGGTAGGCAGATTCGGGGACCGCTACTTGAATATTTTAAAACGTTTGTCAGAAATATTTGAGGTTTTCTTTGACCTAGGTTTTACACCTACACCTATTAAGTTACAGTAGGCCTCAAAATCAAAAGTCATTTATTCAAATTAGGCTGAGAATTAGCACTTTTTGAACGTCAAAATTACATAAGGCGCCGCTGACGAGCGCGCTCCGCACTCTTAACCTCATTGCTGATGACGTAGACATATTCTGTTGCGCTTTAGATGAATTTGAAAGAATAAAAAAACCTATAGAATTTGTTATGGTACAAGCATTGGAACTATTTAATTTTTAAGTGTACTACAACATCGCATTGGGTCTAGCCTGTAAGGATATTTTTATGTTTGGAGTGAATAAATAAATATAAAAATAAAATAAGACAGTTGCCCAAAACGCCCGCTTTGAAGGGCGCACTTGGAAGAAGAAGTGGCGCAAGAAACTCTCCAGAAGCACAACTGCTACAGCTTTCCCTTGTATTATTTTGAGTAGGTACTAGATACTCATCGCAAATACTGTTAATTCTTGAAGTCTCTCTTAACATCCGGGACTTTAAACAGGGTGTATCTAAAACTGGGTATGCAAGACGGTGCAGTGATGGGCGAGATATGCGTGGAGCTGTTCACTGACATGTGTCCTAACACGTGTCGCCTCTTCCTGGAGTTGGTCGATGGAGACTCCCACGGATATGGCTACGTGAACACTTGCTTCTTCAGGTAAGACTGCTGTTTTGGTAAGGAATCCCACCCAGTGGGTAAAGACCATAGAGATGTAAAACTTATGTCTATGGTAGCCTAGAGACTGTGTTGATCATGGACTTATTATATTACATGGTGTTGGTGTCTTCCATTCAAAAGAAGTTTGTTGTTTAAGTAGTTCAGGGTGGCTTTTATTTTAGGTACCTAGTTAGGTACTACTAAATTTTAGGCGTTAATTAAGGTATCGTAGACTGTTGTGAAAGCCATTATTTAAAGACAGATACTGCCACGGAGACGCAAGGCCTTTTTTTTAGCCTATAACGATGCGGGCCTCCGGCGTGATATAGAACCTTTTTTAAATATTTTTGCACCTAATAAAACCTTTTTTTTTTAAGCCACAAATATATCGGATCAGGTGTTTAAAAACAAAAGAAACGTCAAAAATTCTATCAAATCTGTGTACAACATGCCAAAATTATGCTCAAACTCGTTTGGTGTTTCGCAACATTTTTTAGCAGCATAGCATTATTCCTTATCCTGATTTATATGAAGGTCATTGACCTTTCACTCCTTGGGCGCAAAGCTATTGACGAACAAACGCTGAAAGATGTTGGTGTCCGATTCAGGAATTACCGGGGCTAATGAGATCTTCATCAAAGTCGTCAGCCCTGAGGGTCAAACTTTTACAGCTTTCTTCTCCGAAGATACCCTTATTGAGGAAGTTAAGAATCGCGCGATCGATTTTTTCTACCCAACGGGAGAGACAGGCGCAAGTCGCTACAAAATCGTACGCGTCTTCGATACTACCACTCTACATGACTTCCTGACTTTGTCTCAAGAACAGGTCATGATGCAGGAAGAACTCTTACTCGTTGAGAGGAGGCTTCCTGAGGCTGGGACGTTATGGGACCTTGGTACGGTCAGGGCACCGCAACATGGAACCATTGCAGCAGCCACAGCTTCTTTACCAACCCCATCCACCACTATACGACAGCCGAATCTCCAATCACTTTTATCTACGAATGAACTGTCTTTTGAATTGAGGAAGATTTTAATATCTTTGATAGAAGCGGGAGCCCGTCTCGCCGCTTCAGGGAGAAACTACGAAATGACTCTAGCCCAACTGACGGCAGCTTTAGACGAACCGCATCGCTCCCAACCAGCCGTAATCCAGGTTGTTACTCCCGAAGATATAGCAGCGAGACTCAACATTCCAGATTACACGGCAATGGATGTTACTCCTGGAACTGCTAAAACTGATGGGAACGAGTTGTATCGCCGGGCAGAACATCTGCAAGGATTCCTGGAGAAATTCCGGGAATGGAGGAATAAGATTGCTGAACCACCGAGTCCTGAATCCATTGGCGCATTGAAAGACCTTGGGTTTTCGTATGAAGAGGCTGACAAAGCGCTGCGTTTTACAGGCTGTAATGTGCCTGCCGCTGCTTCTTACCTGATCGGAGAAAGAGGTTCTAGCATCTTCGAACTTGTCAATGGATTACCTGACGGTTTGATCCTACAGACTTTGTTAAAACAACCGCATATACAGCGTGGTCTGCTGAACACAAGAATGCTGATTGCGTTCATAGCTATGGTTGGGCAGACGGGCAGTGCGTCATTATGGCTAAACTCTCCTCACGGGAGTCCTTTACTGTCGCAGATTTCTAGGACCTACCACTCGGAGAAGTACTGCCTAGCTGTGAATCAGTTTTCAGAGGAAAGGCGAGAGAATACCACGAATAGACCTTCGACATCTCGGCAGAGGAACTGAATGTTTTGTTTTTTATTGGCTTTGTTGTTTTCGATTAAATTTTTTGTTGGTTACGTGGTTTCTTTTATTTATTTCTACAAGACTTAGCCTATTCTATAAGTCTTACACACAATCGTCACACATCAAAGGTAGATAGATGTTTGTTTGTATGAATAATTGAAATTTGGACCGGACAACGTCTGAGTCTGCTAGTACTGAATAAATACTATATCATTACGTCTCTACGTCCAGGAAAGTTCCTCGCCTCTATTGGAGCGGTGGCGACGTGATCTACAATAACGGGTTCGGATGTTACGCGCAAAGAGGCCGAGATGTGCCCATCGGTGCTGAAAACTACCACTACCCTCACTCGATGCCAGGTAATAATCATCATTGTCATCAGCCTGCAGAAGTCCTCTGGTAGTTAATCATTTCCGCCGAAAATCGTCCATTGTTAGACATAGGCCTCCCCCCCCAAGCACCGCCACTTCGACCAGCGGGGCAATTGCGTAACACATTATCAATCGGAATCAGTTTCATTTTGACAGTTC
This sequence comes from Amphipoea oculea, assembly GCA_945859645.1. Taxonomy (NCBI): domain Eukaryota; kingdom Metazoa; phylum Arthropoda; class Insecta; order Lepidoptera; family Noctuidae; genus Amphipoea; species Amphipoea oculea. The sequence continues at coordinate 7,610,833 of OX243891.1, read as the reverse complement.
AACATCATAGATACATTGCGTTATTTACGTGTTGATCAGACAGATTTTTCGAACTTATGAAGCAATTAATTAGCAATTGGCTTCAAAATGATTCTGATTCCGATTGATAGTGTGTTACGCAATTAGGGTGCGGTTCTGTACTTCCCAAATCCTGCGATCTTCACAAGGTCATCAGTCCACCTTGTGGGATGCCTTCAAACGCTGCGTCTGACCGGTACGCGGTCGCCAATCCGGAACCTTTCAGCTCCATCGGTCATCTGTTCTGCTATTAAATGTGCCTTGCACACAATCATGAGCTCTGCTGCACATAGACCTCTCCAATCACGCGCTGTTTAACTCAATCCTCGGCTACTCGCATCTAGACCCACGAGGAGATGTACCTCCCTTAAAATATTCCTCGGTACCTATGGTGACCCCCCCCCCAAACCTTGGGCTGCGACCGCGCCTGGTATAGCCGCAATCAACTCAACCTATCGCAGTCCACTACTGGGCATAGGCCCCTCCACCCTTTTTTATGGATGGGAAATCATCAAATGACTCGACTTCCGCTCTAGGTGGAGTGGAGGGGAGTGTCAGACTCTTACTGACTAAAACCCATCCGTGTTCCTTCCTTAGCCCTTTATGTTCCGGGGTAGCGGTAACCCTTTCGGACAATCCCGCACCCCCGGCAAGCTTCGGCCCTGCCAGGCCCCTTTCTTTTTGCTGACATCTCTTTCAGGCGCGCGTGGAACATGCACATACGCGCCGTCCGGCACGGGCCTGGTCCTGATCGGACGGTGAGCTACCCATTACTCTCCGTCCGCAGGCCCGCGCCTACGGTGGCCGGGAGTCGTCACGCGGCTACACCACCCTGTCCTCCGCCTTCCGCATCCAGTCTGAATACACAATATGAGAATTTCAAAGGTGTAGTGTAGGTACCTATTACGGTTCATGAGATACCGGCCGCTGACAGACGGACGGACAGACAGCGGAGGCTTAGTAATCGGGTTCCGTTGGCACCCTTTGGGTACGAAACCCTAAAAAACCTCTGTATTTGGACAGTCGTTATTATATGACATGTCACCGATTTTTTAGTGAACCAAAGCTTAGATATATTAGGTCCTTACATATGAAATCGGCGTTTTTCGTACTGGCCACTTTAATCACGAATTTCTCCTCTTTGGTAAGGAATTCCAAATTCAAATTTGTACAGCTATTTACTCATGTATTTGTGCTTCGATGACCGTCATTCATTTGTTTTTTTTCTTCTGTTTTTTCTGTTTGCGTCACTCATTTTACAAAATGGAAAATTTAAAATATCGCATTATTTACGAGTACGAGTTCCGCCGTGGCACTAGTGCTGCGGAAACGACTCGAAGGGTGAATGATGTGTATGGCGGTCATGTTGCAAAAGAAAACACAGTTCGTTTTTGGTTCCAACGTTTTCGTTCTGGAAATTTCGACCTGCAGAACAAGCCCCGTGGACGGCCTGAGACCCAAGTTGATAATGGAGAATTGAAGGCTATTGTGGAAGCGGACCCATCGCAAACCACGTCCGAGTTAGCTGCAGGCTTCGATGTTAGTGATAAAACTGTTTTAATTCACTTGAAGCAAATTGGGAAGATTAAAAAGCTCCACGCCACTGCTGCTTCACGACAACGCCAGACCACACACTGCGCAACAGACGGCTACCAAATTAGAAGAGCTTGAATTGGAATGTCTTAGACATCCTCCGTACTCCCCGGACCTTGCTCCAACAGATTACCATTTTTTTCGCAATTTGGATAACTTTTTGCAAGGGAAAAAATTCAACTCCGATGGGGCAGTCCAAATCGCCTTCAAAGATTTTATTGATTCCCGTCCGACTGGTTTTTTTAGTAAAGGGATCAATGAACTACCTATAAGATGGCAAAAGTGCATTGAAAACAATGGTTCATACTTTGATTAATTAAATATATTATATTAAAAAATATTCGACTTTTTGTTCCTTCCATACAAAACGCCAATTTCATATGTAAGGACCTAATAAATGATGAACACAGGATCTCTTTGTCACCGGGCAGAGAAGCGGCCTCTGTCGTAGCTTATATTATTGTCTTCATTGCCTTAGGGCCGGCGCTCACTGACGGCGTGCCACGGCATGGCACGGCAGGTAGTGTTCCGTGGCATCATGCTGAAAGCCCGCACCGACCGGACTGCGCCCCATTAACCGAAACGACCGCTGCACAAGTCTCAACCTTATTTCAATTAGCTTAGCAATCATAATTCCTCGACACAAAGTGACCCATACGTCTCGCGGGATGCAATGGCGCGCCGCGGCAACCCGTGGAATGAAACGGCATGACACGTCATGCCGCAGCATCCCGCGGCGCGTCGCGTCATGTCGCAGCATCCCACGGCGCGCCACGTCATGCCGCAGCATCCCGCGGCACGTCGCGTCATTTCGCAGCATCGTGATCAAAATAAAGTAACATGAATTCTAAACTCATTGAAATAAGATTCAAAATAACTTGATTATTAATAAAATCCTTTGCCATGACACGCCGTGCCGTGCCGTCAGTGAGCGCCCTTATGAGTTTATTTTCCACAGGTTTGCTGTCAATGAGAGTAACAGCAGACGACGAGATGTGCGGCATCTTCAACATCACATTCAAGCCGCTGCCACAGCTGGACCTACGCAACGTTGTCTTTGGCAGAGTAAGCACTTTATACATTTCATAATATCGCGCCTAATTATCCCAGAAGGGGTAAGCAGAGGTGATTAGTCTATACATGCATGTATGTTATTGCACCAGTTAGTCCAATGTAAGATGAGGAGAGCTTTGGCCAGGCACAACGTGACGTAACTCCGGCGGTTACCAAAACTTTCTCCCGGCCCGGAGATCGAACCACAGACCCCACACTAAGAAGTCAGCCTTGCTTGGGAGTGCGGGCCTGCGGACGGAGAGTAATGGGTAGCTCACCGTCCGATCAAGGTCCGTGCCGGACGGCGCGTAGTGTTCCACGCGCACCCGAAAGAGATGTCAGCATAAAGGAAGGGGCCTGTTAGGGCCGAAGCCTGCCAGGGTAGCGGGATAGTCCGAAATGGTTACCGATACCCCGGAACACAAAGGGCTAAGGAAGAAACACGGATGGGTTTTAGTCAGTAAGAGTCTGACACTCCATTCCGCTCCACCCAGAGCGGGAGGGGTCATTTGATGATTTCCCATCCAAAAAAAAGCATTGCTTGGGACTCCTAGCCAAATGGCAACCAAAAGGTATTTTCATTGAGTCCGACCTCCTAATCCCCCAACTTAGCTATTTGGTGTCGGCGCGCTATGCCTTTTCTATTCATGTCAATCTATCAGTCATATTTTTTTTATATATCCTATCTTTCTCATCATCAGGGGAGGCAATTCCCGTATTTTTAAGAACTTTCGCATTATAATACCTAATCTCAGTCTCAATCTGTCAAAAACATTTCAATTTTTTTTTATAAGTACTGACGCCAGCACGTCAAGCCACTACAATCTGTCAAATTCCTTTAATAGGATTTCAACTTTATCGCTAAAGCATAAGGTTCAAAGTTGATTGGGAAAATTTTACAGTTTTGGGTAGCTTGATGTGCTGGCGTCTGTACATTCATGACCAGTTCTTGACATTGTTTTGTCGTCGATATGAGACGTTACTGCGACTAGATTTTGAACGTTTTTATTTACCAGAATTGGCCTTGCAGCAGTCCACTGCTGGCCTCCATTCAGCTCGATTCTCGGCAACTCCTGTCCAGCTGTCACCAGCCACGCAGCGAAGATCGTCACTCCACCTATCCTGAGGGCGACCTACCTTAACCTTTTAAGCGCTTGGCTAAATATCGATTGCCGTGCCCCTAGCGCGGCTACAAATCAATAAAATCAAGATAAAATAATACCTACAATAAATAAGGAGGAGATATCGTTGTATCGATTAAAAAATGGTCAAAAAGTTTTTATCTCTATTTAATAATGGTTTTAGTTGTACCACGCAGTTAATAGGGCGAAAATAGAACGAAAAAGTCATGCATGTTCTCTGTCGCAGAAATACGACACGAGCGGTAGGGGCACGGAAATATATGTCGCATAAATGCGACACAAGCGATCAAAAGGTTTTAAATTTGCCGATCTTTTTCGTACCCTCAGGTAATCCGGCCAAGCAGTACCTACAATATAATAAGGAAGCTAGGCAACGCGCTCAGTTCCCGCCCTGTGGTGGAGATCTGGTCCACTCGGCGGAAAGTAGAAGGTCGTTGGGTGAGCGGCGCGACCAACACGGAACTAGCTAAGAGATCGTCGGCTTGTCTTAGGAAAACACTCATGTACTTATAATAATAATTAATTTTGTTGTAATATTGTGTTTTTGGTTGGATATTAAATTATGTAACTGGTTGATATTTTTGTTCTATACCAAAATTGACAAAACCCGACTACTGAAAAGGATGAAACAAGAAAGTACCTTCCCGTGGTCGCCTGCCGCTGTACTGACATTATTATAAGCTATGGTAGTTGGGTTTTAGTTTTTAAACTTATTTTTTATTTAATTATTTTGGGGCTTATTTGGGTAATATTTATATTTTTGAAATGTGCTAATTAAGGCCTTTCATTTGATACCCCACACGACATAATTTAAAAAAAATTTTTAGGTCATGACCGTGTCCGCTAGAGGGCGCCATATTCAATTTAATGTGACGTCACATAGCCTATAACCAGCGGACGATCAAAAAGCTTCCAATGATACCTCATTTGTCTAATTATGACAAATAGTTTAGAAGTTATGAGGGAACAGATGAACATACATACGTACCGGTCAAAATCATAACCCTCCTTTTTGCTTCGCCGTAGTTGGCTAAAAAGGAACACTTACGTTGTCCGTCCATCTGTCACACGCAAGACTGATTTATTAGAAATCAATGTAGTAGAGAAACGTTTCAAGGTACCTACTTAAAAAAACTTAGTAGTATTTTATTTTACCGACTTCAAAAAAAAAGGAGGTTTCAATTCGACACGTATGTATGTAATATTATTGGAACTGCAATATATTCACATAATATGACAATCTATTAGGGCTTCCAAACAAATATACAAAATTTTATAGATGTATGTAGGTATGAAGGAGGAGATGGCGCTCCGTAACAATTTATTAAACAAAAATATAAACAAACGACTTATAAACTTTAAAGTGATAAATATTGTTCCTAAAGCTCCAAAGTACTAGTGAAAGTGTTATCCAATGTTAAATCTTTCAAATAAGATACCGAAACGCAAATAAAAAACATTGACACGAACCAGTGACAAAACGACTTTACGTCTAAGTTTCTAACAAATAAACAACATTTCATGTGCAGTAATCGAAAGTAAATCCATCTTAAATCAGTGCGCCTGGTGCTCAACATTAAGAAGCAAAATAACAAAAGTGTTGTGAAGCGAGTGCAAAAATGTGGAAAAAATTTTTTACTAATGAGTCATCTTAACGACTTTTTTTTTTTATTCAAAATTTATGTATTCAGAAGAAGATCCCAAATTTGGCATAAAAATACTTAGTAACCGTGGCCGTGGCTAGTAAATGTATTATCTAAAGCTACAAGCAGCAAGTTCGAATCGCACCTAAGCACAATTTTTGTATTTCTTGAAAATCATTTTATTACTTTTGTTTTCTTCAAACAAGGAAGTCTGGCAAATATGGATTTTGAAAATGTAACTCTACGAAGAAATAAAACTACAATTATGTCACTTAATTCGTCATTCGAATCCACAAATTCTGACTTTCTTTCAAAAAGTTTACCGCAATTGTCTACTCGCTTAAGTTACGAAGAAGTTGAAAGACTAAATGAAGAAATAAATCAGCTGAGAATGCAGTTAAATGCCGCTAATAATGAAATAGACAACTTGATCATAGAAAACAGCAATTTGAAGAAACAAACAGTAGAACAACAATGTGTCATAACCCAATTAAAAAACTTATGTAGCGAACCAACAAATAGTATCACAAAATACTCCAATTCTAAAAAAAGGAATAGTAAGGTACAGAATCTAGATTTATTATACAAGAAGAAACTTGATATGAGTTTAATCGATCAAGAGAGCAAATTGTGCGAAGAAAGTGCAACAGATGGCGCTGACGGTCGAGTGATGATGAGTGGGTTGCCCCAAGAGAGTAACACAGATTTGAAGAAGTACGATCAAAACAAGCTAGATGGCGCTTTGCTAAATCTTCATGAAGTGAATTTAATAAACAATCAAGTAGTAACTAAATGTGCCAAAATCGAATCAAATTCTCAGTTAATTATATTTGGAGGACAGCAATTCACAGGATTGGCTACACTACTAATACAGTCTAGAAACAATACTAAGTACAAGAATTACCATATTTCTTCCAATACGAAACCATACGCCACAACAGAAGAGATTCTCAAGCCTATCTACAAATTGGAAGATTTGGAAGATAATTATCTAGTTATATGTGTAGGGGAAAATGATACCAACCCCAATAAAATACTATTAGAATTAGGATCGTTGCTAAAATCATTTCAAAAACTTAACGTGCTTGTATTTAATGTTTTGCAAAACAAATATTTGAATTGTAGTTTGTTAAATAACAACATAAAAATGTTATGTAGCAACTTTAAAAATTGTTCATTTGTGAATATAAAAGGTAATTACCAGTACAAGAAGGACTACTATTTGTCAGAGGTATGTAAAAAAATTAACTTTAACATTGACTCAAGTTATTATGACAGGACATTTTTATGTTTTAAAAATATTAAGTTATTAATGAATACAGCGAAGGCTAAAACAAAATGCACAACTGTTCCGAAGAAAGGCACTATTCCATTCTACTTTCAACGTAATGAGAATACGCATTCAAGCGATAATGATCAAAATATTAACTCGAATACTGCCTCTTTGGGTAAACACGTAATGATGAACACCGACACCCACAAGAAGGGTACTATTCCATATTATTTTAAAAAAATTACACCGTGTTTAACTATGCAATCCGACAAAAAGTTACCTTTGCCAACACAGAAATGTTTTCGTCTCTAATTCGGATTTTAACTTTAGAATATTTCACCAGAATATTGCCGGCGCTATAAACAAATCAGAAGAATTAACATTTGCAATCCACGAGCTATCGCAACAAGGGCCGAAAGTTAACGTAGTGTGTCTGACTGAAACTTTTATTAAAAAAGGTACAGAGATGCTTTTAAAAATTCCTGGGTACCAATTAGTTGCATCATACTCACGTGACAATAAACGAGGAGGGGTATGCATACTGCTTAATAATAATTTGAAATATAAAAAATTGAGTAATATTAATGACTTGACCTGTAATTTTAATTTTGAATGTTGTGGTGTAGAAATAAATAAGAGTATTATTGTTTGTTTATATAGAACACCAAATAGTAATCCTCAAATATTTCTCGAAAATCTAGAACAGTTGCTAATAAGATTGACGAGAAAGCATAAAAAAATTATTTTATGCGGGGATTGGAATTTGGACATCTTAAAGCCAAACAAGAGCTGTGAAAGCCTGAAAAGCATTTTGAAAAATTTTAATATCGATTTGCATATTAAAACGCCCACAAGACAGATGTCATGCTTAGATCAGATAGCAAGCAACGTCAAGCAAGCTAAATCGGAGGTGCATCATCTTGCCTTGTCCGATCATGAAACGGGGCAGACGCTTTCGATGAAGACTAATAAAACGTACGAAATATGCACTTGGTATGAGAAGGTCAGAGATTTTAGTCAGGAAAACATGGACAAGTTCTATAGTTGCATATCATCTCTCACTTTTTCAAGTGTATATGAAAAACATGGTTTTCAGGAAGCGTTTGAGGAATTTCATGGGCTTATTAAATTATTTTTTGAATTATGTTTTCCAATATATTCTAAAAAGATGTCATCTCAGAAAGAAAACCACAAATGGATGACAAAAGGCATAAAAAAATCGTGCGTAAAAAAAAGGCTTCTTTATCTTAGTCAACTACACAATAAAACTAAGAGGCAAAAACTAAACACAAAATACAAATCATATAGTAACATTCTTAAAAAGTGTATATATAAATCTAGACAGCTACAAAGTAAGAAGTATATTGCCAATAATAAAAATAAGTGTAAAGCCACATGGGCGGTGATTAACGAAAATATTGAAGATATAAACGCTAAAACGCAAATTGACGTAATAACTAAAGATAACCGGACAATTCAAGACCCTAAGGAAATAAGTGACATGTTTAATCAATTCTACATACAATCGACCAATAAGTCTAATTTTAAATACAATGTTGACGAGATAAACAAGACTATCGATGGTAATAATGAACACACAATATTTATTAACCCTACTGATGCTACGGAGGTATTTCGAATAATACAAAATCTTAAAAATACGAGTGCAGTAGGATCGGATGACATAACAACAAAGGTAATTAAATTAGTCGCTTCATGTATTTGTCAACCGTTAAGTTATTTAATAAACTTTTCTTTTGAAGAAGGTGCATTTCCAGAGACTTTAAAAAAATCAATAGTAAAGCCACTTTTTAAAAAAGGTAATACATCTGACATGAAGAACTATAGGCCAGTGACTCTAATACCAATCATGTCTAAAATCTTGGAGAAAATCATGCTGAGAAGGCTCCAAGAATTTGCGATTAGTCATCGTATACTTAAAGACGAGCAATTTGGTTTTAGAAAAAATAGTACCACGTCTTTGGCTTGTTTCAATTTGATGAAGAATGTCACCCAGGCGATAAATGAAGGCTTACCAGTCTCGGCAATCCTCTTAGATATGAGCAAGGCGTTCGACTTTGTAGATCACGAATTGCTCTTACACAAGTTAGAAAAATACGGAATAAGAGGAAAAGCGAATGACTGGTTAAGAAACTATTTAAAAAACCGACAACAATGTGTGGAAATCTCCAGAATCCATAATGGTGAGAAGGTGCCATATAGAAGCGACTATCAGCAAAATAATTTCGGAGTGCCGCAGGGCAGTGTATTAGGGCCTTTTTTATTCCTTCTTTATATAAATGACCTCCCAAATATCACTCGCCACACAGTGATTTTATTTGCTGATGACACGACCCTTGTCGTGAAGTGTGAAAGAGTCGACACCTACGAGTATGAGATTAATGAAGCCATCAAAAACATAATCCACTGGTTGAACTCCAATAACCTACAAATTAATATGGAAAAAACGAAAATGATGCAATTTCAAACATACAGGAGAAACCCATTAACTCTGACTATTAAATATAATGACATTTCGATAGAACAAGTAGTAAGTGCTGCATTTCTGGGCATACAATTAGACCAAAATTGCGACTGGAAAAAGCATGTCGACTATGTTTGTGACAAACTGGACAGATTTATCTATGCACTAAGAAGATTAAGAGCCACGGTATCAGCTGAAGCGGCTCTTTGTGCATATCACGGATATGTTTCCGCCGTACTCTCATACGGGCTCTTGTTGTGGGGTAATTCGGTGGATGTCAATAGAGCGTTTATAGTGCAAAAAAAATGTATGCGTGCAATCTGTGGAGCTGGGTACATGGATAGCTGTAAGCCACTGTTTAAAAAGTACAACATTTTACCGTTGGCATGCATGTATATTAAAGAATTGTGCCTTTTAGTACGACAACATCCTGAAAATTTTATTAAGCATAGAGATGTAACCAAAAGAAATGTTGCCTCTAGAGATAAACATAGGCTCTGCTTGCCACAATGCAAGCTCGATTTATATAAAAGAAATTCGTATATAATGGCTATTAAGGTATACAATAAATTACCAAACGCCTTTAAAGAACTACCTTTGCTTATGTTTAAAAAAAAACTGATTCAGTGGCTTAAGGAAAAATGTTTTTACACTGTTAATGAATTTATGTCACATGTCGAAGAAAGAAAGTAATGTCAGTAAATTTAGTTTATATAATAGGTATATTTTATTTATTTTTTAATTTGACATTTACTTACTATTATTATTTGTATTTTGACATTATAACAATATTCATGGACATTCACATTTCAATTATTATATAAAATCTGACATTTTATAACAATTATATTGGTAGCTGATGTAATGTTATGACATTTTTAAATTATGTAATGTATTGTGAAATTAAATATTTGCAATTAATTTATTTAATCAGACATTTTGTAACGTTTATAGTGATAATTGAAGGAATAGCATGACATTTTAATAATTTAAGGTATTCGGTAATTAAAGATTTGCACACCACATGTAATGGTAGAATGTAAATGGGCCACATTTATAATAAGATCATACTACTTTGTACACCTACATTCTGGCAAATAAAGACTTATTATTATTATTATTATGTTTGTCCATGCATTTTTCCGCAACTATTAATCAGATTGTGACCATTTTTTTTTTTATTCGCCTACACATAAAGGCACACAATTCAGTGAGGTGGGCCGCGAGGCCTAGCTTGTCATAGTAGGCACCACCTCACTGAATCGTGTACCTTTTTATGTAGACGATAAGGTCTATAATTGTATTGCTATCTTGATAACTGCGCGCCGCGTCGCGTCGCGGTGTGAACTGACCCTTAGGGAACACATTTTCTGAAGAATTTTGATGTAGTCGTTTAGTTTCTAAGTTTTTAAGCCCTCATCAATGTTCGTGTCTCCTCTATAGGAGAAGAGGACTTTCCCTTGCAGTGGAACAATAATACACTGGTTTGTAAAAAAATATTTATTGCAGTGACGTAGGAGCTCGCTCGTGAGTTATGTTTACAATAGCAACAATACAAATACGGTATGTACAGACTTCTTATCAAGCTAGAGGTCGTCGTTCACGTTTTCTGTTTCAGATATCTGAAAATTTTCCTGTGGGCAAAAAGAAAAAATGTTATAAACCACTCACACGTTTGCCCGCCTACCTGTCGAAACACCCCACGCGTCGGAGTAGTTGAATGGGCGCAATGAAGTCATTGTTTTAACAATGATACTGTTGTGTACATATGTTGTACCGTTGACATTTCGAGCACTTTTTCTTATGTACATACGGTGTACCGTTGACACTTGAGGGGTTAAAAGTACAGGCCCTGCAGTCTCGACAAATATAACGACAAAAATCAGTCGTTAAGTCTAATCGAGGCAAATTTCTTTAATACATTTTCAACCTTATATTTTCGAAATAAAGTTGAAAATCCATTAAAGGAATTGAAAACGAAACTCTCAAACGGCGAAGATATTGAAACCTGATTGGGAGTTATATGTTCGAGCCGTTTGGGGTTGAAACACAAGGGCCATGGGGTCCGAGTGCCCACTTGGTTTTAAGAGATATAGCCAAGCGGTTAGTCGACTCTTCACGTGACCAGAGGGCTGGCCTATTTCTTGGCCAAAGAATTAGCATTGTCATACAACGTGGCACTGCTGCCAGCCTTTTGGGCACTGTTCCTGTTGACAGCGATGCGGACAAATTCTTTGATGCCCTATGATTATTTTGTTTATTTTTTAATATAATTGTACATATTATTATAGTTTATATGTTAGCTTATATTATGTAAATATCTATACAAATAATTAAAGGAATTTGACAACGATACGACTTAGCGATCGATTTTTGTCGCTGTCTAATGACGAGACTGCAGGGGCTCGATGGAACGAAGTAGGTAACTACAACATGTCCCGGAATTAACGCACACCACCAAACTCCCCAATTAAGGCGAAAGCACCAGGGCAGCCCGCGAAATTCAAACTTTCTTACGTTTTTTGCAATTTGCTGGTCAGTATTAAGTTGTACGGTCAGCATCAAGAGTTGATTAACACTTCAGTTTTTTTAATCTTAGTTATTGCGCAAAATATTTGTTCAAAATTGCAGCAGAAGATTTTTTTTTTTTAATATATACTCTTGTCTATTATGTGAAAAGCTAAAAATCAGTTTATTGAAAAAAGTTGTTGTCAATTCAAGAACATGTAAAAATGATAGTGTTAATCGACTTTTGATGCTGACTGTACGTTGATTACAATATTATTCGCGACCGTAACAAATATGTATTTTTACAGAATTATAATCCCGCGGGTAAAAGCTAGTCTATCTATAAAAGTAGCTACATATCTCACCAGACAGTTCTGGGCGCGTGTCCCCAGTCGAGCGGCGTGTGCGCGAGCACGTGGGCCACGTCGGCGTCGGAAACGACCACGTTGCTCACGACGCCTGCCACGCGCACGCCGCCCGCGCGCGGCCCCGGCTGGCCCTGGTTGTTGTCCAGCACCAGCTCGATGCGCATCGTCACCTCCCACACGGAGCGCAAGGGGAAGTTGGCAACCTAGAGAAATAATATTATTTATTTATTTATATATACTTTATTGTACACCACAAAAATACATAACATGAAATAAACACATTAAACACTACAAAATATACAATGGGCGGCCTTATCGCTTTCTGCGATCTCTTCCAGGCAACCTTGGAATGGACAGTGATTTCCCTGGACATAAAATGGGGCTGTCGTTGGTGCAAATATTATGCATACAATACAATAAAATAGATACACAGATAAATACATATCCAAAATTATAGATACTTAAATATATACATACTAAATAATTATAAGCACCGAAAATAAAATAAGACAGTAGATGATAGCAGTTAGGACAAAATCACAACGACAAGTAGTGTTCCTTTACAAGTCTTTTGAACACGTGTAACGACTGCGCGCGTTTTATTTCAACTGGCAACGCATTCCACAAACGAGCGGCCTGGACAGTAAAGGATTTATCAAGGAAAGTTGTGGAATGCGTTGGCATTTTGAGCTTTAAGTTATCTGATGACCTTAACAATTTCGTGTGGGAGTCACAAAGAAACTGAAAACGTTTCTTGAGATAGAGAGGGGTGGAAGGGGAAAAGAGAACATTGTACAAAAGGGAAAGAATATGAGCATTCCGACGAAGGCGAATTGGTAACCACTTGAGCTTCACACGAAATTCGGAAACGTGGTCATATTTGCGCAGACCGAATATGAACCTTATACAAAAATTTTGAAGCCGCTCAAGTTTATCGAGTTGGTCTTGGGTAAGATCAAGATAGCTGGCATCAGCATAGTCAAGGATGGGTAGAAGAAGTGATTGTGCAAGCGCAATCTTAGTGGCAGTTGGTAGAAAATTACGCAATCTCTAAAATAATCAATCTAATCTCAATAATAGTAGATTATTTATAATAGTCCTCCAGACCGCGGCCATGGCGGCCAGTCTCAACGGAGACCAGGCTTCGGCGCGGGATACCACACCTCGGACACTCCATACAACGCTCGCAAAATAAATACCTATTACTACTACATAACCAAATGACGTTTGTACACGTGCAAATGTGTGCGTGAAATCTAGTAGGGTTGGCTGTCGTGCGTAGCGTCAAAAATATCGCGAAAAGCGATTTGTGTCGGGCGAACCGAACGACGACGGCGCTGCCCGAACGTGTGCATTATTATGAAGTGACCTAAGTAGTTCAATTGTTTATTTATATAGTCTGGTTCGTAATTAAATAAAAACACTAAAAGTTTTCGCTTAAATGACTTATCTCTAAATAATCGCATGGTATAATAAATGCGAAATCCTACAAACAGTTTATGTATATTCAAATTCATCACAATATCCAATCATCGTGATTAAAACTCAAATAAAACTTTTAAATCGCAAAATTGTGTGTTCGTGTCAGCAGTACAGCGCTGCGGTTCACGAGCGCCCTTGCTAAAGGGTCGGCGAAGAATACCTCGAAGGGCGGGGTGAGGTGCGGTATCTGATATGAGCGCGGGGAAGGGAGTGTCCCTTCTGTACGTAGTACTGTTAAGTATTCTGTGGCGAGACAGTGTTTCCTTACTCAAACCGCTCTTTCCACCCGCTGAAGACCTGCCACCTGGACATGAGTTACCTTGGGTAACCTGGAAGTCTTTAAACAGACTCCGGACTCAGGTTGGCCGAAGCAAGGAAAACCTGTTCAGGTGGAGATTCATAGACGACTCCGCCTTGGAGTGTAAATGTGGTGCTGTCCCACAAGCGATGGGACACTAATATCGTGTCCTGCGTGTCCTGTCAGCTGCACGTTCCAGGAACTGATGGACGCTGGTGATAGCGCCAAACAAGCAGCCGAGTTCTGGACCGAGTCCATTTAGATTGCTATCGACACGCTAAGAAGAAGAATGATTACATAACATTTCTACATACCTTTAACGAAAGATTCCCCTCATTATCCAGCTTATACGCTAGATGTAGCTTCGCGTCATGCATCGCGCGTCCCCAGCGCAACGCGAGGCGCGCAACTTCGGCGCAACGTCGCAACAACGTCGGCATGTCCTTCGCGGTACATGCTGCACGCGACAAGCGCGCCACAATGTAACGCATGGTTTCAGACGCAAAGCGGACGGTCATTGTGGCCACCGGATTCTTGCGGTCTGGGATGTAATAAAAACGAGAAATTGTTATTATTACACATCTTATACTAATAATAAACCTGAAGAGTTTGTTTGAACGTGCTAATCTCTTGAACGGTCGGATTTAAAAAAATATTTTCTCAAACATGCTTGGAAATTTGAGCATTATTTTGACAACCTTCTTCGAGATAAATCGAAATTGCTGTACTGGCCAAATACATGCGAGCAGCGGCCGGCAAAAGTTGTATGAAAATCCATATCTGTCGTGTTTTGCGGCCAAATAAATTAAATAGTAAGCTTCATTCGTGTTATTTAAAATTGGAACGATCTTTTACTCCGAAACATGGCAACCAAGGAGGTAACTTATCAAAGGTTTTATTTGAATTTCGAACTGGCTTGCAAATAGAAAGCTGTTTATTGAAAAAAAAAACAAATTAACTCTTAATAGCGATCCAGTTCAGTTTATTGTACAGGTAGGATGGCTGATAGAGACACATAGATATAGATTCGAGGAGTCGACTATACATACCATACTGCACCGTTTCCACCGCTATATCCAGCACAGGAGTGTCTCCTCGAACTCGTGTCCTCGTCCCGTTGTCATCCCGGTGCGCGAGTCGCGCCGTCAGCCTCAGCCGGCCGTGTAGCAGACGGAATGACCATGTATCGGCGGATGACGTCTCCCATTCGCATTCGTGGCTCCTGTAATGTTTGATAATATGTTAACGACTGTTAAATGATGAGGCAGGCAGAAGTCTATGTGGCTTTGGATAGGGAATTAGGTATGTTTTAAGTACTATGTAACATGTGGCGAGCATATGGCAGATTGCAGACTCCGGGCTGTAACTGAGAATGTTGGTATGGAAAGTCCCATTGACAATTGAGAATGTTGTAGACCTTATAGACTGCAGATATATAGACCACTAGCTGCGCCCCGCGGTTTCACCCGCATAAGTGTCGATCCCGTGGGAGTATCGGGATAAAAACTATCCTATGTCCTTTCTCAAGTTCCAAACTATGTCTGTACCAAATTTCACACAAATCGGTTCAGTAGTTTAGGCGTGAAGAAAAGACAGACAGACAGAGTTACTTTCGCATTTATAATATTAGTTTGGATTTTTTATTAAGTACTTGGTACTTGTTGAAAGGCCTACGCTGTCCTCAGATACCTGCTAATACTTGCAATTTGAAAACATTGTAGAAACCTATTATTTTTAAAAGAGTAACGGTGGAGTTTCTTGCCGGCTCTTCTCCATAGGAAACGGCAAATTGGAACCGCGCACCTAGCTTCTGATTTTGACATTTTGCCTATCCTGGGAATCGAACCTAGGACCTCAAGCACAGCCTTTGTACTTGCGACCTAATGGTCGACCACGGCAATGAAACAAATGATCAATTAAATGTAATCAACCAAGATTGTTTCAAAAGTCATTTAAAAAAGCAATCAAATACAAGGATGTAAGTAATTTATTTATGTAATTTCGAAACAATATTTTTATTGAATAGAGAACGTATACGCGGGGAGGGGAGGCGCGCGGGACGGAGACGCGACGCGTGCGCGCCAAAGGCCGGCCGCGGGCCGCTCGGCAGTGTCCATTACAGCTCGCAAGCGAGTGGGCGTTATTCTGTGTTATCCGACCTAGCAGTTATTATACCAACATTTTATACAGTCCACTATAGTTTAACCTTTTAACCGCCCGACTTTATATCAGTTGTCGTGCCCCAAGCGCCAGAAAAACAAAAAAAAAAAAAAACACGGAAAATAAATACCGATGAAACGACCTGTGAAGATGTAATAATAATACAGATTAAACGAGCTGTTATTTGGTCGTATATATACGACTCTGGCGGAATGGACACGAAAATATTTGTCGGATTAATCCGACGTAAGCGGTTAAAAGGTTAATTGAAGAGCCAAAACCATCCCCAACCTGAGATTCGAACCCAGGTCCTCACACATAAGTCCTACAAACCATCATCACCTGCCTAGCCTTTTCCCAACTATGTTAGGGTCGGCTTCCAGTCTAACGGGGTGCAGCTGAATACCAGTATTTTACATGAAGTGACCACCTATCTGACCTCCACAACCCTGTTACTGGGTAATACAATATGAATGAACTAGCTTCTGCCCGCGACTTCGTCCGCGTGCAATTTCACCCTAACATTCACACTCTTAGGGGTGGAATTTCGAAAAACCCTTTCTTAGTGGATACCTACTCTGCACAAAGAACACACCCTCCAAATTTCGTGTCTCTAGGACCAGCGGTTTAGGCTGTGCGTTGATATATCAGTCAGTCAGGACTTTGAATTTTATATTTATATATATAGATAATAAAAATTAAAGATGTACAGACGCAGCACATCAAGCTACCCGAAACTGTCAAATTTTCTCAATCAACTTTGGACCTTATGCTTTAGCGATCAATTTGAAAATCTATTAAAGAAGTTTGACAGATTGTAGTAGCTTGATGTGCTGGCGTTTAGCGTCTGTACCTTCATTCGAAACAATCTTTCTTTTTGTAGATCCGTGAATCATGTTTTTTTTTTAATATTCAGGGTGTTACGGAAAGGGTATATCAATACAAACAGGCTGAAGAGTGTATCTGGTCTAGAATCTCTGTACAAAATTTCAGCTCAAAAGCAGTAACTTTGAAAATGCTTAATATTTTTTTTATTTCAATAGTTTATTAAATTGAAATCATAACAAACGTGTCACCGCACTACGAGGGTCATTATCAATTATCTGTAGTGTGTCTGTGCGCCTAGTACACGCACATCACGCCGCCGCGCGCCAGTGCAGCGCCGTGATGTCGAAATAAAAAAATATTAAGCATTTTCAAAGTTAATGCTTTTGAGCTGAAATTTTGTACAGAGATTCTAGACCAGATACACTCTTCAACCCGTTTGTATTGATATACCCTTTCTGTAACACCCTGTATTGTATCACTTCGAAATCAGACCTGGGATTCGAACACCAGTCCTAAAAACCAGTAAATTCATAAAAACTTCGCTCACCCCATGAAAGGCAACATATCAATCTTGGCGACCACATTGACACTGGAATCAGCACCGCATACATTTAAGCTGGTTGCACGCATCAGATCGGGATGCCAGTTCATCTGCGAGGGCATACCCCGACACGTGGCCGATGACGGACGGGGCGACTGACAATATTTCTTCAACGTACTATTAGCACCCTTCATCGTATTCAGATTCTTACTACTCGTAAAAGACACGCCAGATTGTGAAAGCGCCGACAAACTTTCAGATTTCGGGTTCAAATGTAAATCCTCCAGGAATTTCTTTTCTGAAGTATGTTTGAAGTCACGGTCCAAGTTATGGTATTCTGTTGTTATTTGTTGCACAATGATGGTTGACCCTCGTTTTGCCTCTTTAACTTTCGGCGACTTCTTCTCGCTAACGTCCGATGTATGAGCATTCTGCTCGCTACCTCGCTCGCTAGGTTCGGAAACATCTTTCTCAGGTGCCATGTTATGTGTAGATTCATCTGTAGAGTTCGAAGGCGGTTCGATATCTTTGCTTCTTACTGTGCCCAATATGGTTACTTTATTCGTATACGGGCTGTTTGAAATTTTCTGCATTTTCATATTAGGTTTTGGAGTCACTTCCACGACGGACTGAGATCGTTTGTATTTGTCCGTCGATGGACTGTAAACCCGTTTCTTGCCTTTCGTTCTATTCGCTACCTTATTGGGACTGCCGATTCGCTCAGTCAAGGCGCTGTCTGTCGACTTAGAGATCTCCGTCGCTTGCTCCTCTATATCAACAAGATTCGAACGCGTGAAACTGATCATGCGGTACTCATTTTCGTTGACCGGTGACACTCTACCTTCACCGTCTAAAGCATCATCCACTAACGTTAGCGACGAGCTC
Organism: Amphipoea oculea; assembly: GCA_945859645.1. Classification (NCBI taxonomy): domain Eukaryota; kingdom Metazoa; phylum Arthropoda; class Insecta; order Lepidoptera; family Noctuidae; genus Amphipoea; species Amphipoea oculea. The sequence goes on along the minus strand of OX243891.1, from coordinate 7,592,556 downwards.
CCTTCAAGCAATTCTTTGTTTCCTTTCATGGCGATCATAGTATTTACCTGATCGTCCCGTAATTGCGTTGAAAAAGCATCTATAGATTGGTCAGTGGAAATAGGTCTGCTTGATGCGGTAGATTGCAAGCTGAATTGGTCGTCTTGCTTTTTGTAGACATACACATCATCCTCTTGCTTTTCTAGAGTTCGAATCGTCAAGGGGCACTGCGCGGTGGTCACATTTTCCACCTCAAAGTCATTATCTCTAGACGATTTATTTAGGTGACTCCCAGTAGACCGACTGCGGTCGCAAGTGTCATCAGATTTCTTTGGATTATATGTATGCACGTCGGAGTTACTAAGTGGGGTGAGCTGAATATTGTTCAAAGGATTCAGATGGTCGAAAACTAGCACGTCAGGTGGAGGTTCGACGGGAGAATGTGAGCGTGAGGGCGAGCAGGAATACCTCCGCTTTGGTTCAGGGATGTCAGATTCTGGTGACATTATCGAGCTAATTGCGGAAAATTTGACCGGACTTCGCAAAGATCGAGATCTGGAATTATTAATGGCAGCCGTTATAGAAAAGCCTTTATCTGTATCCGTATTAGTGTCAGCATTGCAAAACAGATCGCAATCTAAGTCTATCTGACTGGATGTGACTAGGTTAGCCTGTATCTGCGTGCTTTGCGTAGACGGGATCTTTTTTAGGCCTTTATCGAAGGCTATGCTCTCAAAAGGCAGATTTTCGTTCATCGGCTTTACCAGATCCAGCATCAGTTCTTTAATACCGTTGGATACGTCTTTCAAGTATGTTGGAATGACTTTTGCTTTTGATTCGTTCATGTATGACGTTTCGCCGAACACTGTTTTCTTAAGCGGGTAGTACTTCGTGTCGAATTTGAGGCTGGTGTCGCTGTTCGATTCGTCATCAAATTTCAATGTTTTGACGACTTCACTACTTGTGCGGTTTAACTTCTTAGATGTACCTACGCACGCGTCTCTTGTATCTTCTTCGGTACAGTCACTGTCATCTAGCGCTAGTCTAGACTTCTGTAACCCTGCTTGCGCCATTGAGATGTTATTTAACAAATCCTCCCTACTCAAGACTATAGATTGTCTGTTAGGTGCGAAGCTAAGTCGACTAGGCTCTGTAACCTCGGTATGACTTCTTATTTTGACGGCAGCCGGCTCAACATCGTCATCACTATCTCTATTATCAGTGAAATTGGTTATCATATCAAGCAATTCTTGAGTATTGTTAGCTTTTTTATAGTCATGACCTTCCATTCCATACGTAACATTTTCATATTTTTCTACAACATCTTCCAAGTCTGTACTGACGGCGTCTAAGATCATACTGTTCGAAAATTCATTATTTTCTGTCTGTCGTACTGGTTTGTCTTCGTTGTTCTCAAGTTGTAGTGTCGGCGAATGATTATATGTTAGTGCTTTAGGCTGTGCGTTCTTTTCTTTATTGTCCGTCTCCATGTCTGTCTGTGTATCGGAACCGTTGTCTTTTGTTATGTAAAATATACTCTCGTTCGAAGTTTTGACATCAGTGTCTTGCTGCAAGTTATCAGAGGAAAGGTTCGATTCTATACGAGCCATACAGTTTTTATCTTCCGTACAGCTGTCTAAGCTATTCGTTGACATCGTGAGTAGCGAAATTACTGATGTATTCCTTTCTTCACTGTCTGTCTGTGTTAGAGCATCAGCTTCTCCCTCAGAGACCTTGTCCACATTCGTATCAATACTAGAATTCAATTTCATTCCTAATCTAGAATGAAGCGACGCGCTTTTACTGACGTCTTCTATGGACGAGGGTATCGCATCCTCGACTACGTTCACTGATGACGCGTTTTTCGAGTCACTCGCCACATTTATGTATATATCCACGGTGTTCTTCAAATCGCTGTGTACGTCTGTGTTTGAATGCAATGAAGGCTTGCTATTGGTCGTCGAGGCTTGCAGCACGATCATATCTGACTCCAGATTGGTTGCCTGATCTGGCTGTATCGCATCCAATATAACGTGTTTGGATGTATGCAGCTGTTCAGTTATTAGTTGGGCTGGAATCGGGTTAGTCATTGAGATGTCACAGTTATCGTTATAAAAAATTACGGTTTTTCGTTTTTCTGTTTCTCGTAGAATCGTTGGTATTGCGATTGTCATTGACGTATCAGAATTAAAGACGTCTGCATTAGACACAATTGACTTTTGATCGTCTTGCAAGCCATCTCTCATTTGCTTATGAGCATCTTCTTCATACACTTTATTATCAATAACTTTCTCCATAGCTTCTTTAATATCTTCAGGTTTTTTAGCACAGTCTTCTGCAGAATCTAGCTTGTCTAAAAGAAAAACGTTTGTCGACAAAGCTAGAGTCGTAGCGATGTCAGCTTCGTCCTTATCATAGATAAGAGTTTTTTGTTCATTTATTCCCTGTTCTATTATTTTAGCGGGTATAGCTTCAGTCATAGATATATCGCCTTCGTCGTTATCATAGACAATTGTTGTTCGTTTTCTATTTCTCGGTTTTCTAGATGTATTAAAGGCATCTAAAGTTATATCGTTATCTTCGCTATATCCGGGTATAAGTTGAGCAGGTATGACCTGTGTTATAGATATATTCCCGGTATCATTTTCATAGACAATAGTTCTACGTCTAGAAGCATCATTGTCTTTGGCAGTGATATTATTAGGTAAAGACTGTGTAGTTGGAATTTCCTCAGCTTTATCATTTTCTTTATTGTCATCAAATTGAACTCTTTCCTGTATAATATTTGTCGGTAACGCTTGAGTAACAGAAATATTATCAATATCATCTTCATACACAACAGTATGTCGTCTTTCGGGATTTGGTTCAATATTCGGAAGAATAACGTAAGTAGATATCGCCTGTGTGACTGAAATGTCCCCAGTATCTTTTTCATATATTATAGTTCGCCGTTTTTCCTGCGTTTGCTTGTCTGGGAGCATTATGTTAGCAGGCAACGCTTGTGTAAAAGACACGTTCCCATCATCAACATCGAAAACTATAGATTTCCCTCGACTTGCTTCCACAAAGATATTCGATGATATAGCTTGTGTGACAGATATATTGTCTTCATCACTATCATATACTACAGTTTTGTGTTTGTTGGTGGTTTCTATATCCTTATTCACCAGTATGTTTGAAGGAACTGCCTGTGTGATCGAAATGTTGCTTGTATCGTCCTCATACAATGAAGCACGACGACGTTCAGGCATAGTTCCACTACTGCTTACTGGTAATGTTTCAGTCATTGTATTTTTGGTTGTGCTTTCATTAAACGCAATAGTTCTCCTCGTAGAAGCATTGACATCATGGCTTATGACAGCAGTTTGACAGATAATATTCGTGGGTAAAGCCTGTGTCATAGAAATATTTCCTGTATTATCGTGAATTGTCTTTCTTTTAGGTCTAATATCGGGTACAGTTTCTGATATTTCATCGTCATCCGTTTTTGTTTCATGAAAACCGTTAAAGCCAGAATTTTCGCATTTAGAGTTTAGCATATCATCGACAAAGTTCGGTAAATCATCATTGACGTTTAAAACAATAGTTTTCCTCTGAGGAGTTTCTATTGAAGAATCAGGCAAAAGAACTCTGTAATTCTTATCTTTTTCTGGTATATCTGGCTGCAAAGTTAACCGTTTGCCGTCGAAGACTAATACTTGATCGGGTTTTTCATTGACGGCGAAATTGGACTCACAAGGGGCATCGTAAGGGTTGATAGCTATGTTCTCTTTATCCGCAACCCAATCGATATTCAAGCTAACTTTCTTGTCAATGGACGCACTTTTAGGTACATCCTGCACCGGGCTAGGCACGGTATCCGTTATAGACAAATCCTCGTCATTTTTGACGACGTTCGTCATGTTCAAATCAACCTCTATATACTCTGACATGTTCCGTCCATTGCTAAACGGCCCGTGACAGCCCATGTTACTCGAGCCCCTATCCAAATCCCTCTCAATTTCATCTAAATCATCTTTCTCAATCTGCTGTATCGCTGAGAAATTGACTTCGATTCGACCAGAATTATCACCGATCGATGGTGCAGTGAAGTCATTGCCGAATAGTTTGCTTTGTTCGGTGAAGGCACTGAGTTCGAATTTGCCATGGGGTGCCGTTAATTTTCCCTCTCCTGTGCACTCGAGGGAAGCTAGTTGCTGAGAAAAATTAATGTTTAGTGACCCATTAGGGAGACCGCTGATAAAGTCAACAGCCTCGACTTCTTCGAATTGTTGTTCGAAAATTCTCTTTCCAAGATGGCCGACGGGCTGTCGGGACGCGTTTGCTTCGGAATCGTTGCTGGATGATTCCAAAGACTTGTTGTGTTCTTCGTAGACGTTTTTCCATGTTGTCGTCGCATCGTTCGTTACGAATTCGCTGGGGACAGAAATGTAAGCAAATTATAGCGAGGAAACAGTTGAATAATCGACACATTCTTTGATTGTTTTAACGACTAGCTGTGCCCGCGACTTTGTTCGCGTGCATGTCGGAAAACAATGTCTTCTAAAATAAAAATAAGCATTACACCTTAAAACATCAGCTATCTGCCAGTGAAAGTCCCGTCAAATTCGGTCCAACCGTTTCGGAGATTAGCCGGAACAGACAGACAAACAAAAAAAATATACTTTCATATGCATTTAGTAAATTTTGACGTTACAAAGAGACTTTCAATTTTATTTATTTGTATTGGGTATAGATGTATAACAGAAAATTCAAACATGCGTCGACATCAGTTTGAATTTTCTGTTATGAGTTGATGCTTATGGACGCCTGAAGAGCTGTTCTTGTCTAGGTTTATGCTCATAGAACCTTGCACTTTACGACTCTGATTGTAAAGTTCATTATTCAATATCATGAAACAAACTCTAAAATTATGAGAAGAACACTAATTTGAATCGCTTGGTATTAATGGATCATACATAATAAGTTTTATGTTGTTTTATTTTAAAACAATTATTTGTATTGAAGTTAATAGGGCCTTCTCATTCAGTGGATTCCCAGTGGGAACAAAAAGGGTATATACAACATTATTTTTAGTATATGCGAAACCTGAATATAGTTTGTTCAGAATAAGTAACTGAATCGATTCCAATAATTTTTACCCCATGTTATATTTTGGCCCAAAAATATTTAAAAAAGGTTAAATCTTGGCCACCGAGCGACATTAGTACCTAGGTAGTTTTCTACCATACCCATACACAATAGGCGCGGCGCCCGCGCACAGCGAGCGGGGCGAGCGGGGTGGGGGTGAAGCAACCCCTTCAGTCGCCCGGGTGCTACAGACTGGCGCGCGCGTGTCCAAGTGCATAATCGCGAGCGCGCGGCCGCCGCGCCGCGGGCCCAGTTTTGTTTCGGTTGATCGTGTACTTACCTATCGTATGTAAAAAGTGTCGTGTAACCATGACTTTCTCATACACAAACGTCCAGTACACAGAAACAACGATAACAGTGATAACGTATCCGTGGCAGTGCGGTGGTACGAGGAGCAATCAGAGTATCGTCATCGTGGAACACAATGCTTTGCCGTGATGATTAACATTTTTAAACACGCCAAGATGGTTAATTGTAGAAAGTTATTATTTGTACCTACAGCCTGCTGTGGTTAAGTAATGCGATGTTTAACACTTTTCATCCAAGTGGTTGACATAAGGTGCAACAAATCGCATTGACTACATTGTATCACTTACGGCTTACGAATAAGTAATTACTTATTTGTAGCTTACGGCTGCATTTATTTACGAATAAAGTACATTATAATAACTACCTACACTTGACCATTACGACAGTCCAAAGCCTGCAAGTGTGATGGAAAATGTTATCACCCGTTAATTACAATACAATCGCCGCGCGGTACGTTTAGGCACGCGGTGAGCGGGTGAGCATAATTTTGGACGGACAAACAGGTAACATAACAAGCTTATAACTTGGTGATTATTCATGATACAGTTTTGAAATTTTGTACATAGATTCTTTACATAAAAATACTAGACACGTGTTTCGGGTTTCGCATATACTAAAAATAATGTTGTATAATGCAATAAACCAAGCTGTATTGAATTTAAAGCTATACAGGGTGTTACGGAAAGGGTATATCAATACAAACGGGTTGAAGAGTGTATCCGGTCTAGAATCTCTGTACAAAATTTCAGCTCAAAAGCAATAACTTTCAAAATGCTTAATATTTTTTTATTTCGATAGTTTATTAAATTGAAATCATAACAAACGTGTCACCGCACTACTAGGGTCATTATCCATTATCCGTGGTGTGTCTGTGCGCCTAGTACACGCACATCACGCCGTCGCGCGCCAGTGCAGCGCCGTGATATCGAAATAAAAAAATGTTAAGCATTTTCAAAGTTAATGCTTTTGAGCTGAAATTTTGTACAGAGATTCTAGACCAGATACACTCTTCAACCCGTTTGTATTGATATACCCTTTCTGTAACACCCTGTATGTATGTATTGTAGGAGGTTATCCTTAGGCATCCTGTACATGACACTGGAGCCGCATCGTCGCAGCCGCGTCGTCACCGTACCGAAACCGCGTGTACACCGCATTGATGCCGACTTTTAAATAGTAAAGCAAAGATCACAGTTTAGTAAAACATTGCCCACGAAACTGGTAAAGACTTTACAAAAGCACTTATACTGAGATATTCTAAAAATGTTGCTTCATCATTTCTTATTTATTCAAAAAGCACGTGAAATTCACCTTTTTGACTTGCAGGCTAATGATATCAACTCGGAAAGGGATCGTCACCGTATCGCCTTTCGCCTCGCCGTCAAACAGGCGTCAACCTAAGGTAAGCACGTAACCAAAGCGGATCAGAGCCCTGATTCACAACCATACGACAGGCTATCGTATCGAAAACCTGACATTTCGATAACCTGATTTGACTTCCCCTCAACAGCAAATAGCTGTTGGAAGAATAACGGGCGTCTATTTGATTTAAACTGACAAAATTTTCGGGTTTTGGACTTGTGAACAGCGTTTAGAAGACTTCTACGATAACAATGATTAATGTTCGATACGATACGGAAGCGTATCGAGCGTTTGTGAATAGCTATGCAGAAGCTCCGATACGTCGACTCGGCTAGGCGACGCCGCGCTTATGGCTCGCCGACCGCTGCCGCGCTGGTAGATGTTGCTGCAGGCAGGCCGCGGGAGAGGGGTGAGAGGGGAAACTGTGATGGTTGCTCTTTAACTCGGCATCAATGCGGTGTACACGCGGCTAATTCCGATCCAGCCTGTCCCATGCTGCCCTCCCCCAGCGACGCCCTAAGCCGAGGTCCGAACCCCACAGGGGGTGCCCTTAGCGTGTAGTCGCTTAGTATATTAAGTTTTTAAGCCCTGGCTGGAGGCCTTAACTTTCGAGGCATCCACAGGAAAGATCGGTTAAGCAGACGACAACCTCATAGGTTGAACTGCGAGATGCCATTAACAAAAAAAAAAGGTGAACACGCGCCTCCGACGCGGCACCGGCGCGGCTCCGGCGTCATGTACAGGAACCCTTACCATTTTCTCAAAACTGTATTTTATAAAAACATAGATATACTCACGCTACACCAGTCCTTCGTGAGAAACTGACTCGTCGACTCTTAGCAGAGTCTGTAGGCGTGGCAACGTTAAACTCCAACTCCGAGAAGGGTGTCCGTGCCGGCCGTTGACTTTTCAGTATTGAGGAACGGCGCTTCCTACTGTAAACATAAACAAAATATTGTTAGGACAAAACCCCCTTACTCTTTTAAATCAAGGTATTACAAAATGGGTACATTATTCTTCTATACAGGATGTCCCTGGAAGTATGGATCAAAACGAATAGGGACGTGGGCAAGGTCATTTCCAAACGTTTAGCAAAAAAAAATACTAAAAAAAATACAAAAAAAAAAAGAATACTAAAAAAAAATAGAGAAGAAAGATCGAATTCGTGAAAACTATCAGGGCTATCAATTTTTTTTTTAACACCTTGACTGCCAGACAACAGACACAATAGAAAATCTATTGTTCGCGGTCACCGGTGACCTACACGGCAGTGAATGTGTTAAGATAGCCCTGATAGTATTTTTTTTATGATTAACTAGTTGCGTCCCGCAGTTTCACCCGCGTAAATGTCGATCCCGTGGGAATATCGGGATAAAAACTATCCTATGTCCTTTTCCGGGACTCAAACTATCTCTATACCAAATTTCATCTAAATCGGTTAATTGGTTTAGGCGTGAAGAAGTAACAAACATATAAACACACACACACACTAACAAACTTTCGCCTTTATAATATTAGTGTGATTTCTTTGAACACTAATGATGATGATGATGATGCGATCCGACCGATTTCGGCCAGGGCGATTGCTTCAGCTCCGTTGTAGTTGCCGTTCGTGTGCTCGCATGTGGCTTATGTATCCAATCTTTTTTGCAAAGATCCGCGCACAATGCGGGCATGTGAGCACACCATCGATATAATTATAACTGAACACTAAGAGAAGTGATTGAAAAAAAAACTTAAAATCGGTCATAACTTTTGAACCGTAAAAAAATTCACTGACATTCTCAGGGTTAAAAAGTTTGGAAATGACCTTGCCCACGCCCCTATTCGATTTGATCCATACTTCCAGGGACACCCTGTATATGTGAAAGCAATAAAGTAAAGCAACAATTAAAATATAAGACTAAAAATAATCCCAGGCAGTTAAGAGATGACCAGTCTTAACCGACGGTGCCCATTCACAAACATGCCGCATGGATCAGCATTATCCAACATAACCAATTTGTAGGGACCTTAAAGAATCAAACTCAAACTCAAAGCATTTATTTTAATTAAACCATTCACAGGCACTTTTGAATTGTCAAGAAGTCGGTCAGTCAGAAAATATGAAGCTAGTTGCTACCTATGGAGAAGTCAAAGTCAAAGTTTTTTATTTGTTAAACATAGATGTAAAAATAGGTGTTTACAATAAAATAGGTACAGAGATCTCTATGTTTTGCCGTTAAAGGTATACAAATAACAAGTAAGTATAGGAAATTACAATTTAGTATTAAGTCATAAGTAAGTAAGTCATAAGTAATTTATTTTTTAACAAAATAAATTATGATGCTAAAAATAAAGAAAAAAAAAATAACAATAACTAATTTATACAATAATAAAATTAATAATCGTTAAATAATAAATAATAATGTCAAAAGATGAAAATAACAAAATTAATAGTCACTTAATCGGAAATTCTGAATAAAATGTAAATGATTATCACATTAAAACTTTTGTTAAAATTAAATGACAAGCTAACAGAGTTAAACTATCCTCTATCAAGTTAACCATATTGCATACAGATAATAACATTTAATAACAGGCAAGAAACTCTATCCAAGAAAACACACAATACACAGAAGAACTACCACAGTGTTCTGATGCATAATGGTCCATTTAAAGGACTAAGTGCAGAAACCAAACCCATAACATAGAACATGTGGTGTTCTAGCTGTAATTTCTACCTACGCCCATGATATGATCAGCAGGAATCCCCACAAGGTGAGGCGTAGGTTCACTATTTTGAACATCTTTCTATATATTCGCGAATCTATACTAAAATTATAAGGAGGTAAAATTTGTTTGTAAGTTTGTATGTAGGGGGTAATCTCTGGAACTACCAGTCGGATTTGAAAAATTTCTTCTTGCATTTGATAGCCCAATACTTGAGGAAGGGTATAGGCTATTTAACATCACGCTATGACCCTTAGGAGCCGAGCAAAAAGTCAAAAAGAACGTTAAGTGATAGGGCGGGCGGGTGATGCGATACAACGGGGTGGTTCGGGGGAAACAAGAAGTTTCACGCGAAAGAAGTCGCGTGCTGAAGCTAGTCACATATATATGTAGAGCGAGCAGTGGCGGCCCATTGGTAATGGCCGCAACTTAATAATTGTGGATCATAGGTTCGAACCTAGGTAGGCTCTTTACTTGTGTGTAATTTATTTCACCACTTGCTCTCAAACCAGTGAAAGAAAACATTGTGAGGAAACCAGCTTGTCCTAGAACCAAAAATTCGAAGACATGTGATATCTACCAACTTGCACTAGGTCCGCATGGTGTATTACGGCCCACTCCCTCTCACAGAGTGGAGGCCTGTGTCTCAGCAGTGGGAACATTATAGGCTGATTATGCTACACTTCCTCACTTTAAATGGTTGATAAAAGAGTAAACTAAATAATTTGTTTATTTCAGTATTGTGAAGATAAACAAATTAACTTAGATTTTAAAGAATTGTGAATGTAACCTAAGACAACCCACTGACCAAAGTTGTTTATAAACAAAAATAAACTTTAATTCTTGTTGTTTGAAGCTAAACACTAACCCCCTTATTCATAAAACTTATCAAACCTATTTTAGTTAAAATGGGGTTTGTCTCTTTCTTACACACAGAAATGACAATGTGACAGATAAAGACAAACATTCTATAAACCTATTTTAGCTAAAATAGAGATAAAATAGGATTATGAATAAGGGGGAAAGGGTTTAAGGTTTATCCACACTGGTTAGGGCCTCCCGTGCTCTGGGTGGACTCCATGTATAAATTATCTAAGCATGCTGCGGAGAGAGTCCATACAGCACAAACCAGGCCATGTGTGATTAAAATTATATGAAAATATATCAGCAATAAATTGGTATTCCATCCTTGACGACATGGTGACGGGACTCTGAGCTTCGTATGTGTTGACATTAAGTTGCATTAGTTATGTTGCAAGCAACTTTAACACTACAACTAAAGTTGTAGATTCATTACTCTCATTGCATCACATGAAGACTTAAATGACTCTTTTAGGGCCTTCACCCACTGGCCGCATGACACGGCAGGGGATCCTTCGGCTTACAAGCGCATTCTGACGGCAACGATTGCGCGGTATAACTAGGCATGCCACGACGTCCTTAGGCATTATCATTAAAATTTCAATTTTATTGTCATTTAAGTTTAAAATTCCTGTTCGTCGCATAAAAATCCCTTGCCGTGACGTGCCACCAGTGGGCGCGGGCCCTAAAGGGGTCAGTGAGACCACAGCATTATTCCGTTTCAACAATGGCAATTAAGATAAGATTAAACTTACTTTGCCGCGGCCGCAGCATCAGACACCCTGCTTTGTTGCGTATCATCCATCTTATCACTTAGTTCGTTACCTACGACTAACTGAAAAGCGCATTTAACTCATCACTGCACACAGTTAGCGTTTCTTTTAATTAACGTCCCTATATTATAATAATAGTTTGTGTGATTAACTTAAAATAAAAAATTTGTTTTCAAACAATGCGATTTCAAAGCACAACGGCTGCGTACGTTCAAAATTTGACTTTGACAGTTTTAATTTTAAATAGGCATTTTTTTAAATAAAGCTCTTATGAACCCCGAGTATGAGGCTTTTTAGTACTGCAGTGTTGCTAGATTATATCATTAAAAGGACCTCTATAAATGGGCTATTCTCGTAATTTTTAAGAACGTTCAGTCTGGGGGCTTACCACCAGCTCTTATAACAGGGCAGAAGTTTAACTGCACTACTGCTGCTGCTGCAATTTTGTATAAACGGCTGGCTGATGCTCAGGCCGTTTATACAAAATTGTTTCTAACCTCAAATCAGATAAAAAGGGAAAACGAAACGTTCATATGGGCGATTGACAAACAAATCTGTACCAGTATGTCCAGTATATTGTCTTCTGTGGACGCTGTGGTGTAAAATGTCGTGCAAAATCGATGAAACGGAACGTAAAAAAAAACTACGCCATTTGCGTCTTGTGACAGTGTCATTATGAATGTTTTGTTGTTTTATTTGTTTTTCTATCAACTATTGTTATGTTGCAGCCAACTGGGTAAATTAGCCGTATTGACAGACTGGGTTTCAGCGCCAGGCGACAGAAAATGGAACTAAATTTATAGTCTGGGCTAGGCAGGTACGAAGGGAGGTCCAAAAGTTTGTGAAATGGAGGGGATGGAGTGAGGATAGAGGCGCTCGCTTAGTGTCATACTAATTGGGTACTCATCATTAGTATATAAATTGAGTTTCAGCCCTATTGCGTCATTCGTTTATCCAGAAGAAAACTATACTATGGAGAAAATTGAACACCGTGTTGGGATAAAATTTCTTACCAAGCAAGGAAAGAACGCTCAGACCATTTTTAATGAAACGGAAACCGTTTATAGGGAACAGTACGCTAGTAAATCTGTGATTTACAAGTGGCATCGTCTTTTTAAACATGGTCGGGACTCGTTGAGGCCACCACATCAGACATCGTCGAAAAAGTGGAAAAAATTGTACTGGAGGACACCCGGTTGAAGAAAAAACAGTTATCTGCATTAGTTGGTGTATCAGATACCACCATTTTGCGAATCCTACATGACCATCTGGGTATGACACGATACCTTCGAAAATCAATAATCAGCAAAAGACTTGTAGTAGATAGGTAATAGAAAAGTTGAAGTGTGATGCGTTGTACAAGTAGGGCACGCGGACGGCAACGGAACGCATCAAAACTCGACCTCATCTCTTTCACAAATTTTGTATAAGTACACCTTTGTATACTAATCGCGGGCCACCCCACACTTTTTGTTTTGCGTTACTATATATTGCGGTTCGATGCGGCTACAAATTGCGCTATTTTTTACTTATGTACAGACGCCAGCACATCAACCTACCCGAAACTGTCAGATTTTCCCAATCAACTTTGAACCTTATGATTTAATGATAAAGCTGAAAATCTATTAAAGAAATTTGACAGATTGTAGTAGGTTGATGTGCTGGCGTCTGTACCTACTCATGACAAGCTAAATAAGTTACTACTTCATGCAACCAGAAATTGTGGACCATTTGAGATTGTGGACGAAATAAAACTATGTATAGTTTGTGGCACCGAGCCTATGGCGTTCTGTAGTTTAGAAAAGGACATGAGTTTATGAATGTATAGTACTCGTATAGCAAATCAAATAACTTACAGGATCCAAACCACACTGAGTGCAGTAACCGTCAATAAAGTTGTATACAAGGAACAAATCACTAGCCAAATAAGAACGAAGGCGTAGTCTACACTTACTGTATCAGACATTTAGAAAGCATTGCAAATAACACTACATTATTGTAATAACTAAGAATTTTTTATATTATTTTACTTTACAATTTTGCTACCATAACCAAACATGTCAAGTTGACATTACTGAGAACACTGCGAATTATTTTTCCTTCTTCTAGAAAACAGGAGGCCAGATTTTGATTGCCATTGGATGTAAAAAGTATTTTACTGTTAGACTGTAAATTCTGACTAGGTACTTTTGTTTGCTCCGTTGGTCTCGTGGTTATTCCCAACCATACGACAGGCTATCGTATCGAAAACCTGACATTTCGATAACCTGATTTGACTTCCCCTCAACAGCAAATAGCTGTTGGAAGAATAGCGGGCGTCTATTTGATTTAAACTGACAAAATTTTCGGGTTTTGGACTTGTGAACAGCGTTGCGAAGACTCCTACGATAACAATGATTAATGTTCGATACGATACGGAAGCGTATCGAGCGTTTGTGAATAGCTATGCTATGCTGCTGAGCGTAGGGTCCTGGCATAAATGCACTGGCACTATAATATATACTGGGTACTGGGTTCGTGCCTTCGTGCTGACTCAAGAAAATCCAGTCTTTGCGATCGGGCAACGTTATAAAGTTCTCCATAAGGAGTTGGTTAGACCTGAGTCTGACAATAGGCTCTTAAAACATAGGCAGCGAAATGACATACGAGGTTGCCTCTACTACCAGTCTGCCTAAAAGAAAAGCCGTGATAATTATGTTATCTGTTCGCAACGCAATAGGTACCCTAATGTTGCTAATACAAGGCTAAAACAATGTTGTGCCTTTTTTTTTGCAATGAATCATTATTCTCCTGCCTTTGTCCCAATTTAATTGTTTTCCAATGAATAACATAACAGTAATTAGAGTCAATAATTTTAGTTATGCCGATGATATGGTGCTGCTGAGCCCCTCAATTGGTGGTCTCGGACTGTGAGGTTTATGCTGTGGGACATGGCCTGAGGTACATACTACGAAAGTAAAAGTGAGTTCATATTATTTAAATGTAAAAACTATGTGTAAAAATAAAAACAATATCTTTATACCACCTATATTACTTAATGTTTAAATATCTGGGACCATATATTCTCTTTGGACGAATTAGACATTGAGAGTATTTGAGAGGGAGCGCAGGGCATTGTCGGTGCGCGGTAATATGTTGGCACACAGGTTCGCTCGGTGTACTGCTCCTGTTAAAATAACAATGTTCAAGGCATTCTGCCAGACTTTCTACACGAGCGCCGAGCGGCCTGTGGGCAAACTTTACACAAAAAGCCTATAATGCCTTGCGCGCCTAGCATAATAATGTGTTCAGAGCCCTGATTCACAACCATACGACAGGCTATCGTATCGAAAACCTGACATTTCGATAACCTGATTTGACTTGCCCTCAACAGCAAATAGCTGTTGGAAGAATAGCGGGCGTCTATTTGATTTAAACTGACAAAATTTTCAGGTTTTGGACTTGTGAACAGGTTTCGGCTCCCTCGATATTGCAGTGCATCATTTGCATGTTTGCTGACGCCAGCGTAGATGACTTCTACGCAATTGTGTGTAAAAAAAAGTTGCATCGGTGGTGCGACGAGTACGGCGCCCGAATAGCGTCCTGAATATGTTTTGGCGAGAGAACCGATACTACTCTGCTCAGTAGGTTCGCCGAGCTCCATGTGTTGCGAGACCGATGAGCATACTGTGCAGAGATAGACGGTGTGTTTAGTTTATTCTTTTTTTTTTTTCTTAATTACTAACATTAGTAATAAGCTAAAGTTCTTGTTTACTAACAACCTTGCCTTGCCTGTGGACTTTTTGTCTGAAATAAATGATTTTTATTTATTTTATTTAGAACAATCAGTTTATATTATAATGTTCCCACTGCTGGGACACAGGCCTCCTCTCGGTGAGAGAGAGTGGGCTGTAAGTGTCCACCACGCGGGAAGTGCAAGTGGAGGTTGGTAGGTGCCACATGTCTTCGAATTTATGGTTCTAGGACATGTCGGTTTCCTTACAAATATCGGGAGCAATGAATACGAGGCTAAAAAACGATACAAAATTAAACAAATAGACCAACTTTCAGACAATTAATTTAATAATAACAATTATTCATAATTATACGATTTATCGGTGTTATCGGTGTAACAAGTCGATTACGATGTGGACGAGCACGTTGTCTCAGAATATGACCTGCATCTGCAAATAGGTACAAAGGCCTTTAAAACTACCTATTAGGTTAGGTAGGTAGCGTTTATAAAATTCGATGGTCCCTATTAACAATGTCGGTTCTGCAAAAAGACTACTGTTCAGTAGAGCAGTTCAGTTTGTTTTGGCCATAGATATCGGAATTCTATATCTATGGTTTTGGCGATAAAAAAAAAATTATAAGACTGCGGATGTTCAAATTTGCACTGATTGTTTATGTATTGTTTACTTTGTACTGACATAGACAAAATATAGAATTACCGAAACAAACTGAACTGCTCTACTGAACAATAGTCTTTTTGCAGAACCGACATCGTTAAATAGGGACCATCGAATTATTGAGGCTCAGAAAATTAAAATCTCAGAATCAGAAAATCAGCCTTAATAGCGGGACCACTAACAGCAGCAATAGCTTTCATCTTGAAAATTCAACAACATTCATTGCGTTATTTACGTTGTCGAAGAGACGAATTTTTGAAACATATGAAGCACTAGCTGCGCCCCGCGGTTTCACCCGCATAAATGTCGATCCCGTGAGAATATCGGGATAAAAACTATCCTATGTCCTTCCCCGGGACTCAAACTATCTCTATACCAAATTTCATCTAAATCGGTTCAGTGGTTTAGGCGTGGAAAGGTAACATACAGACAGACAGATAGACAGACAGACAGAGTTACTTTCGAATTCATAATATTAGTATGGATAGAATTAGGAATTTCGTTCAAAACCCTTCGGATTGTGAAAGAAAGTGTGTTAAGCAATTGGGGCCTTTCATTTTTATATCAACCAACTTACAACCTAACCTTTTTTTGCCCTTATTTTTATACTGGGACTTTTTGCCTTCAAAATTTTTCTTCGTGTATTTCTTACGGAGCTTTTTCTTCTTTTCCTTTTTATCCTCCTCCATGCGGCTTTCGGTGTCATTTGACATTTCTTCAGAACTCAATTGCCTTTCACGAGCCGCTGAACGTTTTTTGCGATCCTTGTAAACTTCGCAGGAGTCTTTAGGCACGATTTTCCAACATCCTTTTCCTTCTGCCCGCCGAGATTTCTTCAGGATCAAACAAAAAAAGAAAAAAGTTTTGAAAGAGTTCTGTGATGTCGTAGGCTTCGTAGTACCTAGCGTTTCTACAGGGTGTTACGGAAAGGGTATATCAATACAAACGGGTTGAAAAGTGTATCTGGTCTAGAATCTCTGTACAAAATTTCAGCTCAAAAGCATTAAGTTTGAAAATACTTAATATTTTTTTATTTCGACATCACGGCGCTGCACTGGCGCGCGGCGGCGTGATGTGCGTGTACTAGGCGCACAGACACACTACAGATAATGGATAATGACCCTCGTAGAGCGGTGACACGTTTGTTATGATTTCAATTTAATAAACTATCGAAATAAAAAAATATTAAGCATTTTCAAAGTTACTGCTTTTGAGCTGAAATTTTGTACAGAGTTTCTAGACCAGATACACTCTTCAACCCGTTTGTATTGATATACCCTTTCTGTAACACCCTGTATAAATGAAAAAGTGCTCGACAATATTACTGCTCTGCTGTCTGTGCTGACCCTTATAGGCAAGCTCATATTAACAGCCGCATCGTGCCGCAGCACATCGCATTAAAAAACAAAAAGCCCGATGATTTTACAATGCGTTGCGTTGCGTTGTGGCTCCGATGGCCCGCTCAAATGTGTGCTAGCCTTTATGTACTATAAGGGCGGTTTCGCACTACGTCCGATTCGAATCCGATCCGTATCCGAGATATAGTCCATCCATAGTCCTATTTGTTCGGATCTAGTGCGCAACACCTCATACAAATAGGACAAAGGTCACTTCGTACCGGCATGGCGGCATTTCTCGGATTCGGATCGGCGGGGTAATTGCGTAACACGTTATCAATCGGAATCGGTTTCATTTTGACAGTTCAACAACATTCATTGCGTTATTTATGTGTCGAGCAGACAAATTTTTCGAACTTATGAAGCAATGGATTAGCGATTTGCTACAAAATGATTCAGATTCCGATTGATAGTGTGTTACGCAATTTTATTAGGGTACTGATGCAGGTAGTGCGAAACCGCTCTAAGGCTCATTCAATGCCGTGCATGCAATAGAGAGTATGGGCACAGTATAATATAGTATGGGCTCTTTTACTATCTGACAAAAAAAACGTTAGTTACAACAAAAGATAGAATGTTAGACAGGGTCAGACTGACTAGACTAGGCAGTTTAAGGTAAACAGTAGGGTAATTGCGTGGCAAGTAAGCAATGGCTTTCATTTTGTCAGTTCAACAACATTCATTGCGTTATTTACGTTGCTGAGCAGACAAATTTTTCAAACATATGAAACAATGGATTAGCAACAATATCCTTCAAAATGATTTAGATTGTGATTGAAAGTGTGTTATTTTTAACCGACTTCAAAAAAGGAGGTTCTGTATTCGACCCGTATGTATGTATGTCCGCGATTTTCTCCAAAACTCATGAACCAATTTTGATAATTCTTTCACTAATGTGATCTACATACATTCAGGAAGGTTTTAGTATATAATACATTAGGTAATTATTCTTATGTACGAAGTTATATGCATAATTGTAGTGTATCTCCGGCATTTCTATGCGAATTTTGATGATTCTTCTAGTCTGTGTCTTCAATTCTTCAATGCACTAGTGTTAATTAAATTTGTGTGGGGTAGGTACAACTAAAACGTGATAAATAGAAACTTTTTTTACAAAAAAAAAAAAAAACAACCGACTTCAAAAAAAACACTACAAAGTGATAATAAATAACTTTAGTTTCGGAAGTCGATGTCAAAAAACGAAAATGCGGAACCAACAACGACACCGACTTGCGAAATTAAAAGTTATTTATCACTTTGTAGTGTTTTTTTGTTTTTTAATTCCGGTGTAGGTATTATTGGTGGACGTTCAGGAGGGTCGTCATAGGGGTGAAGTACTGGAGTCATCATGTTACTAACTTTTGTACGAATGGCTTCATTAATATCATCAATAAATAGTCCGGACAAATCATCTTTCCATCCCCAACTTCTGTTTGATGTGTTTTTGTATCTTTTCTTATTTATTCGTTTGTGTCTAGCCGGCTTTTTGTGGGCTTTTGGTCGTGTCGTAGATCTCATTCTTGTGTGTTTCTAAAAAATAAAATACAGTAGGAAAAATTTCGATTCGTAGAAAAATTGACATAAGTACTTAAATATGGAGTTTTTTATTTTGTTGTTGCATTTTGTCTTGGTCTATGATTATTTTTGTAAATAAACAAGAAACTTTTTTCACGAAACTGCTTTTTAATATATTTTAAGGTCTTCGCAAACCATATCATCACTAACCAATTTCAACTGCTACTTTCGATCGACTCGCTAGTCGATCGAAAGCAGGAGTTGAAATTGGTCGTCTAGCTAGACGATCAAATTGGCGTTCATTAGTCACCACACGTGCATTGGCGTCGCGCCGCGCGCCGGTCGCGCGTCGTTATTAATTACATAATTTCACAACAACACAAAGTCATAAATTAGTCGAGACGTTATGGTGTGCATTTAGCCACTGACTGCTAGACGTGTAAAAGTGATTTTTAAATCCTAATTGCACAATAAATTATTTGAATTTCACTTATCAGAATTTACTGTTCTATCCGACAGGGATTGACATTGCTATTATTTTTATTAGACATTCAGTCGATTAAGTAAGCTTGATTTAATTTTAGCATTGATTTAATTGAATAATAAGTTAAATTTGAAGTGTTACGTCAGTGTTTTATTTGCACCCAGTTTTAACACCCTATCAGTACAGTTTAAAAAAAATTGTAGAATTAATAGACATCGATTTTATTTTTGCAAAACTGTCTTGGGCATCACTATGTTTGGAATATTCTACCTGACATTGTTGCATCGGCCAATCACAACCGCTGTATTTTCTTCGTCCCCCGGCCCGCAGTGGTGAGTCATGTGCCTAGACGAAATCGGTCTATCGGCTCTCAAGTGGTTTTAATCCTCTTTGGCAATAGCCTTAAGCCTGAGCCGTTTCGTTTTATTCATATTTTCTCTTTCTTAAAACGAAACGTTGTAATGTCATATGACTATTGACGTCAGTGCTACCCACAGTGACTTATTATATTACCTAAGAGAGTATTATATTATCTGTGCCTAGAACTAATAAGTCCATGCCCACAGAACACTATTACTCCTAACTACCAACATAATCAGCTTGTCCACCATTTTCATGCGGCTCATTATCCGCTCCAGATGCAACTCCGAAGTTGACCACGATCCTCAGACATGAGGGACCGACTACAGACAGAGAGAGAGAGAGATGTTTGTTTGAGATTTTATCATTTAGAATTCTATCTAAATAATATCTCAAAATGGATTCCTCCTAGTTCCCGTCATCGTGTAGCAAACCAAACTAATTACCTACCTAAGTAAATTTCAATGGTTTGAACGATATCACCAAATTGATAAAACAGTTAATTTTGTGACCTTTTCTACTTAAGGCGATTGGCATACAGCACCGCATTATGCACGCAAACGCGTTATCTCCATCCCGCTGCGTAATGCGGTACAGTGTGCGATTAAAGCTTTCTGTCATGTCATGACGTGTTTTCGGATCATAAAAAATACTTTAACGTTAGACTCATATAGACTGTTCAGATCAATGTTTTTTAATTTTTATTTACTGCTTATTTCTTTCAGTTAGTCAATATAATGATGTTTGATATCATCAACCTGTCTTGAGCAAGCGTGGTGATCAAGAACGTTCACAGTCTGATCTCAATCTCAATCTGTCAGAAATAATTTTAATTTCCCTACATTTTGACAAGTTTTTGACATTTGTTTGTCGCCGAGATGAGACCACCATGGAATTATTATGTACTACGTACAACTGGAAGGCTTACTGGTAAAATTCTGTCAAATAAAATTGAACTCTATTTGTAAAAGGATATCGTTGTTTTTAGAATATCCAAATAAACACTAAAAAACGGGCTCGAGAGAGAACAATTTAAGCTTCGTTGTGTCTCTTTCGCACGATTGCCATGTAAAATATTTAATTCCTTTAGTAGAATAAGATTGTGTAAGAAACGAAAATTAACCCCTTACTGCATAGCATGACATATCTGGCATCAAGAGTTTTTGTCACCTCATTTAAATTTGGTACATTTTCTTTTCTTCTTGCAACTCTTAAAACGTATTATTTGCATAATATGATAGACTTATGTGAGTACCGCATATGTACTAAAATGAATTACCTAATATCGCTTACAGGTTTACTTCAAAAATATTTCTCACTATAGCACCGTAGGTAATTAGTAAATATTATAAATTTATTACTAGCAATACTAGCAATACCGGTAAATATGGTTGTCATGTCAGCTGATGTAATTTAGTGGCGTCTTGTTCGTTGTTGTAAGTGTTTTATTTTTATGCTTTTGATGCGATTTGAGAATCGATGCGACTGTTGTTTTTTTTTAAATGGTGAATACTTTCTGTGGTGTGAGTGGGTGTCATAAAGAATTTTACCCGGTTGTGGAATATCCTTTCACAGGTGAGTTGTTTTTGTAATAAATAGGGTGAACATACTAAATGTAAAATCAGAACCTAACAAAACAGTTTTTTTTTTCTAGATTGCCGTCGAATGCCGAAATAAGAAGAAAATGGTTAGAGCTTATTCCTGGAAAGCTGACTGATAACACTGTAATATGTAGCTTGCATTTCAAACCCGAAGATTACCTGACAGAAGCTCGGAAAAAATTAAACAAGCTAATTTACTGCTCGCTGCCATTCGATATTTGGGAGATATAAATATAAACGTTAGGTCTCTAACATGTGATGGCACTATCACAAATTTGAAGTCCTACGAACTTTTGGATTGTAATTTTTCATTACAAAACATGAAAACATATATCGGATATCCTCAGAAAAATTATAAAGTATATTGTCTATTAGACCCACCTAAATATATTGTCTATTATTTTATTTGAAAACGTACAAACATCCTTGCAACCTCGCACCGACAAGAAAACATGTTCCTAACATCTATCTAACGCAATCAAACCCTCAAAGAGTGATAGACATAGATAGCTGTTTATAACATGTTTTGTTGCCGGCGCGAACCTGCACCCTAATTGCGTAACATACTATCAATCGGAATCTGAATCATTTTGAAGCAAATTGCTAATCCATTGCTTCATAAGTTCGAAAAATGTGTCCGTTCAACACGTAAACAACGCAATGAATGTTGTTGACCTGTCAAAATGAAACTGATTCCGATTGATAATGTGTTACACAATTAGCCTGCTGGGGTTAGATACTATAGGTAGTTGGGCCCATCGCCTATCGCACTGAGACGATCATCGCGTTCATCGCTATAGGTAGGGCCTCCGATAGAAAGAAACACGTCACGGCATGAATTGTACTTAATAGGGGTAGAGAGAAGCACTTACTAGCATGGTTTGAATTATTTCTCAAATTCCCACCGACAAATCACCCTTGGAATTTAATGATTTTTTTTTTCCTAAAATCCCCACCACGACTTATATCAAATTTCAAGGGGATTTCAGGAATATAACATGAAAAATCCCCACTGGATAATAATGTTAAATTAAACCCCACCAAGGGGGATTTGTCGGTGGAGATAATTCAAAACATGCTAGTAAGTACTTCTGTCTACCCCTATTAAGTATAATTTATGACGATGAAAGACAAGATGGAAAATGATGACGTGAGTGCTCACTGTAATTTTAAAAATATACCTAGTGCCTACGATTGAAAATGTCATGCTACTAGGTGCTGATGAAAAGGCATGTAACATAAAGAACATCAAGAATCGACGAGCGTGTATAGAGTAATTATAATTATAAGGTGGCCTAGTAAAATCCGATGTACCTACCTATTACATAAAATATGGTTACCCTACTTTGAAAAGGACGGGTGAAGTTTTGAAACCTCTCTTTCGGCTTGCGTTTATAATCTGAGTGAACCTTCCAGTTGTATGTAGTACATAATAATTCCATGGAGACCACAGAGCATATAACCTTTTGACGAGACTGCGACTAGATTTTGAACACAGATATAGATACACCTATAGATAACGCAAGTATCACGAACTGTATGAAAACTAAGCGTGCCACTTTTTGACTACCTACTATGACGTCACAAGCTCGCGCTCTCTCGCTCACGCTCACCCAGCCAGCAGTACGCAGGACTGAGCGCGAAAGTGGCGGCTTATGATTTTCGATCGTAGACTGGTGCGATTTTTGGCACGCGAAGGTGCTCTTGCGTTGTCTAGGTATATCTATATCTGTGATTTTGAACGTTTCAAATTACGAGAATTGGCCTTCAATGCTCGTGTCTTCTCTTAGCAGAAGATGGCTTTGCCTTGCAGTGGGACAGTAATACGCTGGTTTGTAAAAAAATATTTATTGCAGTGACGTAGGAGCTCGCTCGTGAGTTATGACAATAGCAACAATACAAATACGGTATGTACAGACTTCTTATCATGGCTAGAGGTCGCCGTTCACGTTTTCTGTTTCAGATATCTGAAAATTTTCCTGCGGGCAAAAAGAAAAAAATGTTATTAAAATTACTGGATGGAACCAGTCGTCTACTACGACTAGATAGGAAAGGCCTGCGCCTGGTGACGGGGACCATCACGAGACACTGCTCGCTGAACAAACACATCAACGCGTCAAGCCCCGAAAGAGATGGCGGAATATGAGCTGGACTCCTTCTTAAAGGATTGGCCCACAGTCACAGTAGGTAGACCGGGAAAAGTGAGAAAGTGAAAAGAAAGAAAAAAAGAAAAAAGAGAAAGAAAGAAAAGAGAGGAAAGAAAGAAAGAGAGAGAGAGAGAGATAGAGACGAGTCCAAGGTTGCCTGGAACTTCCACTGACGACGAGCCTTCGTGTTGAACACAATAGCCATTAAAGCTAACCCTAAACACTTTTGATCCTTTGTTAAAAATCACTACAACGCTAATACTATACCTAATACATTAAATTATAACGGTGATCCATTACTCACTGGAGATTCTATTTGTGAGGCTTTTTCATCTTATTTCATGTCGACTTTCCTCAACCCTACTTCATCTAATACTCCCAGTCCACCTCCTGTTGTACTTTCTGATACTAACAGAACTTCATCTGACATTTGTCACATAGAAGTGAATGGTGATGTTGTGACCGGTTTACTTCGTAACTTTGATCCTACTAAAGGTGCTGGCCCTGATAACATATCATCTAAATTTCTAATTAAATGCGCGCCTTCCATTGCCCTGCCTATCTCGATTTTGTTTTCCAAGTCTTTGACACAAGGTATCGTCCCCAAAGTATGGAAATCTGCTTTTATTACACCCATACATAAGAAGGGGTCTAAAACCGAAATTACTAATTATAGGCCTATTTCCAAGCTGTGCATTATAGCTAAAATATTTGAGAGGATTGTCTATAATCAGTTATATTCCGCCCTGGCTAACTCGCTCAACTCCTTTCAGCACGGATTTTTGAAAGGACGGTCTACCACTTCTAAACTCTAATCTTATTTTATTTAATGATTTCATTACGGATGCTATGGATAATGGTAAACAGGTCGATGTGGTTTATACAGATTATAGCAAGGCATTTGATCGGATCGACCACGATACCCTGATAAAGAAGCTCAACTACATGGGCATCCGTGGCGACCTCTTGAGGTGGTTTTCTTCTTACATTGATAACAGGTCACAAGCAGTAGTACTCAATAATTATATGTCTAGTTGGGTAAACATGCCCAGCGGAGTGCCTCAGGGTTCATTGCTCGGTCCTTTTTTATTTGTAGTCTATGTGAACGACATCGATCAGTGCCTCCAGTCATCCAAACTATTATGCTTTGCCGATGACATGAAAATCTTTGCCACTATCTCAACGCTCGACGACAGACAGGCACTACAGGCTGACCTGGATCGGCTTGAAGAGTATTGTCGGGTTAATAAACTTGATCTCAACCCATCCAAGTGTTCGGTGATCACTTACACTAGAAAACGTGCAGTCCTAGCCACTAATTATACTTTGGCGGGCCAGATCTTGCCAAGGTGCAATACTATCCGTGATTTGGGCGTCCATCAAGACAGTAAGTTACTTTTTGACACACATATTGACGCAATTGTTAAAAAAGCTTCTAAACTGCTAGGGTTTATAATGCGTCTCTCTAAGTGTTTTACTGATGCTAAAACACTAAAAATATTGTATTGCACTTTTGTAAGAAGTCAGTTAGAGTATGCGTCTCAGATATGGAATCCACGTTATCATAAATACATTGATCGCATAGAAAACATCCAAAAACGGTTCATAAAATATCTTTGCTGACTTTGTAAGAGGTATCATCTGCTGCCACTTGTAGATCGACGTAAAACTGCAGACTGTTTATTCATGTTGAAAATCCACAATAACAATATTGATAACCCTGAGTTATTGTCAAAATTTTATTTTAATGTGCCAAATAAAGCACTTCGTTTTAATCCACCCATACGTGTGCCTCACACATCCTCGAATTATAGGCAGAACAGTTACATTGTGCGAGCAAGCAGAAATTTCAATGATATATGCAAGGAATATGATTTTGTTCCATTGACAATTAGTGTGAATTCGGCCAGAAGGTGCTTAAGCCTCAAATTTTTCAAGTAGTGGTAGGTTATATTATTTGTTTTTGTTATTTTATTATTTATATTACTTCATACTTTAATTTAGGCGGCGTTTTTATTGTTTTTGTGCTCACACCATAAATAACTATTATAAGTCTATACGTGAGGATTTGTAATTGGCTTTCTGGTGACTATGGTTTTCATTTTTGTTTGTTTTTATTAGCTGTAAGTCCTCCATGTACTAAAATAAATAAATAAATAAAATAAATAAATAAATAGTAAACACAATAGTTCTTATTTTAACTTAAAATACGTGACTTTAATGACTCTTAAGTTGATAGCAAGCCCTACTTGGTTATGCGTTATTTGCAACCACAAGCGATTAAGGTATTTCAAAGCTATAATTAAAAATAGATACTTAACGCTTCGTCGCGAACAATACCTACCAATGTAACTAAGTAAGTAGGTAATGTTTCGATTTTATGACTAAAATGTCCGGACTTTTATTGAAATGTCATGCTTTTTGTCAGGATTTTTGAAATTTCTAAATGGTAACCCTATTTGCGATCTCTTCCAGCCAACCTTGGAATGGACAGTGATTGAAAGTGAAGAAAGTAGAAGAAATTGATTTGAGAAGTTGTGGATGAAAGTTTGTTGGGTTAATTTTGAAACACCTTATAGGTCGCGCAACGAGTTATGAGCGCTGACCTTGAAGAAAACAGACGCCACAAACCCTTATGCCTTAGTAATAAGAGTTCGTTTCGCTTGTTTTTTTTTAAGGTCAACGCTCATAACTCGTTGCGCGACGTATACCTAAACATACAATCGGCTAATTTCAGCTTCGTAGTGCCACAGAATACTTAAAGTACTACGTACAGAAAGGACACTCCCTTCCCCGCACTAACATCAGTTACCGCACCTCACCCCGCACTTCGATGTGTTCGTCGCCTGCTCTTTAACAATGGCGCTCGCATACACAAGAACCGCAGCGCTGTACCTACCTACTGCTGACACGAAAACATTATTTTTTTAAAGTTTTATATTTTGTGTTAATCACGAATGGTTGTATATTGTGCATTATTTGGATGCTTATCTTCATCGAGGAACGATAAATACAGGAGTTTCTTTCGGTTCCCGAAACATGAAAGAAGGTAAGGAACAGCAACTCAAATATCCTTTAAACCCATAAAAAATAAAAGCTAGTATACCTATTACAAACAAACAAGCCAGTGTTGTGATAAATTATTTTCATAATTTTCTCTATTATTCATTTATTTTCAAAGTTTTCTTCGTTTTAGAACAATTAAAACTTCCGTAATATTAACATACCAACTATTGAATTATTGCTCTCTCTCTTTATTGTCTTAGTTATGTCTCTTTCTTTCACGTTCTATTCGTTCTTCGACTTGAAAAGTAGTACAATAGAAATGTTATTAATTAGATTTCTGTGAGTACCTAGTGTCGCGGCGCGCGGCGCCCCATTGTTGCATACGTTCGGGCAGCGCCGCCGCTGGCCGAGTACTGCCAGCCAACCCTACTAAATTTCACGCACACATTTACACGTATACAAACGTCATTTGTCAATGTAGTGGCAGTAGGTAATTATTTTGCGAGCGTTGTATGGAGTGTCCGGGGTGTGGTAGTGCGTTATCTCTGTCGCACGAAATACAAACAGTCCGGTATCTATTAGGAGCTGTTAAAACAATTATGATTTGCTTCTTTTGATAATTCCTTTTATTCTTTGTATAAAATACACCAATTTTTCTATAAATGATTGCTTTAGGTTGGGGTAAAATAAAAAGGTTCCCCTATTTGTCCTAAAGATGCCATAGTACAACTTTAAATTATTTAAATTTGGGGGTGTTAACAACTCTAGATATATATTTTGAACTGGACGCGACCGCACTCTATCGCACTTGAACAACGACTGACAAAACGTCAGTTAACGTCACATAGGTAGTGTGCGACAGAGATAACGCACTACGAATACGAAGCCGAAATTAGCCGATTGTTTCTTTCCAAAGGTCGATGTGCAATATTTATCGCCGGGTACTGTAAATAAAGTGCAAAGAGGGAAATGACGCCTTTGCCCTGCAGAGGGACAACACAGGCTTATTATAAAACAATAAAATATAAAAATTGCATTGAAATCTGTCAAACGAAGGAACATTTAGCTTTTACGTTTAGAGTCAAAAGGAATGGAATTTCCCGCAAGAGCATTATGAATATTTCGCAGTCGTTATCGTGAATTTTCATTTTGACCTCTCACTATAATTATTGACTTCAGCGCCCTCGAAAAGCATAGATAGTTTTATTCTTATTATTTTCTCTCATCGAGTCAGTCGCATGGAGGGGACATAACGCTTTTTTTGTTGGCGACCTGAGCCGCGGGTAAAAGCTAGTCTATCTATAAAAGTAGCTAATATCTCACCAGACAGTTCTGGGCGCGTGTCCCCAGTCGTGCGGCGTGTGCTCGAGCGCGCGGGCCATGTCGGAGTCGGACACGAACACGTCGCGCCCGATGTCCGTCACGCGCACGTCGCCTGCGCGCGGCTCCGGCTCGCCGCGGTTATTGTCCAGCACCAGCGTGATGCGCATCGTCACCTCCCACACGGAGCGCAAGGGGATGTTGGCAACCTAGAGAAATAATTGTAGATTATTTATAATAGTCCTCCAGACCGCGGCCATGGCGGCCAGTCTCAACGGAGACCTGCCTTCGGCGCGGGAGATACACTACTGCACAAGTGTGTGCGTAGACACAGGTGCAAATTCAAATGATTACGTTACATTACAAGAAAGACTGAAGCTGTGGCGAGACACTGCTTCCTTACCCAAACCGTTCGTTCCACCCACTGAAGTCTTTAAACAGACTCCGGACCCAGGTTGGCCGAAGCAAGGAAAACCTGTTCAGGTGGAGATTCATAGACGACTCCGTCTTGGAGTGTAATGTGGTGCTGTCCCACGAGCGATGGGACACTAATATCGTGTCCTGCGTGTCCTGTCAGCTGCACGTTACAGGAACTGATGGACGCTGGTGATGGCGCCAAATAAGCAACCGAATTCTGGGCCGAGTCCATTTAGATTGCTATCGACACGATAAGAAGAAGAATGATTACATTACATTTCTACATACCTTCAAAGAAAGATTCCCCTCATTATCCATCTTACACGGTAGATGCAGCTTCGCGTCATGCATCGCGCGTCCCCAGCGCAACGCGAGGCGCGCAACAGAGGCGCAATATTGCAACAACGGCGGCATGTCCCTCGCGTTACATGTTGCACGCAACAAGCGCGCGACCATGTAACGCATGGTTTGAGACGCGAAGCGGACGGTCATTGTGGCCACCGGATTCTTGCGGTCTGAGATCATGTAATAAAAAAGAGAAATTGTTATTATTACACATCTTATACTAATGATATTTAAAGCTGAAAAGTACGTTTGTTTGAACGTGCTAATCTCTTGAACGGTCGGATTTAAATTTTTTTTTTGCATTTGTTAGCCCAATTCTTGAGGAAGGCTATAGGCTATTTAACATCACGCTAGAACGCTCGGGAGCCGATCAAAAAGAAAAAAACCTCAGGAAGAACGCTAAGTGAAAACGAAGTAATAGCACAGAATACTTAAAGTACTACGTACAGAAAGGACACTCCCTTCCCCGCACTAACATCAGTTACCGCACCTCACCCCGCACTTCGATGTTTTCGTCGCCTGCTCTTTAACAATGGCGCTCGCATACACAAGAACCGCAGCGCTGTACCTACCTACTGCTGACACGAACACATTATTTTTTTAAAGTTTTTAAATATTTTGTGTTAATCACGATGGTTGTATATTGTGCATTATTTGGATGCTTATCTTCATCGAGGAACGATAAATACAGGAGTTTCTTTCGGTTCCCGAAACATGAAAGAAGGTAAGGAACAGCATCTCAAAATATCCTTTAAACCCATAAAAAATAAAAGCTAGTATATTACAGACAAACAAGCCAGTGTTGTGATAATTTATTTTCATAATTTTCTCTATTATTCATTTATTTTCCAAGTTTTCTTCGTTTTAGAACAATTAAAACTTCCGTAATATTAACATACCAACTATTGAATTATTGCTCTCTCTCTTTATTGTCTTAGTTATGTCTCTTTCTTTCACGTTCTTCGACTTGAAAATTAGTACAATAGAAATGTTATTAATTAGATTTCTGTCAGTACCTAGTGTCGCGGCGCGCGGCGCCCCATTGTTGCATACGCTCGGGCAGCGTCGCCCAGCGTCGCCGCTGGCCGAGTACTGCCAGGCCAGCCAACCCTACTAGATTTCACGCACACATTTACACCCCAACAAACAAATTGGTTATATAAAACATATCTTACACGACTTTCGGTTATATAACTGTTGAATAGACGTTATTAGACAACTACGACGTTGTGTAACCGTTATTTCTACAACGATTCAGTCCCTGTAACTAAAAGGTCCTATTAAATAGTTGAGTGAACGTTTTAACGACCACTTTATACAACGTCGTATAATAGTACAAAAAATAGGTTAGATAAACGTTATTACAACTATATAATGCAACGTCGTATAGTGGTACAAGTGTATAGGTTAGGTAAACGTTTTGATGACTTCTTTATATAACGTCGTATAATTTTGCCAGTGAATAAGTTACGTAAACGTTTTTACGACTGCTTTATACAACGTCGTATACTGTAGGTTGGGTAAACGTTTACCCAACTAAATAATACGATGTTATATAACAGTTAGATAAAAGGGTTCATTTAACCAGCGTTGTAGTCTACGTAACCTTAACACGACTTTTATGTAATCAAACCGTCGCCAAAAGTTTATTTTTAGACCTGAATATAACGAAGTATTTTAGTGGTGAATTACGAATCTTTATACGACTTAAGCGTTATTTTGTAACCGTTACAGAACTTTAAGCAGACCTTAAAATTATATAAAGGTCCAAAAGGGCCTTTTTTAAAACTAACTTCCATTTTGTCAGCTAAACAATCGTTGTTACAATATTTACAAAAATATGAATCTAGATCAATAGAAAAATCTTAAACAAAGTGGGGCTTTCAAGCGGAAAGTAAGAAAAACTTTTGAATCACTGAAAACTGGCCCGTCATCTGCGAATTTTGTACCTCATCAAAGCCTCAACAACAAAAATGGTTCCGTATAAATTTTATTTTTATTAGAAGTATTTCAATTGCTTGTTTTTTATTTATTATTATAATTCTATTATAAATTACATTTTTTAAATATTCCAGATGAAACTTATGAAGCAAAATCAAAAA
Organism: Amphipoea oculea; assembly: GCA_945859645.1. NCBI lineage: Eukaryota > Metazoa > Arthropoda > Insecta > Lepidoptera > Noctuidae > Amphipoea > Amphipoea oculea. Next base: position 7,562,345 of record OX243891.1, on the reverse strand, counting down.
TTAAAAGTTCATCTGGTGGCATTGACATACAGCAAAAGAATATTGTACCAGAAATAAACAGTCCGTTTATACTTTAAGATAATCACCATATATTATAACTATTTACAATGTCTCAAGTTGATTTAATTATTTTAGGTGACTCCGTTGATGATTATTTGGAGTATTTAGAGCCCTCTGAAGGACTATCTTCCGATACTTCAAGCTTATCTGCTGACAAAGATATCGAATTTCAGGAAGATATATTAATACTTGGCAAGTATTTAGATGATTGCATCGATGCATTTGAAAAGCCCATGAAATCTTCTCTACTCAACATATCTATATGTAATATCAATAATGTGACCAAAAGAGAGATAACATGTACAGTTTTAGATATTAAATGCAAATTGGTGTGTACAGTGCTTAACGAGCTCATGTATTTTGTACCTTTAGTGCATACATTGTTGTAAGTGGTAACTGATAAATAAAAATACTGAAAAAACTGTTTATATCTTTTTATTTACTAATTTTTGTCATGCAAAATCACAGTACTTAAGTACAATGTCACAACTGTGACAGTTATAGCAATTGCTTGACAATATAAAATGAGTTCTTCTCCAAGGCCACTTGCGCCTTTTGAGGTTTTTTAAATCATTCCGTGTTATAAATTTATCGACATCCAAAAACACTACCATAATTTATTGATGTCCACTGTCCACACACACAACTTCACCTGAAAAATGATAAAAAATGTTAATTTTCGGTCATTTTATGGAACGTGGGTCCGGAAGTAATAATTATAATTGATGACTTGTTTATATTATGTATGACCCATGTTCTTTAGTGAATTTTATTTGATATATTGTTAACTATTCATTTAAGATGTAGGTATATGTTGGTATTATATTAGAACTACGAATTATTATGGCCGTGTGGGCCCGCGCGCCCCGGTCGTATCCACGCTCGTCACGTGCAGCGTGTGGTGTCAAAAAATTGCTTGCCATATTGGTGCCATATCTCAGGGGTGAATTCAGTATCAATAAAGGAACTCAAGAAATTAAACAAATAATCACAAGATGCACCTATTGAGTATGTTATGGTCTAACAGAAAAAGTACAGGACACTGCGCTCAATAATACGTAGGTAATTAATTAGATAACGCGTTTTTTATAAACTATTACACCGTGTATTATTTTGCAAAGTAGGTAAATACAACACAAGCATAGTAATATAATTTTAAATGAGTCATTAAAATCAAGTACATTCAATAAAATTAATGTCATTTGTAATTTGATCATCATTCTGTGTTCATAATGTTTATTATCTCACAGAACTCTAAAATCATTCATAATGGCCGGCTATCTTGGTCGCAAGAAACCGCATTATTGACCTTTTCATTCTATAATTGTTGTATAGAAGTCACTTTTTAACTTTGACAAGATGGCTGGTATTTAATATAAAAAAATAAATTAAATAATAATCAACAATAGTTAATTTTTAACGAATTCGAGGGGGGCGCAAAAAAATTCCCAACAACACACCTATATTTCATCATAAAACTAAAGGTCCCATAAGAATTAGGTGCACTCTGTTCGCGTATATCATAAACCTTGTAAAGTAAATGTAAATTTAGTTATGATAATTTATAACTTACCTTTTATATTCCGGCAAATATCAGAAACGAATGAGAATTATTGGAATGGACTGAATGTATACTATAAACGTCGATGTTAAACACTTGTGTGACATTTCAGTCATCTTCTAATGTCTATATAACCTTTATGGGACTTCAGTGGTTCCATAACAGTCGAGATATAACCATTATCTAACCAAAAAGTCGGTCGGAAACTTTTATTTAACATTTAAGCAACGTTAAAATATTTCTCCACTAACTTTTATGTAACTTTTAAATAACAATAATGTTGTATAATTTGGGCCTATTTCGCGTTGTATAAACGTCTACAACTACGTTTATACAACCCACCTCATAGAACCAACAGTAAATGAAAAACGTTTACTCAACTATTATACAACGTAAATTTGTTACTTGGGACGTATACAAACGTCATTTGTCAATGTAGTGGTAGTAGGTAATTATTTTGCGAGCGTTGTATCACAGTATAATATACAGTAAGTTATCAAAGGCCGCCCGCCGAGTTATTAGCCTACTCTTGCGTTGAACCCCAGGGTTGTCACTTTTAGTTAATATTTTCGAACAAGCAGCAATTGATCTAAATTTATGAAATAAAAAGCATATTATGATTGAATATTTTACCAATTTATAAATTTAGTAAAAATAAAAAGCCTTTATTCACATAACATTTATTATACTAAGTTACAAATTTGATACCGAGAAAATTTTTCTCCTGTTTCTGCACGTCCGGAACGCTTTATTATTATTTGTTAATGTAAAGTAAATTCTCATTCTTATGTAAAGTTTTTGTAAAAAGCTTTTGGGAAAGCATGGACAGGGCATCTTAAATTCTATATCATTCAGTTGATCGTAAATTGACCGGCCAATTTTAATGTTGATGTGGTCCTTTTCGAACGCTTTGCGAAACACCTGCTCCATCCTTTCTACATTATCGACAAAATCATCAGGTGGGATCATGAGTAAATTTCGATCTTTGCCGTAATTCCTGTAATGGGTGTATCTAGATTCTACACTTAAATTACACGCTCGTTGATTAACGTCGACGTAATTATTTAAAAAATCGCAGTTCTTATGGTAATCAACACATTTTTTTAACAAAGCGCCACAAACATAAAAAAATGCATTTTTTTCCGGTAGCTCATGTTGTATTGGTACATAGTCAGAACGTAAGATTTCCGACAAAATATTTTCATTTCCTTGTGTTTGATTGCTACTGGTCAGATGTTTGTCGATTACTGAGGCACTTGTTTCGAAATGTTTGTGATTTTTCAAACTAATCAAAAATTCTGTGATATCTTCAGAACAATTACCATCTATTGGAGGCTTTGTAATATTTGTAAAATAAATCTTTCTATATGCAGATATGAATTGCCTACTGGTTGGCTCTGTAGCCATCCCGTTTTTTGACCGAATTTTTCCAAAAAAATTTTCAATAACATCTTGATTAAGGCGTCTTGTCAATAAATATTCAAACCCTTCTTGTTTAAGATCATCAAACAACTGTAATTAGATTTGATAGTAATTTGAAAACCATCAATAAACTTGACTGTTTTCGTAACGTCGCTACCGTTTTTTGGATTATATAACTTTAATGTTTGAAAAAGTATTAACATTTTATCAAAAAATAATAATTTCAATAGTAATTAATTTGCAATATTAATTATTGTGAAATTGCCCTTATTACAACTATACGCGACAAATACGTTTACCTAAACGATGTTTCGTACTCAATCCTCTGTTTTATAATACAAAAACTTTTTTACAAAAAAAAAACAACCGACTTCAAAAAAAAAACACTACAAAGTGATAAATAACTTTAATTTCGGAAGTCGGTGTCGTTGGTTCCGCATTTTCGTTTTTTGACACCGACTTCCGAAATTAAAGTTATTTATCACTTTGTAGTGTTTTTTTTTTAAGTCGGTTGTTTTTTTTTGTAAAAAATTTTTATATTTCAATTTTTAGTTGTACCTACCCCACAAAAAAGTAAACAAAAAGATCGTTATGGAGACAATGTAGATAAATTTTTAGATTGTTGTTGATTTTTCAAAAACCGCTTGTCCGATTTCGATAAAATTTTCATGGGACCATTTGGGAAGTATACCCTTTTCAACAAAAATATAATTTTTCAAATCGGTTGGCAAGCAACGGAGTTATGCGGGAACAAACATAAAAAAAAAACAAACATTCGAATTGAGAACCTCCTCCTTTTTTAGAAGTCGGTTAAAAACTAGACTTCTTAAAATAAGCTTTAGCTCTAAACATAGTATTCAGAAAGTTTTGGGAATACATTTATATGGAAAAATGCGACTCGGCTACGCTCTTAATAATTTTTATAAACTGTGAAATAAACAATACAATACCACATTTTCTAATAATATTTAAGTATAAGTAGGTACTTACATTTCTGGTTGAGTAGGAACTATGAAGAATGATAAGTCCGGGTTTGCGAAATCATTATTGAGGCACCCGAAAACACTACAATATTTTTTTCCCCTTTTTGAAGTCATGATACTCGTAATTTAAGTGGCCGCCGCCGGCGAGAGTTGACGAACGCAAGCGGTCATGTAGCGTACGCGCGTGCTCACAGTCGCGCTGCACAGCCCGCACTGCCGCCACCTTATTCCCTCATATATTATGCTAGCGTGTGCGTGAAATCGCGTGCCGACATGGCGCGCGGCGCGCACGCACACATTCAAACCGAGAGCGGCACGTTTGTATGAAGATGTTTTACTGTATATTATACTGTGGTTGTATTGAGTGTCCGGGGTGTGGTAATAGCGAGGGCAGGCGATGCGATGCGATACGATGAGGTTGGTCGGCGGAATAAGAAATTTCACGCGGTCGAAGTCGCAGGTAGAAGCTGAACATACACACACGTTCTTTCTGCCTATCCTTATTTTTGCTCGGCTCCTAAGGGATCTAGCGTGATGTTAAATAGCCGATAGCCTTTTTCAAGAATTGGGCTATGAAATGCAAAAAGATATTTTCAAATCCGACTGGAAGTTTCAGAGATTAGCGCGTTGAAACAAACAAACATTTTATTATTTAAAAAAAATACTAGCTGTGCCCCGCGGTTTGTCGATCCCGAAGGTATATCGGGATAAAAAGTAGCCTATATGTTAATCCAGGGTGTCAGCTCCCTCCATACAAAATTTTATCAAAATTGGTCCAGCCGTTTGAGCGTGAATAAGTAACAAACATATAAACACACCCTCACACACACTCACAAACTTTCGCCTTTTTGTAAAGGCGAAAGTTTGTGTTATTAAGTGTATTTAGTTTATTGTTTAGTTTATTGTACAGGTAGGACGGCTGATAGAGATATATAGATATAGATTCGAGGAGTCGACTCAGTGGCGTGCATTGGTTTTCAGAATAAGTAGGCATTAGGCCGGGTCTAGTCTAGGCAAACGCGGTCACTAATCAGAAAAAAAAGTAAGGTCAAAAGTGTTGTTATTTGAGTAGGTATGCCAACTTAAGGGTGATAAATTGCGAAGGTCGAACGTCATGGTATTACGCGTGAGACGTACGTATTTTTTAATTTTGCCGTATTAACTTGAACGAGTAAAGACCAATGACAATGTGCGAATAGTACGGGAGCCGAGTAGGCCGCTCGGCGACTGCCTACTGCCGCGCGTGTTTGTATGAAGATTTTTTTTTTGTTAGGTATGATAATTTAGTGAGTTTCTTAATTGTGGGGCACACACACTAAAATGTAATTTGTTGATAATGTTGATATATCGAGGTAGGCACTGCTTATATGCCTATATGCAATGCACGCCACTGTTGACTATACATACCATGCTGCATAGTTTCCACCGCTATATCCAGCACAGGAGTGTCTCCTCGAACTCGTGTCCTCATCCCATTGTCATGCCGGTGCGCGAGTCGTGCCGTCAGCCTCAGCCGGCCGTGTAGCAGACGGAATGACCATGTATCGGCGGATGACGTCTCCCATTTGCATTCGTGGCTCCTGTAATGTTTGATAATATGTTAACGACTGTTAAACGATGAGGCAGGCAGAAGTCTATGTGGCTTTGGGTAGGGAATTAGAGGTATGTTTAAACTATGTAACATGTGGCGAGCTTATCGCAAATTGTAGAGGGCTGTTACTGGAATGTCCCATTGACAATTGAGAATGTTGTAGCCTTGTAGACTGCAGATATGTAACCATTTTTTTATTAAGGTTAATGTGAAGTGGTAGAACGAGAAATTTAAATTATCTTACGTTTTTTGCAATTTGCAGGTCAGTGTCAGGTTATATCTTGATCAAAATATGATTCGTGAGTATAACAGATATGTATTTACAGAATTATAGTCATTAGTATATCTCTTTAAGTTAGATTTCTACCATAAACACTTTTCCATACGAGATTTGTTCTTAACGGTAGAAATATTTTTATTACCTCTTATTATACCTGAGATTCGAACTCAGGTCTATTTAAAACTATCATCATCTGCCTAGCCTTTTCCCAACTATGTTAGGGCCGGCTTCCAGTCAAACGGCGCGGGGAGCAGCACCAGTATTTTACATGAAGCGACTGTCCACCTGACGTTCACAACTCTGTTACTGGGTAATCAATGAATGAATAATAAACATCAAAGATTCATTTGAAATAATCTTTTTGTCCGTGAATCATGTTTTTTTTTTATTATTAAATTTTATCACCTCTACATCAGACCTGGGATTCGAACACAAGTCCTAAAAACCAATAAATTCATAATAAAAACTTCACTAACCCCATGAAAGGCAACATATCAATCTTGGCGACCACATTGACATTAGAATAACCGTATATATTATTTGAGCTGGTTGCACACATCTGATCGGGATGCCAGTCCTTCTGCGAGGTCACACCCTGCATCGTGGCCGATGACTGATCGGGCGACTGACACTCCATCGTCGACGTATTATTCAAATTCTTACTACTCGTAAAAGACACGTCAGATTGTGAAAACGCCGTCAAACTTTCAGATTTTAGGTTCAAATTTAAATCCTCCAGCAATTGCTTTCCTGCAATATCTTTGAAGTCACTGTCCAAATTAAAGTAATCTAATATTATTTGTTGCACAGTGATGGTTGGCACTTGTTTTGTCTCTTTAACTTTCGGCGACTTCTTGTCGCTAACGTTCGATGTGTGAGCATTCTGCTCGCTACTTCGTTCGCTAGGTTCCGAAACGCCTTTCTCAGGTGCCATATTATGTGTATCATCTGTAGAAACCGAAGGCAGTTCGATATCTTTGCTTCTTATTTTGCCCACTGTGGTTACTTTATTTGGATTCGGGCTGTTTGAAATTTCCTGCATTTTCGTAATAGGTTCCCGAGTCACTTCCACGACGGGCTGAGATTGTTTGTATTTGTCTGTCGATGGTCTGTAAAGCCGTTTCTTGTTTTTTGTTCTATTCGCTACCGTATTGGGATTATCGATTAGCTCGCTCAAGGCGCTGTCTGGCGACTTAACACGATTCGATCTCGCGAATTTGATACTGCGGTTCTCATTTTCTTTGTCCGGTAACACTCTACCTTCACCGTCAAAAGCGTCATCCACTAAAGTTAGCGACGAGCTCCTTTTAAGCAAGTCTTTGTTTCCTTTCATGGCGACCAAAGTATTTACCTGATCGTCCCGTAATTGCGTTGAAAAAGCATCTATAGTTGTATAGTCGTCTCGCTTTTTGTAGACATACACATCATCCTCTTGCTTTTCTAGAGTTCGAATCGTCAAGGGGCACGGCGCGGTGGTCACATTTTCCACCTCAAAGTCATTATCTCTAGACGATTTATTTAAGTGACTCCTAGTAGACCGATTGCGGTCACAGAGACTGTCATCATATTTCTTTGGATTATACCTATCCACGCCGGAGTAATTAAGTGGGGCGAGCAGAATGTTGTTCAAAGGATTCCGATGGTCGAAAACCATCACGTCAGGTAGAGGTTCGACGGGAGTATGTGAGTGTGAGGGCGAGTAGGAATACCTCTGCTTTGGTTCAGGGATGTCAGATTCTGACGACATTTCCGAGCTAATTCCGGAAAATTTCACCGAACTTGGCGAGGATCGAGATCTGGACTTATTAATGACAGCCGTTAAAGAACAGCCTTTATCTGTGTCCGTATTAGTGTCAGCATTGCAAAACAGCTCGCAATCTAAGTCTACCTGACTGGGTATGACTAGGTTAGCCTGTATCTGCATGCATTGCGTAGACGGGATATTTGTTAGGCCTTTATCGATGGCTACGGTCTCAAAAGGCAGATTGTCGTTCATCGGCTTTACCAGATTCAGCATCGGTTCTTTATTTCCCTTATTTGGATTCGGACTGTTTGAAATTATCTGCATTTTCGTAAAAGGTTTCGGAGTCACTTCCACGCCGGGCTGATATTCTTTGTATTTGTCTGTCAATGGACTATAAATCCGTTTCTTGCCTTTCGTTCTATTTGCTACCGTATTGGGACTCTCAATTCGCTCACTCAAGGCGCTCTCTGGCGACTTAGCAACATCGATCTCCGTCGCTTGCTCCTCTATATCAAAAAGATACGATCTCGAGAATTTGATCCTGCGCTTCTCATTTTCGTTGTCCGGTGACAGTCTACCTTCACCGTCAGATTGTATGCTGAATTGGTCGTTTTGCTTTTCGTAGACATACACATTCTCTTGCTTTTCTCGATTTCGAATCGACATGCGGCACTGCGCGGTAGTCACAGGTTCCACCTTAAAGTCATTATCTCTAGACGATTTATTTAGGTCACTCCCAGTAGACCGACTGGGGTGACAGAGAGTGTCATCAGATTTCTTTTGATTATACCTATGCACGCCGGAGTAATTAAGTGGGGCGAGCAGAATGTTTTTCAAAGGATCCAGATGGTCGAAAACTATCACGTTAGGTAGAGGTTCGACGGGAGTATGTGAGTTTGAGGGCGAGTAGGAATACCTCTGCTTTGGTTCAGGGATGTCAGATTCTGACGACATTTCCGAGCTAATTCCGGAAAATTTCACCGAACTTGGCGAGGATCGAGATCTGGACTTATTAATGACAGCCGTTAAAGAACAGCCTTTATCTGTGTCCGTATTAGTGTCAGCATTGCAAAATAGCTCGCAATCTAAGTCTACCTGACTGGATAGGTCAGTCTGTGTCTGCGTGCTTTGCGTAGACGGAATCTTTGTTAGGCCTTCATCGATGGCTACGCTTTCAAAAGGCAGATTGTCGTTCATCAGCTTTACCAGATTTAGCATCAGTTTTTTAATACCGTCTTTGCTTCTTGCTTTGCCCACTATGGCTACTTTATTTGGATTCGGGCTGTTTGAAATTTTCTGCGTTTTCGTAATAGGTTTCAGAGTCACTTCCACGGCGGGCTGATATTGTTTGCATTTGTCCGTCGATGGACTATAAATCCGTTTCTTGCCTTTCGTTCTATTCGCTACCGTATTGGGACTATCGATTCGCTCACTCAAGGCGCTATCTGGCAACTTAGCAACATCGATCTTCGTCACTTGTGCCTCTATATCAACAACATTCGATTTCGAGAATTTGATCCCGCGGTTCTCATTTTCGTTGTCCGGTGACAGCCTACCTTCACCGTCTAAAGCGTCATTCACTAACGTTAGCGACGAGCTCACTTTAAGCAAGTCTTTGTTTCCTTTCATGGCAGTCATAGTATTTACCTGATCGTCCCGTAATTGCGTTGAAAAAGCATCTATACATTGGTCAATGGAAATAGGTCTGCTTGATGAGGTAGATTGTATGCGGAATGGGTCGTCTTGATTTTTGTAGACATGCACATCCTCTTGCTTTTCTCGATTTCGAATCGCCAAGCGGTACTGCGTGGTGGTCACAGTTTCCACCTCAAAGTCATTATCTGACGATTTATTTAGGTGACTTCCAGTAGACCGACTGCGGTCACAGGGAGTGTCTTCACATTTCTTTGGATAATACCTATGCACGCCGGAGTAATTAAGTGGGGCGAGCAGAATGTTGTTCAAAGGATTCAGATGGTCGAAAACTAGCACGTCAGGTGGAGACTCGACGGGAGTATGTGAGTGTGAGAGCGAGCAGGAATACCTCTGCTTTGGTTTAGGGATGTCAAACTCTGACGACATTTCCAAGCTAATTGCGGAAAATTTGAGCAGACTTTGCAAGGATCGAGATCTGGACTTATTAATGGCAACCGTTAAAGAACTGACTTTATCTGTATCCGTATTCGTATCAGCATTGCAAAACAACTCGCAATCTTTTACCTGACTGGATAGGTTAGCCAGTATCTGCATGCTTTGCGTAGACGGGATCTTTGTTAGGCCTTTATCGATGGATACGCTCTCAAAAGGCAGATTGTCGTTCATCGGCTTTACCAGATCCAACATCAGTTCTTTAATAGCGACGGATACGTCTTTCAAGTATGTTGGAATGACTTTTGCTTTTGATTCGTTCATGTATGACGTTTCGTCGAACGTTGTTTTCTTCAGCGGGGAATACCTCGTGTCGAATTTGAGGCTGGTGTCGCTGTTTGATTCGTCATCAAATTGCAATCTTTTGACGACTTCACTACTTGTGCGGTTTGATTTCTTAGATATATCTACGGACGCGTCTCTTGTACCTTCTTCGGTACAGTCACTATCATCTAGCGTTAGACTAGACTTCTGTAACCCTGCTTGCGCCATTGAAATGTTATTTAACAAATCCTCCCTACTCAAGGCTATAGATTGTCTGTTAGGTGCGAAGCTAAGTCGATTAGGCTCTGTAACCTCGGTATGACTTCTTATCTTGACGGCAGCCGGCTTATAGTTAAGACCTTCCTTTCCATACCTAACATACTCATTTTTTTCTACAACATCTTCAGAGTCTGTACTGACGACGTATTCGAAAAATCTGTTCGAATATTCAATCTTTTCCGTCATAGCACTTCGTGATTCTTCTAACTGCATTTTGAGATCGTCGATTCGTACTGGTTTCTCTTCTTTGTACTCAAGTTGTAGTGTCGGCGAATGACTGTATGTTAGTGCATTAGGCTGTGCTTTCTCTCCTTCCTTGTCGGTCTCTCTGTCTGTCTGTGTATCGTAATCGCTGTCTTTCCATATATAAATCATTCTCTCGTTCAAAGTATTGACATCAGTGTCTTTCTGCACGTTATCCGAAGAATGTTTTGATTCTAAACGAGACATACAGTTTTTATCCTCCGTACCACTGTCTACGCTAGTCGCAGACGTGGCGAGTAGCGAAGGGAGTGATTTATTTCTTTTTTCACTCTCTGTCTGTATTAAAGCATAATCTTCAACCTCAGAGACCTTGTCTACGTTCATCTCAGATCCAGAACTCAATAAATTCAACTGACTTAATTTTTGTTTTAATCTAAGATGTAAGAGCGAAGTGTTAGCACTGGCATCTTCTACGGATGAGGGTATCGCGTCCTCGACAACGTTAACTAATGACACGTTTTTGGAGTCACTGTTCACATTTCTGTATATATCCATGGTGTTCTTCAAATCGCCGTGTTCGGCTGTGTTTGAATTCAATGAAGGCTTGCTACCAACAGTTATTAGTTCGGCTGGAATCGGTCTAGTCATTGAGATGTCACAGTTATCGTTATCAAACATGACAGTATTTCGTTTCTCTGTTTCTCGTAGACTCAGAACCTTTGGTATTGCCATAGTCATTGACACATCAGAATTAAGGTCATCTGCATGAAACGCAATTGACTTTTGATCGTCTTGCAAGCCATCTCCCATTGGATTACGAGCATCTTCTTCATACACTTTATAATCAATAACTTTCTCCTTATCTTCTTTAATATCTTCAGGTTTTTCAACACAGTCTTCTGTAGAATCCAGTTGGTCTAAAAGAAAAACGTTTGTTGATAGAGTCGTAGCGATGTCAGCTTCGTCCTCATCATAAATAAGAGTTTTTCTCTCATTTTTTGCCTCTTCTATTATGTTAGCGGGTATAGCTTTAGTCATAGATATATCGCCTTCGTCGACATCATAGACAATTGCTATTCGTTTTCTATTTCTCGGTTTTCTAGACGTGTTCAAGGCATCGAAAGTTATCTCTTTATCTTCGCTATATCCGGGTATAAGTTGAGCAGGTATGGCCTGTGTTATAGATATATTCCCGGTATCATTTTCATAGACAATAGTTCTACGTCTAGAAACATCATTGTCTTTGGCAGTGATATTATTAGGTAAAGACTGTTTAGTGGGAGTTTTCTTAGCTTTATTATTTTCTTTATTTTCATCAAATTGAACTCTTTCCTGTAATAGATTTGTCGGTAACGCTTGAGTAACAGAAATATTACCAGTATCGTCTTCATATACAACAGTACGTCGCGACGTACTGTTGTATACTAAGACGATACCGGTAATATTCGCGTCGTCTTTCGGGATTCGGTATAATATTCGGAAGAATAATGTTATTAGGAATCACCTGTGTGACTGAAATGTCCCCAGTATCATTATCAGATATTTCATCTTCATCCGTTTTTGTTTCATGAAAACCGTTAAAGCCAGAATTTTTGCATTTAGGGCTAAGCATATCATCGATAAAGTTCGGTACATCATCATAGAATTTAAAACAATATGTGCGGGACAATGATAACTAAGTGAATAGCTTAAATAAATAACATGTAACCATAGAACTATTGTTACTTAGCGTATAAGTACTTTATCTCAGTGTATGTAACACAACATGTAACTGACGTGTACAGTCAACAAAAGAGATAAGTTTGCAGGATCGTCGGATACAGTTGTAGTTTAGTAAGAAACTCGAAACGTTCTCGAATAAAATTTAATTTTATTAATAGAAAACAAACAGCTCTTTTATCAAATTAAATTTCAATCGGCAACATCCATCGGTTTCTTACTAAACTTCAACTGTATCCGACGCATACTTATCTCTTTTGTTGACTGTACATAACAGATTTGTATTGATATATGTATAATGTGTATAGATATAGTACCTAGCTAGTTTGTTATAATAGTTAATAATAATAATAAGACTGATTAATCCTGTATTCAATCAATCAATCAACTCAGCCTATCGCAGTCCACTGCTGGACATAGGCCTCTCCCAGACTGCGCCACAGCACCCTGTCCCCCGCCTTCCGCATCCAGTCTAGCCCAGCCACCTTCTTTAGGTCGTCCGTATATCTAGCTGGGGGGCGTCCCACACTACGCTTGCCGGTACGCGGTCTCCACTCAAGGATTCGTCTGTTCCACCGGCCATCGGTCCATCGACAGACATGGCCAGCTCACTGCCACTTTAGTTAGCTTACTCGGCAAGCTATGTCGGTAACTCCGATTCTCTTCCGGATAATTTCATTCCGGATTTTATCCTTCAAAGAGACTCTGAGCATAGCTCGCTTCATAGCGCGCTGAGCTACCTTGAGTTTGTGGACCAGCCCGACCGTCAGTGTCCACGTTTCAGCACCGTATGTCATGACGGGCAGGACGCGCTGGTTGAAGACCTTAGTCTTCAAACACTGCGGGATAGGCGACGAGAAGACTTGACGGAGTTTTTCAAATGCTGCCCAATCCAACTGGATCCTTCTGTCAGCTTCCTTCTCAAAGTCTACCGAGCTAGATGACTTGCCCTAGGTAGACATAATCCTTCACAACTTCGAGAAGCGACCCTTCGACGTGGATTGGACTCAGCAAGACGTGCGAATTGGCTGTGCAGCATTTGGACTAGCTGTTCCAACGTCTCTGCCACTATCACGATGTCATCGGCAAATCAAAGATGTGAGAACAGCTTGTATACGTGGCTCAGAAGTGAGATGGGTCTATAGTTCTTCAGCAAGGATTTGTCACCTTTTTTGAAGAACAGAGCCACTGCCCGCCCGCCTCGGGCGTTGTACCCTCTTGGATAACAGAATTAAGAGACTCGCTAGCTCTTTCAGGACTGGAGCCCCGCCCGCTTTAAGGAGCTCTGTCGTTATTCCGTCATCCCCAGGCGCCTTGTTGTTCTTTAGCTGCTCGAGAGCCGCCCTAATCTCGCATTGGTATCGACCAATGCGAGATTAGGGCGGCCGAATTAATGCGCCACTACACGGAGGACATCCCGGATATCGATCCGGGATGTCCTCTGTGTAGTGGCGCATTAATTCGGCTCGACGGTCATCTGCACTATGCGCCGCTGGTTTCATCGTCCGTGTTGAGTATAGGTGCCCATAAAAATCCTCGACTTCCTCGAGTAGGTATCTCGGACTTCGAAGTCACGATTCTGTATTGCATAACATTATTTCGATTGGTTACGTAGACATGAGTATAATTTTTTGCAAGCCTTGTGATTGGGCACTGTCGTAGCCCAGGATCGTGGTCTCCACGGATTTCGACCTGCAGAAACCTGTCGGGAGCCATTATAGAAAAATACAGCGCCATTAAAAAATAAATAAATAATAAAATTTATTTAAAAATATAAGGACTAACGTTAAATACAGTTTTTCTTAAATCTATGTCTAGTTTACCATGGTTTGTGCCTGAACCAGGTAATCCTGTGTTTCAGGCGATTGGAGGTAACATTAATTGATTAAAATAATCATATACTTATCATATTTATCTTATTGGTACTTACATATGTAAAAAGGTGTGTAAAATTATATAATGCGAACAATATTCACTTTAGCACAAGTAATAACTTCTCTGTATCTTCATAGGACATAGTTTGAAAAGCATCCATAAGGATTTTCTTGCAGTTACTATGATTTAAGGAGTAAGTAGATGTTTGCTTTATCATTTAGCCTGTTATAGAGTAGCGGTCCGAGCTAGGTACATATAATATTTGTTGTGGTTTTTTGAGGGCAAACTACATCTTTCCGTCTCCTTTTTATAAACTCAGTGCTGTTTTAGTAGAGTGCTCATTATAAATAACTGTCGAACTGTAAGTACTTTACAAGCTTTATACTGGATGTTAGTGGGGAAAAGAAAAGGGTGGCAAGTAGCCGCCTTGAGAATAGCTCTTTGAGCTCTTTCAATGGGCAACAACAAAGTTTTACTCGCCCCACCCCATGAAGGATACAGTAAGTCAAAATTGTCTGACAAAGAGCAAAGTATAGTTGCCTAATTATTTTTGGATCTGCCATAAATCGTATCTTTTGAATACGTATATCAGCTTACGAATTCTATTTTTTAGAGCTTCCATATGTGGTTTGAAGGAAAGAGTTTCATCTAAATACCCAGGTATTTTATTTTATCTGTATTTTTAATATTAGGACACTTACACTAGCTATCTGCAGGGACTGGGCAACAACGAGCATGCAACGCTGAGGGGATCTGCGATATTTGCTTGCGCATCGAAAACTTAGTGTAATTTGTCTTCTCTGCATTTAGGGTTAATGAGTTATTTTGAAGCCATGATTGAAGACTTCGTTTTCTGAGTCAGCCGAAAAGTAGAGCAGTGTCATCAGCGTAAGTTATGATAGTGCCATGCTCTAGATTTAGATTGCAAAGGTCATTTATGTAGATCAAAAACAGAGTGGGTCCTAAAATACTTCCTTGAGGAACACCAAAAAATGTGTTTTTTTCAGCACTGAGAACATTGTCAATCTTTAAGCACTGGGAACGATCTTCTAAATAACTTTTGAACATTATCAGCTGGGTGCCTCTTACACCCATGATCTCAAGTTTGCGCACCAGGATTGGAATGGAAACTGTGTCAAAAGCTTTGGTGAGGTCCAAGAAAATTCTTATTGTGTGGTTACCCTTGTCAAGTTCTTGCGCTAGATAGTCAGTCAGAAGGCGTACCGCATCAGCAGTTGAAACTTTAGGCCTAAATCCAAACTGCCGCTCAGACAGAATTGATTTATCTTCCAAATATTTTCAATAACCTTTTGTTTATATTTTTTTACAATATTTTTGACATGGAAGGCAGTAAAGAAATAGGCATATAATTCGTCACTTGCTCTTTGCTGCCTGATTTAAAGACAGGGCAGTTACAGCTTTTTTGAGACACTCAGGGATATGGCCTGATGATAAACAAATGCGGAAAATATAAGTCAGTGGTCGTACCAAAATTTCCTTGAATTGTTTTGATAATTTTGTTCGATATGTTATCCCAGCCAACTGCACAGTCTTCTTTCAAGGTCATAATTATACTTTCTACCTCAGTCTCGTCAGTATCTAGCAGCGCAAAGGATGTTAAAGCAGTGCTGCATATTAAAGGAGTGCTCGTTGGGTTTTGGGACTGATCCAGATTTTTTCTGACAGACACTTTCCAACATTAACAAAGAAATTATTTGCTATGTTAGCGGATTCCAGCGGTGACGAGTGTGCTTGTAATGAACCTGATGATGACACATATTGTTTCGTTGTATACGTTGCGTCTTTAATATATTTCCAGATCTTTTTACTATTTGTTCCAGCCTTTTCCAATGCCACTTTGTCGTAGTTTTTAAACCTGATGAGATCTATGGTTTTATGTTGTGATTTTTGTTGCTCAATGCGATACGACTGTGTTTTTCTGAATTGCATTTCGAATGTTTTCAATTACATGTATATAACATGCAAAACTGCGGGTCAGCGGAATTATAGACTGGATCAAAACCGATGACTCGTAAATCTTCTTCAAGTTTATTATTGAGTTTTGAAATTTTGCGAGTATCTTGTTTAGGTAGGTAATTTACAATTAAGGGTGAATAGGGCGTGACCATAATTTCGTCGGCTGCCGTCGGTACCCCGTCCCTCGAATGTGTCACGAAGGGACAGGGGTGCGTAGCGGCACGGTTCGGAGAGATCGTAGTAGTGGGAGTGTACTTCTCTCCGAGCCGAACTCGCATAGTTCCAGAACTCTGTGACAGAGTTGAATATCTTTTTTGTTTGAATGTATTTGGGTTGTAATTTATAGTACTTCTATACATATTATATCCCGGGATTAGTGGTATGTTATATTGTTTATAACAATTTATGTTTAGCCGTTGTTGAAATGTACTAAAGCCATCAAAATTCTTAAAAACACTGCGAATATTTTGTGTTAAAATAGTTAGTGGTGTTTCGTAGCCGGACAAATAGGTATTGTTTGCAGTTTTCAGCTTCACAAACTTTGGACTCGGATACAGAGAAATTATCCAAATCATTATGATATCAGTGCTTTTGCTTTGACGGACTAGTACATAACGGCCATCTGAGAAGTCCCGTGTCCAATTTTCGGGCATAGGCTATTGACGCGTGTTTTCTGCTCCGCATTCAACTTTCCCTCAGCTGCAATAGTACACACCTCCTTCAGGCTCTGTTCGATAATCGCCATCCAGTTCTGAATTTCTGACGTCGAGACAACTTCAGGGGCATCGTTCCTTTGGCTAGGCACTTGAGGGGTAGAAGTGGGTACGGTCACGGGCACAGTGTAGAAGGTGGGGAGCGAACATCTTTACAACTCCGGATAAATGGACTATTTTCCATCATGAAGCAGGTCATTTGTTCCTGTTAAACACCGGTCATTTCTACTAACACACCTTTCACAAATGTAATGTAAGAGTAAGAGTCAAAATACACTTCTGGCAATTTTTTTAAACTAGGTCACAATTTCGCAAGTTATTATTTGTTTATTGTAACAATTGCTCGATACGTCTGTTCACTACGACCGGCAAAATCCATTCATACTGACATTCATAGTCATTGGAATGACAATGTCGTTTTCAGCATAGGACACCCACTACTTGTGCTCACGTAGTTTGGGTAAAAGTATAGGGACATTTCTGTAAATCTTTACTAGTTCTCTACCAGTGCTCTTATAAACTACTACTACCTAATTTAAACAGTGTGAACAAGTATATATAAACCGTGTAGGTAAGTCTTCAATGTACTAACTATAAAAGTCTGAACTATATAAACCGTGTAAAACTATAATCCCCTTACTAATAAACTTTGTATAGCGTCTGTATAGTTACACACCGCTTTGTCTTCTTCTTTCGAAAATCAAATTACTGGCGGCTGAAAGAGAGAAATCGGCGTGTAACTATTCATCTGATATATAATACGTTTATTAGTAAGGGGGGTAACAGTGTAATAAATAAACAGTTCCAAAAGTCTGCAAGTAATTAATTTCACAAACCCAGCCACAGGGTGTGCAACCTATACGGCCCACGATAGTTTTCCTCTGAGGAGTTTCTGCTGAAGGATCATTGACGGCGAAATTGGACTCACAAGGGTCATCATAAGGGTTGATAGCTATGTTCTCTTTGTCCGCAACCCAATCGTTGTAAAAGCTAACTTTCTTGTCAATGGACGCTCTTTTAGATACATCGTGTAGTGGGCTATGCACGGTACCCGTTATGGCATTTAGTTCGAATTTGCTGTGGGGTGCCGTTAATTTTCCCTCTCCTGTGTGCTCGAAGGAAGCTAGCTGCTGAGAAAAATTAACGTTTAGTGACCCATTGAGAAGACCGCTGATAAAGTCAACAGCCTCGACTTCTTCGAATTCTTGGTCGAAGATTCCCTTTCCAAGATGGCCGACGGGCTGTCGGGACGCGTTTGCTTCGGAATCGTTTCTGGATGATTCTAAAGACTTGTTGTGTTCTTCGTAGACATTTTTCCACGTTGTCCTCGCATCGTTCGTTATGAATTCGCTGGGGAAAGAAATGTAAGCAAATTATGTCGAGGAAACGGTTAAATAATCAACACATTCTTTGATTGTTTTATTAACGACTAGCTGAGGTGAGAGGGGCAAGGGTGGACGAAGAGACATAAGCTCGGGGACGACGAGCCGTAAGCGCGGGGACTGCAAGTCGGCCACGCACCGCACCGCGGTTCGTGAGCTCGTCCCGAGGCGAGGTGATTACGTTACGATTCCGATTAGCGTGCGTTGCAGTAGGGAGTTTCATACAAAGAATACAGAATGGCTCGAGTTGATACGGTGACGATCCCTTTCTGAGTGATATGACCTTAACAGGGTGTACCCAAAATTCTCTTTTTAATTTAGCTCGCATGGTTGAGCCAGTTTTTCGTACATGTGCGTCCACCGCAAGCTATGCCACCTAAGCTAACCTAAATATATGCCACCTAAGCTAACTATAATAGCCCAACTAAATCAAACTAACTTAGTTATGTAGGCCGATCCGAAGGTACGCGAACTAAGCTAAACCCCTCTCAACCCCTAATGTTACCCCTCTGGCGCCTTTCGCTACTGTTGTGTTGCCGGCTGTGATCGTCACGAATTTGCAGCAAGGCAAGGAGGTATTTATTGAATACGTCTAGCAATATCCTATATTGTATAATCCAGAGGCAACTCTTATTTTTGAAGTGAAACTTCTTTACGCACGCTTGACTTGGGGAGTAAGCTGGCGAACGCGTTACGTAAGCGTTACGAAAAGTGTGATCGGGCGAGGCGAACGGGAGTTGAGTGGGGGATATAACTATATAAGCAAGAGAAAGCAGTGCGCGCGCACATTTTCTTTCTCTCTTCCTCTCATAGCCAAATACGTTCGAAGTTTCACTTCAGTCGTGTGGTCATAAGCACACTCGGTTTTTTTTTCTATGACGAATGTGCCTAAACCTCCTCTGGACTCTCGTCACAACTCTTCATCAAGTCCGATAACTCGACACTCCAGCACAAACTGATCAACACTAATGTAGTTTCAGCTTATTTTTCTGTGGACGGACAACTTTATTCCCAGTTTAGATTAGCTTAGTTCTTAATTAGTTTGCGGTGGACGATCGGCTTTACTGAACTGTGATGATTGCTATAACTCGGCATCAATGCGGTGTACACACGGCTCCGGTGCGGCTCCGGCGTCATGTTCAGTCACGTCTATTTAATAAGTAAGTATGTATACACTTGGCTTTATTCAAAGGCGATTTTCTCCTTTATTTTTGAATGAAATTTTATGTTATTACGAACATAGTATTTTCGAACCCATAGGTTTATGTAAAGTGTCGTGTTTCAACGTTGCATTCGTTATTTCACAAAAATATCGCAATTGAAAGTTGCCAAGTGTTGACATATTATTGCTCGTGAAGTCGTGACTGTACAGCATAGCTATTCACAAACACTCGATACGCTTCCGTATCGTATCCAACATTAATCATCGTTATCGTAGGAGTCTTCTAAACGCTGTTCACAAGTCCAAAACCCGAAAATTTTGTCAGTTTAAATCAAATAGACGCCCGTTATTCTTCCAACAGCTATTTGCTGTTGAGGGCAAGTCAAATCAGGTTATCGAAATGTCAGCCTAGGTTTTCGATACGATAGCCTGTCGTATGATTGTGAATCATGGCTCAGGAAGCCTTACCCTTTTCTCAAAACTGTATTGTTACGCGCCACACTTGATGGCGACATTAGCTACTACTAGCGCCATTTAGTATCGAGTAGCAGAACTAATAATTATTCGGGTCCCTTCTAGAAACTTCGATGCTAGAACTTTCCAGAACTATCGACGCCTGGTCAGTCGGGTTCGGTATCTACTCGAACATTCTAGATGTTTCTACAGTAGAAGGTTCTGGAACTATCCGAGGCCTATATAAGGCCGGTGTGCCTGCGAGCCGGGTACAGTGTTGGATAAGCGATACAAGCGAAAACATCGAAGCGATCTTCAAGTGCGACTTTCAAGAGATCTTGTAGTGCGATTGTGTTTTATTGTTAGTGTGATAAAGTTGTAATTGCTGTTTTTAATTAAAGTGTCTATTTTTGTTGGTGTCAGAAGTGGGATAAGCAATACAAGCGAAAACATCGAAGCGATCTTCAAGTGCGACTTTCAAGTGATCTTGTAGTGCGATTGTGATTTATAATTAGTGTGTTAAAGTTGTAATTGCTGTTTTTAATTAAAGTGTCTATTTTTGGTTATTAAATCGGCAGTTTTTATTGTCACGAACCCCAAGCTCGTAACAGTATTTTATAAAAACATAGATATATACTCACGCTACACCAGTCCTTCGTGAGAAACTGACTCGTCGACTCTTAGCAGAGTCTGTAGGCGTAGCCACGTTAAACTCCAACTCCGAGAAGGGTGTGCGTGCCGGCCGTTGACTTTTCAGTATTGAGGAACGGCGCTTCCTACTGTAAACATTAATAAAATATTGTTAAGACAACAAAACCCCCTTAAAGCGCTACCTCGAAAATCTAAAATCCTCGAAAACTTACTAAGCGAGCGAAAGTGATGCAATTACTTTTGAAACGCAAAAGAAGTGATGGCTATAATGTGCGTGTGCTCGGAATAAAACGACGTACATAACACATAATCAGCCTATAAATGTTCCCACTGCTGGGACACAGGCCTCCTCTCTGTGAGAAGGAGTGGGCCGTACCTAATCCACCACGCGGGCCCAGTGCGGGTTGGTAGATGTCACATGTCTTCGAATTTTTGGTTCTAGGACATGCCGGTTTCCTCACGATGTTTTCCTTCACCGTTTTAACCGTTACCGTTAAAACGACGTATGCGCCAAAACAAATTTACTCCTTTTTTTAACAAAGCTGTTCCCGAGAAAAACAACAATACACGTGGCGCCATCTATTATCATAATAACGTCATTGTTGTTTTCCTCTGGAACAGCACTTTTTTCGGGATGAAAACGTCAGGGTTTCCGAACGGAAAATATAAGAACGTGTGCGCTAAAGAGTAAGTTTTGTATGAAATGCGTGCATTCAGGGTCTCCGAATCTGAATTCGTGATTAGGGAACCGAATCAGGAAACCGGACGTATGTGGCCGGCCTAAAGGATTTTGTTCAACACACAACCTGACACTGACCTGCAAATTGCAAATAATGTACGAAAATTTTAATTTGATCGGTACCCTGGCGCTTTCTATCACTTCGTGTACATACAATTTTGACGGCCGGCGCCGACCATACGCCGACCGCACAGTGGCGCCCTCATCGCTTTTTTGGTTATTTCTTTTATTTTATAATGAAAATGCAGAAAATAAGCATGTTAAGTTGTGCTCCACAAGATTATACGTTAATATTATTACAAACGGTAGTTTCACATTTAGTTTTATTATAATCACTAAAACGGATAATAGTGGCCACTTTTATAACGTGCCTATTTTCTGCATTTTCAATCTAAAAAAAAAAGAAATAACCAAAACACGGTGAGGGCGCCGCTGCACTGTGCGGTCGGCGTATGGAATAGAGATTTAACATTTTGGTAGTATATGTTTTTGAAAATACAGGCAACGCTGAAATAGGTCGGTTGTTACCTGGGTCCATTTTTGAACCCGATTCCAATTTCAGGATATCGGGAAAATTACCTTCAGCTAGCAGTTTGTTGAAACATTTGCTCAGGTTGTTCGCTATTATATTATATATATACCAACTTGCACTAAGTCCGCGTGGTGTATTACGGCCCACTCCCTCTCACAGAGAGGAGGCCAGTGTCCCAGCAGTGGGAACATTATAGGCTGATTATGCTAGGTACATATATGTATATCCTCACTTTAAATGATTGATGAAAGAGTAAACTAAATAATTTGTTTATTTCAGTATTGTGAAGATAAACGAATTGACTTGGATCATATTAAAGAATTGTGTACGTAAATAAAGTTTATTTTATAAACAAAAATAAGGTTTAATTCTTGTCATCATTTGAGGCTAAAGACAAAGGTTTAAGGTTTTTCCACACTGGTCAGGGCTCATTATACTCTGGGTGTACTCCATTTATAAGTTATCTAAGCATACTGTGGAGAGAGTCCATACAGCACAAACCAGGCCATGTGTGATCAAATTTATATGAAATATCAGCAATCAATTGGTATTCCATCCCTGACGACATGGTGATGGGCCTCTGACCTTCGTACCTATTATATGTGTTGACATTTAGTTGCATTAGTTACGTTGCAAGCAACTTCAACACTAAAACTAAATTTCTAGATTCATTACTCTCATTGCGTCACATGAGGATTTAGATGACTCTTTTAGGGCCTTCGCCCACTGGCCACAGGCGGCAGGGGATCCTTCGGCGTCGCTGCATGCAAGCGCATTCTGACGGCAACGATGCCGATTGCCGCGGTATAACTAGGCAATATTTATCGCTTGCTAGATCCAACTGCCTAAAATCAATAATCAGCAAACGACTTTTAGTAGATAAGTAATAGAAAAGTTCGTAGATATACATAGAATGAAAAAGATATATATTAGTACATACATTATGAATTTATGATACATGTGTGCTATGTTGATCATATTCGAGGCGGTATAATTCGCGCGAGCCGTAGGTGAGCGCGATAAGGAAGCCGAGAGTATAATGATCAATGCACACGCGTTTCATACGACGTTTTTCAACACATTTGCGAGGAAAAAAACAGACTTGTATTGTTAAATATTAACTTGTATGGAAAATGGCGCGCTGGTTTTGTTTTTTCGCGCGCTGCCCTAGCGTGCGCGCGCAGATTTACCCATAGAAAGTACTAAGTAGTGTTCATTCCTACACCTGCGCGCACATTACTAGCGCGGCGCACGTTTATTTACTTAAAGGCACAGACAAAACCGATAAACAGCCTATATAAAAAAATATAAAGGCGGAAACACATTGTTAAAACGCGACGCGACGCAACGTGTCGACACCCGATGTGCACCGTGCACATTACCAACACGCGACGCGACGACATACTAGCAATTTCTGAATACAGTTAGCTAACAGCAGTGGAAGTGTATGGTTATGTATGTACTACGGATTTAATAAATAACGAGTCAGATGAAGACTTTGAAGATTTGTTGCAAATTTTGGGTACATATATGATAGTTAAACGACTCAAGAAAAAGAAAATTTCATGTGCTATAGAACAGGATATCGTTTTACCAACTCATTTAATTGTTCGTCGGTCATTTCGCTAAATAAATGCAAAATATAATATTATATTGGCATAAATTCCGTTTGACAGTTTGAAGAACAGGCTAAGACGATCCACTGACCCAGGGATGGGGTCAAAGAATGCATATACGCTCTGAGACAGTTCTCAAACGACTGATGCGTGGCGTTGGGTGTTGTCTAGAAACATACCGCGCGCGCCGCGTCGGATGGCGTGTTTACCCCCACTATGGGCAACACGCGGACCTGGCACGTCTGGATCGGGTGGCGTGTGCGCGCATGGCGTCGCGTCGGATGTTCATAGTGTGATTCTGGTCTATAGAAAACAATACATTTGATTCGACTCAACACGCATCGCGTTTCATCGGGTCGCGTCGCGTTTTAATAATGTGTTTCCGCCTTAATAAACACAAAATAATGTTGGCGGAAATACATTATTAAAACGCGACGCGACCCGGTGAAACGCGATGCGTGTTGAGTCGAATCAAATGTATTGTTTTTTATAGACCAGAATAACACTATGAACATCCGACGCGACGCCATGCGCGCACACGCCACCCGATCCAGACGTGCCAGGTCGGTGTGTTGCCCATGGTGGGGGTAAACACGCCATCCGACGCGGCGCGCGCGGTATGTTTCTAGACAACACCAAATGCCACGCGTCAGTCGTTCGAGAACTGTCACAGAGCTTATATGCATTCTTTGACCCCATCCCTGTTCTTCAAACTGTCAAACGGAATTTATGCCAATATAATATTAGTTTTTGCATTTACTTAGCGAAATGACCGGCAAACAATTAACCTTTGGTATGCGGGAAGGGGTCGCGAAACTGTACCCGTCGTCTGCGGCAAAATGGCGCGACTATTTATCGCAATAGGTAGTGTTCAGAAATTCTTGAATCTTTGAAAAAAAATGTTTGGTAGGCATATACAAACATCTGGCTATTTTATTTGATAGTTGGAATACCAATGTATCTTGTTGTGCTATAATTTATTACTAAAACATTTCTTATAATTTACTTTTTTACAGACAGTCGAGCCAAACGTCAAAGGGGTTTGAAGGTTTTGGCCCTAAAATGAGCCGCCATTTTGATTTTTTTTCAGAATCGCGGTGTACAGACGCCAGCACATCAACCTACTACAATCTGTCAAATTTCTTTAATAGATTTTCAACTTTATCACTGAATCATAAGGTTCAAAGTTGATTGGGAAAATGTGACAGTTAGGTGTAGGTTGATGTGCTGGCGTCTGTACAACAAAAGTTATATATTTAGATAGAGGACACTTATACGAACAAAAAATGTAATTAACATAATATCCTAAAGCGTCAGGTTTCAGAGTTATTCACCGAAATATAAGTCGAAAACAACTAAGATTTTTTTGTTTTTTTTTCCTTCCAGGTAAGCATATTGAACTATTGAGGTAATAGAAACGTTATGAAACCTTTATGGAGAAGAAACAAATGAAGAATAGACATTTTTTAAATAAATAATTAAACACGGCAATTTATAGTTCGTTTTTTTAATCCCAGAGACTAATCGTGTCGACACCCGATGTGCACCGTGCACATTACCAACACGCGACGCGACGACATACTAGCAATTTCTGAATACAGTTAGCTAACAGCAGTGGAAGTGTATGGTTATGTACTATGGATTTAATAAATAACGAGTCAGATGAAGACTTTGTAGATTTGTTGCAAATTTTGGGTACATATGTGATAGTTAAACGACTCAAGAAAAATAAAATTTCATGCCATATAGAACAGGATATCGTTTTACCAACTCAATTAATTGTTTGTCGGTCATTTCGCTAAATAAATGCAAAAAATAATATTATATTGGCATAAATTCCGTTTGACAGTTTGAAGAACAGGGATGGGGTCGAAGAATGCATATACGCTCTGGGACAGTTCTCGAACGACTGACGCGTGGCGTCGGGTGTTGTCTAGAAACATACCGAGCGCGCCGCGTCGGATGGCGTGTTTACCCCCACCATGGGCAACACACCGACCTGGCACGTCTGGATCGGATGGCGTGTGCGCGCATGGCGTCGCGTCGGATGTTCATAGTGTGTTTCTGGTCTATAGAAAACAATACATTTGATTCGACTCAACACGCATCACGTTTCATCGGGTCGCGTCGCGTTTTAATAATGTGTTTCCGCCTTAAATGTGTCTCCGCCTTCGTAGTGTTGTCGTACAGACGACGCCAGCACATCAACCTACTACAATCTTTCAAATTTCTTTAATAGATTTTCAACTTTATCACTGAATCATAAGGTTCAAAGTTGATTGGGAAAATGTGACAGTTAGGTGTAGGTTGATGTGCTGGCGTCTGTACGTCAAATGGCAGTTTAGTTAGTATGGAATTAGAAAGTACTATTGGCATAGAGAAATATACATTACTTCAGTGAGAATCCGCAATAATAGAATACCAGTGGTCTTTTCCGTTTGGTTCCGGGAGGGACCACAGACAATTTAAGGTGAATGTGCAGTGATAGACCGCGAAATTAAAATTTTCTTACGTTTTTTGCAATTCGCAGGTCAGTATCAGATTATATCTTGATCAAAATATGATTCGCGACTATAACAGATATTATGTATTTACAGAATTATAGTCATTAGAATCATTAATATATCTTTAAGTTAGATTTGTTCCCTAAGAATTTTTCCATGAGAGATTTGTTCTTATGGAACAAAATAATCTAACTTAGAAAGATGATTCTAATTATCATAATTCTGTAAATACGTATCTGAGTCGCGAATGATATTTTGAACGAGATACAACCTGACACACCTTAAAATTGCAAAAAACGTAAGAAAATTTTAATTTCGCGGGCTACAACTGCGCATTCACCTAAAATAGTTCATTTTGGGACCAAGGACAATTCAGACTATTTAAAAAAAAAGTGAAATATGGCTCACGGATTCCTTTTGGCATGAAGTCTCTTTGATGAGATTAAAAAAAAACGCACATCTCCGACCAGAAGCTTATAGGTAAAAATGGAGAAAACACTCTAAATACCTAATTGAAAACGACTATGGTCGGACGTTCTCTTTCTAAATACATACATATGACAAAGAAAACAGATATCCCTGTCTCGTTCTTATGTGTGTATTTAGAAAGAGAGTGTCCGACCACAGTCGTCTTAACTTAGGTATTCAGAGTCTTGCGTCCAAGAAGCTTATAGGTAAAAAATGGAGACAACACTCTAAATACCTAAGTGAAGCCGACTGTGGTCGGACGCTCTCTTTCTAAATACATACATATGAGAAAGAAAACACATATCACTATCTCGTTCTTATGTATGTATTTAGAAAGAGAGTGTCCGACCACAGTCGGTTTCACTTAGGTATTCAGAGTGTTGCCTCCACTTTTATCTATAAACTTCTTGCTTGCGTCCACTTTTATCTATAAGCTTCTTGATCTCCGACCTCCGACTAGTAAATAGTTATCTGTGGCGTTATAACACTAGTGAAAAAAAAAGTAAAAAGCATGCGTTTTTAATACACTGCATTACCGCCCGGCCACGGCTTTTGGCTTAGCGGCAAGCGGCGCGGTTTCTTTTGTCTAGCGTTCACGCCGCCAGTGGTGCGTCGCGGCATGGTTCATACATTTTCGTATATTTGTTTCTACCGCTCGCCGCCCCACGCTAAGCTGCCGCTGATAGCGGATTAGCGGCGAGTTCGTGGCCAGGCCGTTATGGACCTAATAGCGGTTCATTAAAAGCCACTTTACGAGCAAGTGTGTTGAAAAATAAGTTACTACTCTGTGCAACCAGAAATTGTGGACCATTTGAGATTGTGGACGAAATAAAACTATGTATGGATTGTAGCACTGAGCATAGGGCGTTCTTTATTTTAGTAAATGACATGAGTTTATGAATGTATAGCAAATCAAATAACTTACAGAATCCAAACCACACTGAAAGCAGTAACCGTCAATAAAGTTCTATACAAGGGCCAAACCGCTACCCAATTATGAACGAAGGCATAGTATACATTTGCTGTATTAAACATTTAGAAAGCATTGCAAATTATACTACATTATTGTAATAACAAAGAATTTTTATATTTATTTTACTTTACAATTTTGCTACCATAACCAAACATGTCAAGTTGACATTACTGAGAACACTGAGAATTATTTTTCTTTCTTCTAGTAAACAGTAGGCCAGATTTAGATTGCCGTTGGATGTAAAAAGTATTTTACTGTTAGATTGTGTACTAAGCAAATATACTAAGACCCTTCTCCCATTACGATACGCCCAGGCGACTCTAGTATCTTGCGAGTCTCGGACACAGAACACTATTACTCCTAGCGGAGGTCTCGGAGACTAATCGCCGTGGAGTATCACACATACATTTGTATCGGTGCTCGCACACTACGCTACCGGTATCGTACACGTCTGCGACCACAGCACATTATATACCCCGACGGGCTTTCGATCGACTAGCTAGACGATCGAATTGGCGTTCATTAATCACCACACGTGCATTGGCGTCGCGCCGGTCGCACGTCGTTATAAATTACATAATTTCACAACAACACAAAGTCATAAATTAGTCGAGAAGTTATAGTGTGCAATAGCCTTTAGCCTTTTGGGTTCATAATTATTATTTTCTCATTCTTAAAAGAAAGCTATTGTTAAGTAGTTCTACAAGAAGTTATTATATCACCTAAAAAAACATTATTTTACGCATAAAACATCATTTATATATTGTTTTTCAGATTTTTTAAAACTTGTCTACACAATATTTTTCACATGCTCTATGTCTCTACACAACAAAATGTCTAGAAACACTTAAAACGAAACGTTGTAATGTCATATGACTATCGACGTCAGTGCTACCAACATAATCAGCGTGTCCACCATTTTCATGCAGCTGATGTTTGTTTGAGATTTTATAATTTAGAATTCTATCTAAATAATTTCTCAAAATGGGTTTCTCCTACGTTCCCGTCATCGTATTCACCCTGCTGTGGGGTATTGTGGGCATTGTTTGCCCCTTCTTCGCCCCTAAAGGACCAAACAGAGGGTAAGTAACTGCGCCTTCCTACTCGAAACTATTTTTGCCAATTCTAAGTCTAAAACATATATTTCGTTGCTCTATTCCAGGATTATCCAGGTGGTTTTGATGCTAACTGCTGCTTGTTGCTGGTTATTGTAAGTATTTTTCTTTTTACAAGGTTTTTCAGACTAAAATGAGTCATGGACCTTAAAACCTAGATGTAGCACAGAATAACTAATAGTACTTAGAACAGAAGGCCGACTGGTCAATGTCCTTCACCACACAATCCTCACTATTGAAAGTTTTCATGAAAAGCAATTTTGAAATAGTCAACAAGGTCAAAAAAAAGTTGCATTATGATTCCGAAGTTATAGCTATAGGTTGGTGAGGATTGTGTGGTGAAGGTCTCCACATAATCCTCACCTCCAGTGCAACCAAACGGCTGGGAGTATCGACTTGGTTTTAATTCCAAAAAATAGTCAAGAAATAGTCAAAAAGCTATGCCAAATCTTGAAAATAGTCATTCAGTGATTCCAGAGCTAGTGATATAAAGGTGCCTTGTTGAGGATTAACTGGTGAGCTTTTCTCGCCACAATTCTCACCTGATTACCGCGGACTGCTTACATTTTTGAATTTCAATTTGGTGTCAAAAAATAGTCAAGAATTATAGTTGTCTCCAGCCATGATATTTTCGGCCTGGTTTACTATGTAGAAGTATGTTAATTCAATATCCACATGAATGCATACTAATATTGTAAATTGGAAAGTTCAAGTTGTCAAAGGTGAGGATTGTGTGGTGAAGGACACTGGTCAGTGAGTCGTCTTAAGGTTGCACTTAATCACCGCGCTTGAGAGGTATTATTACTTTGTGTCCTTTCTTGTCGGCAACGTACCTACGCCGCTTAAAAGAGTACTAGTGCTGTCTGGAAAGAAAAATAAATAAAATACGGTACATAACTTTGTATACTTTTATTGTACTTATGAGTACCTAGTCTATCTACAGCTTTTTCACTTTCATTCATGTAATGTCACCTTACCGAACAAAACAAAAACCTTACAAAAATATTGTCTCAGCTGTTTTTTGATTTACTTGGGCTAATAAAAAAGCAAGTGAGTCCCTGTTGTTTACATAATTAAAACATTTAGTTATAGTTAGTCCATGGTAGGTACAGTTAGCAACAAAAGTCAATTCTTACTTCAGTTTTTTTAATCTTAGTTATTGAGCAAAATAATTGTTCAAAATTGCAGCAGAAGTACAATTTATAGTTTATAAACTCTTTGCTATTATGTGAAAAGCTAAAAAGTAGTTTATTGAAAAAAATTAATGTCAATTTAATAACTTGTAAAAATTACAGTGTTGATCGACTTTTGCTGCTGACCGTACCTACCCACCAAAACAAAAGTACTTACTAAGATCAAATTTAAATAGGTAGGTACGTTCCTACCTGATAGGTATGTGTAAAGCTAAACCTAAGAACTACGTAAGTTATAATAATAATAAATAGTATTCTGATACAGGTTAGATAAATAAGAATAACAAACATAAACATTTGGTAGGTAGTTACCTAATTACTAGTTAGGTACAGTCAACAGAAGAGATAAGTATGCAGGACCGTCGGATATACTTGAAGTTTAGTAACAAACCGATGGATGTTGTCGACTGAAATTTAGTTTGTTAAATGAGCTGTTTGATTTCAGTTAATAAAATTTAATTTTATTCGAGTTTCTTACTAAACTTCAACTATATCCGACGATCCTGCAAACTTCTATCTTTTGTTGACTGTATAATATATATTTTGGTTTTCTAGGAAGCTCAAGAAGATTTAGAAAACAAAGATTAACACAATGAAAAACAACTAATGTCCTGGTTTAAATGTATCCCAACCTTTTTTGTTCAACCTGTTCTGTCCCACAGCTGGACAAAGGTCTCCCCATAGCTGTCCACTCTCACAATCCATACTTTAATATTATAAATTCGAAAGTAACTGTGTGTCTGTCCGTATGTTACCTTTACACGCCTAAACCACTGAACGGATTTAGATGAAATTTGGTATAGAGATAGTTTGAGTCCCGGGAAAGGACATTTTTTTTTATCGTGGAGATATGCTCATGCATTCTGCACTACCACGGGGAGATAGTGCAGTTATGTGGGACTCTAACCCACTAAAACTCCACGGTGTCCTCCTCTGCCGCTTACGGCGGGAACACGGGCACGCGTTAGCACTCATCCATGAACCCATAGGATAGTTTTTATACCGATATACCCACGGGATCGAAACTTAGGCGGGTGAAACCGTGGAGTGCTGCTAGTATTTAATAAAATTATTATATTTTCAGAAATAAAGATTTTTCCTCTTCTAATAAAGTTTACTACGCCAGCTAACAGTTTTTATTTTAACCATTTCCTACTTGTGTGTTCCAGCTGGCTGTGCGCGTACATGGCGCAAATGAACCCCCTCATTGGGCCCAGACTCAACAACGAAACACTCATCTGGATGTCACGTACTTGGGTGAGTACTCGAAAGATTTGTTTACGTAACCGGGGCTCGAATTTTCGAGTTCTCGAGGGAACAGCGCGGCATAAATGCGGACCTCTTCGCAACCGGATGCGGCAACGGTCGTCAGGCCTGTTAAGACCGCAGCCTTGGAGGTGGCCGATCTGGATGATTCGGACACCAAGGTGGATGTGATGGCGGCCGTCGCGGCGGCTGGAGGCTGCGGCCGCGGCATGGGCATCATCCGCGTCGAGTGCCCAGTCGCCGCGGCTGGGGTCGTCCTTGCTGCGACCAAGGGATGGCTGCTTGTGGGACTCAAAATAATGGGCAAAAAACAGTGGTTAAGTACACTGCTGTTGTATAAAAGAGGGCAGGCCTTCAGCATTACTTACTGGCCTTTACATTCCATAAATACTATACTTAAGGCGACTACATGACCTAATGCGCGGTCTATGTCGGACTGCATAGAAAAGAAAGAGAAGCGCGATGACACAACGCTGGTAATTTATTGCAGAATATGAAGCAATTATCTATTTACAAAAAATCTATTGTTTGGACTAAAAAATTAAAACACTAGTGCTTTAGTATGTTGCTTGTAGAATAATCTGAAAATGTTTATTAGTATGGTTTTTATTGTGAAAAGAAAGTTTTTAGAGGTATCTTCATGATTTTTTTCTATCGTATCAAATTAGTTGTATTATGTTTTCAACACACGATCTACCTAGCATATATTCTGAAGAATATTATATATTTTTCTGATTTTGTTTACTGTAGTCGATCATTTTGCGTTTTTTTGCGTTTGGGTCCTGTAAGCTCCTTAAAGAAATTCGTTTTTTAATTCTACCTGTGTAACTACGTTGTTCTTCTAAAACGTCACAACAAATTTTGGTGTAGTCTTCCCCATCATTTGGAAAATTTATCCCGGAAGGTATTTGCGTTTAAATTCCAATGATAATGCCTAAGGACGTCGCAATTTACAATTTTATTATTATGATAATAAAAAAATTCCAATGATAATGCCTAAGGACGTCGCAATTTACAATTTTATTATTATGATAATAAAAAAATTCCAATGATAATGCCTAAGGACGTCGCAATTTACAATTTTATTATTATGATAATAAAAAAATTCCAATGATGATGCCTAAGGACGTCGCAGCATGCCTAAGGATACCGCGGCGTCGTTGCCGTTGAAATTTCAATTTTATTGCCATATTATTAATAGAATAGAATAGAATACTCTTTATTATGTACACCATATAAATTACAGATATAAATATAGAAAACTTTACAATTAATTTTAATTAATTAATCGCCGTCGAGGTAGACCAAGACGAAGGTGGCGTGACGATCTAATATCATTTGCAGGGCCAACATGGCCAGAGATCGCACAAGGCAGGGAGGTTTAGAAGAAAAAAGGGGAAGCCTTTGCCCAGCAGTGGGACACAAATAGGCTACAAAGAAAAATATTATTAATTTATATTTCTATTCGTGACAAAAATACCGTGCCGTACTGCCAGTGGGCGCAGGCCCTAAAATATTTATTTCAATTAACCCATTTATAGGGCAGAGCAGTCGTGGCCCAGTGGTAACGGCCCCGGCTTACGAGTTGTACGTCGTGGGTTCGAACCCAGGCAGGCGCTTTACTTAGTTTAATTTATTTCATCACCACTGCTCTCAAAACGGTGAAGGAAAATATCGCGAGGGAACCGCCATGTCCTAGAGCAAAAAAAAAATCGAAGACATGTGATATCTACCATCCCGCACTGGGCCTGCGTGGTGGACTACGGCCCACTGCCTCTCACAGAGAGGAGGCCTGTGTCCCAGCAGTGGGAACTTTAGCATGGGAGCGGTGAATGCTTATGCAAATCCCGCACCCCCGGCCATAGGTAGATGTGGAATACCGCGGTGGTTTTAGCCGGTAAGAGTCCGGCATGCCCCTCTGTCACCCCCACGTTAGGGAAGTCCATGAGGATTTCCACCGCGAGAAAAAAAAAAGGTGGGAACTTTTGCGTGAGATGCGAGACCTTTACCACAAATGTCCGACCTTCAAGAAGAGGTCAGGTCAAAATTAAAAAAGTTTCTTGACAACATATCGCTAGGGTCTACGAAATACCGAATACTTTTCCTTGCGGAAATTGGACGCTTTGCCTTGACCTTGCCGTTCAGGGTCAAATCGTAATATTGCATTATGACAATTGAATATTTTGTTAGTGTAATGTTCCGGTCGGCTGCTGGCTACACCAACGAATTCAGTGTGGCTGTAGATTTGCACCAAGAAATTCTTACCTCTTCCTGTTGGTTATGGACAGTTTGGCGTCGGACATACCGGTGCATGGTGTTTACCGATGACATATATTGATCTGAGATTTTTTGGGATGCATGAAGAAGCCTCCTCGTGTAACGCAGTTTGTTCAGCCAGTTACTCAACTGAACCGAGCGCTCGGCGCATCCTGGACAGTCACACCCAACATCTTATTTGACTGGCCAATTCTTCCCTTGCGGTGCGGTGGTAGGGCTAACGCCCGCGTGGTTAGCGACCACCTTCCTACCGGAGTCCGGCGTCAAGCAGCCTGCTGTGTTTCGTCGATGCGTGGAAGTTCCAGTGCCTTAGGCATCTTCTGGGCACGCTCGTTCCATCAAAGACCTCATCCATCGCTTTCCATCAGGCGTGATCGATGTCAAGAAAGATCCCATTGAAATGGTAACAAAAGCTGGAGAATATCAGCTTCAAAATCAGCAGAATGAAAGTTCTGCAATTTCGGCGGTCTCTCCAGTTCTGCATAGCTATTCACAAACACTCGATACGCTTCCGTATCGTATCGAACATTATTAATCATTGTTATCGTAGGAGTCTTCTAAACGCTGTTCAAAAAACAATTCCAAAACCCAAAAATTTTGTCAGTTTAAATCAAATAGACGCCCGCTATTCTTCCAACAGCTATTTGCTGTTGAGGGCAAGTCAAATCAGGTTATCGAAATGTCAGGTTTTCGATACGATAGCCTGTCGTATGGTTGTGAATCAGGGCTCTGGAGCCATAGCACTTGATGGCACACTTCTCCCGGTCTTTTCGACTTTCTGTATCTCGGTTCACTCGTGCAAAGCGATGGCGAAGTAGATCAGACGGTCGAAAACCTGCTCACGTGGATTTCACTGATGACTCCGCCCTGAAGTGCCAATATGGTGCTGTCCAACAAACAATGGTGCACTTCATTTAGTTGATAGACGCTACTGAAAGTGCCTAGCTCGTAGCCAAAATCTGGGCTGACTGTATACAGGGTGTTACGGAAAGGGTATATCAATACAAACGGGTTGAAGAGTGTATCTGGTCTAGAACCTCTGTACAAAATTTCAGCTCAAAAGCAGTAACTTTGAAAATGCTTAATATTTTTTTATTTCGATATTTTATTGAATTGAAATCATAACAAACGTGTCACCGCACTACGAGGGTCATTATCCATTATCTGTAGTGTGTCTGTGCGCCTAGTACACGCACATCACGCCGCCGCGCGCCAGTGCAGCGCCGTGATGTCGAAATAAAAAAATATTAAGCATTTTCAAAGTTAATGTTTTTGATCTGAAATTTTGTACAGAGATTCTAGACCAGATACACTCTTCAACCCGTTTGTATTGATATACCCTTTCCGTAACATCCTGTATAGATTGCCATCGAGACACTATGGAGGAGATCGCACTGTTAAGCACAGAATTAACACTGGCTGGATGAAATGGGGGGAACAATCTGCGTCGTCGGAGTGGCGGGCGGCCGCGCAACCTTTTCAAGTTTCTCAAGCGATACTATGTACTATAGTAATGAAGATAAAGTTTAAAATTATATGACACTGAAACTGCTCGCCGCTGCGCTGCCATCTCGGTGTGACTTGGCCCTTAGTCGCTATGATTCCGTGTTCTACGAACTATCTAAAAGTGACATTAAATTTAAGTAAACTGTTTACCAATAGATGGCGCTGTGTACCCTGTTATTGTCTTTAAAGAGTTGCATTTTGAAGTCGTGTTGCCAATTTGTCTTCTCAATAAAATATTGAGTGCACCCGTCTCCTGGATCTTCCGGATGAGAGTGATCTTTGCCAACACGTGTACTGCTTGTGACATTGTAGTTAATTGATTGATTTTAAAATCGAATTTATTACTAATATAAATTAATCGATTTTAGAATCTAGTCTTCTACGGCCCCCTGAAAGTCTCAAAAGCCCACGAGGGTGCGTTATCGCCCACGTTGAGAACCTTTTTTTTTTATGGATGGGAAATCATCACAATATGACCCCTCCCGCTCTGGGTGGAGCGGAAGGGAGTGTCAGACTCTTACTGACTAAAACCCATCCGTGTTCCTTCCTTAGCTCTTTATGTTCCGGGGTAGCGGTAACCCTTTCGGACAATCCCGCACCCCCGGCAGGCTTCGGCCCTGGCAGGCCCCTTCCTTTTTGCTGACATCTCTTTGAGGCGCGCACGGGTTAGATTGTGGAGGACCACACGTGGTGGCTATTTGAACGCTTGTAGATAGCTTGAATGGGCGAATAATCCCTAATCATTTACCTGTACTACACAATAATAAAAGTAGAGTGTATTGCGTCAACTTTTAGATAAACTGAGTACACACAATTATCGTAATAACCTATTTACATGGAAACCACTTATTTTTAACCGACTTCTAAAAAAGGAGGAGGTTCTCAATTCGAATGTTTGTATTTTTTTTTTTTTTTTTTTTTTTTATGTTTGTTCGCGCATAACTCCGTCGTTTGCCAACCGATTTGAAAAATTCTTTTTTTGTTGGAAAGGGTATACTTCCCAAATGGTCCCATGAAAATTGTATCGAAATCGGACAAGCGGTTTTTGAAAAATCAACAAAAATCTAAAAATTTATCTACATTAACGATCTTTTTGTTTACTTTTTTGTGGGGTAAGTAGGTACAACTAAAAAGTGAAAAATAAAAACTTTTTTACAAAAAAAACAACCGACTTCAAAAAAAAACACTACAAAGTGAAAAATAACTTTAATTTCGGAAGTCGGTGTCAAATAACGAAAATGCTGAACCAACGACACCGACTTCCGAAATTAAAGTTATTTTTCACTTTGTAGTGTTTTTTTTTGAAGTCGGTTGTTTTTTTTGTAAAAAAGTTTTTTCTCGATCATTATGCGTATCGGAACGATAAATTACTACTATACTAAATACACGTTAAATGAACGGAGGACGATAATAAAAAAAAAAATCGTTTATTTCAGGTAAAATAACAACCATTGCCACACATAAGTTAATAGAAAACATTATAGATAAATCAAAATAATCCATACTAATAAGTATTATAAATTCGAAAGAAACTCTGTCTGTCTGTCTGTATGTTACCTTTTCACGCCTAAACCGCTGAACCGATTTAGATGAAATTTGGTATAGAGATAGTTTGAGTCCCGGGAAAGGACATGGATAGTTTTTATCCCGATATTCCCACGGGATCGAGACTTATGCGGGTGAAACCGCGGGGCGCAGCTAGTATAATATATTATTACAATCCTTGCCAATCTTTTTGGCGGACTGGACTCGTCAACAGTTTGCCAATTTCTCAAAAAATATCAAGGGCTTTATTGTGCCGGAAACTTATGTATCATTGCAGCCGAAAGACGTCCCCTGCTGGACATAGGCCTCCTCCAAGCACCGCCACTTTGACCGGCAGCCTAATTGCGGAACGCCAAATCGTCAAATGATTCTGATCAGTTGGCTTCATTTCTATCACAATTGGCTTCATTTTACGATTTTCGAATTGCGAAACTCTAGTTTATTATGAAACCAATTATGAACGTTAAGGCCCTGCGCAGAAACTAGAGTTTCGCAATTCGAAAATCGTAAAATGAAGCCAATTGTGATAGAAATGAAGCCAACTGATCAGAATCATTTGACGATTTGGCGTTCCGCAATTAGGCTGCGGCTCTGTGATCCTCGTATCCAGCGGATTCCTGCGGTCTTCACAAATATACAGAAAATGTACGGTTGTTATGGGTCTTGCTGTCCGCGTGCAAGCTTTTAATAGCACAAGTTTACAATACACAATAGCTCATGATAGCACAAGTTTAAACCTTAGTGGTTTATGGTTGCTATTTATTATGAATAATCCTGTATTCTTTTGTATAAATGATAAATAAATAAAAAAAATTAAAAAAAAAACATTTTAAGGAGATTACAGGACCTAAAGGAAAAAGCTCAAGTTTTAGAAACACTAAAAGTACACACATCAAAAGTGTCTACGGATCAACATAAATTTTTGCAATAACTTTTCTCCTGATTGATATTAATTAAAATTTTCTTTAAGGATTCATCAAATAAAGTGTTTTCGTTTGTCACAGTAACGATAAACCAAGTCACCTTTGCATTAATAAAGAAATTTGCCATTTTCCTAATAAAGGGATTTTTGACATTTGAACCACTAACACAAAAGTTCGAAAAAAAAGACTGAAATAACAGTTTTCTTTAAAATTTTATTGGGTAACTTAAACAATTAATAATCCGTGTTTCTACCGCGAACACTAACAACACAAGAACATCGGTTTGGCATACTCAAAATGAGTTCATCCAAATCACGCTGTGGAATGGCCGCCCATGTTCGTTGCAACAACAAAAAAAGGTCTTCTTGCGACTGGATACCCTCCATATTCGGCAGAGCTCTTCTCTGTAGCATATCCCATGCACGCTCAATCGGGTTCAAGTCTGGCGACTGAGCAGGCCAGGGCAGGACATTGATGTTAGCTGCGGCGAGAGTCTGTCTTACAACTCTTGCGGTGTGCGGTCGTGCATTATCATGCATTAACTGAAATAAGGGACCGATTTGCACTTGTAGAGGAACGATGACGTCTGATACAATCGTCTCAGCATAAATTTGAGCGTTGAGGTTGCCTCTGATCCAAATCAACTCAGTTCTTCCGCCGATCCAAATACCCGCCCATACCATGATGGTTCCACCACTATAAGGATGGACTTCCTGGCAGGATTTTAATCGCTGTTGGCGTCCAGGGGTTCTCCAGTGTCGTATACGTCTTGTATCCGGTCTCATACCAAAACGAGACTCATCAGAAAAGCACACGAAACGCCATTGTTCTTCTGCCCAATTTCTGTGTTCAAGAGCCCATTGATATCGAATCCTACGATTGTGCATTGCTATAGGTGGTACCCGTAGCGGTCTTCGGGAATGAAGGTTCACTTCATGCAAGCGGTTTCTGACTGTTTGATCGCTAATTAAGTTCCCTGAAGAGTGATGAAGCCTCACGGCTAACATCATGGCGGTTATTGTTGGAGCTCTTCGAGTTAAGATTTGAATGTATCGGTCTTGTCTCCGTGTGGTGCAGCGATACCGTCCTCCATGGCACTCAGCCACGGTACCAGTGCTTCGGTAACGTGTCCAAAGTCGACTGATAACACTCTGACTTGTATTCAGAGCTAAAGCCACAGTACGTTGCCGGGAACCAGCTTCTATCATTCCCACGGCTCTGAGCATTTCTTCCCTGCTTAAATGACGTCGCCGCTCCATAATAACGTTGGTTTTAATCAGTAGTAGGGAAACAGTAGCACTAATAATGTCTTCAATGCGTTGTATGTTTTTATAAGGAAAATATTGACAGCTGATTTTCATCTTTTACTCGAATTTGATTCACAGTTCCTGATTCAAATTATGAAATGCACCAAAAAGGATCCATATAAATTTATAAAATCATAAATTTATTACAAAGCCACATCTCAATCTCAAGAAATCCGCATAAAAATGCTTGATCCCTAGACACTTTTGATGTGTGTATATGATCGTCTACAGTAAACAAAATCAGAAAAATGATGAATAAACAAAATCAGATATATGATATTCTTCAGGATATATGCTAGGTAGAAAACATAATACAACTAATTCGATACGATAGAAAAAAATCATGTAGATACCTCTAAAAACTTTCTTTTTACAATAAAAACCATTCTAATATAGGCGCTCCACCCACTGCACCGCATTACGCGATTTATGCGGCGGGGTGCGGAAAACGGAGCCAAGTTCCACGCGCGGAAGCGCGTTTTTATTGAATTTGTATGTAAAAAATCACGCGCGGGGGCGCGTTATTGCTCGCCGCGACGGGGCGCGGTGCAGTGGGTGGAGCGCCATACATACAATCATTCTGATTTTTGGATTGACATTGCCATAAGAAAATCTCCATTTTTTTGCCATGAGATTCTCTGCCCCGGCTATGCTCGCTCTGTCACCTTAATTACCGAGAGGAAAAGTAAACTTGTCAGTCGCATCTAGTCTATGAAATCACTTTCACGAGTACCTTTATTATGAATGTACCGAGGAGCGAGAGGGCAGACATGTAGTCTTTGCACCCATCTGTAGATCCGGCTCTGTCTGCAGTAGATATCATTATGATGGGCGTGTCCAATGTGTCACTACGCATCGCAATATATTGCATTAACTTATCTCAATGACCTATTAATTATTCATTGCTCGTGGCTTCATTTCTCTTTATTGTATTTTATCTACACCCATGCTATAAATCCTCTATAAAAGTTTCTGAAACAGTTAGCTTATTGCCAACATTAAAACAACCAGTGTCATAGTAACCATAATATCATCCAAACTAGTGTTATAATGTTGTACTGAATTTCATTATGCAACTCGTTTTCAGAAAAAGAACATTGTTTCACTACCACAGGGCCGTAATTTAAAAATTAGTCGAATTCACGCCGTATCCCGCCGGCCGCCATTTTTGTTCGATAATAGTATTGCAAAAACTGTTTCAGAACCTTTTATAGAGGATTCATATCATGGGTGTAGACAAAGACATTAAAATTTTATATGTACAATAGACGGGACATTGCGAACAAAATCGTGATCCGATACCTTGTACCTAGTGGTCTCAAGTCTCTCAGTCTAGTGACGTACGCCTGCGCGTCAAGTCGCATCGACGCAATCGTGTCCACCAAAAAAAAATTATATAAAAAGAAATATGCCGAGTTGCGCATTGCGTTATTGCAAGTCTCGTTATGGTAGAACGACTGGATCTAGCTTCAGTTTATTTTCGTATGCATTATTTATATTTACTGAGTAATTTGAATCAAATAATTTTCATAATAGATCTAGAAAATTTCCTAATTTTGTAATAAACGCCATCTATTGCTGAGTAGCCTTACTATTGCTGCAGTAAAATGACAGCATAAGTGTTACCACTTTTTAACGAAATTTTTAACCAAATAATCGATTAATTTTAGTAACATTCAGTTCAAAATCGATCATGATTGTTAAATTGATTTTATAAAAGAGGATAATTATTATTAGAAGATGATATTTATAATGAAATACAGGATAATATAAGTTTACAACAAAAACATTGAGCAATGACTAATTAATTACTGTTTTGTCATCACATCAGTGATCGGATTAGATTTATAAAAAGCGTTCATTCTAATCACAAACATATCTTCTTAATATTCTTATTTTTGAGGTTTTTGGTGTTTTGTAAATAATCCTATAAAGTTAGTAATCCTTTAATTTATTTAAAAAATTGATTTCTTAGATCGGAGTTTTAGAGCAAACTTTAGATAATCCCACTATACTCCATCGCAACCTGTTCAATTCTTCCTCGAGTTCGGAGATCTTCTCGTCGGTCCGGAGTGTACGCGTGTTTATATGTTGCCAGGTCCAGTTTTCGGTGATTGTGGTAGCCGGATCTCTTCCGGGGATTCTTAGCACCCTTTGCCTCACCGTGGCCTTGGCCGCTACCGTAGCCAAGAGTAGGCGGGCCGCCGGGCACTAGGGGCCAAGTATTATAATTGTGCTTGTCATTCTTTGGGGGGGGGGGGGTTTCCATAATCGCCACGCTTGGCATGTGGGTTGGCGATCGCAGTATGATAGTAAATGCATAGAGAACGCTGCTGCCCATTCTCCGGTACGTCCCTTAGTCGCCTTTAAATATAAAACACAAAAAACATAATAATTCGGCGGCAAAGCAGGCACATTTCAATTTGTTTTATTTTAACATGTACATTATCTACTTACATAAAAACACACACTGAAACTGATACCCTATCATAGATGGTGACACGGACAATGAATAGTAGCGAATAAAATATTTTTTGTTTTCTGAGACAAGTTTTCGATATTTTTTTATTTACCTTAATCCATGGATTGAAAATCGGATCTGGCAACACTGGCCACACTGGCCACCTTTTTCTTTGCATAGCCTCTCTATTGTACCTATCTTAAATCTCTTTGGGTGTAGATAAAGTCTTGTATGCAACTGTACATAATTAGGTATTAAAAAACTCATGTGATACTATTATCACACTCGGCTATACCCTTTATTATACAAAAGTTGCATAAATATTATACCCCTTATTCATAATCCTATTTTATCTCTATTTTAGCTAAAATAGGTTTTTAGAACGTTTGTCTTTATCTGTCACTTTGTCATTTCTGTGTGTAAGAAAAAGACAAACCCCATTTTAACTAAAATAGGTTTGATAAGTATTATGAATAAGGGGGTCTTCAAGGCGTATTGGCATGTGATACGAAGGAGTGAGGAAAGTTTTGAGTACCTATGAATGTGGATGGCTAAGAGAAGAGGAAGATCAAAGAAACGATGGATGGACTGTGTGAATGATGATATACATAGTTAGAAAGAGGGTGACTACCAAGATGGCGACTAACAGAGAAGTCATCATCTGCCTAGCCTTTTCCCAACTATGTTGGGGTCGGCTTTCAGTCTAACCGGATGCAGCTGAATACCAGTATTTTACATGGAGCGAGCCGGGACCAACGGCTTAACGTGCTTTCCCAGGCACGGAGGGATCTTGGTACGTAAAGATGGTCACCCATCCACGGATCAACCGCGGCGAGCGTAGCTTAACCTGATCGATCGACCCGTGCGGCTGATATTAATTAGCCACAAGCCCCTAACAGAGAAGTATGGAAGAAAAATACATGTTGCGCTGGCCCCGATTGGGATATGCGCAGGAGAATGATGATTTCTGAAGTCGTAATAGAGCTCTTTGTGAAGAAGCGCGGTCGGGAAGTACTACTATTTGACTATTTTGGCAGATAATTTTTTTTTTTACAAAGAAAAACAAACGACTTCAAAAAAAAACACTACAAAATGATAAATAACTTTAATTTAGGAAGTCGGTGTCTTGGTTCCGCATTTTCGTTTTTGACACCGACTTCCGAAATTAAAGTTATTTA
The DNA here is from genome assembly GCA_945859645.1 of Amphipoea oculea. NCBI lineage: Eukaryota > Metazoa > Arthropoda > Insecta > Lepidoptera > Noctuidae > Amphipoea > Amphipoea oculea. Next base: position 7,520,274 of record OX243891.1, on the reverse strand, counting down.
TCATTTTGTAGTTTTTTTTTTTTTTTTGTAAAAGAATTTTTATTTTTCAGTTTTTAGTTGTACCTACCCCCCCACACAAATTCAATTAACACTAGTGCATTGAAGAATTGAAGACACCGACTAGAAGAATCATCAAAATTCACATAGAAATGCCGGAGAGGCAGTACATTTATGCAATATATAACTTCGTACATAAGAATAATTACCTAATGTATTATAATTATATTAATGAAAGAATTATCAAAATCGGTTCACTAGTTTTTGAGAAAATCGCGGACATACATACATACGGGTCGAATACAGAACCTCCTTTTTTGAAGTCGATTAAAAACTGAATCGCTGCGCCGGCAACGACTATAATAGACGGCATTACTCATAATATTCGTGCCCGCTATTAGTGTTACAAGGATCTTTTAACGCCTGAATGACATTGGCAGGGGGGCGTTGTTGGTAAACAGTTGTGAAATTGTACTAACAAAACAAGATGGCGCGGCGTTAGTTCCGATTTTAACTAGGGTACCTAAATGCCAAACGGAGTTTGCCGTTCGTCCCGAGCTGAATAAAACTAGTAATTGCATCGAGTCGGCTTTGTTGTTCTACAAATACTGCCGAATCTAATGTGGCAGACGCAAAAATGTCCAAAAATAAAGCAAATTGTGTTTACCACTTAATATGTATCACGTAAATAACAAAGAAATTGACGTCTTACACATCTTAAACTGCTCCATATAAGCAAAACGAGACCTATTTCTTGCTATCGCCCCCTATCTCTAAGGCCAAGGTCAAATATCACGTTCATGTCTGACACATAACACATTAAATATTGTCACGTGGTGGACCACCCATTTTATCTTGGCTGCGGCGAAATGTGGAACTAAATTCTAAAATGTACTGAGTTTGACGTTTCTGTCACGGGTTTTCTTTGACACTAGCGCCACCCTCGAAGACCAGGATTTTTTGGTCATTGTAAATTGTTTCGTGTGTGGTATATTTGCGGATATATTTAACATCTTACTGTTAATATGATCTATTTGGAAGTGACAATTTTAGTTGAATGTTTGATAACGGCCGCACGGGTCGATCAAAGGTGAAGCTACGCTTGCCGCGATCGATTCGCGGATTGGTGGCTATCCATTACATATCGAGATTCCTCCGTGCTTCAGAAAGCACGTAGAGCCAATTGTCCCGGCTGTCATTCGTAGATTCAAACCCTCACAACCACGCCTTGGTAAGACCAAGGGGTATCGCGACCCAATAACTGGGTTGTAGAGGTCAAACAGGCAGTCGCTCCTTGTAAAATACCGGTATCCAGCTGCATCCTGTTAGACTGGAAGCCGACCCCAACATAGTTGGGAAAACGCTAGGGAGAATATTTGTTTGTTATTTAATAATGTAGTAATTATGGAATAGATTTGAATGGAATTTGATACTGCGACAAATTGTGATTTAATATGCTGGATACTTTCATATTTTGCACGACTCATAATGCGAAGCATTAGAAAGGCCTTTACAATCGGACCCCCCCCCCCCCTGTTAAAAGGGCGACCCTATGGTCATGAACCGGGCACAAATCCAGACAACGAGCTGCTGCACTACTGATAATTTCTTTATGCAAAACCCTAAAAATACTTTGCTCAACCTGTGGGTTCAAAACGAGACCTCATGCTCAGCAGTCAGCTGTTGCTAAGGCGACCACGAGACCAACGGCTGCCAACGAGACATTCTAATTTCGAATATAATATTTTTTTTTTGTTACAGGGCAACAAAATGGGCGCGTAAGCCGCAGAGATCATCCCTCATCCCTTAGATTAAGTGTTAAAAGTTTGTGTCGAGATATAATCCAAAACATGCTATTTAACTAAACTTTAAACTATTTATGTAAACCTTTATCAATTCAATCATGAATAAAATAAAATAAGTGAAGTATAAAAGCATTGGTCAATAGAATCCATCAGTTATTGCCAGTATTATCAACTCTTTTTGAGAAATAAAAGTTGAACGCTTGTCTATGGTCAATGGTCTATCATTCCAATGAATAATTCTGTAAAATGTGTTTATAAAATCCTCTTAATTTTATTGTAGATAAATAAATTTATTTCAGTTTATTTGTGTTGTTTACCCAATTTTTCTTACTGATCCCTTTACTTCATAACAAATAATTGGCTCACTTTAACCTCGGGCGAGTAAATTATATCACGTACAGACGCCAGCACATCAAGCTACCCGATCTGTCAAATTTCTTTGATAGATTTTCAACTTTACTGCAAAGTAATAAGGTTCATATTCAATTAGGAAAATTTGTGACAGATTGGGGTACCTTGATCTGCTGGCCTCTGTACCATCTTAAAGCCTGTTTAGGGTCTCCCCACATTTATCGACTCGGAATCGGCTTAAGCCGAGTGCGTATCACCAAACTACTCGATCGCCGAGCTAATAGGCCAACGGCTCGTTTCGCCGTCCGTCGGCGTCGCGACGCGTCGTCCGAGCCGAGCCGATGCGAATGGTATTAGTAACACCCTTATTACGTAGATATAAAGGCTTTTTTGACCGGTGTTAGCCGATTCCGCGTCGATAAATGTGGGGAGACCTTTACACGATGTAATTTAATTGCTCGCCGGGAATGCAATCAAGAATCTTATACCTAATGTACAGAAAACAGTCAATCAATTTGACTGCTCTGTGTAAAAGATAATCGACCATCTTCCTCGTCGTGTCGATGGCGCTGTATTATATTTTTTTGGCCCAAACTTTTCCACTTCACAGTATCGTCTGTGGCAGCGCAGAGGTCGCTATGTTTGCATTTTTTGGGACACTGAGGGCATGATATAAGGTGGGACATAGTTTCCACACCCCGCTGCCGTACCGTCGAGATAACCCCACTTTGAGAAATTGTACTTGCATTTTCCCACTTGGGTTCAGAGGCGGTTAAGAGACTTCCAAGTGGGCCACGGAAGGTCGGACCCTTTTATTTTTCCGTGGGGAAATCCTTATGGATACCCTCCGTCTGGGAAGAACTCAAGGTTTTGTGGAAACTGTCAAATTTTACCAATCAACTTTGAACCTTACCTATTCTTTAGCGATAAAGTTGAAAATCTATCAAAGAAATTTGACAGATTGTAGTAGCTTGATGTGCTGGCGTCTGTAGATTCGCCGCACCCCTAACTGCACGGTTACACCCTGCAGAATGATGTTCGCTTGGTGGTAAATCCATAAAAAATCAAAACCATAGCTCAAATAATAAACAGGTGAGAAGCTCAGGCACGTGAGTATTAAAATCTCTCCGCAAGAGGAACACCCCAAGATGATTCATAAGAACCAAAGACCCGAATCCCAAAAATAGCCCATGGACGTTGTATTTATGGAAAGGCGTCCTTGTCCGTTCATGGAATCTTCACCTTACGCATTCCAATCTAATTTAGTCACAAAAACTATACACTGCCCAGAATAACTTGAGATGCGGCGAAAAATGGAACTAAATTTAAAAATGTACTAATTTTGACATATTTTTGACAGTTCTGTTAACGAGCAGCGACATTGAAGTTATATTTGTCACCCCGAAAGTTTTTTTAACCGACTTTAAGGGGTTAGAAGATTTTTGTATGGAGGGTGGCCCTAAGGTCGGCCGCCATTTTGATTTTTTTTCAGAACCGCGGCGCACAACAAAAGTTATATATTTAGATAGAGGACACTTATACAAACAAAAATGTAATATAACATAATATCCTAAAGCGTCAGGTTTCGGAGTTATTCACCAAAATATAAGTCGAAAACAACAAGGATTTTTTTGTTTTTTTTCCCTCTAGGTAAGCATATTGAACTATTTAGGTAATAGAAACGTTATGAAACCTTTATGGAGAAGAAAAAAATGAAGAATAGACATTTTTTAAATAAATAATTAAACACGGCAATTTATAGTTCATTTTTTAATCCCAGAGACTAATCTGACATTTAAGTCTTTTCTATTTTCGTTTTTTATTAGTATAGAAGTTTGACATTACACTTGTCAGATTAGTCTCTGGGATTAAAAAACGAACTGTAAATTGCGGTGTTTAATTATTTATTTAAAAAATGTCTATTCTTCTTTTGTTTCTTCTCCATAAAGGCGGAAACACATTATTAAAACGCGACGCGACGCAACGTGTCGACACCCGATGTGCACCGTGCACATTACCAACACGCGACGCGACGACATACTAGCAATTTCTGAATACAGTTAGCTAACAGCAGTGGAAGTGTATGGTTATGTACAGACGCCAGCACATCAACCTACCCGAAACTGTCAAATTTTCCCAAACAACTTTGAACCTTATATTTTAGTGATAAAGTTGAAAATCTATTAAAGAAATTTGACAGATTGCAGTAGGTTGATGTGCTGGCGTCTGTACTATGGATTTAATAAATAACGAGTCAGATGAAGACTTTGAAGATTTGATGCAAATTTTGGGTACATATATGATAGTTAAACGATTCAAGAAAAATAAAATTTCATGCCATATAGAACAGGATATCGTTTTACCAACTCAATTAATTGTTTGTCGGTCATTTCGCTAAATAAATGCAAAAAATAATATTATATTGGCATAAATTCCGTTTGACAGTTTGAAGAACAGGGATGGGGTCGAAGAATGCATATACGCTCTGGGACAGTTCTCGAACGACTGACGCGTGGCGTTGGGTGTTGTCTAGAAACATACCGAGCGCGCCGCGTCGGATGGCGTGTTTACCCCCACCATGGGCAACACACCGACCTGGCACCTCTGGATCGGGTGGCGTGTGCGCGCATGGCGTCGCGTCGGATGTTCATAGTGTGTTTCTGGTCTATAGAAAACAATACATTTGATTCGACTCAACACGCATCACGTTTCCTCGGGTCGCGTCGCGTTTTAATAATGTGTTTCCGCCTTAAAGGTTTCATAACGTTTCTATTACCTAAATAGTTCAATATGCTCACCTAGATTGAAAAAAAACAAAAAAAATCCTTGTTGTTTTCGACTTATATTTTGGTGAATAACTCCGAAACCTGACGCTTTAGGATATTATGTTATATTACATTTTTGTTTGTATAAGTGTCCTCTATCTAAATATATAACTTTTGTTGTGCACCGCGATTCTGAAAAAAAATCAAAATGGCGGCTGATTTTAGGGCCAAAACCTTCAAACCCCTTTCGTCACAAGATGACTGAGCATACGCAACCGTACTACAACGAAAAACGATTATTTAAATCACGTGCCTTTTAAAAATAGAATAGTGCCCTAACGTTACTACATCATTCTACGTAAATTGTTGGTTTACAGAGAGAGTAGCTATTTCAATATGTATTTGTGTGATATTCGCTGTTCTCGTAGTGGTACCTCAACGTTTGGTGGCTTCGAGTATCCTATGCTGTAGATAATGTGAAGCAACCAAGCGAGTCATCAGAGAGGACTGAACTTTACTCACCTATCAGCCGGTCAATTCTGTAAAAATTTCACCGTAAAAACGTAGGTGTAATGTGCTGTCATTCACCTTAAGCTAGGCATTGACATGACACTATTGACAGCTTACTTCAAGCTCAATGGGAAGTGAGTAAGTTTTCAATGTGAGATTTTTACAGAATTGACCGGCTGAACTGTACTAGCGTTTCGTTGTCTGCAATAATCCTACCTTCTACTCTGCGCTGCCCGACCACCAAGGCCTGAATTTGGTATCAAGAGGGCATTGCCTCTTCGGGAATTTGATGACAATGACACTTCCTCAACTTCCTCCCCAAAAAGCATTGGCGTATCTAGGGCTTCTTTCTAGGGGGGGCCTGGCCCCTAACCTTTTTTTTTTTTTACCTTTCGTCCGGGAAGAACGGACGGTTATGATGTCGGACTCCTACCGACTAAAACCTCACTATTGCGTGCCACTTATTTGAGCCCGAATGCTCGAGCGACGACACGGCCCCAATTTCGCCGCCCACAGGCCCCTTCTTATGGTGGCTGGAAATCGTTAAGCACCTTTCGACGCCCGGCTGCTCTTCTAGTGCGGGTGGAATGAGAGGTACGCTCTCCCTCCGTCTCCGCCGCCTCCTTTGCATGCATCAACTCATCGCAAAAAGAGGCCACAGCATCCCACGTGTTTTCGCTTCCGACCATGGACTGACCACCGCCGAAAATGACAGATCACCCGCACCAAGTGTCGCGACGAGGGCACAGCGCTGTTGGGCCCAAGCTGTACTCCAACGTACGTTGTGGCGTGTCCTCGTGGCAGTCCACACAGTAATGGCAAGCAGGCGTCCGCTCTCGACCTATGCGACGCAGGTATTTCCCGAAGCGTCCGTGTCCAGTAAGCACCTGAGTCTGCCAGAAACTCAGGGCACGATGCTGCCTCTCCAGCCATTCTTCCATAACAGGCATTACCGCTACGATTATGGCGAGCCCCCACCTGGGTTGCGCAAGTCGCTCCCTTCATTTAGCCACTAGGATCTGACGGAGCTCGGTCCTTCGTGGATCGAATTCCCGAGAAACCAGAGGCTGACCACGCGCAAGCTTCGCAAATCCTTGCGTCCCTATATCGCTGGTGGAAGGTGAACTTTCGCCAGCGATATAGGGACGCACGGATTTTCGCGTCCAGATCCCAGGGCGTTGATCCGACTAGAAGAGTTGCTGCCTCGTAGGAGATCGTACGGTATCCTCTTATCACCCTAACAGCCATCGCTCTTTGCGGCCTTCGCAATATTGCAATTTCCGCCCACACGGGCACCCCATACAGGGCCATGGACCGCACAATCTCCACGTACAGTCTCCGGCAGGAGGCGTTGGGCCCCCCCGAATTGGGTAGCAGTCGCGCAAGAGCAGCTGCAACGCTCATCAACCTGGGGACCAGCCGCTGAATGTGCGGCCCGAAGTCCCACCAGCTGTCGAGGACAAGTTCTAGGTACTTCATTGTCGACTCGAAATCGATGCGGACGCCTCCTACCACTATGTGTAAATCGCGTGGTGGCTTGTTCTGAGGCCCATGGAAACAAAGAGCTTCAAATTTGTGCAAAGCCACCTCGAGACCCAGACGCCGGATCCTTCCAACGACCTGCGCAACCCCTGCAGTGGCCTGTATGGCCGACTGCCGATGCGTTTGTCCCCGGGCCGTCTAATCATAACTCTAGCTTATTTCGTTGCTTATAGATTAGATTCAATTATTTTTGTGATTTCAAAAGTACCTAAATGGAATTTATTATGTAGGCAATAATAAGTTTGTGTAGGTCTTGGTGGTAGATTATTTAATTGATTGCTTTTGTGTGAAGTTATATTATGTACCTAAGTATCCAGCTTAAAATTTCGAATAGGTCCCCAAACATCCTAGGGTGGGCCTGAGACCAGTCTAGGGTGGGCCGTGCCCACCCGGCCCCCCCCCCCCCCCTATATACGCCAATGCCAAAAAGAGCTTACATAAAATGGTTTTAATTAACTAACTTCTATGTATGTCCTCTTCGCCAAAGGTTAGGTACATTCTCCCGTCATCTCCTATTATAATAATAACCTTTAATCAACAATCTTATAAAACAGAAATGAAGGTAAATTAAAATACAGTATAGGTAGACAAATTAAACTTAAAAGAATCATTATTTGACATCCGTATCCCGATTGTCTTGTGTTGAGCCCAAAAGCTTGCCACCCTCTCCGATTATGCGTCATCCTCTTCTATTACTAGCATTTTTATTTTGTTTTGCTAATAAATAAATGACACACACGCGCTGTACAGGCAACGCAAAGTTCAAAGACTTCTGACATTTTAGAGAAGATCGTAAATTAGGTCCCACGTCGACGTCACTGGATTTAACTACGCGAAATGGACCGTAGTACACATGACAGTCGTTTAGTATTACCACAGATAATATAATGTATTACCTATTGGTTTATTTTGAAGTCGTAGGCAATGGCAATCGAGACTGCCAATCTAAGTATTCTGTAAGAAGCTAACCGTGAAAACTTAGTTCACCTGATGCTCGGGAATGCCATTATTGACAACTCACTTCATGCTCACGTTACCTAAGATTTCAGTGTGAGATTTTTACAGAATAGCATTGCTGGTCGTCACAAACCAGGGAAGATGGCAGAAAGCATATTGCCATCAACCGGACACCAGACTCAGGGCTGTTACTGAGAAGTTCCCGATAGAAAAAAAAACCAATAACTCTGCGCGACCTGGAAATCGAACCCACGACCTTATGTTCAATTCCCAGATCCAGACCAGACCACTAGACCAACAGTGAACAGTCACTAGAATTTTGGAAATATCACAAACTCTAATTACTATCGGGTCAGTAGTGCAAAGGGAGGATTTAACGCACGACTTTTCGCTCGTCGCTCGCTCGTCTGCGCATTAGTGCTTGGTCAAACTGGTAGCGCGGGGCGGGGAGCGGCGCGGATGCGGAAACGCGCGTGATCTGCCTGTCCGCAGTGGAGCGCGGCTGCGTTCTGCGTGTTCTGTGTTTGTCAAAATATAATACTGATGAAGAAGACTTATTTTTACTAGAAAAATGCTCGAACTAGTTTGATATCCCGGTCCCCGCGCGGTCCGACCACGCTCCCACTGCGGCCACTTGTATGAACGAGCTATGGCGTGAGTAGACCGCGCGCTCCCTGCGTTGAGCAGCCCGCGCCACTCACCGCGCCCGCATGCCCATTATGGACACTCAAATGAAGTTCTTATGTTTGAGTACGCCGCGCCGCGTCTGCGCCGCGCCTGCGCTGACAGTCTGGCCAAGCACTTAGCCGTGGGTCTATTCACCGCATACCGAAGATCCAATTACCTACAGTATACATAACTGACCACTCCCATTTCATTTATTATAGCTGCCATTGAAGGCTCAAATTCTACTGTAGACACATAAATAAAAACATCATGCCTATATTCTTCAGAAGAGATGTCGATATAGTATCCTATAGGTACTACGTTTTTTCAGTTATGTTGAAGTCCAATGTTAAATGGGAGGGCAAGTCTATCCTGCCGGGGGTGCGGGATTGTCCGAAAGGGTTACCGCTACCCCGGAACATAAAGGGCTAAGGAAGGAACACGGGTGGGTTTTAGTCAGTAAGGGTCTGACACTCCCTTCCGCTCCACCCAGAGCGGGAGGAGTCATTTGATGAAATCCCAACCTCAAAAAAAAAACGGCAAGTCTATTGTTAGTAGACGGGCATAAATCCAGAGACTGCTCCTGAGATATTCCTGATGGGACATCACAAAACCGAAGTACAGAGAGCACCATCCACGAAGACGCGCCCCACTCTTCTTCCTAATCGCTTACAGTATCTACAAGTGTGCGACTATAGTTGCAAAACTTCTGAAAAATTCTGAATAATTCTGGAATACTTCTGGGAAAGTTTCTTTAAATCAGAATTATTCAAAATGAATTTGATTTGATTATGTATGAATAAACCTTATAAAATTCAATAAAAACTTGAAAATAACACTTCAACCATTAATCAATAAATGTCGTGCGGAGTGCGACATTCCGCTAGTGCTTTAGTTTTGTCGATACACAGTAATTACTTATTAGTGTATTTTACATGAAGTGACTGTCTATCTAACCTCCGCCACAACCCAGTTACTGGGCAATATGATACCACTTGATAAGACTGGTTGTCAGATAAGTATTCGGACTTCTGACGACCCGTAAAGACAGTCAAAAATCCACGAATGACAGCCGGGACCAACGGTTTAACGAGCTATGAGGCACGGAGGGATCTTGGCATGTAAAGATGGTCACCCATCCACGGACCGAGGCAAACGTAGCTTAACCTGATCGATGGATCAACAATGGGATGCATTCAATTGTAGTAGTGATGCAATAAAGTGCCAAAAATGATCTATTTTAACAATAGATGTCTCGCCTAGTCGTCTCTAGATCATGATTGAAAAAAACTTACTTTAGAGTTAAGAATGAGAATCTCACCGGAAACTCGAAGAGAATCACTCGCGGCTTGCCCCGTCAATCCTCATCGATCTTTTTTCCTCAATGTTAAGACTTCCAACTGCAGTATACATATAGCCAGTATTAATAACCCACTAAAATCAAACTGGAAACACGAATTAGAAGACCAAGCTTGAATTAGGAACAACCTTCATACCAACATCACAAAACCCAACTCCTTCAAGGACTTGAAAACGGAACACCGCCCGCTGGCAAGCGTCTGCGCACTTGAAACTATTCGGGATGTCAAGAACAAATCACACGTCGCCTGTTACATAAGAAAGGGCAAGTCGAATTGTGTCCCGTATTAATACTAGAGCTGCACGCGCGTCGTTTGGACGTACGCCAACTATTCTACGCGAAGCGGCGTTGCTTTGGGTTCTTATGTAGCTCAAGGTCAAGTGGTGGGTCAAACTCGAAAATTAAATTAAAAGGAGTTTGGTTATGTAAGTTTAGGGGAAAAGCGGAGTTTCATTGGAGAGTTCTTATCATCATCTACGTAGGTAGATGATGACATATAGGAGCTCGACATATAGGAAAGGAAATCTTTCTAATCGCACAATTTTTCAGCGACATTACCGCTATATTCATGAACATCAACCTATCTACAGCTGACCCAGTGGCGTAAGTTCCATAGGGTGGCATTGCCTCTCGGGCCGGGGGCCCCCACCTAGAAGGGGCCCCCGGCCCGAGAGGGCCATGAGCACAGGAGAATCCTAACTTAAGGACAGAAGCAGTCAGACGTTAAAGTTTTTGTAGAGGAAAACATGAAATATACGCGGAAGAAGTCCGAAACGGTGTCGGTTACGGTAACAGTGGCGCGAATTAAATGGATTTTTCCCATCTAAAAATGCCCAACGCGCCTAAAGAAGTTTTCACTTCAAAAGTCTTTCATCAAATACCTACCTACTTCCCAGGTAACTATGCAATTAACAAACGCTGAAGTGTGGCCAATATTGGCTGTAACAGGCGCCATATAGCCAAGCCACAGCCAATACACACCAGCTGATACAGTTATGTAATGCGAAAAATACTTGTAATAGGAGATAGCTGCGAAGGCCACTTCAGCTTCGTAACTCGACGTCAGACCCATATTTATTCTGTGGTACCAGACAGTGACAAGTTTCATTTTAAATTGTGGAGAATACCTATCATTAACACTTTTCGTTCTTTTTTTTTTTTGTTTCTTTTGTTTATGGTTTAGTTCGGAAAGAAGGGCATTTTCAGGCTAATTATTTATAAATACAATGAAATGAAATTATTTATTCTGTACCTACATAGGATATCGGAATCACTTTTACGCGTTCTTTTATAAAATTAAATAAACTACCTAGATGAGGTCGGCGTTTCCTATCTGACTACTCTGAGAAGAAAGGCCGAAAGAAACACGAGGTCACAGTCTCTTTTAAAGTCCCAGACATAATCTTGGACTGTGAAGACTATGCATTGATGTCTGAAATGGTCTTTTGAGAAAAGTACCATAAAGATGAGTGGACCTATCCAGTCAGTGCAAGCATTTGTCAATAATCGTGTAGCTCAAAACTCAGAACTTGAGGAGATAAAGTGCGCACTTAACGTTTATGAATGAAACCTTTTATATATTGAATGAAAACCACAATGATGTACTAACGTTATTGAAGTTTTGAAAAAAGAATCTATTACTAGAAATAACCACGTCGCTATAATCTCATTTAGGCATAAGTAGGTACTGAAAGACTATTCTGTAAAGTTCACTTCGAACCTCACACAACACAAGTGACCGAAAACTTTTGTTGGACATCGCGACATCACACTTGACGCTGTGTCTCAACACCGTTCGAATTTCGAACTGGTGACTAGTTTTTTTTTTCAATTATGTAGGAAACAACACTGCCAGTTCGTCAGGCTGGTCACATTTTTCTCAACGCAAGATAATAATGCAGACAGAAACGTTTGTCAAGGAAAACCCTCACGAACAGCGGTTATCCGCGGCCACAGTTACGTAAAGCCGTTTGAGCCGGCTGCCGATCGATCTGCGCCGTAGCCTCTGTGCGGAGAGCTCTCGTGTAAAACTTTAATGATTTTCGTCCGTCTATATTGAATGGACAATAGTATTTTTGTTGTACCTTCTTGATAGGTAGACTTTTAGATGTATGTTAGGGACAATTCCTAGCACGATTTAATGAAAAAAGGCCTTGTTTTAAAAGGATAACTAGGTTACTAGGAGCACAAAAAACTCCGATCACCAATTTTTGTTGTGTGATTGCGGCAATAATTTCACAATGAACATTATATACTTATCATAATATAATCAGCTTATAACATTCGCCCTGCTGGGACACAGGCCTCCTCTATGTGAGATAGAGTGGCCCATAATCCACCATGCGGGCCCAGTCCGGGTTGCAAACTTACATACTGCAGTTATTATGTAAAAGATGCACGGGCGGGGCGTGGGAAAATAAACAGCTGACTTGGATCAATCAGGTGTTACAAAAAAAAACTTATTAGGTCAAGTAGTGTGTAAACTACATTTATGCTTGTCTCTAAGTGGACAGGAATTAGGCAGGCTATCCATGAGGTAGACTAATGACTCTGGTCTTGAAAGAATGGGATGTTGAAGGCCCTAGCATGGAAAAAATTTACGGTAAAGACCAAGATCTGTATAATAGCGTATGCAATGGAAGAGCCCTCACTCTGCATTAATTGGATCAACTATGTTGTGGTTGGCTTCCAGTCTAACCGAGTGCTGCTGGAATCCCAGTATCTTACACAAAGCGACTACCTATCTGACCTCCACAACACCACAACCCAGTTACTGCGTAACACAATATTCGATACCCCTTGGTAAGACTGGTTGTTGCTCAGCATTGTTTTTCGGCTTCTGTAACATACTTACGGCAGTCGTAGGTATGAAAATCAATAATATTGCGTCATACAGACGTAGCTCTGTGACGTAACAGCCACAGGACGGGTAGGGGCGTGCTGGCTGAACGCGGGTTCAATTCGCTGTAAGGGGTCAATGAGCTTGAGTAGGTTTAAAAGTGTCTGGAAAATTGAGTGAAATATGGGTTTCTGGGAACTAATGAGACAATGTTTTTAGCTTCGTATTACGGAGACTTGAATAAAATTGTCATGATCAGACAGATGGACAACAAAATTTTAAATAGGTAAAAGTGCAATTTGCGGAATTGGAAACATTATGAAGAGGAATTAATTCGTACTTGCAACACTTTTAAAATACCAAAAAAGGGTGGTCTGGTGATCGTCCTTAGGTATAGTTAAGATTATCCTGTCGTGTTAAATAATCACAAATAGCGTCAGACGAAATTAGAACCGTGTTGAGTAGTGAATTCGCGATGAGTATGATCCCAGTATTGATATAATTATATAAGTGGATCACCATAAAACGTTTCAATACTGCCAGCCTTTTCGACACTTCTTTCTGTTGTATTGTTTAAGTTCTAGAGGGAGTTTGCGGCTAAGTAATAACAGCCGCACGGGTCGACCGATCAGGTTAAGCTACGCTTGCCGCGGTTGGTCCGTGAATGGGTGACCGTCTTTACATACCAAGACCCCTCCGTGCCTCGGAAAGCACGTTAAGCCGTTGATCCCGGCTGTCATTCGTGGATCTTTGACTGTCGTTACGGGTCGTCAGAAGCCCGAAAGTCTGACAACCAGTCTTACCAAGGGGTTTCGTATTACCCAGTAACTGGGTCGTGGAGGTCAGATAGGCAATCGTTCCATGTGAAATACTGGTATTCAGCTGCATCCGGTTAGAGACTGGAAGCCGACCCCAACATTGCTGGGAAAAATATGAAAAAAATATGTTTTTTACCTTGCTATGGGCTATCCAGATGATGAGATATTGAATGGTCCGTTAATTATAGGAATCAGGCATAGTCAATGAAATTTTTCCTCGCCAAAGACGCGAGAAATTGATTACATAATGCACTCTAGAGCCTACCTACCTTCTACAATTTTCTTTATCGTTTAAGATTACGTTCGCCTTGGTTTCAGTTACCTTGCGGGAAAATATCGGAGCAACTATTTATAGAACCATTAACGTACATTTTCTCCTTATTCAATGTTGCACGTGCACGCGGATAGACGACGGAGTTCTTCATCGGTCATCGTGGCATGTTGTGTTGAAAAGATTTGCAAGTCAGGCAGGAAAATGGTGGCCCTGTGGTAGATAACTGTTACAATTATCAGTTGCCTTTTTTTTTGTATTGCTGAATGGGCACGCTCTTGACCTCGATCACGCCTGATGGAAAGCAATGTATGAGGTCTATGTTGGAACGAGCGTGCCCAGAAGATGCCTAAGGCACTGGAACTCCCACGCATCGACGAAACACAGCAGGCTGCTTGACGCTGGACTCCGGTGAGAGGGTGGTCGCAAACCAGCAGGCGTTAGCCCTACCACCGCAAGGGTAGAATTGGCCAGTCAAATAAGGTGTTGGGTGTGACTGTCCAGGATGTGCTGAGAGCTCGGTTCAGTTGAGTAACTGGCGGAACAAACTGCGCTACACGAGGAGGCTTCTTCATGCATCCCAAATTCATGTCTCCTGCCCTTATCTAAATTTATTTGGATTTCTTCAGAAACTCATCTATTCCTCGTCATTCTCATGATACGCCCCGGATATGGGAGCTACGCCACTGAACAAGTGATAAAAAATAAAGTTACTAGGTATACGAGTACATACAGGCAGGCTTCTTTTAAAGAATGCTAAATAAAATGAAATAATCTGTAAGTATCAAATCAGCTCATCTGTCAGTATTAAAGGATCACGTTGTAATATTGGGTTATTAACAGCTGTAAACAGCTTACCTAGGTTTAAAGGACACGAGCAATGTAAGTACTAAGTACATAAGTACGCCAAAGATAGAATGTCTAAAAAATCATCTTAGACTTTGCCCCGAACGCAGTCACAGAATATATAATAGTATACAGGTGAATTTTCCAAGTGGGCGTGGATGGCCAAATCCGAAACTATGAGGAATGGCAAAAGTACTTAAAGGAGTCACGGGCTCGATTTTGATGAAAACTAAAACTGCATCATTGGATTTTTGAAAAATCAATATTTCTAGCGAGGAATCGAACCCGTCGATTAAAAAAAAAATATATATACACACTGTATTATTACACCATTCGATAGTGTCGCTAATAATGATCGAATTCTGGGAAGTAATGACATACGGGAAACTGAAAAATTCACCCTGTATACGAACGGCTCTGCACCCAACACCCTAATTGCGTAGGTAACACTTTATCAACCACAATCTGAATCATTTTGAAGTATATTTGCAAATCCATTGCTTCATACGTTCCAAAAAATTTCCTCAACAACGTAAATAACGCAATGAATGTTGTGGAATTGTCAAAATTGGAACTGTCAAAGCCATATCCCCATGCCAGCCATGCCTACTGATGTTACGCAACGACCCCGCAGGTTATATTCTAAACATCATCTCTTGGTCAAGCTATCCGGAAATACACAGCCACCGACGAAGCAACTGCTGTATTCAGCCTAGCAGTCAAATTGTAGCTAAGGACCCTGATAATGACACTTTCGACTAAGATGATAATAATCATATTATTGACTTACACGAAACGGCCTTGCCGACCGCGTTACGACAATAGTTTTCTAGAAACTATGACGTTGTTACCTAGGTGCTAATGACATCGTGTGACCGCCATCTTTAGAGATGGGTGTTCCCCAGTAACTAGGTAATGATAATACTGTCTTCTCTTTCGTATCGGCACAGAATACTTAAAGTACTACGTACAGAAAGGACACTCCCTTCCCCGCACTAACATCAGTTACCGCACCTCACCCCGCACTTCGGCGTATTCGTCGCAGTTCTTTAACAAGAGCGCTCGCAAACACAAGTACCTCACGCACACATTCACACGTATACAAACGTAATTTTTTAATGTAGTAGTAGTAGGTAATTATTTTGCGAGCGTTGTATGGAGTGTCCGGGGTGTGGTAGCGGCACGGGCCGCACGGGCTAGGTAAGAATAGCCAATAAGACTACACCCGCCCCGAAGTAAAATAAAATCCATGTACTCAAGAGCTTGTGGCTAAGTAATAACAGCCGCACGGTTCAATCGATCAAGTTAAGCTACGCTTGCCGCGGTTGGTCCGTGGATGGGTGACCATCTTTCCATACCAAGACCCCTCTGTGCCTCGGAAAGCACGTAAAGCCGTTGGTCCCGGCTGTCATTCATAGCTCTTTAACAGTCGTTACTGGTCGTCAGAGGGCCGAAAGTCTGACAACCAGTCTTACCAAGGGATATCGTATTACCCAGTAAGTAACTGGGTTGTGGAATTCAGATAGCCAGTCGCTCCATGTAAAATACTCGTATTCAGCTGCGTCCGGTTAGACTGGAAGCCGACCCCAACAAAGTTGGGAAAAGGCTAGGCAGATAATGATGATTTAATCTGTCTGTTACCTTTTTAGCCTAAACCACTGAACTGATAGGTAGGTCGAATACCTGGAGAAGTACATAGGCTACTTTTCATCCTGGATATTTTGTATTAAAGTATTATAAAAGAAACCGGCCAATTGCGAGTCGGACTCGCGCACCGAGGTTTCCGTACAAACCTGTTTAATATATTTTTATTATATAATGTAAATAAAATTGTACGAGATGGATTATAGGAGATGTCGGGACGATCTGGATAGGTTCCGACAAAACTGGAAGGAGAACGCGCGGGCTCGCGAAAGATGGAAGTGAAGGGAGGCCTTTGCCCAGGAGTGGGACAGTGGAGGCCATTAAAAAAAAAAGATTAAGTACATGATGATTAAGAAGAGGAAGTAGTTCTAACACCCGCCAGCTTCGTGTTCAAAAAGATAGTTGACATATAAAATTCAAACGTCGAAACCCATGACGCACATGCTAACGACCTCGATTTCCGCCATCTTTTTTATTTAAAAATGTCATGTCTGTGCGTACTGAGGTTATGTAAGATACTTAAAATCTGGCTCCTACTATAGTCTGCCAAATATTCTTGCGCAATGCGGAACGCTATCTAGGTCATTATATCTTCAGTCACCCATCACAAGATTCGTCAACTTTTTATCAGTGTTCAGTATATTTTATCTGTGTGACCTTGGCGCCGTGTATGACCATTTTTGATCGTGAAAAATTACGTAAATTCATTTCATGGGCGGTTCATTTCGCCCGTGAAAATGTTTGCTGAAAGTGAAAATTTCAGCTAAACTCAATAAGGTCTTGTTTGGAAGTTGAATTTACAATCGTCCAAGTACTTTTACTAACGCTAGACCCATATGTAAATTTCAAATTCCATTGTGGTCTCCACTCAAGATGAACTTATGGTGATCGGTTGAGGGACCACCTTCCGAATGCTAGTTCTTTTTATTCCTTGAATAGGAAGGGTTTGATATTCAAATTAATTAGTTTTACAAATCTTTTACTAAGAGTAGTCATTTATAGCAGAACTTGTAAATTTTAACTAGGTTTTGATATATGGATGCCTGTCAGCCACGACTGAGGGACCACCTTTAACCGATTTTAAATTTTGAGTGGCTACTTTTACAAACTAGAGGCTGAATTTACAATTGTTTGAGAACTTTTACTAAAGGCTGACGCATACAAAAGATCAAAATTCAAATGTGGTCCCTCAGTGTGAACGCAACTGTTTATTCCGGCGTTTTTTTTAGAATCCATTTTTCAGACGTTAAGTACAAATCAAGGTTCTTAGTTGTAGGTAGTAAACAAACATTGGAATAGACTTTAGTTAAATTGCCACCAAGGTCTATGAGTATTTTAATCAAATGTGAGAGGAAATTAAGCATACCTACTACTACACTAAATACTCAGAAAAGGCATTATATTTAATCATTTATTCATTAATGATGATGACGCGGGCTCGTGGCACAGTATTCTCAGTGTAGTCGCGGATCGGTGGGATTCCCCGATGTTGCGGAGGCGGATGCAGCTCTATGCCGAATTTTAATTGCTATGTTAATCTGACTGTGTCTCTTTGAACTTTGTCTCTTCTCTCTGTGAAATTAGGTAAAATTGTTAATAACCCTATGGACTCCTGCCTGAAATAAAAGTTTTGAAGTCTTGAAAAAATAAGATGGCGACGGTGCCTAATTCCGATTATCGCTATACTCTGATTTGTCCATCAGCCCACACCTAAGCCTAGCATCCACAATGCAGGCCAGTTCATTCCCCCAACCTCTCCAAAGAGTTTTAGACCAAAGAGGATTAAACTAGTTAAACGTACTTGTTTATTAGAGGTCAGTGAGTTATATTATACCCACAGAGGTTAAATAGCGATTTATCATTTACTGCGCAGTGAAAACAGCAACGAGTTCGTATACCTACCTACTACTACTTGTACTGTACTATTTATTCTGTGCTCCTACGTTAAGTGCGTATTATCTATGATATAGTTTCCTCGTGGGCCGATAGGGATCGAAGCTCGGCGACCTAAATTGACCTAATATTAAAATAGTGCTATTGTGCTTAGAAAGTGCATTTGTGACTAAACTAATATTTGAATGGAAAGAATAAGATGCTCTGAACTTAAATTTAGTTTAGTTTGTGAACAAGGGAATCGGCGCCATTGTTTAATATTTGAGAATGGCCAAGAATATTGTCTAAAAAACACACGTCCGCATATCTATTCCGATATCCCAGTGCCAGAATTCTCCAATCAGCTGATCGCACAATTTTAACTCGGCCCTAACAGATAAAAATAACTTGCCGCGCGTCAGTGTCAACGGAGACGAACGATGTCCTCAACGTTTATCTACAACTCTTATTGATATATACGAGACTAGCAGCGCCTTGCGGTTTCACCCTCATAAGTTCCCCGTGGGAATATCGGGATTAAAACTATCCTATGTCCTTTCCCGAGACTCAAACTATCTCTATACCAAATTTCATCTAAATCGGTTCAGCGGTTTAAGCGTGAAGAGGTAACAGACACACTCCGGACCCATCACACACCTGGCCATACCCCTGGGAAACTGAAACGATTTACCAACAGTCGTTTGGCCCATGAACCGTTGGTCAATATTATCGTTAACCCATTAACGTTTCATCCAAAGAACTTTTCACCCACGAACGTTTCGCCAACATGACTCTACGTCAGTGAATGCTTAACCAACAGAATGTTTTGACAAATAGCTTTTCACCCAAAGAACAATTGACCCATGTCAAATAACAATAACAAAAAAATAACAATAACATGTAATATTGACCAACGGTTCATGGGCCAAACGACTGTTGGTAAATCGTTTCAGTTTCTACCCCTGGGGTAGGACTGAACCATACCACTATAGAGATGTGTCACCCTAGTTCCATAGACAAACACACTTTTGCATTTATAATATTATAGTATGGATATGGATGGAAGAATGGATAAGGCAAATCTGGGCTATCCATCATACAAGCTAGGATTATGAGACTAGATAAGTCTCTGTAGACTCTTAGTATAAAATGGAAAAACCTAATAACACTTTCAGTTTGGGAATTTCTTGGAAGCAGCCCGGAGCTTCGAAGTTGGCGGTGTGATACCCCTGTGCCTCGGAAAGTTAAGCCGTTGGTCCTGTGCCTGATCTCTCTCCGGTCGTGTTAGATTGCCGTCCCATCGGACTATGAGACTGAAGGAAGAGAGAGTGCACCTGTGTCTGCGCGCACACTTGTGCACTATAATATCTACGCGCTGAAGGCTGGTCTCCACTGAGATTGGTCGCCATAGCCTAAATTCGGTCTCTGGAGGACTTTAGTATAAAATAGTTTCGTGTCTAACTGACACACAAACGCACAGCATAAACCACTGCAAAATATCGACATTCATATGCGCTTAGCTAAAGTATGGAACTCCTTGCCAGATTCCGTGTTTACTTACTCCAATGAGGAGCAACACCCCTAATGATCCTCACCTCTTGTTGTGCTCTCCTCTCTGCATCTGCATCTGCCTAGCCTTTTCCCAACTATATTGGGGTCGGCATCCAGTCTAACCGGATGCAGCTGAATACCAGAAATTTTACATGGAGCGACTGCCTATCTGACTTCCACAACCCAGTTACTGGGTAATACTGTTACGAGCTTGGGGTTCGTGACAATAAAAACTGCCGATTTAAAAACCAAAAATAGACACTTTAATTAAAAACAGCAATTACAACTTTAACACACTAACAATAAAACACAATCGCACTACAAGATCACTTGAAAGTCGCACTTGAAGATCGCTTCGATGTTTTCGCTTGTATCGCTTATCCAAGACTGATTCCGGGACGCGGCGACACCGGTCTTATATAGACCTCGGATAGTTCCAGAACCTTCTATCGTAGAAACATCTAGAATGTTCGAGTACATATCGGTCCCGGCCGACCAGACATCGATAGTTCTGGAAAGTTCTATCATCGAAGTTTCTAGAACGGTCGCGACTATTAGTTCTGCTACTCGATACTAGATGGCGCTAGTGGTAGCTAATATCGCCATCAATTGTGGCGCGCAACACTGCCCCCTCCTAAAACATGCTCGTCCCGAGCATCATTGGCCCCATGATAACGCGCCAGTCGATCCACATGGACGATCTTAGGAGTACCTCTCGCACCTTTCTGTATCCGGTAGGTTACGTCATTGATCTTTGTCACAATCCGGTACGGTCCGTCCCATTTAGCTTGAAGCTTAGGAGATTTCCCTTTGCTGCGGACTGGATTGTGCAACCACACTAGCGAACCTTGGTCGAACCCTTTATTGTTCATTTTGCGGTCATAACGGGTTTTCATCTTCTCAGACATTTGCTGGCCCGATTGTCTGACGTGCTCATAGATGTCATTCATTTTGTTCCGCAAGTCATTCGCATAATCGGTTATACTGCGTGGGGCATCAGGTGGTATTCCAGTGATCAGGTCTGCAGGCAACCGTAATTCTCTTCCAAAGTTTGCGAAAGCTGGTGTCACTGATGTACTTTCGTGAACAGCACTTCGATATGACAACAAAAACGGTTGTATGTGCTTGTCCCAATCTCGTTGCCGATTTTCCACAACTTTTGCCAGGTATCTCTCCAATGTCTGATTAAATCGTTCCACCATTCCATCCGATTGTGGGTGGTAAGAAGTTGTTCTCGTTTTATGAGTACCCATAACTCGACAAGTTTCCTGGAATATTTGGGACTCAAAATTCCTTCCTTGATCACTGTGAATCTCTAAAGGTACTCCAAAACGACAGAAGACTTCATGGACTAATTTATCTGCGACTGTTGAAGCTTCTTGATTTGGAATGGCGAAGACTTCCGGCCACTTAGTGAAGTAATCCATTACAACCATGAAATACTTGTTACCACTTTCACTTTCCGGAAACGGTCCCGCAACATCTAGGGCTATCCTTTCCCATGGTGCACCAACATTGTACAATTTCAATGCACCTCTACTACGAGTCTGAGGTCCCTTTACCGCTGCACAACTCGTACATTTGCGGCACCAGTCCTCGACATCGTCCCGACAGTGGACCCAGTAAAACCGTTCTCGTATCTTCAGTAGAGTCCGTTTTACTCCCAGGTGACCTCCTGAACAACCATTATGGTAAAGCTGTAGAACATCCGGTACTTGAGCTTTAGGGACAACAATTTGCAAATGACAGCTGTCCCCCCGAGCATTTTCCCATTTACGGCACAGGACTCCATCCTGAATCATCAAGCTGTCCCATTGGGCCCAATAGCTTTTTGTGATCGAACTCATCGCTGAGACGTCGCTCCACCTGGGCTTAGGAGCTCTGGCCTTCATCCACTCCAGAATCGGCTTGATGTCCGAATCTTCCTGCTGTGCACGTTGTAAGCTTTCCTTCCACTCGTTGCTGAGGTCTGTCCTGAGCATCCTCACAGGTACCACTTCCTTACCCTCTTGTCTAGTACCAAACTTGCAGTCTTCAGGACAAGGTCTTCTAGACGATGCATCTGCGTTGCCATGAGATTTCCCGTCATAGGTTTGTGTGATCGAAATCCTCGGGGCTCTTTGAACATCAGCCAGCACCCGCCCCGCAGTCCTGGCTATTACTCGTTTTCCCTGCTGCTGCTGGGCAGTGCTGTGAGCCGCACTACCCTCTCGAGACCAGCCAACTTGCCTTTCTGCAGTTCGCTTCGGGCAACTGGATCGAAGGTGGCCCCTTTCCCCACAGCCGTAGCACCTAGGGCTGTATCTTCTATTGCGGTCGCGAACTGTAGCCGCTGCAACCTCCCTGACGCGATGGGAACGATGATCCTGCCGCACAGCTTCCACCTCCAGTGCATGGGCCAAGGCGTCTTTAAGCGTCCCGTGGTGACCGAGCCTCACAGCAGCTCTAACTTCAAGGTCGCGGATGCCGTCGATAAATACCTGCACCAGGTTCCCATCAATAAGCGCAGGCAAGGACTGGTAAGCTTTACGAACCAGCTTCTCCACTTCAAGGGCCCACTGCTGCAGGGTTTCGTTACTGCGTTGCACACGATCCTTGAGCTGCGCACGATACACGTGTTCCAGGTGAGCGTCACCATACCGAGCCTCCAATGCCTCAAGGAGCTGCTCGTAAGTCACTTCTTTGCTGAGAGCTTCCAGCACAGTTAAGGCCTGATCGCGCAGGCCTAGGGTGAGGGCAGTCATGGCCTGACTCTTATTCCACCCGTTCGCCTTCATGACAGCCTCAAACTGAATCTTGTAGGCCGACCAGGAAGAAGTTCCGTCGAACGGTGGCACTTTGAATCCCCGTAGCGAAGGTGTTGTAGCTACGACGGGGGCTGCGATTCCATCCTCAAGTTTGAGGTAATCCAGCGTTTTCTTCACGTCAGCCATTACGGTTTTCTTCACGTCAGCCATCACGTTGTCAACCCGATTATTCACTTGGTCGATTCGGGTTTCAGCTTCCAACAGGCGGTTGTCGTGTTGAGCAACCTTATCCTTCACCTCCTTTATGTCTTTCCCGAAGGTAGCGTGAAGTTCCTTCAGAAGGAGCATCTGCTCTTCCTGTCGGCGGGACTGCTCCTGCTGACGGCGGGCCTGTTCCTCCTTATCTTGCTGGAGCTGTTCTTCCAGCCGACGAGCCTGTTCCTCCTGTCGGCGGGCCTGTTCCTCCTTGTCCCGCTGGAGCTGTTCTTCCAACCGACGAGCCTGTTCCTCCTGTCGGCGGGCCTGTTCCTCCTTGTCCCGCTGGAGCTGTTCTTCCAACCGACGAGCCTGTTCCTCCTGTCGGCGGGCCTGTTCCTCCTGACGGCGAGACTGCTCCTGCAGCATCATCATAAGAGCAGCAAAATCTGGTGCTGATGATGCTGGAGCAGCTGTGGACGGGCCGGCCTCCGTGATTGGTAGTTGTCCCTCCGACGTCTGTGGCGTTGCTCCACCGAATCGCCTCTGGTCCGTCTCTTGCTGGCGTTGACTCCGGGTACGGATACCCTCCGTGTCGTCCTTCGGTAGAATCGGCATGATTTTAATCCTTGCTTCTGACACCAATTGTTACGAGCTTGGGGTTCGTGACAATAAAAACTGCCGATTTAAAAACCAAAAATAGACACTTTAATTAAAAACAGCAATTACAACTTTAACACACTAACAATAAAACACAATCGCACTACAAGATCACTTGAAAGTCGCACTTGAAGATCGCTTCGATGTTTTCGCTTGTATCGCTTATCCAAGACTGATTCCGGGACGCGGCGACACCGGTCTTATATAGACCTCGGATAGTTCCAGAACCTTCTATCGTAGAAACATCTAGAATGTTCGAGTACATATCGGTCCCGGCCGACCAGACATCGATAGTTCTGGAAAGTTCTATCATCGAAGTTTCTAGAACGGTCGCGACTATTAGTTCTGCTACTCGATACTAGATGGCGCTAGTGGTAGCTAATATCGCCATCAATTGTGGCGCGCAACAATACGATACCCCTTGGTAAGACTGGTTATCAGACTTTCGGGCTTCTGACGACCCGTAATGACTGTCAAAGATCCATGAATAACAGCCGGGACCAACGGCTTAACGTGCTTTCCGAGCCACGGAGGGGTCTCTAATCTATGTCAAGATGGTCACGCATCCACAGACAACCGCGGCAAGCGTAGCCTAACCTGATCGATAGTCCTGTGCGGCTGTTATCATTTAGCCACGGCCCCTCTCGCTCGCCACGTTCCCTCCTCTCTGCACTAAGAAATACATTTGGAGGCCAGTGCTAACGCTGTCGAAGTGATTTCTTCTTCTTGGCGCTAGCACGACTGTACTACAAATCTTGCTGGCCCAAAACTTTTACACTTCCACGGCGCGGCGTCAACGGTGGCAGCGGAGGTCGTTTTGGCTGCATTTTTGGGGCACGGAAGGCGGAGGACGGTAGAAGATGGAGCGTAGTTTGCTACACAGCTCCACCCTGCTGCTATTCCGTCGAGGTAGGCCCAGTTTACAAGGTTGTGAAAGGGCTACATCTACTTTTTATCCGATTGTACTTTTGTCTTTAAGCGAATCTGACATAACGCGAATCTGACGTAAAGCCAATCTGTGCTTATACTTTAAGTATTCTGTGCTTATGCTAACAAACGATCTTCCAACCTGAGTTCGGAGGTGGTTCAGGGACTTCCAAGTGGGCCACGGAAAGTTAGTCCCTACCAGAAGCATGCCTAGCTATCCTACATGAAGTCATATCGACGGTTAGATCAACCACACCCATACATGTTGTAACCATCTTATCATTTTTAATTAGGTTTTTACTCTTATCTATACGTAGTACTTTAAGTATTCTGTGTCTATACTACTAATATTAAAGCTGACGAGTTTGCTTGTTTGAACGCGCTAATCTCGGGAACTTCCGGTCGGATTTGAAACATTCTAGCATTTGATAGCCCAACTCTTGAGGAAGGCTTAACATCACGCTTAGGACCGTCAGGAGTCAAGCAAAAAGAAAAAAAGTCGCTATTTGTGAAAACGAAGTGTCGTGAGTCGGGGTCCAAATTTCATAAAAATGTGGCTATTACTTTAGTAAGTATATTGTGTATCTTAGGACCTCCATGCGAACAAAGTCGCAGACAAAAGCTAGTTAAGTATAAATAAATCCCTTTTTTACGCATTACTAACCCATGTAGGTACCTATATTAAAACAATTTAGTCACGTTGCATGTTATCTCAGCTGTCTAGTTAATTATCAAATCTTTGTACAAATTCCGAGGCTCAATGTTACAGATAAGCTGACAACGTGCGGCGCCGACGCTCTTACCTAACGGTGCCTACATATTTTCTATTTTATGACCTCACCTATCATGACTGAACGAAATCTGAAGATGACATTCTTGGAAAGTTAATGTTGAACATAGTGGAAGGCTTCCTTTATTCCCAGTAGTTCCATGTAGGTAGCTAGTTCCACAGGGAACAATTGAAACCTAAAAAATGAATATTTTGTATCATTACTTTCCATAAAAAAATTAAAAAAAGGTGTAGTGAGCTTGAACCATGGAATTAGTATGTACAGACGCCAGCACATAAAGCTAGCCAAAACTGTCAAATTTTCCCAATCAACTTTGAACCTTATGTTTTAGCGATAAAGTTGAAAATCTATTAAAGAAATTTGACAGATTGTAGTAGCTTGATGTGCTGGCGTCTGCACTTTACAATGCCTGTGTCCCGGTTAGGTCTTCCAGTCTCAAGGATGGCCACGGTATTGCAGAATCTAAAGCGGAGGAGGCTTGTTCTCCAAAAAAATCAGCTCCAACGTCGTCGGCTGTCACTGAAAACCAGCTTTGCTTTGTGTCACAGCACAAACAGCAGGGTAGTTGTGTAACACGCTCTGTCAGTAGGAATGGCTTTCATTTTGACAGTTCAACAATATTCATTGCGTTCTTTACGTTGTTGAGAAGACAAAAATGTCACGAACATATAAAGCAATGGATTAGCAATATGCTTCAAAATTTGTGATCCCTATTGGGCTAAGCGATGGCCGTTTTGCGTGGCTGTTACGCATAAGTATTTTCCCCCGCTTCTAATTTTTTGTGTTTATTCTTTCCGTTTATTTATTTATTCTTTCTTTCCGCCCAGAAAGCGGTGGCGAGATGACCTGGACGCGTACCGCGAGGGCTGGTTTGAGGTGGCGCGGGAGAGGAGTTCCTGGAAGGACTTGGGGGAGGCCTTTGCCCAGCAGTGGGACAGTACAGGCTAAACAAAAAAAAAAAAAAAAAAATTCTTTCCGTTATGTTTTACCGCAAATAAAAAGAAAGAAAAATATTTTATTTTTACACATTTTTACACACACAGGAAACAAAAAACACGTAGGTAAGTACCTACGTATTTTCTTTCTTTCTGAAGAATTATTGTTATGCAACAAAAATGTTTAAAAAAGGCCCGCTCGACAGAACTATCAAAGCATAATAGCACATTCAATTGTTTTTTAGCAAAAACTTTACAGTTACGTAACGTCAACGTGCTGTCGACAAAAAAAAATACTAACTTCAATACCTACTACGGCAGAAAGGGCAAAGTCCGCACTTCCGCAATAACTTTACGTAACACGTTAACGTTATGTAACTGAAGGATGCCGGGGACACGGCATTCAGAGTCTAGACATGATTATGACTGTTATGAGGGAGGGCGCATGTCTCTTATATTAATCACCATATGAGATAAGAGTTTTGGAATTTTTCGGAAATATAGCGAGAAAAGATGGCAATAACCTCGAACAACTGATGGTTACCGGCAAGGTGGATGGTAAACGTCCAAGAGGTCGCAGCCCTTTGCGATGGTCCGACCAGAGCCCTGATTCACAAACATACGACAGGCTATCGTATCGAAAACCTGACATTTCGATAACCTGATTTGACTTCCCCTCAACAGCAAATAGCTGTTGGAAGAATAGCGGGCGTCTATTTGATTTAAACTGACAAAATTTTCGGGTTTTGGACTTGTGAACAGCATTGAGAAGACTCCTACGATAACCATGATTAATGTTCGACACGATACGAAAGCATATCGAGTGTTTGTGAATGAGGGGGCAGATAAGCTCTTCTCTTGACACGAAATTTCATGATGCGCTTCACTTGGCCAAGGATAGACAGAGATGGCGAAACATCGTCAGGGAAAAGATGTTTTCAAGGAAGGATCACGACCCTCAGTAATGAGGAGTAAGACTTGAGGAGGAGGAGGGATAAAAGTAGCCTTTATGTTAATCCAGGGTGTCAGCTCAGCTACCTCTACACAAAATTTTATCAAAATTGGTCCAGCCGTTTGAGCGTGAAGAAGTAACAAACATATAAACTCACAAACTTTCGCCTTTATAATATTAGTGTGATATATGTCGAATAAATAAAATGTTACCTGCTAAATTATCGTCATTTTTATGGTTAGAGAGGTTTAGCAGGTAAAATTATTGCAAGAATATTGTATAGGTCCGCGACTTGGTCCCGTCCGCATCGCATCTTCGCCTCCGCTATTACTTTGTTTTCGCTTAGTTGCTTTCGACTTTTTTTCTTTTTGCTCATTTCCTAAGGGTCCTAGTTTGATGTGTTGAAAAAAAAAGAGGAAAAAAAAATTAAAAAAGAAAAGAATTTTACAAATTCGACTGGTAGTTCCAGAGATTAATGCGTACAAACAAAAAAACAAACTGTTCAGCTTTATTATTAGTACTTTTACAGATTACAGCGTCAAATAAATAAATGTTTGCTGCTAAATTATAATTTTTTGGTTCTAGAGAATATACAAACGTATAAAGAACGAACTTTCGAAGTATCTGCTTATTTGATCTTTTATAAAACAAAAGTTGTGACCTTTTCGATCATCACAGCACTGACATTACACGTGCTGCGATAAAAAAGCATGAGGAAGTCTATGCCCCAACTGCGATTGGCGCCAAGTCGTCTTTAAATTTAGAACATCACCATCAGTACTGAGTAGTACATCATTTTAACTATGCTAAACGGGGGCCTTGGACCATTTGTATTCGAGACAATCGAGACTTCCTGTTTTCAGAGTTGTAAACAAATAACATAATAATATAATCGTAAATTCCTGAGTCACAGCCGCTTTCATGGCAAGACTTATCTCAAGTGCTACAACCAGGAAGCTATAAACATAGCAACAGGAAAAAAAAATTGTTCCATCTCTCATTGCCTTTAAAAATATTCACACCCGTTGCCGTTCCTGCAACAGCTGTCGTCTCGTGCGTGACGTCATCACAACCCGAGGCCCAAATAACAACGCTACATTGTAGCGGCTACAGTCACATATTACTTTGTGCTAAAGTGAAAAGGTAAAAGGAACGGAATAGACCTGCTACCCGATGGGCCTACTAATGCTTGCGTTGGCTGGAATTCTTGCTAACTGCAAGTTACATTGAAAAAGATTAAACAGCTGACACTAAACTGCATAAAAGCGCTTTTAATATGGTTTCAGGTACTCCAAACAGCCACATCATCATTATTAAAACACCGGATATTTATACGCATAAAAGAACATTGAACCGTTCTAAACCTGTGTAATACGCAGGTACACCTTACAAAATAAAACAATTCATCGAAATATCCGCCCTATCCTAATTGCAATAAGTTTGGTATTCCTTCATACTTTTTTTTGACTGGAATGAGAATGGTCCCGCTGCGCTGACGTCCGTTGATTTAACGAATAAAGAAAATGGACACCTTGAATAAATCGGTTGGAGCCGGATCGCGTGAGTGTAAGCTCTCAGTTTCAAATGTGGAATGGTCAATGGCAACAGTAATAACTTGAACTACGAAAACCGCCCTTATTGCAACGTCATAAAGGCGCTGCTAAAGTAATCATGGACATGGGTGCAGTTGATGCCGACTGGCTGATTCTATGCAAGCCTTGTCGCGTGGTCAAGAGTGATCTAGCCTATACTGGATTTGGCAGAATAATTATTTATCACTTCGGTAATTTCGGTAGACAACCGACAGGCGGATAACTAAGGAGCAAATTTTTATATAAGTACTGAGTTTGACACATCGTTGCTTTTGTGACTAAATGCTAACAGCCGCATGGGTCGATCGAAGGTAACGTACGGTTGCAGCGGTCGGTTTCGTCGGGATGGGTGACAATCGATTACAATAATTGAGGCCCCTCCGTGCCTCAGAAAGCACCTTAAGCTGTTGGTCCCGCCGCGCGCCGGCTGTATTCGTGTGTAAGATACGAGTACCTAGTTAGGTTAGCAGCCAAAAAGTCTAACAACCAGTCTGACCACGGGCTATTATGTTACCTAGTAACTGCGTTTTGTAGGTCAGATAGGCATTCGCTCCATGTAAAATACTAGTATTCTGCATCCGGTTAGACTGGAAGCCGATCCCAGATTGATTGTTGCTTTTTTTTTTCTTACGCTAATGAATGGCAAAGATAAAATTGGGCCCACTATACCATTGCTAAGAATGTTAGGTAACCAAGTCGATCCTTTTCAAAGCAGTTTGTTAATAAAACTTGACTCTCCTCCTCCTGTACCAATAAGCTACGAATAAATGATAAGTCATTAAGGTATGAAAGAGTAACGTCTGAGTAAATCGGAGGTTAAAGCCCTCTGCGACCTCTGTGTTGATGAATTATTAGAAAAAAAAGCAGTCGAAGTGTGTCACAAAGATGACGAACGCGATGACAGCCAGGTGACTGAACTGAATATTCCCTGGACCATTCATTGTGTAGGAGTACGTATTGGTTTAATAATATTATACCGATAAATGATTAAATATTGTTGCTAGCCATGAACTTCATTACGCGTGGAATGACAATCGGAGGCACGGACAGGATCTAATACTGCCTAGCAACAACCTTTTTTTTAGGTTTTTTATGTGTATACAGGGGCTCGAAGATAGCCGCAAGGGTCGTTCGTTGTGTATTATCCCTAATATAACAAGAGCCGTCCGTGCCTAGGAAAGCGCGTTAATCTGTTGGTACCGGCTGCCGTTCGAAGATCTTTGACAGTCGTAACGGGTACCTAGTCTGAAGCCCAAAAATTTGACAAAGTCTGACAACAGTCTTTCCCAGGAGGAATATCGTGTTACTCTTTAATTGGGTTGTGGAGGTTAGATAGGCAGTCGCTCCATGTAAAATACTGGTACGTAGGTGCATTCGGTTAGACTGGAAGCCGACCTAAACATTCGTAAGTCTTAGTATGTATATAAGTGCCCTGTACCTATGCCTATTTATTACACCATCTCAGGTTAGTTACCTACAAGCCTACGACGGCTATCTACGGCTACGATTTGACCTAGAAAGAATACCTAATCAATACTTGGACCGATCAGTGCCTGCCAAGTAAATATAGCAAAATTGTCTTTAGCAGATTATTAGACGAAACCCAAAAAAACCTTTTGGAGTTTATTGGAGGGCTATTTAGCACATACCTACATGGTTTAAGACTGAAACGTAAAAAACGTACAATTTAATACTTTGTTTGGGTATTTAAAACACAAAGGCAAAACTAAAAGTATAAAAATCTGTCTTTCAAAAGGACCGCCAAAATCTGGGGCGCCTTTTTTTTGCCAAAATCCAAGATGGCCATTAATTTAATTACAACAAACGTCAAAATGGCGGGCGGGCGTCCTGGACTTTATCTATTACAGAAGTTATACGTAACAAAACACGTGTTGAACAAAGCGATGAATCAGCAGTATATAGTCTACACGTACGACATTTAGCCGGTCTGTAATTTAGCTAATAACGCTCATTTCTACCGGTTGAGTTGAGACTAGCCATTGGATTTTGAACTTGACCCTTTAGCAGATTAGGTCGATTTTAGTTTGGATTTCACACTAACTGTCATGTTAACTCTGCTGGTCATTCTGCTGGTATTGATTTATGAATTCTACAGTGAAGGTCTCTTTTTAACCGACTTCAAAAAAAGGAGGAGGTTCTCAATTCGTCGGAATCTTTTTTTTTTTTTTATGTATGTTCCCCGATTTCTCGAAGACGCCTGGACCGATTTGGAAAATTTTTCTTTTGTTTGAAAGGGTATACTTCCCAAGTGGTTGCATGATCATCAGGTCAGGATCTGATGATGGGATCCCAGGGAAATCGAGGGCAACCTTCAAATTTTATAGGCACATAGTACTATTTTCATATATTTTTTTGCATCTGATACTCATCATCTCAGGTGGATGAGCTGATGATGGAAGGTACAACTCCTCAACGGCTTGGAGTTAAAAGAAAATTCTTTCAAAATTATTTATAGTAACACTCGTGCATTTGCTCTCGGAAAGCACCATTTGGTGAAGTGGAACTGATGATGAAGACCACAGATGGCCACCGGAACTAGTCAATAATATCTCCGTACTATTTCACGGGTTGCGATTCGATACTTTAACATGGTTGCTAAGCAATTTATGCTCGTCACAATGTGAATGGTGATATGGAGCTGATGGTGGACCAGGAGAACTCTCCAACAATTAACTTCCCTGCATCGGTAAAAGCAATATTTTGTAAAAGGCGATGAGAAAGTTGACACTAGGCTATTGTAACTGATATAAATTATAAGCAGACCCACTAAAAAGCGTGAAATAAAAACTTTTTAACAAAAAAAAAACCGACTTCCAAAAAAACACTACAAAGTGAAAAATAACTTTAATTTCGGAAGTCGGTGGCAAAAAACTAAAATACAGATCCAAAGACACCGACTTCCGAAATTAAAGTTATTTTTCACTTTGTAAGTAGTGTTTTTTTGGAAGTCGGTTTTTTTTTTTGTTAAAAAGTTTTCTTTCAGCTGTTTATAAATTTAGAACACGAAAAAATAAGAACATAGGTACTTTTATGGCTAAGGAAAGTTACCGCGCTGCATACCTACTGCATAGGTAGTTATCTTGCACGGTGTACCATTTTTTTTAAATCTTTATTTTTATACGTCTATGACTTGTACTTATTTCATTCTAACAATACGACACGTCAATAAAAATGTGATTACGCCAATAACGAGTTTTATTTGCCCTTATACAGGGTGACTGGAAATTAGTGGCGGAGCCGTTAAGGGGAGGTAGTCTAGGGTTTTTCCGACAGATATCACTATGAGACCTACCGTCCTTACTTAACCCTTTCCAAGATATTCCTACTTAAAGAGATAGTAATAAATCCTAAAAAAAAGTGATTTTGGCCTACTTTTTTTTGTTTTGCAACAAAGATATTCTAAATAAGTAATATTAATTGTAAAATTTCCGCTACTGTCATTATTTTATGCAAAAACTGCTAAACAAAAAGTAGGAATATCTTGGAAAGGGTTAAGTAAGGACGGTAGGTCTCATAGTGATATCTGTCGGAATAACCCTAGACTACCTCCCCTTAACGGCTCCGCCACTAATTTCCAGTCACCCTGTATGTGAGAACACCATGAAATGAAGCTTTGTTAGCTCGATGACTCGTTTCATCAAATAATTAAACCTAACCTAAAAATTAATTCCGAATGCCAACTGTGTGCAACCAGTACAAACTCATTTACAAACTACAACGTAGACAATTTTATTTACTATCTTAGCAGTTTTATTTCATAATTATTATTTACGAGAGAACAATAACTAGCAAAACTTCAATAAAAAACTGACGAGTAGGTAATAAAAGCGCAAAGGAACTATAAAAATTCATCCTAATCTTTAGTTATTAGTATCCAAAATTTATAATAGGTAAGTATAGCAGATAGAGATAACGACTAGGTATCGTATCCTTGAACTTACATACGTCGCGGAATTATGTAGAAAATTACGTAACCTAACCAACGAAAATGTCTGTCTGACTAACGAATCGGCGAGACTTGCTTGGAATGTTCTATTTCTTGATTAATTACCTGCGTATTTACTTACTTGCCATACTCCATAGCGTTGTCATGTTGTGCATTGATCCATTGACGTGCTACGGTGTGCGGGTCAATCACAGCAACGTTTTGAATGTAATGTATCTAGGTACTTCAACTTCAATGGATGTTTATCTAACATCAGTCACTACATTACCTCGTGATCACTACTTTACGTAACAGCTGTAAAGTGACGTCACTAATTTGACGTGGTGTAACTACGTCACTGAAATATGTGTGGAGTATAGTAGCGGGCTAATTAAACTCTTATCATGAATGATTTAGAAAAGATAATATCCCTGCCTGCCCCTTTTTTGTCCCATTCATCAAAAATGTTCTGAATGGGAACACTATTTCCTGGGGATATTTTGTAATAGATTATAATATTATCCACAGGTTTTATTGATCATACTCATATCCTCTAAGGAAAGTCATTACCTACTTAATTAAAAATGTGTACCCCTATCCAGAATTAGACATCATTGGTTTTCCTTATTGGAATTTTATAGAAAGGCCCAAATCACTAGGTGGCTTCAATACTTCAAATCTAAGGAAATTCATTACTAAATTAAAAATGTGTACCTATCCAGAATTAAACAGTAATTTGTTTTCCTTATTGGAATTTTATAGAAAGGCCCAAATCACTTGGTGGCTTCAATACTTCAAATAAATGGGAGGAGACTTCCATTTTGGAAATGTACTAAGTACCTAATTTTTAATTCATTTTCTGTCAAGAAAGTAACTCAGAATGTGTAAGTATGCAGGTGTACCATTTAATCTCTAGATTTCTGTTCTAAAGATTCTAAAATGGCTAGTAGGTTTAATAACAATAAAAGGCAAGAAATTTTTATTTTACGTTTATTTTCTAGAATAATAACTCAATGGTGAGTTTTTCACACCAAAAAACTCACACCGAGCATGAAAGATGGTTGACAGGCCCGTTGTTTCCGTGAACCTGCTCTGAGTAACATAATGTTACGTACTGATGTTATACAATATGTGGATTGAACTACATTGCATAGCACTTTTTAAAAGTGAACTAAAATTAAATTCCTACTAGGTCACCATGCACACTCATAGCAAATATACATACTGCATTGTTACATAACAGCTCTCAATCACATGATTTCGGATTCCACAGATAGATCACTTCTTTACGTACAAGGTCTCACTCCCAATGCCACATAGGTTAAGTATTGATTAAATAACCACATTAACAAGAGTGAAAATCTATTATTCTCACAATTATATTCACTAAATGAAGTCTATTCCAACAGTTAAAAGACATTTATCATAGAGATACTATTACAACCTTGGCCTCAAACATTGAATGAAAAAAGGTTGTTACATAACACACACTGGCTGAATTGAGTGATCACAGGTAAAATATATTTAGAAAAACTCAAAAAGATCTACATGATTGTCATTATGTAACTTTTCAGCGAGGTGTAGCCAAGCATTATGTAATACCTAATAATTTAATAAAACAAAATACATGTTGGAATTGTTGTATAACGCTTTTATTTAACTAAAATAAGTTACTAGGTTTAATTCCGCGTCTAATAATACATGATTATGGGAGTGGCTATCAGTGGTGATTTGGAATCACAATTAATTATTGTAATAATTATGGTAACAATTCTTACATTAGATTTAGAGAAGCTTCTTGATCTCATCGTATAACACAAGCACGAAAGCGCCTCCGGTTCCTCTGAGGACGTTGGAGAAGGCTCCCTTGAAGAAGGCGCCACCGCCCTCTGTCTTGGCGATGGTGGCCCAGCAGTGGATGGTGTTCTTGTACAGGATGTCAGCCTTGGCACGGCCAGACTGCATCATCATACGCCTACGGACCGTGTCGAAGGGATACGAGATGATACCCGCGACGGTGGTGACAGTCTGCGCGATAGCCCAGCTGATGACGAGTGGTGTGTTCTTGGGGTCGGGCAGCATGCCACGGGCTGTGTCGTAGAAGCCGAAGTACGCGGCACGGTAGATGATGATACCCTGCACGGACACTCCGAAGCCTCTGTAGAGACCGCCGAGACCGTCGGACCTGAAGATCTTGCCGATGCAGTCGAACAAGCCCTTGTACTCACGAGCGTCGGCCTTGCCCACGTCGGCGGCCAGACGGGTACGCGCGAAGTCGAGAGGGTACACGAAGCACAGGGAGGTAGCGCCGGCGGCACCACCGGACGCCAGGTTACCCGCGAAGTAGCGCCAGAACTGAGTTTTCTTGTCTACGCCTCCGAGGAACACCTGCTTGTACTTGTCCTTGAAGGCGAAGTTCAGCGCCTGGGTGGGGAAGTACCTGATGACGTTGGCCATGTTACCACGCCAGAAGGACAGGAGGCCCTGCTCCTTGGGAATGCGGACGAAGGCATCGACGATACCCTTGTAGCGCTGGTCAGCGGTGATCTGCTTGCTGACATGCTGGACCTGGAGCAGCAGCTTGACACGCTCGATGGGCGCGACGGCGGTCTTGGAGACTGCGGCGGAGACACCGCCAGCGATGAAATCTTTCGCGAACGCGACCGGATCAGCGAGGTTCGACATTTTGTTCGATTAGGTGGGTGCTCACTTGGTAATTACCTCGCGGGTCGAGGTGGAATCTACACACACGGAATGGAATAAATCACGAAACACGAACCCCTGAATTTAAAATCAGGAGATTTAGAGTAATTTCGTGATCTCGGGAGCACAGGGGGTAGGTGTGTGCCTTTTTTGAAATTCGATCGATCACGTTCTCTCGCAGTTCTGCCCGGAGGAGCGGCGTAAAAGAAGGAAGGAAGGGGCAGATGTTGCCAACCTCACGGAAAAGCACCACGAGGTCAGGGTGGTCAGTGCGATTTATCAAATTTCCACTCATTTCTAAAAATAAATCGGTCGTTTTTTAATGTTACAGTTGCAATTACTGCAAGATTATCACTTTAAAAATCATTTTGCGAAAATATATTACAAATGCATTATTAACAAAAATATTAGGGGGTATGATTTGGGACTTTATTAAGTAAGCAACTATGTAAAATTATGAAATGATGAAGAACCAACCATGAATAAGATTTTTAAATGAATTAGATCTTCACATCAACCTAAGAAGGTATTTTAAACATCTTGATAAGTAAAATTCTTACCCTTATTATTTGAATAATTACAATATTAGGGTAAACCATCAAAATGTGGAAACACTTTAATGACGTACACAATATGCGTTTAATTACTGTTGTGAATCAAACGAAAGATGTTTTATTTCATACTATTTTAGACAATTTTGACTTGTTTATTTCTATTTAGGCTACTAATTTGATTTTTTTTTATTATTTTTTGTCACATCCTAACTTGTTTTTAATTTATAAACCACTATAACTTGGTCAAATAAAAAGAAGAAATTATCACAAAAACTAAACGTAATCAGGCTGACCAACCTCATTCTTCAATGACATTGAACTGTTGAAAAAATTCTACATTATCTGTGCTGAGTAAGTAAAAATGTGTGTTCCTGAAGTTAAGTTTTTGTTTATTTAATAATATTTGGTTGTAATTGTTGACAGCGCCATGCAGATGAGTCGCATAGGCTCTCCGTCAGTCGGTATGGACGACGACACTGGCGCTGGCCACGCTCTGAGCGACTTTCTCCTCCAACTTGAGAACTACAATCCGTCAATACCTGACTCAGTGGTTGCACATTACCTGAATATGTCTGGTTTCGAGTCCCAGGATCCTAGGTAACTGTTTATATCCTTTCCTTAATCACCAGAAAGTACACAGATAATTGAAAATCACAAATTTGTACCTTCAAAGATATTTTTTTCTTTGCAAACCTGTCATCACTTTTCTAGTCAATGTTGGGCCTGCATACAAACAATTGCATCTATGACTTACCTTATAGAAGAGCAGGATAAAGTGTGACTTCATTTAGATAACTAATTTATACATTAAATATGAATAGATCTCTTTTGACAGTGTCATGGTTACAGATAAACAATTGCTTTTTTTTAATTAAAAAAATATGTTACTACTAATTAGTTAATTACAATAAGTACTTCATGCTTCTCCTGTGGGCTTTATCCAAGTCAATACATTCCAAGACACAATAAAATAATTTTAAAGGAAAAATTTGGTAAACATTCTTTAAACAGTTAGAAAACTAATCATTTTATGAAGGTCATTTCAAATTATGTTTTAGCATGTATAATAGACATACCTGTTGATTAAGTAATTCCAATTGAGTTATTATGAAAAGGGAAATTTACAGAATTCTTGAAATCTTCCATCTAAAGAATATTATCCCATGTTTCTATTAGAGGGGCCCATGGCTAAATAATAACAGTCGCACAGGTCGATCGATCAGGTTAAGCTATGCTTGCCGCGGTTGGTCTGTGGATGGGTGACCATCTTTACATAGAGACCCCTCCGTGCCTCAGAGAGCACGTTCAGCAGTTGGTCCCAGCTGTCACTTGTGGAACAGTCATTACAGGTAGTCACAAACCCGAATGTCTGCCAACCAGTCTTACCAAGGAGTATTGTATTATCCAGTAACTGGGTTGTGGAGGTCAGACAGGCAGTCGCTCCTTGTAAAATACTGGTATTCAGCTGCATCCGGTTAGACTGGAAGCCAACCCCAACATAGTTGGGAAAGGGCTGGGCAGCTGATGATATCTTATGTTTTTATGAGCCTTCAGCAACTCTGGATATCTTGATATGTCAGCCCCATGACTTCAAGCTTTTCCAGAATATTGTCTAAGACTACCAATATATAAAAAATATACTTATGACCTGCAAGAGTTAATTTGAGACCGTGACCCCTTCTGATGCCCATGCTGTTACCTCTTTCGCTATCGACGCCTCAGTATCGCGCAATTACGTCATCTGAGCGAAGTCTCAAGTTAACTCTTGCGGGTTGTAGTTTCAACACTGTCTTCATTACTCCATAAAATCTAACATGTTACTTGTAACATTCCAGATTGATCCGTCTCATAGCACTGGCATCTCAGAAATTCCTGTCCGATATCGCCAACGATGCCCTCCAACACTGCAAGATGCGGACCTCGAGCCAAATAACGCAGACCTCCAAAAACCAGAAGGGACCGAAAGAAAAGAAGTATGTAATGACTATGGAGGACTTAGCTCCAGCATTACAGGAGTATGGAATCGTTGCAAGGAAGCCTCACTACTTCGTTTGATATTGTCACAAATGTAGACACTGTTCTTTAAGCAGCCGCTTTGAGGACAGGAGTTCTCGACTGCTAACAATTGGCATGGAGTTTATCTTCTTCGTTTGCAAGATAATAGAGTAATTTTTAGTGAGTATATTAGGGTAAGCACATAGTTTGCTATGTCTTTTCTTGACTAAGTTACAGCTCAAACCGTATAATTTATATTTAGTAACAAATTGTATAAACTAGAGACGTTATAATGCTACTGGGTCATTTTGTAGCCCAACTAGTGTAACTAAGGGCTGATTTTTCAACCGACAGATAATTTTTATTCGTGGAATAAAATGGACGTCTGACAGATTTTTTATGGAAGAACTGTCAAAAATTCAAAATTATTCCTCGGATAAAATTATCTGGTGTTGGAAAAATCAGCCCTTAGTGTAATTTTGTTCAGAATGTTAGAAAATAATGCCACATCTCTTATGCTTAATTCCTAAGCCTGTAATAAGATTGTAAACTTAACCGTTTGTAAACATGGAAACAAATTTAACCCATAAAAACTTCATAAAGGATCATAGTCTCGTATGTAATGCTATGAAGATTTCGCTCATTGGCAAGAAGGGTGACTTAACTAAAAAAAAACGGTCACGTGCGAGACGGACTCGAGCACCAAGGGCTCCGTAAAAATTTGTAGGTATGTTACTTTAGTTTTAAAATATTTTTTTAATAATGTACCTACAAATTTACGGTTATCGGATTTTTTCCATTATTTGTGCTACATGACGTTGCTTCTTGCCAAATTTCATGATTCTAGGTCAAAGGGAAGTACCCTGTAGGTTTTGATTTCGGAATATAAACACCCGTATCTTTTGATTGCGTTGATTTAGAAGTTTGATTTTTTCACTGCTTCAAGGGATTGCAGCCCTGAATATTTGATATTAACTTCAACTTGATAACTCCACGCGTTCCTGAGAAAAAGGGTCTTGACTGACGGACAGACAAGGACAACGAAGTGATCTTATAAGGGTTCCCATTTTCCTTTTGAGACACGGAACCCTAAAAATCAGCAATTTTGAATTAAGTATATGGGTGAAAGCAGCAAATGTTATTATTCTTGCTAGTAAAATGATATTACGCTTAGCCTAAAAATGAGGTAGGTAGAAAGATGTAACTTTATGCCTT
Source organism: Amphipoea oculea (assembly GCA_945859645.1). NCBI lineage: Eukaryota > Metazoa > Arthropoda > Insecta > Lepidoptera > Noctuidae > Amphipoea > Amphipoea oculea. Next base: position 7,481,268 of record OX243891.1, on the reverse strand, counting down.
ATTGAACTTTTACCACTGCTTTTAAGCTTTCCAAAAATCTGCTACCGCATGCCCTGTCACCTACACACATGGGGACCTAATGGCTGCGTCAGCAAACAGTATTCGCGTTGCTGGATTTTGACAAAACAAAATTTAAAAAATGACGTACAGTGGGCGCCAGAGAAAAAGGGGTTCCTTTTCTCTGCCGCTTTGTGTACATTATTTCGTGTTATATTTGCCATCGACACGCTAACAAGAAGATACCCGAAAATTGCTCTTTGTGAATTACGTCAAGCTTCTCGTAAATGTATGATTTTGGGCAAAGGTGTATGAGAGTTACTTTTAATCAACAAGTGTTCGTAAGATATAGGAGTCTGGCAATAGGAAGTGAAAAGATTATTTTTGACGTGATAACGTCTTATAAATCGATGAACGCCGGTTGCAGGCACGAAAAAGCATGACTCATTGTCACGTTCCGCCTGAGCCGAGTGTGCAAGCGAGAGCGCGGAACAAGCGATAGAGAGGCACGATCGGATGTTTTCTTATGACGTTATCACGTAAAATTATCGTCCGTAAACCGACTTTACAGACAACTAATGTTTTTTTATGAAACAAATTAGGTATTGATAAAATATGTGCTTGCCTTAGTCCTGAAACAGCTTGAAATTCAGTGAGAAGAACTATAAATATAAGATGTTGTATCTATTTTACTGATCATTCAACTAGCATTGACAAGGTAAATTATCTCAATGCACTAATTGTGCTTAAGTCAGATTAGAAAATATAGAGCATATTTAAAACACTGACACATTTAAATACTGTTGGGACATTTTTTAAACTTTTTACCACTACTTGGGACATATGTGAAACATTATGGGACATGTTGACATTGTTATTTTAACCATAATATTTATCTTATGATGTAATTGTAAACTATGGTGATGATAATGTGACTAAAACTGCCTAAAGTTTACTTAATTAATATTTTTACTACAAAATATTATGCAGAAATTCTTTAGACTTCTCTTTTCTTCTTAAAACATTGTAGCAGTCTGCAATGACTGCTGGAGCGAAAATGTTCTCAATATCACACCTGTATTCGCCTCTAAGGGGGAGTCAGAGGTCACCCTCAAAAATATGTCGACAAGAATCGATTTGATTACAATTTGTGTTCCATAATACTGTATCATTGCTTGTTGGTTCGTCCGTCCTGCGCCTGATCTCTCTCCGGTCGTGTCGGTTTACCGTCCTGTCGGATTATGAGAGTTAGGGAAGAGAGAGTGTCCCTGTGTCTACGCTCATACTTGTGCACTATAATATCTCCCGCGCCGAAGGCTAGTCTCCGTTGAGATTGGCCGCCATGCCCGAAATACAGCCTGGAGAACTATTACTGTATCATTGTGTAGCTACAATTAAGTATCCAATGTGTTACAATGGTTTTTGGCTACACATTAATACAATATTATGGAACAAGGATTGTAGTCAGCTAAATGAATTCATGAGCTACGGTGGCCCAGTATGAGCAGTGATGGTCCCGACTTACGAGTTGTAGGTCCAGACAGGCATTTTGTGTATTTAATTTCATCACCACTGCTCTCAAAACGGTGAAGGAAAACATCGTGAGGAAACCGGCATGTCCAAGAACTAAATATTCGAAAATGCACTTTTCTTATTTTTGTTGAAATAACTAATTCTACTAATATAATATTCGAATACATTTACCAACCCGCGTTGCCCCGCGTGCTGGATTATGGCCCACTTTCTCTCACAGAGAGGAGGCCTGTGTCCCAGCAGTGGGAACTTTGTAGGCTAAAATAAATTAATTCTTGTCGATTTATACATATTTTTGGGGCTGACTGCACATGCCATTTCTTACTTATCGCCTTTCATCTGAATTATAACATAACTGTTGAAATGTGGATGTTCTTTACCTCTGCCTACAGTGCCTACCCCTTCGGGGAATGCAAGCGCGATGTTATCTTTTAACTACTGTTCTTCTAGCACTCTATTCTATACTCTATAATACCTCACCAAAACATGTATTAATGTTTCTATCTTCACCAAAAATCTTTCACATTTAAAATTCTGCAAAAAAAAGTAGCGCTGACGTTAGTGAAATACATATAGCCTTGATATATACCAACATTTGCGATATTAGATTTACCGAACTATACGATTAGTTAAATGTTTCTACACTATTAATATACATATTGATTATATTATATTTAAGATTACTTTAGTAGTTAAAGTACATTGGTTCCCGATTTCTAAAAGCTAAGAAGACACTAATGTCGAACATTTGACATTAATGTCGAAGTGAGATTTGACAGAACATTTTGTATTTTTAGCCTTTCAGAAAAAGGGTGAGTGTTGGCATACCTTATAGCGTTTTAAGGGTATTCTCGTGACAAAAGCGCTGCCTAAGCGGTTTCCGCTGCATTAATACTCCGCAAGTAAGTTGAAGAAAACCTTGCAAGTGTTCATCCAGCGAAAATAGCTGAACAGATGCCGTATTATGACGGTTTTTAATGCCATCATGATTCCAGTGTAAGAGAGGGACAGAGCTATACATGACCGATAGCACCATCCCTTTTTCGCACAGAAATCATGATGGTATTAATACTTCGTAATACGGTCCCTGAGCTTTATAACGAGAGTTCCTCCCTTAATAGTTATAAAAAAACGCTCAGGCCGAAATGAATAAATGTTACTTATAGCATAGCGTATTCAAGAAGAACGCTGTTAACCGACGCCGATATGCCATCGCTTGTCGGAATCGATAAGCGATGGTTGTCACCATATTATAATGTACTCTGTGGCTGTTTCATACTTATAGCCAAATCAACGCGAATCGGCGATAGGAACTTGTCGGCGCTTATCGGCGACGATTCGCGCTGATTGGGCGAAAACTGTGAAAACTGCTTGCGGTGACTTGAATATATTCGCGTCTCTATCTTGCCCTTGTAGTTTAACAGTTGTGCGACAGTAACAGGAATAACGCTCACTTATAGCTCATGTTAAGAAACATTTATTCATCTTGACTTCAATGTACTTTAATTTAAAATTCACACAAATAAAAAGTAATGAATAGTCCAATATTTACATGTAGCAACCATTTTGATAATTATTATAATAACAATTACCCCAACATAGAAAAGCTTGCTATAACATTGCGTGTGTTATTTAAAAAAGTAAATCTGCCGATTGTCTATGCGCAATCATCATTCTTAGTCAATGATTGAACCAAATGCAGCTATATGCAAAAAATGTGACAACGCCAGCTGCCTAAAAGCACACCCCGAACACTCCATACAACGCTCGCAAAATAATTACCAACTACTACTACATTAAAAATGACGTTTGTATACGTATGAATGTGTGTGAACTGCGACGAATACGCCGAAGTGCGGGGTAAGGTGCGGTAACTGATGTTAGTGCGGGGAAGGGAGTGTCCTTTCTGTACGTAGTACTTTAAGTATTCTGTGCTAAAAGTTTTGTTTCTAAAAGTTTTTTTTTAATAAATAGGTTTACTTTATAAATGATGCACGCATAACACACACATAGCACGACTTATTAAAAGTTGCCTTCATAGATAAATAAGCCGTGCCCATTAATTCAGTCAAATTTATTATTACTAGAAAAGTCTTGGCATATTAAAAGTTGCCTTCATAGAAAAGTTTCAACGCCGCGTGTGTTCAGAATCATGTTACAGCTGCATGCTAACAGGTAGCGCGGCAATGTCTCTGTCATTCTGTATATACAGAAAGGTTTTTTTTATCACCATCCAAAGTTTTACAGGGTGTTCTGCCCATGAATATGAACAACTTTCACTATGGGACCAACTCTGAAATCACGAAAAAAATCAGCTGTTTCATACATTTTGGTCAAGTAGGTATTGAACTTTTGTGTTAAACAGCAAATTTTTTTTTTTTCGTGATTTCAGAGTTGGTCCCATAGTGAAAGTTGTTCATATTCATGGGTAGAACAACCTGTGAAAAATTTGGATGGTGATAAAAATTCTTCCTGTATGTTTTACTCCATACTGCGTCTGGTTTTGTGTTTGGTTCATAGCTTGAATCTGGCCCCCTATTAAATTGGACTAACACCAGGAGAAATGGAGGTGTACCATACAATTCTGCATACACTTTGGAAGGCATACAGTCGCGTTGCTACATTCTCATATTTTGATAAAATTGTGGGCCGAAGTTTGAATATTGAAAAAAAAATGTTCCAAGGTATGGAGTAAATAGGTAAACTGCGGTATTAGTTAAAATATTACGAATATAATATTTACTTGCATTATTGACATTATTTTTATATATATTTACTTTTTACGGTAACTTAGGCTAGCAAGCTTATGACACCCGACGCCACGACAGCTCATATCGCGTCGAGTGTTCCAAGTCTGTTTCCATTCTAAATATATCTGCAACATTTAAAATAGTACCTATAACTTGACCAAGACAATGTGACAACTGTGTGTGGCCTCTGAAAGCGCCGCGTTCTTCTTTCGTACAGTCAACCACCGGTCCATAGAAACAATTTAACTTTGAAAGTGCTCTTATTTCTTAGTTATAAGGGCTATTTTGGATGTTAAAGTCCTCCTATTGACTATGCTTGACCGTACCGTATGTGGAAACGACGGTCTTGTTGTAATCTGCAAATATTTGAAGTAATAACGTTTTACAAAAATACTGTAAAGTATTTTAAATAGTGACTACCGTATCTGCTCATGAATAAGGACTTTAATATGGTACAAGTCTGAAATATTGATATTGATATTTCAGAATTGGTCCCATAGCTAAAGCTATATTTGCGGATGAAGACAGCCTAGAGGTAGTTTACATGGCGCTGTATTGTACAATTTTTACGGTAAAATTTTGGCATCATACGTCAACATCCCACTGTTCAACTCAAACTCAAAGCATTTATTTCAATTAAACCATTACAGGTACTTTTGAATTGTCAAAATTAAGTAGTCGGTCAGTTAGTCAGAAAGTTGAAGCTAGTCTAGGCTAGCTAGCAACTGATTAAAAACAAATACTGTGTTTAACTGACGATGTGATCCCAAAATTATAAAGTAGGCAACACGTCAGTGGTAACTCTTACATTGAGCTGGCTTCGCTTAGTACGGATTTTCAATAAGGGGCCGAAAACAGACCACAACCACGCCACAAGGACAAAACGTGGACGGGCGCTAATTTGTATGAAAATTAATAATTCATTCACATCCATTTTTGGCCTTCAAAATAAACATTCAAGGCCACGTCGCAACCACCAGCGAGACCACGCACTAGAGGCCGGCCACATTACAAACACAGCGTTGACCATTTGGTTTGATTTTGTAGTTACCCGCTGTTTGTCGCTGCGATGTGGAGTGGATGTGGTACATGGGACCGATCCCTAAAAGGCCAGCACTAATTGCGTATCACACTATCAATCTTATCCTGAATAATTGTGAAGGATGCTGCTAATCCATTGCTTCATATGTTCAAAAAAATAAGTCTGCTCAACGGCGACAACAACACAATAGATGTTGTTGAACTGTCAAAATGAAACCTATTGCTACTAATATAGTGTGTTACACAGTTACCACTCTGCTTATGCTGCCATTGACTTGTGGCCTAGCGTACAGTTCAACGCCATACAGACGCATACAGATATTATGGGCATAATTAAATCGGTCGTGTAGTCAGTAATATAATATGTGAATGTCTTAATGAAAAAGTGTGAAAGTAATAAATGGATAGCAAAAATGGCATTGATTTGGCTTGGTTAGATTGACTGGTCTTCCATATGTGTAACATTAAGCAATATATGTAAAAGTAACTGAAGTTAGAATTGATTGATAATTGCATCTTCAAATATTCCATTCAGATCAGATTTTCAATAGAAATATATTTAATATTCTTAAGTAGTAACTTTTGTAATGGTGCTGGTTCATTTGTGTACCAACTGAACTTATGTCTGTTATCTCTAGCACGAGGCAACATCTGAAGCTACGTTGTCCTAAGACTGCGATGGCCGCATGGCCTGCATAAATGGCTTGAGTTTACGGTGTCAAAAGACGCTCCCTAGCGAAACACCTACTTTCATGAGTAACGTTTCAGTGACGTCATTCGACGGCAAATTGCGGACGCTAAGTGGCGGCCACCGCAGACTTGGAAACTAGCTTAACTGAACGACTAAGTAAATAAAAGCGCGCGCTAGATTTTCAACTATCGGCCCTAAGCCGAGGGTTGAAAATTCACCTGCGCGCTTTTATATAGGCATTAGATGTAAACTAGTTTGACAGCTCTAAAGTGTTGCTGTCCTTTTCTCACTTCGTTTTTAATAGGAGAAAGCAATATTCTAATGTAAGTTATGTTGGTGAACAAAAAATTTGCTCTCAGCCTATTTTTCCATAAGATTTTTAAACTCATGGATGACATTGTGAACTTGTTTTAATAATAAAACTAATTTTTAGCCACAAAAATATTTAAGTATTTAAAAACTCCATTACTTATTTGTAAACATTATTATTTGCGTGAAGCCAAGTGTGGATATAATAATAATAAATTAGGATAATATGTTAAATTGTTAATCTCATTAATAAAAGTCTTTAAAATATTTGTATTCTGCATAGCTATTCACAATCACTCGATACGCTTCCGCCGAACATCAATCCATGTTATCGTCGGAGTCCTCTAAAGCTAAACGCTGTTCACAAGCCCAAAATCCGAAAATGTCAGTTTCAGGGCTAATTTTTCAATCGACAGATAATTTTTATTCTTGGAATAACATTGACGTTTGACAGATTTTGTATAGACAAACTGTCAAAAATTCAAAATTATTCCTTGGATGAAGATAATTATCTGGCATCGGAAAACTCGGCCCTAAATCGTGTGAATAGCTATGCTGGACATCGTAACGTAGCTAATTGTATTATCTCTTCTGACATTTATGGTAAAGGAATTATGAGGTTGACTCAAGTATACGCTTATGACTTTGTACTGTTATGACTATGTACGATTTGGTCACGTTTTTATTCCGGGCCCGAATAATTTCGAAGTCAAACGGAGCTTACACCATGATTAACTTGTGAGACGTAGCTTCATGAGCTGATCACGCGGCCAGGGCCCCAATTCTGTGTAGTAATTATTAATTCCCGCTTAATCTTACTGCGTGCAAACCACGTCAATATCGTGTCTTGTCTTGTTGAAACCCCTAACAGCAAGGTCATCGAAATGTCAACCGTACGGACAACATGTATTTTGACAGTTCAAACCACACCACCTTCGCGTTAATTTCGCGCGGTTTCGTTCTTTGTGTCATAGAGAATACGTTAAGAGGCCTCTTACAGTCCACTAGCGCCGCCAATCGAAAAAATGTCATAACTCGTAAATAGAATCAAAAATACAAAATGTGGTCTATTATTACTGTAGAAAAGGCAATAACGTAATTTTATAACACATTGTCAACACTTGAAATATAGCTGTTTAGCTAAATCGTGCATTCAAAACATAAACGGCCGTTTTTGTTACAAATGCACGATTTAGCTAAACAGCTATATTTCAAGTGTTGACAATGTGTTATAAAATTACGTTATTGCCTTTTCTACAGTAATAATAGACCACATTTTGTATTTTTGATTCTATTTACGAGTTATGACATTTTTTCGATTGGCGGCGCTAGTGGACTGTAAGAGGCCTCTTAATAGCAGACGTTATGACTAAGGAATTGACGTGGTTTCGAAGCAACTCCAGCACATCAGCCTATCCGAAACTGTCAAATTTTCCCAATCAACTTTGAATCTTATGCTTTAGTGATAAAGTTGAAAATCTATTAAAGAAATTTGACAGATTGTAGTAGGTTGATGTGCTGGCGTGTGTACTTATCATTAAGTGGTCTCAGAGTGAATTAGGGCCCTGTTCGAAATTCGGACTGCGCCCCGTTCAACCTCGAAACCAATCCAGGAATCCCGAAACATGTAGTGAGAAAACAGGTATCTATGAATGACAAAAATTAAGAATGTCAGGGAAATTAATTGTAAGGAAATTGACTACCAATTTAAATTGCCCGTATATTCAAATTACAACTGTCATTATTTGACAGTTGTATAAATTGTCTATGACGCGGCGATTTTACGTAGTGTGTCAATTTAAATAATCAGCCTATAATGTTCCCACTGCTGGGACACAGGCCTCCTGTCTGTAAGAGGGACTGGGAAGTAATCTACCACGCGGGCCCAGTGCGGGTTGGTATATGTCACATGTCTTCGAATATTCGGTTCTAGGACATGCCATCTGTCAATTTGCTAACAATTAATTTGACGGTCTGTACATTTGAACATAACAAAGGTAATACCACAGAATTTTTTCTCAATTTTTTTTGACTATACTTTTTCGCTAAATAAAAAAAAAGAAAACGTTTTTAGTTTTTTGGTAGTAAAATTATGAGAACCTATGCTTTGTATAAGCGATTTGACTATTATAATGAAGTAGTCGTAACTATTAAAATATTTACTATCTTATTTTTAAGTTTAATTTTGTTGTTTTGTGTTTGTGGTCAACACACTGTGTGGATGTCCTCGTTATCACGTTATAAGAAAATCATTAGTGCTAAGGGTATTTGAAATAAAGATTCATTAAACACAGTTTGTTGTATTTTTTACTAGCGGCCTGCCCCAGGTTCGCACGGGTGCAAAGGATTGTAAGTCCCGTGTAAGTTAAAGAGGTACATAATTTACTATAATAGTTCTAGGAACCTACTCGTTTATCATAGTGACATGAGCTACACATAGCTGTGACATAGCGTTACGAAAAATGAGACTTGACCCCACCTCCCGCGTTCTTTCCGCCGCCCCTGTGACGTCTGGTCCCGTCCCGCGCTCAGACCTCATACCGCTAAGAGACCTAAAATCGTGTACTGCGCAAGTCAAACCACATGGTGTGTGTGTCAAGTCTCATCTTACTCATCGTACTTTCAATACCCACTCAGCGACTGTCGCTTAGCGGGCAGAACGGTCGCGGAGAAACACGGTTGGTTGTCACTGCCAAAGAAATATCAACATTACTTTCCTTAAAATAAAATCGGAAATAAATAACCTAACTCTAGCTAGCCTGACATGAGCAGCTATGTGCGCTCTCGGTCTAATGAATTCTTATTAATTCTCAAATTTGTTTCATCTACCACAAAGGTTGATATTCGTCTGCCAGTGACAACCGCGCCCGCAAGATGTGTGCGGCCCCAAATTTCACGGTTTTGCAGTTCACTGCTATTAGGCTACGGACACGAAGTTACCGGGCGCGGCGCGGGGAGCGGGGATTGAGCGTTTCAATGCATAGATTATTTTATATTATATGGAACTGGCCTCGAAGCTGTGCTCGAAGGCAGCGGCATACGAGCGGTGCGCACTAGTCTAGCGGTGCCCGCGCGTCTGCATTGACGTATTGTTGTGCATTTTATTTTTTGCTTTTTTAACGACCGACGTTTCAAAATGTATCAAAAATATGTTTTCGTCGCTGTTTAGACAAATGTTGTAAGTACCTACTTAAGTATCAAAAATATGTTGTCGTCGCTATTTAGACATTTCGTTCGCAAACAAAGACACTAACTTCTCATAACACAACACTAGCCGCTCTAGCGCCGCGCGATGCCCGCTAGCTTCGAGACCGATCTGCGTTGCCGTGCTGCTCCCCGCCCGCCCCGCAAGCGTGGCCTAACACTAACAGTACTAACACCTACTTGGCTTCGCTAGCTATTTGTTTGGTTCGCCGTCTGACGTTCTCGTTGGTCACCTGTTGTTCTGCGTAGAATCCTATACTTCGGATAGTGTAGTTAGATTTTCCCATATGGAAATTCTCAGTAGCAGCCCAAATTCATGATTTTTTCACATGTTCGTTTATTGCCTACATGAAGCGTCGCATCCACTAGGGGATAATTGTTCCGCAAAATGTGTCGCTTGAGATGTCGACCAATATCACTAGACATCTTGTCCCCCATTGTGTAGGATCTGGGAATCGAACCAGTGTCCTGCCTGCAGCAAGAGCATGCTCACCGGGAGCATTTGCCTGTAATGTAACGTTACAGAGATTCGAACATTACATCAGTGAGGGAGGAAAATCGAGCATTACAGCGCGCATCTTGTGATGATACTCAACGAGTATTACATCAGTGAAGGAGGAGAACCGAGCATTACAATGCGCACCTTGTAATGATACAATGTGTAAGGCTGGTTTCACAGCTGTCCGGGACTCGTATGGGCCGACCGTACACGGGAGACCCGTACGGGTAGTACCCGCAGTGCTCTGAAACGATGATTCAGTACGATACGGTTGCTAGCAGGAGACAGATGCGCTGTACGGGCTCAACCCGGAGCGGGTCGTGTACGGATCAAGCCGCGTCGCTGTGAAACGATGTTCTAGCGCCTAACATGTGCTCCCGCTCCGGGCGCCCGTACTGACAGCCCGTACGGGTCTCCCGGATAGCTGTGAAGCCAGCCTAATACCTTGATACAACTTGTAACATCTATCCGCTCCACTTGTACGTAGGGCACTAGATAAGTTTTGAGATTTCATATCTAAATGTTATAGTTTTTCAAAATAATTTCCGTCGACTGCAATACACTTATCCATGCGTCGAAACCAATCATCAAAAATTTTCTTCTACACTTCTTCAGAGACTTCCTCACACGCCAAGTCCCAAGCTTGAATTAGTTGGTTATCACTGGTGAACCGTTGACCTTTCAGTTTATCCTTTATCATTGGGAAGAGTCCGAAGTCGCAGGATGCGAGATCATGACTGTAGGAAGGATGCTCAAGCAGAATTAGACCAGTGCGGCTCAAAAAATCTTGAGTGAGTTGAGCGCGATGTGCTCGTGCGTTGTCATGTCATGATAGAGTCGCTAAGTGTCAAGGCGTGAGTTTGGTCGCAGATTTTTGAGAGACTCGATCAATTAGGTAGACAAACCTCTGTGTTCCATTTCGCCGTAACAGTTTTCTGTTCATCAAGACATATTCTTTTAATTATACCCCTTCTGCCAAGAAAAACAACGACCATTTTCTTTTTCACGGATCGAGACTGTTTAACGACGGTGGGCTGTTCCTCATCTTCAAAAGTCCATACCTTATTTTTAGATTTAGATTTGACGTCATAGTGATACAGCCATGATTCGTCACGTGTTACTATAGAATTAACATTAGGAGATTTTCCACCATCGAACATAACAAGCATTTATTTTACATAATTTCTTACGGCATTCCATTTGGGTCGCTGTCAAAAGGTGAGGTACCCACAACGTGCAATTTTTTCTAACTTGAAGATGGTCATGTAAAATAGTGTGAACTGATGGTGCACTAAATCTTCAAGAGTTCCTCTATCTGCTTGTATGTTACGTGTCGATCTAGCTCAATTAGTTCCTTAACGGCTGCTACATTTTCATAAGTCACTGTTTCGACAGGCCTTCCTGAACGAGAATCGTCTGACAGATTAAAATCTCCGCTTTGGAACTGTTTATACCACCGATACACTGAGCTACGGGATGGAGCTTTCTCACGAAACACAAATTTTAATTTACTGATACAGTCATCAGCACTCAAACCCCGCTTGAAATTATAGAGCATAATTGCACGAAAATGACGACGCGTTAACTCTGACATCTTGAAGCAAAGAAAATTCACAAAAAAAATTTGCGGGTAGCTAAACATATTTGTTTATTTGATAATGACTACTAATTAGAGGCACTATTATCGGTAACAATTTGACGCATATACTTTTGATAGTTTAACGATATCTCAAAACTTATCTAGTGCCCTACGTAAAAAGTCAAATCTGTAATGTTACATTACACGCGAATGCTCATCAGTCAGGGAGGTAGTATTGTAATGTAATCCTCCAAGTCGAATCTGTAATGTTACATTACACGCGAATGCTCATCAGTCAGGGAGGTAGTATTGTAATGTAACGCTCAAAGTCGAATCTGTAATGTTACATTACACGCGAATGCTCCTGGTGAGGGATCACCTTTAGCATAGTATTCTGAGAAAATGATACAAGTTAGTAAAAAACTGCCGTCCAGAAGAAATACTTTATTATAGACAAAAAAGTGCTTTAAAGTAACAAATGCATATGAGCTAGTAAAGTTACCTTATAACAAAATTCTACAAAACATAAGTCTTATTTGCGGTCGGATAAAAATGGTAAACCAATTAGTTACGGAACAAGAGAAGCTGAAACATAGAGAAGGAAAGACAAACTTTTAACAGTAGGTACAGCATAATAATACCTTACACTCAATGCGCAAGATCCATAAGCGATTTTTTCCTAAAATATTGATTTATGTAAGAAGGCGTGGGTGTGATACCAGAGGAAAAGACGATTTATGCCACGAAAACAGTTTAATTTGGCACACAACACAATACAACAAAGTATGGCGTAAACTTTTACAACATAGTGCAACAACTTTACTAATTACAAGTTTTGGCGGGAGCGAACGAGAGCCGTGGACGGTATAAAAACGACGTGCGCTCGCGTCGTAGCGGGTGCGCGACTAACTCGGACGGAGCGCGGGAGAGGGACGTAGCCGGCGGCGGCGCGTGAGCAGGGCGCATGCGCGGTGCGCGGGCGATGCTTACCTAGCCCTGTGGCCGCGCTGTACCTATGACCGAAAATGTGTCTGACAGTCTCCCCCTCTAACCCTAACGAACGTCCTCGCGTTTGGGTTAGCTTCTACGAGGCCTCCCCCTCTTACGTTTCTCCTGTACTGGAGCTTGGATGCGACCAACGAAGGGAGTTAGTGTAGAGGCATGGTATTTACCCAGTACCCTACCGTCGCTGAGGCGCTCGAGGACGTACGTAGTGGGACTGACCACAGCCCGGATCTTGTAAGGCCCGTCGCGGCGAGGGATAAACTTTGACGTTTGCCCTCTGCCGGTGTCATTGGCCCCTTGAGTTTTCAGCAGCACCAGATCACCAACCTTATAATCTGGCGCTAGTCGACGATGTTCGTCGGTGTACTTCTTTTGTGCCGCCTGGGCACTCTCATAGACGTCACGAGCGTCTAAGAGTACCGACGAAATCTTCTTAAGAAAATTAGTGATGTCACCTACATAATTATCGTTCTCGATTATGGTGCGCATCTCTGACATGACATCTGCTGGCGCGCGCATGTCTCGCGCAAAGTTCAAATAAGCGGGTGAGTAACCAGTTCGTGATGTGACTGCCGAGTTCATAGCGAAGCGGACTGCAGGTAAGTGGATATCCCACGTATCATGGTCTTTACCTACCAGAATCGCCAGCTGTGGCTTGAGATCCCGGTTCTTACGCTCCACCGGGTTCGCCTCGGGGTGGTAAAATCAGGTAAGTGATTGCGTAATACCCATCGCGTGGCAGGTCTGCTGCATTACCTCACTTATAAATTGGACACCGTTGTCACTAACAAGACGCCTGGGGACTCCGAACCGTAAGTATACTTCTGATACAAGTACCTTTGCGCATTCCTCACTGGTAGCTGAAGTGAGGGCGAACAGCTCCACCCAGCGCGTGCAAGTGTCCTCGACTATCAGGATCCATTTGTGTCCTCTCGCTGTTTCAGGTAGAGGGCCGAACAGGTCCACGGCTAACACCTCAAACCGGCGTGCAGAAGCGGGCGTCTGTAATAACCCAGACGGTTTCCTAGTGTCTGCCTTATAACGCTGACAAGGTACACAATTTTTAACGTATTGCGTAACGTAGGAACGCATTCCTGGCCAGTAGTACTTACCGACTAAGCGTTGCAGCGTACGTTCCGCACCCATGTGACCAGCGGTGGGTGCATCATGGTATTCGGCCAATACTTTGGCGCGTTCCTGTTCTGGGACCACCAGACTGGCGTCATCATGCTCCTCGTTCTCAGGGTAATATCTATACAATACACCTTCGGCGAGCACGTACCCTTTGTTTGACCATATCCTCCCCCTAGAGGGATCGTCGGATTCCAGCGCCTCGACGATCTTACTTACCTCCGGGTCCTTTATTTGGTTCTCGCGCAGGTCCTTCAGACTGCGAGAGGGCACGTCGACCCCAGCGCAGCACAGGTCACAATCGGCGTCTTCTGCGCATGCCGGACGTGACAGAGTGTCGGCTATAACATTGGCTTTACCTGGTGTGTATTCTATTTTCAGGTTATACTCCTGAAGGCTCAGGGCCCACCTTGCTAGGCGACCGCTCGGAGACTTCATACTCATCAGCCACCTAAGTGGCTGATGGTCCGACTTGATCACGACTTCAGCGCCATCTATGTACCCCCTGAACTTGAAGACTGCCCAGACGACGGCTAGAGCCTCCCTCTCCGTCGTGCTGTAGTTCCTTTCAGCGGCGGTCAAGAGTCGACTGGCGTATTCTATTGGGCGCTCGTCGGTCCCCTCCCCCTGGAGGAGAATCGCCCCGAGAGCATACCCACTGCTATCAGTTCTGAGGACGAAGGGTAACGTCGCATCAGCCTGACGCAGGATCGGCGCCGATACCAGCAGTTGCTTGATCTTCTCGAAAGCTGCCTGCTGCTCCGGGCCCCATTTCCATATGCTTACCTTTTTTAGCAGCGCTGTCAACGGTTTGGCGACCTCTGCGTAGTCAGGGATAAAGCGCCTGAACCAGCTGGAGGTCTGCAGGAAACATTTCAGATGTTTTACGTTCCGAGGCGTTGGCATGTCCGCGATCGCTGCGGTCTTCCCTGGATCGACATGGATACCACCTGGTAAGATAATATGCCCTAAGAACTTTACCGATTCCCTCGCGAAGTGACTCTTCTCACGGTTCACCCGCAGGTTGAACAAGGCGAGTCGATCAAACACGGAGGTGAGGTCGGCGAGGTGCTTCTCGAAGGTCTCATCGGACATTATCAACAAGTCGTCTAAATAGGCTAGAAGAGTAGTACCTTGTAAGTTCGACTTGAATCTGTCAATCAGCCTCTGGAACGTGGCGCCTGAGTTGCGCAAACCCATTGGCATGCGTTTAAATCTATAAGTGCCGAGAGGTGTCGTGAAAGCTGTCTTGTCCCTATCATTAGGGTCGACGTTCACTTGAAAGTAGCCAGCTCGGAGGTCAAGGGTAGTCATGTACTTAGCGGTTTTTGCGTCGTGGAGAATGTCCTCAATCCTTGGGAGAGGGTACCGGTCAGGCTCGGTGACACTATTGAGCTTGCGGTAGTCAACACACAGTCTGAAGCTGCCATCCTTCTTCTTGACAAGCACGACATTCGATGCCCACGGCGACTCGCATTCCTCAATGACGTCAGAGTTGACCAGTTTGTGTAGCTCTTTCTCGAGTGCCTCTCTCTTAGGCGGCGACAATCTATAGGGAGGAGAAGCCAAAGGTTCCTGTGTTTCGCTTACCTTTATCTTATGGACAGCGAAGTCCGTAGGAGGTCCCGCCGAAGCGAACTGAGCGACTCTGTCTCGCAAGAACTCGTTGAGTGCGGCCCTGTGCTCCGGGGACAAACTCGTACCTTCATCTTGGCGCAGTGATACGTCGCAGACCTCTGCTTGCGTCACGGCCGCGCTGTTCAATACATAAGATTGCAAAAACGGGAACCGGTCTCCTGGACTATCTGCAAAATGCCATGACTCCTGGGCTATGTCTAGAACAATAGCCGCGTTAGCAATAAAATCACGACCTAAAAGTGTTCTGGTGTCATCACCAGGAAATACCATAAACTCGGTGTCGACTCTTCGACTATCCAATGTGACGGGTACCATAGCGATCTTTACTATTTTCCTATGACACGAGCCATCGGCGAGCCCGATATAACGCTCCGTTTCTTGGAATTGAACGCCGTTGTTTACTAACAACGAATACAATAAAGGACTAGCAACACTGTGCGTAGCCCCGGTATCGACTATTGCTACCCCTTCCTTACCTACTACGCTTATTGCTATCAAAGGATGTGACGTCGTTGTCGCGACGAAGTCACCTTTTACGACGTTAAAGTCGGACGGTTTGGTAGCCGCGGGTTTAGTCGAACAAGTTTCACACTTTGACTTCACCACCCCTGGTTGACCGCATCCATAACAACGTATCGGATTAATATCTTTATCACTAGTACCTACTTTATTAGCTTTATTGTCACTATCGACTTTATTAGCCTTACGACAATCGTTAGCCGCGTGACCGAACGCTTTGCAAAACGAACATCTGATGCGATTTCGTTTCGAGTTATCATTAGAGTTAGAAGTGAGTTTGGAACCGGTGGTTGCGCTTGGACTCGTAGTACCGCGGTCGGGAGCGGTAGGTACATTCGGGTTCGCGGAATTCGCGGAAACGATCGAGTTTTTTAATTCCGTTATCGAATCTTCCACGAGTCTCGCTCTCTCTAACAAATTATCAATATCGCTAATGGTGTCTCGCGACAAACGTTTCCGTATTCGACGATGTAGTAAGCCGTACACAATATCCACTATCATCACGCTTGGCACAACATAGGGTAATTGAACTAATAACGATCGTACCTTTGATATGAAAACTTCAGCGCGTTCACACTCACTTTGTTCCCGCGTAAATACCTCGCGTAGTATCCTGTACGCGGGCTTTTGCACGCCGTAGGCGGCGCGCAGGCGCGCGAGCGCGTCCGGCCACGAGCCGACGCAGGCCCGGGCGCCGCGCCACCATACCGCCGCGTCGCCGCTTAGCAGGATCGAGAGGCCGCGTAGCGCGTGCTCGTCGGACACGCCGGCGCACTCCTTGTAGACCTCCACTGCATCGATGAACGCCTCTAGTACCTCGGTGTCGCGTGACTGCCCGTCGAACCTCGCGGTGCACTTTGAAAAGTTACCGCCAGAGGTCACGGGCGCGTTCGCCGTGGGCGATGCCGCCGGTGTCGACGCGATTGGGTTCCACTGGTTGCCTTGATGTAGAGACCGTAGGGTGTCCACTAGCGTGCGGTTGGTCTCCGCCTGCATCCTGGCGAACGACTCCATCATGGTGGACAGTAGCCGTTCGGTGTTCAGCGCTGCGGCGGGTGCGCCGGTGTGGGCCCCGCTGAGCGTGTGGTCGAGGGCGGCGCCCCCCTGGGCGCGCGTCTCCTCGACCGCGTCGGTTGAGTCGCGTGTGTGGGTGGTAGCACTGGTAGCGGCGCCGGCATAGGCGCGTGGCTCCACCACTGGGTCACAGTCCGCATCGGAGTAACCGTCGCTTCCTTGTTCTTCCGCCTTGCGGTCGATTGCTGCTCGGGTTGCCCGCGTCGTTCGTGGCATGATAATGTCTTTATAGTCACTCAGGTATTAACTGCACTTCACTGGGTTCGTTTTTTGCCGCGTGTTAAAACATAACATGGCCGCGAGTTGGGCGTCACTGTAAGAAGGCGTGGGTGTGATACCAGAGGAAAAGACGATTTATGCCACGAAAACAGTTTAATTTGGCACACAACACAATACAACAAAGTATGGCGTAAACTTTTACAACATAGTGCAACAACTTTACTAATTACAAGTTTTGGCGGGAGCGAACGAGAGCCGTGGACGGTATAAAAACGACGTGCGCTCGCGTCGTAGCGGGTGCGCGACTAACTCGGACGGAGCGCGGGAGAGGGACGTAGCCGGCGGCGGCGCGTGAGCAGGGCGCATGCGCGGTGCGCGGGCGATGCTTACCTAGCCCTGTGGCCGCGCTGTACCTATGACCGAAAATGTGTCTGACATTTATATTTTATGGTTACGAACGGACGAGATTTATCGAAACCACACTATTATGTAGGTACTGTTAATCAACAATAAAAAAAAATGTCCTATTAGTGACAGTTGAGCTCTTAGGAAATAGGTCTATTCTTGAAGTTGGAATTTTTATTTTAGGAGAAAAATGCTGTTGAAGTTTGCTTGCGTAAGCCGGTCCTCACACTACCACGCGACACGCTCCGGTGCGCGGGTCACGCACGCCCGCGCGTGATTTTTACGTACTACAAAATTTGGCTTCGTTTCCCGCGTCCGGACGCGTGGCGCGTTGCTGTACGAGGTCTGCCCAACTGTAAGGTATTTAAACTTAGGTATGCCTGGTACAGATGCCAGCACATCTAGCTACCCGAAACGGTCTTTCCCAATTAACTTTGAACCTTATGTTTAAGCAATAAAGTTGAGAATCTATTAAAGAAATTTGACAGATTGTAGTAGGTTGATGTGCTCGCGAGTGGCGTGGAGTGGTGGTGTATAAACAGAACACAACTTTAAATACCCCCACGACCCGTGTACCGTAAACCGTTGCATGCATCCATACGCAGAATGTTTTGCGTGTGTCATTTAGTTAGTTTGATGTATTGTATGCGTAGTTGACGGCTTTATGATGGGTCTTTTTACACCCTGTACAGTAAATAAGAATTCTACCACTATTCGCAATACCTAGTGTATGTCCTTCTCTATTTGCTTAAAAACTGGTAAAATTTAATTTCATCATTAGGCTACACAAATTAAAAACCTGTGTTCGTTCAGTCTTTATTTTACAGTATAATATGTCTTTATTTAGGCTCATTAATACGAACTAAACAATTAAATAACACTAAGAAATCAGTATTTAAAGAATCTCACTATGTTTCAAAGACACCTAGTTCGTTTTTATTTAAACCCAGATACTAATTTGTCAAACTTATAAACGTAAAAAAACGCAAACACAAAAGACAAATGTCAAATTAGTATCTGGGATTAAAAAACAAACTACACTTAATTAAGCTTAGTAAAACAATATTTACGTGTCATTAATCAATTAGTTGAATTGTATAATAATTAATAAATAATACCTAATAAAAATAGCACAAGAAACTAGTATACAATATTTTTATGCTAGGGGGTCAATTATAAAGTAGGTTATCTTCATGTTACCCATTAACCAGTAACTGGGTTGTGGAGGGCAGATGGGCAGTCGCTCCAAGTATATTACTGGTATTCAGCTGCATCTGAAGAGAGTTAAATGGGCGAATAATCCTTTATCATTTAAGTACCTGAATTACACAATTAGAAGTCAAATGTATGAAAACTGGACTGAACTGATGACTGGAAGCCATCCCCAATATAGTTGCAAAAGCCAAGACACATGGATGTGGGCAAAAGATTAAATGCACCATAAATGCCAAAAAAAACTAAAATATTGACCCCACTGAGCGAATTATGGATCTGCCATAGACAATACTAAATTGTAGTACTTATTTAGCCATCAACTTTCTTATAAACCGCCTTCAAATGCTCAGTCAATGGAGTATTATCGGTCTCCATAAACAACACAACTTCTAGTGTATCAGGCGCCAACAATTTAATGTTACGCTTAATTTTCTTAACAAATGGCGGCTTCGCAAACGATATCCGAGCTAAGCTAACCGTCTCAACAGTTAATTGTTTGTTTTCTACATCGCATGTCCCTTCTTCAAGGGATGTGAGCCCAAAGTTGTGGCTGACCATGAACGCCAGCTCGTTGGAGCCGGGCTTGATGCGTAAGAAGCCACGCTCTTGGTGCATCGGTGTATGCTTCTCAGGATGCTTTGATTTCGATATGAAGTTAAACATCGGCTGACCTGGAAACATATAAATAAATTGTGTGTAATTCTACCATGAAATTAAAGACAGTATTGTAAAGGGTGCTAATTTTCTCTGTTTAGTTATATTAGGTCTAATTTTTCCAACTCCAGATGAATTTATCAGACAAATAATTTTGAATATTTGACAATTCATCCATACAAAAACTGTCAGACGTCGATTTTATTCCACAAATAAAAATTATCTGTCAATTGAAAAATCAACCTGTAATGGTATATATAGTAACCTAGGGAAGGAAAGAGAAAGAAAGGAAACATTCTAGAAAAGATGGCAGGATGACTTGGTTGCTGAGGACGGCTGGAAAGACGGACTAAACAAACAAGGAACTGGGAGAATTTAAAGGAGTTGGAGGAGGCCAAGGGCACACAGGGAGATTCAAAGCTGGTATTAAATGTTTTGTACTAGGTACAACTCAATCTAAAAAGGATATTAACAGTTGAGCAATTAAATTAGCTCTTATTAGATTATTTCTATAAGTAGCAGTTTTTATTATTTGTGTGCAATGAAACTTGTTTTATTTCTTGTTACAGGTTTTTATAAGCAGGTAGTTCTGCCTTCTTTATTCATAAATTCATTTGTGCAAATAAAATGCAAGAAGTTGAGTTTACATAACTGTTTCTTTTACCAAAAATTATTATGCTGGCAGCTTATTATAACAAGATTTTGTATAAAACTACAACAAATAATATAAGTTTACTGACTCATGGCGATTTTCCTACTGCAAAAAAAAAAGGAGGCAGAAATTAAAATATTTTTTTGCTTACGCACCGATGCAAGAAAATTCCAATTCCTCATGATATTGGAAATCAGGGATGTTAGGATACGTGCCCCGACCTTCTTCAGTAGCCCAGCGTCCTGCCAGCCAAGAAATGGGCGCCAAAGCTTCGTGTAAAGCAGACA
This sequence comes from Amphipoea oculea, assembly GCA_945859645.1. Taxonomy (NCBI): domain Eukaryota; kingdom Metazoa; phylum Arthropoda; class Insecta; order Lepidoptera; family Noctuidae; genus Amphipoea; species Amphipoea oculea. The sequence continues at coordinate 7,460,866 of OX243891.1, read as the reverse complement.
TAATTTATATTATAAACTTTTTCGCGACTTTTTAAAATGAAATCGCGTAATACATGCGTAATACGTTTACTGAAGAAGAGATTTCAGTAAAAGTCAATGTCAAAATCTCAGATCGCCATGTCAAGAATGTCAAGTCATATTGTGATGTCACGGTGCGTTCCGAATTGCGCTGAAATCGCTCACAGCACTCGCATCATCTCACGTGCGTCCCGATTTAGATGTTACGATTATGACAGCTGAGGGCAGTCAACAATTCAGAACACTCGTGAACGCGCTCACAGTGCTTACTCAATGTCAAAACAATATTATTACAGTATTTCTTTGTATAAACACCACATTTGTTACGACTAACGGCCAAATGGGTTAGGTTAGGTTAGAACTGTGACCAACCGCGTGCGAGCCGAGAGAGCGAAGCGAGGCGAGCACTACTCTAAAGGCTAGGCAAACGGTTAACTAAACGGCGAATTTAACCAGTTGTCTGCGACATATACACAAAGAAATACTTTTATATCGTTTTGACATTGAGTGAGCACTATGAGCTCGTTTACGAGCGTTCCAATTTGTTGACAGCCCTCAGATGTCATAATCGTAATATAGGAACGCATGTGAGATGATGTGACTGCCGTGAGCGATTACAGTCAAACGGGGTGAATAGGGATGCAGGGGTGAATCGGGACGAAACTTTAAAATGGATTTTAACGTTGAAATAATATAGTTTGTTGTCAATAAAGCCACGTAATCGTTAATTAAATTACAGTAAACACATTGGGGTCCTTTTTTGGCCACAAACTATATTATTTTATTGTTAAAATCCCTTTTAAAGTTTTGTTCCGATTCACCCCTGCATCCCTATTCACCCCGTTTGACGGTATAGCTAATTCGGAATGCAGCCTCAGTCATGTGACAGTGTTGCCAGGGTTAGTTGGATTATTTTATAACGTTGGATTAGAAACTTGAGTAGATGTTTGAAAGTGTTGAAAGACCGTAACAATATGTTCACTATATATAAATAAGCAATGCAAAAGATATTAAATAGTTCTTGTAGATTTAGCCATAGAAAATTTATTTTTTAATTCCAAGGAGATTTCACGTTGGAATCCTTTGTCTTCTATAATCACAGAAGAGAAGTTATCTGTAATCTTTCAATTTCTGAAACTTCAGAGTGACACAAAATCCCAAGTGGTAATCAGCTTGTATCAGATCAAAGACATTAAATTATGTTTATCATAAATCTCTTTGTATCAGATAAATATTAATTTCAGCTGAAAGACGTCCTTTGCTGGACATAGGCCTCCCCCAAGCGTCGCCACATTAACCGGTCTTGTGGTCACATTCAGTACATACCCGCGACCATCACAGGTCATTGCGGGTCATTGGTCAAACTTGTGGGAGGCCTAACATTCATAATAAATAATAATAAAATGAAATCGTCTTCCGAAGATGGCGAAGTCAACTTACGCAGTCACGCAAAGTCTGTGAAATTAAAAGAGAGCCATGCCGCTAAAAACAATACCATGTCAACAGATACTAAAGTTTTTATTCAAAAACTTTGCTATAGAAAAACAGCCTCAATAGACATGACCCAGTATGGATTCATAAGTGATAGCAAAGTATATCCTGTGAAATGTATAATAAAACCACTGAGAGAACAGTTGGAAAAGATTAGCGGTGAGTTATAATCGGAAATTACAGGTTTTCGAGCTACATATTTTATTGTGGTGCAGACTGCAGAACGATCACAGGACAATTAGGCCCATAGGACCGAAAAGTTCTAGGGGCTTGTGGCTAAGTAATAAGCGCCGTACGGGTCGATCGATCAGGTTAAGCTACGCTTGCCGCGGTTGGTCCCATCTTTACATAACAAGACCCCTTCATGCCTCCGAAAACACGAGCTGCAGGTTCCGGATCTTTGGCAGTCGTTACGGGTCGTCAGAAGCCCGAAAGTCTGACAACCAGTTTACGGTGTCCCCTTGTATCGCAGACAGAAATTTCATAGAATTTCGTTTCGCAGAAAATGTCTCATATAATATTTGGTCCCTGTTTATTTATTTCGAATATTATTGTTTCAGTGACTATTTACTTGAATGAAACATATTTCACAGAAACACAATTCAATGAATCACGTTTTTTTTATTTAACTAATCAAACAGTAGAATTATTTTTTAACGAATATTGTTTGTTCGGTGTATTTTTGCATGGTATTTTATTTCAACGAAAATGTAAAAATAGACGTTATGCTAGCCTTATTCCCAGAAACACCCAAAATTGAACTTGAGAACTTAGGATACAAGAGCGAGCGAAGCGAGCTCGGGACTTGGGGCACCCTGACTCGGACAGGTTAGGTTCAAAGGGGATGACGGGGGCTCGAGTGAGCGAGCAAAGCGAGCGAACGAGTCCCGTCATCTCCTTCGTGTTAGTTTCCTTTAAACCCTGTAGACAGAAATCCGTCGACTACGTCTTATTATTTATTAAAGACAATTGAGGAGCAATCATTCAATTAGTGTTTTGTCCATAAATTAACGAAATACAACTGAGTATGGAGAAATCATAATTACTGTAATTATGATATTTCTCAATACTCAGTTGTATTTCGTTAATTTATGGACAAAACACTAATTGAATGATTGCTCCTCAATTAGTTAACTTTATATACAACCACGTTGTATAATTTAAGAATGCCGTGCATAATATGAAGTAACTATTAATGAATATAACAAGTATTATTTAAAACATAAAAGATTTTTAATATTGATAATACGAGTGTATGGTCACTATAAGATGTTGTTAGGTTAGCTAATTACATGTAGGGACTGAATAAATTAACCGACTTGGTATTACATGGATCTCACAACTTTTTACGGTAGAAGAACTGAGTTGAGTTGGCGAGACTTTGTTTTTTTTACAAGTATGTTTTCGATGGAATTGGTTTTCGAGACAGTTATAGTGCAAAGTGTGCAAACCATTATTTTTTTAAAGTGATAATATTAAATTATAGATGTATTATTATTTTAAATTGCTGATATACAATTTTATAGTTGTTTTCATCAATGTTTAAAGTGCTATTAAATACGTCCCATTTTTTTGCTGCTTCACTTTAATTTACCTGCATTGTTTTTGTGAACGCGGTGTTGTAATTTTTATAGTAGGGTAGATCTAATTTTTGTTAAAGGTACGAATTAAAACGCTTAGAAACTGTCCCTCGATAAAATGTTTTTCTTGGTACCTAATGAATAATATGAGGATAAAGAATATTTGATTTTTTATTTTATATTCTATGATATGAAATGAATATCGAAATATTAAATTTTATTGGAACAAAAATCTATGTATTATTTTTTTTCAAACTTAGTATTCTGCGTATTGATTAAGCATTCTATGTAATGATAATACTTATGAGACTTCTATGAAACTGTTGTCTATAACAACATACAACCCCAGTGTTACCAAAGGGGTATCGTATTACCCAGTAACTGGGTTGTGGAGGTCAGATAGGCAGTCGCTTCATAAAATATTGGTATTCAGCTGCATCCGATGAGACTGGAAGTAGACCAACCAACATAGTCGGGAAAAGGCTAGGCAAATGATAAAGGCTGAAAAGCTCTAGGCACACCAAAGGTAAACCCACAAGAAGAACACTGGTGACAGCTATGGACGCAGGAATACCCGGGATGGAGGTAGCGGAGACCGGGCGTAGTTATGCTTGATGGAGACATATGTCCACTCCTGATGATGATGATCGTAATTTGCTGTTTAGGCACATTTAATTTGTGGGTGATTGGTGAAAAAGAAATCCTTGAACGTCTACGTATTTTTTTATTTTTCGAACAAATAAATGAGGATTCTGTTACTAATGATTTTACTTTTAATTTTGTAGTAAAACCCACATCAACAAAACACAGTACAACTACGACTAGTTCTTCACGAACCAAGCCTCTTGAGGTTGTCAGCTCTGCAGAACGGAAACCGAAGACTTGCGCTCTAAAATCCGGTTTGTGGACACTAATTTGCTGATACTGAACAGTGGTAACGGCCTCGACTTACGATTTGTACGTCGTAAGTTCGAACCCAGACAGGTGCTTTACCTTATGTAAATTATTTCATCACTACGGCACTCAAGACGGTGAAGATAAACATCCTGAGGAAACCGGCACGTCCTAGACCCAAAAATTCGAAGACATTTGACTTCTATCCAACCCGCATTCGGGGCCGCGTTGTGAATTACAGCACACTTCCTCTCACCGAGAGGAAGCCTGTGTCCCAGCAGTGGGAACATTAGAGGCTAATTTTATTATGCTATGCGCTAGGGCGGCCCGCGGAATTCAAGTATTATTTTCCAAGACATCACACTAATATTATAAAGGCGAAAGTTTGTGAGTGTGTATGTGTGGGGGTGTGTGTGTGTGTTTATATGTTTGTTACTTCTTCATGCTCAAACGGCTGGACCAAATTTGACAATCACATCACACTAATATTATAAAGGCGAAAGTTTGCGAGTGTGTAAGTGTGTGTGTGTGGGGGTGTGTTTATATGTTTGTTACTTCTTCACACTCAAACGACTGGACCAATTTTGATAAAATTTTGTATGCAGGTAGCTGACACCCTGGATTAACACATAGGCTACTTTTTATCCCGATATTCCCACGGGATCGACATTGACGCGAGTGAAACCGCGGGGCGCAGCTAGTTTAAACATAAAAAGATGTACTTACGAGCAATCAGGCAAGCTTGCGGTATGTATAAAAAATCTAGATCAGGGATTTAATTTAATTATTTCAATTTTACAGCCATGAGTTATCCTGTGACGCACTCGTCTCGTACTTGTTTACGCCCTTTGCCGGCTATCAAAGAGAAGAAAGTCAGATTAGTGTCACCAAAAAAATCCAAGAGCAAAAACGTAGGCAGTAAAAATGACGTTCGACCAAGAAAAATTAATTTTATAAAATAATCATGTAATAATTATTAAACGAATCAAGGCTTCGGTGTTGTAAATTATTTTTTATTACGACGAAGATCTCACCTTCAAACATGACCAAAAAAAAAGTGTTAAAATTCTCTGACAAATATAGGCCATATTTGTCACAGAATTTTGACACTGCACGCTGCGGTGTACAATATTGCAGTTTAGGTCAGCGCCATCTCTTGACCGATAGTGAAACTAATGTAACTTTTGTTGACGACGCACGCTTGGCGCTAAGCCAAAGTCGTGGCCGGAGCTGTACGTTGATTAAAATATGATTCGCGACCGTAACAAATATGTATTTAAAGAATTATAATCATTAGAATCAGTACTTTAGAAGTATTGTGTTTACAATTTATTGTAAGGCAAAGCTGTTTAGACTTGTATGAAACTTACCATTGCCTATATATTTCTGATTCATGAACATGCTCAGATATTAACACATTCACTGCCGTGTAGGTCGCCGGTGACCGCGAACAATTGATTTTCTATTGTGTCTGTTGTCTGGCAGTCAAGGTGTTAAAGAACTCTGCGACTGTACAAGGACATTAAAAGAAAATCTTTATTTAATGTAAAACATGAAACGTTTATTTTCTCTTGACTGTACTTACCTGTCAAAAAGAGTAACCTAGCTTATAGTGGGATAAGCCAGAGATTAAAACAGAAGACCGAACTAGCAGGGGACCGAAGGGGGGGGGGGGGATATAGCTTCAGGGAATCCGGAATAAATCCCCACTAGTTTATATTATAAAACTCCAACAAATCACTAAAAATTGTGCTAAATGTGACTGTGAGCTGCCATATGAGATAATTTGTTCAGAAAAGGTACGCGGGCTCGCTAACTTCAACAACAAACCCTTATGAATATAATAAAGTAGAATAGTTTGTGAGTTATTTGTCCGGGGGGTCAACTCTTTATAACTAAAAAATCCTTAGATATGTAGCCTGGACTTTAACGCGGCGTTCTATAGGCGCGAACGCGCCGCATCGCATTGAATTCGCGTGTCACCGCATCCGATCGCGTGCGCTTTGAATAATTCTTACATTTCTATTTATGTTGTACTTAGGTAGATATCACAAGTTTTGAGGAAAGGTCTTTGTCTAGTCTCACGTTACACTGTAGCTAGTCCTAAATAAAACTATTGTATAAATAACTTATTATTATTAACTAGGCATTTTTATCACAATGGCAATTGCCATTCACATGGCCAGTGCAATCATAATATTGGTTGTACGCAGGCGGGAAACGGCACGTACATTTGTTCACCGCGCACTTAGGCATGGGACACGCCTTTGAAGATGCTGCTGCCGCCAGTTTTTGCTTTAGGCTTTGCTTTTTCATTTCTTCATCATCACAGACGCAATCGTCTATAACAACAGAAGGGAGAGCGGTGTCACAGCTTATCCATCCGAATTTTTTCCGTATGAAACTCTTGGAGTCAGTTCTTTTTTCGTTTTCTTTATTTCGCTTTTTTATTGCGTCGTCACACCACTTGCACGTTTCTCTGTGGCAACTACATTCACTTGGCTTCTTCTTCAATCCTAGTGCTTTCTTGTTCATTGACTCGTCGCAGCCGCAGTCGACGTTTTGCTTTTTCTCATTTTGTCCCAATACCTTCTCTGTTATCTTATGAGCAGATTGGGCTATACAGCGCGACGATTTTCTTGAAAGTGTAGGTGACTTCGATTGCCTGGAAGGTAGTCGAAATAATAGAGTCGTGGACTGTCCTTCAGAACCTGAATTGTATTTTCTAAGTTCAGATATTTCGCGGTTTTTTTCTGATCTATCGGTTTTTTGTCCTTGATCTATTGGCTTCGCTTGGGAGGCTGGTTCGATAAAATTGGCTCCCGAGTCGTCGTGATGTTGGGAAGAAGTCATTCCATTGGCTATTGGTTCTGGCTGGGCTTGGACATACTTGCTTTGCTGCGCATCTTTCCCGGAGAGAATGTCCATTGTTTCTAGCGCCAGCGACCGAATTATTTCTCGGTAACTTCGTATTTCATTAATCATAGCTTCTAATTGTAAACTTTGGCATTCTGGTAAACAGGTTGGTGTTTTCAGCTCTTGTTCTGGAAGCGGTCTCCTGTTTACTCTGCTTTGGGGTTCTGGGCGACATGTACCTGAAGAGCCAACGGCTTCATCACTACCGCGCGAGCTACATTCGCTCGGAACACAACAGGCCGCAGGATGGGTTGGCACGGTCTCTAAGATACTCCCTGATGATACCGTGCGTTTTGGCTTTGGCGGGGGATTTTTCTTGGAGGGCATGGGAGTAAGCTGGACAATATGACAAAACTAGACCATTATTATTGTATTTGGCTCCTACTTATAATTTAGCACACTTTTTATATTGAATTTTGAAGCATTATACTTTTTTTTTTTTTTTTTATTTGAAATGGGCTTGCTCTTGACTCTAGCCTAGGTCACTTTGGTGTTCTATTTGTTTATTTATTTATTTAGCTCAAATACCCAGTTTGTACTTGACAATGGGTTACAAGTTGGTAGGAGTGTACAAGACGTGTTGACAGATCTAGGCACAGATTAATATTAAAACGCATTTAATAAAAACTATCTAGATCGACCTTCGAGGTTGACCACGGATTTATTAAGCTAAAACTTTTTTACAAAAAAAAAACCACAGGCTTCAAAAAAAAAAACACTAAGTACAGTGAAAATAGTACATTATGATACATGTGTGCTGTGAGGCGATATTATTCACGCGAGCCGTAGGCGAGCGCGATAAGGAAGCCGAGAGTATAATGATGAATGCACACGCGTTTCATACGACGTTTTTCAACACACTTGCGAGGAAAAAAACTTGTATTGTTAAATATTAACTTGTATCACTTGTATGGAAAATTGCGCGCTGGGTTTGTTTTTCCCATAGACATAGACATGGTTTTTCCGCACACCGCGCTAGCGTGCGTGCGCGCGCAGGTTTACCTACACCTGCGCGCGCATTGCTAGCGCGGCGCGCGTTTATTTACTTAAAAGCACAGACAAAACCGATTAACAGCCTATAGAAAAAATATAATAAAAACAAAATAATGTTTAGACGTGGTTTAGACTGATCGTAGTATTCGTAGTGTTGTCGTATGTCAAATTGTAGTTTAGTTAGTATGGAATTAGAAAGTACTATTGGCATAGAGAAATATACATTTCAGTGAGAATCCGCAATAATAGAACGCCAGTGGTCTTTTCCGTTTGGTTTCGGGAGGAACGACGGACAATTTAACGTGAATGCGCAGTAGTAAACCACGAAATTCAAATTTTCTTATGCAGTGTATTAAAAACGCGTGCTTTTTTACTTTACGTTACGGCACTAGTGCTATAACGCCTCAGAATACTATTTAATTTACTAGTCGGAGATGTGAGTTTTTTAATCTCATCAAAGAGACTTCATGCCAAAAGGAATCCGCGAGCCATAATTCACTTTCTTTTTTAAATAGTCTGATTTGTCCTTGGTCCCAAAATGAACTAGGTAAAATTTATTTACCTTAAGGCGAATGCGCAGTAGTAGCCCGCGAAATTAAATTTTTCTTACGTTTTTTTTCTTAGGTTGTATCTTGATCAAAATATGATTCGCGACTATAACAGGTACGTATTATTACAGAGTTATAATCATCTTTCTAAGTTGATTTAATTATTCATTTTTAAAGTGAATATACAATACAACTAAACATTCTGTGAATATTTCAAGCGTCTGCCTGTTGCCGTTAATAATATCGAGCAAATAACGGCAAAAAATCACGTTTGTTGCATGGGAGCCCCCCTTAAATATTTATTTTATTCTGTTTTTAGTACCTATTTGTTGTTATAGCGGCAACAGAAATACATCATCTGTGAAAATTTAAACTGTCTAGATATCACGGTTCATGAGATACAGCCTGGTGTGGTGACAGACTGACAGACAGACGGACAGTGGAGTCTTAGTAATAGGGTCCCGTTTTTACCCTTTGGGTACGGAACCGTATAAAATATAAACATCCAAATTGAGAACCTTTTTTGTTGTCGGTTAAAAATAGTGAAAGCTTTCGATTTCATCTTGCAACCTGGCCAATCAGCAATCAGGCAAAAGGTACTCCTTCTGCGCGCATTTTTCTGACAGTTTATTCATGATGTTACCAGGAGGCTAAAAATATTTATTTTTTCCCAATGTGTTTCTTTCTTTTGACTGTAATCGCAATTCCGTTTGACTTTTAATTTGCGAAAGAGCTTACCTATCAGTTTTTCTGTACTTTTCAACTCTTAACTTTTACGGAGGCGGCAACGCCGCATTTCGAAGCTATTGAATAAATAAAACACAGTACTTATTATTTAGGTATCAAGGTATGTGTACATTGTATTGTTTTTTGTACTTAAATGTATAAATTATTAAATGTGTCATCTTGAAACTATGTATTTTTATCGCACTGGCAGCTGCCACTACTTTGGCCAGTGCAATCAGAATATTGTCTTGCGTATGCTGGTGGGAACCGACACGTACAATTAGTGTTCTCGGGACACGAAGGAATGCCACATGACATCGCTGCAGAGGTCAAATTATATTTTTTAACACTTTGCATTTTATTTTCTGCCCCTTCACAAGTCCAATCGTCAAAAACTACTGGGTCCTTGTCACTAGTTTTTTTCTCGAATACTTTCTGACAACTGGGTTTACTCTCTGTTTTAAAAATTATCTTATTATTTTGCTTTTCCTGGTCTCCCTCACAGATGCAATCGTCAAGATCCTTGGGTGCAATAGGAACACAACATGTGTCTCTCACACTGCTTTTCTTCCGGACCATTTTCTGAAAGGTTTTACTCATTTCTGCATCACAGCCGCAATCGTCAGCAATTACTGGTGGAATACAACAGCTGTCCTTGTCACTACCTTTTTTCTCCATTTCCTTACAGCAGTCCTGGCTGTCTGTCTTTCTCATTTTATTATTTCGCTTTTTCATTTCTGCAGCGCAGGCGCACTTGTCAGGATTTATTGGTGGAACACAACAGGTATTCTGGTCTTTTTTTTTCCCGAATATTCTCTGACAGCAGTTTCTAGTGTCTGCCTTTGTTAACTTTTTATTTCGTTTTCTCATTTCTTTTTCAAAGGCACAATCGTCAACTACTATTGGTGGAAGAAAATGTGTGTTTATATCACTAGCTTTTCTCTCGATTTTTTTCTGACAACTGCATGAACTGCTTGTCTTTTTTAACTCCATCTGTTGCTTTTTCATGTCATTCTCACAAAACCAGTCGTCAAGATCTTTAGGTGCCATACAAACAGAGCATGAGTCTTTGTGACTACTTTTATTTTCAGAGCAGGTTTTACTGTCAACCGCGACAATTTTTTTATTTTGCTGTTTCTTTTTTTCATTACAGGCGCAATCACTAGCGGTTACTTTGTGGCTACTTTTGTTCCTACATATTTTGTTCCTACATATTTTCTGGCAGGATTCTTTACTCGCTGTTGCTTTAGCTTTTGTTGATTTTCGCTTTTTCGTTTCTGCTTCATCGCAGACGCAATTGTCCAACCCTGATGGAACACAACACGTGTCTCTGTCGTTACTTTTTTTCCCGAATATTTTTCGACACCAGCTGTCTACCTTTTTGACCTCCTTGTGTTTCTTTTTTGTTTGGTCTGATTTATTATCACATACGCAATCGTCTAGAAGCCCCGATGCAGCACTAAGCATTCTTTCTGTGTCTTGGATAAGTGCCCCAATCGCGACTCGGCAATTTTGGATTCTATCAATCACACCTGACACTTCTGCGCATAGTAGTGAACAGGTTTGTGATTGCTTTCGACTTGGTGGATGCGTTCCACTACTTCCTGGCGATTGGTGATGTGAAGATCGATGTATGCCTAGATTGCAATCATCTTGGATGCTTATGTGTTGGCCAGACACGGAGGAGCCTACTGAGCCCTTCCGATGTGAAGTACGATGTACGACTTGATTGCAATTATCTCGGTCGCATACGTATTGGTCAGATAGTGAGGGGCTTACCGAGCATTTCCAATGTGAAGTGCGATATACTAGATTGCAATCATCTCGGTCGCATACGGATTGGCCAGACACGGAAGGGCTTAGCGTATTCACTAAACAGTTGGCTACGGCTTGGGCTATATCTTTGATTGAGAGGCTCGTTAAAACCCGCCTTGGTGTAGACGTAGATGATGATTGTTCCTTTTTCTTGCAGGACATGTGAATTAAATGGATACCGTTTCAAAACTCAATCAAGACATTTTTGGTTCCTGTCCTTATTTATTTTTCACACTTTGATATTGTTCAAACATTTTGGGTGTTTTTTGAGAGTATTCACGTAAAAACTTTCTATCTCATGTTTGTTTTTAAGCTGTTGACAAATGTATGACAGACAGAATCAGGCACAGAGTGGTTTAAAAACTCTTATTGCCGTTTTGCGTGGATGTGACGCATGTTTCCCCCTACCTTTTTATTTTATTTTTTGTGTTTATGTTCTTTTTTGCGTAATTTTCACCGCAAATAAACGTATTTTCTTTATTTCTTTCTTTATTAGTAAAACTTCATGTAGGTTGAATATCCTGTTAGGAATCCTGAGAGGCCGCACACACTGGGCAACGACGACTTTGGTCACAGCGACCAAAAAGGTTACATGCTCTGTGGCGACCAAACGGTTTACTTTACTACACATAACGTCACGCCTGCGGGGTAAATGCGTACAAAGCAATGGCTTTCAGTTTGACAGTTCATCAACATTCATTGCGTTATTGAGCACGTTACGTTATTGAGCAGATTTAACGAACATTTATGAAACAATGGATTAGCAGTATCCTTCAAAATGATTCAGATTGAGATTAATAGTCCGTTACGCAATTAGGGTGCTGTATTCCCCGAAGAGTTAAGCAAAATGTACCTATATATACCTCACTGAACATTTCACCAGATACGTTAAAGACAGATGTGTTTACTATTATAACATAAAAAGTTGGTCACTTGATGCAAAGTCATGGTCCTGTATGGTCGCCCAGTGCAAAGGAGGGCTAACGGCCTGGCCACGGCCTTGCCGCTATCAGGCTGATAGTATCAGCGGCAGCTTAGCGCGGGGCGCTGAGCGGTAAAAACAAATATACCAAAATGTATGAACCATGCCACGGCGCACCGCTCGCAGCGTCAATTCTAGACAAAAGAAACCGCGCCGCTTGCCGATAAGCCAAAACTCGTGGCCGGGTGGTAAGGCCGGCACTCCACAGAGGCGGAAAATATTTTTTTTGTAGTACATAAGGGAGACCTTAGACGGTCAATGTGTCATCAGTTCAGTCCGGTCAATCTCATTGAGATAAAACAAAATCAAAATGTTTTGATATTTTGGGTCAATCTAGCAGTTTATACTCGCTCAATCCAATGACTAAAGAATATTTAGATCAATCTTACCATTGCGAATGATCGTTTTTGACATAAATGGAGCAGTATTGCCATTCAAAAAAATGTACACGTGATTATGTAACATCCGTTGTGGCACTGGCATTGTCATTACTGTTTCCTTTAGCACTGTGCGTCAGGTGCGGTGCGGTGTGTTTCACGGTGTGTTGAGTAGTTTCGATCGGATTTAAAACATGTAAGTAAAGGAAACTATTATATTATTATTCTCATATCGACTAGCAAGGCATTTTATTTCAGAATATCTTTTGAAGAGGCATTTTAGAGTGCGTACTGGAAAATATCTCGGTGGTGTTTCCCTTACGTAACGATAATGAAATTATGTTTGCACGTGACCTTGCTCCATATCTTATTTTGATATTCTAAATTTCATTAACAAATTGATGAAAAAATGCAGATAGCATTGACATCAAGTAGCTTTTATGAGTGTTAACTAATTAATCGAATCTCGTCGGCTGAAACTGACACACGCCCGGTTTGAGCGGTATTGATTTATTAAAAAAAGTTCGGCAGTCTACGCTGACGTGTTTTTGACACTATTTTTGATTTTCCAGCGAAAATTATTTCCATTTTTACCATAATTTCTGGAGAATTAATGTAAAACATATGAAAATCTTAAATTTTTGTTACCTAACCTTCATCTGTACGCTGTGAGCTGTCATAAATGACACAGGCACTGATTTTCGACTGTTTCGTAATTCTTTTCTGAACCGAAATGATCAAATGGGCGACCCACTGACCAATAATTTTGTTGAATTCCTATCGTAACTGAATTCGAAGTAGTCCTCTAACAGAAATCAGTATTGGTGCAGTCTTTGTTGTATACTTTGGAAATGCATTTTACAATTATTATTAAAATGAATAATAATTGTAAAATGCATTTCCAAAGTAAAATTTGTAAAGACTAAATTATAACTTTTAATTAATTGATGTATCATGTATGTTGTATAATCTATGAATACAACAATTTCTTCTGACATACAGCATTACTTTTCTATCCAATCAACACTTTAAATAACTTTACCTAATAAATAATTTCTACTTAAAAGAATTATGAAAAAAAAAAAACTAAAATATTTGTTTTTAAAACATCTTTTTCCTTAAACATTTCCTAGTACCTAATCAAATATCAACCACAACATAATATTGTAAATTGATTGAAGAAGAAACATGATTATAAAAAAAACTAAAATTGACAGAAGGTCAATATCTTCTCTGTGGGAGTTATTGATTGACCCAGTTTATAAGCAGCTAGCATGGAACTAGTATGTACTATAAAGAACAACAGCTACCAACTCAGTAGATGTAAAGACTAAGCTAGTTAATGTACTACTTTATCGCTCCTCTGCAGCAATGCTGTACATAGTTGAACATTTTGTTGAAATTTTTACAGCATTTGTGTAGTGGCTGATGCATGCTCAGATATGGTTGGTCCTAACATAATAATTGGGCTGATGACCGGCTAACAAAATGAATACTCAGTACAATCTTATAAAATAAATTATCATGGAGGTACTGAAAACTTAATAATTATTACACAGTATGACATGACAAGATACTATGAATACCTTAGCTTTCAACAAGCTTTTAGGTAACATTAAAAAGCCTCCAGGACTGACCAATTGTACGTCCATCGCACCCTGCCCAGTCAGTCATGTTACTGCCTTTCTAAATAGTTACACTGCAGGCCTGAATTTCAGCATGTGTGTACTCCCCTTACACCCTGGGAGATGCCTATGTCCAGCAGTGGACTGCAATAGGCCGAGTTGATTGACCTAACAGTATGTTTGTTGTTTCAGAATAATGTTCTCGTCCCTAGCAGATCTGGCGCGGAACTTGCCATTCCGCAGCCCCCTGACACCTGCTCAGTGTCAGGCTACGGAACTCACACCTGCCATCGAACAGGTAACTTAAAAACACTATACTGCGCTGATTATACTTCATTATGCGTTGATCATGATAACATAGGGTGGATTTTTAATATAGGCGGGGCAGCTGTATCTTTCCCGTTGTACCTCCAGGAAAATGTTCTACATTATAATTCAAACATTCTCAAACCATTGAAGGAACATAATTATTATGACAAAAATTTAGAGACATGTGACATCTACCAACCTTTATTGGGTTTGCGTGGTGGATTATGGCCTACTTCATCTCACAGAGGAGGCCTGTGTCCCAGCAGTGGGAACATAAATGCTGTTTATGCTACATTTACAATTGTATTTTTATGGTGTGCATAATAAAGAGTATTCTATCTCTCTAAGAAGACTCTCCCAAATTTTTTGATTGTTAACAACAAGTAACAGTAGAGGTACATACAGTGCGGGTTTCTCTCAGGAATTTAATATCAAGTTCCGCAGCTAGAACGACCTGAGAGGTATTTGCTGCCGCTGTGGATAGAAGTGCATACCGCGCGAGTTTCGCTCAGGCATTTGGTATCAAGTTCCGCAGCTACAGCGGAACAGTTGGTGCCATAGTACCGCATTGGTCTGGTATTTTTACCTTCCTCTAAAAAAACTTCTTTACATTCCAGAGCGAAACTCGATGTCAGTATTCTACCCACAAGGATAGCGAAATCCACTTTGGTGTGAACAGTAATATTACCGCATACCCACTCGGTTTTCTCTACCGCAGACGGTTGCGAATACTGCAGCCTAATTGCGGAACGCCAAATCGTCAAATGATTCTGATCAGTTGGCTTCATTTCTATCACAATTGGCTTCATTTTACAATTTTCGAATTGCGAAACTTTAGTTTCTGCGCAGGGCCTTAACGTTCATAATTGGTTTCATAATAAACTAGAGTTTCGCAATTCGAAAATCGTAAAATGAAGCCAATTGTGATAGAAATGAAGCCAACTGATCAGAATCATTTGACGATTTGGTTTTCCGCAATTAGGCTGCTGCTTAGGTTTGAATAGGCCACGTAAAAATATCGCGACGGATTTTATCGCGCACTGGATTTTCAACTCTAGGTATTGAGCCGAGCATTGAGAATCCCACAGAGCGCAGTGCAGCGCGTCAAAAAAACACACTGTTGGATTTCCTACTCTCGGCACTAACCAGTGGGTTGAAAACCCACTGCGCGAAAAAATAACGCCGCGAGATAAACGCGGCCGTGGGCTTATGTCTCCTGCCCAATGATGAGAACTCATGCCGGAGGGGGGTGGTCGTGTCGTGCGCGCCGCGTCGACGTCGCACTCGCGTCGTCTTGTCGTGGCGACACTGACACACACGTGGCCGGCGCGTGCGATGCGGTTGCAGTTGCCCTGTGACCATAGATTATGAGAGCTGAGGGCTTAATTAATAAAGATACAATACTAGATCTAGGATGCCTATGTGGCTGTGTCCTCCAGGTATCAGGCTACCTGCCTGTCGAAATTCATAACGACCGGTTCAGGCGTGAAAAGGTAAATATACACACAGACAGAGTTACTTTCGCATAATATTCGTATAGATCACGTAACATTACGCCTATTTACTCAGAAGCAGTAGCCAGAGGTGAATATCGGAAGTCGATGGCAAACAATGAAAAAGCGAACCCAACGACACTGACTTCCAAAATTAAAACTTATTTTTCACTTTGTAGTGTCTTTTTTGGAAGGCGGTTGTTTTTTTTTGTACTAAAAGTTTTTATTTTGATACGTTTTAATGTCAAATACTATTGAAAATTACAGATTTTCACGACGGTCATCTAAATACATAAAAGAAGAAACTGACTGACTGACATGTCAACGCACAGCAAAAACCGCTGGGTGTAGAGATTCCAAATTTGGCACGTAGGTTCCTTATGAGGTCTAGGGGTGCACTAAGGAAGTTCTACCCCTAAGAGGGTGAAATCTCACGCGGACGAAGTCGCGGGCAGAAGCTAGTTATCAATATGACGGAGATGTTCTTCTAGGAAACTGTAGCTTTATTGCATGACCGTTCATCGCTTTCTTATGAAACCAAAGCTGTACGCACCCTAATTGCGTAACACACTATCGATTACTATCTGAATCATTTTGAAGCATATTGCTAATCCATTCCTTTATCATCATCTGCCTAGCCTTTTCCCAACTATGTTGAGGTCGGCTTCCAGTCTAACCGAATGCAGCTGAATACCAGTATTTTCCATGGAGCGACTGCCTATTTGACCTCCACAACCCAGTTATTGGGTAATACGATACTGACTGGTTATCAGTAATCGGGCTTATGACGACTCGTAACGACTGTCGAAGACCCATGTGTAACAGCCGGGACCAACTGCAACGGCTTAACGTGCTTTCCGAGGCACGGAGGGGTCTTGGTATGTAAAGATGGTCACCCATCCACGGATCAACCGCGGCAAGCGTAGCTTAACCTGATCGATCGAACCGTGCGGCTGTTATTTCTTGCCAAAATGAAAGCCATACATGATACTGTTATTGTGTTACGAAATTACCCTGCAGGTCACGGGCGATTTTGAAGTGAAATTTCTTTACGTGCGCTTCACTTGGGGAGTAAGCTGGCAAACGCGTTACGAAAAGTGTGATCGGGCGAGGCGAACGGGAGTTGAGTGGGGGATATAAGCAAGAGAAAGCAGTGCGCGCGCACATTTTCTTTCTCTCTTCCTCTCATAGCCAAATACGTTTGAAGTTTCACTTCAGTCGTGTGGTCATAAGCACACTCGGTTTTTTTCGATAAAATCCCGCCGCGATATTTTTACGTCCTTGAGAACGTGGGCTTATTCCTTCTTAAAGCATGTCTCGTAGTCATTTATTTCCTTGAATGTATTAAACGATTCGTCTAAGTAATTCCTTGACTTATAGTAACTACGGTTTCTTATCGCGAATTCATGATCGATTGTGATTACGTCATCTTTACGAAAACAAGTGACGGAGGAAAAGTATAAAAAATTTTCGAGGTCTATTATGCTTTAGGTATGGAATAAAATTATATCAAGTGGTTACATTTCCAATGACTTTGCCAAGTTAGCGTTTCATACGAATACGAACCTTAATTTTATAAGAATGAGGTTCATATTCATATAAAACGCTCACTTTCCATACCATACTATAATATTATAATTGCGGAAGAAATTCTGTCTGTTTGTCTACAACCTTTTCACGCCTTAACGGCCGAATGGATAATAAATGGCTCACGGGTAGGACATGAGATACTTTTTATCCTGGTTCTCCTAGAATAATTTCCTACCTCCACGCAGGCAAAGCCGCGAGTAAAAGCTAGTAACTAATAGATATTATGTCCTTGTCCAAACAGAGCGGCATGGCGGCCGCGGCTGTGGTGAACGGCGACTCCTGCGAGTTCGCCTCCCCCAAATACTTCGCCCTGTGCGGTCTCGGTGGTGTCCTGTCCTGCGGTAAGTTCAGAGATGTTTTTTTGTTTTGCAACGCGAGCACAGCGTTGTTGGATGTCACATGTCTTTGAATGGTTGGTTTTCAAAAATGCAGGTTCCCACCGGTGTTTTCATTCACCGATTTTATGAATTAAAATAATTTACACAAAGTAAAGTGCCCGTCTGCTCTCAAAACGGTGAAGGAAAATATCGTGAGGAAACCGGCATGTCCTAGAGTAGAGAACCAAAAATTTGAAGACGTGACATTTACCAACCCGCACTGAGCCCGCGTAGTGGATTACGGCCCACTCCCTCTCACAGAGAGGAGGCCTGTGTCCTAGCAGTGGGAACATTATAGGCTGATTATGAAAGTGCCTGTCTAGGTTCGAACCCTCGACCTACAAATCGCGACCGTTGCCACTGGGCCAACACTGATCTCGAGCGCCCTCTAGGACCCCTGGAGAGTTTAACTTTGCTCTTTATGACAGCAAAGTTTAATTCAATGTCTCAAAAAAGTCTTGCCCTGCTTTCGGTCTGCGCGGAGCTTAGGGGTCGGGCCACGTTCATCGATGGCGTTCGACAGTTTGTACATACAAAAAGAGAGCAAAGTATGGAACGACGTACGAATCTTTTCGCATCGACGGCGACGAACGCGCTCCGGCGGCGATCGAAGGCGTTCGACGGCTTGTCCATACAAAAATTACATAAAGAGGGCATGCGTGCTCCTTTTCAATCGGCAAAGTGCGAAAGGCCGTCGATCAATGTGTCCCGACCCTTAAACGTGCCTTCATGGCGACATGGTTAATCCTATTATTATTAGGATCCGATTAAACTGCTTCATTCACAGATTAATTTCATGTAAAGCGGCCCAGTAGAGTAGGTCACCAGTAGGCTGCAGGTCAGTGGTCAGTAGTACGAAGCAACGAAATAAACTGGTTTTAGTATTCTAAAAATAAACGGTCAGAGAGCTGAAAACTTCGCTTTGAACTTGAACGTCACTGAAGTGACCGCACACTATTCGGAAGCAAGCGAAATAATTTTAAAGTTTCCATTGCGGTTTCACAATGAGGCACCGTAATGTTTAGAGAAAAAAAATTCAACCGAATTGATAACCTCCTCCTGTTTTGAAGTCGGTTAATAAACTGCTAGTTCTTTATGACCACGCCCTATTTTTTCTTCGGGGAGAATCGATCCAATGTCACGTAGCGGCCTCGCCTTCAAAGTGTCGCGGTGTCATTAGCTACACTATAATTAACTAACACTACTATAGATAAACTTAACGTAACAAAACAATTCAAACAACAATTCTTGTTAACTCTCATTGTCTCTCATACATGATTAAATGCATAAATGGCGAAATATGTAACTAATATAAAATGTACTGGATATGACAGATTTTTAACAGCTTCTCATATAAATAGAAAGTGGCGCCGCGCCGCCTTGAAACGCATAGACAAATGTGTCAATTTATAGACGTTGGCCAACGTCTATAAATTGATAATTCACATTTGTCTATAGGAAATTCTAAATAGAACCAACGTTGGTTCTATTTAGAATTTCCTATTATAATAAAAACATTGTTTTATTTTGTGTTTGTATCTTTAAATAGAGAACATCTGTCATGGCTGTGTATGTGGCAGGGAGCCAAGGGTCAGTACTAAAGAAATGTGTGTACATAGGTACTCATAGTAAAACTAGAACTAAATATTCAAATACTAGTATTAGTTCAGTCCTTGTGCCTTCACAAAGGACTGGGAAGTAAATAGCTTATTAAGCCTTCCTCAAGAATAGGGCTATCAAACGCAAAAGTAATTTTTCAAATCCGACTGGTAATTCCAGAGATTACCCCGTACATACAAACAAAGAAATTCTATCGTTAATTATAATATTAGTATAGGTAAAATAGATTTTAACCGAATTATTTTAAACACAGCCCTAAATCTTTTATTATTTACCTAGATTATTTATATCCTTTGCCCAACCCAAAGATAATGTAGAGCAGTGATAACAGCTGATATTTACAATCTGTGCTTGACATTATCCGCGATTCGCGCCAAAATGTCTTCAATCACGGTTAAAGCTGGCTTTAGATAATTTGGAAGTTTATGCAAGACTGCAAGACTAGCAGCGCCCCGCGGTTTCACCCGCATAAGTTTCCCGTGGGAATATCGGGATAAAAACTATCCTATGTCCTTTCCCGGGAACTCGAACTATGTCTATAGCAAATTTCATCTAAATCGGTTCAGCGGTTTAAGCGTGAAGAGGTAACATACAGACACTTTCGCATAATATTAGTATGAATATAAATGTAGACATTTTACGAAATGTACCTAGCTGATTGATACGCAGGCGCGTTCTGGTATCAGTGAAGTCAAAGGTTATACTCCACACGTGGAGACGCAGTCTATGCTTCGTCTTTTATCACGGTGTGCGTGTAGACTTTACACACACGCCGTATACATTTTACGTTCGTACGTTTCTCGTGGCTAGTAACAGCGTCACGGGTTGATCGATCAAGCCTTGCCGCGGTCGGTCAATGGATGGGTGACCATTAATTTCCTACCATCGGTCCCGACTGTTATTCGTAGATCTTTGACAGTTGTTACGGAGGTAGTCAGTCTGACAACCAATCTTACGAAGGGGTATCGTGTAATACCCAGTGCTGGGTTTCGGAGATCAGATAGGCAGCCGCTCCATCTAAACCATATCTTCTTATTATAAAAATCTCGTGTCACATTGTTTGTTATCGAACTCCTCCGAAACGGCTAGACCGATTTTTATGAAATTTTTTGTGTATATTTGGTAGGTCTGAAAATAGGTCGTAGGCAATTTTTTTTTTGCAATGCAACGTTTGCAGGGTCAGCTAGTAATAATATTATAAAGAGAAAAGATTTGGTTTTTGTATGGTTTTTTACGCTTTCACTCTAAAACGGCTGAACAGATTAAGATGAAATTTGACACACGAGTAGATCAAGACCTGGATTAAGACATATGGTACTTTTTTCGCGATATCCCGACGGGATCGAGACTTATGCGGGTAAATCCGCGGGGCATAGCTTGTGTTAAATACTGGTATTTAGCTGCATCCGGTTAGACTAGAAGCCGACCCCAACATAGTTGAGAAAAAGCTAGGCAGATAGATGATACATAATCAGACTATAACATTCCCACTGCACCGCTCACGATTTTTTCCTTCACCGTTTTGAGAGCAGTGGTGGGTGACGAAATAATTTACACAAAGTAAAGCGCCTATCTGAGTTCGAACCTCCGACATACAGCTCGGTAAGTCGGGGGGCCGTTGCCACTGGGCCGCCAACCGCTCTGATAGATGATGAGTATTTATGAGAATCATGGAATAAATTGTTTTCAATTGAAAATACAAATGCTAGTAAGTTGAATCGAGATTTGGCTAGAATTCTGACCGCCAGGAGTTGGTTCCGACTGCCGAATTACAAAATGTTACGTTACACTATCTTGGTCCAACGCCAATGAATTCACAAGCTTGTATTGATCACGAGACTTGGGCCAATGTTTGACTAAACGTTGCGTTGGTACCAATGCTGCAGCATAACTTTTTGCATTTGCTATTGAAAGTTTTTTTTTTAAGTTGAAAATACAATCCATACTAATATTATATATCTAATAAATGCGAAAGTGTGTCTGTCTGTCTGTTACCTCTTCACGCTTAAACTGCTGAACCGATTTAGATGAAATTTGGTATATAGTTTTGAGTCCCGGGAAATGACATAGGATAGTTTTTATCCCGATATTCGTAGTTTATTATAAACTAGCAGCGCCCCACGGTTTCACCCGCATAAGTGTCGATCCCGTGGGAATATCGGAATAAAAACTATCCTATGTCCTTTCCCGGGACTCAAACTATCTCTATATCAAATTTGAAGAGATGTGAAGAGGTAACAAACAGTCGCACTTTCGCATTTATGTAGTAAAGTAAGTGTATTAGTAATTTAGTATGGATACAATACAATTTATTCTCATAGGCACGAATTGTTCAAGTACTCATAAACAAACATAACATAATCAAAACGAGAAAAGACTTAATGCATTTAAAAATTGTATTTTATCTTTACATACATAACATAATCAGCCTATAATGTTCCCACTGCTGGGACACAGACCTTCGAGAGGGAGCGGGCTGTAATCTACCACGCGGGCCCAGACAGGCATTTTGTGTAAATTATTTCATCACCAATGCTCTCAAAACGGTGAAGGAAAATATCTTGAGGAAACCGACATGTCCTAGAACAAAAAATTCGAAGACATGTGACATCTACCAAACCGCACTGGGCCCGCGTGATGGATAACGGCCCACTCCCTCTAGGCTGATTAAGCTTATGTTATGCGCAAGGGCAGCCCACGGAATTCAAGTACCGACCAAGATCACCAAAGACATTAACAACAGACGATATCCCCATTTTAAAAAAATCATGCAATTTTTCGAATCCGCCTGCATTCGATATCGTTATATAAATACCTACTCGTAATTAGCGCTAGATTAACCTGATAATTATGATTTCGTAATGTACCTACTTAGAGTGACATATTTTTTTAAAACTAAGTCTTACATAACTGAGTAATCTTTATTTGATATCAAAATCAAAATGATTGATTACAATCACGTGCACAAATCGTGAAAGATTAAAGTAAAAGTATATTCATTACTGCCAACCTTAGCATAATCAGTCTATGATGTTCCCACTGCTGGGATAGGACACAGGCCTCTTCTCTATCAGAGGGAGTTGACCATAACCCACAACGCGGGCCCAGTGCCGGTTGACGGATATCTCATGTCGGTTTTCAGTAACTCGCTGTGCCGTACCTTGCATAAAACACATCACGAGAGACAGAGATGGATATACTGTCGTTTCGCCAGTCAATAGTGGCTCTTGTTATTGGGCGGGCACAAATCCTGGCTCGGACTGGAACTGAGATTTTCCTCATAGAAAAAAAGAGTCCAAATAACTTCCGAACCTAAGGCTGTGATCAATAGAGCGAACTTTGACTTACTCAAGCTAGGGCTTCATACGGAAATGATCCTTACACCTATAAAATTAATGTGCATATTCCAAGCGATCAAGCGTTAAATAGGAATAACATTAACTTTATATGAATAAGGTTCATTTTCGTATGCTTATTATTTTATTTCGTATATGTGTTGATGATTTTTATGGTTATAATTCTAACAATAAATATTAATTGTTACGGCTGCGAATCATATTTACAATTATAGATGGGCAATCCACCAGGTTTTCCGTTCCGTACCTCAAAAGGAACAACGGATCCCTTATAAGATCACTTTGTTGTCCATCTGTCTGTCCGTCAGTCAAGACCCTTTTTCTCAGGAATGCGTGGAGTTATAAAGTTGAAATTAATATCAAAATAATACTCAGGGCTGCAAGGGTACTTCCCGTTGACCTAGAATAATGAAATTTGGCAAGAAGCAATGTCATGTAGCACAAGTAAAGGAAAAAATCCGAAAACCGTGTAGTTACATTACAAAAATATTAATTTTAAAACTATATACATACCTACGAATTTATACGGAACCTTCGTTGCATGAGTCCGACTCACACTTGACCGGTTCTTTTTTTTAATTTAAAGTTTCGCATTAAGTACAAATTTTCTCTTTTAGCTGTGATTTTTAATAATATCCCTTTCTCCTGCAGGTATCACCCACACAGCCGTAGTACCTCTCGATCTGGTGAAGTGCCGTCTGCAGGTAGACCCTGACAAGTACAAGAATGTCGTCAACGGCTTCAGGGTTTCAGTCGCCGAGGAAGGCATGAGGGGACTCGCCAAGGGATGGGCACCCACCTTCATTGGATACTCGCTACAGGTATGGTGCTTTTATTAAAAACCCGAATAAGTTGGTACAGTACATGTACTATAACCTGACCACCACTAAGTTCATTTTTGCTTGCTCTCAAAAAATAGAAGCGTTCTCTAGTAAGCCCGCCAAGGTCAAATAGTTCGTCCGTAAAATTCACAAAAGGAGTACACGTGATGCGTCACTAAGCTGCGCAGTGCAGATTGCAACTAATTGCGTTATCGCTTTCCTAATAGGCCAAAACTTTAAGGGGCGGCTTGGCGCCGCCGTAGGATATAGCAAAAAAAATTTAAGTGATCAGCATAGCTATTCACAAACACTCGATACGCTTCCGTGTCGTATCGAACATTAATAAATTGTTATCGTAGGAGTCTTCTAAACGCTGTTCACAAGTCCAAAACCTGAAAATTTTGTTAGATTAAATCAAATAGACGCCCGCTATTCTTCCAACAGCTATTTGCTGTTGAGGGCAAGTCAAATCAGGTTATCGAAATGTCAGGTTTTCGATACGATAGCCTGTCGTATGGTTGGGAATCAGGGCTTAGGTGGAAAAGGCCGCGATGGTACACGTATGTAATCGTCAGTCACCAATGATTAAAACAAACATCCAATTGTTCCTACTGAAAAGTGAATTCAACTGAAGACAAAAAACCTATGAGACTTGCAACTCCCCTAAACCTTCCTTCTCTCTCTCCTACACTTACTAATGCTATTTCCATCTCTCTCAGGGTCTCTGCAAGTTCGGTCTATATGAAGTCTTCAAAGTGACATACAATGGCCTTCTGGACGAGGAGACGGCGTATACATACCGTACTGGTGTCTACCTCGCTGCGTCTGCGACCGCTGAGTTCTTCGCTGACATCGCCCTTTCACCCCTAGAGGCCGCTAAGGTAAGAATTTATGAATTTACAGGGTCACAGCAAATCTTCAGTCAGGACAGGTATCTAGTCTATATAGTGGTATTCTATTAAAATCTGACCGTGAACACGGTGAAGGTGAAGTGCAATACCTGAAACAACAAAAACAACGTCAAACCCTAGGGTTTAAACCTAAATTCCAATAATATCAACTAGATAAATTGACAAATATTTTTTTAATAGATTTATCTGCCAGAGTAACTGGCAAGTTCTTAAATATCCAGTGGCAGTGAGACTGGCCTTATAGAATTAAAAAATGGCACTCTGACGACGAGTACAATATTTAGCAACTTCCTGCCCGATGACGAAGAAAACGCGCTCGAGGGATGCTGCCGCGCGGCCGTGTCTGTGACGTCACACGTCGCTCAGCGTTCGCGCTGTGTGGCCGGTCGCGTGATGGAGATGCCCGGTGAACATGAGATTATGAGATCTGAGGGCTTAGGAATAAATTACTTTATGATTATTGTCATAGAGTGCATACTTATATTAACGAGCTCGACGGAGGTGCCTGATGTCTGAGATTGTGAGATCTTAGGAATCATAAAATACATAACTTATAGGGAACCAGGTTCATCACTTTCAAAATGCTGTAGGTCTGAAATTTGTTCATAAAAATCACAAATCGAGAAAAAGAAATTGATTGCATACCTTCGAAATCAGGTCTTTGTGTGGGCTTCCACACTTTGTTGCTTCGTTTCTCGAGATTAGAGAAGCTCTTCGAATTAAGTCTATTTTTTTGGTATTAATTAGAACTAACAATATTGGTATTTAAAAATGTTTTCTAATATCACCAAAAAACAGCTTATACTGATCCCAAGCCACCTTTTCCCAGGTCAGAATCCAGACTATGCCTGGTTTCGCCACCACACTCCGTGAAGCATGGCCCAAGATGGTCCAGAATGAAGGCTACGGCACCCTGTACAAGGGACTCGCGCCTCTATGGGGCAGGCAGATCCCTTACACCATGATGAAGTTCGCCTGCTTCGAGAAGACCGTTGAGCTGTTGTACAAGGTAAGTTCTACACTTCTTTATATTAAACCAGGAAATCATGCAGCCGAATTCTGATTTGAGTATTTGAAGTTCAGAACTTCACATTCCTTTAATGTAGTCTGCGAAATTCTTACGATTATTGCTAAGAAATCTGTTATGGAGCGTCACATTAAGTAATGCCAAAGAAGACTTTGATATTTGTTCTCCTCTCAATTCAGAAACCGAGCCATAAATTCAGAGAAATTAATAGTTTATCAAATTATCTGTATATTCTGTCCGTTTTGTCCATAATATGTGGTTAGTATAATATCGTATTGTTTGTATAACAACACTGTCATTCTTTGACAGTTTTTTGAAACGGCTATAACGCGGCAAATTAACGTAGGGTGTCAATTTGCTGAACAACTAATTATTAACAACTAAGTTTTTCCGCACAGTTCGTCGTCCCCAAGCCCCGTGAACAGTGCTCGAAGGGCGAGCAGCTCATCGTCACATTCGCGGCCGGTTACATTGCTGGTGTGTTCTGCGCCATCGTCTCCCACCCCGCCGACACCGTGGTCTCGAAGCTTAACCAGGTATGTACATTATTTCCCATCCTAAGAGAAGAAAGAGGTTGAATGTCATAGAAGTTTAAATATCAGAAAAGATATTAAATACAGTAGCGCCCCGCGGTTTCACCCGCATAAGTTTCGAATCCGTGGTAATATTGGGATAAAAACTACCATATGTCCTTCCCCGGGATGCAATCTATCTCTGCCAAATTTTATCGAAATCCGTTCAGTGGTTTAGGCGTGAAAAGGTAACATACTGACAGACACAGTTACTTTGGAATTTATAATATTAGTATGGATAGATGTCGTCGTACGTGAAAGCGTAGCACAAAAAATCAAGTCTGTTATTACTATTAGTTTAGAAAAGTTCGTTTATTAATCTCTAATTATCTCATTTGTTTAATGAGCAATGGGCATGTGTTACGGAGGAGTAAGGAATATGTGACGAAAGTTTTGAGTATGAATGTCGATGGCTATAAGAAGACCAAAGAAATGATGGATGGACTGTGTCAATGATGATATGGTTAGAAAGGGGGTGACTACCGAGATGACGACTAATAGAGAAGTATGGAAGAAAAACACATGTTGCGCCGACTACAAATATATTGGGATAAGGGCGGGAGAACGTTGATGATCACATTTTTCGAATCATCATTATTTCAGTCGAAAGACGTCCACTGCTGGACATAGGCCTCCCACGAGCACCTCCACTTCGACCGGTTTTGTGCTTCTCGCATCCAATTAAGAATAATAATAATATTTTTTTCGAATAATGTCCAAAAACTTCTCTAAAACGATATCTTAATAAATTTTCAGGACAAGACCGCCACAGTCGGAAGCATCATCGGCAAGCTCGGTATGGCCGGCGTCTGGAAGGGTCTCGGGCCCAGGATCATCATGATCGGTACCCTCACCGCCCTGCAATGGTTCATCTATGATGCCGTCAAGGTAACACATTATTTATTAACTCTTCGTATGCCGAAAGTGGATCCATGCGAGCATTTATAAAAGCAAGTTTTTCTAACTGAACAGACAGCTGTGCTGCTGGGGAGTTTGTTGGCCACTTCTTCCCAGCTAACAGCACTATGAAGTGGTGAAGGCCGGGCGTTTAAGTGGTCTTATGTAATTATGGCGTTCTAAAAGTCCTGATTCTCAGCCTAATTTGATTTTAATTGTTTCTATAATTATGGTATTCAACCGGGTAAAGACTAACTGTGCCCGCGACTCCGTTCGCGATTGGATTTCATGGTTTTTAATTTTTTGCTCAGGACCCTAATTCTTATTTCTAAAACAACTAGCCTATTTTACTACTTATAACATCAACTACATCTGCCATTGAAAGTCCTACCAAGAATATAAAAAAAAAAAAACAAGACAGAGACCTAAAGGTTATTTCAGCTTAATGCTGCAATATTTAAACGATAAATACCGCAGCGCTGGTATTTTGATAGGGGCCGCTGTGATGCCACGGATACCTACGTATATCGTAGCGACACACGAGTTTTTAGAATGTCTTAGAGTCGTTTGAGAATTGGGGTGTTAAAATAAAAATCAAAAAACGTTTATTCAACTTATGTTGCGAATCAGCACTATTTGAACGTCAAAATTACACAAGGCACTTTCCTAGAAACGCCCACCCTTGAGTATCATAAGAGTTAGTTAATTAAAGATCTTTTGCTAAACTGCCGTTTGAAATCACAAACTCAATGATTTATAATCGATTGTTCCTACTGATTGAACCATGTAGACATATCTACAATGAGAAAACACCTTCCCAACCCCCCCCCACATCCCTTCCACCCACAGCTACTCACTCTCTCGCGCATGTTACAGGTCTGGCTGCGCATGCCCCGCCCCCCACCCGCAGAGATGCCAGAATCGATGCGCAAGAGGCTGGAGGCCGAAGAAGCGGCGAAACAAAAGTGAACTTAGAACATTTTATAGGTAGTTTATTATGCGTCGCGCGTTTAACAGACTAGGATTGCTGGTAATACTGATGAAATATAACGCATGTTTTTGTCTATGGGGTATGCAGAGTACCCTAAAACTCTTGTAAATGGGATGACATTTAACTTGGTTGGGATGAAAGAGTGATATAGCGATATTTTGGTGGTTAGTACAGACATATGAGATATTTCAGCTTTGTTTATGGGATGTTGACGCTTCTTTGTCTCTGGTATTGTATCCACAAGTAGGGGTGAGCACTCACCATGAATGACCCGCCTAAATAATTGGAAAGGGCCCGAAAATCGTAATTATATATATAAAAATATCACTGAAAAATGGTGGTTTTAACAGCAATCCTAGTTCTTCCACTATGTATGAATAATTTTTAAATGATATTGAGACATGATATTATGGTCTAACTCAGGCCATATGGGTCGAATAGGTCCTGTATGGACCGAATGGGTCCCATATGGCCTACGCGCGACGTTTTCCACTTTCCAATCGCCGCCACACAGTATGTTATGTAGTAAATTGTGATTTATATTACCAAGTTACAGTATATTGTATAAGTAAATGATCATGTTTATTAAATTATTATTTTTTTGGAAATAAAAAGTTATTTTTTATTAATTTTTTTTTTGTTTCGTTTTTTTCTTTTATGTACATAACGAGATGGCTGTTATAATTTATTTGTTGTATGTTATGTATGACGCTAGTAATGAATAAAGTGATAGATAGATGTATTGTTTTAATGGAGATGTATCTGTAATAGGTTTTCCTGAAAAATAACCTTTATGAAGGAGCTAAAAAATAAACCAAGTCCGCTGACGTAAATGAAGATAAAGGCGAAATATTTCATACTAGCTTTTCCTCGGATATTAGGATAAAAAGTATCTTGTATGCTAACTCGTGTCATACCTATGTACCAAAATTCATCGAAATTCGCCGATGAGGGATGAACAGAATAGAGATAGTGGTAGGTACTCATACATATTGCCCCGACCTGGGGTAATACACATGACCCTATGCTCAAAAGTCAAATCCGTAAATAAACTTGTCAGCTTGCGAGGTAATTGCGTAATCGCGTAACACTCTCCCACTTAGGGTCAGTTCACACCGAGACGCGACGCTGCGCGCACACTAAAAGTGACTCAAAATATACTTTATTTTCTACACGAAAAGGTACACATTGCATTGTGAGAGTTCAGAATACGTTGCGCCGTGCAGGACTGCGCCTTGTGATGCCTTGCGGCGTGTAGCGGCAACGGAGCCGATGTCGACTATTCTGCCAACGTCATGTGGTGACGGCAATACAGCGAGATGAGCCGTCGAACTTTGCACTCCGTGGTTTGCTAGTTACAAGAAATAGTAGCTTAAAAGGCGAAGAAAAAGAAGAATATATATTATATACATATACATTTAAAACATCACAAATCTACATAATATGTATTTACAAAGTTATTACTACACACCAAACTACAATTTGATATTATTTAAGTTTAAAAAAGTTGACAAGATTTGGATAACTTTAGGAGAAAAGTTAGTCAAGAGGGAATGGAAGTTAGTAGGAAGACGGATTTTAATTTTGGAGAGCTTATGATACAAGTCAATTGATTGGGAATTTAATGGACAAGAGAAAAAGATGTGGTCCAGAGTACCATCATCAAGACCACATTCGCACAAGGAACTGTCACGAACACGGATCTTATTTAAGAATACTGGACTGCAGCAGTGACCAAGTCTTAGTCTACACAAGGTTGCAACAGTTCTTCTGGATAATTTTGGGCATTTAAAAAACCAAGGTTTCCGCTGGATGTCGGGTTGAATACTGGCGTAATACGCCCCCTTGAGCTTCGAACTTAACTGCCACATTGCTGACCACGAGTTGAACAGCTTATGTTTGGTGTCAGTCCGTAAGTCGTAGCTATGCACCACGTAGTGCTTCCGATCCACCGGGTTAGACGTAGCAAATTTTGCCAGTGAATCGGCACACTCGTTGCCACTTATACCCGAGTGACTGGGAACCCAAGCTATTTCAATGTTTAAACCGTAGTTCGAACAAGTAAATAGTAAATTTAGGATATCAATGATAATTTTACTGTGAATTTTGGATTTAAGTTGGTTTTGAGCTAAAGCTTGAATACTACTGCGCGAATCTGAGAAAATTACTGAATTTTTAACGTTATGAGTTAGAATAAAATTGACGGCTTCTAGAATACCGATGCATTCCCCTGTAAATACTGAGGTCTCTGGTGGACATTGGAATAAGAGGGCAATTTTCGAATTTTGAAAATACGCAGAAACACCTGTACATCCTGTTGAAGACAATTTGGATGCGTCCGTATAAAATAAATTCCAACCCTCCCAGTATCTTTTAATGGCCCGATCGAAGTCACCTTTTACGTCCTGAGAGTTTTTGGAGATACCAAGTCCCAAAACGACCTTTGGTCTGAAATGGACCACCTCATATGCGGAGGAAAAGACCGGAAGAGTGGGGTGTTGACAAACAGGTAAGGAGAGGTGTTTAAGCTCTCTGTACCTATTCATCAATGGAATAGATTTATTATTCCAGTAGGAAGACACGTTAAGAGAGAGGTAGATTTGTTCTAAAATGGGGAGTGAAGGATGGGACGAAAGGGAGAAAACTTTTGACAAGAAACGGTCTGCTAAGTATTGTCTGCGAAGGTTAAGAGGGGGTTCTGCACATTCTACCTGGAGCGCGTTTATGGGGGAGGATTTCATAGCACCAGTCACGATCCTCAGACATTTGGCCTGGACAGAATCCAGTCTACGCAGAGCATCTTTGTTACACGGTTCAATTAAGTAGCTGCAGTAATCCAGCACGCTTCTAATCAGCGCATTGTAGACCAGTTTTAAGGTGTATGGGTGAGCACCCCACCAGACACCTGCCAAAGCCTTAAGAACCGAGATCGAGCGCTCACATTTTTTAACCGTATTACTAATGTGGTCCACTCCCGACAATTTGGAATCCAGGGTAACCCCCAGGAACCTGGCCTTCTCCTCGATTGGAATCGCTTGGCCGTCAATATTAATGTCGACTTGGGGGATAAGACGTTTACGAGTGAAGACAACTGCTGAACTTTTTGGAGCACTTAAAGATAACCCGTGATCTAAAAGCCATTGGTTTAATGAGGACAAAGATATATTAATGGACTGAGCGGCATCCTGGATGGAAGTGCCAGAGACCAATAATGCAATATCGTCAGCATACTGAAGAATATTACAGTCAAAATTTAAACAAGAAGGAAGATCGGAAGTATAAATGTTATATAAGGGTGGACTAAGCACGGATCCTTGAGGTAGACCCCTCCAAACCGACTTCGGCTCAGAGGTCTCCCCCGGTATCCTAAGTTTAACACGACGTTCTAAAAAAATGCTGCATATGATTTGACGAATCCTAGCCGGGATTCTCAAGTCTTGCATCTTCTGCCTGAGAACTGGGAGAAGAACAGAATCATAGGCAGCTGAAATATCTAAGAAAACGGCTACCACAGACTCATTCCTGCTAAGGGCCAGTCGGATCTTTGATGTAAGGGTCCCCACACTATCAGCTGTACCCAGACCTTTCCTGAAGCCGAATTGAGTCGTTGGGAGCAGTTTTCTGCTTTCTACAAACCATTCAAGACGGTTTTTAATCAAGTGTTCTAGAAGTTTAATAAGTATGGACGATAGAGCAATTGGCCTGTAAGAACAATGATCACTAGGATCTTTACCGTGTTTTAATATAGGAATTACTACTTGAACCTTCCAATCAGGAGGAATATAACCGGAAGAAAAACAATAGTTGGCTAAGTCTAGATAATATTGATGGGTCTTATCACCCGCTTTTGTAATGAAGGAGTAAGGGAATCCATCCACTCCAGGAGCAGAATCCTTTACATGGGCGAGGACCGATTTAAGTTCTCCCAGAGTAAAAGGCTTGTCCAAAGGGTCATCTGATGCTAGCTGGGAGCCCGTAGCGACACACTCATCCAAATTAGGAACATAGACTGGGGCCAGTTTAGAAAGAAACTGGTTACCCAGTTCCTCAGATAGTATGGTCCCGGAGGGGGGTCTCAAACTACTCCTGAAAGACTTCAGCTTGCGCCACACGGCCGACACTGGAGTGGATGGATTCAGCGAACCACAATATTTCCGCCAACCTTCTCTCTTTTTATTCTTAAGTAATTTTTTAGACTTAGCCAAGATATGTTGAAAGGCAATGATGTTATCCAGGTTCATGTCAGAGTTGAAGTTCATTTCGGCCTCATTCCTGGCCCTGATCACGGCAGAGCATTCCCTATCCCACCATGGCGGCGATGGAATTTTGCCCGTTGGCGCTTTTTTTGAAGGGAAGCAATCATCTGCTGTTGAGGATATTGTGTGGGAGAATGACGAAAAGCATTCCTGCGTGGACTCAGCGTTAATAGATGGGAGAGAAGAGACACGTAAGTCTAAAATTTTTGAGTAGAGGTCCCAATTTACTGAATTCTGCTGGTATTTTAACAGAGGAGGGGAAATTTTGTCAGGGATAGTCTTGGAAGGGATTTCAACCATGATGGGATAGTGATCACTCCCATAAGTCATATTCAAGCGACTCCAATTAAAAAGGCTGGCTATACTAGACGAACAGAATGTTAAATCAACACAGCTGCTGTTCTGCCCTGGTGCAGACCTACGTGTGGAACTGCCATTATTAATTACACATAGGTTTAGTTCATCTAATATATCCACTAGGCCTATACCAAAGTTGTCGCAGTTCTCTGAACCCCATCTATAATGATGGCCATTAAAATCACCCATAATAAGTAATGGACCTTGTAAACTACTTAGCAAACTTTTAACTGTAATAAGATCTTCAATTTGTGGGTGTGCAATATAAAAACTAAAGATATTTATATCCTCAGCCTTAACAGCAACAACATTAATGTTGTCACCAACGGAGGGTAGAGGAATTGGGGAGAATGGTACTTTGTTATTAATGAACAAAGCACATCCTCCATATCCATCTGGTCTGTCATGGCGAACACCACTGAAACACGGAATCCTGAAATTACTATCAGAACGAAGCCATGTCTCAGCAATGCTGCAGATCGATGGTTTGTATTTATTAATGATAAAGAGTAGGTCAGGTTTCCTGGGAGTAATACTCCTCACGTTCCATTGAAGGAATGTTAGGGGGTGGAACATTATTAATATATTTAACAATGGATGACAGTTTGTTGGCAACGTGGTCAGGTAAGGATTGTGCAGGATTAGCTAATACTGTTAGTAGGATATTGGCTATAATATTGAGAATGTTTTCAGACTTATCAGGATTGCTTGTACCTTCCATGGGGAAAGCACAGCCATTTTGGGATGGAGAAAAGGAGTAATCCTTAATAAGGGCTTGATGCGCCTGCTTGTCATAGCTAGGGGAAAGGGGGGCATGAGATTTGGGTTTTAGAATGACCGTTTTACGGTATGATTTTGTTGTTTGGGGAGCGGAACCTGGATGATTGGTCGACCTAGTTATTGGTATTGATTTTTGGGATGCTCTAGACACTTCAGCATACGATTTTGATACCGGAGGGAAAACCTGACTTGCCTCCGCATAAGACACAGATTTCTCAGCCATAAGAGCTTTAATGCCCTTCTGCCGACCAAGCTCAGGACAAGCCTTATCATTAGCATAATGATTGCCAGAACAAGATACACAAATGGCACAATCAGTAGGAACTTGGCATCCATCACCTGGGTGGTCTTGACCACATTTATAACAGCGGGGTTTTGAGCGACATATTGTACGTGTATGACCGAAACGACAACAATTGTAGCATTGAATAGTTGGGTACATGTATCTCTCAACTGAAAGGGCAGAGTAAAAACAATAGACACGATTAGGTAAGACTTGCCCGTCAAAAGTCAAAACAACGGTTTGAGTGGGTTTCCACTCTGTAACACCCAGAGAAGTCACCTTTCGGCTCATTCTCCTTGCCTTTATAACGGGGCCGCATCCAACGGGAACCTTAATATTTTCAATAACCTCATCCTCTGTCCATTCTGATGGTACGTCTCTAACGAGACCTAAACGAGTAATATTGAATTGTGGAATTGTAGCAATAAAGTTATTCTGAATTAATGTACGACTTATCAAAAAGCTGTTTGCATCCTGGTGCGACTTAAACTCAACTGAAACTTTGTTTCTTCCTAGACGTTTGACACTACCCAGGAGAATATTGCTGTAGTTGTTTTGCGTCAAAAACATTCCAAATTTCACCGGATGTAGAACAGTACCAGGGGTCTCGCCGTCTTTTAAAGAAACGTGTACAATATATGGCGGATTATCCCTTATCGTGTAAGACTGTCTTCCCATTTCTTTTTTTGTTAGTTTTGGAGGGTTCGCTACAGTAGTCGGAGAAGAAGTAGCCATTCTTTTCCTACTTGCAGATTCGAAATCCATTGAATTATTTATCACATTGTCATCGGGGAGGGAAACTGTTAATATCGGAGAGAAATCAGAGGGATCAGGAGGGTCAGGGGGCTTTTTGTTATCCATAATGGATGCCGGATAAAATCTTTAAAAATAAACTAAATTAATATTAAAACCTACCTTTGCTAAAGCTGAGCCACACTACAAAGAACACTACTACACTAGACTACTAAACTACACTCATTCGACAGCCTAGATAAAGAACTTTAAAGAAGATGAAAAAAAACCACGTAGTTTTTCTAGAATTTATTTCAAAAGATGGTTTGTAATTCCGAGACGTCAAACCTACGACTCCTATATTATTATGACATGCTTGAATGTTTGAACGGAACATACTTCTTTATAACCAGCGGTTTGACCCGCATGGAGGTCAGAATCTCTCAAAGAGGTCTCTACAGTACCTAGTCTAAAGATTAAAGGTTTGTTTTCAATTGTTAATTACAAATGACTGACGTTAATATTCATTGTCTACCTAGGTAATTGACCGTGTATTATACCCGATAAAACCATTTGTTCACTTATCCCACGCATTATTTTGCTTACTGTTTTGACGATACATTATACAAACAATCGTAGCGCTGCACAAAAAAAATTAACTTCTCGATCTCCATAATGCACCGGTCAAATATACATCGTTCTCATGCGCTTGCAAATGGTAGACTATGGGTAGACTGCGGGTGAACACGGGGCGGGTCGGGAGCACGTTGCGAATGTAGACACGTCCCACTGCGCCGCGCGGCGTCTTGCTGCGCAGCGAGGCGTCTTGCTACGTCGTGTTGCCAACGATTTTACGATGCGCCTCGCGACGTTGCGAACTTGCGATGCGTCTCGCGGGGGAACACCCACATAACATAATCAGCCTATAATGTTCCCACTGCTGGGACACAGGCCTCCTCTCAGTGAGAGGGAATGGGCCGTAATCCACCACGCGGGCCCAGTGCGGGTTGGCAGATGTCACATGTCTTCGAATTTTTGGTTCTAGGACATGCCGGTTTCCTCACGATGTTTTCCTTCACCGTTTTGAGAGCAGGAACACCCAAATACTCCGAATTGCGATGTTCCGATTTTCAAAAGTCCGAATTTCATAATACCTAAGAATCATAATGTCTATTATTAAATATCACGAAATTTATTTTACCGAAAGTCATAAATGCGACTTGTTTGTTTTCCGATTTTCATATATTCGAAGAATCAAATGCTCGATGGGTTCTCGGTCCGGAAAACGACATTCCGATTTTCAATACTCCGAATTATTTCCGTTACCGTTAGCACCCGAACTCAACGAACGTAATAGACGACGTAGGATGCAAGAGCGAGCGAAGGGCACCCCAAGGTTCGGTTTGGTTAGGTTACTTTAAGCCCTGTACACAGAAATAGGGGCCCCGCGAAGCGGGGCTCCGTCGACATACGATGCAAGAACGAGCAAAGGGCACCCCGAGGTTCGGTTTGGTTAGGTTACTTTAAACCCTTTACACAGAAATAGGGGCCCCGCGAAGCGGGGCTCCGTCGACATAGGATGCATGAACGAGCGAAGGGCACCCCGAGGTTCGGTTTGGTGAGGTTACTTTAAACCCTTTACACAGAAATAGGGGCTCTATTGTTGGCTTTGTGCCATCTATATTCTTACAATTGGAAATATGGTGTTTATTTGTCTTGCTATTCAGTTTTACAAACCGTTATTATTTCGGAATTCTAATTAATCGGTATTTTAATAATCGGAATTCGTATTTTTGATGTTTGGAATTATTATTAAGTCGGACTTTTTGTTATTCGATCTATTGAAACTCGGTATTTTGAGAATAGTAATATTAGGTCCTTACATATGAAATTGGCGTTTTTCGTACTGGCCACTTTAATCACGAATTTCTCCTCTTTGGTAAGGAATTCCAAATTCAAATTTGTACAGCTATTTACTCATGTATTTGTGCTTCGATGACCGTCATTCATTTGTTTTTTTTCTTCTGTTTTTTCTGTTTGCGTCACTCATTTTACAAAATGGAAAATTTAAAATATCGCATTATTTACGAGTACGAGTTCCGCCGTGGCACTAGTGCTGAGGAAACGACTCGAAGGGTGAATGATGTGTATGGCGGTCATGTTGCAAAAGAAAACACAGTTCGTTTTTGGTTCCAACGTTTTCGTTCTGGAAATTTCGACCTGCAGAACAAGCCCCGTGGACGGCCTGAGACCCAAGTTGATAATGGAGAATTGAAGGCTATTGTGGAAGCGGACCCATCGCAAACCACGTCCGAGTTAGCTGCAGGCTTCGATGTTAGTGATAAAACTGTTTTAATTCACTTGAAGCAAATTGGGAAGATTAAAAAGCTTGAAAGGTGGGTACCTCACGAATTGACTGAAGCAAACCGGCAAACGCGCGTCGACTGCTGCGTTACATTACTTGAATTGGAATGTCTTAGACATCCTCCGTACTCCCCGGACCTTGCTCCAACAGATTACCATTTTTTTCGCAATTTGGATAACTTTTTGCAAGGGAAAAAATTCAACTCCGATGGGGCAGTCCAAATCGCCTTCAAAGATTTTATTGATTCCCGTCCGACTGGTTTTTTTAGTAAAGGGATCAATGAACTACCTATAAGATGGCAAAAGTGCATTGAAAACAATGGTTCATACTTTGATTAATTAAATATATTATATTAAAAAATATTCGACTTTTTGTTCCTTCCATACAAAACGCCAATTTCATATGTAAGGACCTAATATAAACGTTAGGGATATTGAAATTTCGGAATTATTAAAATAGGATGAATGATAAATCGGAGTTGTTATAAAAGGAATGTTGAACCATTAGGAATTATGAAAATCGGTATTTTGAAATTTTTATTTGTGATATTCGGACTAAAGTTTTTCGTATTATTGTAGTGTATCCGTCTCGCGGCGACTCGCGGCGCAGCGCGAAATCACTGGCCTCTTCTGTATCGTCGCGTCGCGTCTCGGTGTGAACTGACCCTTACTAATAAACGTATTATTTCAGATGAATAGTTACACACCGATTTCTCTTTCAGTCGTCAGTAATTTGACTTTCGAAAGAAGAAGACAGCGCCGTTTTAAGTTAAATAGATATGAAGCAAAATCTAAATTGAAAAATAGGTTGTATGACTTGGATTATTCTAAAACAGAAGAGCTACTCATCTTTCCTCGCTAGTCTCGACGATATTTATGTACAATCACACTTGACTACTCTTGTATTCCAACATGCATAAAAACCAAATTATTCGTAAACTAAATCATCCGACACAAACATAATTGTGAATGTTAGTAGTTATTGAACACTTACACACACACACTCACCCCCACACACACAAATACACTCACCCCCACACATACAAATACACACACCCTCACACACATACTTCTCACGCAATTTAACAAACTAAATATTAATTTTCCTCATTTAAATTTTATTTTGTGTTTATTTTTTATTATTATAATTACCATTATTTCTCTGATTCCACCGTTCATGTATTTAAATAGGTTCACTACGAACAAGATGCGATGAAAAGGACTATTTGTGCAAGAAGTAACAGAAGAACACCTCCTAAGGCACAGGTTTCCCCTAGTTTAGGAGGCAGGGTTTCCACCCTTCCAGACACTTGTATTTGTAACCTACATGTAATTGTATCAAAGGTATTTTGGTATCAATAAAGTTATTATTATTATTAGTAAATTGTTTTGATGTTTGATAGGGCATTTGCCACATTTGGTCTCATGATCATCAAGTCATGACCTGATGCTGCAGTCAGGATAGTCTGCAGAGTACCTAAAGGTATGACTCCGATCTCGGCAGCACGCAGCAGTGCTGCCGCAGCACTGCTGGTCCCCATATATTCTCTAGAGGAATGTCGCGCAGCATTGCTACCGTGCTCGGAATGTAATCTCATATAAACCTATAGAAAAAGTATGAGGACCAGTAGTGCTGCGACCGCACTGCCGCGGCAGCACTGCTGCGTGCTGCCGAGATCGGAATCATACCACTCTCCTCGAAAACTAACAACAGATATAACGTGTTTAGGCTCATTGAAAAGGGCTCGATGTGTGGATAAACGTACTGTTAATGAGTAACACCGAAGTACATAGAGACCTGATGCTGAAGCCAGGAGCATCAGAAAAAGTACAAACCTTGAAATTACAGCACCGTAGTAGTGTTTGGGCTCATTTTAAACAGGACTAAATTTTAAGTTCAATGCAATGTTGACATAAGTCTGGCCTGATCCTGCAGCCAGGATTATCAGCATCTAGTCTAAAAACATCAGGTCAGGATTTGATGATGGGATCCTGGAGAAATCGAAGGAACTCTTCAAATATTATAGGCATACCTATAGCGATTTGGGTATTTTTTATAGTAACTCGTGCATTTGCTCTCGGAAAGCACCATTTGGTGATGTGGAACTGATGATGAAGATCACAGATGGCCACCGGAACTACTCAATAATATCTAAGTATTTCACGGGTTGCGATTCGATTACTTTAATATGGTTGCTAAGCAATTTATGCTCGTCACAATGTGAATGGTGATATGGAGCTGATGGTGGACCTGGAGAACTCCTCAATAATTAACTACCCTGCATCGGGAAAAGCAATATTTTGTTTGTAAAAGGCGATGAGCACTAGGCTATTGTAACTTAGGTAAATTATAAGCAGACTCACTAAAAAGCGTGAAATAAAAAAAATTAAGAAAAAAAAACCGCGTTCCAAAAAAACACTACAAAGTGAAAAATAACTTTAATTTCGGAAGTCGGTGGCAAAAAAACTAAAATACCAAAGACACCGACTTCCGAAATTAAAGTTATTTTTCACTTTGTAGGTAGTGTTTTTTTGGAAGTCGGTTTTTTTTTCTTAAAAAGTTTTTATTTTATTTATTAAGATACACCAACAGCTTCTGTATATTAAATTGAGATCCGCATTAAGGTGAATGGGTAGTTGTAGCCCGCGAAATTCAATTTTTCTTACGTTTTTTGCAATTTTCAGGTCAGTGTCAGGTTGTATCTTGATCAAAATATGATTCGCGACTATAACCGGTACGTATTTACAGAATTATAATAATTAGAATCATTAATACATCTTTCTAAGTTAGATTTCTACCGTTACGAACAAATCTCGTATGGAAAAGTGTTTATGGTAGAAATCTAACTTAAAAGAGATATATTAATGATTCTAATTATTATAATTCTGTAAATACGTACCTGTTATTGTCGCGAATCATATTTTGATCAAGATATAACCTGACACTGACCTGAAAATTGCAAAAAACGTAAGAAAAATTGAATTTCGCGGGCTACAACTGCGCATTCACCTTAAGCATATTTTTTTTACAAGAAATCAGTTCATTTACAAAATAAAACGACAATTTTCAACAATGACTATATTTTATTTTAACATCAAAACAGTGTTTACAATGAACAAATAAATGCAATAATACCATTCTTATAATTAAAACAGAAGTTGCAGTTATAAAAAAGAAAACATTAGGTAAGTATTCTAGAATTGTACCGCCGCGCCGCCGCATCCTAGCCTGAGCGACCGATTGCACTCGCACGCATACGGGATCGTCACGTTCATTTTAATTGCACTCTGTCCAGCAGGTAGGTGCAAACCGGCAGGCACTCTCTGTTGGCGCCACCGCGCGTTCGGGTTCGCCCGAAAAAATAAACGTGACGGTTGCGTGTTGCTGCTTCAAGCATGCTATTGGGGCTGCAGCTGGCGCGTACCCTGCTATTGGATGGATGCGCATCGCAAACCTAGAAAACTTATGGAATGACTCTTGTAAGAGGAGGATGTCAATTTGATGGTCGCGGAGAAAAGTGGCGATCTTATCTCGTTGTTCCGGATTCGCCACATTGCATGCAGCTTGGCTCTGTACACAACGTACGGTGTTTAGGGCGGGGGCAATCAGAAGTGCCATGCTCGCCCAGGCATTTAGCGCATCTGGGTTTTGCATGACACAACTTTTGGAAATATCCGTAGAGCTGGCATCAGTGGCACTGGCCAACGATGCCGCTCTTTTTGGGCTTCTCAACTTCGATGCCCGTGAGATTGCAAATATGTAGAATTGATTAAAAAAATCGGGTGATGGCCCTCTGTAGGGGGCAGACCACAAGTACCATATCGCATGCTACCTGGCCTCTGGCACGGTGCATCCGATGGACCTCGGCGACAGGGATGTCCCGGTACAGGACACACAGGGTGATCAGCCTTTATGTCGGCGACGAAGATCCTTTGGGATCCTACTAATCGCCACGATGTAAGTAGTTGAGTGAGCTCCCTACAGTCTTTCGACATATGGATGGCCACTTTTATACCCTGTTTGGGTAGATCTGGCGTTGGTGAAACTGATCTTCCGATCGGCACACCATTTGGACACATGTGTCACTAGTTCTGGATGAACTTGGGGGGGGGGGGGGGGGCTTCTGTGGAAGCAGATAGGACAGCACTGAGGCTCGGGTGGAGAGATCCTTTAAAGAGGATGAAGCGGCCAGGGTGAGGGAAGCCAATGGAACTGGGGCAGCATCTGTTACGACCATTTTATTTGCCGTGGTAGAAGTGAATCTTCTTATTGCCCTTTCCGGTGGCCAGCTTGAAGCCGTTGTCATCGGACGAGTGAGGAGAAAGAAGAGAGTTGCGACTCAATGGCTAACACAATTTACAAAACATTTCAGTCAAGATGGTGGCTACATAAGTCTATCGAATATTATAAATTAGTAGTTAGTCAGATCTAACTTCAAGTCAAACGATCGTCGCGTGCAAATGTCATGTACAGTGTACGGTGAACCTGAAGACGTGGTCACGCCGACAGAGGACGCTTTCAGGTTTTCTGAACATAAAATGACATTTGCAATCGCAAATTTATACAATGCATCGCTTACAAATAGGACGCGGTGTTAAAATCAATAATTCTTTAATTGAATAAAATTATTATGAAGAAGTCATGCTTATTTTTTTTTTAGAAATTGTAATTTTCTTTGTTTTTGGGATATTTAAAATTACAGTAACAGCTGTTAGAATAGTATCCAACACCACGCCAAGTGCCACGGGGTCGCACTTAGTTCAAATAAATCTCAATAGATGGCGGTATGATAAATGTAAATAAATAAAAAATATTTTATTTCAAACCCATGTCAGACTAGTGTTTGTACAGACGCCAGCACATCAACCTACTACAATCTGTCAAATTTCTTTAATAGATTTTCAACTTTATCACTGAATCATAAGGTTCAAAGTTGATTGGGAAAATGTGACAGTTTCGGGTAGGTTGATGTGCTGGCCGTCTGTACTTACATCTACCAGACCAACAACCTGAACTACAACGCTACAGTGGTATTTAGGCGGATCCAAGGACCCAGAATGTGGCCCTCCCACAAATCTGCTATCGTTTTCAAGATGCTGTTGGGGCTGGCGCGTACCCTGCACATGTTGCGAGGCGCATCGCTCGAATATTGTGGCGTGAAAGCCACAATATTATATTATCTATTCTCGCCTCTGCGGACATGCCGAAAGCACTGCAGTAGCGCGGCAACCCCATCAACACATATGCGTAGATATGCATTATTATATTGTACTTGCGGAGCGCTGTATGCTCTCTGTGTGTAGTTCACAGAATGAATGCACAGAACGATGACAGTAAGCTATAAATCAGCCATTATAACCATACTACCATATAACTCTTCGGAACGCCCAGCAGATACTAGAAAGTTAGATATAATTTGTTAAGTTTGTGTTAATCAGGCAAGTGAGAGTTCACAATTGGGTCCATATCACACACTTAGAAATTAAGTAAGAAAGCAAATACAGGAAAATACTTAGCTATAAGAACTATAGTTACGACGAACACAAAACGCGTTAAAAAATGCATTCCTTTCGAGATTTTTTGTATGGGGTTTGTTACGGACAAACGAGAACACACCTAAAACATCGTTATTTACCTAAAGAAACACGCGCGAATTATCATATAAAAGCCCGTTCGCACAAGACTGGTGACAATGGGAATTGGCTTGTGGCTCACCGCAGCAAATCTATAGTCCTACGCAATTAGTGTACCGCGCGGACCGCGAAATTTTAACTAGCTCATCTTGTGTTTGCGCGAGCACCTTTAGGGCACTCGTGCGAACACAGGGGGAGCCCCACCGAGCTGCCCGGCGGATCCTCGCCGCAGCGGTCGCGGAGGTCACACCCCTCGGGATGTCGAAACCCGGCAAGCGCGGCTCTTTGGCCCGCGATGCCAGCTCCCAGGAGCTCCGTCCGGCGTTGGATCGGACGACGTCTATGCCGATCGTCGGCGAGAGAAGAAAGAGAAAAGAAAAGAGAAGGAGGAAATAAGGGGGGGGGGGGGGGTGTTAGCCGCAGTAGCTGCCAGCCCACCGACGTCATCGGCGCCTGCGCGTGTTGCGCCAACGCCGTCGACGAGCCGACAGCACGCGGTACCTATCCGCCCAGCAGCGTTCCGACCTGCGCCCATACAAGCCCAGGTTTTCTATTGGACGAAGCGGGTTTAGGTTCATAAGATTAATATAAAAATGATACATTTTGTCTATGGATTTTTGTACAATAGCTAAGTAATTTTTACTTTTTTATGGACATTGCGGTTTTTGTTACTAATAGACTCAATGAAGTGCCCCATTTTTCAGCGGGAGATTCGAAATAAGCGAGCGGGGATCGCCGCCATCACGGCCACTGTGCGCCAGCCACAAGCGGCTACCGAGAGGCCGCAAGAGGCCCAAGGCACGACTCTGATGGCGGCGGCCAACGGGCCCTCTACGAGAGCCCAAGCCACCTCCTCCGGGCGGAGGAAGAGGCGCGGGGGGAAGAGAAAGGGGAAGAAACCCAAAACTCGGCGACCACAGGAAGAATCCCTACGGCCGATCCTGCCGAAAGCGGGGCGCAGACTATAACTGAAACAAACGAGGCACCCGCCGCTAGCGTCGGCACTATGCAGCGGGAGAAAAGGGAACCTCTTCAGTTCAAGAAACCCACCAGCACGGCTTCATTAACAAAAAACCTCACGCGCCACCATCCTTGCCGGCGACTTGAATTGCAAACATCCGGCGTGGAACTCGTGCAACACGAATACCGAGGGGAGACGGCTCTTCGCGGACTTAGAAGCCCTCGGCTATACGGTGTCCGGCCCAGAGACGCCGACCATTACCCAGACACCGCTCGCTACATTCCGGACGTGCTGGACATCGTAATCCACCGGGGGCTGTGCTGCCAGATCACACAGCAAATGATAGACGACGAGTTAAAGTCGGAACCACCAACCTGCACTCGTCGACTTATCGGGAATGCCGACCCGACTGAAGCCCACAGCGCCACGCCGACTCACGGACTGGACCAAGTTCGTAGAGAAAGTAGAGACCACCACGCGGATTCGGCCTATCGCTACCTCCGTGGACGATAACAAGACCGCGGACGACGTCGTTGTTTGCATACAGAGCGCCTTGGAAACGGCGACAACCACGCAGCCGCAGGGGATAGGACTATTACCGCCCCTGCCGGCGCGCATGAATGCGATGATAGCCGTGAAGAGGCGCCGCAATCAGTGGCAGCAGCTGAGATATCCGACACTCAAAACAGAGCTCTACCGTCTCGCGGAGAAGGTCAAGGCCGAGCTTTAGGTGCTCAATGCCGCGGGGTACAGAATAGACGCCACGACGGACAGCTGGCCGTCGTTACGTAAATTATGCGGCCAGTTAACGAGTACCCCAGCCCCGGTGTGTCCGCTGCTTAACAGCGACGGGGTGCTCAAGTACAGTAAAAGACGAGAGATCCATGAGAATGTGGCATTGCGTGGGCAATGAGGGCCCACGCAGCGCCACTCATGCCTCACAACTGCTCGAGTTGCTGGGACATGACATCAGACTCAATCAGCATAACAATCCAGAGACAAGAGACCCCTGAGACAGTGGCATTGCGTGGGCAATGAGGGCCACGCAGCGCCACTGATGCCTCACAACTGCTCGAGTTGCTTGGACATTGACATCAGACTCAATCAGCATAAAAATCCAGAAAGAAGAGACCCCTGAGACAGTGGCATTGCGTGGGCAATGAGGGCCCACGCAGCGCCACTGATGCCTCACAACTGCTCGAGTTGCTTGGACATTGACATCAGACTCAATCAGCATAAAAATCCAGAAAGAAGAGACCCCTGAGACAGTGGCATTGCGTGGGCAATGAGGGCCCACGCAGCGCCACTGATGCCTCACAACTGCTCGAGTTGCTGGGACATTGACATCAGACTCAAACAGCATAACAATCCAGAGACAAGAGACCCCTGGGACAGTGGCATTGCGTGGGCAATGAGGGCCCACGCAGCGCCACTGATGCCTCACAACTGTTCGAGGTCATGCCATAAAAATTACCACCATGTACTATGGTATGTGTGCACGACAGCACCAAAGTAGACGCAAGCGGCACCGCCGCAAAAGCCTAGTTGCGATATTAAGGCATTGACCCTGGGATGTTGTTGCTGCGACGGTCGGGTTTGAAATGGTAGCTGCTGGTTCGCGCGCGTGGGTTATATTTATAGATTCACAGTTAACAATAAACACGCCGCACC
This sequence comes from Amphipoea oculea, assembly GCA_945859645.1. Lineage (NCBI taxonomy): Eukaryota > Metazoa > Arthropoda > Insecta > Lepidoptera > Noctuidae > Amphipoea > Amphipoea oculea. Next base: position 7,415,899 of record OX243891.1, on the reverse strand, counting down.
AGGAGCCCTGACCGTCGCACGCAAGCATTGGATGTACCGGGGGTCGTGCAATAACTGTGTCTTGATTACATATGTAAATAAAATAATATAAGTAACTGATTTAATTGTACACATATAAATAAAAAAGGGACGGAGACTCAAAATACCCAATCACAGACAAGATGAGCTTGTACGCGAGTTTGCCGCGAAAATGTTGTGCAATCGAAATGGTCCGCTGGCCAGTGGACCAACCGGATCGGCTAGTGGCTACTTGTAGCTAGTTGTTTACCTACGCGAACTAGTTGTTTCCGCGCGGACCGCGAAGTTTTTAACCCCGCTCAACTTGTGTTTGCGCGAGCTCCCTAGGGCACTCGTGCGGGGGGACCACCCCACAGTGCTTGCGTCCACGTCGCGTCCCCTGGAAACAGCCCAGTTCTGACCACCGTAACGGAGTGGCAGACTGGGTTGGCCAAAGTGCACTGTGCCTTCGTAGATTTTATTTTTGTAGTGTGTCTACGAACCTGCCGGGATCATGCCGACCCCTGCGCGGGACGCCTCCGGGCGGTTTTTAAAACAAAAAGGCCCTTCTCAGGGCCAACCCAAAGGCCCTTCTCAGGGCCAACCAAAAGGCCCTTCTCAGGGCCAACCCAAAGGCCCTTCTCAGGGCCAAGCCGACGCTTCGGCGTCAGAAACTAGCCGCGCGCCGGCTGCGGCTAGCTTCTTTGGAGGGGCGGACGAGTCGTCGTCCGACAACGACTCACTGATCAGTGTGTCGGACGCGGACGACTCTCGTTCGCGGAAGAGAGTCCACCGGAGCGGTGGGTCCGAGGGCTCCTCGGCCTCGGGGTCGACGCGGTCGCCGAAGGCTAAAAAGCCGACGGCTGCCGCGGAGACCCATGTCGTTGGGCTCGAGAACGCCCAACGCCAGTTGGATCTGGCTCGGCGGGCTCAGCTCCAGCAAGAGCTGGAGGAGCGGGTCGCTGCCGCGGAGAAGCGGGCGCACGTCGCCCGGGCCAAGTCCGGGTACGGTGCGCCCCGCGTCGTATACGCGGACCACTCCCTGGCCGCGCTGGAGAGGATGGCGGAGGAGGACGAGAGGGAGATCGCGGAGGTCGCCTCGAAGTCCTCCAACATAAAGGGGACCCTACAAAAGGCCCTGAAGTGTAGGGCCGCGAGCATGCGCGGCGTCGTTGCGGAGCTGGTCCAGCGCAGCTCCACCGACGAAACGCGGCAACTGCAGGCGAAGGTGGATCGCCTGCAGTCGGAGGTCAGCCAGCTTCATCAGAAGCTGGCTGAAGCCACGGCCCGGCCACAACAGGCCAAGTCGAGCCCTGCGGCAGAGGGCCCCTCCTCCAACCTTGAGGATATCATCCGCAAGGTCGTAATGGAGGAGAGGGCCTTCACAAGAGCCTGCTTGGCGGGCATCGAGGACCGGCTCCTGCCGGAGAAGCGCCTCCGACCGGCCCTTGCGGCAGACGCGAGGCAGCGTGAGCCGGGCCCGTCCTGCTCCCACGCGGACGACGCCCTTCTCCTCCCCTCAACGACCCCGTCCAACGAGTGGACGGAAGTGGTCCGCAAGGGGAAGGGCAAGGGCAAAAAGTCGGCGACGGCCGTCCCCGCCGCCACCACCGCTCCCAGCAAGTCGCAGACGACCGGCAAGGGAAAGCGGACGGGGAAAGGGAAGCGAAGGGTGCAGCTGGTCTCCCCAAAAACCGCAGCCGTCGTGGTGACGCTCACCGCGGAGGCTGCGGACCGAGGGGAGACGTACGCGTCCGTTTTGGTGCGGGCGCGTGCGAACGCCGATCCCACCCAGCTGGGGATCGGCAGTGTGTCCTGCCGGCGGACCCAGGCCTGGGCTCGAATATTCGAGTTCCCGGGGGCAGAGGGGAGTGCCCATGCGGACCTCTTTGCAGCCAAGCTGCAGGAGGTCATCGCAGATTCGGCCAAGGTGGCACGGCCGGTCAAGTCGGCGGCCATAGAGGTGACGGACTTGGACGACTCCGTCACCAAGGAGGAGGTGGTAGCGGCGGTCGCAGCGATAGGGGGCTGTGGCGTCGCGGCGGTCCAAGGCCGGGACATAAGGCCCGGCCGCGGCGGCATGGGCACCATGCGCCTCGAGTGCCCAATCGCCGCTGCCAAAGCCGTCCTTGCCAAGGGACGGCTCACAGTCGGATTTAGCTCGGGAGCGGTCCGGGCGCTCGAGGACCAGCCTCTGCGGTGTTTCCGGTGCTTCGGCATCGGACACACCCGGCCCCTGTGTCCGTCCACAGTGGACAGGTCGAACGCCTGCTACCGCTGCGGCAAGGACGGCCACAAAGCCGCCTCCTGCGAGGCCGCCACGCCGCACATTAATGCGATGATCGCCGAGAAGAGGCGCATTCGCAAGCAGTGGCAACAACTAAGATGCCCCACCCTCAAGAGAGAGCTCAACCGTCTCGCGGAGAAGGTCAAGGCCGAGCTGCAGGCGCTCACCACCGCGGGCTGGGAGAACAAAATTGATGCTACAGCTGACAGCTGGCCGTCACTACACAAGTTGTGCGGCCAGTTGACGAATACCCCAGCCCCGGTGCGTCCGCTGCTCAACAGCGACGGGGCGCTTAAGTATGTAGCGGAGGACCGGGCGGAGGTCTTCTCCGAACACCTGGAGCGTCAGTTCCGCCCAAACCCGACCAGCGACACCGACCATGTCGCAGCAGTCGAGCAACACCTGGGAGACTACCTTCGCCACGCCGATAGCTCCCGATGAAGACCCTGTCTTTTTCTCGCCCGGCGCAGTCAGACGCGCCATCCTAAAGACGAAGCCCAGGAAGGCCCCCGGTGCTGACGGTATCACCAATACAGTGCTGCGCCACCTGCCGTACCGTATGGTAGCGGCGCTGGCGCGCCTGTTTACGGCGATACTGCGCACGGGGGCCTTTCCCGCCTCGTGGAAGGAGGGGCGCGTCATCATGCTGCCCAAGGCGGGAAAGGATATTCTGAAGCCGGAGAGCTATCGGCCGATCACACTCCTGTCGACCGTCTCCAAGGTGTTCGAAGCACTCCTGCTGCGACATCTCCAGCCACACATCGCGCCGCGCCCGGAGCAGTTTGGGTTTCGGGCGGAGCATAGCACGACGCTCCAGCTGTCGAGGGTACTGCACCACCTCGCAGCCGCGACCAACAAGAAGGAGTATTCGGTGGCAGTATTCCTCGACATGGAGAAGGCCTTCGACCGTGTGTGGCACGACGGCCTCATACACAAGTTGGCCACTTCCGGCGCGCCCCGTCGCGTCGTCAAGGTGGTCTCTACTTTTCTCACAGACAGGACTTTCAGGGTGGTGGTCGAAGGGGCGCTATCGAGCGCCCGCCCGGTGCTCGCGGGTGTACCGCAGGGCAGCTGCGTGTCGCCGGCGTGTTACTCGCGTTACACCGACGACATCCCCGTCACCTCTGACGCCATGCTCGCGCTGTACGCAGACGACGCCGCGTACATCACTACATCGCTTAATGCGAAGTACGCGGCGGTCAAGATGCAGCGCGCGCTCGACATGCTGCCAGAATGGCTGTCCAGGTGGCGGCTGTCGGTTAACGTGGGTAAGACGCAGGCGATGGTCACCGGCTTCGCGCCTCTCCCACCACCCTTGAAGCTGCAGGGAGCCGACATCGCGTGGTCGCCCCGGGTCAAGTACCTGGGGGTGACTATCGATCGTCGGCTCACGATGGGGCCACACGTCCGCTCGGTCGCCGCAAAAGGTAGGGTCGCCCGCAACCTCCTTAAACCGGTGCTCTCATCCCGCATCCCGGCGCGCGTCAAGTTGGGCGTGCACAAGTTGTACGTGCGCCCAATCTTGACGTACGCCGCCCCGGCCTGGTTCGCCCTCACGAGCGAGTCGAGCCGAAAGCTGCTTCGCACGCAGCAAAGTCAAGCGTTGCGGACAATTGTTGACGCTCCTCGTTTCGTGAGGAACGATGTCATAGAACGGGACCTCGGGATCGAGAGCCTGGACGAGTTTGTGCGGCGACTCGCGAAGGGTATGTTCGCGCGTGCCGACGCATCCGCCTGGCCGCATGTCCAGGACATTGCGCCCTGGCACGCGCGCCCACCCGACGCGAGACCCTTGCCCCGCGACCTGGTAGCGGACGACGACCCCATCGCACCGGACTGACGCCTCAAGTGAGCCGCACCCAGGTTACACGCGGCTCACTTGAAACAACTGAAGTCCACATATTACATACATTCGTTGCGTAGCGTGTGCTAGGTTAATATAGGCACGTTACGTAACGAGCGCAGCCACACACCACTATACAGACGCCTAAACTCACACGCGTAGGCGCAGCGCGGGCCGCGATACGCGTAGACACTGAGCGGTGTCACACAAAACAATACCGCTCACACACACACGACTGCTCCTTAACCCGGACCGTGACCGGCTAGCTCTGAAAGCGGGACGGGCGGGAGCAAACACCTATATTCTGTAGGAGCGTCGAGTCGGCACCTCTGTCGCTGGTCGTCCCCCGCCGGGCCTCCCCCAGGTAACTGGGGGTCTCACCTGGCGGTGACAGACCGCCGAGGTGTCGTGAAGAAAGCGGCGCTGTATAACAGCGTCGCGGCGCGCCTACAGAAAAACAACTAGCAATCACTCACATGGCTGCACTACGTGCGGCCAACGAAGCCGCAGGCCGTTGTCGCCGACCACAGGGAGGGGCCTGTTTTAGCAGGCCACCGTATTGCCTCCGCGGCCGGGGGGCGAAGCCCCGGCACCGCTCGCCACGCCCCCTTACGGGGGCGTCGCGATTTCTACGAGTGGACCAACCGAATTGGCTTGTGGCTACTACTAGCTAGTCCTTCCTACGCACGTAACTAGATTGCCCGCGCGGTCCGCGAAATTTTTAACCCGCTCAACTTGTGTTTGCGCGAGCTCCCTAGGGCACTCGTGCGAACACAGGCGGAGCCCACCTCGCTGCCCGGCGGATCCCCGCCGCAGCGGTCGCGGAGGCCACTCAACCGCGATGTCGATACCCGGCAAGCGCGGCTCTTTGGGCCGCGATGCCGGGTCGGAGGAGCTCCGTCCGACGTTGGATCGGACGGCGTCTATGCCGAACATCGGCGAGGCGTCGTCCGGTGCGCCGACGGCCGGACCCAAGATGAAGAAGGAGGAGGGAAGAAGAGGGGGGGGTACGGGAGCCGCAGTAGCTGGCAGCCCACCGACGACATCGGCGCCTGCGACAGCACTCGGTACCTATCCGCCCAGCTGCGTTCCGCCCGGTGCCCATACAGGTCCCGGGATCAGCCGCAAAACCCAGACGCGCGCCGCAAGCGCGCGCCACAGTGCCGCCTGCACGCGTACCTGCGCCCGTGCGACTGCGCCGACCGCGCGTGCCGCCGCTCAGCAAGCGCAGCCTGTGCTGCCCGCGAATGTATCTGGGGGTAACTGGGGGTCTCACCTGGCGGGGACAGACCGCCGAGGTGTCGTGAAAACAGCGTCGCGGCGCGCATACAGAAAAACAACAAGCAACCACACACATGGCGGCACGTTATAATTACGTGCGGCCAACGAAGCCGCAGGCCGTTGTCTGCCGACTCTGTAGGGGCCTGTTTTAGCAGGCCACCGTATTGCCTCCGCGGCCGGGGGGCGAAGCCCCGGCACCGCTCGCCACGCCCCCTTACGGGGGCGTCGCGATCTCCACGAGTTGTGGACCAACCCAGGATTGGCCTATGACCTATCTAATACAGTTCGTTCCTACGCGCGAGTGAACAGTTCCGTGCGGACCGCAAATTTTAACCGACTCGTCTTGTGTTTGCGCGCGCTCCCTAGGGCACTCGTGCGAACACAGGGGGAGCTTACCGTGCTGCCCGGCGGACCCCCGCCGTAGCGGTCGCGGAGGCCACATCCCCGGGACGTCGAAACCCGGCAAGCGCGGCTATCTGGGCCGCGATGCCGGGTCCGAGAAACTCCGTCCGGCGTCTATGCCGAACATCGGCGAGGCGTCGTCCGGCCGACGGCCGGACCCAGAAGAAAATAAGAGAAAGGAGGGGGGTGTGGGAGCCGCAGTAGCGGCCGGCCCACCGACGACATCGGCGCCTGCGAGCGCCACAGTACCGCCCGCACGCGTACCTGCGCCCGTGCGCACGACCGCGCCCTCCGGGGCTGCGCCGGCGGCGACGCCAAAACCACAAGCCGTGCCAGCTTCGCGCACCGCCACACCCGGCCCCCACCTCTCGCTGGCGGGACCGGCGATGGCTGAGCGGGAGCGGCCGGCACTACAGATGTCGCAGGCACCTGACTCACCGGCGCCCCCCAGGGCCTCCGCCCTCGACTCGCCCGCAATGCTGTCGGCATGCTCCTCGCGCGTTGGGTCGAGCATGTCGCTGGCATCAGTGGGCTCGGCCACGTCCGGTCGCGATGACGTGTCGCGAGATACGTCCCCGCGATCCGGGCGTTGGCCCACCGAGGGAGGAGCAGCCTCCGCGCCGCAAACGCCGGCGCCATCCACGCCGATACTGCCGCCGCTCGGTTTCGGGTTTGAGTTTCAACTCGAGCCCAGACCCCAGCGGCGCCGGAGGAGCTCGGGTGAAGCCACCAACGAAGAAGAGGCGAAGCGGTACTGCCTAGACCCGCCGCGGCCACAGCGCGAACGCGCGTCGCGGGGTCGGGCCATGCCCGTTTCGCCCACTTTCGCCGAAGTGGCGCGGCGCACGCCGCCGCAGTCACCAACAACGACAGGGGTAAGTGTGCCTAATCCACCCCCTGTCCCCTCCTCAGATACTGCACCCCCTGATGCCACCCCCGGCGCCCCGACGTCGACGGAGTAAAAGCCGGGGAACGACAACAAGAGAAAGAAGCTGCGGTACCCGCCGCTGGTAGTGGAGAAGCTGCCGAACTGGGCCGCCCATTTCCGGGCCCTCGCTGCCAAGCTGGGCCGGCCGCCTAACGCTCGCCCCCTACGGGTCCGGGGTACGTTTTACCCCCGACACAGAGGACGAGTACCAGCTGGTCCTGCGGTACCTGACGGGCCTGAAGAAGGAGAGTGGCGTCTCGTGGTTTGCCTACTCCCTACCAGCGGAGCGGAGTATGAAGATCGCCATCAGGGGGCTACCGGCAGACACCGACCCCCAGGAGATAGAGGAGGAACTCCGGGCGTTGGGGTACCAGCCGGAGTATGTGCGCCACATCAAGGGCGCACAAGGAAGACCCGGCTGTGTATTTCACGCCATTCTCAAGAGGACACCCGAAGCCCAGGCAATCTTCGACACCACCGTTACATTCGGGGTGTCAAGATTAAGGCTTGGCGGGGTAAACGTGGCACAGGCACAGTTCACACCAGTGTCACCGCCCGCTCGCTTGTGTCCGATGCGGAGGTGAACACACGGCTTGTAACTGCCCGCGCCCGCGGGAGGAGCCGGCCACCTGCGTCAACTGCGGTGGCCCGCACCCCGCGTGCAACAACAAGTGCCTCGTGTTCCAGACGGAGACCCGGAACAAGGCGTGTGCTAGGTTAATATAGGCACGTTACGTAGCGAGCGCAGCCACTTACCACTATACAGACGCCGAAACTCACACGCGTAGGCGAGGCGCAGCGCGGGCCGCGATACGCGTAGACACTGAGCGGTGTTACACAATACAATACCGCTCACACACACACGACTGCTCCTTAGCCCGGACCGTGACCGGCTAGCTCTGGAAGCGGGGCGGGCGGGAGCAAACACCTATATTCTGTAGGAGCGTCGAGTCGGCACCTCTGTCGCTGGTCGTCCCCCGCCGGGCCTCCCCCAGGTAACTGGGGGTCTCACCTGGCGGTGACAGACCGCCGAGGTGTCGTGAAGAAAGCGGCGCGCCTACAGAAAAACAACAAGCAACCACACACATGGCTGCACGTTAACGACGTGCGGCCAACGAAGCCGCAGGCAGTTGTCGCCGACAACAGGGAGGGGCCTGTTTTGGCAGGCCACCGCATTGCCTCCGCGGCCGGGGGGCGAAGCTCTGGCACCGCTCGCTACGCCCCCTTAATCTCCACTACTGTGGACCAACCAGTCAAACAATAAAAGTATAGATGTTACTATGCCAATTTAGGCTCCGGAAACCTAGGGTATTTTGAGTCTCAGTCCTATCATAAATATAAAAAGTGTTTTAATTACAAACAAAAAGTATGAGTGTGGTAATGATAAATTTGTATGGCCGTTTTTCGTGTCACCCCTACGTCTCTAGCAGTTTGTGATTCTGTCTCTCCGAAATAAGTGGAGCAAAAGCCTGAGCGTATTCAAAATTGAAAGATTGCTGCGTTCAAAGAAGGTCCCCTTTAGAAGAGACTTAATGACGTTGCAGCCTGCCCTTCGGCAACGCCATCTAAACCCCAACTTATAATTTGTAGTGTGTTCGGCATTCATAGGACGCCTACAAGATGGGCAGCGCGGCGTCTGCGACGGAATTAGAAGCCACTGTTTTTCCGCTTTAATGGCCCTTTCCTCACTGGAAATAGCCGCAGCATAATTCCACAAGTTAAAATTTCTATCTAAAATAAGGGAAAATGGGTCCATTTTTAAACTAAAACCTAAAACCAATAAAAACTACAACCTACAACTTAAAACTAGTAAAATAAAAAAAACTTACTACCTAAAAAATAAAACAAATTAAATACGAACTAAAAATAAGTAACTACTAATAAATAACAAAATCTACTGACAAATAAACATAAAATAATAACTTATAATAACATAAAATATAAACATAAAAACAAACGAAATACTAAAAACTAGGATAAAACATCGGATATCTATGATAAAACAACTAAACAGAAAAATTTGGATCGCGTAAAAGTATTGAGAATTCTCAATAATCCGCGTATTTTGTGTAATGTTAACGTAGGCTCAAACTTTACCGTAACGAGAAGCGGTCTTACACTTAAAAAAATTCGAATGTTCCAAGGTATTTACAAAAAAAAAAAAAACAATTTTTCACGGGATTTTTTACGTCATCGGAATGTTTTCGACTAGAGCAACAATTTCTTTCCCGAAAACAATCTCATCCGAGCTACCATTTTGGAATTATAAATCGTTTTATATAAAATAAAAAAAAGTAAAAGGCTCATAAATCAAAAACGGTGCGTCGTAGGGCCATGCTTCTCAGACCCTAAATGGTTTCTATGGATAAGCTTAATCAATTGCTGCAATAAAAATGGTCGAATTCAATAAATATAAAAATCTTCGAAAAATTGACTGTCCCAAAATTTTTTTTAACTTTTTTTTTGTTTTCTTTGCTGCTCATAGTGCCCCTAAGCGTATACTCTAACTCCTACACTCCGCCCCTAAGACGACCCACTGACCGATATCACTTCTCCTGCCATTACGCGAAAGGAACGCATTTTTCAACATTTTTGGTGCTCACTCTAACTTGTAAACACAAGTATGTAATTTTGTCTTATTCTAGTGAGTAGGTATGAAAACAAAAAATAATTAAATAGTTATTTCGCAGGTTGGTACGGAGCCCATAATTCAGAAGCCTGATTTGCATTTGGCTGGTTTACATTACAACACAACAAAAAAATACTGTTGCGCTCCACAATTGATGGCGACATTAGCTACCACTAGCGCCATCTAGTATCGAGTAGCAGAACTTATAATTATTCGGGTCCCTTCTAGAAACTTCGATGATAGAACTTTCCAGAACTATCGACGTCTGGTCCGTCGGGTTCGGTATGTACTCGAACATTCTAGATGTTTCTACGGTAGAAGGTTCTGGAACTATCCGAGGCCTATATAAGGCCGGTGTGCCTGCGAGCCGGCATTCAGTGTTGGATAAGCGATACAAGCGAAAACGTCGAAGCGATCTTCAAGTGCGACTTTCAAGTGATCTTGTAGTGCGATTGTGTTTTATTGTTAGTGTGTTAAAGTTGTAGTTGCTGTTTTTAATTAAAGTGTCTATTTTTGGTTTTTAAATCGGCAGTTTTTATTGTCACGAACCCCAAGCTCGTAACAATTGGTGTCAGAAGCAAGGATTATGCCGATTTTACCGAAGGACGACACGGAGGGTATCCGTACCCGGAGTCAACGCCAGCAAGAAACAGATCAGAGGCGATTCGGTGGAGCAGCGCCACAGACGTCGGAGGGACAACTACCGATCACGGAGGCCGGCCCGTCCACAGCTGCTCCAGCATCATCAGCACCAGATTTTGCTGCTCTAATGATGATGCTGCAGGAACAGGCCCGCCGTCAAGAGGAACAGTCTCGCCGTCAGGAGGAACAGGCCCGCCGACAGGAGGAACAGGCTCGTCGGTTGGAACAACAGCTCCAGCGGGACAAGGAAGAGCAGATGCTCCTTCTGAAGGACCTTCACGCTACCTTCGGGAAAGACATGAAGGAGATGAAGGATAAGGTTGCTCAACACGACAACCGCCTGTTGGAAGCTGAAACCCGAATCGACCAAGTGAATAATCGGGTAGACAACGTGATGGCTGATGTGAAGGAAACCGTGATGGCTGACGTGAAGAAAACCGTAATGGCTGACGTGAAGAAAACGCTGGATTACCTTAAACTTGAGGACGGAATCGCAGCTCCCGTAGCTACAACACCTTCGCTACGTGGATTTAAAGTGCCACCGTTCGACGGAACTTCTTCCTGGTCAGCCTACAAAATTCAGTTTGAGGCTGTCATGAAGGCGAACGGGTGGAATAAGAGTCAGGCCATGACTGCCCTCACCCTAGGCCTGCGCGATCAGGCCTTAACTGTGCTGGAAGCTCTTGGAAAGGAAGTGACTTACGAGCAGCTCCTTGAGGCATTGGAGGCTCGGTATGGCGACGCTCACCTGGAACACGTGTTTCGTGCGCAGCTCAAGGATCGCGTGCAACGCAATAATGAAAACCTGCAGCAGTGGGCCCTTGAAGTTGAGAAGCTGGTTCGGAAAGCATACCAGTCTGTACCTGCGCTTATTGATGGGAACCTGGTGCAGGTATTTATCGACGGCATCCGTGACCTTGAAGTTAGAGCTGCTGTGAGGCTCGGTCACCACGGTACCCTTAAGGACGCCTTGGCCCATGCACTGGAGGTGGAAGCTGTGCGGCAGGATCATCGTTCCCATCGCGTCAGGGAGGTTGCAGCGGCTACAGTTCGCGACCGCAACAAAGGATACAGCCCTAGGTGCTATGGCTGTGGGGAAAGGGGCCACCTTCGATCTAGTTGCCCTAAGCGAACGGAAGGTAGTGCGGCTAACAGCACCGCCCAGCAACAGCAGCAGGGAAACGAGTAATAGCCAGGACTGCGGGGCGGGTGCTGGCTGATGCTCAAAGAGCCCCAAGGATTTCGATCACACAAACCCTTGACGGGAACAGCTTAATCATCAAGGGCGAGGTCAACGGAACGCCGTGTAAGCTGACCATAGATACTGGAGCCTCTCGTACGGTCGTCAGTTCCCAACTTATAAGTCGGTTCCTTGGGGACTCCGCATACAACCGAGAACGCATTAATTTGGTAACAGCCACCGGTCAGCGCATACCCGTCCATGGAGAGAAGAAGATGGAGTTGAAGCTAGGCAACAGAATCTACCTGCATAATGTCATCGTGGCTGATATAATGGACGATTGCATCTTGGGCCTTGACTTTATGAGGAAGAATTATTGCGAGATTGACGTCAAGCAAGGGGTTTTGAAATGTGGACAAGAGGAACTTTTTATGGAAGGGGCATTACCAGGGAATGTGTACAGCCTTAAAAAGATTGTTCTTCCGCCGAGATCAGAAACGATTGTGCCGGTTAGTCTTCCTCGGAATCCTGGGCAAACTAATCGTTGTGTACTCGTGGAAAGGGTAGACAATGACCTTCCATGGAAAGTGGCACGAACTTTGGTCAGAGCCACCGACATCTCAGGGGTACGTGTGCTGAACCTTTGTGATCAGGAACAGATCATAGAAAAAGGCACACTAGTTGGTACTTGCGAGGAAGTGGATTGGTTGCGTCGATGCCAACATCTATCGACTGGGACCCTCAGCAAGGATGCACAAACGAAAGTGTCCACACTTTTAGAAGACTGCCGCAGCGCTCTGTCCCAAAATGAAATGGTCAAGGCGAAGAAGATGTTACTCAAGTACGCCGGTGTTTTCTCGTCAAACGATGCTGACATTGGGAAGACTGGCTTAGTTCAACACAAAATAAACACAGGAGAAGAATTGCCTATCCGTCAGCGGCCAAGGAGATTGCCGGTAGCACGTGAAAAGGAAGTGGAAACCATGATCGAAGGAATGGTGAAGGATGGTGTTATTGAACCTTCATCTAGTCCATGGTGTTCACCTGTAGTGCTGGTAAGGAAGAAGGACGGCAGCATGCGGTTTTGTGTTGACTATCGTCGTCTGAACGACGTTACGAAGAAGGACAGCTATCCTTTGCCAAGAATTGATGACACGCTGGACATGCTTACTGGAGTAAAGTGGTTTAGCACGCTGGACCTGAAAAGTGGCTACTGGCAAGTTGAAATTGATCCCAAGGACAAGGAGAAAACTGCATTCTCTACAGGAAAGGGTCTTTGGCAATTTAAAGTTATGCCGTTTGGATTGTGCAATGCCCCGGCAACGTTTGAAAGGTTGATGGAACTTGTACTTACCGGGCTAATTGGTGATGCCTGCCTGGTCTACTTAGATGACATCATCATCGTAGGCCGTACGTTTGAAGAACATCTTCAAAACCTGGAACGTGTGCTCATGAAGATCCAGAGTGCCAACCTCAAGTTAAGTCCGAAGAAGTGTTCACTATTCAAACGACAAGTTAGCTTTTTGGGGTATGTAGTGTCGGAAGAAGGTATCCGCACGGATCCTGAGAAAATCACCGCTGTCAAGGATTGGCCAGTTCCAAAAGACAAGACGCAGGTCAGAGCATTTTTGGGTTTGTGCTCTTATTATCGGCGATTTGTTAAGAACTTTGCGGATATAGCCAAACCCCTGCACAAGCTAACCGAGGAGAAGCGACATTTCTGCTGGGATGAAAGTTGTAACATCGCATTCCAGGAGTTAAAAGACCGACTGTGCAAAACACCTATTTTGGGGTACCCTGATGCAGGCAAGGAATTTATAGTTGACACAGACGCAAGTGACATAGGACTTGGTGGTGTATTATCTCAACGGAATGGTGATCAAGAGGTTGTAATAGCGTACTTCAGCAAGTCGTTGTCAAAGCCGGAAAGGAACTATTGTGTCACGAGACGGGAATTGCTTGCTGTGGTAAAGTCATTGCAGCATTTTAGCAAATATCTTCTGGGGCGGAAATTCCACTTACGCACCGACCATGCTGCACTGAAATGGCTATTGCAGTTCAAAAATCCGGAAGGACAAGTTGCGAGATGGATTGAGCTACTGCAGGAATACGACTTCGTGGTCGAACATCGCAGCGGAAAATCTCATGGCAACGCGGATGCATTGTCAAGAAGACCTTGTCCTGAAGACTGCAAGCATTGTACTAGGCAAGAAAGTAAAGAAGTCGTACCTGTGAGGATGCTCAAGACAGACCTCAGCAACGAGTGGAAGGAAACCCTACAACGTGCCCAGCAGGAAGATTCGGACCTCAAGCCGATTCTCGAGTGGATAAAGGCCGGTGCACCTAAGCCCACGTGGAGCGACGTCTCAGCGATGAGTTCGATCACAAAAAGCTATTGGGCCCAATGGGACAGCTTGGTGATTCAGGAAGGAGTCCTGTGCCGTAAATGGGAAAATGCTCGAGGAGACAGCTGTCATTTTCAAATGGTTGTCCCTAAAGCTAAAGTACCGGATGTTCTACAGCTGTACCATAATGGTTGTTCAGGAGGCCATTTGGGAGTTAAACGGACCCTACTGAAGATACGAGAACGGTTTTACTGGGTCCACTGTCGTGACGATGTCGAGGACTGGTGTCGCAAATGTACAATTTGTGCGGCTGTAAAGGGACCTCAGACGCGTAGTAGAGGTGCATTGAAATTATACAATGTTGGTGCACCATGGGAGAGGATAGCCCTGGATGTTGCAGGACCATTTCCGGAAAGTGAAAGTGGTAACAAGTATTTCATGGTTGTAATGGATTACTTCACTAAGTGGCCGGAAGTCTTCGCCATTCCAAACCAAGAAGCTTCAACAGTTGCAGATAAATTGGTTCATGAAGTCTTCTGCCGTTTTGGAGTACCTTTAGAGATTCACAGTGATCAAGGAAGGAATTTTGAGTCCCAAATATTCCAGGAAACTTGTCGAGTTATGGGTACTCATAAAACGAGAACAACTTCTTACCATCCACAATCGGATGGAATGGTGGAACGATTTAATCAGACATTGGAGAGATACCTGGCAAAAGTTGTGGAAAATCGGCAACGAGATTGGGATAAGCACATACAACCGTTCTTGATGTCATATCGAAGTGCTGTTCACGAAAGTACATCGGTGACACCAGCTTTCGCAAACTTTGGAAGGGAATTACGGCTGCCTGCAGACCTGATCACCGGAATACCACCTGACGCCCCACGCAGTATAACCGATTATGCGAATGACTTGCGGAACAAAATGAATGACATCTATGAGCACGTCAGACAATCGGGCCAGCAAATGTCTGAGAAGATGAAAACCCGTTATGACCGCAAAATGAACAATAAAGGGTTCGACGAAGGATCACTAGTGTGGTTGCACAATCCAGTCCGCAGCAAAGGGAAATCTCCTAAGCTTCAAGCTAAATGGGACGGACCGTACCGGATTGTGACAAAGATCAATGACGTAACCTACCGGATACAGAAAGGTGCAAGAGGTACTCCTAAGATCATCCATGTGGATCGACTGGCGCGTTATTATGGGGCCAATAATGCTCGGGACGAGCATGTCTTAGGAGGGGGCAGTGTTGCGCTCCACAATTGATGGCGACATTAGCTACCACTAGCGCCATCTAGTATCGAGTAGCAGAACTTATAATTATTCGGGTCCCTTCTAGAAACTTCGATGATAGAACTTTCCAGAACTATCGACGTCTGGTCCGTCGGGTTCGGTATGTACTCGAACATTCTAGATGTTTCTACGGTAGAAGGTTCTGGAACTATCCGAGGCCTATATAAGGCCGGTGTGCCTGCGAGCCGGCATTCAGTGTTGGATAAGCGATACAAGCGAAAACGTCGAAGCGATCTTCAAGTGCGACTTTCAAGTGATCTTGTAGTGCGATTGTGTTTTATTGTTAGTGTGTTAAAGTTGTAGTTGCTGTTTTTAATTAAAGTGTCTATTTTTGGTTTTTAAATCGGCAGTTTTTATTGTCACGAACCCCAAGCTCGTAACAATACAAAATGACGAAAAAGTCACAAATACTTCTAATCAGTCCAGCAAGTGTTCAGAAGTTATGGTGGAATAAAGAAACACATACATGAACCCTGAAAACATAACCTCTGACAGTTGATTAAAAATATGCTCTCTGGTTGCGAGACAATATAAAAATAATAGATGTACAGACGCCAGCACATCAACCTACTACAATCTGTCAAATTTCTTTAATAGATTTTCAACTTTATCACTGAAACATAAGGTTCAAAGTTGATTGGGAAAATGTGACAGTTAGGTGTAGGTTGATGTGCTGGCGTCTGTACAATAAAGAAACATTTGAATCTGGTTCTAAAGAACATAGACATTAGGTTAATTTTAATTGGGCACATGAAGTACACTGCTACAAGGATCTTATGGCGCACAAATTATATTGACAGGGTGGCGCTGTTGGTAGCCATCTGTGAAATTAATTTGCGAATTGTACTGAAAAAACAAGATGGCAATAGATCCGATTATGCCATGCGCCAAAAGAACCTTGCAGCGCTATAGAATCCGTTCACAGTAATTTTACCTATGATTTTGCATAGCTGTCCGAATCACAGTGAACTTTATTCTCACTCCTATAAGGTTGCTGCCACTGACAAATCTGTCAAAATTATTGTGATCTTTCTACACGTTACAATAAGGTTGCTGTTAGTTTCCTACTGTGAGAGGTAAAATAACTGAGCGGACTGTACCTACATAACCACAAGCACATCTGGTCCGGTCATTGCAGTACCGTTAGCACCGTTAGTGAACAAAAAAATGACAGACCCTGTCAGTTTTCAAAGTGATTTCATTAATTCCATTTTTAGCCACCGAGTCAGAAGTTTATAGGTGTATTATTAAGACTTCCCTTGATGTGTGACGTGACAGTGCTGCCATCTGTTGGCAGCTTGCTCAAAGCCAGCATCGGAGGCAGCTTGATGATGAGCTCAACAGCAATTGATGCTGGAGTCAGAGACAGCTGATGATGATGAGCTCGACAGCAATTGATGCTGGAGACAGAAGTATGAAGTTCCTGAAATTCAGAAAAGACACTGTTCATTGTATATCTAGTTACAACATAGGATTGCCCTGTTGGTTCAGTGGTTGCAAGTGCTACTACTGAATACGAGTTCCTGGGTGCGATTCCCAGGTCGGGCAAAGTATACAAACTCAAAATATTTTATTAACCTTTTGAACGCCAGAGTATAAACGTATCGCCGTACCCTTGACGCCAGGCCACTTTAACAAAACAACACACACTCTTAAAACAAATTTCTCGATATTGGTGGTTTATTTATATTAGTTTCATGCAATACAATATAGACGGAAGCTTAAACTTTTAAATTATACAGGGTGTCCCTGGAAGTATGGATCAAATCAAATAGGGACGTGGGCAAGGTCATTTCCCAACGATTTAGCAAAAAAAAATACTAAAAAGAAAGTACAAAAAAAAAAAAGAGAAGATCGAATTCGTGAAAACTATCAGGGCTATCAATTTTTTTTTTTTTTAGATTGCCCTGATAGTATTTTTTTGTGATTATTTTCTTTGAACACTAAGCAAAGTGATTGAAAAAAAAAAAATTAAAATCGGTCATAACTTTTGAACCGTAAAAAAATTCACTGACATTCTCAGGGTTAAAAAGTTTGGAAATGACCTTGCCCATGCCCCTAATCAATTTGATCCATACTTCCAGGGACACCCTGTATAAATAAAAACACACAAAAGTAATGATTAAATTGTTTATTTCATAATATGATGCGACCCGTGCGACGTGTATTTTGTCATATATTTGTGAAGTTGGCGTTCAGGGTAAGATTTCGTTTGTCATATATATGTGACAATGGCGTTCAAAAGGTTAAGTACGGTCAGTGGGTCATCTTAGGGGAGGACACATAAACCTACATGAGCACATCTGAAACATCAGAAGCTAGTTGCACAGTTCCAATTGGTTGTTTCCTATGGAGAAGAGCCGGCAAGAAATTCCACAGCACTACCTTTTTTTTTTTTTTTTTTTTTTTATTGCTAAATGGGCGCACTCTTGACCCCTTTAAAAGTAATTGGCTTTTACAGTAGGTATTCCTATACCTACTGTAATTTTAAGACATTACACAGACATGACATGACATTAGACAAACGCGGACAGCATAGGCCTGTCAGCAAGTACCAGGTACATGATAAAATAAAAATGGTCTACTTACAGATCTAAAGCCGGTCAGTGGGTCGGTCAGTGGGTCGTCTTAGGACGTCATCTAATGCCTACATATTATTGGGTTTTTCCAACAGGGATATCTCAGTAGCAGCTCAGAGCCAGGTGTTGTGGTTAATGGCAATAGGCTCGCTATAGATTACAAGAAAAACTTTGAAAACTATAACATACGGTCAGTGGGTCGTCTTACAACAAATAACATGATAAATCTCGGTCAGTGGGTCGTCTTAGATCTCTCAATATTGTGCACACAAACTTACATTTTTGCAGTTAGAATGTATGGGAGAACATGTTTTTCAACAACAATGTTAAGTTTGTTCTTGGGATAAATTCATCCCAGCTTTACTTTGGTAACCTCAAGTACCCCCCGTGAGACGTTCAGTGAAATCAAGGCGTTGCTGGCCTTCTTTGGGGAGCTGGGGTGGGTCGAATAATGGATTTTCGGGTCAGTGGTCGTCGATTTTCCCACCCTTACGCAAATTACGCGCATTAACGTACGGCCATCAGCCCGTACACGTGGTCCGACTCGCAGTTGTCCCGTTTTTTTCACAAATTCTTTCCCTTCGCTCATTTTGGCGAATAAATAAGAACATGGACTACTCACGGCTTCTATTTGTTGGAGGTGAATGCGACGCAGGTGGCACCGTTACCGGTGAAGCAGGTACAAGTACAACAGGTGCAGGCATGGTGCAGGTACTTCGCGATCGCAGCAGAGTTGAACACGCCAACAGCATCCCGGTCACTTCTCAGCTAACTGCAGCTGGAATCAGTTATTAGCACGGTATTACAGTGGAAATGGCGGACGTGAAGAAGGATCGCGATGTCAGACAGTACCTAAGGTCGGGCCGTACCTTTCATGAGTTTTCATCAGGGCTGGATCCGGATTAGGTTTACTCCAACTTCATCAGCGTCCAATTATTGTCAGAATACGCGTGTATAGATTCAAACTGCGCGTTGGTTTAAAAATATGATCAGTGGGTCGTTATAATTTAATGGCGATTTATATTTACAAAATGTCTTCTTGAAGGTAGTAAGTAACAAGGACGCGCGCGCGCAGGCCGCATGGCGAGAAAAAGGAAAATTTTGAAGTTTTGACAAGCTCGCTCGAGTCGGCTAGTCGGCTCGAGTCGCTCCACACCACACGAGCGAGAGACGACACCTGATTGGTTCTTAGTTCAAATAAATTCAAATATGATTCAAATTGCGGCCAATCAATGGTAGGCAAAGAACATAATTATATACCCTAGGGGAGGTAGGTGATTTATATACGTCAGTGGAGGTAGAGTGCGTTTCAAGTTTTCAACTTCAACAAATAGTTCCTATACGTCAGTACTTACCCTTATCTATGGTTCCTATGTTATAATGTTGGCTCACCTGTCCTCCGCTAGGAGTATATTATATGTGTTTTGTGCCCATGTCTGTCAAGATAGTAGATATGGGAAGACGATTCTGCGGTTTTTTTAAGATTTATAAGGTGTCCGTGTTAGAATAATGCCCAAAACGAGTGGTGAAGAATAAGAAGTGGTATACATTGTTGCCAACATAACGGCATAGGGACTATTTGATGAAACGCACTCTAGTACTGCCGTATTATTATAGTACTCTGTGCTCTAGTAGCTCGCTCGCTAGTGTGGTGAGGTGGCACCTGATTGGTTCGTAATTCAGATACGATTCAAATTGCGGCCAATCAGAGATGGGCAGCTCTGACTTATAGAGGCGCGTTTGTGCGGCTCGCTTCCCCACGCTTCCCATTCCCGTGTGATATGATATAGTACACAGCATAGAGTATAGTAACTAAAGTACACAGTCCGAAGGATAAGAAATCCATTGATTCATTCGAAAAATTCGTCTATTTTTGAACGGTCGAAATGAAATTATGAAAGGAATTCTGGTATTAACTTTTTATGGCGCTACAAGTATCTTTTGGTGCTCGAATAACGGTGATGTGAGGGTGCTGTTGTTAAAAATTTGAAAACTGTTTGGTAAAATGTATTGACAAAACAAGATAGTGGCGTTAGTTCCAATTTTGACCACCCATCAGAAGATCCTTGTACAGCTATAAGTGTGTTACGCTTACGCAATATCGTCGCTGTACTGTTTTACCTAAACCAAAACCCTGAAAAGGAAAAAAAAAATAATTTCAGTATTTTACCTGCTTCGCGTTTCAAGCTGTGTTCGATTTGGCTCTCTTCGAATTTGTCTTGAAGACTTGATGGCGCAGTATCACTCCCTGAAATCCTATGCTGAACTGAAAGCCAACCTTCCGTTCCCAAGAGATCTTGACTGGACATGCTGATACCTATACGGAACCGGAAGGAGTGTTCGTGATTTGGATTCGGCTTCGTTCGGTCTTCGGTCACACACAGATATTATTATTCTAGGGCAGCTCTGACTTTAAGCGGCACGTTTGTGCGGTTCGCTTTACCCATGAACGACCACAGAACATTATTAATTAATTACTCCTATACTCCATAGGTTTACGTAGAGGTAAATAAAAAAAAACACGTGACTTCACCTTTATTAACTACATAAGCCTATGGAGCATATTGACCGAGTAACACACTTTGAATCACGTTCACAAACCAAAGGATTTTCAAAGAAAATTATTCATAATCCATTGCTGCATAGGTTTGTAAAAGGCGTTTTCTCAATGAATATTGTTGAACTGTCAAAGTGAAAGACATTGCCTTTGTATGTACACCTACAACAACCACAGAAACTATTACTCCTAGCGGAGGCTACAGTTAGCGCCACGAAAGACGAGACTTCTAGACACACCACGTGCTTTGACTTACGCAGAACACGATTTTAGGTCTCTTTAGCGGTATGAGGTCTGACTGTCTGAGCACGGGACGGGACAGGACGTCATAGGGGCGGCGGAAAGAGCGCGGGAGGAAGGGTCATGTCTCATCTTTCGTGGCGCTAACTATACACGGCAACAAGGTAATTATTTTAGCGCTCCCTCGAAAGACATTGGAGGTGCTGTAGATAAACATTTGAGAAATTGGTTGGTAAAGCCCGATTCTAACGTTAATAAAGTTAATTCCCGGCTCGGAACATGGGGCAAGTCGATCGCTGCGCAGTGACAAATTCACGTGTCGGCGGGGGTGAGGGGTGAGGACTGAGGTACTGTGCAGGGAGCAGCGCTCTTCAGAACTGCCATTTTGAATCAGGCTGTATAATGTCTATATTATCTGTAATGAATTGATAATGTATTGAAAAAACAACATGGCGGCGTTAGTTCTGAATTTGACCCCGTGCCAAAAGATCCTTGTTTTTGCAATTAGTATGTTACGCAAAAATTAGTGTGTTACGCATAAAAATTAATTTGTATGGTGTACATATGGTGTAGGTAGATGTTCCTGCCACCCTGTATTTATTTTTGTTTTTTTTTTTTAGGGTTCCGCACCTCAATAGGAAAAAACGGAACCCTTATAGGCTCACTTTGTTGTCCGTCTGTCTGTCTGTCAAGACCCTTTATCTCGGGAACGTGTTGACATATCGAGTTGAAATTAAAACCATATACCTACTCAGGTCTACAGTCCCTTGAAGCTGTAAAAAAATCAAACTTCTATGTTAACGTAAAAAAAGATAAGGCCGTTTATGCTGCAAAAAACGTATATTTCGACATTCTCAAGGGAATCAAAATGTATAGGGTACTTCCCATTGACCTAGAATCATGAAATTTAGCAAGAAGCAAGTTCATGTACTTATCACAAGTAAAGAAAAAAATCCGAAAACCGAATTTGTAGTTACATAAAAAAACCCGTGATAAAGTATTTACATACCTACCCACAAATTTGTACGGAAACCTCGGTGCGCGAGTCCGAGTCGCTCTTGACAGGACTGTGACTGATGATCTTCCTGCACGAGTCGCAATAAATACCTACTTTTTCTTTCTTTCTTGACGTTATTAGCTTACTTTATTACACTGTGCTAAATTGTAAGGCTACCTTCTTTTTGTCCCGGTAGCACGTTTACTAGTTACTACAAGGAAAACATTTAATTAGACACAAAATATGCGTATCTTTGTTATTTATACACGATATATAAGTAGGTACAACTATATATATGTAGTAATATAGTAGCTATGACGTTGTTTTCATTCCGATGACTAACTTTGATGTCATTATTGCAAAAAGCCACTCGAGGCGAGTGGGTCGCGCAAAGATCTTACCAAAAAGGTCTTAATTTTAGTCAAATGAGTGCCAACTAGTGAAAGAAGTGTGTGTTCAGCAAAATGTTTGTGTATAATGTAGTTTTAATTGCTTTTGGTAAGTTTTTATTTGTTTGTTTATAACAATTTAAAAACAAACAATCAGTGGTAAACTTTTTTTTTTGGCGAGTGGCGCTTTACTTTGTGTCAATTATTTCATCACCACTGCTCTCAAAACGATAAAGGAAATCATCGTGAGGAAACCAGCAGGTCCTAGAACCAAAAATTCGAAGACATGTGACTTCTACCGACCCCCACTGGGCCTGCTGCGCTGTAGTTAAGCCCACTCCCTCTCGAAGAGAGGAGGCCTGTGTCCCAGCAGTGGGAACATTATAGGCTGATTGTGCATGCATTATGCATTTTTTGTTTTTAATTTTTCTGTACTGTCCACTGCTAGGCAAAGGTCTTCACCATAACTTCCCACTGTCCCTTGTGTGTTGCAATCTCCTGTTAAGTCCTGTTAAAGATATTAACTTTATTCCTCACATAAAGGTTATCTGAGAGTTCATCTGGCTGGACTATGCTATTATCTAGAAAATAAATGTCAATCCGCTATATAAATTATGCTTTAGATAAAAAACAACTGACGATTCGAAAACTGGCCCGTATTAGAATCAAAAGTCATTTTAAATTCAAACTGCGCTGAGAATCAGCACTTGTCGACAGGGCCGTCTTAAGGTGCCACTATTCGATATTTTTTCCATACAAATTTCGGGAGAGTATTACTCCACTGTTTGACATTGTACAGACGCCAGCACATCAACCTACTACAATCTGTCAAATTTCTTTAATAGATTTTCAACTTTATCACTAAACCATAAGGTTCAAAGTTGATTGGGAAAATGTGACAGTTTCGGGTAGGTTGATGTGCTGGCGTCTGTACATCCAAAGTTAAACATTGTATCGTTTTGTCTAATTATTAATTGTGTCTGTACGGAAGCAGAATTGTAAAATAACAAGCCATTAAAAAGTTATGAGCCAACAAAGATTCGTTTTTCTTGCTATTTTTAACGTAACTTTGGGTGTAAATAAGTAATAAAAGAACTGAAAAATATTCTTACGTGTATATACAGGGTGTCCCAAAACTCAACGTCAAGCCGAAACGGGGTGACAGGATTGATCATAACCATCACGAGAAAAATCTGAAAAAAAATCTATCCCATGCAGTTTGAAAATTATGGGCATTTTAAGAAAAACCTAGAAATTTGATCAAACTGTACCATTTTTCGGTTATTGTGGTTATTATTTTTTATTTTTGTTCATTTGAACTTTAGAAACGTAATCCTAAATAACATTTCTAGAATCCCAATAAAAAATAATGACACAATTGCCTTAAGTTCCCGAGAATTGAGTCTATTTGTTAAACTACGAATTTAAAATTTTCAAGATTCGTCGACTTTGACAGGCCCTCCTATAAAAAAAATGTACTAGAGTGCCTTGGCAAGTAGCATTAAAAGTTGGCGCATTTAATCAGAATTCTAAAATGGTACAATACTTGTTAGTTCCATACAATAGAAAAGAGTAAAAAAATTAAAACCTCAAGTAACCCGATTTTTGCTATCAGATTTTACTCAGTTAAAATGTTTTTAATTCGCACAAGCTCTAGGTAGGTTCTTAATTTTAAGGCAAAATGATGAGAGAGATGGATAATGGGTATGTTTGCCATGAGTGAGCGAGACAGATAGTGACGCCACGCATTGAGACGGAGATGCGTCGTTTAAACGAGTGCGAATGAAACAGATAGATGCTATGGCATCTATCTGTTTCATTCGCACTAGTTTCAGCCAAGCAAATGGCTACGCTACCAGTCCGACACCAACCAGTTAGTACGTTTCGCTCATTCGTCTACTGCGCACGTTCGTATTCGCTTGTGTTGATTTAGTACTGACAACTTTGGCTTCTCTTTTTGGACTTGAATCTTTGTGAATTGGACTTGTTGATAACATACCGGCAACTTTGGCTTCTCTCTGGACTTTTGTGTTGGCATCCTTTTTATCTACCATGCCTACGCGCTACACTTCACAAGAATATGCGAACATGCACCTCATTTATGGGGAATGCAGATGCAACGCAAGTGCTGCCGCTAGACTTTATCGTGAAAGATATCCAAATTTAGAGCGCTACCCGGATCACCGCGTGTTTGTTAATGTGCACCGTTCACTCACAGAGGGCGGCCATTTCCCGAATCAAATACAGGCTGGAGGTAGACCTGTGTTTCCTTTCCAGGAAGAAGTATTGCAAGAGGTCGCACGTGACCGAAGTATTTCCGTACGTGGAATTGAAGAAAGAACGGGAATACCGAAAAGCACTGCTCATCGTATTTTACAAAGAGCCGAAATGCATCCGTTTCACGTACAACGAGTTCAAAGTCTTCTACCTCGAGATTATCAGGAAAGGATTTCTTTTTGTAGAACAATGCTACAGAGGCATAATGAGAATCCCCAATTCATCCAAAAAATTCTCTGGTCAGATGAATCGACATTGAAAAAAGATGGTTACATGAACTTGCACAATTATCACGAGTGGCACGTGGAGAATCCACATTTAATGCGAGAAGATAGATCCCAGTATCGTTTTAAAGTAAACCTGTGGACCGGAATTTTAAACGGTAAAATTATTGGGCCTATTGAACTGCCTGAGAACTTGAATGGAACTAATTACCTACATTTTTTAAGAGAAGATTTACCAACCCTGTTAGAGGACGTACCACTAGCAGATCTTCGCGACATGTGGTTTCAACAAGATGGCTGCCCAGCGCATTTCGCAGTGCAAGTAAGAGATTTCCTTGACCAGGAATATCCGGGAAGGTGGATTGGACGTTCGGGCACTATCTCGTGGCCCGCCCGTTCACCAGATTTAAATCCCCTGGATTTTTTCTATTGGGGAGTTCTCAAAGAAAAAGTTTACTCAAAGCCCATTGAGAACGTAGCCGACCTGCGTGAACGCATTTCTCAAGCAGCTGAGGCGATCAACTCTCGAAGATATGCCCGACTAATAAGTAGATCTTTTTTAAGAAGATGTAGGGCTTGTATTGAGGCTGATGGTAAACAATTTGAACATTTATTGTAATAAAAAACGTTATTTCTCTATCATCAGACTTTTATTCCAACAAACCTAATTATTTTACTAATTTTACTAACTTTTTTTCACTTTGGTAAAAGTGGCGTCACTATCTGTCTCGCTCACTCATGGCGAACATACCCATTATCCATCTCTCTCATCATTTTGTCTTAAAATTAAGAACCTACCTAGAGCTTGTGTGAATTAAAAACATTTTAACTGAGTAAAATGAGATAGCAAAAATCGGGTTACTTGAGGTTTTAATTTTTTTACTCTTTTCTATTGTATGGAACTAACAAGTATTGTACCATTTTAGAATTCTGATTAAATGCGCCAACTTTTAATGCCACTTGCCAAGGCACTCTAGTACATTTTTTTTATAGGAGGGCCTGTCAAAGTCGACGAATCTTGAAAATTTTAAATTCGTAGTTTAACAAATAGTCTCAATTCTCGGAAACTTGAGGCAATTGTGTCATTATTTTTTATTGGGATTCTAGAAATGTTATTTAGGATTACGTTTCCAAAGTTCAAATGAACAAAAATAAAAAAGAATAACCACAATAACCGAAAAATGGTACAGTTTGATCAAATTTCTAGGTTTTTCTTAAAATGCCCATAATTTTTAAACTGCATGGGATAGATTTTTTTTCAGATTTTTCTCGTGATGGTTATGATCAATCCTGTCACCCCGTTTCGGCTTGACGTTGAGTTTTGGGACACCCTGTATATTTCTTACGTTTTTTGCAATTTGCAGGTCAGTGTCAGGTTGTATATTTTGTCTTGCAATTGACTTAGAGGGTTTTATTGATATACAACCCTCATTTCACGGCCTACTCTGGCGCTTCCCTCCGGCTTGCGCCCGGGTGCCACGTAAAGACGGCCCTGCTTGTCGAAAGTCAAAATTACATTTAAAGACAGTCCCCCAAAACGCCCGCCCTTCACCAATTCCTAGTGCTTTCGCTGGGACGAAGTGGCGGAACAAACTCCCCAGCAACACAGCTGTGTGTTCAGTTAGATGGACTTGATTCTACAATACAATTAATAGTAACTAATTAACATTACGAAACACAAAACATTGAATTACATCGAAGGCTTGTTGGCTAAGTAATAACAGAACATAATAGATCGATCAGGTTAAGCTACGCTTGCCTCGGTTGGTCCGTGGATGGTTGACAATCTTTTATACCAAGATTCCTTCGTCCCTCGGAAAGTACGCGAAGCCGTGGGTGGATCCCGGCTGTAATTCGTGGATCTTTGACAGTCGTTACGGGTCGTCTGAAGCCCGAAAGTCTGTCAACCAGTCTTACCAAGGGGTATCGTATTACCCAGTCACTGGATTGTAGCTAGGTCAGAAAGGCAGTCACTCCATGTAAAATACTGGTATTCAGCTGCATCCAGTTAGACTGGAAGCCGACGCCAACACACTCGTAGTTGGGAAGAGGCTAGGCAGGTGATGATGATAATGGTAAAAGCAGCAAATAGAGCATCAGGCACTAGTTGTCTGGCATAGGGCTTAAAAAACTAAGGCTTAAACGATAAGTACACGCTAAGGGCACCCCCAGCGGGGTCCGGAACTCCGGACCGTTTTCCTGCAAAGAGGTTTGAGGGTTTTTTAAGGAGCCTGTCAGCCATACCTACTGTCACACCATTTTGAAAATGGCGGCCACGGATGAGACCTACACAGGGTGCCCCGTAAGTTGACGTCAAACCGGAAACGGGTAACCCAGTCATAATAGTTATCAGAAAAATATAAAAAAACCTTTGGAACAAAAAAAAAAGAAAAAAAGTGGCACTCGGGAGTGCTGACAGAAGTAAAAACTTGAACAATTACGTGTGTATTTTTTGAATGGTCATATAAACAAAACACAAACAGAATGCTTTGCCGTCACTCACTGAGATATTGGAAATACATTAAAACCGAGTACAGACGCCAGCACATCAACCTACTACAATCTGTCAAATTTCTTTAATCGATTTTCAACTTTATCACTAAAGCATAAGGTTCAAAGTTGATTCGGAAAATGTGACAGGTTCGGGTAGGTTGATGTGCTGGCGTCTGTACATCCCGAGGACAGCCGAACACATCCGAAGCGGTGTTTTCCCATCTCAAAAAATGCACAACGCGCCTAAAGAAGTTTTCACTTCATACATTTTTTGGAATGCTTATTAATTGCGCCAACTTTTAATGTTACTTGCCAAACTCGCATCTAGTACATTTTTTTTCAGTACAGCCAGTCAAAGTTTGGCAAAGTATTAATTTTGAATATTTGGTTGGGCAAAAAGTGACATTTAAATGCCAATAATTTTAAAAATACACAACAGATTTTTTTTTAAATATTTTTCTGGTAACTGTTATGATGACTGGATTACCCGATTCCGGTTTGACGTCAACTTACGGGACATCCTGTATAAATCGATAGCTGGCATCAATGCACACAGAAAACATAATGTGACCAAACCCCGTAAAATGTCACGTTTCCGAGATATTAACGTTCAGGAGTTGATGATTGAGTCACGTGATCAAATTTGCATGTCAATATCAGCTACCGTCAAACGGGGTGAATAGGGATGCAGGGGTGAATCGGGACAAAAATTTAAAAGGGATTTTAACATTAAAATAATATAGTTTGAGGCCAAAAAGGACCCTAATGTGTTTACTGTCATTTAATTAACGATTACGTGCCCTTATTGACAACAAACTATATTATTTCAACGTTAAAATCCATTTTAAAGTTTCGTCCTGATTCACCCCTGCATCCCTATTCACCCCGTTTGTAGGTACTTATCGTTTTATAATGGTCTCAAACGTAGCCGAAGTTCTGTCTCACTTTTTGTTTTTTTTTTCTTCTTTCTTAATAAATTAAGTATTCTGCACAAAGTAACTCAGTATGTACAGACGCCAGCACATCAAGCTACCCGAAACTGTAAAATTTTCCCAATCAACTTTAAACCTTATGCTTTAGCGATAAAGTTGAAAATCTATTTAAAAATTTGACAGATGGTAGTAGCTTGCTGTGCTGGCGTTTGTATGTATTTACAAGGTGAAGGAAGAAGAGAATTGACTATTATGAATTGACTATGACAATTTTTTTTTTTTTTTTTTTCTGATTTTAATTGTAATGACTTAAATGTAGATTGCATGCATGATGTTCTTATGTATTTGGTTATAGAAATTCAGACACGATGTAAAAATTGTTATTGAATAAATGAATTGAATTGAATGGAAGACATCGTGAGGAAAACGGCATGTTCTAGTATTATGACGTGACGTCTACAAAACGAGGTCGGAATCTAAGGAAAATGCATAGCTTGATGTTTCGTTGTATAGGTACCTATTACTGTGACGATAATTTCTACGGCTACGTTATGAAGTTTAATTCTGAATATTTCAGCCATATCTCCAGCCGTGAGGTCAGCCGTCAGGAATCTTGCTTCGATTTCGACTTGCAGGTAATAAATTATGTTAATTACCGGCGAGCACTCATATTTCCGACCTCTTACGACTTCCGGGCTTCCGACAAAAAAAAATTACTAGTATAAGGTCTTGCTTACTTTATTGTACTGTGCTAAGGGGCAGGGGTATGGTGTTGCCCATTAATTGGATTCTGGAAGTCGGAATAACGTAGTTGAGAAGAGGCAGGGACTCATAGGTACTGACGCACTGAGGTTTCCGAACCACGTTGCATTGCCTTTGCCTCAAGATCCAGTTGAAAACCAGCGTCAGGCACTAGTTATCTTGCATTTTTTGATGGTTGAACTGTAAATGGGCCTTTTTGGCGCAGCTGTGACGCCCATTTTCCTGCTAATTTCTTACATAGGACTTTACACTTTTTTATTTGTTTTTATTATCAGATGTATGTATCTGGTATACTGTGTGTGTCTTTTAGACTGTGCTAAATAAATGTATTTTCTTTCTTTTCTTAGTATGCCGGTGGTGAGTTTAGGATGCTATTCGCTTTTACTATTTAAATATTAAAAAATACTCTCTACGGGAGGCGATACTTTGAACGTTGAAATTTAACGCCGGTTATTAAAAAAAATGGCTGCTCGCATGTATTTTGACCGCGTAGATATTGCACTGTTACTGCACCCATAGAACTCGTACAATTTTTGGAATTATTTTAACCGGTCAAGCGGCGCGGTTCGCCGATCGGCTACGAAACAATAGAAACTCAATTGTGTCTCATTAGCGGCGTTTGACAGATTAATAAAAAAAGAATAGCGATCTTTTTAAATAAATTAAAACGTGTATTATTTAAATTTTTAAATTATCTATCCATTGGTGAAATCCTTAGAACGTCAACTTTAGCAAAAGATGAATGCAATAAATAATTTTAGTCACTTTTTTAAAAGGAGATTTTAAATGTGTTAGTAACACATAAAAACAAATAATAACGTGCAATGTGATGATAGGATATCGAACATTAATAATGTGCTTTCAGATGTAGTTTATTTCTCATAATTATTGAGTTAATAGGACGAATATAGGACTGAATAACGAAGAAAAACGCGGCTTTGGTCGGGGTACCGCCTTAAATAAAGGCCGCTGTTTCCGCATAATATTGTACCTCATATTCTGTCCTATCTACTTTCCAGAGCAAGCGAGTTCACTTGTCTAGATGGCACATGCATCAGCGCTGATGCAGTGTTTGATAACTACTGGGACTGTCCTGATGGCTCCGATGAAGCGTCCTACTATTCAAGTAGCAACTCGTAAGTAATAATATATTCTTCGTTTTAAACTGATTGTAGAATCTAACCCCGTGGCCGCACGAACTACTCGCTTAAGTGACACGCAACATCAGAAAAAACAAATGAATACGGTTATTACTCATTATAATCGCACCGCTTCAGCGCAGTAATGGCTTGACCACGGGACATTTGCTGTAGCGAGAATTCACGCGGCGCGACCGGCGAAGTTTGCCGAGCGAATCGCACGAGCGACGGGCGATAGAAACAAATGTATGAGTACGGCGCATGCCACGGAACACGCGCGGTAGACGCGGCTATATAATAGTGCAGAAAGCCAAACAAGTTTATTTGTATTCGCCGCGAAATAATGAACACCGAAACCCCTGGTCGTGGCGGCCCGTGGCCGTGCAAACTGCGCCGCGTAGATTGCCGCGCCGCCAGACGCACTGCCGGCCGTCGCGACGCCCTGTGCCGTAGCCAGCGGGACCGCTTTCACATTTAGACGACATTAGCAGCGCGACAGACGCCACCGTCGCCCAGTCAGAATTTCATAATAGATACAGAAGCGTGGAGGCCGCCATGTGCGCTCAGTCGGCGATGCGATGAGCTGGAGTACTATCAAAAGCAGGAGCAACAATGTTTCCCCGTCGAAATCCGTTTTTGAAATAAAGTGTGCCACATTGATCTAAACTGCGACGCGGCAGCCGCGCTGCTATCGCGCGGCTGTTCTAATGTGAAGGCATCTGCTTCTGCCGCGCTACTATCGCGCTGCTATAACGTCCTAATATGAAAGCGGTCCCAGCCGCTTGTCGCCAACGCGCCGCTCGCCGCTGGCACGCCACCGTAGAGGTGACAGCTTGATGTTCACGCGCCGCTTACTGCACTGATCTGCTAGGTTTTTAGGGTAACACGAGCCAAAGCCAAGTGCTACCCCTGAGAGTGATAACCTAAGTGATTGCAGCGGTATTTACAAAGCCACATGCGAACTACGCGTCATACTGACGTCACGCAAAATCCTGCATCGCGCAAGCAGAGTTTACCGCGCAACTAGCGTATTACAACGTTCTTCTCTCATAAATCGTCGGGCAGTAGCCCACCAGACACGACACTCGGAGGATCCTCCCTTTTCTATGGAGGATGAGTGAACTTTACATCCTGTTCCGCATGCCTCAAATTATATAAAGGCAAAGTCACAACAGCTCATTTTTTAATTTTACAGGACCTTAATTTTTTTTTTTTCGCATTTATAACCACAAAGGCACCTGCGCCATTTAGTAGAATTTTGAGATACTTTCGCGGATGTTTTTTTGCCCCAAGTATAGGCATGGTTCAGAGAAAATTTGGCATACTTACCTCAATTTTGCAGTTTTGGCTTTGTGACATTGTTGCACCGAAGGTGCGATATATATGTAGTTGATGGTAATATATGGCGTGGTGATATTATGTTTTGCAGTGGTGAAGGATGTTTGTGCTCCATTGTCGTTCT
Source organism: Amphipoea oculea (assembly GCA_945859645.1). Taxonomy (NCBI): domain Eukaryota; kingdom Metazoa; phylum Arthropoda; class Insecta; order Lepidoptera; family Noctuidae; genus Amphipoea; species Amphipoea oculea. The sequence goes on along the minus strand of OX243891.1, from coordinate 7,385,018 downwards.
GCAGGAATTTCCGGACGATTCTGATACCTAGTGTTTAGGATAGCAGCCTTCTGTAGGGTTTGGTAGGTGGAGGCAGTAAAAGCCTGTGATGTCCCACTGAAGGGCAAAGGCGTCCCTACTCTCTTTCCACTTCTCTCTATTTAAAGCTGCTAAGGACCAGTTCTTGTCTCACTCACTCACTCCTTCAGAGTCCACCTACCTTACCTTGCCTGCCTTACCTTACTAAAAAGAATATTCTTTTTCCAGAAACCACAGTGCTACAGAGTCTCATGAGAGATATAAAAGACATACACCATGTGGGTAAGTGCAAAATGTAATCTACATAAACGTAATCTACAGTGGCGTAACTATACCGTTTGGGGCCCGTGGCAAATTCAAGGGATGGGGCCCACCCTCAATGAAAAGAAGCTCAACCAACGTTATAGTTTTTTATTTTTTATAGCACTTCTCCCGCGACTTCTTTCGCGTACATTTCATATTTTCCCCTACAAAATTTATCACCTGACTGCTTCTGTTCTTATGTTAGGATCCTTCTGTGCTCAAGGCCTTCTCGGGCCGGGGCCCCCCTCTGACTGGGGGCCTGTGGCATTTTGCCCCAATACCACCCTATAGTTACGCCACTAGTAATCTACATTTTGAAGGTCTATCTTGTGTTTTAAGTAATACTGTCAGCATAAGCAAAAGCATAGCATAATCAGCCTATAATGTTCCCACTGGCACACACCTCATCCATGGGAGACAGTGGGCCAAGTGCGGGTTAGTAGATTTCACATGTCATCATCTGCCTAGCCTTTTCCCAATTAAGTTGGAGCCGGCTTCTAGTCTAACCGGATGCAGCTGAATACCAGAATTTTTACATGGAGCGACTGCCTACCTGACCTCCACAATCCAATTACTGGGTAATACGATACCCCTTGGTAAGACTGGTTGTCCGACTTTCGGGCTTCTGACTGCCCGTAACGACTATTATCTGAGTAACGACTGTCAAAGATCCGCGAATGACAACCGGGAGCAACGACGGCTTAACTTGACTTGAGCGACTGGTTCTAGAATAGGACTATGTTTCCTCGCGATGTTTTCCTTCACATTTCTGAGAGCAGTGGTGATGAATATAAATACACAAAGTAAAGCACCTGCCTGGGTTCGAACTCACAACCTACAATTCGTAAGTCGGGGCCCTTAAGCCACTAGGCCACCACCACCACTACTCCTTTTATTATTAGAAAAATAATAAATCGCAAAAACTCTTTCCTTTGTTAGAGTTTATTTTATTAAACTTTAATACTTCTGTCTATTTGAGGGGTCCGTGGCTAAATAATAACAGCCGCACAGGTCGATCGATCAGGTTAAGCTTCGCTTGCCGCGGGCGGTCTGTGGATGGGTGACCATCTTTACATACCGAGACCCCTCCTTGCCTCGGAAAGCACTTTAAGCCGTTGGTCCCGACTGTCATTCGTGGATCTTTGACGGTCGTTACGGGTAGTCAGAAGCCCGAAAGTCTGAAAACCAGTCTTACCAAGGGGTATCGTATTACTCAGTAAAGTGGGTTGTGGAGGTCAGATAGGTAGTCACTCCATGTAAAATATTGGTATTCAGCTGCGTCCGGTTAGACTGGAAGCCGACCCCAACATAGTTTTTTTTTATTGCTAAATGGGCTCGCTCTTGACCGCGATCACGCCTGATGGAAAGTGGTCTATGAGGGAACGAGCGTGCCCAGTAGATACCTGTTCACTATTGATTTGAAGGCTTAGGCGGGTTAGGTAAATGTGGGAGGAAACACAGTTGGGAAAAGGCTCGGCAGATGATGATGATGATGACTTCTGTCTATTAATTTTCCAGACTATTCAAATGGCAGTGCGCAGACGGTATGTGTATAGCCGCTGATGGGAAGTGCGACGGCAAGGTCGACTGCCCCGACAGAAGTGATGAGACCCACGCCCGGTGCCGGAATACCAAGTAAGCGATTTACAACCTTATCTTTACTAATAAAATAAAGCTGAAGAGTCGAAGTTTGAACGCGCTAACGTCTGGAATTACCGGTCGGATTAGTAAAATTATTTTTCCATTTGATAGACCAATTTTTGAGGAAGGCTAGATATAGGATAAGTACTTAAAATCACGCTAGCACCCTTAGGAGCCGAGCAAAAAAAAGTCAGAAAAAACGCTAAGCGAAAACGAAGTAATTTAATAGCACAGAATACGTAATAGTAGGTACTACTATAATAGTGCGGGCAGGCGCTGCGAAGCGATGCGACGGGGTGGGTCGCGAGAGCAAGAAATTTAAAAAAAAGTGTGCTGTCAAAAAAAAAAAAACACGATTATTATCTAATGTAAAACATCCACGTGAAATATGACAACGTCGCATTTTCTTAGCTTACGAATCATTGGTTTGAATTTATTTAATTTTTATTTTATTTGAAAGGTACACCAACGACTTATTCACTAAACATTGACATAATAAAAAATAACATACACATTGAGCTAGCTATGGTGAATTTGTCACTTATAGGCGTACTTACATAAAAATAGCTTCTAAAATATACGTTTTCACAGGATGTTTTACTCGTAGTGAGAATATAAAAATTAATTAGAAACAAGAACAAAACATTAATAAATAAAATAGCAACAATGGATTAAGTAAAAAACAAAATTATATCTATGTTAGAATCAAAAATTAAAATAAAAGATTATCATTAGAATCAATATTAAAATTAAAATTAAAAAAATAAACAGTAAAATTGATATTCAAAACTCAAAAAAGTAGAACGAATGAAAATGAATTACTCGTATTTATCAATGAAACTTAGATACCTAACACACATTGAGAGTCTAGTGTGGTTTCGTACGGTAAGCAAACAAAATGGGTTGTTCCACTGCGCTCCAGGAATGCATTCCACCGCGCTCTAAAATAAAATATGTAGAGTCAGCATAAAAGGCAAACCATAAGTTGTTTGTTATACACAAATATAAATATTGGTCGTATTTTTTTACCGTGGATTCATCTCGTGCGTCAAAAATGCTCAAGGCCATTTCGCACTTTATGGCCCTAGTGTGACTGAATAAACATATTCGAATATGCATTTTTTTCTTTTTTTTATGATATTTAATATAATGTTTCATGTTTAATTTATTTTTTTGCTAACTCTACTCAACATTTCTTGGAGCGCAGTGGAATCAATGTATGAACATTAAAATTATGAGAACAATGCGTTTTGGAGCGCAGTGGAACAACCCAACAAAATTAGGTAGTCAACTGCCTAAGAACATTTTATTTTCATCAAATATGATTGATGACAATAACATTATCTTCGAAACGATGCATTTTTTTGGACCACATATTCAAAATACCAGTATTAAACTGTTTACGGTTAGGTACACTGGAAGCCGACCTCAACGTAGTTGGGCAAGAGCTAGGCTAGGCAGGTGATGACTGTAATAGGTACCTACTTCAAAAATATTTATTTCCAAAACATTTCTTCGCCAGATGTCAAGCGAACTTGTTCAGGTGTACGTATGGCGCGTGCGTAGACGGCACGGCTCCTTGCAACAACATCGACGAGTGTGCTGACAAGTCCGACGAACTGCTGCCCAGATGCCGGAACGAGAATAGACTTAGCAAGTAAGTACAGACGCCAGCACATCAACCTACCCCAAACTGTCACATTTTCCCAATCAACTTTGAACCTCATGCTTTAGTGATAAAGTTGAAAATCTATTAAAGAAATTTGACAGATTGTAGTACAGGTTGATGTGGCGTCTGTACTTAAATAGCGATACTAGGTTAGATTGGTACGCGGCTGAAATCGGTACTAACGCCATCTTGTTTTTTGAGTATACAGGGTGTCCCTGGAAGTATGGATCAAATTGAATAGGGGGGTGGGCAAGGTAATTTCGAAACTTTTTAACCCTGGGAATGTCGGTGAATTTTTTACGGTTCAAAAGTTATGACCGATTTTTGTTTTTTTCAATCACTTCGCAGTGCTCGAAAAAAAAAAAATTAAAAATAATATATAATCAGGGTTGTCAATTTTATTTTTTTAGATGGCCCTGATATTTTTTTAATGGTTGTTTCTTTGAGCACTCTTCGGAGTGATTGAAAAAAACAAACATTGGTCAAACTTTAGAACCGTAAAAAAATCGAAGAAATCGAGCTGAATGGTGCTGTTCCACGCGTCATGTTCGAGAACGGGCTTATTTTTAATAATCTTATTTTTATAATATTATTATTAATTTTTTTTTACATTTTTCTCACGTAAAAAACAAGAATAATGTACGTATCCAGGATTTTGTAATATCTTTATTTAAAAGATTGCACATGTCCTTGGAGTTTCTTGCCCGTTTTTCTACATATAGATCTACGTCAACTTTCTAACTGATCGACTCTTTGACAATATTCAAAAGTGCCTGTAAATGGTTTTAATTGAAATAAATGTTTGAGTTTGAAGAGTCCCCTAGAAATTACCGAACATCATTTTGTTCGACGGAAAATCTCATCGGGATCGCACAGCTGGATGTTTGAACCTTAAAAAGTTTTAATTAACCAATGTTCTCTTCTAGTGGCAAGTTCCAATGTCTGGATGGCAGTACCATCTCTGCGTCGGACCACTGCGACGGGATCCCGAACTGTCCTGACGGGTCCGACGAGACGGTCCGTGCGTGCGCGGGTCTGACATGCCCCGCGCACTTGTTCCAATGTGCGTATGGCGCCTGCGTTGATGAGGGCGCTGATTGTAATGGGGTTAGTGTTCATCATTTTATTGATTGCGTCCGGCCGGCAAATATGGCGGCGCTACACATTGGCCTTGTCCATTGGTTCAGACTTGGCATCATATCCAATGTTGAGCAAAATCAGTAACATCCTGTCCAATATCTGTCCAGGCCCGATACACACATAAAAAAAAAATTAAAAACGCAACAACAACAACATTAAATGTAGTAAATTCAAGAAAATATTAAAAATAATTCTGTAAGTTGTACAAGCCAAAGCTATGGAAGTGCGGAGTCTCCTAACACATGCGTCATCATGTTTAAAAGGAGGCTCCAATCATAAACTAATGTAAACTAGTTGGTACAGAAATAAACATTTTGTATTTGTACACATTGGAGCCAATGCTCCAAGGCTACATCTTGGGTCAAATTATGTCCAATGTGTGGCCCCAGCAGAAGCCGCGGTGGTGGCCAAGTGGTAACGTCCAACGTTTGTTACACACCGACGGACTTCAGATCAGACGGGTCTTAGAACAGCACCCTAATTGCGTAACACAATTGCAATCACAATCTGAAATATTGATAATCCATTGCTTCATATGTTCTAAAAATGTGTCTGCTCAACAACGTAAATAAGGCAATGAATGTTGTTGCACTGTCAAAATGAAACCCATTGCTACCGATAGTGTGTCACGCAATTACCCTGCCAGACATACGGAGAGATGTTGCATTTTATAATTCTAATAACAATTTGTCAATGTTACTTTTTCAGCGTAAGGAGTGCGCGGACGGTTCAGACGAGTCGGTTGAACTGTGCAACAGATCGCTGCCAGCTCACACTATAACGACGTAAGATACTGTGTTTCTCAGGGCGGGTTGTTTCACGTCCACTTGACGCACGCGTATACGTCAAAAATGGCGCTTAACTATCGTCGAACCAAAAAAGCGTTGTTTCCCTTGATGCACCTTTTTTATCAACTTGGCGGGCCATCAGCAGGCGACGCCCTTGCCTGTGGATACCAATTTGTAGTGCCACTAACAAATCAAACGCTTTGAATTGTTTATTTGCATACTTAAACCCGAAATTCTACTTATCTTCCCTTCGTACTTAGATTCCCTTTAGTGAATGATTGCGTAAGAATTTTTAACCAGCACCCGAATTGCTTAAAACACCATCAATCACAATCTGAATTATTTTGAACTAGCTGCGCCCTGCGGTTTCACATGCATAAGTTTCGATCCCGTCGGAATATCGGGATAAAAAGTACTATATGCCCGAGACTCAAACTATCTCTATACCAAATTTCATCTAAATCGGTTTAGCGGTTTAGGCGTGAAAAGGTAACATACAGACAGACAGACAGTTACTTTCGAATTTATAATATTAATATAGTAAGATATAGTATACAGGATGTTACGGAAGGGTTGAAGAGTCTATCTGGTCTAGAATCTCAGTACAAAATTTCAGCTCAAAAGCATTAACTTTGAAAATGCTTAATATTTTTTTATTTCGACATCACGGCGCTGCACTGGCACGCGGCGGCGTGATGTGCGTGTACTAGGCGCACAGACACACTACAGATAATGGATAATGACCCTCGTAGTGCGGTGACACGTTTGTTATGATTTCAATTTAATAAACTATCGAAATAAAAAAAATATTAAGCACTTTCAAAGTTACTGCTTTTGAGCTGAAATTTTGGACAGAGATTCTAGACCAGATACACTCTTCAACCCGTTTGTATTGATATACCCTTTCCGTAACACCCTGTATAGTATAGTATGGATTATGAATATTCCTATTGTATTGCAATTTTTCGAACATACGATGTTGGAAAGTCTGCTCAGCAACGTAAATAACGCAATGAATGTTGTTGAACTGTCAAATTGCAAGCCATTGCCACTGTTGGTGTGATACGCAATTACCCCGCTGAACAGGGTTTACACTTTCAACAAACACTTTTGGAACAGACTATATACGCAACAACAGATTGGTGTCTTTAGTCTTTGTCATTAAATCAGTATAGTTAGCTATTCACAAACACTCGATACGCTTCCGTATCGTATCGAACATTAATCATTGTTATCATAGGAGTCTTCTAAACGCTGTTCACAAGTCCAAAACCCGACAATTTTGTCAGTTTAAATCAAATAGACGCCCGCTATTCTTCCAACAGCTGTTTGCTGTTGAGGGCAAGTCAAATCAGGTTATCGAAATGTCAGGTTTTCGATACGATAGCCTGTCGTATGGTTGTGAATCAGGGCTCAGGACCATTTTTAATCGACGAAAAAACGGAGGAGGTTCTCAATTCGACGCGTATATATATTTTTTTTATGTTTGATCAGTGATCAGGTGATCACGCATAACTTTTTACAGAGCAGTCCGATTTTTATAATTCTTTTTTTTTCTTTCTCAGCAAGCCACCTGTATCAGGGCAGTGTGTGCTACCACCATACCCTGAACACGGTACCTATGTGGTGGCCAACGCTCTGTACGCAACTCCTGGCCAGAGCTTACCGTACGCGGATTTGAACATCACTTGTGACCAGGGATACGGAGTGGCTGGTGATGCCTCAGCGTACTGCTTCGACGGGAACTGGCGGATAGAAATACAAAACTGTGTTCGTGAGTAACTATTTTATTTTTTGGGACAAAAAACAGTAATACGTTAACTAGCTTTTGCCGGCGTAGCGTTCGGAAATTATCCCATGGGGACGTAACACACGATATTTCACTACAGCCTTATGATATTTCGTGATTTTTTCCGAAACTTTCGTCCCGCCATCTACGCTGGTTCTTCCGCGATGCCGTTGGACATTTTCAGGAACTAATAATCAGGAAAAAATAATATAGATCTTCTAAATATATAAAATTCAAAGTCCTGACTGACTGATATATCAACGCACAGCTTCAACCGCTAGTCCTAGAGACATGAAAGGGGTTTGAAGATTTTTGTATGGAGGGTGGCCCTAAGGTCAGCCGCCATTTTGATTTTTTTTCAGAATCGCGGTGCACAACAATATTTATATATTTAGATAGAGGACACTTATACAAACAAAAAATGTTATGTAACATAATATCCTAAAGCGTCAGGTTTCGGAGTTATTCACCGAAATATAAGTCGAAAACAACAAGGATTTTTTTGTTTTTTTCCCCTACAGGTAACCATATTTAACTATTGAGGTAATAGAAACGTTATAAAACCTTTATGGAGAAGAAACAAATGAAGAATGGATATTTTTTTAATAAATAATTAAACACGGCAATTTATTGATCCTTTTTTTAATCCCAGAGACTAATCTGACATTTTAGTCTTTTATGTTTTCGTTTTTTTTAGTATAGAAGTTTGACATTACACTTGTCAGATTAGTCTCTGGGATTAAAAAAAACGAACTATAAATTGCCGTGTTTAATATTATTTATTTAAAAAATGTCTATTCTTCATTTATTTCTTCTCCATAAAAGTTTCATAACGTTTCTATTAAGTACCTCAATAGTTCAATAAGCTTACCTGGAAGGAAAAAAAAACAAAAAAATCTTAGTAGTTTTCGACTTATATTTTTTTGAATAACTCCGAAACCTGACGCTTTAGGATATTATGTTAATTACATTTTTTGTTTGTATAAGTGTCCTCTATCTAAATATATAACTTTTGTTGTGCACCGCGATTCTGAAAAAAAATCAAAATGGCGGCTGATTTTAGGGCCAAAACCTTCAAACCCCTTTGTAGGGTGTGTTCTTTGTGAAGAGTAGGTATCCACTAAGAATAGTACATTATGATACATGTGTGCTATGTTGATCATTAAACTCGAGGCGGTATTATTCGCGCGAGCCGCAGGCGAGCGCGATAAGGTAGCCGAGAGTTTAATTATCAATGCACACGCGTATCATACGACGTTTTTCAACACACTTGCGAGGAAAAAAACAGGCTTGTATTGTTAAATATTAACTTGTATGGATAATGGCGGGCTGGGTTTGTTTTTCCGCGCGCCGCGCCAGCGTGCGCGCGCAGGTTTACCCATAGAGTAAGTAATGGCGCGCGTTTATTTATTTAAAGGCACAGACAAACCGATAAACAGCCTATAGAAAAAATATAGTAAACACAAAATAATGTTTAGACTGATCTTAGTGTTGTCGTATGTCAAATTGTAGTTTAGTTAGTATGGAATTAAAAAGTACTATTGGCATACAGAAATATACATTAATTCAGTGAGAATCCGCAATAATAGAACGCCAGTGGTCTTTTCCGTTTGGTTACGGGAGGGACGACGGAAAATTATAAGGTGCATCCAGACAGAGCGAGCCATGCGCCGCAAGTGCTTTTTTTTGTATGTTAGATGCCTCAGCCTGAGGCAACCGTACATATAAAAAAATCATTTGCGGCACATGCCTCGCTATGTGTGGATGCACCCTAAGGTGAATGCGCAGTCGTAGACCGCGAATTTTTTTTTTTTTTTTAAGTTTTTACAATTCGCAGGTCAGTATCAGGTTGTATCTCGATCAAAATGTATATTTATATAATAGATATGTATTTAAAGAATTATAGTCATTAGAATCATTAATATGCATATTTAAGTTAGATTTGTTCCCTAAGAACTTTTCCATAAGAGATTTGTTCTTATGGAACAAATCTAACATAGAATGATGTATTTAAATGATTCTAATGATTATAATTCTGTAAATACGTATCTGTTATAGTCGCGAATCATATTTTGATCAAGATAGAACCTGACACTGACCTGAAAATTGCAAAAAACGTTACAAAAATTTAATTTCGCGGGCTACAACTGCGCAATAATCTTAAGGTAAATACATTTTAGTTTTATTCATTTTGGGACCAAAGACAATTCAGACTATTAAAAAAAAACCGAGTGTGCTTATGACCACACGACTGAAGTGAAACTTCAAACGTATTTGGCTATGAGAGGAAGAGAGAAAGAAAATGTGCGCGCGCACTGCTTTCTCTTGCTTATATCCCCCACTCAACTCCCGTTCGCCTCGCCCGTAGCCCTTAGACATGGGTCGTACTTGCAAAATCGAGTACCAGGGCTTCCAAGTACGTCCACCTTAAGAAACCAGGGCCTAAAACCAGGGCTCGAGATACTTTCAAGTATTTTCTATCTGCATCGAAAACTGATCCATAACTTCATACAAATAAGAAGTACAATCGCGTAATCAAACAAAAGCCCTGTTGGAAGTAAAAAGTACTTGCATAGGAAATTGATCCGTGAATTCCTATAAATAAGGAGCACAATCGCGTTAACAAATAAATACTTTTACAAACCATTAAAGTAAAAATACTTGCATACGAAATTGTTCCGTAGACTCTTACCACACCCCGGACACTCCATACAACGCTCGCAAAATAATTACCTACTACCACTACATTGACAAATGACGTTTGTATACGTGTAAATGTGTGCGTGAAATCTAGTAGGGCTGGCTGGCAGTACTCGGCCAGTAGTGCGTAGGCGGCGGCGCTGCCCGAACGTATGCAACAATGGGGCGCCGCGCGCCGCGCCGCGACAATAGGTACTCGCAGAAATCTAATTAATAACATTTCTATTGTACTACTTTTTAAGTCGAAGAACGAATAGAACGTGAAAGAAAGAGACATAACTAAGACAATAAAGAGAGAGAGCAATAATTTAATAGTTGATATGTTAATATTACGGAAGTTTTAATTGTTCTAAAACGAAGAAAACTTGGAAAATAAACGAATAATAGAGAAAATTATAAAAATAAATTATCACAACACTGGCTTAACTTGTTTGTCTGTAATATACTAGCTTTTATTTTTTATGGGTTTAAAGGATATTTGAGTTGCTGTTCCTTACCTTCTTTCATGTTTCGGGAACCGAAAGAAACTCCTGTCTTTATCGTTCCTCGATGATGATAAGCATCCAAATAATGCACAATATCGTGATTAACATAAAATATAAAACTTTAAAAAAATAATGTGTTCGTGTCAGCAGTAGGTAGGTACAGCGCTGCGGTTCTTGTGTATGCGAGCGCCATTGTTAAAGAGCAGGCGACGAACACATCGAAGTGCGGGGTGAGGTGCGGTAACTGATGTTAGTGCGGGGAAGGGAGTGGCCATTCTGTACGTAGTACTTTAAGTATTCTGTGCTCTTACCACACCTCGGACACTCCATACAACGCTCGCAAAATAATAACCTATTACTACTACATAAACAAATGACGTTTGTGTACGTGCAAATGTGTGCGTGAAATCTAGTAGCGTAAAAAAAAATGGCGCGGAAAGCAATTTGTGTCGGGGAACCGAACGACGTCGGCGGCGGCGCTGCCCGAAAGTGTGCATTATTATGAAGTGACCATGTAGTTCAATTGTTTATTTATATAGTCGGGTTCGTAATGAAATAAAAACACTAAAATAGTTTAGTTTAAATGACATATCTGTAAATAATGGGTTATTGAATCGCATGTTATTAAAAATGCGAAATCATACAAACAGTACATGTAAATACGAATTCGGAAAAGCAACACAATATCCAACCATCGTGATTAAAACTCAAATAAAACTTTTAAATCGCATAATTGTGTGTCAGCAATACAGCGCTGCGGTTCGCGAACGCCCTTGCTAAAGAGTCGGCGACGAATACCTCGAAGTGCGGGGTGAGGTGCGGTATCTGATATGAGGGCGAGGAAGGGAGTGTCCTTTCTGTACGTAGTACTATTAAGTATTCTGTGCTGACTGATCCATAACTGATCCATAACTTCATACAGATAAGAAATACAATCGCGTATTCAAAAGCCCCGTTGGAAGTAAAACTACTTGCATAGGAAATTGATCAATGACTTCGAATAAATAAGGAGCAAAATCGCGTTTACAAATAAATACTTGCGAACCATTAAAGTAAAAAAAACTTTTTAAGAAAAAACAAACCGACTTCCAAAAAAAACTACAAAGTGAAAAATAACTTTAATTTCGGAAGTCGGTGTCTTTGGATCTTTATTTTAGTTTTTTGCCACCGACTTCCGAAATTAAAGATATTTTTCACTTTGTAGTGTTTTTTTGAAAGTCGTTTTTTTTTTCTTAAAAAGTTTTTATTTCACGCTTTTTAGTGGGTCTGCTTATAATTTATCTAAGTTACAATAGCCTAGTGATCATCGCCTTTTACAAACAAAATATTGCTTTTCCCGATACAGGGAAGTTAATTGTTGAGGAGTTCTCCAGATCCACCATCAGCTCCGTATCACCATTCTCATTGTGACGAGCATAAATTGCTTAGCAACCATATTAAAGTAATCGAATCGCAACCCGTGAAATACTTAGATATTATTGAGTAGTTCCGGTGGCCATCTGTGGTCTTCATCATCAGTTCCACATCACCAAATAGTGCTTTCCGAGAGCAAATGCACGAGTTAAAACATACCCAAATCGCTATAGGTGTGCCTATAATATTTGAAGAGTTCCTTCGATTTCTCCAGGATCCCATCATCAAATCCTGCCCTGATGTTTTTAGACTAGATGCTGATAATCCTGGCTGCAGCATCAGGCCAGACTTGTCAACATTGCATTGAACTTAAAATTTAGTCCTGTTTAAAATGAGCCCAAACACGACTACGGTGCTGTAATTTCAAGGTTGGTACTTTTTCTAATGCTCCTGGCTTCAGCATCAGGTCTTTATGTACTTCGGTGTTCCTCATTAACAGTACGTTTATCCACACATTGAGCCCTTTTCAATGAGCCTTAACACGATATATCTGCTGTTAGTTGTCGAGGAGTTAGGTACTCTGCAAACTATCCTGACTGCAGCATCAGGTCATGACTTGATGATCATGAGACCAAATGTGGCAAATGCCCTATCAAAGATCAAAACAATGGACTAAAACAGTCCTTGCCTGTTCAAGTAACTTCTTACTGTTAAGGAGTTGTAACTTCCATCATCAGCCCAGCTACCTGAGATGGTGACAACCATACGCAAATACACAAGATACTTCGTAAAATATGCGAAAAACAATAAGTGAGCCTATAAAATTTAAAGATTGCCCTCGATTACTTTAAGATCCCATCATCAGATCCTAACTTGGTGACAGTGGGACCACCTCAAAACTATCTACTTTAGAACAAAAAAAGAATTTTGAAAATCCGTCAACAATTGGCGGAGTATTCGATGAACAAACATACAAAAAAAAAAAAACATACAAACAGCCGAACATAGTACCTCCTCCTTTTTGTGAAGCCGGTAAAAAATACTTGCATACGAAATTGTTCCAAAAGGAGCATGATCGCATTTGCGAAAACTTTTTAAGAAAAAAAAAACCGACTTCCAAAAAAACGCTACAAAGTGAAAAATAACTTTAATTTCGGAAGTCGGTGTCTTTGGATCTGTATTTTAGTTTTTTGCCACCGACTTCCGAAATTAAAGTTATTTTTCACTTTGTAGCGTTTTTTTGGAAGTCGGTTTTTTTTTTCTTAAAAAGTTTTTATTTCACGCTTTTTAGTGGGTCTGCTTATAATTTATCTAAGTTACAATAGCCTAGTGATCATCGCCTTTTACAAACAAAATATTGCTTTTCCCGATGCAGGGAAGTTAATTGTTGAGGAGTTCTCCAGGTCCACCATCAGCTCCATATCACCATTCACATTGTGATGAGCATAAATTGCTTAGCAACCATATTAAAGTAATCGAATCGCAACCCGTGAAATACTTAGATATTATTGAGTGGTTCCGGTGGCCATCTGTGGTCTTCATCATCAGTTCCACTTCACCAAATAGTGCTTTCCGAGAGCAAATGCACGAGTTACTATAAAAAATACCCAAATCGCTATAGGTGTGCCTATAATATTTGAAGAGTTCCTTCGATTTCTCCAGGATCTCATCATCAAATCCTGACCTGATGTTTTTAGACGAGATGCTGATAATCCTGGCTGCAGCATCAGGTCAGACTTATGTCAACATTGCATTGAACTTAAAATAATGAGCCCAAACACAACTACGGTGCTGTAATTTCAAGGTTGGTACTTTTTCTGATGCTCCTGGCTTCAGCATCAGGTCTTTATGTATTTCGGTGTTCCTCATTACCAGTACGTTTATCCACACATCGAGCCCTTTTCAATGAGCCTAAACACGATATATCTGCTGTTAGTTGTCGAGGAGTTAGGTACTCTGCAGACTATCCTGACTGCAGCATCAGGTCATGACTTGATGATTATGAGACCAAATGTGGCAAATGCCCTATCAAATATCAAAACAATTTACTAAAACAGTCCTTGCCTGTTCGAGTAACTTCTTACTGTTAAGGAGTTGTACCTTCCATCATCAGCCCAGCTACCTGAGATGGTGACAACCATACGCAAATACAGAAGATACTTCATAAAATATGCGAAAAACAATAAGTGAGCCTATAAAATTTGAGGGTTGCCCTCGATTTCTCTAAGATCCCATCATCAGATCCTAACTTGGTGACAATGGGACCACCTCAGAACTATCTACTTTCGAACAAAAAAAGAATTTTGAAAATCCATCGACAATTGGCGGAGTATTCGATGAACAAACATACAAAATAATAATAATAAAAAACATACAAACAGCCGAACATAGTACTGTAGTCCTTTTTGTGAAGTCGGTAAAAACTAACGCGGTTGAGTACCTACGTATTTGAGCGAGTAGCCGTATAAGATACTTAATAGTCTTGCAAGTATTTTGAGTCGGTACCCGGTGTGCGTACTTGGAAGCAAATACCTGGTGTAAAAACCCGGTCGCATATTTATGCGACCGGGACCGGGTTTTTACACCAGGTATTTCCAGCTATTTTTTACGTACCTTCCCTACTCGCGATCACACGTTTTCGTAACGCATTCGCCAGTTTACTCCCCAAGTCAAGCGCGCCTAAAGAAGTTTCACTTCAAAAAAAGTGAAATATGGCTCGCGGATTCCTTTTGGCATGAAGTCTCTTTGAAGAGATTAAAAAAAAACGCACTTCTCCGACCTCCGACTAGTAAATTAAACAGTTATCTGTGGAAATAAAGCACAAGTACCGTAACGTAAAGAAAAAGCACGCGTTTGTAATACACTGCATTATGGTCCTAAAAGCGGTGCATTAAGAGCCATTTTACGAGCAAGTGTGTTGAAAAGGGTTTTTCGAAATTCCACCCCTAAGAGGGTGAATGGGGGGAGGGTGAAATTTTACGCGGACGAAGTCGCGGGCAGAAGCTAGTTAGTAATAAAATAACTAACGATTAATACTTTTCTCTTCCCCAGCATTCTGCAGACTGGATCTCGATATCTCAGTCCAATATAAGTGCGAGGTCAAAAAGACCAACGGTTACCGTACCTGCAATCAGGCCGAGCCTTCGGGGACAATCGTCAATCCCGAATGTAACGAAAATTACGAGCTGAGAGATCAATCCGGTTCTATGAAATGTCTAAGTGATGGAAGATGGAATCGTGTAGTTAAATGCAAACCAGGTATGGTCAAAACTAATTTTTGTTAGCATAATCAGCCTGTAATGTTCCCACAGTTGGGACACGGGCCTCCTCTTGGTGAGAGGGAGTGGGCCGTAATCCACAATGCGGGCCCAGTGCGGGTTGGTAGATGTCACATGTCTTCGAAATTTTGGTTGTGTTTTCTTTCACCGTTTTGAGAGCAGTGGTGATGAAATAATTTACACAAAGTAAAGCGCCTACGCCTGAGTTCAAACCCTCAACCTATTCGTAAGAAAAAAATGGGGTGTGGCTGTGTGTTGTACGTGAATACGTTCACGTAACGGGATTGATCCGCTCGGCCGCATTCATTCTTTTACGTTGCCGGCACTGCTTGACTCGGTCATAAATGGTGTTTTATTGGTACCATTCGATTGCTCTTGAGAAGCCCTTTCCAACCGTATACGATCTTTGTATTTGGATTTGGCTTTTTGACGCGTATAGGCCGACATTATAATATATTTTTGATATTATTTACTTTAATTTATTTAAAAAATTAACGTAACCAAAAGCCTCGTATCCATTCATATAAAATGTTGACATTTTTGTTGCTTGCTTCTCGTCAGTGTGTGGGCGCGTAACTCCGATCGGCGTCGGCCAGGTCTCCGGTGGTACAGTAGCGCTCCGAGCAGAACTGCCGTGGCATGTTGCTATCTACTTGAAGCCTACCAAAGAACAGAACTTCTACAAGCAGATCTGCGGAGGATCTATGGTTTCTGACAAGGTTGTTATTTCAGGTGAGTTGGTTAGGAATGGGCGCACGGGGAGGTGGGACCCGCTGAGGAACAGCGGGTCGAGGCCTGTCGGGGATGCGCTGAATGCTTATGCGAATCCCGCACGCCCGGCCATAGGTAGAGGTGGAACACTGCGGTGGTTTTAGCCGGTAAGAGTCCGTCATGCCCCTCTGTCACCCCCACGATGGAGAAAGTCCATGAGGAGGATTTCCAAAAAAAAAAGGTCTAGTAGTTGTCAGGTTATAAAGGGTCAAATTAAATTAGCTAGCGGAACTCTACAGCCATGATTGGTATCGATAATTATCTCAACACAGCAAAATAAAAAAATCGATTATATATTTTTTTGGGGTCCCTATTTCCCTAACTCTGTTGGTTTTGTTACTTACTTGAATAAGGATACCCAACACGTCTGTGAAGTTTACACAAAGAAAGCTGTTTTTTTAAACTGCAGCCTAATTGTGGAACGCCAAATCGTCAAATGATTCTGATCAGTTGGCTTCATTTCTATCACAATTGGCTTCATTTTACGATTTTCGAATTGCGAAACTATAGTTTATTATGGAACCAATTATGAACGTTAAGGCCCTGCGCAGAAACTAGAGTTTCGCAATTCGAAAATCGTAAAATGAAGCCAATTGTGATAGAAATGAAGCCAACTGATCAGAATCATTTGACGATTTGGCGTTCCGCAATTAGGCTGCTGATATTTCAAGTATCTACACTACGCGGTTTATCCCAAAAAAAAAACTCATAAAATTATTAACCGCCGCCGGTAAGCCGACGACGTAGCGGCCAACAAGTAGGTTGCGGTGCCGCTGCCGCTTGGGCGACATCACAACTGAGGCGGGCCGCGATATCGTATGGGAGGCATCGCGGCTGAGGGTTGGAGGCTGCGGCGGGAGAGGAGTGCCGGTATTGCGGTGCGCCGCTCTCCCTACCGTCTGATGGCAGACGCGGTGGGGCCGCAGGGGAGGAGGAGTTTTGGTATAACTTTGGCCGCTCTCCCTATCCTCTGCGGCCGAAAATTGGCAGGCGGCGGGGCCAATGACCTGACCCGTCGCAGGTGGACCAAGAGTGCCTAGACACGGGGTCGTTTGGCGCCCACGTGCTGGTTTGGTCCCTGGGGTGGTCATGGCGTGCTATGTGTCCTGGTGCGCCGGTGATGGGGAATACTCCCCAGAGGAGGGTCCGGTGGCGAATAGCCGCGGCGGGTTCACGGATGAGTGCTAACGCGTGCCCGTGTTCCCGCCGTATGCGCCAGAGGAGGACAAGTGGAGTTTTAGTGTGTTAGAGTCCCACATAACTGCACTTACTCCCCGTGGTAGTGCAGAATGCATGAGCATTTCTCCACGCTAAAAAAAAAGAAGGTTGTTGCCTGTGGATGCCTCAATAAACTAAGACCTCCAGCCAGGGCTTAAAAAACTTAAAAACTAAGCGACTACACGCTAAGGGTCCCAGGAGTTTTCCTCGGCTTAGGGCGTCGCTGGAAGAACGAATTGAAATTGAAAAGACTGTACAAGAATAGTGACATTGACCATACATTTCTAGCTGCCCACTGCTTTTGGGACAAAGTTAAGGGAGAGAAGAAAGATGCCTCCAACTTCGCAGTGGCCACCGCCAAGCTGTTCAGGGAATGGAACCATAAGGAAGACCCGGACGCACAGACATCTGAGGTAAGATTAAAGGCCTATTCAAACCTAAGCGGTATTCGCTGCCGCTGTGGGTAGAGGTATGTATGTAGTATGTCATACCACGCGGATTTCGCTCAGGTATTTAGTATGAAGTTCCGCGGCTAGAGTGACCTGAGTGGTATTCGCTGCCGCTGTGGGTAGAAGTGCATACCACGCAGATTTCGCTCAGGTATTTAGTATTGAATCAAGTTCCGCGGCTAGAGCGTGAAATCCGCTTTGGTATTCAACAGTAATATTACCGCATACCTACTCGGTTTTCTCCACCACAGACGGTAGCGAATACCGCTTAGGTTTGAATAGCGCACATTTCAGCCCCAACGGGCCGCAGCACTACAACTATAATTTTACGCTTCTCTTTGCGGGGTAGGCAGTGAGGATCGACCGGCACATACAGTGGCCTCCAAAAGTCGGTTGACATTTTTCCACTTCAGCTTTGACCTAATCCCCTAAGACAGGGATGGCGAACCAATGGCACGCGAGCCGCTGGTGGCACGCGACAAGATGATTTAGGCAAGATCAATTTTTCGATACCTATCGGATATCGTTGCCGCGTAAATGCAAGGTATAATATGTGAACCTGCTATGAATTGTTTGGCATCTAGTATGTATCAGCAGAAGTCGCACTAATTTGTTCTTTCAGTCAAATAAATATAAAACGGTAAATGTTAAGATGACTGAATAATAGTTAAGGTCTATTTTTTGCAAATAAAGAGTATTATTCTGAAACTATTGCGTTATTTTTCCAGTAGTCAAGATTCAAGAAGTCAAGATTGTTTGTTGGCACGTCATGGCCACATTAAATATTATATATTTGGAAAAAATGGCAATTAGAACTATAGAGGTTTGCCATCCCTGCCCTAAGAGTACCTGATATTTTTATTTTAACAAATCATAATGTGGCATCACATCTGAAGTGAAAAAATGTCAACTAAATTTTGGAGGGCATTATAAGCATTTGGGGTGCCCCCATAGGGGTGCCCCCCATACATTATGTGCCGCTCGATCCTCTCTGCGAAAAACATAAAGTTTACTTTCACAGTTAAAGTCTCTCGACCTCGCGCCCCACTACCTCCACGCCCGCACAAACTACCAACACGACATCGCGATCTTGACACTGAAGACGCCGTTCAAATACTTCAACTACGTCAGGCCAGTGTGTCTGGACTTTGATTATATTTTCAATATGCGACAGCTGCAGGGAGGGAACTTGGGCAAGGTAAGAAATCGAAGTAGAGTCACAGAACATAACCCTAATTGCGTAACACATTATCAGTCACAATCTGAATAATTTTGGAGGGTTTTATTGCTAACCCATTGCTTCATAAGTTCGAAAAATTTGTCTGCTCACCAAAGTAAATAACGCAATGAATGTTGTTGAACTGTCAAAATGAAAGACTGCGCGCTCCATTGAGATATCAAAATTTCTATGTCTATGGCGCGCTCAAACCAACAAACTCTTCAGCTTCTGCCCCCGGTTCCGCCCGCGTGGGTGTCGGAAATTCGTGGGTTATTTTTTTTTTTTGCACGGAGCCCTATTTATTTTTCTATATTTATTTAGATTTATTATTTGATAGTAATTTTAATTATTTGTGGTATAATAAATTACCTATATTAAAAATGACAGAAATGGATTCACTGAACAAGTTGCTTTCATAATGTGCATTAATTCAGTTACACATCACAGTAATATTATAATAATAATTCATTTATTTTTCAGACAAAGTCCGTTCCATTATTACATTAGAAACATAAAATTGATAATATAATAATCACACATTATAAAGGCGAAAGTTTTTGAGTGTGTGTTTATATGTTTATTACTTCTTCACGCTCAAAGGCTGGACTAATTTTGAGTCTGACACCCTGGATTAATATATAGGCTACTTTTTATCCCGATATTCCCACGGGATCGAAACTTATGCAGATGAAACCGCGGGGCGCAGCTAGTTGTAGATAAATCTAGAATAGACTGACATGACCAGGGTACTTGATGAGTGCATCTGCATCCAACAACAACTTTTTCAGGTCGCGGGCTGGGGCTTGACAACAAAAGACGGACCAGCTTCCCCAGTTCTGAAGGTGGTGCAACTTCCCGTTATTCCCTTCAAGAACTGCACAGAGCTCACGCCGGAGACTTTTACCGAACACATTACCGCGGATAAGATATGCGCCGGTTATAATAACGGTAAGTGACAAAATTCAAAATATTCTATTTCTCGTAAACCTACATGTGGTGCCATCTACATCGCCACAAGCGAACTACGCACCATATTGCCGTCACGCAAAACTTGCATCGCGACATCGACTCGACAAATGACAGCCGGAACCAACGGCTTAACTTGCTTTCCGAGGCATGGAGGAGTCTTGGTATGTAAAAATGGTCAAACATCCACGGACCAACCGCAGCAAGCGTACTTTAATCTGATCCATCGACCAGTGCAGCTGTTATTACCTCTCTGATCGAATTATCCTAAGAACCAAGAACACAACGTCTAACAGTCGTTTTTGCAAGTTCCGATTATGTTTAAAATCTTAATATACTGGGTCAAATTAAATTAGCTAGCGAAATTCCGCAGATGTGATGGGAATGGATATCTAAACATGATAAAACAAAAAAAAATTGATTTGATGATAATGTATTTTGGGGTCAACGACCGCTGGAAGTGTTCTTATGTGAAGTTTAGTTGAGAAAAATCTGTTTTTTTTTTGTGTTTAGATATCGATAATTCGATACCCGTCACGTCTGTGAACAAAACAGATTTTTGAACTGATACTTCAAGCAAATACATATATTGCGGGATCCCGCAACAGCTTGTTACTACTAAACATTTGATTATACTGTAGCGGTATCTACAAACGCCACATTCGAACTACTCGTCATACTGACGTCACACAAAATCCTGCATCTCGCAAGCAGAGTTTGCCGCGCAACGGAGGATCCTCCCTTTTACACCCTGTTCCTCATACCTCTATAATACCATAACAAAGAATATCTAATTAAATTCCAAAAAAAAAAAACATTAAATTCCAAAAAAAAAAAAAATTGCGGGATTCTGCTAGATTGTAGTAAATCCAGCAAAAATCCCGTTGGATTGAAAACTGTGCTGGATTGCCCCTAGAGTAGAGACCCCTAGGCACGAAACAACGAAAATGAAAATGCCTTTCTCTCCCATCCCAGGTACGGCGGCAGTCTGCCATGGGGACAGTGGGGGCGGACTGTCCTTCCCAGAGGATGAACGCGGCAAACGTCGCTACTACCTCAGAGGCATCGTGTCCACAGCGCCGTTGAGCGAACACGAATGCAATACAGACACAGTCACCACCTTCACAGAGATATATCAACATAAAGATTTCATCAATAAGTTTCTCTAAAGTTAATTTTATTATTGCTTCCTGACCGGAGTTTTCCGACCAGTTCGAGCCATAAGCACACCAGCTATTCACAACCACTCCATATGCTTCCGTATAGTATCGAAAAGCAATCAACGTTATCGTACGAGTCCTCTCAAACGCTCGCGCTGTTCACAAGTCGAAAACCCGAAAAAATTTCTGACAGCTGTTTACTTTCGGGGGCAAGGCAAATAAAATGTGTGATTTTCAATACGATAGCCTGTCGGATGGTTGTGAATAGCCTAACCGCCCGGCCACGACTTTTGACATAGCGGCCAGCGGCGCGGTTTCTTTTTTCTAGCGTTGACGCTGTGAGCGGTGCGTCGTGCCATGGTTCATACATTTTGGTATAAATTTGTTTTTGCCGCTCGAAGCCCCGCGCTAAGCTGCCGCTGATAGCGGCAAGGCCGTGGCCGGGCGGTAACAATTGGGTTGAAGGATGAGCAAAATGCCACGGTCCCGAGGAAAACAACAATACACGTGGCGCCATCTATTATCATAATAACGTTATTGTTTTTTTCCTCGGATATAGCACTTTTTTTCGGGATGAAAGGTACCCCATGTCCGTTTCTGTACACCTGAGACCAGACAACGTATAATGCAAAATTTCACAATGATTGGTTCAGTGGTTTAGGCGTGAAAAGATTACAAACAAACTTACTTTCGCATTTATAATATTAGTTAGGATTTCATTTTTTATATTTACTTTCTGACACCTTCGAAAAAAAATTCACAATGATCGGTTCAGTGGTTTAGGCGTGAAAAGGTAACAAACAAACAAACGAACTTACTTTCGCATTTATAATATTAGTTAGGATTTCATTTATTTATATTTACTTTCTGACACCTTCGAAATTCAAAGTATGATTTCGCGACAGAGGGTAACGCTCCTGTCAGAATTGTCGGATAATTCTACAATAATTATGACAATTTTTTGACAAGTTTTACACGACAAATTGTCACCTGTCACCTGTCGCTCAAAAAGTTTAATGAAACGGAAAAATGACGGATTGTCGCGACAATCCGACATTTTTAAACCACCATGACAAGTTTGTCGCCTGTAAGTTTTATAAAGCAGAAAAATTGTCGAGTAGTCACTTTTTGACATAATTATGTCGAACTTGTTGGATTGTCAGCTTTATAAAACAGGGCCTGGCAGTGAAGTTTTTGAAGGAAAGGAAGGAACTTCCGTCTCTTGAGTATTAATGTTCTGTGGCTTCCGTATACCGGGGCCACACCAACGGGACATGCCGATAAGTTGTGGCTGCACGTACGTTTAACGCCCATCACCGCGATAATCAACGGCGTTTCCCGTTGGTGTGGCCCGGACAATAGAGTATAGGAAACTTCCCGCCAATCCGCCTTTATTAATAATAATAATAATATTCCACAACTATCACACAACGCCATCTAGTCCCAAGCTAAGCAGAGCTTGTGTTATGGGTACTAGACAACTGATAAACATACTTATATATTTCTAAATACATACATATTATAGATAAATTACACCCAGACACAGAACAAATGATCGTGCTCATCACACAAACATTTGTCCTGGGTGGGAATCGAACCCACGACCTCCGGCATAGCAGTCAGGGTCACTAACCACTAGACCATCAGGCTTGTTGGCATTATTTTCTCATGCCGCGAAACTAGGGTTACCATATGTAAATAGAGGGATGCCTGTCTATGGTACCTAAAATGCCTGAATTTTCAGAAAAATGCCTGTCTAAAGCAAAACGCTGTAGGTAATAAGACGTAAAAGCCAACAGATAATGAAGAAGGATATTTTAGCTTAGAGCTTAGCTTGCATTTATGCAACCGCGAATCGCGGTCCGCGATGGGCGCGCGGGCGCAAAATTTTAAAATGCCTGTCTCAGACCAATGCCGGCCGCACGCCTGTCTAAACCTTAAAATGCCTGTCAAATGCGGCAAACGCCTGTCATATGGTAACCCTACGCGAAACACGTTTGATTTTGTGGATTGTTATTTATTGTTTGTATAAATATCTAATAAGTACGTGTTTTAAACACCCTCCGTACAGAAATAGTTAATATAATAATGTACAGACGCCAGCACATCAACCTACTACAATCTGTCAAATTTCTTTAATAGATTTTCAACTTTATCACCAAACCATAAGGTTCAAAGTTGATTGGGAAAAGCTGACAGTTTCGGGTAGGTTGATGTGCTGGCGTCTGTACATACGTATTTATGCCGGTTTAATCTTTTTCCTTATTCGAATGAGTAATTGTACTGCTGCGATTGATTTTCCTCAAAGACATTAAATTACTTACTCTTAAATCTCTTTGATTTTCCTTGTTATGAATTATCATAATAATTATGTTCCTGTTTACTATGTGGTTTCTACGTGTTTTCAGATTTTGCAGTTGATCAAAACGCGGCTTTTTCTTTTTTTAATAATAGTAAGTAGATACACAATAACAAAAGTGCTTATGGAACAAATCTAACCATCTCTATTATAGTCGCGAATCATATTTTGATCAAGACACAACGTGACACTGACCTGCAAATTGTAAAAACGTAAGGAAATTTGAATTTCGCGGTCTACCACTGCGAATTTACCTTATTATGGGTATACAATAACATAGTACAGACGCCAGCGCATCAAGCTACCCGAAACCACAGATCGCAACCTCGAACCTTATTCTTTAGCGATAAAGTTAAAAATCTATTTTTGAAAGATTGTTGCAGCTTGATGTGCTGTGTGCTTGAGGTGTCTGTACATGAGTATAAGTTGAAAATTAAATTTTTGTTCGAGATTTGAAACGTGTCGGGTGACGCCATTTTCCAAGTTTCCATTGTTCAACTTTACGCGAACGTGAAGCCTCTTTATCTGTCCGTTGGTATGTACAGACGCCAGCACATCAACCTACTACAATCTGTCAAATTTCTTTAATAGATTTTCAACTTTATCACCAAAGCATAAGGTTCAAAGTTGATTGGGAAAATCTGACAGTTTCGGGTAGGTTGATGTGCTGGCGTCTGTACATTTCATCATACAGTGTATTAGGGTAACTAAAATTCGTAATCATCATTCTCCTGTCCTTGTCCAATTTATATGGGGCGCAGTCTTTTTCTTCCGTTCTAAGACGACCCACTGACCGTACTTTCATATTTTTATAACAGGTGTTTTAGCATTGTATTTCTTCACTTTTCGACATTATTTGCGCAATTTTGGTAAGAATATCTAAATTTCATTTTTTTTTAATTTGATAGGTTTATGATATTTGGCATTGTTTTATTTATTAAATAAGTGAAAGGCACGCTTATACATCAAACATTGAAAGAGTTATTGCCACTTAAAATACGTGACAAGCTACGGTAATGAACGCCACCCTTGGTAATGAAATTTTAGGTATACGGTGATGAAATATAGAGGCAAGGTAATGATACAAAATGATGTGATATTAAAAAAAAAACAAAGATGTTGTAGATTATAATTTATTTAAAAATCAACTTAACAAAATAGGTACCTAATTAATAGTTCTTCCATAATTGAAGTTTTGGTAACAATCAGCCTTCCAATGTCTTAGTAATGCAAAATACACAAGTAATATAAAAGCGGTCACTAAATAACAAATAATAAATAAATTCAAATTCCTAAAAATTTTAAATTAGAAAATATGAATCAGACTTTCTCAATGAGTACAACCAATGCAAATAAAATATATAAAAAATCAACAAGATAAATTATTTTAAATATTATAATATATGTAATCATAAAGTACTTTTTTATATTGTTTTTGTTTTAAGTGTTTATTTTTTTTGTTTATATTTCTCTTTTATTTATTTTCGTTGTTTTTAATTTTTTTGTTGTTTTTTTTTTTATTTGTTTTTGTTTTTGTTGTTTTGTTTTTTTTTTTGTATTTATTTTTTATATATGCGAATTTACAAGACAACTTTTTACTTTATTCCTGCTACATTTTTTTGCCGGTTTTTTTTCCCACTCCTTTTCCTCTATAATTGCTTTTGTCTTGATGTTGATTCTCAATAATATTTTCTTTATTTTCTCTCTTTTCTATATCAGTGTCTGGATAGTCCTCAAATTTACCGAAATCAGATATAAATTCCTCAAATTTATCACAATATGTCTTACTTTCAGAACCAACAAAAGTTGAGTTCTGCCAATCGCCAAGTTTTCTAATGTTAGATAAAAAGTGCACCTTTTCTGGTGATTTAAATTCTTTTGATGTGGAAGGCATAGCAGGAAATATTATTATGTCACTAGCTAGTCCTTCCTGTTTTATTATGTTTGAATGCAACTTCTTACTGCGTTTACGCGGGTATGTGGTTCGTATGAGTTCTGGACTATAACTGCCTGATTGTACATCATAGATTTTAGGTTCATCAAAAGTTGGTGCTTCATAGGTTTCCGGAATGGGAACCGGTATGGGTAAATTATCTTCAAGGGTTGGTTCTTTGCAAAATTGGGAAATCACTTTTTCGAGGCTGTGAATACCGAGACTGTAATGTTGACACATTTCCTCCTGACATCTGAAACAGCTTCGGCTACGCATCTCTAAATTATCTCTTGAGCTACACCTCCAAATGACCTGGTGAACGGCCATAGTTCCTTTAAAAGATGGAATGCAATTAGGCATCATGGCTTGCTTTTCATCTATGTCTGCATTTGTGATCTCCACAATTTTGATATTTGGCAGGTTTGCTCTTGTAATTTCAACAAATTTGGAAAATGTCCCGACGTCTGTCCCTGTGTTGACAATTCTATCGGCGGTCCTTTTGACTGCCGCTCCTAGGCCATCTGGAGCACCTTTTCCGTGACCCACTTCCATGTAATTCCAGGTTAACTTATGAAGTGCTAAAAACTGTTTTTCCAATTGAGTCAAAATATAAAACATGTTTCGGTTCCTGTATTGACTGCTGGGGCTATCGCTATAAAAGTGTAGGGTATCAATAAAAGGTGATATTTCGGAAATTTGGCTCAAAATCGGGCCCAAGTGTGCCCAAATTGCAACGGCTGTGTGTTTCAAATTGTCGGATACGGTGCAAACTGAGTGAGTTTTTAACTGGGACGTTTCGAAGTCTTTGATATATATTACTACAGTGTGAATAGACACTTCCTTTCTACTGCCGCCAAAATGAAAAGACTGAATCTCCGTGTGATGTTTAAGAGCGTAGTTTTCGCTAAAATCTAAATGTACCACAGCTTCGTTTATCTGAATACTATTTTTTAGTTCTTTTAGAGTTTTATTTTGCACAACAACAGTAGCGCAATGCGGCAAAAATGTTTTAATATGATTTTCAAATGTATGAATAACATCTAAGGGTGGTGCATAATTTTCAGTTTTAGCCCAAAGAATGTTATGTTTTACTTTTCCATCCTTTTCATAGGTGTTAGAAGTCTTACGCCATTCAAAATATTTGATGTGTATATCGTTACTAAATTCTAAATATTCAACAACCTTTGGTTCACAATTAGAACATTTACGATCCAAGCATGCCTCGTTATATCTATTACAACAAAGGACGTTTAAAAGGTCATGATTTGTTTTAATATTTATGATTTCTGCCTTATTTAGAGCCTTTATTAGTAACTCTGAATTGCAGTGATAAATACATTCGCATGTGTTTCTGTTTGGTTTGGGAAATAACACCCAAAATGGCCTTAATTTACAGAAGAACGTGTAAGACACAGATGTATTTGGATTCTCAAGACAAAACTTTTTGTACAAATTTATAAGAGTATCATTTAAGTACCTTTTTTGTTTTCTGTTTTTCTTTCTCGTGATGTATTCTTTTTTGCCTGGTGCTACTCTTGTGTTCTCGTCTTCATTATAAAAGCACTTAACTTTTTTAACAACATCTTTTTCTTTTTTTTTGTTAAAATTATATTGGATCTTTTTTTTGCCTATTTTTCTAGTCGGTAGTTTTTCATTATTCCTTGTATTGTCTTTTATCTTCTCTTTATATATGTTTAAAAGTCTCTTCAATTTCTTGTTTTCTTTTTTTATGTTGCAGAGCTCATTTTTCATTTTTTTCATATCCCTATCTCTTTGATAACGTATATGTCTTATTGTTGCTCTTAACTTAAAAGTTTTATCAGTTACGTTGGTCCCACTTTCTTTTACAGAATTTGATGGAATTGATTCTTCAAGCGGATTATTATCATCAAGAGGCTCGTCTTGTGATGTTTCAATGTCCAGAAGTTCAACATTTTCAATTTCTTTTTCTTTTCTTTTTTTTTGTATATATTTCTTGCTGTTAACTCTCCATCTTTTACGTCTTTCTCTTTGAGCACGTGGTGTTAAATCTTTAATGTCAAGAATTTTTTTTTCAGATTTTCTTTTTAAGTACCTTGCTTTTTCCTTTTCTTTTTCAATATTATATAATTCTTCATTATTTTTTAAAGCAGCGTAGCGTTTCCGCTTAGCCAGTCTTCTTCTCGCTAAAATTTCCTCTTTCGTCTTCTTAGGGCGTGCCATTTTTTAGCTGAAATAGAAAGCATTTATTAAGCAACAATGTCAATAGCCTATATCCTAAAATGTACTTAAAAAATAAATAAACAGAAGTAGATTCATTACCGTAATTTTCCATTCATTACCGTAACCTCAAAAAGGTTACGGTAAACGACTGTAATGAAGGACACGGTAATGAATAATATGCACTTTTAGGTTATTATATATTTTTCTATAAACTTTACTTAACATCTACACATTCATAAATGAAATTGACACAGAACTTAATGAATTGATGTAACAACTGAATACCAAGTTTATTTACGTATCAAGATATAAGTGGACTTGTAATGAAACACAAAATGGACTAAACACTGTAATACTCACATCGATCGCAATTTTTGGCGCGAAATCTTGCGCACGTCCTTCCCTTGTTACGTTTGCCGGTCGACTGAAGAACGGGGGGGGCTGCCGCTCGCTACATGGCGGCGTGATCAAAGGTTTTTGTCGCGTAAAATCGAAAACTCGTCATGGTTTTGGTAATGAATTTTTTGCTGTTACAAAACTTTAAAAACACATTTGTTCCTTATTTAATCATAAAACTACGTTTTACTTTCCTATCAAGTAACAAATGACAATTAAGTTATTCGACACATTCGCCAAACTTACGATATTTGCGCTAAATTTACAAGTATACTAAAAAATATAATGAAGTCTAGCATTGGAACAGGCCCCTGTAATGAGTTTTGTTGTTATTTACATTTTTTTTAAATATGTTCCACATAAAAAAATACAAAAAAAAATCAAGCATTCATTAAAAATCGTAGGTATACATGACATAGATATATTAATTTGAATTTATTACGCAGTGGAACTTGTGAATTTGGTACATTTTGAATATTTCGCCCACAGTGGAGAAATACACATTAACATTAAAAAAATACCAACTTTTAATTAGTCGTCATCTCGGGTGTGGGCGACTCCTGAGATTACGACTAATAGAGAAGTATGGTAAGCCTCATCTTTCACACACTCCAACCATCGTTTCTTTGGTCTTTCCCTACCTACTCATATAGCCTTCCACATTCATACGCAAAACTCCGCTACACTTCAAGTAACCTGCCGAGATACGACTAGCACTGCCTAGTTATACCGTACTATACAGGGTGAAATTGAACACATGCGACAAATCGAAATGGGAGATTGTTCTCATTATTATGAACAACTTTTACTATGGGACCAAACCTGAAATCGCGAAATAAAAATCAGTTGTTCCCTACATTTTGATGAGTTATGCGAACATAAATGTACGGAACAGCTGATTTTTTTTTTCGCGATTTCAGGTTTGGTCCCATCATCCCATAGTAAAAGTTGATCATAATAATGAGTACAATCTCCCATTACGATTTGTCGCATGTTTTCAATTTCACCCTGTATTATCTGTGACCGAGCGAAGCCGAGTCCAAATCACGAACACTCCTTCCGTATATCAGCACGTCCAGTCAAGATCTCTTGGGAACGGAAGGTTGGCCTTCAGTTCAGCATAGGGTTTCAGGGAGTGATACTGCGCCATCAAGTCTTCAAGACAAATTCGAAGAGAGCCAAATCGAACACAGCTTGAAACGCAAAGCAGGTAAAATACTGAAATTATTTTTTTTTTCCTTTTCAGGGATTTGGTTTAGGCATTGATGTATTTATTTTATACATCAATGGGTTTAGGTATTAAATAGTACAGCGACAATATAGCGTACGTAACATACTTATAGCTGTACAAGGATCTTCTGATGGGTGGTCAAAATTGGAACTAACGCCACTATCTTGTTTTGTCAATACATTTTACCAAACAATTTTCAAATTTTTAACAACAGCGCCCTCACATTATCGTCATTCGAGCGCCAAAAGATACTTGTAGCACTGTAAAAAGTTAATACCAGAATGCCTTTCATAATTTCATTTTGACCGTTCAACAATAGACGAATGTTTCGAATGAATCAATGGATTTCTTATCCTTCGGATTGTGTATCACACGGGAACAAGCGAATGGGTAAAGCGGTAAAGCGAGCCGCACAAACGCGCCTCTAGAAGTCAAAGCTGCCCTATCTCTGATTGGCCGCAATTTGAATCGTATTTGAATTACGAACCAATCAGGCGCTACCTCACAACGCTACGACGTACGAGTTACGACCAGCGTTGCCAATTTGTGGAGATTTCCCCAAACTGCGGGGAATCTCAACACCATTAGGTATTTTGTGGAGAGAGGCACCTTGCGGGGATTTTAAATTTTTTCCGGTAAATTCCAGTCTCAATTTGTTATATGGCAGCATTACGTCAATTTTAACGAATCTTCGGGCTTGCATTCCGTTTGATCGCCCGCCGACGCCCGCTCATCACTAACAGCAGGATAGCATAATATACATGTGAATATTTATTCTATGTTATGGGTTTGGTTTCCGCATTTAGTCCTTCAAATGGACCATTGTGCGTTGTGAATATTTGTTTTGATAATAATAAATATTGTTGATTTTTTGTGGGGAATCAGGATTTTGCTCTCCCCAAATTCGGGGAATTTTACGTATGATTTTGGGGAATCTAGAAATTAGGCATTGGCAACGCTGGTTACGACGTGACTTCAAAAAATTTCCCTTTTCTCGCGCTCGCGCCATCGCCATGCGATGCGGGTCTGCTGCGTGGTTGCGCTCGCGCACTCATTCTCTTCTTGCCTTACCTTCACGAAGATATTTTGTAATATTCCTATCGCAAGTCGCAACTAAATGATGTTTTTAATCCTAAGACGACTCACTGACCTAAACTCGAGCAGTTTGAATCAATACACGTGTATTTCGACACACTTGTAAACTGATGAAGTTGGAGTAAACCTTCAAGCCGGGTCCAGACCAGGCGCATTAAAGGTAAGGTACCCCGACCTTAGGCCAGCAGACATCCCGATCCCACTTCGCGTCCTCCATTTCCACTGTGTAATACCGTTCTACTGATTCCAGCTCCAGCTGCAGTTTGCTGTTAAGTGACCGGGGTGCTGTTGGCGTGCTCAACTCTGCCGCGATCGCGAAGTACCTGCACCTGTTGTACCTGTTTCACCGGTAACGGTGCCACCTGCGTCACATTCACCTCCAACAACTGGAAACCGTGAGTTCTCCATGTTCTTACTTCTTACCTATTTATTCGCCGAGATGAGTGACGACAATGACCTAGTGAAAAACCGTGGCATTGTAAAAGGTCGACTTTCCAAGTTTGCTAATTATGTATTTGTCTACTAACTCGGTTGGAGTGTGTGAAAATCTTGGTCAGTGGGTCTTCTTAGGGGCGGAGTTGAAAATCTTGGTCAGTGAGTCGTCTTAGGGGAGGACTTTTCTGGAAAGAAATTGTTGCTCTGGTCGTAAACGATGAGGTGATGTAAAATTGTCAGAGAAAGACGACCCACTGACCGAAAAATCGAAAAGAAACACTCCAGCCCGGTTAACTCCGCCCCTAAGACGAAAGACAACCTACCTACTGAAAACTGCCCTCATGATTCCTCGGCGTCAAGGCAGCCCCTGCAAAGGGGGCTGTCCGTGGCGCCTATGTTAAAAAGATGTTTGGTAAGGGGGTTATGGCCCGTAATTGTACTTACCTATTATTATTCTGGGGTTATTTCTACTTAAGCTAGAAGTTTTTTGGTAAATCGCGGGTGTACTATTGGTAAAGCCAATTTTGACTGTCTACGGTCTGTTACCTGTAATTCCTGATAGAAAAACCTAATAAGACTGCTGACCTGGGATTTGTGTTCAGGAACTCGTGCTCAGCAGTAGCGCTGGCTACCTCTAGCCATTTTTTTTTTCTTCTTTATTGGCAACTGAGTGGATGTTGACTATTCTGCCAGCGTCATGTAGTGACAGCAGCACAGCAAGATGAGCCGAATATTGCACTTTGCGTTAGTTGTGTTAGTAGAAGAGACTACAAGTTTTGTTAGTTAACATGTTTCTTTGTATAACAAATAAATACTAATTATTATACTCTACTATAAAACAACACAGATATTTACTGTTATAATTATTATTATTACACATCAAACTATCTATTTGTCATTTAAAAAATTTGATAGGACTTTGATTAGTTTAGGGGAAAAGTTAGTCAAGAGGGTATGGAAGTTAGTAGGAAGTGTGATTTTAATTTTGGGAAGCTTATGGTACAGACGCCAGCACATCAAGCTACCTGATTCTGTCAAATTTTCCCAATCAACTTTGAACCTTATGCTAATAGCGATAAAGTTGAAAATCTATTAAATAAATTTGACAGCTTGTAGTAGCTTGGCGTGCTGGCGTTTGTACAAATCCACAAGATTGGGTATTTGAAGGAAATAAAAAAAAAGCATAGTCCAGACTTCCAGAGTATGTCATCAAGACCGCATTTGTACAGGGAACTGTCACAAACACTAATCTTATTCAGGAATACTGGACTGCAGCAGTGGCCGAGTCCCTCGTCTACACAGGATGAAACAGTTCTTTTGGATAGTTAGTACATTTAAAAAAACCATGGTTTCCACTGGATGTCGGGTTGGATACTGACGTAGTACGCCCCCTAAACTAGACAAATGCAGTCTGCACTTATATTTAGCATTGCTTCAAACTTCGGTATTGTTTTTTTGTTCAGAAGTAATTAAATTGGTTTATTTTGCAGGCGCCTGGTAGAAACCTAGACGATTTGCGAGTGCTTTGATGAACGCGTCATGTACAGCTCAGAGATGGACGAAGCCAAACAAATGACGGTCAAGGAAGATAGTCCTCACAGCTGACAACGGACAATTAGGTAAGTTCATTTAATCATAGTTTCACTAGTAACCCGACCCTGCTTCACACGGTTTTTAGGACTTCGTCCAGATTTCTTTATTAAGTAATTATATTATTATGTATGTTCAATATTAATGAACAAATAACCTTACGAGGGCCGCAGGAACTTGTTGGATGCGAGAAGCACAAAACTGGTTGAAGTGGAGGTGCTTGGTGGAAGCTTGTGTCCAGCAGTGGACGTCTTTATTTATTTATTTTATTTGGTCTACCAGCGATTGTTTACACCAGTTATATAAATAATAGTGTACAATCACTTATAGGTAAACTCAGCATGCAAAATGAAAGTTGTACGTCGTACGTTGTCGTCGTTGTACGGTACGTCTTTCGGCTGAAATGATGATGACAATGAAATCTTCTAGAATTCATTTTCTAAATGATGGTGAATACATCAAAATCTATTGCGTTCTTTAAAAGAACAATGCGGTCACACAGAGACACAAAAAATAACTATAATTTATAAAAATTGACATTCTGGATGGCAGGGACATCACCGTGCAAACTGAAACCATGAATTCAAACTCAAAGCATTTATTTCAATTAAACCAATTTCAGGCACTTTTGAATTGTCAAGGGGTCGGTCAGTCAGAAAGTTGAAGCTAGTTGCCCATTCCAGCACATGATTCTAGATTACTGCAGGATTTTTCTCAATCTATAAAAAAATCTGCTGTTTCATAGAAAAGTGCAATACCTATGCAATCAAAATGTATAGAACAACAAATGTTTTTAACGTGCCATTAAACAAGCGCAATTCCAGTTTCTGGGCTGCTACTGAGAAGTTCCCGACCTGGGAGTCATACCCAGGACCTCATGCTCAACAAGTAGCATTTGCAACCACTGGACCAACAGGGCAATCTTTTGTTATAACTAGATATACAATGAACAGTCTCTTTTCTGAATTTCAGGAACTTCATACTTCTGTGTCCAGCATCAATTGCTGTCGAGCTCATCATCATCACCTGTCTCCGACTCGAGCATCGATTGCTGTCGATCTCATCATCATCACCTGTCTCCGACTCGAGCATCGATTGCTGTCAAGCTCATCATCATCAGCAGTCTCCGATGCTGGCTTCAAGCACGCTGCCAACAGATGGCAGCACTGTCACGTCACGCATCAAGGGAAGTCTTAAGCGAACTCAAAAGCCTCCAGCCAGGGGCGAATTACTTATAAGTCTAAGCGACTGCTCGCCAAGGGCACCCCCTTTGGGGTACGGACCTCGGTTTAGGGCATCCCTGAGGGGAGGACAGTAAGATGGGGACACGCTGGATCTTATTAGGATTATTATTCAGTGGCGTACATTGCATATAGGCATATAAGCAGTGCATACCTCGATGTATCAGCATAAGCCTGTCAATTACATTTTAGTGTGTGTGCCCCACAATTAAGAAACTCACAAAATTATCATACCTAACAAAAAACAAAATCTTCATACAATCGCGCGGCAGTAGGCAGTCGCCAGACGGCCTACTCGGTTCCCGTACTATTCGCACATTGTCATTGGTCTTTACTCGTTCAAGTTAATACGACACAATTAAAAATACGTACGTCTGACGCGTAATACTATGACGTTCGACCTTCGCAATTTATCACCCTTAAGTAGGCATGCCTACTCAAATAACCATACTTTTTTTCTGATTACATTAGTGACTCGGCCTAGTGCCTACATATTCTGAAAACCAATGCACGCCACTGTTATTATTATCAGGGGAATTTAAAGTATAAATGCTTAGCTACGACGCGGCCTGGCATTTCCGTTGAGCAAGGGACGGGGGGGCACAATTATGTTGGGGTCGTCGCAAGGGGCTTCGGCGGCCAAGTCGCAATGAAGGTTTCCTGTGTTTGTGCACTGTACTAGTGGTCCTACTGCTTTCCTGGAGGAGGGTTATGGAGTCATCAGTGTCGGTGAGAACATGCCCTTGACGGCAACTTTGACTGATTTTGGAGTGGGTTTATCTGGCGGCCTCGACAACCAGAGGGTTGCGGTGTTTGGCGGTGGTATCAAAGAAACGCTTAGAAAGGCGTTTCATGAATTGCTGGATTTTCATTATGTTACTTAATATGACTTAACATAATCTTGATACACACAACTCAATTAGCCACTGTCCGTTATGGGAGCATTTGCCTTTGATGTCTCCATATTGAAAACTCACCGTCTGGTTTCCGGTTAGAATGTGAATGTCACTACCCGCTATATTGCCTATCATAGTATCTCTACAATCAGATGGCATGGGACATGTTGTCAATCCATCTTTCTTACATTCTAATGTAGAACCTCTTTCAAACAATGCCTTGAACCACATATATTCCAGTGTGTTCTTTCCCCCTATCAAATCTAATAAGTCAACCACTCTTTTTCTGTGCAGCCAGTGGACTGTATAGATTACCTTTGCTAGTCAAAATCCTCTGGTTCCAGGACGGCGACAACTCTGTACCTATTTCTGTAGCGGTACGCTGGGGACTTCAGGAGAGGGTTTTTTATGTAATTAAACCACCACGCTCTCCCCCCCCCTCATCCCATCCGTGCCGGAGTCCCCCAGGGTTCTGTATTATCCCCCCTCATCTTCACGCTATTCACTAGCGACATTCCAAAAAGTAATAAAGCACAGTTGGCTTTATTCGCCGACAATACTGCCATTTACTGTTCTGGCAACTCTCAGAGCTCTATTGCTCGCACTCTCCAAAGGTCCGCACTCTCCAATTGTCCGCAAGCGTCTTAGGCGATTGGTTCCGGAAATGGAGAATAGAGGTCAACCCCGATAAGAGTCAGGCGGTTCACTTCTCGAAACCGCGTAGGTTTGTCCCCCCCCCCCCCCCTCCCTAGCCCGATCTCTGTATGACAAGCCTATCCCTTGGGGTAAGCAAGCAAAGTACCTAGGTGTCATTCTCGACCACAACCTCACTTTCAAAGAGCACATAAAGACGGCTCGTTCGAGAGCCGCTTTCGCTCTCGGTAGGCTTCATTCCTTACTCACTGCCCGCAGCAAATTGTCACTCAAGTGCAAGTTGCGCCTCTACACCGCGGTCATACGCCCCATCATGACTTGTGCTTGCGTAGTCTTTGCACACGCCAAGCCTCGCAATCTGCATAGAATGCAGACCCGCCAAAACCGTCTCCTTAGAATGCAGACTCGCCAAAACCGTCTCCTTAGAAAGATCACGGGAGCCCCCTTCTATGTACGAAATCTGAATCTGCACCTAGATCTCGGAATCCCCACAGTTCAGCAATTCATGAAACGCCTTTCCAGGCGCTTCTTTGATAATGCTATAAAACATCCCAATCCCCTGATTGCGGCGGCCTCCCGATACACTCCTTCCCGCATAAGTAGGATTCGCCGACCAAGGCATGCTCTCACCATCCCCGACGACGCTATCACTCTCCTCCAGGAGAGTAGCAAAGCCACCAGCACGCTCAAAAGACACATACACAAGACCCGTCAGCCGTCCTTCCGTCCTCGCCGTCGAGGACGCCCGTCGCGACGTCCCGTAACTTGTCCACCCCGACCCTTGCTCGAGCCAGCCCGCGCCGCTGAGCCTGTAGCTTTAAATTCGCCCCAAAATAATTTCGATTCAGCCTGTCCCTTACTGCCCTCCCCCAGCGACGCCCTAAGCCGAGGTCCGTACCCCACAGGGGGTGCCCTTAGCGTGTAGTCGCTTAGTATACAGGTTGAAATTTAAAACATGCGACAAATCAAAATGGGAGATTGTACTCAAAAAAAAAATCAGCTGTTCCCTACATTTTGACGAGTTATGCGAATATAAAATGTAGAGAACAGCTGATTTTTTTTTTACCCGATTTCAGGTTTGGTCCCATATTAAAAGTTGTTCATAATGATAAGTACAATCTCCCATTTCGATTTGTCGCATGTTTTCAATTTCACCCTGTATTAAGTTTTAAGCCCTGGCTGAATGCCTTAATTTTTGAGGCATTAATGATATAATTAGTGTTTGCGGCGGCGCCGCTCGCGTTTACGTTGCTGTCGTGCACATTTTCATTATAGTTGTGTTGTGACATATGTCTCTTAACTGTTGTAAACTGATATTGGAGAGTTTTGCTTCAACATATAGGCATCTCACAAAATTTTCAAGTAATGGTTCCCATTATTTGTGTTCTTCCTCAATATCTTCCACGGCTACATTGTTCAATACAATGTTATTATGTAACATGGCATACTTGATGGGTTTTAAACCCTCACCAGAATTGGGTAGAATGGGCAGATATCTCTCTGGGGTCCATGGCATTCAAGAGTACTCTGATTTGTTGTTGCTAATTCCAAACATTTCTTTCAAATTGATGATCTATGTGCCAACTTTTGAGTCTGATAACTGGTAATGTTATGTCAGGGAAAAGGGTTTCTTGTTTCTTATAGGGCTGCTGTCCGCAGGTGGGGTGGGAGATCAATTAGGGGCTGTTCATTTATTACGTAAGACGATTTGAGGGGGAGGGGGTCCACACAAGTCTTATTTTTTCTTACATGGACCCGTTGAGGTGCTAGATTACTCTTACGTAAGATCAAAAAAGTGGGCAAAAATTTTAAGTAAAAAAAAAATTGCTAATTTTCGTAGATACTGATCTTACGTAAGATTCACAAAGGGGGAGAGGGTTCATTCAAGTCTTATTTTTTCTTACGTAGAGGGGGTGGGGGCCAGAAATTGGTTAAAAAAGTAGATTGAATAGTAATTTTCAACTTCTTGTGTCTGTTGCTTGAGGAGAAGTTCTATGACTTTTACTACTGTACTCTCTGAAGGGACTGGGCTATGGCTAATCCACCAGACGATTGAGTCAAGTTTTGCTAGAATTTTCCCATGTCTATGGCTATCTTTCCTCATACTACTTCTGGTAGGGGGAACAGTTCTTTGGGCATATTGTATTTGATAGCTTTCTTCTCGTCCACTACTATGGGATATTTCTTGTTCAACAAACATATTGCTGTTGCAAGAGGATTGTGGTCTTTAGTGCATTTAGATGATCTCTCTATCAACTTTACATGGTGCATTTTCCGGATGCACAGTGCACACGTCATTCGCATCGTTGCGTAAAAAC
Organism: Amphipoea oculea; assembly: GCA_945859645.1. Classification (NCBI taxonomy): domain Eukaryota; kingdom Metazoa; phylum Arthropoda; class Insecta; order Lepidoptera; family Noctuidae; genus Amphipoea; species Amphipoea oculea. The sequence goes on along the minus strand of OX243891.1, from coordinate 7,347,721 downwards.
AATTTATATGTGCGTCCGCTAACATTCCCGATGCGCTACAGAAACGGGGCAGCCTCACCAATACCCTGAAAGCGTTGTACGACCGTTGGGTGTATCTAGCCGGCTGCACGTGTTAAACGTTGTTGTAGTATAAAGCCTTTTTATAATAAATGAGGGTACCGCCCTTGTGAAATCACGACCTGTCATAACGAACTATACGATAGTTTGCAATAGATGGGTCACGGTGACTGGTCTTAAGGAATGACTCTTGTATGTGTAAGACGATGAGGAAAGTTGGGACTCTACATCGAAGGGATAGGGGGTGGGTACGTATAGCCGACTGGTGAACTAACCAGTTCCTCCAGGTCGAAAAACTGGGGGACAGTTGGTGTTGGAACCTCGTTAGGTTTAGCGATATTCGAAGTCGGTATGGGGGGAAGGATAGCTGCAGAGCAGCACACTGGCGCCAAATTTGGCGATGTAATCGGGGTCCTTGAAGAAGACCTTGAAAAACGACATGAGTCCTATACCTAATGCCAAACTCCCCGGGGATACGTAACCCTGTCGGGTGTAGACAGGGAGGTGAGTACTTATTGGTGAGCCCTGAGCTAGTTAAACCGTCGCCAGTCTTATTCTGCGAACGGGGCCCTGACCAATCTAGCGCGAAGTATGTAGACAAACTAAAGACACTATGTGTGTAGTAGCTGAAAGAAATCTGAAGGGGTTCGGCGGGTGTATTGGGTCAACACCGTGTTGTTTTTTACCCAGAAGGGGCCTAGTAAAGTTACACAAGTCGCGCGTCAAAGAAATACGAGCCTGACTTGAAAAAGGCACTTTTGTTGATCTATATTCAATCGTTAAAACGACCGAAGATCGGGTGTAGTCGGGGCAACTACGTAACTCAGGACACTGAGCCGTGAGCGGGAGCGCAAGCACGACCGTTCGCGACGACTGTCGGGCGTCTCGTCTCGTGCTGTCGCAACGCTACTGGCTAGATCTGATTACGTTGTTGGGAGGCGGGGACAGCCTGTAGAGGAGTGCCAACCAAAACCGACGCCCTCGTTGCTGGATCGGCTCTTGCCGGGCCTTCCCTAGGGAACTAGGGGTCTCACCCAGCAGGGGCCTGGTCGCACGGGCGTCGTGGAGCACTTCGGGCGCTCCTACAGCCACACTTCGGACTGCCGGAGGGAGGTAAACCCCCCTGCAACGAGGTGTGCAGTAATGCACTCCCGCCCCCTTGACTACACCCGATCACCCGTACAGGTCATAAAGACTGCCTTTTTCAAGGCTATTCCTATTTCATTAACACACGCGTTTTGTGAGTTAGAATCACTAGGGCCCCTTCTGGGTAAAAACCACAATTTCGTGGTCCTCGGTGGAAACCTTACGGTGTCAACGAAACCGAATGGGGTGTTGGCCAAATACACCCGCGGAACCCCTTAAGGGCTAGGCAGACAATTGACGGGTCCCAGATAACCGGCCTTGGAGGTTTCCTAGTCGGTACGGGCTGACATTATTTCTTTCAGCTGTTACACAGTTGCCGGCCTTGGGGGATCTCCTAGTCAGTGCTGGTGACAGTTTTTATTCACAGCTACTCACCTAGCGTCTTTAAGTTGTGTCTACACCCTTCGCGTTAGACTGGTCAGTGCCCCGTTCGCACAATAAGACTGGCGATGGTAATCAAGCTTAGGGTTCACCCATAGGTATACACATCCCCGGGTCAACCCACCCGGGGAGTTAGGATTACGAATAAACGCACGCTTGACGTACTTTAGTCCCCCCCAAAGACCATGCAGGACGCCACGGCAGTGGCGTTCTTCAAGGAGGTCCTATTCAAGGACTCCGAATTTCTGGCGAAATATGGCGCCAAGTTCGCTGTACTGCAGCAACCCACCCCAACTCATGAACCGACAACGTCCCTCCCCCGTGTTCATCCAGGACAAGGGGAAATGGACCGATGGCGATGTGTCGCACTTGTGGTGCGCCGATCGCAAGATTGGATCGGATTCACCAACGCCAAGTCGGTTGACCTGGCGTTGGTGAATTCGATCCAAGCAAGGGATTAAAGTCGCCATGCCGACGTCCAAGGACTACAGGGAACTTACCCATCTTCGTGTCATTCCACACGTCGCGTACAAGTCGGCCATTGCCATTTCTAAAAACACTGCTTCTTCTAAATTTTTTTTTTTACAATAAATTAATGTATTGATTATATTAAATGTGTTTAATGTTAATATTGCAAATGTTGTTGTTCTCGTGTTTTTAATTTTTTTTTTTTTTTTTTATTAATGTTCAAAAAGTATATCGCTCGAAATTGAATAAAATCTATATACTATTAGACATTTATTTTAAGGTGAATGGGTAGTTGTAGCCCGCGAAATTCAATTTTTCGTAAGTTTTTTGCAATTTGCAGATCAGTGTCAGGTTGTATCTTGATCCAAATATGATTCGCGACTATAATAGACATGTATTTACAGAATCATAGTCATTAGAATCATTAATTTATCTCTAAGTTAGATTTCTACCACAAACACTTTTCCATACGAGATTTGTTCTTAACGGTAGAAATCTAACTTAGGAAGATGTATTAATGATTCTAATTATTATAATTCTGTAAATACATACCGGTTATAGTCGCGAATCATATTTTGATTTTATATAGTTTTGTATGGTTTATTATAAGTAATTGTTTAGTATAAGTTAGGCTTCATACAATAAGGCCGACGTAGCATGGCTGTTTATATTATAAGAATGGTAATATTGCATTTATTTGTTAATTGTAAACACTGTTTTGATGTTAAAATATAGTCATTGTTGAAAAATGCTGTTTTATTTTGTAAATCAGATTTCCTGTAAACAAATAATCAGAGATGTAAGGTCCGGCCGCGCTAAATTTGCCAAAGATGTAGTAAACAACAATGGCCGCTCGAAATTGGATAAAATCTATATACTATTAGACATTTATTTTAAGGTGAATGGGTAGTTGTAGCCCGCGAAATTCAATTTTTCTTAAGTTTTTTGCAATTTGCAGATCAGTGTCAGGTTGTATCTTGATCCAAATATGATTCGCGACTATAATAGACATGTATTTACAGAATCATAGTCATTAGAATCATTAATTTATCTCTAAGTTAGATTTCTACCACAAACACTTTTCCATACGAGATTTGTTCTTAAGGTGAATGGGTAGTTGTAGCCCGCGAAATTCAATTTTTCTTACGTTTTTTGCAATTTTCAGGTCAGTGTCAGGTTGTATCTTGATCAAAATATGATTCGCGACAATAACAGGTACGTATTTACAGAATTATAATAATTAGAATCATTAATACATCTTTCTAAGTTAGATTTCTACCGTTAAGAACAAATCTCGTATGGAAAAGTGTTGGTGGTAGAAATCTAACTTAAACAGATGTATTAATGATTCTGATGATTATAATTCTGTGAATACGTACCTGTTATAGTCGCGAATCAAATTTTCATCAAGATACAACCTGACACTGACCTGAAAATTGCAAAAAACGTAAGAAAAATTGAATTTCGCGGGCTACAACTACCCATTCGCCTTAACGGTAGAAATCTAACTTAGAAAGATGTATTAATGATTCTAATTATTATAATTCTGTAAATACATACCGGTTATAGTCGCGAATCATATTTTGATCAAGATACAACCTGACACTGACCTGAAAATTGCAAAAAACGTAAGAAAAATTGAATTTCGCGGGCTACAACTACCCATTCACCTTAAGTAATCTTTGTTTTCGTCTAAATTTCCGAGCTATTATAGACGAAAACAAACATTACTCAAAATAACTGTTCTTGTATATCGATTTTATTCAATTTCGAGCGTTGTTTACATCTTTGGCTTTAGCGCGGCCGGACCTAGGTACAAGATGCAAGGTAATGTATTTGATTGAAATACAAGATACATAATGTATTTGCTAAATACTTGAAAGAAAATACACGTTTATTACGTTTTAATGTTTATTTAATTATGATCAAGTGATTAATCGCGAAAATTTCAGAAAATAGTAAGATGGTTCTTCAAACATTTTATCACTCATTTTTTTCTGTGAGGTCTCATTACTATCCCCCCAAAAGAGAAACCGCTCGACAGGTGCGCGGAACTCTGCAAACATGTGTTATATTTTAATTTAAACTCTTAGAAGTCTAGACTGATGCATGTAAAAAAAGTATTTTATCTAACTTAGTATTTACAAAATACTAAGATACCAAAATAATGTAGGTACCTAAAGACAAGGTACAGACGCCAGCACATCAACCTACCCGAAACTGTCAGATTTCCCCAATCAACTTTGAACCTTATGCTTTAGTGATAAAGTTGAAAAACTATTAAAGAAATTTGACAGATTGTAGTAGGTTGATGTGCTGGCGTCTGTACAATAGACGCCAGCACATCAAGCTAATACAAACTGTCAAATAAGGTTCAAAGTTGATTGAGAAGATTTGACAGTTTCGGGTAGCTTGATGTGCTGGCGTATATACAAAATTTAAATTAATAATATGTGTTTTGTATCTTGTATCTGTATTTCAAATACTTGTATCTTATCAGCAAACAGTTGTAGCTCGCGAAATTTAATTTTTCTTACGTTTTTTTTTTCCATTTTCAAGGCAGTGTCAAGTTGTATCTTGATCAAGTTAGATTTGTATACCAATAAGCACTTTTCCATGAGAGATTTTTGTTCTTATGGTACAAATCTAACTTAGATGTATTAATGATAATAATAAGTCTGTAAATACGTACTTAGGTACCTTTAATAATAGCGAATCAAATTTTGATCAAGATACAACCTGACACTGTCATGAAAATTACCAAAAACGTAAGATAAATTGAATTTCGCGGTCTACAACTGTGAACGACAGATCTCACACTACCACCACAGTACTTTTTGATAGACTGAGAACTACCACGCGCCATGCTCCGGCGAGCAAGACACGCGCCCCCGCACGTGATTTTTAGGAGCCGAGCAAAATTTATGAAAGATCACGAAAACGAAGTAAAGCGCGCGCAGGCGATGCGACGCGACGGTGTGGGTTGGGGGAACAAGATGGTGGACTGCAACAGGCTTCCAGTAAACTAACAGGCCACAAAATTAACCATAATAAAGGTGAACGCGGACTTGGCCGCACCGCACGCGCCGCAGTCGCCGCATTCGAATTCTTCATATGAAGTTCTATGCAATCTCGCACACCCACCCGCGCCGCAGTCGCCGCAGTACCTAAGGGTCAACTCACACCGAAAGAGCGGCGAAGGGCAGCGAAGCGGAGCGCAGTTTCAGTTTCATATGAATTTTAACTTTATTATCATTACCATAATACTTATTATCGCACGAGAAACGCGAACGAGTCGCGCGGCGCCGCAGGAATTCCATAAACGGAGCCGTGCGACTGCGTGAGAAGTTGCGGGAAGTCCCGAGAATCTTCGAGCAGTCGCGAGCGGCCGCTGGCAATATCCCGCCCCTCGCGCCCGCTCCCCGCGCGCGTCTCTTTTTCTTTTAAATCTTTCCCTCCTTATCTCTTCGGCCTCTTCCTCTTCTTCTTCAATTATATGTGCAATAATAATTAAATCCAAAATACCCATTTTCACTGCTTAAACACAAGTTTCCTCGAGTTTTGTTGAAATTGAACTGCGCATAGGAGAGCGACCCATGAATTCATCGCGGGTGGGCTCGCGAAGGCGCGCGGATTCCCGCGACTGCTCGAGAAGTCGCTGGAATGCTCGAGATGTCGCGGGACTCCGTGACTCCGCGCTTCGCTGCCCTTCGCCGCTCTTTCGGTGTGAGTTGACCCTAAAGCGGCCGAACTCCCCAAGCCGCAGCTGATGACGTCACCAACGCCGGCCCGCCGGCATCGGACGCTGCGGCCGGCGCGGCGCGGGTGTCTTCATTCGTATTCGTCATACTTAAATTAGAAACTGAATTAAAGAAATCCACTGCGATGCGTGCGGTGACTGCGGAGCGGATAGGTGTGCGAGGCCATTAACAAAAGCGATGACTGCGGTGCGTGCGGTGCGGCCAAGTCTGCGTTCACCTTAAGGCTTGAGGCCATTAACAAAAGCGATGACTGCGGTGCGTGCGGTGCGGCCAAGTCTGCGGTCACCTTAAGGCTTTGCCTTTGGAATCAAAATGAACAACAACCAAAGTATACTGATCACACTGTACAGTCTGTTATAGCTGACCCCTTAAAAATTAAACGAATTTGAACCTTCTGCTTGTTAGCAGTAAGCTTATCGAACTAGAACAGTTCAACGTCTACGATTAATAAAACAGTTATTCGAATTTGATATTTAACACGCAGTGTTAAGGTAGGTATGATCTTGAATATTGTTCTAACTTGTAATATATTATTGCTAATTTCAACGACAATCACCATGTCCGTGTGGTCTAGTGATAGCTGCAGTGAGCTGACAAGAGCGTGGTTGCGAGTTCGAAACCAACATATTTTCTGCTGCGCATTTTGTTTTATAATATTTTTTTTTAAGTTATAAATAATAAATTATAACTTTAGCAACAAAAAAAAAGGTGAACGAAAATAAAAAACGATAATGATGGTAAAAACGATTTTATTTTATAAAAAAAAATATTATAAGAATAACGTAAATGATATAACAGTTACTAATAACGTTGTTACATACTTCACAGAGTTTAATGTAGTGAATCAACATATTATAATATTTAGAAATATATAGGTATGTATTTCTATTTCATAACAATAACATCACCACATTAAATATCGTTGAACTAAATAAAATAGCATTATACGTTGATGTTTTACCTACTAGGTATACTATATATCAATTTGTTTTGTAAGTATGTAGTTATGTTTAGTTATAAATAAGGTTTTGACAAAGACTTCTCGTCGGTAAATATGACAACATAATCTTCCCAATTAAAATTGAGATATTCTTGGGCAAAGCGGACCCTTGCTTGGCGATGTGCAGCAGTCAGTTAAATTTTACGTGCTGGCTTGTATTGTTTCAGTCCAGCAACATGCAAATGTTTTCTGACCGTCTGAACAGAAACATTATACTGCATTGAGTAGGCAAAAATGGGTGTTCAGTATGCCTTCTAACAATTGCTTGATGATGTTCTGACACAGGAGTAACATTGCAGGTTTTGGTTCAGGACGATCCTTTTGAATATTCCCTGTCTCTTCAAAACGTCTTAGCCACAGTCTGACTGTATTTCTCTGAAACAACACAATAAGCATAATTTTAATAACCCGGTAATCATAATTTTTCGAATAAGTTTGCAAAAATACCTTTACATAAACCACATTAGACCTATAAATGATCTCATAATGAAACAGTTAATTTTCTATTATTCTATACAGACGTTTTTAAGCCAACTAACGAATTAAGGAAGTATAAAAAAGAATACACTTACCGCTATATTAAGTTTCCTAGCAATCGCTTTAATACCAACATTCTCCTTATGCAAATACAATATTTTGTATTTTAAATAATCACTCAACTGAGACATGACGATTAAACTATCAAAACCGATAATAATAATTAATAAAAAGGCGTGAATTTTCGCAACTTAGTAAGGCAATATAAAAATGTTCGTGCGTATTCACTGCTATTTGTGCATAGAATGTCTTGTTCAATTTATTCTTCTACCCCATATTCCTAAAATCATTTCAATAGCAGTTTTTGTTGAATACGCATATTAACGTCGAACTACCCACTTATTGAAAAAGGTGAAACGTTTATCGTTTATCAACTTAATTGATATGCTTGTTCTTTACAATAATGCAAGAAATACTTAACGAACAATTTATATATTGAAAACAAAATTAAACATGAGACTAGATTTGAACTCGCATCTTGCACGTCTCAGCCTTACGCATGAACCACGACACCAGATTAACTTAAGGTGATTGGATACTGACACTTTTTCATACATTCTTTCGGGGTACAAATCTCGAAATATAAACGATTTTTGCAGAATAAAAGCACGTATATTAAGTTGTTATGACTTATTATTGACGCATATCGACAAAAACCTATAAAAAAAACACTATTTACAGGATATCTAGGCCTGATAAAATCGATAAATTTTTCTATGTGTGCGCGGCCGGAACACGCCCTCTGCAGGATATTTCAAAGAACCATCGAGAAGCAGAACATACATTTTTGCTATGGTTATCAACAACAGTTGATCTTGATCGTTAGATGGCGTTGTAGTCAACCGTCGCACAGGCATTATTATGCGTGATTTTGTTGGCAAGTTTAGTTGCGAACATCGATCACTATTGATCGATGGTTGCGAAGCGTAGGTATGCAATTTTTGACCGACTTCAAAAAAAGGAGGAGGTTCTCAGTTTGTCGGAATCTTTTTTATTTTTTTTTATGCATGTTACCCGACCCGATTACTCGAAGACGGCTAGACCGATTTGAAAAATTCTTTTTTTGTTTGAAAGGGTATACTTTCCAGGTGGTCCCATTGTCATCAAGTCAGGATCTGATGATGGGATCCTGGAGAAATTGAAGGAACTCTTAAAATATTATAAGCACACCTATAGCGATTTGGGTACCTATTTTTTATAGTAACTCGTGCATTTGCTTTCGGAAAGCGCCATTTGGTGAAGTGGAACTGATGATGAAGACCACATGACTGATGGCCACTGGAACTACTCAATAATAAGTATTTCACGGGTTGCGATTCGATTACGTTAATGTGCTTGCTAAGCAATTAATTATTATGCTCGTCACAATGCGAATGGTGAAATGGAGCTGATGGTGAAATACCAGGAGAACTCCTCAACAGTTAACGTCCCTGCATCGGGAAAAGCAATATTTTGTAAAGGCGATAAGCAAGTTGACATTAGGCTATTGAAACTTAGATAAATTATAAACAGACCCACTGAAAAGCGAGATATATTTAATTAAAAAAAAAAAAAATACCGACTTAAAAAAAAAACTACTAGGCGAAAAAACCTTTATTTTCGGAAGTCGGAGGCAAAAACTAAAGTAGGTACTGAAGACACCGAAGTTATTTTCGACTTAGTAGTTTTTTTTTTGGAAGGCGGTTTTTTTTGTTATTTTTTTTTCTTACAAGGCTGGCGCGGTGGCTCTTACTTTGTGATAGAATTATCTGCGATCTACCCTGGGTTCGACATTACTGTAATAATGAACGTATCATCTATAAAGTTGATGAGCACACTAGCCGAAATTTTTCCATACTTACAAATTTCAGGAATTTATTAGGTACTCCACCGTTTGACATAGCACAGACGCCAGCACATCAAGCTACCCGAAACTGTAAAATTTTCCCAATAAACTTTGAACCTAATACTTTAGCGATAAAGTTGAAAATCTATTAATGAAATTTGACAGATTGCAGTAAGTACCTAGTTTGATTTGCTGGCGTCTGTACATCCAAAGTTAAACATTATATCGTTTTTTCTTATTTAGTTTTATTAATTTTGTATGCGCGGGAACAAAATAGTAAAATGAAAAGCCATTAAAAAGTTATGAGCTAAGAAAGATTCGTTTTTTTAGGGTTCCGTAGTCAACAAGGAACCCTTATAGTTTCGCCATGACCGTCAGACAATCCGTCCGTCCTCCCGCAGCTTAGCTCAGAGACTCTTAGTACTAGAAAGCTATAATTTGGCAAGGATATACATATTAATCACGCCGACAAAGTGGTAAAATACAATCTTGAATTGGGATAAATTGATTTCAACTCCGGAACTCTTCATTGTGCGTGGTCCGACACGGACTTGGCCGGTTTTTAGGGTTCCGTAGCCAAATGGCAAAAAACGGAACCCTTATGGATTCGTCATGTCTGTCTGTCTGTCTGTCCGTCCGTCCGTATGTCACAGCCACTTTTTTCCGAAATTATAAGAACTATACTGTTGAAACTTGGTAAGTAGATGTATTCTGTGAACCGCAGTAAGATTTTCACACAAAACTAGAAAAAAAACAAATTTTGGGGTTCCCCATACTTACAACTGAAACTCCAAAAATTTTTTTTCATCAAACCTGTACATGTGGGGTATCTATGGATAGGTCTTCAAAAATGATATTGAGATTTCTAATATCATTTTTTTCTGAACTGAATATTTTGCGCGAGAGACACTTCCAAAGTGGTAAAATGTGTGTCCCCCCCCCCCCTCTAACTTCTAAAATAAGAGAATGATAAAATTAAAAAAATATATATAATGTACATTACCATAAGTATAAACTTCCACCGAAAATTGGTTTGAACGAGATCTAGTAAGTAGTTTTTTTTAATACGTCATAAATCGAAAACCGCAATTTACCTTTCACAAAGTTACAGCGAACTACAAGAACTTTTATATTATGTTACTTGCTGCTACGGAACCCTTCATGGGCGAGTCCGACTCGCACTTGGCCGGTTTTTCCTTGCTAATTTTAATGTAACTTAGGGTGTAAATAAGCAATAAAAGATGTATAGAATCTTCAAAACAAAGTCGGTACCAACAAAGCTCAATTATCGAAGAGAGAGAAGAGTTCAATAAACTTTATTTGCAACTAGCTGCGCCCAGCGGTTTCACCCGCATAAGTGTCGATCCCGTGGGAATATCGGGATAAAAACTATCCTATATCCTTGACCGGGACTCAAACTATCTCTATACTTACCAAATTTCATCTAAATCGGTTCAGTGGTTTAGGCGTGAAAAGGTAACATTCAGACAGACAGAGTTACTTTCGAATTTATAATATCAGTATGGATATAATATAGTATTAGTATATACAGGGTTATTGGAACAAGACTAACATGGTCATAGTACTCATCATTATGAACAATTTTTTTTACTATGGGACCAAACCTGAAATCGCAAAAAAAAAAAATCAGCTGTTGCCTACATTTATAACTCGTCAAAATGTAGGGAACAGCTGTTTTTTTTTCATTTTTTCATTTGAAATTGGAATTGTTGGTTTGAGTGGACGCTGGTGTATGTGAAGTTGTTGGTTTGTAGGCTAAACATACAAACACACAAATAGTAAACACATAATACATATTACACATAACACTTATATACATACATATACATACACACAACAGTAATAAAATTACACTAATAATTAAATACCCACAACCGTGTATACACGGCCTAATAATTTCACGTGTCTGTACACTGCCTTACTGCCTGTGGCCTGTGGCCACATGATTAGACAAACGGAATTGTCTACTCATGTGCTGTGGCGGCGCGCGGCGGGTACGCTGAAAGCTGCGGTTGAATGATACCTACCACCGAGTTGAATTCGCGGAATACGATGATCGTCCGCCGCCGCGCCGCGTCACGCCCCCCCGCGCCGCCCCCGCCGCGCGCCGCTGCGTCTCTCGCGGACTCAAATAAACATTTTATATATTTTGTTTTATAGTAGCGTTTAATTATAGAGTGAAACTCGACTGTCTCGTTGGTTTCATGGTCACAAGTGCGTCTGCCGTGCAAGGCGTCCTGGGTTCGATTCCCAGGTCGGACCAAGTAATATTTAATTTGGATTTTTCCCATTAGGAATTTCTTTACTCTTTTTATTTTTTTTTGCCCGAAGTTTGGAAATTGGTGGCGTGATACCCCCGTGCTCCGGAAACCACGTAAAGCCGTTGGTCCTGCGCCTGATCTCTCTCTGGTCGTGTCGGATTGCCGTCCCATCGAACTATGAGAGTAAAGGCACAGTGTGTGCACCTGTATTTGCGCACACACTTGTGCACTATAATATCTCCTGCAAACCTGGCTAATCTTCTTTGAAATTGGCCACCGTGACCGAAATCGGTCAGGGGATTTATTATTATTTTATTATTTTTAAACCTAAACCTACCCTAACACACTACAAAAGCATCCTTAGAATAATTGAATAAGCAACTGACAACCCTTGTAGCAATCAAGTATTCTTTTCTTCGGTTTTTACTATAAAAAGTACGCTTTTCTTTAGAGAATGAAGGACAGTCATAAAAATATTTTCGTAAAAATATTTTATTTTAATTAACGCCACCTCTGGAAAACAAGTTCACTTGTACAACCCAAGTTTATGAATACAACGCCATCTAGTTCTATCGCAAGTAAAACTATACACGTAGTGTGTAACTGTACATGTGTGTGTAAAGACATAGTAAAGATATAAAGTGAAACGGCTAAATGTTTAGGGGTACAAATCTTTGTATGAGACGAGTTAACAAGCAAAGTGAATATCTGAAAAGATTATGTTAATGCGTTAGTTGACGCATATAATAAAGTTGTTTCGCAAAGCTTTCTGAGTTAGGCGTAAAAATTGAAAATGTTCGAAGTGCGAATGTGCCGCCATCTAGCGATAAAGTGGCTGGGAGATCATGTATCGAATAGCCTTAAGTAAGATAGATGAAAATAATAAGGTATTAGTAGCAATGACACAAATTATCACAACATTAACCTAACCTTTAAGTCTTGCTGATTAAAAATGAAAATTGCGTAACAAATACCCATACATAGTAAATGATCTAACACCATGCGTATCAAAATTATTTATTGTTTCTGTTCATCGAGTAGTGTTAGTCCGATTAACTCATACATATTGAATAACCTTTAATGTTATGAGAGGAGGGTGCAAAATCGAGTAATTTTTAGGGGGGTCAGCTAATTGATATAACAGACTGTACCTATTGAGGAAAAGAAACGCTGTAGAAAAAATTGTAGGCTAAGTACTGCGACACCTTAGCCGATACTCACAGAGCATGTAACCGTTTCCGACGACAAAGGCAGCGTCAACATGCTCTGTGGGTAGCGTAGCCTCAGAGACCAAATAAAAAACCAAGACAGAGGGCTGTCAACAGTAAAGTGAGGCCGGTTTCGTAAACATGTATGCACTTCTTGAGGTGTAGTTTGATTGTAAATGTGTGCGTGTGTGCACAGAGCGGAGGTGTATGGATGATAGATACAGAGAGGAGGTGGATTGTTCGCAGCGCTATGTCTTTCTTGACTTTTTTATTTGGTCTGAGAGCGTAGCGTGTATTATCCAAACCTTATTTCTTTAAAAAGGTTAATTTCTTATTTAGTTAATAATTATTAGCGTAATTAAAATGAAGCAGTATTGTAGTTATTATGGGTAAGTAACTAATTTATATCTATATGTATATAAAACAGCTGTTGTGTAAGTTAAGATTTTTGTTCCGAGATTCGAAACGTGTCAAGTCTTGGTGACGCCATTTTCCATATTTTCTTGGTTCAACTTCACGCAGGTCTTCTTAGAGAACAGGGTATTAGTATTCTGTAACATGAAGCATCTGTCCGTTGGGACGAGTACGTTTCATAATCATCGTTCTCCTGCCTTAAGGCGGAAACACATTATTAAAACGCGACGCGACCCGACGAAACGTGATGCGTGTTGAGTCGAATCAAATGTATTGTTTTCTATAGACCCGTTCACACTATGAACATCCGACGCGACGCCATGCGCGCACACGCCACCCGATCCAGAGGTGCCAGGTCGGTGTGTTGCCCATGGTGGGGGTAAACACGCCATCCGACGCGGCGCGCTCGGTATGTTTCTAGACAACACCCAACGCCACGCGTCAGTCGTTCGAGAACTGTCCCAGAGCGTATATGCATTCTTCGACCCCATCCCTGTTCTTCAAACTGTCAAACGGAATTTATGCCAATATAATATTATTTTTTGCATTTATTTAGCGAAATGACCGACAAACAATTAATTGAGTTGGTAAAACGATATCCTGTTCTATATGGCATGAAATTTTATTTTTCTTGAGTCGTTTAACTATCATATATGTACCCAAAATTTGCATCAAATCTTCAAAGTCTTCATCTGACTCGTTATTTATTAAATCCATAGTACATAACCATACACTTCCACTGCTGTTAGCTAACTGTATTCAGAAATTGCTAGTATGTCGTCGCGTCGCGTGTTGGTAATGTGCACGGTGCACATCGGGTGTCGACACGTTGCGTCGCGTCGCGTTTTAATAATGTGTTTCCGCCTTTAATCCCAATTTATTCGAGGTCTGTGCAACATGTCTTTTTCATCCATACTTCTCTATGGGTAAACTGAATAAGCTATCCTATGCTTACACAGTGTTTCTCATTGTACCTAAGTGAATAAATTATGAGTATTTGAGAAATAAATGATGAATGAAATAGGTACTTTGTTGTGACGCCTAGCCACGGTGCGCCTTCCGGTACGCAGTCGCCACCCCAGAACTTTTCGGCCAAAATGACCAAATCCTTGTGATTACATTAACGATTTTTCAGGAAAGATACAGTGTTTATAAAATGGCCGCCATTGACGTTAAAAACTTTTTTACAAAAAAAACAACCGACTTCAAAAAAAAAACACTACAAAGTGAAAAATAACTTCAATTTCGGAAGTCGGTGTCTTTGGTTCCGCATTTTCGTTTTTTGACACCGACTTTCGAAATTGAAGTTATTTTTCACTTTGTAGTGTTTTTTTTTTGAAGTCGGTTGTTTTTTTTGTAAAAAAGTTTTTATTTTTCACTTTTTAGTTGTACCTACCCTACATAAATTCAATTAACACTAGTGCATTGAAGAATTGAAGACACAACTCGAAGAATCGTCAAAATTCGCATAGAAATGCCGGAGATGCAGTACATTTATGCATATAACTTCGTACATAAGAATAATTACCTAATGTGTTATATACTAAAACCTTCCTGAAAGTATGTAGATCACAATAATGAAAGAATTATCAAAATCGGTTCAGTAGTTTTTGAGATAATCGCGGACATACAAACATACATACATACATACATACATACATACATACATACATACATACGGGTCGAATACAGAACCTCCTTTTTTAAAGTCGGTTAAAAATGGCCGCCATTGACGTTCTCCGAGGTTCATATCTTCAAGAGATAGAAGGCATTAGAGGCATCTCAGAGCTGTGCACAATTTTTCTAAATGATTACGAGGATTTGTACACAACAAATAAATAACATGAAAAACGAGGGTTCCACTGTAAACTGACGTTATGTGCCCCGCCCACTGCCAATTTAGAAATAATTAGGTACTTTCAACATATAAATCTAAAAAATTATTTTGTTTTTTCGAAGCGTGTCGTTTATCGAAGACAGTCGAGTTATATCGAGCGATGCCGAGTCCAAATCACGAACACTCCTTCTGGATATCAACATGCCCAGCCAAGATCTCTTGGGAACGGAAGGTTGGGTTCCAGTATAGATCTATGAAAGAAGTGTTTTTTACATTTCTATGGGTTCCAGGATGTGATACTGCCTCATCAGACTTGTAACGCGATGCAGGTAAAATATAGAAATTATTTTTTCTTTTCAGTGTTTGGTTTAGGTATCCAGTACACAGCGACACAATATATATCTACAAGAATCTTCTGATGGGTGGTCAAAATCGGAACTAACGCCACCATCTTGTTTTGTCAATACACTTTAATTTTTACGCAAGAATCTTCTGACAGGTGGTCAAAATCGGAACTAACGCTACCATCTTGTTTCGTCAATACACTTTAATTTTTACGCAAGAATCTTCTGATAGGTGGTCAAAATCGGAACTAACGCCACCATCTTGTTTTGTCAATACATTTTAATTTTTACGGTCAATGGGCCGTCTTAGGGTCAGTACACACCGCGACGCGACGCGCAGTTTTCAAGATAGCAATACAATCATAGACCTTACCTGTTACACAAAAAAGTACCTACATAATTCTGTGTGTCTACTACGTCGAGCTACGCCGCGTGGCGCCGCGCTGCGCCACGCGGCACTGCGCGCGCGCGCGTCGCGTGCTGCGCGTCGCGTCGCGGTGTGAACTGACCCTTATCGAGACCAAAAGATCCTTGTAGCGCTGTACAAAAGCAACACCTTTCTTTTGTACAAAAGCAAGACTTTAAAGATTTGATGCAAATTTTGGGTACATATATGATAGTTAAACGACTCAAGAAAAATAAAATTTCATGCCATATAGAACAGGATATCGTTTTACCAACTCAATTGTTTGTCGGTCATTTCGCTAAATAAATGCAAAAAATAATATTATATTGGCATAAATTCCGTTTGACAGTTTGAAGAACAGGGATGGGGTCGAAGAATGCATATACGCTCTGGGACAGTTCTCGAACGACTGACGCGTGGCGTCGGGTGTTGTCTAGAAACACACCGCGCGCGTCGCGTCGGATGGCGTGTTTACCCCCACCATGGGCAACACACCGACCTGGCACGTCTGGATCGGATGGCGTGTGCGCGCATGGCGTCGCGTCGGATGTTCATAGTGTGTTTCTGGTCTATAGAAAACAATACACTTGATTCGACTCAACACGCATCACGTTTCATCGGGTCGCGTCGCGTTTTAATAATGTGTTTCCGCCTTGACAGTTCAACAATTTTCATTATGTGCCCACCACAGCGTGTCATTTATATTGATACAGCGCCAGAGAGCCAGTGTTGCCAACTTAGCACTTTCGGTGCCAGATCTAGCACTATTTTCATTAGTCTAGCTCTAGCATTGAAATCTGACTCACCTAGCACTAAATAGAAAAATGCTGATTATTTTTCGATTACTGCCCAACAAAACGCAGTTACACGAGCGGTAACCAAACGCTTTGGTTCCTTAGTTTGCTACACTTTGTCTAAAAAAGTGTTTATTTCCCGTAAACAAGACAAAGACGAGGTAATATATAAATAAATAATTGTCTTGCTTATTGCTTTATAAATTTTAGTTTCGTATTGACTATTACGACATACGCGTAATAAATACATTATAGAATACGAAAGATTATGTTTTCAGTGCTCAGTGAGTTAGAAAAACTACGAAAATGGATAATCCTGTAAGCAAAAAGTAACGTTCAAAGTTACAGAAAAAAGTGGGAGAGTAAACCGGGGAACGATCCAAAATACAAAAATATAATTATAAACATTTAAATTGGGAACTTCCTCCTTTTTTGAAGTTGGTTAAAAAGTGGCTCAGACCTGTTCCAGTTCCAGTTCAAAAGCAAAGTCTGTGTTTTGCAAAAAAGAATTGAATGCGAGAATATTTGAAATTAAGCGGCATTCGGAATCAAAAAGTCACTAAAAAATCTTAAAATAATTACCACAACCATTTTCTTATAAGAAATTATATGATTGCCTAATTAAGTGATTGTAATGATTATAATCCTTCTTTTTGGATTTATATAGAAATCTAGCACTTTTTGAAGTTACAAATAGCACCTAACCGTAGTATCGGTTGGCAACCCTGGTCAAAGCTGCCCTACCTCTGATTGGCCGCAATTTGAATCATATTTGAATTTATTTGAACTACGAACCAATCAGGCGCCGCCTCACCACCACCCGACCGAGCTTGAAAAGTTGAAACTTCAAAACTTTCCTTTTTCTCGCGCCATCCGGCCATAAGTGTATAGTCTATGATCCGGCCTGTGCGCAACTGCGCACGTGCCAAGCCAATATTACTGCCTTCAAGAAGACATTTTGTAATTTATAAATCGCCAAATTGTACTTTTAAACTGGCGCAGTTTGAATCAATACACGCGTATTCTGACAACTGGACGCTGATGAAATTGGAGTAAACTTAAGCCGGATCCAGCTCTGACGAAAACTCTCATGAAAGGTAAGTACCTACCCACTATCCCTATCCCGATCCCACAAGGCACGTACTCCATTTATCCACTGTGTACCCATAGAAATAACGTGCTAATAACTGATTCCAGCTGCAGTTAGCTGATAAGAGACCGGGATGCTGTTGGCGTGCTCAACTCTGCCGCTATGGCGAAGTACCTACACCGGTTGTACCTGCTTTTCACCGTTAACGGTGCCACCTGCGTCACATTCACCTCCAACTGGAAGCCGTGAGTACTCCATGTTCTTATTTGTCCGTAAAAATGAGCGACGGGAAAGAATTAAGTTGTGAAAAACACCGGGACAACTGCTCGTTGGACCACGCACTATGAAGGGTTCCGTAGTTGGAAATTTGGAATTTATAATAGGTAGTGCGGGCTGGTGTCCGCAACTGGTCAGACTGCACGTGTCGTCAATGTGCGTATTTTGCGTACGGGTGGGAAAATCTATTATTCGATCCACCCCAGCTCCTCAAGGAAAGCCAGCGGCGCTTTGATGTTACTGACCGTCTCACGGAGGGATGAGGGTACGTGAGGTAACCAAGATCAAACTTAACATTGTAGTTGACAAACATGTTCTCCCAATTCCCATACATTCTAACTGCAAATGCAAGTTTGTGCACTGAATATTGAGAGATTTATCATGTTATTTTATGTTAACTTAAGATTTCTTAAAGTGCCCTTTAGACAACCCACTGACCAGTTTTTCCTGTAATCTATAAGTACTTCACAACTTTTTTCTGGATTTTTATATTATTTTAACCTCGGTAGTACTCGGTAGTTTCGGAGAATGGTCCAATTTCATTTGTTTTCTTAATTTGTCTCCGCCCCTAAGACGACCCACTGACCGTTTTCTTAATTTGTCAAGCGCCGCTAATGAGACACAATTGATTTTCTGTTGTTTCGTCGCCGATCGGCGCACCGCGCCGCTTGACCAGTTAAATACCTTTAAAACTATACTTATATTATTATAAAAAAAACTAGGGACCCTCGCAACAAACCCAACTGTTTCCTTTGATGTGTTACACAGTACAGTTATACAGTATAGAATATCATTATTTTTTAAATGTCGCAGCATCATGCTGATTGCTGAGATAGGAGCCTTTTAGCCTCGTTTAGGACTGTTTCATTGTTCTTTTTGGTACTTTTTTTTTTTTAGATAATTTGGATTTTTATTTTTTACTGTTTAGTTTGTGATCTTCCTGTACAAGTCACAATAAATACTTTTTCTTCCTATTAAAAGTACAGTTGGCAAAGCTTTTTTTTAAATTTCTGATTTGCCTCCAATAGTGATATTCAAAATTCAATCAGTTTGATACTTGTTAAAACAGCCAAGGTACTGACCGATCCTCATCAGTTCTAATGCATGTAGTCACCGACCCAAGTCAATAAAATTCCTAGTTATTTTTGGCACACCTTTGATGACTCATACAAGCAATGGCTAGAGTTTACAGACACAATATTCATTTCTATAGCGAAGTAGCTACATCCACACTCACGTCACGCCTTGTTGAGTACAAACTACATTACACCAGTCATATTTGCCTTTAACCGGGCACAAATCCAGACTCCAGACTGCTACTGACAAATTTCTAATTGAAAAACCCAATAACACTTTGCCCGACCTGAGAATTGAACCCAGGAACTCATGTATGCAGTCCTCACTTATACTTAGCACTATTATTTGAATTAAGAATTTGAGATTATTTTCAAGTTATGGAACAAGAAACTGAACATCATACATAATAAATTTCAAACATTTTGGTCTCATGACATAATATAAGAGGCTATAAGAATAAACAGAGCAATCACTGCTGGGCAGCTTCCTTTCAAACCTGTTAATAATACCAAACATATTGCTGAATATCTGCAAGAAAGATGAAAAAAAGGAGGTTCTGTATTAGACCCGTATGTATGTTTGTATGTCCGCGATTATCTCGCAAACTTCTAAATCAATTTTGATAATTCTTCCATTATTGTGATCTACATACTTTCAGGAAGGTTTTAGTATATAATACATTAGGTAATTATTCTTATGTACGAACTTATATGCATAAATGTACTGCGTCTCCGGCATTTCTATGCGAATTTTGATGATTCTTCTTCAATGCACTAGTGTTAATTGAATTTGTAGGGTAGGTGCAGCTTAACATCGAAAAATATAAACTTTTGCAAGTTGGTTGTTTTTTTATTTTTTTTTTTGTAAATAAGTTCTTTGTAAAACAGTTTTATTTCATAGCTTGCCCTGTTATTTATTTATCTGGGTCTTTAGTACTTGAGATTTTACCCCCTTCCTGTTGGCAGATTGATCTGATATTTGGTACACACTTCTAGTTTTGATGACAATACAATTTTATTTAATCAGTAGGTATCATTATAAATCTAAGATGGCCGCCGCTACAAGATGGCGGATTACATATTTTTTCATAACCCCCTCAATATGGGTATCAAATGAATGGGCTTGACTAGTATAATGCTATACACTATGGAACATTTCAAATTTATGATGGCCGCCGGTACAAAATGTCGGATTTCATATTTATTTCAATATTTATTAATTTCATATTTGTTTCAATATGGGTATCAAATGAAAGAGCTTTACAAGTAGAACATGCACTGTGATGAGGAAAGTTGTGTGATGACTGGTATCTACCAATTTTTTTTTTATCTTTTAGTCATCAATCAGTTTTTTTTAGTTAACATTGCAATACTTCAAGCTTACGTTATTTGTACTTATTGTCTTTTGTTCAGGAGTAATTAAATTGGTTTATTTTGCAGGTGCCTGGTAGAAAGCTACACGGTTTGCGAGTGCTTTGATGAACGCGTTATGTACAGCTCAGAGATGGACGAAGCCAAACAAATGACTGTCAAGGATGATGGACCTTGCAGCTGACAACTGTCACGAGGTAAGTTTAATTGATCATACACTAGCAACTTGAGTCTTGACACAACATCCAGATTTTACTAGTATGTATTAACTAGCTGCGCCCCGCAGTTTCACCCGCGTAAATGTCGATCCCGTTTGAATATCTGGATAAAAAGTAGCCTATATGTTAATCCAGGGTGTCTGCTGCCTCCATAATTTTTTTTATCAAAATTGGTCCAGCTACATATAAACAGACACAAACATTCGCCTTAGTATTAGCAGTATTAGTG
Source organism: Amphipoea oculea (assembly GCA_945859645.1). NCBI lineage: Eukaryota > Metazoa > Arthropoda > Insecta > Lepidoptera > Noctuidae > Amphipoea > Amphipoea oculea. The sequence continues at coordinate 7,327,001 of OX243891.1, read as the reverse complement.
TAATTGTTAACACTGCAATACTTCAAGCTTAAGTTATTTGTACTTATTGTTTTTGTTCAGGAGTAATTAAATTGGTTTATTTTGCAGGTGCCTGGTAGAAACCTAGACGGTTTGCGAGTGCTTTGATGAACAAGTCATGCACAGCTCAGAGATGGACGAAGCCAAACAAATGACTGTCAAGGACGATGGTCCTCACAGCTCACAACGTTCATTAGGTAAGTTTAATTGATCATAGGTACACTAGCAACTTGACACAGCATCCAGATTTCCTTACTAGTAGTATTAATGTAAGTTTAATATGAATGTACTAGCTTCAGCCCGCGACTTCGTCCGCATGAAATTTCTTGTACCGACCCACCCGGTCGCATCGTATCGCCTGCCTGCGCTATTTCTTCGTTTTCGTTTAGCATTCTTTGCTTTATTTATCCGTTTGCTCGACTCCTAAGGGTCCTGGCGTGATGTTAAAGTCTATAGCCATCCTCAAGAATTGGGCTATCAAATGCAAAAACATTTTTTAAATCCGACTGTTAGTTCTAGAGATTAGGGCGTTCAAACAAATAAACACTTCAGCTTTATTATTAGTCATCATCTGCCTTTTCCCAACTATGTTGGGGTCGGCTTCCAGTCTAACCGGATGCAGCTGAATACCAGTATGTTACATGGAGCGACTACTTATCTGACCTCCACAACTCAGTTACTGGGTAATACAATACCCCTAGGTAAGACTGGTTGTCAGACTTTCGGGCTTCTGACCACCTGTAACGACTGTCAAAGATCCACAAATGACAGCTGGAACCAACGGCTTAACATACTTTCCAAAGGCACTGAGGGGTGTCGGTATGTAAAGATGGTCACCCATCCACAGACCAACCGCGGCAATCGTAGCTTAACTTGATCGATCGACCCGTGCGGCTGTTATTACAGCCGCACGGGTCGATCGATCAAGTCTATATCTCTAATTAGGCTATAATTAAGCTAGTGGCCTGTGAGTAAATAATAATTTACTCACAGGCCACTAGCCTAATTATTAGTATAGATAGATAATATAGATGTACGGTCACCAAAGGAGATAAGTAACCAGTGTCTTCGGATGTAGTTGAAGTTTAGTTAGAAATCGATTGATGTTTTCGAATTGAAATTTAATTTGATAAATGAAATGTTTGTTTTCTATCAACTAAATTAAATTTTATTAGAAAACATCCATCGGTTTCTTATTAAACTTCAAATATATCCGATGACCCTGGTTACTTATCTCCTTTGGTGACTGTACCACTCTGAACTCCACTCTTGATGTACTACTCTTCATGACTGGCCTAATATAATTTTTATCCTTTAAGCTACCCAGACCAAGTCCCCATGTATACTTTCTGTCCCCGCGGGTATAAAAAGAAAGAATTAAAAAAAATACCGAGTGTGCCTATACACGACTGAAGTGAAACTTCGCTATGAGAGAAAGAAAATGTGCTCGCGCACTGCTTTCTCTTGCTTATATCCCCCACTCAACTCCCGTTCGCCTCGCCCGATCACACTTTTCGTAACGTTTACGTCACGCGTTCGCCAGCTTACTCCCCAAGTCAAGCGTGCGTAAAGAAGTTTCACTTAAAAAAAGACGGGTTGCACTCCGGGAGTGCCGGCAGAAGTGAAAACTTGAATATTAACGTTGAAATAAATCAATTATTAATTTAATTAATATAACTCATTTTTTTCACTATTTCTGCGTCACTTTTTTCATTAATAGATGCACTTTGTTCAATTTCCATATTTTAAACACTTTATATACACGAATTTTACGAATACACAGCAGTGTGGCTACTACACAGACGGTCGAGCCATCAGCTGTCCATCCATCCACTTCCACTTCGACTTCCACTTCGACTTCCACTTCCACTTCGACTTCCATTTCCACTTCCATCCATCCATCCATCCATCCATTGTGTCCGTGTGTCACTTCACTTCGGTTGGCGCCGCCGTAGAAAGAGAGGGGGGGGGAATTCTCTCCTGACGGTCACGTGTCCTGACGCGAGTTTAACATTTTTTACCCATTACTAAAAGTGTGCAACGCCGCTAAAGAAGTTTACACTTCAAAAATAATGCAGTTAGAAATCTAATTGTTCAGAATATGCTTTATATGGAGAGGGTGAAGACAAAAGAATAAGCTATTCGGAAAATTAGTGGCGGAGGAATTTAAGTATATTAAGCCTTGTGAGGCTGAGTTGATTGATTGATTGTAAACTTTAATTACAGCCAGTGGCGTGCACAGATATTTCAGACAGAGTATGCAAAAAACTTACCAGTTTCAGTTTGTTGTACCTACCCTACATACCTGACTCTTACCGCAGCTGCGCAGGCGCGTATCCGCTGTAGGTCCAAACATTCTTTTTATCTTGATTGGTAAACAAAATGCAAGGGAAACAATACAATGTGTTTGTGTGTACACAACCAGTAAGCCAGTAATATTTATCATAAAACTTTTTATGAAAATAATGAGTAGTAGTACCCTTTCTTTGAGTTAAATCTAGCCCGGGTACACACCTTCCCATTGCAATCATTTTAACTTTTTCTTCAAAAGGTAATGTCGAAAACGCAGCCGATTTTAATTTATTTAAAAACACATCGCCAGCACGGGTCTCACAGGTATAATTTGCATTTTTTACAATAAACTTACTAAATAATTACTCGACAGTCAATCACCTGCGCCAAGAAAAACAAGAATAAATAAATTCATTTATTTCAGGTAAATAGATAACATCCATTGCCACACGACATAAATTAATAGAAAACATAATAAATAAATTGAATAAAATCAAGTGAAAACAAATCCAACAAGAAAACTTTTTTACACAAAAAACGACCGACTTCGAAAAAAAAACACTACAAAGTGAAAAATAACTTTAATTTCGGAAGTCGGTGTCTTTGGTTCCGCATTTTCGTTTTTTGACACCGACTTCCGAAATTAAAGTTATTTTTAACCGACTTCTAAAAAAGGAGGAGGTTCTCAATTTGGATGTTTGTATTTTTTTTTTTTTTTTTTGTGTTTGTTCGCGCATAACTCCGTCGTTTGCCAACCGATTTGAAAAATTCTTTTTTTGTTAGAAAGGGTATACTTCCCAAATGGTCCCATGAAAATTTTATCGAAATCGGATGAGCGGTTTTTGAAAAATCAACAAAAATCTAAAAATTTTATCTACATTGTCTACATTAACGATCTTTTTGTTTACTTTTTTGTGGGGTAGGTACAACTAAAAATTGAAAAATAAAAACTTTTTTACAAAAAAAACAACCGACTTCAAAAAAAAAACACTACAAAGTGATAAATAACTTTAATTTCGGAAGTCGGTGTCAAAAAACGAAAATGCGGAATCAACGACACCGACTTCCGAAATTAAAGTTATTTATCACTTTGTAGTGTTTTTTTTTGAAGTCGGTTGTTTTTTCACTTTGTAGTGTTTTTTTTTGAAGTCGGTTGTTTTTTTTGTAAAAAAGTTTTTATTTTTCACTTTTTAGTTGTACCTACCCCACATAAATTCAATTAACACTAGTGCATTGAAGAATTGAAGACACAACTCGAAGAATCATCAAAATTCGCATAGAAATGCCGGAGGTGCAGTACATTTATGCATATAACTTCGTACATAAGAATAATTACCTAATGTATTATATACTAAAACCTTCCTGAAAGTATGTAGATCACACTAATGAAAGAATTATTAAAATCGGTTCAGTAGTTTTTGAGATAATCGCAGACATACATACATACGGGTCGAATACAGAACCTCCTTTTTTAAAGTCGGTTAAAAAGCGCAAAACTGCAATTTAATTACGTTACAAATTATTACGAACGACGACGGTCAATTAAGCAATCCGCCTAAAAAAGTCGACCCTCTGCAACCAACAATTAAGCGGTGCTTTTACGGGTTCTCAATTTGGTCGGTTTGCAATGTAAGCTATGCTTCTAAAACTCCAACACGCGCACACATTTTCACGCACACAGTCTCACTTTTGCTGTGTACTACACGAGATGCGTTGTATGAAGAATAAACGAGGCGTAGTATTGCTTTTGCTCACGGGAGCACTGCCTGCGTGGTGCGCGGCGGCGGGCGTTCGCCGTTCCAACGAGTTAGTTCCAAAAAAAAGTAATAGATGGCGCATAATCTAAATTACCATGATTTTTTTACATTATGGTTAATTATCATTTAGAGGAGCATGTATGTATGCGTCTACAGGGTATGCAGAGCTTATTTGCACGTATGGAGTGCACGCCACTGATTACAGCTGAAAGAGAGCAACTGCTGGACCTCACACAACCGGTCTGGCGATGCTTATTGTTTTGCTATAATGTAACATATTAACTGTTGCCTCTCAAGGGTCAGGCAGGGGTGTACACAACAGTACACCCGCATTTTGCCAGTTATATTTGAGTTCCATGTCGTAGGGGGCGAGCCTATTGCCATTAACCAGGAAACCTGACTCTGGGCTGCTACTGAGATATGGAAAAATAGGAAAACCCAATAATATTTAGCCCTCGGACAGGACCTCGTGCTCAGCAGTAGCGCTTGCAACCACTGGACCAACAGGGCAATCTTTTGTTATAACTAGATATACAATGAACAGTCTCTTTTCTGAATTTCAGGAACCTCATACTTCTGTCTCCAGCATCGATTGCTGTCGAGCTCATCATCATCAGCAGTCTCCGAGCACACAACTAACAGATGGCAGCACTGTCACGTCACACCTCAAGGGAAGTCTTAATTATAGTCCTATAAACTTATCTGACTCGGTGACTAAAAGTGGAACTAACGAAATCACTATAAAAATTGACAAGGTCACTTTGTGTTCACTGACAGCAATGACGTGACCGGGCCAGATGTGTTAGTAGTAATATAGTAGTATACATTTGATTTGGATTTGGATTTGTGATGTAAAATAACTGTGAATGGATTCTATAGCGCTACAAGGTTCTTTTGGAGGCTGGCCATAATCGGCACTATCGCCATCTTGTTTTTTTCACAGATGGTTAGCAACAGCACCACTGTCAATATTATTTGTGTGCCATAAGATCCTTGTAGCAGTGTACTTCATGTGTCCGATTAAATGTAACCTAATGTCTATGTTCTTTAGAACCAGATTCGAATGTTTACTGTACACCTATTATTGTTATATCGTGTCTCGCAAGCAGAGTGTATTTCTAAACGACTGTCCAAAAAAGGAGTGTTGTGTTTTCGCTTTTCAGGATTCATGTATGTGTATCTATATTCCACCATAACTTTTGAACGCCTGGACCGATTATAAACATTTGTGACATTTACGTCATTTAGTATTTTTGGTCGGCTGTTTTATATTTTCTTCAATTATTCGGACTACAATTAGTCGGACTTGCGTATTATGGCTTCCGCACCTACCTGTGAAATAACTTTATACTAATCCTCGTTTAATAGTTACTCAATACCAACACACTAAATTAAGAAGACGTTATATACTAATATTAACTTGTTAGAGCGAACACCAAAAATCGTTGAAAATGCGTTCTTTTCGATACTGCGCGTAATAGCAGGAGAGTTCGTATCTGTTATGACAAGCAAAGTTGCTACAAATGGCGCTCGAAAGGGGGCGCCCTTTCGTCGACAAGTATCTTCCATAAGCTGCAGTCGAATACAGAAATCTGTATTTTGATTCCACAACGATCTCTCTTCTCTTGATATTCTGACAGACAGAGGCGTAACTATAGGGTGGCATTGGGGCAAAATGCCACGGGCCCCCAGCTAGAGGGGGCCCCCCGGCCCGAGAGGGCCATGAGCATGGGAGAATCCTAACATAAGGACAGAAGCATTCAGGTGTTAAAGTTTTTGTAGGGGAAAACATGAAATGTACGCGGAAGAAGTCGTGGGAGATGTGCTAATAAAAAAAAGACGGGTTGCACTACGGGAGTGCCGGCAGAAGTGAAAACTTGAATATTAACGTAGTGCATTTTTGATATTTTTCATTAATAGATGCACTTTGTTCAATTTCCATATTTTAAACACTATACACGAATTTTACGAATACACAGCAGTGTGGCCACTACACAGGCGGTCGAGCCATCAGCTGTCACCATCCATGGATGCGCGTGCCACGCTGTAACATAAACACACACGAACATTCGCGCAATCGCCCTGCGCCGCCTAAACGAAACAGCAGGCATACATTTTCGCCGCGCCGTAGAAAGAGGGGGATACTTCGTCTCCTACGCCGTGCCGGCTGTCTACTCTCCATCCGTCTTACGAATTTTCGATCAGGTCACGTGTCCTGACGCGAGTTTAACATTTTTTACCCATTACAAAAAAAGTGTACAAAGCCGCTAAAGAAGTGCCCGGGTGTGCCCGGGTTGCCCGCAGAGGACGCAGCTTGGTGGCTCTGTGCACAGAGAGCGGTCCTTGGGACGGGGACAGTCGGCTGTTCTGTGGCTACCTAGACACTTGACGCATCTAGGTGTCGCGTAACATTTTGATTGAGAATGGCCATACAATTGGGATCGGTGGCACTGTCCAACGACGTTGGACCTGCGGGGTTTCTCGATGGAGATGCCTGAAAGAGAGCAGGCGGCCTTCACCTTGAAAATAGGATGATGACCTTCTGTGGGGTCGCTAACTACTAAGACCATGTCGTAGACAAGGTCCTGTTTCGCTTTATGTAAGCGATGGACGGCAGAGACTGTGATGCCTTGCGAGTAATAACGACGCGGGTGGAAGTTTCCTCCGGGAGGGAGTATGTATGGAAGGAGTAATTCCTTCCTTGGAGCATTCGGGTGAGTTCGCTGTAGTCCGAGGACGAAGGCACGGTGACCTTGATACCCTATTAGGTAGAGCAAGCGTTGATGTAGTTGATCTTACGATCAACACACATCTTGGAGATCTCAGTCCATTTGGACTTCTCCTGGATGTAAATAGGGGGCGGGGGAAGTTGCTTCTTCTTGTCCGAAGCAGCGGGCGGACTAGCCCTAGGGCTTGAAGGAGGGGCGGCGCGGGCGGGGGGCGTGGACGGGATAGCCTCGGCCGCGGTTGCTTTTTTCGCCTTGCTGGCGTGCGAAGAGGAGGAACCCTTCTTCCTTTTGCCTTTCTTTCCGACGACTACATAGTCGTCTTCGGAGGAGGACGAAGAGGCAGAAGGGGTTTCCTCTGCATCTGAGAGATACTGAGGTACGGACGTATCCATATCTTCGGGCTGCATTGTCACGGAGACAGTGGGTGCAGAAACGGGGGCGGGGGCGGCGGTGGCCTCGGGACCTACGGGGATATTCTGAGAGGGGGCGATGCCTTTCTGGGCTAAAGGCGGTGAGAGCGGACTTTCCAGCACGTCGCTGAAGTCATCGAACGTGTCTTGGACGGGAAAGGGAGCTCGCTGAAATTCAGCTAGCTTATTGCCATATATGGCGAGAAAGGACGGGTCCTTTAGGAGGACCTCCCTGACGAATGCTAAGATGACTGCGTCCGTCATTTTTGGTCGACTGAAATTAAAAAGGGGAGGGGGGGGAGGCTATTTTTGTCTGAAGCCTACCTGGTGCCTAGTCCCGAGGAGACGTGGAACGTGAACACCCCGGGCAGACAGTTCCCCCAAAAAGTCCAACCCGTATGTTTTTCCTAGTGATACACTGGCGAGAAGAAAAACAAACAAACTTGCCAGCTACACGTCTGTCTGAATGACCAGAAGGGTCGGTCGAAGGCAAAGTTACCTAACTCCCCGGGTGAGACAACCCGGGGATGTGTTCGCTCCCTGTCGGTGTCACAGGGAGATATGTGCTATTGTGAGCCCTAAGCTTGAATACCTACCGCCAATCTTAATATGCGGACCTATCCGGGTCGCTGGGGTAAAGTCAAAGTCAAAGCATTTATTTAAAATTTCAAAACTTGAACGTCAACATTAAAATAAAATTCATTCTAGTCGCCCTTTCCAAAAGGTAGTTTTCGTATGGAGAAGAATAGGCAAGAAACTCCACCGTTACTCTTTTAAAAATGTTTTACAATATTTGGCATAGGTACATACATTATATAATAATATGTGAGGACGATGCACCTAAAATAAAATTACTATACCACAATAGGTAAAAGAATGAAAAACGAAACCATGACATATAAATTAATTATCTGATAGATACATGGTGCCTCACATATTTACAAACATGGTAAAAGTAAACGATTTTAATTAAAAAAAAAAATAATTAACAAGTAATAAGACACTCCCAGACGTCCCGGGTGCAGCTGAGGACAAACGGGGGTTATATACTACCAGACTGCGACTAGGAGATCCCCCAAGGCCGCAGTCGGAGCCCTTCCGAACTATTTGCCTTCCCCTGAAGGGGGACGGTGAGTGTGGCGGGTCTCCACCCATTTGGGTTCGTTGGCACCGTAGGGTTCCCCCAAGTAACACCGAAAAACGGGTGGATTTTTGCTCGTAGGGAGCCAAAAAAACTAAAAGAACGCGGGCGTAGCGGATCGACTACGTATGCGTTAGCACTCGTAGCCGACTTGCTACGACGTAGTCCGCGTAGCAGCACTTATTTGTGCGCGAACACAACCGTAGCACTGCTACGAGGGAGCGGGGCCAAGTGGCCTTCGCAGGTGCGAGTGCTACGTGCGTAGCACTTCGGCGAGACTGAGTTGGGAGGGGCGCGCGGGGCGCGGGAGCAATATTGCGGTACGCACCAGAGAACACGTGCGTGTGCTACAGTAGCCGAGCGCGGAAATTATTGTCCGACCACCTTTTTTGTTTTTGTGAATGGCATCTCGCAGTTCAACCTATGAGGTTGTCGTCTGCTTAACCGGGCTTGCCTGTGGATGCCTCAAAATTAAGGCCTCCAGCCAGAAATGGCCTTTCTTTTATAGTTTTCTGTGACCAATTAGTCTTTGAAATTTGCACGTAGCACTAATCTTTTTGGCCTCGACCAATCACAACTCACGAAGTTTGCACACGGCACCAATGTGCATTTTGTATGGGATACTTTGTTTAGTGATTTTCATCTCTTGTAACATAAATTTTGTGTCATAATATAGGTATTGACTTACTTTAACTATATACAAAAGATTATGCCATATTTCTTCATTTAAACCCTAAAATAAACAAAAAACTAAAACGGCTTTCTTTAAGGTAAAGTTTTCTTGTACTTAAGCCTATGACCCTGGTATAAAGTGGGATCATTCATCGATTCCGCGCTCTGCTACCGCAGCACACGCACGTGTCCTAAGGTCCCTACCGCTGTATAACTCGCGCGCCCCCAGGACTCTGTCTCGCAGCAGTGCTACGCACGTAGCGCTTGCCGCTATGCCGCACCCGCGTAGGCCACTTGGCCCCGCCCCCTCGTAGCAGTGCTACGGTTGCGCTCGAGCACAACCGAAGTGCTGCTACGCGGACTGCGTCGTAGCAAATCTGCTACGAGTGCTAAGCATTCGTAGTCCTTCTACTGCGCTCGCGTTTTCGCCGATTTTTTGGCTCCTTAAGAGCAAAAACCACCGAGTTAGATGGTACTTGGGTGGAAACCTCACGGTGCCAACGAACCCAAATGGGTGTAGACCCGCCTTCAGGGGAAGGCAAATCGTTCGGAAGGGCTCCGACTGCGGCCTTGGGGGATCTTGTCGCAGTCTGGTAGCATCTAACCCTCTTTTGTCCACAGCTGCACCCGGGACGTCTGGGTGTGTCTATCCCAGCGACCCGGATCGGTCGCAAGACCCATAGGGCCCTACCGCATATTGAGATTGGCGGTAGGTATACAAGCTTAGGGCTCACCCTAGTCACACACCTCCCTGTGACACCGGACACATCACCGGGTTGTGCCACCCGGGGAGTTAGGTATCTCAGCCCTGACTGACCCTTCTGGTTATTCAGACAGAAGTGTAGCTGGCGAGTTTGTGTTTTTCTTCTCGCCGGTGTATCACTAGGAAAAACACACGGATTGGGCTCTTTGGGGGAACTACTGCCCGGGGTGTTCACGTTCCACGTGTCTCCTCGGGACTCGGTACCAGGTAGGCTTCAGGCAAAAATAGCCTCCCCCCTCCTCCCCTTTTTAATTTCAATCGACCAACCTGGACGGACGCTGTTATATTAACATTCGTTAGGGAGGTACTCCAAATATGGCAGCCGGCTCGCTGACTTTCAGCAAGCACCATCCCCTTCCTGAGGACCGTTGCTGACTTCAGTGACGTCCTTGATAGTCCGCTTTCGCCGCCTTTAGCCGATAAAGGCACCGCCCCCATTGTTCCGACTAATCCCTCCGTAGGGATTAACTTAAAAATTCCGGCGCCATTCTCCGTCCCGACATTGGAATTCTCTGTATCGCCCGAGGCCGCCGCTCTCCCCGCCCCCGTTTCTGCACCTATTGTGCCAGCTGCCATTGTCTCGGCCAATGGAAGCATCCTAGCTGCATTCCGTAGCAACCCAACCTTCTGAGGTTATGGATACGTACGTACCTCATTATAAGTCCGATACAGAGGAGGCGCTCTCAGCCTCTTCGTCCTCCTCCGAAGAAGACTATATAGTCGTCGGAAAAGGAGGCACGAGGATGAAGGGCTCCTCGTCCCAGGCCAAAAAGACAATCGCGGCTATCCCCCCCTGCCCCCCTCAGGCCACCCCTTGTAGCCCTAGTGCTAACCCTCCCGCTTCTGGTCAAAAGAAGCAGCGTCCCCCGCCCTCTATTTACATTCAGGAGAAGTCCAAATGTATTGAAATCTCTCAAACTACTCAAATGCCAGGGCTACCCAGCAGGGCATTAAGGTATCAGTTCCCTCGTCCTCTGACTACAGGGAGCTTACCCGTCTTTTACAGGTGAGGGAATTACTCCATACATACTCCCTCTCGGAGGAAACTTCCACCCGCGTCGTTAGGCGCGTCCCTAAAGAGATCCCCACCGAGGAGATCAAAGACCTTATCTCGCAAGGCATCCCAGTCTCTGCCATCCATCGTGTGCAGCGAGTGGACTGTATGGGGGTTCATCATCATTTCAGCCGAAAGACGTCCACTGCTGGACATAGGCCTCCCCCAAGCACCTCCACTTCGACCGGTTTTGTGCTTCTCGCATCCAACGAGTTCCTGCGGCCTTCACAAGGTCGTCGGTCCACCTTGTGAGAGGCCTTCCAACGCTACGCCTTCCGGTACGCGGGCGCCACTCCAGAACCTTTCGGCCCCATCGGCCATCTGTTCTGCGAGTAATGTGTGTGGGGGTTACCTTTTGTTTAATTAAAACAATTTAATATTTATGATGGGACTCGTGACTCAAAATACCCTGGTTTTGCGGAGCCTAAACCGGCATAGTGACATCTATACTTTGATCTGAACCGGTCGGTCCACTGGCCGGTGTACCCTCTTTTTAACCGACGAAAAAACTTATCAATTCGACGCGTATATATATATTTTTTTTTATGTATGATCACGCATAACTTTTTACAGAGCAGTTCGATTTTGATAATTCTTTTTTTATTGGAAAGGGTATATCCCGAAGTTGGTCCCGTATAATTTTGAAAAAAAAAAAATCCAACCCTAAGGGTAGAAAAAAAAGGGATGATTGATTGTTGACTCAATGATTGTAATGTATGACAACGCATAACTTCTTACAAATTAGTCCGATTTTGATAATTCTTTATTTACTGGATAGGACATACCTCGAAGTTGGTCCCATATAAATTTGGGAAAAAAAATCCTACCCTAAGGGTGGGAAAATAGGGGTGATTTGTTGTTCATTCACAGATTTTAATGCTGAGCTGTGTATTACAATTAAAAAATTATAAAAAGGCCTACCCATGTTGGTACATAAAGCCTGTTTTTTAAGTATTTTATTGTACAGCAAATAATAGTTGAAGTAGGATTATATAACAATTAATGGCTAAAGTAAGGTAGGTAGCTATTTTAAAAGTAATCAAAAATTAAGCATGTAGTAATTACTAAATTATAGCCTCAATTAATTTAAAAATAAAATCTTTTTAACAAAAAAATTAAACCTCCGAAAAAACTGAAAAGCAAAAAATAGTAAACCTTTTTTATTTAACCTTAATAAATAAGTTCTTAAACTAATGTAAGTATACTTAAGTAATTTTGAGTCGGCGCCAAACAATCAATGAACAAAGATCACTAAAGTACCTTAACTTTAAAGAAAATAACCAAATCAAATTAACAATGCAATGTGAAATCTCCAGCGATAAACATAACATTCCAAACAAAAAATGCGATCTCCGCACGGCTACGATATTAATTTGGTTGTTTGGCGCCGACTCAGTTACTTAGGTATACTTACATTAGTTTGAGAACTTACTTATTAAGGTTAAATAAAAAAGGTTTATTATTTTTTGCTTTTCAGTTTTTATAGCAAGCTAAACTAGTCTGGCCAGCGGACCATTTCGATTTGCACAACATTTCGGCGGCAAACTCGCGTACAAGCTCATCTTGTCTGTGATTGGGTATTATGAGTCTCCGCCCCTTTTTTATTCATTTATGTACAATTAAATCAGTTACATTTATTAGTTTATTTACAAAATCAAGACACAGTTATTGCACGACCCCCGGTACATCCAATGCTCGCGTGCGACGGTCAGGGCTCCTGACGCGGCGTGTTTCTTGTTAACGGTGAATCTATAAATATAACCCACGCGCGCGAACCAGGAGCTACCATTTCTAACCCGACCGTCGCAGCAACAACATCCCAGGGGTCAATGCCCCCAATGTAGCAACTAGGCTTTTGCGGCGCTGCAGCTTGCGTGTATTTTGGTGCTATCGTGCACACATCGCTTACATAAAGCGAAACAGGACCTTGTCTACGACATGGTCCTAGTAGTTTGCGACCCCACAGAAGGTCATCACCCTATATTTAAGGTGAAGGCCGTCTTTTCCCTCTCGGGCATCTCCATCGAGAAGCCCCACAGGTCCAACGTCGTTAAACAGTGCCACCGATTGCAATTGTATGGCCATTCTCAATCAAACTGTTACGCGACACCTAGATGCGTCAAGTGTCTAGGTAGCCACGGAACAGCCGACTGTCCCCGTCCAAAGGACCGCTCTCTGCACAGAGCCACCGAGCTGCGTCCTCTGCGGGCAACCCGGGCATCCGGCTTACTACCGGGGATGCCCCAAAGCTCCAAAACAATCGTCTCCCAACTGGTGAAACGTGCAAGCGACCGCCAGCAAGGAGAGAGCCCTTGGGTGAAGATCCCATCTACTGCCGGAGGCTCTACGTGGGGCCCACTATCTGAACGCGCCCCAAAAGGTGGTAGCCGTAAGGCTGATCCGGGGATATCGCACGATCTCGGGCGAGGCGGCAAGCCTCCTTGCCGGACTGCCGCCATGGGATCTGGAGGCGATAGTCGATAGATAGGTAGTGGCGCGCGGAGGCAATACGCCGGGGGGAAACTCCGCTTCCGCGGCAAGTCGCGGCAGAGCGGACGGATCTCCGGCGCTATCTCATGGTGGCATGAAAAGAGCGACTCGCAACCCAGCGCAGGGCACGCCACGATAGTGGCGATAAGACCCCTCTAAGGAGTGTCTAGAGAGGCGTTACGGCGTTCTCACCTATCGCCTGACGCTAGTCCTCACCGGACACGGATGTTTCGGGAGGTTCCTGCACATCATCAGGCGGGAGGAGACGCCCGGGTGTCGGGGGGATCGCCCAGAGGACACGGTGGAGGTCTGCCCCGCTTGGGCGGAGCACCGCCGTGTCCTCGTAGAGGCGATCGGCAGCGGCGGCGACCTCTCGCGTCCGGCCCTGGTTCTTCAAGCCATGGTCCGGGGCGAGACGGTGTGGGAGGCAGTCACCTCCTTCTGCGAAGCAGTCATGCTCGCGAAGGAGGTGGCAAGATGGCTGAGGGATAGAGCCTCACGTCCCAGCAGCCGCCGTGGGAGACGCTCCGGGCGTCGGGAGCCGCGTGAGGACTCCCGGCCACCGTAGGCGCGAGCCTGCGGACGGAGAGTAATGGGTAGCTCACCGTCCGATCAGGACCAGGCCCGTGCCGGACGGCGCGTACGCCTCACTCTGAAGGGGCTCGGCGGCTGAGATTGGGGTACCACCCCCTAACAGGCGATGTCAGACTCAGGTAGGCAGGTGCAGTCACTCATTGATTCTGCCTAGATAGCAGGCACAGGCACTGTAGGTTCTGCCTGTATATCAGGCATAGGTACACGTCGACTCCTGCTCGGCGTTGATTCTGCCTAGGTATCTAGGCACTCGTACTGTTTATGATTGTTTGGGATCTTGATTAAAACACGGAGTTATATTTGTTGGGAGGCGAGGCGGCGGCGAGGAAGCGGAGCGACATTAATTCGTGCTTTACTAGTAGCCGTCTGGAACGGAGTGTGTGGAGCGGTAAAGCGCGCACTCTTTTTTACTAAATGCGTTACCGCCCACTAGCGCTCCCCCTCCTCACCCCTGCACTCTTATCCTTATTGTTATACTATTTTACAGGGTTTATTTCTTATTCTATATTCTATTTACATTAATGAGTGTCTTATAGCTACTTATTTGTAGGGGACAGTAGGGCAAAACACAATTAAACGCCGTGGTCACTGAAAGGCACATGCCATTGCCATGTATATTTAACAATTTGTACAAGTACCTGTTACACTTATCACTGAATTACTATTTTCTTTACAGACTGTTACGGAAAGGGTATATCAATACAAACGGGTTGAAGAGTGTATCTGGTCTTGAATCTCTGTACAAAATTTCAGCTCAAAAGCATTAACTTTAAAAATGTTTAATTTTTTTTTATTTCGACATCACGGCGCTGCACTGGCGCGCGGCGGCGTGATGTGCGTGTACTAGGCGCACAGACACACTACAGATAATGGATAATGACCCTCGTAGTGCGGTGACCCGGTTGTTATGATTTCAATTTAATAAACTATCGAAATAAAAAAATATTAAGCATTTTTAAAGTTACTGCTTTTGAGCTGTAATTTTGTACAGAGATTCTAGATCAGATACACTCTTCTTCAACCCGTTTGTGTTGATATACCCTTTCCGTCACATCCTGTATACTTAACTGTTACACTTCAATACACTGTGCTACTAACAATGGACTAGATCGGCGTTTTTCTTTCTTGATTTAAACAAATACTTTAACTGTACATTCAGGAGAGGTCGGTAGCTTGCTAAGGGACTGCTTGGTCGAGAAGCAGGGTGCCAGTGTAGAGACGTCTTCTAGGTGTTACTTGCTGGTCGTGTTGTCGTGAATGAGCACCGAGCGCTTTTTTTTTTTATATTTAGAAATGGCATCTCGTAGTTGACCTTGAGAGGTCGTGACTACTTAACCGGACTATCCTGTGGTTGCCTCAAGAAAACTCAAAGCCTCCAGCCAGGGCGAATATCTACTATATTAAGCGACTACACGCTAAGGGCACCCCCTGTGGGGTACGAACATCGGCTTAGGGCGTCGCTGGAGAGGGCAGGAAGATGGGATAGGCTGAATCAGATTTTAATTATTTAAGCTTGATGGGGCCGGTATTTCCTATCTGACTGCTCTGAGAAGAAATGCCGAAACAAACTCAGAGGTCACAGTCGGGAATTTAAAGCTGCGGCGCAGGCTGGCACTTCATCGAGCAAGGGTCGGGTCGGGGGGGGGGTGTATTTAATTGGGGACGTCGCGAGGGACCTCGTCGGCGAGGTCGGAATGTCGGTTTTTTGTTTTTGTGTACTGTACTAGTTGCCTTGTTACTCTCCTGGAGGAGGGTAATGGGGTCGTCAGGGTCTAAGAGAACATGCCTTGGACGGCGACATTTGCTGATTTGGGAGGGAGTATACCTGGCGGCCTCGACAACCAGGGGGTTGCGATGCTTGGCGGCGGTATCAAAGAAACGCTTGGAAAGGCGTTTCATGAATTGTTGGATAGTGGGGATTTTGAGGTCAACATGGAGGATCTCATTTCGGACGAACCAAGGGGATCCCGTAGCCTTTCGGAGGAAACGGTTTTGAAGGGTTTGCATCCTATGGAGGTGGTAGGGCTTTGCGTGAGCGAAGACTACACAGGCATATGTCATTATTGGACGAATGCATGCTGTATAAATGCGCAATTTGCACTTTAGTGACAATTTGCTGCGTGCATTGAGAACGGAGTGGAGTCTGCCTAGAGCGAAAGCGGCGCGCGAGCGGACCGTTTTTATATGCTCTGAGAAGGAGAGATGCCTGTCGAGTATAACACCTAGGTATTTGGCTCGCTTTTCCCAAGGGATCGGCTTGCCGAACATGGAGATAGGTCGGGGGGGGTATGGGGTTGCGTCGGGGTTTGGAGTAGAGAACCGCTTGACTCTTGTCAGGGTTGACTTCTATTCTCCACTTCCTAAACCAAGCAGCGAGTTTGTTGACTGCGGTTTGGAGAGTGAGAGATATCTGGACTAGGCTGCGGCCGGAGTAAAAAATGGCAGTATCGTCTGCGAACAAAGCTAACTGAGCCTTTTTGTATGTGGGGATATCGCTAGTGAACAGCGTGAAAATGAGTGGGGCAAGTACAGAGCCCTGGGGGACTCCTGCTCGGATGGGGTGTGGGGAGGATAGCGCTCCTTCCACTTTGTAGCGGAATGTGCGGTTTGACAGAAAGTCTCGTAGGATGAGCACGAGACGGTCGGGCACACCGAGTTGGTATAGCTTGTTATTAAGCCGTTATGCCAGACTTTGTCAAAGGCCTTCGCTATGTCGAAGTAAATCACACCTGTCATATAACTACGTTGGAATCCCGCGTGTATATGTTCGGTGATACGGTGGACTTGCTGTACGCAGGAGTGTTGGGTTCGAAAACCAAACTGCTCGTTGGGAATAAGGCCCTTTGTTTCAGCATAGTCTCTGAGACGCTTATAAATAAGCCTCTCGTAAACCTTACCGAGGACATTGAGCAAACTGATGGGGCGGTAACTCGTAGGTTCCGTTTTGGGCTTGCCGGGCTTAGGGATGCCGATAACGGTGGCTTGTTTCCACGTTTGTGGGAAAATATTATTGCTCATGGCACCGTTGAAGATGGTGACCAGTAGCATTATTAGTTGGGCAGGGAATAGCTGAATCACTCTATTGGTGATTCCGTCTGAGCCGGGAGCTTTTTTAGGTTTGAGACCGTTGATTATATCCTGCACTTCGTCAGGAGTGACGGGGGGCAGAGGATTATCAGGGTCTTCGACGGGTGGGAGGGGGAGGCTACGTTCAACCTCCGCTTCGACCTCCGCGAGGTGGGCTTGGTCTACTGGTTGGGAGCTGGGTGTGCATTGGGCTTCGAGGCTGTCAGCCAGGCATTCAGCCTTTTCGATGTCATCGAAAGCGATGGATTTGTCAGGGCGGACCAGTGGAGGCATGGAGGCTGTGTCACGAGATCTGAGTCTCTTTTGAAGTTCCCAGAATGCCTGGTGGGTGGGTTCAAGATCGCTCAGTGTCTTATCCCATTTGATTTCACGCCACTCCGATACGCGAGTTCTTACAGATCTCTGTAAGTAACGCATATGGGCTTTGTTCGCGTCGCAGGGAAAGCTACTGTATGCACGGACAGCCGCGTTCTTTTCGTTCAACAGTTCACGCAAGTCAGCAGGTAAACTCCATTGAATGTCATCCACCACTGGAATCTCCCTGGAACAGTCGTTCAAGACCGACTGTACGTGTTCCGTGAGCGAGTCAATCGCAGCCGTCGTGTCCGCGATAGAGTTGAACTGGCCGGGGATGGTGTCTAAGTGGGGGGATGTGGTGGATTTCAGGCACTCGCTTACTTTCCTCCAGTCCGTTACCACTTTAGTCTGGGCGGGTTGGTTGGGATCGGGGAGACCTAGGCGGGGGGCCATTTGTATGATGACTGGTCGGTGGTCTGAGGAGAGCTCTTGTACCACTTCTATAGTGACTAACCGTAGGTTGACATTTTTTAGAAGTGCCACGTCGAGGACGTCGGGAGTGTGGTTTGGGTCATGTGGAAAGTGAGTGGGAGTCATTGGTCCAATGACGTCGAAGTTCAGGATGGGGGAGAGGTCAAACAGGAGTTTGCCTCTGGTAGAGATCCTGGTGCTGTTCCACGCAGGGTGTTTAGCGTTGAGATCCCCCGCTATAATGACGGAGTCACTCAAGCCAAGAAGGATGGAGAGCTCGTTTGTCAAGGGTTGAGGGTTATCTGCTGAATTTTGCGGAGGGAGGTAGACCGAAACTAGGGTGATCGGTTGATGGCCTGACATGCCTAGCCGACAGATCGACACTTCAAGTCTTCAAAGAGGAGGAGGATCCAGTGGGATGCGGTGTAGTTCCTTTTTATAAAAGATTAGTGTGCCGCCTTTGTGGCACCGCGACCTTACGTTGCGTACCATACGGTAGTTAGCAACTGAAAGGTTACGGTGGCTAGGCTTGAGGAAGGTCTCTTGAGCGAGGAAGATGTCGATTTGATGGTCGCGGAGGAAGGTGGCGATCTCATCTCTTTGACCTTGAATGCCATTGGCATTGAAGTAGGCTAACTTAAGGGATCGGGGTTTGGTTCTGGCAATGAGTCCTCTATCCATTATTATTATTTGGTTTGGTTATAAAGGCCGTGAGTGCCTGGGTAATTTCGGGGTAGGCGTTGTATATTGCCTGAATTTGAAAGAGGTCGCCGGAGTTTCTGGCAGCGACGATTTCGCTTGCCATTTTCTTGGCGCGGGGGGTAACGAATGTTAGAAATGTGCTTGTGATCACATTGAAGGGATCATAAGCAGGAGTAGTTGAGGTCGGGGGGGGGGGGGGGGCGCTGAAGGTGCGACGGGGGCTGTCCTAGCTGCGGGTGTGGGGGGGGGCACAGGGTTGGGCGCATCGGGACGGGTGATGCGCGGGTCCAGCCTTGCGTGGGCGGGAGGCGAGAACGGCTTGGTAGCCGTGAGAGCTGGGAAAGCTCTCTGGTGGTTTAACATATTCCAAGGGCTGGGCCTTTGAGGGCTTAGTCGCTCGAGAAGGGTTGAGGGCCCTTGTGACGGGGTTTCCCTGATTTGACGAGCGTCTGCGCGCTTTGTCAATTTGGGGGAGGATGATTTAGGGGCCTTTGGGCAGCCGCGATAATTGGCTGGGTGGCCTGTTTCGCCGCATAGAACGCAGCTTGGCGGCTCTGTGCACAACGCACGGTCCTTAGGACGTGGGCATTGGTCAGTGCCGTGTTCGCCCAGGCACTTGACGCACCTGGGTTTGGCGTGGCAGAAGTTCTGCGAGTGGCCATAGAGTTGGCAACGGTGACATTGCCCGATGATGCCACTCTTTCGTGGTTTCTCTATCTCAATGCCCGTGAGTGAGCATATTGATTTGATCTTGAAGATCGGATGATGTCCCTCTGAGGGGGGGCAGACGACGAGTACCATGTCGTAAGCGACTTGGCCTCTAGATCGGTGCATTCGGTGCACCTCAGTCACAGGGACCTTCTGCGACTCAAGGTCGGCCTTTATATCGGCGACTTGAATTTCCTTAGGGATCCTTCGGATCACCACTCGGGTCTGACGTTCTTCAGGCAGGGAGTAGGTGTGAAAGGACACACCTCTTTGCCGGAGAAGGCTGGTAAGCTCCCTGTAGTCCTTGGACGTAGGGATGGTTACCTTAATACCCTGAAGGGTGGATCGGGCGTTGGTGAATCCGATCTTGCGATCGGCACACCATTTAGAGACGTCCGTCCATCTCCCCTTGTCTTGGATGAACACAGGGGGAGGGGGGGGGGGACTTTCTTTGGGGCGGAGGAGGGGCCAGCACTTTGGCTGGGGGCGGAGGAGGGGCCAGCACTTTGGCTGGGGGCGGAGGAGGGGCCAGCACTTTGGCTGGGGGGAGAGTCCTTTTGGCAGGACTGAGATGTCGTGGGGGGGGCAGTGGCAGGAGCTGCCGGTGAGTCGGGGGCGAGGTAGAGGGGAGACAGGGCTGTCTCAGTCGCAGGGATCTTGGCTGCCTGCGTGGAGGAGGTCTGCTTCCTCTTTCTCTTGCTCCTTTTTCCTGACGACGCCAGTATGTAACCGTCGTCGTCGGAGGAGGGGGAGGAGTCGGTGGAGTGCTGGGACTCTAGGTCCGAGTCGTCACGTGGACGTTTGGAGGACGCGTCTTCAGCGTCCATGGCCGCTGGAGAGCCGATTGGGCTGTCCAGCTCCGAGTCCGAAAAGGTCGGTTGGGGGGGGGAGGTTTGCTGCATGGCAGCGAACTTTGCGCCATATTTGGCGACGAAGTCGGGGTCCTTAAAAAGGACCTCCTTAAAGAACGCCACTATCGTGGCGTCCTGCATGGTCTTAGGGGAGGGGGTCAGTGTACGACTAGCGTACTGGACTGTCCTAACTAACTCCCCGGGTGGGTGGGCCCGGGGATGAGTAACCCTCCCTGCCGGGTTTAGGCAGGGAGGTGAGTGCCTAAGGTGGGCCCTAAGCTTGAGTTCCTACCGCCAATCTTAATGTGCGGTAGGGCCCTATGGGTCTTTCGACCGATCCGGGCCGCTGGGGTAGACACACCCAGTCGTCCCGGGTGCAGCTGTGGACAAACGGGGTTAAAATGCTACCAGACTGCGACTAGGAGATCCCCCAAGGTCGCAGTCGGAGCCCTTCCGACGGTTTTGCCTAGCCCTGAAGGGGGTCGGCGGGTGTGGCGGGTCTCCACCCACTTGGGTTTGTTGGCACCGTAAGGTTTCCCCCAAGTACCACTTAAAACGGTGGATTTATGCTCTTAAGGAGCGTCAAAAACGCGAGCGCAGTGGATAGGCTACGAATGCCTAGCACTCGTAGCCGATCTGCTACGCCGTAGCTCTCGTAGCAGCACTTTGTCCGCGCGTGAACGCAAACCGTAGCACTGCTACGGAAAGGGGCGGGGCCGGTGGCCTACGCGAGTGCGGCGTAGCTGCGAGTGCTACAGGCGTAGCACTGCAGCGAGTCCGAGACGGTTTTTTTTTTAATATGGCATCTCGCATTTCAACCTATGAGGTTGTCGTCTGCTTAACCGGGCTTGCCTGTAGATGCCTCAAAATTAAGGCCTCCAGCCAGGGCTTAAAAACTTATTTAAGGGTACCACCCTTATGACAACGAGACCTGTCGTTGCGAACTAATTTGTAATTGGCGATGTTCGGGTTGCGCTGATGCGGTTTCAGGAAGGTTTCCTGTACTAGGAGAATGTCTAGCTGGTGATCGCGGCGGAAAGAGGCGATCTCATCTCGTTGGGAAGAAATGCCATTGGCATTGAAAAAACCTTATCTAAGTGAGCGGGGTTTGGTAACACTAATTCTTTGTTGATCCATTGGAGCAATTAGAATTTGAGTGTTTGCATGATTTGCGTAACCTGAGGGTACGCATTGAAAATCTCTGCGATGCGCAGAGCATTGCCATTGCAGGCTTGGATTTCTGCCGCCATAGCATTTACGGGGGCGATGAGCGATGCGTAAGCACCGATTATTACCTGCATGCTGTTGGGCTCTAGGCCGGAGGCAGGGGGGAGGGGCTGCCCTACTAGGAACTGCGGGAGCAGTCCTGGGTACGGTAGTGGGTTTGACTACCGGTGCTACTGGGCCTGCGGGGGCTAGTGTAGGCGCTGGGATGGGTATTTCCATTAGCGCTGGGATGGTCGGGGGTTGGGATGGCACCGAAGCTGTAGTAGCTTTTTGGTGGAATAGGTTAGCCCAGGGTGAGGACCTTTGTGGGCTGAGCCGAACGGGTATTTGTGAAGATAGGATCTTCACTGAGGGGCTCTCTCGTTGCTGGCGATCGTTTGCTCTTTTCGCCAATTTGGGAGATAATGGTTTCGGGGCTTTGGGACAGCCCCGGTAGTTTGCCGGGTGCCCAGATTGTCCGCAGAGGATGCAACTTGGTGGCTCTGTGCACAGGGCGCGGTCCTTGGGACGGGGACAGTCTGCTGTTCCGTGTCTACCTAGACACTTGACGCATCTAGGAGTCGCGTAACAGTTGGACTGCGAATGGCCATATAATTGGCATCTGTGACATTGTCTAATGACGTTGGACCTGCGGGGCTTCTCAGTAGAAATGCCCGACAGAGAGCAAACGGCCTTTACTTTGAAGATGGGGTGGTAACCATCAGTAGGGTCGCAGACTACTAGGACCATGTCGTAGACTAGGCCCTTTTTCGCTCTATGCAAGCGATGGACGGCGGTAACCGGGATCCCGGGATTGCGAGATAAGATCTTCTTTAATCTCGTCAGTGGGGATATCCGTGGGCACGCGTCTAATAACGACGCGGGTTGCGGTCTCCTCTAAGGGGGAGTATGTATGGAAGGAGTAGTTCCTTCCTTGGAGCATGCGGGTGAGTTCCCTATAGTCCGAGGACGAGGGAACGGTGACCTTGATACCCTGTTCGGTAGATGATGCGTTGGTGTAGTTGATCTTACGATCAACACACATCTTGGAGATCTCAGTCCACTTGGACTTCTCTTGGATGTAAATCGGGGGAGGGGGACGTTGCTTCTTCTTGTCCGAAGCAGCGGGCGGACTTGCCTTAGGGCTTGGAGGATGGGCAGTCTGAGAGGCGGGGGGCGTTGTGGGCGGGCGGGGGATACATAGCCTCCGCCGCAATCGGTTTCATCGCCTTGCTGGCGTGAGAAGACGGGGAGCCCTTCTTCCTTTTGTCTCCCTTACCGACGACTACATAGTCGCCTTTCGAGGAGGACGAAGAGGCAGAGGGTATTTCCTCTGTATCGGAGAGGTAACGAGGTATGGACGTGTCCATTTCCTCAGGCTGCTTTGTCTCAGAGACAGTGGGAGCAGCAACGGGGGTGGGGGTAATGGCAGGGGTAGGGGCGGAGGCGGCGATAGCCTCGGGACCTGCGGGGGTGAGTTGTGAAGGGGCGATGCCCTTTTCGGCCGGTGGCGGCGAAAGCGGGCTTTCCAGCACGTCGCTGAACTCAGCGAACGTGTCTTGGACGGGAGAGGGAGAGGGGGCTCGCTGAAAAACTGCGAGTTGACTGCCATATCTGGCGAGAAAGGAGGGGTCCTTGAGGAGGACCTCTCTGATGAACGCCAGTAGGACTGCGTCCGTCATGGTTGCGAAGGGAAGGGGGGGGAGGCTATTTTAGCCAGGTGCCTAAACCTGTGACCTAGTCCCGAGGAGACAAGTGAGACGTGAACACCCCGGGCAGACAGTTCCTCCAAAGAGCCCAACCCGTGTGTTTTTCAAACTCAAATGGGTCCCGTTTGTAGTATATAAGAGTGCCGCCTGCGTGGCACCGCGATCTGTCGTTGCGTACCATACGATAGTTCGCGATTGACGGGTTGCGATGACTAGGCTTGAGGAAGGTCTCTTGAACGAGGAAGATGTCAATTTGATGGTCGCGGATGAAGGTGGCGATCTCATCTCTTTGACTTTGGATGCAATTGGCATTGAAATAGGCTATGTTGAGGGATCGGGGTTTAGTTCTCGATACAATTCCTCTATCCATTATTAGGTTTTGTGATGAAGGACGTGAGAGCCTGAGTTATATCAGGATATGCGTTATAAATTGCCTGTATTTGAAACAGGTCGCCGGAGTTTCTGGCAGCGACGATTTCGCTTGCCATTTTCCTGGCGCGGGGGGTGACGAATGTCAGGAATGTGCTAGTGATCACATTGAAGGGATCAATAGCGGGAGTAGCTGTGGTCGGGGGGGGGGGCGCTGAGGGTGCGACGGGAGCTGCCCTAGCAGCGGGTGCGGGTGTGGTGGGGGGCGCGGGGTCTGGCGCAGCGGAACGGGTGATGCGTGGGTCCAGCCTAGCGTGGGCGGGAGGCGTAAGTGGCTTGGTAGCCGTGAGAGCTGGGAAAGCTCTCTGGTGGTTCAATAAGTTCCAGGGGCTGGGCCTTTGGGGGCTTAGCCGCTCGGGAAGGGTAGGAGGTCCTTGAGAGGGGGTTTCCCTAAGTTGACGAGCGCCTGCGCGCTCCGTCAATTTGGGGGCCTTGGGGCAGCCACGGTAGTTGGCTGGGTGCCCGGACTCGCCGCATAGTACGCAGCTTGGTGGTTCGGTACACAAG
Source organism: Amphipoea oculea (assembly GCA_945859645.1). Taxonomy (NCBI): domain Eukaryota; kingdom Metazoa; phylum Arthropoda; class Insecta; order Lepidoptera; family Noctuidae; genus Amphipoea; species Amphipoea oculea. The sequence goes on along the minus strand of OX243891.1, from coordinate 7,303,114 downwards.
GTACGGTCCTTGGGACGGGGGCAGTTTTCCGTGCCATGTTCACCCAGACACTTCACGCATCTAGACTTGGCATGGCAGAAATTCTGCGAATGGCCATGTAGCTGGCATCGGTGACACTGACCGACGATGCCAGACTTTTTAGGCTTCTCGATTAGGATGCCTGTGAGGCTGCAGATACTCTTGATCTGGAAAATCGGGTGATGGCCCTCAGTGGGAGGGCAGACTACGAGGACCATGTCGTAGGGGACTTGTCCTCGTGATCGGTGCATCCTGTGGACTTCTGCCACAGGGACCGATTGGAGTTCGAGGTCAGCCTTAATGTCGGCGACCGAGATCTCCTTGGGGATACGGCGAATCACCACTCGGGTCTGGCGTTCTTCCGGCAGGGAGTACGTGTGGAATGACACGTCCCTCTGGCGGAGAAGTTGGGTGAGGTCCCGGTAGTCTTTCGACGTCGGGATGGACACCTTGATACCCTGGAGGGTAGAACGGGCGTTGGTAAAGTTTATTTTGCGCTCGGCGCACCATTTGGACACGTCGGTCCATCTCCCCTTGTCTTGGATGAACACAGGGGGAGGGGAGGGTACCTTCTTCAGGGTGGAAGAGGTTGGCGTCGGTCCAGCACTGAGGCTGGGAGAGGCATCCTTTTGGGATGATGAGGGAGTCGGGGGGGGGGGGGGGGGGGGCAGTGGCTGAGGAAGTCACTGGTCGTGCGGGGCTTCTCTATGGAGATGCCCGAGAGGGAGCAGACGGCCTTTACCTTGAACATGGGGTGGTGGCCCTCTGTGGGGTCGCAAATGACTAGGACCATGTCATAGACAAGGCCCATTCTCGCTTTGTGTAAGCGATGGACAGCCGAGACAGGGATGCCTTGTGAAACAAGGTCGGCTTTGATCTCCTCAGTGGAGATTTCCTTGGGGACGCGCCTAATGATGACGCGGGTGGGAGTTTCCTCCGGAAGGGTGTAGGTGTGGAAAGAGTATTTCCTTACCTGCAGAAGACGGGTTAGCTCCCTGTAGTCCGAGGATGAGGGAACTGTGACTTTAATGCCTTGTTGGGTAGATCTGGCATTAGTGTAGTTGATCTGGCGATTAACGCGTAGTTTGGAGATTTCCGTCCATTTGGACTTCTCCTGAATGTAGATAGGGGGCGGGGGACGCTGCTTCCTTTGGGTAGAAGCGGGAGGGCTAGCATTAGAGCTAGATGAAGGGGCGACCTGTGGGGCGGGGGGGTAGCCACAATTGGCTTTTTGGCCTTACTGGCCTGGGACGAGGAAGAGCCCTTCTTCCTCTTGCCTCCTACGACTATGTAGTCGTCTTCGGAGGACGACGAAGAGGCAGAGGGTATTTCCTCTGTATCGGAGAGGTATCGAGGTATGGACGTATCCATTTCCTCGGGCTGCTTTGTCTCAGAGATGGTGGGAGCAGCAACGGAGGTGGGGGTAATGGCAGGGGTAAGGGCGGAGGCGGCGATGGCCTCGGGACCTGCGGGGGTGAGTTGCGAAGGGGCGATGCCCTTTTCGGCCGGTGGCGGCGAGAGCGGACTTTCCAGCACGTCGCTGAACTCAGCGAACGTGTCTTGGACGGGAGAGGGAGAGGGGGCTCGCTGAAAATCTGCGAGCCGACTGCCATATCTGGCAAGGTGGGGTCCTTGAGGAGGACCTCTCTGATGAACGCAAGCAGAACTGCGTCCGTCATGGTTGCGAAGGGAAGCGGGGGGAGGCTATTTTAGCCAGGTGCCTAAACCTGTGACCTAGACCCGAGGAGACACGTGAAACGTGAACACCCCGGGCAGACAGTTCCCCCAAAAGCCCAACCCGTGTGTTTTTCCTAGTGTTACACTGGCGAGAAGAAAAACACAAACAAACTCGCCAGCTACACTACTGTCTGAATGACCGGAAGGGTTAGTCGGAGCTGAGATGGATGTGTTAACTCCCCGGGTGGGACAACCCGGGGATGTCAGTCAGGCATTCAGCCTTTTCGATGTCGTCGAAAGCGATGGATTTGTCAGGGCGGACCAGTGGGGGCATGGAGGCTGTGTCACGAGATCTGAATCTCTTTTGAAGTTCCCAGAATGCCTGGTGGGTGGGTTCAAGATCGCTCAGTGTCTTATCCCATTTGGTTTCACGCCACTCCGATACGCGAGTTCTTACAGATCTCTGTAAGTAACGCATATGGGCTTTGTTCGCGTCGCAGGGAAAGCTACTGTATGCACGGACAGCCGCGTTCTTTTCGTTCAGCAGTTCACGCAAGTCAGCAGGTAAACTCCATTGATGGTCATCCACCACTGGAATCTCCCTGGAACAGTTGTTCAAGACCGGCTGTACGTGTTCCGTGAGCGAGTCAATCGCAGCCGTCGTGTCCGCGATAGAGTTGAACTGGCCGGGGATGGTGTCTACGTGGGGGGATGTGGTGCATTTCAGGCACTCGCTTACTTTCCTCCAGTCCGTTACCACTTTAGTCTGGGCGGGTTGGTTGAGATCGGGGAGACCCAGGCGGGGGGCCATTTGAATGATGACTGGTCGGTGGTCTGAGGAGAGCTCTTGTACCACTTCTAAGTGACTAACCGTAGGTTGACATTTTTTAGAAGTGCCACGTCGAGGACGTCGGGAGTGTGGTTTGGGTCATGTGGAAAGTGAGTGGGAGTCATTGGTCCAATGACGTCGAAGTTCAGGATGGGGGAGAGGTCAAACAGGAGTTTGCCTCTGGTAGAGATCCTGGTGCTGTTCCACGCAGGGTGTTTAGCGTTGAGATCCCCCGCTATAATGACAGGAGTCACTCAAGCCAAGAAGGATGGAGAGGTCGTTTGTCAAGGGTTGGGGGTTCATCATCATCATCATCATCATTTCAGCCGAAAGACGTCCACTGCTGGACATAGGCCTCCCCCAAGCACCTCCACTTCGACCGGTTTTGTGCTTCTCGCATCCAACGAGTTCCTGCGGCCTTCACAAGGTCGTCGGTCCACCTTGTGGGAGGCCTTCCAACGCTACGCCTTCCGGTACGCGGTCGCCACTCCAGAACCTTTCGGCCCCATCGGCCATCTGTTCTGCGAGCAATGTGCCCTGCCCACTGCCACTTAAGTTTGGCAATTCTTCGGGCTATGTCGGTTACCTTGGTTCTCCTGCGGATCTCTTCATTTCTGATTCGATCCCGCAGGGAAACTCCAAGCATAGCCCTCTCCATTGCCCTTTGGGTGACTTTCAGCCTTCTAATAAGGCCCATTGTGAGCGACCACGTTTCAGTGCCATATGTCATCACTGGCAACACACACTGGTCAAAGACTTTCGTCTTGAGACACTGCGGTATGTGGGACGAGAAGATATTGCGAAGCTTCCCGAACGCTGCCCAGCCGAGTCGGATTCGACGATTGACCTCTTTCTCGAAGTTGGACCTACCTAACTGGACAGTTTGTCCTAGGTAAATATACTCGTCCACGACTTCGAGTGTAGCGTCTCCGATCTTTATGAGAGTGGGTGTTACATGGGCATTTGACATGAAGGGTTGGGGGTTATCTGCAGAATTTTGCGGAGGGAGGTAGACCGAAACTAGGGTGATCGGTTGATGGCCTGACATGCCTAGCCGACAGATCGACACCTCAAGTCGTGAAAGAGGAGGAGGATCCAGTGGGATGCAGTGTAGTTCCTTTTTATAAAAGACATCATTATAAATTAGTGTGCCGCCTTTGTGGCACCGCGACCTGTCGTTGCGAACCATACGGTAGTTAGCAACTGAAAGGTTACGGTGGCTAGGCTTGAGGAAGGTCTCTTGAGCGAGGAAGATGTCGATTTGATGGTCGCGGAGGAAGGTGGCGATCTCATCTCTTTGACCTTGAATGCCATTGACATTGAAGTAGGCTAACTTAAGGGATCGGGGTTTGGTTCTTGCAATGAGTCCTCTATCCATTATTATTTGGTTTGTTTATGAATGACGTGAGTGCCTGAGTTATCTCAGGGTAGGCGTTGTATATCGCCTGAATCTGGAATAGGTCGCCGGAGTTTCTGGCAGCGACGATTTCGCTTGCCATTTTCCTGGCGCGGGGGGTGACGAATGTCAGGAATGTGCTGGTGATCACATTGAAGGGATCAATAGCGGGAGTAGCTGTGGTCGGGGGGGCGCTGAGAGTGCGACGGGAGCGGCCCTAACAGCGGGTGTGGTGGGGGGCGCGGGATTGGGCGCAGCGGAACGGGTGATGCGTGGGCGGGAGGCGAGAACGGCTTGGTAGCCGTGAGAGCTGGGCTCTCTGGTGGTTTAGTAAATTCCAAGGGCTGGGCCTTTGGGGGCTTAGCCGCTCGGGAAGGGTTGGGGGCCCTTGTGACGGGGTTTCCCTAAGTTGACGAGCGTCTGCGCGCTTCGTTAATTTGGGGGAAGAAGATTTGGGGGCCTTAGGGCAGCCACGGTAGTTGGCTGGGTGCCCTGATTCGCCGCATAACACGCAGCTTGGCGGCTCTGTGCATAAAGCACGGTCCTTAGGTCGTGGGCATTTGTCAGTGCCATGTTCGCCTAGGCACTTGACGCACCTGGGTTTGGCGTGGCAAAAATTTTGAGAATGGCCATAAAGCTGGCACCGGTGGCATTGCGCAATGATACCACTCTTCCGTGGCTTTTCGATCTTAATGCCGGTGAGTGAGCATATGGATTTGATCTTGAAGATCGGGTGATGTCCCTCTGAAGGGGGGCAGACGACGAGGACCATGTCATAAGCGACTTGGCCTCTGGATCGTTGCATGCGGTGCACCTCAGTCACAGGGACGTTCTGCGACTCGAGGTCGGCCTTAATGTCGGCGACTGGGATTTCCTTTGGGATCCTTCGGATCACCACTCGGGTTTGACGTTCCTCCGGGAGGGAGTAGGTGTGAAAGGACACACCTCTTTGCTGGAGGAGGCTGGTGAGCTCCCTATAGTCCTTGGACGAAGGGATGGTTACCTTGATACCCTGAAGGGTAGATCTGGCATTGGTGAAGCCGATCTTGCGATCGGCGCACCATTTTGACACGTCGGTCCATCTCCCCTGGTCTTGGATGAACACAGGGGGTGGGGGGGGGATTTTCCTTGGGGCGGAGGAGGGGCCAGCACTTCGGCTGGGGGGAGAGTCCTTTTGGCAGGACTGAGATGTCGTGGGAGGGGGGGGGCAGTGGCAGGAGTTGCCGGTGAGTCGGGGGCGAGGTAGAGAGGAGACAGGGCTGCCTCGGTCGCTGGGATCTTTGCTGCCTGCGTGGAGGAGTTCTGCTTCCTATTTCGCTTGCTCCTTTTTCCTGACGACGCCAGTATGTAACCGTCGTCGTCGGAGGAGGGGGAGGAGTCGGTGGAGTGCTGGGACTCTAGGTCCGAGTCGTCACGTGGACGTTTGGAGGACGCGTCTTCAGCGTCCATGGCCGCTGGAGAGCCGATTGGGCTGTCCAGCTCCGAGTCCGAAAAGGTCGGTTGGGGGGGGGAGGTTTGCTGCATGGCAGCGAACTTTGCGCCATATTTGGCGACGAAGTCGGGGTCCTTAAAAAGGACCTCCTTAAAGAACGCCACTATCGTGGCGTCCTGCATGGTCTTAGGGGGGGGGGGTCAGTGTACGACTAGCGTACTGGACTGTCCTAACTAACTCCCCGGGTGGGTGGGCCCGGGGATGAGTAACCCTCCCTGCCGGGTTTAGGCAGGGAGGTGAGTGCCTAAGGTGGGCCCTAAGCTTGAGTTCCTACCGCCAATCTTAATGTGCGGTAGGGCCCTATGGGTCTTTCGACCGATCCGGGCCGCTGGGGTAGACACACCCAGTCGTCCCGGGTGCAGCTGTGGACAAACGGGGTTAAAATGCTACCAGACTGCGACTAGGAGATCCCCCAAGGTCGCAGTCGGAGCCCTTCCGACGGTTTTGCCTAGCCCTGAAGGGGGTCGGCGGGTGTGGCGGGTCTCCACCCACTTGGGTTTGTTGGCACCGTAAGGTTTCCCCCAAGTACCACTTAAAACGGTGGATTTATGCTCTTAAGGAGCGTTAAAACGCGAGCGCAGTGGAAAGACTACGAATGCCTAGCACTCGTAGCCGATCTGCTACGCCGTAGCTCTCGTAGCAGCACTTGGTCTGCGCGTGAACGCAAACCGTAGCACTGCTACGGAAAGGGGCGGGGCCCGTGGCCTACGCGAGTGCGGCGTAGCCGCGAGTGCTACGGGCGTAGCACTGCAGCGAGACCGAGACGGGGGGGCGCGGGGGCAGACAGCGATGCGGAGCCAAGAGCACATGTGAGCGCTACGACAGCCGGGCGCGGAATCGATGAATGATCCCACTTTATACCCAAGGCCATATGCCAGTATAGCCATGGCCATAGGCTTTTTTGTGTTTTGTGAATGGCATCTCGCAGTTCAACCTATGAGGTTGTCTTCTGCTTAACCGGGCTTGCCTGTGGATGCCTCAAAGTTAAGGCCTCCAGCCAGGAGGCCTCATCGGTGTCCATATGGACGGGCGAGTTGACGGACTCGTGCGATTGCTGCATGGCAGCTATTTTCGCATCATATGTGGTGATGTAAGTCGGGGTCCTTAAAAAGGACGTCCTTGAAGAACGCCACTATTGTGGCGTCCTGCATGATCTTGGGGGGGGGGAGGACTAAGTACGTCTAGCGTACGTTTATTCCTATTCCTAGCTCACCGGGTAGGTTGGCCCGGAGATGTGTATACCCTCCCTGTCTGGTCAGGACAGGGAGGTGAGTGCCTATGGGTGAGCCCTAAGCTTGATTACCGTCGCAAATCTTAATGTGCGAACGGGGCCCTGATCAGTCTAAGGGTCCGTTCACACAGACCGGCTCGGAGAGGAGAGCAGATTCTTATCACGTTGAAAACAGAGTTTTTAGTATTTGTAGTAAGGTTTATTTTTGCATGTGCACTGCTTTTGTCATTAAGAATGCTTGAACGCGCTTGGTGTGAAATAATAAGAGGAGCTGACCGGCTCCGATCGTGTACTTTTTCTCGTTCGCGCAGCTGTTCGGCTCCGATTGCATGCTCTTTCTCGCTCGCGCAGCCGATCGGCTCCGATTGCGTGCTCTTTCTCGCTCGCGCAGCAGATCGGCTCCGATTGCGTGCTCTTTCTCGCTCGCGCAGCCGATCGGCTCCGATTGCGTGCTCTTTCTCACTCGCGCAGCCAATCGGCTCCGATTGCGTGCACGCCGCCCCACGCCGACCGCCATTTTGATCGGCTCCGAGCGCATCCGACCGGCTGCGAGTGCATCCGACCGGCTCCGAGCGCACCCGACCGGCTGCGAGTGCATCCGACCGGCTGCGAGTGCATCCGACCGGCTGCGAGCGCATCCGACCGGCTCCGAGCGTATCCGCTTTCAGATAGCTTCCAGCCGGTCTATGTGAAATTGTTGGCGGCTCCGCTACGACCAACTCCAAGCGTATACGATCCGGTCTGTGTGAAAAGAAAAATGCGCGCCGATGCTCTCCGAGCCGGTCTGTGTGAACAGACCCTAACGCGTAGGGTGTAGGCACACCCTACAGACGTAAGGTGTGTAGCTGTGAAAGGAAGACTGTCACCAGCACCGACTAGGAGATCCCTCAAGGCCGGGAACTGGGACCCGTCCAATTTACTGCCTAGCCCTGAAGGGGTTCGGCGGGTGTGATTGGGTCAACACCCCACTCGGTTTCATTGGCACCGTAAGCTTTCCACCGAGGACCACGAAACTGCTTGAGCAGCGTTGTGATAGACTCGAAATAAAACACTTACAAGTACTTCTTTCTTATTTCTTTTCAGACTTTCTTCTGGCACTTCTGGATTCGAAATGCCCCACCACCTTTTTTTTTTTTTTTTGTAATGACATCTCGCAGTTCAACCTATGAGGTTGTTAAAACTTAGCGACTACACGCTAAGGGCACCCAGTTGGCCTCGATCAATCACAGCTCATGAATTTTGCACACGGCACCAATGTGCACTTTGTATAGGAAACTTGTTTAGCGTGTTTTAAGTGGTTGGACATCCTTTTTTAATATAAATTTTGGTCTTATAACATAGGTGTTGACTTACTTTAACTATGTACAAAAGATCTAAGCCGTATTCATTAATAAAACCTTAAAATAACCAAAAAACTGAAACGGCTCTCCTTAAGGTAAAGTTTCCTTGTACTTAAGCTTTATGACCCTTTAAAAAACATGAAAAACGCCCACTTTATTTCCAGAACAATCTAGATCTTAGCTTGTCTATCATAACAGTATGACCATACTCAACTTATCATAGATTCTCTTATCTTTAACCTAATTATATTCTTCGTCGCTAACAATGATCAGTCTTTTTACTATTAATAACTTATACGCTAGGTAATAATTAGTTACAGGCTATCTACTAATTTATCATTATACACATAATTTAACCTAGCTATCTAATCTACTTAATCATTGTTCTGTTATTCATCCGTCCCGCACAGTGACACTCGCACATCTGTGCCCTGACTTGTTTCCATGCTCATCGCAGTCTCCGTATTGAGCGCGTTGTACAGGTGTGAGTTTATTTAATAATTCACTTAACAGCTGTAGGTTATTCAGGTATCCATTTACATGTACACTTCTCAGGAGCGATATTTAATTACGCACTGTTGTTGAAAACTGGATCGGGGTTTGGTTCTCGAAATGGAAGGTTTTAGTATATAATACATTATTTCTGTGGGAATTTTGATGATTCTTCGAGTCGTGTCTTCAATTCTTCAATGCACTAGTGTTAATTGAATTTGTGTGGGGTAGGTACAACTAAAAAGTGAAAAAAAAATGTCGGGATACGCATTACATATTGCCTGGATTCGATATAAATCGCCGGAATTCCTGGCGGCAACGATCTCGTTTGCCATTTTCCTGTCGCGGGAGGTGGAGGGGATGTAAGGCATTGGGACCGACTAAGAGGGTAGTTACAGTTTGTGGGGGCGCAGCGTAGGCGGCGGGAGCGGCTTTAGGAGCGGTCGCGGGGATGGTGGGGGGTGCAGAGGTGGATGCGGTTACGTGGATCCATCCTAGCGGGGGAGGGAGGGGTAAGGGGTTGGGTAGGCATAAGAGCTGGGATAGCTCCCTGGTGGTTTAAATAATTCCACGAACGTGGCCTTTGGGGAATTAGTCGCTCGGAAAGTTGAGCTGGTGTTCCTTGGGAGGGGGTTTCCCTTTGTTGGCGAGCGTCCGCACGCTTAGCCAGTTTAGGGTATGAGGATTTGGGGGCCTTTGGGCAGCCACGGTAATTGCCTGGGTGCCCGGATTCTCCGCATAGCACTTAGCTAGGCGGCTCCGTACATAGCGAACGGTCTTTAGGGCGGGGGCAGTTGGCAGTGCTATGCTCGCCCAGGCACTTGATGCACCTGGGTTTTGCGTGGCAGAAATTCTGCGAATTCCGACGCCAGCAGAAAGCCGTCTTCGTTGGTAGAGGGAGCAGGGTACGAGGAGTGCTGAGACTCTACGTCAAAGGGGGCGCTTGGCCGAAAAGTTTCCAAGGTCACTGGTGAGCTGATAGACTCGCTATCTAGTTCAATCAAAGTTTGGGGGGGGGGGGGGCACCATCCGATTTTTAAGAACAAGTCCATTTGTAATGTCACCGGCATTGCGATTGAAAAGCCGAGGAAGAGTGATATTGTTGGACAGTGCCACCGCTGCCAGCTTTACGGCCACTCTCAAAACTTCTGTCACGCAAAACCCAGTTGCGTGAAAGGCCTGGCAAATGCCCCCGCCCCAACAAAGACCGTGCATTATGCACAGAACCGCCTGGGTGCGTGCTATGCGGTGAATCCGAGCATCCAGCCAACAACCGTAACTTCCCAAAGGCCCCCAAGTAGACCAAACGTGCAGACGCTCGCCAACAAAGGGAAACCCCCACTCCAGGTGTGGCAGCCCTAAGCCCCCAAAGGCCCAGCCCTTGGAACCTACTCAACCATCAGAGAGCTTTCCCAGCTCTCATGGCTACTAAGCCATTCACGCCTCCCGCCCACGCTAGGTTGGACCCACGCATCATCCGTTCCGCTGCGCCCAGCCCCGCGCCCCCCACCACACCCGCACCCGCTACTAAAGCTGTCTCGTCGCACTCTCACCCCCCCCGACCACAGCTACTCCTGCTATCGATCCCTTCAATGTGATCACTAGCACATTCTTGACTTTTGTCACCCCCCGCGCCAGGAAAATGGTAAGCGAAATCGTCGCTGCCAGATACTCCGGCGACCTATTCCAGATTCAGGCGATTTATAACGCCTACCTCAGGGTAGGCGTTGTATCCTGAATTTAATTGAAAGGACGTTAGGGCCTGAGTTATGTCAGCATAACTTAGGCCCTAACGTCCTTTATAACAAAACCCAATAATGGGTAAAGGAATCATTGCAAGAACCAAATCAGATTCAGGCAATTTACAATGCCTATCCCGATATAACGCAAGCCATAACTTCATTTGACTAATCACAATGGCTTTTAAACAATACTTGTATTTCAACAATAATTTTAATTTCTTATGTGGCGGCGCCTCTGCGTCCTTTATAGATTACTTTAGAAATATTAGATTTAATTTAACGTTTTATTTTATTCCAAATGGCTATTTTGTATTTGTAATTACGTTTATGTTGTATTGTTTGTTTTGTTTGTATTTTGTTTTACACACAGCTAGATATCAAGCTGTTAATTTCTAGTTTTAGCTGACCTCGCATTGTTTTTTGGTTTTTCGTACAATCATAAGTCAGTTTATACTGGAAATATAAACTGACTTATGATTGTACGAAATATAGCTTGATATGTAGCCGAGCGTACAATGTGTGATATTCATTGAAAATCGTGAACCGGATGTATCTTACGCATAACTCTATTTACTGACTTAGTGCCTTATCAATTATCATGCGAAGAAAAATATCTTTGTCTTTAAAGAAGTTTGTTAATATTGTAAACACTGTAATTGTCTTGATGTTAAAATAAAATATAGTCTATGTTGAAGATAGTCGTTTTATTTTGTAAATGAAGATTTCTTATAAATAAATATATTTATGCCTTGCACCACAAATTTCTAAATCCATTTAAAATAATTAAATAATTCATAACGCTAAACGTATTTAAAACATCATTCAATGACTGAATTGTTCAAACGACTGACAGAAACATGTTTTAAATTCGTTTAGCGCTTAATACACATGCATTTCTGGTGTACGCGGGCCTCCATCTAGATATCTCTACTAGCGATACATAAACAAAAAACTGATATTTTAATAAAAAATATTACATACCATATAAAATTAGGTACATTAGAAGTACTATGCACTTTTTAACAATTAGTTCAAACACCGTCTGCTAGATGTCGCTACTTGTGTTATGTGTACATGAATACGAATATTGGCTAGATTTGTATTCCAATACTTAGGAGGGTTAAATAAAAATTAATGTACAGACGCCAGCACATCAAGCTACTACAATCTGTCAAATTTAAGTTTAAACATAAGGTTCAAGGTTGATTAGGAAAATTTGACAGTTTCGGGTAGCTTGATGTGCTGGCGTCTGTACATAAACAACAACTTAGACTTAATTAATAAATATAAATACAATATTATGTTATAAATTAAAACTTATCAAATTAAAAAATATATCACTAGTTATATTTAATGCAAAAGTGGCTCCTCAATCTAAACGTCTGAATTGAGGAGCCACCTGGAACTCGGTAAGTAATAGATGAATATTTTTGAAAATTTTGTATCATTTAGCAGCAATTGTGCATATTACCGTCTGAAAATTTAGCATCTAGCGCTAAAATGAAAGAAAATACAATACTTTTAGTATGGCTCCTCAATCTACACTCGGTGAATTTCTATTGGATGTGAGCGATCAATTAATATATTCGACATAATGATCATTTAGCAGGTGTTGTTTGTTTTTGCAGTATAGGAATAAAATAGTAAAACATAGTACATTTTGTAGATGAACGCATTTTCTTTGGCTCCTCAATCTTGACGTTCTAATTATGTATGTTTGACTGTAGCCACCTGAGATCTCAACGGAATCTAAAGCCAGAGATACTAACATTTAGCAGAAATATCTGCTATATATATCTGTACAGTTCAGCATTGTAAAAATATTGTATTTTCTTTCATTTTAGCGCTACAGAAGCTAAATTTTTAGACGGTAATATGCACAGTTGCTGCTAAATGATACAAAATTTTCAAAAATATTCATCTTTTACTTACCGAGTTCCAGGTGGCTCCTCAATTCAGATGTTTAGATTGAGGAGCCACTTTTGCATTAAATATAACTAGTAATTTTGCTGCTAAATCCAGAATTCGTGCTGCAAAATCAGCTACATTGCTGCTAAATAATAGTGAGATCAGGGTGCTTACTCTTGAATTTAATTCCGATAGATCGATATTAGAATTATGACGTTTCGTACTTTTTGAGTTCGGTTTAATTAAACTAAAAGGTAAAATTGGATGATTGATTTTGCAGCCCGGCCCTAATTTCCACTTAGTTCACCAAAATGGACACCCAATTTTACCTTTTATAATGTTATACCTATAATAATTAATAAACTGACTATTAAATTTGAATAATAAACTGTAAGAAATAAACCTCTATAATTTTTATAGTGCCTTTTTTGCGAGCCCACAAGGCGAGCCTGTTTACCTGCGATGAATCTGCTCTTTTTTCCTGTTGCTAAGTAACTACCAATTCGAATATTAAATTAATTACCTATTAAAATACCCACTCGTTTGCTTAATAAATATATTCCTATCAGCCCAACCGCTACAAATTAATTGAAAAAATCCGCCAACAGTTCTGGTCCAGGTGGCAGAAGGAGTTCCTGGCCGAGATGCAGCAACGGTCCCAGTGGAGGACCCAGCAGCGAGGCATTTGCCTCGACGACCTCGTGCTCCTGCGGGAGGCAAACCTTCCGTCGCTCCAGTGGCGCCTGGGGCGTGTCACGCGCCTACACCCAGGCCCAGACGGGGTCAGTCGGGTGGCGGACGTCGCCACAACCAAAGGGACGGTCACTCGTGCCGTCCGCGCGATGTGTCCTCTCTGGCGGGACATGTCATCCAGTTGAAGTCGAAGTTTTCAACGCTCGGGAGTATGTTGCGGCCTGTGCCCGCATAGCAGCAACCAGCGCGGCGCGCAGGCAGCGGGCCGGCGTCATCAGCAGACCATCTTCGCTGAGCCAATCGGAGCGCCGTTGCGACCAGCGGCAGATATCACGCCATGCCGCAGCGGACCAATGGCGGCGCGCCACCACACACGACGGCGGGGGGACCTCGCTCGGGCTCCGCGGTAGAAGGCCGGAGTCTCACACTAGTGTTGCCTAACTATCGATAGTCGATGTATCGATAGTTGACCTCGAAAAATAGTCACAATATCGATAGCCCTATCGATACTATTGAAATTTTACAATACTATCGATAGTATCTATCCAAGAAATTGAGCAATACTATTGATAAAGTGCAATACTATCGATAGTATCGATACTATTGGGTATAGATACTATCGATAGTATCGATACTATCGATAGTATCGATACTATCGATAGTATCGATACTATCACTATTATGGCGTATTTAACTGCAATCACTAGTTTTACTACATCGATATTTTACCAAAACACAGTTGTATCGTGTTGGATTCAAACCTTTATTAGCGGCTTATGCAGAAAAAGTGAAGTTAACCATCGAATTTACTAATTAATAATATTATCACATATCTTGCAACTAATTTTTGAGTCATTAATCTTTTCAAAAAATGACCACATTGCCGATTTTTAATTTTTATCTGCCATCACGATTCAAACACACGCAAATCACTTTTAAAATCTACAAATGGTTGGCAACCTAATCGCGGTCACATAAATTAAGTGAGTATGTACTTATTATTAAATCTATAGTATACAATAACGGGAAGTTACTAGATAATACAACTATTTTCAATATGAACTAATAATGTTGACTAAAATTCCGGTGCAATACTATTGAACTTTGGGTAAATATCGATGTAGTAAAACTATCGATACTATCGATAGTATCGACAGTGATTGCAGTTAAATACGCCATAATAGTGATAGTATCGATACTATCGATAGTATCTATACCCAATAGTATGGATACTATCGATAGTATTGCTCAATTTCTTGGATAGATACTATCGATAGTATCGATAGTATTGTAAAATTTCAATAGTATCGATAGGGCTATCGATATTGTGACTATTTTTCGAGGTCACGAACTCACGATAGTATTGACAACCTATCGATAGGCAATCGATAGTAAGGCAACACTATCTCACACTTGCTCCGACGCGGCGGCACCGATCGGTCAACATACTGTTACGCGCCACACTTGATGGCGACATTAGCTACTACTAGCGCCATCTAGTATCGAGTAGCAGAACTAATAATTATTCGGGTCCCTTCTAGAAACTTCGATGATAGAACTTTCCAGAACTATCGACGTCTGGTCGGTCGGGTTCGGCATGTACTCGAACATTCTAGATGTTTCTACGGTAGAAGGTTCTGGAACTATCCGAGGCCTATATAAGGCCGGTGAGCCTGCGAGCCGGAAACAGTATTGGATAAGCGATACAAGCGATAACATTCGAAGCGATCTTCAAGTGCGACTAGAGTGATCTGTAGTGCGATTGTGATTTATAATTAGTGTGTTTAAGTTGTAATTTGTGTTTTTAATTAAAGTGTCTATTTTTTGGTTTTTAAATCGGCAGTTTTAATTGTCACGAACCCCAAGCTCGTAACAATACGCTTAATATTGTAACGGGTCCCAGAATTTTGTAATCTTGTACACGTCAGTTTAAATTTGAAGTCTAAATAAGTATTGGTTTGTTCTATAACAGTATTTCATTTAGTCTCCCTAACACACCTAAGCATAGGCGTCAACAAGTGGCGACCGTGACAGGACCCGTTGCGTGAAATTTAAATTCATCGAATCATCGAGAAGCGGCGAAGATCGAATCGTTGAGAAGCGTCGACGGAAAATTTGTCGCGTGGAGCAAGTGCCGCAGCCCGCCATCCATCCAGCCGGGCTGCTTAATCAAGAAGGGGAGCGCGGACGAGCTGCTGTGTCCAGGGAGACTTCGGAGGGTGACGGCGGGTCAAACTCAACACGTCTGCCGAAGGTCTAGCCCAGGAGAGTAAGCCCTGATCCATTCATTTCCTTTTTCTTTAATCTTTTTCCTGTGACGTGCCCTTGCGCTCTGAACCAGTGCGCAGCTTGCTGTTCGAACGTCAAACGGGAAAAGGGCCATATCTTTTCCTAATTTGCGGGGTTAATTGCACGTGGGTTGAGCTGGCTTATGCTTCATGCTTGGCTAGGCGCTAAGCTGCAATTTTTCCACTCTAGTCGAATCATTTGTATGTTCGTGTGCACCTACCCGCTTAAGTTCATTTTCATAAATTTAATCCCACGTAACGCATAACCTCACTTCTGGCGATATTGTAATACGCAAGCTAGCATTTTAAGCTGCACGCATTGTTTTTCCTACCCAATCCATATCCATGCACACGTGTGAACCAAAGCTTGGTGAACCAGCCATCTTGCTGACTATTTCAGAGTTCCGGCCATACGGCAACTGTTCCGGTGCAGAACCAGCGCAGCCTGCACAGTGGATTCCCTCGACGCGCCGACTACATTAGCGGCGGCCGGCCGACCGACGACCCACTGACCCGACGGCCCGCTACGACGCGGAAGTCGTATCTGGGAACGTGTTGGAGCGACGCCTAACATTGTCAGGTTCACTGCACATTTATCTATTCAGCTCATTGTATTTCATTGTTTTGTGTTTTGTATTTCGATAGACAATAGGTCTCGTTGATAGCAAAATGACTAGTGTAGATACCGACCTGAAGGTCAAAATTAAAGAGTTAATTAGAAAGCGTGGCACCATAAAGGGTAGATTAACCAAATTCATAGACTATTTAGGTACTATGCAGAACTTGGAGCCTAGAGAGGTTGCCAGTGTCCAAGTTAAAGAAATTTCTTTAAGATTAGCCAAGTTTCAAGAGTTATTTAAAATATTTGACGAATTACAGTCAGAAATTGAAATATGTTGCTCCGATGTAGATGAACAATTGGAAGAAAGGGAGGCAACAGAGCGTCAATTTTACTCTGCTCTCTCTGTAGCTCAAGAATTAATTGAGGCTTCCCCATTACCAATAAATAAGGCAAACAGTGTTGGAGAAAATAGTAATTGTTCTCATCAGCCAAGCTGTTGTTCTCATGCATTTAATGGAGTGAAATTGCAAACCATACACCATCCAAAGTTTGATGGAAACTTGTTAACATGGCTAGAATTTAAAGACACATGTAAGAAAGCGTGGGTGTGATACCAGAGGAAAAGACGATTTATGCCACGAAAACAGTTTAATTTAGCACACAACACAATACAACAACGTATGGCGTAAACTTTTACAACAAAGTACAACAACTTTACTAATTACAAGTTTTGGCGGGAGCGAACGAGAGCCGTGGACGGTATAAAAACGACGTGCGCTCGCGTCGTAGCGGGTGCGCGACTAACTCGGACGGAGCGCGGGAGAGGGACGTAGCCGGCGGCGGCGCGTGAGCAGGGCGCATGCGCGGTGCGCGGGCGATGCTTACCTAGCCCTGTGGCCGCGCTGTACCTATGACCGAAAATGCGTCTGACAGTCTCCCCCTCTAACCCTAACGAACGTCCTCGCGTTTGGGTTAGCTTCTACGAGGCCTCCCCCTCTTACGTTTCTCCTGTACTGGAGCTTGGATGCGACCAACGAAGGGAGTTAGTGTAGAAGCATGGTATTTACCCAGTACCGTACCGTCGCTGAGGCGCTCGAGGACGTACGTGGTGGGACTGACCACAGCCCGGATCTTGTAAGGCCCGTCGCGGCGAGGGATAAACTTTGACGTTTGCCCTCTGCCGGTGTCATTGGCCCCTTGAGTTTTCAGCAGCACCAGATCACCAACCTTATAATCTGGCGCTGGTCGACGATGTTCGTCGGTGTACTTCTTTTGCGCCGCCTGGGCACTCTCATAGACGTCACGAGCGTCTAAGAGTACCGACGAAATCTTCTTAAGAAAATTAGTGATGTCACCTACATAATTATCGTTCTCGATTATGGTGCGCATCTCTGACATGACATCTGCTGGCGCGCGCATGTCTCGCGCGAAGTTCAAATAAGCGGGTGAGTAACCAGTTCCCGATGTGACTGCCGAGTTCATAGCGAAGCGGACTGCAGGTAAGTGGATATCCCACGTATCATGGTCTTTACCTACCAGAATCGCCAGCTGTGGCTTGAGATCCCGGTTCTTACGTTCCACCGGGTTCGCCTCGGGGTGGTAAAATGAGGTAAGTGATTGTGTAATCCCCATCGCATGGCAGGTCTGCTGCATCACCTCACTTATAAATTGGACACCGTTGTCACTAACAAGGCGCCTGGGGACTCCGAACCGTAAGTATACTTCTGATACAAGTACCTTTACGCATTCCTCACTGGTAGCTGAAGTGAGGGCGAACAGCTCCACCCAGCGCGTGCAAGTGTCCTCGACTATCAGGATCCATTTGTGTCCTCTCGCTGTTTCAGGTAGAGGGCCGAACAGGTCCACGGCTAACACCTCAAACCGGCGTGCAGAAGCGGGCGTCTGTAATAACCCAGACGGTTTCCTAGTGTCTGCCTTATAACGCTGACAAGGTACACAATTTTTAACGTATTGCGTAACGTAGGAACGCATTCCTGGCCAGTAGTACTTACCGACTAAGTGTTGCAGCGTACGTTCCGCACCCATGTGACCAGCAGTGGGTGCATCATGGTATTCGGCCAATACTTTGGTGCGTTCCTGTTCTGGAACCACCAGGCTGGCGTCATCATGCTCCTCGTTCTCAGGGCAGTATCTATACAATACACCTTCGGCGAGCACGTACCCTTTGTTTGACCATATCCTCCCCCTAGAGGGATCGTCGGATTCCAGGGCCTCGACGATCTTACTTACCTCCGGGTCCTTTATTTGGTTCTCGCGCAGGTCCTTTAGACTGCGGGAGGGCGCGTCGACCACAGCGCAGCACAGGTCACAATCGGCGTCTTTGGCGCATGCCGGACGCGACAGAGTGTCGGCTATAACATTGGCTTTACCTGGTGTGTATTCTATTTTCAGGTTATACTCTTGAAGGCTCAGGGCCCACCTTGCTAGGCGACCGCTCGGAGACTTCATACTCATCAGCCACCTAAGTGGCTGATGGTCTGACTTGATCACAACTTCAGCGCCATCTATGTACCCCCTGAACTTGGAGACTGCCCAGACGACGGCAAGAGCCTCCCTCTCCGTCGTGCTGTAGTTCCTTTCAGCTGCAGTCAAGAGTCGACTGGCGTATTCTATCGGGCGCTCGTCGGTCCCCTCCCCCTGGAGGAGAACCGCCCCGAGAGCATACCCACTGCTATCAGTTCTGAGGACGAAGGGTAACGTCGCATCAGCCTGACGCAGGATCGGCGCCGATACCAGCAGTTGCTTGATCTTTTCGAAAGCTGCCTGCTGCTCCGGGCCCCATTTCCATATGCTTGCCTTTTTTAGCAGCGCTGTCAACGGTTTGGCGACCTCTGCGTAGTCAGGGATAAAGCGCCTGAACCAGCTGGAGGTTTGCAGGAAACATTTCAGATGTTTTACGTTCCGAGGCGTTGGCATGTCCGCGATCGCTGCGGTCTTCCCTGGATCGACATGGATACCACCTGGTAAGATAATGTGCCCTAAGAACTTTACCGATTCCCTCGCGAAGTGACTCTTCTCACGGTTCACCCGCAGGTTGAACAAGGCGAGTCGATCAAACACGGAGGTGAGGTCGGCGAGGTGCTTCTCGAAGGTCTCATCGGACATTATCAACAAGTCGTCTAAATAGGCTAGAAGAGTGGTACCTGGCAAGTTCGACTTGAATCTGTCAATCAGCCTCTGGAACGTGGCGCCTGAGTTGCGCAAACCCATGGGCATGCGTTTAAATCTATAAGTGCCGAGAGGTGTCGTGAAAGCTGTCTTGTCCCTATCATTAGGGTCGACGTTCACTTGAAAGTAGCCAGCTCGGAGGTCAAGGGTAGTCATGTACTTAGCGGTTTTTGCGGCGTGGAGAATGTCCTCAATCCTTGGGAGAGGGTACCGGTCGGGCTCGGTGACTGTATTGAGCTTGCGGTAGTCAACACACAGTCTGAAGCTGCCATCCTTCTTCTTGACAAGCACGACATTCGATGCCCACGGCGACTCGCATTCCTCAATGACGTCAGAGCTGACCAGTTTGTGTAGCTCTTTTTCGAGTGCCTCTCTCTTAGGCGGCGACAATCTAAAGGGAGGAGAAGCCAAAGGTTCCTGTCAAAGTCAAAGTCAAAGCTTTTTTATTTGTTAAACATAGGTGTAAAAATAGTTGTTTAAAATAAAATAGGTACAGAGATCTCTATGTTTTGCCGTTAACGGCGTACAAATATCAAGTAAGTATACGAAATTATAATCTAGTATTAAATCTTTTGTTAAAATTAAATGACAAGCTAACAGAGTTAAACTATCCTCTATCAAGTTAACAATATTGCATATAGATAATAATATTTAACATTTATAACATTAATATTAACATTAACATTTATAACATTAATTCTTATGTATTAGTAGTATTAAATTTAGTAATAATATATTTACAACTGACAAACATAACAGTAAAGTAATTCTTACCGCACATATTTATCCACATATCTTGCATTATCTTCTAGGTATTCATTAATGGAATAATATGCCTTTTCAATTAGGAAATTATTTAAATATTTTTAAAAATCATTTAGCTCGGGTTTTGCTCTTATAGGCTCTGGTATTTTATTGTACAATCTGGGTGCCATACCTAGAAAACTTTTTGTGTAAAAAGCTGTGTTGTGTGTATTAGCGCAAATCTCATTGTTGCGACGTTTCGATTTAAGTGTTTTAAATAGATGTAAGTTTGATTTCACGAATACTGCTGTCTCATAAATATATAAACATGGTAGGGTTAGTAACTTATATTTTTTAAAAAATGGCAAGCAGCTGTCAGTTGATTTTAGCTTGAAGACAGATCGTAAACATTTTTTCTGTGCCTTGAATGCGATGAGTTTATCTGTAGAATTTCCCCAGTATATAATTCCATAGCGTAAAGTAGATGTTACGTAGGCACTGTACGCTACTAGGACGACGGACTCATTTACAATTTTTCTTAAGTTATAAAGTGCATATGAGTATTGATTTAATTTTTTGCAGATAATTTCAATGTGAGTTTTCCAAGATAGATGACTATCTAAATGCAGTCCCAAGAACCTGGCTATACTGGTGTCTGCTATTATTATATTTTCATAAATGACTTTTAATTGTGATTGGTTTGTCCGTTGATAAAATGACATTATTTTTGTTTTATCTAAGTTTATTTTTAATTAATTTATTTTTAACCAATTAATTATATTTTGTAGGGAACTGTTTATATCATCTTCATATGTTTTTATATTTTTGCATGGCACGATTACTGTGCTGTCATCGGCGAATAGAATGGTTTGATGTTCAGTGCATTTTGGTAGATCGTTTATATAGATAATGAATAGCAGGGGCCCAAGAACACTTCCTTGCGGAACTCCACATGTTGTTATTCTAGTTGAAGACATATAAGCAATGTCTATTTTTGTCTTTGGGCAAATCCTATTTATGACAGTCACTTGTTTTCTGCCAGTTAAATAAGTTTCAATCAATTTTAACATATTGCCTCTAATGCCATAGCGTTCTAACTTGCTTAATAATATATCATGGTCTACATGATCAAATGCTTTTGACATATCCATTAGTAGTGCTGCAATAGGTATTTTTTTGTCAACATTCAGAACAATTTTAGAGAATAACTCATATACTGCTTTGTTTATACTTCTATTTTTTCGAAATCCATATTGTTCTTCTGCAAGTATATTATTTGATTCAAGAAAAGAATAAAGAGAATTATAAATAACCTTTTCAAACACTTTCGATAGTACTGGAATTAAAGCAATTGTGTTTCGCTTACCTTTATCTTATGGACGGCGAAGTCCGTAGGAGGTCCCGCCGAAGCGAACTGAGCGACTCTGTCTCGCAAGAACTCGTTGGGTGCGGCCCTGTGCTCCGGGGGCAAACTCGTACCTTCATCTTGGCGCAGTGATACATCGCAGACCTCTGCTTGCGTCACGGCCGCGCTGTTCAATACATAAGATTGCAAAAACGGGAACCGGTCTCCTGGACTATCTGCAAAATGCCATGACTCCTGGGCTATGTCTAGAACAATAGCCGCGTTAGCAATAAAATCACGACCTAAAAGTGTTCTGGTGTCATCACCAGGAAACACCATAAACTCGGTGTCGACTCTTCGACTATCCAATGTGACGGGTACCATAGCGATCTTTACTATTTTCCTATGACACGAGCCATCGGCGAGCCCGATATAACGCTCCGTTTCTTGGAATTGAACGCCGTTGTTTACTAACAACGAATACAATAAAGGACTAGCAACACTGTGCGTAGCTCCGGTATCGACTATTGCTACCCCTTCCTTACCTACTACGCTTATTGCTATCAAAGGATGTGACGTCGTTGTCGCGAAGAAGTCACCTTTTACGACGTTAAAGTCGGACGGTTTGGTAGCCGCGGGTTTAGTCGAACAAGTTTCACACTTTGACTTCACCACCCCTGGTTGACCGCATCCATAACAACGTATCGGATTAATATCTTTATCACTAGTACCTACTTTATTAGCTTTATTGTCACTATCGACTTTATTAGCCTTACGACAATCGTTAGCCGCGTGACCGAACGCTTTGCAAAACGAACATCGGATGCGATTTCGTTTCGAGTTATCATTAGAGTTAGAGGTGAGTTTGGAACCGGTGGTTGCGCTTGGACTCGTAGTACCGCGGTCGGGAGCGGTAGGTACATTCGGGTTCGCGGAATTCGCGGAAACGATCGAGTTTTTTAATTCCGTTATCGAATCTTCCACGAGTCTCGCTCTCTCTAACAAATTATCAATATCGCTAATGGTGTCTCGCGACAAACGTTTCCGTATTCGACGATGTAGTAAGCCGTACACAATATCCACTATCATCACGTTTGGCACAACATAGGGTAATTGAACTAATAACGATCGTACCTTTGATATGAAAACTTCAGCGCGTTCACACTCACTTTGTTCCCGCGTAAATACCTCGCGTAGTATCCTGTACGCGGGCTTTTGCACGCCGTAGGCGGCGCGCAGGCGCGCGAGCGCGTCCGGCCACGAGCCGACGCAGGCCCGGGCGCCGCGCCACCATACCGCCGCGTCGCCGCTTAGCAGGATCGAGAGGCCGCGTAGCGCGTGCTCGTCGGACACGCCGGCGCACTCCTTGTAGACCTCCACTGCATCGATGAACGCCTCTAGTACCTCGGTGTCGCGTGACTGCCCGTCGAACCTCGCGGTACACTTTGAAAAGTTACCGCCAGAGGTCACGGGCGCGTTTGCCGTGGGCGATGCCGCCGGTGTCGACGCGACTGGGTTCCACTGGTTGCCTTGATGTAGAGACCGTAGGGTATCCACTAGCGTGCGGTTGGTCTCCGCCTGCATCCTGGCGAACGACTCCATCATGGTGGACAGTAGCCGTTCGGTGTTCAGCGCTGCGGCGGGTGCGCCTGTGTGGGCCCCGCTGAGCGTGTGGTCGAGGACGGCGCCCCCCTGGGCGCGCGTCTCCTCGGCCGCGTCGGTTGAGTCGCGTGTGTGGGTGGTAGCACTGGTAGCGGCGCCGGCATAGGCGCGTGGCTCCACCACTGGGTCACAGTCCGCATCGGAGTAACCGTCGCTTCCTTGATCTTCCGCTTTGCGGTCGATTGCTGCTCGGGTTGCCCGCGTCGTTCGTGGCATGATAATGTCTTTATAGTCACTCAGGTATTAACTGCACTTCACTGGGTTCGTTTTTATTGCCGCGTGTTAAAACTTAACATGGCCGCGAGTTGGGCGTCACTGTAAGAAAGCGTGGGTGTGATACCAGAGGAAAAGACGATTTATGCCACGAAAACAGTTTAATTTAGCACACAACACAATACAACAACGTATGGCGTAAACTTTTACAACAAAGTACAACAACTTTACTAATTACAAGTTTTGGCGGGAGCGAACGAGAGCCGTGGACGGTATAAAAACGACGTGCGCTCGCGTCGTAGCGGGTGCGCGACTAACTCGGACGGAGCGCGGGAGAGGGACGTAGCCGGCGGCGGCGCGTGAGCAGGGCGCATGCGCGGTGCGCGGGCGATGCTTACCTAGCCCTGTGGCCGCGCTGTACCTATGACCGAAAATGCGTCTGACATACATTTAATTCTATTATTCACAGCAATAAATCAATTCCAGAAATAAATAAATTTCACTATTTAAGATCAGCTTTGGAAGGGAGTGCTAAGGGGATAATTAAATCAATAGAGTAAACCTCGAATAGCTACAAATTAGCATGGGATTTACTATGCGAGCGATATGATAATAAAAATATTCTCATAAACAATCATCTCAAAGCTTTAATTAGTGTTGAAAAGTGTAGTCGAGAATTCTATAATATATAATAATAATAACCTCCTCTACATGGATGACCTAAAACTCTTTGCCCCCAACAATTTGCAACTGATGGAGCTACTGAAAGTAACTCAAACTTTCAGTAACGCCATTAGGATGGAATTTGGTGTGGACAAATGTGCGGTCATGCATGTAAAACGAGGGGAGATTGTGGAATCCGTGGGAACTCAACTCTCGGATTCCACAAACCTTAGAGCCCTCTCCGCATCCGAAACCTATAAGTATTTGGGTATGTCGGAAGCGTTAGGCATCAATATTACTGACATGAAGCAATCGTTGAAGGAGCGCTTCTTTGGCCGCCTGAAAAAAGTACTTAATAGTCTTCTATCAGGCGGAAACAAGGTGCGCGCCTTCAACGGTTGGGTCATGCCGGTTTTGATGTACTCTTTTGGCATACTCAAATGGACTCAAACCGAACTCGACGCCCTGGATAGGAGGGTCCGTACACTGTTGACTGCAAATCGAATGCATCACCCACGGTCATCGGTAATGAGGTTGTATATCCCGCGAAAGTGTGGAGGTCGAGGGTTTTTAAACGCTAAGACCCTCCACAATCGCGAGATATGCAATCTCAGGGAATACTTCAAGAAACCGACGTGGGGATGCATCGAGATGTAGTCATAGTGGACAAGGGCCTCACCCCGCTCTCCTTGGCTAAAGAGAACTGGCGCAAACCAGTAGTGCTTGACACTAATGATCGCATGGAGGTATGGCAGAGTAAGGAGCTTCACGGACGCTTTTTCCGGGCCCTTCATGGACCCGATGTAGACCTACTAGCGTCCGTAGCCTGGCTACGTTGCGGTAATCTCTTTGGAGAAACCGAAGGTTTTGTCTGTGCAATTATGGACGAAGTTGTGATGACGAACAATTACCGGAGATTTATTGTGAAAGACGGCACGGTTGACATCTGTCGGGCATGCCACCGGCCGGGAGAATCAATCAGGCATATTATCTCCGGGTGTTCTCGTCTAGCTAACGGAGAGTACTTGCATAGACACAACCTTGTAGCCAGGATAATCCATCAGCAACTTGCTCTGAAATACAGCCTTGTGGAATCGGAGGTGCCGTACTACAGGTATGTGCCCGACCCAGTTCTCGAAAATGGAAATATCACATTGTACTGGGATCGATCCATCATCACTGACAGGACTATTGTTGCCAATAAGCCTGATATAGTGGTGATGGATCGATTAGAGCGGCGCGCAATGATTGTTGACATAACCGTCCCGCATGATGAGAACCTCGTAAAAGCCGAAAAAGATAAACAAATAAAGTATCTTGACTTGGCTCGCGAGGTTGTCGACATGTGGGATGTTGACTCAGCAATCATTGTGCCGATAGTCGTCACAGCCAATGGATTGATTGCCAAGAGCCTCGACCAACACCTGAGGAGGCTCACGTTGGGCAGCTGGATCAAGGGCTTGATTCAGAAAGCGGTACTTCTGGACACGGCTCGCATTGTCAGGAGGTTCCTCTCTCTGGAGCCCTGACCGCCGGTAGCTTGGACCCTGTTCCCGATACCGGTGGGCTACTATTTTTTATATTTTTAAATGTTTTATATATTTTTTATACTAATATTTAAAAATATAATTTATATGTATATAGTTAAATAAAGGAAATAATAATAATAAAACTTTATTACTCAAAAATTACATACGGAGATTTTACATTGGCCCCAAACTAGGCTAGCCTGTATCTTGGGCACCAATATGGAGGGTTTACCATTTAAACATTTATTTTTAAAAACATGTTCGGTATTGTAATAAAAGTAAAATGTTTGCTTCAAATTACAAAAAAACTAAATAAAATCTGAGAATCAAAATTAAAATTAAAGAAAACATAACAATCGAAACGAGAATCAAAGGAAAATAATAATAAAACTAATAAAACTATAAAAAAGTTAAACACTATTATTATGTTAAGGTGTGAGATCATATGTTGTGAATGAGTGTGAGTGTGTGTGATCATGTGTTGTGAGTGAGTGTGATCATGTGTTGTGAGTGAGTGTGAGTGTGTATGATCATGTGATGGTGAGTTTGAGTGTTTAGCGTGAGTATGTGTATGTGAGACAAACTAAAGAATTGTATGTGTGCAGAAACTATTTAACCACTGTAATAACCTTTTCTGCTTCGTCATATGACAAGTTTAGTAACCAGGATGTTACGGTATTTTTTATTTGTTTGCGAGTACAATTTCTTATATTGCACTGTTTAATAACTGTGTTGTAGACATGTACATGAAGAAAAAGTGGGAGTCTTTGTGCGTATGCGGATTTTACTGGGGGATTTGGAACTCTGAATTTGCGTTTGGCAAAATAAGGCGTTAAGGACCGGTACTACCTCAGATTGCGAAAATTGCCTTAGCATTAACGGCTGTAGTTCCAACAGTTCTGCAGTTTTCACTTTGAAATTAATATACGATAAAGATGAGGACTACTGCGAGGTGTCATCGGTTGCGAAAACACGATTGCATACAATTTTCTCGATACAAAGAAGTCTCAAAGTTACCTCTAAACCGCAAAATAAAAGGAGAATATTCAATGAAAATTTTCAAATTAGGCCATGAAAATTTGCAAGCTAATCGAACTATGCATAAAGCAGGTGTCATAGGTTCGTTTTTATTTTTTTAATCGTTAAATTTAACGTAAAAAGATGAGATCCGAAATATCCAGCTTTATAACCACTCATACCTTGAACCGCTCTGCCGCCCGGCCCCCGACAGCACCCCGATTCAGTATTTGTCAGTACCGCTTCGGCTATCAGACGGGGAACCCGTGTCACTTTGCTTGCGCTCAAAAGACCCGATTGACAACGTTTTATGTTCTGAAGAAATTATGTAATAAAGTAAAATGAAATATAGATGTAAAATATAAGGCCTCGTATTTTTATTTTTTCCAAATTTTGTAGTTTTCATTCATAAAATAATTTTTGAAATGGTTTAAAATCGTAATCTCATGTCAATGTCAAAACATTGTCAGAAATTTAGGGAGGTAAACGTACCTATTTTAGACAGTTCCCAATGTGTAATGGTGTTTTCAATATATTCAGCAAAACTATTTTTATAAATAATTTTATCTATTTATTGATACAGGGTGTAAAAAGACTTATAGCCGTCGTACATCAAACTAAGTAACATTGCACAAAATATCTGTGACAAAAGTAATTGCTGGAAATCGACTTTAATTTTTGGTGTGAAAATTTGCTGTATGCGCACTACCACAAACAGCAAATTTTGCACCCGCATGTAACTGTACAGGGGTCCTGGAGGTATTTAAAGTTGTGTTATAATATCAAAACTTGTTTTCGTAAAAAAATATCGTTTATGCTCACTAGTTCCTTCGCGTAGTTCCTTTGAAGGAACTACTGAGAATTTTTGGCTCAGTAGTTCCTTTGCAAAAGCTGAAGGAACTACTGAGACTAGATATTTCCTTTAGCAGTTCCTTTGAAAGAACTACTGAGAACTTTTTGATCAGTAGTCCCTTTGTAAAAGCTGAAGGAACTACTGAGACTAGATAGTTCCTTTAGCAGTTCCTATGAAGGAACTACTGAGAACTTTTTGATCAGTAGTTCCTTTGCAAAAGCTGAAGGAACTACTGAGACTAGATAGTTCCTTTGAAGGAAATAAACATATATAATGCTGCCCGCTGCTGCCGCATGCAGGACCGTAGGTTCGGTAGGAAAAGAAAGAGAAGCGCGATGACACAACGGTGGTAATTTATTGCAAATATGAAGCTATTATCTATTTACAAAAACTATTTAATAAAAAATAATCCATCACTGAATGCAGATTGGCATCAGAAATTTAATGGTATATTTTTAATTATAATTAAAAATAAAATACTTTTACAAACCATTAAAGTAAAAATACTTGCATACGAAATTGTTCCATAGACTCTTACCACACCTCGGACACTCCATACAACGCTCGCAAAATAATTACCTATTACTACTACATAAACAAATGACGTTTTTATACGTGCAAATGTGTGCTTGAAATCTATTAGCGTAAAAAAAATTGGCGCGGAAAGCTATTTGTGTCGGGGAACCGAACGACGACGGCGGTGGCGCTGCCCGAACGTGTGCATTATTATGAAGTGACCATGTAGTTCAATTGTTTATTTATATAGTCGGGTTCGTAATGAAATAAAAACACTAAAATAGTTTAGTTTAAATGACTTATCTGTAAATAATCGGTTATTAAATCGCATGTTATTAAAAATGCGAAATCTTACAAACAGTTTATGTAAATACGAATTCGGAAAAGCATCACAATATCCAACCATCGTGATTAAAACTCAAATAAAACTTTTAAATCGCATAATTGTGTGTTCGTATCAGCAATACAGCGCTGCGGTTCGCGAGCGCCCTTGCTAAAGAGTCGGCAACGAATACCTCGAAGTGCGGGGTGAGGTGCGGTATCTGATATGAGGTCGAGGAAGGGAGTGTCCTTTCTGTACGTAGTACTATTAAGTATTCTGTGCTCTTACTGATAAGGAGCATGATTGCATTTGCGAAAACAAACGCGGTTGTTGAACTATTTGAGTACCTACGTACTTGTGTGCGTACTTGGAAGCAAATACCTGGTTTAAAAACCCGGTCGCATAAATACGTACGCCCGATCACACGTTTCCGTAACGCGTTCGCCAGTTTACTCCCCAAGTCAAGCGCGCCTAAAGAAGTTTCACTTCAAAAAATTTTTAACAAAAAAAAACCGACTCCCAAAAATACTACAAAGTGAATAATAACATTAATTTCGGATATCGGTGTCTTTGGATTTAAATTGTATATTACTTTTTTGCCACCGACTTCCGAAATTAAAGTTATTTTTAGTTAAAAATGTTATATATCCAAAAAATGTATGTAATGTGCCGTCCATAAAACATGGAATAGAAAGTGAAACAACTGCCATGGAACAACTAGCATCAAATTTAATATTAAAAAAATAGAGCCTTGTGGTCTTTTTATTGATAAAGAGTTACCTTTTCTAGGTGCAACTCCGAACGGAGTTGTGCAGGGAGAAGACACAATAGTAGAAATAAAGTGTCCAATTTCTGCATTCAGGACTTCGTTGGACGATGCAATAGATTAAAAAAAATAAGGTTTTGGAGGAAAACGAAAGATAGACTTTCCATAAATTTGAAACATCCTTGGTACATTCAGGTGCAGGGACAACTACACATAACTGGTAGAAAAACATGTATTTTTGCCGTATGGTCGGGATGTAATTTAAAAATCATATCAAAACTGAAATTATACAGAAAGACGATCATTATTGGGCAAAATTAATGAGACCTAAATTAACAAATTTTTACTCATCCATCATACATGTTGCCAGAGTTATGTGATCCCAGACATACACGGAATGTGGAAATTAGGGATTTAAGGGAATTCACATAAATGTTCTTGCTTTCGTCATTCTCCTCCTCTTGATTCCTTTTTTTTTAATTTAAATGTTTTCATTAATAACAACTTATTTTAAAATTCGTTCTATTCTAAAAGCCAAAATGTATGAAACTTTATAATTGACATCAGTCATTCCGATGACGTATTATTATGCGTTATAACCATTGCGTGCTCTTGACAGTGCTGGGTTGCCAGCTGTTTTAGAACCCAATGGCTCGCGACGATTGGAAAAGACCAGACAGATTGACCATAATGCCTTAGAAGTTAGGTCGGCCTTTGGTGTGTGATGCAACATGTATCGACTACCTTGCGCCACCCCATCTTCCTATTACGGTTGGCTGTGCTAGTGCGATTACTGCGGGTGCAGAAAACCTCAAACAGCGCAAATAGATACTCTAATCTTATTCCGACTTATATGTACCAGCCGTTTGGGGCTGATACACTAGGGCCATAAGGTCCGAGTGCCTACTTAATTTTTCGAGAAATTGCCAAGCGATTGGTCGACTCTTCACGTGACCAGAAGACTAGCCTATTTTTTGGCCAAAGATTCAACAAAAAGAAAGTAATTTTAAGGCTTTGTCATGGCAAAGGATTTTATTACTAATCAAGTTATTTTGAATCTTATTTCAATGAGTTTAGAATTCATGTTACTTTATTTCGATACCACGATGCCGGGAAATGACGCGACGTGCCGCGGGACGCTGCGGCATGACGCGACGCGCCGAGGGATGCTGCGGCATGACGTGTCATGCCGTTTCATTCCACGTAATGCCGCGGCGCGCCATTGCATCTCGCGGGACGTGTGGGTCACGTTGTGTCGAGGAATTATGATTGCTAAGCTAGTTGAAATAAGATTGAAACTTGTGCTGCGGTCATTTCGGTTAATGGGACGCAGTCCGGTCTGTGCGGGCTTTCAGCAGGATGCCACGGAACGCCGCGGGATGCCGCAGCACAACCTGCCGTGGCACGCTGTCAGTGAGCTGAGCGTCGGCTCGTATTTGGCTGTCGATGTCTTATGGTGACAAATATATGGCGGTAGAGCAATGGTCTTTGGTCGGTCATAGAACACTAATGCAGTAGGTATATAGCGGATTTCGATGTAAACTGTATTTGCTATGCGAATGATGAGTGTCTCATGTTTGTTTTGTTATACCTACTTATTATTTACCTGCCCATTTAAAAGAATTTTATATATACTGAACATACAATGTGAATGTAATAAATTAATGTTAAGTTTAATCATTTTATTTCTTGACATCCTTCCAACAATAGTTCGGTTCACCCTAACTGAATCAGTATGTCAGTGCGAGTGGGATAGAATGATACATAGCGCGGGGAAGTGGGGGCAAAATCTGAATTTGAGCTGAACTATTACAAGCCCTTAAGGTACTTAGTAGACCATATGTCAAAAAACTTGAGAGCTCTGGAAGCTTTGGGTCAGCCGACTGACAAATGGGATGCACTTATTCTATTCATTCTAGCTTCAAAGTTAGATCCGGTGACTAATACTAAATGGGAAGAGCACAGGTCTACGTTAGCCAACTACCATAACTTAGAAAATTTCACAAGGTTTCTAAGAAATCGAGCCAATATTCTAGAAACAATGTATTTCGCAGGCATGGAAAATGCCGAGAAAAGGGACCGAAAGCCAAGCAGCAATAAAGAGCCTAAACCGAATAGGACTTTTGCTGCATCCGAAGATAAAGGTGGACCGTCCACATGTCATGTCTGCAATGACAGTCACCATTTATCCGAGTGCTCCAAATTTAAGAATATGGACATTGGGGATAGGCTATCTGAAGTCACAAGATTAAAACTATGTAAAAATTGCCTTAAGAGCGGTCACAACTCATTTCAATGTAAGGCCAAGCTTACGTGTCGTGTATGCAAACGGAAACATCATTCACTAGTACACAATGACGAGTTTAAGACCAATAGGTCCACAGCAGGAGAGGAGCTGACCGGCTCCGATCGTGTACTTTTTCTCGTTCGCGCAGCTGTTCGGCTCCGATTGCATGCTCTTTCTCGCTCGCGCAGCCGATCGGCTCCGATTGCGTGCTCTTTCTCGCTCGCGCAGCAGATCGGCTCCGATTGCGTGCTCTTTCTCGCTCGCGCAGCCGATCGGCTCCGATTGCGTGCTCTTTCTCACTCGCGCAGCCAATCGGCTCCGATTGCGTGCACGCCGCCCCACGCCGACCGCCATTTTGATCGGCTCCGAGCGCATCCGACCGGCTGCGAGTGCATCCGACCGGCTCCGAGCGCACCCGACCGGCTGCGAGTGCATCCGACCGGCTGCGAGTGCATCCGACCGGCTGCGAGCGCATCCGACCGGCTCCGAGCGTATCCGCTTTCAGATAGCTTCCAGCCGGTCTATGTGAAATTGTTGGCGGCTCCGCTACGACCAACTCCAAGCGTATACGATCCGGTCTGTGTGAAAAGAAAAATGCGCGCCGATGCTCTCCGAGCCGGTCTGTGTGAACAGACCCTAACGCGTAGGGTGTAGGCACACCCTACAGACGTAAGGTGTGTAGCTGTGAAAGGAAGACTGTCACCAGCACCGACTAGGAGATCCCTCAAGGCCGGGAACTGGGACCCGTCCAATTTACTGCCTAGCCCTGGAGGGGTTCGGCGGGTGTGATTGGGTCAACACCCCACTCGGTTTCATTGGCACCGTAAGCTTTCCACCGAGGACCACGAAACTGCTTGAGCAGCGTTGTGATAGACTCGAAATAAAACACTTACAAGTACTTCTTTCTTATTTCTTTTCAGACTTTCTTCTGGCACTTCTGGATTCGAAATGCCCCACCACCTTTTTTTTTTTTTTTTGTAATGACATCTCGCAGTTCAACCTATGAGGTTGTTAAAACTTAGCGACTACACGCTAAGGGCACCCAGTTGGCCTCGATCAATCACAGCTCATGAATTTTGCACACGGCACCAATGTGCACTTTGTATAGGAAACTTGTTTAGCGTGTTTTAAGTGGTTGGACATCCTTTTTTAATATAAATTTTGGTCTTATAACATAGGTGTTGACTTACTTTAACTATGTACAAAAGATCTAAGCCGTATTCATTAATAAAACCTTAAAATAACCAAAAAACTGAAACGGCTCTCCTTAAGGTAAAGTTTCCTTGTACTTAAGCTTTATGACCCTTTAAAAAACATGAAAAACGCCCACTTTATTTCCAGAACAATCTAGATCTTAGCTTGTCTATCATAACAGTATGACCATACTCAACTTATCATAGATTCTCTTATCTTTAACCTAATTATATTCTTCGTCGCTAACAATGATCAGTCTTTTTACTATTAATAACTTATACGCTAGGTAATAATTAGTTACAGGCTATCTACTAATTTATCATTATACACATAATTTAACCTAGCTATCTAATCTACTTAATCATTGTTCTGTTATTCATCCGTCCCGCACAGTGACACTCGCACATCTGTGCCCTGACTTGTTTCCATGCTCATCGCAGTCTCCGTATTGAGCGCGTTGTACAGGTGTGAGTTTATTTAATAATTCACTTAACAGCTGTAGGTTATTCAGGTATCCATTTACATGTACACTTCTCAGGAGCGATATTTAATTACGCACTGTTGTTGAAAACTGGATCGGGGTTTGGTTCTCGAAATGGAAGGTTTTAGTATATAATACATTATTTCTGTGGGAATTTTGATGATTCTTCGAGTCGTGTCTTCAATTCTTCAATGCACTAGTGTTAATTGAATTTGTGTGGGGTAGGTACAACTAAAAAGTGAAAAAAAAATGTCGGGATACGCATTACATATTGCCTGGATTCGATATAAATCGCCGGAATTCCTGGCGGCAACGATCTCGTTTGCCATTTTCCTGTCGCGGGAGGTGGAGGGGATGTAAGGCATTGGGACCGACTAAGAGGGTAGTTACAGTTTGTGGGGGCGCAGCGTAGGCGGCGGGAGCGGCTTTAGGAGCGGTCGCGGGGATGGTGGGGGGTGCAGAGGTGGATGCGGTTACGTGGATCCATCCTAGCGGGGGAGGGAGGGGTAAGGGGTTGGGTAGGCATAAGAGCTGGGATAGCTCCCTGGTGGTTTAAATAATTCCACGAACGTGGCCTTTGGGGAATTAGTCGCTCGGAAAGTTGAGCTGGTGTTCCTTGGGAGGGGGTTTCCCTTTGTTGGCGAGCGTCCGCACGCTTAGCCAGTTTAGGGTATGAGGATTTGGGGGCCTTTGGGCAGCCACGGTAATTGCCTGGGTGCCCGGATTCTCCGCATAGCACTTAGCTAGGCGGCTCCGTACATAGCGAACGGTCTTTAGGGCGGGGGCAGTTGGCAGTGCTATGCTCGCCCAGGCACTTGATGCACCTGGGTTTTGCGTGGCAGAAATTCTGCGAATTCCGACGCCAGCAGAAAGCCGTCTTCGTTGGTAGAGGGAGCAGGGTACGAGGAGTGCTGAGACTCTACGTCAAAGGGGGCGCTTGGCCGAAAAGTTTCCAAGGTCACTGGTGAGCTGATAGACTCGCTATCTAGTTCAATCAAAGTTTGGGGGGGGGGGGGGGGCACCATCCGATTTTTAAGAACAAGTCCATTTGTAATGTCACCGGCATTGCGATTGAAAAGCCGAGGAAGAGTGATATTGTTGGACAGTGCCACCGCTGCCAGCTTTACGGCCACTCTCAAAACTTCTGTCACGCAAAACCCAGTTGCGTGAAAGGCCTGGCAAATGCCCCCGCCCCAACAAAGACCGTGCATTATGCACAGAACCGCCTGGGTGCGTGCTATGCGGTGAATCCGAGCATCCAGCCAACAACCGTAACTTCCCAAAGGCCCCCAAGTAGACCAAACGTGCAGACGCTCGCCAACAAAGGGAAACCCCCACTCCAGGTGTGGCAGCCCTAAGCCCCCAAAGGCCCAGCCCTTGGAACCTACTCAACCATCAGAGAGCTTTCCCAGCTCTCATGGCTACTAAGCCATTCACGCCTCCCGCCCACGCTAGGTTGGACCCACGCATCATCCGTTCCGCTGCGCCCAGCCCCGCGCCCCCCACCACACCCGCACCCGCTACTAAAGCTGTCTCGTCGCACTCTCACCCCCCCCGACCACAGCTACTCCTGCTATCGATCCCTTCAATGTGATCACTAGCACATTCTTGACTTTTGTCACCCCCCGCGCCAGGAAAATGGTAAGCGAAATCGTCGCTGCCAGATACTCCGGCGACCTATTCCAGATTCAGGCGATTTATAACGCCTACCTCAGGGTAGGCGTTGTATCCTGAATTTAATTGAAAGGACGTTAGGGCCTGAGTTATGTCAGCATAACTTAGGCCCTAACGTCCTTTATAACAAAACCCAATAATGGGTAAAGGAATCATTGCAAGAACCAAATCAGATTCAGGCAATTTACAATGCCTATCCCGATATAACGCAAGCCATAACTTCATTTGACTAATCACAATGGCTTTTAAACAATACTTGTATTTCAACAATAATTTTAATTTCTTATGTGGCGGCGCCTCTGCGTCCTTTATAGATTACTTTAGAAATATTAGATTTAATTTAACGTTTTATTTTATTCCAAATGGCTATTTTGTATTTGTAATTACGTTTATGTTGTATTGTTTGTTTTGTTTGTATTTTGTTTTACACACAGCTAGATATCAAGCTGTTAATTTCTAGTTTTAGCTGACCTCGCATTGTTTTTTGGTTTTTCGTACAATCATAAGTCAGTTTATACTGGAAATATAAACTGACTTATGATTGTACGAAATATAGCTTGATATGTAGCCGAGCGTACAATGTGTGATATTCATTGAAAATCGTGAACCGGATGTATCTTACGCATAACTCTATTTACTGACTTAGTGCCTTATCAATTATCATGCGAAGAAAAATATCTTTGTCTTTAAAGAAGTTTGTTAATATTGTAAACACTGTAATTGTCTTGATGTTAAAATAAAATATAGTCTATGTTGAAGATAGTCGTTTTATTTTGTAAATGAAGATTTCTTATAAATAAATATATTTATGCCTTGCACCACAAATTTCTAAATCCATTTAAAATAATTAAATAATTCATAACGCTAAACGTATTTAAAACATCATTCAATGACTGAATTGTTCAAACGACTGACAGAAACATGTTTTAAATTCGTTTAGCGCTTAATACACATGCATTTCTGGTGTACGCGGGCCTCCATCTAGATATCTCTACTAGCGATACATAAACAAAAAACTGATATTTTAATAAAAAATATTACATACCATATAAAATTAGGTACATTAGAAGTACTATGCACTTTTTAACAATTAGTTCAAACACCGTCTGCTAGATGTCGCTACTTGTGTTATGTGTACATGAATACGAATATTGGCTAGATTTGTATTCCAATACTTAGGAGGGTTAAATAAAAATTAATGTACAGACGCCAGCACATCAAGCTACTACAATCTGTCAAATTTAAGTTTAAACATAAGGTTCAAGGTTGATTAGGAAAATTTGACAGTTTCGGGTAGCTTGATGTGCTGGCGTCTGTACATAAACAACAACTTAGACTTAATTAATAAATATAAATACAATATTATGTTATAAATTAAAACTTATCAAATTAAAAAATATATCACTATAGTCCATTTACTATAGCATTAGACAGAAGTTAAAAAAGGCTCTTTTAGGGGCACACTTTGTAATAAAAGTACAACAAACATTATTACAGTCAAGATTGATGTGGAGTTAAATATAATCAATTTAAATAACAACAGTCACACTTAATTGTATTTCTTTAACCTATCTACCTTCTGAAATTACAAGGCTTTCATTTAATATTATTTAGTTTTGACATAAAATATTGTCGTGTCAATGTTTAAAATCTAAAAGAAGCAGGGGCGGGCAGTACCGGGAACGTTTTTCATGTCACTATAACTCTACCAAATCTAAAATGTTACCTATTCCCTTCATAAGTTGTGGCAGCACGTGTTTTTTTAATTTTGTCGGTTTATATAAAGTTGTTTTTAATAAACTGATAGTTACTAAAAATTGTTTCATTTCATGTGCCTATCCAAGCATCGTGACGAGTAGGTAGATAGAATATGCTTTATTGTATGCCATACATTGTTACTTACAAAACAAGCACATACATTATTTATTAAAATTGTTTGAACTTAACTTGAAAATAAAAGGTTTCGTACTCCTGCTTCTGCGAGCCTCTTTTTTCTAATGTTATAATAAATGGAGTATAGTTATATTTAATGCAAAAGTGGCTCCTCAATCTAAACGTCTGAATTGAGGAGCCACCTGGAACTCGGTAAGTAATAGATGAATATTTTTGAAAATTTTGTATCATTTAGCAGCAATTGTGCATATTACCGTCTGAAAATTTAGCATCTAGCGCTAAAATGAAAGAAAATACAATACTTTTAGTATGGCTCCTCAATCTACACTCGGTGAATTTCTATTGGATGTGAGCGATCAATTAATATATTCGACATAATGATCATTTAGCAGGTGTTGTTTGTTTTTGCAGTATAGGAATAAAATAGTAAAACATAGTACATTTTGTAGATGAACGCATTTTCTTTGGCTCCTCAATCTTGACGTTCTAATTATGTATGTTTGACTGTAGCCACCTGAGATCTCAACGGAATCTAAAGCCAGAGATACTAACATTTAGCAGAAATATCTGCTATATATATCTGTACAGTTCAGCATTGTAAAAATATTGTATTTTCTTTCATTTTAGCGCTACAGAAGCTAAATTTTTAGACGGTAATATGCACAGTTGCTGCTAAATGATACAAAATTTTCAAAAATATTCATCTTTTACTTACCGAGTTCCAGGTGGCTCCTCAATTCAGATGTTTAGATTGAGGAGCCACTTTTGCATTAAATATAACTAGTAATTTTGCTGCTAAATCCAGAATTCGTGCTGCAAAATCAGCTACATTGCTGCTAAATAATAGTGAGATCAGGGTGCTTACTCTTGAATTTAATTCCGATAGATCGATATTAGAATTATGACGTTTCGTACTTTTTGAGTTCGGTTTAATTAAACTAAAAGGTAAAATTGGATGATTGATTTTGCAGCCCGGCCCTAATTTCCACTTAGTTCACCAAAATGGACACCCAATTTTACCTTTTATAATGTTATACCTATAATAATTAATAAACTGACTATTAAATTTGAATAATAAACTGTAAGAAATAAACCTCTATAATTTTTATAGTGCCTTTTTTGCGAGCCCACAAGGCGAGCCTGTTTACCTGCGATGAATCTGCTCTTTTTTCCTGTTGCTAAGTAACTACCAATTCGAATATTAAATTAATTACCTATTAAAATACCCACTCGTTTGCTTAATAAATATATTCCTATCAGCCCAACCGCTACAAATTAATTGAAAAAATCCGCCAACAGTTCTGGTCCAGGTGGCAGAAGGAGTTCCTGGCCGAGATGCAGCAACGGTCCCAGTGGAGGACCCAGCAGCGAGGCATTTGCCTCGACGACCTCGTGCTCCTGCGGGAGGCAAACCTTCCGTCGCTCCAGTGGCGCCTGGGGCGTGTCACGCGCCTACACCCAGGCCCAGACGGGGTCAGTCGGGTGGCGGACGTCGCCACAACCAAAGGGACGGTCACTCGTGCCGTCCGCGCGATGTGTCCTCTCTGGCGGGACATGTCATCCAGTTGAAGTCGAAGTTTTCAACGCTCGGGAGTATGTTGCGGCCTGTGCCCGCATAGCAGCAACCAGCGCGGCGCGCAGGCAGCGGGCCGGCGTCATCAGCAGACCATCTTCGCTGAGCCAATCGGAGCGCCGTTGCGACCAGCGGCAGATATCACGCCATGCCGCAGCGGACCAATGGCGGCGCGCCACCACACACGACGGCGGGGGGACCTCGCTCGGGCTCCGCGGTAGAAGGCCGGAGTCTCACACTAGTGTTGCCTAACTATCGATAGTCGATGTATCGATAGTTGACCTCGAAAAATAGTCACAATATCGATAGCCCTATCGATACTATTGAAATTTTACAATACTATCGATAGTATCTATCCAAGAAATTGAGCAATACTATTGATAAAGTGCAATACTATCGATAGTATCGATACTATTGGGTATAGATACTATCGATAGTATCGATACTATCGATAGTATCGATACTATCGATAGTATCGATACTATCACTATTATGGCGTATTTAACTGCAATCACTAGTTTTACTACATCGATATTTTACCAAAACACAGTTGTATCGTGTTGGATTCAAACCTTTATTAGCGGCTTATGCAGAAAAAGTGAAGTTAACCATCGAATTTACTAATTAATAATATTATCACATATCTTGCAACTAATTTTTGAGTCATTAATCTTTTCAAAAAATGACCACATTGCCGATTTTTAATTTTTATCTGCCATCACGATTCAAACACACGCAAATCACTTTTAAAATCTACAAATGGTTGGCAACCTAATCGCGGTCACATAAATTAAGTGAGTATGTACT
This sequence comes from Amphipoea oculea, assembly GCA_945859645.1. NCBI lineage: Eukaryota > Metazoa > Arthropoda > Insecta > Lepidoptera > Noctuidae > Amphipoea > Amphipoea oculea. Next base: position 7,264,718 of record OX243891.1, on the reverse strand, counting down.
TATTATTAAATCTATAGTATACAATAACGGGAAGTTACTAGATAATACAACTATTTTCAATATGAACTAATAATGTTGACTAAAATTCCGGTGCAATACTATTGAACTTTGGGTAAATATCGATGTAGTAAAACTATCGATACTATCGATAGTATCGACAGTGATTGCAGTTAAATACGCCATAATAGTGATAGTATCGATACTATCGATAGTATCTATACCCAATAGTATGGATACTATCGATAGTATTGCTCAATTTCTTGGATAGATACTATCGATAGTATCGATAGTATTGTAAAATTTCAATAGTATCGATAGGGCTATCGATATTGTGACTATTTTTCGAGGTCACGAACTCACGATAGTATTGACAACCTATCGATAGGCAATCGATAGTAAGGCAACACTATCTCACACTTGCTCCGACGCGGCGGCACCGATCGGTCAACATACTGTTACGCGCCACACTTGATGGCGACATTAGCTACTACTAGCGCCATCTAGTATCGAGTAGCAGAACTAATAATTATTCGGGTCCCTTCTAGAAACTTCGATGATAGAACTTTCCAGAACTATCGACGTCTGGTCGGTCGGGTTCGGCATGTACTCGAACATTCTAGATGTTTCTACGGTAGAAGGTTCTGGAACTATCCGAGGCCTATATAAGGCCGGTGAGCCTGCGAGCCGGAAACAGTATTGGATAAGCGATACAAGCGATAACATTCGAAGCGATCTTCAAGTGCGACTAGAGTGATCTGTAGTGCGATTGTGATTTATAATTAGTGTGTTTAAGTTGTAATTTGTGTTTTTAATTAAAGTGTCTATTTTTTGGTTTTTAAATCGGCAGTTTTAATTGTCACGAACCCCAAGCTCGTAACAATACGCTTAATATTGTAACGGGTCCCAGAATTTTGTAATCTTGTACACGTCAGTTTAAATTTGAAGTCTAAATAAGTATTGGTTTGTTCTATAACAGTATTTCATTTAGTCTCCCTAACACACCTAAGCATAGGCGTCAACAAGTGGCGACCGTGACAGGACCCGTTGCGTGAAATTTAAATTCATCGAATCATCGAGAAGCGGCGAAGATCGAATCGTTGAGAAGCGTCGACGGAAAATTTGTCGCGTGGAGCAAGTGCCGCAGCCCGCCATCCATCCAGCCGGGCTGCTTAATCAAGAAGGGGAGCGCGGACGAGCTGCTGTGTCCAGGGAGACTTCGGAGGGTGACGGCGGGTCAAACTCAACACGTCTGCCGAAGGTCTAGCCCAGGAGAGTAAGCCCTGATCCATTCATTTCCTTTTTCTTTAATCTTTTTCCTGTGACGTGCCCTTGCGCTCTGAACCAGTGCGCAGCTTGCTGTTCGAACGTCAAACGGGAAAAGGGCCATATCTTTTCCTAATTTGCGGGGTTAATTGCACGTGGGTTGAGCTGGCTTATGCTTCATGCTTGGCTAGGCGCTAAGCTGCAATTTTTCCACTCTAGTCGAATCATTTGTATGTTCGTGTGCACCTACCCGCTTAAGTTCATTTTCATAAATTTAATCCCACGTAACGCATAACCTCACTTCTGGCGATATTGTAATACGCAAGCTAGCATTTTAAGCTGCACGCATTGTTTTTCCTACCCAATCCATATCCATGCACACGTGTGAACCAAAGCTTGGTGAACCAGCCATCTTGCTGACTATTTCAGAGTTCCGGCCATACGGCAACTGTTCCGGTGCAGAACCAGCGCAGCCTGCACAGTGGATTCCCTCGACGCGCCGACTACATTAGCGGCGGCCGGCCGACCGACGACCCACTGACCCGACGGCCCGCTACGACGCGGAAGTCGTATCTGGGAACGTGTTGGAGCGACGCCTAACATTGTCAGGTTCACTGCACATTTATCTATTCAGCTCATTGTATTTCATTGTTTTGTGTTTTGTATTTCGATAGACAATAGGTCTCGTTGATAGCAAAATGACTAGTGTAGATACCGACCTGAAGGTCAAAATTAAAGAGTTAATTAGAAAGCGTGGCACCATAAAGGGTAGATTAACCAAATTCATAGACTATTTAGGTACTATGCAGAACTTGGAGCCTAGAGAGGTTGCCAGTGTCCAAGTTAAAGAAATTTCTTTAAGATTAGCCAAGTTTCAAGAGTTATTTAAAATATTTGACGAATTACAGTCAGAAATTGAAATATGTTGCTCCGATGTAGATGAACAATTGGAAGAAAGGGAGGCAACAGAGCGTCAATTTTACTCTGCTCTCTCTGTAGCTCAAGAATTAATTGAGGCTTCCCCATTACCAATAAATAAGGCAAACAGTGTTGGAGAAAATAGTAATTGTTCTCATCAGCCAAGCTGTTGTTCTCATGCATTTAATGGAGTGAAATTGCAAACCATACACCATCCAAAGTTTGATGGAAACTTGTTAACATGGCTAGAATTTAAAGACACATGTAAGAAAGCGTGGGTGTGATACCAGAGGAAAAGACGATTTATGCCACGAAAACAGTTTAATTTAGCACACAACACAATACAACAACGTATGGCGTAAACTTTTACAACAAAGTACAACAACTTTACTAATTACAAGTTTTGGCGGGAGCGAACGAGAGCCGTGGACGGTATAAAAACGACGTGCGCTCGCGTCGTAGCGGGTGCGCGACTAACTCGGACGGAGCGCGGGAGAGGGACGTAGCCGGCGGCGGCGCGTGAGCAGGGCGCATGCGCGGTGCGCGGGCGATGCTTACCTAGCCCTGTGGCCGCGCTGTACCTATGACCGAAAATGCGTCTGACAGTCTCCCCCTCTAACCCTAACGAACGTCCTCGCGTTTGGGTTAGCTTCTACGAGGCCTCCCCCTCTTACGTTTCTCCTGTACTGGAGCTTGGATGCGACCAACGAAGGGAGTTAGTGTAGAAGCATGGTATTTACCCAGTACCGTACCGTCGCTGAGGCGCTCGAGGACGTACGTGGTGGGACTGACCACAGCCCGGATCTTGTAAGGCCCGTCGCGGCGAGGGATAAACTTTGACGTTTGCCCTCTGCCGGTGTCATTGGCCCCTTGAGTTTTCAGCAGCACCAGATCACCAACCTTATAATCTGGCGCTGGTCGACGATGTTCGTCGGTGTACTTCTTTTGCGCCGCCTGGGCACTCTCATAGACGTCACGAGCGTCTAAGAGTACCGACGAAATCTTCTTAAGAAAATTAGTGATGTCACCTACATAATTATCGTTCTCGATTATGGTGCGCATCTCTGACATGACATCTGCTGGCGCGCGCATGTCTCGCGCGAAGTTCAAATAAGCGGGTGAGTAACCAGTTCCCGATGTGACTGCCGAGTTCATAGCGAAGCGGACTGCAGGTAAGTGGATATCCCACGTATCATGGTCTTTACCTACCAGAATCGCCAGCTGTGGCTTGAGATCCCGGTTCTTACGTTCCACCGGGTTCGCCTCGGGGTGGTAAAATGAGGTAAGTGATTGTGTAATCCCCATCGCATGGCAGGTCTGCTGCATCACCTCACTTATAAATTGGACACCGTTGTCACTAACAAGGCGCCTGGGGACTCCGAACCGTAAGTATACTTCTGATACAAGTACCTTTACGCATTCCTCACTGGTAGCTGAAGTGAGGGCGAACAGCTCCACCCAGCGCGTGCAAGTGTCCTCGACTATCAGGATCCATTTGTGTCCTCTCGCTGTTTCAGGTAGAGGGCCGAACAGGTCCACGGCTAACACCTCAAACCGGCGTGCAGAAGCGGGCGTCTGTAATAACCCAGACGGTTTCCTAGTGTCTGCCTTATAACGCTGACAAGGTACACAATTTTTAACGTATTGCGTAACGTAGGAACGCATTCCTGGCCAGTAGTACTTACCGACTAAGTGTTGCAGCGTACGTTCCGCACCCATGTGACCAGCAGTGGGTGCATCATGGTATTCGGCCAATACTTTGGTGCGTTCCTGTTCTGGAACCACCAGGCTGGCGTCATCATGCTCCTCGTTCTCAGGGCAGTATCTATACAATACACCTTCGGCGAGCACGTACCCTTTGTTTGACCATATCCTCCCCCTAGAGGGATCGTCGGATTCCAGGGCCTCGACGATCTTACTTACCTCCGGGTCCTTTATTTGGTTCTCGCGCAGGTCCTTTAGACTGCGGGAGGGCGCGTCGACCACAGCGCAGCACAGGTCACAATCGGCGTCTTTGGCGCATGCCGGACGCGACAGAGTGTCGGCTATAACATTGGCTTTACCTGGTGTGTATTCTATTTTCAGGTTATACTCTTGAAGGCTCAGGGCCCACCTTGCTAGGCGACCGCTCGGAGACTTCATACTCATCAGCCACCTAAGTGGCTGATGGTCTGACTTGATCACAACTTCAGCGCCATCTATGTACCCCCTGAACTTGGAGACTGCCCAGACGACGGCAAGAGCCTCCCTCTCCGTCGTGCTGTAGTTCCTTTCAGCTGCAGTCAAGAGTCGACTGGCGTATTCTATCGGGCGCTCGTCGGTCCCCTCCCCCTGGAGGAGAACCGCCCCGAGAGCATACCCACTGCTATCAGTTCTGAGGACGAAGGGTAACGTCGCATCAGCCTGACGCAGGATCGGCGCCGATACCAGCAGTTGCTTGATCTTTTCGAAAGCTGCCTGCTGCTCCGGGCCCCATTTCCATATGCTTGCCTTTTTTAGCAGCGCTGTCAACGGTTTGGCGACCTCTGCGTAGTCAGGGATAAAGCGCCTGAACCAGCTGGAGGTTTGCAGGAAACATTTCAGATGTTTTACGTTCCGAGGCGTTGGCATGTCCGCGATCGCTGCGGTCTTCCCTGGATCGACATGGATACCACCTGGTAAGATAATGTGCCCTAAGAACTTTACCGATTCCCTCGCGAAGTGACTCTTCTCACGGTTCACCCGCAGGTTGAACAAGGCGAGTCGATCAAACACGGAGGTGAGGTCGGCGAGGTGCTTCTCGAAGGTCTCATCGGACATTATCAACAAGTCGTCTAAATAGGCTAGAAGAGTGGTACCTGGCAAGTTCGACTTGAATCTGTCAATCAGCCTCTGGAACGTGGCGCCTGAGTTGCGCAAACCCATGGGCATGCGTTTAAATCTATAAGTGCCGAGAGGTGTCGTGAAAGCTGTCTTGTCCCTATCATTAGGGTCGACGTTCACTTGAAAGTAGCCAGCTCGGAGGTCAAGGGTAGTCATGTACTTAGCGGTTTTTGCGGCGTGGAGAATGTCCTCAATCCTTGGGAGAGGGTACCGGTCGGGCTCGGTGACTGTATTGAGCTTGCGGTAGTCAACACACAGTCTGAAGCTGCCATCCTTCTTCTTGACAAGCACGACATTCGATGCCCACGGCGACTCGCATTCCTCAATGACGTCAGAGCTGACCAGTTTGTGTAGCTCTTTTTCGAGTGCCTCTCTCTTAGGCGGCGACAATCTAAAGGGAGGAGAAGCCAAAGGTTCCTGTCAAAGTCAAAGTCAAAGTTTTTTTATTTGTTAAACATAGGTGTAAAAATAGTTGTTTAAAATAAAATAGGTACAGAGATCTCTATGTTTTGCCGTTAACGGCGTACAAATATCAAGTAAGTATACGAAATTATAATCTAGTATTAAATCTTTTGTTAAAATTAAATGACAAGCTAACAGAGTTAAACTATCCTCTATCAAGTTAACAATATTGCATATAGATAATAATATTTAACATTTATAACATTAATATTAACATTAACATTTATAACATTAATTCTTATGTATTAGTAGTATTAAATTTAGTAATAATATATTTACAACTGACAAACATAACAGTAAAGTAATTCTTACCGCACATATTTATCCACATATCTTGCATTATCTTCTAGGTATTCATTAATGGAATAATATGCCTTTTCAATTAGGAAATTATTTAAATATTTTTAAAAATCATTTAGCTCGGGTTTTGCTCTTATAGGCTCTGGTATTTTATTGTACAATCTGGGTGCCATACCTAGAAAACTTTTTGTGTAAAAAGCTGTGTTGTGTGTATTAGCGCAAATCTCATTGTTGCGACGTTTCGATTTAAGTGTTTTAAATAGATGTAAGTTTGATTTCACGAATACTGCTGTCTCATAAATATATAAACATGGTAGGGTTAGTAACTTATATTTTTTAAAAAATGGCAAGCAGCTGTCAGTTGATTTTAGCTTGAAGACAGATCGTAAACATTTTTTCTGTGCCTTGAATGCGATGAGTTTATCTGTAGAATTTCCCCAGTATATAATTCCATAGCGTAAAGTAGATGTTACGTAGGCACTGTACGCTACTAGGACGACGGACTCATTTACAATTTTTCTTAAGTTATAAAGTGCATATGAGTATTGATTTAATTTTTTGCAGATAATTTCAATGTGAGTTTTCCAAGATAGATGACTATCTAAATGCAGTCCCAAGAACCTGGCTATACTGGTGTCTGCTATTATTATATTTTCATAAATGACTTTTAATTGTGATTGGTTTGTCCGTTGATAAAATGACATTATTTTTGTTTTATCTAAGTTTATTTTTAATTAATTTATTTTTAACCAATTAATTATATTTTGTAGGGAACTGTTTATATCATCTTCATATGTTTTTATATTTTTGCATGGCACGATTACTGTGCTGTCATCGGCGAATAGAATGGTTTGATGTTCAGTGCATTTTGGTAGATCGTTTATATAGATAATGAATAGCAGGGGCCCAAGAACACTTCCTTGCGGAACTCCACATGTTGTTATTCTAGTTGAAGACATATAAGCAATGTCTATTTTTGTCTTTGGGCAAATCCTATTTATGACAGTCACTTGTTTTCTGCCAGTTAAATAAGTTTCAATCAATTTTAACATATTGCCTCTAATGCCATAGCGTTCTAACTTGCTTAATAATATATCATGGTCTACATGATCAAATGCTTTTGACATATCCATTAGTAGTGCTGCAATAGGTATTTTTTTGTCAACATTCAGAACAATTTTAGAGAATAACTCATATACTGCTTTGTTTATACTTCTATTTTTTCGAAATCCATATTGTTCTTCTGCAAGTATATTATTTGATTCAAGAAAAGAATAAAGAGAATTATAAATAACCTTTTCAAACACTTTCGATAGTACTGGAATTAAAGCAATTGTGTTTCGCTTACCTTTATCTTATGGACGGCGAAGTCCGTAGGAGGTCCCGCCGAAGCGAACTGAGCGACTCTGTCTCGCAAGAACTCGTTGGGTGCGGCCCTGTGCTCCGGGGGCAAACTCGTACCTTCATCTTGGCGCAGTGATACATCGCAGACCTCTGCTTGCGTCACGGCCGCGCTGTTCAATACATAAGATTGCAAAAACGGGAACCGGTCTCCTGGACTATCTGCAAAATGCCATGACTCCTGGGCTATGTCTAGAACAATAGCCGCGTTAGCAATAAAATCACGACCTAAAAGTGTTCTGGTGTCATCACCAGGAAACACCATAAACTCGGTGTCGACTCTTCGACTATCCAATGTGACGGGTACCATAGCGATCTTTACTATTTTCCTATGACACGAGCCATCGGCGAGCCCGATATAACGCTCCGTTTCTTGGAATTGAACGCCGTTGTTTACTAACAACGAATACAATAAAGGACTAGCAACACTGTGCGTAGCTCCGGTATCGACTATTGCTACCCCTTCCTTACCTACTACGCTTATTGCTATCAAAGGATGTGACGTCGTTGTCGCGAAGAAGTCACCTTTTACGACGTTAAAGTCGGACGGTTTGGTAGCCGCGGGTTTAGTCGAACAAGTTTCACACTTTGACTTCACCACCCCTGGTTGACCGCATCCATAACAACGTATCGGATTAATATCTTTATCACTAGTACCTACTTTATTAGCTTTATTGTCACTATCGACTTTATTAGCCTTACGACAATCGTTAGCCGCGTGACCGAACGCTTTGCAAAACGAACATCGGATGCGATTTCGTTTCGAGTTATCATTAGAGTTAGAGGTGAGTTTGGAACCGGTGGTTGCGCTTGGACTCGTAGTACCGCGGTCGGGAGCGGTAGGTACATTCGGGTTCGCGGAATTCGCGGAAACGATCGAGTTTTTTAATTCCGTTATCGAATCTTCCACGAGTCTCGCTCTCTCTAACAAATTATCAATATCGCTAATGGTGTCTCGCGACAAACGTTTCCGTATTCGACGATGTAGTAAGCCGTACACAATATCCACTATCATCACGTTTGGCACAACATAGGGTAATTGAACTAATAACGATCGTACCTTTGATATGAAAACTTCAGCGCGTTCACACTCACTTTGTTCCCGCGTAAATACCTCGCGTAGTATCCTGTACGCGGGCTTTTGCACGCCGTAGGCGGCGCGCAGGCGCGCGAGCGCGTCCGGCCACGAGCCGACGCAGGCCCGGGCGCCGCGCCACCATACCGCCGCGTCGCCGCTTAGCAGGATCGAGAGGCCGCGTAGCGCGTGCTCGTCGGACACGCCGGCGCACTCCTTGTAGACCTCCACTGCATCGATGAACGCCTCTAGTACCTCGGTGTCGCGTGACTGCCCGTCGAACCTCGCGGTACACTTTGAAAAGTTACCGCCAGAGGTCACGGGCGCGTTTGCCGTGGGCGATGCCGCCGGTGTCGACGCGACTGGGTTCCACTGGTTGCCTTGATGTAGAGACCGTAGGGTATCCACTAGCGTGCGGTTGGTCTCCGCCTGCATCCTGGCGAACGACTCCATCATGGTGGACAGTAGCCGTTCGGTGTTCAGCGCTGCGGCGGGTGCGCCTGTGTGGGCCCCGCTGAGCGTGTGGTCGAGGACGGCGCCCCCCTGGGCGCGCGTCTCCTCGGCCGCGTCGGTTGAGTCGCGTGTGTGGGTGGTAGCACTGGTAGCGGCGCCGGCATAGGCGCGTGGCTCCACCACTGGGTCACAGTCCGCATCGGAGTAACCGTCGCTTCCTTGATCTTCCGCTTTGCGGTCGATTGCTGCTCGGGTTGCCCGCGTCGTTCGTGGCATGATAATGTCTTTATAGTCACTCAGGTATTAACTGCACTTCACTGGGTTCGTTTTTATTGCCGCGTGTTAAAACTTAACATGGCCGCGAGTTGGGCGTCACTGTAAGAAAGCGTGGGTGTGATACCAGAGGAAAAGACGATTTATGCCACGAAAACAGTTTAATTTAGCACACAACACAATACAACAACGTATGGCGTAAACTTTTACAACAAAGTACAACAACTTTACTAATTACAAGTTTTGGCGGGAGCGAACGAGAGCCGTGGACGGTATAAAAACGACGTGCGCTCGCGTCGTAGCGGGTGCGCGACTAACTCGGACGGAGCGCGGGAGAGGGACGTAGCCGGCGGCGGCGCGTGAGCAGGGCGCATGCGCGGTGCGCGGGCGATGCTTACCTAGCCCTGTGGCCGCGCTGTACCTATGACCGAAAATGCGTCTGACATACATTTAATTCTATTATTCACAGCAATAAATCAATTCCAGAAATAAATAAATTTCACTATTTAAGATCAGCTTTGGAAGGGAGTGCTAAGGGGATAATTAAATCAATAGAGTAAACCTCGAATAGCTACAAATTAGCATGGGATTTACTATGCGAGCGATATGATAATAAAAATATTCTCATAAACAATCATCTCAAAGCTTTAATTAGTGTTGAAAAGTGTAGTCGAGAATTCTATAATATATAATAATAATAACCTCCTCTACATGGATGACCTAAAACTCTTTGCCCCCAACAATTTGCAACTGATGGAGCTACTGAAAGTAACTCAAACTTTCAGTAACGCCATTAGGATGGAATTTGGTGTGGACAAATGTGCGGTCATGCATGTAAAACGAGGGGAGATTGTGGAATCCGTGGGAACTCAACTCTCGGATTCCACAAACCTTAGAGCCCTCTCCGCATCCGAAACCTATAAGTATTTGGGTATGTCGGAAGCGTTAGGCATCAATATTACTGACATGAAGCAATCGTTGAAGGAGCGCTTCTTTGGCCGCCTGAAAAAAGTACTTAATAGTCTTCTATCAGGCGGAAACAAGGTGCGCGCCTTCAACGGTTGGGTCATGCCGGTTTTGATGTACTCTTTTGGCATACTCAAATGGACTCAAACCGAACTCGACGCCCTGGATAGGAGGGTCCGTACACTGTTGACTGCAAATCGAATGCATCACCCACGGTCATCGGTAATGAGGTTGTATATCCCGCGAAAGTGTGGAGGTCGAGGGTTTTTAAACGCTAAGACCCTCCACAATCGCGAGATATGCAATCTCAGGGAATACTTCAAGAAACCGACGTGGGGATGCATCGAGATGTAGTCATAGTGGACAAGGGCCTCACCCCGCTCTCCTTGGCTAAAGAGAACTGGCGCAAACCAGTAGTGCTTGACACTAATGATCGCATGGAGGTATGGCAGAGTAAGGAGCTTCACGGACGCTTTTTCCGGGCCCTTCATGGACCCGATGTAGACCTACTAGCGTCCGTAGCCTGGCTACGTTGCGGTAATCTCTTTGGAGAAACCGAAGGTTTTGTCTGTGCAATTATGGACGAAGTTGTGATGACGAACAATTACCGGAGATTTATTGTGAAAGACGGCACGGTTGACATCTGTCGGGCATGCCACCGGCCGGGAGAATCAATCAGGCATATTATCTCCGGGTGTTCTCGTCTAGCTAACGGAGAGTACTTGCATAGACACAACCTTGTAGCCAGGATAATCCATCAGCAACTTGCTCTGAAATACAGCCTTGTGGAATCGGAGGTGCCGTACTACAGGTATGTGCCCGACCCAGTTCTCGAAAATGGAAATATCACATTGTACTGGGATCGATCCATCATCACTGACAGGACTATTGTTGCCAATAAGCCTGATATAGTGGTGATGGATCGATTAGAGCGGCGCGCAATGATTGTTGACATAACCGTCCCGCATGATGAGAACCTCGTAAAAGCCGAAAAAGATAAACAAATAAAGTATCTTGACTTGGCTCGCGAGGTTGTCGACATGTGGGATGTTGACTCAGCAATCATTGTGCCGATAGTCGTCACAGCCAATGGATTGATTGCCAAGAGCCTCGACCAACACCTGAGGAGGCTCACGTTGGGCAGCTGGATCAAGGGCTTGATTCAGAAAGCGGTACTTCTGGACACGGCTCGCATTGTCAGGAGGTTCCTCTCTCTGGAGCCCTGACCGCCGGTAGCTTGGACCCTGTTCCCGATACCGGTGGGCTACTATTTTTTATATTTTTAAATGTTTTATATATTTTTTATACTAATATTTAAAAATATAATTTATATGTATATAGTTAAATAAAGGAAATAATAATAATAAAACTTTATTACTCAAAAATTACATACGGAGATTTTACATTGGCCCCAAACTAGGCTAGCCTGTATCTTGGGCACCAATATGGAGGGTTTACCATTTAAACATTTATTTTTAAAAACATGTTCGGTATTGTAATAAAAGTAAAATGTTTGCTTCAAATTACAAAAAAACTAAATAAAATCTGAGAATCAAAATTAAAATTAAAGAAAACATAACAATCGAAACGAGAATCAAAGGAAAATAATAATAAAACTAATAAAACTATAAAAAAGTTAAACACTATTATTATGTTAAGGTGTGAGATCATATGTTGTGAATGAGTGTGAGTGTGTGTGATCATGTGTTGTGAGTGAGTGTGATCATGTGTTGTGAGTGAGTGTGAGTGTGTATGATCATGTGATGGTGAGTTTGAGTGTTTAGCGTGAGTATGTGTATGTGAGACAAACTAAAGAATTGTATGTGTGCAGAAACTATTTAACCACTGTAATAACCTTTTCTGCTTCGTCATATGACAAGTTTAGTAACCAGGATGTTACGGTATTTTTTATTTGTTTGCGAGTACAATTTCTTATATTGCACTGTTTAATAACTGTGTTGTAGACATGTACATGAAGAAAAAGTGGGAGTCTTTGTGCGTATGCGGATTTTACTGGGGGATTTGGAACTCTGAATTTGCGTTTGGCAAAATAAGGCGTTAAGGTACTTAGTAGACCATATGTCAAAAAACTTGAGAGCTCTGGAAGCTTTGGGTCAGCCGACTGACAAATGGGATGCACTTATTCTATTCATTCTAGCTTCAAAGTTAGATCCGGTGACTAATACTAAATGGGAAGAGCACAGGTCTACGTTAGCCAACTACCATAACTTAGAAAATTTCACAAGGTTTCTAAGAAATCGAGCCAATATTCTAGAAACAATGTATTTCGCAGGCATGGAAAATGCCGAGAAAAGGGACCGAAAGCCAAGCAGCAATAAAGAGCCTAAACCGAATAGGACTTTTGCTGCATCCGAAGATAAAGGTGGACCGTCCACATGTCATGTCTGCAATGACAGTCACCATTTATCCGAGTGCTCCAAATTTAAGAATATGGACATTGGGGATAGGCTATCTGAAGTCACAAGATTAAAACTATGTAAAAATTGCCTTAAGAGCGGTCACAACTCATTTCAATGTAAGGCCAAGCTTACGTGTCGTGTATGCAAACGGAAACATCATTCACTAGTACACAATGACGAGTTTAAGACCAATAGGTCCACAGCAGGAGAGGAGCTGACCGGCTCCGATCGTGTACTTTTTCTCGTTCGCGCAGCTGTTCGGCTCCGATTGCATGCTCTTTCTCGCTCGCGCAGCCGATCGGCTCCGATTGCGTGCTCTTTCTCGCTCGCGCAGCAGATCGGCTCCGATTGCGTGCTCTTTCTCGCTCGCGCAGCCGATCGGCTCCGATTGCGTGCTCTTTCTCACTCGCGCAGCCAATCGGCTCCGATTGCGTGCACGCCGCCCCACGCCGACCGCCATTTTGATCGGCTCCGAGCGCATCCGACCGGCTGCGAGTGCATCCGACCGGCTCCGAGCGCACCCGACCGGCTGCGAGTGCATCCGACCGGCTGCGAGTGCATCCGACCGGCTGCGAGCGCATCCGACCGGCTCCGAGCGTATCCGCTTTCAGATAGCTTCCAGCCGGTCTATGTGAAATTGTTGGCGGCTCCGCTACGACCAACTCCAAGCGTATACGATCCGGTCTGTGTGAAAAGAAAAATGCGCGCCGATGCTCTCCGAGCCGGTCTGTGTGAACAGACCCTAACGCGTAGGGTGTAGGCACACCCTACAGACGTAAGGTGTGTAGCTGTGAAAGGAAGACTGTCACCAGCACCGACTAGGAGATCCCTCAAGGCCGGGAACTGGGACCCGTCCAATTTACTGCCTAGCCCTGGAGGGGTTCGGCGGGTGTGATTGGGTCAACACCCCACTCGGTTTCATTGGCACCGTAAGCTTTCCACCGAGGACCACGAAACTGCTTGAGCAGCGTTGTGATAGACTCGAAATAAAACACTTACAAGTACTTCTTTCTTATTTCTTTTCAGACTTTCTTCTGGCACTTCTGGATTCGAAATGCCCCACCACCTTTTTTTTTTTTTTTTGTAATGACATCTCGCAGTTCAACCTATGAGGTTGTTAAAACTTAGCGACTACACGCTAAGGGCACCCAGTTGGCCTCGATCAATCACAGCTCATGAATTTTGCACACGGCACCAATGTGCACTTTGTATAGGAAACTTGTTTAGCGTGTTTTAAGTGGTTGGACATCCTTTTTTAATATAAATTTTGGTCTTATAACATAGGTGTTGACTTACTTTAACTATGTACAAAAGATCTAAGCCGTATTCATTAATAAAACCTTAAAATAACCAAAAAACTGAAACGGCTCTCCTTAAGGTAAAGTTTCCTTGTACTTAAGCTTTATGACCCTTTAAAAAACATGAAAAACGCCCACTTTATTTCCAGAACAATCTAGATCTTAGCTTGTCTATCATAACAGTATGACCATACTCAACTTATCATAGATTCTCTTATCTTTAACCTAATTATATTCTTCGTCGCTAACAATGATCAGTCTTTTTACTATTAATAACTTATACGCTAGGTAATAATTAGTTACAGGCTATCTACTAATTTATCATTATACACATAATTTAACCTAGCTATCTAATCTACTTAATCATTGTTCTGTTATTCATCCGTCCCGCACAGTGACACTCGCACATCTGTGCCCTGACTTGTTTCCATGCTCATCGCAGTCTCCGTATTGAGCGCGTTGTACAGGTGTGAGTTTATTTAATAATTCACTTAACAGCTGTAGGTTATTCAGGTATCCATTTACATGTACACTTCTCAGGAGCGATATTTAATTACGCACTGTTGTTGAAAACTGGATCGGGGTTTGGTTCTCGAAATGGAAGGTTTTAGTATATAATACATTATTTCTGTGGGAATTTTGATGATTCTTCGAGTCGTGTCTTCAATTCTTCAATGCACTAGTGTTAATTGAATTTGTGTGGGGTAGGTACAACTAAAAAGTGAAAAAAAAATGTCGGGATACGCATTACATATTGCCTGGATTCGATATAAATCGCCGGAATTCCTGGCGGCAACGATCTCGTTTGCCATTTTCCTGTCGCGGGAGGTGGAGGGGATGTAAGGCATTGGGACCGACTAAGAGGGTAGTTACAGTTTGTGGGGGCGCAGCGTAGGCGGCGGGAGCGGCTTTAGGAGCGGTCGCGGGGATGGTGGGGGGTGCAGAGGTGGATGCGGTTACGTGGATCCATCCTAGCGGGGGAGGGAGGGGTAAGGGGTTGGGTAGGCATAAGAGCTGGGATAGCTCCCTGGTGGTTTAAATAATTCCACGAACGTGGCCTTTGGGGAATTAGTCGCTCGGAAAGTTGAGCTGGTGTTCCTTGGGAGGGGGTTTCCCTTTGTTGGCGAGCGTCCGCACGCTTAGCCAGTTTAGGGTATGAGGATTTGGGGGCCTTTGGGCAGCCACGGTAATTGCCTGGGTGCCCGGATTCTCCGCATAGCACTTAGCTAGGCGGCTCCGTACATAGCGAACGGTCTTTAGGGCGGGGGCAGTTGGCAGTGCTATGCTCGCCCAGGCACTTGATGCACCTGGGTTTTGCGTGGCAGAAATTCTGCGAATTCCGACGCCAGCAGAAAGCCGTCTTCGTTGGTAGAGGGAGCAGGGTACGAGGAGTGCTGAGACTCTACGTCAAAGGGGGCGCTTGGCCGAAAAGTTTCCAAGGTCACTGGTGAGCTGATAGACTCGCTATCTAGTTCAATCAAAGTTTGGGGGGGGGGGGGGGGGCACCATCCGATTTTTAAGAACAAGTCCATTTGTAATGTCACCGGCATTGCGATTGAAAAGCCGAGGAAGAGTGATATTGTTGGACAGTGCCACCGCTGCCAGCTTTACGGCCACTCTCAAAACTTCTGTCACGCAAAACCCAGTTGCGTGAAAGGCCTGGCAAATGCCCCCGCCCCAACAAAGACCGTGCATTATGCACAGAACCGCCTGGGTGCGTGCTATGCGGTGAATCCGAGCATCCAGCCAACAACCGTAACTTCCCAAAGGCCCCCAAGTAGACCAAACGTGCAGACGCTCGCCAACAAAGGGAAACCCCCACTCCAGGTGTGGCAGCCCTAAGCCCCCAAAGGCCCAGCCCTTGGAACCTACTCAACCATCAGAGAGCTTTCCCAGCTCTCATGGCTACTAAGCCATTCACGCCTCCCGCCCACGCTAGGTTGGACCCACGCATCATCCGTTCCGCTGCGCCCAGCCCCGCGCCCCCCACCACACCCGCACCCGCTACTAAAGCTGTCTCGTCGCACTCTCACCCCCCCCGACCACAGCTACTCCTGCTATCGATCCCTTCAATGTGATCACTAGCACATTCTTGACTTTTGTCACCCCCCGCGCCAGGAAAATGGTAAGCGAAATCGTCGCTGCCAGATACTCCGGCGACCTATTCCAGATTCAGGCGATTTATAACGCCTACCTCAGGGTAGGCGTTGTATCCTGAATTTAATTGAAAGGACGTTAGGGCCTGAGTTATGTCAGCATAACTTAGGCCCTAACGTCCTTTATAACAAAACCCAATAATGGGTAAAGGAATCATTGCAAGAACCAAATCAGATTCAGGCAATTTACAATGCCTATCCCGATATAACGCAAGCCATAACTTCATTTGACTAATCACAATGGCTTTTAAACAATACTTGTATTTCAACAATAATTTTAATTTCTTATGTGGCGGCGCCTCTGCGTCCTTTATAGATTACTTTAGAAATATTAGATTTAATTTAACGTTTTATTTTATTCCAAATGGCTATTTTGTATTTGTAATTACGTTTATGTTGTATTGTTTGTTTTGTTTGTATTTTGTTTTACACACAGCTAGATATCAAGCTGTTAATTTCTAGTTTTAGCTGACCTCGCATTGTTTTTTGGTTTTTCGTACAATCATAAGTCAGTTTATACTGGAAATATAAACTGACTTATGATTGTACGAAATATAGCTTGATATGTAGCCGAGCGTACAATGTGTGATATTCATTGAAAATCGTGAACCGGATGTATCTTACGCATAACTCTATTTACTGACTTAGTGCCTTATCAATTATCATGCGAAGAAAAATATCTTTGTCTTTAAAGAAGTTTGTTAATATTGTAAACACTGTAATTGTCTTGATGTTAAAATAAAATATAGTCTATGTTGAAGATAGTCGTTTTATTTTGTAAATGAAGATTTCTTATAAATAAATATATTTATGCCTTGCACCACAAATTTCTAAATCCATTTAAAATAATTAAATAATTCATAACGCTAAACGTATTTAAAACATCATTCAATGACTGAATTGTTCAAACGACTGACAGAAACATGTTTTAAATTCGTTTAGCGCTTAATACACATGCATTTCTGGTGTACGCGGGCCTCCATCTAGATATCTCTACTAGCGATACATAAACAAAAAACTGATATTTTAATAAAAAATATTACATACCATATAAAATTAGGTACATTAGAAGTACTATGCACTTTTTAACAATTAGTTCAAACACCGTCTGCTAGATGTCGCTACTTGTGTTATGTGTACATGAATACGAATATTGGCTAGATTTGTATTCCAATACTTAGGAGGGTTAAATAAAAATTAATGTACAGACGCCAGCACATCAAGCTACTACAATCTGTCAAATTTAAGTTTAAACATAAGGTTCAAGGTTGATTAGGAAAATTTGACAGTTTCGGGTAGCTTGATGTGCTGGCGTCTGTACATAAACAACAACTTAGACTTAATTAATAAATATAAATACAATATTATGTTATAAATTAAAACTTATCAAATTAAAAAATATATCACTAGTTATATTTAATGCAAAAGTGGCTCCTCAATCTAAACGTCTGAATTGAGGAGCCACCTGGAACTCGGTAAGTAATAGATGAATATTTTTGAAAATTTTGTATCATTTAGCAGCAATTGTGCATATTACCGTCTGAAAATTTAGCATCTAGCGCTAAAATGAAAGAAAATACAATACTTTTAGTATGGCTCCTCAATCTACACTCGGTGAATTTCTATTGGATGTGAGCGATCAATTAATATATTCGACATAATGATCATTTAGCAGGTGTTGTTTGTTTTTGCAGTATAGGAATAGAATAGTAAAACATAGTACATTTTGTAGATGAACGCATTTTCTTTGGCTCCTCAATCTTGACGTTCTAATTATGTATGTTTGACTGTAGCCACCTGAGATCTCAACGGAATCTAAAGCCAGAGATACTAACATTTAGCAGAAATATCTGCTATATATATCTGTACAGTTCAGCATTGTAAAAATATTGTATTTTCTTTCATTTTAGCGCTACAGAAGCTAAATTTTTAGACGGTAATATGCACAGTTGCTGCTAAATGATACAAAATTTTCAAAAATATTCATCTTTTACTTACCGAGTTCCAGGTGGCTCCTCAATTCAGATGTTTAGATTGAGGAGCCACTTTTGCATTAAATATAACTAGTAATTTTGCTGCTAAATCCAGAATTCGTGCTGCAAAATCAGCTACATTGCTGCTAAATAATAGTGAGACCAGGGTGCTTACTCTTGAATTTAATTCCGATAGATCGATATTAGAATTATGACGTTTCGTACTTTTGAGTTCGGTTTAATTAAACTAAAAGGTAAAATTGGATGATTGATTTTGCAGCCCGGCCCTAATTTCCACTTAGTTCACCAAAATGGACACCCAATTTTACCTTTTATAATGTTATACCTATAATAATTAATAAACTGACTATTAAATTTGAATAATAAACTGTAAGAAATAAACCTCTATAATTTTTATAGTGCCTTTTTTGCGAGCCCACAAGGCGAGCCTGTTTACCTGCGATGAATCTGCTCTTTTTTCCTGTTGCTAAGTAACTACCAATTCGAATATTAAATTAATTACCTATTAAAATACCCACTCGTTTGCTTAATAAATATATTCCTATCAGCCCAACCGCTACAAATTAATTGAAAAAATCCGCCAACAGTTCTGGTCCAGGTGGCAGAAGGAGTTCCTGGCCGAGATGCAGCAACGGTCCCAGTGGAGGACCCAGCAGCGAGGCATTTGCCTCGACGACCTCGTGCTCCTGCGGGAGGCAAACCTTCCGTCGCTCCAGTGGCGCCTGGGGCGTGTCACGCGCCTACACCCAGGCCCAGACGGGGTCAGTCGGGTGGCGGACGTCGCCACAACCAAAGGGACGGTCACTCGTGCCGTCCGCGCGATGTGTCCTCTCTGGCGGGACATGTCATCCAGTTGAAGTCGAAGTTTTCAACGCTCGGGAGTATGTTGCGGCCTGTGCCCGCATAGCAGCAACCAGCGCGGCGCGCAGGCAGCGGGCCGGCGTCATCAGCAGACCATCTTCGCTGAGCCAATCGGAGCGCCGTTGCGACCAGCGGCAGATATCACGCCATGCCGCAGCGGACCAATGGCGGCGCGCCACCACACACGACGGCGGGGGGACCTCGCTCGGGCTCCGCGGTAGAAGGCCGGAGTCTCACACTAGTGTTGCCTAACTATCGATAGTCGATGTATCGATAGTTGACCTCGAAAAATAGTCACAATATCGATAGCCCTATCGATACTATTGAAATTTTACAATACTATCGATAGTATCTATCCAAGAAATTGAGCAATACTATTGATAAAGTGCAATACTATCGATAGTATCGATACTATTGGGTATAGATACTATCGATAGTATCGATACTATCGATAGTATCGATACTATCGATAGTATCGATACTATCACTATTATGGCGTATTTAACTGCAATCACTAGTTTTACTACATCGATATTTTACCAAAACACAGTTGTATCGTGTTGGATTCAAACCTTTATTAGCGGCTTATGCAGAAAAAGTGAAGTTAACCATCGAATTTACTAATTAATAATATTATCACATATCTTGCAACTAATTTTTGAGTCATTAATCTTTTCAAAAAATGACCACATTGCCGATTTTTAATTTTTATCTGCCATCACGATTCAAACACACGCAAATCACTTTTAAAATCTACAAATGGTTGGCAACCTAATCGCGGTCACATAAATTAAGTGAGTATGTACTTATTATTAAATCTATAGTATACAATAACGGGAAGTTACTAGATAATACAACTATTTTCAATATGAACTAATAATGTTGACTAAAATTCCGGTGCAATACTATTGAACTTTGGGTAAATATCGATGTAGTAAAACTATCGATACTATCGATAGTATCGACAGTGATTGCAGTTAAATACGCCATAATAGTGATAGTATCGATACTATCGATAGTATCTATACCCAATAGTATGGATACTATCGATAGTATTGCTCAATTTCTTGGATAGATACTATCGATAGTATCGATAGTATTGTAAAATTTCAATAGTATCGATAGGGCTATCGATATTGTGACTATTTTTCGAGGTCACGAACTCACGATAGTATTGACAACCTATCGATAGGCAATCGATAGTAAGGCAACACTATCTCACACTTGCTCCGACGCGGCGGCACCGATCGGTCAACATACTGTTACGCGCCACACTTGATGGCGACATTAGCTACTACTAGCGCCATCTAGTATCGAGTAGCAGAACTAATAATTATTCGGGTCCCTTCTAGAAACTTCGATGATAGAACTTTCCAGAACTATCGACGTCTGGTCGGTCGGGTTCGGCATGTACTCGAACATTCTAGATGTTTCTACGGTAGAAGGTTCTGGAACTATCCGAGGCCTATATAAGGCCGGTGAGCCTGCGAGCCGGAAACAGTATTGGATAAGCGATACAAGCGATAACATTCGAAGCGATCTTCAAGTGCGACTAGAGTGATCTGTAGTGCGATTGTGATTTATAATTAGTGTGTTTAAGTTGTAATTTGTGTTTTTAATTAAAGTGTCTATTTTTTGGTTTTTAAATCGGCAGTTTTAATTGTCACGAACCCCAAGCTCGTAACAATACGCTTAATATTGTAACGGGTCCCAGAATTTTGTAATCTTGTACACGTCAGTTTAAATTTGAAGTCTAAATAAGTATTGGTTTGTTCTATAACAGTATTTCATTTAGTCTCCCTAACACACCTAAGCATAGGCGTCAACAAGTGGCGACCGTGACAGGACCCGTTGCGTGAAATTTAAATTCATCGAATCATCGAGAAGCGGCGAAGATCGAATCGTTGAGAAGCGTCGACGGAAAATTTGTCGCGTGGAGCAAGTGCCGCAGCCCGCCATCCATCCAGCCGGGCTGCTTAATCAAGAAGGGGAGCGCGGACGAGCTGCTGTGTCCAGGGAGACTTCGGAGGGTGACGGCGGGTCAAACTCAACACGTCTGCCGAAGGTCTAGCCCAGGAGAGTAAGCCCTGATCCATTCATTTCCTTTTTCTTTAATCTTTTTCCTGTGTGCCCTTGCGCTGTGAACCAGTGCGCGGCTTGCTGTTCGAACGTCAAACGGGAAAAGGGCCATATCTTTTCCTAATTTGCGGGGTTAATTGCACGTGGGTTGAGCTGGCTTATGCTTCATGCTTGGCTAGGCGCTAAGCTGCAATTTTTTCACTCTAGCCGAATCATTTGTATGTTCGTGTGCACCTACCCGCTTATGTTCATTTTCATAAATTTAATCCCACGTAACGCGTAACCTCACTTCTGGCGATATTGTAAAACGCAAGCTAGCATTTTAAGCTGCACGCATTGTTTTTCCTACCCAATCCATATCCATGCACGCGTGTGAATTAAGTGCACGCGACCATAGCTTGGTGAACCAGCCATCTTGCTGACTATTTCAGAGTTCCGGCCATACGGCAACTGTTCCGGTGCAGAACCAGCGCAGCCAGCACAGCGGATTCTCTCGACGCGCCGACTACATTAGCGGCGGCCGGCCGACGGCCCGCTACGACGCGGAAGTCGTATCTGGGAACGTGTTGGAGCGACGGCTAACATTGTCAGGTTCACTGCACATTTATCTATTCAGCTCATTGTATTCCATTGTTTTGTGTTTTGTATTTCGATAGACAATAGGTGTCGTTGATAGCAAAAGGACCAGTGTTAGATACCGACCTGAAGGTCAAAATTAAAGAGTTAATTAGAAAGCGTGGCACCATAAAGGGTAGATTAACCAAATTCATAGACTATTTAGGTACTATGCAGAACTTGGAGCCTAGAGAGGTTGCCAGTGTCCAAGTTAAATAAATTTCTTTGAGATTAGCCAAGTTTCAAGAGTTATTTAAAATATTTGACGAATTACAGTCAGAAATTGAAATATGTTGCTCCGATGTAGATGAACAATTGGAAGAAAGAGAGGCAACAGAGCGTCAATTTTACTCTGCTCTCTGTAGCTCAAGAATTAATTGAGGCTACCCCATTACCAATAAATAAGGCAAACAGTGTTGGAGAAAATAGTAATTGTTCTCATCAGCCAAGCTGTTGTTCACATGCATTTAACGGAGTGAAATTGCAAACCATACACCTTCCAAAGTTTGATGGAAACTTGTTAACATGGCTAGAATTTAAAGATACATTTGATTCTATTATTCACAGCAATAAATCAATTCCAGAAATAAATAAATTTCACTATTTAAGATCAGCTTTGGAAGGGAGTGCTAAGGGGATAATTAAATCAATAGAGTTTACCTCGAATAGCTACAAATTAGACAGACATTTATTTGTCGGATATGGTAGGTACAAAGTTGGTTGGTACAAATGGATAAGTTCAACACATCCGCCGCTAATAGCGGCATACGAATATTTACAACGTGAAATTAATGTACTAATGTACACGTGGGTAGGTATAAAACCTAACTTGGATTTACTATGCGAGCGATATGATAATAAAAATATTCTCATAAACAATCATCTCAAAGCTTTAATTAGTGTTGAAAAGTGTAGTCGAGAATCCTATATGGCGTTAAGGTACTTAGTAGACCATAATGTCAAAAAACTTGAGAGCGCTGGAAGCTTTGGATCAGCCGACTGACAAATGGGATGCACTTATTCTATTCATTCTAGCTTCAAAGTTACATCCGGTGACTAATACTAAATAGGAAGAGCACAGGTCTACGTTAGCCGACTACCATAACTTAGAAAATTTCACAAGGTTTCTAAAAAAACGAGCCGATATTCTAGAAACAATGTATTTCGCAGGCATGGAAAATGCCGAGAAAAGGGACCGAAAGCCAAGCAGCAATAAAGAGCCTAAACCGAATAGGACTTTTGCTGCATCCGATGATAAAGGTGGACCGTCTACCTGTCATGTCTGCAATGACAGTCACCATTTATCCGAGTGCTCCAAATTTAAGAATATGGGGATAGGCTATCTGAAGTCACAAGATTAAAACTATGTAACACAACTCATTTCAATGCAAGGCCAAGCTTACGTGTCGTGTATGCAAACGGAAACATCATTCACTAGTACACAATGACGAGTTTAAGACCAATAGGTCCACAGCAGACGCTCCGGCCCTTGAGCCCTCTAGCTTACCGGTTTCTCTCTCAGCGGCCTCAGTAGGTCAAGTACTGCTAGGCACGGCTCTAGTAGACATAGTGCATCCGCAAACTGGGGGAAATCTATCAGGCAATAGCGTTACTAGACACAGGTAGTCAGATGTCCTTACTATCCAACAGCATGAAACAAAAGCTCGGGTTAATTTGTGACACTTCCCGTCCCACTCACGTTGCCGGAATTAATAATTCCATTTCAAAGGTTTCCGGAAGGGGTAAACATTAAACTCCAGTCGCGCGTGACTAATTTCTGTATCTCGTTTAACTGTCTTGTCTTACCAAATATTATGGGTACGTTGCCCAACATGCAGGTAAACGTTAAGCAACTCGGTATACCAAAGGAAGTTAGTCTAGCGGATCCCACTTTCTATGAACCTTCAGAGATAGACATTCTGTTAGGTGCGGACGTATATTGGGCGATTGTGAATGCCAATCACATATATCTAGGAAAAAATAAACCAGCACTACAAGATACTAAACTAGGGTGGGTAGTGTCAGGCCCTACAGGGCAAGGAAGCCTAAAGTCCCTCGCTGTAACTTGTAACTTTAGCCAAGACGTACAAGAGTGTCTAAAGCCATATGATTTATTAAAGGAAGACAGTGAGTGGTCTCCCATGCTAGCTCCGTTAGAGGAAAAATCGTTGCCAGAAGTCAAACCACTTAACCCATACTCATGTGCGGCAAATAATAATACAAAGCTTATAGATTTCAACAGGTTCTCTAATTTCTTACGGCTGAAAAGAACAGCCGCCTACGTGCTAAGATTTATCTAGATAGGAAAAGGGCAGATAAATGCTAGGTAGGTAAACCCTATGTCATATATTGTGATAACGGTCGTAATTTTCTAGGTGCATGCAATGAGCTGGGTAGGATGCTGCAGGAGGCCCAAGAATCTGTGTACAATTACACGGCGAACGAGGGAATCCGCTTCGTGTTTGGACCTGCATATTCGCCCCATTTCGGAGGCATATGGGAGGCTGGTATAAAATCCTCTAAATATCATCTTAAACGAGTAGCTGGTGAGGCCTGTTTGACGTTCGAGGAGCTGGCGACACTGTTCTCGCAGATTGAGGCCATACTCAATTCCCGTCCCCTCTCTTCCCTCTCGTCAGACCCTAATGAACCCTCTCCACTAACCCCGGGGCACTTTCTGGTGGGCAGGCCGTTGACCGCCGTCCCATCACCACCCATCACAGCACTGCGGCCCAACCGCTACAAATTAATTGAAAAAATCCGCCAACAGTTCTGGTCCAGGTGGCAGAAGGAGTTCCTGGCCGAGATGCAGCAACGGTCCCAGTGGAGGACCCAGCAGCGAGGCATTTGCCTCGACGACCTCGTGCTTCTGCGGGAGGCAAACCTTCCGCCGTCCAGTGGCGCCTGGGGCGCGTCACGCGCCTACACCCAGGCCCAGACGGGGTCAGCCGGGTGGCGGACGTCGCCACAACCAAAGGGACGGTCACTCGTGCCGTCCGCACGATGTGTCCTCTGGCGGGACATGTCATCCAGTTGAAGTCGAAGTCTTCAACGCCCGGGAGTATGTTGCGGCCTGTGCCCGCATAGCAACCAGCGCGGCGCGCAGGCAGCGGGCCGACCTCGCTCGGGCTCCGCGGTAGAAGGCCGGAGTCTCACACTTGCACCGACGCGGCACCACTGATCGGTCAACATACGCTTAATATTGTAACGGGTCCTAGAATTTTGTAATCTTGTACACGTCAGTTTAAATTTAAAGTCTAAATAAGTATTGGTTTGTTCTATAACAGTATTTCATTTAGTCTCCCTAACACACACCTAAGCATAGGCGTCAACACGAACACATATACGTAACCATTTAACGGATTAGAGATTATTATTTTTCCCCAGTGAATATAATTAATTTAAAATAAAAACTGATCGAAGGCAACACTGATCGCTCGACAAAGTTCACCTACAGTTTTGTGTCAAAGAACCCGCCTGAGCGAGGCGGTTTGTATGATCCTGTGTCATGAACTCATGACCCTGCTTTGTCGCGTGCCGCCAAACAAACTTATAACGAAAGCAACCTACGCTACGTCATACCTGCCTACGCGTACCTACGCGTAGGCAGGTATGACGTAGCTGATACCTATCAGCTGATATTGTTTTGTAGGCATAGTGATTCGGATTTCAGACACACTCTCTGTATTTAGTGTTTCAGACCTTATTCTGTTTATCAAGAAACAATTAATTGAATTAAATGTAGCCCTGACAAGGGCTTTTTTAAATGTGATGTGCTTTTGGCAATCAAATGACCGACTGCGGGTATCAGTTTATTAAAACGTTCACTTGTTGTTGTTGCATACTTCGGCGATCGTGCTCCACATGTCCACCTCCAACACTAATACACATTCGACACCTTTTCACTAAATTTGCACGTACTCGTTTGCAGCGCACTTGTGTCCGATTTAAGTGAGTCGAAAGCTGCCAATTTCCACGTTGCGCTCTCGTGGTCTTCCAGCATCAGCGGCCTGCGACTCGTGTCTATGAACACTGCCTGTGGTACACTGCCTGGTGAACACTGCCTTCATTTTACAAAAAAAATGCGTTCGAATCTTAGTAAATATAGAAAGTACGGAAAGTTGCAAACAATACTTTATAGAACATAAAATACTTACGCTAACAGGTATTTATATCCTAGAAGCTAGTAAATTTGTGAGAAAATACCCATCGCTTTTTCCGCTAGCAAAACAAGCGCAGCGCGCGAACCTATTTTAAATCTATGAGCAAAACAGCAACGCCCACAGCAACGCAGTCTTAGAAACCGATATCTAAACGAATTAGCGGTACCAACCTCAAAACTAGCTATGTTTCGTTCTGGGCCTCTGGCCATGTGCGTTAAAATCTATAATAAACTCCCGAATTCAGTTAAGGATACAGAGTATGACAACAAATTTAAAAATTTTTATAGCCTAAAAGAATTTTTAACCGAGAAATAAATAAATTAATATCGACTTGAACACATTACACGTACATAACTGGGTACTCTATAAAACATCAGTCCGCTACTACCTCATTCCTGTATTTTTAGTGATTACTTTCTATTTTATTTTATCTGAAAATGTGACATATTATAATGTAAAACTAATCTATTGACATTAAATTAACTGAGATAATAATGACATTTAGGCTCATTGCAAATGACGTAAATTGTAGTAAGTATGAGATTATAATATGAAAATGATAATTTATTTATTTTATTTAGTTTATAAGAATGACATAATGTATAATAATAATAATTAATAATTTTTAAATTAATCTATATCAACAAATTATATGAATAATGATAGCATGTTAAATAAATTAAAACCAATCGCCTATACATTGCTGTGCCCTAGCAGGGTTCATTGTTTGGAACTATCATAATGTAACAACCTGTAAACAACATGAAATGCAATAAATAAATGAATGAATGAATGGTATACACGCGGTTATGCAGGCGTTGGAACGCACGCTCCGACGGTACGCGAAACGCACCTCATACGTTCTACGCGCAGCTGCATAATTACAGTCGGTCTTGCCTAAACACATCAACATATTAAAATATTCCTGTTTAGAATACGACATTGTTCGCGAAACGATAGCGCGTAATACGTCCGGACGTCCGATCGAAAGCTATCTCCACGAAAGACTGGCAACAAATAGCGCGCCGGTAGGCAACGAGTCGGCGACACCAAAGAGTCGGCGACTAGTTGAAAGAGTGCCTACTTCGCGGTAGTGTAGGGCGGTGTTCTTTGAAATAAAAATAGGTAAAAAGAAAAAGATTTTGCCGGCGGGTGGAGTGTTGTCAACTTATGAAAATTTGCCATATTCAGTGTTAAATTTTGCATGGATTATGAAAATAAAAAATCAATAACTTTTGGTTTTTATGAGTTACATTTTTAATACAATTTTTTCTAGTACGTATGTTGAACCAGGAATACGCCTTTATTGGATCGGACAGGGTTTTTGTTGCATATTGTATATCCCTGAAGGGTTAGGCAGAGGTGTACAATACACCTAAAATGTGAATAGAAGATTGTAGTAAGTTGTCCTTTAAGCATATATCAATGTTTTTAGTTCATCGAGAGGGAACAGAGTACAGTCGAGTTCTTTAATATCTGAGCATGTTCATGAATCAAAAATATATAGGCAATGGTAAGTTTCATAAAACTCTAAACAGCTTCGCCGTACAATAAATTGTAAACAATCTGTGACATCATAAATATGTGACTACATTAAATCAATAATATTACTACAGATAAAGACTCTAAAAATTGTGCGCAATCCCTTGTTCATATTATTTAGCGCAAAGTTAGGTTCACAAATATCTATGCAATTATTTTTCTATGAAAAAGATCTTGAAACAAAATCAACTTGAAGTTGTCAGTTATGACATCCTTCAACGGCAATATTGCATTATTACTCGAACTTCTGCTCCGGCAAGCAAAAATAAATTTTATGGTAAAGGCCATTTAGTTGAATATTCAAAGCTGTATAGATATTTATGAATCCTAGGTTGCAACAAATATATTGAACACTAGAGTATTTAGATATTTATGTTCCGAAGAGTAGTCAGATATTTTTGACTGCACTACCGTAACATACTTATGAACAGTTTATATGAAAACATTTTATTGATGTCTAAGTTTGTATAGAACTATATGATCATTTTAATGCTTACAATATTTTGAAACATTGTCACTCTGCCAATATATTAATGAACTCGACTGTACCTAAACGTCTACAATAATAAATGATAGCGTCTACCTCGAACTATTTAATTAAAACCAGGTACACTCCTTTTACTTGCCTTGGAGCTAGTAGGTACTTATGCCACCTCGGCGGGAACTTAAGTACGGCTCCAGCTCATGGATGAGGTCGCGACACACACTTTTATTTAGCCTGTATAAGCCAACAAATTCGAGATCCGGCATTTCAAATGCTATGTCCATTTTCCGAAGAGCTGCATTTCGTAGGCGATATAAAAGGGTCTCCGTAACCCGCAAGTGCTCCAGAAAATTTTCATATAGGGCAAATCTGCCATTATAACAATATTTCTTCACAAAACCTCCAATATGATTTGTGAGATTTTGCTTTTGATTAACTTCTTATGATTCTACTATTTGACACTAAAGCAATTCATATTTTGTGGACCATTTTACGAATCTTCATTGAAAACTGTCAAACAGATAAATTGCGTGATATAAATTGTGCGCAAATAATATTATGAATATTGTCAGTTTGTGACCATTTTACGACTTTCAATATGATTCATAAATTCATAATGTTATGTATCCTTTTATAATTCTGCCAAAGTGACCTTTTTAGACCCCCAGGTCATCCGTCTACCTTGTCCACCTTGAAATGTGGTCGCTCACAATGGACCTTATTAGAAGACTAAAAGTCACCCAAAAAGCAATGGAGGGGGCTATGCTTGAAGTTTCCCTATGTAGTCAAATCAGAAATAAAGAGACCCGCAAGAGAACCAAGGTAACCGACATAGTCCAAAGAATTGCCAAACTGAAGTGACAGTGGGCAGGGCACACATCTGAGGGCTCTCAAAACATTGAGGCCGAAAGGTTCTAAGTATAATTACAACAAGTACCATCTCGCACTGGGCTCGCGTGGTAGATTGTTAGCCCACTCCCTCTCACTTTGGTGCAATATCGTTTCTACTTTAGGACCACGATACAAATGTATGCATAACGCCCGCCTTATACTTAGTTATGTATTACAAGAATTAGCTCTAGAGAGTAAACATTCAGCGCCTGCAAATGGTCTCGACTTTCTCCCCTCAACTCTCCCGACCTAAATTCTACCTTCG
Source organism: Amphipoea oculea (assembly GCA_945859645.1). NCBI lineage: Eukaryota > Metazoa > Arthropoda > Insecta > Lepidoptera > Noctuidae > Amphipoea > Amphipoea oculea. The sequence continues at coordinate 7,235,977 of OX243891.1, read as the reverse complement.
TAAACGTTTCGCCCACCAATTGATTGCAGCCTTGAGCTCCTTTCGAAGCGGTTCCGCCGACGTCCTCGACGGACTAACTCCACAACTTCTAAATGATACTAGGATAGGTACTGACTTTCAGGCGCCGGGGAAGCTGGTCAGCCGGATTCGAAGGAGCAAGCAGCCCTCATAAACTTCATGATAAATGATTACTTAATTTATTTTTGTATCATGTAGGTTTGCACAAACACTACACGTCAATCATATTTTAGAAACTAGATGAGCTCGGCGTTTCCTATGTGACTACTCTGAGAAGAAAGGTCACAGTCTCTTTTAAAGTCCAGACATACCTAATCGTGGTTAGTCTTGTGAAGACCATGTACATTGGTGTCAGAGATGGTCTTTTGAGGAAAGAACCACAGATTGAGTGGACCTGTCAGTCACGCATTTGTCAGCTCAACTCAGCTCAACATGCACACTAGCGGTGTGAACGAGGCCGTCATCGATATCTTGTACGGGGCCAACCTAAAGTCTATTCAAAATTCAAACTAATGTTTCAAATTGATGTTATTTTATTTATTTATTAAGGTACACCAACAGCTTCTATGTATACATTTTCTTAAGTACTATAATCACAAGTCTCGGTCTTACACAGTCGCCAATTGTAGGTTTACCAGCAATCTCGGAAATAAGTGACCCTGATCACACATCAAAACTAAAGGCTAGAACTTAAAGAATTTTCGCAAAATAATTATAATTCTTAAACTTAAGATTAATAACAGAAAGTAAAATAAAAAGACGAACAACATTGCAATTTTGCTCACTTACTTAAAACTAGACCGTAAATAATATAAATAGAAATGAGATCATAATGGAAAGTAGGTATAGCTTCTAAAAACAAATTATAAAAAAACTTTTTTACAAAAAAAACAACCGACTTCAAAAAAAAAAACACTACAAAGTGAAAAATAACTTTAATTTCGGAAGTCGGTGTCGTTGGTTCCGCATTTTCGTTTTTTGACACCGACTTCCGAAATTAAAGTTATTTTTCACTTTGTAGTGTTTTTTTTTTTGAAGTCGGTTGTTTTTTTTGTAAAAAAGTTTTTATTTTTCACTTTTTAGTTGTACCTACCCCACACCAATTCAATTAACACTAGTGCATTGAAGAATTGAAGACACGACTCGAAGAATCATCAAAATTCCCATAGAAATGCCGGAGATGCAGTACATTTATGCATATAACTTCGGACATAAGAATAGTTACCTAATGTATTATATACTAAAACCTTCCTGAAAGTATGTAGATCACAGTAATGAAAGAATTATCCAAATCGGTTCAGTCGTTTTTGAGATAATCGCGGACATACAAACATACATACATACATACATACATACATACATACATACATACATACATACGGGTCGAATACAGAACCTCCTTTTTTAAAGTCGGTTAAAAAGTCGGTTAATAAAGTCGGTTAAAAAGGTGAAGTATTTCCAAAGTAGGTAGGTATATTATCAAAACAAATTATCAGATTGAGTTTTTCGGGACTTCAGTATTTTGGTTTCGAAGACCTTTATGGAATCATGGTATAGATCGACATCTGGTACAAATTTTTATCAAAGAATTGTGTCCGTTACCCCAGCCAGATGTTGTCGAAAATGGTCATTTGAATCTTATAGATAATTAGTTTTGCGGCTTCTGTAATTGTTGCACACATTTTTAAATTTGTTGCGCTTATAGTTTTTTAATTATTTCACAAAAACATATCCTGCTGGGGTAACGTTACCCCAGCCAGACCTTTTTCTTTCTAATGGGAATATTTAAATAAATACTAGCTATAACATTAGGTGTCTATATGAAGTAAATGTTGTGCCTTATTTTGTATTTGTACTTCCTTCGAGATTTTGCTGGGGTAACGTTTTTGGTTTTGCTAGATCTTTGAAACGGTTTAGCGGATTCTTATCATATTTTGTACATGACTTCTTAGGAATTAGTTTTTTGTTCTGCAATAAAAAACCAAAATAATGCATAGCTTAAAGGTTATTTAATTAAATAGAAAAACACTTCAATTGGTCCCAGCACTCTCAATAAGAGGTTTAAAGACTTACTTTAAACGTTATTTTGAAGCTTGTAATTGCCTTCAAATGTAGGTATGTGAAGTTTCATTAGTATCCTGTAAGTATTTAACAAGTTATGATGATATTCAGTTCTTCACGAGCACGGTCATGATGCGCGCGGTGTTATTTGGCCACTGATAAGCCTGTTTATGGATATATGAACTGAATGTTATGTCAATAATTAGTTGTTTAGTTCAGTTGTATATCAGTAAAATTTCAGCGTAATACATTGGATAATTAATGAGATAATACGATTAAAGTCATTAGGAAGTGAATGACCGTGGTAACCCGACCAAGTTTAAGTTGTCGGTTCAAAGTTGATTGAGAAGATTTGACAGTTTCGGGTAGCTTGATGTGCTGGCGTCTATACAAAATTATATTAATATTGTTAGGTTTTGTTATGTTATTTAAATTATTTGACGCAATTTGTTGTAATTTATTATTTTTAAATTAATTTATTTTTATATTCGATTATTTGTAATCGACTTATCTGGCAACACCGAAACGATTCAATCGATGTAATTCTCTTTGGAAAGGTTGTCATAAAAAAAAAGAAGAAGAATGGCGGGAGATTGGTTTTTGGTAGATTGTGTGGTTATGTCGATGTTGGACGCACAATAATTGATCTTGTACATTGCTGGTCTTCATCTGCATATAAGTTATTATAGTTGTCATATTGTAAAAGCAAAACAATAAATACTTATACTGAAGTGAGGCAGTTTTATTACAATTCAGAAGTGGTAAGTACACGCCTATTTACGCATTACAAATCGATACCTTAATCCGCAAACCAGCCAACTCCATTTTGCTATAGTTTACAGGAGACACTTAAAACTTTCTAGATTTTATTTTGACTAAAAAACGACATCATAATATTTTTTTTGACAAAAATGGAGTTGGCTGGTTTGCGGATTAAGGTATCGAAATACTTCTAAATAGTTTTCTGCACATGTTTTAACCCGGTGATCATAGATCATGATTCTATATGATTAGTATTCACGCAAAGCCACGTTTTTGTATAAGTAGTTTTGTTTAGTTTACCAATTCTAACCCATTTTTTTTATTTCTGTTTTATGGATTTCGAACCATGCCACGCGATCAAGAGACTAGCTCGCGGCGCCTATCAACGCCAATGCGAGGTCAATCGCGCCACATAGCTGAAGCCAGATCGACAGCGCATCATAGCGGCGGAGCGAGGCATAGCAGTCACAGGCGACAGCGAAGTCGAAGTCGCCACACACCAGAAGCCCGATCGAGTGCGCGTAGCGGCGGCAGTGCGAGGCGTCTTCGAAATCGAAGTCGCAGTCTTCGCCGAAGCCTTATTTCTTTCAGTCTACGCGAGAAGGAGAAGGAGCTGGAACGAAAGCGAGAACGTCTCAAAGCTCTGGAAAACGAGGTGAGCAGAACACGTAGTCGTTTATCGTCAAAGCGCCGTTATAGTACGTGTTCTCGTGAATCTTCTGTACATCGCGAAAACTATGTGAAGCCAAGTCGTCGTCGTGTACAAAGTCGTGACGGTAACAGTTATGATAATAGTATTTCTAATAACGCGGAACAACCTGAAAAACCAAGTAACGTTTCCTTTAGTACCAAAGATCTAGCTCATTTGTTAAGTTCTATTAAGCAACTTGCGTCCCAGCCATCAACAACTGCCATGAACCGAAGTAACGATTCTAAAAACATTTTGGCAGAGTTTAACCCTTCGATGAAAAATCAACGCATTGACGTATGGATAAAAAAGGTAAACGAGTGCGCTTCTGTTTATGGATGGGACGAAAGAACAACTATACATCACGCGATGCAAAAACTCCAGGGGTTGGCCAAAACCTGGTACGAAAGTTTAAATTCTATTTTGTTTTCTTGGCCTGAGTGGCAGGAAAAGTTATTGAGTGCATTTCCATTCGAACAAAATTATGGCCAAACCCTGGAGGAGATGCTAAAGGGAAAAAGTAGATACAATGAACCTATTGAAAACTATTTCTATGATAAACTAGCTCTATTAAATCAGTGTGATATTTATGACAAACGCGCCGTTGACTGCATTATTTACGGAATTAGTGATAAGTCTGTAAAATCAGCGGCCTTGGCGCTAAGGTGCAGTCATCCTGATCAGTTACTGCAGTATCTAATGAGCAGTAAGGAGAATACTAATGTAGGCGAACGCGTAGCTAACTCTCGGTTTAAAACAGGGAACGATTTAGATGTAGCAAAAACCAATGGTTCCTCAAGTTTTCACTGTTTCAATTGCAAGGTCAAGGGGCATATTTTCTCTAGGTGCCCAAAGCCCCTCATAACGTGTACCAAGTGTAATAAAGTTTGTCATACTGCTGACAAATGTTATTCAAATTCTGAGAAGAACGATCCGAGCAAAACTATGCTTATTTCAGCTTCTAAACCAAATTCTAAATTCATTAAAACAATAACAATTAATGGTCGGCATGTAAAGTCCTTCATTGATTTTGGAAGCGAGGTCTCGCTGATTACCGAGTCTTTAGGAGTGGCACTAGGTCTTCAGCATGACGGTGTACAAACGATTTTGAAGGGCTTTGGTAACGAATTAGTACAATCGGTAGGAAAAGTTAACGTTGAACTTTCTGTAGACAATGTACCCGCTAACATAACTTGCCGTGTGGTGAGTGACAAATACTTAGATGTCCCCGTTTTAGTTGGTCAAACTTTCACAGAACAGCCTCACGTTATTGTGCATAAAACTGCCACAGATTTGCAATTTATGAGCATTGATAACGAAATGCCATTTTCCCAAATGCATACAGATCGTGACAATGTGTTTAAAGTTTGTGTGCCCAGCAGCGTGATGTTATTTGGAAGAGCCTCTGTAAGAGCTTCAGTAGAGCCTTGCTGTGAGGGATACATTATGTTAGATGGCAAGTTGTTCGGGAAGCCGCGTCAGCAATGTCTTGTGACGGGTGGGTTATATTTAGTCAAGCATGGTAGGACATTTGTCGATTTAACGCCGCTTAGTTCACAATTCTCGTTACCCTTAGGTTCAAACCTAGGTCGAGCAGTAGTCGTCAAAGATGTAAATCGAGTCCTTGCACCAGAAGCCTCTGTTCCCTCGAACCTCCCTAATAACCTTGACACTAGCCAGATCCGTGTAGGAAAATCGGTTAATGAATCGGATAAGTCTAAGCTATTCGATCTATTGCAAAAATACAAGCATTGCTTTGCTTCTTCGTTGGAGGAATTACGTTGCACCGATGTTGTAGAGATGAGCATCGAGTTGAACAGCAAAACACCGGTAGTTTACCGTCCATACCGATTGTCTCACAATAAGCGTCAAAAGGTTCGCGAAATGGTGAATGACATGCTCGGTGCCGGTATCATTAGAGAATCAGCGTCCGAGTATGCAAGTCCTATCGTATTGATTCGCAAAAAGAATGGTAAGCTCCGGTTATGCATCGATTATAGGATGCTCAACTCTATAACGGTGAAAGAACTTTACCCCATGCCAATAATAGATGATGAAATGGCTAGGTTGTCCGGACAAGCGTGATTTATCTCCCTAAATTTGGCATCCGGCTATACCTATCTCAAAAAAGTCAAAAGCCGATCGCATAATTAGTGACCGTGGTACTTGTTTCGTCTCTTATGCGTTTAAGAGATTGTGTTCCGAAAAGGGTATAAAACATGTGTTGAATGCAGTCGCTAGCCCACAATCGAATGGACAGGTTGAACGGTACAACCGTACTATTCTGAATTCCTTAACGGCGCAGAATCTCGGGGACGACGAAAGGGTTTGGGATACCAAGGTTGGCAAAATTCAATGGGGTTTAAATAATATCGTACAGAAGACAACGGGGAGAACCCTAGCAGAAGTAATGTTCGGTACTCATATGAGTAGTGAAATAGATCCACGTTTGAATGAAATACGTCAAACTACTAGAGACGCAACTGATCTTGTAACTATTCGCGAGCAGGTAAAAGATAAGATTGACGAAGAACAGACTAAACAAAAACATCGCTATGATAGGGATAGACGTGCAGCTCGTACGTACGCAATAGGAGATTTAGTAAAGATTACGAAAACTTTATTTAGTAATGACGGTAAAAGTAAAAAGCTTCTTCCGGCTTACGCAGGTCCCTATCGCGTAGTTGCGTCTCTTGGAAATGATCGATATGAGTTAGCTGCGATTCCCGGATTAAGTACCACGAAAAACAAACGCAAGACGGTAGTAGCTGCTAATAGAATGTTGCCATGGGTTCATGTAGCTGCTTTAGAGCTTAATGAAAGTAGTACTGAATGTTCTGAATTTCTGATGATGATGAAATTGATAATTGTAAGGAAAATTAGTTAGTTACATATTATATTGTAGAAATAAAAATGGCTAATACTTTATAAATTAAAATGTTTTTGATATGATCATCATCTTAGCAAGTTATTCGACATGAAATATGAGTTGTTTACAAGATAAAAAAAAAAGAATGTGCCATTTAGTTATATGAATTAGTATTGTATGATTTTTAATGTGTGATTTCTGAGATTTATGAGAACTCCAGAAGTTGGAGATGTATGAGGAAACTCCAAAAGTTGGAGACACATGAGGAAACTCCAAAAGTTGGAGAAGTTTTGGGAAACTCCAAAAGTTGGAGACACATGGGAAAACTCCAAAAGTTGGAGAAGTATTGGGGAACTCCAAAAGTTGGAGAAGCTTAGGGAACTCCAAAAGTTGGAGAACTCCAAAAGTTGGAGACGTGTTGGGGAACTCCAAAAGTTGGAGAAGCTTAGGGAACTCCAAAAGTTGGAGAACTCCAAAAGTTGGAGACGTGTTGGGGAACTCCAAAAGTTGGAGAAGCTTAGCGAACTCCAAAAGTAGGAGAACTCCAAAAGTTGGAGAAGTATTAGGGAACTCCAAAAGTTGGAGAAGTATTGGGGAACTTCAAAAGTTGGAGAAGCTTAGGGAACTCCAAAAGTTGGAGGACTCCAAAAGTTGGAGACGTGTTGGGGAACTCCAAAAGTTGGAGAAGCTTAGAGAGCTCCAAAAGTTGGAGAAGCTAGGGAACTCCAAAAGTTGGAGAAGCTTAGGGAACTCCAAAAGTAGGAGAACTCCAAAAGTTGGAGACGTATGGGGATTGGGAAAACTCCAAAAGATGGGGCGTTAAATTTTTTTTTTTTATTAAAAATAAAACATTTTGTTATGTATTGAGCCGAGTGTTAGGTTTTAGTCTTCACTTGATACCGTGTATGGGGACATACACGTTGTCAGGATGGACGAGTGTTAGGTTTTGTTATGTTATTTAAATTATTTGACGCAATTTGTTGTAATTTATTATTTTTAAATTAATTTATTTTTATATTCGATTATTTGTAATCGACTTATCTGGCAACACCGAAACGATTCAATCGATGTAATTCTCTTTGGAAAGGTTGTCATAAAAAAAAAGAAGAAGAATGGCGGGAGATTGGTTTTTGGTAGATTGTGTGGTTATGTCGATGTTGGACGCACAATAATTGATCTTGTACATTGCTGGTCTTCATGCATATAAGTTATTATAGTTGTCATATTGTAAAAGCAAAACAATAAATACTTATACTGAAGTGAGGCAGTTTTATTACAATATATATATGTTTTGTATCTCTATTTCAAATACTTGTATCTTATCTGCAAACAGTTGTAGCTCGCGAAATTCAATTTTTCTTACGTTTTTTTCCATTTTCAGGGCAGTGTCAAGTTGTATCTTGATCAAGTTAGATTTGTATACCATAAGCACTTTTCCATGAGAGATTTTTGTTTTTATGGTACAAATCTAACTTAGATGTATTAATGATAATAATAAGTCTGTAAATACGTACTTAGGTACCTTTAATAATCGCGAATCAAATTTTGATCAAGATACAACCTGACACTGACATGAAAATTACCAAAAACGTAAGATAAATTGAATTTCGCGGTCTACAACTGTGAACGACAGATCTCACACTACCACCACAGTACTTTTTGATAGACTGAGAACTACCACGCGCCATGCTCCGGCGAGCAAGACACGCGCCCCCGCACGTGATTTTTAGGAGCCGAGCAAAATTTAAGAAAGATCACGAAAACGAAGTAAAGCGCGCGCAGGCGATGCGACGCGACGGTGTGGGTTGGGGGAACAAGATGGTGGACTGCAACAGGCTTCCAGTAAACTAACAGGCCACAAAATTAACCTTAATAAAGGTGAACGCGGACTTGGCCGCACCGCACGCGCCGCAGTCGCCGCATTCGAATTCTTCATATGAAGTTCTATGCAATCTCGCACACCCACCCGCGCCGCAGTCGCCGCAGTACCTAAAGCGGCCGAACTCCCCAAGCCGCAGCTGATGACGTCACCAACGCCGGCCCGCCGGCATCGGACGCTGCGGCCGGCGTGGCGCGGGTGTCTTCATTCGTATTCGTCATACTTAAATTAGAAACTGAATTAAAGAAATCCACTGCGATGCGTGCGGCGACAGGAACGAATGCGGTGACTGCGGAGCGGATAGGTGTGCGAGGCCATTAACAAAAGCGATGACTGCGGTGCGTGCGGTGCGGCCAAGTCTGCGTTCACCTTAAGGCTTTGCCTTTGGAATCAACATCAAAATGAACAACAACCAAAGTATACTGATCACACTGTACCTATTGAGGAAAAGAAACGCTGTAGAAAAAATTGTAGGCTAAGTACTGCGACACCTTAGCCGATACTCACAGAGCATGGAACCGTTTCCGACGACAAAGGCAGCGTCAACATGCTCTGTGGGTAGCGTAGCCTCAGAGACCAAATAAAAAACCAAGACAGAGGGCTGTCAACAGTAAAGTGAGGCCGGTTTCGTAAATATGTATGCACTTATTGAGGTGTAGTTTGATTGTAAATGTGTGCGTGTGTGCACAGAGCGGAGGTGTATGGATGATAGATACAGAGAGGAGGTGGATTGTTCGCAGCGCTATGTCTTTCTTGACTTTTTTATTTGGTCTGAGAGCGTAGCGTGTATTATCCAAACCTTATTTCTTTAAAAAGGTTAATTTCTTATTTAGTTATAATAATTATTAGCGTAATTAAAATGAAGCAGTATTGTGGTTATTATGGGTAAGTAACTAATTTATATCTATATGTATATAAAACAGCTGTTGTGTAAGTTAAGATTTTTGTTCCGAGATTCGAAACGTGTCAAGTCTTGGTGACGCCATTTTCCATATTTTCTTGGTTCAACTTCACGCAGGTCTTCTTAGAGAAGGTATTAGTATTCTGTGACATGAAGCATCTGTCCGTTGGGACGAGTACGTTTCATAATCATCGTTCTCCTGCCTTAATCCCAATTTATTCGAGGTCTGCGCACGGATATGGTCTGTGCAACATGTCTTTTTCTTCCATACTTCTCTATGGGTAAACTGAATAAGCTATCCTATGCTTACACAGTGTTTCTCATTGTACCTAAGTGAATAAATTATGAGTATTTGAGAAATAAATGATGAATGAAATAGGTACTTTGTTGTGACGCCTAGCCACGGTGCGCCTTCCGGTACGCAGTCGCCACCCCAGAACTTTTCGGCCAAAATGACCAAATCCTTGTGATTACAATAACGATTTTTCAGGAAAGATACAGTGTTTATAAAATGGCCGCCATTGACGTTCTCCGAGGTTCATATCTTCAAGAGATAGAAGGCATTAGAGGCATCTTAGAGCTGTGCACAATTTTTCTAAATGATTACGAGGATTTGTACACAACAAATAAATAACATGAAAAACGAGGTTTCCACTGTAAGCTGACGTTATGTGCCCCGCCCACTGCCAATTTAGAAATAATTAGGTACTTTCAAGATATAAATCTAAAAAATTATTTCGTTTTTTCGAAGCGTGTCGTTTATCGAAGACAGTCGAGTTATATCGAGCGATGCCGAGTCCAAATCACGAACACTTCTTCTGGATATCAACATGCCCAGCCAAGATCTCTTGGGAACGGAAGGTTGGGTTCCAGTATAGATCTATGAAAGAAGTGTTTTTTACATTTCTATGGGTTCCAGGATGTGATACTGCCTCATCAGACTTGTAACGCGATGCAGGTAAAATATAGAAATTATTTTTTCTTTTCAGTGTTTGGTTTAGGTATCCAGTACACAGCGACACAATATATCTACAAGGATCTTCAGCCCCCTTATTCACAAACACTCGATATGCTTCCGTATCGTATCGAACATTAATCATTGTTATCGTAGGAGACTTCTAAATGCTGTTCACAAGTCCAAAACCCGAAAATTTTGTCAGTTTAAATCAAATAGACGCCCGCTATTCTTCCAACAGCTATTTGCTGTTGAGGGCAAGTCAAATCAGGTTATTGAAATGTCAGGTTTTCGATACGATAGCCTGTCGTATGGTTGTGAATCAGGGCTCTGATGGGTGGTCAAAATCGGAACTAATGCCACCATCTTGTTTTGTCAATACAGTTTAATTTTTACGCAAGAATCTTCTGATGGGTGGTCAAAATCGGAACTAACGCCACCATCTTGTTTTGTCAATACACTTTAATTTTTACGCAAGAATCTTCTGATAGGTGGTCAAAATCGGAACTAACGCCACCATCTTGTTTCGTCAATACACTTTAATTTTTACGCAAGAATCTTCTGATAGGTGGTCAAAATCGGAACTAACGCCACCATCTTGTTTTGTCAATACATTTTAATTTTTACGGTCAATGGGTCGTCTTAGGGTCAGTTCACACCGCGACGCGACGCGCAGTTTTCAAGATAGCAATACAATCATAGACCTTACCTGTTACACAAAAAAGTACCTACATAATTCTGTGTGTCTACTACGTCGAGCTACGCCGCGTGGCGCCGCGCTGCGCCACGCGGCGCTGCGCGCGCGCGCGTCGCATGCTGCGCGTCGTGTCGCGGTGTGAACTGACCCTTATCGAGGCCAAAAGATCCTTGTAGCGCTGTACAAAAGCAACACCTTTCATTTTGACAGTTCAACAATTTTCATTATGTCCCCACCACAGCGTGTCATTTATAATAAGTATAACCCATTGACTTATATGTATTTAATACTACTTTTGAAAACCTAACGTTATACGTACCTAACGTATAACCTAACGTTGCGAGTTGTTGAGAAGACGTTTTCAAACCTATGAAGCAATGGATTAGGAATTTCTTTGAAAATCCTTTGAGTTGTGATTCGTGTGTGTGACTAGAGATTGGGTAAAGCGAGCCGCACAAACGTACGTACCGCTTAATGTTAGAGCCAGTGTTGCCAACTTAGCACTTTCGGTGCCAGATCCAACCTAGCACTAAATAGAAAAATGCTGATTATTTTTCGATTACTGCCCAACAAAACGCAGTTACACGAGCGGTAACCAAACGCTTTGGTTTCTTAGTTTGCTACACTTTGTCTAAAAAAGTGTTTATTTCCCGTAAACAAGACAAAGACGAGGTAATATATAAATAAATAATTGTCTTGCTTATTGCTTTATAAATTTTAGTTTCGTATTGACTATTACGACATACGCGTAATAAATACATTATAGAATACGAAAGATTATGTTTTCAGTGCTCAGTGAGTTAGAAAAACTACGAAAATGGATAATCCTGTAAGCAAAAAGTAACGTTCAAAGTTACAGAAAAGAGTGGGAGAGTAAACCGGGGAACGATCCAAAATACAAAAATATAATTATAAACATTTAAATTGGGAACTTCCTCCTTTTTTGAAGTTGGTTAAAAAGTGGCTTAGACCTGTTCCAGTTCCAGTTCAAAAGCAGTCTGTGTTTTGCAAAAAAGAATTGAATGCGAGAATATTTGAAATTAAGCGGCATTCGGAATCAAAAAGTCACTAAAAAATCTTAAAATAATTACCACAACCATTTTCTTATAAGAAATTATATGATTGCCTAATTAAGTGATTGTAATGATTATAATCCTTCTTTTTGGATTTATATAGAAATCTAGCACTTTTTGAAGTTACAAATAGCACCTAACCGTAGTATCGGTTGGCAACCCTGGTCAAAGCTGCCCTACCTCTGATTGGCCGCAATTTGAATCATATTTGAATTTATTTGAACTACGAACCAATCAGGCGCCGCCTCACCACCACCCGACCGAGCTTGAAAAGTTGAAACTTCAAAACTTTCCTTTTTCTCGCGCCATCCGGCCTGTGCGCACGTGCCAAGCCAATATTACTGACTGCCTTCAAGAAGACATTTTGTAATTTATTAATCGCCAAATTGTACTTTTAAACTGGCGCAGTTTGAATCAATACACGCGTATTCTGACAACTGGACGCTGATGAAATTGGAGTAAACTTAAGCCGGATCCAACTGACGAAAACTCGCATGAAAGGTAAGTACCTACCCACTATCCCAATCCCACAAGCCACGTCCTCCATTTTTCCACTGTGTACCCATAGAAATAACGTGCTAATAACTGATTCCAGCTGCAGTTAGCTGATAAGAGACCGGGATGCTGTTGGCGTGCTCAACTCTGCCGCTATGGCGAAGTACCTACACCGGTTGTACCTGCTTTTCACCGTTAACGGTGCCACCTGCGTCACATTCACCTCCAACTGGAAGCCGTGAGTACTCCATGTTCTTATTTGTCCGTAAAAATGAGCGACGGGAAAGAATTAAGTTGTGAAAAACACCGGGACAACTGCTCGTTGGACCACGCACTATGAAGGGTTCCGTAGTTGGACATTTGGAATTTATAATAGGTAGTGCGGGCTGGTGTCCGCAACTGGTCAGACTGCACGTGTCGTCAATGCGCGTATTTTGCGTACGGGTGGGAAAATCTATTATTCGATCCACCCCAGCTCCTCAAGGAAAGCCAGCGGCGCTTTGATGTTACTGACCGTCTCACGGAGGGATGAGGGTACGTGAGGTAACCAAGATCAAACTTAACATTGTAGTTGAAAAACATGTTCTCCCAATTCCCATACATTCTAACTGCAAATGCAAGTTTGTGCACTGAATATTGAGAGATTTATCATGTTATTTTATGTTAACTTAAGATTTCTTAAAGTGCCCTTTAGACAACCCACTGACCAGTTTTTCCTGTAATCTATAAGTACTTCACAACTTTTTTCTGGATTTTTATATTATTTTAACCTCGGTAGTACTCGGTAGTTTCGGAGAATGGTCCAATTTCATTTGTTTTCTTAATTTGTCAAGCGCCGCTAATGAGACACAATTGATTTTCTGTTGTTTCGTCGCCGATCGGCGCACCGCGCCGCTTGACCAGTTAAATACCTTTAAAACTATACTTATATTATTATAAAAAAAACTAGGGACCCTCGCAACAAACTGTTTCCTTTGATGTGTTACACAGTACAGTTATACAGTATAGAATATCATTATTTTTTAAATGTCGCAGCATCATGCTGATTGCTGAGATAGGAGCCTTTTAGCCTCGTTTAGGACTTTGTTTCATTGTTCTTTTTGTTACTTTTTTTTTTAGATAATTTGGATTTTTATTTTTTACCGTTTAGTTTGTGATCATCCTGTACAAGTTACAATAAATACTTTTTCTTCCTATTAAAAGTACAGTTGGCAAAGCTTTTTTTTTAATTTCTGATTTGTCTCCAAAAGTGATATTCAAAATTCAATCAGTTTGATACTTGTTAAAACAGCCAAGGTACTGACCGATCCTCATCAGTTCTAATGCATGTAGTCACCGACCCATGTCAATAAAATTGCCAGTTGTTTTTGGCACACCTTTGGTGACTTGTACGAGCAATGGCTAGAGTTTACGGACACAATATTCGGTCAGTGGGTCGTCTTAGGGGCGGAATAGCGGAGTAGCTACTTCCACACTCATAACATCACGCCTGGTTGAGTACAACTACATTACACCAGTCATATTTGCCTTCACACAAATGGGCACAAATCCAGACTCCGGGCTGCTACTGACAAATTCCTAATAGAAAAACCCAGTAACACTGCCCGACCTGAGAATTGAACCCAAGAACTCATGTATGCAGTCCTCACTTATACTTAGCACTATATTTGAATTAAGAATTTGAGATTATTTTCAAGTTATGGAACAAGAAACTGGACATCATACATAATAAATTTCAAACATTTTGGTCTCATGACATAATATAAGAGGCTATAAGAATAAACAGAGCAATCACTGCTGGGCAGCTTCCTTTCAAACCTGTTAATAATACCAAACATATTGCTGAATATCTGCAAGAAAGATGAAAAAAAGGAGGTTCTGTATTAGACCCGTATGTATGTTTGTATGTCCGCGATTATCTCGCAAACTTCTAAATCAATTTTGATAATTCTTCCATTATTGTGATCTACATACTTTCAGGAAGGTTTTAGTATATAATACATTAGGTAATTATTCTTATGTACGAAGTTATATGCATAAATGTACTGCGTCTCCGGCATTTCTATGCGAATTTTGATGATTCTTCTTCAATGCACTAGTGTTAATTGAATTTGTAGGGTAGGTGCAGCTTAACATCGAAAAATATAAACTTTTGCAAGTTGGTTGTTTTTTTATTTTTTTTTTTGTAAATAAGTTCTTTGTAAAACAGTTTTATTTCATAGCTTGCCCTGTTATTTATTTATCTGGGTCTTTAGTACTTGAGATTTTACCCCCTTCCTGTTGGCAGATTGATCTGATATTTGGTACACACTTCTAGTTTTGATGACAATACAATTTTATTTAATCAGTATCATTATAAATCTAAGATGGCCGCCGCTACAAGATGGCGGATTACATATTTTTTCATAACCCCCTCAATATGGGTATCAAATGAATGGGCTTGACTAGTATAATGCTATACACTATGGAACATTTCAAATTTATGATGGCCGCCGGTACAAAATGTCGGATTTCATATTTATTTCAATATTTATTAATTTCATATTTGTTTCAATATGGGTATCAAATGAAAGAGCTTTACAAGTAGAACATGCACTGTGATGAGGAAAGTTGTGTGATGACTGGTATCTACCAATTTTTTTTTTATCTTTTAGTCATCAATCAGTTTTTTTTAGTTAACATTGCAATACTTCAAGCTTACGTTATTTGTACTTATTGTCTTTTGTTCAGGAGTAATTAAATTGGTTTATTTTGCAGGTGCCTGGTAGAAAGCTACACGGTTTGCGAGTGCTTTGATGAACGCGTTATGTACAGCTCAGAGATGGACGAAGCCAAACAAATGACTGTCAAGGATGATGGACCTTGCAGCTGACAACTGTCACGAGGTAAGTTTAATTGATCATACACTAGCAACTTGAGTCTTGACACAACATCCAGATTTTACTAGTATGTATTAACTAGCTGCGCCCCGCAGTTTCACCCGCGTAAATGTCGATCCCGTTTGAATATCTGGATAAAAAGTAGCCTATATGTTAATCCAGGGTGTCTGCTGCCTCCATAATTTTTTTTATCAAAATTGGTCCAGCTACATATAAACAGACACAAACATTCGCCTTAGTATTAGCAGTATTAGTGTAATTGTTAACACTGCAATACTTCAAGCTTAAGTTATTTGTACTTATTGTTTTTGTTCAGGAGTAATTAAATTGGTTTATTTTGCAGGTGCCTGGTAGAAACCTAGACGGTTTGCGAGTGCTTTGATGAACAAGTCATGCACAGCTCAGAGATGGACGAAGCCAAACAAATGACTGTCAAGGACGATGGTCCTCACAGCTCACAACGTTCATTAGGTAAGTTTAATTGATCATAGGTACACTAGCAACTTGACACAGCATCCAGATTTCCTTACTAGTAGTATTAATGTAAGTTTAATATGAATGTACTAGCTTCAGCCCGCGACTTCGTCCGCATGAAATTTCTTGTACCGACCCACCCGGTCGCATCGTATCGCCTGCCTGCGCTATTTCTTCGTTTTCGTTTAGCATTCTTTGCTTTATTTATCCGTTTGCTCGACTCCTAAGGGTCCTGGCGTGATGTTAAAGTCTATAGCCATCCTCAAGAATTGGGCTATCAAATGCAAAAACATTTTTTAAATCCGACTGTTAGTTCTAGAGATTAGGGCGTTCAAACAAATAAACACTTCAGCTTTATTAATAGTCATCATCTGCCTTTTCCCAACTATGTTGGGGTCGGCTTCCAGTCTAACCGGATGCAGCTGAATACCAGTATGTTACATGGAGCGACTACTTATCTGACCTCCACAACTCAGTTACTGGGTAATACAATACCCCTAGGTAAGACTGGTTGTCAGACTTTCGGGCTTCTGACCACCTGTAACGACTGTCAAAGATCCACAAATGACAGCTGGAACCAACGGCTTAACATATTTCCAAAGGCACTGAGGGGTGTCGGTATGTAAAGATGGTCACCCATCCACAGACCAACCGCGGCAAGCGTAGCTTAACTTGATCGATCGACCCGTGCGGCTGTTATTACAGCCGCACGGGTCGATCGATCAAGTCTATATCTCTAATTAGGCTATAATTAAGCTAGTGGCCTGTGAGTAAATAATAATTTACTCACAGGCCACTAGCCTAATTATTAGTATAGATAGATAATATAGATGTACGGTCACCAAAGGAGATAAGTAACCAGTGTCTTCGGATGTAGTTGAAGTTTAGTTAGAAATCGATTGATGTTTTCGAATTGAAATTTAATTTGATAAATGAAATGTTTGTTTTCTATCAACTAAATTAAATTTTATTAGAAAACATCCATCGGTTTCTTATTAAACTTCAAATATATCCGATGACCCTGGTTACTTATCTCCTTTGGTGACTGTACCACTCTGAACTCCACTCTTGATGTACTACTCTTCATGACTGGCCTAATATAATTTTTATCCTTTAAGCTACCCAGACCAAGTCCCCATGTATACTTTCTGTCCCCGCGGGTATAAAAAGAAAGAATTAAAAAAAATACCGAGTGTGCCTATACACGACTGAAGTGAAACTTCGCTATGAGAGAAATAAAATGTGCTTGCGCACTGCTTTCTCTTGCTTATATCCCCCACTCAACTCCCGTTCGCCTCGCCCGATCACACTTTTCGTAACGTTTACGTCACGCGTTCGCCAGCTTACTCCCCAAGTCAAGCGTGCGTAAAGAAGTTTCACTTAAAAAAAGACGGGTTGCACTCCGGGAGTGCCGGCAGAAGTGAAAACTTGAATATTAACGTTGAAATAAATCAATTATTAATTTAATTAATATAACTCATTTTTTTCACTATTTCTGCATCACTTTTTAGGGTTCCGTACCTCAAAAGGAAAAAACGGAACCCTTATAGGATCACTTTGTTGTCCGTCTGTCCGTCCGTCCGTCTGTCAAGACCCTTTTTCTCAGGAACGCGTGGAGGTATGAAGCTGAAATTTATATCAATTACTCAGGTCTACTGTCCCTTGAAGCTGTGAAAAAATCAAACTTCTAAGCCAACGCAATCAAAAGATACAGCCGTTTATGCCGCAAATTTCTGCAAATTTTCGAAACTCGCACGGGAATCAAAACCTACAGGGTACTTCCCGTGAACTTAGAATCTTGAAATTTGGTACTAAGTAACGTCTTATAGTACAGATAAAGGAAAAATTGCGAAAACCGTAAATTTTTAGTTACATCATATAATAAAAAATATTTTTGAAAATTTTAAAGTTACTTCTTTTCTCATGAACGCGTATAGGTATTAAATTGAAATTAATATCAAATACTCAGGTCTATAATACCTTGAAGCTGTAACAAAATGAAACTTCTATGTCAACGCAATCAAAAGAAACTGCAATTTAACCCATTGAATGCCGTAATTACAGACACAATTAAAAAGCCATTGTGTCTCGTGTAGATCTACGTTCCGGCAGACGAGAGGTTAAGCCGCATATTTTCAAACTCGCAACTACTCGCAAGGGAATCAAAACCTAAAGGGTACTTCCAGTCGACCTAGAATCTTGAAATTTGGCATGAAGCAATGTTTTATAGCACACATAAAGGAAAAATTCCGAAAACCTTAAATTTTTATACGGAACCCTCGGTGCGCGAGTCCGACTCGCACTTGGCCGGTTTTTTTCATTAATAGATGCACTTTGTTCAATTTCCATATTTTAAACACTTTATATACACGAATTTTACGAATACACAGCAGTGTGGCTACTACACAGACGGTCGAGCCATCAGCTGTCCATCCATCCACTTCCACTTCGACTTCCACTTCGACTTCCACTTCCACTTCGACTTCCATTTCCACTTCCATCCATCCATCCATCCATTGTGTCCGTGTGTCACTTCACTTCGGTTGGCGCCGCCGTAGAAAGAGAGGGGGGGAATTCTCTCCTGACGGTCACGTGTCCTGACGCGAGTTTAACATTTTTTACCCATTACTAAAAGTGTGCAACGCCGCTAAAGAAGTTTACACTTCAAAAATAATGCAGTTAGAAATCTAATTGTTCAGAATATGCTTTATATGGAGAGGGTGAAGACAAAAGAATAAGCTATTCGGAAAATTAGTGGCGGAGGAATTTAAGTATATTAAGCCTTGTGAGGCTGAGTTGATTGATTGATTGTAAACTTTAATTACAGCCAGTGGCGTGCACAGATATTTCAGACAGAGTATGCAAAAAACTTACCAGTTTCAGTTTGTTGTACCTACCCTACATACCTGACTCTTACCGCAGCTGCGCAGGCGCGTATCCGCTATAGGTCCAAACATTCTTTTTATCTTGATTGGTAAACAAAATGCAAGGGAAACAATACAATGTGTTTGTGTGTACACAACCAGTAAGCCAGTAATATTTATCATAAAACTTTTTATGAAAATAATGAGTAGTAGTACCCTTTCTTTGAGTTAAATCTAGCCCGGGTACACACCTTCCCATTGCAATCATTTTAACTTTTTCTTCAAAAGGTAATGTCGAAAACGCAGCCGATTTTAATTTATTTAAAAACACATCGCCAGCACGGGTCTCACAGGTATAATTTGCATTTTTTACAATAAACTTACTAAATAATTACTCGACAGTCAATCACCTGCGCCAAGAAAAACAAGAATAAATAAATTCATTTATTTCAGGTAAATAGATAACATCCATTGCCACACGACATAAATTAATAGAAAACATAATAAATAAATTGAATAAAATCAAGTGAAAACAAATCCAACAAGAAAACTTTTTTACACAAAAAACAACCGACTTCGAAAAAAAAACACTACAAAGTGAAAAATAACTTTAATTTCGGAAGTCGGTGTCTTTGGTTCCGCATTTTCGTTTTTTGACACCGACTTCCGAAATTAAAGTTATTTTTAACCGACTTCTAAAAAAGGAGGAGGTTCTCAATTTGGATGTTTGTATTTTTTTTTTTTTTTTTTTTTGTGTTTGTTCGCGCATAACTCCGTCGTTTGCCAACCGATTTGAAAAATTCTTTTTTTGTTAGAAAGGGTATACTTCCCAAATGGTCCCATGAAAATTTTATCGAAATCGGATGAGCGGTTTTTGAAAAATCAACAAAAATCTAAAAATTTTATCTACATTGTCTACATTAACGATCTTTTTGTTTACTTTTTTGTGGGGTAGGTACAACTAAAAATTGAAAAATAAAAACTTTTTTACAAAAAAAACAACCGACTTCAAAAAAAAAAACACTACAAAGTGATAAATAACTTTAATTTCGGAAGTCGGTGTCAAAAAACGAAAATGCGGAATCAACGACACCGACTTCCGAAATTAAAGTTATTTATCACTTTGTAGTGTTTTTTTTTGAAGTCGGTTGTTTTTTCACTTTGTAGTGTTTTTTTTTTGAAGTCGGTTGTTTTTTTTGTAAAAAAGTTTTTATTTTTCACTTTTTAGTTGTACCTACCCCACATAAATTCAATTAACACTAGTGCATTGAAGAATTGAAGACACAACTCGAAGAATCATCAAAATTCGCATAGAAATGCCGGAGGTGCAGTACATTTATGCATATAACTTCGTACATAAGAATAATTACCTAATGTATTATATACTAAAACCTTCCTGAAAGTATGTAGATCACACTAATGAAAGAATTATTAAAATCGGTTCAGTACTTTTTGAGATAATCGCAGACATACAAACATACATACGGGTCGAATACAGAACCTCCTTTTTTAAAGTCGGTTAAAAAGCGCAAAACTGCAATTTAATTACGTTACAAATTATTACGAACGACGACGGTCAATTAAGCAATCCGCCTTAAAAAAGTCGACCCTCTGCAACCAACAATTAAGCGGTGCTTTTACGGGTTCTCAATTTGGTCGGTTTGCAATGTAAGCTATGCTTCTAAAACTCCAACACGCGCACACATTTTCACGCACACAGTCTCACTTTTGCTGTGTACTACACGAGATGCGTTGTATGAAGAATAAACGAGGCGTAGTATTGCTTTTGCTCACGGGAGCACTGCCTGCGTGGTGCGCGGCGGCGGGCGTTCGCCGTTCCAACGAGTTAGTTCCAAAAAAAAGTAATAGATGGCGCATAATCTAAATTACCATGATTTTTTTACATTATGGTTAATTATCATTTAGAGGAGCATGTATGTATGCGTCTACAGGGTATGCAGAGCTTATTTGCACGTATGGAGTGCACGCCACTGATTACAGCTGAAAGAGAGCAACTGCTGGACCTCACACAACCGGTCTGGCGATGCTTATTGTTTTGCTATAATGTAACATATTAACTGTTGCCTCTCAAGGGTCAGGCAGGGGTGTACACAACAGTACACCCGCATTTTGCCAGTTATATTTTAGTTCCATGTCGTAGGGGGCGAGCCTATTGCCATTAACCAGGAAACCTGACTCTGGGCTGCTACTGAGATATGGAAAAATAGGAAAACCCAATAATATTTAGCCCTCGGACAGGACCTCGTGCTCAGCAGTAGCGCTTGCAACCACTGGACCAACAGGGCAATCTTTTGTTATAACTAGATATACAATGAACAGTCTCTTTTCTGAATTTCAGGAACCTCGTACTTCTGTCTCCAGCATCGATTGCTGTCGAGCTCATCATCATCAGCAGTCTCCGAGCACACGACTAACAGATGGCAGCACTGTCACGTCACACCTCAAGGGAAGTCTTAATTATAGTCCTATAAACTTATCTGACTCGGTGACTAAAAGTGGAACTAACGAAATCACTATAAAAATTGACAAGGTCACTTTGTGTTCACTGACAGCAATGACGTGACCGGGCCAGATGTGTTAGTAGTAATATAGTAGTATACATTTGATTTGGATTTGTGATGTAAAATAACTGTGAATGGATTCTATAGCGCTACAAGGTTCTTTTGGAGGCTGGCCATAATCGGCACTATCGCCATCTTGTTTTTTTCACAGATGGTTAGCAACAGCACCACTGTCAATATTATTTGTGTGCCATAAGATCCTTGTAGCAGTGTACTTCATGTGTCCGATTAAATGTAACCTAATGTCTATGTTCTTTAGAACCAGATTCGAATGTTTACTGTACACCATTATTGTTATATCGTGTCTCGCAAGCAGAGTGTATTTCTAAACGACTGTCCAAAAAAGGAGTGTTGTGTTTTCGCTTTTCAGGATTCATGTATGTGTATCTATATTCCACCATAACTTTTGAACGCCTGGACCGATTATAAACATTTGTGACATTTACGTCATTTAGTATTTTTGGTCGGCTGTTTTATATTTTCTTCAATTATTCGGACTACAATTAGTCGGACTTGCGTATTATGGCTTCCGCACCTACCTGTGAAATAACTTTATACTAATCCTCGTTTAATAGTTACTCAATACCAACACACTAAATTAAGAAGACGTTATATACTAATATTAACTTGTTAGAGCGAACACCAAAAATCGTTGAAAATGCGTTCTTTTCGATACTGCGCGTAATAGCAGGAGAGTTCGTATCTGTTATGACAAGCAAAGTTGCTACAAATGGCGCTCGAAAGGGGGCGCCCTTTCATCGACAAGTATCTTCCATAAGCTGCAGTCGAATACAGAAATCTGTATTTTGATTCCACAACGATCTCTCTTCTCTTGATATTCTGACAGACAGAGGCGTAACTATAGGGTGGCATTGGGGCAAATTGCCACGGGCCCCCAGCTAGAGGGGGCCCCCCGGCCCGAGAGGGCCATGAGCACGGGAGAATCCTAACATAAGGACAGAAGCATTCAGGTGTTAAAGTTTTTGTAGGGGAAAACATGAAATGTACGCGGAAGAAGTCGTGGGAGATGTGCTAATAAAAAAAAGACGGGTTGCACTACGGGAGTGCCGGCAGAAGTGAAAACTTGAATATTAACGTTGTGCATTTTTGATATTTTTCATTAATAGATGCACTTTGTTCAATTTCCATATTTTAAACACTATACACGAATTTTACGAATACACAGCAGTGTGGCCACTACACAGGCGGTCGAGCCATCAGCTGTCACCATCCATGGATGCGCGTGCCACGCTGTAACATAAACACACACGAACATTCGCGCAATCGCCCTGCGCCGCCTAAACGAAACAGCAGGCATACATTTTCGCCGCGCCGTAGAAAGAGGGGATACTTCGTCTCCTACGCCGTGCCGGCTGTCTACTCTCCATCCGTCTTACGAATTTTCGATCAGGTCACGTGTCCTGACGCGAGTTTAACATTTTTTACCCATTACAAAAAAAGTGTACAAAGCCGCTAAAGAAGTGCCCGGGTGTGCCCGGGTTGCCCGCAGAGGACGCAGCTTGGTGGCTCTGTGCACAGAGAGCGGTCCTTGGGACGGGGACAGTCGGCTGTTCTGTGGCTACCTAGACACTTGACGCATCTAGGTGTCGCGTAACATTTTGATTGAGAATGGCCATACAATTGGGATCGGTGGCACTGTCCAACGACGTTGGACCTGCGGGGTTTCTCGATGGAGATGCCTGAAAGAGAGCAGGCGGCCTTCACCTTGAAAATAGGATGATGACCTTCTGTGGGGTCGCTAACTACTAAGACCATGTCGTAGACAAGGTCCTGTTTCGCTTTATGTAAGCGATGGACGGCAGAGACTGTGATGCCTTGCGAGTAATAACGACGCGGGTGGAAGTTTCCTCCGGGAGGGAGTATGTATGGAAGGAGTAATTCCTTCCTTGGAGCATTCGGGTGAGTTCGCTGTAGTCCGAGGACGAAGGCACGGTGACCTTGATACCCTAGCAAGCGTTGATGTAGTTGATCTTACGATCAACACACATCTTGGAGATCTCAGTCCATTTGGACTTCTCCTGGATGTAAATAGGGGGCGGGGGAAGTTGCTTCTTCTTGTCCGAAGCAGCGGGCGGACTAGCCCTAGGGCTTGAAGGAGGGGCGGCGCGGGCGGGGGGCGTGGACGGGATAGCCTCGGCCGCGGTTGCTTTTTTCGCCTTGCTGGCGTGCGAAGAGGAGGAACCCTTCTTCCTTTTGCCTTTCTTTCCGACGACTACATAGTCGTCTTCGGAGGAGGACGAAGAGGCAGAAGGGGTTTCCTCTGCATCTGAGAGATACTGAGGTACGGACGTATCCATATCTTCGGGCTGCATTGTCACGGAGACAGTGGGTGCAGAAACGGGGGCGGGGGCGGCGGTGGCCTCGGGACCTACGGGGATATTCTGAGAGGGGGCGATGCCTTTCTGGGCTAAAGGCGGTGAGAGCGGACTTTCCAGCACGTCGCTGAAGTCATCGAACGTGTCTTGGACGGGAAAGGGAGCTCGCTGAAATTCAGCTAGCTTATTGCCATATATGGCGAGAAAGGACGGGTCCTTTAGGAGGACCTCCCTGACGAATGCTAAGATGACTGCGTCCGTCATTTTTGGTCGACTGAAATTAAAAAGGGGAGGGGGGGGAGGCTATTTTTGTCTGAAGCCTACCTGGTGCCTAGTCCCGAGGAGACGTGGAACGTGAACACCCCGGGCAGACAGTTCCCCCAAAAAGTCCAACCCGTATGTTTTTCCTAGTGATACACTGGCGAGAAGAAAAACAAACAAACTTGCCAGCTACACGTCTGTCTGAATGACCAGAAGGGTCGGTCGAAGGCAAAGTTACCTAACTCCCCGGGTGAGACAACCCGGGGATGTGTTCGCTCCCTGTCGGTGTCACAGGGAGATATGTGCTATTGTGAGCCCTAAGCTTGAATACCTACCGCCAATCTTAATATGCGGACCTATCCGGGTCGCTGGGGTAAAGTCAAAGTCAAAGCATTTATTTAAAATTTCAAAACTTGAACGTCAACATTAAAATAAAATTCATTCTAGTCGCCCTTTCCAAAAGGTAGTTTTCGTATGGAGAAGAATAGGCAAGAAACTCCACCGTTACTCTTTTAAAAATGTTTTACAATATTTGGCATAGGTACATACATTATATAATAATATGTGAGGACGATGCACCTAAAATAAAATTACTATACCACAATAGGTAAAAGAATGAAAAACGAAACCATGACATATAAATTAATTATCTGATAGATACATGGTGCCTCACATATTTACAAACATGGTAAAAGTAAACGATTTTAATTAAAAAAAAAAAACGAGTGTGCTTATGACCACACGACTGAAGTGAAACTTCAAACGTATTTGGCTATGAGAGGAAGAGAGAAAGAAAATGTGCGCGCGCACTGATTTCTCTTGCTTATATCCCCAACTCAACTCCCGTTCGCCTCGCCCGTAGCCCGTAGACATGGGTTGTACTTGCAAAATCGAGTACCAGGGCTTCCAAGTACGTCCACCTTAAGAAACCAGGGCCTAAAACCAGGGCTCAAGATACTTTCAAGTATTTTCTATCTGCATCGAAAATTGATCCATAACTTCATACAAATAAGAAGTACAATCGCGTAATCAAACAAAAGCCCTGTTGGAAGTAAAAAGTACTTGCATAGGAAATTGACCCGTGAATTCCTATAAATAAGGAGCACAATCGCGTTTACAAATAAATACTTTTACAAACCATTAAAGTAAAAATACTTGCATACGAAATTGTTCCGTAGACTCTTACGGAGTTGTATGGAGTGCCCGAGGTGTGGTAAGAGTCTTACCACACCTCGGACACTCCATACAACGCTCGCAAAATAATTACCTAGTACTACTACATAAACAAATGACGTTTGTATACGTGCAAATGTGTGCGTGAAATCTAGTAGCGTAAAAAAAATGGCGCGGTAAGCAATTTGTGTCGGGGAACCGAACGACGACGGCGCGGCGGCGGCGGCGGCGCTGCCCGAACGTGTGCATTATTATGAAGTGACCATGTAGTTCAATTGTTTATTTTTATTTATATAGTCGGGTTCGTAATGAAATAAAAACACTAAAATAGTTTAGTTTAAATGACTTATCTGTAAATAATCGGTTATCAAATCGCATGTTATTAAAAATGCGAAATCTTACAAACAGTTTATGTAAATACGAATTCGGAAAAGCATCACAGTATCCAACCATCGTGATTAAAACTCAAATAAAACTTTTAAATCGCATAATTGTGTGTTCGTGTCAGCAATACAGCGCTGCGGTTAGCGAGCGCCCTTGCTAAAGAGTCGGCGACGAATACCTCGAAGTGCGGGGTGAGGTGCTGTATCTGATATGAGGGCGAGGAAGGGAGTGTCCTTTCTGTACGTAGTACTATTAAGTATTCTGTGCTCTTACTGATAAGGAGCATGATCGCATTTGCGAAAACAAACGCGGTTGTTGAACTATTTGAGTACCTACGTACTCGAGCGTCGAGGCACGACGGAGCGAGATACTTTCAAGTATTTTCTATCTGCATAGAAAATTGATCCATAACTTCATACAGATAAGAAGTACAGACGCCAGCACATCAACCTACACCTAACTGTCACATTTTCCCAATCAACTTTGAACCTTATTCTTCAGTAATAAAGTTGAAAATCTATTAAAGAAATTTGACAGATTGTAGTAGGTTGATGTGCTGGCGTCTGTACAATCGCGTATTCAAAAGCCCCGTTGGAAGTAAAACTACTTGCATAGGAAATTGATCAATGACTTCCTATAAATAAGGAGCAAAACCGCGTTTACAAATAAATACTTGCAAACCATTAAAGTAAAAAATACTTGCATGCGAAATTGTTCCGTAGACTCTTACTGATAAGGAGCATGATCGCATTTGCGAAAACTAACGCGGTTGAGTACCTACGTATTTGAGCGAGTAGCCGTATAAGGTACTTTATAGTCTCGCAAGTATTTTGAGTCGGTACCTGGTGTGTGTACTTGGAAGCAAAAACCTGGTCGAGTAAATACGTACCTTCCCTACTCGCCCGATCACACTTTTTGTAACGCTTACGTCACGCGTTCGCCAGCTTACTCTCCAAGTCAAGTGTGCGTAAAGAAGTTTCACGTAAATAATTTTGACACAACAAAAATCGAATTTGACAATCGCGACTCGTCGACACGTGGTACTTATTTGCCCTAACCCCGTGTATTGTTTTTTAGAGCCGCAGGCGCGGAGGGGGCGACCTTGGCGTGTTTTTTAAGGAATTTTTCACTTTTTGTATGGAAAATATGAAAAATTATTACCTACATGTTGAGTTTTAGGAGTTTATGGGTATCATAAAGGGGGTCGAAATTTTCATTATTTTTGCGATGGGACGCACCATTTTCGAGATATAAACAAAAGAAAAAAAAAAAAAACTTCATACGTATTTGGCTATGAGAGGAAGAGAGAAAGAAAACGTGTGCGCGCACTGCTTTGTCTTGCTTATATCCCCCACTCAACTCCCGTTCACCTCGCCCGATCACACTTTTCGTAACGCGTTCGCCAGTTTACTCCCCAAGTCAAGCGCGCGTAAAGAAGTTTCCCTTCAAAAATACTTGCATACGAAATTGTTCCGTAGACTCCTACTGATAAGGAGCATGATCGCATTTGCGAAAACTAACGCGGTTGAGTACCTACGTATTTGAGCGAGTAGCCGTATAAGATACTTAATAGTCTTGCAAGTATTTTGAGTCGGTATCTGGTGTGCGTACTTGGAAGCAAATACCTGGTGTAAAAACCCGGTCGCATATTTATGCGACCGGGACCGGGTTTTTACACGAGGTATTTCCAGCTATTTTTTACGTACCTTCCCTACTCGCGATCACACGTTTTCGTAACGCATTCGCCAGTTTACTCCCCAAGTCAAGCGCGCCTAAAGAAGTTTCACTTCAAAAAAAAAATTAACAAGTAATAAGACACTCCCAGACGTCCCGGGTGCAGCTGAGGACAAACGGGGGTTATATACTACCAGACTGCGACTAGGAGATCCCCCAAGGCCGCAGTCGGAGCCCTTCCGAACTATTTGCCTTCCCCTGAAGGGGGACGGTGAGTGTGGCGGGTCTCCACCCATTTGGGTTCGTTGGCACCGTAGGGTTCCCCCAAGTAACACCGAAAAACGGGTGGATTTTTGCTCGTAGGGAGCCAAAAAAACTAAAAGAACGCGGGCGTAGCGGATCGACTACGTATGCGTTAGCACTCGTAGCCGACTTGCTACGACGTAGTCCGCGTAGCAGCACTTATTTGTGCGCGAACACAACCGTAGCACTGCTACGAGGGAGCGGGGCCAAGTGGCCTTCGCAGGTGCGAGTGCTACGTGCGTAGCACTTCGGCGAGACTGAGTTGGGAGGGGCGCGCGGGGCGCGGGAGCAATATTGCGGTACGCACCAGAGAACACGTGCGTGTGCTACAGTAGCCGAGCGCGGAAATTATTGTCCGACCACCTTTTTTGTTTTTGTGAATGGCATCTCGCAGTTCAACCTATGAGGTTGTCGTCTGCTTAACCGGGCTTGCCTGTGGATGCCTCAAAATTAAGGCCTCCAGCCAGAAATGGCCTTTCTTTTATAGTTTTCTGTGACCAATTAGTCTTTGAAATTTGCACGTAGCACTAATCTTTTTGGCCTCGACCAATCACAACTCACGAAGTTTGCACACGGCACCAATGTGCATTTTGTATGGGATACTTTGTTTAGTGATTTTCATCTCTTGTAACATAAATTTTGTGTCATAATATAGGTATTGACTTACTTTAACTATATACAAAAGATTATGCCATATTTCTTCATTTAAACCCTAAAATAAACAAAAAACTAAAACGGCTTTCTTTAAGGTAAAGTTTTCTTGTACTTAAGCCTATGACCCTGGTATAAAGTGGGATCATTCATCGATTCCGCGCTCTGCTACCGCAGCACACGCACGTGTCCTAAGGTCCCTACCGCTGTATAACTCGCGCGCCCCCAGGACTCTGTCTCGCAGCAGTGCTACGCACGTAGCGCTTGCCGCTATGCCGCACCCGCGTAGGCCACTTGGCCCCGCCCCCTCGTAGCAGTGCTACGGTTGCGCTCGAGCACAACCGAAGTGCTGCTACGCGGACTGCGTCGTAGCAAATCTGCTACGAGTGCTAAGCATTCGTAGTCCTTCTACTGCGCTCGCGTTTTCGCCGATTTTTTGGCTCCTTAAGAGCAAAAACCACCGAGTTAGATGGTACTTGGGTGGAAACCTCACGGTGCCAACGAACCCAAATGGGTGTAGACCCGCCTTCAGGGGAAGGCAAATCGTTCGGAAGGGCTCCGACTGCGGCCTTGGGGGATCTTGTCGCAGTCTGGTAGCATCTAACCCTCTTTTGTCCACAGCTGCACCCGGGACGTCTGGGTGTGTCTATCCCAGCGACCCGGATCGGTCGCAAGACCCATAGGGCCCTACCGCATATTGAGATTGGCGGTAGGTATACAAGCTTAGGGCTCACCCTAGTCACACACCTCCCTGTGACACCGGACACATCACCGGGTTGTGCCACCCGGGGAGTTAGGTATCTCAGCCCTGACTGACCCTTCTGGTTATTCAGACAGAAGTGTAGCTGGCGAGTTTGTGTTTTTCTTCTCGCCGGTGTATCACTAGGAAAAACACACGGATTGGGCTCTTTGGGGGAACTACTGCCCGGGGTGTTCACGTTCCACGTGTCTCCTCGGGACTCGGTACCAGGTAGGCTTCAGGCAAAAATAGCCTCCCCCCTCCTCCCCTTTTTAATTTCAATCGACCAACCTGGACGGACGCTGTTATATTAACATTCGTTAGGGAGGTACTCCAAATATGGCAGCCGGCTCGCTGACTTTCAGCAAGCACCATCCCCTTCCTGAGGACCGTTGCTGACTTCAGTGACGTCCTTGATAGTCCGCTTTCGCCGCCTTTAGCCGATAAAGGCACCGCCCCCATTGTTCCGACTAATCCCTCCGTAGGGATTAACTTAAAAATTCCGGCGCCATTCTCCGTCCCGACATTGGAATTCTCTGTATCGCCCGAGGCCGCCGCTCTCCCCGCCCCCGTTTCTGCACCTATTGTGCCAGCTGCCATTGTCTCGGCCAATGGAAGCATCCTAGCTGCATTCCGTAGCAACCCAACCTTCTGAGGTTATGGATACGTACGTACCTCATTATAAGTCCGATACAGAGGAGGCGCTCTCAGCCTCTTCGTCCTCCTCCGAAGAAGACTATATAGTCGTCGGAAAAGGAGGCACGAGGATGAAGGGCTCCTCGTCCCAGGCCAAAAAGACAATCGCGGCTATCCCCCCCTGCCCCCCTCAGGCCACCCCTTGTAGCCCTAGTGCTAACCCTCCCGCTTCTGGTCAAAAGAAGCAGCGTCCCCCGCCCTCTATTTACATTCAGGAGAAGTCCAAATGTATTGAAATCTCTCAAACTACTCAAATGCCAGGGCTACCCAGCAGGGCATTAAGGTATCAGTTCCCTCGTCCTCTGACTACAGGGAGCTTACCCGTCTTTTACAGGTGAGGGAATTACTCCATACATACTCCCTCTCGGAGGAAACTTCCACCCGCGTCGTTAGGCGCGTCCCTAAAGAGATCCCCACCGAGGAGATCAAAGACCTTATCTCGCAAGGCATCCCAGTCTCTGCCATCCATCGTGTGCAGCGAGTGGACTGTATGGGGGTTCATCATCATTTCAGCCGAAAGACGTCCACTGCTGGACATAGGCCTCCCCCAAGCACCTCCACTTCGACCGGTTTTGTGCTTCTCGCATCCAACGAGTTCCTGCGGCCTTCACAAGGTCGTCGGTCCACCTTGTGAGAGGCCTTCCAACGCTACGCCTTCCGGTACGCGGGCGCCACTCCAGAACCTTTCGGCCCCATCGGCCATCTGTTCTGCGAGTAATGTGTGTGGGGGTTACCTTTTGTTTAATTAAAACAATTTAATATTTATGATGGGACTCTGACTCAAAATACCCTGGTTTTGCGGAGCCTAAACCGGCATAGTGACATCTATACTTTGATCTGAACGACTGGTCGGTCCACTGGCCGGTGTACCCTCTTTTTAACCGACGAAAAAACTTATCAATTCGACGCGTATATATATATTTTTTTTTATGTATGATCACGCATAACTTTTTACAGAGCAGTTCGATTTTGATAATTCTTTTTTTATTGGAAAGGGTATATCCCGAAGTTGGTCCCGTATAATTTTGAAAAAAAAAAAATCCAACCCTAAGGGTAGAAAAAAAAGGGATGATTGATTGTTGACTCAATGATTGTAATGTATGACAACGCATAACTTCTTACAAATTAGTCCGATTTTGATAATTCTTTATTTACTGGATAGGACATACCTCGAAGTTGGTCCCATATAAATTTGGGAAAAAAAATCCTACCCTAAGGGTGGGAAAATAGGGGTGATTTGTTGTTCATTCACAGATTTTAATGCTGAGCTGTGTATTACAATTAAAAAATTATAAAAAGGCCTACCCATGTTGGTACATAAAGCCTGTTTTTTAAGTATTTTATTGTACAGCAAATAATAGTTGAAGTAGGATTATATAACAATTAATGGCTAAAGTAAGGTAGGTAGCTATTTTAAAAGTAATCAAAAATTAAGCATGTAGTAATTACTAAATTATAGCCTCAATTAATTTAAAAATAAAATCTTTTTAACAAAAAAATTAAACCTCCGAAAAAACTGAAAAGCAAAAAATAGTAAACCTTTTTTATTTAACCTTAATAAATAAGTTCTTAAACTAATGTAAGTATACTTAAGTAATTTTGAGTCGGCGCCAAACAATCAATGAACAAAGATCACTAAACTACCTTAACTTTAAAGAAAATAACCAAATCAAATTAACAATGCAATGTGAAATCTCCAGCGATAAACATAACATTCCAAACAAAAAATGCGATCTCCGCACGGCTACGATATTAATTTGGTTGTTTGGCGCCGACTCAGTTACTTAGGTATACTTACATTAGTTTGAGAACTTACTTATTAAGGTTAAATAAAAAAGGTTTATTATTTTTTGCTTTTCAGTTTTTATAGCAAGCTAAACTAGTCTGGCCAGCGGACCATTTCGATTTGCACAACATTTCGGCGGCAAACTCGCGTACAAGCTCATCTTGTCTGTGATTGGGTATTATGAGTCTCCGCCCCTTTTTTATTCATTTATGTACAATTAAATCAGTTACATTTATTAGTTTATTTACAAAATCAAGACACAGTTATTGCACGACCCCCGGTACATCCAATGCTCGCGTGCGACGGTCAGGGCTCCTGACGCGGCGTGTTTCTTGTTAACGGTGAATCTATAAATATAACCCACGCGCGCGAACCAGGAGCTACCATTTCTAACCCGACCGTCGCAGCAACAACATCCCAGGGGTCAATGCCCCCAATGTAGCAACTAGGCTTTTGCGGCGCTGCAGCTTGCGTGTATTTTGGTGCTATCGTGCACACATCGCTTACATAAAGCGAAACAGGACCTTGTCTACGACATGGTCCTAGTAGTTTGCGACCCCACAGAAGGTCATCACCCTATATTTAAGGTGAAGGCCGTCTTTTCCCTCTCGGGCATCTCCATCGAGAAGCCCCACAGGTCCAACGTCGTTAAACAGTGCCACCGATTGCAATTGTATGGCCATTCTCAATCAAACTGTTACGCGACACCTAGATGCGTCAAGTGTCTAGGTAGCCACGGAACAGCCGACTGTCCCCGTCCAAAGGACCGCTCTCTGCACAGAGCCACCGAGCTGCGTCCTCTGCGGGCAACCCGGGCATCCGGCTTACTACCGGGGATGCCCCAAAGCTCCAAAACAATCGTCTCCCAACTGGTGAAACGTGCAAGCGACCGCCAGCAAGGAGAGAGCCCTTGGGTGAAGATCCCATCTACTGCCGGAGGCTCTACGTGGGGCCCACTATCTGAACGCGCCCCAAAAGGTGGTAGCCGTAAGGCTGATCCGGGGATATCGCACGATCTCGGGCGAGGCGGCAAGCCTCCTTGCCGGACTGCCGCCATGGGATCTGGAGGCGATAGTCGATAGATAGGTAGTGGCGCGCGGAGGCAATACGCCGGGGGGAAACTCCGCTTCCGCGGCAAGTCGCGGCAGAGCGGACGGATCTCCGGCGCTATCTCATGGTGGCATGAAAAGAGCGACTCGCAACCCAGCGCAGGGCACGCCACGATAGTGGCGATAAGACCCCTCTTTAAGGAGTGTCTAGAGAGGCGTTACGGCGTTCTCACCTATCGCCTGACGCTAGTCCTCACCGGACACGGATGTTTCGGGAGGTTCCTGCACATCATCAGGCGGGAGGAGACGCCCGGGTGTCGGGGGGATCGCCCAGAGGACACGGTGGAGGTCTGCCCCGCTTGGGCGGAGCACCGCCGTGTCCTCGTAGAGGCGATCGGCAGCGGCGGCGACCTCTCGCGTCCGGCCCTGGTTCTTCAAGCCATGGTCCGGGGCGAGACGGTGTGGGAGGCAGTCACCTCCTTCTGCGAAGCAGTCATGCTCGCGAAGGAGGTGGCAAGATGGCTGAGGGATAGAGCCTCACGTCCCAGCAGCCGCCGTGGGAGACGCTCCAGGCGTCGGGAGCCGCGTGAGGACTCCCGGCCACCGTAGGCGCGAGCCTGCGGACGGAGAGTAATGGGTAGCTCACCGTCCGATCAGGACCAGGCCCGTGCCGGACGGCGCGTACGCCTCACTCTGAAGGGGCTCGGCGGCTGAGATTGGGGTACCACCCCCTAACAGGCGATGTCAGACTCAGGTAGGCAGGTGCAGTCACTCATTGATTCTGCCTAGATAGCAGGCACAGGCACTGTAGGTTCTGCCTGTATATCAGGCATAGGTACACGTCGACTCCTGCTCGGCGTTGATTCTGCCTAGGTATCTAGGCACTCGTACTGTTTATGATTGTTTGGGATCTTGATTAAAACACGGAGTTATATTTGTTGGGAGGCGAGGCGGCGGCGAGGAAGCGGAGCGACATTAATTCGTGCTTTACTAGTAGCCGTCTGGAACGGAGTGTGTGGAGCGGTAAAGCGCGCACTCTTTTTTACTAAATGCGTTACCGCCCACTAGCGCTCCCCCTCCTCACCCCTGCACTCTTATCCTTATTGTTATACTATTTTACAGGGTTTATTTCTTATTCTATATTCTATTTACATTAATGAGTGTCTTATAGCTACTTATTTGTAGGGGACAGTAGGGCAAAACACAATTAAACGCCGTGGTCACTGAAAGGCACATGCCATTGCCATGTATATTTAACAATTTGTACAAGTACCTGTTACACTTATCACTGAATTACTATTTTCTTTACAGACTGTAACGGAAAGGGTATATCAATACAAACGGGTTGAAGAGTGTATCTGGTCTTGAATCTCTGTACAAAATTTCAGCTCAAAAGCATTAACTTTAAAAATGTTTAATTTTTTTTTATTTCGACATCACGGCGCTGCACTGGCGCGCGGCGGCGTGATGTGCGTGTACTAGGCGCACAGACACACTACAGATAATGGATAATGACCCTCGTAGTGCGGTGACCCGGTTGTTATGATTTCAATTTAATAAACTATCGAAATAAAAAAATATTAAGCATTTTTAAAGTTACTGCTTTTGAGCTGTAATTTTGTACAGAGATTCTAGATCAGATACACTCTTCTTCAACCCGTTTGTGTTGATATACCCTTTCCGTCACATCCTGTATACTTAACTGTTACACTTCAATACACTGTGCTACTAACAATGGACTAGATCGGCGTTTTTCTTTCTTGATTTAAACAAATACTTTAACTGTACATTCAGGAGAGGTCGGTAGCTTGCTAAGGGACTGCTTGGTCGAGAAGCAGGGTGCCAGTGTAGAGACGTCTTCTAGGTGTTACTTGCTGGTCGTGTTGTCGTGAATGAGCACCGAGCGCTTTTTTTTTTTATATTTAGAAATGGCATCTCGTAGTTGACCTTGAGAGGTCGTGACTACTTAACCGGACTATCCTGTGGTTGCCTCAAGAAAACTCAAAGCCTCCAGCCAGGGCGAATATCTACTATATTAAGCGACTACACGCTAAGGGCACCCCCTGTGGGGTACGAACCTCGGCTTAGGGCGTCGCTGGAGAGGGCAGGAAGATGGGATAGGCTGAATCAGATTTTAATTATTTAAGCTTGATGGGGCCGGTATTTCCTATCTGACTGCTCTGAGAAGAAATGCCGAAACAAACTCAGAGGTCACAGTCGGGAATTTAAAGCTGCGGCGCAGGCTGGCACTTCATCGAGCAAGGGTCGGGTCGGGGGGGAGGGGGGGGGTGTATTTAATTGGGGACGTCGCGAGGGACCTCGTCGGCGAGGTCGGAATGTCGGTTTTTTGTTTTTGTGTACTGTACTAGTTGCCTTGTTACTCTCCTGGAGGAGGGTAATGGGGTCGTCAGGGTCTAAGAGAACATGCCTTGGACGGCGACATTTGCTGATTTGGGAGGGAGTATACCTGGCGGCCTCGACAACCAGGGGGTTGCGATGCTTGGCGGCGGTATCAAAGAAACGCTTGGAAAGGCGTTTCATGAATTGTTGGATAGTGGGGATTTTGAGGTCAACATGGAGGATCTCATTTCGGACGAACCAAGGGGATCCCGTAGCCTTTCGGAGGAAACGGTTTTGAAGGGTTTGCATCCTATGGAGGTGGTAGGGCTTTGCGTGAGCGAAGACTACACAGGCATATGTCATTATTGGACGAATGCATGCTGTATAAATGCGCAATTTGCACTTTAGTGACAATTTGCTGCGTGCATTGAGAACGGAGTGGAGTCTGCCTAGAGCGAAAGCGGCGCGCGAGCGGACCGTTTTTATATGCTCTGAGAAGGAGAGATGCCTGTCGAGTATAACACCTAGGTATTTGGCTCGCTTTTCCCAAGGGATCGGCTTGCCGAACATGGAGATAGGTCGGGGGGGGTATGGGGTTGCGTCGGGGTTTGGAGTAGAGAACCGCTTGACTCTTGTCAGGGTTGACTTCTATTCTCCACTTCCTAAACCAAGCAGCGAGTTTGTTGACTGCGGTTTGGAGAGTGAGAGATATCTGGACTAGGCTGCGGCCGGAGTAAAAAATGGCAGTATCGTCTGCGAACAAAGCTAACTGAGCCTTTTTGTATGTGGGGATATCGCTAGTGAACAGCGTGAAAATGAGTGGGGCAAGTACAGAGCCCTGGGGGACTCCTGCTCGGATGGGGTGTGGGGAGGATAGCGCTCCTTCCACTTTGTAGCGGAATGTGCGGTTTGACAGAAAGTCTCGTAGGATGAGCACGAGACGGTCGGGCACACCGAGTTGGTATAGCTTGTTATTAAGCCGTTATGCCAGACTTTGTCAAAGGCCTTCGCTATGTCGAAGTAAATCACACCTGTCATATAACTACGTTGGAATCCCGCGTGTATATGTTCGGTAATACGGTGGACTTGCTGTACGCAGGAGTGTTGGGTTCGAAAACCAAACTGCTCGTTGGGAATAAGGCCCTTTGTTTCAGCATAGTCTCTGAGACGCTTATAAATAAGCCTCTCGTAAACCTTACCGAGGACATTGAGCAAACTGATGGGGCGGTAACTCGTAGGTTCCGTTTTGGGCTTGCCGGGCTTAGGGATGCCGATAACGGTGGCTTGTTTCCACGTTTGTGGGAAAATATTATTGCTCATGGCACCGTTGAAGATGGTGACCAGTAGCATTATTAGTTGGGCAGGGAATAGCTGAATCACTCTATTGGTGATTCCGTCTGAGCCGGGAGCTTTTTTAGGTTTGAGACCGTTGATTATATCCTGCACTTCGTCAGGAGTGACGGGGGGCAGAGGATTATCAGGGTCTTCGACGGGTGGGAGGGGGAGGCTACGTTCAACCTCCGCTTCGACCTCCGCGAGGTGGGCTTGGTCTACTGGTTGGGAGCTGGGTGTGCATTGGGCTTCGAGGCTGTCAGCCAGGCATTCAGCCTTTTCGATGTCATCGAAAGCGATGGATTTGTCAGGGCGGACCAGTGGAGGCATGGAGGCTGTGTCACGAGATCTGAGTCTCTTTTGAAGTTCCCAGAATGCCTGGTGGGTGGGTTCAAGATCGCTCAGTGTCTTATCCCATTTGATTTCACGCCACTCCGATACGCGAGTTCTTACAGATCTCTGTAAGTAACGCATATGGGCTTTGTTCGCGTCGCAGGGAAAGCTACTGTATGCACGGACAGCCGCGTTCTTTTCGTTCAACAGTTCACGCAAGTCAGCAGGTAAACTCCATTGAATGTCATCCACCACTGGAATCTCCCTGGAACAGTCGTTCAAGACCGACTGTACGTGTTCCGTGAGCGAGTCAATCGCAGCCGTCGTGTCCGCGATAGAGTTGAACTGGCCGGGGATGGTGTCTAAGTGGGGGGATGTGGTGGATTTCAGGCACTCGCTTACTTTCCTCCAGTCCGTTACCACTTTAGTCTGGGCGGGTTGGTTGGGATCGGGGAGACCTAGGCGGGGGGCTATTTGTATGATGACTGGTCGGTGGTCTGAGGAGAGCTCTTGTACCACTTCTATAGTGACTGACCGTAGGTTGACATTTTTTAGAAGTGCCACGTCGAGGACGTCGGGAGTGTGGTTTGGGTCATGTGGAAAGTGAGTGGGAGTCATTGGTCCAATGACGTCGAAGTTCAGGATGGGGGAGAGGTCAAACAGGAGTTTGCCTCTGGTAGAGATCCTGGTGCTGTTCCACGCAGGGTGTTTAGCGTTGAGATCCCCCGCTATAATGACGGAGTCACTCAAGCCAAGAAGGATGGAGAGCTCGTTTGTCAAGGGTTGAGGGTTATCTGCTGAATTTTGCGGAGGGAGGTAGACCGAAACTAGGGTGATCGGTTGATGGCCTGACATGCCTAGCCGACAGATCGACACTTCAAGTCTTCAAAGAGGAGGAGGATCCAGTGGGATGCGGTGTAGTTCCTTTTTATAAAAGATTAGTGTGCCGCCTTTGTGGCACCGCGACCTTACGTTGCGTACCATACGGTAGTTAGCAACTGAAAGGTTACGGTGGCTAGGCTTGAGGAAGGTCTCTTGAGCGAGGAAGATGTCGATTTGATGGTCGCGGAGGAAGGTGGCGATCTCATCTCTTTGACCTTGAATGCCATTGGCATTGAAGTAGGCTAACTTAAGGGATCGGGGTTTGGTTCTGGCAATGAGTCCTCTATCCATTATTATTATTTGGTTTGGTTATAAAGGCCGTGAGTGCCTGGGTAATTTCGGGGTAGGCGTTGTATATTGCCTGAATTTGAAAGAGGTCGCCGGAGTTTCTGGCAGCGACGATTTCGCTTGCCATTTTCTTGGCGCGGGGGGTAACGAATGTTAGAAATGTGCTTGTGATCACATTGAAGGGATCATAAGCAGGAGTAGTTGAGGTCGGGGGGGGGGGGGGCGCTGAAGGTGCGACGGGGGCTGTCCTAGCTGCGGGTGTGGGGGGGGGGCACAGGGTTGGGCGCATCGGGACGGGTGATGCGCGGGTCCAGCCTTGCGTGGGCGGGAGGCGAGAACGGCTTGGTAGCCGTGAGAGCTGGGAAAGCTCTCTGGTGGTTTAACATATTCCAAGGGCTGGGCCTTTGAGGGCTTAGTCGCTCGGGAAGGGTTGAGGGCCCTTGTGACGGGGTTTCCCTGATTTGACGAGCGTCTGCGCGCTTTGTCAATTTGGGGGAGGATGATTTAGGGGCCTTTGGGCAGCCGCGATAATTGGCTGGGTGGCCTGTTTCGCCGCATAGAACGCAGCTTGGCGGCTCTGTGCACAACGCACGGTCCTTAGGACGTGGGCATTGGTCAGTGCCGTGTTCGCCCAGGCACTTGACGCACCTGGGTTTGGCGTGGCAGAAGTTCTGCGAGTGGCCATAGAGTTGGCAACGGTGACATTGCCCGATGATGCCACTCTTTCGTGGTTTCTCTATCTCAATGCCCGTGAGTGAGCATATTGATTTGATCTTGAAGATCGGATGATGTCCCTCTGAGGGGGGGCAGACGACGAGTACCATGTCGTAAGCGACTTGGCCTCTAGATCGGTGCATTCGGTGCACCTCAGTCACAGGGACCTTCTGCGACTCAAGGTCGGCCTTTATATCGGCGACTTGAATTTCCTTAGGGATCCTTCGGATCACCACTCGGGTCTGACGTTCTTCAGGCAGGGAGTAGGTGTGAAAGGACACACCTCTTTGCCGGAGAAGGCTGGTAAGCTCCCTGTAGTCCTTGGACGTAGGGATGGTTACCTTAATACCCTGAAGGGTGGATCGGGCGTTGGTGAATCCGATCTTGCGATCGGCACACCATTTAGAGACGTCCGTCCATCTCCCCTTGTCTTGGATGAACACAGGGGGAGGGGGGGGGGGGACTTTCTTTGGGGCGGAGGAGGGGCCAGCACTTTGGCTGGGGGCGGAGGAGGGGCCAGCACTTTGGCTGGGGGCGGAGGAGGGGCCAGCACTTTGGCTGGGGGGAGAGTCCTTTTGGCAGGACTGAGATGTCGTGGGGGGGGCAGTGGCAGGAGCTGCCGGTGAGTCGGGGGCGAGGTAGAGGGGAGACAGGGCTGTCTCAGTCGCAGGGATCTTGGCTGCCTGCGTGGAGGAGGTCTGCTTCCTCTTTCTCTTGCTCCTTTTTCC
Organism: Amphipoea oculea; assembly: GCA_945859645.1. Lineage (NCBI taxonomy): Eukaryota > Metazoa > Arthropoda > Insecta > Lepidoptera > Noctuidae > Amphipoea > Amphipoea oculea. Next base: position 7,197,111 of record OX243891.1, on the reverse strand, counting down.
TGACGACGCCAGTATGTAACCGTCGTCGTCGGAGGAGGGGGAGGAGTCGGTGGAGTGCTGGGACTCTAGGTCCGAGTCGTCACGTGGACGTTTGGAGGACGCGTCTTCAGCGTCCATGGCCGCTGGAGAGCCGATTGGGCTGTCCAGCTCCGAGTCCGAAAAGGTCGGTTGGGGGGGGGAGGTTTGCTGCATGGCAGCGAACTTTGCGCCATATTTGGCGACGAAGTCGGGGTCCTTAAAAAGGACCTCCTTAAAGAACGCCACTATCGTGGCGTCCTGCATGGTCTTAGGGGAGGGGGTCAGTGTACGACTAGCGTACTGGACTGTCCTAACTAACTCCCCGGGTGGGTGGGCCCGGGGATGAGTAACCCTCCCTGCCGGGTTTAGGCAGGGAGGTGAGTGCCTAAGGTGGGCCCTAAGCTTGAGTTCCTACCGCCAATCTTAATGTGCGGTAGGGCCCTATGGGTCTTTCGACCGATCCGGGCCGCTGGGGTAGACACACCCAGTCGTCCCGGGTGCAGCTGTGGACAAACGGGGTTAAAATGCTACCAGACTGCGACTAGGAGATCCCCCAAGGTCGCAGTCGGAGCCCTTCCGACGGTTTTGCCTAGCCCTGAAGGGGGTCGGCGGGTGTGGCGGGTCTCCACCCACTTGGGTTTGTTGGCACCGTAAGGTTTCCCCCAAGTACCACTTAAAACGGTGGATTTATGCTCTTAAGGAGCGTCAAAAACGCGAGCGCAGTGGATAGGCTACGAATGCCTAGCACTCGTAGCCGATCTGCTACGCCGTAGCTCTCGTAGCAGCACTTTGTCCGCGCGTGAACGCAAACCGTAGCACTGCTACGGAAAGGGGCGGGGCCGGTGGCCTACGCGAGTGCGGCGTAGCTGCGAGTGCTATGTACAGGCGTAGCACTGCAGCGAGTCCGAGACGGTTTTTTTTTTAATATGGCATCTCGCATTTCAACCTATGAGGTTGTCGTCTGCTTAACCGGGCTTGCCTGTAGATGCCTCAAAATTAAGGCCTCCAGCCAGGGCTTAAAAACTTATTTAAGGGTACCACCCTTATGACAACGAGACCTGTCGTTGCGAACTAATTTGTAATTGGCGATGTTCGGGTTGCGCTGATGCGGTTTCAGGAAGGTTTCCTGTACTAGGAGAATGTCTAGCTGATGATCGCGGCGGAAAGAGGCGATCTCATCTCGTTGGGAAGAAATGCCATTGGTATTGAAAAAACCTTATCTAAGTGAGCGGGGTTTGGTAACACTAATTCTTTGTTGATCCATTGGAGCAATTAGAATTTGAGTGTTTGCATGGTTTGCGTAACCTGAGGGTACGCATTGAAAATCTCTGCGATGCGCAGAGCATTGCCATTGCAGGCTTGGATTTCTGCCGCCATAGCATTTACGGGGGCGATGAGCGATGCGTAAGCACCGATTATTACCTGCATGCTGTTGGGCTCTAGGCCGGAGGCAGGGGGGAGGGGCTGCCCTACTAGGAACTGCGGGAGCAGTCCTGGGTACGGTAGTGGGTTTGACTACCGGTGCTACTGGGCCTGCGGGGGCTAGTGTAGGCGCTGGGATGGGTATTTCCATTAGCGCTGGGATGGTCGGGGGTTGGGATGGCACCGAAGCTGTAGTAGCTTTTTGGTGGAATAGGTTAGCCCAGGGTGAGGACCTTTGTGGGCTGAGCCGAACGGGTATTTGTGAAGATAGGATCTTCACTGAGGGGCTCTCTCGTTGCTGGCGATCGTTTGCTCTTTTCGCCAATTTGGGAGATAATGGTTTCGGGGCTTTGGGACAGCCCCGGTAGTTTGCCGGGTGCCCAGATTGTCCGCAGAGGATGCAACTTGGTGGCTCTGTGCACAGGGCGCGGTCCTTGGGACGGGGACAGTCTGCTGTTCCGTGTCTACCTAGACACTTGACGCATCTAGGAGTCGCGTAACAGTTGGACTGCGAATGGCCATATAATTGGCATCTGTGACATTGTCTAATGACGTTGGACCTGCGGGGCTTCTCAGTAGAAATGCCCGACAGAGAGCAAACGGCCTTTACTTTGAAGATGGGGTGGTAACCATCAGTAGGGTCGCAGACTACTAGGACCATGTCGTAGACTAGGCCCTTTTTCGCTCTATGCAAGCGATGGACGGCGGTAACCGGGATCCCGGGATTGCGAGATAAGATCTTCTTTAATCTCGTCAGTGGGGATATCCGTGGGCACGCGTCTAATAACGACGCGGGTTGCGGTCTCCTCTAAGGGGGAGTATGTATGGAAGGAGTAGTTCCTTCCTTGGAGCATGCGGGTGAGTTCCCTATAGTCCGAGGACGAGGGAACGGTGACCTTGATACCCTGTTCGGTAGATGATGCGTTGGTGTAGTTGATCTTACGATCAACACACATCTTGGAGATCTCAGTCCACTTGGACTTCTCTTGGATGTAAATCGGGGGAGGGGGACGTTGCTTCTTCTTGTCCGAAGCAGCGGGCGGACTTGCCTTAGGGCTTGGAGGATGGGCAGTCTGAGAGGCGGGGGGCGTTGTGGGCGGGCGGGGGATACATAGCCTCCGCCGCAATCGGTTTCATCGCCTTGCTGGCGTGAGAAGACGGGGAGCCCTTCTTCCTTTTGTCTCCCTTACCGACGACTACATAGTCGCCTTTCGAGGAGGACGAAGAGGCAGAGGGTATTTCCTCTGTATCGGAGAGGTAACGAGGTATGGACGTGTCCATTTCCTCAGGCTGCTTTGTCTCAGAGACAGTGGGAGCAGCAACGGGGGTGGGGGTAATGGCAGGGGTAGGGGCGGAGGCGGCGATAGCCTCGGGACCTGCGGGGGTGAGTTGTGAAGGGGCGATGCCCTTTTCGGCCGGTGGCGGCGAAAGCGGGCTTTCCAGCACGTCGCTGAACTCAGCGAACGTGTCTTGGACGGGAGAGGGAGAGGGGGCTCGCTGAAAAACTGCGAGTTGACTGCCATATCTGGCGAGAAAGGAGGGGTCCTTGAGGAGGACCTCTCTGATGAACGCCAGTAGGACTGCGTCCGTCATGGTTGCGAAGGGAAGGGGGGGGAGGCTATTTTAGCCAGGTGCCTAAACCTGTGACCTAGTCCCGAGGAGACACGTGAGACGTGAACACCCCGGGCAGACAGTTCCTCCAAAGAGCCCAACCCGTGTGTTTTTCAAACTCAAATGGGTCCCGTTTGTAGTATATAAGAGTGCCGCCTGCGTGGCACCGCGATCTGTCGTTGCGTACCATACGATAGTTCGCGATTGACGGGTTGCGATGACTAGGCTTGAGGAAGGTCTCTTGAACGAGGAAGATGTCAATTTGATGGTCGCGGATGAAGGTGGCGATCTCATCTCTTTGACTTTGGATGCAATTGGCATTGAAATAGGCTATGTTGAGGGATCGGGGTTTAGTTCTCGATACAATTCCTCTATCCATTATTAGGTTTTGTGATGAAGGACGTGAGAGCCTGAGTTATATCAGGATATGCGTTATAAATTGCCTGTATTTGAAACAGGTCGCCGGAGTTTCTGGCAGCGACGATTTCGCTTGCCATTTTCCTGGCGCGGGGGGTGACGAATGTCAGGAATGTGCTAGTGATCACATTGAAGGGATCAATAGCGGGAGTAGCTGTGGTCGGGGGGGGGGGGGCGCTGAGGGTGCGACGGGAGCTGCCCTAGCAGCGGGTGCGGGTGTGGTGGGGGGCGCGGGGTCTGGCGCAGCGGAACGGGTGATGCGTGGGTCCAGCCTAGCGTGGGCGGGAGGCGTAAGTGGCTTGGTAGCCGTGAGAGCTGGGAAAGCTCTCTGGTGGTTCAATAAGTTCCAGGGGCTGGGCCTTTGGGGGCTTAGCCGCTCGGGAAGGGTAGGAGGTCCTTGAGAGGGGGTTTCCCTAAGTTGACGAGCGCCTGCGCGCTCCGTCAATTTGGGGGCCTTGGGGCAGCCACGGTAGTTGGCTGGGTGCCCGGACTCGCCGCATAGTACGCAGCTTGGTGGTTCGGTACACAAGGTACGGTCCTTGGGACGGGGGCAGTTTTCCGTGCCATGTTCACCCAGACACTTCACGCATCTAGACTTGGCATGGCAGAAATTCTGCGAATGGCCATGTAGCTGGCATCGGTGACACTGACCGACGATGCCAGACTTTTTAGGCTTCTCGATTAGGATGCCTGTGAGGCTGCAGATACTCTTGATCTGGAAAATCGGGTGATGGCCCTCAGTGGGAGGGCAGACTACGAGGACCATGTCGTAGGGGACTTGTCCTCGTGATCGGTGCATCCTGTGGACTTCTGCCACAGGGACCGATTGGAGTTCGAGGTCAGCCTTAATGTCGGCGACCGAGATCTCCTTGGGGATACGGCGAATCACCACTCGGGTCTGGCGTTCTTCCGGCAGGGAGTGCGTGTGGAATGACACGTCCCTCTGGCGGAGAAGTTGGGTGAGGTCCCGGTAGTCTTTCGACGTCGGGATGGACACCTTGATACCCTGGAGGGTAGAACGGGCGTTGGTAAAGTTTATTTTGCGCTCGGCGCACCATTTGGACACGTCGGTCCATCTCCCCTTGTCTTGGATGAACACAGGGGGAGGGGAGGGTACCTTCTTCAGGGTGGAAGAGGTTGGCGTCGGTCCAGCACTGAGGCTGGGAGAGGCATCCTTTTGGGATGATGAGGGAGTCGGGCGGGGGGGGGGGGGGCAGTGGCTGAGGAAGTCACTGGTCGTGCGGGGCTTCTCTATGGAGATGCCCGAGAGGGAGCAGACGGCCTTTACCTTGAACATGGGGTGGTGGCCCTCTGTGGGGTCGCAAATGACTAGGACCATGTCATAGACAAGGCCCATTCTCGCTTTGTGTAAGCGATGGACAGCCGAGACAGGGATGCCTTGTGAAACAAGGTCGGCTTTGATCTCCTCAGTGGAGATTTCCTTGGGGACGCGCCTAATGATGACGCGGGTGGGAGGTCTCCACCCACTTGGGTTTGTTGGCACCGTAAGGTTTCCCCCAAGTACCACTTAAAACGGTGGATTTATGCTCTTAAGGAGCGTTAAAACGCGAGCGCAGTGGAAAGACTACGAATGCCTAGCACTCGTAGCCGATCTGCTACGCCGTAGCTCTCGTAGCAGCACTTGGTCTGCGCGTGAACGCAAACCGTAGCACTGCTACGGAAAGGGGCGGGGCCCGTGGCCTACGCGAGTGCGGCGTAGCCGCGAGTGCTACGGGCGTAGCACTGCAGCGAGACCGAGACGGGGGGGCGCGGGGGCAGACAGCGATGCGGAGCCAAGAGCACATGTGAGCGCTACGACAGCCGGGCGCGGAATCGATGAATGATCCCACTTTATACCCAAGGCCATATGCCAGTATAGCCATGGCCATAGGCTTTTTTGTGTTTTGTGAATGGCATCTCGCAGTTCAACCTATGAGGTTGTCTTCTGCTTAACCGGGCTTGCCTGTGGATGCCTCAAAGTTAAGGCCTCCAGCCAGGAGGCCTCATCGGTGTCCATATGGACGGGCGAGTTGACGGACTCGTGCGATTGCTGCATGGCAGCTATTTTCGCATCATATGTGGTGATGTAAGTCGGGGTCCTTAAAAAGGACGTCCTTGAAGAACGCCACTATTGTGGCGTCCTGCATGATCTTGGGGGGGGGAGGACTAAGTACGTCTAGCGTACGTTTATTCCTATTCCTAGCTCACCGGGTAGGTTGGCCCGGAGATGTGTATACCCTCCCTGTCTGGTCAGGACAGGGAGGTGAGTGCCTATGGGTGAGCCCTAAGCTTGATTACCGTCGCAAATCTTAATGTGCGAACGGGGCCCTGATCAGTCTAAGGGTCCGTTCACACAGACCGGCTCGGAGAGGAGAGCAGATTCTTATCACGTTGAAAACAGAGTTTTTAGTATTTGTAGTAAGGTTTATTTTTGCATGTGCACTGCTTTTGTCATTAAGAATGCTTGAACGCGCTTGGTGTGAAATAATAAGAGGAGCTGACCGGCTCCGATCGTGTACTTTTTCTCGTTCGCGCAGCTGTTCGGCTCCGATTGCATGCTCTTTCTCGCTCGCGCAGCCGATCGGCTCCGATTGCGTGCTCTTTCTCGCTCGCGCAGCAGATCGGCTCCGATTGCGTGCTCTTTCTCGCTCGCGCAGCCGATCGGCTCCGATTGCGTGCTCTTTCTCACTCGCGCAGCCAATCGGCTCCGATTGCGTGCACGCCGCCCCACGCCGACCGCCATTTTGATCGGCTCCGAGCGCATCCGACCGGCTGCGAGTGCATCCGACCGGCTCCGAGCGCACCCGACCGGCTGCGAGTGCATCCGACCGGCTGCGAGTGCATCCGACCGGCTGCGAGCGCATCCGACCGGCTCCGAGCGTATCCGCTTTCAGATAGCTTCCAGCCGGTCTATGTGAAATTGTTGGCGGCTCCGCTCCGACCAACTCCAAGCGTATACGATCCGGTCTGTGTGAAAAGAAAAATGCGCGCCGATGCTCTCCGAGCCGGTCTGTGTGAACGGACCCTAACGCGTAGGGTGTAGGCACACCCTACAGACGTAAGGTGTGTAGCTGTGAAAGGAAGACTGTCACCAGCACCGACTAGGAGATCCCTCAAGGCCGGGAACTGGGACCCGTCCAATTTACTGCCTAGCCCTGAAGGGGTTCGGCGGGTGTGATTGGGTCAACACCCCACTCGGTTTCATTGGCACCGTAAGCTTTCCACCGAGGACCACGAAACTGCTTGAGCAGCGTTGTGATAGACTCGAAATAAAACACTTACAAGTACTTCTTTCTTATTTCTTTTCAGACTTTCTTCTGGCACTTCTGGATTCGAAATGCCCCACCACCTTTTTTTTTTTTTTTTGTAATGACATCTCGCAGTTCAACCTATGAGGTTGTTAAAACTTAGCGACTACACGCTAAGGGCACCCAGTTGGCCTCGATCAATCACAGCTCATGAATTTTGCACACGGCACCAATGTGCACTTTGTATAGGAAACTTGTTTAGCGTGTTTTAAGTGGTTGGACATCCTTTTTTAATATAAATTTTGGTCTTATAACATAGGTGTTGACTTACTTTAACTATGTACAAAAGATCTAAGCCGTATTCATTAATAAAACCTTAAAATAACCAAAAAACTGAAACGGCTCTCCTTAAGGTAGTTTCCTTGTACTTAAGCTTTATGACCCTTTAAAAAACATGAAAAACGCCCACTTTATTTCCAGAACAATCTAGATCTTAGCTTGTCTATCATAACAGTATGACCATACTCAACTTATCATAGATTCTCTTATCTTTAACCTAATTATATTCTTCGTCGCTAACAATGATCAGTCTTTTTACTATTAATAACTTATACGCTAGGTAATAATTAGTTACAGGCTATCTACTAATTTATCATTATACACATAATTTAACCTAGCTATCTAATCTACTTAATCATTGTTCTGTTATTCATCCGTCCCGCACAGTGACACTCGCACATCTGTGCCCTGACTTGTTTCCATGCTCATCGCAGTCTCCGTATTGAGCGCGTTGTACAGGTGTGAGTTTATTTAATAATTCACTTAACAGCTGTAGGTTATTCAGGTATCCATTTACATGTACACTTCTCAGGAGCGATATTTAATTACGCACTGTTGTTGAAAACTGGATCGGGGTTTGGTTCTCGAAATGGAAGGTTTTAGTATATAATACATTATTTCTGTGGGAATTTTGATGATTCTTCGAGTCGTGTCTTCAATTCTTCAATGCACTAGTGTTAATTGAATTTGTGTGGGGTAGGTACAACTAAAAAGTGAAAAAAAAATGTCGGGATACGCATTACATATTGCCTGGATTCGATATAAATCGCCGGAATTCCTGGCGGCAACGATCTCGTTTGCCATTTTCCTGTCGCGGGAGGTGGAGGGGATGTAAGGCATTGGGACCGACTAAGAGGGTAGTTACAGTTTGTGGGGGCGCAGCGTAGGCGGCGGGAGCGGCTTTAGGAGCGGTCGCGGGGATGGTGGGGGGTGCAGAGGTGGATGCGGTTACGTGGATCCATCCTAGCGGGGGAGGGAGGGGTAAGGGGTTGGGTAGGCATAAGAGCTGGGATAGCTCCCTGGTGGTTTAAATAATTCCACGAACGTGGCCTTTGGGGAATTAGTCGCTCGGAAAGTTGAGCTGGTGTTCCTTGGGAGGGGGTTTCCCTTTGTTGGCGAGCGTCCGCACGCTTAGCCAGTTTAGGGTATGAGGATTTGGGGGCCTTTGGGCAGCCACGGTAATTGCCTGGGTGCCCGGATTCCCCGCATAGCACTTAGCTAGGCGGCTCCGTACATAGCGAACGGTCTTTAGGGCGGGGGCAGTTGGCAGTGCTATGCTCGCCCAGGCACTTGATGCACCTGGGTTTTGCGTGGCAGAAATTCTGCGAATTCCGACGCCAGCAGAAAGCCGTCTTCGTTGGTAGAGGGAGCAGGGTACGAGGAGTGCTGAGACTCTACGTCAAAGGGGGCGCTTGGCCGAAAAGTTTCCAAGGTCACTGGTGAGCTGATAGACTCGCTATCTAGTTCAATCAAAGTTTGGGGGGGGGGGGGGGGCACCATCCGATTTTTAAGAACAAGTCCATTTGTAATGTCACCGGCATTGCGATTGAAAAGCCGAGGAAGAGTGATATTGTTGGACAGTGCCACCGCTGCCAGCTTTACGGCCACTCTCAAAACTTCTGTCACGCAAAACCCAGTTGCGTGAAAGGCCTGGCAAATGCCCCCGCCCCAACAAAGACCGTGCATTATGCACAGAACCGCCTGGGTGCGTGCTATGCGGTGAATCCGAGCATCCAGCCAACAACCGTAACTTCCCAAAGGCCCCCAAGTAGACCAAACGTGCAGACGCTCGCCAACAAAGGGAAACCCCCACTCCAGGTGTGGCAGCCCTAAGCCCCCAAAGGCCCAACCCTTGGAACCTACTCAACCATCAGAGAGCTTTCCCAGCTCTCATGGCTACTAAGCCATTCACGCCTCCCGCCCACGCTAGGTTGGACCCACGCATCATCCGTTCCGCTGCGCCCAGCCCCGCGCCCCCCACCACACCCGCACCCGCTACTAAAGCTGTCTCGTCGCACTCTCACCCCCCCCGACCACAGCTACTCCTGCTATCGATCCCTTCAATGTGATCACTAGCACATTCTTGACTTTTGTCACCCCCCGCGCCAGGAAAATGGTAAGCGAAATCGTCGCTGCCAGATACTCCGGCGACCTATTCCAGATTCAGGCGATTTATAACGCCTACCTCAGGGTAGGCGTTGTATATTGCCTGAATTTAATTGAAAGGACGTTAGGGCCTGAGTTATGTCAGCATAACTCAGGCCCTAACGTCCTTTATAACAAAACCCAATAATGGATAAAGGAATCATTGCAAGAACCAAATCAGATTCAGGCAATTTACAATGCCTATCCCGATATAACGCAAGCCATAACTTCATTTGACTAATCACAATGGCTTTTAAACAATACTTGTATTTCAACAATAATTTTAATTTCTTATGTGGCGGCGCCTCTGCGTCCTTTATAGATTACTTTAGAAATATTAGATTTAATTTAACGTTTTATTTTATTCCAAATGGCTATTTTGTATTTGTAATTACATTTATGTTGTATTGTTTGTTTTGTTTGTATTTTGTTTTACACACGGCTAGATATCAAGCTGTTAATTTCTAGTTTTAGCTGACCTCGCATTGTTTTTTGGTTTTTCGTACAATCATAAGTCAGTTTATATTGGAAATATAAACTGACTTATGATTGTACGAAATAAAGCTTGATATGTAGCCGTGCGTACAATGTGTGATATTCATTGAAAATTGTGAATCGGATGTATCTTACGCATAACTCTATTTACTGACTTAGTGCCTTATCATGCGAATAAAAATATCTTTGTCTTTAAAGAAGTTTGTTAATATTGTAAACACTGTAATTGTCTTGATGTTAAAATAAAACATAGTCTATGTTGAAGATAGTCGTTTTATTTTGTAAATGAAGATTTCTTGTAAATAAATATATTTATGCCTTGCACCACAAATGTCTAAATGCATTTAAAATAATTCATAACGCTAAACGTATTTAAAACATCATTCAGTGACTGAATTGTTCAAACGACTGACAGAAACATGTTTTAAATTCGTTTAGCGCTAAATACACATGCATTTCTGGTGTACGCGGGCCTCCATCTAGATATCTCTACTAGCGATACATAAACAAAAAACTGATATTTTAATAAAAAATTTTACATACCATATAAAATTAGGTACATTAGAAGTACTATGCACTTTTTAACAATTAGTTCAAACACCGTCTGCTAGATGTCGCTACTTGTGTACATGAATACGAATATTGGCTAGATTTGTATTCCAATACTTAGGAGGGTTAAATAAAAATTAAAATACAGATAAAAATTAATGTACAGACGCCAGCACATCAAGCTACTACAATCTGTCAAATTTAAGTTTAAACATAAGGTTCAAGGTTGATTAGGAAAATTTGACAGTTTCGGGTAGCTTGATGTGCTGGCGTCTGTACATAAACAACAACTTAGACTTAATTAATAAATATAAATACAATATTATGTTATAAATTAAAACTTATCAAATTAAAAAATATATCACTAGTTATATTTAATGCAAAAGTGGCTCCTCAATCTAAACGTCTGAATTGAGGAGCCACCTGGAACTCGGTAAGTAATAGATGAATATTTTTGAAAATTTTGTATCATTTAGCAGCAATTGTGCATATTACCGTCTGAAAATTTAGCATCTAGCGCTAAAATGAAAGAAAATACAATACTTTTAGTATGGCTCCTCAATCTACACTCGGTGAATTTCTATTGGATGTGAGCGATCAATTAATATATTCGACATAATGATCATTTAGCAGGTGTTGTTTGTTTTTGCAGTATAGGAATAGAATAGTAAAACATAGTACATTTTGTAGATGAACGCATTTTCTTTGGCTCCTCAATCTTGACGTTCTAATTATGTATGTTTGACTGTAGCCACCTGAGATCTCAACGGAATCTAAAGCCAGAGATACTAACATTTAGCAGAAATATCTGCTATATATATCTGTACAGTTCAGCATTGTAAAAATATTGTATTTTCTTTCATTTTAGCGCTACAGAAGCTAAATTTTTAGACGGTAATATGCACAGTTGCTGCTAAATGATACAAAATTTTCAAAAATATTCATCTTTTACTTACCGAGTTCCAGGTGGCTCCTCAATTCAGATGTTTAGATTGAGGAGCCACTTTTGCATTAAATATAACTAGTAATTTTGCTGCTAAATCCAGAATTCGTGCTGCAAAATCAGCTACATTGCTGCTAAATAATAGTGAGACCAGGGTGCTTACTCTTGAATTTAATTCCGATAGATCGATATTAGAATTATGACGTTTCGTACTTTTGAGTTCGGTTTAATTAAACTAAAAGGTAAAATTGGATGATTGATTTTGCAGCCCGGCCCTAATTTCCACTTAGTTCACCAAAATGGACACCCAATTTTACCTTTTATAATGTTATACCTATAATAATTAATAAACTGACTATTAAATTTGAATAATAAACTGTAAGAAATAAACCTCTATAATTTTTATAGTGCCTTTTTTGCGAGCCCACAAGGCGAGCCTGTTTACCTGCGATGAATCTGCTCTTTTTTCCTGTTGCTAAGTAACTACCAATTCGAATATTAAATTAATTACCTATTAAAATACCCACTCGTTTGCTTAATAAATATATTCCTATCAGCCCAACCGCTACAAATTAATTGAAAAAATCCGCCAACAGTTCTGGTCCAGGTGGCAGAAGGAGTTCCTGGCCGAGATGCAGCAACGGTCCCAGTGGAGGACCCAGCAGCGAGGCATTTGCCTCGACGACCTCGTGCTCCTGCGGGAGGCAAACCTTCCGTCGCTCCAGTGGCGCCTGGGGCGTGTCACGCGCCTACACCCAGGCCCAGACGGGGTCAGCCGGGTGGCGGACGTCGCCACAACCAAAGGGACGGTCACTCGTGCCGTCCGCGCGATGTGTCCTCTCTGGCGGGACATGTCATCCAGTTGAAGTCGAAGTTTTCAACGCTCGGGAGTATGTTGCGGCCTGTGCCCGCATAGCAGCAACCAGCGCGGCGCGCAGGCAGCGGGCCGGCGTCATCAGCAGACCATCTTCGCTGAGCCAATCGGAGCGCCGTTGCGACCAGCGGCAGATATCACGCCATGCCGCAGCGGACCAATGGCGGCGCGCCACCACACACGACGGCGGGGGGACCTCGCTCGGGCTCCGCGGTAGAAGGCCGGAGTCTCACACTAGTGTTGCCTAACTATCGATAGTCGATGTATCGATAGTTGACCTCGAAAAATAGTCACAATATCGATAGCCCTATCGATACTATTGAAATTTTACAATACTATCGATAGTATCTATCCAAGAAATTGAGCAATACTATTGATAAAGTGCAATACTATCGATAGTATCGATACTATTGGGTATAGATACTATCGATAGTATCGATACTATCGATAGTATCGATACTATCGATAGTATCGATACTATCACTATTATGGCGTATTTAACTGCAATCACTAGTTTTACTACATCGATATTTTACCAAAACACAGTTGTATCGTGTTGGATTCAAACCTTTATTAGCGGCTTATGCAGAAAAAGTGAAGTTAACCATCGAATTTACTAATTAATAATATTATCACATATCTTGCAACTAATTTTTGAGTCATTAATCTTTTCAAAAAATGACCACATTGCCGATTTTTAATTTTTATCTGCCATCACGATTCAAACACACGCAAATCACTTTTAAAATCTACAAATGGTTGGCAACCTAATCGCGGTCACATAAATTAAGTGAGTATGTACTTATTATTAAATCTATAGTATACAATAACGGGAAGTTACTAGATAATACAACTATTTTCAATATGAACTAATAATGTTGACTAAAATTCCGGTGCAATACTATTGAACTTTGGGTAAATATCGATGTAGTAAAACTATCGATACTATCGATAGTATCGACAGTGATTGCAGTTAAATACGCCATAATAGTGATAGTATCGATACTATCGATAGTATCTATACCCAATAGTATGGATACTATCGATAGTATTGCTCAATTTCTTGGATAGATACTATCGATAGTATCGATAGTATTGTAAAATTTCAATAGTATCGATAGGGCTATCGATATTGTGACTATTTTTCGAGGTCACGAACTCACGATAGTATTGACAACCTATCGATAGGCAATCGATAGTAAGGCAACACTATCTCACACTTGCTCCGACGCGGCGGCACCGATCGGTCAACATACTGTTACGCGCCACACTTGATGGCGACATTAGCTACTACTAGCGCCATCTAGTATCGAGTAGCAGAACTAATAATTATTCGGGTCCCTTCTAGAAACTTCGATGATAGAACTTTCCAGAACTATCGACGTCTGGTCGGTCGGGTTCGGCATGTACTCGAACATTCTAGATGTTTCTACGGTAGAAGGTTCTGGAACTATCCGAGGCCTATATAAGGCCGGTGAGCCTGCGAGCCGGAAACAGTATTGGATAAGCGATACAAGCGATAACATTCGAAGCGATCTTCAAGTGCGACTAGAGTGATCTGTAGTGCGATTGTGATTTATAATTAGTGTGTTTAAGTTGTAATTTGTGTTTTTAATTAAAGTGTCTATTTTTTGGTTTTTAAATCGGCAGTTTTAATTGTCACGAACCCCAAGCTCGTAACAATACGCTTAATATTGTAACGGGTCCCAGAATTTTGTAATCTTGTACACGTCAGTTTAAATTTGAAGTCTAAATAAGTATTGGTTTGTTCTATAACAGTATTTCATTTAGTCTCCCTAACACACCTAAGCATAGGCGTCAACAAGTGGCGACCGTGACAGGACCCGTTGCGTGAAATTTAAATTCATCGAATCATCGAGAAGCGGCGAAGATCGAATCGTTGAGAAGCGTCGACGGAAAATTTGTCGCGTGGAGCAAGTGCCGCAGCCCGCCATCCATCCAGCCGGGCTGCTTAATCAAGAAGGGGAGCGCGGACGAGCTGCTGTGTCCAGGGAGACTTCGGAGGGTGACGGCGGGTCAAACTCAACACGTCTGCCGAAGGTCTAGCCCAGGAGAGTAAGCCCTGATCCATTCATTTCCTTTTTCTTTAATCTTTTTCCTGTGTGCCCTTGCGCTGTGAACCAGTGCGCGGCTTGCTGTTCGAACGTCAAACGGGAAAAGGGCCATATCTTTTCCTAATTTGCGGGGTTAATTGCACGTGGGTTGAGCTGGCTTATGCTTCATGCTTGGCTAGGCGCTAAGCTGCAATTTTTTCACTCTAGCCGAATCATTTGTATGTTCGTGTGCACCTACCCGCTTATGTTCATTTTCATAAATTTAATCCCACGTAACGCGTAACCTCACTTCTGGCGATATTGTAAAACGCAAGCTAGCATTTTAAGCTGCACGCATTGTTTTTCCTACCCAATCCATATCCATGCACGCGTGTGAATTAAGTGCACGCGACCATAGCTTGGTGAACCAGCCATCTTGCTGACTATTTCAGAGTTCCGGCCATACGGCAACTGTTCCGGTGCAGAACCAGCGCAGCCAGCACAGCGGATTCTCTCGACGCGCCGACTACATTAGCGGCGGCCGGCCGACGGCCCGCTACGACGCGGAAGTCGTATCTGGGAACGTGTTGGAGCGACGGCTAACATTGTCAGGTTCACTGCACATTTATCTATTCAGCTCATTGTATTCCATTGTTTTGTGTTTTGTATTTCGATAGACAATAGGTGTCGTTGATAGCAAAAGGACCAGTGTTAGATACCGACCTGAAGGTCAAAATTAAAGAGTTAATTAGAAAGCGTGGCACCATAAAGGGTAGATTAACCAAATTCATAGACTATTTAGGTACTATGCAGAACTTGGAGCCTAGAGAGGTTGCCAGTGTCCAAGTTAAATAAATTTCTTTGAGATTAGCCAAGTTTCAAGAGTTATTTAAAATATTTGACGAATTACAGTCAGAAATTGAAATATGTTGCTCCGATGTAGATGAACAATTGGAAGAAAGAGAGGCAACAGAGCGTCAATTTTACTCTGCTCTCTGTAGCTCAAGAATTAATTGAGGCTACCCCATTACCAATAAATAAGGCAAACAGTGTTGGAGAAAATAGTAATTGTTCTCATCAGCCAAGCTGTTGTTCACATGCATTTAACGGAGTGAAATTGCAAACCATACACCTTCCAAAGTTTGATGGAAACTTGTTAACATGGCTAGAATTTAAAGATACATTTGATTCTATTATTCACAGCAATAAATCAATTCCAGAAATAAATAAATTTCACTATTTAAGATCAGCTTTGGAAGGGAGTGCTAAGGGGATAATTAAATCAATAGAGTTTACCTCGAATAGCTACAAATTAGACAGACATTTATTTGTCGGATATGGTAGGTACAAAGTTGGTTGGTACAAATGGATAAGTTCAACACATCCGCCGCTAATAGCGGCATACGAATATTTACAACGTGAAATTAATGTACTAATGTACACGTGGGTAGGTATAAAACCTAACTTGGATTTACTATGCGAGCGATATGATAATAAAAATATTCTCATAAACAATCATCTCAAAGCTTTAATTAGTGTTGAAAAGTGTAGTCGAGAATCCTATATGGCGTTAAGGTACTTAGTAGACCATAATGTCAAAAAACTTGAGAGCGCTGGAAGCTTTGGATCAGCCGACTGACAAATGGGATGCACTTATTCTATTCATTCTAGCTTCAAAGTTACATCCGGTGACTAATACTAAATAGGAAGAGCACAGGTCTACGTTAGCCGACTACCATAACTTAGAAAATTTCACAAGGTTTCTAAAAAAACGAGCCGATATTCTAGAAACAATGTATTTCGCAGGCATGGAAAATGCCGAGAAAAGGGACCGAAAGCCAAGCAGCAATAAAGAGCCTAAACCGAATAGGACTTTTGCTGCATCCGATGATAAAGGTGGACCGTCTACCTGTCATGTCTGCAATGACAGTCACCATTTATCCGAGTGCTCCAAATTTAAGAATATGGGGATAGGCTATCTGAAGTCACAAGATTAAAACTATGTAACACAACTCATTTCAATGCAAGGCCAAGCTTACGTGTCGTGTATGCAAACGGAAACATCATTCACTAGTACACAATGACGAGTTTAAGACCAATAGGTCCACAGCAGACGCTCCGGCCCTTGAGCCCTCTAGCTTACCGGTTTCTCTCTCAGCGGCCTCAGTAGGTCAAGTACTGCTAGGCACGGCTCTAGTAGACATAGTGCATCCGCAAACTGGGGGAAATCTATCAGGCAATAAGTCAGATGTCCTTACTATCCAACAGCATGAAACAAAAGCTCGGGTTAATTTGTGACACTTCCCGTCCCACTCACGTTGCCGGAATTAATAATTCCATTTCAAAGGTTTCCGGAAGGGGTAAACATTAAACTCCAGTCGCGCGTGACTAATTTCTGTATCTCGTTTAACTGTCTTGTCTTACCAAATATTATGGGTACGTTGCCCAACATGCAGGTAAACGTTAAGCAACTCGGTATACCAAAGGAAGTTAGTCTAGCGGATCCCACTTTCTATGAACCTTCAGAGATAGACATTCTGTTAGGTGCGGACGTATATTGGGCGATTGTGAATGCCAATCACATATATCTAGGAAAAAATAAACCAGCACTACAAGATACTAAACTAGGGTGGGTAGTGTCAGGCCCTACAGGGCAAGGAAGCCTAAAGTCCCTCGCTGTAACTTGTAACTTTAGCCAAGACGTACAAGAGTGTCTAAAGCCATATGATTTATTAAAGGAAGACAGTGAGTGGTCTCCCATGCTAGCTCCGTTAGAGGAAAAATCGTTGCCAGAAGTCAAACCACTTAACCCATACTCATGTGCGGCAAATAATAATACAAAGCTTATAGATTTCAACAGGTTCTCTAATTTCTTACGGCTGAAAAGAACAGCCGCCTACGTGCTAAGATTTATCTAGATAGGAAAAGGGCAGATAAATGCTAGGTAGGTAAACCCTATGTCATATATTGTGATAACGGTCGTAATTTTCTAGGTGCATGCAATGAGCTGGGTAGGATGCTGCAGGAGGCCCAAGAATCTGTGTACAATTACACGGCGAACGAGGGAATCCGCTTCGTGTTTGGACCTGCATATTCGCCCCATTTCGGAGGCATATGGGAGGCTGGTATAAAATCCTCTAAATATCATCTTAAACGAGTAGCTGGTGAGGCCTGTTTGACGTTCGAGGAGCTGGCGACACTGTTCTCGCAGATTGAGGCCATACTCAATTCCCGTCCCCTCTCTTCCCTCTCGTCAGACCCTAATGAACCCTCTCCACTAACCCCGGGGCACTTTCTGGTGGGCAGGCCGTTGACCGCCGTCCCATCACCACCCATCACAGCACTGCGGCCCAACCGCTACAAATTAATTGAAAAAATCCGCCAACAGTTCTGGTCCAGGTGGCAGAAGGAGTTCCTGGCCGAGATGCAGCAACGGTCCCAGTGGAGGACCCAGCAGCGAGGCATTTGCCTCGACGACCTCGTGCTTCTGCGGGAGGCAAACCTTCCGCCGTCCAGTGGCGCCTGGGGCGCGTCACGCGCCTACACCCAGGCCCAGACGGGGTCAGCCGGGTGGCGGACGTCGCCACAACCAAAGGGACGGTCACTCGTGCCGTCCGCACGATGTGTCCTCTGGCGGGACATGTCATCCAGTTGAAGTCGAAGTCTTCAACGCCCGGGAGTATGTTGCGGCCTGTGCCCGCATAGCAACCAGCGCGGCGCGCAGGCAGCGGGCCGACCTCGCTCGGGCTCCGCGGTAGAAGGCCGGAGTCTCACACTTGCACCGACGCGGCACCACTGATCGGTCAACATACGCTTAATATTGTAACGGGTCCTAGAATTTTGTAATCTTGTACACGTCAGTTTAAATTTAAAGTCTAAATAAGTATTGGTTTGTTCTATAACAGTATTTCATTTAGTCTCCCTAACACACACCTAAGCATAGGCGTCAACACGAACACATATACGTAACCATTTAACGGATTAGAGATTATTATTTTTCCCCAGTGAATATAATTAATTTAAAATAAAAACTGATCGAAGGCAACACTGATCGCTCGACAAAGTTCACCTACAGTTTTGTGTCAAAGAACCCGCCTGAGCGAGGCGGTTTGTATGATCCTGTGTCATGAACTCATGACCCTGCTTTGTCGCGTGCCGCCAAACAAACTTATAACGAAAGCAACCTACGCTACGTCATACCTGCCTACGCGTACCTACGCGTAGGCAGGTATGACGTAGCTGATACCTATCAGCTGATATTGTTTTGTAGGCATAGTGATTCGGATTTCAGACACACTCTCTGTATTTAGTGTTTCAGACCTTATTCTGTTTATCAAGAAACAATTAATTGAATTAAATGTAGCCCTGACAAGGGCTTTTTTAAATGTGATGTGCTTTTGGCAATCAAATGACCGACTGCGGGTATCAGTTTATTAAAACGTTCACTTGTTGTTGTTGCATACTTCGGCGATCGTGCTCCACATGTCCACCTCCAACACTAATACACATTCGACACCTTTTCACTAAATTTGCACGTACTCGTTTGCAGCGCACTTGTGTCCGATTTAAGTGAGTCGAAAGCTGCCAATTTCCACGTTGCGCTCTCGTGGTCTTCCAGCATCAGCGGCCTGCGACTCGTGTCTATGAACACTGCCTGTGGTACACTGCCTGGTGAACACTGCCTTCATTTTACAAAAAAAATGCGTTCGAATCTTAGTAAATATAGAAAGTACGGAAAGTTGCAAACAATACTTTATAGAACATAAAATACTTACGCTAACAGGTATTTATATCCTAGAAGCTAGTAAATTTGTGAGAAAATACCCATCGCTTTTTCCGCTAGCAAAACAAGCGCAGCGCGCGAACCTATTTTAAATCTATGAGCAAAACAGCAACGCCCACAGCAACGCAGTCTTAGAAACCGATATCTAAACGAATTAGCGGTACCAACCTCAAAACTAGCTATGTTTCGTTCTGGGCCTCTGGCCATGTGCGTTAAAATCTATAATAAACTCCCGAATTCAGTTAAGGATACAGAGTATGACAACAAATTTAAAAATTTTTATAGCCTAAAAGAATTTTTAACCGAGAAATAAATAAATTAATATCGACTTGAACACATTACACGTACATAACTGGGTACTCTATAAAACATCAGTCCGCTACTACCTCATTCCTGTATTTTTAGTGATTACTTTCTATTTTATTTTATCTGAAAATGTGACATATTATAATGTAAAACTAATCTATTGACATTAAATTAACTGAGATAATAATGACATTTAGGCTCATTGCAAATGACGTAAATTGTAGTAAGTATGAGATTATAATATGAAAATGATAATTTATTTATTTTATTTAGTTTATAAGAATGACATAATGTATAATAATAATAATTAATAATTTTTAAATTAATCTATATCAACAAATTATATGAATAATGATAGCATGTTAAATAAATTAAAACCAATCGCCTATACATTGCTGTGCCCTAGCAGGGTTCATTGTTTGGAACTATCATAATGTAACAACCTGTAAACAACATGAAATGCAATAAATAAATGAATGAATGAATGGTATACACGCGGTTATGCAGGCGTTGGAACGCACGCTCCGACGGTACGCGAAACGCACCTCATACGTTCTACGCGCAGCTGCATAATTACAGTCGGTCTTGCCTAAACACATCAACATATTAAAATATTCCTGTTTAGAATACGACATTGTTCGCGAAACGATAGCGCGTAATACGTCCGGACGTCCGATCGAAAGCTATCTCCACGAAAGACTGGCAACAAATAGCGCGCCGGTAGGCAACGAGTCGGCGACACCAAAGAGTCGGCGACTAGTTGAAAGAGTGCCTACTTCGCGGTAGTGTAGGGCGGTGTTCTTTGAAATAAAAATAGGTAAAAAGAAAAAGATTTTGCCGGCGGGTGGAGTGTTGTCAACTTATGAAAATTTGCCATATTCAGTGTTAAATTTTGCATGGATTATGAAAATAAAAAATCAATAACTTTTGGTTTTTATGAGTTACATTTTTAATACAATTTTTTCTAGTACGTATGTTGAACCAGGAATACGCCTTTATTGGATCGGACAGGGTTTTTGTTGCATATTGTATATCCCTGAAGGGTTAGGCAGAGGTGTACAATACACCTAAAATGTGAATAGAAGATTGTAGTAAGTTGTCCTTTAAGCATATATCAATGTTTTTAGTTCATCGAGAGGGAACAGAGTACAGTCGAGTTCTTTAATATCTGAGCATGTTCATGAATCAAAAATATATAGGCAATGGTAAGTTTCATAAAACTCTAAACAGCTTCGCCGTACAATAAATTGTAAACAATCTGTGACATCATAAATATGTGACTACATTAAATCAATAATATTACTACAGATAAAGACTCTAAAAATTGTGCGCAATCCCTTGTTCATATTATTTAGCGCAAAGTTAGGTTCACAAATATCTATGCAATTATTTTTCTATGAAAAAGATCTTGAAACAAAATCAACTTGAAGTTGTCAGTTATGACATCCTTCAACGGCAATATTGCATTATTACTCGAACTTCTGCTCCGGCAAGCAAAAATAAATTTTATGGTAAAGGCCATTTAGTTGAATATTCAAAGCTGTATAGATATTTATGAATCCTAGGTTGCAACAAATATATTGAACACTAGAGTATTTAGATATTTATGTTCCGAAGAGTAGTCAGATATTTTTGACTGCACTACCGTAACATACTTATGAACAGTTTATATGAAAACATTTTATTGATGTCTAAGTTTGTATAGAACTATATGATCATTTTAATGCTTACAATATTTTGAAACATTGTCACTCTGCCAATATATTAATGAACTCGACTGTACCTAAACGTCTACAATAATAAATGATAGCGTCTACCTCGAACTATTTAATTAAAACCAGGTACACTCCTTTTACTTGCCTTGGAGCTAGTAGGTACTTATGCCACCTCGGCGGGAACTTAAGTACGGCTCCAGCTCATGGATGAGGTCGCGACACACACTTTTATTTAGCCTGTATAAGCCAACAAATTCGAGATCCGGCATTTCAAATGCTATGTCCATTTTCCGAAGAGCTGCATTTCGTAGGCGATATAAAAGGGTCTCCGTAACCCGCAAGTGCTCCAGAAAATTTTCATATAGGGCAAATCTGCCATTATAACAATATTTCTTCACAAAACCTCCAATATGATTTGTGAGATTTTGCTTTTGATTAACTTCTTATGATTCTACTATTTGACACTAAAGCAATTCATATTTTGTGGACCATTTTACGAATCTTCATTGAAAACTGTCAAACAGATAAATTGCGTGATATAAATTGTGCGCAAATAATATTATGAATATTGTCAGTTTGTGACCATTTTACGACTTTCAATATGATTCATAAATTCATAATGTTATGTATCCTTTTATAATTCTGCCAAAGTGACCTTTTTAGACCCCCAGGTCATCCGTCTACCTTGTCCACCTTGAAATGTGGTCGCTCACAATGGACCTTATTAGAAGACTAAAAGTCACCCAAAAAGCAATGGAGGGGGCTATGCTTGAAGTTTCCCTATGTAGTCAAATCAGAAATAAAGAGACCCGCAAGAGAACCAAGGTAACCGACATAGTCCAAAGAATTGCCAAACTGAAGTGACAGTGGGCAGGGCACACATCTGAGGGCTCTCAAAACATTGAGGCCGAAAGGTTCTAAGTATAATTACAACAAGTACCATCTCGCACTGGGCTCGCGTGGTAGATTGTTAGCCCACTCCCTCTCACTTTGGTGCAATATCGTTTCTACTTTAGGACCACGATACAAATGTATGCATAACGCCCGCCTTATACTTAGTTATGTATTACAAGAATTAGCTCTAGAGAGTAAACATTCAGCGCCTGCAAATGGTCTCGACTTTCTCCCCTCAACTCTCCCGACCTAAATTCTACCTTCGTAAACGTTTCGCCCACCAATTGATTGCAGCCTTGAGCTCCTTTCGAAGCGGTTCCGCCGACGTCCTCGACGGACTAACTCCACAACTTCTAAATGATACTAGGATAGGTACTGACTTTCAGGCGCCGGGGAAGCTGGTCAGCCGGATTCGAAGGAGCAAGCAGCCCTCATAAACTTCATGATAAATGATTACTTAATTTATTTTTGTATCATGTAGGTTTGCACAAACACTACACGTCAATCATATTTTAGAAACTAGATGAGCTCGGCGTTTCCTATGTGACTACTCTGAGAAGAAAGGTCACAGTCTCTTTTAAAGTCCAGACATACCTAATCGTGGTTAGTCTTGTGAAGACCATGTACATTGGTGTCAGAGATGGTCTTTTGAGGAAAGAACCACAGATTGAGTGGACCTGTCAGTCACGCATTTGTCAGCTCAACTCAGCTCAACATGCACACTAGCGGTGTGAACGAGGCCGTCATCGATATCTTGTACGGGGCCAACCTAAAGTCTATTCAAAATTCAAACTAATGTTTCAAATTGATGTTATTTTATTTATTTATTAAGGTACACCAACAGCTTCTATGTATACATTTTCTTAAGTACTATAATCACAAGTCTCGGTCTTACACAGTCGCCAATTGTAGGTTTACCAGCAATCTCGGAAATAAGTGACCCTGATCACACATCAAAACTAAAGGCTAGAACTTAAAGAATTTTCGCAAAATAATTATAATTCTTAAACTTAAGATTAATAACAGAAAGTAAAATAAAAAGACGAACAACATTGCAATTTTGCTCACTTACTTAAAACTAGACCGTAAATAATATAAATAGAAATGAGATCATAATGGAAAGTAGGTATAGCTTCTAAAAACAAATTATAAAAAAACTTTTTTACAAAAAAAACAACCGACTTCAAAAAAAAAAACACTACAAAGTGAAAAATAACTTTAATTTCGGAAGTCGGTGTCGTTGGTTCCGCATTTTCGTTTTTTGACACCGACTTCCGAAATTAAAGTTATTTTTCACTTTGTAGTGTTTTTTTTTTTGAAGTCGGTTGTTTTTTTTGTAAAAAAGTTTTTATTTTTCACTTTTTAGTTGTACCTACCCCACACCAATTCAATTAACACTAGTGCATTGAAGAATTGAAGACACGACTCGAAGAATCATCAAAATTCCCATAGAAATGCCGGAGATGCAGTACATTTATGCATATAACTTCGGACATAAGAATAGTTACCTAATGTATTATATACTAAAACCTTCCTGAAAGTATGTAGATCACAGTAATGAAAGAATTATCCAAATCGGTTCAGTCGTTTTTGAGATAATCGCGGACATACAAACATACATACATACATACATACATACATACATACATACATACATACATACGGGTCGAATACAGAACCTCCTTTTTTAAAGTCGGTTAAAAAGTCGGTTAATAAAGTCGGTTAAAAAGGTGAAGTATTTCCAAAGTAGGTAGGTATATTATCAAAACAAATTATCAGATTGAGTTTTTCGGGACTTCAGTATTTTGGTTTCGAAGACCTTTATGGAATCATGGTATAGATCGACATCTGGTACAAATTTTTATCAAAGAATTGTGTCCGTTACCCCAGCCAGATGTTGTCGAAAATGGTCATTTGAATCTTATAGATAATTAGTTTTGCGGCTTCTGTAATTGTTGCACACATTTTTAAATTTGTTGCGCTTATAGTTTTTTAATTATTTCACAAAAACATATCCTGCTGGGGTAACGTTACCCCAGCCAGACCTTTTTCTTTCTAATGGGAATATTTAAATAAATACTAGCTATAACATTAGGTGTCTATATGAAGTAAATGTTGTGCCTTATTTTGTATTTGTACTTCCTTCGAGATTTTGCTGGGGTAACGTTTTTGGTTTTGCTAGATCTTTGAAACGGTTTAGCGGATTCTTATCATATTTTGTACATGACTTCTTAGGAATTAGTTTTTTGTTCTGCAATAAAAAACCAAAATAATGCATAGCTTAAAGGTTATTTAATTAAATAGAAAAACACTTCAATTGGTCCCAGCACTCTCAATAAGAGGTTTAAAGACTTACTTTAAACGTTATTTTGAAGCTTGTAATTGCCTTCAAATGTAGGTATGTGAAGTTTCATTAGTATCCTGTAAGTATTTAACAAGTTATGATGATATTCAGTTCTTCACGAGCACGGTCATGATGCGCGCGGTGTTATTTGGCCACTGATAAGCCTGTTTATGGATATATGAACTGAATGTTATGTCAATAATTAGTTGTTTAGTTCAGTTGTATATCAGTAAAATTTCAGCGTAATACATTGGATAATTAATGAGATAATACGATTAAAGTCATTAGGAAGTGAATGACCGTGGTAACCCGACCAAGTTTAAGTTGTCGGTTCAAAGTTGATTGAGAAGATTTGACAGTTTCGGGTAGCTTGATGTGCTGGCGTCTATACAAAATTATATTAATATTGTTAGGTTTTGTTATGTTATTTAAATTATTTGACGCAATTTGTTGTAATTTATTATTTTTAAATTAATTTATTTTTATATTCGATTATTTGTAATCGACTTATCTGGCAACACCGAAACGATTCAATCGATGTAATTCTCTTTGGAAAGGTTGTCATAAAAAAAAAGAAGAAGAATGGCGGGAGATTGGTTTTTGGTAGATTGTGTGGTTATGTCGATGTTGGACGCACAATAATTGATCTTGTACATTGCTGGTCTTCATCTGCATATAAGTTATTATAGTTGTCATATTGTAAAAGCAAAACAATAAATACTTATACTGAAGTGAGGCAGTTTTATTACAATTCAGAAGTGGTAAGTACACGCCTATTTACGCATTACAAATCGATACCTTAATCCGCAAACCAGCCAACTCCATTTTGCTATAGTTTACAGGAGACACTTAAAACTTTCTAGATTTTATTTTGACTAAAAAACGACATCATAATATTTTTTTTGACAAAAATGGAGTTGGCTGGTTTGCGGATTAAGGTATCGAAATACTTCTAAATAGTTTTCTGCACATGTTTTAACCCGGTGATCATAGATCATGATTCTATATGATTAGTATTCACGCAAAGCCACGTTTTTGTATAAGTAGTTTTGTTTAGTTTACCAATTCTAACCCATTTTTTTTATTTCTGTTTTATGGATTTCGAACCATGCCACGCGATCAAGAGACTAGCTCGCGGCGCCTATCAACGCCAATGCGAGGTCAATCGCGCCACATAGCTGAAGCCAGATCGACAGCGCATCATAGCGGCGGAGCGAGGCATAGCAGTCACAGGCGACAGCGAAGTCGAAGTCGCCACACACCAGAAGCCCGATCGAGTGCGCGTAGCGGCGGCAGTGCGAGGCGTCTTCGAAATCGAAGTCGCAGTCTTCGCCGAAGCCTTATTTCTTTCAGTCTACGCGAGAAGGAGAAGGAGCTGGAACGAAAGCGAGAACGTCTCAAAGCTCTGGAAAACGAGGTGAGCAGAACACGTAGTCGTTTATCGTCAAAGCGCCGTTATAGTACGTGTTCTCGTGAATCTTCTGTACATCGCGAAAACTATGTGAAGCCAAGTCGTCGTCGTGTACAAAGTCGTGACGGTAACAGTTATGATAATAGTATTTCTAATAACGCGGAACAACCTGAAAAACCAAGTAACGTTTCCTTTAGTACCAAAGATCTAGCTCATTTGTTAAGTTCTATTAAGCAACTTGCGTCCCAGCCATCAACAACTGCCATGAACCGAAGTAACGATTCTAAAAACATTTTGGCAGAGTTTAACCCTTCGATGAAAAATCAACGCATTGACGTATGGATAAAAAAGGTAAACGAGTGCGCTTCTGTTTATGGATGGGACGAAAGAACAACTATACATCACGCGATGCAAAAACTCCAGGGGTTGGCCAAAACCTGGTACGAAAGTTTAAATTCTATTTTGTTTTCTTGGCCTGAGTGGCAGGAAAAGTTATTGAGTGCATTTCCATTCGAACAAAATTATGGCCAAACCCTGGAGGAGATGCTAAAGGGAAAAAGTAGATACAATGAACCTATTGAAAACTATTTCTATGATAAACTAGCTCTATTAAATCAGTGTGATATTTATGACAAACGCGCCGTTGACTGCATTATTTACGGAATTAGTGATAAGTCTGTAAAATCAGCGGCCTTGGCGCTAAGGTGCAGTCATCCTGATCAGTTACTGCAGTATCTAATGAGCAGTAAGGAGAATACTAATGTAGGCGAACGCGTAGCTAACTCTCGGTTTAAAACAGGGAACGATTTAGATGTAGCAAAAACCAATGGTTCCTCAAGTTTTCACTGTTTCAATTGCAAGGTCAAGGGGCATATTTTCTCTAGGTGCCCAAAGCCCCTCATAACGTGTACCAAGTGTAATAAAGTTTGTCATACTGCTGACAAATGTTATTCAAATTCTGAGAAGAACGATCCGAGCAAAACTATGCTTATTTCAGCTTCTAAACCAAATTCTAAATTCATTAAAACAATAACAATTAATGGTCGGCATGTAAAGTCCTTCATTGATTTTGGAAGCGAGGTCTCGCTGATTACCGAGTCTTTAGGAGTGGCACTAGGTCTTCAGCATGACGGTGTACAAACGATTTTGAAGGGCTTTGGTAACGAATTAGTACAATCGGTAGGAAAAGTTAACGTTGAACTTTCTGTAGACAATGTACCCGCTAACATAACTTGCCGTGTGGTGAGTGACAAATACTTAGATGTCCCCGTTTTAGTTGGTCAAACTTTCACAGAACAGCCTCACGTTATTGTGCATAAAACTGCCACAGATTTGCAATTTATGAGCATTGATAACGAAATGCCATTTTCCCAAATGCATACAGATCGTGACAATGTGTTTAAAGTTTGTGTGCCCAGCAGCGTGATGTTATTTGGAAGAGCCTCTGTAAGAGCTTCAGTAGAGCCTTGCTGTGAGGGATACATTATGTTAGATGGCAAGTTGTTCGGGAAGCCGCGTCAGCAATGTCTTGTGACGGGTGGGTTATATTTAGTCAAGCATGGTAGGACATTTGTCGATTTAACGCCGCTTAGTTCACAATTCTCGTTACCCTTAGGTTCAAACCTAGGTCGAGCAGTAGTCGTCAAAGATGTAAATCGAGTCCTTGCACCAGAAGCCTCTGTTCCCTCGAACCTCCCTAATAACCTTGACACTAGCCAGATCCGTGTAGGAAAATCGGTTAATGAATCGGATAAGTCTAAGCTATTCGATCTATTGCAAAAATACAAGCATTGCTTTGCTTCTTCGTTGGAGGAATTACGTTGCACCGATGTTGTAGAGATGAGCATCGAGTTGAACAGCAAAACACCGGTAGTTTACCGTCCATACCGATTGTCTCACAATAAGCGTCAAAAGGTTCGCGAAATGGTGAATGACATGCTCGGTGCCGGTATCATTAGAGAATCAGCGTCCGAGTATGCAAGTCCTATCGTATTGATTCGCAAAAAGAATGGTAAGCTCCGGTTATGCATCGATTATAGGATGCTCAACTCTATAACGGTGAAAGAACTTTACCCCATGCCAATAATAGATGATGAAATGGCTAGGTTGTCCGGACAAGCGTGATTTATCTCCCTAAATTTGGCATCCGGCTATACCTATCTCAAAAAAGTCAAAAGCCGATCGCATAATTAGTGACCGTGGTACTTGTTTCGTCTCTTATGCGTTTAAGAGATTGTGTTCCGAAAAGGGTATAAAACATGTGTTGAATGCAGTCGCTAGCCCACAATCGAATGGACAGGTTGAACGGTACAACCGTACTATTCTGAATTCCTTAACGGCGCAGAATCTCGGGGACGACGAAAGGGTTTGGGATACCAAGGTTGGCAAAATTCAATGGGGTTTAAATAATATCGTACAGAAGACAACGGGGAGAACCCTAGCAGAAGTAATGTTCGGTACTCATATGAGTAGTGAAATAGATCCACGTTTGAATGAAATACGTCAAACTACTAGAGACGCAACTGATCTTGTAACTATTCGCGAGCAGGTAAAAGATAAGATTGACGAAGAACAGACTAAACAAAAACATCGCTATGATAGGGATAGACGTGCAGCTCGTACGTACGCAATAGGAGATTTAGTAAAGATTACGAAAACTTTATTTAGTAATGACGGTAAAAGTAAAAAGCTTCTTCCGGCTTACGCAGGTCCCTATCGCGTAGTTGCGTCTCTTGGAAATGATCGATATGAGTTAGCTGCGATTCCCGGATTAAGTACCACGAAAAACAAACGCAAGACGGTAGTAGCTGCTAATAGAATGTTGCCATGGGTTCATGTAGCTGCTTTAGAGCTTAATGAAAGTAGTACTGAATGTTCTGAATTTCTGATGATGATGAAATTGATAATTGTAAGGAAAATTAGTTAGTTACATATTATATTGTAGAAATAAAAATGGCTAATACTTTATAAATTAAAATGTTTTTGATATGATCATCATCTTAGCAAGTTATTCGACATGAAATATGAGTTGTTTACAAGATAAAAAAAAAAGAATGTGCCATTTAGTTATATGAATTAGTATTGTATGATTTTTAATGTGTGATTTCTGAGATTTATGAGAACTCCAGAAGTTGGAGATGTATGAGGAAACTCCAAAAGTTGGAGACACATGAGGAAACTCCAAAAGTTGGAGACGTGTTGGGGAACTCCAAAAGTTGGAGAAGCTTAGCGAACTCCAAAAGTAGGAGAACTCCAAAAGTTGGAGAAGTATTAGGGAACTCCAAAAGTTGGAGAAGTATTGGGGAACTTCAAAAGTTGGAGAAGCTTAGGGAACTCCAAAAGTTGGAGGACTCCAAAAGTTGGAGACGTGTTGGGGAACTCCAAAAGTTGGAGAAGCTTAGAGAGCTCCAAAAGTTGGAGAAGCTAGGGAACTCCAAAAGTTGGAGAAGCTTAGGGAACTCCAAAAGTAGGAGAACTCCAAAAGTTGGAGACGTATGGGGATTGGGAAAACTCCAAAAGATGGGGCGTTAAATTTTTTTTTTTTATTAAAAATAAAACATTTTGTTATGTATTGAGCCGAGTGTTAGGTTTTAGTCTTCACTTGATACCGTGTATGGGGACATACACGTTGTCAGGATGGACGAGTGTTAGGTTTTGTTATGTTATTTAAATTATTTGACGCAATTTGTTGTAATTTATTATTTTTAAATTAATTTATTTTTATATTCGATTATTTGTAATCGACTTATCTGGCAACACCGAAACGATTCAATCGATGTAATTCTCTTTGGAAAGGTTGTCATAAAAAAAAAGAAGAAGAATGGCGGGAGATTGGTTTTTGGTAGATTGTGTGGTTATGTCGATGTTGGACGCACAATAATTGATCTTGTACATTGCTGGTCTTCATGCATATAAGTTATTATAGTTGTCATATTGTAAAAGCAAAACAATAAATACTTATACTGAAGTGAGGCAGTTTTATTACAATATATATATGTTTTGTATCTCTATTTCAAATACTTGTATCTTATCTGCAAACAGTTGTAGCTCGCGAAATTCAATTTTTCTTACGTTTTTTTCCATTTTCAGGGCAGTGTCAAGTTGTATCTTGATCAAGTTAGATTTGTATACCATAAGCACTTTTCCATGAGAGATTTTTGTTTTTATGGTACAAATCTAACTTAGATGTATTAATGATAATAATAAGTCTGTAAATACGTACTTAGGTACCTTTAATAATCGCGAATCAAATTTTGATCAAGATACAACCTGACACTGACATGAAAATTACCAAAAACGTAAGATAAATTGAATTTCGCGGTCTACAACTGTGAACGACAGATCTCACACTACCACCACAGTACTTTTTGATAGACTGAGAACTACCACGCGCCATGCTCCGGCGAGCAAGACACGCGCCCCCGCACGTGATTTTTAGGAGCCGAGCAAAATTTAAGAAAGATCACGAAAACGAAGTAAAGCGCGCGCAGGCGATGCGACGCGACGGTGTGGGTTGGGGGAACAAGATGGTGGACTGCAACAGGCTTCCAGTAAACGAACAGGCCACAAAATTAACCTTAATAAAGGTGAACGCGGACTTGGCCGCACCGCACGCGCCGCAGTCGCCGCATTCGAATTCTTCATATGAAGTTCTATGCAATCTCGCACACCCACCCGCGCCGCAGTCGCGGCAGTACCTAAAGCGGCCGATCTCCCCAAGCCGCAGCTGATGACGTCACCAACGCCGGCCCGCCGGCATCGGACGCTGCGGCCGGCGTGGCGCGGGTGTCTTCATTCGTATTCGTCATACTTAAATTAGAAATTGAATTAAAGAAATCCACTGCGATGCGTGCGGCGACAGGAACGAATGCGGTGACTGCGGAGCGGATAGGTGTGCGAGGCCATTAACAAAAGCGATGACTGCGGTGCGTGCGGTGCGGCCAAGTCTGCGTTCACCTTAAGGCTTTGCCTTTGGAATCAACATCAAAATGAACAACAACCAAAGTATACTGATCACACTGTACCTATTGAGGAAAAGAAACGCTGTAGAAAAAATTGTAGGCTAAGTACTGCGACACCTTAGCCGATACTCACAGAGCATGGAACCGTTTCCGACGACAAAGGCAGCGTCAACATGCTCTGTGGGTAGCGTAGCCTCAGAGACCAAATAAAAAACCAAGACAGAGGGCTGTCAACAGTAAAGTGAGGCCGGTTTCGTAAATATGTATGCACTTATTGAGGTGTAGTTTGATTGTAAATGTGTGCGTGTGTGCACAGAGCGGAGGTGTATGGATGATAGATACAGAGAGGAGGTGGATTGTTCGCAGCGCTATGTCTTTCTTGACTTTTTTATTTGGTCTGAGAGCGTAGCGTGTATTATCCAAACCTTATTTCTTTAAAAAGGTTAATTTCTTATTTAGTTATAATAATTATTAGCGTAATTAAAATGAAGCAGTATTGTGGTTATTATGGGTAAGTAACTAATTTATATCTATATGTATATAAAACAGCTGTTGTGTAAGTTAAGATTTTTGTTCCGAGATTCGAAACGTGTCAAGTCTTGGTGACGCCATTTTCCATATTTTCTTGGTTCAACTTCACGCAGGTCTTCTTAGAGAAGGTATTAGTATTCTGTGACATGAAGCATCTGTCCGTTGGGACGAGTACGTTTCATAATCATCGTTCTCCTGCCTTAATCCCAATTTATTCGAGGTCTGCGCACGGATATGGTCTGTGCAACATGTCTTTTTCTTCCATACTTCTCTATGGGTAAACTGAATAAGCTATCCTATGCTTACACAGTGTTTCTCATTGTACCTAAGTGAATAAATTATGAGTATTTGAGAAATAAATGATGAATGAAATAGGTACTTTGTTGTGACGCCTAGCCACGGTGCGCCTTCCGGTACGCAGTCGCCACCCCAGAACTTTTCGGCCAAAATGACCAAATCCTTGTGATTACAAAAACGATTTTTCAGGAAAGATACAGTGTTTATAAAATGGCCGCCATTGACGTTCTCCGAGGTTCATATCTTCAAGAGATAGAAGGCATTAGAGGCATCTTAGAGCTGTGCACAATTTTTCTAAATGATTACGAGGATTTGTACACAACAAATAAATAACATGAAAAACGAGGTTTCCACTGTAAGCTGACGTTATGTGCCCTGCCCACTGCCAATTTAGAAATAATTAGGTACTTTCAAGATATAAATCTAAAAAATTATTTCGTTTTTTCGAAGCGTGTCGTTTATCGAAGACAGTCGAGTTATATCGAGCGATGCCGAGTCCAAATCACGAACACTTCTTCTGGATATCAACATGCCCAGCCAAGATCTCTTGGGAACGGAAGGTTGGGTTCCAGTATAGATCTATGAAAGAAGTGTTTTTTACATTTCTATGGGTTCCAGGATGTGATACTGCCTCATCAGACTTGTAACGCGATGCAGGTAAAATATAGAAATTATTTTTTCTTTTCAGTGTTTGGTTTAGGTATCCAGTACACAGCGACACAATACATACTTATATCTACAAGAATCTTCTGATGGGTGGTCAAAATCGGAACTAACGCCACCATCTTGTTTTGTCAATACACTTTAATTTTTACGCAAGAATCTTCTGACAGGTGGTCAAAATCGGAACTAACGCTACCATCTTGTTTCGTCAATACACTTTAATTTTTACGCAAGAATCTTCTGATAGGTGGTCAAAATCGGAACTAACGCCACCATCTTGTTTTGTCAATACATTTTAATTTTTACGGTCAATGGGCCGTCTTAGGGTCAGTTCACACCGCGACGCGACGCGCAGTTTTCAAGATAGCAATACAATCATAGACCTTACCTGTTACACAAAAAAGTACCTACATAATTCTGTGTGTCTACTACGTCGAGCTACGCCGCGTGGCGCCGCGCTGCGCCACGCGGCGCTGCGCGCGCGCGCGTCGCATGCTGCGCGTCGTGTCGCGGTGTGAACTGACCCTTATCGAGGCCAAAAGATCCTTGTAGCGCTGTACAAAAGCAACGCCTTTCATTTTGACAGTTCAAACTTCAACAATTTTCATTATGTCCCCACCACAGCGTGTCATTTATATTATGTATAACCCATTGACTTATATGTATATATTACTACTTTTGAAAACCTAACGTTATACGTACCTAACGTATAACCTAACGTTGCGAGTTGTTGAGAAGACGTTTTCAAACCTATGAAGCAATGGATTAGGAATTTCTTTGAAAATCCTTTGAGTTGTGATTCGTGTGTGTGACTCGAGATTGGGTAAAGCGAGCCGCACAAACGTACCGCTTAATGTTAGAGCCAGTGTTGCCAACTTAGCACTTTCGGTGCCAGATCTAGCACTATTTTCATTAGTCTAGCATTGAAATCTGACTCACCTAGCCCTAAATAGAAAAATGCTGATTATTTTTCGATTACTGCCCAACAAAACGCAGTTACACGAGCGGTAACCAAACGGTTTGGTTTCTTAGTTTGCTACACTTTGTCTAAAAAAGTGTTTATTTCCCGTAAACAAGACAAAGACGAGGTAATATATAAATAAATAATTGTCTTGCTTATTGCTTTATAAATTTTAGTTTCGTATTGACTATTACGACATACGCGTAATAAATACATTATAGAATACGAAAGATTATGTTTTCAGTGCTCAGTGAGTTAGAAAAACTACGAAAATGGATAATCCTGTAAGCAAAAAGTAACGTTCAAAGTTCAAAGTTACAGAAAAGAGTGGGAGAGTAAACCGGGGAACGATCCAAAATACAAAAATATAATTATAAACATTTAAATTGGGAACTTCCTCCTTTTTTGAAGTTGGTTAAAAAGTGGCTTAGACCTGTTCCAGTTCCAGTTCAAAAGCAAAGTCTGTGTTTTGCAAAAAAGAATTGAATGCGAGAATATTTGAAATTAAGCGGCATTCGGAATCAAAAAGTCACTAAAAAATCTTAAAATAATTACAACCATTTTCTTATAAGAAATTATATGATTGCCTAATTAAGTGATTGTAATGATTATAATCCTTCTTTTTGGATATATATAGAAATCTAGCACTTTTTGAAGTTACAAATAGCACCTAACCGTAGTATCGGTTGGCAACCCTGGTCAAAGCTGCCCAACCTCTGATTGGCCGCAATTTGAATCATATTTGAATTTATTTGAACTACGAACCAATCAGGCGCCACCTCACCACCACCCGACCGAGCTTGAAAAGTTGAAACTTCAAAACTTTCCTTTTTCTCGCGCCATCCGGCCTGTGCGCACGTGCCAAGCCAATATTACTGACTGCCTTCAAGAAGACATTTTGTAATTTATTAATCGCCAAATTGTACTTTTAAACTGGCGCAGTTTGAATCAATACACGCGTATTCTGACAACTGGACGCTGATGTAATTGGAGTAAACTTAAGCCGGATCCAGCTCTGACGAAAACTCGCATGAAAGGTAAGTACCTACCCACTATCCCGATCCCACAAGACACGTCCTCCATTTTTCCACTGTGTACCCATAGAAATAACGTGCTAATAACTGATTCCAGCTGCAGTTAGCTGATAAGTGACCGGGATGCTGTTGGCGTGCTCAACTCTGCCGCGATGGCGAAGTACCTTCACCGGTTGTACCTGCTTTTCACCGTTAACGGTGCCACCTGCGTCACATTCACCTCCAACTGGAAGCCGTGAGTACTCCATGTTCTTATTTGTACGTTAAAATGAGCGACGGGAAAGAATTAAGTTGTGAAAAACACCGGGACAACTGCGCGTTGGACCACGCACTATGAAGGGTTCCGTAGTTGGAAATTCGGAATTTATAATAGGTAGTGCGGGCTGGTGTCCGCAACTGGTCAGACTGCACGTGTCGTCAATGTGCGTATTTTGTGTACGGGTGGGAAAATCTATTATTCGATCCACCCCAGCTCCTCAAGGAAAGCCAGCGGCGCTTTGATGTTACTGACCGCGTGCTCACGGAGGGATGAGGGTACGACGTACGTGAGTAAAAGTACTCTGTGTACGTGAGGTAACCAAGATCAAACTTAATATTGTAGTTGAAAAACATGTTCTCCCAATTCCCATACATTCTAACTGCAAATTCAAGTTTTTGCACTGAATATTGAGAGATTTATCATGTTATTTTATGTTAACTTAAGATTTCTTAAAGTGCCCTTTAGACAACCCACTGACCAGTTTTTCCTGTAATCTATAAGTACTTCACAACTTTTTTCTGGATTTTTATATTATTTTAACCTCGGTAGTACTCGGTAGTTTCGGAGAATGGTCCAATTTCATTTGTTTTCTTAATTTGTCAAGCGCCGCTAATGAGACACAATTGATTTTCTGTTGTTTCGTCGCCGATCGGCGCACCGCGCCGCTTGACCAGTTAAATACCTTTAAAACTATATATTATTATAAAAAAAACTAGGGACCCTCGCAACAAACTGTTTCCTTTGATTTGTTACACAGTACAGTATAGAATATCATTATTTTTGAAGTGAAACTTCTTTAGGCGCGCTTGACTTGGGGAGTAAACTGGCGAATGCGTTACGAAAACGTGTGATCGCGAGTAGGGAAGGTACGTAAAAAATAGCTGGAAATACCTGGTGTAAAAACCCGGTCCCGGTCGCATAAATATGCGACCGGGTTTTTACACCAGGTATGTGCTTCCAAGTACGCACACCGGGTACCGACTCAAAATACTTGCAAGACTATTAAGTATCTTATACGGCTACTCGCTCAAATACGTAGGTACTCAACCGCGTTAGTTTTCGCAAATGCGATCATGCTCCTTTTGGAACAATTTCGTATGCAAGTATTTTTTACCGACTTCACAAAAAGGAGGAGGTACTATGTTCGGCTGGTTGTATGTTTTTTTTTTTTTGTATGTTTGTTCATCGAATACGCGGAGTATTCAATTTTCGACGGATTTTCAAAATTCTTTTTTTGTTCCAAAGTAGATAGTTTTGAGGTGGTCCCACTGTCACCAAGTTAGGATCTGATGATGGGATCTTAGAGTAATCGAGGGCAACCTTTAAATTTTATAGGCTCAATTATTGTTTTTCGCATATTTTACGAAGTATCTTGTGTATTTGCGTATGGTTGTCACCATCTCAGGTAGCTGGGCTGATGATGGAAGTTACAACTCCTTAACAGTAAGAAGTTACTCGAACAGGCAAGGACTGTTTTAGTCAATTGTTTTGATGTTTGATAGGGCATTTGCCACATTTGGTCTCATGATCATCAAGTCATGACCTGATGCTGCATTCAGGATAGTCTGCAGAGTACCTAACTCCTCGAAAACTAACAGCAGATATATCGTGTTAAGGCTCATTGAAAAGGGCTCGATGTGTGGATAAACGTACTGTTAATGAGGAACACCGAAGTACATAAAGACCTGATGCTGAAGCCAGGAGCATTAGAAAAAGTACCAACCTTGAAATTACAGCACCGTAGTCGTGTTTGGGCTCATTTTAAACAGGACTAAATTTTAAGTTCAATGCAATGTTGACAAGTCTGGCCTGATGCTGCAGCCAGGATTATCAGCATCTAGTCTAAAAACATCAGGGCAGGATTTGATGATGGGATCCTGGAGAAATCGAAGGAACTCTTCAAATATTATAGGCACACCTATAGCGATTTGGGTATTTTTTATAGTAACTCGTGCATTTGCTCTCGGAAAGCACTATTTGGTGATGTGGAACTGATGATGAAGACCACAGATGGCCACCGGAACTACTCAATAATATCTAAGTATTTCACGGGTTGCGATTCGATTACTTTAATATGGTTGCTAAGCAATTTATGCTCGTCACAATGTGAATGGTGATACGGAGCTGATGGTGGATCTGGAGAACTCCTCAACAATTAACTTCCCTGTATCGGGAAAAGCAATATTTTGTTTGTAAAAGGCGATGATCACACTAGGCTATTGTAACTTAGATAAATTATAAGCAGACCCACTAAAAAGCGTGAAATAAAAACTTTTTAAGAAAAAAAAAACCGACTTTCAAAAAAACACTACAAAGTGAAAAATATCTTTAATTTCGGAAGTCGGTGGCAAAAAACTAAAATAAAGATCCAAAGACACCGACTTCCGAAATTAAAGTTATTTTTCACTTTGTAAAGTGTTTTTTGGAAGTCGGTTTTTTTTTTCTTAAAAAGTTTTTTTTTACTTTAATGGTTTGCAAGTATTTATTTGTAAACGCGATTTTGCTCCTTATTTATTCGAAGTCATTGATCAATTTCCTATGCAAGTAGTTTTACTTCCAACGGGGCTTTTGAATACGCGTTTGTATTTCTTATCTGTATGAAGTTATGGATCAGTTTTCTATGCAGATAGAAAATACTTGAAAGTATCTCGCTCCGTCGTGCCTCGACGCTCGAGTACGTAGGTACTCAAATAGTTCAACAACCGCGTTTGTTTTCGCAATTGCGATCATACTCCTTATCAGTAAGAGCACAGAATACTTAATAGTACTACGTACAGAAAGGACACTCCCTTCCTCGCCCTCATATCAGATACCGCACCTCACCCCGCACTTCGAGGTATTCGTCGCCGACTCTTTAGCAAGGGCGCTCGCGAACCGCAGCGCTGTATTGCTGACACACAATTATGCGATTTAAAAGTTTTATTTGAGTTTTAATCACGATGGTTGGATATTGTGATGCTTTTCCGAATTCGTATTTACATATACTGTTTGTATGATTTCGCATTTTTAATAACATGCGATTTAATAACCCATTATTTACAGATAAGTCATTTAAACTAAACTATTTTAGTGTTTTTATTTCATTACGAACCCGACGCGAAGGGCGGGCGTTTTGGGGGACTGTCTTTTGTAATTTTGACGTTCGAAAAGTGCTGATTCTCAGCCTAGTTTGAATAAATGACTTTTTGACTATGTAAATAAACAATTGAACTACATGGTCACTTCATAATAATGCACACGTTCGGGCAGCGCCGCCGCCGACGTCGTTCGGTTCCCCGACACAAATTGCTTTCCGCGCCATTTTTTTTTACGCTACTAGATTTCACGCATACATTTGCACGTATACAAACGTCATTTGTTTATGTAGTAGTAATAGGTAATTATTTTGCGAGGGTTGTATGGAGTGTCCGAGGTGTGGTAAGAGTCTACGGAACAATTTCGTATGCAAGTATTTTTACTTTACTGGTTTGTAAAAGTATTTATTTGTAAACGCGATTGTGCTCCTTATTTATAGGAATTCACGGATCAATTTCCTATGCAAGTACTTTTTACTTCCAACAGGGCTTTTGTTTGATTACGCGATTGTACTTCTTATTTGTATGAAGTTATGGATCAGTTTTCGATGCAGATAGAAAATACTTGAAAGTATCTCGAGCCCTGGTTTTAGGCCCTGGTTTCTTAAGGTGGACGTACTTGGAAGCCCTGGTACTCGATATTGCAAGTACGACCCATGTCTAAGGGCTACGGGCAAGGCGAACGGGAGTTGAGTGGGGGATATAAGCAAGAGAAAGCAGTGCGCGCGCACATTTTCTTTCTCTCTTCCTCTCATAGCCAAATACGTTTGAAGTTTCACTTCAGTCGTGTGGCCATAAGCACACTCGGTTTTTTTAAATGTCGCAGCATCATGCTGATTGCTGAGATAGGAGCCTTTTAGCCTCGTTTAGGACTGTTTCATTGTTCTTTTTGGTACTTTTTTTTTTTTAGATAATTTGGATTTTTATTTTTTACTGTTTAGTTTGTGATCTTCCTGTACAAGTCACAATAAATACTTTTTCTTCCTATTAAAAGTACAGTTGGCAAAGCTTTTTTTTAAATTTCTGATTTGCCTCCAATAGTGATATTCAAAATTCAATCAGTTTGATACTTGTTAAAACAGCCAAGGTACTGACCGATCCTCATCAGTTCTAATGCATGTAGTCACCGACCCAAGTCAATAAAATTCCTAGTTATTTTTGGCACACCTTTGATGACTCATACAAGCAATGGCTAGAGTTTACAGACACAATATTCATTTCTATAGCGAAGTAGCTACATCCACACTCACGTCACGCCTTGTTGAGTACAAACTACATTACACCAGTCATATTTGCCTTTAACCGGGCACAAATCCAGACTCCAGACTGCTACTGACAAATTTCTAATTGAAAAACCCAATAACACTTTGCCCGACCTGAGAATTGAACCCAGGAACTCATGTATGCAGTCCTCACTTATACTTAGCACTATTATTTGAATTAAGAATTTGAGATTATTTTCAAGTTATGGAACAAGAAACTGAACATCATACATAATAAATTTCAAACATTTTGGTCTCATGACATAATATAAGAGGCTATAAGAATAAACAGAGCAATCACTGCTGGGCAGCTTCCTTTCAAACCTGTTAATAATACCAAACATATTGCTGAATATCTGCAAGAAAGATAGATTGCAATAATTTAAAAAAAATTCTATGTAACCTAAAACTTGAGACCTTTTTTGAACCGACTTCGAAAAAAAGGAGGTCCTGTATTCGACCCGTATGTATGTATGTTTGTATGTCCGCGATTATCTCGCAAATTACTAAATCAATTTTGATAATTCTTCCATTATTGTGATCTACATACTTTCAGGAAGGTTTTAGTATATAATAAATTAGGTAATTATTCTTATGTACGAAGTTATATGCATAAATGTACTACGTCTCCGGCATTTCTATGCGAATTTTGATGATTCTTCAATGCACTAGTGGTCATTGAATTTGTAGGGTAGGTGCAGCTTAACATCGAAAAATAAAAACTTTTGCAAGTCGGTTTTTTTTTTTTTTGATAAATAAGTTTTTTTATTACAGTTTTATTTAGCTTGCCCTGTTATTTATTTATCTGGGTCTTTAGTACCTACTTGAAATTTTACCCCCTTCCTGTTGGCAGATTGATCTGATATTTGGTACACACTTCTAGTTTTGACTTTTAGTTTTTCCGCCCCTAAGACGACCCACTGACCGACAATACAATTTTATTTAATCAGTATCATTATAATAAGATGGCCGCCGCTACAAGATTGATCAGTTCTTTTTAGTTAACACTGCAATACTTCAAGCTTACGTTATTTGTACATATTGTTTTTTGTTCAGGGAGTGCCTGGTAGAAACCTAGACGGTTTGCGAGTGCTTTGATGATCGCGTCATGTACAGCTCAGAGATGGATGAAGCCAAACAAATGACTGTGAAGCACGATGGTCCTCACAGCTGACAACGGTCATTAGGTAAGTTTAACTGGTCAAGCACCGCGCATCGCCTATTGGCGACGAAACAATAGAAAATCAATTGTCTCATTAGTGGAGCTCGACAGATTATTTGATCATACACTAGCAACTTGAGTCTTGACACAACATCCATATTTTACTAGTATGTACACTTGGGAGCAAATAAATCGAGCCACTTCCTTTTTTCACGTATAATGGTTATTATTTTTGGTATTATGGAAGGTATCAATTCAAAACATATATCGCCTGAAAGCTTATTTAATAACCTTTACAATGAGGGTAAATTATTGAATGAAAAACTTATTTAATGATAAATTATTGGCTCTGAAAGAAAAACGATAATTTTGATAGAAAATTGTCAGTCCAGAAAAAAACAATTAAAAACAAAATTATGGTATAAACTTATTCTTAATATCTTGTATTACCCCCCCCTTGCCCTGATTTCGATAGATTTTCTGGACTGTTTTAACCCTACAATTTTCTATCAAAATTACCGTTTTTCTTTCAGAGCCAATAATTTATCACTAAATAAGGTTATCATTCAATAATTTACCCTCATTGTAAAGATTATTAAATAAGCTCTTAGGCGATATATGTTTCGATTTGATACGTTCCATAATACCAAAAATAATAACCATTAACGTGCAAAAAAAAGCAAGTGGCTCGATTTATTTGCTCCCAAGTGTATTAACTAGCTGCGCCCACCCGCGTAAATGTCGATCTTGTGGGAATATCGGGATAAAAAGTAGCCTATATTTTAATCCAGGGTGTCTGCTACCTCCTTAATTTTTTTTATCAAAATTGGTCCAGCTACATATAAACAGACACAAACTTTCGCCATAGTATTAGTGTGATTGTTAATACTGCAATACTTCAAGCTTAAGTTATTTGTACTTATTGTCTTTTGTTCAGGAGTAATTAAATTGGTTTATTTTGCAGGTGCATGGTAGAAACCTAGACAGTTTGCGAGTGCTTTGATGAACGCGTCATGTACAGCTCAGATGGACGAAGCCAAACAAATGACTGTCAAGGACGATGGTCCTCGCAGCTGACAACGGTCATTAGGTAAGTTTAATTGATCATACACTAGCAACTTGAGTATTGACACAACATCCAGATTTTCATCATCATCAGCCTATAATGTTCCCACTGCTGGGACACAGGCCTCCTCTCTGTGAGAGGGAGTGGGCCGTAATCCACCACGCGGACCCACTGCGGGTTGGTAGATGACACGTCTTTGAATTTTTGGTTCTAGGACATGCCGGTTTCCTCACAATGTTTTCCTTCACCGTTTTGAGTGCAGTTGTGATGAAATAATTTTATACAAAGTAAAGCGCCTGTCTGGGTTTGAACCTACGACCTACAACTCGTAAGTCGCGGCCGATACCACTGGGCCACCACTGCTCTCGTATCCTGATTTTACTAGTATGTATTAACTAGCTGCGCCCCGCGGTTTCACCCGCGTAAATGTCGATCCCGTGGGAATATCGGGATAAAAAGTAGCCTATATTTTAATCCAGGGTGTCAGCTACCTCCATACAAAATTTTATCAAAATTGGTTCAGCCGTTTAAGCATGAAGAAGTAACAAACATAAACAGACACACATAAACTTTCGCCTTAATATTAGTGTGATTGTTAACACTGCAATACTTCAAGCTTAAGTTATTTGTACTTATTGTTTTTTGTTCAGGAGTAATTAAATTGGTTTATTTTACAGGTGC
This sequence comes from Amphipoea oculea, assembly GCA_945859645.1. Classification (NCBI taxonomy): domain Eukaryota; kingdom Metazoa; phylum Arthropoda; class Insecta; order Lepidoptera; family Noctuidae; genus Amphipoea; species Amphipoea oculea. The sequence continues at coordinate 7,155,592 of OX243891.1, read as the reverse complement.
ATGGTAGAAACCTAGACGGTTTGCGAGTGCTTTGATGAACGCGTCATGTACAGCTCACGAAGCCAAACAAATGACTGTGAAGCACGATGGTCCTCACAGCTGACAACGGTCATTAGGTAAGTTTAACTGGTCATGCACCGCGCGTCGCCTATTGGCGACGAAACAATAGAAAATCAATTGTCTCATTAGTGGAGCTCGACAGATTATTTGATCATACACTAGCAACTTGAGTCTTGACACAACATCCATATTTTACTAGTATGTATTAACTAGCTGCGGCCCGCGGTTTCACCCGCGTAAATGTCGATCCCGTGGGAATATCGGGATAAAAAGTAGCCTATATTTTAATCCAGGGTGTCGGCTACCTCCATAATTTTTTTTAATCAAAATTGGTCCAGCTGTTTGAGCGTGAAGAAGTAACTAACACACAAAAACTTTCGCCTTAATATTAGTGTGATTGTTAACACTGCAATACTTCAAGCTTACGTTATTTGTACTTATTGTTTTTTGTTCAGGAGTAATTAAATTGGTTTATTTTGCAGGTGCCTGGTAGAAACCTAGACGGTTTGCGAGTGCTTTGATGAACGCGTCAACAGCTCAGAGATGGACGAAGCCAAACAAATGACTGTCAAGGACATGGTCCTCGCAGTTGACAACAGTCATTAGGTAAGTTTAATTGATCATACACTAGCAACTTGACACAGCATCCAGATTTCCTTACTAGTAGTATTAATGTAAGTTTAATATGAATGTGCTAGCTTCAGCCCGCGACTTCGTCCGCATGAAATTTTTTGTACCAACCCACCCCGTCGCATCGTATCGCCTGCCTGCGCTATTTCTTCGTTTTCGCTTAGCATTCTTTGATTTATTTATCCGTTTGCTCGGCTCCTAAGGGTCCTGGCGTGATGTTAACCTTTTAACCGCTTACGTCGGATTAATCCGACAAATATTTTCGTGTCCATTCCGCCAGAGTCGTATATATACGACCAAATAACACATCTCGTTTAATCTGTATTATTATTACATCATCACAGCTCGTTTCATCGGTATTTATTTTTCGTTTTTTTTTTCTCGGGCGCTGGGGGCACGCCACCTGATATAAAGTCGGGCGGTTAAAAGGTTAAAGTCTATAGCCAAGAATTGGGCTATCAAATGCAAAAAACATTTTTTTGAAACCGACTGTTAGTTCTAGAGATTAGGGCGTTCAAACAAATAAACACTTCAGCTTTATTATTAGTCATCATCTGCCTTTTCCCAACTATGTTGGGGTCGGCTTCCAGTCTAACCGGATGCAGCTGAATACCAGTATGTTACATGGAGCGACTACTTATCTTACCTCCACAACTCAGTTACTGGGTAATACAATATCCCTTGGTAAGACTGGTTGTCAGACTTTCGGGCTTCTGACCACCTGTAAGGACTGTCAAAGATCCACAAATGACAGCTGGAACCAATGGCTTAACATGCTGTCCAAAGACACTGAGGGGTGTCGGTATGTAAAGATGGTCATCCATCCACAGACCAACCGCGGCAAGCGTAGCTTAACTTGATCGATCGACCCGTGCGGCTGTTATTATTTACTCACAGGCCACTAGCCTAATTATTAGTATAGATAGATATACATAGATGTACGGTCACCAAAGGAGATAAGTAACCAGTGTCTTCGGATATAGTTGAAGTTTAGTAAGAAATTGATTGATGTTTTCGAATGGAATTCTATTAATTAAAATAAATTTTATTAGAAAACATCCATCCGTTTCTTATTAAACTTCAAATATATCTGATGACCCTGGTTACTTATCTCCTTTGGTGACTGTACCACTCTAAATTCCACTCTTCATGACTGGCCTAATTATGTATAACATTTATCCTTTAAGCTACCCAGACTAAGTCCCCATGTATACTTCCTGTCCCCGCGGGTATAAAAAGAAAGAAAGAATAAAAAGAGAGAAAAATGTGCGCGCGCACTGCTTTCTCTTGCTTATATCCCCCACTCAACTCCCGTTCGCCTCGCTCGATCACACTTTTCGTAACGCTTACGTCACGCGTTCGCCAGCTTACTCCCCAAGTCAAGCGTGCGTAAAGAAGTTTCACTTAAGGCTATTCAATACATGATCTCCCAGCCACTTTATCGCTAGATGGCGGCACATTCGCACATTTGAACATTTTCAATTTTTACGCCTAACTCAGAAAGCTTTGAGAGACAACTTTATTATATGCGTCAATTAACGCATTAACTTAATTTTTTTAGATATTCACTTTGCTTGTTAACTCGTCTCATACAAAGATTTGTACCCCTAAACATTTAGCCGCTTCACTTTATATCTTTACACACTCTTTACACACACATATGTACTGTACCATAGTTTTACTTGCGATAGACCTAGATGGCGTTGTATTCATAAACTTGGTTTGAAATAAATAGTCCAGATGGCGTTAATTAAAATAAAACATTTTTATGATGACCGTCCTTCATTCAATATACTTATGTACTTTTATTTTGTTTAGATTGGCCACTTTCAACACCACAAATTATCCAACTATAGATATATTAGGTATTACGGGTATTGGACTTAATTATTGTAAGCTGTAAATAGGTTTATTTGTGTTTAAACCAAATTAAGATAATGTCAGTAACATAAACACATACTGACAGAATCTAAATTTGGTTTTGTCATAAAATAATAGACTCACAGTCAAAGTCAAACCATTTTTATTTCAAATAGAAAGAATTGATTCTAGTCGCCCCTTCCAAAAGGTAGTTTTCGTATGGAGAAGAATGGGCAAGAAACTCCACCGTTACTCTTTTAAAATGTTTTACAATATTTTGTATACATTAATTATATAACTAAATATATATGAAGACGATGCACCTAAAATACAATTAGGTACTGTACCACAATAGTTAAAAAGAATTAAAATGGATATTTTTAACAAATAACACAAACTATAATACATTGCTACGTACAAAACATCACACATCGAAACATAAGTACCTATCTTACACAATAACGCATAAGTAGCTTGCTAACCTAACATAGTTTCAAGAATACTTACCTACTTGCACAATTTTGAACTTCTAGCTGGTACCTAAATACACAAGTGAAAATATCTACAGTGAAAAATCTTATGAACTAATAAATAAATCATCATAATTAGCCTATAATGTTCCCACTGCTGGGACACAGGCCTCCTCTCAGTGACAGGGAGTAGGCCATAATCTACCACACAGGCCTAGTGCGTGTTGGCAGATGTCACATGTCTTCGAATTTTTGGTTCTAGGACATGCCGGTTTCCTCACGATGTTTTCCTTCACCGTTTTGAGAGCAGTGGAGACGAAATAATTTACACAAAGTAAAGCGCCTGTCTGGATTCGAACCTACGACCTACAACTCGTAAGCCGCGGCCGTTACCACTTGACCACCACTGCTCTAACAAATAAATAACACAATTATTATTAATTAATCTATACATTGCTACGTACAAAACATCACACCTCGAAACATAAGTACCTATCTTACACAATAACACATAAGTAGCTTGCTAACCTAACATAGTTTCAAGAATACCTACTTACACAATTTTGAACTTCTAACTGGTACCTAAATACACAAGTGAAAATATCTATAATGAAAAATCTTATGAACTAATAAATAAATCATCATAATCAGCCTATAATGTTCCCACTGCTGGGACACAGGCCTCCTCTCAGTGACAGTAAGTGGGCCATAATCTACCACGCAGGCCTAGTGCGGGTTGGCAGATGTCACATGTCTTCGAATTTTTGGTTCTAGGACATGCCGGTTTCCTCACGATGTTTTCCTTCACCGTTTTGAGAGCAGTGGAGATGAAATAATTTACACAAAGTAAAGCGCCTGTCTGGATTCGAACCTACGACCTACAACTCGTAAGCCGCGGCCGTTACCACTTGACCACCACTGCCCTAACAAATAACACAATTATTATTAATTAATCTACCTATACATTGCTACGTACAAAAATACATGAATTTAAAATTATTACAGTAAAAATATCTTCTGTTCTACACGCTGCTGTTTGTTGCCGTATCCATCTTCTGCTTGTCACTTTTTACTTCCATCGTGTGTTACATTCCTTTCCATCCAAATGCCATGATCAAGTGCTGGAAGCCGCAGTTTTCGCTACAACAAATGAATTTACACAATTTCTTTAGACTATTCTATACTGAACCCGAACCTCAGAACCAAAAAATAAGTAAGTTATATTATTCATACCTTTTAATTCCTTGATGTCTAGACATTTAGCATTTTTCCGAATGCGTCTCAAAATAATTTCTGGCAGTACACATGTTTTGAAAAAAGTAACTAACTTCGGCATCATAGTACTGATAAATTCCTCATCCCGGTTGACTTCTATGACAGTCAATGGTTGGGTGACAGATATGAAGCAAATGAAGTAACATTTATTCATTTTGGTAATTCGCAATTGACCCTGGACCTAGAATCATAGCAATTTAAATAAATATTCCGAGAAACATAATTTTTTTATACATGAACAAAGATATAATAGTAGGTACCTATTTGTTACTTACTTGATAATAATAATTATGTTTTTTGTTCATAACTAAAACATCATTTTCCAGATGAATAGGAAAATTTCTATTTCCTGATGCTGCTCTAATATTTTGAGATTTCCTTTCCAAAGAAGGAAAACATTTTATCTCTACAATAGCATTTTCTGCTTCTATAATACCTGTAACAAACAAAACGTTTTTGTAACATACGTCCATAATTATTATAAATGCGAAAGAAACTTATCTGTTGATAGATTGGACCTTGAAGAAGGACAGGATACTTTTCATCCCAGACATCCACGGGGGCGGAACCGCAGGCGAAAACTAGTTATTTATATATTTTTATTATTGAAATAAACTTACCATCAGGGCTAGCTGCTAAGAATCCAAATTCTTCATCAATAAAAAGACCCGATAACCTGACAGTCTTGCCATATTGTTGCATGAACATGCTCTTTGCAACATGTTCGTTTTGCTGTCCATACATCATATCTTTAGTACAAATATCATTTTTGTAGAGAATGCATTTCACATGATTGTGACATGGTGTGGCATTACGACGCTTGCAAACCTGAAATAAACAACACCATATTCATGTACTGTTTTGTACTGTGGCTTCATAGAAAGTAAGAAAAAATTACAGGATTGCTAATATCTTACCATTCCAAACTGGCTTGCTGTCAGACGATCAGATCTGTATGTCACATACGTGTCATTATCATGTTGCCCCAAAGTCGCCTTTTCAATATGTACTATTTGTTGTGGCTCTTCTTGAAATTCAAGCAATTTCAATTCACATTGCCTGTTTAATTCTACCTCATCAATATCGACAGGGTCACTTGCTTCTGGGCCATAGTCCTTATCAGGTTGAGTTTTAGTTTTTTCAGTAAAAAGCCGTTTTCGATTCATTGCCCGTTGACGCAATCTACTTTTCTCTTGTTGAAGGATATATTTTTTAAAATGTTGTCCAGGGCTCTGTGAAGTTTGTTTTTTCCATGCAGTTTGATGCCATTTGTGTCCTACTGAATGTGACAATCCTGAAAAAGCCAAATCATAGTCACATAGCTATTTTTAACATAAGTTTTTATTGAAAGTTCTATAATCAAGTCTATGTGACTTGATTATAGAACTTCCTCTCTCCTCTCCCTGGCCTCTTTTGTTACAGAGAGATGATGTCATAGTCCACCATGTGGGTCCAGTATAGGTCGCTGGAGATGTCACATAATTATTGTTTTAAAATATCTATGAAATAACTTATTTACCTGCTATATGGACACGACGCTGATAAGAGCCTCCTTTTCCAAGACTGAGTCGTTTTCCACAATTGAATTTATTAATCACACTCATAAAATTTTCTGCAACATTTGTTGTCTCGTTAGACAACCGTCCAGCTTTCAAAGCAATTCTTTCATTTGCAGCATAAATAAGAGCCCAGACCTCTGGTGCTGTATTTCTTAGGATTTCTACCTGGTTGTCTTGCTGTTTATTCTCACCAGGTGGTAATTTCTTCACTGAACAATAATATTCCTTACATTTTTCATGTTGTCCAAATACATGAAGCGGAACATTCCTTAAATCATCAGCCATTGATCCCGGCTGACTGCTATTGTAAATTATAATTTTTCGTGCAACTAGTGTTAATTTCATTAACTTGGGCTTCAAAATATTTCGTCCGTAAAGAGGGAGTTTAGTATTACCTAAAATCTTTACAAAAAAATATATTCACATACAAATATAAACAAAAGGGAGAAACATTTCTTTTATAGTTGCTAAATCCTACTTTATTAATATTTTTTATGTATAAATTATATATAAAATTGATAAGGGGCTGTTTACCTTATAGAGTGCACTTGTGTAGTTTTTTATAACATGATTCTTGCATTCAATTTTCTTTATTTGGTTTCCATATGACACCTTTTCTTTTAAATTTGCAAACACTGAAGAATCCCCATCTCCTATAAAATGAAGATACCGAAGCTTATGCATTTTCTCACTCCGTTGAAAGCCTTCAACAATTATATCAGATTCCATTGCAGTAGATGTCCCAGTAAAGTTTTTGCAGCAACCATGACTCTTTGGGTCTATACCTGTTCGCTCATAATACTGGCATGTATAACAATATTTATTCCTGACACCAAGATAAAGACATTTCTTGGTCTCCTTTCCAATAATGCAGGCCTAAAATAAAAGGTTTTGTCAAAAACAAACTTCATTTCAACACTATTATCAAGCAAAAGTATGGTATCCAGTCGGGACTTACCATTCCAGATGAAGAATCAAAGTTGTGACCGTATGACCTCTTCAACCATCCTCCGTCTACATATACAGTAGTGTATGGAATACCATCTGAAGAAACATTTCCTTTTTCAATAGCAATGGACCTTTCTTGCTCACCGGCTTTCTTTATTTCTTCAGTCAAATGTTCATACCATACAAAGCCCAATTGTTTTTCAATTGAATGGAATGACTTTCCTGTCATTGTAGGTATATCCATTAGACTTGTGATATGTGCTGCTTGCGTGTAGTAACTCCCAGCAGTCACAGTTGCCCATACGAATGCGGTGTTAATTTTCTGTTCCTTCTCTGTAGTTTGTTGCCATGTTTCATTACACATGCTACATTTAAATGTTAACACACTGTGGAATCCTTTCCTTTGTTCACAAACATACTCAATTTGAGATGATTCACAAGACTGACGATGTTTTTCCATTTGAAATGCCCATTTGATCACATGTTTCAAGTCAACAATACGGTACCCTGACAAACCGGATAAGTTGTCACTTGAACATCTTTCCACAGTTAGTTGATAAGCTTCAGTGTCTGGATCGGGTTGTGGCCAATCGATATCAATAGTCTCTTCTTGCTCGCTAACAGATTCAACTGCATTACAGTTAGAGCTGCAGGCTGTAGCTTCGTAACGAATTTTTGGTATAGTCCGCGAATAGGTTTTTACTTCGGGCTTATCTTGAGCTGTGGAAAGGTTGAACAACTGATGATGATCTTGAGTTGTGTGTGGGCTGAAATAAAAGATAAATAAATGAAATACAGTTAGGTAGGTAGGTACTAAAAACAATGTCGAGAACAGAAAAATATTGATAGGTCTGTACCTTTCCATAAGGCAGCCCGTGGTTTGATCTAGTTCCTTCTGTTTCTTGTAACGCCATGCTTCCGGCCGGCTGCAATTCGTTAAAATATACTCTCAATATGTAATACTATTCGTAAACTAAACATTTAATTTTTTCATAGTAAAGATAAAATGGCGGCAAACGAAGACAATGCGAGCCATGATTGCCATGAATATCGAATCTACTACACTCATATTACACTTACGTAAATCTGACTCAAAATCTTATAGGAATCTAATTTACTCACTAGAATTTATCACCACAATCTCCATTATGCATTTTGAATGCTGAATACACCTTCTTCCGTGATTTCCGTGGCCCCGAATACGCGTGTCGCTTGTACGCTGGTTTGCTAGTCTGGTTTATCTTAGGCATAGTTGCAATTCAATCTGTAATCAAAAATAATAATGAAACACAACAGCAAATGTATCTTAGAAAAGAAATACTTAAAAAAATTCGTATAATTAGTAGGAATGGAAAGCACCATATAATTATCATCGTCCAATAAGCCGTGGTGTACTGCGTGGCCGTGGCGTGTGCAGTGCAAGTAAAGCAACGGGTAACCACAGACCCATAGAGCTATTATTATTATACTAGAGCAGACCATAAATATTTGAATATGTCAACCAACGAGTGCTGCCAACCTCTGATTTTTGATCTGCCACTTTTTCAGTTTTTTCCTAAAAAAACAATTTTTATGTGTAATTATTATTATATTATATACTAGCTGACCTCGGTGAACTTCGTACCACCCCGCCAGCCGCTCTGCCCCCGCTTTTTAAATCTCTGATATGTTCTAATATATACATTTTAATGATAATTATGCTGTAAAGGGCAATTTTGATCTACATGAAATGCACAACGTATCTAATGTACATCATCGTCGACATCATGCGAATGTTATTATAACTTGTTCATAATAAAATATTTCCTACCCTAATAAACTTTACTATAATAATTAAGGGAAATATATTTAGGTGGAGCACACTGCACGTTTCACGTATCTAATGTAGTTCACAACAAGGCACAATATAGTAGTACGTTCAAAAATCAAAAAGACGTAGTAGGTACCTACTGGCCTGTTCGTGGCTTCACAGTTCGCTAAACATTTATTTATATTTATGAAATTAGCGTTTTCGTATTGCTTGTACCTACCTACTTATTGAATATATTATAAAAATATTGTTATTTGAATTAGTTTTGCAGTAAAGTTTCTGAACGAATGGTCTTCAGTAGGCGAGGCGCCTCGCTAGTTGAGAATGACCTTGAACTTGACGCACTTTGTGTGCTAATAATACTGAAAAGCACAATTATAATGAAAAAACAAATCGTACCTACCTAAGCTACGAGTATGTATTCGAACCTGTACTACTTTTTGGATTTGAATGTTGGTTTCACAAGAATTAAAATCAATTAGGTACCTTCGCGAAGGTACCTAATTGATTTTAATTCTTGTGAATCGGTGAATCGTAGCTTAGGAAAAAAAATAGTTTACATAAGTACCTACCTCGGACCTCCTCCGCCGCGCCGCATACATGGACTTCTGGCTAGTAATACTAACTTTATGGATTCTTCAACCCTAGACCATCGCGTAATCCACCACGTGGGCCCAGTGCGGGTTGGTAGACCATGGATTAGCAGGTAATCGTGTTAGAAAATGTAGAGCGGCCAACCCGTCATAGCCAGTCATAGGTACTTTTCATACAAACGCCGCGCTCGTACTCTACGTGATTATAGCGTTTTTACCCATCTTTCTATGAATTTTTTGAATTAATAGGTATCTTGTGCGTTGTAGGTACTTATCTAGGTTTCTATCAAAGCAAAAAATAAAAATTTGGAGAATCAAATTCAGTATAAGCCTCCAAAAATCTGCTTTTTTGCACAATTTGTACCTAACTGAACTTTGGCCGTTCATAATATACTCATATACTTATTAAAAAGTAAAGAAAACATATCGATAGAAATTTCGCACATGTAATGGAGATTCTAAATGGCAAACATTTATTCCAAATGTTACTATGTACAGACGCCAGCACATCAAGCTACCCGAAACTGGCAAATTAAGAAAGGACGCACGTTACGGCTCGACGAACACATAGTGCAGCTCGAAGAAGAACTCGGGAAAATAAGGTGGCACATTCTTGGGTTGAGTGAAGTCCGAAGAGAGGGGGAGGACACAATAACCTTTGAATCGGATCACCTCATGTATTTTCGAGAGGAAGACCAGCTATCCCAAGGCGGAGTCGGGTTCTTGGTAAATAAATCCCCTTGTGACAACGTTGTGGAAGTCTCCAGTGTGTCGAACAGGGTTGCGTACCTCGTAGTGAAGCTACCTCCGACGCTCCAATACACACTCTATAGAGTAAGAGATTCAGGAACATCGGGAGTCGAAAGTGTTCGTCTAATCACTTGCGAGCCACCTGACGAAGTTGACTAAATCTAGTGGGGATATCGTCGTTCGAAGCCGGAGATCCTTTCGGAAGTCGAAAACTTTAATTGCCAATTATACACTTCGCGTGTATCTCGGCCTGATCCCGAAAATGTGGATTCCAGAGCCACTCTAACCCGCCATTTCACTTAAGACCTGCCAGAAGTCAGCCAAGATGAAATCGAGGCGGCTCTTAAATAGCTTAAAAATGGAAAAGCCCCTAGTGAGGACGGGATTACGACCCAGCTCCTGAAAGCGGGAAGAAGTCCTGTGCTGAAAGAGCTTCAGGAGCTCCTCAACTCTGTCCTGTTCTCTGGGAGAACTCCAGGAGCGTGACGAAGGAGCATGGTTGTTCTTTTCTTTAAGAAGGGTGATAAGTCCCTTCTAAAGAACTACAAACCCATTTCACTCCTTAGCTACGTATTGAATGTAGTGTTTTCAAGAGTCGTGACGAATCGTCTGTCGCGAAGACTTGACGAGTTTTAGCCTTCGGAGCAGGCTGGGTTTCGAGGAGGATTTAGCACCATAGACCACATCCACACTGTGCGACAAATTATACTGAAGTCCGAAGAGTATAATCGGCCCCTATGTCTTGCCTTTGTGGACTATGAGAAAGCTTTTGACTCATCCAAGTGCTGAGATGTCTTTATGAGGACGCAACAATGACCGTCCAAACTCAGGACCAGCGAACTGAACATATCCCCCTGCGTCGAGGGGAGAGACAAGGGGACGTATTTCCTCGAAGTTGTTCTCTAACACACTGGAGGATGTGTTCATGACGCTGAACTAGGAAGGACGCGGCATTAACATCAACGGCGAGTACATCTCACACCTGAGATTTGCAGATGACATCGTTATACTGGCTGAATCGGTGCAGGACCTGCAGCAGATGCTTGACGGCCTAGTTGATTCTTCTGTTCGCATTGGTCGCCTGATGAACTTGGTCAAAACCCAGGTTATGTTTAACGAACACGTTACCCCGGGACCGATTGCTGTCAATGGCGGTGCTCTCAAGGCTGTTCAAGAATACTTTACCTCGGGCAACCTGCAGTTTGGTAAGAAAAACTTTGAGAGGGAGACTAACAGAAGAATTCAGCTGGGCTGGGCAGCGTTTGGGAAACTTCGTCGGGTTTTCTCCTCGCGTATTCCACAGAGCCTAAAGACTAAGGTCTTTAATCAGTGCTTCCTGCCAGTTATGACTTACGTACGGAGCCGAAACGTGGACACTCACGGTACGGCTGGACCATAAATTCAAGATCGCTCAGCGAGCTATGGAACGGGTTATGCTTGGAGTCTCTCTGAGGGATCGAATCCGCAACGAGGTAACCCGGCAGAGAACCAAAGTTGTCGACATAGCTCACAGAATAAGCAAGCTGAAGTCGCAATGGGCCGGCCATATTAGCCGTAGAACCGATGACCGTTGGGGTAGACGTGTTTTTGAGTGGAGACCGCTAATCGGTAAACGTAAGGTGGGACGCCTCAGGCTAGGTGGAGCGACGATCTTCGCAGGATGGCTGGTAGCAGGTCGTCCGTCCATCTAGCTGGAGGGCGTCCCACACTACGCTTGTCGATACGTGGTCTTCACTCCAGGACTTGTCTGCTCCACCGGCCATCGGTCTTTCGACAAACATGGCCAGCCCACCGCCACTTCAGTTTGCTTACTCTGTAAGCTATGTCGGTAACTCCGGTTCTTTGCCGGATAATTTCACAATGCACTGGTTGAAGACTAAGGTCTTCTTAAGGTTGATAGGCGACTAGAAGACTCGACGAATTTTTCCAAATTCTGCCCAACCCAACTGCATCCTTCTGTCGGCCTCTTTCTTAAAGTTGTGTCTACCGAGCTGGATGACTTGCCCTAGGCAGACATAATCCTTCACAACTTCGAGAAGCGACCCTTCGATGTGGATTGGACTCGGCAAAACGGCGAATTATACATGACTTTTGTCTTGTCCAAATTCATGCTGAGGCCACCGGGAGGCTCCATTTAGGCTGTGCAGCATTTGGTCTAGCTGTTCCAGCGTCTCTGCCATTATGACGACGTAATCGGCAAATCGAAGAAGTGAGATGTACTCGCCGTTCATGTTGATGCCCTGTCCAATCCAGCGTCTTGAAGACGTCTTCCAAGGCGTTGGTAAACAATTTAGGGGATATGACATCCCCCTGCCTCACCCCCCTGAGCAGTTGGATGGGGCTGGTTTTCTGATCCTGGATCTGGAAAGTCATCGTTGCAGCATCATACAAACATCTCAACACTTCGATGTAGCACCAGTCAATTCGACATCATTGCAGAGAGGCCAGAACTGCCCATACTTCGATGGAATCGAAGGCTTTCTCGTAGTCCACAAATGCCATACACAGTGGCTGACTGTACTCCTCGGTCTTCTGTACAATTTTTCAAACAGTAGGTATGTACCTATATGGTCTACGCTCGTAACTGCGTACAAAACCATCACATCGTCCGGCGTCCGTTCGTCACTGTGGAGCATTCGAGACTGTTTGTTTACCGAGTGTAAACCGAACTCGCGGCGCGTAGGTATGACTCGCATAATATTACCGCGGTAGTAGATTGATGTACTTGCGTCTGTACGTATTGAATTTCATTCATTTTCACCTATTTTTTTTCGCGGAACTTATAACATCAGCTATCTGCCAGTGGAAGTCTCGTCAAAATCAGTCTAGCCGTTTCGGAGATTAGCCGGAATAAACAGACAGAGACAAAAATTAACAACAAATGTTTTTTGTTCAAAGTAGGTACCGTAAATATAAATGACTGTATTCAGATTACTTTATTTGATCAACCGCACAAAACAGAAAGGTAATTTGGTAGGTACTTGCACTTTTCATACCTACGCTCGGCGGTCGCGCTGGGGTTGTCAACTTTGGCAAAAAACACACAAAACAAAAAACACAAAAACTAGTGTAGTAGTGGTACTCGTATCTAGTTATTTGATTCATTGTTGAGAATGAAACAGCAAGAAAGGAAATGATCGTATTTTTTAGCTTATAGGTACTACAATAAATATCTAATATAAATTGTAAAAATATTACAACGCCACAAAGTCATATTCGCTTTTACGGCTCGGCGCCGGGGGCCGGGGCGCTTACCTATGTACCTATCTAACTATTCGAAATACAAGCAAATGCCTACTTACCTCTCTGAAACAACTGGTAGCTTAAAAAACGATAATTCATCGTAATGTTGAATTTAAACAACCATCCACTCAACAGTTACTTATAATTACTTTTTTTTTTGTTACTCCATTTTTGCACTTCACAGCTACGCGTGTCTCGCGCGGATGGCAGTCTGTACTCTCTATATTTTGTGCCTGTAGGTACTGCGCGGTACAAGTAGGTACTAGGTATTACATTTATATACGGTACGTACCTACATTTTATACAAGTCCGTTGCCTAATTTCAACTTCTTCAATACGTCTATTGAAGAAGTTGAGATTAGATAACGGAACGCGGAATTAAGAATTTATTTAGGTAGGTACTGCTACTCTACTCCATAGGTAGAATAAAATTATTTAGGTACTTTTACTTTTTCGTACTTTATGGAGGTACTAGATTTTTCCCGCAGCTTCGCCCGCGTGGATGTCGGAGATTATCCCACGGAATCGTACTACCGGAATAAAAAGTATCCTATGTCGTAATCCTAACCCAGCACTCTAATTACCTACGTAACACAATCATTATCAATCTCAATCTGAATCATTTTGAAGAATATTGCTAATCCATTGCTTTGCATTACCTATGTTCGAAACATATATCATTTCTATGGTTCGAAAAATGTTTTTGCTCAAAAACGTAAATGATGCAATGAATGTTGTTGAACTGTCAAAATGAAAGCCATTGCTACTGATAGTGTGTTACGCAATTACCCCGCAGGTCATGGTCTACCCATGTGCCAAATTTCATCTAAGTAAATCCGTTCAGCTCAGCCGTTTTAGCGTGAAAGTGGAACAAACAAAGTCAATTGCGCATTTACAATATTAGTTAGGAACAAACATAATATGAAAAAGCTAAAGTATTTGTGTATATTATAAATAATTTCCATATAGTCAAAAATAACGCTAGTTCGGTAGGTACCTAGATTGATAAAAATTCAAACACACATCTCCCCGGCGCGGGGCCAAGCGCTTCGTCCGTACTATAGGTATGTAGTTATATGTACCTGCATGCAGAGCAATTTACAAAACTAGTGCATTTATGCGCGCGGCCAAGTAGCGAGGCGCGTGCGAGGTGCGATGCGACATCATGAATGAATGGCTAACCCACCCAACTCACCCAAGCGCTCCAATAGTGCCGGCCGGGCCTGCCGCCCAAAGTCCATGCTGCCGCCTGCGAGTGAGCGGCGGAAGTTACCGAACCCGAACCGAACGCCAACCGAGCGTTCAGGCGCTATCTCTCTCTTTTTGCTTTGCCTCTTTTTCAAACAATGCGCTGGATTGAACAACAAAAACAAGCTTAGCTCCGCTAGGGAAAGGTAATAGTGTTCTGTGAACAAGCTTTTGACTATGCCCGCGTTGACGATAGGATAGACGGTCTGGGAACAGTGGGAACTGGGAAGGGCTCTCTCAATAGGTATTTACCAGCCTAATGCAGAAAGATTTTTAATTCAGAAAATTTCTCGAAGACAGTTCAAGTGTAAGTTAGTACTTACATTTATGTAGGTACTTAGGTACATAAACTTAGTATGTAGGTACATACATTCATTACAGTAATATCGAACCCAGGGTAGATCGCAAATACTATCAATAAGTAGGTAAAGCATTTTTTCTCACTTCATGATTCAATTGATAAATTGATTTAATATATAACTGCGCGGGCAGAGCCACCGCGCCAGCCTTGTAAGAAATATTGCATACCTACCAACGATTCGCAACTTGTCAAAAAAAACACGCATAATTCAACGATTTATTATAAAATTGGCCAACCTGTTTGACATTGACAAACAACGCCATCTAACGAGCAAGATCAATTGTTGTTGATAACCTTAGCAAAAATTTGTGTTCTGCTTCTCGATAGTTCTTTGAAATATCCTGCAGAGGGCGTGTTCCGGCCGCGCACACATAGAAAAATTTATCGATTTTGTCAGGCCTAGATATCCTGGAAATAGTGTTTTTTTTATAGGTTTTTGTCGATATGCGTCAATAATAAGTCATAACAACTTAATATACGTGCTTTTATTCTGCAAAAATCGTTTATTTTTCGAGATTTGTACCCCGAAAGAATGTATGAAAAAGTGTCAGTATCCAATCACCTTAAAAAATAATGCAGTTAGAAATCTAATTGTTCAGAATGTGCTTTATATGGAGAGGGTGAAGACAAAAGATGAGCTATTCGCAAAATTAGTGGCGGAGGAATTTAAGTATATTAAGCCTTGTGAGGCTGAGTTGATTGTAAACTTTAATTACAGCCAGTGGCGTGCACAGAGATTTCAGACAGAGTATGCAAAAAATTTACCAGTTTCAGTTTGTTGTACCTACCCTACATACCTGACTCTTACCGCAGGCGCGTATCCGCTATAGGTCCAAACATTCTTTTTATCTTGATTGGTAAACAAAATGCAAGGGAAACAATACAATGTGTTTGTGTGTACACAACCAGTAAGCCAGTAATATTTATCATAAAACTTTTTATGAAAATAACGAGTAGTAGTACCCTTTCTTTGAGTTAAATCTAGCCCGGGTACACACCTTCCCTTTGCAATCATTTTAAATTTTTCTTCAAAAGGTAATGTCGAAAACGCAGCCGATTTTAATTTATTTAAAAACACTTCGCCAGCACGGGTCTCACAGGTATAATTTCCATTTTTACAATAAACTTACTATATAATTAATTAATTACTCGACAATCAATCACCTGCGCCAAGAAAAACAAGAATAAATAAATTCATTTATTTCAGGTAAATAGGTAACATCCATTGCCACACGACATAAATTAATAGAAAACATAATAAATAAATTGAATAAAATCAAGTGAAAACAAATCCAACAAAAAGCGCAAAACTGCAATTTAATTACGTTACAAATTATTACGAACGACGGTCAATTAATCAATCCGCCTTAAAAAAGTCGACCCTCTGCAACCAACAATTAAGCGGTGCTTTTACGGGTTCTCAATTTGATCGGTTTGCAATGTAAGCTATGCTTCTAAAACTCCAACACGCGCACACAGTCTCACTTTTGCTGTGTACTACACGAGATGCGTTGTATGAAGAATAAGCAAGGCGTAGTATTGCTTTTGCTCACGGGAGCGCTGCTTGCGTGTTGCGCGGCGGCGGGTGTTCGCCGTTCCAACGAGTTGGTTCCAAAAAAAAGTAATAGATGGCGCATATTCTAAATTAAAATTACCATGATTTTTTTGAATTATAGTTATTTATCATTTAGAGGAGCATGTATGTATGGGTCTACAGGGTATGCAGAGCTTATTTGCATGCATGGAGTGCACGCCACTGATTACAGCTGAAAGAGAGCCACTGCTGGACCTCACACAACCGGTCTGCTTATTGTTTGTGGCGATGCTTATTGTTTTGGTATAATGTAACATCACAACTGTTGCCTCTCAAGGGTCAGGCAGGGGTGTACACAACAGTACATCCGCATTTTGCCAGTTATATTTTAGTTCCATGTCATTGGGGGCGAGCCTATTGCCATTAACCAGGAAACCTGACCGGGCTGTAGCAGCCTGGTCAGGGTATGGAAAAATGGGAAAACCTAATAATATTTAGCCCTCGGACAGGACCTCGTGCTCAGCAGTAGCGCTTGCAACCACTGGACCAACAGGGCAATCTTTTGTTATAACTAGATATACAATGAACAGTCTCTTTTCTGAATTTCAGGAACCTCATACTTCTGTCTCCAGCATCGATTGCTGTCGAGCTCATCATCATCAGCAGTCTCCGAGCACACGACCAACAGACGGCAGCACTGTCACGTCACACCTCAAGGGAAGTCTTAATTATAGTCCTATAAACTTATCTGACTGTGACTAAAAGTGGAACTAACGAAATCACTATAAAAATTGACAAGGTCACTTTGTGTTCACTGACAGCACTGACGTGACCGGGCCAGATGTGTTAGTAGTAATATAGTAGTATACATTTGATTTGGATTTGGATTTGTAATGTAAAATAACTGAACGGATTCTATAGCGCTACAAGGTTCTTTTGGCGGCTGGCCATAATCGGCACTATCGCCATCTTGTTTTTTTCACAGATGGTTAGCAACAGCACCACTCTGTCAATATTATTTGTGTGCCATAAGATCCTTGTAGCAGTGTACTTCATGTGACCGATTATATGTAACCTAATGTCTATGTTCTTTAGAACCAGATTCGAATGTTTATTGTACACCTATTATTGTTATATTGTGTCTCGCAAGCAGAGTGTATTTCTAAACGACTGTCCAAAAAAGGAGTGTTGTGTTTTCGCTTTTCAGGATTCATGTATGTGTTTCTATATTCCACCATAACTTTTGAACGCCTGGACCGATTATAAACATTTGTGACATTTACGTCATTTAGTATTTTTGGTCGGCTGTTTTATATTTTCTTCAATTATTCGGACTAAAATTAGTCGGACTTGCGTATTATGGCTTCCGCACCTACCTGTGAAATAACTTTACACTAATCCTCGTTTAATAGTTACTCAATACCAACACACTAAATTAAGAAGACGTTATATACTAATATTAACTTGTTAGAGCGAACACCAAAAATCGTTGAAAATGCGTTCTTTTCGACACTGCGCGTAGGTAATAGCAGGAGAGTTCGTATCTGTTATGACAAGCAAAGTTGCTACAAGTGGCGCTCGAAAGGGGGCGCCCTTTCGTCGACAAGTATCTTCCATAAGCTGCACACTCGAATACTTACAGAAATCTGTATTTTGATTCCACAACGATCTCTCTTCTCTTGATATTCTAACAGAAGTGGCGTAACTATAGGGTGGCATTGGGGCAAAATGCCACGGGGCCCCCAGCTAGAAGGGGCCCCCCGGCCCGAGAGGGCCATGAGCACGGGAGAATCCTAACATAAGGACAGAAGCATTCAGGTGTTAAATAAAGTTTTTGTAGGGGAAAACATGAAATGTACGCGGAAGAAGTCGTGGGAGATGTGCTAATAAAAAAAAGACTGGTTGCACTCCGGGAGTGCCGGCAGAAATGAAAACTTGAATATTAACGTTGTGCATTTTTGATATTTTTCATTAATAGATGCACTTTGTTCAATTTCCATATTTTAAACACTATACACGAATTTTACGAATACACAGCAGTGTGGCCACTACACAGGCGGTCGAGCCATCAGCTGTCACCATCCATGGATGCGCGTGCCACGCTGTAACATAAACACACACGAACATTCGCGCAATCGCCCTGCGCCGCCTAAACGAAACAGCAGGCATACATTTTCGCCGCGCCGTAGAAAGAGGGGATACTTCGTCTCCTACGCCGCGCCGGCTGTCTACTCCATCCGTCTTACGAATTTTCGATCAGGTCACGTGTCCTGACGAGAGTTTAACATTTTTTACCCATTACAAAAAAAGTGTACAAAGCCGCTAAAGAAGTGCCCGGGTGTGCCCGGGTTGCCCGCAGAGGACGCAGCTCGGTGGCTCTGTGCACAGAGAGCGGTCCTTGGGACGGGGACAGTCGGCTGTTCCGTGGCTACCTAGACACTTAACGCACCTAGGTGTCGCGTAACAGTTTGATTGAGAATGGCCATACAATTGGGATCGGTGGCACTGTCCAACGACGTTGGACCTGCGGGGTTTCTCGATGGAGATGCCTGAAAGGGAGCAGGCGGCCTTCACCTTGAAAATAGGATGATGACCTTCTGTGGGGTCGCTAACTACTAGGACCATGTCGTAGACAAGGTCCTGTTTCGCTTTATGTAAGCGATGGACGGCAGAGACTGTGATGCCTTGCGAGTAATAACGACGCGGGTGGAAGTTTCCTCCGGGAGGAAGTAAAGGAGTCAATCCTTGGAGCATTCGGGTGAGTTCCCTGTAGTCCGAGAACGAGGGCACGGTAACCTTGATACCCTATTAGGAAGAGCAAGCGTTGATGTAGTTGATCTTACGATCAACACACATCTTGGAGATCTCAGTCCATCTGGACTTCTCCTGGATGTAAATAGGGGGCGGGGGACGTTGCTTCTTTTTGTCCGAAGCAGCGGGCGGACTAGCCCTAGGGCTTGAAGGAGGGGCGGCGGGGGGCGTGGACGGGATAGCCTCCGCCGCGGTTGCTTTTTTCGCCTTGCTGGCGTGCGAAGAGGAGGATCCCTTCTTCCTTTTGCCTCCCTTTACGACGACTACAGTCGTCTTCGGAGGAGGACGAAGAGGCAGAAGGGGTTTCCTCTGCATCTGAGAGATACTGAGGTACGGACGTATCCGTATCTTCGGGCTGCATTGTCACGGAGACAGTGGGTGCAGAAACAGGGGCGGCGGTAGCCACGGGACCTACGGGGATATTCTGAGAGGGGGCGATGCCTTTCTGGGCTAAAGGCGGTGAGAGCGGACTTTCCAGCACGTCGCTGAAGTCAGCGAACGTCTTGGACGGTAGAGGGAGGTCGCTGAAATTCAGCTAGCTTATTGCCATATATGGCGAGAAAGGACGGGTCTTTTAGGAGGACCTCCCTGACGAATGCTTAGATGACAGCGTCCGTCATTTTTGGTCGATTGGGGGGAGGCTTTTTTTGTCTGAAGCCTACCCGGTACCTATTCCCGAGGAGACGTGGAACGTGAACACCCCGGGCAGACAGTTCCCCCAAAAAGCCCAACCCGTATGTTTTTCCTAGTGATACACCGGCGAGAAGAAAAACAAACAAACTCGCCAGCTACACTTCTGTCTGAATGACCAGAAGGGTCGGTCGAAGGCAAAGTTACCTAACTCCCCGGGTGGGACAACCCGGGGATGTGTTCGCTCCCTGTCGGTGTCACAGGGAGATGAGTGCTATTGTGAGCCCTAAGCTTGAATACCTACCGCCAATCTTAATATGCGGACCTATCCGGGTCGCTGGGGTAGTAAGTCAAAGCATTTATTTAAAATTTCAAAACTTGAACGTCAAAATTTACATTAAAATAAAATTGATTCTAGTCGCCCTTTCCGAAAGGTAGTTTTCGTATGTAGAAGAATGGGCAATAAACTCCACCGTTACTCTTTTAAAAATGTTTTACATTATTTGGCATAGGTACATTCATTATATAATAATATGCTAAAATAAAATTACTATACCACAATAGGTAAAAGAATAAAAAACGAAACCATGACATAAAAATTAATTATCTGATAGATACATGGTGCCTCACATATTTACAAACATGGTAAAAGTAAAAGATTTCAATTAAAAAAAAAAAAAAATTAACTAGTAATAAGACACATCCAGACGTCCCGGGTGCAGCTGAGGACAAACGGGGGTTAAATACTACCAGACTGCGACTAGGAGATCCCCCAAGGCCGCAGTCGGAGCCCTTCTGAACTATTTGCCTTCCCCTGAAGGGGGTCAGTGGGTGTGGCGGGTCTCCACCCACTTGGGTTCGTTGGCACCGTAGGGTTTCCCCTAAGTAACACCGAAAAACGGGTGGATTTTTGCTCGCTTGCTCGCAGGGAGCCAAAAAAACTAAAAGAACGCGGGCGTAGCGGATCGACTACGTACGTATGCGTTAGCACTCGTAGCCGACTTGCTACGACGTAGTCCGCGTAGCAGCACTTATTTTTGCGCGAACACAACCGTAGCACTGCTACGAGGGGGCGAGGCCAAGTGGCCTTCGCAGGTGCGGCGTAGCGGCGAGTGCTACGTGCGTAGCACTGCGACGAGACTGAGTTGGGAGGGGCGCGCGGGGCGCGGGAGCAATATTGCGGTACGGACCAGAGAACACGTGCGTGTGCTACAGTAGCCGAGCGCGGAAATTATTGTTCGACCACCTTTTTTGTTTTTGTGAATGGCATCTCGCAGTTCAACCTATGAGGTTGTCGTCTGCTTAACCGGGCTTGCCTGTGGATGCCTCAAAATTAAGGCCTCCAGCCAGAATTGGTCTTTCTTTTATAGTTTTCTGTGACCAATTAGTCTTTGAAATTTGCACATAGCACTAATCTTTTTGGCCTCGACCAATCACAACTCACGAAGTTTGCACACGGCACCAATGTGCATTTTGTATGGGAAACTTTGTTTAGTGATTTTCAGTGGTTAGACATCTCTTGTAACATAAATTTTGGTCTCATAATATAGGTATTGACTTTGACTTACTTTAACTATATACAAAAGATTATGCCATATTTCTTCATTTAAACCATAAAATAAACAAAAAACTAAAACGGCTCTCTTTAAGGTAAAGTTTTCTTGTACTTAAGCCTATGACCCTTTGGTATAAAGTGGGATCATTCATCGATTCCGCGCTCGGCTACCGCAGCACACGCACGTGTCCTAAGGTCCGTACCGCTGTATTACTCGCGCGCCCCCAGGTCTGTCTCGCAGCAGTGCTACCCACGTAGCGCTTGCCGCTATGCCGCACCCGCGTAGGCCACTTGGCCCCGCCCCCTCGTAGCAGTGCTACGGTTGCGCTCGAGCACAACCGAAGTGCTGCTACGCGGACTGCGTCGTAGCAAATCTGCTACGAGTGCTAAGCATTCGTAGTCCTTCTACTGCGCTCGCGTTTTCGCCGATTTTTTGGCTCCTTAAGAGCAAAAACCACCGAGTTAGATGGTACTTGGGTGGAAACCTCACGGTGCCAACGAACCCAAGTGTGTTGAGACCCGCCACACCCGCCGACCCCCTTCAGGGGAAGGCAAATCGTTCGGAAGGGCTCCAACTGCGGCCTTGGGGGATCTCCTAGTCGCAGTCTGGTAGCATTCTAACCCACGTTTGTCCACAGCTGCACCCGGGACGACTGGGTGTATCTACCCCAGCGGCCCGGATCGGTCGCAAGACCCATAGGGCCCTACCGCACATTAAGATTGGCGGTAGGTTTTCAAGCTTAGGGCTCACCCTAGTCACACACCTCCCTGTGACACCGACAGGGAGAGAACACATCCCCGGGTTTTCCCACCCGGGGAGTTAGGTGTCTCAACTCCGACTGACCCTTCCGGTCATTCAGACAGTAGTGTAGCTGGCGAGTTTGTGTTTTTCTTCTCGCCAGTGCAACACTAGGAAAAACACACGGGTTGAGCTTTTTTGGGGAACTGTCTGCCCGGGGTGTTCACGTTCCACGTGTCTCCTCGGGACTAGGTCAAAAGTTTAGGATACTGGCTAAAATAGCCTCCCCTCCCCTCCCTTCCCTTCACTTCGCAAACCATGACGGACGCAGCACTGCTTGCGTTCGTCAGAGGTCCTCCTCAAGGACCCCACCGTTCTGGCCAAATATGGCGATCGGCTCGCTGATTTTCAGCGAGCCCTCTCTCCCCCTCCCGTCAAAGTCACGTTCGCTGAGTTCAGCGACGTGCTGGAGAGTCCGCTCTCGCCGCCACCGGCCGAAAAGGGTATCGCCCCTTCCAACCCCCAGGTCCCGAGGCCATCGCCGCCTCCGCCCCCTACCCCTGCCATTACCCCCACCCCCGTTGCTGCTTCCATTGTCTCTGAGACAAAGCAGTCCGAGGAAATGGATACGTCCATACCTCAGTACCTCTCCGACACAGAGGAAATACCCTCTGCCTCTTCGTCGTCCTCCGAAGACGATGGTCCTTGTCATTTGCGACCCCACAGAGGGCCACCACTCTCGGGAATCTCCATAGAGAAGCCCCGCTCGACCAACGTCATAGGTCAATGTCATAGGTGCCAACTATACGGCCGCGTCCAATCTAACTGTTACGCGACTCCCAGATGCGTCAAGTGTCTAGGCAGCCACGGAACAGCAGACTGTCCCCGTCCCAAGGACCGCGCTCTGTGCACAGAGCCACCGAGCTGCGTCCTCTGCGGTCAATCCGGGCACCCGGCAAATTACCGGGGCTGCCCCAAGGCCCCTAAACCTTCCTCTACCAAACTGGCTAAGCGCGCTAGCGCCCGCCAGCAAAGAGAGAGCCCTTGGGTGAAGATCCCACCTTCTGCCGGAGGCTCTACGTGGGGCCCACTATCTGAACGCGCCCCAAAAGGTGGTAGCCGTAAGGCTGATCCGGGGATATCGCACGATCTCGGGCGAGGCGGCAAGCCTCCTTGCCGGACTGCCGCCATGGGATCTGGAGGCGATAGTCGATAGATAGGTAGTGGCGCGCGGAGGCAATACGCCGGGGGGAAACTCCGCTTCCGCGGCAAGTCGCGGCGGAGCGGACGGATCTCCGGCGCTATCTCATGGTGGCATGAAAAGAGCGACTCGCAACCCAGCGCAGGGCACGCCACGATAGTGGCGATAAGACCCCTCTTTAAGGAGTGGCTAGAGAGGCGTTACGGCGTTCTCACCTATCGCCTGACGCTAGTCCTCACCGGACACGGATGTTTCGGGAGGTCTCTGCACATCATCAGGCGGGAGGAGACGCCCGGGTGTCGGGGGGATCGCCCAGAGGACACGGTGGAGGTCTGCCCCGCTTGGGCGGAGCACCGCCGTGTCCTCGTAGAGGCGATCGGCAGCGGCGGCGACCTCTCGCGTCCGGCCCTGGTTCTTCAAGCCATGGTCCGGGGCGAGACGGTGTGGGTGGCAGTCACCTCCTTCTGCGAAGCAGTCATGCTCGCGAAGGAGGTGGCAAGATGGCTGAGGGATAGAGCCTCACGTCCCAGCAGCCGCCGTGGGAGACGCTCCGGGCGTCGGGAGCCGCGTGAGGACTCCCGGCCACCGTAGGCGCGGGCCTGCGGACGGAGAGTAATGGGTAGCTCACCGTCCGATCAGGACCAGGCCCGTGCCGGACGGCGCGTACGCCTCACCCTGAAGGGGCTCGGCGGCGGAGATTGGGGTACCACCCCCTAACAGGCGATGTCAGACTCAGGTAGGCAGGTGCAGTCACTCATTGATTCTGCCTAGATAGCAGGCACAGGCACTGTAGGTTCTGCCTGTATATCAGGCATAGGTACACGTCGACTCCTGCTCGGCGTTGAGGCACTCGTACTGTTTATGATTGTTTGGGATCTTGATTAAAACACGGAGTTATATTTGTTGGGAGGCGAGGCGGCGGCGAGGAAGCGGAGCGACATTAATTCGTGCTTTACTAGTAGCCGTCTGGAACGGAGTGTGTGGAGCGGTAAAGCGCGCACTCTTTTTTACTAAATGCGTTACCGCCCACTAGCGCTCCCCCTCCTCACCCCTGCACTCTTATCCTTATTGTTATACTATTTTACAGGGTTTATTTCTTATTCTATATTCTACTTACATTAATGAGTGTCTTATAGCTACTTATTTGTAGGGGACAGTAGGGCAAAACACAATTAAACGCCGTGGTCACTGAAAGGCACATGCCATGTATATTTAACAATTTGTACAAGTACCTATCACACTTATCACTGAATTACTATTTTCTTTACAGACTGTTACGGAAAGGGTATATCAATACAAACGGGTTGAAGAGTGTATCTGGTCTTAAATCTCTGTACAAAATTTCAGCTCAAAAGCATTAACTTTGAAAATGTTTAATTTTTTTTTTATTTCGACATCACGGCGCTGCACTGGCGCGCGGCGGCGTGATGTGCGTGTACTAGGCGCACAGACACACTACAGATAATGGATAATGACCCTCGTAGTGCGGTGACCCGGTTGTTATGATTTCAATTTAATAAACTATCGAAATAAAAAAATATTAAGCATTTTTAAAGTTACTGCTTTTGAGCTGTAATTTTGTACAGAGATTCTAGATCAGATACACTCTTCAACCCGTTTGTGTTGATATACCCTTTCCGTCACATCCTGTATACTAAACTGTTACACTTCAATACACTGTGCTACTAACAATGGACTAGATAGGCGTTTTTCTTTCTTGATTTAAACAAATACTTTAACTGTACATTCAGGAGAGGTCGGTAGCTTGCTAAGGGACTGCTTGGTCGAGAAGCAGGGTGCCAGTGTAGAGACGTCTTCTAGGTGTTACTTGCTGGTCGTGTTGTCGTGAATGAGCACCGAGCGCTTTTTTTTTTATATTTAGAAATGGCATCTCGTAGTTGACCTTGAGAGGTCGTGACTACTTAGCCGGACTATCCTGTGGTTGCCTTAAGAAAACTCAAAGCCTCCAGCCAGGGCGAATATCTACTATATTAAGCGACTACACGCTAAGGGCACCCCCTGTGGGGTACGAACCTCGGCTTAGGGCGTCGCTGGAGAGGGCAGCAAGATGGGACAGGCTGGATCAGATTTTTATTATTTAAGCTTGATGGGGCCGGCATTTCCTATCTGACTGCTCTGAGAAGAAATGCCGAAACAAACTCAGAGGTCACAGTCGGGAGTTTAAAGCTACAGGCTCAGCTGCGGCGCGGGCTGGCACTTCATCGAGCAAGGGTCGGGGTGGGGTATTTAATTGGGGACGTCGCGAGGGACCTCGTCGGCGAGGTCGGAATGTCGGTTTTTTGTTTTTGTGTACTGTACTAGTTGCCTTGTTACTCTCCTGGAGGAGGGTAATGGAGTCGTCAGGGTCTAAGAGAACATGCCTTGGACGGCGACATTTGCTGATTTGGGAGGGAGTATACCTGGCGGCGTCGACAACCAGGGGGTTGCGATGTTTGGCGGCGGTATCAAAGAAACGCTTGGAAAGGCGTTTCATGAATTGTTGGATAGTGGGGATTTTGAGGTCAACATGGAGGATCTCATTTCGGACGAACCAAGGGGATCCCGTAGCCTTTCGGAGGAAACGGTTTTGAAGGGCCTGCATCCTATGGAGGTGGTGGGGCTTTGCGTGAGCGAAGACTACACAGGCATATGTCATTATTGGACGAATGCACGCTGTATAAATGCGCAATTTGCACTTGAGTGACAATTTGCTGCGTGCATTGAGAACGGAGTGGAGTCTGCCTAGAGCGAAAGCGGCGCGAGAGCGGACCGTTTTTATATGCTCTGAGAAGGAGAGATGCCTGTCGAGTATGACTCCTAGGTATTTGGCTCGCTTTTCCCAAGGGATCGGCTTACCGAACATGGAGATAGGTCGGGGGGGTATGGGGTTGCGTCGCGGTTTGGAGTAGAGAACCGCTTGACTCTTGTCAGGGTTTACTTCTATTCTCCACTTCCTAAACCAAGCAGCGAGTTTGTTGACTGCGGTTTGGAGAGTGAGAGATATCTGGACTAGGCTGCGGCCGGAGTAAAAAATGGCAGTATCGTCTGCGAACAATGCCAACTGAGCCTTTTTGTTTGTGGGGATATCGCTAGTGAACAGCGTGAAAATGAGTGGGGCAAGTACAGAGCCCTGGGGGACTCCTGCTCGGATGGGGTGTGGGGAGGATAGCGCTCCTTCCACTTTGTAGCGGAATGTGCGGTTTGACAGAAAGTCTCGTAGGATGAGCACGAGACGGTCGGGCACACCGAGTTGCTATAGCTTGTATATTAAGCCGTTATGCCAGACTTTGTCAAAGGCCTTCGCTATGTCGAAGTAAATCACACCTGTCATATAACTGCGTTGGAATCCCGCGTGTATATGTTCGGTGATACGGTGGACTTGCTGTACGCAGGAGTGTTGGGTTCGAAAACCAAACTGCTCGTTGGGAATAAGGCCCTTTGTTTCAGCATAGTCTCTGAGACGCTTATAAATAAGCCTCTCGTAAACCTTACCGAGGACATTGAGCAAACTGATGGGGCGGTAACTCGTAGGTTCCGTTTTGGGCTTGCCGGGCTTAGGGATGCCGATAACGGTGGCTTGTTTCCACGTTTGTGGGAAAATATTATTGCTCATGGCACCGTTGAAGATGGTGACCAGTAGCATTATTAGTTGGGCAGGGAATAGCTGAATCACTCTATTGGTGATTCCGTCTGAGCCGGGAGCTTTTTTAGGTTTGAGACCTTTGATTATATCCTGCACTTCGTCAGGAGTGACGGGTGGCAGAGGATTATCAGGGTCTTCGACTGGTGGGATGGGAGGCTCTACGTTCAACCTCCGCTTCGACCTCCGCGAGGTGGGCTTGGTCTACTGGTTGGGAGCTGGGTATGCATTGGGCTTCGAGGCTGTCAGCCAGGCATTCAGCCTTTTCGATGTCATCGAAAGCGATGGATTTGTCAGGGCGGACCAGTGGAGGCATGGAGGTTGTGTCTCGAGATCTGAATCTCTTTTGAAGTTCCCAGAAAGCCTGGTGGGTGGGTTCAAGATCGCTCAGTGTCTTATCCCATTTGATTTCACGCCACTCCGATATGCGAGTTCTTACAGATCTCTGTAAGTAACGCATATGGGCTTTGTTCGCGTCGCAGGGAAAGCTACTGTATGCACGGACAGCCGCGTTCTTTTCGTTCAACAGTTCACGCAAGTCAGCAGGTAAACTCCATTGATGGTCATCCACCACTGGAATCTCCCTGGAACAGTCGTTCAAGACCGACTGTACGTGTTCCGTGAGCGAGTCAATCGCAGCCGTCGTGTCCGCGATAGAGTTGAACTGGCCGGGGATGGTGTCTAAGTGGGGGGATGTGGTGGATTTCAGGCACTCGCTTACTTTCCTCCAGTCCGTTACCACTTTTGTCTGGGGGGGATGATTGGGGTCGGGGAGACCAATACGGGGGGCCATTCTGATGATGACTGGTCGGTGGTCTGAGGATAGCTCTTGTACCACTTCTAAATCGTTCAACCGTAGGTTGACGTTCTTTAGGAGTGCCACGTCGAGGACGTCTGGAGTATGGTTGGGATTGTTCGGAAAGTGGGTGGGAGTCATCGGTCCGATGACGTCGAAGTTCAGGATGGGGGAGAGGTCAAACAGGAGTTTGCCTCTGGTAGAGATCCTGGTGCTGTTCCACGCAGGGTGTTTAGCGTTGAGATCCCCCGCTATAATGACGGAGTCACTCAAGCCAAGAAGGATGGAGAAGTCGTTTGTCAAGGGTTGGGGGTCGTCTGCAGAGTTTTGCGGAGGGAGGTAGACCGAAACTAGGGTGATCGGTTGATGGCCTGACATGCCTAGCCGACAGATGGACACTTCAAGTCGTGAGAGAGGAGGAGGGTCCAGTGGGATGCAGTGCAGTTCCTTTTTATAAAAGATTAGTGTGCCGCCTTTGTGACACCGCGACCTGTCGTTGCGAACCATACGATAGTTTGCAACTGAAGGGTTACGGTGGCTAGGCTTGAGGAAGGTCTCTTGAACGAGGAAGATGTCTATTTGATGGTCGCGGAGGAAGGTGGCGATCTCATCTCTTTGACCTTGAATGCCATTGGCATTGAAGTAGGCTAACTTAAGGGATCGGGGTTTGGTTCTGGCGATGAGTCCTCTATCCATTGTTGTTATTAGGTTTGGTTATAAAGGCCGTGAGTGCCTGGGTAATTTCGGGGTAGGCGTTGTAAATAGCCTGAATTTGGAAGAGGTCGCCGGAGTTTCTGGCAGCGACGATTTCGCTTGCCATTTTCTTGGCGCGGGGGGTAACGAATGTTAGAAATGTGCTTGTGATCACATTGAAGGGATCACAAGCAGGAGTAGTTGAGGTCGGGGGGGGCGCTGAAGGTGCGACGGGTGCTGTCCTAGCAGCGGGTGCGGGTGTGGGGGGGGGGGGCACAGGGTTGGGCGCATCGGGACGGGTGATACGCGGGTCCAGCCTTGCGTGGGCGGGAGGCGAGAACGGCTTGGTAGCCGTGAGAGCTGGGAAAGCTCTCTGGTGGTTTAACATATTCCACGGGCTGGGCCTTTGAGGGCTTAGTCGCTCGGGAAGGGTTGAGGGCCCTTGTGACGGGGTTTCCCTGATTTGACGAGCGTCTGCGCGCTTTGTCATTTTGGGGCCTTTGGGCAGCCGCGATAATTGGCTGGGTGGCCTGTTTCGCCGCATAGCACGCAGCTTGGCGGCTCTGTGCACAACGCACGGTCCTTGGGACGTGGGCATTGGTCAGTGCCGTGTTCGCCCAGGCACTTGACGCACCTAGGTTTGGCGTGGCAGAAGTTTTGAGAGTGGCCGTAGAGTTGGCAACGGTGACATTGCCCGATGATGCCACTCTTTCTTGGTTTTTCAATCTCAATGCCCGTTAGTGAGCATATCGATCTGATCTTGAAGATCGGATGATGTCCCTCTGAGGGGGGGCAGACGACGAGTACCATGTCGTAAGCGACTTGGCCTCTGGATCGGTGCATTCGGTGCACCTCAGTCACAGGGACGTTCTGCGACTCAAGGTCGGCCTTTATGTCGGCGACTTGAATTTCTTTGGGGATCCTACGGATCACCACTCGGGTCTGACGTTCTTCCGGCAGGGAGTAGGTGTGGAAGGACACACCTCTTTGCCGGAGAAGGCTGGTAAGCTCCCTGTAGTCTTTTGACGTAGGGATTGTTACTTTAATACCCTGAAGGGTGGATCGGGCGTTGGTGAATCCGATCTTGCGATCGGCACACCATTTGGAGACGTCCGTCCATCTCCCCTTGTCCTGGATGAACACAGGGGGAGGGGGGGGGACTTTCCTTGGGGCGGAGGAGGGGCCAGCACTTTGGCTTGGGGCGGAGGAGGGGCCAGCACTTTGGCTGGGGGGAAGGTCCTTTTGGCAGGACTGAGATGTCGTGGGGGGGGCAGTGGCAGGAGCTGCCGGTGAGTCGGGGGCGAGGTAGAGGGGAGACAGGGCTGTCTCAGTCGCAGGGATCTTGGCTGCCTGCGTGGAGGAGGTCTGCTTCCTCTTTCTCTTGCTCCTTTTTCCTGACGACGCCAGTATATAACCGTCGTCGTCGGAGGAGGGGGAGGAGTCGGTGGAGTGCTGGGACTCTAGGTCCGAATCGTCACGTGGACGTTTGGAGGACGCGTCTTCAGCGTCCATGGCCGCTGGAGAGCCGATTGGGCTGTCCAGCTCCGAGTCCGAAAAGGTCGGTTGGGGGGGGGAGGTTTGCTGCATGGCAGCGAACTTTGCGCCATATTTGGCGACGAAGTCGGGGTCCTTAAAAAGGACCTCCTTAAAGAACGCCACTATCGTGGCGTCCTGCATGGTCTTAGGGGGGGGGGGGGGGGGGGGGGTCAGTGTACGACTAGCGTACTGGACTGTCCTAACTAACTCCCCGGGTGGGTGGGCCCGGGGATGAGTAACCCTCCCTGCCGGGTTTAGGCAGGGAGGTGAGTACCTAGGGTGGGCCCTAAGCTTGAAAGCCTACCGCCAATCTTAATGTGCGGTAGGTAGGGCCCTATGGGTCTTGCGACCGATCCGGGCCGCTGGGGTAGACACACCCAGTCGTCCCGGGTACAGCTGTGGACAAGCGGGGGTTAAAATGCTACCAGACTGCGACTAGGAGATCCCCCAAGGTCGCAGTCGGAGCCCTTCCGAACGTTTTGCCTAGCCCTGAAGGGGGT
The DNA here is from genome assembly GCA_945859645.1 of Amphipoea oculea. NCBI lineage: Eukaryota > Metazoa > Arthropoda > Insecta > Lepidoptera > Noctuidae > Amphipoea > Amphipoea oculea. Next base: position 7,125,150 of record OX243891.1, on the reverse strand, counting down.
CGGCGGGTGTGGCGGGTCTCCACCCACTTGGGTTCGTTGACACCGTAAGGTTTCCCCCAAGTACCACTTAAATCAGTGGATTTTTGCTCTGAAGGAGCTTTAAAAACGCGGGCGCAGTGGATAGACTACGAATGCCTAGCACTCGTAGTCGATCTGCTACGCCGTAGCTCTCGTAGCAGCACTTGGTCTGCGCGTAAACGCAAACCGTAGCACTGCTACGGAAAGGGGCGGGGCCGGTGGCCTACGCGAGTGCGGCGTAGCTGCGAGTGCTACAGGCGTAGCACTGCAGCGAGTCCGAGACTGTTTTTTTTTTTTTAATATGGCATCTTGCATTTCAACCTATGAGGTTGTCGTCTGCTTAACCGGGCTTGCCTGTAGATGCCTCAAAATTAAGGCCTCCAGCCAGGGCTTAAAAACTTATTTAAGGGTACCACCTTTATGACAACGAGACCTGTCGTTGCGAACTAATTTGTAATTGGCGATGTTCGGGTTGCGCTGATGCGGTTTCAGGAAGGTTTCCTGTACTAGGAGAATGTCTAGCTGGTGATCGCGGCGGAAAGAGGCGATCTCATCTCGTTGGGAAGAAATGCCATTGGCATTGAAAAAACCTAATCTAAGTGAGCGGGGTTTGGTAACACTAATTCTTTGTTGATCCATTGGAGCAATTAGAATTTGAGTGTTTGCATGATTTGCGTAACCTGAGGGTACGCATTGAAAATCTCTGCGATGCGCAGAGCATTGCCATTGCAGGCTTGGATTTCTGCCGCCATAGCATTTACGGGGGCGATGAGCGATGCGTAAGCACCGATTATTACCTGCATGCTGTTGGGCTCTAGGCCGGAGGCAGGGGGGAGGGGCTGCCCTACTAGGAACTGCGGGAGCAGTCCTGGGTACGGTAGTGGGATTGACTACCGGTGCTACTGGGGCTGCGGGGGCTAGTGTAGGCGCTGGGATGGGTATTTCCATTAGCGCTGGGATGGTCGGGGGTTGGGATGGCACCGAAGCTGTAGTAGCTTTTTGGTGGAATAGGTTAGCCCAGGGTGAGGACCTTTGTGGGCTGAGCCGAACGGGTATTTGTGAAGATAGGATCTTCACTGAGGGGCTCTCTCGTTGCTGGCGATCGTTTGCTCTTTTCGCCAATTTGGGAGATGATGGTTTCGGGGCTTTGGGACAGCCCCGGTAGTTTGCCCGGTGCCCAGATTGTCCGCAGAGGACGCAACTTGGGTGGCTCTGTGCACAGGGCGCGGTCCTTGGGACGGGGACAGTCTGCTGTTCCGTGTCTAACTAGACACTTGACGCATCTAGGAGTCGCGTAACAGTTGGACTGCGAATGGCCATATAATTGGCATCTGTGACATTGTCCAATGACGTTGGACCTGCGGGGCTTCTCAGTAGAAATGCCCGACAGAGAGCAAACGGCCTTTACTTTGAAGATGGGGTGGTAACCATCAGTAGGGTCGCAGACTACTAGGACCATGTCGTAGACTAGGCCCTTTTTCGCTCTATGCAAGCGATGGACGGCGGTAACCGGGATTGCGAGATAAGATCTTCTTTAATCTCGTCAGTGGGGATCTCCGTGGGCACGCGTCTAATAACGACGCGGGTTGCGGTCTCCTCTAAGGGGGAGTATGTATGGAAGGAGTAGTTCCTTCCTTGGAGCATGCGGGTGAGTTCCCTATAGTCCGAGGACGAGGGAACGGTGACCTTGATACCCTGTTCGGTAGATGATGCGTTGGTGTAGTTGATCTTACGATCAACACACATCTTGGAGATCTCAGTCCACTTGGACTTCTCTTGGATGTAAATCGGGGGAGGGGGACGTTGCTTCTTCTTGTCCGAAGCAGCGGGCGGACTTGCCTTAGGGCTTGGAGGATGGGCAGCCTGAGAGGCGGGGGGCGTTGTGGGCGGGCGGGGGGACATAGCCTCCGCCGCAATCGGTTTTATCGCCTTGCTGGCGTGAGAAGACGGGGAGCCCTTCTTCCTTTTGCCTCCCTTACCGACGACTACATAGTCGCCTTCCGAGGAGGACGAAGAGGCAGAGGGTATTTCCTCTGTATCGGAGAGGTAACGAGGTATGGACGTGTCCATTTCCTCAGGCTGCTTTGTCTCAGAGACAGTGGGAGCAGCAACGGGGGTGGGGGTAATGGCAGGGGTAGGGGCGGAGGCGGCGATAGCCTCGGGACCTGCGGGGGTGAGTTGTGAAGGGGCGATGCCCTTTTCGGCCGGTGGCGGCGAAAGCGGGCTTTCCAGCACGTCGCTGAACTCAGCGAACGTGTCTTGGACGGGAGAGGGAGAGGGGGCTCGCTGAAAAACTGCGAGTTGACTGCCATATCTGGCGAGAAAGGAGGGGTCCTTGAGGAGGACCTCTCTGATGAGCGCCAGTAGGACTGCGTCCGTCATGGTTGCGAAGGGAAGGGGGGGGACGCTATTTTAGCCAGGTGCCTAAACCTGTGACCTAGTCCCGAGGAGACACGTGAGACGTGAACACCCCGGGCAGACAGTTCCCCGTAAGAGCCCAACCCGTGTGTTTTTCAAACTCAAATGGGTCCCGTTTGTAGTATATAAGTGCCGCCTGCGTGGCACCGCGATCTGTCGTTGCGTACCATACGATAGTTCGCGATTGACGGGTTGCAATGACTAGGCTTGAGGAAGGTCTCTTGAACGAGGAAGATGTCAATTTGATGGTCGCGGATGAAGGTGGCGATCTCATCTCTTTGACTTTGGATGCAATTGGCATTGAAATAGGCTATGTTGAGGGATCGGGGTTTAGTTCTCGATACAATTCCTCTATCCATTATTAGGTTTTGTGATGAAGGACGTGAGAGCCTGAGTTATATCAGGATATGCGTTATAAATTGCCTGTATTTGAAACAGGTCGCCGGAGTTTCTGGCAGCGACGATTTCGCTTGCCATTTTCCTGGCGCGGGGGGTGACGAATGTCAGGAATGTGCTAGTGATCACATTGAAGGGATCAATAGCGGGAGTAGCTGTGGTCGGGGGGGGGGGGGGGCGCTGAGGGTGCGACGGGAGCTGCCCTATCAGCGGGTGCGGGTGTGGTGGGGGGCGCGGGGTCTGGCGCAGCGGAACGGGTGATGCGTGGGTCCAGCCTAGCGTGGGCGGGAGGCGTAAGTGGCTTGGTAGCCGTGAGAGCTGGGAAAGCTCTCTGGTGGTTCAATAAGTTCCAGGGGCTGGGCCTCGAATATTCGAGCCCCGGCCTGAGTCCGCCGGCAGGACACACTGCCGATCCCCAGCTGGGTGGGATCGGCGTTCGCACGTGCCCGCACCAAAACGGACGCGTACGTCTCCCCTCGGTCCGCAGCCTCCGCGGTGAGCGTCACCACGACGGCCGCGGTTTTTGGGGAGACCAGCTGCACCCTTCGCTTCCCTTTCCCCGTCCGCTTTCCCTTGCCGGTCGTCTGCGACTTGCTGGGAGCGGTGGTGGCGGCGGGGACGGCCGTCGCCGACTTTTTGCCCTTGCCCTTCCCCTTGCGGACCACTTCCGTCCACTCGTTGGACGGGGTCGTTGAGGGGAGGAGAAGGGCGTCGTCCGCTTGGGAGCAGGACGGGCCCGGCTCACGCTGCCTCGCGTCTGCCGCAAGGGCCGGTCGGAGGCGCTTCTCCGGCAGGAGCCGGTCCTCGATGCCCGCCAAGCAGGCTCTTGTGAAGGCCCTCTCCTCCATTACGACCTTGCGGATGATATCCTCAAGGTTGGAGGAGGGGCCCTCTGCCGCAGGGCTCGACTTGGCCTGTTGTGGCCAGGCCGTGGCTTCAGCCAGCTTCTGATGAAGCTGGCTGACCTCCGACTGCAGGCGATCCACCTTCGCCTGCAGTTGCCGCGTTTCGTCGGTGGAGCTGCGCTGGACCAGCTCCGCAACGACGCCGCGCATGCTCGCGGCCCTACACTTCAGGGCCTTTTGTAGGGTCCCCTTTATGTTGGAGGACTTCGAGGCGACCTCCGCGATCTCCCTCTCGTCCTCCTCCGCCATCCTCTCCAGCTCGGCCAGGGAGTGGTCCGCGTATACGACGCGGGGCGCACCGTACCCGGTCTTGGCCCGGGCGACGTGCGCCCGCTTCTCCGCGGCAGCGACCCGCTCCTCCAGCTCTTGCTGGAGCTGAGCCCGCCGAGCCAGATCCAACTGGCGTTGGGCGTTCTCGAGCCCAACGACATGGGTCTCCGCGGCAGCCGTCGGCTTTTTAGCCTTCGGCGACCGCGTCGACTCCGAGGCCGAGGAGCCCTCGGACCCACCGCTCCGGTGGACTCTCTTCCGCGAACGAGAGTCGTCCGCGTCCGACACACTGATCAGTGAGTCGTTGTCGGACGACGACTCGTCCGCCCCTCCAAAGAAGCTAGCCGCAGACGGCGCGCGGCTAGTTTCTGACGCCGAAGCGTCGGCTTGGCCCTGAGAAGGGCCTTTGGGTTGGCCCTGAGAAGGGCCTTTTTGTTTTAAAAACCGCCCGGAGGCGTCCCGCGCAGGGGTCGGCATGATCCCGGCAGGTTCGCAGACACACTACAATTAAAATAAAATAAAATCTACGAAGGCACAGTGCACTTTGGCCAACCCAGTCTGCCACTCCGTTACGGTGGTCAGAACTGGGCTGTTTCCAGGGGACGCGACGTGGACGCTTAGCACTGTGGGGTGGTCCCCCCACCTTGATACCCTGGAGGGTTGGTCGGGCGTTGGTGTAACCGATCTTGCGATCGGCGCACCATTTGGACACTTCGGTCCATTTCCCCTTGTCCTGTATGAACACTGGGGGGGAGGGGGTACCTTCTTCAGGATGGAAGAGGTCGGCGTGAAGCCGTCGTCGTCGGAGGAGGAGGACTGGAAGGACTGGGGGCTGGATACGTCTAGCGTACTGTATCCTATCTAACTCCCCGGGTGGGTTGGCCCGGGGATGTGTATACCCTCCCTGTCGGGTCTAGACAGAGAGGTGAGTACCTAGGTTGAGCCCTAAGCTAGTATGCCTACCGCCAATCTCAATGTGCGGTTAGGGTCCTATGGGTCTTGCAACCGATCCGGGCCGCTGGGGTAGACACAGGGAGACAAAGCGCGAGCGCAGTAGAAGAACTACGAATGCTTAGCACTCGTAACCGATCTGCTACGACGTAGCCCTCGTAGCAGCATTTGGTCTGCGCGCGAACACAAACCGTAGCACTGCTACGAAACGGGGTGGGGCCAGTGGCCTACGCGGGTGCGGCGTAGCTGCGAGTGCTACGGGTGTAGCACTGCATCGGGACCGAGTCTAGGGGGCGCGCGGGGGGCGGACAGCGATACGGAGCCAAGTACACGAGTGTGCGCTACGGCAGCCGGGCGCGGAATCGATGAATGATCCCACTTTATACCCAAGGCCCATAGGCTTTTTTGTTTGTTTTGTGAATGGCATCTCGCAGTTCAACCTATGAGGTTGTCGTCTGCTTAACCGGGCTTGCCTGTGGATGCCTCAAAGTTAAGGCCTCCAGGCAGGAGGCCTCATCGGTGTCCATATGGACGGGCGAGTTGACGGACTCGTGCGATTGCTGCATAGCAGCTATTTTCGCATCATATGTGGTGATTAAGTCGGGGTCCTTAAAAAGGACGTCCTTGAAGAACGCCACTATTGTGGCGTCCTGCATGATCTTGGGGGAGGGGGGGGGGACTATGTACGTCTAGCGTACGTTTATTCCTATTCCTAGCTCCCCGGGTAGGTTGGCCCGGAGATGTGTATACCCTCCCTGTAGGGTCAGGACAGGGAGCTGAGTATGGGTGAGCCCTAAGCTTGATTACCGTCGCCAATCTTAATGTGCGAACGGGGCCCTGATCAGTCTAACGCGTAGGGTGTAGGCACACCCTACAGATGTAAGGTGTGTAGCTGTGGAAGGAAGACTGTCACCAGCACCGACTAGGAGATCCCTCAAGGCCGGGAACTATGACCCGTCCAATTTGCTGCCTAGCCCTGAAGGGGTTCGGCGGGTGTGATTGGGTCAACACCCCACTCGGTTTCATTGGCACCGTAAGGTTTCCACCGAGGACCACGAAACTGTGGTTTTTACCCAGAAGGGGTCAAGTGACTCGTAACTCAGACGCGAGCGTTAATGAAATAGTATTAGCCTTGAATAAGGCAATTTTTGTTGATCTAAACGGTAGATAAATCTATCTGAGATCGGTTGTAGTCGGGCCGACTACTAAAGCCGTTGCTTAATTACAACGAGGGGGACGGGGACTGTCTCGGAACGGAGCGCTTTTTTTTTTTTTTTTTTTTCTAATTGGCATCTCGTAGTTGACCTTTAGAGGTCATGACTACTTAACCGGACTATCCTGTCCTGCGGATGAAGGTGGCGATCTCATCTTTTTGACTTTGGATGAAATTGGCATTGAAATAGGCTATGTTGAGGGATCGGGGTTTGGTTCTTGATACAATTCCTTTATCCATTACTAGGTTTAGTGATGAAGGAGGTGAGAGCCTGAGTTATATCAGGGTAGGCGTTATAAATCGCCTGGATCTGGTAAAGGTCGCCGGAGTATCTGGCAGCGACGATTTCGCTTGCCATTTTCCTGGCGCGGGGGGTGACGAATGTCATAAATGTGCTAGTGATCACATTGAAGGGATCAATAGCGGGAGTAGCTATGGTCGGGGGGGGCGCCGAGAGTGCGGCGGGAGCAGCGGAGGGACGCGGGGTTGGGCGCAGCGGAACGGATGCGTGGGTCCAACCTAGCGTGGGCGGGAGGCGTAGGTGGCTTGGTAGCCGTGAGAGCTGGGAAAGCACTCTGGTGGTTTAAGAGGTTCCAGGGGCTGGGCCTTTGGGGGCTTAGCCGCTCGGAAAGGGCAGGAGGTCCTTGAGAGGGGGTTTCCCTAAGTTGACGAGCGCCTGCGCGCTTCGTCAATTTGGGGGAAGAGGACTTGGGGGCCTTGGGGCAGCCGCGGTAGTTGGCTGGGTGACCGGACTCGCCGCATAGTGCGCAGCTTGGAGGTTCCGTACACAGGGTACGGTCCTTGGGACGGGGGCAGTTTTCCGTGCCATGTTCACCCAGACACTTCACGCATCTAGGCTTGGCATGGCAGAAACTCTGCGAATGGCCATATAGCTGGCATCGGTGACACTGACCGACGATGCCAGACTTTTTAGGCTTCTCGATTAAGATGCCTGTGAGGCTGCAGATACTCTTGATCTGGAAAATCGGGTGATGGCCCTCAGTGGGAGGGCAGACTACGAGGACCATGTCGTAGGGGACTTGTCCTCGTGATCGGTGCATCCTGTGGACTTCTGCCACAGGGACCGATTGGAGTTCGAGGTCAGCCTTAATGTCGGCGACCGTGATCTCCTTGGGGATACGGCGAATCACCACTCGGGTCTGGCGTTCTTCCGGCAGGGAGTACGTGTGGAATGACACGTCCCTCTGGCGGAGAAGTAGGGTGAGGTCCCGGTAGTCTTTCGACGTCGGGATGGACACCTTGATACCCTGGAGGGTAGAACGGGCGTTGGTAAAGTTTATTTTGCGCTCGGCGCACCATTTGGACACATCGGTCCATCTCCCCTTGTCTTGGATGAACACAGGGGGAGGGGGGGTACCTTCTTCAGGGTGGAAGAGGTCGGCGTGAAGCCGTCGTCGTCGGAGGAGGAGGACTGGAAGGACTGGGGGCTGGATACGTCTAGCGTACTGTATCCTATCTAACTCCCCGGGTGGGTTGGCCCGGGGATGTGTATACCCTCCCTGTCGGGTCTAGACAGAGAGGTGAGTACCTAGGTTGAGCCCTAAGCTAGTATGCCTACCGCCAATCTCAATGTGCGGTTAGGGTCCTATGGGTCTTGCAACCGATCCGGGCCGCTGGGGTAGACACAGGGAGACAAAGCGCGAGCGCAGTAGAAGAACTACGAATGCTTAGCACTCGTAACCGATCTGCTACGACGTAGCCCTCGTAGCAGCATTTGGTCTGCGCGCGAACACAAACCGTAGCACTGCTACGAAACGGGGTGGGGCCAGTGGCCTACGCGGGTGCGGCGTAGCTGCGAGTGCTACGGGTGTAGCACTGCATCGGGACCGAGTCTAGGGGGCGCGCGGGGGGCGGACAGCGATACGGAGCCAAGTACACGAGTGTGCGCTACGGCAGCCGGGCGCGGAATCGATGAATGATCCCACTTTATACCCAAGGCCCATAGGCTTTTTTGTTTGTTTTGTGAATGGCATCTCGCAGTTCAACCTATGAGGTTGTCGTCTGCTTAACCGGGCTTGCCTGTGGATGCCTCAAAGTTAAGGCCTCCAGGCAGGAGGCCTCATCGGTGTCCATATGGACGGGCGAGTTGACGGACTCGTGCGATTGCTGCATAGCAGCTATTTTCGCATCATATGTGGTGATTAAGTCGGGGTCCTTAAAAAGGACGTCCTTGAAGAACGCCACTATTGTGGCGTCCTGCATGATCTTGGGGGAGGGGGGGGGGACTATGTACGTCTAGCGTACGTTTATTCCTATTCCTAGCTCCCCGGGTAGGTTGGCCCGGAGATGTGTATACCCTCCCTGTAGGGTCAGGACAGGGAGCTGAGTATGGGTGAGCCCTAAGCTTGATTACCGTCGCCAATCTTAATGTGCGAACGGGGCCCTGATCAGTCTAACGCGTAGGGTGTAGGCACACCCTACAGATGTAAGGTGTGTAGCTGTGGAAGGAAGACTGTCACCAGCACCGACTAGGAGATCCCTCAAGGCCGGGAACTATGACCCGTCCAATTTGCTGCCTAGCCCTGAAGGGGTTCGGCGGGTGTGATTGGGTCAACACCCCACTCGGTTTCATTGGCACCGTAAGGTTTCCACCGAGGACCACGAAACTGTGGTTTTTACCCAGAAGGGGTCAAGTGACTCGTAACTCAGACGCGAGCGTTAATGAAATAGTATTAGCCTTGAATAAGGCAATTTTTGTTGATCTAAACGGTAGATAAATCTATCTGAGATCGGTTGTAGTCGGGCCGACTACTAAAGCCGTTGCTTAATTACAACGAGGGGGACGGGGACTGTCTCGGAACGGAGCGCTTTTTTTTTTTTTTTTTTTTCTAATTGGCATCTCGTAGTTGACCTTTAGAGGTCATGACTACTTAACCGGACTATCCTGTCCTGCGGATGAAGGTGGCGATCTCATCTTTTTGACTTTGGATGAAATTGGCATTGAAATAGGCTATGTTGAGGGATCGGGGTTTGGTTCTTGATACAATTCCTTTATCCATTACTAGGTTTAGTGATGAAGGAGGTGAGAGCCTGAGTTATATCAGGGTAGGCGTTATAAATCGCCTGGATCTGGTAAAGGTCGCCGGAGTATCTGGCAGCGACGATTTCGCTTGCCATTTTCCTGGCGCGGGGGGTGACGAATGTCATAAATGTGCTAGTGATCACATTGAAGGGATCAATAGCGGGAGTAGCTATGGTCGGGGGGGGCGCCGAGAGTGCGGCGGGAGCAGCGGAGGGACGCGGGGTTGGGCGCAGCGGAACGGATGCGTGGGTCCAACCTAGCGTGGGCGGGAGGCGTAGGTGGCTTGGTAGCCGTGAGAGCTGGGAAAGCACTCTGGTGGTTTAAGAGGTTCCAGGGGCTGGGCCTTTGGGGGCTTAGCCGCTCGGAAAGGGCAGGAGGTCCTTGAGAGGGGGTTTCCCTAAGTTGACGAGCGCCTGCGCGCTTCGTCAATTTGGGGGAAGAGGACTTGGGGGCCTTGGGGCAGCCGCGGTAGTTGGCTGGGTGACCGGACTCGCCGCATAGTGCGCAGCTTGGAGGTTCCGTACACAGGGTACGGTCCTTGGGACGGGGGCAGTTTTCCGTGCCATGTTCACCCAGACACTTCACGCATCTAGGCTTGGCATGGCAGAAACTCTGCGAATGGCCATATAGCTGGCATCGGTGACACTGACCGACGATGCCAGACTTTTTAGGCTTCTCGATTAAGATGCCTGTGAGGCTGCAGATACTCTTGATCTGGAAAATCGGGTGATGGCCCTCAGTGGGAGGGCAGACTACGAGGACCATGTCGTAGGGGACTTGTCCTCGTGATCGGTGCATCCTGTGGACTTCTGCCACAGGGACCGATTGGAGTTCGAGGTCAGCCTTAATGTCGGCGACCGTGATCTCCTTGGGGATACGGCGAATCACCACTCGGGTCTGGCGTTCTTCCGGCAGGGAGTACGTGTGGAATGACACGTCCCTCTGGCGGAGAAGTAGGGTGAGGTCCCGGTAGTCTTTCGACGTCGGGATGGACACCTTGATACCCTGGAGGGTAGAACGGGCGTTGGTAAAGTTTATTTTGCGCTCGGCGCACCATTTGGACACATCGGTCCATCTCCCCTTGTCTTGGATGAACACAGGGGGAGGGGGGGTACCTTCTTCAGGGTGGAAGAGGTCGGCGTCGGTCCAGCACTGAGGCTGGGAGAGGCATCCTTTTGGGATGATGAGGGAGTCGGGGGGGGGGGGGGGGCAGTGGCTGAGGAAGTCACTGTGGAGGGGGAGGGTGCTGCTAGGGCCGGTTCGGTCGCCACCAGCTTGGACTTTTGGGCGGAAGAGAACTTTTTCCGCCTTTTGTTGCTCCTCCCTGACGCCAGCGTGAAGCCGTCGTCGTCGGAGGAGGGGGCGGGGGAGAAGTGGAGGGACTCCACATCCGAAGGGGGGTCAAGGAGGCGCTTCGACGAGGCCTCCTCTGTGTCCATGAGGACGGGCGAGTGCACCGACTCTTCCGAGTCGGAAAAAGTCGGTGGGGAGGGGGGGATTTGCTGCATGGCAGCGAATTTCGCGCCATACTTGGCGACGAAGTCGGGGTCCTTGAAGAGGACCTCCTTGAAGAACGCCACTATCGTGGCGTCCTGCATGGTCTTGGGGGGGGGGTCTATGTACGTCTAGCGTACTGAAACCTAACTAACTCCCCGGGTGGGTGGGCCCGGGGATGAGTAACCCTCCCTGCCGGGTTTAGGCAGGGAGGTGAGTACCTAGGGTGAGCCCTAACCTTGTAAACCTACCGCCAATCTTAATGTGCGGTAGGGCCATATGGGTCTTGCGACCGATCCGGGCCGCTGGGGTAGATACACCCAGACGTCCCGGGTGCAGCTGTGGACAAACGGGGGTTAAAATGCTACCAGACTGCGACTAGGAGATCCCCCAAGGCCGCAGTCGGAGCCCTTCCGAACTGTTTGCCTAGCCCTGAAGGGGGTCGGCGGGTGTGGCGGGTCTCCACCCACTTGGGTTCGTTGACACCGTAAGGTTTCCCCCAAGTACCACTTAAATCGGTGGTTTTTTTTGCTCTGAAGGAGCTTTAAAACGCGAGCGCAGTGGACAGACTACGAATGCCTAGCACTCGTAGCCGGTCTGCTACGCCGTAGCTCTCGTAGCAGCACTTGGTCTGCGCGCGAGCACAAACCGTAGCACTGCTACGAAAGGGGGCGAGGCCGGTGGCCTACGCGGGTGCGGTGTAGCTGCGAGTGCTACGGGCGTAGCACTGCAGCGAGACCGAAACGGGGGGGGGCGCGCGGGGCGCGGGACGGACAGCGATACGGAGCCAAGAGCACGAGTGTGCGCTACGGCAGCCGGACGCGGAATAAACGGAGCGCTTTTTTTTTTTTTTTTTTTGTGTATGGCATCTCGCAGTTCAACCTATGGGGTTAAGAACTTACTAAAACTAAGCGACTACACGCTAAGGGCACCCCCTGTGGGGTACGGACCTCGGCTTAGGGCGTCGCTGGGGGAGGGCAGCAAGGGACAGGCTGGATCGGAATTATTTTGGGGCGAATTTAAAGCTACAGGCTCAGCGGCGCGGGCTGGCTCGAGCAAGGGTCGGGGTGGACAAGTTACGGGACGTCGCGATGGGCGTCCTCGACGGCGAGGACGGAAGGACGGCTTACGGGTCTTGTGTGTGTGTTTATTGAGCGTGCTGGTGGCTTTACTACTCTCCTGGAGGAGTGTGATAGCGTCGTCGGGGATGGTGAGAGCATGCCTATTTCGGCGAATCCTACTTATGCGGGAAGGAGTGTATCGGGAGGCCGCCGCAATCAGGGGATTGGTATGCTTTATAGCATTATCAAAGAAGCGCTTGGAAAGGCGTTTCATGAATTGCTGAACTGTGGGGATTCTGAGATCTAGGTGCAGATTCAGATTCCGGACATAGAAGGGGGCTCCCGTGACCTTTCCAAGGAGACGGTTTTGGAGGGTCTGCATTCTATGCAGGTGACGAGGCTTGGCGTGTGCGAAGACTACGCAAGCATAAGTCATGATGGGGCGGATGACCGCGGTGTAGAGGCGCAACTTGCACTTTAGTGACTGCTGCGGGTAGTGAGAAGGGAGTGGAGCCTACCGAGAGCGAAAGCGGCTCGCGAACGAACCGTCTTTATGTGCTCTTTGAAAGTGAGGTTTTGATCGAGAATGACACCTAGGTACTTCGCTTGCTTACCCCAAGGGATAGGCTTGTCGTACATGGAGATCGGGCTAGGGAGCGGGGGGGGGGGGGGGGGGCGAATCTACGCGGTTTCGAGAAGAGAAATGACTCTTACCGGGGTTGACCTCTATTCTCCATTTCCGGAACCAATCGCCTAAGGCGTTTGCGGACAACTGGAGATTGCGAGCAATAGAGTTATGGGAGTTTCCAGAACAGTAGATGGCAGTGTCGTCGGCGAATAGAGCCAACTGCAACTTATTACTTTTTGGAATGTCGCTAGTGAATAGCGTGAAGATGAGGGGGGATAATACCGAGCCCTGGGGGACTCCGGCACGAATGGGATGAGGGGGGGAGAGAGAGCCCTCAATGCGGTAGCGAAAAGTGCGATCCGATAGAAAGTCTCGAAAGATGAGTACGAGACGGTCAGGCACACCCATATGGTAGAGCTTATATAATAAGCCATTGTGCCAGACCTTGTCAAATGCTTTCGCGATGTCCAAGAAGAGAATGCCTGTCGTAGCACCTCGCTGGAAACCAGCGCTAATGTGCTCGACTATGCGGTGCACCTGATGGATGCATGAGTGTCTGGTTCTAAAACCAAAGTGCTCATTTGGGATAAGGCTCTTTGCCTCAGCATAGTCCTTGAGGCGCTTATAAATAAGCCTCTCGTAGATTTTGCCAAAATCATTGAGCAGACTAATGGGGCGGTAGCTAGTGGGGTCAGACTTGGGCTTGCGCCTGGCTTTGGGATACCTATGACCGTGGCTTCTTTCCACGCTTGCGGGAAGATGTTATTGCTTAGAGCGCCATTGAAGATGGCGGTCATGAGCATGATGAGGGGGGCGGGGAGGAGTTTGTACACCCTATTGGTGATGCCGTCCGAACCGGGGGCTTTGCGGGTTTTGAGCCCCTTTATGATGTCTTGCACTTCGTCAGGAGTGACAGGAGGCAGAGGATCATCGGGGTCTACATCTGGAGGGAGGGAGGCTCTACGTTCGACCTCTGCGTTCACCTTGAGGAGGTGAGCTTGGTCAACTGGTTGAGAGCTGGGGGAACATTGGGCCTCTAGGCTGTCTGCTAGGCATTCGGCCTTATCAGTGTTGTCAAAAGCTATTGTCTTGTCGGGGCGAGTGAGAGGAGGCACCGCTGATTAGGCTCGAGCTCGCTGAGCATCTTTTCCCAACCCTGGGAACGCCACTCCGATACGCGTTTCTTTACAGCGCGCTGTAAATGGCGCATATGGGCTTTGTTCGCGTCGCAGGGAAAAGAGTCGTAGGCACGTATGGCTGCGTTCTTCTCGGTTATCAGTTCACGTACGTCAGCGGGTAGTTTCCAGCGGTGGTCTTCCACCTCCAGAACTTCCCGTGAACAATCCGTCAGTACGGATTGAACGTGTTCTGTAAACGAGTCGATCGCGCTCGTCGTGTCTGCGACCGAGGCAATGGGGTCAGGGATGGAATCTAAGTGAGGTGACGTGGTGGATTTCAGTTTTTCACTTACTTTCCTCCAGTCAGTGACTACTTTGGTCAGAGGGGGTTGGTTAGGGTCACGCGGGCCCGAATAGGGGACTAGGTGCATGATGACTGGGCGGTGGTCAGAGTTAAGCTCATGTAGCGTCTCAATGGATTGCAAACGGAGGTTTACATTTTTGAGCAGCGCTACATCGAGAACGTCTGGATGCTTTGTGGGATCAGAAGGGAAGTGTGTGGGATACATCGGAGCGATGGTATCGAAATTGAGGGAGGCACCTAGGTTGAAGAGAATTCTACCTCTGGTGGAGGTCGAGTTGCTATTCCAAGCAGGATGTTTAGCATTGAGATCCCCCGCCATGATGACGGAGTCACTCATACCGAAGAGGGCAGTGAAATCTTTGGTGAGGGAGATGGGATCCTCTGCACCATTACTGGGCGGGATATAGGCGGACATGATGGTGATGGAAAGATGGCCAGTCATGCCGAGCCTACAGATAGAGACCTCCAGGTGAGAAAGGAGAGGAGGTGGGTCAATGGGGATGCAGTAGAGAGTCTTTCTGAAATATATAAGGGTACCGCCCTTGTGACATCTAGACCTGTCGTTGCGAACTAACTTGTAGTTGGCAATGTTCGGGTTTCGATGATGCGGCTTCAGGAAGGTTTCCTGTACTAGGAGAATGTCTAGCTGGTGATCGCGTAGGAAAGAGGCGATTTCGTCTCGTTGTGAAGAAATGCCATTGGCATTGAAGAAACCTAATCTAAGGGAGCGGGGTTTGGTGACACTAATTCTTTGTTGATCCATTGGAACAGTTAGAATCATGATTTGCGTAACCTGGGGGTACGCATTGAAAATCTCTGCGATGCGCAGAGCATTGCCATTGCAGGCTTGAATCTCCGCTGCCATAGCATTGACAGGGGCGATGAGCGATGCGTAAGCATCGATTATTACCTGCATGCTGTTGGGCTCTAGGCCGGCGGCAGGGGGAGGGGGAGCCCTACTAGGAACTGTGGGAGCAGTCCTGGGTACGGTAGTGGGTTTGACTACCGGTGCTACTGGGGCTGCGGGGGCTAGTGTTGGCGCTGGGATGGGTATATCCATTAGCGCTGGGATGGTCGGGGGTTGGGATGGCACCGAAGCTAGCTGTAGGAGCTTTTTGGTAGAAAGGTTGGCCCAGGGTGAGGGCCTTTGGGGACTGAGCCTATCTGGCATTTGTGAAGATGGGATCTTCATAGGGGGACTTTCTCTCTGCTGGCGGGCGCTAGCGCGCTTAGCCAGTTTGGTAGAGGAAGGTTTGGGAGCCTTGGGGCAGCCCCGGTAATTTGCCGGGTGCCCGGATTGACCGCAGAGGACGCAGCTCGGTGGCTCTGTGCACAGAGCACGGTCCTTGGGACGGGGACAGTCTGCTGTTCCGTGGCTGCCTAGACACTTGACGCATCTGGGAGTCGCGTAACAGTTAGATTGGGCGTGGCCGTATAGTTGGCACCTATGACATTGGCCTATGACGTTGGTCGTGCGGGGCTTCTCTATGGAGATGCCCGAGAGGGAGCAGACGGCCTTCACCTTGAATATGGGGTGGTGGCCCTCTGTGGGGTCGCAAATGACAAGGACCATGTCATAGACAAGGCCCATTCTCGCTTTATGTAAGCGGTGGACAGCCGAGACAGGGATGCCTTGTGAAACAAGGTCGGCTTTGATCTCCTCAGTGGAGATTTCCTTGGGACGCGCCTAATGATGACGCGGGTGGGAGTTTCCTCCGGAAGGGTATAGTATGGAAAGAGTATTTCCTTACCTGCAGAAGGCGGGTTAGCTCTCTGTAGTCCGAGGACGAGGGAACTGTGACTTTAATGCCTTGTTGGGTAGATCTGGCATTAGAGTAGTTGATCTGGCGATCAACGCATAGTTTGGAGATTTCCGTCCATTTGGACTTCTCCTGAATGTAGATAGGGGGCGGGGACGCTGCTTTCTTTGGGCAGAAGCAGGAGGGCTAGCATTTGAGCTAGATGAAGGGGCGGCCTGTGGGGCGGAGGGGGGGGGGGGGGGGTTGCCACAATTGGCTTTTTGGCCTTACTGGCCTGGGATGAGGAAGAGCCCTTTTTCCTCTGTCCTCCTACGACTATGTAGTCGTCTTCGGAGGACGACGAAGAGGCAGAGGGAATTTCCTCTGAGTCGGAGAGGTACCGAGGTATGGACGTGTCCATTTCCTCGGGCTGCTTTGTCTCAGAGACAGTGGGAGGCAGCAACGGGGGTGGGTATGGCGAGGTAGGGCGAGGCGGCGATGGCCTCGGACCTGCGGGGGGTGGTGGGGGGGGGGGGGAGGGGGGGGGGGGGGGGGGGGGGGGTGGGGGGGGGGGGGGGGGGGGGGGGGGGGGGGTTGTGAAGGGGCGATACCCTTTTCGGCCGGTGGCGGCGAGAGCGGACTCTCTAGCACGTCGCTGAACTCAGCGAACGTGTCTTGGACGGGAGGGGGAGAGGGGGCTCGCTGAAAATCAGCGAGCCGGTCGCCATATCTGGCAAGAAAGGTGGGGTCCTTGAGGAGGACCTTTCTGACGACCGCAAGCAGTGCTGCGTCCGTCATGGTTTGCGAAGTGGAGGGAGGGGAGGGGAGGCTATTTTAGCCAGGATCCTAAACTTTTGACCTAGTCCCGAGGAGACACGTGGAACGTGAACACCCCGGGCAGACAGTTCCCCAAAAAAGCCCAACCCTTGTGTTTTTCCTAGTGTTCCACTGGCGAGAAGAAAAACACAAACAAACTCGCCAGCTACACTACTGTCTGAGTTACCGGAAGGGTCAGTTGGAGTTGAGCTACCTAACTCCCCGGGTGGGACAACCCGGGGATGTGTTCTCTCCCTGTCGGTGTCACAGGGAGGTGTGTGACTAGGGTGTGCCCTAACCTTGTAATCCTACCGCCAATCTTAATGTGCGGTAGGGCCCTATGGGTCTTGCGACCGATCCGGGCCGCTGCTGGGGTAGATACACCCAGTCGTCCCGGGTGCAGCTGTGGACAAGTGGGGGTTAGAATGCTACCAGACTGCGACTAGGAGATCCCCCAAGGTCGCAGTCGGAGCCCTTCCGAACGTTTTGCCTAGCCCTGAAGGGGGTCGGCGGGTGTGGCGGGTCTCCACCCACTTGGGTTCGTTGACACCGTAAGGTTTCCCCCAAGTACCACTTAAATCGGTGGATTTTTGCTCTGAAGGAGCTTTAAAAACGCGAGCGCAGTGGATAGACTACGAATGCCGAGCACTCGTAGCCGATCTGCTACGCCGTAGCTCTCGTAGCAGCACTTGGTCTGCGCGTGAACGCAAACCGTAGCACTGCTACGGAAAGGGGCGGGGCCGGTGGCCTACGCGAGTGCGGCGTAGCCGAGAGTGCTATGGGCGTAGCACTCCAGCGAGACCGAGACGGGGGGGCGCGCGGGGCGGACAGCGATGCGGAGCCAAGAGCACGTGTGAGCGCTACGGCAGCCGGGCGCGGAATGTGAAACGGAGCGCTTCAAAATGTTCCTATATTTATACCTAAACTACGTGAGCACAGGTAGTGGGTGTCCTAGGTTAAAATGACATTGTTACTCCAATGTTGCATTTCTTAAGTGTGGCTCCCGACAGGTTTCGGCCTGCACAAACCTGTACAGACCACGATCCTGGGCTATGACAATGCCCAATCAAATGGATAACAAATAATTATGCTTATAATTATTGTTGCGCTTGGACTTAACCGGGCTCGCTGGCGGGAGATGCTTGAGCAGCGTTGTGATAGACTCGAAATAAAACACAAGTACTTATTTCTTTTCAGACTTTCTTCTGGCACTTCTGGATTAGGAATGCCCCACCATCTTTTTTTTTCTTGTAATGGCATCTCGCAGTTTAACCTATGAGGTTGTTAAAACTTAGCGACTACACGCTAAGGGCACCCCGTGTGGGGTACGAACCTCGAGGAGGGCAGCAATTTGGCCTCGATCAATCACAGCTCATGAATTTTGCACACGGCACCAATGTGCACTTTGTATGGGAAACTTGTTTAGCGTGTTTTCAGTGGTTGGACATCCTTTTTTAATATAAATTTTGGTCTTATAATATAGGTGTTGACTTACTTTAACTATGTACAAAAGATCTAAGCCGTATTCATTAATAAAACCTTACAATAACCAAAAAAAAAAAAAACTAAAACGGCTCTCCTTAAGGTAAAGTTTCCTTGTACTTAAGCTTATGACCCTTTAAAAAACCTGAGAAACGCCCACTTTATTTCCAGAACAATCTAGATCTTATCTTGTCTATCTTAACAGTATGAGCATACTCAACTTATCATAGATTCTCTTATCTTTAACCTAATTATATTCTTCGTCGCTAACAATGATCAGTCTTTTTACTATTAATAACTTATACGCTAGGTAATAATTAGTTACAGGCTATCTACTAATTTATCATTATACACATAATTTAACCTAGCTATCTAATCTACTTAATCATTGTACTGTTATTCATCCGTCCCGCACAGTGACACTCGCACATCTATGCCCTGACTTGTTTCCATGCTCATCGCAGTCTCCGTATTGAGCGCGTTGTACAGGTGTGAGTTTATTTAATAGTTCACTTAACAGCTGTAGGTTATTCAGGTATCCATTTACATGTACACTTCTCAGGAGCGATATGCAATTACGCACTGTTGTTGAAAACTGGATCGGGGTTTGGTTCTCGAAATGGAAGGTTTTAGTATATAATAATACATTATTTCTGTGGGAATTTTTCTTCAATGCACTAGTGTTAATTGAATTTGTGTGGGGTAGGTACAACTATAAAGTGAAAAAAAAATGTCGGCATACGCATTACATATTGCCTGGATTCGATATAAATCGCCGGAATTCCTGGCGGCAACGATCTCGTTTGCCATTTTCCTGTCGCGGGAGGTGGAGGGGATGTAAGGCATTGGGACCGACTAAAAGGGTTGTAACAGTTTGTGGGGGGTAGGCGGCGGGAGCGGCTTTAGGAGCGGTCGCGGGGATGGTGGGGGGTGCAGAGGTGGATGCGGTTACGTGGATCCATCCTAGCGGGGGAGGGAGGGGTAAGGGGTTGGGTAGGCATAAGAGCTGGGATAGCTCCCTGAGGTGGTTTAAATACTTCCACGAACGTGGCCTTTGGGGACTTAGTCGCTCGGAAAGTTGAGCTGGTGTTCCTTGGGAGGGGGTTTCCCTTTGTTGGCGAGCGTCCGCACGCTTAGCCAGTTTAGGGTATGAGGATTTGGGGGCCTTTGGGCAGCCACGGTAATTGGCTGGGTGCCCGGATTCCCCGCATAGCACTTAGCTAGGCGGCTCCGTACATAGCGAACGGTCTTTAGGGCGGGGGCAGTTGGCAGTGCTATGCTCGCCCAGGCACTTGATGCACCTGGGCGAGCATAGCCAGCGGAAAGCCGTCGTCGTTGGTAGAGGGAGCAGGGTACGAGGAGTGCTGAGACTCTACGTCAAAGGGGGCGCTTGGCCGAAAAGTTTCCAAGGTCACTGGTGAGCTGATAAACTCGCTATCTAGTTCAATCAAAGTTTTTTCACCATCCGATTTATAAGAAGTGTAATGTCACCGGCATTGCGATTGAAAAGCCGAGGAAGAGTGATATTGTTGGACAGTGCCACCGCTGCCAGCTGTACGACCACTCTCAAAACTTCTGTCACGCAAAACCCAGTTGCGTGAAGGGCCTGGCAAATGCCCCCGCCCCAACAAAGACCGTGCATTATGCACAGAACCGCCTGGGTGCGTGCTATGCGGTGAATCCGAGCATCCAGCCAACAACCGTAGCTTCCCAAAGGCCCCCAAGTAGACCAAACGTGCAGACGCTCTCCAACAAAGGGAAACCCCCACTCCAGGTGTGGCAACCCTAAGCCCCCAAAGGCCCAGCCCTTGGAACCTACTGAACCATCAGAGAGCTTTCCCAGCTCTCATGGCTACCAAGCCATTCACGCCTCCCGCCCACGCTAGGTTGGACCCACGCATCATCCGTTCCGCTGCGCCCAACCCCGCGCCCCCCACCACACACGCACCCGCTACTAAAGCTGTCCCATCGCACTCTCAGCCCCCCCCCCCCCCCCCCCCCCGACCACAGCTACTGCTATCGATCCCTTCAATGTGATCACTAGCACATTCTTGACTTTTGTCACCCCCCGCGCCAGGAAAATGGTAAGCGAAATCGTCGCTGCCAGATACTCCGGCGACCTATTCCAGATTCAGGCGATTTATAACGCCTACCTCAGGGTAGGCGTTGTATATTGCCTGAATTTAATTGAAAGGACGTTAGGGCCTGAGTTATGTCAGCATAACTCAGGCCCTAACGTCCTTTATAACAAAACCCAATAATGGATAAAGGAATCATTGCAAGAACCAAATCAGATTCAGGCAATTTACAATGCCTATCCCGATATAACGCAAGCCATAACTTCATTTGACTAATCACAATGGCTTTTAAACAATACTTGTATTTCAACAATAATTTTAATTTCTTATGTGGCGGCGCCTCTGCGTCCTTTATAGATTACTTTAGAAATATTAGATTTAATTTAACGTTTTATTTTATTCCAAATGGCTATTTTGTATTTGTAATTACATTTATGTTGTATTGTTTGTTTTGTTTGTATTTTGTTTTACACACGGCTAGATATCAAGCTGTTAATTTCTAGTTTTAGCTGACCTCGCATTGTTTTTTGGTTTTTCGTACAATCATAAGTCAGTTTATATTGGAAATATAAACTGACTTATGATTGTACGAAATAAAGCTTGATATGTAGCCGTGCGTACAATGTGTGATATTCATTGAAAATTGTGAATCGGATGTATCTTACGCATAACTCTATTTACTGACTTAGTGCCTTATCATGCGAATAAAAATATCTTTGTCTTTAAAGAAGTTTGTTAATATTGTAAACACTGTAATTGTCTTGATGTTAAAATAAAACATAGTCTATGTTGAAGATAGTCGTTTTATTTTGTAAATGAAGATTTCTTGTAAATAAATATATTTATGCCTTGCACCACAAATGTCTAAATGCATTTAAAATAATTCATAACGCTAAACGTATTTAAAACATCATTCAGTGACTGAATTGTTCAAACGACTGACAGAAACATGTTTTAAATTCGTTTAGCGCTAAATACACATGC
The DNA here is from genome assembly GCA_945859645.1 of Amphipoea oculea. Classification (NCBI taxonomy): domain Eukaryota; kingdom Metazoa; phylum Arthropoda; class Insecta; order Lepidoptera; family Noctuidae; genus Amphipoea; species Amphipoea oculea. Next base: position 7,104,172 of record OX243891.1, on the reverse strand, counting down.
ATTTCTGGTGTACGCGGGCCTCCATCTAGATATCTCTACTAGCGATACATAAACAAAAAACTGATATTTTAATAAAAAATTTTACATACCATATAAAATTAGGTACATTAGAAGTACTATGCACTTTTTAACAATTAGTTCAAACACCGTCTGCTAGATGTCGCTACTTGTGTACATGAATACGAATATTGGCAAGATTTGTATTCCAATACTTAGGAGGGTTAAATAAAAACTAAAATACAGATAAAAATTAATGTACAGACGCCAGCACATCAAGCTACTACAATCTGTCAAATTTAAGTTTAAACATAAGGTTCAAGGTTGATTAGGAAAATTTGACAGTTTCGGGTAGCTTGATGTGCTGGCGTCTGTACATAAACAACTTAGACTTAATTAATAAATATAAATACAATATTATGTTATAAATTAAAACTTATCAAATTAAAAAATATATCACTAGTTATATTTAATGCAAAAGTGGCTCCTCAATCTAAACGTCTGAATTGAGGAGCCACCTGGAACTCTGTAAGTAATAGATGAATATTTTTGAAAATTTTGTATCATTTAGCAGCAATTGTGCATTTACCGTCTGAAAATTTAGCATCTAGCGCTAAAATGAAAGAAAATACAATACTTTTAGTATGGCTCCTCAATCTACAGTCGGTGAATTTCTATTGGATGGTGAGAGATCAATTAATATATTCGACATAATGATCATTTAGCAGGTGTTGTGTTTGTTTTTGCAGTATAGGAATAAAATAGTAAAACATAGTACATTTTGTAGATGAACGCATTTTCTTTGGTTCCTCAATCTTGACGTTCTAATTATGTATGTTTGACTGTAGCCACCTGAGATCTCAACGGAATCTAAAGCCAAAGATACTAACATTTAGCAGAAATATCTGCTATATATATCTGTACAGTTCAGCATTGTAAAAATATTGTATTTTCTTTCATTTTAGCGCTACAGAAGCTAAATTTTTAGACGGTAATATGCACAGTTGCTGCTAAATGATACAAAATTTTCAAAAATATTCATCTTTTACTTACCGAGTTCCAGGTGGCTCCTCAATTCAGATGTTTAGATTGAGGAGCCACTTTTGCATTAAATATAACTAGTAATTTTGCTGCTAAATCCAGAATTCGTGCTGCAAAATCAGCGACATTGCTGCTAAATAATAGTGAGATCAGGGTGCTTACTCTTGAATTTAATTCCGATAGATCGATATTAGAATTATGACGTTTCGTACTTTTGAGTTCGGTTTAATTAAACTAAAAGGTAAAATTGGATGATTGATTTTGGAGCCCGGCCCTAATTTCCACTTAGTTCACCAAAATGGACACCCAATTTTACCTTTTATAATGTTATACCTATAATAATTAATAAACTGACTATTAAATTTGAATAATAAACTGTAAGAAATAAACCTCTATAATTTTTATAGTGCATTTTTTTGCGAGCCCACAAGGCGCGAGCCTGTTTACCTGCGATGAATCTGCTCTTTTTTCCTGTTGCTAAGTAACTACCAATTCGAATATTAAATTAATTACCTATTAAAATACCCACTCGTTAGCTTAATAAATATATTCCTATCAGCCCAACCGCTACAAATTAATTGAAAAAATCCGCCAACAGTTCTGGTCCAGGTGGCAGAAGGAGTTCCTGGCCGAGATGCAGCAACGGTCCCAGTGGAGGACCCAGCAGCGAGGCATTTGCCTCGACGACCTCGTGCTCCTGCGGGAGGCAAACCTTCCGCCGCTCCAGTGGCGCCTGGGGCGTGTCACGCGCCTACACCCAGGCCCAGACGGGGTCAGCCGGGTGGCGGACGTCGCCACAACCAAAGGAACGGTCACTCGTGCCGTCCGCACGATGTGTCCCCTCTGGCGGGACATGTCATCCAGTTGAAGTCGAAGTCTTCAACGCCCGGGAGTATGTTGCGGCCTGTGCCCTCATAGCAGCAACCAGCGCGGCGCGCAGGCAGCGGGCCGACGTCATCAACAGACCATCTCCGCTGAGCCAATCGGAGCGCCGTTGCGACCAGCGGCAGATATCACGCCATGCCGCAGCGGACCAATGGCGGCGCGCCACCACACACGACGGCGGGGGGGACCTCGCTCGGGCTCCGCGGTAGAAGGCCGGAGTCTCACACTAGTGTTGCCTAACTATCGATAGTCGATGTATCGATAGTTGACCTCGAAAAATAGTCACAATATCGATAGCCCTATCGATACTATTGAAATTTTACAATACTATCGATAGTATCGATACTATTGGGTATAGATACTATCGATAGTATCGATACTATCGATAGTATCGATACTATCGATAGTATCGATACTATCACTATTATGGCGTATTTAACTGCAATCACTAGTTTTACTACATCGATATTTTACCAAAACACAGTTGTATCGTGTTGGATTCAAACCTTTATTAGCGGCTTATGCAGAAAAAGTGAAGTTATCCATCGAATTTACTAATTAATAATATTATCACATATCTTGCAACTAATTTTTTTAAGTGAGTATGTACTTATTATTAAATCTATAGTATACAATAACGGGAAGTTACTAGATAATACAACTATTTTCAATATGAACTAATAATGTTGACTAAAATTCCGGTGCAATACTATTGAACTTTGGGTAAATATCGATGTAGTAAAACTATCGATACTATCGATAGTATCGACAGTGATTGCAGTTAAATACGCCATAATAGTGATAGTATCGATACTATCGATAGTATCTATACCCAATAGTATCGATACTATCGATAGTATTGCACTTTATCAATAGTATTGCTCAATTTCTTGGATAGATACTATCGATAGTATTGTAAAATTTCAATAGTATCGATAGGGCTATCGATATTGTGACTATTTTTCGAGGTCACGATAGTATTGACAACCTATCGATAGTAAGGCAACACTATCTCACACTTGCTCCGACGCGGTGGCACCGATCGGTCAACATACGCTTAATATTGTAACGGGTCCTAGAATTTTGTAATCTTGTACACGTCAGTTTAAATTTGAAGTCTAAATAAGTATTGGTTTGTTCTATAACAGTATTTCATTTAGTCTCCCTAACACACCTAAGCATAGGCGTCTACAAGTGGCGACCGTGACAGGACCCGTTGCGTGTTTAAATTCATCGAATCATCGAGAAGCGGCGAAGATCGAATCGTCGAGAAGCGTCGACGGAAAATTCGTCGCGTGGAGCAAGTGCCGCAGCCCGCCATCCATCCAGCCGGGCTGCTTAATCAAGAAGGGGAGCGCGGACGAGCTGCTGTGTCCAGGGAGACTTCGGAGGGTGACGGCGGGTCAAACAACACGTCTGCCGAAGGTCTAGCCCAGGAGAGTAAGCCCTGATCCATTCATTTCCTTTTTCTTTAATCTTTTTCCTGTGTGCCCTTGCGCTGTGAACCAGTGCGCGGCTTGCTGTTCGAACGTCAAACGGGAAAAGGGCCATATCTTTTCCTAATTTGCGGGGTTAATATTGCACGTGGGTTGAGCTGGCTTATGCTTCATGCTTGGCTAGGCGCTAAGCTGCAATTTTTCCACTCTAGTCGAATCATTTGTATGTTCGTGTGCACCTACCCGCTTAAGTTCATTTTCATAAATTTAATCCCACGTAACGCATAACCTCACTTCTGGCGATATTGTAAAACGCAAGCTAGCATTTTAAGCTGCACGCATTGCTTTTCCTACCCAATCCATATCCATGCACGCGTGTGAATTAAGTGCACGCAACCAAAGCTTGGTGAACCAGCCATCTTGCTGACTATTTCAGAGTTCCGGCCATACGGCAACTGTTCCGGTGCAGAACCAGCGCAGCCAGCACAGCGGATTCCCTCGACGCGCTGACTAAATTAGCGGCGGCCGGCCGACGGCCCGCTACGACGCGGAAGTCGTATCTGGGAACGTGTTGGAGCGACGCCTAACATTGTCAGGTTCACTGCACATTTATCTATTCAGCTCATTGTAATCCATTGTTTTGTGTTTTGTATTTTGATAGACAATAGGTCTCGTTGATAGCAAAATGACCAGTGTAGATACCGACCTGAAGGTCAAAATTAAAGAGTTAATTAGAAAGCGTGGCACCATAAAGGGTAGATTAACCAAATTCATAGACTATTTAGGTACTATGCAGAACTTGGAGCCTAGAGAGGTTGCCAGTGTCCAAGTTAAAGAAATTTCTTTGAGATTAGCCAAGTTTCAAGAGTTATTTAAAATATTTGACGAATTACAGTCAGAAATTGAAATATGTTGCTCCGATGTAGATGAACAATTGGAAGAAAGAGAGGCAACATAGCGTCAATTTTACTCTGCTCTCTCTGTAGCTCAAGAATTAATTGAGGCTACCCCATTACCAATAAATAAGGCAAACAGTGTTGGAGAAAATAGTAATTGTTCTCATCAGCCAAGCTGTTGTTCACATGCATTTAACGGAGTGAAATTGCAAACCATACACCATCCAAAGTAAACTTGTTAACATGGCTAGAATTTAAAGATACATTTGATTCTATTATTCACAGCAATAAATCAATTCCAGAAATAAATAAATTTCACTATTTAAGATCAGCTTTGGAAGGGAGTGCTAAGGGGATAATTAAATCAATAGAGTTTACCTCGAATAGCTACAAATTAGCATGGGATTTACTATGCGAGCGATATGATAATAAAAATATTCTCATAAACAATCATCTCAAAGCTTTAATTAGTGTTGAAAAGTGTAGTCGAGAATTCTATAAGGCGTTAAGGTACTTAGTAGACCATATGTCAAAAAACTTGAGAGCTCTGGAAGCTTTGGGTCAGCCGACTGACAAATGGGATGCACTTATTCTATTCATTCTAGCTTCAAAGTTAGATCCGGTGACTAATACTAAATGGGAAGAGCACAGGTCTACGTTAGCCGACTACCATAACTTAGAAAATTTCACAAGGTTTCTAAGAAATCGAGCCAATATTCTAGAAACAATGTATTTCGCAGGCATGGAAAATGCCGAGAAAAGGGACCGAAAGCCAAGCAGCAATAAAGAGCCTAAACCGAATAGGACTTTTGCTGCATCCGAAGATAAAGGTGGACCGTCCACATGTCATGTCTGCAATGACAGTCACCATTTATCCGAGTGCTCCAAATTTAAGAATATGGACATTGAGGATAGGCTATCTGAAGTCACAAGATTAAAACTATGTAAAAATTGCCTTAAGAGCGTTAACGCCGATTTTGGCTGTTTGACACGAAAAGCGTACTTTTCAAACCATTTAATCTCTCATAAAACGTATCTTACGAAAGTTTGAATTACTAATTATTGTAGGAAATATTTTGTTCTAAAAAGTTAGGTGAGAACATTTTTACATTAATAGAGTATTCATTAATTCTAACCAGATAAACGAACAGTGTTTTCTAAATTCCCTTTACAGTGGTCATTTCGAAGCTTGAAATATCCGAAACCAGTCATAAAATTTACAAACAAACAAACTTATTTAATTGTTCATATCCTTGAGCAAAAAACTATCAGACATTTTTTTGATTTTCAGCTTCTAACATAGATAAATCAAACAATAAACAAAGTCAAATTAACAAGAAAAAGCGGTTGCTAAATTCATTATTTCCTCCAATAAATCTTGCTTAATTTTACAAAATAAAGGTGTATTATAATAGAAGAATATCTTCTTTACAAAATACGAAAGAGCATTCAGCTTATTTGATTTAATTTAATTTATTACAATTTTTTTAAAACTACTATAAAACTGTGGACGTAAATCGTTTCAAATCAGTCCGCCGCGAGGCCTTTCAGGGAGTGGACGTATCGCTCGGTTCTCTGCGCGTGACCTCTCCTGACCCTTGGCGTCGAGTGAGTTTATAGTGCGACCTAACGATCTTAGTTTGGTCGGTTATGTTTCAAAGTCAGTAAAGGGAAACATTTTTTTAAATCTACATATAAGTGCTATAATTGTTATGAATAAATAATATTTTGATATTGAAATGTTTTATTTTTAAACTAGAATCCTAAATAATATTATAAATGCAAAAGTAAGTTTGTTTGTTACCTTTTCACGCCTAAACCACTGAACCGATCATCCTGAAATTTTGGATATACGTTGTCAGGTGTACAGAAACGGACATAGGGTACCTTTCATCCCGAAAAAAAGTGCGGACATAGGGTACCTTTCATCCCGAAAAAAATGTGCTGTTCCCGAGGGAAACAATAACGTTATCATGATAATAAATGGCGCTACGTGTCTTTCGAATATATCTCACATTTAGACGGTACGAAGTTTGCCGGGTCGGCTAGTATACATATTATAAATGCGAAAGTGAGTTTGTTTGTCTGTTACGGTTTTAGGCTAAAACGGCTGAACGGATTTGGATGAAATTTGATACATGGGTAGAACTTGACCTGGATCAGGACCATAGATCGGAATAGGTAGAGCTGTTTTACGTACTTGCCATAGGTTAGAATAATGGATATTCCCCGAGTCCCGGGATTTGGTTTTTAAGTAATAAAATCATAACAAACTATTCACGCCTTCGGGACTAATGAAAGATTACACTTCCTTTCTGACGGGTAAATATGAGGAGGACGGGATTAAGGATAGTATAATAAATAGAGAAACTTGATTCATTAAATACATACAAATTTTTTTTTTTTTCGTAATAATGGTGCCGATTCTCTTGTCACAAATGCCTCTAAACTAGACTAAAAATCACTATAGTTTATTCCTGTCAAGCGACGATTTCCCATTCTGAAATTGACGAGTGACACAACTTAACTATATTTCAGTTTGACAGCACTGAGATGGCACTGAGTTATTAATCTATTGAAAATGGCAATTTTGCTATTCTGAATTTCACGTTTTTCACCTAAAATTTTGATTGTCTAACTAAATCGAACTAAATCTGACTATTTTCAATCGCGATTAAAAAGGCGTGGAATAAAATTAGTTGTCATGAATAGAAATTCACACCAACACGTCGACTTCAGGTGCAAAAACAGTACTGTCTGTATCTTTTTAGGGTTCCGTAGTCAACTAGGAACCCTTATAGTTTCGCCATGTCTGTCTGTCCGTCCGTCCGTCTGTCCGTCCTCGCTTAATTTCTGTGACCGTTAGCACTAGAAAGCTGAAATTTGGTACCAATATGTATATCAATCACGCCGACAAAGTGGTAAAATAAAAATTGGAAAAAAATGTTTTATTAGGGTAGCCCCCCTATATGTAAAGTGGGAAGTGATTTTTTTTTTAATTTCAACCCTAACGTGTGATATATTGTTGGAAAGGTATTTAAAAATGAATAGGGGTTTACTAAAATCATTTTTTGATAATGTCAATAATTTCGGAAATAATCGCTCCAAAAGTAAAAAACAATGTGTCCCCCCCCCTCTAACTTTTGAACCATAAGTTTAGAAAATATGAAAAAAATCTGAATAGTAGAACTTTATAAGGACTTTCTAGGAAAATTATTTTGAACTTGATAGAAACAACAGTTTTTGTACAAAAAAGACAAAAAGTTGTACAAAATCATTTCTGGACTAAGTTCGTAGTATAATCGTATATGCAAGCATTTTTTTTTGACTTCGTTTACATATTTTATTATCCTGAACGTATCTTTTTTCAAACAAAAAAAGAATTATTAAAATCGGTTCTCGCAATCCAAAATTACCACCGAAAACTTCTGGCACGTCTATGTATTAATTAGTAACCCAATTCCCCGAGAGATGGCGCTGTAGGTACTTATTACATTGGGTCGGGTATTATCAAATTGTACGTGGGAACACTTATTGTGACGGACGGGAAACTACGGAACCCTACACTGAGCGTGGCCCGACACGCTCTTGGCCGGTTTTATTTTTTTTCTTTTGCTTACATCTCGAAAATGGTGTGTCCTATCGCAAAAATAATGAAAATTTCGACCACCTTTATAAAACCCTAAAACTAAAAACTTAACATGTAGGTAATCATTTTTCATATTTTCCATACAAAAAGGGAGAATGGGAGTCAGGTTTGTGGCTTCAGGCGCTCCCGTCATCCACCATAGGCACAATGATGGATGACTCATCGTTTCGGCTCGCTACGTGTCTCCGCTTGGGTGCACCTTGTGTTGCTCCGCATCGATGTCACTGCTGTGAAGCTGTCGACAGTCTCGGACACCATGGCCTGTCCTGCTGCAGGAGCGCAGGTCGCATAGCACGGCACGCCAGCATCAACGATATTATTCGTCGAGCCCTTGTCACCGCCGGCGTACCAGCGGTGTTAGAACCAAACGGCTTGGTACGTGATGATGGGAAGAGACCAGACGGTATGACGTTGTTGCCTTGGAAGGTGGGTAGGCCTTTGGTGTGGGACGCAACATGTGTCGATACCCTTGCGCCATCTCATGTTCCTAGCACTGCGGGCTGTGCTGGCGCCGCTGCTGCAGCTGCTGAGACCCTCAAGCGGCGCAAATACTGTAACCTTATGGGCAACTACAGCTTTGAGCCGTTTGGGGTCGAAACGCTCGGGTCATGGGGCCCGAGCGCGCGTCTCCTTTTTAAGGAAATTTCTCGCCGGCTAGTCGATACTTCACGTGACCAGAGGGCTGGGTCGTTCTTTGGCCAAAGAATTAGCATTGCCATTCAACGTGGCAATGCTGCCAGTCTTCTGGGCACTTTTCCGGATGACAGCGATGCGGATGAATACTTCGACGCCTAAGTGTCCTTTGTTATTTTTATTTTTATATATTTGTATTGTAAGTTAGTCGTTTATTTTAGTATCTAGTGTATATAGTTAGTTTGTGTACAAAAAGTGAAAAATTCCTTAAAAAACACGTCAAGGCTGCCCCCTCCGTGCCTGCGACTCTAAAAAACAATTCACGGGGTAGGGTAAATAAGTACCACGTGTCGACGAGTCGCGATTGTCAAATTCGATTTTTGTTGCGTCAAAATTATTTTTAAATTTAGAGATTTTTTTTTATGCAGAATAGCTGTAAGATTCTCATAGCAAAAAGTAAGGAATTTTAGTGATAGTTTAGTTCGGTGTACAGAGTATCGGCACCAATTTCTTATTCAAGAATCAACAATCATTTAAACATTTTTATTCTGAAGTTGTACAAAAACATATTACCATACAAATTATTTGTTCCTCAGTAAAATCAAAACATTATCAAATAGAACAATTTGTATTTACAATAAAACCTTAATTAAAATAATCAATACCCGTCTGGTTCGTCTTCAGCTTCACTAGAAGACTGAGTATGACCAGAGTTAAAATAAATCACCATTATTTTTTTCTAAATTATCTAATTTTAATCTATTTCTTTTTACATCTAACACCCATTTATATGTGGAAAACGAGCGTTCGACATCTGTTGATGTTAATGAAGCGAATTTATATGACAAAAATCCCGTAGTATCAGTCGGAATCCCGTGGAATATCCATATTAACATCAATGTTTGCGGTCAATGAACCTAAATAGCTCTACCTATTCCGATCACTGACAGGACATAGGATACTTTTTATCCCTGTACTACGTTTCCGTGGGATAATTTACAACTTCCACGCGGGTGAAGCCGCGAGCAAAAGCTAGTATTTTTTAATTTGCTAGAGGATGATCGCGTCTTCGTACAATTACAAAATGTGTGTTATATTATAGGCTTTATATCATTATGATTTTCTAATTACTTTTTTATCAAATTGTCAAATTTTTACCAAAATTTGTTCGGTAGTTTTTGTGAAAGAGTAACAAATATCCATCCAAATACCCATCCATATAGACCCTCAAACTTTCGTATTTATAATATTAATCCTTGTAGGATTTTACATTTGTACTACATTTCTAACTTTTCTCCCCTGATTAGTACTATATACTTTACGAGTATAAACTATCTAAAATTGCCCCTTTATTTCACAAGGTTGTAATAAAAATAAGAATAGTAAATAAAAATCAACTGACGATTAAATAATATCATTAAACATAATGGATCAACATGGGTTTGTTTGACTATAATGACAGAGAGCGCACCAACTCTACGCACACAGACACGCGCGCATCTGTGTGAGTGCAAAGAGCGCTGCAATTACCTAAGCTTGGTGCCACGATTTTGGCGTTAACGCTCTTAAAAGCGGTCACAACTCATTTCAATGCAAGGCCAAGCTTACGTGTCGTGTATGCAATCGGAAACATCATTCACTAGTACACAATGACGAGTTTAAGACCAATAGGTCCACAGCAGACGCTCCGGCCCTTGAGCCCTCTAGCTCACCGGTTTCTCTCTCAGCGGCCTCAGTAGGTCAAGTACTGCTAGGCACGGCTCTAGTAAATCTATCAGGCAAGAGCGTTACTAGACACAGGTAGTCAGATGTCCTTACTATCCAACAACATGAAACAAAAGCTCGGGTTAATTTGTGACACTTCCCGTCCCACTCACGTTGCCGGAATAAATAATTCCATTTCAAAGGTTTCCGGAAGGGGTAAACATTAAACTCCAGTCGCGCGTGACTAATTTCTGTATCTCGGTTAACTGTCTTGTCTTACCAAATATTATGGGTACGTTGCCCAACATGCAGGTAAACGTTAAGCAACTCGGTATACCAAAGGAAGTTAGTCTAGCGGATCCCACTTTCTATGAACCTTCAAAGATAGACATTCTGTTAGGTGCGGACGTATATTGGGCGATTGTGAATGTCAATCACATATATCTAGGAAAAAATAAACCAGCACTACAAGATACTAAACTAGGGTGGGTAGTGTCAGGCCCTACAGGACAAGGAAGCCTAAAGTCCCTCGCTGTAACTTGTAACTTTAGCCAAGACGTACAAGAGTGTCTAAAGCCATATGATTTATTAAAGGAAGACAGTGAGTGGTCTCCCATGCTAGCTCCGTTAGAGGAAAAATCGTTGCCAGAAGTCAAACCACTTAACCCATACTCATGTGCGGCAAATAATAATACAAAGCTGATAGATTTCAACAGGTTCTCTAATTTCTTACGGCTGAAAAGAACAGCCGCCTACGTGCTAAGATTTATCTAGATAGGAAAAGGGCAGATAAATGCTAGGTAGGTAAACCCTATGTCATATATTGTGATAACGGTCGTAATTTTCTAGGTGCATGCAATGAGCTGGGTAGGATGCTGCAGGAGGCCCAAGAATCTGTGTACAATTACACGGCGAACGAGGGAATCCGCTTCGTGTTTGGACCTGCATATTCGCCCCATTTCGGAGGCATATGGGAGGCTGGTATAAAATCCTCTAAATATCATCTTAAACGAGTAGCTGGGGAGGCCTGTTTGACGTTCGAGGAGCTGGCGACACTGTTCTCGCAGATTGAGGCCATACTCAATTCCCGTCCCCTCTCTAACTAACCCCGGGGCACTTTCTGGTGGGCAGGCCGTTGACCGCCGTCCCATCACCACCCGTCACAGCACTAATATATAATAATATTCCACAATATAATAATATTCCACAACTATCACACAACGCCATCTAGTCCCAAGCTAAGCAGAGCTTGTGTTATGGGTACTAGACAACTGATAAACATACTTATATATTTCTAAATACATACATATTATAGATAAATTACACCCAGACACAGAACAAATGATCGTGCTCATCACACAAACATTTGTCCTGGGTGGGAATCGAACCCACGACCTCCGGCATAGCAGTCAGGGTCACTAACCACTAGACCATCAGGCCTGTCAGCACTGCGGCCCAACCGCTACAAATTAATTGCTGCGGGCTCTGTACCGTTTGAAAAATGTATTACCATCAAGTACGAAGACAATGCTTGTGCAGTCCCTTATTTTCCCTATCATCGATTATGGTGATGTGTGCTACTATGACCTGAATGCAGATCTCCTCAACAAACTTGACCGTCTTCTCAATAACTGCATTCGATTCGTTTTCAATCTGCGTAAATATGATCATGTTTCTGCGCATCGGTCGCTTCTAAAGTGGTTGCCTATACGCCAACGTAGAGAACTAAGGGCGCTGACCACCTTGTTCTCATTTTTTGATTCTCCGTCTTCCCCTGGTTATCTAGCCCCCCATTTTCAGTACATTTGCGCCAACCACAATAGAAATCTTCGTTCATCACACAATCGTCTTCTTCAATGTCCCACTCACCGCACAGACTTCATTCACTCTTCCTTCTTCGTTCAGTCTATCTCTCTGTGGAATGCGCTCCCCCAGGAGATCAGGATGGCAACCAACCGATTATCCTTCAAAGTTAAGGTTCGCGAGCACATTCGCAAGAAGCTGGCAGTATCATCACAACGGTAATATTTTCTCATTGCTTTTTTTTTTTTTTTTTTTAGTTGGTTAGTAAGTATAGTCATGTATTTATGTATTTTTATTTGTGCTTATATTTATATATAATTAGTTTTATATTATATTCATAGTTTTAATAGGTTTATGCGTATCTTTATGTTTAAAATATTTATTCCTTAATTTTCATGATTGCACCTACCGCTGTTTGTCTCTGCATCACCCAAAGGTTGACTGGTAGAAAATGCCTATGGCATTAAGTCCGCCTCTGTACATTTATGTGCTTGAAGTATTAAATAAATAAATAAATAAATAATTGAAAAAATCCGCCAACAGCTCTGGTCCAGGTGGCAGAAGGAGTTCCTGGCCGAGATGCAGCAACGGTCCCAGTGGAGGACCCAGCAGCGAGGCATTTGCCTCGACGACCTCGTGCTCCTGCGGGAGGCAAACCTTCCGCCGCTCCAGTGGCGCCTGGGGCGTGTCACGCGCCTACACCCAGGCCCAGACGGGGTCAGCCGGGTGGCGGACGTCGCCACAACCAAAGGAACGGTCACTCGTGCCGTCCGCACGATGTGTCCCCTCTGGCGGGACATGTCATCCAGTTGGAAGTCGAAGTCTTCAACGCCCGGGAGTATGTTGCGGCCTGTGCCCGCATAGTAACCAGCGCGGCGCGCAGGCAGCGGGCCGACGTCATCAACAGACCATCTCCGCTGAGCCAATCGGAGCGCCGTTGCGACCAGCGGCAGATATCACGCCATACCGCAGCGGACCAATGGCGGCGCGCCACCACACACGACGGCGGGGAGGACCTCGCTCGGGCTCCGCGGTAGAAGGCCGGAGTCTCACACTTGCACCGACGCGGCACCACCGATCGGTCAACATACGCTTAATATTGTAACGGGTCCTAGAATTTTGTAATCTTGTACACGTCAGTTTAAATTTAAAGTCTAAATAAGTATTGGTTTGTTCTATAACAGTATTTCATTTAGTCTCCCTAACACACACCTAAGCATAGGCGTCAACACGAACACATAATACGTAACCATTTAACGGATTTGAGATTATTATTTTTCCCCAGTGAATATAATTAATTTAAAATAAAAAATAAAAACTGATCGAAGGCAACACTGATCGCTCAACAAAGTTCACCTACAGTTTTATGTCAAAGAAGCCGCCTGAGCGAGGCGGTTTGTATGATCCTGTGTCATGAACTCATGACCCTGCTTTGTCGCGTGCCGCCAAACAAACTTATAACGAAAGCAACCTACGCTACGTCATACCTGCCTACGCGTAGGTATCAGCTGATATTGTTTTGTAGGCATAGTGATTCGGATTTCAGACACACTCTCTGTATTTAGTGTTTCAGACCTTATTCTGTTTATCAAGAAACAATTGAATTAAATGTAGCCCTGATAAGGGCTTTTTTAAATGTGATGTGCTTTTGGCAATCAAATGTACTAACCGACTGCGGGTATCAGTTTATTAAAACGTTCACTTGTTGTTGCATACTTCGGCGATCGTGCTCCACATGTCCACCTCCAACGCTAATACACATTCGACACCTTTTCACTAAATTTGCACGTACTCGTTTGCAGCGCACTTGTGTCCGATTTAAGTGATTCGAAAGCTGCCAATTTCCACGTTGCGCTCTCGTGGTCTTCCAGCATCAGCGGCCTGCGACTCGTGTCTATGAACACTCCCTGTGGTATACACGCGGTTATGCAGGCGTTGGAACGCACGCTCCGACGGTACTGTCACACCTGGTCTGTTAGCGAAACGCACCTCATACGTTCTACGCGCAGCTGCATAATTACAGTCTGTCTTGCCTAAACACATCAACATATTAAAATATTCCTGTTTGGAATACGACATTGTTCGCGAAATGATAGCGCGTGATACGTCCGGACGTCCGATCGAATAAATTGCGTGATATAAATTGTGCGCAAATAATATTATGAATTGTCAGTTTGTGACCATTTCACGAACTTTTAATATGATTCATAATGTTATGTATCCTTTTATAATTCTGCCAAAGTGACCTTTTTAGACCCCCAGGTCATCCGTCTACCTTGTCCACCTTGAAATGTGGTCGCTCACAATGGACCTTATTAGAAGACTAAAAGTCACCCAAAAAGCAATGGAGGGGGCTATGCTTGAAGTTTCCCTATGTAGTCAAATCAGAAATAAAGAGACCCGCAAGAGAACCAAGGTAACCGACATAGTCCAAAGAATTGCCAAACTGAAGTGACAGTGGGCAGGGCACACATCTGAGGGCTCTCAAAACATTGAGGCCGAAAGGTTCTATAATCACACCCCGGACACTCCATACAACGCTCGCAAAATAATTACCTACTACCACTACATTGACAAATGACGTTTGTATACGTGTAAATGTGTGCGTGAAATCTAGTAGGGCTGGCTGGCGCAGTATTGCGTAGGCGGCGGCGCTGCCCGAACGCATGCAACAATGGGGCGCCGCGCGCCGCGACACTAGGCACTCACAGAAATCTAATTAATAACATTTCTATTGTACTACTTTTCAAGTCGAAGAACGAGACATAACTAAGACAATAAAGAGAGAGAGCAATTTGGTATGTTAATATTACGGAAGTTTTAATTGACAACATTTCAAACCTGACACGACCTTAAAACAAAAATACTATTTCTTTATTTTCGTATCCTGAGTTCAAATATATTTTTATTTTATTTTTTTATTTCTAAATTTCTGAGAAAAAAAATAAAAATCAAAAAACATGTGATGACGTCACATAAACGGCGGAATGAGGTAGTTACCTTTGCGCATTCCAATGTCTTTGATTGAAAACATAATATCAAACAAGACATGTCAATGTCACCTAAGAAGTGTAACTAGAAAACAACTAAAAAACTGAATTGAATTCAACAATATTTTTTCCTATCAACTCGACACGCTGCTTACTGTTAATATTATCAATTTTTGATTGATATTTCGCCAATAAAATGGATCCCAATGAAAAATATACGCCAATGACGGAACCAAAACAACGACTGAGACAAGTGACATCTAACAGTTTTTTTGACGGGTCACAATAAAGCAAAGGTAATATCGCCATTCTACCGTCATCTGGCACTTACGTCTTTTTAGAATACACCGAATTTCAAAGTTAAAATTATGAATGAAAAGTACATAATTTCGAAAAACGAAAAAATATGGGTGCCCTAGATTTGAATTTACTTTTATATAACGTAATAATACATGCAGGTTAAAAATATGAAATGTTGTCAATTGTTCTAAAACGAAGAAAACTTGGAAAATAAATTAATAATAGAGAAAATTATGAAAATAAATTATCACAACACTGGCTTAACTTGTTTGTCTGTAATATACTAGCTTTTATTTTTTATGGGTTTAAAGGATATTTGAGTTGCTGTTCCTTACCTTCTTTCATGTTTCGGGAACCGAAAGAAACTCCTGTCTTTATCGTTCCTCGATGAAGATAAGCATCCAAATAATGCACAATATACAACCATCGTGATTAACACAAAATATAAAACTTTAAAAAAATAATGTGTTCGTGTCAGCAGTAGGTAGGTACAGCGCTGCGGTTCTTGTGTATGCGAGCGCCATTGTTAAAGAGCAGGCGACGAACACATCGAAGTGCGGGGTGAAGTGCGGTAACTGATGTTAGTGCGGGGAAGGGCCTTTCTGTACGTAGTACTTTAGTATTCTGTGGTATAATACAATTAGTTGCTTACAACAAGTACCATCTTGCACTGGACTCGCGTGGTAGATTGTTAGCCCACTCCCTCTCACTTTGGTGCAATATCGTTTCTACTTTAGGACCACGATACAAATGTATGCATAACTCCCGCCTTATACTTAGTTATGTATTACAAGAATTAGCTCTAGAGAGTAAACATTCAGCGCCTGCAAATGGTCTCACCTTTCTCCCCTCAACTCTCCCGACCTAAATTCTACCTTCGTAAACGTTTCGCCCACCAATTGATTATGTATATCAGAACGTTCGGCCAGTCGAGATAGGGAGCTGGCTGCTACTCCAGTTTTTAGTGACGATTATGTGACGCATTAAGATGCCAGTCAAAGAATTTGTGACGGAACAATTCGAAAGTTAGAAGCATTTATTTATGGCCGAACGACCTGATATCAGGCCGTTCGGCCAACCTGAATCTCCATAACTGAGGACCTTAGAGAAACTGTTACTGAATAAAGATTTAGTGACGATTTGGTGACAAACAACCAATGCTTTACTTTTACTCGTAATGCCACCGGTTAAAAGTAAAATGAATTTTGCTTCCTGGAACATCAGGACGTTCGGCCAACGTAATCTCCATAACTGAGGACCTGAGAGAAACCGTTACTGAATAAAGATTTAGTGACGAGACTGAAACGAATTTTTATTGCTTTATTTTTTTTTGTGACGGCCCCTTTAAATAGTAAATTGAAAATTTAACATATATAACCTCAAAACATTGGGATTATCGATTCCTCCACAACGAAGAAGCCCAGAGAAACCGTTAATGAATAAAGATTTAGTGACGGCACTGAAACGAACTTTTAGTGTTTTATTTTTTTTTTGTGACGGCCCCTTTATATAGTAAATTGAAAATTTAACATATATAACCTCAAAACATTGGGATTATCGATTCCTCCACAACGAAGAAGCCCAGAGAAACCGTTAATCAATAAAGATTTAGTGACGGCACTGAAACGAACTTTTAGTGTTTTATTTTTTTTTTGTGACGGCCCCTTTATATAGTAAATTGAAAATTTAACATAATATTATATAACCTCAAAACATTGGGATTATCGATTCCTCCAAAACGAATAAGCCTAGAAGACTCGTAAAACCCCTGATGTGTTATAGGTTTTCAGTGCAATGGTGTCAGTATTTTTGTTTATTCACTATTCCGCAATATGGCGGATGGCGACTGAAATAGGGTGACCATGTATTCCAACGAAACAAGTATTTATCAAGTACTTAATTACCTACCCTACCTAAATAATGAAGCAACACACGTCGTAATATTAAATTATATAAGTACAAGCAACGTTGAGCTGATGCCTGCATACCAGTGTCCACTTGTGAGGTTTTGTTATACCTATTACTTGAGTCTATTTTGGCTAAAAGCAAACGAAAGTGGAAAGGTGACTGACATTGGAGATTGGGTTTGACTAAGTACAAGAATAGTGTTGCGCGCCACAATTGATGGCGACATTAGCTACCACTAGCGCCATCTAGTATCGAGTAGCAGAACTTATAATTATTCGGGTCCCTTAACTAGAAACTTCGATGATAGAACTTTCCAGAACTATCGACGTCTGGTCGGTCGGGTTCGGCATGTACTCGAACATTCTAGATGTTTCTACGGTAGAAGGTTCTGGAACTATCCGAGGCCTATATAAGGCCGGTGTGCCTACGAGCCGGCATTCAGTATTGGATAAGCGATACAAGCGATAACATCGAAGCGATCTTCAAGTGCGACTTTCAAGTGATCTTGTAGTGCGATTGTGTTTTATTGTTAGTGTGTTAAAGTTGTAATTGCTGTTTTTAATTAAAGTGTCTATTTTTGGTTATTAAATCGGCAGTTTTTATTGTCACGAACCCCAAGCTCGTAACAATTGGTGTCAGAAGCAAGGATTAAAATCATGCCGATTCTACCGAAGGACGACACGGAGGGTATCCGTACCCGGAGTCAACGCCAGCAAGAGACGGACCAGAGGCGATTCGGTGGAGCAACGCCACAGACGTTGGAGGGCCAACTACCGATCACGGAAGCCGGACCGTCCACAGCTGCTCCAGCATCATTAGCACCAGATTTTGCTGCTCTAATGATGATGCTGCAGGAACAGGCCCGCCGTCAGGAGGAACAGGCCCGCCGACAGGAGGAACAGGCTCGTCGGTTGGAAGAACAGCTCCAGCGGGACAAGGAGGAACAGGCCCGCCGACAGGAGGAACAGGCTCTTCGGTTGGAAGAACAGCTCCAGCGGGATAAGGAGGAGCAGGTGCGCCGCCAGGAAGAGCAGATGCTCCTTATGAAGGACCTTCACGCTGCCTTCGGGAAAGACATGAAGGAGGTGAAGGATAAGGTTGCCCAACATGAAAACCGCCTGTTGGAAGTTGAAACCCGAATCGACCAAGTGAAGGAAACCGTGATGGCTGACGTGAAGAAAACCGTAATGGCTGACGTAAAGAAAACGCTGGATTACCTTAAACTTGAGGATGGAATCGCAGCCCCCGTAGCTACAACACCTTCGCTACGTGGATTTAAAGTGCCACCGTTCGACGGAACTTCTTCCTGGTCAGCCTACAAAATTCAGTTTGAGGCTGTCATGAAGGCGAACGGGTGGAATAAGAGTCAGGCCATGACTGCCCTCACCCTAGGCCTGCGCGATCAGGCCTTAACTGTGCTGGAAGCTCTTGGAAAAGAAGTGACTTACGAGCAGCTCCTTGAGGCATTGGAGGCTCGGTATGGCGACGCTCACCTGGAACACGTGTTTCGTGCGCAGCTCAAGGATCGCGTGCAACGCAATAATGAAAACCTGCAGCAGTGGGCCCTTGAAGTTGAGAAGCTGGTTCGGAAAGCATACCAGTCTGTACCTGCGCTTATTGATGGGAACCTGGTGCAGGTATTTATCGACGGCATCCGTGACCTTGAAGTTAGAGCTGCTGTGAGGCTCGGTCACCACGGGACCCTTAAGGACGCCTTGGCCCATGCACTGGAGGTGGAAGCTGTGCGGCAGGATCATCGTTCCCATCGCGTCAGGGAGGTTGCAGCGGCTACAGTTCGCGACCGCAACAAAGGATACAGCCCTAGGTGTTATGGCTGTGGGGAAAGGGGCCACCTTCGATCTAGTTGCCCTAAGCGAACTGAAGAAAGAGAAGACCGAGCTCCAGAGGGTAGTGCGGCTAAAAGCACCGCCCAGCACCAGCAGCAGGGAAACGAGTAATAGCCAGGACTGCGGGGCGGGTGCTGGCTGATGCTCAAAGAGCCCCAAGGATTTCGATCACTCAAACCCATGACGGGAACAGCTTAATCATCAAGGGCGAGGTCAACGGAACGCCGTGTAAGCTGACCATAGATACTGGAGCCTCTCGTACGGTCGTCAGTTCCCAACTTATAAGTCGGTTCCTTGGGGACTCCGCATACAACCGAGAACGCATTAATTTGGTAACAGCCACCGGTCAGCGTATACCCGTCCATGGAGAGAAGAAGATGGAGTTGAAGCTAGGCAACAGAATCTACCTGCATAATGTCATCGTGGCTGATATAATGGACGATTGCATCTTGGGCCTTGACTTTATGAGGAAGAATTATTGCGAGATTGACGTCAAGCAAGGTGTTTTGAAATGTGGACAAGAGGAACTTTTTATGGAAGGGGCATTACCGGGGAATGTGTACAGCCTTAAAAAGATGGTTCTACCGCCGAGATCAGAAACGATTGTGCCGGTTAGTCTTCCTCGGAATCCTGGGCAAACTAATCGTTGTGTACTCGTGGAAAGGGTAGACAATGACCTTCCATGGAAAGTGGCACGAACTTTGGTCAGAGCCACCGACATCTCAGGGGTACGTGTGCTGAACCTTTGTGATCAGAAACAGATTATAGAAAAAGGCACACTTGTTGGTACTTGCGAGGAAGTGGATTGGTTGCGACGATGCCAATATCTATCGACTGGGACCCTCAGCAAGGATGTACAAACGAAAGTGTCCACACTTTTAGAAGACTGCCGCAGCGCTCTGTCCCAAAATGAAATGGTCAAGGCGAAGAAGATGTTACTCAAGTACGCCGATGTTTTCTCGTCAAACGATGCTGACATCGGGAAGACTGGCTTAGTTCAACACAAAATAAACACAGGAGAAGAGTTGCCTATCCGTCAGCGGCCAAGGAGATTGCCGGTAGCACGTGAAAAGGAAGTGGAAACCATGATTGAAGGAATGGTGAAGGATGGTGTTATTGAACCTTCATCTAGTCCATGGTGTTCACCTGTAGTGCTGGTAAGGAAGAAGGACGGCAGCATGCGGTTTTGTGTTGACTATCGTCGTCTAAACGACGTTACGAAGAAGGACAGCTATCCTTTGCCAAGAATTGATGACACGCTGGACATGCTTACTGGAGTAAAGTGGTTTAGCACGCTGGACCTGAAAAGTGGCTACTGGCAAGTTGAAATCGATCCCAAGGACAAGGAGAAAACTGCTTTCTCGACAGGAAAGGGTCTTTGGCAATTTAAAGTTATGCCGTTTGGATTGTGCAATGCTCCGGCAACGTTTGAAAGGTTGATGGAACTTGTACTTACCGGGCTAATTGGCGATGCCTGTCTAGTCTACTTGGATGACATCATCATCGTAGGCCGCACGTTTGAAGAACATCTTCAAAACCTGGAACGCGTGCTCATGAAGATCCAGAGTGCCAACCTCAAGTTAAGTCCGAAGAAGTGTTCACTATTCAAACGACAAGTTAGCTTTTTGGGGTATGTAGTGTCGGAAGAAGGTATCCGCACGGATCCAGAGAAAATCGCCGCTGTCAAGGATTGGCCAGTTCCAAAAGACAAGACGCAGGTCAGAGCATTTTTGGGTTTGTGCTCTTATTATCGGCGATTTGTTAAGAACTTTGCGGATATAGCCAAACCCCTGCACAAGCTAACCGAGGAGAAGCGACATTTCTGCTGGGATGAAAGTTGCAATATCGCATTCCAGGAGTTAAAGGACCGACTGTGCAAAACACCTATTTTGGGGTACCCTGATGCAGGCAAGGAATTTATAGTTGACACAGACGCAAGTGACATAGGACTTGGCGGTGTGTTATCTCAACGAAAGGGTGATCAAGAGGTTGTGATAGCGTACTTCAGCAAGTCGTTGTCGAAGCCGGAAAGGAACTATTGTGTCACGAGACGGGAATTGCTTGCTGTGGTAAAGTCTTTGCAGCATTTTAGCAAGTATCTTCTGGGGCGGAAATTCCACATACGCACCGACCATGCTGCACTGAAATGGCTATTGCAGTTCAAAAATCCGGAAGGACAAGTTGCGAGATGGATCGAGCTACTGCAGGAATACGACTTCGTGGTCGAACATCGCAGCGGGAAATCTCATGGCAACGCGGATGCATTGTCAAGAAGACCTTGTCCTGAAGACTGCAAGCATTGTACTAGGCAAGAAAGTAAAGAAGTTGTACCTGTGAGGATGCTCAAGACAGACCTCAGCAACGAGTGGAAGGAAAGCCTACAACGTGCACAACAGGAAGATTCAGACCTCAAGCCGATTCTCGAGTGGATGAAGGCCAGTGCACCTAAGCCCACGTGGAGCGACGTCTCAGCGATGAGTTCGATCACAAAAAGCTATTGGGCCCAATGGGACAGCTTATTGATTCAGGATGGAGTCCTGTGCCGTAAATGGGAAAATGCTCGGGGAGACAGCTGTCATTTGCAAATGGTTGTCCCTAAAGCTCAAGTACCGGAGGTTCTACTGCTGTACCATAATGGTTGTTCAGGAGGCCATCTGGGAGTTAAACGGACTCTACAGAAGATACGAGAACGGTTTTACTGGGTCCACTGTCGGGACGATGTCGAGGACTGGTGCCGCAAATGTACGAGTTGTGCAGCGGTAAAGGGACCTCAGACTCGTAGTAGAGGTGCATTGAAATTGTACAATGTTGGTGCACCATGGGAGAGGATAGCCCTAGATGTTGCGGGACCGTTTCCGGAAAGTGATAGTGGTAACAAGTATTTCATGGTTGTAATGGATTACTTCACTAAGTGGCCGGAAGTCTTCGCCATTCCAAACCAAGAAGCTTCAACAGTTGCAGATAAATTGGTTCACGAAGTCTTCTGCCGTTTTGGAGTACCTTTAGAGATTCACAGTGATCAAGGAAGGAATTTTGAGTCCCAAATATTCCAGGAAACTTGTCGAGTTATGGGTACTCATAAAACGAGAACAACTTCTTACCACCCACAATCGGATGGAATGGTGGAACGATTTAATCAGACATTGGAGAGATACCTGGCAAAAGTTGTGGAAAATCGGCAACGAGATTGGGACAAGCACATACAACCGTTTTTGTTGTCATATCAAAGTGCTGTTCACGAAAGTACATCGGTGACACCAGCTTTCGCAAACTTTGGAAGGGAATTACGGCTGCCTGCAGACCTGATCACCGGAATACCACCTGACGCCCCACGCAGTATAACCGATTATGCGAATGACTTGCGGAACAAAATGAATGACATCTATGAGCACGTCAGACAATCGGGCCAGCAAATGTCTGAGAAGATGAAAACCCGTTATGACCGCAAAATGAACAATAAAGGGTTCGACGAAGGTTCACTAGTGTGGTTGCACAATCCAGTCCGCAGCAAAGGGAAATCTCCTAAGCTTCAAGCTAAATGGGATGGACCGTACCGGATTGTGACAAAGATCAATGACGTAACCTACCGGATACAGAAAGGTGCAAGAGGTACTCCTAAGATCGTCCATGTGGATCGACTGGCGCGTTATTATGGGGCCAATAATGCTCGGGACGAGCATGTCTTAGGAGGGGGCAGTGTTGCGCGCCACAATTGATGGCGACATTAGCTACCACTAGCGCCATCTAGTATCGAGTAGCAGAACTTATAATTATTCGGGTCCCTTCTAGAAACTTCGATGATAGAACTTTCCAGAACTATCGACGTCTGGTCGGTCGGGTTCGGCATGTACTCGAACATTCTAGATGTTTCTACGGTAGAAGGTTCTGGAACTATCCGAGGCCTATATAAGGCCGGTGTGCCTACGAGCCGGCATTCAGTATTGGATAAGCGATACAAGCGATAACATCGAAGCGATCTTCAAGTGCGACTTTCAAGTGATCTTGTAGTGCGATTGTGTTTTATTGTTAGTGTGTTAAAGTTGTAATTGCTGTTTTTAATTAAAGTGTCTATTTTTGGTTATTAAATCGGCAGTTTTTATTGTCACGAACCCCAAGCTCGTAACAATAGGTACTTAAATAAATAGGTACACAAATTAAAAAATGCTTTATTTGTAATCAATCATCCAAAAATAGCATAGGTAGGTTGTTAGGTACATAATAATTTGTACTTTTTAGAATTACAGTTAAATTGGTTCACCACGAGAGAAATTTGACAGCTTCTTGTGTTTACTGCTAGGTGATTGACTTGAAACTTGTCAAATCGGATTTCTTTCGGTGGTGGCCCGACAATCATTTTACGGTTTAAGGAAATTAATATAGTATTTTTCAGTGCTATTTAAAAGGTCCATTAACCTTTTAAATAGCGCTGAAAAATACTATATTAATTTCCTTAAACCGTTCCTTTAGAGAATCGCGCCTGCGGAGATTATAATATATATGGCTCTTTTCTGCAGAATAAAAATAGAATCGGTGTAGTTATCTTACTGTGATTTATCTATAGAACTGTTATTTAATTGTAAAATGATTGTCGGGCCACCACCGAAAGAAATCCGATTTGACAAGTTTCAAGTCAATCACCTAGCAGTAAACACAAGAAGCTGTCAAATTTCTCTCGTGGTGAACCAATTTAACTGTAATTCTAAAAAGTACAAATTATTATGTACCTAACAACCTACCGCTATTTTTGGATGATTGATTACAAATAAAGCATTTTTTAATTTGTGTACCTATTTATTTAAGTACCTATTCTTGTACTTAGTCAAACCCAATCTCCAATGTCAGTCACCTTTCCACTTTCGTTTGCTTTTAGCCAAAATAGACTCAAGTAATAGGTATAACAAAACCTCACAAGTGGACACTGGTATGCAGGCATCAGCTCAACGTTGCTTGTACTTATATAATTTAATATTACGACGTGTGTTGCTTCATTATTTAGGTAGGGTAGGTAATTAAGTACTTGATAAATACTTGTTTCGTTGGAATACATGGTCACCCTATTTCAGTCGCCATCCGCCATATTGCGGAATAGTGAATCAACAAAAATACTGACACCATTGCACTGAAAACCTATAACACATCAGGGGTTTTACGAGTCTTCTAGGCTTATTCGTTTTGGAGGAATCGATAATCCCAATGTTTTGAGGTTATATAATATTATGTTAAATTTTCAATTTACTATATAAAGGGGCCGTCACAAAAAAAAATAAAACACTAAAAGTTCGTTTCAGTGCCGTCACTAAATCTTTATTGATTAACGGTTTCTCTGGGCTTCTTCGTTGTGGAGGAATCGATAATCCCAATGTTTTGAGGTTATATATGTTAAATTTTCAATTTACTATATAAAGGGGCCGTCACAAAAAAAAAATAAAACACTAAAAGTTCGTTTCAGTGCCGTCACTAAATCTTTATTCATTAACGGTTTCTCTGGGCTTCTTCGTTGTGGAGGAATCGATAATCCCAATGTTTTGAGGTAATATATGTTAAATTTTCAATTTACTATTTAAAGGGGCCGTCACAAAAAAAAAATAAAGCAATAAAAATTCGTTTCAGTCTCGTCACTAAATCTTTATTCAGTAACGGTTTCTCTCAGGTCCTCAGTTATGGAGATTACGTTGGCCGAACGTCCTGATGTTCCAGGAAGCAAAATTCATTTTACTTTTAACCGGTGGCATTACGAGTAAAAGTAAAGCATTGGTTGTTTGTCACCAAATCGTCACTAAATCTTTATTCAGTAACAGTTTCTCTAAGGTCCTCAGTTATGGAGATTCAGGTTGGCCGAAGGGCCTGATATCAGGTCGTTCGGCCATAAATAAATGCTTCTAACTTTCGAACTGTTCCGTCACAAATTCTTTGACTGGCATCTTAATGCGTCACATAATCGTCACTAAAAACTGGAGTAGCAGCCAGCTCCCTATCTCGACTGGCCGAACGTTCTGATATACATAATTGATTGCAGCCTTGAGCTCCTTTCGAAGCGGTTCCGCCGACGTCCTCGACGGACTAACTCCACAACTTCTAAATGATACTAGGATAGGTACTGAGTTTCAGGCGCCGGGGAAGCTGGTCAGCCGGTTTCGAAGGAGCAATTTTTTATTATTATTTATATTTATTTTTGTAAGTAGGTTTGCACAAACACTTTACACGTCAATCATATTTTAGAAACTAGATGAGCTCGGCGTTTCCTATGTGACTACTCTGAGAAGAAAGGTCACAGTCTCTTTTAAAGTCCAGACATAATCGTGGTCAGTCTTGTGAAGACCATGTAGATTGGTGTCAGAGATGGTCTTTTGAGGAAAGAACCACAGATTGAATGGACCTGTCCAGTCAGTGCACGCATTTGTCAGCTCAACTCAGCTCAACATGCACACTAGCGGTGTGAACGAGGCCGTCATCGATATCTTGTACGGGGCCAACCTAAAGTCTATTCAAAGTTCAAACTAATGTTTCAAATTGATGTTATTTTATTTATTTATTAAGGTACACCAACAGCTTCATATATACATTTTCTTAAGTACTATAATCACAAGTCTCGGTCTTACATAGTCGCCAATTATAGGTTTACCAGCAATCTCGGAAATAAGTGACCCTGATCACACATCAAAACTAAAGGCTAGAACTTAAAGAATTTTGGCAAAATAATTATAATTCTTAAACTTAAGATTAATAACAGAAATTAAAATAAAAAGACGAACAACATTGCAATTTTACCCACTTAGGTACTAAAAACTAGACCGTAAATAATATAAATAGAAATGAGATCATAATGGAAAGTAGGTATAGCTTCTAAAAACAAATTATAAAAAGGTGAAGTATTTCCAAAGTAGGTATATTATCAAAACAAATTAACAGATTGTGTTTTTCGGGACTTCAGTATTTTCGTTTCGAAGACCTTTATGGAATCATGGTATAGATCGACATCTGTACAAATTTTATCAAAGAATTCATCGCTCTGCTGAGTCTGTTTAGCGGTGAATTTGCTCCAATATTTGTCTTGGATGCTCGAGTGTGGAATACATCAGTTACAGAGAATCTGGGCATTTTGTAAGGAACTTTTAGTCCAATACGCTCAACTAATCTGTCACAGTCTAATTTATTATTGACCAATTTGTAAAGAAACATTAGATCCTGTGTCAGTCGACGGTCGCGCAGAGAATCCATATTGTAGCATCGAACACGTTTTTCATATGGACATCGGGGAGATATTTAATATCTCCCCGAAAAAATTTTTACCGAAGGTATACCCGTATACGCTAGATGTTTCGTGAAGGCCCTCTGGATGCTTTCGACCCTTTGTGAGTGCATAGCATAGTGCGGGTTCCACACTACGCTCGCAAACTCAAGGTGTCTCCGAACTAAGCCATTACATAACACTATTTTAGTTCTAGCCAGCGTTTCTCTTAAGAAATCCAAGTAGCCTTGCTGATTTCGTGATGATGCTATCAATATGACTTCTGAAGTTAACTTTGTCATCCATGATGACACCAAGATCTCGAACTTTATTTACAGATTCTAATAATGTTCCTAGTACCTATATTATTATAGGTTATTTCAAGTTAAACAAATTTCAACTTTATTTTAATTGATGGAAATTAAGTTGATTTCAGAGTGACGCGCACTATTGTAAAAGTTATAAAAATGTTTGAAGTTGTAGCGTAATTGCGTAAACTGAACTTTAATGAGTGTAGGAATCTAAGTTATTTTTCTATAAAGTCATATTTGTTTACATTTTTGGCAAATAAATCGCGAATGCAGATTATGTGCCCTGTGCAAGAAGGACGGCGGCATTCGTCCCATCGCCGTTGGGTGCACCTACAGGCGTAGGTAGGTAATTAGGTATATATGCTGTAAGCGGTTATAGATGACATAAACCTCCCTGTTTACTTGAATGAGACTCTCACCGGCACCCTAAACGCATAACACACTATCAGTCACAATCTGAATAATTTTGTAACGAATTGCTAATACATTGCTTCATAATTATGTTAAGGTGAATGCGTAGTGGTAGCCCGCGAAATTCAAATTTTCTTACGTTTTTTGCAATTTTCAGGTCAGTGTCAGGTTTTATCTTGATCAAAATTTGATTCGCGACTATAACAGGTACGTATTCACAGAATTATAATCATCAGAATCATTAATACATCTTTCTAAGTTAGATTTCTACCATAAACACTTTTCCATACGAGATTTGTTCTTAACGGTAGAAATCTAACTTAAAGAGATATATTAAAGATTCTAATGACTATAATTCTGTAAATGCATATCTATTATAGTCGCGAATCAAATTTTGATCCAGATACAACCTGACACTGACCTGCAAATTGCAAAAAACGTAAGAAAATTTGAATTTCGCGGTCTACCACTGCGCATTCACCTTAAAAAAAGTTCTCAACAACGCAACGTAAATAACGCAATGAATATTGTGGAACTGTCAAAATGAAAGAGATTGCTACAGTTAGTGTGTTATCTACGCAAACGCAATTACCCTAGAGTTGTAATGGATGTGTAGGTACGCACTCCGACAATTATGAAGCTATAGGTACATTTCCTGTTTGAATTTATTACGTAAGACGATTTGAGGGGGAGGGGGGTCCAAACAAGTCTTTTATTTTTTCTTATATGGGGTGGGAGGGGTTTAGGGTGCCCTGTCAGTTTACAAAAAAAAAAAAATTACAAATTTTTACTTGACAAGCAACGATTGGCAAAAACATGATTTGTCATTTCAGCATTATACAACAACAAGTTTGCCAAATAATTCACTTTACAAAATAATTACCCGATAAACTTTTGTTTTATGACGTGTTATTTGACAAACAATTCATTTTTTTATTCATTTTATCTCATAAAAAAATGTTTGGGATAAAAACGTTTTACATGTTGACTTATTATTACCTACGCAATTTCCTAAAAATTAGACTCATTCTATCATCGACTTGCGCTAATAGAAAAAAGAGACTATTTTAGTGGGCTACCGGAACTGAACTAGTTAGATTAGGTTAATTATTAAAAAAAAAATTGTTAGGTTAGGTTAAAACCGTGACCCCTACACACGAGCCGAGCGAGCGAAGCGAGCGGTGCTGCGGGAGCGGCCGACGAGTGCCAGAAACTACTAGAGTAGGTACCTATATAGAAAAAAATACTTGCCTGAAAATGATTTGAGCCAAATGGAAAATACCGTCATGCATGATCACTTTGTGACTGGTTGAGAAAATCTTTACATAGCATAAAAAAAAGTCACTCCCGCTGTCTGTAAGCTTAGATCTTTTAAACTACGCAACGGATTTTAATGCAGTCACTAGTCTAGTGTCTCATAAAATTATATTTTGTAAAAACGTTATTTTTCCAAAAGAATCTAAATATTTAATGAAAAATGTAGGTATAAATGATTAAATATCATCCGTAACATTTGTAAAGAAAAGCATTTGCAACATATCAATCTTGGCGACCACATTGACACTGGAATCAGAACCGCATACATTTGAGCTGGTTACACACATCAGATCAGATGCCAGTCCATCTACGAGGGCATACCCTGCATCGTGGCCGATGACTGATGGGGCGACTGACACTCCGTCGTTGACGTACTTTTCAAATTCTTACTACTCGTAAAAGACACGTCGGATTGTGAAAACGCCGTAAAATTTTCAGATTTTGGGTTCAGTAATTGCTTTCCTGAAATATTTTTAAAGTCATTGCACAAATTAAGATACTTAATATTATTTGTTGCACAGTGATGGTTGGCACTTGTTTTGTCTCTTTAACTTTCGGCGACTTCTTGTCGCTAACGTTCGATGTGTGAGCATTCTGCTCGCTACTTCGTTCGCTAGGTTCCGAAACGTCTTTCTCAGGTGCCATATTATGAGTAGATTCATCTGTAGAAATCGAAGGCGGTTCGATATCTTTGCTTCTTACTTTGCCCACTATGGTTATTTTATTTGGATTCGGGCTGTTTGAAATTTCCTCCATTTTTGTAATAGGTTTCATCATTTTTTCATAATTTTTGATTTATAGTCCATCGACGGATATTCGCTACCGTATTGTGATTATCGATTCGCTCGCTCAAGGCGCTGTTTGACGGCAACAAGATTCAATCTCGAGAATACTGCGGTTCTCATTTTCGTTGTCCGGTGACACTCTATCTTCACCCTCTAAAAAATCATCCACTAACGTTAGCGACGAGCTCGCTTCAAGCCAGTCTTTGTTTCCTTTCATGGCGACCAAAGTATTTACCTGATCGTCCCGTAATTGCGTTGAAAAAGCATCTATACATTGGTCAATGGAAACAGTTCTGCTTGATGCGGTAGATTGTATGCTGAATGGGTTGTCTTGATTTTTGTAGACATACACATCCTCTTGCTTTTTTCGAGTTCGAATCGCCAAGTGGTACTGCCCGGTAGTCACAGTTTCCACTTCAAAGTCATTATCTCTAAACGATTTATTTAGGTGATTCACAGTAAACCGACTGCGGTCACAGAGAGTGTCATCAGATTTCTTTGGATTATACCTATGCACGCCGTAGTAAATAAGTGGGGCGAGCAGAATGTTGTTCAAAGGATTCAGATGGTCGAAAATTATCACGTCAGGTAGAGGTTTGACGGGAGTATGTGAGTGTGAGGGCGAGTAGGCATATCTCTGCTTTGGTTCAGGAATGTCAATTTCTGACGACATTTCCGAGCTAATTCCGGAAAATTTGACCGGACTTCGCAAGGATCGAGATCTGGACTTATTAAGGGCAGCCGTTAAAGAACAGTCTTTATCTGTATTCGTATTAGTATCAGTATTGCAAAACAGCTCGCAATCTAAGTCTACTTGACTGGATAGGTTAGCATGTATCTGCATGCTTTGCGTAGACGGGATCTTTGTTAGGCCTTTATCGATAGCTACGCTATCAAAAGGCAGATTTTCGTTCATCGGCTTTACCAGATCCAGCATCAGTTCTTTAGTACCGTATTTGCTTCTTGCTTTGCCCGCTTTGGTTACTTTATTTGGATTCGGGTTGTTTGAAATTTTCTGCATTTTCGTATTAGGTTTCAGAGTCACTTTCATGACGGGCTGATATTGTTTGCATTTGTCCGTCGATGGACTATAAGTCCGTTTCTGGCCTTTCGTTCTATTCGTTACCGTATTGGGACTATCGATTCGCTCACTCAAGGCGCTGTCTGGCGACTTAGCAACATCGATCTCCGTCACTTGCTCCTCTATATCAATAAGATTCGATCTCAAGAATTTGATCCTGCGGTTCTTAACTTCATTGTTCGGTGGCAGTCTACCTTCACCGTCTAAAGCGTTATTCAATAATGTTACCGACGAGCTCGCTTCAAGCAAGTCTTTGTTTCCTTTCATGGCAATCATATTATTTGCCTGATCATCCCGTAATTGCGGTGAAAAATCATCTATAGATTGGTCAATCGAAATAGGTATGCTTGATGAGGTAGATTGTATGCTGAATTGGTCGTCTAATTTTTTGTAGACATACACATCCTCTTGCTTTTCTCGAGTTCGAATCGCCAAGCGGTATTGCGCGGTAGTTACAGTTTCCACCTCAAAGTCATTATCTCTAGACAATTTATTTAGGTGACTCCCAGTAGACCGGCTGTGGTCACAGAGAGTGTCATAATATTTCTTTGGATTATTCCTATGTACGCCGGGGTAAATTTGTGGGATCAAAATGTTGTTCAAAGGATTCAGATGGTCGAAAACTAGCGAGTCAGGTGGAGGTTCGATATGTAAGTGTGAGAGCGAGTAGGAATACCTCTGCTTTGGTTCATGCATGTCAAATTTTGACGACATTTCCGAGCAAATTCCGGATTTGACCGGACGTCGCAAGGATCGAGATCTGGACTTATTAGTGGCAGCCGTTAAAGAAGAGCCTTTATCTGTATCCATATTAGTATCAATATTGCAAAACAGCTTGCAATCTAAGTCTACCTGATTGGGTATGACTAGGTTAGCCTGTATCTGCGTGGTTTGCATAGACGGGATCTTTTTTAGGCCTTTATCGATGGCTACGCTCTCAAAAGGTAGATTGTCGTTCATTGGCTTTACCAGATCCAGCATCAGTTCTTTAATACCGTCTTTGCTTCTTGCTTTGCCCACTTTGGTTACTCTATTTGGATTTGGGCTGTTTGAAATTTTCTGCATTTTCGTAATAGGTTTCGGAGTTACTTCCACGACGGGCTGATATTGTTTGTATTTTTCCGTCGATGGACTATAAATCCGTTTCTTGCCTTTCGTTCTATTCGCTGCCGTATTGGGACTATCGATTCGCTCACTCAACGTGCTGTCTGGCGATTTAGCAACATCGGTCTCCGTCGCTTGCTCCTCTATATCAACAACATTCGATCTCGAGAATTTGATCCCGCGGTTCTCATTTTCGTTGTCCGGTGACAGCCTAGTTTCACCGTCTAAAGCGTCATTCACTAACGTTAGCGACGAGCTCACTTTAAGCAAGTCTTTGTTTCCTTTCATGGCAGTCACAGTATTTACCTGATCGTCCCGCAATTGCGTTGAAAAAGCATCTATACATTGGTCAATGGAAATAGGTCTGTTCGATGAGATAGATTGTATGCTAAATTGATCGTCTTGATTTTTGTAGACATACACATCCTCTTGCTTTTCTCGAGTTCGAATCGCCAAGCAGTACTGCGCGGTGGTCACAGTTTCCACCTCAAAGTCATTATATCTAGACGATTTATTTAGGCGACTCCCAGTAGACCGACTGTGGTCACAGAGAGTGTCATAATATTTCTTTGGATTATACATATGCACGCTGGAGTAATTAAGTGGGGCGAGCAGCGTGTTGTTCAATGGATTCAGATGATCGAAAACTAGCACGTCAGGTGGAGGCTCGACGGGAGTATGTGAGTGTGAGAGCAAGTAGGAATACCTCCGCTTTGGTTCAGGGATGTCAAACTCTGGCGACATTTCCGAGCTAATTCTGGAAAATTTTACCGGACTTTGCAAGGATCGAGATCTGAACTTATCAACCGTTAGAGAACTGCCTTTATCTGTATCCGTATTAGTGTCAGTATTACAAAACAGCTCGCAATCTTCTACCTGACTGGATAGGTTAGCCAGTATCTGCATGCTTTGCGTAGACGGGATCTTTGTTAGGCCTTTATCGATGGATATGTTCTCAAATTCATGATTATCGTTAGCTTTTTTACAGTTATAACCTTCCTTTCCATACGTAACATTCTCATCTTTTTCTACATCTTTCAAGTCTGTACTGACGACGTATTCGATTAAACTGTTCGAATATTCATTATTTTCTGTCACAGCACTTTGTAATTCTTCTATCTGCATTTTTAGATCGTCGATTTGTACCGGTTTCTCTTCCTTGTACTCAAGTTGTAGTGTCGGCGAATGATTGTATTTTAGTGCTTTAGGTTGTGCTTTCTCTCCTTCCTTGTCAGTCTCTCTGTCTGTCTGTGTATCGTAATCGCTATCTTTCCATATATAAATCATTCTCTCGTTCGAAGTATTGACATCAGTGTCTTGTTGCACGTTATCCGAAGAAGGTTTTGATTCTATATGAGACATAAAGTTTTTATCCTCCGTACCGCTGTCTACACTAGTCGTAGAAGTGGTGAGTAGCGAAGGGAGTGATTTATTTATTTCTTCACTCTCTGTTTGTATTAAAGCATTATCTTCAACCTTGTCTACATTCATCTCAGAGCTGGAACTCATTATATTAAAGTGATTCAATTTTTGTTTTAATCTAGGATGTAAGAGCGAGGCGTTCGCACTGGCGTCATCTACGGATGAGGGTATCGCGTCCTCAACAACCTTAACTAATGACGCGTTTTTCGAGTCACTGGTCACATTTCTGTATATATCTATGGCTTTCTTCAAATCGCCGTGTTCGGCTGTGTTTGAATGCAATGAAGGTCTACTATTGGTCGTCGAGGCTTGCAGCATGATTACACCTGACTGCAGATTGGTTCCCTCATCCGGCTCTGCCGCATCCAATATAATGTTTTTGGATTTATGCAACAGATCTGTACCAACAGTTATTAGTTTGGCTGGAATCGGTCTATTCATTGAGATGTTACAGTTATCGTTATCAAAATTGACGGTATTTCGTTTCTCTGTTTCTCGTAGACTCAGATACTTTGGTATTGCCATAGTCATTGACACATCAGAATTAAGGTCATCTGTATTAAACAGAGTTGACATTTGATCGTCTTGCAAACCATTTCCCGCTGGATACACTTT
Source organism: Amphipoea oculea (assembly GCA_945859645.1). NCBI lineage: Eukaryota > Metazoa > Arthropoda > Insecta > Lepidoptera > Noctuidae > Amphipoea > Amphipoea oculea. Next base: position 7,070,809 of record OX243891.1, on the reverse strand, counting down.
ATAATCAATAACTTTCTCCTTATCTTCTTTAATATCTTCAGGTTTTTTAACACAGTCTTTTGTAGAATCCAGTTTGTCTAAAATATATAAATCCTATCAGTAAGCGTTCAAAAGTATCTGAGCACCTTACGAGTCGTATTGCTGTGACTATAGTATAGAAACAACTTATAGAATAAGGTCGTAAGTCAAACCGAAGCGTCAATCTATTGCTTTGTGAGATTGCTCATCGACTTACGAACGCCACTGTACATGACCCTGGAGCCGCACCGCGCGCCGCCGCACCGTCACCGCACCTAAACCGCTTGTACACCGCATTGACGCCGAGTTATAAATAGTAAAGCAACGATTACAGTTTAGTAAATTTAACTGCCTGCGAAACTGGTAAAGACTTTACAAAAGCACTCATACTGACATATTCTAAAAATTTTGCTTCACAATTTCTTAATTTTTTAAAAAGCACGTGAAATTCATCTTTTTTTCTTGCAGGCTAAAGCAGGATGTACCAAAAATTGTCTCTTATATGCCTCTTAATTTGTTTCTGCCTGCGTTTTTTTTAAATTAAGTAAGTACTTAAGTAACACTTTGTTTTATTTTGTTAAAGGTAACATCATACATAAGGTATAGTTATCAATATTAATGTAAAAAAAAAGCGTCTCGATAGTTTAGTTGCCAATGCTTTACTAAACTGTGATCGTTACTATTTAAATATCGGCATCAATGCGGTTTTCACGCTGTTCTGGCTCGGCGGCGCCGGTGCGGCTCCGCTTCGGTGTCTTGTACAGGAACCCTTACCCTTTTCTCAAAATTGTATTATATAAAAACATATATATACTTACGCTATACAAGTCTTTCGTGAGAAACTGACTCGTCGACTCTTAGGAGTCTGTAGGCGTGGCCACGTTAAACTCCAACTCCGAGAAGCGTGTGCAGGCAGGCCGTTGACTTTTCATTAATGAAGAGCGGCCGCGGCGTTTCCTACTGCAAACATAAATAATATTGTTAAGACAACACCACTTAAGCAAGTGATAGGTAGCGCCAGGGTACCGACCAAATTCAAATTTTCTTACGTTATTTGCAATTTGCAAGTCAGTGTTCGGTTGCGTGTTAAACAAAATGGTTACGTATTATACAGGGTGTCCCTGGAAGTATGGATCAAATCGAATAGGGATGTGGGCAAGGTCATTTCCAAACGTTTTAGCAAAAAAAAAATACTAGAAAAAATACAAAAAAAAAAAACTAAAAAATAAATAGGTACTACAAAAAAAGAGAAGAAAGATCGAATTCGTGAAAACTATCAGGGCTATTCATTTTTTTTTTAGATAGCCCTGATAGTATTGTATTATGATTATTTCTTTTGAGCACTAAGCAGTGATTGAAAAAAAAATTAAAATCGGTCATAACTTTTGAACCGTAAAAAAATTCACTGATATTCTTAGGGTTAAAAAGTTTGGAAATGACCTTGCCCACGCCCCTATTCGATTTGATCCATACTTCCAGGGACACCCCGTATATCTAAAGTTATTCTAACAATTTTCGAGATAACTACGGTCAGAAGACCTACTGTTTAAAATACCTAAGGTCGTTTCATAGATTTTTGTAATAACTAATGAACGAAATCCTTAAAGGAAAATTCACCTACGGTTTATTCAACTAAAGCTAATTAACCTAAGGTTGATTGAAGTAACGGACGATTCACCAACTGTTGATTTATTGATTATTCCCGATGTCCACCACTGGGGGACAGCGAAACAACTTTTAAAAATTATTCTCGTTGTCCACCACTGGGGGACACTGCATAGATTGAATAGGTCGAATCTGTTCCAAAACCGAATCGGGGCACCCCCGACTTCACGTAGTCTTTTGGCTGCTACCCCTAGAGTGTATATAAAAACCGGAGGCGCGAAGGGAGAGCAACCCCCGCCCGGTGTAACAAAGCATGGGTGCCTATCGTAAGGGCGTTTGTTTGTTACGTAAGGGCGGAGGGGTTGCACTTCCCGCAGCGCCGGAGACGATCCAGAAGCAACTTTAAAGTGTTTTGAAGTTCGGTTACAAAACTGTAGGCGAGTCGTCCATTAGGTATTTCATATATAGTTGAACTCTCCAATATCTAAAAAAATCATTAAATTAATCGTTCGTTAGTGCAATTACTTACTTTTAGTTTAATCAAAATTAGGTAAGTAAAACAGTAGTTCAGTCGGCCAATATGTACTATGAACATAATGTGAATTAACCGTATTTGGAAAATAGTAATGGTCTTCCAATACAACCTTCAGAGGCACTTCATGCCCTGAAAGCCTAGAATATAATAATTCAAAATCTTGCATTTCGTTAGAACTAACAGAATAACAACTTTGTCCTGAAATAACTTTTCAATGATTATAGATATAGGCAACATAGATACCTAAATAGGTAGGTGATTTAATACAGAATCTAACGACATCTGACACTTGGGGTCACATTTAAGGATATGAGCATATAGTCCTACGATAGCATTAAGACAAAGTAGGTACATTTGTAAGCAAAATAAATTTTAAAATCAGTAAGAAATTTCGGGTCCTCTTCACGGTATAGTTTCGAGCCACTTAAGCAATCGTTTAAAAATACTAGTGATGGGTCGTTGAAGGTTTTACCGTCAACGAAACGTTAACGTTGAATTGCGTTTGTCAACTAGTTAATTTCGTCAACGAGTTAACGTGTTACGAACGTCAACTTGCATGGACGATAAACGCCTTAACGCTTTTATTAACGTACGCTGTTAATTTACCAACAATTTGATGCAATTTACCAAATGAAATTGGATAACATTTTATGATGACTTTACCTACTACCTACCTAGGTTTCTAGATGATCTTCCCTTCATACTTTTTTCAGGCTTAGCACTGACTGATTAATTTGCTATAAAACACAAAATAATTTCAGGCGTATTTAGAAGATCATCTGATTTTTATGTACATCAATCAATTATTTTTTTAAATGTTTTACTTTTAATCTTGTTTTTAATAATTTCTTTTAAAAATAATGATCAAATTACTAAATAAATATCAAATCTTTTATTCGTTATTTAGAGTTCAAATTATTGTCATGATGATGGAGTGTTGTAAATATAAATACAATTTACGTACGTTGAAAATAACAAAACGTTGAGTTCATATTCTCGTTTCGTTAAACGAGTTGAATTCATAAACGTCGTTGTCTCGTAACTCGTTGACGAATTCAACGAGTTGATTTGTTTATGGTCAACGTTAATCCCGTTGAAGAGACATCAACGTTGATTCAACTAGTTCGTTGATTCAACGCCCATCACTAAAAAATACTAATTTCGTAGTCGTCGGCAAGATTTTTTCTGAAGAAACCCGAAGCAGTTTCCTGAACTCAATTACTCAAAGCAAAGCATTTATTTCAATGAAACCATTACAGGCACTTTTGAATTGTCAAAATTAAGTAGTCGGTCAGTTAGTTAGAAAGTCGAAGCTAGTTGCCCATTCCAAAGCGTAGATCTCTATGGAGAAGAACGGGCAAGAAACTCCATGGACACTCTTTTTAAATCAAGATATTACAAAATCCTGGGTACATTATTCTTGTTGCTTCTATATGTGAGAACACTTATGAAGATTCAACATAGTGCATTTTAATTCAAGAATCCCTTCACACATGAACTCTAGATGATAGCCGCAAATCCAAAGAGTCTTCAGTACATATCCGCAAGACTTCTTGTCAACAGAAATTCCTGAAATACTCCAACCAAATAAATAATTTAATGTCTTTGACTCCAACCTATAGGTGCAGGACGTCAGCGCCACGCAACGAGGAAATTTACAACTTCCCCTCACCCCTCGCGTCCGTGGATATCGCCCGTCTCGCACAGAAGGCGTAGTCTAGGTACACTCACTGTATCAGACATTTATAAAGCATTGCAAATAACACTATATTGCTTATGTAATAACTATGATTTTTTTAAATATTATTTTACTTTACAATTTTGCTACCATAACCAAACATGTCATGTTGACATTACTGAGAATTATTTTTTCTTCTTCTAGCCATGGTTTCTTATTTATTTTTTCTTCTTGGAGGCCAGATTTTTATTGCCGTTGGATGTAAAAAATATTTGGATTGCACCCCATCCTATATCAGCAAACTTCGCCGTCCAAGGCATGCTCTCTCCGAACCTGACGACCCCATAACTCTCCTCCAGGAGAAAAACAAAGCGACCAGTACAGTGCACAAACACAGAACTCCGTCATTCCGACCTCGCCGCCGAGGTCCCTCGCGACGTCCCCAAGTAAATGCTTCCCCCCGACCCTTGCTCGAAGAACGGCCAGCCCGCGCCGCAGCTGAGCCTGTAGCTTTAAATTCCCGACTGTGACCTCTGAGTTTGTTTCGGCATTTCTTCTCAGAGTAGTCAGATAGGAAATGCCGGCCTCATCAAGCTTAAATAATATTATTATGATCCAGCCTGTCCCATCTTGCTGCCCTCCCCCAGCGACGCCCTAAGCCGAGGTTCGTACCCCAAAGGGGGTGCCCTTAGCGTGTAGTCGCTTAGTATACTAGTTTTACGCCCCTGGCTTTGAGTTTACTTAAGGCAACCTTTTTTTTTTTTTGTCTATGGCATCTCGCAGTTCAACCTATGAGGTTGTCGTCTGCTTAACCGGGCTTGCCTGTGGATGCCTCATAATTAAGGCCTCCAGCCAGGGCTTAAAAGCTTACTAAAACTAAGCGACTACACGCTAAGGGCACCCCCTGTGGGGTACGGACCTCGGCTTAGGGCGTCGCTGGGGGAGGGCAGCAAGGGACAGGCTGGATCGGAATTATTTAGGGGCGAATTTAAAGCTACAGGCTCAGCGGCGCGGGCTGGCTCGAGCAAGGGTCGGGGTGGACAAGTTACGGGACGTCGCGACGGGCGTCCTCGACGGCGAGGACGGAAGGACGGCTTACGGGTCTTGTGTGTGTGTTTTTTGAGCGTGCTGGTGGCTTTACTACTCTCCTGGAGGAGTGTGATAGCGTCGTCGGGGATGGTGAGAGCATGCCTAGGTCGGCGAATCCTACTTATGCGGGAAGGAGTGTATCGGGAGGCCGCCGCAATCAGGGGATTGGGATGCTTTATAGCATTATCAAAGAAGCGCTTGGAAAGGCGTTTCATGAATTGCTGAACTGTGGGGATTCTGAGATCTAGGTGCAGATTCAGATTTCGGACATAGAAGGGGGCTCCCGTGACCTTTCTAAGGAGACGGTTTTGGAGGGTCTGCATTCTATGCAGGTGACGAGGCTTGGCGTGTGCGAAGACTACGCAAGCATAGGTCATGATGGGGCGGATGACCGCGGTGTAGAGGCGCAACTTGCACTTAAGTGACAGTTTGCTGCGGGTAGTGAGAAGGGAGTGGAGCCTACCGAGAGCGAAAGCGGCTCGCGAACGAACCGTCTTTATGTGCTCTTTGAAAGTGAGGTTTTGATCGAGAATGACACCTAGGTACTTCGCTTGCTTACCCCAGGGCTCGGGCTAGGACTTAAGGCAACCACAGCAACCACAGGATAGTCCGGTTAAGTAGTCACGACCTCTATAGGTCAACTACGATGCCATATAAAAAAAAAAAAAAAAAAAAACTCAAAAATACACCAGTCGTTCGCTAGCTCGCTCGCGTCGCACCCGTGCTGTTATTATTATCATCGTGATTTTTAAAACCCCACTGTAAAGAAGATGACCGGTCGCGGTAAGGGAGGAAAGGGTCTGGGAAAAGGAGGAGCCAAGCGTCACAGGAAGGTACTTCGTGATAACATCCAAGGTATCACGAAGCCCGCCATCCGTCGTCTGGCTCGCAGAGGCGGCGTGAAGCGTATCTCCGGTCTGATCTACGAAGAGACTCGCGGTGTGCTTAAAGTGTTCCTAGAGAACGTCATTCGCGACGCTGTCACTTACACCGAGCACGCCAAGAGGAAGACCGTCACCGCCATGGACGTCGTCTACGCTCTGAAGCGCCAGGGTCGCACCCTGTACGGTTTCGGCGGTTAAACACCTGCATCTCCCGCGTGTACGGTGTTGCCTGCGCAACCAGCTCTGCATACCGTGGTGGACGTGTGTGTGTTGTGTTCGTTGTGAACATAATCATACCGTTCGACCATGCGTATATAGACGCGCACTTAAAAAAAGGCCCTTTTCAGGGCCGCATATGATTCGATACTATTAAATATGTTTCTTTACTGGAATTGTCTAAAAAACGTACGGTCTCTACATACATACATACATACATACATACCTACCTACCTACCTATCACCACCACTATACACGAACATACCATTATACCTACTAACTGTAGACACAAATACATTACTTAGTACTTAGGTTTTACCTCTACGTGAGGGAGGGGGTGAATATGAATGAAGTACTTACTTACTTGAATCAGTTTTATTGTTGGCTTAAAATTGAAATACCACTACTACTACTTATTTACTTACACACACGACATAGTAATGCCCTTGCTTATGTAGGTAAGTACGTAACTACACGGGCTAAGTTGACGTTTGTTTCTACGGGTGAAAAGCCCATCGCCGCCCCACTGAGGTGTGTGTATAGGTTATACTGGAATTGAAAAACAAAACATTAGTAGACCATAATATTCAATACTTACGTTGTTTGTTTGTTTGTTGTGTAGAACATTTACCTACCTACCTATTCGTTTGATCGCCCCTCGGTGCGAGTACCGTTTGTTTATAATAAAATATGTGGATGTCGTGTTGTTATCAGGTACCTACCTATTATTGCAATTTCGCTCTCGCATCTAATGAGGATTTTTTTTTTTTAGTTTTTGTATTATTTATTATTAGCCGTATCACAGGCAGCCTACTAGCCACTAATTGATGTCTGAAGAGAGTACCTACCTATAGAGCCACGCACGGACGACGGGGGACAGCAGGCGCGCCCGCGCCCGAGTACGCGGACGCGGCTGCGACGACGTTCTCTTTGTTGTCTATTAATTACACATTGTTTAGTACGGTTTCTGATGCGATTGTAACAATATGTACACTGTCAACTCGTCGAAGGGCACTCTCGTCTTTTAATATCACTATATTAATAGGTTGCACGTCCTGGACGGAGTCGTCCGTCCTTAGCGGTTCGGCGCTCGCGGTGTTTTACGACGCTTCACTTTTAGGTCGATAATACCTTCGCGAGACTGTGTGATATCGACGGAGTCCTGTTACCACACAAGCTCGATATCCTCCTAGTTGACGCGTCGACGTTTATCGGCACCAACTATCACTTTTATAGAGAAAATAACGTTTTGAACACGACCCGACCTACGCTTCGTACGCAGTCGTCAAAATAAAACACCGCCACCGGCTGAACGACCACCTGACGCTCCCCGAATTCGCACACCCGCATCGTCAACTTCATGAACTATCCGAAACTGTAACACTGCGTCCCACTAAGGGCCGTTAACCATTCCTTTTATTTATTTTATTAGATACGTGTTAGTGAAAACTTTCAAGCGTTCATACGAGAAAACGTTCCGCGACATCGCGGCGCTCGTTACGGTAAAGTTTCGTCGTGCTTAGGCGTACGTATACGAAACTCTTGAAACCTATAAGTGGCGACATCTAAGTCTCTCTCTCTATAGATTTACCTACTCAGTCAGTGTGTTGTTTTGAGTGTGTTTATTAATATAAAAAATGGCAGACACCGCAGTTGCTACCGAGGCTCCCGCGCCCGCTACACCAGCGAAGAAGCAGGCGAGACAGGCCGGCGGCGCCGGTGCCGCGAAGAAACCGAAGGCGAAGCCTACCCATCCCAAAACATCTGAGATGGTCACCAACGCCATCAAGGAGATGAAGGAGCGCAGCGGATCTTCCCTGCAGGCGATCAAGAAGTACATCGCCGCGCAGTACAAGGTCGACGCGGAGAAATTGGCTCCGTTCATCAGGAAATACCTGAAGAGCGCCGTCGAATCTGGGGCACTGATCCAGACCAAGGGCAAGGGTGCCTCCGGTTCCTTCAAGCTCGAGTCGAAATCGTCCGCGGCCAAGAAACCCGCCGGCGCATCTGGCAAGGCCGCCGGCAAGGCGCCCGCCGCCGCCGCCGCGAAGGCCAAGAAGGCGACCGCCTCCGCGGCCGGCGCCAAGACCAAGAAGGCAGCAGCCGCCGCCGCGGCCGCCTCTGCCGCCTCCGGCTCACCTTCAAAGTCCAAAGCATCGGCCGCCGCCGCCGCCAAGGACAAGAAGGCCGCCGCCGCTAAGAAGAAGCCGGCACCCAAGAAGGCCGCCGCACCCGCTAAGGCGAAGGGAGGCGCAGCTCCCAAAGCTAAGAAGACAGCGAAGCCGCCAACCAAGAAACCTAAAGCGCCTAAACCCAAGAAGGCCGCGGCTACACCCAAGTCTAAGCCGGCAGCCAAGAAAGCGTCCGCCGCTAAGAAGTAAGCTACGGTCGCGTTCGCGTTACACCGGCGACGGCGACGACGACGACGACAGCGCCGCGCGCGCAGAGTCGGCTGACCAGACCACCATCAATACCTACACGCATCATACAACAACATGAGTGATAGTGACAAATGTGCGTGCGCGTCTTACCTACTGCGTGTGTGTTTATGTACGTACATACATACATACATAATGTTGTGTTGTTTGTATATATAATAATATACACTGTAGTAGAGAGAGGCGCGCGCGTGCTTTGTGCGTTTGTTTTCATCATCGTCCAACCGCGCGCACGCAGTACGTACGCGTCTATCGTCCTCGGGAAGGAGGGTGCGAAACGCGCTCGACGTGTCTCGAGCTCGTCCGACCGACCAACGATTCATCAGAAGCAGCAGCAAGCAACTGAAGAAACCACGGACGGGGCGGCACCGAGATGCTTAGCGCGCGTGCATGCGCTCACCATACCAAAAAGCCCTTTTCAGGGCTAACAATACTATCATGAATATGAACAATATTCGTTTCTGTAACACAGACGAGTCAAAACGTTATAAATTAATAATAATATACGCACGCACCTACCTACCTACCTACCTACCTACCTACCTACCTACCTACCTACCTACATAAATACATACATACATATATACGAGATAACTCTCAAAATATAATATTAACTCTCTAGGTAGGAAATACAAATATAGTTAAATAAATAGATAGATAGATAGATAGATAGAGCTACCTACCCACCCACCTATACATAATAAATACATAGGGTAGTTTAAGTTAGTCCTGTACAAAATAAGTTTGATTATTCAGAAACAAGTGAAAGTGGTTGATTTTCAACCTACGTTCATAATTTCATATTGCATAGTCATTTCATGAGAGAAAAAAAAATTCATGATAATTATTATTTTATATGAACTGTAATAAAATCGTGGCAGTTCATTAAATAATCTGCTAAATCTCTATCCACCCCGTATCCATGGTGCAGTGTGTAGTGTACTAGCGGAGAGCGAGCGCGCGCGCTTGCGCGTTTTGTGAATTAGTTTCGCTTGCTGTGTACCCCTCCCACTGACACAGCTACGCGGCGCGCGTATAAATAAACGGCAACAGACTGAAACTGGCAGAGATCATTCCGCGTCCGGCTGCCGTTGCGCACACTCGTGCTCTTGGCTCCGTATCGCTGTCCGTCCCGCGCCCCGCGCGCCCCCCCCGTCTCGGTCTCGCTGCAGTGCTACGCCCGTAGCACTCGCAGCTACGCCGCACCCGCGTAGGCCACCGGCCTCGCCCCGTTTCGTAGCAGTGCTACGGTTTGTGCTCGCGCACAGACTAAGTGCTGCTACGAGCTCGCGTTTTTAGGCTCCTTCAGAGCAAAAACCACCGTTTTAAGTGGTACTTGGGGGAAACCTAACGGTGCCAACGAACCCAAGTGGGTGGTGACCCGCCACACCCGCCGACCCCCTTCAGGGCTAGGCAGATCGTCGGAAGGGCTCTGACTGCGGCCTTGGGGGGTCTCCTAGTCGCAGTCTGGTAGCATTTTAACCCCCGTTTGTCCACAGCTGCACCCGGGACGTCTGGGTGTTTCTACCCCAGCGGCCCGGACCGGTCGCAAGACCCTAGGGCCCTACCGCACATTGAGATTGGCGGTAGGTTTACAAGCTTAGGGCTCACCCTAGGTACTCACCTCCCTGCCTAAACCCGGCAGGGAGGGTTACTCAACCCCGGGCCCACCCACCCGGGGAGTTAGTGTTAGGCCTCAGTACGCTAGACGTACATAGTCCCCCCCCCCCCAAGATCATGGAGGACGCCACGATAGTGGCGTTCTTCAAGGAGGTCCTCTTCAAGGACCCCGACTTCGTCGCCAAGTATGGTGACAAATTCGCTGCCATGCAGCAAACCCCCCCCTCCCCACCGACTTTTTCCGACTCTGAAGAGTCGGTTCACTCGCCCGTCCTCATGGACACAGAGGAGGCCTCGGCAAAGCGCCTCCTCGACCCCCCCTCAGATGTGGAGTCCCTCCACTTCTCCTCCCCCGCCCCCTCCTCCGACGACGACGGCTTCACGCTGGCGTCAGGGAGGAGCAACAAAAGGCGGAAGAAGTTCTCTTCCGCCCAAAAGTCAAAGCTGGTGGCGACCGAACCGGCCCTAGCAGCACCCTCCCCCTCCCCCGCCGCAGTGACTTCCTCAGCCACTGCCCCCCCCCCGACTCCCTCATCATCCCAAAAGGATGCCTCTCCCAGCCTCAGTGCTGGACCAACCCCGACCACTTCTACCCTGAAGAAGGTACCCCCCCCTCCCCCTGTGTTCATCCAGGACAAGGGGCGTTGGACCGATGTGTCCAAATGGTGCGCCGAGCGCAAAATTAATTACACTAGCGCCCGCTCTACCCTCCAGGGTATCAAAGTGTCCATCCCGACGTCGAAAGACTACCGGGACCTCACCCTACTTCTCCGCCAGAGGGACGTGTCTTTCCACACGTACTCCCTGCCGGAAGAACGCCAGATCCGAGTGGTGATTCGCCGTATCCCCAAGGAGATCACGGTCGCCGACATCAAGGCTGACCTCGAACTCCAATCGGTCCCCGTGGCAGAAGTCCACAGGATGCACCGTTCACGAGGACAAGTCCCCTTCGACATGGTCCTCGTAGTCTGCCCTCCCACTGAGGGCCATCATCCGATCTTCCAGATAAAAAGTATCTGCAGCCTCACAGGCATCTCAATCGAGAAGCCTAAAAAGTCTGGCATCGTCGGTCAGTGCCACCGTTGCCAGCTATATGGCCATTCTCAGAGTTTCTGCCATGCCAAGCCTAGATGCGTGAAGTGTCTGGGTGAACATGGCACGGAAAACTGCCCCCGTCCCAAGGACCGTACCCTGTGTACGGAACCTCCAAGCTGCGTACTATGCGGCGAGTCCGGTCACCCAGCCAACTACCGTGGCTGCCCCAAGGCCCCCAAGTCCTCTTCCTCCAAATTGACGAAGCGCGCAGGCGCCCGTCAACTTAGGGAGACCCCCTCTCAAGGACCTCCTGCCCTTCCCGAGCGGCTAAGCCCCCAAAGGCCCAGCCCCTGGAACCTCCTAAACCACCAGAGTGCTTTCCCAGCTCTCGCGGCTACCAAGCCACCCACCCCTCCTGCCCACACTAGGTTGGACCCCCGTTTAACCCGCTCCGCGGCGCCCAACCCCGCGCCCCCCACCACCACACCCGCACCCGCTGCTAGGGCTGCTCCCGTTGCACTCCCAGCGCCCCCCCCGACCACAGCTACTCCCGCTCTTGATCCCTTCAATGTGATCACGAGCACATTCCTGACATTCGTCAGCCCCCGCGCCAGGAAAATGGCAAGCGAAATCGTCGCTGCCAGATACTCCGGCGACCTTTACCAAATTCAGGCGATCTACAACGCCTACCCTGATATAACTCAGGCGCTCACCTCTTTCGTCACTAAACCCAGTAATGGATAGAGGAATTGTATCTAGAACCAAACCCCGATCCCTCAACATAGCCTATTTCAATGCCAATGGCATCCAAAGTCAAAAAGATGAGATCGCCACCTTCATCCGCGACCATCAAATTGACATCTTCCTCGTTCAAGAGACCTTCCTCAAGCCTAGTCATCGCAACCCGTCAATCGCGAACTATCGTATAGTTCGCAACGACAGATCGCGATGCCACAAAGGCGGCACTCTTATATACTATAAAAAAGAGCTCTACTGCATCCCAATGGATCCGCCCCCTCTTTCACGACTTGAAGTGTCCATCTGTCGGCTAGGCATGTCAGGACACCAACCTATCACAATAGTTTCAGCCTACATCCCTCCCACGACCTCTGCAGAGTACTCACAACCTCTGTCAAACGACCTCTCAGCCCTTCTTGGCTTAAGCGACTCCGTAATAATAGCGGGTGACCTTAACGCCAAACACCCCGCCTGGAATAGCACCAGGGTCTCCTCCAGAGGCAAAATCCTATTTGACCTCTCCCCCATTCTGAACTTCGACGTCATCGGACCGATGACTCCCACCCACTTTCCGAACATTCCCAATCATACTCCAGACGTCCTCGACGTGGCACTCCTAAAGAACGTCAACCTACGGTTGAACGATTTAGAAGTGGTACAAGAGCTATCCTCTGACCACCGACCAGTCATCATCAGACTGACCCCCCGTATTGGTCTCCCCGACCCCAATCTTCCCCCCCAGACAAAAGTGGTAACGGACTGGAGGAAAGTAAGCGAACGCCTGAAATCCACCACATCCCCCCACTTAGACTCTATTCCTGATCAGTTCAACTCTATCGCGGACACGACGGCCGCGATCGACTCGCTCACGGAACACGTACAGTCAGTCCTGAACGACTGTTCAAGGGAGATTCCAGCGATGGATGACCATCAATGGAAACTGCCTGACGACTTGCGTGAACTACTGTGTGAGAAGAATGCGGCTGTCCGTGCTTACAGCAGCTTTCCCTGCGATGCGAACAAAGCCCATATGCGTTACTTACAGAGATCTGTGAGGACTCGCATATCGGAGTGGCGTGAAGTCAAATGGGATAAGACGCTGAGCGATCTTGAACCCACACATCAGGCATTCTGGGATCTTCAAAGGAGACTCAGATCTCAAGAGATAGTCTCCATGCCCCCACTGACCCGCCCTGACAAAACCATTGCCTTCGACGACAATGACAAGGCCGAATGCCTGGCCGACAGTCTCGAAGCCCAGTGTACACCTAGCTCCCTACCCGTAGACCAAGCCCATCTCTCTGAGGTTGACGCGGAAGTCGAACGCAAAGCCTCCCTCCCACCTGTCGAGGACCCTGATAATCCTCTGCCACCCGTCACTCCAGACGAAGTGCAGGATATCATCAAGCGCCTCAAACCTAGGAAAGCCCCTGGCTCAGACGGAATCACCAACAGAGTGATTCAACTCTTCCCTGCCCAAATAATAATGCTACTGGTCACCATCTTCAATGGCGCCATGAGCAACAACATCTTCCCACAAGCGTGGAAAGAAGCCACTGTTATCGGCATTCCCAAGCCCGGCAAACCCAAATCGGAACCTTCGAGTTACCGCCCCATCAGTCTGCTCAATGTTCTCGGTAAGGTCTACGAGAGGCTTATTTATAAGCGTCTCAGAGACTACGCCGAAACAAAGGGCCTTATCCCTAATGAACAATTCGGTTTTCGGACCCAACACTCCTGCGTCCAGCAGGTCCACCGCATCACCGAACATATACACGCAGGTTTCCTACGCGGGTATATGACAGGTGCAGTCTTCTTCGATATAGCGAAAGCCTTCGACAAGGTCTGGCACAATGGCTTAATCTACAAGCTATACCAACTCAAAGTGCCTGACCGTCTCGTACTCATCATACGAGACTTTCTGTCGAACCGCACCTTCCGCTATAAAATTGAAGGAGCGATATCCTCCCCACACCCCATCCGAGCAGGTGTACCCCAGGGCTCTGTACTTGCCCCACTCATCTTCACGCTGTTCACCAGCGATATCCCCACAAATAAAAAGGCCCAGTTGGCCCTGTTCGCTGACGACACAGCCATTTTCTACACTGGTCGCAGCCTAGTCCAGATCTCACTCACACTCCAAACCGCTGTCAACAAACTCGCTGACTGGTTCAGGAAGTGGAGAATAGAGGTCAATCCCGACAAAAGTCAAGCGGTTCTCTTTTCGAAACCGCGACATAAACCCAACCCCCCCCGTCCTATCACCCTGTTCAGCAAGCCGATCCCTTGGGAAAAGCAAGCTAAATACCTAGGAGTAATTCTCGACAGGCACCTTTCCTTCGCAGAGCACATAAAGACGGTTCGCTCGCGCGCCGCTTTCGCTCTCGGCAGACTCCACTCCGTTCTCAATGCACGCAGCAAATTGTCACTAAGATGCAAGATGCGCATCTACACTGCGTGCATTAGACCCATAATGACCTACGCCTGTGTAGTCTTCGCTCACGCGAAACCCCACCACATCCACAGGATGCAGACCCTCCAAAACCGCTTCCTCCGTAAGGCTACGGGATCCCCTTGGTTCGTTCGAAATGAGATCCTCCATCTTGACCTCAAAATCCCCACCATCAAACAATTCATGAAACGTCTTTCCAAGAGTTTCTTTGATACCGCCGCCAAACATCGCAACCCACTGGTTGTCGAGGCCGCCAGGTATACTCCCTCCCAAATCAGCAAACTTCGCCGTCCAAGGCATGCTCTCTCCGAACCTGATGACCCCATAACTCTCCTCCAGGAGAAAAACAAATCGACCAGTACAGTGCACAAACACAGAACTCCGTCATTCCGACCTCGCCGCCGAGGTCCCTCGCGACGTCCCCAAGTAAATGCTTCCCCCCGACCCTTGCTCGAAGAACGGCCAGCCCGCGCCGCAGCTGAGCCTGTAGCTTTAAATTCCCGACTGTGACCTCTGAGTTTGTTTCGGCATTTCTTCTCAGAGCAGTCAGATAGGAAATGCCGGCCTCATCAAGCTTAAATAATATATTAAGATCCAGCCTGTCCCATCTTGCTGCCCTCCCCCAGCGACGCCCTAAGCCGAGGTTCGTACCCCAAAGGGGGTGCCCTTAGCGTGTAGTCGCTTAGTATACTAGTTTTACGCCCCTGGCTGGAGGCTTTGAGTTTACTTAAGGCAACCACAGGATAGTCCGGTTAAGTAGTCACGACCTCTATAGGTCAACTACGAGATGCCATATAGGAAAAAAAAAAAAAAAAAAAAAAAAAAAATTAAACTGGCATTTATAACTAGATTCCTTCGGCGCGCGCACTGTTGTACGCGTGTTTCGTTGTTTTCGTGAGTTGTTATATAAACAAATACTTCAATTATGTCTGGTCGCGGTAAAGGTGGCAAGGTGAAGGGAAAGGCAAAGTCCCGTTCCAACCGTGCTGGTCTCCAGTTCCCTGTGGGTCGTATTCACAGGCTGCTGCGTAACGGAAACTACGCCGAGCGCGTGGGTGCCGGCGCTCCCGTCTACTTGGCCGCCGTGATGGAGTATCTGGCTGCTGAGGTCCTCGAGTTGGCCGGCAACGCCGCGAGAGACAACAAGAAGACCAGGATCATCCCGCGTCATCTTCAATTGGCCATCCGCAACGACGAGGAGTTGAACAAGCTGCTCTCCGGTGTGACGATCGCTCAAGGTGGTGTGCTGCCGAACATCCAGGCCGTGCTACTGCCCAAGAAGACCGAGAAGAAGGCTTAAACGTGGTGCCGCGACGTGTCTGAACGTGGTGCTTCGTGCGAGTGCCCCCGCACGCGTACTTCGATATAATATTTATGCCTAAAACCCATAAATCTATTATGTCGGTTGCGCGATGCTCTCCGCTCGTATGCATTCAAAACAAAAGGCCCTTTTCAGGGCCACAATATGATTCGTCAAATATATAACAGAGACAGTTTCTTTAACGGTGTTGTCGTCAAACAAAAACGTACATACATACCCATCCATCTATCTACCTACCTACCTACCTACCTACCTACCTACCTACCTCACGCACTCGCTTTACTTAATTACTACAAGTTAAAAACCTTACACATAATATTATTGATTGATTGAATTAATGTGAAAATGAGAAAGTTACCGAGTACCTACCTTCCTATTATAGTAGATCAATTATAAATAAATTAGGTAATGGTGGCTTGCCCTCTCCTCATGATGAGCTAATTATGTTATTAGGTGGTACTCATTAGGTGTATTTTACACACGGTATCCTGTACGGTAACCTGAGTAAGTAAGTATAACAGAAATTATTTTAGCTACGTTTGTTTAGGTACTTACATTTTATTATTAAATAACGTAAAATGTTATTATTAAATCTCATTCAAATGCATTACAAAAATAATTTATTTATTACTTACTTACTAAGTACTTATAAAAAAAAAAAAATTTGAGTTAGATTAGTCTAGATTAGAAAACGTTGTTTTCTTGAATTTATTTATTTATTTTCTTTAATGACGAACGAACACAAGCGTCGCCCCGCTCCCTTCGCCTCCCTCCCGGGCATCCCCTCTCCCCGCGCTCGATCTACACTCTGGCTTAGGAGCGTTGTGATTGGTCCGCCGCTGCGTCGAATTTCTCACCGCCTGCCGCAACTGCGAGCCGCGAGCGCCCATATAAATACAACTGTTAGTTACGTCTACGTTTTTATACTGCGACTGAACTCCGTTTCGGTAGCACGTGTACTCGAAAAATTTCATAATGCCGCCCAAGACAAGTGGTAAAGCCGCCAAGAAGTCTGGCAAAGCCCAGAAGAACATCTCTAAGACCGACAAGAAGAAGAAGAAGCACAAGAGGAAGGAGAGTTACGCCATCTACATCTACAAGGTGTTGAAGCAGGTGCACCCCGACACCGGTATCTCCAGCAAGGCCATGTCGATCATGAACTCGTTCGTGAACGACATCTTCGAGCGGATCGCCGCCGAAGCTTCCCGTCTCGCCCACTACAACAAGAGATCGACCATCACGTCCAGGGAGGTGCAGACGTCCGTCAGGCTCCTGCTGCCCGGCGAGCTCGCCAAGCACGCCGTCAGTGAAGGCACCAAGGCCGTCACTAAATACACCAGCTCCAAGTGAGCGGTCGGTCGGTAGGCGGCTACCGAGAGCCGCCGCCGATGCTCCGTCTCAACGCCGCCCCGTGTCTGTGTACAGTGTTGAACCCAGTGCGCTTGTTCGTGTCTCTTGTTGACTGTGGTGCGTGTTAATTGTGTTAGTGTCATCGTATTGTGCATACATACACACATAAGTACACCTACTACCTGTGCTGTGTGTGTGTCATGTATGTGCGTACGAGACGCGCATGATGCACGTGCTACGAGCAAACCACGACAAACGTCTGGACGCGCACGCACACCGCGGGATGGCAGGAGCAAAAACAAAAGGCCCTTTTCAGGGCCACAAATATGTTCATGTGATAAAATTCACGTTTCTTTAAATTTGAATACAGTCAAAACGTTACCTACTACTATATTTACCTATCTGCCTACTGTTACATAGGTACATGCAAAATAAATACATACTTACTCACCTACTACACTTACCGCCTCCTGCGTCGTACGTACACGACTACGTAAGTAAATTTGTGTCATAATGAAGACTTAATTGTCAGGCATTATCCTACCTGCCTATCTATCTATACAATTAAGTACTTACTTATTAACTTTACAAATGCATCAACAAATACAACATGCACAGAAAACTTCCCGCGTAAAAGATAGCGTATTGAGACGATGCAACGCAAGTAAGTAGGTAGGTAGGTAGGTAGGTACATGAGTGAGACTGTTCTGAAGTTCCACAACAACTCATAATAACAACACACACCCTAGTAGTAGGAGAATTTTTAGAATACGAATCGTTAGAATTCTTTATTTTTTATATATATAATATGTCGAATCGTATACTAAATAATAAAAAAAAAAAAAAAAATCTCTTACTACACCGTTAGATTGGTGTTATTTTCATAAAAGTGATGCAGTCACATAAGTAGATTTTAAAAATATTAATAATATTGATTACTTTATAAACAATATTTTAGTTAGCTCGTTGTACTATAGAGGGCGCGCCGCGCGCGCGCTCACTCGTTCCCTCCTGTGCCCACCGGGCGCCGCCGTCCGATACGATGCTTCGGTATAAATACTCCGAGCGAGCGCGGATCGGTTTTATTCTCTCTCGTACGTTCGAAGTGTATAGGTGCGCGCGCGTCCGTTGCGTGTGTCTATAGTATTTTCAGTTGATTTTTATTATTTCCCTCTCGTTCCGTGTTTACAATGGCGCGTACTAAGCAGACCGCCCGTAAATCCACCGGTGGTAAGGCCCCGAGGAAACAGCTCGCCACCAAGGCTGCGCGCAAGAGCGCACCGGCCACCGGTGGCGTTAAGAAACCCCATCGCTACAGGCCCGGCACTGTGGCCCTCCGTGAGATTCGTCGCTACCAGAAGAGTACCGAACTGCTGATCCGCAAGCTTCCGTTCCAGCGTCTCGTGCGTGAGATCGCACAGGACTTCAAGACCGATCTCCGTTTCCAGAGCTCCGCTGTTATGGCGCTGCAGGAGGCTAGCGAAGCTTACCTCGTCGGTCTCTTCGAAGACACCAACTTGTGCGCGATTCACGCGAAGCGCGTCACCATCATGCCCAAGGACATCCAGTTGGCGCGCAGGATCAGAGGCGAGCGCGCTTAAACTGCTGGCTGACGTCACACAATACACATCGCCCTACGACACGTTGACTGCCTTCGTGCAGTGCACCGTGTCTGTGGCTGTGGCTGTGCGTTAACATAAAAGGCCCTTTTCAGGGCCACATATGTATCAGATTATTAAATGTTTCTTTATAACAGACGTCAGAAAAAAAAAAACGTTACTTACCTACCTACCTACCTACCTACCAACCAACCACACACACTATGATATCCACATAAGCAACTAACACCTATATTAAGTACTTATTATATTTTACATAAAATCAGAGAAGTACATAAACTTGCAATAATATGGTATGCCTGCCTACCTACCTACTTACAATAGTCTCTACCAGATGATACCTTACATACTAGGGACACACACTATAATTATTATTATTTTTTTTTTTTTTTGTTATAGTTTCATACCTATAAGTACATTAGATATTATTTCAGAATAATTATGGAGGGAATATTCGTAACTATCATAATCATCATTATTATGTACTATTGTTATGCATTTGATTTACGTACCTAACTATCGATTAAGTAAGTAAGTAAACTACATAGGTTTGTACTACTTACTTAATAGTACTTATGTATATTAATATATATAGGAACCTACCTACAATATATAAATATATTATAGGTATTGGAAGTAAAATTTTGGATAACCTAATACATATTATAAGTTTAGTTTAGTACCTAAGTTCTGTTTTACGAAACAACTGACTAGAGACATCGTCCAACCAACCAGCGACGAGCGTCGACTCGCCTCGCCCCGCGCACCCCCGCTGAGCTCCGCGCACAGTATAAATATAAGACGGTAATATCCCCTCCCCCACTCCGCCAACCATGACGGACGCAGCATTGATTGCGTTCGTCAGAGAGGTCCTCCTAAAGGACCCCACCTTTCTCGCCCGATATGGCGATCGACTCGCTGATTTTCAGCGAGCCCCCTCTCCCCCTCCCGTCCAAGACACGGTCGCTGAATTCAGCGACGTGCTAGAGAGTCCGCTCTCGCCGCCACCGGCAGAAAAGGGCATCGCCCCTTCTCAACTCACCCCCGCAGGTCCCGAGGCCATCACCGCCTCCGCCCCCCCCCCTGCCAAGACCCCCACCCCCGCTGCTGCTCCCACTGTTTCTGGGACAACGCAGCCCGAGGAAATGGACACGTCCATACCTCGGTACAATTCCGACACAGAGGAAATACCCTCTGCATCTTCGTCGTCCTCTGAAGACGACTACATAGTAGTAGGAGGAAAGAGGAAGAAGGGCTCTTCCTCTTCCCAGGCCAGTAAGGCCAAAAAACCGATTGCGGCGGAGGCTATGTCCCCCCGCGCGCCCACTACTCCCCCCGCCCCCGCCGCCTCTCAGGCTGCCCATCCTCCAAGCCCTAAGACAAGCCCGCCCGCTTCTTCGGACAAGAAGAAGCAACGTCCCCCTCCCCCGATTTTCATCCAAGAAAAGTCCAAGTGGACTGAAATCTCAAAAATGTGTGTTGATCGCAAGATCAACTACACAAATGCCTCATCCACCCAGCAGGGTATCAAAGTCACCGTTCCCTCGTCCTCGGACTATAGGGAACTTACCCGCATGCTCCAAGGAAGGAACTACTCCTTCCATACATACTCCCTCCCAGAGGAGGCCTCAACCCGCGTCGTTATAAGACGCGTGCCCAAAGAGATCACCACTGACGAGATAAAAGAAGATCTCATCTCGCAAGGGATCCCTGTCACTGCCGTCCATCGCTTACACAGAGCGAAAAAGGGCCTAGTCTACGACATGGTCCTCGTAGTCTGTGACCCTACTGACGGTCACCACCCGATTTTTAAAATTAAATCCGTTTGTTCTCTGTCGGGCATCTCTATTGAGAAGCCCCGTAGGTCCAATGTCATTGGACAATGCCACAGATGCCAATTATATGGCCATTCCCAGTCCAACTGCTATGCAACTCCTAGATGCGTCAAGTGTCTAGGTAGTCACGGAACAGCAGACTGTTCCCGTCCCAAAGACCGCGCCCTGTGCACAGAGCCACCAAGTTGTGTCCTCTGCGGGCAATCTGGGCACCCGGCTAACTACCGGGGCTGTCCCAAAGCCCCAAAACCTTCATCTCCCAAATTGGAGAAAAGGGCAAAAGATCGCCAACAGAGAGAGAGCCCCTCAGTGAAGATCCCATCTTCACAGATGCCCGCTCGGCTCAGCCCACAAAGGTCCTCACCCTGGGCAAACCTCTTCCACCAGAACGCTCCCACAGCTCCGGTGCCGTCCCAGCCCCCGACCATCCCAGCGCTGATGGATATACCCATCCCAGCGCCTACACTATCCCCAGCAGCCCCAGTAGCACCGGTAGTCAAACCCACTACCGTACCCAGAACTGCTCCCGCAGTTCCTGGTGGGGCCCCCCCTCCCCCTGCCACCGGCCCAGAGCCCATGCAGGTAATAATCGATGCTTACGCATCACTCATCGCCCCCATCAATGCCATGGCGGCGGAGATCCAAGCCTGCAATGGCAATGCTCTGCGCATTGCAGAGATATTCAAAGCGTACCCCCAGGTTACGCAAGTCATGAAGACACTCAATTTCTAGTTGCTCCAATGGATCAACAAAGAATAAGTGTCACCAAACCCCGCTCCCTTAAAATAGGTTTCTTCAATGCCAATGGCATTTCTTCACAACGAGACGAAATCGCCTCCTTCCTACGCGATCACCAGCTAGACATTCTCCTGGTACAGGAAACCTTCCTAAAGCCGCATCATCGAAACCCGAACATTGCCAACTACAAGTTAGTTCGCAACGACAGGTCCAGATGTCATAAGGGTGGTACCCTTATATATTTCAGAAAAACTCTCTACTGCATCCCCATTGACCCACCTCCTCTCCTTTCTCACCTGGAGGTCTCTATCTGTAGGCTCGGCATGACTGGACATCCTTCCATCACCATCATGTCCGCCTATATCCCGCCCAGTAATGGTGCAGAGGATCCCATATCCCTCACCAAAGATTTCACTGCCCTCTTCGGTATGAGTGACTCCGTCATCATGGCGGGGGATCTCAATGCCAAACATCCTGCTTGGAATAGCAACTCGACCTCCACCAGAGGTAAAATTCTTTTCAACCTAGGTGCCTCCCTTAATTTCGATACCATCGCTCCGATGTATCCCACACACTTCCCTACTGATCCCACAAAGCGTCCCGACGTTCTCGATGTAGCGCTGCTCAAAAATGTAAACCTCCGTTTGCAATCCATTGAGACGTTACACGAGCTTAACTCTGACCACCGCCCAGTCATCATGCACCTAGTCCCCTATTCGGGCCCGCGTGACCCTAACCAACCCCCACTGACCAAAGTAGTCACTGACTGGAGGAAAGTAAGTGAAAAACTGAAATCCACCACGTCACCTCACTTAGATTCAATCCCTGACCCCATTGTCTCGGTCGCAGACACGACGAGGGCGATCGACTCGTTTACAGAACACGTTCAATCCGTACTGACGGATTGTTCACGGGAAGTTCCGGAGGAGGAAGACCACCGCTGGAAACTACCCGTTGACGTACGTGAACTGATAACCGAGAAGAACGCAGCCATACGTGCCTACGACTCTTTTCCCTGCGACGCGAACAAAGCCCATATGCGCCATTTACAGCGCGCTGTAAAGAAACGCGTATCGGAGTGGCGTTCCCAGGGTTGGGAAAAGATGCTCAGCGAGCTCGAGCCTAATCATCAAGCCTTCTGGCACCTTCAGAGGAAATTACGTTCCCCTAATGAGGTCGCGGTGCCTCCTCTCACTCGCCCCGACAAGACAATAGCCTTTGACAACACCGACAAGGCCGAATGCCTAGCTGACAGCCTAGAGGCTCAATGTTCCCCCAGCTCTCAACCAGTTGACCAAGCGCACCTCCTCAAGGTGAACGCAGAGGTCGAACATAGAGCCTCCCTCCCTCCAGTTGAAGACCCAGATGATCCTCTGCCTCCTGTCACTCCTGACGAAGTGCAAGACATCATTAAAGGGCTCAAAACCCGCAAAGCCCCCGGTTCGGACGGCATCACCAATAGGGTGTATAAACTCCTCCCCGCCCCCCTCATTTTGCTCATGACCGCCATCTTCAATGGCGCTCTAAGCAATAACATCTTCCCGCAAGCGTGGAAAGAAGCCACGGTCATAGGTATCCCAAAGCCAGGCAAACCTAAGTCTGACCCCTCTAGCTACCGCCCCATCAGTCTGCTCAATGTTCTTGGCAAAATCTACGAGAGGCTTATTTATAAGCGCCTCAAGGACTATGCTGAGGCAAAGAGCCTTATCCCAAATGAGCAGTTTGGATTTAGAACCAGACACTCATGCATCCATCAGGTGCACCGCATAGTCGAGCACATTAGCGCTGGTTTCCAGCGAGGTGCTACGACAGGCATTCTCTTCTTCGACATCGCGAAAGCATTTGACAAGGTCTGGCACAATGGCTTATTATATAAGCTCTACCATATGGGTGTGCCTGACCGTCTCGTACTCATCTTACGAGACTTTCTGTCGGATCGCACTTTTCGCTACCGCATTGAGGGCTCTCTCTCCCCCGCTCATCCCATTCGTGCCGGAGTCCCCCAGGGCTCGGTATTATCCCCACTCATCTTCACGCTTTTCACTAGCGACATTCCGAAAAGTAATAAGGCACAGTTGGCTCTATTCGCCGACGACACTGCCATCTACTATTCTGGAAACTCCCACAACTCTATTGCTCGAAATCTCCAGTTGTCCGCAAACGCCTTAGGCGATTGGTTCCGGAAATGGAGAATAGAGGTCAACCCCGGAAAGAGTCAGGCGGTTCTCTTCTCGAAACCGCGTAGATTCGCCCCCCCCCTCCCTAGCCCGATCTCCATGTACGACAAGCCTATCCCTTGGGGTAAGCAAGCAAAGTACCTAGGTGTCATCCTCGATCAAAACCTCACCTTCAAAGAGCACATAAAGACGGTTCGTTCGCGAGCCGCTTTCGCTCTCGGTAGACTCCACTCCCTTCTCACTACCCGCAGCAAACTGTCACTTAAGTGCAAGTTGCGCCTCTACACCGCGGTCATCCGCCCCATCATGACCTATGCTTGCGTAGTCTTCGCACACGCCAAGCCTCGTCACCTGCATAGAATGCAAACCCTCCAAAACCGTCTCCTTAGAAAGGTCACGGGAGCTCCCTTCTATGTCCGAAATCTGAATCTGCACCTAGATCTCAGAATCCCCACAGTTCAGCAATTCATGAAACGCCTTTCCAAGCGCTTCTTTGATAATGCTATAAAGCATCCCAATCCCCTGATTGCGGCGGCCTCCCGATACACTCCTTCCTGCATAAGTAGGATTCGCCGACCTAGGCATGTTCTCACCATCCCCGACGACGCTATCACGCTCCTCCAGGAGAGTAGTAAAGCCACCAGCACGCTCAATAAACACACACACAAGACCCGTAAGCCGTCCTTCCGTCCTCGCCGTCGAGGACGCCCGTCGCGACGTCCTGTAACTTGTCCACCCCGACCCTTGCTCGAGCCAGCCCGCGCCGCTGAGCCTGTAGCTTTAAATTCGTCCCTAAATAATTCCGATCCAGCCTGTCCCTTGCTGCCCTCCCCCAGCGACGCCCTAAGCCGAGGTCCGTACCCCACAGGGGGTGCCCTTAGCGTGTAGTCGCTTAGTTTTAGTAAGCTTTTAAGCCCTGGCTGGAGGCCTTAATTATGAGGCATCCACAGGAAAGACCGGTTAAGCAGACGACAACCTCATAGGTTGAACTGCGAGATGCCATAGACAAAAAAAAAAAAAAAAAAACTCAAAAATACACCAGTCGTTCGCTAGCTCGCTCGCGTCGCACCCGTGCTGTTATTATTATCATCGTGATTTTTAAAACCCCACTGTAAAGAAGATGACCGGTCGCGGTAAGGGAGGAAAGGGTCTGGGAAAAGGAGGAGCCAAGCGTCACAGGAAGGTACTTCGTGATAACATCCAAGGTATCACGAAGCCCGCCATCCGTCGTCTGGCTCGCAGAGGCGGCGTGAAGCGTATCTCCGGTCTGATCTACGAAGAGACTCGCGGTGTGCTTAAAGTGTTCCTAGAGAACGTCATTCGCGACGCTGTCACTTACACCGAGCACGCCAAGAGGAAGACCGTCACCGCCATGGACGTCGTCTACGCTCTGAAGCGCCAGGGTCGCACCCTGTACGGTTTCGGCGGTTAAACACCTGCATCTCCCGCGTGTACGGTGTTGCCTGCGCAACCAGCTCTGCATACCGTGGTGGACGTGTGTGTGTTGTGTTCGTTGTGAACATAATCATACCGTTCGACCATGCGTATATAGACGCGCACTTAAAAAAAGGCCCTTTTCAGGGCCGCATATGATTCGATACTATTAAATATGTTTCTTTACTGGAATTGTCTAAAAAACGTACGGTCTCTACATACATACATACATACATACATACCTACCTACCTACCTATCACCACCACTATACACGAACATACCATTATACCTACTAACTGTAGACACAAATACATTACTTAGTACTTAGGTTTTACCTCTACGTGAGGGAGGGGGTGAATATGAATGAAGTACTTACTTACTTGAATCAGTTTTATTGTTGGCTTAAAATTGAAATACCACTACTACTACTTATTTACTTACACACACGACATAGTAATGCCCTTGCTTATGTAGGTAAGTACGTAACTACACGGGCTAAGTTGACGTTTGTTTCTACGGGTGAAAAGCCCATCGCCGCCCCACTGAGGTGTGTGTATAGGTTATACTGGAATTGAAAAACAAAACATTAGTAGACCATAATATTCAATACTTACGTTGTTTGTTTGTTTGTTGTGTAGAACATTTACCTACCTACCTATTCGTTTGATCGCCCCTCGGTGCGAGTACCGTTTGTTTATAATAAAATATGTGGATGTCGTGTTGTTATCAGGTACCTACCTATTATTGCAATTTCGCTCTCGCATCTAATGAGGATTTTTTTTTTTTAGTTTTTGTATTATTTATTATTAGCCGTATCACAGGCAGCCTACTAGCCACTAATTGATGTCTGAAGAGAGTACCTACCTATAGAGCCACGCACGGACGACGGGGGACAGCAGGCGCGCCCGCGCCCGAGTACGCGGACGCGGCTGCGACGACGTTCTCTTTGTTGTCTATTAATTACACATTGTTTAGTACGGTTTCTGATGCGATTGTAACAATATGTACACTGTCAACTCGTCGAAGGGCACTCTCGTCTTTTAATATCACTATATTAATAGGTTGCACGTCCTGGACGGAGTCGTCCGTCCTTAGCGGTTCGGCGCTCGCGGTGTTTTACGACGCTTCACTTTTAGGTCGATAATACCTTCGCGAGACTGTGTGATATCGACGGAGTCCTGTTACCACACAAGCTCGATATCCTCCTAGTTGACGCGTCGACGTTTATCGGCACCAACTATCACTTTTATAGAGAAAATAACGTTTTGAACACGACCCGACCTACGCTTCGTACGCAGTCGTCAAAATAAAACACCGCCACCGGCTGAACGACCACCTGACGCTCCCCGAATTCGCACACCCGCATCGTCAACTTCATGAACTATCCGAAACTGTAACACTGCGTCCCACTAAGGGCCGTTAACCATTCCTTTTATTTATTTTATTAGATACGTGTTAGTGAAAACTTTCAAGCGTTCATACGAGAAAACGTTCCGCGACATCGCGGCGCTCGTTACGGTAAAGTTTCGTCGTGCTTAGGCGTACGTATACGAAACTCTTGAAACCTATAAGTGGCGACATCTAAGTCTCTCTCTCTATAGATTTACCTACTCAGTCAGTGTGTTGTTTTGAGTGTGTTTATTAATATAAAAAATGGCAGACACCGCAGTTGCTACCGAGGCTCCCGCGCCCGCTACACCAGCGAAGAAGCAGGCGAGACAGGCCGGCGGCGCCGGTGCCGCGAAGAAACCGAAGGCGAAGCCTACCCATCCCAAAACATCTGAGATGGTCACCAACGCCATCAAGGAGATGAAGGAGCGCAGCGGATCTTCCCTGCAGGCGATCAAGAAGTACATCGCCGCGCAGTACAAGGTCGACGCGGAGAAATTGGCTCCGTTCATCAGGAAATACCTGAAGAGCGCCGTCGAATCTGGGGCACTGATCCAGACCAAGGGCAAGGGTGCCTCCGGTTCCTTCAAGCTCGAGTCGAAATCGTCCGCGGCCAAGAAACCCGCCGGCGCATCTGGCAAGGCCGCCGGCAAGGCGCCCGCCGCCGCCGCCGCGAAGGCCAAGAAGGCGACCGCCTCCGCGGCCGGCGCCAAGACCAAGAAGGCAGCAGCCGCCGCCGCGGCCGCCTCTGCCGCCTCCGGCTCACCTTCAAAGTCCAAAGCATCGGCCGCCGCCGCCGCCAAGGACAAGAAGGCCGCCGCCGCTAAGAAGAAGCCGGCACCCAAGAAGGCCGCCGCACCCGCTAAGGCGAAGGGAGGCGCAGCTCCCAAAGCTAAGAAGACAGCGAAGCCGCCAACCAAGAAACCTAAAGCGCCTAAACCCAAGAAGGCCGCGGCTACACCCAAGTCTAAGCCGGCAGCCAAGAAAGCGTCCGCCGCTAAGAAGTAAGCTACGGTCGCGTTCGCGTTACACCGGCGACGGCGACGACGACGACGACAGCGCCGCGCGCGCAGAGTCGGCTGACCAGACCACCATCAATACCTACACGCATCATACAACAACATGAGTGATAGTGACAAATGTGCGTGCGCGTCTTACCTACTGCGTGTGTGTTTATGTACGTACATACATACATACATAATGTTGTGTTGTTTGTATATATAATAATATACACTGTAGTAGAGAGAGGCGCGCGCGTGCTTTGTGCGTTTGTTTTCATCATCGTCCAACCGCGCGCACGCAGTACGTACGCGTCTATCGTCCTCGGGAAGGAGGGTGCGAAACGCGCTCGACGTGTCTCGAGCTCGTCCGACCGACCAACGATTCATCAGAAGCAGCAGCAAGCAACTGAAGAAACCACGGACGGGGCGGCACCGAGATGCTTAGCGCGCGTGCATGCGCTCACCATACCAAAAAGCCCTTTTCAGGGCTAACAATACTATCATGAATATGAACAATATTCGTTTCTGTAACACAGACGAGTCAAAACGTTATAAATTAATAATAATATACGCACGCACCTAC
The DNA here is from genome assembly GCA_945859645.1 of Amphipoea oculea. NCBI lineage: Eukaryota > Metazoa > Arthropoda > Insecta > Lepidoptera > Noctuidae > Amphipoea > Amphipoea oculea. Next base: position 7,043,052 of record OX243891.1, on the reverse strand, counting down.
CTACCTACCTACCTACCTACCTACCTACCTACCTACCTACCTACATAAATACATACATACATATATACGAGATAACTCTCAAAATATAATATTAACTCTCTAGGTAGGAAATACAAATATAGTTAAATAAATAGATAGATAGATAGATAGATAGAGCTACCTACCCACCCACCTATACATAATAAATACATAGGGTAGTTTAAGTTAGTCCTGTACAAAATAAGTTTGATTATTCAGAAACAAGTGAAAGTGGTTGATTTTCAACCTACGTTCATAATTTCATATTGCATAGTCATTTCATGAGAGAAAAAAAAATTCATGATAATTATTATTTTATATGAACTGTAATAAAATCGTGGCAGTTCATTAAATAATCTGCTAAATCTCTATCCACCCCGTATCCATGGTGCAGTGTGTAGTGTACTAGCGGAGAGCGAGCGCGCGCGCTTGCGCGTTTTGTGAATTAGTTTCGCTTGCTGTGTACCCCTCCCACTGACACAGCTACGCGGCGCGCGTATAAATAAACGGCAACAGACTGAAACTGGCATTTATAACTAGATTCCTTCGGCGCGCGCACTGTTGTACGCGTGTTTCGTTGTTTTCGTGAGTTGTTATATAAACAAATACTTCAATTATGTCTGGTCGCGGTAAAGGTGGCAAGGTGAAGGGAAAGGCAAAGTCCCGTTCCAACCGTGCTGGTCTCCAGTTCCCTGTGGGTCGTATTCACAGGCTGCTGCGTAACGGAAACTACGCCGAGCGCGTGGGTGCCGGCGCTCCCGTCTACTTGGCCGCCGTGATGGAGTATCTGGCTGCTGAGGTCCTCGAGTTGGCCGGCAACGCCGCGAGAGACAACAAGAAGACCAGGATCATCCCGCGTCATCTTCAATTGGCCATCCGCAACGACGAGGAGTTGAACAAGCTGCTCTCCGGTGTGACGATCGCTCAAGGTGGTGTGCTGCCGAACATCCAGGCCGTGCTACTGCCCAAGAAGACCGAGAAGAAGGCTTAAACGTGGTGCCGCGACGTGTCTGAACGTGGTGCTTCGTGCGAGTGCCCCCGCACGCGTACTTCGATATAATATTTATGCCTAAAACCCATAAATCTATTATGTCGGTTGCGCGATGCTCTCCGCTCGTATGCATTCAAAACAAAAGGCCCTTTTCAGGGCCACAATATGATTCGTCAAATATATAACAGAGACAGTTTCTTTAACGGTGTTGTCGTCAAACAAAAACGTACATACATACCCATCCATCTATCTACCTACCTACCTACCTACCTACCTACCTACCTACCTCACGCACTCGCTTTACTTAATTACTACAAGTTAAAAACCTTACACATAATATTATTGATTGATTGAATTAATGTGAAAATGAGAAAGTTACCGAGTACCTACCTTCCTATTATAGTAGATCAATTATAAATAAATTAGGTAATGGTGGCTTGCCCTCTCCTCATGATGAGCTAATTATGTTATTAGGTGGTACTCATTAGGTGTATTTTACACACGGTATCCTGTACGGTAACCTGAGTAAGTAAGTATAACAGAAATTATTTTAGCTACGTTTGTTTAGGTACTTACATTTTATTATTAAATAACGTAAAATGTTATTATTAAATCTCATTCAAATGCATTACAAAAATAATTTATTTATTACTTACTTACTAAGTACTTATAAAAAAAAAAAAATTTGAGTTAGATTAGTCTAGATTAGAAAACGTTGTTTTCTTGAATTTATTTATTTATTTTCTTTAATGACGAACGAACACAAGCGTCGCCCCGCTCCCTTCGCCTCCCTCCCGGGCATCCCCTCTCCCCGCGCTCGATCTACACTCTGGCTTAGGAGCGTTGTGATTGGTCCGCCGCTGCGTCGAATTTCTCACCGCCTGCCGCAACTGCGAGCCGCGAGCGCCCATATAAATACAACTGTTAGTTACGTCTACGTTTTTGAGAGACCTTCCGCGTCCGGCTGCCGTAGCGCACACTCGTGCTCTTGGCTCCGAATCGCTGTCCGTCCCGCGCCCCGCGCGCCCCCCCCGTCTCGGTCTCGCTGCAGTGCTACGCCCGTAGCACTCGCAGCTACGCCGCACCCGCGTAGGCCACCGGCCTCGCCCCGTTTCGTAGCAGTGCTACGGTTTGTGCTCGCGCACAGACTAAGTGCTGCTACGAGCTCGCGTTTTTAGGCTCCTTCAGAGCAAAAACCACCGTTTTAAGTGGTACTTGGGGGAAACCTAACGGTGCCAACGAACCCAAGTGGGTGGTGACCCGCCACACCCGCCGACCCCCTTCAGGGCTAGGCAGATCGTCGGAAGGGCTCTGACTGCGGCCTTGGGGGGTCTCCTAGTCGCAGTCTGGTAGCATTTTTAACCCCCGTTTGTCCACAGCTGCACCCGGGACGTCTGGGTGTTTCTACCCCAGCGGCCCGGACCGGTCGCAAGACCCTAGGGCCCTACCGCACATTGAGATTGGCGGTAGGTTTACAAGCTTAGGGCTCACCCTAGGTACTCACCTCCCTGCCTAAACCCGGCAGGGAGGGTTACTCAACCCCGGGCCCACCCACCCGGGGAGTTAGTGTTAGGCCTCAGTACGCTAGACGTACATAGTCCCCCCCCCCCCAAGATCATGGAGGACGCCACGATAGTGGCGTTCTTCAAGGAGGTCCTCTTCAAGGACCCCGACTTCGTCGCCAAGTATGGTGACAAATTCGCTGCCATGCAGCAAACCCCCCCCTCCCCACCGACTTTTTCCGACTCTGAAGAGTCGGTTCACTCGCCCGTCCTCATGGACACAGAGGAGGCCTCGGCAAAGCGCCTCCTCGACCCCCCCTCAGATGTGGAGTCCCTCCACTTCTCCTCCCCCGCCCCCTCCTCCGACGACGACGGCTTCACGCTGGCGTCAGGGAGGAGCAACAAAAGGCGGAAGAAGTTCTCTTCCGCCCAAAAGTCAAAGCTGGTGGCGACCGAACCGGCCCTAGCAGCACCCTCCCCCTCCCCCGCCGCAGTGACTTCCTCAGCCACTGCCCCCCCCCCGACTCCCTCATCATCCCAAAAGGATGCCTCTCCCAGCCTCAGTGCTGGACCAACCCCGACCACTTCTACCCTGAAGAAGGTACCCCCCCCTCCCCCTGTGTTCATCCAGGACAAGGGGCGTTGGACCGATGTGTCCAAATGGTGCGCCGAGCGCAAAATTAATTACACTAGCGCCCGCTCTACCCTCCAGGGTATCAAAGTGTCCATCCCGACGTCGAAAGACTACCGGGACCTCACCCTACTTCTCCGCCAGAGGGACGTGTCTTTCCACACGTACTCCCTGCCGGAAGAACGCCAAGTCCGAGTGGTGATTCGCCGTATCCCAAAGGAGATCACGGTCGCCGACATTAAGGCTGACCTCGAACTCCAATCGGTCCCTGTGGCAGAAGTCCACAGGATGCACCGTTCACGAGGACAAGTCCCCTTCGACATGGTCCTCGTTGTCTGCCCTCCCACTGAGGGCCATCACCCGATCTTCCAGATAAAAAGTATCTGCAGCCTCACAGGCATCTCAATCGAGAAGCCTAAAAAGTCTGGCATCGTCGGTCAGTGTCACCGATGCCAGCTATATGGCCATTCCCAGAGTTTCTGCCATGCCAAGCCTAGATGCGTGAAGTGTCTGGGTGAACATGGCACGGAAAACTGCCCCCGTCCCAAGGACCGTACCCTGTGTACGGAACCTCCAAGCTGCGTATTATGCGGCGAGTCCGGTCACCCAGCCAACTACCGTGGCTGCCCCAAGGCCCCCAAGTCCTCTTCCTCCAAATTGACGAAGCGCGCAGGCGCCCGTCAACTTAGGGAGACCCCCTCTCAAGGACCTCCTGCCCTTCCCGAGCGGCTAAGCCCCCAAAGGCCCAGCCCCTGGAACCTCCTAAACCACCAGAGTGCTTTCCCAGCTCTCGCGGCTACCAAGCCACCCACCCCTCCTGCCCACACTAGGTTGGACCCCCGTTTAACCCGCTCCGCGGCGCCCAACCCCGCGCCCCCCACCACCACACCCGCACCCGCTGCTAGGGCTGCTCCCGCTGCACTCCCAGCGCCCCCCCCGACCACAGCTACTCCCGCTCTTGATCCCTTCAATGTGATCACGAGCACATTCCTGACATTCGTCAGCCCCCGCGCCAGGAAAATGGCAAGCGAAATCGTCGCTGCCAGATACTCCGGCGACCTTTACCAAATTCAGGCGATCTACAACGCCTACCCTGATATAACTCAGGCGCTCACCTCTTTCGTCACTAAACCCAGTAATGGATAGAGGAATTGTATCTAGAACCAAACCCCGATCCCTCAACATAGCCTATTTCAATGCCAATGGCATCCAAAGTCAAAAAGATGAGATCGCCACCTTCATCCGCGACCATCAAATTGACATCTTCCTCGTTCAAGAGACCTTCCTCAAGCCTAGTCATCGCAACCCGTCAATCGCGAACTATCGTATAGTTCGCAACGACAGATCGCGATGCCACAAAGGCGGCACTCTTATATACTATAAAAAAGAGCTCTACTGCATCCCAATGGATCCGCCCCCTCTTTCACGACTTGAAGTGTCCATCTGTCGGCTAGGCATGTCAGGACACCAACCAATCACAATAGTTTCAGCCTACATCCCTCCCACGACCTCTGCAGAGTACTCACAACCTCTGTCAAACGACCTCTCAGCCCTTCTTGGCTTAAGCGACTCCGTAATAATAGCGGGTGACCTTAACGCCAAACACCCCGCCTGGAACAGCACCAGGGTCTCCTCCAGAGGCAAAATCCTATTTGACCTCTCCCCCATTCTGAACTTCGACGTCATCGGACCGATGACTCCCACCCACTTTCCGAACATTCCCAATCATACTCCAGACGTCCTCGACGTGGCACTCCTAAAGAACGTCAACCTACGGTTGAACGATTTAGAAGTGGTACAAGAGCTATCCTCTGACCACCGACCAGTCATCATCAGACTGACCCCCCGTATTGGTCTCCCCGACCCCAATCTTCCCCCCCAGACAAAAGTGGTAACGGACTGGAGGAAAGTAAGCGAACGCCTGAAATCCACCACATCCCCCCACTTAGACTCTATTCCTGATCAGTTCAACTCTATCGCGGACACGACGGCCGCGATCGACTCGCTCACGGAACACGTACAGTCAGTCCTGAACGACTGTTCAAGGGAGATTCCAGCGATGGACGACCATCAATGGAAACTGCCTGACGACTTGCGTGAACTACTGTGTGAGAAGAATGCGGCTGTCCGTGCTTACAGCAGCTTTCCCTGCGATGCGAACAAAGCCCATATGCGTTACTTACAGAGATCTGTGAGGACTCGCATATCGGAGTGGCGTGAAGTCAAATGGGATAAGACGCTGAGCGATCTTGAACCCACACATCAGGCATTCTGGGATCTTCAAAGGAGACTCAGATCTCAAGAGATAGTCTCCATGCCCCCACTGACCCGCCCTGACAAAACCATTGCCTTCGACGACAATGACAAGGCCGAATGCCTGGCCGACAGTCTCGAAGCCCAGTGTACACCTAGCTCCCTACCCGTAGACCAAGCCCATCTCTCTGAGGTTGACGCGGAAGTCGAACGCAAAGCCTCCCTCCCACCTGTCGAGGACCCTGATAATCCTCTGCCACCCGTCACTCCAGACGAAGTGCAGGATATCATCAAGCGCCTCAAACCTAGGAAAGCCCCTGGCTCAGACGGAATCACCAACAGAGTGATTCAACTCTTCCCTGCCCAAATAATAATGCTACTGGTCACCATCTTCAATGGCGCCATGAGCAACAACATCTTCCCACAAGCGTGGAAAGAAGCCACTGTTATCGGCATTCCCAAGCCCGGCAAACCCAAATCGGAACCTTCGAGTTACCGCCCCATCAGTCTGCTCAATGTTCTCGGTAAGGTCTACGAGAGGCTTATTTATAAGCGTCTCAGAGACTACGCCGAAACAAAGGGCCTTATCCCTAATGAACAATTCGGTTTTCGGACCCAACACTCCTGCGTCCAGCAGGTCCACCGCATCACCGAACATATACACGCAGGTTTCCTACGCGGGTATATGACAGGTGCAGTCTTCTTCGATATAGCGAAAGCCTTCGACAAGGTCTGGCACAATGGCTTAATCTACAAGCTATACCAACTCAAAGTGCCTGACCGTCTCGTACTCATCATACGAGACTTTCTGTCGAACCGCACCTTCCGCTATAAAATTGAAGGAGCGATATCCTCCCCACACCCCATCCGAGCAGGTGTACCCCAGGGCTCTGTACTTGCCCCACTCATCTTCACGCTGTTCACCAGCGATATCCCCACAAATAAAAAGGCCCAGTTGGCCCTGTTCGCTGACGACACAGCCATTTTCTACACTGGTCGCAGCCTAGTCCAGATCTCACTCACACTCCAAACCGCTGTCAACAAACTCGCTGACTGGTTCAGGAAGTGGAGAATAGAGGTCAATCCCGACAAAAGTCAAGCGGTTCTCTTTTCGAAACCGCGACATAAACCCAACCCCCCCCGACCTATCACCTTGTTCAGCAAGCCGATCCCTTGGGAAAAGCAAGCTAAATACCTAGGAGTAATTCTCGACAGGCACCTTTCCTTCGCAGAGCACATAAAGACGGTTCGCTCGCGCGCCGCTTTCGCTCTCGGCAGACTCCACTCCGTTCTCAATGCACGCAGCAAATTGTCACTAAGATGCAAGATGCGCATCTACACTGCGTGCATTAGACCCATAATGACCTACGCCTGTGTAGTCTTCGCTCACGCGAAACCCCACCACATCCACAGGATGCAGACCCTCCAAAACCGCTTCCTCCGTAAGGCTACGGGATCCCCTTGGTTCGTTCGAAATGAGATCCTCCATCTTGACCTCAAAATCCCCACCATCAAACAATTCATGAAACGTCTTTCCAAGAGTTTCTTTGATACCGCCGCCAAACATCGCAACCCACTGGTTGTCGAGGCCGCCAGGTATACTCCCTCCCAAATCAGCAAACTTCGCCGTCCAAGGCATGCTCTCTCCGAACCCGACGACCCCATAACTCTCCTCCAGGAGAAAAACAAATCGACCAGTACAGTGCACAAACACAAAACACCGTCATTCCGACCTCGCCGCCGAGGTCCCTCGCGACGTCCCCTAGTAAATGCTTCCCCCCGACCCTTGCTCGATGAACGGCCAGCCCGCGCCGCAGCTGAGCCTGTAGCTTTAAATTCCCGACTGTGACCTCTGAGTTTGTTTCGGCATTTCTTCTCAGAGCAGTCAGATAGGAAATGCCGGCCTCATCAAGCTTAAATAATATTATTAAGATCCAGCCTGTCCCATCTTGCTGCCCTCCCCCAGCGACGCCCTAAGCCGAGGTTCGTACCCCAAAGGGGGTGCCCTTAGCGTGTAGTCGCTTAGTATACTAGTTTTACGCCCCTGGCTGGAGGCTTTGAGTTTACTTAAGGCAACCACAGGATAGTCCGGTTAAGTAGTCACGACCTCTATAGGTCAACTACGAGATGCCATATAGGAAAAAAAAAAAAAAAAAAAAAACGTCTACGTTTTTATACTGCGACTGAACTCCGTTTCGGTAGCACGTGTACTCGAAAAATTTCATAATGCCGCCCAAGACAAGTGGTAAAGCCGCCAAGAAGTCTGGCAAAGCCCAGAAGAACATCTCTAAGACCGACAAGAAGAAGAAGAAGCACAAGAGGAAGGAGAGTTACGCCATCTACATCTACAAGGTGTTGAAGCAGGTGCACCCCGACACCGGTATCTCCAGCAAGGCCATGTCGATCATGAACTCGTTCGTGAACGACATCTTCGAGCGGATCGCCGCCGAAGCTTCCCGTCTCGCCCACTACAACAAGAGATCGACCATCACGTCCAGGGAGGTGCAGACGTCCGTCAGGCTCCTGCTGCCCGGCGAGCTCGCCAAGCACGCCGTCAGTGAAGGCACCAAGGCCGTCACTAAATACACCAGCTCCAAGTGAGCGGTCGGTCGGTAGGCGGCTACCGAGAGCCGCCGCCGATGCTCCGTCTCAACGCCGCCCCGTGTCTGTGTACAGTGTTGAACCCAGTGCGCTTGTTCGTGTCTCTTGTTGACTGTGGTGCGTGTTAATTGTGTTAGTGTCATCGTATTGTGCATACATACACACATAAGTACACCTACTACCTGTGCTGTGTGTGTGTCATGTATGTGCGTACGAGACGCGCATGATGCACGTGCTACGAGCAAACCACGACAAACGTCTGGACGCGCACGCACACCGCGGGATGGCAGGAGCAAAAACAAAAGGCCCTTTTCAGGGCCACAAATATGTTCATGTGATAAAATTCACGTTTCTTTAAATTTGAATACAGTCAAAACGTTACCTACTACTATATTTACCTATCTGCCTACTGTTACATAGGTACATGCAAAATAAATACATACTTACTCACCTACTACACTTACCGCCTCCTGCGTCGTACGTACACGACTACGTAAGTAAATTTGTGTCATAATGAAGACTTAATTGTCAGGCATTATCCTACCTGCCTATCTATCTATACAATTAAGGGGCTTACACGAGCTAAACGCAAAAAAACGGTAGTTTTCGAAACAATAAAAGTATATGATGGCCTACAGTAAACAAAATCAGAAAAATATATGATATTCTTCAGGATATATGCTAGATAGATAGTGTTTTGAAAACACAATACAACTAATTTGGTACGATAGAAAAAAATCATGAACATACCTCTAAAAAACTTTCTTATTACAATAAAAACCATACTAATATACATACAATCATTCTGATTTTTTGTCAGATTATTCTACAAGTAACATACTAAAATGATAGTGTTTTATTTTTTTATTTAAAACAATAGTTTTTTTGTAAATCGAATATTCATAGTTCCGAACATAAAAATTGCGCATGTGTGCGTGAACGCCCGTGTAGCGACACTGCCGGCCGAGGCCTGATGCTATACGGACGTGTCGCTCTTTTCGCCGCACTATTTCCGTCAAGATTGTTATGTTTTTGTTAAGTTTTATTTGTAAATTCATTGTTTATTATTATTTGCATATCTTCTTTCCGTAAATATTTTTATTTCGTGTAAATATAAAATACTTTTAAGTTTGTAATGTATGGGGTGCAAGGCGCGCGCCATCTATTGTACGGCGAGTCCCAACTCCCGGGCGTTTCACTTGTGTCTCCCGGCAGTGGTCCGCGTAACCTAACAAAGTTAAAATAGGGTAATAATTTGTAAATAAATGGGAAATATAGTGAAACATTCCGTTAGGAGGACTACAAAACGTTCATATAAAACAAAAGCCGAACATAATATGAACGAAAGTAAAAAGTATGAGCATTTTATTTTTAACTGAATATTTTTATTTTTGCAATAAAATGCATAAGGTAAGTATTTTCGACTCCGTGTACATCTGTCACACCGGCGCATGTGGACGACGTGTAGATTTGTATTCGAGAGTCCCCGGGTTCGATTCCCAAGGTTACGAAATCGTACTTTCTATTTAAATTTTTGAATTTTTAGATAGATAGTGTTTTGAAAACATAATACAACTAATTTTGTACGATAGAAAAAAATCATGAAGATACCTCTAAAAACTTTCTTTTTACAATAGAAACCATACTAATATACATACAATCATTCTGATTTTTTGTCAGATCATTTTACAAGCAACATACTAAAATAATAGTGTTTTATTTTTTTAGTTCAAACAATAGTTTTATTGTAAATAGCATATTCATAGTTCCGAACATAATAAGTGCGCATGTGTACGTAAACGGTAAACCCCCGTGTAGCAATAATGCCGGCCGAGGCCTGATACTATAACCACAGAATACTTAAAGTACTGCGTACAGAAAGGCCACTCCCTTCCCCGCACTAACATCAGTTACCGCACCTCACCCCGCACTTCGATGTGTTCGTCGCCTGCTCTTTAACAATGGCGCTCGCATACACAAGAACCGCATCGCTGTACCTACCTACTGCTGACACGAACACATTATTTTTTTAAAGGTTTATATTTTGTGTTAATCACGATGTTGTATATTGTGCATTATTTGGATGCTTATATTCATCGAGGAACGATAAAGACAGGAGTTTCTTTCGGTTCCCGAAACATGAAAGAAGGTAAGGAACAGCAACTCAAATATCCTTTAAACCCATAAAAAATAAACGCTAGTATATTACAGACAAACAAGTTAAGCCAGTGTTGTGATAATTTATTTTCATAATTTCCAAGTTTTCTTCGTTTTAGAACAATTAAAACTTCCGTAATATTAACATACCAAATTGCTCTCTCTCTTTATTGTCTTAGTTATGTCTCTTTCTTTCACGTTCTATTCGTTCTTCGACTTTAAAAGTAGTACAATAGAAATGTTATTAATTAGATTTCTGTGAGTACCTAGTGTCGCGGCGCGCGGCGCCCCATTGTTGCATACGTTCGGGCAGAGCCGCCATTTTAGTTACTATACTCTATGAGAGCCGCCGCCTACGCAATACTGCGCCAGCCAGCCCTACTAGATTTCACGCACACATTTACACGTATACAAACGTCATTTGTCAATGTAGTGGTAGTAGGTAATTATTTTGCGAGCGTTGTATGGAGTGTCCGGGGTGTGCTATAACTATACGGACATGTCGCTCTTTTCGCCGCATTATTTATTTGTACATACATTCATTGTTTATTATTACTATTTGCATATCTTCTTTCTGTAAATATTTTTATTTCATGTAAATATAAAATACTTTTAAGTTAAAATAGCGTAATAATTTGCTATCAATTATATCATTTGTAAATATGGGAAATAAAGTGAAACATTCCCTTAGGAGGACTACAAAACGTTCATATAAAACAAACGCCGAACATATGAACGAAATTAAAAGGTAAGAGCATTTTATTATTACTGAATATTTTGGTAGTTTAAGAAAATGCACTTATTACGCATAAGCTCAGTTTTTTCGACGAGGTACGCAATCGTTACATTGGCTCATGTAGACGACGCGCAGGTTTGTGTTCGAGGGTCCCCGGGTTCGATTCCCAGTGATACGGAATCGATTTAATTTTATTTAAATGTATTTTGAATTTTTAAATATATTTTTATAACTAAAAAAACGTCTACAATGTAATTATCTTTCACAGGAGAAAGAAAGTCGAAAATATCAACACGGAAGTTACTTCTAATGCGTAAGTACCTACACGTTTTCTAAGCCATTGTAACAATAAAAAAAACCTAAATTTATTAACAGACCGCGACTTATTGATAATGTGCATAAAGAAATCACAGATTCATCCGAAAATTGCGAAAAAATGATCACAAGCAAGAGTTTAATTTTTATTGATTGTGTTTATAATAAGTAAATAGAAATCATAATAATTATGTATGAATGTTAGGTACGAGTACCTAATCCTTGAGGCCGTTTACACATCATGCCGCAGCTGCAGCGGCATCGCCGCCGCCGCGGCGCCGCTGCATCAGTCACCCTTGGATTTGTATGAACACACGGCGCCGCCGCGCCGCCGCGCCGCCGGCGGTGCGGCGCGGCGACGAGTTTTGATAAATAAGATCTATCAAAACTCGCCGCCGCACAGTGGTTTGAAAATCGAGCTCCATACTCATAGAAACTTAAAGTACGAAAATAAAAAAACAAAAATTGTAATGGGTCTAGTATACCTCCCTTTACGTAATATTAACGTATGGATGGTATCAGTCGCTCCACGCGTGAGAAAAAAATGTTTTTTGTTTTTTTTTGTATGGGAGAAAACACTTAATGTACATTTTTTTGAAACTGAATGGAACTGATAGGCTGGAGCTCACACGAGCTATTGTACCATACACGGCCATCAAGATGACATACAATTCATGCACCGTTGGGCGCCGCTTTGCACGTAGCAAATTTTTGAAATTTTGTGTTTTCGATATGTGATTTTTCAAATCTTTGACGTGAATAAACGAACATGCCGATCGATTTACTTATACTATCGTTACTTTTAGCCTGCTTATGACCTTTATGATGGCAACAATTAAAAATTATGTTGATTATAAGTACCTATACGTTTTTTTTTAGAACTACTTAACTCATTTAATCACCGTTGTAGTGTATCTATTAAATAGATATGTAAACACTGTCTCATTCACACAAGCGGGGTAGCTGCTGTCAGTTATGTTATGTCATCTGTCAGTTACGAGGAATGGCGGGAAACAGACAAAGTGAAGCAGGCTATATACGATGGCGCTTGGTGTGGTAGTGAGCCAGTGAAGTGATATGTTCAACATAAGTACGGAATCAACAGGATTCTACAACCGTGATTATGGTTGAGTTGTAATTAGATACTGCTTCAATCTGAGCCTCAATCAGAGCCTGTTCTTCCACGATGTTCAACTTGTTTTCGTTTGAAAACTTAAAATAAATTGGTCAGCAGAACATTGTGGAAGATGGCTTTGGATTCTCCCATACCTTTTCTTCGCCACAAACTAAGCGCAGAGGCACAAAAGAACACATAAACATACTGGAATCGTCTTCGTCTGCCATAGTTTGCTTATACAAACTTTGCCCTGAAGCACCATCAAAGCCATACTTGCATATAATTGTTAACTCTTTGCCATCCAGCGAAGGTTCCACACGTAGGAATTTTCCAAGCTTTGCACAGTTTTATCCAAAATTTAGCTTTACTTTTACCTCTCCTTCCGTGATGTACAATGGTAACTTTTGGAGGGCAGCAGTCCTTCTTCGCCTCAAGGATGGCAGTATAAGAAGGACACAGTGGTACTCCTTCTTCTTTTGCACAAGATCTTAATGTTATATACTGCCACTTCGAAAGCTTCAAATAGGTCAAAATAAATAAAGCTTTATCAGCGGAATATATAGGCACAGTTTCCTTGGGCTTTAACAATTTATTTATCCTTGTAGCCTCTTTGCTCCGAGACTAGTTTGACGATATCTGCTATATTCTTGTCATGTGCTTTCAAACCGGTTGCATGAGCAAGGCTTTCAGTGCTATACGTTAGGAGGTCTTCCGCTCTCCTTCTCTTCTGTAGCGGGCTTAGCTCTTTAAATGGTTTTCTCGGCCTCACAACTGATGTTGATGTTCCAACACTGCACGTCTCCGGTGTGTAGGATGTTGATGCACCCTCATTTAAAACAAAGTCAGAACTGGAACGGGTTTGCTGCTCTACTGACACTAAATAAGGGGTCATCTTTCCTTTCATGATCTCAGGCCTTTTTATGTTCTCTTGCAGCCATGTCTCATACTTTGTTATGTATGTACGTCTCGTACGATTACACGAGATCCATTTGTTCCTCAACGAACAAACATAAGTCTGACAGAATTGTTTCAATACCCTCTTTTCATTTTCTGACAAATCAATAGTATTCTCAAAAACTTCAAATAAAACATTGGGCTGTGAAAAACAATTGTTGTTTGTCACAAACATGACAATGTCCAAATTGGTATCACAACCTTCCATCACAGCACAATAAAAAAAATAACGTAATAAGTTAGCGCGCACAAGTACTGAGAGCTACTGATAAAAGTAAGCTCAAACGTCCTATTTTTATACAACTACCCTCATTATCGTTCGCTATTCTTTAATTAGGTTTTACAGACTTTAATATTACAGACAATAGAATTTTATTGTGACTAGGGCCCATTTGGCCCTGCTAGAGCTGGTTGATGCTCATGTCATTAGTATATAATTATAACTCAACCATAATCACGGTGATTAAATGAGTTAGTTCTTGGAATGAAATTAAAAAAAAACGTATATAATCAATATAATTTTTAATTGTTGTCATCACAAAGGTCATAAGCAGGCTAAAACTAACGATAGTATAAGTAAATCGATCGGCAAGTTAATTTAACCTTTTGAACGCCAATCACTTGTATACAAGTTCGAGATTTTCGTGCCCTCAGCGCCACTACTTGATTAGAAGTAATAATAGTATAAAATAAATTTACGACTTTTACAAGACCTTTTATTTTGTTTTTATGGAAAATTGCCCTGTTATAAGCCATATTTTTAACTTTTTCACACATAATAAGTTCTTGTTTGTTTTATATTCAATAGAAACAAAAACGCCACAAAATATTTTAGTGCCCCCAACGCCAAGTACTTGATATAAAGTAAGCCAGTGATGGGACACGATGAAGACCTCGCTATATTTCATCTCGTCAAAACGATCATAAATATCATTATTGCAAGAAAATGACGTGAATAAATAATATTTTATAAATATTGTAAACTATAAACTACGTTTTATTCGCCTTAATCAAGAATAAATAGGTTTTCTAATCATTGTCGATAGTGAAACACCGTGTGAAAAACCCATCCCTACAAAGTAGCTAGTTGTCAGTGCGCACAACGCCACGAACTAGTATTGAAGTAAATCTGTGACGTCACAAGCGGACGGCTTTCAAGGTCATAGTGACTGTGCATTTTAGTGTAGTGCAATGTTTACATCTTGTTTCTTTTTGAGTAGATTCATCATAAGAAAAATTTTGTGAATAATCAGAATTTTGAAATAGTTCGTCGTCCTGACATTACGTTAAGTCGTCAACTTCCTTTTCAGGAATGTACGGAAGTACATTCCTGAAACGGAAGTTTTCTATTAGTTTCTAAAAACAAGAAAAATCATTGCTAGTATTTTGCGACACCTATACCTACCATTAAAAAAAAAGATCTGTAACATCTGCGTAAAACAGTCACTTACACTCCATTTTAATTTTTTTTTAAAACACGTAGATAGAAAACCACGTATCTAGCTTCTATTGATTGTATTTGGTTCTATTTTTTGTAAGTAAACGAAATAAATTATGCATGAATCGGTTGAGGTTATGCACGTGTAACTCGACCACAGTGAATAGAAAAAAGAAAAATACCATAGACATCGACATCTAGACATCCTTATATCAGAAAGGATTTTGACGTGCCTCGAGCGCCAACGACTTGATATGAAGTAGAAGGATTACATTTGGAGACAAATAGGGATGTGCCTTCTAGAACACACGTCTAATAAATTTACAATTCTTTTCTTTTATTATGGGAAATATATCCAGGTTTTCATATTGATTTTTTTATGAAATAAAACAAAATATGAAAATACGGTATCAGTTTTTATTTAGCTTCGTAAATTGGTGAATAAACGTTAATTTCAACTTATAATATTATTTATCGATAGGACATTAATCCCATCCCTACGTTTTACTATAGATACGTTATACATTTGTAGCGTGGCGCTGGAGGACACATCGCGTATTATGTAGATGGGCGTCGAAAAGGTTAACCTCGTCAAAGA
The DNA here is from genome assembly GCA_945859645.1 of Amphipoea oculea. Lineage (NCBI taxonomy): Eukaryota > Metazoa > Arthropoda > Insecta > Lepidoptera > Noctuidae > Amphipoea > Amphipoea oculea. The sequence continues at coordinate 7,027,741 of OX243891.1, read as the reverse complement.
TTTGAAAAATCACGTATCGAAAATTCAAAATTTCAAAAATTTGCTACATGCAAAGCGGCGCCGAACGGTGCATGAATTGTATGTCATCTTGGTGGCCGTGTATCGTACAATAGCTCGTGTGAGCTCCAGCCTATCAGTTCCATTCAGTTTCAAAAAAATGTACATTAAGTGTTTTCTCCCATACAAAAAAAATAAAAAACTTTTTTTTCTCACGCGTGGAGCGACTGATACCATCCATACGTTAATATTACGTAAAGGGAGGTATACTAGACCCATTACAATTTTTGTTTTTTTATTTCCGAACTTTAAGTTTCTATGAGTATGGAGCTCGATTTTCAGACCACTGTGCGCCGCCCGCGGTGCCATACTATTATATTCTGTGGCGATGCCGCTGTATTGGTTTCTCTTGGATTTGTATGAGCCCTTACGGCGCGCCGCCGCGGCGCCGTGTGTTCATACAAATCCAAGGGTGACTGATGCAGCGATGACGCGACGGCGGTGCCGCTGCAGCTGCGGCATAATGTGTAAACGGCCTCAAAGATTAGGTACCTAACATTCATATATAACTATGATTCCTATTTATTATAAACAAAATCAATTTTAAATCTAATTTCTTGCTTTTAATCATTTTCATCGCAATTTTCAGATGAATCTGTTACCTATTTCATTATGCCCATTATCAATAAGTCGCGGTCTGTTAATAAAAACATTAGGTCAGAATTTTTTTTATTTTTGTAATAGCTTAGATAACGTGTAGGTACTTGCGCATTAGAAATACCTAACTTCCGTGTTGATATTTTCGACTTTCTTTCTCCTGCAGACTTTTTTTAGTTATTTATAAAAATATTTAATAGATATATTTAAAAATTCTAAATAACATTTAAATAGAAAATTTGATTTCGTAACCTTGGGAATCGAACCCGGGGACTCTCGAATACTAATCTACACGTCGTCCACACACGTCACTGTGACAGTTGTACGTGAAGTCGAAAATACCGACTGCACTTTCTTAGATGTTTCCAAAATTCATAGTTTTAGAAAAAAACACTGCAAAGTGATAACTTTTATTTCGGAAGTCGGTGTCGCTGGTTCCGCATTTTCGTTTTTTGACACCGACTTCCGAAATTATAGTTATTTATCACGCTGTAGTGCTTTTTTTGAAGTCGGTTGTTTTTTTTTTCTTTCTAATTGTACCTACCCCACAAAAATTCAATTAACACTAGTGCATTGAAGAATCATCAAAATTCGCATAGAAATGCCGGAGATGCAGTGCATTTATGCATATTAACTTCGGACATACTACATAAGAATAATTACCTAATGTATTATATACTAAAACCTTCCTGGAAGTATGTAGATCACATTAGTGAAAGAATGATCAAAATTGGTTTATCAGTTTTTTAGAAAATCTACAAATATATATACAAACATACACACATACATACATTACATACATACATACGGGTCGAATACACAACCTCCTTTTTTGAAGTCGGTTAATAATGTTTTAAATTTCATTGAATCAGTTTTATTTCAAAATCACCCACATCCTTAAGTTTTTCAAGTCACACTCAAAACGAATAAAATTTATTATGTTGTCACACATAACCACATAATTTGTTTGTTAGATCTTTAACTTATTTGCACATCGTTTCCGCGCCATCTATTAGAATACTAGGGCGTAATCTCACAAAACCGTTACTTCTAAATCTCATGTATGCTTTATGTCATAATTGTGATGGACGTCGTCGTTAGATGGCGTTTGCGTCGATTCTGCATATGTGTGCATGCGTTTTTCAAGGACACTTAGGTCTAGTAAGCCTCTTAAGTACTTACTTATTAACTTTACAAATGCATCAACAAATACAACATGCACAGAAAACTTCCCGCGTAAAAGATAGCGTATTGAGACGATGCAACGCAAGTAAGTAGGTAGGTAGGTAGGTAGGTACATGAGTGAGACTGTTCTGAAGTTCCACAACAACTCATAATAACAACACACACCCTAGTAGTAGGAGAATTTTTAGAATACGAATCGTTAGAATTCTTTATTTTTTATATATATAATATGTCGAATCGTATACTAAATAATAAAAAAAAAAAAAAAAAATCTCTTACTACACCGTTAGATTGGTGTTATTTTCATAAAAGTGATGCAGTCACATAAGTAGATTTTAAAAATATTAATAATATTGATTACTTTATAAACAATATTTTAGTTAGCTCGTTGTACTATAGAGGGCGCGCCGCGCGCGCGCTCACTCGTTCCCTCCTGTGCCCACCGGGCGCCGCCGTCCGATACGATGCTTCGGTATAAATACTCCGAGCGAGCGCGGATCGGTTTTATTCTCTCTCGTACGTTCGAAGTGTATAGGTGCGCGCGCGTCCGTTGCGTGTGTCTATAGTATTTTCAGTTGATTTTTATTATTTCCCTCTCGTTCCGTGTTTACAATGGCGCGTACTAAGCAGACCGCCCGTAAATCCACCGGTGGTAAGGCCCCGAGGAAACAGCTCGCCACCAAGGCTGCGCGCAAGAGCGCACCGGCCACCGGTGGCGTTAAGAAACCCCATCGCTACAGGCCCGGCACTGTGGCCCTCCGTGAGATTCGTCGCTACCAGAAGAGTACCGAACTGCTGATCCGCAAGCTTCCGTTCCAGCGTCTCGTGCGTGAGATCGCACAGGACTTCAAGACCGATCTCCGTTTCCAGAGCTCCGCTGTTATGGCGCTGCAGGAGGCTAGCGAAGCTTACCTCGTCGGTCTCTTCGAAGACACCAACTTGTGCGCGATTCACGCGAAGCGCGTCACCATCATGCCCAAGGACATCCAGTTGGCGCGCAGGATCAGAGGCGAGCGCGCTTAAACTGCTGGCTGACGTCACACAATACACATCGCCCTACGACACGTTGACTGCCTTCGTGCAGTGCACCGTGTCTGTGGCTGTGGCTGTGCGTTAACATAAAAGGCCCTTTTCAGGGCCACATATGTATCAGATTATTAAATGTTTCTTTATAACAGACGTCAGAAAAAAAAAAACGTTACTTACCTACCTACCTACCTACCTACCAACCAACCACACACACTATGATATCCACATAAGCAACTAACACCTATATTAAGTACTTATTATATTTTACATAAAATCAGAGAAGTACATAAACTTGCAATAATATGGTATGCCTGCCTACCTACCTACTTACAATAGTCTCTACCAGATGATACCTTACATACTAGGGACACACACTATAATTATTATTATTTTTTTTTTTTTTTGTTATAGTTTCATACCTATAAGTACATTAGATATTATTTCAGAATAATTATGGAGGGAATATTCGTAACTATCATAATCATCATTATTATGTACTATTGTTATGCATTTGATTTACGTACCTAACTATCGATTAAGTAAGTAAGTAAACTACATAGGTTTGTACTACTTACTTAATAGTACTTATGTATATTAATATATATAGGAACCTACCTACAATATATAAATATATTATAGGTATTGGAAGTAAAATTTTGGATAACCTAATACATATTATAAGTTTAGTTTAGTACCTAAGTTCTGTTTTACGAAACAACTGACTAGAGACATCGTCCAACCAACCAGCGACGAGCGTCGACTCGCCTCGCCCCGCGCACCCCCGCTGAGCTCCGCGCACAGTATAAATATAAGACGGTAATACTCAAAAATACACCAGTCGTTCGCTAGCTCGCTCGCGTCGCACCCGTGCTGTTATTATTATCATCGTGATTTTTAAAACCCCACTGTAAAGAAGATGACCGGTCGCGGTAAGGGAGGAAAGGGTCTGGGAAAAGGAGGAGCCAAGCGTCACAGGAAGGTACTTCGTGATAACATCCAAGGTATCACGAAGCCCGCCATCCGTCGTCTGGCTCGCAGAGGCGGCGTGAAGCGTATCTCCGGTCTGATCTACGAAGAGACTCGCGGTGTGCTTAAAGTGTTCCTAGAGAACGTCATTCGCGACGCTGTCACTTACACCGAGCACGCCAAGAGGAAGACCGTCACCGCCATGGACGTCGTCTACGCTCTGAAGCGCCAGGGTCGCACCCTGTACGGTTTCGGCGGTTAAACACCTGCATCTCCCGCGTGTACGGTGTTGCCTGCGCAACCAGCTCTGCATACCGTGGTGGACGTGTGTGTGTTGTGTTCGTTGTGAACATAATCATACCGTTCGACCATGCGTATATAGACGCGCACTTAAAAAAAGGCCCTTTTCAGGGCCGCATATGATTCGATACTATTAAATATGTTTCTTTACTGGAATTGTCTAAAAAACGTACGGTCTCTACATACATACATACATACCTACCTACCTACCTATCACCACCACTATACACGAACATACCATTATACCTACTAACTGTAGACACAAATACATTACTTAGTACTTAGGTTTTACCTCTACGTGAGGGAGGGGGTGAATATGAATGAAGTACTTACTTACTTGAATCAGTTTTATTGTTGGCTTAAAATTGAAATACCACTACTACTACTTATTTACTTACACACACGACATAGTAATGCCCTTGCTTATGTAGGTAAGTACGTAACTACACGGGCTAAGTTGACGTTTGTTTCTACGGGTGAAAAGCCCATCGCCGCCCCACTGAGGTGTGTGTATAGGTTATACTGGAATTGAAAAACAAAACATTAGTAGACCATAATATTCAATACTTACGTTGTTTGTTTGTTTGTTGTGTAGAACATTTACCTACCTACCTATTCGTTTGATCGCCCCTCGGTGCGAGTACCGTTTGTTTATAATAAAATATGTGGATGTCGTGTTGTTATCAGGTACCTACCTATTATTGCAATTTCGCTCTCGCATCTAATGAGGATTTTTTTTTTTTAGTTTTTGTATTATTTATTATTAGCCGTATCACAGGCAGCCTACTAGCCACTAATTGATGTCTGAAGAGAGTACCTACCTATAGAGCCACGCACGGACGACGGGGGACAGCAGGCGCGCCCGCGCCCGAGTACGCGGACGCGGCTGCGACGACGTTCTCTTTGTTGTCTATTAATTACACATTGTTTAGTACGGTTTCTGATGCGATTGTAACAATATGTACACTGTCAACTCGTCGAAGGGCACTCTCGTCTTTTAATATCACTATATTAATAGGTTGCACGTCCTGGACGGAGTCGTCCGTCCTTAGCGGTTCGGCGCTCGCGGTGTTTTACGACGCTTCACTTTTAGGTCGATAATACCTTCGCGAGACTGTGTGATATCGACGGAGTCCTGTTACCACACAAGCTCGATATCCTCCTAGTTGACGCGTCGACGTTTATCGGCACCAACTATCACTTTTATAGAGAAAATAACGTTTTGAACACGACCCGACCTACGCTTCGTACGCAGTCGTCAAAATAAAACACCGCCACCGGCTGAACGACCACCTGACGCTCCCCGAATTCGCACACCCGCATCGTCAACTTCATGAACTATCCGAAACTGTAACACTGCGTCCCACTAAGGGCCGTTAACCATTCCTTTTATTTATTTTATTAGATACGTGTTAGTGAAAACTTTCAAGCGTTCATACGAGAAAACGTTCCGCGACATCGCGGCGCTCGTTACGGTAAAGTTTCGTCGTGCTTAGGCGTACGTATACGAAACTCTTGAAACCTATAAGTGGCGACATCTAAGTCTCTCTCTCTATAGATTTACCTACTCAGTCAGTGTGTTGTTTTGAGTGTGTTTATTAATATAAAAAATGGCAGACACCGCAGTTGCTACCGAGGCTCCCGCGCCCGCTACACCAGCGAAGAAGCAGGCGAGACAGGCCGGCGGCGCCGGTGCCGCGAAGAAACCGAAGGCGAAGCCTACCCATCCCAAAACATCTGAGATGGTCACCAACGCCATCAAGGAGATGAAGGAGCGCAGCGGATCTTCCCTGCAGGCGATCAAGAAGTACATCGCCGCGCAGTACAAGGTCGACGCGGAGAAATTGGCTCCGTTCATCAGGAAATACCTGAAGAGCGCCGTCGAATCTGGGGCACTGATCCAGACCAAGGGCAAGGGTGCCTCCGGTTCCTTCAAGCTCGAGTCGAAATCGTCCGCGGCCAAGAAACCCGCCGGCGCATCTGGCAAGGCCGCCGGCAAGGCGCCCGCCGCCGCCGCCGCGAAGGCCAAGAAGGCGACCGCCTCCGCGGCCGGCGCCAAGACCAAGAAGGCAGCAGCCGCCGCCGCGGCCGCCTCTGCCGCCTCCGGCTCACCTTCAAAGTCCAAAGCATCGGCCGCCGCCGCCGCCAAGGACAAGAAGGCCGCCGCCGCTAAGAAGAAGCCGGCACCCAAGAAGGCCGCCGCACCCGCTAAGGCGAAGGGAGGCGCAGCTCCCAAAGCTAAGAAGACAGCGAAGCCGCCAACCAAGAAACCTAAAGCGCCTAAACCCAAGAAGGCCGCGGCTACACCCAAGTCTAAGCCGGCAGCCAAGAAAGCGTCCGCCGCTAAGAAGTAAGCTACGGTCGCGTTCGCGTTACACCGGCGACGGCGACGACGACGACGACAGCGCCGCGCGCGCAGAGTCGGCTGACCAGACCACCATCAATACCTACACGCATCATACAACAACATGAGTGATAGTGACAAATGTGCGTGCGCGTCTTACCTACTGCGTGTGTGTTTATGTACGTACATACATACATACATAATGTTGTGTTGTTTGTATATATAATAATATACACTGTAGTAGAGAGAGGCGCGCGCGTGCTTTGTGCGTTTGTTTTCATCATCGTCCAACCGCGCGCACGCAGTACGTACGCGTCTATCGTCCTCGGGAAGGAGGGTGCGAAACGCGCTCGACGTGTCTCGAGCTCGTCCGACCGACCAACGATTCATCAGAAGCAGCAGCAAGCAACTGAAGAAACCACGGACGGGGCGGCACCGAGATGCTTAGCGCGCGTGCATGCGCTCACCATACCAAAAAGCCCTTTTCAGGGCTAACAATACTATCATGAATATGAACAATATTCGTTTCTGTAACACAGACGAGTCAAAACGTTATAAATTAATAATAATATACGCACGCACCTACCTACCTACCTACCTACCTACCTACCTACCTACCTACCTACCTACATAAATACATACATACATATATACGAGATAACTCTCAAAATATAATATTAACTCTCTAGGTAGGAAATACAAATATAGTTAAATAAATAGATAGATAGATAGATAGATAGAGCTACCTACCCACCCACCTATACATAATAAATACATAGGGTAGTTTAAGTTAGTCCTGTACAAAATAAGTTTGATTATTCAGAAACAAGTGAAAGTGGTTGATTTTCAACCTACGTTCATAATTTCATATTGCATAGTCATTTCATGAGAGAAAAAAAAATTCATGATAATTATTATTTTATATGAACTGTAATAAAATCGTGGCAGTTCATTAAATAATCTGCTAAATCTCTATCCACCCCGTATCCATGGTGCAGTGTGTAGTGTACTAGCGGAGAGCGAGCGCGCGCGCTTGCGCGTTTTGTGAATTAGTTTCGCTTGCTGTGTACCCCTCCCACTGACACAGCTACGCGGCGCGCGTATAAATAAACGGCAACAGACTGAAACTGGCATTTATAACTAGATTCCTTCGGCGCGCGCACTGTTGTACGCGTGTTTCGTTGTTTTCGTGAGTTGTTATATAAACAAATACTTCAATTATGTCTGGTCGCGGTAAAGGTGGCAAGGTGAAGGGAAAGGCAAAGTCCCGTTCCAACCGTGCTGGTCTCCAGTTCCCTGTGGGTCGTATTCACAGGCTGCTGCGTAACGGAAACTACGCCGAGCGCGTGGGTGCCGGCGCTCCCGTCTACTTGGCCGCCGTGATGGAGTATCTGGCTGCTGAGGTCCTCGAGTTGGCCGGCAACGCCGCGAGAGACAACAAGAAGACCAGGATCATCCCGCGTCATCTTCAATTGGCCATCCGCAACGACGAGGAGTTGAACAAGCTGCTCTCCGGTGTGACGATCGCTCAAGGTGGTGTGCTGCCGAACATCCAGGCCGTGCTACTGCCCAAGAAGACCGAGAAGAAGGCTTAAACGTGGTGCCGCGACGTGTCTGAACGTGGTGCTTCGTGCGAGTGCCCCCGCACGCGTACTTCGATATAATATTTATGCCTAAAACCCATAAATCTATTATGTCGGTTGCGCGATGCTCTCCGCTCGTATGCATTCAAAACAAAAGGCCCTTTTCAGGGCCACAATATGATTCGTCAAATATATAACAGAGACAGTTTCTTTAACGGTGTTGTCGTCAAACAAAAACGTACATACATACCCATCCATCTATCTACCTACCTACCTACCTACCTACCTACCTACCTACCTCACGCACTCGCTTTACTTAATTACTACAAGTTAAAAACCTTACACATAATATTATTGATTGATTGAATTAATGTGAAAATGAGAAAGTTACCGAGTACCTACCTTCCTATTATAGTAGATCAATTATAAATAAATTAGGTAATGGTGGCTTGCCCTCTCCTCATGATGAGCTAATTATGTTATTAGGTGGTACTCATTAGGTGTATTTTACACACGGTATCCTGTACGGTAACCTGAGTAAGTAAGTATAACAGAAATTATTTTAGCTACGTTTGTTTAGGTACTTACATTTTATTATTAAATAACGTAAAATGTTATTATTAAATCTCATTCAAATGCATTACAAAAATAATTTATTTATTACTTACTTACTAAGTACTTATAAAAAAAAAAAAAATTTGAGTTAGATTAGTCTAGATTAGAAAACGTTGTTTTCTTGAATTTATTTATTTATTTTCTTTAATGACGAACGAACACAAGCGTCGCCCCGCTCCCTTCGCCTCCCTCCCGGGCATCCCCTCTCCCCGCGCTCGATCTACACTCTGGCTTAGGAGCGTTGTGATTGGTCCGCCGCTGCGTCGAATTTCTCACCGCCTGCCGCAACTGCGAGCCGCGAGCGCCCATATAAATACAACTGTTAGTTACGTCTACGTTTCTCGATTCCGCGCCCGGCTGCCGTAGCGCTCACACGTGCTCTTGGCTCCGCATCGCTGTCCGCCCCCGCGCCCCGCGCGCCCCCCCGTCTCGGTCTCGCTGGAGTGCTACGCCCGTAGCACTCTCGGCTACGCCGCACACGCGTAGGCCACCGGCCCCGCCCCTTTCCGTAGCAGTGCTACGGTTTGCGTTCACGCGCAGACCAAGTGCTGCTACGAGAGCTACGGCGTAGCAGATCGGCTACGAGTGCTAGACATTCGTAGCCTATCCACTGCGCTCGCGTTTTTGACGCTCCTTAAGAGCATAAATCCACCGTTTTAAGTGGTACTTGGGGGAAACCTAACGGTGACAACAAACCCAAGTGGGTGGAGACCCGCCACACCCGCCGACCCCCTTCAGGGCTAGGCAAAACCGTCGGAAGGGCTCCGACTGCGACCTTGGGGGATCTCCTAGTCGCAGTCTGGTAGCATCTTAACCCCGTTTGTCCACAGCTGCACCCGGGACGACTGGGTGTGTCTACCCCAGCGGCCCGGATCGGTCGAAAGACCCATAGGGCCCTACCGCACATTAAGATTGGCGGTAGGAACACAAGCTTAGGGCCCACCTTAGGCACTCACCTCCCTGCCTAAACCCGGCAGGGAGGGTTACTCATCCCCGGGCCCACCCACCCGGGGAGTTAGTGTTAGGTCTCAGTACGCTAGACGTACATAGTCCCCTCCCCCCCCCTAAGACCATGCAGGACGCCACGATAGTGGCGTTCTTCAAAGAGGTCCTTTTTAAGGACCCCGACTTCATCGCCAAATATGGCGCTAAGTTCGCTGCTATGCAGCATACCTCCCCCCCCCAACCGACCTTTTCGGACTCGGAGCTGGACAGCCCAATCGGCTCTCCAGCGGCCATGGACGCTGAAGACGCGTCCTCTAAACGTCCACGTGACGACTCGGACCTAGAGTCCCAGCACTCCACCGACTCCTCCCCCTCCTCCGACGACGACGGCTATATACTGGCGTCGTCTGGAAAAAGGAGCAAAAGAAAGAGGAAGCAGACCTCCTCCACGCAGGCAGCCAAGATCCCTGCGACTGAGGCAGCCCTGTCTCCCCTATACCTCGCCCCCGACTCACCGGCAGCTCCTGCCACTACCCCCCCCACGACATCTCAGTCCTGCCAAAAGGACTCTCCCCCCAGCCAAAGTGCTGGCCCCTCCTCCGCCCCAAGCCAAAGTGCTGGCCCCTCCTCCGCCCCAAGGAAAGTCCCCCCCCCTCCCCCTGTGTTCATCCAGGACAAGGGGCGTTGGACCGATGTGTCCAAATGGTGCGCCGAGCGCAAAATTAATTACACTAGCGCCCGCTCTACCCTCCAGGGTATCAAAGTGTCCATCCCGACGTCGAAAGACTACCGGGACCTCACCCTACTTCTCCGCCAGAGGGACGTGTCATTCCACACGTACTCCCTGCCGGAAGAACGACAGATCCGAGTGGTGATTCGCCGTATCCCCAAGGAGATCACGGTCGCCGACATCAAGGCTGACCTCGAACTCCAATCGGTCCCTGTGGCAGAAGTCCACAGGATGCACCGTTCACGAGGACAAGTCCCCTTCGACATGGTCCTCGTAGTCTGCCCTCCCACTGAGGGCCATCATCCGATCTTCCAGATAAAAAGTATCTGCAGCCTCACAGGCATCTCAATCGAGAAGCCTAAAAAGTCTGGCATCGTCGGTCAGTGTCACCGATGCCAGCTATATGGCCACTCTCAGAGTTTCTGCCATGCCAAGCCTAGATGCGTGAAGTGTCTAGGTGAACATGGCACGGAAAACTGCCCCCGTCCCAAGGACCGTACCCTGTGTACGGAACCTCCAAGCTGCGTTCTATGCGGCGAAACAGGCCACCCGGCCAATTATCGCGGCTGCCCAAAGGCCCCAAAATCGTCCTCCCCCAAATTGACAAAGCGCGCAGACGCTCGTCAAATCAGGGAAACCCCGTCACAAGGGCCCTCAACCCTTCCCGAGCGACTAAGCCCTCAAAGGCCCAGCCCGTGGAATATGTTAAACCACCAGAGAGCTTTCCCAGCTCTCACGGCTACCAAGCCGTTCTCGCCTCCCGCCCACGCAAGGCTGGACCCGCGAATCACCCGTCCCGATGCGCCCAACCCTGTGCCCCCCCCCACACTCGCACCCGCTGCTAGGACAGCACCCGTCGTACCTTCAGCGCCCCCCCCGACCTCAACTACTCCTGCTTGTGATCCCTTCAATGTGATCACAAGCACATTTCTAACATTCGTTACCCCCCGCGCCAAGAAAATGGCAAGCGAAATCATCGCTGCCAGAAACTCCGGCGACCTCTTTCAAATTCAGGCTATTTACAACGCCTACCCCGAAATTACCCAGGCACTCACGGCCTTTATAACCAAACCTAATAACAACAATGGATAGAGGACTCATCGCCAGAACCAAACCCCGATCCCTTAGGTTAGCCTACTTCAATGCCAATGGCATTCAAGGTCAAAGAGATGAGATCGCCACCTTCCTCCGCGACCATCAAATAGACATCTTCCTCGTTCAAGAGACCTTCCTCAAGCCTAGCCACCGTAACCCTTCAGTTGCAAACTATCGTATGGTTCGTAACGACAGGTCGCGGTGTCACAAAGGCGGCACACTAATCTTTTATAAAAAGGAACTGCACTGCATCCCACTGGACCCTCCTCCTCTTTCACGACTTGAAGTGTCCATCTGTCGGCTAGGCATGTCAGGCCATCAACCGATCACCCTAGTTTCGGTATACCTCCCTCCGCAAAACTCTGCAGACGACCCCCAACCCTTGACAAACGACCTCTCCATCCTTCTTGGCTTGAGTGACTCCGTCATTATAGCGGGGGATCTCAACGCTAAACACCCAGCGTGGAATAGCACCAGGATCTCTACCAGAGGCAAACTCCTGTTTGACCTCTCCCCCACTCTAAACTTTGATGTCATTGGACCAATGACTCCCACTCACTTTCCACACGACCCAAACCACACTCCCGACGTCCTCGACGTAACACTTCTAAAAAATGTCAACCTACGGTTAGTCACTATAGAAGTGGTACAAGAGCTCTCCTCAGACCACCGACCAGTCATCATTCATATGGCCCCCCGCCTGGGTCTCCCTGATCCCAACCAACCCGCCCAGACAAAAGTGGTAACGGACTGGAGGAAAGTAAGCGAGTGCCTGAAATCCACCACATCCCCCCACTTAGACACCATCCCCGGCCAGTTCAACTCTATCGCGGACACGACGGCTGCGATTGACTCGCTCACGGAACACGTACAGTCGGTCTTGAACGACTGTTCCAGGGAGATTCCATTGGTGGATGACCATCAATGGAATTTACCTGCTGACTTGCGTGAACTGCTGAACGAAAAGAACGCGGCTGTCCGTGCATACAGTAGCTTTCCCTGCGACGCGAACAAAGCTCATATGCGTTACTTACAGAGATCTGTAAGAACTCGCATATCGGAGTGGCGTGAAATCAAATGGGATAAGACACTGAGCGATCTCGAACCCACTCACCAGGCTTTCTGGGAACTTCAAAAGAGATTCAGATCTCGAGACACAACCTCCATGCCTCCACTGGTCCGCCCTGACAAATCCATCGCCTTCGATGACATAGAAAAGGCTGAATGCCTGGCTGACAGCCTCGAAGCCCAATGCACACCCAGCTCCCAACCAGTAGACCAAGCCCACCTCGCGGAGGTCGAAGCGGAGGTTGAACGTAGAGCCTCCCTCCCACCCGTCGAAGACCCAGATAATCCTCTGCCCCCCGTCACTCCTGACGAGGTGCAGGATATAATCAAAGGTCTCAAACCTAAAAAAGCACCCGGCTCAGACGGAATCACCAATAGAGTGATCCAGCTATTCCCTGCCCAACTAATAATGCTACTGGTCACCATCTTCAACGGTGCCATGAGCAATAATATTTTCCCACAAACGTGGAAACAAGCCACCGTTATCGGCATCCCTAAGCCCGGCAAGCCCAAAACGGAACCTTCGAGTTACCGCCCCATCAGTTTGCTCAATGTCCTCGGTAAGGTTTACGAGAGGCTTATTTATAAGCGTCTCAGAGACTATGCTGAAACAAAGGGCCTTATCCCCAACGAGCAATTTGGTTTTCGAACCCAACACTCCTGCGTACAGCAAGTCCACCGTATCACCGAACATATACACGCGGGTTTCCAACGCAGTTATATGACAGGTGTGATTTACTTCGACATAGCGAAGGCCTTTGACAAAGTCTGGCATAATGGCTTAATATACAAGCTATACCAACTCGGTGTGCCCGACCGTCTCGTGCTCATCCTACGAGACTTTCTGTCAAACCGCACATTCCGCTACAAAGTGGAAGGAGCGCTATCCTCCCCACACCCCATCCGAGCAGGAGTCCCCCAGGGCTCTGTACTTGCCCCACTCATTTTCACGCTGTTCACTAGCGATATCCCCACAAACAAAAAGGCTCAGTTGGCACTGTTCGCAGACGATACTGCCATTTTTTACTCCGGCCGCAGCCTAGTCCAGATATCTCTCACTCTCCAAACCGCAGTCAACAAACTCGCTGCTTGGTTTAGGAAGTGGAGAATAGAAGTCAACCCTGACAAGAGTCAAGCGGTTCTCTACTCCAGACCGCGACGCAACCCCATACCCCCCCGACCTATCTCCATGTTCGGCAAGCCGATCCCTTGGGAAAAGCGAGCCAAATACCTAGGAGTCATACTCGACAGGCATCTCTCCTTCGCAGAGCATATAAAAACGGTCCGCTCGCGCGCCGCTTTCGCTCTAGGCAGACTTCACTCCGTTCTCAATGCACGCAGCAAATTGTCACTAAAGTGCAAATTGCGCATTTATACAGCGTGCATTCGTCCAATAATGACATATGCCTGTGTAGTCTTCGCACACGCAAAGCCCCACCACCTCCATAGGATGCAGGCCCTTCAAAACCGTTTCCTCCGAAAGGCTACGGGATCCCCCTGGTTCGTCCGAAATGAGATCCTCCATGTTGACCTCAAAATCCCCACTATCCAACAATTCATGAAACGCCTTTCCAAGCGTTTCTTTGATACCGCCGCCAAGCATCGCAACCCCCTGGTTGTCGAGGCCGCCAGGTATACTCCCTCCCAAATCAGCAAACGTCGCCGTCCAAGGCATGTTCTCTTAGACCCTGACGACTCCATCACCCTCCTCCAGGAGAGTAACAAGGCAACTAGTACAGTACACAAAAACAAAAAACCGACATTCCGACCTCGCCGACGAGGTCCCTCGCGACGTCCCCAATTAAATACCCCACCCCGACCCTTGCTCGATGAAGTGCCAGCCCGCGCCGCAGCTGAGCCTGTAGCTTTAAACTCCCGACTGTGACCTCTGAGTTTGTTTCGGCATTTCTTCTCAGAGCAGTCAGATAGGAAATGCCGGCCCCATCAAGCTTAAATAATAAAAATCTGATCCAGCCTGTCCCATCTTGCTGCCCTCTCCAGCGACGCCCTAAGCCGAGGTTCGTACCCCACAGGGGGTGCCCTTAGCGTGTAGTCGCTTAATATAGTAGATATTCGCCCTGGCTGGAGGCTTTGAGTTTTCTTAAGGCAACCACAGGATAGTCCGGTTAAGTAGTCACGACCTCTCAAGGTCAACTACGAGATGCCATTTCTAAAAAAAAAAAAAAAAAAAAAAACGTCTACGTTTTTATACTGCGACTGAACTCCGTTTCGGTAGCACGTGTACTCGAAAAATTTCATAATGCCGCCCAAGACAAGTGGTAAAGCCGCCAAGAAGTCTGGCAAAGCCCAGAAGAACATCTCTAAGACCGACAAGAAGAAGAAGAAGCACAAGAGGAAGGAGAGTTACGCCATCTACATCTACAAGGTGTTGAAGCAGGTGCACCCCGACACCGGTATCTCCAGCAAGGCCATGTCGATCATGAACTCGTTCGTGAACGACATCTTCGAGCGGATCGCCGCCGAAGCTTCCCGTCTCGCCCACTACAACAAGAGATCGACCATCACGTCCAGGGAGGTGCAGACGTCCGTCAGGCTCCTGCTGCCCGGCGAGCTCGCCAAGCACGCCGTCAGTGAAGGCACCAAGGCCGTCACTAAATACACCAGCTCCAAGTGAGCGGTCGGTCGGTAGGCGGCTACCGAGAGCCGCCGCCGATGCTCCGTCTCAACGCCGCCCCGTGTCTGTGTACAGTGTTGAACCCAGTGCGCTTGTTCGTGTCTCTTGTTGACTGTGGTGCGTGTTAATTGTGTTAGTGTCATCGTATTGTGCATACATACACACATAAGTACACCTACTACCTGTGCTGTGTGTGTGTCATGTATGTGCGTACGAGACGCGCATGATGCACGTGCTACGAGCAAACCACGACAAACGTCTGGACGCGCACGCACACCGCGGGATGGCAGGAGCAAAAACAAAAGGCCCTTTTCAGGGCCACAAATATGTTCATGTGATAAAATTCACGTTTCTTTAAATTTGAATACAGTCAAAACGTTACCTACTACTATATTTACCTATCTGCCTACTGTTACATAGGTACATGCAAAATAAATACATACTTACTCACCTACTACACTTACCGCCTCCTGCGTCGTACGTACACGACTACGTAAGTAAATTTGTGTCATAATGAAGACTTAATTGTCAGGCATTATCCTACCTGCCTATCTATCTATACAATTAAGTACTTACTTATTAACTTTACAAATGCATCAACAAATACAACATGCACAGAAAACTTCCCGCGTAAAAGATAGCGTATTGAGACGATGCAACGCAAGTAAGTAGGTAGGTAGGTAGGTAGGTACATGAGTGAGACTGTTCTGAAGTTCCACAACAACTCATAATAACAACACACACCCTAGTAGTAGGAGAATTTTTAGAATACGAATCGTTAGAATTCTTTATTTTTTATATATATAATATGTCGAATCGTATACTAAATAATAAAAAAAAAAAAAAAAATCTCTTACTACACCGTTAGATTGGTGTTATTTTCATAAAAGTGATGCAGTCACATAAGTAGATTTTAAAAATATTAATAATATTGATTACTTTATAAACAATATTTTAGTTAGCTCGTTGTACTATAGAGGGCGCGCCGCGCGCGCGCTCACTCGTTCCCTCCTGTGCCCACCGGGCGCCGCCGTCCGATACGATGCTTCGGTATAAATACTCCGAGCGAGCGCGGATCGGTTTTATTCTCTCTCGTACGTTCGAAGTGTATAGGTGCGCGCGCGTCCGTTGCGTGTGTCTATAGTATTTTCAGTTGATTTTTATTATTTCCCTCTCGTTCCGTGTTTACAATGGCGCGTACTAAGCAGACCGCCCGTAAATCCACCGGTGGTAAGGCCCCGAGGAAACAGCTCGCCACCAAGGCTGCGCGCAAGAGCGCACCGGCCACCGGTGGCGTTAAGAAACCCCATCGCTACAGGCCCGGCACTGTGGCCCTCCGTGAGATTCGTCGCTACCAGAAGAGTACCGAACTGCTGATCCGCAAGCTTCCGTTCCAGCGTCTCGTGCGTGAGATCGCACAGGACTTCAAGACCGATCTCCGTTTCCAGAGCTCCGCTGTTATGGCGCTGCAGGAGGCTAGCGAAGCTTACCTCGTCGGTCTCTTCGAAGACACCAACTTGTGCGCGATTCACGCGAAGCGCGTCACCATCATGCCCAAGGACATCCAGTTGGCGCGCAGGATCAGAGGCGAGCGCGCTTAAACTGCTGGCTGACGTCACACAATACACATCGCCCTACGACACGTTGACTGCCTTCGTGCAGTGCACCGTGTCTGTGGCTGTGGCTGTGCGTTAACATAAAAGGCCCTTTTCAGGGCCACATATGTATCAGATTATTAAATGTTTCTTTATAACAGACGTCAGAAAAAAAAAAACGTTACTTACCTACCTACCTACCTACCTACCAACCAACCACACACACTATGATATCCACATAAGCAACTAACACCTATATTAAGTACTTATTATATTTTACATAAAATCAGAGAAGTACATAAACTTGCAATAATATGGTATGCCTGCCTACCTACCTACTTACAATAGTCTCTACCAGATGATACCTTACATACTAGGGACACACACTATAATTATTATTATTTTTTTTTTTTTTTGTTATAGTTTCATACCTATAAGTACATTAGATATTATTTCAGAATAATTATGGAGGGAATATTCGTAACTATCATAATCATCATTATTATGTACTATTGTTATGCATTTGATTTACGTACCTAACTATCGATTAAGTAAGTAAGTAAACTACATAGGTTTGTACTACTTACTTAATAGTACTTATGTATATTAATATATATAGGAACCTACCTACAATATATAAATATATTGTTACGAGCTTGGGGTTCGTGACAATAAAAACTGCCGATTTAAAAACCAAAAATAGACACTTTATTTAAAAACACCAATTACAACTGTAAACACACTAATTACGAAACACAATCGCACTACAAATCACTCTAGTCGCACTTGAAGATCGCTTCGATGTTTTCGCTTGTATCGCTTATCCAACACTGAATGCAGGCTCGCAGGCACACCGGCCTTATATAGGCCTCGGATAGTTCCAGAACCTTCTACCGTAGAAACATCCAGAATGTTCGAGTACATACCGAACCCGACGGACCAGACGTCGATAGTTCTGGAAAGTTCTATCATCGAAGTTTCTAGAAGGGACCCGAATAATTATAAGTTCTGCTACTCGATACTAGATGGCGCTAGTGGTAGCTAATGTCGCCATCAATTGTGGCGCGCAACACTGCCCCCTCCTAAGACATGCTCGTCCCGAGCATTATTGGCCCCATAATAACGCGCCAGTCGATCCACATGGACGATCTTAGGAGTACCTCTTGCACCTTTCTGTATCCGGTAGGTTACGTCATTGATCTTTGTCACAATCCGGTACGGTCCGTCCCATTTAGCTTGAAGCTTAGGAGATTTCCCTTTGCTGCGGACTGGATTGTGCAACCACACTAGTGATCCTTCGTCGAACCCTTTATTGTTCACTTTGCGGTCATAACGGGTTTTCATCTTCTCAGACATTTGCTGGCCCGATTGTCTGACATGCTCATAAATGTCATTCATTTTGTTCCGCAAGTCATTCGCATAATCGGTTATACTGCGTGGGGCATCAGGTGGTATTCCGGTGATCAGGTCTGCAGGCAGCCGTAATTCCCTTCCAAAGTTTGCGAAAGCTGGTGTCACCGATGTACTTTCGTGAACAGCACTTCGATATGACAGCAAAAACGGTTGTATGTGCTTGTCCCAATCTCGTTGCCGATTTTCCACAACTTTTGCCAGGTATCTCTCCAATGTCTGATTAAATCGTTCTACCATTCCATCCGATTGTGGGTGGTAAGAAGTTGTTCTCGTTTTATGTGTACCCATTACTCGGCAAGTTTCCTGGAATATTTGGGACTCAAAATTCCTTCCCTGATCACTGTGAATCTCCAAGGGTACTCCAAAACGGCAGAAGACTTCATGAACCAGTTTATCCGCAACTGTTGAAGCTTCTTGGTTTGGAATGGCGAAGACTTCCGGCCACTTAGTGAAGTAATCCATTACAACCATGAAATACTTGTTACCACTTTCACTTTCCGGGAATGGTCCCGCAACATCAAGGGCTATCCTCTCCCATGGTGCACCAACATTGTACAATTTCAATGCACCTCTACTACGTGTCTGAGGTCCCTTTACAGCCGCACAACTTGTACATTTGCGACACCAGTCCTCGACATCGTCACGACAGTGGACCCAGTAAAACCGTTCTCGTATCTTCAGTAGGGTCCGTTTAACTCCCAAATGGCCTCCTGAACAACCATTATGGTACAGCTGTAGAACATCAGGTACTTTAGCTTTAGGGACAACCATTTGAAAATGACAGCTGTCACCTCGAGCATTTTCCCATTTACGGCACAGGACTCCTTCCTGAATTACCAAGCTGTCCCATTGGGACCAATAGCTTTTTGTGATCGAACTCATCGCTGAGACGTCGCTCCACGTGGGCTTAGGTGCACCGGCCTTTATCCACTCGAGAATCGGCTTGAGGTCTGAATCTTCCTGCTGTGCACGTTGTAGGGTTTCCTTCCACTCGTTGCTGAGGTCTGTCTTGAGCATCTTCACAGGTACGACTTCTTTACTTTCTTGCCTAGTACAATGCTTGCAGTCTTCAGGACAAGGTCTTCTTGACAATGCATCCGCGTTGCCATGAGATTTTCCGCTGCGATGTTCGACCACGAAGTCGTATTCCTGCAGTAGTTCAATCCATCTCGCAACTTGACCTTCTGGATTTTTGAACTGCAATAGCCATTTCAGTGCAGCATGGTCAGTTCGTAAGTGGAATTTCCGCCCCAGAAGATATTTGCTAAAATGCTGCAATGACTTTACCACAGCAAGCAATTCCCGTCTCGTGACACAATAGTTCCTCTCCGGCTTTGACAACGACTTGCTGAAGTACGCTATCACAACCTCTTGATCACCCTTTCGTTGAGACAACACACCGCCAAGTCCTATGTCACTTGCGTCTGTGTCAACTATAAATTCCTTGCCTGCATCAGGGTACCCCAAAATAGGTGTTTTGCACAATCGGTCCTTTAACTCCTGGAATGCGATGTCGCAACTTTCATCCCAGCAGAAATGTCGCTTCTCCTCGGTTAGCTTGTGCAGGGCTTTGGCTATATCCGCAAAGTTCTTAACAAATCGCCGATAATAAGAGCACAAACCCAAAAATGCTCTGACCTGCGTCTTATCTTTTGGAACTGGCCAATCCTTGACAGCGGCGATTTTCTCAGGATCCGTGCGGATACCTTCTTCCGACACTACATACCCCAAAAAGCTAACTTGTCGTTTGAATAGTGAACACTTCTTCGGACTTAACTTGAGGTTGGCACTCTGGATCTTCATGAGCACGCGTTCCAGGTTTTGAAGATGTTCTTCAAACGTGCGGCCTACGATGATGATGTCATCCAAGTAGACCAGACAGGCATCGCCAATTAGCCCGGTAAGTACAAGTTCCATCAACCTTTCAAACGTTGCCGGAGCATTGCATAATCCAAACGGCATAACTTTAAATTGCCAAAGCCCCTTTCCTGTCGAGAACGCAGTTTTCTCCTTGTCCTTGGGATCGATTTCAACTTGCCAGTAGCCACTTTTCAGGTCCAGCGTACTAAACCACTTTACTCCAGTAAGCATGTCCAGCGTGTCATCAATTCTTGGCAAAGGATAGCTGTCCTTCTTCGTAACGTCGTTCAGACGACGATAGTCAACACAAAACCGCATGCTGCCGTCCTTCTTCCTTACCAGCACTACAGGTGAACACCATGGACTAGATGAAGGTTCAATAACACCATCCTTCACCATTCCTTCAATCATGGTTTCCACTTCCTTTTCACGTGCTACCGGCAATCTCCTTGGCCGCTGACGGATAGGCAACTCTTCTCCTGTGTTTATTTTGTGTTGAACTAAGCCAGTCTTCCCGATGTCAGCATCGTTTGACGAGAAAACATCGGCGTACTTGAGTAACATCTTCTTCGCCTTGACCATTTCATTTTGGGACAGAGCGCTGCGGCAGTCTTCTAAAAGTGTGGACACTTTCGTTTGTGCATCCTTGCTGAGGGTCCCAGTCGATAGATATTGGCATCGACGTAACCAATCCACTTCCTCGCAAGTACCAACTAGTGTGCCTTTTTCTATAATCTGTTCCTGATCACAAAGGTTCAGCACACGTACCCCTGAGATGTCGGTGGCTCTGACCAAAGTTCGTGCCACTTTCCATGGAAGGTCATTGTCTACCCTTTCCACGAGTACACAACGATTAGTTTGCCCAGGATTCCGAGGAAGACTAACCGGCACAATCGTTTCTGATCTCGGCGGAAGAACAATCTTTTTAAGGCTGTACACATTCCCTGGTAATGCCCCTTCCATAAAAAGTTCCTCTTGTCCACATTTCAAAACACCTGGCTTGACGTCAATCTCGCAATAATTCTTCCTCATAAAGTCAAGGCCCAAGATGCAATCGTCCATTATATCAGCCACGATGACATTATGCAGGTAGATTCTGTTGCCTAGCTTCAACTCTATCTTCTTCTCTCCATGGACGGGTATACGCTGACCGGTGGCTGTTACCAAATTAATGCGTTCTCGGTTGTATGCGGAGTCCCCAAGGAACCAACTTATAAGTTGGGAACTGACGACCGTACGAGAGGCTCCAGTATCTATGGTCAGCTTACACGGCGTTCCGTTGACCTCGCCCTTGATGATTAAGCTGTTCCCGTCATGGGTTTGAGTGATCGAAATCCTTGGGGCTCTTTGAGCATCAGCCAGCACCCGCCCCGCAGTCCTGGCTATTACTCGTTTCCCTGCTGCTGGTGCTGGGCGGTGCTGTTAGCCGCACTACCCTCTGGAGCTCGGTCTTCTCTTTCTTCAGTTCGCTTAGGGCAACTAGATCGAAGGTGGCCCCTTTCCCCACAGCCATAGCACCTAGGGCTGTATCCTTTGTTGCGGTCGCGAACTGTAGCCGCTGCAACCTCCCTGACGCGATGGGAACGATGATCCTGCCGCACAGCTTCCACCTCCAGTGCATGGGCCAAGGCGTCCTTAAGGGTCCCGTGGTGACCGAGCCTCACAGCAGCTCTAACTTCAAGGTCACGGATGCCGTCGATAAATACCTGCACCAGGTTCCCATCAATAAGCGCAGGTACAGACTGGTATGCTTTCCGAACCAGCTTCTCAACTTCAAGGGCCCACTGCTGCAGGTTTTCATTATTGCGTTGCACGCGATCCTTGAGCTGCGCACGAAACACGTGTTCCAGGTGAGCGTCGCCATACCGAGCCTCCAATGCCTCAAGGAGCTGCTCGTAAGTCACTTCCTTTCCAAGAGCTTCCAGCACAGTTAAGGCCTGATCGCGCAGGCCTAGGGTGAGGGCAGTCATGGCCTGACTCTTATTCCACCCGTTCGCCTTCATGACAGCCTCAAACTGAATTTTGTAGGCCGACCAGGAAGAAGTTCCGTCGAACGGTGGCACCTTAAATCCACGTAGCGAAGGTGTTGTAGCTACGGGGGCTGCGATTCCATCCTCAAGTTTAAGGTAATCCAGCGTTTTCTTTACGTCAGCCATTACGGTTTTCTTCACGTCAGCCATCACGGTTTCCTTCACTTGGTCGATACGGGTTTCAACTTCCAACAGGCGGTTTTCATGTTGGGCAACCTTATCCTTCACCTCCTTCATGTCTTTCCCGAAGGCAGCGTGAAGGTCCTTCATAAGGAGCATCTGCTCTTCCTGGCGGCGCACCTGCTCCTCCTTATCCCGCTGGAGCTGTTCTTCCAACCGAAGAGCCTGTTCCTCCTGTCGGCGGGCCTGTTCCTCCTTGTCCCGCTGGAGCTGTTCTTCCAACCGACGAGCCTGTTCCTCCTGTCGGCGGGCCTGTTCCTCCTGACGGCGGGCCTGTTCCTCCTGACGGCGGGCCTGTTCCTCTTGACGGCGGGCCTGTTCCTCCTTGTCTCGTTGGAGCTGTTCTTCCAACCGACGAGCCTGTTCCTCCTGTCGGCGAGCCTGCTCCTGCAGCATCATCATTAGAGCAGCAAAATCTGATGCTGATGATGCTGGAGCAGCTGTGGACGGTCCGGCTTCCGTGATCGGTAGTTGGCCCTCCGACGTCTGTGGCGTTGCTCCACCGAATCGCCTCTGGTCCGTCTCTTGCTGGCGTTGACTCCGGGTACGGATACCCTCCGTGTCGTCCTTCGGTAGAATCGGCATGATTTTAATCCCACTTCTGACACCAATTGTTACGAGCTTGGGGTTCGTGACAATAAAAACTGCCGATTTAAAAACCAAAAATAGACACTTTATTTAAAAACACCAATTACAACTGTAAACACACTAATTACGAAACACAATCGCACTACAAATCACTCTAGTCGCACTTGAAGATCGCTTCGATGTTTTCGCTTGTATCGCTTATCCAACACTGAATGCAGGCTCGCAGGCACACCGGCCTTATATAGGCCTCGGATAGTTCCAGAACCTTCTACCGTAGAAACATCCAGAATGTTCGAGTACATACCGAACCCGACGGACCAGACGTCGATAGTTCTGGAAAGTTCTATCATCGAAGTTTCTAGAAGGGACCCGAATAATTATAAGTTCTGCTACTCGATACTAGATGGCGCTAGTGGTAGCTAATGTCGCCATCAATTGTGGCGCGCAACAATATTATAGGTATTGGAAGTAAAATTTTGGATAACCTAATACATATTATAAGTTTAGTTTAGTACCTAAGTTCTGTTTTACGAAACAACTGACTAGAGACATCGTCCAACCAACCAGCGACGAGCGTCGACTCGCCTCGCCCCGCGCACCCCCGCTGAGCTCCGCGCACAGTATAAATATAAGACGGTAATACTCAAAAATACACCAGTCGTTCGCTAGCTCGCTCGCGTCGCACCCGTGCTGTTATTATTATCATCGTGATTTTTAAAACCCCACTGTAAAGAAGATGACCGGTCGCGGTAAGGGAGGAAAGGGTCTGGGAAAAGGAGGAGCCAAGCGTCACAGGAAGGTACTTCGTGATAACATCCAAGGTATCACGAAGCCCGCCATCCGTCGTCTGGCTCGCAGAGGCGGCGTGAAGCGTATCTCCGGTCTGATCTACGAAGAGACTCGCGGTGTGCTTAAAGTGTTCCTAGAGAACGTCATTCGCGACGCTGTCACTTACACCGAGCACGCCAAGAGGAAGACCGTCACCGCCATGGACGTCGTCTACGCTCTGAAGCGCCAGGGTCGCACCCTGTACGGTTTCGGCGGTTAAACACCTGCATCTCCCGCGTGTACGGTGTTGCCTGCGCAACCAGCTCTGCATACCGTGGTGGACGTGTGTGTGTTGTGTTCGTTGTGAACATAATCATACCGTTCGACCATGCGTATATAGACGCGCACTTAAAAAAAGGCCCTTTTCAGGGCCGCATATGATTCGATACTATTAAATATGTTTCTTTACTGGAATTGTCTAAAAAACGTACGGTCTCTACATACATACATACCTACCTACCTATCACCACCACTATACACGAACATACCATTATACCTACTAACTGTAGACACAAATACATTACTTAGTACTTAGGTTTTACCTCTACGTGAGGGAGGGGGTGAATATGAATGAAGTACTTACTTACTTGAATCAGTTTTATTGTTGGCTTAAAATTGAAATACCACTACTACTACTTATTTACTTACACACACGACATAGTAATGCCCTTGCTTATGTAGGTAAGTACGTAACTACACGGGCTAAGTTGACGTTTGTTTCTACGGGTGAAAAGCCCATCGCCGCCCCACTGAGGTGTGTGTATAGGTTATACTGGAATTGAAAAACAAAACATTAGTAGACCATAATATTCAATACTTACATTGTTTGTTTGTTTGTTTGTTTGTTGTGTAGAACATTTACCTACCTATTCGTTCGATCGCCCCTCGGTGCGAGTACCGTTTGTTTATAATAAAATATGTGGATGTCGTGTTGTTATCAGGTACCTACCTATTATTGCAATTTCGCTCTCGCATCTAATGAGGGTTTTTTTTTTTCTTTTTTTAGTTTTTGTATTATTTATTATTAGCCGTATCACAGGCAGCCTACTAGCCACTAATTGATGTCTGAAGAGAGTACCTATAGAGCCACGCACGGACGACGGGGGACAGCAGGCGCGCCCGCGCCCGAGTACGCGGACGCGGCTGCGACGACGTTCTCTTTGTTGTCTATTAATTACACATTGTTTGTTTAGTACGGTTTCTGATGCGATTGTAACAATATGTACACTGTCAACTCGTCGAAGGGCACTCTCGTCTTTTAATATCACTATATTAATAGGTTGCACGTCCTGGACGGAGTCGTCCGTCCTTAGCGGTTCGGCGCTCGCGGTGTTTTACGACGCTTCACTTTTAGGTCGATAATACCTTCGCGAGACTGTGTGATATCGACGGAGTCCTGTTACCACACAAGCTCGATATCCTCCTAGTTGACGCGTCGACGTTTATCGGCACCAACTATCACTTTTATAGAGAAAATAACGTTTTGAACACGACCCGACCTACGCTTCGTACGCAGTCGTCAAAATAAAACACCGCCACCGGCTGAACGACCACCTGACGCTCCCCGAATTCGCACACCCGCATCGTCAACTTCATGAACTATCCGAAACTGTAACACTGCGTCCCACTAAGGGCCGTTAACCATTCCTTTTATTTATTTTATTAGATACGTGTTAGTGAAAACTTTCAAGCGTTCATACGAGAAAACGTTCCGCGACATCGCGGCGCTCGTTACGGTAAAGTTTCGTCGTGCTTAGGCGTACGTATACGAAACTCTTGAAACCTATAAGTGGCGACATCTAAGTCTCTCTCTCTATAGATTTACCTACTCAGTCAGTGTGTTGTTTTGAGTGTGTTTATTAATATAAAAAATGGCAGACACCGCAGTTGCTACCGAGGCTCCCGCGCCCGCTACACCAGCGAAGAAGCAGGCGAGACAGGCCGGCGGCGCCGGTGCCGCGAAGAAACCGAAGGCGAAGCCTACCCATCCCAAAACATCTGAGATGGTCACCAACGCCATCAAGGAGATGAAGGAGCGCAGCGGATCTTCCCTGCAGGCGATCAAGAAGTACATCGCCGCGCAGTACAAGGTCGACGCGGAGAAATTGGCTCCGTTCATCAGGAAATACCTGAAGAGCGCCGTCGAATCTGGGGCACTGATCCAGACCAAGGGCAAGGGTGCCTCCGGTTCCTTCAAGCTCGAGTCGAAATCGTCCGCGGCCAAGAAACCCGCCGGCGCATCTGGCAAGGCCGCCGGCAAGGCGCCCGCCGCCGCCGCCGCGAAGGCCAAGAAGGCGACCGCCTCTGCGGCCGGCGCCAAGACCAAGAAGGCAGCAGCCGCCGCCGCGGCCGCCTCTGCCGCCTCCGGCTCACCTTCAAAGTCCAAAGCATCGGCCGCCGCCGCCGCCAAGGACAAGAAGGCCGCCGCCGCTAAGAAGAAGCCGGCACCCAAGAAGGCCGCCGCACCCGCTAAGGCGAAGGGAGGCGCAGCTCCCAAAGCTAAGAAGACAGCGAAGCCGCCAACCAAGAAACCTAAAGCGCCTAAACCCAAGAAGGCCGCGGCTACACCCAAGTCTAAGCCGGCA
Source organism: Amphipoea oculea (assembly GCA_945859645.1). NCBI lineage: Eukaryota > Metazoa > Arthropoda > Insecta > Lepidoptera > Noctuidae > Amphipoea > Amphipoea oculea. The sequence continues at coordinate 7,001,513 of OX243891.1, read as the reverse complement.
GCCAAGAAAGCGTCCGCCGCTAAGAAGTAAGCTACGGTCGCGTTCGCGTTACACCGGCGACGGCGACGACGACGACGACAGCGCCGCGCGCGCAGAGTCGGCTGACCAGACCACCATCAATACCTACACGCATCATACAACAACATGAGTGATAGTGACAAATGTGCGTGCGCGTCTTACCTACTGCGTGTGTGTTTATGTACGTACATACATACATAATGTTGTGTTGTTTGTATATATAATAATATACACTGTAGTAGAGAGAGGCGCGCGCGTGCTTTGTGCGTTTGTTTTCATCATCGTCCAACCGCGCGCACGCAGTACGTACGCGTCTATCGTCCTCGGGAAGGAGGGTGCGAAACGCGCTCGACGTGTCTCGAGCTCGTCCGACCGACCAACGATTCATCAGAAGCAGCAGCAAGCAACTGAAGAAACCACGGACGGGGCGGCACCGAGATGCTTAGCGCGCGTGCATGCGCTCACCATACCAAAAAGCCCTTTTCAGGGCTAACAATACTATCATGAATATGAACAATATTCGTTTCTGTAACACAGACGAGTCAAAACGTTATAAATTAATAATAATATACGCACGCACCTACCTACCTACCTACCTACCTACATAAATACATACATACATATATACGAGATAACTCTCAAAATATAATATTAACTCTCTAGGTAGGAAATACAAATATAGTTAAATAAATAGATAGATAGATAGAGCTACCTACCCACCCACCTATACATAATAAATACATAGGGTAGTTTAAGTTAGTCCTGTACAAAATAAGTTTGATTATTCAGAAACAAGTGAAAGTGGTTGATTTTCAACCTACGTTCATAATTTCATATTGCATAGTCATTTCATGAGAGAAAAAAAAATTCATGATAATTATTATTTTATATGAACTGTAATAAAATCGTGGCAGTTCATTAAATAATCTGCTAAATCTCTATCCACCCCGTATCCATGGTGCAGTGTGTAGTGTACTAGCGGAGAGCGAGCGCGCGCGCTTGCGCGTTTTGTGAATTAGTTTCGCTTGCTGTGTACCCCTCCCACTGACACAGCTACGCGGCGCGCGTATAAATAAACGGCAACAGACTGAAACTGGCATTTATAACTAGATTCCTTCGGCGCGCGCACTGTTGTACGCGTGTTTCGTTGTTTTCGTGAGTTGTTATATAAACAAATACTTCAATTATGTCTGGTCGCGGTAAAGGTGGCAAGGTGAAGGGAAAGGCAAAGTCCCGTTCCAACCGTGCTGGTCTCCAGTTCCCTGTGGGTCGTATTCACAGGCTGCTGCGTAACGGAAACTACGCCGAGCGCGTGGGTGCCGGCGCTCCCGTCTACTTGGCCGCCGTGATGGAGTATCTGGCTGCTGAGGTCCTCGAGTTGGCCGGCAACGCCGCGAGAGACAACAAGAAGACCAGGATCATCCCGCGTCATCTTCAATTGGCCATCCGCAACGACGAGGAGTTGAACAAGCTGCTCTCCGGTGTGACGATCGCTCAAGGTGGTGTGCTGCCGAACATCCAGGCCGTGCTACTGCCCAAGAAGACCGAGAAGAAGGCTTAAACGTGGTGCCGCGACGTGTCTGAACGTGGTGCTTCGTGCGAGTGCCCCCGCACGCGTACTTCGATATAATATTTATGCCTAAAACCCATAAATCTATTATGTCGGTTGCGCGATGCTCTCCGCTCGTATGCATTCAAAACAAAAGGCCCTTTTCAGGGCCACAATATGATTCGTCAAATATATAACAGAGACAGTTTCTTTAACGGTGTTGTCGTCAAACAAAAACGTACATACATACCCATCCATCTATCTACCTACCTACCTACCTCACGCACTCGCTTTACTTAATTACTACAAGTTAAAAACCTTACACATAATATTATTGATTGATTGAATTAATGTGAAAATGAGAAAGTTACCGAGTACCTACCTTCCTATTATAGTAGATCAATTATAAATAAATTAGGTAATGGTGGCTTGCCCTCTCCTCATGATGGGCTAATTATGTTATTAGGTGGTACTCATTAGGTGTATTTTACACACGGTATCATTATGAGCAGTACAGTTAATGCTGTCGGTATGTACCTGAGTAAGTAAGTAAGTATAACAGAAATTATTTTAGCTACGTTAGTTTAGGTACTTACATTTTATTATTAAATAACGTAAAATGTTATTATTAAATCTCATTCAAATGCATTACAAAAATAATTTATTTATTACTTACTTACTAAGTACTTATAAAAAAAAAAAAAATTGAGTTAGATTAGTCTAGATTAGAAAACGTTGTTTTCTTGAATTTATTTATTTATTTTCTTTATTGACGAACGAACACAAGCGTCGCCCCGCTCCCTTCGCCTCCCTCCCGGGCATCCCCTCTCCCCGCGCTCGATCTACACTCTGGCTTAGGAGCGTTGTGATTGGTCCGCCGCTGCGTCGAATTTCTCACCGCCTGCCGCAACTGCGAGCCGCGAGCGCCCATATAAATACAACTGTTAGTTACGTCTACGTTTTTATACTGCGACTGAACTCCGTTTCGGTAGCACGTGTACTCGAAAAATTTCATAATGCCGCCCAAGACAAGTGGTAAAGCCGCCAAGAAGTCTGGCAAAGCCCAGAAGAACATCTCTAAGACCGACAAGAAGAAGAAGAAGCACAAGAGGAAGGAGAGTTACGCCATCTACATCTACAAGGTGTTGAAGCAGGTGCACCCCGACACCGGTATCTCCAGCAAGGCCATGTCGATCATGAACTCGTTCGTGAACGACATCTTCGAGCGGATCGCCGCCGAAGCTTCCCGTCTCGCCCACTACAACAAGAGATCGACCATCACGTCCAGGGAGGTGCAGACGTCCGTCAGGCTCCTGCTGCCCGGCGAGCTCGCCAAGCACGCCGTCAGTGAAGGCACCAAGGCCGTCACTAAATACACCAGCTCCAAGTGAGCGGTCGGTCGGTAGGCGGCTACCGAGAGCCGCCGCCGATGCTCCGTCTCAACGCCGCCCCGTGTCTGTGTACAGTGTTGAACCCAGTGCGCTTGTTCGTGTCTCTTGTTGACTGTGGTGCGTGTTAATTGTGTTAGTGTCATCGTATTGTGCATACATACACACATAAGTACACCTACTACCTGTGCTGTGTGTGTGTCATGTATGTGCGTACGAGACGCGCATGATGCACGTGCTACGAGCAAACCACGACAAACGTCTGGACGCGCACGCACACCGCGGGATGGCAGGAGCAAAAACAAAAGGCCCTTTTCAGGGCCACAAATATGTTCATGTGATAAAATTCACGTTTCTTTAAATTTGAATACAGTCAAAACGTTACCTACTACTATATTTACCTATCTGCCTACTGTTACATAGGTACATGCAAAATAAATACATACTTACTCACCTACTACACTTACCGCCTCCTGCGTCGTACGTACACGACTACGTAAGTAAATTTGTGTCATAATGAAGACTTAATTGTCAGGCATTATCCTACCTGCCTATCTATCTATCTATACAATTAAGTACTTACTTATTAACTTTACAAATGCATCAACAAATACAACATGCACAGAAAACTTCCCGCGTAAAAGATAGCGTATTGAGACGATGCAACGCAAGTAAGTAAGTAGGTAGGTAGGTACATGAGTGAGACTGTTCTGAAGTTCCACAACAACTCATAATAACAACACACACCCTAGTAGTAGGAGAATTTTTAGAATACGAATCGTTAGAATTCTTTATTTTTTATATATATAATATGTCGAATCGTATACTAAATAATAAAAAAAAAAAAAAAAAAAAAATGTCTTACTACACCGTTAGATTGGTGTTATTTTCATAAAAGTGATGCAGTCACATAAGTAGATTTTAAAAATATTAATAATATTGATTACTTTATAAACAATATTTTAGTTAGCTCGTTGTACTATAGAGGGCGCGCCGCGCGCGCGCTCACTCGTTCCCTCCTGTGCCCACCGGGCGCCGCCGTCCGATACGATGCTTCGGTATAAATACTCCGAGCGAGCGCGGATCGGTTTTATTCTCTCTCGTACGTTCGAAGTGTATAGGTGCGCGCGCGTCCGTTGCGTGTGTCTATAGTATTTTCAGTTGATTTTTATTATTTCCCTCTCGTTCCGTGTTTACAATGGCGCGTACTAAGCAGACCGCCCGTAAATCCACCGGTGGTAAGGCCCCGAGGAAACAGCTCGCCACCAAGGCTGCGCGCAAGAGCGCACCGGCCACCGGTGGCGTTAAGAAACCCCATCGCTACAGGCCCGGCACTGTGGCCCTCCGTGAGATTCGTCGCTACCAGAAGAGTACCGAACTGCTGATCCGCAAGCTTCCGTTCCAGCGTCTCGTGCGTGAGATCGCACAGGACTTCAAGACCGATCTCCGTTTCCAGAGCTCCGCTGTTATGGCGCTGCAGGAGGCTAGCGAAGCTTACCTCGTCGGTCTCTTCGAAGACACCAACTTGTGCGCGATTCACGCGAAGCGCGTCACCATCATGCCCAAGGACATCCAGTTGGCGCGCAGGATCAGAGGCGAGCGCGCTTAAACTGCTGGCTGACGTCACACAATACACATCGCCCTACGACACGTTGACTGCCTTCGTGCAGTGCACCGTGTCTGTGGCTGTGGCTGTGCGTTAACATAAAAGGCCCTTTTCAGGGCCACATATGTATCAGATTATTAAATGTTTCTTTATAACAGACGTCATAAAAAAAAAAAAAACGTTACTTACCTACCTACCTACCTACCTACCTACCTACCTACCTACCTACCACACACACTATGATATCCACATAAGCAACTAACACCTATATTAAGTACTTATTATATTTTACATAAAATCAGAGAAGTACATAAACTTGCAATAATATGGTATGCCTACCTACCTACTTACAATAGTCTCTACCAGATGATACCTTACATACTAGGGACACACACTATAATTATTATTATTATTTTTTTTTGTTATAGTTTCATACCTATAAGTACATTAGATATTATTTCAGAATAATTATGGAGGGAATATTCGTAACTATCATAATCATCATTATTATGTACTATTGTTATGCATTTGATTTACGTACCTAACTATCGATTAAGTAAGTAAGTAAACTACATAGATTTGTACTACTTACTTAATAGTACTTATGTATATTAATATATATAGGAACCTACCTACAATATATAAATATATTATAGGTATTGGAAGTAAAATTTTGGATAACCTAATACATATTATAAGTTTAGTTTAGTACCTAAGTTCTGTTTTACGAAACAACTGACTAGAGACATCGTCCAACCAACCAGCGACGAGCGTCGACTCGCCTCGCCCCGCGCACCCCCGCTGAGCTCCGCGCACAGTATAAATATAAGACGGTAATACTCAAAAATACCCCCCCCTCCCTAGCCCGATCTCCATGTACGACAAGCCTATCCCCTGGGGTAAGCAAGCGAAGTACCTAGGTGTCATTCTCGATCAAAACCTCACTTTCAAAGAGCACATAAAGACGGTTCGTTCGCGAGCCGCTTTCGCTCTCGGTAGGCTCCACTCCCTTCTCACTACCCGCAGCAAACTGTCACTAAAGTGCAAGCTGCGCCTCTACACCGCGGTCATCCGCCCCATCATGACCTACGCTTGCGTAGTCTTCGCACACGCCAAGCCTCGTCACCTGCATAGAATGCAGACCCTCCAAAACCGTCTCCTTAGAAAGGTCACGGGAGCCCCCTTCTATGTCCGAAATCTGAATCTGCACCTAGATCTCAGAATCCCCACAGTTCAGCAATTCATGAAACGCCTTTCCAAGCGCTTCTTTGATAATGCAATAAAGCATCCCAATCCCCTGATTGCGGCGGCCTCCCGATACACTCCTTCCCGCATAAGCAGGATTCGCCGACCTAGGCATGCTCTCACCATCCCCGACGACGCTATCACACTCCTCCAGGAGAGTAGTAAAGCCACCAGCACGCTTAAAAAACACAAACACAAGACCCGTAAGCCGTCCTTCCGTCCTCGCCGTCGAGGACGCCCGTCGCGACGTCCCGTAACTTGTCCACCCCGACCCTTGCTCGAGCCAGCCCGCGCCGCTGAGCCTGTAGCTTTAAATTCGCCCCTAAATAATTCCGATCCAGCCTGTCCCTTGCTGCCCTCCAGCGACGCCCTAAGCCGAGGTCCGTACCCCACAGGGGGTGCCCTTAGCGTGTAGTCGCTTAGTTTTAGTAAATTTTTAAGCCCTGGCTGGAGGCCTTAATTATGAGGCATCCACAGGAAAGCCCGGTTAAGCAGACGACAACCTCATAGGTTGAACTGCGAGATGCCATAGACAAAAAAAAAAAAAAAAAAAAAAAAACTCAAAAATACACCAGTCGTTCGCTAGCTCGCTCGCGTCGCACCCGTGCTGTTATTATTATCATCGTGATTTTTAAAACCCCACTGTAAAGAAGATGACCGGTCGCGGTAAGGGAGGAAAGGGTCTGGGAAAAGGAGGAGCCAAGCGTCACAGGAAGGTACTTCGTGATAACATCCAAGGTATCACGAAGCCCGCCATCCGTCGTCTGGCTCGCAGAGGCGGCGTGAAGCGTATCTCCGGTCTGATCTACGAAGAGACTCGCGGTGTGCTTAAAGTGTTCCTAGAGAACGTCATTCGCGACGCTGTCACTTACACCGAGCACGCCAAGAGGAAGACCGTCACCGCCATGGACGTCGTCTACGCTCTGAAGCGCCAGGGTCGCACCCTGTACGGTTTCGGCGGTTAAACACCTGCATCTCCCGCGTGTACGGTGTTGCCTGCGCAACCAGCTCTGCATACCGTGGTGGACGTGTGTGTGTTGTGTTCGTTGTGAACATAATCATACCGTTCGACCATGCGTATATAGACGCGCACTTAAAAAAAGGCCCTTTTCAGGGCCGCATATGATTCGATACTATTAAATATGTTTCTTTACTGGAATTGTCTAAAAAACGTACGGTCTCTACATACATACATACCTACCTACCTATCACCACCACTATACACGAACATACCATTATACCTACTAACTGTAGACACAAATACATTACTTAGTACTTAGGTTTTACCTCTACGTGAGGGAGGGGGTGAATATGAATGAAGTACTTACTTACTTGAATCAGTTTTATTGTTGGCTTAAAATTGAAATACCACTACTACTACTTATTTACTTACACACACGACATAGTAATGCCCTTGCTTATGTAGGTAAGTACGTAACTACACGGGCTAAGTTGACGTTTGTTTCTACGGGTGAAAAGCCCATCGCCGCCCCACTGAGGTGTGTGTATAGGTTATACTGGAATTGAAAAACAAAACATTAGTAGACCATAATATTCAATACTTACATTGTTTGTTTGTTTGTTTGTTTGTTGTGTAGAACATTTACCTACCTATTCGTTCGATCGCCCCTCGGTGCGAGTACCGTTTGTTTATAATAAAATATGTGGATGTCGTGTTGTTATCAGGTACCTACCTATTATTGCAATTTCGCTCTCGCATCTAATGAGGGTTTTTTTTTTTCTTTTTTTAGTTTTTGTATTATTTATTATTAGCCGTATCACAGGCAGCCTACTAGCCACTAATTGATGTCTGAAGAGAGTACCTATAGAGCCACGCACGGACGACGGGGGACAGCAGGCGCGCCCGCGCCCGAGTACGCGGACGCGGCTGCGACGACGTTCTCTTTGTTGTCTATTAATTACACATTGTTTGTTTAGTACGGTTTCTGATGCGATTGTAACAATATGTACACTGTCAACTCGTCGAAGGGCACTCTCGTCTTTTAATATCACTATATTAATAGGTTGCACGTCCTGGACGGAGTCGTCCGTCCTTAGCGGTTCGGCGCTCGCGGTGTTTTACGACGCTTCACTTTTAGGTCGATAATACCTTCGCGAGACTGTGTGATATCGACGGAGTCCTGTTACCACACAAGCTCGATATCCTCCTAGTTGACGCGTCGACGTTTATCGGCACCAACTATCACTTTTATAGAGAAAATAACGTTTTGAACACGACCCGACCTACGCTTCGTACGCAGTCGTCAAAATAAAACACCGCCACCGGCTGAACGACCACCTGACGCTCCCCGAATTCGCACACCCGCATCGTCAACTTCATGAACTATCCGAAACTGTAACACTGCGTCCCACTAAGGGCCGTTAACCATTCCTTTTATTTATTTTATTAGATACGTGTTAGTGAAAACTTTCAAGCGTTCATACGAGAAAACGTTCCGCGACATCGCGGCGCTCGTTACGGTAAAGTTTCGTCGTGCTTAGGCGTACGTATACGAAACTCTTGAAACCTATAAGTGGCGACATCTAAGTCTCTCTCTCTATAGATTTACCTACTCAGTCAGTGTGTTGTTTTGAGTGTGTTTATTAATATAAAAAATGGCAGACACCGCAGTTGCTACCGAGGCTCCCGCGCCCGCTACACCAGCGAAGAAGCAGGCGAGACAGGCCGGCGGCGCCGGTGCCGCGAAGAAACCGAAGGCGAAGCCTACCCATCCCAAAACATCTGAGATGGTCACCAACGCCATCAAGGAGATGAAGGAGCGCAGCGGATCTTCCCTGCAGGCGATCAAGAAGTACATCGCCGCGCAGTACAAGGTCGACGCGGAGAAATTGGCTCCGTTCATCAGGAAATACCTGAAGAGCGCCGTCGAATCTGGGGCACTGATCCAGACCAAGGGCAAGGGTGCCTCCGGTTCCTTCAAGCTCGAGTCGAAATCGTCCGCGGCCAAGAAACCCGCCGGCGCATCTGGCAAGGCCGCCGGCAAGGCGCCCGCCGCCGCCGCCGCGAAGGCCAAGAAGGCGACCGCCTCTGCGGCCGGCGCCAAGACCAAGAAGGCAGCAGCCGCCGCCGCGGCCGCCTCTGCCGCCTCCGGCTCACCTTCAAAGTCCAAAGCATCGGCCGCCGCCGCCGCCAAGGACAAGAAGGCCGCCGCCGCTAAGAAGAAGCCGGCACCCAAGAAGGCCGCCGCACCCGCTAAGGCGAAGGGAGGCGCAGCTCCCAAAGCTAAGAAGACAGCGAAGCCGCCAACCAAGAAACCTAAAGCGCCTAAACCCAAGAAGGCCGCGGCTACACCCAAGTCTAAGCCGGCAGCCAAGAAAGCGTCCGCCGCTAAGAAGTAAGCTACGGTCGCGTTCGCGTTACACCGGCGACGGCGACGACGACGACGACAGCGCCGCGCGCGCAGAGTCGGCTGACCAGACCACCATCAATACCTACACGCATCATACAACAACATGAGTGATAGTGACAAATGTGCGTGCGCGTCTTACCTACTGCGTGTGTGTTTATGTACGTACATACATACATAATGTTGTGTTGTTTGTATATATAATAATATACACTGTAGTAGAGAGAGGCGCGCGCGTGCTTTGTGCGTTTGTTTTCATCATCGTCCAACCGCGCGCACGCAGTACGTACGCGTCTATCGTCCTCGGGAAGGAGGGTGCGAAACGCGCTCGACGTGTCTCGAGCTCGTCCGACCGACCAACGATTCATCAGAAGCAGCAGCAAGCAACTGAAGAAACCACGGACGGGGCGGCACCGAGATGCTTAGCGCGCGTGCATGCGCTCACCATACCAAAAAGCCCTTTTCAGGGCTAACAATACTATCATGAATATGAACAATATTCGTTTCTGTAACACAGACGAGTCAAAACGTTATAAATTAATAATAATATACGCACGCACCTACCTACCTACCTACCTACCTACATAAATACATACATACATATATACGAGATAACTCTCAAAATATAATATTAACTCTCTAGGTAGGAAATACAAATATAGTTAAATAAATAGATAGATAGATAGAGCTACCTACCCACCCACCTATACATAATAAATACATAGGGTAGTTTAAGTTAGTCCTGTACAAAATAAGTTTGATTATTCAGAAACAAGTGAAAGTGGTTGATTTTCAACCTACGTTCATAATTTCATATTGCATAGTCATTTCATGAGAGAAAAAAAAATTCATGATAATTATTATTTTATATGAACTGTAATAAAATCGTGGCAGTTCATTAAATAATCTGCTAAATCTCTATCCACCCCGTATCCATGGTGCAGTGTGTAGTGTACTAGCGGAGAGCGAGCGCGCGCGCTTGCGCGTTTTGTGAATTAGTTTCGCTTGCTGTGTACCCCTCCCACTGACACAGCTACGCGGCGCGCGTATAAATAAACGGCAACAGACTGAAACTGGCATTCATTCCGCGCCCGGCTGCCGTAGCGCTCACACGTGCTCTTGGCTCCGTATCGCTGTCCGCCCCGCGCCCCGCGCGCCCCCCCGTCTCGGTCTCGCTGGAGTGCTACGCCCGTAGCACTCTCGGCTACGCCGCTCTCGCGTAGGCCACCGGCCCCGCCCCTTTCCGTAGCAGTGCTACGGTTTGCGTTCACGCGCGGACCAAGTGCTGCTACGTGAGCTACGGCGTAGCAGATCGGCTACGAGTGCTAGACATTCGTAGCCTATCCACTGCGCTCGCGTTTTCGAAGCTCCTTCTGAGCATAAATCCACCGTTTTAAGTGGTACTTGGGGGAAACCTTACGGTGCCAACTAACCCAAGTGGGTGGAGACCCGCCACACCCGCCGACCCCCTTCAGGGCTAGGCAAAACCGTCGGAGGGGCTCCGACTGCGACCTTGGGGGATCTCCTAGTCGCAGTCTGGTAGCACTCTAACCCCTTTTGTCCACAGCTGCACCCGGGACGACTGGGTGTATCTACCCCAGCGGCCCGGATCGGTCGCAAGACCCACAGGGCCCTACCGCACATTAAGATTGGCGGTAGGATTACTAGCTTAGGGCACACCATAGTCACACACCTCCCTGTGACACCGACAGGGAGAGAACACATCCCCGGGTTGTCCCACCCGGGGAGTTAGGTAGCTCTACTCAAACTGACCCTTCAGGTCACTCAGACAGTAGTGTAGCTGGCGAGTTTGTTTGTGTTTTTCTTCTCGCCAGTGGAACACTAGGAAAAACACAAGGGTTGGGCCTTTTTGGGGAACTGTCTGCCCGGGGTGTTCACGTTCCACGTGTCGCCTCGGGACTAGGACTAGGTCATTATTTTAGGCTTCTGGCTAAAACAGCCCCCCCTCCCCTCCCTCACTCCGCTAACCATGACGGACGCAGCACTGCTTGCGTTCGTCAGAGAGGTCCTCCTAAAGGACCCCACCTTCCTCGCCCGATATGGCGATCGACTTGCTGATTTTCAGCGAGCCCCCTCTCCCCCTCCTGTCCAAGACACGGTCGCTGATTTCAGCGACGTACTAGAGAGCCCGCTCTCGCCACCACCGGCCGAGAAGGGTATCGCCCCTTCCCAGATCACCCCCGCAGGTCCCGAGGCCATCGCCGCCTCCGCCCCCACCCCTGCCACTACCCCCACCCCCGTTGCTGCTGTCCCTGAGACAATGCAGCCCGAGGAAATGGACACGTCCATTCCTCGGTACATCTCCGACTCAGAGGAAATTCCCTCTGCCTCCTCGTCGTCCTCCGAAGACGACTACATTGTCGTAGGAGGAAAGAGGAAAAAGGGCTCTTCCTCATCCCAGGCCAGTAAGGCCAAAAAGCCAATTGTGGCTACCCCGTCCCCTAGCCCCCCCTCCCCGCCCCCCCCCGCCGCCCCACAGGCCGGCCCTTCATCCAGCTCGAATGCTAGCCCACCTGCTTCCGCCCAAAGAAAGCAGCGTCCCCCGCCCCCTATCTACATTCAGGAGAAATCCAAATGGACGGAAATCTCCAAACTGTGCGTTGATCGCCAGATAAACTACTCAAATGCCAGATCCACCCAACAAGGCATTAAAGTCACAGTTCCCTCGTCCTCGGACTACAGGGAGCTAACCCGCCTTCTGCAGGTAAGGAAATACTCTTTCCATACCTACACCCTTCCGGAGGAAACTCCCACCCGCGTCATCATTAGGCGCATCCCCAAAGAAATCTCCACTGAGGAGATCAAAGCCGACCTTGTTTCACAAGGCATCCCTGTATCGGCTGTCCACCGCTTACATAAAGCGAGAATGGGCCTTGTCTACGACATGGTCCTTGTCATTTGCGACCCCACAGAGGGCCACCACCCCATATTCAAGGTGAAGGCCGTCTGCTCCCTCTCGGGCATCTCCATAGAGAAGCCCCGCACGACCAACGTCATAGGTCAATGTCATAGGTGCCAACTATACGGCCACGCCCAATCTAACTGTTACGCGACCCCCAGATGCGTCAAGTGTCTGGGTAGCCACGGAACAGCAGATTGTCCCCGTCCCAAGGACCGCGCTCTGTGCACAGAGCCACCGAGCTGCGTCCTCTGCGGCCAATCCGGGCACCCGGCAAATTACCGGGGCTGCCCCAAGGCTCCCAAACCTTCCTCTACTAAACTGGCTAAGCGCGCTAGCGCCCGCCAGCAGAGAGAAAGTCCCCCTATGAAGATCCCATCTTCGCAAATGCCAGATAGACTCAGTCCCCAAAGGCCCTCACCCTGGGCCAATCTTTTCCACCAAAAAGCTCCTACAGCTTCGGTGCCATCCCAACCCCCGACCATCCCAGCGCTGATGGATATACCCATCCCAGCGCCCACACTAGCCCCCGCAGCCCCAGTAGCACCGGTAGTCAAATCCACTACCGTACCCAGGACTGCTCCCGCAGTTTCCAGTAGGGCTCCCCCTCCCCCTGCCGCCGGCCCAGAGCCCATGCAGGTAATAATCGATGCTTACGCATCGCTCATCGCCCCCGTCAACGCTATGGCGGCGGAAATTCAAGCCTGCAATGGCAATGCTCTGCGCATCGCAGAGATATTCAAAGCGTACCCACAGGTTACGCAAGTCATGAAGACACTCAATTTCTAACTGCTCCAATGGATCAGCAAAGAATTAGTGTCACCAAACTCCGCTCCCTTAGATTAGGTTTCTTCAATGCAAATGGCATTTCTTCACAACGAGACGAAATCGCCTCTTTCCTACGCGATCACCAGCTAGATATTCTCCTAGTACAGGAAACCTTCCTGAAACCACATCATCGAAACCCGAACATTGCCAACTACAAGTTAGTTCGCAACGACAGATCTAGATGTCACAAGGGCGGTACCCTTATATATTTCAGAAAGACTCTCTACTGCATCCCCATTGACCCACCTCCTCTCCTTTCTCACCTGGAGGTCTCTATCTGTAGGCTCGGCATGACTGGCCATCCTTCCATCACCATCATGTCCGCCTATATCCCGCCCAGTAATGGTGCAGAGGATCCCATCTCCCTCACCAAAGATTTCACTGCCCTCTTCGGTATGAGTGACTCCGTCATCATGGCGGGGGATCTCAATGCCAAACATCCTGCTTGGAATAGCAACTCGACCTCCACCAGAGGTAGAATTCTTTTCAACCTAGGTGCCTCCCTTAATTTCGATACCATCGCTCCGATGTATCCCACTCACTTCCCTTCTGATCCCACAAAGAGTCCCGACGTTCTCGATGTAGCGCTACTCAAAAATGTAAACCTCCGTTTGCAATCCATTGAGACGTTACACGAGCTTAACTCTGACCACCGCCCAGTCATCATGCACCTAGTCCCCTATTCGGGCCCGCGTGACCCTAACCAGCCCCCACTGACCAAAGTAGTCACTGACTGGAGGAAAGTAAGTGAAAAACTGAAATCCACCACGTCACCTCACTTAGATTCAATCCCTGACCCCATTGTCTCGGTCGCAGACACAACGAGGGCGATCGACTCGTTTACAGAACACGTTCAATCCGTACTGACGGATTGTTCGCGGGAAATTCCGGAGGTGGAAGACCACCGCTGGAAATTACCCGTTGACGTACGTGAACTGATAACCGAGAAGAACGCAGCCATACGTGCCTACGACTCTTTTCCCTGCGACGCGAACAAAGCCCATATGCGCCATTTACAGCGCGCTGTAAAGAAACGCGTATCGGAGTGCCGTTCCCAGGGTTGGGAAAAGATGCTCAGCGAGCTCGAGCCTAATCACCAAGCCTTCTGGCACCTTCAGAGGAAATTACGTTCCCCCGATGAGGTCGCGGTGCCTCCTCTCACTCGCCCCGACAAGACAATAGCCTTTGACAACACCGACAAGGCCGAATGCCTTGCAGTCAGCCTTGAGGCTCAATGTTCCCCCAGCTCTCAACCAGTTGACCAAGCGCACCTCCTCAAGGTGAACGCAGAGGTCGAACATAGAGCCTCCCTCCCTCCAGTTGAAGAACCCGATGATCCTCTGCCTCCTGTCACTCCTGACGAAGTGCAAGACATCATAAAAGGGCTCAAAACCCGCAAAGCCCCCGGTTCGGACGGCATCACCAATAGGGTGTACAAACTCCTCCCCGCCCCCCTCATCTTGCTCATGACCGCCATCTTCAATGGCGCTCTAAGCAATAACATCTTCCCGCAAGCGTGGAAAGAAGCCACGGTCATAGGTATCCCAAAACCAGGCAAACCCAAGTCTGATCCCTCTAGCTACCGCCCCATTAGTCTGCTCAATGTTCTTGGCAAAATCTACGAGAGGCTTATTTATAAGCGCCTCAAGGACTATGCTGAGGCAAAGAGCCTTATCCCAAATGAGCAGTTTGGATTTAGAACCAGACACTCATGCATCCATCAGGTGCACCGCATAGTCGAGCACATTAGCGCTGGTTTCCAGCGAGGTGCTACGACAGGCATTCTCTTCTTCGACATCGCGAAAGCATTTGACAAGGTCTGGCACAATGGCTTATTATATAAGCTCTACCATATGGGTGTGCCAGACCGTCTCGTACTCATCTTACGAGACTTTCTGTCGGATCGCACTTTTCGCTACCGCATTGAGGGCTCTCTCTCCCCCGCGCATCCCATTCGTGCCGGAGTCCCCCAGGGCTCGGTATTATCCCCACTCATCTTCACGCTTTTCACTAGCGACATTCCGAAAAGTAATAAGGCACAGTTGGCTCTTTTCGCCGACGACACTGCCATCTACTATTCTGGAAACTCCCACAACTCTATTGCTCGAAATCTCCAGTTGTCCGCAAACGCCTTAGGCGATTGGTTCCGGAAATGGAGAATAGAGGTCAACCCCGGTAAGAGTCAGGCGGTTCTCTTCTTGAAACGGTGTAGATTCGCCCCCCCCCTCCCTAGCCCGATCTCCATGTACGACAAGCCTATCCCCTGGGGTAAGCAAGCGAAGTACCTAGGTGTCATTCTCGATCAAAACCTCACCTTCAAAGAGCACATAAAGACGGTTCGTTCGCGAGCCGCTTTCGCTCTCGGTAGGCTCCACTCCCTTCTCACTACCCGCAGCAAACTGTCACTAAAGTGCAAGCTGCGCCTCTACACCGCGGTCATCCGCCCCATCATGACCTACGCTTGCGTAGTCTTCGCACACGCCAAGCCTCGTCACCTGCATAGAATGCAGACCCTCCAAAACCGTCTCCTTAGAAAGGTCACGGGAGCCCCCTTCTATGTCCGAAATCTGAATCTGCACCTAGATCTCAGAATCCCCACAGTTCAGCAATTCATGAAACGCCTTTCCAAGCGCTTCTTTGATAATGCAATAAAGCATCCCAATCCCCTGATTGCGGCGGCCTCCCGATACACTCCTTCCCGCATAAGCAGGATTCGCCGACCTAGGCATGCTCTCACCATCCCCGACGACGCTATCACACTCCTCCAGGAGAGTAGTAAAGCCACCAGCACGCTCCAAAAACACAAACACAAGACCCGTAAGCCGTCCTTCCGTCCTCGCCGTCGAGGACGCCCGTCGCGACGTCCCGTAACTTGTCCACCCCGACCCTTGCTCGAGCCAGCCCGCGCCGCTGAGCCTGTAGCTTTAAATTCGCCCCTAAATAATTCCGATCCAGCCTGTCCCTTGCTGCCCTCCCCCAGCGACGCCCTAAGCCGAGGTCCGTACCCCACAGGGGGTGCCCTTAGCGTGTAGTCGCTTAGTTTTAGTAAGTTTTTAAGCCCTGGCTGGAGGCCTTAATTATGAGGCATCCACAGGAAAGCCCGGTTAAGCAGACGACAACCTCATAGGTTGAACTGCGAGATGCCATACACAAAAAAAAAAAAAAAAAAAAAAAATGAAACTGGTATTTATAACTAGATTCCTTCGGCGCGCGCACTGTTGTACGCGTGTTTCGTTGTTTTCGTGAGTTGTTATATAAACAAATACTTCAATTATGTCTGGTCGCGGTAAAGGTGGCAAGGTGAAGGGAAAGGCAAAGTCCCGTTCCAACCGTGCTGGTCTCCAGTTCCCTGTGGGTCGTATTCACAGGCTGCTGCGTAACGGAAACTACGCCGAGCGCGTGGGTGCCGGCGCTCCCGTCTACTTGGCCGCCGTGATGGAGTATCTGGCTGCTGAGGTCCTCGAGTTGGCCGGCAACGCCGCGAGAGACAACAAGAAGACCAGGATCATCCCGCGTCATCTTCAATTGGCCATCCGCAACGACGAGGAGTTGAACAAGCTGCTCTCCGGTGTGACGATCGCTCAAGGTGGTGTGCTGCCGAACATCCAGGCCGTGCTACTGCCCAAGAAGACCGAGAAGAAGGCTTAAACGTGGTGCCGCGACGTGTCTGAACGTGGTGCTTCGTGCGAGTGCCCCCGCACGCGTACTTCGATATAATATTTATGCCTAAAACCCATAAATCTATTATGTCGGTTGCGCGATGCTCTCCGCTCGTATGCATTCAAAACAAAAGGCCCTTTTCAGGGCCACAATATGATTCGTCAAATATATAACAGAGACAGTTTCTTTAACGGTGTTGTCGTCAAACAAAAACGTACATACATACCCATCCATCTATCTACCTACCTACCTACCTCACGCACTCGCTTTACTTAATTACTACAAGTTAAAAACCTTACACATAATATTATTGATTGATTGAATTAATGTGAAAATGAGAAAGTTACCGAGTACCTACCTTCCTATTATAGTAGATCAATTATAAATAAATTAGGTAATGGTGGCTTGCCCTCTCCTCATGATGGGCTAATTATGTTATTAGGTGGTACTCATTAGGTGTATTTTACACACGGTATCATTATGAGCAGTACAGTTAATGCTGTCGGTATGTACCTGAGTAAGTAAGTAAGTATAACAGAAATTATTTTAGCTACGTTAGTTTAGGTACTTACATTTTATTATTAAATAACGTAAAATGTTATTATTAAATCTCATTCAAATGCATTACAAAAATAATTTATTTATTACTTACTTACTAAGTACTTATAAAAAAAAAAAAAATTGAGTTAGATTAGTCTAGATTAGAAAACGTTGTTTTCTTGAATTTATTTATTTATTTTCTTTATTGACGAACGAACACAAGCGTCGCCCCGCTCCCTTCGCCTCCCTCCCGGGCATCCCCTCTCCCCGCGCTCGATCTACACTCTGGCTTAGGAGCGTTGTGATTGGTCCGCCGCTGCGTCGAATTTCTCACCGCCTGCCGCAACTGCGAGCCGCGAGCGCCCATATAAATACAACTGTTAGTTACGTCTACGTTTTTATACTGCGACTGAACTCCGTTTCGGTAGCACGTGTACTCGAAAAATTTCATAATGCCGCCCAAGACAAGTGGTAAAGCCGCCAAGAAGTCTGGCAAAGCCCAGAAGAACATCTCTAAGACCGACAAGAAGAAGAAGAAGCACAAGAGGAAGGAGAGTTACGCCATCTACATCTACAAGGTGTTGAAGCAGGTGCACCCCGACACCGGTATCTCCAGCAAGGCCATGTCGATCATGAACTCGTTCGTGAACGACATCTTCGAGCGGATCGCCGCCGAAGCTTCCCGTCTCGCCCACTACAACAAGAGATCGACCATCACGTCCAGGGAGGTGCAGACGTCCGTCAGGCTCCTGCTGCCCGGCGAGCTCGCCAAGCACGCCGTCAGTGAAGGCACCAAGGCCGTCACTAAATACACCAGCTCCAAGTGAGCGGTCGGTCGGTAGGCGGCTACCGAGAGCCGCCGCCGATGCTCCGTCTCAACGCCGCCCCGTGTCTGTGTACAGTGTTGAACCCAGTGCGCTTGTTCGTGTCTCTTGTTGACTGTGGTGCGTGTTAATTGTGTTAGTGTCATCGTATTGTGCATACATACACACATAAGTACACCTACTACCTGTGCTGTGTGTGTGTCATGTATGTGCGTACGAGACGCGCATGATGCACGTGCTACGAGCAAACCACGACAAACGTCTGGACGCGCACGCACACCGCGGGATGGCAGGAGCAAAAACAAAAGGCCCTTTTCAGGGCCACAAATATGTTCATGTGATAAAATTCACGTTTCTTTAAATTTGAATACAGTCAAAACGTTACCTACTACTATATTTACCTATCTGCCTACTGTTACATAGGTACATGCAAAATAAATACATACTTACTCACCTACTACACTTACCGCCTCCTGCGTCGTACGTACACGACTACGTAAGTAAATTTGTGTCATAATGAAGACTTAATTGTCAGGCATTATCCTACCTGCCTATCTATCTATCTATACAATTAAGTACTTACTTATTAACTTTACAAATGCATCAACAAATACAACATGCACAGAAAACTTCCCGCGTAAAAGATAGCGTATTGAGACGATGCAACGCAAGTAAGTAAGTAGGTAGGTAGGTACATGAGTGAGACTGTTCTGAAGTTCCACAACAACTCATAATAACAACACACACCCTAGTAGTAGGAGAATTTTTAGAATACGAATCGTTAGAATTCTTTATTTTTTATATATATAATATGTCGAATCGTATACTAAATAATAAAAAAAAAAAAAAAAAAAAAAAAAAAAAAAAAAAAAAAAAAAAAAAAAAAAAAAAAAAATGTCTTACTACACCGTTAGATTGGTGTTATTTTCATAAAAGTGATGCAGTCACATAAGTAGATTTTAAAAATATTAATAATATTGATTACTTTATAAACAATATTTTAGTTAGCTCGTTGTACTATAGAGGGCGCGCCGCGCGCGCGCTCACTCGTTCCCTCCTGTGCCCACCGGGCGCCGCCGTCCGATACGATGCTTCGGTATAAATACTCCGAGCGAGCGCGGATCGGTTTTTCATTCCGCGCCCGGCTGCCGTAGCGCTCACACGTGCTCTTGGCTCCGCATCGCTGTCCGCCCCCGCGCCCCGCGCGCCCCCCCGTCTCGGTCTCGCTGGAGTGCTACGCCCGTAGCACTCTCGGCTACGCCGCACACGCGTAGGCCACCGGCCCCGCCCCTTTCCGTAGCAGTGCTACGGTTTGCGTTCACGCGCAGACCAAGTGCTGCTACGAGAGCTACGGCGTAGCAGATCGGCTACGAGTGCTAGACATTCGTAGCCTATCCACTGCGCTCGCGTTTTTGACGCTCCTTAAGAGCATAAATCCACCGTTTTAAGTGGTACTTGGGGGAAACCTAACGGTGACAACAAACCCAAGTGGGTGGAGACCCGCCACACCCGCCGACCCCCTTCAGGGCTAGGCAAAACCGTCGGAAGGGCTCCGACTGCGACCTTGGGGGATCTCCTAGTCGCAGTCTGGTAGCATCTTAACCCCGTTTGTCCACAGCTGCACCCGGGACGACTGGGTGTGTCTACCCCAGCGGCCCGGATCGGTCGAAAGACCCATAGGGCCCTACCGCACATTAAGATTGGCGGTAGGAACACAAGCTTAGGGCCCACCTTAGGCACTCACCTCCCTGCCTAAACCCGGCAGGGAGGGTTACTCATCCCCGGGCCCACCCACCCGGGGAGTTAGTGTTAGGTCTCAGTACGCTAGACGTACATAGTCCCCCCCCCCCCCCCCTAAGACCATGCAGGACGCCACTATAGTGGCGTTCTTCAAAGAGGTCCTTTTTAAGGACCCCGACTTCATCGCCAAATATGGCGCTAAGTTCGCTGCTATGCAGCATACCTCCCCCCCCCAACCGACCTTTTCGGACTCGGAGCTGGACAGCCCAATCGGCTCTCCAGCGGCCATGGACGCTGAAGACGCGTCCTCTAAACGTCCACGTGACGACTCGGACCTAGAGTCCCAGCACTCCACCGACTCCTCCCCCTCCTCCGACGACGACGGCTATATACTGGCGTCGTCTGGAAAAAGGAGCAAAAGAAAGAGGAAGCAGACCTCCTCCACGCAGGCAGCCAAGATCCCTGCGACTGAGGCAGCCCTGTCTCCCCTATACCTCGCCCCCGACTCACCGGCAGCTCCTGCCACTACCCCCCCCACGACATCTCAGTCCTGCCAAAAGGACTCTCCCCCCAGCCAAAGTGCTGGCCCCTCCTCCGCCCCAAGCCAAAGTGCTGGCCCCTCCTCCGCCCCAAGGAAAGTCCCCCCCCCTCCCCCTGTGTTCATCCAGGACAAGGGGCGTTGGACCGATATGTCCAAATGGTGCGCCGAGCGCAAAATTAATTACACTAGCGCCCGCTCTACCCTCCAGGGTATCAAAGTGTCCATCCCGACGTCGAAAGACTACCGGGACCTCACCCTACTTCTCCGCCAGAGGGACGTGTCATTCCACACGTACTCCCTGCCGGAAGAACGACAGATCCGAGTGGTGATTCGCCGTATCCCCAAGGAGATCACGGTCGCCGACATCAAGGCTGACCTCGAACTCCAATCGGTCCCTGTGGCAGAAGTCCACAGGATGCACCGTTCACGAGGACAAGTCCCCTTCGACATGGTCCTCGTAGTCTGCCCTCCCACTGAGGGCCATCATCCGATCTTCCAGATAAAAAGTATCTGCAGCCTCACAGGCATCTCAATCGAGAAGCCTAAAAAGTCTGGCATCGTCGGTCAGTGTCACCGATGCCAGCTATATGGCCACTCTCAGAGTTTCTGCCATGCCAAGCCTAGATGCGTGAAGTGTCTGGGTGAACATGGCACGGAAAACTGCCCCCGTCCCAAGGACCGTACCCTGTGTACGGAACCTCCAAGCTGCGTTCTATGCGGCGAAACAGGCCACCCGGCCAATTATCGCGGCTGCCCAAAGGCCCCAAAATCGTCCTCCCCCAAATTGACAAAGCGCGCAGACGCTCGTCAAATCAGGGAAACCCCGTCACAAGGGCCCTCAACCCTTCCCGAGCGACTAAGCCCTCAAAGGCCCAGCCCGTGGAATATGTTAAACCACCAGAGAGCTTTCCCAGCTCTCACGGCTACCAAGCCGTTCTCGCCTCCCGCCCACGCAAGGCTGGACCCGCGAATCACCCGTCCCGATGCGCCCAACCCTGTGCCCCCCCCCACACTCGCACCCGCTGCTAGGACAGCACCCGTCGTACCTTCAGCGCCCCCCCCGACCTCAACTACTCCTGCTTGTGATCCCTTCAATGTGATCACAAGCACATTTCTAACATTCGTTACCCCCCGCGCCAAGAAAATGGCAAGCGAAATCATCGCTGCCAGAAACTCCGGCGACCTCTTTCAAATTCAGGCTATTTACAACGCCTACCCCGAAATTACCCAGGCACTCACGGCCTTTATAACCAAACCTAATAACAACAATGGATAGAGGACTCATCGCCAGAACCAAACCCCGATCCCTTAGGTTAGCCTACTTCAATGCCAATGGCATTCAAGGTCAAAGAGATGAGATCGCCACCTTCCTCCGCGACCATCAAATAGACATCTTCCTCGTTCAAGAGACCTTCCTCAAGCCTAGCCACCGTAACCCTTCAGTTGCAAACTATCGTATGGTTCGTAACGACAGGTCGCGGTGTCACAAAGGCGGCACACTAATCTTTTATAAAAAGGAACTGCACTGCATCCCACTGGACCCTCCTCCTCTTTCACGACTTGAAGTGTCCATCTGTCGGCTAGGCATGTCAGGCCATCAACCGATCACCCTAGTTTCGGTATACCTCCCTCCGCAAAACTCTGCAGACGACCCCCAACCCTTGACAAACGACCTCTCCATCCTTCTTGGCTTGAGTGACTCCGTCATTATAGCGGGGGATCTCAACGCTAAACACCCTGCGTGGAATAGCACCAGGATCTCTACCAGAGGCAAACTCCTGTTTGACCTCTCCCCCACTCTAAACTTTGATGTCATTGGACCAATGACTCCCACTCACTTTCCACACGACCCAAACCACACTCCCGACGTCCTCGACGTAACACTTCTAAAAAATGTCAACCTACGGTTAGTCACTATAGAAGTGGTACAAGAGCTCTCCTCAGACCACCGACCAGTCATCATTCATATGGCCCCCCGCCTGGGTCTCCCTGATCCCAACCAACCCGCCCAGACAAAAGTGGTAACGGACTGGAGGAAAGTAAGCGAGTGCCTGAAATCCACCACATCCCCCCACTTAGACACCATCCCCGGCCAGTTCAACTCTATCGCGGACACGACGGCTGCGATTGACTCGCTCACGGAACACGTACAGTCGGTCTTGAACGACTGTTCCAGGGAGATTCCATTGGTGGATGACCATCAATGGAATTTACCTGCTGACTTGCGTGAACTGCTGAACGAAAAGAACGCGGCTGTCCGTGCATACAGTAGCTTTCCCTGCGACGCGAACAAAGCTCATATGCGTTACTTACAGAGATCTGTAAGAACTCGCATATCGGAGTGGCGTGAAATCAAATGGGATAAGACACTGAGCGATCTCGAACCCACTCACCAGGCTTTCTGGGAACTTCAAAAGAGATTCAGATCTCGAGACACAACCTCCATGCCTCCACTGGTCCGCCCTGACAAATCCATCGCCTTCGATGACATAGAAAAGGCTGAATGCCTGGCTGACAGCCTCGAAGCCCAATGCACACCCAGCTCCCAACCAGTAGACCAAGCCCACCTCGCGGAGGTCGAAGCGGAGGTTGAACGTAGAGCCTCCCTCCCACCCGTCGAAGACCCTGATAATCCTCTGCCCCCCGTCACTCCTGACGAGGTGCAGGATATAATCAAAGGTCTCAAACCTAAAAAAGCACCCGGCTCAGACGGAATCACCAATAGAGTGATCCAGCTATTCCCTGCCCAACTAATAATGCTACTGGTCACCATCTTCAACGGTGCCATGAGCAATAATATTTTCCCACAAACGTGGAAACAAGCCACCGTTATCGGCATCCCTAAGCCCGGCAAGCCCAAAACGGAACCTTCGAGTTACCGCCCCATCAGTTTGCTCAATGTCCTCGGTAAGGTTTACGAGAGGCTTATTTATAAGCGTCTCAGAGACTATGCTGAAACAAAGGGCCTTATCCCCAACGAGCAATTTGGTTTTCGAACCCAACACTCCTGCGTACAGCAAGTCCACCGTATCACCGAACATATACACGCGGGATTCCAACGCAGTTATATGACAGGTGTGATTTACTTCGACATAGCGAAGGCCTTTGACAAAGTCTGGCATAATGGCTTAATATACAAGCTATACCAACTCGGTGTGCCCGACCGTCTCGTGCTCATCCTACGAGACTTTCTGTCAAACCGCACATTCCGCTACAAAGTGGAAGGAACGCTATCCTCCCCACACCCCATCCGAGCAGGAGTCCCCCAGGGCTCTGTACTTGCCCCACTCATTTTCACGCTGTTCACTAGCGATATCCCCACAAACAAAAAGGCTCAGTTGGCACTGTTCGCAGACGATACTGCCATTTTTTACTCCGGCCGCAGCCTAGTCCAGATATCTCTCACTCTCCAAACCGCAGTCAACAAACTCGCTGCTTGGTTTAGGAAGTGGAGAATAGAAGTCAACCCTGACAAGAGTCAAGCGGTTCTCTACTCCAGACCGCGACGCAACCCCATACCCCCCCGACCTATCTCCATGTTCGGCAAGCCGATCCCTTGGGAAAAGCGAGCCAAATACCTAGGAGTCATACTCGACAGGCATCTCTCCTTCGCAGAGCATATAAAAACGGTCCGCTCGCGCGCCGCTTTCGCTCTAGGCAGACTTCACTCCGTTCTCAATGCACGCAGCAAATTGTCACTAAAGTGCAAATTGCGCATTTATACAGCGTGCATTCGTCCAATAATGACATATGCCTGTGTAGTCTTCGCACACGCAAAGCCCCACCACCTCCATAGGATGCAGGCCCTTCAAAACCGTTTCCTCCGAAAGGCTACGGGATCCCCCTGGTTCGTCCGAAATGAGATCCTCCATGTTGACCTCAAAATCCCCACTATCCAACAATTCATGAAACGCCTTTCCAAGCGTTTCTTTGATACCGCCGCCAAGCATCGCAACCCCCTGGTTGTCGAGGCCGCCAGGTATACTCCCTCCCAAATCAGCAAACGTCGCCGTCCAAGGCATGTTCTCTTAGACCCTGACGACTCCATCACCCTTCTCCAGGAGAGTAACAAGGCAACTAGTACAGTACACAAAAACAAAAAACCGACATTCCGACCTCGCCGACGAGGTCCCTCGCGACGTCCCCAATTAAATACCCCACCCCGACCCTTGCTCGATGAAGTGCCAGCCCGCGCCGCAGCTGAGCCTGTAGCTTTAAACTCCCGACTGTGACCTCTGAGTTTGTTTCGGCATTTCTTCTCAGAGCAGTCAGATAGGAAATGCCGGCCCCATCAAGCTTAAATAATAAAAATCTGATCCAGCCTGTCCCATCTTGCTGCCCTCTCCAGCGACGCCCTAAGCCGAGGTTCGTACCCCACAGGGGGTGCCCTTAGCGTGTAGTCGCTTAATATAGTAGATATTCGCCCTGGCTGGAGGCTTTGAGTTTTCTTAAGGCAACCACAGGATAGTCCGGTTAAGTAGTCACGACCTCTCAAGGTCAACTACGAGATGCCATTTCTAAAAAAAAAAAAATAAAAAAAAAAAAACGGATCGGTTTTATTCTCTCTCGTACGTTCGAAGTGTATAGGTGCGCGCGCGTCCGTTGCGTGTGTCTATAGTATTTTCAGTTGATTTTTATTATTTCCCTCTCGTTCCGTGTTTACAATGGCGCGTACTAAGCAGACCGCCCGTAAATCCACCGGTGGTAAGGCCCCGAGGAAACAGCTCGCCACCAAGGCTGCGCGCAAGAGCGCACCGGCCACCGGTGGCGTTAAGAAACCCCATCGCTACAGGCCCGGCACTGTGGCCCTCCGTGAGATTCGTCGCTACCAGAAGAGTACCGAACTGCTGATCCGCAAGCTTCCGTTCCAGCGTCTCGTGCGTGAGATCGCACAGGACTTCAAGACCGATCTCCGTTTCCAGAGCTCCGCTGTTATGGCGCTGCAGGAGGCTAGCGAAGCTTACCTCGTCGGTCTCTTCGAAGACACCAACTTGTGCGCGATTCACGCGAAGCGCGTCACCATCATGCCCAAGGACATCCAGTTGGCGCGCAGGATCAGAGGCGAGCGCGCTTAAACTGCTGGCTGACGTCACACAATACACATCGCCCTACGACACGTTGACTGCCTTCGTGCAGTGCACCGTGTCTGTGGCTGTGGCTGTGCGTTAACATAAAAGGCCCTTTTCAGGGCCACATATGTATCAGATTATTAAATGTTTCTTTATAACAGACGTCATAAAAAAAAAAAAAACGTTACTTACCTACCTACCTACCTACCTACCTACCTACCTACCTACCTACCACACACACTATGATATCCACATAAGCAACTAACACCTATATTAAGTACTTATTATATTTTACATAAAATCAGAGAAGTACATAAACTTGCAATAATATGGTATGCCTACCTACCTACTTACAATAGTCTCTACCAGATGATACCTTACATACTAGGGACACACACTATAATTATTATTATTATTTTTTTTTGTTATAGTTTCATACCTATAAGTACATTAGATATTATTTCAGAATAATTATGGAGGGAATATTCGTAACTATCATAATCATCATTATTATGTACTATTGTTATGCATTTGATTTACGTACCTAACTATCGATTAAGTAAGTAAGTAAACTACATAGATTTGTACTACTTACTTAATAGTACTTATGTATATTAATATATATAGGAACCTACCTACAATATATAAATATATTATAGGTATTGGAAGTAAAATTTTGGATAACCTAATACATATTATAAGTTTAGTTTAGTACCTAAGTTCTGTTTTACGAAACAACTGACTAGAGACATCGTCCAACCAACCAGCGACGAGCGTCGACTCGCCTCGCCCCGCGCACCCCCGCTGAGCTCCGCGCACAGTATAAATATAAGACGGTAATACTCAAAAATACACCCTTCTCACTACCCGCAGCAAACTGTCACTAAAGTGCAAGCTGCGCCTCTACACCGCGGTCATCCGCCCCATCATGACCTACGCTTGCGTAGTCTTCGCACACGCCAAGCCTCGTCACCTGCATAGAATGCAGACCCTCCAAAACCGTCTCCTTAGAAAGGTCACGGGAGCCCCCTTCTATGTCCGAAATCTGAATCTGCACCTAGATCTCAGAATCCCCACAGTTCAGCAATTCATGAAACGCCTTTCCAAGCGCTTCTTTGATAATGCAATAAAGCATCCCAATCCCCTGATTGCGGCGGCCTCCCGATACACTCCTTCCCGCATAAGCAGGATTCGCCGACCTAGGCATGCTCTCACCATCCCCGACGACGCTATCACACTCCTCCAGGAGAGTAGTAAAGCCACCAGCACGCTTAAAAAACACAAACACAAGACCCGTAAGCCGTCCTTCCGTCCTCGCCGTCGAGGACGCCCGTCGCGACGTCCCGTAACTTGTCCACCCCGACCCTTGCTCGAGCCAGCCCGCGCCGCTGAGCCTGTAGCTTTAAATTCGCCCCTAAATAATTCCGATCCAGCCTGTCCCTTGCTGCCCTCCAGCGACGCCCTAAGCCGAGGTCCGTACCCCACAGGGGGTGCCCTTAGCGTGTAGTCGCTTAGTTTTAGTAAATTTTTAAGCCCTGGCTGGAGGCCTTAATTATGAGGCATCCACAGGAAAGCCCGGTTAAGCAGACGACAACCTCATAGGTTGAACTGCGAGATGCCATAGACAAAAAAAAAAAAAAAAAAAAAACTCAAAAATACACCAGTCGTTCGCTAGCTCGCTCGCGTCGCACCCGTGCTGTTATTATTATCATCGTGATTTTTAAAACCCCACTGTAAAGAAGATGACCGGTCGCGGTAAGGGAGGAAAGGGTCTGGGAAAAGGAGGAGCCAAGCGTCACAGGAAGGTACTTCGTGATAACATCCAAGGTATCACGAAGCCCGCCATCCGTCGTCTGGCTCGCAGAGGCGGCGTGAAGCGTATCTCCGGTCTGATCTACGAAGAGACTCGCGGTGTGCTTAAAGTGTTCCTAGAGAACGTCATTCGCGACGCTGTCACTTACACCGAGCACGCCAAGAGGAAGACCGTCACCGCCATGGACGTCGTCTACGCTCTGAAGCGCCAGGGTCGCACCCTGTACGGTTTCGGCGGTTAAACACCTGCATCTCCCGCGTGTACGGTGTTGCCTGCGCAACCAGCTCTGCATACCGTGGTGGACGTGTGTGTGTTGTGTTCGTTGTGAACATAATCATACCGTTCGACCATGCGTATATAGACGCGCACTTAAAAAAAGGCCCTTTTCAGGGCCGCATATGATTCGATACTATTAAATATGTTTCTTTACTGGAATTGTCTAAAAAACGTACGGTCTCTACATACATACATACCTACCTACCTATCACCACCACTATACACGAACATACCATTATACCTACTAACTGTAGACACAAATACATTACTTAGTACTTAGGTTTTACCTCTACGTGAGGGAGGGGGTGAATATGAATGAAGTACTTACTTACTTGAATCAGTTTTATTGTTGGCTTAAAATTGAAATACCACTACTACTACTTATTTACTTACACACACGACATAGTAATGCCCTTGCTTATGTAGGTAAGTACGTAACTACACGGGCTAAGTTGACGTTTGTTTCTACGGGTGAAAAGCCCATCGCCGCCCCACTGAGGTGTGTGTATAGGTTATACTGGAATTGAAAAACAAAACATTAGTAGACCATAATATTCAATACTTACATTGTTTGTTTGTTTGTTTGTTTGTTGTGTAGAACATTTACCTACCTATTCGTTCGATCGCCCCTCGGTGCGAGTACCGTTTGTTTATAATAAAATATGTGGATGTCGTGTTGTTATCAGGTACCTACCTATTATTGCAATTTCGCTCTCGCATCTAATGAGGGTTTTTTTTTTCTTTTTTTAGTTTTTGTATTATTTATTATTAGCCGTATCACAGGCAGCCTACTAGCCACTAATTGATGTCTGAAGAGAGTACCTATAGAGCCACGCACGGACGACGGGGGACAGCAGGCGCGCCCGCGCCCGAGTACGCGGACGCGGCTGCGACGACGTTCTCTTTGTTGTCTATTAATTACACATTGTTTGTTTAGTACGGTTTCTGATGCGATTGTAACAATATGTACACTGTCAACTCGTCGAAGGGCACTCTCGTCTTTTAATATCACTATATTAATAGGTTGCACGTCCTGGACGGAGTCGTCCGTCCTTAGCGGTTCGGCGCTCGCGGTGTTTTACGACGCTTCACTTTTAGGTCGATAATACCTTCGCGAGACTGTGTGATATCGACGGAGTCCTGTTACCACACAAGCTCGATATCCTCCTAGTTGACGCGTCGACGTTTATCGGCACCAACTATCACTTTTATAGAGAAAATAACGTTTTGAACACGACCCGACCTACGCTTCGTACGCAGTCGTCAAAATAAAACACCGCCACCGGCTGAACGACCACCTGACGCTCCCCGAATTCGCACACCCGCATCGTCAACTTCATGAACTATCCGAAACTGTAACACTGCGTCCCACTAAGGGCCGTTAACCATTCCTTTTATTTATTTTATTAGATACGTGTTAGTGAAAACTTTCAAGCGTTCATACGAGAAAACGTTCCGCGACATCGCGGCGCTCGTTACGGTAAAGTTTCGTCGTGCTTAGGCGTACGTATACGAAACTCTTGAAACCTATAAGTGGCGACATCTAAGTCTCTCTCTCTATAGATTTACCTACTCAGTCAGTGTGTTGTTTTGAGTGTGTTTATTAATATAAAAAATGGCAGACACCGCAGTTGCTACCGAGGCTCCCGCGCCCGCTACACCAGCGAAGAAGCAGGCGAGACAGGCCGGCGGCGCCGGTGCCGCGAAGAAACCGAAGGCGAAGCCTACCCATCCCAAAACATCTGAGATGGTCACCAACGCCATCAAGGAGATGAAGGAGCGCAGCGGATCTTCCCTGCAGGCGATCAAGAAGTACATCGCCGCGCAGTACAAGGTCGACGCGGAGAAATTGGCTCCGTTCATCAGGAAATACCTGAAGAGCGCCGTCGAATCTGGGGCACTGATCCAGACCAAGGGCAAGGGTGCCTCCGGTTCCTTCAAGCTCGAGTCGAAATCGTCCGCGGCCAAGAAACCCGCCGGCGCATCTGGCAAGGCCGCCGGCAAGGCGCCCGCCGCCGCCGCCGCGAAGGCCAAGAAGGCGACCGCCTCTGCGGCCGGCGCCAAGACCAAGAAGGCAGCAGCCGCCGCCGCGGCCGCCTCTGCCGCCTCCGGCTCACCTTCAAAGTCCAAAGCATCGGCCGCCGCCGCCGCCAAGGACAAGAAGGCCGCCGCCGCTAAGAAGAAGCCGGCACCCAAGAAGGCCGCCGCACCCGCTAAGGCGAAGGGAGGCGCAGCTCCCAAAGCTAAGAAGACAGCGAAGCCGCCAACCAAGAAACCTAAAGCGCCTAAACCCAAGAAGGCCGCGGCTACACCCAAGTCTAAGCCGGCAGCCAAGAAAGCGTCCGCCGCTAAGAAGTAAGCTACGGTCGCGTTCGCGTTACACCGGCGACGGCGACGACGACGACGACAGCGCCGCGCGCGCAGAGTCGGCTGACCAGACCACCATCAATACCTACACGCATCATACAACAACATGAGTGATAGTGACAAATGTGCGTGCGCGTCTTACCTACTGCGTGTGTGTTTATGTACGTACATACATACATAATGTTGTGTTGTTTGTATATATAATAATATACACTGTAGTAGAGAGAGGCGCGCGCGTGCTTTGTGCGTTTGTTTTCATCATCGTCCAACCGCGCGCACGCAGTACGTACGCGTCTATCGTCCTCGGGAAGGAGGGTGCGAAACGCGCTCGACGTGTCTCGAGCTCGTCCGACCGACCAACGATTCATCAGAAGCAGCAGCAAGCAACTGAAGAAACCACGGACGGGGCGGCACCGAGATGCTTAGCGCGCGTGCATGCGCTCACCATACCAAAAAGCCCTTTTCAGGGCTAACAATACTATCATGAATATGAACAATATTCGTTTCTGTAACACAGACGAGTCAAAACGTTATAAATTAATAATAATATACGCACGCACCTAC
The DNA here is from genome assembly GCA_945859645.1 of Amphipoea oculea. Taxonomy (NCBI): domain Eukaryota; kingdom Metazoa; phylum Arthropoda; class Insecta; order Lepidoptera; family Noctuidae; genus Amphipoea; species Amphipoea oculea. The sequence continues at coordinate 6,971,197 of OX243891.1, read as the reverse complement.
CTACCTACCTACCTACCTACATAAATACATACATACATATATACGAGATAACTCTCAAAATATAATATTAACTCTCTAGGTAGGAAATACAAATATAGTTAAATAAATAGATAGATAGATAGAGCTACCTACCCACCCACCTATACATAATAAATACATAGGGTAGTTTAAGTTAGTCCTGTACAAAATAAGTTTGATTATTCAGAAACAAGTGAAAGTGGTTGATTTTCAACCTACGTTCATAATTTCATATTGCATAGTCATTTCATGAGAGAAAAAAAAATTCATGATAATTATTATTTTATATGAACTGTAATAAAATCGTGGCAGTTCATTAAATAATCTGCTAAATCTCTATCCACCCCGTATCCATGGTGCAGTGTGTAGTGTACTAGCGGAGAGCGAGCGCGCGCGCTTGCGCGTTTTGTGAATTAGTTTCGCTTGCTGTGTACCCCTCCCACTGACACAGCTACGCGGCGCGCGTATAAATAAACGGCAACAGACTGAAACTGGCATTTATAACTAGATTCCTTCGGCGCGCGCACTGTTGTACGCGTGTTTCGTTGTTTTCGTGAGTTGTTATATAAACAAATACTTCAATTATGTCTGGTCGCGGTAAAGGTGGCAAGGTGAAGGGAAAGGCAAAGTCCCGTTCCAACCGTGCTGGTCTCCAGTTCCCTGTGGGTCGTATTCACAGGCTGCTGCGTAACGGAAACTACGCCGAGCGCGTGGGTGCCGGCGCTCCCGTCTACTTGGCCGCCGTGATGGAGTATCTGGCTGCTGAGGTCCTCGAGTTGGCCGGCAACGCCGCGAGAGACAACAAGAAGACCAGGATCATCCCGCGTCATCTTCAATTGGCCATCCGCAACGACGAGGAGTTGAACAAGCTGCTCTCCGGTGTGACGATCGCTCAAGGTGGTGTGCTGCCGAACATCCAGGCCGTGCTACTGCCCAAGAAGACCGAGAAGAAGGCTTAAACGTGGTGCCGCGACGTGTCTGAACGTGGTGCTTCGTGCGAGTGCCCCCGCACGCGTACTTCGATATAATATTTATGCCTAAAACCCATAAATCTATTATGTCGGTTGCGCGATGCTCTCCGCTCGTATGCATTCAAAACAAAAGGCCCTTTTCAGGGCCACAATATGATTCGTCAAATATATAACAGAGACAGTTTCTTTAACGGTGTTGTCGTCAAACAAAAACGTACATACATACCCATCCATCTATCTACCTACCTACCTACCTCACGCACTCGCTTTACTTAATTACTACAAGTTAAAAACCTTACACATAATATTATTGATTGATTGAATTAATGTGAAAATGAGAAAGTTACCGAGTACCTACCTTCCTATTATAGTAGATCAATTATAAATAAATTAGGTAATGGTGGCTTGCCCTCTCCTCATGATGGGCTAATTATGTTATTAGGTGGTACTCATTAGGTGTATTTTACACACGGTATCATTATGAGCAGTACAGTTAATGCTGTCGGTATGTACCTGAGTAAGTAAGTAAGTATAACAGAAATTATTTTAGCTACGTTAGTTTAGGTACTTACATTTTATTATTAAATAACGTAAAATGTTATTATTAAATCTCATTCAAATGCATTACAAAAATAATTTATTTATTACTTACTTACTAAGTACTTATAAAAAAAAAAAAAATTGAGTTAGATTAGTCTAGATTAGAAAACGTTGTTTTCTTGAATTTATTTATTTATTTTCTTTATTGACGAACGAACACAAGCGTCGCCCCGCTCCCTTCGCCTCCCTCCCGGGCATCCCCTCTCCCCGCGCTCGATCTACACTCTGGCTTAGGAGCGTTGTGATTGGTCCGCCGCTGCGTCGAATTTCTCACCGCCTGCCGCAACTGCGAGCCGCGAGCGCCCATATAAATACAACTGTTAGTTACGTCTACGTTTTTATACTGCGACTGAACTCCGTTTCGGTAGCACGTGTACTCGAAAAATTTCATAATGCCGCCCAAGACAAGTGGTAAAGCCGCCAAGAAGTCTGGCAAAGCCCAGAAGAACATCTCTAAGACCGACAAGAAGAAGAAGAAGCACAAGAGGAAGGAGAGTTACGCCATCTACATCTACAAGGTGTTGAAGCAGGTGCACCCCGACACCGGTATCTCCAGCAAGGCCATGTCGATCATGAACTCGTTCGTGAACGACATCTTCGAGCGGATCGCCGCCGAAGCTTCCCGTCTCGCCCACTACAACAAGAGATCGACCATCACGTCCAGGGAGGTGCAGACGTCCGTCAGGCTCCTGCTGCCCGGCGAGCTCGCCAAGCACGCCGTCAGTGAAGGCACCAAGGCCGTCACTAAATACACCAGCTCCAAGTGAGCGGTCGGTCGGTAGGCGGCTACCGAGAGCCGCCGCCGATGCTCCGTCTCAACGCCGCCCCGTGTCTGTGTACAGTGTTGAACCCAGTGCGCTTGTTCGTGTCTCTTGTTGACTGTGGTGCGTGTTAATTGTGTTAGTGTCATCGTATTGTGCATACATACACACATAAGTACACCTACTACCTGTGCTGTGTGTGTGTCATGTATGTGCGTACGAGACGCGCATGATGCACGTGCTACGAGCAAACCACGACAAACGTCTGGACGCGCACGCACACCGCGGGATGGCAGGAGCAAAAACAAAAGGCCCTTTTCAGGGCCACAAATATGTTCATGTGATAAAATTCACGTTTCTTTAAATTTGAATACAGTCAAAACGTTACCTACTACTATATTTACCTATCTGCCTACTGTTACATAGGTACATGCAAAATAAATACATACTTACTCACCTACTACACTTACCGCCTCCTGCGTCGTACGTACACGACTACGTAAGTAAATTTGTGTCATAATGAAGACTTAATTGTCAGGCATTATCCTACCTGCCTATCTATCTATCTATACAATTAAGTACTTACTTATTAACTTTACAAATGCATCAACAAATACAACATGCACAGAAAACTTCCCGCGTAAAAGATAGCGTATTGAGACGATGCAACGCAAGTAAGTAAGTAGGTAGGTAGGTACATGAGTGAGACTGTTCTGAAGTTCCACAACAACTCATAATAACAACACACACCCTAGTAGTAGGAGAATTTTTAGAATACGAATCGTTAGAATTCTTTATTTTTTATATATATAATATGTCGAATCGTATACTAAATAATAAAAAAAAAAAAAAAAAAAAAATGTCTTACTACACCGTTAGATTGGTGTTATTTTCATAAAAGTGATGCAGTCACATAAGTAGATTTTAAAAATATTAATAATATTGATTACTTTATAAACAATATTTTAGTTAGCTCGTTGTACTATAGAGGGCGCGCCGCGCGCGCGCTCACTCGTTCCCTCCTGTGCCCACCGGGCGCCGCCGTCCGATACGATGCTTCGGTATAAATACTCCGAGCGAGCGCGGATCGGTTTTATTCTCTCTCGTACGTTCGAAGTGTATAGGTGCGCGCGCGTCCGTTGCGTGTGTCTATAGTATTTTCAGTTGATTTTTATTATTTCCCTCTCGTTCCGTGTTTACAATGGCGCGTACTAAGCAGACCGCCCGTAAATCCACCGGTGGTAAGGCCCCGAGGAAACAGCTCGCCACCAAGGCTGCGCGCAAGAGCGCACCGGCCACCGGTGGCGTTAAGAAACCCCATCGCTACAGGCCCGGCACTGTGGCCCTCCGTGAGATTCGTCGCTACCAGAAGAGTACCGAACTGCTGATCCGCAAGCTTCCGTTCCAGCGTCTCGTGCGTGAGATCGCACAGGACTTCAAGACCGATCTCCGTTTCCAGAGCTCCGCTGTTATGGCGCTGCAGGAGGCTAGCGAAGCTTACCTCGTCGGTCTCTTCGAAGACACCAACTTGTGCGCGATTCACGCGAAGCGCGTCACCATCATGCCCAAGGACATCCAGTTGGCGCGCAGGATCAGAGGCGAGCGCGCTTAAACTGCTGGCTGACGTCACACAATACACATCGCCCTACGACACGTTGACTGCCTTCGTGCAGTGCACCGTGTCTGTGGCTGTGGCTGTGCGTTAACATAAAAGGCCCTTTTCAGGGCCACATATGTATCAGATTATTAAATGTTTCTTTATAACAGACGTCATAAAAAAAAAAAAAACGTTACTTACCTACCTACCTACCTACCTACCTACCTACCTACCTACCTACCACACACACTATGATATCCACATAAGCAACTAACACCTATATTAAGTACTTATTATATTTTACATAAAATCAGAGAAGTACATAAACTTGCAATAATATGGTATGCCTACCTACCTACTTACAATAGTCTCTACCAGATGATACCTTACATACTAGGGACACACACTATAATTATTATTATTATTTTTTTTTGTTATAGTTTCATACCTATAAGTACATTAGATATTATTTCAGAATAATTATGGAGGGAATATTCGTAACTATCATAATCATCATTATTATGTACTATTGTTATGCATTTGATTTACGTACCTAACTATCGATTAAGTAAGTAAGTAAACTACATAGATTTGTACTACTTACTTAATAGTACTTATGTATATTAATATATATAGGAACCTACCTACAATATATAAATATATTATAGGTATTGGAAGTAAAATTTTGGATAACCTAATACATATTATAAGTTTAGTTTAGTACCTAAGTTCTGTTTTACGAAACAACTGACTAGAGACATCGTCCAACCAACCAGCGACGAGCGTCGACTCGCCTCGCCCCGCGCACCCCCGCTGAGCTCCGCGCACAGTATAAATATAAGACGGTAATACTCAAAAATACTCATTCCGCGCCCGGCTGCCGTAGCGCTCACACGTGCTCTTGGCTCCGTATCGCTGTCCGCCCCGCGCCCCGCGCGCCCCCCCCGTCTCGGTCTCGCTGGAGTGCTACGCCCGTAGCACTCTCGGCTACGCCGCTCTCGCGTAGGCCACCGGCCCCGCCCCTTTCCGTAGCAGTGCTACGGTTTGCGTTCACGCGCGGACCAAGTGCTGCTACGAGAGCTACGGCGTAGCAGATCGGCTACGAGTGCCAGACATTCGTAGCCTATCCACTGCGCTCGCGTTTTCGAAGCTCCTTCAGAGCATAAATCCACCGTTTTAAGTGGTACTTGGGGGAAACCTTACGGTGACAACTAACCCAAGTGGGTGGAGACCCGCCACACCCGCCGACCCCCTTCAGGGCTAGGCAAAACCGTCGGAAGGGCTCCGACTGCGACCTTGGGGGATCTCCTAGTCGCAGTCTGGTAGCACTCTAACCCCTTTTGTCCACAGCTGCACCCGGGACGACTGGGTGTATCTACCCCAGCGGCCCGGATCGGTCGCAAGACCCACAGGGCCCTACCGCACATTAAGATTGGCGGTAGGATTACAAGCTTAGGGCACACCATAGACACACACCTCCCTGTGACACCGACAGGGAGAGAACACATCCCCGGGTTGTCCCACCCGGGGAGTTAGGTAGCTCTACTCAAACTGACCCTTCAGGTCACACAGACAGTAGTGTAGCTGGCGAGTTTGTTTGTGTTTTTCTTCTCGCCAGTGGAACACTAGGAAAAACACAAGGGTTGGGCCTTTTTGGGGAACTGTCTGCCCGGGGTGTTCACGTTCCACGTGTCGCCTCGGGACTAGGACTAGGTCATAAGTTTAGGCTTCTGGCTAAAACAGCCTCCCCTCCCCTCCCTCACTCCGCTAACCATGACGGACGCAGCATTGCTTGCGTTCGTCAGAGAGGTCCTCCTAAAGGACCCCACCTTCCTCGCCCGATATGGCGATCGTCTCGCTGATTTTCAGCGAGCCCCCTCTCCCCCTCCCGTCCAAGACACGGTCGCTGAATTCAGCGACGTGCTAGAGAGTCCGCTCTCGCCACCACCGGCCGAGAAGGGTATCGCCCCTTCCCAGATCGCCCCCGCAGGTCCCGAGGCCACCGCCGCCTCCGCCCCCGCCCCTGCCAAGACCCCCACCCCCGCTGCTGCTCCCACTGTTTCTGGGACAACGCAGCCCGAGGTAATGGACACGTCCATACCTCGGTACAATTCCGACACAGAGGAAATACCCTCTGCATCTTCGTCGTCCTCTGAAGACGACTACATAGTAGTAGGAGGAAAGAGGAAGAAGGGCTCTTCCTCATCCCAGGCCAGTAAGGCCAAAAAACCGATTGCGGCGGAGGCCATGTCCCCCCGCCCGCCCACTACACCCCCCGCCCCCGCCGCCTCTCAGGCTGCCCATCCTCAAAGCCCTAAGGCAAGCCCGCCCGCTTCTTCGGACAAGAAGAAGCAACGTCCCCCTCCCCCGATTTTCATCCAAGAAAAGTCCAAGTGGACTGAAATCTCGAAAATGTGTGTTGATCGCAAGATCAACTACACAAACGCGTCATCCACCCAACAGGGTATCAAAGTCACCGTTCCCTCGTCCTCGGACTATAGGGAACTTACCCGCATGCTCCAAGGAAGGAACTACTCCTTCCATACATACTCCCTCCCAGAGGAGGCCGCAACCCGCGTCGTTATAAGACGCGTGCCCAAAGAGATCCCCACTGACGAGATAAAAGAAGATCTCATCTCGCAAGGGATCCCTGTCACCGCCGTCCATCGCTTGCACAGAGCGAAAAAGGGCCTAGTCTACGACATGGTCCTCGTAGTCTGTGACCCTACTGATGGTCACCACCCGATTTTTAAAATTAAATCCGTGTGCTCTCTGTCGGGCATCTCTATTGAGAAGCCCCGTAGGTCCAACGTCATTGGACAATGCCACAGATGCCAATTATATGGCCATTCACAGTCCAACTGCTATGCAACTCCTAGATGCGTCAAGTGTCTAGGTAGTCACGGAACAGTAGACTGTTCCCGTCCCAAAGACCGCGCCCTGTGCACAGAGCCACCAAGTTGTGTCCTCTGCGGGCAATCTGGGCACCCGGCTAACTACCGGGGCTGTCCCAAAGCCCCAAAACCTTCATCTCCCAAATTGGAGAAAAGGGCAAAAGATCGCCAACAGAGAGAGAGCCCCTCAGTGAAGATCCCTTCTTCACAGATGCCCGCTCGGCTCAGCCCACAAAGGTCCTCACCCTGGGCTAACCTCTTCCACCAGAACGCTCCCACAGCTCCGGTGCCGTCCCAGCCCCCGACCATCCCAGCGCTGATGGATATACCCATCCCAGCGCCTACACTATCCCCAGCAGCCCCAGTAGCACCGGTAGTCAAACCCACTACCGTACCCAGAACTGCTCCCGCAGTTCCTGGTGGGGCCCCCCCTCCCCCTGCCACCGGCCCAGAGCCCATGCAGGTAATAATCGATGCTTACGCATCACTCATCGCCCCCATCAATGCCATGGCGGCTGAAATTCAAGCCTGCAATGGCAATGCTCTGCGCATTGCAGAGATATTCAAAGCGTACCCCCAGGTTACGCAAGTCATGAAGACACTCAATTTCTAGCTGCTCTAATGGATCAACAAAGAATAAGTGTCACCAAACCCCGCTCCCTTAAAATAGGTTTCTTCAATGCCAATGGCATTTCTTCACAACGAGTCGAAATCGCCTCTTTCCTACGCGATCACCAGCTAGACATTCTCCTAGTACAGGAAACCTTCCTAAAGCCACATCATCGAAACCCGAACATTGCCAACTACAAGCTAGTTCGCAACGACAGGTCCAGATGTCATAAGGGTGGTACCCTTATATATTTCAGAAAAACTCTCTACTGCATCCCCATTGACCCACCTCCTCTCCTTTCTCACCTGGAGGTCTCTATCTGTAGGCTCGGCATGACTGGCCATCCTTCCATCACCATCATGTCCGCCTATATCCCGCCCAGTAATGGTGCAGAGGATCCCATATCCCTCACCAAAGATTTCACTGCCCTCTTCGGTATGAGTGACTCCGTCATCATGGCGGGGGATCTCAATGCCAAACATCCTGCTTGGAATAGCAACTCGACCTCCACCAGAGGTAAAATTCTTTTCAACCTAGGTGCCTCCCTTAATTTCGATACCATCGCTCCGATGTATCCCACACACTTCCCTACTGATCCCACAAAGCGTCCCGACGTTCTCGATGTAGCGCTGCTCAAAAATGTAAACCTCCGTTTACAATCCATTGAGACGTTACACGAGCTTAACTCTGACCACCGCCCAGTCATCATGCACCTAGTCCCCTATTCGGGCCCGCGTGACCCTAACCAACCCCCTCTGACCAAAGTAGTCACTGACTGGAGGAAAGTAAGTGAAAAACTGAAATCCACCACGTCACCTCACCTAGATTCAATCCCTGACCCCATTGCCTCGGTCGCAGACACGACGAGGGCGATCGACTCGTTTACAGAACACGTTCAATCCGTACTGACGGATTGTTCACGGGAAGTTCCGGAGGTGGAAGACCACCGCTGGAAACTACCCGTTGACGTACGTGAACTGATAACCGAGAAGAACGCAGCCATACGTGCCTACGACTCTTTTCCCTGCGACGCGAACAAAGCCCATATGCGCCATTTACAGCGCGCTGTAAAGAAACGCGTATCGGAGTGGCGTTCCCAGGGTTGGGAAAAGATGCTCAGCGAGCTCGAGCCTAATCACCAAGCCTTCTGGCACCTTCAGAGGAAATTACGTTCCCCTAATGAGGTCGCGGTGCCTCCTCTCACTCGCCCCGACAAGACAATAGCCTTTGACAACACCGATAAGGCCGAATGCCTAGCAGACAGCCTAGAGGCTCAATGTTCCCCCAGTTCTCAACCAGTTGACCAAGCGCACCTCCTCAAGGTGAACGCAGAGGTCGAACATAGAGCCTCCCTCCCTCCAGTTGAAGACCCCGATGATCCTCTGCCTCCCGTCACTCCTGACGAAGTGCAAGACATCATTAAAGGGCTCAAAACCCGCAAAGCCCCCGGTTCGGACGGCATCACCAATAGGGTGTACAAACTCCTCCCCGCCCCCCTCATCTTGCTCATGACCGCCATCTTCAATGGCGCTCTAAGCAATAACATCTTCCCGCAAGCGTGGAAAGAAGCCACGGTCATAGGTATCCCAAAGCCAGGCAAACCCAAGTCTGACCCCTCAAGCTACCGCCCCATTAGTCTGCTCAATGTCCTTGGCAAAATCTACGAGAGGCTTATTTATAAGCGCCTCAAGGACTATGCTGAGGCAAAGAGCCTTATCCCAAATGAGCAGTTTGGTTTTAGAACCAGACACTCATGCATCCATCAGGTGCACCGCATAGTCGAGCACATTAGCGCTGGTTTCCAGCGAGGTGCTACGACAGGCATTCTCTTCTTCGACATCGCGAAAGCATTTGACAAGGTCTGGCACAATGGCTTATTATATAAGCTCTACCATTTGGGTGTGCCTGACCGTCTCGTACTCATCTTACGAGACTTTCTGTCGGATCGCACTTTTCGCTACCGCATCGAGGGCTCTCTCTCCCCCGCTCATCCCATCCGTGCCGGAGTCCCACAGGGCTCGGTATTATCCCCACTCATCTTCACGCTTTTCACTAGCGACATTCCAAAAAGTAATAAGGCACAGCTGGCTCTATTCGCCGACGACACTGCCATTTACTGTTCTGGAAACTCCCATAACTCTATTGCTCGCAATCTCCAGTTGTCCGCAAACGCCTTAGGCGATTGGTTCCGGAAATGGAGAATAGAGGTCAACCCCGGTAAGAGTCAGGCGGTTCTCTTCTCGAAACGGTGTAGATTCGCCCCCCCCCTCCCTAGCCCGATCTCCATGTACGACAAGCCTATCCCCTGGGGTAAGCAAGCGAAGTACCTAGGTGTCATTCTCGATCAAAACCTCACTTTCAAAGAGCACATAAAGACGGTTCGTTCGCGAGCCGCTTTCGCTCTCGGTAGGCTCCACTCCCTTCTCACTACCCGCAGCAAACTGTCACTAAAGTGCAAGCTGCGCCTCTACACCGCGGTCATCCGCCCCATCATGACCTACGCTTGCGTAGTCTTCGCACACGCCAAGCCTCGTCACCTGCATAGAATGCAGACCCTCCAAAACCGTCTCCTTAGAAAGGTCACGGGAGCCCCCTTCTATGTCCGAAATCTGAATCTGCACCTAGATCTCAGAATCCCCACAGTTCAGCAATTCATGAAACGCCTTTCCAAGCGCTTCTTTGATAATGCAATAAAGCATCCCAATCCCCTGATTGCGGCGGCCTCCCGATACACTCCTTCCCGCATAAGCAGGATTCGCCGACCTAGGCATGCTCTCACCATCCCCGACGACGCTATCACACTCCTCCAGGAGAGTAGTAAAGCCACCAGCACGCTTAAAAAACACAAACACAAGACCCGTAAGCCGTCCTTCCGTCCTCGCCGTCGAGGACGCCCGTCGCGACGTCCCGTAACTTGTCCACCCCGACCCTTGCTCGAGCCAGCCCGCGCCGCTGAGCCTGTAGCTTTAAATTCGCCCCTAAATAATTCCGATCCAGCCTGTCCCTTGCTGCCCTCCAGCGACGCCCTAAGCCGAGGTCCGTACCCCACAGGGGGTGCCCTTAGCGTGTAGTCGCTTAGTTTTAGTAAATTTTTAAGCCCTGGCTGGAGGCCTTAATTATGAGGCACCCACAGGAAAGCCCGGTTAAGCAGACGACAACCTCATAGGTTGAACTGCGAGATGCCATAGACAAAAAAAAAAAAAAAAAAAAAAAAAAACTCAAAAATACACCAGTCGTTCGCTAGCTCGCTCGCGTCGCACCCGTGCTGTTATTATTATCATCGTGATTTTTAAAACCCCACTGTAAAGAAGATGACCGGTCGCGGTAAGGGAGGAAAGGGTCTGGGAAAAGGAGGAGCCAAGCGTCACAGGAAGGTACTTCGTGATAACATCCAAGGTATCACGAAGCCCGCCATCCGTCGTCTGGCTCGCAGAGGCGGCGTGAAGCGTATCTCCGGTCTGATCTACGAAGAGACTCGCGGTGTGCTTAAAGTGTTCCTAGAGAACGTCATTCGCGACGCTGTCACTTACACCGAGCACGCCAAGAGGAAGACCGTCACCGCCATGGACGTCGTCTACGCTCTGAAGCGCCAGGGTCGCACCCTGTACGGTTTCGGCGGTTAAACACCTGCATCTCCCGCGTGTACGGTGTTGCCTGCGCAACCAGCTCTGCATACCGTGGTGGACGTGTGTGTGTTGTGTTCGTTGTGAACATAATCATACCGTTCGACCATGCGTATATAGACGCGCACTTAAAAAAAGGCCCTTTTCAGGGCCGCATATGATTCGATACTATTAAATATGTTTCTTTACTGGAATTGTCTAAAAAACGTACGGTCTCTACATACATACATACCTACCTACCTATCACCACCACTATACACGAACATACCATTATACCTACTAACTGTAGACACAAATACATTACTTAGTACTTAGGTTTTACCTCTACGTGAGGGAGGGGGTGAATATGAATGAAGTACTTACTTACTTGAATCAGTTTTATTGTTGGCTTAAAATTGAAATACCACTACTACTACTTATTTACTTACACACACGACATAGTAATGCCCTTGCTTATGTAGGTAAGTACGTAACTACACGGGCTAAGTTGACGTTTGTTTCTACGGGTGAAAAGCCCATCGCCGCCCCACTGAGGTGTGTGTATAGGTTATACTGGAATTGAAAAACAAAACATTAGTAGACCATAATATTCAATACTTACATTGTTTGTTTGTTTGTTTGTTTGTTGTGTAGAACATTTACCTACCTATTCGTTCGATCGCCCCTCGGTGCGAGTACCGTTTGTTTATAATAAAATATGTGGATGTCGTGTTGTTATCAGGTACCTACCTATTATTGCAATTTCGCTCTCGCATCTAATGAGGGTTTTTTTTTTTCTTTTTTTAGTTTTTGTATTATTTATTATTAGCCGTATCACAGGCAGCCTACTAGCCACTAATTGATGTCTGAAGAGAGTACCTATAGAGCCACGCACGGACGACGGGGGACAGCAGGCGCGCCCGCGCCCGAGTACGCGGACGCGGCTGCGACGACGTTCTCTTTGTTGTCTATTAATTACACATTGTTTGTTTAGTACGGTTTCTGATGCGATTGTAACAATATGTACACTGTCAACTCGTCGAAGGGCACTCTCGTCTTTTAATATCACTATATTAATAGGTTGCACGTCCTGGACGGAGTCGTCCGTCCTTAGCGGTTCGGCGCTCGCGGTGTTTTACGACGCTTCACTTTTAGGTCGATAATACCTTCGCGAGACTGTGTGATATCGACGGAGTCCTGTTACCACACAAGCTCGATATCCTCCTAGTTGACGCGTCGACGTTTATCGGCACCAACTATCACTTTTATAGAGAAAATAACGTTTTGAACACGACCCGACCTACGCTTCGTACGCAGTCGTCAAAATAAAACACCGCCACCGGCTGAACGACCACCTGACGCTCCCCGAATTCGCACACCCGCATCGTCAACTTCATGAACTATCCGAAACTGTAACACTGCGTCCCACTAAGGGCCGTTAACCATTCCTTTTATTTATTTTATTAGATACGTGTTAGTGAAAACTTTCAAGCGTTCATACGAGAAAACGTTCCGCGACATCGCGGCGCTCGTTACGGTAAAGTTTCGTCGTGCTTAGGCGTACGTATACGAAACTCTTGAAACCTATAAGTGGCGACATCTAAGTCTCTCTCTCTATAGATTTACCTACTCAGTCAGTGTGTTGTTTTGAGTGTGTTTATTAATATAAAAAATGGCAGACACCGCAGTTGCTACCGAGGCTCCCGCGCCCGCTACACCAGCGAAGAAGCAGGCGAGACAGGCCGGCGGCGCCGGTGCCGCGAAGAAACCGAAGGCGAAGCCTACCCATCCCAAAACATCTGAGATGGTCACCAACGCCATCAAGGAGATGAAGGAGCGCAGCGGATCTTCCCTGCAGGCGATCAAGAAGTACATCGCCGCGCAGTACAAGGTCGACGCGGAGAAATTGGCTCCGTTCATCAGGAAATACCTGAAGAGCGCCGTCGAATCTGGGGCACTGATCCAGACCAAGGGCAAGGGTGCCTCCGGTTCCTTCAAGCTCGAGTCGAAATCGTCCGCGGCCAAGAAACCCGCCGGCGCATCTGGCAAGGCCGCCGGCAAGGCGCCCGCCGCCGCCGCCGCGAAGGCCAAGAAGGCGACCGCCTCTGCGGCCGGCGCCAAGACCAAGAAGGCAGCAGCCGCCGCCGCGGCCGCCTCTGCCGCCTCCGGCTCACCTTCAAAGTCCAAAGCATCGGCCGCCGCCGCCGCCAAGGACAAGAAGGCCGCCGCCGCTAAGAAGAAGCCGGCACCCAAGAAGGCCGCCGCACCCGCTAAGGCGAAGGGAGGCGCAGCTCCCAAAGCTAAGAAGACAGCGAAGCCGCCAACCAAGAAACCTAAAGCGCCTAAACCCAAGAAGGCCGCGGCTACACCCAAGTCTAAGCCGGCAGCCAAGAAAGCGTCCGCCGCTAAGAAGTAAGCTACGGTCGCGTTCGCGTTACACCGGCGACGGCGACGACGACGACGACAGCGCCGCGCGCGCAGAGTCGGCTGACCAGACCACCATCAATACCTACACGCATCATACAACAACATGAGTGATAGTGACAAATGTGCGTGCGCGTCTTACCTACTGCGTGTGTGTTTATGTACGTACATACATACATAATGTTGTGTTGTTTGTATATATAATAATATACACTGTAGTAGAGAGAGGCGCGCGCGTGCTTTGTGCGTTTGTTTTCATCATCGTCCAACCGCGCGCACGCAGTACGTACGCGTCTATCGTCCTCGGGAAGGAGGGTGCGAAACGCGCTCGACGTGTCTCGAGCTCGTCCGACCGACCAACGATTCATCAGAAGCAGCAGCAAGCAACTGAAGAAACCACGGACGGGGCGGCACCGAGATGCTTAGCGCGCGTGCATGCGCTCACCATACCAAAAAGCCCTTTTCAGGGCTAACAATACTATCATGAATATGAACAATATTCGTTTCTGTAACACAGACGAGTCAAAACGTTATAAATTAATAATAATATACGCACGCACCTACCTACCTACCTACCTACCTACATAAATACATACATACATATATACGAGATAACTCTCAAAATATAATATTAACTCTCTAGGTAGGAAATACAAATATAGTTAAATAAATAGATAGATAGATAGAGCTACCTACCCACCCACCTATACATAATAAATACATAGGGTAGTTTAAGTTAGTCCTGTACAAAATAAGTTTGATTATTCAGAAACAAGTGAAAGTGGTTGATTTTCAACCTACGTTCATAATTTCATATTGCATAGTCATTTCATGAGAGAAAAAAAAATTCATGATAATTATTATTTTATATGAACTGTAATAAAATCGTGGCAGTTCATTAAATAATCTGCTAAATCTCTATCCACCCCGTATCCATGGTGCAGTGTGTAGTGTACTAGCGGAGAGCGAGCGCGCGCGCTTGCGCGTTTTGTGAATTAGTTTCGCTTGCTGTGTACCCCTCCCACTGACACAGCTACGCGGCGCGCGTATAAATAAACGGCAACAGACTGAAACTGGCATTTCATTCCGCGCCCGGCTGCCGTAGCGCTCACACGTGCTCTTGGCTCCGTATCGCTGTCCGCCCCGCGCCCCGCGCGCCCCCCCCGTCTCGGTCTCGCTGGAGTGCTACGCCCGTAGCACTCTCGGCTACGCCGCTCTCGCGTAGGCCACCGGCCCCGCCCCTTTCCGTAGCAGTGCTACGGTTTGCGTTCACGCGCGGACCAAGTGCTGCTACGAGAGCTACGGCGTAGCAGATCGGCTACGAGTGCCAGACATTCGTAGCCTATCCACTGCGCTCGCGTTTTCGAAGCTCCTTCAGAGCATAAATCCACCGTTTTAAGTGGTACTTGGGGGAAACCTTACGGTGACAACTAACCCAAGTGGGTGGAGACCCGCCACACCCGCCGACCCCCTTCAGGGCTAGGCAAAACCGTCGGAAGGGCTCCGACTGCGACCTTGGGGGATCTCCTAGTCGCAGTCTGGTAGCACTCTAACCCCTTTTGTCCACAGCTGCACCCGGGACGACTGGGTGTATCTACCCCAGCGGCCCGGATCGGTCGCAAGACCCACAGGGCCCTACCGCACATTAAGATTGGCGGTAGGATTACAAGCTTAGGGCACACCATAGACACACACCTCCCTGTGACACCGACAGGGAGAGAACACATCCCCGGGTTGTCCCACCCGGGGAGTTAGGTAGCTCTACTCAAACTGACCCTTCAGGTCACACAGACAGTAGTGTAGCTGGCGAGTTTGTTTGTGTTTTTCTTCTCGCCAGTGGAACACTAGGAAAAACACAAGGGTTGGGCCTTTTTGGGGAACTGTCTGCCCGGGGTGTTCACGTTCCACGTGTCGCCTCGGGACTAGGACTAGGTCATAAGTTTAGGCTTCTGGCTAAATCAGCCTCCCCTCCCCTCCCTCACTCCGCTAACCATGACGGACGCAGCATTGCTTGCGTTCGTCAGAGAGGTCCTCCTAAAGGACCCCACCTTCCTCGCCCGATATGGCGATCGTCTCGCTGATTTTCAGCGAGCCCCCTCTCCCCCTCCCGTCCAAGACACGGTCGCTGAATTCAGCGATGTGCTAGAGAGTCCGCTCTCGCCACCACCGGCCGAAAAGGGTATCGCCCCTTCCCAGATCGCCCCCGCAGGTCCCGAGGCCACCGCCGCCTCCGCCCCTGCCAAGACCCCCACCCCCGCTGCTGCTCCCACTGTTTCTGGGACAACGCAGCCCGAGGTAATGGACACGTCCATACCTCGGTACAATTCCGACACAGAGGAAATACCCTCTGCATCTTCGTCGTCCTCTGAAGACGACTACATAGTAGTAGGAGGAAAGAGGAAGAAGGGCTCTTCCTCATCCCAGGCCAGTAAGGCCAAAAAACCGATTGCGGCGGAGGCCATGTCCCCCCGCCCGCCCACTACACCCCCCGCCCCCGCCGCCTCTCAGGCTGCCCATCCTCAAAGCCCTAAGGCAAGCCCGCCCGCTTCTTCGGACAAGAAGAAGCAACGTCCCCCTCCCCCGATTTTCATCCAAGAAAAGTCCAAGTGGACTGAAATCTCGAAAATGTGTGTTGATCGCAAGATCAACTACACAAACGCGTCATCCACCCAACAGGGTATCAAAGTCACCGTTCCCTCGTCCTCGGACTATAGGGAACTTACCCGCATGCTCCAAGGAAGGAACTACTCCTTCCATACATACTCCCTCCCAGAGGAGGCCGCAACCCGCGTCGTTATAAGACGCGTGCCCAAAGAGATCCCCACTGACGAGATAAAAGAAGATCTCATCTCGCAAGGGATCCCTGTCACCGCCGTCCATCGCTTGCACAGAGCGAAAAAGGGCCTAGTCTACGACATGGTCCTCGTAGTCTGTGACCCTACTGATGGTCACCACCCGATTTTTAAAATTAAATCCGTGTGCTCTCTGTCGGGCATCTCTATTGAGAAGCCCCGTAGGTCCAACGTCATTGGACAATGCCACAGATGCCAATTATATGGCCATTCACAGTCCAACTGCTATGCAACTCCTAGATGCGTCAAGTGTCTAGGTAGTCACGGAACAGTAGACTGTTCCCGTCCCAAAGACCGCGCCCTGTGCACAGAGCCACCAAGTTGTGTCCTCTGCGGGCAATCTGGGCACCCGGCTAACTACCGGGGCTGTCCCAAAGCCCCAAAACCTTCATCTCCCAAATTGGAGAAAAGGGCAAAAGATCGCCAACAGAGAGAGAGCCCCTCAGTGAAGATCCCTTCTTCACAGATGCCCGCTCGGCTCAGCCCACAAAGGTCCTCACCCTGGGCTAACCTCTTCCACCAGAACGCTCCCACAGCTCCGGTGCCGTCCCAGCCCCCGACCATCCCAGCGCTGATGGATATACCCATCCCAGCGCCTACACTATCCCCAGCAGCCCCAGTAGCACCGGTAGTCAAACCCACTACCGTACCCAGAACTGCTCCCGCAGTTCCTGGTGGGGCCCCCCCTCCCCCTGCCACCGGCCCAGAGCCCATGCAGGTAATAATCGATGCTTACGCATCACTCATCGCCCCCATCAATGCCATGGCGGCTGAAATTCAAGCCTGCAATGGCAATGCTCTGCGCATTGCAGAGATATTCAAAGCGTACCCCCAGGTTACGCAAGTCATGAAGACACTCAATTTCTAGCTGCTCTAATGGATCAACAAAGAATAAGTGTCACCAAACCCCGCTCCCTTAAAATAGGTTTCTTCAATGCCAATGGCATTTCTTCACAACGAGTCGAAATCGCCTCTTTCCTACGCGATCACCAGCTAGACATTCTCCTAGTACAGGAAACCTTCCTAAAGCCACATCATCGAAACCCGAACATTGCCAACTACAAGCTAGTTCGCAACGACAGGTCCAGATGTCATAAGGGTGGTACCCTTATATATTTCAGAAAAACTCTCTACTGCATCCCCATTGACCCACCTCCTCTCCTTTCTCACCTGGAGGTCTCTATCTGTAGGCTCGGCATGACTGGCCATCCTTCCATCACCATCATGTCCGCCTATATCCCGCCCGGTAATGGTGCAGAGGATCCCATATCCCTCACCAAAGATTTCACTGCCCTCTTCGGTATGAGTGACTCCGTCATCATGGCGGGGGATCTCAATGCCAAACATCCTGCTTGGAATAGCAACTCGACCTCCACCAGAGGTAAAATTCTTTTCAACCTAGGTGCCTCCCTTAATTTCGATACCATCGCTCCGATGTATCCCACTCACTTCCCTACTGATCCCACAAAGCGTCCCGACGTTCTCGATGTAGCGCTGCTCAAAAATGTAAACCTCCGTTTACAATCCATTGAGACGTTACACGAGCTTAACTCTGACCACCGCCCAGTCATCATGCACCTAGTCCCCTATTCGGGCCCGCGTGACCCTAACCAACCCCCTCTGACCAAAGTAGTCACTGACTGGAGGAAAGTAAGTGAAAAACTGAAATCCACCACGTCACCTCACCTAGATTCAATCCCTGACCCCATTGCCTCGGTCGCAGACACGACGAGGGCGATCGACTCGTTTACAGAACACGTTCAATCCGTACTGACGGATTGTTCACGGGAAGTTCCGGAGGTGAAAGACCACCGCTGGAAACTACCCGTTGACGTACGTGAACTGATAACCGAGAAGAACGCAGCCATACGTGCCTACGACTCTTTTCCCTGCGACGCGAACAAAGCCCATATGCGCCATTTACAGCGCGCTGTAAAGAAACGCGTATCGGAGTGGCGTTCCCAGGGTTGGGAAAAGATGCTCAACGAGCTCGAGCCTAATCACCAAGCCTTCTGGCACCTTCAGAGGAAATTACGTTCCCCTAATGAGGTCGCGGTGCCTCCTCTCACTCGCCCCGACAAGACAATAGCCTTTGACAACACCGATAAGGCCGAATGCCTAGCAGACAGCCTAGAGGCTCAATGTTCCCCCAGTTCTCAACCAGTTGACCAAGCGCACCTCCTCAAGGTGAACGCAGAGGTCGAACATAGAGCCTCCCTCCCTCCAGTTGAAGACCCCGATGATCCTCTGCCGCCCGTCACTCCTGACGAAGTGCAAGACATCATTAAAGGGCTCAAAACCCGCAAAGCCCCCGGTTCGGACGGCATCACCAATAGGGTGTACAAACTCCTCCCCGCCCCCCTCATCTTGCTCATGACCGCCATCTTCAATGGCGCTCTAAGCAATAACATCTTCCCGCAAGCGTGGAAAGAAGCCACGGTCATAGGTATCCCAAAGCCAGGCAAACCCAAGTCTGACCCCTCAAGCTACCGCCCCATTAGTCTGCTCAATGTCCTTGGCAAAATCTACGAGAGGCTTATTTATAAGCGCCTCAAGGACTATGCTGAGGCAAAGAGCCTTATCCCAAATGAGCAGTTTGGTTTTAGAACCAGACACTCATGCATCCATCAGGTGCACCGCATAGTCGAGCACATTAGCGCTGGTTTCCAGCGAGGTGCTACGACAGGCATTCTCTTCTTCGACATCGCGAAAGCATTTGACAAGGTCTGGCACAATGGCTTATTATACAAGCTCTACCATATGGGTGTGCCTGACCGTCTCGTACTCATCTTACGAGACTTCCTGTCGGATCGCACTTTTCGCTACCGCATCGAGGGCTCTCTCTCCCCCGCTCATCCCATCCGTGCCGGAGTCCCCCAGGGCTCGGTATTATCCCCACTCATCTTCACGCTTTTCACTAGCGACATTCCGAAAAGTAATAAGGCACAGTTGGCTCTATTCGCCGACGACACTGCCATTTACTGTTCTGGAAACTCCCATAACTCTATTGCTCGCAATCTCCAGTTGTCCGCAATCGCCTTAGGCGATTGGTTCCGGAAATGGAGAATAGAGGTCAACCCCGGTAAGAGTCAGGCGGTTCTCTTCTCGAAACGGTGTAGATTCGCCCCCCCCCTCCCTAGCCCGATCTCCATGTACGACAAGCCTATCCCCTGGGGTAAGCAAGCGAAGTACCTAGGTGTCATTCTCGATCAAAACCTCACTTTCAAAGAGCACATAAAGACGGTTCGTTCGCGAGCCGCTTTCGCTCTCGGTAGGCTCCACTCCCTTCTCACTACCCGCAGCAAACTGTCACTAAAGTGCAAGCTGCGCCTCTACACCGCGGTCATCCGCCCCATCATGACCTACGCTTGCGTAGTCTTCGCACACGCCAAGCCTCGTCACCTGCATAGAATGCAGACCCTCCAAAACCGTCTCCTTAGAAAGGTCACGGGAGCCCCCTTCTATGTCCGAAATCTGAATCTGCACCTAGATCTCAGAATCCCCACAGTTCAGCAATTCATGAAACGCCTTTCCAAGCGCTTCTTTGATAATGCAATAAAGCATCCCAATCCCCTGATTGCGGCGGCCTCCCGATACACTCCTTCCCGCATAAGCAGGATTCGCCGACCTAGGCATGCTCTCACCATCCCCGACGACGCTATCACACTCCTCCAGGAGAGTAGTAAAGCCACCAGCACGCTTAAAAAACACAAACACAAGACCCGTAAGCCGTCCTTCCGTCCTCGCCGTCGAGGACGCCCGTCGCGACGTCCCGTAACTTGTCCACCCCGACCCTTGCTCGAGCCAGCCCGCGCCGCTGAGCCTGTAGCTTTAAATTCGCCCCTAAATAATTCCGATCCAGCCTGTCCCTTGCTGCCCTCCAGCGACGCCCTAAGCCGAGGTCCGTACCCCACAGGGGGTGCCCTTAGCGTGTAGTCGCTTAGTTTTAGTAAATTTTTAAGCCCTGGCTGGAGGCCTTAATTATGAGGCATCCACAGGAAAGCCCGGTTAAGCAGACGACAACCTCATAGGTTGAACTGCGAGATGCCATAGACAAAAAAAAAAAAAAAAAAAATGAAACTGGCATTTATAACTAGATTCCTTCGGCGCGCGCACTGTTGTACGCGTGTTTCGTTGTTTTCGTGAGTTGTTATATAAACAAATACTTCAATTATGTCTGGTCGCGGTAAAGGTGGCAAGGTGAAGGGAAAGGCAAAGTCCCGTTCCAACCGTGCTGGTCTCCAGTTCCCTGTGGGTCGTATTCACAGGCTGCTGCGTAACGGAAACTACGCCGAGCGCGTGGGTGCCGGCGCTCCCGTCTACTTGGCCGCCGTGATGGAGTATCTGGCTGCTGAGGTCCTCGAGTTGGCCGGCAACGCCGCGAGAGACAACAAGAAGACCAGGATCATCCCGCGTCATCTTCAATTGGCCATCCGCAACGACGAGGAGTTGAACAAGCTGCTCTCCGGTGTGACGATCGCTCAAGGTGGTGTGCTGCCGAACATCCAGGCCGTGCTACTGCCCAAGAAGACCGAGAAGAAGGCTTAAACGTGGTGCCGCGACGTGTCTGAACGTGGTGCTTCGTGCGAGTGCCCCCGCACGCGTACTTCGATATAATATTTATGCCTAAAACCCATAAATCTATTATGTCGGTTGCGCGATGCTCTCCGCTCGTATGCATTCAAAACAAAAGGCCCTTTTCAGGGCCACAATATGATTCGTCAAATATATAACAGAGACAGTTTCTTTAACGGTGTTGTCGTCAAACAAAAACGTACATACATACCCATCCATCTATCTACCTACCTACCTACCTCACGCACTCGCTTTACTTAATTACTACAAGTTAAAAACCTTACACATAATATTATTGATTGATTGAATTAATGTGAAAATGAGAAAGTTACCGAGTACCTACCTTCCTATTATAGTAGATCAATTATAAATAAATTAGGTAATGGTGGCTTGCCCTCTCCTCATGATGGGCTAATTATGTTATTAGGTGGTACTCATTAGGTGTATTTTACACACGGTATCATTATGAGCAGTACAGTTAATGCTGTCGGTATGTACCTGAGTAAGTAAGTAAGTATAACAGAAATTATTTTAGCTACGTTAGTTTAGGTACTTACATTTTATTATTAAATAACGTAAAATGTTATTATTAAATCTCATTCAAATGCATTACAAAAATAATTTATTTATTACTTACTTACTAAGTACTTATAAAAAAAAAAAAAATTGAGTTAGATTAGTCTAGATTAGAAAACGTTGTTTTCTTGAATTTATTTATTTATTTTCTTTATTGACGAACGAACACAAGCGTCGCCCCGCTCCCTTCGCCTCCCTCCCGGGCATCCCCTCTCCCCGCGCTCGATCTACACTCTGGCTTAGGAGCGTTGTGATTGGTCCGCCGCTGCGTCGAATTTCTCACCGCCTGCCGCAACTGCGAGCCGCGAGCGCCCATATAAATACAACTGTTAGTTACGTCTACGTTTTTATACTGCGACTGAACTCCGTTTCGGTAGCACGTGTACTCGAAAAATTTCATAATGCCGCCCAAGACAAGTGGTAAAGCCGCCAAGAAGTCTGGCAAAGCCCAGAAGAACATCTCTAAGACCGACAAGAAGAAGAAGAAGCACAAGAGGAAGGAGAGTTACGCCATCTACATCTACAAGGTGTTGAAGCAGGTGCACCCCGACACCGGTATCTCCAGCAAGGCCATGTCGATCATGAACTCGTTCGTGAACGACATCTTCGAGCGGATCGCCGCCGAAGCTTCCCGTCTCGCCCACTACAACAAGAGATCGACCATCACGTCCAGGGAGGTGCAGACGTCCGTCAGGCTCCTGCTGCCCGGCGAGCTCGCCAAGCACGCCGTCAGTGAAGGCACCAAGGCCGTCACTAAATACACCAGCTCCAAGTGAGCGGTCGGTCGGTAGGCGGCTACCGAGAGCCGCCGCCGATGCTCCGTCTCAACGCCGCCCCGTGTCTGTGTACAGTGTTGAACCCAGTGCGCTTGTTCGTGTCTCTTGTTGACTGTGGTGCGTGTTAATTGTGTTAGTGTCATCGTATTGTGCATACATACACACATAAGTACACCTACTACCTGTGCTGTGTGTGTGTCATGTATGTGCGTACGAGACGCGCATGATGCACGTGCTACGAGCAAACCACGACAAACGTCTGGACGCGCACGCACACCGCGGGATGGCAGGAGCAAAAACAAAAGGCCCTTTTCAGGGCCACAAATATGTTCATGTGATAAAATTCACGTTTCTTTAAATTTGAATACAGTCAAAACGTTACCTACTACTATATTTACCTATCTGCCTACTGTTACATAGGTACATGCAAAATAAATACATACTTACTCACCTACTACACTTACCGCCTCCTGCGTCGTACGTACACGACTACGTAAGTAAATTTGTGTCATAATGAAGACTTAATTGTCAGGCATTATCCTACCTGCCTATCTATCTATCTATACAATTAAGTACTTACTTATTAACTTTACAAATGCATCAACAAATACAACATGCACAGAAAACTTCCCGCGTAAAAGATAGCGTATTGAGACGATGCAACGCAAGTAAGTAAGTAGGTAGGTAGGTACATGAGTGAGACTGTTCTGAAGTTCCACAACAACTCATAATAACAACACACACCCTAGTAGTAGGAGAATTTTTAGAATACGAATCGTTAGAATTCTTTATTTTTTATATATATAATATGTCGAATCGTATACTAAATAATAAAAAAAAAAAAAAAAAAAAAATGTCTTACTACACCGTTAGATTGGTGTTATTTTCATAAAAGTGATGCAGTCACATAAGTAGATTTTAAAAATATTAATAATATTGATTACTTTATAAACAATATTTTAGTTAGCTCGTTGT
Organism: Amphipoea oculea; assembly: GCA_945859645.1. Classification (NCBI taxonomy): domain Eukaryota; kingdom Metazoa; phylum Arthropoda; class Insecta; order Lepidoptera; family Noctuidae; genus Amphipoea; species Amphipoea oculea. Next base: position 6,947,966 of record OX243891.1, on the reverse strand, counting down.
ACTATAGAGGGCGCGCCGCGCGCGCGCTCACTCGTTCCCTCCTGTGCCCACCGGGCGCCGCCGTCCGATACGATGCTTCGGTATAAATACTCCGAGCGAGCGCGGATCGGTTTTATTCTCTCTCGTACGTTCGAAGTGTATAGGTGCGCGCGCGTCCGTTGCGTGTGTCTATAGTATTTTCAGTTGATTTTTATTATTTCCCTCTCGTTCCGTGTTTACAATGGCGCGTACTAAGCAGACCGCCCGTAAATCCACCGGTGGTAAGGCCCCGAGGAAACAGCTCGCCACCAAGGCTGCGCGCAAGAGCGCACCGGCCACCGGTGGCGTTAAGAAACCCCATCGCTACAGGCCCGGCACTGTGGCCCTCCGTGAGATTCGTCGCTACCAGAAGAGTACCGAACTGCTGATCCGCAAGCTTCCGTTCCAGCGTCTCGTGCGTGAGATCGCACAGGACTTCAAGACCGATCTCCGTTTCCAGAGCTCCGCTGTTATGGCGCTGCAGGAGGCTAGCGAAGCTTACCTCGTCGGTCTCTTCGAAGACACCAACTTGTGCGCGATTCACGCGAAGCGCGTCACCATCATGCCCAAGGACATCCAGTTGGCGCGCAGGATCAGAGGCGAGCGCGCTTAAACTGCTGGCTGACGTCACACAATACACATCGCCCTACGACACGTTGACTGCCTTCGTGCAGTGCACCGTGTCTGTGGCTGTGGCTGTGCGTTAACATAAAAGGCCCTTTTCAGGGCCACATATGTATCAGATTATTAAATGTTTCTTTATAACAGACGTCATAAAAAAAAAAAAAACGTTACTTACCTACCTACCTACCTACCTACCTACCTACCTACCTACCTACCACACACACTATGATATCCACATAAGCAACTAACACCTATATTAAGTACTTATTATATTTTACATAAAATCAGAGAAGTACATAAACTTGCAATAATATGGTATGCCTACCTACCTACTTACAATAGTCTCTACCAGATGATACCTTACATACTAGGGACACACACTATAATTATTATTATTATTTTTTTTTGTTATAGTTTCATACCTATAAGTACATTAGATATTATTTCAGAATAATTATGGAGGGAATATTCGTAACTATCATAATCATCATTATTATGTACTATTGTTATGCATTTGATTTACGTACCTAACTATCGATTAAGTAAGTAAGTAAACTACATAGATTTGTACTACTTACTTAATAGTACTTATGTATATTAATATATATAGGAACCTACCTACAATATATAAATATATTATAGGTATTGGAAGTAAAATTTTGGATAACCTAATACATATTATAAGTTTAGTTTAGTACCTAAGTTCTGTTTTACGAAACAACTGACTAGAGACATCGTCCAACCAACCAGCGACGAGCGTCGACTCGCCTCGCCCCGCGCACCCCCGCTGAGCTCCGCGCACAGTATAAATATAAGACGGTAATACTCAAAAATACACCCCGACAAGACAATAGCCTTTGACAACACCGATAAGGCCGAATGCCTAGCAGACAGCCTAGAGGCTCAATGTTCCCCCAGTTCTCAACCAGTTGACCAAGCGCACCTCCTCAAGGTGAACGCAGAGGTCGAACATAGAGCCTCCCTCCCTCCAGTTGAAGACCCCGATGATCCTCTGCCTCCCGTCACTCCTGACGAAGTGCAAGACATCATTAAAGGGCTCAAAACCCGCAAAGCCCCCGGTTCGGACGGCATCACCAATAGGGTGTACAAACTCCTCCCCGCCCCCCTCATCTTGCTCATGACCGCCATCTTCAATGGCGCTCTAAGCAATAACATCTTCCCGCAAGCGTGGAAAGAAGCCACGGTCATAGGTATCCCAAAGCCAGGCAAACCCAAGTCTGACCCCTCAAGCTACCGCCCCATTAGTCTGCTCAATGTCCTTGGCAAAATCTACGAGAGGCTTATTTATAAGCGCCTCAAGGACTATGCTGAGGCAAAGAGCCTTATCCCAAATGAGCAGTTTGGTTTTAGAACCAGACACTCATGCATCCATCAGGTGCACCGCATAGTCGAGCACATTAGCGCTGGTTTCCAGCGAGGTGCTACGACAGGCATTCTCTTCTTCGACATCGCGAAAGCATTTGACAAGGTCTGGCACAATGGCTTATTATACAAGCTCTACCATATGGGTGTGCCTGACCGTCTCGTACTCATCTTACGAGACTTCCTGTCGGATCGCACTTTTCGCTACCGCATCGAGGGCTCTCTCTCCCCCGCTCATCCCATCCGTGCCGGAGTCCCCCAGGGCTCGGTATTATCCCCACTCATCTTCACGCTCTTCACTAGCGACATTCCGAAAAGTAATAAGGCACAGTTGGCTCTATTCGCCGACGACACTGCCATTTACTGTTCTGGAAACTCCCATAACTCTATTGCTCGCAATCTCCAGTTGTCCGCAATCGCCTTAGGCGATTGGTTCCGGAAATGGAGAATAGAGGTCAACCCCGGTAAGAGTCAGGCGGTTCTCTTCTCGAAACGGTGTAGATTCGCCCCCCCCCTCCCTAGCCCGATCTCCATGTACGACAAGCCTATCCCCTGGGGTAAGCAAGCGAAGTACCTAGGTGTCATTCTCGATCAAAACCTCACTTTCAAAGAGCACATAAAGACGGTTCGTTCGCGAGCCGCTTTCGCTCTCGGTAGGCTCCACTCCCTTCTCACTACCCGCAGCAAACTGTCACTAAAGTGCAAGCTGCGCCTCTACACCGCGGTCATCCGCCCCATCATGACCTACGCTTGCGTAGTCTTCGCACACGCCAAGCCTCGTCACCTGCATAGAATGCAGACCCTCCAAAACCGTCTCCTTAGAAAGGTCACGGGAGCCCCCTTCTATGTCCGAAATCTGAATCTGCACCTAGATCTCAGAATCCCCACAGTTCAGCAATTCATGAAACGCCTTTCCAAGCGCTTCTTTGATAATGCAATAAAGCATCCCAATCCCCTGATTGCGGCGGCCTCCCGATACACTCCTTCCCGCATAAGCAGGATTCGCCGACCTAGGCATGCTCTCACCATCCCCGACGACGCTATCACACTCCTCCAGGAGAGTAGTAAAGCCACCAGCACGCTTAAAAAACACAAACACAAGACCCGTAAGCCGTCCTTCCGTCCTCGCCGTCGAGGACGCCCGTCGCGACGTCCCGTAACTTGTCCACCCCGACCCTTGCTCGAGCCAGCCCGCGCCGCTGAGCCTGTAGCTTTAAATTCGCCCCTAAATAATTCCGATCCAGCCTGTCCCTTGCTGCCCTCCAGCGACGCCCTAAGCCGAGGTCCGTACCCCACAGGGGGTGCCCTTAGCGTGTAGTCGCTTAGTTTTAGTAAATTTTTAAGCCCTGGCTGGAGGCCTTAATTATGAGGCATCCACAGGAAAGCCCGGTTAAGCAGACGACAACCTCATAGGTTGAACTGCGAGATGCCATAGACAAAAAAAAAAAAAAAAAAACTCAAAAATACACCAGTCGTTCGCTAGCTCGCTCGCGTCGCACCCGTGCTGTTATTATTATCATCGTGATTTTTAAAACCCCACTGTAAAGAAGATGACCGGTCGCGGTAAGGGAGGAAAGGGTCTGGGAAAAGGAGGAGCCAAGCGTCACAGGAAGGTACTTCGTGATAACATCCAAGGTATCACGAAGCCCGCCATCCGTCGTCTGGCTCGCAGAGGCGGCGTGAAGCGTATCTCCGGTCTGATCTACGAAGAGACTCGCGGTGTGCTTAAAGTGTTCCTAGAGAACGTCATTCGCGACGCTGTCACTTACACCGAGCACGCCAAGAGGAAGACCGTCACCGCCATGGACGTCGTCTACGCTCTGAAGCGCCAGGGTCGCACCCTGTACGGTTTCGGCGGTTAAACACCTGCATCTCCCGCGTGTACGGTGTTGCCTGCGCAACCAGCTCTGCATACCGTGGTGGACGTGTGTGTGTTGTGTTCGTTGTGAACATAATCATACCGTTCGACCATGCGTATATAGACGCGCACTTAAAAAAAGGCCCTTTTCAGGGCCGCATATGATTCGATACTATTAAATATGTTTCTTTACTGGAATTGTCTAAAAAACGTACGGTCTCTACATACATACATACCTACCTACCTATCACCACCACTATACACGAACATACCATTATACCTACTAACTGTAGACACAAATACATTACTTAGTACTTAGGTTTTACCTCTACGTGAGGGAGGGGGTGAATATGAATGAAGTACTTACTTACTTGAATCAGTTTTATTGTTGGCTTAAAATTGAAATACCACTACTACTACTTATTTACTTACACACACGACATAGTAATGCCCTTGCTTATGTAGGTAAGTACGTAACTACACGGGCTAAGTTGACGTTTGTTTCTACGGGTGAAAAGCCCATCGCCGCCCCACTGAGGTGTGTGTATAGGTTATACTGGAATTGAAAAACAAAACATTAGTAGACCATAATATTCAATACTTACATTGTTTGTTTGTTTGTTTGTTTGTTGTGTAGAACATTTACCTACCTATTCGTTCGATCGCCCCTCGGTGCGAGTACCGTTTGTTTATAATAAAATATGTGGATGTCGTGTTGTTATCAGGTACCTACCTATTATTGCAATTTCGCTCTCGCATCTAATGAGGGTTTTTTTTTTTCTTTTTTTAGTTTTTGTATTATTTATTATTAGCCGTATCACAGGCAGCCTACTAGCCACTAATTGATGTCTGAAGAGAGTACCTATAGAGCCACGCACGGACGACGGGGGACAGCAGGCGCGCCCGCGCCCGAGTACGCGGACGCGGCTGCGACGACGTTCTCTTTGTTGTCTATTAATTACACATTGTTTGTTTAGTACGGTTTCTGATGCGATTGTAACAATATGTACACTGTCAACTCGTCGAAGGGCACTCTCGTCTTTTAATATCACTATATTAATAGGTTGCACGTCCTGGACGGAGTCGTCCGTCCTTAGCGGTTCGGCGCTCGCGGTGTTTTACGACGCTTCACTTTTAGGTCGATAATACCTTCGCGAGACTGTGTGATATCGACGGAGTCCTGTTACCACACAAGCTCGATATCCTCCTAGTTGACGCGTCGACGTTTATCGGCACCAACTATCACTTTTATAGAGAAAATAACGTTTTGAACACGACCCGACCTACGCTTCGTACGCAGTCGTCAAAATAAAACACCGCCACCGGCTGAACGACCACCTGACGCTCCCCGAATTCGCACACCCGCATCGTCAACTTCATGAACTATCCGAAACTGTAACACTGCGTCCCACTAAGGGCCGTTAACCATTCCTTTTATTTATTTTATTAGATACGTGTTAGTGAAAACTTTCAAGCGTTCATACGAGAAAACGTTCCGCGACATCGCGGCGCTCGTTACGGTAAAGTTTCGTCGTGCTTAGGCGTACGTATACGAAACTCTTGAAACCTATAAGTGGCGACATCTAAGTCTCTCTCTCTATAGATTTACCTACTCAGTCAGTGTGTTGTTTTGAGTGTGTTTATTAATATAAAAAATGGCAGACACCGCAGTTGCTACCGAGGCTCCCGCGCCCGCTACACCAGCGAAGAAGCAGGCGAGACAGGCCGGCGGCGCCGGTGCCGCGAAGAAACCGAAGGCGAAGCCTACCCATCCCAAAACATCTGAGATGGTCACCAACGCCATCAAGGAGATGAAGGAGCGCAGCGGATCTTCCCTGCAGGCGATCAAGAAGTACATCGCCGCGCAGTACAAGGTCGACGCGGAGAAATTGGCTCCGTTCATCAGGAAATACCTGAAGAGCGCCGTCGAATCTGGGGCACTGATCCAGACCAAGGGCAAGGGTGCCTCCGGTTCCTTCAAGCTCGAGTCGAAATCGTCCGCGGCCAAGAAACCCGCCGGCGCATCTGGCAAGGCCGCCGGCAAGGCGCCCGCCGCCGCCGCCGCGAAGGCCAAGAAGGCGACCGCCTCTGCGGCCGGCGCCAAGACCAAGAAGGCAGCAGCCGCCGCCGCGGCCGCCTCTGCCGCCTCCGGCTCACCTTCAAAGTCCAAAGCATCGGCCGCCGCCGCCGCCAAGGACAAGAAGGCCGCCGCCGCTAAGAAGAAGCCGGCACCCAAGAAGGCCGCCGCACCCGCTAAGGCGAAGGGAGGCGCAGCTCCCAAAGCTAAGAAGACAGCGAAGCCGCCAACCAAGAAACCTAAAGCGCCTAAACCCAAGAAGGCCGCGGCTACACCCAAGTCTAAGCCGGCAGCCAAGAAAGCGTCCGCCGCTAAGAAGTAAGCTACGGTCGCGTTCGCGTTACACCGGCGACGGCGACGACGACGACGACAGCGCCGCGCGCGCAGAGTCGGCTGACCAGACCACCATCAATACCTACACGCATCATACAACAACATGAGTGATAGTGACAAATGTGCGTGCGCGTCTTACCTACTGCGTGTGTGTTTATGTACGTACATACATACATAATGTTGTGTTGTTTGTATATATAATAATATACACTGTAGTAGAGAGAGGCGCGCGCGTGCTTTGTGCGTTTGTTTTCATCATCGTCCAACCGCGCGCACGCAGTACGTACGCGTCTATCGTCCTCGGGAAGGAGGGTGCGAAACGCGCTCGACGTGTCTCGAGCTCGTCCGACCGACCAACGATTCATCAGAAGCAGCAGCAAGCAACTGAAGAAACCACGGACGGGGCGGCACCGAGATGCTTAGCGCGCGTGCATGCGCTCACCATACCAAAAAGCCCTTTTCAGGGCTAACAATACTATCATGAATATGAACAATATTCGTTTCTGTAACACAGACGAGTCAAAACGTTATAAATTAATAATAATATACGCACGCACCTACCTACCTACCTACCTACCTACATAAATACATACATACATATATACGAGATAACTCTCAAAATATAATATTAACTCTCTAGGTAGGAAATACAAATATAGTTAAATAAATAGATAGATAGATAGAGCTACCTACCCACCCACCTATACATAATAAATACATAGGGTAGTTTAAGTTAGTCCTGTACAAAATAAGTTTGATTATTCAGAAACAAGTGAAAGTGGTTGATTTTCAACCTACGTTCATAATTTCATATTGCATAGTCATTTCATGAGAGAAAAAAAAATTCATGATAATTATTATTTTATATGAACTGTAATAAAATCGTGGCAGTTCATTAAATAATCTGCTAAATCTCTATCCACCCCGTATCCATGGTGCAGTGTGTAGTGTACTAGCGGAGAGCGAGCGCGCGCGCTTGCGCGTTTTGTGAATTAGTTTCGCTTGCTGTGTACCCCTCCCACTGACACAGCTACGCGGCGCGCGTATAAATAAACGGCAACAGACTGAAACTGGCATTTATAACTAGATTCCTTCGGCGCGCGCACTGTTGTACGCGTGTTTCGTTGTTTTCGTGAGTTGTTATATAAACAAATACTTCAATTATGTCTGGTCGCGGTAAAGGTGGCAAGGTGAAGGGAAAGGCAAAGTCCCGTTCCAACCGTGCTGGTCTCCAGTTCCCTGTGGGTCGTATTCACAGGCTGCTGCGTAACGGAAACTACGCCGAGCGCGTGGGTGCCGGCGCTCCCGTCTACTTGGCCGCCGTGATGGAGTATCTGGCTGCTGAGGTCCTCGAGTTGGCCGGCAACGCCGCGAGAGACAACAAGAAGACCAGGATCATCCCGCGTCATCTTCAATTGGCCATCCGCAACGACGAGGAGTTGAACAAGCTGCTCTCCGGTGTGACGATCGCTCAAGGTGGTGTGCTGCCGAACATCCAGGCCGTGCTACTGCCCAAGAAGACCGAGAAGAAGGCTTAAACGTGGTGCCGCGACGTGTCTGAACGTGGTGCTTCGTGCGAGTGCCCCCGCACGCGTACTTCGATATAATATTTATGCCTAAAACCCATAAATCTATTATGTCGGTTGCGCGATGCTCTCCGCTCGTATGCATTCAAAACAAAAGGCCCTTTTCAGGGCCACAATATGATTCGTCAAATATATAACAGAGACAGTTTCTTTAACGGTGTTGTCGTCAAACAAAAACGTACATACATACCCATCCATCTATCTACCTACCTACCTACCTCACGCACTCGCTTTACTTAATTACTACAAGTTAAAAACCTTACACATAATATTATTGATTGATTGAATTAATGTGAAAATGAGAAAGTTACCGAGTACCTACCTTCCTATTATAGTAGATCAATTATAAATAAATTAGGTAATGGTGGCTTGCCCTCTCCTCATGATGGGCTAATTATGTTATTAGGTGGTACTCATTAGGTGTATTTTACACACGGTATCATTATGAGCAGTACAGTTAATGCTGTCGGTATGTACCTGAGTAAGTAAGTAAGTATAACAGAAATTATTTTAGCTACGTTAGTTTAGGTACTTACATTTTATTATTAAATAACGTAAAATGTTATTATTAAATCTCATTCAAATGCATTACAAAAATAATTTATTTATTACTTACTTACTAAGTACTTATAAAAAAAAAAAAAATTGAGTTAGATTAGTCTAGATTAGAAAACGTTGTTTTCTTGAATTTATTTATTTATTTTCTTTATTGACGAACGAACACAAGCGTCGCCCCGCTCCCTTCGCCTCCCTCCCGGGCATCCCCTCTCCCCGCGCTCGATCTACACTCTGGCTTAGGAGCGTTGTGATTGGTCCGCCGCTGCGTCGAATTTCTCACCGCCTGCCGCAACTGCGAGCCGCGAGCGCCCATATAAATACAACTGTTAGTTACGTCTACGTTTTAAGACCCATAGGGCCCTACCGCACATTAAGATTGGCGGTAGGAACACAAGCTTAGGGCCCACCTTAGGCACTCACCTCCCTGCCTAAACCCGGCAGGGAGGGTTACTCATCCCCGGGCCCACCCACCCGGGGAGTTAGTGTTAGGTCTCAGTACGCTAGACGTACATAGTCCCCCCCCCCCCCCCCTAAGACCATGCAGGACGCCACGATAGTGGCGTTCTTCAAAGAGGTCCTTTTTAAGGACCCCGACTTCATCGCCAAATATGGCGCTAAGTTCGCTGCTATGCAGCATACCTCCCCCCCCCAACCGACCTTTTCGGACTCGGAGCTGGACAGCCCAATCGGCTCTCCAGCGGCCATGGACGCTGAAGACGCGTCCTCTAAACGTCCACGTGACGACTCGGACCTAGAGTCCCAGCACTCCACCGACTCCTCCCCCTCCTCCGACGACGACGGCTATATACTGGCGTCGTCTGGAAAAAGGAGCAAAAGAAAGAGGAAGCAGACCTCCTCCACGCAGGCAGCCAAGATCCCTGCGACTGAGGCAGCCCTGTCTCCCCTATACCTCGCCCCCGACTCACCGGCAGCTCCTGCCACTACCCCCCCCACGACATCTCAGTCCTGCCAAAAGGACTCTCCCCCCAGCCAAAGTGCTGGCCCCTCCTCCGCCCCAAGCCAAAGTGCTGGCCCCTCCTCCGCCCCAAGGAAAGTCCCCCCCCCTCCCCCTGTGTTCATCCAGGACAAGGGGCGTTGGACCGATGTGTCCAAATGGTGCGCCGAGCGCAAAATTAATTACACTAGCGCCCGCTCTACCCTCCAGGGTATCAAAGTGTCCATCCCGACGTCGAAAGACTACCGGGACCTCACCCTACTTCTCCGCCAGAGGGACGTGTCATTCCACACGTACTCCCTGCCGGAAGAACGACAGATCCGAGTGGTGATTCGCCGTATCCCCAAGGAGATCACGGTCGCCGACATCAAGGCTGACCTCGAACTCCAATCGGTCCCTGTGGCAGAAGTCCACAGGATGCACCGTTCACGAGGACAAGTCCCCTTCGACATGGTCCTCGTAGTCTGCCCTCCCACTGAGGGCCATCATCCGATCTTCCAGATAAAAAGTATCTGCAGCCTCACAGGCATCTCAATCGAGAAGCCTAAAAAGTCTGGCATCGTCGGTCAGTGTCACCGATGCCAGCTATATGGCCACTCTCAGAGTTTCTGCCATGCCAAGCCTAGATGCGTGAAGTGTCTGGGTGAACATGGCACGGAAAACTGCCCCCGTCCCAAGGACCGTACCCTGTGTACGGAACCTCCAAGCTGCGTTCTATGCGGCGAAACAGGCCACCCGGCCAATTATCGCGGCTGCCCAAAGGCCCCAAAATCGTCCTCCCCCAAATTGACAAAGCGCGCAGACGCTCGTCAAATCAGGGAAACCCCGTCACAAGGGCCCTCAACCCTTCCCGAGCGACTAAGCCCTCAAAGGCCCAGCCCGTGGAATATGTTAAACCACCAGAGAGCTTTCCCAGCTCTCACGGCTACCAAGCCGTTCTCGCCTCCCGCCCACGCAAGGCTGGACCCGCGAATCACCCGTCCCGATGCGCCCAACCCTGTGCCCCCCCCCACACTCGCACCCGCTGCTAGGACAGCACCCGTCGTACCTTCAGCGCCCCCCCCGACCTCAACTACTCCTGCTTGTGATCCCTTCAATGTGATCACAAGCACATTTCTAACATTCGTTACCCCCCGCGCCAAGAAAATGGCAAGCGAAATCATCGCTGCCAGAAACTCCGGCGACCTCTTTCAAATTCAGGCTATTTACAACGCCTACCCCGAAATTACCCAGGCACTCACGGCCTTTATAACCAAACCTAATAACAACAATGGATAGAGGACTCATCGCCAGAACCAAACCCCGATCCCTTAGGTTAGCCTACTTCAATGCCAATGGCATTCAAGGTCAAAGAGATGAGATCGCCACCTTCCTCCGCGACCATCAAATAGACATCTTCCTCGTTCAAGAGACCTTCCTCAAGCCTAGCCACCGTAACCCTTCAGTTGCAAACTATCGTATGGTTCGTAACGACAGGTCGCGGTGTCACAAAGGCGGCACACTAATCTTTTATAAAAAGGAACTGCACTGCATCCCACTGGACCCTCCTCCTCTTTCACGACTTGAAGTGTCCATCTGTCGGCTAGGCATGTCAGGCCATCAACCGATCACCCTAGTTTCGGTATACCTCCCTCCGCAAAACTCTGCAGACGACCCCCAACCCTTGACAAACGACCTCTCCATCCTTCTTGGCTTGAGTGACTCCGTCATTATAGCGGGGGATCTCAACGCTAAACACCCTGCGTGGAATAGCACCAGGATCTCTACCAGAGGCAAACTCCTGTTTGACCTCTCCCCCACTCTAAACTTTGATGTCATTGGACCAATGACTCCCACTCACTTTCCACACGACCCAAACCACACTCCCGACGTCCTCGACGTAACACTTCTAAAAAATGTCAACCTACGGTTAGTCACTATAGAAGTGGTACAAGAGCTCTCCTCAGACCACCGACCAGTCATCATTCATATGGCCCCCCGCCTGGGTCTCCCTGATCCCAACCAACCCGCCCAGACAAAAGTGGTAACGGACTGGAGGAAAGTAAGCGAGTGCCTGAAATCCACCACATCCCCCCACTTAGACACCATCCCCGGCCAGTTCAACTCTATCGCGGACACGACGGCTGCGATTGACTCGCTCACGGAACACGTACAGTCGGTCTTGAACGACTGTTCCAGGGAGATTCCATTGGTGGATGACCATCAATGGAATTTACCTGCTGACTTGCGTGAACTGCTGAACGAAAAGAACGCGGCTGTCCGTGCATACAGTAGCTTTCCCTGCGACGCGAACAAAGCTCATATGCGTTACTTACAGAGATCTGTAAGAACTCGCATATCGGAGTGGCGTGAAATCAAATGGGATAAGACACTGAGCGATCTCGAACCCACTCACCAGGCTTTCTGGGAACTTCAAAAGAGATTCAGATCTCGAGACACAACCTCCATGCCTCCACTGGTCCGCCCTGACAAATCCATCGCCTTCGATGACATAGAAAAGGCTGAATGCCTGGCTGACAGCCTCGAAGCCCAATGCACACCCAGCTCCCAACCAGTAGACCAAGCCCACCTCGCGGAGGTCGAAGCGGAGGTTGAACGTAGAGCCTCCCTCCCACCCGTCGAAGACCCTGATAATCCTCTGCCCCCCGTCACTCCTGACGAGGTGCAGGATATAATCAAAGGTCTCAAACCTAAAAAAGCACCCGGCTCAGACGGAATCACCAATAGAGTGATCCAGCTATTCCCTGCCCAACTAATAATGCTACTGGTCACCATCTTCAACGGTGCCATGAGCAATAATATTTTCCCACAAACGTGGAAACAAGCCACCGTTATCGGCATCCCTAAGCCCGGCAAGCCCAAAACGGAACCTTCGAGTTACCGCCCCATCAGTTTGCTCAATGTCCTCGGTAAGGTTTACGAGAGGCTTATTTATAAGCGTCTCAGAGACTATGCTGAAACAAAGGGCCTTATCCCCAACGAGCAATTTGGTTTTCGAACCCAACACTCCTGCGTACAGCAAGTCCACCGTATCACCGAACATATACACGCGGGATTCCAACGCAGTTATATGACAGGTGTGATTTACTTCGACATAGCGAAGGCCTTTGACAAAGTCTGGCATAATGGCTTAATATACAAGCTATACCAACTCGGTGTGCCCGACCGTCTCGTGCTCATCCTACGAGACTTTCTGTCAAACCGCACATTCCGCTACAAAGTGGAAGGAGCGCTATCCTCCCCACACCCCATCCGAGCAGGAGTCCCCCAGGGCTCTGTACTTGCCCCACTCATTTTCACGCTGTTCACTAGCGATATCCCCACAAACAAAAAGGCTCAGTTGGCACTGTTCGCAGACGATACTGCCATTTTTTACTCCGGCCGCAGCCTAGTCCAGATATCTCTCACTCTCCAAACCGCAGTCAACAAACTCGCTGCTTGGTTTAGGAAGTGGAGAATAGAAGTCAACCCTGACAAGAGTCAAGCGGTTCTCTACTCCAGACCGCGACGCAACCCCATACCCCCCCGACCTATCTCCATGTTCGGCAAGCCGATCCCTTGGGAAAAGCGAGCCAAATACCTAGGAGTCATACTCGACAGGCATCTCTCCTTCGCAGAGCATATAAAAACGGTCCGCTCGCGCGCCGCTTTCGCTCTAGGCAGACTTCACTCCGTTCTCAATGCACGCAGCAAATTGTCACTAAAGTGCAAATTGCGCATTTATACAGCGTGCATTCGTCCAATAATGACATATGCCTGTGTAGTCTTCGCACACGCAAAGCCCCACCACCTCCATAGGATGCAGGCCCTTCAAAACCGTTTCCTCCGAAAGGCTACGGGATCCCCCTGGTTCGTCCGAAATGAGATCCTCCATGTTGACCTCAAAATCCCCACTATCCAACAATTCATGAAACGCCTTTCCAAGCGTTTCTTTGATACCGCCGCCAAGCATCGCAACCCCCTGGTTGTCGAGGCCGCCAGGTATACTCCCTCCCAAATCAGCAAACGTCGCCGTCCAAGGCATGTTCTCTTAGACCCTGACGACTCCATCACCCTTCTCCAGGAGAGTAACAAGGCAACTAGTACAGTACACAAAAACAAAAAACCGACATTCCGACCTCGCCGACGAGGTCCCTCGCGACGTCCCCAATTAAATACCCCACCCCGACCCTTGCTCGATGAAGTGCCAGCCCGCGCCGCAGCTGAGCCTGTAGCTTTAAACTCCCGACTGTGACCTCTGAGTTTGTTTCGGCATTTCTTCTCAGAGCAGTCAGATAGGAAATGCCGGCCCCATCAAGCTTAAATAATAAAAATCTGATCCAGCCTGTCCCATCTTGCTGCCCTCTCCAGCGACGCCCTAAGCCGAGGTTCGTACCCCACAGGGGGTGCCCTTAGCGTGTAGTCGCTTAATATAGTAGATATTCGCCCTGGCTGGAGGCTTTGAGTTTTCTTAAGGCAACCACAGGATAGTCCGGTTAAGTAGTCACGACCTCTCAAGGTCAACTACGAGATGCCATTTCTAAAAAAAAAAAAAAAAAAAAAAAAAAAAAACGGATCGGTTTTATTCTCTCTCGTACGTTCGAAGTGTATAGGTGCGCGCGCGTCCGTTGCGTGTGTCTATAGTATTTTCAGTTGATTTTTATTATTTCCCTCTCGTTCCGTGTTTACAATGGCGCGTACTAAGCAGACCGCCCGTAAATCCACCGGTGGTAAGGCCCCGAGGAAACAGCTCGCCACCAAGGCTGCGCGCAAGAGCGCACCGGCCACCGGTGGCGTTAAGAAACCCCATCGCTACAGGCCCGGCACTGTGGCCCTCCGTGAGATTCGTCGCTACCAGAAGAGTACCGAACTGCTGATCCGCAAGCTTCCGTTCCAGCGTCTCGTGCGTGAGATCGCACAGGACTTCAAGACCGATCTCCGTTTCCAGAGCTCCGCTGTTATGGCGCTGCAGGAGGCTAGCGAAGCTTACCTCGTCGGTCTCTTCGAAGACACCAACTTGTGCGCGATTCACGCGAAGCGCGTCACCATCATGCCCAAGGACATCCAGTTGGCGCGCAGGATCAGAGGCGAGCGCGCTTAAACTGCTGGCTGACGTCACACAATACACATCGCCCTACGACACGTTGACTGCCTTCGTGCAGTGCACCGTGTCTGTGGCTGTGGCTGTGCGTTAACATAAAAGGCCCTTTTCAGGGCCACATATGTATCAGATTATTAAATGTTTCTTTATAACAGACGTCATAAAAAAAAACGTTACTTACCTACCTACCTACCTACCTACCTACCTACCTACCTACCACACACACTATGATATCCACATAAGCAACTAACACCTATATTAAGTACTTATTATATTTTACATAAAATCAGAGAAGTACATAAACTTGCAATAATATGGTATGCCTACCTACCTACTTACAATAGTCTCTACCAGATGATACCTTACATACTAGGGACACACACTATAATTATTATTATTGTTTTTTTTTGTTATAGTTTCATACCTATAAGTACATTAGATATTATTTCAGAATAATTATGGAGGGAATATTCGTAACTATCATAATCATCATTATTATGTACTATTGTTATGCATTTGATTTACGTACCTAACTATCGATTAAGTAAGTAAGTAAACTACATAGATTTGTACTACTTACTTAATAGTACTTATGTATATTAATATATATAGGAACCTACCTACAATATATAAATATATTATAGGTATTGGAAGTAAAATTTTGGATAACCTAATACATATTATAAGTTTAGTTTAGTACCTAAGTTCTGTTTTACGAAACAACTGACTAGAGACATCGTCCAACCAACCAGCGACGAGCGTCGACTCGCCTCGCCCCGCGCACCCCCGCTGAGCTCCGCGCACAGTATAAATATAAGACGGTAATACTCAAAAATACACCAGTCGTTCGCTAGCTCGCTCGCGTCGCACCCGTGCTGTTATTATTATCATCGTGATTTTTAAAACCCCACTGTAAAGAAGATGACCGGTCGCGGTAAGGGAGGAAAGGGTCTGGGAAAAGGAGGAGCCAAGCGTCACAGGAAGGTACTTCGTGATAACATCCAAGGTATCACGAAGCCCGCCATCCGTCGTCTGGCTCGCAGAGGCGGCGTGAAGCGTATCTCCGGTCTGATCTACGAAGAGACTCGCGGTGTGCTTAAAGTGTTCCTAGAGAACGTCATTCGCGACGCTGTCACTTACACCGAGCACGCCAAGAGGAAGACCGTCACCGCCATGGACGTCGTCTACGCTCTGAAGCGCCAGGGTCGCACCCTGTACGGTTTCGGCGGTTAAACACCTGCATCTCCCGCGTGTACGGTGTTGCCTGCGCAACCAGCTCTGCATACCGTGGTGGACGTGTGTGTGTTGTGTTCGTTGTGAACATAATCATACCGTTCGACCATGCGTATATAGACGCGCACTTAAAAAAAGGCCCTTTTCAGGGCCGCATATGATTCGATACTATTAAATATGTTTCTTTACTGGAATTGTCTAAAAAACGTACGGTCTCTACATACATACATACCTACCTACCTACCTACCTATCACCACCACTATACACGAACATACCATTATACCTACTAACTGTAGACACAAATACATTACTTAGTACTTAGGTTTTACCTCTACGTGAGGGAGGGGGTGAATATGAATGAAGTACTTACTTACTTGAATCAGTTTTATTGTTGGCTTAAAATTGAAATACCACTACTACCACTTATTTACTTACACACACGACATAGTAATGCCCTTGCTTATGTAGGTAAAAGTACGTAACTACACGGGCTAAGTTGACGTTTGTTTCTACGGGTGAAAAGCCCATCGCCGCCCCACTGAGGTGTGTGTATAGGTTATACTGGAATTGAAAAACAAAACATTAGTAGACCATAATATTCAATACTTACATTGTTTGTTTGTTTGTTTGTTGTGTAGAACATTTACCTACCTATTCGTTCGATCGCCCCTCGGTGCGAGTACCGTTTGTTTATAATAAAATATGTGGATGTCGTGTTGTTATCAGGTACCTACCTATTATTGCAATTTCGCTCTCGCATCTAATGAGGGTTTTTTTTTTTTTTTTTAGTTTTTGTATTATTTATTATTAGCCGTATCACAGGCAGCCTACTAGCCACTAATTGATGTCTGAAGAGAGTACCTATAGAGCCACGCACGGACGACGGGGGACAGCAGGCGCGCCCGCGCCCGAGTACGCGGACGCGGCTGCGACGACGTTCTCTTTGTTGTCTATTAATTACACATTGTTTAGTACGGTTTCTGATGCGATTGTAACAATATGTACACTGTCAACTCGTCGAAGGGCACTCTCGTCTTTTAATATCACTATATTAATAGGTTGCACGTCCTGGACGGAGTCGTCCGTCCTTAGCGGTTCGGCGCTCGCGGTGTTTTACGACGCTTCACTTTTAGGTCGATAATACCTTCGCGAGACTGTGTGATATCGACGGAGTCCTGTTACCACACAAGCTCGATATCCTCCTAGTTGACGCGTCGACGTTTATCGGCACCAACTATCACTTTTATAGAGAAAATAACGTTTTGAACACGACCCGACCTACGCTTCGTACGCAGTCGTCAAAATAAAACACCGCCACCGGCTGAACGACCACCTCACGCTCCCCGAATTCGCACACCCGCATCGTCAACTTCATGAACTATCCGAAACTGTAACACTGCGTCCCACTAAGGGCCGTTAACCATTCCTTTTATTTATTTTATTAGATACGTGTTAGTGAAAACTTTCAAGCGTTCATACGAGAAAACGTTCCGCGACATCGCGGCGCTCGTTACGGTAAAGTTTCGTCGTGCTTAGGCGTACGTATACGAAACTCTTGAAACCTATAAGTGGCGACATCTAAGTCTCTCTCTCTATAGATTTACCTACTCAGTCAGTGTGTTGTTTTGAGTGTGTTTATTAATATAAAAAATGGCAGACACCGCAGTTGCTACCGAGGCTCCCGCGCCCGCTACACCAGCGAAGAAGCAGGCGAGACAGGCCGGCGGCGCCGGTGCCGCGAAGAAACCGAAGGCGAAGCCTACCCATCCCAAAACATCTGAGATGGTCACCAACGCCATCAAGGAGATGAAGGAGCGCAGCGGATCTTCCCTGCAGGCGATCAAGAAGTACATCGCCGCGCAGTACAAGGTCGACGCGGAGAAATTGGCTCCGTTCATCAGGAAATACCTGAAGAGCGCCGTCGAATCTGGGGCACTGATCCAGACCAAGGGCAAGGGTGCCTCCGGTTCCTTCAAGCTCGAGTCGAAATCGTCCGCGGCCAAGAAACCCGCCGGCGCATCTGGCAAGGCCGCCGGCAAGGCGCCCGCCGCCGCCGCCGCGAAGGCCAAGAAGGCGACCGCCTCTGCGGCCGGCGCCAAGACCAAGAAGGCAGCAGCCGCCGCCGCGGCCGCCTCTGCCGCCTCCGGCTCACCTTCAAAGTCCAAAGCATCGGCCGCCGCCGCCGCCAAGGACAAGAAGGCCGCCGCCGCTAAGAAGAAGCCGGCACCCAAGAAGGCCGCCGCACCCGCTAAGGCGAAGGGAGGCGCAGCTCCCAAAGCTAAGAAGACAGCGAAGCCGCCAACCAAGAAACCTAAAGCGCCTAAACCCAAGAAGGCCGCGGCTACACCCAAGTCTAAGCCGGCAGCCAAGAAAGCGTCCGCCGCTAAGAAGTAAGCTACGGTCGCGTTCGCGTTACACCGGCGACGGCGACGACGACGACGACAGCGCCGCGCGCGCAGAGTCGGCTGACCAGACCACCATCAATACCTACACGCATCATACAAC
The DNA here is from genome assembly GCA_945859645.1 of Amphipoea oculea. NCBI lineage: Eukaryota > Metazoa > Arthropoda > Insecta > Lepidoptera > Noctuidae > Amphipoea > Amphipoea oculea. The sequence continues at coordinate 6,929,755 of OX243891.1, read as the reverse complement.
AACATGAGTGATAGTGACAAATGTGCGTGCGCGTCTTACCTACTGCGTGTGTGTTTATGTACGTACATACATACATACATACATACATACATAATGTTGTGTTGTTTGTATATATAATAATATACACTGTAGTAGAGAGAGGCGCGCGCGTGCTTTGTGCGTTTGTTTTCATCATCGTCCAACCGCGCGCACGCAGTACGTACGCGTCTATCGTCCTCGGGAAGGAGGGTGCGAAACGCGCTCGACGTGTCTCGAGCTCGTCCGACCGACCAACGATTCATCAGAAGCAGCAGCAAGCAACTGAAGAAACCACGGACGGGGCGGCACCGAGATGCTTAGCGCGCGTGCATGCGCTCACCATACCAAAAAGCCCTTTTCAGGGCTAACAATACTATCATGAATATGAACAATATTCGTTTCTGTAACACAGACGAGTCAAAACGTTATAAATTAATAATAATATACGCACGCACCTACCTACCTACCTACCTACCTACCTACCTACATAAATACATACATACATATATACGAGATAACTCTCAAAATATAATATTAACTCTCTAGGTAGGAAATACAAATATAGTTAAATAAATAGATAGATAGATAGAGCTACCTACCCACCCACCTATACATAATAAATACATAGGGTAGTTTAAGTTAGTCCTGTACAAAATAAGTTTGATTATTGTTTTCAACCTACGTTCATAATTTCATATTGCATAGTCATTTCATGAGAGAAAAAAAAATTCATGATAATTATTATTTTATATGAACTGTAATAAAATCGTGGCAGTTCATTAAATAATCTGCTAAATCTCTATCCACCCCGTATCCATGGTGCAGTGTGTAGTGTACTAGCGGAGAGCGAGCGCGCGCGCTTGCGCGTTTTGTGAATTAGTTTCGCTTGCTGTGTACCCCTCCCACTGACACAGCTACGCGGCGCGCGTATAAATAAACGGCAACAGACTGAAACTGGCATTGCATAGTCGAGCACATTAGCGCTGGTTTCCAGCGAGGCGCTACGACAGGCATTCTCTTCTTCGACATCGCGAAAGCATTTGACAAGGTCTGGCACAATGGCTTATTATATAAGCTCTACCATATGGGTGTGCCTGACCGTCTCGTACTCATCTTACGAGACTTTCTGTCGGATCGCACTTTTCGCTACCGCATTGAGGGCTCTCTCTCCCCCGCTCATCCCATTCGTGCCGGAGTCCCCCAGGGCTCGGTATTATCCCCACTCATCTTCACGCTTTTCACTAGCGACATTCCGAAAAGTAATAAGGCACAGTTGGCTCTATTCGCCGACGACACTGCCATCTACTATTCTGGAAACTCCCACAACTCTATTGCTCGAAATCTCCAGTTGTCCGCAAACGCCTTAGGCGATTGGTTCCGGAAATGGAGAATAGAGGTCAACCCCGGAAAGAGTCAGGCGGTTCTCTTCTCGAAACCGCGTAGATTCGCCCCCCCCCTCCCTAGCCCGATCTCCATGTACGACAAGCCTATCCCTTGGGGTAAGCAAGCAAAGTACCTAGGTGTCATCCTCGACCAAAACCTCACTTTCAAAGAGCACATAAAGACGGTTCGTTCGCGAGCCGCTTTCGCTCTCGGTAGGCTCCACTCCCTTCTCACTACCCGCAGCAAACTGTCACTTAAGTGCAAGTTGCGCCTCTACACCGCGGTCATCCGCCCCATCATGACCTATGCTTGCGTAGTCTTCGCACACGCCAAGCCTCGTCACCTGCATAGAATGCAAACCCTCCAAAACCGTCTCCTTAGAAAGGTCACGGGAGCTCCCTTCTATGTCCGAAATCTGAATCTGCACCTAGATCTCAGAATCCCCACAGTTCAGCAATTCATGAAACGCCTTTCCAAGCGCTTCTTTGATAATGCTATAAAGCATCCCAATCCCCTGATTGCGGCGGCCTCCCGATACACTCCTTCCTGCATAAGTAGGATTCGCCGACCTAGACATGTTCTCACCATCCCCGACGACGCTATCACGCTCCTCCAGGAGAGTAGTAAAGCCACCAGCACGCTCAATAAACACACACACAAGACCCGTAAGCCGTCCTTCCGTCCTCGCCGTCGAGGACGCCCGTCGCGACGTCCTGTAACTTGTCCACCCCGACCCTTGCTCGAGCCAGCCCGCGCCGCTGAGCCTGTAGCTTTAAATTCGCCCCTAAATAATTCCGATCCAGCCTGTCCCTTGCTGCCCTCCCCCAGCGACGCCCTAAGCCGAGGTCCGTACCCCACAGGGGGTGCCCTTAGCGTGTAGTCGCTTAGTTTTAGTAAGCTTTTAAGCCCTGGCTGGAGGCCTTAATTATGAGGCATCCACAGGAAAGACCGGTTAAGCAGACGACAACCTCATAGGTTGAACTGCGAGATGCCATAGACAAAAAAAAAAAAAAAAAAAAAATGAAACTGGCATTTATAACTAGATTCCTTCGGCGCGCGCACTGTTGTACGCGTGTTTCGTTGTTTTCGTGAGTTGTTATATAAACAAATACTTCAATTATGTCTGGTCGCGGTAAAGGTGGCAAGGTGAAGGGAAAGGCAAAGTCCCGTTCCAACCGTGCTGGTCTCCAGTTCCCTGTGGGTCGTATTCACAGGCTGCTGCGTAACGGAAACTACGCCGAGCGCGTGGGTGCCGGCGCTCCCGTCTACTTGGCCGCCGTGATGGAGTATCTGGCTGCTGAGGTCCTCGAGTTGGCCGGCAACGCCGCGAGAGACAACAAGAAGACCAGGATCATCCCGCGTCATCTTCAATTGGCCATCCGCAACGACGAGGAGTTGAACAAGCTGCTCTCCGGTGTGACGATCGCTCAAGGTGGTGTGCTGCCGAACATCCAGGCCGTGCTACTGCCCAAGAAGACCGAGAAGAAGGCTTAAACGTGGTGCCGCGACGTGTCTGAACGTGGTGCTTCGTGCGAGTGCCCCCGCACGCGTACTTCGATATAATATTTATGCCTAAAACCCATAAATCTATTATGTCGGTTGCGCGATGCTCTCCGCTCGTATGCATTCAAAACAAAAGGCCCTTTTCAGGGCCACAATATGATTCGTCAAATATATAACAGAGACAGTTTCTTTAACGGTGTTGTCGTCAAACAAAAACGTACATACATACCCATCCATCTATCTACCTACCTACCTACCTCACGCACTCGCTTTACTTAATTACTACAAGTTAAAAACCTTACACATAATATTATTGATTGATTGAATTAATGTGAAAATGAGAAAGTTACCGAGTACCTACCTTCCTATTATAGTAGATCAATTATAAATAAATTAGGTAATGGTGGCTTGCCCTCTCCTCATGATGAGCTAATTATGTTATTAGGTGGTACTCATTAGGTGTATTTTACACACGGTATCATTATGAGCAGTACAGTTAATGCTGTCGGTATGTACCTGAGTAAGTAAGTATAACAGAAATTATTTTAGCTACGTTTGTTTAGGTACTTACATTTTATTATTAAATAACGTAAAATGTTATTATTAAATCTCATTCAAATGCATTACAAAAATAATTTATTTATTACTTACTTACTTACTTACTTACTAAGTACTTATAAAAAAAAAAAAATTTGAGTTAGATTAGTCTAGATTAGAAAACGTTGTTTTCTTGAATTTATTTATTTATTTTCTTTAATGACGAACGAACACAAGCGTCGCCCCGCTCCCTTCGCCTCCCTCCCGGGCATCCCCTCTCCCCGCGCTCGATCTACACTCTGGCTTAGGAGCGTTGTGATTGGTCCGCCGCTGCGTCGAATTTCTCACCGCCTGCCGCAACTGCGAGCCGCGAGCGCCCATATAAATACAACTGTTAGTTACGTCTACGTTTTTATACTGCGACTGAACTCCGTTTCGGTAGCACGTGTACTCGAAAAATTTCATAATGCCGCCCAAGACAAGTGGTAAAGCCGCCAAGAAGTCTGGCAAAGCCCAGAAGAACATCTCTAAGACCGACAAGAAGAAGAAGAAGCACAAGAGGAAGGAGAGTTACGCCATCTACATCTACAAGGTGTTGAAGCAGGTGCACCCCGACACCGGTATCTCCAGCAAGGCCATGTCGATCATGAACTCGTTCGTGAACGACATCTTCGAGCGGATCGCCGCCGAAGCTTCCCGTCTCGCCCACTACAACAAGAGATCGACCATCACGTCCAGGGAGGTGCAGACGTCCGTCAGGCTCCTGCTGCCCGGCGAGCTCGCCAAGCACGCCGTCAGTGAAGGCACCAAGGCCGTCACTAAATACACCAGCTCCAAGTGAGCGGTCGGTCGGTAGGCGGCTACCGAGAGCCGCCGCCGATGCTCCGTCTCAACGCCGCCCCGTGTCTGTGTACAGTGTTGAACCCAGTGCGCTTGTTCGTGTCTCTTGTTGACTGTGGTGCGTGTTAATTGTGTTAGTGTCATCGTATTGTGCATACATACACACATAAGTACACCTACTACCTGTGCTGTGTGTGTGTCATGTATGTGCGTACGAGACGCGCATGATGCACGTGCTACGAGCAAACCACGACAAACGTCTGGACGCGCACGCACACCGCGGGATGGCAGGAGCAAAAACAAAAGGCCCTTTTCAGGGCCACAAATATGTTCATGTGATAAAATTCACGTTTCTTTAAATTTGAATACAGTCAAAACGTTACCTACTACTATATTTACCTATCTGCCTACTGTTACATAGGTACATGCAAAATAAATACATACTTACTCACCTACTACACTTACCGCCTCCTGCGTCGTACGTACACGACTACGTAAGTAAATTTGTGTCATAATGAAGACTTAATTGTCAGGCATTATCCTACCTGCCTATCTATCTATCTATACAATTAAGTACTTACTTATTAACTTTACAAATGCATCAACAAATACAACATGCACAGAAAACTTCCCGCGTAAAAGATAGCGTATTGAGACGATGCAACGCAAGTAAGTAAGTAGGTAGGTAGGTAGGTACATGAGTGAGACTGTTCTGAAGTTCCACAACAACTCATAATAACAACACACACCCTAGTAGTAGGAGAATTTTTAGAATACGAATCGTTAGAATTCTTTATTTTTTATATATACAATATGTCGAATCGTATACTAAATAATAAAAAAAAAAAAAAAAAAAATGTCTTACTACACCGTTAGATTGGTGTTATTTTCATAAAAGTGATGCAGTCACATAAGTAGATTTTAAAAATATTAATAATATTGATTACTTTATAAACAATATTTTAGTTAGCTCGTTGTACTATAGAGGGCGCGCCGCGCGCGCGCTCAGCTCACTCACAGCTCCCTCCTGTGCCCACCGGGCGCCGCCGTCCGATACGATGCTTCGGTATAAATACTCCGAGCGAGCGCGGATCGGTTTTTTTTCATTCCGCGCCCGGCTGCCGTAGCGCTCACACGTGCTCTTGGCTCCGCATCGCTGTCCGCCCCCGCGCCCCGCGCGCCCCCCCGTCTCGGTCTCGCTGGAGTGCTACGCCCGTAGCACTCTCGGCTACGCCGCACACGCGTAGGCCACCGGCCCCGCCCCTTTCCGTAGCAGTGCTACGGTTTGCGTTCACGCGCAGACCAAGTGCTGCTACGAGAGCTACGGCGTAGCAGATCGGCTACGAGTGCTAGACATTCGTAGCCTATCCACTGCGCTCGCGTTTTTGACGCTCCTTAAGAGCATAAATCCACCGTTTTAAGTGGTACTTGGGGGAAACCTAACGGTGACAACAAACCCAAGTGGGTGGAGACCCGCCACACCCGCCGACCCCCTTCAGGGCTAGGCAAAACCGTCGGAAGGGCTCCGACTGCGACCTTGGGGGATCTCCTAGTCGCAGTCTGGTAGCATCTTAACCCCGTTTGTCCACAGCTGCACCCGGGACGACTGGGTGTGTCTACCCCAGCGGCCCGGATCGGTCGAAAGACCCATAGGGCCCTACCGCACATTAAGATTGGCGGTAGGAACACAAGCTTAGGGCCCACCTTAGGCACTCACCTCCCTGCCTAAACCCGGCAGGGAGGGTTACTCATCCCCGGGCCCACCCACCCGGGGAGTTAGTGTTAGGTCTCAGTACGCTAGACGTACATAGTCCCCCCCCCCCCCTAAGACCATGCAGGACGCCACGATAGTGGCGTTCTTCAAAGAGGTCCTTTTTAAGGACCCCGACTTCATCGCCAAATATGGCGCTAAGTTCGCTGCTATGCAGCATACCTCCCCCCCCCAACCGACCTTTTCGGACTCGGAGCTGGACAGCCCAATCGGCTCTCCAGCGGCCATGGACGCTGAAGACGCGTCCTCTAAACGTCCACGTGACGACTCGGACCTAGAGTCCCAGCACTCCACCGACTCCTCCCCCTCCTCCGACGACGACGGCTATATACTGGCGTCGTCTGGAAAAAGGAGCAAAAGAAAGAGGAAGCAGACCTCCTCCACGCAGGCAGCCAAGATCCCTGCGACTGAGGCAGCCCTGTCTCCCCTATACCTCGCCCCCGACTCACCGGCAGCTCCTGCCACTACCCCCCCCACGACATCTCAGTCCTGCCAAAAGGACTCTCCCCCCAGCCAAAGTGCTGGCCCCTCCTCCGCCCCAAGCCAAAGTGCTGGCCCCTCCTCCGCCCCAAGGAAAGTCCCCCCCCCTCCCCCTGTGTTCATCCAGGACAAGGGGCGTTGGACCGATGTGTCCAAATGGTGCGCCGAGCGCAAAATTAATTACACTAGCGCCCGCTCTACCCTCCAGGGTATCAAAGTGTCCATCCCGACGTCGAAAGACTACCGGGACCTCACCCTACTTCTCCGCCAGAGGGACGTGTCATTCCACACGTACTCCCTGCCGGAAGAACGACAGATCCGAGTGGTGATTCGCCGTATCCCCAAGGAGATCACGGTCGCCGACATCAAGGCTGACCTCGAACTCCAATCGGTCCCTGTGGCAGAAGTCCACAGGATGCACCGTTCACGAGGACAAGTCCCCTTCGACATGGTCCTCGTAGTCTGCCCTCCCACTGAGGGCCATCATCCGATCTTCCAGATAAAAAGTATCTGCAGCCTCACAGGCATCTCAATCGAGAAGCCTAAAAAGTCTGGCATCGTCGGTCAGTGTCACCGATGCCAGCTATATGGCCACTCTCAGAGTTTCTGCCATGCCAAGCCTAGATGCGTGAAGTGTCTGGGTGAACATGGCACGGAAAACTGCCCCCGTCCCAAGGACCGTACCCTGTGTACGGAACCTCCAAGCTGCGTTCTATGCGGCGAAACAGGCCACCCGGCCAATTATCGCGGCTGCCCAAAGGCCCCAAAATCGTCCTCCCCCAAATTGACAAAGCGCGCAGACGCTCGTCAAATCAGGGAAACCCCGTCACAAGGGCCCTCAACCCTTCCCGAGCGACTAAGCCCTCAAAGGCCCAGCCCGTGGAATATGTTAAACCACCAGAGAGCTTTCCCAGCTCTCACGGCTACCAAGCCGTTCTCGCCTCCCGCCCACGCAAGGCTGGACCCGCGAATCACCCGTCCCGATGCGCCCAACCCTGTGCCCCCCCCCACACTCGCACCCGCTGCTAGGACAGCACCCGTCGTACCTTCAGCGCCCCCCCCGACCTCAACTACTCCTGCTTGTGATCCCTTCAATGTGATCACAAGCACATTTCTAACATTCGTTACCCCCCGCGCCAAGAAAATGGCAAGCGAAATCATCGCTGCCAGAAACTCCGGCGACCTCTTTCAAATTCAGGCTATTTACAACGCCTACCCCGAAATTACCCAGGCACTCACGGCCTTTATAACCAAACCTAATAACAACAATGGATAGAGGACTCATCGCCAGAACCAAACCCCGATCCCTTAGGTTAGCCTACTTCAATGCCAATGGCATTCAAGGTCAAAGAGATGAGATCGCCACCTTCCTCCGCGACCATCAAATAGACATCTTCCTCGTTCAAGAGACCTTCCTCAAGCCTAGCCACCGTAACCCTTCAGTTGCAAACTATCGTATGGTTCGTAACGACAGGTCGCGGTGTCACAAAGGCGGCACACTAATCTTTTATAAAAAGGAACTGCACTGCATCCCACTGGACCCTCCTCCTCTTTCACGACTTGAAGTGTCCATCTGTCGGCTAGGCATGTCAGGCCATCAACCGATCACCCTAGTTTCGGTATACCTCCCTCCGCAAAACTCTGCAGACGACCCCCAACCCTTGACAAACGACCTCTCCATCCTTCTTGGCTTGAGTGACTCCGTCATTATAGCGGGGGATCTCAACGCTAAACACCCTGCGTGGAATAGCACCAGGATCTCTACCAGAGGCAAACTCCTGTTTGACCTCTCCCCCACTCTAAACTTTGATGTCATTGGACCAATGACTCCCACTCACTTTCCACACGACCCAAACCACACTCCCGACGTCCTCGACGTAACACTTCTAAAAAATGTCAACCTACGGTTAGTCACTATAGAAGTGGTACAAGAGCTCTCCTCAGACCACCGACCAGTCATCATTCATATGGCCCCCCGCCTGGGTCTCCCTGATCCCAACCAACCCGCCCAGACAAAAGTGGTAACGGACTGGAGGAAAGTAAGCGAGTGCCTGAAATCCACCACATCCCCCCACTTAGACACCATCCCCGGCCAGTTCAACTCTATCGCGGACACGACGGCTGCGATTGACTCGCTCACGGAACACGTACAGTCGGTCTTGAACGACTGTTCCAGGGAGATTCCATTGGTGGATGACCATCAATGGAATTTACCTGCTGACTTGCGTGAACTGCTGAACGAAAAGAACGCGGCTGTCCGTGCATACAGTAGCTTTCCCTGCGACGCGAACAAAGCTCATATGCGTTACTTACAGAGATCTGTAAGAACTCGCATATCGGAGTGGCGTGAAATCAAATGGGATAAGACACTGAGCGATCTCGAACCCACTCACCAGGCTTTCTGGGAACTTCAAAAGAGATTCAGATCTCGAGACACAACCTCCATGCCTCCACTGGTCCGCCCTGACAAATCCATCGCCTTCGATGACATAGAAAAGGCTGAATGCCTGGCTGACAGCCTCGAAGCCCAATGCACACCCAGCTCCCAACCAGTAGACCAAGCCCACCTCGCGGAGGTCGAAGCGGAGGTTGAACGTAGAGCCTCCCTCCCACCCGTCGAAGACCCTGATAATCCTCTGCCCCCCGTCACTCCTGACGAGGTGCAGGATATAATCAAAGGTCTCAAACCTAAAAAAGCACCCGGCTCAGACGGAATCACCAATAGAGTGATCCAGCTATTCCCTGCCCAACTAATAATGCTACTGGTCACCATCTTCAACGGTGCCATGAGCAATAATATTTTCCCACAAACGTGGAAACAAGCCACCGTTATCGGCATCCCTAAGCCCGGCAAGCCCAAAACGGAACCTTCGAGTTACCGCCCCATCAGTTTGCTCAATGTCCTCGGTAAGGTTTACGAGAGGCTTATTTATAAGCGTCTCAGAGACTATGCTGAAACAAAGGGCCTTATCCCCAACGAGCAATTTGGTTTTCGAACCCAACACTCCTGCGTACAGCAAGTCCACCGTATCACCGAACATATACACGCGGGATTCCAACGCAGTTATATGACAGGTGTGATTTACTTCGACATAGCGAAGGCCTTTGACAAAGTCTGGCATAATGGCTTAATATACAAGCTATACCAACTCGGTGTGCCCGACCGTCTCGTGCTCATCCTACGAGACTTTCTGTCAAACCGCACATTCCGCTACAAAGTGGAAGGAGCGCTATCCTCCCCACACCCCATCCGAGCAGGAGTCCCCCAGGGCTCTGTACTTGCCCCACTCATTTTCACGCTGTTCACTAGCGATATCCCCACAAACAAAAAGGCTCAGTTGGCACTGTTCGCAGACGATACTGCCATTTTTTACTCCGGCCGCAGCCTAGTCCAGATATCTCTCACTCTCCAAACCGCAGTCAACAAACTCGCTGCTTGGTTTAGGAAGTGGAGAATAGAAGTCAACCCTGACAAGAGTCAAGCGGTTCTCTACTCCAGACCGCGACGCAACCCCATACCCCCCCGACCTATCTCCATGTTCGGCAAGCCGATCCCTTGGGAAAAGCGAGCCAAATACCTAGGAGTCATACTCGACAGGCATCTCTCCTTCGCAGAGCATATAAAAACGGTCCGCTCGCGCGCCGCTTTCGCTCTAGGCAGACTTCACTCCGTTCTCAATGCACGCAGCAAATTGTCACTAAAGTGCAAATTGCGCATTTATACAGCGTGCATTCGTCCAATAATGACATATGCCTGTGTAGTCTTCGCACACGCAAAGCCCCACCACCTCCATAGGATGCAGGCCCTTCAAAACCGTTTCCTCCGAAAGGCTACGGGATCCCCCTGGTTCGTCCGAAATGAGATCCTCCATGTTGACCTCAAAATCCCCACTATCCAACAATTCATGAAACGCCTTTCCAAGCGTTTCTTTGATACCGCCGCCAAGCATCGCAACCCCCTGGTTGTCGAGGCCGCCAGGTATACTCCCTCCCAAATCAGCAAACGTCGCCGTCCAAGGCATGTTCTCTTAGACCCTGACGACTCCATCACCCTTCTCCAGGAGAGTAACAAGGCAACTAGTACAGTACACAAAAACAAAAAACCGACATTCCGACCTCGCCGACGAGGTCCCTCGCGACATCCCCAATTAAATACCCCACCCCGACCCTTGCTCGATGAAGTGCCAGCCCGCGCCGCAGCTGAGCCTGTAGCTTTAAACTCCCGACTGTGACCTCTGAGTTTGTTTCGGCATTTCTTCTCAGAGCAGTCAGATAGGAAATGCCGGCCCCATCAAGCTTAAATAATAAAAATCTGATCCAGCCTGTCCCATCTTGCTGCCCTCTCCAGCGACGCCCTAAGCCGAGGTTCGTACCCCACAGGGGGTGCCCTTAGCGTGTAGTCGCTTAATATAGTAGATATTCGCCCTGGCTGGAGGCTTTGAGTTTTCTTAAGGCAACCACAGGATAGTCCGGTTAAGTAGTCACGACCTCTCAAGGTCAACTACGAGATGCCATTAAATCATAAAAAAAAAAAACGGATCGGTTTTATTCTCTCTCGTACGTTCGAAGTGTATAGGTGCGCGCGCGTCCGTTGCGTGTGTCTATAGTATTTTCAGTTGATTTTTATTATTTCCCTCTCGTTCCGTGTTTACAATGGCGCGTACTAAGCAGACCGCCCGTAAATCCACCGGTGGTAAGGCCCCGAGGAAACAGCTCGCCACCAAGGCTGCGCGCAAGAGCGCACCGGCCACCGGTGGCGTTAAGAAACCCCATCGCTACAGGCCCGGCACTGTGGCCCTCCGTGAGATTCGTCGCTACCAGAAGAGTACCGAACTGCTGATCCGCAAGCTTCCGTTCCAGCGTCTCGTGCGTGAGATCGCACAGGACTTCAAGACCGATCTCCGTTTCCAGAGCTCCGCTGTTATGGCGCTGCAGGAGGCTAGCGAAGCTTACCTCGTCGGTCTCTTCGAAGACACCAACTTGTGCGCGATTCACGCGAAGCGCGTCACCATCATGCCCAAGGACATCCAGTTGGCGCGCAGGATCAGAGGCGAGCGCGCTTAAACTGCTGGCTGACGTCACACAATACACATCGCCCTACGACACGTTGACTGCCTTCGTGCAGTGCACCGTGTCTGTGGCTGTGGCTGTGCGTTAACATAAAAGGCCCTTTTCAGGGCCACATATGTATCAGATTATTAAATGTTTCTTTATAACAGACGTCATAAAAAAAAACGTTACTTACCTACCTACCTACCTACCTACCTACCTACCTACCTACCACACACACTATGATATCCACATAAGCAACTAACACCTATATTAAGTACTTATTATATTTTACATAAAATCAGAGAAGTACATAAACTTGCAATAATATGGTATGCCTACCTACCTACTTACAATAGTCTCTACCAGATGATACCTTACATACTAGGGACACACACTATAATTATTATTATTGTTTTTTTTTGTTATAGTTTCATACCTATAAGTACATTAGATATTATTTCAGAATAATTATGGAGGGAATATTCGTAACTATCATAATCATCATTATTATGTACTATTGTTATGCATTTGATTTACGTACCTAACTATCGATTAAGTAAGTAAGTAAACTACATAGATTTGTACTACTTACTTAATAGTACTTATGTATATTAATATATATAGGAACCTACCTACAATATATAAATATATTATAGGTATTGGAAGTAAAATTTTGGATAACCTAATACATATTATAAGTTTAGTTTAGTACCTAAGTTCTGTTTTACGAAACAACTGACTAGAGACATCGTCCAACCAACCAGCGACGAGCGTCGACTCGCCTCGCCCCGCGCACCCCCGCTGAGCTCCGCGCACAGTATAAATATAAGACGGTAATACTCAAAAATACACCAGTCGTTCGCTAGCTCGCTCGCGTCGCACCCGTGCTGTTATTATTATCATCGTGATTTTTAAAACCCCACTGTAAAGAAGATGACCGGTCGCGGTAAGGGAGGAAAGGGTCTGGGAAAAGGAGGAGCCAAGCGTCACAGGAAGGTACTTCGTGATAACATCCAAGGTATCACGAAGCCCGCCATCCGTCGTCTGGCTCGCAGAGGCGGCGTGAAGCGTATCTCCGGTCTGATCTACGAAGAGACTCGCGGTGTGCTTAAAGTGTTCCTAGAGAACGTCATTCGCGACGCTGTCACTTACACCGAGCACGCCAAGAGGAAGACCGTCACCGCCATGGACGTCGTCTACGCTCTGAAGCGCCAGGGTCGCACCCTGTACGGTTTCGGCGGTTAAACACCTGCATCTCCCGCGTGTACGGTGTTGCCTGCGCAACCAGCTCTGCATACCGTGGTGGACGTGTGTGTGTTGTGTTCGTTGTGAACATAATCATACCGTTCGACCATGCGTATATAGACGCGCACTTAAAAAAAGGCCCTTTTCAGGGCCGCATATGATTCGATACTATTAAATATGTTTCTTTACTGGAATTGTCTAAAAAACGTACGGTCTCTACATACATACATACCTACCTACCTACCTACCTATCACCACCACTATACACGAACATACCATTATACCTACTAACTGTAGACACAAATACATTACTTAGTACTTAGGTTTTACCTCTACGTGAGGGAGGGGGTGAATATGAATGAAGTACTTACTTACTTGAATCAGTTTTATTGTTGGCTTAAAATTGAAATACCACTACTACCACTTATTTACTTACACACACGACATAGTAATGCCCTTGCTTATGTAGGTAAAAGTACGTAACTACACGGGCTAAGTTGACGTTTGTTTCTACGGGTGAAAAGCCCATCGCCGCCCCACTGAGGTGTGTGTATAGGTTATACTGGAATTGAAAAACAAAACATTAGTAGACCATAATATTCAATACTTACATTGTTTGTTTGTTTGTTTGTTGTGTAGAACATTTACCTACCTATTCGTTCGATCGCCCCTCGGTGCGAGTACCGTTTGTTTATAATAAAATATGTGGATGTCGTGTTGTTATCAGGTACCTACCTATTATTGCAATTTCGCTCTCGCATCTAATGAGGGTTTTTTTTTTTTTTTTTAGTTTTTGTATTATTTATTATTAGCCGTATCACAGGCAGCCTACTAGCCACTAATTGATGTCTGAAGAGAGTACCTATAGAGCCACGCACGGACGACGGGGGACAGCAGGCGCGCCCGCGCCCGAGTACGCGGACGCGGCTGCGACGACGTTCTCTTTGTTGTCTATTAATTACACATTGTTTAGTACGGTTTCTGATGCGATTGTAACAATATGTACACTGTCAACTCGTCGAAGGGCACTCTCGTCTTTTAATATCACTATATTAATAGGTTGCACGTCCTGGACGGAGTCGTCCGTCCTTAGCGGTTCGGCGCTCGCGGTGTTTTACGACGCTTCACTTTTAGGTCGATAATACCTTCGCGAGACTGTGTGATATCGACGGAGTCCTGTTACCACACAAGCTCGATATCCTCCTAGTTGACGCGTCGACGTTTATCGGCACCAACTATCACTTTTATAGAGAAAATAACGTTTTGAACACGACCCGACCTACGCTTCGTACGCAGTCGTCAAAATAAAACACCGCCACCGGCTGAACGACCACCTCACGCTCCCCGAATTCGCACACCCGCATCGTCAACTTCATGAACTATCCGAAACTGTAACACTGCGTCCCACTAAGGGCCGTTAACCATTCCTTTTATTTATTTTATTAGATACGTGTTAGTGAAAACTTTCAAGCGTTCATACGAGAAAACGTTCCGCGACATCGCGGCGCTCGTTACGGTAAAGTTTCGTCGTGCTTAGGCGTACGTATACGAAACTCTTGAAACCTATAAGTGGCGACATCTAAGTCTCTCTCTCTATAGATTTACCTACTCAGTCAGTGTGTTGTTTTGAGTGTGTTTATTAATATAAAAAATGGCAGACACCGCAGTTGCTACCGAGGCTCCCGCGCCCGCTACACCAGCGAAGAAGCAGGCGAGACAGGCCGGCGGCGCCGGTGCCGCGAAGAAACCGAAGGCGAAGCCTACCCATCCCAAAACATCTGAGATGGTCACCAACGCCATCAAGGAGATGAAGGAGCGCAGCGGATCTTCCCTGCAGGCGATCAAGAAGTACATCGCCGCGCAGTACAAGGTCGACGCGGAGAAATTGGCTCCGTTCATCAGGAAATACCTGAAGAGCGCCGTCGAATCTGGGGCACTGATCCAGACCAAGGGCAAGGGTGCCTCCGGTTCCTTCAAGCTCGAGTCGAAATCGTCCGCGGCCAAGAAACCCGCCGGCGCATCTGGCAAGGCCGCCGGCAAGGCGCCCGCCGCCGCCGCCGCGAAGGCCAAGAAGGCGACCGCCTCTGCGGCCGGCGCCAAGACCAAGAAGGCAGCAGCCGCCGCCGCGGCCGCCTCTGCCGCCTCCGGCTCACCTTCAAAGTCCAAAGCATCGGCCGCCGCCGCCGCCAAGGACAAGAAGGCCGCCGCCGCTAAGAAGAAGCCGGCACCCAAGAAGGCCGCCGCACCCGCTAAGGCGAAGGGAGGCGCAGCTCCCAAAGCTAAGAAGACAGCGAAGCCGCCAACCAAGAAACCTAAAGCGCCTAAACCCAAGAAGGCCGCGGCTACACCCAAGTCTAAGCCGGCAGCCAAGAAAGCGTCCGCCGCTAAGAAGTAAGCTACGGTCGCGTTCGCGTTACACCGGCGACGGCGACGACGACGACGACAGCGCCGCGCGCGCAGAGTCGGCTGACCAGACCACCATCAATACCTACACGCATCATACAACAACATGAGTGATAGTGACAAATGTGCGTGCGCGTCTTACCTACTGCGTGTGTGTTTATGTACGTACATACATACATACATACATACATACATAATGTTGTGTTGTTTGTATATATAATAATATACACTGTAGTAGAGAGAGGCGCGCGCGTGCTTTGTGCGTTTGTTTTCATCATCGTCCAACCGCGCGCACGCAGTACGTACGCGTCTATCGTCCTCGGGAAGGAGGGTGCGAAACGCGCTCGACGTGTCTCGAGCTCGTCCGACCGACCAACGATTCATCAGAAGCAGCAGCAAGCAACTGAAGAAACCACGGACGGGGCGGCACCGAGATGCTTAGCGCGCGTGCATGCGCTCACCATACCAAAAAGCCCTTTTCAGGGCTAACAATACTATCATGAATATGAACAATATTCGTTTCTGTAACACAGACGAGTCAAAACGTTATAAATTAATAATAATATACGCACGCACCTACCTACCTACCTACCTACCTACCTACCTACATAAATACATACATACATATATACGAGATAACTCTCAAAATATAATATTAACTCTCTAGGTAGGAAATACAAATATAGTTAAATAAATAGATAGATAGATAGAGCTACCTACCCACCCACCTATACATAATAAATACATAGGGTAGTTTAAGTTAGTCCTGTACAAAATAAGTTTGATTATTGTTTTCAACCTACGTTCATAATTTCATATTGCATAGTCATTTCATGAGAGAAAAAAAAATTCATGATAATTATTATTTTATATGAACTGTAATAAAATCGTGGCAGTTCATTAAATAATCTGCTAAATCTCTATCCACCCCGTATCCATGGTGCAGTGTGTAGTGTACTAGCGGAGAGCGAGCGCGCGCGCTTGCGCGTTTTGTGAATTAGTTTCGCTTGCTGTGTACCCCTCCCACTGACACAGCTACGCGGCGCGCGTATAAATAAACGGCAACAGACTGAAACTGGCATTTATAACTAGATTCCTTCGGCGCGCGCACTGTTGTACGCGTGTTTCGTTGTTTTCGTGAGTTGTTATATAAACAAATACTTCAATTATGTCTGGTCGCGGTAAAGGTGGCAAGGTGAAGGGAAAGGCAAAGTCCCGTTCCAACCGTGCTGGTCTCCAGTTCCCTGTGGGTCGTATTCACAGGCTGCTGCGTAACGGAAACTACGCCGAGCGCGTGGGTGCCGGCGCTCCCGTCTACTTGGCCGCCGTGATGGAGTATCTGGCTGCTGAGGTCCTCGAGTTGGCCGGCAACGCCGCGAGAGACAACAAGAAGACCAGGATCATCCCGCGTCATCTTCAATTGGCCATCCGCAACGACGAGGAGTTGAACAAGCTGCTCTCCGGTGTGACGATCGCTCAAGGTGGTGTGCTGCCGAACATCCAGGCCGTGCTACTGCCCAAGAAGACCGAGAAGAAGGCTTAAACGTGGTGCCGCGACGTGTCTGAACGTGGTGCTTCGTGCGAGTGCCCCCGCACGCGTACTTCGATATAATATTTATGCCTAAAACCCATAAATCTATTATGTCGGTTGCGCGATGCTCTCCGCTCGTATGCATTCAAAACAAAAGGCCCTTTTCAGGGCCACAATATGATTCGTCAAATATATAACAGAGACAGTTTCTTTAACGGTGTTGTCGTCAAACAAAAACGTACATACATACCCATCCATCTATCTACCTACCTACCTACCTCACGCACTCGCTTTACTTAATTACTACAAGTTAAAAACCTTACACATAATATTATTGATTGATTGAATTAATGTGAAAATGAGAAAGTTACCGAGTACCTACCTTCCTATTATAGTAGATCAATTATAAATAAATTAGGTAATGGTGGCTTGCCCTCTCCTCATGATGAGCTAATTATGTTATTAGGTGGTACTCATTAGGTGTATTTTACACACGGTATCATTATGAGCAGTACAGTTAATGCTGTCGGTATGTACCTGAGTAAGTAAGTATAACAGAAATTATTTTAGCTACGTTTGTTTAGGTACTTACATTTTATTATTAAATAACGTAAAATGTTATTATTAAATCTCATTCAAATGCATTACAAAAATAATTTATTTATTACTTACTTACTTACTTACTTACTAAGTACTTATAAAAA
The DNA here is from genome assembly GCA_945859645.1 of Amphipoea oculea. Classification (NCBI taxonomy): domain Eukaryota; kingdom Metazoa; phylum Arthropoda; class Insecta; order Lepidoptera; family Noctuidae; genus Amphipoea; species Amphipoea oculea. The sequence goes on along the minus strand of OX243891.1, from coordinate 6,912,288 downwards.
AAAAAAAATTTGAGTTAGATTAGTCTAGATTAGAAAACGTTGTTTTCTTGAATTTATTTATTTATTTTCTTTAATGACGAACGAACACAAGCGTCGCCCCGCTCCCTTCGCCTCCCTCCCGGGCATCCCCTCTCCCCGCGCTCGATCTACACTCTGGCTTAGGAGCGTTGTGATTGGTCCGCCGCTGCGTCGAATTTCTCACCGCCTGCCGCAACTGCGAGCCGCGAGCGCCCATATAAATACAACTGTTAGTTACGTCTACGTTTTTATACTGCGACTGAACTCCGTTTCGGTAGCACGTGTACTCGAAAAATTTCATAATGCCGCCCAAGACAAGTGGTAAAGCCGCCAAGAAGTCTGGCAAAGCCCAGAAGAACATCTCTAAGACCGACAAGAAGAAGAAGAAGCACAAGAGGAAGGAGAGTTACGCCATCTACATCTACAAGGTGTTGAAGCAGGTGCACCCCGACACCGGTATCTCCAGCAAGGCCATGTCGATCATGAACTCGTTCGTGAACGACATCTTCGAGCGGATCGCCGCCGAAGCTTCCCGTCTCGCCCACTACAACAAGAGATCGACCATCACGTCCAGGGAGGTGCAGACGTCCGTCAGGCTCCTGCTGCCCGGCGAGCTCGCCAAGCACGCCGTCAGTGAAGGCACCAAGGCCGTCACTAAATACACCAGCTCCAAGTGAGCGGTCGGTCGGTAGGCGGCTACCGAGAGCCGCCGCCGATGCTCCGTCTCAACGCCGCCCCGTGTCTGTGTACAGTGTTGAACCCAGTGCGCTTGTTCGTGTCTCTTGTTGACTGTGGTGCGTGTTAATTGTGTTAGTGTCATCGTATTGTGCATACATACACACATAAGTACACCTACTACCTGTGCTGTGTGTGTGTCATGTATGTGCGTACGAGACGCGCATGATGCACGTGCTACGAGCAAACCACGACAAACGTCTGGACGCGCACGCACACCGCGGGATGGCAGGAGCAAAAACAAAAGGCCCTTTTCAGGGCCACAAATATGTTCATGTGATAAAATTCACGTTTCTTTAAATTTGAATACAGTCAAAACGTTACCTACTACTATATTTACCTATCTGCCTACTGTTACATAGGTACATGCAAAATAAATACATACTTACTCACCTACTACACTTACCGCCTCCTGCGTCGTACGTACACGACTACGTAAGTAAATTTGTGTCATAATGAAGACTTAATTGTCAGGCATTATCCTACCTGCCTATCTATCTATCTATACAATTAAGTACTTACTTATTAACTTTACAAATGCATCAACAAATACAACATGCACAGAAAACTTCCCGCGTAAAAGATAGCGTATTGAGACGATGCAACGCAAGTAAGTAAGTAGGTAGGTAGGTAGGTACATGAGTGAGACTGTTCTGAAGTTCCACAACAACTCATAATAACAACACACACCCTAGTAGTAGGAGAATTTTTAGAATACGAATCGTTAGAATTCTTTATTTTTTATATATACAATATGTCGAATCGTATACTAAATAATAAAAAAAAAAAAAAAAAAAATGTCTTACTACACCGTTAGATTGGTGTTATTTTCATAAAAGTGATGCAGTCACATAAGTAGATTTTAAAAATATTAATAATATTGATTACTTTATAAACAATATTTTAGTTAGCTCGTTGTACTATAGAGGGCGCGCCGCGCGCGCGCTCAGCTCACTCACAGCTCCCTCCTGTGCCCACCGGGCGCCGCCGTCCGATACGATGCTTCGGTATAAATACTCCGAGCGAGCGATTTTCACGCTGTTCACTAGCGATATCCCCACAAACAAAAAGGCTCAGTTGGCACTGTTCGCAGACGATACTGCCATTTTTTACTCCGGCCGCAGCCTAGTCCAGATATCTCTCACTCTCCAAACCGCAGTCAACAAACTCGCTGCTTGGTTTAGGAAGTGGAGAATAGAAGTCAACCCTGACAAGAGTCAAGCGGTTCTCTACTCCAGACCGCGACGCAACCCCATACCCCCCCGACCTATCTCCATGTTCGGCAAGCCGATCCCTTGGGAAAAGCGAGCCAAATACCTAGGAGTCATACTCGACAGGCATCTCTCCTTCGCAGAGCATATAAAAACGGTCCGCTCGCGCGCCGCTTTCGCTCTAGGCAGACTTCACTCCGTTCTCAATGCACGCAGCAAATTGTCACTAAAGTGCAAATTGCGCATTTATACAGCGTGCATTCGTCCAATAATGACATATGCCTGTGTAGTCTTCGCACACGCAAAGCCCCACCACCTCCATAGGATGCAGGCCCTTCAAAACCGTTTCCTCCGAAAGGCTACGGGATCCCCCTGGTTCGTCCGAAATGAGATCCTCCATGTTGACCTCAAAATCCCCACTATCCAACAATTCATGAAACGCCTTTCCAAGCGTTTCTTTGATACCGCCGCCAAGCATGGCAACCCCCTGGTTGTCGAGGCCGCCAGGTATACTCCCTCCCAAATCAGCAAACGTCGCCGTCCAAGGCATGTTCTCTTAGACCCTGACGACTCCATCACCCTTCTCCAGGAGAGTAACAAGGCAACTAGTACAGTACACAAAAACAAAAAACCGACATTCCGACCTCGCCGACGAGGTCCCTCGCGACGTCCCCAATTAAATACCCCACCCCGACCCTTGCTCGATGAAGTGCCAGCCCGCGCCGCAGCTGAGCCTGTAGCTTTAAACTCCCGACTGTGACCTCTGAGTTTGTTTCGGCATTTCTTCTCAGAGCAGTCAGATAGGAAATGCCGGCCCCATCAAGCTTAAATAATAAAAATCTGATCCAGCCTGTCCCATCTTGCTGCCCTCTCCAGCGACGCCCTAAGCCGAGGTTCGTACCCCACAGGGGGTGCCCTTAGCGTGTAGTCGCTTAATATAGTAGATATTCGCCCTGGCTGGAGGCTTTGAGTTTTCTTAAGGCAACCACAGGATAGTCCGGTTAAGTAGTCACGACCTCTCAAGGTCAACTACGAGATGCCATTTCTAAAAAAAAAAAAAAAAAAAAAAAAAAAAACGGATCGGTTTTATTCTCTCTCGTACGTTCGAAGTGTATAGGTGCGCGCGCGTCCGTTGCGTGTGTCTATAGTATTTTCAGTTGATTTTTATTATTTCCCTCTCGTTCCGTGTTTACAATGGCGCGTACTAAGCAGACCGCCCGTAAATCCACCGGTGGTAAGGCCCCGAGGAAACAGCTCGCCACCAAGGCTGCGCGCAAGAGCGCACCGGCCACCGGTGGCGTTAAGAAACCCCATCGCTACAGGCCCGGCACTGTGGCCCTCCGTGAGATTCGTCGCTACCAGAAGAGTACCGAACTGCTGATCCGCAAGCTTCCGTTCCAGCGTCTCGTGCGTGAGATCGCACAGGACTTCAAGACCGATCTCCGTTTCCAGAGCTCCGCTGTTATGGCGCTGCAGGAGGCTAGCGAAGCTTACCTCGTCGGTCTCTTCGAAGACACCAACTTGTGCGCGATTCACGCGAAGCGCGTCACCATCATGCCCAAGGACATCCAGTTGGCGCGCAGGATCAGAGGCGAGCGCGCTTAAACTGCTGGCTGACGTCACACAATACACATCGCCCTACGACACGTTGACTGCCTTCGTGCAGTGCACCGTGTCTGTGGCTGTGGCTGTGCGTTAACATAAAAGGCCCTTTTCAGGGCCACATATGTATCAGATTATTAAATGTTTCTTTATAACAGACGTCATAAAAAAAAACGTTACTTACCTACCTACCTACCTACCTACCTACCTACCTACCTACCACACACACTATGATATCCACATAAGCAACTAACACCTATATTAAGTACTTATTATATTTTACATAAAATCAGAGAAGTACATAAACTTGCAATAATATGGTATGCCTACCTACCTACTTACAATAGTCTCTACCAGATGATACCTTACATACTAGGGACACACACTATAATTATTATTATTGTTTTTTTTTGTTATAGTTTCATACCTATAAGTACATTAGATATTATTTCAGAATAATTATGGAGGGAATATTCGTAACTATCATAATCATCATTATTATGTACTATTGTTATGCATTTGATTTACGTACCTAACTATCGATTAAGTAAGTAAGTAAACTACATAGATTTGTACTACTTACTTAATAGTACTTATGTATATTAATATATATAGGAACCTACCTACAATATATAAATATATTATAGGTATTGGAAGTAAAATTTTGGATAACCTAATACATATTATAAGTTTAGTTTAGTACCTAAGTTCTGTTTTACGAAACAACTGACTAGAGACATCGTCCAACCAACCAGCGACGAGCGTCGACTCGCCTCGCCCCGCGCACCCCCGCTGAGCTCCGCGCACAGTATAAATATAAGACGGTAATACTCAAAAATACTCATTTTCATTCCGCGCCCGGCTGCCGTAGCGCTCACACGTGCTCTTGGCTCCGTATCGCTGTCCGCCCCGCGCCCCGCGCGCCCCCCCGTCTCGGTCTCGCTGGAGTGCTACGCCCGTAGCACTCTCGGCTACGCCGCTCTCGCGTAGGCCACCGGCCCCGCCCCTTTCCGTAGCAGTGCTACGGTTTGCGTTCACGCGCGGACCAAGTGCTGCTACGTGAGCTACGGCGTAGCAGATCGGCTACGAGTGCTAGACATTCGTAGCCTATCCACTGCGCTCGCGTTTTCGAAGCTCCTTCTGAGCATAAATCCACCGTTTTAAGTGGTACTTGGGGGAAACCTTACGGTGCCAACTAACCCAAGTGGGTGGAGACCCGCCACACCCGCCGACCCCCTTCAGGGCTAGGCAAAACCGTCGGAGGGGCTCCGACTGCGACCTTGGGGGATCTCCTAGTCGCAGTCTGGTAGCACTCTAACCCCTTTTGTCCACAGCTGCACCCGGGACGACTGGGTGTATCTACCCCAGCGGCCCGGATCGGTCGCAAGACCCACAGGGCCCTACCGCACATTAAGATTGGCGGTAGGATTACTAGCTTAGGGCACACCATAGTCACACACCTCCCTGTGACACCGACAGGGAGAGAACACATCCCCGGGTTGTCCCACCCGGGGAGTTAGGTAGCTCTACTCAAACTGACCCTTCAGGTCACTCAGACAGTAGTGTAGCTGGCGAGTTTGTTTGTGTTTTTCTTCTCGCCAGTGGAACACTAGGAAAAACACAAGGGTTGGGCCTTTTTGGGGAACTGTCTGCCCGGGGTGTTCACGTTCCACGTGTCGCCTCGGGACTAGGACTAGGTCATTATTTTAGGCTTCTGGCTAAAACAGCCCCCCCTCCCCTCCCTCACTCCGCTAACCATGACGGACGCAGCACTGCTTGCGTTCGTCAGAGAGGTCCTCCTAAAGGACCCCACCTTCCTCGCCCGATATGGCGATCGACTTGCTGATTTTCAGCGAGCCCCCTCTCCCCCTCCTGTCCAAGACACGGTCGCTGATTTCAGCGACGTACTAGAGAGCCCGCTCTCGCCACCACCGGCCGAGAAGGGTATCGCCCCTTCCCAGATCACCCCCGCAGGTCCCGAGGCCATCGCCGCCTCCGCCCCCACCCCTGCCACTACCCCCACCCCCGTTGCTGCTGTCCCTGAGACAATGCAGCCCGAGGAAATGGACACGTCCATTCCTCGGTACATCTCCGACTCAGAGGAAATTCCCTCTGCCTCCTCGTCGTCCTCCGAAGACGACTACATTGTCGTAGGAGGAAAGAGGAAAAAGGGCTCTTCCTCATCCCAGGCCAGTAAGGCCAAAAAGCCAATTGTGGCTACCCCGTCCCCTAGCCCCCCCTCCCCGCCCCCCCCCGCCGCCCCACAGGCCGGCCCTTCATCCAGCTCGAATGCTAGCCCACCTGCTTCTGCCCAAAGAAAGCAGCGTCCCCCGCCCCCTATCTACATTCAGGAGAAATCCAAATGGACGGAAATCTCCAAACTGTGCGTTGATCGCCAGATAAACTACTCAAATGCCAGATCCACCCAACAAGGCATTAAAGTCACAGTTCCCTCGTCCTCGGACTACAGGGAGCTAACCCGCCTTCTGCAGGTAAGGAAATACTCTTTCCATACCTACACCCTTCCGGAGGAAACTCCCACCCGCGTCATCATTAGGCGCATCCCCAAAGAAATCTCCACTGAGGAGATCAAAGCCGACCTTGTTTCACAAGGCATCCCTGTATCGGCTGTCCACCGCTTACATAAAGCGAGAATGGGCCTTGTCTACGACATGGTCCTTGTCATTTGCGACCCCACAGAGGGCCACCACCCCATATTCAAGGTGAAGGCCGTCTGCTCCCTCTCGGGCATCTCCATAGAGAAGCCCCGCACGACCAACGTCATAGGTCAATGTCATAGGTGTCAACTATACGGCCACGCCCAATCTAACTGTTACGCGACCCCCAGATGCGTCAAGTGTCTGGGTAGCCACGGAACAGCAGATTGTCCCCGTCCCAAGGACCGCGCTCTGTGCACAGAGCCACCGAGCTGCGTCCTCTGCGGCCAATCCGGGCACCCGGCAAATTACCGGGGCTGCCCCAAGGCTCCCAAACCTTCCTCTACTAAACTGGCTAAGCGCGCTAGCGCCCGCCAGCAGAGAGAAAGTCCCCCTATGAAGATCCCATCTTCGCAATTGCCAGATAGACTCAGTCCCCAAAGGCCCTCACCCTGGGCCAATCTTTTCCACCAAAAAGCTCCTACAGCTTCGGTGCCATCCCAACCCCCGACCATCCCAGCGCTGATGGATATACCCATCCCAGCGCCCACACTAGCCCCCGCAGCCCCAGTAGCACCGGTAGTCAAATCCACTACCGTACCCAGGACTGCTCCCGCAGTTTCCAGTAGGGCTCCCCCTCCCCCTGCCACCGGCCCAGAGCCCATGCAGGTAATAATCGATGCTTACGCATCGCTCATCGCCCCCGTCAACGCTATGGCGGCGGAAATTCAAGCCTGCAATGGCAATGCTCTGCGCATCGCAGAGATATTCAAAGCGTACCCACAGGTTACGCAAGTCATGAAGACACTCAATTTCTAACTGCTCCAATGGATCAGCAAAGAATTAGTGTCACCAAACTCCGCTCCCTTAGATTAGGTTTCTTCAATGCAAATGGCATTTCTTCACAACGAGACGAAATCGCCTCTTTCCTACGCGATCACCAGCTAGATATTCTCCTAGTACAGGAAACCTTCCTGAAACCACATCATCGTAACCCGAACATTGCCAACTACAAGTTAGTTCGCAACGACAGATCTAGATGTCACAAGGGCGGTACCCTTATATATTTCAGAAAGACTCTCTACTGCATCCCCATTGACCCACCTCCTCTCCTTTCTCACCTGGAGGTCTCTATCTGTAGGCTCGGCATGACTGGCCATCCTTCCATCACCATCATGTCCGCCTATATCCCGCCCAGTAATGGTGCAGAGGATCCCATCTCCCTCACCAAAGATTTCACTGCCCTCTTCGGTATGAGTGACTCCGTCATCATGGCGGGGGATCTCAATGCCAAACATCCTGCTTGGAATAGCAACTCGACCTCCACCAGAGGTAGAATTCTTTTCAACCTAGGTGCCTCCCTTAATTTCGATACCATCGCTCCGATGTATCCCACTCACTTCCCTTCTGATCCCACAAAGAGTCCCGACGTTCTCGATGTAGCGCTACTCAAAAATGTAAACCTCCGTTTGCAATCCATTGAGACGTTACACGAGCTTAACTCTGACCACCGCCCAGTCATCATGCACCTAGTCCCCTATTCGGGCCCGCGTGACCCTAACCAGCCCCCACTGACCAAAGTAGTCACTGACTGGAGGAAAGTAAGTGAAAAACTGAAATCCACCACGTCACCTCACTTAGATTCAATCCCTGACCCCATTGTCTCGGTCGCAGACACAACGAGGGCGATCGACTCGTTTACAGAACACGTTCAATCCGTACTGACGGATTGTTCGCGGGAAATTCCGGAGGTGGAAGACCACCGCTGGAAATTACCCGTTGACGTACGTGAACTGATAACCGAGAAGAACGCAGCCATACGTGCCTACGACTCTTTTCCCTGCGACGCGAACAAAGCCCATATGCGCCATTTACAGCGCGCTGTAAAGAAACGCGTATCGGAGTGCCGTTCCCAGGGTTGGGAAAAGATGCTCAGCGAGCTCGAGCCTAATCACCAAGCCTTCTGGCACCTTCAGAGGAAATTACGTTCCCCCGATGAGGTCGCGGTGCCTCCTCTCACTCGCCCCGACAAGACAATAGCCTTTGACAACACCGACAAGGCCGAATGCCTTGCAGTCAGCCTTGAGGCTCAATGTTCCCCCAGCTCTCAACCAGTTGACCAAGCGCACCTCCTCAAGGTGAACGCAGAGGTCGAACATAGAGCCTCCCTCCCTCCAGTTGAAGACCCCGATGATCCTCTGCCTCCTGTCACTCCTGACGAAGTGCAAGACATCGTAAAAGGGCTCAAAACCCGCAAAGCCCCCGGTTCGGACGGCATCACCAATAGGGTGTACAAACTCCTCCCCGCCCCCCTCATCTTGCTCATGACCGCCATCTTCAATGGCGCTCTAAGCAATAACATCTTCCCGCAAGCGTGGAAAGAAGCCACGGTCATAGGTATCCCAAAACCAGGCAAACCCAAGTCTGATCCCTCTAGCTACCGCCCCATTAGTCTGCTCAATGTTCTTGGCAAAATCTACGAGAGGCTTATTTATAAGCGCCTCAAGGACTATGCTGAGGCAAAGAGCCTTATCCCAAATGAGCAGTTTGGATTTAGAACCAGACACTCATGCATCCATCAGGTGCACCGCATAGTCGAGCACATTAGCGCTGGTTTCCAGCGAGGTGCTACGACAGGCATTCTCTTCTTCGACATCGCGAAAGCATTTGACAAGGTCTGGCACAATGGCTTATTATATAAGCTCTACCATATGGGTGTGCCAGACCGTCTCGTACTCATCTTACGAGACTTTCTGTCGGATCGCACTTTTCGCTACCGCATTGAGGGCTCTCTCTCCCCCGCGCATCCCATTCGTGCCGGAGTCCCCCAGGGCTCGGTATTATCCCCACTCATCTTCACGCTTTTCACTAGCGACATTCCGAAAAGTAATAAGGCACAGTTGGCTCTTTTCGCCGACGACACTGCCATCTACTATTCTGGAAACTCCCACAACTCTATTGCTCGAAATCTCCAGTTGTCCGCAAACGCCTTAGGCGATTGGTTCCGGAAATGGAGAATAGAGGTCAACCCCGGTAAGAGTCAGGCGGTTCTCTTCTTGAAACGGTGTAGATTCGCCCCCCCCCTCCCTAGCCCGATCTCCATGTACGACAAGCCTATCCCCTGGGGTAAGCAAGCGAAGTACCTAGGTGTCATTCTCGATCAAAACCTCACCTTCAAAGAGCACATAAAGACGGTTCGTTCGCGAGCCGCTTTCGCTCTCGGTAGGCTCCACTCCCTTCTCACTACCCGCAGCAAACTGTCACTAAAGTGCAAGCTGCGCCTCTACACCGCGGTCATCCGCCCCATCATGACCTACGCTTGCGTAGTCTTCGCACACGCCAAGCCTCGTCACCTGCATAGAATGCAGACCCTCCAAAACCGTCTCCTTAGAAAGGTCACGGGAGCCCCCTTCTATGTCCGAAATCTGAATCTGCACCTAGATCTCAGAATCCCCACAGTTCAGCAATTCATGAAACGCCTTTCCAAGCGCTTCTTTGATAATGCAATAAAGCATCCCAATCCCCTGATTGCGGCGGCCTCCCGATACACTCCTTCCCGCATAAGCAGGATTCGCCGACCTAGGCATGCTCTCACCATCCCCGACGACGCTATCACACTCCTCCAGGAGAGTAGTAAAGACACCAGCACGCTCAAAAAACACAAACACAAGACCCGTAAGCCGTCCTTCCGTCCTCGCCGTCGAGGACGCCCGTCGCGACGTCCCGTAACTTGTCCACCCCGACCCTTGCTCGAGCCAGCCCGCGCCGCTGAGCCTGTAGCTTTAAATTCGCCCCTAAATAATTCCGATCCAGCCTGTCCCTTGCTGCCCTCCCCCAGCGACGCCCTAAGCCGAGGTCCGTACCCCACAGGGGGTGCCCTTAGCGTGTAGTCGCTTAGTTTTAGTAAGTTTTTAAGCCCTGGCTGGAGGCCTTAATTATGAGGCATCCACAGGAAAGCCCGGTTAAGCAGACGACAACCTCATAGGTTGAACTGCGAGATGCCATACACAAAAAAAAAAAAAAAAAAAACTCAAAAATACACCAGTCGTTCGCTAGCTCGCTCGCGTCGCACCCGTGCTGTTATTATTATCATCGTGATTTTTAAAACCCCACTGTAAAGAAGATGACCGGTCGCGGTAAGGGAGGAAAGGGTCTGGGAAAAGGAGGAGCCAAGCGTCACAGGAAGGTACTTCGTGATAACATCCAAGGTATCACGAAGCCCGCCATCCGTCGTCTGGCTCGCAGAGGCGGCGTGAAGCGTATCTCCGGTCTGATCTACGAAGAGACTCGCGGTGTGCTTAAAGTGTTCCTAGAGAACGTCATTCGCGACGCTGTCACTTACACCGAGCACGCCAAGAGGAAGACCGTCACCGCCATGGACGTCGTCTACGCTCTGAAGCGCCAGGGTCGCACCCTGTACGGTTTCGGCGGTTAAACACCTGCATCTCCCGCGTGTACGGTGTTGCCTGCGCAACCAGCTCTGCATACCGTGGTGGACGTGTGTGTGTTGTGTTCGTTGTGAACATAATCATACCGTTCGACCATGCGTATATAGACGCGCACTTAAAAAAAGGCCCTTTTCAGGGCCGCATATGATTCGATACTATTAAATATGTTTCTTTACTGGAATTGTCTAAAAAACGTACGGTCTCTACATACATACATACCTACCTACCTACCTACCTATCACCACCACTATACACGAACATACCATTATACCTACTAACTGTAGACACAAATACATTACTTAGTACTTAGGTTTTACCTCTACGTGAGGGAGGGGGTGAATATGAATGAAGTACTTACTTACTTGAATCAGTTTTATTGTTGGCTTAAAATTGAAATACCACTACTACCACTTATTTACTTACACACACGACATAGTAATGCCCTTGCTTATGTAGGTAAAAGTACGTAACTACACGGGCTAAGTTGACGTTTGTTTCTACGGGTGAAAAGCCCATCGCCGCCCCACTGAGGTGTGTGTATAGGTTATACTGGAATTGAAAAACAAAACATTAGTAGACCATAATATTCAATACTTACATTGTTTGTTTGTTTGTTTGTTGTGTAGAACATTTACCTACCTATTCGTTCGATCGCCCCTCGGTGCGAGTACCGTTTGTTTATAATAAAATATGTGGATGTCGTGTTGTTATCAGGTACCTACCTATTATTGCAATTTCGCTCTCGCATCTAATGAGGGTTTTTTTTTTTTTTTTTAGTTTTTGTATTATTTATTATTAGCCGTATCACAGGCAGCCTACTAGCCACTAATTGATGTCTGAAGAGAGTACCTATAGAGCCACGCACGGACGACGGGGGACAGCAGGCGCGCCCGCGCCCGAGTACGCGGACGCGGCTGCGACGACGTTCTCTTTGTTGTCTATTAATTACACATTGTTTAGTACGGTTTCTGATGCGATTGTAACAATATGTACACTGTCAACTCGTCGAAGGGCACTCTCGTCTTTTAATATCACTATATTAATAGGTTGCACGTCCTGGACGGAGTCGTCCGTCCTTAGCGGTTCGGCGCTCGCGGTGTTTTACGACGCTTCACTTTTAGGTCGATAATACCTTCGCGAGACTGTGTGATATCGACGGAGTCCTGTTACCACACAAGCTCGATATCCTCCTAGTTGACGCGTCGACGTTTATCGGCACCAACTATCACTTTTATAGAGAAAATAACGTTTTGAACACGACCCGACCTACGCTTCGTACGCAGTCGTCAAAATAAAACACCGCCACCGGCTGAACGACCACCTCACGCTCCCCGAATTCGCACACCCGCATCGTCAACTTCATGAACTATCCGAAACTGTAACACTGCGTCCCACTAAGGGCCGTTAACCATTCCTTTTATTTATTTTATTAGATACGTGTTAGTGAAAACTTTCAAGCGTTCATACGAGAAAACGTTCCGCGACATCGCGGCGCTCGTTACGGTAAAGTTTCGTCGTGCTTAGGCGTACGTATACGAAACTCTTGAAACCTATAAGTGGCGACATCTAAGTCTCTCTCTCTATAGATTTACCTACTCAGTCAGTGTGTTGTTTTGAGTGTGTTTATTAATATAAAAAATGGCAGACACCGCAGTTGCTACCGAGGCTCCCGCGCCCGCTACACCAGCGAAGAAGCAGGCGAGACAGGCCGGCGGCGCCGGTGCCGCGAAGAAACCGAAGGCGAAGCCTACCCATCCCAAAACATCTGAGATGGTCACCAACGCCATCAAGGAGATGAAGGAGCGCAGCGGATCTTCCCTGCAGGCGATCAAGAAGTACATCGCCGCGCAGTACAAGGTCGACGCGGAGAAATTGGCTCCGTTCATCAGGAAATACCTGAAGAGCGCCGTCGAATCTGGGGCACTGATCCAGACCAAGGGCAAGGGTGCCTCCGGTTCCTTCAAGCTCGAGTCGAAATCGTCCGCGGCCAAGAAACCCGCCGGCGCATCTGGCAAGGCCGCCGGCAAGGCGCCCGCCGCCGCCGCCGCGAAGGCCAAGAAGGCGACCGCCTCTGCGGCCGGCGCCAAGACCAAGAAGGCAGCAGCCGCCGCCGCGGCCGCCTCTGCCGCCTCCGGCTCACCTTCAAAGTCCAAAGCATCGGCCGCCGCCGCCGCCAAGGACAAGAAGGCCGCCGCCGCTAAGAAGAAGCCGGCACCCAAGAAGGCCGCCGCACCCGCTAAGGCGAAGGGAGGCGCAGCTCCCAAAGCTAAGAAGACAGCGAAGCCGCCAACCAAGAAACCTAAAGCGCCTAAACCCAAGAAGGCCGCGGCTACACCCAAGTCTAAGCCGGCAGCCAAGAAAGCGTCCGCCGCTAAGAAGTAAGCTACGGTCGCGTTCGCGTTACACCGGCGACGGCGACGACGACGACGACAGCGCCGCGCGCGCAGAGTCGGCTGACCAGACCACCATCAATACCTACACGCATCATACAACAACATGAGTGATAGTGACAAATGTGCGTGCGCGTCTTACCTACTGCGTGTGTGTTTATGTACGTACATACATACATACATACATACATACATAATGTTGTGTTGTTTGTATATATAATAATATACACTGTAGTAGAGAGAGGCGCGCGCGTGCTTTGTGCGTTTGTTTTCATCATCGTCCAACCGCGCGCACGCAGTACGTACGCGTCTATCGTCCTCGGGAAGGAGGGTGCGAAACGCGCTCGACGTGTCTCGAGCTCGTCCGACCGACCAACGATTCATCAGAAGCAGCAGCAAGCAACTGAAGAAACCACGGACGGGGCGGCACCGAGATGCTTAGCGCGCGTGCATGCGCTCACCATACCAAAAAGCCCTTTTCAGGGCTAACAATACTATCATGAATATGAACAATATTCGTTTCTGTAACACAGACGAGTCAAAACGTTATAAATTAATAATAATATACGCACGCACCTACCTACCTACCTACCTACCTACCTACCTACATAAATACATACATACATATATACGAGATAACTCTCAAAATATAATATTAACTCTCTAGGTAGGAAATACAAATATAGTTAAATAAATAGATAGATAGATAGAGCTACCTACCCACCCACCTATACATAATAAATACATAGGGTAGTTTAAGTTAGTCCTGTACAAAATAAGTTTGATTATTGTTTTCAACCTACGTTCATAATTTCATATTGCATAGTCATTTCATGAGAGAAAAAAAAATTCATGATAATTATTATTTTATATGAACTGTAATAAAATCGTGGCAGTTCATTAAATAATCTGCTAAATCTCTATCCACCCCGTATCCATGGTGCAGTGTGTAGTGTACTAGCGGAGAGCGAGCGCGCGCGCTTGCGCGTTTTGTGAATTAGTTTCGCTTGCTGTGTACCCCTCCCACTGACACAGCTACGCGGCGCGCGTATAAATAAACGGCAACAGACTGAAACTGGCATTTATAACTAGATTCCTTCGGCGCGCGCACTGTTGTACGCGTGTTTCGTTGTTTTCGTGAGTTGTTATATAAACAAATACTTCAATTATGTCTGGTCGCGGTAAAGGTGGCAAGGTGAAGGGAAAGGCAAAGTCCCGTTCCAACCGTGCTGGTCTCCAGTTCCCTGTGGGTCGTATTCACAGGCTGCTGCGTAACGGAAACTACGCCGAGCGCGTGGGTGCCGGCGCTCCCGTCTACTTGGCCGCCGTGATGGAGTATCTGGCTGCTGAGGTCCTCGAGTTGGCCGGCAACGCCGCGAGAGACAACAAGAAGACCAGGATCATCCCGCGTCATCTTCAATTGGCCATCCGCAACGACGAGGAGTTGAACAAGCTGCTCTCCGGTGTGACGATCGCTCAAGGTGGTGTGCTGCCGAACATCCAGGCCGTGCTACTGCCCAAGAAGACCGAGAAGAAGGCTTAAACGTGGTGCCGCGACGTGTCTGAACGTGGTGCTTCGTGCGAGTGCCCCCGCACGCGTACTTCGATATAATATTTATGCCTAAAACCCATAAATCTATTATGTCGGTTGCGCGATGCTCTCCGCTCGTATGCATTCAAAACAAAAGGCCCTTTTCAGGGCCACAATATGATTCGTCAAATATATAACAGAGACAGTTTCTTTAACGGTGTTGTCGTCAAACAAAAACGTACATACATACCCATCCATCTATCTACCTACCTACCTACCTCACGCACTCGCTTTACTTAATTACTACAAGTTAAAAACCTTACACATAATATTATTGATTGATTGAATTAATGTGAAAATGAGAAAGTTACCGAGTACCTACCTTCCTATTATAGTAGATCAATTATAAATAAATTAGGTAATGGTGGCTTGCCCTCTCCTCATGATGAGCTAATTATGTTATTAGGTGGTACTCATTAGGTGTATTTTACACACGGTATCATTATGAGCAGTACAGTTAATGCTGTCGGTATGTACCTGAGTAAGTAAGTATAACAGAAATTATTTTAGCTACGTTTGTTTAGGTACTTACATTTTATTATTAAATAACGTAAAATGTTATTATTAAATCTCATTCAAATGCATTACAAAAATAATTTATTTATTACTTACTTACTTACTTACTTACTAAGTACTTATAAAAAAAAAAAAATTTGAGTTAGATTAGTCTAGATTAGAAAACGTTGTTTTCTTGAATTTATTTATTTATTTTCTTTAATGACGAACGAACACAAGCGTCGCCCCGCTCCCTTCGCCTCCCTCCCGGGCATCCCCTCTCCCCGCGCTCGATCTACACTCTGGCTTAGGAGCGTTGTGATTGGTCCGCCGCTGCGTCGAATTTCTCACCGCCTGCCGCAACTGCGAGCCGCGAGCGCCCATATAAATACAACTGTTAGTTACGTCTACGTTTTTATACTGCGACTGAACTCCGTTTCGGTAGCACGTGTACTCGAAAAATTTCATAATGCCGCCCAAGACAAGTGGTAAAGCCGCCAAGAAGTCTGGCAAAGCCCAGAAGAACATCTCTAAGACCGACAAGAAGAAGAAGAAGCACAAGAGGAAGGAGAGTTACGCCATCTACATCTACAAGGTGTTGAAGCAGGTGCACCCCGACACCGGTATCTCCAGCAAGGCCATGTCGATCATGAACTCGTTCGTGAACGACATCTTCGAGCGGATCGCCGCCGAAGCTTCCCGTCTCGCCCACTACAACAAGAGATCGACCATCACGTCCAGGGAGGTGCAGACGTCCGTCAGGCTCCTGCTGCCCGGCGAGCTCGCCAAGCACGCCGTCAGTGAAGGCACCAAGGCCGTCACTAAATACACCAGCTCCAAGTGAGCGGTCGGTCGGTAGGCGGCTACCGAGAGCCGCCGCCGATGCTCCGTCTCAACGCCGCCCCGTGTCTGTGTACAGTGTTGAACCCAGTGCGCTTGTTCGTGTCTCTTGTTGACTGTGGTGCGTGTTAATTGTGTTAGTGTCATCGTATTGTGCATACATACACACATAAGTACACCTACTACCTGTGCTGTGTGTGTGTCATGTATGTGCGTACGAGACGCGCATGATGCACGTGCTACGAGCAAACCACGACAAACGTCTGGACGCGCACGCACACCGCGGGATGGCAGGAGCAAAAACAAAAGGCCCTTTTCAGGGCCACAAATATGTTCATGTGATAAAATTCACGTTTCTTTAAATTTGAATACAGTCAAAACGTTACCTACTACTATATTTACCTATCTGCCTACTGTTACATAGGTACATGCAAAATAAATACATACTTACTCACCTACTACACTTACCGCCTCCTGCGTCGTACGTACACGACTACGTAAGTAAATTTGTGTCATAATGAAGACTTAATTGTCAGGCATTATCCTACCTGCCTATCTATCTATCTATACAATTAAGTACTTACTTATTAACTTTACAAATGCATCAACAAATACAACATGCACAGAAAACTTCCCGCGTAAAAGATAGCGTATTGAGACGATGCAACGCAAGTAAGTAAGTAGGTAGGTAGGTAGGTACATGAGTGAGACTGTTCTGAAGTTCCACAACAACTCATAATAACAACACACACCCTAGTAGTAGGAGAATTTTTAGAATACGAATCGTTAGAATTCTTTATTTTTTATATATACAATATGTCGAATCGTATACTAAATAATAAAAAAAAAAAAAAAAAAAATGTCTTACTACACCGTTAGATTGGTGTTATTTTCATAAAAGTGATGCAGTCACATAAGTAGATTTTAAAAATATTAATAATATTGATTACTTTATAAACAATATTTTAGTTAGCTCGTTGTACTATAGAGGGCGCGCCGCGCGCGCGCTCAGCTCACTCACAGCTCCCTCCTGTGCCCACCGGGCGCCGCCGTCCGATACGATGCTTCGGTATAAATACTCCGAGCGAGCGCGGATCGGTTTTATTCTCTCTCGTACGTTCGAAGTGTATAGGTGCGCGCGCGTCCGTTGCGTGTGTCTATAGTATTTTCAGTTGATTTTTATTATTTCCCTCTCGTTCCGTGTTTACAATGGCGCGTACTAAGCAGACCGCCCGTAAATCCACCGGTGGTAAGGCCCCGAGGAAACAGCTCGCCACCAAGGCTGCGCGCAAGAGCGCACCGGCCACCGGTGGCGTTAAGAAACCCCATCGCTACAGGCCCGGCACTGTGGCCCTCCGTGAGATTCGTCGCTACCAGAAGAGTACCGAACTGCTGATCCGCAAGCTTCCGTTCCAGCGTCTCGTGCGTGAGATCGCACAGGACTTCAAGACCGATCTCCGTTTCCAGAGCTCCGCTGTTATGGCGCTGCAGGAGGCTAGCGAAGCTTACCTCGTCGGTCTCTTCGAAGACACCAACTTGTGCGCGATTCACGCGAAGCGCGTCACCATCATGCCCAAGGACATCCAGTTGGCGCGCAGGATCAGAGGCGAGCGCGCTTAAACTGCTGGCTGACGTCACACAATACACATCGCCCTACGACACGTTGACTGCCTTCGTGCAGTGCACCGTGTCTGTGGCTGTGGCTGTGCGTTAACATAAAAGGCCCTTTTCAGGGCCACATATGTATCAGATTATTAAATGTTTCTTTATAACAGACGTCATAAAAAAAAACGTTACTTACCTACCTACCTACCTACCTACCTACCTACCTACCTACCACACACACTATGATATCCACATAAGCAACTAACACCTATATTAAGTACTTATTATATTTTACATAAAATCAGAGAAGTACATAAACTTGCAATAATATGGTATGCCTACCTACCTACTTACAATAGTCTCTACCAGATGATACCTTACATACTAGGGACACACACTATAATTATTATTATTGTTTTTTTTTGTTATAGTTTCATACCTATAAGTACATTAGATATTATTTCAGAATAATTATGGAGGGAATATTCGTAACTATCATAATCATCATTATTATGTACTATTGTTATGCATTTGATTTACGTACCTAACTATCGATTAAGTAAGTAAGTAAACTACATAGATTTGTACTACTTACTTAATAGTACTTATGTATATTAATATATATAGGAACCTACCTACAATATATAAATATATTATAGGTATTGGAAGTAAAATTTTGGATAACCTAATACATATTATAAGTTTAGTTTAGTACCTAAGTTCTGTTTTACGAAACAACTGACTAGAGACATCGTCCAACCAACCAGCGACGAGCGTCGACTCGCCTCGCCCCGCGCACCCCCGCTGAGCTCCGCGCACAGTATAAATATAAGACGGTAATACTCAAAAATACACCAGTCGTTCGCTAGCTCGCTCGCGTCGCACCCGTGCTGTTATTATTATCATCGTGATTTTTAAAACCCCACTGTAAAGAAGATGACCGGTCGCGGTAAGGGAGGAAAGGGTCTGGGAAAAGGAGGAGCCAAGCGTCACAGGAAGGTACTTCGTGATAACATCCAAGGTATCACGAAGCCCGCCATCCGTCGTCTGGCTCGCAGAGGCGGCGTGAAGCGTATCTCCGGTCTGATCTACGAAGAGACTCGCGGTGTGCTTAAAGTGTTCCTAGAGAACGTCATTCGCGACGCTGTCACTTACACCGAGCACGCCAAGAGGAAGACCGTCACCGCCATGGACGTCGTCTACGCTCTGAAGCGCCAGGGTCGCACCCTGTACGGTTTCGGCGGTTAAACACCTGCATCTCCCGCGTGTACGGTGTTGCCTGCGCAACCAGCTCTGCATACCGTGGTGGACGTGTGTGTGTTGTGTTCGTTGTGAACATAATCATACCGTTCGACCATGCGTATATAGACGCGCACTTAAAAAAAGGCCCTTTTCAGGGCCGCATATGATTCGATACTATTAAATATGTTTCTTTACTGGAATTGTCTAAAAAACGTACGGTCTCTACATACATACATACCTACCTACCTACCTACCTATCACCACCACTATACACGAACATACCATTATACCTACTAACTGTAGACACAAATACATTACTTAGTACTTAGGTTTTACCTCTACGTGAGGGAGGGGGTGAATATGAATGAAGTACTTACTTACTTGAATCAGTTTTATTGTTGGCTTAAAATTGAAATACCACTACTACCACTTATTTACTTACACACACGACATAGTAATGCCCTTGCTTATGTAGGTAAAAGTACGTAACTACACGGGCTAAGTTGACGTTTGTTTCTACGGGTGAAAAGCCCATCGCCGCCCCACTGAGGTGTGTGTATAGGTTATACTGGAATTGAAAAACAAAACATTAGTAGACCATAATATTCAATACTTACATTGTTTGTTTGTTTGTTTGTTGTGTAGAACATTTACCTACCTATTCGTTCGATCGCCCCTCGGTGCGAGTACCGTTTGTTTATAATAAAATATGTGGATGTCGTGTTGTTATCAGGTACCTACCTATTATTGCAATTTCGCTCTCGCATCTAATGAGGGTTTTTTTTTTTTTTTTTAGTTTTTGTATTATTTATTATTAGCCGTATCACAGGCAGCCTACTAGCCACTAATTGATGTCTGAAGAGAGTACCTATAGAGCCACGCACGGACGACGGGGGACAGCAGGCGCGCCCGCGCCCGAGTACGCGGACGCGGCTGCGACGACGTTCTCTTTGTTGTCTATTAATTACACATTGTTTAGTACGGTTTCTGATGCGATTGTAACAATATGTACACTGTCAACTCGTCGAAGGGCACTCTCGTCTTTTAATATCACTATATTAATAGGTTGCACGTCCTGGACGGAGTCGTCCGTCCTTAGCGGTTCGGCGCTCGCGGTGTTTTACGACGCTTCACTTTTAGGTCGATAATACCTTCGCGAGACTGTGTGATATCGACGGAGTCCTGTTACCACACAAGCTCGATATCCTCCTAGTTGACGCGTCGACGTTTATCGGCACCAACTATCACTTTTATAGAGAAAATAACGTTTTGAACACGACCCGACCTACGCTTCGTACGCAGTCGTCAAAATAAAACACCGCCACCGGCTGAACGACCACCTCACGCTCCCCGAATTCGCACACCCGCATCGTCAACTTCATGAACTATCCGAAACTGTAACACTGCGTCCCACTAAGGGCCGTTAACCATTCCTTTTATTTATTTTATTAGATACGTGTTAGTGAAAACTTTCAAGCGTTCATACGAGAAAACGTTCCGCGACATCGCGGCGCTCGTTACGGTAAAGTTTCGTCGTGCTTAGGCGTACGTATACGAAACTCTTGAAACCTATAAGTGGCGACATCTAAGTCTCTCTCTCTATAGATTTACCTACTCAGTCAGTGTGTTGTTTTGAGTGTGTTTATTAATATAAAAAATGGCAGACACCGCAGTTGCTACCGAGGCTCCCGCGCCCGCTACACCAGCGAAGAAGCAGGCGAGACAGGCCGGCGGCGCCGGTGCCGCGAAGAAACCGAAGGCGAAGCCTACCCATCCCAAAACATCTGAGATGGTCACCAACGCCATCAAGGAGATGAAGGAGCGCAGCGGATCTTCCCTGCAGGCGATCAAGAAGTACATCGCCGCGCAGTACAAGGTCGACGCGGAGAAATTGGCTCCGTTCATCAGGAAATACCTGAAGAGCGCCGTCGAATCTGGGGCACTGATCCAGACCAAGGGCAAGGGTGCCTCCGGTTCCTTCAAGCTCGAGTCGAAATCGTCCGCGGCCAAGAAACCCGCCGGCGCATCTGGCAAGGCCGCCGGCAAGGCGCCCGCCGCCGCCGCCGCGAAGGCCAAGAAGGCGACCGCCTCTGCGGCCGGCGCCAAGACCAAGAAGGCAGCAGCCGCCGCCGCGGCCGCCTCTGCCGCCTCCGGCTCACCTTCAAAGTCCAAAGCATCGGCCGCCGCCGCCGCCAAGGACAAGAAGGCCGCCGCCGCTAAGAAGAAGCCGGCACCCAAGAAGGCCGCCGCACCCGCTAAGGCGAAGGGAGGCGCAGCTCCCAAAGCTAAGAAGACAGCGAAGCCGCCAACCAAGAAACCTAAAGCGCCTAAACCCAAGAAGGCCGCGGCTACACCCAAGTCTAAGCCGGCAGCCAAGAAAGCGTCCGCCGCTAAGAAGTAAGCTACGGTCGCGTTCGCGTTACACCGGCGACGGCGACGACGACGACGACAGCGCCGCGCGCGCAGAGTCGGCTGACCAGACCACCATCAATACCTACACGCATCATACAACAACATGAGTGATAGTGACAAATGTGCGTGCGCGTCTTACCTACTGCGTGTGTGTTTATGTACGTACATACATACATACATACATACATACATAATGTTGTGTTGTTTGTATATATAATAATATACACTGTAGTAGAGAGAGGCGCGCGCGTGCTTTGTGCGTTTGTTTTCATCATCGTCCAACCGCGCGCACGCAGTACGTACGCGTCTATCGTCCTCGGGAAGGAGGGTGCGAAACGCGCTCGACGTGTCTCGAGCTCGTCCGACCGACCAACGATTCATCAGAAGCAGCAGCAAGCAACTGAAGAAACCACGGACGGGGCGGCACCGAGATGCTTAGCGCGCGTGCATGCGCTCACCATACCAAAAAGCCCTTTTCAGGGCTAACAATACTATCATGAATATGAACAATATTCGTTTCTGTAACACAGACGAGTCAAAACGTTATAAATTAATAATAATATACGCACGCACCTACCTACCTACCTACCTACCTACCTACCTACATAAATACATACATACATATATACGAGATAACTCTCAAAATATAATATTAACTCTCTAGGTAGGAAATACAAATATAGTTAAATAAATAGATAGATAGATAGAGCTACCTACCCACCCACCTATACATAATAAATACATAGGGTAGTTTAAGTTAGTCCTGTACAAAATAAGTTTGATTATTGTTTTCAACCTACGTTCATAATTTCATATTGCATAGTCATTTCATGAGAGAAAAAAAAATTCATGATAATTATTATTTTATATGAACTGTAATAAAATCGTGGCAGTTCATTAAATAATCTGCTAAATCTCTATCCACCCCGTATCCATGGTGCAGTGTGTAGTGTACTAGCGGAGAGCGAGCGCGCGCGCTTGCGCGTTTTGTGAATTAGTTTCGCTTGCTGTGTACCCCTCCCACTGACACAGCTACGCGGCGCGCGTATAAATAAACGGCAACAGACTGAAACTGGCATTTATAACTAGATTCCTTCGGCGCGCGCACTGTTGTACGCGTGTTTCGTTGTTTTCGTGAGTTGTTATATAAACAAATACTTCAATTATGTCTGGTCGCGGTAAAGGTGGCAAGGTGAAGGGAAAGGCAAAGTCCCGTTCCAACCGTGCTGGTCTCCAGTTCCCTGTGGGTCGTATTCACAGGCTGCTGCGTAACGGAAACTACGCCGAGCGCGTGGGTGCCGGCGCTCCCGTCTACTTGGCCGCCGTGATGGAGTATCTGGCTGCTGAGGTCCTCGAGTTGGCCGGCAACGCCGCGAGAGACAACAAGAAGACCAGGATCATCCCGCGTCATCTTCAATTGGCCATCCGCAACGACGAGGAGTTGAACAAGCTGCTCTCCGGTGTGACGATCGCTCAAGGTGGTGTGCTGCCGAACATCCAGGCCGTGCTACTGCCCAAGAAGACCGAGAAGAAGGCTTAAACGTGGTGCCGCGACGTGTCTGAACGTGGTGCTTCGTGCGAGTGCCCCCGCACGCGTACTTCGATATAATATTTATGCCTAAAACCCATAAATCTATTATGTCGGTTGCGCGATGCTCTCCGCTCGTATGCATTCAAAACAAAAGGCCCTTTTCAGGGCCACAATATGATTCGTCAAATATATAACAGAGACAGTTTCTTTAACGGTGTTGTCGTCAAACAAAAACGTACATACATACCCATCCATCTATCTACCTACCTACCTACCTCACGCACTCGCTTTACTTAATTACTACAAGTTAAAAACCTTACACATAATATTATTGATTGATTGAATTAATGTGAAAATGAGAAAGTTACCGAGTACCTACCTTCCTATTATAGTAGATCAATTATAAATAAATTAGGTAATGGTGGCTTGCCCTCTCCTCATGATGAGCTAATTATGTTATTAGGTGGTACTCATTAGGTGTATTTTACACACGGTATCATTATGAGCAGTACAGTTAATGCTGTCGGTATGTACCTGAGTAAGTAAGTATAACAGAAATTATTTTAGCTACGTTTGTTTAGGTACTTACATTTTATTATTAAATAACGTAAAATGTTATTATTAAATCTCATTCAAATGCATTACAAAAATAATTTATTTATTACTTACTTACTTACTTACTTACTAAGTACTTATAAAAAAAAAAAAATTTGAGTTAGATTAGTCTAGATTAGAAAACGTTGTTTTCTTGAATTTATTTATTTATTTTCTTTAATGACGAACGAACACAAGCGTCGCCCCGCTCCCTTCGCCTCCCTCCCGGGCATCCCCTCTCCCCGCGCTCGATCTACACTCTGGCTTAGGAGCGTTGTGATTGGTCCGCCGCTGCGTCGAATTTCTCACCGCCTGCCGCAACTGCGAGCCGCGAGCGCCCATATAAATACAACTGTTAGTTACGTCTACGTTTTTATACTGCGACTGAACTCCGTTTCGGTAGCACGTGTACTCGAAAAATTTCATAATGCCGCCCAAGACAAGTGGTAAAGCCGCCAAGAAGTCTGGCAAAGCCCAGAAGAACATCTCTAAGACCGACAAGAAGAAGAAGAAGCACAAGAGGAAGGAGAGTTACGCCATCTACATCTACAAGGTGTTGAAGCAGGTGCACCCCGACACCGGTATCTCCAGCAAGGCCATGTCGATCATGAACTCGTTCGTGAACGACATCTTCGAGCGGATCGCCGCCGAAGCTTCCCGTCTCGCCCACTACAACAAGAGATCGACCATCACGTCCAGGGAGGTGCAGACGTCCGTCAGGCTCCTGCTGCCCGGCGAGCTCGCCAAGCACGCCGTCAGTGAAGGCACCAAGGCCGTCACTAAATACACCAGCTCCAAGTGAGCGGTCGGTCGGTAGGCGGCTACCGAGAGCCGCCGCCGATGCTCCGTCTCAACGCCGCCCCGTGTCTGTGTACAGTGTTGAACCCAGTGCGCTTGTTCGTGTCTCTTGTTGACTGTGGTGCGTGTTAATTGTGTTAGTGTCATCGTATTGTGCATACATACACACATAAGTACACCTACTACCTGTGCTGTGTGTGTGTCATGTATGTGCGTACGAGACGCGCATGATGCACGTGCTACGAGCAAACCACGACAAACGTCTGGACGCGCACGCACACCGCGGGATGGCAGGAGCAAAAACAAAAGGCCCTTTTCAGGGCCACAAATATGTTCATGTGATAAAATTCACGTTTCTTTAAATTTGAATACAGTCAAAACGTTACCTACTACTATATTTACCTATCTGCCTACTGTTACATAGGTACATGCAAAATAAATACATACTTACTCACCTACTACACTTACCGCCTCCTGCGTCGTACGTACACGACTACGTAAGTAAATTTGTGTCATAATGAAGACTTAATTGTCAGGCATTATCCTACCTGCCTATCTATCTATCTATACAATTAAGTACTTACTTATTAACTTTACAAATGCATCAACAAATACAACATGCACAGAAAACTTCCCGCGTAAAAGATAGCGTATTGAGACGATGCAACGCAAGTAAGTAAGTAGGTAGGTAGGTAGGTACATGAGTGAGACTGTTCTGAAGTTCCACAACAACTCATAATAACAACACACACCCTAGTAGTAGGAGAATTTTTAGAATACGAATCGTTAGAATTCTTTATTTTTTATATATACAATATGTCGAATCGTATACTAAATAATAAAAAAAAAAAAAAAAAAAATGTCTTACTACACCGTTAGATTGGTGTTATTTTCATAAAAGTGATGCAGTCACATAAGTAGATTTTAAAAATATTAATAATATTGATTACTTTATAAACAATATTTTAGTTAGCTCGTTGTACTATAGAGGGCGCGCCGCGCGCGCGCTCAGCTCACTCACAGCTCCCTCCTGTGCCCACCGGGCGCCGCCGTCCGATACGATGCTTCGGTATAAATACTCCGAGCGAGCGCGGATCGGTTTTACACATTCCGCGCCCGGCTGCCGTAGCGCTCACACGTGCTCTTGGCTCCGTATCGCTGTCCGCCCCGCGCCCCGCGCGCCCCCCCGTCTCGGTCTCGCTGGAGTGCTACGCCCGTAGCACTCTCGGCTACGCCGCTCTCGCGTAGGCCACCGGCCCCGCCCCTTTCCGTAGCAGTGCTACGGTTTGCGTTCACGCGCGGACCAAGTGCTGCTACGTGAGCTACGGCGTAGCAGATCGGCTACGAGTGCTAGACATTCGTAGCCTATCCACTGCGCTCGCGTTTTCAAAGCTCCTTCTGAGCATAAATCCACCGTTTTAAGTGGTACTTGGGGGAAACCTTACGGTGCCAACTAACCCAAGTGGGTGGAGACCCGCCACACCCGCCGACCCCCTTCAGGGCTAGGCAAAACCGTCGGAGGGGCTCCGACTGCGACCTTGGGGGATCTCCTAGTCGCAGTCTGGTAGCACTCTAACCCCTTTTGTCCACAGCTGCACCCGGGACGACTGGGTGTATCTACCCCAGCGGCCCGGATCGGTCGCAAGACCCACAGGGCCCTACCGCACATTAAGATTGGCGGTAGGATTACTAGCTTAGGGCACACCATAGTCACACACCTCCCTGTGACACCGACAGGGAGAGAACACATCCCCGGGTTGTCCCACCCGGGGAGTTAGGTAGCTCTACTCAAACTGACCCTTCAGGTCACTCAGACAGTAGTGTAGCTGGCGAGTTTGTTTGTGTTTTTCTTCTCGCCAGTGGAACACTAGGAAAAACACAAGGGTTGGGCCTTTTTGGGGAACTGTCTGCCCGGGGTGTTCACGTTCCACGTGTCGCCTCGGGACTAGGACTAGGTCATTATTTTAGGCTTCTGGCTAAAACAGCCCCCCCTCCCCTCCCTCACTCCGCTAACCATGACGGACGCAGCACTGCTTGCGTTCGTCAGAGAGGTCCTCCTAAAGGACCCCACCTTCCTCGCCCGATATGGCGATCGACTTGCTGATTTTCAGCGAGCCCCCTCTCCCCCTCCCGTCCAAGACACGGTCGCTGATTTCAGCGACGTACTAGAGAGCCCGCTCTCGCCACCACCGGCCGAGAAGGGTACCGCCCCTTCCCAGATCACCCCCGCAGGTCCCGAGGCCACCGCCGCCTCCGCCCCCACCCCTGCCACTACCCCCACCCCCGTTGCTGCTGTCCCTGAGACAATGCAGCCCGAGGAAATGGACACGTCCATTCCTCGGTACATCTCCGACTCAGAGGAAATTCCCTCTGCCTCCTCGTCGTCCTCCGAAGACGACTACATTGTCGTAGGAGGAAAGAGGAAAAAGGGCTCTTCCTCATCCCAGGCCAGTAAGGCCAAAAAGCCAATTGTGGCTACCCCGTCACCTAGCCCCCCCTCCCCGCCCCCCCCCGCCGCCCCACAGGCCGGCCCTTCATCCAGCTCGAATGCTAGCCCACCTGCTTCTGCCCAAAGAAAGCAGCGTCCCCCGCCCCCTATCTACATTCAGGAGAAATCCAAATGGACGGAAATCTCCAAACTGTGCGTTGATCGCCAGATAAACTACTCAAATGCCAGATCCACCCAACAAGGCATTAAAGTCACAGTTCCCTCGTCCTCGGACTACAGGGAGCTAACCCGCCTTCTGCAGGTAAGGAAATACTCTTTCCATACCTACACCCTTCCGGAGGAAACTCCCACCCGTGTCATCATTAGGCGCGTCCCCAAAGAAATCTCCACTGAGGAGATCAAAGCCGACCTTGTTTCACAAGGCATCCCTGTATCGGCTGTCCACCGCTTACATAAAGCGAGATTGGGCCTTGTCTACGACATGGTCCTTGTCATTTGCGACCCCACAGAAGGCCACCACCCCATATTCAAGGTGAAGGCCGTCTGCTCCCTCTCGGGCATCTCCATAGAGAAGCCCCGCACGACCAACGTCATAGGTCAATGTCATAGGTGCCAACTATACGGCCACGCCCAATCTAACTGTTACGCGACCCCCAGATGCGTCAAGTGTCTGGGTAGCCACGGAACAGCAGATTGCCCCCGTCCCAAGGACCGCGCTCTGTGCACAGAGCCACCGAGCTGCGTCCTCTGCGGCCAATCCGGGCACCCGGCAAATTACCGGGGCTGCCCCAAGGCTCCCAAACCTTCCTCTACTAAACTGGCTAAGCGCGCTAGCGCCCGCCAGCAGAGAGAAAGTCCCCCTATGAAGATCCCATCTTCGCAAATGCCAGATAGACTCAGTCCCCAAAGGCCCTCACCCTGGGCCAATCTTTTCCACCAAAAAGCTCCTACAGCTTCGGTGCCATCCCAACCCCCGACCATCCCAGCGCTGATGGATATACCCATCCCAGCGCCCACACTAGCCCCCGCAGCCCCAGTAGCACCGGTAGTCAAATCCACTACCGTACCCAGGACTGCTCCCACAGTTTCCAGTAGGGCTCCCCCTCCCCCTGCCGCCGGCCCAGAGCCCATGCAGGTAATAATCGATGCTTACGCATCGCTCATCGCCCCCGTCAACGCTATGGCGGCGGAGATTCAAGCCTGCAATGGCAATGCTCTGCGCATCGCAGAGATATTCAAAGCGTACCCACAGGTTACGCAAGTCATGAAGACACTCAATTTCTAACTGCTCCAATGGATCAGCAAAGAATTAGTGTCACCAAACTCCGCTCCCTTAGATTAGGTTTCTTCAATGCAAATGGCATTTCTTCACAACGAGACGAAATCGCCTCTTTCCTACGCGACCACCAGCTAGATATTCTCCTAGTACAGGAAACCTTCCTGAAGCCACATCATCGTAACCCGAACATTGCCAACTACAAGTTAGTTCGCAACGACAGATCTAGATGTCACAAGGGCGGTACCCTTATATATTTCAGAAAGACTCTCTACTGCATCCCCATTGACCCACCTCCTCTCCTTTCTCACCTGGAGGTCTCTATCTGTAGGCTCGGCATGACTGGCCATCCTTCCATCACCATCATGTCCGCCTATATCCCGCCCAGTAATGGTGCAGAGGATCCCATCTCCCTCACCAAAGATTTCACTGCCCTCTTCGGTATGAGTGACTCCGTCATCATGGCGGGGGATCTCAATGCCAAACATCCTGCTTGGAATAGCAACTCGACCTCCACCAGAGGTAGAATTCTTTTCAACCTAGGTGCCTCCCTTAATTTTGATACCATCGCTCCGATGTATCCCACTCACTTCCCTTCTGATCCCACAAAGAGTCCCGACGTTCTCGATGTAGCGCTACTCAAAAATGTAAACCTCCGTTTGCAATCCATTGAGACGTTACACGAGCTTAACTCTGACCACCGCCCAGTCATCATGCACCTAGTTCCCTATTCGGGCCCGCGTGACCCTAACCAGCCCCCACTGACCAAAGTAGTCACTGACTGGAGGAAAGTAAGTGAAAAACTGAAATCCACCACGTCACCTCACTTAGATTCAATCCCTGACCCCATTGTCTCGGTCGCAGACACAACGAGGGCGATCGACTCGTTTACAGAACACGTTCAATCCGTACTGACGGATTGTTCGCGGGAAATTCCGGAGGTGGAAGACCACCGCTGGAAATTACCCGTTGACGTACGTGAACTGATAACCGAGAAGAACGCAGCCATACGTGCCTGCGACTCTTTTCCCTGCGACGCGAACAAAGCCCATATGCGCCATTTACAGCGCGCTGTAAAGAAACGCGTATCGGAGTGCCGTTCCCAGGGTTGGGAAAAGATGCTCAGCGAGCTCGAGCCTAATCACCAAGCCTTCTGGCACCTTCAGAGGAAATTACGTTCCCCCGACGAGGTCGCGGTGCCTCCTCTCACTCGCCCCGACAAGACAATAGCCTTTGACAACACCGACAAGGCCGAATGCCTTGCAGTCAGCCTTGAGGCTCAATGTTCCCCCAGCTCTCAACCAATTGACCAAGCGCACCTCCTCAAGGTGAACGCAGAGGTCGAACATAGAGCCTCCCTCCCTCCAGTTGAAGACCCCGATGATCCTCTGCCTCCTGTCACTCCTGACGAAGTGCAAGACATCATTAAAGGGCTCAAAACCCGCAAAGCCCCCGGTTCGGACGGCATCACCAATAGGGTGTACAAACTCCTCCCCGCCCCCCTCATCTTGCTCATGACCGCCATCTTCAATGGCGCTCTAAGCAATAACATCTTCCCGCAAGCGTGGAAAGAAGCCACGGTCATAGGTATCCCAAAGCCAGGCAAACCCAAGTCTGATCCCTCTAGCTACCGCCCCATTAGTCTGCTCAATGTTCTTGGCAAAATCTACGAGAGACTTATTTATAAGCGCCTCAAGGACTATGCTGAGGCAAAGAGCCTTATCCCAAATGAGCAGTTTGGATTTAGAACCAGACACTCATGCATCCATCAGGTGCACCGCATAGTCGAGCACATTAGCGCTGGTTTCCAGCGAGGTGCTACGACAGGCATTCTCTTCTTCGACATCGCGAAAGCATTTGACAAGGTCTGGCACAATGGCTTATTATATAAGCTCTACCATATGGGTGTGCCTGACCGTCTCGTACTCATCTTACGAGACTTTCTGTCGGATCGCACTTTTCGCTACCGCATTGAGGGCTCTCTCTCCCCCGCTCATCCCATTCGTGCCGGAGTCCCCCAGGGCTCGGTATTATCCCCACTCATCTTCACGCTTTTCACTAGCGACATTCCGAAAAGTAATAAGGCACAGTTGGCTCTATTCGCCGACGACACTGCCATCTACTATTCTGGAAACTCCCACAACTCTATTGCTCGAAATCTCCAGTTGTCCGCAAACGCCTTAGGCGATTGGTTCCGGAAATGGAGAATAGAGGTCAACCCCGGTAAGAGTCAGGCGGTTCTCTTCTTGAAACGGTGTAGATTCGCCCCCCCCCTCCCTAGCCCGATCACCATGTACGACAAGCCTATCCCCTGGGGTAAGCAAGCAAAGTACCTAGGTGTCATTCTCGATCAAAACCTCACCTTTAAAGAGCACATAAAGACGGTTCGTTCGCGAGCCGCTTTCGCTCTCGGTAGGCTCCATTCCCTACTCACTACCCGCAGCAAACTGTCACTAAAGTGTAAGTTGCGCCTCTATACCGCGGTCATCCGCCCCATCATGACTTATGCTTGCGTAGTCTTCGCACACGCCAAGCCTCGTCACCTGCATAGAATGCAGACCCTCCAAAACCGTCTCCTTAGAAAGGTCACGGGAGCCCCCTTCTATGTCCGAAATCTGAATCTGCACCTAGATCTCAGAATCCCCACAGTTCAGCAATTCATGAAACGCCTTTCCAAGCGCTTCTTTGATAATGCTATAAAGCATCCCAATCCCCTGATTGCAGCGGCCTCCAGATACACTCCTTCCCGCATTAGTAGGATTCGCCGACCTAGGCATGCTCTCACCATCCCCGACGACGCTATCACACTCCTCCAGGAGAGTAGCAAAGCCACCAGCACGCTTAAAAAACACACACACAAGACCCGTAAGCCGTCCTTCCGTCCTCGCCGTCGAGGACGCCCGTCGCGACGTCCCGTAACTTGTCCACCCCGACCCTTGCTCGAGCCAGCCCGCGCCGCTGAGCCTGTAGCTTTAAATTCGCCCCTAAATAATTCCGATCCAGCCTGTCCCTTGCTGCCCTCCCCCAGCGACGCCCTAAGCCGAGGTCCGTACCCCACAGGGGGTGCCCTTAGCGTGTAGTCGCTTAGTTTTTAGTAAGTTTTTAAGCCCTGGCTGGAGGCCTTAATTATGAGGCATCCACAGGCAAGCCCGGTTAAGCAGACGACAACCTCATAGGTTGAACTGCGAGATGCCATACACAAAAAAAAAAAAAAAAACGGATCGGTTTTATTCTCTCTCGTACGTTCGAAGTGTATAGGTGCGCGCGCGTCCGTTGCGTGTGTCTATAGTATTTTCAGTTGATTTTTATTATTTCCCTCTCGTTCCGTGTTTACAATGGCGCGTACTAAGCAGACCGCCCGTAAATCCACCGGTGGTAAGGCCCCGAGGAAACAGCTCGCCACCAAGGCTGCGCGCAAGAGCGCACCGGCCACCGGTGGCGTTAAGAAACCCCATCGCTACAGGCCCGGCACTGTGGCCCTCCGTGAGATTCGTCGCTACCAGAAGAGTACCGAACTGCTGATCCGCAAGCTTCCGTTCCAGCGTCTCGTGCGTGAGATCGCACAGGACTTCAAGACCGATCTCCGTTTCCAGAGCTCCGCTGTTATG
Source organism: Amphipoea oculea (assembly GCA_945859645.1). NCBI lineage: Eukaryota > Metazoa > Arthropoda > Insecta > Lepidoptera > Noctuidae > Amphipoea > Amphipoea oculea. The sequence continues at coordinate 6,880,786 of OX243891.1, read as the reverse complement.
GCGCTGCAGGAGGCTAGCGAAGCTTACCTCGTCGGTCTCTTCGAAGACACCAACTTGTGCGCGATTCACGCGAAGCGCGTCACCATCATGCCCAAGGACATCCAGTTGGCGCGCAGGATCAGAGGCGAGCGCGCTTAAACTGCTGGCTGACGTCACACAATACACATCGCCCTACGACACGTTGACTGCCTTCGTGCAGTGCACCGTGTCTGTGGCTGTGGCTGTGCGTTAACATAAAAGGCCCTTTTCAGGGCCACATATGTATCAGATTATTAAATGTTTCTTTATAACAGACGTCATAAAAAAAAACGTTACTTACCTACCTACCTACCTACCTACCTACCTACCTACCTACCACACACACTATGATATCCACATAAGCAACTAACACCTATATTAAGTACTTATTATATTTTACATAAAATCAGAGAAGTACATAAACTTGCAATAATATGGTATGCCTACCTACCTACTTACAATAGTCTCTACCAGATGATACCTTACATACTAGGGACACACACTATAATTATTATTATTGTTTTTTTTTGTTATAGTTTCATACCTATAAGTACATTAGATATTATTTCAGAATAATTATGGAGGGAATATTCGTAACTATCATAATCATCATTATTATGTACTATTGTTATGCATTTGATTTACGTACCTAACTATCGATTAAGTAAGTAAGTAAACTACATAGATTTGTACTACTTACTTAATAGTACTTATGTATATTAATATATATAGGAACCTACCTACAATATATAAATATATTATAGGTATTGGAAGTAAAATTTTGGATAACCTAATACATATTATAAGTTTAGTTTAGTACCTAAGTTCTGTTTTACGAAACAACTGACTAGAGACATCGTCCAACCAACCAGCGACGAGCGTCGACTCGCCTCGCCCCGCGCACCCCCGCTGAGCTCCGCGCACAGTATAAATATAAGACGGTAATACTCAAAAATACACCAGTCGTTCGCTAGCTCGCTCGCGTCGCACCCGTGCTGTTATTATTATCATCGTGATTTTTAAAACCCCACTGTAAAGAAGATGACCGGTCGCGGTAAGGGAGGAAAGGGTCTGGGAAAAGGAGGAGCCAAGCGTCACAGGAAGGTACTTCGTGATAACATCCAAGGTATCACGAAGCCCGCCATCCGTCGTCTGGCTCGCAGAGGCGGCGTGAAGCGTATCTCCGGTCTGATCTACGAAGAGACTCGCGGTGTGCTTAAAGTGTTCCTAGAGAACGTCATTCGCGACGCTGTCACTTACACCGAGCACGCCAAGAGGAAGACCGTCACCGCCATGGACGTCGTCTACGCTCTGAAGCGCCAGGGTCGCACCCTGTACGGTTTCGGCGGTTAAACACCTGCATCTCCCGCGTGTACGGTGTTGCCTGCGCAACCAGCTCTGCATACCGTGGTGGACGTGTGTGTGTTGTGTTCGTTGTGAACATAATCATACCGTTCGACCATGCGTATATAGACGCGCACTTAAAAAAAGGCCCTTTTCAGGGCCGCATATGATTCGATACTATTAAATATGTTTCTTTACTGGAATTGTCTAAAAAACGTACGGTCTCTACATACATACATACCTACCTACCTACCTACCTATCACCACCACTATACACGAACATACCATTATACCTACTAACTGTAGACACAAATACATTACTTAGTACTTAGGTTTTACCTCTACGTGAGGGAGGGGGTGAATATGAATGAAGTACTTACTTACTTGAATCAGTTTTATTGTTGGCTTAAAATTGAAATACCACTACTACCACTTATTTACTTACACACACGACATAGTAATGCCCTTGCTTATGTAGGTAAAAGTACGTAACTACACGGGCTAAGTTGACGTTTGTTTCTACGGGTGAAAAGCCCATCGCCGCCCCACTGAGGTGTGTGTATAGGTTATACTGGAATTGAAAAACAAAACATTAGTAGACCATAATATTCAATACTTACATTGTTTGTTTGTTTGTTTGTTGTGTAGAACATTTACCTACCTATTCGTTCGATCGCCCCTCGGTGCGAGTACCGTTTGTTTATAATAAAATATGTGGATGTCGTGTTGTTATCAGGTACCTACCTATTATTGCAATTTCGCTCTCGCATCTAATGAGGGTTTTTTTTTTTTTTTTTAGTTTTTGTATTATTTATTATTAGCCGTATCACAGGCAGCCTACTAGCCACTAATTGATGTCTGAAGAGAGTACCTATAGAGCCACGCACGGACGACGGGGGACAGCAGGCGCGCCCGCGCCCGAGTACGCGGACGCGGCTGCGACGACGTTCTCTTTGTTGTCTATTAATTACACATTGTTTAGTACGGTTTCTGATGCGATTGTAACAATATGTACACTGTCAACTCGTCGAAGGGCACTCTCGTCTTTTAATATCACTATATTAATAGGTTGCACGTCCTGGACGGAGTCGTCCGTCCTTAGCGGTTCGGCGCTCGCGGTGTTTTACGACGCTTCACTTTTAGGTCGATAATACCTTCGCGAGACTGTGTGATATCGACGGAGTCCTGTTACCACACAAGCTCGATATCCTCCTAGTTGACGCGTCGACGTTTATCGGCACCAACTATCACTTTTATAGAGAAAATAACGTTTTGAACACGACCCGACCTACGCTTCGTACGCAGTCGTCAAAATAAAACACCGCCACCGGCTGAACGACCACCTCACGCTCCCCGAATTCGCACACCCGCATCGTCAACTTCATGAACTATCCGAAACTGTAACACTGCGTCCCACTAAGGGCCGTTAACCATTCCTTTTATTTATTTTATTAGATACGTGTTAGTGAAAACTTTCAAGCGTTCATACGAGAAAACGTTCCGCGACATCGCGGCGCTCGTTACGGTAAAGTTTCGTCGTGCTTAGGCGTACGTATACGAAACTCTTGAAACCTATAAGTGGCGACATCTAAGTCTCTCTCTCTATAGATTTACCTACTCAGTCAGTGTGTTGTTTTGAGTGTGTTTATTAATATAAAAAATGGCAGACACCGCAGTTGCTACCGAGGCTCCCGCGCCCGCTACACCAGCGAAGAAGCAGGCGAGACAGGCCGGCGGCGCCGGTGCCGCGAAGAAACCGAAGGCGAAGCCTACCCATCCCAAAACATCTGAGATGGTCACCAACGCCATCAAGGAGATGAAGGAGCGCAGCGGATCTTCCCTGCAGGCGATCAAGAAGTACATCGCCGCGCAGTACAAGGTCGACGCGGAGAAATTGGCTCCGTTCATCAGGAAATACCTGAAGAGCGCCGTCGAATCTGGGGCACTGATCCAGACCAAGGGCAAGGGTGCCTCCGGTTCCTTCAAGCTCGAGTCGAAATCGTCCGCGGCCAAGAAACCCGCCGGCGCATCTGGCAAGGCCGCCGGCAAGGCGCCCGCCGCCGCCGCCGCGAAGGCCAAGAAGGCGACCGCCTCTGCGGCCGGCGCCAAGACCAAGAAGGCAGCAGCCGCCGCCGCGGCCGCCTCTGCCGCCTCCGGCTCACCTTCAAAGTCCAAAGCATCGGCCGCCGCCGCCGCCAAGGACAAGAAGGCCGCCGCCGCTAAGAAGAAGCCGGCACCCAAGAAGGCCGCCGCACCCGCTAAGGCGAAGGGAGGCGCAGCTCCCAAAGCTAAGAAGACAGCGAAGCCGCCAACCAAGAAACCTAAAGCGCCTAAACCCAAGAAGGCCGCGGCTACACCCAAGTCTAAGCCGGCAGCCAAGAAAGCGTCCGCCGCTAAGAAGTAAGCTACGGTCGCGTTCGCGTTACACCGGCGACGGCGACGACGACGACGACAGCGCCGCGCGCGCAGAGTCGGCTGACCAGACCACCATCAATACCTACACGCATCATACAACAACATGAGTGATAGTGACAAATGTGCGTGCGCGTCTTACCTACTGCGTGTGTGTTTATGTACGTACATACATACATACATACATACATACATAATGTTGTGTTGTTTGTATATATAATAATATACACTGTAGTAGAGAGAGGCGCGCGCGTGCTTTGTGCGTTTGTTTTCATCATCGTCCAACCGCGCGCACGCAGTACGTACGCGTCTATCGTCCTCGGGAAGGAGGGTGCGAAACGCGCTCGACGTGTCTCGAGCTCGTCCGACCGACCAACGATTCATCAGAAGCAGCAGCAAGCAACTGAAGAAACCACGGACGGGGCGGCACCGAGATGCTTAGCGCGCGTGCATGCGCTCACCATACCAAAAAGCCCTTTTCAGGGCTAACAATACTATCATGAATATGAACAATATTCGTTTCTGTAACACAGACGAGTCAAAACGTTATAAATTAATAATAATATACGCACGCACCTACCTACCTACCTACCTACCTACCTACCTACATAAATACATACATACATATATACGAGATAACTCTCAAAATATAATATTAACTCTCTAGGTAGGAAATACAAATATAGTTAAATAAATAGATAGATAGATAGAGCTACCTACCCACCCACCTATACATAATAAATACATAGGGTAGTTTAAGTTAGTCCTGTACAAAATAAGTTTGATTATTGTTTTCAACCTACGTTCATAATTTCATATTGCATAGTCATTTCATGAGAGAAAAAAAAATTCATGATAATTATTATTTTATATGAACTGTAATAAAATCGTGGCAGTTCATTAAATAATCTGCTAAATCTCTATCCACCCCGTATCCATGGTGCAGTGTGTAGTGTACTAGCGGAGAGCGAGCGCGCGCGCTTGCGCGTTTTGTGAATTAGTTTCGCTTGCTGTGTACCCCTCCCACTGACACAGCTACGCGGCGCGCGTATAAATAAACGGCAACAGACTGAAACTGGCATTCCACCCCGACCCTTGCTCGAGCCAGCCCGCGCCGCTGAGCCTGTAGCTTTAAATTCGCCCCTAAATAATTCCGATCCAGCCTGTCCCTTGCTGCCCTCCCCCAGCGACGCCCTAAGCCGAGGTCCGTACCCCACAGGGGGTGCCCTTAGCGTGTAGTCGCTTAGTTTTAGTAAGTTTTTAAGCCCTGGCTGGAGGCCTTAATTATGAGGCATCCACAGGAAAGCCCGGTTAAGCAGACGACAACCTCATAGGTTGAACTGCGAGATGCCATACACAAAAAAAAAAAAAATGAAACTGGCATTTATAACTAGATTCCTTCGGCGCGCGCACTGTTGTACGCGTGTTTCGTTGTTTTCGTGAGTTGTTATATAAACAAATACTTCAATTATGTCTGGTCGCGGTAAAGGTGGCAAGGTGAAGGGAAAGGCAAAGTCCCGTTCCAACCGTGCTGGTCTCCAGTTCCCTGTGGGTCGTATTCACAGGCTGCTGCGTAACGGAAACTACGCCGAGCGCGTGGGTGCCGGCGCTCCCGTCTACTTGGCCGCCGTGATGGAGTATCTGGCTGCTGAGGTCCTCGAGTTGGCCGGCAACGCCGCGAGAGACAACAAGAAGACCAGGATCATCCCGCGTCATCTTCAATTGGCCATCCGCAACGACGAGGAGTTGAACAAGCTGCTCTCCGGTGTGACGATCGCTCAAGGTGGTGTGCTGCCGAACATCCAGGCCGTGCTACTGCCCAAGAAGACCGAGAAGAAGGCTTAAACGTGGTGCCGCGACGTGTCTGAACGTGGTGCTTCGTGCGAGTGCCCCCGCACGCGTACTTCGATATAATATTTATGCCTAAAACCCATAAATCTATTATGTCGGTTGCGCGATGCTCTCCGCTCGTATGCATTCAAAACAAAAGGCCCTTTTCAGGGCCACAATATGATTCGTCAAATATATAACAGAGACAGTTTCTTTAACGGTGTTGTCGTCAAACAAAAACGTACATACATACCCATCCATCTATCTACCTACCTACCTACCTCACGCACTCGCTTTACTTAATTACTACAAGTTAAAAACCTTACACATAATATTATTGATTGATTGAATTAATGTGAAAATGAGAAAGTTACCGAGTACCTACCTTCCTATTATAGTAGATCAATTATAAATAAATTAGGTAATGGTGGCTTGCCCTCTCCTCATGATGAGCTAATTATGTTATTAGGTGGTACTCATTAGGTGTATTTTACACACGGTATCATTATGAGCAGTACAGTTAATGCTGTCGGTATGTACCTGAGTAAGTAAGTATAACAGAAATTATTTTAGCTACGTTTGTTTAGGTACTTACATTTTATTATTAAATAACGTAAAATGTTATTATTAAATCTCATTCAAATGCATTACAAAAATAATTTATTTATTACTTACTTACTTACTTACTTACTAAGTACTTATAAAAAAAAAAAAATTTGAGTTAGATTAGTCTAGATTAGAAAACGTTGTTTTCTTGAATTTATTTATTTATTTTCTTTAATGACGAACGAACACAAGCGTCGCCCCGCTCCCTTCGCCTCCCTCCCGGGCATCCCCTCTCCCCGCGCTCGATCTACACTCTGGCTTAGGAGCGTTGTGATTGGTCCGCCGCTGCGTCGAATTTCTCACCGCCTGCCGCAACTGCGAGCCGCGAGCGCCCATATAAATACAACTGTTAGTTACGTCTACGTTTTTATACTGCGACTGAACTCCGTTTCGGTAGCACGTGTACTCGAAAAATTTCATAATGCCGCCCAAGACAAGTGGTAAAGCCGCCAAGAAGTCTGGCAAAGCCCAGAAGAACATCTCTAAGACCGACAAGAAGAAGAAGAAGCACAAGAGGAAGGAGAGTTACGCCATCTACATCTACAAGGTGTTGAAGCAGGTGCACCCCGACACCGGTATCTCCAGCAAGGCCATGTCGATCATGAACTCGTTCGTGAACGACATCTTCGAGCGGATCGCCGCCGAAGCTTCCCGTCTCGCCCACTACAACAAGAGATCGACCATCACGTCCAGGGAGGTGCAGACGTCCGTCAGGCTCCTGCTGCCCGGCGAGCTCGCCAAGCACGCCGTCAGTGAAGGCACCAAGGCCGTCACTAAATACACCAGCTCCAAGTGAGCGGTCGGTCGGTAGGCGGCTACCGAGAGCCGCCGCCGATGCTCCGTCTCAACGCCGCCCCGTGTCTGTGTACAGTGTTGAACCCAGTGCGCTTGTTCGTGTCTCTTGTTGACTGTGGTGCGTGTTAATTGTGTTAGTGTCATCGTATTGTGCATACATACACACATAAGTACACCTACTACCTGTGCTGTGTGTGTGTCATGTATGTGCGTACGAGACGCGCATGATGCACGTGCTACGAGCAAACCACGACAAACGTCTGGACGCGCACGCACACCGCGGGATGGCAGGAGCAAAAACAAAAGGCCCTTTTCAGGGCCACAAATATGTTCATGTGATAAAATTCACGTTTCTTTAAATTTGAATACAGTCAAAACGTTACCTACTACTATATTTACCTATCTGCCTACTGTTACATAGGTACATGCAAAATAAATACATACTTACTCACCTACTACACTTACCGCCTCCTGCGTCGTACGTACACGACTACGTAAGTAAATTTGTGTCATAATGAAGACTTAATTGTCAGGCATTATCCTACCTGCCTATCTATCTATCTATACAATTAAGTACTTACTTATTAACTTTACAAATGCATCAACAAATACAACATGCACAGAAAACTTCCCGCGTAAAAGATAGCGTATTGAGACGATGCAACGCAAGTAAGTAAGTAGGTAGGTAGGTAGGTACATGAGTGAGACTGTTCTGAAGTTCCACAACAACTCATAATAACAACACACACCCTAGTAGTAGGAGAATTTTTAGAATACGAATCGTTAGAATTCTTTATTTTTTATATATACAATATGTCGAATCGTATACTAAATAATAAAAAAAAAAAAAAAAAAAATGTCTTACTACACCGTTAGATTGGTGTTATTTTCATAAAAGTGATGCAGTCACATAAGTAGATTTTAAAAATATTAATAATATTGATTACTTTATAAACAATATTTTAGTTAGCTCGTTGTACTATAGAGGGCGCGCCGCGCGCGCGCTCAGCTCACTCACAGCTCCCTCCTGTGCCCACCGGGCGCCGCCGTCCGATACGATGCTTCGGTATAAATACTCCGAGCGAGCGCGGATCGGTTTTATTCTCTCTCGTACGTTCGAAGTGTATAGGTGCGCGCGCGTCCGTTGCGTGTGTCTATAGTATTTTCAGTTGATTTTTATTATTTCCCTCTCGTTCCGTGTTTACAATGGCGCGTACTAAGCAGACCGCCCGTAAATCCACCGGTGGTAAGGCCCCGAGGAAACAGCTCGCCACCAAGGCTGCGCGCAAGAGCGCACCGGCCACCGGTGGCGTTAAGAAACCCCATCGCTACAGGCCCGGCACTGTGGCCCTCCGTGAGATTCGTCGCTACCAGAAGAGTACCGAACTGCTGATCCGCAAGCTTCCGTTCCAGCGTCTCGTGCGTGAGATCGCACAGGACTTCAAGACCGATCTCCGTTTCCAGAGCTCCGCTGTTATGGCGCTGCAGGAGGCTAGCGAAGCTTACCTCGTCGGTCTCTTCGAAGACACCAACTTGTGCGCGATTCACGCGAAGCGCGTCACCATCATGCCCAAGGACATCCAGTTGGCGCGCAGGATCAGAGGCGAGCGCGCTTAAACTGCTGGCTGACGTCACACAATACACATCGCCCTACGACACGTTGACTGCCTTCGTGCAGTGCACCGTGTCTGTGGCTGTGGCTGTGCGTTAACATAAAAGGCCCTTTTCAGGGCCACATATGTATCAGATTATTAAATGTTTCTTTATAACAGACGTCATAAAAAAAAACGTTACTTACCTACCTACCTACCTACCTACCTACCTACCTACCTACCACACACACTATGATATCCACATAAGCAACTAACACCTATATTAAGTACTTATTATATTTTACATAAAATCAGAGAAGTACATAAACTTGCAATAATATGGTATGCCTACCTACCTACTTACAATAGTCTCTACCAGATGATACCTTACATACTAGGGACACACACTATAATTATTATTATTGTTTTTTTTTGTTATAGTTTCATACCTATAAGTACATTAGATATTATTTCAGAATAATTATGGAGGGAATATTCGTAACTATCATAATCATCATTATTATGTACTATTGTTATGCATTTGATTTACGTACCTAACTATCGATTAAGTAAGTAAGTAAACTACATAGATTTGTACTACTTACTTAATAGTACTTATGTATATTAATATATATAGGAACCTACCTACAATATATAAATATATTATAGGTATTGGAAGTAAAATTTTGGATAACCTAATACATATTATAAGTTTAGTTTAGTACCTAAGTTCTGTTTTACGAAACAACTGACTAGAGACATCGTCCAACCAACCAGCGACGAGCGTCGACTCGCCTCGCCCCGCGCACCCCCGCTGAGCTCCGCGCACAGTATAAATATAAGACGGTAATACTCAAAAATACACCAGTCGTTCGCTAGCTCGCTCGCGTCGCACCCGTGCTGTTATTATTATCATCGTGATTTTTAAAACCCCACTGTAAAGAAGATGACCGGTCGCGGTAAGGGAGGAAAGGGTCTGGGAAAAGGAGGAGCCAAGCGTCACAGGAAGGTACTTCGTGATAACATCCAAGGTATCACGAAGCCCGCCATCCGTCGTCTGGCTCGCAGAGGCGGCGTGAAGCGTATCTCCGGTCTGATCTACGAAGAGACTCGCGGTGTGCTTAAAGTGTTCCTAGAGAACGTCATTCGCGACGCTGTCACTTACACCGAGCACGCCAAGAGGAAGACCGTCACCGCCATGGACGTCGTCTACGCTCTGAAGCGCCAGGGTCGCACCCTGTACGGTTTCGGCGGTTAAACACCTGCATCTCCCGCGTGTACGGTGTTGCCTGCGCAACCAGCTCTGCATACCGTGGTGGACGTGTGTGTGTTGTGTTCGTTGTGAACATAATCATACCGTTCGACCATGCGTATATAGACGCGCACTTAAAAAAAGGCCCTTTTCAGGGCCGCATATGATTCGATACTATTAAATATGTTTCTTTACTGGAATTGTCTAAAAAACGTACGGTCTCTACATACATACATACCTACCTACCTACCTACCTATCACCACCACTATACACGAACATACCATTATACCTACTAACTGTAGACACAAATACATTACTTAGTACTTAGGTTTTACCTCTACGTGAGGGAGGGGGTGAATATGAATGAAGTACTTACTTACTTGAATCAGTTTTATTGTTGGCTTAAAATTGAAATACCACTACTACCACTTATTTACTTACACACACGACATAGTAATGCCCTTGCTTATGTAGGTAAAAGTACGTAACTACACGGGCTAAGTTGACGTTTGTTTCTACGGGTGAAAAGCCCATCGCCGCCCCACTGAGGTGTGTGTATAGGTTATACTGGAATTGAAAAACAAAACATTAGTAGACCATAATATTCAATACTTACATTGTTTGTTTGTTTGTTTGTTGTGTAGAACATTTACCTACCTATTCGTTCGATCGCCCCTCGGTGCGAGTACCGTTTGTTTATAATAAAATATGTGGATGTCGTGTTGTTATCAGGTACCTACCTATTATTGCAATTTCGCTCTCGCATCTAATGAGGGTTTTTTTTTTTTTTTTTAGTTTTTGTATTATTTATTATTAGCCGTATCACAGGCAGCCTACTAGCCACTAATTGATGTCTGAAGAGAGTACCTATAGAGCCACGCACGGACGACGGGGGACAGCAGGCGCGCCCGCGCCCGAGTACGCGGACGCGGCTGCGACGACGTTCTCTTTGTTGTCTATTAATTACACATTGTTTAGTACGGTTTCTGATGCGATTGTAACAATATGTACACTGTCAACTCGTCGAAGGGCACTCTCGTCTTTTAATATCACTATATTAATAGGTTGCACGTCCTGGACGGAGTCGTCCGTCCTTAGCGGTTCGGCGCTCGCGGTGTTTTACGACGCTTCACTTTTAGGTCGATAATACCTTCGCGAGACTGTGTGATATCGACGGAGTCCTGTTACCACACAAGCTCGATATCCTCCTAGTTGACGCGTCGACGTTTATCGGCACCAACTATCACTTTTATAGAGAAAATAACGTTTTGAACACGACCCGACCTACGCTTCGTACGCAGTCGTCAAAATAAAACACCGCCACCGGCTGAACGACCACCTCACGCTCCCCGAATTCGCACACCCGCATCGTCAACTTCATGAACTATCCGAAACTGTAACACTGCGTCCCACTAAGGGCCGTTAACCATTCCTTTTATTTATTTTATTAGATACGTGTTAGTGAAAACTTTCAAGCGTTCATACGAGAAAACGTTCCGCGACATCGCGGCGCTCGTTACGGTAAAGTTTCGTCGTGCTTAGGCGTACGTATACGAAACTCTTGAAACCTATAAGTGGCGACATCTAAGTCTCTCTCTCTATAGATTTACCTACTCAGTCAGTGTGTTGTTTTGAGTGTGTTTATTAATATAAAAAATGGCAGACACCGCAGTTGCTACCGAGGCTCCCGCGCCCGCTACACCAGCGAAGAAGCAGGCGAGACAGGCCGGCGGCGCCGGTGCCGCGAAGAAACCGAAGGCGAAGCCTACCCATCCCAAAACATCTGAGATGGTCACCAACGCCATCAAGGAGATGAAGGAGCGCAGCGGATCTTCCCTGCAGGCGATCAAGAAGTACATCGCCGCGCAGTACAAGGTCGACGCGGAGAAATTGGCTCCGTTCATCAGGAAATACCTGAAGAGCGCCGTCGAATCTGGGGCACTGATCCAGACCAAGGGCAAGGGTGCCTCCGGTTCCTTCAAGCTCGAGTCGAAATCGTCCGCGGCCAAGAAACCCGCCGGCGCATCTGGCAAGGCCGCCGGCAAGGCGCCCGCCGCCGCCGCCGCGAAGGCCAAGAAGGCGACCGCCTCTGCGGCCGGCGCCAAGACCAAGAAGGCAGCAGCCGCCGCCGCGGCCGCCTCTGCCGCCTCCGGCTCACCTTCAAAGTCCAAAGCATCGGCCGCCGCCGCCGCCAAGGACAAGAAGGCCGCCGCCGCTAAGAAGAAGCCGGCACCCAAGAAGGCCGCCGCACCCGCTAAGGCGAAGGGAGGCGCAGCTCCCAAAGCTAAGAAGACAGCGAAGCCGCCAACCAAGAAACCTAAAGCGCCTAAACCCAAGAAGGCCGCGGCTACACCCAAGTCTAAGCCGGCAGCCAAGAAAGCGTCCGCCGCTAAGAAGTAAGCTACGGTCGCGTTCGCGTTACACCGGCGACGGCGACGACGACGACGACAGCGCCGCGCGCGCAGAGTCGGCTGACCAGACCACCATCAATACCTACACGCATCATACAACAACATGAGTGATAGTGACAAATGTGCGTGCGCGTCTTACCTACTGCGTGTGTGTTTATGTACGTACATACATACATACATACATACATACATAATGTTGTGTTGTTTGTATATATAATAATATACACTGTAGTAGAGAGAGGCGCGCGCGTGCTTTGTGCGTTTGTTTTCATCATCGTCCAACCGCGCGCACGCAGTACGTACGCGTCTATCGTCCTCGGGAAGGAGGGTGCGAAACGCGCTCGACGTGTCTCGAGCTCGTCCGACCGACCAACGATTCATCAGAAGCAGCAGCAAGCAACTGAAGAAACCACGGACGGGGCGGCACCGAGATGCTTAGCGCGCGTGCATGCGCTCACCATACCAAAAAGCCCTTTTCAGGGCTAACAATACTATCATGAATATGAACAATATTCGTTTCTGTAACACAGACGAGTCAAAACGTTATAAATTAATAATAATATACGCACGCACCTACCTACCTACCTACCTACCTACCTACCTACATAAATACATACATACATATATACGAGATAACTCTCAAAATATAATATTAACTCTCTAGGTAGGAAATACAAATATAGTTAAATAAATAGATAGATAGATAGAGCTACCTACCCACCCACCTATACATAATAAATACATAGGGTAGTTTAAGTTAGTCCTGTACAAAATAAGTTTGATTATTGTTTTCAACCTACGTTCATAATTTCATATTGCATAGTCATTTCATGAGAGAAAAAAAAATTCATGATAATTATTATTTTATATGAACTGTAATAAAATCGTGGCAGTTCATTAAATAATCTGCTAAATCTCTATCCACCCCGTATCCATGGTGCAGTGTGTAGTGTACTAGCGGAGAGCGAGCGCGCGCGCTTGCGCGTTTTGTGAATTAGTTTCGCTTGCTGTGTACCCCTCCCACTGACACAGCTACGCGGCGCGCGTATAAATAAACGGCAACAGACTGAAACTGGCATTTATAACTAGATTCCTTCGGCGCGCGCACTGTTGTACGCGTGTTTCGTTGTTTTCGTGAGTTGTTATATAAACAAATACTTCAATTATGTCTGGTCGCGGTAAAGGTGGCAAGGTGAAGGGAAAGGCAAAGTCCCGTTCCAACCGTGCTGGTCTCCAGTTCCCTGTGGGTCGTATTCACAGGCTGCTGCGTAACGGAAACTACGCCGAGCGCGTGGGTGCCGGCGCTCCCGTCTACTTGGCCGCCGTGATGGAGTATCTGGCTGCTGAGGTCCTCGAGTTGGCCGGCAACGCCGCGAGAGACAACAAGAAGACCAGGATCATCCCGCGTCATCTTCAATTGGCCATCCGCAACGACGAGGAGTTGAACAAGCTGCTCTCCGGTGTGACGATCGCTCAAGGTGGTGTGCTGCCGAACATCCAGGCCGTGCTACTGCCCAAGAAGACCGAGAAGAAGGCTTAAACGTGGTGCCGCGACGTGTCTGAACGTGGTGCTTCGTGCGAGTGCCCCCGCACGCGTACTTCGATATAATATTTATGCCTAAAACCCATAAATCTATTATGTCGGTTGCGCGATGCTCTCCGCTCGTATGCATTCAAAACAAAAGGCCCTTTTCAGGGCCACAATATGATTCGTCAAATATATAACAGAGACAGTTTCTTTAACGGTGTTGTCGTCAAACAAAAACGTACATACATACCCATCCATCTATCTACCTACCTACCTACCTCACGCACTCGCTTTACTTAATTACTACAAGTTAAAAACCTTACACATAATATTATTGATTGATTGAATTAATGTGAAAATGAGAAAGTTACCGAGTACCTACCTTCCTATTATAGTAGATCAATTATAAATAAATTAGGTAATGGTGGCTTGCCCTCTCCTCATGATGAGCTAATTATGTTATTAGGTGGTACTCATTAGGTGTATTTTACACACGGTATCATTATGAGCAGTACAGTTAATGCTGTCGGTATGTACCTGAGTAAGTAAGTATAACAGAAATTATTTTAGCTACGTTTGTTTAGGTACTTACATTTTATTATTAAATAACGTAAAATGTTATTATTAAATCTCATTCAAATGCATTACAAAAATAATTTATTTATTACTTACTTACTTACTTACTTACTAAGTACTTATAAAAAAAAAAAAATTTGAGTTAGATTAGTCTAGATTAGAAAACGTTGTTTTCTTGAATTTATTTATTTATTTTCTTTAATGACGAACGAACACAAGCGTCGCCCCGCTCCCTTCGCCTCCCTCCCGGGCATCCCCTCTCCCCGCGCTCGATCTACACTCTGGCTTAGGAGCGTTGTGATTGGTCCGCCGCTGCGTCGAATTTCTCACCGCCTGCCGCAACTGCGAGCCGCGAGCGCCCATATAAATACAACTGTTAGTTACGTCTACGTTTTTATACTGCGACTGAACTCCGTTTCGGTAGCACGTGTACTCGAAAAATTTCATAATGCCGCCCAAGACAAGTGGTAAAGCCGCCAAGAAGTCTGGCAAAGCCCAGAAGAACATCTCTAAGACCGACAAGAAGAAGAAGAAGCACAAGAGGAAGGAGAGTTACGCCATCTACATCTACAAGGTGTTGAAGCAGGTGCACCCCGACACCGGTATCTCCAGCAAGGCCATGTCGATCATGAACTCGTTCGTGAACGACATCTTCGAGCGGATCGCCGCCGAAGCTTCCCGTCTCGCCCACTACAACAAGAGATCGACCATCACGTCCAGGGAGGTGCAGACGTCCGTCAGGCTCCTGCTGCCCGGCGAGCTCGCCAAGCACGCCGTCAGTGAAGGCACCAAGGCCGTCACTAAATACACCAGCTCCAAGTGAGCGGTCGGTCGGTAGGCGGCTACCGAGAGCCGCCGCCGATGCTCCGTCTCAACGCCGCCCCGTGTCTGTGTACAGTGTTGAACCCAGTGCGCTTGTTCGTGTCTCTTGTTGACTGTGGTGCGTGTTAATTGTGTTAGTGTCATCGTATTGTGCATACATACACACATAAGTACACCTACTACCTGTGCTGTGTGTGTGTCATGTATGTGCGTACGAGACGCGCATGATGCACGTGCTACGAGCAAACCACGACAAACGTCTGGACGCGCACGCACACCGCGGGATGGCAGGAGCAAAAACAAAAGGCCCTTTTCAGGGCCACAAATATGTTCATGTGATAAAATTCACGTTTCTTTAAATTTGAATACAGTCAAAACGTTACCTACTACTATATTTACCTATCTGCCTACTGTTACATAGGTACATGCAAAATAAATACATACTTACTCACCTACTACACTTACCGCCTCCTGCGTCGTACGTACACGACTACGTAAGTAAATTTGTGTCATAATGAAGACTTAATTGTCAGGCATTATCCTACCTGCCTATCTATCTATCTATACAATTAAGTACTTACTTATTAACTTTACAAATGCATCAACAAATACAACATGCACAGAAAACTTCCCGCGTAAAAGATAGCGTATTGAGACGATGCAACGCAAGTAAGTAAGTAGGTAGGTAGGTAGGTACATGAGTGAGACTGTTCTGAAGTTCCACAACAACTCATAATAACAACACACACCCTAGTAGTAGGAGAATTTTTAGAATACGAATCGTTAGAATTCTTTATTTTTTATATATACAATATGTCGAATCGTATACTAAATAATAAAAAAAAAAAAAAAAAAAATGTCTTACTACACCGTTAGATTGGTGTTATTTTCATAAAAGTGATGCAGTCACATAAGTAGATTTTAAAAATATTAATAATATTGATTACTTTATAAACAATATTTTAGTTAGCTCGTTGTACTATAGAGGGCGCGCCGCGCGCGCGCTCAGCTCACTCACAGCTCCCTCCTGTGCCCACCGGGCGCCGCCGTCCGATACGATGCTTCGGTATAAATACTCCGAGCGAGCGCGGATCGGTTTTATTCTCTCTCGTACGTTCGAAGTGTATAGGTGCGCGCGCGTCCGTTGCGTGTGTCTATAGTATTTTCAGTTGATTTTTATTATTTCCCTCTCGTTCCGTGTTTACAATGGCGCGTACTAAGCAGACCGCCCGTAAATCCACCGGTGGTAAGGCCCCGAGGAAACAGCTCGCCACCAAGGCTGCGCGCAAGAGCGCACCGGCCACCGGTGGCGTTAAGAAACCCCATCGCTACAGGCCCGGCACTGTGGCCCTCCGTGAGATTCGTCGCTACCAGAAGAGTACCGAACTGCTGATCCGCAAGCTTCCGTTCCAGCGTCTCGTGCGTGAGATCGCACAGGACTTCAAGACCGATCTCCGTTTCCAGAGCTCCGCTGTTATGGCGCTGCAGGAGGCTAGCGAAGCTTACCTCGTCGGTCTCTTCGAAGACACCAACTTGTGCGCGATTCACGCGAAGCGCGTCACCATCATGCCCAAGGACATCCAGTTGGCGCGCAGGATCAGAGGCGAGCGCGCTTAAACTGCTGGCTGACGTCACACAATACACATCGCCCTACGACACGTTGACTGCCTTCGTGCAGTGCACCGTGTCTGTGGCTGTGGCTGTGCGTTAACATAAAAGGCCCTTTTCAGGGCCACATATGTATCAGATTATTAAATGTTTCTTTATAACAGACGTCATAAAAAAAAACGTTACTTACCTACCTACCTACCTACCTACCTACCTACCTACCTACCACACACACTATGATATCCACATAAGCAACTAACACCTATATTAAGTACTTATTATATTTTACATAAAATCAGAGAAGTACATAAACTTGCAATAATATGGTATGCCTACCTACCTACTTACAATAGTCTCTACCAGATGATACCTTACATACTAGGGACACACACTATAATTATTATTATTGTTTTTTTTTGTTATAGTTTCATACCTATAAGTACATTAGATATTATTTCAGAATAATTATGGAGGGAATATTCGTAACTATCATAATCATCATTATTATGTACTATTGTTATGCATTTGATTTACGTACCTAACTATCGATTAAGTAAGTAAGTAAACTACATAGATTTGTACTACTTACTTAATAGTACTTATGTATATTAATATATATAGGAACCTACCTACAATATATAAATATATTATAGGTATTGGAAGTAAAATTTTGGATAACCTAATACATATTATAAGTTTAGTTTAGTACCTAAGTTCTGTTTTACGAAACAACTGACTAGAGACATCGTCCAACCAACCAGCGACGAGCGTCGACTCGCCTCGCCCCGCGCACCCCCGCTGAGCTCCGCGCACAGTATAAATATAAGACGGTAATACTCAAAAATACACCAGTCGTTCGCTAGCTCGCTCGCGTCGCACCCGTGCTGTTATTATTATCATCGTGATTTTTAAAACCCCACTGTAAAGAAGATGACCGGTCGCGGTAAGGGAGGAAAGGGTCTGGGAAAAGGAGGAGCCAAGCGTCACAGGAAGGTACTTCGTGATAACATCCAAGGTATCACGAAGCCCGCCATCCGTCGTCTGGCTCGCAGAGGCGGCGTGAAGCGTATCTCCGGTCTGATCTACGAAGAGACTCGCGGTGTGCTTAAAGTGTTCCTAGAGAACGTCATTCGCGACGCTGTCACTTACACCGAGCACGCCAAGAGGAAGACCGTCACCGCCATGGACGTCGTCTACGCTCTGAAGCGCCAGGGTCGCACCCTGTACGGTTTCGGCGGTTAAACACCTGCATCTCCCGCGTGTACGGTGTTGCCTGCGCAACCAGCTCTGCATACCGTGGTGGACGTGTGTGTGTTGTGTTCGTTGTGAACATAATCATACCGTTCGACCATGCGTATATAGACGCGCACTTAAAAAAAGGCCCTTTTCAGGGCCGCATATGATTCGATACTATTAAATATGTTTCTTTACTGGAATTGTCTAAAAAACGTACGGTCTCTACATACATACATACCTACCTACCTACCTACCTATCACCACCACTATACACGAACATACCATTATACCTACTAACTGTAGACACAAATACATTACTTAGTACTTAGGTTTTACCTCTACGTGAGGGAGGGGGTGAATATGAATGAAGTACTTACTTACTTGAATCAGTTTTATTGTTGGCTTAAAATTGAAATACCACTACTACCACTTATTTACTTACACACACGACATAGTAATGCCCTTGCTTATGTAGGTAAAAGTACGTAACTACACGGGCTAAGTTGACGTTTGTTTCTACGGGTGAAAAGCCCATCGCCGCCCCACTGAGGTGTGTGTATAGGTTATACTGGAATTGAAAAACAAAACATTAGTAGACCATAATATTCAATACTTACATTGTTTGTTTGTTTGTTTGTTGTGTAGAACATTTACCTACCTATTCGTTCGATCGCCCCTCGGTGCGAGTACCGTTTGTTTATAATAAAATATGTGGATGTCGTGTTGTTATCAGGTACCTACCTATTATTGCAATTTCGCTCTCGCATCTAATGAGGGTTTTTTTTTTTTTTTTTAGTTTTTGTATTATTTATTATTAGCCGTATCACAGGCAGCCTACTAGCCACTAATTGATGTCTGAAGAGAGTACCTATAGAGCCACGCACGGACGACGGGGGACAGCAGGCGCGCCCGCGCCCGAGTACGCGGACGCGGCTGCGACGACGTTCTCTTTGTTGTCTATTAATTACACATTGTTTAGTACGGTTTCTGATGCGATTGTAACAATATGTACACTGTCAACTCGTCGAAGGGCACTCTCGTCTTTTAATATCACTATATTAATAGGTTGCACGTCCTGGACGGAGTCGTCCGTCCTTAGCGGTTCGGCGCTCGCGGTGTTTTACGACGCTTCACTTTTAGGTCGATAATACCTTCGCGAGACTGTGTGATATCGACGGAGTCCTGTTACCACACAAGCTCGATATCCTCCTAGTTGACGCGTCGACGTTTATCGGCACCAACTATCACTTTTATAGAGAAAATAACGTTTTGAACACGACCCGACCTACGCTTCGTACGCAGTCGTCAAAATAAAACACCGCCACCGGCTGAACGACCACCTCACGCTCCCCGAATTCGCACACCCGCATCGTCAACTTCATGAACTATCCGAAACTGTAACACTGCGTCCCACTAAGGGCCGTTAACCATTCCTTTTATTTATTTTATTAGATACGTGTTAGTGAAAACTTTCAAGCGTTCATACGAGAAAACGTTCCGCGACATCGCGGCGCTCGTTACGGTAAAGTTTCGTCGTGCTTAGGCGTACGTATACGAAACTCTTGAAACCTATAAGTGGCGACATCTAAGTCTCTCTCTCTATAGATTTACCTACTCAGTCAGTGTGTTGTTTTGAGTGTGTTTATTAATATAAAAAATGGCAGACACCGCAGTTGCTACCGAGGCTCCCGCGCCCGCTACACCAGCGAAGAAGCAGGCGAGACAGGCCGGCGGCGCCGGTGCCGCGAAGAAACCGAAGGCGAAGCCTACCCATCCCAAAACATCTGAGATGGTCACCAACGCCATCAAGGAGATGAAGGAGCGCAGCGGATCTTCCCTGCAGGCGATCAAGAAGTACATCGCCGCGCAGTACAAGGTCGACGCGGAGAAATTGGCTCCGTTCATCAGGAAATACCTGAAGAGCGCCGTCGAATCTGGGGCACTGATCCAGACCAAGGGCAAGGGTGCCTCCGGTTCCTTCAAGCTCGAGTCGAAATCGTCCGCGGCCAAGAAACCCGCCGGCGCATCTGGCAAGGCCGCCGGCAAGGCGCCCGCCGCCGCCGCCGCGAAGGCCAAGAAGGCGACCGCCTCTGCGGCCGGCGCCAAGACCAAGAAGGCAGCAGCCGCCGCCGCGGCCGCCTCTGCCGCCTCCGGCTCACCTTCAAAGTCCAAAGCATCGGCCGCCGCCGCCGCCAAGGACAAGAAGGCCGCCGCCGCTAAGAAGAAGCCGGCACCCAAGAAGGCCGCCGCACCCGCTAAGGCGAAGGGAGGCGCAGCTCCCAAAGCTAAGAAGACAGCGAAGCCGCCAACCAAGAAACCTAAAGCGCCTAAACCCAAGAAGGCCGCGGCTACACCCAAGTCTAAGCCGGCAGCCAAGAAAGCGTCCGCCGCTAAGAAGTAAGCTACGGTCGCGTTCGCGTTACACCGGCGACGGCGACGACGACGACGACAGCGCCGCGCGCGCAGAGTCGGCTGACCAGACCACCATCAATACCTACACGCATCATACAACAACATGAGTGATAGTGACAAATGTGCGTGCGCGTCTTACCTACTGCGTGTGTGTTTATGTACGTACATACATACATACATACATACATACATAATGTTGTGTTGTTTGTATATATAATAATATACACTGTAGTAGAGAGAGGCGCGCGCGTGCTTTGTGCGTTTGTTTTCATCATCGTCCAACCGCGCGCACGCAGTACGTACGCGTCTATCGTCCTCGGGAAGGAGGGTGCGAAACGCGCTCGACGTGTCTCGAGCTCGTCCGACCGACCAACGATTCATCAGAAGCAGCAGCAAGCAACTGAAGAAACCACGGACGGGGCGGCACCGAGATGCTTAGCGCGCGTGCATGCGCTCACCATACCAAAAAGCCCTTTTCAGGGCTAACAATACTATCATGAATATGAACAATATTCGTTTCTGTAACACAGACGAGTCAAAACGTTATAAATTAATAATAATATACGCACGCACCTACCTACCTACCTACCTACCTACCTACCTACATAAATACATACATACATATATACGAGATAACTCTCAAAATATAATATTAACTCTCTAGGTAGGAAATACAAATATAGTTAAATAAATAGATAGATAGATAGAGCTACCTACCCACCCACCTATACATAATAAATACATAGGGTAGTTTAAGTTAGTCCTGTACAAAATAAGTTTGATTATTGTTTTCAACCTACGTTCATAATTTCATATTGCATAGTCATTTCATGAGAGAAAAAAAAATTCATGATAATTATTATTTTATATGAACTGTAATAAAATCGTGGCAGTTCATTAAATAATCTGCTAAATCTCTATCCACCCCGTATCCATGGTGCAGTGTGTAGTGTACTAGCGGAGAGCGAGCGCGCGCGCTTGCGCGTTTTGTGAATTAGTTTCGCTTGCTGTGTACCCCTCCCACTGACACAGCTACGCGGCGCGCGTATAAATAAACGGCAACAGACTGAAACTGGCATTTATAACTAGATTCCTTCGGCGCGCGCACTGTTGTACGCGTGTTTCGTTGTTTTCGTGAGTTGTTATATAAACAAATACTTCAATTATGTCTGGTCGCGGTAAAGGTGGCAAGGTGAAGGGAAAGGCAAAGTCCCGTTCCAACCGTGCTGGTCTCCAGTTCCCTGTGGGTCGTATTCACAGGCTGCTGCGTAACGGAAACTACGCCGAGCGCGTGGGTGCCGGCGCTCCCGTCTACTTGGCCGCCGTGATGGAGTATCTGGCTGCTGAGGTCCTCGAGTTGGCCGGCAACGCCGCGAGAGACAACAAGAAGACCAGGATCATCCCGCGTCATCTTCAATTGGCCATCCGCAACGACGAGGAGTTGAACAAGCTGCTCTCCGGTGTGACGATCGCTCAAGGTGGTGTGCTGCCGAACATCCAGGCCGTGCTACTGCCCAAGAAGACCGAGAAGAAGGCTTAAACGTGGTGCCGCGACGTGTCTGAACGTGGTGCTTCGTGCGAGTGCCCCCGCACGCGTACTTCGATATAATATTTATGCCTAAAACCCATAAATCTATTATGTCGGTTGCGCG
Source organism: Amphipoea oculea (assembly GCA_945859645.1). Lineage (NCBI taxonomy): Eukaryota > Metazoa > Arthropoda > Insecta > Lepidoptera > Noctuidae > Amphipoea > Amphipoea oculea. The sequence continues at coordinate 6,858,691 of OX243891.1, read as the reverse complement.
ATGCTCTCCGCTCGTATGCATTCAAAACAAAAGGCCCTTTTCAGGGCCACAATATGATTCGTCAAATATATAACAGAGACAGTTTCTTTAACGGTGTTGTCGTCAAACAAAAACGTACATACATACCCATCCATCTATCTACCTACCTACCTACCTCACGCACTCGCTTTACTTAATTACTACAAGTTAAAAACCTTACACATAATATTATTGATTGATTGAATTAATGTGAAAATGAGAAAGTTACCGAGTACCTACCTTCCTATTATAGTAGATCAATTATAAATAAATTAGGTAATGGTGGCTTGCCCTCTCCTCATGATGAGCTAATTATGTTATTAGGTGGTACTCATTAGGTGTATTTTACACACGGTATCATTATGAGCAGTACAGTTAATGCTGTCGGTATGTACCTGAGTAAGTAAGTATAACAGAAATTATTTTAGCTACGTTTGTTTAGGTACTTACATTTTATTATTAAATAACGTAAAATGTTATTATTAAATCTCATTCAAATGCATTACAAAAATAATTTATTTATTACTTACTTACTTACTTACTTACTAAGTACTTATAAAAAAAAAAAAATTTGAGTTAGATTAGTCTAGATTAGAAAACGTTGTTTTCTTGAATTTATTTATTTATTTTCTTTAATGACGAACGAACACAAGCGTCGCCCCGCTCCCTTCGCCTCCCTCCCGGGCATCCCCTCTCCCCGCGCTCGATCTACACTCTGGCTTAGGAGCGTTGTGATTGGTCCGCCGCTGCGTCGAATTTCTCACCGCCTGCCGCAACTGCGAGCCGCGAGCGCCCATATAAATACAACTGTTAGTTACGTCTACGTTTTTATACTGCGACTGAACTCCGTTTCGGTAGCACGTGTACTCGAAAAATTTCATAATGCCGCCCAAGACAAGTGGTAAAGCCGCCAAGAAGTCTGGCAAAGCCCAGAAGAACATCTCTAAGACCGACAAGAAGAAGAAGAAGCACAAGAGGAAGGAGAGTTACGCCATCTACATCTACAAGGTGTTGAAGCAGGTGCACCCCGACACCGGTATCTCCAGCAAGGCCATGTCGATCATGAACTCGTTCGTGAACGACATCTTCGAGCGGATCGCCGCCGAAGCTTCCCGTCTCGCCCACTACAACAAGAGATCGACCATCACGTCCAGGGAGGTGCAGACGTCCGTCAGGCTCCTGCTGCCCGGCGAGCTCGCCAAGCACGCCGTCAGTGAAGGCACCAAGGCCGTCACTAAATACACCAGCTCCAAGTGAGCGGTCGGTCGGTAGGCGGCTACCGAGAGCCGCCGCCGATGCTCCGTCTCAACGCCGCCCCGTGTCTGTGTACAGTGTTGAACCCAGTGCGCTTGTTCGTGTCTCTTGTTGACTGTGGTGCGTGTTAATTGTGTTAGTGTCATCGTATTGTGCATACATACACACATAAGTACACCTACTACCTGTGCTGTGTGTGTGTCATGTATGTGCGTACGAGACGCGCATGATGCACGTGCTACGAGCAAACCACGACAAACGTCTGGACGCGCACGCACACCGCGGGATGGCAGGAGCAAAAACAAAAGGCCCTTTTCAGGGCCACAAATATGTTCATGTGATAAAATTCACGTTTCTTTAAATTTGAATACAGTCAAAACGTTACCTACTACTATATTTACCTATCTGCCTACTGTTACATAGGTACATGCAAAATAAATACATACTTACTCACCTACTACACTTACCGCCTCCTGCGTCGTACGTACACGACTACGTAAGTAAATTTGTGTCATAATGAAGACTTAATTGTCAGGCATTATCCTACCTGCCTATCTATCTATCTATACAATTAAGTACTTACTTATTAACTTTACAAATGCATCAACAAATACAACATGCACAGAAAACTTCCCGCGTAAAAGATAGCGTATTGAGACGATGCAACGCAAGTAAGTAAGTAGGTAGGTAGGTAGGTACATGAGTGAGACTGTTCTGAAGTTCCACAACAACTCATAATAACAACACACACCCTAGTAGTAGGAGAATTTTTAGAATACGAATCGTTAGAATTCTTTATTTTTTATATATACAATATGTCGAATCGTATACTAAATAATAAAAAAAAAAAAAAAAAAAATGTCTTACTACACCGTTAGATTGGTGTTATTTTCATAAAAGTGATGCAGTCACATAAGTAGATTTTAAAAATATTAATAATATTGATTACTTTATAAACAATATTTTAGTTAGCTCGTTGTACTATAGAGGGCGCGCCGCGCGCGCGCTCAGCTCACTCACAGCTCCCTCCTGTGCCCACCGGGCGCCGCCGTCCGATACGATGCTTCGGTATAAATACTCCGAGCGAGCGCGGATCGGTTTCTTTTTCTCGATTCCGCGCCCGGCTGCCGTAGCGCTCACACGTGCTCTTGGCTCCGCATCGCTGTCCGCCCCCGCGCCCCGCGCGCCCCCCCGTCTCGGTCTCGCTGGAGTGCTACGCCCGTAGCACTCTCGGCTACGCCGCACACGCGTAGGCCACCGGCCCCGCCCCTTTCCGTAGCAGTGCTACGGTTTGCGTTCACGCGCAGACCAAGTGCTGCTACGAGAGCTACGGCGTAGCAGATCGGCTACGAGTGCTAGACATTCGTAGCCTATCCACTGCGCTCGCGTTTTTGACGCTCCTTAAGAGCATAAATCCACCGTTTTAAGTGGTACTTGGGGGAAACCTAACGGTGACAACAAACCCAAGTGGGTGGAGACCCGCCACACCCGCCGACCCCCTTCAGGGCTAGGCAAAACCGTCGGAAGGGCTCCGACTGCGACCTTGGGGGATCTCCTAGTCGCAGTCTGGTAGCATCTTAACCCCGTTTGTCCACAGCTGCACCCGGGACGACTGGGTGTGTCTACCCCAGCGGCCCGGATCGGTCGAAAGACCCATAGGGCCCTACCGCACATTAAGATTGGCGGTAGGAACACAAGCTTAGGGCCCACCTTAGGCACTCACCTCCCTGCCTAAACCCGGCAGGGAGGGTTACTCATCCCCGGGCCCACCCACCCGGGGAGTTAGTGTTAGGTCTCAGTACGCTAGACGTACATAGTCCCCCCCCCCCCCCTAAGACCATGCAGGACGCCACGATAGTGGCGTTCTTCAAAGAGGTCCTTTTTAAGGACCCCGACTTCATCGCCAAATATGGCGCTAAGTTCGCTGCTATGCAGCATACCTCCCCCCCCCAACCGACCTTTTCGGACTCGGAGCTGGACAGCCCAATCGGCTCTCCAGCGGCCATGGACGCTGAAGACGCGTCCTCTAAACGTCCACGTGACGACTCGGACCTAGAGTCCCAGCACTCCACCGACTCCTCCCCCTCCTCCGACGACGACGGCTATATACTGGCGTCGTCTGGAAAAAGGAGCAAAAGAAAGAGGAAGCAGACCTCCTCCACGCAGGCAGCCAAGATCCCTGCGACTGAGGCAGCCCTGTCTCCCCTATACCTCGCCCCCGACTCACCGGCAGCTCCTGCCACTACCCCCCCCACGACATCTCAGTCCTGCCAAAAGGACTCTCCCCCCAGCCAAAGTGCTGGCCCCTCCTCCGCCCCAAGCCAAAGTGCTGGCCCCTCCTCCGCCCCAAGGAAAGTCTCCCCCCCTCCCCCTGTGTTCATCCAGGACAAGGGGCGTTGGACCGATGTGTCCAAATGGTGCGCCGAGCGCAAAATTAATTACACTAGCGCCCGCTCTACCCTCCAGGGTATCAAAGTGTCCATCCCGACGTCGAAAGACTACCGGGACCTCACCCTACTTCTCCGCCAGAGGGACGTGTCATTCCACACGTACTCCCTGCCGGAAGAACGACAGATCCGAGTGGTGATTCGCCGTATCCCCAAGGAGATCACGGTCGCCGACATCAAGGCTGACCTCGAACTCCAATCGGTCCCTGTGGCAGAAGTCCACAGGATGCACCGTTCACGAGGACAAGTCCCCTTCGACATGGTCCTCGTAGTCTGCCCTCCCACTGAGGGCCATCATCCGATCTTCCAGATAAAAAGTATCTGCAGCCTCACAGGCATCTCAATCGAGAAGCCTAAAAAGTCTGGCATCGTCGGTCAGTGTCACCGATGCCAGCTATATGGCCACTCTCAGAGTTTCTGCCATGCCAAGCCTAGATGCGTGAAGTGTCTGGGTGAACATGGCACGGAAAACTGCCCCCGTCCCAAGGACCGTACCCTGTGTACGGAACCTCCAAGCTGCGTTCTATGCGGCGAAACAGGCCACCCGGCCAATTATCGCGGCTGCCCAAAGGCCCCAAAATCGTCCTCCCCCAAATTGACAAAGCGCGCAGACGCTCGTCAAATCAGGGAAACCCCGTCACAAGGGCCCTCAACCCTTCCCGAGCGACTAAGCCCTCAAAGGCCCAGCCCGTGGAATATGTTAAACCACCAGAGAGCTTTCCCAGCTCTCACGGCTACCAAGCCGTTCTCGCCTCCCGCCCACGCAAGGCTGGACCCGCGAATCACCCGTCCCGATGCGCCCAACCCTGTGCCCCCCCCCACACTCGCACCCGCTGCTAGGACAGCACCCGTCGTACCTTCAGCGCCCCCCCCGACCTCAACTACTCCTGCTTGTGATCCCTTCAATGTGATCACAAGCACATTTCTAACATTCGTTACCCCCCGCGCCAAGAAAATGGCAAGCGAAATCATCGCTGCCAGAAACTCCGGCGACCTCTTTCAAATTCAGGCTATTTACAACGCCTACCCCGAAATTACCCAGGCACTCACGGCCTTTATAACCAAACCTAATAACAACAATGGATAGAGGACTCATCGCCAGAACCAAACCCCGATCCCTTAGGTTAGCCTACTTCAATGCCAATGGCATTCAAGGTCAAAGAGATGAGATCGCCACCTTCCTCCGCGACCATCAAATAGACATCTTCCTCGTTCAAGAGACCTTCCTCAAGCCTAGCCACCGTAACCCTTCAGTTGCAAACTATCGTATGGTTCGTAACGACAGGTCGCGGTGTCACAAAGGCGGCACACTAATCTTTTATAAAAAGGAACTGCACTGCATCCCACTGGACCCTCCTCCTCTTTCACGACTTGAAGTGTCTATCTGTCGGCTAGGCATGTCAGGCCATCAACCGATCACCCTAGTTTCGGTATACCTCCCTCCGCAAAACTCTGCAGACGACCCCCAACCCTTGACAAACGACCTCTCCATCCTTCTTGGCTTGAGTGACTCCGTCATTATAGCGGGGGATCTCAACGCTAAACACCCTGCGTGGAATAGCACCAGGATCTCTACCAGAGGCAAACTCCTGTTTGACCTCTCCCCCACTCTAAACTTTGATGTCATTGGACCAATGACTCCCACTCACTTTCCACACGACCCAAACCACACTCCCGACGTCCTCGACGTAACACTTCTAAAAAATGTCAACCTACGGTTAGTCACTATAGAAGTGGTACAAGAGCTCTCCTCAGACCACCGACCAGTCATCATTCATATGGCCCCCCGCCTGGGTCTCCCTGATCCCAACCAACCCGCCCAGACAAAAGTGGTAACGGACTGGAGGAAAGTAAGCGAGTGCCTGAAATCCACCACATCCCCCCACTTAGACACCATCCCCGGCCAGTTCAACTCTATCGCGGACACGACGGCTGCGATTGACTCGCTCACGGAACACGTACAGTCGGTCTTGAACGACTGTTCCAGGGAGATTCCATTGGTGGATGACCATCAATGGAATTTACCTGCTGACTTGCGTGAACTGCTGAACGAAAAGAACGCGGCTGTCCGTGCATACAGTAGCTTTCCCTGCGACGCGAACAAAGCTCACATGCGTTACTTACAGAGATCTGTAAGAACTCGCATATCCGAGTGGCGTGAAATCAAATGGGATAAGACACTGAGCGATCTCGAACCCACCCACCAGGCCTTCTGGGAACTTCAAAGGAGATTCAGATCTCGAGACACAACCTCCATGCCTCCACTGGTCCGCCCTGACAAATCCATCGCCTTCGATGACACCGAAAAGGCTGAATGCCTGGCTGACAGCCTCGAAGCCCAATGCACACCCAGCTCCCAACCAGTAGACCAAGCCCACCTCGCGGAGGTCGAAGCGGAGGTTGAACGTAGAGCCTCCCTCCCACCCGTCGAAGACCCTGATAATCCTCTGCCCCCCGTCACTCCTGACGAAGTGCAGGATATAATCAAAGGTCTCAAACCTAAAAAAGCTCCCGGCTCAGACGGAATCACCAATAGAGTGATCCAGCTATTCCCTGCCCAACTAATAATGCTACTGGTCACCATCTTCAACGGTGCCATGAGCAATAATATTTTCCCACAAACGTGGAAACAAGCCACCGTTATCGGCATCCCAAAGCCCGGCAAGCCCAAAACGGAACCTTCGAGTTACCGCCCCATCAGTTTGCTCAATGTCCTCGGTAAGGTTTACGAGAGGCTTATTTATAAGCGTCTCAGAGACTATGCTGAAACAAAGGGCCTTATTCCCAACGAGCAGTTTGGTTTTCGAACCCAACACTCCTGCGTACAGCAAGTCCACCGTATCACCGAACATATACACGCGGGATTCCAACGCAGTTATATGACAGGTGTGATTTACTTCGACATAGCGAAGGCCTTTGACAAAGTCTGGCATAACGGCTTAATATACAAGCTATACCAACTCGGTGTGCCCGACCGTCTCGTGCTCATCCTACGAGACTTTCTGTCAAACCGCACATTCCGCTACAAAGTGGAAGGAGCGCTATCCTCCCCACACCCCATCCGAGCAGGAGTCCCCCAGGGCTCTGTACTTGCCCCACTCATTTTCACGCTGTTCACTAGCGATATCCCCACAAACAAAAAGGCTCAGTTGGCACTGTTCGCAGACGATACTGCCATTTTTTACTCCGGCCGCAGCCTAGTCCAGATATCTCTCACTCTCCAAACCGCAGTCAACAAACTCGCTGCTTGGTTTAGGAAGTGGAGAATAGAAGTCAACCCTGACAAGAGTCAAGCGGTTCTCTACTCCAGACCGCGACGCAACCCCATACCCCCCCGACCTATCTCCATGTTCGGTAAGCCGATCCCTTGGGAAAAGCGAGCCAAATACCTAGGAGTCATACTCGACAGGCATCTCTCCTTCGCAGAGCATATAAAAACGGTCCGCTCGCGCGCCGCTTTCGCTCTAGGCAGACTCCACTCCGTTCTCAATGCACGCAGCAAATTGTCACTAAAGTGCAAATTGCGCATTTATACAGCGTGCATTCGTCCAATAATGACATATGCCTGTGTAGTCTTCGCACACGCAAAGCCCCACCACCTCCATAGGATGCAGGCCCTTCAAAACCGTTTCCTCCGAAAGGCTACGGGATCCCCCTGGTTCGTCCGAAATGAGATCCTCCATGTTGACCTCAAAATCCCCACTATCCAACAATTCATGAAACGCCTTTCCAAGCGCTTCTTTGATACCGCCGCCAAGCATCGCAACCCCCTGGTTGTCGAGGCCGCCAGGTATACTCCCTCCCAAATCAGCAAACGTCGCCGTCCAAGGCATGTTCTCTTAGACCCTGACGACTCCATTACCCTCCTCCAGGAGAGTAACAAGGCAACTAGTACAGTACACAAAAACAAAAAACCGACATTCCGACCTCGCCGACGAGGTCCCTCGCGACGTCCCCAATTAAATACCCCACCCCGACCCTTGCTCGATGAAGTGCCAGCCCGCGCCGCAGCTGAGCCTGTAGCTTTAAACTCCCGACTGTGACCTCTGAGTTTGTTTCGGCATTTCTTCTCAGAGCAGTCAGATAGGAAATGCCGGCCCCATCAAGCTTAAATAATAAAAATCTGATCCAGCCTGTCCCATCTTGCTGCCCTCTCCAGCGACGCCCTAAGCCGAGGTTCGTACCCCACAGGGGGTGCCCTTAGCGTGTAGTCGCTTAATATAGTAGATATTCGCCCTGGCTGGAGGCTTTGAGTTTTCTTAAGGCAACCACAGGATAGTCCGGTTAAGTAGTCACGACCTCTCAAGGTCAACTACGAGATGCCATTTCTAAAAAAAAAAAAAAAAAAAACGGATCGGTTTTATTCTCTCTCGTACGTTCGAAGTGTATAGGTGCGCGCGCGTCCGTTGCGTGTGTCTATAGTATTTTCAGTTGATTTTTATTATTTCCCTCTCGTTCCGTGTTTACAATGGCGCGTACTAAGCAGACCGCCCGTAAATCCACCGGTGGTAAGGCCCCGAGGAAACAGCTCGCCACCAAGGCTGCGCGCAAGAGCGCACCGGCCACCGGTGGCGTTAAGAAACCCCATCGCTACAGGCCCGGCACTGTGGCCCTCCGTGAGATTCGTCGCTACCAGAAGAGTACCGAACTGCTGATCCGCAAGCTTCCGTTCCAGCGTCTCGTGCGTGAGATCGCACAGGACTTCAAGACCGATCTCCGTTTCCAGAGCTCCGCTGTTATGGCGCTGCAGGAGGCTAGCGAAGCTTACCTCGTCGGTCTCTTCGAAGACACCAACTTGTGCGCGATTCACGCGAAGCGCGTCACCATCATGCCCAAGGACATCCAGTTGGCGCGCAGGATCAGAGGCGAGCGCGCTTAAACTGCTGGCTGACGTCACACAATACACATCGCCCTACGACACGTTGACTGCCTTCGTGCAGTGCACCGTGTCTGTGGCTGTGGCTGTGCGTTAACATAAAAGGCCCTTTTCAGGGCCACATATGTATCAGATTATTAAATGTTTCTTTATAACAGACGTCATAAAAAAAAACGTTACTTACCTACCTACCTACCTACCTACCTACCTACCTACCTACCACACACACTATGATATCCACATAAGCAACTAACACCTATATTAAGTACTTATTATATTTTACATAAAATCAGAGAAGTACATAAACTTGCAATAATATGGTATGCCTACCTACCTACTTACAATAGTCTCTACCAGATGATACCTTACATACTAGGGACACACACTATAATTATTATTATTGTTTTTTTTTGTTATAGTTTCATACCTATAAGTACATTAGATATTATTTCAGAATAATTATGGAGGGAATATTCGTAACTATCATAATCATCATTATTATGTACTATTGTTATGCATTTGATTTACGTACCTAACTATCGATTAAGTAAGTAAGTAAACTACATAGATTTGTACTACTTACTTAATAGTACTTATGTATATTAATATATATAGGAACCTACCTACAATATATAAATATATTATAGGTATTGGAAGTAAAATTTTGGATAACCTAATACATATTATAAGTTTAGTTTAGTACCTAAGTTCTGTTTTACGAAACAACTGACTAGAGACATCGTCCAACCAACCAGCGACGAGCGTCGACTCGCCTCGCCCCGCGCACCCCCGCTGAGCTCCGCGCACAGTATAAATATAAGACGGTAATACTCAAAAATACACCAGTCGTTCGCTAGCTCGCTCGCGTCGCACCCGTGCTGTTATTATTATCATCGTGATTTTTAAAACCCCACTGTAAAGAAGATGACCGGTCGCGGTAAGGGAGGAAAGGGTCTGGGAAAAGGAGGAGCCAAGCGTCACAGGAAGGTACTTCGTGATAACATCCAAGGTATCACGAAGCCCGCCATCCGTCGTCTGGCTCGCAGAGGCGGCGTGAAGCGTATCTCCGGTCTGATCTACGAAGAGACTCGCGGTGTGCTTAAAGTGTTCCTAGAGAACGTCATTCGCGACGCTGTCACTTACACCGAGCACGCCAAGAGGAAGACCGTCACCGCCATGGACGTCGTCTACGCTCTGAAGCGCCAGGGTCGCACCCTGTACGGTTTCGGCGGTTAAACACCTGCATCTCCCGCGTGTACGGTGTTGCCTGCGCAACCAGCTCTGCATACCGTGGTGGACGTGTGTGTGTTGTGTTCGTTGTGAACATAATCATACCGTTCGACCATGCGTATATAGACGCGCACTTAAAAAAAGGCCCTTTTCAGGGCCGCATATGATTCGATACTATTAAATATGTTTCTTTACTGGAATTGTCTAAAAAACGTACGGTCTCTACATACATACATACCTACCTACCTACCTACCTATCACCACCACTATACACGAACATACCATTATACCTACTAACTGTAGACACAAATACATTACTTAGTACTTAGGTTTTACCTCTACGTGAGGGAGGGGGTGAATATGAATGAAGTACTTACTTACTTGAATCAGTTTTATTGTTGGCTTAAAATTGAAATACCACTACTACCACTTATTTACTTACACACACGACATAGTAATGCCCTTGCTTATGTAGGTAAAAGTACGTAACTACACGGGCTAAGTTGACGTTTGTTTCTACGGGTGAAAAGCCCATCGCCGCCCCACTGAGGTGTGTGTATAGGTTATACTGGAATTGAAAAACAAAACATTAGTAGACCATAATATTCAATACTTACATTGTTTGTTTGTTTGTTTGTTGTGTAGAACATTTACCTACCTATTCGTTCGATCGCCCCTCGGTGCGAGTACCGTTTGTTTATAATAAAATATGTGGATGTCGTGTTGTTATCAGGTACCTACCTATTATTGCAATTTCGCTCTCGCATCTAATGAGGGTTTTTTTTTTTTTTTTTAGTTTTTGTATTATTTATTATTAGCCGTATCACAGGCAGCCTACTAGCCACTAATTGATGTCTGAAGAGAGTACCTATAGAGCCACGCACGGACGACGGGGGACAGCAGGCGCGCCCGCGCCCGAGTACGCGGACGCGGCTGCGACGACGTTCTCTTTGTTGTCTATTAATTACACATTGTTTAGTACGGTTTCTGATGCGATTGTAACAATATGTACACTGTCAACTCGTCGAAGGGCACTCTCGTCTTTTAATATCACTATATTAATAGGTTGCACGTCCTGGACGGAGTCGTCCGTCCTTAGCGGTTCGGCGCTCGCGGTGTTTTACGACGCTTCACTTTTAGGTCGATAATACCTTCGCGAGACTGTGTGATATCGACGGAGTCCTGTTACCACACAAGCTCGATATCCTCCTAGTTGACGCGTCGACGTTTATCGGCACCAACTATCACTTTTATAGAGAAAATAACGTTTTGAACACGACCCGACCTACGCTTCGTACGCAGTCGTCAAAATAAAACACCGCCACCGGCTGAACGACCACCTCACGCTCCCCGAATTCGCACACCCGCATCGTCAACTTCATGAACTATCCGAAACTGTAACACTGCGTCCCACTAAGGGCCGTTAACCATTCCTTTTATTTATTTTATTAGATACGTGTTAGTGAAAACTTTCAAGCGTTCATACGAGAAAACGTTCCGCGACATCGCGGCGCTCGTTACGGTAAAGTTTCGTCGTGCTTAGGCGTACGTATACGAAACTCTTGAAACCTATAAGTGGCGACATCTAAGTCTCTCTCTCTATAGATTTACCTACTCAGTCAGTGTGTTGTTTTGAGTGTGTTTATTAATATAAAAAATGGCAGACACCGCAGTTGCTACCGAGGCTCCCGCGCCCGCTACACCAGCGAAGAAGCAGGCGAGACAGGCCGGCGGCGCCGGTGCCGCGAAGAAACCGAAGGCGAAGCCTACCCATCCCAAAACATCTGAGATGGTCACCAACGCCATCAAGGAGATGAAGGAGCGCAGCGGATCTTCCCTGCAGGCGATCAAGAAGTACATCGCCGCGCAGTACAAGGTCGACGCGGAGAAATTGGCTCCGTTCATCAGGAAATACCTGAAGAGCGCCGTCGAATCTGGGGCACTGATCCAGACCAAGGGCAAGGGTGCCTCCGGTTCCTTCAAGCTCGAGTCGAAATCGTCCGCGGCCAAGAAACCCGCCGGCGCATCTGGCAAGGCCGCCGGCAAGGCGCCCGCCGCCGCCGCCGCGAAGGCCAAGAAGGCGACCGCCTCTGCGGCCGGCGCCAAGACCAAGAAGGCAGCAGCCGCCGCCGCGGCCGCCTCTGCCGCCTCCGGCTCACCTTCAAAGTCCAAAGCATCGGCCGCCGCCGCCGCCAAGGACAAGAAGGCCGCCGCCGCTAAGAAGAAGCCGGCACCCAAGAAGGCCGCCGCACCCGCTAAGGCGAAGGGAGGCGCAGCTCCCAAAGCTAAGAAGACAGCGAAGCCGCCAACCAAGAAACCTAAAGCGCCTAAACCCAAGAAGGCCGCGGCTACACCCAAGTCTAAGCCGGCAGCCAAGAAAGCGTCCGCCGCTAAGAAGTAAGCTACGGTCGCGTTCGCGTTACACCGGCGACGGCGACGACGACGACGACAGCGCCGCGCGCGCAGAGTCGGCTGACCAGACCACCATCAATACCTACACGCATCATACAACAACATGAGTGATAGTGACAAATGTGCGTGCGCGTCTTACCTACTGCGTGTGTGTTTATGTACGTACATACATACATACATACATACATACATAATGTTGTGTTGTTTGTATATATAATAATATACACTGTAGTAGAGAGAGGCGCGCGCGTGCTTTGTGCGTTTGTTTTCATCATCGTCCAACCGCGCGCACGCAGTACGTACGCGTCTATCGTCCTCGGGAAGGAGGGTGCGAAACGCGCTCGACGTGTCTCGAGCTCGTCCGACCGACCAACGATTCATCAGAAGCAGCAGCAAGCAACTGAAGAAACCACGGACGGGGCGGCACCGAGATGCTTAGCGCGCGTGCATGCGCTCACCATACCAAAAAGCCCTTTTCAGGGCTAACAATACTATCATGAATATGAACAATATTCGTTTCTGTAACACAGACGAGTCAAAACGTTATAAATTAATAATAATATACGCACGCACCTACCTACCTACCTACCTACCTACCTACCTACATAAATACATACATACATATATACGAGATAACTCTCAAAATATAATATTAACTCTCTAGGTAGGAAATACAAATATAGTTAAATAAATAGATAGATAGATAGAGCTACCTACCCACCCACCTATACATAATAAATACATAGGGTAGTTTAAGTTAGTCCTGTACAAAATAAGTTTGATTATTGTTTTCAACCTACGTTCATAATTTCATATTGCATAGTCATTTCATGAGAGAAAAAAAAATTCATGATAATTATTATTTTATATGAACTGTAATAAAATCGTGGCAGTTCATTAAATAATCTGCTAAATCTCTATCCACCCCGTATCCATGGTGCAGTGTGTAGTGTACTAGCGGAGAGCGAGCGCGCGCGCTTGCGCGTTTTGTGAATTAGTTTCGCTTGCTGTGTACCCCTCCCACTGACACAGCTACGCGGCGCGCGTATAAATAAACGGCAACAGACTGAAACTGGCATTTATAACTAGATTCCTTCGGCGCGCGCACTGTTGTACGCGTGTTTCGTTGTTTTCGTGAGTTGTTATATAAACAAATACTTCAATTATGTCTGGTCGCGGTAAAGGTGGCAAGGTGAAGGGAAAGGCAAAGTCCCGTTCCAACCGTGCTGGTCTCCAGTTCCCTGTGGGTCGTATTCACAGGCTGCTGCGTAACGGAAACTACGCCGAGCGCGTGGGTGCCGGCGCTCCCGTCTACTTGGCCGCCGTGATGGAGTATCTGGCTGCTGAGGTCCTCGAGTTGGCCGGCAACGCCGCGAGAGACAACAAGAAGACCAGGATCATCCCGCGTCATCTTCAATTGGCCATCCGCAACGACGAGGAGTTGAACAAGCTGCTCTCCGGTGTGACGATCGCTCAAGGTGGTGTGCTGCCGAACATCCAGGCCGTGCTACTGCCCAAGAAGACCGAGAAGAAGGCTTAAACGTGGTGCCGCGACGTGTCTGAACGTGGTGCTTCGTGCGAGTGCCCCCGCACGCGTACTTCGATATAATATTTATGCCTAAAACCCATAAATCTATTATGTCGGTTGCGCGATGCTCTCCGCTCGTATGCATTCAAAACAAAAGGCCCTTTTCAGGGCCACAATATGATTCGTCAAATATATAACAGAGACAGTTTCTTTAACGGTGTTGTCGTCAAACAAAAACGTACATACATACCCATCCATCTATCTACCTACCTACCTACCTCACGCACTCGCTTTACTTAATTACTACAAGTTAAAAACCTTACACATAATATTATTGATTGATTGAATTAATGTGAAAATGAGAAAGTTACCGAGTACCTACCTTCCTATTATAGTAGATCAATTATAAATAAATTAGGTAATGGTGGCTTGCCCTCTCCTCATGATGAGCTAATTATGTTATTAGGTGGTACTCATTAGGTGTATTTTACACACGGTATCATTATGAGCAGTACAGTTAATGCTGTCGGTATGTACCTGAGTAAGTAAGTATAACAGAAATTATTTTAGCTACGTTTGTTTAGGTACTTACATTTTATTATTAAATAACGTAAAATGTTATTATTAAATCTCATTCAAATGCATTACAAAAATAATTTATTTATTACTTACTTACTTACTTACTTACTAAGTACTTATAAAAAAAAAAAAATTTGAGTTAGATTAGTCTAGATTAGAAAACGTTGTTTTCTTGAATTTATTTATTTATTTTCTTTAATGACGAACGAACACAAGCGTCGCCCCGCTCCCTTCGCCTCCCTCCCGGGCATCCCCTCTCCCCGCGCTCGATCTACACTCTGGCTTAGGAGCGTTGTGATTGGTCCGCCGCTGCGTCGAATTTCTCACCGCCTGCCGCAACTGCGAGCCGCGAGCGCCCATATAAATACAACTGTTAGTTACGTCTACGTTTTTATACTGCGACTGAACTCCGTTTCGGTAGCACGTGTACTCGAAAAATTTCATAATGCCGCCCAAGACAAGTGGTAAAGCCGCCAAGAAGTCTGGCAAAGCCCAGAAGAACATCTCTAAGACCGACAAGAAGAAGAAGAAGCACAAGAGGAAGGAGAGTTACGCCATCTACATCTACAAGGTGTTGAAGCAGGTGCACCCCGACACCGGTATCTCCAGCAAGGCCATGTCGATCATGAACTCGTTCGTGAACGACATCTTCGAGCGGATCGCCGCCGAAGCTTCCCGTCTCGCCCACTACAACAAGAGATCGACCATCACGTCCAGGGAGGTGCAGACGTCCGTCAGGCTCCTGCTGCCCGGCGAGCTCGCCAAGCACGCCGTCAGTGAAGGCACCAAGGCCGTCACTAAATACACCAGCTCCAAGTGAGCGGTCGGTCGGTAGGCGGCTACCGAGAGCCGCCGCCGATGCTCCGTCTCAACGCCGCCCCGTGTCTGTGTACAGTGTTGAACCCAGTGCGCTTGTTCGTGTCTCTTGTTGACTGTGGTGCGTGTTAATTGTGTTAGTGTCATCGTATTGTGCATACATACACACATAAGTACACCTACTACCTGTGCTGTGTGTGTGTCATGTATGTGCGTACGAGACGCGCATGATGCACGTGCTACGAGCAAACCACGACAAACGTCTGGACGCGCACGCACACCGCGGGATGGCAGGAGCAAAAACAAAAGGCCCTTTTCAGGGCCACAAATATGTTCATGTGATAAAATTCACGTTTCTTTAAATTTGAATACAGTCAAAACGTTACCTACTACTATATTTACCTATCTGCCTACTGTTACATAGGTACATGCAAAATAAATACATACTTACTCACCTACTACACTTACCGCCTCCTGCGTCGTACGTACACGACTACGTAAGTAAATTTGTGTCATAATGAAGACTTAATTGTCAGGCATTATCCTACCTGCCTATCTATCTATCTATACAATTAAGTACTTACTTATTAACTTTACAAATGCATCAACAAATACAACATGCACAGAAAACTTCCCGCGTAAAAGATAGCGTATTGAGACGATGCAACGCAAGTAAGTAAGTAGGTAGGTAGGTAGGTACATGAGTGAGACTGTTCTGAAGTTCCACAACAACTCATAATAACAACACACACCCTAGTAGTAGGAGAATTTTTAGAATACGAATCGTTAGAATTCTTTATTTTTTATATATACAATATGTCGAATCGTATACTAAATAATAAAAAAAAAAAAAAAAAAAATGTCTTACTACACCGTTAGATTGGTGTTATTTTCATAAAAGTGATGCAGTCACATAAGTAGATTTTAAAAATATTAATAATATTGATTACTTTATAAACAATATTTTAGTTAGCTCGTTGTACTATAGAGGGCGCGCCGCGCGCGCGCTCAGCTCACTCACAGCTCCCTCCTGTGCCCACCGGGCGCCGCCGTCCGATACGATGCTTCGGTATAAATACTCCGAGCGAGCGCGGATCGGTTTCTTTTTCTCGATTCCGCGCCCGGCTGCCGTAGCGCTCACACGTGCTCTTGGCTCCGCATCGCTGTCCGCCCCCGCGCCCCGCGCGCCCCCCCGTCTCGGTCTCGCTGGAGTGCTACGCCCGTAGCACTCTCGGCTACGCCGCACACGCGTAGGCCACCGGCCCCGCCCCTTTCCGTAGCAGTGCTACGGTTTGCGTTCACGCGCAGACCAAGTGCTGCTACGAGAGCTACGGCGTAGCAGATCGGCTACGAGTGCTAGACATTCGTAGCCTATCCACTGCGCTCGCGTTTTTGACGCTCCTTAAGAGCATAAATCCACCGTTTTAAGTGGTACTTGGGGGAAACCTAACGGTGACAACAAACCCAAGTGGGTGGAGACCCGCCACACCCGCCGACCCCCTTCAGGGCTAGGCAAAACCGTCGGAAGGGCTCCGACTGCGACCTTGGGGGATCTCCTAGTCGCAGTCTGGTAGCATCTTAACCCCGTTTGTCCACAGCTGCACCCGGGACGACTGGGTGTGTCTACCCCAGCGGCCCGGATCGGTCGAAAGACCCATAGGGCCCTACCGCACATTAAGATTGGCGGTAGGAACACAAGCTTAGGGCCCACCTTAGGCACTCACCTCCCTGCCTAAACCCGGCAGGGAGGGTTACTCATCCCCGGGCCCACCCACCCGGGGAGTTAGTGTTAGGTCTCAGTACGCTAGACGTACATAGTCCCCCCCCCCCCCCTAAGACCATGCAGGACGCCACGATAGTGGCGTTCTTCAAAGAGGTCCTTTTTAAGGACCCCGACTTCATCGCCAAATATGGCGCTAAGTTCGCTGCTATGCAGCATACCTCCCCCCCCCAACCGACCTTTTCGGACTCGGAGCTGGACAGCCCAATCGGCTCTCCAGCGGCCATGGACGCTGAAGACGCGTCCTCTAAACGTCCACGTGACGACTCGGACCTAGAGTCCCAGCACTCCACCGACTCCTCCCCCTCCTCCGACGACGACGGCTATATACTGGCGTCGTCTGGAAAAAGGAGCAAAAGAAAGAGGAAGCAGACCTCCTCCACGCAGGCAGCCAAGATCCCTGCGACTGAGGCAGCCCTGTCTCCCCTATACCTCGCCCCCGACTCACCGGCAGCTCCTGCCACTACCCCCCCCACGACATCTCAGTCCTGCCAAAAGGACTCTCCCCCCAGCCAAAGTGCTGGCCCCTCCTCCGCCCCAAGCCAAAGTGCTGGCCCCTCCTCCGCCCCAAGGAAAGTCTCCCCCCCTCCCCCTGTGTTCATCCAGGACAAGGGGCGTTGGACCGATGTGTCCAAATGGTGCGCCGAGCGCAAAATTAATTACACTAGCGCCCGCTCTACCCTCCAGGGTATCAAAGTGTCCATCCCGACGTCGAAAGACTACCGGGACCTCACCCTACTTCTCCGCCAGAGGGACGTGTCATTCCACACGTACTCCCTGCCGGAAGAACGACAGATCCGAGTGGTGATTCGCCGTATCCCCAAGGAGATCACGGTCGCCGACATCAAGGCTGACCTCGAACTCCAATCGGTCCCTGTGGCAGAAGTCCACAGGATGCACCGTTCACGAGGACAAGTCCCCTTCGACATGGTCCTCGTAGTCTGCCCTCCCACTGAGGGCCATCATCCGATCTTCCAGATAAAAAGTATCTGCAGCCTCACAGGCATCTCAATCGAGAAGCCTAAAAAGTCTGGCATCGTCGGTCAGTGTCACCGATGCCAGCTATATGGCCACTCTCAGAGTTTCTGCCATGCCAAGCCTAGATGCGTGAAGTGTCTGGGTGAACATGGCACGGAAAACTGCCCCCGTCCCAAGGACCGTACCCTGTGTACGGAACCTCCAAGCTGCGTTCTATGCGGCGAAACAGGCCACCCGGCCAATTATCGCGGCTGCCCAAAGGCCCCAAAATCGTCCTCCCCCAAATTGACAAAGCGCGCAGACGCTCGTCAAATCAGGGAAACCCCGTCACAAGGGCCCTCAACCCTTCCCGAGCGACTAAGCCCTCAAAGGCCCAGCCCGTGGAATATGTTAAACCACCAGAGAGCTTTCCCAGCTCTCACGGCTACCAAGCCGTTCTCGCCTCCCGCCCACGCAAGGCTGGACCCGCGAATCACCCGTCCCGATGCGCCCAACCCTGTGCCCCCCCCCACACTCGCACCCGCTGCTAGGACAGCACCCGTCGTACCTTCAGCGCCCCCCCCGACCTCAACTACTCCTGCTTGTGATCCCTTCAATGTGATCACAAGCACATTTCTAACATTCGTTACCCCCCGCGCCAAGAAAATGGCAAGCGAAATCATCGCTGCCAGAAACTCCGGCGACCTCTTTCAAATTCAGGCTATTTACAACGCCTACCCCGAAATTACCCAGGCACTCACGGCCTTTATAACCAAACCTAATAACAACAATGGATAGAGGACTCATCGCCAGAACCAAACCCCGATCCCTTAGGTTAGCCTACTTCAATGCCAATGGCATTCAAGGTCAAAGAGATGAGATCGCCACCTTCCTCCGCGACCATCAAATAGACATCTTCCTCGTTCAAGAGACCTTCCTCAAGCCTAGCCACCGTAACCCTTCAGTTGCAAACTATCGTATGGTTCGTAACGACAGGTCGCGGTGTCACAAAGGCGGCACACTAATCTTTTATAAAAAGGAACTGCACTGCATCCCACTGGACCCTCCTCCTCTTTCACGACTTGAAGTGTCTATCTGTCGGCTAGGCATGTCAGGCCATCAACCGATCACCCTAGTTTCGGTATACCTCCCTCCGCAAAACTCTGCAGACGACCCCCAACCCTTGACAAACGACCTCTCCATCCTTCTTGGCTTGAGTGACTCCGTCATTATAGCGGGGGATCTCAACGCTAAACACCCTGCGTGGAATAGCACCAGGATCTCTACCAGAGGCAAACTCCTGTTTGACCTCTCCCCCACTCTAAACTTTGATGTCATTGGACCAATGACTCCCACTCACTTTCCACACGACCCAAACCACACTCCCGACGTCCTCGACGTAACACTTCTAAAAAATGTCAACCTACGGTTAGTCACTATAGAAGTGGTACAAGAGCTCTCCTCAGACCACCGACCAGTCATCATTCATATGGCCCCCCGCCTGGGTCTCCCTGATCCCAACCAACCCGCCCAGACAAAAGTGGTAACGGACTGGAGGAAAGTAAGCGAGTGCCTGAAATCCACCACATCCCCCCACTTAGACACCATCCCCGGCCAGTTCAACTCTATCGCGGACACGACGGCTGCGATTGACTCGCTCACGGAACACGTACAGTCGGTCTTGAACGACTGTTCCAGGGAGATTCCATTGGTGGATGACCATCAATGGAATTTACCTGCTGACTTGCGTGAACTGCTGAACGAAAAGAACGCGGCTGTCCGTGCATACAGTAGCTTTCCCTGCGACGCGAACAAAGCTCACATGCGTTACTTACAGAGATCTGTAAGAACTCGCATATCCGAGTGGCGTGAAATCAAATGGGATAAGACACTGAGCGATCTCGAACCCACCCACCAGGCCTTCTGGGAACTTCAAAGGAGATTCAGATCTCGAGACACAACCTCCATGCCTCCACTGGTCCGCCCTGACAAATCCATCGCCTTCGATGACACCGAAAAGGCTGAATGCCTGGCTGACAGCCTCGAAGCCCAATGCACACCCAGCTCCCAACCAGTAGACCAAGCCCACCTCGCGGAGGTCGAAGCGGAGGTTGAACGTAGAGCCTCCCTCCCACCCGTCGAAGACCCTGATAATCCTCTGCCCCCCGTCACTCCTGACGAAGTGCAGGATATAATCAAAGGTCTCAAACCTAAAAAAGCTCCCGGCTCAGACGGAATCACCAATAGAGTGATCCAGCTATTCCCTGCCCAACTAATAATGCTACTGGTCACCATCTTCAACGGTGCCATGAGCAATAATATTTTCCCACAAACGTGGAAACAAGCCACCGTTATCGGCATCCCAAAGCCCGGCAAGCCCAAAACGGAACCTTCGAGTTACCGCCCCATCAGTTTGCTCAATGTCCTCGGTAAGGTTTACGAGAGGCTTATTTATAAGCGTCTCAGAGACTATGCTGAAACAAAGGGCCTTATTCCCAACGAGCAGTTTGGTTTTCGAACCCAACACTCCTGCGTACAGCAAGTCCACCGTATCACCGAACATATACACGCGGGATTCCAACGCAGTTATATGACAGGTGTGATTTACTTCGACATAGCGAAGGCCTTTGACAAAGTCTGGCATAACGGCTTAATATACAAGCTATACCAACTCGGTGTGCCCGACCGTCTCGTGCTCATCCTACGAGACTTTCTGTCAAACCGCACATTCCGCTACAAAGTGGAAGGAGCGCTATCCTCCCCACACCCCATCCGAGCAGGAGTCCCCCAGGGCTCTGTACTTGCCCCACTCATTTTCACGCTGTTCACTAGCGATATCCCCACAAACAAAAAGGCTCAGTTGGCACTGTTCGCAGACGATACTGCCATTTTTTACTCCGGCCGCAGCCTAGTCCAGATATCTCTCACTCTCCAAACCGCAGTCAACAAACTCGCTGCTTGGTTTAGGAAGTGGAGAATAGAAGTCAACCCTGACAAGAGTCAAGCGGTTCTCTACTCCAGACCGCGACGCAACCCCATACCCCCCCGACCTATCTCCATGTTCGGTAAGCCGATCCCTTGGGAAAAGCGAGCCAAATACCTAGGAGTCATACTCGACAGGCATCTC
The DNA here is from genome assembly GCA_945859645.1 of Amphipoea oculea. Classification (NCBI taxonomy): domain Eukaryota; kingdom Metazoa; phylum Arthropoda; class Insecta; order Lepidoptera; family Noctuidae; genus Amphipoea; species Amphipoea oculea. The sequence continues at coordinate 6,837,667 of OX243891.1, read as the reverse complement.
TCCTTCGCAGAGCATATAAAAACGGTCCGCTCGCGCGCCGCTTTCGCTCTAGGCAGACTCCACTCCGTTCTCAATGCACGCAGCAAATTGTCACTAAAGTGCAAATTGCGCATTTATACAGCGTGCATTCGTCCAATAATGACATATGCCTGTGTAGTCTTCGCACACGCAAAGCCCCACCACCTCCATAGGATGCAGGCCCTTCAAAACCGTTTCCTCCGAAAGGCTACGGGATCCCCCTGGTTCGTCCGAAATGAGATCCTCCATGTTGACCTCAAAATCCCCACTATCCAACAATTCATGAAACGCCTTTCCAAGCGCTTCTTTGATACCGCCGCCAAGCATCGCAACCCCCTGGTTGTCGAGGCCGCCAGGTATACTCCCTCCCAAATCAGCAAACGTCGCCGTCCAAGGCATGTTCTCTTAGACCCTGACGACTCCATTACCCTCCTCCAGGAGAGTAACAAGGCAACTAGTACAGTACACAAAAACAAAAAACCGACATTCCGACCTCGCCGACGAGGTCCCTCGCGACGTCCCCAATTAAATACCCCACCCCGACCCTTGCTCGATGAAGTGCCAGCCCGCGCCGCAGCTGAGCCTGTAGCTTTAAACTCCCGACTGTGACCTCTGAGTTTGTTTCGGCATTTCTTCTCAGAGCAGTCAGATAGGAAATGCCGGCCCCATCAAGCTTAAATAATAAAAATCTGATCCAGCCTGTCCCATCTTGCTGCCCTCTCCAGCGACGCCCTAAGCCGAGGTTCGTACCCCACAGGGGGTGCCCTTAGCGTGTAGTCGCTTAATATAGTAGATATTCGCCCTGGCTGGAGGCTTTGAGTTTTCTTAAGGCAACCACAGGATAGTCCGGTTAAGTAGTCACGACCTCTCAAGGTCAACTACGAGATGCCATTTCTAAAAAAAAAAAAAAAAAAAACGGATCGGTTTTATTCTCTCTCGTACGTTCGAAGTGTATAGGTGCGCGCGCGTCCGTTGCGTGTGTCTATAGTATTTTCAGTTGATTTTTATTATTTCCCTCTCGTTCCGTGTTTACAATGGCGCGTACTAAGCAGACCGCCCGTAAATCCACCGGTGGTAAGGCCCCGAGGAAACAGCTCGCCACCAAGGCTGCGCGCAAGAGCGCACCGGCCACCGGTGGCGTTAAGAAACCCCATCGCTACAGGCCCGGCACTGTGGCCCTCCGTGAGATTCGTCGCTACCAGAAGAGTACCGAACTGCTGATCCGCAAGCTTCCGTTCCAGCGTCTCGTGCGTGAGATCGCACAGGACTTCAAGACCGATCTCCGTTTCCAGAGCTCCGCTGTTATGGCGCTGCAGGAGGCTAGCGAAGCTTACCTCGTCGGTCTCTTCGAAGACACCAACTTGTGCGCGATTCACGCGAAGCGCGTCACCATCATGCCCAAGGACATCCAGTTGGCGCGCAGGATCAGAGGCGAGCGCGCTTAAACTGCTGGCTGACGTCACACAATACACATCGCCCTACGACACGTTGACTGCCTTCGTGCAGTGCACCGTGTCTGTGGCTGTGGCTGTGCGTTAACATAAAAGGCCCTTTTCAGGGCCACATATGTATCAGATTATTAAATGTTTCTTTATAACAGACGTCATAAAAAAAAACGTTACTTACCTACCTACCTACCTACCTACCTACCTACCTACCTACCACACACACTATGATATCCACATAAGCAACTAACACCTATATTAAGTACTTATTATATTTTACATAAAATCAGAGAAGTACATAAACTTGCAATAATATGGTATGCCTACCTACCTACTTACAATAGTCTCTACCAGATGATACCTTACATACTAGGGACACACACTATAATTATTATTATTGTTTTTTTTTGTTATAGTTTCATACCTATAAGTACATTAGATATTATTTCAGAATAATTATGGAGGGAATATTCGTAACTATCATAATCATCATTATTATGTACTATTGTTATGCATTTGATTTACGTACCTAACTATCGATTAAGTAAGTAAGTAAACTACATAGATTTGTACTACTTACTTAATAGTACTTATGTATATTAATATATATAGGAACCTACCTACAATATATAAATATATTATAGGTATTGGAAGTAAAATTTTGGATAACCTAATACATATTATAAGTTTAGTTTAGTACCTAAGTTCTGTTTTACGAAACAACTGACTAGAGACATCGTCCAACCAACCAGCGACGAGCGTCGACTCGCCTCGCCCCGCGCACCCCCGCTGAGCTCCGCGCACAGTATAAATATAAGACGGTAATACTCAAAAATACACCAGTCGTTCGCTAGCTCGCTCGCGTCGCACCCGTGCTGTTATTATTATCATCGTGATTTTTAAAACCCCACTGTAAAGAAGATGACCGGTCGCGGTAAGGGAGGAAAGGGTCTGGGAAAAGGAGGAGCCAAGCGTCACAGGAAGGTACTTCGTGATAACATCCAAGGTATCACGAAGCCCGCCATCCGTCGTCTGGCTCGCAGAGGCGGCGTGAAGCGTATCTCCGGTCTGATCTACGAAGAGACTCGCGGTGTGCTTAAAGTGTTCCTAGAGAACGTCATTCGCGACGCTGTCACTTACACCGAGCACGCCAAGAGGAAGACCGTCACCGCCATGGACGTCGTCTACGCTCTGAAGCGCCAGGGTCGCACCCTGTACGGTTTCGGCGGTTAAACACCTGCATCTCCCGCGTGTACGGTGTTGCCTGCGCAACCAGCTCTGCATACCGTGGTGGACGTGTGTGTGTTGTGTTCGTTGTGAACATAATCATACCGTTCGACCATGCGTATATAGACGCGCACTTAAAAAAAGGCCCTTTTCAGGGCCGCATATGATTCGATACTATTAAATATGTTTCTTTACTGGAATTGTCTAAAAAACGTACGGTCTCTACATACATACATACCTACCTACCTACCTACCTATCACCACCACTATACACGAACATACCATTATACCTACTAACTGTAGACACAAATACATTACTTAGTACTTAGGTTTTACCTCTACGTGAGGGAGGGGGTGAATATGAATGAAGTACTTACTTACTTGAATCAGTTTTATTGTTGGCTTAAAATTGAAATACCACTACTACCACTTATTTACTTACACACACGACATAGTAATGCCCTTGCTTATGTAGGTAAAAGTACGTAACTACACGGGCTAAGTTGACGTTTGTTTCTACGGGTGAAAAGCCCATCGCCGCCCCACTGAGGTGTGTGTATAGGTTATACTGGAATTGAAAAACAAAACATTAGTAGACCATAATATTCAATACTTACATTGTTTGTTTGTTTGTTTGTTGTGTAGAACATTTACCTACCTATTCGTTCGATCGCCCCTCGGTGCGAGTACCGTTTGTTTATAATAAAATATGTGGATGTCGTGTTGTTATCAGGTACCTACCTATTATTGCAATTTCGCTCTCGCATCTAATGAGGGTTTTTTTTTTTTTTTTTAGTTTTTGTATTATTTATTATTAGCCGTATCACAGGCAGCCTACTAGCCACTAATTGATGTCTGAAGAGAGTACCTATAGAGCCACGCACGGACGACGGGGGACAGCAGGCGCGCCCGCGCCCGAGTACGCGGACGCGGCTGCGACGACGTTCTCTTTGTTGTCTATTAATTACACATTGTTTAGTACGGTTTCTGATGCGATTGTAACAATATGTACACTGTCAACTCGTCGAAGGGCACTCTCGTCTTTTAATATCACTATATTAATAGGTTGCACGTCCTGGACGGAGTCGTCCGTCCTTAGCGGTTCGGCGCTCGCGGTGTTTTACGACGCTTCACTTTTAGGTCGATAATACCTTCGCGAGACTGTGTGATATCGACGGAGTCCTGTTACCACACAAGCTCGATATCCTCCTAGTTGACGCGTCGACGTTTATCGGCACCAACTATCACTTTTATAGAGAAAATAACGTTTTGAACACGACCCGACCTACGCTTCGTACGCAGTCGTCAAAATAAAACACCGCCACCGGCTGAACGACCACCTCACGCTCCCCGAATTCGCACACCCGCATCGTCAACTTCATGAACTATCCGAAACTGTAACACTGCGTCCCACTAAGGGCCGTTAACCATTCCTTTTATTTATTTTATTAGATACGTGTTAGTGAAAACTTTCAAGCGTTCATACGAGAAAACGTTCCGCGACATCGCGGCGCTCGTTACGGTAAAGTTTCGTCGTGCTTAGGCGTACGTATACGAAACTCTTGAAACCTATAAGTGGCGACATCTAAGTCTCTCTCTCTATAGATTTACCTACTCAGTCAGTGTGTTGTTTTGAGTGTGTTTATTAATATAAAAAATGGCAGACACCGCAGTTGCTACCGAGGCTCCCGCGCCCGCTACACCAGCGAAGAAGCAGGCGAGACAGGCCGGCGGCGCCGGTGCCGCGAAGAAACCGAAGGCGAAGCCTACCCATCCCAAAACATCTGAGATGGTCACCAACGCCATCAAGGAGATGAAGGAGCGCAGCGGATCTTCCCTGCAGGCGATCAAGAAGTACATCGCCGCGCAGTACAAGGTCGACGCGGAGAAATTGGCTCCGTTCATCAGGAAATACCTGAAGAGCGCCGTCGAATCTGGGGCACTGATCCAGACCAAGGGCAAGGGTGCCTCCGGTTCCTTCAAGCTCGAGTCGAAATCGTCCGCGGCCAAGAAACCCGCCGGCGCATCTGGCAAGGCCGCCGGCAAGGCGCCCGCCGCCGCCGCCGCGAAGGCCAAGAAGGCGACCGCCTCTGCGGCCGGCGCCAAGACCAAGAAGGCAGCAGCCGCCGCCGCGGCCGCCTCTGCCGCCTCCGGCTCACCTTCAAAGTCCAAAGCATCGGCCGCCGCCGCCGCCAAGGACAAGAAGGCCGCCGCCGCTAAGAAGAAGCCGGCACCCAAGAAGGCCGCCGCACCCGCTAAGGCGAAGGGAGGCGCAGCTCCCAAAGCTAAGAAGACAGCGAAGCCGCCAACCAAGAAACCTAAAGCGCCTAAACCCAAGAAGGCCGCGGCTACACCCAAGTCTAAGCCGGCAGCCAAGAAAGCGTCCGCCGCTAAGAAGTAAGCTACGGTCGCGTTCGCGTTACACCGGCGACGGCGACGACGACGACGACAGCGCCGCGCGCGCAGAGTCGGCTGACCAGACCACCATCAATACCTACACGCATCATACAACAACATGAGTGATAGTGACAAATGTGCGTGCGCGTCTTACCTACTGCGTGTGTGTTTATGTACGTACATACATACATACATACATACATACATAATGTTGTGTTGTTTGTATATATAATAATATACACTGTAGTAGAGAGAGGCGCGCGCGTGCTTTGTGCGTTTGTTTTCATCATCGTCCAACCGCGCGCACGCAGTACGTACGCGTCTATCGTCCTCGGGAAGGAGGGTGCGAAACGCGCTCGACGTGTCTCGAGCTCGTCCGACCGACCAACGATTCATCAGAAGCAGCAGCAAGCAACTGAAGAAACCACGGACGGGGCGGCACCGAGATGCTTAGCGCGCGTGCATGCGCTCACCATACCAAAAAGCCCTTTTCAGGGCTAACAATACTATCATGAATATGAACAATATTCGTTTCTGTAACACAGACGAGTCAAAACGTTATAAATTAATAATAATATACGCACGCACCTACCTACCTACCTACCTACCTACCTACCTACATAAATACATACATACATATATACGAGATAACTCTCAAAATATAATATTAACTCTCTAGGTAGGAAATACAAATATAGTTAAATAAATAGATAGATAGATAGAGCTACCTACCCACCCACCTATACATAATAAATACATAGGGTAGTTTAAGTTAGTCCTGTACAAAATAAGTTTGATTATTGTTTTCAACCTACGTTCATAATTTCATATTGCATAGTCATTTCATGAGAGAAAAAAAAATTCATGATAATTATTATTTTATATGAACTGTAATAAAATCGTGGCAGTTCATTAAATAATCTGCTAAATCTCTATCCACCCCGTATCCATGGTGCAGTGTGTAGTGTACTAGCGGAGAGCGAGCGCGCGCGCTTGCGCGTTTTGTGAATTAGTTTCGCTTGCTGTGTACCCCTCCCACTGACACAGCTACGCGGCGCGCGTATAAATAAACGGCAACAGACTGAAACTGGCATTTATAACTAGATTCCTTCGGCGCGCGCACTGTTGTACGCGTGTTTCGTTGTTTTCGTGAGTTGTTATATAAACAAATACTTCAATTATGTCTGGTCGCGGTAAAGGTGGCAAGGTGAAGGGAAAGGCAAAGTCCCGTTCCAACCGTGCTGGTCTCCAGTTCCCTGTGGGTCGTATTCACAGGCTGCTGCGTAACGGAAACTACGCCGAGCGCGTGGGTGCCGGCGCTCCCGTCTACTTGGCCGCCGTGATGGAGTATCTGGCTGCTGAGGTCCTCGAGTTGGCCGGCAACGCCGCGAGAGACAACAAGAAGACCAGGATCATCCCGCGTCATCTTCAATTGGCCATCCGCAACGACGAGGAGTTGAACAAGCTGCTCTCCGGTGTGACGATCGCTCAAGGTGGTGTGCTGCCGAACATCCAGGCCGTGCTACTGCCCAAGAAGACCGAGAAGAAGGCTTAAACGTGGTGCCGCGACGTGTCTGAACGTGGTGCTTCGTGCGAGTGCCCCCGCACGCGTACTTCGATATA